>CM066031.1:1434909498-1439766115 GCA_033557465.1 Ichthyophis bannanicus
CGTGAGTGTGGCCTGGCCATTCCACAACCACCAGGCATGATTGTCAGTGACAATGGAGCTAATGGACACATTTTGCCCCTGCGTCTGCAAACACATGGCGTGACGTTCCATTATGGGGGTGTCATTTTTGCCTGTCCACGAATGGGGGGGTCACATGCAGGGGACGTTCTCACTGTTCCCCTGGGATTCTGTTTGGTTGAGGTCAACACATCTCCCAGTGATGGGATCACCCATACACCTGTGCTACCTTTCAGGGAGACGTCAGCAGGCACAGACACAGGTGTGGCAATACCATTGAGGTGTGTGCACATACAGGGACACAGACCTGCTGGTTTGGCACAACCTAATGAACTGGAGTGTACCATTTGGGGGAGGCGTCAGGGCAGCACACAGGAGCTGTGGTTGACTCCGAGATTCCACCCCATTGGCTGCTGGTGAGCAGCCACAGCAGGCTGCAACAGGGCAGACAGTACCAACATGTGACAAGCTGATCCCTGCTTGATCCTGGTGATTAGCTGTGCCCAGTGCCACCTACATGCAGAGCTGTGGGTGTGCGAATGTGTGCTGTGACACCTATGGCCATTGTGAGCCTCACCCTGAACGCACAGGTCATGTTCCCTGTGGCCCCCTTCACAGACATGGCTCTGCCATACCACATCAATTTTGCCAATGCTGATGTCCATGCTGACCCCCAAACCATGTATGTGTCATGTGTCATACATTCGTGGTGACATCATCTACACATGCCATGCAATCCACACCCACGGGAAATGTGTTATAACAGCACACATGGGTGATGTCATCATAGCTGTGACATTGGGTGGGTTGTCCTATGCACCTTACCAGGGGCCATGTCCATGACATGTGGGTTGCTACAAGGCCATGGGTAGCAGTGGTGGCCACACTTACAGGGATTGTGTGACATGTCTGTCCTGGGGATGTTGATAGTTACGTCAGACCTGGTTTGACGTCTATTTGACGACTCATATTGGTCATGGTGGACATACATCTGTCCCAATCTAACCTATCTGATGGTTATATTTCATCAGACCTGGACCCTGGACACTGGAGGGTTCTGTGGGTTTGGCACGCAAAACTATGTGCCAGGACCCATTACACGGGTATGGGCTATTGCCACCTCTGCTCATGTGTGAGTGATAGGCTGTGTTGTGCAGCCTGGGTGGGTGCATGGACCTCTTCAACAGAATCTGTGCTCGGCATCTGCAAACAGGTGTGTGATGCCTTGGGGGCTGTGCACATGTGCGACCAGGCTCAACAGGCATAGCTGGGGACATGTCTCTGGTACAGACCTTTGGACGTGCATCTCCATGCTAATAGGGGTGCGGTGTGGCGTACGCACAGCCACATCTGCAAGCAACGTACCATCTGGCTACATCTACAGTGTGTGGTCTGAGCTGTGGACCCCATGGACTGTGGGTGATGTGCAACCCAACCTCCATACCCTATGGGACATATTAGAATCAAATCAGCTCCGTAACAATCTGCTCGCCCTCCCCCCTGGGTCTTGGGTGTCCAAGGGCACATCCTCACCAACATACAGCAGGGCACCATGGTGACTCCCTGAACACCATACGAGGTGTCATGAATCCAGGAGATGGGGAGGATGGACTCAACAGCATTGTGACACTGCACCATATCCCCAGGGTGGATGGCCACACCCGTGTGTGGTTTGTGTGGACACCTGGAGGTAGGGGGATACTTATAACTACATTAGGACACACAGCCATATCTCCAGGGTCACACAGAGCCACTTTGGAGGGCCCCTCTGACTCCTGGAGGTAGGGGGGATGCTTATAACTACATTAGGACACACAGCCATATCTCCAGGGTCACACAGAGCCCACTTGGAGGGCCACTCTGGACTCCTGGAGGTAGGGGGGAGGCTTTCCAACTACATTAGGACACACAGCCATATCTCCAGGGTCACACAGAGCCCACTTGGAGGGCCTCTCTGGACTCCTGGAGGTAGGGGGGATGCTTATAACTACATTAGGACACACAGCCATATCTCCAGGGTCACACAGAGCCACCTTGGAGGGCCTCTCTGGACTCCTGGAGGTAGGGGGGATGCTTATAACTACATTAGGACACACAGCACTATCGCCAGGGTCACACAGAGCCCACTTGGAGGGCCTCTGGACTCCTGGAGGTAGGGGGGATGCTTATAACTACATTAGGACACACAGCCATATCTCCAGGGTCACACAGAGCCCACTTGGAGGCCTCTCTGGGGACTCCTGGAGGGTAGGGGGGATGCTTAACTACATTAGGACACACAGCCATATCTCCAGGTCACACAGAGCCCACTTGGAGGGCCTCTCTGGACTCCTGGAGGTAGGGGGGATGCTTATAACTACATTAGGACACACAGCCATATCTCCAGGGTCACACAGAGCCCACTTGGAGGGCCCCTCTGGACTCCTGGAGGTTGGGGTGTTGCTTTTAACTACATTAGGACACACAGCCATATCTCCAGGGTCACACAGAGCCCACTTGGAGGGCCTCTCTGGACTCCTGGAGGTAGGGGGGATGCTTCCAACTACATTAGGACACACAGCCATATCTCCAGGGTCACACAGAGCCCACTTGGAGGGCCTCTCTGGACTCCTGGAGGTAGGGGGATGCTTATAACTACATTAGGACACACAGCCATATCTCCAGGGTCACACAGAGCACACTTGGAGGGCCTCTCTGGACTCCTGGAGGTAGGGGGGATGCTTATAACTACATTAGGACACAACAGCCATATCTCCAGGGTGACACAGAGCCCACTTGGAGGGCCCCTCTGGACTCCTGGAGGTAGGGGGGATGCTTATAACTACATTAGGATACACAGCCATATATCCAGGGTCACAAAGAGCCCACTTGGAGGGCCACTCTGGACTCCTGGAGGTAGGGGGGATGCTTATAACTACATTAGGACACACAGCCATATCTCCGGGTCACACAGAACCCACTTGGAGGGCCCTCTCTGGACTCCTGGATGTAGGGGGGACGACTCCAACTACATTATCTCCAGGGCACACAGACCCATTGGAGGGCCTCTCGGACTCCTGAGGTAGGGGGGATGCTTCAACTACATTAGGACACACAGCCATATCTCCAGGGTTCACACAGAGCCCACTTGGAGGGCCCCTCTGGACTCCTGGAGGTAGGGGGGATGCTTATAACTACATTAGGACACACAGCCATATCTCCAGGGTCACACAGAGCCCACTTGGAGGGCCTCTCTGGACTCCTGGAGGTAGGGGGGAAGCTTATAACAACACTAGGCCACACAGCCATATCTCCAGGGTCACACAGAGCCCACTTGGAGGGCCTCTCTGGACTCCTGGAGGTAGGGGGGATGCTTCCAACTACATTAGGACACACAGCCATATCTCCAGGGTCACACAGAGCCCACTTGGAGGGCCCCTCTGGACTCCTGGAGGTAGGGGGGATGCTTATAACTACATTAGGACACACAGCCATATCTCCAGGGTCACACAGAGCCCACTAGGATGGCCCTCTGGGACTCCTGGAGGTTAGGGGGGATGCTTATAACTACATTAGGACACACAGCCATATCTCCAGGGTCACACAGAGCCCACTTGGAGGGCCCCTCTGGACTCCTGGAGGTAGGGGGGATGCTTATAACTACATTAGGACACACAGCCATATCTCCAGGATGACCGTGGGACCACTCTGATATGCAATCTGGAGTCCTGGGGATAGGGGGGGATGTATTACACAACATTGGCAAACAACCCCATGGCACCTTGTTGGCTGGCGACCATGTGCTGAACGTTGCCGGACACCAGAGGGTGGCCCCCATGTGTTCCCTGCAGATACAGATACCACCATCAGCACATGATGTTTCAGCACACACCAAAGGCGGATGAGTGGCCTAGCTGTATTATAGTGTGCTGTAGTACACCAACAGCAGCAATAGTCAGGTCTCAAGGGTGGCATCATGCCCTATGGTGACCACATCTGTCAGCACCTGGGTACATGGCAATCCACTCAGAGGTGATACATATACAATATGGCGTGTGGCTTTAACTGGTGCACTTTCGTGATCTGGACTACCTACACACAGCATCATGGACAGCTGCCATCAACCCTGTCTGTGTATATGATTATGATGACCTGTGGCCATTCACTTACCTCCCTTTGGTGGTCAGCCATGCGGTTGAAGCGCCTGGTGAGCCTCTCCCAGGCCCTCCTCACCTTCCCTATGTTCCTTCGCCTGGAGGGGCCAGGGAACAGCCTTGCCTGCTTCTGGCCAATGAGGGCTGCCAGGTAGCGCAGCTCACGGAGGCTAAACGCCGGCTTCCTTGTCCTGGACACCATGTTCCTGTATGCGCGTCATGACGTGCGCGACGCAACTTCCGGATTTGCGTGTCGCGGCGCATGTATGGGCGCGCCGCATGGCTGCGCGATTAGGCTAATCACGCTGGTACGTTCCGCATTGCTGCGCGTCAAAATAAAGGCACATTGTAAATGCACGCATCATTCAGATACACTGGTTATGGGGTGGCTAACATTATATCTACTGGTCTCTGCAAACACATATAGCAACGATGTATCTCGCATGTCCCAAAACATACCATGATTATTATGGTTCAATCTTGTTTAGACAGTGTGGTATTGAACCTCTGGACACATATCCAATGATTCCTGGTGCATTGTCAGATGAGGTGTGCTATTTGTGTTACCTAGCAGGTTCTGCTTTGCCACTGATAACAATGGGTGCTGACAGACCATCAACGTCAGGTGTCAGTCCCCCTGGTGATATGGGGTTTTGTGTGCCACTGGAGTATGTTCTGTGGTGCATCTCCATGTATGTCCAGCAATGATGTTGTGGTTGCCTTGGGGGGTGGGGGGATGTTCATATCTGAGCATTGGACATGCACAGTAGGTTTCATGGTGCCCATTACCAGGACATGTGCGTTGGCATGCCACCTTACTGCATGTTATCCTTTGTTATGTGTGATGGCATACAGTCCTGATGGCAGAGGTGTTGCACAATGTTTGTAAGTGGACTGCATAACCTGTTGTCATTGGGTTACATGTTCCAGTTGGGCTATTGTATACCTGTCTCACGCAGCACACATTATTGTACAGCAGTACAAGATTACACATGCTGCCTTTGATGTACATCTGTGCTGCACATGACATATATCTTCATACGTTGCAACAGTGTTACCTGCCCCAGACCTCTTTCTACAATAGAGCAGTGCTGCCAGTGTCAATACCCCTACAGTGCTATATACGTCATGTGCTGTACAACAATCTCACTAGTGGATCACCACCCCCCTGATAACCACAGCACACAGTCTGCATGATTGACTCTTTACAATGGCAGGCATCTGTTCACAGCTATTGAGCTGTGGCCCACAGATTACCTCGCTGACTGTGGAGCCAGAGGTTGTGTATTTCCATCCACAGTGAGGTTATTGGTGAGTACAGGCAATGACCGGTTTCAAATGTAAAATAGTGGTGGCAGCTATGAGATCCTCACAGTGCTGTAAGCATCAGGTGCTCCATAGGACACCTTATGAGGCATCCTAGGGTTAATGCACTGTGATGGTTTTTGAGTTGGCAGTACTACAGGACATTAGACACTTTCTGGGACAGACAGCCCACAAGACCCTTGAGAAATCTTTCTCTCCATGTTACAATGCCCTGTGGAATAAATGTCCGATTTGTGCAATGTAACCAGCAGTGATGCTGACTGACGCAGTATATGTGACAATGTAAATATTCAAAATACTTTGTGTGGACAACCACAACATGGATTTGAACCAGCAACCTGTCGCTTACAGAGGCATTGCTGTCACCAGTGGACTACAGCTCCATAGCTATGCTGAGATGTCTGGCTGGCTGCAATATAGCCTCTGCAGACTGTATGCTATGTTTAAAAGGGTAGGGTGTGCCCACTCACACCCATGATGCACTGCACATGAAAAGCAACGCTATACAGATGGGCAGACCATAGGGTGTGAAACACAACAGCACCTGGGACTGGTAGTGGGTACTGACCTTCCGTGGTGCTGTTACAGAGTGGCTACAGACCATCAGAGTGTGTGTGGCCTGTGCTCACCCTGAGGGTGAGGTGGAACACACAGCACCTATCCTGGCGGGGATGGCCTATACATCATGTCAACTTGTCTGCTGATGTCAGATAGTTTGGTATATCAGACACACCTTTGACCATCTGGATCTACCAGTCACCTCAGGGCTTGGTGGGCTACAATGCTCACAGAGGGGTGCATCTCGTGTGTGGGTGCCTTGCCCAAATGATATATGTGCAGTGTGTGTGTGTGTGAGGGTAAGAGGTGTTAGTACACATAGGCGAAGTGTGTCAGACCACCAAACTGGCCCTGTGGAAACAAGGTTCCCCCAACAACATATCCACATTCATTATCCCATCTACACTGGTAGCGGCTGGCAGCACCATCAGACATGGTCCAGCTGTGGTACTGACAATCTACAGGGAGCTCTCTGCAGTTCTGTACGCATCCATATTTCCAGAGCCCCCTGGCAGTAGGGCCTGATCCCCCCAGCACCATCTTACATTTCCCAACAGCAGGCACAGTGTGTCCCCATCTACTGAACCCTGCACAGTGTACCAGCCCGACACATGCTCACTGCAGTCAGGCAACTAGGCAGTCCATAGTGCATGCTACCAGGGGAAATGTGTCCACCCATAACTGGGATGTGAACATACCCACCATGCACTTAACTCAGTGATTGGGCCCCATATATACAGAACCCATATACATCACATGAGAGACCTACTATATGGCACGCTGGTGGAACCTAGCCAGGCCGTGTTCACTAATCGGTCAGGGTGAGAATGACCTCCAAGCAAGGCATTCAATGGACACCATGTCTGTGGAGGTGACCGCCAGGCACTACATCGTCCCAGGCAGTCATGTGTGCCCTGTGCAGATGCATCCTGCTCATGCCGCCCTGTCTGTTCTATACCCACAGTACTTTGCTCCTCATTATGCGCATTTGCAGGCCAATACTGGCAAAGGTGCTATCAGTGTGTGCTGCAGAGGGTGTGGGCAGACACCACTCACTGGATAGACGGACAGACACTCCCTACACCTAGGGCAACATTGAGCAGATGTTGTGTTATGTGGCAGCCCTGGCCAACGCACCAGTAATGGGCACATTGCAGGCCTGGCAATGTTATGGTGTACTGTTGGAGTCATTCTCCACGGTGGTGGACACTGGAGGACACATGACCTGACAAACATTGCACATACATCAGAGACGTTGCTATGGTACAGCTCAATGAGCTGCTTGTGCTTAACATAGCCATCTCTATCTGACAGTGATGATAACAGGCTTTTGATATCTCTGTACCATATCCCCATGTCTACTGTTGCATTGGTAATGTATGCACATGCTAGTATTGGGAGAGGCACACAGGGCCCAACATCCTGCCGCTGCATTGGTCTTTGGATAATGGAGCCTGCAGGTGCAAGTGTTTCTACCCCTGTTGGCCAGTGCTATTGGGCAGAGGTTACCAACTCCAGTCCAGGTGGCACAAACACTGGTCTGCTTTTCATGATGTCTGTAATGAATATGCCTATGATACATCTGCATACCATGGGGCTGTTAAGTCACATTGCAGCACACGCATCTTTTTGGGAGACATCATCCAACCAGAGTAATTTGTGACACTCCATGACTGCATTTGGGGGATTCTGCTGTAGGTGATGCATATGTTTATGTGCTGTGTGCTGTTTAAGGACAGGTATGGGCTTTTGCCCGGCGCCTATGTCCTCTGCAGGAAAGTTTCGTTCTTTACTACCATGTTTCACTCATGGGTAAAATGTGGGTTTTGGGATGGAAAGTTCCACAGCTGGGATTGGAACCTGTGGCGTTCTGGTCTTAGAGGCACTGGCTAAATCAACTGCACCACCATCTGAGCACAGCAACGGTGCATTCCCTGCGGAGTCCATGGGTGTTTGTCACACAGGTGATGTCTGTTGGAGTGCACTGCACCCACATGATGGGGGCTAGGCCAGCATCTTCTGTGGGCAGCAGCCACTGCCCCCTCTCTCACCAGGAAGCCTACGCCACCATGCTGACATGGGCTTATATTGGTTACCGTATCACAACTGAGTGAAATGTGGCCCTACTGGACAGCTTTTTGTGTTCTCTGCTGTGGGTGTTGCACATTGTTCAGGTGTATGTGCTCCTTAGGGTAAAAGCGAGGTTTGGGGAACATGCTTTTCTTTTCTATAATTATGGTTTGTCTTTACTATCAGGGTTTATTGGTGAGTAAAATATGTGGACTGTGTTTCAGGGGGCCCCAGCTAAGAGTTGAACTGGTAATCTTTGGAACCTGAACACAGTGGCTGCGTTCACTGCACCACACTGCGGCAACAGAGGCAACGTACTCCCTGGTGGTACCATGTGTGTTTGTCAGGAGGTGCCCTTCTGTTGGGGTGCCCTGCACACACGTGAAGGGGTGTCTGCCTCCGTCTTCTCTGAGCAACTTCCACTGCCCCCCTAGGAAATCAGGACCCCTCCACAAACATGCTGCATGTCCTTCTGCTGCTGGTGCTGGTGGTGCACAGTTTTGGGCCATCCTGTGAGCATATAGGTGTCTGCCTATGCTGTGCGTTCTGGGGTTTGGGTGCCTGCATAATCATCCACGCATCCCCCCAACTCATACATACTGTTGTGGAACATGGCCATGCCATAGGGGAACTGTCCATTGGTGTGGCTAACCCTGCTATATCCTATCTCAAGGTGTGAACATGCACCTTGTATGCTGCAGGAGCGGGGACCCTTCAGAGATTCATATACTTTCTTCTGGCCTTTATTGGGGGTGTCTGTTTAAGTTTTCCCATTGCTGTCACCATTACCCAGCTTGGTCATCTTTTGTGCTACAATCAAGGGGGTTTAGCTGCCCTACCCAACACACCAGTCCTGAGAACAGTACAGGCATGGATATGGTACGCAAGGCTGATGGGGGTCCCTCCCTAGGGTGGTAAACACTGTCAGACGCCAGACCTGCAGCACACAACACAGACATCAGAATGATTGTTATGGTGGAGCTCAATCATCAACATGTGTTTTGCCTAGAAATTGACATCTGCCAGTTTTCATAGGAGACGTTTGATAGCTGTGTACCATATACCCAGGTGTGGGGTAGCATCGCTAAGGTATGCAACTGCTCATATTGGGAGATACAGGCAGGGCCCAATGTCCTGCCTCTCAGGTAGGCATTGTCCACTGGGGCCTGTGGGTGTGGGTGTGGATGTGTCTGCCCCTGTTGGCTGCTGCTTTACGGCAGAGATTCCCAACTCCAGTCCAGGTCTGCATCACACTGTTCGGGTTTTCCTGCTGTCCCTCATGAGTATGCATGAGCTACATCTACATGCCATGGGGGTGGTGCATAGATATACATCACAGGCATTTGTATGAGTGGCAGCATGACACCTGACTGGTGTGTGGGCCACCAGGCCTGCATTTGGGGGAATCTGCTCTAGGCACTGGCCCTGTTCATGGTGTCTGTACTCAGTGAGGTAAAAGATAGACGTATTACCATGGCATATGTCCTCACCACAAAAGGTGTGTCCTTACTATCACTGTTTAGTTGTGGGAAAAATATGTGGGCAGGATTGGCTGTAGCCCCAGCTGGGTTTTGAACCTGAGACCTTATGGTCTTGCATGCACTGTCGGTGTGCACTGCACCACCGTGTAGTCACTGATTGCCTGGATTCCCTGGAATGTCCATGACTGTGGATCCAGCAGGGCCTGTATGTTGCAGTGTACTGTGCCAGCCTGCACATGGCTAGACCTCTGTCTTCTGTGGCTAGCAGCCACTGTCCCCTGCACCACATGTACTCGTCCACCAACATGCTGCGATGAGCTTCTCACAGAAAAAGCAGATGACATGATTGCAATGTGGCAGTACGGGACTGCATTTGGGGGACCTGGCTGTAGGTACTGCCCATTGTTGTGGTGTGTTTGCAGTGTTGTGTAAAATATGGGTGTTTTCCCCATGCTTATGTTGCCTGCAATACAGGGGTGTCTGCGCTATCTTTGTTCAGTGGTGGGTAAAATATAGGGACTGGCCTGGCAAGTGCCCCAGCTGGGATTTGAACCTCTGACTCTCTGGTCCTAGAGGTACTGGCAATGTCCACTGCACCACACTATAGCCACAGAGATAGTGCAGCCCCTGGAGGTAGTAAACCTGTCAGGCTGGAGTCACATACCCTGCTCTACGCATTTTTACTGTGGGCACATGCACCCTGTCTGGTGACAAACGTGCACATACACCACGGAAATGACCACAGAAACTGGGGGACAATATATCATCACGCTGAGCAACAGTGATATTAATGGTCAACCATAGCAAACACTCCCAGTAAAGCTCCAAAAAGGAGATTTGTTTTGGATGAGTCTCCGCTCCGTAGACCCTTCCAATATTCATTTGTTCTTTCTGGAGCTTTCTTGGGTGTGTTATCTAGTTTTGCCCATCACTATAACTGTTCCCCAAATGAATTACTATTTTTCATATTTTTGTGCTGGTCATTTTCTATTTATAATTGCACTTTTGTGCTGTGCACATGTATCACACTGCTCACGTTTTGCAGGTTTCCCCGTTTTTGCTGTACATTGCTGACGGAAATGGTTTCTCTTCCCTTTAAATGCATTCTAACGCGAGTGATTCACTCGCGCTATTTTTTTTTGGAAATTCAGCCCCGATAATGTGCGGGGCGCCTCTCCCCTCCCCTTCCCTGCCCATTAACCCCTTCTCTCCGCCCCTCCGGGGCCTTCCTCCGCCCTCCGTTAGCCTTTCCACACCTCTATCGGACAATTGCAGGCACGTACTTGTGCGGCACCCGTTACTGTGACGCGCAAGTGTGCGGGGCTTCATCGCACGTTTGCGGGGCGTTAAAGTGCTCTTAAGTACCGCTTTTAGTGCGCTATTTTGCGGCGCGCTAATTAGCGGTTTTTAGTAAACATGCCCCTAAGGCTAGTTATTTAATTCTCCATCTTCGCTAGACTCTGGATATTTTAAGATGAAAACAAGCACTTTCCTGATGCCTATTTGTGCCTGAAACAGGTATAAACATGAATGTGCCTACAGACATCTCCAACATTTCTGAGATCAAACAGGGACATGCAAGTCCATCACATCCCCTTGCCTGCTTGGATGTCCCTGAACTGGAGACCTCTGCAAACATTATTTGTAGAACGGCTATGGAGACGTGTCTGTAATTTCAATATCCAAGTGCACATCTTCAGAAAGCCAAATCACGACTAAACCTTTTAAAATGACCCTCTAAGTCTACAAAACTCCTTAATAAATCTAAGCTCAGAAAATCAGTGGGCAATAATTTCCTTTGAGACTGTTGAATATTGCCCAACTGCTCTATAATATTAATGGCAGAGAAGCCATAATAAGTAAGGTAAATGGAGTTTTTACTAGAATTTATTCCTAGCGCCTTAGAATACATTTTAACAATGCTGCTGTTACACCACAGGACCTGCTGCTAAAACTTATTATTGGAGACTGAAAATTTATAACCGCTTGCTGCTTATTTATTTTGTTATATTAGCTGCAATTTTTCACAGAGGAGATACTGTTCACTCTGTATGCCAACATTGTATTCAAAAAAATAGATTATCTGGTCTATCCTCAAGTGAACTGCAACTTACAGATAAGTTAAAAATTCTAACACAATCATTGCATTATCCTTAAGAATATTCAGTATGGTCTTCATGTACCAAAAACTGGAATTTAGAAAAATTCAGAGGCAAAACAATTCTTCTAGTTTATGGAATGCAATGAATCATAACCGATGTTAAAAACATCCTTCATATTTCATTAAATTATGTAGCCCCCTCAATGGACATTCTGATTACTCCCTGCTCTAAATGGTGAAATACACTATCATCTTTATGACAGTATATACCTGTAGGAACCACATTATTCTCTCTCAGATATAGAGAATCATATTTCTAGATTCACTAACATCCATAAATGGAGGAAGTACACTAATCATAACTGAATTATATTCGTACTGGGAAAAAGTTTGTCAGCTTGCTGCAATCTCACTACTTTTTGCCCTTGGCAAGTAGAAGAAATAGGTACTCTCTTTTACAACTTTAAAATTAAAACCTGCCTCAAAGACTTTCATGGTTACTCAAGAAGATTGCACTGCAAATACATTGCAGAAAGAAGGTTACCTTATGAGACTGTCTGAAAAGAATATAGTTAGTTCATCTGAGCCCTCCTTAAGTTTCTTTACAATTGGTCTAATTGGTGAATTTTCAAATAGTTTAAGGACCCCTTTTACTAAAGCCCATTAGCCAGTTAATGTGTGCTTTAATGTGCAGCAAATGGCATTCAGAAACACTAATGCACGAGCGTGTCTGCCACCGCACACTAAAACACGTGTTAATCGGCAGTCGCAGGATGAAATGGAGTTTGAGCAGAGTATCTGTGGAAAGATCATTACCATTTGTGCCAGGGAAATTTCTGAATACTCAGTGGGTTCACCTAATGACTCCTCTATGGGAGTCATTAAGTGAACCTGCCTTAGCGGTACACGTTCCTGTGGCCTATCACACATAGTAAAAGGGGTCCTAAGCGTCTAACTTTAAGACTTAAATGCCTAGACTTCTGATTTTAAGTTTTCAGGCTCTGAATACCTAGGTTTGGGTGCCTTATGTAAATTTAGGTACCTTAAAAGATGAAGCCAGGGCAGGAGAATCAAGTGAGTTGTTCAGCACTGATTTCCAATTTTGCCTTAGGGGCCATAACTTAGGAGAGCTCATAGCAAGCCTAATTTTAGATATCTCCATATAAAATAACAAAACTTAAAGTTAGAGTGCCTATATTCAGAAAATAAAAATGGCAGGTGCCTTTACTTTCTGAATATAGGCAGCTAAACATAGCCCTTCGGTATCTCTAATGAAACTCTAGCCCTTTTTGAATGTCGGGTTCTAAACAACTACTGCCCATTCTTACACCTGCCACTTCTAGGAAAGATGATTGAAAAGCTGTAGCAATAAAGCTATCTGAATTCCTGCTGACCAAAAAGGGAATAGACCTATATCAATCAGGTTCCATTGCACATTTTAGCACAGATGCTCTATAGTGAACTTACTTGAAATGATTTGACAATGTGTGGATCATAGTCAGGAAATCTTGCTGGCATACCTTGATTTTTCCAGACTTTTAGATGTGAAAACTATGTGGAGGGAAATAACTCTGTTTCTTCCATTTTAGTCACAAATGATGTAGCCATGCATGTGGCTGCCGCTGCTCCCGTTACTATCCTATGAACTTGAACATAAAATATGCCAACAAGTTGAAAATGCTAAGGGGCATGTTTACTAAAGTGTATTACTGAGTAGTGTGGGGTTCAGCGTGTGTCAAGTATACCTTGGTGAAAGCTACTATGTGCTGAAAATGCAACTGCACTAAAAATCCAGAGTTATCCAAGTGTTAATGAGTATTAATGAACAAACAAAACTTTTCAAAGACGAGGAAGCTGTAAAACTAGAGGACATAACATGAAGCTGCAAGGTGATAAACTGAAATGCAACATCAGGAAATACTTTTTCACTGAAAGGGTGGTGGATGCTTGGAATGCCCTCTAGATGGAAGAGGTGGGGGCAAATATAGTGGCAAAATTCAAAATGGCATAGGACGGACACAGTGGATCCCTTTATAGCAACAGGATAAAATCAAAATAAATATAACTATCTCTTATATCTCAACAAATAGGGGTGACCTGCATGGATCAGTAGATATGCCCCTAAATAAAGGCATGGGGAGGGGTGATTTGCATGGAGCAGCAGGTGCACCTACTCTTGCCGCCTTGCTGGGCAGACTAGATGGACCATGCTGGCCTTTATCTGCCGTTATATACTATATTGCTATGAGTAGCATAGGTTTGGGGTGGAGAATAGGCATATTTTGACAGAGCATCCACATCGTGAGTAGCATCGACATTATTGGTGCTTGCTCCCCATTGATGTAGCTCATGCCAAAGAAAATGAGCATGGGGGCGGTGAAATACCCATTCTAGTAACATGAGAACATCCCTGGTATGCCTCCATGATTTAGAATAGGTCGAGCATCGCCCCTATGCTTGTTTCTAATGTTGCTCACATACTAGTGGTGCACCGCTTAGTAAACACGCCCCTAATTGTGCTAGTTCCATAAAGAACTCTGCTGTAATCCATGATTCCCTTTGATATTCAGTAAACACTGGAGCTTCCTGCTGAGGAATTTGTGTATGAAGTGACTTTATAACTAGTGTAACAAACCACATTGCTTCAGAAATGTCATGCATCTCCTCCAAAACAAGTAGCCTATGAGATGTATTTGCACATAAGATTGTACTTTTCTTTTGGGTTTAAGCATACTACCTTCTTCTGAATGGGTGTATGTCCCATCACTTAAATGAAAGGGGGAAGGGAGAGAATCCCAAAGAAAGAATAACACTGCAGTAAACAGAGTGTCTGGTTCCCAGGGCAATGGGGAAAATGGAGTATGAAAGAGAATGACCACCACCCTATAAAAGCCAAGGGATAAGGGCTGCTGCAGGCCCATCACTAAAGAGAAGGTAAAGGATTGTTTCCTTGCTAGAAGAGGTTTGTGAAAATATTTGCCAGTGGATAGCGATAGCTTCTAGCACAAGGGAAAGCACCACATTTAGTAAACTATAGTTATTGGAGATATATGGGTGGGGGCAGAAAGGCTTAAGCCCCCATTTGAAGACCTGCAAAGATGCTTGCGACTTCTTTTGAACTATTACTTAAATGTTTGTTTGAGAACGTCAAAGAAGTTTTGAATGCTTTTGAAACTATTTCTTGAGGATTACAAGGAAGGCTTGAACTCTATTGAAAGGCAGTTTACGACTCTTTTGAAACTAGTGCCTGAGGATTACAAGGAAGTGTTAAACTCTTTAGAAGCTGTCAGTTAAAATACTTGCTGGAGGAATACACAGAAAGGTTTGAGACGTAGCCAAACCTTTGTTGCTTAAGGGAGACTGTTAATTCCAGTCAATCAGTGAAAGAGCTTTTTTTTTCTATCTGAAAGATGAAAGACTGGGAACAGACACTCCTGTGGGTACCTGAGAAAACCTGTGCATAACCTGTATTAAGGACATACTGCTTTGTAGAGTCCAATATCTTTTAAGATGCACTAGCATCTTTCTCGTGAAGACGATGGGAGGATGCCCAATGAAGGGATATTAGAGGCTACTGAGAGGTGGCAGTGTAACACGAGACCCAAGTGGCACCCTGTCATATCATAATCCTGCTGCCTGGCTTGGATTGTGCCTCATGCAGATCAAGGTCAATGCGTCAGTGGAGAAAATGTCTGGCCACAATTATAAAGCTAGAAATGTTTTATGACTTGCAAATTGTCAAAAGAAAAAATAAAACCCTCATCCTATGATCAGATCAATATGGCAATACCTGCAGTAATACATCTATAAATGATATACTGTAATGATTTTAAGTATTGAAATTATTAGTCCTTTCAACAATAACAAAGATTATATTCTAATACCTTACTAGACAGACTAGATAGAACATACTGGTCTTTATCTGCTGTCATTTACTATGTTATGTTTATGTTTATGTTTAATGACTTTATATACCGCTAAACGAATAAACATCAAAGCGGTTTACATAGCTTGAATAAAAAGAAAAACCATAAGGTAGAGGAGAGGAAAGGAAATTACAATTTTAGATAGGAAAGCAAACCTAGCAGACTTATACGACGAGACAATAAGGAGGGGAGGGAGAGAGGGGGGAGAGAAAAGGTAAGGTTACACAGAGGGATCAGGGAGGTTGAAGGCAAGGGCAAAGAGATGGGTTTTGAGACTGTTCCTGAAGGTGGTATACCCTTGTTCGAGCCGGATGGACGAGGGTAGGGAGTTCCAGAGGGCGGGGCCAATGAAGAAGAAAGCAGAGGAATGAGTAGACTGGAGGCAAGCACAGGCAGGTGAGGGGAGACGTAGGTGATTGAGATGGAGAGTTCATAAGGAGCGGGCTGGGGTATGAAAATGAACGAGATCAGCCAGATACTGGGGGGAGTGGGTGTAAAGGACGCGGTGGAGAAGTACCAGGATTTTGAAGTGGATGTGGAACTTGATGGGAAGCCAGTGAAGATAGATAAGAAGGGGCGTAACGTGATCACATGAAGAGGAGTGAAAGATGAGTTGGGCGGCAGTGTTTTGGATGCATTGGAGGCAGTGAAGTTGCGTGGTAGGGAGACCAGCTAGAGCCGAGTTACAAAAGTCGATACGGGATATAACCAGGGATAGGAGGAGGGTAGTAAGTGCCTGTGCGGTAAGGAAGGGCCTGATAGCATGAATCTGACGGAGGGAAAAAAATGAAGTTTTAGAGACGTGAGCAATGTGATCTTGAAAAGGATAGATTGGAATCAAAGAGGACGCCCAGGTAGTGAAAAGAAGAGACTAGGGGTACGGGTGAACCAGAAAAGGAAGGGGAGACCTGAGGGAAAGTATCACTATGAGAAAACCAGATGGCAAGGGTTTTTGTGAGGTTAAGATGGAGACAGTGAGTAGTGAGCCAGTCAGCAACGGCTGTGAGGCAGGAGTTTAGAGGGGAGAGATCAGGAGAGAGAGGAGAGGTGTGATGCAGAAGAACCAGATCATCGGCATAGTAAAAGGCGGAGATCCCATGTTGTTGAACCAATAAAGCAAGAGGTGTGAGAAAAATATTAAAGAAAAGGGGGGCTAGGACTGAACCTTGAGGGACACCGCAAGGAAGGAGAAAGGGCTCGGAGGCAGAAAAGGGAGTAGATGAGGGGAGGACGGAGTAAGTTCTGGAAGAGAGAAAAGAATGGAACCAGTGAAGGACTGTGTTGCAGAGACCCGCCTCCCATAGTTGGGCCAGAAGAAGAGAGTGGTCAATGAGATCAAAGGCGGCAGAAAGATCGAGAGAAATCGCCACCGAAAGATCACTGCGGTCATGAGCTGTGTGGAGTTCGTTTAGTAAGCCCAATAGAACTGTTTCAACACTGTGGCCAGGCCGGAAGCCTGAGTGACGGGGGTGAAGGAAGTGCGTAGAGTCAAGATAAGAGGATAATTGGGAGAATACAACCTTTTCGAGGATTTTGGAGAGAAAGGGGAGGTTGGAGATTGGGCGATAGTGAGCAGGGATCATGGGGTCAAGTGAAGGCTTTTTAAGAATAGGGCGAACCAAAGCATGTTTCCATGGCTGAGGGAAAACACCTAGGGAAAGACTGGAGTTGATTATAGTAAGCACTGGTGGGATGAGAGCTAGGAAAGAGGTGAGCAGCCAGGAGGAAGGAATGGGGTCCAGTGGGCAAAATGTTTTCTTGGAGGAGGAGATTGTTGCAATGAGCTCGGAAGAAGTGATTGGGTGAAATGAATGCCAAACATGAGACAGGTGAGAGGTGGGAGGAGGGGAGCAGGGAGGGGGGGCTGGAAATAGGGCGGGACAGTGAGGCAGGGATTGCCTGAGATCAAGTATCTTAGTGCTGAAATAGGTTGCCAACTGAGAGAGAGAAAGTGAGGGAAGAGAGGGAGAAGGAGTGGTACGGGACTGAAGGGAAGTAAAAGACTGAAGGACTGAGAAGAGGTGATGCGTCTGATTGGGTGCAGAGGAGATGGCAGTGGAAAAATAATTCTGTTTAGCTTTGTGGACATGAGTTCGGTAATGAGAGTGGTCAGACTTAAAGCGTGAGAGTGTAACAGGACAGGGGGCTTTACGCCATATACGCTCAGCTCGACGGAGTTGTGCGCGAAGAAGATAGAGACCAGAGTGAAACCATGGTTGTGAGGGATGGAGGGAGAAGGAAGGGGGACGAAGAGGGGCTATGTGATCCAGGGCAGTGGAAAGGGAGGAAAACCAGGTAGAGACTTGGGAAGAAGGAGAGAGAAGGGAAAAATTAGATGGAAGGAGGTCGGATGCAGGAGGAAATCGTTGAAGGGTCTGGGAGGTTATGCGGCGAGTATAAGGTGTGGAGGTGGGGGGAGAGGGCCGAAGAAAGGGGGAGGAGGCAGAGGGGGTAGAAGGAGAGGGGAGGCAATGAAAGGTGAGGCAGTAGTGATCAGTCCAGGGTAAAGGGAGGGCATGAAGAGACTGTAGGAGATAAGTAGGGGCTGAGGGGGAGAGAAGCAGATCAAGGGTATACCCGGCGGAGTGAGCTGGAAAAGGAACAAGTTGAAGAAGAGACAAGTCATGGAGGAGAGTATGAAAGGAATGGTCACGAGTAGAGACAGGGGGGTCAAGGTGCAGGTTAAAATCACCTGCAATAAGCAGGTGAGGGAAGGCCAGTGATAAATCAGTGATGGACGAGAGAAGGGAATCCCAGAGGTCAAGGCGTAAAGCTGGAGGGGAGTAAATGAGAAGTAGGTGCATAGGGGAGGCAAAATGGAGTTGAAGGAGCAAGGCTTCGGGATAACGTAGTAGGGGAGAGGAGATGAGAGTAAAGGAGATAGAGGTATGGAGGAGGGCAGCCACGCCTCCTCCAGTACGACCGATACGGGGGAAGGAAATACCAGAAAAATCAGGGGGTATGATATTATTCACTTTTTTCATGACTCATGGTGTCTTGTGTGTGTACTATGGTTAGTGTAATGACTGGGTGATTCTAGTTGAAAAGCACACTTTTTACAGATCAATACAGCTACAGTGATTCCAGTCCCCTGATGGATGAATCACTGAGAGATGAAAAGACATCAGAACTATTAGGGCAGGCATTTCATGAAGACTGTATTTCCCTTTATTGCTTTCTTTGCAACCCTTTCAAACTGTAATCACACAGATTAAATAATCTTCAGTTTCACATTTGGTTTCTAGCAGTGGTATATGCCCTTTACCTTCAAAGAACTACATGAAGTCTTAGTTTTCAAAAAGAGAACTCTGAAGAACACTACACACATGTCTCGTTTTGAATATGCTTATCTCCTGATGCTTGGTTTCATAAGCCGGCAAACAAGATTCTTGCAAAAGCTTTGATTCTAGAAGAGCTGGATTCTTTGTAGGCTATGGTGCATTATATTGAAATAATGCAGGAATTATTCAGAAATGTCGCACATAAATATTATGGGCCTGCTTCTGTCCCGGATGTAGATCCCCTCTGTACATCCGGTCTGAACTGGATGTACAGAGGGGATCACAATTCTGATCCTGCAGGGCACGTCTAGCCCCACAGGATCAGAATCAGAACTTGTCGCCAGCCCTGGACGTACAGGGCCGACATTAGAATTGGCACTGTATGGGGGCGGAGCCTGATGTCCAGCGGGTAAGACGCTTCGCGCTGAAGCTCCCGAGAGGCCTACTTAGAATCCTGACATAATACCTATACAAACTTACTATTTCGCTCCGGGCTGACCGGGGTACCTCGGGGGGGATGGCGGCCCATAAACCAGCGCGCTTGGACTTCGGGTCTCCTTCTTCTTCTCACGGAAAACGCTCCAAAACAGAGGTGTCCTCCCCACAGAAGATGGTTCCATTTCGGGAGAACCCCGAAATGCACCTGGAGATTCTAGAGGAAATACGCGGCGTGAAGGAATTGGTGCAGTCCAATGGAGAAGCGCTTAGAGCCATGCGAGAAGACTTTGGAGTGCTCCAGGACCGACTTGAAGGTCTCTCATTACGGCAGGACAATATGGCGGGGGTCCTCGACTCGCACGCGGTGCGCTTGGGCACACTGGACAAGGCTGAGCGCCAGATACGGAATCTTCAAAAGGAGTTAGAAGATAGCAATAATCGAGCCCGTCGCATCAATGTGAGGCTCATTGGAATACCGGAGGGGGTGGAAGCGGGAGATATGAGAGAATTCCTGCTCAAAACTCTTCCCTCCTTGCTGAAGATCACCTTTCATAAAGAACTGGAAATCGATCGAGCACACCGTGTTCCTACCCACATGGCGCTCAACCGAACGACCCCCCGGCCTATTATCTTTCGCTTGCTACGATATCAACAAGTGGAACAAATTTTGGATGCTGCCCGGGCGAACCATCATTTGGAATTTGAAGGTCACAAAGTCTCCTTCTTTCCTGATCTGGCAAAGCCTACAGTCGACCGACGGAAGAAACTCCTTGCTTTTCGCCCTCGACTTCAACAGCTACAGGCTCGCTTTGGCCTGTTGTATCCCGCGAAGCTCCGAGTGACTCTCCACAATCAAACCAGGACATTCGAAGATCCTGATCTACTATCAACATTTTTAGACTCCAAAGAAGCAGAGCAGATGCGCTAATCCAACGACTTGGACTTTTATTCGCCGGCTCTCTCCGCCATTTTGAAGGGCCCGATGCGGCGGTCATAGTTCAGTACAGAGACTGCCTGGACTTTCTTTCTTTCTTTCTATGACTTTTGGTGTGTGGTCTCCTATCCCTCCATGATGTGTGCCTCGGTCGGATTCGGAGCACGCACAGTCCTACAGGTTATGTGTTTTTTCAATTTCGGCCTTCTCCGGGGCTTCTCCCCGCAGACACATGGTCGCCAGTAATTTTTGGGGTTCTGCTTCTTCTCTACCGCGCTGCGGTTTTTCTTTTTTCATGTGGGGCGCTTCATTGTATTATCTAAGCTTATTTTCTTTTATGCCATATGTACAGCCAGATACAGTCAATATGAGGGACATTGTGAAATTATGTGCGCTATCATGCTCAGAATTTTTAACTTGTCTGAATGGCTTTATGTAAAATCTTATCACTCAACGTAAAGGGCATTAATAGTCCAATCAAGAGAAAGAAAATCCTTAGCTATCTTAGCCATGAGCATGCTGATTTAGCGTTTCTTCAGGAAACGCACTTAAACTCTGCTGAAACACTGAAACTCAATGTTAAGCCTTACATGGTGGCTGCCTATTCTCCCGCCGTTTCCAAACGGTGCGGGGTAGCCATTCTGGTTAAGAAATCTTTGCAAGCTACTGTAATTGATACTAGTGCTGACAAGGAGGGTAGATGGGCCCGCGTACATCTTAAGGTTGGAGATAGTGAATTTACATGTATTTGTATTTATGCCCCGAATGTGGACAACCCTGCTTACTATGCAAGTATTGCGCAGTTGGCACAGGCCTCTGCCAATACTCCATTAATACTTGGTGGTGATTTTAATCAAGTGTTAGACCCTCTGATAGATAGACAGCCGCCTAGAACGAGTAGTCCACCCAAGAGTCTTGCTACCCTTACAGCTCTGATGCAAGATCTTGCGCTGGTAGATGTATGGAGGCTACTTCACCCCTCCGACTTAGAGTTCACTTTCTTTTCTGCCCCCCACCACTCCCAATCTAGAATAGATTTCTTTCTCATTTCCAAAGCACTGATTTCTCAAGTAGACACGACTAGGACTCATCCTCTCCATATTTCAGATCATGCTGCCATATCTTTATCATTACGTGTCACTGCGCGGGACGATTCTCCCCGAGCTTGGTTTTTTGATAGATCCCTACTGGGTCAAAAGGATTTTCAGGTTGATATAAAGGCCGCTATCCAAGATTATTTTCATTTTAACTCACCCCATGACACAGCGAGCTGGGCTTGGTGGGAGGGTTTTAAAGCATCTATCCGCGCCACTATAACTAGCTATCAAATTCGGCAGGGGAAACAAAGAAAGCAGCATTTACTGACTCTAGAGCAGCAGATACAAGCTGGGGAACGTCTCCTCACGTCCCGTACTGACCCATGTATTTTACTCCGTTTACAACGCTTGCGTTTTCAATACAATCAGCTTTTGTACACTGCTGCTGTTAAAAATATCGAATCACAACAAGGGCTATATTATCGGGAAAATAATCGTGCTGGCAAATTATTAGCAAATGCCCTAAAAGGTCAAAAAGAAGCCAAGCGTGTTACCGCCCTCCGTAATCCGTCGGGGGGGGGATTGGTCACTAAAGATACCGAAATCTTAGAACTCTTTCGTGATTTTTATACTCGGCTTTATCAATCTGAATGTGATTTTGAGCCAGATGTATTTGAACGCTTACTTTCAGGGGTACAAAGACCGACCCTATCTGACGAAGATAGAGTGGCCTTGGACACACCATTTACTGTCTCAGAAATTCATTCTGCTATCAAGAAATGTGCCTCAGGTCGAGCCGCAGGCCCAGACGGTCTCCCTGCTGAATTCTACAAAACTTTTCACGCTGACTTAGCTCCAGTTTTGAAAATTTATTTTTCTGCTCTGGCCGAGGAGGGTTCTCCTTCTGGGTCCTTTTCCATGGCAAATGTAGTAGTTTTTGATAAAGAGGGGAGAGACCCGCAACTAACAGCTAATTATCGTCCAATTTCCCTCCTAAACGCGGACTATAAAATATTTGCCACCATTCTCTCTACCCGGCTCTCGGATAGGATGCCTACCTTAATACACCCAGATCAATGCGGTTTCATTCCTGGTAGATCAACTGCCGACAATGCTCGGACTCTATGCCATGTACTGACTACCGCAGTTAATCTTGATCGCCCATTTGTTGGCCTCTCACTTGATGCTGAGAAGGCCTTTGATCGCTTAGAGTGGCCCTTCCTGTTCGCAGTCCTCCGCTGGTACGGATTCGGGGAAGGTTTTCTCCGTTGTCTTCGCACCATGTACGCACAGCCTACAGCCAGTATATGTGCCAATGCTTTAAAGTCTCAGCCTTTTCCCCTTCAACGCGGCACTCGCCAGGGATGCCCACTGTCTCCACTTCTCTTCGATCTTGCACTTGAACCCTTGGCTTTACTAATCCGGCAATCGGAGGAGATTCATGGAGTCCCCTTCACCCATAGGGAAATCAAAATTTCAGCGTATGCTGATGACCTTATGCTTTTTGTCTCTATAGACTCAGTACCGGGCTGTCCTAGAGCAAATTGGTAAATACTCACAACTGTCCGGTTATAAGATAAATTGGACCAAGTCGGTAGCCTTTCCATTAAATCCTTTGCTTCATCAGGCAGATATGCAACCCTTCCCCTTTTTATGGCAACCTCGCATGGTTAAATACCTTGGGGTTCACTATTGTTCTCCTTTGGAAGACACTATCTCCTTCAATGCCAAAGACTTAACCTCTAAAGTCCGGGCGCTTACTCACCGCTGGACTCCTTTAACACTTACCTGGTGGGGTCGATTAGAAACCATAAAAATGATGATTGTTCCGAAAGTGAATTATATCTTAGAAATGTTGCCCTGTCTCTTTCCTCGACGTATATATAAAGATATAGAGGGCCTTCTGACTAGATACTTGTGGCAAAACAAGACACCTAGGATAGCGAAACATAAGCTGCAAGCAAATAAGGAAAATGGGGGTGTCAGATTCCCTGATTTCCTGAAGTATCATCATTCTTTTCTTCTCAAACAAGGTGCTCGCTGGCTGGAAGATCCAGTACCGAGTAGACCTGTGTGGCTAGACATAGAAGAGGACCTTTGCAAACCGATTCCTCTTACTATTCTCCCTGGTATGACTCTCCCATCAGACTCCCACTTTCCACCAATGCTTTTAGACACCTTAGGTGCCTTTAATAATCTTATGCACTCTTTAGACTCCCGACTCTGTCCGTTAGACAAGCTCCCACTTTGGTATAACACTCGATTTCGAATACAAAATAAGCCGATGGCGTGGAGCCCCTGGTACACTAGGGGCATTTGGATCCCTAGTCAGTTGTTCCATGAAGGTCGCTGGAAAACTTTTAGTGAATTACAAATTGAATTTGGTCTCCCAGCGAAACACTATTTTCAGTTGGTACAACTTCAGCATTGCCTTCGGAGTGCTAAGGTGCTCCCGCCATCGGCCTCCCCTACACAAGGTTGGTTGGAGACTATCCGATCTATCGGTAGTTCACCGGGTGTAGCATCCAATTTTTACAAAACCTTATGTAATGCTATAATTAGAGATACCCCTATAGCGCAGAAAGCATGGGAGAGAGAATTGCATGTGACTTTGACCCCGGAGCAATGGAGCCTTGTCTGGAGTAGAGTGACACGGGTCTCCCGATCCGCCTCACTCACTCAGACACTCTTCTTTCTAGCCCACCGGTGTTTTTACACTCCTGACAGATTAGCCAAATGGAACACTACTCAGGGCAATAGTTGTTGGACATGCCATGCGGCCATTGGTTCACTACCTCATGTTATGTATGAATGCCCCGCACTACAGTATTACTGGCGTCGGGTCTGGGGTCGTATCCAGTCTATTTTGCACTTTCAAGAGCCCCTTTCTTGGAGGATAGTGGGACTTCGCTCAGCTGCGGGGATCCCCTCTCTTCCAAAAACGGCTTACTTCCTTTTGGACTTTATGCTTGGCATTGCTATTTCCCTAATTACGAAATACTGGAAAAATAGCTCTCAGCTGAGCCCCAATGAATGGTGGAATCATGTCTGTCTCTACAGTAAATATGAACAAATACCTCGTATGTTTGCTTCCCCCATTCAGACTCCTCATCATCGGTCTAAATGGAAGATGCTCAATGACTATGTACATTCTGCTCAATGCTCTCATCTGATTGTCTAAATTTGTATATATCTTTGTCCCATGATTATTCTGTATCACAGATCCTCTTTTGATTGTTTTGATGTATAATCACTGTTGTTTGGAAGCGCTCACATGCTGACATAATCAGCTAGAGAAGAAGCGTGGGGGTGGGGGGTAATTGGGTTTACTTTTCTTTATTGTATACTTGTTTTGTCTCCTTTGGTGTGTTGTTTCTTTTGTTTGTTGCAAAATGAAAATAAAAGTTTAAAAAAAAAAGAATTGGCACTGTATGTCCAGGGCCGGCAACCGCCCACTGCCCGCCCATTCTCCGCCCCCATCTAACTTCCTCGCACAACTGGCAAGGAAGTTATTCGCGGGCAGTGGAAGGCACAAATAGCAGGAATGGACGTCCCACTGGGACGTACATCCCCGCTATTTGTGGCTCAGAATAACCCCCAATCTGTAGAAGAGATTTACCTGTTCTTTGAAATGCATCAAAAAAAGAGGACATTTGAATAATTCTTATGCTAGTAAGAATAAATGGTATTGCAATCTTAAAAGAATCCAGCATTGTTTTTGTAATTCATTTTTAGGGTCTTTGGGAAAAGAGCACACCTTCAGACACTGTAGATGACTGGCAACCTCACTCCAGTCCTGAGGGTTCCTCAGAAAGAGGAAGAGCAAATCTATTTCCAAATCCATAAGGAAGACCGGTTCTTGCTCTGCACACAGAGGAGCCCTTTTTCTAAAATGTGGTAAATATTTACAGTTACTGCTAGGTAGTATTAAATGATCTGTGCCAGATTTAGTACACAGGCTAGGAGGCAAGATGGCAGCAGGGTTTCTCCCTGTAACGCCAGTCCTCATTTGAACTACCCTATCAGTGTGGAAGGAGGTCCCCTTCTATATAATGGAACAGAGGAAACAAAAGCAGGTCAGCCTACCCTGATGCTTAGTCGGAGTCACCTTAGCTGGTCAGAGGACTTTGGACACGTGTGGATTTGCTTATCTTGGGTCTGGAGTGGCGTCTTTGGTGGCGCTGCCAGTTGAAGGCACAGTAGCTCTGTGTGCTTACAGGTTATGGCTATCCCCGGAGCAGTGCACCCTCCCGCCATGACTTGGAAGAGATCTTAGCATTGACTGAGTGCTCCCCACCAGCTTGCCAATGAGCACCCCTCTGTTGGGAAGAGAAGAAGGACCTGTGGCATTGGTGGTTCATCCCTGGTTTGCTGGTCAAGTCATTGGAAACCCAACAGAGGCATCTGCTATTGGTTTGGGAACCATGGAACCAGAGCTTGTGAGGGCTCCAAATTCTGGATCTCAGGTGATGGTGAAACCTGCTACGATAACTCTCAATGTGGGATGCTATGGCCAGCATTAATTTTTCTCTTCTTTCTTTTGCTGGATCTATAAGAACTGAATTGACTGTGGTGAAAACTAATTTGTTGTAAGCTTCTCGAGTCCAAGGAGAACAAGTAACTAGGATATCTCACTTGGAAGAAGATCTAATTCAGCTCCGGGGACTATGTGCTGCCCAAGTTAAAGATAAGACTGTGCTCTCTAGGAAGACAGAATATCTTGAAAATCAAGTTTGGAAGAATAATATGTTCCCTCATATGGTTTGTTTACCTGCTGTGTGGCCTACCTGTCTACTTCCCCAACCCTGTCCTGGTTGTTTGTTTTGTAAATTACACCCCCCTCTATTGTCACCGGTGGTCTGTCTGTTGTCTGTCTTTGTTCGGTTCGTCATGTCTCGTCTACCACGCTGTTTTTTACAGCCTACTTTTACTATTTTCTTGTTCTTCTTCTATCCCTTTTGCTTCCTAAATGGCGTTCTCTTTCATGTTTCTTTTTCCCGCAGCCATCTTACTTGTATTGTAAACCGCCTTATATTACACAGGTACACTAAAAAAATTTTTTTTTAAACTGCCTCTAATGTTTCGATTGATTTTTACGTTTTTTGGTGCGCTGAATCCAAATCTGGTAACCAATTTGCTCCATCACGTACAGATTTTTTGCTACATTGGGTTAGCAGTTTGAGGTGAACGTTTCAGATTGAGTGCGATCGAGATAAAAGTTTCTTGGATGAATTCTTTATACTAATTGTTTAGTAGTTATTCAAATAAGAATAAAGAAAATTGTAACAAGGCAGCACATAAGAATAGAGTAATGTCAACAAAACACACTGTGATGGTAGCAAAATTGTCTGCACTTAAAACAGCCACATACATGTGCACAAACATTGAGCATATAAGAGCGAGGTTAGACACAAAGCAAAGCAAAGAAATGTGCAAAAAATGTTGTACAGGTATGTATGTAAGAATAGAAAACGCAAACCGCACCATTGCAATACATGAAGACAAACACCCGATGGTGTGAAAATAAAATTCTAATAAATGAGATCCGACACTGTGGTAATAACTAGCAAATTTTTATTTCAAAGTTTAGTAGAAACACGATATTTGTCAACACAGTTTAGATTTTAAAGTCATTCTTGGGTCAATCAATCTCCTGGTGGGCCCGTTTCTTCTTCCCCCGAATGCTTCTCTTGGTGCACTGCTTGGCGTATTTTTCATCTGGGGTTTCCCGCAGCAGCAACCAGCAGAAATCAGCCATCATAGTGGTGTTCCATCTTCCTTGGTACCTTCTCTCTGCGTCCTTGATGTCCTGGTGAAACCTTTCACCTTGTTCTTCACTGTACGCCCCCAAGTTTTCGGGAAAGTAGTTCACATGGGAGTGCAAGAAATGGACTTTCAGGCTCATGTTACAGCCTTGTTCTTTGAAGGCATTGAGCATCCTGGCAACAATATCCTTATAGTTCTCATCCCGCCTGTTCCCCAAGAATTTGAGAACAACATCCTTGAAGGAATCCCAGGCTTCTTTTTCCTTCTCAGACATCGTTTCAGCGAATGCTCCATCTGAAATGAGTTTCCTTATATCAGGGCCAACAAACACTCCTTCCTTTAGCTTTGCTTCAGAAAGTCGGGGGAACTTTGAGCAAAGGTACCGAAAGCACTCACCATCTTTTGGAAGGGACTTGATGAATTGCTTAATGAGACCCAACTTAATGTGGAGAGGTGGTAATAGAATTTTATCACGAGGTACCAAGCTCTCATGAAGAACATTTTTCTCACCGGGTCTCAAATACTCCCGAATTGGCCAGTCTTTTTTCCCCCAGTGTAGGTCGCGGGCCCGGCTATCCCACAAGCAAAGGAAGCAGGGATATTTGGTGAAACCGGATTGCTGCCCTAATAGCATGGATAGAATTTTAAAGTCTCCACAAATCATCCACTTATGCTCATCATAACGAATCTTCTGAAGAATCAGGGCCAAATTCTCGTATTTTTCTGGGAGAATAACAGAGTGAGCAATAGGAACTGAAGCGAATGTGTTGCCATTATGAAGAAGAACACCTTTTATGCTGTCTTTTGACGAATCAATGAACAGCCGCCATTCAGCAGGATCATACTTGAGTTTAAACTTTTCCATCACTCCGTATATATCGTTGCAAAATACCAAATCTTCCTCTTTGCTGAAATACTTCAAAAATTGTGTCTCGCGGTTGCGGTACCAATAAAAAGTTGTTCCTGGTGACAATAGATTTTCTGTTTAAGCCGAGAACCTAGCAGTTGGGCAGCACCTTTTGGGAGTCCTAAATCCCGGACTAAATCATTCAATTCAGCTTGAGAGAAAAGTTCAGGTTTCGGATCTGGTTCAGTTTCAAACTCGGAAGTACTGGACTCATCGGGAAAAGCCATCTGATGAGTCTCATCATGATCAGAACCGTCCACACAAATATGATCCAAAGATTTTGGTGGTTCAGGCACAGGTACTTCGTTGCTATGAGGCATAGGCCTAATTGCTGAGGGAAGGTTGGGGTAACTTATTACGTTCTTATTTTTTAAGTTGTATCCCTTCACAATGCAAGAGCAAAAATAGCAGTCACTGCTGTGGTCTCTTTGTTCACGCCACATCATAGGTATTCCGAAACGAAATGCTTGTTTTTTACCTTTCATCCATAAGCATAGATCTTCCTCACATGTCTTGCACACTTTGTGAGGAGCCCACGGTTTGTCTTGATCGCCTAACTTCAAACCGAAATAGGCGAAATATACTTTTTTAATAAATGCAGAAATGTTCCTCTGCCGCTTTTTCACGGTATATTCCCCACAAATAAAACAAAAACTGTCCGGAGAGTTGACACAACCTCTGGCTCTGTGAGCCATCACAAATACACAGCACTGCAAACTACAACTGTAGTGAACCACTTCGGAATAAAGATGGATTACAACTGAGCAAACAAAAGGTAATAATGAACTTGCAAGAAACTGAAATTTGACAGGAACGTTCATGTCGCAACCACCGTGTTTGAGCGAGCGAACGAGGCGAGGCGAACAGGAAAGAACATGCGCCAGCGTGAGTACTGGATTTAGCCCCCCGCCTCCCAATTGTCCTGTTAATGTATAAAATGAATACAAAACACTCTGAAATATCATGAGGGAGTGTTTCTAGTTAGTTAACCATTACAACCTCTATTTTGGGCCAAGAAAATAAACTGCAGTCGGCTAAAAAGAAATTATGTGAACATTCCTTATATGGGTAAGAAATCTAATTTTGCAAGAAAACGTGACGTGATGGAACATTTTGGCTATTTTTCCTGGATTCAGCACCCCAAAATCTATAGGAATCAGTTGCAAAACTGGAGGCAGTTTTTTGGTAGTGTACCTGTGTTATTGTTAAAGGCGGTATATCAAATTTGCTAAATAAAGATAAAGATAAAGATATTAGATTATTACATTTTCAAAAGTTTCCTATTCTGTCCCCTCTAGAGATGGTGCACAGGTACTTTCAGGAGATTCTTAAGATCCTCCAGGAGAATCTGTCCCCCCATTGTAAGGTCCCAGTTTTTGTCTGTGGGTGCCAGGTTACCTAGAGCTGATATCGGTACCACCTCAGGTCTGGGAGACGTAACGGGGTTTCTTGAGGGTTCCCTGGAAGTTGTCACCGAGAGGACCACTGTGTTGGTCACACTAGCTCACTATGTTGGTCAGATAAATCGTTTATTCTTCGGTCTTATGTTAGGAACTTCTCTGAGATGTTTCTTGGATATCAACGTTCGTATTTTTCCTGATTTGTCATGTGCTATCCAGCAAAGGAGAAAAGAATTATTGGGCTATTGTCCCAGAGTTCTTGCTCTAGGGGGATCTTTTGTGTTAAAATTTCCTGCATGGTGTATTTATTACCTATAAAGAGAAAGTGTTTCTGTTTTTTGATCCAGGACAACTCTCTTGAGTTCTTTTCTGCTAAGGATCTCACACGGTTGATGCATTAGACTCTGCCCTGTTTGTTTAAAACGTTTTTTCCCTTTATATAATAAATGGGGATTGATGTTCTGTCTCTGTTTATTATTATTATCTCTGATTCCTTGTGCCTCTGGAAGTTTCAGGAATATTGTAGGCTAAGTGAAAATGTTTTTTGAATGACCTACAATTTTGTTTCTTTTTTCTGCTTAGGAATATGCATATACTTAGCCATTAGTGTTTCATTCTTGTAAATCACTAAATGTATTATGTGAAAAACTAATAAAATATAAAATAAAAAAAAGATCTGTGCCATCTGCTGCATTCATCATTAATGTGCAGTAAATTACCATGCATTAAATGCAAGACACATTCCAAGCCAATTCCACATCTATTCCCTGTCCCATTCCATACTATGCACTTAATGCAGGAATTAGTACATGCAAATTGCCAAGCAAATGCATATTAGCGCTACTGTGAACTAACGGCATGCACTAATGCCCACAATAACTGCTTTATATGCTTTGGTAAAATACCCCAAGAGATCTGCTGTTCCAACCAATAAAGAAGAGTTTCCATGTGCAGGATGCCTGCATGCTGAACTCAGGGAAGAGGTAGTGAGGCTGAGAAGCATTCAAGACAGTGAGATGTACATTGATGAGATGCTTCTTGAAACATCCATGCTCTCCGATAGAGGTGAAGATGGGAAGCTACAGAAAGAAGAAGTTTGGACACGAATCACCAGAGCCTGCAATATCAACCGTCAACTCCTCCAGCCCTTGTAATGAAGTACCAGTATGCAGCCTCGGAAACGGAGGAAGTGGAAGCATCAGAGGAAAGGGAAGAACCACATCTCGAGCACCCCAAAGTTGCAGAATCAGTCACCACAAGGAAGCGAAGGGTAGTCGTGGTTGGTGACTCTCTTCTGAGGGGTACTGAGGTGTCTATCTGCCGACCAGATTTGATGTCCAGAGAGGTGTGCTGCCTGCCAGGTGCCAAAATCCAAGATGTTATGGAGAGTTTGCTGAGACTCATTAAGCCTACTGACTATTATCCAATGTTGTTCATCCATGTCAGCACAAATGATACTGCTGAGTATCCCTCCAAGCATATCAAAAGTGATTTCATGGCTCTGGGACAGAGGGTAAAGCAGAGAGGTGTACAGGTGGTGTTCTCTTCAATCCTCCCTGTTGAGGGTAAAGGCTGAGGCAGAGAAGCTCACATCCTGGAGATGAATGCATGGTGTCATCGAGAGTGTTTTTGTTTCCTGGCCCATGGACAGAGATGGTGTCCATCTGTCCAAGAAGGGTCAAAGTGTCTTCAGCAGCAGACTGTCTAACCTACTGAAGCGGGCTTTAAACTTGATTCATTAGGGATGGGTGAAGAGAGCCCCCAGATAAGGGAAACATTAAATACTGTACCTCTGTAGAAATAGGCAATAGGGGCATCATCTGGAAAGTGGTGTGTATAAATAGCCGTAGCATTGGAAATAAGATATCAGATGTTGAGGCTTTAATGGAAGATGCTGACTTGGATTTAGTGGTGTTTGTGGAGACATGGTTCACGTAAAACCATGAATGGGATCTACTTATGCCTCTGGCTGGAGGGCTGGGGGTTCAAATCCCACTGGAGAACAGCAACCTTGGACCAGAGGGACTGGAGTTTCTAGTCCCACAGGCACTCCTTGTGGCCTTGGGCAAGTCACTTAACCCTCTGTTGCCTCAAGTACAAAATGTAGATTAAGAGCCCTTTGGGGACAAGGGGAATATATATATTGTACCTGAATGTACACCACTTTGACCCGATGAAAAGTGGTATATAAGCATTGCTAAATAAATATATTTTATTCAGGAAGGACAAGGTAGGAGGAAGGGGAGGTGGAATGGCACTATATGTAAAATATATTAAAGCAATATAATTGCAGGGCTTAAAAGGAAGACTAGAGGCACTGTAGGTTAAACTAGAAAGAGGGAAAGGGGAATCCATTTGCATTGGAGTTATAAACAGATCCCACTGACGGAGTAGAAATGGATGAAGATTTAATAGAAGACATACACAATATTGCCATGAAAGGAGAAGTGCTATGAGAGGGGATTTCAATATGCTATATGTGGATTGGCACATCCTTGCTGCAGTGTAATCTAGAAGGAGAACCTGGATTCTCTACAGGTAGAACTCTTCAGGCAATTGGTAACAGAACCCACTTGTGATGGGGCCATACTGGACTTAGTGCTTACCAATGGGGAAAGTATGTCTGATGTTAGAGTGGGAGATCATATTGCATCCAGTGATCACCAGATAGGATGGTTCAGTATTGGGACTAGGGTTGATAAAATCCATTCAAAAGCAAGGGTCTTAGACTTTAGGAAAACTAACTTTGCCAAGATGGGACAATACCTCAATGAGTCGTTAGTGGGATGGGAATGGCTGGGGGGTATAGAAAAACAGTGAACAAAAGCAAAAGAGGATATTTTAAGGGCAACAAATGTTTTTGTTAGAAAGGTAAATAAATGTAAAAGGAAAAGGAGGTTGCTATGGTTCTCAAAAGAAGTAGCTGAAAAGGTACAGAAAAAGAGGGAGGCCTTCATTAAATACAAGAGATCACAGAGAGAGAAAGACAGGCATCTATTTTTGGAAAAACTTAGAGAAGCTAGCAAAGTACTCAGGAAAGCAAAGATACAAAAAGAAGAAGAAATAGCCAATGCAATAACATATTTCAGATATGTTAGTGAAAGGATGAAGGACAAAAGTGGCATTGTCAGACTCAAAGGTGTAGGGGAGGAATATGCAGAAACTAATGAGGAAAACGTAGAATTGTTTATTTATTTATTTATTTGTTTATTTATTTACATTCTCTTAATATACCGCGCTATTCTGCATCAGTGCGGTTTACATTGAACAAACTGAAATTACATTGAACAGGGCATTATAACTTGGAGATAACTATTTTACAGGGAACATGGGCTATGGAGGGTTAAGTGGCTTGCCCAAGACCACAATAATTAACAAATATTTAGGGCCAGGACCTCAGAAAACATCCACAAATAGGAATAGAAGCAGCGGGGTTCTCAAATGATTTTCAGAAGACTGTTCATGAGGAACTAGCTAAAATAAAAGTAGACAAAGCCATGGGTACAGATGGGATAAATCCAAGAATACTGAGGGAACTTGGGGACGTGCAGGTGGCCCCATTGACCTTTTCAATGCCTCTTTGGAGTCGGGAATGGTGCCAGAGAACTGGAGAAAGGCATATGTGGTTCCTTTACACAAAAGCGGACATAAGGTGACATTGAGAACTACAGGCCAGTTAGTCTAGCCTCTGGGTTTAGTAAATTATTGAAAAGGCTACTAAAGAAGAGAATAGTGAGGTTTCTGAAGTCCAATGGATTGAAGGATCTGAGGCACCATGGATTCACCAGAGGCAGGTCTTGTCAGACAAATCCAATTGATTTTTTTGACTGGGTGACCAAGGAGTTGGACTGAGCGAGAGCCCTAGATGTGGTGTATTTAGATTTCAGTAAAGCCTTTAACACCATTCCACACAGGCAACTTATAAACAAACTGAGCACCCTAGGGATAGACTCTAAAGTGACTGCTGGGTTAGAAATTGATTGAGTGGGAGGCGACAAAGGGTATAGGTAAATGGAGCTCACTCTAAGGAGAAGGAAGTTACCAGTGGTGTGCCCCAGGGATCTGTCCTTGGTCCGATTCTGTTTAACATCATTGTTAATGATTTTGCATAAGGACTGTCGGGTAAGGTTTGCTTATTTGTGGATAATATCAAAATCTGCAATAGAGTAGACACCCAGGAAGGTGTAGATAACATGAGGAGGGATCTAGCTAAGCTTAAAGAATGGTCTAGAATTTGGCAGCTGAAATTCTATTTATTTTGCTGTATTTATATACCTCTTTTCACAGAGGTCACAGCGGTTTACAAGGAATTTGATTTTATAACTAAAGTTTACATCGAAAACAGGTAACTTTGTACAAAGAAAAGGAACAGTGGTTAGCCTAAATTAACTCTGTACAGGTTGAAACTATTTACATGTGCTTGTATTATCTTGTCTTTCTGGATTCAGAAATGCTAAAAAAATGCTAATGCTAAAAAATGCAGGATCATGCATTTGGGATGCAAAAATCCAAAGGACTGCACAGTGTAGGGGGTCCACAAAAGAAAAGTGTGACCTGGGCGTAATTCTGTCTGACAATCTTAAAGTAGCTAAACAGTTAGAAAAGGCAACTGCAAAAGCCAGAATGATGCTTAGGTGTATAGGGAAAGGAATGGCCAGCTGAAAAAAGGAGGTGATAGTGCCTCTGTATAAGACTCTGGTGTGACCTCATTTGGAGCATTGTGTGCAATTCTGGAGACCGACCTTCAGAAGAATATGGGCAGGTTGGAGTCTGTTCAGAGGGCAGCTATTAAAATGGTTAGTGGTCTTCACTATAAAGCATATGAGGACAGACTTAAGGATCTTAATATGTATACTTTAGAGGAAAGGCTGGATGGGACAATATGATGGAGACATTTAAATACCTCCATTGCAGAAATGCACAGGAGGGTCTCTTTCAATTGAAGGCAAGCTCTGCTACAAGGGGACATAGGATGAGAGTGAAAGGGGATAGACTCAGGAGTAATATGCGGAAATATTTATTTATGGAGCAAATGGTAGAGGCTTGGAATACTCATCCAGTGGAGGTAGTGGACATGAGGACAGTATCTGAATTCAAAGGATCTCTAAAGGTAAAAAGGGGACTTTGTAGTTGATATGGAAGGACAAACTAGATAGGCCATGTGGTCTTTTTCTGTCATCATGTTTCTATGTTTACTGAAGAAAAAAGTAAAGCGATAGGAGGTAGCTAAACTTATCTTAAGAACAACATCTGTCAGAAATACACAGTCCTACAAGGATACAAATTACAGATTGGCAGTTGGGGGTGTGCATTTGTTAATGTGCATTCTTTTTGTTTGGGATCTTAAAATTTTTATGCATGAACACACTTGTGGGTTAATATACCTTCAAATTAATGCATGTACAATCAATTTGTAGGCACACAAAAGTTCTAGCATGCATGCGAGTTGTGTGTATAAAACAAAAGTGTGAAAAAGCATGGAAAAACCTCACGAGTATTGGGAACATTTTGGGAAATCTAAAAGCAAAGCAAACTTTATTTTGGTTGTGCACATCTCTATCAGCAATTGCAACTTCATGTCCTCTTTGTCTTCTCTTGCTGCCAGGATTTTCCCAAGATTCTCTCTTGTGTTTGTGAGTTTTGCGGCCCCTCTAGAATGGCTCCACTCAGTCTGTAGAGTATTTGGCAAGAGAACTAAAGCTATTCAAAACAAGCCTTCAACTTACAGTTTCCTAATAGCATTTCTCACTCAAGTAAAATTTCACTCTTCCTGGTGAAATGTTTAAGGATGTCTTCCCAGCTGTACTAAAAATATTCAAGGTGATGAAAGACCATGGATTTGATGAGTTTATGGAAATTATGGAGCGATAGGAGGTACAAATCATCTGGCAGAAGTGATAATTTCATTGCAATATATTTTCTATGCATACTTTTTTTGTTAGCTGAGTTAGAAGTGGGTTTTTATTTAGATTCTATCTTACAGTGCTTGAAGGTCATTAGCAGCTTAAAACCTTAAAATATTGCTTGTATAATTTGATATCAAAGTTCTGGTTAGTTCTTAATTTCCCAGGTAATCGTGTAATTTTATAAACAGTCTCCTCTCCTCTACCACTACTTTGATATTATAGTTCTGATAACAGACTGAAGGGAAGAGAATCCTGTGGCCAACACCAGAAAGAGAGCAAAAATATCAAAGCACTAAAGAGGTATGAAAATTAAACATAAATATTAACAAATGCCTAGAGGGCATATAAATGTCTATTCACCATTACAGATATTTAGGACTATTCAACAATAAAGTCCAAAAGGTTATTATCAAATGTTTAATTTGTATATGTGAGGTTATTGGCAACCAATATGAATCTTTCAAAATTGGAATCATGATCCCAGCTTCTGAGACTACAATAGATGGGCTGCCATATTTTGTACAAGTTGCAGCCTATCTACAGTAGCTGTCATTTGGGCAAGCCAGCATACAATAAATTAAAGTAACCCAGCCTTGTAGTAACCAAGGCAGGGACTACAGTCAGCAAATCTTCACGTACAATCGTAATAATATGCAGCTGAAAAAAAGCTGACTTAACTGTCTTAGAAATTCCAGTGCTAACTGCTTAATGGGTTCTTATTTCCAATCTTGATGAACCATCATTCATTACATCATAGCAGTTGTGTTATGTTCAGGATGTAATTCCAGTTCTTGATAAAACTGGGTTATAACAAGGAAATATGCTATTTAAGGTATAATTATTATCCCCAGGAGACAATGTCAGTTGGATTTCAAAAGTACTATAAGGCTTTTCTTTTTCCTAATATTTTTACACAAGAACTATAACTATTATTAAGAGATGAATTCTGTTTTTACATATGGTGTGTTTTGTTTTAGTATATTTGTATGCGTTTTAAGTTTGTATGTTTTAGGTGTGTTTCCGTTTTGTTGATGTATTTATGCTATATTATAAACCAACTTGAGCTTGCTTGGATGGGTCTAAATAAACTATTAATGTAGCAGCTTGACACTGTGGAGGTTTGTTTACTAAAATGTGTTAAGCAATTAACATGCATTTTAACACATGACAACCATTAGCGCGAGCCCATGTTAACAGCTGTTGCTGTTCAGTGCTGTTGAGACAATGTCTACTAATGGTGACCATCTGGATAGTTGTCCTAAACTGTTTTTGATCTTCAGACAGGCAGGTAATTGTTGATAGAATGGCAGTCATAGCTGATGTTATTGTATCGATCCATCACATTGCTGGTCTTCCTCTTTTGTGCTGACTTTCAACCTTGCCGAGCATGATGTCTTTCTCTAATGATCTCTCTCTTTGCATGATGTGTCAAAAGTATGAAAGTCAAAGTCTTGTCATTTGAGCTTCTAAAAACAGTTTTCTCATCCAGTCCAGACTTCAGTTACTGATCTATAAGTGCCTTTCATTTGGCTGCTCCGCACTACCTTTCCTCTATTATGTCTCCCTATATCCCTCTTCAGGAACTCTGCTCTTCTGGCAGATCCCTTCTATCTGTGCCCTTCTCTCTACTGCCAACTCCAGACTTTCATCTTTCTACCTTGCTGCTCCTTATGCCTGGAACAAACTACCCAAGAGGGTGCATCAGGCGCCATCTCCGGCCCTGTTCAAATCCAGGCTAAAAACTCACTTCTTTGAGATTGCTTATGGATTCTGATTTCCCCTAGCCTCCTTTTCACCTTTTATCTGTCTCTAGGTTTGCCAACATTTTGAAAGAGAAAAACCCGCCACCTGTGGTTAGTCACGCTCCACCCCTGCTCCGCCCCTGCCCCACCACCTGCCCACCCCCGCCCCCACCCCTACTCCACCTCCTGTCTCCAAAAAAATTGCAGAGAAGGCAATGTGCAAACTGAACAAGCAAGACTTCTACAAATTCTTAAGCAGAAATTCTATACTGACAGAAAACGCAGCATTGGTTGTACACACACACACACAATACAGACAGGTCTTCATCAATAAATGAGAACAAAACAAAAAGAGAAATATATAGACAAAAATTAAACTGAAACCCCAAGAAGACAGACTCTGCATGCAGTGCAGTATCAGATAAATAAGAGATGCAGTTCCCCATACTGTGTAAAATATAAAGGCAATACAAGGTCCAATCATTAAATTGAAAATAAAATTATTTTTTCTACCTTTATTGTCTGACCATTTTATTCTCTGATCATGCTGGTTCCAATCTGAGGCTTCCGTTTTCCCATCTTCTCTTAGCTCGTTTTCTATGGTCTATAGTCCATCTGCCATTTCTTGTCTCTTCTTTTCTTTTCTTCACTTCCTTCCATCAGCCTATTTCCAGTCCCAGTGCCCCCTCCCCATTACCCAGTCACTTACCACTACCATTCCCAGGTGTCAGCTCCCTTTGAACCCTCTCCTTACCTCCTCTGTCAGCTCTCTTCCAGCCACCTCGTTCCCCCCTTTCAGCTCTCTTCCAGCCACCTCCTTCACCCTGTCAGTTCCTTCCTGCCACCTCCTTCCCCCCTCTTTCAGCTCTCTTCCAGCCCTCACCTTCCACCTGTCAGTTCCTTCTGCCACCTTGTTCCCCTTGCAGCCACTGCTGCTGCTGCTTCACCCCCCCCCCTTAGTGCTGCTTCACCCTCCCTTAGTGCTGCTTCCCTTGTGCTGCTTCACCCCCCTTAGTGTTGCTTCACCCCCCCCCCTTAATGTTGCTTCACCCCCCCTTAATGTTGCTTCACCCCTCCCCTTAGTGCTGCTTCATCCCTCCTTAGTGCTGCTTCACCCCCTTAGTGTTACTTCACCCCCCTTAGTGGTGCTGCTTCACAGTGTTGCTTCACCACCCCCATTAGTGCTGCTTTACCCCTCCTATTTAATGTCTTCCTGGCCCCCCTTGCCCTTTTGATCCAGCAGCACGGTATCACAGCTCATTTCTATGCAGATGATATTATTCTTCTACACCACACTGACCCTACTACCTTGGACCTAGCTCCTCTCAATTCCTGCTTGACATCGGTGGCTACCTGGTTCTCCTCTAATTTCCTGCCTGTAAACTCATCAAAAACCTTTGCCATTTAGTTCACCTTCGGTGCTCCTGCTCCTTCCCTCGCTCCTCTTTTGTCCTCCACACCTCTCCCTCTTGTTCCCTCCCTACGTTATCTGGGGGTTATCCTGGATTCTGCCTTATCTTTCAAAGACATATAAAAAATCCCGATCACCTTAGAATCCCTAAAAGATTTCAGTAATATTTTTGTCGGAGCTGGTCAGCTCAGTGCCTACAGAATGTCCATAGCACCGTTGTGACCTCTCCTTTTATTTAAATAATTAAGTAGAAAGTTTTAACTTAGCTTATTGCATATTCGCCAAAGTGCTGCCAAAGCGCCAAAAAGACAGACGACGCGGCTCACGTTTCGGGTTTATATCCAATTTTTTTCCTGAAAGCCCTGCTTCAGGTCCAGTGCATAGTCGGCAGTTGACAGTTCTCCAGCTAGCTACCAAATAGGGATGTAGCCCACCTTTTTATCTTTGGTGTCTGATGTCATGTTTAAATGAGGGCAGTCCAAGCCAATCAAAACACACCAAAGACGAAACCCCACGAAACCCCACCCTTTTAAAGAGCATGTTTCCTCTGTGGTGCAACGGTGCTTTTACACTTTGAGACAACTTCGTGCAGTTTGCCCTTTCATATCTGTCGCCGCTATGACCACACTACTCTTATCCCTGGTGGTATCCCGTCTTGATTATTGTAATGTCGTTCTGGCCGGCCTTCCCCAATCACAACTGCGGAGATTACAATTGGTTCATCACACAGTGGCACTTCTTCTGATGCATGCTTCACGTTTTGATCACATCACCCCTCTTCTGATTCACTTGCACTGGCTTCCACTTACCTATCGCATACAGTTCAAGGTGCTCATCCATGTACATAGATCCATTCACACCGGTGTTCCCCTCTACCTCACAGATCAAATCCGTCTTCACTCCGCCCATCATTCTCTTCGGTCAGTTCATCTGAACCGCATGTCCCTTCCTTCTCCATCACAGGCTCATCTCGAATCCACCCGTTCTTCTGCTTTCTTCTTCTTAGGCCCTCGACTCTGGAACTCGCTCCCCCCTGCCCTCCATCTAGAACCCTCCTACAAAACCTTCAAGACCATGCTGAAGTCCCATTTCTTCTGCACAGCTTTTAACCTTCCCCCTCCCCCTGCCTTCTCCTTTCCCCCATATCGTTGATTTCAGTCGTTCTTAACCCACTTTGCCCTGTTGCTCTACTCTCCCCTCTTATTCTATCGTATCTCGTATCTTTTTTTCCTTTTACTTATGGCGTTCTTTTCCTTTTCAGCAGCCCTATTTTTGCTATTGTAAACCGCTCTGGTACCTTGAGTGTGAGCGGTATATAAAATGTATTAATAAAGATAAAGATAAAGATATAAAGATAGTGTTGCTTCACCCTCCCCCCTTAGTGTTGCTTCACCCCCCCTTAGTTTTGCTTCACCCCTCCCCCCCTTAGTGCTGCTTCACCACCCCCCTTAGTGCTGCTTCAACCCCCCCCTAGTGCTGCTTCAACCCCCCTCCCTCCTAGTGCTGCTTCAAACCCCCCCCCCCCATGCAGCCACTGCTTCTGCTTTTCACAGAGCAGCAGCTGCAATAAACTTAATTTGAAAAGAAAAGACAACCTGTGAGGAGCCCAGCCCTCTGGTCATCCTTCTGCAGCCCCAGAGGAAGTGATGTCAGAGGGGGCGGGCTTCTCACAGGTTTCACTTTCTTCCTTTTCAAATTAACTTTATTGCAGATGCTGCTCTGTGAAAAGCAGAAGCAGCGGCTACACGGAGGATCAAGCGCGATCACATTCGAGTTCGCGCCACGGGAGTCGGGAGAAAAGCTGTTTTTTTGCTCTGGCCGCTCCCGATCTCGCGGCCAGAGCAAAAAGCCGGCTTTTCAAGGGCCGGTTTTACATCTGTGCCGGCAGCCGGCCTGGCCACTGAAAAACCGGCCAGGCCGGCTGAAAACCGGCCAGTTGGCAACCCTATCTGTCTCCTTACCATTGCCATAGATATATCCTAATCCTCAATTGGATTGTCTGTCTTCACTAGACTGTAAGCTCTTAGGAACAAGGAATCAAGGCGGTTTACAAGGAACATTACAACATTCTATTTGTGGCATTCTGTTTGTGGCAGCTGCAGGCCCTGACTAACTTCCCCGCCGATTGTGCGGGGAAATTAGTCAAGGGTGGGGAAGAGGCGGCCCGGGGGCGGAGAGTTGGTGGGTAGTGGGTGGTCGCTAGCCCTGGACATACAGGGCCAATTCTAATGTCGGCCCTGTATGTCCAGGGCCAGCAAAATGGCTGGGGAAGTTATTCCAGCCCCTGGGTGGAATAAGTTCCCTTAACATCATTTGTTGTCATCATCGGGGCACAGATGGGGCTGGGGGGGCCAGAGTTAATTCCCTGCAGCCCGATCCTGGCCTTAAGAGGTCACATCGGGGGTCAGGCTGCGAGGAATTAACTCTTTTTGCAGGCAGCCATCATCACAGCTTTTAAATGGAACCATGATACCATGGCAACATAATGCCATGGCACTGTGGCTCCATTTCAGTTCCCTGACTGAGTTAGTCGGGCAGGGCATGTACATGCAGGTCGGGACTGAATTGCAGTGCTGGCCTGCACCTACATGCCTGTTCACGATACTGATCCCGCGGAGCTAGACGTGCCCCGCAGGATCAGAATCATGATCTGCTTTGTACGTCCAGCTCAGCCCAGATGTATAAAGGAGATCTACGTCTGGGACAGAATTGGGCCCCAATTGTTTACATAGAACTTTGGTAGTTGAATGCATTAAACGGTTAACTTAACATAGAGATTAAGCTGTAGTATAACTATACTGAACCTATCTACATAGCTTGTTGGGGGGTGGGGAGATGGGGCATAGGGGAGTTGGATGAGAGAGTTAGGTTATTGAGGAATTGGTGGGTTTCATCTATGTGATGTATTGTTCATTGAATAATAACGTTTTGAGCTTTTTGCGGAAGATGGTGAGTTTGTGTGTTTCCCTAAGGTCGCTGGGAAGTTTGTTCCATAGGTCTGGTGCATAGGTAGAGAAGGCCCTGTTACGAGTGCTCTGGTTGATTCATGTGATGTCAATAGGTAAGTTGAGGAGATTTGTACTGCATTTGCACCTTGACCTGTTGGTTGTTGGAGCATGAATGAGTGTCTTTAGGTACGATGAGGATTGGTCATGAAGGCTTTTGAAAATGTTCATGGTTGCTCTGGGTGGCATTTTTGAAGGCATTTACACAGGATAAGTCCCTAATGCTCCCAGATGCTGTGTGATTAGCATCGGGGCATGTTGGAGGTGTTCCGCGGCGGAGCAGGGGTAGAGGAAAGGGCTAAGCTCTCTGCATCTTAAAGATAGGCAAGGTTTTCTCTTGCCTATCTTTCAGGCCCAGAGGTTAAGCGGATAGCATCGAAAATCGCTGCTACCTGCTTAACCTCGGCAGCTGCTGGCACATCCAGTTTAACCCAAATTTTCACTTTCGATACCGTGGAAGTGAAAATCCGGGTTAAGATTGTCGGTGGGCAGGTTATGCACCTATGCAGTGCATAGTCTGCCCAAATGAAAATCTGGCTCTTTGCATCTAATTCTGCTGTGAATCGGTAGCCAGTGCAAGTCTTTTAGTATATACTTGATGTGGTCAGTGTTTCTTGTTCTGGTGAGAGAGCGTGCTGCAAAGCTTTGTGCCATTTGTAATTGGTGGAGGGCTTGTTTAGATAGTCTTTAGTATATACTGTTGCAGTAGTCTAGCAACGGGAAGACCAGAGCTTGAAGCACAGTGTGGAAGTCGGAGGCAGTAAGCAGTGGTTGGAGGTTACGGAATGTTTTTATCTTGTAGTAAAATGCTTTTGTGATTTTGGAGAGCTGGAGGGAGAAGGTAAGGCATTGATTGATGGTTATGCCTAGGTATTTCACTTCCTGTTTAGTCTCAAGGTGAGTGTCTTATATTTTGATTATGGCTGGGGGAGAAAGCAATCTATTTCTGGATACGTGGATATTCCTTGTGATTTAATTGGAGCCCATGTTCATATAGCCATTGCAAGATGTCTTGAAAGCAAGAGAATATATTGCTGTGGTCTGGATTGGAGATGATATAGGGCATGAATATCATGATGTCATTGGCATAAATCATCTAATGAACATTGTGTTTATGGAAGATGGCACATATAGGTTTAATGAATATATTGAAGAGTAATGATGATAGTGCGGAACCCTGCGGAACTCCTTTGTAGGTATGGTGCTGATTTAATTGATCCTACCCACACTTGTTGGTGATGATCTGTTAGGTATTTATTTATTTATTTATTTATTTACGGTCTCTTCTATACCGCACTATTCAGCATCAGCGCGGTTTACATGGAACAAAAATGCTCAGTACAGATAACATGTATGAGTTTACAGATAACATGTATGAGTTTACAGATAACAGGGTAAGAAACTTGGATAACAGGGATAACTATTTACAACATTTGCTACATAATCTTGGATAACAGTGGTAAACTATTTACAAATATTGTTACATAGAGTCATATGGAAGGGATTCAGTAGATACAAATGAACCACTAAGAGTTAGAGAAACTTTCATGGCATGTTGTTGTTAGAGCAACTTTAATGGCATGTTGTTGGGAAACCATATATTTCCTTAGCGGATTGGCTCTCTATCTCAGTGAGTTGGTTCTATGAGATACTTATTGAAAAGATGGTATTTAAGGGCTTTCCTGAATTGTGTGAGGCTTTCAATAGCCCGGATATCTGGAGGTAATGCGTTCCAGCATCTTGGTGCGCTGATGCTAAACGCCCTATTGGCTGTAGTTGCTGTGCAAACTGTTAAAGCTTTCGGTACTTTTAGGGTGTTTGTCGCTGCGGATCTCCTCGCTCTGTTAGGAGATGTGATGTGGATGAGGGCAGTTATTGATTCCGGGGAGAGCTTGTGAAGAGCTTTAAAAGTGAGTAACAGAGTCTTGAACACTATTCTAGCCTGGATAGGTAGCCAATGTAGTTGTATCAGCAGAGGTGTAACGTGGTCACTTCTGGAGGCTCCGTGGATGACCCTTGCTGCAGCGTTCATGGCGAGCTGCAGAGGGTGTAAGGTGGATAGGGGCAGGCCTTGAAGGATGGCATTGGCGTAGTCAAAATGAGGTATGATCAACGCCTGGTATATAGTCCTGAAGTCATTCGGTTCAAGCATGGATCGTAGATGCCTAAGTGATCGGATCTTATAGTATACTGCCCTGACTGTATTCGCTATGTGGGCTTTCATGTCCAGGCGTTGATCCAAGGTGACTCCGAGGTAGCGTATTGATGGTTTAGCATGTAATTCTGCATCTTTTACTTTAAGGAATTGTGGTGGTGTGAAGTTAGGGTTCCTCGTAATGAAGAGTACTTCCGTTTTCTTATGCTGTATTCGGAGGTTTTGGGAGAAAAGCCAGTCAGAAATTGCGTTGAAACAGCTCGTCAGTGGAGAGAGGTCTAGATGTTCCGTAGAGAAGGGTATGTACAGCAGGACATCATCAGCGTATAACATGCAGTCCACATTGAAGGATCGGATGATCTTGCAAATTGGTTGCATGTAAATGTTAAACAGGAGGGCTGAAAGGGAGGATCCTTGTGGGACTCCCTGATTTTGGTGGAAAGGTTCCGATGTCATGCCTCCAGAACGCACATGTTGCCATCTTCCAGACAGGTAAGATCTGCACCATTCAAGCGCTCTTCCAGTAATGCCTTTCTCAATTAGTCGACCTATGAGAAGTTCGTGACTTACTGAATCAAAGGCTGCAGCGATGTCCAGAAAGATGAGAGCAAATCCTTGATGGATGTCATCAATGCCAGTGATTATCTTGCAGAAGAGGGTGGTAAGAAGAGTTTCCACTCCATGGGATTCTCTAAAACCATGCTGGCAGGGGTCTAATGGTGCGGCGGTGTCAACGTGATCTTGTAGTTGTCGTTGTACCTCTTTTTCGATGATCTTCGCAAGTAGAGGTATACTGGAAATAGGTCTGTATGATTCTACTTTTTGGGGGTCAAGTTTGCAGTTTTTCAAAAGAGGTCTGATAGAGGTGTGCTTAAGAGCTGAGGGGAAGGAACCTGTTGTGAAGGAGAGGTTAATTATATTGGATAGTATTGGGCTGAAGTGGCTGCGGAGCTCCTTGATCCAGAAGGCTGGGCATGGATCGGACTGAGATGTGGAGGTGTTAAGGGCCATAATAGTGTCTTCAATTCCATTCTTGGTTGGGGTAGAGAATACAGTTAGAGCTGCAGGGTAGTCTCGTTCAGGGGTGGTGGTTGTAGTCAAGATATTGATAGTCTGGCAAATCTTGGATTGTGCATAGTTAGCAAAATCTTGTGGGTGTATCTCAAATTGGGGTCCGGGGGTTGGTTCTTTAGATAGAGTCTTGACTAGGTCAAAAAGATCGTGGGGTTTATTAAGTGATCTCTTTAAGGTCTCAGAGTAGTATTGTTTCATTGCATCGGTGGTTGCCTTGCGGTGTGCCGCCAGGTGACAGTTGTACGCTGTCTGGTCAATTGAAGAGTGGGATCGGCGCCATCTCTTCTCGAGTTTCCGTAATTGGGTAAGAGAAACTCTAAGATTGGCTGTGTACCATGGAGCGCTGGTTCTTTTCCCTGGGGGCTTGTTGGTTGGTGTGCGTAGGGCTATTGCACTGAGGCGATTGTTCCAATGTGTAATCAGGTCGTCGAGGTTCGAGGTGGTTTCATTAATGAGTTGTTGTGTTTCCGTGAGAATAAGGTCTCTGTTGAAAGGCTTGAAACATCTGGAGTGTGGTCTTGTAATGTTGCTTGGTATCTTCTTGAGCTTTGCATCAGTTTTGTGCGAGTAAATCTGGAAGATGATCAGTTTGTGATCTGACCATGGAACAGGAGTTATGGATGTTATGGGGTCATGCGAAGTGTTAAGAGATATCTGAGGGGCGAAAACTAAGTCCAGAATATTTCCCTTAGAGTGGGTAGATTCTTTTACTAACTGTTTGAAACCGAGATTTGAGAGGGCATCAAGGAAGGATAACACTTGATTGTCCTGCAGTGTTGGCAGGTTGAAATCGCCTAGGATCCAGTTTGGGACGCTTGGGTTGTGCATGTTGGAGGCAAGATCAATTATTGCAGCAAGATCGTCCGGTGGAGCTGAGGGTGCTCTGTAAAGTAGGTTGAGTGAGCATCGTTTATTGGAGACGGTGATAGTCTCAAGGTGATTAGTGTTGGTGGCGTCAACCGTCTGGAAATGGAGGTCTGTCCTGGTGAGGATGAGCACCCCTCCACCTCTTTTGTCTCGTCTATGATTTGTGTGAGCTGTGAAGTTCGGTGGGAGAAGCTGATTGAGTATAACGTTGTCTTCGTCGGATAGCCATGTTTCAGTGACTAAGAGTATATCAAGGTCGTGGAGGGAGATAATGTCGATAACAGCTGGCCACTTCTTCCGGATAGACCGGGCATTAATGAGGGCACATTTTAGGTTATAAATAGCCTATAAATAGCCTGTAAATAACTGTAAATAGCCCACCCTGTATATAGCTCAAACAAATCAAGCACCCAACACATCCCTCACACAACTAAGTTTTATCCTCACTGCATGTACAACACACACACTTTACCTGATTGCTTGCTGTGATACCACCTTGATTATTAAGATAAGGCGGTTTAGAAATACTGTTAAATAAATAAATAAATAAATAAATAAGGGTAGGAGATTTCTACCTTCTTGGGTTTTACCGAGTGCTGAAGCTTAATGTGTAGCAGATGTGGGTGGTGTGCGCGGGTATCCCAATCTACATTGTTACGGGATGCACCAGACCATCTTCTTCCATGACTTTGTAATATTGGGATCTGGTTGGCAGGAGGGGTTAAGGTAAGAGAGCAAGAGAACCAACTAGCAAGGATGATATAGCATCCGATTATTGTGGGGAAGGGGGGACCCATTGTGGCCTGGCTCTGTGTGATTGTGGATATGTATTGTTGAGTGAACTACTGACAACAGTACAATGGTGACTAGCTCGATAGAATTAAGGAATTGTTAGCAATGGTACAGAGGCTAAATAGCAGTAGGGAAGTACTGACAACAGTAAAATAGTAACAATTACTGATTATAATTCAGTGGTAATGGTGTAGTGGATAGCTGGCAGGAAGCAGTTCTGACTACAGTACAATATTAACAATTACTGACTACAGTACAGTTGTAACAGTACAGTGTCTAGATAGCATTAAGTAATTACTGACAACAGTATAAGTAACTGACTACAGTACAATGGAAACGGAACAGTGGTTAGATAGGGTTAAGTAATTACTGACAACAGTATATGTAGACTGGCATCGATAAGGCTGTTGATGGTAGTATACAGAAGTTATAATTGTGCGACTATACTTGCAGTAAGCAGCATGAAAGTAGGATCATCTGATGCATGAGGATCGTTCAGCTCTTATCACATGTTGACTTTCCCTAGGCTGAACGAAGGGGAGTGAGAGGAGCTGCTGGTGCGCGAGCTCAACACAGAGGGGCTCAGGCTGCTGGGTTGCTTGGAGGTGGTCTTTGCAGCAGTGGTTGCTGTGGTGTGTGGGCCAGCTACATCAGGGCTGGCGCACCGGCTGGCGCGGACCTTAATTAGGCATCAAGCGGCTGCCACTATGGGACGGTTCGCCTGAAGTTAACCTCTGCTGTTGGAGGGTGGCTCGGTCCCCCGATGGTAAGAGCTGCTCAGGTAGTGGCTGGCGGCTGGTTGTGGTAGACTTCAAGGATTTTCTGCATGATCACAGCGAGCGAAGTGACTCTTTGGGTTGATTGTAGATAGCTGTTAGGCAACTCTCTGTTGTGTTTGCTTGGTCGATGGGCGGTAGATTACTAGTGCCGCGCCTAAGGGCCACGCCAAAGGGCCCTCTGGCGAGGCCCTCAGGCGCGGGCCCGTCAGGCGCGGGCCTGCCTGTCGGCAGCCGTTTAAATACGCTGCTAGTGCCCTCCCACAGCCCCGACTGGGCTGGAGGCCAGCGCGTGGTTGGTGAACGGCCCGATCTGGAGCTTAACCCCGATCGGGGGAGCGATGGAAGGCTCAAATGTAAAAGGAAGTTCCCGCCGTCGGCAGCCGTTTAAATACGCTGCTAGTGCCCTCCCACAGCCCCGACTGGGCTGGAGGCCAGCGCGTGGTTGGTGAACGGCCCGATCTGGAGCTTAACCCCGATCGGGGGAGCGATGGAAGGCTCAAATGTAAAAGGAAGTTCCCGCCGTCGGCAGCCGTTTAAATATGCTGCTAGTGCCCTCCCACAGCCCCGACTGGGCTGGAGGCCAGCGCGTGGTTGGTGAACGGCCCGATCTGGAGCTTAACCCCGATCGGGGGAGCGATGGAAGGCTCAAATGTAAAAGGAAGTTCCCGCCGTCGGCAGCCGTTTAAATACGCTGCTAGTGCCCTCCCACAGCCCCGACTGGGCTGGAGGCCAGCGCGTGGTTGGTGAACGGCCCGATCTGGAGCTTAACCCCGATCGGGGGAGCGATGGAAGGCTCAAATGTAAAAGGAAGTTCCCGCCGTCGGCAGCCGTTTAAATACGCTGCTAGTGCCCTCCCACAGCCCCGACTGGGCTGGAGGCCAGCGCGTGGTTGGTGAACGGCCCGATCTGGAGCTTAACCCCGATCGGGGGAGCGATGGAAGGCTCAAATGTAAAAGGAAGTTCCCGCCGTCGGCAGCCGTTTAAATACGCTGCTAGTGCCCTCCCACAGCCCCGACTGGGCTGGAGGCCAGCGCGTGGTTGGTGAACGGCCCGATCTGGAGCTTAACCCCGATCGGGGGAGCGATGGAAGGCTCAAATGTAAAAGGAAGTTCCCGCCGTCGGCAGCCGTTTAAATACGCTGCTAGTGCCCTCCCACAGCCCCGACTGGGCTGGAGGCCAGCGCGTGGTTGGTGAACGGCCCGATCTGGAGCTTAACCCCGATCGGGGGAGCGATGGAAGGCTCAAATGTAAAAGGTATGACTTTATCCATTTGAGTGGGGTACAAACAATTCATATAAATTGTAGTCTGGTGATTAGGAGATTGTGAGGAATTGAGTCAAATGCTGCAGTAATGTGAAGGAAGATAAGGATGTAAGCTTAGTTGATTTTGTCAATGCCTCAAGTTATTGTGTCTAACAGCAATGTGAGGAGTGTTTCGACTCTGTGATGTGGCCAGAAGCTGTGTTGATGAGGGTCCAGTGGAGAGTGCTTGTTGATGTGATCATGGGAAAGCTGCTGATGGGTCTGTAAGATGCGGAGTCAGCTTTGTGGGCTGTGGTGTTTTTTAGAATGGGTCATATAGAAACCATTTTTATCTCCTTTGGAAGGAAACCTTGATTAAGTGAACATTGTTCTAGCTGACAGATGGTTGGAGATAGTTCAATCTTGGCCATTTTAATCCAGCTGATGGGACAGGGGTCGAGCGGGGAGTTAGTGATGTTGATACTACTGATAATATGCTCTATATTCTCCTTGGTGATGGAGTAAAATGTCATAGCTCACCCATCAGCTATTTTCAGTCCTATCCTAGTCCCCCATCAGTCCATTTCTAGTCCCAGAACCCCCATCAGCCCGTTTCCAGTCCTATCCTACATCAGTCCATTTCCAGTCCAAGCATCCCCATCAGCCCATTTTCAATCCTAGCCCCCCCCCCCATCAGACATTTCCAGTCTTACCTAGCCCTCCATCAACTCATTTCCAGTCCTAGTCCTCCCATCAGCTATTTCCAGTCCTATCCTAGCCCCCCATCAGTCCATTTGCAGTCCAAGCTCCCCCATCAGCCCATTTCCAGTCCTATCCTAGCCCCCTATCAGTCCATTTGCAGTCCAAGACTCCCTATCAGCTCATTTCCAGTTCTAGCTCCCCCACAAGCTATTTCCAGTCCTATCCTATCCCTTCCATCAGCTCTTTCCAATCCTTGGTCTTCTAGCAGCCCATTTGCAGTCTGATCTCCCCCCCCCCCCAGCCCATTTCCAATCCTAGACTCGCCATCAGCCCATTTCCAGCCCTCGCCCCCCATTACCTATTTCCAGTCCTAACCCCTCTCCCCCGAAGACCGCCCCCCCCCCAGCTGTCCGACTGCCTTTAGAGAGCTCCTGGCAGACCCTGACTCACCTCTAACAGCATCAAAGTGAAGAGCGTCATTTTTCTTCACTTTGGCAGCTGTGTTTTACTATAGGTTGCTGGTGTGCTGAGTGTCGGGAAATTGGAACTTCCCTTTGATCTGGTGTGCCAGCAGATTATAGTACAACACAGCTGCCGAATTGAAGAAAAATGGTGCTTTTCACTTCAGCGCTGTCAGAGGTGAGCTGGGGCCTACCAGGTTACTCTTTAAAGCTGACCCTGCTGCTGCTGCTGCCATCGCTGGTGCCAAATGTGAGATGTTGTTGGCTCGGGGCCCCCTGAAGCACAGGGCCCTGTGCGTGCAACATTCTCGCACAATGGACGGGCCGGCCCTGCTTGTATCCATTAGAAAGGACTTCAGATCTCTTGGAGAAGCAGCTGCAATCCAGTCCTATCCTAGCCCCCCATCAGCCCATTTCCAGTCCTAGCTCCCCCCATCAGCTATTTCCAGTCCTTTCCTAGCCCCCCATGAGTCCATTTCCAGTCCAAGCACCCCTATCAGCCCATTTCCAATCCTAGTCACCCCTCCCCCATCAGACATTTCCAGTCAAATCCTAGCAACCCCCCCCCCCCCCCCAATCCTATCCTAGCAATGGGATCTGGAGGAGGGGGAGTTCCCAGGGGGAAAAGATTTATTTATTTAACAGGTTTTATATACCACTTTATCATTCAGTCAAAGTGGTTTACATTTAACATAAAACATTAACAAATTAAACAAGTTACAAATAACTAGGGAAGGGTCAATTAACTTGAGTTAACAGAGTAGTATTATAAACAGGTAAATTTATACAATTGTTGTAAGGTTGATAGGTGAGAGGCTATTCATTATCATCAGACCCAAAGAACTTGACGAACAGGTGTATTTTGAGCTTTTTGCATAGCTTTGATAGAGTTTTGGCGGATCTTAAGGGTTCAAGGAGTGAATTCCAGATTGTGGGTGCAAACAGGGTGAAGGCTCTGATACCTGTCTGTTGAATGCTTTTTGTCTTAAGAACTGGGATTCTAACCTGGAGACTTTGAATAGCTCTACCCCTGAAGAAGCTTCTCTGAAGCAAAATGTTTAATGGGCGCCATTGTGTACAGGTGTTAGGTAAAAGCTATACAATTGGAAAGAGTACCTGAGCCCCACAGCCATTGAGAAAAAACAGCAGTTAAGAAAAAAAAAAGTTGTGGTTTGCATGTATGAGGCTTGCGGTGCTCCTTAAGGATGGTCATTGATGCAACTAGGCATAAGCAGTTAGATATCTAAATTGCTTAAATAAATGCCGAATGAGTCTGAGACCTCCTTTGTTCTTTGGTTTTTTGTTTTGGCTTTGTTATATTGGCAACAAGCGAGAATAAGAAGGTTCACCTGAATGACTTTAAGTTAACATTTGTGTTTCATTTTGAGTGATTGTTCTTTATATTTTTGACAATATTTTTCACTCTAAAAGACTGACCAGTGTGTTTGTTTCATCACAATAAATTAAGAACTGGGATGGCAAGTAGGTTCTGACTGTTTATCCAATCACAGTGCAGGATCCTTCACTGGGATGAGCTCTCATCCCTGGTAATATTGCATATCATGGAGGACCCTGGGTCGGAGGCCTTAGAACACGTGGAAGACCAATTGATGGAGGGAATTTTTAAGCCCCAACAGTCCTTTGCAGTCCATAGGGCCTTGAAGGCTATGATTGCTGAGGAATGGAACTCCCCAGACGCAGGCTTAAATGTCAGGAGGAGCATGGCTAGGCTGTACACAATTCCCTCGGAAGAGAAGGAGAAGTTGTGTTTGACCTGGGTGGATGTGCTGGTGACAGCAGTCATGCACAAGACCACCATCCTGGTGGAGGGGGGTCCTGCCTTTAAGGATCCCCAGGACCAGTGCATGGAGGCGTTGCTCAGGCAGGCCTTCAAGGTGTTGGCTTTGGTGCTGCAGGGTGCCATACTATATGTGGGGCTTACATGGTTAGGGCTGTCTGCAGTGGTCTCAGAGGATCCCAGAGGAGGTGAGTGCAGATTCTGGTGACCAGGCTCAGGCAGCCAGATTAGAGTTTGGGTCAGCCTGCTTGACAGATCTGTTTTTTGATCTTCTTCGGGCATCAGCCAAGGATATGGCTACAGTGGTTTCGGTCTGGACTGTTGTGGCCTCCAAGATAAGGCTTAGTAAACTCCCCTTTGCTGAAAAGTTGCTATTTGGAGAGGATTTGGAGAAGATGGTTAAGGCTCTGTGTGACTCCAAGATACCTAAGTTGCTGGAGGATAAGTCCAAGGCTGGCAGGGGTGGTCCTGTTAGGGACAGAGGTCGGGATTCTTGTGGCTGTGCCTGTGGAGGCCAGGGAAGAGCATCTGGGGCTTCTGGTACAATCAAACCCTCCCAGTAAAGGTTTGGGGACCCTGATGGGAATTCAGCCTGTGGGCAGCTTTCTGCAGAGGTTCTTACCCGCTTGGGCCCAGATTACATCAGACATCTGGGTCCTGAAGGTGGTCCAGGATGGCTATGCCCTCAAGTTCACAAGGCCTCTTCTGGAAGCATTCATGATGTCTCTGTGCCAGATGTCTGGCAAGGCACAGGCAGTGGAGGAGACTCTCGACCGTCTGTTGCAGCTCAAGACGGTTATACCAGTGCTTTGAGGCAGTGAGGTCGGTACTCCATCTACTTTGTGGTTCCCAAGAAGGAAGGTTCCTGGTAACCCATTCTGGATCTGAAAGGAGTCAACAGGGCCTTAAAAATCTCACGGTTTTGTATGGGGACTTTGCACTCCATGATAGTGGCCGTACAGCAAGGGGAGTTTCTCACATCTCTGGTCCTGACTGAGGCCTATCTACACATTCCAATCTGCCCCAATCATTAGCAGTTTCTTCACTTTGCAGTAGCCAGAGGGCATTTTCAGTTTCAAACATTACCTTTTGGTCTAGCCACAGCGCCTCAGGTGTTTACCAGGATTATGGTGGTAGTGGAAGGATGATTTGAAAGGTGAAATTAGGCCTTATCTACTAATTTTCTTTCCTGGAGTCTTTCCAGTCCAGTCCAGGACCGCCCCCCCCCCCCCAAGGGACATTTCTTTGCTGTCATTCGGACTGCCTTCCATTTTGCCCTTAAGAATTCAGAGTTGGAGCAGATGGGCTTTTGGTTGTCGGTAGATCGCTTAAGAGGTACTTGTCGGTGACTCGGGCATTTTAGCGTCCCGAGAGTCTCTTTGTCCTGTTTGGTGGCACTAGAAGGGGTAAAGCGGCAAAGCCTCAAAGGCTTCCATTTCTCATTGGATTAGGGAGGCTGTCAAGTTCATGCTTGCTTGGAGAAAGAAAAGGTAACTTGCTGGGAGAAGGGTTTCCTTCTTGTTTGGAAGCTATTAGTGCTGTTTGGCGGAGAATGGGAATCTTTGGGCTCTGTTTTGTCTGCTTTGTGAGTCTCATACTGGCTTTGGTTAGGTGGCACAGGCTGCTTATTTATTTATTTTATTTATTTATTCAATGAGTTTTTAATACCACCTTGTCATATATTCAAAGCGTTTTACATTATAACATAAACCAGGAAATATACATTGAACAGCGGAAATATAACTTGGAGGCTTATAAAGAGGGAAACCAATTGACAAACAATATTCATAGATGACTAGTAATTATAGGCATAGGAGTTAGAGGGAGTCTCCAGTCTGAGCAATTTAGGCTATAAAGAGGTTTGAGGATACATAGGTGGAAGTAGGAGGAAAGGAGGCAAGGAGGTGGGCTTAATTGACATTAGCTCATTAGGGAGGGGGCATAGGGCGTGTTACAAGATGTGACATGAAGCAGGCGGGGACATGGAAAACAAGCAGTGCAAGGGGTAGAGAATTCAATATGTTTAAATTTTGGTTCCATAATGTTCCGTGAAGAGGAATGTTTTTATTTCTTTCCTGAAGCTTGCGTTTCTCAGTCTCCATCTGCTGGTTGGTGAGCATAACCCACTCATCTGGACTGGACTTGAGGATGGAATGTGTAATAGGAAAATTGGAGGCCGAGATATTGCCTAAAGGAGGGCCTGCACTGGCTGGAGTGACTGTCTTTGGGGCAGCATCTGTGCCCAAGGCTTTGGGCGAGTAAGTAGTTATAGGTAAGTACTCTGGGGCACAGACCTGTAAAAGCCGGTATGCTGGTTTGGCAACTTTTGCCTTCTTACACTTGGCTGGAGGAGAAGGAATGTATGCTTTGGGAGAGACAGACAATGTTTGTTATACCTAAGCTGCAATATGTGAGACACAAACAATTTAATTTTTAAACTTTATGAGAAGGCCTTATTACCCTAGAACTATCTTTGTCTACTCAGTTGGTTTCAATAAAGTTACTCAGAATATGCTAGAAAAGCAAAACTTTTTAACTTAAGCACTGCAAGACAGAGTGGGGAAAGCTGAACAAAGAAGCAAACTTTTAGCTACTCAATCTGAAACTTTGATGAAAGTTATGCATCACAAGATAGAAGTTCTAAAAAATGTACTAAGAAGTAGAATCTCCGCATATTAAATTTTTCTTGCTTATGGAAATGTTTAAAACGTTTGCCACAACTACATTAAAGATTTCTCAGAAGTTACTTCCCCCACTATCAAGAGACTTTTATCTGCTAACATCTCAGAAGAAAGAAGCAATGGAACCAGCATCAACTTCACAATTATCTTTTGATTCTCTTGATTGCATTTTTGGAAAAGTAAGATTCAGAACCTATGAGTACAGCAACTCTGTTGATAATTGCTGCCTAGAAACCTGATTGGGATTAGTTTCTCAGTCCTTTCTTTAAAGTTAGAGATGATCCCTTTATGGGATCTAAAATTAGTTTTTTTCTTGATTTCTCAAACATCACACAGAAACATAGACAGCAGTTTTTGTTGCTTAAGCCTAAGATTATCCAGTTGGGCGGTCTCGTTTTCCTTTGCTATCCATGTAAATGTTTAGTTAAATTTAAGGGAACCAATTATCTTTTCTTTGAACCTAACCAAATTACATTATTTCTTTCTAACAAAATGATGCAGATTTCCGTCCCATCAGAATCAGTAGTTGTATTCTCCCCATGAAGAGAGATGGATTGAAGTATCCTGTTAAATTGGTACTGAGCTGTGTGTTTTGCATTTTATTTTCTTGATCTGTATTCCTTTGATTGTCTCTTCTTTCTCCTCCATGTTGAGAGCTAATGGAAGACCCTATATTTTATTTCTTATATTCTGATTCCTCAATGTGTCAATTTCATATGGAATAACCTTCTATAAATTTTTTTGTATTTGTAATAAATCATTAAAAATAAAGCTAGCAGAGAACTCCTTTTGTTTTTTAATGAAATCCAAACTGAATTTTCTAAGTAAACCCACAATCACAAGCTTTAATTCACCACATTTGCTCGCAAAGTACTGAAATGTTCCCTTTCCCTCAAAGACTTTGTCTGCACTCAGTTTTCTCTCATTTTATCCCTTGTGCAGCTTATGATTATACATGTAGTTTTCAACAGCATCAGGGTAATAGTTGAAAGAGTTTTTCCATGTACAGTACTGTATATGCCTGTTTAGATGCATAAAATGCCTCTTATAAAATTACCCATATTCAAGACGCCAGTAAACTTTGTACATACATATACAGTATGTGACTTTAGTGTAGCTTAATAGATATTTGGCTCAGCCTCAAAATGGGTAAATGCACTCCTCTGTGATTAAAACAAGTTGAAAAGTGCACATATATAGTGTGACAAAATGGTACAGTTCCCCTTCCTCCACTTCCAAACTAATGCATGTCCATGTGACAGATACAATATAGTCTGTTTCACTAGCATAGCGGGAACTGTGTAGCTCCTCAGTGAGGAGACTGGGAATATATTTGTCTCTATTTTTAATGTGTGCGTGTGGGTGCATATACATTTTTTGGGTATGGGGGTAGAGTGATGGGCTATGTGTGTGTGTGAGCATACACCTTACCCTCTTCTACTCTGCCCCCTCCCCCTTCCCACTCTGGACTCCCTTCCCGCCTACTCTGGGCCTCTTCCATATAACTTGTAAAAAGAAACCTTTACTGTTTAGGATTCCTGCTCTTTTTGTCTTTATCTGCTGCCTTCCTCACTCTTCAGCCAGCCTGCGGGCAGGCTAGATGTCCTGGCACACTCTTCGACTGGCGGGATATATGGTTCTCCCTAGCAGATGAAGTGGAATGGGATTCCTCTCAGTAGCCAGACAAGATCTCTAATGTGGCTGCAGCCTGGCTCATGCTTTTGCTAGTAGGGGATGACATCCCCATCGGTGGGCAGGCAGGATCTCCACTTCAGCCTGGTGCACTCCTTGGATGGTGGAGGGTGGTGTTTTCAGCAGCAGACACTGCTGAACACAAGTGGTCAAGGGCTGAGGAGAGAGGAGGGGTAGAAGGTATGGAAGATTGCGTAAGAGTTGAAGTTGAGAATTTGAGTACTTAGGAGAAAGAGGTCCAAAATATCTGTATGCTGAGAGGAACACATTCTGCATCCTCCCAGCTCCTCACCCCCCATGCATGTACACTCAAGCACCCACCTGGTCCTTCAACCCTCCCATGCATGAGCACACACACATGCATGCAACACAAACAAACTTATGCATACGGACAGATACAAAACTCTACAGAGCTGGCTAGAACTTCCCCGATAGGTACTACTGCTTATGTGAAACATGCCTAATTGAAAAATAAAAAATGTGAGCCAATATTCAGCCGCAGTGGTCAATGACTTCTTTAGCCTCCAGCTGCTATGTGCAGCTGCTCTCTGGATAGTGCCTACCATTGAATATGTGGCTTTTGTGGTTAGTGGCAGCTTCTATCTAAATCGACTTTTGCGGGTAAGGTTAGAACTGCCTTTTCAATGTCCTTACTTTATCCAGAAAACGTACCTGAGTAGTGTCTGAATACCACCGCTATCTAGAAAATCTCCAGCTTTTCCCTAGGTCTACACATGGACCACTGCATCATTATCCAGCTAGTGCTGCGGCAGTTAGAGGAAATATTCAATGGCACAATTTGATAGTGCCGCTGAAAATTGCACTCACTGGTAATATTGACATTTTAGGACCAAGTCACTAAAAGTCACATTAATCATTTCTCTAAAATATTTTGAGCACACACAGTAAGATTTTCATTAGAAGAATAGTTACAGAACTAATGATATTCAAGGCACACAAACATTGAGGAGGCTATTTTAAAAGGTTTAGGTGATATTTACTTCAACCAGCTTCCGAACATCCCACCAGAACTACTAGCACGTCAATATAAACAGCTCCAACAACCACACAACCCACAACTGAATGCAATGACAACAACCTACCCTGCTACCAAAGACACAGACTGGAGCACATTCAAAACAGTCACAAAAGAAAAAATAGAATCCACTATCTCCTGCCTAAACATCACCACCTCTCCACTAGAACCCTACTCTGCAGAGTGGATAAAGAAATCCAAAGAGGACATAAGCGCACCCCTAACCCACATTGCCAATGAATCCCTCAAGCAAGGACACATGCCAGACATCCTCAAAATCTCCGTCATCCGTCCAACCCTAAAAAAACACAACCTGGACCCCCTCGACCCCGCCTCCTTCAGACCAATAGCAAGTCTTCCATTCACCACCAAAATCATTGAGAAGATAATTCAACAGCAACTCCAAGACCACCTAGATACCAAAAACATACTGGACCCGCAACAACACGGATTCCGCCCATTCCACGGCATCGAGACCCTCATGACAACACTACTGAACACCCTTATCCAAGGCACGCAGACCAAACACTCTGGATATGCTATGCTCTTCCTGGACATATCCGCAGCCTTTGACACCATCTCCCACAACACAGACTTCAAGAAATCGGCATTAAGGTCATCGTACTTCAATGGTTCTGCTCCTATCTGACCAATAGACAACAGCTGATCTGCACGAACATGGCAACCTCCCCCCCCCCCCCTTTCAACAGCATCAAGAAGTACCCCAGGGCTCCACACTATCTGCCATGCTCTTCAATATCTACCTGCAACCACTCTGCTAGATCATACAAACTCATAACATCAACTACCATATATACGCAGACGACATAATGCTCTATGGACCGATCACAACCACCAACCCAACAAGCAATCACCTGTCAGACTGCTTCATTGAGGTCTCCGACTGGCTACAAAGGAACAATCTATCCATCAACATTAAAAAAAAAAGAAGCCCTCATAGTAACCAAAGACCCAAACTTCACCCCACCACCACACCTTATCTTGGGAACCACCGAAATACAAATCCAACCCCACATAAATTATTTGGGAATCATCATAGACCAGGTGCTCACATTTAATCAACAGATTAAAAAGACTACCAGAACAATATTCCACAAAGCAAAAATGGTACAACGGCTCAGACCACTCATTGATCCACAGGACCTCAGAACAGTCATTCAGGCTATGACGCTCCCCCACCTGGACTACAGCAATATAATTTATCACGGACTACCCGCTACTCACACCAACCCACTACGAACTGCCTTAAACACCACTGCAAGAATCATCCAGAAAGCAAAAAAATATGATCACATCACTGCAGTCCTGAGAGAACTGCACATACTACCACTCGAAGCAAGGATCAAATACAAATCTGCCCTGCTTATCCACAAAGCCCTCTATCAAACCCAGACTTTCCAACTCCACTCTCTACTACCCCAGCCCACCCTCAACAGGACAACCCGACAGACCACCAACAACACCCTCACTATCCCCCACGAACAAACTAAGTGCAATCAACGGACCTGCAACAGAGCTTTCAAACTGTATGCACCCTCCCTCTGGAACTCCCTACTGAGCCAAATCAGAAACAACGGTGACCTTTCCACATTCCAGAAACAACTAAAAACCATCCTGTTTCATGAATACCTTGGACCAAAAACAGACATCCATCACTGACAACCCTTCCAGACCTTCTGACATATCCCCAGAACTACCTACTAAGAGACTCATGTCAATTGTCTAAGTCGTTACTTTCTGTTTGGATCATCAATGTTGGCCCCCTTGGTGATGGCCCCCCTCTCTCTCTGTGAATTGATTACTGTCATCCCTCCCTTTTTTGTTAAACCACTTTGATCCGGTGAAAAGTGGGATATAAATGCAGTTAAATAAATAAATAAATAAATATTTATACAGGTAAAAAGCCAGTTTTTATGTGTAAATAAGTGCATGCATTTAAGCAGCAATTTTAAAAAAGCCTCTACTTACTATGTGCAGGCAAAAGCAATTTGCTTCAGTTTGCTTTCCGACGCAAATGCTAATTTTTTTTTTCTTTTCTTTTCTTCATGGTTTTCAGAAATACCGCATACTATGGACAGATAGAGTGCACTATTCTGTAATAGCGAACCCAATTATGCAATAACGTGTACTATTTGTGCATGGCTCAATAATGCACACTATTTGTTAATAGTGTACATTATTACCAAAAACCAGGAAGTGATGCAATTTTACCATTTTCTCTGTTGTTTTCATTTGAAAACAATGCGAAAAAAAAATAGAAAATATCATTGACATTTCCAATTTTGTTTCAAATAAGTGCACATCCCTAATGTGTATATCCTCAACATGCATAAATATCAAGGGGGCAGGTTCTGGGTCTGGTGTGAGCAGACTTTTAAAATATACACATTTGCCCATTTTACAAGGGGAATACATACCTAGTTCAAAAAATGTCCGTGTCAGCATTTATAATATCTCCAAATTACAAATACATGAAAGCTAACTGTCCTGAATGAACTGTTCTTGCTGATCTTTGAAGCTAAGCAGGATTGGACCTGGCCAGTATTTGGATGGCAGACCATCTCAGTATACCAGGGGCTGTAAGCTTACTGTGTGGAAGAAAACCCAGAGGCTGGGTTGCCTGGAGTCAACATTGACACACATTGTATTTTTTTTTATCTTTCCTCTTTTGTCTCACCCTACACCCTTCCTTGAGAACTCTGCTCCTCTGGCAGATCCCTTTTATCTGTGCCCTTCTCTGCCACTGCCAACTCCAGACTTCGTTCATTCCATCTTGCTGCTCCATATACCTGGAACAAACTACCCGAGTCAGTAAATCAGACTCCATCTCTAGCCCTATTTAAGTCTAAGGTAAAAGCCCACCTCTTCAAGGCTGTTGTTGGATCCTGATGCCCCTCACTCTCTTGTTCACCACTTATGTTTACCTTACCATGCTCTAGCCTCCACGTTTGTGATATTGTTCATCTTGATTAGATTGTAAGCTCTGATGAGCAGGGACTGTCTCTTACATCTATATGCACAACACTGCGTATGCCTTGTAGTGCTATACAAATGATATGTAGTAGTAGAAATAGTAGTCATAGGCATGGGAAAGGGGTGGGCCACCCGGACCCTGGCCCTACCAAAAATCGTGGCATGGCAGGCAGCCCGCGGGGATTCCATCTCCCATGGACAGAAGAAGGAAAGCCCTTTCCTGTCTCCCCGCGGGCAGGCAGAAAAGGTCTTTGTAATGATCACAGCTGGCAGGCAGCAATCTGCTTGTGGAGATCCCATCTCCCACAGGCAAAAAAAAGGCACAGTCACAGCAAAGACCTGTCCTGCTTGGGTGTAGTTAGAGCAGGGATTGGGACGGGGCTTGGGCTCCCTCCAAAGAGCCCTTCTGCCGCCCCTGGTAGTAGTAGTAACTGCTTGTTTTTACATGGGGTTTCGAAGAATGAGTGAAGGGGCAATGGTGCTTATCTAGCCTTAAACCACTCTTAAAAGCCCAACAATATGAATTTTAGAACCCAGCTCCTTTTTTGGCACCTCTTGTATGTGTAGGTTAGCAAAATTTGGCAATTTCACGTTTACTTGCTAGCACTTACATGTGCAAGTTGCAAAATTAGCACTTACCTATTAAGGACTGCCACTTGCACATGTAATACCCCATGTGAAGGCGCTCTTTCTTTAGCATCTGTTTGTATATAAATAGCTGTTCCCTCCATATATCTGGCAAATAGGATTTGTTGAATTTTTACATTGAATCAAGACAAAGCTTGTACAGAAAAGGATTCTCAGAGGATGAAGATAAAGAAACATTTTCAAGCAGAAACACATATTAATGAGCAATCCTACAGTCTACATTGTGTGGGGTGCGATCTAAGAATACATACGCAGTCAGAGGAAATCCTGGGAAAAATAAAGAAAACATTTACAACTAGCAAGGCTCAGGACAGAACAATTGTTGGGCACGGTTAAACTTTATCTACAGTATCAGGTCGTATACTGTAAGTAACAGCATTCAAGAAAACAGTCAAATCCCCTGGATTAAAAAAAATACATCTATCTAGCAGAATGGTACACTATCAAGCACTTACAGGGGAAGCGAAGATGAAATGATGCGCCCAGTTATATAACACCTGGTGTAAGCAACAAAAACTGTTTTCGACATCTGTGTCTGGGAAGATAAAAATCTGGAACCCATAGAAAGGCAAGGAACACTTTTTATAAAACATTTTGAAAATCCAATTCCTATCAGAGGTAAGGGCACATGAAAATAATAATGTAGCCAATTGACACGCTTCTTCGGCAGATCCATTTAATATATCCAAAACATTCAATGCTCCCAAAGTAGGGTCCACACTAGTAGTAAATTGTTTCTTCTTCCCCACCGGTAAATAGTATACTTTAGGTAACGGTGGACAAGTTCAGCAGGAATAAGCAGTATATCCATAAGGTATTTATTAAATAACTCTGCAGCCGATATCCCAGCCACCTTTGGAAAGTTCAAAACCCAGAGATTAACTGCTTGGGCTAGATTCTTCAAAGCTTCAAGTTTTAGTTTAAGGGCAATGCTATCTTTTTTTCAAGGCAGCATTAGAATCGGATACAGAAACCAACTTTTGCTCATGATCTTCTACTCTCGCCTTCAGTCAATCTGAAATAGATACATATACCGACAACTGTTCAGTATTAGCTTGTACTCTTGCCAAAATATCTGTGGTCTGTCAATAAATATTATTGGAAACATGATTGTCTCCCAAATGGAATGCAAAGTTACCTTCTCAGGCCATTGGAGGGACCAGGAAATAGGAGTAAATACATCCCGAGATGCACCAGAAACCAAGTCTACGCCAGAACCACTGGCCTGAGACCTTGCTGCCACTTAAATTCTGCCCAAGGCCTCTCCAGTAATACCACGGATCACTGCCTGGCCTGACATTGCCAAATCCCCACTCCTGGAGACCAACACACTGCCGACCTCCGACACAAATGACTCCGACTCAGTCTTCATCTGGACAGGACCACTTGGGGCAATGGGTTCTGTGCTTTGGGAGACCAGGTAATATCAAGGTCGGAAGGCTGCAGGGACTCCTCCAAGCCCCCACCAGTCAAGCCCAAATGAATATCCTGAATAACCTCCTCAGGAACTCCAACAAATCGGTCCATGGGGCCGGTAACAGATTGCTGAAGCTTAGCAGAGTAAGTCCTAGCTTTCCCTTTGTGTTTATGCATTTGGAATGGAGCACTCTCTCACAACGCCATCTTGGTATGACCACATCCCTGATCCCAATACACATATATTCTTGTATGTCCTTATCCATATTTTTGAAAAAGCACCATGTTGAACGTCCTAATTTGGATGCCTCTTTTTCTTTGTTAGATGTCATATGCAAAACGGGGCTTTACATTTTTTGAGAGAAAGGGAGTGCGACCCTTTTAATGGCTATTTATTTATTTATTTATTTATAGTTCTTTTATACCGCACTCTTTTTCGTCAGCGCGGTTTACATTAAACAGAATACTCATTGCAAGCAACAGACTGTAATGAGTTTACATATAACAGGCGAATACAACTAGGAATTTAACCATGGGAAACTGTACATATTTATAAAAACTTTGTAAAACTTAGTACATATTTGTAAAGAACCTTTATACTTTGAGAAACTTTGTACATATTTGTAAAGAAGAATCTATATACAAAGGATAGAATTTCTTAGTATGAGGTATTTACAATTTTACTGTGCATTTTAGAAGGATGATAATGTGCTTTGGAAATGCAGAATGAAGAGGTGATGTTTTATGGCTTTTCTGAAATGCTTGAGGTCAGTAATAGCTCTTATGTTGGGGGGTAGGTTGTTCCAACATCTAGGTGCGTAGTATGCAAAGGCCCTGTCTGTAGTTGAATGTTTGCATTTTGTGGCCTCAGGTGGTGTAACTAGGGTGTTTGTCGCTGCTGACCTCCTGGCTCTGATGTCGGGGGTGGGATGGAGGCTATATATTCTGTTTATTTGCACTGACCAGAGTCTAAAGATAGATTATCACAGGACCTGCCCCAGAGCTGGTTTTAAGGTGTTCGTGACCTAGGCAAACCTTAAACTTTACACCCCCCCCCCCCAGCTGTCAAAATCTATTGTATAACCCTGAATGCCCTGTGTTTTGCCACCCCTCAGAAGTTGCTATCCTAGTTTGCCTAATGGTTGGACTGGCTCTGGAAAGCCCCATTCTGCCTTCTCTGGCTTCTTTGAGGCCCTCCGGGCAACCAAAGAAGATCCCCCATCAATGTCTTCTTCCCTGAAAATGATCACAAGTTCCCTTAAGCACCCTTACACGACCTCAAACACTCCCCCACGCACATAGAGGGTCCATTCTCTTATCAAGGCAAGGGAGTGATCGGGTTGGTTATTTGAACGGGTATTAAAATGAACTCTAGATATCTTTCCGTCACAGTAGTCTAAAAGAAATGCAATGAAAGAAGCAATGAGTGAAAATATAGGAAGAAAATTTGTATTTGGGCAGTTTCTCCAAAAGGGGCTAATTTTGCACATACCAGGACAGTGATGAACCTCGCTTCATTCAGTTTGGAGAGGGAAATGTAGCTTTAATATCTTGTGAAGATTCCTGCTATTCTAGTACTTAAAGTAAATATAATTGTGTTGCCCTTATCTCCCTATTACACCCAGGTGGAAAGCTTGTCAGTCTGCTTCATACTCTTTTGAACATTTATCAGTCTATTCTGGCGCTCTGACAGGATGTCTGCTTGCAACACAAAGCAGCCTTTCGTAGAAGGGTTATTAGCTTGAAATGATTATTATTTAAGAAATGTTGCCTGCAAATATTTAATTCAGACCATTCACCATCCAAGACTTTTTACAGGATGTGAAATACTTTGATGTAAATTTTATCTGTGTGCTGTACATGCTAAATATTAATGCATTTTATAAGTAGATCTTTGTATTCAAAGAACATCTGATTATTCCAAAAACATCAAGAGAGGAGATAACACTTTTTTTAAACTAGTACTTATTATTAAAACACTTCAATCACTGGGAATGGAAGCTTCTGCAGAGGATTTTATGCAGCTTCTAGAAAGAAAAAAAACATCCAGCGAAAAAAATGTGTAGGCTAAAATATCTGGGAAAAGGCATCGTGGAACCTTTGCTTAGAAGTACTAAGAACTTGGGCAAATGTTCCCCACTACGTTTTGCATTTGTGCTGTTTTCTCCACCCCGAGTCTGAAGGGTATTAAATTCTTGGCTAAGAGATTTGATCCTTTTCATGTAATCATAAAAGTAACAGAAGCCGAATCGGCAAAGCGGGTAAAGCTTCAGCTAATGTTAATTTGTAAAATTTAGCCATCTAATAAATATGGTTCCAGATTTAATGCTATCCATTGATGGGATACTTTTGAAAGAGTTCCAGAGATAAAACTGCAATGTGAAACATCCCCTTATAAAACTGCCTAACTATGGGTCCCTTTTACTAAAGTGAGTTATGTAGTTAGCTCCAGTCCTGGTGTGTGCTAACTGCGGGCTGTGACCGGCGGTAACTTGTATTGCCATCACAGTTGGTGCAGGCCCATTTCGGCGCTAACTGTAAATCATGCAGCGAAGGATAGAATGGGTGGGTTGTGGCAGAGATTGGGCGTAATGGACACCATACCAACATCATGTGAGATATACGTGAGCTAATGGTGCAGCTTGTGGTTAGCATGGGTGCGAATGCTACACTCAAAAGGTGATGCTAATTGCACTTGCGGCAATCACACCACACATTACCATGCGGTGCCCCCCTTTACATATCAGGAAAATTCTGTCCACACCCTTGATAGGTAACATGGTGACTTTGCACATAATGTGTCATGGTTTTGTATGCTAATGGCAGTTTGGTGCAAAGGCATAGCACACTTTAATAAAAGGACCTCTATATGTGCAGAAATGTGTATTGAAATAGCCTATATCCACATTTGTCTCACCTGGCTAGAGGCATTCCTGAGGGTGGAGTTGGAAAAAGGTTAGTATTTACCTGCATGTTTTATATGCATGTGGGTACAATAAGCCAGAAACTTTGTGCATACTAAATAGCGGGTATTAATACGTGTGTGTACTTTCTATAGTCATTTTCTTTTGGGAAGCATGCACATTCTTTTCTTTAGAAAGCCACATCTCCAGTGACAAACTGAGAATAAGTAATGTGATACCCTTTCTTAACAAAAGAGGGGATCAAAGGAAAAAGAAGTAATCCAAAGTCCATTATTTGTGATAGCATGAGAAAGAAATTAAAAAAAAACCTCATGAAGAGCAATTTTATAATGGGGAAGCTACGGCTGTCAAGACGCCTAGACACATCTGTTGTCCATATTATAAAAAGGCAAATATATTACACATGAGGGAACATTTTGCAAGGGATGTCCAAGTGCAATCTGAGACATCCAAGCCTGAACTTCTGGAGAAAAAATACAGGCATGTCCAAGTTCAGGCATGATTTCCTAAATGTAGATACTGTATGCCCCAGATAGATGTCTGTGGGGATGTCTACATGGACATCCTTAGCATAGCATTCCAGACTAGGGATGCACAGGAATAGCCTAATAAGAGTAGCAAACCATACCCAGAGAAGCCACGGTTCAAATCCCACAACTACTGCCACTGTGGTGGTGGAGTGACATTTTCTGTACACCTACAAGATGTTTTATGGCCAAAACAAGCACTTTCTTGATGCCTATTTGGGTCTGGAACAGATCTAAACTTGGACGGGGTTGCAGAGGTTTCTGAAATCAGATGGGGATCTCTAAGTCCCTTGCACAGACCCAGACACACCCTCTACCTACTTGGATGTCCCTGCAGTGGAGACATCCTAAAACTCCATGTGTAAAATGTCTCCATGATTTTGACAACCACATGCACATTTTTGGATGTCCAAATCATGACTTTTAAAATGACCCCCACAGGGAGCAAAATGGCATTGGGAGCTAATTCAGAATTGTGGTCTCTGAAAGCCTGGGAGTTTTTTGTGGCTGTTTGGGAGCCTGTGACACTTGTCATGGGCAAGTACAGCTGAAACTCTGTACCTTTTCACCCAGAAAACCCTGAATTTCTTTGTCTTGACTGCAACTGTAGGTGAAGCTCCATTGGAGGTGTTAGGCATTGGAGGCCTTGTATCCTGTGAGAACATGGAGTTTTCTTTTAGCCCAGAGCAGCTGGGATCCAAGATGGTGGCGTAACAGGATGTGGTGTTCGCTGCTCCACTTACCTTTGCTTTTTTCTTCGGGAATCAAGTGCTTTGTCCTTGCCCTATGCCGAAGCGGAAGGCTAAGGACAAGGGAGGATTACCGGCGGGGCAGCGCACAATGGAAAGCTACACGGCGGTGAAGGAGGGCGATCCCGTGGCTGTGGCGGAGGTGAGCCTCGGCCTGGGCAGCAATGTTTTTCTTAGCCCGGCTAGCCCTTCTACTCCTCTTCCGCCCACTGAAGTAACTGCTGGCGCAATGGTGGCTCTCGGAGATTTTCATCCTGGGAGTCTGGTGGAGGCGTCGACGTCCTTGGTAGGGGTTTTGTCTCTGGTATCTCAGTCGGGTGTTTCAGAGCGGGGGAGTTCGGCTCCTTCTATCTCCAGCCTTAATCCTCCGTTGGTTTTTTCTCCTCTTTCCTCCTCTTTCCCCAAGAATTAATTTTGGCTTCTATCTGGTCTGCCCTCCAGTCAGTTCATCAGGTATGTGCTGTAGCATTCCAGGCTCTGTCCCCGCTTCCCGCTCGGTTGGAAAGCATGGAGAAGAGACTCGGTGACCAGCAGGGACAGTTGACTGTGCTTGACCAATGAGTTCAACAGGTACAAGAGCAGCAGAGTTCATTCTTGCAAGATAAGATGGTGTTTCTACGAAAGATTGAGAATCTGGAGAATGCTTCCCGGTCTCTGAACCTGAGGATATTGAATTTTCCCCATGTATCTTGCTCACCGGCTAGGACTGTTTTTCACAGATTTCTAAAGGACACTTTTGGTTACCCTGATGCTGGCTTTCCTCCTATGCAGAAGATCTTTAATTTACCATCTGGGGTTGCTAATGGCGCTACTGCTATGGTTCCTGCTCCTCAAGCCGATGTTTCCTTGGATTCTCTTAATTTGGGAAATCTATCTGTACTGTTGGAACAGCCATCTGAAACAGTAGGGTCCAGAGCGATATTATTAGTTTCCATTGTTTTTCTTCAGGATAAAAATGCTTTGTTACGTTTATTTCTTAAGAAAACTGATGTTTCCTTTCTAGGGGGTAAGATTCAGATTTTCACAGACGTGTCCCGTTGGACACAAGTTCGTAGGAAGATATTTTTGGAACTACGCACAGAGGTGGTAACACTACAGTAGGTGCAAAGTTCCAATTAAGATTTCCTTGTAAATGTATTGTTCACTGTCAGAATTCTGTATATCATTTCTTTGAACATTCTCAATTACGCTTCTTTTTGGATGAAAAGAAATTGTAGGGCTAACTGGGGTTGGCTGGAGTTGGGGGTAATTGGTTGGGCCATATGTGTATTATGTGCTTTGCCACTTTGTTCTGTTATTTTTCTTTCTTTTTCTTTCTTTTTTCTTTCCACTCCTCTGGAATTGTGATCCTTGGATCCCTCTATATTGTGAACTATTTAGTTGTTGGTCTTTGATTCCACTATGGAGTTTGTTTATGCCTTGATTATATGATTGTCTTATGAATTTTTTTTCCTGTAAGACCACTACTTGTATTTCTTATTTCCAAGTTTTGCTTGGTGTATATTTGTTAAAATTTGATAAATAGAAAATAGCCCAGAGCAGCATGAGATTCCCTGAAGACTTGGAAGTGCAACAGTAATTGAAATGGCGGGGTCCACAATAGAAACCCAGAGGCATTTCTGTGTGATTAGTGGCAGGACTACTCTATCTGAGAGTCTCCTTCATTCTCCAAAGCTGATGGTTTGTCAGGTGCAGACATTGATCTACTGGGCGATGTTGCAATCTGTTGCTTATCTCACTTCAGCTAAGGGGAGTAAGAAGCTGACTAGCATCTCTTCAGGGGCACCATTTGAGTGGTGTGGTTACTTTGGTGATATGGTGAAGGATATAGCTATGATGGAGAGTTCCTTGAATGAGTGTTTGGGCAAAGTAATTTAGAATTTATCATTGCTACAGGCTCAAAGTAAATCACAGGAAAAGGAACTGGGATGTCATGAGGGGGAAGGGAAGGGATTTGGGCTTTAGCTAATGCCTTTTTTTTTCAGGAGTTAGGAACAGTAGATATTTTCCTAACCCTTAGAGGGCTTAAAATCTAAGTTTGCACCTGAAGCAATGGAGAGTTAAGTGACTTGTTCAAGAACAGGGCTGGCGTTACCCGGTAAGCACACAGGAGGGTACCAGTATTAAGGGAAGAATAAATCGCAGCCAGCAGCGGCCCATGGGCTGAAGAGCCAAAGAAAGCCACGTTCGCAAAGAGCAGTACTTGTGTGCCTGCGGGATCAGCCTGTCCTGCAGGATGAAGAACAAAAGGGAAGCTGTGATTGCAGAGAGAAATACTTTTATGTGCTTATGGGCCAGGCTGCTCCCATGGGCTGAAGAGGTGATGAAGGCCACAATTGTTGCAGCACAGAAAAGTACTGCTAACCCCAGTCACGGCTTTCCTTTGCTCTTTGGCCCACGGACACACAAATACTGTTCTTTGCAATCACAGCTTTCTTTTGCTCTTTGGTCTGTGGGAACATCCTGTCTCATGGGTCAATGAGCAAAAGAAAGCCGTGAGACTTTTGTGTGCTCGTGGGCCAGGCTGCTCCCGCAGGCTGAAGAGGTGATCATGGCCAGCAGCCGTGCCCGTGCCTATGCCTGTGGGGGCAGTCTATCCCAAGGGCTGAGGAAAAGAAATCCATGATTCACAAGAATGCTACAGGAGCTGGGACCAGAGAAGCACAAGAGGTAGGGGACATTTAAAGGGGCAGTGGTTTGGCGAAATACAATTAGGGGAAGGGAATGTATGGCAAGAGGTAAGAATGAAACAGGGAGAAAGGGACCGAGGCTGGAAATGGAACAAAGTGGAGGGAAGGCTGCAGGAGAAAGTCTGCAGGGAGGGGTGAAGAGTGCAAGGAATTGGATTTTGAAGAGAAAGGAGAAAAGGGCCTAATGAATATATTCTAAAAGGTGCTGCTCACTCCTTCCCACACACAGGCACCCTTCCCCCATACCATACAAACATATACACATAGGCACCTGATCAGCATAGTGCACACGCACAAAGGCACCCCACCCCGGGACCATACACACACACAGACACTCCAAGCCCGCACCACACACTCACACACATTACACACAGGCACACCATGCCTGTACCACACATATATCACAAACAGGTAGGCCTGCACCCCTACACTGCACCACATGAACATGTGGAGGCCAATTCAGAGATGTATATCCCCAGGCCATCCAGACGGCCCGGGGATGCACCTGATTCTGCTCCCGCAGAGGCTAGATGACCCCACGGAAGCAGAATCACGGCATAAGGCTGGGACGTCCTGGACATGCCCCGATTTAGGAGCACCGGACACCCCGACACCTACCTGGCTAGCCCAGCCAGGCTCCTGCATGGAGCGGTGATGGCATGGCATCCTGTTGCCAGGCCGCCGTGGCTCCATGCAGGAGCTGTGTTCACTGGCAGACCCTAAAAATGTCCTTTCCCCGCAGCCAACCCCCGATCGGGTCTGCCATGGCCAGGGTTGGGCTGCAGGGTGCTCCCTCCACCCTCATACCTCCCTTTCCAGCCCCGAAGCAGTCATATCCTGCTGTCTAGGATGACTTATTCCACTTCTGAGGTGGAATAAGTCCCCAGTCTAGAATGCCAACCCCCGATGTATAGGGCCAACTTCAGAATTGGTCCTGTATGTCCGGGATCAGGTTCCCATCCACTGCCCACTCTCATTCCATCTTCGGCCTGCCCATAAACAGAGCTCCCTGCACATCTTGCCTTTACGTTCCGGACGTCCATCTCCACTAAATGCAAACTGGAATCTACCCTATAGGCATTTCATCCACGCACCACACACCCACTGTCTGAAGAGAGATAGAGACATACAGTATATACTGTATATAAGTACTGTAAAACCAGTTAGTAAGATTCCTCATACAGCCCTTGCTACCATAACAAGACACATCTTATCACCTCTCCTTGAACTCTTCTTCCACACATCTCTTTCCTCCCAGATATGTATGATTTTACAAATGAAGGAAGGGGAAATGCATCACTTTGTCACACTGTAAGTTTGCTGTTTTCACATGCACACACAGTCCCCCGACAGATACTAACATACATAGCCCCTGCACACACACATTCTTCTGGCTTTCACTATCTGCTTTTCCATCTGCTTAGCCACCTTAAGATCATCAGAAACAATCACACACAGGTCCCGCTCTTCTTTCGAGAACAGAAGTACTTCACCCCCTACACTGTACCGCTCCCTTGGATTTTGCAGCCCAAATGCATGACCCTGCATTTTTTAGCGATAAATCTCAGCTGCTGAATTTTTGATCATTCTTCAAGCTTTTCTGGCTCCCTCTTCATGCTATCTACATCTTCCTAGGTGTCTACTCTATTGTAGATGTTGGTATCATCCGCAAAGAGGCAAAATTTAGCTGACAGCCTTTCTGCAATATCACATACTAAAATGTTACAAAGGATCAGACCAAGGGCAGATCCCTGCAGCACACCACTGGTAACATCCTTCTCCTCAGAGTGAACACATTTGCCTGTACCCTTTGCCGCTTCTCACTCAATCGATTTCTAACCCAGTAAGTCATTATAGGTCCATCCCTAGGGCGCTCAATTTATTTATAAAATGCCTGTGAGGAACAAATGCTTTACTCTGTAAAATGTGCACTTTTCAACTTGTTGAAGCTTTATTGCAGAGCATCAAACATGCAAAATCTCCTTCCTTCCCTCTCGCGGTGTTCTACTAGGGTGATATTTCCTCTATGTCCCAGCCAGGCAGCCAGGCACAGAGGATAGAGGGAGTGGGGGGAGCTTTCGGCACAGTGCACTGGTCGGTCAGAGTCAGACACGTGTTCCACACCACAGGATCTTTAGCTTGTCATCACTGTCAATCCACTACACGGAGCACCACCACTGGCTCTCATGCAAGACTATGGAGTGATTTTTCCACTTTTGACCAGCTTGGCGGTAATGCAGGGAAAGTCTCTCCATGTTTTACAGTTGCAGCAGCTCCAAAAGGCAGCAGCGAAGCAGAGCTCTCAAAGAAATCTCAAAGTCCAGCCAAGTGGTTGCTCTCACATTGATGCTGCCATTGTCAACTGTTGGGCTTGCTAACTTGAGCTTGGGGTTTGGGTCCTGCTTCTTAGTGCTCACCGTGGCTTCCATTCTGTTTACACCCAGGGAGAGCAGTGGCTTTCCCCAGGTCTCTTAGTAATAGTTTATTGACTTTTCCACCAGGAACTTGTGCAAACCTTTATTAAACCCAACCACACTCAATGCATTTATCGCCTCCTCCATATTTGTTGGATTTATAAAAGAACTGTGCAACTGTACATGCAGAGATAGAGTGGTGGTAGTACTGTATCTGTAGCAACAATAACAGGTGGGAGAAGAGGCATTAAAAGCTAAGTAGTTGTAATCTTTGTAGACCTTTTTTGGGTTAAATAAATAAATACATTGATTTTGTTTGCTTTGATTACATTGACTCTTTGACTATCACAGCCTGTTAAGAACCTAAGAACATAAGATATCTCATACTGGGTCAAACCAAAGGTCCAACAAGCCCAGTATCCTATTTCCAACAGCAGGCAATCTGGATTATAAGTAGCTGTCAGGTTCCTAAAAAGGTACATAGATTCCATTCAGCTTATCCCAGGAGTAAGCAGTGGATTTCCTTGGTCCTCTTTAATAATCATTTATGAACTTTTCCTCCAGGAATTTGTCTAAATCTTTTTTAAACCCAGCTATACTAACAGCTTTTACTACATCCTCCGGTAACGAATTCCAAAGTTTGATTATATAGTGAGTAAAAAAAATATTTTCTTTGATTAGTCTTAAATGTGCTACGTTGTTGCTTCATTGTGTGTCCCCCTAGTCTTTCTACTTTTTGAAGGAGTAAACAACCAGTCTACATTTCCCCATTCCACTCCATTCATTAATTTATAGACCTCTATCATATCTTTCCTCAGCCATCATTTTTCCAAGTTCAAGATCCCTAACCTTTTTAGTCTCTCCTCATACGGGTATCCTTCTATTCCATTTTGGAGGCTCTTTTCTGTACCTTTTCTAATTCTGTTCATACAATGTTAAATATTTAATCCTCAGTACTGATTTTTATTCCAGTGGTGCATTTTCACCTTCACTACAATTTTCTTGTTATAGTATTTCATTTGAAGGAGAAATATTGACATCATGTAACAGAGTTCACAAAAAGGATTTGGGTAAGGGGGAGGGGTGCAGCATACAATTAATAGTAATGAGGGAGGAAGGGCACCAATCTGTAGGTGGCAGGGGGGAGCACCAGAGACCCTAGCACCAGTCCTGTTCAAGAACACAAGGAGCAGCAGTGGGAGTCAAGCCAGGCTTCTCTAGTTTGCAGCCTATTGCACTAACCATTAGAGTAGTCCTCCAACAAAGAGCAGATGTGTGAGCTTGCAATGCTATCCGCATTAAAAATAAGGAACAGTTCATTACAAGATGGAAGCTTTGGAAAATCTGTTTCTGAATTTTCTAAAATCTTTAGGGCCCGATTCTGTGCCATGAATAGCAGGGATAGACGTCCCAACGGGATGTCCATCCTCATATTTGTGCCTTCCTCCGCGGTGTCTAACCTCCTCGCCAGTTGTGCTGGGAAGTTAGATGGGGGTGGGGAAGGGGTGGCTTGGGGGTGAAGTCTGGGTGGGCGGTGGGTGGTCGCCAGCCCTGGACATACTGGGCCTATTCTAATGTTGGCCCTGTTCATCCAGGGTCGTGACATGCGCGGGGAAGTTATTCCACCTCCGAGTTGGAATAACTGCCCTGGATGTTTTTTTTTTTTAACCTGTCGGGGAGCGGATGGGGCAGAGGAGGCTGAAGGACATTCCCCAGAGCCCGACCCTGGCTTAGGAGGCCAGATCAGGGGTTGGGCTATGGGGAATAAGCTTTTTTTTCCAGCAGCCGGCATCACAGCTCTTCAATGGAGCTGCGGCGCCGTGGCAACATATATATATAATATATATAATTTGGCTATTTTCATCTTTCCAACTAGTTTTGTTTGTCTCATCCAAGAGTGGATCAAGTACCTCCGTATCAATTTCAAAAAGTTCTAATAATTACAAGAAATAAACGTTTCTCTCCTCCACCCACCCTAAAAGTCAGAGATGCCGATCTCCCGGTAAAATCCAATATACGCTATCTGGGAGTGATATTGGATCAACAACTGGACTTCAAGGATCATTTAAGATGCACCGTAAAAAACATATACTTTAAGATAAAAACCCTGAGACACCTGAAACCAATGTTGGAACCTGATGACTTCAGAACCATCTTCCAAGCTCTAGCTACACCGCACTTCGATTATGCTAATATAATACTCCATGGCCTCCCGAAGAACACCATCAACACACTTCAATTAGCCATGAATGCAGCAGCTTGGATCCTCCACGGAGCCTCAAGGAGTGACCACATCTCCCCCATTCTAGAAGAACTTCATTGCCTTCCAATAAGCTCTAGGATCCTATTTAAGGCCCTCCTCATCACCTTCAAGGCCTTCAACAAACTATCTCCTGCAGCCATCTCAGATCTCATCACACACACAGAGAACAACAGGCCTAAAAGAGCTTCTGCCATGGACATGCTAATCATACCAAGCAACTCCATCAAGTCCAACCAATCAACGATTAACAGAGCTTTTGTTAACTTCGCCCCCAGATGCTGGAATAAACTCCCTCCCGGCATTAGAGCGATCAGGGACCTTAGACAGTTTAGAAAGACCTTCAAACACTACCTTTTTATCACTCACTTTAAGCTTCTGGACATACCTCCCCCCCTCCCACACTTACCCTCACAACCCCATACCTATCCTTTATGAATGTACAGAGCTGACAAATCTCCCAACAGGTAGTTTCAAAGATTGTATATAGTTCCCCTGGTTTACCTCCATTTTAATTCCCTGTTATCTGTAAACGAAAGCCAGTTATTTGGCCTATGTGTTTTATTGTTACAATGTAAACCGCACTGATGACAAATAGCGCGGTATATAAGAAATGTTAAATAGATAAATAAATAAGTACAGCTTCTGTTCTTCTATCTTCCTTTTACTTTCTTTTCATTGTGGTTTGAAGTTTGTCTCCACTTCCTCTGGCTTCTCTACTCCCCTTTTTTGTTCTATTTAGAGGTCATACTAAGCACACCATATGGTTTTTCCTTTATCCAAGATTTATCTTGTTTTTTTATGCATTGTTCAATATATCTTAAATATAACTTTAACATTAAAAAAACAAAGTCAATGTGTGTGCCCATGTGCCTTATAAAACTGCTTCCTTGAAAGCTGCAAGACCATGTTACACCCAGTGCCAGCCCAACTATTAGTCAAGACCAGGCAGTCATCTAGGGCAGTGGCTTCTACAGGACAGCGAAGAGCAGCAGCAGTCAAAGCAAAACAATAGATCCAGACCACTAACTCTCAGAGCCATCGGCACATTCTTTTACGTACAGAGAGAGTGGGTATGCACGTACATACTGTGCATATTAATGCTTGGGTGTATGCATGTCAAGATTTTCAGGCTTCGTTTTGTTTGTCAGAATATACTTGTTTGGCTAGGCTCTGCAACCAAAACATTTGTTCATTCATCCCATTTGTCCTCATTAACATCTATGGGGGAAGCTAGTTTGCAATGTAACAACTAGACTTGCCATTTATTTTAAATCAAACCTTCTGGAACTTTGATGGTAGATATCTCTAAAGGCACAACAAATCATCAAGAGTGTCAAAGAGGGGCAAAGAGCATGGATAGTATCGGGATAAGTACCAGAAACCACCATCAGAAGGACAAAGTGATACAAATATCTTTCTCACTCCTCTCACTCTTTTGGTCCAACAGCATGGTTTCACTACTCACTACTACGTCGATGACATATTTCTCGTCCATCACACCAATGCATTATCTCTTGAACTCTCACCCCTTAACGCTTGCCTTTCTGCTGTGCTAACTTGGTTCCCAACAACTTTCTTCATCTAAATCCGGCAAAATCCTCTGCAATCTGGTTTACTTTTGCTCGCCCCTCCCCTGCTATTAATTTATTAATTTATTTATCTGGTTTTATATACTGCCTTATCTGGGAATCAAGGCGGTTACAAGGAACAAAACAACAATTGTTTACATAGAACTTTGGTAAGAGAACACACTGAACAGAAAACGTAACATGGAAAGTAAGATTGGTATAATATAATTATGCTGAACATATATACATGACTTGTAAGGGAGGTGGAGCGGGAGAAGGAAGGGGGTTGGAGAGTAAGATTATTTATTAATTTATATTCTCTTATATAACGTGCTATTCTGCATCAGTGCAGTTTATATTGAACAAACTGAAATTACATTGAACAGGGTATTATAACTTGGAGGTAACTATTTTACAGGGAACATGGGCTACGGAGGGTTAAGTGGCTTGCCCAAGACCACAAGGAGCACCTGTGGGACTAGAAACCCCAGTCCTTCTGGCCCAAGGTTGCTGTCCTCTAGTGGGATTTGAACCCCTGACCTTCTGGCCTGAAGTACCTTGCCCCAACCACTAGGCTACTCCTCCACTCAAATATTAGAATAATATAGTTACACTGAATGTATTTACATGGCTTGTAAAAGAGGCGGAGAGGAGGAGCGGGGGAAGGAGGGAGGTTAGACATGGAAGATAGGTTATTGATGTCTTGGTGGATGCCATCTATGTGATGTAATGTTCATTGAATAATAAAGTTTTGAGCTTCTTGAGGAAGTCAGTGAGTTTGTGTGTTTCCCTGAGGTCATTGGGAAGTTTGTTCCATAGGTCCGGTGCATAGGTACAGAATGCCCTGTTGTTATTGCCCTCTCCCTACCTGGCACTCCCATCGCCCTGGTCAATACTATCCATTACTTGGGAGTCACCCTTCACTCCTCTCTCTAATTTCAAGCTCACCTGTCATCCCTGGCTCGCCGCTCCTTCTTTGCATTACGTTAAATTTGCACTATTCGTCCCTTTCTGGCTCCTTATTCCCTTGCTACTCTCCTCCTTTCTCTTGTTATTTCTCAAATTGACTACCATAATATCATCTATCTTGATCTCCCCCAATATCAGCTATTTCAACTTCAACTTATTCATAATATCGCTGTCCGTATCCTTGCCCATGCTTCCTCTAATGATCATGTTTATCCACTTCTAATTCAGCATCATTGGCTCCCCATAGAATATCGTCTGCATTACAAACTTTTAACGCTGGTTCATCATGCATGTCACACTGGCTATCTCTGCTATCTCTCTGATCTTCTGCTTTCCCATTACTCACATCGTTCCCTCCTTAACATCCATGCCAACAATCTTCAACTTCCTGCAGTAACACAGGCTCACCTTGAAACTACTTGTTCTGCTGCCTTTTATTTTCTTGCACCTGCCTCCTGGAGCACACTTTCCCCTGCCCTCCGCTTGAAGCATTCATACCCTAAATTCACCTCTTCAGCACAGCCCATAATCTCCCATCTTCCTATTTTACCCTACCTCTCTCTCTCTCCAGCCTATCCTCTCCCAAGTTTTTAATAAGTATGAATGGTTTGTAATGTTTTCTCCTTCCTGTCTTTATTGGCATTCGTTTCATCCCTTTTTTTATCTTGTTTTTAGCCTTTGTAAACCACTCTGTTATTTCCATGAAGAGCTGTCATTCATAAATTAATAAACATAAACATACAAAGAGTGTAATGAACACCTGAAGAGAATGGAAAAGCGAAAAGTAGCACCACAATTGGTGGAAGCACTAAAAGACATTTTGAGAGGAGTAAAACAGTGAGGAGACCAGAAGAGCACCAGATTGGCTGCAAGATCTTATATACCAGGAGGACCAGCACCTCACCTCTAAGACCCCCAAACATGCCAAAGAGACAAGCACAGTACATAACCCAGATTGACTCTAAGGCTGTAAACATGCAAATGGGACTGGCACAGCAACCAGATTGGTTGGAAATTTGCAACAAGAAGTAAACAAAATCAGACACGTGGCATTAACATAAGAACATAAGATATGCCATACTGGGTCAGACCAAGGTCCATCAAGCCCAGTATCCTATTTCCAAAAGTGGCCAATCTAGGTCATAGACAAAAATACAAGGAAATACACTCTGAAACTCTGAAATACAACAATTCAAGGAGGTTTTAACTTAACATGTTTCCACAAGACAGTCCATTTACAAAAGGACATAGAATTCTTTTCCAACAAAGCAATTTTATAAACCTACTGAAGCACATTATGCACAACAGTATCAGTGGAGAGGAACTGCTGATGAAGGGACACCTGGCATCTCGCTCCCCAGGGATTGTAGCGCAGGATGACACTGAGCAAAAATAAAGTACTCAAGGCTTGTCTAGGAGAATGAGACTGAGATCCATAAATCCATCCCCCCACCCACTCCCCCCTGTAAGATAGCTTACAGAAGCAGGGAACTGAAAAGCAGGCGGACACTCGTTTACACACAATTACATTAAAAGGGCACATACAAAAAGTGTTTCATGGTTTCTTGCTTTCCTATACATTCACCTCTGGGACAATTTCTGTCAGTGACATTGCAGCATTGAATGTCTTGTTGAGAAAGGACATCATAGGATAATGTCTGTTACATATCTGTCTTAATGCTGGCCGCATTCAAAGAGGCAAGGCACAACTGAAGAACAGCAATAATGTCAGCCATGACCAAGAAGGCAAATAGAATGCTAGGAATCATAAGGAAGGAATGGAGAATAAACCCAAGGATATGATAATACCTCTGTATCGTTCCATAGTGCCACTGCACCTTGAATATTGTGTGCAATTCTGGTCATTATGGGTTCAATTTTTGAAGGCATTTACATGGTTAACAGCCCATGTTAACCATGTTAACTGTGTAACTGCCTTAAATGGGAATTTTCAAAGGCACCTACCTGGCTAGTGCCTTTGAAAATGCTCAATTAAGTCCCCTATGCACCCTAATGCTATCCGGTTAGCATTGGGGAGTGTTGGGGGTGTTTCAGGGTGGAACAGAGGAGGGGAATGGTGCTAACCAGGTAGCAGCAATTTTGGATGCTGTCTGGTTAGCACTCTGCACCTTAAAGATAGGCTAGGATAACCCTTGCCTATTTTTAAGGTGCCAGGGCTAACCGGGCAGCATCCAAAATTGCTGCTGCCCAGTTAGGCTCAGCGGGTTTCCAGCTGTGCAGCAAACTCCAGCTTTTCACTTCCGTCACCACGGAAGTGAAAATCCAGGTTTAAGGGGTCACGGGCAGGGCTATGCGGCTACAGCATTTAGCCCTGCCCAACTGAAAAGCGGACCTCTTGTCTTAAAAAGAATATAGCAGAATTAGAAAAGATACAGAGAAGTGCCACTAAAATGGTAAAGGGGTTGGAAGTTTACCCCTATGAGGAAAGGCTTAAATGTTTAGGGCTCTTCAACTTGGAAAAAAGACAGCTAAAGGGAGGTATGGTAGAGGTATATAAATTAATGAATTGAATGAAACAGGTAAACCTAGATTGGTTGTCCATGCCATTGAAAAGTAGAAAGATTAGGGACACGCAATTAAGCTACTGTACAATGTAGCCCACTTAGGACTAATAAGAGAAAATATTTTTTCACTCTACATGTAATCAAACTCTGGAATTCATTACCAGAGGTTGTAGTCTGTTAGTGTAGCTGGGTTTATAAAAGGTTTGGACAAGTTCCTGGAGGAAAGGCCCATGCACCTTAGGGGACCGGGGAAATCCCGCAGGTGCTCCTTGTGGTCTTGGGCAAGCCACTTAACCCTCCATTGCCCATGTTCCCTGTAAGTATTAGTGTATGTGTCTCATATCCCCTCGTGTTAAATGTATCCCCCAACCGCTTTGACCTGGTGAAAAGTGGGATATAAATGCAGCTAAATAAATAAATAAATAAATCGATTGCCTGCCCTAGGATGAGCACTGTGGAACCTGTGTGCCTTTTGGGAACCTGCCAGGTACTTGTGCCCATGGTTGGAAACAGGATACGGGGCTTGATTGACCTTGGTCTGACCCAGTAGGGCATTTCTTATGTTCTTATGTCTCTACATGAAAATGACTTGTTAAAAAAATTGCCTACCGCATAAGTGGATAAAGTATACACATGATGCCATGATGAGTTTACTTTTTCCAACAACGAGCAGAAGTGTTCCGAGCAGTGGAAGCAGGTTAGGTTTTGCACTTAAGCACATAAATATGTGAGTGCAGTTTTACTACCATTACTACTACAACTACTTATCATTTGCATAACACTACAGGACATACATAGCACTGTATACATCACATAAGGTGCAGTCCCTGCTCCACAGAGCTTACAATCTGTTCAAGACAGACAAACAGAATATACAAAGGACTAGGATAATTCTTTAAGTGATTAAAACACACATGGGTATTAAACAGGAGAAAAGGGGCATCAGAATCCTACAGCAGCCTCAAAGAGGTGGGTTTTTAGCCTGGATCTGAATACAACCAGAAATGGAGCCCCTGATGAACAGACTCAGGTAGTCTATTGCAGGCATACGGCGCAGCAAGCTGGAAAGGATGGAGTTTGGAGATGGCAATAGAAAGGAAAGGCATAGATAAAAGTGGTTTGCCTGATAAGCAGAGTTCCCAAGGAGGGGTGTAGGGAGAGATAAGAGAGGAGAGGTAATGAGGAACTGCAGAATGAATGCACTTGAACTGTATGTGGAAAGAGATAGGGAGTCAATGAAGTGACTGGATAAGAGGAGTTACATGAGCATAGTGACAGTGGTGGAAGATTAGCCATGCAGATAGGTTTTGAATGGTTTGGATGGGAAAGAGAGGATTCAATGGGAAATCAGCAAGGAACAGACTGTAATAGTCTAAACAGAAGGTGAAGAGAGAGTGAATAAGGGTCTTGGTAGTATGTTCAGAAAGGAAAGGACAAAGTTTGCTGATGTTACAGAAATATAAATGGTAGGTTCTAGTTTTCAGTAGCATAGCTTTTAGTAGTAAGTTCTACGTTAGAGTAGCATATGGACAGATATCCTTAGCTGTCTGAATAAGGGAGCTAAGAGAGATATTCAGTGGCCCAGAGCAGCCCAGCACTATCAGGATAGTGCAAGGTTAGTACCTGGGCAGATCGAGGGTGGTAAAGCTGCTGTCCAGATATGTGCAGACTTATCCAGATAGCGACTATTTTCAACCAGCACTTATCCGCACAGCTTCGGCCACATAAAATGCTGGTCTAAACTACTGTCCAGATAAAAGAGCTGGCTGAAAATCGCCACTTTCAGTACTTACCCAGATAGCAGCCGCTCAATCTCGCTTTAGCTGCAGCTGGATACTGATGTTATTTCCAATTTGAATATAGGAGCTGATCTATTAAGACTTTTTTTTCTTATTTCTGTTTATTGTAAAATAAAGTGTAGTAAATCAGGATTATAGTTATGCAAAATGAATATTAAAAGTAAATGACTTTCAGATAACACTAATGAATAGAAACTAATCCTTTTCCCAAAAACATAGTCTTGAAAATTTATAAATTCATGATTGATGATGTTTACGTTTCTTTAAGCAGTTTCACTGCCAAGTGGAGCAGAGGCGATGCAGACAGCAGGAAGCGAAATAAGCCTCAAATAAATCTTGCATTTCTTGGTAGAAAAGTCTACTAAACTGAATATGTTACTTCTCGAAAACTAGTTATTCATATCTATGATAAGTTGGATATTAATAAGTTTCATTTAGAGCACAACAATAAAAAAGGCAATGTTTTAAACATAGGACCCAAAGCTTTTATTCAGGTCTCCTCATAGATGCATTGTGGTAAAGAATCATCCAGCTATCTCGCATACAAATCACTCATAATTATTTATTTATTTACAGTTTTTATATATCGTCTTTCATCAATTCAAGATGGTTTACAGGCAACAAAAATGTAACAGCATGGCACTGCTGTTCTATATGGAACAAAACTTAATTAAATTGAACTTTTATAATATGAGAATACAAGAACCATCAGGTAACTACAGTATGTACATATTTACATTACAGGGAAATCATTAAGCGAGGAGAGTATAAAGACAGAAGGGAAGGGAGAGGTGCAGTGTCCATAAGGCCATGGGGGGGGGGGGGGAGCTAGGGTGGTGTGGAGAAGTATTCATTGAAAAGGTGAGTTTTGAGTCTCTTTCTGAAATCTGAATGGTCAGCACAGTTCCGGAGTTCAGGCGGAAGAGTATTCCATATGGAAGGTGCATAGAGTGAGAAGGCCTTGTTACAGGTGGTTTGCTTGTAGGTTTTCCTTTGAGAGGGTATGTTTAGCAGGTTTTTGGTGTTTGAGAGGCATGATCTACTGTTATTGAGGTTGGAAATAAGGGAGGATAGGCATAGAGCTGATTCATTGTGAATGACTTTATGGGTAAGAGTTAAAACTTTAATTTGATTCTAGAAAGCATAGGGAGCCAATGTAGTGATATGGTGATGTGGAATAGCCAGTAATCAAATGCATTTTGATTGGTGGTGGTGGCATGCACTGCAGACCAAAGATTGTTGTTTTGTTTAGTTTCCCATGTTGTTAAGGGATATTTTTGTTCTTGCTTTTATGTTTTTTTGTGTTTCAGTGTGCACTTTTCAATAGCATGCTTATTGTTAAATAATAATGTGCACTAGTGGGCGATAGTTCAAACTGTTGAGAACACAGGAAAGAAATTCCCAACTTCTGTTTTATTTCTTGCCTTTCAGGATAAAATGATATGAAATGAGCACGTTGTCTCGAACGAATGCACATCCCTAGTTAGAGGCAGTATTTTCTGCATTTGAAGTTGATGGTATACGTGAACTTTCACAGGAAGGTAGTCAGAATGCAATTTATCTAGTGTCACATTTCAAAAATGTAAGAAACATATTGGAAAAAGATTGGACTGGCACACTGTAACAATAATTCCTAATCATCTTTTCTCTGTGCTAAAATTATATAGAGGTCAATTTTCAAAGTGATTTATGATGTTAAGAATCATTTTTCCCACATTAATTCCTGGAAGATGTAGTTTTGTCATCTCTCTTTAAATTCTTCAGAATGGATTCATCCTAATATGACCACAACATATACAGTTGTGGTCAACGTTATTGGCACCCTTGCAGTTCAACCCCCTAGGGGATGAGATGTCCAATATCCCCTAAAAAAAGGTTGCCAGCAAAATGGCTTTGGACTATATATACACACACATATGAGTATTTGACACATAAAAGAATCAAATAAAACAAGACCAATTAAAAAAGGAAATAGTATAATAACTGGGACATTGCCAGGACATGATTATTCCCAAAACTAACTCAATTTCATTTTGCAACACTCATCATAGAAACCCCTAACACACAACTCATATCTCAAATCTGTGACCCTCCTGCCACTACCTTAAGTAAAAACATTTTTTTATTTTTGTTGAATTGCTCACCATGAGAAGGAACTATCCTGCTCTTGAAGTGAGCCCTCCTTTTTAATCATTTTTTACCGAGTAGAATCGGTGAAAAGCAAAGTTAACTGCACAAAATTGCTGACTTTGCTATTTGAGAACAAGCAAAATTTCAACGTTCTCTCACATGGCGTTAATCAAAACCCCGCTTATATCATGCTGTCATTCAACAAACTAAAACTTAGCTGAAAACAGGCTTCGAAGGAGTCCATTTATCTTGACAAGCTGAACATCCAAAATCCCAGTGATGTGCTCTACAATGTCTTATGGTCACCAGATATCCAACCTGACAAAGGAAAAATTCACCAGGAAGGAACTACCCGCCCTCTAGCTCACCACGGTAACAGCCGTTGAACTCAACCACTTCTGGTTAACTCCCAGTCCATGGCCCGATCTCCCTATCTCACAGGCCTCTTAGATGTCCAGACTAAATGAAAGTCCTCCTCAACAAACATGATGAACCCATACCAATGCCAACTTTGTTGAAATCAAACACAGGATTCACGCTACACTAATCAGTGTTTCAAGCCGCTTAGCTTCAACAGCTCTTCTTCAGGCGAATGAACCCTGCCGTTTCTTGGTTCCAATTAAATCCTATGATGAGAATGGTAAAAATGACGTCAGAGGACTCGTCATCACTAAGGGCAGGTCAACGCCAGCCACTCAAATCTTTCGATTTACAATTTCAAACCCACCAATCAATGTCCACATTCATACCCTCTGGGGCCATTGATTTTAAACGGAAAATCCATTACTGCTCCATGTATCGAATCCGCGCATGATGATCTCCACCCCTGTCAGACATGGGCACAACATCCAAAACTCTCCAACGCAAATCACAAAAATGATGATCCACTTCTTGACAGTGGGGAACCATTGGAGCAGATGTCAATCTGGAGTTGATTCGCAAATGATGTTCCAACAACCGGTTCTTAACTGGACGTATAGTTCTACCCACATATTTGTAATGACAAGGGCATGTCAATAAATAAACTACAAACGATGTTTGACAATCAGAATAATAAGACGAAAATTACTGACCTCCAGTAGCAATATCCTCCCATACTGATCCTTGTAAGGCGGTAACACAAAAATGACAGTGCCCACAAGCAAAATGACCCTTATGTTGTGGCTGTTGATCACCATCAGCCTGTCTACTCGCGCACACTACCCAATCTCCAACAGTGTGCGATCGTCGATAGGCTACCATCAAAGGTTTCTGAAAACATGAATGTAAGGATAACATGGACCAGTGTTGTCTGAGTATCCTTGCTACCTTAGGGGCGTTAGGCAAAAATGGAACCACTCCAATTACAACATCGTTCTTATCTCGGGGCTGAGAAGGGCCATCCAACCACCACCCCGGATGGTTATATAATGCTCTTTTAAAAGCTCTAGTAATCACCAAATCAGGATAGCGTCTCACCCTGAGTCTTTGGCTCAGATCCTTAGCATGTTTACGATATTCTTCCACTGAAGAACATAATCTCCTCATGCGGAGAAACTGTCCAAATGGTAGTCCTCGTCTCAGCGCAGGAGGATGGTAACTAGAGTAATTCAACAACTCATTCCGTTGTACAGATTTTCGATACAAAGTACTCTGTAATGTTGTACCCTGAATGTATAATAAAAGATCCAGATATTCTATCTCCTGAGTGTGATATTTGGGCATAAAGTGTAAATTACTATCTAAAGAATTTATCCAAACAAAAAATTGTTTCAACGCGGACTCCGAGCCCCGCCAAATGAAAAATATGTCGTCTAAAAACCGCTTCCACAGAAGCATTTGTTGGAAAGCAGCTGACCCATAAATAAACCGTTCCTTGAAATTGGCCACATACAATGATGCTACCGATGGGGCCACTGTAGCCCCCATCGCCACACCAAACCTCTGATGGTGTATCCGAGAACCATACAAAAAGTAGTTCTGGTCCAAAACCAATTTCAACAAACTCAAAACAAAGGTTTTAGGCAACCGTGATGGAAGATCCAATTCTAACCCCGCCAAAACTTCATAAGCTTCCACCTGAGGGATGTTGGTATACAACGAGACCACATCTAAGGTTACCAAAAATGAACCATGAGGAATGTGCAACTTGGACGTCAAAGACAACAGATGAAAGGAATCTCTAACAAAAGACCAAATCGACTCCGTTAATGGCTGAAAAAAACAATCACAAAATATTGACAGAGGCTCCAACACCGAATGCCTGCAAGAGACTATAGGCCTCCCAGGGGGATCCACCAACGATTTATGTACTTTCGGGACCATATACATAACTGGAATGACAGGAAAAGCAGGATTCAAAAAATCAAATTCTTTTTTGGTTATCCAACTCCGAGCTAACGCCTCCGAAGTAAGCTCTTTGATCTTTAATTGCAACTGTGGAGTAGGATCTTCTAACAAAACCAAATAATATTTGGTCTCAGAGAGGTGACCCAGCATTTTACCATGGTAATCCGTTGATCTCAAAAGCACCACCGCTCCACCCTTATCCGCTCTCTGAATGACCAGATCTTTATCTTCTTGCAAAGTTTTCAGGGCTTGAAACTGTTCTTGGGAAATGTTAGAACAATGTCTATTCCTCGATGACTCTAACAACTCCAGATCCCGCAGCACCAAATTTTGGAAAGTAATCAGAGTTGCATCCGTGCTAATTGGGGGTCACCAATTAGAAAGGTTCTTACAAATCGAGTCATCCCCCACATAGGAGTCCTTCCCCAACGAGAAGTAAAGCCTCGTATGTAGCTTTCTAAAAAACTGATGAAGAGCTATTCTCATTTTAAAGGGATCATACTTAGGAACCGGCACAAAACCCAATACCAATTCCAATATGCCCTGTTGTGCTTGTGTTACCGTTCGTCCGGATAAGTTAATAATTGTTGTCGAGTCTGTGATCGAGTGGATGGGCCCCTCCAACCCTCCTGTTGATTGTAGCGGGCAGGCTGTCAATATTGAGGGCAGCCTCTGTAAAAGCCCCGTTGTTGCTTTTTACCTTCCCCGCCTTTAACCACACTCGAACTCCCTACTGAGGAATCAGAGTTACGATCCTCAGAAGAATCCTCGAAAGTCTCTTGTTTCTGATTCGCCTCCACACTCTGTTTATGTTGTCTCCAAGTATACACTCGATCCTGCACATAATCCTCAGTCTCCCGTGAGAACTTGTGCATTTTTGAAACTCTAAATTGCTCCCGAAATTGCAAATTATACTCTAAAAGCTCCTCACGACCTGTTCTGAAATTATCCTCTGCCATGTCTTCTTTCAATTTACCTTCCATTGTTTGCAATTGATCTTGTAGAAGACCTTCTTCCTTAGATAAACATTCGATTAACAAAGCAATGAGGTCCAACCCACACTTATTCAATATACTATTCCAGGTGGCCAAAAATAACTTGTCCTCCACGAACATATGGGGAGGTTTTAACACTCGCAATCCCAGTGGGGTTTTTGCTGCACCCAAATTGTGTAAGCTGCCACACTAGTGACATCGAACATGTTTATCAGCAGGCAGAACGGCCATCTTCTAGTGCCACATTTGCATGTATATGTACACACAAGCTTGTCCAGATTGTCTACTCCAGACTTAGTAGCATTATAGTGCAGAATCATCTCAGGCTTCTTTTCATTCTTGTCATCTATCGCCTTGTCATTATGCATGCTTCTCAAAACAATGACCGTTTTGTTTTTCTTTGGAACATAACTCACTAGTGCAGTGGTTCTCAACCTTTTTTGTACCGTGACCCCTTTTACCATTGGTCAACTTGTGGTGACCCCCAATGATAAAATCAAATGCGTCTCTCTTCCTTTACCATTAACGCATTGTCGCTGTAATCATTTGTTGAATTATTAATATATTATAGGCCTTTGCAATATGTTTTTATTTATAAAATTTACTTATTTAAACCACAATAATTAATCACAATAACAAGTAACAATATTTGATTTCAAAATTATGATGATTTTGTAGTCAAATCACTAATATGAAATAAAATTATTTTTTCTACCTTTGTTGTCTGACCAATTTATTCTCTGATCATGCTGGTCCCGATCTGAGGCTTCTGCTTTCCTGTCTTCTCTTAGCTCTCTTTCTGTGGTCTATGGTCCATCTGCCATTTCTTATCTCTTCTTTCATTTTGTTCACTTCTGTCCATCAGCCTATTTCCAGTCCCAGTAACCCTCCCCAGTATCAGTCCCTTTCCAGTCCTCACTCTCAGTACCTTCCAATGTCAACTTGCATTCCCATTACTGCCACTGGTGTCCATTCCCTTCCAGTCCCCCTCCTTCCCCACTGACCAGTCCCTTCTAGTACAAATACCATGGCAGCCCCTCTCAGATCCACTCCTTTCCAGTTCCATTCTCCCATCCCCTCGTATCAGCCCATTTGTAGCCTTAGCCCCCGGTTTTCTTCCAGGGCCAGCAGCTCTATCCTCCCCTCCCCACAATCAGCCCATTCCCAGTCAAAGCCCCCAATCAGCTCGCTTCCAGTGCTAGTCCCCCCTCAACCCCATTACCAGTGCTAGCCTCCCCTAATCAGCCCAATACCAGTCCTACCCCCCCATCAGCTCATTACCAGTCCTAGCCTCCCCTAATCAGCTCATTTCCAGTGCTATTCCCTCTTCAACCCCATTACCAGTGCTAGCCTCCCCTAATCAGCTCATTTCCAGTGCTAGTCCCTCCTCAACCCCATTACCAGTGCTAGGCTTACCTAATCAGCCCATTACCAGTCCTACCCCACCCCCATCAGCCCATTATCAGTCCTAGCCTCCTCTAATCAGCCCATTTCCAGTCCTAACCTCCCTGATCAGCTCATTTCCAATGCTAGCCCCCCATCAGTCCATTACCAGTCCTACCCCCTATCAGCACATTACCAGCCCCAACCCCCCTTGATCAGTCCATTCCAAGTCCTAGCCCTCCCTAATCAACCCATTGCCAGTCCTAGCCCACCCCCCATCTGCCCATTATAATCCTAACCCACACTGTCGCACCCCTCTGTCCAGCATTTATCCCCCGTCTGTCCAGTATGTCCCCCTGTCTCTTCCCTTTGTCCAAGTCATCCCCCCCTTTGTCCATGTCAGCCCCCTCCATCCCTCCATTCATCCATCCATCAATGTCAGCCACCCCTCCCTCCCTCCCTCCATGTCAGCCCCCTCCCTCCCTCAATCCATCCCTCCATGTCAGTCCCCCCTCTGTCCATGTCAGCCCTCCCTCCCTCCATTCATCCATGTCAGCCCCTCCCTCCCTCCCTCCCTCCATCCATCCCTCCATGTCAGCCCCCCTGTCCATGTCAGACCCCCTCCCTCCATCCATCCCTCCATGTCAGCACCCTCCCTCCCTCATGTCAGTCCTGTTGCAGGTTCCCTGCCCCCTCCTCCCCTCTCCCTGTCTGCCTGCTTCTGCCCTGCTGTTCTTCTACAGCTGCGGCTCCCTGTCTCTTAGGGAACCGTGGCTGTGCTTGTAAAACCGTTGCGGAGCCTTCCTGTCTCTTGACGGGCTCCCCGCCGTGCAGCATTGTCCCACCTCCAAAGGAAGTTGTTTACGACTTCCTTTGGAGGCAGGACAATGCTGCACGGAGCCCGTCGAGAGACAGGAAGGCTCCGCAACAGTTTTACAGGCACAGCTGCGGTTCCCTAAGAGGCAGGGAGCCGCGACTGCATTAGAAGGGAGGCGGTGAGTTTTCTGCTGCCGAGAAGTGGACTCAGCAGCAGCAGTAACTTGTGCGCACTTTTTTTTTTCCACGGCGGAGTGAGGCGACCCTTGCTAAATCCTGTGGCAACCCCTGTGGGGGTTGCAACCCAGAGGTTTAGAACCACTGTGTTAAATGAATCATGAAGTCAGAGGACTACCAAGGTATTTTGGAATGAAATTTGCTAGTGTCAGAAAGCTAGGTCTGGGTCAAAAGTCATGGTTCATCCAGCAGGACAATGAACCAAAACATACATCCAAAAGTACAAAAGAATGGTTAAAAAGGAACAAATGGACTGTTTTAAACTGACCAGCAATGAGTCCTAATCTCAATCCAACTGAGAACCTATAGAAAGAATTGAAATCTGCCATTGGTAAAAGGAATCCTGGAAACATTCATGAGCTGGAACAAATCTGAGTTGAAGAGTGGGAGAAACTACCAACAGACAGTCCCATGGCCGCTCCTTGTGGCCTTGGGCAAGCCACTTAACCCTCCATTGCCTCAGGTACACTTAGATTGTGAGCCCTTCGAGAACAAGGGAATAAAAAGTACCTGTTAGTATATACATGTAAACCGCTCTGATGCGTAAGTAAAGGGCGGTATATCAAATGCCTAAACCATAACCATAACCATGAATGAAATGTAAAGATGGCTACAAGAAACATTTGGAGGCTGTCATCACTGCCAAAGATTGTGCAACCAAGTATTAGTGAATCCTGTCCACATCATATTTTTTTTTTCATCAGAAATTACTGCGTCTGCTTACACGGACGTCTTTTTTTAGTTGTTGTATACCTTTGAACATACTATTAAAATATTATGTTTACATACTGCTGGAATATTTCCTATTATTTCTCAAGATATTTTACACAACATACCTAAATTGCAAGGTTGCCAATATTTACCACAACTATAAATTAAAATCTAACACTGTCTGCCAGTCTGCCTATGTGGTAGATATTATTGCATGTCCCTGCAACATCAAGACCTATTGTATTAGGACAAGGTTGACTGAACCCTAAAGTAGTTTGACCATTTCTACAGTAACTCATCCTATGTTTTTTCATTGTTTAAAAAGAGGCTATACATTTTCTGATTTCAGATGTTTCATTATTGAACGTTTGCCCCTCAGGAGAAGGGAAGACTGGGCATCTACTTAGGGGCCCTTTTATTAAAGGGTGCTGTGTTGTTGCCCCAAACATGATGACAACATACAAATCCATGCATTAGGATGACACCACATCATGACGTGCCAGGAGCATGGAAAGAATGCTTTCCGGAAGTTATTGCGTGAACGTGGTCATTCCTAGGCAGAATAGCGCGGTGCACTCAATGTCACCTATGGAGGGTGCAGTAATTACACCCACGCTACATTTAGATGATGCAGGTGTGTTGCCTTCACAGCACTCACTCTGCTCACTCGCTACCCCTATCCCTCCCACTTTCCACCCTAAGTGCCGTGGACAGCTAGCACCAAAATCTAGTGGTGCTGTCATAGCCCCACTCTAGTTGTCGACGCGTGTACAACACGTATCTTTAGCGCATGCCAGGCCTGCACTGACAGCTGACAGGTTTTTCATCATGGCAATGCTGATGTAAGTGTGATAAGTATAAGTTTCATTAAAGTTGTACTCTATATTTAATTTTAAGAGTTGAGATAGCAAAGTTCACTACTGTGCTTACTTTTATAATGGCTTTCAGTATCGCCCATGAACTGAAGCAAATTTTTCATGTTATGAACTCAGCTACTGTATTTTACTCATAAGGGAGACCATACACTTATGATTATTTGTAAATGCACAAATAAGCAAAAAATAACATAACATGGATATTAGTTTAAAGGGACTGATTAAATCAGTGAGCTAATAAGCCCTTTTTTTTTAGTGCCATCAAGTCAGTGTTGACTCACAGTGACCCAGCTACCTCTGGGTTTTCTAGGCAATGTATCACTGGAAGTAGATTGCCAGCCTTTTCTTCTGAGGCAATGGAGGGTAAAGTGACTTGCCCAAAGTCATAAGGAGTGCCAGTGGGACTTGAACCCTTGATCTTCTGGGGAGTAGGCAGTTGCTGTAACCACTAGGCTACTCCTCCACTCCAATGCCTTAACTGGGATTTTCCAAAGACACTTGACCCCCTAGAGACAGGATGGTAGTTCTTGCAATGTTGAGAGGTTTTGTGCTCCCTCACTGATTGCAGCGCTTCTCTGCTCTCTGTCATGGCATCTGCGGATGAGCTGACTTACCAAGTGCTTGGTGATTCCTAGGCTGCTGAAGGATCTTATAATGGCCATCTAGATGGTTTTCTTGGTGGCTGCTGACCTCTTGAGATTCTGCTTCCCAAATAATTGGGAATAGTTGGAAATCTCCATCTCTAGCAGCAAATCATTCTCTTCATTGGAGACAGTTCAAGGAGTGAGCAGGCTGCCTGGCTGGCTGACGTAAGAGGGACCTTCCCTGCCTGCTTCTCCCTGCCACATGCCTCCTCTCTACCCTCATGACCCCTTCTGCCTGAAGGTCTGTGGACTGAAGCAGTCTCCTTCTCAGGCCCTTCCACTTGCGTGGCTGATCTTCATCCCCTTCCCTACCATGAGGACTGTCGGTGTCTGGAACTCACTCTGTCCATACTCTGTGGCTGCTTCCAGGTTTTGCACCACTCCTGGCTTATTCTCCTTCCTTCCCTGGCTTCTATGTGGAGCCTCCTGGGATGAGCTCCTCCTGGACTCACTTTCCCAACTCTGTCTTCTGGCAATCAATTCACATGCCTCCAACACTCCCCTTCCATACTCAGCATGCTCCTTCCACACTGCAAAGCAAACAACCAAACAAAAAGCACAGAAATAAATGCAATACTAGAGTACTCTCATATTCCCTCTCACACTTCAGTCACATTTAGAAGCAAAGGGCATGCAGAGGGGCAGAGTTTGAATGGAGAGTGGGTGGAGTGAAAATGTGTGCATTTAAGTTATAAAATAGAATAAATAACACACGTTCTTTAAAAATCCAGGCACAGGCATTTATACCTGCCATACGGCATACATTAAGTGCTTGTGACTTTTTTTGCATCACTGGCTCACTATCAAATCACACATAGAATATAAGATTCTTACCCTGAGACACAAGGCTCTCTACCAGGCTATGCCGGAATATCTGCCATCATTAATCACACCCTACTATCCAGCCCATCTGTTGCAATCAGTTCATGGGAATCAACTGTGTCTGCCACCACTAGCTCGGGACCACTATGAATCGGCGAGGTGGTCTGCATTCTTCTTCCTTGCCCCAACATTGTAGAATGGCCTGCCTATCGACCTTCACCTTCAAGCCTCTTATACTAGGTTTAAGTCATAACCGAAGACACACCTGTTTAGATAGACTTTCAATCTTCCTGAGCCATAGGGTGTTGACTCCTCCACCTGGGCCTCAGGGCAGCCTGCATCTAGTCACTCTCCCTATTTGTATGATCATGTTTCACTGCCCTTTGCTATCTCTATATATGGTGGTACCTTGCGTCTCTTTCCTTTGCTGTCGATTACAATGAAGTGCCTTTTCCTCCTTTTACTTATATGTTTTTATTGTGGAGACCACTTTGCCTAACCTGAAAAGGTGGTATAGAAAGCATAATAAATCATGTGCACTTTTACACCTTTTTTTTGTGGCATTGAGTCAGTGTTGAATCATAGTGACCCAGCTACCTCTGGGTTTTCTTGGTAATGTACCACTGGAATTAGAGTGCCAACCTTTTCTTCCAAAGCAATGGAGGGTAAATTGATTTACCCAAAGTCACAAGGAGTGCCAGTGGGAATTGAACCCTTGATCTTCTGGGTACTAAGCAGTTGCTCTAACCACTAGGCTACTCCTCCACTCTGTTTTATGCTACTTATCCCTATTTTATAAAGGGAAGTACATGCACCTCTTACTTTATCTGAAACCAGCACTATTGTTTGAGTATTTGTGTCAGAGAAAGTCAAACTAATCATCAGTTGTGAACAGGACCAGCTCAAATAGTGTGACACCCCTGAGTCAACTTATGTTTTAGTGCACCCATCTTGAGGCAAATTTTGTGGTATAAACTGTGCAGACGTCAGGGCTCATACCAGAAGAATAACCTAGCACTGAAAGGTACCTTTATTGTCAGATCATTTTATTTTTAAAATTGGGCTGGTCCTGGTCTTTTGTTACCATTTCCTCTTCTTGGTTTTCTCCTAGGTCCTTTTCCAGGATCCGCTAAGATTTAAATACTAAAAAAATGCAAGGTCATGAACTTGGGTTAGAAAAAGCCAAGGAAGCAGTACAGTATAGGGGTTGAAGTAAATCAATGAACTAAAGAAGAGTGGAACCTGGGGATCTTAAAATGGCCATCAGGTGAGAACATAAGATATGTCATAATACATGATTGGTTTCTGTGCTCTCGGGCCAGTGATAACAGTTACCACACAGCCCTGAGAGTTAATATGTGCTGATTTCCACACTAACTGGCTATCGTGTGTGCTGATGACGAAGGGGTTAACTAGGGGTGGGCATGATGAGCACATTGCAGTTAGCTCAGGGTTACAGATCACATGCTAAATGTAGATGGTGCAAATAGTGCAGGTTCGCCTAAAGCTACCTCAATAGGTGGAGCTAAGTGCTCCCGTGTTAACTGAGAATGCTGCTACCACATGTTAGGGTACCATCAGTGTGTGAACTGCCAGGAACATATTGCACATGCCCACAACAGTTACAACTATTGCATGTTAGTTTTTACTCTAAGTGTGCATCCGTTGCAAAAACCGAATGCACTTTAGTACAAGGGTCCCTTAGCTCCGACTATTTGCTTCATGGTCCGTTTTATTCCTATGAGCTGTGTGGTTCGAGTTAAGTGTTAGCAAAAGGGGCTCGAATTGATTCATTTCCTTTGAATAATTTTTAAAATGTAAATATGAACATACTTTCCTTTAGAAAATTTGCCAGGAAAAATATGCACATACACTATTTTTGCAAGAGCTTACAGAATATATCAGTATTTTCCATCAAATCCATTTTTGCTATTTATAAACTTTAAAGGTACAGAAATGCAGTCAAACAATCTTGACATTCAATTGAGTAAAACGTGTTAAACCAATTAAAGGCATAGAATTTTCCTAGACTTTTTCTATTGATGAAATGTGTTATCTAATTAAGGATAATGAAAGATAGGTCAATGTGCCTTTACACCACAGCCTTTTGGGTGATAAAGAAAATGAACGCCTCGTATGTTAAAGTGCATGGCTGCCTGGAAGCACAGCACAAGCTGTTCCACCTCCTGAGATTGTCCGAGTGACTGGTGACGCCAGATAATAGTGAAAGCCTGTGCTCGTTTTCTCACCCTCATTAAGCTTTTGTTTGAGCAGAGTGTGTCACTGCAAGTAATGAGTTCCATTTGTATGTCACATTGCCTCGCATACCAAGATATGGATTAAAATAATTTCATGAAAAGGCTGTTTTAAAATGCTCAAGGTTTTCAGCAATAATAAATCCTTCATCTTAATAGAGCTACAGAACTAGAACATACTTAAAAATAGATACGATTTTTCATGATGGATGGCCATTGTTTTTTATGCTGAAACATTTAAAGACACATTTTACAAACAGCGTCCAAGTGCATAAGAACATAAGTATATAAGATATGTCATACTGGGTCAGATCAAGATCCATCAAGCCCAGTATCCTGTTTCCAGCAATGGCCAATCTAGGTCACAAGTACCTAGCAGTTTCCCCAAAAGACACAGGTTCCACAATGCTTGTGAAATGGGACAAGCAGTGGAATTCCCGTGTCCCCTTTAATAATAGTTTATGGACCTTTCCTCCAGGAACTTGTCCAAACCTTTCTTAAACCCAGCTACACAGCAGCTTTTACTATATCCTCTGGTAACAAATTCCAGAGTTTTGTTATGCATTGAGTAAAAAATATTTTCTCTTATTAGTCTTATATAAGTTTAACTGTAGCTTCATTGCATGTCCCCTAGTCTTTCTACATTTTGATGGCGTAAACAATCAATCTATGTTTACCTGTTTACTCCATTCATTAATTTATAGACCTCTGTCATATCTCCTCTCAGCTGTCTCTTTTCCAGATTGAAGAATCCTAGCCTTTTTAGCCTCTCTTCATAAGCCAGAACATCTGGAAAAAAGCAGGCACATTTAAGTTAAGGCATGATTTCAGACCAGAAATGGGAGGAGGGTGGAAGAATGCCATATTTGAAATATGTAAATAACAAGTTCAAAAATTATTACACCATGGAAGAGACTGAATCAAAGATGTCCAGCTTTATGAGTGGGGGACATTAGCTCATTGGACCTAGCAGAGACTTTTGCCAAGCCTAATACAGATCTTGGTCGATCACTAACTGGACAACCAGGATCTGGATTAGGCTTGGTAAACATCTCTGTTACGTACTTAGACATGGTTTCACAGAATTTCTGGCACAAGAACATGGCAAAAGAAAAACCGCTGGATTAAATCACAACAGCAGGAGTCAATAAATTTACAAGGACAAAAATCCAGTTAACATTTTACATAAGCTCCAGACCAGACAAACGTGGGCCAGTCAGGAAACAGGAGAAAGATTACTAGCAATAGAGCAGGCTGGCCAGAGCCAGGTCCCATGCAGACATGATGACTCTTCTGCCAGATGCCTGCCTTCCAATCCAAAGATTACTTGTTTGAGCCAGCCTCAGGCCTATGGCAAAACTGGGAGTAAATCAAATTTCAGACTTTTTCAGTGTCATGTTTTGCATGGAAACAAAATAGAAATTGTGCTGATATTCCCCATGTGTTTTCAAATGATAGACATCCCAGATAATTAGTTTGCTCATGATACAGACTGGAAAGCAAGCTCCTAATATCTTCATCAATAGAAAAAAATCAAAGGAAAGGCATAAGAGAGAGAGCCAGCCTTAGAATTAAAGTACATTGCCAAACATGTAAATAGTGTCGAGCTGTCATCATAACGTATGACAGCGAGTTATCTTGTACATAGTTACCCTGTTAACCTTGTATATAATCCCCTGTTTATTGTAAGTCCAGTGTAGGCCTGCCTGCACTGCACAAATCTGTTACCTCTGCACTGATTTTTAAAGAGCGTGGTATAGAAGAGACATTAAATAAATAAATAAATAAATAAATAGATCCATTAAGGTTAATGAGAATAAAGAGTAAGAAAAGGATTTAGAGAGACTAGAAACTATCTTATAAAAGTGCCTAGTCCAGTTTTCATGGGAATAAATGAGGTTTGAGTAAAAATTGTCTGGCCTGTTTTACTTCTATAGTGTAAAGTGCCAAATAGATGGTATAGTTTTGATGCAGGTTTCTGCTAATGCCAAAGTCTCTCCAGACTACAGAGTTAGTGTTTAAGAAGAAGGCCCAAATTAAGCCACTGATGTCTATGGCTTTTATTATCTGGAGAAGTCTTGTAGATCAGAGGTGCTTCCCCACTGAGGCAATGAATAAAAGTATATCCCATAACCCAACTTGATCTAATTCCATTGAATGAAAATTCAAGAGGAATCTAGAACATCATGCTGCCAACTGGTCCAGGCTGATCTTATACAGATTTCTGGTTGGATCATAAATTGGGGGAGGGGGAGAGGAGTTGATGGAAAATAGATGATCCAATAATTGAAACATGAAAGTTAAAAGCAGTAAACAATGATTATTCAATGGAAGAGACTGAATCAAAGATCTCAAACCTTGTAAGTACGGAACTTTAACGCATTGGACAATCCTAAGTTATTGATTAAAGTAAGACATTTTTTATCCTTTGGTTTGCTAGGATTATTTACTTGGACATTTTCATCACCTAATATAAGTAGGTTTCTGCAGGAACTGGCCAGAGAAATAATGGTATCACACACTTCATTCCACAAAAAGGTGTTTAAGGAATGTGGACAATAAAATAACATGTAGCAAAGCAGTTGAGTGATCATTTGTAGAAACTTTATTTCAGTGTGGAAAAATTGAATCACATTCATGTTCTTAAGCGTGATTGAATCTTGATAATAATTGTCATTCCCCCTTCTGCATAGGGTTGCCAACCGGCTGGTATTCAGCTGGCCTGGCCGGTTTTTATATGGTCAGGCCAGCTGCCAGCAGTGAGCTAAAACTGGCCATTGAAAAGCCATTTTTTTGCTCTGACCATGGGACCAGGAGTGGCCAGAACAGAAAACCGTCTTTTCATTTCCCTCCGTGTCTCCCCCGCTACAGCATCACCCCTACCCTCCTTACCGATCCGTGGCTGCAATAACACTAATAATTTAAAATAAAAGCAAAACTGGTGCAGAGCCTTCCAGCCTCTGCTATGAAACTTCTGCTGCTGTGTCCCACTCCCAAATGGAAGTTATGCTAGAGGGAGCAGGACACAGCAGCCGGGCTTCAATAAAATAGAGGCTGGAAGTCTCCGTACTGGTTTTGCTTTTATTTTAAATTATTAACGTTATCGCAGCCATGGCTCTGTAAGGTGCAGGAGCCATGGCTGCCAGGGGAAGGAGGGGGCAGGAAGGGAGCTGACAGGGGGAGAAGGTGGGGGCAGGAAGGGGGCTGATACAAGGGGGGGAAGGGGGGGAAGGAAGGGAGCTGACACAAGGAGGACAGGTGGGGGCTGGAAGGGAGTTGATATGAGGGGGGAAGGTGGGGCTGGAAGACAGCTGTTATGGGGGGAAGGTGGGGGCTGGAAGGGAGCTGACACAGGCGGAAGAGTGGGCGGAAAGGGAGCTGATATGAGGGGGAAGGTGGGGGCTGAAATGGAGCTGACATGGGGGGTAAAGGGGGCTGGAAAGAAGTTGACACATGGAAGGAGATGGCTGGAAGGGAGCTAACAGATGGGGAAGGAGGGGGCTGAAAGGGAGCTGACATGGGGGAAGGAGGGGGCTGGAAAGGAGCTGAGATAGAGAAGGAGATGGCTGGAAGGGAGCTAACAGAGGGGGGAAGGAGGGGGCTGGAAGGGAGCTGACAGAGGGAGGAAAGAGGGGGACTGGAAGGGAGCTGATACCTGAGGATGGTACTGGAGGCAGACTGGAAGTGTGATGACACTAGGGAAGGGAGGAGGGTGGTGGAAGGGAGCTGACACCAGGAGGTGGGACTGGAGGGAGCTGACACTTGGGGATGGGGGTGGTTGGGTAATGGGGAGGAGGTTAGAAGGGAGGGGGCACTGGGACTGGAAGGGAACTGACACATGGGGATGACACTGGAAGAGGGTTGGACAGACAGCAGGGTGACTGGAAGGGAGCTGACATGGGGAGTATCACTGGGAGTGGAAGTGAGCTGATACCCGGGATGGTATTTGGACTAGAAGGCTGGACAGTGGGGAAGGAGGGTGACTGAAAGGGAATGGACACTAGTGGGAGTCCTAGGAATACAAGGGGGTTGACATTGGAAGGTTCTGAGAAGGGAGGACTGGAAAGGGGGCTGATACTGGGGAGGGTTACTGGACTGGAAGTAGGCTGATGGAAATAAGTGAAGAAAGGAAAAGAGGAGATAAGAAATGGCAGATGCACCATAGACCAATGAAAAAGAGCTGAGAAGACAGGAAAGCAGAAGCCTCAGATCGGGACCAGCATGATCAGAGAATAAACTGGTCAGACAACAAAGGAAGAAAAACTAATTTTATTTTCATGTTAGTGATTGGACTTTGTGCTATCTTTATATTTTACACAGTATGAGGAACTGCATCTCTTATTTATCTGATGTTGCATTGCATGCGGAGTCTGGCTTCTTGGGGTTTCAGTTTAATTTTTTTCTACATATTTTTATTTTTACTTTAGGTTGTAGTCACTTATTCTGTACTTGGTGAGGGTCTATGTTCTGAGTGTGTGCCTGAGGCCAAGTGTCTTGTTAACATGGAGTTTGTACATATGAATCTATACTGTACTATGGTAATTTGACTTGTTCAGCTTTTCAAATAAATGTACGGATGTTTTAGGGCCCCCTGCAGTATTTATAGTGTTGTTTTTTTTATGGGTAGGCCCCTTGTTGTATAAGTTTTGGAAAATTATGCTGGTGTGGTATGGTAGATTTGGCCTTGTAGATCTTCGGTGACTTTTGTAGGGTTTTATATTAGTTCACCTATATGCCTCATACGAGAGAATGTTTATGTTGTTGTTAGTGAGATGACCAGAATCAGATTTTATTTTGAAATATCACAGCCTGTTTGAATGATGCTAAGTATGCATTTGCCCTTTCACTGCAATTTTCTTATAACGTTGGATTTGAAGGAGAAATACTATCATCACATGAAAAGAGTTCACAAAGGAGTTTGGGGAAAAAGGAGGTGGGGTGTAACCAACATTAATAATAATGAGGGAGGGGTGCCGATTTATCGGTTTCAGGGGAGCGCCAGAAACCCTGGCATGGCCTTGCCAGGGCCAGCTATATGCATGCAGCAGGACAGCTTCAGGCTGCGATCTGGACCAACAGCAGCTATGGTGGGCCTCAGTCAGCCCTGGGCTCAAGCAGCTTATGGGGTCATGCAGGCATCAGGGAGAACTGTGATTACCGTAGCTGCTCCAGTTTAAGGCCTGCAGTGCTTGTGGCTACTCTAGAGTGCTAGACTGCTGTCAGGATTGCGGTGGCAGTGCCCGGGAGTAGCCACAAGCACTGTGTACTCTCACTGTGATCTGTGCCAAGTAGTGGCAGTCAGATTGTGGCCTGTGAGCCAGTGAATATTCATAGGCCCTTTCCCTTCCTGGGTAAGCTTCCTGTTAGACTCAAAACCCATGCCATGTACTGGGGTCTATAAGCACACACTGCACACTGGCACTAGGGATCCTGTGATGGCTGCTGCTACTGTTACCACTGAATTCTGTTTTAGATGAATGGAGGGAGGGGAAGGAGGCTATAAACCTGCTATATTGATGTCATCATCATCTGGGGACTTGTGAATTTTCAGTCATTAAAATCGGGTCTTATGAGATAAAAGTATGAAAAGTACTGCACTAGAGGATCTCCAACACCATTTTGCACCCAGAGCAGGTGTGAGCAGAAGTAAGGAGGGATCACGCTAGCCTTCCTTACTAGAACACCAGGGACTAAAAAAGTAGGTCCCTGTGGCCTTGATGCATTTGGGGGAGTTGGCTTTTAAGATTTTAAGTCCCTGGGGCATGCTATACTGAGGATTGGGGAGCTCTGGGGGAGAGAGTTGTTTTTTTATTATTGTTTTTGCATTTTACAATCAAAACATTAACAGAAAGTTAAACATCAAAGAAAAATACAAAGTATATCCAAAATACAGTCATGCTCAGCAACGACAACATACTACATAATACCTATTCCCCCCTCCCCGACGCACTTGCGGGCTCCTTATTAGTACTTATAATGCTCTGGTTGTTCTCCATCATTAGTACCTAGGGCTGTATACTGATCTAAAGCAGACCACCTAGAGAGTTTTAGCACTTTACCCTCTAAACATGAGACTTTATCATGAGCCTTTTCATATTTGGCGTATAAACTTAATTGGTTCCACCATTCCACCCAACTTTGCTTAACAGGGTTTTTCCAGTGAACTAGTATTAATTTTAACACTACCTTAATCATGAAATTTAATAAAAAGAGGTTTCCTCTGTCGATAGACGGAACCTCTGCCATGTTTCTTAACACAATTATACGCCAAGTCAAGGTAGCAGTAAAGTTTAAGACATGTTGAATTTTGGCCCATGCCGGATTCCAAAAACTCTGAATGTAAGGGCATTCCATCATCATATGCCTTAAAGTGCCCTTATCCTTATGGCATGACCAGCAGCGGCCATCCTCCTTCTTATTCCAATTAGCCAATCTGACCGGGGTAATAAATGCCCGATGAGCAAAGAAATACATGGATTGGGTAAGAGCAGCAGATCTGGAAGCCCTAACAGTAGTCTCCCAGAATAATTTCCCTGTCTGTTGTTCCATGCTAAATCAGATCTCTTCTTTCCATGCACTCACCAGACCTTTATTTTGTGGCGAAAAGTGGTCCTTAAACAATGTATAAAATCTTGACACGATTCCAGTCTTGGATCCTATTTCTTCAATGATTCCTTGTAACCCCCATGTTTGGGAAAAATCCCCAGGGCTCGCTCTCAAATTACCAACACAGTGCCGCAGTTGTAACCAGTGAAAGTAACATGCCGATGGTAGGCCAAACTCTTGTTGCAAAACTACAAAGGGCTTCCAGGTCGAACCATCTACTAATTGGCCTAGAGTCCAGATACCGGCTCTTTGCCAGTTCCGCCATGCACATGTGGCTTTGTTGATTTTAAATACAGAATTAAACCAGATCAGCAACAGAAGCAACAAAGGGTTATCCCTTTTAATAACTGGGAGAAGAGACTGGAAAGCCCTTTGCGTAGATATGATTACGCGTCCCACTTTTGGAATTTTCTGGATTTATCATTCCCATGAGCAAATTGACAGGGCATGGAGCAGCCAACCGCTCCTCCACTTTCAACCAAGTAGGTTCTTGGACAATAGTGCTGCCTGAAGACCATGCCACACCTTGCTTTAAAAGGAAAGCCATATGATACCAGAAAAAATCTGGAAAATGTACGCCACCTTTAGACTTGCTGGCTTTTAATTTTTTTAACGCTATCCTGCGTGATTTCCCTTCCCACAGGAAAGTGCTGATTGTGTGTTCCAGCTTTCTGTATATCACTTGGGGGAGCAGGACAGGGAGCATTCCAGGTATGTAATTTATTTTTGGCACTAGCATCATCTTAATAGCTTCTAAGTGGCCCCACCAAGTAAGATGCAGCGGGGACCATTTCAGGGTAAATGAGCGTGCCATCTCCTGGAGCTTCTCTATATTTAGCCTCACCATTTCATCTAGAGGCGCACAATATTGCACCCCCAAATATTTTATTGCTGAGGACTCCCACTGGATTGGAAAGTCCTCTACCAGAGCAGCATTCGCCAGGTGATTTATAGGAAAAGCCACTGACTTATACCAGTTTACTTTATACCCAGATAGCCCCGAATACTGGCTGATTATCTGCAGCAGAGACAAAGTAGATCTAGGGCTAAGAAATAGCAATAAGTCATCTGCGTAAGCAGAAAGCTTAATTTGTAAGTCTGCAATTCTGATTCCTTGAATCTCCTCTGATTGCCATATCAACAGCGCCAACGGTTCCAGTGCCAGACTGAACAGAAGCAGGGACATAGGGCAACCTTGTCTGGTGCCCCGGCAGAGAGAGAAAGGTTGCAAAACAATTCCATTGGCAAGGATCCGAGCTGAAGGGTTTACATAAAGCACTCGTATCATATCCACAAATTCTTCTGGCAAGCCAAACCATCCGAGCACATGGTACAGAAAAGGCCACTCTATCCTGTCGAAAGCCTTTTCAGCATCAAGTGAAAGGCCCACGACGGGCAAATCAAGGTGTTCCGCCCTTTCAAGCAAGTTGCATAGGAGACGCCCATTGTCAGCTGTTAACCTCCCAGCCACAAACCCACATTGGTCAGGATGTATTAGCATATGTGAAACTCTATTAAGATGTCTAGCCAAGGTACTGGAATAAAGCTTATAATCAGCATTTAAAAGTGAAATAGGTCTATAGTTGTTGACCAACTTTGGATCCTTCCCAGGCTTTTCCAGCACAACAATCATTGCATTAGCAAATGCACCAGTGTTACTGTCTCGCACCTGAAGCGCCTGATAGTATTTCATTAACTGAGGGAGAAGATTCATTGCAAAGATTTTGTAGAATTCCGTCGGAATCCCATCCGGTCCTGCCGCCTTCCCGCCTTTCATGCCTGCCAGTGCCTCTTTCAATTCCATAAGCGTAATAGGTTTCCTTAAGGCAGCTACATGCTCCTCCCCAAGTTCAGGTCACACAACCTTATCCAGCAGTTTCTTACAGACTGTTTCATCGAAACTCACTTCTGACGTATAGAGTTGTGCATAGAAAACACGAAATGCCTCCGCTATTTCACAACTATTGCTCAAGGGTCTCTGATGCTCATCATTTATGAGAGTTATATGCGATTTTATGCGCTGAGTCTTTAGTTTTGTAGCGAGCAATCTGCCAGTCTCATTCTTCTCCGTGAAGTAACGAGCTTGCTGCGCAAACATACAATGCTCCACCTCAGCGCTTAATATCATATTGTATTTATATCTTAATTTTTGAAGAAGATTCAAAGCACCAGAACTGAATTGTCTTTGTAGAACTCTTTCTCCCGCTCTAATTTGTTGATCAAGCTCTTTAAGTTTTTCTTTTGCCTTCCTGGTCACAGCAATAGAGAAGCTGGTTATATGCGCTCTTATTGACGCTTTAAATGCTTCTCACCACGCCCAATTAGACGTGTCCTCTGGCGAGTTGTTAATAAAATACTCTTTTATTGCTTGCCTTATTTGATCTTTAAAGACTTCATCTGCTAACAGTGATCTATTGAAGGACCATACCTGCTGCTTAGAGAGGTCCACATTTGGCCTTAGTTCCAGCACTATCGCCGCATGATCTCAAATATGAATGCTAAGAATATTAGCTTTGCTGGCTTCTTGTACCAACGTTATAGATGCTAGGAAAAAATCTATGCGGGAGAAAGAGCTGTAAGGGCAAGAGAAGAAGGTGTAAACTTTTTCAGAGGGGTGTAAAATCCTCCATATATCTACCAATCCTATTTCACGCATGAGCGACTTCAACACCACCAACACTCTGCTACTTTTACTTACCCTGCTCGGTTTGCAGTCTATTAAAGGGTCTAGGGTCATGTTGAAATCTCCTCCAAGAATTATTGGAAATGAGGAGTCCTCCTGGATTACTTCTGCTAGTGAGTGAAAAAATATTGGATGGTCGCAATTTGGAGTGTACACGTTCATTATAACTAAATGCTTTACACCAAGGACCAAGTGGGTTTTAACCCATCGTCCTTCACAATCAGCCCGTGTAGAAAGAACCTGGGCGTCTACCTAGCTCCTTATTAGTATTGCCACCCCGTTCTTTTTCCCAATAGCCGGTGAATGAGCAATCAGCTTATAATTTATTTATTTATTTATTTATTTAACAGTTGCTTATATACCGCTACCTTCCACAGATCAGGTGCGGTTTACAGTGAACAAGGAATGAACAGATTAACAGGTCTGTTTTACATGAAACATTAATTAACTAGGTACAATTTTGCTAAATACATGAAACATTAATTAACTAGGTACAATTTTGCTAAATACATTAAACATGATTGGACTAAATATGGTAAATTTGTTAAATAACAATTTAACTATTTACATATTTTGAACTATTTACATATATATTTACAGGATTTACAAATAGTTATTTAATCGACTTTAATTGTAGTTAGATAGAGTAATTGGAGTTGGTGTACCCTGAGGTCGCTATTAACCATTTCCTGTTAGTGGTAAGGTATTTTCTAGTTTGCCGAAATGGGAGATGAATAAATATGTTTTTAATTTCTTGCGGAGTTCCTTTGCATCATTTAGTGCTCTTATTTCTTCAGGGAGGGAGTTCCATAGGGTGGGAGCTGCATGAGAAAACGCTTTTTTATTAGTTGTTTTTTTTAGTAGTTGTGAAATCTTTCGGGATCCTAATTTTATTCGTGTGGCCTTTCCGTAGCGCAGTTTGGGATGTGTCTTTAATGATAAGTTTTGTTAAAGAGACTGGGGCCATTGTATTTAATGTCTTAAATGTAGTGATAATCAATTTATGATTTATTCTGGATTGAATTGGGAGCCAGTGAAGGTTTGCTAGTAAAGGGGTAATGTGTTCAAATGGTGGAACCTTCATTACAATTCTTGCTGCTGCATTTTGGGCAAGTTGGAGTCTTTTAATGTTTTGTTTTGTTGTTCCTAGTAGGGTGGCCAAATTATTTTAGTTTCCTTAGTGGATAAATGTGTTTCTTGAAGCATTATTATATTAGCATTTTGCTTTTGACAATATATCAGTATCTTTTTCCTCTTTGCAGGATGCACTATGCCCTTTACATTCAGATAATATTTTAAGGGGGTTCATAAATAAAGAATGTACCAAGGTTTAGTCTGCTTTCCATAGTCTGAACCAGTCTACCCTTATGAAAAATAGCCCATTTATTTATCCTACCTTTACTTTGCCCGCAGTGCGTCACCCTCCCCCTCCCAAAGAGGATCAACACCAATGGGTGAGTCAGCGGGCCTCAACATGGCTGCCGCGTGATCCTGACAATAATTAACACATTTGTCCTGTGCATATACTAAACTTAGGATTTATAAGTTCACTCTTTATTTTTATATATACTACCATCCTTGAGAGCTTTTTTTTCTCCCTTTTCCTTACCCCTTATCTTATACAATTAGATTAGAACTTTCCTATATGCATTTTGCAAATACTGGGAGTCCTATATTATACCTATGGTCCTTCCCAGTACATCAGAACCTAAGGCCCTGGGATTCCCTTATATGTCCTGGAGGCTCTGCATTCCTTTGCAACCCTACAGTTTGCATTAAGTTCTTGCATACTATAGTGAGCTTTCTGCATGCATTTTCAAAGCCTCCTGATCTTCCATGAACTGCAGTAGCCCACCAGGATCCACAAATGTTTTTGTGTGATTGTCCAGTGTGACCTTTAGTCTTGCAGGATAGAGAAGACCATACCTCGCCTGCAGCTGCTGTAGTCGGGGTCTCAGCACTAAGAATTGCTTTCTTTTTTCCATCGTTGTTCTGCTGAGATCTGGGAAAAATGAGACCCTGTGCCCTTCATGTGCCAAAGACGGAGACGCTCTAGCCGCAGTCATAATTTGGATAGCATGCTGATGCCTTAACAGGCAAAATATTAATGGTCTCGGCTTCCGATTTTGTATTCTGCCCTGGGCAGGTATTCTATGGGCCCGTTCAATTTCCATCGGCTTGCTGAAATTTAGTTGCAAGAGCTGAGGTATCCACTTTTCTAAGAAGGCAATCGCGTTGGAACATTCTGCTCCTTCTGGAACACCAACTATCCTGATGTTATTGCGGCAACAAGCGTTCTCACCGATCGCACCTCTGCCAGCAGTTCTCGCATCGTCTCGTCTGGGTCCCACGCTGCGGCCAGCTTATGGAGGGAAGGAGGATCCGGCTTGGCCCTCTTGGAGCCCGTGCTTGTATTTAGCAAAAACTCCAGTTTGGTTGGTTTACCGCTCGCCATCCCTGTTCAGCGATCCAAGCTCCCAAGGTAGGATCAGTTGTGAGAGAGAAATCTCCACCACACAAGGCTACTGTTTGCAGGATTCTTCTCGGTTCTGCGGGAGCAAGCTCCTACACAGCCATCTTGCTTCGCCACTGGCTCCGCCTCTGGGAGAGAGGAGTTTTAATGGGTCCAAGTCATTGGTGGTGCCAGGGAAAATGGCCCCTTAGAGACCACCTAGAGCAGTGATGGCTAACCTTTTTGAGCCCGAGTGCCCAAACTGCCGCACAAAACCAAAGAATTTCCTCAAAGTGCCAGCACGTCAATTAAAGCTCCATTTGCATAAGGTGCTTCATTTGCATAAATATTTGCATAATGTTACCATACACTAACTTTTAGTAAACATGCCTCTTAATGAGTATATGGATAAAGAAAGACTAAAAGGTTTCTACATTACTATAATCCAGTACCAACCGCCAGGCACATTAGGAACTACTACAAACGCTGCCCATTTAGAACCCATAGCAAACCCGCCGTATCCTAACAGCACTACCAGGACTCACAAAGCACCATACTCTACCTATCAAAAGGCAACACTGCAAATATTAAACCAATACATCTCAGAGAACAACAATACATGACCTACTGGGGAAAGAACAAGTGGCAATGTCAAATAGGAATTATATAAACAGAATACCTCAGCTCAGTTACACATGCAGAACAGACCATTACCAAACAAGGAATCACAATTTAGAAACAGGAAGACAATAATTAAACTGGGAACCCCAAAAGCCAAACTTGGAATATACAACAACACTGTAGAAATAAAACTATATTAATTTCCTCTTGTACTAAACAAAGCGCAAAAATTAATGATGCACATTTCCCAGAGCTGACATATTCCAATTAATAAATTCAAAATAAAGAGATATTTTTCTACCTTTTGTGCATTTTTTTTCAGTTGCAATTGTTCCAGCCACTTTCTTCTGGTTTCTTCGTGTCTTCTGCTAACTCTCCATCTGCTGTCCATTTGTCCTTTCTTCTGTCTTCTTGGGTTTTTTTTTCCATTCTCTCTCTACATCTGCTTTAACATACTAATCTTTCTCCTTTTGATCTTTCCTCATTCCTATTTCATCTACTCAAAATTTACCCCTCCATCCTCAATCCCCACTTACTCTCCCAATACCCGGCCAATTGTAGATTTTTTATCCCTCCCACACAAAATATTTTTCCCCTCTCCATTTTACTCTCCCAGCCCCATCCCATTCTAATCCTCCCCCAACACCAGCTCCCTTCTAGTTCCAGCCTCACCCAGCATCCATTCCCTTCTAGTCCCTGCATCAGCCCATTTCCAGTCCTAGCAGCCCCCCAACCCATTTCCAGTCCTAGCAACCCCCCAACCCAATACCAGTCCTATCCCCCCTCATCAACCCACTTCCAGTCCTAACCCCCCATCACCCCATTTTCAGTTTAAGCCCCCCCCTATAACCCATTACCAGTCCTAACCCCCCATCAGCCCACTTCCAGTCCTAACCCCCCATCAGCCCACTTCCAGTCAGCCCCCCATAGCCCATTGCCAGTCCTAACCCCCCCCCCCATCAGCCCACAGTCCATTACCAGTCCTAACCCCATCAGCCCACCTCAAGTCCTAACCCCTCCCCATCAGCCCATTTCTTGTCCCAGCCCCCCATAGCCCATTATCAGTCCTAAACCCCCCCATAGCCCATTACCAGTCCTAACCCCATCAGACCACCTCCAGTGTTAACCCCCCATCAGCCCATTTCCAGTCCTAACCCCACCCAACAGCCCACCTCAAGTCCTAACCCCTCCCCATCAGCAGTCCTAACCCCCCCTAGCCCATTAGCAGTCCTAACCCCCCCCCTCTCTAGCCCATTAGCAGTCCTAACCCCCCCCCATAGCCCATTACCAGTCCTAACCCCCCATCACCCCATTTCCAGACAGCCCCCATCAGCCCACAGCCCATTAGCAGTCCTACCCCCCCTAGCCCATTAGCAGTCCTAACCCCCCCTAGCCCATTAGCAGTCCTAACCCCCCCAGCCCATTAGCAGTCCTAACCCCCCCCTAGCCCATTAGCAGTCCTAACCCACCCCCCATGGCAAATTTAAAAAAAAAAAAAGCAGCTGGCTCTGGCTTCTGCCGCGGCAGCGGCAGAATGCAATGTCCCGTGGGGCCCCCTCCGCCCGCTAAGCCCCTCTGCAAGGGCTTTCAGATTCGCGAGGGAGAGCGTCTCCCTCGCGTCTCTGTTAAGCCCGCAGGGGCTAATGGGAAATTTCCCATCAGTCCCTCGCGTCTAAAGGGGCTGATGGGAAATTTCCCATTAGCCCCTGCGGGCTTAACAGAGACGCGAGGGAGACGCTCTCCCTCGCGAATCTGAAAGCCCTTGTCTTTCTGCCTTTATGGATCCCTCCTCCCCCACTCTTATTCTTGGCGATTTCAACATTCACATCGACAACCCCTCTGACCCCCATGCCTCAAGTTTCCTCGCTCTTACCTCCTCGTTCGACCTCCAACTTTGCTCCACTGCCCCCACACATCTACACGGCCACTGCCTTGACCTAATACTATTCTCCAATTCCTCTCCTTCAAACTTCCACAAATCAATCCTTCCCTCATCTGACCATCACCTCTTAACATTTACTCTTCAATTTCCACCATCCCAACCTCATCCTGTCTCCTCCAACCTATTTAGAAACCTTCATAATATTGATCCCCTGACTCTCTCTTCCACCATCTCTCCATCTCTTTCCGGCTTTTTATCCTCCAAGTCCGTCAACGAAGCATTATCTTCATACAATGCTACACTATCCTCAGCCCTTGACACTCTTGTCCCTCCCACCCCACGTCCTGTCAAACGATCTACTCCCCAACCCTGGCTTTCACCCACAATCCGTTACCTATGCATCTGTGCCAATTCTGCCGAACGAGCTTGGTCCAAATCCTGCTCCCCGGAAGACCTTCTACACTTCAAATTCATGTTTGGCTCCTTCCAGTCAGCCTTAGAACTTGCCAAACAAGATTACTACATCTATCTGACCAACTCCCTTGCCTCTGATCCTCGCCGTCTCTTTAATACCCTCAATTCTCTCCTCAAGGTCCCCCTGCCCCGATCCTGCCCTCCCTTTCTGCCCAAACCCTAGCCGACTACTTCCACGACAAAATCCACAAGATTACCCTCCAATTCCCTACCCCCATCTACCTCCCCTCCTCCCCAATTCTCCTCCCCCATCCATACTCCCTCTGCCACCCTCTCCTCCTTCCCTCCGATCTCTGAGGAAGAAACTGCACTCCTTCTGTCCTCCTCCAAACCCACCACCTGTTCATCAGACCCTATCCCAACCCATCTCCTACGTTCCATCCCCCTCACCAGTGCCCCCTCCATCACTCATATCCTCAACCTCTCACTCGCCACTGCAACTGTCCCTGTTGACTTCAAACATGCTGTTGTCACACCCCTCCTCAAGAATCCCTCACTTGATCCCACATGCCCTTCTAACTATCGACCCATCTCCCTCCTTCCCTTCATATCCAAACTACTAGAACGAGCAGTCCACCGTCGCTGCCTCGACTTCCTCATCTCCCAGGCCCTCCTCGACCCTACACTCCACTGAAACGGCACTCACAAAAGTCACAAACGACCTGTTCCTGGCTCAATCCAAGGGCCTCTATTCTATCCTCATCCTTCTTGACCTTTCTGCTGCCTTTGACACCGTTGACCACGACCTTCTCCTCATCACCCTCTCCTCGCTTGGCTTCAAGGACTCCGTACTATCCTGGTTCTCCTCCTACATCTCCCATCGCTCATTCAGCATATGCTCTGGTGGCTCCTCCTCCTCCCCTACCCTGCTCCATGTAGGTGGACCCCACGGATCTGTCTTGGGCCCCCTCCTCTTCTCTCTCTATACCCAAGGCCTTGGTATGCTTATCTCCTCCCATGGCTTTCAGTACCATCTCTATGACGATGACTCACAAATCTACCTCTCTACACCTAATATTTCTCCAGCAACCCAGTCCAAGATCTCTGCCTGTCTTTCGGACATCGCTGCCTGGATGTCTCATCGACGATTGAAATTGAACATGGCCAAGACTGAACTCCTTGTCTTTCCACCTAACTCCTCCCCCCCACTTCCCCCTCTCTCAATCCATGTGGATGGGTCTACTATCCTTCCTGTTCCCTTGGCCCGCAATCTAGGGGTTATCTTTGACACTTCTCTCTCCTTCTCTGCTCATATCCAGCTTGTAGCTAAGACCTGCCACTTCTTTCTCTACAACATCAGAAAAATCTGTCCCTTCCTCTCTGAACACACTACCAAAATGCTTATCCACTCCTTAATCTCCTCTCGCCTTGATTACTGCAACCTACTCCTCGCTGGTCTTCCCGTGAGCCACCTCCTTCCCCTTCAATCTATACAAAATCACGCTGCTTGACTAATCTTCTGCCAGTCTTGCCATGCCCATATTACTCCTCAAATCGCTTCACTGGCTCCCTGTCCAGTTCCGCATCCAATTCAAGCTTCTCCTGCTGACCTATAAATGTATTCACTCTATGGCCCCTCAATACCTCTTCTCTTATCTCTCCCTACATCCTCTCTCGAAATTTGCACTCCGCTAACAAATTACTTCTATCAATGCCTTTCACCCGCACCACAAACTCCCGATTGCGCTCCTTTCACCTTGCTGCACCTTACACCTGGAACAGCCTACCTGCGTCTAGGCACCAGGAATCCTCCCTGGCCCTCTTCAAATCCAGGTTGAAGACCCACCTCTTCACCGTTGCATTCAGGTCCTGACTCCTTCCTCATCTCACCCTAACCCCCGTCAACGTTTATGACCAAACTACAGACAAAACTGTACCACACTGTACCTTGCGTAGAACTGACTAATGCTCTGTACTGTTTTAACTAATGTACTGTATTTAACTAATGTTCTGTTCTAACTAGATTGTAAGCTCCGATGAGCATGACTCTGATGGGCAGGGACTCTCTCTTGTATGTTGGCTACCTCTTGTAGGTTAGCTTTGCAACGCTGCATGCGTGGTGCTTTAGAAGTGCTGGATAGTAGTAGTAGTAGAAGATCATTTTGCATCCAGCGGTCACCAAATGATGTGGTTCAGTATTAGAACTAGGACTGTTAAAATCCATTCAAAAATGAGGGTCTTGGACTTTAGGAAAACTAACTTTGCCAAGATGGGCCAATACCTCAGGGAGTCATTAGCAGGATAGGAACAGCTGGGGGATGTAGAAAAACAGTGGACAAAACTGAAAGGGGATATTTTAAGGGCAACCAACCTTTTTGTTAAAATTTATTTATTTATTTATTTATTTAACAGTATTTCTAAACCGCCTTATCTTAATAATCAAGGTGGTATCACAGCAAGCAATCAGGTAAAGTGTGTGTGTTGTACATGCAGTGAGGATAAAACTTAGTTGTGTGAGGGATGTGTTGGGTGCTTGATTTGTTTGAGCTATATACAGGGTGGGCTATTTACAGTGGTGCTAGAATCATATTTTATATATATTCAGTTTTTTGGGAGGATTGGAGTGCTGTTATCCATTCTCTTAGGTTATGTGATGTGACCATAGTGCTCTATGAACAGCATGGTTTTCAGTTGTTTTCTGAAGTCTTTGAGGTCTGGAGTTGCCCTTAGATCGTCCGGTAGATTGTTCCATATTGTTGGAGCAGCCATGGAGAGAGCTCTGTCTGTTGTGTCCTTGCGTATGTGCTTGTACTCATTTGGGGTGCTGACTCGGTTGCGTGTTTGACTTCTTCTGGGACGTGCGCTGGTTTCCGGTTGTATGAGCAGGTGGAGGCTGTTGGCTGATGTGTGTTCTTTTATCTTAAATAGGTTTATGATAGTCTTGTATCTGATGCGAGCAATGATTGGGAGCCAGTGTAAGTCCTTTAGTGTAGGTGTGATGTGCTCCTGCCTTGCGGCTCCGGATATGATTCGAGCTGCAGTGTTTTGTGCCAGCTGTAGTGGTTTGAGAGCTTGTTTTGGTAGTCCGAGGTATATCGGATTGCAGAAGTCCAGTATTGGGGTTATCAGTGCTTGACAGACTGTACGGAAGTGTTCTGGAGCGAGGAGTGGTTTCAGTTTCCTGATGATTCGCATCCTGTAATATGCTTTTTGGATTGTTTTGTCTATGTGTGGTTTGAGGTTGAGTTTACTGTCCAGAGTAACCCCAAAGTATCTCACCTCCGATCTTATCGGTATCGTGGTGCTTTGTATCTTTATGTTTGGTGGGTGTGTGAAGCTTTGGTTTCGAGTGATGATTAAAGCTTCAGTCTTGTTGTAGTTTATAGCTAGATTGTTGTTTTGGCACCACTTCGCCATTTGGGTAAGGCAGTCTGCTATCTTAGAGAAGTCCGGGTTTTCGATTGATATCGGGGAGTATACCATTATATCGTCTGCGTATATTGTGTATTGGATGTTGTTCTCTTTCATAATGTTGCATATTGGTTGGATGTAGATGTTAAAAAGGAGTGCTGAGAGTGCGGATCCTTGTGGTACTCCTTGTTGGACGTTTATGGGCCGGGAGGTGTCCTGTCCCACCTTGACCTGTAGCTGTCTTTCTGTTAGGTACGAGTGGAACCATTTTAGAGTGGTACCGTGTATACCAGTGTTCTTCAGTCTCTCCAGGAGTATATTGTGATCAACTGTGTCGAACGCTGAGGAGATGTCGATGAAGATCATTATAATTCCATTCCTGATGTCGTCAATTATTCTTATGATGCTGTCGAAGAGGTAGATCAGGAGAGTTTCGACTCCATGGTTGGGACGAAAAACCGTGTTGGTTGTCGTCGAGAGTTCCGTGTTCGTCAATGTGTTCCTGAAGTTGTAGTTGAACCGTCTTTTCGATTATTTTTGCGAGGAAGGGTATGCTGGAGATTGGTCGGTATGCTGCTGGGTCCTTTTTGTCGAGAGAAGTTTTCTTTGTGATTGGTCTTACTGAGGCAAGCTTTAATTGCTGTGGCATGAGTCCTTGAGTGAGTGAGTTGTGTACCATTTTATGAATGTTTGGTATGAGGCTTGCTTTGGTGGCTTTGACCCATGACACTGGGCAAGGGTCTGTAGGAGCAGTGCTTGTGTTGATTGTGGAGATGATGTCTGATATCTGCTCTTTTGAGGGTGAGTGGAATGTGCCCCAGGTTTTGGGTTGGACGTTCGTTCTGTTGGTTCTACTGGGTGTTGAGCGCTCTGTGGAGTGGAATTTGTCTTTGATGTGGTCGGCGAATATCTGTGGATCCACTTGTATTTCTCTTTCTGCTGCTTGCTCTTTTGTCAGGGTTTTTACTATTTCGAAAAGTTCTCTGGGTTTGTTGATGGAAGAATTTATCAGGTTTGTGTGGAATTCTCTCTTTGATTGGTTGATGTGTTCATTGTATTGTTTTTGCTTTGTTAGGTAAAGATGTTGGTCGGAAGTAGTTTTGTTTTTTCTCCATCTCCGTTCAATTTTCCTGAGCTCCCTCTTTTCCTGTCGTATTTTTGCTGAGTACCATGGTTTGTTTTGTCTCTTGTTGTGGTGTTGTTTCTTGGTCCTGTCAACGGATGGTTTGGCGGCGTTAGCTAGGACATTGTTCCAGTTGGAAACTTGTTCCTCCAGGTCCTCTGAGTCAATGTTCAAGTGTTGTATTGTGTCCTGGATGAATTCGTCCTTGTCAAAGGACTTGAATCGTCTTTGTGTGTGTGGGAAGTTCGCTCTTTCGCTTGTCCAGTCTTCTTGTGATTGCAGATTTGTCTCGATTAAGTAATGGTCAGACCATGGTACTGGGGTGATGGTGGGTGTAGAGATTAGGTCTCTTGAAGTTAGGTAGTTTGATGCGAAGATGAGGTCTGGGGATGATCCTAGTCTGTGTGTTGGTGCATTGACTATCTGTGTGAATTGAAGTGATGACATTGCCTGAAGGAAGGCCTCTGCATCTTTTGTATTGGCGGACTTGAGGTTGAAGTCTCCGATTAGTAGTGCTGGTTTGTTGTTTGACGTTATGGCACAGGCTTCTTCGAGTATGAAGGCTAGTTCGTCGGGTGGAGCACGGGGTGCTCTGTAGGTTAGGCAGATTGCAATATTCTTGTTCTTGATGCTAATTGTGTTACACTGCTTTGTATCTGTGAGATTCAGTGTCTTGAACTTGAGTTCTGTTTTTGCTATTATTAGGACTCCTCCTCCACGCTTGTGGATGCGTGGGCAGTTGTATGCTGAGTAGTTGTTCGGTACTAGTTGGTTGAGTAGTACACTGTCGGTAGGGTTGAGCCATGTCTCTGTGATGCATATTATGTCTGGCTGTTGCTCTTCAATGTGGTCTACCAGAGTGTGTATCTTGTTGCAGATGGATCTGGCGTTTATGAGCTCAATTGATGTTTTCTTTGTGGAAGAGGTTGTTGCGACGTGTGCTTCCTTAGGGCCGGTGTTGGGGTTTGATTTGTGTCTGTTTTGTCTCTTTGTTTGGGGGGGTTGCGAGTGTCTCTTTGTGTGTGTGTTGTGGACCGAGATATGGCAGTGCAGTTGGTGGGTACCATGGTGTGTTTGTTTGGGTGTAGTGGGGGTGTGTAGTTGGTGGGAGGAGTTGTGTGACTAGTAGGTATAGTGGGAGGAAGTATGTGGTGTGCATGTTGATAGCTTGTGATGTTCTGATAGGGCGACGCCTGTGTCCTTAGGTTTTCGTCTGTTGTTTGCTTTTTTGAGGAGAGCTGTACTTGTTGCAGGGGCTTGTCCTGGGGATGTGAAGTTGTATCTGTTGCGGTGCGGGAGCCTGTCCCGTGGAAGGAGCCTGTCCCTTGGATGTGAAGCTGTATCTGTTGCGGTGCGGGAGCCTGTCCCGTGGAGGGAGCCTGTCCCTTGGATGTGGAGCTGGATCTGATGCGGTGCGGGAGCCTGTCCCGTGGAGGGAGCCTGTCCCGTGGATGTGGAGCTGGATCTGTGGCGGACACCTTGGTGCGGGAGCCTGTCCCGTGGAGGGAGCCTGTCCCGTGTGTGTGGAGCTGGATCTGTGTTGGTCGCCTTGGTGCGGGGGCCTGTCCCGTGGATGTGGAGCTGGGTCTGTCGCGGTGCGGGAGCCTGTCCCGTGGAGGGAGCCTGTCCCGTGGATGTGGAGCTGGATCTGTGGCGGTCGTCTTGGTGCGGGGGCCTGTCCCGTGGATGTGACGCTGGATCTGTCGCGGTGCGGGAGCCTGTCCCGTGGAGGTGGAGCCGGATCTGTGGTGGTCGCCCTGTTGCGGGGGTCTGTCCCGTGGATGTGGAGCTGGGTTTGTCGCGGTGCGGGAGCCTGTCCCGTGGAGGGAGCCTGTTTAGTGTGTGTGCAGCTGGATCTGTTGATGAACTCTTGGTCTGACCCACTATGGTACATCCCAAGTCCCTATGTTCTTATCTAGCTAAAGATGACATTGCTCTAACATAGCATCAGCACTGGCATATCTCTGGGTTTAAGGTATCAATCTGGACAAACATGGTAATACCAAATATGGCCTATAAACGATGGTAGTTAACAACACTGGCATATCCCTGGGTTTACAGTATCGATCTGGACAAACATGGTAATACCTAATATGGCCTGTAAACGCTGGAAGCTAACAACAGTATCCAGAGGGAACTAGTCACTAGAGTGCCCAACACTGATCTTGGATTCTAGTCCCAAACATGAATTTCTACCCTTTAAATTAGTATTTTTATGAGAGGCAGGAGGATAATCCTAGCTGTAGAGAGTGGTGCTGCTGCAATCAGATGATTTAAACAGAACTATACATTCAATTATTGTTAGGAGTGCAGTTAATTCATATAAGTAATGAAGCAGTGTTGATAGTTTAAAAATCACTCAAATGAGTGTGACTTACGTGCCCCAGAGTTTCAGCTCTTTAGGCAGTTCGGCGTCTTCGGAGTTGGTATTCTGCGTTTCCACTGTGAGTTGGTGGATTGTCAGTTCCTTGATTGTACGCGAGCTCGACCCCGAGTGAGCTCAGCTGTACCAAGAGGGAGGTGTAGTCTCAGCGTCGTTTTTTCTGTTATGTTTCTGTGACGATCTTGGGGGTGCCTTTGCCTAAGGGCCGTGCCAAAGGGCCCTCTTGCGCGGCCCTCAGGCGCGGGCCCGCAAGGCGCGGGTGCGCCTGTGGCGTTCTCCTTTTAAATGGAGAGCTGTGCCCCGATTGGGTAGAGATGCTCTGAGACACGCTGCTGGAGGGGTGGAGCCAAAAAGCAGCTTCCCCCGAAGAGCTCTTTTGTGTGCAGCAAGGTCTTTTGTTGCTGGCTTGCTCTTTTCTTGCCGCCGATCTTCTGGAGCAGGGCAGGCTCCCTTCGATGAGGCTTCGACTCGGGTAGATGGCTCAGCTCCTCCTGGAGCTAAGCAGAGCAAGAGAATGGTAAATAAAGGTAAAAGGAAAAGGAGACTGCTAATGTTTTCGAAAGAATTAGCTGAAAAGGTGAAGAAAAAGAGGGAGGCCTTCATGAAATACAAGAGATCACAGAGAGAGGAAGACAGGCATCTATATTTCGAAAAACCTAGAGAAGCTAGCAAAGTAGTCAGGAAAGCAAAGATTCAAAAAGAGGAGGAAATAGCCAATGCAATAAAATGGGGGATAAGACATTTTTCAGATTTGTTATTGAGAAGAGGAAGGGCAAAAGTGATATTGTCAGACTCAAGAGTGAAGGGGAGAAATGTGTAGAAGCTGATAAGGATAAAGTGGAATTTTACTTAACAAATATTTTTGTTCTATTTTCACAGGTAAAGAACCAGGAGCGGGACCTCAGAAAACACCCACAAACAGGAACAGAAGTGAGAGACATCTTGAACAATTTTCAGAAGAGTGTATTCATGAGAAACTAGCTAAACTTAAAGTAGACATAGCGATGGAACCAGATGGGATACACCCTAGAATACTGAGGGAACTTGGGGATGTTCTAGCAGCTCCATTGACTGACCTTTTCAATGCCTTGTTGGAATCAGGAGTAGTACCAAAGGACTGGAGACAGGCACATGTGGTCCCTTTACACAAAAGCGGAAGTAAGGATGTCGTTGAAAACTACAGGCCGGTTAGTTTAACTTCAGTGGTGAGTAAATTATTAGAAGTGCTGCTGAAAGAGAAAACAGTGAGGTTTCTGAAGTCCAGCAGATTACAGGATCCGAGGCAGCACGGATTCACCAAAGGCAGGTCTTGTCAGACAAATATGATTGATTTCTTTGACTGGGTGACGAGGGAGTTGGATTGGGGGAGAGACCTAGATGTCATGTATTTAGATTTTTAGTAAAGCCTTTGAGATTTGTTCCTCACAGGTGAGTTATAAACAAACTAAGCACCCTAGGGATGGACTCTAAAGTTACTGCTTGGGTTAGAAATTGGTTGAGTGGGAGGCGACAAAGGGTACAGGTAAATGGAGCTCACTCTGAGGAGAAGGAGGTTACCAGTGGTATGCTCCAGGGATCTGTCTTTGGTCTGATTCTTTTTAACATCTTTGTTAGTGATATTGTGGAAGGGCTGTGGGGTAAGAATTGCCTCTTTGTGGATGATACCCAAATTCTGCAATAGAGTAGACACCAAGGAAGATGAAGGTAACATGAGGAGGGATCTAGCTAAGCTTGAAGAATGGTCTAGAATTTGGCAGCTGAGATTTAATGTTAAAAAATACAAGGTCATGCATTTGGGCTGCAGCAATCCAAAGGAGCAATATAGTATAGGGGGTGAAGTACTTTTACCCACTAAAGAAGAGTGGGACCTAGGCATGATTGTATCTGATGATCTTAAAGTAGCTAAACAGGTATAAAAGGCAACAGCAACACATTGGAGGTAATACCCTGGACCTTATCTTCTCTCTTACAATTACTCAATCCCCCAATCATCAACTGATCCTTGGTCTTCCTCAAACCATAATCTGACTCACCCCCGCCGTTTTCGACAATTCTTCAAATAAGAATGATTGGGGGATATGGAAGAAGATGATCTTGTGGTCTGATGTATATCGTTGACTGGCTTAGTAGTTGTAAGAGAGAAGATGAGGTCCAGAGTATTACCTCCAATGTGGATAGATTTATGTATTATTTGATTATAGCCTAAGGAAGTCATAGCATCAAGGAAGGCAGAGGTATGCTTCGCTGAAAGCGTGCGGAGATTGAAGTCTCCTAGTAGCCAGAGGGTACACTGTACAAGCTCAAAACTGACACCTCTGAATTATTTGAATTAGTTCACACTTGGAACTCCACCATAAGTAAAGCTGCACTCCTACCATCTGAGAAGAAAACCATTAAATGAAACAGAGCACTGATCTGGTATAAGAGCTGATTTAAAGAAATCCATGCGGCAGCTCAGGAAGTTGGAATGTAAATGCCATAACTCTAAGCTCCAACTTGACCAAACCATTTATATGAAGACATTACAAGAGCAATTAATTTGAGAAGAAGAGATCATCATACCAAACTCCTGATGCGCTCTATCAACAGACCCAGTGAGCTTTTCAGCATTACTCAGTCACTAATAAAAGACAACACAAGGCAATACACTGAAAATACACCACACCCACAGGTCTTCACTAATTACTTTAACAGCAAAGCCAATATGACTAGTAATCCTTACAATACTACTGTGACTCCACAAGTCGCTCCTCCTTTATTAGCCATTCATCCAAACACCGATAGCATATTCCCCTCATCCAGTACCTCCATGCCTACTAGCAATGGTATCAACAACCAGATAACAGCGATTTCCGCTACACTGAATGATGATTCCACCATTCCTCTGCTAAGGGCTTTTCACCCTTATTCAACAGAACAAATAGAGGGCATAATAAGAGGACTTAATACTACCACCTCTCCACCAAATCCATGCCCATCTTTTTGGATGAAATTAGCATGCTCTGAACTAAGTGTGTACATCCACTACCTTATAAAGGTCTTCCAAAGGCCTATTTTCAGCCTCTCTAAAAGCTGCATCTATCAGACCCTTTCTCAATAGTCCTAAACTTGATCCTGCAAACATAAAATCCTACAGACCCATTTCAAGCCTGCCCTTCCTGGCCAAGGTAATGGAGAAGATTGTACAGCAACAAATTCAGGATCACATTGATGCCCATTATCCACTGGGTGACAACAAACATGGATTTCACCTACAGCATGGTATAGAGACGTTGCTTGTCATACTGATGAACAATCTAATTTTAGGCATGAACAAATCCAAACAAGGATTTATTCTTCTTTTTCTTGACATTGCGTCTGCCTTTGACACTGTGCCCTACAATCTTCTCCTAACCCGGCTGCAGCTGATTGGCATTCAGAACCTAGCCTTATACTGGTGCAGATCTTACCTGTCAGATGACAGCAAATGGTATGCATAGGTATGCAAACATCATCCAGTGATGTACAAATGCAAGGAGTACCACAAGGCTCCTCCTTACTAGCCCTACTGTTTAATATTTACATTCAGCCTATTTGCTCCATAATTAAATCATACAATATACTCTACCACATTTATATGGATGATGTGCTGCTTTACACTTCCTTCTCTACAGTCAATCCAAACTACTCTAGAATCGGAGACTGCTTCAATGCAGTATCTGACTGGCTGAATAAACTGCAAGAAATCCAAAGTTCTCTTCATTACTAAGGACCCTTCATTCATACCCCCTCCCACTTTACCAGTGTGGAGGATACTGAGATAAGCACCAAGCAAGAAGTACGATACCTGGGGATCACCCTAGACCAACATTTGACAATGGAACCACAAATAACATTACTAGAGCAATATACCTAAATAATTATAGACCCTTTGTGAACTCCATCCCCTGCTTGAAGCTGATGACTTCCGGACAATATTCCAAGCATTGATCACCCCACATTTTGATTATGCAAGCATCGTTCTCTATGGTCTTCCAGATTATGCAATTCACCCCCTTCAAATGGCTATGAATACAGCAGCACAAATCCTGGTTGAAGCCTCAAGATACAAACATGTTACCCTGATCCTGAAACAGCTCCATTGGCTCCCCATTGTTAATCGTCTCATGTATAAGACTCTCATCATAACATTCAAAATTATACACAACCTCTCAGCTACTGCCCTTAATGAGATACTACAATGGACAGCTGACAACAGAGTAAAAAGATCTACCATGTCAAACACTCTTTCAGTCCCTTCTATAGTAATAAAAAGTTCCCAATTTCTGAATGGTCAAGCATTCAAATTATATGCACCACCTCTCTGGAACTCCCCCCCCCCCTCCTCCCAATCCATGCCATCTCTGACCTATCTACTTTCAGAAAACATCTAAAGACACATCTGTTTCAGCTGTATTATGAACATGTAACTTAGAACACTGCACGTTACTAAGCCCCTTCAGCCAGACCCTCAAACCTTCTATGAAGCTTAATGTGCATTTATTATACAACTACAATGTATATAGTTTCCCAATTATGACCCAAGTTATATCTACCTAAGTTATACGAGTGGTTACACTGTTAACCTCCAATCTAATTAGTTTTGCTCTAAATTTGTTCTATGTAATTGTTGTTGTTCCCCAAGATTGTTCTATGTAAGTTGTTGCTGTTCTCTAAAATTGTTCTATGTAATTTGTTCCTTGTAAACCGCACTGAATGTGAAATAGCATGGTATATAAAACCAAATAAATAACTATGATGAGTGCCGGGTTCCATTTGAAAGAGCTGGAGGCTTCTGTGGAAACAGATCCCCAAAACTGATCCGGAGGGTTGCTGGCTTGAAAGGATTTAATCACTTGGTTGACATACAATTTTTGGAACCTCTCTTAAGTTTCCACAGGCAGATCTTTTCACCCAAATGTGGCTGGCAGGTTTTGTACAACATCAGCCCTCTGTTCACCTTCTCCTTAATTACTTATTTGATGTCTGACGCTCACTATTGCTCCCTGTTGGTGCAATGGCCAAACACCAAAGACAGACAACTGTCTTTGGGAGTGGCTTTTATACAAATCTGATCTCTTCCTCCTAGAGGAGTCCCCTCCCAGCTAGAAATGACTGGCAGCGAAAACCTCCCCTGTTCCGGAAAGTGTGAGGTTTATTTATTTATTTTATTTATTTAGCAACATCTACCAGTATCTACCAGTCACAGCGGTGTACAGTGAACAAGAAGAACAAGTATAACATTACACGGAACGTGAGTAAATGAATTACATTTTAACAGGTAACTTGTGGTTATTTTTTTTTTAATTTTATTCTTTAGAAATTTTCAATACAAATATTTCCCAACAAAGAGAAAATGAAATCTACAAGGGTATATCAAATACAATTCAAAAAACAGCCACAAGCAACATATAGGAAAAACAAACATATAAATTTTATATCATTATTAGACCAAAATACGGCGGAAGGCAAGAAATAGGCAATAAAGAAAAACCCATAAATTGGGTGAGGAAAACATTTTCAGCCCTTGATTCGAACAGCCAGCATTCAGTTGCATTTAGCCCACGGATCCCACCTCCCATGCTAACAAAAAGCTTAACAGTTGTTTCGGATCAAAGACAATATATTGTTTACCATCATAAAAAACAAGCATTTACAAGGAAATGTTTAACCACCTAAAGTAAGGACCCTGGTTTTTAATTCCAGAAAGTCCTTATGTCTCCTTTGGGTGGACCTTGAAAAATCAGGAAAAATGTGCACTTTTACCCCCATAAACAACTTATGCATATTCAGGAAATATAATCACAACACAGTATTTTGGTCCATCTCAAGGGAAAAGCTAGCTACCAGTGTGGCCAGTAGCCACATCCAAAAACTTTCCAAAAAAAGCTGTTAAGTCTGACAACTCCTGTTGGAAATGGGGCTGCTGTTGTTCCTCCATAGTGGACGCAGTCCCTGGCTAGAAAGATATATATTGTGCACTTGTGATAGGTGGCAAATTTTTACTAGGCATATCCAAGACCTCTTGTAAATGTGTCCTAACCATCTTGACCGGAGCGAGTATAGGGGTCTTGGGAAAGTTCAAAAATCGGAGATTATTCCATCTAGATACATTCTCCAAATGTTCCAGCTTGCATGCCAAAATAGAAGCGTCCTTAGTCTGGGTACTCACAAGTTCCCGGAGTTCCCCATGCCGGGGCTCTAGAAGATCCATCCTGGCCGCACCCTTCACCCGCTCCTGAAACATTTACTTCAAAGTTCCCAGTTCACAAGAAAAAAAATCTTGCCATTGCCATCAGTGAGGAGTTTACCATGGCCATAGCCTCCCATAATGAATCCATCATCACCACCACAGGTTTCAAAAGTGCCGCTGGAACTAAAGGCACCATTTCTCTCCTTGCTGTGGAGTCAAGCCCCTCCAAAATTGCAGCGCTAAATGAAATCCCTACTGATCCAGCGGTGACACCATCACCGTAGGAGTTCCCTCCACATACTCTTTTGCCCCCCCCCCCAAATGGGGGAGTTACCCTCTGAGGTAAGGCTTTGCATTCTATGCTTCCAGGCTGCAACAGTGCAGTCCCTTCTTTAGGGATTAGAGATGCCCTACTCCCACCTGACGTGTGCAACATCGACTTCAGCAAAATTCCATTTTTTGGAGTTGAGCTCAAACTATACTCCAAGAGTGTCCTCTGAGCCCCCGACATGGGAGGTCCAGCACTGGATGGAAGAAGCTTGGGTTTCCACTTCTTGCCCATCCTGGCAGTGTTGAGGCAGAGAGCACTAAGGAGCGGTAAGAGCTTGACTTCAGTCAGACACCATCTTTCCTCCTTGAGAGTAGATCTTTAGTAACTAGTGATTATAATGTGAACAGGAGTAACGTAATGGCAGGGATGGGCATTAACATTTAACATTTAAAAAGCAGGCAATAATGAGAGAAAGTTATCATATATGGTTCAAATCTATGGGGGTTACAGTGAGGGGAGCAAGGAACATAGTGAGAACTCTGGAGGGTGGGAAGGATTGGTGGGGAGCTACGTGTCGGATGCAAAATGTTACAGGAAGACGTGGGTTTTTAGTTGCAACAAAATTCCTCAATGTCTGTCAGTGATAATATTTCTGGGGTGAGGGAGTTCCAGATAGTGGGGACATAGAAGGAGAAGGTTCTGCTGGAGGTGGAGAGGTTGGAGCAAGAGAATGAGGCTGAGACTGAGGCTGACTTTTCTCTTTGATCTGTTGTTGAGAGGTTCATGAATGAGAGGGCGAGGGATATCCATTTAAAGGCAGTGAAGGGTCTTAAATATGATCAGGCAGACTTTGCATTTGACTCTCATATAGATGGTTAGTCAGTGTAGCTGCCTTAGCACTGGGTTAATGTGTGCTCATTGACTAGTGCCTGTGATTATTTTGGCAGCTGTGTTCTGTACAAGTTGTAAGGGGAGTAAAATGGCTTTTGGCAGTCCCTGGTATATTATGTTTGTATAGTCCCTGGTGTATTAGTTTATATAGTCCCTGGTATATTATGTTTGTATAGTCAAATTTTGGAGCGATGAGGGCTTGACAGACATTTCTGAAGTCATTCTGTTCCAATAGTGGATGAAGGTTTTGGACTGTTTTCCTTTGGAAGTACTGTTTGCCGCTTTGGTAACTTGTTTGATGTGAGCGTGGAAGTTCATGTTTTGACTGAGTATTATGCTGAGGTACTTTACTTGCTCTTTTACTTGCAGAGTTAAGTTGGCTAAATTGATTGTGGATGGTGGTGAGAAAGTGAGGTTCTTGGTTAGGTTTAATGTGCATATTCTGATGGTTGAATCATTGTATGACAGCTTCAAGGCATTGGCATATTATGGAGTAGTCAGGGTTGTTATGGTGAATGGTGCATAGATTAAAATTTCATCGGCATAGAGTATATTATGGTTATGGATTATTTTGCATAGCGGTTGAATGAAAATGTTAAAAAGCAAGGAGGATAGTGCAGAGCCCTGAGGTAAGCACTAAAGTAGCCTGAAAGGGTAGGAGGTTTCCACTCCATTTCTGACTTGTTGGAATCGGTCAACCAGGTAGGACTGGAACCACTGTAGTGTTGTTTCTCTGAGGCCAATTACACTGAGAAATGAGATGAGGTTCTCATGAATGACAGTCAAAGGCTCCAGAAATGTCAATGAAAATGAGAATGAAACCTTGTGTGTTTTTTTCTGTACCTTTGATTGATGTATCTAAGAGGTCAGTAGGGTTTCCGTACGGTGGAAGGTTTGAAGCCATGCTGAGGTTTATCGAGGGGGGTGTAGGAGTCCACATGCTCCTGTGTTTGGAGTTGCAATGCTTTTTCAATGATTTTGGCAAGGGAGGGGATACTGGAAATGGGCTCTAGTAGGACGGTGATGTTGGATCAACTGCAGAATTTTTAAGTAAGGGTTTGATGGAGGCTTGATTGAGGGCAGTTGGCATGTAACCTAGTGATAGTGAAGCCTGTACGATGGGTGGAATGGTTGGGATGAGCTCTTACTTGGTCATTTTGATCCAGGAGAAAGGACAGGGGTCGAGTGAGGAGATGGTGTTCTTGAGGTTTGTGATAATATTTTCTAGTTGTTGGGTGGACAAAGAACTGAATGTTGACCAGGTTTGATTGCTTGGGGCAGTGGAGGAGGGGGTAGAGAGCCAGGATATTCTGGTGGTGGATGATTGCTTAAATTACAGAAATTGTGCCATGTCAGCTGGTAACAGGGTGGCATCAGACTTGTTGGCGGTTGGGTTTTTGAGTAGGTTCAAGGCTATGTTGAATAGTTCTATTAGCCAGTTGAAGGAGGATTTAATTAGGTTGGTATGGTATTCCTTTTTCCTCGAAGGGTGAGTGAACAGTATTCAGACTGGGCGGTTATGTATGCTGAGTGGTTGGATGGATCCTTGTGGCATCTCCATTTGCGCTCTACTGCCTGAGCTTGTTTTTTAGGATTTTGATCTCGGGTGTGAACCAGAGTACATGGTGTGATCATTTTATCCCAGTTGGGCTGTTGGGTATAGCAGCATAGGATGATATGTGGTTGTTCCATTCAGATATTGAGGAATCAAAGTTGGAAGGATCAACCTGGATCATAGGTAGGATGTTGGTGATGGAGAAGTCTCTGTCAAATGCCCCAAGAATCCATTTGTGAGATTTTATTTATTTATTTATTTATGCTTTTCTTCTATACCGCTTTTTCCCAAGATCAAAGGCGGTTTACAATTAACAAATAATGAACGTGGTTTTACATGGAACATCGTATTTTTCAAACTATGTACAATTAACTTTTCATGAACAATAACATGGAACATATAGTTATAGAAATGCTGTAACTATTTACATTAGTCAATTATTTACATTCGTCAATTATTAATCATAGTTTTTAAGAGTTGCTTTTCCTAAGTGTGTTGAGGTTTGTGGCTTTTTTTCCTTAGTGTGTTGAGGTTTGTGGCTTTTTGATCTGTGGTTAGGGAGGATTTTTATGGAGGTGTGGTGAAGGGGATGGGGGGGTTCATTAAAATTTATAAAGTGTTCCTTAAATAGATATGTTTTTAGTTCTTTCCGGAATGTCTGGAGATCCTTCATTTTGCGGAGGCTTAGTGGGAGTTTATTCCATAGGGTGGGGGCTGCATATGAGAATGCTCTTGAGCTTGTGGTTTTTTTTGTTTTTTGGATGGATTTTTTTATGTCTAGTGAGTGGGTTGCGTTTTGTCTGCGGGTTCTATGTTCTTTTTGAGCATGTAGCAGAGTGGTTAGATGTGAGGGTGATATGCCGTTGATAAGTTTAAATGTGGTTAAGAGTATTTTGTATAGTATTCTACTATTTATGGGAAGCCAGTGTAGTTCGGCGAGGATGGGAGTTATGTGGTCAGTGAGGCGGGCTTTTGCTGTTACTCGAGCACAGATGTTTTGAGCTCGTTGGAGTAAGTTGGTATTTGTGAGAGGGAGGCCGATAAGTAGACTATTACAATAGTCGAAGTGCGGAGTGATGAGTGTGCTGATAACAGATCTGAAGTCACGTGTGTCAAGTATTGGTCGTAGGTGTTGAATGGTCTTAAGTTTATAGAATATGGTTTTCACTGTTTGTTTTATGTGAGGGAGCATACTAAGTGCGTGATCTATTATGATGCCTAGGTATTTTACTTCTTTTTTGATTGGGATTATTGTGTCGTTAATTGTTATTGTTTCAGGGAGAGTAGTATCTGGTTTTCTTGTTACGAACATTGCTTCGTTTTTTTTTAGGTTGATGCTGAGGTTATTATTTTCTAGCCAGGTATTTGCTTCACTGATGCAGTCTAGTAAGTTCTGGTAGGTGGGATTATTTGTGTTTATTATTTGTGTGTAGGGGACTTGAAGGTGGGTGCACTGGAGAGGTTTGGTAGGAAGAAGGTGAGTATATTATGGTCAGACCAAGGCACTGGGGTGATTTCGGTCATTGAAGAAAGGTGTTGTTGTGGCCAGGTGACTGGGGTAAATATCAGTCTAGGTTTCCTCCCCTGGAGTAAGTTGATACTGAGATGATTTGCCTGAGCTGGAGTGTTTCCATTGCTTGGAGGAAAGGTAAGGAGTGTTTGTTAGATAAGGTGGGTAAGTTGAGGTCACCCAGAAGGAAGAACCATTTATTTTTGTGGCTGTTTTATGACTAATTGTAATTTCTAGTAGGGACACTGAATTGTGCTAGTAATGCTGCTAATACAGCAATTGTCCAAACAGTCTCTACTCATACAACAATACTTTCAATGACATGTACACCAACATGCCTTCATCTTCTTTAAGTCTCCTGCCATTCCCACTTTGAAGCTTTTGATCTCAACAATTCCCCTTTTTACTAATTCTCCCTAATTCAAGGGACCCATAAACTGGGTATAAATATGTCTTGTTTTTTTTTAAATTTCCTTCCTGTTACTTTGAAAATTGTTTTTGGATGTCAAAGACGATAAGGGGGGCATTCCGAGCCACCAATAGCGGGAATTTATACCCTGCCTGGATGTACATCCCCACTATTTATCCCCCTTGCCATCCCAGTGCAAGGCACCCTGTACAAACAGTGGATTTAGATAGGGGTGGGAGGGGGAGGGAAGAAGGTGGAGCGAGGGCAGTGCGTGGGCAGACCATCATCCTGGACATGCAAGGACGATTCTGAGGTCGGCCCTGTACATCCGAGGTATGCTGGTTAGACAGGGGACTTATTCCACCTCAGAGATGGAATAAGACCCCCTGGATGTGAGGTAGCAGCGTCGGCCAGCGGGGTCAAAGCAGGGAGGCATGCAGGAGGTCCCTGCAGCTGGACCCTAGCCATGGGAGGCAGGATCGGTGATCTGGCTGAGGGGAAAGGATATTCTCGGCGGAGGCCAATGGTAGACCCAATTCTGAGGGGACATACAGGGGCTGGACATCCAGTAGGGAATAGGCCTCCATGTGAATTTCAACTTCTTATTCAACAGCAGACCACTCATTGAACTTTGTTTTTGAGAATTAAAGTTCAATTTTTGTTTTCTTTGCACAAGCTGAATTTATTTCAAGTATTTTTCAGAAAGTACCCATTCATTTTTGCATGAAAGACAAGAGTGAGAGGCATATATTATAAAGATTGTTTTTATATTCTGTGACTATGGGGGGCATTCCGCACTCAGCTCCCCAGCTCTGTTCTGCTGCCAGCACTCCCCGCAGGTACACAGCGTTTGTTCAGGGAGCGCTGTATGTGGGTGGAAGGGGGCAGAGCAGGGGCAGAGTGAGGGAGTGATGCCAGAACATACAGAGGCTATTTAGGAAAGATCTCTGTAGATATCCTGGCACCAACATGGATGGCCAGCCTATTCCATCCCGAGGGTGGAATATATGCAGGCCGTTGCACCGTTGAGGGGCTGCAGCATCTTGCACTCAATGGCAATGGTGGAGGATGGAGCCTGCTGGCACAGCCTGCCCTTGTAGGCCCCCACTGATTGCCCAACAGCGTTGTGCCAGGGCCACTGTCCGGCATGCGATTCCATGCTGCCGGCTGGATGTGTTGGTGTCATGACACGTCAGCCGGAGCATTGTGTTCTGGGGACAGGCACCCTCGGAGATGTTTCCCACATCAGAATATGGTGCACGCCGGCCATCTATCTGTCTGATTCTGCAATCACAGATGTGTACATATCCCACGGTTGTGGAATCGGGTCCAACTTGGCCCCGTCCAGTTTTTCAGCATGCAGCATGCACACTTTGGAATCAGTCTCTATGTGAAGAAACTCATTTTCCAATGCAATAAAATTAAGTCTATTAATTCTAGGGTTAATTAATTTCCCAGGGAGAGGTCCAAAGATTTCATCATGTTCTCAAAAAGCTCATGACCCATCAATGAGTTAAGAACCACTTCTCTACAAGCAATCACCCAATTCAAGCATTTCCAGCTGCTTCTAGCAAAAGCTGCTTAACCTCATATTTACATGATGCCCTATAAAAAGTTTAAAACATGTCAGTCATTGTGTTTCTGGGACTAGATCACCCAAACCTGCAGTCACACTGGCATTATTTTCCTAACATATACTTAAAGAAATTTATTTCTGTAGCTGTCTTTTCTTGCTACTGCATGTTCAAGGCTAATCTAGCTATACAATTATCAGAAAACAATTTTATTTTTTGAGATGGTATTATAGTCACTGTCTGCATATTTCTTTTGCCTACCTCAGTAGTCTAAGCAAGCTCATTTTTTACTGTATGGATTTTTTTTATGAATACAAACAATCTACTGTACCTGGCTTCCCCTCCTGTTTTTCTGCTGTATTTGTTATTTATCGGACTTGATTACATGCTTTGCCAAAAAAACGACTGAAGTGAGTTATAGATTAAACCTGATAAAGTAAAAGTATTTCACCCCTACTCTCCTTGACAATGTAATAAAACCAACTACAAATTAAACCCCATAGCTTACTGAGGGGCATGTTTAGTAAAGTGCCGCAAGTAGTGTGTGGCTAATCTGAGAATAACATGTGTTTTACCATGCTAGGGTATAGCGACTGTGGTAGATGCAGGAGGTGTGGCCGTAGTAGGGACAAGATGCCATGTTAGGCGCATCAGTATCACAGAAGTTGCAAATGCACGGCCATTGCACATGCGTACAGTGAAAGTGCTCTCAAAGTGCACCCTGCAATTGTAAGCTATGAATGCATTAGTAGGGCGGCAGTGGCCTAGAGAACCACTGCAGACAGTAAGAAATGTACCCCAACCATACCTACTGGCCAGTTCAGAACAGCAAGGGATGGCCAGGAATAGGCACAAATGTCTGCATAGTTCAGAGCAATGGGGCTAAGTACAAGACGGTGAGGCATACAAATCAGAAAGCAAATACATGTACAGAATCTCTGCTGCTCCCCTAACTGTGGGAGATAGGGTGAAAATGTGGCATCTGAAGGTGTAGGGGGCCAAGTATGGGATCAAGCAGGGTGTTTGCAGTGTCCATCATGTGGATCTGGAATGTGAATCCCCCTCACCCTCACCCATGGTGCCTGTTCACCTAGGCTACATAGTACAAGGCCTCTGGTGTGTGGGAAGGGAACCCTCCTCCCCTTCCTCCTCCCCTATTCATCTCTCTTATATGGCTTGTGGAGTGTGTCCCCTTAGCTATTGTGGAGTGTGTCCCCCCATGTGGGGAGAATAGGAGCACTAGAGCATGTGAATCAGGAGGCCAAACATAATGAGCAAACAGATATTGGAGGGAGGGGGCAACACATGCTCTGGGCAGCCTGTTAGTGTGTACTTTCATAGTATGCATGTGCTATGGCTGAGCGTTCCCTACTACCAGCAAGTGATGTGACTAGTAGCCAACTGTGGCTGTGTCCCTTGTATCTATCGTGGCCACTAGGCTCTGCTATGGTAAAAAAAAAAGCAATAGACGTCCATGATTTGAAACTGTAGAGTGGAAACGTCCATCTCAAACAAGGTTGCATGCAGGGACATCCAGCAGCATGGTGAAACAAACATGAGCCTGCATTCACTGTCAGTGTGCAATGTCAAACTGTAAATAAAGGGGATAGGAGTGTACCTCCTTCTCCGCACCCTCCAGATGTTTGCTGGACAAAGAGAGCACCTTTCAGATGCCTATTTCTGTCTGGAGCAGGTATAAGCTTTGGCACTACTTGGGACATCCAGAACATTTCAGAAATCAGATGAAGATATCCAGGTTCATGGGGACACCCCAGCCATGTCTCCTTTCTAACTTGAACATCCTCGCATTGGGGACATCCACAGACCCAGATCCTAGAATGGCTCTGGGGATGTCTTTGAGCTTTGGAGGTCTCTGTGCCCATTTTCAGATGTCCAAAGCATGAATAAGGCTTCTAAAATTACTCCCTATGTACCTGTTGGGAAAGCTGTGAAAGTTACCCTCACGGGGTAATTTTATAACAGGCTACCTACGTGGAGAGGCTAAATGGGTACCTATTTGAAGCCTATTTGATAAAGACACATAAGCCACAATGTGTCTTTATGAAATACTAGAGCAAATTCATCAAAAATTGTGTGTAGTAGGGGGGCTTATTCTAAAGGATTAACGCAGTTTGCAGACATGTGCCACTGAATATTCCCTCATAGCGCCACCGCATGCCCTGATGCGAACCTCACAGCACTGGGGCATTACAGAGGCATTATAGGGACAGGGCTTGCTTCAACCAATCAGAAATGATATTTAGCTACTGGGCAGTTAACGTAAACTAGCTAAGATTAGGGACACAGAAGGTTGCCCTAACTTTTGGCAGTTTTTAGTTGTTTGGCTCACAGGGACAAAATGTGTTACAATTTACAATCCCTTCTGCATGCCATTTTCTTCCCTTTTGTCTTTTGTACAAATCTGACAAATTTGCCATCACTTAAGCGTTCTTTTATGATTAATACCCATGCTTGTTTGGTTGTATACAAAGATACAATGTGTGCCCAAAAAGTTGTGTTTTCTGTTTCATGTACTGTATGTTGGCAGTGTGCATGTTTTCTTCTTAATTTCATTAGGTAACCCTGAAAGGGATGCTTTTTGTTGGTGGTGGCCATTAGTACTTGATGGGCCAGCCCTTGCTCTTTCTCAATAGATTACATCTGTCTGGCATGGAGTGGACCAGTTTGATGAAGGTTTTCGTGTTATGATGCTATTCCATGCTGCGATCAGTGACTCAATTAGCTCTCGCTTGGTCTGCGACTGCTTCTTGGTGATCTCAACTGATACCTTGTACCAAAAATTCTCTATCAGGTTGAGATCGGGTGATTGAGGTGGCCAGTTAATGGTCTGAACTCTGTTTATTTTCTTCCAGTTGGTGACAGTTTTCACTCGGTGGCAAGATGAATTATTATCCTGGAAGAAATATCTGCTGGGAAACAATTGCCCAGCTGATGGCAGCATGCACTTTTGCAGAATTCCTATGTATTTCACTGCATTCACCATCCTGTCAACGATATGGAGTTTTCCAACACCACTGGCTGCCATGCATCCCCAGATCATGACCTTGATTGGATGCTTCATGGAGATAGTTAAGCACTCTGGTTTGTACTCTTCATGAGGAAACCTCCTCACATAGGTTTTGTCCTGGACACCCAGAAAGCAGAACATGCTTCCGTCGCTGAACAGAACTTTCTCCCAGTCAGTCTTCCTCCCATTTTGAGGACTTGGATGCCCACTAAATGTGTCTTTTCCTCTGTTCCACTGTTACTGCAGCTTCCTCCGTTCCTTGCAGCCCCTCAAATCATACTCCAAGCATTGTTTCCTCACAGTGGAAGTGCAAACTGTAATGAAGCTATTTATTTATTTATTTATTTATTTTATTTTGTTTTTTTAAACATTTATATACCACTGTTTGCAAAGCATTTGCGGTGGTGTACAACAATCATAAAAACACAATACCCATATGATCCCACCCAGCAGGATTCTTAAAACCATTCCCTCAATTTCTGCATACTTCTCCTTCCATTCCTGCAGAAGCTCAGGGGAGGTTAACTTGCAGTTGCCAAGAGATGTCTTTATCAAAGTCCTGTCATCTCTCTTGGTTGACTTTCTAGGCCAACGGCTATGATGTCGGTCCTGAGCATTTCCTGTCTCCTTATGCTTCTTCAGAATGCAGACAATCATGCTCTGATTACAGCCGACCTTTGATGTAATCTATGGGCTGGAATACCCCTCCTTGTACAAAACCACCACCCAGACCCGGTCCTCCAATGGTAGAAAATGCAACCTTTTCACCATGACAGGATGTTGAGCATCAGATGCAATACATACCAGTTGATCCACATTAAATTCAAACCTTGTGTACCGCCTAAATACCACGCACTGATTAGCTATCAAATATGACTTCCTATTGGCTGAGGAAGTGCAGTATTGTATTGCTTCATTTCAAGCCCGCTTTGCCACAAAATCCAGTTGATCATACTGGGACATTGTTTCCTTATGACAGACATATGGATGTTTACGGACAAGAACATAAGAACATAAGATATGTCATACTGGGTCACACCAAGGTCCATCAAACCCAGTGTCCTGTTTGTTTATTTATTTATTTATTTAAAGACTTTTCCTATACCGCCCCTTCCAATGATCAGGGGCAGTTTACATTGAACAATAAAACTGCATTACAGGGAACATAGTGAACTATAATACAAAGATCAGAGAACTATTTACATACCATTATTTTCAACAGTGGCCAATCTAGGTCACAAGTACCTAGCAGTTTTCCCAAAAGACACATAGGTTCCACAATGTTTGTATTGGGGCAAGCAGTGGATTTCCTGGGTCCCCTTTAATAATGGTTTATAGACTTTTCCTCCAGGAACTTGTCCAAACCTTTTTTAAACCCAGCTACACAAGTAATTTTGCATGCAGAAATGGCTGCCAAATTAAATTTGCAACACAACAGTATATATAAGCCAGGATTCTGGCACAGAATTTAGAAAGATTGTCAAAATAAAGCTGTGAATAGCTTGATCATGCAGCCTATGCAAGACTTTTGCACACCACTGTATGATGTGACAGTGTGCATTTACACTGGATTGGGAGCAGATGAAAATGGATGTGGTTGAGGTACCTACATACAGTAGATGTATATTTTAGAACCTATATTTGGGGCCAAAAACAAGCTTCTTATCTTTCTCCCTAAACCCACCTCTCCGTTTCTTCCTTTTTCTATTTCTGTGGATAACACTATACTCCTTCTGTTTCCTCAACTCCCAACCTTGGGGTCATCTTTGACTCCTCCCTCTTCTTCACTTACAGATAGCTAAAATCTGTTGTTTCTTTCTCTTTAACATCAGCAAAATTCACCCCTTCCTTTCTGAACACACTATTAAGACCCTTATATAGTCTTTAGTCACCTCCCTTCTAGACTATTGTAACATCATCCTTGCTGGTCTCCCTTTGAATCATCTATCCTCACTTCAATCTCTTCAACACTTGCCTTCATGGCTAATCTTATGTAACCATTCTTTTCACGTCTCTTCATTGGCTCCCTATCCATTTCTGCATCCAGTTCAAACTTCTACTGACTTGCAAGTGTATTTATTCTGCTGCTCACTACTTTCCTCTCTTATTTCTCCCTACACCCCTCCTCGGGAACTCTGCTGTTCTGATAGATCCCTTCTATTTGTGCCCTTCTCTTCTACTGCCAATTCCAAACTTTGATCTTTCCACCTTGCTGCCTGGAACAAGCTACCTGAATCAATACATCAGGCTCCATCTCTGGTCCTATTCAAATTCAGGCTAAAAACTCACCTCTTCAAGGTTGCTTTTGGATCTTCATCCGCTTAGTCTCCTATTCACCTCCTGTGAGTTTCCTTACCATTCCCCTTGATATATCTTAGTACCTTCTTGTTGAGTTGTCTCTCTTCACTAGGCTGTAAACTCTGATGAGCTGGGATTGTCTCTTACGTGTCTCTGTACAATGTTGTATATGCCTTTTAGCACTATACAAATGATTAGTAGTAGTACTGTGCTGAGGAGCCAGAGGTCAGAATCCAGTCAGAAGGGAAAGTCAGGTAAACTTTTACATTTTATCATAGCTTAATTTGCCACAGGAGTCATGGTAAGCACTATAAATTAGTGAATCTCAAGATAAATGAATAACACAATGTGCATTCAGCCTTGCCAACTGTATTATTCTGCTGACCAGGAGCATCACCCAATGTTCCCAGGGAGCCTTCTTAAAGGGGCAAGTGCCATTTTAAAATTGCATGGACTTGCCTCCCCGGTCAAGCCCTCCCACATCACCAGAATACTCCCACAATATCCATTCCAGACATCCTCACTGCAGAGACTTCATACTCCCTCTCCCTCAACCCCCCTGAAGAAGGCATGCCCCCAGTCGTACCTGAAGAAACTGGTGGTGGTAGAGAAGCCCCAAGTTGTTCCCTCCCCTTCCAGCACTGGATTCAAAATGTCATTATTGACCCCTAGTGGTAGTCTCTTCGTACTGCTGCTAAGGGGTCAAGCTACCATATAAGTACATTGAACTGGCATTATTTTTCCAGGAATAATGCTGCTTGCTCAGTTCAGTGCAAGCTGTGTTATTCAATTGCCATAATAATGAGGTATTTTGCATGCATTTGCATGCCTTGAATGTCATTATTATGGAATTTTTATTGCAGTAATATAATGTGCTTGATAGATGAATAATAATTTATGGTTTATTAGGTTTGATATACTGCCATTCTGCGAACAATCAAATTGGTTTACATTCAACTAAAATAGTACATGATTTTGCCTTTTAACATGAATTAAGAGGCAAAAAATGTGTTATTCCGTAAATGCACATTAGTTAGTACCCCTTGGTCTTCAGACCCACTGACTATATTAATAAGAACAGCCTTAAAGAGTGAGAGCCTAGCAGACAGTTTCATTTTAAAAATAGGGAAGCAAATGGAAGCCAGGAGTTACTACTGCTCCCATAAGTCCATAAGGTGAGGCTGGCATGAGGAAGGTAGAGGGGTAGAGATACAACTGAACCAGATGAACTCATTAATAGTGACAGTTCCAAGGTGAAACAGGTTTTCCCCTGTGTCTGTTGCCGAAAGGAGAGAGTTTATAAGAACATAAGAACTGCCATGCTGCTTTAGACAAAAGGTCTATCAAGCACAGTTTCCAGTTTGGAACAGTGGCCAATCTTAAGCAGAAGTGCCCAAAAGTAACCATTTCCATGCCACTTATCCCCAGGGATAAGCACTGGTTTTCTCTTGGACTACCTTAGGAGTCTCTGATGTGGGACTTTGTCAAACACTTTCTGAAAGTCTAAATAAATTATATCAACAGGCTCATATGTTTATTCATGCCATAAAAAAAGGATATAGCGCTATTAGAAAAGGTTCAGAGAAGAGCCACCAAAATGGTAAAGGGGATTGAAGGATACTCCTATGAAGAAAGGCTAAAAAGGTTAGGGCTCTTTAACCTGGAAAAGAGACGGCTGAGGGGAGATATGATAGAAGTCTATAAATTAATGAACGGAGTGGAACGGGTAAACGTAGATCGATTGTTTACATTATCAGAATATAGAAAGACTAGGGGACATGCAATGAAGCTACAGGGTAAACTATTTAAGATTAATAAAAGAAAATATTTTTTCACTCAACATGTAATCAAACTCTGGAATTTGTTACAGGAGGATGTAGTATAGGCTGTTAGTGTAGCTGGGTTTAAAAAAGGTTTGGACAAGTTCCTGGAGGAAAGATCCATAAACCATTATTAAAAAGGGACCCAGGATTAGTCATATGTGGCCCTATCATTGAATATCCAGGGTTGCCGCACAACCAAAGATGTTGCAGAAGCTAACCAGGCAGCAGTGATATTGTGCCGCTGCCCGGTTAGCTCCCATGGGTAAAGATAGGTGGCACAATATCGCCGCTGCCCAGTTAACGACTGGTACCACCTCCGCTTCACCTTGGAATGCCCGCAACATGCCCCAATGCTAAGCGGTTTGCATCGGGGCATGTAGCGGCATTAATCGGGGTATTCAGCGGCACTAACCATGTTAGTAGCACTGAATATCCTTCTAAGCACTGGGATCCGGCTGGTTCAGTCCAGTTCATGTGAACTAGTTCCTGCCACATGCTGCGTTCAGCGCAACAGGCCAAAAATGGCATCCAGATGCTAGCGCTGCACTGGCGGTACTCCCCCCACCCCCACCGCCTGCCTGTTGTTTGACATCATTGGGGGACCACAGCATTGTGGGAAGCCCCCAATGCTGTCAAACCACTTGTAGATGGGGGGATGGGACTGCTGGGTCACCAAGGAGCTGCTGCCCTGCGGTGTCCACCAGCAACCCGAGCGTGTGGCACCAGCAATGCAAACAAGTGCCATGCTGCCACCTGCTCGGTCCTGTCAGTGGCGGGGTCGATCCAAGCTAGTTCCTGTTTGGATCAGATCCAGCCACTGTCTGTACACCATGCAAATGCCTTTGAATATCGGGCCCTTTGCTCTTAATAGTGGTTTCCACCAGTTAGCACAGCACCAATAATAGGCTCACTGGTCTATAGTTTCCTGGATTGCCCTATGAGTGTTCTCTTTGCCAACCTCCAATCTTCTGGTACCAAAGAGGATTTTAATGATAGATTAACAATCATTAATATAGCTCTGCAATTTCATCTTTGAGTTCTGACAGCACTCTTGGTGATCCGCTGCTCTTTAGTTCATTGATTTGTTCTGTTACATCTTCCAGGTTCACTGAGATTTCATTCAGCTTTTCTGACTCATCACCTTTGTGCCATGGGCAGCTTCCTTACATCTTCCTTTGCAAAGACAGAACCAAATAATTAATGCAGTTTTTCTTTTTGTTTCCCCCATCCTATGCAGGAGGAACGTTGTACCCAGCCAGAAGTATTAGAAGAGGAAAATATGAAGACAAGGAAGCTAGAGAAATCCGCCTTTTGTAATGAGAAGGAAGAGATGAAGTTCACAGAGGGCAAATGTGCATGTCTATGAGGTTTATTTTTGCTGCTTTCTTTGTCGTGTTGTTGTTGTTCATTGTGTGAGAAATGCTATAAGACATAAAGAGGAGAATAAAGAAACTCTCTGAATGGCTACTCAAGTACATTTACAATCTGCCTAGATTCTTACAGAAGGCGTCCAATTAAAGAGAGAGGATTTTGTAGGAAAGAATTCCGCTGCTCAAATGGTATATTCTGTGAAGAAGGGATCTGAATGCAGGGATGTTGGGTTTCGTCGCAGAGTTAAAAGAAAGGAAGACCTAACAAGCATTAAGGCAGCAGGGTCCACACATTCAGTTCAAGGGGACTTTGCATAACCTTGCCAACGAGAATGATTAATTGAATGCACGGTGCAGCTGTATTCACTGCCTCTGTTATGACTGCAAATAGATACTAACAAAGAATGCATTCTAAATTTAAGATTAAGTATGATAGAGTGCTCATAAAATAAACAGGAGCAGATGCTTAAACTATGAGTCTCGTATGACTCTGGATCATCCAAACTTATGTAGAAAGTGTGCTCTTTTTTTCTCCCTAGAAACAAAATGAGAGAAGACCTATAATAAGTATATAGGCTCCATTCTGTTTTTATGATAGAAGGGTAACTCCCTCACTTTATTCATTTCATCAAAATAATAAGTCACTTCAAGGCATTTTTTAAAATCCAATTTAGTACGCTATCAAGAAAGAGTAAATGTAAATCTAGTCATTTTCCACAATCTATTTCCCAATCCATTTGTTACAAAGGAAAAAGATACTGAATATTAGAGGAAGGAAGGAATAAGAAAAAGAATGGATTAGTGAGTGATAGATTATGTCCATACAAATCTTCAGTGGAAAAACTCTGCCTAAAATAGAATGTAGGATGAAGAATGAAGAGTCTGGACTGGCCATAAACGAAGCCAATTGAGGTAGGCTAATTCGTGTCTGTGAGAGCTATGCTAAGAGCCTTTAGTGCAAAAGAAACAGAGAAAATGACAGCAGATAAAGAATATATGGTCTCTCCAATCTGTCCAGCCATACCAATTACTAAACTCTATAATCCCATCCTCTCTGTTAAAGATTCTCTGAGATCGTTCCATGCTTTGTTTAATTCAGATAGACTCCTCATCTCCATCAACTGCTATGTGAGGCTTTTCCATGCATCTACCATCCTTTCCTTAAAGAAATATTTCCTTAGATTACTCGAGTCTCTCCTCCCCTGAGTCTAATACCCTGCATCCTATGCCCTCTTGTTCAATAGCTTCCTTTCAATTGAAAATGGCCTGCCTCTTCTATATTTATGTCTATGAGTTATTTAAACTGCACATAGTACTTCAAATGAGGTCTCACCAGACACTTATAGAGAGGCACTATCTTCTCCTTTTCCTGCTGCCATTCCTTTCCCTATGTACCCAAACATCTTTCTGCTTTTGCTGTTGCCTTTTCGAACTGTTTGGCCATCTTGACATCATCAGAAACAATCACCTCAAGTCCTGCTCTTCTTTTGTGCACAGAAGTACTTCACCCCCTATACTGTACTGCTCCCTGGGGTTTTTGCAGCCCAATTTATGACCCTGCATTTTTTAACATTACATTTTAGCTGCCAAATTCTAAACCATTCTTTATGCTTTACTAGATCCCTCTTCATGTTATCTTCACCTTCCAGTTTGTCTACCCCAGTGATGGCTAACCTTTTTGAGCCCGAGTGCCCAAACTGCCGCACAAAACCAAAGAATTTCCTCAGAGTGCCAGCACGTCAATTTGCATAAATATTTGCATAATGCTAACATACACTAACTTTTAGTAAACATGTCTCTTAATGAGTGTATGGATAAAGACAGACTAAAAGATTTCTACATTACTATAATCCAGTGCCAACCGCCAGGCACATTAGGAACTACTACAAACACTGCCCATTTAGAACCAATAGCAAACCCGCCGTATCCTAACAGCACTACCAGGAGTCACAAAGCACCATACCATACCTATCAAAAGGCAACACTGCAAGTATTAAACCAATACATTTCAGAGAACAACAATACATGACCTACTGGGGAAAGAGAACAAGTGGCAATGTCAAAAAGGAATTACATAAACAGAATACCTCAGCTCAGTTACACAGTTGCAATTGCTCCAGCCACTTTCTTCTGGTTTCTTCATGTTTTCTGCTAACTCTCCATCATCTGCTGTCCATTTGTCCTTTCTTCTCTCTTCTAGTTTTTTTTTCCATTCTCTCTCTCTACATCCGCTTTAACATACTAATCTTTCTCCTTTTGCTCTTTCCTCATTCCTATTTCATCCACTCAAATTTTACCCCTCCATCCTCAATCCCCACTTACTCTCCCAATACCCGGCCAATTGTACATTTTTCTTCCCTCACACACAAAATATTTTTCCCCTCTCCATTTCATTCTCCCAGCCCCATCCCCTTCTAATCTCCCCCAACATCAGCTCCCTTTTAGTTCCAGCCCCACCCAGTATCCGCTCCCTTCTAGTCCCCTCATCAGTCCATTTCCAGTCCTAGCTCCCCCATCCATTTCCAGTCCTATCCGAGTCCCTTCATCAGCTCATTTCCAATACCAGCCTCCCATCAGCCCATTTCTAGTCCTTTCCTAGCCCCACCATCAGCCCATGTTAAATCCTAGCTCCCCTCCACTCAGCCCATTTCTAATCCAAGCCCCCCATGAGCCTACCTCCAGTTCTAGCCCCTCCATGAGTCCATTTCAATCCAAGCCCCCACCACAGCCCATTTCCAATCTTAGCTCCCCCAACACCCAATTCTCAGTTCTATCCTAGCCCATCCATCAGCCCAGTTCCTGTCCTAGCTCCCTCCCCTAAGAGCCCATTCCAAGCCCCCCTTCCCATCAGTTATTTGCAGTTCAAGCCCCCTTCCACTCAGCCCATTTCCATTCCAAGTCCCCCTCCCCATTAGCTATTTGCAGTTCAAGCCCCCCACTTCCCCTCAGCCCATTTCCATTCCAAGCCCCGTCCCCATCAGCTATTTGCAGTTCAAGCCCCCCACTTCCCCTCAGCCCATTTCCATTCCAAGCCCCATCCCCAACAGCTATTTGCAGTTCAAGCCCCCTTCCACTCAGCCCATTTCCAGTCCTAGCAACCCCAACCCATTACCAGTCCTAGCCCCCCATAGCCCACTCCCAGTCCTAATCCCACCAGCCCATTTCCAGTCCTAATCCCCCATCACCCAATTTTCAGTTTAAGCCCCCCCATAGCCCTTTACCAGTCCTAACCTCCCCATCAGCCCACTCCCAGTCCTAATCCCCATCACCCAATTTTCAGTTTAAGCCCCCCCATAGCCCATTAACAGTGCTTACCCCCCATCATCCCTCTTCCAGTCCTAATCCCACCAGCCCATTTCCAGTCCTAATCCCCCATCACCCAATTTTCAGTTTAAGCCCCCCCATAGCCCATTACCAGTCCTAACCCCCCATCAACCCACTTCCAGTCCTAATCCACCAGCCCATTTCCAGTCCTAATCCCCCATCACCCAATTTTTAGTTTAAGCCCCCCCAGCGCCCATCACCACTCCTAACCCCCCCAGCCCAGCGCCCATCACCACTCCTAACCCCGCAGCCAGCCCAGTGCCCATCACCACTCCTAACCCCCCCCAGCCAGCCCAGTGTCCATCACCACTCCTACCCCCCCAGCCCAGTGCCCATCACCACTCCTAAATCCCCCCAGCCCAGCACTACTCCTAACACCCCCCCCAGCCCAGCCCATCACTACTCCTAACCCCCCCCAGCCCAGCTCATCACCACTCCTAACCCCCCCAGCCCAGCCCAGCCCATCACCACTCCTAACCCCCCCCCAGCCCAGCCCCCCCCAGCCCATCACATCACCCCTCCTAACCCCCCCCCCCAGCCCAGCCCAGTCCATCACATCACCACTCCTAACCCCCCCTCAGCCCAGGGAAAATTAAAAAAAAAGAAAACCTGTCTGTTGCCGCTGTCGGGGCCGCCGCGGCAGAATCGAGCGTGCCGCGGGGCCCCCCTGTATCCGGCAGAGCCTGCCCTCCCCGTAGCAGCTCTCTCTTTGGAGCTGCAGTCAGACGCGCCGGCTTGCAGAGCGCGAGGGAAGAGTTTCTCCCTCGCTGCTCTGTTAAACCCGCGGGGGCTGATGGGAAGTTCCCATCAGCCCCCGCGGGCTTAACAGAGTCACGAAAGGGAAACTCTTCCCGTCGCGCTCTGCAAGCCGGCGCGTCTGACTGCAGCTCCAAAGAGAGAGCTGCCAAAGAGAGAGCTGCTACGGGAGGGCAGGCTCTGCCGGTTACCGGGGGCCCCGCGGCACGCTCGATTTTGCCGCGGCGGCCCCGACAGCGGCAGCAGACAAGTAAAATTGAAAAAAAAAAAAAAACCTAATTGCGGACCTTCCCGCGTGCCAACTACAAGGCCTTCGCGTGCCACAGCTGGCACGCGTGCCATAGGTTCGCCATCGCTGGTCTACCCTATTACAGATTTGTTATCTGCAAAGAGGCAACCCTTACATGATAGCCCTTTTGTAATATCACTTACAAAAATGTTAATAAGAATCCAACCAAGGACAGATCCCTGCAGCACACCACTGGCAATGTCCTTATCCTTAGAGGGAGCTCCATTTGCCACTACTCTTTGTTGCCCCATTAGGCACTTTAAGGCCCATCCTTAGGGCACTCAGTTTATTTATGAATTCCTTGGGCCCAATATTCAAAGGCATTTATATGGTTTAAAGACCTGTAAACCGTGGAAATGCCGCTGAACGTGACATTCAGTGGCGCTAACACAGTCAGTGTCGCTAAATATCCACGATTAATGCTGCTACATGCCCTAGTGCTAACCGCTTAGCATCAGAGTGTGTGATGAGCATTCTGGGGGCGGCACCATTCGCTAACCAGGCAGTGGCGATATTGCACCGCTGCCTAGTTAGCACCCGCGGATAAAAGATAAGCGTAACAAAAGCTGGTCTATCTTTACCTGTGGGAGCTATCCGGGCAGTGGCTCAATATCGCCACTGCACAATTAGCTTCTACGGGCTTGTGGACTGTGCGGCAATCCCAGATATTCAATGCTGGGGCCACATATTACCCTGGCATTGAATATCCGGAGTTAAAGTTTGGCAGCAGCGGCTGTATGCCGTAGGAGCACATAGCCGTCACAAAAGTATATCAGGCCCCTTATGTTGAACTGCATCAAAGCTTTTGCTGAAATCTAAATATACAACATCTAATGCTCTCACTAGATTCACCTTTTGGTTATTTAGCCAAAGAAATTGATAGATTTGTCTGACAAGACCTTCATCTAATATAACCATGCTGCCTCGGATCCTGCAATCTATTGAATTAGACAAACAGCACTATTCTCTGTTTTAACAGTGTTTTTATTTAATTTACTCACCACAGAGGTCAGACTAACCAGCCTGTATTTCCCAAAACCACTTCCATCTCTAAAGAATCATTGAAAAGATCAAAGAGCAGAAACACCTGATCATCCTGAAGTCCCTTCAATACCCTTTGATGTGTTCCATCCATCGCCATCTCTTTGTCTCCTTTCAGTTTTTCCCCCACATGGGGAATTTACTCCACAATAGCTAAGGCATTGCCCAAACCATATTCGGAAGGGTGGGGAGGGGTGGAGTGAGGTGAGGCAAAGCAGAGCCGAGCCCAGACCAGTCCAGCCCACTAAAGGCCTTGTACTGTATTCCCTTCAGCCTAGGTCAACAGGGACCCTTGGTTCCTCTGTCTCCCATGTTGGATATTATAGACACTCTGCCTAATCCTATACAAGGCTCCCTACATGTCCAGATATCATATTTGCACTCCATCACCTATGGTCTGAGAGAGAGCACATTCTCTCTGCACATGCTTGCTTTTCTTATTTGCAAGGACCGCCCTCTTGTACTAGCCCCTTTGCTCTAAGCTGTGCTGACTGTTTAGCTCACTCCAGGTCATCTCTCTATTCTAGACTGGCCAGATGTTACCTTTCTGCATGAGTACTAGGAGCACAGTTCTTACTGTCCACAGTGAATCCAAGGCCCACAGACACTTCAATATTGCACTTCTACTTTCTATTTCCTTACATGTGTTTCACGTGAACACACATGCTAGGGCCGTATGTTTGCTTCTGCTGTGCTAGTGATGCGACTAGCATGGTGGTAGTCGCGTACTGAAGCCACTCTCCTTGTGTCTACCACAGCCGCTGGGCTCTGGCACAATAGTAACACATGAGTCCTCTGCGTTAACCCCACACGCCCTACTTCATTTTAGTAAACATGCCCCTCAGAGTCTTTAACGGTCAAGACTGATACATCTCCAAACTTTTAACATCGACTTATACCTTACTGTTCTCTCGACACAGCATCATCGGATTTGTTCTATCAATCCCTCTTAGAGTTATCAATCTCTTCAAAACTTGGTCCAATTTGCCAATTTTATTATACATTTTGACACCTTATCTAGGCCATGTGATAGACACTTTGGGCCTGATATTCTTTTGGGACAGTTATGTGCTGCTATGGCATATAGCCATCACCGCCAAAATTTAACACTGGATATTCAATGTCGGGGTCATAAGCAACTGAATGGCTAGCACAACACATTTTAACAATCAACTACAAGAAATCTGAAGCCCTCATAATCACAAGAAACACTTCATTCAACCCACCAAACAACATACTATTTGGAAATTGTCCAATCCCAATTAAGAATGAGGTAAAATATCTGGGAATACACCTGGACCAGAAGCTCAATTTCCAAGCCCATATCAACAAAACCACCTCCAAAGTCTACTACAAAATTAAGATCCTACAAAACCTATGACCTATATTAGAACCGAACCACTTCAAAACTGTCTGCCAGGCAATAATCACTCAGCAGCTAGACTACAGCATTATGATACTCCATGGCCTACCCAAGCGCACAACCCACACCCTGCAACTGGTACAAATTACTGTTGCTAGATTAATTACTGGATCAAAGAAACATGAGCATAACACCCCCCGCCTTAAAAAACCTCCACTGGCTACCCATCAGATCCAAAATAGAATATAAAGCCATAATGATGACATACAAGATATTAAATAATCACTCTGCTCAATGTTTAAATGAAATCATCAAAAGAGTACCAAACGCATGTCCAAGGAGGAAGTTCCACCAAAACACCCTCTCAACACCATCCATACCATCCAGCTCTTCACAAAGATTGCTTTACAAAGCATTCGAATACCATACACCTCCACTATGGAATTCACTCCCACACTACCTAAGAGATATTACAGACATCGCCGACTTCAGAAAATATCTAAATGCCTACCTTTTCAACAAGCACTACAACAGCATATGAAACACACAACCACCTGATTGAAATCCCTACACAACTGCCCCATAACAAGATGTCGTCTAGCTTAGTATCTATATATTGCAAATAGTTATAGCACTGTAAACAGTTAAATGTAAATAGTTCTTATACTGTTCCTTGTTAAGACTTGTTCTGTTTATTTATTTATTTATTTTTATTTATTTAACATTTTTCTATACCGCACTATTCGGCATCAGCGCGGTTTACAAGTAACAAGTTGGTACAATGTGGAACAATCATACATTGAACTTACATAAAACAGGGAATTTAAACATGGATAACGGGTGAACTTTATACATAATATACAAAAGGGGAATTTAAGCATGGATAACAATTGAACTTTATACATTATATACAAGAGGGGATTGCAACATAGCTGAGTTTATGATACAGGCCCTAAAGGGGGGGGGGGGGGGGGGGTTGGATGAAGTGGAGGGTTATCGTAGGAGATTGGTTAGGCGGCATCGGGTTGAGAGACTATAGGGTCATGTGATACTGTCTAGGTGATGCTGTCGGAGTTACAAAAGTGTTGTATAAATAGGTGCTGTTTGAGAGCTTTTCTGAACTGTGGGAGGTTGTTTATGGTCCGGATTTCTGTTGGGAGGGAGTTCCAGCATGAGGGGGCAAACAAAGCAAAGGCACGCTTTCTAGTGGATTTGTTGCATTTTGTGATGGCTTTTGGAAGGAGGATGGTATTGCAGGATGTGGCTCTTCTTAATCTGTTGTCTGGTGTAGGTTGAATCAGATCTGACAGGGTAGTTGCGGTGATACCGTTGACTGCTTTGAAGGTCATGGTTAGGATCTTAAATGTGATCCTGTATTGGACGGGGAGCCAGTGCAGGCTCTTCAGAATGGAGGTGATATGGTCTCTGCGAGATGCTCCATAGAGCGTTCTAGCTGCGGTATTCATCGCCAGCTGCAAGGGGTTTATCGAGCTCTTTGGGAGGCCAAGTAGGATGGAGTTGGCGTAATCGAAGTGGGGCATGATTATGGCCTGGAAGACTGTTCTGAAGTCATTTGGTTCCAGAGTGTTCTTTATGAGGCGTAGTGTCCGTAATTTATGGTAGATTGTCCTGATGGTATTGTCTATATGAGCATGCATGTCCAGGTGCTGATCAAGTGTTACGCCTAAGTATTTGATCGTTGTCTCGAAGATGAGTTCTGCGTTGTTCACCTTGATTGATGAGGGGGGAGTGAATGACTGGTCCCTTCCAATGAATAAGACTTCTGTCTTTTTTAGATTTATTCTGAGCATTTTAGATTTATTCTGAGCACTGTAAACTGCTTTGATAAATTGAAAAGCGGTATTTAAGAAATGTTAAATAAAATAAATAAATACTGGAACTGGTGCTTATGAACAGAGTGTTTAAATGTTATAGTGGGTGATCATCTGGCATCCATTAATCTCCAGATGGTGTGCATCAGCATTTGGACATGGATGGAGATGCTTTATTCAAAAGAAAGGTAGATGCAGGGGGTGAGGCTGCAGTACATTACTACTACCTCTCTAGTTGTGTCATTAGTGTTATAAAAGTGAACATGCAGTTGTAGCAATGGCCATCAGGAAAAGAAAGCTACAAGCATGATATTAGGAAGGATGTGGCTTAGATTCCACTATGGACAGTAAGAAATGTGCCCCAAGCACACATATGAGATGGTATCAGCTGACCAGTTCAGGATACAGAGGGATGACGGGAATGGGCTTAGCTACCTGCACAGTTCAGAGCATAGGGACTAAGTACAAGAGGGCGGGGCCAACAGCGGCAGCAATGGCAAAGGAATTGTGATGTATAATCCAGACATCTGTGTCAGAGGGCAGTGGAAGTGACTGATAATAGCAGCCAGAAGTCGCGATGCAGCTCCAGAGCCATTGGTAAGCACTGCATTGCAGTTCCTTTGAAATGGCTGCCACTGCTGGCCCAGGAGAAGGGTGACAGTGGCTGTAATGGGGGCAGCAAGATGAAGGGGTCTGCCTAGGACACCTCCAATCCTTGTACCAGTGCTGCTTCTGTTGATGTACAGTATCCTGCCCAGCTCAGTGCTGGCATGCCTTCTGTTTGACATTTTTCTTAGTCCACTGGCAATGGTAATCCAGGAGTCAGGAATTAACACATATCGGTATGCAAATTATATTTTACTTATCTTATACAGACTCCAGATGTCCATATCTAAGTTACCTGAATCACTATATAACCAAAATTGCTATCTGCCTGGCAGCCTATCATCTTAAAATAAATATGAAGAAACTATCAGCCACATGCCTCCTCAGGAAGTCCAACTCCCCAACTATCTCACCTGTCTTAAATGGCTCCTCTGTAGACCTCACCTCCACCTTCAAGTACCTGGGTGTTCATTTGGACACCGAGCTTTCCTTGAGCTCTTTCTTAGCCGTATGACGCTTCTGTACAATATGTGCTTTTCTAGCTGCCTTACCTCAAAACACACTAATCCTCAGTCTTATTATCATCTTGCTTTCGATGACTATTACTACTACTACTACTGCAACTAATCATTTGTATAGTGCTATAAGGCATATGCAGAGCTGTGCATATAGATGTAAGACACACTCCCTGCTCATCAAAGCTTACAATCTAATCAAAACAAAACACAAAGAGTGTCATTTTAAAAGACTTAGGGGTATGTTTACTAAACTGCGTTAAAATAGCAGCGGCTACGTTAATGAGCGTTAGGTAATGTTAACGCGCGTTAAGGGTACCTAACGTGTGTTAACGTCACCGTCCACGGTAAATCCCACAGAGGGCAGAGAGAGGCTGGAGAGAAGGGGTCAATGGGCGGGGAGTGGGCGGGGAGAAGCTCCCACAGCACTAACGTGGGGTACTGCAGGGCTGAACATTACCGGGACTGAAAACCTGTCGTTAGCTGCAGATATGCAGGAGGGTGAAACCATTTTAGCGTCAGCAATGTGCAACATAGGCAGGGAGCCCAAGAACAGTGATAGTAGTGATCCATAAGCTGCAACAGCATAGTGCCCAAGTATGAAAGGCCACTATGGCGATGGTGCAAATGGGGCATAGGGGGCTGCAGGTGGGACATGTAGTGGGGGCAGCTGAGGCACAAGGCAGACTAGGCCATCGCCTAGCTGGTACATAGGAACATAGAAACTGGAAATCTGCAAGACAGCAGCTACCTGGTCCACCCTAGCCAATAGTTGCTAGGGCACTGACCTGACATCCTCCCAGCCATCCCTGCCCCATGTGGAAGGAACATAATACTAGTAGGCGATGATGGGGGGATGTGGGGATGTCCATGTATGCCTTCCCACCCCAGACCCCGCCCCCTAGGCGACCGCCTAACTGCACAGTGGATGGCCTGGGACTTCACACTACCAGCACCGACAGCATATGGCCAGGCAGCATGGCAGGGGAGCACGTGCTGGTGCTGTAGGGGGCAGTGGCACCTGCCTGCAGTGCACCCAGGCCATGCCCTGTACCAGTACGTGGTGTGCAGTGCAACAGAAAACATCCTGCTGAGGAGAAGTAAAGGTAGCTCCAGGGACTGCTGTGCCTCTGTGGCAACAGTGTGGTGCAGTACACACAGCCAGTATGTCCTGGAGCAGCGGATCATGGGTTCAGGTTGCAGCTGTGGATCCTGCAGAGCATGTCCTTATATTTTACCCTACAATGCAGATACAACATCAACATGTGAAATCCCCAAAGCAGCGCCCAAAAGGGATGCAAACACCCACTCACACAGGCTCCACTATCCAATGCTCCATGCAGAGTCAGGCTGTTGGCCCCAGCACAGAGTCGCAGTCACCACCAGTGCACTACTACTACCTCCTGCACAGTCTGGCAATGTTGGCACGGTGATCAGGACCAGAGTGGTGGGCAGGGTTGCCAACCACCCCTATCTTTGCACAATGTTACAATAGGTGTGTGTGTGTGTATGTCTATCCAGTGTTTTGTGGCTGCCTACATCTCGCTGTGCCAACAATTTATTTATTTATTTAATTGGATTTCTATACCGCCTTATCATACAATCAAAGTGGTTAAACAAACAAAAAAAGTGAAGGTGAAAATAATCAATGATAATATGTACATAGTTTGATGAAAATAGGATATAGTGTCTTGGAATCAGTTGTGCTATCTACATTGTGAGCTATATATCGTTAGCCTGAAAATGTGCATAATGAGGAGCAAGGTATTGTGCATATGGCATGGGCAGGGTGCATCTGCAGAGGGTGTAGGGCAATGGCTGGGACATTGTAGTGCCCAACCACCACCTGCATGGACAAGGTGGCCACAGCACATCTTGCTGTTAGGGCACTCTCACACTGACCAAACAGTGACCATTGCACGGCTATGTTCCCACATAGTGCTACATAGCATTTGCTTCAGGTGATATACATATGAACCCTGTTCTGGGGCTAGTCACTGGGGTGCCTGCCAGGTGCACATAGCTCCACTGTGAACATGCAGGCTAGACTGGCTAGTGCAGTCTCTGTGGTTAGTTTGTGCATGGCTGGGACACCTGGGGTGGTGCAGCACATACAGTCTGACTGTGCCTGCTGCTGGTGAATGTCAGACCATGGTTGGGGGCTGGGATACAGCTGTAGTCCTACAACTGATGGGAGCACAGGGGAAGGGCAATAGACAGATAGTCTACTGTAGTGTACAGTATTGTGGCATGCACTTGTTGCATCTTATGTGTGTTGCAGCGTGCACGATAATGCATGTGATGTCTGTGTGGGACATGCATTGTTACATGCTGTAATCTAGCCACATATGTTAAGGTGCCTAGATAGCTCTTTAATGTCATGCACATTATTTATTTACATTCTCTTATATACCGCACTATTCTGCATCAGTGCGGTTTACATTGAACAAACTGAAATTACATTGAACAGGGCATTATAACTTGGAGATAACTATTTTACAGGGAACATGGGCAATGGAAGGTTAAGTGGCTTGCCCAAGACCACAAGGAGCACCTGTGGGACTAGAAACCCCAGTCCTTCCGGCCCAAGGTTGCTGTCCTCTAGTGGGATTTGAACCCCCGACCTTCCGGCCTGAAATACCTTGCCCCAACCACTAGGCTACTCCTCCACTCTGTGTGTGTTGCACGTCAGACGCCCTGCAACACGTGTTCTCTGCAACGTGCATAGGATGCACTACTGCATGATAATCTAGCAGACACGATGGACACTTGGTGGCACATATTTGCATTGTGCTTGTTGTGGTTGTTTGGGATAGTGGTTGCAGACGTGCATGGAGCCAACATAGGTTGTGAGTTTGGGTCCCACAAGTTCCTTTTCCTTTCTTTTCGTCTGTTCTGCTCTCCTTACCATACAATGGCTCCAGCTTTGTCCCTTCTCCACACACCCTTCCCTCTCTTTACTGTACACTGCAGTGTCCCTTCCATGCAACCTATCCATCACATGCTAGCTGTTACATAAGCTCCCTTTCTTTGGGCTGTGTGGGTGGGCAGGTGGCTCAGTGTACCAGTTCAATTCCCTCTTACTCCTTTTAGGATTAACTGCCCATTTTGCCCTTATACACACACCATCCACACAGCTGGCCCTTAAGACCGACCCCTGCCGCCCTTTCTGTCACCGTTGTTTACTCCTCTACATGCTGGGTTCACTGCACACCGTTTCATGGTGTGTGTGCATGTGTTAACTGTGGCTCATGTCCCCCTTACAGACTGCGATATCAGCTGCCTGTGTTCTATGACCTTACACCTACTGCTCCGTTTCTCATGTGGCACCATGTGTGCACATCCCTTGGCACATCTTCTACTGTCAGCACGCCTTGGATGGCAACCCCTTCGGATGCGCTGCTGCTTGCCATCAGCTGTGGTGTTCATGCACGGTGGGTCCATGGTGCACTGTACCGTGCGTTATGCGCCTTGTAATGCGTGTTACCTGACACAGCTTGCTTTACCGATGCACCACCCACTCCTTTATATGAGCATCCATAACATTACCAGGGAACTTACCATGTGTAACATTACCGGTGTTTAGCAAACATACCCCTTAGTCGTGATTTGGACGTTGAAATCAGACACATCTCCATAGTATTCCACAAATGACATTTGCAGATGTCTCTGGTGCAGGGACATCCAAGTAGGCATGGGGGTGTGGTGGAGGCATTTCTGAGGAATGGCAATGTACTTACACATCCTCATTCAGTCTCAGAAATGTCGGAGATGTTTGCAGGCATGTCAATGTTTATACCTGTTCTGGGCATGAATAGGTATCATGAAAGTGCTTGTTTTCACCTTAAAAAATCTAGAATATAGAGAAGATGGAGAATTAATTGACCAACCTTAGATCACAAAGGCCCACATAGGGATTTGAACCCTGACCATTTGGCTCTTAAGCCACAATACAAACTATTACACTATTAGGCATTTTGGCCCTAAAATGTTATCCTGAGGATGTCTATATAGATGTTTGATACACGTGCATATCAGGCAAAGCTATGTTTCCAAAATCATGCCTGAACTTTCATATGCCTACTTTTTTTTTAAGATGTTCTGGCTTTGACTTCCCAGATTACACTTGGACGTCCCATTGCAAAATGTGCCTCACAGTGAAACTGGGAACTAGAGTATGGTAAGATATGCATAAGTAGTGGACAAGAGAGTGAGGAGCATTAGGACCCAAAAGTGGCTTCAAAGAGGTGGGTTTTTAATCTGGATTTGAATAAGGCTAGAGAAGGGGCCTGATGCACAGACTCAGTTAGTTTATTCCAGGCATATGAAGCAATGAGATGAAATGAATGAAGTCTGGAGTTGGCAGAGGCAGAGAAGGGCACAGATAAAAGGGATATGCCAGAGGAGCGGAGCTCCTGAGGAGGGATGTAGAGTGAGATAAAAGAGGAAAGGTAATGAGGAGCTGCAGAATGAATGCACTTGTAGGTCAGTAGGAGTGACTTGAGAAGAGGGGTTACATGAGCATAGTGACACTGGCAGAGGTTAAGCTGCAACTGAGTTTTGAACAGATTGAAGGGGAGAGAGATGATTCAGAGGGAGACAAGTGAGGAGCAGGTTACAATAGTAAAGGTAGGATGTGACTAGTGAGTGGATAAGGGTCTTAGTAGTGTGAGTAGAGAGGAAGGAATGAATTTTGTTGATGATATAGAGAAAAAAGTGGCAGGTTTTAGACATCTGTTGGATGTGCCCAGAGAAAGAGAGAGTAGAGTCAAAGATGATCCCAAGGTTTCAAGCAGAGGAAACAGGGAAGAATGTAGTGTCATCCACAGAAATGGGAGGGGGAGAGTTAGGGGGAAAGATAAGGAGCTCAGTTTGACCATGTTCAATTTCAGACAGCAAAGTTGGATAAGCAGGCAGAGATCATGGATTGGATTCCTGGAGAGATTTCAGGCACAGAGAGGTAGATCGGAGAGTTGTCAGCATAAAGATGTTACTGAAAACCATGGTAGGAAGTAAGTGCACCAAGGGACTGAGTATAGAGAGAGAAAAGGGGAGATCCCAAGACAGAGCCCTGAGGTACACCAAATGAAAGTGAGATGGCAGTAGAGGAGGATCCACCAGAACATACACTAAACGTGTGCTGGGAGGGATAAGAAGAAAACCAGGACAGAATAGAGCCACTAAATCCAGGGTATTGATCAACAGTGTCAACAGCAGCAGAAAGGTCAAGAAGGATGAGGATCGAGTAAAGGCCCTTGGATTTGGTGAGGAACATGTTCCTGGAGACTTTGGCAAGAGCTGTTTCTGTGGAATATAGAGAATGAAAGTCAGACTGCATTGCATCCAGGAAGGTTTGAAAGGAAAGCAAGTCAAGATAGTGATGGTGAACCACTCACTCAAGTAGTTTTGAAGCAAAGAGGAGGAGAGAGATAGGCAGATAGCTGGAAGAACAGGTAGGATCTAGTGAGGGCTTTTGAGGAGAAGTGTAACCAGAGCATGCTTGAAGACTATAGGAACAGTTGCCATGAAAAGTGAAAGTTAAGGATATGACAGATGGAAGGAATGATGGTAGAAGAGATAGAACTCAGTAGATGGGTGGGAATGGGATCAGAGAAGCAGGTAGTCAATTTGGAGGAGGAGAGATTTGCAGTTTCCTCCTTAGTGATTTCAGAAAATGAAGAAAGGGTGGGAAGGATGTGGGATTGAAAAGGGGGAGGAAGAGGTTAACCTGTGGAGAATTCAAGGCTAATCTTTATGACTTTGTCATGGAAATAGTCAGCCAAGGTCTGTGCAGAAAGTGAAGGAGGGATTGGGGGAGGAGGGTCCTTGAAGAGAGAGTTAAGCATAGCAAAGAGACAGTGAGGGTCAGAAGCAAGAGAGTTAGTCAGATGGACATAGTACTCTTGCTTGGCAAGTGCTATGGCTGGCTGACTGAAAAGAGGTTAGCATGAATTTGAAATGTAGGTAGTCAGCAAGGGTACGTGATTTAAACCAAAGGTGCTCAGCTGGGTGGGCACAGCAATATAGGTAGCGGGTTTTTGACGACAGCCAGGGTTAAGCTACGGTATGCCTCACAGGGCATGGAATTAGAGGAGCAAATGCATCCAGACCACAGGAGAGTATAGTGTTAAAGGACAATACTGCCTCATCAACAGACTTACATGACATAGTGGAAGAAAGAGGTGATAAGGTGTCAGTGGGAAGAGCTAAAGAGTCGATAATGTGAATATTCCTAAACATGTTGGTGGAGATCGGGTAAGACCTTGGGGGGTGGCTAAGGGTGAAGGTTAACAGATGATGGTCAGATAAAGGAAGAACTGAGGTGGTTTGAGGGTGAGCAGTTGGAGAAAAAGACAAGGTCAAAGCAGTAGCCATGTTTATGAGAAGGAGCAGTGGAGCATAACTGGAGGTTGAATGAGGTGGTTAGGGAAAGGAGTTTTAAGGTATAAGGGTCAGAAAGGTCATCAACATGGATGTTAAAATCCCCAAGAATAAGGGAAGGGGAAGATGCATCCAGAAAAGAGGAGAGCCAGAAGTCAAAGTCTGTAAGAAAGGTAGAGGTGGACTTGTTTGGGGGTCAATGAATGACAGCTACCTGTAGAGGTAATGGAGTAAATAGGCAGATGGAATTGACTTCAAAGGAAGTAAAGGAATTAGAGGTAGAGGTGGACTTGTTGGGGGGAGGGGATCGACAAATGAGAGCTATCCGGAGAAGTAGTGGAGTACATAGGTAGATGGCATAGATTTCAAAAGAAGCAAAAAAATTAGATGGAGGCAGGAAGGGCTAAAATTGGCAGGACTGAGAGAATAGAAACCCAACACCGCCACCACAGCCAATGGACCAAGGTGTATGGGAAAATAGGTAGCTTTCATGACAGAGGGCAATAACTGAAGCAGAGTCTTCAGGAGAAGCCAAGTTTCAGTAAGAGTCTGGAGATGCAGAGTATTAGAGATAAAGAGATTATGAATGAGGCAAGTTTATTGGAGAAAGAATGTGCATTCCACATGTCACAAGAAAAGGGGGAAGAAGAGGGAGAAAGGAGAGGGATATTAACCAAATTTGAAAGGTTATGTATTGATATGCCTTGGGAGTATGAAAAAGGTCTAGGGTGGCCAGGGTTGGGATTGATATTTCCAGATGAGAGAAGGAGACGGAACATCACCAGATGAGAGAAGGAGACGGAGCAGGAGAGAATGGGGGAAAGAGTAGGAGGCACAAAGGAAGCGAATGTGAGGTTCCCTCAGTGAGAGTGGAGATGACTCAATGAGAGGAAGAAAATGGTGAAGCTGAAGGGAAGATGATAATGTAGAAGACAAAATGGCAGGGGAGGTGAGGATAGTGAGGAGTGGGTAATGAGAAATAGGGCCATGAATTGTTGGAATGAGGAGAAAAGATTAGGGAGAGTTAACATCAAGAACAAAAAGTGATAAAGAGCCATAAGAGAGGGAGAAGAGAAGAGAATGCAAATCAGAGGAGATAGACAAGAGGTCCTGGTAGGTTCAGGTGCACCTGATTAATTGTGTTAATGAGAAGAGGAAGGCTATGAAGTTAAGCTGGAGTGGGTGGGAAAATGGGTGGGGGTAATAAAGTAAAGTGTTAAGGAGGGAGACACAGCACTGTAGAGGATAGGAGCTGGGACAAACAGAAGATAGAACATAGTAACATAGTATATGACGGCAGATAAAGACCAGTATGATCCATCTAGTCTTCCCAGCAAGGCGGCAAGAGTAAGTGCACCTGCCGCTCTATGCAGGTCACCCCTATTTACTGAAATATAATAGATAATTATGTTTATGCTAATTTTATCCTGTTGCTATAAAGGGATCCACTGTGTCTGTCCCATGCCATTTTAAATTCTGTCACTGTATTTTCCCCCACCACTTCCAAGCATCCCCCACCTTCCAGGAGGGCATTCCAAGCATCCACCACCTTCCAGGAGGGCATTCCAAGCATCCACCACCTTTCCTGACATTGCCTTCCAGTTTCCTCCCTTGCAGCTTCATTTTTAACAGCTTTTTTATACCACTTTATCATTTCAGTCAAAGCAGTTTACATTATAACTTAAACTTGGTAACATACATTGAACAGGGACATTGATAACTTGGATTTTTCTGAGACAATGGAGGGTTAAGTGACTTGCCCAGGGCCACAAGGAGTACTAGTTGGAATTGAAGCCCGGTTGCTTGGGTCCCAAGCCAGTGCTCTAACCATTAGGCTACTCCTCCACTTTGTGTCATGCCCTCTAATTTTACAGCTTCCCTGTCTCTGGAAGAAGTTTGTTCATTAATGCTCTTTAAATATTTAAACACACACTGAAATCTAGAAATGTAGAAAGAAAGAACAATATTTAAATAAATAAAAGCTAAATTCTAAACAGGCACAAGAAGATGCCTGAATAGAGCATAAAAGTGAGCAGAAGCTTACAATGAGGGTGCTCGCCCCAGGAGGAGCTGCCAAATGTGTGATGCTGTCTATGCTGGTATCTTCTCACCAGTCCAAACAGTCCAAAACACTTTTGTCAGGATCCTTTACTGCAGCATGCCCGTAAATTTGATCATATAATCCCATTGTTCTACCCATTAAAACTGCATTTTAATTGTTCCCATCTCTAGAGCAGAGTTAGAAACCATGAGATGTTCTGATTTCATTTTCAAATCTCTAGCCTATGGAATGTTCTCCTCTCCCATCTTTGTCTAGAATCATCCCTCAAAAATTGAAGACTGACTTAAAAATGAATCTCTTCTTTAAAACATAAAACAGAGAAAATGACAGCAGATAAATACCCAACAGCCTATCCAGTCTGCTCATCCATAAGAACTATTAAGTAATACTATCCCTTCCTTTCCTTCAGAGATCCATATACTTGTTCCATGATTTCTTGAATTCAGAAACAGTTCTCATCTCTACTATTTCCTTTACCATGAATCTATCACCTTTTCCATAAAAAAGTACAGTATTTCCTCAGATTACTTCTGAGTCTATCTCTTCATTCCAGACTTTGGTGGTTGCAGCTGCCAACTACACGTGGGAATTACTTTTGCTTATTCTCTATCCTATTTTAGAATGGAATTGATTTCTCTCCTGCATGTTTTTAGATTATTGTAAACTACTTTGATATATTTTTGGAAGGCAGTATAACAAATATCAATAAACCATAAACCATGAGTTAATTTAGAATGTTATTTTAAAGACTAATTTGAAAGTAATTTGTTTATACTAGTAGGTATATCACAATCTAGTGCAGTATTTGCTTAGGGGGTCATTCTGAGCCATGAATAGCAGAGATGGACAACCCGACGGGACGTCCATCCCCGCTATTCCTGGCTTCACCTGCCCCCAAATAACATCTCCGCTGGTTGCGTGGGGAATTTAGAAGGGGGCGGGGAATGGGCAGCATGGGGCAGAGAGTGGGTGGGCAGTTCTAACGTCGGTCCTGTACGTCCAAGGCAGGTGAAATTTCTGGTGAAGTTATTCCACCTCCGAGGTGGAATAACTTCCCTGGACATTTGTTTTTTCTGCTGCTGGGGCACGGATGTTTGGAAAATATTTTATAGCCACTGTTGGAAATATGACCAAGTAATTCAGTAACGGGGTTATTTTAGAAGCCCCAAGTCATACCCAAAGCATGGAGATGTCTCCAGAGGCATTTTAGAAGCCTGGTCTGTCAACATCCCTGCCTAAATGGGGGCATGGTAGAGGTGTACCTATAAATCTGGACATCACTGCCTGATCTTAGAAACATTGTGGTCGTCCAAGAAAAAGCATGAATAGGCATCAGGAAATGCTCATTTTGGCCATAAAACATCCAGAGAGTATAGAAAAGATGGTAGTCCAACATTCTCTATTTTCTGCACATCACAATGATAGCAGCAGTAAGATTTCAACCTTGTCTTCCCTGCTCCTAGCCCATTACCCTTTAGGCTATTCCTAGATGCCCACAGTCTGGAATACTATTCTGGGGCTGTCTTTGTAGATGCTCCTGAAGTCCTCCATATTGGGCGCATCCACATTTGTGAAATGCTGCCTGAATTTGAACTGACCTGCTTTCTTTCAGACATTCTGGCTTGAAGTCCCAGATTGAACTTGGACATCATTTAAACAATTCCACTTCACATGTCAGGGAAAGGGTGAAAAAGAATGAGAGTAAGCATAATGAGGTTAAATATGTCTATGAACATCAGAGAGTGCACAGATGTTGATTAAGATAATGGAGCCAAATCAAAGTCTGTGGAGAAAAGATGAGTTTTGATTTCCAGTTTGGACACATTTCATTCTTCAAGGCTGTTTTCCATTCACATATCCTTCAAATGCAGTGCATTCATTATTCAATCATCTTTAAAAAAATAGAATATATGTCAATCTTACTTACCTTATGTTTAGATCAGAAGTGAGTATTCAGGCTACAAACCCTTAATGAGTTACTTTGGGAACCAGATTTATAGGTGGATGTTCCTGCTAGGAAAAGGGGGGAAAGAAGCCAGGAGTCTGGGCGAGCAGCATTTTCTTCAGTAACTGGATGCTATCCTGGGTCGGTACGGGCAGAACCAAGATTTTAATTCTGCTCATTGCAAATGAATCACATTTTTTTGTTTTGTCATAATTGTGTGCCTCCTGCACACACAAATTGTACCTGTGTACACCTTCAAATCCCATGTGCACCACCAACATAAGTGCGCACGAGCAATTTGTTCACCTGTTTAATTTTTAGGTGCACAAATGAATGTCCAAAAGAGCCTGAAATGCACAAACCTAGTCCTGGGAAATGAAACTAAAATCACAAAAAAATGAACAAGACTCATATATTGCCACAGATCCTGCCAGAATCCTTATCCTCTCCCTAATTAAATTTCAAAGCTTGTTTATTTCTTTTTAGACTGACCAATTAAAACTATCTGTGCACACTAGCAGCCAAGTGACAATCTCAGTCACACAGGAGATCCATTTTCTTGGATCTGAGAAGAGAATATTCTTGGTAAATATGCAAAATCCATCAAACTTTAATTACATAGGAAAATACAAATGCATAGAGTAACACATAGGGGTATGTTTACTAAACTGTCTTAACGTAGCAGCGGCAATGTTATCACATGATACGCAACATTATTGTGCGTAATGTAACATCATTACGCAATAATGTCACGTATCACGCGATAACGTCTCCGGTGGCGGTGAGGTGCGCAGAGGGAGGAGAAAGGCACCCCAAAGGGTAGTGTAAGGCTCCACAGAGGCGGAGAGAAGGGGTCATTGGGTGGAGAGTGGGCGGGGAGTGGATCCATGCACACTAGCATCGTGAAAGAAAGCCCTGAAAATTAGCACCAGTGAAAACCTTGCGCTAGGTACATTTGCAGGACAGAGAAACCATTTCAGTCAGCAATGTACAGCAAAGACAGGGAAACCCAGAAAAGTGATAGTAGTGATACATGTGCAGGAACCAAAAAGGCAAATAAACATATAAAATGACCAGAACCACATATAAAATCCCAATAACCAAGCTGGCCAATAGTGATATTAATGATAAATATAAAGCAACACTACCGACAAAGCGTAAAAAGGAAGATATCATGTTTGGAAGGGTCAATGTTCTGTCCCCCTACAAAGTGAATGATCCCACATTGAAATAGCGGTGATCAGGGTTGTTGTCGTTTATATTGGGCAGGTTTGTTATGGCGTGCACATTTTCAACAACAGCAGAGTGGGCACGTAGGAAAGGGCAACTGTACTGATGCTGTAAATGGGATACAGGGGGCTGCAGGCGTCACATGCTGTGGTCCAGCTGGGGCACAGTGCGGACTAGGCAGATGCCTAGGTGGCACATAGGAATGCCGAAACTGTAAAGCATCAAGACAGCAACAGAAGAGGGTCCAACATGGGCATGAGTGTGTGTCCCACAGTGTCACAGGGGATATTACCCAGCAGGTACCCCCAAGGGCACATAACATTGGCAGGTGTTGCCGGGGGGAAGCACGCATGTCCATGTAGGCACCACTAACCGACAACTCACAACATAGGCAGCTGCCTAATGGCACACTGGATGGCCTGGAACTGCGCACCACCAGCACCACCGGCATAAGGGCATGTCAGCATGGTGGCGGAGGGGTGCTGGTGGCGGAGGGGGCAGTGGCATCTGCCCACACCAGACCATGGCCAAGCCCCGTTTAGGTGGGTGCCGTGCACTGCAACAGACAAGGTCTGCCTGACAAACAGTCATGGTATCCCCAGGGAATGACCTGCCCCTGTGGCAACAGTTTGGTGCAGTACACACAGCCAGTGTGTTCAGGGACAGAAGATCACAGGTTCAAGTCCCAACTGTGCCTCCTGCCAACCTTGTCCCCATATTTTACCCAGTACTAAACTGTGGTAATAAAGACGGAACCCTTATTTCAGATAAAATAAATATGCCTGAAATGCCTATATTTTACCCTACAGAGCACAGACACCATAAACATGCAATCCCTAGAGCAGAGTTTCCCAACTCCAGTCCTGGAGGGCCAAACACCATTCAGGTTTCATGCTGTCCCTAATAAATATGCCTGTGCTGCATTTGTATGCACCAACCCCATTGTATGCAAATGTATCTCATGCATATTCATTAGGGACAGCATGAAAACCTGAACAGTGTTTGGCTCACCAGGACTGGAGTTTGGAGCCTCTGCCCTAGAGCAGTGGCCAACAGGGGCACCCACACCCACACCCACAGGTTGCACTATCCAAAGCCTCATGGAGAGTCAGGCTGTTGGGCCCTGTGCGGAGCAGCATCTCCCAATACTGGCACCTGCATACCTTAGCAATGCCATCCTAAACTTGGGAACACGTTCCACATATATCAAAAGGTTGCTATGATTAATGTCAGATAACAAATCCTAAGTTAAACATGATTTGTCGATAGAGATTCATCATAGCAAACGTTTGGATATCTGTAGAGTGTGTTTCAGTTATTGCCTCTGACAGTGTTTACCTAGCCTAAGGAAAATAGTTAAGAAAAAACTAAAAGGAGCGGTTGCAAAGGTTAAAGTCTTACATCAAGCTTGAGTGTTGTTTAAAAATACTATCCTGAAAGCCCAGACCAGCTGTATTCCACGCATTAAGAAAAGTGGAAGAAAGTCCAAAAAACTGCCAGCATGGTTTAAAGGTGAGGTCAGAGAGGCTGTTGCTGCCAAAAAAGCATCTTTCAGGAAATGGAAAAAAGAGTCAAACAGCGAAAACTGGAAACAGCACAAGCACTGGCAAGTTAAATGCAAAGCATTGATAAGGCAGGCAAAGCGAGAGTTTGAGAAGGAACTTGCTACGGAAGCAAAAACACAAAATAAAGACTTTTTCAAGTACATTCATAGCAAAAGGCCTGTGAGAGAGAGAGTCAATTGGACCATTAGATGATAGAGGGGTAAAAGGGGCAGTAAGAGGAGACAAGGCTATAGCGGCGAGACTGAATGAATTCTTTGCTTCGGTCTTTACTGAGGAAGATGTAGAGATGTTACCCAAGACTGAAGTGGTATTTAAAGGTGATACTACAGAGGAATTGAGAGAAATATCGCTACACCGGGAAGATGTATTACAACTATTTGATAAACTGAATAGTAGCAAATCACCTGGACTGGATGGTATACATCCAAGAGTGTTGAAAGAACTGAAATATGAGATTGCAGACCTGCTATTAGTAATCTGTGAACTTTCATTAAAATCATCTGTAATACCTGAAGATTGGAGGATCGCCAATGTAACGCCAATTTTTAAAAAAGGTTCCAGGGGTGATCCGGGAAATTACAGACCGGTGAGCCTGACGTTAGTACCGGGGAAAATGGTAGAAACCATCATAAAGAACAAAATTACACAGCATGTAGATAGTCATGGCCTAATGGGAGACAGCCAACATGGCTTTAGACAAGGAAGATCTTGTCTTACTAATCTGATATGTGTTTTTGAAGGTGTGAATAAACAGGTAGACAAAGGTGAGTCAGTTGATATAGTGTATCTGGACTTTCAGAAAGCCTTTGACAAGGTCCCTCATCAGAGACTTTTGGCAAAAGTAAAAAGTCATGGGATAGGAGGCAGTGTACTATTTTGAATCGGGAACTGGCTAAAAGATAGAAAGCAGAGGGTAGGGCTAAATGGCCAATTTTCCCAGTGGAAAAAGGTGAATAGTGGAGTACCCCAGAGATCTGTACTGGGTCCGCTACTTTTTGACATATTCATAAATGACCTGGAAAAGGGAATAACTAGTGAGGTTATCAAATTTGCAGACGACACAAAACTGTTTAAAGTTGTTAAAACCCAAGAGGACTGTGGAAAACTGCAGGAGGATCTGGATAAATTGGAAGACTGGGCATCCAAATGGCAGATGAAATTTAATGTGGACAAGTGCAAAGTTATGCACCTAGGAAAGAACAACCCACACTATGGTTACACGATGCAAGGTTCCACATTGGGAACCACCACCCAGGAAAAAGATTTAGGAGTCATCGTGGATAACATGTTAAAACCCTCCGCCCAGTGTGCAGCGGCGGCCAAGAAAGTAAATAGAATGCTAGGTATCATAAGGAAAGGAATGGAAAATAAAACAAAGGATATTATAATGCCTCTGTATCGTTCCACGGTACGACCGCACCTTGAATATTGTGTGCAACTCTGGTTGCCGTATCTTAAAAAGGATATAGCGTTATTAGAAAAGGTACAGAGAAGAGCCACCAAAATGGTAAAGGGGATGGAAGGCTACTCCTATGAAGAGAGGCTACAAAGGTTAGGGCTCTTCAATCTGGAAAAGAGACGGCTATGGGGAGATATGATAGAGGTCTATAAATTAATGAATAGAGTGGAACGTGTAAACGCAGATCAGTTGTTTACACTATCAGAATATAGAAAGACTAGGGGACATGTAATGAAGCTACAGGGTAAACTATTTAAGACAAATAAGAGAAAAACTTTTTCACTCAACGTGTAATCAAACTCTGGAATTTGTTACTGGAGGATGTAGTAAGAGCTGTTAGTGTAGCTGGGTTTAAAAAAGGTTTGGACAAGTTCCTGGGGGAAAGATCCATGAGCCATTATTAAAATGGGACCCAGGATATCAATGCTTGACCCAATACAAGCATTGTGTAACCTGTGTCTTTTGGGGATACTGCTAGGTACGTATGACCTAGATTGGCCACTGTTGGAAACAGGATACTGGGCTTGATGGATCTTGGTCTGACCCAGTATGGCATATCTTATGTTCTTATGTTCCTATGAGTGACCCCAACAGTATTGCGTACCATAGCAATGCCCGCACTGTGCCAAGGACTGGTATGGCGGCCAGGGCTGCCACAAACCTCTATATTTGCACAATGCTGGCATAGATGTTAGAGTGTGTGTATGTCTATCCAGTGTGTTGTGACTGCCTAAACCTTACTGAGCCCACACTGCTTGCACTGTTTCCAGTGTTAGCCTGCCAATGTGCATAATGAGGAGCAAGGTAGTGTGGGTTTGGCCCGGACAGGGCGGTCTGGGGAGGCTGCATCTGCACCAGGTATAGGGCAATGGCTGGGATATTGTAGTGTGCATCCACCACCTGCAAGGACACAGTGGCCACAGCATGTCATGCTGGGAGGTCAGTCCCACTCTGACTGAATAGTGACCACGGCATGTCCAGGTTCCCACATATTGCTATACACAGTTCCTATAAGTGATATTTCTGGGTTCCCATTTCTGGGGTCCAATCACTGACAAACCTGCTTGGTGTGTGTGACAGATCCCATGCCTGGGTGCACAGTGTTTCTTTTGGAATATGCACTATGTATGTGCTAGCAGACTGTCTGCCGTTAGCATGTGCATGTCTGCAACACCTTGCAGGATGCAGCAGGTGCACCCTGACTGCCCTCTGCTGGCGCATGTCAGAATGTAGTTGGGGGCAGCTGAGCTGACCAGGCACACTGCCAATGGTCCAGTTCCATGTGCTGATCTGCATCAGCTCTCTGTTTTCCAATTGGCTGGGGGTTGCTGGTCCCACAGTCTGTCATCTTGTATCTCAACTGGACCTATTGCAAACAGTGATAGTGTGTGTCTGTTGTTCGTAGATCATGTTCCCTACCCTGACCCACAGAGAGCAGACTTGCTAAGTATATCTTCATCATGTGAGTCCAGACACACTCCTGATGCAAAGACAGATGCCTATGGCAACCTCACTGAACATACATTATGTTGCAAGCATCATGGTCCACACATTACTGGCAAATAGAAATGGACATGAAAAACATCCAAGACTGTCTGCAAAGAATACCCCACACATTGGCAGTGCTGGTGAACAGGAGCAAAACCTACCGCAAACAACCCGGGTACTGTGGACCTGATGTTGTCCACACGACTTTATCCTCAGGGTGAGCACAGAACATGCACAATGGCATGGTCAGTAGGCACACTGTGCCAGTAACTTGCACGGTCAGTCCCCCTACCTAGTTGACATGCTGCAGAGGTGCAAACCCCATCTGGTGAGCAGATGTAGACTGCTGTTCTGCATGTGAATTGCATTGTGGGTACTCTTGGTGCCAACCTATCCTGGTAGCCACACTAGACAGTGTGTCTGGTGACCTGCACTGGTTCAGTAGCTAGCCGTAGTTTACCTACAACCAATATTGATATAGGACAGTGGTCAATATAATGACCCTAGTGGGAGAGGTCATGGGTTCAATACCCCAGTATGCCTGTATGTTGATGTATCTGGATGGATATGATATACTGTATTATCATTACATCAGAGCCTTTCACCACATGAAAATTTTTTCAAAGTGTGGCCAGTCGCATGCAGTGGGTATGTTGGAAGAGTGGTGTGGGCTGCAGATTGCTAGATTAGCTGGTGAGCTATATACAAAGTGCGTCCATCAGTAAAACTGTTTGAGGCTACGGGCATTTATGCCTGTAACAGTCTGACATAGATCTGAAATCAGTGTGCACACCCCAAAGCACCCTCAGCTCAGTTGCCCAAACTAAGGTGCCCTGTAAAGTGCCCTAGCTGTGTCCTTACACTATAGTGGTAAGCAGAGCAGAAAGTGTGTGCAGATGACCTGGTGTAGCTGTGTAGCCAGCCATTGCTATGTCAAAAGGCATAGCCCAATGGTTAATACAATGCCTCCACAGACAGTGGTGATGAGTTCAAGACCACAGTATGCCAACATCAAGATAAATACCTAAGATATATATCATGGTAAGAAGAGTCAGACGCATGTCTGCAATGTCTGTCTGTGGCATAAATCTTTTCACCATAGTCGTGTGCCTCACAGCATGGCGTGGCAGGAAGTGCATCATAAGGCACCCTATGAAGGGGCCTGGACAAAGGGCAGAAAGCCTGCAGTACCGTGTATCTTGGCGGCGCCACCGTTGGTCGTGGCACGGGCATGTAGCTAGTGCACCCTAGTAATGTGTGGCAGCACGCGTTGATGTGTGGCAGCGCACATGCACGCATATGCGATGTGCGTGCATGCATCAGCAAGACATCTGAGAAAGTGGCAACCTGGTCAAGGAAGCCTGTTTTCACCCGTTGGGAGCTGTGACACCTTGCAGGGCTAATCTGTGCTAGACAGCACAAATTATTCCCCGATTCCTCCAAATGCCAGGACCTCTGCCGTGTTAGCAAGGCATGGGAGCGCGTCACGAGGTGGTACAATCATCTTGCCGACTACCCACGTGAGGTAAGTGTATGGGGACAGGTCACACAATGCAAGATGTGCAATACATTATCCAGCAATGAACACACATCATGCATGTACAACATAGTATAGACACCAGTCTTTGGGCCATCCAGTGCTGAATGTAGCTGCATATGCTGCTGTGTGTAGGTATGCCCTATCCCCAGTAGTCTAAGGACCTGATCACAGAGGTCCAGTTCTCAGCCTAGTGTTATGGTACCTGCTGCTGTTGATGTGTTAAAATCCACCCCAATCTCAGGAGCACGTAGATCTTCCTAAAGAGGTCTGGTAAACAGCATGCTAACATACTAGTTTATGCAGGGTCAGGTCACACATCTGCCCTACCCCCTGGAGGCCCAGACCTGATTACACAGGTTTGTAATACATCCTGTGAGTATGGTAGTGTATGCAGTTGCAGGTTCACACATCTGCCCACCCTCAGGAGTCCTGTGACCTGATCAAAGTGGCCTGTCAGTCACCCTGGTGTTATGGTATGTGCTGCTGTTGATATGTTCTGATCCACCCTACCCCCAAGAATCCTGAGATCTGATCAAAGTGGTCTGTTAGCCATCCTGTGGAATGGTTGTTTATGCATTTGCAGGTTAAAACATCTGCCCTACCCCCAGGGGACCTGAGACCTGATCAAAGTGGCCTGGCAGTCACCCTGGTGTTATGGTATGTGCTACTGTTGATATGTTCTGATCCACCCTACCCACAGGAGTCCTGAGACATGATCAAATTGATCTGTCAGTCACTCTGGTGTTATGGTATGTGCTGCTGTTGATATGTTCTGATCCACCCTACCCCCAGGAGTCCTGAGACCTGATAAAAGTGGTCTGTTATCCATCCTGGTGGAATGGCCGTTTATGCATTTGCAGGTTAAAACATCTGCCCTACCCCCAGGGGGCCTGAGACCTGATCAAAGTGATCTGTCAGTCACCCTGGTGTTATGGTATGTGCTGCTGTTGATATGTTCTGATCCACCCTACCCCCAGGAGTCCTGAGACCTGATCAAAGTGATCTGTCAGTCACCCTGGTGTTATGGTATGTGCTGCTGTTGATATGTTCTGATCCACCCTACCCCCAGGAGTCCTGAGACCTGATCAAAGTGTTCTGTTATCCATCCTGGTGGAATGGTCGTTTATGCATTTGCAGGTTAAAACATATGCCCTACCCCCAGGAGTCCTGAGATCTGATTAAAGTGATCTAACAAACTCAAACAATGTTGAAGGCATGGACATCATCAACATTGAAAATAGAACCCTATCATTCACCCTAATCTATAGACCCCCATCAGCGGATCAGAAAAACCTTTCTCCCATCCTTGAACTCGCATGTACAGCATCTCGGAGCAAACCTCTCATAATCCTAGGTGACCTAAACCTCCCATCCCTAAACCAATTCCAAACAGATAACTTCATAGACTCTATGACACAAATGGGATTTAATCAGATAATCCATACCCCCACCCACACTAAAGGAAACTCTTTAGATCTCATCTTCCTCCCTACCCCTTTTAATCTCCATCAACTATACACCCCCCCCCCCCAATAATAACAGAAGTGCCATGGTCTGACCATCATCTGATAACCTTCCATCTCCTAGCATAAACACCCTCAAAATCTGCAAACATAACATCACACTACTCACGTTTTACCCGCTTTGATAACAATACATTCCTTGAAAAGGTACTGCCTAAACTCACTACAAACCTACCAGACATCAATTCAACTACAGAGAATTGGAACCAAACAATCCATGAAGCAGCCACCCCCACAGGAACCACGCAGAAGCGAATGAAAAAATCTGATAAATGGTTCACAAAAGACCTCGCCCTGCTAAAAAAACAACTAAGAAAACAAGAAAAAAGCTGGAGAAAAGCAAAATCAAATGATAACAAAACCAAATACATAAATATACTTAATGATTATAAGAATGCAATTAACAAATCAAAAAGGGACTACTATTCCAAAGTAATAAATCTCGCCCTCATTCGGCCAAGAGAACTCTTCACAATTGTGAAAACATTAACAAAAACACAAAACCCAGAACCTAATCAAGACACGATAAATGTACAAACCCTAGCATCACATTTTGCTGAAAAACTAAAGAAAAAACCTCATACTCCAACCATAATATTAAAATCAAACACTGACAATAACTATGAATGGACAGCTTTCCACATGGTTGAACGAAAGCACCTCCTTAAAATTATAAGAATGATCAACACCACAACCTCCCCACTCGACCCATGCCCAGTGTCATGGATCAAATCCACTAAGGACTTTCTTGATGAAAACATCCAATACATAGTGAACCAATCACTATCGCAAGGCATTATGCCCAATGCCTTAAAGCTCTCTTCAATCCGCCCCATCATAAAAAACAATAAACTAGACCCAAAAGACCCAAACTCATACAGGCCCATAGCTAGCATACCACTCATTGCCAAAATAATAGAAAAAAACCATACAACTCCAATTACAGGAACACATTGATGAGCACAAACCCCTTGATTCACACCAGTTCAGATTCCGCCCCTTCCATGGAGTTGAAACTCTCCTAATTGCACTGATGGATCTCCTCATCAGAAGTACAAATGACAACAACCAAGGTTTCCTACTCCTCTTTATAGATCTATCTTCCGCATTTGACAGCATCAACCACAACATACTAATCAACAGACTAGACAACTTAGGAATAGGAGGGACAGTCCTCGAATGGTTCAAATCATACATCTCACATAGATTAGTACGGGTGCAAATGGGTCAAGAAACATCAGAAACTTTCCCTCAAGGTCAGGGTTTCCCCCAAGGCTCAGCCCTCTCCACCCTCCTCTTTAACCTATACCTACAACCCATTACAAACATATTTAAAAAACATAAAATCAACCATTTTATATATGCTGATGACATTATGCTCGCTATCCCCATAAACTCTAACAACCCTAAATATGACAACTTACTTGAATGCATGAATGAGACCACCACATGGCTTGAAGACAACTATCTAAGCATCAACTTTAAAAAGACAGAAGCAATGTTTATAACGAGAAAGCCAGACGCTGATCACAATTACCCAACAACAATCACAATAAACAAAACAACTATACCTGTTAAAAAGGAGGTAGAATACCTAGGACTAATATTAGACCACTCACTCACCATGCTTCCTCACATAAAACAGACAGTAAAAACGATATTCTACAAACTCAAGACAATACAACACCTAAGACCCCTCCTTGACACACATGATTTTAGATCAGTAGTCAATACCCTCATCACCCCCCACTTCGACTATTGTAATAGTCTCCTAAATGGTCTCCCGCTAAAGAGCATCTACTTACTACAAAGAACCCAAAACATATGCGCCAAGATGATCTCAAAAGCTAAACTAACTGACCACGTGACCTCAATACTGTTAGACTTGCATTGGCTCCCTATAAGTAGCCAAATAAAATATAAAATCCTACTAACTATCTTCAAACTCCTTAATAACATCTCCCCCTCACACCTGTCCACCCTACTACACCCCCCATCAGAAACTAGAATGCACAGACAAAACACAACCCATTCTCTCAACATAAAAACAACCTTCAGAAAAACAAAAAGCAACCAGAAGTGATAGGGCCTTCTCCTTCGCTGCCCCCACTCTTTGGAACGAACTCTCACTAACTCTTCTCCTGATGAAAGACCTTCATCAATTCAAAAAAGAACTTAAAACCTACCTCTTCACGAACCATTTTGAAATCCCCTACCAACAGAGAACCTCCCCCCAACAATCACAGAAGCACATCCACAGTACTCAAGATAGGACAAATGACTAACACAAGAAAACTTTACAGTACTTATCCATTCCACCCACTGCGGAAAAGTCTTATCCAAACTGTTGTTTTACTGCTCTTGTAAATAGTCACTTGTAATTAGTTCTGTTATGTTCCATGTAATATTACCTGTATATAGTTCAAAACTCTGTTCCATGTAAAGTATACAGAAGTATACAAAATTTTGTTAACTGTTCCATGTAAACCGCCCTTGATCTCTGGAAGGGACAGTATAGAAGAAATTGTTAAATAAATAAATAAAATAAATAAATAAATAAATCTGTAAGTCACCCTAGTGTTATGGTATGTGCTGCTGTTGATATGTTCTGATCCACCCTACCCACAGGAGTCCTGAGACCTGATCAAAGTGGTCTGTTATCCATCCTGGTGGAATGGTTGTTTATGCATTTGCAGGTTCAAACATCTGCCCTACCCCCAGGAGTCCTGAGACTTGATCAAAGTGATCTGACAGTCACCCTGGTGTTATGGTATATGTTGCTGTTGATGTGTTCTGATCCACCCTACCCCCAGGAGACCTGAGACCTGATTACAAAGGTTGGTAATAAATCCAAATATTGTGGTAGGTTATGCAGGTTCAGGTCACACATCTTCCCTATTCCCAGGGGGCCCATACCTGATCGCAGAGGGCCATTATAGATGCTGGTGTTAGGGTACCTGCACTTGTTGGGGTTTCACAGCTCTGCCCTAACTCCAGGAGGGCCCAGACCAGATCACAGATGTTACTAGCTCAGCTAGGTATGGTGGGCCATACTCCTATTGCAGTTGCCCACAACTGCCCTATTCACAGGAGGCCTTAGTCGTGACCACAGAGATATAGTACAAAGCCTAGTGTCATGGTAGTGGTGCCTGGCGATGTGTTCAGGGCCACCCACCTCCTGCTCTATCTCAGAACACATCACCCATGTGTTGTACGGATAGCATGGTGCCATGGTGGGTGTGTCGGATGATGTGTGTAGGTCCACACAAGGAGTTAGGGAACACCTCCCCTGGACACCAGCATGGCCAAACCACACGTGGCATGGTACTGCCATGTCATGCAAGGAGAGTGTAGGAACAGGGTATGGGGGGTCTGTAGGGTTATGCACAGTACACATAGGTGGCACCTCACACATTCCAAGACCCACAGCCACACATGCAGTGTGTGCAGGCAACAGGTAGGATAGGACACACTGGCCAGAGCAGCAGCAGCAGCACGCTGCTGCTCACAGAGATGTGTGATATGCGATGGGCACCCACCAGAGATATCTGGCCCCTAATGCTCCCACCCATTGCTTTCCCCCCAGGTAGAGGATCTACGGAAAAAAGGTCAGGAGCTGTGGCTGCACTGCCCAGAGGTCCTTGCCTGCTTCCAAAGGAGGGCACTGGAGCAAAGTGGCAGTGAGTGTTGCAGCCTCTGCAGTGCAGTACAACATGCCATAGTGGCCCAACAGCCTGTGGGGGCCAAACTATGTACATGTGGTATGTGACTCACATGATGGTGTGCTAATGACTGTCTACCCCCACAGAGGATGCTGATACTGGTGAGGGCCAATCTACATCAGGGCCCCCCAGAACACATCCCACAGAGCCAGTCCAGCCAGAGGAGGAGGAGGTGGCAGAGGGCGAAGAGGAAGAGGACAACATGGAGGGGGCGGAGGGTGGGGCAGGGCGGGAGGGAGGGGAGGGGGAGGGGGAGTTGTATGTGGCAGTGGGTGAGGAGGGCAAGCGGTAGGTAGAGGAGGTGGAGGAGAGTGGGGAGGGTGGCGAGAGAGGGTGGGTGGGAGGGGGAGGGGTGTGGAGGGGTGGAGGGTGTCTCTGTGAGTGGGAGGGGACACAGGACAGCACAGGGCAGTGTGGGTCCCTGCCAGCTGCCACATGTGTGCAGTGATGGTGTCTGCCTGGGAGTAGTGTCCCCCACCCATTGTCACACACAGGACCCACGCTCATGCCACCACACAAACACCGGGCACTTGGCATGGATTTGGTGGCAGGTGTGTGTGGGACCTGTATGTGGCAGTGGGTGATGTGCTGCAATGCCAGCAGACCCAGGACCGTACCATCCGGTGGCTGGCAGATGCTGCCGAGATGCACATACAGCGTGCAGCTGCCATGGATGGTGCATCTCGACAGACATCCCCTGATGGGTGTCCCTGGAGCGTTTAAGGGGCATAGGGGTGCCCACACATGTGCCCTGTGCTGTCCTGTCAACCGGGACAGAACATGCTGCTCTGGCCAGTGTGTCCTCTAATATCTATTGCCAGCACACCCTGCATGTGTGGATGTGTGAGATGACACCTATGTGTACTGTGCGCAACCCCCCGGACTCCCTATACCCTGTTCCTACACCCTCCTTGCATGACATGGCAGCACCATGCCACATGTGGTTTGGCCATGCTGGTGTCCAGGGGAGGTGCTCCATAACTCCCTGTGTGGTCCTGCACACACCTGTGTGTTTGCCTGTCCTAAGGCTTCCTGTGAATAGGGCAGTTGTGGGCGACTGCAACAGGAGCATGGCCAATGTAAATGTGTAAATAAACCAGTTTGTACATACGGCACAATGTTCACGTGTCTCCCTTACAGACAGACTGTGAACGTGAGCATGAGACATGGGTGTAGATCCCTATGTGTATGTGTGGTAGACATAGGTAACATACATGGACCGTCTCCACATGCAGGTGTGGGGGCTGCCCATGTGCGTAGGTGTCTGTGTCCCCTGGTGCCCTTGTGATGTGCCGATGTGCAGTGTGTCCCAACACCTATGGTCACATGCATGCTGCCTGTAATGTGCAGGCTGCATATCTGATGCACCATGCTCATGGGGCAATAGGTGAAAAGGCTAGCAGCAGGTATGTGGCAGGAAGGGTAAGAGGGACTGCTGAGGGCGAGACATGTCGATGCAGGTCCCGAGGATGAGCGGTGGGGAACGTCAAGTGCTGGGGAAGAGTGATCAGCTGAATGTAGTGAGCTACCTTTGTCTGTTTTCTATAACGCTGGCACTAAGCACAGATTACGGTGACAAGCTATGCTAGGTACCAGTACCCATGGTGAGGGGTCAATCAAGTAAGCTGTCTAGGTGACCTGGGATAGGTGTTCATCGCAGTGTGCTTCCTTGGGGTATATGGCCGTGAACAGTGTGCATATGTCTAAGCTCCTCAACATGCTGACACTTGACAAGACAAGCTACAATAGGGGGAAACGCACATGGCACAGCCCCCTCCCCACAACATAATATACGATCTGCTATGTTGACAACATATTGTGGTGCACATACAATCTCATTGTGGATGTTACGTCAACCCCCATGGGGATTGTTGTGTATGCTGTGACCCACCTTCAGCATTGTGCCTTGCTGAGGCACTGTGGGCCCGCAGTTCCGTCAGGATCATAGCCATACTGGTGGGAGGGGTGGCTGATATCCCTGGTGCCTCCCCTCCATCTCCATACCCTCTACAGCCTGTGAGTTGCTGCCAGTGGCCCCCACTGTAACGTTGACATCCAGTGTCATGTCCTCTTCCTCAGGCATCACATTGTTTCCTGTTGTGCCCTCGCCATTGCTGTCGGTGTCCCCGTACATTGCAGCCTCTGGCCCCTCAGCATCCTGAGGCCCTGCCACATCCTCCTCCTCATGTGCCTCCATGGTCCGGTAGTCACCTGGGGGGTAGAAAAGGGTACACAGCACAGATGAGTTTGTGCAGCGCACCTATGTACATATGTGTAGTACATCCCCGCCAAAATCAATGTGTTGTCTGCCTGTGCCTGATGTTGGTGCGCCTACAATGGGGACAGCACATGTGCCTACAGTGTGCTGTGCCTGGCAGGGGTTAGGGGGGGGAGCAGCCTCATTCCCTGGTGTAGCTGTGCCACGTGGGATGCGGTGTGTGGGGGGTGGTGTGCTGAGTGTCAGGTATGGACTGGATGCCTGACCTTGGATGTGGCGTCAGCAATACATGTGGCTATGGTGCATGTGGGAGCCCTGATTGGGATTGTGTGCCGTCATTGTGTGTGTGAGCGATGTGCTTGCATTGCCCTGAGTGGTATGCACGTTAGGTGTTGCAGGATGTGTCCATGTCAGCCAGACATGTGTGGGGGCCCTCTGGTTTGCAAACTACTGTGTTGTGTGGGTGGACAGCTATCCCATACTACGTGCGTGTGGTAGGGTATTCCGGGGGATGGGTGTAGCACTGCTGGGCATGGGGTTGCACCGTGTGTGGGGTATTGGAATGTGTCTGTGCACTGCGGGATGTGTATAAGGGCTGATCCCAGGTGGTGTGGGGTTTGTGCTAGGTGCACATGGTACGGCTGTGGCAATGTGCATGCCAATGTCTGGTGAGGGTGGGTGGGGGATTGCCACTGTATGTGGGCCCTGAAAGAGTATTAAGTGTGTGACATGTGTGTGATGTGTTTGCTGGCATTTGTTTGCATCTACGTCATTATCCCCATATGTTAGACCCTTCCCTGTCAGAGGTCTGGGATATGTCCCTGGATAGGTAAGAGCATATAGACGTCATATGTGTTTTGGTGCTGTGTGTGGGTACCCCAAGGCCAATGTGTTCTGGGCTAGTTGTCTGTCCCTCTTGTATGTCTCCCCTTGTCACAATGTGCTGGGTGACTGCCTGCATGGGTATGATGAATGGTTGTGACCTATATGCCAGGTACTATGTTAGCAAGTAGACCTCAGTGGGACAGAGAAATCAGGCTAATAATAATGCACACACCCCAAAAGGAGTAGACCCAAATAAACAAATCAATATACACCCTCATAAGCTATATGTGAGGAGGGAACCCTGGACCGATCTGGGAAGGATAACTCCAGTAGTGGGGGAAACAGACCTCAGTTAGTCTCGCAAACACAAATGCGTAGGAGGAGGAGTACTTTGAAGGGCGGAAAAGCCCTGTAATCGCATGAACTCCGCATACATCAGTGGCCAATATCACCTATATGGAAAGGCCAGAGGGTCCAGCAGCACAGCAACACGTCACAGCACTGGAGAGCACCAATGTAATAGTAATACAAGAAGGGTATCTGAATAGTGGCAAATGGTATTCCAATGGGGCTCTTTACTGTTACATTGCTGCTCATGTATGCTGTGATCCTCTTTGATTACAGTGGGATATCATTCTCCACTCCTCAGATAGGTCTTTTAGATTACTATTACATTGCTGATCTGTAGTGCTGTGCATTTTAGCTGTGCAGCTTAACCCTATGGGCTTTGCATGGAGGTTTTCCAGACCATTGATGTATGCAGTGTTCAATCAGATATTGGCCTTGTCTGCCACGCCCCCTGCTTCTACACAGCTTTGCCATCCTCGACTACTTCCAGAACTATGTCTATCATGCACGCAGGCCCAGGTACCTGTCACACACACCCTGTACCTACCATTCCATGTGCTGCTGTGTCATCACCCCACAGTTGCCTGTGGTAGGGCGCACATGCTCTCAGGACATGGTCCCCCACCAATTCCTTCCATGTGCTGCATGTGCTTTAACGTGCCCTGTACGTGTACAGCATATCTACTACTACTACTACTACTAAGCATTTATAGGGCGCTACCAGGTACACACAACGCTGTAAATGTGAAAACACAAAAAGACAGTCCCTGCTCAACGGAGCATACAATCTAAGAGGACAAAGCAATAAAAGGTGTATAGAAAAGTTAGGAACAAGAGCAAAGAGACAAGAGAAGGAGATACAGGACAAAGGAAAGAGGTAGGAACAAGTGTGAGGGGATGACAGAAAGATGATATAACAGAGGGGAAGGAAGGAGAACAGCAAACTCATGGGCCAAAGGCAGAGGCGAGAAGATGAGCTTTTAACTTGAGTCTGAAGAGGGGCAAAGAAGATGCCTGGCATAAAGACAAAGAACATTTATTCCAAGGGTAAGAGCAGCAGGGTGAGAGGTGCCGACCTACCTGCCTATGGATGGGCGGTGTCCAACGCTTCTGGCAGTCCACGCAGGTAGATGGGGCCCAGACGGTATGCAAGCTCCTGCTCCAGGGGTGTGAGGGTTGGGGTGAAGGGGGCACCCCCACCGGTGCCCATGGCATGTTGCCTATCTGCCACCATGTGTGCTCGGACACCACACTTAATGTCATTGAATCTCTTTCTCAGGCTGTCCAGCTCTCTGGTTGGTACCCCTACCTGGGCTAAGGCCTCCTGCACCTCCTCCCACACGTGTATACGTGTGGCCACAGTGATGCTGTTGCTCATTCGGCCATAGAGCACCTCATACCGCTCCAACACACTGGCCAGCAGGATGTGGTTTTCTTGCTGACTGAATCTCACAGCCCTCCTCCAATCCTCAGCTGGCACCGGTATATGCCTTCGTTTGGCAGTGAGTGGCCTCTGGATGGGCTCGACACACCCGATGGGCCTGCAGCCACCACCACAGGCCCAACACTCCCTGTTGGCTCTGGGTCCTGCTGAACAGGTGTCCTCCTCCTCCCCTCCTCCCATGCCCTGTCACTCCATCTCCCTGCCCTCTGTGCCCTCTCCCTCCCTGTCACACATCCCTGACCCTCGACCCCTCTGCTACACCTCCTGCCTGCTCCTTCCCTCCCCTCCTCTCCCTGCCGCCTGCTCCTCAGCTCCCTTCCTGTCGCTCTCTCCTGCTCCTCGCCTCCACTCCTGTCTCTCTTGCCTGCTTTGCAACACACCTCTCCACACCAAACCTGCCTCTGACACTCTCCACCACCACTCACCAACCCAGCCACTCTCCACACCAAACCTGCTTCTGACACTCTCCTTGCTTCACCAACAACCAACAGTGCACACCTTCTCTCCCTCGCCTATACAAGCCCCTCAACGTGTACCAGGTGTGCATGTGTATTTATGTGTTTTTTTATGTTGCGCACGTTGAGCATGCGCAGTGGTGTGAGCGGGTCGGCTGTAAACATTGCGCATGCGCCACACACATGCGTAAGGTGCATGTGCGACACCACATTGCACATGTGCTGTGCATGGGCATGAGGCATGCGCATGTGCTGCGTCCCATTACGTGCATGCACCACAACTCACGCACAGCGCATGTGTAACATGGTGTCCCACACATGCACCTTCTGCATCTCCGCGGCGCATGCATAATGCGATTAGCCAAGTGCTCGCACCACTGTGCATGTGCAATGCGCAGAACGTAAAAAAACACATAAATACACATGCACACCTATACATGTTGAGAGTGGCTGGGTTGGTGAGTGGTTGTGGGATTGTGTGGCTGGGTTGGTATGTGGTGGTGGAGGTGACTGGCAGGGTTGGTGAGGTGAGTGAGTGAGTTTGAGTGCATTAGAGGAGTAGAGGTGGGTGTAGTTTATGGCGGGCTTTGTGGTTGCTGCATGTGCAGTGGGAGGTGAGCAGAGGCTGTGGTTGCCTGACAGGGGAGATGGTGTCCATGGGGCTGAGGCACAGGGCATGGGTTTAGTCCCTCTGCAACACAGACCTGCAGCTGTGGGGGTAGGCCAGGTAGAGGCTGTGCTGGCATGCCGCAGGAGGCGTGTGGAGTTGGAGGCTCGCCAGCCTCACCTCTACAGACCCAGGGCCCAGCTCAAGGGCATGCGTGAGGACCAGGTCATCTCCCTCTACCGCCTGAGCATGGGGGCTATTAGGGAGCTCTATGAGGATCTACGGCCTGACCTCGAGCCCCTGACTGGTCGGTCACATGCCATACCGGGTTTGGTCAAGTTCCTTGGTGCCCTACATTTCTTTGCCTCTGGCTGTTTCCAGTCATCTGTGGCCGCAGTGGGTGGCATGAGACACCCCACCTTCTCACGCTGTCTCCACCAGGTACTGCGTGCCATGATCAGCCGGGTGGGGAATTACATTGCCATTCCCAACACTAGGCAACAGTGGGGGACCCTAAAACAGGCCTTGGAGGCATTAGCCGGGATACCACACGTGATGGGAGCTATTAATTGCACACATGTTGCCCTGGTCCTGCCCAGAGTCAGGGAGGAAGTGTTCCACAACCACAAACACTACCATTCCTTGAATGCTCAGTTTGTATGTGATGCAAATATGCATATTCTGAATGTGGTCCCTAGGTTTGCAGGGTCCACCCATGACTCCTATATCCTGCATCACTCGGCACTATTCAGACAATTAGAGGCAGGCCAGTATGAGGACTGTATACTGCTGGGTGTGTATTTCTCATATCTGACATGCACAGGGTGATCCTCTGACTAACCGTATGTGCACATGTCTGTCTTTGAGATGTAACCCTTGTTGTGTGTGTTTCTCATTTGTCTGTGTGTGATCTAACGGGGGGGGGGGGGCTCCAGCTCTACCTTACTATGGTGCTGTGTGTTGATGGTAGAATGGACGCTAACATTTGTGTCATGGTTACAGATTATGTTGATTGCAATCCTTACACCTACCCCTTGTTTTGTGTGTCATAACTTCACACGCTGATGCATAGTTGTGGTGTCCCATCATGTGACATCATATGTTTGTGTCAGGATGTTTTCTGCGTTTGGTTTGCACGTACATACTTGTATCCATTTGGGTGGACATGAGCTCCTGCTTTAACATTCCACATTTCTTTCTGCTGGCGATTCAGGATATGGGTGTCGCCCCTGGTTGCTGACCCCTGTGCATCAACCATGGACACATGCAGAGAGGAGTTACAATGAGGCCCATGCCTCCAGCCACTACATCATAGAGAGCACCTTTGGCGTTTTAAAGAGTCGCTTCAGGTGTCTGGATAGGACAGGCGGGGCCTTACAATACAAAGCACAGACTGTGGCAGAGATAATTATAGCCTGTTGCATTCTGCACAACATTGATCTCAGGCACCATATCCCTGTCCAAATTAATGAGGATCTGTAGGTTGATCCTATGTGCCCTCCTGTACGTGGCCGCGGTGACACATGTGAGAGCACAGCAGAGGCAGCAGGTGATTGAGGAGGTCTTCTCATGTAAGTACTGCATATGTTCCACATACATTTGTTTAGATTTGTGTGTACTACTACTACTAGTGAACATTTGTATCCAAATAGCAGTAAGATGCAACACTGCACTGACATATAACAGACACTGCCTGGACATCCGAGCTTACAATCAAGTCATGAATGATACGCAGAAGATGTGAGCACGGCACAACAGTGGGTGGAGGTGGATTATGTGTGTCAGGATTAGTAGGCTTGGGGAGGTGGCAAGCTGTCACACCTGATTTGTGGCTGATTGGGAAAGGGGCTGCTGTACAGCAGCAGGTAGTTAGTTTGAGGCTTTGGGTGCAGCACGGTGACAGGCGTTTAGTCTGGGGTCAACAGTGGGAGAGCGGCCCATAGATGGGATCAGTTGCCTAGACGTGTGTGTTTCACATTTTGTAATATGAGTTGATTGTTTGGTTTATATGCTCTGATGAGCAGGGACTGTGTGTTACTCGTTTCTGTAGAACGCTACATATGACAAGTACCACTATATACATGCTCAGTAATAGTTGTATTAGTGGTAGTTGAGATCAGTAAGGAAAGTTACTGCAGCACCACAGTGTGCCTGCATCTATAGGTAAGTAGGAGAGCCTTGACATGGATGCAGAGATGGATAGGGAACCTGTGAGGTGTCCTGACTGGGGGAGTTTTATTGCCATTATGTGTGTGGCTGTAGATTGGCCATGCAGTGCAGTGTTGCATATTGCAAGGCAGACAGAGATTATTCAAAGGCAGATCAGCAAGTTGTAGGTTACAGTAGGCAAGCCGGGAGCTGATCAGGGGGTGGATTGCAGTTTTAGTTATGTGTTCAGGGAGGACTGGGGAAATATAGCTGATATCATGTAGAAAGACACCACAAGCCTCAGCTACAAGCTGGGTATGTGTGTTGAGGAGGAGAGTGGAGTCCAAGACAACACCTACGTTGCGGACCCTGGAGAAAGGAAGGCATGGCCACACACACACAGATGCTCAGATGGGAGGGGAGGGTTTAAGTGCACATATGGGATATCCATGCTTTGCCACTGTCATTTTCACACACTGGGATGACATGCAGCCATCAATGTCAGGTGGCAAGCAGACATCGGGGTGTGTTTTGGCAGACATAGCTCAGGCGTGGAGAGATATATTTGCAACTCATCAGCACACAGCTGGTAATGTAAGTCAAGGGATGAGATAGCCACATCAAGGAAATGGATATCGACAGAGGATAAGAAAGAAGCCCCTAGATATTTCCCTGTGGTACAGGAACTGACAGCGGGGTAGCAGAGGACATTGAGACACCAGAACACACACTGAAAGGGCAGTGGGAGAGATAGGGGGGGGGGGGAGGGTCACAGGATAGTACTGCAGACTCAGAGCCGAGCAGGGACATGGTAGTGAGGAGACGGTTCTGTTCAACAGTTTTGAAGGCAGCAGAGAGGTGAGGAAGGAGACGGACATAATACGGGCCCTTGCATTTTGCCACACACACTTCAGTGATAACTTTAGCATGAAGCGAGTCTGTACAGTGTGATGGGGAACAGTCAGTCTGTAAAGGATCTTGGGGGGTCTGTGAGCTGAGGGCGTGAAGGTTGTCAGACGGCTGCTTGGGTGAGAATCTTCACACTCTTGGCAAGTGCATATTTCTATATGATTTGCAAGGTATTGTGGGCAATGTAGTTCATTCACACCAGACACAGCTGCTGACAATAATTTAGTTGTGCTCTTGGGTAAAGCCAATAAGATTTTTATTTATGGGGTTATTTCTCCCAACACAGATATGCTTGGAAGCACATAAATTAGGTAACTTGCTTTCAGTGTTAACTTGGAAAAACAAAGTCAAAATCAGGAAAACAACAAATGAAAAGCTACAAAGCAAGAAACAAACTGTTCTTTTCACTCCCCTAGCTCACAAGCAATTAGGTAAGGCTTAATTGCTAGCAGTCACCAGCTGAAACCCCTTAGCTGGCTTGCCTTCCACTGTGTGGGTCAAATCCTGCTTCAGGAGCTTTTCTGAGTAGATTAAAGAACAAATTTGTATTTCTTTGTGATGGTTGCTGTACTTTATAACAGAAAGTTACCAACGGAGTTTAGATAGAGAGCAGTCCATATAAACAGGATTCTCATCTGCTATTATTCCCTCTTGTTCAACAAGCATGGGTTCAATATCATGGATTGGCACAGATGAATCTCTCAATGGAGCATTTTCAGGAGAATACTGGTTTCCCTGCTGTCTTTCAAGGTTATAGCTAGGGCATAGATCAGTGTTCATACCTGAGCTTCCATTGCTGCTAGAATTCCTCTCTATATAGCCTGGCCAGTATGTAGTCCAGTTCTTATGTCCAGCCTTCCAATCCAGATCCCTGGTCACTGGATCTCTCTTCACATACCTTCTGGCACGGGTCTTAGGGTCCCTTCCACGTGCAGCCGTCTCCCTCACAGGTAGCGTCTGAAGTTTCCTAGCTCTGCAGCACCATTCCTCTGGCTTTCCCCAGTTCAATGGTGTATGCTGGCCCTTGGAATACCTCCCAGTATACGTACTGCTTTGGACTCTTCTAGACCTCTCAAAGGCTTTTCTCTTCCTTCTTCCAAAGGGTCTCTTTCCCTCTCTGTCTGTCCGGTTTGGCTTCTGCTTCTGATGATCCTTCAGATGAAACTGATGATCAAACTCAAGCTGATTCTCAGGATACTGAGGACAATTCTCTGGATATCCAAGGTGATCATGAAGATGGTCATCTGTAGAATAAACTCTACTCTTATTCTGCCTTGATGAGTGCTCCTCCCTAACACAGCGCAGCTGTGCTGAATCAGGCCCTCCCCTTTGAGATGAGTGCTTAGGGATTACCTCATAGCCCTTTTGATTGAACACACGTTTTCTCACTTCATCTCCTCTCATGGCTGTTGGAAACCTGGTGCATTCTGGGACTGGTAGTCTTTTATGGCAAAATTCTGTTTTCTCATTTCTACCAGCACTGACAGGTTGCTTGTTCAGAGACACTTCACCTTTTATATAGCCCCTTCCTGAGCTATGATAAGCTTCCTTATCACAAGGTGCAGTGTGTGTTGCAGAGCTCCAACATGACATATGTATGTTTCTCTTGTGTTCCTCAATCCACAGGACATACTTGGTGACCCTTCTGGTGCTGTGGTGCAGTGGCAGCTGACTGTACATCATCCAACATGTAGTAGTCTGGGGTAGGTGGACCTACAGCTACTTTGTCTGTGACGACAATCAGGGGGAACACATGTCTGCAGTGATCTGTCATATTGTACATATGTTGTTGTTCACCTCTTTGCCCTGCAGCCCCATACCCCATATGTTGCTGTTGGCACACATATCCACATGTGTTCCTGTCCAGTTCATCTTCTCCAACACTGTCTCTGGGACACATCCAACAGAGCTGTGTGGGTCTGCAGGTCCTAGGTGTTCGGGTTGTGGGCTGCACGTATACCCTTCCCTGACATTGTAGCATCAGCCAACAGCAGTGTATCATTGCATTTGACAAGCCTTTATCTCCACAAATCTCTAATTGTGCACATACAGGCTGTATGCTACTGCTGGCATGCTCACCTTAGCATACTGTGTGGGTGGGTGTTTTTGGGTTGGCTGTGATGATAGGCATTTTGCATTTTCATGTGGTGTGAGGGGTCTGTACACCTGGGGAGCGGTGGTGACTGTGCTATCTCTACCTTACTGCTGTTTACATTGTGAACATTGTGGCCATGTGTTGTGTGTTGTGAGCTGACCTATCTCTTGTGTGCTGACAGACCACTGCGCAACAGCATTTATGTATCACAGATATCGCCATAATGTGGACATGCATCAACAGTGGCTGGACATGGGGACATGCTGATTCTACACATTTCAATGACATCTTCGCCCTTCACTGTGACGTGTTGTGGCCTTTGAGAGCCTCAGGGGATCCTGAAGAGACACTTGCTGCAAACACACAGTAGGTTGCACCTTTGGTCTTTTGGGAATGATATCATCCTTTACATGTTAAAAATTTACTGTCTGTTTCATGGACCTTTCATGTTGAGTCTGTACACCAATGCTGATGCACATGGGGTGGAGCTGTGAAACGCCTGTGTAACATGGGCATGGACATGACCATATCCATGTGACACCCTCATCTGCGGTTCCAATTCCAAATGTCCACAACATGCACTGTGTTTTGTGTTGTGATCATGTTATGTTTGCCTGTGTGACATTTCATTACGTACATATTGATGTTTGAGTCTCTGCAATTTGGGCTGATGTTACAAGCAGCATACCAATACATTGTTTATCCTCTTCTGACACAGGGCAGAGGACACACACAGCACATCTACTACGGTGCATCCGGCGTCACCTTCACCCACCTGTTGGGGGACACAACAACACCATGGAACTATCCCTGGGAAATGGTGCCATAGGATGTTTGACCTCTGCAAGTGGGACACATGCCTCAGATGGACATTATTGTTGGACTGCTACTTTGTGCATGACAGGCCTGTCCAACACACCATTGCTGCCGTGCTCTGGCTAGGTGTCATGTTCATCACAGGAGACACACATGACCTTTTCAGTACTGTGGCATTTTGAGATGTTACACTTGACTATGCATGCCCAGGGTTTCAAGGACAGTCTTAACGAGATTTGTTGCGTTGCAAACAACCTTTGCATTGTGGACACTGTGTACTGGTCCCTACATGTACAGCAGGGACTGACATTGTTGCTGTATGTTGTACATCCTTCTGACATTGTGTTGTTGTGTTTTGCCCATGTGTGTGACCTGGAACGCAGAATACGCTCATCAGTTTAGTTCAACACGATCATACAGCCATGTGTGTGGCACAGGGGGAACACTGGAGAGGTCCTCTTGTCCATGTCTGCCTACCCTCCACTTGGACATGACACAGTATTTGCCATCACACCACCTTACTGCACACCAACATCTTGGATTGATGTTTGCAATCACCAAGGGTGTTACAGTGCATGTGTTGCATCACTGTATCATGTTTCAACGCACACAGTGCATGTGCATATGACTGACTATGTTGGTGCAACACAGCATGTGGCAATATGGCTTCTGTGTGGGTTACTGTAACATGTTTGACCTTTATTTCCATCTCTATATACAGGTTATTGTGTTTGTTTACTGTATCGACGTGATGCTCTGCATTGATTTACAAACCTAGCATTGCATGTCTGCACATTGCTATTTATCCCCTGAGGTTCCGGCACTCACATTGCCCCGTTATATTTGGAGTGTGGCAGTGTGGGTGTCCATTTTCTTCCTTCACCTGTGCATTCCATGTACCATGATATATGTGTACAGACACTGTATCCACACCAACCAGTGCAGGGGACCTTCTGCATAGTGTTATCTCTGCATGTTTCTGCGTCTTGTTTTATTTGAATTCTCTGTGTTCATGTGCCTCTGCTACCTGTTATCATATCCTCATTTTGCATTTGACGATTGTTTTGGGTTACATTGGTGCTGCTTTGATTTCTATATCAGGCATTATGTGACAGCTGTAACATATATTTTGATATCTGTGTTTACACTTTCTTACTTTTAACAACTTATGCTGTTTCATTTTTGTGCCTCCTGTGTTGGCAGACAGATATATTCTTATGAAGAGATCATGAATGATGTATGCTTGGCCCTCATGATGCACCGCCTACTGTATTCATGCACACATATGTAACTAACGCATTTGGGGCGTGCTGCAGCATGTGGGAGGTGGGGGCTAATACATACTGCGCACCATACACCTAATGCACATTATCTCTCCTGCCCATCATCTGTGGACGGGCCTGTGACTTTTCTGTAACATGTGAGTTGCTGCCCTGCAAAATGTGTTTTCCCTTTTTTCCCTGTTATCCAATCACCTTGATATTATGAAAGTCAGCATCTACGCTATCTCTGATGATTACAAAAAATAAAAATATGTGTTGGGCGTACATTTGTCTCTGCTGCTGCTTGACCACCCTGACACAAGTATTTAGTCATTCCCTGGTCATGTACATGGCCCACCTGTGCTCACATCCTTGTACGGTGCCAGCTGTCTATGTGCCAGCCGTCTGCCACATCACTGGGTGCCGTCTGCCACATCACTGGGTGTTACGCGTTCCCATACAAACATTCCCTTTGAGGTAATATCTTTGCATTGTTCTTGCTGTGGTTGTTTGGGATAGTGGTTATGGACATGTGTTGGAACACCATAGGTTGCAATTTTGATTCCCACATGGTGTTTTATTTTTTGGGGGGGTTGTGCTAACCTGACCATGAGCTGCCTGCAGATTTGTCACCTATCCACACACCCTTCCATCTCTTCACTGTACACCAACGTGTGCCCTCTGTGCTGCCTAGCCATCACATATTAGCTTTTACATGTCTCTTTCTTTGTAGTGTTCTCATAGGCAGTCCACTTGGGGGACTGGCATTGCTATGGTTCAGCTGGTCTGGGCAACACCTGTTTGCAGGTTCAGTTCTCACACGCTCCTTTTGTGTTCTGTTCCCTATTTTGCCCTGCTCCCCTGCCGCTCTTTGGGTTTAGGTTCTTTCATCTTTTGCATGCTGTATCCACTGCATAACATTTCATTGTGTTTGTGCATGTAGTTATATGTGGCTCTCGTCCCAATTACAGACTGTGATCTGAGCTGTACACACCAGATCTGCATGTGCATTCCATCATGGTTACTGTTGGAGGTTGCCCTATCCCGGCAGACAGAAGACTTTTTGTGTGATGCCCTGCAGTGTTTTGTATGCAGCCTTTGCTATTGACCTCATGTTGGTGGTGTAGCCTACCGGTTTGTGCATTGACATTTGTGCTAATGGTTGTGGGTTTGATTCCTCTCTGTTCTCTTTCATTTGTATGCCTGTCCTGCACAGCTACTTTTCATTCCTGTAACAGTCATATCTGTGCAGATCTGTGCTGTTGGCACATTGTACCCTTATCACAGTTGCCAACCATCCTTCTGTCCATCTATGTGTGTCTGCCAGCTGTGTGCCATCCTGCCCTGTGGTGCAGGCTGCTACCCCATGTCCTGCACTGGTACACATTTCTGCATTGCAGCTCTCCCTGGTTGCCTCTCCTGTGTGTGCTCTGCATGGCACTGCTACTCCTCTGTCCTCCTGTCATTGCATCTATCCTGCCACCTCTACCTCCTCTGCTGGACACATCTTCCCATCCTCTGCCACACACTGTCATTGTTGCATGGTACATTACCATCACCCTGTGCATCGCTACAGCTGCCCCCGATATGTTTGTCCATTTTTCCAGCTGCCACATGGGCTGGACGCAGATTTGTCTGGTCCATCAGCTCTGATCTACTTCCTTCCATCACTTGTGCATTGTCTTTCCTTGGTGCGCTGTGCAGTGTTAGGGTTACATCTGTGTTTGTCCCATACCTTTCTTGCTTTTCAACTTGGGGGACCTTACTGCCCTTGGGCAACATTTCTTGAGTCACCTATACATCCTTGGGGCATCTTTAGGCACACCTTAGATTCAGCCAGCTTATGGGGCACCTAATATGGTGCCTTGGGGGTTGCCAACCTTTCATCATGCCCTCTGGGGCACATTATGACCCACCTTGGCTGACATGGTGGTCTATGATGTGCCTTCTGGTGTGCCCTAAAAGGTGCATTAGGTTATGGCACTGGGGTGTGGGTATTTTTAGCTGGAAGCGCCGATTGTTGGAATGTTTCTGACTGTTACAAGCAGGAAAAGGAATTGGCTTGGCCACCCTTATTCATTACACCCACTGAGGGATCAAACTCATGATCCCTGTCGCAGCAGTCATTGTATTAATCAGTGTGCTACACCTCTGTTGCTGTGGTTAAGGTTAACGTGTGGTAACATGCATGACTCCCCCTATTGCGCGATAACGGACATGGCACACTTCATTGTGCGCTAACCCACGATTGCTACCTTAAGACCAGAACGCCCACTACCTTATATGGCATTCCTCACAGTAACGCTGCAACTAGCGCCAGTGGCATTAAGACAGTTTAGTAAACATACCCCATAGTAACAGATACAAAAAGGGTTGAATTGGCAGGGGTTTGAAACATGGGAGCAGTAGCTCCAAACAACAAGGTTGAATTGGTATTTTTTATCTCATTTTTACCCAAATTTGGTTCAAGGCAAGTTACAACATGCAATTCAATACAGTTAATAAAAATGATAATCCTAAAAGTTGATATAAGCCTTACTAATACATTCACATTGTAACTAAGCTACCTACATAGAACAATGAAATCATTGTGACATATTATCACCCTCTCCTGAACAATCATGTTTCTACCTTTTTATGACAGAGTATCTTAGGAATTTTATTCCATTCTTGTGGAGCCCCTCCGCTTAAAGTTTATCTCCTCGTTCTAATTAACATGCGCTTATAGCAAGCACAATAACAGATCATTCTCTGGCCATAAAGAGCATTGCAGAAAATCAGCTGAAGCATATTTGGTTAAATACCATGGCACTTCACCACAAATTATCTTCTGCATGGTTGTAAGCAGTTTAAATCTATTACTCAGAGTATCTGGTAACTAATGTAGCTCTTTAAGCTCTCCCATCTGCCTGCATATCTTAACTTTGCAGTGGTATTGTGTACTAGCTGTAATCTTGATAATTGCTTTTTATCTAATCCTAAATATATCAAATTACAATAATCCATCCACACACTCACCATAGCTTGTATTACTTGCTTAAAGTAATCTTCCACCAGATGTGGTTCAGTTTAATGGATTAATCTAAAATCTGGAAATGCAGGCTCTAATTACCTTTGAAATTTGTTTGTTTAATGTCAGATCAGAATCCATTATTATTTATTTTATTTATTTATTTATTTATTTTAATTTCTTTTATACCGCACTCTTCGACATCAGCGCGGTTTACAGAGAACAAAAACAAAAACCAGAACAACAGGCTGTTCGGAGTTACATATAACAGGATTATCAACTTGGAAAACAAGGGAGAACTATTTACATGGAAAATGTAATCTGTTAACTAGATCACATGCTCGAACTATGTACATGAATTAGCACGATTGTTGGGAGCAAGGGAAAAAAAACTGAAGTTGGATATGTAGTGGGACTAGATGTTATCTTCATATGGGGTAGTATCTGGTGAATAGGGTGAATTTAAGGGCCTTTCTGAACTGGGTTAAGTCGGTTATGGTACGGATGTCGGCAGGGAGCGAGTTCCAGCATTTTGGTGCGCAACACAAGAAGGCTCTGTTAGCTGTTGATAGATTGTATGTTGTAATGGCCTTTGGTGTTGATAAGGAGTTTAATGTTGCCTGTCTTCTGTTTCTGTTTCGTGGTACAGTTTGGATGAGCTCAGAAAGTGAGTTGGAAGATAGTCCCTTTATGGCCTTGAATGTTAGAATCAGGATTTTGAACATCAGCCTTCCGTGTATGGGGAGCCAGTGGAGCTGTTTGAGGATTGGTGTAATATGTTCACTCTTGGACGCTCCTTGAAGAACCCTTGCGGCAGTGTTCATGGCGAGCTGTAATGGGCTCAAGGTGGATTGTGGGAGTCCTTGAAGAATTGAGTTGGCGAAATCAAAATGTGGTAGGATTAGGGCTTGGTAAATGGTTCTGAAGTCTTCTGGGTCAAGTAGGGAGCGTAGGTGCTTGAGCGTGCGTATCTTGAAGTAGACAGCTTTTACGATATTATTTATGTGTGGTTTCATGTTGAGCCGGTGGTCCAGTGTGACTCCAAGGTATTTTATTGCTTCCTTAGTGCATAGTTCCGCTCCTTTGACTTTTAAATGTGAAGGTGGGGTGAAGTTGGTGTCTCTGGTGATAAAGAGAACCTCGGTTTTCTTGTGTTGAATGCGGAGGTTCTGTGACAGGAGCCATTCTGAGACTGCATCGAAGCAGTTTGTTATAGGTAGTAAATCCATTTGCTTTGTGGAAAAAGGCATGTAGAGTAGGATATCGTCTGCGTATACCATACATTTCACATTGAATGACCTGATGATATTGCAGATCGGCTGCATATAGATGTTGAACATGAGGGATGAGAGAGAGGACCCTTGCGGAACCCCTTGTTTTTGATGGAAGAGTTCGGATTCTCCTGTTGCAGTTTTTACATATTGCATTCTGGTATCAAGGTATGATCTGCACCATTCAAGTGCTGAGTTATGGACGCCTTTTTCTTTCAGTCGAACGAGGAGAATCTCATGGTTTACCGAATCAAACGCTGCTGCTATATCTAGGAAGATTAGCACAACGCCTTGCTGTAAGTTGTCTATAGTGGTGAGAACATCATTGAATAGGGTGGTGAGCAGTGTCTCAACCCCGTGGAATTCTCTGAAGCCGTGTTGAGAATGGTCAAGGGGGGCTGCGGAATCTATATGGTCTTGGATTTGCCGTTGTGCCTCTTTCTCAAAAATCTTTGCTAGAAGGGGGATGCTGGCTATAGGCCTGTAGGAGTCGGGCCGTTTAGGGTCTAGTTTCGCGTTCTTTAGCAGAGGTCTAATGGATGTGAACTTTAATGCAGATGGTAAGGATCCAGATGTAAAGGAGAGGTTAATGATTCTTGAAATGAAGGGGCTAAATGCACTTCGAAGATCCTTTATCCAAAAGGCTGGGCAAGGGTCGGTTTATTACCTCTAAGCTTCTTATCTCTGTCTCCATTTGAATGACTTCCCAGTTTAATGTTGCCCCCTTTTCTGGAATTGTCCATTTTGTCCCTCCTATCCAAAGAATTTTGATTTTACTGGGATTAATTTTTAAACCATTTATCCCAATCCCCTTCTGTATTTTAAACATACTTTCACTTAAGTCATAAGTTTCTTCAAGTGACTCATTTTCTGGAAACGATATCTACTGTATATATCCAGCATTTTACAGAATGAACACAAATAAACAATAAATTGGTGAAAGGGGTGATCCCTGCAGAATTCCACAGTTCAATTCCCAAGCTTCAGATCTCTCCCTCTGTAAATAGACCGAAGATGATCTTCCAAGGGCCAGCCCGTCCACTAGGAGAGACAGGCAGCTGCCTAGGGTGGCCGACCCTGGTGGGCGGCTTTGTGACCCCGCTTTGTTGCATGCAGCAGGTCATTTGTTTTGACACACATTACCTGCCACTTCTGATCCACATCTAACATAACTTACTGTCAGAGGGGAGTCAGAAGGAGCAGGTTATCGGCCCGATTCTGTCCTGCATGTACATCTCCTTTGTACGTCCGGCTGAGCCACTTCTGATCCCCCTCTAACAAAACTTACTATCAAAGGAGAGTCAGAAGGAGCAGGCTATCGGCATGATTCTGTCCTGCATGTAGATCTCCTTTGTACATCCGGCTGAGCCAGATGTACAAAAGGGATCGCGATTCTGATCCCGCAGGGCACGTCTAGCCCCGCAGGATCAGAATCGCGACTAAGCATGCACGTACAGGCTGGTACTGTGATTCATTCCTGGCCTGCAGATACAGCCACAGCCCGGCTAACTCAGTCAGAGCTGTTAAATGGAGCCTCTGTGCCATGGCGTCATGTTGCCATGGCACCGTGGCTCCATATAAAAGCTCAATGCCAGCCGTCGGGTTAAAGGGATTATTAACTGCAGCCCGACCCCCGATCCAGCCTCCTAAGGCCAGGGATGGGCTGCAGGGAATAATCCCTGGCACTCCCAGCCCCATCTGCGCCCGACATCGCTAAAAAGAAACAGCCAGAGAAGTTATTCCACCCCGGTGGTGAAATAACTTCCCCGGACATTTTGCCAGCCCTGGAAGTACAGGGCCAACATTAGAATGCCCGTCCACTCTCCACCCCCAGGCTGCCTCTTCCCAGCTCCCGACTAACTTCCCCGCACAACCAGTGGCGAAGTTCATCGGGGGCTGCTGCCGGTATGAATAGCAGGGATGGATGTCCCGTTGGGACGTCCATCCGTGCTATTCATGTCTCAGAATAACCTTCTATGTGTGTTGAAGCACATGACCTGCTGCAGGCAAGAAAGTGACGGCACAAAGTCGCTACTTTTAAAATATTGCCACTGCTGTCGCCTGCCTCCCCACCAAGACATAATCAGTGGCAGCAGGGGTGGTAACGAGCGGTGGAGAGGCCAGAGTTTCTGCCTAGTGGCAGAAACAATTGGGATGGCCCTGGAAATTACACTTGACAAATTCTCAAAACAATTTCAAAACCTAGCCAGATATTCCCCCAATTAACCTGTCTGATTAACATCTGATCATGAAAAATTAAATCAAAGGCTGCTGTCACATAAATCTGTACCAGGAGTTCTTTCCCTTCTATAACAATCAGTAATCAAAGCTCTTCTAAGAGAATGCCTGTTCCTGTATCTGTACTAAAGAAACAGCTGAACCCTGATTGTGGCACAGCCAGCAAATCAAATTGTTCTATTTAAGTTGTTCATTGCTGTGCTGCCACTGCTTCTAATATTTTTACCAAAGGGAAGGATAGTGACAGGACTATAACACTGGTCAACAACTTTTTACAAAAGTCATGTTACTGAAATAAAAATAGTAATTTATTATCAATTTTTATATGCTGAACATGAATATGACAGTGAAATTGCAAAGTTGGCTCTAGTGTTTTTGTAATCTACAAGAATTAATGTCTACATCACAAAATGCATGCCAATAGTAAATATAATAGGCCTTCGGTTAATACCTGTAAAAAACCAAGTCATAGACTACTTCTTAGATTTTTTTGCCTGTCTCTTGTACAGCTGATCGGGAGCTTCTCTGGGGAGTGTCCAGCAGTAGTCAGCCAGCATTGTAGTGGACCATTTTCCCTGGTATCTTTGCTCCATCGTTGCGATATCCTGGTGAAAATGTTCGCCCTGTTCATCACTAACCATACCACAGTTGTCAGGAAAGAAATCGAGATGGGAATCAAGGAAATGGATCTTTAGAGACATATTGCAGCCAAGTTTCTGATACTGCATCAGCATGTCTTCTACTAGTTCCTTGTAGTTTTCTGCCCTAACATTCCCGAGAAAGTTTGTTGACACTACGCAAAAAGCATTCCATGCTTGTTTCGCTTCACCCTGCAGCAAGTTGTTGAACCGGTCATCTTTGAAGAGCTCTCGAATCTGAGGACCCACAAAAATTCTCTCTTTAATCTTTGCTTCGCTGAGTCGAGGGAATTTTTCATGCAGGTATCGGAAAGCCGGCGAAGTGTGGTCCATGGCTTTCACAAAGTTTTTCATCAAACCTAGTTTGATGTGAAGGGGTGGTAGCAGGATTTTGTGAGCCTCAACCAGAGCTGGGTGCTGGATATTCTTCTCTCCAACTGTTACATTTTATCTGCGATTCCATTCCTTCCGCAAGTAGTTCCAATCCCTTGCTCGACTATCCCACTCACATAAGAAACACATGTATTTTATATATCCCTGCTGCAGTCCCATTAAAAGGGCAACTACCTTCAAGTCACCAAAGAGGTGCCAGCTGTACTTGTTATAGTTAATGGAAGTCAGTAGATGCTTTAAATTATCATATGTCTCTTTCATGTGGACGGCATGCGCTACTGGAATAGATCGAAGACGGTTTCATTGTTCAAAAGCACAGCCTTCAGACTCAATTTCGAAGAGTCTATAAATAGTCTCCAGTCTTGTGGGTCATGAGTGATTTTTAAGGCATTCATGAGGCTTTCAATATTGGAACAGAATACCAGATTACTTTCCTTTCTGAAGAAAGGCTCCAACTGCCGGTGGCACTTTCGATATGAAGTAATGTTGACATCTTTTTCTAGAAAATTCCATTGTTGGAGTCTTGATCCTAGCAATTCTGCCTTCTTCTTGGATAAGTCCAAATCATGAACCAGGTCATTTAGTTCTTCCTATGTTATTCTGTGTGGAGTTAATAATGCATCCCAGTGAAAATCTGGGTCACTGCATGTTCACGGACCAGGAGAAGAACAGGTCGGCTCTCCCTTGTCCTCATCAGATGAATCAGGAGAATATTCTGATGGAGGTTCTGGAATAAGAAGTCCCTCACCATGTGGAACTGGTCTCAATGCAGACGGAATGTTCGGGTAGACTATGTTTGACTTCTTTTGTTTTGTTATTCCGTTGGAAAGAGGAGGAACCAAGCAGAAGTAACAGTCATTTATGTGGTTGCTTGGCTCTCTCCACACCATGGGGACTGCAAATGGCATTGATGGTCTTTTGCAATTCAACCACTGTGAAAGCTGTGTTGTACATGTAGTGTAGCATATATGCGGGGCCAAAGGCTTGTCTTGGTCACCAATCTTTCATCCGAAGTAAAGATGATATGCCTTCTTCAGTTGAGAAATTATACTTTTCTTCTGCTTGGCAAATGTCACTTCCCCACAAATGCAGTAGAAATTGTCAACGGTATTAACGCACTTTCGCGGAATTACTGTTCTGTATTGTACCTAAATGGCTAAAATTATATGATTAATAAAAGTTAGATGTAATAGTAGCTTAAACTGTCTTGCACACAGTCTGAAATATTTTAAATGATCAACCTTTCTGACTGTGCATAGTATACTGCTGAAGTCAGATGGCTTCAGCAGCCGTCTGGCAGTAGTATTGCATTGCATCAGAAAATGATGCAATCAACTCTGGATGATGTGTGCATGCTGGTATTATGCAATGTGATGCAATATTACATCATTCAAGGCTTATTTGGTATGTTGTTGATGTTCTACTGGATAAATTTACACGGTGAAAAGTCAAAAATGAACTACATGCAATATCTTCAAAATGAGAGCCAATAATTTTTTTTTAATGTTATATTCGTGTTCAGCTCACCAAGATACTACAGATTAGGGCCTTTTAAAGTCAGTAATGATTTCAATGTTGACCAGTGTAATTAGAGCAGGTCCCATTTGCTCCTTCTTCATCTTTAATCAATGGTCTCAATATGATTTCTTTAAATTCAACAGCTTAGTCCCCGATATACAGATTCCCCAAGTTGTTACTGAATTCCCGATCTTCTCTGCCAAATTCAGCATTCAAAACATTGGGCAGGGATCAAGTTGACAATTACTTTTACCAAATGTATTAATGAGCTGTTTAAAGTCCTCAGCATCTGCCTTCTCAAATTGGGATAATGTATGGTTAGCAGGCATTTCTGAGTTATCCTGGGAGATAACATTGACTTCAAAACTTAATTCCGCACTTTCTGAGAATTTTCATCTTTCTCATAAACTGACATTGCATTACCTATTTCTTCCATCTCCTCAGAGAACAAAGTCTAGGGGACACTCAATGAATCTACAGTGTAACCCATTTAGGAATAATAAGGGAAAATATTTTTTCACTCAACGAGTAACCAAACTCTGGATTTCATTACCGGAGGATGTAGTAAAAGCTGTCAGTGTAGCTGGGTTTAAAAAAGGTCCGGACAAGCTCCTGGAGGAAAGGTCCATAAACCATTATTAAAGAGGACCTGGAAAATCTACCCCTTACCACGGGACAAGCATTGTGGAACCTAAATATCTTTTTGGGAACCTGCCAAGTATATGGATTGGCCACTGTTGGAAACAGGACACTGGGCTAGATGGACCTTGTTCTGACCCAGTATGGTATATCTTATGTAATTATATTATGTTCTTCCTGTCGTTTCTCTGGACTCAATAACGGCATAAACCCCACTCGATAACGGCATAAACCCCTCTTTAGTGCTGCTAAAGTGGCTGACAGCTGATGCTGAATTTTAGCCCTGGATATTCAATGCTAGGGCCATTAGTGGGCCCCGGCATGGAATATCCAGGTTGCTCAGAATATGATGAAGCTGACAGGGCAACGGCGATATTCAGCCTCTGTTCCATTAGCTTCATTGGCAAAGGTTAGGCCAGCCTTTACTGCGCCCGACTCACCGCGTCGTGTAACCTGGCAGCAACTCAGTATCACTGCTGTCCAGTTATCACTGGGTGCCAGCCCTGGAATGCCCCAATGCTAACTGGTTAACATCAGGACATGCAATGATGGCACCCATGGATGTTCAGCAGCTAACCAGCCAAGGGGATTGGCACAGTTTGCAGGTCTGCTAACCGCATTAATCCCTTTCAATATCAGGCCCAATATATGTAGGTGCTGATATCTCTCTTAATAAATTGAGCTCCTATAATAACAGTTCCCTACTCTGGCCACAAAGAGTTACAGTACCAAGTGACCCAAGTAACTGGGAACTATCATAAAGGAATTTTTTTTTAACATAGTTAATTGCAGTGGACAGTAGTCTTTTTAGAAAACAACTAAAGGGCATGTTTACTAAGAGTCACACCGCTAGCACACAATCAGCACTAAAAACAAGTGCAGGAGTGACACTTGACCCATGCTAGTAAATAGAGGCCCGGCATACTCCCATATTACATGTGGGTAACGCACTGCACCCACACTTGTTGCCTTCAGCATGATCAACACGGATGCACTTAATGCCGCCCATTGAGGTGATAGTAAGTGCACCCTTCCTAAGTGCCACACCAACAGGGAACACATGCCAATAATGCCCACTCTACTTGATCCAACCCATGCTGCTCAGGTACAGTGGGATTTTTAGCACAGCCACATTTTCAGCATGCATTACTTTTTACCGCAGCGTAATTGGCGATCACTGAACCCCATATGTCCTGGTAGTGAGCTTTATTAGATGTGCCCTTATGTGAAATGATGGCTAAAATACACTGAAAAAGTTGGAATATGCCTAGACAAAACGTTTCTGTTAATTTTGGGATTTTTTTGAACTTTTTTAAAATTTTGGAGTATCGTTTGGTTCATTTCTGACATGCATAAGTTTTACAATAAATTGGCACAAACTCATTTTATTAACACATTTCTGAACCAAAGAAGGAATTTAAATTGAATACAATAGGGGATTGGTAACAGTGGAGTATGATCAGTGAAGGAGTTATATGATCAGAAAATGAGCAACCTGTAATAATGTGCCAGTTGCAATAATTGAACAATAGTTTTGAGGAGTTCATTGTAGAAAGAATTACAGTAATCTAAAGTAGGGGAAATATTGCTTATATCACCAGTCTAAAAATTATCATCAGAAAGTACATTTTTCAGTCTCTTTAATAGCCAGAGATAAAAGAATAAGTTACAGACCACAGGGGTCAAAAATTCAATTTAGCATGTATGATAACCCATAAGTTGTCTCATCATATGAGACTCTTCTGATCATTTCATTTCATTTTACAGCTACTGAACTCTAATAAATAAGGGTTTCTATTTTTCCAATTTAAAGCTAATTTATTCATGCTGTCCCTATTGGAGATTAATTTCAAGTTTTTTTCTACCTCAGGGGACAATTGATCATCACGAGTTCCTAATGGAAAGAAGAATAGAGGAAGGAGCAACAATCCAGCATTGTTGTTGACCTTCGCTATGCTGATGATACCACATTACTGGCTGAAAGTGAAGATGATCTGAAACATTTGCTTCTCACAATCAAAGAACATAGTCTCAAAATGGGCCTGCACCTTAATGTAAAGAAGACAAAGATCATGACAACTGGCATAATCAACAGGTTCATCGTTGAAGGAGAAGAAATTGAAATTGTGAACAACTTTAACCTACTTGGATCAACTATCAATAAAGAAGCAACAAGCAGTCAAGAAATCAGATGACGCATTGCTCTTGGCAGAATGGCTATGAAAGACCTAGATAAGATTCTCAAGAGCAGAGATGTCTCTCTCCATACAAAGATTCGACTTGTTCAAGCCATGGTATTTTCAATAACATCATATGGATGTGAAAGCTGGACAGTGAAAAAGATAGACAGGAAGAAAATTGATGCCTTTGAATTATGGTGCTGGCGGCGAATACTGTGTATACCATGGACTGCCTGAAGAACAAACCAGTCGGTACTAGAGGAGATCAAACCTAAGATTTCTTTAGAAGCTCAGATGATAAGACTTCGACTTTCATACTTTGGGCACATCATGCGAAGAAAGAGATCATTAGAGAAAGACATTATGCTTGGCAAGATAGAAGGTCAACACAAAAGAGGAAGGCCAGCAATGAGCTGGATCGATACAATAACAGCAGCTACGGGTACCAGTCTGTCAACAATGAGCCGCCTGACTGAAGACCGAACACAATTTAGGATAGCTATCCAGAGGGTCGCCATGAGTCGACTCCGACTCGACGGCACTTAACAACAACAATATATGCCAAATCTATATATCCCTAGAGTTGATGGACGAATGGGCCTCATATAAATTGATTATACATATAGAGCAACCATCATAGACATCCAGGCACCAACAGACCCAAACACACAAAATGTGTTGCAGTATGACGGTAAATAGCCAAAATCCATCTCCATTATCAAACTTGGATAGGCATTCTGACAAGCAAAAGGAGTTGATGAGAATTTACCAGTATACACAACAGGGAAGGAAGTAACATAATTTGCAAAACAAGAGAACAAACTCTTCAAAGAATTAGATCAACAAACAAGGAACATCAAGTGGCAATGAGGCAGCCAGGAAGGTAGCAGTGAAAACACCCCTCCCTCCCCCACCGAGCCTGAGCCGCCACAGTGCAATGAAACGTAAGCACAAACCTTTCCCCTTGAAACCAGCAGACCAGAGCATACCAGTTTAGACAGACTACACAGGAAAGTTTTGTGAAAGCCCCCCCAAGAGCTGCTGATTGGCATGGAGGAGATATCTGAGACAAATGAGAAGGTGACATGTTTTAGGGAAACTGTTCTGTATATAAGACAGAATTGGACGCCATTTCGGGACTCAGATCTTTTGTCCAGGGTGCCGGCTCTGTCTGAGACTGTGTACACAATAAAAGATCTTGTTTGCATACTAGTCTGTCTGTGTGTGTTTCCTTCCGCGGGTGTGAGGGACTACTGCCTGTTGATTCCTGCTTCATTTCTGGTGCATTTGGCCGGGAAACCTACACCTCGCACCCACGGTAGGAATCCTTCTGCGATCTTGCAGTACCGGGGCTCGACCGGTCGGGACCGGCTCCCGGGTTGTCGATGGTCCTCGGCGCCGCCGGACCCCTTGTACTCCGGAAGGACACCTTGACGTGTCTGGTTGGTCGGTCCCGACGGGCTGCCTACCCCTGGAAACCGGCAGGATAGACTGGCATCCAAACTTTGTCCGGCCGGAGGTCTGGTGAGTACTTCTGCATATTCTGTTCTGAGTAATTCTGTAATGGCTTGATCACCCGTACAAGCGGTCCAAGTAAGGGCCCCCGGGGGGGTTCTGAAACCACTGCTCATCCAGTCTGTGGCAGTTGGGGGTGGATGGGTATGTGTATTTGTTGCTAATGTGCTTATATTCCCTTTATTTCCTTTCCTTCCCTCATGACTCTGGACTTTTCTTCTCTGCTCTCTCAGTGATCCCTCCTCCCCTTGGGGAGGCGGAGTTAAGGTCCGGGCATTCCTTTCTTTTTCTTTTTTTTCCCTCTTACTGTCCGGTGTTCAGTGTGTCTGTCTGTTTTTCGGATTAACCCTGTGTGAACTGGAAATATTGTCAGTATTACTGCATTGAGCATGAGGTCGGGAGGTTCCAAAGGGCAGACGCCCTTGCAGTGTATGCTCCATAATTTTAAATCCGAATTCGGGGAGGATTATGGGGTTCCACTTTCTGCCTCTCGGTTATCTGTTTTATGTGGGTGGGAGTGGCCCACTTTAGTGAAGCTGTGGCCCCCTGAAGGGTCCACTGATCTGCCCACTGTGTCCCTATTCCACCAGATTGTAGTAAAGGAGCACCCGGATCAGTTTCCCTACATTGATTCATGGCTGGCTGTATGCCAGAAGCAGCCAAAATGGCTGCAGCACTGCCATGAGGATCAGTGTAAGATAATGGTGGCAGCTGCCAGCCGCCGGAAGGGACGAACGCCTGCCCCCATCTACCAGGGGCGGGACTCCCCAGAGGTTCCTACACGCCCCTCCAATTTGATTTATCTCCCTGTCCCACCCGTGCCACAACAGGTTCCGCCCCCGATAGATGTACCTTCCCCTGGGGAAGATAGTGCAGGGCTTAGGGAGGATTCTGCAGATTCCAGCTCTACTTCAGATTCTTCTCCTCACAGTGATACACCCGTTCACACCCCTGCATCCCATGGACTGAGTCCATCATTATCCTCCTCACCTCCCACTCCCAGTACTATCTCCAGTGCCACAGTCTCACCCCCTGGGAGCACCCTGGCTGAGCTTAAATTGTCTACCCCTTTAACCCACCGCCTACAGTCTGCCGCTGATAAGCTAACGAAGGATTTCCAAATGCCACTATGGCTAGTACAGGGACTCCCTATCTTCGATGCCACTGGACATGTGGCAGTGGGACCTTCTAGCCTGATATACGTGCCTTTCTCTACTACTGACTTGCTGAACTGGAAGACCCACTATGCCTCCTATACTGAAAAGCCCCAGGAATTGACAGACCTTATGACCAGTATTATGCAAACACACCAGCCTACTTGGTCGGGCTGTAGACAGCTGCTTTCTACCTTATTCAGCACAGAAGAATGAACCCGTATCATGCGAGCTACCCTTGCGTGGCTTGAGGCTCATCCTGATGACCCTAGAGGTATCAATCCTCAGCAGCAAGCAGCTGCGGACTTTCTGAATGAAGACCCTCAGTGGGATCCGAATGACCACGTTGAAGCACAGGCTCTCACTCATTTCCGAACTGCGCTCCTTGAAGGGCTGAAGAAGGGGGGACAGCGGGCCATGAATATCAGCAAGATTGCTGAGACTCTCCAGATTCCTGATGAGAGCCCGGCGGCCTTCTACGAGCGCCTGTCTGAGGCATATCGACTGTACACCCCTTACGATCCAGCAGCTCCTGAGAACCTTCGTATGGTAAATATTGCTTTCGTGGCACAGGCCCAGGGTGATATAAGATGGAAGCTGCAGAGATTGGACGAGTTTGCGGGCATGAACGCTGCACAGCTGATGGAAGTGGCACAAAAGGTGTTTGTGAATCGTGACCAGGAGTAAAAGCGAGAATCCGAATGTCGCATGAAGAAAAAGGCGGACTTCCTAGTGGCTGCCCTACCCGAGCAACCACCGGTTCCAGCCTGGGCCATGGAAGGGAGCAGGGGATGTGGACGAGGTTGAGGGCATGAAGGGCCGAGGTATCCCCTGGGCCCCAATCAGTGCACCTACTGTAAAGAGGAGGGACACTGGAAGAATGAGTGTCCGAATCGTAACGCAAGAAGGGGGCGATTTCCGTCCATACGGGGCGTGAGGGCAAGGCCTGTGCATGCGACACGAGGGCAAGACCAACCTATGGTATACCAGCATGACACCTTCCCGCCTCCTCCACCAGACCTTGAAGGCCTTGCAGCGGTGGAACATTATGACTTGGATGAATACTAGACCAGTCCGGGCTCCAAGTTTCTGTTAGGTCGCCAGGAGCCTATGGTCAAGATGAACTTAGGGGACCAAGAAATGCAATTCATGGTTGATACCGGAGCAACACACTCAGTGGCTACCCAACAGGTGGCCCCGGTCTCCTCCCGATCAGTAACTGTCGTGGGAGCCACAGGGAAAGAGCCCAAAGATCCTTTCTGCAAAACCGCATGTGCCAATTGGGGGGACGGACTATCACCCACCAGTTCCTGTATATGCCTGAATGCCCTATACCCCTGTTGGAGAGGGATGTCTTGGCTAAACTTCAGGCCCAGATATCCTTCGGGCCTGAGGGCCAGGCTGAACTTGAAATACCCAGCCTGGGCCCAGCAGTTTTGGTATTGTGCGTCCCCCGGGAAGAAGAATGGCGGCTGTACGAGGATAAACCCGAGTCTGATGTGACTGCCTTGGATAAATGGGATTCAGTACCCCCCCGGAGTATGGGCTGAAGGTAACCCCCCCCCCCGGAATGGCCATCAATATCCCTCCTGTTTGTATTGAATTGCAGGTAGTTTCCACTCTAAATGCTACTGATTGTTTCCTTTGTGTACATGGCAAAGAAAGAGGATTTAACATGTCTAACGCTGAATTATCATGTAGCTCTATTACAAAAGTATACAATGCTTACTCAGAAATGTATCTTCCCTTAGGCTGGTTTTTGAAATGCATAAGTACAATGGAAAATACAAAGCATGGCCTAGTGGTTAGGGCAAGTTACCTTGGGCCAAAGGGCTAGGGGCTTGAATCCTGCTAGAGGAGAGCAGGGGCGGCCCAAGGGGGGTGCGGGGCCATGTGCGGAGACTCGGTGCGGGGCCTCATTTGCATAAGGTGCCTCATTTGCATAAATATTTGCATAATGTTACCATACACTAACTTTTAGTAAACATGCCTCTTAATGAGTATATGGATAAAGAAAGACTAAAAGGTTTCTACATTACTATAATCCAGTACCAACCGCCAGGCACATTAGGAACTACTACAAACACTGCCCATTTAGAACCCATAGCAAACCCGCCGTATCCTAACAGCACTACCAGGACTCACAAAGCACCATACCCTAACTATCAAAAGGCAACACTGCAAATATTAAACCAATACATTTCAGAGAACAATAATACATGACCTACTGGGGAAAGAACAAGTGGCAATGTCAAATAGGAATTACATAAACAGTATACCTCAGCTCAGTTACACATGCAGAACATAGACCATCACCAAACAAGGAATCACAATTTAGGAACAGGAAGACCATAATTAAACTGGGAACCCCAAAAGCCAAACTTGGAATATACAACAACACTGTAGAAATAAAACTATAAATTAATTTCCTCTTGTACTAAACAAAGCGCAAAAATTAATGATGCACATTTCCCAGAGCTGACATATTCCAGTTAATAAATTCAAAATAAAGAGATATTTTTCTACCTTTTGTGCATTTTTTTTCAGTTGCAATTGTTCCAGCCACTTTCTTCTGGTTTCTTCGTGTCTTCTGCTAACTCTCCATCTGCTGTCCATTTGTCCTTTCTTCTGTCTTGTTTTTTTTTTTTTCCATTCTCTCTCTACATCTGCTTTAACATGCTAATCTTTCTCCTTTTGCTCTTTCCTCATTCCTATTTCATCCACTCAAATTTTATCCCTCCATCCTCAATCCCCACTTACTCTCCCAATATCCGGCCAATTGTAGATTTGTCTTCCCTCCCACGCAAAATATTTTTCCCTCTCCATTTCACTCTCCCAGCTCCATCCCATTTTAATCCTCCCCCAACATCAGCTCCTTTCTAGTTCCAGCCCCACCCAGCATCTGCTCCCTTCTTGTCCCTGCATCAGCCCATTTCCAGTCCTAGTCCCCCATCAGCCCATTTCCAATCCTATCCTAGCCCCACCATCAGCCCATTTCCAGTCCTAGCTCCCCCATCCATTTCCAGTCCTATCCGAGTCCATCAGTTCATTTCCAATCCCAGCCCCTCATCAGCCCATTTCCAGTCCTATCAGTTCCTCCATCAGCTCATTTTCAATCCATGCCCCCATCAGCTCATTTCTATTCCTTTCCTAGCCCCACCATCAGCCCATGTCAAATCCTAGCTCCCCTCCACTCAGCCCATTTCCAATCCAAGCCCCCCATGAGCCTACTTCCAGTTCTAGCCCCTCCATGAGTCCATTTCCATTCAAGCCCCCACCACAGCCCATTTCCAACCTTAGCACCCCCAACAGCCCATTTCCCGTCCTATCCTGGCCCCTCCATCAGCCCATTTCCTGTCCTAGCCCCCCCCCCCCACTCAGCCCATTTCCAGTCCTAGCTCCCTCTCCTCACAGCCCATTTCCATTCCAAGCCCCCCTCCCCATCAGCTATTTGCAGTTCAAGCCCCCTTTCCACTCAGCCCATTTCCATTCCAAGCCCCTGTCCCCATCAGCTATTTGCCGTTCAAGCCCCCCTTCCACTCAGCCCATTTCCAGTCCTAGCAACCCCCCATCCCATTACCAGTCCTAGCTCCCCCATCAGCCCACTTCCAGTCCGAACCCCCTATAGCCCATTACCAGTCCTAACCCCCCATCAGCCCACTTCCAGTCCGAACCCCCTATAGCCCATTACCAGTCCTAACCCCCCCATCAGCCCACTTCCAGTCCTTACCCTCCCATCAGCCCATTTTCAGTCTTACCCCCCCATCAACCCATTACCAGTCCTAACCCATCAGCCCACTTGTAGTCTTAGCCCCCCCATAGCCCAGTACCAGTCCTAACCCCCCCAGCCCATTACCAGTCCTAACGCCCCCCACAGCCCATTACCAGTCCTAACCCCCTATCAGCCTACTTGTAGTCTTAGACCCCCATAGCCCATTACCTGTTGTAACCCCCCCATCAGCCCATTACCTGTCCTAACCCCCCATAGCCCATTTCCAGTCCTAATCCCCCCATCAGCCCACTTGTAGTCGTAGCCCCCCATAGCCCATTACCTGTCATAACTTCCCCCATCAGCCCATTTCCAGTCTTAGCCCCTCCATAGTCTATTACCTGTCCTAACCCCCCATAGCCCATTCCCAGTCTTAACCCCCCCATCAGCCCACTTCCAGTCCGAACCCCCTATAGCCCATTACCAGTCCTAACCCCCCCCTATCAGCCCATTTTCAGTCCTTACCCCCTCCCTCCCTCCCTATTTACAGTCCTTACCCCCTCCCCATCAGCCCATTTACAGTCCGCCCCCCCTCAGCCCATTTACAGTCCTCCCCCCCTCCCCATCAGCCCATTTACAGTCCTTACCCCCTCCCTCCCCATCAGCCCATTTACAGTCCTTACCCCCCCTCCCCCCCTCCCCATCAGCCCATTTCCAGTACTTACCCCCCTGCCCCCCTCCCCATCAGCCCATTTACAGTCCTTACCCCCCCTCCCCATCAGCCCATTTACAGTCCTTATCCCCCCCTCCCTCCCTCCCCATCAGCCCATTTACAGTCCTTACCCCCCTCCCTCCCTCCTCATCAGCCCATTTACAGTCCTTACCCCCCCCTCGACCCCCTCAGCCCATTTTCCGTCCTTAACCCCCCTCCCTCCCTCCCCATCAGCCCATTTACAGTCCTTACTCCCCCTCCCTCCCTCCCCCCCCATCAGCCCATTTACAGTCCTTACCCCCCTCCCTCCCTCCCCATCAGCCCATTTACAGTCCTTACCCCCCCCCTTCCCCATCAGCCCATTTACAGTCCTTACCCCCCCTCCCTCCCTCCCCATCAGCCCATTTACCGTCCTTACTCCCTCCCTCCCCCCCCCCCATCAGCCCCTTTACCGGCCTTACCCCCCCCCCACCCCAGCTAAGTTTAAAAAAAAAAAGACCCAGAAACCGGCTGCTGCTGCCGCTGCCGCCGTGGCAGCGGCAGAATGGAGAATCCCACGGGGCCCCCCTGTCCGGCAGTCTTTGATGCGGCCTCAGCGCGGGCTTTTCAGAGCCGCGCGAAGGGAGAGTTTCCCTTTCTCGCGGCTCTGTTAATCCCGCCGCGGGGCTGATGGGATTTCCCATCAGCCCCGCGGCGTGATTAACAGAGCTGCGAGAAGAGAAGCTCTCTCTCTTCGCGCAGCTCTGACAGCCGACGGAGGCCACAGAGAAGACTGCCGGACAGGGGGGCCCCGCGGGATTCTCCATTCTGCCGCTGCCACGGCGGCAGCGGCAGCAGCAGCCGGTTTCTGGGGTTTTTTTTTTTTTAAACTTAGTTGGGCTGATTGGGGGGGGGTGGTAAGGACTGTAAATGGGCCCCGCGGGATTCTCCATTCTGCCGCTGCCACGGCGGCAGCGGCAGCCGTAGCCGGTTTATGATTTTTTTAAAACTTTAATGGGATGCAAGATGTTTTTTGCGCGGGGCCCCCTGAAACGCGGGGCCCTGTGCAAAAAACATTCTTGCTCAATGGACGGGCCGGCCCTGGAGGAGAGCAACCTTGGGCCCGAAGGACTGGGGTTTCTAGTCCCACAGGTGCTCCTTGTGGCCTTGGGCAAGCCAGTTAACCCCCCGTTGCCTCAGGTACAAAAACAGATTGTGAGCCCTTTGGTGACAAGGGAAAAAACTATATATACAGTACCTGAATGTACACTGCTTTAACTGGTAGAAAAGCAGTATATAAGCCTGGATAAATAAATAATTTTTTCTAGGAACCATCTGTCGATAGATCCAGAACACATGAGTGGTAGAGATGTGCAGGACATAAACTTTTGTTTTATTTTCAGTTTTTGTTTATTTTCATCTTGCATCACAAAAATGTGCTCTCTTTCACAATACTGTGCACTATTGCAAAAGAGTACACACTATTGTGTGTGTACTATTGTTCAATGGTGCATGCTATTGTGCAATAATATGCACTATGGATGGCAATTGAGAAATGACATAAATATCGTCATTTCCTGTTTCACCCAGATCACCATTTTTGTTACAAATGAAAGCACACTTCTAATGGTGGTTAAGGAGAGGCAAACTGCAACCTAAGGATAAGTGATTGATAGGTGTGGTCCAGAATAATGGATTGCAGATGAGGTAGTTCACAACAAGCATAGAGAAAACTGGTAAAACAGACATATGCAGATTCTGTAAGAAAGAGTTGTAAACGGTTACTCATCTTGTAGCTGGTTGTGAAGTTCTGATGGCAGAAAATTTCTATACAGAAAAGTGCAACATAGTGGTATGTCTCATTCATTGGAAACACTGCAAGCACTACAACATTGCTGCATTGGAAAAGCACTGAGATCACGACTCTAAAAAAGAATTACAGAGAATGAAGAAGTTATGATAACTTGTGACATTCCCATTCCAATGGATAAGAAGTTGAATGCAAGGAAATCCGTTATAATGGTAAAGGAGAAAAAATACTACCCAAGTCCCAGAGAAAATGTCAGCCAGCTGTGGAACCAACTCCCACCAGAACTACGAGCTAACAATGACCTTCTAGACTTCAGAAAGAAACTCAAAACGCACATTTTCCAATCACATTTCAACCTGAACTAAACCCACAGATGGAGCAGCCCCTGACCACTGTGTCCAAGAAGATTATCCTGTATATATGTATTTATGTATATATGTAAATGAACTCCCCCATAGCTAAGAAGTGTTAACTCTGTATGATGTGCTTTTCTGACAATCTGTATGTAAACAAAATTTGTACCTGCCTTGATTCGGCAGTTTCACAATAGTAATCCTACCCGCTTCTGATCGCTGGAAGGAGCGGGCTACAAATGCTTGCTAAATAAATAAATAAATAAATCGTCCGGTTAATTTGGCACTGCGGGTATTGACCAATTGTTCCCCCTCCAGATGCATCACTGAGATCTAAGGGCTCCAGGCTGCCCTCCTTCTGCGCATAAGAGACGGAAGGGATGGAATCAACAGATCCCATATCATTCACCGCACCTCCATCCCAATGATCAACACCTCTGCAGAATTCAAGCCCAAATTAAAGCCCTTCAGTCTGCTCCGGCACAGCCGGTAAGTAGAGTGATTCCTAGGGCAGGGGTATCAGGCAGGAGAAAAAGGAAAAAGCATGGCCCTTTTCTGTCCAAACCAGAGGGGCAAGAGGATGGCCCATGGCCTGCAGGCCCCTCTTAAGACTGGTCATGACCCTTCCCTCTGCCCCTCCGCCCCCACCACACATTAAACCCTGCCTGTCACCTCTGCCCTCTTGTGCCCGACAACTGATAATACAGTCGGTCGGGTCTGAAACAGAAGATTGTTAGTATGGCGTACAGACAGCGTTTAAAAGAAGCAGCCTATTGTAAACATGGTGATATTGTGACATCCTTTAGGAGAGACTTTTTCACAGGAGCTGCGATGTTTGAAGATAATGGTACATGTGAAAAATTGAAGTGAAATATAGTTGTGTCTATTAGAAAAGAAAGTGTATATGATTCATTTGCTTGCTTTTCTGACATTCTGTTTTTAAAAGGATAATGTTTTTCTGGTTGTAAAAGATTTAAAAAGCCTGGCTGAAACTTGGTAATTAGTTGTTGTGTTCTCATATGCTGATTTTCTTCCTTAGTAAATCAGAGCTGTATTTCATTAGACTTGTAAGTTGATATTTGAAATGTCTGCATTCTTAACTTTGTTAGATGGTAAAAAGTAAAGACAGGTTTTTCTTGTTTTAACTCATCAGTCTTAGGTAAGGTAATTTCAATTGTTTTTCTGTTTTGAATTGTGCCTCAGTATGAATAAAAAAAGAGATAAATGTTGTAGCGCTGTGTTTTCTGTGCATGCTGATTTTTTTTGTTTTTGTTTGGTAATTATTACTTTAAAAATAAGCAGTAAGTTTTCGTAAGCCTTAGTCTGTAAGGATTAATATGTTACTATGACCTAGGCATGTATGTTAGTTGGTATGAGGATGTAGTTGATGGTATGAGTAAGTGATTAGAAGGTATTGCGTGAAGTAAGATAATAGCGATAGAAGGATTTTTTGATAGTAAACTAATTAGGGTGGTCTAATGTGATGTGATATGCTGATTTAATAAATATGGAAAAAGATGAGATTCTACAATGGATTTTGCAGTGTTAATGTATTTCGACAGCTAGTGATTTCTTTCTTTCTGTATGAGTTTGTACTGTAGTATGGAATGGATTTTCTGCGTCAATGGATTGGAATTGGAATGTATTGTACACTGAAGCAAGAACCTTAGAAGCAGATAGTATATATAATGAGCCTGGCAGAGTTTTGTGTATTTACAGTAACTCTGTGGTGAGAAATATTCACAGTTACCTGGCTAGAAGACCTTGATTGCAAGTTTTGATAGAGAAGTTATTTTAAACAAACAAACAAACAAAAAAATAGTTCCAGTTAAAGTACAGCCTGAATGCGGCAAATTCTTTTCTTTTTCCATCTGAATATATAATAAGAACAATTTCTGATTCCAGTCGGCAGTAGAGTTATTGAGAAACAAATCTGCATGATTGTAATTATACTGGGGGCTATTCGTGCCTTCACCTAACCAGACTAACTTCACTGCTGGTTGTGCGGGGAAGTTAGATGGGGGCAGGGAAGGGGCGGCTCGGGGGTAGAGTCTGGGCGGTCGCCAGCTCAGGATTTGCAGGGCCAATTCTAATGCCGGCCCTATACGTCCAGGGCCGGCAACTTATACGGGGAAGCTAATCCACCTGTCTGTATGTCATTTTGCAGCAGGCCCAGGGTGGGCAGGAGGGGCCTAAAGGCAGTCCCTTCAGCTCGACCCTGGCCTTTGGAGGTTGGATCAGGAGTCGGGCTGCGGGGAATGAGGTCCTGCAGTCCGGCGGCCGGCATCATGGCTCTTCAATGTAGCTGCAGTGCCATAGCAACATGATGCCATGGCGCCACGGCTCCATTGAGGAGCCTTGACTGAGTTAGCTGAGGACAGTCCTGCACATGCAGAGTGGACTGAATCATAGTTCCGGCTGGCACATGCAGGACTGTTCGCCATTCTGATCCTGTGGGGCTAGACAGACGTACAGAAGCGATCAACGTTCGGAATGGAATCGGGCCCATTATGTTTAAGATTATCTGGATTTGATAAGTGTGAAAGAGGAGGAAAAAGAATATTAACCATGTCTTTATTTGTGTACAGTAAATAAGCTTAATCCACAATGTATAAGTTTTGTTTTCTAGGTTAGGGATCTGAGCATAACCTGGTTAAGAAAATGTTTCTGTTGATTTCATTCTATGTGTCAAGAGATTAGAGTAACAATGTCCTGGACTATTATTTATTTATTTTTTTATATCTTTATTGAATATATAATTAGTATAACAACCAACCATACAATACAGGACAATCGAAATAGAAACTTACATAACACTTTACAAAAAGCTAGAAGGAAAAATATACTGATAAAGCCCACATTACTGGGACTAAGTGTGATTATAGTAATAAAACAAATAAAGAGAAAGGAAAACCAAGGCTCAAAAACAAAAGCCAACAGCTAAGGAGGCATGATTAATTACTCATCCCCTTCTACCTGAACTAAGCTCTGTCTGTCTGTAATAAATTGCTCCAAGTGGGCAACATCTGAAAAAACATACGTTGCACCACCATAGTTCACAACACATTTACAAGAAAATCGAAGAAAGAACGTAGCACCCAACTTAAGAATGCAAGGCCTTAAAGCTATAAAAAAGCCTCCATCTAAGTTGGGTGCTACGTGACACATCCGGGAAAATATTCACTCTGTGCCCACAAAAAATTGCTGACTTATATTTAAAGAAAGCTTTGAGTATACGTTGCTTACACTCTAAGGATTTCAATGTGACAATTAATGTGGATCAAGAGTTAATTACATCGGCAGAGTCTTCAAGAAAAGCTGTTAGATCTGAAATGGAGGGCTCAAGAACATCGAGCTCACCTTCAGCATTCTCACTACGTTTAAGACGTGAAATATAATACAAGTGAGACACCTCAATAGGATCAACAATGAGCAGAACTTCTTTCAGGTATTTCTCAAATAAAATCTTAGGGGAAAGCAGAGAAGTACAGGGAAAATTCAGCAGTCGAAGATTGCAGGCACGTAAAGTATTTTCAAAAGCTTCTAATTTAGTATGCATTATCAAGGAATCCTTGATTCCAACCACATTAGTTGATTGTATTAAAGAAAACTGTGACTCCAGTCTAACGACCGCTGCGTCCACAGAAGAAACTTTATCATTTAACTGCTGAAAAATCGAAACAGCTTCTTGCGAGAAATCACATAATGAACTCAAAGTTGATGACAATTTAACATCAATACTCTTTAAAGTAGCCCAAAGATCCTTTAAAGTAATCTCCTTGTCAGGTAGCAAAGGTGGGAGGCCCGAATGGTCCCCCTCCTTTGCCAACCGAACTGGCTTAGGCAAAACAACCGTTACCTCAGAATTAGAAGTTACTCTTGCCGAGTCAACAATTTCCCCCCAATAAAGAGGAAGAAGCTAAAGCAGCTGGGCAAGAAGGCGGGGTCCTCCCTCCCGAACTGAGGGAGGCACCCTCAGGGGAGGACTGCGCCACCGGGCGAGAATTAAAATGCTTATCAAGGAGGCCGACAACAGGGCCGCTAACAGCGGGCGTACCTTCCACCCACCCCGCTTTCGCTTTCCTTTTCCCCATTCAATACTTAAAGGCAAAAGAGATACAAATTAAGAAACAGGAACACGCAAGCGTCTTCCGCCTTAGTGACGCCGAAGGGGCGCCAAAGGGGCATGTCCTGCCCCTTTGTACACGCCCCTTCGGATCACGCTCCGCGGTCAAAACCACAAAAGACATATATTCCGACAGGGTCCTCACTGTATATAGATGGCCCCATGTTGCCTGCCTGCAGCTAAGGGGGAGGCAAGCGTCTCAGCAAGGCACCAACAGTGGCAGTTCCCGGGCCACACGAACAGGCCCCCTACACCTCCAACTCGATCACACCAGGTCCACTGGGTAAACGGCAGAGCAGCCTTTTTTCTCACCAGGGTCCTCGATGGATATAGATGGCCCCACGCTGCCTGCCCGCAGCTAAGGGGGAGGCAAGCGTCTCAGCAAGGCACCAACAGTGGCAGTTCCCGGGGCACACGAACAGGCCCCCTACACCTCCAACTCGATCACACCAGATCCACTGGGTAAACAGCAGAGCAGCCTTTATTCTCACCAGGATCCTCGCTGGATATAGATGGCCCCACGCTGACTGCCCGCAGCTAAGGGGGAGGCAAGCATCTCAGCAAGGCACCAACAGTGGCAGTTCCCGGGGCACACGAACAGGCCCCCTACACCTCCAACTCGATCACACCAGGTCCCGTCCTGGACTATTATAAACCACTTACAAGAATCTATTGAATCTTAAGTTCTTATGTTGTGTTTTTCAGTTTTGCTATTATGAAATGACCCCTGCAGAACTGAGGTTTTGTTGCTAGTGGAATAGGCATGGAATTAGTATCACTGACTGAGGTAGAGTCAAGGTGTAAATAAATTTACCCTTTGCAAGAGATTAATTGATCCTCTATTATTCTTTTTGTGCTGAATAAGATGTTAACAAAGAGAAGTTGTAAACAATGACAATTGAATTTCTAATTGGTTTAAATTCTATGTTTTGAAAGTTGTGTGGTTATGAATGCATTACCTTTTGTTGAGCATAAATTTGATCCTTTTTGTTTTGTGTCCTGATGTCCTTCCTTTGTGCGCTGAGATGTTTTTGTCAGTCAGACAATGTTCAGGGTAATAAGTCAAACCATTACCTAAGATAAGAGAGCCTAACTAAGAATTTTTGGTGAACAATTGAAATGAGTTTAATTTAATTGCCATAAACTGCTAGTTTCTGTTTTGATATTTGTTACCCCTTGAGTAATACTTTGTATATTGTCATGGTTGGAGAATAAATTACAGTTAATGATATACCTTGTAATGATATACCTTGTAAGTTGTGCATCTGATAAGAGAGGTGTGTCTATTAGGTCACTGCTAATTTTAATTTGATAGATAAAAAGAAAAATTAAGGGAATGCAGATACAAAAGAGAAGTATGTTGCAAACTAACTTGGTATACATATATTCCACATATATTCTAATACAGTAGATGTACTTTATTGTAAGTAATTAACATTAGATTAGATTAGATAACTGCAGCAAAAGCGTATCACCGATTAAAGATCATCAGACTATTCAAGCCAATCCTCAGCCAAGAACATTTCCACACCGTTTGCCAGGCAGTCATCACCCCCATACTGGACTACGGAAATTCATTATATCAAGGGCTACCTAAACAGTCTGTCCATCCACTTCAATTGGTTCAAAACACTGCAGCATGCATAATCAATTATATATTACATGCACTGAATCCTATGGGCCAAAGATGACGACTACTGTGAATGAAAAGGAGTCTTTAATGCTATTGAAAGCCGGATGGCAGCAAGGATCCGTGATTCTAGCATACTACAGAAAGATATATATGCAGCCATGAAGCTAGGTAGGCAGTCACTGAAACTGTCCAAGATGTGCATAGCGCACCCCAGAGTGAAAAAGAGAATGCTGCTGAAGAAGTTGCAGTTGTGACCAATGTTGTGATGTGAATGTCAGCGTAAACCTCTGAACTACTGAAAGATCTATGAAGAAAAGTTGGCCACTGTCAGCATATAGTGCTTGAAGAATAACTGGTAGAGCTTTACTCTCTATACACATTCTTACTGAGACCTAGCAAGGGCAAACAGTGTCACATAGGGGTATGTTTACTAAACCGTCTTAATGTTACCGGTGCTAGTTACAGCGATAATGTGAAGAATGCCATATAAGGAGTGGGCATTCCGGCATCAAGGTAGCAAGAATCTGTATCGCGCAATAGTGTGTGCCGTGGCACGTTAATGTGCGTTAACCCTAAGTTCATGCCAGCAGAGTGTGAGAAGCTATAAAGATGTAGCTCACTGTTTACTGCAATGACTGTGGAGGCAGAGGTCATGGGTTTGATCCCACAGTGGTGGTATGTAAGAAGGATGTCTGAGGCACTTCCCTTTTTTTTATTTTTATTTTAATGAAAAATGATACAAAGAAAAATTACATAAACATAATTACAAGTCCACATCAAGGAGGAGCTTCATACATACAATAAGCCCCGAGGGAAAAAATATCTTAAGCTCAATTATACAAAATCAAGAGAATATGTAATAACAAAAGAAAAATTTATATATATTAGTTATGAGTGCTCCCTCTCATTCAAAAAGTTCACCAATTGGTCTACTTCAAAGAACAAATAATGTTTACTTTGAAAAGAAATCTGACATTTGCAGGGAAATTTAAGGTAAAACAATGCACCAATGGCTAACACGCGCGGACGCATATCTAGAAAAGCCTTACGACGTTCCTGAGTAGCCTTAGCCACATCTGGAAATATCTGAATACATTGAAAACAAAACTTTTCAGTCTTCCTCTGAAAATAAACCCATAGAATCCTATCCTTGTCTATCCCCTGAACAAAGGAGACTAACAAAGTACCCCTGGTGGGGATATCATCAGAGGAAGACTCAAGAAACCCTGAGAGATCTAATGTAGAAGACACCAACTGATCATATTGAACTCCCTCTGAGGCACATTCATCTCTGATCACCTTTCCTTTAGGCAAATAATATAAACTTGAAATCAAAATATCTGCCACATCTTTAAGTAATAATACTTCCTTAAAAAATTTCTGTAACAACAATAAGGGAGAGAGATAATGTGTCCTAGGAAAATTTAAAAAACTTAGATTTTTCGAACACAAAAAATTCTCCCTAAACTCATCTTGACGATGCAAAAATCCCAAATCCTGAGTAAACTTTGTAGTAGCAGTCTGTTGAGAGGAGATCAGCTTTTCATTGGATACAACAGATCTCTCCACAATTGTTAATCGAGCTTCATGATCAGATAATTTACAGACCGTCTCCTTTGAGAATGCCGAAACCTTCTGCAAAGATGCAGATAAAGCCAATTCCATCCAGGAGACTACAAGCCAAACATCCTTCAAGGAAACATTCTCAGGAGGTAACAGTCATTCACCAATAACAGAAAAAGAAATTACCGAAGGAAGAGGAGGTGGCAAAGGCGCAATAGCAGAATCAATTTTCAAGAAAGAGTCTGGAAGTAAAGCTTCAGAACAATCCACACATTTCACTTCCGAAGGAGAGGAAACAACAAAACTTACAGAGTCTAACTCTTGATTGGGTTGAGCTACACCCTTAGCAGTAGCAGAGGTGGATGGAGAAGTAGTACTCACAGTTGACAAATCCGTCGAGTCAGATGGTAAGGGTCCCAACAAGGCCGGAGGGTTCTCCACTTGTACGTGGGCATCCATCGGGCCTGTTACTTTAACCGCTTTTGACTACGCAGGTTGTGGAAGATGTTTCCTCCGCTTCCCCATAACAAAACAACACCAATGTACCTAGTGCACTGAAGGGGCACCAAAGGGGCGGTACCTGCCCCTTTGGACACGCCCCTTTGGTCACGCTACGACGGGCACGCACCCGCTAAACGCGTCCCATGTTGGAGCCGATCTTTTATGGCCCTCCTCCAGTCCAGCGCCCCAATGAGGAGTTCGGCAGGCAGGAACCTCAGGTAAGCAGCAAGGAAAAAAATAGAATGAAGCAGCTCACCGTCCCGCGTTGGAGCCGATCTTTTATGGCCCTCCTCCAGTCCAGCGCCCCAATGAGGAGCTCGGCAGGCAGGAACCTCAGGTAAGCAGCAAGGAAAAAATAGAATGAAGCAGCTTGGCACTTCCCTTTTTTAATTTAAATCAGTGCTGTATGAGGCAGCAAAAACACTCTCACAGTGCCGTAACATAAGGTGCCGCATAAGGCGCCCTATAAGGCACTCCATAGGGCACATTATAAAGTGCCCTGTCCGCCAAGGCGCCTTCTAATGTGCCCTATAGGGCACTTTATAGGGCGCCCGATAGGGCGCCTTATGAGGCACCTTAAGGTTACAGCACTGTGAGGGTGCATGTTGCTGGCAGCACTGATTTAAAGTAAAAGGAAAAGCCTCATACAGCCTTATTAAATAACACCACTGTGGCATCAAAACCCTGACCTCTGCTTCTACAGTCATTGAAATAACCAGTGGGCTACACTTCTATAGCTGCTATCACACTGCTGGCTGGCTACAGAAAGACTGCAGGTCACCACACAAACTGTCTGCTGTGGTTACCAGGATAGGGTGAACCCACCCATACTCATGATGCACTGCACATGCAGATCAGCAGTCTACAGCTGATCACAAGATGGGGTATGCATCCCCACAGCACCTAGGCCTGGTAGGGGGAACTGACCGTGTGTGTTACTGGCACAGAGTAGCTACAGACCGTGACATTGTGTGGGTCCTGTGCTCACCCTGAGGGTGAGATGGGGCACCCAGCACCATGTCTGCAGCACCTGGCTTGCCTGAGATAGGCTATGCTACAGGTCCTCAACAGTGCTAGTGTGTGATAGGTAGTCCTTGCAGACACACCTAGGATACACCCGTGTCCATCTGTAATTCCCAGTCACGTCTAGCCCTTGTGGACTATGATGCACCCAGAATAGTGAATATCCTGTGTGGGTGCCATGGTCACATGTTATAGGTGAAGGGGGGTGTTTGGCCCCAAAAGCAGAATATGTAGCACCACCCAACCCGCCCTCTGTGCCTCAGGGTGGAGGACAGGATCTCCCACCAACAAATCCACATTCTACATCTCTGCAATCGTAGCAGTAGAGGGAACCAGCAACCCCAGTCCTGCTGGGAAATGGGCATCCTACAGGGTGGTCAGTGCAGATATGTATGCATCACAGAAGGCAATGCAGGCAGGCAGAACACTGGAAAAGCTCAGCTTCCCCCCACCACTATCTGACATTCACCAGCAGAGGGCACAGTCAGTCTCCACCCACTGCACCCTGCAAGGTGTCCCAGCCATACACATGCCAACTGTAGAATAGTCTGCTAGCTAGTACATAGTGCATGTTCCTGGAAGAACTGTGTGCACCCAAAAATGGGATGTAAGCACACACACCAAGCAGGTATTTCAGTGATTGGGCCCCAAAAAATGGAGCCCATAAATATCACTTGAGAAAAATACTGCATAGCACTATGGGGGAACCTAGCCATGCCATGGTCACTACACAGTCAGGGTGAGAGTGACCTCCCAGCAGGACATGCTGTGGCCACCCTGTCCGTGCAGGTGGTGATCGGGCACTACAATGTCCCAGCCATTGCCCTATGACCTGTGCAGATGCATCCTGCCCAGGCCACCCTGTCCGGGCCATACCCACAGTACCTTGCCCCTCATTATGCACATTGGCAGGCTAACACTGGAAACAGTGCTAGCAGCGTGGGCTCAGTAAGGTGTAGGCAGCCACAACACACTGGATAGACATACACACACTCCCACACCTATGCCAGCATTGTGCAACTATAGAGATTTGTGGCAGCCCTGGCCATCACACCAGTCCTGGGCACAGTGTGGGCATTGCCATGGTACACAATACTGTTGGGGTCACTCCCCGGGGTGGTAAACACTGTCAGAAGAAAGAACTTATGAATCTCTGACAACAAATCGTGTTTAACCTAGGATGTGTTATCTGACATTAATCATAGCAACCTTTTGATATCTGTGGAATGTGTTCCCAAGTTTAGGACAGCATTGCTAAGGTATGCAGGTGCCAGTATTGGGAGATGCTGCTCCATGCAGGGCCCAACAGTCTGACTCTCCATGAGGCTTTGGATAGTGGGGCCTGTGGTTGTGGGTGTTTGTGCCCCTGTTAGCCGCTGCTTTAGGGCAGAGGTTCCCAACTCCGGTCCTGGTGGGCCAAACACTGTTCAGGTTTTCATGCTGTCCCTAATGAATATGCATGAGATACATTTGCATACAATGGGGGCAGCACATAAAAATGCAGCACAGGCATATTTATTAGGGACAGCATGAAACCTGAATGGTGTTTGGCCTTCCAGGACTGCAGTTGAGAAACTCTGCTCTAGGGATTGCACATGTTTATGGTGTCTGTGCTCTGTAGGTTAAAATATAGGCGTGTATGGTGTGTTTCTTTTTTCTGCAATAACGGTTCCGTCGTTCTTACCACAGTTTAGTACTGGGTAAAATATAGGGACATGGGTTGCAGGAGGCACAGTTGGGACTTGAACCTGGGGCCTTCTGCCCCTGAACACACTGGCTGTGTGTATTGCACCAAAATGTTGCCACAGGGGCAGATCAGTCCCTGGGGATACCATGACTGTTCGTCAGACAGACCTTGTCTGTTGCAGTGCACGGCACCCACCTAAATGGGCCTTGGCCATGGTCTGCTGTGGGCAGATGCCACTGACCCCTCCACCACCAGCATCCCTCCGCCACCATGCTGAAATGCCCTTGTGCCGGTGGTGCTGGTGGTGCGCAGTCCCAGGCCATCCAGTGTGCCGGTAGGCGGCTGCCTATGGTGCGTGATATGGGGTAGGGGTGCCTGCATAGACATCCATGCTTCCCCCCGGCATCGCCTGCTATTTTTATGTGCCCTTTGAGGTCCTTGCTGGGTACTGTCCCCTGGGACACTGTGGGACGCACACTCGTGGCCATGTTTGCACTTGATCAGTTGCTGTCTTGCTGGTTTTCCGCTTCTACATTCCTATGTGTCACCTAGGCTTCTGCCTAGTCCACCCTGTGCCCCAGCTTCTCCACTGCATGTCCCATCTGCAGCCCCCTGTACCCCATTTGCAGCCTCACCGTAGTGCCCTCTCGTACTTGGGCACTATGATGTTGCTGCACATGTATCACTACTATCACATTTTTTGGTTTGCCTGTCTTTGCTACACATTGCCGACTGAAATGGTCTCTCTCCCCTGCAAATGTGCCTCTAGCGCGAGGTTTTCACTGGCGCTAATTTTCAGAGCTTCATTTCACGGCGTTAGTGTGCATGGAGTCTCTCCCTGCCCACTCTCTGCCCATTGACCCCTTCTCTCCGCCCCTGGGGAGCCTTACTCCGCCCTCTGGGAAGCCTTACTCAACCCTCTGCACACCTTACTGCCACAGGAAATGTTATCACGCAATACGTGACGTTCTCGCACTGTAATGCGCCATTATCGCATGATAACATATCGCGATAATGTATCACGTATCACGCGATAACATCGCAGCTGCTACGTTTGCGCCGTTTAGTAAACATACCCCATAGTTTTGGTTAATTGCAGGATGCTTGCAATCCTTTTTCTATATTGGCAAATGGAGCATATGTATAAAGACTTCTTCCAACCAGCGAGATGAAGTTTGCCTGTGAACCAGATGTGGTACAAAGGACTCTGCAGCAAGTGAAGAGAGAGATATTCTCTACTATGGCAGAAGATTTATTTTGGACTTGAATATATTTTAGCTATCATTCATTTGTAGCGATTCTGTCCAGAATCAGAGGGGGGACTGTTGGAAGTAACTTGAAATGGGGTCCCAGGACACTCTGAAAAGGGTTAATATGGAGAATGGCTTGGAATGTTTCTGACAGTTTGAAGTCCGGCAGTAGAGAGATGTGTAACAAAAACCAAGGTTTTACTTTGAGATGACATTGTTTGTGAAAATGAGACAGAATGCTTTTGTTTTTAGAATGATGGAGCAGAAATGTCTCTGCCATGACCTAGAGCATCAGATAAACAAAGCTTGACATAGAGCTGAATTTGTACAATGTAAGAGTTTTTACCCTAATAAAAGGAGGTGTGATGGCCTTGCTGGAGGGAGGGGGGGAATCATGGGAACTTACACAAGTGTGCACACCTATGAATTCCTCACTTAAGCTTAAGTTGTACTATTTTATATTTATTTATTTACATTCTCTTATATACCGTGCTATTCTGCATCAGTGCGGTTTACATTGAACAAACTGAAATTACATTGAACAGGGCATTATAACTTGGAGATAACTATTTTACAGGGAACATGGGCTGTGGAGGGTTAAGTGGCTTGCCCAAGACCACAAGGAGCACCTGTGGGACAAGAAACCCCAGTCCTTCCAGCCCAAGGTTGCTGTCCTCTAGTGGGATTTGAACCCCCGACCTTCCAGCCTGAAGTACCTTGCCCCAACCACTAGGCCACTAGGCCACTCCACTCCACTCCTCACTCTCTGTGTCTGTGTACTTCTTTATTTGCAGTTGAATTTAGAGAACTGAATTCCAAGGATTGAGGTTAAGTTTTGCTGTCTGGTCAGAAGTAGGCTACAGGCTAAGAGATCCATTCACTTGTGACCTAGACTGTGCACTGTTGGATACAGGATACTTGGCATGTGGACCTTGGTCTGACATAGTTTGGCATATTTTGTAGTCTTATGTTCCTATGTACCATCTAGGCAGCTGTCTAGTCGCCTCTGTGCACCAGCAGCCCGCACCTCATGACCCCTGTGCCACCTCTTTTGCCCCCATTTGCACCATCAGCATAGTTCCCTTTCATACTTGGGCTCTATGCTGTTGCTGCTAATAGCAATTAAATCAACCCCTTTTCAGTGAAGGAAATAAATCATGAGAAACAGGTTCACTGATAAAGTCCCCTAACAAGGTAGAAAAAACTTTTTTTGTCGGAGCGTACCGAGGGAGGATTAAAACAAATATTCATCCACTCCTGATGGTAAACTTCTTTTATTCATAAATAGGTTCTCCACCTAAAATCTCCATTAACTTAAAACCCGCCACTTATCTGAAACTTGTGTCGATAGAAACGCAGGTCAATTTCACCGTTGCCATTCATCAAGGATCAAACACACGACGTGCACGTTTCGGGAGTTAATCCCTGTCTCAAGTGCCATAACTGCCGTAGTGATAAGCAACTGTGTCCTGCGCACACTTCCATGATATCTGGATTTGTTACAGACCTTTGTAATCAGGTCTCAGGGCTCCTGGGGGTGGGGTGGATTGGAGTACATCCACAGCTGCATCTACCATACCATCAGGATCCATAACAGATGTGTGTAATGAGGTCTGGACCTCCTGGGAATAGGGCAAATATGTGACCTGACCCTGCATAGCCTACCACAATCTCTGGATGTCATACCAACCTTTGCAATCAGGTCTCAGGACTCCCCAGGAGTCCCATACCTGATCGCAGAGGAACATTATAGATGCTGGTGTAATGGTACTTGCACCTGTTGGGGTTTCACAGCTCTGCCCTAACCCCAGACCAGATCACAGATGTTATTAGGCCAGCTAGGTGTGGTGGGCCATGCTCCTGTTGTAGTCAGCCACAACTGCCCTATTCACAGGAGGCCTTAGTCATGACCATAGAGGTATAGTAGAAAGCCAAGTGTCATAATATTGGTGCCTGGCAATGTGTACAGGGTCACCCACCTTCCGCTCTATCTCAGAACACATCACCCATGCATTGTAGGATATCATGGTGCCATGGCGGGTGTGTCGGATGATGTGTGTAGGTCAGACAAACACACATGTGTTTGCCGGACCACACAGGGAGTTAGGGAAGACCTCCCCTGGACACCAGAATGGCCAAACCACACATGGCACAATGCTGCCATGTCATGCAAGGAGAGTGTAGGAACAGGGTATGGGGTGTCCAGGGGGTTACGCACAGTACACATAGGTGGCACCTCACACATGGCCAGACCCACAGCCACACATGCAGGTGGCACTGGCAACAGTTAGTAGAGGACACACTGGCCAGAGGAGCAGGAGCAGCATGATGCTGCTCACAGAGATGTATGATCTAGAAGTAAGGAGATCCTGGATGTAACATCTAGAAGTAAGGAGATCCTGGATTCTCTACAGGGAGAACTATTCAGGCAATTGGTAACAGACCCACACGTGAAGGGGCCATACTGGACTTGGTGCTTACCAATGGTGAAAGTGTTTCTGATGTTGTAGTGGGAGATCATTTTGCATCCAGTGATCACCAGATGGTGTGGTTCAGTATTAGGACTAGGGCTGTTAGAATCCATTCAAAGGCGAGGATCTTAGACTTTAGGAAGACTAATTTTGCGAAGATGGGCCAATACCTCAGGGAGTCATTAGTTGGATGGGAACAGCTGAGGGATGTAGAAAAACAGTGGGAAAAACTGAAAGGGGATATTTTAAGGGCAACCAACCTTTTTGTTAAAATGGTAAATAAAGGTAAAAGGAAAAGGAGACCGCTATGGTTTTCGAAAGAAGTAGTTGAAAAAGTGAAGAAAAAGAGGGAGGCCTTCATGAAATACAAGAGATCACAGAGAGAGGAAAACAGGCATCTGTATTTGGAAAAACTTAGAGAAGCTAGCAAAGTAGTCAAGAAGGCAAAGATTCAAAAGGAGGAGGAAATAGCCAATGCAATAAAATGGGGGGATAAGACATTTTTCAGATATATTAGTGAGAAGAGGAAGGGCAAGAGTGGTATTGTCAGACTCAAGGGTGCAGGGGAGGAATATGTAGGAGCTGATAAGGATAAAGCGTAATTGCTTAATAAATATTTTTGTTCTATGTTCACAGATGAACAACCAGGAGCAGGACCTCAGAAAATACCCACAAATAGGAACAGAAGCAAAGGACATCTTGAAAAATTTTCAAAAGACTGTGTTCGTGGGAAACTATCTCAACTTAAAGTAGACAAAGCGATGGGACCGGATGGGATACACCCGAGAATACTGAGAGAACTTAGGGACGTTCTAGCAGCTCCACTGACTGACCTTTTCAATGCCTCGTTGGAGTCGGGAGTGGTGCCAAAGTACTGGAGAGAGGCTCATGTGGTGCCTTTACACAAAAGCGGAAGTAAGGATGTGGTTGAAAACTACAGGCCGGTTAGTTTAACTTCGGTGGTGAGTAAATTATTGGAAACGCTGCTGAAAGAGATAATAGTGATGTTTCTGGAGTCCAGCGGATTACAGGATCCGAGGCAGCATGGATTCACCAGAGGCAGGTCTTGTCAGACAAATCTGATTGATTTCTTTGACTGGGTGACCAGGGAGTTGGACTGAGGGAGAGCCCTAGATGTGGTGTATTTAGATTTCAGTAAAGCCTTTGACACTGTTCCTCACAGGCGACTTATAAACAAACTGAGCACCCTGGGGATGGACCCTAAAGTTACTGCTTGGGTTAGAAATTGGTTGGGTGGGAGGCGACAAAGAGTACAAGTAAATGGAGCTCACTCTGAGGAAAAGGATGTTATCAGTGGTGTGCCCCAGGGATCTGTCCTTGGTCCGATTCTTTTTAACATCTTTGTTAGTGATATAGCGGAAGGGCTTACAGGTAAGGTTTGCCTCTTTGCGGATGATACCAAAATCTGCAATAGAGTAGACACTCAGGAAGAGGTAGATAAGATGAGGAGGGATCTAGCTAAGCTTGAAGAATGGTCTAGAATTTGGCAGCTGGGATTTAATGTTAAAAAATGTATTGCATGCATTTGGGCTGCAGCAATCCAAGGGAGCAATATAGTATAGGGGGTGAAGTACTTTTGTCCACTAAAGAAGAGCGGGACCTAGGCGTGGTTGTGTCTGATGATCTTAAAGTAGCTAAACAGGTAGAAAAGGTGGCGGCAAAAGCTAGAAGGATGCTTGGGTGCATACGGAGAGGAACGGCTAGCAGAAAAAAGGAGGTGATAATGCCTCTGTATAAGTCTTTAGTGCAACCTCATTTGGAGTATAGTGTGCAATTCTGGAGACCGCACCTTCAAAAGGATGTGAACAGGATGGAGTCGGTGCAGAGGATGGCTACTAAAATGATTAGTGGTCTTCATTATAAAGCATATGAGGACAGACTGAAGGATCTTAATATGTACACCTTAGAGGAAAGGCGGGATAGAGGTGATATGATTGAGATGTTTAAATACCTCCGTGGCATAAATGTTCAGGGAAAGAGCCTCTTTCAATTGAAAGCAAGTTCTGCTACGAGGGGACATGGGATGAGGGTGAAGGGAGATAGATTCAGGAGTGATATGCGGAAATATTTCTTTACGGAAAGAGTAGTGGATCCATGGAATAGTCTCCCAGTGGAGGTGGTAGAGATGAGGACAGTAACTGAATTCAAAAAAGCATGGGACAAACACAGAGGATCTCTAAAGGTAAAAAGGGGACTGTTGTAGTTGTTATGGAAGGACAGACTAGATAGGCCATGTGGTCTTTTTCTGTCATCATATTTCTATGTTTCTATGTTTCTATGATATGTGTTGGGCACCCACCAGAGATATATGGCCCTTAATGCTCCCACCCATTGCTTCCCCCCCCCCCCCGGAAAAAGGGTCAGGAGTTGCAGCTGGACTGCCCAGAGGTCCTTGCCCGCCTCCAAAGGGGGGCGAAGGAGCAAATTGGAGGTGAATGTTGCGGCCTCTGCAGCACAGTACAGAATGTCACATTGGCCCAGCAGCCTGTATGAGGCCAAACTATCTACATGTGGTATGTGACTCACATGATAGTGTGCTAATGACTGTCTTCCTCCACAGAGGATGCTGCTGCTGGTGAGGGCCCCTCCACATTGGGGCACCCCAGAACATGCCCCACAGCGCCATTCCAGACAGAGGAGGAGGAGGAGGGGCTAGAGGCCGAAGAAGAAGAAAACAACATGGAGGGGTGGAGTGTGGGGTGGTGCGGGAGGGAGGGGAGGGGGAGCTTTATGTGGCAGGGGGTGAGGAGGGCGAGGTTGAGGAGGAGGAGTAGGAGGAAAACGTGGAGGGGCGATAGAGAGGGTGGGTGGAAGGGGTCATGAGTGGAGGCGGGGGGTGCGGAGGGGGAGAGGGCATCTCTGTGGGTGGTAAGGGACACAGGACAGCACAGGGCACTGTGGGTCCCTGCCAGCTGCCACATGTTTGCGGCGATGGTGTCCGCCTGGGAGTTGCGTCCCCACCCATTGCCACAGACAGGACCCATGCTCATGCCACCACACAAACACCGGCCACATGGCGTGGATGTGGTGGCAGGTGTGTGCGGGACCTGTATGTGGCAGTGGGTGGCATGCTGCAACAACAGGGGACCCAGGATAGCACCATTGGGTGGCTGGCAGGCACCATTCAGTGGTTGGCTGCCGAGATGCACATGCAGCGTGCAGCTGCTATGGGTGATGCATCTCGACAGCCATCTCCTGATGGGCGTCCCTGGAGCATTTAAGGGGCACAGGGGTGCCTGCACATGTGCCCTGTGCTGTCCTGTCTACCGGCACAGAACATGGGTTGTTTTAATTTTTGGTTTTATATGTTTACATATGTGTATGGCACCTTTTCCTCCAATCAAGGAGGTCACGTCACATTACAATTGGAGGATTTCATTTAACATTAGGGTATGTGTAAACATTTAGACAGTACAGTTACTTACCATTGTGTAGACACTACAATGGAGGTAACAGTTAACATAAAGGTATTTCAGAATGTCATATGATAGATATGTGTGTGTGGATGGGATGGGTGTGTGTTTCGTTGGTGGAGGTAGTAGTGCTAATGTTTGGGGAGAGGATGTTGCCTGAATGATCATATGTTTCTACAAATAACAATGTCTTGAGGTCTTTGAGGATGTGTGTGAGGTCATCTAACACCCTCAGTCTCGGTGGTACATCTCTAAATATGTACAAATGTATATATGTAAATAAAAAAGTTTGTACGTATGGCACAATGGTCACGTGTCTCCCCCACAGACTGAGTGTGTATGTGAGCATGGGACATGTGTGTAGATCCCTATGTGTATGCGTGGTAGACATAGGTAACATACATGGACCGTCTCCACACACAGGTGTGGGGCTGCCCATGTGCGTAGGTGTCTGTGTCCCATGGTGTCCCTGTGATGTGCCAATGTGGAGTGTGTCCCAAAAGCTATGGTCACTTGCATGCTGCGTGTGATGTGTGGGCACCATATCTGATGCACCATGCTTGTGGGGCAATAGGGAAAAAGGCTAGCAGCAGGTATGTGGCATGGAGGGTAAGAGGGAATGCTGTATCCAGGAGCTGCACAGGGGGATAGCTGGTGAGGGCGACACAGGTCGATGCATGTCCCGAGGATGAGCGGTGGGGACTACAAGCGCTAGTGAATAGTGATCAGCTGACTGAAGCAAGCTACCTTTGTCTGCCTGTGCTGCATGCAAGTCTATGTGGGAAGACAGCCACATTGGCCCTGGTGTGGACAGGGAGAATGGTCACACATGTGTGTCCAATGATGGAGAGTATATGGGGTGGGAGAGGGTGACAGATCCTTACAACAGACATGTACCACTGTGAACATCTTGCTGGGCAACAAGAGAGGTTGGGTATACCCCCACGCATAGGTAGGAGGGTGACCACCTGCCACAGTCCATGGCACATAGGGCATGGTATGACCTATGTGCGATGATAGGTGGCAGTACAGATACCCCACCCCTGAGGGGCATGGGTAGGCACATGTTGGCAGGGAGACAACATGGGGTGCAGGGTACATAGGGGACCACAGTGCCACACATTGGAAACAAACACATAGGTTGTAATAGGTTGTGATGTTTTTATTTGTAATGGTCACATCCTCCATGGCCGGCCATGGCGACCATGGCACAACCCACCCCTCTGTTGCGGGACTGCTGGTGCAGCCTTTGGTGCTGGTGCTGGCTGCTGTATACGGGCAGCTATGGCCTCCTGTGCATCCACAATACGGAGGAGCGCCCCTGCCATTGTGTCTGCTATGGCACACAGCTGGTGGATCTCCTGGTGAATGGCCAACAGAGCCTGATGAGTGCCTGTGGGTGGGACACAAGGTGATATGTGAGATACCTGTTTCAACCCCCACCATGACACATGCACATGTCAGGCATATCCCACCAGATCAGTCTGCAGAACAATCATGCACGCAACAACTAGCAACGCATGACCATGTTTAGATCTGTGTGTCCTATGAGCCATTCTCATGCCTGGAAGGGGTCCTGATGAGGGGTTGTGTGAATCACAGATCTCACACATGGCACAGTGTCGCAGTTCAATCTGTCAATGCTTGATCTGCACACTGGTCATATGAGATAGGTCAGATGACGTGAGGGGTCATGGCACACACATACATATATCTGGTGGGACCTCTTTTCTATAATGCTGGTGCACAGTACAGATTACGCTGACAAACTATGCTGAATAACAATACCCATGGGGAGGTGTCAGTCAAGTAAGCTGTCTGGGTGACCTTTGATAGGTGTTTCCACTGTGCGCTTCCTTGGGGTATATGGCCATGAACAGTGTGCATGTGTCTGAGCTCCTCACATATGCTGACACCTGACAAGCCATGCTATAAGAGGGTGGAACGCACATGGCACAGAACACCCCCCCCCCCACACACACACACACACATAAGAAGCGTTCTGCTATGTTGCCAACATATTGTGGTGCACATGCAATCTCTTTGTGGATGTTACATCCACCCCCATGGGGATTGTTGTGTATGATGTTACCCACCTTCGGCATCGTGCCGTGCTGAGGCACTGTGGGCCCGCAGCTCCGCCAAGATTGTAGCCATGCTTGTGGGAGGGGTGGCTGATGTCCATAGTGTCTGCACGGGGTGGTGATTCCCCTCCATCTCTGTACCCTATAGAGCCTGTGAGTTGCTGCTAGTGGCCCCCACTGTAGCGTTGACATCCAGGGGCATGTCCTATGCCTCGGCCAGCACATTCTTTCCTGTTGTGCCTTCGCCATTGCTGGTGGTGCCCCTGGACATTGTGGCCTCTGACCCCTCACCATCCTGAGGCCCTGCCACATCCTCCTCCTCATGTGCCTCCAGTCACCTGGATTGTGGAAAAGGGTACACAGCACAGATAAGTTTGCACAGTGCACCTATGTACACCTGTGTAGTACATCCACCCCACAATCAATGTGTTGTCCGCCTGTGCCTGCTGTTGTTGTGCCTACAATAGGGACAACACAGGTGCCTACAGTGTGCTGTGCCTGGTAGGGGGTAGGGGAGATAGCAGGCTCATTCCCTGGTGTAGCTGTGACCCATGGGATGCGGTGTGTGGGGGATGGTGTGTTGAGTGCCATGCCCCCTGTCTGCAGTATCAGGTATGGACTATCCACCTGGCCTTGTATGTGGCCTCATCAATACATGTGGCCGTGGCACATGTGGGAGTCCTGAGTGGGATTGTGTGCCATCATTGTGTGTGTGAGCGATGTGCTTGCATTGCCCTGAGAGGCATGCACGTTAGGTGTTGCAGGATGTGTCCATGTCAGCCAGACGTGTGTGGGGGCCCTCTGCTTTGCAAGGCACTGTGCAGTGTGGGTGGACAGCAATCACATACTCCATGGGTGTGGTGGGGTGTCTGGGGGGATGGGTGGAACACTGCTGGGTATGGGGTTGCACAGTGTGTGGGGGTATGAGAATGCGTGTGTGGCTCCTGCCACCTTCTCCCTCCCTATTTCCTAGTTCTCTTCTGGTCTTTTATTTATTTATTTATAGAAGTATATGTATATGTCGTTTTTAAATTTAAGTGTTTTAAATAAGTACAATTTTATATTTATTTTTCATTTTTAGCATGGTTGCCACTATACTAGGGTCGATTATAAAATAGTCCTCCATTATCATCGCAGAGGTATTTATCCCTCTTTCAATGTTGTTTGTCACATTCTACAGTTCTTCTCTTCTATTTTCTTATATTAATGTGTATAAGAATCTCGTTTAATGATTTTTTTGATGTTTTGTTAAGTAGTTGTTGAGTAATCATGTGTTTAATAATTATTTATTAGTTTTCACCCACACTTTTTTACTCTTATATATACTATGTTTTTAGAGATTGTAAATGTTTTTATATATGTAAGAAGTTTTCATTTTTATGGTATCATCTGTTCTTTTTTGTATTTTAAAGTTATTTATGTATTTATTATCAATCATTTTTACATGTTTATGTTTTTAGTTTTAATTGCCTGATCAACCCCTGACGAAGTGTGCGAAACACGGCCTGTGTCGGGTTGGCAGTAAGAATAATTCAATAAACTCTGTTTTGTATATAATCACGTCTTGTACTGGGTCTGTTGTTACACGTGATTATTTGCCTTTTCGTGGTGGTGTTTCACCCACCATTCCCCTCCATGTGCCACATGTGCTTGGGCGTGCCCTGTACGTGTGCTGCATATCTACTACTACTCCTCCTACTACTACTACTAAGCATTTTATAGGGCACTACCAAGCGCACGCATCACTGTGAAAGTGAACACACAAAAAGACAATCCCTGCTCAGTGGAGCTTATAATCTAAATAGACATAGCACTAACTGGTGTGGAAAGAGGTTTGGAACAGGAGCAAAGAGACAGGAGCAGGGGATGCAGGACAAAGGATGGTGGTAGGAACACTTGTGAGAGGAAGACAGAAACATGCCATTTAAAAGGGGTGGAATGGCGAACAGCACACTTATGAGCCAAAGGCAGAGGCAAAGTTATGATTTATTTATTTATTTAGACAGTTTTGTATACCGCCTTATCCTTCAATCAAAGCGGTCACAACACAATTGGGGGATACATTTAAGATGCGGGAATATGAGACACATACACTAATACTTACAGGGAACATGGGCAATGGAGGGTTAAGTGGCTTGCCCAAGATCACAAGGAGCATCTGTGGGACTAGAAACCCCAGTCCTTCCAGCCCAAGGTTGCTGTCCTCTAGTGGGATTTCAACCCCCAACCTTCTGGCCTGAAGTACCTTGCCCCAACCACTAGGCTATGAACCCAAGTGTGAGGAGAGGCAAAGAAGATGCCTGACGCCTAGACAAAGGTTGTTTATTCCAAGCGTAAGGAGCAGCAAGGTGTAAGGTGCATACCTACCTGCCTGTGGATGGGCGGTGTCCAGCGCTTCTGGCAGTCCACGCAAGTAGATGGGCCCAAGACATTCTGCTAGCTCCTGCTCCAGGGGTGTGAGAGTTGGGGCAAAGGGGGCACCCCCACCGGTGCCCATGGCATGTTGCCTCTCAGCCACCATGTGTGCACGCACACCACACTTAGAACATAAGAACATAAGATATGCCATACTGGGTCAGACCAAGGTCCATCAAGCCCAGTATCCTGTTTCCAACAGTGGCCAATCTAGGTCATATGTACCTAGCAGTTTCCCTAAAAGACACAGGTTATGCAATGCTTGTACTAGGTCAAGCATTGATATCCTGGGTCCCTTCTTAATAATGGTTTATGGACCTTTCCTCCAGGAACTTGTCCAAACCTTTTTTAAACCCAGCTACACTAACAGCCTTTACTACATCCTCCGGTAACAAATTCCAGAGTTTGATTACACGTTGACTGAAAAAATATTTTCTTTTATTAGCCTTAAATAGTTTACCCTGTAGCTTCACTGCATGTCCCCTAGTCTTTCTATATTCTGATAACGTAAACAATCGATCCACGTTTACCCGTTCCACTCCGTTCATTAATTTATAGACTTCCATCATATCTCCCCTCAGCCGTCTCTTTTCCAGGTTAAAGAACCCTAACCTTTTTAGCATTCTTCATAGGAGTATCCTTCCATCCCCTTTACCATTTTGGTGGCTCTTCTCTGAACCTTTTCTAATAACGCTATATCCTTTTTAAGATACGGCGACCATAATTGCACACAATATTCAAGCTGCGGTCTCACCATGGAACGGTATAGAGGCATTATAATATCTTTTGTTTTATTTTCCATTCCTTTCCTTATGATACCTAGCATTCTATTTGCTCTCTTGGCTGCCGCTGCACACTGGGCCGAGGGCTTTAACATGTTATCCACAATGACGCCTAAATCTTTTTCCTGGGTGGTGGTTCCTAATGTGGAACCTTGCATCGTGTAACCATGGGTGGGTTGTTCTTCCCTAGGTGCATAACTTTGCACTTGTCCACATTAAATTTCATCTGCCATTTTGATGCCCACTCTTCCAATTTATCAAGATCCTCTTGCAATTTTCCACAATCCTCTTGGGTTTTAACAACTTTAAATAGTTTTGTGTCATCTGCAAATTTGATAACCTCACTCATTATTCCACTTTCCAGGTCATTTATGAATATGTCAAAAAGCAGCGGACCCAGCACAGATCCCTGGAGTACACCACTATTCACCTTTCTCCATTGGGAACATAAGAACATAAGAACATAAGATATGCCATACTGGGTCAGACAAAGGTCCATCAAGCACAGTATTCTGTTTCCAACAGTGGCCAATCTAGGTCATACGTACCTAGCAGTTTCCCCAAGGGACACAGGTTCCACAATGCTTGTATTGGTTCAAGCATTGATATCCTGGGTCCCTTCTTAATAATGGTTTATGGACCTTTCCTCCAGGAACTTGTCCAAACCTTTTTTAAACCCAGCTACACTAACAGCCTTTACTACATCCTCCGGTAACAAATTCCAGAGTTTGATTACACGTTGAGTGAAAAAATATTTTCTTTTATTAGTCTTAAATAGTTTACCCTGTAGCTTCATTGCATGTCCCCTAGTCTTTCTATATTCTGATAAGGTAAACAATCGATCTACGTTTACCCGTTCCACTCCGTTCATTAATTTATAGACTTCTATCATATCTCCCCTCAGCCGTCTCTTTTCCAGGTTAAAGAGCCCCAACCTTTTTAGCCTTTCTTCATAGGAGTAGCCTTCCATCCCCTTTACCATTTTGGTGGCTCTTCTCTGAACCTTTTCTAAAATTGCTATATCCTTTTTAAGATATGGCGACCAGAATTGCACACAATATTCAAGGTGCGGTCTCACCATGGAACGATATAGAGGCATTATAATATCTTTTGTTTTATTTTCCATTCCTTTCCTTATCATACCTAGCATTCTATTTGCTCTGTTGGCCGCCGCTGCACACTGGGCCGAGGGTTTTAACATGGTATCCACAAGGACGCCTAAATCTTTTTCTTGGGTGGTGGTTCCTAATGTGGAACCTTGCATCGTGTAACCATAGTTTGGGTTGTTCTTCCCTAGGTGCATAACCTTGCACTTCTCCACATTAAATTTCATCTGCCATTTTGATGCCCAGTCTTCCAATTTATCAAGATCCTCTTGCAATTTTCCACAATCCTCCTGGGTTTTAACAACTTTAAATAGTTTTGTGTCATCAGCAAATTTGATAACCTCACTCGTTATTCCACTTTCCAGGTCATTTATGAATATGTCAAAAAGCAGCGGACCCAGCACAGATCCCTGGGGTACACCACTATTCACCTTTCTCCATTGGGAAAATTGGCCATTTAGCCCTACCCTCTGCTTTCTATCTTTTAACCAGTTCCTGATCCACAGTAGTACACTGCCTCCTATCCCATGACTCTTTAGTTTTGCCAAAAGTCTCTCATGAGGGACCTTGTCAAAGGCTTTCTGAAAGTCCAGATACACGATATCAACCGACTCACCTTTGTCCACCTGTTTATTCACTCCTTCAAAAAAACATAACAGATTAGTAAGACAAGATCTTCCTTGTCTAAAGCCATGTTGGCTGTCTCCCATTAGGTCATGACTATCTATATGCTGAGTAATTTTATTCTTTATGATGGTTTCTACCATTTTTCCTGGTACTGATGTCAGGCTCACCGGTCTGTAGTTTCCCGGATCACCCCACGAACCCTTTTTAAAAATTGGTGTTACATTGGCGATCCTCCAATCCTCAGGTATTAGAGATGATTTTAATGATAGTTCACAGATTACTGATAGCAGGTCTGCAATCTCAAATTTCAGTTCTTTCAACACCCTTGGATGTATACCATCCGGCCCAGGTGATTTGCTACTCTTCAGTTTATCTAATAGTTGTAAGACATCTTCCCGATGTATCGATATTTCCTTCAATTCTTCCACACCTTTAAATACCACTTCAGTCGTGGGTAACATCCCTACATCTTCCTCAGTAAAGACCGAAGCAAAGAATTCATTCAGTCTCTCCGCTATCGCCTTGTCGCCTCTTAGTGCTCCTTTAACCCCTTTATCATCTAATGGACCAACTGACTCTCTCACGGGTTTTTTGCTACGAATGTACTTGAAAAGGTCTTTATTTCGCGTTTTTGCTTCCGCAGCAAGCTTCTTCTCAAATTCTCTCTTTGCCTGCCTTATCAATGCCTTGCATTTGACTTGCCAGTGCTTGTGCTGTTTCCAGGTTTCATCATTTGGCTCTTTTTTCCATTTCTTGAAAGATGCTTTTTTGGCAACAACAGCCTCTCTGACCTCAGCTTTAAACCATGCTGGCAATTTTTTGGACTTCCTTCCACTTTTCTTAAAGCGTGGAATACAGCTGGTCTGGGCTTCCAAGATAGTATTTTTCAACAACACCCAAGCTTGATGTACGTCTTTAACCTTTGCAACTGCTCCTTTTAGTTTTTTCTTAACTGTTTTCCTCATTCTATCATAGTCTCCCTTTCGAAAGTTAAAGGGTAGTACTGTGGATTTCCTTACTATCCCTCCTCCACTAATTAAATCAAAGGCGATCATGCTATGATCACTATTGCCAAGTGGCCCCAACACCCTTATCTCTTGCACTACATCTGGTGTTCCACTAAGGACTAGGTCTAATATTGCTTCCCCTCTGGTCGGTTCATGAACCAGCTGCTCCAAGAAGCAGTCATTTATTTCATCTAGGAACTTTATCTCCCTAGCATGTCCTGTTGTGACACTGACCCAGTCGATGCCGGGGTAATTGAAATCACCCATTATTATTACTGCACTGTAACTTTTGCTAGCTTCCTTGATTTCTTTGAGCATTTCATCATCCATTTGTTCATTCTGGCCAGGCGGACGATAGTACAACCCCACTGCCATCGCCTTTCCCTTTTTACATGGAATTTCAATCCATAGAGATTCTACAGCAAATTTTGTTTCTTGCAAAACTTTAATCCTTTCTGACTCAATGCCCTCTCTAACATAGAGCGCAACCCCTCCACCAATTTGATCAGCTCTATCATTTCGATATAGTTTGTACCCAGGTATCACAATGTCCCACTGGTTGTCCTCCTTCCACCATGTCTCTGATATTCCAATCATATCTAACCTCTCGTTTAGTGCTATATATTCTAACTCTCCCATCTTGTTTTGTAGACTTCTAGCATTTGCATACAAGCATTTTAGAGACTGTATTTTATTCATATTAATTTGGCTATTGGTAGACATGGGTAATTTGGGATCTTTAAGTTCTGTCTGCTCCATACTCGAGGGCATTTGGGCTACTTTACTCTTTTTGGAACCTCTCTGCTTTTTGTAGTATCCTTCAAGGATACATTCTTCCGAACCATGCGCTCTTGGGCGACTGTCGGCTTTCCCCTATTATCTAGTTTAAAAGCTGCTCTATCTCCTTTTTAAAGGTTAATGCCAGCAGCCTGGTTCCATCCCGGTTAAGGTGAAGCCCATCCCTTCGGAAGAGCCCCTCCTTTCCCCAGAATGTTCCCCAGTTCCTAACAAATCCGAACCCCTCATCTCTGCACCATTGTCTCATCCACGCATTGAGACTCCGGAGCTCTGCCTGCCTATTGGGTCCTGCACGTGGAACGGGAAGCATTTCGGAGAACGCTACCCTGGAAGTTCTGGATTTCAACTTCCTACCTAAAAGCCTAAATTTAGCTTCCAGAACCTCCCTACCACATTTTCCTATGTCATTGGTACCAACATGTACCAAGACAGCAGACTCCTCCCCAGCACTATCTAAGACCTTATCTAGGTGGCGTGTGAGGTCCGCTAACTTCGCACCAGGCAGGCATGTTACCAGGCGATCCTCACGTCCACCAGCCACCCAGCTATCTACATGCCTAATGATCGAATCACCAACTATAACTGCTGTCCTAACCCTTCCCGCATGGGCACTTGGCCCTGGAGAAACCTCCTCGGTGCGAGAGGGGTTTACATCACCTGGAGGACAGGTCCTAGTTACAGGATCACTTCCTGCCACACCAGGGTGATGCTCTCCTGTCACGTGACCTCTCTCCTCCATGGCAACAGGGATGCTGCCAGACTGGAGGTGGGACTTCAGGACTATATCCCTGTAGGTCTCGTCTATGTACCTCTCTGTCTGTCTTATGTTTTCCAAGTCTGCTACTCTAGCCTCTAGAGAACGGACTCGTTCCCTGAGAGCAGAGAGCTCCTTGCACCTAGTGCACACGTAAGACCTCTCACCAGCTGGGAGAAAATCATACATGTGACACTCAATGCAAAAGACTGGAAAGCCCACATCCCGCTGCTGGACTGCTGTCTGCATCTTAGTTTTAAGTTTGTGTTTAGATCTTTAAGTTCTATATGTACTAAAGGGTGCAATGGATATTTATACCACTAAAACTGTACCTAAGAAGTTTAATATACCTTGTTCACCTGAAGCTTAATTAATCTCAGGTCCTTGGTGTATAACTGATTTGGGTAATGAGCTTCACCTGAGAGCACCTCCTGTCTTTTAAGTTGTGCAAGTACCTATAAAGCTGTGATTTTCCCAGGGGAGGATGGGTGTGGGGAGGGAGGGAGGGATATAACACTTATTAAAAAAGGGCTGCTACACAGTACCTTGTCCTGTGCTGCTGAGGAAAACTATATTCTGATTTGATTTAAATAATAGCTCTTTGCTGCTACTAGGCTCTAACCTATTATGAAATTTAAACTACAAGCTCTCTGCTGGATTCTAAATTTAACCAGAAAGCTCTCTTCTGTGTTTTAATTTGAAACTAAAAGTACTTTGCTGATGCTAGGCCCTGAGTGACTATGAAATTTAAACTACAGCTGTCTACTGGGTATGAAAGGTAACCAGAAAGTTCTCTTCTATGTTTTTAAATTGAATCTTAAACTGTTGCTACTAGGCCCTGACTGATTTAACAAAAAAAATAGTGGGTTCACAGATTAATTAGCTTTAAAAGAAAAAAAATTCCTTTCAGAAAAATTCCCAGAAGTATATACTCACAATTTCAGATTTCTCTCCAGAAGTAACAGCCCCCCTTTCCAGTCCTTCAAGACTGGAAAATTGGCCATTTAGCCCTACCCTCTGCTTTCTATCTTTTAACCAGTTCCTGATCCACAGTAGTACACTGCCTCCTATCCCATGACTCTTTAGTTTTGCCAAAAGTCTCTGATGAGGGACCTTGTCAAAGGCTTTCTGAAAGTCCAGATACACAATATCAACCGACTCACCTTTGTCCACCTGTTTATTCACACCTTCAAAAAAACATAACAGATTAGTAAGATAAGATCTTCCTTGTCTAAAGCCATGTTGGCTGTCTCCCATTATTGCTTCAAATACCTTTGCTTGAACTCTGCTTTCTCCACTTTTTAAGTGAATGCATAGTAGTTTTTTTGATTTTGACACAGTATACTTTCATGTGTTTTCATACAGAGTTTTCTTCCGGTTTGACATTTAATGCTCTGTGCTAGTTTTTGACCATCACTACATTTGTTATTTCCCATTAAGCCATGACTATCTACATGTTGAGTAATTTTATTCTTTATGATGGTTTCTACCATTTTTCCCAGTACTGACGTGAGGCTTACTGGTCTGTAGTTTCCCGGATCACCCCTCAAACCCTTTTTAAAAATTGGTGTTACATTGGCGATCCTCCAATCTTCAGGTATTAGAGATGATTTTAATGATAGTTCACAGATTACTATTAGCAGGTCTGCAATCTCATATTTCAGTTCTTTCAACACCCTTGGATGTATACCATCCGGCCCAGGTGATTTGCTACTCTTCAGTTTATCTAATAGTTGTAATACATCTTCCCGATGTATCGATATTTCCTTCAATTCTTCCGCACCTTTAAATACCACTTCAGTCATGGGTAACATCTCTACATCTTCCTCAGTAAAGACCGAAGCAAAGAATTCATTCAGTCTCTCCGCTATCGCCTTGTTGCCTCTTAGTGCCCCTTTAGCTCCTTTATCATCTAATGGTCCAACTGACTCTCTCACAGGTTTTTGCTACGAATGTACTTGAAAAAATCTTTATTTCGCGTTTTTGCTTCCGCAGCAAGCTTCTTCTCAAATTCTCTCTTTGCCTTCTTTATCAATGCCTTGCATTTGACTTGCCAGTGCTTGTGCTGTTTCCAGGTTTCATCGTTTGGCTCTTTTTTCCATTTCCTGAAAGATGCTTTCTTGGCAACAACAGCCTCTCTGACCTCACCTTTAAACCATGCTGGCAGTTTTTTGGACTTCCTTCCACTTTTCTTAAAGCATGGAATACAGCTGGTCTGGGCTTCCAAGATAGTATTTTTCAACAACACCCAAGCTTGATGTAAGTCTTTAACCTTTGCAACTGCTCCTTTTAGTTTTTTCTTAACTATTTTCCTCATTTTTTCATAGTCTCCCTTTCGAAAGTTAAAAGGTAGTACTGTGGATTTCCTTACTATCCCTCCTCCACTAATTAAATCAAAGGCGATCATGCTATGATCATTATTGCCAAGTGGCCCCAACACCCTTATCTCTTGCACTAGATCTGGTGTTCCACTAAGGACTAGGTCTAATATGGCTTCCCTTCTGGTCGGTTCATGAACCAGCTGCTCCAAGAAGCAGTCATTTATGTCATCTAGGAACTTTATCTCCCTAGCATGTACTGCAGTGACACTGACCCAGTCGATACCGGGGTAATTGAAATCGCCCATTATTATTACCGCGCTGTAACTTTTGTTAGCTTCCTTGATTTCTTTGAGCATTTCATCATCCATTTGTTCATTCTGGCCAGGCGCTTGATAGTACACCCCCACCACCATCGCCTTCCCCTTTTTACATGGAATTTCAATCCATAGAGATTCTACAGCAAATTTTGTTTCCTGCAAAACTTTAATCCTTTCTGACTCAATGCCCTCTCTAACATAGAGCGCAACCCCTCCACCAATTTGATCAGCTCTATCATTACAATATAGTTTGTACCCAGGTATCACAGTGTCCCACTGGTTGTCCTCCTTCCACCATGTCTCTGATATTCCAATCACATCTAACCTCTCATTTAGTGCTATATATTCTAACTCTCCCATCTTATTTTTTAGACTTCTAGCATTTGCATACAAGCATTTTAGAGACTGTATTTTATTCATATTAATTTGGCTATTGGTAGACATGGGTAATTTGGGATCTTTAAGCTCTGTCTGCTCCATACTCGAGGAAATTTGGGCTACTTTACTCTTTTTAGGAACCTCTCTGCTTTTGGTAGTATCCTTCAAGGATACATTCTTCCGAACCATCTGCTCTTGGGTGACTGTCGGCTTTCCCCTATTATCTAGTTTAAAAGCTGCTCTATCTCCTTTTTAAAGGTTAATGCCAGCAGCCTGGTTCCATCCCGGTTAAGGTGAAGCCCATCCCTTCGGAAGAGCCCCTCCTTTCCCCAGAATGTACCCCAGTTTCTAACAAATCCAAACCCCTCATCTCTGCACCATTGTCTCATCCACGCATTGAGACTCTGGAGCTCTGTCTTCCTTTTGGGTCCTGCACGTGGAACGGGAAGCATTTCGGAGAATGCTACCCTGGAAGTTCTGGATTTCAACTTCCTACCTAAAAGCCTAAATTTAGCCTCCAGAACCTCCCTACCACATTTTCCTATGTCATTGGTACCGACATGTACCAAGACAGCAGACTCCTCCCCAGCACTATCTAAGACCTTATCTAGGTGGCGCGTGAGGTCCGCTACCTTCGCACCAGGCAGGCATGTTACCAGGCGATCCTCATGTCCACCAGCCACCCAGCTATCTACATGCCTAATCTCTTTCTCAGGGTGTAGATGTCCCTGGTTGGTCCCCCTGCACTTCCTCCCACACGTGTGTATGTGTTGCCACAGTGGTGCTGCTGCTCAGCCAGCCATAGAGCACCTCATACCGCTCCAACACACTTGCCCGCAGGATGTGGTTTTCTTGCTGACTGAATCTCACAGCCCTCCATTCCTCAGCTGGCACCAGTATATGCCTTCGTTTGGCACTGAGTGGCCCCTGTGTGGGTTGGGACACACCCGATGGGCCTGCAGCCACCAACAAAGGCCCAACACTCCCTGCCGTCTCTTGGTCCTGCTGAACAGGTGCCCCCTCCACTCCTGCCATGTCCTGTCACTCCTTCTCCCTGCCATCTGTGCCCTCTCCCTCCCTGTCACACATCCCTGCTCCTCGGCTCCTCTGCTACACCTCACACCTGCTCCTCGCCCCACCTCCTCTCCCTGCTGCCTGCTCCTCAACTCTGCTCCTGTCTTTCTAGACTGCTCTTCGCCTCCCCTTCTCTCTCTCTTGCCTTCTTTGCCACACACCTCTTCACAGCAAACCTGCCTCTGACACTCTCAACCACCACTCACGACCCAACCACTCTCCATGACACACCTGCCTCTGACATTCTCCTTGCTTCACCAACAACAGACGCCTTCTCTCCCTCGCCTACACAAACCCCTCAACGTGAACCAGGTGTGCAGGTGTATTTATAGGTTATTTTATGTTGCGTGTGTTGTGCATGCGCAGTGGCGCAAGCGCGTTGGCTGCGCACATTAAGCATATGCCGTGGAGACATGGAAGGTGCATGCACGGAACACCATGTTACACAATGCGCTGTGTGTGAGCGTGAGGCTTGGCGCATGCACCTAACATCACACAGCACATGCGCATGTCTCAAGCTCACGTACAGCGCATGTGTAACATGGTGTTCCGCACACGCACCTTCTGCATATCCATGGCACATGCGCAACACACACAGCCGATGTGCTCGTGCCACTGCACATACATAACATGCACAATGTAAAATAACCTATAAATACAACTGCACACCTGGTTCATGTTGAGGGGTTTGTGTAGGCGAGGGAGAGAAGGCGTGCACTGTTGGTTGTTGGGGAAACAAGGAGAGTGTCAGAGGCAGTTGTGTCATGGGGAGTGGCTAGGTTTGTGAGTGGTGGTGGGGTAGTGTGGTTGGATTGGTGTGTGGTGAGGGAGGTGTGAGGCTTGGTTGGTTAGCTGAGTGTCTGTGTTAGAGTGAGTTAGAGGAGTTGGAGGGGCAGAGTTTATGGAGGGCTTTTTGGTTGCTGCATGTGCAGTGGGCGGTGATCAGGGGCTGCGGTTGCCTGACAGGGGAGATGGTGTCCTTGGGGCTGAGGCACAGGGCATGAGTTTAGTCCCTCTGCAACACAGACCTGCAATTGTGGGGGCAGGCCAGGCAGAGGCTGTGCCAGCATGCTGCAGGAGGTGTGCGGAGTTGGAGGCTCACCAGCCTCGCCTCTACAGGCCCAGGGCCCAACTCCAGGGCATGCGTGAGGACCAGGTCATCTCCCTCTACCGCCTGAGCACGGGGGCTATTAGGGAGCTCTATGAGGATCTACGACCTGACCTCGAAACCCTGACCGGTCGGTCACATGCCATACCGGGTTTGGTCAAGCTCCTTGGTGCACTACATTTCTTTGCCTCTGGCTGTTTCCAGTCATCTGTGGCCGCAGTGGGTGGCATGAGCCGCCCCACCTTCTCACGCTGTCTCCACCAGGTACTGCGTGCCATGATTAGCCGGGTGAGGAATTACATTGCCATTCCCAACTCTAGGCAACAGTGGGGGACCCTGAACCAGGCCTTTGAGGTGTTAGCCGGGATACCACACGTGATGGGAGCTATTGATTGCACACATGTTGCCCTGGTCCCGCCTAGTGACAGGGAGATAGTGTTCCGCAATTGCAAACACTACCATTCCCTGAATGTTCAGGTTGTATGTGATGCAAATATGCATATTCTGAATGTGGTCCCTAGGTTTGCAGGGTCCACCCATGACTTCTATATCCTGCATCACTCGGCACTATTCAGACAATTTGAGGCAGGACAGTATGAGGACTGTATACTGCTGGGTGTGTATTTCCCATCTCTGACATGCACATGGTGATCCTGTGACTAATCGTATGTGCACATGTCTGTCTTTGAGGTGAATTCCTAGTTGTGTGTGTATCTCATCTGTCTGTGTGTGATCTAACGTTGGGGGGGGGGTAGTGCCCTCCAGCTCTACCTTGCTATGGTGCTGTGTGATGATGGTAGAATGGATGCTAGCATTTGTGTCGTGGTTACAGATTATGTTGATAGCAATCCCTACACCTACCCCTTGCTTTGTGTGTCATAACTTCACATGCTGATATATAGTTGTGGTGTCCCATCATGTGATGTCATATGTTTCTGTCAGGATGTTTTGTGCATTTGGTTTGCACGTACATACTTGTGTCCATTTGGTTGGACATTAGTTCCTGCTTTAACGTTCCACATTTCTTTCTGCAGGTGATTCAGGATATGGGTGTCGCCCCTGGTTGCTGACCCCTGTGCGTCAACCACAGACACGTGCAGAGAGGAGATACAATGAGGCCCATGCCTCCAGCCGCTCTGTCATAGAGCGAACCTTTGGCATTTTCAAGAGTCACTTCAGGTGTCTGGATAGGACAGGCGGGGCATTACAATACAAACCACAGACTGTGGCAGAGATCATTATAGCCTGTTGCATCCTGCACAAGATTGCTCTCAGGCAACATATCCCTGTCCATATTAATGGGGATCTGGAGGATGATCCTATGTGCCCTCCTGTGCATTGGCGTGGTGACACACGTGAAGGCACAGCAGTCAGGCGGCAGGTGATTGAGGAGGTCTTCTCATGTAAGTACTGCATATGCTGCCACATACATTTGTTTAGATAAATGTGTACTACTACTACTAGTGAACATTTGAATCCCAGTAGCAGTAAGATGCAACACTGCACTGACATATAACAGACACTGCCTGGCCATCCCAGCTTACAATCTAGTCATGACTGAAACGCAGAAGATGTGAGCAGGGCACAACAGCAGGTGGAGGTGGATTATGTGTGTCAGGGGTATTAGGCTTGGGGGAGGTGTTAAGCTGTCACACATGATTTGTGTCTGATTGGGATAGGGGCTGCTGTACAGCCACAGGTAGTTAGTTTGAGGCTTTGGGTGCAGCAAGATGACAGGCGTGTAGTCTGGGGTCAACAGTAGGAGAGCGGCCCATAGATGGGACCAGTTGCCTAGATGTGTGTGTTTCACATTTTGTAATATTGAGATGATGGATTGGTTGATATGCACTGATGAGCATGGACTGTGTGTTAGTTGTTTCTGTGTAGCGCTACATGTGACATGTAGCACTATATACATGCTCTGTAGTAGTTGGATTACTGGTAGTTGAGATCAGTAAGCGATGTTACTGCAACACCACAGTGTACCTGCATGTATAGGTCAGCAGTAGAGCCTGGACATGGATGCGGAGATGGATAGGGAACCTGTGAGGTGTCCTGACAGGGGGTGTATTATTGCCATTATGTGTGTGGCTGTGGAAAGGCCATGTAGTGCAATGTTGCATGTTTTCAGGAAGGTTGGCTGTGTGATGATACAGCGTGCAAGCATTTTGCATTATCATGTGGTGTGAGGCGTCTGTACACCTGGAGAGCGGTGGTGGCTGTGCTATCTCTACCTTACTGCTGTTTACCTTGTGAACATTGTGGCCATGTGTTGTGTGTTGTGAGCTGACCTATCTCTTGTGTGCTGACAGACCACTGCGCAACAGCATTTTTGCATCACAGATATCGCCATAATGTGGATATGCATCAACAGTGGCTGGACATGGGGACATGGTGATTCTATACATTTCAATGGCATCTTCTGCCTTCACTGTGACGTGTTGTGGCCTTTGAGAGCCTCAAGGGAACCCAAACAGACACTTGCTGCAGACACACGGTAGGTTGCACCTTTGGTCTTTTGTGAATGACATCAGCCTTTACATGTAAATGATTTACTGTTTGTTTCATGGACATTTCATGTGGAGTCTCTGTACACAAACGCTGATGCACATGGGGTGGAAATGTGAAACACCTGTGTAACATGGCCATGAAAATGACCATATCCATGTGACACCCTCATTTGCGGTTCCAATTCCAAATGTCCACAACATGCACTGTGTTCTGTGTTGTGATCATGTTATGTTTGCCTGTGTGACGTTTCATTACATACATATTGATGTTTGACTCTCTGCAATTTGGGCTGATGTTGCAAGCATCATACCAATACATTGTTTATCCTCTTCTGACACAGGGCAGATGACACACAAAGCACATCTACTACAGTGCAGCCGGCATCACCATCACCCACCTGTTGGAGGACACAACGACACCATGGAACTATCCCTGGGACATGGTGCCATAGGATGTTTGACCTCTGTGAGTGGGACACATGCCTAGGATGGACATTATTGTTGGACTGCTACTTTGGCCATGACAGGCCTGTCCAACACACCATTTGCTGCTGTGCTCTGGCTGGGTGTCCTGTTCATCGCAGGAGACACACCTGACCTTTCCAGTACTGTGGCATATTAGGATGTCACACTTGACTTTGCATGCCCAGGGTTTCAAGGACAGTCTTCACGGGACTTGTTGGTTTGCAGACACCCTTTGCACTGTGGACACTGTGTACTGGTCCCCACATGTGCAGCTGGGACTGACATTGTCGCTGTATGTTGTGCATCCTTCTGACATTGTGCTATTGTGTTTTGCCCATGTGTGTGACATGGGACGCAGGATACACTCATCAGTTTGGTTCAACACGAGCATACAACCATGCATGTGGCACAGGGGGAACACTGGAGAGGTCCTCTTGTCCATGTCCGCCTACCCTCCACTTGGACATGACACAGTATTTGCCACCACACCACTTTAATGCACACCAACACCTTGAATTGATGTTTGCACTCACCAAGGGTGTTACAGTGCATGTGTGGCATCACTGTATCATGTTTCAATGTACACGGTGCATGTGCATGTGACTGGCTATTTTGTTGCAACACAGCATGTGGCAATATGGCTTCTGTGTGGGTTACTATAACGTGTGTGTGTCCATTTTCCTCCTTCATTTGTGCATTCCATGTACCGTGATATATGTGTACAGACACTGTATCAACACCAACCAGTGCAGGGGACCTTCTGCATAGTGTTATGTCTGCATGTTTTTGCGGTTTGTTTCATTTGAAAAACAAATATGTTTTTATAAACAGATCATGATTGATGTGTGTTGGGCCCTCATCATGCACCGCCTACTGTCTATATGCACACATATGCAATTAACGCATTTGGGGCATGCAGCAACATGTGGGGGGTGGGGGGCAAATTCATACTGCACACTATGCACCTAATGCACATTATCTTTCCTGCCTATGATCTGCAGATGGGCCAGTGACTTTTCTGTAACATGTGGGTTGCTGCTCTGCAAAATGTGTTTTTGATTTTTCCCCTGTTATCCAATTACCTTGATATTATGATAGGCGGTATCTACACTATCTCTGATGATTAACCAAAATAAAAATATGTGCTGGACGTACATTTGTCTCTGCTGCTGCTTGAACACACTGACACACGTATTTAGTGATTTTCTGGTCATGTACATGGCCCACCTGTGCTCACATCCTTGTACGGTGCCAGCTGTCTATCTGCCAGCCGTCTGCCACATCACTGGGTGTTACAGGTTCCCATACACACATTCCCTTTGAGGTAATATCTTTGCATTGCACTTGGTGTGGTTGTTTGGGATAGTGGTTATGGACGTGTGTTGTGACACCATAGGTTGCAGGTTTGATTCCCACATGTGGGGTTTTTTTGTGTTGTGCTAACCTGACCATGAGCTAACTACAGGTTCATCACCTATCCACACACCCTTTTGCCTCTTCACTGTACACCAAAGTGTGCCCTCTGTGCTGCCTAGCCATCACATATTAGCTGTTACATATGTCTCTTTCTTTGTAGGATTCACATAGGTAGTCTGTTTGGTGGATTGGCTTTGCAGTGGTTTAGCAGGTTCAATTCTCACCTGCTCCTTTTCTGTTCTGTTCCATATTTTGCCCTGCTCCACAGGGCATCCCCTGCCACCCTTTGGGTTTAGGTTCTTTCCTCTTCTGCATGCTGCATCCACTGCATAACATTTCATTGTGTGTGTGAATGTAGTTATATGTGGTTCTGGTCCCAATTACAGACTGTGATTTGAGCTGTACACACCAGATCTGCATATGCATTCCATCATGGTTACTGTTGGAGGTTTGCCTATCCTGGCAGCCAGCAGGACTCTTGTGTGATGCCCTGCAGTATTCTTGTATGCAGCCTTTGCTAATGACCACATGTTGGTGGTGTAGCCTACCGGTTTGTGTGCTGACATTTGTGCTAATGGTCATAGGTTTGATTCCTCCCTGTTCTCTTTCATTTGTATGCCTGTCCTGCACAGCTACTTTTCATTCCTGTAACAGTCATATCTGTGCTGTTAGCACATTGTACCCTTATCACAGTTGCCAACCATCCTTCAGTCCTATGTGTGTCTGGCAGCTGTGTGCCGTCCTGCTCTGATGTGCAAGCTCCTAACCCATGTCCTGCACTGGTACACGTTTCTGCATTGCAGCTGTTCCTGGTTGCCTCTCCTGTATGTGCTATGCATAGCACTGCTACCCCTCTGTCCTGTCATTGCACCTATCCTGCCACCTCTACCTCCTCTGCTGGACACATCTTCCCATTCTCTGCCACACACTGTCATTGTTGCATGGTACATTACTATCACCCTGAGCATCACTACAGCTGGCCCCGATATGTTTGTCCATTTTTCAAACTGCCACATGGGCTGAACGCAGATTTGTCTGATCCATCAGCTCAGATCTACTTCCTTCCATCACTTGTGCATTGTCTTTCCTTGGTGCTCTGTGCAATGTTAGGGTACATCTGTGTTTGGCCCATACCTTTCTTGCTTTTCAACTTGGGGAACCTTACTGCCCTTGGCCAACATTTCTTGAGTGACCTATACATCTTTGGGGCATTTTAGCCACACCTTAGATTCAGCCAGCTTATGGGGCACCTAATATGGTGCCTTGGGGGTTGACAACCTTTCAACACGCTCTCTGGGGCACATTATAACCCACCTTGGCTGACGTGGTGGTTTAGGATGTGCCTTCTGGTGCGCCCTAAAAGGTGCATTAGTTTATGGCACTGGGGTGCAGGTATTTTTAGCTGGCAGCACAGATTATTGGATTGTTACAAGCAGGAAAAGGAATTGCCTTGGTCACTCTTATTCATTAAGCCCACTGGGGGATCAAACTCATGACCCCAGTTTCAGCAGTCATTGTATTAACCAGTGTGCTACACTTCTATTGCTGTGACTGTAGGTCAGCATGTGAAGTTAAGGTTAATGCGCGGTAACGTGCGCGGCTCCTTCTATCACGCGATAATGGACACGGCACACTTTGTCGTGCGATAACGGACACGGCACACTTTATCACGTGATAATGGACACGGTGCACTTTATCGCGCGATAACCCGTGATTGCTACCTTAAGACCGGAACGCCCACTCCTTATATGGCATCCTTCACATTATCGCTGCAACTAGCGCCGGGAACATTAAGACGGTTTAGTAAACATACCCCTTAGTTCAGTTTAGTAAGTAGGCCTCTGTCTCTATATCTTGATCAACGTTTTGTAGCCTCTTTAGGAATACATGTGAAAAAATGTTAGGAAGAGAATGCAAAAATTATGCATTAGAGAAATGAACTTTTGGTTGAACTGCAGTTTAAGCTTGCTTTTGCAAAGTAAATTAATATTTCTTCCATTTGATATATAAATCCAGTTTTTTTCATTGTAGCAGAAAGCCATGCAGATATCAGCACTCTTGGGCAAGTACATTTTATGTCAAAACAAAAACTCTTATTAATTTGAGATAAGGCTAAATGTTGTGTCAGCTCACCATGAAAAATGAATTGAATTAATATATATTCATACAAATAAACCTTGAGCCAGGCTGCGTATATGTTCAACTAAGGAAGGATAATAGCCCTAATCCAGCCAGTAGCAGTAATTAACAGATAAAAAAGGAGGTTCATTAAATAAATATGCAATGTCATGAAGCCAGAACATTGCATTGATCACTGTTAGTTTACCGGTTCTTTTCTGGCCTGAAATTTTGACACCACATATATCACTTGCTCTATTTTTAGAAAATTAATTAATAGATCACAAAGGCTTACATCATTAAATTAGTGTATGCAAAGTATTATTTATCAAGGTAATAGGTTAAAATAATCATCATATCCACTTTTCAAATCCAGTCAAACTAATCAGAAAACTTAATGGAAGACAACATAGTAAATAGCAGACAAACTTTATTTCACCTTGATGTAATGACCTTTTTAAAAATGATTTGTCTTTTCACTGAGAGTTTCAAAACAAATCATAATTCAGTTACAACTTTACCAACAGCAAAAAGGAACATTTTTATTGAAAGTTCTCCCATATCTGTTGCGTATTTTCTATTAGTCTTCAAGGTTGTTCAAACCAGAGAGCAGGAACCTTTGGTGGAATTGATCAGAGAACAGGATCTTTTGGTAGAACATAAAAAGAAATAAATGTGCAACTGACTATTTTCCAATCCACCCAAAAAGCAAAGAACTTTTTTAAGATCGTTCAACAGATGAATATAGTCAACATACTAAATTCAAGGCAGCATTTAAAGTATTTCAGGAAAGCATCCATACCCCATCTCTAGCCTTCCTACTCATTTTTTCCTTAAATGCCAATTTTTAGACCACACACACTTGTATGGAAATGTAAGAAGGGAGAAGATGAGTCTTTCAATCTGACCAATATGGATTATGTCCCAGTCATAAGTATTTATTGGATTACAATTGCTCTGAGCAGTAACCCTATGAAGTTTGTGGCAGTCCCAAAACAAAAATCCATGGATTATCAGGTAATATTATTTCTACCTCTTCTTTAATAATGTTACTTGTCTCTTCCCAGTAGTCTAAATATGAGCCAGTATGATCACACATCTTCCACCAGTAATCATTTTCATTAGAATTTATCACCTGATGTATGTATATATTTATTTATTTGCTTTCTCAAATCGTAGTCCAAAGGAAGTACAATATACATTACTGTAAACACATGCACACGAATCACAAATTAAACATGAATAAAGAGACACTGACATAATACTCTACTGTATCTTCCCTAATAATGAGTGGAACAATAGCTCAACCATTTATAAGATACTCAATAAAATGCCATAGAACAAATGCAATATGTGGCAATATATGATTAATAAACTCTGTTTAAAACTTTACTTGCATTAAATATGAATATAGGCACATATAGTAATGTGGTAACCAGGTAGCCTACACCTATAGCCAGGTAGCCAAGAACTATAGACTAGGCCATAAGCCTGAACCTGAAAGATGATTTCAGTAGTGCTGAGACATAAAAATTAAAAAGACAGAATTAAATGCTGTTTTAGAATGAAGATGCTGTTACAGCAAAGTTTGCATAAAGTGAATACAATGCCTGTATGTTAAATTGTTACTCCAGAATTGTTACTTACACATTTTTAGAGCTAGATATGACCTTGATGAAGGAAAGTAACCAGGTTTGAACCAAGCCATTGTTCAGCTAGCTAGAGAAAGCAGAGCAAAGGGCATAGATCCTGATTGGTCAAATACAGGGAAATGTCAGACCAATAGGAAGTTTGTAGAAATTAGCATGAGACCAATGGAAAGTTTTCATGTATCAAGCTAGAAAAGCGGTATAAAAAGTTATGTCTTTATGGAGAGCTCCGCTCAGTTCCTTGAAAGCTTTGACTGACTGGGCCTGTGCACAAATAAACTGGTTTGGACCCTGTAAATTGACTCCTGGACTTGTTCATTGACTGCAGTTTGTTGCTACAGTAAGACATCCCAAGCTGGATCATCATGATGAGCCACAGATCCCAGAATCCTGTCTCCAGATACCAGCCCTAGATATGGTATACTTAGATTTCAGTAAAGCCTTTGACACCATTTTCCAAAGGTGACTTATAAACAAACTGAGCACCCTAGGGATGATTGGGTTAGAAACTGGTTGAGTGAGAGGTAGCAAAGGGTACAGAGAAATGGAGCTCACTCTACAGAGAAGGAGGTTACCAGTGCTGTGCTGCAGGGATCTGTCCTTGACCTGATTCTTTCTAACATCTTTGTTAGTGATATTGCGGAAGGGCTGTCGGGTACTGTTTGACGGTTTGCTGATGATACCGAAATCTGCAATAGAGTAGACACCCAGGAAGGTGTAAATAATATGAGGAGGAATCTACTAAGTTTGAAGAATGTTCTAGAATTTGGCAGCTGATATTTAACGATAAAAAATGCAGGGTTATGCATTCGGGCTGCAAAAATCTAAGGGAGCAGTACAGTGTAGGGGGTGAAGTACTTTTGTCCACAAAAGAGGAGCGGGACCTGAGCATGATTGTGCCTGACAATCTTAAAGTAGCTAAATAGGTAGAAAAAACAATGGCAAAAGCCGGAAGGATGCTTGAGTGCATAGGGAGAAGAATGGCCAGCAGAAAAAAGGAGGCTATAGTGCCTCTGTATAAGTCTCTGGTGCGACCTCATTTTGAGTATTGTGTGCAGTTCTAGAAACCACACCTTCAAAAGGATATAAACAGGCTGGAGTCAGTGCAGAGGGTGGCTACTAACATAGGGGGGTGGAGTAGGGTGGCGACCAACCTACTGCACCACCTGCCTTTCACTTACCCCACCAACCCTGCAGACAACAAAACCTGGTCATCTTCAGGCAGCTATCAACCAGAGAGATCATCGACATCATAACAACCCTTAACTGTACCACTTCATCACTCAACCCATGCCCCATCACCTGGATCAAGATGGTAAAATATGACCTTACCCCAAGTATTCTGCACCTGGTCAATGCATCTCTGATGCTCAGCACGTACCAACTCTCCTCAAGCAAGCCTCAATCAGACCCCTGCTTAAGAATCATTCAGCGGACCCCTCAGCTCCAGCCTCATACAGTCCTATATCAATCACCCATCCCTGGCCAAAAACATAGAAAATTCAGTACAGCTTCAGCTACAAGATTTCATAGACACCCACACGCCATGTGATGAACATCAACATGGCTTCAGGCCACACCACAACACTGAAACCCTTCTGACCTCCCTCCTCGACGACGTAATTAAAGGTACACAGAAAGCATATCAAGGATTTGTCCTCATCTTCCTCGACGTCGCAGCAGCAATTAACTCAGTCACCCATACTCAACTATGCTCCCACCTACACTCAATGTGAATCAGAGATACAGCTCTGCAGTGGTTCACATCATACCTCTCCAACCGATCACAAGTAAGAATCTGATCTGACACTTCCAAACTCTTCCAGCTGCTACAAGGCTTACCTCAGGGCTCAACCTTACCCTCACTCTATTTAACATTTTCATCCAACCATTATGCATTCTCATGAAACAACATAAAACACACTATCATCTGTATGCCAATGACATCCTGATATATGCCCCAATCTCCACCACCAACCCAAACTACTCTACAATTAGCAATTGCCAAGAAGAATCCATTCAGTGACACAATGACCATAACATGCATATCAATACCAACAAAACAAAAGTCCTCGTCATCTCCAAACATCCATCCTTCAACCCACCATCTACCATGAAGCTGGCCAACCACACCCTACAGGTCAAACAATTCATAAAATATCTAGGTGTCACACTGGATTATCACCTCAACTTCCAACACCACATTAAACAAGTTACCAAGACAGCATACTTTAAAATGAGAACTTTACGACACCTCCATCCACTTCTCGACCCCAACAACTTCAGTAACGTATGCCAAACCCTCATCACTCCCATTCTGGACTATGTAAACATAATTTACCAGGGCCTCCCTAAAGCCACATTATTACCCTTACAGCTTGCCCAAAACTCCGCAGCCAGAATAATCACTGGCGCCGGCCCACGAGAGCACATCACTCCCACTCTGATAGCCCTGCACTGCTTTCTTATCCAAATGAGGATCAAGTACAAAGTAGCTCTAACCATATTCAAGATCATTCATCTAACTCTCTGCAAATATCCTCTGTCCCCTTCTTCAACAATCACTCCACAAGAGATCAAAACCAATAACAACTTCCTCTCGGTTCCAGCTACTTTTACCCAATCCAACAATACAACTTCCAACAGAGCCTTCTCATTCTATACTCCACTCATCTGGAACGCCTTCACTATAGAAATACGGGCCATCACTGACCTCACTGAATTCCAGTGTAAGTTAAAAACCACCCTCTTCTTGGAACACTTTGGCACAGACTCTGAACTACCCTCCCATCCATCATTTCCACACCAGAAACCTCCATAGCACCAACATAAATCTTCATATACTTGTGCCACAATCAGCTAATTTGATGTAAATAGTTATGATGTGTTCAGTTAATTTAACCTTTAACAAATGTTCCATGTAAAATGTTTAGTTTATTGTTCCATGTAAACTGCCATGGCTTGTAGATGCGGCAGTATAAAAATGCTGCTAAATAAAAAATAAATAAAAAAAATAAAATAAAATGGTTAGTGGTCTTCATTATGAAGCATATGAGGACAGACTTAAAGATGTTTAAATACCTATATGGGATAAATGCACAGGAGGGGAGTCTCTTTTGATTGAAAGCATGCTCTGCTACAAGCAGACGTAGGATGAGGGTGTAATAGGCAGAAATATTTCATTACGGAAAGAGTAATAGATGTGTGGAATAGTCTGTTAGTAGAGGACAGTATCTGAATTTAAAAAAGCAAGGGACAAACTCAGAGGATCTCTAAAGGTTAAAAGGGGACTATTATAGTTTATATGGAAGGGCAGACTAGATAGGTCATGTGGTCTTTTTCTGTCATCATGTTTCTATGGGGTATGTTTACTAAACCATCCTAATGTTACCGGCGCTAGTTGCAGCGTTAATGTGATGAGTGCAATATAAGGTAGTGGGTGTTCCGGCGGCAAGGTAGCAATGAATCTGTATCAAGCGATAGAGGGCGCCTTGGCTCATTAACGCGTGTTAACCTTAAGTCCATGCCAGCGCCATGTTAGAAGCTATAGAGATGTAGCCCACTGGTTATTACAATGACTGTGGAGGCAGAGGTCATGAGTTTGATCCTGCAGTGGTGTCATTTAATAAGGCTGTCTAAGGGATTTCCTTTTCATTTAAATCAGTGCTGCCAGCAAAAACACCCTCACAGTGCCGTAACCAAAGGGGCCTCATAAGGCGCCCCATAGGGCACATTATAAAGTGTCCTGTCTGCCAAGGCACCTTATAATGCACCTTATGAGGCACCTTAGGTTACGGCACTGTGAGGGTGTTTTTGCTGGCAGCACTGATTTAAATGAAAAGGAAATCCCTCAGACAGCCTTATTAAAGAAGACCACTGCAGGACTGAACTCATGACCCCTGCCTCCACAGCCATTGTAGTAACCAGCAGGCTACATCTCTATAGCTTCTAACACAGCGCTGGCTGTCTACAGAAAGACTGCAGGTCACCGCACAAACTGTCTGCTGTAGTTACCAGGATAGGGTAAACCCACCCGTACCCATGATGCCTGCAAATGCAGATCTGCAGTCTTCATCTGATCATAAGATGGGGCACCCAGCACCAGGTCCGCAGCACCTGGCTTGGCTGAGATAGGTTGTGCTGCAGGTCCCCATCAGTGCCAGTGTGTGACAGATAGTCCTTGCAGACACACTTAGGATACACCTGTGTCCATCTCTATTCTCCAGTCACGTCTAGCCCTTGTGGACTATGATGCACCCAGAATAGTGCATATCCTGTGTTGTTGCCATGGTCAATTATTAGAGGAGAAGGGTGGTGTTTAGACCCAAAAGCGGATTATTTAGCACCACCCAACCCACCCTCACTGCATCAGGGTGGGGGACAGGATCTCCCACCAACAGATCCACACTCTACATCAGAGGCAGTAGAGGGGACCACCACCCCCATTCTGCTGGGGAATAGGCACCCTCCAGGGCAGTCAATGCAGATCTCTCCTTATCTATAGGGCACTGGCAGACAGGCAGTAGGCCTGGAAAAGCTCAGCTGCCCCCCACCAAAATCTGACATTCACCAGCAGAGGGCGCATTCAGTCTTCACCCACTGCACCCTGCAAGTAGTTCCAGCCATACACATGCTAACTGCAGACAGTCTGCTAGCTATTACATAGTGCATGATCCTGGAGGAACTGTGTACTCCTAAAAGTGGGATGTAAGCACACACACACACCAAGCATGCAGTGATTGGGTCCCAGAAAAGGGAACCCATAAATATCACTCAAGAAAAACACTGTACAGCACTATGTGGGAACCTAGCAATGCTGTGGTCACTGCTCAGTCAGGGTGAGACTGACCTCCCAGCATGACATGCTATGCCCACCCTGTCCGTGCAGGTGGTGGTCGGGCACTACAATATCCCAGCCATTGACCTGTGCAGATGCATCCTGCCCAGACCGCCCTCTCTGGGCCATACCCACAATACCTTGCTCCTCATTATGCACATTGCCAGGCTAAGGCTGGAAACAGTGTAAACATTGCGGGCTCAGTAAAGTGTAGGCAGCCACAAAACACTGGATAGACATAAACACACTTCCTCACCTATTTCAGCATTGTGCAAAGATAGAGGTGGTTGGCAGCCCTGGCACCAGTCCTGGGCATAGTGCAGGCATTGCTAAGGTACTCAATACTGTTATGGTCACTCTCCGGGGTGGTAAACACTGTCAGAAAACAAATAGAAAGGAAACACACTCCACATATATCAGAAAGGTTGCTATGATGAATCTCTGTTAACAATTTGTGTTTAATGTAGGATCTGTTATCTGACATTCATCATAGCAACCTTTTGATATATATGTAACATGTTTCCATGTTTATGACGGCATTGCTAAGGTATGCAGGTGGTAGTAGTGGTAGCTGCTGCACCGCGCAGGGCCCAAAAGCCTGGAACTCCATGAGGATATGGATAGTAGGGCCTGTTAGTGTGGGTGTTTGTGCCCCTGTTGGCCGATGCTCTAGGGGTGTGCACATGTTTATGACGGCATTGCTAAGGTATGCAGGTGGTAGTACTGGTGGTTGCTGCTCTGCGCAGGGCCCAAAAGCCTGGCTCTCCATGAGGATATGGATAGTGGGGCCTGTGGGTGTGGATGTTTGTGCCCCTGTTGGCCGCTACTCTAGGGTGTGCACATGTTTATGGTGTATGTGTTCTGTAGGGTAAAATATAGGGACAAGGTCTGCAGAAGCCACAGTTGGGACATGAACCTGTGACCTTCTGCCCCTAAACACACTGGCTGGGTGTACTGCAGCAAACTGTTGCCACAGAAGTAGGTCATTTCCTGGGGATACCATGAAGGTTCTTCAGACAGACCTTGTCTGTTGCACTGCGCGCCACCCACCTAAATAGGACTTGGCCTTGGTCTGCTGTGGGCAGCTGCCATTCCCCCCTCCACCACCAGCACCCCTCCCCCACCATGCTGACATGCCCTTATGCCGGTGGTGCTGGTGGTGCACAGTCCCAGGCCATCCAGTGTGCCTGTAGGCAGCTGCCTATGTTGTTGGATCTGGGGTAGGGATGTCTACATAGATATTCGTTCTTCCCCCCGGCACCGCCTGTCAATGTTATGTGCCCTTTGGGGTACCTGCTGGGTACTGTCCCCTGAGACACTGTGGGACACACACTCGTGGGCATGTTTGACCTTGGTCAGTTGCTGGCTTGCTGATTTGCAGTTTCTGCATTCCTATGTGCCACCTAGCCATCTGCCTAGTCCACCATGTGCCCCAGCTGCCCCACTGCATGTCCCGCCTGCAGGCCCCTGTACCCCATTTGCAGCCTCACCGTAGTGCCCTTTCGTACTTGGGCACTATGCTTTTTCTGCACATGTAGCACTGCTATCACTTTTCTTGGTCTCCTTGCCTTTGCTGTACATTGCTGACTGAAATGGTTTCTCTTTCCTGCAACTGTGCCTCTAACGCCAGGTTTTCAAGCACAGTAATGTTCTGGTCTTAAAATCTCAGCATTAGTGTACCTGGAGCTTCTCCCCGCCCACTGATCCTTTCTCTCCGCCCTCTGGAGACATTTACTCCACCCTCTGTGTGCCTTAACGCCGCTGGAGACGTTATCGCGTGAAATGTAACGTTATCATGCAATAATATCACGCGATAACATTACGTATCACGCAATAATGTCGCCGCTGCGATGTTAGCAATGTTTAGTAAACATACCCCTATGTTTCTAAATAGGAAGACTCATCATTCAAAAATTAAGATAAGCCTCTGAAAGAGAGACAGGCAACACTGTTTATTTCACAGTGGCAGAGAAAAGGATGTATTAAAAATTCCACAGGCCTTATGTCTCTAGAGCGAGAGGTACTGACTACATAGTTAATGAGAAATAACAGAGACACAGAAAGAGAGAGGCAGTACTGTTCTGTTTCAGTGGCAGAAAAAAAGGACATTTTAAAAATCTCTCAGGCTTTCACAGAGTTAGACATATAGCACAGAAGTCAGAAATAAAAGAGAACACAGACAGGACAGACAAGCTATGACTACTATTGCTGCATTTATCATTTCTAAAGGACTACCAGGTATATGTAGTGATATATAGGAATGTATAAAAGAAACAATCCCTACTTCATAGATCTTAGAGTCTAGTCCAGAGGTTCTCAACCCAGTCTTTGGGACACACCTAGCCAGTCAGGTTTTCAGGATAACCACAATGAATATGCATGAGAGATTTGCATACAACAGAGGCAGTACATGCAAATCTCTTCATACATAGTCATTGAGGATATTCTGAAAACCTAACTGGCTAGGTGTGTTCTGAGGACTGGGTTGAGAACCCGTGATCTAGTCTAATCAAGTCACAATGCTTAGAAAGGGTAGACTTGGAAATGATGGTAGAAACAGAGAAAGAAAGTTACTTGATACTCTCAAAAGATGTAGGACCAGCAACAGAATTAATGGAACCAAGCTAGAGAGAGATTTCTTTAAGAGAAGAATACCAACAGATGCTGCATCCAGTGGATGTATCCACGGGGATCACCTAAAAGTCATCCACATATTGCATTTGAGAGAACCTCTGATGGTTCAGATTGGGAGTCTTTTTTGAAGTGAGGAGATAGAACTATGCAGGGATGTGCACAAACTCACGGCACTGGGTGCAGAGGCAGATGGGAGGGGGGGGGGGCATTGGGGATAGCAGTGAGCCAATCCTCTGCCTCTGCAATCCAGGAGTCTATTACTTCACCCACTCTGGTTTTTAATTTATCACATCGAGTTTTGACATCTGCCGAAGAGTCCTTATTAAATCGAGGCTTTTCTTTTGTGCCTTCTACTCAAGCTGACTCTTTTGCTCATCATGTTAGTTTACAGGTATTTATTTGCAAATTGTGGATTGCTTTGTCTTTTGCAGACCAACCTAGTTTATCATCTAAAAAAGATAGTTTTTCTCCTAAGTCTAACTGGGTTCCCCCAGGGGCACCTGATTCTAGTATCATAGTATTTGAATGGATGATCACACAAAAATTAAGGGAGTTACCTGTTTTTATGTTAAATACAATCTTTCAAAACAGGAGTGACAAGCTCTGAGGTCGTTAAGTCGGGATTCTTCTAAAGTTATAAAGTTGGCAGATAAGGGAGGGGGTGTGGTGATTTTGAGTCATGTTAATTATGAAAGAGAGGTATATGCACAATTACAGATCATATATGTTATTGTCCCCTCCCTGAGGATCCTACAAAGGCAATACAGGCGGAGATTTTAGAGATACTGGAGGGGCCCTTTCATTTTCAGGTTATTTCGGAAAGGTTACTGAAATTTTTGTATGTGTCACAACCTCATATTCCATCTTTCTATATAGTGCCTAAGATCCATAAATCCTTTACACACCCTCCAGGACATCCTATTGTATCTGGGATAGGCTCATGTTTACAGCATCTCTCACAATACATAGATTCTTTACTGTATCCTTTGGTAAAACAAGCAACTTGGTTTATTTGGGACTCTGGTGATCTTCTCGCATATTTGGATTCTTTGAAAGGCTCTTTAGAATCTTTAATTATGGTCACAATGGATATTACTACCTTGTACACGCACATACCACAAATTCAAGCATTATTTTATTTTTATTTATTTATTTATTTTAATTTATTTATTTCTTTATTTTATATTGCATTAGAAGTGTCAATGCAATATTTGGGTACTCTGGATTATACTGAGACTCAATTATATTTTTATCATCAATTATTAAAGCTTGTACTGCAGTACAATTATTTTGAGTTTAATGGTACCTTTTACCATCAGGTATATGGTATGGCTATGGGTGCCAACATTGCCCCATCGGTGGCAGACTTATATGTGCATGATTTTGAGGAATGTGAAGTATATACATCAATATTTTGGCCACAAGTGGCAAAGTGGGTATGCTACATTGATGATATTTTTTTCATTTGGTGGGATCAGGAAACAGATCGGACATGTTTTTTGCAATGGTTAAATTTATGGGATAATAATTTGCAGTTTACTCCCATGATTTCTTGAGTAAATTTGCAGTTTACTCCCGTGATTTCTTGAGATTTTTTAGATATCAAGATACAGTAATGTGATGATGGATTTTTTACTTCCATCTTTTGTAAAGTTTTCTTGACTATCATAGTTGTAGAAATGGACAGATAAAGGGGATACCAGAATCCCCAATATGTAATTGAAGATGGATGAATTTCTTGATACAGAATGTGTTTAGAAGTTTAGCTTTTCACCTACTTCCTCTTAAATAGAATAGGATGTCATGATCATGAGTTCTGTGTAACCGTTTTTAAAATAGTCTGGAACATTGTTAAAGTAAGCATAAAGAGTAAACATAGGCAATGAACTGTGCAACTATAGTTCATTGTACAGTCACTGCTGACAAAACATAATTTTTGCACAGAACTCATGATCATGACATCCTATTCTATTTAAGAGGAAGTAGGTGAAAAGCTAAACTTCTAAACACATTCTGTATTAAGAAATTCATCCATCTTCAATTACATATTGGGGATTCTGGTATCCCCTTTATCTGTCCATTTCTATAGTCCTCCCTGTGATTCTATAAAGAATCATTACAAAAGAGCGGTAACTGAAACATGTCCAATTCCAGAATAAATCTTCTACAATAGGCTTCATTTTGCAGATGTTCCTTCAAAGTCCTAGGTATATCTTCTATTGCTACTGTTTGTGTTCTCACTCAGAGATTTCCCACTGGACGTAAGCCACTGGGCTATTTTTCAGACTTTTGTTGCCCTGTTGTAGCAGGAATGCCTCCATGTTTTCAGTCTCTGGCAGCAGTAGTCTTTGCAATCCAAATTACTGATTTTCTAGTACTATAACATGTCTCTCATTAAGTTTTTGTATCTTTTACACTTGTAAAAACCAGCTTTCTTCCAGCTCTTTTATTGTTACTGTTTGACCTCACTCTGTACTGATGGTTCTGCTTTGCTCAATGAATAAGGAAAATTGATGCAATTATAAGAGTTGATTCTGTGCAGAGTCGGCTGCTTGTTATTTGCTAATACTCAACTAGCTGGAATGTTTGCTCTTTTTAGAGCTCTTGAGTTATCTGCTCACTTGATCAATACTGACTTTGTCTCAGGCTTCTTACATGAGGAGCTCTATGTGCTGATATTACTATGCTGTTTTGTTCTGAAAACAGTGTAACAAAGATAATACTATTAAGCTATTAAGAAGTGGTAATTGACTTTCTAGTTGGTTTAAATTTGGTGTTAAAAAGGTTTTATAGTTTATGAATGTACACACCCTTATATAAATGTTCCTTCCTTTGTGAGCTTAGATGTCTATGCAAATTAGAATGGAATGGAGAAGTAGTCTAATGACTAGAGTACTAGCACTCCTTGTGACCTTGGATAAGTCACTTAACCCCTCTTTGCCTTACAAAGAAAAATTCCAAGTTATCAATGTTCCTGTTTAATGTGCTGTACCAGGTTTTAGTTGCAATGTGAACTGCTGTGATTTGTGGGGAAAGTAGTATTAAAAAAATAACAAAAAAAGGAAAAGGGTATATTACTGATAATGTTTAAAGTAATGTGAGTTGAACCATCACCTAAGATAAGACAGTAAGACAGTCTTCCTAATAATTGTTGACAAACAATTGAAATGAGTTTAGATTATTTGTCATAAACTGCTAGTTTTAATGTTGTTACCCCTTGAATAACCAGATTGACTATATCTTGTATATTGTTAATTAGTGATATGAATATGTACAATTGTGTTGCTGACAGGAAAAAGAAATGTGTCTATCAGGCCGCATGCTAACATTTGATTTGGCAAGTAGACAGAATAAGTTTAGGAATGTAGATGAAAATAATAAGTATGTTACAGGCTAGCTATGTAATAATTTAGTGCTAGCAATAGATGTATTGTAAATACCAATAGATAATATAATTCTGTTCAACAATTTAAGACTGTCATATGGGATGAATAATTGTGCTTGTTTGCAATTGTATGGCATCAAGAGAGATGCTGTAGTGGAGAATTGGATTTTTACAAATTATATATTGTATGCACTGAATCTAATGGGCCGAAGAGGAAAACGACTGAATGATATGCTACTGAATATGGAGACCCCTGATAAAGATCAGCAATTCCAGCGGAACTACTCATGTATGTGCAGCAGTGAAGCCTGGGTAGACAGTCACTGAAAAAGCTCTATCTAAGATGTGCATGGCACAGCCCATGGTGAGAAAGCATGCTGCTGAAGAATCTGGAGTGATGACTGGTGTCATGATATGAAGGACTAATCTCTGACTTATTGCTAGATCTACAAGAAGCAGTTGGCCACTGCTGGATGAGGTAGTGCTTACAAGAAAAATTGGTAAAGTCTTGCTCTCTGTACACATTTTTATTGAGGCTAAGCAAAGGTAAACAATGTCACATGATTTTGTATAACGATTTCTTCCAATAAGATGGAGCTTACCTATGGACCAGATGTACCTAGGACTTTGAAGGAACATCTGCAAAATGAAGCCTATTGTAGAAGATTTATTCTGGAATTGGACATGTTTCAGTTACCGCTCTTTTGTAATGATTCTTTATAGAATCACAGGGAGGACTGTAGAAATGGACAGATAAAGGGGAAACCAGAATCCCCAATATGTAATTGAAGATGGATGAATTTCTTGATACAGAATGTGTTTAGAAGTTTAGCTTTTCACCTACTTCCTCTTAAATAGAATAGGATGTCATGATCATGAGTGTGTAACCATTTTTAAAATAGTCTGGAACATTGTTAACATAAGCATGAAGAGTAAACATAGGCTATGAACTGTGCAACTATAGTTCATTGTACAGTCACTGCTGACAAAACATAATTTTTGCAACTTTTGCAATTATAAATAATTTTGTCATAATCAAGTGAATTTAATCTAATATACTGTAATCAGATCTTACTCTGTAAAAAGAACTTTGGCGACATCTTGTGTTATTTCACGGTTATAATAAATGACTGTTACTTCCCCTTTTTCTTCAATAAAAGGAGCTTTTTAGGAGGAAGAATTTGAATTCAATAAGCATGGAACTATGCATGTCCATAGAACGTTTATTGTCTTCCCTCTGAGCTCAAAGAAAGTAGCACTTGTGTGTGTGATTGTGTTCTGTATTACTCTCTGCCTATTTCTCGCTGCTTGAGGACCAGAGACCAAAAAGAGCTGTGGTATTGTGGTCAGATCAACCCCACCATGTGAGAAATAGTATCCCTATGGAACAATTCCTATCTTTAAGGAAATTTTATTCCACCCACAGGCATATACATTATAGTGTCATTGGATGGTAGCTAAATTTAAGAATCGTCAGTACCTTCCTCACGTCATACATAGGGTACACAAATGAGCTCTGAATGTGAATCGTGATGTTTTGTTTTTGCAGTCACATAAGGGATCTGATTCACGTTTAGTATATATGTTACCATATTCGACACAGTCAACGAAGATAGAGATTAATACTGAGGAATTGGGAAATTTTACTGGTACATCCTGTTTTTAGGGATCCACCTGTATTTGCTTTCCGCAGGGGTAGAAATGTAAAGGACCATTGGTCCATTCTCATTTGCATTCCTTGTCTGACGTGAGTACAAAGTCAACATAAGAACATAAGATATGCCATACTGGGTCAGACCAAGGTCCATCAAACCCAGTATCCTGTTTCCAACAGTGGCCAATCTAGGTCACAAGTACCTAGCAGTTTCCCCAAAAGACACAGGTTCCACACTGCTTGTATTCGGGCAAGGGGTCACAGACGATGTGGGTGTTGTGTGATATGCCCGTTCAGTATGCAAATTGAATGTTTTGTTCATCCCACTTTAAATTTCACTCACTATTTAAAAAATGATGCTCTATGAGTGGGGTGCTATATGTGGTTTTATACTCGTGTCAATTGTTATACATAGGACAAAGCACAAGACCTTTCTAGATAAGAATGATTGAACATCTGTCGGCATTATACCGGAGTGTTGAAACTGCTCCTCCAATATCCCATTGGCAACAATTTGGTTACAGTTTACAGGATTTTTGGTGCTTTGTACTTGAACAAGTAAGCAGGGAGTGAGGAGGGGATTTTAGTAAATGTCTTTGTCGCCGTGAACAGCAGTACGTCTTTAATCAGAATATGGTGTATCCTTTTGGATTGAACACCCAGGTTGAGTGGTGTTGGTTCTATTGTATGTATTTAAAGGCTCCTGGAGAAGCAATACTAGTGCGCATGCTTTGGCGCTTTTTGGTGTACTCAGCTTTTTGATCTGTCAGCTGGTGGAATGAAGGTCAGTGGTTATGTCTGGGTAGGTTTTGCGGGATAGTTTTAATTTTGTGCAGATTCAACTGTCTGTTGTTATATATAATTTGGTTTGTAGACTCCCTGAGAAAGCCTTTTTGGTGAAACTGTGGTCCATAGTTGGAGCTGTGGAATTGGAGTTGTGATAATGTGTAGCTGTGGAATCATGTGGAATTGCTCTTCCTTGTTGAGGGAATAGCAGGAGCTGTGGAACGGTGGAGTCAAGAAGTTGTGGGATAACATTATCCATTTTAAGAGAACAACGGAACCATTGGGTTCCTGCTTCAGATTTAACAACTCTGATTAAAGCTTATTACAGATACAGCTCTGTTTTGTATATTGAACTGAAGTACAGAACATGCAGTTTTCATAAAATGTTCCTTCAAAGAATGCAAGAAGTTTCAATTACTTTTTTATTAAGCCATTTTTATGTCATGATTTAGGTGGTTCTCTGTAAATTCTCTAGTGGGATCACTTCATTAAAAACTACAGTTCAATTATTGCAGGGCTGCTACTGCTCGGAAGAAAACTGCACTCATGAGTACTTCTCACCTGAGACATTCTTTAAATCTTGGAGAAAAGGGAATTCTTGGAGTAAAACTGATAAAATCTGTATATTTTAAAATTCAGTGTTTTATCAAGTCAGTTAGGGCATAGTACTACAAGCCAGAGTGAAGGATGTGCATTGTAGCTGGGCCTTTCCATCTGACCTGAAGTTTACCTTGAAGGAAGATGCATTTCTCTCTGCATTTGATTATGATTATCTCCTGCTCCATTGCCTATTGACTCTACCTACGCCAAAGCCTCTGCTCCTTCTCTCTTTTCCCCTCACCTCATTCGCTGCTTCTCCTCATCCTTCTCTCCTCTGGTATGTCCCTTCTTCCCTCATATCTCATGATGAGGCCACTTTGTAACTTGGCTAACCTGATCTACGTCTTCCCCAATTCTGGTCTCCCTAAATCTACCTCTCGCTCTTTGAGGTTTCCTACCCTCCCTAAACATCTCTCTCATATTAGAACTAGGTCTTTTCACAATCCTTCTAACCTTATTCACATTCCTCTCCTCTCCCCTTCTGCTCTCCCCTTTTCCTGCGCCTTATGGAATGTTCACTCTATCTCTAATAAACTTCCCTTTGTACATGACCTTTTTATTTCCCGCTCTTTTCACCTCTTTGCCTTATCTGAGACCTGGCTTCTTCCTGAAGACAATGCCTCCATTGCCGCTCTTTGTCATGGGGGCTTCCAGTTCTCGCACTCTCCTCGGCCTACTGGTCATGGTGGGGGTATTGGACTTCTTCTGTCTCCCTCTTGTCACTTCCAGTCTCTCATCCTACCTCAATCTATTTCCTCTCTCTCTTTTGAACTCCACTCGATCCGCCTCTTCGCTCCTCTCCCACTCTGAGTAGCTGTTCTCTATTGTCCTCCTGATACTTCTATTTACACTTTTCTTTCTGACTTTGATTCTTGGCTGTCTACATTTCTTCACCCCTCCTCCCCCACCCTTATTCTTGGAGACTTTAACATTCATGTTGATGACCCCTCCAATCCCCATGTTCTAAAACTCCTCTCTCTTACCTCCTCGCATAACCTTCAACTCTCTTCCACTGCTCCTACTCACCAACATGTTCATTGCCTTGACCTAATTTTCTTCTCTAACTGCTCACCCTCCAACTTCTCTAACTCTGTCCTTCCTTTATCTGACCACCACCTTTTAAGTCTTATTATTCATCATCCTCCACCTCAGCCTCATCCTGCTTCCACTAATCTATTTAGAAACCTTCTTGCTATTGATCCCTTAGCTCTCTCCTCCACTATTTCCTTACCCCTTTCATCCATTCTTTCTTCTAATTCTATTGATGAGGCTGTGGCCTCCTATAATGCTGTACTCTCCTCTGCGTTGGATTCTCTTGCTCCTCTCATCTCACATCCTGTTAGGCGGTCTCCTCCACAGCCTTGGCTCTCTCCTTTTGCCCGCTATTTGCGCTCCTGTGCCCGCTCTGCTGAGCGTGCCTGACTCAAATCTCGCTCTCATGCTGACTTTCTCCACTTTAAATTCATGCTCTTCTCCTTCCAATCAGCCATTGCACTTGCCAAAAAATCTACTTTGCCCATCTGACTAACTCTCTTGTCTCTAATCCTCATTGTCTTTTTTATACACTCAATTCTCTCCTCAGTGTGCCCCCACCTCTGGCTCCTACCTCCCTTCCTGCCCAAACCTTGGCATAGTACTTCCATGACAAAATCCATAAAATCACCCTCCATTTCACTAGCTCCTCTTCTTCCTCCCCTTTTTCCCAACTCTCCCCCCTTACTTCTGCTTCCCTTTCTTCCTTCCCTCTGGTCTCTGATGAGGAAACAACACTCCTCCTTTCTTTCTCTAAGCTGACTACCTGCCCTTCTGATCCTATGCCCACCCACCTCCTTAGCTCCATTTCTTCCACTATCGTCCCCTCCATCACTCATATTCTCAACCTATCGCTCCCCACCTCTACCTTCCCTTCTGACTTCAAGCATGCTATTGTCACACCCCTCCTCAAGAAAACCTCACTCGATCCCTCCTGTCCTAACTATCGTCCCATCTCTCTCCTTCCCTTCATTTCTAAATTACTTGAGCATGCTGTCTACCACCACTGTCTCAACTTCCTCTCCTCTCATGCCCTCCTAGATCCTTTACAATCCGGTTTCCGTCCCCTACATTCTACCGAAACTGCTCTTACCAAAGTCACCAATGATTTGTTTCTGGCTAAGTCCAAAGGCTTTTATTCTGTCCTCATTCTTCTGGATCTCTCTGCTGCTTTTGACACCGTTGACCACAGTCTTCTTCTTATCACCCTGTCTTCACTCGGTTTCAAAGGCTCTGTACTTTCTTGGTTCTCCTCCTATCTCTCCCACCGCTCTTTCAGTGTGTACTTCGGTGCCTCCTCCTCCTCTTCTACCCCTTTACCTGTGGGTGTACCTCAAGGTTCTGTCTTAGGTCTGCTCCTCTTCTCTCTCTATGCCCAATCCCTTGGTGCTCTTATCTCTTCCCATGGCTTTCACTATCATCTCTGTGCTGATGACTCTCAAATCTACCTCTCTATGCCTGTTATCTCTGCTGAAATTCAAGCTAAGATCTCGGCCTGCCTCGCTGACATTGCTTCCTGGATGTCCTACCGCTGCTTGAAGCTGAACATGGCCAAAACTGAACTCCTTGTCTTTCCCCTAATGCCTCCCCTCCTCCTTCCCCCTTTCTCAATCTCTGTGGATAACTCTGTTATCCTTCCTGTCTCTTTGGCACGGAACCTTGGTGCTATCTTTGACTCATCTCTCTCCTTCTCTTTACATATCAAAAACATTGCTAAAACATGCCATTTCTTTCTTTACAATATCTCCAAGATTCATCCTTTTCTCTCTGATAACACTACTAAACTGATTGTCCACTCTTTAATCACCTCCCGCCTTGATTACTGTAACCTTCTCCTTGCTGATCTCCCTGCTAACCACCTCTTTCCTCTCCAGTCTATTCAACATTCTGCAGCTCGTCTGATTTTCCGTCAGTCTCGTTTTTCACACATTACTCCTCTTCTCATGTCACTTCACTGGCTCCCCATCCGCTTCCGTATCCAGTTCAAACTCCTCCTTCAAACCTATAAATGTATTCATTCTTCTGCCCCTTATTACCTTTCATCCCTCATCTCTGCCTACACCCCCTCTCGCCTACTCCGCTCATCTAATTGCCTTCGTTTATCTATGCCTTTTACTCGTACTGCTAATTCTAGACTTCACTCCTTTCAACTGGCTGCACCCTTTTCCTGGAATTCTCTACCTGTCTCTGTCCACCAAGCCTCCTCTCTGGCTATCTTCAAATCCAAATTGAAATCCCATTTCTTCACTATTGCTTTTTGTTCCTAATTCGTCCTTTCTTGTTCTCTCCATAAACATTTATTCTTGTCTTGTTAATTGTTATTTGTATTATCTAATTTATTTCATATTTTGTCTTGACTAGATTGTGAGCTCTAACGGGCAGGGACTGTCTCTTTTTATGTTTGTACAGCACTTCGTATGTTGCAGCGCTTTATAAATGCTTAGTAATAATAATAATAATAATAATAAACATATAGAATTTCACTTCATTGGGGGTTTGTGCTTTTGAAGGGTAAAGAGAAGGTGGTGTGAGTGAGTGTGTGGATGGATGATTTAAATATATGTGTTTAGCTGAAATCCTGATTGATGTGCAAGTTGTTTTTAGGTATGGTAATTTGATTGCAAAGATTTAGATGTATGAAAATATACAGTGCCTTGCAAAAGTATTCATCCCCTTGGTTTTTGTCCTGTTTTGTTGCATTACATACAACCTGGAATGAAAATGGAGGTTCATTTGGATGTTAGGTAATGGACCTAACAATATAACCCAAATTGGTGAACTAAAATGACAATAAATTACCTTGTATATATAAACAAACAAGTAAAAACTGAAAAGTTGTGAGTGCATATCTATTCATTCCTTATGATATGAAACCCCTAAATAAGATCTTGTCTAACCAATTGACCTCAGAAGTCACATAATTAGTTGATTAGGGTCTACCTGTGTGCAATCAGTGTCACATGATCTGTCACATGATGCCTGTATAAATACACCTGTTCTGAAAGGCCCCTGACTCTGCAACACCACTAAGCAAGCAACATGAAGACCAAGGAGCACTCCAAACAGGTCAGAGACAAAGTTGTGGAGAAGTATAGATCAGGGTTGCATTATAAAAAAAATATCCCAAATTCTGACTATCCCACGGAGCACCATTAAATCCATCATAACAAAATAGAAAGAATATGGCACTATTACTATCCTGACAAGAGAAGACCGCCCACCAAAACTCACAGACCGGACAAGGAGGGCATTAATCAGAGATGCTACAAAGACACCAAGAATTACACTGAAGGAGCTGCAAAGATCCACAGCGGACATAGGAGTATCTGTCCATAATATCACTTTAAGCCATACACTCCATAGAGTGGGGCATTATGGAAGAGTGGCCAGAAGAAAGTCATTGCTTAAAGAAAGAAATAAGAAAACACATTTGGAGTTTGCACAAAATCATGTGGCAGACCGCCCCCCCCCCCCCCCCCAAACACATGGAAGAAGGTTCTCTGGCCAGATGAGATGAAAATTTAACTTTCTGGCCATCATGGGAAATGCCATGTGTGTCACAAATCTTCCCATCACACATTCCCTCAGCGAAACATGGTGGTGGCAGCATCTTGCTTGGGGATGGTTTTCATTGGCAGGGACAGGAAAACTAGTGAGTATTGAAGGAACAATGGATGGTACTAAATGCAGGGCAATTCTTGAGGAAAACCTGTTTCAGTCTGCCAGAGATTTGAGACTGGGACGAAGGTTCACCTTCTAGCAGGACAATAACCCTAAACATACTGCTAAAGCTGGTTTAAAGGGAAACATTTAAATGTCTTGGAATGGCCTAGTCAAAGCCCAGACCTCAATCCAATTGAGAATCTGTGGCATTACTTGAAGATTGCTGTACACCAATGCAACTCATCTAACTTGAAGGAGTTGGATCAGTTTTGCTTAAGGAATGGGTGAAAATTCCAGTGGCTAGATGTGCTAAGCTAATAGAGACATATCCCAAGAGACTTGCAGCTGTAATTGCAGCAAAAGGTGGCTCTACAATGTATTGACTTGGGGGGGGGGTTGAATACATATGCACACTCCTGCTTTCAGTGTCTTAATTATTGTTTGTGTCACAGTAAAGGATATTTTGCACCTTCAAAGTCATAGTCATCGTATATCACATGGTGCTAATCCCCAAAACTCCATTTTAATTCCAGGTTGTAATGCAACAAAACAGGACAAACACAGAGGGGATGAATACTTTTGCAATGCACTGTAGATTGTATTGTAAATATGATTTTGTACAATAAAGGTTAAATAGAATAATGAAAAAAACATTGTATAATTACACAAATTGATGATGATTGTCTACCCGTGTAGATATTACCAGTTGCTTAAATATGATTTAAAGGAGTAGGGCCTTTTAAGGCTAAATGTTACATTGCATTTTGTGATTTAATGGACCTGTGAAAGACCAGTTGTTCCTCCCAACTTACTGAGGGGCAATGAAGATAGGCGAAGTACAGTGTGAGGGAAAGGAGACCCATAGTCAGGTTTAAGATTGTGTTGTGCAAAGGCAAAACCAGACTGCAGATATCAGAGAGTGAGAAGACAGGGCGGCATCAGAGATTCAAAATATTGGGGAGCCAAAAAAAGAGCAGAGGAAGGCCATAATGTCATAGTGGCAGTCCTTTGAAACAGCATATAAATATTACTACTACTACTACTACTACTACTAAGCATTTATAAAGCGCTACCAGGCGCACGCAGCGCTGTACAATGAAAACACAAAAAGACAGTTCCTGCTCAAAAGAGCTTACAATCTAAAAAGACAAAGCAAGAAAAGGAGTAGAAAAAAGATAAGAACAAGGGCAAAGAGACAAGAGCAGGAGAGACAGGACAAAGGAAAGAGGTAAGAACAAGTGTAAGAGGAAGAAAGAAAGGTGAAATAAAAGAGGGGAAGGAAGGAGAACATGGCCCTAAAATAAGCAGGAATAGAGTCCTCTTTACCTAGTACCTTGGGCAGATGCTCTGGAGCAATGTTCCTGCCAAGCTGTGCAGGACTCCTCTAGCCATGCTACCTGGGAGATGCTGCAATATTGCACTTTTAGTAATGAGGAACAAATCACAGTCATTGATGGCCTTCCAACTGTAATCTACAGCAATCTTATGCAGTTGTTACAATACGTACAAGGCTCTATCAGGAAATTAGGAAGACAACATCATGGCTGATTGACTAGAAGAGATCTTTGTTCATATCAATACTGAAGAAAAGTATCTATAGTAACTGATTATGGAAATTATCACACAATTTCTATGATCCTACATGCCAGCAAGATTCCACTCAAGATAATTCTCTAGAGACTACAACCATGTCTAGAATGAGAACTGCCTGAAATACAAGCAGGGCTCAAAGGATGAAGAACAAGAGACCTCACTGCAGATGTAACATTAATTTAACAACTAGAGCAATATATAACAAACTAAGAATGATTCAACACCTTCAACCTCTTCTAGCAGATCATGATTTCCACTTAGTGCTTCAAGCAATTATTTCCCCCACTTAGATTATTGCAACAGCATCTTTCAGGGCATATCTAAACAAGCTTTAAACCAATGTCAAATGCCTATATAATACCATCTACACTGGCTCCCTATCCCAAGTAGAATCAAGTACAAATCCCTAATAGTTACCTTCAAGATGTTACATAATTTCACTCCATCTTACCTGAGTTCTCTAATATAACCTCTTCCGAATAACAGATAGAGATGAGGATATACACAGAACACCTTATCAATTCCTAAGGAATTCAGAAAAACTAACCAATTAACTAGCAATAGAACCTTTACATTCTACTCCCCAACCCTCTGGAACACCCTACCAGATAGGATAAGAATTATAACTGACCTTTATATTGTCAAAAAACAAATCAAAACATGCTTATTCACAGAATACTATGGAAGGATTTAGCTGGCCTAAATATCTACCCAATGTAACAGAAAGCTTGTCATCTTAATGTCTTCTGGCTTTTGACCTAGCACTTTGAGATGCTCTATTGCCCCCGTCACTTACACAAGTTCCAGCAGCCTCCAATGTATCAATAGCCATAGTAACATAGTAACATATTATCTATCTAGTCTGCCCAGCAAGGCGGCAAGAGTAGGTGTATCTGCCGCTCCATGCAGGTCACCCCTCCCCATGCCTTTGTTTAGGGGTGTACCCGACGCTCCGTGTAGGTCACCCCTATTTGTTGAGATATAAGAAATAGTTATGTTTATTTTGATTTTATCCTGTTGCTATAAAGGGATTCACTGTGTCTGTTCCATGCCATTTTGAATTCTGTCACTGTATTTGCCCCCACCACTTCCATCAGGAGGACATTCCAAGCATCCACCACCCTTTCAGTGCAAAAGTATTTCCTGACATTGCCTTTCAGTTTACACCCTTGCAGCTTCATGCTATGCCCGCTAATTTTACAGCTTCCCTGTCTTTGGAAGAGGTTTGTTTGTTCATTAATACTCTAAGTATTTTAAGGTCTGAATCGTATCTCCCCTGTACCTCCTCTCCTCCAGAATATACATATTTAGTTCTTCAAGTCTCTTGTCATAAGTCTTCTGACGCAGGCTCCAAATCATTTTGGTCGCCTTCCTTTGAACCATTTCCAGTCTTTTCATAACCTTTGCAAGATATGGCCTCCAAAACTGAACATAATATTCCAAGTGAGGCCTCACCAGAGACTTGTACAGTGGCATTAGTACCTCTTCTTTTCTGCTGGCAATTCCTCTTCGTATACAACCCAGCATCCTTCTGGCTTTTGCCACCTCATTGTCACATTGTTTCACCACCTTGATATCCTCAGAAACAATCACTCTGAGATCCTTTTCCTGTTCAGACCCGGCTGCGAATTACCGCAGCCGGGCACAGACGCACATTGGCGGGCCGAGGGTTGGGGAGGAGGGCGGGAGGCGCAGGGGGACGGCGAGGGTGGGCAGTGGAGCCACGAATAAAAAGCGCGTCCGGCGCTGGCTCGGCCTCTTTCACCACTTCCCCCCCTTCCGAGAGGAGGATGGACAGCAGGACCGTATCCGCAAGGCTCTCCAGGCCGGGCACGAGTTCATCTGAAGAGGCGCAGCAAAGCGGCAAGTACATAATTTAAAAGAAACAGTTGATAGCTCAGATTGGGTCGCCCTGTGCGAGCGTAGCGGTGCTTCCAGCAACGGCGGTCCCATTGAGAGCGAAGCGGCCTACGTGCACGGGGGGGGGGGGGGATAAATCCGACGATAGCCAGGACAAATAGGGCGACAACGGAAGGCCCTACCTGTTGCGTCCTCTGGGGGGGGTAGCATCGGTGGCCATGTGGGAGGCAAACAAATAACTTGCGGGAGCCAGAGTAGAAATCACAGCAGGCAGAGAGGGGCTGAAGTATACGGGCCATGTGCGAGCCTGAAAAGCACCGCAGGCACATGTGATCAGGCAGGATAAGGAGCACAACAAAAAAAAAAAAAAGGGGAGAGGGGAATACACGGATTCCTGTGGGGAAGCTCAGCTTGGAGGTCTCTTGTTTTAAAAAAAAAAAAAAAAAAAAAGGGGGTGCATGACGATGTTTAAGAGCGGGTTTAGTACTGTAAAGTAATGTGGAAGTAGGTTAATATGGGGTAATGCTGCCATCTAATGGACAAAACCGGTATAGCAGAGCAGTAGGATGAGCTTGTTTTGCTTTATTTTGAGGATAACCAGGTAAATAAAGAAATGGAGACTGTATTAATTTTGATTAAGGATTGAAAGAGTTATGCAACTAGGAAGAGATGTGGACTGTTGTCGGGGGGAAATATATGTATAGATATGTATAGATCTATATACATATTTAGATGTATATGGATATCTGTGGATATAGATACATATATGGATATTGCGCAATAAGGTGGCATGGGATTGAGGCAAACATCCGGGACAACTGGTAATTCAGATTTTCCATTACCTCCGCGTAGTAATTTTATCCTAGGTTAGAGATGCCAAGAAAGGAGACACAGAAGGCTTCCAGGACGTGAGGCGCCCAGCAGCTAGGTGGCAGGGCTACACCGAAGGCAGCACCAGCAACAAGGGCACTGCCAGCTGCTGGTTCAAGCAGAAGGAGAGCACATAAGGCCAGCCAGGACGCAACTAGCAGTGTAGCAGCAGTAAAGCCTAGGTGCAGCAATAGGAAAAAGGCACAACAGGAAAGCTCAGCCCCTACACAGAGGCAGGAGCTAGACGACCTGCTCCAGATGGTACGGGAGCAGGTTACACAGCACGGCCTGACCACAGTCAGACAATGACTGGGAATGCCAGGCTTCAGGAGCGATGAGCAGCCAACAGCGAGCACGAGCGCATTAACATCTAGCACGACAAATGGTAAGTTGGGGTGTGAAAAGGGGGTGCCAGAGTTGTTAACCTCATCATCTGACGATTCCTTTTCTGACAGTGATGGGGACATAGCATTGGCAGATGTGATACAATATGCAATAAAGAAATTTAAAAGAAAGAAAAGCCCAAAACAATCAAATCCCCTAAGGCAGGCATGGTCGGGGCAGAGTCAGAGGGGTGAGGACCGCGGGAGCACGCCATCTGGGGCGGCCCAAAGAATGCAGCTAGATTGGCGTGATACCAGTCGCGATCCACGCTGCGGGGTGAGCTCCCTGGCCATGTCAGTACCCAAAAAGATAAAAAAGCGGATTTGGAGGCGAGAATATATTGACCTATTCTCTCTCCTGCTTAGGGATCAGGATGAAGAATCAAAGAGTGGAAAAGATAAGGATAAAAGAAGTGAGAGGGACAGGAAATCTAAAATTCCCAAATCCATTAACAATTGGGTGACAGCATTCCACATATTTATGAGCATGGTGATGGAGAAGGAACCTGAATCGGGGCCATATCTGACCAGGTACCTGGACACGATTACCAGAGCACATAAACAATACGGGGGGTGGGCCTGGCTGAACTATGATGTGAAGTTCAGGAGAAGCATGGCAGAAGATCCCACCCTAGCATGGCATCACAGAATTCTGGACATGTGGACAGAAGAAATGGCGCCCAATAGGCCATGGTGTCAGGACGGGCTGAAGCAGCCTCTTCCGGGCACGCAATGGCAACAGCCTTTTCAGAACACGCAATGGCGGCCAGCGAATCAGTTGGCGGGGAGACGGGCATGCCGACAGTACAACGCAGGGAGTTGTACTTGGCAGCCTTGTAAATTCAAACATTCCTGCTCAGTATGCGGAAGTGGACACCCCGCTTTCACTTGCAGGGCATCAAGGGAGGCCAAGCCTTTCAGAGCGTTACAGCAACGCTCCACCGAGGGAGTTGGCCCCAACACCCATCAGGCTTGAGAATATGCATCCATGGCTGAGAGCCTACCCTAAGCGGGATATAGCCATCAGTATTGAAAATGGCTTCTCGCAGGGTTTCCGCATCCCATCCCTAATAATAAGGAAAAAATCACAAATGCGCTTTATTTATTTATTTATTTAAATTGCTTATATACCGCGCTCTTCAACATCAGTGCAGTTTACATAGAACATGAAGTATTTTACGTTGGGGGTTAACACCAAAATACCACCGCTTTATAAATAACCCACCATCTGTCCAAAAACTCAACGCGATTGCGCACAGCAAGATAGCAAAAGAAATAGGTATGGGGAGAGTAGCGGGTCCGTTCCAGTCACCACCATTCAAGGACATCATAATCTCCCCATTGGGGGTCATACCTAAAAAGGAGCCGTGACAATTCCGGTTAATTCATAACCTATCATACCCAGAGGGGAAGTCAGTTAATGATTATATTGATCCGGCGTTATGCTCCGTTAAATATTCAACCATTGATCAGGCAATTCGGCTCATACGAAGTAAGGGGCAGCGAGCACAGCTGGCGAAGGCGGACATAGAGTCCGCATTCCGGCTATTGCCGGTACATCCTGAGTCATTCCCATTATTGGGTTTCTCGTTCAATGGGGAATTCTTCTATGATAAATGTTTGCCCATGGGATGTGCGGTATAATGCTCATATTTTGAACAATTTAGTTCATTCCTACACTGGGTAGTTGAAGACCTGGAGGGCCCCAACACAGTTGTGCACTATCTGGACGATTTCCTTTTTATAGGAAAAGACCATGACGACTGCAAAAGGATATTAGATATCTTTGAGCAGATGGCACAGTCGTTTGGAATCCCGTTAGCTAAAGAGAAGACAGATGGCCCCAAAGGGATCATCACTTTCCTAGGCATACAGTTAGATGTGCCGGCACACAGGTCACGTTTGCCAGCAGATAAGGTGCTGAAGTTGAGGAAATATATCCAACTACTTCACAGTCAGCGGAAAGCTACACTGCAACAATTTCAGTCAATACTGGGCCTACTATGCTTCGCATGCAGGGTGATACCAATGGGGAGGATTTTCTGCCACCGTATGGCATTGGCAATGAGAGGTATCACAAAAAGGCACCATCGCATCCGTGTCACCAAGGAAATATGGGAAGACCTTCAGGTCTGGTTGCAATTCCTTCACACCTTCAATGGCCTTGCTTTCTGGCAAGCACTCCCGGTATCTAATGCAGAACTAGAATTCTTCACCAATGCCTTGGGGGGGATTGGTTTCGGCATCTACTATAAAGGGGCATGGTGCTCAGAGACAAGGCCCATGGAATGGCAAGCGGAAGGGACCACCAAGGACATCACGTTCTTGGAGCTTTTCCCGCTAATGGTAGCCTTATGTATCTGGGCACCAGGGCTCGCCAACAGAGCTATCACCTTCCATATCGATAACCTAGCTGTGGTGTGGGCAGTGAACAGTATGAGAGCTAAGACGCCAAGGGTAGTGGCACTATTAAGAAAAATCGTGTTACTATGCCTGGTACATAACATAACCCTTAGAGCGGAGCACATTGAAGCGAAAATAATAACATTGCCGATGCTCTTTCTCATTGTAAGATCAGGCTCTTTCACCAACTGGCTCCCGAGGCAGACGCGGTCAAGACAGCTATGCCCGATCATGTATGGGAGTATGGTCCACCGAGGTATGGGAGCTCCTGTTAGGCTCCTTAGCAGAGCATACCAGGTGTAAATATGTAGCAGCATGGGAACAGTACCAAACATTTTGCAGAGAAGCCATAATACAACAAGAAGACAGATTTAAAGTAGCAACGATTCTGAGATGGATTTTGCATTGCAAAATCAATGGCTACACAAAAGCAGCAGTGCAAGCCCGTTTAGCAGCGGTATCATTTTTTGCAAAGGCTATAGGTAAGAGGAGTCCTAAGGCGGAGTTTATCATTAAGAAGGTAATGAGAGGCTGGTCCATGGGGCAGCCCCGGACAGTAGACCAACGCCGCCCGATCACTCATCAGATGCTCCAACAACTGATGGTAACGACTAGCCAAGTGTGTTACAATGAGTACGAGACAAGGCTGTTTAGATGTGCATTTTCCTGGGCCTTTTACAGAGCATTTCGGGTAGGGGAGCTAGTGGCATCCTCATCCTCGAAGCACGGGACAGCTTATGGCGGTATAGAAAAGCGCGATGTGAGCATACTCGCAGGGGCCATAGTCCTATACTTGTGCAGATCCAAAACTGACACGGCGGGAAAAGGGGCACAGGTGGTGTTGTCGGCGTTGCGCAATGACCCCTCATGCCCACTGAGAAATGCGGTAGCCTACCAACAGTTACGAGCAGACTCACAAAATCAATGGTTCGTGCATGCGAACAGTGCCCCCCTATCACGTTTCCAATTTATCAGGGTACTCAAGCTGGTAATAGAACGAGCAGGACGGGATGCAAGCTTATATGGCTTGCACTCCTTTCGTATTGGAGCTGCTTCAACGGCAGCCAGCATTGGGATGTCAAAAGAACAGATCATGAATATAGGCCGATGGCGCTCGGATAGATACAAACTGTATATACATCCAGCGGAATGAGGAATAATGGGTTTATTAAAAAAAAACCTGTAACATGTAGGGAGCAGGGGTAAGATGATACTGGCAATGTGGAAGCAATGTTTGTATAAAATCAGTGTTTATGACCATTGTTGGATAGTTCTGCTGTAATCATATCTTTCTGATTGTGATCCAATGCAGGAGTAAGTCACCGCCTCTGGCCTCGTGAAGCGTGGATATGCGGTCATTCATTTGTTCACTGGGCGCAAAGGCGGACTCGGTGCAGACCACAGGGGTTGAATTTGGGATTACCAAGCGCTGAGGTTTCTGTGGTGTGGCTGGGACGACGGGGTATGGTGTGGGACCAGCTAGTGCCGTCCCTGCTACAAAGGAAGAGATCAACCGGGAACCCAGTGATGATTGTGATCCACTTGGGGGACAACGACCTTGTGTCCACACGCAGCGTCGAGCTCACCAAAAAGATGCAAAGCGACATGCTGACACTGGCAAACACCTTTCCCGGGACACTCCTGTCATGGTCTCACATCATACCGCGGCGTGTGTGGAGGGGCGAGAATTCGCACAGGGCATTGGAGAGGACGAGACAAAAAGTGAACAAATGGATGGCCCACTTCATGGGGGCAATAGGGGGTTACAGCATCAAGCATGACCTCATAGAAGAGAGATGCCCGGGATTGTATCGCGCAGATGGAGTGCACTTGTCAGACATAGGAATGGACATTTTTCTGTGCGCCATACAAGACATGGTTGAACGATTATGGCAGAAGCAGGTGTTGGCCACAGCGGTGTGTTGATAAGTGGGGCCCCGCCAACAAGCGAGAATTCGCTGTTGTCGGGGTTGGCAGGAAAAAACGCACCCGATGAGAGAGAACACAGCCTAGGCTTTAAGTAAAGGGGGACAGTTGCAGGAGAGAAACATGGACCTGCCCCTGGAGAGATTGATAAGGCGACAAGAACACCGCGCAGAGGGCCCCCTGCCTCGCTTTGATGGTGGGCAAAAGGGGGGGTAAAGCAAGAAAAGGTTGCCAAGTCTGCTTGAACGGCAGCCGTAACAGCTTTTCGACTGAAGGATATGGAGAGGACTAAGGACTGAGGAAAAGCTTTCACGGCAAATTTTCCTCCTGCCACTTACAAGGACTGTGGGATATTGGCTGTGTCTCTCGAGGGGGCAGAAAAGGCAGGTGGTGCCGGAAAGGAATTGTGTACAGTGTTTTGTTGATTGTTACGTGCATGCTGTGACCAACAGTTTTTGTGCTGTTAATAATTATTGTTAATAAATAAACAGAAATAGTTTTGTTGAATGAAAACCCTTGGCGAAATGTTGTGAATTATTGGAGGAGGGGGTGGGGGAGAGGTGACGGGGTAAGGGTAGGGCAAAACCTGAGGCTGTCATGCCAGTTGCGCGGCTGTGTGCACATCAACCTCTCGCCCCCTATTACATAAAATTCCCTTGGATTTCTGCTTCCCATGTGCATGACACTGCACTTCTTCACATTAAATCTTGTTAGACCATTCTGTTAGCTTTTGTAGATCTTTCTCATTTATGTACTCCATCAGGGGAGTCTACTCTGTTGCAAACTTTGGTGTCATCTGCAAAAAGACAGACTTTCGCATTCAGTCCTTCAGCAATATCACTCACAAATACATTGAACAGTACTGGTCCCAGGACCGAACCCTGGGGCACACCACTAATCACCTTCCATGGTAAATAAGTTGAAAGATATAGTTAAGCTATATGCTGAGGCAGATGTTAACTTTATAACCTAACAAATCATGTCTTTTAACTTTATACCTTGTTTAATTTAAGTTAATTTTTCCCATGTTTAACTAACTCCTATTTCATTTTCACATATGTTTCTGTAAATGTAATCATCTGTTCATCATAACATATCTTGTCCATAAAAATTGCTATTATGTGCTATTTTGTTCTATGTAAACTGCTTTGATTGTATGAAAAGGCGGTATATAAAATCCAAAAATAAATAAATAAATATCTACATGTGTTTCATTGTCTATAGCAAAGCCTCTGATTGCCTAAATCATGAAAATCTTTGGACTTAAGAAGCATGTTTATACCAGGAACACTTGATAGTTCTCATGCACAACCTTTACATTGACCAAGAAACAACAGTTTGAATAGAATAAAAAGAAACAGAGTGGTTTAAAATCAGCAAATGTGTAGGACAAAGCTGCTTACTTTCCCCATACCTGTTCAATTTATATGCAAAACAAATCATTAGAAAAGCAGAACTGTATGAAGACAACCAAGGTGTGAAGATTGGTGGAAGACTCATCAGCATCCTTTGCTATGCTGATGATACCATGTTCTGGCTGAAAGTCAGTATGATTTGAAATGATTTGCTTATCAAGATCAAGGAATATAATCTTAAATGGGCCTGTAACCTTAACATGAAGAAGACAAAGATCCTAACAACTGGCAAAATCAACAAGTTGATCCTTGATGGACAAGAAATAGAAATAGTAGATAATATCAACCTGCTTGGATTCATAATCAATAATGAAAAAACAAGCAGTCAAGAAATCCGACAATGCATTGCTTTTGGCAGAATGACTATGAAGGATCTAGACAAGATTTTCAGGTGTAGAGATATATCTCTGCATACAAAGATTTGACTTGCCTATGGTATTTTCAATAACATCATATGGATGTGAAAGTTGGACAGTGAAGAAGCAAGACAGGAAGAAAATTGATGCTTTTGAATTACAGTCCTAGCAAAGAATACTGTGCATAAAAGGAACTGCTCAAAGAACAAATTAATCAGTACTGGAAGAGATCAAACCTAAGCTTTCTATAGAGGCTTGAATGACAAGACTTTGACTTTCATACCTTGAACACATTAAGCAGAGGGAAAGATCTTTATAGAAAGACATCATGCTTGGCAAGGCTGAAGATCAATGCCAAAAAGGAAGACCAGCAATGATGGATCAATATAACAACAGCAGCTACGGGCGTCACTCTATCAATAATCCGACACCTGACTGAAGATCAATTACTGCTCAGGACAACTGTCCACCATGAGCTGGCATTGGCTTGCCTGTGCTTCAAACCAACATTCATATAGGCATATGTTCAGACCATGTCACACTGCTGATTTTCACTAGTGCCACTCTTTGAATTAATTATTCATCCAGGAAGTGCATATCCATCTTAAGTTATGTATCAGGGAGTACTAAGTTTGGTCATGATCCTTTGGGTGACCGAAGTGCTAGAATCAGTTAAATAAAAGAAAGTAGGTTCTTTAGCATAATATTGTGTGAGTGTCAGATATCATCTGGGTATTCAGATTTGTCCAGTTTGGGATTCATTGTTAAATCTCCTCCAGTAATTATAGAGCCCTCCACATATGTGGCATGCATATCCACTATATTTTCAAAAAGCAAACCTTGATTGTCATTTACATCATACACATTGATTAGTGTAATGGTATTTGCATTCGCTAATTTACAAGAAAATAAGCTGACTCTAGATAGCCTTTTTAGGGGGTAATTTGTGGATAAATCATGGTATTTTAGTGATTTGTGTGTGCTAATGGGCTTTGTGATTTTATAAGCATGCGTTTCAGACAGATGGCTAGTACTTTCATAGTGGGAGTGTACTTCGGCAGAGTTTGGGCAGAATGCAAGAAAAGTACACAAATATGCATGCAAATGATGAAGTACTCTAATTTGTATGCATTCTTGATAAATCTAGGTACAGGTATTTACACCAGCCCTAATGCTGGTGAAAGTAATCATGCCTTAAATGAATATGGGTTTTGTCTATTTATGCCTGTATTTAATAATGTCAAATATGCATAAACTTGACTTTCTAAAATAAGCATGAAATAACCACAGAAACCCTCACTTGGTTTGCAGCTTGTCGTGCTGTTAGGGCTTGTGTGCATCAGTGATGCTGAGAGCTAAACTATCGGTAGTTTAACTACTTGCAGGGTCTCCCAAGATGGACAGGTCTCAGCTGAGGTGCCAGACCAAGACAAACCACCCATCTGGGCAGCAGCAGAATGGAATAGTGTTGATGGTGGAGAATCACATTTCTGTGACAAATGGCAACAACACCAAACTTAAACTGCGCGGAAGAAAGGCCCGGCAATCTATTTCTGTATCTTGCCTTGAAAACCCAATGGATAGTTACAACAAAACAAATTGTGCTATAGTGCTGGAAGATGAGACCCCCAGGTCGGAAGGCACTCAACTAGCTACTGGGGAAGAGCTGAAGACTTTTCAGAGTAAAGCCAGCATTTATGATGTGGTTGGATCAAAGCCCTCGGGACGTCTGACTGCTGATGTAGCTGCGCATGAAATGAGAGTCAAGATGTAAAGATGTCTTACGCATTGGAACATGGAACGTACGAAGCATGAACCAAGGGAAGTTGGAGGTGGTCAAGAATGAAATGGAACGTGTACAACTTGATCTGTTGGGTGTCAGCGAACTGAAATGGACTGGCATTGGGCACTTTGCATCAGATGATCACATGGTCTACTATGCTGGAAATGAAAGACAAAGAAGAAATGTTGTTGCATTTATAATAAAGAAGAAACTTGCAAGAACTGTAATGAAATACAATGCAGTCAGCGAACGCTTAATCTCTATTCGTCTACGAGGAATGCCTATCAGCACAACTATAATTCAAGTATATGCCCCAACAACAGCTGAAGAAGAGAATGAAATTGAAGAGTTCTATGAACAAGTACAAGCTGAAATTGACAGAACATGCAAACAGGATATCCTGATAGTCATGGGTGACTGGAACGCAAAAGTTGGCAACAAAGAAGAAGGCAAAGTAGTTGGAAAACATGGACTTGGCAACAGAAATGAAGCTGGAGAAAGAATTCTGCAAGACCAACGATCTATTCATCTCAAACACCTTCTTCCATCAACACAAGCGGCAACTGTACACATGGACATCACCCAATGGATTGTATAAAAATCAAATTGACTGCATCTGTGGAAGTCAACGATAGAAAAGTTCTCTAACATTAACAAAGACAAAACCTGGAGCTGACTGTGGTACAGATCATCAACTACTAGTATGCAAATCAAGCTAAAGTTGAAAAAGAGCAAACCACTCATGAATGCAGCAAAATATGACCTTGAGAATATACCACTGGAACTTAAAGACTGCCTGCAAAATTGATTTGCTGCTTTAGATACAAATGACAGCTCCAGAAGAGTTATGGAATGACATCAAGAAGGTTGTGTTGGAAGAAAGCGAGAAGTCTCTACAAAAGGTAAAAAAGCAAAAACGGCCAAAATGGATGATGGAAGAAACTCTGAAAATTGCCCAGAAACGCACAGAAGTTATGGCCAGAGGAGAAAGAAAGACAATCACAGAACTCAACAGAGATTTCCAACGTGCAGCAAGACAGGACAAGGAAAAGTACTACAACGACGCATGCAAGGAAATAGAAGCAGAAACTATTAGAGGAAGAACAAGATCGGCTTTCCTAAAGCTACGAGAGTTAAAGAAAAAGTTCCAGCCTCAAACTGGAATGTTACAAGATGCTCAAGGTTCTATGTTGAATGATGCTGAGAAGATCAAGAAAAGGTGGAAGGAATATACAGAGTTTTTATATGATAAAGATCAAGTGGACCAACAGCCGTTTCAACCTGTACCTTGTGATCGGGAACCATTGGTGATGAAAGAAGAAGTTGAAACAGCATTGAAAGCCTTATCAAAGAACAAAGCACCAGACATTGATAGCATTCCCATAGAAGTATTACAGCAATCTGATGCAGCTGTTACCGTACTTACAAGACTCTGCCAAAAAATATGGAAGACAACATCATGGCCAACTGACTGGAAAAGATCTGTGTTTATACCAATACTAAAGAAAGGTGATCTAACTGATTGTGGAAATTATCGCACAATCGCTCTGATCCCACATGCCAGCAAGATTCTACTGAAGATTATTCAAAAGAGACTACAACCATACCTGGAACAAGAACTCCCTGAAGTGCAAGCAGGGTTCAGGAAAGGGCGAGGAACGAGAGACATCATTGCGAATGTGAGATGGATCCTTGAAAAGACTAAAGAATACCAAAAGGATATCTATTTGTGCTTTATCGACTATAGCAAGGCTTTTTACTGTGTAAACCATGAGAAACTCTGGGCCACATTAAGAAGCATGGGTATACCAGAACACCTAATCGTACTCTTGCACAATCTGTACATTGATCAAGAAGCAACAGTTCGAACAGAACAAGGAGAAACAGAATGGTTTAAAATAAGCAAAGGTGTAAGACAAGGCTGCATACTTTCCCCCTAACTGTTTAATTTATATGCAGAACAAATCATTAGAGAAGCAGGATTGTATGAAGACAATAGAGGTGTGAAAATTGGTGGAAGACTCATCAATAACCTTCGCTATGCTGATGATACCACATTACTGGCTGAAAGTGAAGATGATCTGAAACATTTGCTTCTCACAATCAAAGAACATAGTCTCAAAATGGGCCTGCACCTTAATGTAAAGAAGGCAAAGATCATGACAACTGGCATAATCAACAGGTTCATCGTTGAAGGAAAAGAAATTGAAATCGTGAACAACTTTAACCTACTTGGATCAGCTATCAATAAAGAAGCAACAAGCAGTCAAGAAATCAGACGACACATTGCTCTTGGCAGAATGGCTATGAAAGACCTAGATAAGATTCTCAAGAGCAGAGATGTCTCTCTCCATACAAAGATTCGACTTGTTCAAGCCATGGTATTTTCAATAACATCATATGGATGTGAAAGCTGGATAGTGAAAAAGATAGACAGGAAGAAAATTGATGCCTTTGAATTATGGTGCTGGCAGCGAATACTGTGTATACCATGAACTGCCTGAAGAACAAACCAGTCGGTACTAGAGGAGATCAAACCTAAGCTTTCTTTAGAAGCTCAGATGACAAGATTTCAACTTTCATACTTTGGACACATCATGCGAAGAGAGAGATCATTAGAGAAAGACATCATGCTTGGCAAGATAGAAGGTCAACGCAAAAGAGGAAGGCCAGCAATGAGATGGATCGATACAATAACAGCAGCTACGGGTACCAGTCTGTCAACAATGAGCCGCCTGACTCAAGACCGAACACAATTTAGGATAGCTATCCAGAGGGTCGCCATGAGTCAATTCCGACTCGATGGCACTTAACAACAACAGCCACAGAAAAATGTGTATTAGTTAGGTGAGACTTTAAAAAAATTATCCTCTATACATCCAAGATTGACCTTGCTATCAGAATAGCTACGGTGGCTTTTATGCTATTGTCTGTGGGAAACGCAAATAAAACATGGGGATAAACCTTATGCTTTAACAAGCGCCCATCTCTTTGTCTCTAATGTTTCTTGAACTAAAAAAAGGCCAGCCTTACCGTGTAATGCTCAATTTTCCTTTTTCCTAAGTAAAATAATACCAGCTGAGTAAGCTATTATGTCTGTTTTTTGTACTTTTATTACATTATCATTTAACTATCCTGTTTTAGGAATCCACCACCCTCTTAATAAGCAATTATTTACTCATTTTTCCTTTGAGCCTTCTGTGAATCTTTCATTCATACAGTGCAACACCAGAGTTGTAAAGTTGATGTACAGGGGAATGGAGAGAGAGGCCAGCGTCATCAACTAGTCACAGGTAAAGTCAGTTCAATAAAAGGATATCATTTACAACTTGTTTGGTCGCCCTTACTTATATACTCCCTCTGTAAAATCTGTGAATCCTACACTATGTTTAGATCACTGTGTTGACATGATGTGCCAAATTGCGCTAGACTCAGATATGGTTGTGTATTCCTTCATCCTGAACAGTTTTCTAGTGAATTATAACACACTCAGACAGAACAGCAGATAGTCCATTGACAAACTAATGAAGCAAATCTTCTGCAGATGTTTTTTTTAATGCGAGAAGTTTATTGCTCAAATTAGTGAAAGTCAGAGATTGTTCTGCTATGGCTGATAGAACGCACTATCATCTTTTACGATATTGTAGCGGGAGTGTGTAATTGTCTTCATAATATACATGTCTCGGACTGTCAGCAGGCTACCTGCAGTTTCCAGTGTTTCACAGGCAAGGATATATAGCTAATTCTCCTTCTCATAACACTCTCGACTAAATTCTCTCAGGGTGGAGATTCTTAAAGGCAGCCCCAATCAGATCAGCAAGAAGGCAAGATAGCTAATTAGAACTTCCAACTCTGGCTGTTTTCTTCAATTAAAATTCCTATCAAAGGCAAGAACCGATTTCTCCCCTCAAGTAGAAATGCCTGCATCGTGTGCGTTCACTAAATACATTAGAGCCTTCAAGGCATATTATATGCTGTCGTCTTCGTCCATGGAAACAGTTTGTGACATCCAGAATGTGCTCTTTCGTTCCATGGACTGATTTCACAGTGTGTGGCCTGCTCAAAGTTCAGAGAGAAGGTCAGAGTCCTACAGTAGCTCTGAAAATCATTTTGAAAAGGTCAGCTAATTATATTTGATTTTTGTGATGTTTTCTGTTTTACTATGATATGCAGTTTGTGTGTGTGTGTGTGCGCGCACAAGCTAAATAAGCTTCTGATAGTAGCTTTGCAACAACAACAAAAATCATTTCATTATTCAGTTTCTAGTTTTCTTATATGAAACATCTTTAATTAAAGACAAAAGATTCCACAAGCACCTTTTGACTTCACTAAGGATGAGGTTCATCAGTAACAAGATTAAAGCAATGGGGGGCATACTAAAAGGAATTTGAAAAATATTTAGATTTTTATGCAAACCCATTTTAGCTGTTCATACTCCAATCTTTCCTTTCTTTCAATGAAAACATAACCTTAAATGTTAGGAGCACCTGCTAACTGGATAAATGGTACGGAGCAGGGCCTGACACTGATTTACAAAAGCATTATTGGGGGGTCAGTGGCGGAAGTGGGGTGCAGTAGCAACTTATCCAAATAACCGCAATTTCTAGCATCACTATTGAATAACTATCCACATACTGTAGCTTCGGAAGGCAAAATAGTTGTCTGGATAAAGCCTCTGAACATCCCTGCAAACACCAATGGCGAATAGTGGTATACCTGGATATTCACTGCCGGTATCCAGATTGCTGCTGGCAATGAGTATTTGGGTGTAATGTTAAACACCACGACCAGTGTTTAAAAGGAACAGCAAACCTCAGAGTTTAAAAACTGACACAAATTTAATCCATAAAAAACTATCAAATGGGTTCACTGACATTATTTTAGGTACCCCTTAATCAATGATAACTTTAGGGATGGAATGGAGGAGTCGTCTAATGGTTAGAGCCAGGGGCTAATAACCAGGGAGGCCCAGCTTGATTCCCCCTGTTGCTCTTTGAGCAAGTCACTTAACCCTCATTGCCTCAGCTACAAGCTTAGATTGTAAGCCCTCTAGGGACAGGAAAAAGCCTACTGTGCCTGAATGTAACACACCTTGAACTCTGAGAAAGGCATGAGCTAAATCCAATTCCCTTATAGTTAATGATGATGTTAATATTCATAGAAGAATTAGGGGCATGATTACTTAAAGGTGCTAAAGGTGTCTGCGGGCGGTATGGGCACCCGGTAGCAGTTTGTGCAGTGTAAAACACCAATAAGACAGTCGCAATGGAAGCTAACCTGGCAGTTCCCAGCAAGGGTGAAAGAGGCAGAGAATGGGTGGTGACTGGGCGGAGAGTGGGCAGCATCAGCGAGTGCATGCTAACCCAGATCTGAATAGTGGGTGTTAGAGGCGCAGCTGCAGGAAACCTTAATGCCAGATCAAAGCTGGCATTAAGGATTCATTTTAGAGGGAGAGAGTGATTCTTACCCATGTAACAGCACACAGGGAGCCTATTAACATGTATGCAGTGTGTATCTCCCAGACTGTAGCCCTGAAAGTAGTGATAGTACTGCCAGACACAACATCCTGTCAGAGGGGGGGCAGGAATGGCATGTCATGACTATGCACAAGTGAGCTGCTGCTGTAAGGCCACCCACAACACTGAGGCGGTGGCTGTGCTATGTGTTCAGGGAAGGAGGGCGCGAACCTACTCACTGTGGTCTGCCAACTATGAGATTATTCCAGGACTGGCCCACAAGCACACACCAGGAAACTGATACATTGGTCATTCTGCTAGGTCACCCATGACCTGGAATGTGTGTGTAAATATATTCTGGCCTACCTCCCTGGTAGGACAGATGCCATATGTAAGACATGAATGTCATTTGAACCAGCAGCATATCAATGCAGTGCTACATGCACAGTTAACAAGATGGTCCTCTCCCATATCTGCCTAACATGCCCTGTCAGACTGGTAAATGACACAGAGCCTGAAGAGAGGTACATAGACATAGGAATACCCCAGCTTATGCCCTCATAAACCCTGACAATAACCACATATATACACATGGAGTGATGCATCCATGCTTCCACATGGCTGCTCTGTGGTTCCTAACACATTGCCACTGTATGAGTGAGAAGGGTCATGGATTCAAAACCAGCCAGTGGATCGAGTGATTTGTCTAGGTGTGTTAACTCTTTCCTACATTTCTATAACCATATCCACAAGTGCAATCCTGTTTAGTATTGAGAAACTGCACCATCACCTGCTGGATGGCAGAGAGTGCCAATAGTGGCCACACACTGAGCAGACCATATTAGTGGTGAGTGCATGTGTACACTCAAAGCAGGTGTTAGCAAAGTCCAGGCATTAAAGGAGTCCTAAGAGGCAACTTACACCTCTTTTGGATGGTGGAGTCATGTGGATGTATCCAGAAGACTGTGAACTTTAGCAATGCACTGTGCATGCATGTGCTGCCCAGGCTTTGTGGTTGTGCATGCAACATGCTGCATGGTCAGTTATTCTACAACTTAACAAACTGTGTGATACATCATTTATGGGCAGAGAGATAGTTTTCAGTAAGTAGTTGCAACCTGTGGGAGTCACTGGCTAACTAGCTGTGCCTGTACATATCTTTTCCTCAAAGCTGTGATACGCAAATGCATTCCCAGTTAAACCATCATCAAAGCCCATCCCCATAGCATGCCCGTACACTTACCTCCCAACATGGCACTGCTATACAGCTCCCATATCACCTGTTGATTTCACTGGAGTGAACTGGGGGGGGGGGGGGGGATGGACACGGTCTTACCAGGGAGGGCTCCATCACATGTGGGTATGCAGCAAACCTTACCTCTGACTGAGCCTCCAGGTCTCAGGACACACCTGTCTGCACAGCTGAAAGACCTGTTTAATGGTAAATGCCAGTGGTAAATGCCATAATAGCTGTATCTGTGGCAACACTGTCAGCCCCCTTGGTGCAGCTGCAGCCTATTGGGAGCTAGGCTCACATGGATGGCTGGCCTCTGTGAATGTCCAATGGAGTCACTAAATTGGTTGGACAGGAAAGATTCTGCCATGTAGCTGCATGCCCTTTGCTCTTGTCCTAAGCTTCAGTCAAAGAGTGCAATCTGGGAGTCTTTTAGCTCCATGCACAGTATGCACATACAGGCATGTCCGTGTTAGGCACATCTAAATAAAATGTACACTATCTCAACACTGTCTACTAATCAGTGACCATAGCAGTCAGCATGACATAGTGTACCATTCCATAACCACAACAAGCCTTATGTTTACAGAAGGCATGCATTGGTTTACCTAATTGTGACAGTGGGACACTGACTTCTGCATTGTGCATGCACAATTCCAGCAGGAGCAATGTGCCACAAAATATCATGTTGGTCTCTGCATCACTTAGCACCATGTGGGAAAGCAGTGCCTGGAAGTGAATATTGGGGTGGAGGTGGGGGGGGGGGGGAACAGTCCCATATCTGTCTTGAATGTGCCCCTGGTAGGTGGCATTGTTGGCTAGAGGCTCTGTTCAGATGCATAGCAGCTCTGCAAGCTTACCCAGTGCATGTTTCAATCAGAAGCCCTGCATGACAGCCTCACCCACTCTCCATGGGTGCTGAGTGGGACAGCCACAAGGACATTGTTGGAGTAGAAAGAGGCTGTGTATGGCAGCATATATGTAGCAGCAACTTTTGTTGTTGTTAAGTGCCGTTGAGTGGTTGTTGATTCCTGGCAACCCTTTGGATATTTGACTCATTGTTGATAAAGTGGTATCCATAGCTGATGTTATTGTACTGATCCATCTCATCGCCGGCCTTCCTCTTTTATAGTGACCTTCTATCTTGCCAAGCATTATGTCTTTCTCCAATGATCTCTCTCTTCGCATGATGTATGAAAGTCAAAGTCTTGTTATCTGAGCTTCTAAGGAAAGCTTAAGTTTGATCTCCTCTAGTACTGACTGGTTTGTTCTTCAGGCAGTGCATGATATACACAGTATTCATCACCAGAACTATAATTCAAAGGGATCAATTTTCTTCCTGTCTATATTTTTCACTGTCCAACTTTCACAACCATATGATGTTATTGAAAATACCATGGCTTGGACAAGTCAAATCTTTTTATGGAGAGAGACATCTCTGCTCTTGAGAATTTTGTCTAAGCCCTTCATAGACATTCTACCAAGTGCAATATATCATTAGATTTCTTGACTGCTAGTCCTTTCTTTATTGATTGTTGATCGAAATAAGTTAAAGCTGTCAACTATTTCAATTTCTTCTCCATCAATGATGAACTTATTGATTTTGCCAGTTGTCAGGATCTTTGTCTTCTTAACATTAAGGTACAGACCCATTTTAAGACTATATTCCTTGATCATAAGAAGCAAATGTTTCAAATTGTCTTCCCTTTCAGCCACTAATGTGTTGATGAGTCTTCCACCAATCTTCACACTTCATACAGTACTGCTTGTCTAATGATTTGATCTGCATATAAATTATGCCAGCAACTGTACTAACATCTAACCCCATGTCCATCCTGCCATGCTTCCTCTTACTCTTGGTGGGGGGTGTAACTACGTATGAAGTATGGGGAAGCACATATTTTGCACTAGCCATTTTTGCAGTGTCCATGACCAGGGACATGATATGGGAGTAAGAACATGCCACTATATTCAATGCTCACTGCCAAAAGCTGTCTAAGGGGACACGGTCCTTTTGTATATGACAGACATATGTAGGCCACTGTGGGCCAACCTGCACTCACAGCCTGTCTCCTATTGCAATTGTATTAGCTGTCCCTATGTTCAAACATAAAAGATACACAAATGAGGAGCAGAGAGTTCTGGGTATTGTCCACAAAAGAGCAGGTTGCAATGGGTGTACATGAGTCAGAGGTTAGGTAAATGGGAAGCCATCAAAACACAGGTCTGGCATGAGCATGGCCTGATTGCATACAGTTGTTCATGCTGAGAGGCCACCCTCACTGTGACCATGTCACGGCTATGTATCCATATAGTGATATATAGGAGTATACTACAGTGACAAGGGTGCTGTTTTTTCTTTGCGGCACCCCAGTCACTGGCCAAGATGCTGGCTGTCCATACTGTTTGTACAGAGCCAAAATACTCATCATGGCTATGTGTACCTACAATGGGTGGTAACTGGCTAACCTGGCACAGATGGTGTGTGGGTGGCTGGCACAGTCCAGTGTTGCACAACATCTGCAGGCTGACTGTGATGGATCCAGCTGAATCAATTTCTCTGAAAGAGGGGAGAGCTGCTTTCCTGCACTGCCTGTATCCTACTGGTGACTATGGTTTAGGTAGGCTGTGCTGGTTGGTGTGGTACAGGGTACAAAGCATTTAGCATAAGATAGCATTTAGCATGGTACAGGGTACAAAGCATTTAGCATGGTACAAAGGGTACAAAGCATTTAGCATGGTACAGGGTACAAAGCATTTAGCATAAGATAACTCACTCAAGACCTGTAGTATTATAACATTATATTAGATCTGCTCCAGAACCTGGAGAGTCCACCTCTTGCAATGCTTGTTCTGGGTACCAAGTGATGTGTCCCCTTCCTCTCATTCAGGGAGACAGTGGAAAAGGTCATTTGCACATGTGGTGGCTGTTACTGTATGTCCATGAAGCACACATCGTTACTACACATTCCATGGCTGATGTGATGAATTGCTGCATTCTCCATTGGGTAAAAAGTAGAATAGAGAATATAAGAAACTGTAACTGTAATAAATAGGTGCTCAGATATAGAGGTGCATCCTGGGAAATAAAGGGGATAACAAATACTGGCACACATAGCCCACATTGCAACCATTGTGGTTACCTGAATCACTGGGCATTGCCCAGTACATGCATGACTTGCATGATGAGGGAACAGGTGTGCATAGCCCTCCAGAGAAGACAGGATGGTCTGGGATGGCCCTCATAAGTCATGACTGAGATTTTCATTTGGTGTATGTGCAAATGTACCTATCTTGTAGTATACAGCAGATCACAAAGGAATGCACGCCCTGCATATGTGCTACCTCCAAGATTACTGCAACACTGCAGCCCAGTGAACCTCTATGTCCAAATGTCATTTGACTTTGAAGGTACAATACTGTGGAGGGAAGGGTATCTTGCCCTCACAGGAGTCTTGGTCTTTGCACAAGACATTACTACTGCTGCTGTGTGTCTCTTATGCAGATGCAGTACTGAGCATCCAGTGCAGTCCATACTGCATGAGTACTGCTTCAGGCACGCCCTAAGTATGGTTTACAACTTTCTCAGAATGTGTCTGCCAGGTCGTATGATGTCAGAGGTTTAGGCCATTGCAGGTAGGAGCCTGAAGACTAGTGTATTCTGGAGAGTACTAGAAAGAGTGATTGTGCAATAATTTATCATTTATAAATTTATAAATTAACGCACAATCGCTCTGATCCTACATGCCAGCAAGATTCTACTCAAGATCATTAAGCAGAGACTACAATCATACCTGGAACCAGAACTGCATGAAGTGCAAGCATGGTTCAGGAAAGGGCGAGGAACAAGAGACATCACTGCAGATGTGAGATGAATCCTTGAAAAGACAAAAGAATATCAAAAGGATATCCATATGTGTTTTATTGACTACAGCAAGGCTTTTGACTGTGTAAACCATGAGAAACTCTGGGCCACATTAAGAGCTTAAGAACATAAGAACATAAGATATGCCATACTGGGTCAGACCAAGGTCCATCAAGCCCAGTATCCTCTTTCCAACAGTGGCCAATCTAGGTCATACGTATCTAGCAGTATCCCCAAGAGACACAGGTTCCACAATGCTTGTATTGGATCAAGCATTGATATCCTGGGTCCCTTTTTAATAATGGTTTATGGACCTTTCCTCCAGGAACTTGTCCAAACCTTTTTTAAACCCAGCTAAACTAACAACCCTTACTACATCCTCCGGTAACAAATTCCAGAGTTTGATTATACGTTGAGTGAAAAAATATTTTCTCTTATTTGTCTATAGTTTACCCTGTAGCTTCATTACATGTCCCCTAGTCTTTCTATATTCTGATAGTGTAAACAACTGATCTATGTTTACCTGTTCCACTCGTTTCCCGGATCACCCCTGGAATCCTTTTTAAAAATTGGCATTACATTGACGATCCTCCAATCTTCAGGTATTACAGATGATTTTAATGAAAGTTCACAGATTACTAATAACAGGTATACTAAGCTTGATATACCAGAACACCTGATAGTTCTCTTGCACAACCTTTACAATGATCAAGAAGCAATAGTTTGAATGGAACTAGGAGAAACAGAATGGTTTAAAATAAGCAAAAGGGTATGACAAGGCTGAATACTTTCCCCCTTCCTCTTTAATTTATATGTAGAACAAAATCATCAGAGAAAAAGGACTGTATGAAGACAACAGAGGTGTGTAGATTGGTGGAAGACTTCCAGTGCCGTAACCTAAGGTGCCTCATAAGGCGCCCTATAGGTCACATTATAAAGTGCCCTGTCTGCCAAGGCACCCTATAATGTGCCCTATAGGGCACTGTATAGGGCGTCTTATAGGGCGCCTATGAGGCACCTTAGGCTACAGCACTTTGAGGGTGTTTCTGTTGGCAGCACTGATTTAAATTAAAAGAAAATGCCTTGGACAGTCTTTTTGATTACACCACTGTGGGATTGAACCTATGACCTCTGCCTCCACAGTCATTGAAGTAACCAGTAGACTGCATCTCTATAGCTACTACCACTCTGCTGGCTGGCTACAGAAAGACTGCAGGTCACCACACAAACTGTCTGCTGTGGTTACCAGGATAAGGTAAATCCACCCATACTCATGATGCACTGCACATGCAGATCAGCAGTCTACAGCTGATCACATAATGGGGTATGCACCCCCACAGCATCTAGGCCTGGTAGGGGGAACTGACCGTGTGTGTTACTGGCACAGAGTAGCTACAGACTGTGACATTGTGTGGGTCTTGTGCTCACCCTGAGGGTGAGGTGGGGCACCCAGCACCAGGTCCGCAGCACCCAGCTTGGCTGAGAGAGGCTATGCTGCAGGTCCCTAACAGTGTCAGTGTGTGATAGGTAGTCCTTACACCTAGGATACACCTGTGTCCATCTGTATTTCCCAGTCACGTCTAGCCCTTGTGGACCATGATGCACCCAGAATTGTGCATATCCTGTGTGGGTGCCATGGTCACATGTTATAGGTGAAGAGGGGTGTTTGGACCCAAAAGTGGATTATGTAGCACCACCCAACCCACCCTCTGTGGCTCAAGGTTAGGGGGAGAGGATCTCACACCAACAGATCAACATTGTACATCTCTGCAATGGTGACAGTAGAGGGGGACCATCAACCCAGTCCTGCTGGGGAACAGGCAACCTACAGGGCAGTCAATGTAGATCTGTACACATCACATAATGAAACGGCAGACAGGCAGAACACTGGAAAAGCTCAGCTGCCCCCCACCACTATCTGACATTCAACAGCAGAGGGCACAGTCAGTCTCCAACCACTGCACCCTGCAAGGCATTCCAGCCATACATATGTTAACTGCAGACAGTCTGCTAGCTAGTACCGGCTCCTGGAGGAACTGTGTGCACCCAAAATGTTTCCTACATTACCATATGTTGTCATGTCTATACTGTTTATGTTTCTCTTGTTTATACCTTGTATTTCTTGTGACCGCTTTGATTGAAGAAAAAGGCGGTATAAAAAACTTGTTAAATAAATAAATAAAAATGGGATGCATGAGCACACACACCAAGCAGGTATGTCAGTGAATGGGTCCAAGAAAAGAGAACCCACAAATATCACTTGAGAGAAATGCTGCACAGCACTATGGGGGAACCTAGCCATGCCGTGGTCACTGCACAGTCAGGGTGAGAGTGACCTCCCAGCATGACATTCTGTGGCCACCCTGTCTGTGCAGGTGGTGGTCAGGCACTACAATCCCAGCCATTGCCCTATACCCTGTGCAGATGCATCCTGCCCAGGCCACCCTGTCCGGGCCATACCCACAGTACCTTGCTCCTCATTATGCACATTGGCAGGCTAACACTGGAAACAGTGCAAACAGTGTGGGCTCAGTAAGGTGTAGTCAGCCATGACACACTGGATAGACAAACACACACTCCCACACCTATGCCAGCATTGTGCAAATATAGAGGTTTGTGTCAGCCCTGGCCGCCACACCAGTCCTGGGCACAGTGCAGGCATTGCTATGGTACGCAAAACTGTTGGGGTCACTCCCCAGGGTGGTAAACACTGTCAGAATCAATAACTGAAACATACTCCACAGATATCAGAAAGGTTGCTATATTGAATCTCTATCAACAAATCGTGTTTAACTTAGGATTTGTTATCTGACATTAATCATAGCAACCTTTTGATATATGTGGAATGTGTTCCCAAGTTTAGGACGGCATTGCTAAGGTATGCAGGTGCCAGTATTGGGAGATGCTGCTCCGCGCAGGGCCCAACAGCCTGACTCTCCATGAGGCGTTGGATAGTGGAGCCTGTGGGTGTGGGTGTTTGTACCCCTGTTGGCCTCTGCTCTAGAACTAAGTTTCCCAAATCCAGGCCTGGTGGGCCAAACACTGTTCAGGTTTTCATCCTGTCCCTAATGAATATGCATGAGATACATTTGCATACAATGGGGCGGCGCATACAAATGCAGCACAGGCATATTTATTGGGGACAGTATGAAACCTGAATGGTGTTTGGACCTCCAGGACTACAGTTGGGAAACTCTGCTCTAGGGATTACACATGTTTATGGTGTCTGTGCTCTGTAGGGTAAAATATAGGCATTTCAGGCATGTTTATTTTATCTGCAATAAAGGTTCTGTCTTTATTACCATGGTTTAGTACTGGGTAAAATATGGGGACAGGGTTGGCAGGAGCCACAGCTGGGACTTGAACTTGTGACCTTTTGCTCCTGAACACACTGGCTGTGTGTACTGCATCAAATTGTTGCCACAGGGGCAGATCATTCTCTGGGAATACCATGACTGTTCATCAGACAGATCTTGTCTGTTGCAGTGCACGGCACCCACCTAAATGGGGATTGGCCATGGTCTGCTCTGGGCAGATGCCACTGCCCCCTCCGCCACCATGCTGACATGCTCTTATGCCGGTGGTGCTGGTGGTGCGCAGTCCCAGGCCATCCAGTGTGCCAGTAGGCAGCTGCCTATGGTGTGGGTTCTCAGGTAGGAGTGCCTACATGGACATGTGTGCTTCCCCTCCCCCCCCCACACCTCCTACCAATGTTATGTGCCCTTGGGGGTACCTGCTGGGTAATATCCCCTGTGACACTGTGGGACACACACTCATGCCCATGTTGGACCCTCATCAGTTGCTGTCTTGCTGCTTTACAGTTTTGGCATTCCTATGTGCCACCTAGGCATCTGCCTAGTCTGCACTGTGCCCCAGCTGTACCACAGCATGTGCCACCTGCAGCCCCCTGTATCCCATTTACAGCATCAGTACAGTTGCCCTTTCCTACGTACCCACTCTGCTGTTGCTGCACATGTGCACGCCATAACAAACCTGCCCAATATAAACGACAATAACCCTGATCATCCCTATTTCAATGTGGGATCATTCACTTTGTAGGGGGACAGAGCAAAGACCCTTCCAAACATAATATCTTCCTTTTTACGCTTTGTCAGTAGTGTTGCTTTATGTTTATCATTAATATCACTATTGGCCAGCTTGGTTATTGGGATTTCAAATGTGGTTTTGGTCATTTTATATGTTTATTTGCCTTTTTGGTTCCTGCACATGTATCACTACTATCACTTTTCTGGGTTTCCCTGACTTTGCTGTACATTGCTGACTGAAATGGTTTCTCTCTCCTGCAAATGTGCCTCTAGCGCGAGGTTTTCACTGGCGCTAATTTTCAGACCTTCATTTCATGGTATTAGTGTGCATGAAGCCTCTCCCCGCCCACTCTCCGCCCATTGACCCCTATCTCCGCCCTCTGGGGAGCCTTACTCCACCCTTCAGACCCAGCTTTCACAGCGTTAGTGTGCCTTAATGCTGCTGCTGACGTTATTGCGCGATACGTGATATTATCATGCGATAACGTTACGTATTGCGGGAAAACGTTGGAGCTGCTACGTTAAGAAGGTTTAGTAAACATACCCCTAAGGGACGTGCAATGAAGCTACAGGGTAACCTATTTAAGAGTAATAAGAGAAAATATGTTTTCACTCAAAGTAATCAAACTCTGGAATTCATTACCGGAGGATATAGTAAAAGCAATTAGTGTAGCTGGGTTTAAAAAAGGTTTTAACAAGTTCCTGGAGGAAAAGTCCATAGTCCATTATTAAAGGGGACCCGGGATATCCACTTCTTGCCCCAATACAAGCATTGTGGATCCTGTGTCTTTTATGGAAACTGCTAGGTATTTGTGACCTAGATTGGTCACTGTTGATGGACCTTGGTCCGACACAGTATGGCATGTCTTATGTTCTTATGTTTTTAGTAGAACATAATTTCTTATCACCGTCTTGAATCACTCCCCAAACATCCTTTAAGGTAATCTCCCATTCTGGTAGTACTGCCGATGAGCCCTATCTTTACCGGACTCCCATGGCAATATGGGTTTTGGAATAGTAACTGACATAATAGCCTTCACTCCTTGACTAGGAAATCGCCTCAGAAAATGTGGAAGATAATAAAGGGACAGAACGTGGTGGTGAGGTCGTCTGCCTGAACTCAGAGAAACCCCATCCAATGAGAGCTGCAGAGCTGAAATTGGAACAAGATACTTGTCCATGAGGTCAATGGGAACCCCCATCAACTCCATGGCAGCCTGCACCCTAGTCTCAGCCCTGTTTTTGCAGTCACCCATAATTAAAACAAAGCAGACAGAATCATAAACTTAACGTGCAAGAATCTAGGACATGCGCTGCACTTTGTCTCAGTGTCATCAAAGGGGCACCAAAGGGGTATGATCTGCCCCTTTTGTACATACCCCTTCAGACCACGCCCTCAAACCGTGCAAGCAATGGCAACAGAGACCGTCCATAGGCCGCAATTGGACACAGTTCCCATAAATCTTGATATTGTGTCTGAAGTATATAGATTATTGGGTTCCATTTTTAAAATTCATTGATGAATGACAAATTGTTAACTTTTAGTAGATATCCAAATGTGAAACTATTTGCTTCCTAGATTTTCCCTACCAACCACCAAAAATCTTTTGCCTAAGTCAACAAGCTAACTGGGAAATTGCCCTATATAGCAAGAATTGGCAATTTTCTAAAAATAACACAGGTACACTAAAAAAATTTTTTTTTAAACTGCCTCTAATGTTTCGATTGATTTTTACGTTTTTTTGGTGCGCTGAATCCAAATCTGGTAACCAATTTGCTCCATCACGTACAGATTTTTTGCTACATTGGGTTAGCAGTTTGAGGTGAACGTTTCAGATTGAGTGCGATCGAGATAAAGGTTTCTTGGATGAATTCTTTATACTAATTGTTTAGTAGTTATTCAAATAAGAATAAAGAAAATTGTAACAAGGCAGCACATAAGAATAGAGTAATGTCAACAAAACACACTGTGATGGTAGCAAAATTGTCTGCACTTAAAACAGCCACATACATGTGCACAAACATTGAGCATATAAGAGCGAGGTTAGACACAAAGCAAAGCAAAGAAATGTGCAAAAAATGTTGTACAGGTATGTATGTAAGAATAGAAAACGCAAACCGCACCATTGCAATACATGAAGACAAACACCCGATGGTGTGAAAATAAAATTCTAATAAATGAGATCCGACACTGTGGTAATAACTAGCAAATTTTTATTTCAAAGTTTAGTAAAAACACGATATTTGTCAACACAGTTTAGATTTTAAAGTCATTCTTGGGTCAATCAATCTCCTGGTGGGCCCATTTCTTCTTCCCCCGAATGCTTCTCTTGGTGCGCTGCTTGGCGTATTTTTCATCTGGGGTTTCCCGCAGCAGCAACCAGCAGAAATCAGCCATCATAGTAGTGTTCCATCTTCCTTGGTACCTTCTCTCTGCGTCCTTGATGTCCTGGTGAAACCTTTCACCTTGTTCTTCACTGTACGCCCCCAAGATTTCGGGAAAGTAGTTCACATGGGAGTGCAAGAAATGGACTTTCAGGCTCATGTTACAGCCTTGTTCTTTGAAGGCATTGAGCATCCTGGCAACAATATCCTTATAGTTTCTCATCCCGCCTGTTCCCCAAGAATTTGAGAACAACATCCTTGAAGGAATCCCAGGCTTCTTTTTCCTTCTCAGACATCGTTTCAGCGAATGCTCCATCTGAAATGAGTTTCCTTATATCAGGGCCAACAAACACTCCTTCCTTTAGCTTTGCTTCAGAAAGTCGGGGGAACTTTGAGCAAAGGTACCGAAAGCACTCACCATCTTTTGGAAGGGACTTGATGAATTGCTTAATGAGACCCAACTTAATGTGGAGAGGTGGTAATAGAATTTTATCACGAGGTACCAAGCTCTCATGAAGAACATTTTTCTCACCGGGTCTCAAATACTCCCGAATTGGCCAGTCTTTTTTCCCCCAGTGTAGGTCGCGGGCCCGGCTATCCCACAAGCAAAGGAAGCAGGGATATTTGGTGAAACCGGATTGCTACCCTAATAGCATGGATAGAATTTTAAAGTCTCCACAAATCATCCACTTATGCTCATCATAACGAATCTTCTGAAGAATCAGGGCCAAATTCTCGTATTTTTCTTGGAGAATAGCAGAGTGAGCAATAGGAACTGAAGCGAATGTGTTGCCATTATGAAGAAGAACACCTTTTATGCTGTCTTTTGACGAATCAATGAACAGCCGCCATTCAGCAGGATCATACTTGAGTTTAAACTTTTCCATCACTCTGTATATATCGTTGCAAAATACCAAATCTTCCTCTTTGCTGAAATACTTCAAAAATTGTGTCTCACGGTTGCGGTACCAATAAAAAGTTGTTCCTGGTGACAATAGATTTTTCTGTTTAAGCCGAGAACCTAGCAGTTGGGCAGCATCTTTTGGGAGTCCTAAATCCCGGACTAAATCATTCAATTCAGCTTGAGAGAAAAGTTCAGGTTTCGGATCTGGCTCAGTTTCAAACTCGGAAGTACTGGACTCATCGGGAAAAGCCATCTGATGAGTCTCATCATGATCAGAACCGTCCACACAAATATGATCCAAAGATTTTGGTGGTTCAGGCACAGGTACTTCGTTGCTATGAGGCATAGGCCTAATTGCTGAGGGAAGGTTGGGGTAACTTATTACGTTCTTATTTTTTAAGTTGTATCCCTTCACAATGCAAGAGCAAAAATAGCAGTCACTGCTGTGGTCTCTTTGTTCACGCCACATCATAGGTATTCCGAAACTAAATGCTTGTTTTTTACCTTTCATCCATAAGCGTAGATCTTCCTCACATGTCTTGCACACTTTGTGAGGAGCCCACGGTTTGTCTTGATCGCCTAACTTCAAACCGAAATAGGCGAAATATACTTTTTTAATAAATGCAGAAATGTTCCTCTGCCGCTTTTTCACGGTATATTCCCCACAAATAAAACAAAAACTGTCCGGAGAGTTGACGCAACCTCTGGCTCTGTGAGCCATCACTAATACACAGCACTGCAAACTACAACTGTAGTGAACCACTTCGGAATAAAGCTGGATTACGACTGAGCAAACAAAAGGTAATAATGAACTTGCAAGAAACTGAAATTTGACAGGAACGTTCATGTCGCAACCACCGTGTTTGAGCGAGCGAACGAGGCGAGGCGAACAGGAAAGAACATGCGCTAGCGCGAGTACTGGATTTAGCCCCCCGCCTCCCAATTGTCCTGTTAATGTATAAAATGAATACAAAACACTCTAAAATATCACGAGGGAGTGTTTCTAGTTAGTTAACCATTACAACCTCTATTTTGGGCCAAGAAAATAAACTGCAGTCGGCTAAAAAGAAATTATGTGAACATTCCTTATATGGGTAAGAAATCTAATTTTGCAAGAAAACGTGACATGATGGAACATTTTGGCTATTTTTCCTGGATTCAGCACCCCAAAATCTATAGGAATCAGTTGCAAAACTGGAGGCAGTTTTTTGGTAGTGTACCTGTGTAATTCTTTGTATTAAAGCTACTTAATCTGTGAACCCACTGTTTTTTGTTGGATCAGTTAGGGCCTAGTAGCAGCAATTAAAGTTTGAATTTAAAACACAGAGGAGAGCTTTCTGGTTACATTTCATACCCAGCAGAGAGCTTGTAGTTTAAATTTAATAGTCACTCAAGGCCAAGTAACAGCAAAGTACTTTTAGTTTAAATTTAACACACAGAAGAGAGCTTTCTGGTTAAATTTAGTACCCAGCAGAGAGCTTGTAGTTTAAATTTCATAAGAAGTTAGAGCCTAGCAGCAGCTAAGAGCTATAATTTAAATCAAATCAGAATTTAGCTTACCTCAGCAGCACAAGACAGGGTACTGTGTAGCAGCCCTCTTTTAATAAGTGTTATTTCACACCCACCCGTGGGATAATCATAGCTTTATAGGTACTTACACATCTTAAAAGACAGGAGGTGCTTTCAGGTGAAGCTCATTACCCAAATCAGTCATACACTAAGGACCTGAGATTAATTAAGCTTCAGGTGAACAAGGTATATTAAACGTATTAGGTACAGTTTTATTGGTATAAATACCCATAGCAACCCCTAGTAAGTAAGAATTTAAAGATCTAGACACAAACTTAAACTAAGATGCAGACAGCAGTACAGCAGCGGGATGGGGGCTTTCCAGTCTTTTGCATTGAGTGTCACATGTATGATTTTCTCCCAGTTGGTGAGAGGTCTTACATGTGCACTAGGTGCAAGGAGCTCTTTTCTCTCAGGGAACAAGTCCGTTCTCTAGAGGCTAAAGTAGCAGACTTGGAAAACATAAGACAGACAGAGAGGTACATAGACGAGACCTACAGGGATATAGTCCTGAAGTCCCACCTCCAGTCTGGCAGCACCCCTGTTGCCATGGAGGAGAGAGGTCACGTGACAGGACAGCATCACCCTGGTATGGCAGGAAGTGATCCTGTAACTAGGACCTGTCCTCCAGGTGATGTAAAACCCTCTCGCACTGAGGAAGTTTCTCCAGGGCCATGTGCCCCTGAGGGAAGGGTTAGGACAGCCGTTATAGTTGGTGATTCGATCACTGGCATGTAGACAGCTGGGTGGCTGGTGGACGTGAGGATCACCTGGTAACATGCCTGCCTGGTGTGAAGGTAGCGGACCTCACGCGCCACCTAGATAAGGTCTTAGATAGTGCTGGGGAGGAATCTGCTGTCTTGGTACATGTCGGTACCAATGACATAGGAAAATGTGTTAGGGAGGTTCTGGAGGCAAAATTTAGGCTTTTAGGTAGGAAGTTGAAATCCAGAACTTCCAGGGTAGCATTCTCCGAAATGCTTCCTGTTCCACGCGCAGGACCCTAAAGGCAGGCAGAGCTCCGGAGTCTCAATGCGTGGATGAGACAATGGTGCAGAGATGAGGGTTTTGGATTTGTTAGGAACTGGGGAACATTCTTGGGAAAGGAGGGGCTCTTCCGAAGGGATGGGCTTCACCTTAACCGGGATGGAACCAGGCTGCTGGCATTAACCTTTAAAAAGGAGATAGAGCAGCTTTTAAACTAGATATTAGGGGAAAGCCGACAGTCGCCCAAGAGCGGATGGTTTGGAAGAATGTATGCTTGAGATTGCAGACCTGCTATCAGTAATCTGTGAACTATCATTAAAATCATCTCTAATACCTGAAGATTGGAGGATCGCCAATATAACACCAATTTTTAAAAAGGGCTCCAGGGGTGATCCGGGAAAATACAGACCGGTGAGCCTGACGTCAGTACCGGGAAAAATGTTTGAAACCATCATAAAGAATACAATTACTCAGCATGTAGATAGTCACAACCTAATGGGAGACAGCCAACATGGCTTTAGACAAGGAAGATCTTGTCTTACTAATCTGTTATGTTTTTTTGAAGGAGTGAATAAACAGGTGGACAAAGGTGAGTCGGTTGATATTGTGTATCTGGACTTTCAGAAAGCTTTTGACAAGGTCCCTCATCAGAGACTTTTGGCAAAACTAAAGAGTCATGGGATAGGAGGCAATGTACAATTGTGGATCAGGAACTGGTTAAAAGATAGAAAGCAGAGGGTAGGGCTAAATGGCCAATTTTCCCAATGGAGAAAGGTGAACAGTGGTGTACCCCAGGGATCTGTGCTGGGTCCGCTGCTTTTTGACATATTCATAAATGACCTGGAAAGAGGAATAACGAGTGAGGTTATCAAATTTGCAGATGACACAAAACTATTTAAAGTTGTTAAAACCCAAGAGGATTGTGAAAAATTGCAAGAGGATCTTGATAAATTGGAAGACTGGGCATCAAAATGGCAGATGAAATTTAATGTGGACAAGTGCAAGGTTATGCACCTAGGGAAGAACAACCCAAACTATGGTTACACGATGCAAGGTTCCACATTAGGAACCACCACCCAGGAAAAAGATTTAGGCGTCATTGTGGATACCATGTTAAAACCCTCGGCCCAGTGTGCAGCGGCAGCCAAGAGAGCAAATAGAATGCTAGGTATGATAAGGAAAGGAATGGAAAATAAAACAAAAGATATTGTAGACGAGGATATTATAATGCCTCTATATCGTTCCATGGTGAGACCGCACCTTGAATATTGTGTGCAATTCTGGTCGCCGTATCTTAAAAAGGATATAGCGATTTTGGAAAAGGTACAGAGAAGAGCCACCAAAATGGTAAAGGGGATGGAAGGATACTCCTATGAAGAAAGGCTAAAAAGGTTAGGGCTCTTTAACCTGGAAAAGAGACGGCTGAGGGGAGATATGATAGAAGTCTATAAATTAATGAACGGAGTGGAACGGGTAAACGTAGATCGATTGTTTACCTTATCAGAATATAGAAAGACTAGGGGACATGCAATGAAGCTACAGGGTAAACTATTTAAGACTAATAAAAGAAAATATTTTTTCACTCAACGTGCAATCAAACTCTGGAATTTGTTACCGGAGGATGTAGTAAAGGCTGTTAGTGTAGCTGGGTTTAAAAAAGGTTTGGACAAGTTCCTGGAGGAAAGGTCCATAAACCATTATTAAGAAGTGACCGAAGATATCAATGCTTGACCCAGTACAAGCATTGTGGAACTTGTGTCTCTTGGGGAAACTGCTAGGTACATATGACCTAGATTGGCCACTGTTGGAAACAGAATACTGGGCTTGATGGACCTTGGTCTGACCCAGTATGGCATATCTTATGTTCTTATGTTAATTCTCACACAGGAGGAGGTTGGGGGGAGAGCTGTGATTGAAATAGAGGGATCTAACACCTGATGAGGTCAGTGACTTCAAAGAGCCTGCCCTACCTCTTTGAACTTGAAGGCTAGAGGAAAGAAAAAAAACTCTAGCTGCAGACAGAAAAGCTTTGCTCCAGAGCACAAAAGAAAAATCCCCTTTTGCAATACAGCAGAAAAACAGCAAAATTATCTATTAAAGATGACAAAAATAATCCCCTTTAAGAGTTCTCAGGCAGAGGGTTAGTAGTCAGTAGCCTTCTCTCTCACATACAGTGGCCATGTGTTGGGAGCCACAGAGTAACCATGTGGGGGTGCGGGTGCATCACTCCATGTGTATATATGTGGTCATTGTCAAAGTGTTGTGACACTGCTGAGTACTGCAGGATGTATGGATTGTGGGTGGACACAGCCATCCTGACTACTGCTTTGGGAATGATGATGTAGCCATGACACACCACATGCACATTCAGGGTAATAATGGTTGTCAGACACTACTTCCCAGTTTCTGGGTGCCATAGGTGCACATGTGTGCAGTATATAGGTGCCATCAATTGTGTTTGCATGCTCATTCTCTCACACTGCAGGGTAAGGGTCACGCACTGTTGTTTCTCATTAGGAAATGCATGGTCAGTCCTATCGAAACTGCTCATGACTCACATTACCCAGGACCGGCCCATTCACTAGTCGAACTATGCAGACGCCTAGGCCTACAGACCCTGATGGGCAGCATGCTGGCTGATTCCTCCCTCCCTGGAAGCATGGCATAGCCATATCTTCTGTGCTGCGGGGGACCTTAAAGCAATGGCACACATGCGAGTAGTCATGGCATGCCTACTCCTAACCCCCTCCATCAGACAGGGGCAAGAGAGGCATGCTGTGAGCACAAGTGCTGCTGCTTTAAGCCTCACACAGAATGGAAGGGAGGAATTGCCATGCTGCCCTCCTTCCCCAGGTTACACAATAGATGCTGGGAAGGGGGGGGGGGCATGGCAAATCCTCCCTTCCGTGCTGTGGCAAGTCTCAAGGCAGCAGTGGGGGGAAGTGGCACAGGGGGGTCTGCTTAGGGCAGTAGAAACCCTTGGCCCAACCTGACAGTACCTGATGAGGACAGCTGGCAAACTGGATGCAGCACATTCCACTTACTGCAGCCACTGATGTTTGGAGGAAGTGAGAGACAAAGTTATGTAGAGCTCTCAGATGCTGAGTCCTGGTTTAGCATGTGATGAGGCATTCAGAGGGTCCAGGTGACGCCCCAGATGTTCATACAGCTTGCTTGTAGCCCTCAAGCTTGGCTGATGGAGGGTGAGCACTTTGTCCTGGGGATGGCCAGGGAAGGGGGCTGTATCTCATATGATACACTGCCTTCTACCCTGGACTTGCCTTCTGCAAGGACACAAGCATGACCACTCTGCAGACAGCTGACCCTGCACATGGTGAAGAGGGGTCTGGCTGCACCTGTGATCCTGCTGCCTCTGCATAGACAGTTCACTGTCTCACTCCCATGCATTGGACTTGCGCCATTGGCATTGCTATATGCATTGCCATAGGGGCCGTTTGACTACAGAGCTTTGGTGAGTACATGTATTCTGGTGCATGCTGACTGTGCATTGGGACATGGATGGGCAGCTAGCCTGGGCTGCTGACTGTTTGCGCAGGACATTTCCACACAATCTGTGCATTTAACGTTTAGTTTGTGAGTGGACAGAGTGGGGCACAGTGTAAGCATGGTGGGATCTTCACAGTTGGCACATAGTTCTCACCATGCACAAACTGCCTTAACACAGGATCACATACTGGCATTTTAGTAGGTGGCATTACATGCACTCATGCTAACACCACACACAGTATGAGCCCCGCTTTACCTGCCAGTGACATTCTTGGCATGTCACTGACAGGAGACACAGCAGCATTGCACCTGACACACAAGACTGGGACAAAGGTTCTTCTAAACCAGGCAGAAACAGCTGCCGCTGCCGCCACCCAACCCCCACACAATGCTAACATGGCTGCGTGGTAGCAGTGGTGGTGCTACGACTCCTTTGTGATAGCGGTGGCATGTATGTGTGCCACAACTCTGACAGCAGAGTCACACAGGCCATTAGGGATGTGATCTCTAGGCAGCTTCCTAGTCCGCCTAGAGAACTGGCAAGCCCTGCTGAATTGCTAACATGGCACCAACTTTGGAACTTTGGAACCAAGAACATAGTGCCCTTTATTAAAAGGGCACCATATTATGAGCCAATGAGCCACGACAATCATTCATTTCTGACTTGGGGTCTGAGTGGTGCACACTGCATACACCTCAGTGTGCTTCCTGTGTAGTGTTTAACCCATGAAAATGGCTCTCTCTCTACAAGGGAGCCCTTAATGCCTATTCTGAACTAGCATTAAGGTTCCCGGCGACTGCACCTGTAATGCATGCTAATAGCACCCAACGTTAAGGGAATTCCTGCTGTCTCCACCCATGCTCCACCCAGTTAACACCCCTTCACCACTCCTTTCTCCCTTATCCCACGGTATCAGGATACCAGCCATTAAGCTGGCATTACCGTCATTTTCTGCTGCGTTAACCGCTAGCGGGTGCTGCTAACGGCACCTTTGCGCCCTTACTAATGCTTAGTAAACATACCCCTTAGACTGTACAGTGATAGCACCCCCTCTTATCAGTTTTCTTTTTTTTTTTTTTTTTTAACTTTTATTTTCATTTTGCAACAAACAAAAGAAACAACACACCAAAGGAGACAAAACAAGTATACAATAAGGAAAAGCAAACCCTATTACCCCCCACCCCCATGCTTCTTCTCTAGCCGATAATATCAGCATGTGAGCGCTTCCAAACAACAGTGATTGTACATCAAAACGAACAAAAGAGTATCTACGATACAGAATGATCATGGGACAGAGATTTATACAAATTTAAACAGTCAGATGAGAGCATTTAGCAGTGTGAACATAGTCATTGAGCATCTTCCATTTAGACAGATGATGAGGAGTCTGAACGGAAGAAGCAAACATACGAGGTATTTGTTCATATTTACTGTAGAGACAGACATGATTCCACCATTCATTGGGGCTCAGATGGGAGCTATTTTTCCAGTATTTCATAATTAGGGAAATAGCAATGCCTAGCATAAAGTCCAAAAGGAAGTAAGCCGTTTTTGGAAGAGAGGGGATCCCCGCAGCTGAGCGAAGTCCCACTATCCTCCAAGAAAGGGGCTCTTGAAAGTGCAAAATAGACTGGATACGACCCCAGACCCGACGCCAGTAATACTGTAGTGCGGGACATTCATACATAACATGAGGTAGTGAACCAATGGCCGCATGGCATGTCCAACAGCTATTGCCCTGAGTGGTGTTCCATTTGGCTAATCTGTCAGGAGTGTAGAAACACCGGTGGGCTAGAAAGAAGAGTGTCTGAGTGAGTGAGGCGGATCGAGAAACCCGTGTCACTCTACTCCAGACAAGGCTCCATTGCTCCGGGGTCAAAGTTACATGCAATTCTCGCTTCCATGCTTTCTGCGCTATAGGGGTACCTCTAATTATAGCATTACATAAGGTTTTGTAAAAATTAGATGCTACACCCGGTGAACTACCGATAGATCGGATAGTCTCCGACCAACCTTGTGTAGGGGATGCCGATGGCGGGAGCACCTTAGCACTCCGAAGACAGTGCTGAAGTTGCACCAACTGAAAGTAGTGTTTTGCTGGGAGACCAAATTCAATTTGCAATTCACTAAAAGTTTTCCAGCGACCATCATGGAACAACTGGTTAGGAATCCAAATGCCCCTAGTGTACCAGGGGCTCCACGCCATCGGTTTATTTTGTATTCGAAATCGAGTATTGTACCAAAGCGGGAGCCTGTCTAACGGACAGAGTCGGGAGTCTAAAGATTGCATAAGAGTATTAAAGGCACCTAAAGTGTCTAAAAGCATTGGTGGATAGTGGGAGTCTGATGGGAGAGTCATACCAGGGAGAAAAGTAAGAGGAATCGGTTTGCAAAGGTCCTCCTCTATGTCTAGCCACACAGGTCTACTCGGTACTAGATCTTCCAGCCAACGAGCGCCTTGTTTGAGAAGAAAAGATTGATGGTATTTCAGGAAATCAGGGAATCTGACACCCCCATTTTCCTTATCTGCTTGCAGCTTATGTTTCGCTATCCTAGGTGTCTTGTTTTGCCATAGGTATCTAGTCAGAAGGCCCTCTATATCTTTATATGTACGTCGAGGTAAGAGACAGGGCAACATTTCTAAAATATAATTCACTTTCGGAACAATCATCATTTTTATGGTTTCTAGGCGACCCCACCAGGTAAGTGTTAAAGGAGTCCAACGGTGAGTAAGCGCCCGGACTTTAGAGGTTAAGTCTTTGGCATTAAAAGAGATAGTGTCTTCCAAAGGAGAGCAATAGTGAACCCCAAGGTATTTGACCATGCGAGGTTGCCATAAAAAGGGAAAGGGTTGCATATCTGCCTGATGAAGCAAAGGATTTAGTGGAAAGGCTACCGATTTGGTCCAATTTATCTTATAACCGGAGAGTTGTGAGTATTTACCAATTTGCTCTAGGACAGCCGGCACTGAGTCTATAGAGACAAAGAGCATAAGGTCATCAGCATATGCTGAAATTTTGATTTCCCTATGAGAGAAGGGGACTCCATGAATCTCCTCCGATTGCCGGATTAGTAAAGCTAAGGGTTCGAGTGCAAGATCGAAAAGAAGTGGAGACAGTGGGCATCCCTGGCGAGTACCGCGTTGAAGGGGAAATGGCTGAGACTTTAAAGCATTAGCACAGATACTGGCTGTAGGCTGTGCATACATGGTGCGGAGACAACGGAGAAAACCTTCTCCGAATCCGTACCAGCGGAGGGCTGCAAACAGGAAGGGCCATTCTAAGCGATCAAAGGCCTTCTCAGCATCAAGTGAGAGGCCAACAAATGGGCGATCAAGATTAACTGCGGCAGTCAGTACATGACATAGAGTCCGAGCATTGTCAGCAGTTGATCTACCGGGAATGAAAACGCATTGATCTGGGTGTATTAAGGTAGACATCCTATCAGAGAGCCGGGTGGAGAGAATGGTGGCAAATATTTTATAGTCCGCGTTTAGGAGGGAAATTGGACGATAATTAGCTGTTAGTTGCGGGTCTCTCCCCTCTTTCTCAAAAACTACTACATTTGCCATTGAAAAGGACCCAGAAGGAGATCCCTCCTCGGCCAGAGCAGAAAAATAAAGTTTCAAAACTGGAGCTAAGTCAGCGTTAAAGGTTTTGTAGAATTCAGCAGGGAGACCGTCTGGGCCTGCAGCTCGACCTGTGGCACATTCCTTGATAGCAGAATGAATTTCTGATAAAGTGAATGGTTTGTCCATGGCCACTCTATCTTCGTCAGATAGGGTCGGTCTTTGTACCCCTGAAAGTAAGCGTTCAAATACTTCTGGCTCAAAATCACATTCAGATTGATAAAGCCGAGTATAAAAATCACGAAAGAGTTCTAAGATTTCTGTATCTTTAGTGACCAAGCCCCCCCCCCCCCGACGGATTACGGAGAGCGGTAACACGCTTGGCTTCTTTTTGACCTTTTAGGGCATTTGCTAACAATTTGCCAGCACGGTTATTTTCCCGGTAATATATCCCTTGTTGTGATTCAATATTTTTAGCAGCAGCAGTATACAAAAGCTGATTGTATTGAAAACGCAAGCGTTGTAAACGGAGTAAAATACATGGGTCAGTACGGGACGTGAGGAGACGCTCCCCAGCTTGTATCTGCTGCTCTAGAATCAGTAAGTGCTGCTTTCTTTGTTTCCCCTGCCGAATTTGATAGCTAGTTATAGTTGCGCGGATAGATGCCTTAAAACCCTCCCACCAAGCCCAGCTCGCTGTGTCATGGGGTGAGTTAAAATGAAAATAATCTTGGATAGCGGCCTTTATATCAACCTGAAAATCTTTTTGATCTAGCAGGGATCTATCAAAAAACCAAGCTCGGGGAGAATCGTCTCGCGCAGTGACATGTAATGATAAAGATATGGCAGCATGATCTGAAATATGGAGAGGATGAGTCCTAGCCGTGTCCACTTGAGAAATCAGTGCTTTGGAAATGAGAAAGAAATCTATTCTAGATTGTGAGTGATGGGGGGCAGAAAAAAAGGTGAACTCTAAGTCGGAGGGGTGAAGCAGCCTCCATATATCTACTAGCGCAAGATCTTGCATCAGAGCTGTAAGGGTAGCAAGACTCTTGGGTGGACTACTCGTTCTAGGCGGTTGTCTATCTATCAAAGGGTCTAACACTTGATTAAAATCACCACCAAGTATTAATGGAGTATTGGCAGAGGCCTGTGCCAACTGCGCAATACTTGCATAGTAAGCAGGGTTGTCCACATTCGGGGCATAAATACAAATACACGTGAATTCACTATCTCCAACCTTAAGGTGTGCACGGGCCCATCTACCCTCCTTGTCAGAGCTGGTATCCATTACAGTAGCTTGCAAAGACTTCTTAACCAGAATGGCTACCCCACACCGTTTGGAAACGGCGGGAGAATAGGCAGCCACCATGTAAGGCTTAGCATTGAGTTTCAGTGTTTCAGCAGAGTTTAGATGCGTTTCCTGAAGAAACACTAAATCAGCATGCTCATGGCTAAGATAGCTAAGGATTTTCTTTCTTTTGATTGGACTATTGATGCCTTTTACGTTGAGTGATAAGATTTTACATAAGGCCATTCAGAAAGGTTAAAAATTCTGAGCATGATAGCGCACATAATTTCACAATGTCCCTCATATTAACTGTATCTGGCTGTACACATGACATGAAAGAAAATAAGCTAATATAATACAATGAAGCGCCCCACATTAAAAAAGAAAAACTGCGGTGCGGTAGAGAAGAAGCAGAACCCCAGAAATTACTGGCGACCATGTGTCTGCGGGGAGAAACCCCAGAGAAGGCCGAAATTGAAAAAACATATAACCTGTAGAACTGTGCGTGCTCCGAATCCGACCGGGCACACATCATGGAGGGATAGGAGACCAAAAAACAAAAAAGTCATATAGAGAAAGAAAAAAAGTCCAGGTAGTCTCTGTGCTTGGCTATGACCGCCGCGTCGGGCCCTTCAAAATGGCGGACAGAGCCGGCAGATAATAAGTCCAAGTTGTTGGATTAGCGCATCTGCTCTGCTTCTTTGGAGTCTAAAAATGTTGATAGTAGATCAGGATCTTCGAATGTCCTGGTTTGGTTGTGGAGAGTCACTCGGAGCTTCGCTGGATACAACAGGCCAAAGCGAGCCTGTAGTTGTTGAAGCCGAGGGCGAAAAGCAAGGAGTTTCTTCCGACGGTCAACGGTAGGCTTTGCCAAATCAGGGAAGAAGGAGACTTTATGACCTTCAAATTCCAAGTGATGATTCGCCCGGGCAGCATTTAAAATTTGTTCCACTTGTTGATATCGTAGTAATCGAAAGATAATAGGCCGGGGGGTCGTTCGGTTGAGCGCCATGTGGGTAGGAACACGGTGTGCTCGATCGATTTCCAGTTCTCTATGAAAAGTGATCTTCAGCAAGGAGGGAAGAGTTTTGAGCAGGAATTCTCTTATATCTCCTGCTTCCACCCCCTCCGGTATTCCAATGAGCCTCACATTGTTGCGACGGGCTCGATTATTGCTATCTTCTAACTCCTTTTGAAGATTCTGTATCTGGCGCTCAGCCTTGTCCAGTTTGCCCAAGCGCACCGCGTGCGAGTCGAGGACCCCCGCCATGTTGTCCTGCCGTAATGAAAGACTTTCAAGTCGGTCCTGGAGCACTCCGAAGTCTTCTCGCATGGCTCGAAGCGCTTCTCCATTGGACTGCACCAGTTCCTTCACGCCGCGTATTTCCTCTAAAATCTCCAGGTGCATTTCGGGGTTTTCACGAAGTGGAACCATCTTCTGTGGGGAAGACACCTCTGTTTTGGAGCATTTTCCGTGTGAAGAAGAAGGAGACCCGAAGTCCAAGCGCGCTGGTTTATGGGCCGCCATCCCCCCCGAGGTACCCCGGTAAGCTCGGAGCAAAATAGTAAGTTTGTATAGGTATTAAGTCAGGATTCTGAGTAGGCCTCTCGGGAGCTTCAGCGCGAAGCGTCTTACCCGCTGGACATCAGGCTCCGCCCCCTCTCTTATCAGTTTTCTTAATCACAATCACATTATTACTCTCTTATACACAATTTCTTAAAATGTAGTCATGCGCAGGAGTGGAGTCTGGGGAAAGTGTGAGCAGAGTGCAAAATTAGGTCTGTAAATTATACAATACTATAATTTGCACATGTTCTTTGAAGATCTAGGCACAGACATTTACTCCAGCCCTCCAGGGCTGGTGTAAGGGTCCATGCCTAAAATTCAGGCACCTATTCAATTTACTTATAGTTAATATTTTATAAAGTCAAGTACGTGCACACGACATTAAAATAGGTATGAAATATGTGCAGAAAAATGTGCTAACAGCGCAGGAGTTTATTAAATAATCCTCATTATGCCATTTTGCGTATACCTCTATCTGCTAAAAGGGAAAGCATTAACGGAGGGATTGGAGTTGGTTTAGGCACTACTCTCATATCTTTGCATTTTCGAATGTATGAAGATACTTTATCTAAAAAAATTCCACAGAAATTAGCAGGCACAATACAAATATATGTGGGTTCTTTTTTCTATGATAGCATGCATATAGGGGCATGTTTATGAAAATGTGATTTATCGCACATTCAGCCCCAGCATTTATAATGCATTCAGCCCCAAAAATTAGCACAGAGATGGTCCTAGACCCACACTAATGAACGGGGGGCAGTTAGCATGGGGCCAGTGACACCCTGCCCTAATCTGATTGTCATACATACGTACTGCAGGTACACTTACCACCATCCATTATAAATGCGACATGGAGAGCGAGCACATGCCAATGATTCACACGCTAACCACAATTACCAAATTCTGCCCGAAACCCTCCCAATGTCCGCTCTAACCCACCCTAAGTGGCTAGCATGGCTGCATTTTTTATGCATTCTAATGGTTACTGCATGTGTGGTAAACCCTGTGCTAAGCAGTAGCACATGTCAGTCAACGACCCCCATATTTTCACATTGAAAATCCCTCAAAATTCTGTGCAGTCACTGTCTACTTGTGCACATTTCTGAAATTATCCTGAAAACTACAAATTTTAAAGCCATTTTCACAGGTGAATCAGCATTTTACCTGCAGAAATTGGGTTGTTTCAAAATAACGCACCCTTATTGCACGCAAAATTGTTCTGGTATTTGCAGGCATTCGCGTGGGCAGGGTTACCTCAGGGCAGGAAACAATGTGAGTACTTTGGGTTTTCAAAACGATTAATCTTTTTTTTTAGTTGAAAAAAAATGTCTACAGAAATGCAGACACACATTTCTGCAATTACGTTTTACAGAGACAATAATGAAAACAAACAATCTCATAATTTTGTTTTGATTACTGTTGCAAATTCTGTGGTTAAAAAGTACCTGCTGAGTTCGCATTATCCTAGGTAGTTTGAGTTCACATTTCTTTATTGATGTTTATTTAATCTTAGCAAACAAACAGAACTTCCAGCAGAGTAATCCATGCTGTGTCATCATTTAGAAAAGAAGTAAATTGAAATTAAACGCTTCAAGCCATGCAACTGTCCAATAGTGCATAGGTCCTTGAGTGCTGAAAGACTTCTCATCTTCTCTCGGCTGCTGTGTAAGACACACGTCATTCTGCCAAGCATTCACAACCAGCACAGTGAAGTCCTTCCAGCTGTCGGTGCTAAAGGCTAGCATAACATCTAACAATTTGCATCTTTCCTGGAACAGAGTCAACGGTATACCCAATGATCTCCAGACTACTGACCCCCTAAGAAGGCTGTTAGTGTAATCCCTTTCAGGTAAATAAAGAATCCTGTCTGCATCTTTGAGTATCGGAAGTTCCTTACCACTGCCCATCCTGAGATACTTACCTAAGTAAGCTATTGCACTTGTTTACATTAGCCATTTCAATAGGGTTAATACAAGGATATCAGTCAGTCTAGGTTAACCTTCATCATTGTGCCATTTTCAGCTAACTTTCAGGCCCCTAAACCCTCAAACAAAAATGTGATAATTAAACAGAACAATCACAGTTTTCATTATGAACTTGTAGACATTCACGGCTAAATATGAATATCAGCTTTTTGTGTATTTTTATTTTGTTTTTCCTTTTGGGGACAGAACACCTTAGTAGAAAGGTGAAAGTAGCAGGACAGCAGATTTGGTTGGGTAGCAACTGATAGAATAACACAGACAGACCAAGACAACACTGGTAGAAGAGGAAACAGTTTTTTTTTCCTTTTTGGGGATGGTGAAATGGATATATAAGTCTGCCTATTTAAAACGATCAGTTAGAGGAATGTTTATTTCTTTCTTTAACAGCTTTTCTATACTGCTTTATCCTATGGTCAAAGCAGATTACATCAAAACAGAACTTAATACATTGTAACAGGGTAATGAACTTAGAGAGAACTTAATATAAAGCTGCAGTAGACTTTTGCAGCTAACACTGCAGGTTAGAGCAAATAGTGCCTCGTTAGCTGCAACAGCCGGGCGTTATCTCTCAGGACCGTGCATGGCATTTCCCCAGTAGATAACATGGTAAAAAAGCAGAGAACATGGCTTGGTAGCATCATTGGCACAGCTAAAGCCACCCATTAAGGTAGCATAAGCTGCACCTGCGACATTTACAAAACAAGCAGTTACCACGCACCGTCAATGCTTGCGGTAACAGCATGTTACAAGTACACCTACAATCCTCTCACATATTGGCCACTCACATGACTAATGTACAGTTTGCAGATAGGGTAGGAAATCCTTGATCGCTGTGTTAGCTGCATTTGGCCCATGTTGACTGTTATCGTGGCACGCCTTTTCCCTGTTATCGCTGCATTAACAGCTAACGTGGCTTAGTAAACATGCCTCTCAAGTTTAAATAGGTGTACCACCAATATTTGATACCACACACCATAAGCAGGTAAAAAAAAAAGAATAACATCATCAGGAGGGAATTATACTGTATGTGTATAGTATGTGGGATGGTCCACAAACCAGTGCAATCATTTCTCCACAAGACTTATTTTTGACCATCAGGGATAGCTTGCTTACTTGTGAAATTTCAGCCTGATTGCAAACCATTTAGAGGTCGCCCCATTCTGAGCATTTTATGAATGGGAAAAGTCATTTATGTATTGAAAATATTCCTTTTTAAGGTTCAGGTCAGGATGACAGTACATTAGTCCAAGTATATCATAGATTTGGCTCTGTCAATCTTGTTTACATTATTTATTTATTTATTTAACAATCACTTATATACCGCATCTTTCATACATCAGTTGCGGTTCACAATAAACAACAATCAACAAAGCAGAGTTTGTTTTACATATAACATCATATAACCAAAAGACAATAAAACTTGAAAACAATTGTTAAAGTTAACTAGCACAGAACAGTGCAAAACTATATACATTATATACAAATATACATTGTTTAGGGCTTAAGCATATTGCGAAGTACCGTTACTGCTATGAGAATTTTCATAGGTCATGGGATATCTCATAAGAAAGCAGGTTAGCCTTTATCTAAGTCTATTGAGGGATGATCTGTATTATTGTAATGTTTAGTGAATAGATGCGTTTTCAATTTTTTACGAAATTCAATGATATTGGTTAATGTTCTTAGTTCATCTGGGAGAGAGTTCCAAATTGTTGGAGCTGCATGTGAAAAAGCTCTATTGTTTGTTAGTTTATTTGCTTTTATGAAGTCTTTAGGAGTTTTTAGTTTATTTAATTGGTTTTTTCTTTGAGTAGATTTTGATTGTTCTTTACTTATTAGGTTGCTTAGTGTGACTGGGGCCATGTCATTTAGAATTTTAAATGAGGTTATTAGTGTTTTGTATACTATTCTGCTTTGTATTGGCAGCCAGTGAAGGGATGCTAGAATTGGTGTTATGTGTTGATGTGCGTGTACTTTCATTATTATTCTAGCTGCTGCATTCTGTGAAAGTTGAATTCTTTTAATGTTTTGTTTTGTAGTACCTAATAAAATTAAATTAGCAAAGTCAAAGTGAGGGGTTATGGTAGCTTGAATTATATTGATAAAATCTTGTATATATACAAGAGGTCTTAGTTGTTTAAGGATTTTAAGTTTGAAATAAATTTTCTTTGTAGTATTTCTAATATGGGTGTCCATTGTGAGATGTCTATCTAGAATAACTCCCAAATATTTTACTTCATTTTTTATTTTAATTTCTTGGTTTTGTAGCGTTATGTGTGTTGGGGGAGTGTAAGATTGATTTTTAGTAACTATTAGCACTTCAGTTTTTGAGTGGTTTATTTGTAGATTATGGGCATTTAGCCAGGATGTGATCTCATCGAAGCAATCTGACAGGAGTTTCGTTGGTAAGTTAGGGATCATGAACGGGATGTACATCATGATATCATCTGCATATAGATGATAGAGTACACCAAATTTTTTGAAGATATTGCAAACTGGTTTTATGTATATATTAAATAGTAAGGCTGATAGCGCTGATCCTTGTGAAATGAAGCACTATTTGCAATCTGAGCTCTTCTCAATGACATTGAATTTTTATTTATTTATTATTTATTTATTTAACATTCTCTTCTATACCGCGCTATTAAAATCAGCGCGGTGTACATCGAACAAGAATACTGCAATGTATACAAATAACATTGAGTTTTTATCAGTTCTTAAGACTTACCCAAACAAGGTTGTTGCATTTTCAAAGCACCTCTGGTTTTTGTCTGAACATTTGGCAGGCTTAGCCCTTTTTGATGACAGAATCTCAGCAGAAACAAAGAAAAATATGGTGTAGGACCTTCAGTGGCCATTACCAGACATTCCAGTTGGCTGCTGTTAATTCTGATGACATAAAAACTGCCAAATGGGGTGACCTCTAAATGTTATTTTCATTAAAATGTGCTTGTTTGTTATAAATATGATAAAAAAAACAAAACCAGCCTTGTGGAGAGCTGAAATCTGTTTGTTTTATTGGACCACCCTAATGTATAGCTATCTCTATGGAGTGGAGGAGTGGCCTTGTGGTTGGGGCAAGGTACCTCAGGCCAGAAGGTCAGAGGTTCAAATTCTGCTAGAGGACAGCAACCTTGGGCTGGAAGGACTGGGGTTTCTAGTCCCACAGGTGCTCCTTGTGTTCTTGGGCAAGCCACTTAACCCTCCATAGCCCATGTTCCTTGTAAAATAGTTATCTCCAAGTTATAAAGCCCTGTTCAATGTAATTTCAGTTTGTTCAATGTAAACTGCACTGATGCAGAATAGCACAGTATATTAGAGAATGTAAATAAATAAATCTCTAACTATAAGGATATCATTTTACAACTTAGTATATGTAGCTTCACTTACATATATATGGTAGATTTTGTAAACCTGCACTTTCAAGAGGAGTGAATTTGGGAGCCATCTTCTGAAACTGCAACTTCACCAAAAGGAAGTGGTTTTGAACATCTGCATTCAAGCACTCTTATAAGCTCCAGCTCCAAAAGAAAATGCATATGGGCAAAAAGTCATCACGGAGGTGGAGCAAAATGTCCCAACCTCTAATGCTTGCCCAAGAGGTGGCATACAAGTACATTTTCCAAATTAAATAATCTACACTGTTATTGTATTAGACGAAATGCCCATCAAAACTGACAGAATATCACATGTAAACATAGAGGCAGTTCATTGCCTCCATGCCAGCCTCTCTCCCTTCATTCTTTTGTCCCTACTAGACTCTCTTGCCTTTCTCTTTCCCACTAACCTTTGCCTTTCCTCAGAAGTTCCCCACTTGCATCTCTCCTTTTCTTGTTTCTGCCACTGTCAACTCCATAGTTCACAATACACCATACCTCCATAACATACATTAATTTGAATGCCTGGTAAGTACCAAAGAAAATATATAGTGGAGATCTCAGCCTCGGGTGTTCATAGCAGCTAAATCCAAAGCTGCACACTGCTCCCATCAATACCATTCATTGGTCTCCGCATATCCATTATTTTTTTCTTTTTTTTGCAACATCTTTGCAATTAGAACTTGCAAAAACCTTCAACATTGTATAAAATGAAAGGAGTACTTAGCTTCAAGAAAAGTGCCAGATAAGTAAAAATCTGCTTAGAGTGGGGCTGTATCAGTGCTTGACTCGAGGTTCACCAAAATTCTACCGGTTGCATCAGGAGACTTCAGCAGGGAGAGAAGAGCTCCTGGCCCCTAGAGCATGAGGCACCACAGCAATCCAGCTTAATCGTAAGTTTGCTGCCCTGCCTATGTGGGTCTGGTTAGGTATGCCTTTTCTGGATGATGGGGGGGGGGGGGGTCTTGGAACGTCACTGTAAGGGCCATAAATAAATAAACAAACTCTGACTTCTCTGGTTCACAGCCCACTGTTATAGCCACTAAACTGTTCCTCTACTCATCTGAAGAGCCTTGTGACCCGGAAGACAGATACTTGCTGATGTGGAGAAACATGAACTCATGATGGATTTGTCATCTTTAGAAACCCTAACCTTCTCTTGGGGTCCATGTCTAGTAGCTCTCCCATTTCTTCCCTCTGCATTGATAAGCAAACCTATATTCCAGCCTCACTCTGATCCAATTTTGAAGCTAGGAACTAGAGCTAGGAAGGAAAAAAATTGAATATGCTTAGTTCAGTGTGCATATGTTAATTAGCATTCCTAATGGTACATAAAGGGGTATGTTTATTAAAGGGCTCTATTTGCGCTGCTGTCACGTTATCGCACAATAAGGCACCTTATTGCGCGATAATGGCGCTTTACCGTGCGATAAAGCGCCTTATCGCACGTTAACGCGCGTGTTAACGAGCGCAAACGAGCGCTGAAGGCGGAGAAAGGCTCCCGGAGGGCAGAGGACGGCTCCCCAGGGGCGCAGAGAGAGGGTCAATGGGAGGAGAGTGGGAGGGGAGAGGCTCCCTGCACACTAACGCTGTGGATTCCTGGGCTGAAAACTAACGCGAGTGAAACCCTCGCATTACAGCAGATTTAAAGGGAAGAGAAACCATTTATGTCAGCAATGTACAGCAAAGCCAGGGAAACCTACAAAAGTGATAAGTGTGATACATGTGCACGGAACAAAAGGGCAAATAAACATTGAAAATGATCTGAACAAACTAGAAAAAAAAACATAACCAAGCTGGGCAATAATGATATTAATGGGAAACATCAAAAAACACTACCAGGAATGCTCTACAAAAAGGATATCAATTTTGGAAGGGGCTATGCTCTGTCCCCATCACTGTTCCTTCTAAGCTGTGCGCGTGTGCGCGCGCACACACCTCGCCGAGCGAGCGCACATACTTTACAACAGAGCGCACAAAAATTACGGCTCTGATTCTGACAGAAAACAACACAGACATTTTAAAATTTAAAAGTTATGATTGTAATTACTAGAAATTTCCCGCTTCATTTAGTAATCGTCTATTTTCATTTAATTTGATTAAAATCAGTGACGTGTACATACTGTATTCTGATGTGTAGTCAAATTTTAAAGTATATAACTCCGAGTGTCATTATGTGGCGCACAAAAATTTAACCTTCTTTCAAAAGCTGCACACAGCTGATATTTTATGCGCACACAGCCTACAGAAAATTAGAGGGAACATTGGTCCCCATACAAGGTGAATGAGCCCACAGTGAAATAGCTCTGATCAGGGTTTTCCCTTTCTATTGGACAGGTTTCCTATGGCATGCACATGTCCCGCAACAGCAGGGTGGGCATGTCGGAATGGGCAACTGGACAGATGCTGGAAAAGGGGATACAGAGGGCTGCAGGCGGCACATGCTGTGGTGCAGCTGGGCCACAGTGCGGACTAGGGTGATGCCTAGGTGGCCCATAGGAATGCTGAAACAGTAGAGCTGCCAGACAGCAACTGATGAGGGCCCAACATGGACATGAGTGTGTTTCCCACAGTGTCACAGGGGATAGTACTCAGCAGGTACCCCCAAGGGCACAGAACACCGGCAAGTGGTGCTGGGGGGAAGCGTGGATGTCTATGCAGGCACCCCTACCCCAGAACCCACACCATAAGCAGCCGCCTACTGGCACACTGGATGACCTAAGACTGCACATCACCAGCACCACCAGCAGAAGGGCATGTCAGCATGACGACAGAGGGGTACTGGTGGTGGAGGGGGTAGTGTCAGCTGCCCACAGCAGACCATGGCCTAGCCCTGTTTAGGTGGGTGCCATGCACTGCAACAGACAGGCCCTGTCTGACAAACAGTCATGGTATCCGCAGGGCATGAACTGTCTGTGTGGTGCAGTACACACAGCCAGTGTGTTCAGGAGCAGAAGGTCACAGGTTCAAGTCCCAGCTGTGGCTCCCACCAACCCAGCCCCCATATTTTACCCAGTACTAAACCATGGTAATAAAGAGGGAACCTTTATTGCAGATAACATAAACATGCCTGAAATGCCCATATTTTATCCTACAGAGCACAGACACCAGAGACATGTGCAATACCTAGAGCAGAGTTTCCCAAATGCAGTCCTGGAGGAACAAACTCCATTCAGGTGTCATGCTGTCCCTAATAAAGATGCCTGTGCTGCATTTCTATGCGCTGCCCCCATGATATGCAGATGTACCCATGCATATTCATTAGGGACAGCAGGAAAGCCCGAACAGTGTTTGGCCCACCACGACTGGAGTTGGGAACCTCTGCCCTAGAGCAGCGGCCAACAGGGGCAGAAACACCCGCACCCACAGGCGCCATTATCCAAAGCCTCCTGGAGAGGCAGGATGTTGGGCCCTGCGTGCAGCACCATCTCCCAATACTAGCACTTGCATACCATAGCACTGCCACCCTAAACCTGGGAATACGGTACACATATATCAAAAGGTTGCTATGATTACTGGCAGATAGCAATCCCTAGGTTAAGCACAATCTGCTCATTGAGCTGTATCATAGCAACCTCTCTGATGTCTGTGGAGTGTGTTTCAGGTCTGGTGTCTAACAGTGTTTACCACCCTGGGGAGTGACCCCAACAGTATTGCGTACCATAGCCATGCCTGCACTGTGCACAGTGCAGTGGCCAGGGCTGCCAAAAGCCTCTATAGTTGCACAACGCTGGCATAGGTGTGGGAAGTGTGTGTCTGTCTACCCAGTGTGTGGTGGCTGCCAACACCTTCCTCAGCCCGCACTGCTTGCACTGTTGCCAGTGTCAGTCTGCCAATGTGCATAATGAGGAGCAAGGTATCATGGGTATAGCCCAGGCAGGGTGGCCTGGCCAGGATGCATCTGCACAGGACATAGGGCAATGGCTCGGACATTGTAGTGCCCGGCCACCACCTGCATGGACAGGGTGGCCACAGCATGTCCTGCTGGGAGGTCACTCTCACCCTGACTGATCAGTGACCACGGCATGGCTAGGTTCCCCCATAGTGCTATGGTGTATTTTTCTCATGTGTTGTTTATGGGTTCTCTTTTGGGGCCCAATCAATGACTTATTTGCTTGGTGTGTATGCTAATATCCCAGTTCTGGGTACATGCATCTTTTCCAGGAACATGCACCAAGGACTAGCTAGCAGACTGTCTGCAGCTAGTATGTGTCTGGCTGGAACACCTTGCAGGGTGCAGCGGCTGGAGGCTTGCTGCTGGAGACTGTCAGATAGTGGTGGGGGCAGCTGAGCATTTCCAGGCCTACTGTCTGTCTGCTATTGCTTTATGGATGTGTACAGATCTGCACTGACTGCCCTTTAGGTTGTCTGTTCCCCAGCACTACTGATGGTCCCCTCTACTGCCACCATTGCAGGGAGATAGAATGTGGATCTGTTGGTGGGAGATCCTGTTTCCCACCCTGAGCCACAGAGGGTGGGTTGGGTGGTGGTACATAATCCACCTATGGGTCCAAACACCCCCCTTAAGGTGCCTCATAAGGCATCCTCTAAAGCGCTCTATAAGGTGCCCTATAGGGAACATTATAAGGTGCCTTGGTGGACAGTGCACTTTATAATGTGCCCTCTAGAGTGCCTTATAGGGCGCCTTATGCGGCACCTTAGGTTACGGCACTGTGAGGGTGTGTTTGCTGGCAGCACTAATTTAAATTTTTAAAAAAAATGCCTCAGACAGCCTTACTCATCAAGCCCACTGGGGGATCATACTCATGACCCCTGTTTCATCAGTCAATCTATTAACCATTGTGCTACACCTCTGTTGCTGCATTTGTTGGTCAGGGCACCTAATTAAAGCTAACGCGCATTAACATGCCACGGCTCCCTGTATCGCACGAAAAGTACCTTATCGCACGATAACCCTAACTGCTACCTTAAGACCGGAACGCCCACTACCTTATATGGCATCCTGCACACTAACGCTGGCTGCACGTTAAGACTGCTTAGTAAACATGCCCCGAAGTCTTCTGGTATTTATTTGTTGCATTCTTGGGTTAAAGTGCATAAAAGTGTGTACACTTTGCACCAGATTTTATGACAAGTCAGCTATGTGGGAAGTTCCAAAAGGCACCTATTTTAAGCCTATTTTATAAGGGCACAATAGGCAGTAATCTGCATTTTTAAAAGAGTTACCTAGATGCAGCCTCAAAAGAGCTCAAATGCCAATGCAGAAATTTATACCTGTGCCGAAGAAGGTGGAAACGTGTGGGGTACTCTACGTGTGCACGTGTATTTTAAAACGTACATGTGTACATCACAGCCCCACCTTCCCTTTGTCCAAACTACACTCCAGGAATGCCTAAGCACAAATTGCATAAAAGTAGGTGAATAGTTTCTGTGTGCATACTTTTTTCATGTAAGACAGGGTTTACATGCAGAAAAAGCTTTATAAAATTATCCCATAGATTAGGGAAATCTTTTACTGACTTAACACTCAATGATTTTTGCTATAAATTTTATCCCATGGGCCCCTAAACACCGAGGGGCATGATTACTTAGCCTTGCTAAGCAGTTAGTGTGGGTTTTAGGGTAAAAACAGCCAAATAGTTAAAAAAAAAAAAAACTATGCTAATTGTTTAGTGCTTTTGGGGCAGAAACTGGGCAGTTATGGGTAGGATTTGACCTGCATTAACAGCTAGCATGTAGGAGGTTACCACACAAAAGCTGTCAGGACTGCTGATAGTGCAGCTGCACTTAAAATCATCTCAAGAGGTGGTCTTAAGGTAGTTGAGCTAATTTCAGTCAGTACCACCCCTTTGGTACAGCAATCTCAACTTAAGAGATCCTCTCAGAACACAATGAACAGCAATATCCCTCTAAAGACATCCCCTCAGTAAACCCCCATGAAGAGATATCCTCCAACAATCTCTCCCTGAAGAGGCATCCCCAACAAAAACCCTGGAACAGAAGTCCCCCTTTAAGCAATCCCAGACCCTGCCCCCATTGCCCTGACACCCCTGGGATATCCCTGGTTATCTAGTAGACAGAATAGGAGTATTCCTGTCCTACTCCATAGCTGCCAGTGCTCAAAATAGTGCCTATGATTCCTAGAAGTAGCCTCATGGTACTAACACTAGAGGTCAATTTGCCATATAAGGGCAGTCACTTCTTATATGGCTGATTGACCGCCTAATGGTAGCACTGTAATACTACCACTAGGGTCATAGCCACCATTTTGAACTCTAGCAGCTATGGGGTAAAAATGGAGGGGGATTACTCCTACCCCATCCACGAGATATTCCCAGATAAATCCCAGTGGGAGTCAGGGGGTGCGGACAGGGGTCTGAGATCACTGATAAGGGGTTTCTGATATGGAAGATTTGTTGGGGGTATCTCTTAGGGGGGATTGCAGTTCTGTGGCGTCCCTTTTGGGGGATATTTCTGTTCTGAAGGTCTCTTCAGGGAAGGGATTGTTCCAAGGGGGCCTTTTTAAGGGAGGGGGGGGAGAGAATGCAGTTATGAGGGAGGTGGTAATGATCCATGGCAGCTTTTGGATTCCACTGCCATAGACCGTTTTTTTTTAGTTTTGCACTGAGGCCTGCATTATATGCTTCAGCAGACAGCATGGTTGCACCTGCACCCTGCTGTCGCATATAGCATGAGCCTGTAGAATAAGACTGCCCTCTCTCTCCCGATATTGGTCCCCTCAATGTCTGTCTTTCTGCTGTTTCTTCCTGGTTTTCTGAGAACTTTTTGCATGTTAATTTGTCTAAGACATCTGCCATCTGGTTCACTGCTGGTGCTCCTCTTCCCTCTCTTGCTCCCTCTCTGTCCGTTGGGCCTATCCCCCTTGTTTCCTCTATGCGATATCTTGGTGTTACCCTGGACTCGGCTTTAACTTTCCAAGAGCACGTTTCCTCTGTTGTCCAGCGTTCCTTCTATACACTGCGTCGACTTCGTGCTATCCGGCCTTTTCTTTCCTTCTCTTCCTTGACCACACTTCTTCTTTCTCTTGTGGTTTCTCGCTTAGACTATTGTAACGCTTCCCTGGCTGGCCTTCCTCTTTCACAGCTTCGTCGTCTTCAACTGGTCCACCATACTGCTGCTCGTCTTTTGACCAACTCTTCCCGTTCTGCTCATATCACTCCTCTTCTTATCCATTTACACTGGCTGCCTATCCCTTTCCGTATTCAATATAAGATTCTGATTTTTGTTCACAGGGCTTTGTACACCGGTGTTCCTCTTTATCTTTCTGATTTGGTGCACTTCCACTGTCCCTCCAGAGCACTTCGGTCGATTCACACTAACCGTCTTTTTCTTCCACCCCCTTCCAGGGCTCATCTTGAATCAACACGTTCTTCTGCCTTTTTCTTCCTCGGCCCCCGCCTTTGGAATTCTCTCCCCCTTGCTCTACTTTTGGAGTCATCCTTTAGTACTTTCGAGGCTTCCCTCAAAACTCACCTTTTTTGTACTGCTTTTCATCTCCCTTCCCTCCCTGCCCATAGCTGATTGGTCTATATCTCTGATTTCCTTATTCTATCCTTTGCTGTCTCTTTTATGAATAATTAGCGTTCCTTTCTGTTTCCTCAGTAGCCTGTTTTATTGTGCACCGCTGTATGCATTTTTGGTTCAGGCAGTATAAAAAGTTTTATAATAAAGATAAAGATAAAGAGGGTCATTTTATAAGGTGCACGTAGTTTAACATGCATCCTTACATGCATTAATCATGCCTGTTTAATAAAGTCGAGCCTCGGCGTACCTTATAAAATAGAGGCATAAATAAATGGGAAATGCACATCAAATCCTGATGCGATCACTTACACCAGCCCTTTGCTTATATTTTGTAAAATATACATGCAGGTTCGCGCTCTGCTCATTCTCCGCCCAAGCTCCATGGTGTGAATACCCCCAATTAATGTATGTGCCATCCGCCTAATACACAAAGTTATAGATGAGCAACCAACTAACGAATGCACATAATTGGCTATCAACATGCAGAGGTGTCAGAAAGCGGTGGGCCACACAGGCCCTAGCCCCACCAAATCCGCGCTGCCATGGCTGCTGGTCTTCCCCTCCTGCTTGTCCTTGGTGGTCCGATCTCCATCATGCAGACAGGAGGGAAAGACTGGCGATCTTGGCAACGCAGTTTGGCTGGCTGAGGGGTGGACCTTGAACCCCCCTCCCCAAAAAAAACGGCATTCTACTGCCCCGTCAACACACATAAGTAATTGAAAATACCTGATTTGCATGCGTAGATGGCGTGGAGCTTTCTGTAGCTCCTTATAAAATTACCCCCTAAGGAGGTAAGTCTATAATGAACCACGTCAATTTACTTACCATCAATGCATGCACGTTACCTTTTTTCAATGGCTGCTAAAATATCATGATTTGCCACAGAAATCTTGTCGTCCCTTATAGAATTACTCTACTTGTGTCTGTCTTGTGCAGTAAATGCAAGGCAGATCCTGGCCATGACCCCTCCATTTACTGCATAGGCTTTGCACTTACCTCAGCTAAAGTTTTGCCCTTAAAGTGCAATATCTGAAAAAAAACCTTACTGCACTTTAGTAAAGAAGCCTCCAGATGTTTGTTTTTATTAAGAGGGCTATGCACTAATCTGCACTGTTGCTCAGCATGGGATTTACTGAGCACTAACAATTAGTATGGGCTTGCACCATCAATTCCAGCAGCACCACATTAACTGTTAGCATGCGGACTGGAATGGCAGAGGCTGTGCATTGCAATTAGTATGAAAGCAGTAACCGGGTAGACGGACCCGGCGCTTCCCCTTCAGAACCCCCCTCCCCAGCACCCCCCAACCCTTTCCAGACTCCCCTTCCTCCGAACAGAATCCATTGACAAGGTTCTTGGATAACAATTGGTCGCAGCTTTATTTCCAACAAAAACTCATTAACATCCAACCATAATACATATCCCAACAAACCCCAGTGGAGCGATGTGTCGCCAGCCATGCATTAGCAAAGCGACCCCGCCTCCACTCCGGCCATGGTCCCACCAACGGCCAAGTTCCTACCGCCCCTATCCAACTTCGCCATATTACTAGCAAAAGTCTTCCAGGGGCTGTCCGGGTCGAGGGGCACCCCGCCCCCGCCCCAAGTCGCCTAAGGCTCCGGACCCCGAAAACCTCCGGGATCCCGCCCGCACAAACCCCCCCACCCCCGCTGCGATACCCCAAGGTTGCCCTCCCCTCCTCGGCCAAACCAGAAGAGGGTGGGCGGGTGGGCTGCCGCTCCAACAGCCTGGCCTCATGTGCTTCGGCCACACCGCCAGCACCGAAGCACATGCCTGCCCCCTGGACCCTGACTGGCTCCACTCACCCAATCAAGACCGGAGCCCATTAATTTTAAATGTTGCACACGGTGTTCGCCGCCCATGCGCTTCCACCCCCCCCCCCCCAGAACAAGAACAAGCAGGGTCCTGCGCCAGGCCGAGCACCCGGTTACGGGCGGGCACCCGGACCCTGCCCGTGCCCTAAAATTAACCGGGTAGACGGACCCGACGCTTCCCCTTCAGAACCCCCCCCAGCACCCCCAACCCTTTCCAGACTCCCCTTCCTCCGAACAGAATCCATTGACAAGGTTCTTGGATAACAGTTGGTCGCAGCTTTATTTCCAACAAAAACTCATTAACATCCAACCATAATACATATCCCAACAAACCCCAGCGGAGCGATGTGTTGCCAGCCATGCATTAGCAAAGCAACAACGCCTCCACTCTGGCCATGGTCCCACCAACGGCCAAGTTCCTACCGCCCCTATCCAGCTTCGCCATATTACTAGCAAAAGTCTTCCAGGGGCTGTCCGGGTCGAGGGGCACCCCGCCCCCACCCCAAGTCGCCTAAGGCTCCGGACCCCAGAAACCTCCAGGATCCACAACCACCGGCACAGGCAAACCAACTACCTGTGCGGGCCCCCCCCCCAACCGGAAGCTGCGACCAATGAACCTTATCGAGCACCACCCGCTCGAGCCCTTCCTGCCAGTCGTTCAGGAGAAGATCCGTCCCCACTGTTGATAGGTGGACCCCGTCTTCCCTAAACAAACCGGCACACGAAACTTCCACCCAGGGATGCTGAACTTGGCATCCCCCATGCTCACAAACCCATCTCCCGATTTGTCTGTTAATCTTGGTCAGACCCCAGGACCATCTCCTCTGATCCCAGCATGCCGGCCATGGGATAATGTCAGACCAAACCAACACTACCCCCGCCCACATGCAGAGCACCACAGCCAAATCCCTTTGTGCCATCCTAATCAACCGCTTGCATGACCAAGCAGCCAGATCATTGCCCCCCAGATGCACTAGCAGAATTGCTGGCGGATTCCTGATGCATCCATGGTGACGAAGCAAAGGCAGCATCTGCGCCCACCGCAGCCCACTCTCGCCCAGCCATGAGATCATCACCGCTGCCGGATCCAGGCCCTGATTCGGCCCGATAGGCCACACCTCCACACGCTGTCCAGCCCAAAAAACGAAGGAGTGGCCCAACATCCAACAGCCCCGCTCACACAGACCCCCACCTGCAACAGAAAAAGCAACATTAGCAACCCCCCTACCCACCCCCTGCTGACCCATCAAAGACGCACATAGCCCTCGAACGCCCTAGACCGCCACCTGCCAATACTCCGTATCTGCTCACCCGACAACCCCGCGGAAGCCGCGCTCGTCGCCGCCCCGATACGAAAGGAGTGAGCCAAAAATTGTCACGGATCCTTGCCAAGCTGCTGCAGCATCAGGCACAATACTGCAGTAACCTGAAACCGCGTCAGAGGTCGGGAATCCTCGTGTATGAAAAGACCCCCCTCGCCCATGGGGCGCTCCTTCAAATAGCCCCTCATGTTGGCCACCGGGCACATAAGCCCGCCCATCTCCCTCAATATAACCCACAACCCTTGCCCCTTCTGGTCAGTTTTTGACCTTGCCAACAAGACGCGCATCTGCGCGCTTTCCATCCAAAGATGCCGCCGGCACAAACAATTCCCCAAACCCGCCGCTGCCGAACTCAATGCCAACTTGCCCACCCGAAATGCCCCAAAAAAGGCCAGGCAGAAGACAACTCGAAACAGCCCCACCTTGTACCGCGAGGATGCCACCCCCGCCAGTGCCCCCCAAAGCCTCCCCAATAATTTGTGGGTAATTGGGCACCTCTGATCCCGCGAAACCGGCTGGGACCACTCCCATCCATGAAGTAACCGCCTCGCCAGGAAGCCCCGCCCCACGACCTCCATGCCTGCTGCCTTGGCAAAAAACCCGAACCCCGCCAACTGAATCCGCACCGCCGATCGCGTGACCCCCTGCTCCTTAGCCCAGCCCACATACTCCCCCAGCAACTGATCCAGCACCGGCCCCCCCGCCCACCCATTCGCATGCAAAAAGGCCTGTACTCTCTCGCAACCCCGCCGATACGCTTCCCAGGTACTCCCCGCCACTGAACTCATCAGGAGGCTTCTCATTGCCGCAGGCCAGTGCTCCACAGTCTCCAGGGGACCCCGAGCCCCTCCTTGTCAGCATCCGGTGCCAACTGGCGAAACCGCTTCCACTGAAAACGGGAAAGAGCATCAGCAATTTCATTAGCATGCCCTGGGATAAGCCGCACTTTTAGATCGACATTCAGACGCAAACAAGCCAGAACCACCCGCCACATCAGAGACGCCACCCGACCACAGCGTGGCGAATAACGATTAACCACATTGACCACCGCCTCGTTGTCACACCACCACCGCACGCGACAGTTGACCACCCTATCTGGCCACAACTCCAGTACCATCAAAATCGGAAACAGTTCCAGGAACGTAATATTATTGACCAACCCCTCCTGAACCCAAGCCTGCGGCCACCTCTCGGCACACCATGACTCGCCGAAATAGATACCCAGCCCCACCCCTCCGGCCACATCAGTATGTAACTGCAAGTCTTCACTAGATACCTCCAACTCCCGCAATACGGTGATCCCGTTGAACTCTCGCAAGAAGACATCCCACACCTGCAAATCATCCCGCATTCCCCGCGACACCCGGATATGGTGATGAGGCTTCCGCACCCCTGACGTTGCTGCCGACAGCCGCCGACTGAATACCCGCCCCATTGGAATAACCTTACAAGCAAAATTGAGTGATCCCAGCAGTGCCTGCATCTCGCGCAAGGTGAGCCTCGACGAAGCCAAGGCATTGGCCACCAACACCCTCAATTTCACCACCTTGTCCCACGGCAGCCTCGCAACCATGTCCGTCGAGTCCAACTCAACCCCCAAGAAAACCAGCTTCGTCGTCGGGCCGACCGTCTTGCCCTCCGCCAGAGGCACCCCCATCTCGCCGGCCATGAGAAGAAAACCGTCCAACAATTCACTACAGTTATCCGACTCGGCCCCGCCAACAAACAGGAAGTCGTCCAGATAATATACCACAGCCGAGCTGCCCACTCTCTGCATGACCAACCAATGCAAAAAGGTGCTGAACTTCTCAAAATAAGCACACGACACTGAACAACCCATCGGCATACATTTGTCATAATAATAAGTGCCCTCAAATTGGAAACCCAGCCACCTAAACGCCGACGGATGAACCGACAACAAGCGAAACGCCGACTCTATATCCACCTTAGCCAGCAAAGCCCCCACGGGAAACGAGCTTCACCGCCCTATCAAATGAGGCATACCGCACCGTACAAAACTCCCTCAGGATACGCTCGTTCACCGATGCCCCCAACGGATAGGACAAATTGTGAATCAGCCGAAACGTACCCGCCTCCTTATTGGGTATGACTCCCAGGGGGAACACCCTAAAATTCGGAAAAGGCGGTTGCAAGAATGGCCCCGCTATCCGACCCAGCTGTAACTCGGCCGCCAACGTCTCGCGGGCCACCCCCGCCCAACGTTGCCACACTCGGGGAATTCCGCACCACCGAACCTGCTACCATGCCTTGAACAGGAATCAGAAAACCAAACTGAAAACCTAATTCCAACGTTAACCTATCCCTCCTCCTAGGGTACCCCCGCAGCTAATGGCGCAACACCTGCACCCGAATCGGAGAGGGAGCTACCTCCACGCTGATGCCCCTACTTGGGACCGAGCCCCGAGGGCGACCCGGCACCTTTTTTTAACACATTTCATCGCCGAGTGGGGACCCCCCACACACGGAACACACGTGCCGGAACTTACAGTCCGGAAAGGGACACGTGGACCTATTATATCTCCAACACACGTCGCCGGCCCCTGCCGGGGCCGGCTTCGCCATCCCAGCAGAGGCCCCACTCCGAAAGGGACGCCCTGCCCCGCTGGCAGCCCCTTGCCCTGCCTTAACCCCCCCCTACTCCCCCGCCCGGCTTGACTGACATCTGGGTTAACCACAGATTAATGTCCTGTGTCCCCCAATGTAATAACCGATTCTCCTCCATTTTGTCCCGAAATTTTTCATCATAATTTAGCCACGACCAGCCGTCATGTGCTTGCGACGCTTCCAGAATCGAGTCGGCATAAGCAAGCAAACTGCCATAATGCTTCGGCCATTGATGCCCCCACACACTTGCCAGCCGCAGGAACGCTCTAATCCAATTTACCACGTTGCGCGAGACCTTGTGAATCCGCCCCGCCTTTTCGTCTTCCCTGCGCTTCTTTTTGCTATCCCCCGAACGCTTCCTACCCTCCAGCAAGCGAAAAATATCAATATACTTCCTCTTCTTAATTTTTCGCCGTAATTTCTTTGGAACGCCTTCCCAAAGTTCAGATAAGGCCGCGAACAAGGCCAAATCTGCACTTGCCGCACCCGACGCACCGCCCTCCGCCCCCACCAACCCCGTAGCACCCTCCCCCGAAGACTCTTAACTATCCGACGAAGATGAGGACGTCGAGTCGGAGCTACATCTATGCCGACAGGCCTGCTTCCTCCGCTTTCGTGCCCGCGATGACCGCTCCGCATGCGACCTCGGCACCTCAAGCTCCCTAGTCCCAGCCTCCGAATACTCACCGGCCCGGCCTCCAACTGCTGCTTCCGTGGACGACGCCGGTTGCCCAGCACGAGGATCATCCGCCCGCTGGTGCACGCCGGCTCCGTGCGCCTGGCCATCCTCGCTCGTCGCCACTCCAGGCATGCCCGCCGCGGACTCCATACTCGCCACTCCCGGCAAATCGACTGCAGGAGGCACCCCTCGCAGGGTGACCAAAAACGGCACCTGTGGAGACAAAAACGGGGAACAGAGAGGAGAAAACCCCGGAGACCAAGGCTGCCAGGCCGCCAACCACTCCGCCCTGGAAGACCCCTGCCCACCTGCCAACCACTGCTCCCAAACCCCTGGCGTACCTGGTGGCACACAACCACCCGGCACCATCACCAAACCACCAGGGGTGCCCATGCCCGTTCCTCCCGCTCCAAGCCTGCCCATATCCCAAAAACCCCCCGTGGCTGCCCCCATCCAGGCCCATGCCCCCCCACACCTGCGTCCCCCGCTGCTACCCCCCCCCAGCCGCCTCCCCACCCCTGACCCCATCCTGACCCCCGACAGGTGCTGGCGTCAAAGCCGCCGGCCCCCCCACCCCCCCGCTGTGTTCCCCCCTAGATCCACCAGCTGAGCCCCCCCTCCCTGTTCTTCTCACCGCAGATGTGGCCCCGCTGCCACTAACCAGACCCCTACCCCTCCCCCCAGGCATCCTCCCCCTCCCAGGGCCCCCTGACCCCGACCTCCCCCTCACCGCTGACCCATGCCCCCCTTTTCCAGTCCCCTGCCCCACTGCAGCCCCCCGCTTAGCCCCTCGCCCCCCCCCCCAGCCATGTTGTTCGTTTTTTGTTTTTTTGTTTTTTGGAAAACTAACACCCCCCACAGACCGACCCTGCCGCCGACGCCATGGGCCTTGTCTTAATGCTTCCTCCGACTATTATTTTATTGGCGCTTATTTGGGGAAACAACCTGCACCATCACACACTTGCCTGCCCAGCCGCAGCCGACCGGCACCCGCTCCGTGGGGTCCGCTGAAGACGCTTCTGCTCCCGCCGCCGCCGACCAAACCAGCCACCCAATCCTGCCGCTCTCGAGGCCTCCGGACACAAGGCCCCAGCAGCCGCCGCAAACCCCGCCGCACGATCCTGCCACTCCGACAGCCTGGCCACATGTGCTTCGGCCACGCCACCGCGCCGAAGCACATGCCTGCCCCCTGGACCCTGATTGGCTCCGCTCGCCCAATCAAGAGCGGAGCCCATTAATTTTAAATGTCGCGCACGGCGTTCGCTGCCTGCGGGCTGCCCCCCCCCCCCCCCCCCCAGAACAAGAACGAGCAGGGTCCCGTGCCGGGCCGAGCACCCGGTTACGGGCGGGTGCCGGGACCCTGCCCGCGCCCTAAAATTTTTTGTGCATTGACTGTTAAATTCAGCAGACAATGCAAAGCAGTTAATGCCACCTCAAGTGATGCAGGAAACTGTATTGCACATATTATCTGCTGTGCAATTAATACCTAACAATAGCAACATTTTTCTTTCCATTAACTGCATTGGAAGTCATCTCAAAAATGCTAGAAATACCCCCAATAGTTAACACAGAGATTTTTCAGTTGTCACGTCATAACTGTCATAATTAATGTGTGGTAACAGCAAAACCTTACTGCCTCTTATTTAATAAGGGCCTAACCGATTTAAATAGATGATTGTTCTAAAGCTCAACACACTTACAAATGTGGATGTTAATGCTTAAAAAAAGTCTATGCAAGGTCTTTATGGCCTGATGTGATTGTTAACACAAATTACCTTGTTCCCAAAGTTATTCTTATACAAAAGTAAGGCGCTGAAACCTGTGCTATTGCACGGCTTTCTTTCCATTTTAAAGCCTAGGATAAAATTGCTTCCAGCATGTAATATTAATTTGATGGCTGGCATATAATTTTCTGGCTCTGGTTGATGAACTAAAAATATGCAGTGTTGTGAATTCATTTTCACATCTGTTTATGAATGCATTATTGTCACAGAGTGTAATTAAAATCATTCGAGGTGTGAGCACAAGTTCTGAAAAGTAAATTGTCCTTTTAAATAAGGCTAATGTTGTTAGGAATTCACAAACTTATTTTTCATGATTGATTGTTTTTATCACCAGTGAAGTTTAAGTTCTTTCAAGAGCCTAGCAACTGGAGTTAAGTCTAGGCAAGTATGAAATTCATATAATCTATTATACAATTCAGGTTCAAATCTTTTAATACTTGACTTGAATGTACACTGATAATAAGAATCGGCTTTATTTATTTATTCGATTTTCATCCTGTCCTTTCAAACTGCTCAGAACAAGTTACAAATTACATACATAATAATAACAAATAGCATAGCACAAGCTTACAATACTTTATCACAAGACACAGAGGTATGTTTACTAAAGAGCGGTAAGGGAGCAGCAGATAACAAGTGGTAATGGCAGCGGTATGGATGTCTGTGGATGGTAAAGGCCGGGGCGGGCAGTAGGTATTCCTGTGGTAAGGGTGCTTGGTTCCACTTATCGAGCGTTAAGGTGACAAGCATGTACCTTAATGCCCAAAAATGGCAGTCACCTTAACGTAGGATAAGGGAGACCCTGTAAAAGACACATCTGAGATGATGGATGAAAGAAAAGATAAGAACTGATGGACATGTCAGATCCATGGTCCAACGAAAAAGCACAAATCCACGTGCCAATCAACAAACCCAGTCAGAAACCATGGATAGCAAGGAAGGAATAGTTTATTAGAACACTCTTACTTCTTAAAGCCAGGCCCGACACAGGCCGTGTTTCGCTTATGCCTTCATCAGGGGCTTATGGCTACAAAACACATAAAAACATATTAAAACATCCATAAATAATTAAAAGCAATTACAATTAAAAATGAGTATAAAACAGAACTCATAAAGGCACTATTAAAGTACAGCAAAAAGGTTTTACTTTGAATAAATAGATGAATAAATAAATAAATAAATGTGCATATATGAAACAATATAGACAATTCATAATCATAAATAAATATCAAAACAATAAAAACCATGAAACCTCTTAAAAAATCACTGAATGTCAAAACACTAAAGGTAAAAACAATATAACCTATAATCTTTCAAAATAACATACATATTAAAACCATACCTGTATATTTTATAATCTGTACCTTGCCACACTGTGATTACTACAATGAAAGAACAGAGGACTATTATAAATAGGCAAATCTAATACTATAATATCCGTTATTAAAAGAAAGGTCCAACCAAGGAAAAGCGCAACAGGATCGTAGTGGGACCTCAGCGCACAAATAGTGCAAAAGTATTTTAATTTATTTTGAGATATTAAAAAATCTTAAAGAAACATTGGCATTTGGTTCAATCACTTCCAGGTTTTGCGGATGTTAATCTAGTTATTGCACATAAACGCAATGTTAATTTGCGAAATATGTTGGTCCCTTCGGCATTTACGGAGCGTAAATATTTATCACAGTATAAAGGCCACTATCAGTGTGGAAGATGTTCCGTGTGTGTGCATGTTCTCCCCGTTAGGAATCGGTATATACACTTCAGTAATAATAAGGTTTTTTATTTGGATGATTTTACCAACTGTTTGACGAGCCATGTCATCTACGTGATTCAGTGCCCATGCAGAAAAGTATACGTGGGTATGTCTACACGACCAGTGCGCAAATGAATAATAGAGCATAGAAGTTGTATCAATAGGAAATTAGGGGATAAACCATTGGTGCACCATTGGATGGAATACAATCATAAGGTATCGGATTTAAAATTCTTTATTATAAAAAAGGTTAAAGTAAATTGGAGAGGGGGAGACATGGAGAAGAATATAGCACGCCTAGAACAGCGGTACATTTTCCAGCTAGATAGTTTGCATCCTAAGGGATTGAATATGGAGGAAGATTTGTCAGTATTTCTTTAAGAGGTAGTTTTTCTTTCAATGTTTTTTTTAAATTAGTATGCGGGTGTTTCTTCTTTTTAGATTTCCTCTTTACCACCTCTTTTTTCTTTTTTGATTAATTTGGAATCTAATTTGATAGTAGAATGATTGTGGTATAGGTGAGAAACATATTATATATGAATACACCAGAGGTTAGTTATCTTTTAAATTATAATTGTATAGCCTCAAAATATGGGTCGATATGAAGTGTTTGCCTTCCGAATTGTATAGTAATACAACAGAGATGGTAATTTTGGGGCATTTTTAGAACGGGCCATATATAGTATATAAATAGCCATTACAAATGATAGGCGGTTTTTAGTTTCTTTATTGTGGTCAGCAATGATGAATACAATAGTGCAGGTTTTTTCGGCAGTGTTTTTAGTTGCAATATTTTCTTCATGGTCATTAGAATATTTAATATGGTGGTCAGATTTGGTTATCAGTAATAGGTGTGAAGAGGTAGGGTTTATGTACCATTTTTCTTCAAAAAAGAGTTTAAGAACAGGCCATATATAGAATATTAATAGCCCAAAAAAAAGGGTAGGCATTTTTTAGTTTTTAGTTCCTTATTGTGGGCAGCAACGATAATACATTAGTGCAGTGACTTCTTTCGGCAGCGCCTTATACGTTATTTCCAGGAGAACATTCAATGTGATGTTCGGCTTTGGTCATCAGCAATAGGTATGAAGAGTTGGTGTTTATGTATATTCTTTCCTTAAGAAAGAGTTAATGCGAGAAGGGTTCATGGAATATTTGATATTGTTTATCTAAACCAAGAAGTTCATTAGCCAATCGTGCACATGGGGGAGTGGCTAGCTGTCAATCTTTGACGTCATCTATTCTTCCTGCGCAAATTAATTCTTTTAATCACAGTGCAGCCGCCAGTGTCTCTTGTAACATTTGTGGATCGGCGGGCAAGTACAGTTTACTTAAGCAGGGTGATATTTGCAAAAATAAGACTGGTTTTATCAAGAAGAGGTAAGAGATTGATTTATCATCGTATTGACTTGTGTTTTGGCAACGGAGCTCTCCCCGCATGGGATTTGAATGATTGCTAGCGGGGCTAGCTGGAAAATAGTTAACGTGAGAGGAAGTTCCTTAGAAGGTTTATTTTTTTTTAAAAAATGTTTGAATGGATAAGAACAATCAGGTTGCCCCTAAGGTATAGGTTTTTTGTCGTTTTTATGTAATGATATACATTTCGTTTCAATTCTATGGGAGTAGCAATTGGTTTTGGCATTGTCTCCTTCTTTTAATTACAGCGCAGCCACCAGCGTCTTCTGACAATAACAATAGATGAGTGTCGGCAGACTAGTACAGAGCACTAGAAGCAACATTTTTTGCAAAATAGTTGCGGCTCAATTTGGTTTAGTAGAGGTAAGAGACTGTGTGTCATTAGTGTTAGATTTTCATCTTTTGGGAACAGAGCCTGCGTGTGTGAGAGAGTGATTGCAGGTTCTTATATAATTGAGTGTTTGATGTTATATGTGCACAATATTAAAATACTTTTGCACTATTTGTGCGCTGAGGTCCCACTACGATCCTGTTGCGCTTTTCCTTGGTTGGACCTTTCTTTTAATAACGGATATTATAGTATTAGATTCGCCTATTTATAATAGTCCTCTGTTCTTTCATTGTAGTAATCACAGTGTGGCAAGGTACAGATTACAAAATATACAGGTATGGTTTTAATATGTATGTTATTTTGAAAGATTATAGGTTATATTGTTTTTACCTTTAGTGTTTTGACATTCAGTGATTTTTTAAGAGGTTTCATGGTTTTTATTGTTTTGATATTTATTTATGATTATGAATTGTCTATATTGTTTCATATATGCACGTTTATTTATTTATTTATTCGTCTATTTATTCAATGTAAAACCTTTTTGCTGTACTTTAATAGTGCCTTTATGAGTTCTGTTTTATACTCGTTTTTAATTGTAATTGCTTTTAATTATTTAAGAATGTTTTAATATGTTTTTATGTGTTTTGTAGCCATAAGCCCCTGATGAAGGCATAAGCGAAACACGGCCTGTGTCGGGCCTGGCTTTAAGAAGTAAGAGTGTTCTAATAAACTATTCCTTCCTTGCTAGTCACGGTTCATGTCAGATCCATGGACATCCTATGTGTCAGTCAGAAAGTGGGATGAGCATGTGGGAGGCAGCTGTACGGAATCAGTGAAGGGTGCCCACATAATATGCTGTAATGTCCATGTGTGGCGTAGGAGTGTGAAGTATCCCCTATAGAGTCAGAATTGCCACAATTTGGGCATGCAAAGGATAACCGATCAGGAGTGGGGATGTGCAGATAATTCACAGGAGAGGCATGAGTGATACATCCAAATATGAAAATACTCCTGTGTGGGCCATGGTGTAATTGCTGCTAAGAGAATACATGTCTGTACATAATGGGCATATGCTGGTGGATGGGCTGAAGGAAGGATGGTGGTAGTTGAAAGTGCGGTTTGGCCCTGCTGCCCATATGCATATTCTGTGACCGTACAAATGCAGATGCAATGAGTGTGAAAAACGTGTAGCTGCACTAAGGGGATGTCCCAATGCCAGCTATTTGGGTATGACAGCTGTGTCAGCTTTCCTCTTAGCATGAACAGAGGTGTGCATCAAGGCCATGCCCATGTCAGACCCACACAACAATGACACAGCCATTGACCTAACCTCTGACACATCTACATCCTGTGCAAACTGCTGTTTTAGGAAATACCCAGAAACCCCTTCTTCTCATTAGGTACCCTTTCGTCATGGACCTGGGGACAGCTCATCCAATGTATGGCATGGTATAAAGTAGGCCAGAGACAGGCTGAGAGTGCATGCTAGCCCACAGTAGCCTATGTCAGTGACATACACAAGTAAGATATCCCCCCTACATAGCTCTTGGCAGTGAGCATTGAACCTATTTTCTAGCTATGATCATGCACCTAGCAATGGATGCTTCAAACATGGCCAGTGCAGCTCATGCACTCTCCCATGCTGCAGACATGGTGCCTCCCCCAGAGTGTATGGAATCATGGCAGGGTGGAAACGGAGTTGGATGTTGAAACAGTTGCTGGCGACACATACCTTGCCATAGACTGCCTCCTTGTACTCTAATAACATCCTTGTGACTATCACACTTGGTCCCCATAGGGAGGCAGGGTAACTGTCATGCAGGCCCTCTGATGTAACACATGCAGACACTGAGTAGGCCCTCCAAGGTTCTGGCCATATGAACACAGGTCATGGACAGCAATGCCACAGATGAGTGCACATGAATGGTACATTTCCAAGCACCCCTACCCCCACCCCAAAATTCACCTCCAGGCACTGCCGCCACATATGGTGATGAGGGATGTAGAGATCAACCAGACATCTTATGCCATTTTCTGGCAGCAGGACATGTGTATGCACAATTCAAAGGTCTGTGTCCCACTGTCCCAAACAAGCACACAGGTGCAGGTGAAATTACAATTGCAGTAATAGGTAATGTACTGCTAGATGCCTTTGGAAATGATTAGTAGATAGTGTTGAGATGGCGGTCCCTGTTATGTACCTCCCTGTATATGCACAAACTGCATGGAGCACAGTGTCCCATGGCTAGCACTCTGTGAATGCAGCTTGAGACAAGAGCATTGTGCATGCAGGTAATTGGCAGAGTCCTATCTGTGTCACCAACTGAGTGAATGGATAGGCCATTCACAGAAGCTAGCCCTCCCCTTGAGCCCAGTTCCCTATAGGCATTGCCTTTAACCTTTCCCGGCATTCGCAGCTTCATTGAAACAGCCGCCAGCGGGAAGGTAAAGGTTCTTCACGCTGGCGGGCTGTGCAGAGGGAGCCGGGGCCTCGCGCGGGCTTCCCCGGCTCCCTCTGCAGCCCCTTAGACGGCGCGGGGCTCTTCGGGGGGGCGGCTAGGACTGGATGGGCTGTGATATGGGGGGGGGGAAACAGACTGGAAATGGGCTGTGATGGGGGGGAAACAGACTGGAAATGGGCTGTGATGTGGGGGGGGGAGAACGGACTGGAAATGGGCTGTGATGTGGGGGAGGGGGAGAACGGACTGGAAATGGGCTTTGATGGGGGGGCATGGACAAATTGGGCTGAGATGGGGGGAAACAGACTGGAAATGGGCTGTGGTGGGGGGCAGAACAGACTGGAAATGGGCTGTGATGGGGGGAACGGACTACAATTGGGCTGTGATGGGGGGAGGACTGCAAATGGGCTGTGATGGTGGGGGGAATGGACAAAATGGGCTGTGATGGGGGGGGAACTTGGACTGGAAATGGGCTGATGAAGAGCTGGATTAGGACTGCAAATGTTCTGTGATGGTGGGGGGGAAAGGACTGGAAATGGGCTGTGATGGTGGGGACAGACGGACTGAAAATAGGCTGGGATGGGGGAAACAGACTGGAAATGGGCTGTGATGTGGGGGGGGGGGAACAGACTGGAAATGGGCTGTGATGGGGGAACGGACAAATTGGGCTGGGATGGGGGGAAACAGACTGGAAATGGGCTGTGGTGGGGGGGGGAGAACAGACTGGAAATGGGCTGTGATGGGGGGAACAGACTGCAATTGGGCTGTGATGGGGGGAGAACTGCAAATGGGTTGTGATGGTGGGGGGGATAGGACTGCAAATGGGCTGTGATGGTGGGGGGAATGGACGAAATGGGCTGTGATGGGGGGGAACTTGGACTGGAAATGGGCTGATGAAGAGTTGGATTAGGACTGGAAATGGGTTTATGGGGGCTGGAATAGGGCAAAGTGGGCTGACGAGGGGGCTAGGATTGGAAATTAGCTGATGGGGGAGCGTGGAGGAAATGGGCTGATGAGGGACTGGAATGGAACTGGAAAAGAGCATATGGGGGCTAGGACTGGAAATGGGCTGATGAGGAGCTAGGATAGGACTAGAAATGGGCTGATGGGGGGAACGTAGACTGCAAATGGGTGATGGGCTGGAATAGGACACTGGAAATGGGCTGATGGGGGCTGGAATAGGACTGGAAGTGAGCTGATGGGAGTTGGAAAAGGGCTGGAAATGGGCTGATGGGGAGCTTGGAGTGGAAATGGGCTGATGGGGGGGCTGGAAAGGAACTGGAAAACAGCATATGGGAGGCTAGGACTGGAAATGGGCTGATGTGGAAGCTTGGGAGACTGGGACTAGAAGGGGGCAGATGTTGGGTGGGTCTAGAACTATATAGGAGCTGATTTTGGGGGAGGACTAGAAAGGGATGGGAAATGAGAATGGAGAGGGGAAAAGATATTTTGTGTGGGAGGGAAGAAAAGTCTATGAAGGGACAGGTATTGGAAGAGTAAGTGTAGATTGAGAATGGAAGGGTGAAATTTGAGTGGATGATAAAGCAATAAGGAAAGAAATGGAGGAAAGAGCAAAAGGGGAAAGATCAGTATGTTAAAGCAGATATAGAGAAAAAATTTGGAAAAAAATCTAAAAGAGAAGAAAGGAAAATGGATAGCTCGCAGAAGACACAAAGAAACCAGAAGAAAGTGACTGGAGCAATTGCAACTGAAAAGAAAATTCACAAGCAACAAAAGGTAGAAAAATACTTTATTTTGAATTTATTAACTGGAATATATCAGCTCTGGGAAATGTGCATTGTTAACATCTTTTGTGTTTTGTTTAGTACAAGAGGAAATTAATTTATAGTTTTATTTCTCCAGTGTTGTTGTACATCCCAAGTTTGGCTTTTGGGGTTCCCAGTTTAATTACACAGGTACACTAAAAAAATTTTTTTTTAAACTGCCTCTAATGTTTCGATTGATTTTTACGTTTTTTGGTGCGCTGAATCCAAATCTGGTAACCAATTTGCTCCATCACGTACAGATTTTTTGCTACATTGGGTTAGCAGTTTGAGGTGAACGTTTCAGATTGAGTGCGATCGAGATAAAAGTTTCTTGGATGAATTCTTTATACTAATTGTTTAGTAGTTATTCAAATAAGAATAAAGAAAATTGTAACAAGGCAGCACATAAGAATAGAGTAATGTCAACAAAACACACTGTGATGGTAGCAAAATTGTCTGCACTTAAAACAGCCACATACATGTGCACAAACATTGAGCATATAAGAGCGAGGTTAGACACAAAGCAAAGCAAAGAAATGTGCAAAAAATGTTGTACAGGTATGTATGTAAGAATAGAAAACGCAAACCGCACCATTGCAATACATGAAGACAAACACCCGATGGTGTGAAAATGAGATCCGACACTGTGGTAATAACTAGCAAATTTTTATTTCAAAGTTTAGTAAAAACACGATATTTGTCAACACAGTTTAGATTTTAAAGTCATTCTTGGGTCAATCAATCTCCTGGTGGGCCCGTTTCTTCTTCTTCTTCCCCCCGAATGCTTCTCTTGGTGCACTGCTTGGCGTATTTTTCATCTGGGGTTTCCCGCAGCAGCAACCAGCAGAAATCAGCCATCATAGTGGTGTTCCATTTTCCTTGGTACCTTCTCTCTGCGTCCTTGATGTCCTGGTGAAACCTTTCACCTTGTTCTTCACTGTATGCCCACAAGTTTTTCGGGAAAGTAGTTCACATGGGAGTGCAAGAAATGGACTTTCAGGCTCATGTTACAGCCTTGTTCTTTGAAGGCATTGAGCATCCTGGCAACAATATCCTTATAGTTCTCATCCCGCCTGTTCCCCAAGAATTTGAGAACAACATCCTTGAAGGAATCCCAGGCTTCTATTTCCTTCTCAGACATCGTTTCAGCGAATGCTCCATCTGAAATGAGTTTCCTTATATCAGGGCCAACAAACACTCCTTCCTTTAGCTTTGCTTCAGAAAGTCAGGGGAACTTTGAGCAAAGGTACCGAAAGCACTCACCATCTTTTGGAAGGGACTTGATGAATTGCTTAATGAGACCCAACTTAATGTGGAGAGGTGGTAATAGAATTTTATCACGAGGTACCAAGCTCTCATGAAGAACATTTTTCTCACCTGGTCTCAAATACTCCCGAATTGGCCAGTCTTTTTTCCCCCAGTGTAGGTCGCGGGCCCGGCTATCCCACAAGCAAAGGAAGCAGGGATATTTGGAGAAACCGGATTGCTGCCCTAATAGCATGGATAGAATTTTAAAGTCTACACAAATCATCCACTTATGCTCATCATAACGAATCTTCTGAAGAATCAGGGCAAAATTCTCGTATTTTTCTTGGAGAATAACAGAGTGAGCAATAGGAACTGAAGCGAATGTGTTGCCATTATGAAGAAGAACAACTTTTATGCTGTCTTTTGACGAATCAATGAACAGCCGCCATTCAGCAGGATCATACTTGAGTTTAAACTTTTCCATCACTCCGTATATATCGTTGCAAAATACCAAATCTTCCTCTTTGCTGAAATACTTCAAAAATTGTGTCTCGCGGTTGCGGTACCAATAAAAAGTTGTTCCTGGTGACAATAGATTTTTCTGTTTAAGCCGAGAACCTAGCAGTTGGGCAGCATCTTTTGGGAGTCCTAAATCCCGGACTAAATCATTCAATTCAGCTTGAGAGAAAAGTTCAGGTTTCGGATCTGGTTCAGTTTCAAACTCGGAAGTACTGGACTCATCGGGAAAAACCATCTGATGAGTCTCATCATGATCAGAACCGTCCACACAAATATGATCCAAAGATTTTGGTGGTTCAGGCACAGGTACTTCGTTGCTATGAGGCATAGGCCTAATTGCTGAGGGAAGGTTGGGGTAACTTATTACGTTCTTATTTTTTAAGTTGTATCCCTTCACAATGCAAGAGCAAAAATAGCAGTCACTGCTGTGGTCTCTTTGTTCACGCCACATCATAGGTATTCCGAAACGAAATACTTGTTTTTTACCTTTCATCCATAAGCGTAGATCTTCCTCACATGTCTTGCACACTTTATGAGGAGCCACAGGTTTGTCTTGATCACCTAACTTCAAACCGAAATAGGCGAAATATACTTTTTTAATAAATGCAGAAATGTTCCTCTGCCGCTTTTTCACGGTATATTCCCCACAAATAAAACAAAAACTGTCCGGAGAGTTGACGCAACCTCTGGCTCTGTGAGCCATCACTAATACACAGCACTGCAAACTACAACTGTAGTGAACCACTTCGGAATAAAGCTGGATTACGACTGAGCAAACAAAAGGTAATAATGAACTTGCAAGAAACTGAAATTTGACAGGAACGTTCATGTCGCAACCACCGTGTTTGAGCGAGCGAATGAGGCGAGGCGAACAGGAAAGAACATGCGCCAGCGCGAGTACTGGATTTAGCCCCCCGCCTCCCAATTGTCCTGTTAATGTATAAAATGAATACAAAACACTCTAAAATATCATGAGGGAGTGTTTCTAGTTAGTTAACCATTACAACCTCTATTTTGGGCCAAGAAAATAAACTGCAGTCGGCTAAAAAGAAATTATGTGAACATTCCTTATATGGGTAAGAAATCTAATTTTGCAAGAAAACGTGACGTGATGGAACATTTTGGCTATTTTTCCTGGATTCAGCACCCCAAAATCTATAGGAATCAGTTGCAAAACTGGAGGCAGTTTTTTGGTAGTGTACCTGTGTTATTGTCTTCCTATTTCTAAATTGTGATCCCTTGTTCTTTGGTGACGGTCTATATTCTGCATTTTAACCAAGCTGAGGTATTCTGTTCATGTAGTTTCTATTTGACCATGTCACTTGTTCTCTTTCCCCAGTAGGAGATGCATTGGTATTCTGTGAGATGTATTGGTTTAATATTTGCAGTGTTGCCTTTTGATAGGTAGGGTTTGGTGCTTTGTGAGTCCTGGCAGAGCTGTTATGATATGGTGGATTTGCTATGAGTTCTAAAAGGTCAGTGTTTATAGTACTTCCTAATGGGCCTGGCGGTTGGCACTGGAATATAGTAATGTAGAAATCTGTTAGTCTTTCTTTATCCAGACACTCATTAAGAAGCATGTTTACTAAAAATGCATGTTAACATTATGCAAGTATTTATGCAAATGAGGCTCCCTATGCAAATGAGGCCCCGCAATTAATCTCCGCACATGGTCCCGGACCCCCCTTGGGCCGCCCCTGCACAGAAGCATGAATCACAGCCTTACTTCACTAGCTTATGCTGCAGTAAATTCCTCCTTTCAAAACACACAGGAATTTACTTTCTCACTGTTCAGCTTTAAGGTTTCTTCAGCAAGAGGAACAATTCTTTCAAGGCTGGCTCTTTTCAACACTTCAAGTCTGGAGCTTGGCATAAAGAACAATCCATCAACATATCTTCTTCTTTCCCTAGCTCTGACACTGGTTCTCCCAATTGCATAGGTTCTGACTCACCCACTTGATCAGAATGCCCTGCTGACAACCTCTCTGGTGGTCTGAAAGCTTCTCTACTTCCTGGCTCCCACCTTTGTTGCAAACGTGATGCAGGGAAATCACCTTTCTCAGCAATGGGTAGCTCAGCCTGTCTCCGGAAGTTAGCACCTGCTCTGGCTTCTCCAGCATTCCATCATCCTTGCTGCTCTGAAGTCTGTCCTCCGATGCTTCCTCTGCTCCTTCTGCTCCTTCTCCCACTACTACCAAGGTTTATACTCACTGGGATCCAACCCCACCTCTTTCTGTCCCACGTGCTTGTAATCCCCCTGCCTTCTGACATCAGAATAATCAGTGCAGTTGTTAGAGTGAGGGTTTTTGTCCTTGTGCTTGCAATCTATCCCTCTCACACTGTCAAGCATTTCCTGGAACTTGTTCCAGCTGGGGTTTTTCTGCCTTTGAACTGTGGCTCTGGCCTTTTGACCCTGCACACTTAACAGAGACCCCTTGATTAAGGTGAATTCCTTATGCTGTTCACCTCCCCCATGCTCAAAATGGTTGACTTTGCCACAGTAGGTTCATCAATCCATGGGTATATCTGTGTGCAGTGTCTGGATGCATGCAGGCATGGGTCAGGATATGCCTCTGTCTGCTTGGATCTCTGCCATACTTGTCTGACAAGGTCTGAGGCTCCTGTGGGTGAAGGACCTATTGTTAGGTTGGTTTGTGGAACTGTATTGATGTGCTACTGATTGAACTGATGTTCATGTCTTACATGTGGGATCTCTCCTGACAGAGGGGCAGGGCATGCTACTTTACCACACACATGAAAGACCATGGGTGATCTAGCACCTGTATAATCCCATAGTTGACAGACCACTCTGAGTAATTTGGACACCCATGTGGCACATTTAGCTATAACACCCATATAAGTATCCATTCATGGATGAATTACTGGTTCACAGACAGGGTCTGGTTATTATTTGGCAACTGAACAGGCAGTATTAATTTTCCTCAGCATAGGGATGTTATGCTATTGCCTGATCTTTCTGCCTTAGTGGAATATATTTCCCCCTAACTGTCAATATCTACTCAATATGTGCAGGTGTCGGGAATCCTGATCCCAGGGCCTGCCCATCCAGTGAGATAACTAGCCAGGTGCCAGGGTCCAAGGATCAGAGCGGACAGCATGCTGGCCAGTCTCTCCCTCCCTTCATGGCACAGCTGCTGCTTCAGTGCTGCAGGTGACCTTTTTGTCATTGCACACATGCAGCGTGGCACACCTTGCCACTCCTGCCTCCCTCCACCGGAGACTTTGGCCATGCATGCTGCTGCCTTTAGCCTCAGTAGAGAGGGGTGCCCTGTGCTACACTATACCTGATGCTGACATGCTTGCCATCTCACTCACAGTGGCAATCACAGTGTTGCACTGGACACACAGGGCCGGGATAACATTTCATCTGGAGCAGGCTGCATTTCCTGCACCCACCACCATCACCTTTACACCATGCTGACATGGCAGCATGGTGTCAGTAGGGGTGGTGCAAATCCTTTTTGGCTGTCGCAGCATGAATGTGTGCTACCACTGTCATGGTGAAGTCCTGCTGTGCATCACAGATGTACGCCCTCAGCAGCTCCCTGGTCAGCCTAGTGGATTTTTCAGACCATCACATCAACCAATGGCATCCCTTTTGTCAATATGGCATCATCAACATAGTGCCGTTTCTTCATAGGCGCCATGCTGCTGCTGCCAAAGGAGCACTCCAATCACACATTTAGGATCTCTGGTGGGTGGAGCACACTGCATACATTAAAATAGGCACATTTAGAAACTTTCCTGTCTGGAAAAGGGGTTTAGGCGGGAGTTGGGGTTACAGCCTCTATATTGTGGATATGTCTAGTATTCTGTTTTCTCCTGGTTTATTTTCTTTTTTTTTTAGCTAACGGTGGAATCTCGTAATGTGGACTTTATCATGGTGTATATTTCCTCTTATATATACAGTTGTGTTGTATTTCTTTTATCTTTTATGGGATTGGCCTGTATCTTTTCTTTTGGTTGTTGTATATGACTAAAATTCTAAAAAAAAAAAAAAAAAAAAATAGGCTCTTTCCTCTCAGAAATACCCCTTTCGGTGAGCTTTCAGCTGACATTAGGGTTCCCTGTGAGGGGAGCTGTAATGCACAGTAATACATCCCTGCGGTAAGTGAACCCACGCTATCTCCATCCACACTCCATTCCATCAACTCCTATTCTCCACCTCCTTTTTCCTTAAGGCTGGAGGCCCCTCTACTGATAATTAGCCTAGCATTATTGGTGCTTTCCATGGCGTTAACGGTTCATTTGTTCCCTTACCGTTCTTTAGTAAACATACCCCATAGTATCTATTCTTCATAAAAGTAAAATAAAAAAAGAAAACAGATAGGATAATTGATTTTCATAATCCTACAATGTCCATTGTGTCTCAGGAAAAGGGTATGTTTTTATCGCCTTCCAAAAATATAACAGATTGTCCATAGAACGATAGGCTTTACTGGGAGAGGCTGACTTGGATTTAGTGGCAGTATCAGAGACATGGTTCATGGATAATCATGACTGGGATGTAACTATACCAGGCTATATTTTATTCAGAAAGGACAGGGTAGGAAGAAGAGGAGGAGGAGTGGCACTATATGTAAAAAATAATATTAAAGCCATGGAACTACAGGACTTAAAAGGGAGAGAGGAGGCGCTGTGGGTTAAACTAGAAAGAGGGAAAGAGAAATCCATTTGCATTGGCCTGATATAAAGACCTCCCTCACAGTGAGAAAAGGTGGACGGAGAGTTAATTGAAGATATACGCAGCATTGCCAGGAAGGAGGAAGTGCTATCTGGCATATTGAAAGGCACATCCCTGCTGCACGATCATCTAGAAGTAAGGAGATCCTGGATTCTCTACAGGGACAACTATTCAGGCAACTGGTAACAGAACCCACATGTGAAGGGGCGTACTGGACTTAGTGCTTACCAATGGTGAAAGTATTTCTGATGTTGTAGTGGGAGATCATTTTGCATCCAGTTATCACCAAATAGTGTGTTTCAGTATCAGCATTCAAAAGCGAGGGTCTTAGACTTTAGGAAAACTAACTTTGTCAAGATGGGCCAAAACCTCAGGGAGTCATTAGGGGAATAGGAACAGCTGGGGGATGTGGAAATAGAGTGGACAAAACTGAAAGGGGGTATTTTAAGGGCAACCAACCTCTTTGTTAAACTGGTAAATAGAGGTAAAAGGAAAAGGAGGACACTATGGTTTTCGAAAGGAGTAGCTGAAAATGTGAAGAAAAAGAGGGAGGCCTTCATGAAATACAAGAGATCACAAAAATGGGAAGACAGACATCTATATATGGAAAAACTTAGAGAAGCTAGTAAAGTAGTCAGGAAAGCAAAGATTCAAAAAGAAGAGGAAATAGCCAATGCAATAAAATGGGGGGATAAGACATTTTTCAGATATTTTAGTGAGAAGAGGAAGGGTAAAAGTGGTATTGTCAGACTCAAGGGTGAAGGGGAGGAATATGTAGAAGCTGATGAGGGTAAAGTGGAATTGCATAACAAATATTTCTGTTCTGTGTTCACAGATGAAGAACAAGGAGCTGGATCTCAGAAAATACCCACAAACGGAAACAGAAGTGATGGGCATCTTGAACAATTTTAAGAAGACTGTGTTCATGAGAAACTAGCTAAACTTAAAGTAGACAAAGTGATGAGACCGGATGGGATATACCCGAGAATATTGAGGGAACTTGGGGATGTTCTAGCAACTCCACTGACTGATCTTTTCAATGCCTCGTTGAAGTCAGGAGTGGTGCCAGAGGGCTGGAGAGAGGCACATGTGGTCCCTTTACAGAAAAATTGAAGTAAGGATGTGGTTGAGAACTACAGGCTAATTAGTTTAACTTTGGTATTGAGTAAATTATTGGAAGCGCTGCTGAAAAAGAAAATACTGAGGTTTCTGGAGTCCAACGGATTATTAGATCCAAAGGCAGCATAGATTCACCAGAGGCAGGTCTTGTCAGACAAATCTGATTGATTTCTTTGACTGAGTGACTAAGGAGTTGGAATAAGGGAGAGCACTAGATGTGGTGTATTTAGATTTCAGTAAAGCCTTTGACTCTGTTCCACACAGGCAACCTATTAACAAACTGAGCACCCTAAGGATGGACCCTAAAGTTACTGCTTGGGTTAGAAATTGGTTGAGTGGGAGGCGACAAAAGGTACAGGTAAATAGAGCTCACTCTGAGGAGAAGCAGGTTACCAGTGGTATGCCCCATGGATCTGTCCTTGGTCCGATTCTTTTTAATATCTTTGTCAGTGGTATTGCAGAAGGGTTGTCAGGTAGGGTTTGCCTCTTTGCGGATGATACCAAAATCTATAATAGAGTAGATACCCAGGAAGGTGTAGATAACATGAGAAGGGATCTAGCTAAGCTTGAAGAATGGTCTAGAATTTGGCAGCTGAGATTTAATGTTAAAAAATGCAAGGTCATGAATTTGGGCTGCAGCAATCCAAGAGAGCAATATATTATAGGGGGGGGGGGGTGAAGTACTTCTATCCACAAAAGAAGAGTGGGACCTAGGTGTGATTGTGTCTGATGACCTTAAAGTAGCTAAACAGGTAGGAAAGGGAATGGCGAAAGCTAGAAGGATGCTTGGGTGCACAGGGAGAGGAACGGCCACCAGAAGAAAGGAGGTGATAGTGCCTCTGTATAAGTCATTGGTGCGACCTCATTTGGAGTATTGTGTAAATCTGGAATGCAGCTTTCGACTGTAAAGCCCCAGGCCTAGGGAATTCACTTTCTCTAGGAATTGGATTAGAAATCTTGTAAAAAAAAAACCTTAAAACTTGTTGGTATCAATGCTCATGTACTCTCTATAAGTTTTATTTCTTTTTTTATGCTGTGCTCTTTAGAATCAGTGTAGTTTGCATGTACACTAACAAGTACTTTTTATTTCTTTGTCCCAGAAGGGCTCACAGTCTATTATGTTTATGTTTATTGACTTAATATACCGCTAAACGAAAAACATCATAGCGGTTTACATAGTTCAAAACAAGGAAATACCATAAGGTAGAGGAAGAAGAAAAATAAATTACAATGGCGGATAGGAAAGCATAACTAGCAGATTCATACGACAGGACAATAGAGAGGAGAGAGAGAGAGGAGAACAGGGAAGACAAGGTCACATAGAGGGATCAGGGAGGTCAAAGGCAAGGGCAAAGAGGTGGGTTTTGAGGCTGTTCTTAAAGGTAGTATGTTCCTGTTCAAGCCGGATAGAAGAGGGCAGAGAGTTCCATAGAGCGGGTGGACTGGAGGTGAGCGGAGGTGGGTGAGGGAAGATGTAAGCGATTGAGATGGAGGGATTGCAAGGAGCGAGATGGGGTATGAAAATGGACCAGGTCAGCCAGATACTGAGGGGAGTGGGTGTATAGAGCACAGTGGAGGAGCACCAGGATTTTAAAGTGAATGCGGAATTTGATGGGGAGCCAGTGGAGACGTATAAGAAGAGGAGTGATGTGATCGCTGATGGAGGAGTGAAAAATGAGTCGGGCAGCAGTATTTTGGATGCGTTGAAGACGGTGAAGTTGCGTGACAGGGAGACCAGCTAGGATTGAGTTACAGAAATCGACGCGGGATATGACCATTGATAGAAGAAGGGTAGTAAGTGCCTGTGCTGAAAGAAAAGGCCTGATAGCACGAATCTGATGAAGGAAGAAAAATGAAGTCTTTGAAACATGAGCAATGTGATCCCGAAAGGTCAGACTGGGGTCAAAGAGGACTCCCAGGTAACGGAAGGAAGAGACTAAGGGGATAGGCGAACCAGAAAAGGAGGGGGAAACCAGAGGGGGAGTACTATCACGGGAGAACCAGATGGACAGGGCTTTTGTGAGATTAAAATGCAAACAGTGAGTAGTAAGCGAATTGGCAACGGCTGTGAGACATGAGTTCAGAGGGGAGAGATCAAGAGAAAGGGGGGAGGTGTGATACAGAAGGACCAGGTCATCGGCATAGTAAAAGGCAGAAATCCCGTGTTGCTGGACCAGTAGAGAAAGAGGTGTGAGAAAGATGTTAAAGAGAAGGGGGGCCAGGACTGAACCTTGAGGGACACCGCAGAGAAGGGGAGTGGATTCAGAGGTAATTGAAGGAGTAGAAGTGGAGAGAACAGAATAAGACCTGGAAGAAAGAAAAGAGTGGAACCAGTGAAGGACTGTGCTACAGAGACCTGCCTCCCGTAGTCAGGCTAGTAGAAGGGCGTGGTCAACAAGATCGAAAGCAGCAGAAAGGTCAAGGGAGACCACCACTGAGAGATCACCACGGTCGTGGGCACTGTGAATTTCATTTAGAAAGCCAAGAAGAACAGTTTCAACGCTGTGGCCGGGGCGAAAGCCAGACTGACGGGGGTGAAGAAAGTGGGTAGAGTCGAGTTAAGAGGAAAGTTGAGAGAAAACAACCTTTTCGAAAATTTTAGATAAAAAGGGAAGGTTGGAGACTGGGCAGTAGTGCACGGAAATCAAAGGATCAAGTGAGGGCTTTTTAAGGATAGGGAGGACCAATGCGTTTTTCCAGGGCTGGGGAAACATACCTGAGGAAAGACTAGAGTTGATCATGGAAAGAGCTGGAGGGATAAGAGCTAGAGAGGAGGTGAGCAGCCAGGAGGAGGGGATGGGGTCCAGAGCACAAAATGTTTTCTTGGAGGAGGAGATAATTGCAATAAGCTAGGAAGAAGTGAGTGGATGAAATGAATGCCAGACATGGGATAGTTGGGGAGTATGAGGAGGAGAACAGGGAGGAGGGCTTGAGATGGGAGGAGGACAGTGGCGCAAGGAATGTCTGAGAAAGGATATCTTAGTACTGAAGTAAGTTGCTAACTCAGAGGGAGAGGGGGAGGGGGCAGGAGGGGGAAGGGTGGTGCGGGACTGAAGGGAGGTGAGAGATTGGAGAACTGAGTAAAGGTGGCGCGTCTGGTTAGGAGCAGAGGAAATGGTAGCAGAGATGTAAGCCTGCTTGGCTTTGTGAATGTGGGTTCTGTAGTGATAATGCTCAGATTTAAAATGAGAGAGAGTAGTGGGAGAGGGGGCTTTACGCCACATGCGTTCAGCTCGGCGGAGCTGTGCGCGAAGAAGAAGGCCGGAGTGAAACCATGGCGGTGAGGGATGACGTACGAGAGACCGGGAGCGATGAGGGGCAATGCAGTCCAAGGCGGTAGAGAGGGAGGAATACCAGGTGGAAGCTTGGGAAGAGGGAGAGAGAAGGGGGAAATTAGATGGAAGTAGATCAGATGCCGGAGGAAATTGCTGAAGGGTCTTGGAGGTTATATCTAAGGGGTATGTTTACTAAACCGTCTTAACGTGCACCCGGCGATAGTGTGCAGGCTGCCATAAAAGGAGTGGGCGTTTCGGTCTTAATGTAGCAAAATGGAATTATCGCGCGATAACGTGCGCTGCGCACATTATCGGGCGAGACGCCGCTAAGCACATTAACGCGCACTAATCTTAAGTAGGCGCGCAGACATGCAAGCACAGAAAAAGAGGTGTAGCACAATGGTTAATGCACTGACTGATGGTACGGGGTCATGAGTTTGATTCCCCCGTGTGCCTAATGCATATAGCTGGCTGAGGCATTAGCTGTTATGTGTAAGTGTTGCTTTTTGAGGCATGTTATGTATATTTTAATTAGTGCTGCCAGCAAACACACCCTCATGTGCCGTAACCGAAGGTGCCGCATAAGGCAGTCTATAAGGCACTCCATAGGGCACATTATAAAGTGCACTGTCCACCAAAGCACCCTATAATGTCCCCTATGGGGCACCCTATAAGGCGCTTTATAGGACACCTTATAAGGCACCTCATAAGGCACTTTATAGGACACCTTATAAGGCACCTCATAAGGCACTTTATAGGACACCTTATAAGGCACCGTAGAAGGTGCTTTATAGGGCACCTTATACGGCGCCTTATAAAGCACCTTATGGCTACAGTACTCTGAGGGTGTTTTTTCTGGCAGCACTAATGTACATTAAAAATAGACAATGCCTCAGACAGCCCTATCAAACAACCCCACTGTGAGTGTGAACCCATGACTTCTGGCTCCATAGGCAGTGAAGTAACCAGTGGGCTACAGCTCTATAGCTGCTAACAAACCCCTGGCTGGCTACAGAAGGACTGCAGGTTACCACACAAACTGTCTGCTGTGGTTACCAGGATAGGGTTAACCCACCCGTACCCATGATGCACTGCACATGCAAATCAGCAGTCTACAGATGAAGGACAATCTCTTTTGTAAATGTTTGTTGGTACATTAAGGTCTATATTTTAGACCCTATTATGTGTGCTGTGTATTACCCCTATTCTCTCTATCTATGCCCCAAATTTTCTGTCTTGATTTGTGACAAATCCCAAAATTATAATCAAACCGCTTCTGATCGCTGGAAGTAGCGGTATATAAATATTTACTAAATAAAAAAAAAAAAATGATCACAAGATGGGGTATGCACCCCAACAGCACCTCAGCCTGGTAGGGGGTACTGACCGTGTGTGTTACTGGCACAGAATAGCTACAGACCGTCACATTGTGCAGGTACTGTGCTAACCCTGAGGGTGAGGTGGGGCGCCCAGCACCAGGTCCACAGCACCTTTCATGATATATGCCATGCTGCAGATCCCCATCAATGCTACTGTGTGTGATAGGTAGTTCCTGCAGACACACCAAGGATACATCTGTGTCCATCTGTATTTCTCAGTCATGTCTAGCCCTATGGGCTATGATGCACCCAGAATAGTGCATATCCTGTGTTGGTGCCATAGTTACATGATGTAGGTAGGTAGGTAGCTGGGTGTGTGGGGAGAGTTTAGACCCATAAGTAGATTATGTACCGCCGCTCAACCCACCCTCTGGGGCTCAGAGTGAGAAACAGGATCTCACACCAACAGATCCACATTCTACCCCTCTGCAATGGTGGCAGTAGAGGGGACCATCAACCCCAGTCCTGCTGGGGAGAAGACACCCTACAGGACAGTCAATGCAGATCTGTACACATCCATAAAGCAATAGAAGACAGACAGTAGGCCTGAAAATGCTCAGCTGCCCCCCACCATTATCTGACATTCTCCAGCAGCAGACCTCCAGTCACTGCACCCTGCAAGGTGTTCCAGCAAGACACATACTAGCTGCAGACAGTCTGCTAGCTAGTCCATAGTGCATGTTCCTGGAGGAGATGCGTGTACCCAGAACTGGGATGTCAGCATACACACCAAGCAGATACGTCAGTGATTGGGCCCCAAAAGAACATAGGAACATAAGATATGCCATACTGGATCAGACCAAGGTCCATCAAGCCCAGTATCCTGTTTCCAACAGTGGCCAATCTAGGTCATACGTACCTAGCAGTTTCCCCAAAAGACACAGGTTCTGCAATGCTTGTACTGGGTCAAGCATTGATATCCTGGGTCCCTTCTTAATAATGGTTTATGGACCTTTCCTCCAGGAACTTGTACAAATCTTTTTTAAACGCAGCTACACTAACAGCCTTTACTACATCCTCCGATAACAAATTCCAGAGTTTGATTACACGTTGAGTGAAGAAATATTTTCTTTTATTAGTTTTAAATAGTTTACCCTGTAGCTTCATTGAATGTCCCCTAGTCTTTCTATATTCTGATAATGTAAACAATCGATCTACGTTTACCCGTTCCACTCCGTTCATTAATTTATAGACTTCTATCATATCTCGCCTCAGCTGTCTCTTTTAAAGGTTAAAGATCCCTAACCTTTTTAGCCTTTCTTCATAGGAGTATCCTTCCATCCCCTTTACCATTTTGGTGGCTCTTCTCTGACCCTTTTCTAATAACGCTATATCCTTTTTAAGATACAGCGACCAGAATTGCACACAATATTCAAGGTGCGGTCTCACCATGGAACGATATAGAGGCATTATAATATCTTTTGTTTTATTTTCCATTCCTTTCTTTGTGATACCCAGCATTCTATTTGCTCTCTTGGCTGCCGCTGCACACTGGGCAGAGGGTTTTAACATGCTATCCACAATGACGACTAAATCTTTTTCCTGGGTGGTGGTTCCTAATGTGGAACCTTGCATCGTGTAACCATAGTTTGGGTTGTTCTTCCCTAGGTGCATAACTTTGCACTTGTCCACATTAAATTTCATCTGCCATTTTGATGCCCAGCCTTCCAATTTATCAAGATCCTCTTGCAATTTTCCACAATCCTCTTGGGTTTTAACAACTTTAAATAGTTTTGTGTCATCTGCAAATTTGATAACCTCACTCGTTATTCCACTTTCCAGGTCATTTATGAATATATCAAAAAGCAGTGGACCCAGCACAGATCCCTGGGGTACACCACTATTCACTTTTCTCCATTTGGAAAATTGGCCATTTAGCCCAACCCTCTGCTTTCTATCTTTTAACCAGTTCTTGATCCACAGTAGTACACTGCCTCCTATCCCATGACTCTAGTAGTGCCAAAAGTCTCTGATGAGGAACCTTGTCAAAGGCTTTCTGAAAGTCCAGATACACTATATCAACCGACTCACCTTTGTCCACCTGTTTATTCACACTTTCAAAAAAACATAATAGATTAGTAAGACAAGATCTTCCTTGTCTAAAGCCATGTTGGCTGTCTCCCATTAGGCCACGACTATCTACATGCTGAGTAATTTTATTCTTTATGATGGTTTCTACCATTTTTCACAGTACTGACGTGAGGCTCACTGGTCTGTAGTTTCCCGGATCACACCTGGAACCCTTTTTAAAAATTGGCGTTACATTGGCGATCCTCCAATCTTCAGGTATTACAGATGATTTTAATGAAAATTCACAGATTACTAATAGCAGGTCTGCAATCTCATATTTCAGTTCTTTCAACACCCATGGATGTATACCATCCGGCCCAGGTGATTTGCTACTCTTTAGTTTATTGAATAGTTGTAATACATCTTCCCGATGTATCGATATTTCCTTCAATTCTTCCGCACCTTTAAATACCACTTCAGTCATGGGTAACATCCCTACATCTTCCTCAGTAAAGACTGAAGCAAAGAATTCATTCAGTCTCTCCGCTATTGCCTTGTCGCCTCTTAGTGCCCCTTTAACTCCTTTATCATCTAATGGACCAACTGACTTTCTCACAGGTTTTTTGCTACGAATGTACTTGAAAAAATCTTTATTTCGCGTTTTTGCTTCCGCAGCAAGCTTCTTCTCAAATTCTCCCTTTGCCTGCTTTATCAATACCTTGCATTTGACTTGCCAGTGCTTGTGCTGTTTCCAGGTTTCGTTGTTTGGCTCTTTTATCCATTTCCTGAAAGATGCTTTTTTGGCAACAACAGCCTCTCTGACCTCACCTTTAAACCATGCTGGCAGTTTTTTGGACTTCCTTCCATTTTTCTTAGAGCATGGAATACAGCTGGTCTGGGCTTCCAAGATAGTATTTTTCAACAACACTCAAGCTTAATGTAAGTCTTTATTTATTTCGTTATTTATCTATTTCTTCTATACCGCCCCTTCCAGAGATCAGGGGCGGTTTACATGGAACAAGTTAACAGTTTTGTATACTTCTGTATACATTACATAGAACAGAAAATTTCTAACTTTTTACAGATAATAGTGCGGTAAACTGTCGGAACTATTTACATTTTGTATACTTTTGTATACTTCTGTATTATAATATTAAACAGAATTTTCTAACTTCTTACAGGTAGTGAGGCGAGGAACTGCCAAAACTATTTACAATGGTTATTTACCAAAAGGTTATATACAATGAATTACAGGGTGAAGCCTTCATTAGTCATGTGTGAGTGGTGGTTTTTATTTCCATTTTTTTTCGTGAGTTTTTTGGTGTGTCTGTGGTAGGTCTTTAACCTTTGCAACTGCTTCTTGAAAGAAATACTATATAGCACTATGGTAGAACCTAGCCATGCTGTGGTCACTGCTCAGTCAGGGTGAGAGGACCTCCCAGCAGGACACGCTGTGACCACCCTGTCCGTGCAGGTGGTAGCTGGGCACTACAATGTCCCAGCCATTGCCCTATGCCCTGTGCAGATGCAGCCAGGCCAGGCCAGCCTATCCAGGCTATTCCCACTGTACTTTGCTCCTCATTATGCACATTGGCAGGCCAATACTGGCAACAGTGCTAGCAGTGTGGGCTGTGGAGGGTATTGGCAGCCACCACACACTGGATAGACAGACACACACTCCACACACCTATGCTAGCATTGTGCAACTATAGAGGTGTTTGGCAGCCTTGGCCACCACAACTGTCCTGGGCACAGTGCAGGCATGGCTATGGTATGCAATACTGTTGGGGTCACTCTGTCAGACACCAGACCTGAGGCACACTCCACAGACATCAGAAAAGTTGCTATGATGCAGCTCAATCAGCCAATTATGCTTAACGTAGGAATTTCTATCTGCCAGTTATCATAGCAACCTTTTGATAGCTGTGTACAGTTTACCCATGTTTAGGGTGGCATTGCTAAGGTATGCAAGTGCTAGTATCGGGAGATGCACGCAGGGCCCAACATCCTGCATCTCCAGGAGGCTTCGGATAATGGAGCCTGTGGGTGTGGGTGTGTCTGCCCCTGTTGGCCGCTGCTCTAGGGCAGAGGTTCCCAACTCCAGTCCTGGAGGGCCAAACACTGTCCGGGTTTTCATGCTGTCCCTAATGAATATGCATGAGATACATCTGCATTCCATGGGGGCGGTGCATAGAAATGCAGCACAGCCATATTTATTAGAGGCAGCATGGAACCTGAATGGTGTTTGGCCCTCCAGGACTGCATTTGGGAGACTCTGCTCTAGGTAATGCGCATGTTTATGGTGTCTGTGCTCTGTAGAGTAAAATGTAGGTGTTTTGGGCATGTTTACATCATCTGCAATAAAGGTTCTGTCTGTATTAGCACGTTTTAGTAGTGGGTAAAATATGGGGACTGGGTTGGCAGGAACCACAGCTGGGACTTGAACCTGTGACTTTCTGCTTCTGAACACACTGGCTGTGTGAACTGCACCACCGTGTTGCCACAGAGATGGTGCCTTCCCTGATGATACCATGACTGTTCGTCAGACAGGGCCTATCTGTTGCAGTGCATGGCACCCACCTACACAGGGCTAGACCATGGTCTGCTCTGGGCAGCTGCCACTGCCCCCTCCATCACCAGTACCCCTCTGCCACCCTGCTGACATGCCCTTCTGCTGGTGGTGCTGGATGAGCGCAGTCTTGGGCCATCCAGTGTGTGGGTAGGCGGCTGCCTATGGTGCGGGTTCTGGGGTATGGTGCGGGTTCTGGGGTAGGGGTGCCTGCATAGCTGTCCACGCTTCCCCCCAGCACCGCCTGCCAATGTTCTGTGCCCTTGGGGGTACCTGCTGGGTACTATCCCCTGTGACACTGTGGGAAGCACACTTGTGCCCATGTTGGGCCCTCATCAGTTGCTGTCTGGCTGCACTACTGTTTCAGCATTCTTATGGGCCACCTAGGCATCACCCTAGTCCACACTGTGGCCCAGCTGCACCACAGCATGTGCCGCCTGCAGCCCTCTGTGTCTCCTTTTCAACCATCTGTCCAGTTGCCCATTCCGACATGCCCGCCTTGCTGTTGCGGAACATGTGCACGCCATAGGAAACCTGACCAATGGAGAGGGAAAACCCTGCTCAGCGCAATTTCACTGTGGGCTCATTCACCTTGTATGGGGACAGAGCATAGACCCTTCCAAAATTCATATCTTTTTTTTTGGAGCTTTCTCGGGAATGTTTTTTGATGTTTCCCATTAAAATCACTACTGGCCAGCGTGGTTATGTTTTTATTACATTTTCTGCTGGTCATTTTCACTGTTTATTTGCCCTTTTGTTCTGTGCACATGTATCACATTTTTCACTTTTGTAGGTTTCCCTAGTTTTGCTGTACATTGCTGACGGAAATGGTTTATTTTCCCTTTAAATCAGCTCTAATGCCAGGGTTTCACTGGCCTTAGTTTTCAGCCTCGAATTTCACAGCGTTAGTGTGCAGGGAGCCTCTCCCCTCCCACTCTCTGCCCATTGACCCTCTCTCTCCGCCCCTGGGGAGCCTTACTCCGCCCTCCAGGAGCCTTTCTCCACCCTCAGCGCTCATTTGCGCCGCTGCGTGCGTTATTATGCGCTAAGGTACCTCTGCGCCCAATAAAGTGCCAGTATTGTGCAATAAGGTACCTTATCGCGTGGTAACATGGCAGAGCGCACATTGAGATGGTTTAGTAAACATACCCCTAAGTGTACCTGAGACAATGGAGGGTTAAGTGGCTTGCCCAGGAGTAGGCTACGGGATTAGGGACCCTAGTCCCTCTGGCCTGAGGTTGCTTGTCCCCATGTGGGAATTGAACCCCTGGCCTTCTGACCTGACGTAATCTGTCCCAACCACTGAGCCACTCCTCCCCTTTGCATGGTTTTGGTCTTTAGGTTATTTTAAGCTGTTCAGTTTTACCCCTTCCCCAAAATGTTCCATGGTCCTGATGGAGAAAATTATTATTCTACGCAGCACCCCGTCCTTGATGATTTTTTTATTCTTTGTTTTTAATGTTCAATATCCTGATTTTTATGTTTTTGATTAATTTTAGTAATGTAAACTGCCTTGATGCAGGGGCTCTGTTGAATGGTGAAATAACAATGAATACAATAAATACATGAATAAATAAAAAGAATAAAATATTAAAAATAATTGAACATGAGTAGAAATAAAATGATACAAACAATGATTATTCTATGCACACATGTATAGTATATGACAGACATTATCACCAATCTTAGTACAAACATGCAAGAATTGAAAATGTAAATGTTTATATTTTTTGGAAAGGGACACATTGAAAAAATATAGTACTATAATCATTCATTTAGCTATTTGAAGCATAATTTTATAAATTCATTTTCATGTGCTTAGACCAATCAGTATATGTAAAATTCCTCTTATAAAATTACCATATAGGGCATGTATGTGTAATGACAAGAACACTTGTACTTGTGTGAGACTTTGATGTAAACATGTTCCAAGGCAGAACCTGGATGGAAAATGGGTAAAATTATGATTTATGCATGTAATTTATAAAAAATGAAGAATCACTTGTATTATGTTTTTGCACTTAATGCTGTTGAGTCAATGTCTACTCATGGCAACCCTATGGACCGTTGTCTTAAACTATGTTTGGTCTTCTGTCAGGCAGCTAATTGTTGATAGAGTGGCATCCATAGCTGTTGGCATTGTATCAGTCCATCACATTGCTGATCTTCCTCTTTTGCATTGACTTTCAACCATACCAAACACAATGGGGTATGTTTACTAAACTGCAGTAACATAGCAGCGGCTACGTTAACGCACGTTAAGTAACGTTAATGCGCATTAACGTAACGTTAACATTACTTAATGCGCGTTAACGTTGCCGGCTGCGGTAAGGCTCGCAGAGGGTGGAGAGAAGGGGCCAATGGGTGGGGAAAGACTTCTGCTACACTAATGCGGCGATATGAAGGGCGGAACATTACCGGGACTGAAAACCTGTCGTTAGATGCACATTTGCAGGGGAGAGAAACCATTTTAGCGTCTGCAATGTACAGCATAGGCAGGGAGCCCAAGACAAGTGATAGTAGTGATCCATTTGCAGCAACAGCATAGTGCCCAAGTATGAAAGGCCACTATGGTGATGGTGCAAATGGGGCATGGGGGTTGCAGGCGGGACATGTAGTGGGGGGCAGCTGGGGCACAGGGCAGACTAGGCTGTCGCCTAGGTGGCACATAGGAACATAGAAACTGGAAATCAGCAGGACAGCAGCTGACCAAGGCCAAGCATGCCCAGTAGTCAGTGTTCCACAGTGTCCCATCCAGGGGACATTACCCAGCATGTACCCCAAAGGTCACACAGGTACCACTATTCCTGTAATGGGGCAATCAGTGTACATCTGGGGACCACCCTAACAAGGGTCCATAGACCTTACCCAGGCTGTGTCCCAAAGAGTTTGTAAACCCAGCTAATTGAACACCCTTTACTGCAGCCCCTAGTAAGGCATTGCAGGGTGTGACCACACATTGACAGAAACATATATACACCCGGTAGGCCGTACCGGGTACACCATACCTGAGATGCATGCCCTAGCCTGTCCACAGTCGGCTGTCACAACACAAGCAACCTACATCTACCTGGTCCACCCTAGCTAATAGCTGCTAAAGAACCAACCTGACATCCCCCCAGCCATCTCTCCCCCATGTGGAAGGGACATAACATTGGTCGCGGGGATGGGGGGATGTGTGGATGTCCATATATGCCTCCCCACCCCAAAGCCCGCACCCTAGGCACCCGCTTACCTGCACAGTGGATGGCCTGGGACTGTGCACTACCAGCAACGAAAGCATATGGGCATGTCAGCATGGCAGGGGGGGTGTACGTTGGTGCTGGCAGGGGCAGCGGCACCTGCCTGCAGTGGACCTAGGCCATGCCCTGTACCAGTACATGGTGTGCAGTGCAACAGAAAAGGTCTGGCTGAGGAAATGTGAAGGTAGCCACAGGGACTGTTGTGCCTCTGTGGCAACAGTGTGGTGCAGTACACACAGCCAGTGTGTCTGGGAGCAGAGGGTTACAGGTTCAACTCCCAGCTGTGGATCCCGCAGAGTATGTCCCTATATTTTACCCTACAATGCAGATACAACATCAACATGTGCAATCCCCAAAGCAGCGGCGAACAGGGGTAGAAACACCCACTCACACAGTCTCCACTCTTCAAAGCTTCATGGAGAGTCAGGCTGTTGGCCCCAGCACGGAGCTGCAGTTATCACCAGTGCACCACTACTACCTCCTGCACAGTTTAGCAATGTCAGCACTGTGATCAGGACCAGTTTTGTGGGCAGGGTTGCCAACCACCCCTATCTTTGTACAATGCTGCAATAGAAGTGTGTGTGTGTGTGTGTGTTTTTCTATCCATTGTGTTGTGACTACCTACACCTCACTGGGCCCACAATGCCCCACTGTTACCAGTGTTAGCCTTCAAATGTGCATAATGCATAATGATTTTGTGGGTATGACCCTGACAGGGCGGATTGGCCAGCATGCATCTGCACAGGGTGTAGGGCAATGGCTGGAACACTGTAGTGCCCAACCACTACCTGCTTGGACAGGATGGCCACAGCATGTCATGCTGGGAGGTCACTCTCACTCTGACTGAGCAGTGACCATGTCATGTCTATGTTCCCACATAGTACTCTATACTATCTGTTTTCAGTGAGACTTGTGTGTTCCCAGTTCTGGGACCCAATCACTGAGCCACCAGCTTGGTGTTTGTGCTGTATATTCCGCCTCTTGGTGCACATAGCTTCTCTATGAGCATGCACTATGGACTGGCTAGTGGGCAGTCTGCACTTATTCTGTGCATGGTTGGAACACCTTGTAGGTGCTGCAGGGTCAGTCTGACTGTGCTGTCTGCTGGTGAATGGCAAACTGTGGTGTGGGGCAGTTGAGGTTTTCCAGGCATCCCCCCCCCCCCCATATTACTGCTGGTCTGCCACTGCCCCTGTCACAGGTATGGCTCTGGCCCACCAGCCCTGGAAGGCTGTTTTTCACCAGCAGGACTGGAGTTGCTTGTCCTATGGCTATTCTTCAGGGCTCAGGCACCTGTTCCTCCTCTCCCTTGCCTACAAAATGGGTGATGGTGGGCCTTTTGTGGTATGTAATGTATACCACTTTGACCCATAGAAGCAGTGCTACAATAACCTCATGCAAGTCTAGACACCCCTCTGCCCTGATAACAGGTGCCCATGGCAGCCAGACCTTAACACTGGGTACGAAATAATCTGGGTGGTGTCTGGTCCCAGAGAGCCACATGTGACTGCAGAACACAGAATTACTTTCAGTTGCACTGCTAGGAACACCTGTCACACACTGGTAGTGATGGGGGATGCACAGCAGGACCTATCTCTAGCACCACATGCACTGCTGACCTAGTGCTGGGCGCCCATCCTAAACCTCAGGGTGAATACAGAACCTGCACAATGGCATAGTCTATAGCTACTCTGTGCCAGTATCATGCACTGTCAGTCCATTTTACCACGCTGCAGTACCGGAGAGGTGAATACCCCATTTGGTGTTCAGCTGTAGACCGCTGTTCTGCATGTGCATTGCATCATGGGTTCTGGTGGGGTTACCCTATCCTGGCACACAGAGCAGACGGTTTGTGCGGTAACCTGCATAAGAACATAAGAACATATAAGAACATAAGATATGCCATACTGGGTCAGACCAAGGTCCATCAAGCCCAGTATTCTGTTTCCAACAGTGGCCAATCTAGGTCATATGTACCTAGCAGTTTCCCCAAGGGACACAGGTTCCACAATGCTTGTATTGGTTCAAGCATTGATATCCTGGGTCCCTTCTTAATAATGGCAGTCCTTCTGTACCCAGCCATTGCTGTGCAGCAAGCCATAGTGATATAGCCTACTGGTTAGTGCAATGACATTCTAAGTAGTGGTCATGAGTTCAATTCCTCATTGTTCCCTCCTTTCATGCCTGTCCAACTCAGATATTTGGCATGCCTGTAACAGTCATATCTTTGCAGATCCGTGCTGCCAGCCCATAATACCCTCACCACAGTTGCCAACAATCCTTCAGTCCATCTATCTATGTCTGTCAGCTGTGTAGAATCCTGTCTTCCTGTGCAGGCTGCCACCCCATGTCCTGTGCTGGTACCCTTTTCTGCATTGCGCCTCTTCGTGCTTGCCTCACCTGTGCCTGATCTGCATGGCACTACCACTCCTCTGTCCACCCATCATTGTAACTATCCTGCCACCTCCGCCTTCACTGGGGGACACGTATTCCCATTGTCTGCCATCCACTGTCTTTCCAGTACTTTACATTGCCAACACCCTATGCTGTGGCACAGTTGCCCCCAACATGTTTGTCAACATTACTGGCAGCCACATGGGATGTCTGCAGATATGGCAGGTCCAGCAGCTCCCAGCTCTCCCTCCTTCAATCACCTGTTCATTGCCTTTCCTCAGTGCTCTATCCAGTATTAGGGTTACATCTGTTTCTATGCCTCACAGGTCATGCAAGTTAACCTGAAGCACCTTGCAGCCCTTAGGGCACACTAACCTAGGGCACCATAGCATTGTTAGGGCACCTTAACCTATAGTTCAATAACCCAGAGTGTCTTCTAAGGTGTCTTGTCATGTGCCTTCTAAGGTGCCTTCTAAGGTGCCTTATAAGGCGCCTGGTAACGCGCATCAGCCTAAGGCGCCTTGTAATGTGCATTACCTGACACGGCTTGCCGTAACGATGCACCGCCCACACCTTTATATGGGCATCCGTAACATTACTGGGGGACTTAACGACGGTAACATTACCGCAGTTTAGTAAACATACCCCAATGTCTTTCTCTAATAATATCTCTCTTCTCATGATGTTTCATAGTATGAAAGTCAAAGTCTTATCATTTGATATTTTTTAGGAAAAATTAGGAAGTAGATTGAACTCCTCTAGTACTGACTGATTTGTTTTTAGGGCAGTCCACCGTATATCTTCACTTTCATCCAGTAACATGGTAATTACCTTCTACCAATTTTCATACCTTAGTTATCATCATACAGTCCTCTGATGATTTATTCTGCATATACTGTAAACTGAGCAACCATGGGGAAAGTATGCAGCCTTTTCATATGCCTTTGCTGATTTTCAACCATTCTGTTTCTCTTTGTTCCATTCAAACAGTAGCTACTTGATCAATGTAAAGGTTGTGCATGAGAAATATCAGGAATTCTGGTTTCCCATGCTTGTTTTTATTAAGCATTTGTATCTTAATACATACAAGACATTGCAGTAAATACAGAAAAACACTCAAAAAACAAGAGCGTCAATACTGAAAATAATTGCAGGAAAACCAAACGTTACAGTCCACATCATGGAGCGACAATGCAAAAATAAACTAAAATAACAAATTCTTAATTCTCTGAAACACTATACTTCTAACAGATCAGGTTCCCATGGGCAGACAGGAGGAGAAGGTCGGTGATCGCAGCAGCGAGGCTTTGGTGGGGCCAGGGCCCATGTGACCCATCCCTTTCCAATGCCTCTGACACAATTAATAGTCTAGAGTCTTGTTCAGTTAATTTATCAATCATTTCACTAGTAAATTCAGAGGCTTATTTCATGGAAACACTAAAAGATGTTTCTAAACAAGTGAACATATATCTTTTAAAGTAAACTCTTTAACTGAAGAAACAACAGGTGAAGTAGTTTGAGGAGATAGAAAATGCAACATGCAAGCAAAGACACAGGATAGAAATGAGTCCCACCAGAAGCTAGACTCGACTGAGGAACAACTTACCCCTCCAGGCTATGGTAATGGGGACTTATACAGAATAACAACAGGTCAATTCACAGAGTAATACAAGTGACCAAAAAATAGTAAAATTACTCTATTAGCAACAGCACCTATTAAAAGGAGACATAAACTTATGGGAGTATTCTTCAAAGAAATAAAAAAGGCTCGGGGATGTCTCAGACCAACCGGCGTAAAACGAAGACACCAAAGTATCTAAGAATGCCGCAATAGCATCAATGACTGTCCACCGGCCATAAAAATAGTATTTTTAGTAGTATTTTTAAGACACCCATAAAATGTAGCAAAATAGTGAAAAAGTACTTAACTTCAGATACCCCAACGCCAATTATCTCAGCGCCTTTTAATGCATTTCACTCAATAAAAATGAGTTTCTTCAGGGGGATTTAGAACTAGAAAAAACAAAAAGTTAAGTTAAAAATAAGTTAAAAAATCACTAATACAATAATAGTCTCGCATATTGGTGCAAAGTTAATCAAATGTGACTTTTCCTACAAACCCATCATACCTGAAATCATAAATTGTTGCTGCCCACGTTTTGAAACAAAGAGTAAAACTCGTAAAGGACAAGTGCTCAAAAAACCGCCGCGCATGCCGACCACAATCACTGAGCACTTTTTAAAGGATGGCTGTGACGTCACTAATTGTGTTAAAGCTGCACAACAAAAATGGAGGATCGCCAATGTAACACCAATTTTTAAAAAGGGTTCCAGGGGTGATCCTGGAAACTACAGACCGGTGAGCCTGACGTCAGTACCGGGAAAAATGGTAGAAACCATCATAAAGAATAAAATGACTCAGCATGTAGATAGTCACAACCTAATGGGAGACAGCCAACGTGGCTTTAGACAAGGAAGATTTTGTCTTACTAATCTGTTATGTTTTTTTGAAGGAGTGAATAAACAGGTGGACAAAGGTGAGTCCGTTGATATTGTGTATCTGGACTTTCAGAAAGCCTTTGACAAGGTCCCTCATCAGAGACTTTTGGCAAAACTAAAGAGTCATGGGATAGGAGGCAGTGTACTATTGTGGATCAGGAACTGGTTAAAAGATAGAAAGCAGAGGGTAGGGCTAAATGGCCAATTTTCCCAATGGAGAAAGGTGAATAGTGGTGTACCCCAGGGATCTGTGCTGGGTCCGCTGCTTTTTGACATATTCATAAATGACCTGGAAAGTGGAATAACGAGTGAGGTTATCAAATTTGCAGATGACACAAAACTATTTAAAGTTGTTAAAACCCAAGAGGATTGTGAAAAATTGCAAGAGGATCTTGATAAATTGGAAGACTGGGCATCAAAATGGCAGATGAAATTTAATGTGGACAAGTGCAAGGTTATGCACCTAGGGAAGAACAACCCAAACTATGGTTACACGATGCAAGGTTCCACATTAGGAATCACCACCCAGGAAAAAGATTTAGGCGTCATTGTGGATACCATGTTAAAACCCTCGGCCCAGTGTGCAGCGGCGGCCAAGAGAGCAAATAGAATGCTAGGTATGATAAGGAAAGGAATGGAAAATAAAACAAAAGATATTATAATGCCTCTATATCGTTCCATGGTGAGACCGCACCTTGAATATTGTGTGCAGTTCTGGTCGCCGTATCTTAAAAAGGATATAGCGATTTTAGAAAAGGTACAGAGAAGAGTCACCAAAATGGTAAAGGGGATGGAAGGATACTCCTATGAAGAAAGGCTAAAAAGGTTAGGGCTCTTTAACCTGGAAAAGAGACGGCTGAGGGGAGATATGATAGAAGTCTATAAATTAATGAACGGAGTGGAACGGGTAAATGTAGATCGATTGTTTACGTTATCAGAATATAGAAAGACTAGGGGACATGCAATGAAGCTACAGGGTAAACTATTTAAGACTAATAAAAGAAAATATTTTTTCACTCAACGTGTAATCAAACTCTGGAATTTGTTACCGGAGGATGTAGTAAAGGCTGTTAGTGTAGCTGGGTTTAAAAAAGGGTTGGACAAGTTCCTGGAGGAAAGGTCCATAAACCATTATTAAGAAGTGACCGAAGATATCAATGCTTGACCCAGTACAAGCATTGTGGAACTTGTGTCTCTTGGGGAAACTGCTAGGTACATATGACCTAGATTGGCCACTGTTGGAAACAGAATACTGGGCTTGATGGACCTTGGTCTGACCCAGTATGGCATATCTTATGTTCTTATGTTCTTATGTAAAACTAGGGGACATGCAATGAAGCTACAGGGTAAACTAAGACTAATAAAAGAAAATATTTTTTCACTCAACGTGTAATCAAAGTCTGGAATTTGTTACCAGAGGATTTAGTAAACGCTGTTAGTGTAGCTCGGTTTAAAAAAGGTTTGGACAAGTTCCTGGAGGAAAGGTCCATAAACCATTATTAAGAAGAGACCCAAGATATCAATGCTTGCCCCAATACAAGCATTGTGGAACTGGTTTCTTTTGGGGAAACTGCTAGGTACGTACTACCTAGATTGGCCACTGTTGGAAACAGGATACTGGGCTTGATGGACCTTGGTCTGACCCAGTATGGCATATCTTATGTTCTTATGTTCTTATTACTGGTTATTCTCCCCTGAGTTTCAGGATTCAGAAGATTGTTTCAAAACATATGAATGTGCTTAGCTCAATTCCGGGGTTAGCCACCAAGAAAATTCGATGTGTATGGCAACGTGGCCGGAACCTTAAAGAACGATTAAGTCCTGCTGTTTTGCGGTCTGTGGGCCCACCTGTTGAGTCTGGAGGGATTACAGGTCATAGGAAGTGCGGCCGATGCAATATATGTGCTGTTACTTGGGAGACAGACCATTTCATCTACAATGGACACACGTATCTGTTGAAGGGAAATACGTCTTGTGTCACTAGTCATGCTGTATATGCTATTCGCTGTTCTTGTAATCTCTTGTACATTGGGAAGACGATTCGTTCTTTGAGAGTCCGAATACAAGAACATAAAAGTCGTCTAAAACATGGAGTATTGACAGCACCGATCGTTCACCATTGTAAATTGCAAGGACATGCTTTTGAAAGCTTACAGTGTTTTTGCATCGAAGAAGTCTTGAGAGGTGCGCATGGGAAGTCACAAGAAGAATTTCTATTATATCGTGAACAATGGTGGATTTTCATCTTAAGATCTATACATCCTGGAGGGCTCAACACCGTTATTGATTGGGGAGCCTGCCTTTAATTTGTCCAATTTTTTGAAGTTAATGTTGGTCCTTGATTTTGGGCCATTTTTATGGAGATATGATATTTTGTTGATACTGATTTATCTCCATATTAGTGATTTTTTATGAGCATTGGCCATGTCTCTATGTATGGACTTGAGATTTTTGTTGTGCAGCTTTAACACAATTAGTGACGTCACAGCCATCCTTTAAAAAGTGCTCAGTGATTGTGGTCCGCATGTGTGGCGTTTTTTTGAGCACTTGCCCTTTACGAGTTTTACTCTTTGTTTCAAAATGTGGGCAGCAACAATTTATGATTTCAGGTATGATGGGTTTGTAGGAAAAGTCACATTTGATTAACTGTGCACCAATATGCGGGACTATTATTGTATTAGTGATTTTTTAACTTATTTTTAACTTAACTTTTTGTTTTTTCTAGTTCTAAATCCCCCTGAAGAAACTCATTTTTATTGAGTGAAACGCATTAAAAGGCGCTGAGATAATTGGCGTTGGGGTATCTGAAGTTAAGTACTTTTTCACTATTTTGCTACATTTTATGGGTGTCTTAAAAATACTACTAAAAATACTATTTTTATGGCCGGTGGACAGTCATTGATGCTATTGTGGCATTCTTAGATACTTTGGTGTCTTTGTTTTACGCCAGTTGGTCTGAGACATCCCCGAGCCTTTTTGATTTCTTTGAAGAATACTCCCATAAATTTATGTCTCCTTTTAATAGGTGCTGTTGCTAATAGAGTAATTTTACTATTTTATGGTAATGGGGAAGCTGGTTGCACTCTCTCCTTACTCTGAAAAGTTAAGTCCGTCTCTCCTAAAGTCAGAAAATGCAGACAGGGTGGGATTGCAACACCCGAAATCACAGAGCTGTCCGCAGCAGATTCATTACTCACCAAAGATGACAAGTTGTTTTTTCAGTCAAATCCCTTATAGGGTGATCCATCAGCCATGATGTTAGCCACTTTCATAATATGATGCGATGGTCCCTTCCTTTTTCTCTTAACCATGCCCAAAGAAGTTCACGGCACTGCTAGCTCTGAGGTGCTCTGAAGAAGTGGCAAAGGGGCATGACCTGCCCCTTTAGACACGTTCCTGCAGTCTCGTGCCCATGACCACATCCCTTGATGGGGCCTGGAATTAAATAGCCTGAATGATATCACAATGGGGTTCTCAGCATGAACGCCAGCAGAGATTCCAGCAAATAGACAAGATTGATATCAGCTCTCAACTCTTCCGTGGTGGATTCTGTAATTAAGGAGCCTGTATGACATTACATCAGAGTGCTCAGTCCAACATGAATTCTGGCAGAGATTCCAGAAAGCAGAGGCAAGGTTGGTATTATGTTTCAATTCTCCCATAGTTGGACCTGGAATTAAATAGCCTGGATGATATCACAGTGGGGTGCCATTACAAACGCTGACAGAGATTCCAGCAAGCAGAAGCAAGATTGGTTTTAGCTCTCCTAGCCATGCTTTTTAATGTGGCCCAAAATTTTTTATGGTGTCTGCAATCAAAGGCCTTGTCCTAGTCAATAAAACTTATGTAGATATACTTTTGGTATTCTTTTTTCTTTCATGGATGCATCTCATATCCATGATGGTGTATCTTTGAACCCTGCAGGCACTTCAGGTAATTCTCATTCCAGGTATGGTTGTAGTCTCCACTGAATGCTGATGGGAATCGTTTTGCTGGCATGTGGGATCAGAGCAATTGTGCGATAATTTTTATAGTCAATTTGATCATTTTTTTCCAGTATTGGTACAAACACAGATCTTTTCCAGTCAGTTGGCCATCTCTTATACATATACACATTTATACCATCTCTAGAGCTAGTGTAAAACAAGCTCATTTACGAGTTATGTAGGATTTGTGCTTGTATTTTATAAAGACACATTCATCTTATGTATTCATTTATTTAGGGTTAGAGGAGTAACCTAGTGATTAGAGGAACAGCCTGGTGTCCAAGAGAAAAGGGCTTGATTCCCACTGGCACTCCTTGTGGCCTTGGGCAAGTCACTTTACCTTTCATTGCCTCAGAAGAAAGACCGGGCAATTTACTTCCAGTCACACCTTGTCAAGAAAATCCAGGAGCTGCTGGGTCAGCTGGAGTCAGCATTGACTCAATAGCATGCGTTGAATTTATTTATGAAAAACGTAATATACCATTCATCTACACCAAGTCCTTCCTCATCATATTACAGTAAAACATTCATAAAATAATATGAAGCAGTATAAAAATAAATGCCCATCTCCCAATAGATCACTATATCAATACTCTCACCAAAATCTACTTCCAGTTACTCATACCAGCTCACTCAAAAACACAGCGCCTTTTCCAAAAGCTCTGATAAAAGGAAACACCTTCAAGGCCTTTCAAAACGTCAAGCAATCCCCTCCTGTAAGGGACTCTAGCTATCCATTTCATAGCTTGGAAGCAACCCAGCCAGGACCGCACCAAGCTAGAAACACACCTTGTGCGACTAATGAATCTGGTTCCCCTCTCCACCCAGCCACGTTCAGTAACTCACTCTTTTTTGAACTTCCTGGAAGCCCAGTGATGATATCAGTGCCCCCTTCTGTGATTGTGCCCTGTGCATACGCACCACTCACACAGCCCTTGTTACAAAGTAGCTTCAACAATTCCATCAGATCTTCCTGATATAAAACCATATGAACCATCACCAAGATCTGAAACTTTAACCTTACCGAAAATTGAGAAATGTAGTCCCTGCAGCAACAACCTGTCAACAAGCTTGCTGCCACATTCTACATTAACTGCAGTACCTCAGTATTCTTATGAGGAACTCCCATGAGTAAATCTTTACTATAATCCATATCCTCAACAGCAGTGACTGAAAAATGATTGAAAAGTCATCCAGAGGCATCAAACTTTTCCATCTCCAAAACAGCCAAAGCTTGAGTCACATATGCAATATGTGAATTAAACATCAACAATTCATTAAATATAACATTTGAATTCTAAGCATGTGCTAGTTTCAAAAATTGTTGTGCTAGTTTTGGTATGTGAGAATACACCCCTTTGTTTAATGTTCAGGAGTTGAATAATTTGTAAGTTCTTCCCAGTCGCTCCTATTAAAATCTATGCAGGAAGCTATTTTAAAATGGAACAGAGAGGCTTGCCCTCTCTTTTCAAACAAACCTGTTTGAAACTTGATGGCAGCAGTGGCTTACCAAGGGTGGGGAGGTGGGTTCAGCCTACTCTGGGTGACACCCAGGAGAGGGGGGCATCCCAGCCAGACTCACGGAGGTAGTGCAATAAACTCACCATAAAGCTGGCTTGCCATGCTGTTTCTGTGGGCCCGGCTGCTCTTCTCTCCTGTCTGAAGTCTCATGAATCGTGAAACTTCAGCCCAGGAGAGGAGAGTGGCCATGCCCAAGGAGATTCACCTCTGTCTACCTGTTTATTCACACCTTCAAAAACATTTAACAGATTAGTTAGACACAGGGCCGGCCCGTGCATTGTGCAAGAATGTTGTTTGCACAGGGCCCCGCGTTTCAGGGGGCCCCGCACAAACAACATTCTGCATCTGCCGGTAAATTTTAAAAAAAAAAACTTGCTGCCGCTGCCGCCGTGGCAGCAGCAGAATCGAGCGTCCCGCGAGGCCCCCCCTGCCCGGCAGAGTCCTCCATGTGGCCTCAGCTCCCTAAGTGCTGGCTTTCAGAGCCGCGAAGAGAGAGAGCTTCTCCCTCACGGCTCTGTTAGGCCGCTGGCGCTGATGGGAAACAGGATTTCCTGTTTCCCATCAGCCCTGCAGACTTAAACAGAGCCGCGAGAAAGGGAAACTCTCCTTTCGCGGCTCTGAAAAGCCCACGCTGAGGGAGCTGAGGCCACATGGAGGACTCTGCTGGGCATGGGGGGCCCCGTGGGACGCTCGATTCTGCCACTGCTTTTTTTGTTTTTTTTTTAATCTACCTGGGCGATGGGGAGGGGGGCTAAGACTGAAAATGGGGTGATGGGGGTTTAGGACTGGACGTGGGCTGGTGGGGGGGTAGGACTTGTAATGGGCTATTGGGGGCTAGGACTGGAAATGGGCTGATGGGGGGGCTAGGACTGGTAATGGGCTATGGGGGGCTAGGACTGGAAATGGGCCGATGGGGGGGCTAGGACTGGTAATGGGCTTTGAGGGGGGGCTAGGACTGGAAATGGGCTGATGGGGGGGGCTAGGACTGCAAAAGAGCTGATGGGGGGCTAGGACTGGTAATGGGCTATGGGGGGACTAGGACTGGAAGTGGGCTGATGGGAGGTTTAGGACTCGTAATGGGCTATGGGGGGACTAAGACTGAAAATGGGGTGATGGGGGGTTAGGACTGGTAATGGGCTGGGGGGTTGCTAGGACTAGAAATGGGCTGAGTGGGGGGGAGCTAGGACAGGAAATGGGCTGATGGAGGGGCTAGGATAGGACTGGAAATGGGCTGTTGGGGGAGCTAAGATTGGAAATGGGCTGCGGTGGTGGCTTGGATTGAAATGGAATCATGGAGGGGCTAGAACTGGAAGTAGTCTCATGGGGGGCTTGGGTTGGAAATGGGCTGAGTGAAGGGGAGCTAGGATTGACATTGGCTGATGGTGGGGATAGGAAAGTACTATAAATGGGCTGATGGGGGGCTGGGATGTGAAATGAGCTGATGGAGGGACTCGGATAGGACTGGAAATGGATGGGGGAGCTAGGACTGGAAATGGGCTTATGGTGTGGCTAGGATAGGATTGGAAATTGGCTGATGGGGGGACTAGAAGGGAGCGGATGCTGGGTGGGGCTGGAACTAGAAGGGAGTTGATGTTGGGGGAGAATTAGAATGGGATGGAGCTGGGAGACTGAAATGGAGAGGGGAAAAATATTTTGTGTGGGAGGGAAGACAAATCTACAATTGGCCGAGTATTGGGAGAGTAAGTGGGGATTGAGGATGGAGGGGTAAAATTTGAGTGGATGAAATAGGAATGAGGAAAGAGCAAAAGGAGAAAGGTTAGTATGTTAAAGCAGATGTAGAGAGAGAACGGAAAAAAAAAACTAGAAGAGAGAAGTAAGGACAAATGGACAGCAGACAATGGAGAGTTAGCAGAAGACACAAAGAAACCAGAAGAAAGTAGCTGGAGCAATTGCAAAGGAAAAAAAATGCACAAAAGGTAGAAAAATATCTCTTTATTTTGAATTTATTAACTGGAATATGTCAGCTCTGGGAAATGTGCATCATTAACGTCTGTGCTTTGTTTAGTACAAGAGGAAATTAATTTATAGTTTTATTTCTACGGTGTTGTTGTACATTCCAAGTTTGGCTTTTGGGGTTCCCAGTTTAATTATTGTCTTCCTGTTTCTAAATTGTGATTCCTTGTTTGGTGATGGTCTATGTTCTGCATGTGTAACTGAGCTGAAGTATTCTGTTTATGTAATTCCTATTTGACATTGCCACTTGTTCTCTTTCTCCAGTAGGTCATGTATTGTTATTCTCTGAAATGTATTGGTTTAATATTTGCAGTGTTGCCTTTTGATAGGTAGAGTATGGTGCTTTGTGAGTCCTGGTAGTGCTGTTACGATACGGCGGGTTTGCTATTGGTTCTAAATGGGCAGTGTTTGTAGTAGTTCCTAATGTGCCTGGCGGTTGGCACTGGATTATAGTAATGTAGAAATCTTTTAGTCTTTCTTTATCCATACACTCATTAAGAGGCATTTTTACTAAAAGTTAGCATATGGTAACATTATGCAAATATTTATGCAAATTAGGCCCCTTTTGCAAAACAGGCCCCGCACCCAGTCTCCGCACATGGCCCCGCACCCCCCTTGGGCCGCCCCTGGTTAGACAATACTTTCCTTGGCGAAATCCATGTTGGCTTTCTCCCATTAAACCATGACTATATATATGTTCAGTCATTTTATTCTTTATAATGTTTTCTACCATTTTGCCCGATACCGATGTCAGCATGTATTTTCCTGGATTGCCCTTAGAACCCTTTTTTAAAAACTAGCGCTACATTGGCTATTCTGCAATTGTCAGGTACTACAGATGATCTTAATGATAGTTCATAGATTCCTAGTAGTAGGTCTGTAATCTCATCTAGTCCAGGTAATTTACTATTCTTCAATTTATCAAATAGTTGTAATACATCATCCTGGTTTCTATATTTCTTTCAATTCTTCCGATATATCACCTTTAAATAACATTTCAGGCATGGGTAACTTTCCTACATATTTTTCAGTAAAAACCGAAGCAAAGAATTCATTCAAGCTCTCCATTATGGCCTTGTCCTCCCTTAGCGCCCCTTTTACTCTTCCTTTTTCCAATGGTCCAACTGACTCTCTCACAGGTCTTTTGCTACGAATGTATTTGAAAAAGTTTTTATTATGTTTTTTTTCACAGCTAGCTTTTTTTTTTTTAATTCTCTCTTTGCCTGCCTTATCAATGTTTTGCATCTAACTTGCTAGTGCTAATGTTGCTTCCCATTTTAGTCATTTGACACCTTTTTCCATTTCCAGAAAGATGCTTTTTTTGGCTACAACGGTCTCTCTGAACTCACCTTTAAACCATGCTGCCTGTTTTTTGGCCTTCCTTCTACTTTTTTTAAAGTGTGGAATACATCTGGTCTGGGCTTCCAAGATAGTATTTTTAAACAACGCCCATGCTTGATGTAAATCTTTAACCTTTGCAGCTGCTCCTCTTAGTTTTTTCTTAATTATTTTCCTCATTTTATCATAGTATCCCTTTTGAAAGTTAAATGGTAGTACTGTGGATTTCCTTGCTGTCTTTCTTCCATTTATTAAATCAAATACAATCATGCTATGATCGCTATTGCCAAGTGACCCCAATATCCTTATCTCTTGCAATAGATCCTGTATTCCACTAAGGACTAGGTCCAGAATAGCTTCCCCTCTTATCAGTTCATGAACCAGCTGCTGCAAAAAAAGTCATTTATTTAATCTAGAAACTCTATCTCCCTAGCATGCCTTGCAGTGACATTGACCCATTCAATACCGGGGTAATTGAAATCACCCATTATTACTGTGTTGTAACTTTTGTTAGCATCCCTGATTTCTTTTAGCATTTCATCATCCATCTGTTCATTCTGGTCAGACCGTTGATAGAACAGCCCCCACTACTATTGCCTTCCCCTTTTTACATGGGATTTCTATCCATAGAGATTCTAAAGTGTAATTTATTTTATGCAAAACTTTAATCCTGTGTGACTCAATGCCCTCCTTAACATAGTGTGAAATCCCTCCACCAATTTGATCTACCCTATCATTGAGGTATAGTTTGTACCCAAGTATCACAGTACCCTATTGATTGTCCTCCTTCCACCAGATCTCCCAAGATGCCAATCATATCTAACCTTTCATTTAATGCTGTATATTCTAGCTTTCTCATCTTATTTTTTAGACTTCTAGCATTTGCATTCAGACATTTTAGAGGTTGTATTTTATTCATATTAATCTAGTTATTAGTTGATATGGATAATTTGGAATCTTTCAGCTCTGTACTTAAGGGCATTTGGGTTATTTCTATGTTTATTAGAACCTCTCTGTTGGGATGTCCTAACTTCCCTCTTTTGCTAGTATCCTTCAAGGATGCATCCTTCCAAACCATGCGCTCTTCGGCGACTGTCAGCTTTCTCCTATTAACTAGTTTAAAAGCTGTTCTATCTCCTTTTTAAAGGTTAATTCCAACAGCCTTATACCATCCCAGTTAAGGAGGATCCCATCCCTTTGGAAAAAGCCCCTCCCTTCCACAGAATGTTGCCCATTGCCTAATTAATGCAAAATCCTCTTCTTTTCACCATTGTCTCATCCACACATTGAGACTCTGGAGTTCTGTCCACCTTTTGGGTCCTACTCATGAAATGGGAAGCATTTTGGAGATTGATACCCTGGAAGTTCTGGATTTCAACTTCCTATGCAAAAGCCTAAATTTGGCCTCCAAAACCTCCCCAGTGTGAAGTCCGCTACCTTTGCACCAGGCAAGCATCTTACCAGACGATCCACATGTCCTCCAGCCACTCAGCTATCTACATGCCTAATGATTGAATCACCAACTATAATGGCCATCCTAACCCTTCCCTCATGGGCACATGGCCCTGGAGAAATTTCCTTGGTGCAAAAGGGTTTTACATCACCTGGAGAACAGATCCTATCTACAGGATCACTTTCTGTCACACCTTTCACGTGACTTCTCTCCTCCATGGCAACTGAGATGCTGCCAGACTGGAGATGGTAGTAGTAGGCTCCATGGCTATCATTTCTACAGTGAACCACCCTTGATGCTGCCTATCACCTGACTCTTAGTGCTGCCAACCACCATCCCATCTCTTCCATGGTGGTTTGCTTTGATAGGCATCGGCAAACTAGATGGACCATTCACTGCCATCGTTTGCTATGATACTATGTTACTACATGACTGACAGAAGAGACTAAGAATTCAGCTTGGTAAAGGAATTTCATTTTTACTGTACTTTTGCCACTACTGTTATTTCCACCCCTGGATGAAGTTCCCAGCCTAGGATCAATGCCCTCTTTTGAACCCAGCTGGAAAGGATGTTGTGTTGATGGATGTAGAATGCCACTGTTCTTGTGATGGTCCATCAGCTTCCCTCTACTAATGTGCTTTCTACAGTAATTGCATTCTGCATACCACGGATACTCAAGCAATTGAAAACGCCTCCATATCTGTGACATTTTATGAGACTTCCCCTTCTACTGGGGAGAGGAGGATGTGTTTGCCCATCTAATGATCCTATCAAACTGGATTCCAAGATCTTTGTGACAGAAACTGTCAGTCTTTTAGCTCCCTGACTGCTCAGTAGGCCTGTGCAGCCCTAGAATACTGTCACCCCATTTGTGCTGCCTCAGATACTTATTTAGACATATTCTATAAATGTGAGATGGAATATATTGACACAGTAAAGTGACCTTCCATCCCACTCCCACAGCTGCTATTGCAGATAGAGGGTCATTCTAAAAGGATTAGCTTTGGTTCGGACATCTGCAGACATACACTTGGATGTTAAAATCATGGACTTGTCTCAGTACCATTCCACAAATGCTGTTTGCAGATATCTCTAGTACAGGGACATTCAAGTAGGCACAGGGGTATGGCAGAGGCATGTCTGGGGAGGGACTATGGACTTACACATCTCTGTTCAATCCCAGAAGCAACAGAGCAGTCTATGTGCACATGCATATTTATTCCTGCTCCAGGAACGAATAGGCATCAGAAAAGTGTTTTTACCTTAAAACATCCAGAGAGCATAGAGAATTAAGTGACTGGCTTTAGATTACAAAGTCCCACACTGGAATTTGAACCCTAGCCACACAGTTCTTAAAACACTACACCAACCATTATGCTATTAGAAATCTCAGTTCTGGAATGCTCTTCTGGGGATTTCTATATAGACATTTGACACACCTACATATCGGCATGTCCACATTTCTGAAATTGCCCTTGAACTTTCACATGCATACCTTTCTTTTCAGACATTCTGGCTTTAACGTCCCAGATTGAACTTGGACGTCCCATTTGAAATGTGCCTCATGGTGGACAAGATTGTTACAAATAAATTATTTCACTGTAGCTTCTGGTTGTGCAATGGAGTAGAAAGATTAGATACAATCATGGCTATTTTTGAGGGGATATTGGGCGGTACTGAGTACTGGCACCTTTTTCATTGCCTGCTACAATTGATCCATGGTTCTCAATGTATTATTGAAAGAGGCCTGCATATGAGCACTGGCACCAATCTTTTTAAGAAGAAAGCACTGGAAGCTATAACCTGTCTTTCCCCACTGTCACTGTCTACTATGGAAGTGTTGTACAAATAAAGTGCAAACCTTCCACTAATACTTAGGGTAGTGAGCAATTGTCAATTGGCAAACTGAAAAGGCAGAATTTTCCTAGCTTTTCTCTACCTTTCCTAATTTCCTTGCCCCACTCCAAAGAGACACTCCTTGCAGGAAGAGATAGGAGGAGAAAGCTCACTAAAACTTTCAAAATCCTACTTGTAAATGCAGATAAACACAGCAGAACTTCTAAGGTTAAAGCATGTTTTTTTAAATCTTCTTTTTTATGCTTTCAACCAGCAAGTTCTTCCTCATTGGCTCAAAGTCAGACTTCAAGCTGTTTTTTCAATTTTTTTTTCCTTTTCAACCCTATGTCCAAGGACCTCTTCCTCACTCTCTCAAAGGCAGAATCCACGCTGTTTATTCATTCTTTTTTTCTTCCTTTGTGATCATAAGTTCTGACACCCTTTTCTCAATCTCTGAAAATCAGACACAAAATGGTTCTCTGGGGTTTCGCCTGGGCTCTGTCTTGAAGTCCTGCTGTGACCTCATGACCCATGGAATTTGTATAACTAAAGCAGGAATACATTTCTCTGACTGCCTGTCAAGGTTTGGTAGCATAATTGTCTGAAGTGTCTCATGCTGGCTGCTGATCACCCTTCGTTGACCTTCTTCGCCTCGCAGATTGGCTCCAGTGTTTCTGACCACATGCATGCACACAACAAAAAACAAAAGGGGGTATTTTAGAAGTCCTGTTTATGAGTTGGATGCCTGAAAATGGGCACTTGGACATGCAGGGCATGGAGACATTCCCAGAGGCATTTTAGAAAGCCAGTGTGCCCAGGGTGAACACATCGATATATCATGGGGGCACGGTGGAAGTGTGGCCTGGGCAGAGGAAGAAAGATGCACATGGCAGTGCGATTTCAGAATGGCACAAATATGTCTGGCCTCTGTTGGTGAGATTCTCATGCCTGAACTTGTTCCTGACCATGAATAAGGTGAAAAAAGTGCTTGTTGCATGGATGTAACTCTTCCAGGGGAAAGCACATAATGCGCTTACATCGCCACTGTTATTATTTCCTATCTGAAGAAACCTGAGCATAAATACAAACTCCAAACATATTACTGGCAAGACACCATATGTCTGAGCACCTACAATGGCAGGCTAGGATGTGCAAGTCTCATAGCATAGTCAGCCCCCTTCTGAAATACTCCTGCCAACATGTCCAGTTACCCACTTTAGAGGCCATGCAATTCAGGGATGTCCACATTTGACAAATGTCCGACCCTTGCACATCCAGTACCTTGCCTTGCAATCTGCATGAGGCTGAACTCCACGACTGCTCACAGGGATGTTCATTTTTTGGGATGGAGATGGAGTGATTTCAGAAGGTACTTATATGTGCCTCCCTTCATTGCTGTCACTCCACCCCACCCCCAATTTTTGGATGTTCTGTTCTGGAAGTTCCAGATTGTTATAGCCATTCCTTCTAAAATGTCACTTAAGGTTCACAAAGAACGATTGCACATGCATAATACACACCAACCTCTGCTGTGGAATTTCTGAGCTTTCCTGCTGGTGTGGGGATGCAATTTTGTCAAGGACCACATGGAGTCCAGGCTTAAGCAGCATAAGAACATAAGAAATGCCATACTGGATCAGACCAAGGTCCATCAAGCCCAGTATGCTGTTTCCACAATGCTCATCCTGGGTTCTCAATGATTTATGGACCTTTCCTCCACAACATTGTCAAAACCTTTTTTAAACCCAGCTACACTAACAGCTTTTACTGCATCCTCCAGTAGCCATATTGGTTAGTGATGTCAGCAGTCTCCCCAGCAGGAGAATTTAAGTCTGTGAACTAACAAGGGGTTAAACATTTTTAAAAAACTAGCATGCAATTAGTCACCAATTAACATTATTTTAACAAGTGTGTTTCTTAATTCCCAAAAAATATATCAATTAAGTTCCTAAACCTGAAACCCAAGTAAGTCCAGCATATTAGGATTCAGGACTAAGTATACAAATGCTAATTTATATATCCTTAATTCCACTATCAATTATATAAACCCTCCCCCAAAGGTGGGTGTCTGAAAATGTGCTGAATAATGTAGTATCAGAGGTAAATGGTCACTGTATGCTGCTGAAATGGTGGCTGCTGGGGAGATCAGATGAGGGACAATATTAAGGGGATAGCCTGCTGTGCTGGCAGAACTGAAAAGTAAACATTTAGAGGCCTATTCCCTACAGGACTTTCAGCCCCTGTATGGCCTCCTCAGAATCGAGTCTACCAGCCTGTACATGCAGGCCATGCCCTGATTCTGAAGGACTGCATGCCCTACAGATCCCCAGCTAACTCAATCAGGCTCTTGAATGGAGCCACAATGCCATGGCATCCTGTTGCCATGGCACCATGGCTCCATTCAGGAGCCACAATGCCAATTGTGGGACAGAGCCACTCTTTCCCTGCAACCCAACTCCTGATCGAGCCTACTATGACCAGGATTGGGCTGCGGGGATCCCACTGCACCCCCCTCACTGTTCTGCCACCACCAGCCTCTGCTGTCCCCTGAAGTCCAGAGGGACTTATTCCACCTCCAATGTGGAATAAGTCCCCCATCTAGAAGGCCAACCCAGGACATACAGGGCTGACCTCAGAATCGGCCCTGTATATCCAGAGTAATGGCCCACCGACGCATCACTCCATTCTGCCTGCCGCCCGTCCCCTCCCGCCTCCATCTAAGGTTCTCCATACAACCATGCTGTTTTTACAGGAAGCCTTGCAAGGGGATGGCAAGGGGAATGAATACTGGGGATGTACATCCAAGCGGGGCGTACATCCCCACTATTTGTGCTTCAGAATGACCCCCTCAGGGGGATATGCATATCACTGCTTGTGCTGAAGGAGGAAGGGTAATATTTGCCCACATTTATATCTATTATTAAGATTTAACTTTAACTCTATAGGGAATAGTGTAGGGGATTAAAGTGCACACAGTAGACAGAGGGTGGAGAAGTAAATAATGGGGGGCCAACGGACATTGTTCACCCTAAGAGAAGTGGTGTCAGTTGGCACTGACACCAGCAGCCCCATGCAGAAAAGAGCTTGGAGAAGAATTACCTGGAATTTAGGAGTATCAGGCCTCTTTATCTAAAAGAGCTTAACCCTCATCTGAGAAGGGAGGAGGGAACCCCCCTTGCTCTGCAGGACCTCCTCCTGAAGATGGCACCAAAAGACTCCTGGGAGCCTAGACATGCTAGGAGTGAAGATGCCCTCAGAGAGCCTCCTACAGTCCCAGTTTGGGGTAGGAGTAAAGATGAGGGCGGATGGTCTCCTCCCAACCCAGGGAATAGAGATGGCAGCAGAGAGACTCTGGAGAGCCTAATCCAGGCTTGGGAGTCCAGCAGTGGATCAGGACATTGGGGAGCTGCAGTGGTGGATCAGCTCCATGGGGAGCTGCAGTGGCAGAAAGTGCAGGAGCCACAAGGCCCAGGAAGGACCCAGTGGCAGATCAGCTGATTGGGAGCTGCAACTGCAGATTAGCTGAAGGGAAAGGTGCAGCGGCAGAGAGCTCATTCCAGACTAGGAACTACAAGACCCAGGGAGGTCCAGCAGCAGATCAGCTCAAGAGAGATCTATAACAGTTGTTCCTGACTGGCAGGGCCATACCGAGAGTGAAACGCGTCCTGTGCAGCTTGCACATCGGGAGTGCCCCCCCACCCCCCGCACATGCATCTAGCCACTTTCTGGATAGCGGCAGGAGAGAAGAGGTGCGCCCGATGTACAAGTCACCGGCACAGTAAGCAGATCTGTCCCTCCCTGCTCTGATGCTGCATCAGAGGAGGGAGGGACCAGACCAATGTTCCCTCTAATTTTCTGTAGACTGTGTGCGCATAAAATATCAGCTGTGTGCAGCTTTTGAAGGAAGGTTAAATTTTTGTGCGCCACATAACGACACTCGGAGTTATATAATTTAAAATTTGACTACACATCAGAATATAGTATGTACACCACATTGACTTTAATCAAATTAAATGAAAATAGATGATTACTAAATGAAGTGGGAAATTTCTAGTAATTACAATCATAAGTTTTAAATTTTAAGACCTCTGTGTTGTTTTCTATCAGAATCAGAGCTGTAATTTTTGTACGCTCTGTTGTAAAGTATGTGCGCTCGCTCGGCGAGGTGTGTGCGCGCGCACACGCGCACAGCTTAGAGGGAACAGTGGACCAGACCTGCTTAGCGTGCCATGAGAAGGCTTAAGGGGCGCATTTCAGCTGTCTGCCATTGTCTGCCGTCGCTAAGAGAAGAAAAAGCAGCGACAGCAGGCAACGGCAGACTGCTGAAATGCGCCCCTTAAGCCTTTGTGCCCTGTGTGGCTGCACCGCTAGCACAGGGCTAGGTACAGTCCTGCTGATTGGGCAGGAGTGCAAAACCCTCTCTGGACTGAAACTGAGCTTGGAGGAGGCAGAGTCAAGGCTACAGCTTCAGCGTTTGGACAGAACTACAAAATCTCCCTATTCACAAGCAGCCTCCGTTCCAGAGCTCCAGCAGTGGGTTAAATCCATCATCTTGTTCACAGCTGTGTTTTTTTGAGAGGGTTTTCTGGGGTGAAAGGAGGGAAATCATGCTCGCTAACACCTTTCTTCCCCAGGGTGGAGGCACCAGGCACCAAACTGACAAGGACCGACGGAGTCTGTCTTCGAGGGGACTCCAGCCAGGCCAGTCCCGAACTCAGAAGGGGGTGCTACATATAGATGGCTAGATTTTCATTATGAATTAAGTTTTCAACATCATTTCAGCTGTTAGGCGTGTGAAAATAAGGCACCTAATGGGCATCCAGTTATCCATGCGCGCTTCTCATTGTTATATTAGCAGCATGTAACTTACTAAATCACTTATAAACAACTGCTAGTGAGAACTGAATGGCTATTTGCAAGTTAGTACAGCCAACGATGCCAAAGTTCTCTCCATATCAGATTGACCTTATCATTTCAGAGACAGCAATATGTGAGAAATATTTGGCCTTGTTTCAAGAAAGATTATTGCTTATCAGAAGCAAAAATCTGTAGACAGAAGATGAACATCATCCACACTATAATGTGGAGGTGCAGGAGGTAAAGGGAAAAATCTATAGAACAAAGCGAAGCAGAATCTTGCTGCTCATTTCCTCAAAGCTCCTGCAGCTCAGCTACCACTTACTACAAAGGAGCAACATGACCTGGGCACCCTAAGTGAGATAACTGCTTGAGTGACTGGCAGCCTTTATACTCAGGACATGCAAGAACAGAAAGTATGCACTGTTTTCAAGCTCTTGTTTGTTCTATGAATAGCACCCACGTCTGTAAACAATGGGGCTATTTTAGAAGCCCTATTTGTGATTTAAATGTGGATGCAGTGACAGAAAAATGTGAAAGCTGCATCTATGTGGAAAATATGATTTTGGTAAGGCTGCAAGATCCCTATTGTTGTATCAGACACATCAAACTTTGCATGTTATTTTCGGGAGGCGTTCCAGAGGCATTTCAGGGAGTGGCTTGGGGGCACCAGCGTTGCACATCCATGATTTATTTCACATAGGCTGGTGACGTGCAGGATGGATTTTTTGAACATGCCAATTTACTCCTGCTATAAGTCTTGAATAAGCACTGGACTTTCTTTTCTTTTGGGACTACTTGTGGCATTGGTAAGTTGAGGAGCTTTACTTGCTATTCCTTGGCCTGTCTTCTATGTCCACTTGGGTGCGTTTTGTGCTACCTTCTGTTTTCCTACATTCCGTTCTTTTCCTATATCAGACCTATCATCCATATAGACATGCACATGCTAGGAGGTCTCAGTGGTTCCTGGCAGCAACAACCGGCAAACAGAGCTCATGGTTTCAGTTATCCTCCCATCACAGTCAGTGCCTTAGCTTTTGGTTCTTATCTGTTCCCTCTCTCTTTATCCACACAGAAGATAGAACCTACTCTCTAAGCAAGTAATTCCTGACCCCTTTTGTTGCATCCTGGACAGATGCAGAGAATTGATACAACAGGACACACATGACACACCTGGTCCATCAATGAGAGGACCTTTCGCCTGCTCAAGAACCACTATGGTATCTAGACCAATATAAGGGGGAACTACTTTATAACCCAACAAAGATCTGCCAGATGTTTATGGCCTGCTGCATACTCCACAATCTGGCAAATAGGTAGCTATAACTTCTGCTTGAAGGAGTGGAAATGGCAGACCCAGACATAGAGAATGACATAGAAGGCCCTATGCAGGAGGAAATTGCCTTCCACACCAGCTTGGTATACTTGCTAGAAATAAGCTCATGCACAGTCATTTCTTGTGAAGGTAGGTGTTTTATTATTCAAAATGAAATGTATATGTGAGTTTCCCAACCACCCAAACCACCACCTCTACCCCCTAGCCCACCACAAGGATTTTAAAATGTTTTTATTGTTGTATATAGTTGTTCACCAGGGCCCTCACAGCCCATTTTAACTTATACATACGGGCTCATACCAGGGTATTTGCATTGGTTCCAGACCTGTATCACATATACTGTGCTTTCATGTTACTCCTATTGATATACTGGTTCAGTGTGGTTCCATTGTGGCCATACCCTTAATAAATGTCTCCTACTGACCTTTGATAGACAGCTTCACTTCTTTATGTGTGCATGTGAGATGGGATGTGAGATGGGAATCCACCAGCACCATGTGATGGTGAAGCCCTTTGCATATCATGTGTTATTATGGCCTGCAAGAAGTATCAACATTCTCCCCAGGCCACAACAGGGTAGGGAAATTATTCCTGAAGGCAAAGATTGCATGGCCAAACAAAAGAACCTGTGTTCAAGTCGGGGAATCCTAAACAGGCTATAAGCAGACATGTTCAGGCATGGCCAACATCTGACATTGGATCCAAATCTATGTGAGAATTTCTTGTGTCCCTACTATCTTATGTTCTGGACACATGATATGCCACATCAGACAAATGGTGCATGCTAGTGTAGGTGTAGGTATGCCTCCATTTAGCCCATGTCTACTGACCTCTCTAAGTGCCCAGATGGGTCACAATCTGATTCAGAGAACTGTAGACTGCTGAAGATGTCAGATACAGCAGGACCTCAGGGTCCTCAGATTCCCTAGAGTCCCAATGGTTACAGCAAGGAGGCAGATTGGACAGACTGCCCCAGCTTGCCCAACTGCCTCCTCCCCTCCTTCCCTCCTTCCCCCTCCCCCTTTATCTCCCAAACCCCTTCCTCGCCTTCTACCTTCTACATGCCCCCTCTCCTTCATCAAAGGTGATTCCTCTGGCATGCTGCACCTTCTCCTGTCCTGACTTCAGTCCCCACTCAATAGGGCCTCTGGGAGAGGGGGGCTGGCAACTCGACGTACTTGCTGCCTCCTCTCCTGCTGCAGGGTGAAGGAATAGCAGATCCTCACCCTATCCCTCCTCCTCCTCATCAGAGGAGTTCACCATTTAAGAGGAATCAACCTCCTCAGTGGTGCCAGCATTCAAAGTGGTTTGCTTGAGGAAATTTCTACAAATTGGTTAGTTTTGAGTATACCATGACTATCATGAACCTTACTTCTAAACTAGGGTATGTGGAGGATGATCTCAGTCTCTCAAAGTTACCTTTAATCCTTGGCATAGTACTTACATCATGCCAAACCTCTGGAGTTTGTAAGATTAAACGTGTTTGGGTAATTTTTCAAAGTGTGCTTGGAAATTCTTCTTAACTAAGCCTGTGGCTCCCAACACAATGGGATAACTTGGAATCTTTTTGCAAAGTTTTCTTGATCTCTGACTGCTTTTCTTGGTACTTGAAGATGTTCTCCCTCTCAAAAAAATTCACAGAATAGTCACTTGGGACTGACATCTCTATAATCAATGTTCTTCTCCTTTACCACTAGGTACGGCTTCCTTGAATTCAGTTTTTTTTTCTTTTTAAGTTCACACACTTTTATTGATTTTATGAATTATAACCATAATAAAAAGATAAAGAAAAAATGAAAACAAAACCACAATACGTGCAGAATTTCATCTCATATACAAATAAGCAATAAAAAACCTATGGTGATGTGACATCTGTATCAAAGATAATATGGTCAGGGTAGCACATATTCCAGCAATGATGGGAGTTACTACTATTACTATTTACTATTTAGCACTTCTAAAGCGCCACACATGCAGCGCTGCACAGCTAACTTACAAGAGATAGTCAGCATACAAGAGACTGTCCCTGCCCGTCGGAGTCATGCTCATCGGAGCTTACAATCTAGTTAGAAAATTGCATTAGTTAAAAAAAAAACAGTACAGAGCATTAATCGGTTCTACGCAAGGTACGGTGTGGTACAGTTTGGTGTGTAGTTGGTCATAAATGTTGACGGGGGTTAGGGTGAGATGAGGAAGGAGCCAGGATCTGAATGCAACGGTGAAGAGGTGGGTCTTCAGCCTGGACTTGAAGAGGGCCAGGGAGGGTGTCTGGCGCACAGATGCAGGTATCCTGTTCCAGGCGTGAGGTGCAGCAAAGTGAAAAGAGCGCAGTCGGGAGTTCGCGGTGCAGGTGAAAGGCATTGATAGGAGTAATTTGTTAGCGGAGTGCAAATTTCGAGAGGGGATGTAGGGAGAGATAAGAGATAAGAGTTATTGAGGGGCCATAGAGTGAATGCATTTATAGGTCAGTAGGAGAAGCTTGTTATTGGATGAGGAACTGGACAGGGAGCCAGTGAAGTGACTTGAGAAGAGGAGTAATATGGGCATGGCGAAGCTGGCAGAAGATGAGTCGAGCAGCGTGATTTTGTATAGAATGAAGGGGAAGGAGGTGGCTCACGGGAAGACCAGCAAGGAGTAGGTTGCAGTAATCAAGGCAAGAGGAGATTAAGGAGTAGATAAGCGTTTTGGTAGTGTGTTCAGAGAGGAAGGACGGATTTTGCTGATGTTGTAGAGAAAGAAGCGACAGGTCTTAGCTACAAGCTGGATATGAGCGGAGAAGGAGAGAGAGGTGTCAAAGATAACCCCTAGATTGCGGGCTGAGGGAACAGGAAGGATAGTAGATCCATCTACATGGATTGAGAGAGGGGGAAGTGGGGGGGGAGGAGTTAGGTGGAAAGGCAAGGAGTTCAGTCTTGGCCATGTTCAGTTTCAGTCGTTGATGAGACATCCAGGCAGCGATGTCCAAAAGACAGGCAGAGATCTTGGACTGGGTTGCCAGAGAAATATTAGGTGTAGAGAGGTAAATTTGTGAGTCATCAGCATAGAGATGGGAGGAGATAAGTGCACCAAGGCCTTGGGTATAGAGAAAGAAGAGGAGGGGGCCTAAGACAGATCCATGGGGTACACCTACATGGAGCGGGGTAGGGGAGGAGGAGGAGACCCCAGAGCATACGCTGAATGAGCGATAGGAGATAGGAGGAGAGATAGGAGGAGAACCAGGATAGTACGGAGTTCTTGAAGCCAAGCGAGGAGAAGGTGATGAGGAGAAGGTCATGGTCAACGGTGTTAAAGGCAGCAGAGAGGTCAAGAAGGATGAGGATAGAATAGAGGCCCTTGGATTTAGCCAGGAACAGGTCATTTGTGACTTTTGTGAGTGCTGTTTTAGTGGAGTGTAGGGGATGGAAGCCAGATTGAAGTGGGTCGAGGAGGGCCTGGGAGGTGAGGAAGTCGAGGTAGCGACAGTGGACTTCTCGTTCTAATATTATTTATTTATTTATTTAACAGTATTTCTAAACCGTCTTATCTTAATAATCAAGGTGGTATCACAGCAAACAATCAGGTCAAGTGAGTGTGTTATACATGCAGTGGGGGGAAATTGAGTGTGTGTTGTGTTGTGTGCTAGATTGGTGTGAGCTATTTACAGAGTGGGCTATATACAGTGGTGCAAAAACAAGTTCCATGCATACATTGGTTAGGCGGGATCATGTGCTGTTGTTCATTCTCTGAAGTTATGTGATGTGTCCATAGTGTTCTATGAACAGTATGGTTTTCAGCTGTTTTCTGAAGTCTTTTAGGTCTGTAGTGGCCCTCAAGTCGTCCGGGAGTTTGTTCCATATTGTTGGAGCGGCCATTGAGAGTGCTCTGTCTGTTGTGTCCTTGCGTGTGTGTTTGTATTCACTTGGGGTGCTGACTCTGTTGTGGGTTTGTTTTCTTCTGGGACGCGTACTGGTGTCTGATTGTATGAGGGTGTGTAGGCTGTTGGCTGATGTATGGTGTTTTATCTTGAATATGTTTATGATAGTTTTGTATTTGATGCGTGCACCGATTGGAAGCCAGTGTAAGTCCTTTAAGGTGGGTGTGATGTGCTCCTGTCTTGCAGTTCCTGATATGATTCATGCAGCAGTGTTTTGTGCTAGTTGTAGAGGTTTGAGGGCTTGTTTCGGTAGGCCAAGGTATATCGGATTGCAGAAGTCCAGTAGTGGGGTTATCAGTGCTTGACAGACGGTACGGAAGTGTTCCGGGGCAAGGAGCGGCTTTAGTCTCCTGATGATTCGCATCTTGTAGTAGGCTTTTTGGATTGTTTTGTCTATGTGTGGATTGAGATTGAGTTTATTGTCCAGAGTAACTCCGAGGTATCTCACTTCTGATCTTATTGGTATAGTGGTGCTTTGTATCTTTAAATTTGGTGGGTGTATGAAGCTTTGGTTCCGGGTGATGATTAGGGCTTCGGTCTTGTTGTAGTTTATTGCTAGGTTGTTGTTTTGACACCAATTCTCCATTTGGGTGAGGCAGTCTGTTATCTTAGAGAAGTCCGGGTTGTTGATTGATATCGGGGTGTATATCATTATGTCGTCTGCATATATTGTGTATTGAATGTTGTTCTTTTTCATGATGTTGCAAATTGGTTGTATGTAGATGTTAAATAGGAGTGCCGAGAGTGCGGATCCTTGAGGTACTCCCTGTCGGACGTTTATGGGTCGAGAGGTGTTGTGTCCCGACTTGACCTGTAGCTGTCTTTCGGTTAGGTACGAGTGGAACCACTTCAATGTGATACCGTGTATACCAGTGTTCTTTAGTCTTTCCAGGAGGGTGTTGTGGTCCACTGTGTCGAAGGCTGAGGAGATGTCGATGAAGATCATTATGATTCCATTCTTGGTGTTGTCGATTATTCTTAGGATGCTGTCGAAGAGGTAGATCAGTAGCGTTTCGACTCCATGGTTGGGACGAAATCCGTGTTGGTTGTCATCGAGTGTTTCCTGTTTGTCGATGTGTTCCTGAAGTTGTAGTTGGACCGTTTTTTTCGATTATTTTTGCAAGGAAGGGTATGCTGGAGATTGGTCGATATGCTGCTGGATCTTTTTTGTCGAGATTTGTTTTCTTCATGATTGGTCTTACTGAAGCAAGCTTTAGTTGCTTTGGCATGAGTCCTTGAGTGAGTGAGTTGTGTATTATTTTATGTATTGTGGGGATGAAGCAGGATTTGGTGGCTTTGAGCCATGACACTGGGCACGGGTCTGTAGGGGCAGTGCTTGTATTGATTGTAGAGATGATGTGAGATATCTGTTCAGTTGAGGGTGAGTAGAATGTGCCCCATGTTTTGGGGTGTACATCCGACCTGTTGGTCCCACTGGTTGTTGTTCGCTCTGTGGAGTGAAATTTGTCTTTGATGTGATCGGCGAAATCCTGTGGGTCAACTTGTACTTCGCCTTCTGTTGTTTGTTCTTTTGTGAGGATCTTTATTATTTCGAAGAGCTCTCTGGGTTTGTTGATAGAAGTATTTATCATGTTTGTGTGGAATTCCCTCTTTGATTGGTTGATGTGTTCATTGTATTGTTTTTGCTTTGTTAGGTAGAGATGCTGGTCGGCGGTTGCTTTGTTTTTTCTCCATCTCCGTTCAATCTTCCTGAGCTCTCTCTTTTCCTTCCGTATTTTTGCTGAGTACCATGGCTTGTTTTGTCTCTTGTTGTGGTGTTGTTTCTTGAACCCGCCACCAGATGGTTTGGCGGCGTTAGCTAGAATGCTGTTCCAGCTGGAGACTTGTTCCTCTAGGTCGTCTGTGGTAACGTTCAAGTGTTGTATTGTGTCCTGTATGAATTCGTCCCTGTCGAAATGCTTGAATCGTCTTGGTGTGTGTGAGATGTTAGCTCTTTCGTTTGTCTGGTCCTCTTGATATCGTAGCTTGGTCTCGATTAAGTAATGGTCAGACCATGGCACTGGGGTAATGGTGGGTGGAGAAATTAGGTCTCTTGATGTTAGGTAGTTGGATGCAAAGATGAGGTCTGGGGATGATCCATGTCTGTGTGTTGGTGCATTGATTATCTGTGTGAATTGGAGTGAGGTCATTGCTTGAAGGAAGGCCTCTGCGTCTTTGGCATTGGTGGACTTGAGGTTGAAGTCTCCAATCATTAGCGCTGGTTTGTTGTTTGTTGTTATGGCACAGGCTTCTTCGAGAGTGAGGGCTAGTTCATCGGGTGGAGCTCTGGGTGCTCTGTATGTTAGGCAGATTGCAATGTTCTTGTTTTTGATGCTAATTGTGTTACATTGCTGTGTATCGGTGAAGTTCTGTGTCTTGAACTTTAGCTTTGTTTTCGCTATTATCAGGACTCCTCCTCCACGCTTGTGTGTGCGTGGGCAGTTGTACGCTGAGTAGTTGTCCGGTACTAGTTGGTACTAAATTATTAATTTACTGTTCTTGAAACTTTTGAAAAAATTATCAAAAAACGGCTTCTGTCGACACGGAGAGGGGAGTTTTTCCTTCTCCCCGTCTAAAGTCGACGGATCCCGACAGAAAACAAACTGGTTTGATAAATGGATTCACGGGTATTATTTTATGTTTTGACTTTTGGTTTGTGACATGTCAGTGTGTCATCACAATTTGGAGGTTTCTTTTTTCATTTTAGTTTATGCCTGGCAAGCCCCTGATGAAGGGTGACGAAACACGGCCTGTGTCGGGCTGTCAAGGACTCAATAAATACTCTGTCTTTCTATTTTAATCACGCCTTGGCTGATATCCATCGGAGGTTACATGGGTCTATTTTACTTGAGAGGTGTTTACATTAAGTGGCATAACCTTGGACTTTTCTCAGTATTGGGATTTTTCTTTTGTGTCTTAGGACTGTGTTTCACCTAGTATTGTGCCTCTCTGTTTGTTCACATAGAACATGGCCACTTGATTGTCCATCTGGACCAGAACAGACTGGTGAGCCAAGGTGTGAGAGAAGGTTTTGAGGGCTAAGCGAATAGCCCAGAGTTCCAAAAGGTTGATTTGCTGTGTGGCCTCCCATGGAGACCACAGGCCCTGGGTGCACCTGTCCAAGCAATGTGCACCCCAGCCCTGCAAGGAGGCATCGGTGGTCAACACCACTGTGGAAACAGGCACCTGAAAAGGCACCCCCTGCAATAAGTTGGGGGGAGGGGGTGTAGCCACCACTGTAGGGAGTCCAGAAATGGTTTGGACACCCGCACTTTGTCTGTGAGGCTTCCTGTGGCTTGTTTCCACTGAGTTCGAAGACACCATTGTGCAGGCCTCATGTGGAGGCGGGCATTGGGGGTCACATGCACTGTCGATGCCATGTGGCCCAGGAGCTTTAGACAGAGTCTGGCGGAGACCTGTGGCCTGCTCAGAAACTGGTTTGCCAAGTCTATGAGTCTTTGAGCCCTGTCTCTTGGCAAGTAAGCCTTTGCTTGCAGGGAGTCCAACCTTGCCCCTATGAACTCTAGGTTCTGGGAGAGGAGCAAAGTGGACTTTGCGAAGTTTATGACAAACCCTAAGTGTTGAAGGAGGGAGACAGTTCTGAGGGTGGCTTGCTGGGCCTCCTGGGAAGTCTGACCCCTGATGAGCCAGTCGTCCAGGTAGAGGAAGACAAAGACACCCTGATTCCTTAAGTAAGCCGCCACCACCGCCAGGCACTTTGTAAAGACCCTTGGGGCGGAGGTCAGGCCAAAGGGCAGTACTCTGTACTGGTAATGGTTTCCTCCCACAATGAACCTGAGGTACTTTCTGTGGTCTGGATGAATGAGGATGTGAGTGTACGCATCCTTTAGATCTAAGGAGCATAGCCAATTTCCCTGCTGGAGGTAGGGCAGAAGTGTTCCAAGAGTAAGCATCTTGAACCTTTCTTTCTCCAAGAACTTGTTGAGATTCCTGAGGTCGAGAATAGGCCTGAGGCCCCCAGTTCTCTTTGGTACGAGGAAGTACCTGGAGTAGAACCCGTGACCTTGCAGGTGGGGAGGTACCGGCTCCACCGCCTGGTCTAAAAGCAGACCTCGAAGTTCCTGAAGGAGAAGGTCTGCGTGCAGAGGAGGTCGTGGAGGCTCTCCTGGGAAGTAGGTTGGAGGCAACTGCTGGAAATGGAGCATATAGCCCTTGTGGACTATGCTTAACACCCAAGCGTCTCCTGTAATGGGTGGCCACCTGTGGGCAAACATGACTAGACGACCTCCTGTGCAGGGATGGGAAAGCAGAGGTGGAAAGGCTATGCTGTGGGAGTCAAAAACCCCCTCCCTGCTGAGTGGGAGCAGGAGCCGGAGGCTTGGGGGTCTTCTGCCTACTGGGCCCATATCCCTGCCCCTTGGCCTGCTGACCCTGCTGGGGAGCTGGGGAGGCCTGGTACTGAGGGAAAGGTTTGTAGGCAGCTGCCTTTCTCAGGTAAATGGACTTCTTACCCGAGCCCTTCTTCCTCTGAGAAGGGGCAGAGGTTTTTCTGGACAGCCTTGTCCTAGTCAGGTGCTCGGTTTCGAGCTCAGCCGCCTTCTCGGCCATGGGCTTGCCAAAAAAGTTCTCACCTCGGCAAGGGACATCGACCAACTTGTCCTGCACCTAGGGCTTGAGGTCCGATGACTGCCACCATGCCTGGTGTTGGGCCCCGATGCCGGCTGCCACTACACGGGCCGAAGCCTCGAAGCCATCGTAGGCCGCTCGGGACATGAACTTTGAGCATTCCCGGATTCCCGAGGACAAGGTCTTGAACCTCTGCAAAGGTTCCCCGGAGAGGCCAGCAGAGAACCCGGCAAGTTCCTTCGCCAGGTCTCGGAGGTACATGCCCATGTACAGCTGGTAAGACTGGACACGGCAAGCAAGCATCGAGCCCTGGAAGCACTTTCTGCTGAAAGCATCCAGGTTCCGGGCCTCCCTGCTGGGAGGCACCGCAGAGTGCATCTTCTGGCTTTTCAGACGATGCATGGCCGATTCCACCACCATGAAATGGTGCGGCAGCTGTGCCTTCTGGAACCCAGGGCTCTTACGGAGTCGATAGATGGAATCGACCCACTTGCTCAAAACCGGCACCAAGGCCGGTGCCTCCCACATCCGGAAGAGGAGCCGTTCCAGCATCGGAGGAACAGGCACAGTAAAGGACTCCTTCGGAGCAGAGTCATACTGGAGGGCCTCGATCTCTTCGGCTCGAGGCTCCTCCTCGGGGTCCGCGGGAATCGCCAAAGCCTTGGCCATGTCCTTGACGAACTCTGAGAACCTGGTGTCCTCCAGAGGGGACCTACTCTGGGGCTCGGACTGCGGTGAGTCCGAAGGGACGCACCGAGTCCGAAAAGTATCGGGGGACTCCTCGTCCTCCGTCTCCCACTCATCCGAAGAGGAGTAGGGGGGCTCAGACCGCGCAGGCCTCGGTGACACCTGCCCTAACGCCGAAGGCACTGGCATCGACACCCTCGGTTCTGAGTGGGAGGTCGAGGGTGACCGTGACCGAGGACGACCTCGAACTTTCATGATCGCGAGTATCGGCTCGGTCTCCGGGGTTGACTTAGACGTCAATGTCCCAGTGGCCGGGGCAGATGCACCAGCGAGGCTGGCCATCAGTACCCGCTACTGATCCATGAAGGCAGACAATCTGCACTCCAAGGCTGTCAGCCTGAGTCCAAGCTCAGGAGACTCAGCAGCCACCGACTCGGGCCCCGGTGGTGCCGGGGCCGATGTCGGCTCCCTAGGAGGAGAGTCCACGAGGACAACAGGACTTACGTGTCTGGCAGGCTCCGTCTCCACATGAGGTATCTTGGATGGCTTCTCCTGCTCCAAGGGCCCGGGACGGCGGTTGGGGTTCCGAGACCTGGCCCTTGAGGAACCAGGTACCTCCTCCGATGCCGCCCTCATGAGCCGTTTCTTCCTCTTATGTTCCCGATCAGGGGACCCCCTGTCCGAGGAACCTTGACGATGCTCGGGATCAGACTCCTGAGATGTCGAGGCCTCGGATGAGGTCCAGGCCCGGCCGGAGGCAGAGTCAGAAAAAAATCCGTTCTTTCTGATGCTGGCGGCTTCGTAGTGCCTTGGTGGACATTTTGCCACATGGGACACAGACCTTAGGATCATGATCCGGTCCGAGGCATCGAAGGCAGCAGTCGTGTGTGTCGGTGAGAGACATCAGTTTCTTGCACCGATCACACTTTTTGAAACCACTGGAAGCCATCGGGGAAAAAAGGGCCCCCGCGAGGTCAAAGGACCAGCCTTCCAGGGAAAAAACAAAAAGGGCGCGAACGCCAGCCACGAAGGGCAAAAACCGAAAAATAGAAGACAGGCTCGATACCGATGTACCGAACCCGGCGGGAAGGGGAACCGGCGTCGAACCGGAGAAAAAAGTACGAAGAATCGCAAGAAAAAAGTCAACTTTTCCGGGTGACACGGACAGACGTCCGGTGGGCTCCATAGAAAAAGAAAGACTGAGCAAGATGGCACCTTTGGGCGGGAAGGGGACCGCGCATGCGTGCAGTATTCCCAAAGGCTTTCTTAGAAAGCTGGGGAAATGCTCCGTACGGGGGCTCCATCGACGTCGATGTCACCCATAAGTGAGGACTGACTTCCTGCTTGGTCCTGGAGAACCACTGTTCCTTGTATCCTCACGTATCTGCTATGTGTTTGTTTTGGGAAGTGGTGCATTACAAGCCCAGTGTTGTTGTGGGCATCTGCCATCAGAAGCCATAAAGCAATTGGAATCTCTTCTATTTCCCATTCTAGTGCCCTCACCATCACAGTGACATGTGAATCCTGCCCTAGGGATTTCTTCCCCCCCCCCCCCCCCATCACTTCCCTCTTTCTCTGGAGTCCATCCTAGGGTTACTACTTCTTTGCCTCTGGACCTCCCTTGCTGCCATTACCTGAGATATGGGTCATCTTGTTATGTGTTAGACACTTCTGGGTCTCTTATATATCTTGGTCCACAACCATTCATGACTCTCTGCCAGGTGCAGCCATTCCAGCCTATCCCCTTGTCTGGAGTGCTAGTGAGACTCCTGCTGCAATTTGCCACTCCATTGGGTGTATGCATGGTGCCAGCATGTGTCTCATGGTCTGACAAGGAACAGATGCCCATCTTTAGGATCTACCCTGTTTCTCATGTATGCCTCATGTGCTGGTAACTTACCTTTTTGTCGATGCAGCTCCTTGTGGATTAGTTGCAGCAGGCAGTGCCTAGTTCTCTGCATGGTCCGGAACCCAGCTTTAAGGTGTTTAAATGTCACGAGACAAAAGCTTCTATAGAAGAAGAGTGGGGTGCACATGATTAGAGATACACTCAGTTCACTTGTTCAGCCTCTAACATCCTCACAGACGATGTTCCTGTTAGTCTACTGGGATGAAAGGCCTTCAAACAGAGGGTGGCGCAGTGTAGGTGAGTGGAAGCAATGACATATGGACAGTAAGGGTACTGTGTACACAGCTGCCTTGCATATCAGCCAACTCTTACTTGCCATGCCCTAATGCCCAGCACAAACTATGTGTTTAGTTGTTGTCTTTGCTATGTGGGGTTGTGCTATATAGGCCCTGTAAAGCTAGGACTGTTATGGTGGGGCTCTGTGCATGTAGTACCTATGCCTATGTGATTAGTGTGATCTGCATTTGTCCAGTACATCCTGCCTGCCTGCCTAGATCCATTAGATGCATGTCTGCATGCATGGCCTTGTTGCTATGTGCACACAGCTCAAGGTGTTTACACACATCTCTATATGACACCAGTTGGGATACCTTGCCCTCTTGCCGTGTGGCAGCCCTGTACAGCGCGAATATGTCACAGATTGGCTGAGCATGTTATGGCATGGCCACAGCAGATCTGTATGTATGTGGGGGGGGGGGGCCTGGGAGGGAGTTGCTCTTTGGTAGGCAGCAAGATTGATCATGGCAGTTCCATCAGAACAAGTGCAAGGGGATTGGCCGCCCTAGGTGAAACATCAGCCTTAAGCCCTCCCCTGAGATTCTGATATTTAAACTCAACAGGCATGATCACTGGAACTCCAAAAATGCTGTCAGAATGCATTATTGGACATTATACTTTTTCAGTAGTTACATTTGCTTTGTATGTATGCTTGTGCTCACTCTCCCTGCAGCTGAAATACTGTGGTGATGGTTCTTTGAGGGAGTGTGGCAGTCAGGATCTTTTTATTTTTGCTTTGATATTTGCTGCTCTTTGCTGTCCCTCAGAAGCTGCTCCCATAAGTGACTACCTAGTCTTGCCTACTGCAGAGATGCCAAGAGCGGCCCCTCTCAAGGAGTGAGATTTACTTCTCCAATGAGTGAGATTGAAGGTCAACGAGTAATGTTTTTCTCAAGGCGCATTTGCAGTATAAATTGGGGAAGATGTGCATATTATATTGCTTTGCAAATGAAAGGAACAGCACAAAATGTTATTCAGCTTTATATGGTTTTAATTTAACTTATTATTTTCACTCCCTCCCTCCCTCCCACCAATCTCACGACCATGGTGACCTCTCTCTCTCTCGCTGTTTCCCTGGACCCGTCCTCAGCTTTTGATCTGGTTGATCATCACACTCTCCTTACTTGTCTCTCTGACCTCGGGATAGGTGGTACTGTTCTTCGCTGGTTTTGCTCTTTTCTCTCATCCCCCACTTTTTTCTCTTCAGACTGATCTCACCTCCTCCCCACTGTTCCCCCTTCACTGTGGTGTTCCCCAGGATTCTGTGCTTGCTCCCCTTCTCTTTAACATTTTTCTCGCACCTCTTGCTCTTATTATTCAACAGTCTGAGATTTCTGGGTACTATTCTGCTGATGATATTCTCCTCTTACATCACACTTATTCCCTCTGCCCTGACCTCACTGCCCTCAACATCTGCCTTTCCCATGCCGCTTCCTGGCTACAGGACAACTTTCTCCACATGAATCCCTCCAAATCCAGCGCCCTGTGGTTCTTTTTTGGTGCCCCCCTCCTTATCCCCCCCCCATCTCTCTGCCACCCTGGTTCCTCATGTCCCTACCCTCCGCTGTCTTGTTGTCACACTGGACTCCTCCCTCTCTTTTCATCATCATATCCCCTCACTTGTCCGTCGCTCTGTTCTCTCTTTATGTCAGATCTGCACTGTCCGCCCTTTCCTCTCCCCTTCTTCCCTTTTTACCCTTGTGCTGTCCCTTGTTATCTCCAGGCTCGACTACTGTAACGTCATCCTCGCTGACCTCCCCCAGTATCAACTCTGCCATCTGCAACTTATCCAGAACACAGCAGCTCCATTCCCCTTCAACCATCCATATCACTCCTCTGCTCATCTGCTTCCACTGGCTCCCGATTAAATTCAGGTTTGTTTATAAGTTACTCATATTCACTCACAAAGTCCTTCAGACCACCACTCCTCAGTATCTAGCAGACCTCATTCATCTCCAAACCCCCCCCCCCCGCCTCCTTCGATCAGCCCACAGTAATCACCTTTTCCTTCCCTCTCCTGCACATGCCCACCTTGAACTTACCCGTCACTCCGCTTTCTTCTTCCTAGGCCCCGCCCTCTGGAATTCTCTCCCTCATTCCCTCTGCACAGACTTGTCCTTTCCCCGTTTCAGAGGCATGCTCAAAACCCACCTCTTCCATCAGGCTTTTGACCTTCCTCTCCCTGATTCCCAGTCCTCTCCTCCCCTGGCTTAAGCCTCCCCACTCCGTACGTCCGGAGCTTGGGTCTGCCACTTTCTCTCTGTTCCTCTGTCTGTCCCTGTCCTATCCAAACTATGATGTTCTTTTCTTTCTTTTGCTTTCACCTGCAGCCTGTATTATTTGCACACCGCCCTGAGGCTTGTGCCTGGGCAGTATATCAAGCTCTTGAATAAAGATAAAGATAAACTAACAATAACAAAAACTTTCTCCAGTCCTAGGAGTATTCTGAAGTAAGACAAAACCCTGCAAAAGTCAGCTTGAATAGAACAATTCTACCATTCCATAGCAGCACCAATGAGGACCTAACTAGGAAAAGGCAGCACTGTAAATTCATTAGTAGCACTTATTGAGAAAATTAAACAACCCGGATTACTGCAGACTCTCGTTGCTAACTGGGCCTTAGTCACAAATTCTAACTCAAGCATAGAAGAAATTACCACAAATTGACAATAGAAATATGTTGACAAATATTAAACTGAAACTCAAGTAAACCAGACTCTGCATGCAGTGCAAGACCAGAGAAAGAGAAAAGGCAATACATTTCCCACCATACTGTGCCAAATATTAAAAGAGCAGATTACATAAATTCCTAAAAGTGACATATTCCATTCACTAAATTAAAAAATATTTGTTTTTCTTTGCTGTCTGGCCATTTTATTTTTTTTAATTGTGTAGGTCTCAGTCTCTGGAATTTGCTTTCCTCTGTCTTCTCTTAACTTTCTCTCCAGGGTCTCCAGTCCATTTACTCACTCTTTTTCATCCTGTATTCTTCATTTCCTCCTCTGTATTGATCCCTGACATTGATCTTTTCCTTTCCATTTATTTTTCTCTCTATCTACTTGGATTTCATTTCTTTTTACAGTCCTGTCTTCAAGCTTCTTCTCTTTACTGCATCTATGTAGAGCTTTCAATCTCTTTTCCTCATCCTGCCCCCTTCTACCTCTCATTCCAGCATCTTGTCTCACTCTCTCCCTCCTTCTTTCAGCATCTCCTCTCTCTCTTTGCTGCCTTTAATAAAGCATTTCTTCTCTCTCGCCCCACCTCTGTCTAGCATCTCCCATGTGTCTTCCTATTCCCCACATGTCCACATCCTCTGTGTCCTTATCCCCCCTCCTCTGCCCAGCATCTTCCCTTTATATTCCAACTCTACCTCCCCCATGTCCAGCATCCACCTGTTTCCTTATGCCTCTTCCTCTCTCCAACAACTCCCCTTTCTGTCCTTATTCCCTCCTGAATCCAGCATCTGCCCCATCACCCTATCCCCCCCCATATACTTAGCATTCCCTCTCTTTCTCCTATGTCCAGCACCTCCCTTCTGTGTCCCTCTTCCTCCAGTTACACATGCCAAACTCTCCGTTACCTTATTTTCTGCCCATGTTCAGCATCTATTCTCCTTGTCTCCCTGTTCACTCATGTCCAAGTGTTTGTATTCTTTCTTCCCCTCCCCCCAGGCTGAGTCAAAATATTCCCTCTATCACTATTACCCCCTTCTATGTCCACCTTCCCTTCCCCTCTAATGCAATCTTTCCTCTTCTCCTGTGATGCACTGTTCAGCTCCTTCTTTCCCTGTCCCCCCCCCCTGCCAAAGTGCCCATCTCCACTGATGCTGACGCTTGTGAGGACCTGTGATAGCAGCAATAAAACACAGAAGAACTCCAGAGCCTGAAAGTTCATAGCACTGCTGAAGGCTCTGCCAGTCCCCTCCCCCCCACACCCCCCGCCCGCCTTCCGATGTAAACTTCCTGTTTCTGAGGGGCGGGACCAGCAGAGCCATCAGTGGAGCAATGACTTACAGGATCCAGTGATCTTCTGTGTTTTATCGCTGCTGGCGTGGGTTCTGACAAGTGGCAGCTGCGGTGGGGAAGAGCTGAACAATGGCAAAAAACACTTTAAAAGACCGAGCAGTATGGCGGCAGAGAAATGCATGAGAAAAAGAGGTTAAGGCGTGTGAATGTGTGAGTGGGATGAAATGCAAGTGTCACACACCTAATGCATGTGACTTGGCGTGTCTGTTAATGGTTGGTGCCAGCCCTGTTTCCCTGCCTCCACAATGGGTGTTAGTCTGCAATTAGGTTGGTCCTTGTGAGATGTAGGTATAGATGTGAAAATAGCTTTCTTAGCTGGCCAGAGCCATGCTAATATTCTCCGAGACTCCCTTTGCTACAGTGCACTCTGCACTTTCCAGGGCAATAGAAGATGCCCTCATTTGATAGGACAAACCAGATAAAGAGCAGGGTCTCAGTCCTTGAAAAGTTAGGCTGTCGCCTGGTGGCCATTTTGGTGTTTTCCCATTATAGAGCACAGGAATATATCGGGACCAGAAACACAATGACATGGTTCTGAGGGGAAGAGATGTTATGTGCACATGAGGCATAAGCAGGCACGTGCATTTTGCTGCTGGAATGGGGCCTATATGTGCAAGATACATGTGCAACATCCCAAAATAAGCAGGCTTGCACATGCAGCCTCCCATTGACACCCTTCGCATTTTCCACGTCTATCTGGTCATGCTGGTGGGGATGGCCATTGATTCCCATTTTAGAATGAGGCTGCACGCCTTTTCTGCTGCACCTATCTGCACGCCTAGGTTCCTACCATTTTGCAAGTCATAAATGTGTAAATGGCTGCTGCATATTTTTAAAAGCTATGTCAATTTCAAGGGCTCAGGCACATGCACACCCGCCTTTCTAAAACTGACACTGATTTACAGACATTCTCACTTCCATGTCTCTTCCACAGCATACGCAGCCTTTCTCCAACCATTGCATCTCCACAGTTGCTCAATGCTCCCTGGAAGGAAAAATATTGCAGCTTACAAGATTGATCACAAGTTGCATTATTCATTTACCATGGGAGTTATTAACCTGCAGTAATGAGATATCTCAGGTTATTGACTGCTGCAGTAAGTTCAGCAGTGGTAAAATGCAATATTTTTCTGCAGTTTAGTAACTTTCCCTGAAAATAATTCGCCCAGGTTTACAAAGAGTGGCAGCAGTGGGATCTGAAGCCAGTCTTCCCTAATTTTCAGCATTTTGCTCTATCTACTAGCTCACCTCACCTAGGATTTTGAAAGTATTTTTTCCAGATGTTCTTCTTGTAAGGGTATCATACTTGACTGTTTTTGGAGTTTTCGACCAATGGCATCATCCTTGCTATGATATGCTTCATGTACTAAGTTCTGCTTTTTACCCTTGCTATAACCTTTGTGGCACAAACCATAGACCACCCATCCGAGAAGAGTGATGTTCATAGCAATTTCTGCAGGCAAAAATCATTTTCTTCATGTAAATCAGATGTCTGAAAACGGCCTATCCTGTATACAGGTGAAAGTCCATGCAGAGTTGCGCAACGCGTATACTTCAACCCGCATTGTAGCAGAGACGAGCCTGAGGTGGGGTTAGCTTATGGGAGAAATACTTTTGCGTTTTCAAAGCTATGTGCCATGTTATAGCAAAGCAGGTGCAAGTCTCTGCGGGTACATTTTCCTGGTGCAGTTTTCAAAAAGAAAGCATGCATTTTCAGTTCAAAAATTGCTGCATGACTACAGATAAAGGATTACTGCTGCACTTTTCGATCTTTATGTCCACATTATGTCGCAAGATCTTGCTGTCTGCCAGATATATTAGTTGTATCTTTGAAAAAAAAAGGCATAAACTATATCTTCATTGAAAAAACTTAAGATACAGTTGCAGGAAAAGTCTGAGTTCCCACTTCCCTATCCCCCATTTCTTTGTTCCATATTATGGTATTTCTCCGACTCTGCCTCCTGTGCCTACAAGTTCTCCGGAACTACAAGCCCTAGCAACGATTGCGTCTCAGTGCTGTGGCTGATACATTTATGACAAGCAGCCCCAGACTAGAAGAGGGGATTGAGGCTCTGCCACCAGACGCAAGAGTATTACCTTAACTCTAATGGGAAGACAATTATTTCCTTTATGTTCCCACTTTAGTGCCATACATGAAAATATTGGCATTGCTTTCATGTTTTAGGCACGCTGCCTGAATCAGTGCAACCTCTTTTCTTCCTTTCCCCCATGGGATTTACAGCCTTATCAAGAGTGACACGTTGGCTGATTGTGCCAGACTGAAATTCTTTTTGTTGACGTGATGGTGATATTGAGGGTAATGGCTTGTAGTATGGCATGGCCTGCCATACTAGCGGAGGCAACGACTTGAAAATCAGTTATGCTTAGTACTTGACACCCTAGGTTTTCACAAATAATTTATTTTTAAAGTTCTTTTTGCTACTCTTGTTGTCAGCAGTTGCCACTGTGTTGCTGTTTCTTGGTAGGTAGTATTTTATATAATATTCAATTAGATATTTTCAGAATCAAAGTTAAATTGTACACTATGCTGGATCATATTTTTGAAAGCCCAATGGCCCTCTCAATCACAGCCCTTGCGTGTTTTTGTGCTGCTCTGAAATGTTCCTCAGCTGTACTCTGTGGGGTGGCAAGAGGGGTCATGAGCCATATTTTCAGAAGATATCTTCTCTTATCTGTGGGGGCAGGTGGTGGGACAGCAGCAGTGAACCACGCTGTGGGCATTGCTGAGACTCCGCTGGTGCTTCTTCTTCTGAGCTGCAAAGGAACGAGAGGCTACTGTGCCGAGCAAAGAGCAGTAGAAAGGCAGACAATGTAGAATATTTCATAAAGAGCTGCCTATTTTTGGTGCCACAGCATGCCTAAATATTGGCATTTTGGTCATTTAGTTGTATTAGTGGCCACTTATGTGTATAAATGACCACTGATCAAATATGAAGTAGTGTACATGCAGGTGTGTTTTCTGCATTGAATGTACTTTCAGTGCAGGCATGCGCATGGGCAGAGTTTGGGTGCAGGGCGCAAGTACACGCATTGGACATAGAATAATTTATGCACATACTTGCAAAAAATAGGCAAGATCATTTACACCAGTTCTAGAGCCATACCTTAACGTAAGGCAGTACTCTACCACTTATGCTAGTATTTTATAAAGACAAGTGCAAACATACTTGATTTTACAAAATAGACACGTAACTAGGTGTGGCTTTATTCAATTTCCCTCCATGTGTCATAGGTCATTGCTTACCTGGAAGCCATCCTCTGGTAATTTGCTCACAGTCAAACAGCTCGTGGACGCCAGACTGTGCATGGAGCCTGGGAAGCAGGGGAAAGCATCAATATGGAAGCCAATGACATTGCAGACCAAATCTTGCAGTTGCCAGAGCTGCTCTTACTCCCCCTCCCCCCCAAAAAAGGAGGCTTAATTGCAATGCGTGTGCTAGCTATTACCCCCAAAAACTGACAGAAATGGGGCAATGTCATAAAGGTCTGCCATGCTTTACTGTCTATGCTGCATATGGTCTGATTGGTTCTCCTGAGAAAAGAATCGCTCAGAAACTAAGCAATGCAGAATGAGGTGGATAATTAGCTGCTCTCTGCTGTAGGTGGCAGGATGATCTAAAAGTTTCCAGTGGCAAAAGAGGTGAGAGCTGTGGTAACCTTCACGTATACTCACGTGGTGTCTGCTCTCCCAGTGAAAGGCTGCAGCTCACCCTGTAACTCCTGGCATAGTGTCTTCTTATAAAACCTAGACCTACTTAGACAATGTTCCTTTGACAAGTTTAGGAACTGGATTTTTGCTTGCAAAGCCTTTGCAGAAGATATCTCCTCCTCTTCCTCCTCTTCCTCCTCCTCCTCTGTTGCCTTTCCTCCTTAGATCCAGAGCCCATACAAAGCACCAATTCAGTGAGCTCATCTTGCATACTACCCATTAATACCCACACCTACCACCAGTAACATAGCCACATATGCACTCACATACCACGAGGCCAAGTCACACCTAGAGACACAGACACACATCCAGAGGTCCAAGCATACACCTACATCTGCAAACACTGACAGACAGAAATTCACACCGAGACCAGGCACACTCAGAGACACAACCACACTTAAAAGAAAGATAGGCAGAAAGATACAAATTACAAACAGACACACGGGGCAAAGATCAAGGAGGCAAATAGACTGGGAAACTGATCACACCAGAAAGAAAAAAAGCATAATAGATACAGAAAGAGCAGAATGAAAGGACTGAGGACCAAGAAGTAGTAATACTGACTATCACTGACCAAGAACTCCCAAGCAACTTCCCAGGACCATCCGCTAATCCATCCATCATGTCACACATGGCAAGGTGATCTTATCTTGGGAGACTTTTATTTTAGATGTAAAACTGTGCATGTATTTTGATGATATTTCTGAATACTGCTTTTATAAAATAGTATGCATATACTCTAGTGACATACATAACACACCCCTTTTTTCTGGGCATACAGTTACTCATACACAGTTCTTATGTGTGTTTAATTCTCACTTTTATACACCTATACCTCTCACTTGGTTTGCAGCTTGTCGTGCTGTGAGGGCTTGCGTGCATCAGTGATGCTGAGAGCTAAACTATCGGTAGTTTAACTACTGGCAGGGTCTCCCAAGATGGACAGGTCTCAGCTGAGATGCCAGACGAAGACAAACCACCCATCTGGGCAGCAGCAGAATGGGATAGTGTTGACGGCGGAGGATCACATTTCTGTGACAAAACGGCAACAACACCAAACTTAAACTGCGCGGAAGGAAGGCCCGGCAATCTACTTCTGTATCTTGCCATGAAAACCCAATGGATAGTTACAACAAAACAAATTGTGCTATGGTGCTGGAAGATGAGACTCCCAGGTCGGAAGGCACTCAACTAGCTACTGGGGAAGAGCTGAAGACTTTTCAGAGTAAAGCCAGCATTTATGATGTGGTTGGATCAAAGCCCTCGGGAAGTCTGACTGCTGATGTAGCTGCGCATGAAATGAGAGTCAGAAGCTGTAAAGATGTCTTAAACATTGGAACATGGAAAGTACGAAGCATGAACCAAGGGAAGTTGGAGGTGGTCAAGAATGAAATGGAACGTGTACAACTTGATCTGTTGGGTGTCAGCGAACTGAAATGGACTGGCATCGGGCACTTTGCATCAGATAATCACATGGTCTACTATGCTGGAAATGAAAGACAAAGAAGAAATGGTGTTGCATTTATAATAAAGAAGAAACTTGCAAGAACTGTAATGAAATACAATGCAGTCAGCGAACACTTAATCTCTATTCGTCTACGAGCATTGCCTATCAACACAACTATAATTCAAGTATATGCCCCAACAACAGCTGCAGAAGAGAATGAAATTGAAGAGTTCTATGAACAAGTACAAGCTGAAATTGACAGAACATGCAAACAGGATATCCTGATAGTCATGGGTGACTGGAACGCAAAAGTTGTCAACAAAGAAGAAGGCAAAGTAGTTGGAAAATATGGACTTGGCAACAGAAATGAAGCTGGAGAAAGATTGATAGAATTCTGCAAGACCAATGATCTATTCATCTCAAACACCTTCTTCCAGCAACACAAGCGACGACTGTACACATGGACTTCACCCAATGGATTGTATAAAAATCAAATTGACTACATCTGTGGAAGTCACCGATGGAAAAGCTCTGTAACATCAACAAAGACAAAACCTGGAGCTGACTGTGGTACAGATCATCAACTACTAGTATGCAAACTCAAGCTAAAGTTGAAAAAGAGCAAACCACTCATGAATGCAGTAAAATATGACCTTGAGAATATACCACTGGAATTTAAAGACTGCCTGCAAAATCGATTTGCTGCTTTAGATACAAATGACAGAGCTCCGGAAGAGTTATGGAATGACATCAAGAAGGTTGTGCTGGAAGAAAGCGAGAAGTCTCTACAAAAGGTGAAAAAGCAAAAACGGCCAAAATGGATGACGGAAGAAACTCTGAAAATTGCCCAGAAACGCAGAGAAGCTAAAGCCAAAGGAGAAAGAAAGACAATCGCAGAACTCAACAGAGATTTCCAACGTGCAGCAAGACAGGACAAGGAAAAGTACTACAATGACACTTGCAAGGAAATAGAAGCAGAAACTATTAGAGGAAGAACAAGATCGGCTTTCCTAAAGCTGCGAGAGTTAAAGAAAAAGTTCCAGCCTCGAATTGGAATGTTACAAGATGCTCAAGGTTCTATGCTGAATGATGCTGAGAAGATCAAGAAAAGGTGGAAGGAATATACAGCGTTTTTATATGATAAAGATCAAGTGGACCAACAGCCGTTTCAACCTATACCTTATGATCAGGAACCATTGGTGATGAAAGAAGAAGTTGAAGCAGCATTGAAAGCCTTATCAAAGAACAAAGCACCAGGCATTGATAGCATTCCCATAGAAGTATTGCAGCAATCTGATGCAGCTGTTACCGTACTTACAAGGCTCTGCCAAGAAATATGGAAGACAACATCATGGCCAACTGACTGGAAAAGATCTGTGTTTATACCAATACTAAAGAAAGGTGATCCAACTGACTGTGGAAATTATCGCACAATCGCTCTGATCCCACATGCCAGCAAGATTCTACTGAAGATTATTCAAAAGAGACTACAGCTATACCTAGAACAAGAACTACCTGAAGTGCAAGCAGGGTTCAGGAAAGGGCGAGGAACGAGAGACATCATTGCGGATGTGAGATGGATCCTTGAAAAGACTAAAGAATACCAAAAGGATATTTATTTGTGCTTTATCGACTATAGCAAGGCTTTTGACTGTGTAAACCATGAGAAACTCTGGGCCACATTAAGAAGCATGGGTATACCAGAACACCTGATCGTTCTCTTGCGCAATCTGTACATTGATCAAGAAGCAACAGTTCGAACGGAACAAGGAGAAACACAATGGTTTAAAATAAGCAAAGGTGTAAGACAAGGCTGCATACTTTCCCCCTACCTGTTTAATTTATATGCAGAACAAATCATCAGAGAAGCAGGACTGTATGAAGACAACAGAGGGGTGAAGATTGGTGGAAGACTCATCAACAACCTTCGCTATACTGATGATACCACATTACTGGCTGAAAGTGAAGATGATCTGAAACATTTGCTTCTCACAATCAAAGAACATAGTCTCAAAATTGGCCTGCACCTTAATGTAAAGAAGACAAAGATCATGACAACTGGCATAATCAACAGGTTCATCGTTGAAGGAGAAGAAATTGAAATCGTGAACAACTTTAACCTACTTGGATCAACTATCAATAAAGAAGCAACAAGCAGTCAAGAAATCAGACGACGCATTGCTCTTGGCAGAATGGCTATGAAAGACCTAGATAAGATTCTCAAGAGCAGAGATGTCTCTCTCCATACAAAGATTCGACTTGTTCAAGCCATGGTATTTTCAATAACATCGTATGGATGTGAAAGCTGGACAGTGAAAAAGACAGACAGGAAGAAAATTGATGCCTTTGAATTATGGTGCTGGCGGCGAATACTGTGTATACCATGGACTGCCCGAAGAACAAACCAGTCGGTACTAGAGGAGATCAAACCTAAGCTTTCTTTAAAAGCTCAGATGACAAGACTTCGACTTTCATACTTCGGACACATCATGCGAAGAGAGAGATCATTAGAGAAAGAAATCATGCTTGGCAAGATAGAAGGTCAACGCAAAAGAGGAAGGCCAGCAATGAGATGGATTGCTACAATAACAGCAGCTACGGGTACCAGTCTGTCAACAATGAGCCGCCTGACTGAAGACCGAACACAATTTAGGATAGCTATCCAGAGGGTCGCCATGAGTCGACTCCGACTCGACGGCACTTAACAACAACAACCTCACATAGCCTTTATAAATTACCCCCTTAGGGGACCATTCTGGAACAGGAATAAGCCCTTGGATGTGCAGCATAGACGTTTTGCTAACAAAAACGTCTATGACCATATTCTGATATACCCGTGGCCCTCCATTTACATGGCACCAGTATAGGGATCAAAGAACATGGACAGGAAGGGTGGAACAGGGGCGTGGTCAGCAGCGGAGACATACAATGTATATTTAGGAAAGGTCCATGTACATTCTGCATGTTTCCCATGGATGTAAATGTTATAGGAGCAGTAACGTGAAATAAGAGGGGCTCTTCCGAAGGGATGGGCTTCACCTTAACCGGGATGGAACCAGGCTGCTGGCATTAACCTTTAAAAAGGAGATAGAGCAGCTTTTAAACTAGATAATAGGGGAAAGCCGACAGTCGCCCAAGAGTGCATGGTTCGGAAGAATGTATCCTTGAAGGATACTACAAAAAGCAGAGAGGTTCCAAAAAAGAGTAAAGTAGCCCAAATGCCCTCGAGTATGGAGCAGACAGAGCTTAAAGATCCCAAATTACCCATGTCTACCAATAGCCAAATTAATATGAATAAAATACAGTCTCTAAAATGCTTGTATACAAATGCTAGAAGTCTAAAAAACAAGATGGGAGAGTTAGAATATATAGCACTAAACGAGAGGTTAGATATGATTGGAATATCAGAGACATGGTGGAAGGAGGACAACCAGTGGGACACTGTGATACCTGGGTACAAACTATATCGTAATGATAGAGCTGATCAAATTGGTGGAGGGATTGCGCTCTATGTTAGAGAGGGCATTGAGTCAGAAAGGATTAAAGTTTTGCAAGAAACAAAATTTGCTGTAGAATCTCTATGGATTGAAATTCCATGTAAAAAGGGGAAGGCGATGGCAGTGGGGGTGTACTATCGTCCGCCTGGCCAGAATGAACAAATGGATGATGAAATGCTCAAAGAAATCAAGGAAGCTAGCAAAAGTTACAGTGCAGTAATAATAATGGGTGATTTCAATTACCCCGGCATCGACTGGGTCAGTGTCACAGCAGGACATGTTAGGGAGATAAAGTTCCTAGATGAAATAAATGACTGCTTCTTGGAGCAGCTGGTTCATGAACCGACCAGAGGGGAAGCCATATTAGACCTAGTCCTTAGTGGAACACCAGATCTAGTGCAAGAGATAAGGGTGTTGGGGCCACTTGGCAATAGTGATCATAGCATGATCGCCTTTGATTTAATTAGTGGAGGAGGGATAGTAAGGAAATCCACAGTACTACCCTTTAACTTTCGAAAGGGAGACTATGATAAAATGAGGAAAACAGTTAAGAAAAAACTAAAAGGAGCAGTTGCAAAGGTTAAAGACGTACATCAAGCTTGGATGTTGTTGAAAAATACTATCTTGGAAGCCCAGACCAGCTGTATTCCATGCTTTAAGAAAAGTGGAAGGAAGTCCAAAAAACTGCCAGCATGGTTTAAAGGTGAGGTCAGAGAGGCTGTTGTTGCCAAAAAAGCATCTTTCAGGAAATGGAAAAAAGAGCCAAATGACGAAACCTGGAAACAGCACAAGCACTGGCAAGTCAAATGCAAGGCATTGATAAGGCAGGCAAAGAGAGAATTTGAGAAGAAGCTTGCTGCGGAAGCAAAAACATGAAATAAAGACCTTTTCAAGTACATTCGTAGCAAAAAACCTGTGAGAGAGTCAGTTGGTCCATTAGATGATAAAGGGGTTAAAGGAGCACTAAGAGGCGACAAGGCGATAGCGGAGAGACTGAATGAATTCTTTGCTTCGGTCTTTACTGAGGAAGATGTAGGGATGTTACCCATGACTGAAGTGGTATTTAAAGGTGCAGAAGAATTGAAGGAAATATCGATACATCGGGAAGATGTCTTACAACTATTAGATAAACTGAAGAGTAGCAAATCACCTGGGCAGGATGGTATACATCCAAGGGTGTTGAAAGAACTGAAATATGAGATTGCAGACCTGCTATTAGTAATCTGTGAACTATCATTAAAATCATCTCTAATACCTGAAGATTGGAGGATCGCCAATGTAACACCAATTTTTAAAAAGGGTTCCAGGGGTGATCCGGGAAACTACAGACCGGAGAGCCTGACGTCAGTACCAGTAAAATGGTAGAAACCATCATAAATAATAAAATTACTCAGCATGTAGATAGTCACGACCTAATGGGAGACAGCCAACATGGCTTTAGACAAGGAAGATCTTGTCTTACTAATCTGTTATGTTTTTTTGAAGGAGTGAATAAACAGGTGGACAAAGGTGAGTCGGTTGATATTGTGTATCTGGACTTTCAGAAAGCCTTTGACAAGGTCCCTCATCAGAGACTTTTTGCAAAACTAAAGAGTCATGGGATAGGAGGCAGTGTACTATTGTGGATCAGGAACTGGTTAAAAGATAGAAAGCAGAGGGTAGGGCTAAATGGCCAATTTTCCCAATGGAGAAAGGTGAATAGTGGTGTACCCCAGGGATCTGTGCTGGGTCCGCTGCTTTTTGACATATTCATAAATGACCTGGAAAGTGGAATAACGAGTGAGGTTATCAAATTTGCAGATGACACAAAACTATTTAAAGTTGTTAAAACCCAAGAGGATTGTGAAAAATTGCAAGAGGATCTTGATAAATTGGAAGACTGGGCATCAAAATGGCAGATGAAATTTAATGTGGACAAGTGCAAGGTTATGCACCTAGGGAAGAACAACCCAAACTATGGTTACACGATGCAAGGTTCCACATTAGGAACCACAACCCAGGAAAAAGATTTAGGCGTCATTGTGGATACCAAGTTAAAACCCTCGGCCCATTGTGCAGCGGCAGCCAAGAGAGCAAATAGAATGCTAGGTATGATAAGGAAAGGAATGGAAAATAAAGCAAAAGATATTATAATGCCTCTATATCGTTCCATGGTGAGACCACACCTTGAATATTGTGTGCAATTCTGGTCGCCGTATCTTAAAAAGGATATAGCGATTTTAGAAAAGGTTCAGAGAAGAGCCACCAAAATGGTAAAGGGGATGGAAGGATACTCCTATGAGGAAAGGCTAAAAAGGTTAGGGATCTTTAACCTGGAAAAGAGACGGCTGAGGGGAGATATGATAGAAGTCTATAAATTAATGAACGGAGTGGAATGGGTAAACGTAGATCGATTGTTTACGTTATCAGAATATAGAAAGACTAGGGGACATGCAATGAAGCTACAGGGTAAACTATTTAAGACTAATAAAAGAAAATATTTTTTCACTCAACGTGTAATCAAACTCTGGAATTTGTTACCCGAGGATGTAGTAAAGGCTGTTAGTGTAGCTGGGTTTAAAAAAGGTTTGGACAAGTTCCTGGAGGAAAGGTCCATAAACCATTATTAAGAAGTGACCAAAGATATCAATGCTTGACCCAGTACAAGCATTGTGGAACTTGTGTCTCTTGGGGAAACTGCTAGGTACATATGACCTAGATTGGCCACTGTTGGAAACAGAATACTGGGCTTGATGGACCTTGGTCTGACCCAGTATGGCATATCTTATGTTCTTATGTTCTTAAGGCCAGGACTTATAAGCTGTTCTACTCTGCTCTGCAATGCGTTCCATAGAGATGAATAGCTGTGACAGATGTTGTGAATTGATGTGTTTGTGGTACTACAGATGTATGTTTTGTGTGACTGCAGGTGAGAGTGTGTGTGTGTGTGTGTGTGTGTGTGTGTGTGTGTGTGTGTGTGTGTGTGGTTAGAGGGATGCATGTGGGGGCTTGGTGTACACAACTGTGATTTAGGGGGGCTATCAGTGCCTGGCCACTGTCTGGCCCATAGGGCTGACCACAGTGTGACCAGGTGTCAGTGTGATCAACCAGGATACAGCAGAACGGGGTCTCTACAGCTAAATGTCAAAGCATATCCCTTTCAGCGAGAAGGGACCCTCAGAATGAATGCATGCAACAGGGCACACAGCACCATCAGTGGTCTTCCACATGTGCACATTTGTATAGACAGATGCTGGTGTCCTTGGGTATCTAGTAATGCTGTTTGCGCTGGTGCATGCACTCAATCTGAGGGTCCCTTTTTCATGTCAGGGATATGCTCTGACATTTAGCTGCAGAAGACCATTTCTGATTTCTTCTGGTCCATACAAATCATTGTACAGACTGTTGTCAGAGATGACCAATGCAAGCAGAACTAAAATGTTCACCCACAGCCATGTATGTTGTTTTGCAAGGTTATGTTAGGACATTCATATCACTTTATACTTGCTGCTGTAACATCTCTGAGTGCAATATCCTGATCATGCAAAGAACTAGCTTATATGGTCTGTTTTGGATCAACACATCTGTTTCATCCCTTTTCATGAGTAGTTGGCATGGGCACCACACTGTCAGTGTGAGGAGCAGCTTCGGGAATGCACGTTTAACTGAGGAGGCGTGGCCACATGGAGACAGGCAGGAGTGGAGCCTTAAATCTTTTTGGAATTTGCCAAGGGCAGGGACATCCACGCGGCTTGCTACGCATATCCGTATCCTGGGGTTTGGGTGTGTCATGCTCAGTTCTCCTTGTATTTTATAAAAGACTCTGCTGAATGTGGAGTCTTTTGTAAAATATGTAAAAGGATGCCAGCAAATGTGCGTGTGTTTGCCTGTATGTTCAGTGGGAGCACTGATTATACAATGTTGCACCTGTCTAAACAGAGTGGAATCAACAAGGCTTCTTCTATGTGTAAGGGCTGGTATTTAAACGTGGAAGCTTTCTGAAACCTCTTCCCATAAGTCATGACACTAATAGGTATAATGGGGCCATTTTACAAAATTGGATGTTTAAGTGCTGCCAATTAATTAGATCAGGCACTAGTGGAGCCTCTTTATTTTTTAAATTGGAGGAAGAAATGTAAAAATGTATAAACTGTGTCCAAATTGAGCACTTTTTAAAAATCTGTGCTTGCCTCTGAACTGGTGCAAAAGCTGAAGTGGAAATTCTTTTTTAAATTGATGTGCATTCCCATTATAAAATGGTGAATAATGGGCCCAATACATATTGAAAAGGCATTTGCACGGCTTACAGTCCAGTAAATCATGTAAATACCTTAAATGGGTTTATGCAATGGAACCTACATGGTTAGTGCCATTGAATAGCCCCATCTATGTCTCCTACGTGCCCCGATGCTATCCGATCAGCACCGGGGTGGGTTGGGGGTGTTCTGGGTCGGAGCAAGGCAGGGAGTACCACTTCCCAGGTAGCGGCAATATTGGAATGCTACCTGGTTAGCAAAGCAATACTAAAACTAGGCCAGCTTTTGGCTCGCTTAGTTTTAGCTGCGGATGCTAACCGGGTAGTGGTCCATTATCATCGCTACCTGGTTAGGCTCTGCGGCGGTTTTCTCTGGACACCAAAACCAGATATTCAATGCCGTTGCCACAGCACTGAAAATCCGGGGTTAGGGTTAAGTGGGCAGAGCTATATGCCGCAGCGGCGCATAGACAGCCTACTTGAATATCGGGCCCTATATGTCTAGATTTTTTGGCCTAACCAAATCATGTCCATACCATGCCCCTTGAAATCTTGTATTCGAGGGATTTACACGTGAGGTTAGTGTTTTTCTAAAATAGCCATTTCCACCTGTGGAGATGCTTTTTAAATGACCCTCTTAGGCTTCTAACTTGGCTTTTTCATAGGCACTGCAGCTAACTGCAGGGGGCAATGCTACTGTGGGAAACATGGTCTTGAGTGGTCAAACCTCCTCCTTATCACCACCACCACCAAGGGCAGCCCCACCACCTGTCTGTGACCACAGACATCTTTTTCCCTAGAAAACGTTGGTGGCTGCAGCCTCTTCTAGATGGAACATGAAGCAATGAGTCAAAGCACTGACATGTCCCTCGATAGTCATGCCTTTCAGCGGGGATTTTAGATCAGGAATTGTAGCCTCAGTTGGCTGCAAATCTGAGGCAAAAAATATGTGTGAAGGCAAATATTGTCAGTCATTCCATTGTAACTGAGACTGAGGACATTATGCTAAATTGCTGCAATTTTGTTATTAAAATAAAGGTCAGTCCCTAGTCACAGCATACCAAGGTTGTAACATATAGTAGACATTGTGCCCTTTACTTACTGGGTTTAATTCTAAGCATATGACATGTAATCATGGACAAAAGTGAAGGATTGGCTTAATTGGTCTGGAGCCCTTAGATGACATTTTAGAACATCAGAAAGCTCTGTAAAACCGGTTATGTAGTTTGGGAGAAATAGAAATGCCTGACTAGACAAGGAGCTGCATCAGTCATAACAGATTATGAAAGTCTGCAGACAGAGGACATTGATGCTTAGTTATTCAAAGTGATTGGGAAAAGGTAAATGGGGAAAGTGGGATGGGGGAATAAGAATTTCCATTCTGGCATATTGAGTTTTAGACAAAGATGGACCACTCAGGCAGTATTATCATAAAGGGAAGTGAAGATTTGCAGCTCGACTCTTGGTGAGAGTTCAGATACAGAAAGAGAGATCTGAGGGCCTTCCACACAGAGATGGCACATAATTGTCCCCAAGTTTTGTTACAGAATGAATGCTATGAGATATGGTCAACCTTGATTAATTCTGTCACCCATGTGACTAAGGGGGTTACTTAGAACAAATAGCAGCATTAGCACATGCAGCAGGTCAATGTAGATCGGTTGTTTGTGCCTTCAAAAAGTAGAAAGACTAGGGAAAATGCAATGAAGCTACAATGTACCACATTTAAGACTAATCCAAAGAAATATTTTTTCTCTCAATGTGCAACCAAAGTCTGGAATTTGTTTCAAGAGGATGTAGAAAAAGCTGTTAGTGTTGCTGGTTTTAAAAGAAGTCTGGACAAGTTCTTGGAGGAAAAGTTCATAAACCAATATTAAAGTGGATTGGGGAAATTCACTGCTTACCCCTAGGATAAGCAGCATGGAATCTGTCTATCTTTTGGGAACCTGACAGGTACTTGCGACCTGGATTGGCCATTGTTGGAAACAAGATACTGGGCTTGATGGACCCTTGGTCAGACCCAGTATGGCATATCTTATGTTCTATATAACATTTTAGAAAGCCAGTATTTACACATGAAGAACTGCACTATGTCTAGATAGCAAGAAGGCATAGCTAGGGCATAGAGAAGAAGTGGTTTAGGCAGACATACATTACTGATGTATATTTACAGCTGCCCTGAGGCATGAATAAGTGCTTACTTGAAAGCGCAGGTATAAAGTCTGCGATCAGACATGCCCCCACCCCAATCACCCCAACATCATCCTACACCCAACATCCTCCTGGCATCCAATTCCCCTGACCCTTCTGTAGCATCAAGAACCCCCCCCCCCCAGCAGACCCCTTCTCCCCCCCCCACCCCACTTTCTAATTCTCCACTCTTACTGGTGTCCCTAGTGTTTAGTGGGATAAGGAGCAATCCCCGCTCAGTCCTGGGTTCCAAATGGCACCCATGACCATAATCTTGCAGTGTTACTCTTAGGGGTATGTTTACTAAACCATCTTAACATTGCAGTGGTGGTATTATCACACAATAAGTGACGTTATCGTGCGATTATCTAACGTCACTTATCGTGCGATAACGCGGCGGGAGCGGCGTTAAGGCACACTAACGCTGTGAAATCCGGGTCTGAAGGGCAGAGTAAGGCTTCCCAGAGGGCGGAGAGAAGGGGTCAATGGGTGGAGAGTGGGAGGGAAGAGGCTCCAGGCACACTAACGCTGTGAAATCCGGGTCTGAACACTAACACCAGTGAAACCCTCGCATTAAAGCACATTTGCAGGAAAGAGAAACCATTTCAGTCAGCAATGTGCAGCAAAGGCAGAGAAACCCAGAAAAAGTGATAGTTGTGATACATGTGCAGGACCAAAAAGGCAAATAAACATATAAAAGGACCAGAACCACATCTAAAATCCCAATAACCAAGCTGGCCAAAAGTGATATTAATGATAAACATAAAGAAACACTACTGACAAAGCGTAAAAATTAAAATATCATGTTTGGAAGGGTCTATGCTCTGTCCCCCTATAAAGTGAATGATCTCACATTGAAATAGCACTGATCACGGTTTCTGTCATTTAGATTGGACAGATTTGTTATGGCGTGCACATGTGCAGAAACAGCAGAGTGGGCACGTAGGAAAGGGCAACTGTACTGATGCTGTAAATGGGATACAGGGGGCTGCAGGCGGCACATGCTGTGGTCCAGCTGGGGCACAGTGCAGACTTGGCAGATGCCTAGGTGGCACATAGGAATGCTGAAACAGTAAAGCAGCAAGACAGCAACTGACAAGGGTCCAACATGGGTACGAGTGTGTGTCCCACAGTGTCATAGGGGATATTACCCAGCACGTACCCCCAAGGGCACATAACATTGGCAGGCGGTGCCAGGGGAAAGCGTGCATGTCCATGTAGGCACCCCTACCCAAAACCCACACCATAGGCAGCTGCCTACCAGCACAATGGATGGCCTGGGACTGTGCACCACCAGCACCACTGGCATAATGGCTTGGCAGCATGGTGGTGGAGGGGTGCTGGTGGTGGAGGGGGCAGTGGCATCTGCCCACAGCAGACCATGGCCAAGCCCCATTTAGGTGGGTGCCATGCACTGCAACAGACAGGGTCTGTCTGACGAACAGTCATGGTATCCCCAGGGAATTATGTGTTCCTGTGGCAATAGTGTGGTGCAGTACACACAGCCAGTGTGTTCAGGCACAGAAGGTCACAAGTTCAAGTCCCAGCTGTGGCTCCTGCCAACCCTGTCCCCATAGTTTACCCAGTACTAAACCATGGTAATAAAGATGGAACCTTTATTACAGATAAAATAAACATGCCTGAAACGCCTATATTTTACCCTACAGAGCACAGACACCATAAACATATGCATTCCCTAGAGCAGAGTTTCCCAACTGCAGTCCTGGAGAGCCAAACACCATTCAGGTTTCATGCTGTCCCTAATAAATGTGCCTGTGCTGCATTTGTATGCGCCACCCCCATTGTATGCAAATGCATCTCATGCATATTCATTAGGGGCAGCATGAAAATCTGAACAGTGTTTGGCCCACCAGGACCGGAGTTGGGAACCTCTGCCCTAGAGCAGCAGCCAACAGGGGCAGAAACACCCACACCCACAGGCTCCTCTATCCAAAGCCTCATGGAGAGACAGGCTGTTGGGCCCTGCGCGGAGCAGCATCTCCCAATACTGGCATCTTAGCAATGCCGTCCTAAACTTGAGAACACGTTCCACATATATCAAAAGTTGCTATAATTAAAGTCAGCTAACGAATCCTAAGTTAAACACAATTTGTTGATAGAGATTCATCATAGCAACCTTCCCGATATCTGTGGAGTGTGTTTCAGTTGTTGATTCTGACAATGTTTACCACCCTGGGGAATGACCCTAACAGTATTGAGTACCATAGCAATGCCCGCACTGTGCCCAGGACTGGTGTGGCGGCCAGGGCTGCCACAAACCTCTATATTTGCACAATGCTGGCATAGGTGTGGGGGTGTTTGTCTGTCTATCCAGTGTGTTGTGGCTGCCTACACCTTACTGAGCCCACACTGCTTGCACTGTTTCCAGTGTTAGCCTGCCTATGTGCATAATGAGGAGCAAGGTACTGTGGGTATGGCCCGGACAGGGTGGCATGGGCAGGATGCATTTGCACAGGGTATAGGGCAATGACTGGGATATTGCAGTGCCCGACCACCACCTGCACGGACAGGGTGGCCACAGCATGTCATGCTGGGAGGTCGCTCTCACCCTGACTGATCAGTGACCACGGCATTGCTAGGTTCCCCCATAGTGCTGTACAATATTCTTTTCAAGTGATATTTATGGGTTCTCTTTTCTGGGGTCCAGTCACTGACATACCTGTGTGGTGTATGTGTGCGCTGACATCCCAGTTTTGGGTGCACGCAGTTCTTCCAGGGATTAGCTAGCAGACTGTCTGCTGTTAGCATCTGTATGACTGCACCACCTTGCAGGGTGCAGCAGGTGCACACTGACTGCCCTCTGCTGGTGAATGTCAGATTGTAGTTGGGGGCAGCTGAGCTGATTGGGCCCACTACCTATCTGCCAGTGGCCCTGTCCTAAGTACAGATCCTCAGCAACTGTCCATTCGCCACCAGGATTAGGGTTGCTGGTCCCACATCCTGTCCTCATGTACCTCCACCGTCCCCCTTGCAAAGGGTGAGAGTTGGGTCTGTTGGGGGCAGATCATGTCCCCCACCCTGACCCAGAGAGGGTGGTTTGCTAAGTACATTGTCACCATGTGAGCCCTGACACACCCCTGCTCCCTAAACAGGTGACCATAGCAAGCACAGTGGATATGCACTCTGTTATGTGCATCATGGTCCACAAGGGCCAGACATGACTGGCAATTATAAATGGACACAGAGACCTCCTAAAGGTGTTTTCAACACATACCTGTCACACACTGGCACTAATGGAGACTTGCAACACAGTCCACCTCAACCAACCCGGGTACTGCGGACCTGGTGCTGGCCACTCCACCTCACCATCAGGGTGAGCACAGAACACGCACATTGGCATGGCCTGTTGGTTCTATCCTATCCTGGTAGCCACAGCAGACAGTTTTATGGTGATGTGCACTCTTTCTGTAGCCAGCCATTCGCATGATAGCTCCCATAGTGATGTAGCACAATGGTTAATGCAATGACTTCAGTAGCAGAGGTCATGGGTTTGAGTCCTCTCTGTTCCCCTTTTTTTTATGGCTGTCCTACACAACTACATTTCATTCGTGTAACAGTCATATCTGTGCAGATCTGTGCTGCCGCCACATTATACCCTCATCACTGTTGCCATCCATCCTTCTGTCCATCTATGTGTGTGTGCCAGCTGTATGGCATCCTGCCCTAATGAGCAGGCTGCTACCCCATGTCCTGCACTGGCACACTTCTCTGCATTGCGGCTCTTTATGCTTGCCTCTCCTGTGTCTGCTCTGCATGGCACTGCTCTCCTCTGTCCTCCTGTCATTGCACTTATCCTGCCACCTCTACCTCCTCTGATGGACACGTATCTCCATCCTCTGCCACACACTGTCATTGTTGCACTGCACATTACCATCACCCTGTACATTGGTACAGCTGCCCCCGATATGTTTGTCCACTTTACCTGCTGCCACATGGGCTGCATGCAGATTTGGCTGGTCCATGAGCTCTGTCATCTACTTCCTTCCATCACTTGTTCATTGCCTTTCCTTGGTGCTCTGTGCAGTGTTATGGTTACATCTGTGTTTGAGCCATACATGTCATGCTTGTAACTTTGGGGTACCTTTGTGCCCCGGGGCACAATCTCCTGTGTCACCTTGGCATCCCTGGGGCATCTTTCGTGGCACCTTAGGTTTGGCCAGCTTATGGGGCACCTTATATGCTGCCTTGGAGGGTGCCAACCTTTCCTGCTGCCCTCTGGGGCACATTATGACCTGCCTTGGATGATGTGGTGCTTTATGATGTGCCTTATTGTACGCCCTAAAAGGTGCATTAGGTTGCGGCACTGGGGTGAGGCTTTTTTGGCTGGCAGTGAAAATTGTTGGGATGTGTCAATCTTTTGCAAGCAGGAAAAGGGATTGCCTCAGAGAGGCTTTTAACTGAGCCCACTGGGGGACCTAACTCATGACCACTGTAGCAGCAGTCAATGTATTAACCATTGTGCTACATCTCTGCTGCTGTGCTTGCAGGTCAGCGTGCCTAATTAAGGCTAACGCGTGTTAACGTGCCACAGCTCCCTCTATCGCGCAATAACGGACTTTATTGCGCGATAACCCGAAATGCTACCTTAAGACCAGAACACCCACTCCTTATATGGCATTCTTCACATTATCGCTGGAGCTAGCGCCGGGAACATTAAGACGGTTTAGTAAGCATACCCCTTAGGGATTAGGCTGTACTACTTTTTTAAAGTGTGGAAATCCACTATACATGCTTTAAATCATAGGTTAATGCAGATTAAATTGATTATGTATACACTTTTTTAAGACACCTAACAAACACAAATCTCCAATAAATGCATAGATGAATTAAAGAGAATGACACTTAATGTGGACAAGTGCAAAGTTATGCACCTAGGGAATAACAACCCAAACTATGGTTACACGATGCAAGGTTCCACATTAGGAACCACCAACCAGGAAAAAGATTTAGGCGTCATTATGGATACCATGTTAAAACCCTCGGCCCAGTGTGCAGTGGCGGCCCAGAGAGCAAATAGAATGCTAGGTATGATAAGGAAAGGAATGGAAAATAAAACAAAAGATATTATAATGCCTCTATATCGTTACATGGTGCGACCGCACCTTGAATATTGTGGCAATTCTGGTCACCCTATCTTAAAAAGGATATAGCGATATTAGAAAAGGTTCAGAGAAGAGCCACCAAAATGGTAAAGGGGAATGGAAGGATATTCCTATGAAGAAAGGCTAAAAAGGTTAGGGCTCTTTAACCTGGAAAAGAGACGGCTGAGGGGAGATATGATAGAAGTCTATAAATTAATGAACGGAGTGGAACGGGTAAATGTAGATCGATTGTTTACGTTATCAGAATATAGAAAGACTAGGTGACATGCAATGAAGCTACAGGGTAAACTATTTAAGACTAATAAAAGAAAATATTTTTTCACTGAACGTGTAATCAAACTCTGGAATTTGTTACCAGAGGATGTAGTAAAGGCTGTTAGTGTAGCTGGGTTTAAAAAAGGTTTGGACAAGTTCCTGGAGGAAAGGTCCATAAACCATTATTAAAAGGGACCCAGGATATCAATGCTTGACTCAATACAAGCACTGTGGAACCTGTGTCTCTTGGGGATACTGCTATGTACGTATGACCTAGATTGGCCACTTTTGGAAACAGGATACTGGGCTTGATGGACCTTGGTCTGACCCAGTATGGCATATCTTATGTTCTTATGTAGTAGTTGAATAGGAACAAATTTGTTTATCTTTCCAAATATGTTTAATTAAAACTTAAAGTTGAAGTATTCTTTAAATAGGATTAACTGTTCATTGGTCCTGAGAATTAAATTTACATCAGACCTTGTAGAAAGAAAAGTGCAATTTAGTTGGGGGGTTTTTGGCCTTTAGGACATAGCCCCAGAATTTTTAAAACAGGAATTGCTGTGGTATAATCTTTTGCTTAAATTATTAACTGTACAGTGATTTTTCATGGCAAGCAAGTGACCTTTAGAGTAGGTTCAGGAAATGGAAGTATCCAGCTGAAATATTTGCTAAGGATGAAAGAGGAATTTAAAAGAGTGATAGAGATAACATTTCAAGTTAAACAAAAATAAATTAACATAATCAAAAATTGTGACACTGTCTGATATCACTTACAGTAAAAATAAATACATAGAGTCCAATTCCGAAAATGTGCACGTCCGGGCAGCAGGCACGTCCAAATGGAAACATGCAGAAATAGAATCCAGTTTTGCACACGCACAGAATCTCCCACATAGACATACTAGGCTCGACCCACACACAGTGGTACATTGTACGAAGATGGGTATACGCCAACAATGGCATTGTACATCCCTGCATTCACCGTATTCCAAAAAGACATACATCTGCAACCCAGCCTGTCTCCTCGATATACCCGCGAACTGCTACACTCCCTTCAAAATGGGCAGTTGTGAAGCTTCCGGGGGCACAGATAGAGCTGTTCTGAGGCTGAAAGACAATGTAAGATGGTGAGACTCATAGGTGGATGCAACTTAGACAATAGAAACCATCCATGGCATGCCCAAACCACTACAAAGCACTCGCAGTGCACTGTAGTGTAGCCGTAAAATGGGTAGAGAGTGAACCTACTGGCACAAGATTCAATGCAGCTCTACAGACATAGCAGTAGATGCCCTCTCGAAGTATGCACATTGTGAACAGCTCAAGAATATGTCTGTACAATGCTAAGTAAGGACATCATCCCAGCAGAACAGGCCCCCTATAGCGACCTACCCAAACACTTTTCCTGCACTATTAAAGGGCCATTGGAATGACAGCAGTCACCAATGCGAGTGCCACACAGACATGCCCAGAGAAACCATCGGCGCTCCCTATAAATGTACACATTTGTAGAGACCAATGCTGGTGCATTTGGGAATGGCATACTGCAGTTTGCACCGTTGCACACCCACCCTCTGAGGTCCCCAGAGTAGTGACAGAGAAGTGTCTGGACAGGGAAGGGATTGCGGAAACATCCTGCTCACTCCTGTCTGTATGCACTGACACCTGGTAAGGCTGCTGACAGCCCTATGGTCCAGGTACTTGCTAGGCATACCTGTCCCCCCCCCCCACTCCCCAAGGAAACCATAGCAATCAGTACTTCCAACCCAGCATCATACCTGCTCATTGCAGTTCTATTTGGCTACTTACATACACGATAACTACAATGGTGGACCCCTTACAGATACAGAGCAGCAGTAGGCCCAAACAGCCCTTCAAGTATATCAGCCTCAAGGGTCAAACCCCATATGCACATAGCACATCATAGGCCCACATATGTAAACAACCGCAACAGTGACCTTGCACATGATATGTGAAATGTAGCCACTGGCGTAAGATATCCCCAGTATAGTGTTCCAGTAGGAGTTACATATGACCTTATCTGCATCAGGGAACTGTACACATTGCATAGAGCATATTGTAGAAATCCGTTGTGTGGAGTGCAACACTCCAGCTGGCTGGGTGCTGCACATACTGTAGTACCGATGGCTGGGCTGACATTTTCACATGGGGTGCTATAACTCCGCCACCAGTATCATTTCCAGGAAATGGGTATTGTTAGGGAGCCCTAGCTGTGCACCTTTAGCTCACACAGTGAATGCCAGCATAGCAGGATTGAGCACCAGTGCTCCACAGCATACATTTGTGGGGGGTGTTTATTTCTGCAGCTTGGACATACATCCTCCCTCTCCTCTGCTTTCTGTTCCATAACACCGCATATGCTGTAGTTTTCCAGAATGCACTCACACCAGTGCACAGCATAGGGTTGTCATCCATTCATCACTATTGGCTGCACTGGGGTGAGGAGCAGAAATATTTCTAACTCCTATATTTATTCCATATTTTTGCAGATATAACCTTAATGTCTGTGCGGCCACCTATGGATGTACATGTGCGTGACTGGAATGCGCTTCATATTTCTCCATGGCTGCCCATGCCCTGTTCTGCCCCTTCCCACCCATGTTACATAAGAACATAAGATATGCCATACTGGGTCAGAACAAGGTCCATCAAGCCCAGTATCCTGTTTCCAAAAGTGGCCAATTAGGCCACAAATACCTAGCAGTTTCCCTAAAAGACACAGGTTCCACAATTCTTGTATTGGGGCAAGCAGTGGATATCCTGGGTCCCCTTTAATAATGGTTTATGGACCTTTCCTCCAGGAACTTGTCCAAACCTTTTTTAAACCGGGCTACACTAACAGCTTTTTCTACATCCTCCAGTAATGAATTCCAGAGTTTGATTACACATTGAGTGAAAAAATATTTTCTCTTATTAGTCTTAAATAGGTTACCCTGTAGCTTCATTGCATGTCCCCTAGTCTTACTATATTTTGATGGCGCAATCGATCTACGTTTACCTGTTCCACTCCATTCATTAATTTATAGATCTCTATCAAATCTTCCCTCAGCTATTTCTTTTCCAGGTTGAAGAGCCCTAACCTTTTTAGCCTTTCTTCATAGGGGTATCCTTCCATCCCCTTTACCATTCTGGTGGCTCTTCTCTGTACCTTTTCTAATAACGCTATATCCTTTTTAAGTTATGGCAACCAGAATTGCACACAGTATTCAAGGTGCAGTCACAGCATGGAATAATACAGAGGTATTATGATATCCAATGTTTTATTCTCTGTTCCTTTCCTTATGATTCCTAGCATTCTATTTGCTCTCTTGGCCACCGCTGCACACTGGATGGAGGGTTTCGACATGTTATCCACGATGACGCCTAAATCTTTTTCTTGGGTGGTGGTTCCTAATGTGGAAACTTGCATCGTATAACCATAGTTTATGTTGTTCTTTCCTAGGTGCATAACTTTGCACTTGTCCACATTAAATTTCATCTGCCATTTGGATGCCCAGTCTTCCAATTTAACAAGGTCCTCTTTCAATTTTTCACAACCCTCATGAGTTTTAACAACTGAATAATTTTGTGTCATCTGCAAATTTGATTACCTCTCTTGTTATTCCCATTTCCATATCATTTATGAATATATTAAAAAGCAGCAGACCCAGCACAGATCCCTGGGATACTCTACTATTCACCTTTCTCCATTGGGAAAATTGGCCATTTAACCCTCCCCTCTGCTATCTATCTTTTAACCAGTTCCTCATCTACAATAGTACACTGCCTTCTATCCCATGACTTTAATTTCACCAAATGTCTCTCATAAGGGACCTTGTCAAAGGCATTCTGAAAATCCAGATACACTATATCAACCTACTCACCTTTATCTACCTGTTTATTCACACCTTCAAAAAAACATAACAGATTAGTAAGAGAAGACCTTCCTTGGCTAAAGCCATGTTGGCTGTCTTCCATTAAGCCATGACTATCTACATGTTCAGTAATTTTGTTCTTTATAATGGTTTCTACTATTTTTCCTAGTACTGACGTCAGGCTCACCGGTCTGTGGTTTCCCAGATCACCCCTGGAACCCTTTTTTTTTTGAAAACTCTGTTTATTAAAGTCCACACAGTACAAATCATGCAAAACAATATACAAACCAGGAACCTCAACAGATCAATTATACAAATACAGCATTCACAATTTTCCCCCCTCCTCTCCAATTCCCCCCCACCCACCAACCTCCACCAATCCCCTAACCCCCGCAGCCTCTTCCTTTGGCATCAGACCCCCCTCAGTGAACATACATAATGATTAAAATACCCTTCTTGTTCCAAAAGTATCCCACTCCTCCTATCCCTTTCCCCATCCTAACCCAATTGAAGCACTTCATTCCGGACACGGGGCCTCAATAACTGAATATATGGCTCCCATATCAGCAGGAATATGGCCCAGCGTTGAGTACTTCCTCTAGAACCCCCTCCTCTCCATGAGCATCAGCTGGTGAAAGCTGTTACGCCATTCCCAAAAGGTGGGACCAGTCGTTTCCCTCCATCTATGAAGTATCGGTCCCTTACTTACCAGACATGCCTTTCTGACTAAGAGGCGTTCCCATTTCCCTTTCGGGTGGAGTGGTCCAAGCTGATCTAACACCACAAGCGCTGCCGTGCAACAAATCTGTTGCAATATAACTCTACTCATAAAATCACCTATCCTCCTCCAGTACAAGCAAACTACCGGACATCCCCACCACATATGTCCTAAATCTGCCAAGGGACAGGGGCATTTTGGGCATTTGCCAATCTCCGTGAGATGGGATCGTAACACCCGTCTCGGAGAAAAGTGTGCCCGTAGGAGGCATTTAAACTGTATCTCCCGCCAATGGGCTCCCCCCACCAGACCTGCAATCCTACACAAGGTCCGAAGGAGTGAACCCGGAGGCACCAACACATTCAGCTCTCGGGCCCACAAAGCCTCCTCCACTCCATAATCAGGCAATCTACTATAACCATCCAACCTTCTTTTCAGCTGTGCGATTGTGGGTGGTAACTCCTCACTCAATGCAAAAAACTCTAATATCTGTGCCGACCTTTCCACTCGTAGCGCATTCTGTGGGAGGGAAGACACGTAATGAGAAAGCTGAATGTAAGCGTAATAATGCCGACTATTTAACCCATACTCCTTACGCAAAACCTCCCAAGACTTGCACTGCCCCATTTGATCTACAACATGTCCAATATTCCTTATGCCCTGTCTCCTCCATTGTGCAAACGCCAGAATTCTGAACCTGGAGTAAACTGATCATTTCCCTGTATTGGTAGCCAGCATGAAACCCCTGGTGGTTCCCCCCAGAGCCTATTCAAATGTTGCCACGTCCGCCGTGCCGGGCAAATAAGTCCACTACTAAGCACTCTACTAGGCAAGAGCCTACCTTCCTGGTGCAGCACTGCCAAAAGGGGCTGCGGAGCCACAAGGGCCTCCTCCAGTGCTCTCGGGGTATACACCTCCGTATTCCCTAACCAGTCTCCAATATGCTGCGCTTGGCATGCCAGGGCATAAGTCTTTAGGTCTGGGATTCCAATCCCCCATTCCTCCAGCTCCTTCTCAATCTATGCAGCGGAATGCGAGCTCTTGCCCCTCTCCAAAGGAAACTCCTAATTTCGCGGTCTATATCATTTAAGTCACGCTTCAATAACCACACTGGGAGAGTCTGCAGCCAGTAAAGCACCCGAGGCAGAATCACCATCCCCAACGCCGCCGCCCTGCCCAACAGGGACAGGAGCAGTGGAGTCCACATCTGGAGTTGTGACCTAATTTTTGCAAGGATTCTTTCCACGTTTTTTCTATACAACTCCTGCTGCTCTCTAGTCAAGAGAATCCCCAAATACACAAATGAATCACCTGCCCACTTAAGTGGAAAACTCCCTCCCCAATGTCCTCTTATTGTACCCGCCACATCCATGGCCTCCGACTTATCCATATTAAAAAATTGTCGTTACATTGGCCATCCTCCAATCCTCAGGTATTACAGATGATTGTAATAATAAGTCACAGATTACTAATAGTAGGTTTGAAAATCTCATATTTCAGTTCTTTCAACACCCTTGGATGTATACCATCCAGTCCAGGTGCTTTGCTACAGTTTATCAAATGGTTGTAACACATCTTCCTGGTGTATCGATTTTTCTTTCAATTAAGCTGCAGCATCACCTTTAAATACCATTTTAGTTATGGGTAACATCCCTACATCTTCCTCAGTAAATATTGAAGCAAAGAATTCATTCAGTCTCTCCGCTATGGTCTTGTCTCCTCTTAGTGCCCCTTCTACCCCTCTATCATCTAATGGTCCAACTAAATCTCTCACAGGTTTTTTGCTACAAATGTACTTGAAAAGGTCTTTATTACCCATGTTTGCTTCCACAGCAAGCTTTTTCTCAAATTCTGTTTGCCCGACTTTTCAATGCCTTGCATCTAACATGCCAGTGCTTATGTTGTTTCCAATTTTCATCACTTGGCTCCTTTTTCCATTTCCTGAAATATGCTTTTTTGGCAAGAACAGCCTCTCTGACCTCACCTTTATACAATGCTGGCAGCTTTTTGGACTTCCTTCCATTTTTCTTAAAGTGTTTAATACAGTTGGTCTGGGTTTCCTAGACAGTATTTTAAAACAACACCCATGCTTTATGTAAATCTTTAACCTTTGCAACTGCTGTATTTCGTTTTTTTCTTAACTATTTTCCTAATTTTATCAGTTAAAATGTAGTAAGGTACCATCCTTCCTCCATTTATTAAATCAAACATGATCATGCTATGATCACTATTGCTAAGCGGCCCCAACATCCTTATCTCTTGCACCAGATCTGGTGTTCCACTAAGGACTAGACCCAAAATGGCTTCCTCTCTGGTCGGTTCATGAACCAGCTGCTCCAAGAACCATTTATTTCATTCAGAAACTTTATCTGTGATACCTGTTTAAGTGTAAGGTCGCGAAGGTTCAGAATACGGTTTTGGGTATTTTCACGATATATGTACATGTCGATCCTGCATGTACAGGTGCTTTATTCATGTTTCAGAATGACCTCCATAGAGAAATGGAGCCTGATTCTGGAAGCAGGATATCTGTGTCATTTTGGATGTCCCCTCTGAAGATGAGGTTGTTAAGACTCGACTCTGGTCCGCAGGAACAAAATGTTACCATGGCCTGGTGTTCCCCTCCAGCCTGCAGGGATGTCCTCCCCACAGGTTCCCCAATCTGCCATGGCTTCGGACCCCAAGATCCCCACCGCTGACTCACTGCTGGCCTCCTGTGGTCTGGATTGAGTGGCGGGTAATCCCCCTGCACCTGCCCCAGACCCAGCCTCGGTGGTGAATGCTGTGCCCCGTTTCGCAAAACAAACCTGCTTATACCACCTCTGGGGTGGTATATGCAGTATGGTTCAACAGGCCCGGCAGCACGTACAGGGCTGTGACCTTAATCGGCCCTGTACGTGCTGCCGGTCAGGCCGCCCCCACTCCATCCCCTATCCCACCCCTTCCCGCCCCCTCCCTGTCCTGAAGGACAGGATATACAGGGAGAGCCAGTGGGGGAATAGGGTTTATTCAGCTTGCAGGGCTACATGTTCCAGTGGGATGTTCAGCTCCGCAACCTGCATTATAGAATGAGGGCCTAAGGGAATTAGAATAAATATTGTAATATTATTTCATATATCCCCTCAGTTAAGGGAGATTTATTGCAGTGCCTTAAGATGGCATATAAAATACAGAGGAGTTAAAAAGAACTTCTGTATTTATAGGGGCTGATTTTAAAAGGAGACATGTAGAAATATGCACCATTTACACATATAAGTCACCTATTTTCAAGGACTTATAGACATGAAGGGGCACTTACACATGTAATTTAGGCAGTTGCTTTTCTGTAAGCATGCGTGTAAGACCGATCGTAAGTACTTTCAATGTGGGCATGCACAGGGGTGGAGTTTGGGCAAAGCATAAATTACTATAACTGACATGCATGCTTAAAAATCTAGGCATGGGCATTTACATCTGCCATAGAGGGTCGCGTAAATGCCCGCACATAGTTATGTCTCTATTTTATGAAGTAAAATAGCACATACTCCACTTTATAAAATGAGCCTCAAATACAGACATACTCATGTGCATAAACTATCTTAAAATTGATAAAGCAGAACTGGAAAAGCCACAGAGAAGAGCCACCAAAATGATAAAGGGAATGGAAGGATACCCCTACAAGAAAAGACTTAGGGGCATGTTTACTAAAGAACGCTATTTGCGCCGCGTCCCGTTATCGTGCGGTAAGGTACATTACTGCACGATAATGGCGTTAAAACGCCATTATCACGCGGTAATGTACCTTACCACGCGATAACGGGACGCGGCGCAAATAGCGTTCTTTAGAAAACATGCCCCTTAAAATGTTGGTGCTTCTCAACTTGGAAAAGAGATGGCTGAGGGGAGATATGATAGAGGTGTATAAAATAATGAATAGAGTGAAACAGGTAAATGTAGATTGGTTGTTTGCTCCTTCAAAAAGTAGAACGACTAGGAGACATGCAATGAAGCTGTAATGTAGCCCATTTAAGACTAATAAGAGAAAATATTTTTTCACGCAGCGTGTAATGAAACTCTGAAATTCGTTACCAGAAGATGTTGAAAAAGCTGTTAGTGTAGCTGGGTTTAAATGAGGTTTGGACAAGTCCTTGGAGGAAAAGTCCAGAAACCAATATTAAAGTGGACTGGAGAAGTTCACTGCTTACCCCTGGGATAAGTAATATGGAAACTGTGTACCTTTTGGGAACCTGACAGTTGCCTGTGACCTGGATTGGCCACAGTTGGAAACAGGATACTGGGCTTGATGGACTCGAGGTTTGACCAGCTATGATATCTCTTTTGTTTTTATATGGGAGTTTATAAAATTATCCTCATAAAGTACTTAGGGCAGAAATGGTATCTGTCAATGTTGTCAAAGTGTGGAAGTGCTGCTCTTGTGGCACAGATTATTGAGACTCCCACCACAGCACAGATCATGAGGCACATGTGTGTCCTGCAGCTCAGTGCTGTCATTGTCCTCTTGGAACACAGATTGCCAGAAGTCCTCTATTAGGACAGATCACTGAAGCTGCCTGGGAACTGGAAGGAGTCTGTGAGGCAGACTATGCAGCAGGACCAGCTGGAGTGGCAATGACGGAGAATAGAGTAGGAGAGTTCTGCATGGTGCTGAAGCCTGGAGAAACAGGGAATGCCTACAAGAGAGCTGCTGGGGTTAGGCTTCAGGGGAGAGGACCTAAGGAGCCTCTGGGGAAGTTCAAAAGGTCTAAGCAAGTTATACTACAATCTCTTTAGGTCAGAAAATATAGGGGGTCCTTTTAGAAGCCTTATGCATGCATAGGACATCCGAAAACAGGCTTAGAGATGTCCAAAAGACAGCGATGTCTCTGGAGCCATTTTAGAAGCCGGGCAGGAACAGTGCTCGTTTTAACTGAAAAACATCCAGAGGATGTAGAGAAAAAAGGACTCCATCATCCCCAGTACTCAGCGTACTGTCAAGGAGAACAGCAGTGGAATTTGAAGCCTGGCTACCCTTTTCGTAATCCACTACTCCAGGTCCAGAAATTTGGTTCTGAGGACCTCTATGTATGTGCCCCTGCAGACGTCCATATCTGGCATGTTCGTTTTGGTGAAATCGTATCTGCACCTGGACGTGCTTGCTTAGACATTCCAGATTGAACTTGGATGTTCTATCTAAAATTCCCCTCATAGAGAGGAGCTGAAACACATAACTGTTCGTTGAATGTGCCTGTTGCACCCTTATTACCTATATATGAAGAGCACAAAACTCATGTAAATCTGATCAATGCTACCGTATTACACTGTATGAGAAATGATTAAAATATATATATATATGACTGAAAAGTTAGATATATTGCGATGATAAATTACAAACCGAAAGTTAAAGAAAAAAATTCAGCAGCATGTAGTTTCTCACAGAAGAACTGATAGGTACCTTGCGGCTAAGCACTTGATTCAGATATACTGAATTTTCATAGAATAAAAAATTTATTGGTACAAGAGAATTTTAGAACACTGAAAGAAAGATTACATCTTGAACAACGATTATTATGTCATGAAATCTGCTGGATTTTTATCCATTTAGAAACACAAGGAAAAGAAACAAATGTTCTACCGATACATATTATATATTGCATTTATGTAATTGGTTGTTTTAACAGTAAGTTACATAGAAGTTGTAGAATGTCTGTTTAATCGGTACTGGAAAATTAATACAAACTAGTTGAAAAGTGCACATTTAGAGGTTGATTCTATATACCACATGCGGGACTTTAAGCATATGAAGCATACATACATCCCTATTATAAAGGACATGCGTATGAATGGGCATTTATGGACACGCTTTAGGCAATTGCTCTTCTGTAAGCACATGTGTAAGTCGCAGCATGCATAATTTCAGTTAGCGTGTGCATGGGGTGGAATTTGATTGGAGCATAGGCAAGAACAAGATTTACAGGTGTAAGTTATGGAATACTCTGACTTATGTGCGTCACTGTGCTGAACTAGGTACAGTCAGTTAGGCATGCTCTAGAGCAGGCGTAACTGTTCCGACTACACTCGGGCACATCCGTACACCCCTATTCTATAAAATAAAGCCCATGACTGCTTTACTTTATAGAACAGGTCCCAAATACATGTGCAGCAATACACTGTGAGCACGAGATTATAGAATTACTTTCTTACAGTGTGGTCCAATGGCACATATCCCCTTTCCCCTATTTGCAGACTGAGACATGTCTGTATGGAAGACATGGTTGAAAGAGCCATGGTAAAGTCTCTCTCAGTAAGATCGTAGGTGAAGTATGGGTTGCTGTGGATATTGGCCATAAGTAGTAAAAGATGTATGTGACATGCATGTGTGTGTGTGTGTGTGTGTGTGTGATCAGTGATTCAATGTGTATATTTATCTCCATGGGAAGAATTTAGCTGTTTACATGTAAGAATGTGTGGATAGGATATCATGGGGTAGGATAGGGGATGTGCAAATGTATGTATTGTGAGTATGTGTGTAAGTGTGTTTGTTGGGGTAAAGTATGTGTTTAGGGGGTATTGGAGATGGGTGTGTTTGAGATTTGAAGGTAGATGTTGGGGATAAGTGTGTGTGCAGGGTATATGTGTGGTGGAGTTGAGCAAGTGTGCTGATGAAAAGGGGGCTATGGGTATATAGGGGTGAGGAGTGTGTGTGCAGGGATTGAGTATATGAGGATGAGGATGTATGGGAGGGGTTTGTGGGCATATAGGCTGCTGTCTCTGTCCTCCTCCACTGCCTCCCTGTTCTCTTGCATTCTTCCCCCTCCCTGCACTGTGCCATGCTCCCTCTGGCACCATAACCTCTTCCCTGCCAACCTCTTGAGTCCTTCCCCTGTCCTAACCTCCCTTTTTTACTATCTTTCTAACTCCCCTGCCATCCACCCTTGTATTCTCTGTTCTTTTCTCTAATTCCCCTCCCTTCCCTACCACTTCCATGCACTCTCCTAATTCCTCTCCTCCCCACCCCCTCTCCTGCTTCCTCTTTTTTCTTCCCACAGCTTTCATCTTCATTTTTTCCCATTTCTATAGCTATATCAGAACTCATTTTCGAGAAACCTGTAGGGGTCAGTTCCTGCTAGACACATTGCATGTCAGCACACTGGCAGCAGTTACTATTTTGGAAGCCAGAACCTGGTCTTCTCGCTACCCATGTTTCTTACCTCCTTCTGGTGGCAGGGCCTGGCTCACTGCCACTGGTGGCTCTTTCTGTGTTCCCCTACTAACTCTCCTTCTTCAGGTGTTGGTCCTGGCCTCCCATCCACTCAAGGCGCCTTCAGTTTTTCATCTGCCAGCTCTTTCCTTTTTTGGGTGGTAGGGCCTGGCCACCCCACCACCTCCAGCCCTTTTCTTTTTCCTGCCTCCTCTTTCCTTCTTCGAATGATGAAGCTTAGGATCCACCCTACACCTGCTGCTCACAGATGGTCTCCAACTTTCTGACGTTGGAGCTGTAGTCATCTGTTTGTTTGTGCAATAGTGTGATATATTCCATTAGCTATATATTCCATCGCTCCTCACCACACTCATTAACAGCATAGTAACAGGAATCAACAACATCCGTCAGGGGGTTGTCCTCATCTTCTTGGACATTGCAGCTGCGTTTGACTCGGTAAGCCATGAACTCTTGTTGGAACGTCTCAGGAAAAAGGGGATCACTGATAAAGCACTGGACTGGTGCAAGTCCTATCTTTCTGACAGATGGCAGCACGTACGTTCCAGGGCAGCTTCATCAAATCCATTCCACCAGAAGCAGGGTGTCCCGCAGGATTCCTCCCTCTCAGCCCTGATGTTCAACGTATACATGCAGCCTATATGTGATCTGATCCGGTCATTCAGTGTCAACTGCTTGATATACGCAGACGACGTTTTGCTATATATGCCTTTCTCAACGGAGAACCCGGACCTCTCACCACTAACAAATTGCTTTAACGCCGTTTCCGACTGGCTCCAAACCCAAAACCTGAGGATCCAACACAAAAAACCCCGAAGTACTCTTTATTACAAGGAACTAAACTTCTCCACACTACCATTTCTAAGTGTCAAGGAGGCAGATCCCCTAACCAAACCCATGATCAGATACCTCGGCGTCACTTTAGACCAAAGGCTGGATATGAAGTTACATATAGGCAATATAGTAAGGGTGGTATACCATAAGATACGATCCCTCAGACCCCTACGAGCCTTGCTGGAACCAGAAGACTTTAGGACAATTTACCAAGCGCTAATCATACCGCATTTTGATTATGCCAATGTGATCTTACATGGGCTCCCCCAGACCACTCTGAATCCACTGCAACTTGCTATGAACACTGCAGCTAGGGTCCTATACGGAGCATCCAGGAATGACCATGTTACGCCCATACTGAAGCATCTCCACTGGCTCCCGATTCATAGCAGACTCAAATACAAAACCCTATTGCTGACATTCAAAGCCATTCACAGGCTTTCATCCTCATCATTATCTGACTTGATCCAGACCACGCTCACTAACAGATCCAGAAGAACAGTAGCACTCAACACACTGACAGTTCCAAAGTCAATAACCCAATGTACCCAGTCAACAGCAAGCAGAGCCTTCAAATTCTGTGCGCCCAAATGCTGGAATTCTCTGCCCCCCAACATCCATGCAATTCCTGACCTATTCCAGTTTAGGAAAGCCTTGAAGCACCATCTCTTCCTCCAGCACTATCAGATAGACAATGACATATCAACCTCATCCACAGGCACAACACAAAGCTCCCACAACTAGACAAAATGATGTGAACCCCACCATGTTGCAAGATTGTAAATAGTTACCCCCTGTTATCCAAGTTCTAAATACCTGTTCATTGTAAACACAAAGTACCCAAGGAAATGTGTAGTTCTATGTTTATTGTAAACCGCACTGCTGTTGAATAGCGCGGTATAAAAGAGACTGGAAATAAATAAATAATAAATAAATAAAAATAAATACCTGCTAATTTCCTTTCCTAAAATGATGAATGAAACTCAACTTGAACTTCTGAGAAAAGGCATGAGCTAAGTCCAATGGTATGACCAATTAATTGCAAGAGAGACTCATTTTACACCATAGTGCTCTCAGGTGCTGTATAAATCAGCAAAGTCCACCATCTACTAGTCCCTACCCTTTGTATTAGAAGGCATTCTATACTCTCTACCCCCACAGTTGTCAATTTTGTAAACTCTAACTTAAAGAAGTGTGCACCCCACCACCCCATTTGCCTACACTATTCATCCCCACTGCCCATACCTGTTCAGGCAAAGGAGACATTGTAAAACCACATTGGCATTGGTTAACTAAGTTCCTGTATTTACAATTGTGAAAGCTGCAATTCTAAATGATCTTCTTAATACCAGATATGATTACTCTGAGACCTCATCCCCTATCAAGTACTGCTTGCTGAATTCCATTTCTACTGCTCAAATACTGAACTTTTTACGTTTTCCTGGAACACTTTTCTTTTTCTTCTTCTTTAGCATTTGCCCTCTTGCACATTTTTAATGATCTTCAAAAGAACAAACCTTTCCTACCAACTTCTCTGGGATATCATTTATACATTAAATATAACCATTAACTCATTGAAGTAGCAAGTTCTGGGAGGTATAAAATTGCTGCATCTTTGATCTGCTCTTTTTCACCGCTTAGCAAATTCCTGTGGGATGACTACAACTATTTATCATTTCTATGGCACCACTAGATGTACACCGCACTGCACACATACATACAAAAGACAGTCCCTTCTCAGGAGAGCTAACCATTTATGTATGTATTTATTTATCAGCCTTTTCTATAACACCATTTGAGCAATCAAATTTAAACATCATGACAGTTTACAAACATAGCAATCTTAACAGATAACACAGCATACAATGCATATAATAACAGAGAGTGACTCATGCATAGAGATACTATGACTTTAAGCCCTACAAGCTGAGGGCATAATGGCAAAGAAATCAATTCACTCTGCTGAAGGATCTATGTAGTCAGCAAATGAACACTGGAAAAGTCCTATTTTTATAAGCTTCTTGCATCTGAATATTAGGAGGCAGTGCAATCCAAAGAATAGAAGCTTGGTAGGAGAAGCTGCTTCCCTTGTCCATACCAATTTAAATTTCCACACAGAAGGGACAACTAAGAGATGCTACTGTGAAGATCTTAAATGGTATGCTGGTATGCTAGGATAACCAGAGTAGTAAGTACGATGGGCAAGTACTAACATCTTCAATTTAATCCTGCAAAAAAATTGTACCCAGTGATGCTCTATTAATAGAGAAGTGATGTGTTTAGATTGTTTTGCATTTTATATGAGCTTTTCTGCTGTATTTTGAAATAACTGGAGCCGCTTGATAGAATACTGAGGAGTTCCATAATAGAGCATTGCAATAATCTAGCCAGAGGTTCCCAGCTCCAGTCCTCGGGGAACCCTAGGCCATTAGGGTTTTCAGGATTCCCACAATGAATATGCATGAGATAGATTTGCATGTTCTGCCTTCATGTATGCAAATCTATCCTATGCACATTCCTTGTGGGAATCCTGAAAACCTGACTGGCCTAGGGTTCCCTGAGGACTGGAGTTGGGAACCTCATTCTAGCCAATTTAAAATGAGTCCATGAATGAGTGCTTTTAGCACCTCTTTATCTGGGTGTGGTTTAATGGATTTTATTAGCCAAAGGGCAAAGGAGGATTTCTTGATGACTGATGAAATTTGAGATTCATAGGAAAGGGTATTGTCCAGAATAACTCCCAGAGAAGTAACAGTTTCAGAAATTAGAATGGGATGAACTGCAGTGGAGGATGTGTACTTACGCGGGACATGATGTCTAGAAAGCCAAAGTGTGGAGGATTTCTTACTATTAAGAAATAGCTGACTGGATTTCATGTCATAAGCTATCTTATCCTTGTATGCTGTTAGTAAGGACATGAAGGAGTTATCCCATCTATCATGGAAGACAACGATTTGTACATCATCAATGTATCAATGAACACTCAACCCAAGACTCTGGATCAGAGTGGCCAATAGAGCTAAGAATAAGTTAAAAAAGAGTTAGAGCTAATATAGATAGTTGCAGAACTCGACAAAGTAGGAGATATTCTTCTGAAAACCACTGACCAATGCTAACTGTGAAAGAGAGTGAGGATAAATAAGAGGTAAACCTGTCAAGCACTATTCTGGTTATTCCAGTCCCCTATTCTTGTCAAAAGGAACTGTTGATCAATCAGATCAAATGCTGAAGTCGTGTCTAATTGAAGAATCAAAATATCCCAGCTGTTATGTAAGTGAGTCAAGATCTTGTCCTGCACAGCCACCGAGGGTCTTGGTGCTGTGATCTAAATCAGAACAGCAGGTGCACATTTCTGAGTAGTTTGTGCCCAAGGCATTTTAAGGTGAAAGCACAGATGTGTTTTATCTATAAAAACTGGTGCAAAGTCTTTGTTAAAAATATATCTGCAGTTTTTAACTTCATGTAGGCTCACACATATAGAGCTCATTACTGCTGTACCTTCTCCAATATACGCTAAAAATGCCAGCAGCAATCTACTGATGGAAGCATAATAAATTGCTCAGAGTTTATTTTAAGATTTTGTCCTTTTTCTACATCTCCAAATTGGCCCAACACATGGGGGTATGATTACTAAACAGCAATAGCGGCTTCTGGGCAATATCAAAGCCATGGCGGTATCGCAACTTCGATACTTCACGGAGCCGCTATCGCTATTTAGTAAACATACCCCATGATTTCAATGGGTGAACAAATGCACCTTAAAAAATCAAGTTACATTTACAAACTTTTAAACAAGTCTTAAAGTAATTTTAGACTGAAGATGTACTCAGATGGGGAATCTATATTCAAAAATGAGAGTTAGCTCAACTAATAAATAAAAGCAAAGGAAAGCTGAGACATGCCTAATTCTTGGTGCAAAATTCCATAATAACAAATTACAATGTGCTCTTTTTAAATGACTAGTGCTTTTCAGCAGAAGCAGTCATGTTGTTTCTCAGCAACTGCTTGCATTTTTGGAGCCCCTGGCAGTAGGGGGTAGAGATGAAGCAGTGGAGGTTGATGAATTCATGTATATTGTACATCATTTCTGCTGGTTTTGGTCTTTCTTTTCCATTTAAATGTGGCTAGTTTGTGACTTTTGATTGCTTGCAGTACAATATCTCGATATAACCCTTGGCTGTAAGAAGCAAAAGTAGTGGCAATTACTCTCTACTGCCTCTTTTCCTTTCAATTTTGCCCTCGTAGACCGAACTTGCTTGAATTCTTGTAGCAGAAAGACAAGAGGTACTACAGGGATACAAAGTAGAATCTAAGGCACAAGCTAGATAGGGTGCTTAACCCATATGGGCTAGTTTGAATATCTGGGTGCCATCTTGTGTGGAAGACAGTCAAGCCTAATTAAAAAACAATAATCAGGGGGCGGAGCTTGGAGCGGAGAGGAATGGGCGCATAGAGCGTGAGCTCCGGAGGGCTTCTGTGAAAATCCTGTGTCTGCACCAGCATTAGTGTCGGTAGCTCCGTGGAAAGCAAGGGAGCCGTAATCGGAAATGGCTAGCTCTAAACCTCTTCATCTGGATTTCACATCGGGGACCGGTTCAGGCAATAAACGGTCGAAGACGGAGCCCCCCTCCCCAAACAAAATGGCGGCTGTGCGCGAGCAAACGGATGCGTTGCAGGAGTTGCTATTAGAGATCCGCGCGGTGAAGGATATTGTCTCCGCTAATAGCGCTTCCTTGCAGAACATGCAAGAGGACATTGGGCAGCTAAAGGAGCAGCTTGGGCACCTTTCGGTGAGTCAGGAACAAATGGAAAGAAAGCTGGTGGTTCATGAAGAGAGGTTAAAAGATGTGCTGCAGCATTCTAGGCAAATTGAATACCTCCAGAAAGAATTGGAAGACATCAATAACAGGGCTCGGCGCAATAATGTTCGAGTGGTGGGGGTGCCTGAAGGGGCGGAGGGCCAAGATCTATTTGCCTTCATTCATATGCTAGTGACCTCTACATTAAAACTATCCTTCGATGCACCGTTTGAACTGGAACGGGTGCACCGAGTTCCCTCACAGGCCCTGCCCAATTATAAAGGCCCACGGCCTATTATCTTTAAGACTTTGCGCCACCAGCATGCGGTGAAAATCTTTGAAGCAGCGCGTACTCGCTTTCCTGTTGAGTTCGAAGGTCGCAAATTGCAGTTCTTTCCGGATTTTGCGAAGAATACCGTGATCAAGCGGAAACGTTTTCTGGAACTGAGACCTCGATTGCAGCGGTTACAGGCCCGTTTTGGTCTGCTTCAACCTGCTCGGATGTGGGTCACGTTACATAATGTCACCAAAACTTTTGATGATCCGACCGCTTTGGGTCTGTACATTGAGGAGAAAGAAGCAGAGTTAATGAGCTGAGGTTTTTGTGTGTTCTCATCTGCTCTTTTGGGTGGTAGCTGCTGTTGGTGGAAAGGAAGGGGGGTCTAGCAGTTTTTTACCCTATGGTGGGCTCCCTTGCATGAGTTTATTTTTGGAGTTCATTGTTTGCTCTTATAATGTTATGATGATTGGTGCAGACACATGTTCAATGTGTTTTTATACTCTCTGTTGTGTATTATTCCCTCTAGTCTGGGTTCACCCATAGCGATTGTTAGGGTCCCCCCCCCCCATCCCCTGGGTTGCATGGGCTGCATATTTGTGCTGCGAATAAAGGGCGGCTGCATATTGTATGATGTCATGTGGTGGGCCTTAATAGCTGATACGGGAGAATGTTGGAGGTGGAAGGGTCATGTTGATTGGTCGTTGTGGGTATGGCAATGTGATCCTAACATGTATATATCTCTCTGATTATAATGGCACTGTTTAATATTTACTCCTTGAATGTTAAAGGGGTCAATAACCCCATAAAGCAAAAGAAAATCATGTTGTATACTAAAAGAACGAATTGTGATATTTTGATGCTGCAGGAAACGCATTTGAATGAGAAAGAATCTCTGAAATTGAATATTACTCCGTTTGTATTACTTGCGTTTTCTGCAGCACGGAACAAACATAATGGGGTGGCTATCCTAGCACGCAAATCCCTTGGCTTGCAGGCGAGCCACCCGCAAGAGGATGGGGAGGGAAGATGGGTCAAGGTTTGTGTGCGACTGGGGTCCTTGGATTTGACTAGAATTAATGTGTATGCCCCCAATTGTGACTGCCCTGTATTTTTTCAAACCTTAGCTGAGTTGGCTTGTTCTATCTCTGCCACTCCATTGATCCTGGGAGGCGATTTCAATTTAGTCTTGGACATGCTACTTGATAAGAAACCTCCCCGTACTCAGGGAGGCAGTAAGGCGCAGGGGGTTCTTCATTCATTGACGTGGGAGGCGGGATTGATCGATGCCTGGAGATTGTTGCATCCCAATGCGCAGGAATTTACTTTTTACTCCTTCCCGCACAAGTCCCAGTCTCGTATAGATTTCTTCTTGATGTCTCGGTCTCTCATCCCCTATTTAGTCTCAGCGGATATTCATACCGCACATATTTCAGATCACGCTGCGGTATCTATCGGCCTGGAGGGAATGCGTCCGGATGCAGGCCCGAGAAGGTGGGGTTTTGATCGGACATGGCTAGAGGATGTTGACTTCCAGCTGTTGTTGAAAGCAGCAATAAAGGAGTACTTTGAGTTTAATCCCCCTTCCTTGACGTCTGGCTGGGCGAGATGGGAGGGTTTTAAAGCGTCTATGAGGGCGGTCATCACCAGTTTTAGCATTACTCAGGCGAAATTGCAAAAGCAAAGACTGGAGGCGTTGGACAGTCAGATCAAGGCGGGTGAGCGGATTTTGACCAACAGGTCGGATCCTTGTATTTTGCTGCGTTTACAGCGTTTAAGATTCAGGTATAACCAACTTCTTACGTCGGAGGCGGTCCAGCGTATCCGACTGCAGGACGGCCTTTATTATTGGGAAGGTGATAGAGTGGGAAAATTGTTAGCCAACAAACTGAAAGCTCGGAAAGAAGTGGGAAGAGTGGCTGCCCTTCGGCATGGCCCTCAAGATGAGCTGTTGGTTAAAGACTCGGATATCCAGGGGGGCGGAGCCTGATGTCCAGCGGGATGGTCGCATAACGCTGAGGCTCCCGAGAGGCCTACTCAGAATCCTGAATTAACACCATACATACTTGGAACTTCTACTCTGATCTTGCAGGGGCACATTGGTGAGATGGCGGGGACCAAACCCACGCGCCTGGAATTTGGATCGCCAGCGGCTTCTCACGGCAAACGTTCCAAAACTGAACCCCCGTCCCCGCAGAAGGGGCTGGCCTTGCGCGAGGGCCCCGAAATGCAGCAGGAAATCCTCGCAGAGATTAGAGGGGTCAAGGACCTCGTGCAGTCAAACGGTGAAGCACTCCGAGCGCTGCGGGAAGATCTTGGTGTACTGCAGGGCAAGCTAGAGGGGCTCTCTTCGCGTCAGGACAAAATGGAGAGCATATTGGACTCCCATGCGGCCCGGTTGTCCAAACTCGACAAAGTTGAACGTCAGGTACGGGCCTTGCAGAAAGAAGTGGAAGATGGCAATAATAGAGCGCGCCGCAACAACATACGACTCGTGGGCATTCCGGAGGGAGCGGAATCGGGAGACATGAAAGAGTTTTTATGTAAAATCCTCCCTTCCCTGCTCCAAATCACCTTTACCAAAGATTTGGAGATCGATCGCGCTCATCGTGTACCCTCAAGCATAACGCTCAACAGGAAGACCCCGCGGCCTATCATTTTTCGACTTTTGAGATATCAACACGTGGAGCAAATTCTCAGTGCCTCTCGGGCAAAGGGCCATACGGAGTTTGAGAGCCACAAGATCTCCTTCTATCCTGACTTGGCTAAACCCACGGTCGACCGCCGAAAGCGCTTTCTGGAATTTCGACCGAGGCTTCAACAACTACAAGCACGCTATGGCCTGATGTACCCGGCCAAGCTCCGAGTCACGCTTCACAATCAGACAAGAACATTTGAGGACCCTGATCTACTAGCGGAGTTTTTGGATTCCAAAGAAGCCGACTTGATGCGCTGACTTCCAGAATATTCCTGCCAGCATTCCCTTATCCGCTGTACCTGCCATACTGGATCTGCCGCAGCCCAGCACAGAGTCAGGCGAGGGCAGTTTGTTTGCCTTATTTTTGATGATATCTGTGACCCGACTCCATCTACCCACAGTAGCCTCGATGAGTATCAGAGACAGTGTTAATTATGGACTCTGGTGTTTCTTTTCTTTTTTTCATGTCTTTCTATCGCCTCTCTAGGGCCTCCTCCCACAGACATATGGTCGCCATATTCATTGGGGGTTTTGCTTCTTCTCTAAGATACTTTGGTACATGCTTTTCAATATGGGGTGTATTAGCCAGCATACTCGGTGATTATGTCATTGTTGCACAGATTCTGATTATGTTGTATGTTTTCAAGCGCCCTTACCTAAAATGTCTATTACCGATTGATGGCACCATGTAAGATTTTCTCATTGAACGTAAAAGGAATCAATCATCCGATAAAACGGAAGAAAATCCTAAGCTACCTAAGTCAGGAAGCTGCGGATCTGATTTTTCTCCAAGAAACGCATTTAAATTCGAAGGAAACTCTTAAACTCAATATTAAACCTTACATGGTGGCCGCCTATTCCCCAGCCGTTTCTAAGAAATGTGGGGTTGCCATACTGGTTAGGAAATCTTTGCATGCTACTATTATTGCGACTAGCTCAGATACAGAAGGTAGATGGTCCAGAGTTCACCTCAAGATAGGTAGCCTTGAAGTTACATGTATATGCCTTTACGCTCCTAATGTGGATGATCCTGCCTTTTTTGCTACCATTGCTCAGGTTGCGCAGGCCTCTGCTAATACTTCATTGATAATTGGGGGGGATTTCAATTTAGTCCTTGATCCCCTGATTGACAAACAGCCGCCTAGGACAAGTGGTCCCCCCAAGAGTCACACCACGCTTACCTCTTTGATCAAAGATCTTGCTTTAGTTGATCTATGGAGGTTACTACACCCCAATGAGCTTGACTTCACCTTCTTTTCTTCCCCTCACAAATCCCAGTCTCGCATAGATTTCTTTCTAATATCAAAACTGTTGGTTTCTCAGGTGGACACTGCAAAGATTCACTCCCAACATATTTCAGATCATGCTGCTATTTCCTTTCAATTACACACTACTGCACCCCAAGGGAATTCGGGGGCCTGGTTCTTTGATAGAGCCCTGTTAACTCAGCCAGAGTTCCAGTTAGAAATTCGAGCAGCCATACAGGATTACTTCCATTTTAATCTACCCCAGGATACTGCGAATTGGGCTTGGTGGGAGGGTTTCAAAGCGGCCATTCGAGCAACGATCACTAGCTATCAAATCCGCCTGCGGAAACAACGCAAACAGCAGCTACTCATACTAGACCAACAAATCAAAGCAGGCGAACGAGTTCTAACTTCACGTACTGATCCATGTGTATTAATTCGATTACAGCGTCTCCGTTTTCAATATAATTCATTCCTCTCAACTGCAGCTTCTAAGAGTATTGAGCTTCAACGAGGGACATATTATCGTGAAAATAACCGAGCCGGTCGACTCTTAGCCAACGCCTTGAAAGGTCAAAAAGAAGCCAAACGTGTAGCGGCCCTTCAAGCCCCACAGGGAGGGGGCATATTGACCACAGACTCCGACATTGTAGAACTCTTTCGGGATTTCTATACCTGCCTATATCAATCTGAATGTGAGTTCTCGTCAGAGACATTCGAGCGATTGCTTTCTGGCATTCAGCGGCCGACCCTCTCTGAAGATGATAGGGATGCGATGGATGAACCCTTCTCTACTTCAGAGATCCAATCTGCCCTAAAACGAACAGCCTCGGGCCATGCCGCAGGGCCCGACGGTCTCCCGACCGAATTCTACAGAACGTTTAGTGCAGATTTAGTTCCCTATTTAAAACTCTATTTTACTGCCCTTGCGGTAGATACATCCTCTTTGGGATCCTTTTCTGCAGCTAATGTGGTAGTATTTGAGAAAGAAGGCAGAGACCCGCTGCTAACCGCCAACTACCGTCCAATCTCCCTACTTAATGCCGATTATAAGATCTTCGCAACGATCTTGGCCACCCGGCTATCTGACAGGATGGCCACCCTAATCCACCCCGACCAATGCGGTTTTATACCCGGCCGATCCACCGCTGACAATGCTCGGACCTTGTGCCATGTGCTATCCAGTGCTGCCAATCTAGATCATCCATGGGTGGGTCTTTCCCTAGATGCCGAAAAAGCCTTTGATCGCCTAGAATGGCCCTTCTTATTTGCAGTTCTCCGATGGTATGGCTTTGGGGAGGGCTTCCTCCGATATCTCCAAGTCATGTATACTCAACCCGTCGCCAGTATTTGTGTAAATGCCATCAAGTCTCAGCCATTTAATCTCCAAAGAGGCACGCGTCAAGGTTGCCCCCTATCACCAATGCTCTTTGATCTAGCTCTTGAACCCCTAGCCCTCCTTATTAGGCAGTCCGCACGTATTCGAGGTGTCCCCTTCAGTCATAGAGAGATTAAACTCTCTGCATATGCAGATGACCTTATGCTTTTCGTATCCCTTGATTCGGTTCCAGCTGTCTTGGATCTGATTGACGGATACTCGCAATTATCGGGCTATAAAATTAACTGGACCAAATCTGTAGCATTCCCACTGAACCGCTGGGTACATGAGGCTGACATGCAGGCCTTTCCCTTCCTTTGGCAATCCCGCATGGTGAAGTATCTCGGGGTCCATTACTGTTCTCCTTTAGCAGACACTATCAGTTTTTAATGCCAAAGAGATAGTCTCCAAAGTCCGTGAGCTCACAAATCGTTGGTCTCCCTTATCTCTTACATGGTGGGGCCGCCTAGAAACTGTGAAAATGATGATAGTCCCCAAAGTGAACTACATTTTAGAAATGCTGCCATGCTTACTCCCGTTACATACTTATAAAGATATTGAGGGCCTTCTCGTCCGTTATCTCTGGCAGGGCAAGCCACCAAGGATAGCTAAACAAAAACTACAGTCTGCAAAGGAAATAGGGGGTACCAGATTTCCTGATTTTCTTAGATATCATCAAGCCTTCCTACTTAAGCAAGGTGCCCGATGGCTAGATGCCCCAACAGACAGCAGACCAATTTGGCTTGACATAGAAGAGGAGCTTAGTAACCCAATTCCGTTGACCCATCTCCCCGGTATGTCCTATCAAGTAGACACCCGCCATCCACCAATGATTGTCGATACTCTTGCGGCCTTTAACACTCTCATTCTATCACTGGGTCCGAACGTATGTCCTCAGGACGGACTCCCGCTATGGAATAACCCCAGAATTCAAGTCCTAAATAGAACGATAGCATGGAAACCGTGGTACTCAAGGGGGATCTGGACACCCCAACAGCTTTTCTCTGCAGCTCGTTGGAAAACCTTTTCTGATTTACAAAAGGAATTTGCGTTACCAGCGAAACACTACTTTCAATTGATGCAGCTTCAACACTGCCTCAAAAGTGCTCAAATCATGCCGCCCTCTGCCCCTACTGAGGACGGGCTATTAGAGATAGTTCACTCTATTAGTAGTACACATGGGGTAGCCTCTAACTTTTATAAAATATTATGTCAGGGTACAGACACTGCCACTTTTAGAGCTCAACAAGCCTGGGAGCGTGAACTGCAAACCACTTTAACCCCTGTGCAATGGAGCGTTTTCTGGAGCAAAGTAGTGCGGGTTTCCCGGTCTGCCTCTGTTACCCAAACTCTCTTCTTCTTTGCACACAGATGCTTTTATACCCCAGAAAAAATAGCCAAATGGAACGCAACTGCTAGGGACCAGTGCTGGTCTTGCCATGCTGCTGTGGGAACCCTCGCTCATGTTATTTATGAATGCCCTCAACTACAGGTTTATTGGAGGCGGGTTTGGGGTTGTATTCAATTTATCTTACACCTTCACGAACCTCTCTCTTGGAAGATCGTGGGACTCCGCTCTGTGGCGGAGGTCCCCTCTCTTCCTAAGAAGGGTCGCTTTCTCCTTGATTTCATGCTGGGTATAGCCATATGCTTAATCACGAGGAATTGGAAGGATAGCTCTCGACTTACTGTCAATGAATGGTGGAACCTCGTCTGCCTATATAGTAAATATGAGCAGATACCTCGGAGAGCTATTCCCCAAGCCCAAACTCACTCTCGCTTGTCTAAATGGCAGATGCTCAATGATTATGTACAATCTGCTCATTGTTCCGACATGCCTGTTTAATGTGCACTCATCATGTTTCAGATCACCGTTAGGTTTTGTAACACAATAATGTAAGTACACGCCCGCTTCGGGAATGATTAGTTTTCTAGAGAAGAAGCAGGGGGGAGGGGGGTGGCAGGGGTTTACTTTGGTGTATGTATTACACTTTATGTATCTGTCTTTTAGCTGTATGTCTTCCTTTTCCTTTGTTGTTATAAAACGAAAATAAAGAATTTAAAAAAAAAAAAAAAAAGACTCGGATATCCTTCATGTGTTTAAAGTTTTTTATGAGCAGCTGTACGCTTCCGAAATGACCTGTTCGGCTGAGGTTTTCGCACAACTTATGGATAAGATGCAGAGACCGGTGTTGGATCCCGAGTTATTGGCTTCACTTGACCTTCCTATCTCCTTGTCGGAGATTGAAGAGGCGGTTAATTCTTTGTCGGCAGGGAAGGCGGCAGGCCCAGATGGGTTGCCGGCGGAGTTTTTTAAAGTTTTCTTTCAGGATTTGGGCCCCTTCCTGTTGCAATATTACCGATCTTTGCTCGAGGAGTGTCCTCTGATAGGCTCTTTTGCGTCTGCGAATCTTATAGTCATAGAGAAACCTGGTAAAGACCCTTTGGAAGTTGGTAGCTACCGTCCCATTTCTTTACTGAACGCAGATTATAAGATCTATGCCTCTATCCTAGCAAAGCGTTTATCTGTTGTGATCCCGCAGCTGATTCATCCGGACCAATGTGGCTTCGTAGGAGGCCGGTCCACTGCTGATAATGCCAGGCTCTTGTGTCATGTTTTGGCTGAGGTTGCATCTCATGAGACGCCCGGAGTTGGGATTTCCCTTGACGCTGAGAAGGCATTTGACCGTCTGGAATGGTCCTTCTTATTTCAATCCCTTAGGTGGTTTGGGATCGGGGAGGAGTTTATTAATTTCATAAAGATATTATATGCTAACCCCTTTGCTCGGATTTGTGTGAATAATACCTGTTCTCAGGACTTCTGTCTTGGCAGAGGGATGAGACAGGGTTGTCCCCTTTCGCCTCTGCTATTTAATTTGGCGTTGGAACCTTTAGCCCTCTTGATTCGGCAGAATGGGTTAATCCAAGGTATTGAGATTCAGGGGGCTGTGTTGAAGCTATCAGCCTATGCCGATGATTTGCTGCTTTTTACCAAGCCGGATTCGGTTCCTCATATCCTTTCTCAAATTGAGGCTTACGCCGCCCTCTCGGGATATAAAATTAATTGGTCGAAGTCGGTCGCCTTTCCCTTAAATGCCCGGACGTTCAAAGCTGATATGGCGCAGTTCCCTTTTGTTTGGGAAACGGGGATGATTAAGTACTTGGGGGCATATTATTGCTCACCTCTAGAGGAAACGGTTCGTTTCAATTCCGGCAGGGTAGTAGAGTTGGTTAAGTCGCTGACAGCTAATTGGTCCCCTTTGTCTTTGTCATGGTGGGGGCGTTTGGAGTCTGTTAAGATGACTATTGCTCCCAAAATTAATTATCTTTTGGAAATGTTACCAATATTATTTCCGGATCAGGTGTATCAACAAGTCGAGAGAGTGCTTGCCGGTTTTTTGTGGAATGGGAAACCCCCGCGTATCGCGCTCTCTAAATTGAAAGGGCCTAAGGAAGAGGGGGGAGTGAACTTCCCTGACTTTAAGCTATATCATTATGCTTTTCTGATGAAACAGTGTGGTAGATGGTTGGAAGAAGTGACTGCACTCAGTCCTGTTTGGTTAGCTCTGGAACAGGCTATGGTAACTCCGATTCCTTTGTTGCTGGTTCCGGGTATGCTTTTCCCCCGGTCCCGTCATTGGCCGCAGCCTATGGTAGATACCCAACGAGCCATTCAGGCGCTTCTATCTCAAGGGTTAGTGTCGGAGAGGCTTTCTCTTGATCTTCCGATCTGGCATAATCCTTTGTTCCATATTCAGAATAAGTCATTTGCTTGGAAGTCCTGGTATAGTAAAGGCATATGGACATTACGGCATTTAATTAGCAATAATGATTGGAAGACGTTTAGTGCATTACAGCGAGAATTCGGTATCCCAGGATCTTTAGTTTTTCAATGGATGCAAGTGAAGCATTGTATTGGGCGGGCCTTGGGGAGCATACTGTTTTCTAGCATGTCCGGACCGTTATTGGCTAAAGTTACCCAGGTGTGGCGAGATCATAATACAGCCTCCTCCTTATATCAGCTGTTTGGTCAGCAGCGCTTGTCACGAGTGCTGGAGACACAAGAGACTTGGAAACGTGAGTCTGGCGCAGCGCCATCCTTGCGTATTTGGGCGACTTTCTGGGCCAAGCAAACACGCATATCCAAGTCAGCTTCAGTCACGCAGACCTTGTTTTTCTTTTCTCACCGAGCCTATATTACTCCGAAGAAAGTGGCTAAATGGGATGCCTCAGTGGGTGGTCATTGCTGGCTTTGTCGGACTGAGGTGGGGACCTTTTGGCACATGATGTTGGAATGTTCCCTCCTTCAGTCTTACTGGTTGCAGGTATGGGCCCGTATTCAGCAAATCCTCTCCTTTCAGGCTTCTTTTACGTGGGAGGTCTTGATCTTCCGTTCTAATGCGCGGCTCCCCTCACTGGGGCGGCATGATGCCTTTCTCCTAGATTTTCTGTTGGGGATTGCCATATGTTGCCGTATGCGTCATTGGAAAGTGATATCTGATCTTCATTATCAGGTGTGGTGGAATACAGTATGCCTGTATAGTAAGTATGAGACGATGCCCCGAAAGGGAGTTAGGCACACCGCTGATTCTCTGAGAAAGTGGCAATCTTTACTGAAATTTTGTAATGTGGCACGGTGCACTGATGGAGGGCTCCCTCCCTGAATTGTGTTGCTAGCCCACATCAGGAGGCTTGACTTGTGTTTGTCTGCCCTTTTCTGTAATAGTGTGTATAATGAGATTGCAACCTGTACCTCGGTGGGTGGAGGGAGGGGGGGGAAGTGGGGTGTTGGGAAGGTTGGAGTGATGGTTGTTTTATATGCTGGTTGTTTTTTGTTTGTTCTTGTTTTTGTGTGAAAATTTAAATAAAAGTTTAAAAAAAAAAAAAACCAATAATCAAACTGATCAAATGTTCTCATTTAATTTTAGTAGGAATCTGTTTTCAATATAGAACAAAGTTCAAGATTTATCCAAAGAACTTAAATAGAGTTATGAGAAATATTTTAAACTCTTCATCTAAGTGCCACACAAAGAGGGGGCAATATTGCGGTGGCTACTAGCACATGGAAAACAGAAGGAGTTGACTACTGCCGATAATTGTTCTTCCTGATCAAGGTTCTGATCATAGCTGTAGACCTAAAAATGGAAATTGTAGACATGTCTTTAGATCTATTTAGCTATATTGCTAAGATGGGCCATCAGGTAAAAGAGGCCAAGGAGAGCCTCAATGAGCAAGCGAAGCCATGGCTGTTTTGGAGAAGCAGGTTGCTGAAATAGAGATTTCCCAGAATGCTCTTATGGATCAAGTTGAGGAGTAGCTTAGTAGTTAGTTCAGCAGCCTAAAACCAGAAAAATCAGTGTTCAAATCCCACTGACATTCCTTGTGGTCTTGGGCAAGCCACTTAGAGTAACTCTGCATTGACTCAGGTGCAAACTTAGATTGTACGCCTTCTGGGGACAGAAAAATATCTGCATGTAATTTGCCCTGGAAAGGCATGGGATAAATGCTAATAAATAAATCTTGAAATTGGTAGAAAAGGAGCAGTCTGCACTTTTGTGGCATCCCTGAAAATGCTGTTTACAGGTAGTGAATCAAACTGTTAGAGCACTCCTTGGGGAAGGAGAGAATCAGGACAAGCAGCTGTCTATCAAATTAAAGCGAGCAGATAGGGCCCTTGGTCAGGTGAAGTCAAATCTACCAAATGACATTGTAATTTGTTTCAGCAATTATGATTTTAAAGAGAAGGTGGCCAATGTAGCAAAGAAGCATAAGAACTTCACCTGAAACTCAGGAATCACCTTAAAGAAGCTCTTAAAGATAATGGATGTAGAACGCAGAAATGAGGCAAGTCTGGGATTAAGTCTTGGTAGCTCTCTCCTTTTGCTTTGGTCATCACTGTAGAAGGCAAAACTATACCGATACTGTAAGATCCAGAGAGAAACCAAGATGGAAATAAATGAAAAATAAAAACGAAAAAAACAAACAGAAGATTTTGGCCTGTACAGCCTTATAACATTTATTTATTTATTTATTTGAGTTTGTAGACCACCTTATCTTGAAATCAAAGCAGTTTACATGTAACAATTAGAAATTTACATCATTGCATATAATGTATTTAACATCGCTAACATTTAACTTTTAAAGCAAAAAAAAAATGCATAAAACATTGGGCTCAGGCCTCCTCATGCCAGTCTTGTAGTGCTGCCCCTTAGTATCAGGATGATAGGAGGGCCATTTTGTGCAGTGGTAACAATGAGGGCAGGAGTGGAGAAGACCACTTCTGCCCCTGTTGACCACTGGAGCACCAGAATATCTAAGGTAATGGCTATGAGGGGGAGCTGATGGGGGGCCCTCTTAGGCCTACTGACTAGCTTGGATTTAGAGGTTTGAATGGGGGAGTCAGTGGCAGGGCCGTACCGAGTAAAGATAGCACCCTGTGCAACTTGCACATCGGGCACACGCGCCCCCCCCCCCATGGCAAGTCGCCAGCATGCTAAGCAGATCTGTCCCTCCCTGTTCTTGCAGGGAGGGAAAGAACTGCTTAGCATGCCGGCGAGAAGGTTTAAGGGGTGCATTTTAGCTGTCCTGCCATTGCCTGCTGCCAGTGATTAAAGAAAAAGTGGCGGTGACCAGCAACAGAAGACAGCTAAAATGCGTCCCTTAAGCCTTTGTCCCTGTGCAGCTGCACCACTCGCACAGGGCTAGGTACGGTCCTGGTCAGTGGTCCAACTGGCTAGCCAGATTTTTTTTAAGGATCAGGAGGGGATAAGGGAGCACTCTGTGAATGACTAGCTGGGATAATGTTCATTGTCTAGGGGTGCACCGATCCTTCCCCCCCCCCCCCCAGACAGTTCTCAATGGGAACTGGGGTTGTCCATGGGGGGTTCAGTGCTGAAGGGGGAAGGCCACATATTTTGACATTGTTGGTGCCATGGATCTGTACATCTGTACATCCGTGGTACCGAACATATTGTCAGATTGGCTGGGGGCAATCAATACTTGGGGGGAATGGTAGTGATCAGGAGGGGTCAGATCTAGTAAAAGCTCTGTCAACCCAATCACTACCTGCCCTCACCTTACACTTGCAGCAGAGACCCATGATCCCTGCATCACCAGGTACAGTGGTGTTGCGTGTAGCAAATTCCTAGTCGGAGGCAACAAACAAAGGGATTCTTCCTCAACCCTTGGTCTCCTATCTCTGATCTTTGAAACAAGAGAAGAAATGAAATGAAAACAAAACACACAGAATTACACCATAACAAAGTCTGCTTAAAGCTTTAAGCAGAGGAATTCGCAGATCTTCAAACCTGTGCAGACTCCTGTTACTCCTTCCTTAGCTTGGCCGCAGCACTTTATTTTATTAGGAAAAAATACCAGATTATACAATTTCATCTTATCACTTGGCATCATCTTTCTTGCTTTACTTTTTGTTTATCTATATCTACATGTTACAGGTCAAGCTAAACACTATGGGCCTGTTTTTTGAAAGGCATCTACACTGTTTATAGCCCACTAAACCATGTAGATGACTTAAATGGAGATACTCAATAGCACTTACATGGCTAGTGCTGTTGAATATCCTCTCCTAAGTCCCCTAAGTATCCCGAAGCTATCCGGTTAGCATCGGGGCATGTTGGAGGAATTCCAAGGGGAGCAGAGATGGAGAGTGATGCTAACTGGGCAGCAGTGATATTTGATGCTGCTTGGTTAGAGATCTGCACCTTAAAGATAGGCGAGGAAAACCCTCACCTATATTTAAGGCACTGGAGCTAACTGGGCAGCATCCAAAATCGCTGCTGCCTGGTTAGCTTCAGCGGCTTCCGACTTTTATGTTGACCACCAGATTTTCAATGCTATCACTGCAGTATTGAATATCTGGTTTAGAGGTCCATGGGGAGGGCTATGCTATATTGACCACTTCGAATCATGACAAGCATTCTGCAAACATAAACATTCTGTCTTGCAAGATGTAACCTTGACTTATTCATAAACACCTCCTATGAACCTGTCAGCATATTCAGAGCTGTTCTCACACTCTAAACCTTTCCCTGAAACACCAGCCCCCATTTGAGTTCCTTCTACGCATGGCTACTTTAGATCATCAGACACCTGGCTTCACATACCGGTCACAGCCAGTCTGAAAGGCCGGAGCTACCCAAGACACAGATAAGACTAAGCTTTCTCCTTTCTATCTCTGCTGGGTTTTTTATTGCAAATATAGAATATTAACTGTTGGTTAAACCTTAGGTATTGGGAAAATTGATAATTGCTGGTCCTACATTACGTTTGGTGATAGTCAAACTGCTTGATTTCCTTGTGTAGCCTTAACAGTTTTCTGAGTGTGCCCTCAGTAAAGGTATAAGCCTCCTGGGGCAGGGACACTTGGGTTCCCGCCCACCCTACCCCTCACCCCACCCACCCCTGGGGCTGCATTGCCTATATAGTGGCCAAATGTTTGGGATACGCCCACATTCTCTTAACCAGCATGTCTTGTATTCAGTGCAATACCTGCGGTACTTTCATTCCAAGAAAAATCATTTGGAGCCTAAGAGCATGTCCTATGTGCCGAAGGTCATCTGCCATGCATAACGAATTGACTCTACTAAGAGAAGACCTAGCTGCCATGCATAAAGAATTGTCTCTACTGAGGGAAGAACTGACTGCAATGAAGTGCACCTCTTCTAGGATACAGACTGAACAAAGTCCACCACTGCTCCCACAAAGAGTCAAACACACCAGGAACAAATGGATCACAGTAGATTGTGATCTGTGACACAGAGGTATCCTATACACCAAGAGATATCCCTGCATAATGCATTCTCTGCCTTGGTTAATGAGGATGCCCAATCCAAAGAAACTGAACGGCCCTTAGAGGAGTCAGTCAATGCCCAATCTCCTGCTAAAGCACCAAATATGAAGAAAAACTCACCAAACAGAAAACTACTACTACTTGGAGATTCCATCATCAGAGACACCAACTTGGGAACACAGTTCAAAGGAGAGAAGATAGTCAAATACCTCCCAGGCTCCTCAGCCGGCAGGAATACAAACCAAATTATTGATGTACTTAGCGCGGAAAGCAAACACTCCAAACTTGATGTTGTCATCCACTTGGGTACAAATGACCTGGCTAGAAATAGTGCCTCTACAGTCCAAAAGGACTTCCAATCTCTAGGAGAAAAACTCAAGCCCATTTTTAACACTGTAGCATTCTCAGAGGTTCTACCTGTTCTAGGTAAGGGGGCAAAAAGGCTAAATCACATTAATAGCTTTAATACATGGCTCCAAAGCTGGTGCAAACGAAAAGGATTCAGATTTATTGGCGACTGGGAAAACACATGGACCAACAAGAAACTATACTAGGCTGATGGACTATACCTCTCTGTCGCAGGGAAAAGAATCCTACGTGAAAAATTCAGGCAGCATGTCGATTTGCATTTAAACTAGAAGAAGGGGGCGACGGACGGGGAAGGTCAAGTTCTGGACATCATCCCCTGCAAAAGCAGAATAACAGAAATAACCACACTTTTAAACAACACATCAAAAGCAATTGGGAAGAAGTGGGTAGAATAAAATCAATGCAAAATACACTCAAGCCAGTTAAATTCTGGAAAGCAATGACCACAAATGCTCGTAGCTTAGCCAACAAATTTCCGGACCTGGAAGCCCTAATGGTGGAAAAGGACTTGGACATTGTGGCCATTACAGAAACATGGTTTAATGAATCTCATGATTGGGATATAGCCATAACTGGCTATAATCTATTCAGAAGAGACAGAGAAAATGGAAAAGGGGGAGGAGTAGCCTTGTATGTCAAAAGCAATATTAAAGCTACTGAAATGCAGGGTGCATGGGGAAAAGAAGAAGCACTCTGGATCGTGTTGGAAAGAGGAGATGGCACTGTCATCCATACTGCTGTAATCTACAGACCTCTGACTTGAATTAAAGAGAGATAATGAATTGATAATAGATATTTCCAAGATAGCAACAAAGGGGGAAGCAATCATATTGGGTGACTTTAATCTACCCGATGTGGATTGGATTACTCCTTCTGCAAATCTAGAAAGAAGCAAAAAAATTGTGGACGCTATCCAAGATGCGTTACTTAGACAAATGGTGATGGAACCAACAAGGCAAAGCTCAAAGATGGATTTGGTGCTCACCAACAGTGATAGTGTGCCAAATGTCTGGGTGAGTGCCCCTGTGAGCAACAGTGGTCATCACATGGTGTGGTTTGAGATAAAAGCCAAGGTACAGTCCAATCATAGCAAGCTCAAAGTCCTAAACTTCAAAAACACTGACTTCAACAAAATGGCCAAGTACCTAAAGGAGGAGCTGACAGGGTGGAAGGGGATAAGGGAAGTGGAATTGCAATGGGCTAAACTAAAAGGGGCAACATATAAATATGTAAGAAAAGTAAATAAAAACAAGAGGAGAAGGAAACCTATTTGGTTTTCCAAAGAAGTGGCTGCTCAAATAAGGGCAAAAAGCACAGCTTTCACAAAATTCAAATGCTTGCAAACAGAAGAACACAGAAATGATTACAGGATCAAACTCAAGGAGACAAAAAGAGAAATAAGGCTAGCAAAATCAAAGGCAGAGGAAAAGATGGCTAAAGATGTTAAGTACGGCGACAAAATTCTCTTCAGGTATATTCGGGAAAGGAAGAAGATCAGAGGTGGAATTGCAGGACTCAGAAGTGCTGGGAATGGACTCGTGGAAAATGACATTGATAAAGCAAAATTACTAAACAAATATTTCTGCTCTGTTTTTACTAAAGAAAATCCTGGAGAAGGACGACCTGTGACTCCCAAATATAAAAATGAGAATGAGGTAGATACCACACCATTCGGAGAGGATGAGGTGTTAGAACAACTTGCAAAACTGAAAGTGGACAAGGCCATGGGAGCAGATGGGATACATCCCAGGATACTGAAAGAGCTCAGAGAGGTTCTTGCAGGGCCGTTAAAGGATGTTCTCAACAGATCCTTGGAAACAGGAGAGGTTCCTCTGGACTGGAGAATGGCTGACGTCGTACCTCTACACAAAAGTGGTGACAGGGAAGAAGTGTCAAACTACAGGCCCGTGAGCCTTACCATGGTGGCAGGAAAAGTAATGGAGACACTCCTGAAAGAGCGAATAGTGAACTTTCTCAAAACCAGAGGGTTACAGGATCCAAGGCAACATGGTTTTATCGAGGGACGATCTTGCCAGACAAATCTGATTGATTTATTTGACTGGGTGACGAGAGACCAGAGATCAAGGACACACGATGTATGTCATCTACCTGGATTTCAGCAAAGCCTTTAATACTGTTCCTCATAGGAGGCTTATCAATAAACTCAGTAGTTTGGGGATGAGTCCCAAGGTGGTAAACTGGATCAGAAATTGGTTGACTGATAGACAACAGAAGGTGATGGTAAATGGAGCTCACTCGGATGAAAGGAAGGTGATTAGTAGGGTGCCTCAAGGTTCCGTCCCAGGCCCGGCACTGTTCAATGTATTTGTGAGTGATATTGCTGAAGGACTGAATGGAAAAGTCTGTCTTTTTGCAGATGACACGAAAATTTGCAAAAGAGTGGACTCCCATGAGGGAGTGCTTAACATGAGGAGGGATCTGCAAAAGCTGGAGGAATGGTCTGATGCTTGGCAATTGAGATTTAATGCGAAGAAGTGCAGTGTCATGCACTTGGGTAGCAGAAATCCAAAGGAAATGTACACAATAGGGGGCGAGAGGTTGGTGTGCATGGAGCAGGAGAAAGACCTCGGTGTGATTATTTCTGTAGATCTCACGGTGGCAAAACAGTGCGACAAGACGTGGCAAAAGCCAGGAGGATGTTGGGCTGCATACAAAGAGGAATTACCAGCAGAAAGGAAGGGGTACTAGTGCCACTGTATAAGTCTCCGGTGAGGCCTCACTTGGAATACTGTGTTCAGATTTGGAGACCGTATCTTGCAAAGGATGTATAAAGAATGGAAGCTGTTCAGAGGAAGGCAACCAAAATGATTTGGCGCCTGCATCAGAAGCCTTATGAGGAGAGACTTGAAGACCTAAATATGTACACTTTGGAGGAGAGGAGGGATAGGGGAGATATGATTCAGACCTTTAAATACTTAAAGAGAAATAATGAACAAACAAGCCTCTTCCAGAGATGGGGAAGCTGTAAAACTAGAGGGCATGACATGAAGCTGCAAGGTCGTAAATTGAAAGGCAATGTCAGGAAATACTTTTTTACTGAAAGGGTGGTGGATGCTTGGAATGCCCTCCTGATGGAGGTGGTGGGGGCAAACACCGTGATGGAATTCAAAGTGGCCTCGGACAGATACAGTGGATCACTTTACAGCAACAAGATTAAATCAAAATAAACTGAACCATCTAATTTCTCAACAAATAAGGGTGTCCAACATGGAGCAATGGGGGGAGGAGCGGTGGGTTCACCCCTAAACAAAGAAACAAAGATATGGGGAGGGGTGAAGACATGGGGAGGGGTGCACCTGCTCCTGGTGGGTACACCACTAAGCAAAGACATGGGTAGGGGTGCACCTACTCCCTAAAAGACATGGGAAGGGATGCACCTACTCCTGCTATATTGCTGGGCAGACTAGATGGACCACACTGGTCTTTATCTGCCGTCATTTACTATGTTACTATGTTACCTGCTAATATAGGGTTTGTGGATCTCTATGGTAAGTCCAAAACCTCTATAGTTTCTACAGTGGAAAACTGGGAACACTCCCTGCAGATACCATGGAGTTTTTGAACTTACCATGGGCCTTTTGCAGTTATCGCACTGCAATAGCTGTAAAAAGCTATTGTGGTTTAGTAGACATGCCCAGGACCATACCAAGGGCTGTGCGAGTAGTGCGGCCATACAGGACACAAGTACAGAAAGGGCTCTGATATCATCACTGGGCTTTCAGGAAGCTCAAAACCAGTGAGTTACTGCACGTGGATGAGGCAGAGAGGGGCACCAGATTCATTAGTTGTATAGGGCAGGGTACTGTCCTGGACATGCCCCACCATGAATTATAGTAATCTAGCAAAGGACTGAGGCTCGAATGACTGAGTCACAATTTACAAGAAAAAATATGGCTGAATGTATGCAATGTATTGTATTTGTATAGGTTCTTAGAGTAAACAGCTACATTTGTGTATTTAATTCATTATTTACAGTGTTTGGTCTCTGCTAACTTAAGCGACCTTTCAGTATTCTGAGGAGGTGCCTAGCAAATACCTGGGGATTGGCAATTTTTATAAAATTTGCAGTGAGCCTGCTGGAAGTGCTTTAAGACATTTTTGTGCAACAGCCTCAACCACAGATCAGCAATAATAACATGCTGACAGAAAATCTATAAAACACATTAGAGTTGTTTCAGTTTGACTGTTCTTTAAAAATTCCTGTTTCGCTCCTGATTAGACTCATTTTCAGAAGAACATAACTCCAGAAACAAAATCAGTCTTATCGACTTCACAAATAAGAACTTATAAACGCGATGTGGAATATTTACTATCCAAGCCAAGCTTTACTGCTGCCGATGCTATTGATTTTATTTTCTCATATTTTAAGGAATTATTTGATCCAAGCTCCAGTTGTTCTTTCCCTTTTCTTCCTCCTGGAAAATAAAGTGTCTCAATCGATCTGCATATTCACTTTATAATGCCAAACTCCAAATAGCTTAGTAATACCAAATTGCAAACTCAGGGGGTCCCTTTTACATGGAGAAAGGCATCCTGCTCAGCATCACAGATTCTTTTTCAGGCCAAAGTAATTTCCTTCAGGATGGAGGCTGAATTAATATCTGTGTACTGAAGCAACATTCAATATCTCATTTCTATTATGTTGTGGCAGACTGTTGGAAGATTACAAAAAATGTTCCTGGCTCTGCACAGCTTAACCTGAAGATACATCTGAATAAGAAAACAAAAAGGATTTTGAGGGAAAATAACTAGCTCAAATTAGTTCACTTTCCTTCTACACATGTTTACCAAAATATTATTCTGAGCAGAAGGGGCACTCAAAACTACATCTTGAAAGACATATAAGGGCACATTTTAAAATGGGACGTCCAAGGGCAATCTAGGACATCAAAGCCAGAACATCTGAAAAAAAAATGCAGGCACGTGCAAGTTCGGGCATGATTTCAGAAACGTGGACATGCCCAATATGGATGTCTATAGAGGCGTCTACATAGACTTCCCCAGAATAGTATCTCAAAATGTGGACTTCGAAAGGCAGAATGGTAAAAGCAGCGAGTTAGGAGTGGGGTAGTCAGCATTGAAATTCCAATGTGGGTCGTTATGATCTTAGACTAGTCACTTAACTCTAAAATCTCTGGATGTTTTAAGGTGAAAACAAGCACTTTCCTGATGCCTATTCATGCCTTCAGCAGATATAAACATGGATGCACCAGCAAACATTATCATCATTCCAGAAATCAAATGGAGATGTGGAAATCCATAGCACCTCCACCTCGCCCTCTCGCCTACTCAGACATCCCTGCACCAGAGATGTCTGTAAATATCGCTAGTGGAATGAGTGCCGAGATGTATCTGTGTTCTCAATGTGCACATCTCTGGTTGTCCTACATCACGACTAAGCCTTTTAAAATGACCTTCATAGCATATCTCATCTACTAGAGCTGTACCATACAGCACTGCTGTTGCAGAAAAATACTGGAATCATGACCCTGACAGAACTGTGGAGAATGAAGTATTGAAGTAGTTTTGATCACCTGGGACATTCCCATTCCCACAGATAAAAAGCTCAATGCAAGAAAAACCAGACAGAGTGGTAAAGGAGAACAGCAGAACTGCAGCACTATGAATAAAAGTGTCAATAGAGTGACTATTCTGTACTATGTTCTAGTTGTACTGAGGGCCACCAGCCTCATTTCCAAGCACATCTTAATATGTTGCCTGGGCATATTATGCTGCATGAACTCCAGAAGGAGACTCACTTTGGAAAAATTAAAGTTTGAGTTGAATATTAGCAGTGACTCGGAGGGACTCTGATAATTTCCAATATACATAGAAGTGAGGGTCACTTCTGTCAATTATGCGTGGATGTAACCCATTAAGTGCTAGAGTTACTAAGGTGTGTGATTAGTAACTAGGTCCTATTGAATAAGAAGGGACCTGCATTAAAATAGCATGCATGGCCCTGAAATAACATGGGATAACAATAGTGTACCTTAGGGGGTCTTTTCTAAAGGACGTTAGCTGTTAGCATGGGTCAGATGCTTACTAAAGGTGTCTGTTGGACCCTCGTTGACAACTAGTGTAGGGCCATGACAGTGCTCTGGATTATGGCACTAACTGTCCATAGTGTGTTAGAGTTGCAAGTGGGAAAGTTTGGTAGGGGCAGGCTCCTCACAGGCAACGTACCCATGCCACCTGCATAGTCAGCTTGGTCAATAGATGGCATTGACTGCATCCACAGCAGGGCTGCATACACTGTGGTTATTGCCAGGAACCTGTTTTCCCTGTTTCCAGCAGTTAACGCTGTGGTGTTGCCCTAGTGCACCATGACTTTGTGCCTTACAGGTACATTAGGTGCAATGGCACAGCGCCCTTTAGTAACAGGATCCCTTAGTAACTCCAACCTTAGTGCCATTAGCCCAAAACAAACATGTCAAAATATAGGAAGGCAATTTTCAAATCTATTTAATGGAATAAAAAGATTTTACTCCCATAAATCATCCATCTTCATGTTGCCTTCACTCAATGTGCCCAAAAGTATATGGGGTATCCCGCAACAAACATACTTTTAGCTTCAATGCAAGGAAGCATTCCCAAGGACATGTTTTAGTTGGGGAGAAAAATGTTTATTTATTTTGCTGTATTTATATCCTGCTTTTCACTGGGTCAAAGTGGTGAATTGGGAGATACATTTAACATGAGGGGATATGACACACATATGCTAATACTTACAGGGAACATGGGCAATGGAGGGTTAAGTGGCTTGCCCAAGACCACAAGGAGCACCTATAGGACTAGAAATCCCAGTCCCTCTGGCCTGAGATTGCTGTTCCCAGGTGGGACTTGAACCCCTGGCCCTCTGGCCTGAAGTACCTTGTCCTAACCACTAGACCACTCCTCCCACCTCCCATCTCCTCCCACATAGAAAAATAATGTCTATGACTTGAATTTTCAACACTATAGATGCTATTTTCTAATCCTGGAATGTAATTTTGAAAAGCTATCTCTGTGTATAAAATGTGTTTTATAAGCAGGAATGGGCTTTTCTAAAATTGTGTGACTGCATATACAGTACATGTAAAGCATGTGCATGGAAAGTGTGTGCCTTTGTTCTGTGTGTAGGGATTCCCAGGGACATAATTTGGATGAAGCAGAGGTGGAATTGTGATATATGCATACAGTTTCTTAAATACACTTGTACATGTGTAGAGTATACTGTAAGCACATATTCACACCCTCATCTGAGCAAGTGTAAATTTGTGCATCCGAATTCTGTCTTACAAAGGCACATAAGCAACTATGTTGCCTTTATAAAATACAAGAAAAAATCACAAACCCTGCATCATGGGGGAGGGGGGGAATCAAAGTGAATACATAGAGCTCATCTCCTACAACCATACAGCCATCTTCTTAAAACGTTAACACAATTTCTAAGGGACCTGACAAGAGCTGCCAATAGAGTATTTTCAGCATGACTATCTTATAATCCTCTTTGGTCCCAATTTCTCTAACTTTTTAGAGAGCAAATTAAATAGTTTCTTAAGCCCTCAGGCTATCAGTATTCTCAAGTGCATATATAAAATCAATGTAAGCTGAAATTCACTCTATTAGACTTCAAAAATAACAATAACTGCCCTTATCTATAGGTTTTTACACTTCCCTCTTATCAATATCTGATGGACAAGATGCCTCAATTTCAATATCCGTGTCAGGGAAATTCTCTCATCACTTGTTCTCTTTCTAGACTGAAGTCATATTTACAAACAAATGGCATCGGTGTTCGTCTAAAGCATAGTCACCTGACCACAGTAACCAAGGGTGAATCAGGGAAAATCATTTCAATTCTAGCCATGGTCATTAAATTAGTCATCCATAAGAACATAAGAAATGCCATACTGGGTCAGACCAAGGTCCATCAAGCCCAATATCCTCTTTCCAACAGTGGCCAATCCAGGAAGTACCTGGCAGGCTCCCAAAAAGGCACACAGGTTCCACGATGCTTGTTCCAGGGTAAGCAGTGGATTTCCCAGGTCCTCTTTAATCATGGTTTATGGATCTTTCCTCCAGGAACTTGTCAAAACCTTTTTTAAACAAAGCTACACTAACAGTCTTCACTACATCCTCCAGTAACAAATTCCAGAGTTCCACCTCCTGATTTTGCCCGAAAGATCCATGATTGTTCCTTATATATTAATCATTGTTCGTGGTCTCCTTCTCTCCAATTAAGCTCACAACATGAATAATTCTCCAGCACGTAATTGTTACTACATATTCAATATCTCCTAAAAAAAAGTGGCCAGTAAAATGGCTTTGGACTATATATGCACATGCATTTGAGAGATAAAAAATCAAATAAAACAAGACCAATTCAAAAAGGAAATAGTAAGAAATAGTATAAAAAGTAGGACATTGCCAGGAGATGATTGGCACCCTTATAAACAATTCAAATCAGTATGAACAGAAGACCCACATTCCCATTGCAGTACAATTAGACACACTTGTGATCAATTGTCAGAACTCACATGACTTGAATGATGGCTCTTATGTTTAAAATTCCATTCCATTCCCTATTCCATTTTCACAATGGTGAAGACAAGAGAGCTGTCTGTGACCATCAGAAAAGCCATTATCACCAAACATCAAACTTCAAAAGGATAGTAGGCCATCTCCAAAGACCTTGGGATTCCTGTGTATACAGTTTGCAATGTTATTAAGAAGTTTTCTGCTCATGGAACAGTCAAGAACCTCCCAGGACGTGGTGGGAAGAGGAAAGGAATCCAAAAACTCTTTGAAGGTTAGTGCAAACTGTTGGAAAAACATCACATACAACATCCAAAGAACTTAAAGCTGACCTGGAGCAATCTGGAGTGGTGGTTTGAACCCGCACTATACGTCATGCACTAAACAAAGAAGGACTTCATGGGTGAAGGCCAAAGAGGACACCATTGCTCAAAGATAGATATAAAAAGGCACGCCTGATATTTGCCCCAAACCACCTTAAGAAAACACAATCCCTGGGAATATTGATAGCTTTAGGGCTTAAGAGACTGCTTAATCTGCTCACTAAAAAATTAGAGCAATTGGGACCAGTGATGATTACAAGATAGTCATGCCAAAGATACTCTGTAATAGCCAGCTCTCGTGAGGTTTCTCTGAAGTTTTGTTATAGTTTTAAGATGGTTGTATGGTCATAGAAGATTATCTCTATGTATTTGCCTTTACAAAATAGACATAATATAGGCACCTGTCTGGATGTCTCACATAAGTTTCTTGTAATAAAATTAAACACATAATTTACTTAACAAAAAGCAGATGCATATTTCCAATGCTACCTCGCATCCATGAAAAAGTTTAGTACAAATATATCCATATTAATTTGCTTGTCAACTTGAAGCATAACCTGTGGTTAGAAAGTACCCACTAACTCTGAGGGTCTTTTGCTAAAGGACATTGGCTCTCAATGCAAGTTTTGACATGAGCTGACGACGCACTAGAACACGTGTTGACAGCTAGCATGGGCCCATTTCTATACTGTGAATAGCATGTTGTGCTGGTAAGGTGGTGGATTAGGGGTGGAAAGTGGGTTGGTTGGCACTGCACAGTTAGCATGTGGACATTTCAAAGAGTTTAGGCTTCTCAACTGGAGAGAGACTCCTAAGTTAACATTTTGGAACAACTAAGACTGAAGGCTCCTTTTACTAAAGCCCTAAGGCCAGTTAACATTAATTTTAATGCACAGCACCTGGCAACAGGGGACACTAAGATGCAGCATACAAGCTAGCACACATTAAAATGCATGGTAACTGGCCATTGCAGGATGGGGAGAGGACTGGGTGGAGTGGGAGTGTGGAAAGCTCATTACTGCTAGTGCAAGGGCAATTGCCATGTTCTCAACAATAATATGACTCTTAAAGTGAGTTTATCTAATGACACCTCTATGGAAGTTGTTAGGTGAATCCGCCTTACTGGAGTGCATGTTAGAGTTTCCATCCCAGTGTTAACTGCTGGAGACATGCTGGTCAAACCTCAAACAACTAATTCGAAGCCTTTGCATTTAGCATGCAGTTATTTCACATGTTAAGTGCAAAACCTTAACAGGCTTTAGTAAAAGGAGCCCTGTGTTTCCACATGTAATTCTCAGAATTTCACTAAACTCCTAAATGTAGGTTCCTATGAAGTAGGTGGCAACAGGGACAGATTTAGCAAAGGGAGAAAGTTAGGAAATTAATATTGATTTTGAGCAATAAGTACCTGAATCAGGAGGTTATTTTAGAGCAGCTCCATGTGCAAATAGTGGAATTTACACATAGAGTTTGTGATTTTAGAAAGTTGCCATGTTCAAGTGGTAATCTACAAAACACAAAACTTCCAAGTGAGCATAGTGTGGGTGGGTGGAGCAGGGCCTGGTGGGGCCAAAAATCTACATTTGTATTCGCTATTTTATAAAGGGAGTTGATGTATATGACCATAAATGTCCACATTGGGTTTTATACCTTCTCAGTGGCACACATAAGTTTGTAAAAACTGCCTGCTTTGGTCATGACTTTACACAAGAAATTAAGAGAGTAATGCTCCTTGCCCTCCCATTGCAGGGCTGGCCCTGCCACCAGGTGAACTAGATGTCCACCGAGGCCAGTAAAATTTGGGGGGCAGCAGCATGGCTCCTGACTAGCATGAGAACAACATTTTAAAACTGCTCTCAGTGCAATGTAGTGCCTTTAGGTATAAGCCCAAACTCAAGCGCTGATATGTTCTGCCACCCAACAGGAAGTTTGCATCAGATGGGGCAGAACATAGCAGCTCTTGACCGTGGGCCTGTGCTTAAGGACTTGCATAGTGCTGCCTTTCATGTCAATGAAGCTCAGAGTACTATCTGCTAAACGTTTCCAAACAGAGGGAGGACAGAGGCACAGGACACGGAAGAGGAGGGAAATGCTGTATAAGGGGGAAGGGAAGCTGTTGAACATCCGTTGCTAGCTTCCTTGGAGGTAGGAAAGGGAAGAGGAGATGCTAGAAACCTGTGGGAGAGGGACAGGATCATACCAAGCTAGAAATGAATCCTGTGCAACTGAGGAATCTGGTGGGCCCCCCTCCGCCCCAGCCCCATGAAGTAACTCACTCTTTTTGAGCTTTCTGGAAGTCAGTAATGATATCAGCATCTTCTGTGCTTGCACCCTGTGCACAGCCATTGGTACAGCCCTGGGGGGGGGGGGGAGTGGAGATGCTGGATACCTTGGAGGTAAGGAAGGGAAGAGAAGATACTGAGCATGGAGGTTTATAGAAGGGAAGGGAAAGGAAGGGGAGAGGAGTTGTTGGGCTGTGGAGTTGGGCTTTGAGTCACCCTGGGGAGAGTGCACAACTGAAGGCTCACCTAGGGCATCAGATCCTTTTGGGCTGGCCATGTCCCAATTGTTAATTTCCTTCTCTAAAATTTGAACATGACCTCATTTTGGCTCTCCACTTAGTTGACCAGTTTTATAAGTCTAGCTCTAAAATGGCCTAGATGTGGAAGTTGAAAAACCGCCATTTGCCACGGGTAAAAATTTGTGGCTATTCAGCAGTACTGCCACTGGGTACCTAGATACAGCAGTTAGCAGCAACAGTGTCTGGATAGCGGCGATAGTCAACTGATTTCTGGATAACCAATTCACATACCACTTACGATGGCTTTTTCACCATCCTAAGCTGTATAGATTGTTATCTAGATGAGCACACTGACCATCGACATTATCTGGATAAACGCCGGCTCCCTCCCAGCTCTGCCCCCAGATCACTCCAGCACTATCCGGATAGTGCTGATTGGTCAGAGATAATATTTAGTGGCACTATATGGATGCTGCTCACCAGATAAGTCCCTTTGAATTTTGGCTCACAAAAGACTAAAGTACTTTGGGTCATAAATCCTCTATTCAAGGTATTACGCGCCATGTTTCACATGCTCAAAAATGAGAAATCGTCCACAAAATAAAGATACTTGCATCAGCTTGTGCAAGGTAAGGAGGGGAGGGAGAAGGGATATGCATTCTTTAGAATGCATTTGATTTGTTAGCACACCTTAAAAAATGTAGTGCGCACAAAAATGATTGAACGTGCACAAATGAATATGTGCATAACTGATTTGTGCACATTAAAAGTTTGAATGCATACTAATTTTTTTATTAACATAAATGTCTGAAAGAAACAAAAAAATGCTCAGAAGCAGGACAAAGTAAGAAAACTCCAAGAAAAAAACAGAAAATGTCTTGCTAAAAGGAGAAATGGCTGGGAGAGGGAGCAGATTAGCTTTACCCTGTTCTGACTGCTCCAGTCTCACATTCCCTTCATGCTGTCCTTGCACTCCTGAAAGGGGCTGTAACAGGCAACTGAGAAATGAGATTTTGTCAATATCAAGGCACAAGTCCCATGCTTCTATATCACAGAATAAGCATGCAGGGCGTGTGTCTCAACATTACTGGCCAATGCCTTGCTCAGAAGAAAATAGCCATCCGCTCCTTAACCCAATTGATCTCCTGTCATTCCCCTCATCCACCATATATTGCCTTGTGTCTCGTTACAGGAAGGGTACAGCAGCAAATCCGCAGCTCACTATGCACCTGGGACCTGGGACTCATTTCGAGGTGATGGTTGTGGTGGGGGGGGGGAGGATAAGCAAGGAACAAGAGGGAGTGGTGAAGGAAAAAGAAATGTGGTGAGAAATGGTGAATACTGGGGGAGATGAAGTAAGGTGAATACTTGAGGATGTGGCGGGAAGGAGAGAGAGATGCACCAGAGTAAAGAGATCAAAAGGGGAGGGAGTAAAACAAGAGTGTACAGAATGTATTGCTAAGGGGGGAAGAATGGGTGAGAAAAATCTCCAGGAGGAGAAAGGGAAGAGAGAGAGAAAAGCACAAGTTGTGCCCCTCCCCCCCCCCCCATGTTTTTCTCTGTTTTCCCTCTCCTAAGTCCAGTGTTTTTTCTTTCCTCCCTTCCTTTTTACTTTTATCTTTTTCCCCTTCATTTCACCACAGGTGCTTTTGGCAGGAGAGTAGGTTCCATCAGTCAGTGGAGGGGAAGGGGGGAGGATTGTACCATGCCTTGAGCTCTATAGTCAGCTACAGGGAGCAGGACTACCATGGAGGCGTGAGACTCCTCAAACCATAAGGCCCTCAGCAGTCTCCTAATTTCTCCCCCTCCATGCACATACTGTATACATTGACACTGCCTTTCTAGAATATATGTGGCCATATGTTCTAGTAGATTTTACGTTTTTATATCTTTGTGGATTTTATAATTTCTTGTGTTATTGTAAACTGGGTTAACAAATATTTTAAATAAATATATATTTGAAAAAAAAAGGCAGTGGAAAACAGAGTATTCATCTTAACCTACTGTCAGTTCAAGCAACATTTCTGCACATAGGGCTCCTTTCACTAAAGCACACTAAGGTTTTGCACTTAATGTGTGAAACAAATGAACATTAAGTACAAAGCCTCGGCATTATCTCTTGAGGGCATGTCAAGCATGTCCCCAGCAATTAATGCTCGACGGCAAAGCTAACGTGCGCTGCAGTAAGGTGGGTTCACCTAACAACTCCCATAGAGGGGTCATTAGGTGAACTCAAGTTAAGAGTCACGATGCTGTTGAGCACCCAGCAATTGCTCTGATGCAAGAAGCAATCAGCTCTCCATACCCACACTGCAGCCATTCCCTGCTCCATCGTGCGATGGCCCATGACCATACATTTTAACTTTGTTCTCGGCTGTCAGTTGCTGTGAGTTAAAGCTCATGTTAACCAGTCACTGGGCTTTAGTAAAAGGGACTATAGTTTTGTTACCCATAATTCCAGTGAGCTCAAGCATTGCAATAGTTTATATGAACTACAGTACATTTTATCTCCGCTTATATTCCATGTAGCAGCGCTGTGAGTTCTATGTGACAATATTTTAAGCCAGAAAGCAGCTTCTGACATTTCTGGAAGCATAATTTTTTCTATTCTTAGAAAATATGATATGTCAAGGAGACCTATTGTTCCATACTCCTCCCATATGAACAACTGGCAATGGATTTTAAATAGACATGATGCACTTTGTGACCCACTGCATCTGTAAACAGCATCCAAGCAACAAGGAGTCTGGCTACTAGTGATATTTTCTGACAGCAGATAAAACCATGTTTTCAGAAATATATTGCATTTCTTTACTGTAAAAGTTTTCTTATATATATTAAAAACATTGATGCATAAAAAAGATGCTTATCCCTAGAATTCTCGTACTCCTTCCCTTGCCATCCTTCGATACTGCAATTTTTATTTTTACTTTCCTGTGCCTTTGACTTCTCCACTGCATAAAAGTATTTCTTAGATTTAACCAGAAAAGGCACTCAGCAACAACACCCGCACTGCAAAGACAGCAACAAATGCTGATTTTTTTTGTACTTTCAAAAAGCCCCAAACTAGCTAGAAAAGAAACTCATTTGCTATGAGGTAGATTCTGACCCGCATTTAGTGGGGATATACGTCCAGGGCAGACGTATATGCTCCACTAAATGCCCGGGTCTGATTCCCACCAAAGAGCTCCCCACATGTACAGCAGAGACATGCAAGGAAGTCTGTATGTGGGCGAGAGGGTGCATGCTGGAGGAGTAGTGTGGGAAGGCAGGAGGTGTGACCCTGACCCCGGCAGTACAGGGCCGATTCCGGTCGCAGCCCTGTACGTCCTTCCAGGGTTACTTAGACAGGAGACTTATTCCACTTTGGAGGTGGAATGAGTCGTCCCCCCCCCCCAACACCAGTGGCCATCCAGCCTGGGACCAGCAGGGGAAGTGAGAGGGGTAGAAGGTTCCCCGCAGCCCGATCCCAGCCCCAGAAGGCCCGATTAGGGATTGGGCAGTGGGGGAAAAGGATTTTGCTGCTGCTGCAGGCTATCAGGGCTTCTACATGGAACCATGGTGCCATGGCAACAAGACGCCACTGCATGCAGCTCCATGCAGGAGCCCAGGCTGAGTTAGCCAGGGAAGTACCTGGACATGCTGCGGGCCAGAATTGGGCATGTCCTGCCCCTCCAGGCCCATTGCACCTGATTCTGATCCCATGGGGTATATAGCCCCGCAGGATCAGAATCGGGTGCAAATCCGGTCCATCCAGATTTTGGACATCTAGACGGAATACTAGGCATGTATTTAATTGCCATATATTTGACACAGTTTAAGCCAAGGCTTCCCAAACTTGTCCTAGGGATCCTACAGTCAGTTGGGTTTTCAAGACATCTGCAATGAATATGTATGCAAATTTATCTCATGCACTGGAAGCTTTGAGGGATCTTTTAGAAGCCCTTTTTGTGAATTAGATGTCTGAAAATGGGCACTTGGCATGGAGACATCCTCAGGGCCATTTTAGAAGCTGGGCATATAGATGTCCCCAGCGCTTGAATGTCCATGTAGAATGGGGATGTGGTGGAGGCATGGCCTGGATAGAGCAAGGGAGATGCACGTCTCAGTGCAATTTCAGAACAGCATAAGCATGTCTGGCCCTGGTTGTTGAGGCGTCCATGCCTAAATCAACTCCTGACCATGAAATAAGGTGAAAAATGTGCTTGTTTCATAGATGTAATGCTTCCAGGGGGACACACAAATTACGCTTTAATCACCAGAGTTACTATTCCTGCCCAATAAACCTGCATCTCATATACTGTGATGAAGTTGAAGCCATTGAAGCTATAGACTTAGAAAAAAACACTGTTTATTATAAAGCAACTGACTCACAGAGGGTGCAGATACCTATAAGTGCAGCTAGAGGGAGCAGGCACGAGGTTGCAGAAGCTAAGCTGACACACCCAGGTTTTGAGAATGCAGGAGGAATCAGGTACACCTGAGTAGAGAGCCAGGAAGCTCAGTGGAGAAACGGCTTTATAAACAGTGCTCAGAAGGAAGAAAGCAGAGAGGATCTCGAGTTCAGAAAGGAACTGAGAGAGGACTACGAGCTGAGAGAGGAGTTCAGAGAGGAGCTGAGAGAGGACCTCAAGCTCAGGGAGGACCACAAGTTTGGAGGGGAACACAAGTTCAGAGAGGAACTGAGAGAGGAACCTCACATACTGAAAGGCAGAGAAGCTTGGAGTACTTACAAGGAAGAGCTAAGTTCCAGGGAGGACAAGCCCATTCCAGAAAGCTCCAGGAGCCAGTCTTCAGGGAAGACGCTGATAGAAGGAGACTGCAGGGTAGAGCAAATACCAGCAGAGCACGTCTCAAAGATCCAAGGTACAGTTATATTTCCTTTCCAAGATGTGAGCCAGCTCCTAGAAAAGCTTATAACCCAGAGAGCCGTACTGATAGGAAACAAAGCCGGGAAGGGCTTGTGAAACCTTTACAGAGAGGCACAGTAAAAAGCCATAGCAGTTATTTGCCAAACCGAGACCAGCCAGGCTGGGGAATATTGGAGAGATCTATTGAACTACAACCTGCCTTATTCAGGGAAAGCTCAGGACTAGCTGACAACACGGCTGAACAGGAACCTATGCAAATAGAGGTGATAGAGCCAGAGCCGTTGCAGTTAGAGCATCCGATGGACTGCTCACTCTGTATTTCCAAGAGTCTAGAGTCTCTCACAGAATTGTAACCGGCATATCTTTTTGCTTTTTGCTAAGCTGAAAGAAGAAGTTTTGTTTTTGTATTTCCTCTTGGTGTTGAAAACCTGTTTGAACACAAAGAACTGTGAAGCGCCTGCAACAGTTACTGACTTTGTAAATATTTTGGCATAAACCCTGAAGTAAGGTACATTCCGTTTTTGTCTTCCTGGAGAACCTTTGCACAACAAAGGGAATAAAAACCATTTAAGTTTAACCCTGCACAAGGCTCACAACTATTTCTTTATGAAGTGAGACTACAAAGACCATGATGCACCTGGTCTAGAAAAGATTTTCCTTCTTCAACCAACAATAAGTGTCCGCCCTCTCCTTTCTGCATGCTGCCACTAGGAGGGGCTATGACAATACATACTCCAAACATACAGTATTACAAGCCTGCCACCGCAATCTGAGTATCTGAAATAGCAGGCCAATATGTACTAGTTTCAGGACATAGTCGCCTCCTTCCTGAAATATCCTGGCTGGGACGTCAAAGTCCCCGGTTCTGCAGACATCCAATTTGGGGGACATCCACACTTGTGAAATGGCCTAAATCCAAATCACGGGAGAGGGGAGATATGAAAAAGAGACTTTTTAGAAAGGACATCCAAGTACAATCTGGAACATCCAGGGGAAATGTGCAGAAAAACATTGTGGACATCTACATATGTTTCAGCCTGATTTTAGAAGCATAGATATCTCCAATGTGGACATGCACATCTCCATCCACATAGACATCCCAGCTACAGAATTGTGGGATGGGGACATCTAATGCATGCAAAGTTGCATATGTGGATGGCCAGCAGTGTGGAAAACTGGAAATATGAGCCCTCATTCCCAGGCAGAGTTTGTTGTCAACATGAGAAATATATGGGATAGAAGTTTACTTCCTTCTCCACACCCTATGGATGTTTGGTAGGCAAAACAAGCACTTTTCCACTGCCTATTCATGCCTGGAGGAGGTATAAACTTGGATGTGGCATGAGATGTACAGAGCATTTCTGCAATCAGGTGAGGAACTTGGTAGTGCCCCAACCATTGAGATTTTGACATCCTTACTCTTGGGACATCCACAGAATTAGCTTCTCAAATAACTCAATAGACAGACATCTGCTGACATGAGCCAGATTTCTGGTTTATTCAGATAAGTGAACAAATTTCTATTGGAAGGCATATAAATTCAGATGTTCTCTGTAAAATAGTTATCTCCAAGTTATAATGCAATTCAATGCAATTTCAGTTTGTTCAATGTAATTTCAGTTTGTTCAATGCAATTTCAGTTTGTTCAATGTAAACCGCACTGATGCAGAATAGCGCGATATATAAGAAAATGTAAATAAATAAATAAATAAAATCTATTGCTACTGCCACAGTCTAGTCCAAACGCCAAATTGCAAAGAAAACACGCCGTTCTGGCAAGAGTATAATATCTCCAACAAAAGCTTTTGTTTCGCCAATCAGGCTTCTTCAGGGTTTCTTAACAACGATATCATCATCTCACATCTTCCATGTGGATACAAAGTACCTCTCCACTCTCACTTTTATGGCGTCTGACGTCAATAACTTTTAAAAGGCATCATGGCACATGATTCGCTCACAGAAAGTGACGTGTTGTCTACCTAATACCTTCATTCGAACCATGCTAAAGATTAACTCAATAACTAACCTTAGTAAAAACACTTAAAAAACTAAAAAAGAGGAAATCAGACCGGAACTCCACAGTCACCCAACTAACAGCTGAATATAGAATCTCCAATCTGCTTGATCCAAAGGGATCTCAAGATTTCAAGTCGCATATTAATTTCCATTCATCCTAAAGCAGTAATTAAATAAAAAGTGTCCATTCTATTTTGTCGTTCAGTCCATAAGGATCTAAAGTATTCAAATCATAAATCCATCTCTGTTCTTTTTGCAGCAACAAACGTCCTCTGTACCCTCTCCGTATATTTAAAAGAATATATTCTAGTACCGTGCAGTGTAGATCTTCAAAAACATGATTGCAGGAAATACAATGTTGAACAAGAAACGTTTCTAATTTAGCTTTATTTATACTATATTTATGTTCAGCTAATTGGGTCCACAAAGGGCAGATGGTTTTCCCGATATATAACTTAGGACAAGGACACCAAAGTGCATTTACCACAAAAGAGGTATTACACTAGGTGTCCTGATCATACAAATGACTTTTATTCTTGTAACTCGCATACAACTGACTTTCCATAAGATCGCAAAATGAGCACTGCCCGCATTTCTTATGTTGATATACTGTACCAATAGTTTGTTGTTGAGGGACCGCAGAACAAAGTTGGTCTCTAAATGTTTTCCCCCGGCTATATGCCACACATAAAGTATTGCCAGACAACTTAGGATAGGATCTAAGAATGTTCCATCTCTTACGAATAGAGGCAGCAATCCGACTAGAAAGACTGGAATAAGGCAGTAGACATGTAATTGGAGATACCCCAGAGGATACATCAGATTCAGTATCACTGAGCTGAGGTCTGAGGAGCCATTCACGATAGTTATATTTAGCTCTTTTGTAAGCCCTTTCTAAAACAGAGCTGGTGTATCCACATTGTTGAAACTTCTGCATCATATTTTGTGCTTGCATAGCAAATTCATGTTCGGACGCGCATATACATCTACAACAAAGTAATTGTGAATATGGCAAGCTACGCTTCAAGTGATCTGGATGAAAACTGGTGAAATGTGAAAGAATATTCTTATCCATAGGTTTAGTGTAAATAGTCGTAGAAAATCTCTCTCTACATTTCGTAACTTGAACATCTAAAAAGTGTATCACAGATTTCTGAATGTTAATCTCAAACTTAATATTGTTATTACAATTATTCAAGTAATTGAAAAATTCATCCAAAGATTCTAAAGATCCACTCCACAAAAGAATAATGTCATCTATATAGTGATGCCATCACAAAATATAACCTCAAACTCAGAGAGACACACAAACATACAAATTTTTTGTTGGAACAAGCACCTTGAAGAGGAAACCTCTTCTTGTGGTGCAACATTCCTTTTTATTCTTTTAATTGGGGACGCAACCCCATCAAAGGATTCAAAGGGGACACAACCCCTCGATACCAAATCGTTATCACTTTAGTTGTCAGGCCCTCTCCCTAACAATCCATACAATAGGTCAATATTCAAAGGTCACTTATCTGAATGCAGAAACATCATCATACTGCAAACCTCCATTGAACCTTTTCCTCAACTGGATGAACCCAGCCAGCAGCCAAACGGCCCATTCCTCAACGATCAAAAATGGAGGTAGCAATTCTTCAAGAGTTCTTCTTCAAAAATACTCCCTCCCTCAGAGAGTACATACAGATGCAAAAAAAAAACATCCACGAAGACTCTGAACATAATTCTTTCAATGGCAACCCCACGAGGCTCCCACCCCGCTTTGGTGATATTTCAAGCCACTGGTCTTCCTGGCTCTTTTTCAAACTATGGGGCTCGTAAAGCTTCATTCTGAGGTATCGACCTGTACAAGGCTGCTATATCTAAAGTTGCCATCCAAGTAACTTGTTTGTTGCAACCATGATCCTCTAAGATTGTCAAAAAATGCAGTGTATCTTTAATATACGAAAGAATCAAAGGAACTTCATCTTTTAAATATATATCCAGGTATATACCTACTCTTTCTAAAAGTGAATTATTACTGGATAAAATCGGACGTCCTGGTGGATTAATTAAATGTTTATGCACCTTAGGTAAAATATAAAAGGCCGGTATCTTTGGGTACAGTGGATTAAGGAAAGTCTTTTCTTTCTCTGTTAAATAACCAAACTGAAAAGCAGCAACAGTAATATCCTTTTTCATCTTTTGTAGTTCTTCAGTAGGATCCGATGCTAAACATGCATAATGAATCATAGAGTTTAATTGCCTTAACACTTCATTATCATAACTAATAGTGTCCATAACCACAACTGCTCCTCCTTTGTCTGCTCTTTTCATGGTAATATCAATCAACTTTGAAAGACTCCACACAGCTTCAAATTCAACCGTAGTTAAATTCTTAGGAGAATTATTAAATTTTGATTCTATTTTACATATATCAGAGAGTACAAGATGTTTAAATGTGTGAACTGTGGGATCCATAACACCGGGAGGAATCCACCCGGACTTTAAACTCACTACAGACGAATCGGGAATTAAAGGCTTCTCATAAAAAAATAATCTCAACTGTATAGATCTAACTAATCTTTCTATGGCCACCCTGCCCCAAAAGCCATCGTAATGTGGTCCGTTAACAAAGGATAAGCCTTTAGCTAATACATCATTTTGTGCTGAAGTCAGCACTCTATGAGAGAGATTAATAACTGTATCCATTACTGAAAAGCTAGTTTCCTTTTTGCGATGCGAGCATGTTGGTGGCCCAGTAACATTTCCCTCATTACTCTGTAAGTCAGTCAGTTGGTCAATACTATGTTCTTTTTTATTTTTTGATTTAGAGAAAGAACTTGAATGTCCCGTATCTGAACTGGAATCAGAGGAAGAAGAAAAACTATCCCCTCCGTTATTTATTATTTATTTATTTATTTTATTTGCAAATCTTTTATATACCGCCACTTCCTAAGATCAGTGGCGGTTTACATCGAACAACATGAAATACATAAAACAGTGCTGTGATAAACAGGTACATTGAACAGTAATCAAAACTATATACAGGTAGTTAAAATTACCGTTACCTTTCCTATAACTGTCCAATGGTCTATTCTTACGTGTAGACCAATTATAAATACAGTCTTCTTTCATTATTCTCTCATTTTTTAATTTTTTTTTAATTTTCTGATTTTTTAACTCTGCTTTATAACGTTCCAGTTGTTTAAGCATGTCTGTATGACGAATCTCAAAGTCTTCTGTCTTCTTTAGCTTTTCTAAATCCTCATTAAGTTCTTTGGTCAGAGCCACGTTTTTTATATGTGCTGATTCAATAACGAGCAACATCAAGTCTAAGGAACACTTATTTAAAATTTGGTTCCACCTTTGTGTGTAACACTAAAGAGTCCTTGATCCCTACCACATTAGCTGAGTGTAACGGAAGAACAAAAGATTCTAACCGTTTACAATCAGCAACAACAGAAGAAATCTTTTTATCCAACTGTTGTAAAGAGGATACAGTTTCAGAGGAAAATTCACATAAAGAGCTCAGAGTAAAAGACAACTTGTCATCAATAACCTTTAAACCAGCCCAAAGATCCTTTAAAGTAATCTCCCTGTCAGCAGGGGGCGGGGGGAGCACAGCTGAAGCACCCGCCGCGACCAACTTAACAGGTTTAGGTAAATTAACAACCACATCAGTATCGGGCTTAATTGAATCAGAAATAATCACTAAAGAAGGAGTAGCAGAACCGGAAGGGCAGGGTGGAGGGGTCCGCCCTCCAGGACTAAGTGAGACACCCTCCGGGGAAGACTGGGCTACCGGATGTTACTCATTTGGAGAAGTTTGTTCTGGATAGGCAGGGTACAGTAGTGGAGTGTGTGGCAGAGTAGTTATGTTTTGCCTCCTAGTCTGAGGGCTGTTAGCCTTGTTTTCCTTTGTGTTTTTCCTCTTTTTCTTTTTTCTCTCGTTCTCAGGTTCCATGATGTGGACTTTATCAATGCTATTTCCTTTTTTTTTTGTGATTGCTATATTATAATATTGTATTCCTATGATTGATTGTCTTGTATTTAATGGGTTGGTTGTTATACTGATTGAAAATCCAATAAAAAAAAAAAATTTGGTTCCAACGAGATACAAAATCCTCGTCTTCAAAAAAACATACCAGGTGCTTTCCATATATGTAATCCTTGTGGAATAACTCCTTTTCTACAATATTCAGCCAAAGTTAGGCTATGGAGTTCCAATCTAATATTCCTCTTAGAGCAATTCATAAAGGAATCCCAATCAGGACTATTCTCAACATCTTCTCCTAATAATGATGGGAGGTTCAAGATTTCATTTCTTCTTTCTAAGCTAAAGCTAAATGATTCCTTCCAGCTAATTGTCATTGCAGTAAACACTATATAATAAATAAAACTAACTACACAAGGGTTGAGCTAAAACAACCACAGACCAACACCCTTGACCCTATTCCTCTCAGTACTCCAATTTCTAAAACAATTCTATATCTTCTCAAATATTGTTATTTATACTTTAATGAGGCACATAACGACCTCAGGATGGTCCTACTCCGTCATGTGGTGAACAAGTCACTATAGGGTTTAAGAGCAGACACTCGCATCATGTGTCACTGCCTCCATACCTTTAATGCAGACTTCAGCATTACATAGTACAGCATTCACCTAAACTGCATATATAACACAACCTTACCACCAGTCAAAAAACACTTATTGAGATTCTCAAAAAAATTTAGTTAGACCATGGTACACAAAGCCATTTGAACAGGGACTATCTACTAGTAAACCATATTAATACAAGGTCTGTCCAGGATCGGCCCAACCACTAGACAATCTAAATGGATGCCTAGTGCAACAATGTCTGGGGAATGGCAAAGAGCAGAGCATTCAAAGCAAAATAATAGATTTTGACAGTTAGTTGGGGGGTGTAAGACTTAAGGTTTGTCTAGGGGGCTAGTATTGAATCAATTCTGGGGTCGACACTAGGTCTGTCAAGAACAAAATACACTTTGGGGTATGTTTACTAAAGGGCGCTATTTGCGCTGTTGCGACGTTATCACGTGATAAGGTACCTTATCATGCAATAATGGTGCTTTATCGGGTGCAGAGGTACCTTAGCGCATGATAACGTGCGCAGCAGTGCAAACGAGCGCTGAGGGTAGAGAAAGGCTCCCAGAGGGCGGAGGAAGGCTCCCCAGGGGCGGAGAGAGAGGGTCAATGGGTGGAGAGTGGGAGGGGAGAGGTTCCCTGCACAGTAATGCTGTGGAATCCGGGGATGAAAACTAACGCCAGTGAAACCCTGACGACAGAGCAGAGTTAAAGGGAAGAGAAGCCATTTCCGTCAGCAATGTACAGCAAAGCCAGGGAAACCTACAAAAAGTGATAAGTGTGGTACATGTGCACGGAACAAAAGGGCAAATAAACATTGAAAATAACCTGAACAAAATGGGAAAAAAACATAACCAAGCTGGCCAATAGTGATATTAATAGGAAACAGCAAAAAAAACTACTGAGAAAGCTCCAAAAAAAAAGATATTAATTTTGGAAGGGTCTATGCTCTGTCCCCATACAAGGTGAGTGATCCCACAGTGAAATAGCGCTGATCAGGGATTTCCCTTGTTATTGGACAGGTTTCCTATGGCATGCACATGTTTCACAACAGCAGGGTGGGCATGTCGGAATGGGAAACTGGAAAGATGCTGGAAAAAGGGATACAGAGGGCTGCAGGCGGCACATGCTGTGGTGCAGCTGGGCCACAGTGCGGATTAGGGTGATGCCCAGGTGGCCCATAGGAATGCTGAAACAGTAGAGCAGCCAAACAGCAACTGATGAGGGCCCAACATGGGCATGAGTGTGTTTCCCACAGTGTCACAGGGGACAGTACCCAGCAGGTACCCCCAAGGGCACAGAACATTGGCAGGCAGTGCTGGGGGGAAGCGTGGACATCTATGCAGGCACCCCTATCCCAGAACCCACACCATAGGCAGCTGCCTACTGGAACACTGGATGGCCTGAGACTGTACACCACCAGCACCACCAGCAAGGACATGTCAGCATGGTGGCAGAGGGGTACTGGTGGTGGAGGGGGCAATGGCAGCTGCCCAGAGCAGACCATGGCCTACCCTGTGTAGGTGGGTGCCATGCACTGCAACAGACAGGCCCTGTCTGACAAACAGTCATGGTATCCCCAGGGAATGCACTGCCCCTGTGGCAACACGGTGGTGCATTACACACAGCAAGTGTGTTCAGGAGCAGAAGGTCACAGGTTTAAGTCCCAGCTGTGGTTCCTGCCAACCCAGTCCCCATATCTTACCCACTACTAAACCATGGTAATAAAGAGGGAACCCTTATTGCAGATAACATGAACATGCCTCATACACCTATGTTTTACCCAACAGAACACAGACACCATAGACATATGCAATACCTAGAGCAGAGTTTCCCAAATGCAGTCCTGGAGGGCCAAAAATCATTCAGGTGTCATGCTGTCTCCAATAAAGATGCCTGTGCTGAATATCTATGCGCCGCCCCATGGTATGCAAATGTATCACATGCATATTCTTTAGGGACAGCATGAAAACCCGAACAGTGTGTGGCCCACCAGTACCAGAGTTGGGAACCTCTGCCCTAGAGCAGCAGCCAACAGGGGCAGAAACACCCACACCCACAGGCTACAATATCCACAGCCTCATGGAGAGGCAGGATGTTGGGCCCTGCATGCAGCAGCATCTCCCAATACTAGCACTTGCATACCTTAGCAATACCACCCTAAACCTGGGAATACGGTATACATATATCAAAAGGTTGCTATGATTAATCGCAGATAGCAATTCCAAGGTTAAGCACAATTTGCTGATTGAGCTACATCATAGCAACCTTTCTGATGTCTGTGGAGTGTGTTTCAGTTCTGGTGTCTGACAATGTTTACCACCCCGTGGAGTGACCCCAACAGTATTGCGTACCATAGCCATGCCTGCACTATGCCCAGGACTGGTGAGGTGGCCAGGGCTGCCAAAAGTCTCTATATTTGCACAATGCTGGCATAGGTGTGGGTGTGTGTGTCTGTCCATCCAGTGTGTGGTGGCTGCCAACACCTTACGCAGCCCACACTGCTTGCACTGTTTTCAGTGTTAGCTTGCCAATGTGCATAATGAGGAGCTAGGTACTGTAGGTATAGCCCGGACAGGGTGGCCTGGGCAGGATGCATCTGCACAGAGCATAGGGCAATGGCTGGGACATTTTAGTGCCCAGCCACCACCTGCACGGACAGGGTGGCCAGAGCATGTCATGCTGGGAGGTCACTCTCACCCTGACTCAGCAGTGACCATTGCATGGCTAGGTTCTCCCATAGTGCTATATAGTATTTTTCTCAAGTGATATTTATGGGTTTTCTTTTCTGGGGCCTAATCACTGACTTATCTGCTTGATGTGTGTGCTCACATCCCAGTTCTGGGTGCACACATCTCCTCCAGGAACATGCACTATGAGCTAGCTAGCAGACTGTCTGCAGTAATATGTGTATGGCTGGAACACCTTGCAGGGTGCAGCGGCTGGAGGCTCGCTGCTGGAGAATGTCAGATGGTGGTGGGGGGCAGCTGAGCATTCCCAGGTCTACTGTCTGTCTGCCATTGCCTTATGGATGTGTACAGATCTGCATTGACTGCCCTGTAGGGTGTCTTCCCCCAGCAGGAGTGGGGTTGATGGTCCCCTCTACTGCCACCATTGCAGGGAGAGCCTGGTTCCCACCCTGAGCCACAGAGGGCGGGTTGAGTGGTGGTGGTACATATTCTGCCTATGGGTCCAAACACACACACCACACCACACCCATTTTGTTCAGGTCCTTTTCAATGTTTATTTGCCCTTTTGTTCCGTGCACATGTATCACACTTATCACTTTTGTAGTTTTCCCTGGCTTTGCTGTACATTGCTGATGTAAATGGTTTCTCTTCCCTTTAAATCTGCTCTAACGCCAGGGTTTCACTGGCGTTAGTTTTCAGACTCGGAATCCACAGCGTTAGTGTGCAGGGAGCCTCTCCCCTCTCACTCTCCACCCATTGACCCTCTCTCTCCGCCCCTGGGGAGCCTTCCTCCGCCCTCCGGGAGCTTTTCTCTGCCTTCAGTGCTCGATTGCGCCACTGTGCGCGTTATCGCGCGCTAAGGTACCTTTGCGCCCGGTAAAGCACCATTATCGCGCGATAACGTGCCTTATCGCCCGATAACGTGACAGCAGCGCAAATAGCGCCCTTTAGTAAACATACCCCTAGGACTCTTCCATTGATAGAAACATGGCTTTCTGAAACCAATAGCATGCTTCTAAATTAAATATGCCCACCTGGATATGGTTATGAACATTATCTTATGGCAGACTAAACAACAGAGGGGTATTATTTAGCCTTATCCTGTTCAATTGTGGTAGATCTTACAGAATGTGAAGGGTTATTTCTGTTGGCTAAGCAATGGACTCTTGGTTTGGTCTATCACTTACCTGATCATTTTAATATAGACCCCTTGGACCTAGTGGAATTATTTAAATACTATTGGCCCAATTTTTGAAAGGCATTTACATGGTTTACAGCCCAGTAAACCATGTCAATGCTTTAAATGGGGTTATTCAATGGAACTTACTCAGTTAGTGCCATTGAATATCCTCTTCTAAGCCACCTAGGCACCCCGATGGTATCCAGTTAGCATCGGGGCATGTTGGGGGTGTTCTGAGAGGAGCAGAAGTGGGGACTGTCGCTAACTGGGCAGCAGCGATATTGCAGGCTGCCCAATTTGTGACTTGCCACTAAAAGATAGGCGAGGATATTTCAACCTGCATGTTGATCAATTATCCCAACCAATGGCTGAGGACGTTTTGTTCATTATGTCCATTTATTTATTTGTGTGTTTTATATACCGCTATATCAGGTAATCATAGCGGTTTACAATTAAAACATCTGATACATTAAACATTGTAACAATAAATGGTGCAATAACAGGCAATCAAGAATATACATGATTCAAGATAGTTTTAACTTATATACAGCACATTTGCAGTTCTGTTGATCGATAATATCTGTCAGTACAGGAAGGGGTTAAGGGATGGGTGATTTAGTGACCAGTTTGATTGGTTGGATAGCCTAGTGACGAGGAGGGGGGAAAATTATGTTGGGTCAGTGAGAGTTGTAGTTTCATTTTGACCAAAATGTTCTGTGAAGAGATGGGTTTTGAGTTGGGAGTGGAATGAGGCAAAGTCTGTAATGTTTCGGAGACTGGGTGGTAGGGAGTTCCAGAGCATTGGGGATATAAACTCAAATGCTCTGCTGCTGGTGCACTGTTTAGACCAGGGGTCCCCAAACCTGTCCTGGAGGGCCACAATCCTGGCAGGTTTTGGGGATAGCCCTAATGAATATGCATGATATATATATGCATTAGAGATATCCTCCCTACCTGACTGGTTTGTGGCCCTCCAGTACTGGATTGAGAGACCTCTGCCTTACACCTCTGTCATTTAAGATTGTGAGTGCTGTCGTGGGGAGCCCCGTCTACGTCATTAGAAATATGGGGCTGCTCCACAGCAAAGATTATTTTAGGTAGCCAAAGGGAATGTAGGTTCATCTGACGTAGTAAAGATGTTCTTACTTATTCCAGCTTCCTAAGAGCACTCATAAACGAAACCAAGTGTAGAGAAATTAAGGCTTTTATTCCCCGTCAGTGCAAGGGTTCAAAATAAGACATTTAGAATCAACAGAAAGTCCTTTGTTTCAAATGGTACCAGCATTCAAATCATATGCTTAATTGTTAAACTTCACAATTAATGCAAGGCTTGATTAAATGAATTCAGCTCATTCCCATAGCATAGGAATTTTACAAACTTCTTCTAGGTTACACGGTGGCTACAGACTCCTGGCACGAGGCTATGCACAACTCACATTCCATCTGTTCAGGTTGAGACATGGGAACAGTATTTATGCATTCTATCTCCATGGATTCTTCATCAGGGGAATAATCACTGTCCCTGTCTGACACAGGTCTGTGTGCAATGTCTCTAGGGTCTTGTCTCCAGTACCACTGTGTTCTAAGTGCTTTAGGGATTTTATGAAACCAATCTGGCTTCTCCTTCTTTACAGAGTGAGCACGTGTTTCAACAGGGCCTTTAGGACTCAAGCATTTTATATCATTAATAAATCTTTCATACCTGGAGTCTGGCTCATTTGAATCCGCGGAGTTTTCCCTTTCAGAAACTTTCCTCCTGTAACAGGTTCTCTGCCTGTAAGCTTTAGGCAACGCTCTGCTTTCTGGCAGCCTGGTAAAACCTGACGTGGATTCCCTTTTCTCCTTTGGTAAGAACTCAGCCTTTTCACAAAGTGCTTTTCCTTTCTTGCCTGTTAACACTTGGTTAGCATTTCTCAGAGATTGCAAGCTTTTCTCTAAACCATTCTCTCTGGCTCTTTGCTTCTGTGTCTCTGCTCTTGAGTCAGGAACGCTGTGAGAACAGGGTGTGGCACACACTCTAACTTCAGAGCTGGCTCTAACAAACTTCCCATGAACAGCAACACACTTAGCCTGGCCCTTCTGAACTTCACCCTTGTGAACTCTGTTCTTCTGGGCTTGCTCACATAGGATTCTTTCACTTACTCCTTCTCTTGGAGCTGATCCTCTTAATAGAGCTGTTCCTCCTTGTGAAGACGTTCCTCTGTCTCTGTTCCTTCTCAGGTCCTTCTCTCCTTGCTCCTCTGCCTTCTCTTCTTGCTCCTCTGCCTTGCTGGCATTCAGCTCTGGCTTATAAAGGAATCTTTCCTTCATGACTTCCGGGGTCATTCGCAGGTGCAAATCATTAGCCCTCTTAGGCTCATTAGCTCCTGTATGGTCATTCCTGCTCCCTCTAGCTGTGCCTGGAGGTAACTGCACATCTAGATTCCTAAAAGAAACAGGGTTTCTTTTCAAGTTCTCATCTTTATTGATACCCACATCATGACAGTGCGCAAGATACAGATGTCCTAGACATCAAAAGGGTAGATAGACTTTGTCACATTCCTCCTCGCTTCTCACCACCACCAAAATGTTGTCTATTAGACAACTTTTTGGTGGTGGTGAGAATCGAGGAGCAATGTGACAAAGTCTGCATTGTGGCAGTTGATGTGTTCTTATCTTCCAACGTACTTGTATAGATAGGCCCAAAATATTGAACAAACAGAGTGATAATGCTTTTGCCAGGCTAATTTCTTGTTTTGGAGACTTTACCTCAAAATGAGTAGAAAGTTAAAGGATTCATATGAAAAAGTCATATGAGATAAGAGCTAAGAACCTAAATATAAATACCCTAGATGAGAAGAGAGATCAGGAATATGGTATAAGCACTGAAATACTTAAGATGAGTAAACTATGTACATGAATCAAACTCTTTTCAGAAGAACTAATGATCAAGACAAAGAGGTATGTTTACTAAACTGCGGTAATGTCACTTGCGTTAGGTTCCGCGGTAAAGGTACAGATGCCCATATAAAGGCATGGGCGGTGCATCGTTACAGCAAGCCGTATCACTAACGCATGTTACAAGGCGCCTTAGACTAATGCGCGTTACAAGGCGCCTTATAAGGCACCTTACAAGGCACATTACAAGGCGCCTTGAAAGGTGCCTTGTAAGGTGCCCTGTAAGGTGCCTCGTAAGGCGCCCTATAGGGCTCCTTAGGCTAAGCACCGTATTAGGCACTCCTGAACAAGGCACCATAGAAGGCACCCTGTGCTATGGAATCATAGGTTAAGGTGGCCTAACAAAGTTACGGTGCCTAGGTTAGTGTGCCCTAAGAGCTGCAAGGTGCCTCAGGATGACATGCATGACCTGTGAGGAACAGAGACAGATGTAGCCCTAACACTAGATAGAGCACTCAGGAAAGGCAATGAACAGGTGAGTGAAGGAGGGAGAGCTGGGAACCGCTGGACCTGCCATATCTGCGGGCATCCCATGTGACTGCCAGTACTGATGACAAACATGGTGGGGGCAACTGTACCACAGCACAGGGTGTTGGCAATGTAAAGTACTGGAAAGACAGTTGGTGGCAGACGATGGGAATACGTGTCCCCCAGTGGAGGCAGAGGTGGCAGGATAGTTACTATGATGGGTGGACAGAGGAGTGGTGGTACCATGCAGATCAGGCACAGGCGAGACAAGCATGAAGAGGCACAATGCAGGAAAGGGTAGCAGTGCAGGACATGGGGTGGCAGCCTGTACAGGCAGACAGGACTCTACACAACTGACAGACGCAGATAGACGGACCGAGGGAATGTTGGTAATTGTGGCGAGGGTATTATGGGCTGGCAGCACAGATCTGTAAAAACATGACTGTTACAGGCATGCACACTATTTGAGTAGGACAGGCATGAGAGGAGGGAACAATGAGGAATTGAACCCATTAACACTGTTGAGAATGGCATTGTATTAACCAGTAGGCTATACCAACAGCTGGGTACAGAAGAACTGCAGGTCACCACACAAACTGTCTGCTCTGAGTGCCAGGATAGGGTAACCCCACCAATACCCATGATGAATGCACATGCTGAATAGCAGTCTACAGCTGATCACCAAATGGGGTCTGCACATCTCTGGTACCTCAGCTTGGAAAGATGAACTGACAGTGTGTGATACTGGCACAGAGTAGCTACAGACCATGACATTGTGCAGGTTCTGTGTTCAACCTGAGGGATAGGATGGGTGCCCAGCACTAGGTCCACAGTACATGTGATGCTAGAGATAGGTCCTGCTGTACATCCCCATCACTACCAGTGTGTGACAGGTGTTCATCTGGATCCTGCAGTCACATGTGGCCCTCTGGAACCAGGCACCACCCAGATTAGTGTGTACCCTGTGTTAGGGTCTGGCTGACATGGGCACCTGTTATCAGGGCAGAGGGGTTTCTAGATTTCCATCAGGTTTGTGTAGCAGTGCCTTTGTAGGTCACAGTGGCATACACTACATACTCCAAAGGGCCCACATCACCATTTTGTAAGTGCCCCAGCCCCGGTGAAGCAACCTCCATCCTGCTGGTATAAGACAGCCCTCCAGGGTTGGTGGGCCAGAGCCATATCTGTGACTGGGGCAATGGCAGACCAGCAGCAATGCTGGGATTAGGTCTGGAAAACCCCAACTGCCTCACACCACTGTCTGCCAATCACCAGCAGACAACACACCTTATAGGTGTTCTAACCATGCACAGTCTAACTGCAGACAGTCCACTAGCCAGTCCATAGTGCATGCTCACAGAGAAACTATGTGCACCAAGCAAGTATCTCAGTAATTAGGGCCTAGCACTGGAAACACAAAAGTATCACTAGAGGCAGATAGTGTAGAGCGCTATGTGGGAACCTAGACATGCCATGGTCATTGCTCGGTCAGAGTGAGTGCCCTCCCAGCATGCCATGCTGTGGCCACCCTGTCCATGCAGATGGTGGTCGGGCACTACAGTGTCCCAGTCATTGCCCCACACCCTGTGAAGATGCATCCTGGCCAATCCATCCTGTCTGGGCCATACCCAGAATACCTTGCTTCTCATTATGCACATATTCAGGCTAACGCTGGTAACAGTGGGACATTGTGGGCCCAGTGAGGTGTGGGCAGCCACAGAACAATGGATAGACATACACACACACTCACACTCCTATGGCAGCATTGTGCAAAGATAGAGGTGGTTGGCAACCCTGCCTGTCACACTGGTCCTGATCACAGTGCTGACATTGATAAACTGTGCAGGAGGTAGTAGTAGTGCTCTGGTGATAACTGCAGCTCAGTGCTGGGGCTAACAGCCTGACTCTTCATGCAGCTTTGGATTGTCGAGCCTATGTGAGTGGGTGTTTGTACCCCTGTTTGCCACTGCTTTGGACTTTGCAACATGCAGCTGTTGTATCTGCATTGTAGGGTAAACTATAGGGACATGCTCTGCAGGAACCACAGCTGTGACTTGAACCTGTGACCCTCTGCTTCTGGACACACTGGCTGGGTGTACTGTACCACACTGTTGCCACAGATGCATGGGAGTCCCTGGAGCTACCTGTACTTTTCCTCAGCCACACCTTTTATGTTGCACTGCACACCACATACTGATACAGGGCATGGCCTAGGTCCACTGCAGACAGGTGCCACTGCCCCCTCCAGCATGGGCACATACACCCCTGCCATGCTGACATTACCGTATGCTGTCGGTGCTGGTAGTGTGCAGTCCCAGGCCATCCACTGTGTGGGTAGGCGGTCACCTAGGGAGCGTGGTCCAGGGCAGGGGGCATACATGAGCATCCTCACATCCTCCCCATCACAACCTAGTATTTCCCTTCCGCTTGGGGGAGGGTTGGCTGGGGGGATGTCAGGTCAGTGCCCTGGCAACTGTTGGCTTGGATGGACCAGGTAGATGTAGGTGGATTGTGTTTGGCCTTTTTCAGCTGCTGTTTTGCTTATTTCCAGTTTCTATGTTCCTATGTGCCACCTAGGCGCCCGCCTAGTCCACCCTGTACCCTAGCTGCCTCCGCTATATGTTACGCCTGCAGCCCCCTATGCCCCATTTGCACCATCACCATAGTGGCCTTTCATACTTGGGCACTATGCTGTTGCTGCAAATGGAGCACTACTATCATTTGTCTTGGGCTCCCTGCCTATGCTGTACATTGCTGACATTGAAATGGTTTCTCTCTCCTTGATATGTGCATCTAACGACAGGTTTTCATTTGCGGTACTTTTCAGCCCTTCAGTTCTCCGCGTTTTCAGCCCTTCAGTTCTCCGCGTTTCAGCCCTTCAGTTCGCCGCTGCTACATTACCGCAGTTTAGTAAACATACCCCAAAGAGCTCGTAGCAGGCAAGAAGGAAGTAGGGATGTGCATTCATTTGAAATATCGGAAATGTTAACAATATCTCTTAACCTTGTTTCATTTTAAACCTAAAAAGAGAATAATAAACTCAAAATGTCATTTTTGTCCTTTGCTGCCAATAGTGCACACTTTTGCACGGTTGTGCACACTATTGCTCAACTCATGTGCCCTATTGCTCAATAATACACACTATTCATCAACAGACATACTACTGAGCAATGCGACGCATGCTAGACAACATTCCCCCCTAAAAGGAAAAAAATAATTAAACTCAAATAAAATGAAAAATCCTTTAAGCAATATGGGAAGTTAAACAAAATGAAAATTTTTGTCCTGCACACCCCAAAAAGTTGGTCGACTCAAGGGTAATTTTTTTGTAATAAGTTTTTCTGAAAGAGTGGTAAAAAGCATGAAATGGCCACCCAGAAGAAGGGATGAAGAAAATGTTAATGAAACTACTGAGAAAGCACAAGGACCTTTTGTTGTAAAGAAGTGAAGAAACAAAATCCAGTATCAACCAGTGTTTATTGCGTGGTGCAAGGAATACAACTGGGCACAAATGTGGACCTTATGATTCATACTACATTTTCTATCAAGTCGATATTCAGCCATGACATTTTTTTAATTGCCAGCTGCCGTGGCTATAAAAATCTGGATATTCAGTGTCAGTATGCGGATATGGATAGGGTGGTCAGTGCTGATGCTATCTGGATAGCAGCAATATTCATCTGCCCTAAGTTATATGGATAACTATCTGGTTAATGACAATGAATACCATCACGATCCAGAGAATTTGATGCATCTTCCCCCTTGAACACAGATCACACCAGTATCCAGATACTGCCAAGGTGGAACCTGTGTGCCTTTCTTGGAACCTGCCAGGTACTTATGACCACTGTTCCCTCTAAGCTGTGCACGCGCACACAGCTCGCCGAGCGAGCGCACATACTTTACCACAGAGCACACAAAAATTACAGCTCTGATTCTGATAGAAAACAACACAGACGTCTTAAAATTTATAAGCTATGATTGTAATTACTAGAAATTTCCCGCTTCATTTAGTAATCATCTATTTTCATTTAATTTGATTAAAATCAATGTGGTGTACATACTGTATTCTGACGTGTAGTCAAATTTTAAAGTATATAATTCCGAGTGTCGTTATGTGGCGCACAAAAATTTAACCTTCCTTCAAAAGCTGCACACAGCTGATATTTTATGCGCACACAGCCTACAGAAAATTAGAGGGAACATTGCTTATGACCTGAATTGGCCACTGATGGAAATAGGATACTGAGTTGAACCTTGCTCTGACCCAGTATGGCATTTCTTGTGTTCTTATTTCCATTGTTTATCTTTATTAATAATTCAAATCTATATTGTATCTTAGAAAATGTTTAAAGTTCAAGTTCAATGTAAAATTGTATAAGAACAATTTTAGAAATGATAAAGGTTCTGAAATCCATGGTTCAGAGACTTGATGGAAGGATCACCTTCAAATCGTGCTTGAGCTGACTGCTGATATTTCAATTACTGCTAACCAATAACCCACTGGAACCAAAGAGAGGTAACAGCTGGCAGCTTGTTAGAGATAAGAGCAAGTAATAACTTTCTAAAAATAGAAAAGTACACTAGAGCAATGATAGTATGCATGTTACTTTGCCTTTTTTATTATAGTACATAAATGAGTATCTCTAAAGCCAGTATTTGAATCAGGACATTGGATTTTAAGGGAACAGGAGGAGCTAAATCAGTTTATACTGTATAAATGTGGATTCAGTGCCGTGTCTTCTAGAAAAGGTGGAGGCCAATTCTATTCTGCACTTCCTGCCCCTGTACAGCCTGCCAGAATCTGGACATGAAGCGGTAGCACCCAATTCTGATCCTGTGGAGGCTTGACGCGCCTGCAGGATCATAATCGGGTCTACTGGGCCCCAATTCTGTCAGGCCGGATGCCCAGAAGATCCCCAGCTAGTCCAGCCAGGCTCCTGATTGAGCCGTGATCACCAGCTGATGGTAAAACATGTGTTTCCTTGCAGCCTGACCCCAGATCGGGCCTTCCAAGGCCAGGGTCGGGCTGCAGGAAACCCCCCTGTGCCCCCTCAACCTGTCCCCTGGTTCCTGTGCCACAATCCCATGCCATCCAGGGGGACTCATCCCACCTTCAAGGTAGAATAAGTCCCCCATCTACACTGTAGACCCCGGACGTAGAAAGCTGACCTCTGAATCGGCCCTGTATGTCTGGGGTCAGTCACTGCCCACTGCCCATCCTTGATCCTCCCATGGCCCACCCCCTACCGCCCACAAACAGAGCTCCCCTTTCAACTTGACTATTCATGTGGGGAGCTCTCTCCCTGGCAGCACAATGCAGGAGTTTAGCGGGTCTGGATGTCTGGATCGGACACCCAGACCCGCTAAACGAAGATCGGAATGGTCCCCATAGTTTATTTTCCCATTTTCAGGATATAAAGTACACTGGGAGAAAATAATAGCACTCCTCTTGAATACATTTCTGACCAAGGTTATGTTACAAAATGTTCACTTTTAGTGGAGCAGAAAGATGAAATATTGAGAGTTTGGTTTTGTCCCTCAGTTGAGACTACTCAAACATGAAGAGTCTTAATAATTGTGTTCGGGACTGTACATCAAGGTGATCACTGTTAAATTTCTCATGATAGGGGTGTCTTGAGTCTCTCAACATGGACATACTTCCAAAATAAATTATGGGCCCGATATTTAGTGGTGGCGGCTAGCACGGGTACAGAAGCTAGCCATCACCGCTGAAGAGTTAACCCGGCTGTTCAATGCTGGGACCATATCCACTCACCAGAATTGAATATGTGGGTTTGCCACACAGCTGTGTATAATGCAGAAGCTAACTGGGCGGCGGTGATATTCAGCCACTGCCCAGTTAACTTTGGTGGCAAAGGTTAGGGCAGATTTTGCTGCGCTTATCTTTCATCGCTGAGGGATAACTGGGCAGTGGCTGAATATCGCCGCTAACCAGTTATCCCTGGGTACCGTCCCTCGAATGCCCCCGACATGCCCTTTGCTAAGCAGTTAGCATCAGGGCGTATAGTGGCTGAATATCCCACTTAGGGGCATTTACACAGTTTACAGCTCTGTAAACCGTATAAATGCCTTGCAAAATCAAGCCCTATATTTTTAGTTCAATTCCCTCTTTATTACAGTTTCTTATATACCGCGCTATTTAGAATCAGCGCGGTTTACATCATAACAAAATGACCATAACGACAAACTGTCAGGTTTTACATTGAACAGGAGTACAAACTTGGATAACTGGGTTAACTATATACATAAACTATCTACACTGCAGTGTGAGGGCATTTCTTTATTCCCAGATTATTTTTATAGAAAACTGAAGTGACTCCTAGTCAGCTACTTGTGGCATGGTAAACCTGCTTGTATAGCATTGCAGAAGCTAAAATTATGTAAGGGGACAGGTATTAACTTTCCTGAGTTATATCAATAATATTTAGCATACATATTGCATTCAGGATGCCAGTGGTTTCTTCCACCAGGAGGAATGGATCAACCTGTGTGGTTGCAAGTAGAAGAGGATCTTCTATATCCTATTCCCATGGCAATTTCACGGGTATATTGGCCTCCTCCCTGCCAGGGAAAAATTTGTTAATCCAATCCACAATGGAAGCCTTTAGTAAGCTGCAGGCAGCCTTATTGAACGGCAATAAGTGGTCTAGGAAATCACTTATTTGATACGGCCAGTCATTTTGAATAAATAACGAACATGCTGTATTACATGGAAACGGTGGGAAAATGCTGGTATTTGACAACTTGAGCACCTGTTGACTGAGAAGAGGTTTGAAACAGTGAAAGAATTAAAGCTGGCGTTCCAGTTTCCTCCTACATGCTTTTTTTCAAGTACTGCATTGTTCCATTCCATCAAGGTGGTTATTTCCTGCCTGCATGAGGTTATTGAGGACTGGCCATTAGAAATATGTTGTACACAGGTCATGGCTTTGGGACATTTGGCTTTCAAATTCTACTGGAATTTATTTTATTTATTTATTTAGACGGATTTAGTGTACCGCTTTATCATTAAAGCAAAGCGGTTTGGCACATCAAACCATCAATAATATTTTGTGGTCTGTAGCATGCAGTGGAAGATTTGTTCAGTGTGATGTGTGGTGCAGTGTGTTTAAATTTTGTCGGTGAGCTATATACATAGTGAGCAATATACATATATACAAGCATGTGGTCATGATCTGGTATTGCCTTGAATAGAAGTCATTTATGTGAGGTCCTTGAAATGTTCTGTAAATAGAGCAGTTTTAAGCAGTTTTCGGAAGTCCTTGAGTTCGTTGGTTGATCTAATTTCCATTTTAGGGATAATTATAGATGTACTGGGGCAGAAAAGGTTTGGCTAATAGAGGCTGATGGGGAGCACGTTAATGGCCAATGGAGCACATTCTGGAACTTGTGACAAGTGTTTCCTGTTCAGCATCTATGACACAATCCCACTTTTTTTCTGGAACACCAGGCTAAATGGACACCAGTCAGGGCCACAAAGGCAGACAGAACTTTGACTAATAATTGTTGGTCCTGTGGTCTGCAGAAAGAGACACTTTCCCACCTTTTGTATTACTGTCCCACTATCTGTAGGTTTGCCGGGGGGGGGGGGGCATTTGGCAATGCATTTGTTGGATATTACTGTACATGTTGAAGAACCAATTTCATATAAAATAGTGATAATGAGGTCACAAGGATGTTCTTTCTAAATCTGATGCAAAATTTCTTGATTTTTTTTAATTTTAGTAGCATTGAAGATTATCTTAGGTATCTGGCAAAACAACTCAGACCTCAATGTACATAAATGGTGACACTGTTTAGTAAATATGAATAGCTGTTGCAGAAAGGAAAAAGAAATGTCTTGAAGTCTGGCAATCACTTGATCTGTTTGATAAGGGAGAAGGGGACATTTCGTGATGCTTTTGTTATGCTGTTTTGCAAAGTGCACAGCATTTGTTACACCTTTGTATATGTTTTTGTTTCATCTTGTGAACTTGCAATTAAAATGTTGGAACACAAATTGCTGGGCCAATAGAATCTCTCCCTTGCAGATACAAAAAACACATTTGACCCTAGTATCCCACTTTGTTATTAATTCCCCGAAGAACCTCCGTCCTTAGTACCTCTGATACTAACTACTGGTATTTGTTTGTCTGAGGTAATAGGATCCTTGAATACTCAATACAGAATGGCATCACGAAATTGCAATTTCTCCCATTGTTTTCAGCATCTTTCACACTCAACCAGATTCAGCAGCTTTCCCTCTCCCAAAAGGACATCTCTTCCTCCATGAAGAAGATAACTTTAAAGATGAATAACAGATGCTGGTTGGACTCTGGTGTAGCAGCAAAGCGCAGACAAACCAATGATACCAGGAGTCTGTTCAGAAGGTCCAAATCATTTATTTGTGCACAAGTCTCAAGCAAGGCAATTTCAAAATGGCTGAGCAAAGTTTTCAAGCATTACAACAACTTTTATAGACTTCTGTTCCATTCTAGGTATAGAAAAACATTTCATTGGTCCCGGTACTCTCCCGTACCTCCCGTAGCCCTTCTATTGGTCCCGGTACTGATAAGTTTCTCCAATTATGTTCCTTCTGTGGGCTTCTGTAGGCATGACACCTGCCTGCCCCCCTTCTAGTCCCAATTACAATGGTCAGTTCATCAACTTGTTACTTTCACACTTTCAAGGCTATGGGACCATTTGTGCGTGCAGATGAGCAAGGTTCTGTAACTCATCTGTCAGCACTCCTCAATATTTCTCTGCAAATGTACTTTTTCTTATCAGTAACTTTAAAACACATCTTTTCTGTATTTTTCCATTTCTTAATTCTGCAATTCTGCTTATCTAAGCTAATTCAATATTTCTACTGAGTTCTTTCTTACAATAGCAGCATGTTGGGGGATGTGCAATCCTATATGCCTCTCCACAGGCCTCATTTACAGGTCAAGCTAGCCATGCTGGCCTGCCTATGTCAGACACCGTGGGTCACAGGCCTGCACCTGCCACATTCCCCCCTTTGATTAATCTCACCCTATTACTTAATAAGGTGTGAGAATTAAATCACTTTCTAGAAGATTCACATCCTGATTAAAGGATTCTTACTAGTTCCATTAGGGCTAGCTTTATATAAAGCCATTATTCTAGTTGCGGTCTTCCGCTCTACTGTACTATCAATAGCACTATGAAGGGAACGCATACAACATGGGATTAAACATGGTAAGCAGAGGACAACAGCAACAAGGATTAGTACTAAGATAACGAAAGTCTTAAATCCTCCCAGCCAAGAGAAAAGGTTAGCAAACCAATTAGGAAATTTCAATGCGTGCCAAGTCTGTACTGGCACATAAGCATGTCTTTGCATATCTTTAGCAATTTCTTCAACTACTTGACCTTTATCATCTATTTTCAAACAGCAATTAGTTAAATTCAGTTTACCACATACTCCTCCTTCAGCTGCTAGTAAATAATCAAGGGCTAAGCGATTCTGGTATATGGCAGTGCGCATCTGAGTACTTTGTCTAGCTAAGAGTGTGAGAGCATGACTAGTTTCATTGGTTATTATTTCAACTACTGCTTGTAAGCGAATAATACGATTGATCATATAAATTGGGGTACGATAACCATACATACCATCATCATTCCAAGTGGCAGGTCCATAATACTCAATAATTCTTTCTGGTGGCCAATCATCACCTCGCCACTTCTCCCACTTGCCTATCTGTAAGGCCTCTCTCCTCTGTCTAGATGCTCCTTTGTGTTTGTGGGTAGTATATACAGGGTACCCTAATTGTTCTCCATGTTCAGTATTTAACAGGAAGAAAGAAGGTCTGATGGTTCCTAAGACACATGCTCCTCCCCATTGTGGTGGGAGTTGCGCATATGCTCGGTTTCCACAGATCCAATATAGGCCAGGTGGGGCTTGCCAGGCTTGGACTTTGGCAAGGTTAGTCCATAGACCTGCAAGTTCAGGAAATCTAGCTAATGGGTTAGGAGGTTCAGGATGTCTGATTCCTGACCACCATGCTGTCTTTTTGGTCGTGGCATTATAGTATTTCTGGCTAAGACAGACCAGCTGTCCTACCTTTTGGGTGAACTGGGGTCCAGTTCTGGCAAAACAAAGACGTCCAACGATTGAGTGCGCTAACACCCATTCACTGGTTGTCTTGTGTAATTCAGTCTGATTGTAAATCATGGAATAATTCAATTCTTGGGCTTCCCAGGGCCATTGATCTCCCATTTGGGTTCCGCCACAGAAATAACAATCTGTGATCTTAAGACTAGATACTACTGCTCCGGCTAATTCTAGAAACAAATTCTGTGAAGGGTGAGGGATCTCAAACTTATTTACATGCATAGCTTCATAAAAGGTATTATGAATATGATATTTAGATGACTTATGGGCTTGGGTATTCAATCTGATATACACAATGGTCCCTGGATCTGTTCCTCCTCCTGCAATACGTAAACCAAACTTATATCCTTGTTTCCATGCATGGGGGTTATGTACACGCAAATGTAAGGGGTTACAAGCATCTTTCTGACATTTATCATTTGTGGTTGGCTTGGTTAGAGTAGCCATCCGTTTATCTATTTTCTCATCAGTTATACCAGTGTTCCAGGTAGCATAGAAAACACATTCCCAATACGGGCAATAGTAATCTGCCGCTGTAGCAGTACTATACCCTGATCCTGTTTTACCTGTACACTTCCACCAATTTGTGGCACCTTCTGGACACATATACTTATGGTCATTTCGATACGCTTTCTCCCATGTACCACAGGTGGACTGACTATCTCTATTAATAGCATTACATGCATCAAAATTCAAAACAGCAGGTTTAGTAATGTCCTTAAGTGGTGGTGTAGCAGCTAATATAGGTCCATCTGCATCCTTCCATCTTATTTCCAACGTGTAATAGGATGGATTCTGATGCGGATTATAGCATGCTTTGATTTTGCCATGAGTGCAAACATTTAGTTCAGTGGTGTTATAGATACACCGAGTTATTGTTCCCTTGCAGGTATAGTAAGAATGGTAAAGCAAAGTCTGAGTTACTTTCAGTCCAGTTCTAGTAGAAGTAATGCAAGCAGTGCATGGAGGTAGAGCATAAGTCTGTTCAAAACCTCCAAAGAAGGCAACCAAGGCAAAGCAGAAGCAAAGATACATGTTGATGTTGATTGGAGTTCTTCTGAATCCTCAGCTTGCTGATCTTGATCACGACGGTCTATTATTCTTCGTCCCGTTTGCTAATGAAGCATTTTAACGGGTGCTGAGTGTTGATTGAAGATCCTCAAGGTGTCCAGCACACATTAACCAACTTAGCAACTCAGTTGGCCTGTGAAGTCTGGCTTAGTCAATGTAGTCTCAAAGTAGTGTGTCAAATCACACACACAAATTGGGTTCGTTGAAACAAAACTGTTGCTGTATGGAAAACAGCAATCCTCTTCAAAAGACTTGGCTACTGCAAAGCACTTGTGATGAAGTGTCTATGCTGCTGGTTGCCGTCTCAGAGTAACTCGCAAGGGTACATCAGGGTGCTGTTCTGCTGTCCACCGCTCTGGTTCAGGATCGGCGGCGGGCTTGACTCTGCTGTGGTGGATCCAGGCGTCGATCTCGGCTACCTTTACTGCAGTTGGGGTAGACAGGATGACGGTGTACGGTCCCTTCCAATGGGGTTCCAACGGTATCTTCTTCCAATCTTTGATCCACACCGAAGTTCCAGGCTGGTAGGGATGCAAGGGTTCCGTTAAGTTGATAGGCAACTGGTCTTGGATCCACGTATGGAGAGTCTGCAGAACAAAACTAAGAGCTAGGAGTTCTTGTCTGGTTACTTCTGAACCAATCTGGGCTAAACTTCCTTTGACTCCCTGCACTATTGGTGGGGGTTTACCATACAAAACTTCAAAAGGGGAAAATCCTGTTGACTTTACAGGGGCTGAGCGTATTCTGAGTAAAGCTATGGGAAGCACTTGAGGCCATTTCAAGTGTGTCTCCTGACAAAGCTTAGACATTTGGGCTTTCAAAGTACGATTCATTCGCTCAACTTTCCCTGAACTCTGGGGTCTGTATGCAGTGTGGAGCTTCCACTGTATCTGCAAAGCTTTTGCTAACTGCTGAGTAACTTGGGAGACAAATGAGGGTCCATTGTCCGACCCTATTACTGCTGGAATTCCAAATCTGGGGATAATCTCTCTCATTAGGGCTTTGGTAACTTCTCGGGCTTTCTCAGTTCTGGTTGGGAATGCTTCTACCCACCCAGAGAAAGTACAAACTAATACTAGTAGGTAATGGTATCCATTGGCTTTTGGCATTTCGGTGAAATCAACTTGGAGGTTGTGCATGGGGGTCACACCTCTTGACTGGACTCGGGGTGCTGTAATAAGGCCTTGCTTGGCATTATTCTTGGCACAGGTTTGACATTGTCGTGCTACTGAGGCTGATATGGTTGTCATCAGAGGGATGTAGAAATGTGGTCTGAGTGCTTTTTCCATAGCACTCTTCCCATAGTGTGTGGCTTCGTGGAAAGCTTTGACAAAAGATGGTCCTAACAATTCAGGAATTACTATTCTTCCCGGAGGTTGACTGCCCTCTTCTGGTGGCAGCTCAATCCATCCGTCTTTCAATACTCCATTTTCTTTGTCACAATAGTAATCCAATTCTTTGGTGGTATATCGTGGGGTCCATAGATTCAAGGGTACTGGAAACAATGCTGCTTGCATTGGCATAGCTTGTGGGACAATCTGTCCTGTCATAGCTGCTTGTCGTGCTGAGGCATCTGCAAATCTATTTCCTCGAGCAACTTCTCCTTTCCCTGCTTGATGTCCTCTACAATGCATGACAGCTACACGTGTTGGGGCCCAGACTGCATCAAGTAACATCAATATCTCGGGACCATATTTGACTGATTTTCCTCCGGATGTGATGAGTCCTCTTTCTTTGTAGAGAGCTCCATGGGCATGCAAGGTAGTGAAAGCATATTTGGAATCTGTATATACATTTAGCACAAGTTTTTCTCCTAATAACAAAGCTCTGGTGAGTGCTATCAATTCGGCTTTCTGGGCTGATGTGCCTGAGGCTAGGGCTGACGATTCAATTACTTCGTGTTGAGTGACGACTGCATATCCGGCACAGCGTCGTCCGTCAAGGATGAGACTGCTCCCATCAACATAATAGATCTGGTCAGGATTGTCTATGGGCACATCTGTTAGGTCAGGTCGACTAGAGAACACAGTTTCCATGACTTCGATACAGTCATGTTCTGGGAGTTCTTCACTGATGGGTATCAAGGTAGCTGGATTCAAGGCATGGCTCACTTCGAGTTGTATCTGTGGGTTTTCACATAACATGCTCTGGTACTTCAACATTCGGGAATTGGTGAGCCAATAATTTGCTTTCTGTTCCATAAGGGCAAGGACTGCATGTGGCACAGTGACTCGTATGTTCTGTCCTAGTGTGAGTTTGTCTGCCTCACTCACTAGTAGTGCTGTAGCTGCAACTGCTCTCAAGCAGGGTGGCCATCCTTTGGCCACAGGGTCCAATTGTTTCGATAGATAGGCTACAGGTCGTTCCCAATTTCCTAATTTCTGAGTCAACATGCCTAGGGCATTTCCCTGTGTTTCATGTACAAACAAGCGGAAAGGTTTGTGGACATCTGGTAGTCCAAGTGCTGGTGACGACATCAATTCTTCTTTTAACTTCTGGAAGGCTGTATCCTGCTCAAGTCCCCACTCCAGTGGTGACTTCTCTTCTCCTTTTGTGGCTTCATACAGTGGTTTGGCAATTTGGGCAAAGTTGGGTATCCAGATTCGGCAATATCCTGCCGCTCCCAGAAAGGCTCTGACTTGCTTTCTGGCTGTTGGAGTTGGAATTCTACATACTGCTTCTTTTCTTTCTCTGCCTAGTCTTCTGCTTCCTTGGGTAATACGAAAACCCAAGTATTTCACTTCTGTTTGGCATAGTTGTGCTTTGGCTCTGGAAACTTTATATCCAGCTTCATTTAGTAACTGCAAGAGATCTTGGGTGGCTAATATACATTCTTTTTCTGATACGGCAGCTATCAACAGATCATCCACGTACTGGAGAAGTACTCTCTTCCCCGGGGCTACTGGATAGCTTGAAAGATCTTGATTTAGTGCAGCACTAAAGATGGTAGGTGAATTCTTGAATCCTTGGGGTAATCTTGTCCAGGTGAGTTGGCCCCCTCTTCCAGAGATGGGGTCCTGCCATTCAAATGCAAACAATATTTGGCTTACAGGGGCTAATCTTATGCAAAAGAATGCATCTTTCAAATCCAGTACAGTGAAATGGGTAGCTTCAGCAGGTATCAGTCCTAGTAGAGTGTAAGGATTGGGCACAACTGGATGTATAGTTTCAACTGCATCATTTACTCTTCTCAAATCTTGCACTGGGCGATAATCATCTGTCTCAGGTTTCTTTACTGGCAAAAGTGGGGTGTTCCATGGGGATTGGCATACTTTTAGTAGGCCATACTCAAGCAATCTCTGTAGGTGGCGATGAATGCCTTCAATTGCGGCTCTTGGAAGAGGGTACTGTTTGACGTGCACTGGTGTAGCACTAGGCTTGAGGGTTACAATCACTGGTGCTATATGCTTGGCTAGGCCTGGGGGACTGCCTTCTGCCCATACTTCAAGTGGTGCATGAATGTTCTTTAAGGTTTGTTCAAAATAGGTATCTTGAATCGAATCATCAATGTAGTATCTCCATTCTTCTTCTCGGGGTACTGTCAGCAGCATTACTCCTGCTGGTTTGGCTTGAGAATTCACTGTCATTTGCATTTCTCCTTGTTCGGAGAAAGATATTTGTGCTTGAAGCTTGGCTAGCATATCTCGTCCCAGTAGGGGTACTGGACATTCGGGCATGTAAAGGAATTGATGAGTTACTTGCTGTCCTCCTAGACTGCATATTCGGTTTTGTAGAAAAGACTTTGTGGCTTTGTCACCAGTTGCTCCTATAATGGTGACTGCTTTCTTGGTGAATGGGGCTATCTTCTTGTCTATTACTGAATGTTCTGCTCCAGTATCAACCATAAAGTTCATAAATTGGTCTCCTATTTGTATTTCGACCATAGGCTCCTGGAGACCTAAAGCAAACTTGGAGCCCGGTCTGTCCTAATCCACGTCATCCTCATCATGGGCCTGTGTGGCCAATGCTTGGATGGCTCCTCCTCCCCTCTCTCGCTGGAATTGTTCTCGATTGGCTCCTCCTCGGCCTCGGGGACGGCCTCGTCTTTCTTCTCGCCACTGATGATCGTTGTCGTCATCTTGCTGGGCGTCTTCGAGTTGCGGGCACGTATCTCTCCAATGTCCTTCCTCTTTGCAATAGGCGCATTGGTTCACGCCTAGTCTCTGGGTCCGGCCTCCGCCTTGACCCCGCCCTCTTCCTCTGCTCCTTCGATTAGGGACACCTCCCCTTTTCTTTTCAACTATGGCCGCAGCCAAAAAATCAGCTTTCTTCTTCATCTTTCTATCACATTCTCTCTGTCTTTCAGTATCACGATTCACATACACTTTATGAGCGACTTCCAATAACTGTGTTGCATTCATGCCCGCAAACCCTTCTAATTTCTGTAATTTACGTCTAATGTCTGGTTGAGACTGGTTTACAAAAGCAGAATTCACCATGCATAAACTTCCTGGTGCCTCGGGATCATAGGGAGTATACATTCTGTAAGCTTCAGTTAATCTTTCATAATAATCTGCTGGGCTCTCATCTATTCCTTGGATAACTCCTGCTACTTTGGAAAGGTTCATAGCTTTTTGGCCTCCTCTTCTCAGGCCTTGTAAAAAGCCTTGACGAAAGCGGGCTAGGGCTGTGGATCCTTCATCTGTATTTGGATCCCATTGGGGGTCTTCATTCGGGAATTCTCTCTGAGCTGCTTCTCTACGATCTATTATATTCTGCCCCTGCGCCGGAGCGGCAGGGTTTTCTGCCATCCATTCAATAGCTGCTTTTCTAATTCTCGCTCGTTCTTCTGTAGTGAATAGGGTGGTCAGGAGCTGACGGCAATCTGGCCAAGTGGGTTGGTGAGTTTCCATAATACTAGTTACTAATTCTGTCAGCTCCTGGGGCTTGCTAGTATAGGAGGCATAATGCGACCTCCAATTTAATAAATCAGTTGTAGAGAAGGGAATATACACATAAGTTAAGGGTCCCGCTACCACTTCATCATTATCATTCTTTACGGGCACTCCCGGGACTTGCCTTAAGGGAAACAGTTTGGCTGTCCCAGGCGTCATTTGGGTCTGGGATCTAAGGGCTATTGTCGTTGTCTTTGCAGAAGTCGCTTTCTTTTTCTCAACTGGTTTTGCTTTGGGTTTCTCTTTCACTGGCTTGCTAGTGCTAGCGCTGGCTTTCTCAACTATTTGTACACTGTCCTCTTCTTCTTCTTCTGGGGGATTCCCTCCTTCTTCTTCCAGCTCCACTTCTGACTCACATTTAACATCCTCCTCTTCTCTTCCCGCTAATTCTTTCTCTTTCTCTCCTCCAGGAGGAGGGGGGTCAGGGGTTGGGTCTCGCCTCGGCTCTGGCGGTCTCTGGGGATCTGGGGCAGGACGCCGCCGGGCTATTCTTACTGGACCTGGGGTTCGGGGCTGCCTAAGGACTACTTCTGGGGAATCGGGATCTGCCAAGATGGGTTTCTTCTTGGCTTTCTTATCCTGCTCTTTCATTCTAGGCTGTTCCTTTCTCTGTCTAGAATCTGTTTTAGCTAACATTATTCTGCACTGTTCCTCATAACAGCGCTGCGCCCAGGAGGGCGGATCTTCACAAATACTTAACCAGGAATCTATATACGGGTACTGATCGGGGTGCGCTACCCGCACTCTACGGTGTATTGACTGAATAATCTCTACGGTGAACGTTCCCTCTCGGGGCCAGATGGGGTCTAGATCGGGCCACTCCCTAGTACACAAAATCTGCAAACGGGCTGCTGTCATTTTAATACCATAATCTCCTGAATATCCCTCTTTAAAATGTGCAATCATACATTCTAATGGAGTGTTTCTAGTAGACTCCGCCCCTCCCATTTCGATGTGTGCGCGCAACAACAGACAGAAGGGAAAAGGAAGTCGGACCGTGGGTAAGGGGTCCTCACGGCCCTGGAAACGTATAGGGAATACAAATAACAAGACAAGACGACAATCGCTTCCCCCTTTTCGCGACCTGAACGCGGTCGCCCGGTCAGGAAATGCGCTAATCAGGGGTCCGCCTTCACTTGGTCCGTGCTGCCAGACCTCTCATTCACACTTCGTTCACACAATCATGCTAGCAACGTATTCCCAGAATGCATTCGTTTCTATCTGTTCTGACTAGTCTTTTTCCCAAATTACAAAAAGGATGAGGGTTTCACCTAGCGAATTCCCATGCCAGGCTACTCGGCTCTTCCTTGAGAGGTGATCAAGCTCTCTTACCAATTCCCAATATCTCGAGATTACAAATTCCAAATATCAAGTTTCAATGGCAGTACTGCTCTTTCTATTTCTGTCTAGACCCAAAATCAAAACTATACTCACCGGATCCGGTCCTCAAAACTTCCCAAGCAGGCGCATGAGTTGGACCTCGGACTCCCCTCACTCGGGTTCGAGGCGTTGGCTCCGACCGGGCCCGGCACCCGCCGAGGTCCGAACAGCTCCCTCCGATACAAGGGACCGGTGGCGCCAGGGAGCGGCCCTCGTCGGAAGGGCGCGATCCCGGCAGGACCAAGCCTATAGAGGCGGAAAGTCGTGGTATATTGCCCTATATACACTTTGATTCCACAACTTCCCGGCCAACGCACCAAGGAATATGTAGCAGCAAAGCGCAGACAAACCAATGATACCAGGAGTCTGTTCAGAAGGTCCAAATCATTTATTTGTGCACAAGTCTCAAGCAAGGCAATTTCAAAATGGCTGAGCAAAGTTTTCAAGCATTACAACAACTTTTATAGACTTCTGTTCCATTCTAGGTATAGAAAAACATTTCATTGGTCCCGGTACTCTCCCGTACCTCCCGTAGCCCTTCTATTGGTCCCGGTACTGATAAGTTTCTCCAATTATGTTCCTTCTGTGGGCTTCTGTAGGCATGACACCTGCCTGCCCCCCTTCTAGTCCCAATTACAATGGTCAGTTCATCAACTTGTTACTTTCACACTTTCAAGGCTATGGGACCATTTGTGCGTGCAGATGAGCAAGGTTCTGTAACTCATCTGTCAGCACTCCTCAATATTTCTCTGCAAATGTACTTTTTCTTATCAGTAACTTTAAAACACATCTTTTCTGTATTTTTCCATTTCTTAATTCTGCAATTCTGCTTATCTAAGCTAATTCAATATTTCTACTGAGTTCTTTCTTACAATAGCAGCATGTTGGGGGATGTGCAATCCTATATGCCTCTCCACAGGCCTCATTTACAGGTCAAGCTAGCCATGCTGGCCTGCCTATGTCAGACACCGTGGGTCACAGGCCTGCACCTGCCACACTGGCACCTTCCTCCCAGTGAGAACTGAATACTGTTTTTATCTTATTCCTTCACATAGTCCCTTGCCAGACCCTACTAATTCTGAAAAACCAAAATAAAAATCATAAGCACAACCACAGAGGGAAAAATAATGCAATAGAGAAAAAACACCCAGTGCCCTTAAAAATAGTGAAAGGGACCATCAAATATCAGCAGTTATTTATTAGTTCTCCCTAATATTAACAAGGGAAACTCATATCTGAGTCATTAGTCCCAAGTATTATACTATATTTCAACTGCATGAACAGCATACCTCTCGTACAGCATCCATTAACACGATGATTGTAATAGGTAATACACTTTTTGCAGCCCTCATTCAAAGTCCATTAGTGCCGTAGTTAAAGTACAGTCTTTGCAACAACATCCAGTTTTCAAAAAAATATGCACAATTCTTAAACACACGATAAAAAGAAACATCTGGAAGAAGAACACTTTAATGATGGAACTGTTTCTCCAAACACTTTTAAAGAACAACCTGACGTTTTGTTTTGTTACACTGCATCAGGGAGTGGCATGGCCACTAGTAAAATCTCTTTGTTAGTCTCACTGGAAATACACTGATAACAATGCTGTTAAGAAAAACATAAAAATGAGTTTCTGAACTTGCTTAAATGTGCACCAGCTACATTTATAATCCCGTCTATTTAAATACAGACTCAACCTGGTAGCAGGGTTGACGTCATATCAACGGTAAAAAACTAACTTTTTTGAGCCAACATGATGAACAACATGCAATTCCTTATTTGTATAGTGAAATTTAGGGACAAAACACCACAGAAAACACTTGTGTGTATTAAATGAAACACCTAAATAAAATACGATTACAAGATTACAAAAAAACCTGAAAGACATGTGGTATAAGACTTCAAAAAATATAATTTTATGTGACACTGGATGTCTTCATTCAGTGCACATTGGTGATTGTTCACAAAAACAACAATTTCCACAAGGATAATGGTGCACTAGGAATTTGAAGGACTCTTCCACAGGTTTAAGATATGAGTGTACTAATTTAGCACAAAGATTGGCATCCTTCTTTTAAGTTATGTAAGATCCAGTCTTAAAAAGTGAATGAGGAGCAAAAATATGCCAGTGTTTTCAAATAATAGTAGCAACAGTAGGAGCCAACAACCAGTAACTTAGAACACAAGATTGTTGTGTCATATCAATCTTAGATGATTTGAACAACAATAAATCATGATTGGAATACAATGCATGTAAATATTCCTTTTTTATCACAGAATGAGAATAACCTCAGTCTGCAAATCTCCCCTTCAAAATAAGAGCTTATACTCTAAGGGGTATGTTTACTAAACTGTCTTAATGTTACCGGTGCTAGTTGCAGCGATAATGTGAAGGATGCCATATAAAGAGTGAGCGTTGTGATAAGGAAGCTTATCATAGCTCAGGTGGGAGCTATAGAAAAGATGATGTGACTCTGAACAAGCAACCTGTCAGTTCTGGTAGAAGTGAGAAAACAGAATTTTCACATAAAAGACTACCAGTCCCAGAATGCACCAGGTTTCCAGCAGCCATGAGAGGGGCTGAAGTGAGAGAATGTGTGTGCAATCAAGAGAGCTATGAGGTAATCCCTAAGCACTCATCTCAAAGGGCAGGGCCTGATTCAACACAGCTGCGCTGTGTTAGGGAGCAGCACACATTAGAACAGGATAAGAATAGAGCTTATTCTATAGATAACAGCTACAGAGGGAGGAAGAGATACAGAGACAGCAACGGCTACAAGCACCAGTATCACCTGGAGAAACAGAAGCCAAGCCAAGCAGATAGAGAGAGAAGGAAACTCTCTGGAAGGAAGAGAAGAAAGGCCATTGGAAGGTCTGGGAGATTCCAAGGCAGTACTCATACTGGGAGGTATTCCAAAGGCCAGCAGAGTCCATTGGACTGGATTCAGCCAGAGGAATGGAGTGGCAGAGATAAGAATCACCAGTGGCTACCTGGAAGAGAGAAGACTGCATGTGGAAGGGACTTTCAGACCAAGGCCAGAAGGTATGTGAGAGAAGATCCAGTGTCCAGGGATCAAGATTGGAAGGCTGGACATCAGAATTGGATTACATATTGGCCAGGCTATACAGAGAGGAATAATGATAGCAGGAGAGGCTCAGGTATGAACACTGATCCAGACCCTATCTATAATAGAGAATGGCAGCAAGGGAATAAGCATTCTCATGATAGTGCCTTAATGAAAGACTCATCTGTGCCAATGTATGATATTGACCCTATGATTGTTGATGCAGGGGGAAATACAGCAGATGAAACTATTTACATGGACTGTTCTTTATCTAAATGCTATCGCTAGTTTTCTATGAGCAAACACATCAGCCATCACAAAGAAACCTAACTTTGTTCTTTATTTCCACTGCAAACAGCTCTTAAAGCAGGATTTGGGCTCACACAGTAGCAGCCAGCCAGCTAAAGGCTTTCAGCTGGTCCATGGATAGTAATTAGGGCTGCACCTGATTGTGTGTGTGAGCAAGGGAGAATCACTGCTGAGATCAGCGTGGAAAATAAGCAGAAGTTAACCTAACCAGCAAAGTTTATTCTTTTCGTTGTGCCTTTGTATTTGGTAATTATTTGCTAAGAAAACATTAGCTAATTGCCTGACAAGCTGAAGGTTGTTTTCTGGTTTACTTTGTGACTTTTTGTTATCCATTTAAACACTGCAAGCAAGTAACCTCATTTATAGTGCTATCAAGCATACATGTGCTGGGTGAATTAAACCCCATCAATAAAAGAAGTATTTTATTGATCTTACCACTTGGTTTCACAACTCAAATTATTGTCATCAGCTGTGTTTGGGAGTGAATGAACTACAATACCCACAATACCTTGCAAGAATCATATGAATATATGCATCGTCAAGATTGTGTAAGTTCTCACCCTAGGCAGCCGTCTGACAGCGTTCCGGTCTTAAGGTAGCAATGGCGGGCTATCGCGTGATAGAGGGCGCATGTCCATTATCGCGCAATAGAGGGAGCCATGGCACATTAACGTACATTAACCTTAACTTTGCTCACTGACCTGCTACCACAGCAACAGAGGTGTAGCATGCTGGTTAATGCAATGACTGCTGAAACAGGGATCATGAGTTCAATCCCTCAGTGGGCCCAATGAATAAAGGTGCCAAAGGCAAATCCTTTTCCTGTTTGGAACAGTCAGAGACATTACAACAATCTTTGCTGCCAGCTAAAAATACCTGCACCCCAGTGCCGTAGCCTAATGCATCATTTAGAGTGCACCAGAAGGCACATCATAAACCTCCAAGGCGAGTCATAACGTGCCCCAGAGGGCGGCACGAAAGGTTGGCAACCCCCAGAGGCACCATATAAGGCACACCATAAGCTGTCAGAATCTATGGTGCCACCAAAGATGCCCCAAGGATATGTGAAATGGTGGCCAATGGCAGTAAGGTTCCCCAAGCTGACAAGCCTGAAAGTTATGGCCCAAGCACAGATGTAACCCCAACACTGCATAAAGCAACAAGGAAAGGCAATGCACAAGTGATGGAAGGAAGTAGATCAGAGCTGATGGACCAGACAAATCTGCGTCCAGCTCATGTGGCAGCTGGTAAAGTGTACAAACATATTGGGAGCAGCTGTACTGATGCACAGGGTGATGGTAATGTACCGTGCAACAATGACAGTGTGTGGCAGAGGATGGGAAGACGTGTCCAGCAGAGGAGGTAGAGGTGGCAGGATAGATGCAATGACAGGAGGACAGAGGAATAGCAGTGCCATGCAGAGCAGACACAGGTGAGGCAAGCAGGTAGAGCCACAATGCAGAAACGTGTACCAGTGCAGGACATGGGGTAGCAGCCTGCACATCAAGGCAGGATGCCACACAGCTGGCAGACACACATAGATGGACAGAAGTATGTTTGGCAACTGCGACAAGGGTAAAATGTGCCAAAAGCACAGATCTGCACAGATATGACTTTTACAAGAATGAAAAGTAGGTGAGTAGGACTGCATACAAATGAAATAGAACAGAGAGGACTCAAAGCCATGACCATTAGCACAAATGTCAATGCACAAACTGGTAGGCTACACCACCAATGTGAGTTCTTCAGCAAAGGCTGCATACAAGAACACTGCAGGGCACCACACAAAAAGCCTGCTGTCTGCCAGGATAGGGCAACCCCCAACAGTAACCATCATGGAATGTACATGCAGAACTGGTGTGTACAGCCAGATCACAGTCTGTAATTGGGATGAGAGCCACATATAACTACATGCACACACACAATGAAATGTTATGCAGTGGATACAGCATGCAAAAGAGGAAAGAACCTAAACCCAATCTGCCACCAAAATAGGGAACAGAACAGAAGCATGTGAGATTTGAACCTGCACACAGGTGTGACACAGATCATCTGAACAACAGTAATGCCAATCCCCCAAGTGGACTGCCTACATGGACAGTACAAAGAAAGAGACATATGTTACAGCTAATATGTGATGGATAGGCAGCACAGAGGGCACACTGTGGTGTACAGTGAAGAGATGGAAGGGTATGTGGAGAGGTGACGAACCTGCAGGCAGCTCATGGTCAGGTTAGCACAACCCCCCAAAAAACCCACATGGGAATCAAACTTGCAATCTATGGTGTACTAACACATGTCCATAACCACTATGCCAAACAACCACTGTGAGCACAATGCAAAGATATTACCTCAAAGGGAATGTGTGTAAGGGAACCCGTAACACCCAGTGATGTGGCAGACGGCTCGCAGATAGACAGCTGGCACCGTACAAGGATGTGAGCACAGGTGGGCCATGTACCTGACCAGGAACTCACTAAATGCGTGTGTTAGTGTGGTCAAGCAGCAGCAGAGACAAATGTGCGTCCAACACATATTTTTATTTTGGTTAACCATGAGACAAAGCGTAGATACCGCCTTACATAATATCAGGGTGTATGGATAACTGTGAAAAAAGTGAAAACACATTTGCCAAGGCAGCAACCCACATGTCACAGAAAAGTCACTGTGCCGTCTACAGATGATGTGCAGTAGGTGCATGGTGTGCACTATGCATTAGCCCCCCACCCCCACATGCTGGCGCATGCCCCAAATGCCTCATTCACATATGTGTGCATGTAGACAGTAGGTGGTTCATGATGAGGGCCCAACACACATTAGTCATAATTTTTACCCAAAAACGTATCTGTGCACAAATACAGGAGACACAAAAATGAAACAGCATACATTGTTAAAAGTAAGCAAGTGTAAACACAGATAGTGAAATATATGTTACAGCTGTCACATAATGCCTGATATAGGAGTCAAAGCAGCCATAATGTAACCAAAAACAATCGCCAAATGCAAAATGAGGATATGGTAACAGGTACAAGAGGCACATGAACACAGAGAATTCAAATACAACGAACAGCAGACACATGCAGAGATAGCACTATGCATAAGGTCCCCTGCAATGGGTGGTGTGGATACAGTGTCTGTACACATATATCACGGTACATGGAATGCACAAATGAGAAAGAAAATGGACACCCACACTGCCACACTCCAAATATAATGGGGCAATGTGAGTGCCAGAACCTCAGGAGATAAATAGGCCTGTGCAGACATGCAATGCTAGGTTTGTAAATCAATGTAGAGCGACACATCTGTACAGTAAACAAACACAATAACCTGTCTAGAGAGATTTAAAAAAAGGTCAAACATGCTCTAGTAACCCACACAGAAGCCATATTGTCCCATGCTGTGTTGCACCAACATAACCAGTCACATGCACATGCACCGTGTACGTTGACACATGATACAGTGATGCCACACATGCACTGTAACACCCTTGGTGAGGGCAAACATCAATCCAAAAGGTTGGTGTGCAGTAAAGTGGTGTGGTGGCAAATACTGTCTCATGTCCTAGTGGAGGGTAGGTCGACATGGGCAAGAGGACCTCCCCAATGTGCCCCCTGTGCCACATGCATGGCTGTATGCCCCTGCTGAACTAAACAGATGAGGATATCCTGCGGTTCAGGTCACACACATGGGCAAAACACATCAACACAATGTCAGATGGATGTACAACATACAGCGACAATGCCAGTCCCTGCTGCACACGTAGGGACCAGTACACAGTGTCCACAGTGCAAAGGGTGTCTGCAACCCAACAAGTCCCATTAAGACTGTCCCTGAAACCATGGGCATGCATAGTCAAGTGTGACATTTCAGTATGCCACAGTACTGGAGAGGTAATGTGTGTCTCCTGTGATGAACACAAACCCAGCCAGAGCATGGTAGCAACGGTATGTTGGACAGGCCTATTATGCTCAAAGTAGCAGTCCAACAATAATGTCCATCCGAGGCAGGTGTCCCACTCGCAGAGGTCAGACATCCTATGGCACCTTCTCCCAGGGATAGTTGCATGGTGTTGTTGTGTCCACCAAGAGGTGGGTGATGGTGACAAAGTTGCACTGTAGTAGATGTGCTGTGTGTGCCTCTGCCCTGTGCAGAAGGAGAAACAATGTATTGATATGCTGCTTTCAACATCAGGCCAAATTGCAGGGAGTCAAACATAAATATGTACGTAATGAAATGTCACACAGCCAAACATAACATGATCACAACACAGAACACACTGCATGTTGTGGACATTTGGAAATGGAACCACAGATGAGGGTGTCACATGGATATGGTCATGTCCATACCCATGTCACATAGGCATTGCAGAGCTACACCCCATGTGCATCAGCGTTGGTGTACAGAGACTCAACAGGAAAAGTCCATGAAACAAACAGCAAATCACTAACATGTAAAGGCTGATGTCATTCTCAAAAGACCCAAGGTGCAACCTACCGTGTGTCTGCAGCAAGTGTCTGTTTGGGATCCTCTAAGGCTGGCAAAGTCCACAGAATGTCACAGTGAAAGGAGAAGATGTCATCAAAATGTGTAGAATTACCATGTCCCAGCCACTGTTGATGCATATACAAATTATGGCAATATCTGTGACACATAAATGCTGTTGCGCAGTGGTCTGTCATCACACAAGAGATAGGTCAGCTCACAACACACAACACATGCTCACAATGTTCACAAGGTCAACAGCAGTAAGGTAGAGATAGCACAGTCGCCACCGCTCCACAGGTGTACAGACCCCTCACACCACATGATAATGCAAAATGTCTGCAGACTGTATCATCACACAGCCAACCAAACACAAACACATACACACACTATGCTAAGGTGAGCGTGCCACCAGTAACATACGGCTTGTATGTGCACAATTGGAGATTAGTGGAGATAAAGGTTCATGAAATGCAATGATACACTGCTGTTGGTTAATGCTACAACGTCAGGGAAGGTGTATGTGCAGCCCACCACCAGGACATCTAGGACCTGCAGACACACGTAGTTCTGTTGGATGTGTCCCAGAGACAGTGCTGGAGTCGACAAATTAGCCAGGCACACATGTGGATATGTGTGCCAACAGCAACATATGGGATTTAGGGGGCAGCGCAAAGAGGTGAACAACAACATATGTGCACTATGACAGATTACCTCAGACATGTGCTCCCCTGATTGTTCTCACAGACAAATTACCTGCAGGTCCATCTACCCCAGATTACTGCATGTTGAATGACGTACAGTCAGCTGGCACTGCACCACAGCACCAGGAGGGTCACCAAGGATGTCCTGTGGTTTGAGAAACACAAGAGAAACATACATATGTCATGTTGGAGCTGCGCAACACACACAGCACCTTCATGTTCTTAGCTCTCATACCCCCCAAGATCCTTTAAAGACTGGCTGTTCTCCATCACACTGTACCGACTCGAATCATGCTAAAGTTCTCACTGAAGTGTGTGTGGCAAAATACAAGGGCCCCTACTCTGTCTGTCCCCATCCTGACCTCACTTCTGCCCCCAAAACTCTTGAACACAACCGTCTCCTCCCTACTGTGTGCCTGCTCATCTCTAAGGCCTCTGTACTATCCTGCGCCCCCCATATCTCTCACACTGCCCCATAAGTGTGTGTTCTGGTGGCTCCATGTCCTCTGCTACCCTGCTGCCAGTTCCTGTACCACAGGGATGTATCCAGGGGCTTCTCCCTTTCCCTCTCCCGATATCCAGTTCCGTGGTGTGGCTATCTCATCCCTTGACTTACATTACTAGCTGTGTGCTGATGAGCTGCAAATATATCTCTCCACGCCTGAGCTATTTCTGCCAAACCACACACCGATGTCTGCTTGCCAACTGACATTGCTGGCTGCATGTCACACCACTGCATGAAATTTGCAATAGCAAAGAATGCATATCCCAGATTTCCACATAAACCCTACCCTCCGAGTACAGCGTCTGTGTGTGGGTGGCCACACCTTCCTTTCTCCAGGGTCCTCAATGTAGGGGTTGTCTTGGACTCCACATTCCTCCGCTCCACATATACCCAGCTTGTAGCTGAGGCTTGGGGTATCTTTCTAGATGACATCAGCTATATTTCCCCAGTCTCCCCTGAGCACACAACTAAAACGCCAACCCACTCCTTAATCAGCTCCCAGCTTGCCTACTGTAATCTACATCTTGCTGAGTTCCCTTTGAATCATCTGTGTCTGCGTGGAAATATGCAACACTGCACTGCATGGCCAATCTACCGCCAGACGCATAATGGCAATGATACGCCCCCTGTCATGATACTTCACAGGCTCCCTATCCATCTCCGCATCCATGTCAAGGCTCACCTGCTGACCTATACATGCAGTCACACTGTGGCTTTGCAGTACCTTTCCTTGATGATCTCAAATACCACTAATACAACTACTACTGAGTATGTATATGGTGCTACCTGTCTTATGTAACACTATACCGAAACAAGTAACACACAGTCCCTGCTCAGTAGAGCATACAATCAAATCAAGCGCCTCATATTACAAAATGTGAACCACACACGTCTAGGCAATCGGTCCCATCTATGGGCCGCTCACCTACTGCTGACCCCAGACTACACGCCTTTCACCTTGCTGCACCCAGTCTTCAGGTATTAGAGATGATTTTAATGATAATTCACAGATTACTAATAGCAGGTCTGCAATCTCATATTTCAGTTCTTTCAACACCCTTGGATGTATACCATCCGGCCCAGGTGATTTGCTACTCTTCAGTTTATCAAATAGTTGTAATACATCTTCCCGATGTATCGATATTTCCTTCAATTCTTCCACACCTTTAAATACCACTTCAGTCATGGGTAACATCCCCACATCTTCCTCAGTAAAGACCGAAGCAAGAATTCATTCAGTCTCTCTGCTATCGCCTTGTCACCTCTTAGTGCCCCTTTAACTCCTCTATCATCTAATGGTCCAACTGACTCTCACAGGTTTTTTGCTATGAATGTACTTGAAAAAATCTTTATTTCGCGTTTTTGCTTCCGCAGCAAGCTTCTTCTCAAATTCTCTCTTTGCCTTCTTTATCAATGCCTTGCATTTGACCTGCCAGTGCTTGTGCTGTTTTCAGGTTTCATTGTTTGGCTCTTTTTTCCATTTCCTGAAAATGCTTTCTTGGCAACAACAGCCTCTCTGACCTCACCTTTAAACCATGCTGGCAGTATTTTGGATTTCCTTCCACTTTTCTTAAAGCATGGAATACAGCTGGTCTGGGCTGCCAAGATAGTATTTTTCAACAACACCCAAGCTTGATGTAAGTCTTTAACCTCTGCAACTGCTCCTTTTAGTTTTTTCTTAACTATTTTCCGCATTTTATCATAGTCTCCCTTTCAAAAGTTAAAAGGTAGTACTGTCGATTTCCTTACTATCCCTCCTCCACCAATTAAATCAAGGGCGATCATGCTATGATCACTATTGCCAAGTGGCCCCAACACCCTTATCTCTTGCACTAGACCTGGTGTTCCACTAAGGACTAGGTCTAATATGGCTTCCCCTCTCGTCGGTTCATGGACCAGCTGCTCCAAGAAGCAGTCATTTATGTCATCTAGGAACTTTATCTCCCTAGCATGTACTGCCGTGACACTGACTCAGTCGATACCGGGGTAATTGAAATCGCCCATTATTATTACCGCGCTGTAACTTTAGTTAGCTTCCTTGATTTCTTTGAGCATTTCATCATCCATTTGCTCATTCTGGCCAGGCAGAGTACACCCCCACCGCTTTAATTTTTTCTGAGTCAATGCCCTCTCTAACATAGAGTGCAACCCCTCCACCAATTTTATCAGCTCTATCATTATGATATAGTTTGTACCCAGGTATCACAGTGTCCCACTGGTTGTCCTCCTTCCACCATGTCTCTGATATTCCAATCACATCTAACCTCTCATTTAGTGCTATATATTCTAACTCTCCCATCTTATTTTTTAGACTTCTAGCATTTGCATACAAGCATTTTAGAGACTGTATTTTATTCATATTAATTTGACTATTGGTAGACATGGGTAATTTGGGATCTTTAAGCTCTGTCTGCTCCATACTCGAGGGCATTTGGGCTACTTTACTCTTTTTTGGAACCTCTCTGCTTTTGGTAGTATCCTTCAAGGATACATTCTTCCGAACCAGCTGCTCTTGGGTGACTGTCGGCTTTCCCCTATTATCTAGTTTAAAAGCTGCTCTCTCTCTTTTTTAAAGGTTAATTAATTAATTTATTTATTTATTTATAGTCTCTTATATACCGCACTATTCAGCATCAGCGCGGTTTACATGTAACAAAAATGCTCAGTACAGTTGAAAGCGTATGAGTTTTACAGGTAACAGGGCACAAAAACTTGGATAACAGGGGAAAACTATTTACAAAATTTATTATATGGAATCATAATAACAGTAGTTTCGCAGAAATATAACCACCACTAAGGGTTTGAGTATCATACTTGGTGTGTTGTTGAGATACCATACTTTGTATGGAAAAGGTATCGCCAGGAGACTTTGGGCTCTAGGGGTTGTCGTTAGGCTCTATAAGGTATTTGTTGAAGAGGTAGCATTTGAGGGCTTTCCTAAACTGTAGGTTCTTAATAGCCCGGATCTCAGGAGGTAATGCATTCCAGAATCTTGGGGCACTGAGACTAAAGGCTCTGTTGGCTGTCGAGTTGGAGCAAACAGTTACTGCCTTCGGGACTTTTAGGGAGTTAATAGCCGTGGATCTTCTTGCTCTATTTGGGGAAGTGATGCCAGCAGCCTGGTTCCATCCTGGTTAAGGTGAAGCCCATCCCTTCGGAAGAGCCCCTCCTTTCCACAGAATGTACCCCAGTTCCTAACAAATCCAAACCCCTCATCTCTACACCATTGTCTCATCCACGCATTGAGACTCCGGAGCTCTGCCTGCCTTTTGGGTCCTGCACATGGAACGGGAAGCATTTCGGAGAACGCTACCCTGGAAGTTCTGGATTTCAACTTCCTACCTAAAAGCCTAAATTTAGCCTCCAGAACCTCCCTACCACATTTTCCTATGTCATTGGTACCAACATGTACCAAGACAGCAGACTCCTCCCCGGCACTATCTAAGACCTTATCTAGGTGGCGCATGAGGTCCGCTACCTTCGCACCAGGCAGGCATGTTACCAGGCGATCCTCACGTCCACCAGCCACCCAGCTATCTACATGCCTAATGATCGAATCACCAACTATAATGGCTGTCCTAACCCTTCCCTCATGGGCACATGGCCCTGGAGAAACTTTCTCGGTGCGAGAGGGTTTTACATCACCTGGAGGACAGGTCCTAGTTACAGGATCACTTCCTGCCACACCAGGGTGATGCTCTCCTGTCACGTGACCTCTCTCCTCCATGGCAACAGGGATGCTGCCAAACTGGAGGTGGGACTTCAGGACTATATCCCAGTGGGTCTCGTCTATGTACCTCTCTGTCTTTCTTATGTTTTCCAAGTCTGCTACTCTAGCCTCTAGAGAACGGACTCGTTCCCTGAGAGCAAAGAGCTCCTTGCACCTAGTGCACATGTAAGACCTCTCACCAACTGGGAGAAAATCATACATGTGACACTCAATGCAAAAGACTGGAAAGCCCTGGGTAGGGGAACTGGCCGTGCGTGTTACTGGCACAGTGTGCCTACTGACCATGCCATTGTGTGTGTTATGGGATCACCCTGAGGGTAAAGTCGTGTGGACAGCACCAGGTCCACAGTACCCGGGTTGTTTGTGGTTGGTTTTGCTGCAGTTCACTGTCCCTGCCAGTGTATGAGGTATTCTTTGCAGACAGCCTTAGGAGTTTTCTATGTCCATTTCTATTTTCCAGTAATGTGTAGCCTGTGTGGACCATGATGCTTGCAACATAATGCATATTCAGTGATGTTGCCATGGACACCTGTTTTTGGAACAGGGGCATGTCTGGACTCACATGACAAAGATATATGTAGAAAGCCCACCCTCTGTGGGTCAGGGGAAGGAACATGACCTGCGAACAACAGACACACACTATCACTGTTTGCAATAGGGCCAGTTGAGGTAAATGATGATGGACTGTGGGACCAGCAACCCCCAGCCAAGTGCCGAACAGAGAGCTGATGCAGATCTGCACATGGAACTGGACCACTGGCAGACAGGTAGTGTGCCTGGTCAGCTCAGCTGCCCCCCCCTCTCTCCCTCCCTACAATCTGACATTCCCTGCAGAGGGCAGTCAGTGTGCACCTGCCACATCCTGCAAGGTGTTGCAGCCATACACATGCTAACTGCAGACAGTCTGTTAGCACATACATAGTGCATGTTCCAAAAGGAACAACGTGCACCCAGGCATGGGATCTGGCACACACATCAAGCAGGTTTGTCAGTGATTGGGAACCCCCAAATATCACTTACAGAAACTGTGTATAGCATTATGTGGGAACCTGGACATGCCATGGTCACTACTCAGTCAGAGTGGAACTGACCTCCCAGCGTGACATGCTGTGGCCACTGTGTCCTTGCAGTTGGTGGATGGACACTACAATAGCCCAGCTATTGCCCTATGCCCTGTACACATGCATCCTGCCCAGACCGCCCTGTCCGGTCCATGCCCACACTACCTTGGCCCTCATTATGCACAATGGCAGGCTAACGCTGGATACTGTGCAAGCATTGTGGGCTCAGTAAGGTGTAGGCATCTGCAAAACACTGGATAGACATATACACACTCCAACACCTATTTCTGCATTGTGCAACGGTAGAGGTGACTGCCAGCCCTGGCCGCCACACCAGTCCTGGGCACTGTGCAGGCAGTGTGAAGGTATGCAATACTATTAGGGTCACTCTCCGGGGTGGTAGACAGTGTTGTAAACACATATTGCAGCACACTCCACAGATATCAGAAAAGTTGGTATGATGAATCTATTTTACCAAATTGTTTTAAGTTAGGTTTTGTAATCTCACATGAATCATAACAAGCTTTTGATACATATATGGAATGTGTTTCCATGGTTCTGACCGCATTGCTAAGGTATACAGGTGCAGGTGGTGGGAGCTGCTGCTCTGCACACGGCCCAACAGCCTGATTCTCCATGAGGCTTTGTATAGTGGGGCCCGTGGGTGTGGGTGTTTGTGCATCTGTTGGCCGCAGCTCTGGTGCAGAGGGTCCAGACTCCGGTCCTGGTGGGCCAAACACAATTCTGGTTTCGTGGATGTCGCTAATGAATATGCATGGATACATTTGCATACAATGGGGGGAGTGCATGTAAATGCATCTCATGGATATTTCTTAGGGATATCCTGACAACCTGAATGGTGTTTGCACCTCCAGGACTGGGGTTGGGAACCTCTGCTCTAGGCAGTGGACATGTTTATGGTGTCTGCACTCTGTAGGGTAAAATAGTGGGACATGGTCTGCAGGGGCCCAGCTGGGATGTGAACCTGTGACCTTCTGCCTTTGGGCACACTGGCTGTGAGTACTGCACCACACAGGCAGGTTGTTCCCTGAGGATCCCACGACTGTTCCTCAGACAGACCTTATCTGTTGTACTGCACGCCACCCACCTATACAGGGCTTGGCCTTGCTCTGCTGTGGGCAGCTGCCACTGCCTCCTCCGGCGCTGGCACCCCCTCTACCACCATGCTGACATGCCATTATGCCGGTGGTGCGCAGTCCCATGCCATCCAGTGTGCTGCTAGGCGGGTGCCTATGGTGTGGGGTCTGGGGTAGGGTTGCTGACATGGACATCAGCACATCCCCCCGGCACCACCTGCCAATGTTCTGTGCCCTTGGGGGTACCTGCTGAGTGCTATCCCCTGGGACACTATGGGATGCACACTGGTGGCCATATTGGACCCTGGTCATTTGCTGTCTTGCTGCTTATGTGCCAGGTAGGCATCTGCCTAGTGCACACTGTGCCCCAGCTGGCCCACTGCATGTGCCGCCTGCAGCCCCCTGTACCCCAGTTACACCATCACCATAGTGCCCTTTCCCACGTGCCCACTCTGCTGTTGCTGCACATGTGTAAGCCACAAAGGCAAGCAACCCCATACACACCACAGAAAACCCTCATCAGCACTATTTCTATGTTGTCACATTCACTTTGTTGGGGAACTGTGAATTGACCCTTCCAAAAGTGAGCTCGTCCTTTTTCCTCTTTATAGGTTGTGTTCATTACCGCTTGTCATTATTTGTTCTATTGGCCAGCTCGGTGTTTTGGATTTCAATTTTGGTTCTGGTCATTATTTATGGTTTTTGCCTTTTTTGTTGCTGCACATGTATCACTACTATCACTTTTCAGGGTCTCCCTGCCTTTGCTGTTGTCACCAGCTCTCCTTAAACCCCCGTATATAAGTGAGTAGAGGTTAAGTGAGTGGGTCTTCCCCACTGAAGCAGCTACTTTACAAATCCTGAAGCTGGGCTTTTTGGGAAATGTAGTCCCTTCACCGAATCAATGAGGAGCAGTTGTGGAAAAGTGGTTTAAGCAACCAAAGGATTTTATTTCCCCTCCCGGGGTGGATTTCACCATGAACAAAGTAACACAAACCAGGTATTTACTGGCATAAGGATAAATCAAAGGTTCTTTAACAGAAAAGGCTTACTTCAGCAATAAACAGGTTGATATCTAGCATTCCAACATAACAATGCTGTTTCTTCACAGCTCTCTGCTTCCCAATGCTAGTAGTGCTGTACTTTTCTCTTTCAAAATATGCCTTCAGCGTAATGAGATTATTTCATTAGCAAGCGATATCGTACAGTCCATGATATCTTCCTCAATATTCACACACTCAGGTTCAAAGTCCATTAACTCTTCCTGGCTAGAAGGAAATGTTTGTAACGGCACTCCTGATGCCACGCCCTTTCTAACTGCTTCAGGTTTCACCTGATATTCCTGAGTTAAATACTGGCTTTCACAAACGTTATCAGCACAGGTATTCTCTTCCCAGCTCCAACCCTCTGGGTAAATACAGTCACTGTAACTATTTTTATACCAGCCTTTTGGCTTACCTTTTAGCCTAGCTGGTGGAGGTTTTCTTTGTGGCTTTGGACTGGCTGTAGGTTCCCAACCTAAGCCTTGCACAGAAGATTTCACTTGCCTTCCTGGCTTCCTTTCACTTCTGTGTTCCCCTGGATACTGCAGGTAATCCACTCTGCCCTTATTATATCTTTCCCTTGGGGTTTCTTTTCTTTTCCTGAAGAAAGACTCTGTCTCACCCTTCCACAGAGACTCTGGCTTTTTCCTGGCACTGCTGTCTTCACCGTAGCTCTCATTAGCTTCCTTATCCAGCACACATGCCTCAGCTCCTCCTTCTTCTCCTTCTTCTTCTTCCAACCCTTATTCTAACTCCATAAGCTCAACTGAACTCTCTTTATCAGGGTGAATTCTAGGGCAGTGCTCAACTCCACCCCCTAGCAGGTGTCCTGCATTAGCTCGTGACTCATTCCCTGAATGGTAGCAGGGGCGTTTCTCTTGCCTCTGTGCTTGGTTTCTAAGGTAACCAGGAGCCATGTGCTTTTGTTTACAACTCAGCCCTACTCCTGTTCCTGGCTTTTTAGCCTCTTCTAACGGGCTGGAAGGACCCACTATGTCACACTGTACATTGCTGACTGAAATGGTTTCTCTGTCCTGCAAATGTGCCTAGCACAAGGTTTTCACTGGCGCTAATTTTCAGAGATTCATTTCATGGCGTTAGTGTGCATGGAGCCCCGTCCACTCTCCGCCCATTGACCCCTTCTCTCCGCCCCTGGGGGGGCCTTACTCTGCCCTCTGGGAAGCCTTACTCCATCTTCTGCGCACCTTAACGCTGCCGCAGACATTATCATGCGATACGTGACGTTCTTGCACGGTAATGCGCCATTATCACGCAATAACATCATGTATCGCGCGATAACGTCACAGCTGCAACATTAGCGCCGTTTAGTAAACATATCCCTAAGTCTTCAAAAGATAAACATAAACAACTTAGGCTAATAAAATGTCCACTAGCTAATGAGCTCCTCAAAATTCACAGAATGATGAATCAAACCAGAACAAATTGTTCCACAGACTTCCTAAAAATAGTAGTAGATAGTTGATTCCCAGACTTCATAACACATACATCCAAAAAAGCAATCTTACGCATATCATATTCCACTGAAAACTTGAGATGACTATCAGTGGTATTTAACCATATCACAAACTGACATAAACTGTCATATGAGGCAGCCCAAATAAAGAAACATTCACCAATGCACAATGCTTTGGTACCACATTGAGAATAAATGGATTTTTCTTCAAAAGAAATAAAATATAGATTGGTCATACTAGGTGCAATAGCAATACCCACCATGCAGACTGGCTAATCTACTGAAGAGGGCTTTAAACTAGATTCGTTGGGGATGGGTGAAGAAAGTGAAAGTAAGTGAAAGCCCCCAGGTAGGTGATACATTAAATACCTTTATGGAAATGGGTAACAGGGGTAACATATGGAAAGCAGTGTGTATTAATGCCCGTAGCATGGGAAATAAGATCCCTGAAGTTGAAGCTTTGGTGGGAGTGGCTGACTTGGATTTAGTGGCAGTTACAGAAACATGGTTCACAGAAAACCATGACTGGGATGTAACTATACCTGGCTATACTTTATTCAGAAAGGACAGGGTAGGAAGAAGGGGAGGAGGAGTGGCACTATATGTAAAAACTACTATTAAAGCTTTGGAATTACAGAGCTTAAAAGGGAGAGAGGAGGCATTGTGGATTAAAGTAGAAAGAGGGAAAGAGAAATCTATTTGCATTGGTGTGATATACAGACCTCCCTCACAAGAGGAAGAGGTGGACAGAGAGTTAATTGAAGACATACGCAGAATTGCTAGGAAAGGGGAAGTGCTACTGATAGGAGATTTCAATATGCCAGATGTTGATTGGCACATTCCTGCTGCAGAATCATCTAGAAGTAAGGAGATCCTGGATTCTCTACAGGGAGAACTATTCAGGCAATTGGTAACAGACCCCACACGTGAAGGGGCCATACTGGACTTGGTGCTTACCAATGGTGAAAGTGTTTCTGATGTTGTAGTGGGAGATCATTTTGCATCCAGTGATCACCAGATGGTGTGGTTCAGTATTAGGACTAGGGCTGTTAGAATCCATTCCAAGGTGAGGATCTTAGACTTTAGGAAGACTAACTTTGCGAAGATGGGCCAATACCTCAGGGAGTCTTAAATGGGATGGGAACAGCTGGGGGATGTAGAAAAACAGTGGGCAAAACTGAAAGGGGGTATTTTAAGGGCAACCAACCTTTTTGTTAAAATGGTAAATAAAGGCAAAAGGAACAGGAGACCGCTATGGTTTTCGAAGGAAGTAGCTGAAAAAGTGAAGAAAAAGAGGGAGGCCTTCATGAAATACAAGAGATCACAGAGAGAGGAAGACAGGCATCTGTATTTGGAAAAACTTAGAGAAGCTAGCAAAGTAGTCAAGAAGGCAAAGATTCAAAAGGAGGAGGAAATAGCCAATGCAATAAAATGGGGGGATAAGACATTTTTCAGATATATTAGTGAGAAGAGGAAGGGCAAAAGTGGTATTGTCAGACTCAAGGGTGCAGGGGGGGGAATATGTAGAAGCTGATAAGGATAAAGCGGAATTGCTTAACAAATATTTTTGTTCTGTATTCACAGATGAAGAACCAGGAGCAGGACCTCAGAAAACACCCACAAATAAGAACAGAAGCAAGGGACATCTTGAACAATTTTCAGAAGACTGTGTTCGTGAGAAACTAGCTCAACTTAAAGTAGACAAAGCGATGGGACTGGATGGGATACACCCTAGAATACTGAGGGAACTTGGGGACGTTCTAGCAACTCCACTGACTGACCTTTTCAATGCCTCGTTGGAGTTGGGAGTGGTGCCAAAGGACTGGAGAGAGGCTCATGTGGTTCCTTTACACAAAAGCGGAAGTAAGGATGTGGTTGAAAACTACAGGCCGGTTAGTTTAAATTCGGTGTTGAGTAAATTATTGGAAACGCTGCTGAAAGAGAAAATAGTGAGGTTTCTGGAGTCCAGCGGATTACAGGATCCGAGGCAGCATGGATTCACCAGAGGCAGGTCTTGTCAGATAAATCTGATTGATTTCTTTGACTGGGTGACCAGGGAGTTGGACCGAGGGAGAGCTCTAGATGTGGTGTATTTAGATTTCAGTAAAGCCTTTGACACTGTTCCTCACAGGCGACTTATAAACAAACTGAGCACCCTAGGGATGGACCTAAAGATACTGCTTGGGTTAGAAATTGGTTGGGTGGGAGGCGACAAAGAGTACAAGTAAATGGAGCTCACTCTGAGGAGAAGGATGTTACCAGTGGTGTGCCCCAGGGATCTGTCCTTGGTCCGATTCTTTTTAACATCTTTCTTAGTGATATAGCGGAAGGGCTGTCGGGTAAGGTTTGCCTCTTTGCAGATGATACCAAAATCTGCAATAGAGTAGACACCCAGGAAGGTGTAGATAACATGAGGAGGGATCTAGCTAAGCTTGAAGAATGGTCTAGAATTTGGCAGCTGGGATTTAATGTTAAAAAATGTAAGATCATGCATTTGGGCTGCAGCAATCCAAGGGAGCAATACAGTATAGGAGGTGAAGTACTTTTGTCCACTAAAGAAGAGCGGGACCTAGGCGTGGTTGTGTCTGATGATCTTAAAGTAGCTAAACAGGTAGAAAAGGCGACGGCAAAAGCTAGAAGGATGCTTGGGTGCATACGGAGAGGAATGGCTAGCAGAAAAAAGGAGGTGATAATGCCTCTGTATTAGTCTTTGGTGCGGCTTCATTTGGAGTATGGTGTGCAATTCTGGAGACCACACCTTCAAAAGGATGTGAACAGGATGGAGTCGGTGCAGAGGGTTGCTACTAAAATGATTAATGGGCTTCATTATAAAGCATATGAGGACAAACTTAAGGATCTTAATATGTACACCATAGAGGAAAGGCGGGATAGAGGTGATATGATTGAGATGTTTAAATACCTCCGTGGCATAAATGTTCAGGGAGAGAGCCTCTTTCAATTGAAAGCAAGTTCTGCTACAAGGGGACATGGAATGAGGGTGAAGGGAGATAGATTCAGGAGTGATATGCGGAAATATTTCTTTACAGAAAGAGTAGTGGATCCATGGAATAGTCTCCCAGTGGAGGTGATAGAGATGAGGACAGTAACTGAATTCAAAAAAGCATGGAACCAACACAGAGGATCTCTAAAGGTAAAAAGTGGACTGTTGTAGTTGTTGTTATGGAAGGACAGACTAGATAGGCCATGTGGTCTTTTTCTGTCATCATGTTTCTATGTTTCTATGATACGATGAATCTGCAAAGAAAATGTGTTGTCAAATAAAAAATAATTCTTAGATAACACCAAACGAAAAAGGACTTACAAAAAAGTGGTAGGAATCTGTAAATATGCCTACATGCTATAAATAAACCTACAAGTTGTAAATAAGCTTACATGTACATACGTTACCTCTTGTATTTAAGTTTCATCCTGTAAATATGTTACATAGTTTTATTACACCAAGATGTTCCATCCAGCCTAACTCACAACCTATGTGAGTTTGTGTGAAATGTGAACTCTCACTCAATGTTCTCTGATGTTAAATGGTATGCCTTTTACAATATAATTGAACCCTACTTGTTATCTGTAAACCACCTTGATTTCCCTGAAAGGCGGTATATAAAACCATTCAATAAATAAAATAAATAAATAAATACAAAAGGGTGAATTCTAGAATCCAAAGTTTGTTCAATGATCTCAAGAGCAGCTTCTTGGGGCATGTTGGCATATAATGATTCCCAAATCCAAAACCAATATCAAAGATAATGAAATTGCTGGAATTCGTTGTAACTTCACTAAAAATTGGGTAATGTTTTTGATGAGTAATCTGGCACAAGAAACATATGATTGCAAAAATAATCCACAGATTTGGAAAACAGTTCATGTACAGACCCATGTAAAGGAACAATGGGTTCTCCTTACTAATATTGGGTATTTTTTCTTGCCTACTCATGTTGCAGTAAGAGAGTTTTGGTTTCTTATTTCGCAGTCTGCTTCATAAAAACTATGGGTCTGACAGTTCACCAACATATGGAAGACCCACTCACATGCATTTTAACAAAACTCAGATTGGATGCATGTAAGCAGAGATAGGTTGGCATGCTAATGTCATTCAACTTTGATCTCCCATATATGTCTACTATAGATCTAAGAATGTGGTACCTGATTGTTTAAGCCAGTCCTCTTTTGTAAAGAAGGGCCTGGAAAAAGCCTTTATCCTAAACCACCTCATTTATTTATTTATTTAACAGGTTTTTTTATACTGCCTTTATTCCAAGGTGGTTTACATGGAACAGCAAACACAAGTATTTTGTGATTACATATAACAAGGGAAGCAAACTTGGAGCTAGCAAAATGGATATTTATAGATGTTCACAGAGCGTGGTTGGTGTTATGGTGTGTGTAGTTAAGTGATATCATTTAGACCAAAGTGTTCAATAAATAGATGTGTTTTTAATAGTTTCTTAAGGTCTTGAATTGATTGAGCTGATCTGATAGCTTCCGAAAGTGAGTTACAGATTGTTGGAACAAGCAGGGAAAAGGCTCTATTGCTTGTTTGCTGCGTAGTCCTGGTCTTGAAGGGGGAATGACTAGAAGATTCTGATTTGCTGATCGTCTAGGTCTTGTTGAGGGTGCTCTATTGATTATGTTTTCCAGACAGGGAGCTAATGTGTTATTGATGATTTTATAGATGGTGGTTATGACCTTGTATTTCGTCCTTTGGCCTATTGGTAGCCAGTGATGGCTCTTTAGAGTTGATGTGATGTGTTGGTGTTGGTGTGAGTTGTTTGTGATGTTTAAAAATGTCCAGACTTTTTCCACACCAATACTAGCGGAGAGGCCCACTCACTACTTGACCTCCTAATTGTCTCCCTTTCTTCCATTTCATCCAAAACTTGCTTGAGTTTATGATAGTCCACTAGAGCAAATTTTTGGTATGGCAGCTGGAATAATTTATCATCTCTGAGACAAATACAGTGTATAAACTCTTAGCTTCCCCACAGTCTAGCTTTTGCCTAGAAAAGAAATTTTAATATCTCTCAGTTAGATCTAAAAGTTTGTTTCAAGTAACCTCACATGATTCAAGGTCCAGGCCACCAAGACACAGCTTCTGCAATCTGATCAAATGATATCACATTCTGTCTCTATCAGTGGGGCCAACTTAGTATATACATTGGTAATGTTCCCATTTCCTCCATCAAAATCGTCAAGGGGTATTTAGGGATTAACATCTACAATCTTAACATTTCTCCTCAAAGTTACAGGCTTGTTCTAAGGATTGATTATCTTCAGTGGTACTCATTTGCCACCCCACAGGAGAAACCCACTCTTCCCACCAAAACATTCGTAAGTGTTGTTCTGGACAAAGTGGATTCAACCATTACAGAACTATCACCTGAAATAAAGGCAAATGTATAAAGGCCACCCCAATCCAGGTCCCATAATAAAGTAATAGAGTTTGTCAATTTAATCACACCCACTTTTTGTCACACTTCTTTACCCTTCCAATGTGTTAAATTGGATAGTAGATACAGAATTGCCTCACTATCAGGTCTTTCTAGTTTGCATACCTTTTTCTGATATTCTCCTGTCTTCTTGAGGTCTCTTGGTAAATACTTGACATTGGTTTCAATAATCATATATCATCATCTTATTCTAGTACAACCAAATTGGGTGCAACAATGTTGCTTGCTTTATTTCAAGTTCTAAGTCGTACACAGCCTTTGAATGTGTTTGATGTCCTCCACAGCCTACTCTGGAAACATCAGTTGGATAAGCATCACGTAGTCACTATTTCTGTATGTAACACCATCTGCTCAACTGTCTTACTCATACAGCTTAGCATAGATCCAGTATCCAGCACAGCTCTCAAAGACACCTGCTCTCGAAGGGTCACCATTATATATAACCATTATATATAAAAAGTTGTGATTTCTACTCAGTTTCTGAATTCACTGGAAAACAGCTTTATCTGGTCCAGGTACCATTTCTCACTACAAGAGTTGTAAATAGACTGAAAATTACAATTTCCCATGCCAGGAACTTCTTCAGTTCTGCCCATACTATCTTCATCCCCATGCAGGGATGTTAGTTTCCATGCTGTATTTTTTTCTTTTTTTTTCTTTTTGCAGTGAGTGAGGCCGGTGGGGAAGACTCCTTGAATGAAGTACCTGGACAGTGCCTACATTCGTGCGCTGACTGGAAATATCTGTAACTGATCCCTGTTGCAATGGGCCTTTGTACTATTACTGGAACTTTGGACCCACTGCTTCCTCTTTCAAATTGCACCCCTTTATTGGATTCTTGATGGATGCACACACTCCCTTGTCCTTGCTCAGAATTGGCAAGTTATTTTTCCAGCATCTCCAAAATCTTTACAGACTTATTGAATTCTGTATTAGTTGTCTCACTTGTCTGTGCTTACCAAGATAGTTCCTCTTGTTGCTTTGCTGAGATTAATTTTACAATCTTAAAGGGAGCTAATCTCAGAGCCTATATTTTCCCCATTCCTCAGGTAAAGGGCTCTTTGCTGTCCTTGAAAAGCATTAAGTATTTCCTTAATCTCCTTAATAGCCTATTTTTCTAGGGGCCTGCACCTAAATGGCCTTGCAAGCTCCTGATCAGAAAAATTCCTTATAAACATCATTGTAACTTTATGTTTTGGGTCATCAAGTCTCCTTCTCTGCTTTTGTAAATACTAGGGATGTGCATTCCTTTGAAACGACATGGGAAATTTCAACAAAATTTTCTATTTCATTTCCATCTGAAATATGGCACTGAAAAATTCAGAATTTTGTTTTTCTCCTCCCAGTTTCATCACAGGCCAAGCTGGCCTCAAGTCAGTAACTTGCAGTTTGGAATGCAGACAAGTCATCATGTCTCCTTGGGGGTTAGTGCTAGCCAGCCTCCTGTATTGCTTGTGATCTTGTTTCCTGATTGACCCAACGTTTTTCTGGTCTCGAGAGCTATGTAAACTGCTAAATGGACCTTTTGCCCTGTAAATCTATTGACTCCTGTTGTAGAGATTTACTCCAAAGATTTTTCTTTTGTCATGTTCTAGTGCCAGAAATTCTATGAAACCATGCCTATGTATACTACCAGAGACATTTACGAAGCCTAATCCTGGTTCTCCAATCAGTGATGATCAACCTGGCTTGGGTAATGATTACAGCTCTCAGTTATATACTGTACTTCTATACTTTTTTTGCGATCTTATGTGGGGAGTATGTGCTACAAGAGAACTATTCAAATCCTGAATTTTTAATTACACTGGGTCAGAGTGAACTCACCATGCCTATTGCTGGTTAGGGTGCTGCTTTTCTTTGGAATTTCTGGAGATGGAAGAATTTCTTGGAAGAATTTTGTCCGCCTTGCGGTTCTTCTGGAGACGGCTCTTTCTTTCTGCTTCTTTAGAGAATGGAACGTTCTTCTCTCTGGTGTTGTTCTGAGGATGCTGCTTGTCCCCTTTCCTAAATTAAGAGTTCTTTGCTCTAGTTTATCTCTTATAGAATTATAACACGTTGCTTAGGTTAGGGGCGTAGAAAGTCTTGATTTTCAGCTGGTTTTATCAAGACATATAGGTGCCCATGCCCATGGCCCTTTATTTAAAAAGCATCCCCAGATGTAAATAGCAGCATCTACCATGGACATTGGCATAAACATCTAAATGCCATGTTAGATAAAGGACTATTTATGCATAGCAATGCCCCCACTAAGGTTAGTTTGCCAAGAGGTGTGGTAGAAGTGGGAGAGGGAGTGGTTTGGGTGAGGAATCTGCATAGGTTGGGGAATCCATGTGGCTATAACGAAAACTCCACACAAGCATTTATACCTGCTTCCAGGCACCCATAAATGCCTGTGTAAAGTGCAAATGTTGATGCTGAGGTCTGCCCCTCCCCCCTCTCCAATTCCCTCTGACATTGCTCTTATTTGTCAGACTGACTCCTAGTGGTAATATTGCAAGCTTACCACTAGAGGTAACAGGTGTCATTTTAAATCTGGGACCATGGAGAGCAGGAACTCACACTAGATAGAAGGATCCCCTGATAAGGCTGGGAATGGAAATGGGGGTGGTGGGGGGGGGGGTGTCTTGTGAGGAGCTAGGGAGGATTTGATTCATATCATGAGGATTGTGTGAGGGGTTTTCACTACATGGTGGGAAAACTGGATTATTGTGGGGGGTTTCAGGTGGAGAGCTCAAATTTATTTATTTATTTTATTTATTTAATTCTCTTATATACCGCGCTATTCTGCATCAGTGTGGTTTACATTGAACAAACTGAAATTACATTGAACAGGGCATTATAACTTGGAGATAACTATTTTACAGGGAACATGGGCTATGGAGGGTTAAGTGGCTTGCCCAAGACCACAAGGAGCACCTGTGGGACTAGAAACCCCAGTACTTCCAGCCCAAGGTTGCTGTCCTCTAGTGGGATTTGAACCCCCGACCTTCTGGCCTGAAGTACCTTGCCCCAACCACTAGGCTACTCCTCCACTCCAAATGACTGTGCATGGGGAACTAGGGGGGATACAATGTCTTTGAGGGAGATAGGGTGGATCAGACGCCTTTGGGTAAGGTGGGGGAGGGGGGGTTGGATGCCTTCCGGGGGGTGAGCAATGTCAGGGAGGAATCGCGAGATCACAGTTGGGAGGGAATGGGGATACAGAATTTGGGTGTGCATTCACATTGGGGAACAGTGTTTTTAAAAAACACGTGAGCTAAGGTAACACATTTGTCTTACCCATGTGTAGCTTTTTTAAATTGCTACTTCCTCTTGACATGGGGAGGTTATCAAGGTGCAGTGCTGCACCTAAATTACAAGAGGTTCTGCCTTTGGCAGGGCCTCTTGAAAAATGCTATGAGAATTCTCCATGTCCCATCCTGGATGTGTGAATTCTCCTTTTTACATCCTTTCTAAAATTGGCCTCCATGTGTCTTATAAAATACTAGGGATAAACCAGCAGAAATTGCAGCAAGACTGAAGCCACAGAGATTTACAGTAGCTCCGGAGCTGGTGTAATTGTACGCATGTATAACTGTGCAGTCAGGCCTCTTGTATAAAGAACATGATTGCCTAACTACTCCATCCATGCTCCACACAAACTCTGCCCAAGAACACGCCTACAGGTGCATTGCATAAAAATCTGCACGATTTGCTTACCACATTTACTCTTACGCTAATTCAAACAACAACATTGACAATCTCATAATAAAAATAGACCACCTCAGAATCTGTTTAATTTATAGACCCCCCAACCAAAATGCTGACAGCCTCCACTCACTAATTGAGCTCCTCAACTCATCTTCAGAACAGAGTCCTCTAATTATTCTAGGTGATTTCAACCTTCCCTCACTACCAATAAATGATTCTAACCTCTTTCTTGAAACAATTTCTGATTTAGACTACCATCAAGTAATAAACATACCTACACACACCAAGGGTGGAACCCTCGATCTAGTACTACTACCCAACATATGCTTTAAACTGTTTAAACCAGACTCCATAGAATGCTCACAAATACCGTGGTCTGATCATCACCTTATCAAACTAAACCTCAATTACAATACCACTGACACCATAAAACACACAAGAAATGACCATACAATAAAATTTAAAAAATTCAACGAAACTGAATTTCTGGATGCTACAATCCCTCACCTTGATCTTTCCCTAACAACCCTGGATGAAGCGGTCAAAAACTGGCATACTACCATATACAATGCAGCCCAAATAAATCAAACTAATAAAAAACCAACTCACTCAAAAACCAACTGCACACCATGGTTTAATAGCACTTTAAAACAAATGAAAAGAGATCTAAGAAATCTAGAACGTAAATGGCGTAAAACCAAATCTACCATTGAGAAAGAAATATATTACAACCACCTCAAACACTATAAAGATGCCATAGATAACTCAAAGAAAAATTATTACGCTACAATCCTATCAAAATCATATAATAGACCAAGAGAACTATTTTCCATAGTTACCAACCTAACAACCAATCCTCAAGATTCTAACAAGGAAATCACCGACATCTCAGCACAAACTCTAGCCAATTATTATCAAAACAAATCAAAACATTTACCAATGACCTTAGACCCTACCTACAAACCTCTCCATATGCTAAATGAATGGCCAGAATTTTACCCTTTATCCAAAACATCATTAAAGAATATTATTCTCAATCTTAACACTACAACTTCCTATCTCGACCCCTGCCCAGTAATCTGGATAAAAAACACACTACCAACTCTTCTATCCTTCATACTCCCTATGGTCAATCTATCACTACTTCAAGGTTACCTCCCACCCACACTTAAACAAGTACAAATCAGACCAATCCTGAAGAATAATACACTTGACAAAACCTCCCCAAAATCTTACCAACCTATCTCAAGTATACCATTCTTAGCAAAAGTCATAGAAAAAACTGTACAAATACAGACACAAGAATTTCTTGATTCATCCTACCCACTTGACGACCAACAATACGGATTTCGCCCCAAGCATGGAGTTGAAACTCTCCTGACTGTTCTAACTGACACACTACTAAGAGGAATAGACAACCACAAAAAGCCTTCATCCTCTTATTTATCGACATATCAGCCGCTTTCGATAGTGTTCACCATTCAATAATGCTTAACAACTTAAGACACATAGGAATATATTCAACAGTTCATAAATGGTTCACTTCTTATCTGAGCAATAGAACTCAAAATGTTAGAATAAGCAATCAAACTTCTGAATCATATAAATTTGAAACAGGTTTACCACAGGACTCAGCGCTATCAGCTCTGCTATTTAATATATACATAAAACCAGTGTGCAATATCTTTAAAAAATATGGTGTACTCTATCATCTATATGCAGATGATATCATGATGTACATCCCATTCACAATCCCTAACATACCGTTGCAACTCCTATCGGATTGTTTTAATGAAATAACATTATGGCTAAATGCCCACAATCTCCTAATAAACCATTCAAAAACCGAAGTGCTAATAGTCACCAAAAACCAAGATTACACCCCGCCAACACATATAACACTACAAAACCAAGAAATTAAAATAAAAAATGAAGTGAGATACTTAGGAGTTATTATAGACAAACATCTCACTCTTGATACCCATATCAGAAACATCACAAAGAAAATTTATTTCAAACTTAAAATACTTAAACAACTTAGACCCCTAGTTTACATACAAGATTTTATCAGTATAATTCAAGCCACCATAACCCCCCACTTTGACTTTGCGAACCTTATATTATTAGGTACATCAAAACAAAACATCAAAAGACTGCAACTCGCACAAAACTCAGCAGCTAGGATCATAACGAAAACACACTCTCATCAACATATAACACCAATTCTAGCATCCCTTCACTGGCTGCCAATTCAAAGCAGAATAACATATAAAACACTAATAACAGTATTTAAAACACTATTTGAAATGGCACCATGCACATTAAGTAACTTAATTACTAAAGAACATTCAAAACCTACTCAAAGAAAAAGTCAACTAAACAAACTTAAAACCCCAATAGATTTCATAAAAACAAATAAATCAACAAACAACAAAGCATTTTCACATGCAACCCCAATAGTCTGGAATTCCCTCCCAGTTGAACTAAGAATATTAACAGAGATTAATGAATTCCGCAAAAAATTGAAAACACACCTCTTTACAATACACTACAATAGTATAGACCAGCCACCAAAAGAATTAGATAAAGGCTAAGCAGTTTTTGTCTAACATCTCACTATAACAGAAAAAGAAAACCCGCCTCATCTGCATCTGAACTACTCATTACGATCATACCCCACATAACTTGATTCGTATTTAATAATATAATGTAAATGTACATAATGTATATAGTGTTGCACTGTTCTGTGCTAATCTGTTCAACATATTTGTTTACTGTACATAGGTTATAGTTATATCACGTTATATGTAAAACAAACTATGATTTGTTAACTGTTGTTATTTGTGAACCGCAGCTGATCTCTGGAAGCTGCAGTATATAAGAGCTTGTTAAATAAATAAATAAAATATAGCCCATTGGGTAATTTTCTAAAAGCCACTTTATTCATGTAAAACACGGTATTGCATGAAAAAAACATGAATAAAATTACCCCCCTGAGGCAATTTTTAAATGCCCTGTCTGGATCCAAAAGAGTTTGATCTACCTAGCTTTTAAATGGATTGTACAAGTGTAGTTTCCCTGAGTTTATTTATTTATTTATTTATTTTATTTAACTTCTCTTATATACTGCGCTATTACATATCAGTGCAGTTTACAATAAAACAACATATTACTATGTGGACGGGCCACATAGAATTTACATTAAACAAGGGTTAAAACTTGGATTCAACAGGGAATGACATATCTACAGCGTTATTTACAGCAATATATATAGAACAGTTAAAATATATACAGTTAAAAAGTATTCACAGACCGTCTGCCTGCTTCATGTGCAGATAGAATTTCAATGGAAAATCATGTGCATAGATTTCAGAATATCATGTGGCATGCCATTTTCCTCCCTCAGTTTAAACATGCCTCTGGGAATGCCTCCTTACAATTTGGCTGATAATATGCCTGCTATGGAAATTCAGGAGTTAGATGCCAGAGCTAGATTTACTACAAGGCCTGTGGTTTTTAATGCAAGTCCTATTTTATGCTGTGGGACCTATGTTCTAACGTTTTGGGCCATGTTTACTAAAGTGCGCCAATGGTTAGTAAAGGGTTTGCTATGTGTTAAGGATGCCACTTTAAAAGTTAGCATGGGGACCAGTGGCAAAACTCCCACACTAACTGCTTAGTGCACAACTGGATGGGGACTGGGTGAGTTAGAAGTGGAACATGGGCATTGATGGTGAAGAGTATTCAACACGCAGCTGTTGCTGTTGCCGTAAGTGTGAGTGCACTTAATATCTTTATCTTTATCTTTATTTAAAACTTATTATACCGCCTAAACCTAGAGGCATGCAGCGGTGTACATAAAATAAGGAGACTACTGTCAGAAACAGAAAGGAACTCCAATTCATTTACAGGAAAGGACAGCAGAGAGGAGAGAAGCAGGAAGAGAAGATAAAGGGAACATACAGACGGGTTAGGAGGGATCAATCAGCTGCCAGCAATGGAAGGAAGGGGAGGAGGGAGAGCAAAAGCTGTGCAGAAGAGGTGGGTTTTAAGCAAGGTTTTAAAGGAGCGGAAAGAGGATTCTAGACGCAGAGCTAAAGGGAGGGAATTCCAAAGACGAGGACCAAGGAAAAAGAAAGCGGAAGAGCATGTGGATTCAAGATGAGCCCTAGAGGGAGGTGGGAGAAAAAGACGATTAGCATGAATTGACCGAAGAACTCTAGAGGGGCAGTGAAAATGAACCAGATCCGACAGATAGAGAGGGATACCAGTGTGTAGAGCCTTGTGAACGAAAATCAGAATTTTATATTGAATACGAAAAGGGATAGGCAGCCAGTGCAAGTGGATAAGAAGGCCACAAGGCTGGCGTTAAGCTCACTTGCATGCCTGTTAGCATGGTGCCATGGAGTTGCCATATGCTAACAGCAGGGAGATGGACACACATGTGCCCTGAGGTTAGTGCAGGCCTCTGGGCAAGAATAGTGGCCTGATAGCCTGTTAGCATAGCGTACTTTGGTAAACATGTCCCTTTCAGCGTGCAAGTGAAAGGGGCATGAGAGTGAAAGAGGATAGTCTCACGAGTAATATGCCCCTTTGAGCGTGAGAGTGAAAGGGGATAGACTCAGGAAATATTTCTTCACGGAATGAGTGGTAGATGTGTGGAACAGTTTCCCAGTGGAGGTGGTGGACACGAGGACAGTACCTGACTATTGTAGTTGATATGGAAGGACAGACTAAATAGGCCAAGTGGTCTTTTTCTGTCATCATGTTTCTATGTTTCTAAGTATTAGCCCATGCCAAAAGTGGTTGCACTGGCTTTAAAAATTACCATCCCAGAACTGAGTCACAGTGTTTAAAATGCTCTCAATGATTTAGGTATTGTAAAAAGGCTAGCAAATAAACCACCTAGCTATAGGTTTGACCACGTATTTTCCCTGAAGTTTAAGCTTAGAGTGAAAGAGAAGCCTAATGTTTAGAGCACTGTTTGGTAATCAAGAGACCATACTTTAATTCCCACTAGCATTCCTTGTGGCCTTGGACAAGTCACTTAACCCTCCGTTGCCTCAGAAAAAATCCAAGTTATCAATATCCCTATTTGATGTATGTTACCAAGTTTAAGTTACAAAAGCACTATAAAAATCCTGTTAAATAAATTTGTTTTCATTGTACATTATTTAGGATATTGATGTCATTATACAGTGATCTTAAGACTTAGATTATGTCTTGCATAGTTTCTGTACATACAGAATTTTTGATGTACTGTTCATCAGTTACATCCTCTCCAGTTTATATTTCCCAGATCCGACCAAAGAGGTTAGAAAAAGACTAGGGAGGAGTGGCCTAGTGGTTGGGACAAGTTACTTTCAGAGGGCTGGGGGTTCAAATCCCACTAGAGGGCAGCAACCTTGGGCCAGAAGGACTGGGGCTTCTATTTACACAGATGCTCCTTGTGGCCTTGGGCAAGCTACTTAACCTTCCTTTGCCTCAGGTACAAAAATGTAGCTTGTGAGCCCTTCAAGCACAAGGGAAATATATATATATACAATACCCGAATGTACCAGAAGAAAAGCAGTATGTAAGCCTAGGTAAATAATAAACCCCTTAGCAGAGGTTTAATCTGTAGCAGCATTTACAACAAATTTAACTATAACTAGTCTATAAATGTTCTTATGAGCAAACATTTTTAAATATATGACTAATGCAGGTGCCAAGTTTTTTGAGTTTTCTTTTCTCAAAAAAATTGTGTGAATTCTGTGTCGAGAAGGAAAGAATAAAATGTCTATATATGACAAGAGCCAGAATAGTTCCAGTTTCATCTAATCACGCTGTCCTGAAGATTTCACTCTGCTTGAATAATGAAAAAGAAAGTGATAAAAATTCCATGAAGCTAAGCACGCCCGAGGACAGGTTCAGTTGTAGCAGTGTGCTGAAAGAAAGGCGTTTAAGGTGACAGAAGTTTAATTGCACAGGGTTTAGGTCTACAGGAAAGCAAGGGGAAAGGGCACAGACAATGGGGATTATTAAATGTCTGGTGTTTAAGACAGCAAGGCCATTGTTAAATCATAAATCCCTGCCTTCCCCCTCCCCCCTCCACACTCTATCATGTAGAGAAAATAAAAAGGAATTATTACACTTACTGAACCTGAAAATCATGGTCTCTCTCAAACGTCTGTCAGGCACCATGTTCTTTATAACGTACCTGACTGTATAACACAGCAATCGTGCACAGAGCAGTACAGATGTGATATATTCCCAGTGGCCTTGGTCTGAAATGCAGCATGGAAGAAAAAAAAGCCAGAATTTTGTTTAAAACCTGTAATGACAGTGTTATTTATAACGGTTCTATAGTACAGGATTATCTACAAAAAGCCAGTGTCCTGTTTCATGTCAGAAGGCACATGATTTTAAAAAAGGAACCTTTGGATGGCTTTTCTATAGCAAATGCAGTGATGCTAGTTATTCATTAAGAAATGCAATAATTTATTCAGGGATATGGGGAATCAGAGTAAATTTTAAAAAGTGTTCAGAGCAAGAGAGGATGTATTTTCAAGTCATAAAAGCATAAGAATGGTGGTCTCTTCTAAAGCTATCTATGACAGAAAAGTATTTGTAATGTTCCTGTGTGAATGGAACATCCATTTGTTGTGACTATTTAGGAGAGCAATGAGGAAGAAGTGGAGTCTAATGGTTAACTCACATGAAAGTACATTTTAGAAGGCCATTGGGGTATTCCCTGGGACTTCCAAGTTAAAACCTCCAAAAATTCTGTTGGAGGGCCAGTCCCTTCCCCAAAAGATAGACATAGAAACATGAAAACATGACGACAGAAAAAGACCACATGGCCTATCTAGTCTGTCCTTCCATATCAACAACTACGATAGTCCCCGTTTTTCCTTTAGAGATCCTCTGTTTGTCTCATGCTTCTTTGAATTCAGATACTGTCCTCATCTCTACCACCTCCACAGGGAGACTATTCCATGAATCCACCACTCTTTCCATAAAGAAATATTTCTGCATATCACTTCTGAATCTATCCACTTTCACCCTCATCCCATGTCCCCTGTAACCACCTTTTGTGCCCCAGCCAAAGCGTGTAGGGCTTAAGCGACCCATTATCCTTCTTTGAACAGCTGTCTGACCTTTTCCTGAGGCAAAGCCTTTTGGGAAATGTAGTTTCTTTCAGTGTCCAATGAAGAGTAGTGTGAACTCAAAGTGACCAGCTGTTGCGCGGCGCTTTTCTAACAGCTGGTCAAACAAGAAAAGAGACAGAACATAGGAAGACACGAAAGGTCGGCAGCATCGTTTTGTACATGAACTTAAGGCAATGAGGTTCTCCTGATGAAACCACAGGCCGTGAAACGCCGCAGTGGGACCCCTATGAGAGCGTCGGGAACTCAGTGGAACTCAGTAGAATTAGCATACAGACTCCAATCTATGCAATATTTCTGAGAGCTTGGATTACAACAGCTAAATGCCAGCTAAGTGCCATTTTTTTGGAATATATGAGTGATTCTGATATACACGCTCTATGATACCAAGCCTTAAAGACTGATATTATTACTTTTAGTAGTGCGGGGGCTGTTCTTATAAATTGATTTCCATAAAAAAGGTCATTGATGTGACTATCAGCTACAGCTGTGGAGAGTATAATCTATTAGCCCGGCTGGCTAGAAACTGAGACCTTTGGAAATCTGAAGATATGATAAGTAAACCCTTAAGTAGCTGAGATACATATTTAAGCATTAATTTGTTATTTTTGAGCGCAACCTCAGATATCATTATGGGACCGGGTAGAGACATAGCCTGTCCTTTCTTCTATACCCCGCTCTATCCCCTGGCAAAATGGAGGCCAATCGTTTCCTAGAATAATGTCATATAAAAACTGCGGGACTATTGCCACCTTCACTTTCTTTTCTGTTCCCAACCCTTTTATTGTAAGGTCATATACAGGGTAATAGGAGGCCGTCCCGTGTACACAATGTACTCTAACTTGCCCTACTGCTCAACTCGGTGCTGACTGGGCTTGTATGGCCTGCCAGAGCCGCTGGGACACCATACTCTGGTCAGCACCAGAGTCCAGCAGCGCCTGGGCCTCTACGCCCTCTACTTATACAGGAAGTAAAAACCCTGCCTGGATTTTCTTTCCATTGCCAGACACCAATGCAGTACGTAAGATAGAATCTTTTTGAAAATGCCCCAATTTCCCGCATTTAAAACATTTTTCTTTAGTATTGGGAAAACCCGCATTCTCATAAGATGGTTTACTTCGCATATTCCTCTCTATACTACCAGCTCTTGTCGCCCCCAGAACGCCTGATTTTGAGGTTTTTGCAAATTCGGCCTCAAAATATCGTTCCGACAAGATGGCGGCTTCCGCTGTTGTTTTACAATTCTGCAACATGAGAAATGTTTTTACCTCTGCTGGTAAAGCTTCCATGTATTGTTCCAAAACCATATCATCAAATACAGCCTCTACAGTCCGCTGTCCAGGGTTCAGCCATTTCCAGGCTAAGCCTCTTATTCTGTAGTACAGGGCTTTAGGGGTTTCTCCAGGCCTTAATTTGGCCTCCCTAAACCTGCGCCTGTAGAATAAAGGGGTTAGCCCTAACCTGTCTCTTACAGCATTTTTGACTGCACTATAATCTACTGCCAAGGTAGCAGGCATAGACTTATACGCAGACAAAGCTTCGCCTGAAAGGGACATCGCGAACCTTATTGCCCACTGCTCTTTAGGCAGCCTTACGGCTTCAGCGATGCGCTCAAAGGCATCTATATAATCGTCCAGGTTATCTGTAGGAGATAATTATCCCAACGTGAGTGCACCACTATTAGGTAGTCCTACCCCTTGGGTATACATAGGTATGTCTCTCACTGGCTCCTGCTGCTGCTCCACTAGCTTCTCCATGAGTTCTCTGACAGGCTTTTGCTGTTCATGGATAGCAGCAACCATTTGCTCCTGCACCCGCCGAGTCATCTCTAGCTGCTTGTCCCATTGTAAGGACATCCACCTCAGCATCTCCTGAGGATCCATCTCAGATGTCCAGGTACCTGTAGAAACACACAAAAAAAACCACCAAGTGTGGCCCAAAAAAAAAATTTCCCTCCTTTTTTTTTTTTTTTTCAACACTGTGCACTATCTCTCTGTGCACTACCCCTTTCTCCGGCTTATCCTTCCACACCCGTGCCTAGCCACCATTACCTGGGCACAGTGCAGAGTCAGGCACTGAGAAAGGTAGCTCCCCTCCTGACCGATTGTCAGCCGAGCAGTGGGTCATTCTGCTCCTGGACGTCAGCTCACTGCTGCTGGAACCTCGTCCTTCGAGGGTCCTTGTAATCCGGGCAAAAATCCGTACTACTACGCCATTTGTAACCACCTTTTGTGCCCCAGCCGAAGCGTGTAGGGCTTAAGCGACCCGTTATCCTTCTTTGAACAGCTGTCTGACCTTTTCCTGAGGCAAAGCCTTTTGGGAAATGTAGTTTCTTTCAGTGTCCAATGAAGAGTAGTGTGAACTCAAAGTGGTTTTAAGCAAACAGGATTTATTTCCCCTCCGGGCGGATTTCAGCATGGAACAAAGGTAACACAAACCATATACTTCTGGCAAAGGACAAAATGAAAAGTCTCCAACAGAAATAGCTTAACTTCAGCAGTAATAAACATTTGCTTCCCAGCAATTAGAACAAACAGTTCTGTTTCCCACAGCTTTGTACTTTTTCTCTTAGCACTTCTGCAGTTCTCTGCACTGCTTAAACTCAACGCAGGGAAAATATCTCATTCGATATTGTAATCGTACAGTCCATCAATTCTTCAGATATGTTGCCTAGCCCTGGCTCTGTTTCCATTAACTCCTCATGGAAGTCAGGCAGAAATGTTTGCAACGGTGTTTCAGGGACCACGCCCTTCCTGACTGGCTTAGGCTTTATATCATACTCTTGGCACATGTATTGCTGTAAACAATCATCCTCATTACAGGTATTAAAACCACAGTCCCAACCCTTTGGGTAAGTAAAATCACACTGATTATCAACAGCCTTATTTGAAACCCAGTCTCTGGGCTTACCTCTTCGTCTGCCTGCAAACGGCTTTCTCTGGGCTTTGGAAACAGCTGTTGATTCAAAACCTGATTTGTGAGCTGTGGGTTGCAACTGCCTTTCTGGCTTTTTCCTATCCTTGTAATTCCCAGAATACTGCAAACAGCCTGGCCTGCTTTTGCTGTATTCTTCTCTTGAAAAACACTTTATAAATGGTTCTCCTTCTACCTTTAAACTTGGCTCTGGCTCTGGGCTTTCTCTCCGTTTTAATGAGTGTTCCTCTAGACTTGCCACGGTCTCTCTCCCATGGTTCTGGGCTGGAACTCTACTGTTAGCTCTGCCTAGGCCTGGAACTCGGACTCCTCCCTGGTCCTCCTCTTGGTCTGTTAGCTGCCCTCTTTGCTGGCCTCTCACCGGAACCCTCGATTGGCCTTGTAGGTAACCTCCCAGCTGAGCTTGTGTTGGAGCTTCCTGTGTGGCTCCTAGTCGAGACCCTTTTCTTTCTACAGAGGCCTCTTTATTTGTCTGCCCTCTAGGGCAGTGCCTGACTCCTCCTCCTAGCAGGTGCTCTGATTCAGCTCGTGACTCCTGAGCTAACTGGCAGCAAGGGCGTGTTTCTTTCCCCTGTGTCTGGTTTCCCTGGTAACTACTAGCCATGTGCTTTTGTTTACCATCCAGCACTGCTTCTGATTCCTGCTTTTTGGCTCTTTCTAAAGGGCTGGAGGAATCCACCATGTCACACCCCTCATAGCAGAGCTTGCTTTCAATCGAAAGAGGCTCTCCCCCTGTGTATTTATGTCATGGAGGAATTTAAACGTCACCACTAACATACCAGAAAACGGGAATATGCACAGTTAAGGCCTGGACACATGCAGGAAGATGGGTGATTTCAGAAGCATGCACGTGCAAAACATAAATATGGAAGTGCCCCATGAGATAAACATGTCAAGCATGGATATTGTGGAACCTGTATGTGGATATTTCATCATTCCATGTATGGCCAAGCTATTTTGCAAATGGAGACCCATGCAGATGGTCGCAGACACAGCCCAGCCCGGATAGCATTTCTCTGGCCTCAGCCCATAATGTTTGGGTATGGCAGAGGGGTACTACCCATGCAGATTGTCACAGGTATAGCCCTGCATGGGTAGCGCCTCTGTACCTGTGATGGTCTGCACAGGTAGTGCCCCTCTTCCATACCTATGCAATATGGGCTGTGGCAGCATGGATGTTGCCCAGCAGCACTGCATAATGAAGGGTGCCCCCTACCCCACAAGGGACATCATCAGAGCAACGCATGCCATGGTTGCCATGCCCGCTTACTATGTTATGCGACCTACATGGGTATCGCAGTCTGGGGGGCACTGCATGATTATCTTGCCGTCGCTCAGTGCTGTGCCGCTATAGTGTCCTATGGCAGTGAGCTGTCACGCAGATTTTCAAAACGTCAGCACCCAGGGGCCTATTTGGGTACTGGATATGCCTTTGGATGGGGCATGACACTGCTGCGCATTTTAATCGTGTATGCATAAGAGGACCTACGCGGGTTGCCGAACACCACCTTAGGGCGTAGCTACACAATGGCTGACAAGGCACCAACAGAACACACAAGGAAGGCTAATTTCACGCCTTCACAGTCAGCTATGACCCTGGGGCTCATCCTGCAGCAGCACACTGCCCTCTTCACTGCAGAGGATGCCAGCACCCAGCAGATAGCATTGCAAAACATGGTCTGTAGGGTCAATGCAGTACACCAGCACAACAGGGACATGGAGGACATAAAAAAGAAGTGCCACATGGTATGGCAGGCAGCAAAGGAGAAGAGGTCAAGAAAAAGCAGGCTGCCACCTGTGCAGCAGTGCAGCCTCACCCCACTTGAAGAGCAGGTGCTGCAGTACATGGAGGAGGTCACTGTCTCTGGGGTTGCAGGCTTTGACAACTGCACTACAGGCACATAGGGGGGTGAGTAGGGTGCCCCATGGCCCGGGGGGGACCATGACAGCCATGTATATGTCCCCTACCATGCCTCCATCCATGCCTTGGGTGTTACATGGGGTGGGTATGGTTTGGATTGTGCACCACCTGCCAGTTTTGTAGTGGGCAGGTGCCACCCCATAGGCCGACTTGGCAAGCCATGTCACTAACCTCTGCCACCTTTGCTCTCCCACAGACCTGCCAGGGACCCCGCCCTCCCAGTCTGGGACAGATGCATCGGAGGAGAGCCTCAACACCCATCACAGATGATGCCAGTGCACAGCCAGGATGCAGCACAGCCATCGAGGCTGGTGTGCCTGCCACGGCAGTGGAGCAGTCCAGTGTGCCAGCCATGACAGAGGAGCAGTCAGATTTGCCACCCAGGGAAGTGGAGCACGCCAGTGTGACTTCCAGTGCCAGGGAGATGGAGACAGATGATGCCCCACTTGCCAAGCTACAATTTTCCATCCTGGATGATCCTGTGAGTGCAGGGAGCAGTGACCGGGATCAGAAGCTACTGCAGGAGGGTGCTCGCCTGGTGACTGGCACAGAGAGCATACTGTCTGAGGCTGCAGAACAGGCAAGGGAGGCAAAACACAAGGAGTGGTGGGTCCTCAGATTACATAGGGAATGCCACATGGAGGGGCACCTGTAACTGATGAGGGAGATGGCAGCTTACCAGGCATCAATCACTGGTTCCCTGCGCAGTTTGGTAGGCCTCATGCAGGCACAGTGGGTGGGTGCTGGTGCTGACAGTGCAACAGCACAGCCACCTGCTAGCCCTGGGCCATATCCGTCAGCTCATCCCGCTGGGGAAAGTGATGACACTGTCAGCATATCCTCCGACATCACTCCACTGCATTGCAGTGCGTGTGTTAGCAAGCCAGCGGCTGCTGGGGTAGGGGAATCATGGGGGGGGGGGAATAAAGTATCACTGCACACATTGCATGGTAATGGGCACTTTACTGGTGATTGTGTGTGTCCTAGCCTGGTGCTGGTGTGAGGCAGTCACCTCAGAAATTGTCTCGTATCATCCGTGCACAGTGGGCCAGTGCCCTGGCCTGCTACTAGTTCCTGGACTATGTACCATCACCATCTTCTGCCTCTGCAGCCTCACACTCCTCCACAATTGCTGGCTCTGGGTCTGGCACTCCATGCATCCGTGACATGTTGTGGAGTATACAGCATGATACAAATATCTGGCATACTTGCTCCGGGATGTAGAGGAGTTGCCCACCGCTCCTGTTGAGGCACCAGAAATGGCTCTTCAGCACCCCAATTTCATGCTCCACACATGCCCGTGTCTGCTGATGGGCGCTATTGTACCACTTCTCCTGCTGGATCATGGGTGGCACACTGGGGTCAGCAGCCAGGTCCTCGGGGGATATCCACGGTCACCTGTGGGGTCAATGTGAGCTGTGAACATGAGCATTGGGACATGCATTGGGTATAGTCTATGGACTGCTATGGACCACATACTGCACACCATCTACTAACAGGGCAGGGTATAATATTTACCAGTCAATGACAGTGTGGCAGTGAGATGACACCAACATATGGCCTGTGTGGCAGTCAGGTATTTTGGGGGGGGGGGGGGGTAATTGCTGATGGTGACATGGGCAGGCCTGTTGGAAGAGATGGGGGGTAGGGGCATGACAGAGGGATGCAGTTGGGGGGTCTTCAGGCTGGGATGGGGGCAGACATGGATGTGCCCTACATAGACTTTTGCCATGTGGCTGTGCTACACGGCACTATGCCATGCTCTTCCACATTCTACATGTTGGTGCATGCTGCCTGCTCTCAGCCATAGGGCTTCTCCTGGTTGTTAATACAATGTCTATTATGGCCTGCAGTGCGCATGGCTCTGCGGAATATACAGAACACATCTATCACCGCCTGTTTGCAGTATACATAGAAACATGACGACAGAAAAAGACCACATGACCTATCTAGTTTGTCCTTCCATATGAACCACTACAACAGTCCCTTTTTTCCTTTAGAGATCCTCTGTGTTTGTCCCATGCTTCATACTACAGCAGGCTTCCATTCTGGGCCTGTCCTGGGGCTCACACATGTGCACACTCACCTAGCAGACATGGATCTCTGAGCTGACTCTCGGCTGCTGCCTGTCCCAGGCTGGACTGGGCAAGGACAAATGCATCATAGCAGGACCCTGGGTAGTGGGTGCAAATATCAATGAAGTCCATGTTGACACAACGACCTGCATGTTCATCGATGTGTACCCATGCTTGTTCCGGTATGCCCTCTGCTTCAGCCGCGGTGGCCACAGTGCAATGAGGGTGCAGTCTAAGTATCTAAGCACCAATGGGAACCCAGCAACAATGTAGAATGACTGCATGGTCTCTTGCCACATCTGCTGTGTCTGGGAGAAGGCTATGAGGTGGCACATTCTCCGCAGCAGGGACCTGGTGAAGGTTCCTATGTAGTTGCTGGCAGTGGACTGTGTAATTCCAACAGTCATCCATATCACATGCTGGAAGCTGCCAATTGCAAGGAATCCCAGGGCAGTGGTCACCATCATGACCACTGGCAGGACCTGGCTTCTGGATGTGGAGGTCTCCAGGACCACACTGAGAATACTGCACAGCTCGGTTGTAGTTGCTCCATCCAGTCTGTATCTCTGGTAGACCTTCTCCTCCATCAGTTGCAGGTAGATCACCCTGGGCCTGTGTGGGGCACAGTACCTGCGTCTCGGGTGCTGGGCTACAGCCTGCTGCGGGCGCGTCTCCACCTCTGGATCACCATGTGCATGGCCCACACGGCATCTCTGCCTGTCCAGTGTCGCTTTACATCTGCACAGTTTGGGTACAGGCCTGCACATGCTCCCCTCACTCTACTGTGCACTATTTTGCCACTACATGGGTTCGCTGCTCACTATCAGCAGTCGTATATGCTGGGAACCATTGCTTAAGCTAAGCAGTTAATGACATCCAATGTTGGTGCACACGGTTTCGGAAATCTGCTTTATGTGGGTTTCACAGTGACATGTCCCCGTTCCGCCCCCTGGCGCTATGCAAGTAGCTGGGCCTTAACGATTCAAGCCACCTTGTTGAATATCTGGTTTACACGGTTATGGCGGTTTTACAGGGCTAAGGCCGGCCTTTAAACATGCAGCACGCACCTAGGGCTTCTAAAATCGAGCCCAATATGTTCATTCAGCTAACGCAAGTTTTAAGTTAATGGGGAGCATATTTAAAGGGATTTATGTGGTTAGCGACAGGGTGTTCTAGGGGTGGAGCGGTGGTGGCACCATTAGCTAGCTGATTAGCGGTGATATTCGGCTGCTAACCAGTTAGTTCAAACATCTAAAGTTAGAACAGACAAAAGGCTGTCCTAACTGTAGGTGCTTTTGAAAGACGGCTAGTGGCTGAATATCATCAGTGACAGGATAGCAAAAGGGCAATCCGAGCAAACTGATATTCGGTGCCAATCGCTGGATATAGCCCGGCACTGAATATCTGGTTTTAAATAAAAGTGACAATGGCCTTTCTCTTTAAAAGCACTAGATGCTGCTGTGGTAGGCAAAGGCCTATGATCCACGCTGCTTGAACTAGGCAGGCAGGCCTAAGCAGCTTGACCTGTAAGTAAAGCCTGTGGTTAGGCCCAGAGGAGTGAAAACCCCCGCCAATGCTGCTTTCATAGAATCGAAACTTAACTAAGCCTAACCAAGCATAGCTAAGCAGAATCGAAACTTACAAAAGATAGAAAAACAAGCTTTAATTGGTACTGATAAGAGTGTGAAATCCTTTGTGAACTAATTAATTCTGCTGAGAGAAGGGTTACAGTGCCCTGCTTTCCCACATGTTCTAGTCAGCTAAGTGACCTTGGAGGAGAATTGTATCAAGAGTCTAAGAACTGTCCATTGTAATGGGGACTGTAAGGGGGGCAAGCAGGTGCTGAACCCAGACTAAGGTCCTCATTGGATGACTACGTAGTGGTACCGGGACCAATAGATGGGGAAGAAGGGGTTACCGGGACCAATGAGAAGTTTGCCTATGTACAGAATGGAGAAGAAAGGTATAAAAGTTGTTGTTTTGCTAGAAACCAGGGCTCAGCCATTTTGAATGTGATTCTGCTTGAGTCTTGTGCACAATAAATGATTTGGACCTTCTGAACAGACTCCTGGTATTATTGGATTGTTTGCACTCTGCCGCTACATTGCCAATACTGTCCCGCCCTCACACATTTCTTAGAATTAGGAATATGTAGTTGTTAGTTCTCATTCAGTCTGTTAATGTATGTTAAAACATTCAGAGAGATGTTTAATAAGATGTGCTAAGCAGTTAATGTGGGCCCAATTTTGCATTGGGCAGGGCTAAGCACCATAGCCGTATAGCCCTGCCCACTGACCTTTAACCCCTAATTTTCATTTCCACGGCAACGGAATTGAAAATCTGGGGTTCGTCAGAAAGCCACCAAGCCTAACCGGGCAGCAATAATTTTGGATGCTGCCTGGTTATCCCCTGACCTGTGCTGCATAGAGACAGCGTTTTTGGACGGTTGCTGCAAAACTCTATACTTTGTTATTGCACTTGATACAGGGTGAGGATACCCGAAACGCGCGCGTCGTGCGAGTGGACTTCTGGAAGCAGCGTTGTTTTGGACTGAGATAAGTTTTGTATTTCTAAAGTTATTTTGATTGTGGTTTTGGGTGAAGAACCTTAAAAATAATAAAAAGTAGCTACCCGCTGGGTGGGGGTCGTTTTTCCCTTTCGACCTCCCCACGGTCAGCTCCGACAAAAGAAAATTATTATACTACGGGTCACCTATATTTGGTTGAGGTTTTTATGCTTTGATTATTGATTTACCTTGACCTTAAGGTTTATTTTTTTGTGCCTGGTTATCCCCGGCACCTTAAAGATAGGCAAGGGTTTTCCTCGCCAATTTTAAGGTGCAGAGTGCTAACTGGGCAGCATCCAAAATCACTGCTACCCGGTTAGCACCATTCCCCACCTCCGCTCCACCCCGGAATGCCCCCAACACACCTTGATGCAAAACCGGTTAACACTGGGGCTCGTAGGGGACTAAATAGGGGATTTTCAAAGGCACTTGCCATGTAGGTGCCTTTGAAAATACCCAATTAAGGCATTTACACAGTTGGCTGTTAACCATGTACATTTATTTTATTTTATTTTATTTATTTAACAAGTTTTATATACCTTTGAATAAATGCATTCAAAAATCGGGCCCGTGGTTTTTAGCACACCCTAACTATTAGCACAGCTCTGAGCTAACATTTATTGCATGATAAAAAGAGCTACACAACAAAAATCCATTCTGAATCATAAATTTCCAGAAACAATCCTGTACAGCAAAATAAAATCATGTATTCAAATTACAATTTCAGTTACAGTTTACTAATTTGATAGACTGCCAATCGAGAACCACATCTTGACAGTGTACAATAAAATAAGAACAAAAAATAACAAAAACACAAAAACAAAAGCGTTGGGTGAACTGCAAGGACAGGAGGGAGCAGGAGGCCAAGATTACAAGATTGGTTCAGCTACATAAGACCACAAAAGGAAGGGGGAAACAAAGAAACAGTGCAGCCGGAATTGCTAGCCGAAAGCATGTCAAGGCAAGGATAAGCGACTCAGGGAGTAGGTGATGGAAAGGCCTGTGCAAAAAGATAATCTTTGAGTTGAGCTTTGAAATGACTAAAAGAGAACAGAAATCATAAGAAAGCTTCCCCCCTCATGTCTCATTGGTGTAATTAAAATACTAATGAAGGGGAAGAAACTCAATATTCAATTTTAGAGGAAACAAAGACAAGAGCGGAGAAGCCTCTTGAAGAAAAAGAAAAGTCATTAGAGGCCTAGTCCTATTCATCTTGAATAAAAGTAATCAGAAGAAAAAATGAATAAGGGGAACATTCCTGGTGGCTTTGGACAGTTTATTGGACAAGAAGCTGGTTAATTGTTCAGGATCAAAGAAAACATATTTAACACTGATATTTAATCACATACTTGTAATATCTCAGGGTAGCATGAGCAAGCATATGCATTTTCATGTTATAAAAGAAATCAGCCGTCAAAACAATCTAAGCATAAAATCTTGATTGCAAATAGTGGAACTTCATCTTCTTTTGTTTATTGCTAAGGGGTATGTTTAATAAACTGTCTTAATGTTACCGCTGCTAGTTACAGCGATAATGTGAAGAATGCCATATAAGGAGTGGGCATTCCAGTCCTAAGGTAGCAAGAATCTGTATCGCGTGATAGTGGGTGCCGTGGCACGTTAATGCGCATTAACCCTAAGTACATGCTAGTGCAGCATTAGACACTATAAGGATGTAGCCCACTGGTTACTGCAATGACAGTGGTGGCAGAGGTCATGGGTTCAATCCTGCAGTGGTGTAATCTAAAAAGGCTGTCTGAGGCATTTTCTTTTAATTTAAATCAGTGCTGCCAGCAAAAACACCCTCACAGTGCCATAACCTAAGGTGCCTCATAAGGCGCCCTATAAGGTCACATTATAAAGTGCCCTGTCCACCAAGGCACCCTATAATGTGCTCTATAGGGCGCTGTATAGGGTGCTTTGCAGGGCGCCTATGAGGCACCTTAGGCTACAGCACTGTGAGGGTGTTTCTGCTGGTAGCACTGATTGAAATGAAAAGGAAAAGCCTCAGACAGCATTCTTAACACCACTGTGGGATCAAACCCATGACCTCTTCTTCTACAGTCATTGAAGTAACCAGTGGGCTACATCTCTATAGCAGCTAGCACACTCCTGGCTGGCTACAGAAAGACTGCAGGTCACCACACAAACTGTCTGCTGTGGTTACCAGGATAGGGTAAATCACCCGTACCCATGATGCACTGCACATGCAGATCAGCAGCCTACATCTGATCACAAGATGGGGTATGCGCCTCTATAGCACTCCAGCCTGGTAAGGGGGAACTGACCGTGTGTGTTACTGGCACAGAGTAGCTGCAGACCGTGACATCATGCAGTTCCTGTGCTCACCCTGAGGGTGAAGTGGGGGGCCCAGCACCAGGTCCGCAGCACATTGCACAGCTGAGATAAGCTGCGCTGCAGTTCCCCATCAGTGCCAGTGTATGATGGGTAGTCCCTGCAAACACACCTAGGATACACCTATGTCCATCAGTATTTCCCAGTCATGTCTAGGCCTCGTGGACTATAATGCACCGAGAATAGGGCATATCCTGTGTGGGTGCCATGGTCACATGTTATAAGTGAAAGGGGAGGATGTTCGGACCCCAAAGCGGATTATGTAGCACTACCCAACCTGCCCCTGTGGGTAAGGGTGGGGGGCAGGATCTCCCACCAACAGATCCACATTCTACATCTCTGCAATGGTGGCAGCAGAGGGGGAATGGGCACCCTACAGGGAGGTCAATGCAGATCTGTACACAACGCATAGGGCAGTAGGCCTCGAAAACCTCAGCTGCCCCCCACCTGACATTCACCAGCAAAGGGCACTTTCAGTCTCCACCTGCAGCACCCTGCAAGGTGTTCCAGCCATACACATGCTAACTGCAGATAGTCCACTAGCTAGTACATAGTGCATAATGCTGGAGGAACTAGGTGCACCCAAAAACAGGATGCAAGTACACACACACCAAGCAGGTATGTCAGTGATTGGGTCCCAAAAAAGAAAACCAAGAGATATCACATGAGAGAAATACTGTAGAGCACTATGGGGTAACCTAGTCATGCCGTGGTCACTAATCAGTCAGGGTGAGAGTGACATCCCAGCATGACATGCTGTGGCCACCCTGTCCGTGCAGGTGGTGGCCGGGCACTACAATGTCCCAGCCATAGCCCTATGCCCTGTGCAGATGCTACATACCCAGGCCGCCCTGTCTGGGCCATACCCACAGTACCTTGCTCCTCATTATGCACATTGGCAGGCTAACTCTGGAAACAGTGCAAGAATTGTGGGCTCAGTAAGGTGTAGGCAGCCACATAACACTGGATAGACATATGCACACTACCACACCTATTTCAGCCTTGTGCAGCTATGGAGGTGGTTGGCAGCCCTGGCCGCCACACCAGTCCTGGGCACAGTGCAGGCATTGCTATGGTACTCAATACTGTTAGGGTCACTCCCCGGGGGAGTTAAACACTGTCAGAAAGAAAACCTGAAACACACTCCACAGATATCAGAAAGGTTGATATGATGAATCCTGTCAACAAATTGTGTTCAACTTAGGATTTGTTATCTGACATTATTCATAGCAACCTTTTGATATATGTGGAACGTGTTTCCACGTTTAAGATGGCATTGCTAAAGTTTTCAGGTCTAGTATTGGTTGATGCTGCTGTGTGCAGGGCCCAACAGCCTGACTCTCCATGAGCCGCTGCATAGTGGGGCCTGTGGGTGTGGGTGTTTGTGCCCCTGTTGGCCGCTGCTCTAGGGCAGAGGTTCCCAACTCTGGTCCTGGTGGGCCAAACATGGTTCAGGTTATCATGCTGTCCGTAATGAATATGCATGGATACCTTTGCATACAATGGGGGTGGTGCATGGAAATATATCTCTTGCATATTTATTAGGGACATCCTGAGAACCTGAATGGTGTTTGGCCCTCCAGGACTGGAGTTGGGAAACTTCTCTAGGGATTGCACATGTTTATTTTATTTATTTATTTATTTTTATTTAGCAAACATTTATATACCGCTGCTTCCAGCGATCAGCAGCGGTCTGATTACACAAGGGGAACATAAAGAGGACTGTCAATCAGTACAGTAAAATTTGGGTGTGTACAGGTTGATCAGGAGGGTAGGCACATCACACGAGGGGTTTGTTAGGTATATGAGTACTAATTACATATATACATATATACATTATACAATATGCGAGCAGGAGTACATAAATATGTTCTGGACTTAGACCCCTTAGGTTAATTCAAATTAAAATGACTCTGGAAAAGATGAGTTTATGGTATATGTGCTCTGTAGGGTATAATATAGGTGTTTATGGCATGTTACTTATATCTGCAATAAAGATTCTGTCTTTATTACCATGGTTTAGTAAGGGTAAAATGAGGGGACATGGTCTGCAGGAGCCACAGCTGAGACTTGAACCTGTGACCTTCTGTCCCTAAATTTACTGGGTGTGTACTGCACCAAACTGTTGCCACAGAGGCAGGTTATTCCCTGGGGATAGCATTACTGTTCATCAGACAGCCCTTGTCTGTTGTACTGCATGCCACCCACGTGAACAAGGCTTGGCTTTGGTGTGCTGTGGGCAGATGCCACTGCCCCCTCTACCACCAGTACCCCTCTGCCACCATGCTGACATGCCCTCATGCCGGTGGTGCTGGTGGTGCACAGTCCCAGGACATCCAGTGTGCCAGTAGGCGGCTGCCTATGGTGTGGGGTCTTGGGTAGGGGTGCCTACATTGACATCCGCGCTTACCCCCGGTACCGCCTTTCAATGTTATGTGCCCTTTGGGGTGCCTGCTGGGTGATGTCCGCTGGTACACTGTGGGTCACACACTCGTGGGCATGTTTGCCCTTGGTCAGATGCTGGCCTGCTGTTTTTCTGTTTCTGTGTTTCTATGTGCCACCTAGGCATCTGCCTGGTCCACCCTGTGCCCCAGCTACCCCATTGCATGTCCCGCCTTCAGCCTCCTGTGCCCCATTTGCAGCCTCACCATCGTGCCCTCTCGTACTTGGGCACTATGCTGTTGCTGCTGCACTTGTATCACTACTATCACTTTTCTTGGTTTCCCTGCCTTTGCTGTACATTGCTGCCTGAAATGGTTTCTCTCTCTGGCAAATGTGCCTCTAGCGTGATGTTTTCACTGGCGCTAATTTTCAGACCTTCATTTCACGGCGTTAGTGTGCATGGAGCCTCTCCCCGTCCACTCTCTGCCCATTGACCCCTTCTGTCCACCCCTGGGGAGCCTTACTCTGCCCTCTGGGGAGCCTTACTCCACCCTCTGTGCACCTTAACGCCGCCGGCCACATTATCACGTGATACGTGACGTTCTTGCACAGTAATGCACCATTATCGTGCGATAACATCACTTATCGTGTGACAATGTCGCAGCTGCGACGTTAGCACCGTTTAGTAAACATACCCCTTAGAGTTTGTCTTATATTTTCTATATCGCCTCTCACTGGCTTGAGTAGCGAGGAGATTTACACTAAGGGGTATGTTTACTAAACCGTCTTAATGTTACCGGTGCTAGTTGCAGCAATAATGTGAAGAATGCCATATAAGGAGTGGGCGTTCCGGTCCTAAGGTAGCAAGAATCTGTATCGCATGATAGTGGGCGTCGTGGCACGTTAACCCTAAGTTCATGTCAGCGCAATGGTAACAGCTATAAAGATGTATCCTACTGGTTACTGCAATGACTGCTAAGGCAGAGGTCATGGGTTCAATCACATTGTGGTGTTATGTAAGAAGGCTGTCTGAGGCATTTCCTTTTTTAAATTTAAATCAGTACTGTCTGAGGCATTTCTTTTTTTTAATTTAAATCAGAACTGTCTGAGGCATTTCTTTTTTTAATTTAAATCAGTGCTGCCAGCAAAAACATCCTCACAGTGCCGTAACCTAAGGTGCCGCATAAGGTGCCCTATATGGCACACCATAGGGCACATTATAAAGTGCCCTGTCTGCCAAGGCACCTTATAATGTGCCCTATAAGATGCTTTATAGGGCGTCTTATGAGGCACCTTAGGCTACAGCACTGTGAGGGTGTTTTTGCTGGCAGCACTGATTTAAGTTAAAAGGAAATGCTTTAGATAGCTGTCTCCCACCACTGTGGGATCAAACCTATGACCTCTACCTCAACAGTCATTGAGGCAACCAGTGGATTACATCCCTATAGCATCTAACACACCACTGGCTGGCTACAGAAAGACTGCAGGTCACCACACAAACTGTCTGCTGTGGTTACCAGGATAGGGTAAACCCAACCGGACCCATGATGCACTGCACATGCAGATCAGCAGCCTATAGCTGCTCAAAAGATGGGGTATGCACCTCTATAGCACCCCGGCCTGGTAGGGGGAAATGACCGTGTGTTACAGGCACAGAGTAGCTACAGACACTGATAGTGTGCGGTTCCTGTGCTCACCCTGAGGGTAAGGTGGGGCGCTCAGCACCAGGTCCACAGCACCTGGCTTGGCTGACATAGACTGTGCTGCAGGTCCCCATCAGTGCCAGTGTGTGATAGTTAGTCCTTGCAGACACACCTAGAATACACCTGTGTCCATCTGTATTTCCCAGTCATGTCTAGCCCTTGTGGACTATGATGCACCCAGAATAGTGCATATCCTGTGTGGTTGCCATGGTCATATGTTTATAAGAAAAGTGTGATGATTGGACCCAAAAGCGGATTATGTAGCACCACCCAACCCATCTCTGTGGGTCAGGGTGGGGGACAGGATCGCCCACCAACAGATCCACATTCTACATCTCTGCAATGGTGGCAGTAGAGGGGACCATCAACCCCAGTCCTGCTGGGGAATAGGCACCCTACAGGGCAGTCAATGCAGATCTGTACACATCACTGGCAGACAAGCAGTAGGCCTGGAAAAGCTCAGCTGCCCCCCACCACTATCTGACATTCACCAGCAGAGGACACAGTCAGTCTTCACCCGCTGCACCCTGCAAGGTGTTCCAGTCATACACATGCTAACTGCAGACAGGCTGCTAGCTAGTACATAGTGCACACTCCTGGAAGAACCATGTGCACCCAAAAATGGGATGCAAGCGCACACACACCAAGCAAGTATGTCAGTGATTGGGCCCCAGAAAAAAAGAATTCATAGATATCACTTGAGAGAAATGCTATACAGCACTATGGGGTAACCTAGCCATGCCGTGGTCACTGCTCAGTCAGGGTGAGAGTGACCTCCCAGCATGACATGCTGTGGCCACCCTGTCCGTGCAGGTGGTGGTCGGGCACTACAATGTCCCAGCCATTGCCCTATGCCCTGTGCAGATGCATCCTGCCCAGGCTGCCCTGTCCGGGCCATACCCACAGTACCTTGCTTCTCATTATGCACATTGGCAGGCTAACACTGGAAACAGTGCAAGAATTGTGGGCTCAGTAAGGTGTAGGCAGCCACAAAACACTGGATAGACATACACACACTCCCACACCTATGCCAGCATTGTGCAAACATAGAGGTTTTTGGCAGCCCTACTGCCACACCAGTCCTGGGCACAGTGCAGGAATTGCTATGGTACGCAATACTATTGGGGTCACTCACCGGGGTGGTAAACACTGTCAGAAACAAAAACTGAAACACACTCTACAGATATCAGAAAGGTTGTTATGCTGAATCTCTGTCAACAAATTGTGTTTAACTTAGGATTTGTTATCTGACATTAATCATAGCAACCTTTTGATATATGTGGAACGTGTTGCCAAGTTTAGGACGGCATTGCTAAGGTATGCAGGGGCTAGTATTGGGAGATGCTGCTCCGCGCAGGGCCCAACAGCCTGACTCTCCATGAGGCTTTGGATAGTGGATCCTGTGGTGTGGGTGTTTGTGCTCCTGTTGGCCGCTGCTCTAGGGCAGAGGTTCCTAGCTCCGGTCCTGATGGGCCAAACACAGTTCAGGTGTTCATGCTGTCCCTAATGAATATGCATGAGATACATTTGCATACAATGGGGGCGGTGCATACAAATGCAGCACAGGCATATTTATTAGGGACAGCATGAAACCTGAATGGTGTTTGGCCCTCCAGGACTGCAGTTGGGAAACTCTGCTCTAGGGATTGCACATGTTTATGGTGTCTGTTCTCTGTAGGAAAAAATATAGATGTTTATTTTATCTTCAATAAAGGTTCTGTCTTTACTACCATGGTTTAGTACTGGGTGAAACATAGGGACATGGTTTGCAGGAGCCACAGCTGGGACTTGAACCTGTGACTTTCTGCTCCTGAACACACTGGTTGTGTGTACTGCACCAAACTGTTGTCACAGAGGTAGATCATTCCCTGGGATACCATGACTGTTCGTCAGACAGACCTTGTCTGTTGCAATGCACAGCACCCACCTAAATGGGGCTTGGCCGTGATCTGCTGTGAGCACATGCCACTGCCCCCTCTGCCACCAGCACCCCTCCGCCACCATGCTGACATGCCGTTATGATGGTAGTGCTGGTGGTGTGCAGTCACAGGCCATCCAGTGTGCCGGTAGGCAGATGCCTATGGTGTGGGATCTGGGGTAGGGGTGCCTACATAGACACCCGCGCTTCCCCCCGGCACCGCCTGTCACTGTTATGTGCCCTTTGGGGTCCCTGCTGGGTGATGTCCCCTGGGACACTGTGGGTCACACACTCGTGGGCATGTTTGCTCTTGGTCAGTTGCTGGCTTGCTGATTTGAAGTTTCTGTGTTTCTATGTGCCACCTAGGCATCTGCCTAGTCTACCCTGTGCCCCAGCTGCTCCACTGCATGTCCCGCCTTCAGCCCCATGTACCCCATTTGCAGCCTCACCGTTGTGCCCTTTGTACTTGGCCACTATGCTGCTGCTGCTGCACATGTATCACTACTATCACCTTTCTTGGTCTCCCTGGCTTTGCTGTACATTGCTGACTGAAATGGTTTCTCTCTCCTGCAAATGTGCCTTTTGCGCGAGGTTTTCACTGGCACTAATTTTCAGACCTTCATTTCACTCCGTTAGTGTGCATGGGGCCTCTCCCTGCCCACTCTATGCCCATTGACCACTTATCTCTGCCCCTGGGGAGCCTTACTCTGCCCTCTGGGGAGCCTTATTCCACCCTCTGCGCACCTTAACACCGCCGGAGATTTATCGCGCGATATGTGACGTTCTCGCATGGTAATGCACCATTATTGTGCGATAACATCACGTTTCACGCGATAACATCACAACTGCGCCGTTAGCGCTGTTTAGTAAACATACCCCTAAAACTATTAAAAATAAGGGAAAGAAAAGGAACTAAGATTATGAAAGGGCAGGGACAGTCTAGGAATAGTGAAGAAAGGTCAGAAAGAGAGGGCAGATTACCCTCCCAGGAAGGGAAGCATGTCAGCTCTTTCAAGGGCAGAGGGTACTCTAGCATAACAAATCTGAATATGCACATTCAAAGAAGTAAGTCTTCAGTGCTGATTTGAACTTCTAATAGGGTGAAACTGCAGACGTAATCAGAAAGAGAATTCCAATGGAAAAGGACCAAGCTGCGGGTAGATTCATACCGAAAATTAATCCCAAAGTCAGAGATACTTAAATATATCCACCTAAAAATCCCCAAACAAAACCCCTAAAGTGAAACACTATATTTTTATTGTTTTTGTCGGATCACTCCGAGGGAGGACAAGAAGTGTACCTCGCCCCCACCAGACAGATGTACTCCGTTTTAATCATAAAAAAGTTCCTTGGTCAAATACTCATAAAAAAATATGACTTATCTTAAACAGTCTTAGAAGAACAGCCAAACTCATTGCATGCATGAATACCGAAATCCTGGGACACGACGTGTACGTTTCGGGACACCAAAGCCCTGTATCAAGTGCTCCTACGGAAATCCAACTGTAGATTCATGGGTAGATTCATGGCAAGATTTATTTTTCAAGTATCTCTGATATGGAAACATAGACATATGAAAGCAGATAAAGACCATACAGCCTATCTAGTCTGCCCTTTCATATTAACTAAAAAGCTCTACAGTTCCCTTTTTCCTTTAGAAATATTTTGTGCGTTTTCCATGCTTTCTTAAATTCAGATACAGTCTTTTATGTCTACTACCTCCACTGCATCTATCATTTTTTTTCCATAAAGAAGTATTTCCGCAAATTACTCCTGAGTCCATCTGCTTTCACCTTCATCCTATGCCCCTCATTGCAGAGCTTTCTTTCAGTTGAAAGAGGCTCTTCTTCTGTGCATTTATGCCACAGCGGTATTTAAACATCTCCGTCATATCTTCCCTCTCCCATCTTTCTTCCATATTGAGATCCTTTAGTCTGATCCCATATGCCTTCTAATGAAGCCCACTGACCATTTTGGTAGCCAACCTTTGCACTGACACCATCCTGATGGTATCCTTTTGAAGGTGCACTCTCCAGAATTGCACACAATACTCCAAATGAGGTCACACCAAAGACTTATCGAAAGGCACTATCACCTCCTTCTTACTGCTGCCCATTCCTCTGCCTATGCACCCAAGCATCATTCTGGCTTTTGCCATCACTTTATCTACCTGTTAGCCTCCTTAAGATCATCAGAAAATATCACTCCTAGGTCCCGCTCTTCTTTTGTGGACAGAAGTACTTCACTCCCTATATTGTACTGCTCCCTTGGATTCTTGCAGCCTGAATGCATGACCTTCAATTTTTTAGCATTAAATCTCAGCTGCCAAATTCTCAATCATTCTTCAAGCTTAACTATATCTTCCTGGGTGGCTACTCTATTGCGGATTTTGGTATTATCTGCAAAGAGGCAAACCTTACCCAACAGCCCTTCCACAAAATCATTTACAAAATTGTTAAAAAGAATTGGATCAAGGACAGATCCCTGCAGCACACCACTGCTAGCATCGTTCTCAGAGTAAGCTCCATTTACCTGTACCCTTTTTTGCTTCCCACTGAATCAAATTCTGACCCAGTCAGTCACTTTAGGGTCATCTCTATGGGACTCAATAGATAGATAGATAGATAGATAGACAGATAGATATAAAGAAGGCAGTTTTAGAAAGTCAATAGTACACGAACGGTATGTGGCAGTTTACACGCATTAACAGCTGCTTATAAAAAACCGACTGTCGTAAGTATAAGCACATTAACATGAAGGTGCATGCCCTGCTGAAAGGCATAGCTGGGGGGGGGGGGGGGCAGAGCCAGAGAAGAGTTCACAAGCATGCATGTTGATCATAAAGGACCATGTTTACCAAAGTGCACTGAGTGGGTACCTTAATGCATGCTAGTAGCCAAAAATTAGTGTGGATGCTGGGTCAGACTCATGCTAACTGTTGTGTATTCCATGCAGTTAGTGCAACTATGAGGACCTTGCCATGCTAAACCAGCAACTGTTCTTAACATGAGTGCACTTACTGCCACCCACTGAGTGTTACTAACTGCAACAATCACAGCACGAGCTAATGATGCCTTCACTAATTGTCATGTGCAGGCAATGCCCATTCTCTGCACTAAACCTGCCCAGTCCCACCTCATCCTGTACTAAGTAGTTAGCATAGGATTTTGGCACATGGCAATGGTTACCATAGTCTCACGCTACTGTTTATCATGGGATTTAGCATGTGGTAGCTGTTACCACACTTTGGTAAACACACTCCTGAATTCTTTAATTTACATGTATATTTGCATACTTTAAGTGCTTTGATTTACTCCTGTTATTGAGTAAGTATAAATGTTCCCACCTGAATCTAAGGCTCATTCGGTGCGACTTACACCAGTAAGTTCTAAAGACAAGAGGGCACCTTAAAATAGGTGTATTTTGGCTGCCTTGATCTAGGAGCTCTGTTATAAAATTACCCTCCAAAAGTCTCTACTTGAGAATGAGGTGTAGAAACATTTCTTCTTGAGTCCACAGAGTAATTTTTTCACAACAGGCAAGTAATCTTTAGAAACCAAGTGGTCAGGCTTTTCTGGAATTTTCAAAATATCGGCTAGAAATGTTTTAAAAACTTCAATGGGTAGAGAAAATCTAACTTTCAGGAAATTTACCAGAGGGATATTCTTCAGTCTAACCACACTTTCCAAAGCCTCCAATTTATTTTTTTGAAATAAATTCCTCTTCAGTAGAAATGCATTATAGCCCTGGGTTTTGTTTTGTTTTTTCAGCTTTTAACTCTGAGACATGCTTCTGATAGATTTTTATATCGGCCTCCTATGTCTTATTATTATTTGAGAATTCCTGAAACTGCTTGGATAGTTGCAATAATTGACCTAGCCAAGGTTCCCCAGATTACATCCAAATTTATGACCAAAGGTCTAAGTTGAATCCCTTTAAGGTACTTCAAAAAAGGCAACGTCATTGCTGCAATACCCTCGAATTTAGTTACTTACCCAGAAACCTCAGTGTCCTTCATTAATGCCTCACTGGACATTGCACTATCATCACAAAACCACAAAAGGTATAAAAAAAAAGAAATCAATTAAAACACTGCTATCAAAATGTGTAAACAAAAACAACTTCCACTTTTCTCTTCAAACGCAAATCCAAAAACATATAGTCCAAAAAAATCCCTTATGGAAATTCAAAAAAGTTTTAAAAAAAGAGGTATCTTATAGCAGGAGCTCACACTCAGCCTTTCAAGACAGCTGAGGAAGAGGCTCTATATTAAATCATAAATCTCTTTGACTTGTGCGATGCCTTCAATCTTCAAACAAACAGTACAACTTGCTTCTTTTAACAATGTGACAAAGGAGGACTTACATATCTCTTGAACAGCAGTCCTTGCACTGCAGCAGCTCAACCATATTAGCCGCGCATCAGTAGACACTTAAAGATTGCAGTCATAGCAGTTAAATCCCCTGATACTAGCATTTCGACACTCCCGTGCCTTTATTGAAGGGGCATACCTCAACAGTTGTTCTAACAATCACATCATTCATCGGAAGTCATTACGAAGCCATTACATAATGGCTTCCAATGAATGATGTGATTCTTACAACTACTGTAGAGGTATGCCCCCTCAATAAAGGCATGGGAGTGCTGAAACGCTAGCATCAGGGGATTTAACTGCTATGTCTGCAATCTTTAAGTGTCTACTGTTGTACAGCTAATACGTTTGAGTTGCTGCAGAGCAAGGATTGAAGTTCAAGAGCTAAGTATTCCTCTGTCACTTTGTTAAAAGACACAAGTTGTACTGTTCGTTTGACGATGGAAGATATTGCACAAATAAAAGAGGTATATGATTATAAGAGAGCCTGCTAATCAGCTGTCTCGAAAGTCTAAGGAGTATGTTTACTAAACCCCGGTAATGTTACCTGTGTTAAGTTCCCTGGTAATGTTATGCATGCCCATATAAAGGAGTGGGCGGTGAATTGGTAAAGCAAGCCGTGTCAGGTAACGTGTGTTACAAGACGTGTAACACACGGTACAGTGCGCCATGACCCACCGTGCGTGAACACCACAGCCGACGGGAAGCGGCAGCGCGTCCAAAGGGGTTGCAATCTAAGGCACACTGATGGTAGAAGACACACTGAGGGATGTGCAGACATGGTGCCACATGAGAAACAGAGCCGTAGGTGTAAGGCCATGGACCACAGGCAGCTGATATCGCAGTCTGTAATGGGGACGTGAGCCACAGTTAACACATGCACACACACCATGAAATGGCATGCAGTGAACCCAGCATGCAGAGGAGTAAACAACGGTAATGGAAAGGGCGCCAGGGGTCGGTCTGAAGGGCCAGCTGTGTGAATGGTGTGTGTATAAGGGCAAAATTGGCAAGGAAGCCAAAAAGGAGTAAAAGGGAATTGAACTGGTACACTGAAGAGCCCAAACACAGCTCACCGACACCAATACCAAACCACTGAGTCACCTGGCCACCCAGAAAGCCCAAAGAAAGGGAGTATATGTAACAGCTAGCATGTGATGGATAGGCGGCATGGAGGGGACACTGCAGTGTACAGTGCAGAGAAGGAAGGGTGTGTGGAGAAGGGACAAAGCCAGAGCCATTGTATGGTAAAGAGAGCAGAACAAATGAAAAGAAAGGAAAAGGAACCTGTGGGACCCAAACCTATGTTGGCTCCTGTGATAAGGAAGCTTATCATAGCTCAGGAAGGGGCTATAGAAAAGGTGAAGTGTCTCTGAACAAGCAACCTGTCAGTGCTGGTAGAAATGAGAAAACAGAATTTTCCCATAAAAGACTACCAGTCCCAGAATGCACCAGGTTTCCAACAGCCATTAGAGGAGCTGAAGTGGGGAAACGTGTGTTCAATCAGGAGGGCTATGAGGTAATCCCTAAGCACTCATCTCAAAGGGCAGGGCCTGATTCAGCACAGCTGCGCTGTGTTAGGGAGGAGCACTCATCAAGCAGAATAAGAGTAGAGTTTATTCTACAGATGACCATCTTCATGATTACCTTGGATATCCAGAGAAGGATCATCAGTTTCATCTGAAGGATCATCAGAAGCAGAAGCCAAACCAGACGGACAGAGAGGGAAAGAGACCCTTTGGAAGAAGGAAGAGAAAAGCCTTTGAGAGGTCTAGAAGAGTCAAAAGCAGTACGTATACTGGGAGGTATTCCAAGGGCCAGCATACACCATTGGACTGGGGAAAGCCAGAGGAATGGTGCTGCAGAGCTAGGAATCACCAGAGGCTACCTGTGAGGGAGACGGCTGCACGTGGAAGAGACCCTAAGACCTGTGCCAGAAGGTATGTGAAGAGAGATCCAGTGAGCAGGGATCTGGATTGGAAGGCTGGACATAAGAACTGGACTACATACTGGCCAGGCTATATAGAGAGGAACTCTAGCAGCAATGGAAGCTCAGGTATGAACACTGATCTATGCCCTAGCTATAACCTTGAAAGACAGCAGGGAAACCAGTATTCTCCTGAAAATGCTCCATTGAGAGATTCATCTGTGCCAATCCATGATATTGAACCCATGCTTGTTGAACAAGGGGGAATAATAGCAGATGAGGATCCTGTTTATATGGACTGCTCTCTATCTAAACTCCGTTGGTAACTTTCTGTTATAAAGTACAGCAACCATCACAAAGAAATACAAATTTGTTCTTTAATCTACTCAGAAAAGCTCCTGAAGCAGGATTTGACCCACACAGTGGAAGACAAGCCAGCTAAGGGGTTTCAGCTGGTGACTGCTAGCAATTAAGCCTTACCTAATTGCTTGTGAGCTAGGAGAGAATCATTTCTGAATCTGTGTGGGAAGTAATCAGAAGTTAATCTAAAAAGAACAGTTTGTTTCTTGCTTTGTGGCTTTTCATTTGTTGTTTTCCTGATTTTGACTTTGTTTTTCCAAGTTAACACTGAAAGCAAGTTACCTAATTTATGTGCTACCAAGCATATCTGTGTTGGGAGAAATAACCCCATAAATAAATATCTTATTGGCTTTACCCAAGAGCACAACTAAATTATTGTCAGCAGCTGTGTCTGGTGTGAATGAACTACATTGCCCACAATACCTTGCAAATCATATAGAGATATGCACTTGCAAAGACTGTGAAGATTCTCACCCAGGCAGCCGTCTGACAAATGGCGTAGTTTTTCGGATTGCTATTGCACAAAAGGGGATTTACTTACTGAGGATTACAACTAAAGTTCAAGTTTAAAGCTGGAAAAAAAGATTTTCCCTCAACTGCACTTTGGAGGAGAAGTGGTTGTTCCAAGAAGTGAATGTCCCAGGAGGAAAAGACCCTGTGCAGAGCTGGATTCATCACTGACACAAGGTAATAAGTACCTGGGCATGTCTAGTGGTGGATGGGAGTAAGCACAGGGGTAATTGGAAAAAAAAAAAGTAGAAAAAAAACACACCTGTTTGGAAGGTGGTGCACTTTGGTTTTGTTTTTTTCTTTGTTTCTTGCAGGGATCAAGATGGATCCAAGGGAACTAGCTGATTGGATGGCAGCCCAGTTTAGCAGGCAACAGGAGCTATCGCAGCAGGCACAGGACACTGCTATGAAAGCCTTAATGGACCAGCAGAAGCCAGTGCTTGATCTGGTGCAAGCCCTAGTTAAGCTGCAGAACCAAAGTGGACCAGATGCAAGACCAGCAGTAAATACTGGTACACCACATGTGGACAGTGTGGGACTCAATCAGGGGATTGGGGCATTTAGTTTTGGGAAGCTAACTCCAGATGATAATGTTGATGATTTTCTAGAGTCTTTTGAAAGAGTGGCACAAGCATTATCATGGCCAGAGACCCAGTGGGCAGTAAGGCTGGCAGCCTCATTAACTGGAGAGGCGCTTGCAGCTTACAGAGCAATGCCAGCAGCCCAGGCTTTGAATTATAAGGATGTAAAGGCTGCTATTAGAGATCGCCTAGGGTTGTCTATTTCAGAGTATAGGCGAATGTTTAGAGCTATTACATTGAGAGTGGGTGAAACACCCAGGGCTCTGAGTCAGAGAATCAGAGGTTTAGCTGTAAAATGGTTGGAGCCTGAGCAAAAGACGGTAGAAATGTTATTAGATATTATAATGCTTGAACAATTTATGTCTGGGGTGCCTAAAGATTTGCACACTTTCCTTATAAAGCAAAATTGCCAAAATCTTGGAGAGGCAACCATGCTAGCAGAGAGATTCTTGGAAGCCACGCAGGCTTGCCATAGAATGGGTGGCCCTCTGAAGATTGGTGCTGAGGCTAGATGTGCTGTATCAGAAAAGAGAATAATTAAAAATGTTTCTGAAAATGAATGTACTGTATCAAACCAATGACACAGTGGAATAGAAAGAAATGTTTCAAGTGTGGGAAATGGGGACATTTAGAAAAGAGATGCCAGACACACACTAGCTTAGTGGGTGTGGATTTAAAACAGCCCAAAGAAGGATTTCTTTTGATGGTTGATGTGCAAGGAATTACCACAAATGCTCTGTTAGACTCTGGGGCAGACCAGAGTATGATGTCAAAAAGGCTTTGGAAGAGGATAGAGGCCCAAGAAGGATTTGTGCCTAGAAACCCTGAAAGCCAAGTTCACATCAGATGCATTCATGGTGCTGCAACATCATATCCCACCTATGGGCTAAAGGTTAAGTGCCTGGGGGAACAAGAGGAAGTCCTGTTAGCAGTGGTGCCTAGGCTACCCTTTGATTTGGTTCTAGGAAAAGACTAGCCAAGATTTAAGCAAGGACTAGTGAAAGGGCTAGGAAAGAAGGAGGGAGAAGGAATAATGGAAATAGCTCCCGGGCCTTTCTTTGGAAGTCCTCAGTCCCTAGCTAAAAAGATGGTTAAGCTTCCAGAAGGCCAAAATATAGGGAATAAGAGGGGCCTTGTATCCACCCGCTCGCAGGCTAAGGTAGAGAGCCAGCAGAAGGAGGAGGGGGAGCAGGCAGAGTTATTAGGAGACTTACCCTCTCATGATGATTTAATAACCCCATCATCTGGTAAAGTAAGAAAGTTGAAAGCACAAAAGCGGCGTGAGAGACTTTGCAGAGCACAGGGAAGGGCTGAGATGTTAGCTGGTCAAAGTTTACCCTGGGTGCCAGCTGAGTTAGTGGCAAAGTTTCCTAACTTTCCACAAGAGCAGCGAGCTGATCAAGCTCTCACCCGAGCTTTTAAGTATGCTCAGGAGGTCAGGGAGGAATTGCCCAGATTCAGACTAGATAATGAAATATTATATAGAGAGAGTCAGGACCCCAGAAATGGGACCATACGTAAACAATTGGTGGTACCCACAACTTTCAAAGGGCTAGTACTTAGATTAGCACATGATCATCCAGTTGGAGGTCATAAAGGGATGCAAGGAACGCTGGATCAAATACTTAAGCATTTTTACTGGCCAGGTATTTTCAAAGAAACTGCCCAGTTTTGTGCTGCGTGTCCAGCGTGTCAGCGAGTTACAGCGGCTCACCCACCGGTGGTGCCATTGATTCCCATGCCAATTATTACAGACCCAATTGGTCGCATTGCCATGGATATTGTAGGCCCATTAGTCAAAACGCCCCGAGGTTTCCAATACATCCTAGTTATGGTAGATCAGGCAAGAAGGTTTCCCTGGGCCATACCATTGAGGAATGTTTCTGCAAAAACAATAGCTTTAGAGCTAGTAAAATTGTTTTGTGAAGTGGGATTCCCAAGAGAGGTGTTGACTGACCAAGGGTCCAATTTTGTATCCAAATATTTGGCCCAGGTCTGGGATGCCTTTGGCATTCATCACGTAAAAACCTCAGCCTACCATCCACCATCAAACGGTTTGGTGGAGAGATTCAACCAAACTCTCAAACAAATGTTGAGAAGGGGGTTAGCAGGAGAGGTAAAAGAATGGGATATGTTATTGCCTTTTGCCTTGTATGCCTGCAGGGAAAGAATTCAGGTGTCCCTAGGTGTAACCCCATATGAATTGATGTATGGTAGGGCTCCACGGGGTTTGTTAGACATTTTGAGGGAACAATGGATTGATCCTGAACCAGGAAGTCAGGAGGTGAAACTGTTTCTACGTGACTTGAGAGCACATTTGAAAAGGACGTCGCAGGGGGGGGCGGAGCCTGATGTCCAGCGGGTAAGACGCTTCGCGCTGAAGCTCCCGAGAGGCCTACTTAGAATCCTGACTTAATACCTATACAAACTTACTATTTCGCTCCGGGCTGACCGGGGTACCTCGGGGGGGTGGCGGCCCATAAACCAGCGCGCTTGGACTTCGGGTCTCCTTCTTCTTCTCACGGAAAGCGCTCCAAAACAGAGGTGTCCTCCCCACAGAAGATGGCTCCATTTCGGGAAAACCCCGAAATGCACCTGGAGATTTTAGAGGAAATACGCGGCGTGAAGGAATTGGTGCAGTCCAATGGAGAAGCGCTTAGAGCCATGCGAGAAGACTTTGGAGTGCTCCAGGACCGACTTGAAAGTCTCTCATTACGGCAGGACAATATGGCGGGGGTCCTCGACTCGCACGCGGTGCGCTTGGGCACACTGGACAAGGCTGAGCGCCAGATACAGAATCTTCAAAAGGAGTTAGAAGATAGCAATAATCGAGCCCGTCGCAACAATGTGAGGCTCATTGGAATACCGGAGGGGGTGGAAGCGGGAGATATGAGAGAATTCCTGCTCAAAACTCTTCCCTCCTTGCTGAAGATCACCTTTCATAAAGAACTGGAAATCGATCGTGCACACCGTGTTCCTACCCACATGGCGCTCAACCGAACGACCCCCCGGCCTATTATCTTTCGCTTGCTACGATATCAACAAGTGGAACAAATTTTAAATGCTGCCCGGGCGAACCATCGTTTGGAATTTGAAGGTCACAAAGTCTCCTTCTTCCCTGATTTGGCAAAGCCTACCGTTGACCGACGGAAGAAACTCCTTGCTTTTCGCCCTCGACTTCAACAGCTACAGGCTCGCTTTGGCCTGTTGTATCCCGCGAAGCTCCGAGTGACTCTCCACAACCAAACCAGGACATTCGAAGATCCTGATCTACTATCAACATTTTTAGACTCCAAGGAAGCAGAGCAGATGCGCTAATCCACAGACTTGGACTTTTATTTGCCGGCTCTGTCCGCCATTTTGAAGGGCCCGATGCGGCGGTCATAGTAAAGCACAGAGACTACCTGGACTTTCTTTCTTTCTTTCTATGACTTTTCGTTTTTGGTCTCCTATCCCTCCATGATGTGTGCCTCGGTCGGATTCGGAGCACTCACAGTCCTACAGGTTATGTGTTTTTTCAATTCGGCCTTCTCTGGGGCTTCTCCCCGCAGACACATGGTCGCCAGTAATTTTGGGGTTCTGCTTCTTCTCTACCGCGCTGCGGTTTTTCTTTTTTAATGTGGGGCGCTTCATTGTATTATCTAAGCTTATTTTCTTTTATGCCATATGTACAGCCAGATACAGTCAATATGAGGGACATTGTGAAATTATGTGCGCTATCATGCTCAGAATTTTTAACTTGTCTGAATGGCCTTATGTAAAATCTTATCACTCAACGTAAAGGGCATTAATAGTCCAATCAAAAGAAAGAAAATCCTTAGCTATCTTAGCCATGAGCATGCTGATTTAGCGTTTCTTCAGGAAACGCACTTAAACTCTGCTGAAACACTGAAACTCAATGTTAAGCCTTACATGGTGGCTGCCTATTCTCCCGCCGTTTCCAAACGGTGCGGGGTAGCCATTCTGGTTAAGAAATCTTTGCAATCTACTGTAATTGATACTAGCGCTGACAAGGAGGGTAGATGGGCCCGAGTACATCTTAAGGTTGGAGATAGTGAATTTACATGTATTTGCATTTATGCCCCGAATGTGGACAACCCTGCTTACTATGCAAGTATTGCGCAGTTGGCACAGGCCTCTGCCAATACTCCATTAATACTTGGTGGTGATTTTAATCAAGTGTTAGACCCTCTGATAGATAGACAGCCGCCTAGAACGAGTAGTCCACCCAAGAGTCTTGCTACCCTTACAGCTCTGATGCAAGATCTTGCGCTGGTAGATATATGGAGGCTGCTTCACCCCTCCGACTTAGAGTTCACTTTCTTTTCTGCCCCCCATCACTCCCAATCTAGAATAGATTTCTTTCTCATTTCCAAAGTCCTGATTTCTCAAGTAGACACGACTAGGACTCATCCTCTCCATATTTCAGATCATGCTGCCATATCTTTATCATTACATGTCACTGCGCGGGACGATTCTCCCCGAGCTTGGTTTTTTGATAGATCCCTACTGGGTCAAAAAGATTTTCAGGTTGATATAAAGGCCGCTATCCAAGATTATTTTCATTTTAAACTCACCCCATGACACAGCGTGCTGGGCTTGGTGGGAGGGTTTTAAAGCATCTATCCGCGCAACTATAACTAGCTATCAAATTCGGCAGGGGAAACAAAGAAAGCAGCATTTACTGATTCTAGAGCAGCAGATACAAGCTGGGGAGCGTCTCCTCACGTCCCGTACTGACCCATGTATTTTACTCCGTTTACAACGCTTGCGTTTTCAATACAATCAGCTTTTGTACACTGCTGCTGTTAAAAATATTGAATCACAACAAGGGCTATATTATCGGGAAAATAATCGTGCTGGCAAATTATTAGCAAATGCCCTAAAAGGTCAAAAAGAAGCCAAGCGTGTTACCGCCCTCCGTAATCCGTCGGGGGGGGGCTTGGTCACTAAAGATACCGAAATCTTAGAACTCTTTCGTGATTTTTATACTCGGCTTTATCAATCTGAATGTGATTTTGAGCCAGATGTATTTGAACGCTTACTTTCAGGGGTACAAAGACCGACCCTATCTGACGAAGATAGAGTGGCCTTGGACACACCATTTACTGTCTCAGAAATTCATTCTGCTATCAAGAAATGTGCCTCAGGTCGAGCCGCAGGCCCAGACGGTCTCCCTGCTGAATTCTACAAAACCTTTCACGCTGACTTAGCTCCAGTTTTGAAACTTTATTTTTCTGCTCTGGCCGAGGAGGGTTCTCCTTCTGGGTCCTTTTCAATGGCAAATGTAGTAGTTTTTGAGAAAGAGGGGAGAGACCCGCAACTAACAGCTAATTATCGTCCAATTTCCCTCCTAAACGCGGACTATAAAATATTTGCCACCATTCTCTCTACCCGACTCTCTGATAGGATGCCTACTTTAATACACCCAGATCAATGCGGTTTCATTCCTGGTAGATCAACTGCTGACAATGCTCGGACTCTATGCCATGTACTGACTACCGCAGTTAATCTTGATCGCCCATTTGTTGGCCTCTCACTTGATGCTGAGAAGGCCTTTGATCGCTTAGAGTGGCCCTTCCTGTTTGCAGTCCTCCGCTGGTACGGATTCGGGGAAGGTTTTCTCCGTTGTCTTCGCACCATGTACGCACAGCCTACAGCCAGTATATGTGCCAATGCTTTAAAGTCTCAGCCTTTTCCCCTTCAACGCGGCACTCGCCAGGGATGCCCACTGTCTCCACTTCTCTTCGATCTTGCACTCGAACCCTTGGCTTTACTAATCCGGCAATCGGAGGAGATTCATGGAGTCCCCTTCACCCATAGGGAAATCAAAATTTCAGCGTATGCTGATGACCTTATGCTTTTTGTCTCTATAGACTCAGTACCGGCTGTCCTAGAGCAAATTGGTAAATACTCACAACTGTCCGGTTATAAGATAAATTGGACCAAGTCGGTAGCCTTTCCATTAAATCCCTTGCTTCAACAGGCAGATATGCAACCCTTCCCCTTTTTATGGCAGCCTCGCATGGTCAAATACCTTGGGGTTCACTATTGTTCTCCTTTGGAAGACACTATCTCCTTCAATGCCAAAGACTTAACCTCTAAAGTCCGGGCGCTTACTCACCGCTGGACTCCTTTAACACTTACCTGGTGGGGTCGATTAGAAACCATAAAAATGATGATTGTTCCGAAAGTGAATTATATCTTAGAAATGTTGCCCTGTCTCTTACCTCGACGTATATATAAAGATATAGAGGGCCTTCTGACTAGATACTTGTGGCAAAACAAGACACCTAGGATAGCGAAACATAAGCTGCAAGCAGATAAGGAAAATGGGGGTGTCAGGTTCCCTGATTTCCTGAAGTATCATCAATCTTTTCTTCTCAAACAAGGCGCTCGTTGGCTGGAAGATCCAGTACCGAGTAGACCTGTGTGGCTAGACATAGAAGAGGACCTTTGCAAACCGATTCCTCTTACTTTTCTCCCTGGTATGACTCTCCCATCAGACTCCCACTTTCCACCAATGCTTTTAGACACCTTAGGTGCCTTTAATAATCTTATGCACTCTTTAGACTCCCGACTCTGTCCGTTAGACAAGCTCCCACTTTGGTACAATACTCGATTTCGAATACAAAATAAGCCGATGGCGTGGAGCCCCTGGTACACTAGGGGCATTTGGATTCCTAGTCAGTTGTTCCATGAAGGTCGCTGGAAAACTTTTAGTGAATTGCAAATTGAATTTGGTCTCCCAGCGAAACACTACTTTCAGTTGGTGCAACTTCAGCATTGCCTTCGGAGTGCTAAGGTGCTCCCGCCATCGGCCTCCCCTACACAAGGTTGGTTGGAGACTATCCGATCTATCGGTAGTTCACCGGGCGTAGCATCCAATTTTTACAAAACCTTATGTAATGCTATAACTAGAGATACCCCTATAGCGCAGAAAGCATGGGAGAGAGAATTGCATGTGACTTTGACCCCGGAGCAATGGAGCCTTGTCTGGAGTAGAGTGACACGGGTCTCCCGATCCGCCTCACTCACTCAGACACTCTTCTTTCTAGCCCACCGGTGTTTTTACACTCCTGACAGATTAGCCAAATGGAACACTACTCAGGGCAATAGTTGTTGGACATGTCATGCGGCCATTGGTTCACTACCTCATGTTATGTATGAATGTCCCGCACTACAGTATTACTGGCGTCGGGTCTGGGGTCGTATCCAGTCTATTTTGCACTTTCAAGAGCCCCTTTCTTGGAGGATAGTGGGACTTCGCTCAGCTGCGGGGATCCCCTCTCTTCCAAAAACGGCTTACTTCCTTTTGGACTTTATGCTTGGCATTGCTATTTCCCTAATTACGAAATACTGGAAAAATAGCTCCCATCTGAGCCCCAATGAATGGTGGAATCATGTCTGTCTCTACAGTAAATATGAACAAATACCTCGTATGTTTGCCTCCCCCATTCAGACTCCTCATCATCGGTCTAAATGGAAGATGCTCAATGACTATGTACATTCTGCTCAATGCTCTCATCTGACTGTCTAAATTTGTATATATCTTTGTCCCATGATTATTCTGTATCGCAGATACTCTTTTGATTGTTTTGCTGTATAATCACTGTTGTTTGGAAGCGCTCACATGCTGACATAATCAGCTAGAGAAGAAGCGTGGGGGTGGGGGGTAATTGGGTTTACTTTTCTTTATTGTATACTTGTTTTGTCTCCTTTGGTGTGTTGTTTCTTTTGTTTGTTGCAAAATGAAAATAAAAGTTTAAAAAAAAAAAAGAAAAGGACGTCGCAGGTTGCTGAGAGGAACCTGCAGGACAGTCAAGTGCGCCAGAAAGGGTGGTATGATAGGAAGGCCAAAAGCCGCCAATTAAGCATTGGGGGAAAGGTTTTGGTTCAAGTAGCAGGTACAGCCCCAAAATTTGAAGTACAGTGGAAAGGGCCATGGAAGGTTGTTAAACAAGTGAGCCCAGTATCTTATCTGGTAGAAAATGCAAGAGGGCATAGGCAGACCTACCATATTAATGTACTTAAGTCTTGGAAGGAGAGGCCTGTAAATAATAATGACCCTGAAGCCAGTCAGGAAGTAAGTGAGCTTCAAAAAGATAACACTCTCGTAGGTATTACGGACTGTAGGAAAGAAGTTTCACCAGTTAAACCAGTCCGTAATAACTTAAGCAGGGGGGTATGTGATAAGGAAGCTTATCATAGCTCAGGAAGGGGCTATAGAAAAGGTGAAGTGTCTCTGAACAAGCAACCTGTCAGTGCTGGTAGAAATGAGAAAACAGAATTTTCCCATAAAAGACTACCAGTCCCAGAATGCACCAGGTTTCCAACAGCCATTAGAGGAGCTGAAGTGGGGAAACGTGTGTTCAATCAGGAGGGCTATGAGGTAATCCCTAAGCACTCATCTCAAAGGGCAGGGCCTGATTCAGCACAGCTGCGCTGTGTTAGGGAGGAGCACTCATCTAAGCAGAATAAGAGTAGAGTTTATTCTACAGATGACCATCTTCATGATCACCTTGGATATCCAGAGAAGGATCATCAGTTTCATCTGAAGGATCATCAGAAGCAAAAGCCAAACCGGACGGACAGAGAGGGAAAGAGACCCTTTGGAAGAAGGAAGAGAAAAGCCTTTGAGAGGTCTAGAAGAGTCAAAAGCAGTACGTATACTGGGAGGTATTCCAAGGGCCAGCATACACCATTGGACTGGAGAAAGCCAGAAGAATGGTGCTGCAGAGCTAGGAATCACCAGAGGCTACCTGTGAGGGAGACGGCTGCACGTGGAAGAGACCCTAAGACCTGTGCCAGAAGGTATGTGAAGAGAGATCCAGTGAGCAGGGATCTGGATTGGATGGCTGGACATAAGAACTGGACTACATACTGGCCAGGCTATATAGAGAGGAACTCTAGCAGCAATGGAAGCTCAGGTATGAACACTGATCTATGCCCTAGCTATAACCTTGAAAGACAGCAGGGAAACCAGTATTCTCCTGAAAATGCTCCATTGAGAGATTCATCTGTGCCAATCCATGATATTGAACCCATGCTTGTTGAACAAGGGGGAATAATAGCAGATGAGGATCCTGTTTATATGGACTGCTCTCTATCTAAACTCCGTTGGTAACTTTCTGTTATAAAGTACAGCAACCATCACAAAGAAATACAAATTTGTTCTTTAATCTACTCAGAAAAGCTCAGGATTTGACCCACACAGTGGAAGGCAAGCCAGCTAAGGGGTTTCAGCTGGTGACTGCTAGCAATTAAGCCTTACCTAATTGCTTGTGAGCTAGGAGAGAATCATTTCTGAATCTGTGTGGGAAGTAATCAGAAGTTAATCTAAAAAGAACAGTTTGTTTCTTGCTTTGTGGCTTTTCATTTGTTGTTTTCCTGATTTTGACTTTGTTTTTCCAAGTTAACACTGAAAGCAAGTTACCTAATTTATGTGCTACCAAGCATATCTGTGTTGGGAGAAATAACCGCATAAATAAATATCTTATTGGCTTTACCCAAGAGCACAACTAAATTATTGTCAGCAGCTGTGTCTGGTGTGAATGAACTACATTGCCCACAATACCTTGCAAATCATATAGAGATATGCACTTGCAAAGACTGTGAAGATTCTCACACAGGAAGTCGTCTGACACTCCATGTACGTCTGAAATCACTATCCCAAATAACCACAATGCAAATATGTTCCACCAAGTGGCCATCGTGTCTGCTAGATTATCACACAGTAGTGCATCCTACGCACATAACAGGGCATCTGACACACAGGATTGCATGCTTTATGAGATATGTCTAGGTGCCCTAGCATGTTTGGTAACAACATACATCCCAAAAAAACATCACACGCGTTATTGTGCTTACTGCAACACACGTACACCACAATACTGTGCACTACAGTAGACTACCTGCACATGCCCTTCATCTATGCTCCCACCAGTTCTAGGACTACAGCTGTACCCCAGCCCTCAACCATGGTCTGACATTCACCAGCAGCAGGCACAGTCAGACTGTATCTGCTGCACCACACCAGGCATCCCAGACAGGCATGAACTAACAGCAGACACTCTGCTAGCCAGTCTAACCTATATGTTCACAGTGGAACTATGCGCACAGGCACCTGACAGTTACCCCAGCAAGGGCCCAGAACAGGGAACACACCCATATCACTTGAGGCAGATATTATGCAGCACTATGTGGGAACCTAGCCATGCCATGGCCACTGTTTGGTCAGTGTGAGAGTGCCCTAACAGCAAGACGTGCTGTGGCCACCTTGTCCATGCAGACGGTGGTTGGGCACTTCAATGTTCTGGCCATTGCCCCACACCCACTGCTGATGCATCCTGCCCAGTCCACTCTGCCCGGGCCATACCCACAATACTTTGCTCCTCATTATGCACATTTGCAGGCTAAAGCTGGTAATAGTGGAACATTGTGGGCCCAGTGAGGTGTAGGCAGCCACAAAACAATGGATAGACATACACACACACACACACACACACACACACACATACACACTCTCTCCTATTGCAGCATTGCACAAAGATAGGGGTGGTTGGCAGCCCTGCCTGACACACTGGTCCTGATCACAGTGCCAACATTGCCAGACTGTGCAGGGGGTAGCAGTAGTGCTCCAGTGGTGACGGCGGCTCTGTGCTGGGGCCAACAGCCGGACTCTGCATGGAGCTTTGGATGGTGGAGCCTGTGTGAGTGGATGTTTGTACTCCTGTTGGCTGCTGCTTTGGGAATCACACATGTTGATGGTATATCTGCATTGTAGGGTAAAATATAGGGATGTGCTCTGCAGGATCCATGGCTGGGACCTGAACCTGTGACCCTCTGCTCCAGGACACACTGGCTGTATGTACTGCACCACACTGTTGCCACAAATGCTCAGCAGTCCCTGGGGCTACCTTTACTCTTCCTCAGCCAGACCTCTTCTGTTGCACTGCACACCATGTACTGGTACAGGGCATGGCCTGGGTGCACTGCAGGCAGGTGCCTCTGCCCCCTCCAGCACCAACACATGCTCCCCTGCCATGCTGCCTGGCCATATGCTGTTGGTGCTGGTAGTGCGCAGTCCCAGGCCATCCACTGTGCAGGTAGGCAGTCACCTAGGGAGCGGGGTCTGGGATGGGGAGGCATACATGGACATCCACACATCCCCTCCCCATCACAGCCTACCAATACTCTGTCCCTTCCACATGGGGGTGAGATGTCTGGGGGGAAGTCAGGTCAGTGCCCTAGCAACTATTGTCTAGGGTGGATCAGGTAGATGTAGGTGGATTGTGTTTGGCCTTGGTCAGCTGCTATCCTGCTGATTTCCAGTTTCTCCGTTCCTACGTGCCACCTAGGTGGCAGCCTAGTCTGCCCTGTGCCCCAGCTGCCCCCACTACATGTCCCATCTGCGGCCCCCTATGCCCCATTTGCACCATCACCATAGTGGCTTTTCATACAGTACTTGGGCACTATGCTGTTGCTGCAAATGGATCACTACTATCACTTGTCTTGGGCTCCCTGCCTATGTTGTACATTGCTGACGCTTAAATGGTTCCACCCTCCTGCATCTGCAGCTAACGACAGGTTTTCAGTCCTGGTAATGTTAAGCCCATCAGTACCCTGTGTTAGTGCTGTGGGAGCTTCTCCTCACCCACTCCCCACCAATTGACCCCTTCTCTCCACCCTCTCTCCGCCCTCTGTGGGATTTACCGCAGACGGTGACGTTAACACGCATTAGGTACCCATAATGCGCATTAACGTAGCTGCTGCTACGTTAACGCAGTTTAGTAAACATACCTCTAAGAGTTTGAACTCGTGCTATATGATACCTCTTCTTTTTTCAATTTCTATAAGGGTTGTATTGAATTATATTTTTTGATTTGTTGTTGAAGAAAAAAGTGGAAGTTATTTTTCTTTACACAGTTTGATTGCAGTTTTTGAACTGATTTATTTTTTTGACACCTTTTGTGGTTTTGTGTTTATTAAGTAAGGTGTGGGCACCCTTTTTGTTATTGTGAGTTGCACTATTATCACGCCTATAATGGGTCACTAGAACATAATATGCCATCATTTATGAGGCTTCGGCCCCTCTGGACACACCCTACATGACATCATCTGCTAGCCACCAGAACTTTGAAGTCAGTACAGTCTTATCCCAGCAGTCTATGAGGAAGTTAGTGCTGCTCAGGAATCAAGAAAGTATAAAGATTCAAGGGTAAGAACAGCTTACTTCTTCCTGCCTCTCGCCGTACTGCAAGCTCCCCCAAGCCATTCTGGGGATTCAGCATCACCTCACTGATCATGAAGGAATCCAACAGATAAGAAACCAAGGGAGATGAGGGATCCAGCAGCTTAATCCACACCTTGGTCTTCAATTCCCCATGCTGGTCTGACCAAGATAATATAATGAAGAGATAATTCAAGAAGAAATGCAAGAGGTTCACAGAGTATTTTCAACAAGCAGCCATCTTAGCTCTTCCATCCACCCCTCCCTTCCCTTCCCCTCCCCACCCCCCAGTCTCTTCTTGGTGTTGCTGCTGTCAGATAGAACTGAATGTAGGAAGGTTGGAATTTAGCTCCCCGAGACAACTGGGTGAGGGGTCCTGCAGGGCTTAGTACATTCTCCCTATCATTTTCAATAAACATTTTCAATGTCTGCTTTAATCCCTTGGTGGACATTATTAAATAGTTACATAGTATATTACGGCAGATAAAGACCAGTATGGTCCATCTAGTCTGCCCAGCAAGGAAGCAAGAGTAGGTGCACCTGACACTCCATGCAAGTAACCCCTCCCATGCCTTTGTTTACGGGTGTACCCACCGCTTCATGTAGATCACCCCTATTTGTTCAGATATAAGAGATAGTTATGCTTATTTTGATTTTATCCTGTTGCTATAAAGGGATCCACTATGTCTGTCCCATGCCATTTTGAATTCTGTCACTGTATTTGCCCCCACCACTTCCATCGGGAGGACATTCCAAGCATCCATCACCCTTTCAGTGAAGAAGTATTTCTTGATATTGCCTTTCAGTTTACCCCCTTGCAGCTTGATGTTATGCCCTCTAGTTTTACAGCTTCCCTGTCTGTGGAAGAGGTTTGTTTGTTCATTTATACTCTTTAAGTATTTAAAGGTCTGAATCATATCTCCCCTGTCCCTCCTCTCTTCCAGAGTGTACATATTTAGATCTTCCATTCTCTTCTCAAAAGTCTTATGGCGCAGGCTCAAAATCATTTTGGTTGCCTTCCTCTGAACGGCTTCCAGCCTTTTTATATCCTTTGTGAGATATGGTATCCAAAACTGAACACAATATTCCAAGTGAGGTCTCACCAGCAACTTGTATAGTGGCATTAGTACCTCTTACTTTCTGCTGGTAATTCCTCTCTGTATGCAACTCAACATCCTTCTGGCTTTTGCCACTGCCTTATCACTCTGTTTCGCCACCTTGAGATCCTCAGAAACAATCACTCCGAGGTCATCCTCCTGGTCTGTGCACATCAAACTCTCGCCCCCTATCACATGCAATTCCCTTGGATTTCTGCTTCCCATGTGCATGACACTGCACTTTTTCACATTAAATCTTAACTGCCAAACATTAGACCATTCTTCCAGCTTTTGTAAATCTTTCCTTATGTTCTACACTCCCTCAGGGGAGTCTACTCTGTTGCAAATTTTCATGTCATCTGCAAAAAGACAGACTTTTCCATTCAGTCCTTCAGCAATATCACAAATATATTGAACAGTACTGGTCCCAGGACCGAACCCTGGGGCACACTGCTAATCACCTTCCTTTCATCCGAGTGAGTTCGTCTACCATCACCTTCTTTTGCCTGTCAGCCAACCAATTTCTGATCCACTTCAGCACCCTGGGACCCATCCCCAAGCTGTTGAGTTTATTGATAAGCCTCCTGTGAGGAACAGTATCAAAGGCTTTGCTGAAATCTAGGTAGATCACATCCATCACATGCCTTTGATCTAGTTCTCTTGTCACCCAGTCAAAGAACTCAGTCAGATTTGTTTGGCAAGATCATACTTTGGTAAAACCATGTTGCCTCGGATCATGCAACCTGTTGGTTTCGAGGAAATCTACTATTTGCTCTTTCAGGAGAGCCTCCGTTACTTTTCCAACCATTGAGATAAGGCTTACTGGCCTGTAGTTTGTCACTTCTTCCCAACTACCACTTTTGTGAAGAGGTACCTTCAGCCCATCTCCAGTCCTGTGGAACTTCTCCTGTCTCGAAGGATCTATTAAAAACATCCTTTAACATCCCTGCAAGAACCTCTCTGAGCTCTTTCTGTATCCTGGGATGTATCCATTCTGGTCCCATAGCCTTGTCCACTTTCAATTTTGCAAGCTGTTCTAACACATCGTCTTTTGTGAATGGTGTGGTATCTACTCCATTCCCATTTGTATATTTGTCAATCACAGGTGGTCCTTCTCCAGGATTTTCTTTAGTAAAAACAGAACTGAAGTATTTGTTTATCATTTTTGCTTTTTCAATGTCACTTTCCACAAATCCATTCCCAGCACTTTTTGAGTCCTGCAATTCCTCCTTGTGGTCTTGGGCAAGCCACTTAACCCTTCATTGCCCATGTTCCCTGTAAGTATTAGTGTATGTGTCTCATATCCCCTCGTGTTAAATGTATCCCACAATTGTGTTGTGACCACTTTGTTTGAAGGATAAGGTGGTATACAAAACTGTCTAAATAAATAAATAAAATAAATAAATTCCACCTCTGATTTTCCTCCTCTCCTGACTAACATAAAAAGGTTTTGTCGCCACACTTCCCATCTTTAGCCATCTTTTCTTCTGCCTTTGATTTTGCTATCCTTATTTCTCTTTTCATTTCTTTTAGTTTGATCTTGTATCCTTTTCTGTGTTCCTCTGTTTGCGAACTTCTGAATTTTGTTAAAGCCGTTTTTTGCCTTTATTTGTGCAGCCACTTCTTTGGAGAACCAAATAGGTTTCCTTTCTCTCTTGTTTTTATTTATTTTCCTTATGTATGTATCTGTTGCACCTTTTATTGCCAACTTTAGTTTAGCTCACTGCAATTCCACTTCCCTTATCACCTCTCACCCTGCCAACTCCTCATTCAAGCACTTGACCATTTTATGAAGTCAGAGTTTTTGAAGTATAGGACTTTGAGTTTGCTGTGATTGGCTTCTACCTTGGCTTTTATCTCAAACCATACTTGGTTAGCATCAGTGGCTAAAACCAGGTGAGTCAAAAACTGGCCAGGTTTTAGCTGGGGATCACTAACTGGGTAGTGGAGCAATATCGCCGTTACCTGGTTAGCGTCAGTCTCTGTCTCTGCTCCACCCTGGAACGCCCCAATGCTAACCGCAGAGCATAAGGACGTGTAGCAGGCTTTGAAGGGGATATTCAATGGCACTAACCAATTTAGAGCATTTACATGGTTTACTGGGCTATAAACCATGCAAATGCCTTTCAAATATCAGGCCCGATGAATCTAAATATGTGTCTTGCAGCTCTAGCCAACTAGTTGGAACATTATAAGCTGAAATCAAACCCAAAGAGGTTGAACTGTTTTGGCTTGGCAAGTAGAAGTGTTTTACTGTATTAAATATCATCTAGGAGGGGATTTAACACCTAGAGAGGTAGTAACAATTTAGGAGTTCATATGGATTCCATGTTGATTATGGAAGATCAAATTGTCTCTGTAATGAGACATTTATTTGCATGTTTGCAGCGTCTGTTATTTTAGGTCTAAAGAACCTTATTACCATTCTGTATGCACTTAGCACCAATAGTTTTGATTGTTGTAACTGTCTGTATCAGGTCATCATGCAGAGATTGCACTTCCTCCAAAATATGGTTGCTAAACTTTTAGGAAGCAATTTTATAAAGTCAGTTCTGAATGTATGTAACCACATATGCACATAAATGACCAACCAGCATAAGTCTACGTGCTTTGGTATGAGGACACACACTTTGCTGGTAGGATAGCCAGGGCACTGGGTGGGCATACTGCAGGTGTTATTTTCACAAACATGCATAGATTATAAAATACCTTAATCTACGCTTTACGGGAGTCATTTTGGAAGCCCTGTTCATGCTTTGGATGTCCAAAGCACAAAGGCATCTCCAGAACCATGTCAGAAGCTGACTCTGGAGACGTCCAGGTCTGAACAGGGGCATGGTAGAGGCATGGCCAGGGTGTTCCCAGGAACCTGGAAGTCCTCACCTGATCTCAGAAACATAATGGACGTCCAGGTTTTGACCCGATCCAGGTACCTGAAAAGTGCTTGTTTTGGCTGAAAAACATCCAGAGAGTACAGAGAAGATAGCATCCCATCAGCCCCAGTATTCAGCACAATGTCAACAATAACTGCAGTAGGATTTAAACCCTGGCAAGCCTGTTCCTAGCACACTGCTCTAACCATTAGGCTATCCTAGACTGCCAGAGTCTGAAATCATGTCTGCATCTGAATGTACCTGTTTTATTTTCAGACGTTCTGGATTAGACGTCCCAGATTGCATGTGGAATTTGCACATGGACATCCCTTCTAAAATCCCCCTCCATGTGTGTAAAGTATGTATATTCACTTACACCTACACAATGCTTCAGCTATGCATATTGTCACCACCCCCCCTGGTGGCCGGTGGCTGCAGGGGCAGGTTGTGCATTTAAATCAATTGTAGAAGTAAAAGACTCTTTTGGGCCAGATGCACCTTGGTCCTTGTAGTCCTTTCTCCTTATAGAAATGAGTTGTGGATGCCAAGTAGAGGGTAAACAAAAAGCTTTTATTTCCCTTTTAGCACTGAGGTTCGCTAAGTAACAAAAGTAAAGTTTTTCTTATTTTCAGGTTTGAGCCAAAGTGTTATTAAACAAGTAAAACTGTTACAGGCTTCGCAGTTCCTTGTAGAATATAAAGGGTTTTCTAAACTTCGGAGTGAAACAAATAAACCAGCTCTCCTTTAGCTCAATGTAAGAAAAATCATTGTTAGTGCATGTTCTGGTAAACTATAGCTCTGGGAGTGACTCAAGGCTTCCCGCAACACAAATAGAGCAGTCTATTAATTCCTCCTGTGACAATGATTCTAAATCCCCAGGCTCCTCTTGCATGGATTCCAGCTCATCTGTGCTTTCTCCTGTATTTGAGCTCTCCCTGGCTGCTATAGTGTGCAAATTAGTATTTCCTTCACCTATCCTCCAGCTGGGCTGTTCAAGGGGTTTCAAGTAGGAAGCATGGCTTGTTCTTAAGCCTCTATGTCGTGGCTTCCAGAACTCCTGCCTTCTTTCATTCCTCTCAGAATGGATATCTGATTCAAAAGCCCTTCTAGGAGCTAAGTCTCTTTTTAGAATTAAAGTACCACTGTACCTTGGCTTCCTGAAGTCGGTGCTGCTGGTATTTTCCTTACCAGGTACCCTTCCTTGGATACGGTCTCCTTTACAGACTGTTTCTGTGAGTCTCCTGGGCACTGCTTGTCGTCCCTGAAGCTTGGGACGGCCAGGTAACGAATCCAGGCCTCTCTGCTTCTCAGTATGGGGGATTCCACTGTCAGGACCTTTCCTTCCAGTACCTTTAAGTTCCTTTCTCAAACCTTCTGGTGAGCTCAGGCCTCTCTCTAGGCGTGGAGTCTCTTTCCCTTGGATCCTGGCTTCTCATGGAGTCTCTCCATCAACAAACAAATGATCACACGATAAAAAAGAAACATCAAACATGGGAGAGTTTCAACATACCAACAAAACAGCAAGTAGAAGACATTATATCTAGTCTAAACACAACAACTTCACCATCAGACCCATGTAGGGTTGCCAACTGGCTCCAGATGTGCCCAACAGACTTGATCCAGTCCTGGGTTTACCCCATTGCATGCAGTGACTTGTCGTTTTTCATTTCTTATGGAGTGCAATGGAGAAATCAGAACTACATATCCCTGCATGCAATGGGGTAAACCCAGGACTGGATTGACACTGTTGGGCGCATCTGGAGCCAGTTGGCAACCCTAGACCCATGCCCAGTGTCATAGATCAAAGGCACAAAAAGTCAGCTCTCTCATCACATTCAAAAAATCATCAAGGATTCACTCCAACAAGGATACATGCCGCAATCCCTAAAGCATGCAATAGTACCATGAGACTACCTCCAGTAGATCCCTGGTATCATTTTAAACCCAAAGCCAGTGCCATCCTGTTCATATTGTTTTGAAGGTGCAGTCTCCAGCATTGTACACAGTACTCCAAATGAGGTCCCACCAGAGACTTATATACAGAGGCATTATCACCTTCTTCTTCCTGCCAGCCTTTCCTTTGCCTATGCACCCAAATATCCTTCTGTTTTCCTACCTGTTTGGCTACATTAGGATCATTAGAAAAAAATCACTTCCTGGTCCGGCTCTCCTTTTCTTTTTAACATGTTTATAAGTGATATTGCAGAAGGGCTGTCAGGTAAGGTTTGCTTCTTTGCCGATGATAATAAAATCTCAGGAAGGTATAGATAACATGAGGACGGATCTAGTGAAGCTTAAAGAATGGTCAAGAATTTGAAAGCTAAAGAATGCAGGGTCATGCATTTGGACTGCAAAAATCTAAGGAGCAGTGCAGTATGGAGAATGAAGTACTTCTGGTCAAACTGTTAATGAACTTTATGTTAATATGAGGAAGGAGGAGGTGGTGCTCACTGCAGTTAACATGCATTACCCTAACTGCATTAAGTGTAAAACTGACAGAACGTGAAACAGTTAACTTCATCTTCAAAGTACTTGCTTGTAACTCAGGTGTCAGGATGTTCAGGTGTGGGTTTCGGGCAGAGTTACAATTGTTGGGAATTATTTTAGAAGCCCTGTGTGTGCTTTGGACCTCTGAAAATGAGTATACAGATATTCAAAGCATGGAGATGTCCCTGGAGCCATTTTAGAAAGCGGTTTTCAAGATATCCCCAGCCCAAGGATGTCCAAGTAAGAACTGGAGAATGACCAGACTAGGGCAAAGCAGAGACACCTCAAAGTAGTCCAAAGCAGCTTTATTAATAAACCCTCACACTTGCAGCGTTTCGGCAATTCTGCCTTCTTCAAGGGGTGGGATAACTTAGCTTAACTTAGCACGTTCGTCCAGGGTGAAAACATTACGCCAAAAGCATCAGAGAGTCAAATGGAGGCACAAACGCCCGCAAACTAACCAAGGAACGACCAGAGCAGGCAAAGCAGAGACACTGATGGGGAATGGGAATTCTTGTTTTCATTTTGCTATGCTGATGGATGTCCCTGGATGCAAACTAGCACAGGATAGACATCCCCGCCCCCCCCCCCCAAATGTTTGTAGCGGAGACATATAGGTGGCATTTACATCAGGGGCTTTCTAAAATCATGCCAAAATATAGACATCCCCAACATTTTCCTGCACATTTTGCCCTCGATGTCCCAGATTGCATTGGAAGGCCTTTCTAAAATACCACGTCATGTGCACACTTTATAAAATATACATGTTTCCATATTTTGTGCACATGAACATTTACACCTGATCAGGAGCAAGTATAAATGTTCACGGCTTCATTTTAGCTATGATTTATGCTTCTTTTCAGGGGCAATCCAATAAAAACACCTAGGGATCTATTCTGTCCCGTGAATAGTGGGGATGGACTCCCCGTTGGGATGTCTATTCCTGCTATTCGCCCCTCTTCCGTTCCCAGAAGAAGCCTCCCCATACAAACAAGACATTTGTATGGGGAGACTTAGTCGGGGGTGGGAGGGGGCGTTGCAGAGGCAGAGCGAGGGCATGGGTGGTCTGCGATCCTGGATGTACAGGGCTGATTTTGAGGTCGGCCCTTTTTGTCCAGGGTCTGCAAACTGGATGGGGGACTTATTCCACCTTGGAGGTGGACTAAGTGCCCCTGGACATCGGGGGAAGGCAGACCCAGGCAGCATAGAAAAGATAAGGGAGTGTAGGGGATTCCCCGGAGCCTGACCCTGGTCATGGAAGGCCAGATCGGGGGTTGGGCTGCCTGGAAAGGAAAGAGTGGTCGGTGGCCAGGCATCGCAACTCCTGAATGGAGCAGTGGTGCCATGACAATGGGTCGCCATGGCACCGCGGCTCCATTCAGGAGTCTGACTGAGCTTGCTGGACATGGCTCTGTACCTGCAGATTGATCGGAATCGTCTGCACTGATATTGGAAGCTGCACAGTAGGCAAGGAAAATTCTCGCCTATCTTATAGGCGCCGAGGCTAACCATGCATCATCCAGTATCGATGCTGCACTGTTAGCCTTGACGGCTTCCAAGAAGCACAGCCAGACCCGGATATTCACTTCTGTTGTCGCAGAAGTGAATATCCGGGGTTTCGCGGTGGGTGGGTGGGCATGGCTAAGCGGCTACAGTGCTTAGCCCTGCCCAGTTGAATATCGTTAAATAGTTTAGATCAGCTAGGTTTTATGAATGGTAGATTTTCAATGGACAATATAGGGTAGCAGCTACATTTAGTATGGAAGGATAAACACCCTACTCTTCTCTGCTATATTTCTCTCTATTGATGCATAAAAAGCATTTGATAGGGTTGAATGGTCCTATCTAGATTTTGCCCTCACTCAATTTGGTTTGATATTGAATTTAGAAAATGAATTAGAATCTTACAAGTACACATTGTAGTTGCTGTTATCACATATCAACTGATCTCAGAATATTTCCCATTAGAGACAGGAATAAGATAGAGCTGACTGCTTTCTCTTCTACTCTCTACGACTCTAATTGAACATTTTACTATTTCTGCTGGACAGAATTCACACAGGAGCTGGGGTTCATAAACTGTTTCTAGGTACGGATGATGTGATATTATGTTTCTCCACCTGAAAATGGATAAGATAATTAATCATATCCTAGAGTTGGCAAATAAGTCTGGATACCATTCAGGGTTTAAAATTAGCTGGGATAAAATTGAAGTGCTTTATAAAAATGCTAATCTGATTTCTCACTGGCAAATCAATTGATCTGTTAGGACAGCAAAAAACTAAAATATCAGTACATAGACGGTGGATTGCAGAAGTCTTCATACCTGTGTACATTTTCACATTCTGTTGTCTGAAACATATAGTTCAAAACATATTAAAGTAGAAATTGTTTCACCAATCTACACAACATACTTTATACTTTCAATGTAAAAGAATTATAGAAATATCCAAAAGTGACTAAGAAGGGTAAACCCCAAATTCTTGATTGCATAATAATTTAATTATTTTGCCATAGGAAATTCAAATAGCTCCTTTTGCAAATGTTGCCTTAATAAGGCCCATAATAAGTTAAATAGAGCCTACCTGTGTCCTTCACAATAGTTGAGCTGTTCCATTACTCCTGGAAGACAAATCAAGCTTTGTTTTGTTTTGTTTTTTGTATGAAGTGAATATGAACTAAAGTTTAAACATGCCAAACACAGAGCTGTAAAACAATGCTGGCATTAAGTTATTCAGAGGTACAAACTGGGGAAAGGTCATAGCAAAATTTCAATATATTTGCAGATCACTTAGGGCACTAGGGATCAGGTGCATCATTGTAAACTGGAAGTAATCTGGCACTGCCAAGAAATTGTCTTGATCAGTCAATCCCTTAACAAACAGTAGCCAAGAACATAAGAACTGTCATACCCGATCAGAACAAAGATCCATCATGCCCAGTTCCCAACAGTGGCCAATCCAGGTCACAAATGCATGATGTATCACAAAAGTAGGTGGTTCCATGCTACTTATCCCCAAGGAATAAGCAGTGGTTTTCTCTTGGATTGCCTTAATGGACTTTTCCTCCAGGAATTTGTCCAGACCTTTTTTAAAACCTTGTAAAAAACCTGCTTTTACCACATCCGCTGGCAATGAGTTCCAAAGACTAATTATATGTTGAGAGAAAAAATATTTTCTCCTATCTGTTTTCTTAGTCCTAGTCCTTATATGTTTTGAATAGGTAAACAATCATTTTGAGTCTACCCATTCCACTCCTCTTGGGATTTTATAGACCTCTATCATATATCCCCTCAGCCATCTCTTCTCTAAGCTAAAGAGCTCTAACCTCTTCAGCCTTTCCTCATAGAAGGGTTGTTCCATCCCCTTTATCATTTTCGTCGCCCTTCTCTGTACCTTTTCTAGTACCGCTATATCTTTTTTTAGATGCGGCGACCAGAATTGCACACAATATTCATGGTACGGTCATACCATGAAGTGATTTAGAGGCATTATGATATTGTTTTCTTTTCTATTCCTTTCCTAATGATTCCTAACATTCTATTTACATTTTTGGCCGCCCCTGCACACTAAACAGAAGATTTCAATGTATTGTTTACAATCACACCTAGATCCTTTTCTTGTGTGGCGACTCCTAGGATGGAACCTAGCATTGTGCATCTATAGTATGAGTTATACTTCCCTACATGCATCACTTTGTATTTGTCCACATTAAATTTAATCTGTCATTTGGATGCCCAATCTCCCAGTCTCCCAGTCTGCAGTTTCTCACAATCCACATGTGATTTAACAGCTCTGAATATTTTTGTATCATCTGCAAATTTAATCACCTCACTTGTTGTTTCTAATTCCAGATCATTTATAAATAGGTTAAAAAGCACCGGTCCCAACACAGATTCCTGGGATACTCCACTATTCACCTTCCTCAATTGAGAAAATTGACCATTTATCTCTACACTTGGTTTTCTATTACTCAACCAGTTTCCAGTACAAAAAAGGACATTGTCTCTTGTGCCATGACTTTTGACTTCCACAGGAGTCTTTGATGTGAGACTTTATCAAAGCTCTTCTGAAAGTTTAAATACACTATGGTGATCATTCTGAAACACAAATAAGCTGCTTAGATATGCAGGATAGACATTTTTCTCACGAAAATGTCTAGAACTGTATTGGCCTGCAAATACATGGCACTTAAAAGGGGATCTCAGAATGTGGGCAGGAGGGGCAGAATGAGGATGTGGCCAGCCACAGAGATGTATAAGGCATATTCAGGAGAGACCTGTGCACGTCTGCAGTAGTCCCTGCAGACATCCACTTTATACTTGCAGAAATGTGGAATAAGGGTAGGACTTAGAAATATTTCTGCTTTGCACCTCAATGCAGCCCATACTGGCGAATGGATGTGAAACCTATGCTGTGCACTGGTGCGTCTGCAGTCTGGAAAACCACAGCATGCAGTGTTACTGACCAGTAAGCAGAGCAGAGGAAGGATGTAAGTCAAAGTAACATAAACAAGCACCCCAAAAAATGTATGTGGAAGAGCACTGGTGCGCATTCTGGCTCAGCTGGCATTTGCTGTGTGTGCTAAAGGGACAAAGCCAGGGTTCCCTAACAATGCCCACATCCTGGAAATGATACTGGTGGCAATAATAGGACTCCATGCAATAATGTCACCCCAGCTATCGGTGATCTGTACAGCATCCAGCCAGCTGGAGTGTTGCACTCCACACAGTGGATCTGTACAATATGCTCTATGCAATGTGCAACTTTCCCCAGTGCAGATAAGGTCATACGTGATTCTTATCGGGAAACAGTATTGGGGATGTATTACACCAGTGGCTATATGGCAAAACGTTTGTGCACAGGTTAGTGCTGCAGTTGGATGCATATGTGGGCCTATAATGTGCAATGCGCATACGAGGTTTGGCCCTTGAGGCTGATATACTGGAAGGCCTGTTTGGGCCTAATGCAACTCTGTATCTGTTTGAGGTCCACCTTCATAGTTATTGTGTGTGTATGTATACATTTAGAAATGTAGTTCTCAGGTACGATGCTGGGTTGGAAGTACTGATTTCTACGGTTTCCTTTCGATCATTTAGGTTATTTGGTGCAGGGCATCCTTTAGGCAGACATCTGTTTCTGCAGAACTGCAAGCAAGAGTGTGTGTGTGTGTGTGGTTGGAGAGCTGCATGGGGGGATCTAGATTGCTCATCCACAAATCTGGGGGGGGGGGGGACAGGAATGGCTGGCAGGTACCTGGACCGTAGGGATGACTGCAGCATCACCAAGGGCCAGTGAGAACAGGCAGGGGTGAGCAGAACAGGTCCGCAAAGGCTTACCTGTCCAAACATTTCCCTGTCACTAATAGGAGGACCGCAGAAGGAGGGCATGCAACAGTGCATTACACAGTACAACCTGCCTGGGTGCACCATCATTGGTCTCTACAAATATGCACAGTTGTACAGAGCAACAATGGTGTCTCTGGGCATGTCTGTGTGCTGTTTGCATTGCTGACTGCTGTCATTCCAAAGGCCCCTTATTAGTGAAAGGGAAATACTTGGATAGTATGCTATGGGGGATCTGTTCTTCCGTGTTCATGTCCTTACTTAACATTGTAAGGGCAGACTAGATAGGTTAAGGGCAGGCTAGATAGAAACATGATGTCAGAAAAAGACCACATAGCCTATGTTTCTATTGAACAGACATATTCCAGAGATGTCCACAACATGCATACCTAGGAAGGTCTTCTGCTACCATGTATGTAGTGCTACACTGCATCTTGTGCCAGACAAATTGCTCTCTACTTGTTTTTCTGCCACATTACAGTGCACTGCAATTGGTTTGTAGTGTTCTGGGCATGCCACAGACTAGTTTCTATTGTCTTGCTTGTATCCACTTATATGTACTTCAGCTTACATTGACATTCTTCCTCAAAACATCACTGTCCATGGGCACAGCAGCTTAGGAGATGTACGTTTTAAAGGGGAGGTGTGGCCATTTGCGGGTATGTCACATATGGGCATGTGATGCGGGTATGAGCAGGATCTCATGCATACATCTTTTTGGAATATGGTAAGCATGGGGACATACAAAGCTATTGGTGGTATATACCCGTCTCCATACAACATAGTGTTATGTGTGAGCTGTGCCAAGTATGCCTATGTATGCAATTCTGTACCTGCGGCTGCATCTATCCATCTATCCCCCACGTCTGCATAATCAGGTTCCATTTGTTCATGTTTTCAATTTGTATGTGCCTGCAGCCCAGACGTGCACGTTATGGAATTGGCCTCCAAGTCAATTGGCTCACTTTTAGCCACATGTTTATTCACACCTTCAAATAAATAAGCAGAGTCCCCTTGGCCAAATCCATGTTAACTTAGTCCCATTAAACCATGTGTTCAGTAATTTTGGGCCCAATAAGCTATCCAGAAGAAATATTATTTGCCAGCTAAAGAACTTAGCAAAGCAGAGGAACAGGCAAATACCTCTTTGACAGATGTTTCATCAGATAGTCTGAATATGCTGGAAAGGTTACAGGAGAAGGCTGATAGAAGGGTTACACTACTGGTGTCCTCTGTTTTCCTTCAAGATAAAGAGGCCTTGATACAGCTTTATTGTAGACTTTCTGAAGTCACTTTTCTTGGTGGAATACAGCTGTTCACAGATGTTTCCAAGTGGGCACAAATGAGGAAGTAAAAGCTTCCTTTTCCTTGTCAAGAAGTGCTGGCTTTTGATACAAGATTTCAATTTTGATTTCCCTGAAAAATGTGTGATATACTACCAAGACCTACGTTTTCTTTGAACCTTCACAATTAAGATTTTTTGTGAATATTAAAGGATTCCCTAGAGCTTGATTCTGGAGTCCAGCACTGAAATTTAAACCTAGATATTCAATGCCAGGGTCATATCTGGCCCCGGCATTGAATATCCGGGTTTGCCACATTGCCACGAGGCTAACTGAGCAGCAGTAATATTGAGTCACTGCCCAGTTAGCTAACACAGTGAAAGTTATTTCAGGATTTCCTGTGCCTCACTTTTTCCAAGTATCACTAAATGGGAGCGGTGATATTGAGCTGCTGCCTGGTTAGTGAAGGGTGCTGGCTCCGCTCCGCCCCAGAATGCCGCAATGCTAACCGCTTAGCATCGGGGCAAGTAGCAGTGCACCCAGGATATTCAGGGGCACTAACTAACTGCAGAGTGGCATTTACAGGGTTGGCAGGTTTGCAAACCATATAAATGCCTTTTAAAATGCTCCCTTAGGTTCTTAACTAATTAAGGTGTTGAGGTTTCTACTCTGTTTCTTTTTATTTCTTCGTTTTTGATCCATTTTTCTATGGTTGTGATTTTGCGTTTTTTTCTTTCTTGTGGGATATAATTGTAAATTCCAGGAATATTTATTTCTTTATTTCTTTTTTATGGTATTTTATGAATGTAAGACTGGTGTATCAGAATTTATGGATCCTTCTGGAGTATAATTGTCTATGTAATATATTTGAAAATCCAATAAAAAATAAATAAATAATGGAATGTGGAAAATAAACAAAGATGTAAAGACTTTGCATGGCATTGTATATAACCCCAAGTTTAAAATGCATGAGTGGATTAATAAGATCCTATCTTTAAAATGTAACCGGGGTAGCCCATTCCCCCTCACCCTAACCAGTCCCATTCAATAACTCAACAACACAAGAATTTGGAAAAATAACTGGTCGCAGCTTTCTGTAAATTTATGTAATAAAACATTAAACAACCCGAGTCAAATGCAATAGGTATTACATCATTAACATCAAACCCCTCTCCCACCCCCAATGGATAAAGTCTACCACCCACTATATTACTAGCAAGGAGGAACCGTATCCCCCACAGCTGCAGTCCCAGCAGCAGTCCACTGCCTCACTGCTGGCCTTGCCATACTACTAGCAGAGGCTAGTAATATGGCAAGGCCGGATATTCACCTGAGACCGGATATTCACCTGTCCCTCCAACCTTTAAGCTGAGATCATCTCAACCCAATGGCATAAAGCCAAAATAGAGCCATGAACACCAGAATGGCTCAGGTAACCGCCACCAGCACAAGGCAGGTAAAGCCTGTCCCTGTGCCCCTCAAAATTAAAGCTGTGACCAGGTGCCAACACCTTGCACCATGGATTCCAGACCTCCTGCCAGTCATTAAGGAGTAATTCCTGCCCTACCAGAGACAAGTGAACCCCATCCAAGCCATAAAGGCCAGAACATTCCACATCAACCCATGGGTGCCTAATCTGACATCTTCCCCCTCCAATACCCGCCATCCAGTCTGATGGTTAATCTTTATCTCCTGAGACCTTCTTTGTTCCTTACAAGAAGCTCTTGGAATGATGTCCGATCAACAAAGCACAACACCGGGGGACAACAAAAACAGGTTTTCGAAGTCTCTCTTGGAAGCCCTGATCAGCTGCTTGCAAGTCCAGGAGGACAAATCATTTCCTCCCAAATGAACAATGATCCCAGCCAGACGTCTCCACACATGGGCCTACTGCTGCAACAGAGGCAAGAGCTGGCACCAGCGCATATCACGCTCGCCAAGCCAAATCAAAGAAACTCTCACCAGTGCCAAACTCAGCTGAGGACCATAATGCCGTGATACTGCATGCCTTCCAGCCAAGAATATGAAGGAGTGGCTCACCAATCACTAGTGCTGTGAGCGCCGAAAGGAGTCTGCAAAGAAAGAACATTGTTAATAAGCAGCCCACTCACCAGACCCTACTACAACAAATGAATATACCTGGCAAAAGCCCATAACTGCCATCTGCCAATCTGCTGAATCACTAGTTGCCGCACTGATATGGAAGGAATGGGATGCAAACAGATGAATATCACAAACTGAAAATGAGTCAAAGGCAGAGCATATATAAACAGCAGCCCAATTGCAGGCCTCATGGCCAGGTAGCTACAAAGATTCTCCCCATAGTACATGACCGAACCCCCAATCCTCTTCAGCACCATCCACATCCCCCTTCTCAATTGATCTGTCTGACTTAGGAATAAAAATCCTCAACTGGGCATCCCCCACTCGAACATGCTCAAGCAGCATACCAGCACAAGAGTGGGATCAAGAGGAGTCAGTCACAACTTCAGTAATCCTGAAGGCCCCAAAAAATGCCAAGCAAGAAACTGCCTGGAAAAGGGCCACCTCAAATCTGGAAATGGCCACTGCCAGAAGCCCACCCCACAGCCTGATCAAGAGGTCATGAGAAATCAGCTGCCTGGATCACAAGGTCTTGGGGTGGCCTGCTCCCAACCTACAAAAAGTCGCTGTACCAAAAACCCTGCCAAAGGATTTTCCAAACCCGCTGCCTTTGCACAAAAGGAAAATCCCGCCAAGTAGGAACAAACAGCTGCCTGGGATACACCTCCACTCTTAGCAGCAATTATATAATGGCCAAGTAATTCCTCAAGGACCCTGCCACCCTCTGTCTCCTAAAAATACTGCAACCTTACAAAAACCCCTATGGTAAGAAGCCCAAGTGGTGGGAGAAACAGACTTTTGCAGTAGAGCCATTATTCCTGGATGCCATGCTGCCATAGGTGATCAGGAACTGCTGCACTCTCTATCTCCACTCCCGGAGCCAACATCCATAATAGGGACCATTTGAAGCAGGAGAGAGTCGGCAATACAATTAACACAGCCTGGCACATGTTTCGCCCTCACAGTCACATTCAGGTGCAAGCAGGACAGCACAAATGCATGAATTAAGACAGCGAGTCATTAACAGCAAGGGAAATGCTAATTGATGACCTCCACAACTGCTGCATTATCACACCAGAAGGTAACGTGATAATCCCGAAGGCGGTCAGGCCAGATTGCAAGGCCACCACAATAGGAAATAGCTCCAAAAATGTGATATTGTGAGTCAGACCCAAAGCACTCAGCCACAACTTTGCATACCTAGATCTCTGGAAATATAGGCCAAAACCTAACCTTCCAGCAATATTGGAAAACAACTGCAACCTAACATTAGAGACCTCCTCCAGCTTCAAGATTGGAGTTCTGTTAAATTCAGCCAAGAAGGAATCTCAAACCCTCAGGTCCTCCTGCATCCTCTTAGACACTCTGATACAATGATATTCCGGGCATGGCATGAGTCATGCACCTGGTGAAAGTATGGCCCATCGTGATACCCTACAGGCGAAATTCAAAGACCCCACAAGGAACTGCATCTCCTTCAAGGTGACTTTGCTGGCAGACACCACAGAGGCAACCAACACCCATAACCTCACCACTTTTCTGCCGGTACCCGGGCCACCATAGCAACAGTATTGAGCTTGATACCCAAAAAGGTCAACCTTGTCACAGAACCCTCAGTTTTGTCCAAGCCAAGGAGATAAGGAGTCCAGTAAATGACCACAGTCCCTGTCTGATTAGCCCTACAAATAATCATCCTGATAATGCACAACATTGTGCAAACCAGAATGTTGCACAGGCACCTAGTGCAGGAAACTGCTTAACATCTTGAAATAGGCGCAGGAAAAGGAATATCCCATATACAGGCACTTGTCAAAACAGAAGAGACCTTTAAATTTGACACCCAGAAAATGAAAAGCTGATGTGTACACAGGGAACAACCGGAATGCGGACTTGATGTCCACATTCACCAACAAGGCACCCTGCCCAAACTGACATGCCAGGGATGCCACGCAGCGAAAAGAAGCATATCGAACAGAACACAATTCCGTTGGAAGACTGCCATTTATTGAATTTTCAGAGGAAGAAGACAAACTCTATATAAGCTGAAATTTCCCCGGCTCCTTCTTGGGAACCACTTCCAAGGGAAAAAACACAAACTCAGAAAGGGTCGCTCACAAAAAGAACCTGCAATCCAACCCAGCTCACGCTCCAGTTCCGCTTCGCTCACGCCACATTAGCAAAACGCTGGACCAATGGCTCATTCCTCACTGAATTACTGACCGCCACCCCCTGAAAAGGAAACAGAAAACCAAACTCAAGTCCCTCATCCAAAATTGCATCCTCTCCTCGCCTCCCATAATGGACCGATCACGATCGCATGACCTCCACCAGAATGGGGGTAGATGCCATCTGAAAAAGAAGAGGGTTAATTACCTGAGGGAGAGGACTCAATGACCCCTTTTCAGCTGCACTTGGTATCAGAATGGCCCCACACTCACAAGGAGCATGCATGGATCTCCCCTCAACAACTCATGCCGATGATCAGTGGATGCCGATGAAGGCTGTTCTTCAGGTCTATCTCTCATCAATCCATCCAGATATACCACTCTTGGATACTCCAATCTGGTCTTCACCCACTGCCTCAACTCTTTGCCAAGCATCCGAGGCAACTTGGGAGGGGAGAAATTGAAAAGGGAAGTTGGGGACAACAAAAGAGGGCATATCAGCCGGCTATCTGGACCAAGATGTGGAATGAACCCTGCCCCCCAGCGGCCCAGAGGGCCGCTGCCTAGTGGCCAGAAAGAGGCTGCTACAACCACCCAGCACAGGCTGAGGGCTAGCCACCCCCAAGTCCTTGTACCGAAGGCACTACTCTTCCGTGGAAAAGAACCCACTGGGCACTCCCGGGGGGCCTGTGGTAACATGGACATAGGGCCCCTCACACCAACTCCAGCAAATAGCCACCCAAAGCCAAGGGTGCTAGCCCCACTACCCAAACACCCAGTCCAGCCCATCACCCAGCTTGACAGGGCTGGCAGAGGAAGCAACTGCAGGAAATCCTGCCCCTCAGCAGCCCCTCTATTAGCAGTAGTAAAGGGAGAGGGGGGCAGAGCTAGGGCCTCTGGGACCACATCCCAGGCCCAGAATGTTCCCAGGGCCTTCTCCTTGCACAACAAGTACTGGAGACAAGGGCCGCCCCTGACTCTTCTTCATTGTCTGCTCCCTTGGCTCATCATTAGCCGAGCCCGACAGCCCAATATATCCCACGGCCCATCGGCCTTGCCCCTCTCCCACCCATGCTGGAACACCGACTCCCCAACTGAAGATGCACAGGCACCCACATAGACGCCTGCTGGAAGAGCACTGAGGGACAGAGCCTCCCCACTCTGCCTGTCGCTGCAATGCACTGAAGTAGTTCAAATTTTATCTTACAGAGTGTCATCGAGTAAAAATGGGCTCCTTACACACAACACAAGGGAGTCTTCCAAGGATCCACTCTATCCTCTTTACTTTTCAATAAATTCTTCCAACCTCTATGCACAACTATTCAAGCACAGAATATACCCTACCAATGATGTAATAATATGTGCCCCATTCAGCACCACCGATCCAACAGCCTCATCCATAAAGAAATGCTTCAGTTTCATCAAACATTGGTTCTCAGAACACAATACTTTATGGCCATTAACTACAATAAAACAAATGACTTAAACATCACCAAAAGACACTAACTTCACCCCACTTACTGCCATAACCATTGACTGAACACAACTGTACATAAAACCTGAAGTTTGCTACCTGGGAGTTACACTAGACCAGTGCTTGACACTAACTGCTCGTATCAGCAATATCATGAGAAACATATACTACAAAATCAAAACAGTGCAACACCTCAAACCACTGATGGATCCTCACGACTTTCACACAGTATTTCAGGCCCTCATTTTCACCCACTTCAACTACTGTAACCTTCTCTTTCAGGGCCTTCCCAAATATGCACTTCACCTGCTTCAACTGGCCCAAAATACAGCCGCATGCATTCTCTGCAATGCTTCTAGAGCTGACCACATAACCCAGCTATTCAAACAACTACACTGGTTGCCTATAACAGAGCAGATAAAGCACAAAGCCATACTCACAATCAGGGCTGGCCTGTCCATTAGGCGAACTAGGTAGCTGCCTAGGGCGGCCGGCCCGGGTGGGTAGCGGCACACATGGGCGGCTGTGCTGCTCCCCCAGCTGCCGCGAATTCTGTTTGTGGGGAGGTGAGCAGTGGCAGTATTTTGAAAAACGGCAGTAAAAGCTGCCATTTTTGGAAATGTATTATTTATTTAAAAACGGCAGTAAAAGCTGCCATTTTTGGAAAAGTATTATTTATTTAATAATTTTTCTATACCATTTTTCTACAAGTCAAGACAGTTTACATGGAACTCAGTGCAGGAACAGAAATGAATACAACCAATAGTACATGTTACATTGAAAGCATATTAAACATATTAGAACATATGCTAATGTGGTTAGCTATTTATTGTTTCGGTTTGGTCCATAGTATTCGACGAATAAAAATGTCTTCAAACTTTTGTGGAAGTCTTCCTGGTGTTGTGTGGCTCTTATTTGTGGTGGCAGTGAGTTCCACAGTGATGGGGCATGTAACAAGAAAGCCCTGTGTTGGCCCTTTGGCTGCACTTTTTTCTATCTTTTTGTATTTCTAATATATTTATGTTGCTCTATCTCCTAGGTCTACTGATGCTGTACTCTGTGATTAAGGATTCAAGTATGACTGCTGAGAGATTGTTGATGATGGCTTTATATTTGATTCTTTGTGATAGAGATAACCAGTGTAGCCACTTGAGGAGTGGGGTGATGGGCGACTGATGAGACAGTCCAAGAATAAGTCTTGCTGCCGCATTTTGTGCTAACTGCAGTGGATATAATGAACTCTTAGAGATACCATGCTGTATCGTGTTGCAGTAATCCAACATCGGTGTGAGTACAGCTTGGCAAACTGTATGGAAATCTGAAGGTGATAGGAGTGGGCATAGGTGTTTGTCCAAAAATAAAATAGCTTGGAATCATTATTGACCAGCAGTTAACCTTCAAGGAACAGATTACAACAAAAACCAAAACAATACTCTTCAAAACAAAAACCCTACAATGACTACACCCACTTCTCGAGCCAACAGATTTCCGCTCGTCACTCCAAGCACTCACTTTCCACACATAAACTATTGTGACATAGTCTATCAGGGTCTGCCACAAGCCACCCTTCTCCCACTTCAAACTGCCCTACACACTGCTGCATAAACAATCCAGGGAGCCTTTAAACATGAGAACATCACCCCTATCCTAGAGCAGCTCAATTGGTTGCTCCTCCCCAACAGAATCAAATATAAATCTCTACTCTTAACTTACAAATCACTACACTCCTACCTAGCCACCAACCTTAAATCTCTACTACAACCACTTACCCCAGACAGACCCAAAATATCAACGACAACAAACATACTTGCCATACCACATTCAGAGATAAAGTCCAGCCAACAAACCTGCCATTGAGCATTCACATTCTTTGCACCATCCCTTTGGAATACCTTACCAGACACAATAAGGATAACGGACCACTATACCTTCTGTAAACACCTCAAAACCATCCTGTTTACTGAATGCTACGGTCCTATTACCCAACACTTCTCCTGACCTGACCCGACAAATATAAGTCAAAACTACTTCATGTAAATAGTTAAATGATACCTCATGTACATAGTTTACTGTTTGTACACAGTTCTCTGTTATTGTTGTATGTAAATGAGTTCTTCTGCCAAACAAGTTTTTATTATATGTAAACAAGTTTCTGTTCCACTGTAAACCGCTGTGACCCGGTGAAAAGTAGTATATAAGTCTAGCCAAATAAATAAATAAATAAAACAAAACTAACAAATATATATTGTCAGACGGCTGCCTAGGGTGAGAACTTACACAATCTTGACGATGCATATATTCATTTGATTCTTGCAAGGTATTGTGGGTAATGTAGTTCTTTCACTCCCAAACACAGCTGAAGACAATAATTGAGTTGTGATACCAGTGGTAAGGCCAATAAAATACTTCTTTTATTGATGGGGTTTAATTCACCCTGCACAAATATGCTTGGTAGCAATATAAATGAGGATACTTGCTTGCAGTGTTTAAATGGATAACATAAAGTCACAAAGCAAATCAGAAAACAACCTTCAGCTTGTCAGGCAATTAGCTAATGTTTTCTTAGCAAATAATTACCAAATAAAAAGGCACAAAGAAATGAATGAACTTTGCTTGTTAGGTTAACTTCTGCTTATTTTCCACACAGATCCTGCAGTGATTCTCTTGCTAACACACACACAATCAGGTGCAGCTTTAATTACTATCAATTGACCAGCTGAAACCCTTTAGCTGGCTGGCTGCTACTGTGTGAACCCAAATCCTGCTTTAAGAGCTGTTTGCAGTGGAAATAAAGAACAAAGTTAGGTTTCTTTGTGATGGCTGAGGTGTTTGCTCACAGAAAGCTAGCAATAGCATTTAGATAGAGAACAGTCCATGTAATGAATAGTTTCATCTGCTGTATCTCCCCCTTCATCAATCAGCATAGGGTCACTATCATACATTGGCACAGACGAGTCTTTCCATAAGGCACTATCATGAGAATGCTTATTCCCTTGCTGCCATTCGCTATTATAGATAGGGTCTGGATCAGTGTTCATATCTGAGCCTCTCCTGCTATCATAATTCCTCTCTGTATATCCTGGCCAGTATGTAATCCAGTTCTGATGTCCAGCCTTCCAATCTTGATCCCTGGACACTGGATCCTCTCTCACATACCTTCTGGCCTTGGTCTGAAAGTCCCTTCCACGTGTAGTCTTCTCTCTTCCAGGTAGCCACTGGTGATTCCTATCTCTGCCATTCCATTCCTCTGGCTGACTCCAGTCCAATGGACTCTGCTGGCACTTGGAATACCTCCCAGTATGGGTACTGCCTTGGACTCTCCCAGACCTTCCAATGGGCTTTCTTCTCTTCCTTCCAGAGAGTTTCCTTCTCTCTCTATCCGCTTGGCTTGGCTTCTGTTTCTCCAGGTGATGCTGGTGCTTGAGCTTGTAGCTGTTGCTGTCTCCTTTCCTGAAGCTCTTTCTGTAGCTGTTATCTGTAGAATAAGCTCTATTCTTATTCTGTCCTAATGTGTGCTCCTCCCTAACACAGCGCAGCTGTGTTGAATCAGGCCCTGCCCTTTGAGATGAGTGCTTAGGGATTACCTCATAGCTCTCTTGATTGCACACACATTTTCTCACTTCAGCCCCTCTCATGGCTGCTGGAAACCTGGTGCATTCTGGGACTGGTAGTCTTTTATGTGAAAACTCTGTTTTCTTGCTTCTACCAGAACTGACAGGTTGCTTGTTCAGAGTCACATCATCTTTTCTATAGCTCCTACCTGAGCTATGATAAGCTTCCTTATCACATACCCCCCTGCTTAAGTTATTACGGACTGGTTTAACTGGTGAAACTGCTTTCCTACAGTCCGTAATACTTACGAGAGTGCTCTCTTCTTGAAGCTCACTTACTTCCTGACTGGGTTCAAGGTCATTATCTACAGGCCTCTCCTTCCAAGACTTAAGTACATTAATATGGTAGGTCTGCCTACGCCCTCTTGCATTTTCTACCATATAAGACACTGGGCTTACTTGTTTAACAACCTTCCATGGCCCCTTCCACTGTACCTCAAATTTTGGAGCAGTTCCTGCTACTTGAACCAAAACCTTTTCACCAATGCTTAATTGGCGGCTTTTGGCCTTTCTATCATACCACCCTTTCTGGCAAACTTGACTGTCCTGCAGGTTCCTTTCAGCAACCTGCGACGTCCTTTTCAAACGTGCTCTCAAGTCACGTAGAAACAGTGGCACCTCCTGACTTCCTGGTTCAGGATCAATCCATTGTTCCCTCAAAATATCCAACAAACCCCGTGGAGCCCTACCATACATCAACTCATATGGAGTTACACCTAGGGACACTTGAATTCTTTCTCTGCAGGCATATAAGGCAAAGGGTAATAACATATCCCATTCTTTTACCTCCCCTGCTAACCCCCTTCTCAACATTTGTTTGAGAGTTTGGTTGAATCTCTCCACCAAACCATTTGATTGTGGATGGTAGGCTGAGGTTTTCACGTGACGAATGCCAAAGGCATCCCAGACCTGGGCCAAATATTTGGATACAAAATTGGACCCTCGGTCAGTCAACACCTCTCTTGGGAATCCCACTTCACAAAACAATTTTACTAGCTCTAAAGCTATTGTTTTTGCAGAAACATTCCTCAATGGTATGGCCCAGGGAAACCTTGTTGCCTGATCTACCATAACTAGGATGTATTGGAAACCTCGGGGCGTTTTGACTAATGGGCCTACAATATCCATGGCAATGCGACCAATTGGGTCTGTGATAATTGGCATGGGGATCAATGGCACCACCGGTGGGTGAGCCACTGTAACTCGCTGACATGCTGGACATGCAGCACAAAACTGGGCAGTTTCTTTGAAAAGATACCTGGCCAGTAAAAACGCACAAGAATTTGATCCAGAGTTCCTTGCATACCTTTATGACCTCCCACTGGATGATCATGTGCTAGTCTAAGTACTAGCCCTTTGAAAGTTGTGGGTACCACCAATTGTTTACGTATGGTACCATCTCTGGGGTCCTGACTCTCTCTATATAATATGTCATTATCTAGTCTGAATCTGGGCAATTCCTCCCTGACCTCCTGAGCATACTTAAAAGCTCGGGTGAGAGCTTGATCAGCTCGCTGCTCTTGTGGAAAGTTAGGAAACTTTGCCACCAACTCAGCTGGCACCCAGGGTAAACTTTGACCAGCTAACATCTCAGCCCTACCCTGTGCTCTGCAAAGTCTCTCATGCCTCTTTTGTGCTTTCAACTTTCTTACTTTACCAGATGATGGGGTTATTAAATCATCATGAGAGGGTAAGTCTCCTAATAACTCTGCCTGCTCCCCCTCCTCCTTCTGCTGGCTCTCTAACTTAGCCTGCGAGCGGGTGGATACAAGGCCCCTCTTATTACCCATAGTTTGGCCTTCTGGAAGCTTAACCATCTTTTTAGCTAGGGACTGAGGACTTCCAAAGAAAGGCCTGGGAGCTATTTCCATTATTAAACCTTCTCCCTCCTTCTTTCCTAGCCCTTTCACTAGTTCCTGCTTAAATCTTGGCCAGTCCTTCCCTAGAACCAAATCAAAGGGTAGCCTAGGCACTACTGTTAATAGGACTTCCTCTTGTTCCCCTAGGCACTTAACCTTAAGCCTATAGGTGGGATATGATGTTGCAGCACCATGAATGCATCTGATGTGAACTTGGCTTTCAGGGGTTCTAGGCACAAATCTTTCTTGGGCCTCTATCCTCTTCCAAAGCCTTTTTGACATCATACTCTGGTCTGCCCCAGAGTCTAATAAAGCATTTGTGGTAATTCCCTGCACATCAACCATCAAAAGAAATCCTTCCTTGGGCTGTTTTAAATCCAGACCCATTAAACTAGTGTGTGTCTGGCATCTCTTCTCTAAGTGTCCCACTTTTCCACACTTGAAACATTTCTTTCTATTCCACTGTGTCATTTGGTTTGATACAGTACATTCATTTTCAGAAACATTCTTAATTATTCCCTTTTCTGATACAGCACATTTAGCCTCAGCATCCATCTTTAGAGGGCCACCCATTCTATGGCAAGCCTGCGTGGCTTCCAAGAATCTGTCTGCTAGCATGGTTGCCTCTCCAAGATTTTGGCAATTTTGCTGTATAAGAAAAACATTCAAATCTTTAGGTACCCCAAGCATAAATTGTTCCAGCATTATAATATCTAATAACATTTCTACTGTCTTTTGCTCAGGCTCCAACCATTTTACAGCTAAACTTCTGATTCTCTGACTCAGAGCCCTGGGTGTCTCACCCACTTTCAATGTAACAGCTCTAAACATTCGCCTATACTCTGAAATAGACAACCCTAGGCGATCTCTAATAGCTGCCTTTACATCCTTATAATTCAAAGCCTGGGCTGCTGGCATGGCTCTGTAGGCTGCAAGTGCCTCTCCAGTTAATGAGGCTGCCAGCCTTACTGCCCACTGGGTCTCTGGCCATGCTAAAGCCTGTGCCACTCTTTCAAAAGACTCTAGAAAATCATCAACATTATCTTCTGGAGTTAATTTCCCAAAATTAAATGCCCCAATCCCTTGATTGAGTCCCACACTGTCCACATGTGGTGTACCAGTACTAACTGCTGGTCTTGCATCTGTTCCACTTTGGCTCTGCAGCTGAACTAGAGCTTGCACCAGATCAAGCACTGGTTTCTGCTGTTCCATTAAGGCCTTCATAGCAGTGTCCTGGGCCTGCTGTGATAGCTCCTGCTTCTTGCTAAATTGGGCTGCCATCCACTGAGCCATCTCCCTCGGATCCATCTTGACCCCTGCAAGAAATAAAGAAAAAAAAAAAAAACCAAAGTGCAGCACCTTCCAACCAGGTGTGGGTTTTTTTTCAACTTTTTTTTTTTTTTCAATTACCCCCTGTGCTTACACACATCCACCACTAGACATGCCCAGGTACATATTACCTTGTCTCAGTGATGAATCCAGCTTTGCACAGGGTCTTTTCATCTGGGACAGCTTCTTGGAACAACCACTTCTCCTCCAAAGTGTAGATGAGGGAACAAATCTTCTTTCAGCTTCAAACTTGAATTTTATTTGTAATCCACAGCAAATAAATCCTCTTGGTGCAAAAGCAATCCGAAAAACTACGCCATTTGTCAGACGGCTGCCTAGGGTGAGAACTTACACAATCTTGACGATGCATATATTCATATGATTCTTGCAAGGTATTGTGGGTAATGTAGTTCTTTCACTCCCAAACACAGCTGAAGACAATAATTGAGTTGTGATACCAGTGGTAAGGCCAATAAAATACTTCTTTTATTGATGGGGTTTAATTCACCCTGCACAAATATGCTTGGTAGCAATATAAATGAGGATACTTGCTTGCAGTGTTTAAATGGATAACATAAAGTCACAAAGCAAATCAGAAAACAACCTTCAGCTTGTCAGGCAATTAGCTAATGTTTTCTTAGCAAATAATTACCAAATAAAAAGGCACAAAGAAATGAATGAACTTTGCTTGTTAGGTTAACTTCTGCTTATTTTCCACACAGATCCTGCAGTGATTCTCTCTTGCTCACACACACAATCAGGTGCAGCTTTAATTACTATCAATTGACCAGCTGAAACCCTTTAGCTGGCTGGCTTCTACTGTGTGAACCCAAATCCTGCTTTAAGAGCTGTTTGCAGTGGAAATAAAGAACAAAGTTAGGTTTCTTTGTGATGGCTGAGGTGTTTGCTCACAGAAAGCTAGCAATAGCATTTAGATAGAGAACAGTCCATGTAATGAATAGTTTCATCTGCTGTATCTCCCCCTTCATCAATCAGCATAGGGTCACTATCATACATTGGCACAGACGAGTCTTTCCATAAGTCACTATCATGAGAATGCTTATTCCCTTGCTGCCATTCGCTATTATAGATAGGGTCTGGATCAGTGTTCATATCTGAGCCTCTCCTGCTATCATAATTCCTCTCTGTATATCCTGGCCAGTATGTAATCCAGTTCTGATGTCCAGCCTTCCAATCTTGATCCCTGGACACTGGATCCTCTCTCACATACCTTCTGGCCTTGGTCTGAAAGTCCCTTCCACGTGTAGTCTTCTCTCTTCCAGGTAGCCACTGGTGATTCCTATCTCTGCCATTCCATTCCTCTGGCTGACTCCAGTCCAATGGACTCTGCTGGCACTTGGAATACCTCCCAGTATGGGTACTGCCTTGGACTCTCCCAGACCTTCCAATGGGCTTTCTTCTCTTCCTTCCAGAGAGTTTCCTTCTCTCTCTATCCGCTTGGCTTGGCTTCTGTTTCTCCAGGTGATGCTGGTGCTTGAGCTTGTAGCTGTTGCTGTCTCCTTTCCTGAAGCTCTTTCTGTAGCTGTTATCTGTAGAATAAGCTCTATTCTTATTCTGTCCTAATGTGTGCTCCTCCCTAACACAGCGCAGCTGTGTTGAATCAGGCCCTGCCCTTTGAGATGAGTGCTTAGGGATTACCTCATAGCTCTCTTGATTGCACACACATTTTCTCACTTCAGCCCCTCTCATGGCTGCTGGAAACCTGGTGCATTCTGGGACTGGTAGTCTTTTATGTGAAAACTCTGTTTTCTTGCTTCTACCAGAACTGACAGGTTGCTTGTTCAGAGTCACATCATCTTTTCTATAGCTCCTACCTGAGCTATGATAAGCTTCCTTATCACAATATATATATATATATATATATATATATATATATATATATATATATATATCACTTATTTGTTCAGATCCACAACCCACACAAACCTTTCCCACCCACAAATAACCCTTACTCACCTAAGCACCCCACCCTACCCAGGAGATATCCATTCTGCCAGACACATCTCTCCCCTTCACTCACCAACCCACAATCTCCAAACACAAAGTATAGTGTCTTTCTGTGCTTGTCTCTTGCTCTTTGTCTCTTATGTCCCCTTTTGCCCCAAGCCTCACCTTCAACAGGCAAATTTATTTCATAGTGATAGCCTCAGTCCTTACCTGACTGAAGACTTGCTGAGAGAAGCATTAATAGTAGTAGTGGCACAAGGGCACAAAGGCTTTTCCGGTATGGAGTTTACAGTATTGCTTGACAAGCTACAAAACTATAAGGTGGACCATGATTATTAGAAGTAACATATTAAAATAATGGTATAAAGACAGTGACTTCTAGTTCATACATATCTTCATTGCTCACTCGACACTCCTTCACATTAAATGGCGATACATTTCCCTACATTATAGATAATTTTACGAGAATATTAAGCCCTACTGTTATCCATTCTTTCCATAGCATCTCAGCACATAAGTTTTTCAGTATTCATTTTTATTTTTATTTTTATTTCATCTTTACAATGTAATGCCTAAAAGGTAACAACATTTTTCAATTGACAACTTTAGGGTACATTTTCAACCAAATCTCCTCAGTATTCGTTTCAGTAAGTTTTACACGATACACTTTTCATTGTCCAATTTTTGAACATTACTACCCCTATGATTCTTTTTTACAGAGATTGCTATTCTTCCTTCATTACTGTGATTACTGTTACCAGCTTCTCTCAAAGTGTCATTTTATCCAGTGAGTACAATATGTACTTTAGGTTTTAGCAGCTTTTCTTAGAATGTAATTCTGGCGTTTTATTATAATATTAATATATATTTTTTAATTAAGATCATAATATGTATAGATATTTTATTGCTATCATGGCTTCTTGTTTGTGTCAGTTTTTAGTTATATAAACAGAACATAGGATTATTTTAAAGGAGAAACATACCATGGTGCACTTTAGTGTGTAAACCCACACGTTTTTGTATAGACACAATACACTATATTCTTGATTAGTTACAGCTTTCCTTTGTGTTTTCACTGCCCTGCATTGGTGTTTTTGTATTTATGTCTACATTTATGATTATTTACAATGTTTATGTGCCACATGTCATACTTCATTTTATATGATATGATTTTTTAAGTACTTATATGTGCATTTGTATGTCTATGATTAAGTTTTTAATTTTTATTTTATATTTATTGCAAGCTGCATGCCCCCTGAGGAAGGCGTTTGCCGAAATGCGTTGGGGTTATTTAATTAAAGTATCCAATGACCACCGCACGCTTCTTGCCTCTTGTGTTCGACAAGAGCACAAAGGTCCACAATGGAGGAGGCCAAGCCAGTAAGCCACTAGGTGGTAGTAGAGTAGTCCTCCACTCCCAGAGAAGGGCAGGGTCAGAATCTTATAATACCTCGGATGTTGTACCCACTTGGCCCACTAGACGTCCCCTCTGGTCGAGGCTTACAGAAGTCACTAACCTTGTCTCATCGAGCTCCACTGTTGGATGGAGAAAAGCAGAGAGGAAAATAAACTAAATTGGGATAAGTTCCTACCAAGGTGATGTTACAATTATGGTGATAGGGTAGACTTTGCAAGAATGGGACACAGAACATCTTAGGGGTATGTTTACTAAACCGCGGTAATGTTACCCACGTTAGGTTCCGCGGTAATGGTACGGATGCCCATATAAAGGAGTGGGCAGTGCATCGTTAAAGCAAGCTGTGTCAGTTAACCCACATTATACGGCGATAACGCGTGGTACAGTGTGCCATGGACCCACTGCGCATGAACACCACAGTGGACGGGAAGCAGCAGCGTGTCCAAAGGGGTTTCAATCTAAGGTGTGCTGACAGTAGAAGACACGTTGAGGGATGTGCAGACATGGTGCCACTTGAGAAAAGGAGCCGTAGGCGTAAGGCCATGGACCACAGGCAGCTGAGAACGCAGTCTGGAATGGGGACGTGAGCCACAGGTAACACAGGCACACACACCATGAAATGGTGTGCAGTGAAACAGCATGCAGAAGAGTAAACAAATATAACAGAAAGGGCATCAGGGGTCGGTCTGAAGGGCCAGCTGTGTGGATGGTGTGTAGAAGGGAAAAATGGGCAGGGAATCCAAAAAGAAGTAAGAGGGAATTAAACTGGTAGACTGAAGAGCCCAAACACAGCTCACTGACACCAATACCAAACCACTGAGCCACCTGCCCACCCAGACATCCCAAAGAAAGGGAGCAAATGTATCGACTAGCATATGATGGATAGGCAGCATGGAGGGGACACTGCAGTGTACAATGAAGAGAAGGGTGTGTGGATAAGGGACAAAGCTGGAGCCATTGTATGGGAAGGGGAACAGAACAAATGAAAGGAAAGTAAAAGGATCCTGTGGGACCCAAACCCACATCCCATGTTGGTGCCACGCATGGCTGCAACCACTATCCCAAACAACCACAACGAGCACAATGCAAATATGTTCCACCAAGTGGACATCGTCTCTGCCAGATTATCACACAGTAGTGCATCCTATGCACATTGCATCATACGTGTGTTGCGGATAATGCGCGTAGTAGAGCGTCGGATGCGCGTGACCGTACAGAGCTACCTACATGCCTTATAAGGTATGACTAGGCGCCTTAGCATATGTGGTCAGATTATGGTGCATAACAACGCATGTCCCAAACAGACGACTCGCACACTATTGTGTGCACTGCAACACGCGTGTACAACACTGCACATCCCAAACAGATGACATGTGCGCTATTACACACACTGTAATGCACGTAAGATGCAACATGCATAGATTGCAATACTGCGCACTACAGTAGACTACCTGTCCATTGCCCCGCCCCATGCCCCCCCCCCATGCTGGGACTACAGCTGTACCCCAGCCCCCCCACCATGGTCTGACATTCACCAGCAGCAGGCACAGGCAGGTGTCCTGGCATTCACCGGCAGCAGGTGGCCAGGTGCCCCAGCCATGCACGAACTAACTGCGAGCACTCCGCTAGCCAGTCTATCCTGCATGTTCACAGTGGAACTGTGTGCACCCAGACCTGGGTTGTATGGCACAGGGACCCCCGCCCCCGCCCGAGATGGGGACACACATATATCACCTGAGACAGCTGCTATATAGCACTATGTGGGAACATAGCCGTGCCATGGTCACTGTTTGGTCAGTGTGAGAGTGCCCTAACAGCAAGACATGCTGCAGCCACCTTGTCCATGCAGGTGGTGGTTGGGCACTACAATGTCCCAGCCATTGCCCTACACCCTGTGCAGATTCATCCTGCCCAGTCCGCCCTGCCCGGGCCATACCCACCATAACTTGCTGCTCATTATGCACATTCGCAGGCTAACGCTAGTAATAGTGGGACATTCTGGGCCCAGAGAGGTGTAGGCAGCCACGAAACAATGGAGGGACATACACACACACACGCACCTACTGCAGCATTGTGCAAAGATAGGGGTGGTTGGCATCCCTGTCCGCCACACTGGTCATGATCACAGTGCCAACATTACCAAACTGTGCAGGGGGTAGTAATAGTGCTCTGGTGATAACTGTGGCTCCGTGCTGGGGCCAACAGCCTGACTTTCCATGGAGCTTTGGATAGTGGAGCTTGTGTGTATGGGTGTTTGCACCCCTGTTGGCTGCTGCTGTGGGGAGTGCACATGTTGCTGTTGTATCTGCATTGTGGTGTAAAATATAGGGATGTGCTCCTCAGGAGCCACAACTGGGACCTGAACCTGTGACTCTCTGCTCCAGAACATGCTGGCTGTGTGTACTGCACCACACTGTTGTCACAGAGGCACAGCAGTCCCTGGGCTATTTTTACGTCTCCTCAGCCAGACCTTTTCTGTTGTACTGCACACCACGTACTGGTACAAGGCATTGCCTGGGTGCACTGCAGGCAGGTGCAACTGCCCCCTCCAGCACCAGCACACACACCCCCTGCCTTGCCTCCTGGGCATATGCTGTCGGTGCTGGTAGTGCGCAGTCCCAGGTCATCCACTGTGCAGGTAGGCTGTCGCCTAGGGAGCGGGGTCTGGGGTGGGGAGGCATACATGGACATCCTCACATCCCCCCCATCACCGCCTACCAATATCATGCCCCTTCCACATGGGGGAGGGATGGCTGGGGGGATGTCAGGTCTGTGCCCTAGCAACTATTGGCTAGGGTTGTCAAAGTAGATGTAGCTTGTGTGTGGCCTTGGTCAGCTGCTGTCTTGCTGATTTCCAGTTTCTATGTTCCTATGTGCCACCTAAGCGTCAGCCTAGTCCACCCTGTGCCCCAGCTGCCCCCACTACATATCCCACCTGCAGCCCCCTATGCCCATTTGCACCATCGCTATAGTGGCCGTTCATATTTGGGCACTATGCTGTTGCTACATATGGAGCACTACTATCACGTTCTTGGGCTCCCTGCCTACTGCATGTTGTACATTGCTGACACTTAAATGGTTTCACCCTCCTGCATATCTGCAGCTAACAACAGGTTTTCATTCCCGGTAATGTTCAGCCCTTCAGTACCCCGCGTTAGTGCCATGGGAGCTTCCCCCCACCCACTCCCCACCCATTGACCCCTTTTCTCCACCCTCTCTCGACCCTCTGCGGGATTTACCACGGATGGAGACGTTAACGCACGTTAGGTACCCTTAATGCGTGTTAACATTACCTAACTGCGTTAACGTAGCCGCTGCTACGTTAACGCGGTTTAGTAAACATACCCCTTAGTGTCTATAAACAGAATTTTCAGAAAAATTTATTAAGCTCCCATAACTTGCTGAACAAACTTAAAGATGGATTCAGAAATTTTAACAGTTAGTTAAACAAGTTAAATCAATAAGGTATTTATACATGGTTGCACCTTAGAACTCAGAAGTAAATCAACATTCAGTGTTTCTCTTTTGTTTACAGTAGGCTTCTAATACAAAATACTCAAGTGTTTCAGTTTTTTTCTTTAGGATACTCTTTACAGTTTATCTCTTACTATGAATATACTTCCTTGTACAGGAAAGTTCTCTTATTATTCAGAGTACTCTGTACATATTTCATTTGGTAATGTAAAGTATGAGCTGATAAATGTAGTTCTTTTTGTCTCTCAGTGTGTTTGTGTACTGGTACCTTTCTTCCCAGAAACTTTCTTGTGAAGGGCCTAGTCTCTTGTCCAGAAGTCCCGTAGTGTCCTCTTCCAGTAGATCCAGTGTCACAGGAACTCAGAATTCCTCTGGTCCAGCGATGATCCAGACTTTGCCTACTCCCTAAATTTAATAAATCAATAAATAAAACTAATCTAAATTGAGACTGCATCCACAGTCACTTGAGGGTTCGTATGTTGACTGGGATCTGATGTAGAATACTTCCCCTACTTCTATCCAAAAATAAAAGATAATTGAATATCCCTAAGCCCACACAAAAACTGTCAATCACACCTTTCACAGTCGTAAAAATGTATTCATATAAGAACTCAGGAATTTTCCAGTTTAAACCTTAATTAGGGAGTGTCCTTCTGCCAGAAGTCTAAAACCAGTGCCTCTCTCTCTCCCTCTGCACTGCTTCGAATAGCAATCAGCAGTGTCACTACTCTTAGGAATCTAAACTGCCCAGACTCAGCAGAGCTATCTGGATTCCTTCACAGGATTAAATATGTATCTTTTCCAAAGAGTGTCTCTATAATTTCAGCTTCCAGTAATCTTAGGTTCCTTGGAGGAGCTCAATACAGCTTTCCTTTCCAATTTTTCAAGCTATTTCAAAGAAAGTCAGTTTCCCGTTTCCCCTTTCCAACTTGCTCAGAGGACTCCAAACTGCCATGCTCAGCAGAACTACCAGCTCCTCCGCACAGGATTTAAAATATTCCTTTCCTCTAAACGTTTTGCTACAATCTTAGCTTTCAGAAAATTTAGGGGTATGTTTAATAAAACCATGATAAAGCTACTGGCAAAAGGTGCAGCGCTAACGTGAGCAATGCCATATAAGGAAGTGGGTGTATTGGTGTTGAGGTAGCAATGGCTGTGTAATGCGCAGTAAAGGGTGCCTTGCCAGGTATTGTGCATTAAATGGACAATAGATTTTTTTTATACTGTGCTCTTTAGAATCAGTGCAGTTCACATGTATACTAACAGGTACTTTTTATTCCCTTGTCCATGAAGGGCTCATAATCTAAGTGTACCTGAAGCAATGGAGGGTTAAGTGGCTTGCCCAAGACCACAAGGAGTGGCCATGGGACTAGAGACCCCAGTTCCTCTGGCCTGAGGTTGCTTATCCCCATGTAGGAATTGAACCCCTGGCCCTCTGGCGTGAGGTAACCTGTCCCAACCACTGGGGCACTCCTCCCTCCCTATTGAATCTGACAGCACATTACAAGGCTAAAGGCATTGTATAAAGTGCCCTGTAGGGCGCCTTATAAAGCACCTCATGAAGCGCCTCAGGTTAAGGTGCCTTATAAGGTGCCTTAACCTAAGGTGCCATACAAGGTGCCCTAAGGATGTTAAGGTGACCCAAGATAAGGTGCCCAAGGGCAGTAAAGTGCCCGAAGTTGACAAGCATGAAATGTAAGGGCAAAAAACTGATGTAACCTTAACACTGCACAGAGCACCAAGAAAAGGCAATGGACAAGTGATGGAAGGAATTAGAGGTGGGAGCTGATGGACCTGCCAAATCTGCATGCAGCCGATGTGGCAGCTGGCAAAATGGGCAAACATATTGGAGGCAGCTGTACCGATGCATAGGGTGTTGGCAATGTAAAGTGCTACAATGACAGTGGGTGGAAGAGGATGGGAATACATGTCCGCCAGTGGAGGTAGAGGTGGCAAGACATTTGCAATGATAGGAGGACAGAGGAGTAGTAGTGCCATGCAGAGCAGACACAGGAAAGGCAAGTATGGAGAGCCGCAATGCAGAACAGGGTACCAGTGCAGGACATGGGGTAGCAGCCAGCACATGAAGACAGGACGCTACACAGCAGACAGATGCAGATAGATGGACAGAAGGATGGCTGGCAACTGTGATGAGGGTATTATGTGCTGGCAGCACAGATCTGCAGAGATATGACTGTCACAGGAATGAAAAGGACTTGCCTCGGACAGGCCTACTAAAATGAGACCATGGAGGGATTGCACCCATGACCTCTGCCTAGGATGCCATTGTATTAACCAGGGGGCTATACCTCAATGGCTTTTGTCTCAGCAATGGCTGGCTACAGAAAGACTGCAGGCCACCGCACAAACTGTCAGCTGTGTCCACCAGGATAGGTTAAACCCACCAGTACCCATGATGCACTGCACATGCAGAACAGCAGTCTACATCTGATCACCAGATGGGGTATGCAGCTCTCCAGCACCTCAATGTGGTAGGAGGAACTGACCGTGCGTGATACTGGCACAGAGTAGCCACACACTATGCCATTGTGCCGATACTGTGTTCACCCTGAGGGTGTGGTGGAGTGGCCAGCACCAGGTCCGCAGTACCCGGGTTGATTGAGATAGGCTTTGCTGCAGGGCCCTATCATTGTCAGCGTATGATGAGGTGATCTTTGCAGCCACACCTAAGATAATCCTGTGTCCATCTGTATTCCCCAGTCACATCTAGCCCTTAGAGACCAGGAGCTGCCCAAGCTAAGCATATCCAGTGTGGTTGCCGTGGTCAATTATTATAAGAGCAGGGGGTGTCTGAACCCACATGCAGATTATGTAGCACCACCTACCAATCTACCCTGTCTGGGTCAAGGTGGTGGATAGGATCTGCCCCCAACAGACCAACACTCTACATCTTTGCAATGGAGGCAGTAGAGGGGGCATGATGAAGGGCTGTAGGACCATCAACCCCAGTCCAGGGCAGTTGATGCAGATCTGTACGTATCACACACGCACTGCCAGACAGGCAGTAGGCCTGAAAAGCTCAGCTGCCCACCACCACAATCTGACATTCACCAGTAGAGAGCACAATCAGTTATAAGAACATAAGATATGCCATACTGGGTCAGACCAAGGTCCATCAAGCCCAGTATCCTGTTTCCAACAGTGGCCAATCTAGGTCATACATACCTAGCAGTTCCCCCCACCATGATCTGACATTCACCTGCAGTGGGCACAGTCAGTCTGCACCATGCAAGGCATTCCAGTCATACACATGCTGACTGCAGACAGTCTACTAGCCAGTCCATAGCGCATGTCCCCAGAGAACCTATGTGCACCCATAGATGGAATGTAAGCACAAACAACAAGCAGGTATCTCAGTGATTGGGCCCCAGAACAGGAAACACACATATCACCTGAGAGAAACATTGTATAGCACTCTGTGGGAGCCTAGCCATGCCATAGTCACTCTTCAGTCAGGGTGCTTTGGTGGTAAGTGCTGCTCTGTGCTGGGCCCAGGAGCCTGACTCTCCATGAGGCTTTGGATAGTGTAGCCTGTGGTTTTCCACAAGCTTAGAGTGCTCCAACCCATTCGGAATATTATTGATCCCCAAGACTTCAGAACAGTGGCCTAAGCACTCATCATGCCACATTTTGACTACTGCAACGCCATCCTACAAGGTTTACCTAAAAAAACCCTAAACATATTACAAATGGCACAAAATGTAGCTGCCAGGGTCATAATGAAGAAAAATCTAAGTGACCACATCACACCAGTACTAATTCAATTACACTGGCTACCCATAACAGCTCGCACAAAATACAAAATACTAACAACCACCTTCAAACTCATCCACAACTTAGCACCTTCCTTCCTCAACAACCTAGTAAGATTGCAACCTCCTACCCGAAACAGAAGAACCCACAATTTCAACATCCTTCACACTCCAACAGATATAAGATCTGCCAAAGCTAACACCAGCCACAGGGCTTTCTCATATGCGGCGCCAACACTGTGGAACCAACTCCCACCAGAACTACGAGCTAGCAATGACCTTCTAGACTTCAGAAAGAAACTCAAAACGCACATTTTCCAATCACATTTCAACCTGAACTAAACCCACAGATGGAGCAGCCCCTGACCACTGTGTCCAAGAAGATTATCCTGTATATATGTATTTATGTATATATGTAAATGAACTCCCCCATAGCTAAGAAGTGTTAACTCTGTATGATGTGCTTTTCTGACAATCTGTATGTAAACAAAATTTGTACCTGCCTTGATTCGGCAGTTTCACAATAGTAATCCTACCCGCTTCTGATCGCTGGAAGGAGCGGGCTACAAATGCTTGCTAAATAAATAAATAAATAAAATGGGTGTTTGTGCCCCTGTTGGCCGATGCTCTAGGGAGTGCACATATTTATATTGTATGTGCTATGTAGGGTAAAATGTAGGGATATGGCTTGCAGGGGACACAGCTGGGACTTGAATCTGTGACCTTCTGCCCCTGGACATACTGGCTGTGTGTACTGCACCATACTGTTGCCACAGAGGTAGATTGGTCCCTGGGGATACCATGACTGTTCATCAGACAGACCTTGTCTGTTGCACTGCATGCCACCCACCTGAACAGGGCTTGGCCTTGGTCTGCTGTGGGCAGCTGCCATTGCCCTCTCCACCACCAGCACCCCTCCCCCACCATGCTGACATGCCCATATGCTGGTGGTGCTGGTGGTGTGCATTCCAAGGCCATCCAGTGTGCAGGTAGGCGGCTGCCTAGGGTGTGGGTTTTTGGGTAGGGGTGCCTACATAGGCATCAACGCTTCCCCTTGGCACCACCTGCCAATGTCATGTGCCCTTTGGGGTACCTGCTGGTAATGTACTCTGGATGAGACACTGTGGGACAAGGACTCATGGGCATGTTTGACCTTGGTCAGTTGCTGTCTTGCTGATTTCCAGTTTCCACATTCCCATGTGCCAAATAGGCATCTGCCTAGCCCACCCTGTCCCCAGCTACCCCACTGCATGTCCTGCCTGCAGCTCCCTATGCCCCATTTGCAGCCTTGCCATAGTGCCCTTTCATACCTGAGCACTATGCTGTTGCTGCACATGTAGCACTACTATTACTGTTTTTGGGCTCCTTGCCTATGCTGTACATTGCTGACACTGAAATGGTTTCTCTGTCCTGCAAATATGCATCTAACGCCAGGGGGCATGTTTACTATACTGCGGTAATGTCATTCGCGTTAGGTTCCGCGGTAAAGGTACAGATGCCCATATAAAGGCGTGGGAGGTGCATCGTTACAGCAAGCCGTACCAGCTAATGCATGTTATAAACTAATGCGTGCTACAAGGCACCTTATAAGGCACCTTACAAGGCACATAACAAGGCGCCTTGTAAGGCGCATTGTAAGGCGCTTGGCAGGGCGTCTTCTAGGGCGCCTGGCAAGGTGCCTTGTAAGGTGCCTTTCAAGGTGCCTTATAAGTAAGGTGCCTTATAAGGTGCCTTGTTAGGTGCCCTATAAGATGCCTTGTTAGGTGCCCTATAAGGTGCCTTATAAGGTGCCTTGTTAGGTGTCCTATAAGGTGCCTTGTTAGGTGCCCTATAAGGTGCCTTGTAAGGTGCCTCATAAGGCACTTTTTAAGGTGCCCTATACAGTAGGGATCCTTAGGCTAAGCGCCATATAGGCATCCCTGGACAGGGCACCTTAGACGGCACCCTGGGTTACAGAATCATAGGTTACAGTGGCCTAACAAGGTTATGGTGCCGTAGGTTAGTGTGGCCTAAGGGCTGCAAGGTGCTGCAGGATGACACACATGACCTGTGAGGAACAGAGACAGATGTAGCCCTAACACTAGATAGAGCACTCAGGAAAGGCAATGAGCAGGTGAGTGAAGGAGGGAGAGCTGGGAGCTGCTGGACCTGCCATATCTGCAGGCATCCCATGTGGCTGCCAGTACTGATGACAAACATGGTGGGGGCAACTGTACCCAAGCACAGGGTGTTGGCAATGTAAAGTACTGGAAAGACAGTTGGTGGCAGATGATGGGAATACGTGTCCCCCAGTGGAGGCGGAGGTGGCAGGATAGTTACAATGATGGGTGGACAGAGGAGTGGTGGTGCCATGCAGATCAGGCACAGGTGAGGCAAGCATGAAGAGGCGCAATGCAGGAAAGGGTAGCAGTGCAGGACATGGGGTGACAGCCCACACAGGCAGACAGCTCTCTACACAGCTGACAGATGCAGATAGACAGAACAAGGGAATGTTGGCAATTGTGGCGAGGGCATTATGGGCTGGCAGCACAAATCTGCAAAAATATGACTGTTACAGGCATGCACACTATTTGAGTAGGACAGGCATGAGAGGAGGGAACAATGAGGAATTGAACCCATAAACACTGCCAAGAATGGCATTGTATTAACCAGTAGGCTATACCTCTATATCACAGCAATGGCTGGGTACAGACTGTCTGCTCTGAGTGCCAGGATAGGGTAACCCCACTAGTACCCATGATGCAATGCACATGCTGAATAGCTGTCTACAGCTGATCAGCAAATGGGGTCTGCACCTCTCCGGTACCTCAGCTTGGAAATACGAACTGACAGTGCGTGATATTGGCACAGAGTAGCTACAGACCATGCCATTGTGCAGGTTCTGTGTTCTCCCTGAGGGATAGGATGGGTGCCCAGCACTAGGTCCGCAGTACATGTTGTGCTAGAGGTAGGCCATGCTGTATATCCCCATCACTACCAGTGTGTGTCAGATGTTCCTTGCAGTGCAGCTGAAGGTAATTTGGTGTCCATCTTTATCCTGCAGTCAAATGTGGCCCTCTGGGGCCAGACAACACCCAGATTAGTGGGTACCCCGTGTTAGGGTCTGGCTGACATGGGCACCTGTTATCAGGGCAGAGGGGTTTCCAGACTTACATGAGGTTTGTGTAGCAGTGCCTTTATAGGTCAAAATGGTATACACTTCATACCCCAAAGAGCTCACATCACCCTTTGCGTAGGCAAGGGATTGGTCCCAGGCTCCCATGAAGCAACCTCCATCCTGCTGGTATGCAACAGCCCTCCAGGGTTGGTGGGCCAGAGCCATACCTGTGGCTGGGGCAATGTCAGACCATCAGCAATGATGGGGTCAGCTCCAGAAAACCCCAACTGTCTCACACCACTGTCTGTCAGTCACCAGCAAACAGCACAGTCAGACTGCACTGTATAGGCATTTCAACCATGCACAATCTAACTGCAGACAGTGCACTAGCCAGTCCATAACGCATGCTTACAAAGAAACTATGTTCGCCATGCAGGCATCTCAGTGACTGGGGCCCAGCACTGGGAACACAACACAACCATTGTAAGCAGATAATGCAGAGTGCTATGTGGGAACCTAGACATGCCATGGTCACTGCTCAGTCAGAGTGAGTGCCCTCCCAGCATGGCATGCTGTGGCCACCCTGTCCATGCAGGTGGTGGTCGGGCACTACAGTGTCCCAGCCATTGCCCCACACCCTGTGAAGATGCATCCTGGCCAATCCGCCCTGTCCGGGCCATACCCACAATACCTTGCTCCTCATTATGCACATATTCAGGCTAACGCTGGTAACAGTGGGACATTGTGGGCCCGGTGAGGTGTGGGCAGCCACAAAACACTGGATAGACATACACACATTCCTAGTGCAGCATTGTGCAAAGATATTGGTGATTGGCAAACCTGCCTGCCACACTGGTCCTGATCACAGTGCCAACATTGCTAAACTGTGCAGGAGGTAGTAGTAGTGCCCTAGTGATAACTGCAGCTCAATGCTGGGGCCAACAGCCTGACTCTCCATGCATCTTTGGATTGTAGAGCCTGTGTGAGTGGGTGTTTGTACCCCTGTTCGCGTTGCTTTGAGCTTTGCACATGTTGCTGTTGTATCTGCATTGTAGGGTAAAACATAGGGACACAGCAGGAACCACAGCTGGGGCTTGAACTTGTGACCCTCTGCTTCTGGACATGGTGGCTGGGTGTACTGCACCACACTGTTGCCACAGATGCATGGTGGTCCCTGGGGCTACCTATACTTTTCCTCAGCCAGACCTTTTATGTTGCACTGCACACCACGTACTGGTACAGGGTATGGCCTAGGTCCACTGCAGGCAGGTGCCACTGACCCCTCCAACACAGGCACACACATCCCCTGCCATGCTGACATGGCCATATGCTGTCAGTGCTGGTAGTGTGCAGTCCAAGGCCATCCACTGTCTGGGTAGGTGGTCGCCTAGGGAGCAGGGTCTGGGGCATGGGGCATACATGAGCATCCTCACATCCCCCCCATCACCGCCTACCAATAGTCTGTTCCTTCCACTTGGGGGAGGGTTGGTTGGTGGGATGTCAGGTCAGTGCTTGGCAGCTGTTAGCTTGGGTGGACCAGGTAGATGTAGGTGGATTGTGTTTGGCCTTTGTCAGCTGCTGTCATGCTGATTTCTGGTTTCTATGTTCCTATGTGCCACCTAGGCACCCGCCTATTCCACCCTGTGCCCCTGCTGCCCCTGCTACATGTCCCGCCTGCAGCCCCCTATGCCCCACTTGCACCATCGCCATAGTGGCCTTTCATACTTGGGCACTATGCTGGTGCTGGAAATGGAGCACTACTATCACGTTTCTTGGGCTCCCTGTCTATGCTGTACATTGCTGACACTGAAATAGTTTCTCTCTCCTGCAAATATGCATCTAACTGCGGGTTTTCATTCGCGGTAGGATTCAGCTCTTCAGTTCAGCGCGTTAGTGTACAGGGAGCCTCTCCCCGCCCACTCCCTGCCCATTGACCCCTTCCCCCTGCCCTCCCTCCACCCTCTGCGGTGTTTACCGCGGTCGGGGACGTTAACGATCATTAAGTAACGTTAACGCGCGTTAATGTTACATACTGTGCGTTAACGTTACCTAACGAGCGTTAATGTTACATACTGTGCGTTAACGTTACCTAACGAGCGTTAATGTTACATAACGCGCGGTCTGTAATGTTACCGCAGTTTAGTAAACATGCCCCCAGGTTTTCACTCGTGGTAATTTTCTGCCCTTCAGTTCACAGCGCTAATGCTGCAGAAGCATCTCCCTGCCCATTCCCTGCCCATTGACCCCTTCTCTCTGCCCTCTCTCCATCCTCTGCGGGACATAGCTCCGCCAGAGATGTTAACGCGCGCTAACGCTGCATCTGGTTACGTTAGCGCGCGTTAAGGTCATTTTATCGCACAATAACATAGCCGCAGCAACGCTATCGCAGTTTAGTAAACATACCCCTTAGTTCCTTGAAGGAGTTTAATCCAGTATTCGTTAGACACTTTCAAATTTATAAAGCAGGAAAAGTTTCCCTGTTTATTTTCAAACCCTTCTCCAAGAAATCCTTTTTCAGGATTTTGATTTATTTCTCAACAGACAAAAGCTGAACCAATTCCTTATGCTCAGAAGCTTTCACTACTTCAAAAAAATTCTTAAAGAAACTCCCTTCAGTTCCTTCCTTATACACTCTTAGGGGTAGGTTTACTAAAGTTTCTTAACATGCACAGCGCGCATGAGCGCGCGCTAAGGTACCTTAGCGCACGCTAATGATGCTTTACGGTGCAAAAATGTGCTTTAGTGCGCGCTCATGCGCGCAGCAGCGCACACGAGCGCTGAAGGCGGGGAAAGGCTCCCGGAGGGCGGAGGAAGGCTCCCAAGGGGCGGAGAGAAGGGGTCAATGGGTGGAGAGTGGGAGGGGAGAGGCTCCCCGCACACTATTGAGGTGAAATTCGAGGCCAAAAATAACGCAAGTGAAAACCTCGCGTTAGAGCCGATTTAAAGGGAAGAGAAATCATTTCTGTCAGCAATGTACAGCAAAACCAGGGAAACCTACAAAAAAGTGATGTGTGATACATGTGCACAGAACAAAAGTACAAATAAACATTGAAAAGGACCCCAAAAAAATCAAAAAAAATCATAATCAAGCTGGGCAATAGTGATAGTAATGGGAAACATCAAAAAACACTCCCAAGAAAGCCCCAAAAAATAAATATGAATTTTGGAATGGTCTACGCTCCGTCCCCATACAAGGTGAATGATCCCACAGTGAAATAGCACTGATCAGGGTTTCCCTCTCCATTGGACAGGTTACCTATGGCATGCACATGTTCCACAACAGCAGGGTGGGCATGTCGGAATGGGCAACTGGACAGATGCTGGGAAAGAGGATACAGAGGGCTGCAGGCGGCACATGCTGTGGTGCAGCTGGGGCACAGTGCGGACTAGGCAGATGCCTAGATGGCACTTAGGAATGCTGAAACTGAACAGCAGCCAGACAGCAACTGATGATGGCCCAACATGGGCATGAGAGTGTCCATCACAGTGTCACAGGGGATAGTACCCAGCAGGTATCCCCAAGGGCACAGAACATTGGCAGGCGGTGTTGGGGGGAAGCGTGGACGCCTATGCAGGCACCCCTACCCAGAACACGCACCATAGGCAGCCGCCTACCTGCACACTGGATGGCTTGAGACTGCACACCAACAGCACTACCAGCAGAAGGGCATGTCAGCATGATGGCAGAGGGGTACTGGTGGTGGAGGGGGGCAGTGGCAGCTGCCCAGAGCTGACCATGGCCTAGCCCTGTGTAGGTGGGTGCCATGCACTGCAACAGACAGGCTCTGTCTGACAAACAACCATGGTATCTCCAGAGACTGCACTGTCTCTGTGAGCACAGTGTGGTGCGGTGAACACAGCCAGTGTGTTTAGGAGCAGTAGGTCACAAGTTCAAGTCCCAGCTGGGGCTACTGCCAATCCAGTTGCCATATTTTACCGGATACTAAACCGTGATAGTAAGGACAAACCTTTATTGCAGAGAACATACACATGGTTCAAACGCCTATATTTTACCCCACCGAGCACAGACACCAGAAACATTCGTATTACCTAGAGCAGAGTCCCCCAAATACAGTCCTGGAGGGCCACAAATCATTCAGGTTTTATGCTGTCTCCAATATAAGGCCATGTCAGCATGGTGGCGGAGGGGTACTGGTAGTGGAGGGGGCAGTGGCAGCTGCCCAGAGCAGACCATGGCCTAGCCCTGTGTAGGTGGGTGCCATGCACTGCAACAGACAGGCCCTGCCGGACAAACAGTCATGGTATCACTAGGGAATGCACTGTCTCTGTGGCAACACGGCGGTGCAGTGCACAAAACCAGTGTGTTTGGAGGCAGAAGGTCACAGGTTCAAGTCCCAGCTATGGTGCCTGCCAACCCAGTCCCCATATTTTACCCACTACTACAACGTGCTAATACAGACAGAACGTTTAGTGCAGATGACGTAAACATGCCCAAAACACCTACATTTTACCCTACAGAGCAAAGACACCATAAACAGGCGCATTAACTAGAGCAGAGTCTCCCAAATGCAGTCCTGCAGGGCCAAACACCATTCAGGTTCCATGCTGCCTCTAATAAAGATGCCTGTGCTGCATATCTATGCACCACCTCCATGGTATGCAGATGTATCTCATGCATATTCATGAGGGACAAGATGAAAACCCGAACAGTGTTTGGCACACCAGGACTGGAGTTGGGAACCTCTGCCGTAAAGCAGCAGCCAACAGGGGCAGACACACCCACACCCACACCCACAGGCTCCATTAGCCAATGCCTCCTGGAGAGGCAGGACATTGGGCCCTGCGTGCATCTCCCAATACTAGCAATTGCATACCTTAGCAATGCCACCCTACACCTGGGAATACGGTACACAGCTATCAAACGTTTGCTATGATTACTGGCAGATAGCAATTCCTACGTTAAGCACAGTTTGCTGATTGAGCTCCATCATAGAAACCTTTCTGATGTCTGTGGAGTGTGCTTCAGGTCTGGTCTCTGACAGTGTTTACCACCCTGGGGAGTGACCCCCAACAGTATTGCGTACCATATCCATGCCTGCACTGTGCCCAGGACTGGTGTGGTGGCCAGGGCTCTAAACTCCTCTATAGTAGCACAATGCTGGCATAGGTGTGGGAGTGTGTGTCTGTCTATCCAGTGTGTAGTGGCTGCAAACACCCTCCACAGCCCACACTGCCAGCACTGTTGCCAGTATTGGCCTGCCAATGTGCATAATGAGGAGCAAGGTACCATGGGTATAGCCCGGACAGGGTGGCCTGGCCAGGATGCATCTGCACAGGGCATAGGGCACTGGCTGGGACATTGTAGTGCCTGGCCACCACCTGCACAGACAGGCCACAGCATGTCCTGCTGGGAGAGCACTCTCACCCTGACTGTGCAGTGACCACAGCATGGCTAGGCACCCCCATAGTGCTATATAGCATTTCTCTCATGTGATATTTATGGGTTTCTTTTTGGGGCCCAGTCACTGACTTATCTGCTTGCTGTGTATGCTGACATCCCTGTTCTGGGTGCACGCATTTCCACCAGGAACATGCACTATGGACTAGCTAGCAGACTGTCTGCAGCTGGTATGTGTCTTGATGGAGCGCCTTCCAGGGTACAGTGGCTGAAGGCTTGCTGCAGGAGAATATCAGATAGTGGTGGGGTGCAGCTTAGCATATCCAGGCCTAATGTCTGTCTGCTATTGTGTTATGGATGTGTACAGAGCTGCATTGACTGCCCTGGAGGTGTCTGTTCCCCAGCAGGACTGGGGTTGATGGTCCCCTTTACTGTCACCATTGCAGGGAGGTAGAATGTGGATCTGTTGATGGGAGACCCTGTTTACCACCCTCAGCCCTGGAGGAGGAGGAGGGTGGTACATAATCCTCCTAGGGGTCCATAGGGGCTACACCCGACTGAGACATACAGATATATCCAAGGTGTGTCTGCAGAAACTACCTATCTCACACATTAGCACTGCTGGGGACCTGGTGCTGGGCGCCCCACCTCACCTTCAGGGTGAGTGCAGTACCTGCACAATGTGACGGTGTGTAGCTACTCTGTGGCAGTACCACACACGGTCAGTTCCCCCTACCAGGCCGAGGTGCTGTGGGGGTGCATACCCCATCTTGAGATCATCTGTAGACTGCTGATTTGCATGTGCAGTGCATCATGGGTATGGGTGGGTTAACCCTATCCTGGTGACCACAGCAGACTGTTTGTGTGGTGACTTGCAGTCCTTCTGCAGCCAGCCAGGGGTGTTCTAGCAGCTATAGAGCTGTAGCCCACTGGTTACTTCACTGCCAGTGGAGCCAGAGGTCATGGGTTCAAACCCACAGTGGGGTTATTTGATAGGGCTGTTCAAAGCATTATCTATTTTTAAAGTACATTAGTGCTGCCATCAATAACACCCTCAGTGTACTGTACCCATAAGGTGCCTCAGAGGATGCTTTATAGGGCACCCTATAGGGCACCTTATGGTTACCGTCCATATAAGGTGCACTATACAGTATGCTATGGAGCGACTGATAGGGTGCCCTATAGGGGACATTATAGGGTGCCGTGGCGGATAGTGCACTTTATAATGTGCACTATGGAGTGCCTTATAGGGTGCCTTATTATATAGGGGTCATGAGTTCGATCCCCAGTGTGCCTAATACTTAAGGCTGGCTGAGCCATCAGTTTTGACATGTAAGTATTGTGTCCTGCCGCACTTTACTTGTATTTTATTAATTGCTGCCAGCAAACACACCCTCACGTGCCGTAACCTAAGGTGCCGCATAAGGCACCCTATAAGGCACTCCATAGGGCACATTATAAAGTGCACTGTCCGCCACGGCACCCTATAATGTCCCCTATAGGGCACCCTATCAGTCGCTCCATAGGATACTGTATAGTGCATCTTATATGGAATTTCACCTCTCTAGTGTGTGGGGAGCCTCTCCCCTCCCACTCTCCACCCATTGACCCCTTCTCTCCGCCCCTGGGGAGCCTTCCTCCGCCCTCCGGGAGCCTTTCCCCACCTTCAGCGCTCGTGTGTGCCGCTGCATGCATGAGTGCACACTAAAGCGCATTTTTGCCCCGTAAAGCGTCATTAGCGTGCGCCACGCACTTTAAAAAGGTTTAGTAAACATACCCTTTAGTTCTGCCCAAAACCAGAACTTTTAAAATGAAAACTCAGTCAGAAAGTTCTGCTGTGTATCCAGAAAATCTGTGCTTCACGGGGCACAGTTAATAATGTTCAAAGTTTATTAACTCTCTGTCTTTCAATTCTCTCTCTAAGCAGGCATCAAACAATAAGCAGACCAATGACTTAACAAAGTTAAACCTTTTTAACCCATTTTCCAGTTGCCTTAAACTTTCAAAACACACACAGACCTCCTTCCCTCTTCTTTTTCAGGTTCCAACTGCTTCTTTCAGTTTCACTTCAGTCCTCCCAAGATAATCTTTAGTGGTCTCCCACTGCTAGAACTGCAAATTGTACCCCAGCACTGCTCTGAAAAAGGGCACCCCCCCCCCCCCCCGAAATCTCCAGTTACAAGTATTTTTCCACAACACATCGGAATATATCCTAGGATTTTGTGCTGTTCATGTAAGCATCTGAAGCAGCAAATTTAAATACTTAAGAACATTAAGATATGCCATACTCAGTCAGACCAAGGTCCATCAAGCCCAGTATCCTGTTTCCAACAGTGGCCAATCTAGGTCACAAGTACCTAGCACTTTCCCCAAAAGACACAGGTTCCACAATGCTTGTATTGGGTCAAGCAGTAGATATTCTGGGTCCCCTTTAATAATGGTTTATGGACCTTTCCTCCAGGAACTTGTCCAAACCGTTTTTAAACCCAGCTATACTAACAGCTTTTACTACATCCTCCAGTAGCAAATTCCAGAGTTTGATTACACGTTATTTTTTCACTTATGTTCTCTTATTAGTCTTGCTGCCTCCCTGCATCAGGCTCTGCAGTTTGTCTCCTAAAAGACTGCTCACTAAAGAGATTCCTGCACTTCCCACAGCCTCTTCCATGGGGCCAGAATTTGTTTTTAAATTAAACTTCATTTTCAGTATTAAAATAGGCTTTTTAAAGTATGCAAATCCAGTATTACACTTCTTTTAATTTATCTGAGGCTCCAGTGCTCTCTAGCCCTGCACTAAGTGGCTGGGAGGTTCGGTTGCCTGCTGCTGATGCTTAGGTGCTGCAATCTGAGTTCTGCCCCAGGCCTCAGCAGCTCTGTAGCAGCGCAGAAAACCCAAGAACCCAATGGTAGTATGCCTGCAGACTCAGAGATCAGGGCTCCTGCACACTCACACACAGCCTTGGTAACTGTAACCAGGGGCATGTAATAAATAAGTTAATTACAAGGGGCATGCAGTAGACTTGGATCACAAGTTGCTGGAAAGCATCATGAAAAAGAACATTGCAGCTGTCCTCCCCCCAGCCAGGCTGCAAAGATTTATTTACAGTATTTAAAATATTTCTATATCACCACATTCCACAGCATTCTACGTGGTTTACATCATATCATAAAACATAATTTGCTAACCATCCCCTCCAGCCAGCCCAAAATACCCAAGTATCTACACTGCCTTGCGATTGCCTTAACCTCCTCACTGCGGAAAAGAAAGGTTTTCACTTTTTTTCCTAAAGATCAGCAAGTCCTGCTTCTTCCACAAGGTCTCTGGGAGTTTATTTCACCAAATCAGGGCTGCTCTTCTGAAAGCCCTTTCTCTCCATCTCTTCTGCCTCGATTGTCAACAACCCAATACTGCCAGGAAATGGCCCTGAGGACGGTATCAGGTTAACAGATCTCACAGATAAGCTGGCCATCATCTATTTTAAATGAAAAGGAGGGCTCTGATTCAGTGCGACTGTACTCAGGATCATACCAAGCTAGAAATGCACTCTGTGCTTCTGACAAATCTGGAACCCCCCTCTACCTGGATGTTTAGTAACTCACTCTTTTTCATGTGTAAATATTACACAGGTAAACTACCAAAAAACTGCCTCCAGTTTTGCAACTGATTCCTATAGATTTTGGGGTGCTGAATCCAGGAAAAATAGCCAAAATGTTCCATCACGTCACGTTTTCTTGCAAAATTAGATTTCTTACCCATATAAGGAATGTTCACATAATTTCTTTTTAGCCGACTGCAGTTTATTTTCTTGGCCCAAAATAGAGGTTGTAATGGTTAACTAACTAGAAACACTCCCTCATGATATTTTAGAGTGTTTTGTATTCATTTTATACATTAACACGACAATTGGGAGGCGGGGGGCTAAATCCAGTACTCACGCTGGCGCATGTTCTTTCCTGTTCGCCTCGCCTCATTCGCTCGCTCAAACACGGTGGTTGCGACAAGAACGTTCCTGTCAAATTTCAGTTTCTTGCAAGTTCATTATTACCTTTTGTTTGCTCAGTCGTAATCCAGCTTTATTCCGAAGTGGTTCACTACAGTTGTAGTTTGCAGTGCTGTGTATTTGTGATGGCTCACAGAGCCAGAGGTTGCGTCAACTCTCCGGACAGTTTTTGTTTTATTTGTGGGGAATATACCGTGAAAAAGCGGCAGAGGAACATTTCTGCATTTATTAAAAAAGTATATTTCGCCTATTTCGGTTTGAAGTTAGGCGATCAAGACAAACCGTGGGCTCCTCACAAAGTGTGCAAAACATGTGAGGAAGATCTACGCTTATGGATGAAAGGTAAAAAACAAGCATTTTGTTTCAGAATACCTATGATGTGGCGTGAACAAAGAGACCATAGCAGTGACTGCTATTTTTGCTCTTGCATTGTGAAGGGATACAACTTAAAAAATAAGAACGTAATAAGTTACCCCAACCTTCCCTCAGCAATTAGGCCTATGCCTCATAGCAACGAAGTACCTGTGCCTGAATCACCAAAATCTTTGGATCATATTTGTGTGGACGGTTCTGATCATGATGAGACTCATCAGATGGCTTTTCCCGATGAGTCCAGTACTTCCGAGTTTGAAACTGAACCAGATCCGAAACCTGAACTTTTCTCTCAAGCTGAATTGAATGATTTAGTCCGGGATTTAGGACTCCCAAAAGATGTTGCCCAACTGCTAGGTTCTCGGCTTAAACAGAAAAATCTATTGTCACCAGGAACAACCTTTTATTAGTACCGCAACCGCGAGACACAATTTTTGAAGTATTTCAGCAAAGAGGAAGATTTGGTATTTTGCAACGATATATACGGAGTGATGGAAAAGTTTAAACTCAAGTATGATCCTGCTGAATGGCGGCTGTTCATTGATTCGTCAAAAGACAGCATAAAAGGTGTTCTTCTTCATAATGGCAACACATTCGCTTCAGTTCCTATTGCTCACTCTGTTATTCTCCAAGAAAAATACGAGAATTTGGCCCTGATTCTTCAGAAGATTCGTTATGATGAGCATAAGTGGATGATTTCTGGAGACTTTAAAATTCTATCCATGCTATTAGGGCAGCAATCCGGTTTCACCAAATATCCCTGCTTCCTTTGCTTGTGGGATAGCCGGGCCCGCGACCTACACTGGGGGAAAAAAGACTGGCCAATTCGGGAGTATTTGAGACCCGGTGAGAAAAATGTTCTTCATGAGAGCTTGGTACCTCGTGATAAAATTCTATTACCACCTCTCCACATTAAGTTGGGTCTCATTAAGTAATTCATCAAGTCCCTTCCAAAAGATGGTGAGTGCTTTCGGTACCTTTGCTCACAGTTCCCCCGACTTTCTGAAGCAAAGCTAAAGGAAGGAGTGTTTGTTGGCCCTGATATAAGGAAACTCATTTCAGATGGAGCATTCGCTGAAACGATGTCTGAGAAGGAAAAAGAAGCCTGGGATTCCTTCAAGGATGTTGTTCTCAAATTCTTGGGGAACAGGCGGGATGAGAACTATAAGGATATTGTTGCCAGGATGCTCAATGCCTTCAAAGAACAAGGCTGTAACATGAGCCTGAAAGTCCATTTCTTGCACTCCCATGTGAACTACTTTCCCGAAAACTTGGGGGCGTACAGTGAAGAACAAGGTGAAAGGTTTCACCAGGACATCAAGGACGCAGAGAGAAGGTACCAAGGAAGATGGAACACCACTATGATGGCTGATTTCTGCTGGTTGCTGCTGCGGGAAACCCCAGATGAAAAATACACCAAGCAGCGCACCAAGAGAAGCATTCGGGGGAAGAAGAAACGGGCCCACGAGGAGATTGATTGACCCAAGAATGACTTTAAAATCTAAACTGTGTTGACAAATATTGTGTTTTTACTAAACTTTGAAATAAAAATTTGCTAGTTATTACCACAGTGTCGGATCTCATTTATTAGAATTTTATTTTCACACCATCGGGTGTTTGTCTTCATGTATTGCAATGGTGCGGTTTGCGTTTTCTATTCTTACATACATACCTGTACAACATTTTTTGCACATTTCTTTGCTTTGCTTTGTGTCTAACCTCGCTCTTATATGCTCAATGTTTGTGCACATGTATGTGGCTGTTTTAAGTGCAGACAATTTTGCTACCATCACAGTGTGTTTTGTTGACATTACTCTATTCTTATGTGCTGCCTTGTTACAATTTTCTTTATTCTTATTTGAATAACTACTAAATAATTAGTATAAAGAATTCATCCAAGAAACTTTTATCTCGATCGCACTCAATCTGAAACGTTCACCTCAAACTGCTAACCCAATGTAGCAGAAAAATCTGTACGTGATGGAGCAAATTGGTTACCAGATTTGGATTCAGCGCACCAAAAAACGTAAAAATCAATCGAAACATTAGAGGCAGTTTAAAAAAAAAATTTTTTAGTGTATCTGTGTTATTTATAGAAATGGTGGTACAACATTCCACAAGTTCAGAAAGAACAACATTTTATCTGGGCTTGCAGCAGTATAGATAGCCACTCAGCAATTCCATGTACACTCCAAAGCAAGGACCCACCAGAGAAACAACCCACTCCCAGATGACTATCTTCATAACATGACTGCAGAAGCCTCATCCATCTTTCAGGCAATCCAATTGGCACCTCCTCCCTTCCCTCCCACTCCCACTCCCACCACTCCTCTCCCCCCCCCTCTATCCTCCCCACGTCCCTTACCAATCCAGGGAGCTGACAGGGTAGGTGTTTCTGCTGTGCTGGAACTGGATATCCTCTGACGGCCTCTATCTGCTAATGAGAAGATGCAGCAACAACATTGAAAGTGCAGCAACAGGTATAGGTAATCATAAGCTTCTAAGGCCTAGCAACACAGTAAAGTCTTCCCACCTCTCTCCCACACATCATCCCTATACTGCATACCCCCCTCTCTTGACCACCCCACACTCAGACCCTCACCCACCTTCTCCACCAGAATTCATACCTATCTAAATCAGATCAGGAGCAAACCACTAGTGAGAGCATACCCTGGGAGGATGCATGAGCGCACTTTGAAACTAGTGGCTCAGGGTTAGGAGTACTAAGAACAATGTGGAGACTAATTCATAGCCACATCAAAGAGTTGTGATAGAGGATAAATTTGTATTATCCCACATAGTGGTAGGAGACTCATTTTGTAAGAAACCAAACCATAATGCTATGACTTCCTCAGGTTTGCCCCGAAGTTCTGCTGTGATCTTCTCCATTCAGTAAATATCCCAGACCTTGGCCTGCCATTTGGTTAGCGTGGGAGGCATAGCCTGCTTCCAATATTGAGCAACAACACTACATGCAGCCAAGAGTAGGCAGTTAGAGAGACATTGGGATTCTACACCTCCCCAGTCCAAATGTAGATATTCAAACACACAGATTTCAAGTGTGAAAGGGAGCATCTGATTGGAAGCCATGCAGATACAATGATGCACCTGGGACCAGAAGACCTGGAGCTTGGGACAATGCCACCAAATATCTTCCAGGTCCCCCTTTCTCCCACAGTTTCTCCAGCAGAGAGGATCATCTCCTTTCCCCCACTGTTAAAGGTCATTGGGGTTATCAACATATGCAGAAAGATAGGCAGCTGAGTGTTGACTAAGGACAAGTATATTGAACAAGAGTGAGTATAATGATGAATCTCCACACAAAATTCATTGGACTTGTCCCCCACTTCTGTTTTTCAGCCTCTTCTATAGGAGAGTTCTTGGCTAGGACGTGGAAGGTCAGCAGCAAGTGCTCTGTAAAGTTCAGCCAAAAATGATTTAATGCAAATGGGTTCAAAGAGAACCCTTTCCCAGTGTTTGGGTGGGCGAAAGGCATCTGTGAAATGAGGGAGAAAGCCAAAACAGTGCCATAACTGGAAACATTGGAAATAGTTCAATGAGGAGCCCCACATCTCCTCCACTTGACTCTTGGAGGCGAAGGAGCATTCAGTAAACAGCGAGGAGATCCTGAGGCCCTGTCCCAAGTACGATGCCTTACTCCCAGTGTCCCTAATGATGAAGAAGGCTGATACCAGGGCAAAGGGGAACAACCATGGAGGTAGCATCTTCCTTCTACATCCAGGTGCATCATTGTATCTGCATGGCTTCCAGATGCATCATTGTATCTGCATGGCTTCCAGGTGCATCATTGTACCTGCATGGCTTCCAGGTGCATCATTGTATCTGCATGGCTTTCAGTCAGATGCTCCTTTTCACACTTGAAACCTGAGTGCCATATCTTCCACATATTCCCTAGAAAGGGGTGTGAAAGGACTTGATGAACCTTGTCAGACGGCTGCCTGGGTGAGAATCTTCACAGTCTTGACAATGCATATATTTATATGATTTTTGCAAGGTATTGTGGGCAATGTAGTTCATTCACACCAGACACAGCTGCTGACAATAATTTAGTTGTGCACAAGTGTTAAAGCCAATAAGATACTTCTTTATTTATGGGGTTATTTCTCCCAGCACAGATATGCTTGGTAGCACATAAATTAGGTTACTTGCTTGCAGTGTTTAACTTGGTAAAACAAAGTCAAAAATCAAAATCAGGAAAACAACCTTCAAACTTGTCAGGCAATTAGCTAATGTTTTCTTAGCATATCTCTAACAAACGAAAAGCCACAAAGAAAGAAATAAACTGTTCTTGTAAGGTTAACTTCTGATTACTTTCCACACAGATCAGGAAGTAATTCTCTCCTAGCTCACCAGCAATTAGGTGCAGCTCAATTGCTATCAGTTATCCAGCTGAAACCCTTTAGCAGGCTGGTTTTCTACTGTGTGAGTCAAATCTTGCTTCAGGAGCTTTTCTTAGTGGAATAAAGAACAAGTTGTATTTCTTTATGATGGTTGCTATGCTTTGAAACAGAAAGTTACCAAATGAGTTTGGATAGAGAGCAGTCCATATAAACTGTATTTTCATCTGCTATTATTCCCCCTTCATCAACAAGCATAGGGTCACTATCATGAATTGGCACAGATGAATCTTTCAATGGAGCACTTTCAGGAGAACACTTATTTCCCTGCTGTCTTTCAAGGTTATAGCTAGGGCATAGATCAGTGTTCATACCTGAGCTTCCATTGTTGCTATAGTTCCTCTCTATATAGCCTGGCCAGTATGTAGTCCAGTTCTTATGTCCAGCCTTCCAGTCCTGATCCCTGGACACTGGATCTCTCTTCACATACCTTCTGGCATAAGTCTTAGGGCTATGTTTACTAAATCGCGTTAGTGCAGTTCGCGGTAGGAGCCGCGGTAGTGAAAGAAACCCCAAATAAGGACATGGGCGGTACATCGTTACCACTACCGCGCGTTAGCAAAATTAACGAGCGCTACCGGGCGCCGTGCCACGTTACTGCACGTTAACCATAAGAAGACGTACAGACACAAAGCACTGAAACAGAGCTGTAGCACAATGGTTACGGTACTGACCGCTGTTACAGGCAGCATGGGTTCGAGCCCCCAGTGTGCCTAACACAGAAGGCTATCTCAGGCATCACCCTGTACATTACAGAAGGAAAGAGGAGGCATGCTTTTCGTTACGCTGAGTATTGGTGTCAGAAAAACACCCTCGGAATGTGCCTAGCCACGTACGTTGGTACGTGCGTAGCGACGCGCGTACATTCGTGCGTGGGTACGTGTTTGCTTACGTGCGTGGGTACGTGTGTTTTTACCAGTGTGGGCATCTTATATTACAGACTTTGTAGGGCGTCCTGCACCTATGCATTATGCTAACAGATGTACGTGTGATGGCCTATGGCTTATCAGAGCCTGTGAGCAGGTGCTGGTGTTTCACAGGGTTGGATTGGGCCAGTCACACCCATGATGCACTGCACATGCAAAGCAGCTGTCCACAGATACACACCATGGGGAATGCACCCCCACAGCACCTCGGCCTGGTAGGGGGTACCGACTGTGTGTTGTACTGGCACAGAGCAGCTACACACCGTCACATTGTGCGGGTACTGTGCTCACCCTGAGGGTGCAGTGAGGCGCCCAGCACTAGGTCCACAGCACCGGCCATGGCGCAGGTCCAAAGCAGTGTTACTGTGTGAGATAGGTAGTTTCTGCAGGAACACCTTGGACATCTCTGTCTGTTTCAGTCAGGTACAGCCCCCATGCACCACCACCACACCCCTCCCCCAGGGCTGAGGGAGGCAAACAGGGTCTCCTATCAAAAGATCCACAGTCTACCGTGCTGCAACGGTGGCAGTAGAGGGGAACATGAACCCCAGTCCTGCTGGGGAACAGACACCCCACAGGGCAGTCAATGCAGCTCTGTACACAGCCATAACACAATAGCAGACAGACATTAGGCCTGGATATGGTATGCTGCACCCCACCACTATCTGATATTCCCCTGGTGCAAGCCATCAGCCACTGCAAGCCACTCCATCACAACACCTACCAGCTGCAAACACTCTGCTAGTGCCCAGTGGAGATGCCTGCACCCAGAACTGGGATGTCAGCATACACAGCAGGCAGATACATCAGTGACTGGGCCCCAGAAGGAAACCCATATGTATCACATGAGAGAAATACTAGATAGCACTATGGGAGTGCCTAGCCATGCTGTGGTCACTGCACAGTCAGGGTGAGAGTGATCTCTCAGCAGGATATACTGAGGTCACCCTGTCTGTGTAGTTGGTGGCCGGGCACTACAATGTGCCTGTCACTGCCCTATGCCCTGTGCAGATGCACCCTGGCCAGGCCACCCTGTCCGGCCTATACCCATGGTACCTTGCTCCTCATTATGCACATTGGCAGCCCAATACTGGCAACAGTGCTGGCAGTGTGGGCTGTTGAAGGTGTTTGCAGCCACCACACACTGGATAGACAGACAGCCACCCCCACACCTATGCCAGCATTGTGCTACTATAGAGGTGGTCAGCAGCCATACCACCACACCAGTCCTGGGCATAGTACAGGCATGGATATGGTACACAAGACTGTTGGGGGGTCACTCCCCAGGGTTGTGAACACTGTCAGAGACCAGACCTGCAGCACACACCGCAGACATCAGAATGATTGTTATGGTGGAGCTCAATGAGCAAAATGTGCTTAACGTAGGAATTGATATCTGCCAGTTATCAGAGGAAACGTTTGATAGCTGTGTACCATATACCCAGGTGTAGGGTGGCATTGCTAAGGTATGCAACTGCTAGTATTGGGAGATACAGGCAGGGCCCAATGTCTTGCCTCTCCAGCTGGCATTGGCCAATGGGGCCTGTGGGTGGGTGTGTGGCCCTGTTGGCTGCTGCTTTACGGCAGAGTTCCCCAACTCCAGTCCTGGTGTTCCACACACTGTTCGGGTTTTCATGCTGTCTCTCATAAATATGCATGAGCTACATCTGCATACCATGGGGGTGGTGCATAGCTATGCAGCACAGGCATCTTTATTAGAGGCAGCATGACACCGGAATGTTGTGGGGCCCTCCAGGACTGCATTTGCGGGACTCTGCTATAGGTAATGTGCCTGTTTCTGGTGTCTGTGTTTGGTGTGGTAAAATATAGGCCATGCGTATGGTCTCTGCACTACAGGAGTGTCTTTACTATCACTGTTTAGTGGTGGGTAGAATTATGGGGACTGGGTTGGCAGGAGCCCCAACTGGGATTTGAACCTGTGACCCTCTGGTCTTACAGGCACTGGCTGTGTCTGTTGCACCACACTGTGGCCACAGAGACCGTGCAGTCCCTGGAGTTAGTTAAACCGGCCTGACGAGTCAGAAACCCTGCTCTGCAACAGGTTTACTGTAGCCTCATTTACCTTGTATGCAGACAAAGGTGCACATAAACCGCAGAAATGACCTCACAAAAGGGGCACACACCCATAACCAAGCTGGGCAACAATGATATCATTGGGAAACATTACACCACACACCCAGGACAGCTCCTTTACAATGTAATGCTCTTTGCAAGGGTCTGCGGAGCGTAGACCCTTCCACACATCATTTCCTTTTATTTTGGTGCTTTCCAGGGAGTGTTGTTCCTTGTTGCCCATTGCTATCACTGTTGCCCAGCTGAATTCTGCTTTTTAAAATGTTTCTTGTGGTCATTTTTAACGTTTTATGTGATATTTTGTTCTGTGCACATGTATCACACTGCTCACGTTTTGTGGGTTTCCCCGGTTTTCTGTACATTGCTGACGTAAATGGTTTCTCTTCCCTTTAAATGCCTTTAACGACAGGTTTTCATTTGCGTTGGAGGTGAGCTCTGACACTCCGCGCGTTAGTATGAGGGGAGCCTCTCTCCACCCACTCTCCGCCCATTGACCCCTTCTCTCCGCCCACTCTCCACCTTCTGCGCTGTTTTAACGCGCCGCGGAGCTTTACGATCGTTAACTACGGTTACCGCGCGTAGTATGACGTTAACGGTCGTTAGCGCGTCGGTACGCGCGTTATACGGCACTTACGGTCGTTAACGTCATACTACGCGCGTTATTCACGTTTAGTAAACATAGCCCTTAGAGTCCCTTCCACGTGCAGCCGTCTCCCTCACAGGTAGCCTCTGGTGATTCCTTGTTCTGCAGCACCATTCCTCTGGCTTTCGCCAGTCCAATGGTCTATGCTGGCCCTTGGAATACCTCCCAGTATACGTACTGCCTTGGACTCTTCTAGACCTCTCAAAGGCTTTTCTCCTCTTCCTTCCAGAGGGTTTCTTTCCTTCTCTATCCGTCCGGTTTGGATTCTGCTTCTGCTGATTCTTCAGATGAAACTGATGATCCTTCTCTGCATATCCAAGGTGATCATGAAGATGGTCATCTGTAGAATAAACTCTACTCTTATTTTGCCTGGATGAGTGCTCCTCCCTAACACAGCGCAGCTGTGCTGAATCAGGCCCTGCCCTTTGAGATGAGTGCTTAGGGATTACCTCATAGCCCTCCTGATTGAACACACGTTTCCCCACTTCAGCTCCTCTAATGGCTGTTGGAAACCTGGTGCATTCTGGGACTGCTAGTCTTTTATGGCAAAATTCTGTTTTCTCATTTCTACCAGCACTGACAGGTTGCTTGTTCAGAGACACTTCACCTTTTCTATAGCCTTCCTGAGCTATGATAAGCTTCCTTATCACATACCCCCCTGCTTAAGTTATTACGGACTGGTGTAACTGGTGAAACTTCTTCTCTACAGTCCGTAATCCGGGAAAGGGCATCCGCATTCTTGTGTAACTTCCCAGCACGATGTTCAACTTGAAAATCAAATGCCTGTAAGGCCATGTACCAGCGTGTCAACCTGGCATTGTGGTTCTTCATTTGCTGCAACCACTTAAGTGGGGCATGGTCCGTGACCAACTGGAACTTTCTCCCTGTAAGGTAAAACCTTAACGCCTCCACTGACCACTTGATAGCTAAGCATTCTTTTTCTATTGTGGAATACTTTTGTTCAGCCGGCGACAACTTCCTGCTCAGGTACATCACAGGATGCTCCTCCCCATCATGACACTGGGATAGAACCGCTCCTAGCCCTACGTCCGATGCATCCGTTTGAACCAGAAAGGGTTTCTTGAAGTCCACCCCCTTCAGTACCGGTCCTGTACACAATTTTCCTTTTAAGACTGAAAATGCTTTTTCAGCTTCAGGTGTCCACTTTAGCTGGTTTGGACAATTCTTCCGCAGCATATCCGTGAAAATTGCACTTTTCTCTGCGAATTGCGGTATAAACCTGCGGTAGTATCCAATAAGTCCTAAGAAACTTCTTAGTTGTTTCTTTGTTGTTGGAGGAGGAAAATTCCTGATGCTATCTACCTTACTCATTAGAGGTTTAATTTTTCCTCTTCCCACTAGGTGGCCCAGGTATTTTACCTCCCTATTTGCAAATGCACACTTCTTCGGGTTTAAAATGATTCCCGCTTGCTTCATGGAGCATAAGACTGCCCTGATCCTCTTTAGATGCTCCGCCCAGGTGTTACTATGGATTATGACATCATCCATATATGCAAAAGCATAATTTTGGTGGGGTCGAAGTACCTGATCCACTAACCTTTGGCAGGTAGCCGCTGCTCCATGCAGTCCGAAAGGCATCCTCTTGTACTGGAAAAGGCCAACGGGGGTGCTGAACGCAGTCTTCGGCTTCGACTCCCTGGTGAGAGGGATTTGCCAATATCCTTTTGTCATATCAAGGGTGGTTAAGTATTGAGCCTGTCCCAGCTGGTCCAACAGCTCTTCAATTCTTGGCATTGGATATGCATCAAAAACTGATATGGCGTTTACCTGCCGGAAGTCAATACAAAATCTTAAAGATCCATCAGGCTTCGGCACCAGGACTATGGGGCTATTCCAGGGACTCTTTGACTCCTCTATTACTCCCATGTCCAACATCTCCTGGACTTGTGCCACTACTTCCTGTCTTTTGGCTTCAGGCAAGCGGTATGGCCTTTGACGAACTAATTTCCCAGGTGGAGTTATTATTTCATGGGCAACCAAATGTGTCTCCCCAGGTATGGGTGTCAACACATCTGGAAACTCTTTGAGCAATTTCCTAATTTCTTCCTGTTGTACCACTGTCAGGTCCTCACCTACTTGGGGCTCTGATTTTTCTTTACAATCAGATACCTGGGGTCCCAAATCTTCCTCTTCATTCACCTCCCTCTCTCGGGCACAGGTGCAGCTAGACTTTTAACCCCTTTGACATCAGTAGAACCAAAGCCTTTGGTTCCACGTTCAGAATTCTCCAGGGATGTGACCTCCTCCACAGGTGGAAAACCTAGCCTCTCACAGATCAATTGGGCAATTCTGTCTCCTGTCTTCACGTGATAATCATTCTGTCCAAAATTAAATAACAGAAATTTAATATTGCCCCTGTAATCGGGATCAATTACTCCCGCACCCACATCGATGAAATATTTAAGGGCTAATCCGGACCTTGGGGCTACTCTCCCATAGCATCCAATAGGTATTTCCACTTGAAGACCAGTGTCCACCAGGGCTCTCCCTTGGCTAGGTACAGTCACATTTTCTATGCTGCACAGGTCAAACCCAGCAGCTTGAGGGGTTGCCCGCTTAGGAGCTTGGGCCTTCTCTGTGACCCTATGGTACTTTAGGACGAATGTCTGCTTTGGGGTAGCTTGGTCTTCTGGATGCTTAACCATCTTTTTAGCTGGGATCTGAGGACTTCCAAATAAAGGCCCGGGAGCTATTACCATTAAACCTTCTCCCTCCTTCTTTCCTAGTCCTTCCACTAGACCCTGCTTAAATCTTGGCCAGTCTCTTCCTAGAACTAAATCAAAGGGTAGCCTAGGCACCACTGCTAACAGGACTTCCTCTTGTCCCCCCAGGCACTTAACCTTTAGCCTATAGGTGGGATATGATGTTGCAGCACCATGAATGCATCTGATGTGAACTTGGCTTTCAAGGGTTCTAGGCACAAATCCTTCTTGGGCCTCTATCCTCTTCCAAAGCCTTTTTGACATCATACTCTGGTCTGCGCCAGAGTCTAACAAAGCATTTGTGGTAATTCCTTGCACATCAACCATCAAAAGAAATCCTTCTTTGGGCTGTTTTAAATCCACACCCACTAAGCTAGTGTGTGTCTGACATCCTTTTTTTAAATGTTCCCATTTTCCACACTTGAAACATTTCTTTCTATTCCACTGTGTCATCTGGTTTGATACAGTACATTCATTTTCAGAAACATTTTTAATTATTTTCTTTTCTGATACAGCACATCTAGCCTCAGCACCAATCTTCAGAGGGCCACCCATTCTATGGCAAGCCTGCGTGGCTTCCAAGAATCTCTCTGCTAGCATGGTTGCCTCTCCAAGATTTTGGCAATTTTGCTGTATAAGGAAAGTATGCAAATCTTTAGGGACCGCAGACATAAATTGTTCCAACATTATAATGTCTAATAACATTTCTACCGTCTTTTGCTCAGGCTCCAACCATTTTACAGCTAGACCTCTGATTCTCTGACTCAGAGCCCTGGGTGTTTCACCCACTCTCAATGTAGTAGCTCTAAACATTCGCCTATACTCTGAAATAGACAACCCTAGGCGATCTCTAATAGCAGCCTTTACATCCTTATAATTCAAAGCCTGGGCTGCTGGCATTGCTCTATAAGCTGCAAGTGCCTCTCCAGTTAATGAGGCTGCCAGCCTTACTGCCCACTGGGTCTCTGGCCATGCTAATGCCTGTGCCACTCTTTCAAAAGACTCTAGAAAATCATCAACATTATCATCTGGAGTTAACTTCCCAAAACTAAATGCCCCAATCCCTTGATTGAGTCCCACACTGTCCACATGTGGTGTACCAGTATTCACTGCTGGTCTTGCATCTGTTCCACTTTGGTTCTTCAGCTCAACTAGGGCTTGCACCAGATCAAGCACTGGCTTCTGCTGGTCCATTAAGGCTCTCATAGCAGTATCCTGAGCCTGCTGTGCTAGCTCCTGCTGCCTGCTGAACTGGGCTGCCATCCACTGAGCTAGTTCCTTTGAATCCATCTTGAACCCTGTAAGAAAATACAAAGAAAAAAAACACAGTGCACCACCTTCCAAACAGGTGTTTTTTTCTATACTTTTTTTTTCAATTACCCTGTGCTTACTCCCATCCACCACTAGACATGCCCAGGTACTTATTACCTTGTCTCAGTGATGAATCCAGCTCTGCACAGGGTCTTTTCCTCCTGGGACAGCTTCCTCTCCTCCAAAGTGCAGTTGAGGGAAAATCTTTTTTTTTTTCCAGCTTTAAACTTGAACTGTAGTTGTAATCCTCAGCAAGTAAATCCCCTTTTGTGCAAAAGCAATCCGAAAAACTACGCCATTTGTCAGACGGCTGCCTGGGTGAGAATCTTCACAGTCTTGACAATGCATATATTTATATGATTTTTGCAAGGTATTGTGGGTAATGTAGTTCATTCACACCAGACACAGCTGCTGACAATAATTTAGTTGTGCACAAGTGTTAAAGCCAATAAGATACTTCTTTATTTATGGGGTTATTTCTCCCAGCACAGATATGCTTGGTAGCACATAAATTAGGTTACTTGCTTGCAGTGTTTAACTTGGTAAAACAAAGTCAAAAATCAAAATCAAGAAAACAACCTTCAAACTTGTCAGGCAATTAGCTAATGTTTTCTTAGCATATCTCTAACAAACGAAAAGCCACAAAGAAAGAAATAAACTGTTCTTGTAAGGTTAACTTCTGATTACTTTCCACACAGATCCAGAAGTAATTCTCTCCTAGCTCACCAGCAATTAGGTGCAGCTCAATTGCTATCAGTTATCCAGCTGAAACCCTTTAGCAGGCTGGTTTTCTACTGTGTGAGTCAAATCTTGCTTCAGGAGCTTTTCTTAGTGGAATAAAGAACAAGTTGTATTTCTTTATGATGGTTGCTATGCTTTGAAACAGAAAGTTACCAAATGAGTTTGGATAGAGAGCAGTCCATATAAACTGTATTTTCATCTGCTATTATTCCCCCTTCATCAACAAGCATAGGGTCACTATCATGAATTGGCACAGATGAATCTTTCAATGGAGCACTTTCAGGAGAACACTTATTTCCCTGCTGTCTTTCAAGGTTATAGCTAGGGCATAGATCAGTGTTCATACCTGAGCTTCCATTGTTGCTATAGTTCCTCTCTATATAGCCTGGCCAGTATATAGTCCAGTTCTTATGTCCAGCCTTCCAGTCCTGATCCCTGGACACTGGATCTCTCTTCACATACCTTCTGGCATAAGTCTTAGAGTCCCTTCCACGTGCAGCCGTCTCCCTCACAGGTAGCCTCTGGTGATTCCTTGTTCTGCAGCACCATTCCTCTGGCTTTCGCCAGTCCAATGGTCTATGCTGGCCCTTGGAATACCTCCCAGTATACGTACTGCCTTGGACTCTTCTAGACCTCTCAAAGGCTTTTCTCCTCTTCCTTCCAGAGGGTTTCTTTCCTTCTCTATCCGTCTGGTTTGGCTTCTGCTTCTGCTGATTCTTCAGATGAAACTGATGATCCTTCTCTGCATATCCAAGGTGATCATGAAGATGGTCATCTGTAGAATAAACTCTACTCTTATTTTGCCTGGATGAGTGCTCCTCCCTAACACAGCGCAGCTGTGCTGAATCAGGCCCTGCCCTTTGAGATGAGTGCTTATGGATTACCTCATAGCCCTCCTGATTGAACACACGTTTCCCCACTTCAGCTCCTTTAATGGCTGTTGGAAACCTGGTGCATTCTGGGACTGGTAGTCTTTTATGGCAAAATTCTGTTTTCTCATTTCTACCAGCACTGACAGGTTGCTTGTTCAGAGACACTTCACCTTTTCTATAGCCCCTTCCTGAGCTATGATAAGCTTCCTTATCACAACCTCATTGGTCTCTTTGACAAATAGCACCACTCTGAGTGATATGGGGGCAACCCACTCTTCTTCCAAATGGACCCATTCTGAACTCAAATCAGTCACCCAAAAGAACACAGCCCTCAAACACGCACACCAATAATACAGCTGAGGATCAGGAAAACTGAGTCCCCCATTCCCTTTAGGCATCGTAAGGGTGGCCCAACTAACCCATGTTTTTTTCCCTTGCCAAACAAAGGATGAGATTAACTTCCTCAGTACCTTAAAGAAGCTCTGCAGAACTTTGATAAGTAGTTGTGAGAACATATATAAGAGCCTTGGGAGGATCAACATCTTTACCATATTAATGCATCCGAGCCAAATAATCACAGAAGATTGCATGGCTCCAAGATCTCTGTTTATTTCATCTAAGAGCACTCTGTGGTTCAACTGGCTAAGTTTAGAGATGTCATTTGGGATATGATTGCCTAAGCATTTAAAGTGATCTACCACAAGAAAATCCCTTGGAAAGGCAGCTGGACATTGAGGGTCTGCAATGATGCAAGGGAGTAGGGCAGATTTCTGTCAATTTACAGTAAAGCCAGACACCCTGGAAAACCAATCTAAATAGATGTGATTATGGGAATAGAGGTGTCACGGTCACAGAGATAGATAAGAGTGTCTTTAGCATAAAGGGAAACTGCATGGACCTGCCTGCCCATTTTTTCCCATTTCAACCACCACTTTATGTATGTAACACACAAAGGATTCTATTGCTAGGGCGAAGAGTAAAGGAGAGAGCGGACAGCCCTGCTGGGTTCCCTATCTTAAAGCAATTGGAATGGAACCCATTAACTGTTACCGTGGCTGTGGGGTTAGCATACATGGCTTCTATCCAGCAAACATTTATTTAGCAGCTTTTTTTATACTGCTTTATCATTTCAGTCAAGGTGGTTTACATTGTAACTTAAACTTGATAATGTACATTAAACAGGGACATTGATAAATTGGATTTTTCTGAGGTAAAGGAGGGTTAAGTGACTTGCCCAAGGCATGCTAGTGGGAAATGAGCCTTGGTGGCTTGGTTCCCTTGCCAGTGCTCTAACCATTAGGCTATTCCTCCACTCTTCCACATTAGGACCAAATCCAAATTTCCTGAGTACTTCCAGAAGGTATGGCCATTCAACATTGTCAAAGGCCTTTTCGCATCTAGCAAAATGATCACATACCATTCTACTTAATTGCGGACACCATTCAAAACATTAACCAACCATCTCACATTCTCAAAACTGAATCTATTTTTCATAAAGCCCATTTGATCTGGGTAGATAAGGTTCTGCAGTTTTGATTCTAAATGAGCAGAAAGGATTTTTGTGAAAATCTTGTAGTCAAGATTCAGCAGAGAGATGGGACTGTAGTTGCTACACTGCAAAGGATCCTTTCCATCTTTGGGGATTACTGTAATAGATGCTTGGTAAAAGGAAGATGGTAACACCTTTTGGGTCTGGATGTCATTAAAGACTCAGACCAGTATTGGGGCAAAGAGCTCTAGCAGAGCTTTATATAGTTTTGCAGGTAGCATGTCAAGACCAGGGGCCTTGGCCACTTTCAAGCTACGGATGGCAGAGCATACTTCCTCTAGCGTGAAGAGATGCTCCAGCATCTCCCACTCATCTGGAGGAAGGCAGTGAAAGTCCACCACTATCAACCAGTCTTTAATCTCATCTTCCCCGGACACCAACTGGGATGAGTATAAATCACAATAAAACTTAGAGAACACCTCAGCCATATCAGAGGAATTGTATAATTTGCTTTACTTTTCTCATTACTTCTCTATTGGATACCCTGGTTACAGGCATAGACAACATACTTCATGGATTCGTCCTATGCTTCATAGACATCACTGTGACTTTTTATTTATTTTATTTATTTATTTGTTACATTTCTATACTGCCCCTTCCAGAGATCAGGGGCAGTTTACAAGGAACCAAGAACATGTTACATAGAACAGGAATAAACTTTATACATAAAACTTAGTTTGAAGGTAGGAACAGTAATTTGAGAATTTAGGAATGAACTAGGTGGGGTTTAACTATATGCAGGAAGTCTTCACGTACATGTGGACAGGGTTTTCCTTAGACAGCTCTTGTCCTGGTTGTGTTAGCTGATGCGCTGTCTTGGTGGGGTGTGTGTGTTCGGGTGTGGGGTATTCGTTCCATAGTGCGTGGTAAAAAGGTGGGGTTTGAGTTGCTTTCTAAATACTTTGAGGTCTTTGCGCAGATGTGTAGTGGGAGGGAGTTCCAGATGCTGGGGGCAGAGTATGTGAACGTTCTGGAGCTGGTGATTTGTTTTGTTTTGCATATGGAGGGCAGGATTGTTAAGGAGTAGAGAGCATTTTTCCTATGGGATCTGGTGCTTTCTGGGGTGAGGAGGAGGGCTGAGAGGAAGGATGGGGCAACCTTGTTGATGAGTTTTAAAGTTGTTACGAGTAGCTTATACCTTATCCGGCTTTCTATTGGGAGCGAGTGTAGGCCATATATGAGGGGTGTGATATGGTCGGTTAGTTCGGCTTTGCAGGTGACTCTAGTGGTGATGTTTTGCATTCATTGGAGTATGTGAAGGCTCTTTGCTGGGAGACCCTGCAATAGGCTGTTGCAGTAGTTGAAGTGGGGAGTAATGATGGATTGAATGACTGCTCTGAAGTTGTTATCTTCTAGGATGGGTCTTAAATGTTGTATGGACTTCAGCTTGTATAGGATTGTTCTGACTGTTCGTTTCAGGTGGGGTATCATGCTGAGAGATGTATCCAGGATTATACCAAGGTATTTAACTTCTTGTTTGATGGGAATTGTGGTGTTATTAATGGTGATGGTTTGATCACAACACTCTGCTACAAAGACTCCAAAATACAGAAATTAATGGTAGAGTATTAGACTGGTTTACCTTCTACCTTTCCCATCGCAACCAGCAAGTCAGAACCAAAAATAGCCAGTCTAAACCTTTTACACAATACTAGGGTGTCCCACAAGGCTTGGCCCTCTCCACACTATTATTCAATATATACATCCAACCAGTATGCAACATAATAAAGCAATACAACATCCATTACAGAATATACGCGGAGGATATCATGATATTCACCAGCATCAACATCAATCAGCTTGATTACTAACAATTTACAGCATGCCTCAAAGGCTCAAATGCCTCAAATAGCTCAAAGGGCAGAGCCTTTAAATAAACTTCAAAAAATGTGAATTGATGCATATCACCAGAAACACTAAATTCTTCCCCACAGACTCAATAGAAATCCTAGATCATACACTCATCAACAAGCAAGAAGTCAAATACCTTGGAGTAACCTTCAGTATCTCAGTTTTCAAGCTCACATAAAGAGAACAACCAGATCAGCCTACCACAAATTGTGAACCTTACACAAACTCAAATCATTATTATCCAGCAGCGATTTCAGGACTGTGTGTCAAGTTGTAATAACACCCATAACAGACTACTGCAATGTCATCTACCATGGATTACCCAAGAAAACCCTACTTCCCCTCCAGCTGGCCCAAAACACAGCTGCAAGAGTTATATCTGGAACTGCTAAATACAGCCATATAAACCCTACTCTCCACCAATTACACTGGCTCCCTGTGAATTCACGCATCAAATACAAGATCATCATAATCATCTTCAAGATATTAAACAACCTATCCCCACCAGCCCTTCAACCGTTGATCACAAAAGCACATCCAACCAGAACAAGAAGAGGATCAGACAACACTATCCTGGAAATCCCACCAAGCTTCCGAACAGCAAAACAATCCACCTGTAGTAGAGCCTTCTCCATGTATGCCCCCCAATTTTGGAACAATCTTCCCACCACTATACATGCAATTTGAGACCTAATGGACTTTAGAAAAGCCATAAAAATCCACCTCTTCTGTGAATACTATGGTCCCACCTTAGAAGAGCTTCAACCTGACACCGATACAACAACCTCTTGATCTCTGTTAGGCAACTCTGCTATAGCTTACATTGCTACAATACACTTGTATATAGTTAAATGTTTTAATTGCCCCATATAATTTTCCAAGTTGCAATACCTGTTCTTTGTAAAAGTATGTTGTTATATTGTTTTATGTAAACCGCTTTGAATTAACAATAAGGCGGTATAAAAACCTGCTAAATATATAAATAACACAGGTACACTACCAAAAAACTGCCTCCAGTTTTGCAACTGATTCCTATAGATTTTGGGGTGCTGAATCCAGGAAAAATAGCCAAAATGTTCCATCACGTCACGTTTTCTTGCAAAATTAGATTTCTTACCCATATAAGGAATGTTCACATAATTTCTTTTTAGCCGACTGCAGTTTATTTTCTTGGCCCAAAATAGAGGTTGTAATGGTTAACTAACTAGAAACACTCCCTCATGATATTTTAGAGTGTTTTGTATTCATTTTATACATTAACAGGACAATTGGGAGGCAGGGGGCTAAATCCAGTATTCGCATGTTCTTTCCTGTTCGCCTCGCCTCGTTCGCTTCGCTCGCTCAAACACGGTGGTTGCGACATGAACGTTCCTGTCAAATTTCAGTTTCTTGCAAGTTCATTATTACCTTTTGTTTGCTCAGTCGTATTCCAGCTTTATTCCGAAGTGGTTCACTACAGTTGTAGTTTGCAGTGCTGTGTATTTGTGATGGCTCACAGAGCCAGAGGTTGCGTCAACTCTCCGGACAGTTTTTGTTTTATTTGTGGGGAATATACCGTGAAAAAGCGGCAGAGGAACATTTCTGCATTTATTAAAAAAGTATATTTCGCCTATTTCGGTTTGAAGTTAGGCGATCAAGACAAACCGTGGGCTCCTCACAAAGTGTGCAAGACATGTGAGGAAGATCTACGCTTATGGATGAAAGGTAAAAAACAAGCATTTTGTTTCGGAATACCTATGATGTGTCGTGAACAAAGAGACCACAGCAGTGACTGCTATTTTTGCTCTTGCATTGTGAAGGGTTACAACTTAAAAAATAAGAACGTAATAAGTTACCCCAACCTTCCCTCAGCAATTAGGCCTATGCCTCATAGCAACGAAGTACCTGTGCCTGAACCACCAAATTCTTTGGATCATATTTGTGTGGACGGTTCTGATCATGATGAGACTCATCAGATGGCTTTTCCCGATGAGTCCAGTACTTCCGAGTTTGAAACTGAACCAGATCCGAAACCTGAACTTTTCTCTCAAGCTGAATTGAATGATTTAGTCCGGGATTTAGGACTCCCAAAAGATGCTGCCCAACTGCTAGGTTCTCGGCTTAAACAGAAAAATCTATTGTCACCAGGAACAACTTTTTATTGGTACCGCAACCGCGAGACACAATTTTTGAAGTATTTCAGCAAAGAGGAAGATTTGGTATTTTGCAACGATATATACGGAGTGATGGAAAAGTTTAAACTCAAGTATGATCCTGCTGAATGGCGGCTGTTCATTGATTCATCAAAAGACAGCATAAAAGGTGTTCTTCTTCATAATGGCAACACATTCGCTTCAGTTCCTATTGCTCACTCTGTTATTCTCCAAGAAAAATACGAGAATTTGGGCCTGATTCTTCAGAAGATTCGTTATGATGAGCATAAGTGGATGATTTGTGGAGACTTTAAAATTCTATCCATGCTATTAGGGCAGCAATCCGGTTTCACCAAATATCCCTGCTTCCTTTGCTTGTGGGATAGCCGGGCCCGCGACCTACACTGGGGGAAAAAAGACTGGCCAATTCGGGAGTATTTGAGACCCGGTGAGAAAAATGTTCTTCATGAGAGCTTGGTACCTCGTGTTAAAATTCTATTACCACCTCTCCACATTAAGTTGGGTCTCATTAAGCAATTCATCAAGTCCCTTCCAAAAGATGGTGAGTGCTTTCGGTACCTTTTGCTCAAAGTTCCCCCGACTTTCTGAAGCAAAGCTAAAGGAAGGAGTGTTTGTTGGCCCTGATATAAGGAAACTCATTTCAGATGGAGCATTCGCTGAAATGATGTCTGAGAAGGAAAAAGAAGCCTGGGATTCCTTCAAGGATGTTGTTCTCAAATTCTTGGGGAACAGGCGGGATGAGAACTATAAGGATATTGTTGCCAGGATGCTGAATGCCTTCAAAGAACAAGGCTGTAACATGAGCCTGAAAGTCCATTTCTTGCACTCCCATGTGAACTACTTTCCCGAAAACTTGGGGGCGTACAGTGAAGAACAAGGTGAAAGGTTTCACCAGGACATCAAGGACGCAGAGAGAAGGTACCAAGGGAGATGGAACACCACTATGATGGCTGATTTCTGCTGGTTGCTGCTGCGGGAAACCCCAGATGAAAAATACGCCAAGCAGCGCACCAAGAGAAGCATTCGGGAGAAGAAGAAACGGGTCCACCAGGAGATTGATTGACCCAAGAATGACTTTAAAATCTAAACTGTGTTGACAAATATCGTGTTTTTACTAAACTTTGAAATAAAAATTTGCTAGTTATTACCACAGTGTTGGATCTCATTTATTAGAATTTTATTTTCACACCATCGGGTGTTTGTCTTCATGTATTGCAATGGTGCGGTTTGCGTTTTCTATTCTTACATACATACCTGTACAACATTTTTTGCACATTTCTTTGCTTTGCTTTGTGTCTAACCTCGCTCTTATATGCTCAATGTTTGTGCACATGTATGTGGCTGTTTTAAGTGCAGACAATTTTGCTACCATCACAGTGTGTTTTGTTGACATTACTCTATTCTTATGTGCTGCCTTGTTACAATTTTCTTTATTCTTATTTGAATAACTACTAAACAATTAGTATAAAGAATTCATCCAAGAAACTTTTATCTCGATCGCACTCAATCTGAAACGTTCACCTCAAACTGCTAACCCAATGTAGCAAAAAATCTGTACGTGATGGAGCAAATTGGTTACCAGATTTGGATTCAGCGCACCAAAAAACATAAAAATCAATCGAAACATTAGAGGCAGTTTAAAAAAAAATTTTTTTAGTGTACCTGTGTAATGTATTCCCATGGGGGGAACGGAGAGCAGGAATCTTACGCTTTAACCTCTGCCATTTCAATTGCCAAAGAAGAAGTCGGCTCATCTTTTTGCCATGTTCATAAAAATGTCTTTGTGGTTGAGGCTATGGATCCATCTCAAGAAGAGCTAATTTACTCCTTTTGTATGTCAGTTGTTGCTGTATCTTAGTCCCACCGAATTTGTGGTGTTGTCTTTCGAGGTCCTCAATAGCCCTCTGAAGTGCCTCTTGTTTCAGATTATCCCTTTTCTTGAACCCACAGGAGAGGGACGTTAGATGCCCACAATGGACTGCCTTAACTGCTTCCCAAAGTGTGAAAACCAACACCTTGGCTACATCATTGAAAGACCGATACTCATGCCACCCCTTTTCTACCACCAGGAGGAATTCCTTCTTCTTTAGGGGCCCTCTACATAGAGACTAGGTGCATGGAGGTACCTCCATCCCCATTTCGTGCAGTTCTAGGGATATTATTGAATGATCTGAGTTCCCATGGTCCCTATGAAAAAAGTGAGAAGTATTGATGAGAGAGTATTCTGGAATGACCGATGAACAGAAGAAAAGTGAGTATAATCTCTCTTACCACTGTGTGTTGTTCTCTATGTATCGAAAAGATTGAGGTGCCAAAGTAAATGAAGGAGCTTCTTCAAGTTCATGTGGGAGCCACTCCTGCAATCCAATCTATCCATGCTGGAGAGTACACAATTCAAATCTCCTCCCAACACTATTTCATCCTGCTGATGTAGTTGCACCAAATCAAGTACTGCAACCATTGAAGCTCCTATTTGTGCAGGAGGGGATATACACATTAACCAAGGTGAACATGGTCTTGTGTAAGGTCCCAGTCAGGAATCTACCTTCTGAGTCAGCAAGCTGTGAGCATAACTGAAAAGGATAATCTTTGGAGAAGAGGATCATAACTTCTCTCTTGTGGGAAGAGAAATTGACTGCAAAGACTTGCGGAAACATGTGAGATCCGAGTCGTAAATGATTCTGTCCAGATAAGTGCGTTTCTTGCAGGAAAACAATGTCAGCCTTCTCCTTCCTAATCTGGGCTTGGACATGTGTTCTCTTTATAGGGTTGTGAAGGCCTCACACATTCCATGAAATTAGCTTAACTATGATCTCCCAATAATTCTCTCGCCACTGCAACACCCCATCTCCAAGTGTTTATAAAGGTCAAAAGGGTCAGTCTACTTGCATCCCCCAAGGTATGCTCTAACATCTCCTCCAACCCCACTCCCTCCTCCTTTTCCAATCCTCCCTCCCCTCAAAATTCCTACAGTTTCCCTAGTTGGGGACAGATATTTCTAAAAGCAAATAAGAAAAGCTCATCTTAGCATCATATGTGTTACAGTTGGGGGTGCCGATGCCAAGGCTCAAGAACTTCCCCCACCAGCCCTCCCACTCCCACCACTCAGTCAGTCCTGCAATCTATAATTTGGGGTGCAACTTGTGGAGCAATCCCAGACCTATTAAGCCTCTTTCCCATCCAGGGATAACCTATCAGACTTCCCCATTCTCATCCCGGTGTATCACCATCCACCCCCTCCCCTGCATGAGGAGGGAGGCATCTCGTGTGGATCATAGTCTGGTCCCATACCCATCCTGTTCTCTCCCCATCCCCCCCCCCCCACTCCCTTTCCCTTCTTCCCCCACCAGACCTTGACTTGAGATAGATATAGCGGAAGAAAAGGAGCTGGAATATAACTAAATATAACAACTCCTCAAAAACATGTACCAGGAAGGGTTTGGACCTCTGCATATAACCTAGAAAATAAGAGGTCAACTACCACATAAGAAGCTAACATAGCTGAATAGCTTGGCCTAGTCAAGGGGGCTTAATAGTATCCATTGCTCTATACTCTTGATCATCTGTCTCGTTGCCAAGCTAGTGCTGGGCTCCTGGAGTAGTCTGCTTCTTTGGGGTTGAGGCCTGCCAATCCCGCTGCTCTTTGGGTCAACCTGCTGTCTAATGCCCACCTTCTCAGATGTATTCCACCATTTATAAGCACTCCTCCAAGTCCACGATTTTGTGTTGTATATTATCCCATTCGAAAATCAGGGCGAAGGGGAACCATCATTGGTACTTAATGGATTTATCTTGGAGCAGTTGCAAAAATGGTTTAAAACCTTTTCTCTATTCCAGTGTGTATTGAGATAGATCCTGGAAGATCTGCACCTCCTGGCCTTGGAATTTAATTGAGCATTTTCCCCTCAAGCTGCGCAGTAATCTCATCTTATCTTTGAATGAGTGAAAATAGGCTATTATGGGCCTCGGATGAGCCCCAGTCCCCAACTTAGATCCAAAACTTTGGTAAGCTCTTTCCAACTTCACTGGCCCTGGCTCTCCAGGAACATAGAGGAGGCAGAGTTGTTGAATTAACTCTCTGGTGTTTTCTTTGCCACCGGCCGACTCTGGGACACCCAAGACACAGATGTTTTTGCGTCTCTGCTGGTTTTTAAGATCATCATGTCTCTCTTTTAAGTCCTTGATGATTATGTCCAATTTGTGGATTTTTGACTTGAAAAGAGCAGTTACATCGATCTGCTCCCCTATGTTGATCTCATTTTGAGTCACCCAGTCATGCAGGGATTTAATTTCAGCTTTAATTTCACTCACGGCCTTGGAGAAGTCTAGGCAGAACAGCTTGAGTTTCTGTAAGATCTCTATAAGATCTGCTTTAGTTGCCGGAGATGTGGTAGCCAAGCTCTCTGGTTTAGGGACTTTATTGATGGTTGGATCAGGAGAAGCTGATGACATAGTCTTTGGGGCTGTTGTGTGGGAGAAGCAGGCTAGGGCTTCTGTGTAGATGCCTTTATCAGACATGATTCCTATCACCCCAACCAGGAACACCAGGGGTGGGATCTTGGCATCACTTCAGAGTATGTGCTAAGCAAAGAGAGAGAGAGACTCCTGCCTGTGCTGTCTCCCTGGTCTGGGAATACAAACCTTTGTTAGCAGTGTGGTGCTGCGCTCCCACGTAGTGTCCCCGGTCCTCAGCACCTTATAGCCAGCAGCCCTCTTGTTCTGCCACTAGAGAGCTTGGTGTTCTTCTGGGTCAACCAGCAGACAGCCCTAGCACTCTGGGTCCTGATCTTGGTGCAAAGCTACACATCACAGGACTCCTGTGAAGCTTCTGAGGGGTTCTATTGATAGACAGTTTGTAAAAAGGTACTCAGAGGCTGTCAGTCCTTGTGTTTCTTTGGGGCTGTTTTGTGGCTGCCTGTCTTCCCCCCTCCCCCCATTCCAGCTGCTCCAAATAGTTCACCCAAGGGGGAGCCGACCCAAAGGTGTCTGGAGCCCCATTTTTTAATGGAGGAATCAGCCTCTTTAAATTCTGAAGTTTTGGCTTTGTTCTTGGTGTGCAGGTGCTGTAGGTATGAAGGGAGCAGTGTTCTGATTCTGCTGCTCCTTCGGGGCCTATCACATGCACGCAGAGGTGCATGGACAGGCCGCCACTCCTTCACTGAAGAAAATCTTCACATACTGGCAAAAGTAATCTGAAGTGATCACCACCCTTGGATGTTGGACAGCAGGGCCCCCAAGTTGCTGGAACGTCACAGGGAAAGGCAGAAGGAGAATAGCAGCATCACTTCAAATGTTCACCGGAAGACAGAGCACGTAGTCAGAAGTTCAGAGGACTGCTGGGACATAAGTCATCATACTGCTCTGTGCAGCAAGCAGCTACTAGCTCCAGATTGCATCCTGGGACATCGGTCAGTTACCAAATCATGATAGGTTGCTTGGGGGCCATTCAAGCTGTGCTGAGTAAGCACATTTACCACAGGATGGGCAGGCGGTTGGCGGAACCTAAACCTTAGGGGGCCATTCTGGTTGGGCTCACGAGTACCCCACCCCACCCCCAGTAACTCGCTCTATTTGAACTTCCTAGAAACCCAGTGATAATCTCAGTGCCCCCTTTTATGCTTGTACCCTGTGCGGCCGTACTGCTCTCATTGCTCTTGGTATGGCTGTACAGCAAGGGAAAGATCCTGGTTTGAGGTGTATACCACTAGGTCGCTCTGACTGTACTGTCAAGGCCCAGCCCTACAATCTTTGAGTGCTCTGGGTTTACTGTAAACCTGTCCTGCACTGTGCACATGTTGTACACGCATGCATGGCAATGATTTCTTCAGCTGCACAATGCTCCTGCCACCAAAATATCAGGAACCCAATTTGGCCAATTTCCTTGGTGAGGGGGGCCTGAGCCAAAAGTGGAGGGCCTCTCCCAAACCATGGCTACAACTCTGATATGAACTATCAAACAAATATTTAAAAAATCGTCTTAAACGTCTCTCTCTTAGATCAAAGATTCTTCACCTTTTAATAATTCACTTATTAAAATTAATGGATTTAGCTTTTTTTGGCAGAATTAGATTTCCAAAGGTACAGAGGAGTTACAAAGCCATTAATAATTCTGTTCATGATCTATCTGCTAAATATAAGCTCACGAAAGAAGATCTGCACTGATAATTTTCAAATCTGAAGTACTTTTAATAAGACTTCCTTTACAGGCGATAAGATGTTCTTTCTCTCCCAAATGGATTGCTAATTATGTGGAGGGTAATTATATTACATGGTGCCTAATCAGGGAAGACACACAGGAGCTTATGGTATGGTTCTTTTATAAAAGCAACATGTGAAAGTCTGGGTTTTCTAACAAGTTTTTAATAGGTGACAGTGGTATGACTGTATAATGCTCCCAAGAAGGCACTGAGGTAGCCTATAGGGGACAGTTGCCGCCCTAAATAGCAGTGTTTCAATAGGATTAGGCCTCCAAGAAAATAATGGAGTAAACTTAATAGTGCAGAAGTTAAAATTCTAATAGCAGTAGTATGATGGCAGATGACTTTTGCCAGTTTGTGAGGGCCCTTATAACACAGCCAAGCCCCTTCACAAGGACAGAGGCCAGTATGGTGAAAGTAGTTGAGGTGAGGAGGATTGAGGGGACCTGTGATTGGTGGACAGAGGGTGTGGGATGGTACAGAGAATACAAGACCAGGGTTTGGGTGAAATGGGAATCAGTTTTGGCAGGAAGGTGCCTATTATGAGTGTTGCAATTGTTGGGTGTCCCAACAGTCTTTAGGGGACCTGTGTGGGTAGAGCCATGTCCTGTTTGGGTGTATGGCTATGCTGATGCTTGGCCCTGTGGGGGTCAGCTCTTTCAGCATTTGGAGGCTTGGTTGGGGACATGGATCTTCAGAGGAGCACTGCTTGCATTGGGGTAGAGGTACATACTACCATAGATTTGTAGAGCAGTAGAGGCTGGGAAGAAATGTGACCAGTGGCCTTAGATGAGGGCCATAGGTGGTAGTGGATAATGGCTGTGGGTAGTGGCTGTGGCATTTTCAAGTAGCTCACATGGCATCATTAGGACATCCAGAAGCTGGGTCTTTGCAAGGGGCCAGGAGTGGAAGTGTGATGGCCTCAGTGAGGTCTTTTCTAGGGACAGACAATCAGAGTGGTTGAGGCAGCAGTGTGTGATGAGTGGGGTGAGAACATAGTGGAGATGTTTATATGAGGTGGTAGGGGTAATTTTGGGAAGGGGGACTCTGGAGCTGGAAGCAAAGGGCTTGCATGGCTGGGGGCTGGGGAGCAGGGATGCTCCAGAAGAACGGCCTGGGGATCAGGGGGTGTGTGGACCACACCATAATGGCTGGGAAATGGACACCATAAAATCAGCTAGCATGCCCCTTGGTATGGCCTGGTCGTCTCTGGTAATCTGTGCAGGGTATCAGCAACTGAAAAGATGGGGCCTAACTGGTCATTTACAGGAATGGCTTATTCCAGAAGTCTTGCTACCATCTTGCAGCCTGGCTGGGCTGGGGGGGGGGGGGGGGACATGGGAAGGGGGTGATAGCTGTCATGCTCTATTTCATGATGCTTTCCAAGGACTTGTGATCCAAGGGGTATGTTTACTAAACGGCGCTAATATTGCAGCTGCAACGTTATCGCGCGATATGTGACGTTATCACGCGATAATGGTGCATTACCATGCGAGAACGTCACGTATCGCGCGATAACGTCTGCTGCGGTGGTAAGGTGCACCGAGGGTGGAGCAAGGCCCCCAGAGGGCGTAGGAAGGCTCCCCAGGGGCGGAGAGAAGGGGGTCAATGGGCAGAGAGTGGGCATGGAGTGGCTTCTTGCACACTAACGCCGTGAAATGAAGGTCATAAAATTAGCTCCAGTGAAAACCTGGCGCTAGGCACATTTGCACGTCAGAGAAACCATTTCAGTCAGCAATGTACAGCAAAGGCAGAGAAACCCAAAAACATGATAGTAGTGATACATGTGCAGGAGCCAAACAAGCAAAGAAACAGATAAAATGACCAGAACCGCATTTGAAATCCCAATAACCAAACTGGCCAATAGTGATATTAATGAGAAAAATAAAGCAACACTACTGACAAAGCATAAAAAAGAAGATACCATGTCTGGAAGCGTGGAGGAGGTGGAGTGGCAGGGCAAGGAGGGTGGCGAGGATAGTGAGGGGAGTGGCCAGGATGGGGAGGGCAGGTGGGGCATGGAGGATGGGGAGGGGGATCTTGTGCCTGAAGGCAGTCGCACGCCACCACAGGGCACTGGGGGCCCCTGCCACCTGCCCCATGTGCATGGCCACGGTGTCAGGCTGGGTGTGGCCCCCCACACATCTACACACACAGGGCCCACGCAGATGCCACCACCAAGACCACAGCCACATGGTGTGGATGTGGTGGCAAAAGTGTGGGTTTCCTGTGTGTGGCGATGGGCACCGTTATGCGGACCCTGGGTGAACATGGCAGCTGCTGTGCAGGGCATGGCTGAGGTGATGTGCCGCCAGCATTACCATGGCATGTTCACGGCTCACCCCCAGCCATACCCACATGGTGGGCCACCGGGTGTGTGACCCACAGTTATAGCTGTGGCCATCTCCCAGTGGCAACCCTAAAAGCAAACTGTGTCCCCCCTAACATTGGAGATGGATGTCCATGCAGGGATAATGCCCAATGTGAAACAGTTTATAGAGTTGATCCACCTGTGGGAGAGTGTTTCTGAGTTCCAATTGTTAATGTTTGCATGGCACCTACCAACACATACCCTTATTAAAACACTGTGTAGGCAACCAAATTCTGCAATGGTCATGTGTCCTCTGTACATACATGCTGTAGCGGTGAGTGTGCCACCCGTGTGCATGTTTCAGTGTGTATTTGTGATACATACATTGTCCCTGCCCCACAACAGGCTGTGTTGAGTGCCATGTGCGCTGACGGACTTATCCCCTGCTGACACCATGATGTAAACATGCGCTGCACCGTCCACCAGACATGGACACAGGCACATTGTCACAGATAGTCAGTCTGTAGCAGGGGTGCAGCACATGATAGGACTGTGAGAAGGTGCAGGTGTGATACCCATGATGCAGCATCTATGTGATGTATGTGGGGACCCACGTGTCAGTCAGTGCATTAGTCGGTGGGACACACTAAGATGGTGTTTGGTGGGGTAAAGGAGCAGCAGCACAGTACAAATGCTGGAGGGGGGTAAACAACAGACAGTAGCTAGGTATATCTGTACGTCATGTCTGCCCGCCAAGCATGTGCGTTTAGTATGCCACCGTGTCCCTGGTGTGTGTCCAACAGATGGGCCACCTATGTAGATAGCCTGATGTGGATGATATGTGGGGACAGAGGGGGACATACCCCACAATGTGGGCTGAACAATAAGACATGTACAGCAGGTGACAGGAGGAGTGAGGGTGTAACACCAGGCATATGTATGGCTGTGAACACATGGCACGGTGCATGGGACACAGGGCATGTGTGCACCGCTCTGTAATGACTGATGCTGGTGCAGACACCCCACCAGCCAGTGACATGGTAGAGCACAGGTGACCATGCTAACCCCAATTGGGACAACCCACTCAGGGAACCCCCAACACAAAGGAAGGACATGTGCACATCGGTGAACAAAGGTAATGTGTCATTTAATGTGGTTCACAGTCCAAATTGAATTCACACACCTACGGCCTGCGTGACCGCCAATGCCCCCACCCCCTCCTATGTCCCCCCACACCCCTTGCTGCTGCTGCTGCTGCTGCCACCGCTGCTGCCTCTGGTGCCGCTGCAGGCCGCATGATATGTCCCACCATGGCCTCAAGGGCATCCACCACCCGGCCTATGCCAGCTGTGATATCCACGGCAGTCCTTCGCAGCTGTCATGTCTCCTGGGTGTGCTCCCTGATGTCCCTGCAGAGCCCACATACCACCCACATGAGGGCCTGCACTGCCTGGATTTGGGCACGCTGGAGCTGCTGCTGGCCACGCATCTCCATCCGCATACCAATCAGCGCCTGGCGTGTGCCTGTGGGAGTGGAACAAGGTGACCTGTGAGACATCTTTTGCCCAGACCCCAACATATATGACCTGCCTGTTCCCCGCTGAGCCACACCAACCACCCCAGGCATGGCCAGGGGGGCATATGTATGTGTGGAGGCCTACTGTCATCGTGTGCGTGTGTGGCCCCACCGCTGTGGCTGGGTCTTGGTGTGCCACAGCAACACATGCAACCATACTGCCAGTTGCCTACCTGCAGCATCCCTGTGTGTGGATGCCATATGTGTCCACAGCTCCCGGAGGATGACAGGCACTGCGTCTGTTGTTGCAGTGGATGGCCCTGGCGGTGGCAATGTGGGGCTCACCCCCACAACCTCGTGCCCCTGCCTAGCCACTGTGGTGCCTGTCTCCCCACTCTTCTGGGGTGACCCTTCGTCCTTCTGGGTGACCACCTCCTCAGACAGCACCTCGGCCCATGGGGTATCTGGGGCATCGCTGATGGCAACCTCTGCATGTGGTGCCTCATCAACCTCTGCAGGATCGGGCTCACCGACACTGTCCTCCTCAGCCACCTCAATGGCCTGGATATTACCTGGGGGGGGGGGGAACAAGGTGCACAGTAGATATAGGGTGTCACAGACAGAGACGTAGAGCACATTGTAACGTAGACACATATTTGTGTATGTAGCCCTTGCATTCTCTGTCTCTCTTACCTGGTCAGCCATGGGGACAGGAACTCTCCTGCTTGCTCCTTCTGCACCTCCTGTATCCCCTCCACCACACATTGTATGCACATAACTAACCCCTTTGATGGGGATGCCCCATTTTCTAAACCACATCTGGGGTACGGACATCCAAGTCTGACCTGGAGCGTGGAGTACGCAAGTGTGGGTTACCTTGGATGTCCTCATCGCCTCTCAGATATGTCCAGGACATCCTGACCTATATCCCCGCCCACATCTGCACAGAGCAAGAAGGGCTGATGGGAGAGAGCTCATTCTGTCAGACAGATATGTGGAAGGTTTTGGGAAGGAGTTTTGACTCTATCCCCTATAATGTCCACGTGCAAACACTAACAGGGAATGTGGACTCAGGTATATGTTTCCCTGGGTCAGACACACCTGCTCCTAGGACATGGGCCCGCTACCCCCCCTACCTGTGGCATGCCCAGCGTGTGCGTGGTAGATAGCTGTATGTGTGCTGCATGTCCCAAACATACCTGCTTGTGGATCAGCCGTGTCCAGCACTGGTGAGAGGCCATGGATATAGATGGGACCTAGGTGCTCAGCCAGCTGCTGCTCCAGGGGTGTGAGGCTGGGGATGAAGGGACTGCCCCCACCAGTGCCGCTAGCATGTTGGCGTTTCGCAGTCATGTGTGCACAGACCCCCCTCCTGATATCATTAAACCTTTTACGGAGCCTGTCAAGGTCCTTTGGTGGCCCCCCAGCCTGTGCCATGGCCCCTTGCACCTCCACCCACACCCGGGTCCATACACTAACTGTTGTGCATGAGCTCATACGGCCATACAGCTCCTCATAGTGTTCAAGGACACTTGCAAACAGGTTGTGGTTTTCTTGCTGGCTAAACCGTATTACCCTCTTCCTCTCCCCATCCGGCACAGGCGTCCACCTACGCTTGCCTGTGGTATGCTCCTCAGGCCACTCCTGGGTGGTGCCAGCCATACCTGATGGCCAGCGACCTCAGACGCAGGGTGTTGCAACCCTCCCATCTCTGGGGACTGCGGCCCTGCCATTTCTCTGGACACTCCACCTATCGTGTTCTGCTGTAGCATGCCCCTGCTCTCCCTGTCCTCCCTCTGCATCCCAGACCTGTCTTACCTCGTGTGGCCCTGCCCCTCCCCCATTGCCTTCACCAGCCCTCAACACCTTAGCCACTCACCAGCCCTGCCTGCTGTTACCTCCGCCACGCACCTACCCAGCCACTCACCACCACCGCCGACCACCCTTGCCACTCACCTCCCCCACCACACACCAACACAGTTACCTACCTCCCTCACCACTCACCAACCCTGCTGCACTCCACGCCTAACCTGTCTCTGGCCCCCCTTTTTCTTCAACACCTATAACATACACCTCCAACCTCGCTCGCCAGCACAAACCCCCTCAGCGTGAACCATGTGTGGGCATTGATTTATGGACCTTCGGACATCTGGGCATGTGTGCACACATTGCGCACGCACACAGGCGATGTGTAGTGTGCATACGTGGAGCCGTGCACCGCACATGCGCAAGACGTGTATGTGTCTGCGCATGTGCATCACACGGCTCCGCGGCTGTCCCATTGGCATCAGGGGTATGCGGAGCCATGTGCCGCACATGCACATGACATGTACATGTCTGCACATGTGTGGTGCATGGCTCCATGTACCCCTGGCGCCTATGAGACGGCCGCGGAGCCATGCGCCACACATGCGCAAGACACGTACACATCTTGTGCATGTGCGGTGCACAGCTCCGCATATGCACGCTGCACATCGCCTGTGCGCATGCGCAATGCACGCACACACGCACACACATCCGAAGGTCCATAAATTAACACCCACACATGGTACACACTGAGGGGTTAGTGCTGGCGAGCGAGGTTGGAGGTGTGCGTTATTGGTGTTGAGGTGGAAGGAGGGTCAGAGGCAGGTTAGGCGTGGACTGTTGCAGGGTTGGTGAGTGTTGAGGGAGGTAGGTAGCTGTGTTGGTGTGTGGTGGGGGAAGTGAGTGGCAAGGGTGGTGAGTGGTGGGAGAGGTGAGCGGCGGCCCTGGTGAGTGCTGGGGGAGGTGTGTGGTTGGGTTGGTGTGTGCTGGGGGAGGTAGGTGACATGGTTGGTGGGTGGTGGGTGGGGTAGGTGACATGGTTGGTGGGTGGTGGGTGTGCTGTGCGGCTTGGTCGTGTTTGGGGGTGGAGGTGAGTGGCAGGGCTAGCGTCAGGTGGGATGGTGAGAGGGTTTGGGTTAACAGTGTCTGCTATGGCGGCCTTTGTGGTTGCTTCAGTTACACTGGGGAATGTGGTGGCTTGCAGTTGCCTGACGGGGGAGATGGTGTCCATGGGGCTGGGGCATGGGGCAGGGGTGCAGGCTCGCTCCAACACCGACCTGCAGCTGTGGGGACAGGCCAGGCAGGGGCTGTGCTGGCACAGCACAGGAGGCGTGCCGAGTTGCAGGTCCACCAGCCTCACCTCTACAGGCCCAGGGCCCGGCTCCAGGGCATGCGTGAGGACCAGGTCATCTCCCTCTACCGCCTGAGCATGGGGGCTATTAGGGAGCTCTATGAGGATCTGAGACCTGACCTTGAGCCCCTGACTGGATGGTCACATGCCATACTGGGTTTGGTCAAGCTCCTTGGTGCCCTACATTTCTTTGCCTCTGGCTGTTTCCAGTCATCTGTGGCCGCAATGGGTGGCATGAGCCGCCCCACCTTCTCACGCTGTCTCCACCAAGTACTGCGTGCCATGATCAGCTGGGTTGGGAATTACATTGCATTTCCCAACACTAGGCAACAATGGGGGACCCTGCACCAGGCCTTTGAGGCATTTGCCGGGTTACCACACGTGATGGGAGCTATTGATTGCACACATGTTGCCCTGGTCCCTCCCAGAGATAGGGAGGCAGTGTTACGCAACCACAAACACTACCACGCCCTGAATGTTCAAGTTGTATGTGATGCAGGTATGCGTATTCTGAATGTGGTCCCGCGGTTTCCAGGGTCCACCCATGACTCCTATATCCTGCATCACTCAGCACTGTTCAGACAATTTGAGGCAGAACAATTTGAGGACTGTGTCCTGCTGGGTGGGTATTTGTCATCTCTGACATGCACATCGTGTACCCCTGCTATCCGTCCGCACACATGTCTGTCCTTGACGTGTGTCCCGAGTTGTGTGTGTGTGTCATCTGTTTGTGTGCAAGCTGCTGGGAGGGGGGGTTATTTTATTTATTTGGTATACATTTGTATGCCGCCACTTCCAGCGATCAGCAGCGGACCAATGTTGTAAAATACAAGGGAGTAAAGTATAAAATCAGATTGAAACTACAGTATGATTTGAGGGAGGGGTACACCACAATCACATAGAAATTACAAATATACATTACATTTTGATCACCCAGGTTTGAGCAACAAATGAAATAATAAATATACATTTGATTGATCAGATTATAAATATACATTTGATTGACCAGATAAGTTACAGTTTTATCACCCAGTTTGAGCCACCAGATAAATTACAGGTATCAAGAACATAGATTACAGTTGTATAATACATTGGCAGATATGCAATGTTATTAACATTGACATCGGATCTATTTTTTAGCCTCTTGTGCTTCGGGTGGTTAGGCAACTTGGGTAAGGAGGGAGTGTTGAATCTGCCTAGGTGATACCGTAATGTGTTTGGAACAGGTGGGTTTTAAGCTTTTTTCTGGTTTGATGCCAGGTCCTCTGTGCTGTGGTGCTGTGTGTTGGTGGCACACTGACATTTGACGTATAATGCCATTTGGCATTTTGTGTTTCGGTTGGCTTGGTACGACACACATGTATGCTTCCTGTTTATCAACAGTGTGGTGTTGTCTATGCCATCCTGCCTGCCACGGTGGGGTGACTGTTCCTGTCACATCATCTGTCTATGGGGAATATCATGACCGTCACATGCTTGCACATGTGTGCATCTTTGCCCTTGTCCAGGGTGCATTGCATGTGTGTCTCTGATGTGTTCAGGCATGCCGCAAATACCTTTCGGCCTCTGGTGTCTGCCCATGTGTCTGCTGTGGTTTGGGTTATTGTTGTTTGCACTCCATCTACCTCACCCATGCTCTGTATATCACACCTCCAGACACTGGTGCATAGTGGTTGTGTTCCATCGTGTGTTCCCTTATGTTTCTGTCTGACCTGTAGGTGCTGTGGGTCTGAACATACATTCATGTGTGCATGTGTGCGGACATCATGTACTGTTTTAATGTTCAACATTTCTTTCTGCAGGTGATGCAGGATATGGGTGTCAGCCGTGGCTGCTAACCCCTGTGCATCTACCACGGACACGTGCAGAGATGAGGTACAATGAGGCCCATGCCTCCAGTCGCTCCGTCATTGAGTGCACCTTTGGTGTTTTGAAAAGTCGCTTCAGGTGTCTGGATAGGACCGGCGGGGCCTTACAATACCAACCCGTGACAGTGGCAGAGATCATTATTGCCTGTTGCATCCTACACAACATTGCTCTCAGGCACGATATCGATGTCGAAATTAATGAGGATCTGGAAGACGATCCAACGTGCCCTCCTGTCCGTGGCCGTGGTGACACACGTGAGGGCGCAGCACTCAGGTGCCAGCTGATTGAGGAGCTATTTGCATGTGAGCAATGGATGTTTCCAAATGACACTTTTGTATAGATATCTGTACTACTACTACTAATGCTGAGCATTGGTATCGCACTATCCATCATACACAGCACTGCACTGACATTGCTGACACAATGCCTGGCCATCTGAGCTTAGAATGTGGTCCAACTGCTAACACAGATGGTGTGGGCAGGGGACATCAGCGGGAGGAGGTGATTCATGTGTGCAGGTTTGTTAGGCTTAGGTGATGTGGTAGACTGACACACAGGGTTTTGGATGGTTGTTAAGGGTGGCTGCCCTACAGCCACAGGTAGTTTGTTCCAGGCGTTGGGTGCTGCAAGGTGACAGGTGTGTGGTCCCACATTAACAGTGGGTGAGTGGCCCATAGATATGGCCAGCTGGCTTGAGATGTGGGGATGACATTTAGGGGATATGAGGAGATTGAATGGGTCATATGCTCTGATGAGCAGGGACTGTGTGTTACAGGGGTCGGTATGGCGATGCATACAGGTGATGGCACTGTTTACATGCTCAGTAGTAGTAGTAGTAGTATTTGTGGTACTTGGGTTATGCGGGTCAGGGTACAGGGCAACCACAGTGTGACTCCATGTATAGATCAGCAGGTGCGTCTTGACCTCGCCTGGGGTCTGTGAGGTGTTGTGGCAGGTGGGGTGTTATTGTCATACTGTGCATGTTGGTAGCTTAGCCATGCAGCGCAGTGTTGCATACATTGTGATGGACATAGATGATTTTGAGGCAGACCAGCAAGGTGTAGGCTACAGTGACCAGGTTGGCGGGTGATGAAGGGGGTCATTGGCGCTTTATGTGTGTGTTCTGGGTGGATGGCAGGGACCTTGCTGATGTTATCTAGGGGGACACTGCAGGCCTTAGCTACATGATGGGTATATTTGGGGATGGGGAGCGAGGAGTCATAGAGACCTGCTACCCTGATGACCACATCGGCAGAAGGTGTATCTAACCCATACACAGACACTGTAAGGGTTGGAGAGGGTTTAGGGGTGATGCCCAGATGTCTGGTCATGGCCATGCTCAATTCATGCAGCGGGGGTACCTGCAGCCAGCAATGTCAGGGGGCAAACTGCAGTCGGGGTGTGGTCTGCCAAATATAGCTCATGCGTGGTGAGATATCTGTGGGTCACATCAATGTACAGCTGCTAGGGATAGCCAGGGGATGTGCCTGCTGCACCAGGGAACTGGGTATGGGGCCAGGGGGATGTAGCAGCCCCTGCATAGCTCCCTTTCGTACAGCACCTGGGAGCGGGTTAGCAGGGGAGGTGAACCCACAGGAACACACACTGAGAGTGCTATGGGAGACATATAGGAGTGGAAAGCTTGTACCTAGACCTTTGGGATGAGCACATACAGGGTAGCGCAGTGACGTTTGTGGTCAAAGGTCTCGAGGGCAGCAGACAGGTCCCAGAGGGGACAGACAGGCTATAGGCCCTTGGACCTGGCCAGGTACACGTCAGTGGCGTGTTTGGGTGGGGACAATTGGGTACCGTGTCATGACGAACTGCCAGACTGTGACGGGTCTAGGGGGTTATGAGAGATGTTGACGTGAAGCTGGTGTGTTTGTTGCACAGCTCCAGCATGGCATATGTATATTTTCCTTGTGTTTCTCTATCCACAGGACATTCTTGGAGACGTTCCAGGTGCTGTAGTGCACTGTCAGCTGTGTGTACCTCATTCAACATGCAGGACACTGGGGTAGGTGGACATACAGGTGATTTGTGTGTGTGGACAGTCAGGGGCAACACATGTCACAGGTTATCTGTCTACTGCACATATGTTGTGGGTGACCTATTTATCGGGCTCCCCGGTACCCCATATGATGATGATGGCCACACATATCCACATGTGTTCATGCACAGTTTGTCTTCTCCGGTACTGTCTCTGGGACACATCCAACATGGCAGTGTGTGTCTACAGGTCCTAGGTGTTCCGGTGGTGGGCCCCACATTCACTCTTCCATGACATTGTAGCATCGGCCAACAGCAGTGTATCATAGCATTTGCTAGGCCTTTATCTCCACTATTTGCCCATTGTGCACATACAGGCCATATGTTACTGGTGCCACGCTCACCTTCTCATACTATGTGGGTGGGTGGGTGGCTCTGTTATGATACAATGTGCATGCAGTTTGCACTATCATGTGGTGTGAGGGGTCTGTACACCTGGGGAGCAGTGGTGACTGTGTTATCTCTACCTTACTGCTGTTTACCTTGTGGACATGTGTTGTGAGCTGACCTGTCTCTTGTGTGCTGACAGACCACTGCGCAACAGCATTTTTGTATCACAGATATCGCCATAATGTGGACATGCATCAACAGTGGCTGGACATGGGGACATGGTGACTCTACACATTTCGATGATATCTTCTCCCTTTACTGTGACGTGTTGTGGCCTTTGAGCACCTCAGGGGATCCCAAACATACACTTGCTGCAAACACATGATAGGTTGCACCTTTGGTCTTTTGTGAATGACATCAGCCTTTACATGTTAATGATTTACTGTCTCTCTCATAGACATTTCCTGTTGGGTCTCTGTACACGAACGCTGATGCACATGGGGCGGAGCTGTGAAACGCCTGTGTAACATGGGCATGGACATGGCCATATCCATGTGACACCCTCGTCTGCGGTTCCAATTCAAAATGTCCCCAATATGCAGTGTGTTCTGTGTTGTGATCATGTTATGTTTGCCTGTGTGATGTTTCCTTACGTATATATTGATGTTTGACTCTCTGCAATTTGGGCTGATGTTGCAAGCAACATATCAATACATTGTTTATCCTCTTCTGACAGAGGGCAGTGAACACACAAAGCACATCTACTACAGTGCATCCGGCGTCACCATCAACCACCTGTTGGAGGACACAACAACACCATGGAACTATCCCTGGGAAACGGTGACATAGGATGTTTGACCTCTGCGAGTGTGACACATGCTTAGGATGGAAAGTATTATTGTTGGACTGCTACTTTGGGCATGACAGGCCTGTCCAACACAACGTTGCTGCTGTGCTCTGGCTGGGTGTCATGTTCATCGCAGGGGACACACATGACCTTTCCAGTACTGTGGCATATTGGGATGTGACACTTGACTATGCATGCCCAGGGTTTCAGGGACAGTCGTAACATGACTCCTTGGATTGCAGATACCCTTTGCACTTTGGACACTGTGTACTGGTCCCCACATGTGCAGCAGGGACTGAGATTGTCGCTGTATGTTGTACATCCTTCTGACTTTGGGTTGTTGTGTTTTGCCCATTTGTGTGACATGGAATGGAGGATACGCTCATCTGTTTGTCTCAACACAAGCATACAGCCATGCGTGTGGCACAGGGGGAGCAATGGAGAGGTCCTCTTGTCCATGTCCACCTAGTCTCCACTTAAACATGACACAGTATTTGCTACGACACCACTTTACCAGCATCTTGGATTGCTGTTTGCAATCACCAAGGGTGTTACAGTGCATGTGTGGCATCACTGTATCATGTTTCAACTTAAACTTTGCATGTGCATGTGACTGACTATGTTGGACAACACAGCATGTTGCAATATGGCTTCTGTATGGGTTACTGTAACATGTTCGACCTTTCTTTCCATCTCTATATACAAGTCATTGTGTCTGTTTACTGTACAGATGTGACGCTCTGCATTGATTTGCAAACCAGACATTGCATGTCTGTACAGTCTTATTTATCCCCTGAGGTAACGACACTCACATTGCCCCATTATATTTGGAGTGTGGCAGTGTGAGTGTTCATTTTCTTCCTTCATTTGTGCATTCCATGTACCGTGATATATGTGTACAGACACTGTATCCACACCAACCAGTGCAGGGGGACCTTCTGCATAGTGTTATCTCTGCATGTTTCTGCGGCTTATTTTATTTGAATTCTCTGTGTTCATGTGCCTCTGCTACCTGTTAGCATATCCTCATTGTGCATTTGACGATTGTTTAGGGTTACATTGTTGCAGCTTTGATTCCTATATCAGGCATTATGTGACAGCTGTAACATATATTTTGATATGTGTGAATACACTTTCTTACTTTTAACAACATATGCTGTTTCATTTGTGTGCTTCCTGTGTTGGCAGACAGATATGTTTTAGGGAACAGATCATAATTGATGTGTGTTGGGCCCTCATCATGCAACGCCTACTGTCTACATGCACACATATGTAACTAACACATTTGGGGCATGCAGCAGCATGTGGGGGGTGGGGGCCCAATGCATACTGCACACCATGCACCTGATGCACATTATCTCTCCTGCCCATCATCTGTGGACGGGCCAGTGACAATTCTGTAACATGTGGGTTGCTGCCCTGCAATATGTGTTCTCAGCTTTTCACCTGGGATCCAATCACCTTGATATTATGATAGGCGGTATCTACACTATCTCTGATGATTAACCAAAATAAAAATATGTGTTGGACATACATTTGTCTCTGCTGCTGCTTGAACACACTGACACACGTATTTAGTGATTTCCTGGTCATGTACATGGCCCACCTGTGCTCACATCCTTGTACGGTGCCAGCTGTCTATCTGCCAGCTGTCTGCCACATCACTGGGTGTTACAGGTTCCCATACACACATTTCCTTTGAGATAATGTCGTTGCATTGTGCTTGGAGTGGTTGTTTGGGATAGTGGTTACAGCCATGTGTTGTAACACCATAGGTTGCAGGTTTGATTCCCACATGGGTTTTTTTTTTTGGTGTTTTGCTAACCTGACCATGAGCTAACTACAAGGTTCATCACCTATCTACACACCCTTCCACCTCTTCACTATACACCAAAGTGTGCCCTCTGTGCTGCCTATCTATCACAAATTAGCTGTTTCATATGTCTCTTTCTTTGTAGTGTTCATGTAGGTAGTCTGTTTAGGGGATTGGCATTGCTGTGGTTTAGCTGATCTATGGCACACCTGTTTGCAGGTTCAATTCTCACATGCTTCTGTTCTGTTCCATATTTTGCCCTGCTCCACAAGGCATCCCCTGCCACCCTTTGGGTTTAGGTTCTTTCCTCTTTTGCATCCTATCCTGCCACCTCTACCTCTTCTGCTGGACATATCTTCCCATCCTCTGCCACACACTGTCATTGTTGCATGGTACATTACCATCACCCTGTGCATCACTACAGCTGGCCCCGATATGTTTGTCCATTTTTCAAACTGCCACATGGGCTGAACGCAGATTTGTCTGATTCCATCAGCTCAGATCTACTTCCTTCCTCCCTAGTGAAGATCTGTAAAAATATGTGTCTCTTGTAGACAATGATTTACCATAGGTGCTCCTACTTTTTTATTTCTCAGTCTGGACCTATGTTCTCTTAATCACTGAATCATCCTTTAGGTCCGTCCCACATTTGGCATGGACATTCAATTACATAAACAACATGAGTTGTTTGATATGTTGTTATGAACGTGATTTAATAAGATTACAGAGGGAGTTAGGTGTCCAGCTATCCCCTTCTATGGTGGAACTACAGAACTCACACTGTTTACAAGAATAGTGATCTAAATTTATATCTGTTCCCATTAATTCTTGTTGTGTGGAGCTGATTTGCATACATAATTGGCTATTTTTTTCCATTTTGATAAACAGCTACTGGTTTTTCCAAAAATCATGCATGAGATGAGATTGTCGAATCCCCCCCCCCCCCCTCCAATGTTCGAAAATAAATGAGGCAACAACAGGTGTTTTTACCCAACATGGTAATACACATACCAATGGAGCCTGTTGGAGAGATCATCAACCATGTTTAAATTATTTAGAGCAATATTGGATATATACATTAAATGCAGTTCAATCAGTGGGACTTAATAGCCAGATAGATTGGTATATAATCTGATAGGATGAGCTAGGGGGAGTGGTATACTGTGAAGTATTTTTTAAAAAACACCAAGGCCATTTTATGAGAACCATGGATTCCCACTAAAGAGAAGGACTAGGGGACGTGTGGACTGGTGGTTGGGACATGTTACCTCAAGCTGGAGGACCAGGAGGTTGAATCCTATTAGAGGACAGCAACCTTGAGCTGGAAGGATTGGGGTTTCTAGTTCTACAGGTGCCCCTTGTGGCCTTGGGCAAGGCACTTAACCCTCTGTTTTGTCAGGTACAAAAAAGTGTAGCTTGTATGCCCTTTGGGGAAAAGGGAAGTATTTATATATATATATATAGATATATAGATATAGATATATATATACAGTACCTGAATGTATACTGCTTTGACTCATAGAAAAGCAGTATATAAGCTTAGCTAAATAAAAATTGTAGAAACTATCAGATACAGCGCAATGAGGGGAAGGAGGATATGGAATCCCTATTTTTTTCAAAGATAAGTAGAAAGCCTGTATAAGGTACTATTGAATTTTTGGTTGGTAAGGACTGGAGCCCTGAAGCAGAAGTAACACAAGTTAACTTTGAAACACAATAATGCGGTCCACACAAAGATTGTTGTCGGCAAGATATTCTTATTGGAAAGACATTTTCGTACTGAGAAGACTTATGTTAAAAAAGTTTTCTAGTTTTTAATGCTTTATAAAAAATGGAGTGTTGATTGATTAGCAACTGATTGATAACAGCTCTCTTCACAGAAAAGTCCGACAAACAAAATCAAATAAAATAAGATAAAATATTAGTTTTGTAGTGGGATAAAATTGAATATCAGGATTATATATGAGTCACTGAAATGGAATTGTGGGTCCTGAGCTAGATCCAAAACAGGATATCATGTTCCTCCTGCCTATATATACACTAGATTGTATACTACATATGCTGTAATATCATATGCTGTAATATCATAAAGATCTGTGTATGTTTCCATCTACTTTTCTTTGCCAAATGGTAGGTGATGGGAGTGGTTGTCTCCCTTGTGGATGTTGAAGATTCAGAGCATGAAGCTTTCCTAGTTGTTTTCATGTGCCAGTGCCCTGGCCTGGCATCAAGGACAGTGAGTCATTTTGGTCCAGTTTTCTTGCTTGTGGTGTTCCTACTCATAATAGATTCTGGGTTTCCCAGTGCATGGTTTTGTCTGTTGTAGCCATTAGAATTTGAACATCCTATGGGTCATTTGGTATGATAATTGAACAATGTTTTCCATTCTATTTCACACCTTTGCAAGTCTCTCTCAATGTCACCGGGGGGGGGGGGGGGGGAGGGGGACAATGTGCAGTAGGATTTGCATTTTCATCCACCTTGATTTTCATGAGCTCCTGAAAATTGCCCTAATCCAGAGAAACGTTTTGATATCCTTTCAATATGTCATTAAACAGTTTCATCAGACATTGTATTTTGAGTGTTTTCTACAGACAGGATTAACCGAGTTAGTTTCAAGACCATGGGTGCTCTAAGCCCCAGCATGAGGTGGGAAATGGTCAGCATTAGGGTACATGATTTTAGGCTTTGTTAATTGAATTTGTATTTAGAATTTTAGGTGCAAGTGCCTTTCCCATCCAGTTGTTCACTTCCATATCCACAGGGCTTAAAGTTGGTGGCTATTCAGTTTCTGGGGCTGGAATATATGTAGAGATGCTTGGGTGGGTTGCTCCTTCACAGTAGCATTTGCAAAGTTGGAGCCAAGTCTGCTCATGAACCTTTAATCTGTCCTGCATGCCTTCATTCAACAGAGAGGGGTGGATCCTTTGGCATCATTGATGCATGTGACCATCGATGAGGCAGTTTTGTTGAGCATGTCTTTTCTTCATCATCTGCATGGTTTTGTGGATAATTTTGGTGGTTTGTGTTGTTATGAGGTTGGAATTATTTTGAGGTCATGTGCACTTTGTCTGTTCCATACACATTATTTGCTTTGTTTATGGAACTTAGATGGGGCTGGTGTCACTTCATAAGTTCTTGCAATACCAAGTGCTTGATTTGTAATAAGAACAGGATTCTGGTTTGTCAATTTCTCTTGCATCATAGAAGGTTTGTGTTGAATACAATTTGTTCACAGATCTGGTTCTCAGTTTTAGCAGATGCACAGTATCTAGCTAATTAGGTAAGGTCTATCGCAAATCGTTCTGCTGGTTTATGGTATGAGTATTCTCTGGTGAGCTGTATATTTTTGTTAATATCGGGAAGTCCTCAGGGATCATATATTATTTATGCATTTGTAAGGGTGTTGAGCTGTTTTCTCTTCTCAGCTGACATTTCCTACCAAGTATTTATATACACCCCACTTTTCTCCAGTCCATAGTGGTGGATAACAGCACTCATCTTCCTTTTCCCTTGATTTGAGAGGGCCCTGGAGGATGAATTTGGCATGCAGCCAAAATTTTTCCATTTCCTCTGGAGGGTTGAGAGACTCTCCTGGACTATGTTGAGTGGCTGCAGGCTTGCAAGTTCCATGATGGGTGTGGAGTGTTGTAGGCAACCTGGTGGCAGATATGGATCAAGGGAGAGGAGAATTTTTGAGCTTCTAACACCTGGCAGAGAGCTTGACTTCTTTGTCATGTGGGTCTTTGAGTAGAAGGTAATACCCATTCAAGAGATACAGATTTTCAGAGTTCATATATTGAAAAGTGTAACTATAGATAATGAGGTGGTTTCTTCAAGTTGCCAAGAGTCTTTGTCGTCATGGTGATGCAGTGTAGGAAACATTTTAGCAGGTACTTCTTGTGTTATGAGATAGCCTTGTTCTGGGTGGTATTCTCCTTTGCCTTTTCTAACATACTGCGTGTTTGTTTACAGATGGTATCTGTAAAATTCACCCTTGGATCCACTGATTGCAGTAGAAGGACATTTACATAGATGGAGCAAATATGTGCTGGTGAATTTTTCAGTCCAAACCTGATCAGTTGCGGCAAAATGGTTTCTGCTTCCTAAAGAGTACGTTTTGGCTGTGCAGCCTCTTGGTGCATCTTCTGGGGTTCAGCATCAAATTTTGGTTAGATGTTCCTCCGGAACAGCTATGTTGGGCATCTGACTATTATGGTTCAGAATTCAGGCATGTGTTGGATCATCTCTTGCCTTCTCTATGGCAGGCAAAGCACTTTGTGACACTTTACTTACAGTTTATTAACTTGTGGAACTGATACTTTTATGGGCTAAAGGGGAGGTAGATCTAATTCAGACAAAGAAAAGGGAAATTACTACTGGTGATATTCTTCTTATGTATGGTTGGCAAGCCCTACTGCTGGGTGAATGCCAAGACATCCAACTTTGTGATCCTACTGGAGACCACTACCATTCAGACAGAGTTCTTCTTTTGGACCTTGGTCTGGGCATATTCTTGAGTACAGTGCAGGATTTGGAAGAAAGCTTGTCACGGTGGCAAGAAAGGTGGCAGCTATATGTGTGGGGGGAGCAGTGACTAGTTGGGAGTTGTCAGTGCTTGTGGTAGGAGCTTGAGCTTACCTTTCCTCTTAGAATCTGCCAGAGATGAAGGAGTACAAAGCTGAGTGGAGTGAAATGGGGGAAAGGTTTACAGCAGTGTTCTCAACCCAGTCCTCTGGAAGCAGTGCGTGCAGATCTATCTCATGCATATTCATTGTAGATATCCTGAAAACCTGACTGGCCTGGGGGTCCCAGAGGACTGGCTTGAGAATCACTGGTTTACAAGCTTCAGGGATATAGCCAGGTTATGTGCGGAGGTGATTGTAGTCTGTCCACAGGATTCCTAAAGAATCTCACTATGACTAGGTTGTCACTGATTAGCTGAGTGATCAAGTGCGATTGTGGAAGTGGGACTTGTGGGAAACATCCAGTACAGTGGAGGAAGATGTACAGAGTGTAGTTACATAGAAACATAGAAACATGACGGCAGAAAAAGACCACATGACCTATCTAGTCTGCCCTTCCATATCAAATACTAAAATCCCTTATTTTCCTTTAAGGATCTTCTGTATTTGTCCCATGCTTTTTTGAATTCTGATACTGTCCTCATCTCTACTACCTCCATTGGGAGACTACTCCATGCATCTACCACTCTTTCTGTAAAGAAATATTTCCGCATATTACTTCTGAGTCTATCCTCTTTCACCCTTATCCTAAGCCCCCTCATAGCAGAATTTGCTTTCAATCAAAAGAGACTCTCCTCATGTACATTTATGCCACTGAGGTATTTAAACATCTCTATCATATCTCCTCTATTCCACATTTCTTCTAACATATACATATTAAGATCTTTAAGTCTGTCCTCATATGCTTTATTTTTTTTTTAATTTTGAGTTTTTATTAAATTTTTTTCACCAGCCAAGATACATCAGGCAAAAAATACTCTCATTACATTCAACAATGATCATCAACCATGAATTTAACCTATAACATTAGCCCCCAAACGTGCCCGTTGCATCCTCCCTATCCTCCCCTTACTTATACTCCACCATCCTTTACCTCACTCCTTAGCATCCCTTCTTACATTTCCCTTCCTCCCCTTTCCCTTTCCCTTCCCCTCCCCTTCCCCCTACACCCCTACCCCTCTCCTATCGCTACCCTAGCTCTCTCCCCACCCCCTAACCCCGCTCCTCTCCTTCCCCCCTCCTCAACTTCTCCTTCCTTCCACAAACTCTCTCTCAACCATCTCCATACCCCCACCCACCGTTTCTCCATTTGTCCCCCCTACCCTTTTTCTCCCCCTTGATTTTATACATAAGATAAATGCCCGACATTCTCTTAGCATAACTGCCCATAGATGGTAGAATCATTCTATTCCAGTACCAGGCTATTTCGCATCTGGCCACCGTGACACAAAACCAAATGATGTTCCACTCTCCTTCCCACTGCCCATCCTTCTTTTTCAGGAGACACATTTCAGGAGTCAACTCTATTCTTGCTCCCACAGTTTTTTCAATGTTATCCCCAACTTTCCCCCAATACCTTTGAACCACTGGGCATGACCACCACATATGCATCCATGTGCCCTCTTTGCCACACTCCCTCCAACATTCATTCATCTTCAAAACTCCCGCTTTATACAGTCTCTCCGGAGTGAGATACCACCTACTCAGCACCTTGAACCCATTCTCGTGTAGCGCTGTGGCCATAGTGAATTTCACTATACCCCTCGCCACCTCCTCCCACTCCTCTACCTCCCATTCCACCCCTAAATCCTTTTCCCACGCTTCCATATAACTCAATTTCCTACCTCCCCTTGCTATTAACTCTTTGTAGATTCTAGAGATCATGCCCTTTTGCCCCATGGAACCCAGACATGCCCCTTCAAACCATTCCACTCCCCTCCCCCCACTATCCTGCCCCCTCTTCTTTTTTCTAATCAGTGACCCCATTTGCGCAAATGCATACCTGTTTCCTGCAAATAATACAAATCGTGAATGCTCTCAAAAGCCCTTACCTCCTTTCCCACTAATAACTGTGACACCTGACTTAACCCCTGCTCCGCCCATCTCTTCAGAACTACTCTATTCTGTCCCACCCCCTCCTCTCAACACGCCTGGAGGGACATGGTATGTGACCATTTCTTGTCCCCCACCATCCTCTGCTTATGCTGTTGCCATACATTTAAGGTGTGCACCACCAAAGGGTTAGCACCCCTCCCCCCCTTCCCCCCCATACTACCCTCTCTAGCTCTCTGGGGCCAAACTCTGCTGCCTCCATCATCACCCAATGCTTTGATGGTTCCCTTAACCATGCAAACACCGCCCGAAGCTGCGCTGCCTTGTAGTACAATGCAAAATTAGGCACGCCCATCCCTCCCTCCGACCCCGGCACTTATAGTGTCCATGCCGCCACCCTTGGTTTTTTAACCCCCCCCCCCCAAATAAAACCTTTCACTTGCTTTTGTACCTTCCTTAATACTCCTCTTGATATCGCTATGGGTAATACTTGGAAATAAAACAAGAATTGAGGAAGCAGCAGCATCTTGACAATTGCCATCTGCCCGAACCAAGAGTAGTACCCCCTGCTCCAGCCCCACATTTGTGACTCCAGTTGCCCTAAGAGCTTTTTATAATTTAAGTCAAATAATTCCTCCAGGGTCCTCCCCACCTGCACACCCAGGTATCTTATCGACCTCTTTGCCCACCGAAATGGAAAGCGCTGCTGAAGCTCCCTCTGCTATGCCTCTTCCCCCACCACATTTAAAATTTCCGACTTCCCCCAATTAATTCGGAACCCCGCCACTCTCCCATATTCCTGTATCTCACCCATTAGGGCTGGCAACGTACCCCCTGTATTTGTGATTGTTAACAAAATGTCATCAGCGAAAAGCGACATTCGATACTCTATTTGTCCTACCAGCACCCCCTTTATCTCTTGGCTCGCCCTTATCCACGCTGCCAAGGGCTCCAGCGATAGCACAAAGAGCAATGGAGATAGCGGGCAGCCCTGCCGCGTTCCCCTCCCCAGGGGAAAAAAAACGTGAGTATCCTCCATTTACTCTCACACATGCTTTGGGTCTTACATACAAAGCCTTTATCCAATTCAGAAATTCTGCCCCAAACCCCATGGCCCCTAGTACTGAAAATAGAAATTTCCATGACACTTGGTCAAATGCTTTTTCAGCATCTAGCGAAACCAGCAGCACGGGGTCCCCCGATCGCCTTGCTGCCCAAATCACATTGAGAACCTTTGTAATATTATCCGCCACCTGCCTCCCTGGTATAAAACCTGCTTGGTCCTCGTGAACTAGCTTTCCTAGGATTTTATTCAGCCTCATCGCTAGAATCTTTGCTAGCAATTTCGAATCCTGGTTTAGCAGCGAAATTGGCCTATAGGACGCACAGTCCTGTGGATCTTTCCCTACCTTATGTATCAGGGTGATGCCTGCCCAGCCCATCGTGTCTGCCAACTTCTCCCCCCATTGCGCTGAATTGAAAACTGATATTAATGGTTGGATTATCAGACTCCCAAATTTCTTGTAGAAGCTCGCTGTCAGCCCATCTAGGTCTGGGGCTTTCCCCAGCTTCGTACCCTTAATCGCACGCAGCACTTCCTCTGCTCGAATCTCCCTGTCAAGATCCTGCTGCTCCCCATTTTCCAGCCATGGCAGTCCCACTTCTCCCAAATATTGGTTGATCTCGCCCTCAGTTCCCTCTGCCTGGGCTGCATATAGCTTCTGATAGAACGCTACAAACTCCTCTCTGATCGGGTGGTCCTCCCGCACTACCACTTCATTGCCTCTGATCTGAATGATCCGATTCCATTCCTTTCTCTTTTTTAACTGCCGAGCCACATACTTCCCCACTTTATTACCCCCTTCGAAGACGTTTTGCCTCAGCAGCTGCAGGTTATGCCTTATCCACCCCACCATAAAGGCATTTAATTTAGCCCTCACCTCCAAAAACGCTCCCCTAAATTTCCCCCCACCCACCTGAGCATCTTTCTCTTCCAGTTCCATTAGTTGACACCTTAGTTGCAATTCTTGCTCCTCCCGTTCCCTTTTTATCCGCGCCCCCCAATTTACCAACACCTCCCTTACCACAGCTTTAAAAGCGTCCCACACCACTCCCTCTTTTACTTCTCCCTCCCCATTCTGTTTAAAGTACTCCAGTATTAACTGTTCCACCTCTCTCACCACCCTAGTATCCTCCAGCAAGCCTTCATTAAGCTTCCAGTATTGCCCCCCCCCCTTGCTTTCCCCCCTCACCCTCACCTGTACTACCACTGGTGCATGGTCCAACCACGTGATAGGCTCAATTTCACCTCTTTTTATCCTGCCCACAAACTCCTTCCCTACCCAGATAACATCCAATCTTGAATATGTACCATGCGCTGCTGAGAAGAAGGAGAACTGCCACCTACCTAGGTTCATCAATCTCCATGCATCTATCAAATCGTTCTCATTCACAAACCTGTGATATCTCTGTCTATCCGCCCTTCACCCTTCCCCCTTGCCCGTCATATCTCTCCCCACCTCCCAAGGCATGTTAAAGTCCCCTCCACAGAGCAATACCCCATCCCCCATTACCGCCACCTGCTTACCTAATTCCTCTCAAAATTCTTTCTGGGATCCCGTGGGCGCATAAACATTCACCACACAAAACCACTCCTCCCCGACTCTCACACGCAGCAACAGAAATCTCCCCCCCTTGTCTCTCACCACCGACTGGACTTCAGTTTTATGCTCTCCTGAGATGAAAACTGCCACCCCTCCTTTCTTCCTTTCCCGTAAGTTTGATGCAAAAATGCACTCTCTATAACCCTTCGGGTGCACTAGCGCTTCATGCTTTTTTAGTAAATGTGTCTCCTGCAGCATTACAATCGCTGCTTTGTGTCTTGTCAATTCTTTATATAATTTCTGTCTCTTCCAAGGTGAATTCAACCCCTTCACATTCAACGTTACAATTTTTAAGGCCTCCTCCAATCGTGCTCCCCGTCCTTCCAGCATTTACACCGCCTCTTCTTCCCCCCTCCCTTCTCCTCCCTTCCCTCCTGCCCCCCTCCCCCACCCTTCCTTCTGAGCCCCTCCTTATCTATCACCCCCCTCCCCCCCTCCCCCCTCTCCCCCCCCTCTCCCCCCTCCCCCCCTCCCTCCTCCCCCCTCCCCCCCTCCCCCTCCCCCCCTCCCCCTCTCCCCCCTCCCCCCCCTCCCTGGACTGGACTGCTGGCTTCCTCCGGTAAGTTTGCAGCTCCTAAGTCTCTCAGCACTTTCCACGCTTCTGCACTTGTCTTCACTTTCCTCGACCGCCCTTGCACCGTGATCAATAGACCAAACGGGTACAACCACTTGTATCTCAGGTCGGCCCTCCTCAAGTAGGCCGTGACCTCTTTTATCTCTCATCTGCGCTGCAGCGTCCCCTGAGACAGGTCCTGAAACAGTTCCAGCTTGTTTCCTTCCCACTGGAAGTGTCTTATCTTTCTCGCTGCTACCAGTATATGTTCTTTCATCTTATATGAGGCCAGGCATACTATAATGTCTCTCTTTCGGTTGTCCCTTATGGGCCCCGGCCCTCTATGAGCCTTTCTATTTTCATCTTTTCCTCATCATCCTCTTCTGTGTGCTCCCTCTCTTTCAGGAGTTCTCCAAAAATCTGTTCCTGTATTTGGGATCCTCCGGGACTCCCTGCACTCTAATGTTGCACCTTCTCGAGCGGTCCTCTAGATCCTCTGCTTTTGCCTTCAGCTCCTCTTGAGCTTCCCTCAGCTCCTCCCATCCTTTCTGGATTCGCTCCACCGCTGCCCCTTGTTGTTCCAATTGGTTCTCTGCCTCCTCTACATGCTCTCCCAGTTCCGTGATGTCTTGCGTGATTGTTTGCAGAGCCTCTTTTAACTCATTTTTTACTCCTCCAATTTCTTCCTTTAAGTCCTCCTTTAGTTCCATAAGCCACTGCTTGATTTTCTTGGCCACTCCCGAGCACGCCTCTCCTTCTGTCTCTTCCTCGCGCCCCGGAGAGAGGTCCTCCATCATCTTGCCCATCTTCTCACCCTCCTTTCCTCCTCTTGCTGGCGCATACGTGGAACGGAATTCCGCCAGTTTCTTCTTCACAGACCCTTCTCTTTTTGTTTTCTCCATGTTATATTATTAATGATTTCCACTCTATAGGCAGCGACTTCTTTATCAATTTCCACTGTGCTCCCCCTCCCCATGGCGTACTAATCAAGCAGTAAAGATAATCTCACTCTTTTCCCTCTGATTTTGGCACTGCAGCCCTCCTGCCGCTGTTACTGCTCCCGCAGCCTCTCCATTCACCAGCCTTCTTGGCCATGTGGCTCACCGCTCTGTCTCCTTTCTCTGCTGCGGCAGCTTGCGCTATGGATATGCGCGGCCCGCTCTTGCTTCTGTGTGAGTTGTGGGGTATATAGTGTCTCTGCCCCCACATTCCACTGCCTCCTTGCTACTTTTAAAGCTGTTTTTTGCCCCTTTGGCGAGCTATGGCGGCGGAGCTCACCTAGTTCGCCGCCATCCGAGCCTCTGACGTCACCGGAAGTCCTCATATGCTTTATAACAAAGACCTTATACAATCTTACCCACCATTTATATGTACCAGACAACTATTTGACTCATGAGCAGAACAGACTGCCCATAAATAGTACAGAATTTTATTTACTCAATCTCATTTCCTTACAAACTATTTTCAACTGTTTTGATTAGATAATCTTTGCTTTTACATATTATCTGAATTTGTTCCTTCATCTCTCTCCATCCCCATCATCACCCCCCATCTTAGGTTGGATTTTCACCTCCATTTCTTATGGCTCCATACCACTTTTTCTTCCTTTTTCTGACACTCCCTAACCTTCTCCCTTCTCACCTTGAACTCAAATCCCCCTCTCCTTATCACTCTCTCTCTGCTTTTCCCATTTCTCCTCCTATCTTCTTTCTCCCTTTCCTCAGCTCTTGAACTTCACCTTTTTCTTCCTCTCATTCATCCCTCTCCCATCTCTGTTAAACAACCTCATCCTCATTTCCACCATTACATCTCCTCTCTGCCTCACACTCTTCTCCTCCTTCTCCTTCTTTCATCTGATGACATTAATCCTAACCCTGGCCCCCTAAGACTTTTCTCTCACTCCATCTCCTCACTCAATCACTCTAACCTCATCCATATTCTTTTCCTTTCTCCCTCCTCTCTTCCCTTTTCTTTTGCCTTATGGAATGCTTATTTCATAGCTAATAAACTCCCCTTTATCCATGATCTCTTCATTTCTAACTCTTCAACTTCTGGTTCTTACTGAAACCTGGTTCCTCCCTGGTGACACTGCTTTGGTCACTGCCCTCTCACACAGCAGCTACCAATTTTTGCATATTCCTCGTGCCACTGGCCGCGATGGTAGTGTAAGGTTTCTGCTTTCTCCTTCCTGTCAATTTCAACCCCTCCCTCTACCTCAGTCTCACTCCTTTTCCTCCTTTAAAGTACACTCCATCTGCCTTTTTAATCCCTTACTTCTCCGGATAGCTACTATCTATAGACCACCTGATAAGTCCACCTCTGCTTTTCTCTCTGACTTTGATTCATGGTTTTCCTTTTTTCTCGATTCTTCTTCCCCTTCCCTTATTTTAGGTGACTTTAACATTCATGTTGATAACCCTTCTGACTCCTTTGCTTCCAAACTCCTTTCCCTTATCTCCTCATTTAACCTTCAGCTTTGCTCTTCTGCACCAACTTATCAACATGGCCATTGCCTTGACCTTGTTTTCTTCTCTAATTGTTTAACCTCTAATTTCCAGATCTCAGCTCTTCCCTTATCTGACCATCACCTAGCTAACTTCACTCTTCATCACTCCACAACTCAATCTCACCCAGTCTCCTCCTACATTTCTAGGAATCTTCATGCTATCAATCCATTAGCTCTCTCCACTATTGTCTCATCACCTCTCTCCTCCATTTTGTCTTCTAACTCGGTTGATGAGGCTATAGTTTTCTATAATACTGCTCTCTCTGCTCTGGATTCTCTTGCTGCCCCTATCCTATGTCCTGTGAGGTGCACTACACCTCAGTCCTGGTTGTCCTCAACTATTCGCTACCTTTGTTCCTGTATCTGTTCAGCTGAGCACATTTGGCTCAAATGCCACTCCCTTTCTGAATTTCTTCACTTCAAATTCATGCTTACTTCCTTCCAAACTGCCATAGCACTTGCCAAGCAAAACTACTATGTCTATCTAACTAACTCTCTTGCCTCTGACCCTCATCATCTCTTATCTACTGTCAACTCTCTCCTCAGGGCACCTCCGCCTCTGACTCCCTCCTTCTCTTTCTGCCCAAACACTTGCTAGTTCCATGACAAAGTTCACAAGATTACACTCCAATTCCCCTCAAGATCAGCTTCATCCTCTCTTCCCCCTCTTCAATGCCAACTTCTTCCCTCAATCTCTGTTACCTTTTCTTTTCAAAGATCTCACTTGACCCTACTTGTCCTTCTAATTACACAGGTACACTACCAAAAAACTGCCTCCAGTTTTGCAACTGATTCCTATAGATTTTGGGGTGCTGAATCCAGGAGAAATAGCCAAAATGTTCCATCACGTCACGTTTTCTTGCAAAATTAGATTTCTTACCCATATAAGGAATGTTCACATAATTTCTTTTTAGCCGACTGCAGTTTATTTTCTTGGCCCAAAATAGAGGTTGTAATGGTTAACTAACTAGAAACACTCCCTCATGATATTTTAGAGTGTTTTGTATTCATTTTATACATTAACAGGACAATTGGGAGGCAGGGGGCTAAATCCAGTATTCGCATGTTCTTTCCTGTTCGCCTCGCCTCGTTCGCTCGCTCAAACACGGTGGTTGCGACATGAACGTTCCTGTCAAATTTCAGTTTCTTGCAAGTTCATTATTACCTTTTGTTTGCTCAGTCGTAATCCAGCTTTATTCTGAAGTGGTTCACTACAGTTGTAGTTTGCAGTGCTGTGTATTTGTGATGGCTCACAGAGCCAGAGGTTGCGTCAACTCTCCGGACAGTTTTTGTTTTATTTGTGGGGAATATACCGTGAAAAAGCGGCAGAGGAACATTTCTGCATTTATTAAAAAAGTATATTTCGCCTATTTCGGTTTGAAGTTAGGCGATCAAGACAAACCGTGGGCTCCTCACAAAGTGTGCAAGACATGTGAGGAAGATCTACGCTTATGGATGAAAGGTAAAAAACAAGCATTTCGTTTCGGAATACCTATGATGTGGCGTGAACAAAGAGACCACAGCAGTGACTGCTATTTTTGCTCTTGCATTGTGAAGGGATCCAACTTAAAAATAAGAACGTAATAAGTTACCCCAACCTTCCCTCAGCAATTAGGCCTATGCCTCATAGCAACGAAGTACCTGTGCCTGAACCACCAAAATCTTTGGATCATATTTGTGTGGACGGTTCTGATCATGATGAGACTCATCAGATGGCTTTTCCCGATGAGTCCAGTACTTCCGAGTTTGAAACTGAACCAGATCCGAAACCTAAACTTTTCTCTCAAGCTGAATTGAATGATTTAGTCCGGGATTTAGGACTCCCAAAAGATGCTGCCCAACTGCTAGGTTCTCGGCTTAAACAGAAAAATCTATTGTCACCAGGAACAACTTTTTATTGGTACCGGCAACCGCGAGACACAATTTTTGAAGTATTTCAGCAAAGAGGAAGATTTGGTATTTTGCAACGATATATACGGAGTGATGGAAAAGTTTAAACTCAAGTATGATCCTGCTGAATGGCGGCTGTTCATTGATTCGTCAAAAGACAGCATAAAGGTATTCTTCTTCATAATGGCAACACATTCGCTTCAGTTCCTATTGCTCACTCTGTTATTCTCCAAGAAAAATACGAGAATTTGGCCCTGATTCTTCAGAAGATTCGTTATGATGAGCATAAGTGGATGATTTGTGGAGACTTTAAAATTCTATCCATGCTATTAGGGCAGCAATCCGGTTTCACCAAATATCCCTGCTTCCTTTGCTTGTGGGATAGCCGGGCCCGCGACCTATACTGGGGGAAAAAAGACTGGCCAATTCGGGAGTATTTGAGACCCGGTGAGAAAAATGTTCTTCATGAGAGCTTGGTACCTCGTGATGAATTCTATTATCACCTCTCCACATTAAGTTGGGTCTCATTAAGCAATTCATCAAGTCCCTTCCAAAAGATGGTGAGTGCTTTCGGTACCTTTGCTCAAAGTTCCCCCGACTTTCTGAAGCAAAGCTAAAGGAAGGAGTGTTTGTTGGCCCTGATATAAGGAAACTCATTTCAGATGGAGCATTCGCTGAAACGATGTCTGAGAAGGAAAAAGAAGCCTGGGATTCCTTCAAGGATGTTGTTCTCAAATTCTTGGGGAACAGGCGGGATGAGAACTATAAGGATATTGTTGCCAGGATGCTGAATGCCTTCAAAGAACAAGGCTGTAACATGAGCCTGAAAGTCCATTTCTTGCACTCCCATGTGAACTACTTTCCCGAAAACTTGGGGGCGTACAGTGAAGAACAAGGTGAAAGGTTTCACCAGGACATCAAGGACGCAGAGAGAAGGTACCAAGGAAGATGGAACACCCCTATGATGGCTGATTTCTGCTGGTTGCTGCTGCGGGAAACCCCAGATGAAAAATACGCCAAGCAGCGCACCAAGAGAAGCATTCGGGGAAAGAAGAAACGGGCCCACCAGGAGATTGATTGACCCAAGAATGACTTTAAAATCTAAACTGTGTTGACAAATATCATGTTTTTACTAAACTTTGAAATAAAAATTTGCTAGTTATTACCACAGTGTTGGATCTCATTTATTAGAATTTTATTTTCACACCATCGGGTGTTTGTCTTCATGTATTGCAATGGTGCGGTTTGCGTTTTCTATTCTTACATACATACCTGTACAACATTTTTTGCACATTTCTTTGCTTTGCTTTGTGTCTAACCTCGCTCTTATATGCTCAATGTTTGTGCACATGTATGTGGCTGTTTTAAGTGCAGACAATTTTGCTACCATCACAGTGTGTTTTGTTGACATTACTCTATTCTTATGTGCTGCCTTGTTACAATTTTCTTTATTCTTATTTGAATAACTACTAAACAATTAGTATAAAGAATTCATCCAAGAAACTTTTATCTCCATCGCACTCAATCTGAAACGTTCACCTCAAACTGCTAACCCAATGTAGCAAAAAATCTGTACGTGATGGAGCAAATTGGTTACCAGATTTGGATTCAGCGCACCAAAAAACGTAAAAATCAATCGAAACATTAGAGGCAGTTTAAAAAAAAAATTTTTTAGTGTACCTGTGTTATCGACCCATCTCCCGTCTTCCCTTCATTTCCAAAATTCTTGAATGTGCAGTTCTCTGCCATTGCTCTGATTTTCTCTCCTCTCAAGTCCTTCTTGATCCATTTCAATCTGGCTTTCGTCCCTTACACTCTACTGAAATGGCCCTTGCTAAAGTCTCCAGTGACTCGTTCCTGGCTAAATCCAAAGGTCTTTTATACAGTCCTCATTCATCTTGACCTTTCTGCTGCTTTTCATACTGTTGGCCACCACCTTCTCCTTAATTCGTTGTCCTCACTTGGTTTTAGGGGTTCTGTACTGTCCTGGTTCTCTACTTATCTCCCCCATCACTCCTTCGGTGTCTGTTCTATCAGTACATCTCTACTGCTATCCCATTCTCAATTGGTGTACCCTAAGGGTCTGTTCTAGGCCCTCTCCTTTTCTCTCTCTATACCCAGTCTCTTGGTGATCTCATCTCCTCCCATGGCTTTCAACATCATTTTATGCTGATGACTCTCAGATCTATCTGCCTACACCTGATATTTCTCTTACATTCCAAGCTCGTATATCTGCCTGCCTATCTGACATCGCTGCCTGAATGTCTCACTGCCATTTGACATGGAACATGACCAAAACCAAACTTCTTATTTTCCCTCTAAAACCTCTTCCCCCTTTCTCTATCTCTGTTGATAACACTCTTCTACTTCCTGTTTCCTCAGCCCACAACCTTAGAGTCATCTTCGACTCCTCCCTCCCCTCCACACATAACCAACAGATAGCAAAATCTATTGTTTCTTTCTCTACAACATTAACAAAATGTGCCCCTTTCTTTCTGAACACACTACGAAAACGTGTATCCACTCTTTAGTTACTTCTCCTTGACTATTGAAACCTCCTCCTTGCTGAGTCATCTTTCTCCCCTTCAATCTGTTCAAAACTCTGCTGTGTGGCTAATCTTCTGCCAGCCCCAATATACTCATATAACCCATCTTTTGAAATCACTTCATTGGCTTCCCTTCTATTTCTTTATCCAATACAAACTTCTCCTTCTGAGCTATAAGAGCATTCATTCTATTGCTCCTTACTACCTTTCCTCACTTCTCTCTCCCTACACTCCACCTCATGAACTCTGCTCTTCCTCTGGCTTGCTTCTCTCTATGAACTCCTCTTCAATAGCCATTTCCAGACTTTGATCCTTTCACCTTGCTACTCCTTATGCCTTGAACAAACTACTTGAATCTTTACATCAGGTTTCATCTCTCCCTCATTTCAAATCTATGCTAAAGGCTCACCTCTTTCAGGCCGCTTTTGGATCTTAATCCTCTGTTCTTGTTCTGTCTCATTACCCTTCCCTACTGTACCCTGGTTCTCATTGATTGTACTGTCTGTCTTGATTAGATTGTAAGCTCTAATGAGCAGGGACCATCTTTTATATGTGTCTGTGCAATGCTGTGTATGCCTTGTAGCGCTTTCTAAATGATTGATAGTAGTAGTAGAAGACCACTAACCATTTTCGCAGCCACCCTCTGCACTGATTCCATCCTTTTATGTCCTTTTGAAGGTGTGATCTCCAGAATTGCATATAATACTCCAAATGAGTTTGCACCAGAGACTTATACAGAGACACATTATCATCTCCTTTTTTCTGCTAGCCATTCCTCTACCTATGCACCCAAGCATCCTTCTGGCTTTCACCTTCGCTTTTCTACCTGTCTAACCACCTTAAGATCCATCAGAAACAATCACATCCAGGTCCTACTCTTCTTTCATGGACAGAAGTATTTTGCCACCCTACACTTGGATTTTTGCAGCCCAAATGCATCACCCTGCATTTTTTAGCATTAAATCTCAGTTGCCAAATTCTTGACCATTCTTCAAGCTTAGCTAGATCCCTCCTCATGTTATCAGTTCCTTCCTAGGTGTCTTTCTATTGCAGATTTTGGTATAACCCGCAAAGAGGCAAACCTTACCTGTTAGCCCTTCTGCAATATCACTACAAAGATGTTAAAAAAAAATAGGACCAAGAACAGATCCCTGCAGCACAGCACTGGTAATCTCCTTCTCCTCAGAGTGAGCTCCATTTACCTGCACCCTTGTTGCCTCCCACTCAACCAATTTCTGACCCAGTCAGTCAATTTAGGGTCCATCCCTAGGGTGTTCAGTTTATTTATGCTTCGCCTGCGCAGAATGATGTCAAAGACTTTACTGAAATCTAAGTACTCCACATCTAGGGATCTCACTCGGTCCGCCTCCCTGGTCACCCAGTCAAAGAAATCAATCAGATTTGTCTGACAAGACCTGCTTCAGATCCTGCATTCCACTGGACTCCAGAAACTCCTTTCAGTAGCATTTCAGTAGCCTCCTCGGTGATGGCCCCGCCCTATACTTAATTTCCCCACCCCTCTATGTAACGCCGCTTTGACCCGGTGAAAAGCGGGATATAAATACAGCTAAATAAATAAATAAATAATAAATAAATAAATTTCCAATAATTTACTCAACACAGAGGATAGACTAACCAGCCTGTAATTTTCAACTTCATCCTTACTTCCGCTTTTGTGTAAAGGCACCATATGTGCCTTTCTCCAGTCCTCTGGGACCCCTCCCATCTCTAAAAAAGCATTGAAAAGATCAGTCAGTGAAGCCACTTGAATGTCCCCAAGTTCCTTCAATATTCTCGGATGTATTCCATCTGGTCCCATCGCTTTGTCTACTTTTAGTTTAGCTAGTTCCTCATGAACACAGTCTTCTAAAAATCATTCAAGTTCCTCATCACATATTTGTGGGTGTTTTCTGAGGTCCTGCTCCTGGTCCTTCATCTGTGACACAGAACAGAAATATTTGTTAAGCAATTCCGCTTTATCCTCATCAGCTTGTACATATTCCTTCCCTTCAACCTTGAGTCTGACAATATCACTTTTGCACTTCCTCCTCTTACTAACATATCTGAAAAATGTCTTATCCCCCCCCCCCCCCCCATTTTATTGCACTGGCTATTTCTTCTTCTTTTTGTATCTTTGCTTTCCTGACTACCTTGCTAGCTTCTCTAAGTTTTTCCAAATATTAATGCTTGTCTTCCTCTCTCTGTGATCTCTTGTATTTTATGAAGGCCACCCTCTTTTTCTTCACATTTTCAGTTACTTCTCTTTAGAACCATAGCGGCTTCCTTTTCCTTTTACATTTATTTACCCGTCTAACAAAAGGTTTGCTGCTCTTAAAAAATCCCCTTTCAGTTTTGCCCATTGCTTTTCTAGATCCCCCAGCTGTTCCCACCTAACGACTCCTTGATGAATTGTCCCATCTTTGTAAAGTCAGTTTTCCTAAAGTCTAAGAACCTCGCTTTTGAATAGATTTTATCAGCCCTAGTCCTAATACTGAACCATACCATCGGTGATCACTAGATTTGAGATGATCTCCCACTATGCCATCAGAAACACTTTCCCAATGGGTAAGCACCAAGCCCAATATGGCCCCTTCATATGTGGGTTCCATTACCAGTTGCTGGAATAGTTTTCCCTGTAGAGAATAGTTCTCCTTGTAGGATCTCCTTACTTCTAGATGACACTGCAGCAGTGATGTGCCAGTCAACATATGGCATATTGAATTCATCTGTCAGTAGCACTTCTCCTTTCATGGAAATACTGCATATATCTTCTATTAAATCCTCATTCACTTCTTCTTCCCCTGTTTCCGTTTCTTGTTTAACCCACAGTGCCTCCTCGGTCCTTTTAAGCCCTGTAATTCAATAGCTTTAAGATTTGTTTTTTACATATAGTGCCACTCCTCCTCTCCTTCTTCCTACCCTGTCCTTCCTGAATAAAGTATAGTCCTGTATAATTACATCCCAGCCATTGTTGTCATGAACCATGTCTTCATAATGGCCACTAAATCTAAGTCAGCCTCTTCCATTAAATCCTTATTTCCCATACTACAGGCATTTATACACACTGCTTTCCAGATGTTGCCACTTTTACCCATTTCTACAGAGGTATTTAATGTTTCACTTACCTAGGGGCTTTTTTCACCTATCCTCAATTAATCTAGTTTAAAACCCTCTTCAGCAGGTTAGCCAGTCTGCTGCTGAAGACACTTTGACCCTTCTTGGACAGATGGATGCCATATCTGCTCTGCAGCCCTTGGAGCATTATCTCATGGTCCAGGAAACCAAAACACTCTTGATGACACCATCCACGCAGCCATGCATTCATATCCAGGATCTGAGATTCTCTGCCTCGGCCTTTACCCTCAACAGTGAGAATTGAAGAAAACACCATCTACACACCTATCTGCTTCACCCTCTGTCCCAGAGCCATAAAGTCACTTTTGATATGCTTGGAGGTATACCTTGCAGTATCATTTGTGCTGACATGGATGAGCAACATCGGATAATAGTCAGTAGACTTGATGAGTCTCGGCAAACTCTCTGTAACATCTCAGATTTTGGCACCTGGCAGACAGCACATGTCTCTGGACATCAAGTCTAGTCAGTATATGGACGCCTCAGAACCCCTCAGAAGAGAGTCACCAATCACTGCTACCCTTCACTTCCTTATGGTCACTGATTCTGCAATTTTGGGGTGCTCAAGTTCTGGTTCTTCCTTTTCCTGGGATGTTTTTACCTCCTCCACTTCCAGGGCTGCATACTGGTTCTTCATTTCAAGAGCTGGTGGAGTTAGATTGTTGATTCTGCATTCTCTGGTGACTCTTGTCCAACTCTCTTCATTCTGTAGTCTCCCATCTTCACCTCTTTCGGACAGCTTGGATGTTTCAAGAAGCATCCGATAAATGTACGTTTTGCTGTTTTGAATGCCTCTCAGCCTCTTTTCTGAGCTCCTCCACTTATTTCATGAGGGCTTCAGCTCGCAGGCATCCTGCACATGGAACAAGTTCTTTGACTGGCATCAGGCTATCTGTCTGGACAGAGGCAGAAGCTGTAACGGGGGCAACAGCTTTGGAAATATGATTTTTCCCAGCCATCTTTCAGTTGGTGGATCCTTGGTACCTGTTGAAGTAAACGAAAGAAGCCTACCAAAGACCCTAACTTCGGGGTGGAAGGCCAGTCTAGAAGGTAGTTGGGGTGGAAGGCCAATCTGAGAAATGATGATGGGAGTCGTGTTGTGGTCATTACTGGAATTTAAATAAAGCTGTAGCCAAGTATTCACCATCATGACAGTATGGTTTGTTTATTTCTGTGAGAAGTATGAGGAAGGTATATGAATGCTTATGCTAACAGCAGTGGTACAACAGCATTGTACTTCAATGCTTGGAAATAGATGCTGAGGGCAATGGAGGGCAAAAGAGTTGAAAGGATAGGTAGAAGCCATGGGGCTGAATTGATGTTGGATTGCGTATGAGAATTTATGTGTCTCCACTCAAAGCAGGTGAATCTCATCTGGACAGACTGCATGGACCATTTAAGAAACTAGTGGTTGGCATTTTCTGTGCTACTGTCTTATTAGGTAACTCCAAAGTCACTTTGGATAATACAAGTACCTTATCACACGATTAAAAAAACCTCTGGTGCAGCTTCTAATGAATGGGTATTAGTTTTTCCTATTAGTACGAGGATAATAATGAAAACCTTCCACACTATTGAATAACATTACACTTGTGGCAATCAGAACTCGATTTCCTCCTCTCAACATGAGGAAAAATACACAAATAGTACTACAATCTGCATACTTTCTTTCACATTGTGAAGAGGCCTTCCTGAGGATGGGAAGAATCAGGGTATCGAGCAACAGATGTTATTTTGCATATTGAGAACTCCACATATTATTTTACCTGATAAAATTACATATGGGCACAATCTGTGCAGATAATTTGAGGGGGCACTGATCAGTGAAAAAGTATGTGTTGCTTCTACTTTGATTATTGGTGCTAACCCTGTGCATATAAAAGTATTCATATAGGGAGTGTGTGCAGTTGAGTCAATGCTGACTCCTGGTGACCCAGCCCCTGGGATTTCTTGGCAAGGTGCAACCAGAAGTAGATTACCTGGCCTTTCTTCTGTGGCAAAAGTCTACAATCCCTGGCATTCTGGGGTGATGTCCCATCCAAGTGCTAACCAGGCCTGACACTGCTTAGCTTCTAAGATCAGCCTCATTCAGTGTGGTGAAGCCATAGCAATCACATGGGAAGTGGAGGAGTGGCCTAGTGGTTGGGGCAAGGTACTTCAGGCCAGAAGGTTGGGTGTTCAAAACCCACTAGAGGACAGCAACCTTGGGCAGGAAGGACTGGGGTTTCTAGTCCCACAGGTGCTCCTTGTGGCCTTGGGCAAGCCATTTAACCCTCCATAGCCCATGTTCCCTGTAAAATAGTTATCTCCAAGTTATAATGCCCTGTTCAATGTAATTTCAGTTTGGTCAATGTAAACCACACTGATGCAGAATAGCACGGTATATAAGAGAATATAAATAAATGAAAATAAGTAATTTTATGAGAAGACCCAAACAATGCCTGTTTTATAAAGGCCTCCAGTTAGCAACTGTCAATCAAGTCTCAATGCCAAGAGCTCATATCCCTATTAAAAACACTCAGAGCTCACGATGAAATATACTTTTTAATATCTTTGTGGACCATTGAAATTATCCCAGCACTCATTAGATATATAATCTTCATAGATGCACAGTTAATTTCCTCACAGGTCCATGTTTTACTTTTATCTATAATGCTATTTTATATATACTTCGATTTTCAAATCCAGTCTCTGACATAGTACTAAAGATATGGTTACTGATCTTTCTGCATCAGGGTTCACACAGCTCAAGGGTTCACAGTGTTTAGTACTTCAAGTATTCAAACTTTTTCGAAAAGAGCTTGCCCATTCTTGTCTGTGCTCACACTTCCATCTTTAATACACAAGGACAGACGAGAAAGTCCAAGCTCTTTTTGAAATTTTTGAATACTTGAAGACCTAAGCAACTGTGAACTCTTAAGCTCTAATTATTTTAGAAGGCAACATAGACACCTCTGTGTCTTTATAAAAGAGACACCCACAACCAGCCCCAAGAGTCCACAATTGCTGACACTCGAATTTACACAGCTCTGAAGAAAGTGCAAATTTGTGCATTTACCCTATGGGGATCATTTTTAAAGCCTTAGTCATGATTTGGATGTCTAAGAACCTGCCTGTGGATGTCCAAATTACTGAGACATCCCTGAAGCCATTTTCCAAATGACTTTTAAAGATGTCTCTGAAGCAGGGCCAGCCAAGTAGGCAGGGGGCATAATGGAGGCATGTCTGGGGTGTGCAATGGGCTTCGATACCCCTGCTTGATTCCAGAAATGTCTGCAATGCCGTCCAACTTTAGACTTGCTCAAGGCATGAATAGGCATTGGGAAAGAGCTTGTTTTGGTAATAAAGCATCTAGAGGATATAGTGAAGATGGCATACCATCATCCCTAGTACTTTTCACAATCACAAGGTTAGCGGCAGTGGGATTGGAACCCTGACTTCTCTGGTCCTAGCCCACTACTCTAACCATTAGACTATTCCTAGATATACATGGTCTTGTATGCTATTCTGGGGATGTCTATGCAGATACCTTGCAGACATATTGGCACGTCCACATTTGTGAAATCATGCCTGACCTTGTACATGCCTGATTTTTTTCAGGTGTTCTGGTTTGGACATCCCAGAATGCATTGGGGTGTCAATTGTAAAATGGGCCTTGATGTGTGTACACACATTCTTTATAAAATATGGACTTATATCATACCTGTTCCTCTTCTCCAGACACATTGCTTAAAAGTAAATACATGTTTTCTGTGCATGTACATTTTACACAGGTATGGGGTCACACAATTTTATAAAAACCTTTTTTCTAGGTGCAAAACAGGCTTTACAGTCAGAAAAAGCTTTATAAAATTCCCCCCAAAGTTTGCATTAACATAGGTAGATTATTACTCACACAGTGCCCCAGGTGAAGCCTTTTGAATGCTTTCGTCAGAATGATTTTACCAGAGTTAGGTCTTCTCAGACAAATCTGATCAATTTCTTTGACTGGGTAACCATAGAATTGGCTCAAGGGTAAGTGCTAGATGAGATGTAATCAAGCCTGAGGAACTGTCTAGAGTTTGGAAGCTAAGATTTAATGGTACTAATAGCTTTCTGAATATATTTTTTTTAATTACTCTTTATTATTTTCTCTCAACCTGATTGCATTGAAACAACTAAAGATGTAAAATAGCCCATGAAGAATGAATATTCAGGGAGGCGCTTCCAGTTAGGACACATTCATTTTGTACCCTGAGAGATCTAAACTGAAAGCAATAGTGTTTAATAGATTAGCAATGACAACATATAACCCAGAGATAGTTTTCATTTATCATCTGCATAAATGGATGTTACATAACAATGGAATTAACGATCAAACCATTAATTTGCTTACTTCTTACAGAGAGCTGTGTGAAGTACACATCTTCATTGTTAACAATTTCCGTGGTGTTTGCTTTTTCCTCTCATTCATCCCCCTGCCTTAAATTTTCATATACGATAAGGCACATTTTAGAAAAGATGTGGAGATGGAAGTGAGGTGTTGCAGTCTTGATGTTTACCATTCCAGTTGTATTGTAGAAGGGGCTCAGCTAAATGTGGAAACATTTTTAAAATACCACAAGAGAAGCTCAGAAGTGTACGTGACATGCATCCACATGAAAAACAGAGGAGGCTACAAACATACGGAAGTGCCACCACCTACACGTCTATGCTGGTATTTTGCTACTTACATCTGTAGTTGTCATGCACCTACACATATGTGAACCAGGTTGCAAGCCTACACATGTAAATGCTGGCAGTTTACTACAAATATCCCTGTCTTTTTCTCATTTCAATATGGATGGGGACATAAGCAATAGGTGTTTAATGAAGATAGCACCCTTAATCCCCTTGTATAGGACTGGCCAAAACAAGACCTTTTTAAAAACCTAAATGTGCCAGGGAGCAAGTGTAAATCCTGACATGATATCTTTGGTCATATACATGTATTCCCCATAAGCAATGGGAAATACACTTGCAGATTTCTAACTCGCCTTGGTCACACCCTAAAAATGCCCCCAACATATGCCTTTGCAACTTTCATGTAGTATGTATATCCATGGGTAAACTGAATCCTTCCTAAAATCACCATGTACACCTGGATGTCATTTACACCCGTAAGTTCTAGAATTTACATGTATAACTCATGAATAATGCTTCTCAAATATCCACCTGTGTGTTCTAATAGCAGTTCTAATCTTTAGAGCACCACTGAACAGGGGCGGCTCTATAATGAGGCCGAGTGAGGCTGTGGCCTCAAGTGGCAACTTTTTGGGGGCAGCAAAAATTGCCCCCAAAAACCCGCCTCACTCGGCCTTCCAAAAAAATAAAAAAACAGAGGAGAGGAGCCACTTCTGCTGCTGCCACGGCAGCGGCAGAAGGAAGTGCCCCACGGCCGCCCCGGCAGAGCCCTCCTCTCTCCCTCAGCATGGCTTTACAGAGCCATTAAGGAAGAGTTTCCCTTCTCGCGACTCTGTTAATCCCACCGGCACTGATGGGAAACAGGAAATGGCCTGTTTCCCATCAGCGCCGATGGGCATAACTGAGCCGCGAGAAAGGGAAACTCTCCCTTCACGGCTCTGTAAAGCCGCGCTGAGGGAGAGAGGAGAGCTCTGCCGGGGTGGCAGAGGGGCACTTCCTTCTGCCGCTGCCATGGCGGCAGCGATGGTGGCTTCAGCAGCCAGTATTTTTTTGTTTTTATTTCCCTGGGGGCCGGGACTGGAAATGGGCTGATGAGGGGGGGGGGTCTAAGACTGGAAATGGGCTGATGGGGGAGTTAGGACTGGAAGTGGGATATGGGGGGGGTCTAGGACTGGAAGTGGGATGATGGGGGGGTTAGGACTGGAAGTGGGCTGATGGGGGGTGTTTATGACTGGTAATGGGCTATGGGGAGGCTAGGACTGGAAATGGGCTGATGGGGGGTTAGAACTGGAAATGGGCTGATCAGGAGGGGTGCTAGAACTGGAAATGGACTGATTAGGGGGGCTAGGACAGGAAATGGGCTGATTGGGAGGCTAGCATTGGAAATGAGCTAGGACTGGTAATGGGCTGATTGGGGGGCTAGGACTAGAGTGGGTTGCAGGGGGATAGGACTGGAAAAAGGCTAATGGGGGAGGGGAGGAGAGTGCTGCTGGCCCTGGAAGAAAACTAGGGGCTAGGGCTACAAATGGGCTGATGCGGGAGGATGGTAGAATAGGACTGGAAGGGAGTGGATAATGAAAGGGTATGCCAGGGGAAGGAGGGGGCACAAAGGGAGCTGACACGGGGGAAGGAGGGGGCTGGAAAGGAGCTGACACCTGGGATGTACTGAAGGGGGACTGGAAGGGAGCTGACACTTGGGGACGGGAGTGGTAGGTGGTTGGGTAATGGGGAGGAGGCTGGAAGGGAGCTGACATGCAAATGGCACTGGAAGGGGGATGGACAGAGGGTAGGATGACTGGAAGGGAGCTGACTGGGGGGGTGGCACTGAGAGTGGACGTGAGCTGATATCTGGGATGGTATTTGGACTAGAAGGGGCTGGACAGTGGGGAAGGAGGGGGACTGGAAGGGAATGGACACCAGTTGCAGTCATGGGAATGCAAGGCGGTTGACAGTGGAAGGTACTAGGAGGGAAGGACTGGAAAGGGGGCTGATACTGGGGAGGGTTACTGGAACTGGAAATGGGCTGATGGGAGGAAGTGAAGAAAACAAAAGAAGAGATAAGAAATGGCAGATGGACCATAGACCACAGAAAGAGAGCTAAGAGAAGACAGGAAAGCAGAAGCCTCAGATCGGACCAGCATGATCAGAGAATAAAATGGTCAGACAACAAAGGTAGAAAAAATAATTTTATTTAATTTTAGTTACTGGACTTTGTGCTATTTTTTCATTTTACACATTATTGGGGAACTACATCTCTTATTTATATGATATTGCACTGCATGTGGACTCTGGCTTCTTGGGGTTTCAATTTAAATTTAGTCTACATATTTTTATTTTTACTTTAGATTGTGGTTACTTATTCTGTACTTGGCGTGGGTCGATATTGCGAGTGTTTTACTGAGGCCAGGTATTCTGTTAACATGGAGTTTGCACATAAAGATCTATACTGTACTGTAGTAATTTGACTTCTTCAGCTTTTCAAATAGGTGTATGGATGTTCCAGGGTCCACTGAAGTATTTTTTGGATGGGCTCCTTATGTGAGTTTGCTCCTTATGTGAGTTTTGGAAGTTTGTGCTGATATGGTATGGTATGGTAGGTTTGCTCTTTGTTGTAGGGTTTTGTATTAGTTCACAATATGCCTGGTACTGAAGAATAGTGGTTGTTGTTGTTGTTAGTGAGATGATCAGAATCCGATTTTTTTTTTTATATTGAGTTCTGTGGGTGAATGTCCTGGTTCTGCTCTGCACCTACTGTGGGTGCAAAATATATGTTGAAAAAGAAAAAGCAAGAACCATAACACAGTTTATAACAACAAAATAAAAATGAGTTATAATTTAGTTTTATAAACTGTGCTGTTGGTTCTTGCTGTCTTTTAGTTCCTTGGTGTGCAAACAGGACCGCACCTAGACCTGTGCAAGCGGTGCAGCTGCACAGGGAGGAAAGGCTTGGGGGGTGCATTTCGGCTGTCTGCTGTTGCCCTGCCACCGCTGGCAGGACAATAGCAGGCAGACAAAATGCACTCCCCAAGCCTTTTTGCAGCACTTTAAGCAGGTCTGATCCCTCCCTTCTCAGACACGATGTCAGAGTAGGGAGAGACAGATCTTCTTAAAGTGCTGGCATCTTTCAGATTGGGCGCATGTCCCCCTCCTCCTCCCCATACCTCCGTCCAGCACTGCCTGCTCTTTCCCGGCACCTCTGTGAAAAAAACAGAAGGTGGTAGCAGCAAGGAAAGAGCAGGCAGCGCTGGACGGAGGTATGGGAGGAGAGGGGGGCGTGCGTCCGAGCTGCAAGTCACATAGGGTGCGATTGCAACTCGATATGGCCCTGTGTGCAAACATCTTGCATTTCCTCCATATAATCTAATTGGCTTTTTGGTTTGGTTCAGTCTCTTATTGGATTTCTGAAAAAGCCCCGCCCCCTCTAAGGTGTATGGGGGGGGGGCACCTTTTCATACTTCGCCTCAGGCAGCAGATTGCCTTGAGCCGCCCCTGCCACTGAACATATACATCACTGCACATTGAAGGAAAAATAAGATCATTTCATGCAAAGGTGTCCTTGATAGACAATTATCTAAAATTTGAAGATCAAACATAGTACAGAAGATGCAAAATCAAACTGTAACATGCTACAACCCTAAATGTCTACAGTATATTCCAATAATAAATTGAAAGGAGCAGCAGAAATATTCTGCAGATATGAAGAAAATAGAAAAGAAAGATATCAAAATGAACTATTTAGAAAGAACTTGAAACAGTTCAACAGAGAAGTGAGACAAGAGCATTAGTATAGTAAAAGACCCAACGAAAGCTGGAGAAAGCTATATGAGTATAGCATGGATTGACTATAAGGAAACCTTTGATATTATCCCACACTTTTGGATAATAAATTGTCTAGTAATGTAGAAGATAAACCTTGGCTTGATTGAGAACATCAGGTTACCATGAAATATGGCAAACCATACTTCCTCTGAAGTTATGAAGATGGACAGTTCAGCATTCCTAACATCAAAATCCAGTAAGAAATATTTCAGGGAGACTCCCTATCAGCACTTTTGTTCTGTTTGGCACTTAATCCATTGAGAAGTCTACTAGCTCTTTGTGGCATTTATTTACTTATTTATTCAAGTGGTTTGGGGGGGGGGCAGTTAATACCGGTTTACAAGGAACAGGAACTTAAACAGGTTTACATAGAACTTTGAGGTATTTAACAATGATAACGTGTTAATAGTTGTAACTTACATACAGCAACTTATATACAGAGGGGGAGGGGGGAAGGGGGAAGGGGGAAGGGGAGAGAGGGTGGGAGGGGTGCAGGGGGAGAATGTGAGAATATCCAGAGGTTGGTGTTGAGGAGAGCAATGCTCTGGTGTCAAAGTGATCCTTGAATAGTAGAGTTTTGAGATTTTTGTGAAAGTTCTTGAGATCATGAATTTCCCTGAGGTTGCTGGGGAGTTCATTCCACAGGTCAGGTGTGTAAGTGCAGAAGGCTCTGTTGCAAATGTTCTGGTTTATGTACGTTATTTCTGTTGGTAGGACAAGGAGGCTTGCATTGCATATCTGCCTTGTCCTGTTGATAGTTGGTGTGCGGATGAGAGATGCTAGGTAAGTTGAAGATTGATCATGTAACACTTTGAAGATGATCATGATTGATTTATATTTGGCTCTGCTGTGTACAGGTAGCCAGTGTAGGTTTTCAAAATTGGTGTGATGTGGTCTCTCTTTGTGCATTTGTTAGGGTGTGTGCTGTGGTGTTTTGGTCCAACTGTAGCTGGGCAAGAGCATGTTTCCGGAGTCCTTGGTTACAGAAGTCAAGTAGGGGGAAAATGAGTGCCTGAAGTACAGTGCAGAAATCTGAGGTTTCTAGTATGGGTTGAAGGTTGCTTAATACTTTAATCTTGTGGTTTATTATTTGCGTGATTTTGTTGATGTGGCAGGTGAAGGTGGGCTATTGGTTGATTGTTATGCCCAAGTATTTCACTTCCTGCTTGTTTCTAGTTCCATATTGTGTATTTTGATATTTTTGGGGGGTGAGAGAGATTTGTTTCTGGAAATATGTAGTACATCTGTTTTCTTATATTTGTTCTGTAGCCCATGTTCCTGAAGCCATTGAGAGATTTCTTGGAAGCATGAAGATATTTTGAGAAATTTGGGTTGCAGGTTTTATAAAGTGTGAACACTACAATATCATCTGCATAGATGCTGTACTGAATGCCGTGTTTGTGACATATTCATGCAATCCATATGTGTTATGGCACATATGGATTGCATGAATATGTGTTAAAAAGAAGTGAGGATATTGTGGAGCCTTGTGGGACCCCTTTATGTTGTTTGTATATTTGTGGGACTCCTTTTATGTTGTTTGATTTAATTGTTCCTATGTGTACTTGTTGTTGATGGTTTGAGAGGCATGATGTCATCCATTTAAGAGGAGTACCATCAATTCCAATAGACTGTAGTCTGGTGAATAGGAGGTTATGTGGGATTGAGTTGAAAACTGCGGTTATGTCCAAGAAGATTAGGATATACAAGAGGTTGATCTTGTCGATGCCTCTTGTTATTTTATCAGTCAGGGATGTGATGAGAGTTTCATCCCTATGGTGTGGTCTGAAGCCATGTTGATGTTGATCTAATGGGGCATGTTCATCTATATGGTTCTGGAGTTGCTGGAGTACTATCTTTTCAATTATTTTGGAAATGAAGGGTAGGCTGCTGATTGATCTTTATGAGGCAGGGTCTCCTTTGTCAGCTGCAGGGTTTTTTTAGTATTGGATGGATTGGTGCCACTTTGAAGTCATTTGGGAGGATACCTTAAACAAAAGAGAGAGTCATGCTGGCTTGCAGATGAAAGAAGATAGTTTGGTCTTGGCCATCTTGATCCAGCTGACAGGGCATGGATCCAGGGTGATGTTGTGATGCTGAGGTTGCTGATGACATGTTCTATATTTTTATTAGAAATGGTGTTCAAGACTATCCATTGGTTTTTGGTGGGCATGTTGTCCATTGAAGTGTATTGTGTGTTGTTCGTGGATCCCATTCTGTTTTGGAATAAATCTGCTAGGGTTTGTGGGTGAGGGGAGTCTTCCGCTGTCTCATGGCTGGGCGGTGTGGTTTGAGATTTCATGATGCTGAATAGCTCCCTTGGGTGGTTTATGGAACTGATAAGCATTTTTGTGTGATTACCTTTTTTGTCATTGTTCACACTGGTTTGGCATTGTTCTAGTGTTTATGTGAATCTTGTTTCTAGCTCAAGATGTTTGGATGCTCTTCATTTTCTTTTGATTCTTCTTAGTTCCTGCTTCAAGATCCTGAGGTCTTTGGTGTACCAAGTGGTCTTTGGCTTGTGTTTTGAAGAGGAGCTGGTTGGCGGTCTGGTTCCAGTTTGTGATCATAGTTTCTATGTTACGAGTGTTAGATTGGAGATGGGGTGTAATTTCTTCCAGGAAGGTTTTCTTGTTGATATACACTTAAGCCTTAATCCTAAAGATGCTAACAATCCATAACATCATCCTCACAGTTTGTAGATGGCTTTAAGCTCCACAGTTCCAGTGACCAATGCAGACTAAAATGTTTTTCTTTCATTTAGTTTTTGTTTCATTTGAGGGATGTTTTTTTGTTTATTTTCATCTGTTAAATTTTCATTTCAAGAAGAAATATCATTAACAGTGAGCATTATTTTAAGAGAGCGCACACTTTTTGAAGATAGAGAGCACTCTTTCAATTGCATGCACTTTCTTGAGACAGTGTGCATATGTGAATTGAAAGTGCACACTATTCGAAGAGGTGTGCACTATTCAAAGAAAATGCACACTGTTCTAAAAGAATACTCACTCTCTTTGAATAGTGCACACCTGTCAGTGAATAGTTTGTGTATGTGCAAGAACCACAGAAGATGCTGGTGAGCTGCCCTTCCCTCCTGTCTGTCTCTCAAAGTGCTCTGCTTGCCTGCCTGAGAGTGACCTTCCTGCATGTCTGACAAAGTGTCCTGTCTGGCTATCTCTTGCCCTGTCCGTGCCTGCCCATAGTGTCCCACTACCCAGTTGACCCTGTTGCTTGCAAGTTGCTGCAGCCTGGTGGTAAGTAATGCTCAGTGACACAGAGGTGCTAAGGGTAAACCACCCCAAAGAGCAGGGCCAATGCAAGGGTAAGGCTATGAGATGGGTGATAAGTATTTAGATGCTCTGTATGAAAGTTCAGCCTTATACCCCCTCACAGTCAGTTTTGGGACCACTAGTCCCCTTCCCCCAAGATTTTTATTATTAAATTCAAATGTAACCGATCATCCCAACACTATCCCTCCCAGAACAATCCTATAAAAATGCATTTTTGGACATCACTTTTTGAAATATTCAACTTTATTTTCTAAATATATACTTAATGAGGGAGATTTCAAAAAGTCACTTACAAGGGTAAATAGACTATATAATATGCATTGCATATTATCCGTTCTTCCTGCAGGGACAAGTACACACCGATGGCTCTTTGGAGTTTGTGTGGCTGCCAGTGCTAGGACCCTTTACTTGGCCTTGACTGTAGCTGCTCTTTGATCCCCCCACCCAAAGCTGCTGCTCTAGACAATCACCTAATTTGCCAGGTAATTGCGCCATCCCTGCCTAAGAATGAGAGTTACCGCCCCAGTGGTGCATTCACAGTATAATTTAGAAAAATGTAACTATAATATTGCTTTGCAAATGAATAATCCTAATAATAACTGAAGCACGCCACTCAAACAATTAACCTCAGTGGTGAAAATCTCTTCAACTATATGTTGCTCTTCAACTGTATATTGTTCGTAGAATTCTTCTATCAAACTTGTCCTTAGTAACTTCTCTACCAACAAACAACGAAGGAACAAGGAACCTGGGCACCAATAAGTAGTTTAAATTAACAACAGTATCAGGAGGTTTCAAACCATATACCGCACTTAGGCAAATGCTTATTTGATTAAAGCAACAGCGCACTGGTTGCATCAATAACCTTCCTGGATTTATTGTCTTTGTTTTGTTTTTTATGTGGTTTTACAAATTCGTTGATACACGCACCAGGTCTCCACCTCCACCAAACGTCTAGTGATAGAAAAGAGTCTTAGCTTTATGTCTTGTGTCTTCTGCGCCTCAACGCTTCCCCCGGTACCTTATTAGCGTTTCACTCCGAGTAGGAGTTTCCTCAGGAGGATCTATAAAAACAGACACAGTGTAACAACATCCACTAAAGCCACCCACTGTGGTTACCTAAAAAGTATAAAACTCATTTACAGGGGGGGCGGAGCCTGATGTCCAGCGGGTAAGACGCTTCGCGCTGAAGCTCCCGAGAGGCCTACTTAGAATCCTGACATAATACCTATACAAACTTACTATTTCGCTCCGGGCTGACCGGGGTACCTCGGGGGGGATGGCGGCCCATAAACCAGCGCGCTTGGACTTCGGGTCTCCTTCTTCTTCTCATGGAAAACGCTCCAAAACAGAGGTGTCCTCCCCACAGAAGATGGTTCCATTTCGGGAGAACCCCGAAATGCACCTGGAGATTTTAGAGGAAATACGCGGCGTGAAGGAATTGGTGCAGTCCAATGGAGAAGCGCTTAGAGCCATGCGAGAAGACTTTGGAGTGCTCCAGGACCGACTTGAAAGTCTCTCATTACGGCAGAACAATATGGCGGGGGTCCTCGACTCGCACGCGGTGCGCTTGGGCACACTGGACAAGGCTGAGCGCCAGATACAGAATCTTCAAAAGGAGTTAGAAGATAGCAATAATCGAGCCCGTCGCAATAATGTGAGGCTCATTGGAATACCAGAGGGGGTGGAAGCGGGAGATATGAGAGAATTCCTGCTCAAAACTCTTCCCTCCTTGCTGAAGATCACCTTTCATAAAGAACTGGAAATCGATCGTGCACACCGTGTTCCTACCCACATGGCGCTCAACCGAACGACCCCCCGGCCTATTATCTTTCGCTTGCTACGATATCAACAAGTGGAACAAATTTTAAATGCTGCCCGGGCGAACCATCATTTGGAATTTGAAGGTCACAAAGTCTCCTTCTTCCCTGATCTGGCAAAGCCTACAGTCGACCGACGGAAGAAACTCCTTGCTTTTCGCCCTCGACTTCAACAGCTACAGGCTCGCTTTGGCCTGTTGTATCCCGCGAAGCTCCGAGTGACTCTCCACAATCAAACCAGGACATTCGAAGATCCTGATCTACTATCAACATTTTTAGACTCCAAAGAAGCAGAGCAGATGCGCTAATCCAACGACTTGGACTTTTATTTGCCGGCTCTGTCCGCCATTTTGAAGGGCCCGATGCGGCGGTCATAGTTAAGCACAGAGACTACCTGGACTTTCTTTCTTTCTTTCTATGACTTTGTTTTGTGGTCTCCTATCCCTCCATGATGTGTGCCTCGGTCGGATTCGGAGCACGCACAGTCCTACAGGTTATGTGTTTTTTCAATTTCGGCCTTCTCTGGGGCTTCTCCCCGCAGACACATGGTCGCCAGTAATTTTTGGGGTTCTGCTTCTTCTCTACCGCGCTGCGGTTTTTCTTTTTTAATGTGGGGCGCTTCATTGTATTATCTAAGTTTATTTTCTTTTATGCCATATGTACAGCCAGATACAGTCAATATGAGGGACATTGTGAAATTATGTGCGCTATCATGCTTAGAATTTTTAACTTGTCTGAATGGCTTTATGTAAAATCTTATCACTCAACGTAAAGGGCATTAATAGTCCAATCAAAAGAAAGAAAATCCTTAGCTATCTTAGCCATGAGCATGCTGATTTAGCGTTTCTTCAGGAAACGCACTTAAACTCTGCTGAAACACTGAAACTCAATGTTAAGCCTTACATGGTGGCTGCCTATTCTCCCGCCGTTTCCAAACGGTGCGGGGTAGCCATTCTGGTTAAGAAATCTTTGCAAGCTACTGTAATTGATACTAGCGCTGACAAGGAGGGTAGATGGGCCCGAGTACATCTTAAGGTTGGAGATAGTGAATTTACATGTATTTGCATTTATGCCCCGAATGTGGACAACCCTGCTTACTATGCAAGTATTGCGCAGTTGGCACAGGCCTCTGCCAATACTCCATTAATACTTGGCGGTGATTTTAATCAAGTGTTAGACCCTCTGATAGATAGACAGCCGCCTAGAACGAGTAGTCCACCCAAGAGTCTTGCTACCCTTACAGCTCTGATGCAAGATCTTGCGCTGGTAGATATATGGAGGCTGCTTCACCCCTCCGACTTAGAGTTCACTTTCTTTTCTGCCCCCCATCACTCCCAATCTAGAATAGATTTCTTTCTCATTTCCAAAGCACTGATTTCTCAAGTAGACACGACTAGGACTCATCCTCTCCATATTTCAGATCATGCTGCCATTTCTTTATCATTACGTGTCACTGCGCGGGACGATTCTCCCCGAGCTTGGTTTTTTGATAGATCCCTACTGGGTCAAAAAGATTTTCAGGTTGATATAAAGGCCGCTATCCAAGATTATTTTCATTTTAACTCACCCCATGACACAGCGAGCTGGGCTTGGTGGGAGGGTTTTAAAGCATCTATCCGCGCCACTATAACTAGCTATCAAATTCGGCAGGGGAAACAAAGAAAGCAGCATTTACTGATTCTAGAGCAGCAGATACAAGCTGGGGAGCGTCTCCTCACGTCCCGTACTGACCCATGTATTTTACTCCGTTTACAACGCTTGCGTTTTCAATACAATCAGCTTTTGTACACTGCTGCTGTTAAAAATATTGAATCACAGCAAGGGCTATATTATCGGGAAAATAATCGTGCTGGCAAATTATTAGCAAATGCCCTAAAAGGTCAAAAAGAAGCCAAGCGTGTTACCGCCCTCCGTAATCCGTCGGGGGGGGGCTTGGTCACTAAAGATACCGAAATCTTAGAACTCTTCCGTGATTTTTATACTCGGCTTTATCAATCTGAATGTGATTTTGAGCCAGATGTATTTGAACGCTTACTTTCAGGGGTACAAAGACCGACCCTATCTGACGAAGATAGAGTGGCCTTGGACACACCATTTACTGTCTCAGAAATTCATTCTGCTATCAAGAAATGTGCCTCAGGTCGAGCCGCAGGCCCAGACGGTCTCCCTGCTGAATTCTACAAAACCTTTCACGCTGACTTAGCTCCAGTTTTGAAAATCTATTTTTCTGCTCTGGCCGAGGAGGGTTCTCCTTCTGGGTCCTTTTCAGTGGCAAATGTAGTAGTTTTTGAGAAAGAGGGGAGAGACCCGCAACTAACAGCTAATTATCGTCCAATTTCCCTCCTAAACGCGGACTATAAAATATTTGCCACCATTCTCTCTACCCGGCTCTCGGATAGGATGCCTACCTTAATACACCCAGATCAATGCGGTTTCATTCCTGGTAGATCAACTGCTGACAATGCTCGGACTCTATGCCATGTATTGACTACCGCAGTTAATCTTGATCGCCCATTTGTTGGCCTCTCACTTGATGCTGAGAAGGCCTTTGATCGCTTAGAGTGGCCCTTCCTGTTTGCAGTCCTCCGCTGGTACGGATTCGGGGAAGGTTTTCTCCGTTGTCTTCGCACCATGTACGCACAGCCTACAGCCAGTATATGTGCCAATGCTTTAAAGTCTCAGCCTTTTCCCCTTCAACGCGGCACTCGCCAGGGATGCCCACTGTCTCCACTTCTCTTCGATCTTGCACTCGAACCCTTGGCTTTACTAATCCGGCAATCGGAGGAGATTCATGGAGTCCCCTTCACCCATAGGGAAATCAAAATTTCAGCGTATGCTGATGACCTTATGCTTTTTGTCTCTATAGATTCAGTACCGGCTGTCCTAGAGCAAATTGGTAAATACTCACAACTGTCCGGTTATAAGATAAATTGGACCAAGTCGGTAGCCTTTCCATTAAATCCTTTGCTTCATCAGGCAGATATGCAACCCTTCCCCTTTTTATGGCAACCTCGCATGGTCAAATACCTTGGGGTTCACTATTGTTCTCCTTTGGAAGACACTATTTCCTTCAATGCCAAAGATTTAACCTCTAAAGTCCGGGCGCTTACTCACCGCTGGACTCCTTTAGCACTTACCTGGTGGGGTCGATTAGAAACCATAAAAATGATGATTGTTCCGAAAGTGAATTATATCTTAGAAATGTTGCCCTGTCTCTTCCCTCGACGTATATATAAAGATATAGAGGGCCTTCTGACTAGATACTTGTGGCAGAACAAGACACCTAGGATAGCGAAACATAAGCTGCAAGCAGATAAGGAAAATGGGGGTGTCAGATTCCCTGATTTCCTGAAGTATCATCAATTTTTTCTTCTCAAACAAGGCGCTCGTTGGCTGGAAGATCCAGTACCGAGTAGACCTGTGTGGCTAGACATAGAAGAGGACCTTTGCAAACCGATTCCTCTTACTTTTCTCCCTGGTATGACTCTCCCATCAGACTCCCACTTTCCACCAATGCTTTTAGACACCTTAGGTGCCTTTAATAATCTTATGCACTCTTTAGACTCCCGACTCTGTCCGTTAGACAAGCTCCCACTTTGGTACAACACTCGATTTCGAATACAAAATAAGCCGATGGCGTGGAGCCCCTGGTACACTAGGGGCATTTGGATTCCTAGTCAGTTGTTCCATGAAGGTCGCTGGAAAACTTTTAGTGAATTGCAAATTGAATTTGGTCTCCCAGCGAAACACTACTTTCAGTTGGTGCAACTTCAGCATTGCCTTCGGAGTGCTAAGGTGCTCCCGCCATCGGCCTCCCCTACACAAGGTTGGTTGGAGACTATCCGATCTATCGGTAGTTCACCGGGTGTAGCATCCAATTTTTACAAAACCTTATGTAATGCTATAACTAGAGATACCCCTATAGCGCAGAAAGCATGGGAGAGAGAATTGCATGTGACTTTGACCCCGGAGCAATGGAGCCTTGTCTGGAGTAGAGTGACACGGGTCTCCCGATCCGCCTCACTCACTCAGACACTCTTCTTTCTAGCCCACCGGTGTTTTTACACTCCTGACAGATTAGCCAAATGGAACACTACTCAGGGCAATAGTTGTTGGACATGTCATGCGGCCATTGGTTCACTACCTCATGTTATGTATGAATGTCCCGCACTACAGTATTACTGGCGTCGGGTCTGGGGTCGTATCCAGTCTATTTTGCACTTTCAAGAGCCCCTTTCTTGGAGGATAGTGGGACTTCGCTCAGCTGCGGGGATCCCCTCTCTTCCAAAAACGGCTTACTTCCTTTTGGACTTTATGCTTGGCATTGCTATTTCCCTAATTACGAAATACTGGAAAAATAGCTCCCAGCTGAGCCCCAATGAATGGTGGAATCATGTCTGTCTCTACAGTAAATATGAACAAATACCTCGTATGTTTGCTTCCCCCATTCAGACCCCTCATCATCGGTCTAAATGGAAGATGCTCAATGACTATGTACATTCTGCTCAATGCTCTCATCTGACTGTCTAAATTTGTATATATCTTTGTCCCATGATTATTCTGTATCGCAGATACTCTTTTGATTGTTTTGATGTATAATCACTGTTGTTTGGAAGCGCTCACATGCTGACATAATCAGCTAGAGAAGAAGCGTGGGGGTGGGGGCTAATTGGGTTTACTTTTCTTTATTGTATACTTGTTTTGTCTCCTTTGGTGTGTTGTTTCTTTTGTTTGTTTGTTGCAAAATGAAAATAAAAGTTTAAAAAAAAAAAAAAACTCATTTACAGTTCATTATTGCATACATTGTCAGGAATAACGCTTTGCAAAGGTCCCCCTTTACTCACTAGATAATCGCTGCCCGCGTTTCACAAATGTTTCTTGAAGTGACTCAAAAAGACGCCGCGCATGTGCGCTGATAGTATCCGGGTGTGCTTTATACTCAATGCTCCATTATGAACAGCGCTGGATCTTTTCAGTGAATACTCTTCATAACCGGGTAGACAGACCCGGCGCTTACCCCTCCTGCATACAACATTACTTTCCCCCCCCCCCACCCCTACCCTTTTCACCACCCTTCCACAACTTCCTCTTTGCCCTTCCCAGAGATTACACCAATAGCCAAGTGTGGTGATAAACTGGTCGCAGCTTTATTTCAATAACATCCAAAACAATAACCAGAACAATTGTTTCAACAATCCTCTCCCCCCCCCCCCCGCAACGGAGCGCTGCGTCACCAGCCATGCTACTAGCAAAGCGACCTCGCCTCCGCTGCAGCCATGGTCACACCCCCGGCAACGTTCCGACCACCCCTATCCGACTTCGCCATATTACTAGCAAAAGTCTTCCAGGGGTAGTCCGGGTCGAGGGCACCCCGCCCCCGTCCCGAGTCGCCTAAGGCTCCGGACCCCGGAAACCTCCGGGATCCCGCCACCGGCACAGGGCCTGTAACTGTGCCGCCCCCCCCCCCCCCGTTAGGACAAGCTGTGACCAGTGAAACCACCCCGAACAACCCTCTCCAGCACCTCCTGCCAGTCGTTCAAGAGCAAGTCTATTCCCACTGGCGAGAGGTGCGCACCATCAGCCCTGTACAACCCTGAACAGGACACATCAACCCAGGTATGCTGCACCTGATAACCCCCTCTCTCGCAGACCCATCTCCCAATCTGCCGATTTATCTTGGTCAGTCCCCGAGACCACCGCCGCTGGCTCCACGACGATGGCCTAGGGATAATGTCGGACCAAATCAAGATGACTCTGTCCAGCAAACGAAGGAAAGTCAGAAAGTCCCTCTTTGCCGCCCGTATCAGCCGCTTACAGGACCATTCCATCAGATCATTGCCTCCCAGATGAACCAAGACGACCGCAGGCCGCCCTCGCACCCGAAGATGGTGACGAAGCAAGGGGAGCAGCTGAGACCACCTCAACCCCCGCTCACCCAGCCATGAAACCGCCACCTCAGCTGTGTCCAGCCCAAGATTCATCCCGATCGGCCAAACAGCTGCCCGCTGACCAGCCCAGAAGACAAAGGAGTGTCCCATCATCCAGCAGACCCGCTCACTACGCACCCCACCTGCAAGAGAAAAGAACAGCATTAGTAACCCCCCCCAACCCTCCAGCATCTCACAGTCGCACATAACCCTGAAAAGCCCGAGAGCGCCATCGGCCAATACTCTGGATCTGCTCCCCCGACAGACCCGCCGCCGCCGCACTGGTGGCAGCCCCAATGCGAAAAGAGTGGGACGAAAACAACCCCGGCTCTTCACCAATTTTGCGCAGAGCCATGCGCAACACCGCTGTCACCTGATACCTGGTCACGCAGGAAGAGTTCGCATGCACGAAAAGCCCTTCGCCATCGCCCGGGCGTACCCCCAAGTAGTTTTCAAGAGCAGAGACAAGGCAAGTCGGACCCCCTATCCTGCCCAGCACCACCCACAAACCCTTCCCTGTCTGGTCAGTTTTGGACCTGGCCAACAGCACCCTAATGCGCCCCTGCTCCCTCCACACATGCCGCAATCGCAAGCAATTACCCAGACCGGCCTTAACCGAATCAGCTGCCAACTCACCGACCCTAAAGGCCCCAAAAAACGCCAAGCAAAACACCGCCCGAAATAAAACCTCCTCATAGGGCGATGCCGCCACCCCCGACAACCCAAGACACAAGCGCCTCAACAAGTCATGTGAAATTGGGAGACGCCGATCACACCGCCTAGGGAGCTCCCGCTCCCACCCTTGCATTAACCGCCGCGCCAGGCGCCCATGCAGGGCGCACGGCCAACCCGCCGCCCTGGCAAAAAAGTCAAACCCCGCCAGGTGCCCCCGCACCGCCGATCTCGTCCACCCCTTCGCCTTCCCCCACCCCACGTACCCCCCCAGCATAAACTCGGACACCCCACTCCCCACACACCCCCTCCCGCGCAGATACTCCCATACGTGCAGACACCCCCGCCGATAAGCAGCCCACGTACGCTCCACTACTGAATGTCTTAAGAGGTGCTTCATCTCGGTAGGCCACAGCTCCACAATTTCCAAGGGACCCCAGACCCGATCTCGTCTGCCTCCAGCGCCAATTGCCAAAATCGCTTCCACTGCAAACGAGAAAGAGCATCAGCAATGGCATTAGTACATCCAGGAATATGGCGAGCCTTCAAATCCACGTTCAAACGCAAACAGGCTAAAATGACTTGACGCATTAAGGCCGCTACCGCACTACAGCGAGGCGAATAACGATTCACGACGGACACCACCGCCTCGTTATCACACCACCACACCACCCTACGGTCAGCCAATCTGTCCGGCCATAACGCCAGCGCCACTAAAATTGGGAACAATTCGAGAAAGGTAATATTCTTCAAAAGCCCTTCCGCCTCCCATTCCGGCGGCCACCGCTCAGCACACCAAGCCCCGCCAAAATAGATACCCAGCCCGACACCACCCGCAGCATCCGAATACAGCTGCAAATCATTACTTGAAAGCTCCGCTTGATGCAACACCGAAGTGCCATTAAAGTCCCGCAAGAATAGATCCCAAACCCTCAAATCATCCCGCATCACCTTGGACACTCTTATACGATGATGGGGCTTCCGGACCCCCGCCGTCGCCGCCGCCAAGCGCCTAAGGAACACCCTCCCCATAGGGATAACTTTACACGCAAAGTTCAGAGAGCCTATTAAGGCCTGCAGCTCCCGGAGGTTCAACTTAGATGACGCTAAAGCATTCGCCACTAGAACCCTCAATTTTTCCACCTTATCTAGAGGCAAACGCGCCTCCAAAGTTTGCGAGTCCAATTCCACGCCTAAAAAGGTCAACCGTGTCGTCGGACCAACCGTCTTATCCTGTGCCAAGGGCACCCCCAGCTCGCGAGCTAAATTACCAAAACCAACTAACAGCTCGCTACACCCTAAGGACCCTGCCTCTCCCACAAATAAAAAATCGTCTAGATAGTGAACCACCTCCCCCTGACCAACTCTCTGCACTAACAACCAGTGCAAGAAGGAGCTAAACTTCTCAAAGTAAGAACAGGAAACTGAACACCCCATGGGCATACACTTATCAAAATAAAACTCCCCTTCAAACTGAAAACCTAACAACCGGAAAGAAGACGGATGAACCGGCAGGAGACGAAAAGCCGACTCAATATCGACCTTCGCCATCAAAGCCCCGCGCCCTGCTCCCCTGACTAAACCCGCAGCCATGTCAAAAGACTCATAACGAACCGAGCACAGCTCCCGCGGAATCGAATCATTCACGGAGGTTCCAGCCGGGGAAGACAAGTTGTGAATAAGCCGAAACTTCCCCTGTTCCTTCTTAGGTACAATGCCTAACGGCGATACCACAAAATCCGGGAACGGCGGGTGCCGAAAAGGCCCCGCTACCCTGCCCAACCGTAATTCCTCCGCTATTTTGCCCTGTGCGATTGCCCCCAAATGCCTCACACTGGGTGAATTCCAAGTCGAGGCAACCGCAACCACACCATGGACAGGAATTACAAAACCCAAACTAAAACCCGATTGCAACATTAACCCGTCCCGCCTCCGCGGATAAGAACCCAACCAAGAACTCAAGAGCGTAACCTGAATCGGCGAAGGTTCCAGCTCGAACGGACCCCCCTTACTTGAGCCCTGCCGTCGGTGGAGCCACGGGCCCTTTTTTAACACATTTGGCTGCCGCATGGGGGCCGCCGCAGCTCGAGCACGCATGCCGGAATTTACAGTCGGGGAAGGGACACATCGACCTGTTAAACTGCCAGCAGACATCTCCCCCCCCCTCCGGAGACCGTCCTAGCCTGCCCTGAGACGATTCCCCCTCGAAAGGAACGCGCCGCCCCCCCACCAACCCCCGACCCTATCTTACCGCCGCTTCCACCACCCCCCCCACCCTTAACCGACATCTGGGTTAACCAAAGGTTAATATCCAGCGTGCCCCACGTTAGCAACTTATTCTCCTCCATCTTATCCTGGAATTTCTCGTCGTAATTAAGCCACGACCAGCCTTCATGCATCTGAGACGCTTCAAGAATCGAATCAGCATAGGATAACAACATACCGGACTGATGAGGAAAATGATGCCCCCACACACTTGCCAACCGCAAGAACGACCGTACCCAATGAACAACGTTCCGTGAAAATTTCCGAAGCCGCCCTGCCTTCTCGTCCTCCTTCCGTTTCTTCTTACTGTCCCCAGAACGCTTCCTGCCTTCTAGCAAACGAAAAATATCAATATATCTCCGCTTTTTAATCTTCCGCCGCAGTTTCTTTGGTACTCCCTCCCACAACTCCGACATGGCCACCAAAGAAGCCGAACCCCCACCCGAAAGACACCCCTCCCCCCCTCCGGCCGCGGCCATCCCACGCACGCCTCCAATCGCCTCCGAAGCATCCGACGAATCGGACGACGATGAGGAAGAAGAGGAAGAGTTACGGCGATACCGACATCCACGCTTCTTTTTGCTGCGCGCCTTGCCGGACCGCGTGGGCCGCGACCCCCGATCCGAAGAAACGCCCCCATCAGCCACCCTCATCTCACCTGCCGAGTCCTCGATGCCACGAGCCTCTGACGAGAGGAGCCCCTCGCCTCCCGGGCCCAAAGGCGTCCGCAGCACCTCCGCTCCTGAAGCTGGTATGCTGACTCCGGCTGCTCCCGCCTCTGCCAGGGATCTCAACGCCATACTCCCTTCACTGCATGACGGCACTGCCGACGGGCCTGTACCCAGCGCCGTCATATAGGGAACCTGTGAAGACAAAATGGGAAAACCCGACGAAGACAAGCCAAGAGCACCCCGCGGGGGCCATGCCCCAGTCCAATCGGACCCGGATGAACCCTGCCCCCCTCCTAACCAGTGCTCCCATCCAGCCCGGTGCCCCAACTGCCCATACCACCCAGCAGGGGACATACCCACCACCGAAGGAACCAAACCCCCAACCGGAGACATCCACCCCCAACCGTCACCCCCAGGAGCCCCAAAACTCTGCCTGGGTCCCCCCCCCTATCTGCCCCAAGGGACCAACTCCCCCCTCCTGACATTGCCCTAGTTCAGGCCTCTGAGGCCCCCCTTGCAAGCCTTCTGCCTGCCCCTCCCTGCAACCCATTGCACCAGCCGGAGCAACTGTCGCTGATGTCACTGCTAGCCTTTGAGGCTCCACTCCCTCAGCCTGCCTTATGGGCTGTTCAACCGCCCCCTCCCCCCTGCTAGGCCCTCTACGCCCCCTCCTTACATTCCCAACACCTCGCACCCCCCGTTTACCAACCCCAGTCTTACCCACACTCCCCGACCCCGAACGCCCTGTTCTTTCCAACTCCCGCCCCCTCAGTCCCCTTCCCTGCTTCCCTCTGGCAGCCCGCCCCCCCCCCCCGGATGGCTGCTTTCCCACCATCACACAAGCTCCTGGCCTTGCCTGTAAGCAGTTGCGCAGGAATGGGACACACGCGGCCTGCCTCTAAAGCCCCAATGAGTTCTTTATTTATTTTTTTTTTTTTTTAAAGGAGGCTAAAATAGCGCGGCCTGCGCCGGGATCCCGGCAAGCACCCTGCACTCGAAGTACGGCCCTATCCCCCGCAACCCACCGTCAACTTGCCTACTTGCTGGCTGGCAATCAACCGCCCGCTCCGACGCGCCGTGAAACACCACTCTGCCAAGGACCCCGCCGCCGCAGAGCCACCGCAGAGCCTCTCTCCCGCACCAACTACCGCCGCCAACAGAAAGGAACGGGGAATCCGCCGCTGCAAAAACCAACCGGCAAACAACCCCACCGCCGAACACGATGCTGCTGAGCCTCCCGCCAAACTGCCTGTGCCCTGGCTAGCAACGCGCACGCCAGAGCACATGGCAGGCTGCACCCTGATTAGCTCCGCTCACTCAGAGCCTGAGCGGAGCCAATCAATTTAAACCCCGCGCCACGGGCACGGGCTCAACGAGGCGCCCGATCACCTCACCCTCCCCCCCCCGCACCCCCCCCCCCCCCCGTGCACAGGCAGGGTCCCGCGCCAGGCAGAGCACCCGGTTACGAGCAGGCGCCGGGACCCTGCCCGCGCCTTTAATCACCTTGGGGCTTAAATTCCTCTATTGATTGGCAAGCATGTCTTTAAAACAACCTTTATTATTGCCGGGATGACTCTCATTGGTGGGCTTCATACTGACACAGAGCATTGAGTATAAAGCACACCCGGATACTATCAGCGCACATGCGCGGCGTCTTTTTGAGTCACTTCAAGAAACATTTGTGAAACGCGGGCAGCGATTATCTAGTGAGTAAAGGGGGACCTTTGCAAAGTGTTATTCCTGACAATGTATGCAATAATGAACTGTAAATGAGTTTTATACTTTTTAGGTAACCACAGTGGGTGGCTTTAGTGGATGTTGTTACACTGTGTCTGTTTTTATAGATCCTCCTGAGGAAACTCCTACTCGGAGTGAAACGCTAATAAGGTACCGGGGGAAGCGTTGAGGCGCAGAAGACACAAGACATAAAGCTAAGACTCTTTTCTATCACTAGAAGTTTGGTGGAGGTGGAGACCTGGTGCGTGTATCAACGAATTTGTAAAACCACATAAAAAACAAAAAAAAGACAATAAATCCAGGAAGGTTATTGATGCAACCAGTGAGCTGTTGCTTTAATCAAATAAGCATTTGCCTAAGCGCGGTATATGGTCTGAAACCTCCTGGTACTGTTGTTAATTTAAACTACTTATTGGTGCCCAGGTTCTTTGTTCCTTCGTTGTTTGTTGGTAGAGAAGTTACTAAGGACAAGTTTGATAGAAGAATTCTACAAACAATATACAGTTGAAGAGCAGCATATAGTTGAAGAGATTTTCACCACTGAGGTTAATTGTTTGAGTGGAGTGCTTCAGTTATTATTAGGATTATTATACACTCCGTGTAGACCGGTTTGTCTATTTTTGCAAATGAATAAAGCAGCATAAAATCATAGTTAAATAATAAAAAGAGAAACAAAAAGGAAATTAAGGCGATACCTTTTTATTGGACTAACAATTCATTTGTAGACTAGTTTTCAAAGGTAAGGATAGTATGAGCAACAAATGTTGATACCACAATATATACAGGACTCAATGCAGCATTACACAGAAAGGACATGTGTTTGTTGAGTCCTGTTGGCAATCAGCCTGTAAATATTTATAGTTTATAGTGTGACAGGAAGCCAATGTCCTTATTGACTCCTGTCTGGACTGATTCACGGTATCTTATCATCTTCACTTCAAAGGTTTTACGGTCCTGGATAGATTCAAATCGTCCTTTCAGGATCCTCACCATAAAATCCTCAGTGCTATGTTCTGACCCTGTGAAGTGCAGACCAACAGCAGATGCTGGAGTGGCTGAATTCACACCTTGCTCTGTTTTGTTTGCATTATCACATGTCTGTGAGCATCCACCTGGTCTTTAACATTTGGCTCGTCTTTCTGGTTATTATTGCCTGCCTAACAAGTGTCCTGTCTGCCTATCTCTCTCTGTCCTGCCCATGTCTGCCCATTAGCACCCCTCTGCCCAGTGCACCCTGTTGCTACAGCTGCTTGAAGTTGCTGGGGCCTTTTTCTGTGGTTGTTAGTAATGCCTGACACTCCATGACAGAGAATACAGGGTTGGTGCAAGGATAAGCTGACAGCTAGATGCTTTGTATTAAACTATAGCCTTGTATGACCTCAAACTTCGTTTTGGAACCCCTAACCCCCTGCAAGATTTTGATTATTAAACTCAAATATAATTATCTCACCATCCCTCCCAGAACAATTCACTACTATTACTTCTACTACTATTAATCATTTATTAATGCCCAATCTCCTGCTAAACCACCAAATATGAAGAGAAACTCACCAAACAGAAAACTATTACTACTTGGAGATTCCACCATCAGAGGCACCAACTTGGGAACACAGTTCAAAGGAGAGAAGATAGTCAAATGCCTCCCAGGCTCTTCAGCCAGCAGGAATACAAACCAAATTGTTGATGTACTTAGCACAGAAAGTGAGCACTCCAAAACTGATGTTGTCATCCACCTGGGTACAAATGACCTGGCTAGAAACAGCGCCTCTGCAGTTCAAACGGACTTCCAGACTCTGGGAGAGAAACTCAAGCCCATTGTTAACACTGTAGCATTCTCAGAAGTTCTACCTGTTCATGGTAAGGGGGCAGAAAGGCTGCATTGCATTAACATGGCTCCAGACCTGGTGCAAATGAGAAGGATTCAGATTTATTGGCGACTGGGGAAACAGATGGACCAACAAGGGACTATACTCTGCTGATGGACTACATCTCTCTGTCACAGGGAAAAGAATCCTAAGTGAAAAATTCAGGCAGTATGTGGATATGCATTTAAACTAGAAAAAGGGGGTGACGGATGGAGAAGGACTAGTTCAGGACGTCACTCCTGGCAAAAGCAGAACAACATCAGAAACAGTCACACTTTTCAACCACACATCAACGACAAGTGGGAAGAAGTGAGAAGAACAAAATCAATGCAAAATACATGCAAGCCAGTTAAATGCTGGAAAGCAACGAGCACTAATGCTCAAAGCTTAGCAACAAAGTTCCAGACCTGGAAGCCCTAATGGTGGAAATGGAATTGGACATTGTGGCCATTACAGAAACATGGTTTAATGAATCACATGAATGGGATATAGCCATAGCTGGCTATAGTCTAATCAGAAGAGACAGAGAAAGTGGAAAAGGAGAAGGAGTAGCCTTATATGTCAAAAGCATTATTAAAGCTATTGCAATGCAGGGGGCATGGGGAAAAGAAGAAGCGCTCTGGATTGTGTTGGAAAGAGGAGATGGCACTGTCATCCAGGTGGCAATAAAAGGGGCAACAGATAAATATGGAAGGAAAGTAAATAAAAACAAGAGGAGATGGAAACCTATTTGGTTCTCCAAAGAAGTGGCTGCTCAAATAAAGGCAAACAATTCAGCATTCACAAAATTCAAAAGCTTACAAACAGAGGAACACAGTAAGGAATACAGGATCAAACTTAAAGAGACAAAAAGAGAAATAAGGATAGCAAAATCAAAGGCAGAGGAAAAGATGGCTAAAGATGTGAAATGTGGCGACAAAACTTTCTTCAGGTATATTCGGGAAAGGAAGAAGATCAGAGGTGGAATTGCAGGACTCAGAAGTGCTGGGAATGGACTCGTGGAAAGGGACATTGAAAAAGCGGAATTGCTAAAAAAATACTTCTGCTCTGTTTTTACTAAAGAAAATCCTAGAGAAGGACCATCTGTGACTCCCAAATATAAAAAAGGGAATGAAGTAGATACCACACTATTCACTGAAGATGATGTGTCAGAACAACTTGCAAAACTGAACGTGAACAAAGCCATGGGACTGGATGGGATACATCCCAGGATACTGAAAGAGCACAGAGAGGTTCTTGCAGGGCCGTTAAAGGATGTTTTCAACAAATCCTTGGAAACAGGAGTAGTTCCTCAGGAATGAAGAAGGATGGATGTGGTACCTCTTCACAAAAGTGGTGACAGGGAAGAAGTGATAAACTACAGGCCCGTGAGCCTTACCTCGGTGGTGGGAAAAGTAATGGAGGAGCTTCTGAAAGAGAAAATAGTGGACTTTCTCAAAACCAACAGGTTGCATGATCTGAGGCAACATGGTTTTACCAAAGGACGATCTTGCCAAACAAATCTTATTGAGTGGACTGGGTGACCAGAGAACTAGATCAGGGTCATGCGATGGATGTCATCTACCTGGATTTCAGCAAAGCCTTTGATACTGTTCCTCATAGGGGGCTTATCAAACTCAGTAGTTTGCGGATGGGTCCCAAGGTGGTGAACTGGATCAGAAATTGGTTGACTGACAGATGACAGAAGGTGATGGTAAATGGAGCTCACTCGGATGAAAGGAGGATAATTAGCGGGGTGCCCCAGGGTTCGGTCCTGGGTCCGGCACTGTTCAATGTATTTGTGAGTGATATTACTGAAGGACTGCATGGAAAAGTTTTTTTGCAGATGACACAAAAATTTGCAACACAGTGGACTCCTCTGAGGGAGTGGATAACATGAGGAAAGATCTACAAAAGCTGGAGAATGGTCTAATGCTTGGCAGTTATGATTTAATGCAAAGAAGTGCAGTGTCATGCACTTGGGAAGCAGAAATCCAGGGGAAATGTACGCAATAGGGGATGAGAGGTTGGTGTGCACAGACCAGGAGAAAGACTTTGGTGTGACTATTTCTGCGGATCTCAAGGTGGCAAAACAGTGTGACAAGGCGGTGGCAAAAGCCAGGAGGATCTTGGGTTGCATACAAAGAGGAATTACCAGCAGAAAGGAAGAGGTACTAATGCCACTGTATAAGTCACTGGTGAGACCTCACTTGGAATGCTGTGTTCAGTTTTGGAGACCATATCTTACAAGGGATATAAAAACACTGGAAACTGTACAGAGGAAGGCGACCAAAATGATTTGGAGCCTGCGCCAGAAGCCTTATGAAAAGAGACTTGAAGACATAAATATGTACACTCTGGAGGAGAGGAGGGACAGGGGAGATATGATTCAGACCTTTAAATACTTAAAGTGAAATGATGAACAAACAAACTCTTCCAAAGAAGAGGAAGCTGTAAAACTAACCATGAAGCTGCAAGGAGGTAAATTGAAAGGCAATGTCAGGAAATACTTTTTCACTGAAAAGGTGGTGGATGCTTGGAATGCCCTCCCGATGGAAGTGGCAGGAGCAAATACAGTGACAGAATTCAAAATGGCATGAGACAGACACAGTAGATCCCTTTACAGCAACAGGATAAAATCAAAATAAACTTAGCTATCTAATTTCTCAACATACAGGGATGCCCTACACGGAGCGGTGGGTTCACCCCTAAAACAAAGACATGGGGAAGGGTGGCCTGCATGGAGCGCCAGGTGCATCTACTCTTGCCATCTTACTGGGCAGATTAGATGGACCATACTGGTCTTTTTCTGCCGTCATTTACTATGTTACTATGTTATATAGCACTACAAGGTGTACAAAATGCTGTACAAAATCCCTCCTCATGTTGTCTACATCTTCCTGGGTGTCTACTCTATTGCAGATTTTGGTATCATCTGCTAAGAGGCAAACCTTACCCGACAGCCCTTCCACTATATCACTAACAAAGCTGTTAAAATGAACAGGACCAAGGACAGATCCCAGGGGCACACCACTGGTAACCTCCTTCTCCTCTGAGTGAGCTCCATTTACCTGTACCCTTTGTCCCCTCCCACTCAACCAATTTCCAAACCAGGCAGTAACTTTAGGGTGCCCAGTTTATAAGTTGCCTGTGAGAAACAGTGTCAAAGGCTTTGCAAATGCAATGTGTGCCTTTGAAACAGTCCTGACTCCTGGTGACCCAGAAGCTCCTGGGTTTTCTTGGCAGTGTCACTGGAAGTATATTGCCAGGCCTTTCTTCTGACTCACCTAACCACTAGAGTGTGTATAGAGTAACTAAATCTTATGTAGCAATCTTATTTTTTATTTTTTGTCGGAAGTTTTTGCCATGAGAGGTCTCCCCCTCTTGAAGCGTAACTTCCCTTTTAATCAAAACCGCGGCTCCAACTCCGCTGATACTTTATCGTGAAATTATGCACACTATTCAGTGCTATACCACAATATGAAGTCCCAATATAGCTCAACAGTTATAACTCAATGAAAATAACTTAAATGCAACTTGAATACTCATCTGATGAATGGGTTCTTCGCAGCCAATATCGCCGAACACAGTACTGCGTTTAGGGCCAAGTCATTTCATACTGGTCCTATTTCAACGCTTAATGCTACTGCAGAAGTTCCAAATGCATCTAGCAAGAACGCCAAAAAGAGTTCCTTACTCCTTTGAAAAACTGATGGTTTTTCAAAGGAGTAAGGAACTCTTTTTGGCGTTCTTGTTAGATGCATTTGGAACTTCTGCAGTAGCATTAAGCGTTGAAATAGGACCACTTGGCCCTCTCTGGACATCAAGTCTGGCCAGCAGATGGTTGCCTTAGTACCTCTTAGAAGAGAGTCACCAACCGCTACTACCCTTTGCTTCCTTGTGATTCTGCAGCTTTGGGACACTTAAGCTCTGTTTGCCCCAAAGTTGCAGAATCACACTTTACAGTATTAAACTTTATTTTCTAAATATATGTATAATGAGAGAGGAGTGTTTTTAAAAGGAGTAGAGGAGTAATGTGTAGCTAAGTGATTAGGGCAGCAACCTGGAATCAGAAAGACCAGAATTCAAATCCCCTGATACTACTTGTGGCCATAGGCAAGTTACTTAACTCTCCACTTCCTGAGATGCAACTTTAGATAGGGAAATACCTACAGTACCTGATTATAACTTGTATTGAACCACTACTTCAACCACTCTGCTCAATAATACAGTCACACAATTTCAATTTCCACATATACACAGATGACATTATGCTATATGGACCAATAACCATCACAAACGCCCCACATAGTTGCTGCATTGTTTCAACAGTTTCCAGATGACTCCAAGAAAACAATCTCACAATCAACCTCAAGAAAACAGAAGCATTATTTGTCACAAAGGATCAGACCTTCACCCCACCAATACAAATAAAATACCTAGGAGTCATGCTCAACCACACTCTTTTACTCAAGCAACAGATAGCAAAAACCACAAAAATGTTATTCTTCAAAACCAAAATGATACAGCACCTCAGACCACTCCTAGATTCCCAGGACTTCAGATCAGTACTACAAGCAATGACACTACAAGCAATGACACTCCCCCACCTCGATTACTGTAATGTAATATATCAAGGACTCCCTCTCTCCACTCGCCACCCTCTACAGACAGCTCTTAATACAGCCACCATTGTAGGGAAGAGTGGCCTAGTGGTTGGGGCAAGTTACCTCAGACCAGAAGGTTGGGGGTTCAAATCCCACTAGAGGTCAGCAACCTTGGGCGGGAAGGACTGGGGTTTCCAGTCCCACAGGTGCTCCTTGTGGTCTTGGACAAGCCACTTAACTCTCCATTGCCCATGCTCCCTGTAAAATAGTTATCTCCAAGTTGTAATGCCCTGTTCAATGTAATTTCAGTTTGTTCAATTAAACCATCTTGATATTATGAAAGGTGGTATATAAGAAATGATAAATAAATATGACCACACCACTCCAATATTGAAGCACCTCCACATCTTCCCACTGGAATCTTGGATCAAGTACAAATCCTTACTGCTGATTTACAAAGCACTACACCAACAACAAACGTCACATCTACACACCTCTGATTTACAGCCTTCTCTGAAAGTAACACAGCCCTAGTTTGCTTTTCTATGGAAGTGGCTGAAACCAGAGAAGACCAGGCCAGAGGTAGCCAGGATTGTGCTATAGGAGCATATTTTGGAGGGCTTCACTGACCTGATGAAACAGTGGGTACATCAGCACCTCAAGCTTACACTGGAAATAGCCATGGGGTATCATGAAGCCCAGCTAGTGACTGAAGCAGACAGTGAGAAGGGGAAGCCAGAACGGATGTTAGCTTCTATATTCCAATCCCCAAAGTCATCTCCTAGGCAAATGCATGGCCCTAGCCATGACCCCTTCACCTGTTTTAGGTATGGAGCCAGGGGACACTTTGTTCAGGAATGTCCCCTGAGTACAGAAGAACCCATGGATGTCAGCCTAACCACCCCTCACATGTGCACTTTTGTGGACATTCCCCACTCCAAGGCACAGAACTTTGTGATTCCAATGGAGCTTGAGAGAACTTGCCTCCAAGCCTTGATAGGCTCTGGGAGTTTGTGGACCCTCATTGGCCGGGAAACCATAACTCGATTTCAAATTGACTGTGCAATGACAATAACACTAGCCTGTGTACATGGAGACCAGAGGCAGTATCCAACAGCACAGGTTTCACTTAAGACTCCATTGGGGCAAGTCATGCTGGAGGTCATGGTATTGCCCTGGCTTAGTATCCAGTGGTAATTGGCTCAGACTACCCAAACTTCAAAGCGATATGTGCCTGGCTAACAGATGGTTCCACTAAAGTCAGACCTGGAAGATTTCCCAGAGATGTTCCCCCTGGAAGACCCAGATCTATATATAGAGAATCTAAAGCTTGCTAAGTCTCAGAGTTGGCATCTCCAGGAAAAGCTAGACTACCACAGAATCTGTGGGTGGCTAGGAGGGAGTGATCCAGGGAAGGAGAGTCTAGAGAAGAAATACCTGGGGATATTTCAGGGCTCAGAACCCCTTCCCAGAGTGGTAGTTGGGGGAAGACCCAGGGATCATCAGGAGGCTCCAGCAAGAATGAGTCCCTTAAACATACCCGAGAGTGGGTTTTGGAGGTGGATGGGGTTCCAATAGGTAACAGAGAGTCCCCTGCAAGAACCTTTCCTTATTTTGTGCTAAAGGGAGATTTATTATACAGAGTGTCCAAGGGTTCCCTACAGGGGGAAGAGGTAGAACAATTGATAGTTCCCCAGCCCTATTGTCAGCAGGTGTTATCATTGGCCATAGCCATTTATTAAGGGAAACCTAGGGGTATAGAAATCACTAGAGCATGTTTTGGCCAAATTTTTCTGGTCCAGGGTCCATAAACAGGTGCATATATATTGCTAGTCATGCCCCACCTGCCAATTTCATAAACCTTCCAGAGTCCGACTGACTCCTCTAGTGCCTATGCCTATCATTGAAACCCCATTTTAAAGAGTGGCCATGGATCTGGTAGGACCCTTGGAGCAAACCACCCAAGGCAGAAGTATATTTTACTCATACTGGACTATGCTATCCAATACTGAGAGGCCATTGCTCTAAGAAATATGAAAAATACTGTGATCACAAATGCCCTCTGGGAAGTATTCTTACGGGTGGGAATATCTAATGAGATCCTCACAGATCAAGGAACACCCTTTGCATCCAAGCTGATGAAGCATATGTGTGCCTTGGTGAAAGTCAAGATGCTGCAAACATCACTATATCACCCACAGATGGATGGCTTCGCTGAGCGATTCAGTAAAACTCTAAAACAGATGTTAAAAAAGTTCATGCAGGATGACAGGAAGAATTGTGATATTCTCCTACCCTTATTTTTGTTAATATTTTAATTAATGGTGAATTTCAACAATACAGTCTACAAATACATGTGCAAGGCTGATGTTTGCCATCTGTGAGGTACCTCAGAGTTCCATGGGATTTTCATCTTTTGAGTTGCTATTCCAAAGATGGCCTAGAGGCATATAAGAGAATGTAAGTAAGTAAGTAAAATATTAGACATAGTTAGGAAAACTTGGGAAGAAGAACCCTGTCGGGTGTAATTTGGTGGAGGCAGCCCATAAGAAGGAGAGCGCCATCGGGCGAAGCTGCACACCGGTCTCCACGCCGCCCTGAGGCAGCCCATAAGAAGGAGGGCGCCATCAGGCGAAGCTGCACGCCAGTCTCCATGCTGCCGTGAGGCAACCCATTAGAAGGAGGGCGCCATCGGGCGAAGCTGCACGCCGTTCTCCACACCGCCCTGAGGCAGTCCATAAAAAGGAGGGCGCCATTGGGTGCGCACGTGCCTGGCGGGCCCACACCTGAGGGCGGAACCAAACCCCCAGGAGCAAACAGTCTCTGCATTACCCTCAAGTTTAACCCAAGACCCACTCCTGCGTGAACCATTAATGCAGCTCCAACAAATCTCCATAGCTACTGAAGAGCCAAGCAGGCACGATCGCTCCTCCACACCTCACCTCCTAACCCCAACCATATCACGATTACCACCCTACACGTATCTCTGCTTTGGCCTTGCTTCCCACTGCTGGCTGCGATCTTACTTCCCATGGCCTGCCTAGAACTTGCTCCTATTGTTTGCCTTGAACTTGTTACCCATTGCCTGTATAGAACTTGCTACCCATTGTGTGCCTAGAACTTGCTGCCCATTGCCTGCATAGTACTTGCTACCCATTGTTTGCCTAGAACTTGCTACCCATTGCCTGCATAGTACTTGCTACCCATTGTTTGCCTAGAACTTGCTACCCATTGCCTGCATAGAACTTGCTACCCATTGTATGCCTAGAACTTGCTACCCATTGCCTGCATAGTACTTGCTACCCATTGTTTGCCTAGAACTTGCTACCCATTGCTTGAACAGACCTTGCTGCCTACTACCATGGCCCCACATCACATTGTCCTTCTCTTCCTCATCCTCCCCAACTGCCTCCCCTCCTACCAACACCCTCCCTCCTCTTCCCCCTACCCTCCCCCTACCTTCCTCACTTCTCCCTCCATTCTGCCCCCTAGCCTAGCATCTGCTCTTGAGCTTCATCACACCATCCCCCGCATTCAACCAGCCCCCCTCTCTTTAAGGCAACTCCACCCTCGCTTCCACCATACTATCTCCACTTTACCACGCTCTCTAATACTCATTCTCCTTCTCTCATCAGGCAATATCAACCCCAACCCTGCCCCCCCCATTTCTTTCTCACCCTAGAAAAAGTTCCTCACGTACCCTATCTAATCTCATCCGCATCCCGCTCCTCCCCCCTTCTTCCCTCCCTCACTCATCCCACAATCACTCATCCATAGATATCAACTCCAACCCTACCTCTAAAAATAAATCTTCACATAACCTACCTGATACCATCAATTCACCCCTCACTTCCCCTCCCTCATGTCCCTCTTGGAGAGCACACACACCCAGACGTACCCACCCACACCCTGCTCCCTCTAAATCTCGGTATTACCCTTGAAATAGACCCCCAAGCTACTCTGATAAGAAATCCACACGTAACTTATCCAACCTTATCCATATCCCGTTCCTCCCCCCCTCCACTCTCCCGTTTTCATGCGCCCTATGGAACGTATGCTCAGTCATTAAAAAAACCCTTTTATTCACGATCTTTTTATCTCTAATGCCCTACACCTTCTTGCCATTACCGAGACCTGGCTCCCTCCAGATGACACCGCATCCATTGCCTCTCTCTGCTACCAGTTCCCCCATACACCTCAATCTACTGGTCGTGGTGGTGGCGTTGGCCTCCTACTCTCTCCCTCCTGCCAATTCCAACCCCTCCTGCCACCCCAATCACACTCCCCCCTCTCCTTTGAAGTCCAGTCCATTCGCCTCCTCACACCACTTCCCCTCTGAGTAGCTGTTATTTATCGCCCACCCGAAAAATCCAAATCAACCTTCCTCACCGACTTCGACTCCTGGCTTTCTGCCTTTATGGATCCCTCCTCCCCCACTCTTATTCTTGGCGATTTCAACATTCACATCAACAACCCCTCCGACCCCCATGCCTCAAAGTTCCTCGCTCTTACCTCCTCGTTCGACTTCCAACTTTGCTCCACTGCCCCCACCCACCTACACAGCCACTGCCTTGACCTAATACTTTTCTCCAATTCCTCTCCCTCAAACCTCCACAAATCAATCCTTCTCTCATCTGACCATCACCTTTTAACATTTACTCTTCAGCTTTCGCCATTCCAACCTCGTCCTGTCTCCTCCAACCTATTTTGAAACCTTCATAATATTGATCCCCTGACTCTCTCCTCCAACATTTCTCCATCTCTTTCCTCCATTATATCTTCCAAGTCCGTCGACGAGGCATTATCTTCATACAATGCTACACTATCCTCAGCCCTTGACACTCTTTCCCCTCCCACCCCATGTCCTGTCAAATGATCTACTCCCCAACCCTGGCTTTCACCCACAATCTGTTACCTACGCATCTGCGCCCATTCTGCCAAATGAGCTTGGTCCAAATCCCACTCCCCAGAAGACCTTCTACACTTCGAATTCATGCTTGGCTCCTTCCAGTCAGCCTTAGCACTTGCCAAACAAGATTACTACATCCATCTGACTAACTCCCTTGCCTCTGATCCTCACTGTCTCTATATTATAGTATGTACTATACTACTGCCACTAGGTAACTAGACCTTATCATTTACATATCTTTGCACATTGATTTTGTATTGTATTTTATGCTATTAGTTAATGATAGCTCTCATCCCATCACTATCTGAAGCCTACCACACACTGCAACTAGTTTACCTTATATGTTTGCACAATTCCAGAGTGCCTACCACCCTGCCACGGGTCATCTATTGTCTCCTCACAACACACTAATCTATAATTAGTCCTCTGAGGCGGATAGCTCTAAGGACAGTCCCAACACCTAGCAACTCAACATGGCCATCTCTCTACTTGCCTTCACTAGTCTCTACCTCCTAGCAAATGCCATCCAGAACACCTCAGCATTCTCACCTGGACATAATCACATCCCTATCCTACATAGCCTTGGAAGAAGAAACTATTCCAGCCCTCACCACACACCACCACATACACTCCATGTCAGACATTCACACCTACTCTATGTTTCACTCAACCATCCTGGTAGCCCCAAGCCCGAATCTACTTCAGTACATAGTAAACTGAGATGTGTCCTCATAAATTCACGCTCAGCCCACAAGAAATGGCCTGTCATCACCGATCTCATTGCAAATCTTAATTTAGACATCCTAATGGTTACAGAATCCTGGATGTCAGACACAGACACAGTCCTCATAAATCAGCTCGTCCCTCCAAACTTTGCAATACACACCTGCCATAGAGCCAAACGGAGGCAGAGTTTTCATCCTAGTAAGAACTTATCTCCAGTTCCAGATGCTATCTTCTAAAAGTCTCATGCACATGGACACAGTGACCATAGCTAATAAGCACAACACTATAAATCTCATCTATAGAGCACCTACCTCCCCTCCAGAAGATCTATCTAACGTAATAGACATAGCCTGCAACCCTGAGATCCCAAGTAAACCAAACTGGTTAATTGGAGACTTCAATCTCACATCCCTGCAACCCTCAAATGCCAACACTTTCCTTGAAGCCATGTCTGACCTCAGCTATATACAGATGGTGAATGCTCCCACTCATTACAAAGGAAACTCACTTTACCTCATTTTCGCCCCCCAGTCAGAGTCAAGACACAACCTCAACCTTTCCATCACTCCTGTCCCTTGGTCATACCACAATTTAATCACTTTCCAAATACCTTCACAGCAAGATCAAGCCCTATCCAGCCACACAAATACAAGCTCTTCAGTAATGATGCACCGCTTTAAATCCCTGGACAAGGACGAGTTCATCAATAGTGCTCTTCCAACACTCAGTCAAAATGCTCAAAACCTGGAAGATATGATCTCCAGATGGAATACCACCCTGAAATCATGTTCTCAGATATTTTCCTCGAACAAAGCACCATCAAGAAAAAGAAAAGCAGCCCCATGGTTTTCTGCTGAACTACACTCATCTCTTCTTCTACTAAGGATGCACAAAAGAAAATGGCGTTGCTCTCGTTCCACAACAGACCAAACAACATACAAGAACCTTCTAAAACTTCACTGTGAGAAAATATCTGATAAAGTGAGAGCACATCATACTGAGCTCCTCCTCCGTTCGCTAAATAAACCACATGACCTTTTCAGTATTGCAAAATCCTTAACCAAGGAACCTTCCACTCCTCAGCCAGAATCAATTCAACCTCAGACTTACGCTATATACCTCCAGTCTAAAACCCTCAAAACAAACGCTGCACCGAGCCCCGTGCCTAGTTACATCCCCTTTGCACAGCCACTGCTAACAGAGTTCACACCTCCTGCAGAGAAATACATCATAGATCTCATCACCACTATCAACACCACTACTGCTCCAAATGACCCATGTCCAGCTTACTGGATCAGAACGATGAAAGCAGAACTCAGCCCAACTCTATCCTACATCATGAAGCTTTTCTTCTCATCAGGAACATTCCCAACAGACCTTAAACAGACATCCATACGTCCTCTTCTAAAAAACAACAGACTGGACCCAATAAGGCCAGATTCATATCGCCCGATCTCAAGCATACCCCTTCTAGCTAAACTAATTGAGAAGGTTGTCCAAAGACAGATTCAACAACACATTGATGTATCATCCCCTCTTGATCCCTGCCAGCACGGGTTTTGTGAATCCCATGGAGTAGAGACCCTACTTGCCATGCTAACTAACACCTTAACTAGAGGTATAGACAAAACAGAAAATGGGTTTGTACTTATCTTCCTCGATATTGCTGCTGCATTCGACTCTGTGAATCATGAGCAGTTACTTATCCGACTACGGGAAAAGGTAATCCAGGGCCTGGCTTGGGAATGATGCAAATCATATCTAGATGACCGATGGCAACAGGTGCGGATAGGATCCACAACATCTGATCCATTCCAGCAGCAGCAGGGAGTACCCCAAGGTTCCTCCCTGTCTGCATTACTCTTCAATGTATATATGCAGCCTATATGTGATATCATTCGCTCATTCAACATATCCAGCCTGATCTACACTGACGATGCAGGCCTTCATGAAATACAAGAGATCACAGAGAGAGGAAGACAGGCATCTGTATTTGGAAAAACTTAGAGAAGCTAGCAAAGTAGTCAAGAAGGCAAAGATTCAAAAGGAGGAGGAAATAGCCAATGCAATAAAATGGGGGGATAAGACATTTTTCAGATATATTAGTGAGAAGAGGAAGGGCAAAAGTGGTATTGTCAGACTCAAGGGTGCAGGGGGGGAATATGTAGAAGCTGATAAGGATAAAGCGGAATTGCTTAACAAATATTTTTGTTCTGTGTTCACAGATGAAGAACCAGGAGCAGGACCTCAGAAAACACCCACAAATAAGAACAGAAGCGAGGGACATCTTGAACAATTTTCAGAAGACTGTGTTCGTGAGAAACTAGCTCAACTTAAAGTAGACAAAGCGATGGGACCGGATGGGATACACCCTAGAATACTGAGGGAACTTGGGGACGTTCTAGCAACTCCACTGACTGACCTTTTCAATGCCTCGTTGGAGTCGGGAGTGGTGCCAAAGGACTGGAGAGAGGCTCATGTGGTGCCTTTACACAAAAGCGGAAATAAGGATGTGGTTGAAAACTACAGGCCGGTTAGTTTAACTTCAGTGGTGAGTAAATTATTGGAAACGCTGCTGAAAGAGAAAATAGTGAGGTTTCTGGAGTCCGGCGGATTACAGGATCTGAGGCAGCATGGATTCACCAGAGGCAGGTCTTGTCAGACAAATCTGATCGATTTCTTTGACTGGGTGACCAGGGAGTTGGACCGAGGGAGAGCTCTAGATGTGGTGTATTTAGATTTCAGTAAAGCCTTTGACACTGTTCCTCACAGGCGACTTATAAACAAACTGAGCACCCTAGGGATGGACCCTAAAGTTACTGCTTGGGTTAGAAATTGGTTGGGTGGGAGGCGACAAAGAGTACAAGTAAATGGAGCTCACTCTGAGGAGAAGGATGTTACCAGTGGTGTGCCCCAGGGATCTGTCCTTGGTCCGATTCTTTTTAACATCTTTGTTAGTGATATAGCGGAAGGGCTGTCGGGTAAGGTTTGCCTCTTTGCGGATGATACCAAAATCTGTAATAGAGTAGACACCCAGGAAGGTGTAGATAACATGAGGAGGGATCTAGCTAAGCTTGAAGAATGGTCTAGAATTTGGCAGCTGGGATTTAATGTTAAAAAATGTAAGGTCATGCATTTGGGCTGCAGCAATCCTAGGGAGCAATACAGTATAGGAGGTGAAGTACTTTTGTCCACTAAAGAAGAGCGGGACCTAGGCGTGGTTGTGTCTGATGATCTTAAAGTAGCTAAATAGGTAGAAAAGGCGACGGCAAAAGCTAGAAGGATGCTTGGGTGCATACGGAGAGGAATGGCTAGCAGAAAAAAGGAGGTGATAATACCTCTGTATAAGTCTTTGGTGCGACCTCATTTGGAGTATGGTGTGCAATTCTGGAGACCACACCTTCAAAAGGATGTGAACAGGATGGAGTCGGTGCAGAGGGTTGCTACTAAAATGATTAATGGGCTTCATTATAAAGCATATGAGGACAGACTTAAGGATCTTAATATGTACACCTTAGAGGAAAGGCGGGATAGAGGTGATATGATTGAGATGTTTAAATACCTCAGTGGCATAAATGTTCAGGGAGAGAGCCTCTTTCAATTGAAAGCAAGTTCTGCTACGAGGGGACATGGGATGAGGGTGAAGGGAGATAGATTCAGGAGTGATATGCGGGAATATTTCTTTACGGAAAGAGTAGTGGATCCATGGAATAGTCTCCCAGTGGAGGTGGTAGAGATGAGGACAGTAACTGAATTCAAAAAAGCATGGGACCAACACAGAGGATCTCTAAAGCTAGAAAGTGGACTGTTGTAGTTGTTGTTATGGAAGGACAGACTAGATGGGCCTTGTGGTCTTTTTCTGTCATCATGTTTCTATGTTTCTATGTTTCTATGTCTTGCTGTTCACTCAAATCAAAATTATGCATCCTGACCTCTCCCCTCTAGTAGACTGCTTCAATGCAATCACTGACTGGCTTCTAGCTCAGAATTTACGTATAAACTTTAAGAAAACCGAGGTCTTATATATCACAAAGAACAAGAACTTCTCTCCCCCCACTACCTTGAAGGTGAGAGATGCGGAGCTCCCATGCAAATCTTGAATACGCTACCTGGGAGTCACATTCGACCAACAGCTAGACTTCAAAGAACACATAAAGAACACCACCAAATCTATTTACAATAAAATCTTGACTTTAAGGCACCTGAGACCTTTTCTAGCTCCAGATGATTTCAGAACAATATTCCAGACGCTTGTAACACCACATTTCGACTATGCAAATATCATTCTGCACGGTCTCCCCAAGAGCACCTCAATCCACTGCAATTGGCAATGAACGCAGCAGCCCACATTCTCTGCGGTATATTCAGAAGAACCCATATCACACCCATACTTATGGAATTACATTGGCTACCGATAAACAGCAGGCTCACCTACAAGGCACTACTTTTAACCTTCAAAGCAATCAACCTGATATCCCCCTCGTCCATCACAGCTCTCCTCACCGTCACCCCCAACAACAGGCTGAGAAGGTCAGTAGCTGCCAATACTCTAATCATCCCAATGGATGCTACTAAATGCACACAAACAACTAGGAATAGATCCTTTGCTTTCTATGCCCCTAGGTGCTGGAACAACCTCCCACCACAAATTAGATCAATCAGGGACCTTTCACAGTTCAGCCCTTAAGCATCATTTGTTCCTCTTACACTTTGCCCACCCAAATCCCAACCCAACTATCCCCAACACTTCAACTCACGCAAGCAGCCACTAACACACTCATAAGCAGACTTATGACAAAGCAATCAACTGAACCATCCATCAGGTACATTTACGACGGGCTTGTAGATGATAATGACGAATGAATAAATCAATAGCAGCTTGTGATTATATTTATTATAAATTGTAAATAGTTTCCCAACCACTAATGGTTGTTGTTCCTGTATATAGTTTCCCTAGTTATATATCCGAGTTATATTACCCTGTTACAATGTAAGCATATGGCTACTTGGTCTGTTGCAAAATTTTGTTATTTGTAAACCGCACTGATACTGAAAAGCGCGGTATAGAAGAGCATGTAAATAAATAAATAAATAAATAATGCCCTCAATTCTCTCCTTAAGGTCCCCCCGCCCCCGATCCTGCCCTCCCTTTCTGCCCAAACCCTAGCCGACTACTTCCATGACAAAATCCACAAGATTACCCTCCAATTCCCCACCCCCTCATCTACCTCCTGTCCTCCCCAATTCTACCCCCCCATCCATACTCCCCCTGCCACCCTCTTCTCCTTCCCTCCGATCGCTGAAGAAGAAACTACACTCCTCCTTTCCTCCTCCAAACCCACCACCTGTTCATCAGAACCTATCCCCACCCATCTCCTACATTCCATCTCCCTCACCATTGTCCCCTCCATCACTCATATCCTCAGCCTTTCACTCTCCACTGCAACTGTCCCCATTGACTTCAAACATGCTGTTGTCACACCCCTCCTCAAGAAACCCTCACTTGATCCCACATGCCCTTCTAACTATCGACCCATCTCCCTCCTTCCCTTCATATCTAAACTATTAGAACGAGCAGTCCACAGTCGCTGCCTCGACTTCCTCACCTCCCAGGCCCTCCTGGACCCACTACAATCCGGCTTCCATCCCCTACACTCCACTGAAACGGCACTCACAAATGTCACCAATGACCTGTTCCTAGCTAAATCTAAGGGCCTCTATTCTATCCTCATCCTTCTTGACCTTTCCGCTGCCTTTGACACCGTTGACCACAACCTTCTCCTCGCCACCTTCACCTTGTTTGGCTTCAAGGACTCTGTACAATCCTGGTTCTCCTCCTACCTCTCCCATCGCTCATTCAGTGTATGCTCTGGTGGCTTCTCCTCCTCCCCTACCCCGCTCCATGTAGGTGTACCCCAGGGATCCATCTTGGGTCCCCTCCTTTTCTCTCTCTATACCCAAGGCCTTGGCGTGCTTATCTCCTCCCATGGCTTTCAGTACCATCTCTATGCCAATGACTCCCAAATCTATCTCTCTACACCTAATATTTCTCCGGCAACCCAGTCCAAGATCTCTGCCTGTCTTTCGGACATCACTGCCTGGATGTCTCATTGCCGATTGAAACTGAATATGGCCAAGACTGAACTCCTTGTCCTTCCACCCAACTCCTCCCCTCCACTTCCCCCTCTCTCGGTCCATGTGGATGGATCTATTATCCTCCTTGTTCCCTCGGCCTGCAATCTTGGGGTTATCTTTGACACCTCTCTCTCCTTCTCTGCTCATATCCAGCTTGTAGCTAAGACCTGCCGCTTCTTTCTCTAAAACATCAGCAAAATCCACCCCTTCCTCTCTGAACACACCACCAAAATGCTTATCCACTCCTTAATCTCCTCTCGCCTCGATTACTGCAACCTACTCCTCACTGGTCTCCCCGTGAGCCACCTCCTTCCCCTTCAATCTATACAAAATCATGCTGCTCGACTCATTTTCTGCCAGCCTCACCAAGCCCACATTACTCCTCTTCTCAAGTCACTTCACTGGGTCCCTGTCCAATTCCACATCCAATTCAAGCTTCTCCTGCTGACCTATAAATGCATTCACTCTAAGGCCCCTCAATACCTCTTATCTCTTATCTCTCCCTATGTCCCCTCTCGAAATTTGCGCTCTGCTAACAAATTACTTCTATCAATGCCTTTCACCTGCACCGTGAACTCCCGACTGCGCTCCTTTCACCTTGCTGCACCATACGCCTGGAACAGCCTACCTGCATCCGTGAGCCAGGCATCCTCCCTGGCCGCCTTCAAATCCAGGTTTAAGACCCACCTCTTCACCGTTGCATTCAGATCCTGACTTCCATCCTCATCTTATCCTAACCCCCATCAATGTTTATGACCAAACTATTGACCAAACTGTATGACACCGTACCTTGCGCTGAACTGACTAATTTTCTGTACTGTTCTGACTAGATTGTAAGCTCTGATGATCATGACTGAAGGGCAGGGACTGTCTCTTGTATGTTGGCTACCTTTTGTAGGTTAGCTGTGCAGTGCTGTGTGCGTGGCACTTTATAAGTGCTCAATAGTAATATACATGCAAGACCAGCTGAGGAAAACCAGAGAGGTGGCCAAACTCAGTCTAGAAAAAGCCCAAGCCAAGCAGGCCAGGGGCTACAATATAGCAGCCGTGCACCACACCTCCCAACTGGGAGATAGAGTTTTAGTCTTGCTGCCCTCATCTGAGAGAAAGTTACTCTGTAAATGGCAGGTGGAAGAGAAAGTGGGCCTTTAAGTGCCCAGCCAAATAAACGGAAAAAGGCCAAAATTTACCATATTAACGTATTGAAAAAATGGACTCCAGTGACGGCTATGGTGTTATAGGGAGAAATGTCAGCCTTCTTGGATCCAGCTCAAGTCCCAATTGGAGACTAGCTCTCTGCTGCCCAGAGAAGATATTTAGAAGGTTTGATCCACCAGAACCTAAAGGTGTTCTCCACCTGCCCGAGACAAACCCACCTCATTTGTCATGATATTGTTACTGACCCTGGGGTGGTTATATGATAATGATCCTACTGGATTCCAGAGGCCTAGTGACAGGCTGTCGCCAAAGAGCTGGAAGATATGCTTAACCTGGGAGTTATAGAAGAATCTATGAATGACTGGTCATCATCCAACGTCTTAGCTCCTAAACCTGATGGAAGCATCAGATTCTGCATTGACTTCTGGAAGGTCAATGCAGCTTCTAATCTGGAAGCATATGCCATGCCCAGTTTAGATAAGCTATTCGAGTGACTCAGTGGAGAACTCTTTATATCAACCTTGGATCTGATCAAGGGATACTGGCACGTGCTCTTGACTCTGGTTGTCAAGGAAAAGACTGTTTTTTCAACACCACAAGGCTTGTTCTGGTTGACACTACTGCCCTTTGTATTATACCAGACTCCTGCCATGTTTCAGTGCTTAGTTAATTGCCTACTGAGACTGCACAAGGAGTATGTGGCTGCATACCTTGACGACATTGTCATCTACATCAGAGACTGGACCACCTATCTAACCCAAGTACAAGCCATGTTGATCAACCTGCAGAAGGCCGAGTTGATGGCCAAATCCAAGAAATGCTTTCTGGGAGGTTGGGACATTCAATACCTGGGATATTTAATCACGAATGGGCATATATGACCTCAACTATGGAAGGTGGATGCCATTGCCCAGGTCCCCATCCCAAAATTGAAGAAAGAAGTTTGTGCCTTCCTTGTATTGATGGCTATTACTGTCAGTTGAGTCTCCAATCCTACCAATTTCAGATCCGCCATAGGACTGGTCAGACTCACCTGAACGTGGACTTCCTTTCCCGGATGGGGGTCTGGGTGAAGCAGGTGGTCAACGGAGCATGGTTGAGCTGAAGCAAGGGTAGGTGATGGGATCTATAGAATGTTAACCATCCCTCTCCAAAAGGAGTATCAACAGCCCCCTTTAAGAGAGTCTGCAGCCCCGAGCTCAGGAGGGCTGCATACTGCAGGAAGAAGAGGGGCCCATGGAGCCAGAAGTCCTTCCAAAGTAAGCAGTAGTTTAAGAAGGAGGTTTAACAAGCTGGGACAGAATAAAAACTGCTTTTGTTTTCCCTGAACTGCTGTCTGGCCTGTATTCTAAAGAAGACCTCTTGCTACCACACGCTACATTACCATAGAGGGACAGACTCAGAAGTAATCTGAAGAAATATTTCTTCCTAGAAAAGAAGGTGGATGAATGGAACAGCCTCCTAATGAAGGTGGTAGAGACAATAAGAGTATCTGAATTCAAAACAGCATGGGACAAATATGGAGGATCACAGTAGAAGAGGAAGAGATTGCAGAACTTAATAGTTCTTATGGATGGGCAGACTGGATAGACCATATGGTCTTTATCTGCATACATTTTCTATGTATGTTTCTGTATACCATACCTTTCCTAGCTTCTCTCTCACTTTCCTAATCTCCTATCCCACAATGAGATTTTCTCTCAAAGATCAAGCATTCCTGAAAAACTCTATGAAACTGAAATTTCAAAAACAGACACTGAGACACTAACAGCAGCACTTCTCTGCTTAAAAGAGGGAGGCATTCTGCTCCTTGCAAGAACATAAGACTAAAAGGTTTGCTATACTGTGTCAGACCAATGGTCCATCAATCCCAATATTCTGGTTCCAACACTGGTCAATCCAGGTCACAAGTACCTTGCAGGATCCCAAAAGATATATGCATTCCATGTTTCTTATTCCAGGGATAAGAAGCAGATTTCCCCCAGTCCTCTTTAATAATAGTTTATGGACTATTTCTCCAGGAACTTGTCCAAACCCTTTTAAACCCATCTACAGCTTTTGCATCTTCTGGCAGTGAATTCCGGAGTTTAATTACTTGCTGAGTGAAGAAATATTTTCTCCAATTATTCTTAAATTTAATATTTTGTAGATTCATTGCATGTCCCCTAGTCTTTATACTTTTTGAGGAGTAAACAACCAATTCCTGTTTGCTGGTATATTCCACTTATTATTTTATAGATCTCTATCATATCTCCCCTCAGCTATCTCTTCTCTAAGATGAAGTGCCCTAACCTTTTAAGCCTTCTTTATAGGGGTAACTTTTCATCCCGTTTATCATTTTGGTTACCTTCCTCTGTACTAAGATTTTTTTTCCTTTTCTACTTCTAACTCATAAGCCCCAGTACAGTACACCTTCCTCATTCCTTCTAAGTTACACAGAAAATGGCTCTCTTGGGCTTGTGCAAGGCTGTCTTCTAATGCTATAGTGACATAATGACCCTCTGCATAACTTGAGCAGGGATATATTTCTTTGACTGCTTATCAAGGATTTCCAACATGATTGGCTGAAGGACCTCATGTTTCTTGCTTGTTACTCCTTTCTCTTTCCCCTTCTCTCAAGTGTGCCTGGCTACATGCATATGACAAGATGAAAACAAAGATAACAGCGATTCATCAAAACTTCATGCCTATGAGCATTCAGTTAATTTGTCTTCCTCTCCTTCAATCTGTTCAACATTCTGCTGCACGGTTAATCTCCTGCAAGTCTCGTCCTGCTCATATTACCCCTCTTCTCAAGTCTCTTCATTGGCTTCCTATCTGTTTCCACATTCAGCTCAAATTTCTCCTGCTGACCTATAAGTGCATTCATTCTGTAGCACCTCACTACCTTTCCTCTCGTCTCTCCTTACAACCCTCCTCGGGAACTCCGCTCAAATTGCTTCTGTCTGTGCCCTTCTCTGCTATTGCTAACTCCAGATTTCGCTCCTTTCACCTTGCTGCTCCTTATGCCTGGAACAAACTACCTGAGTCTGTACATCAGGTGCCTTCTCTGGCCCTTTTCAAATCCAGGCTAAAAACGTACCTCTTTGCTGCCACTTTCGGATCTTGACTCACCTGATCTCCTTTGTGTTTCCTTACCATTCCCCCTAGATGTATCCCATGTCTACAGCTACTGTGTTGTCTGTCTTGACTAGATTGTAAGCTCTGACGAGCAGGGACTGTCTCTTACATGTCTGTGCAGCGCTGCATACGTCTTGTAGCACTATACAAATGCTCAAAGTAGTAGTAGTAGTAGTAGTAATGTCTTGGAACTACCAAAAACATTACGATTTGTTGCATTTTGCCATTAGTTGGGCAATGAATACATATCCCAAATGTCTACATTTTAAGACGTGTTTTTAGCTATTATGCCATTACTTCATAAAGAAAAGTAAGCAAAAGTCAGCAGGGTGGACAGGATTCATATCCCAATATGGACTTTTATGATCTTAGGCTAGTCACATACAGTAATTCTCCATCTTCTCTACACCCTTTGGATGTTTTAAGGCCACAGCAAGCACTTTCCTGATGCCTGTTTGTGCCTGGATCAGGTATAATTGTGGAGATGCCTAAAGATGTCCCCAGCATTTCTGAAATCAAACAGAGATGTCTAAGTTCATTGCACCTCTTCAGACACATCTCTACTGTGCCCCCTGCCTTCTTTTACAGACGTCCCCATACCGGAGACGTCTATGTCTAACGTTATGTGTAAAATGGCTAAAGAGATGTCTCCATGACTTCAGCATCCATATGCAGATCTTCAAACATTCAAATCATGATTATGACTTTTAAAATGACCCCCTTAGCCTCTACTTGGACTGATTAATGATATCTTCCACCACCGCTCCACAGATGCACTTCAGGATATAATATTCAAAGACGCCAGCAGCAGACCTAGAAGGACCAACAGTGGCAACAGGATAAGCACACCCGCAGGTTATCACAGAACTAAACAAGCAACGCCTAAGAGAGCACCCTCGTTGCTAGCCCCTGCAATGTGGAATTCCTCCCTATGGAATTAAGGGCCCTGAACGACTCTAAAGACTTCCGTAAGGCACTCAAAACCCTGCTCTTTATTGAGGCCTATGAGCAAGCGTTATAAGTTGCTATACTTGATATCACCCACATGGCCCAACATCAACCTACAATACCTGACCCCAACCACCCTCCACACCCAGACCCATAAATACTTCATATTTATGTTTGTGAGTCATACCCTACCTGTTGAATGTGAATCCATTTGTGTTGTGACCACTTTGATTGAAGGATAAGGTGGTATATAAAACTGTCTAAATAAATAAATCTACTTTTGTTTTTTGGCCTACTTGATTTCAGGTGCAGAAGTCAGGGGATGTGCAAGCTTCCATGCAGGGAAAAAAATAAGATATTTACATAAGAACATAAGAACATAAGTTATGCCATACTGGGTCAGACCAAGTTCCATCAAGCCCAGTATCCTATTTCCAACAGTGGCCAATCTAGGTCATACGTACCTAGCAGTATCCCCAAAAGACACAGGTTCCACAATGCTTGTATTGGGTCAAGCATTGATATCCTGGGTCCCTTTTTAATAATGGTTTATGGACCTTTCTTCCAGGAACTTGTCCAAACCTTTTTTAAACCCAGCTACACTAACAGCTCTTACTACATCCTCCGGTAACAAATTCCAGAGTTTGATTACACGTTGAGTGAAAAAATATTTTCTCTTATTTGTCTTAAATAGTTTACCCTGTAGCTTCATTACTTGTCCCCTAGTCTTTCTATATTCTGATAGCGTAAACAATCGATCTACATTTACCTGTTCTACTCCATTCATGAATTTATAGACCTCTATCATATCTCCCCTCAGCCGTCTCTTTTCCAGGTTGAAGAGCCCTAACCTTTGTAGCCTCTCTTCATAGGAGTAGCCTTCCATCCCCTTTACCATTTTGGTGTCTCTTCTCTGTACCTTTTCTAATAACGCTATTCCAAGGCCTGTGGACTTTTTTTGGATCATCCTCTGGGAGGATTGTCAAGGTACCAGAAGGAAAGAGCCACTGTTGGAAGTCTTATCATTTATCTCACTGAGTAATGGACAGTCAAAAAGATAGGAAGAAAATCAATGCCTTTGAATTATGGTGCTGACGACAAATACTGTGTACACCATGGACTGCCCAAAGAACAAACCAGTCAGTACTAGAGGAGATAAAATCTAAGCTTTCTTTAGAAGCTCAGATGACAAGACTTTAATTTCATACTTTGGATACATTATGCAAAGAAGAGATCATTAGAGAAAGACATTATGCTTGGCAAGGTTGAAGGTCAATGCAAAAGAGGAAGACCAGCAATGAGATGGCTTGATAACAATAACAGCAGCTGTGGTTGCCACTCTATCAACAATGAGCCCCTTGACTGAAGACCGAATACAGTTTAGGGCAATTATCCAGAGGGTTGCCATGAGTCGACACCGACTCAATGATACTTAACAACAACATATGGATCATCTAATTGTCCTGATAAGCTATAGTAGATATGCCAGAAGATTAATTCAAAGTGAAGAAATTTGAATGTTTGCTATGGAATCCTGTAGAGCTGGGAATAGTTGATGTATTGAATAAAATTGACATTTTTAGAATCATCATTGCTCCAAGCTCATGTCCAGGATTTGGGTTCAAAAGAAGTGGAGCTTCCCTGAAGAACAGCAGCAGCATTGTGAAGAAGCCATTTACTAAGATGGAAGTGTCTGTTTCAATTAGTATCCACTTCCAGCAAAAGGAAAATCACTTAATAGCGCAGTTGACCACAACTTTAAGAACTTCAGTAACCAGAGGTGGGATAAGAACTCACCAGCAGCCACTGGCGACACATCTCTGCATTTTACACCTGATATATGTACATATATGCAGCAGGGGAGGAAGCAAAATTTTATGCATCTACAAGGTCTGTTTCTTCCCTCAAAGTAAGCATGTCCCCTTATCCTGGAATACCGATATTTAACATGGCTGAAAATATGTTCACTATAGAATCCCAAGCATAATTTTAATGTCAAATTACACAGGTCTGCAACGAAAAAGCTGCTTGATTATTTTCATCTAATTTCCATGTATTTTGGTGTGCTGAAAACAAATAAAATATTGAAAAAACTCCTAGACGTCATGATTTGCCACAACATGCAAAATTGTCTTCAAATTTATCAACTTTTTTCAAATTACTATTAATTAATTCAAATTACTCTTAATTAATTCACATAAGTGCATTTAAGATATAAAATGCCAAAAAATCCTTAAAGGGGTTGTCCGAGTTATGTAAAAAAAAATATAGTACTGTAAATTTGATGGTCAGCAATATATACATAAGCTAAGCAAGTTTTAAGTCTATCTTCTAATGGTAGAAGGGGTTAATATTTCCTGAAGAATCCAGTGGGAGGGAGACACAGGGCAGCTCCGGTCAGTGCAGGGGGGTGTGGCCAGCACTGTGACCTCTCGTGTACAGACACAGAGCTGCTCTCTCCTGCATGCCACACTTGTGCACGAATCATCATCAGGTTCTTGGTTCTAGGCTGTTCACACTTCTTCATCGCAATTCATGTTAGCTCGCCATTCTTCAACCGTTATGTTATGGCTCTGCGAAAGTGTATTAATTCGCCAGACAGTTTCTGTTTCATCTGTGGTGAATATACAGTGTTGAAGCAACAGCAGAATATTACAGACTTTGTGAAAAAAGTATACTTTGCATACTTTGGACTAAAAATTGGAGATCAAGATAAAGTATGTGCACCTCATAAAGTGTGCAAACGATGTGTTGAGGACCTCTGAAACTGGTTCAAGAGTAAGAAAAAATCTTTCCGTTATGGGATTCCTATGGTATGGCGAGAGCAAAAGAACCAAAGTGACGACTGTTACTTTTGTTCATGCGATGTGAAAAGGTTTAATTCCAAATGGAAGCATTCCATTTCATACCCCAATCTTCACTCGGCAATTCGTCCCATCCCCCATGGCACAGATATGCCAGTACCCAAGCCCCCTGTTACCTTGGAAGAGATACCTAGCTCCGGTGAAGGTGAAGTCATACCTGAACCAGATGACGAATCAAGTTCTGACTTTGAAGATGATACAAGAGCAAAATTGTTTTCTCAGGAGGAGATGAATGATTTGGTAAGAGACTTGAATCTTCCCAAAGATGCCACTGAGTTACTTGGATCAAGGCTGAAAAGCAGGAATTTATTGTTGCCAGGAGTGTCATCTTCATGGTTCAGACATCGTGAAAAGGAGTTCGTTCCTTACTTCGCCCAGGAAGACAAGTTGGTTTATTGCATCGATGTCGAAGGTCTGATGGGTCAATTTAAAATCCAATATGATTCAGAGCAATGGCGTCTTTTTATAGATTCTTCAAAAAGAAGTCTCAAAGCAGTTTTACTCCACAACAGTTTTTACACTTCCATACCTGTAGGTCATTCCGTACACTTGAAGGAAACCTACAAGAACTTGGAATTGGTTCTTCGTAAACCATGGTTGGCAAGTGTGTGGGGACTTGAAGGTCTTGTGCATGCTGCTCGGGCAACAAGCTGGGTATACCAAATATCCTTGTATTCTGTGTCTATGGGACAGTCGAGACCGACAAAATCACTGGACCAAGAAGAGTTGGCAGCCGAGGGTGCTAACAGTCGGTGAAAAAAATGTCCTCCGAGAAACTTTGGTACCTTCCCATAAAGTTCTTCTACCACCTCTCCACATAAAATTGGGATTGATGAAGCAATTCGTAAAATCACTTCCAAGAGATGGAGAATGCTTCAAATACTTGGTCACCAAGTTTCCAGGCTTGTCGGAGGCAAAATTGAAGGAAGGTGTGTTCATCGGACCAGACATTAGAAGGCTTATAGTTGATCAAGAGTTTGTCAATACCATGATGGATCCTCAAAAAGAAGGGTGGATTGCATTTAAAGAAGTCATACAGAAATTTTTAGGCAATAACAAAGATCCTCACTACAAAAAGATCATCGGACGAATGCTGAAAGCATTTCAAGCTTTAGGTTGCCTGATGAGTTTGAAAGTGCATTTCCTCCAGTCCCACCTTGACTACTTTCCTGAAAATTTGGGAGCTGTGAGTGAGGAACAAGGTGAACGATTCCACCAAGACATTAAAGAGATAGAAAGGAGATACCAGGGAAAATGGAGCATTACAATGATGGCAGACTACTGTTGAATGCTTCAGAGAGACATTCCAGATGCTACTCACAAGCGTAAATGCACCAAGAGGAGCCTCACAAGGAAGAAGAATCGAGTTTAGTGTGTGTAGGTGAGCTCATTTCAGTTCAAAAAAGGATTTTCATGAAAATATTGTAATAAAACTTTAATTTTATAATTCTATTTCCATTTATTTTGAGGTATTGCCTTATTTAACATAGTTACCTAAATTGTCAGGAAACATGATGTCCTATGACAAAATGGAGGTAATTTTCAGATTCAGCACACCAAAAAATATATAGATTACGTGGAATAACCAAAACAGCTCTCGAAAACGTTTTTTTTGAGATAATTAATAATTAATAATCTTCATGAAATTAATTATCATTTATACACTGATGACATTATGGTTTATACTATAATTGACCAAAATACCTTTGATACAACAAAAATTAATAACTGTTTGGCTGCTATGAATGATTGGCTTAATAACAACAACTTAAAAATAAATTCTGACAAAACAGAAGCAATGTTCATATCTAAATACCAGTCCTTAAAACTACCAATTGAAATCAATTTATTAAATAGAGAAAGAAAAATTAAAGATGAAGTAAGATATTTAGGTGTAACAGTAGATAAATATTTAAATTTAAAATCTCATATAAACAAAATTGCATCAAAAGCATACCATTGTTTAAAGATTATAAGAAGACTAAAACCAATAGTAAATACAAATCACTTTTGCACAGTATGTCAGGCAGTCATAACACCTCTACTTGAATTTGGAAACATCTTGTATCAAGGTCTTCCTAAACACTCTATCCATCCTCTCCAATTAGTTCAGAACACCACTGTGCATATTATTACTGGCTCTACAAAATTTGAACACATAACTCCAGTCCTCAAACAGTTACATTTGCTTACGGTTATTGCAAGGGCAAAATATAAAAACCTAATGACTATTTTCAAAATTTTTCACCAATCCTCAGCGGATATTCTACAATCTATTATTTCAAAAGACAAGAGCATAAGATCAAGACGATCTCAAAATATCAATAAACGTAATACTCCTTTAAACTTCAACAAATCAAAACAAATGACTTCTAAAAGAGCGTTTTCCTGTACGGCACCAGAGTTATGGAATTCTATTCCTGAAGACTTAAGAACTCAGGAAGACCTTAAGGACTTTCGCAAATCTTTAAATACTTACTTATTTATAGAATCATTTGGTGAAATTATTTAAATTAACCATTATGTATATTTAATTTCACTATGATATAGTATTATAACATACTGTTTTGTTTTGTATTTATATTGTAATGTATCATTTTGTTTTCCCATACCCTCAGTATGTAAGCCTTTGTTGTCTTGTCAACCACTTTGATTGAAGGATAAGGTGGTATACAAAACTGCTCAAATAAATAAATAAATAATTTTAGCCAGACTAGAAAAGGCAGGGTCCAGTCAGGCCATTTCACCTCTACAATCACTGTTTTCAAGGTAAGTGAGTTTGAAAATTCTCCTTCCTATTAACAATCCATTAAGGGGCAATTTTCAAAGAAGGCCAGCTCAACCATTAGACAAAATTGGCATCGCTTAAGGCAGCAGCTTCTGAGGGATGCAAAGAGCAGCAGTACTCAAAGCAAAGCAATAGATTCTGACAACCAGACATGTCAATGAACCATCGGTGCATGCATTTACATACAACTCCAAGTTTCATATTTTTTAAATATGGCCACTATGCATTTATTCAGAATTGTGGTCAGAAGTGTCAAGTTGGGATTGTTTGAGTTTAATGATCCAAATGTCGAGGGGGGGGGGGGAAGGAGAGGAAAGTCGGAAGGTTTGCCAAGGTAACCCAATATCCTTGCAAAGTTGTAAAGTATGAGGATGCTTTTAGCATCCATACTTAGCTCCTCCCTCCTACACCAGAGCTATTAAAGACTTGTGCTTCAAGCACCTACCCCTTTTGGTGGTCCATCTTGGGGATAAGAGGGCCCTTCTCCACACAGCAGCGACTTCCCTGCAAACAGGAACAGCACAGCAACAAATCGGCAAGGAGAACCAACGCTTCAGCAAGCAAGGAGAAAGAGAGGTAAGCTGGTTCCACGCGGCTGCTCTCCCTATCCCCTTTGTTCTTCCCTCCTACACCAGGGCTATTAAAGACCTGTGCTTCAGGGACACCCGTGCCTGGTGGGCCCGCACCTAAGGGCCTCGCCAAATAGCCCTTAGGCATGGCCCTTTGAAGTACCCTTTATAACAACCACTGAGGGTCCCTTGCCATGTTTAACCAAGACTCAACTGTCTCTCATGGACACATCTTAAAATCAGCCTCAGCGTAAGGAACCCTGAACAGAACCAGACATTTTCAAGAAGAACTAATGTTATCCTGTCCCTTCTAATGCTATCTTTAGCCCACCAATTAAAAGTATACAGACACTATGGGTAACAACACAAATAACAGCAGGAGGCATTACAATGTATCCATATTATATATAATTGTAACAATTTTTCTAATGCTCTCTCTATTTACTCATGCACTTGAATACAATAACCATTCCACAACACACATGATCCCAATAGTCACAGGGCATAGATATATCCAACTAAGCCTACCTCTGCACCATGTAAACCCAATACATCACAGTAGACTACTGGGAATTGACATCAAAATACCTCTACTTACCCACAAACCCCAGACCCTCTCAAACACCTCAGTAAAGATTGCCTTAATCAATGCCCAATCCATTAGAAATAAATTCCTTACAATAACAGATTACATAACAGAAGCTAATCTGGACATAATCTGCATCATTGAAACTTGGGTTACTAACACTGATCACATTATACTGAACCAAATCTCAAAACAGTCATACTCCATCTATAACTGTCCAAGAGCTGACAAAAGAGGAGATGGAGTGCTCATTGTAGCAAAAAAGCACCTTATGTTTAACACAATCGGCACACAGAACAAAGAGGACCTCAACTCAATAACAATTTCTAACAGGCACACATCAGTTTGCCTGTTTATCATCCATCCTGTACCAAAGTTAAGAGCCTATCATCTCTCCTTGAAGATGTATGCAGCATCAACTCAGTACGTATACCCCTACTACTTCTGTGAGACTTCAACATGCTTTCCTTACCAAACGCATTCACCACAGCTATGGATGATTTACAGTTCACCCAAATAATTATATCTATACACATGAAAGGAGCCAAACTCAATCTTATATACATTCCCAATGATTTACTCGACCAACAAGACAACTGTATCCCACCAGTCCCATGGTCAGATCACTTCCTAATAAATTTTAAATTGAGACTACCCACCTTCCTCCACACCAAGGAATACCAGCCAAGGAAACAAAGAAGATTCAATAGCTTCAAGAATGAAACATTCGCCCAACAAATACTACCACAACTGGACAACTTAACAGATCTAGATGACATTATACTTCACAAAGCTGCTGTTGCCACATCCATAGATCGTCTGAACAACAGGATTCACTCAGCACTGTGGTTTTCCACTGACATCAGTGACATGATGAGGAACTTGAGGCGATTAGAGCAAAAAATGGAGGCACTCCAAAAACCAAGAAAACCTAAAGAACTATAACACAACACTTAAATATTACCAGCAACAAATTAACACATCTAAGAAGCAATGCCACCCCAACCTTATAATGGGATCTCTCAACAAGCCTAGAGAACTATTCCAAATAGTGCGCTCACTCACCAAAGACCCGACCCCTTCTACCAAAAGCAGCTCGATCAACCCACAACTGATGGCAGACTTTCTAAAGCTTAAATTTACATCTCCCACAGAAACAGCAGCACCTCCCACACTGCTACTAACATCCACAACAACATCCCCGGAAATATGGATCTCCTTCCATGTACCATAGCTGGATCACTTATATTGGGCATAAACACCAACACATCACCCCAAGACCCATGCCTTGTCACATGGATTAAGACTATGATCAAACACCTTGGTCCCACCTTAATTAACATCACATGGCTATCACTCATCCAAGGGTAAGTCCCCACCATTCTCAAACAAGCAACAGTCAGACCTATACCAAAGCAAACCATGAAAAATGACCCCAAAGACCCCAACTCCCTCCGACCAATCTCAAGCCTCCCTTTTCTGTCAAAGCTGATTGAGAAAGTGATACAATACCAGCTACAAGACCACATTGATACCCACTCACTGCTGGACAAAAACCAGCATGGCTTTAAGCTGCTACACAGCGTACAAACTCTTTTTACTTTACTCATGGACAACATACTCCAGAGATTGGACAACAAAAAAAAAGCTATCTTCTCATCTTCATCGATATTACTGCAGCCTTCGAAAAGAAACAGGACTCTTTGGTACCACCATCCAGTGGTTCATTTCATACCTATCCGAAAGAAAGCTGCAAGTAAAATCCGACCATAGCATCTCAGACATAATAGACCAGAGACAAGGCATCCCTCAATGCTCAGCACTCTCTGCCACCCTCTTTAATATCTACATACAGCCATTATTTAACATTATCAATCACTTCAAAGTACAATTCAGAATCTAAGATGATGACATCATGGTCTACGCCCCATTTGAAGTAGACCAACCTGATTTCACAAGCCTAATGGCATGTCTGAAAGCAATGGACAATTGGCTCCAGAAACAAAACCTCAACATAAACTAAAAAAAATCCGATGCACTCTTTGTGACCCTGAACGCCACCTTTATTCCACCAAAGTCTTAAAAAAATACTACACAACATTCATGTTAAGGAACATGTCAAGTACCTTGGTGTACACCTGGACCACAGTCTATCTTTTCAAAAGCACATCAGATGCATGACTACAAAAGCTGCTTATTTCAAGCCTGAACATCATACGAAAACTCAAGCTACTACTAGACCAAAACCACTTTCGCACAGTATGTCAAGTCATAATCATAACAGTACTAGACTATTGCAATGGTTTATACCAAGGACTTCCAAAACAATCCACATACCCACTACAGCTGCTAGGCTTATCTCAGGAACACTGATAAATGTACATATCTCACCAACCCTGAAACAACTACACTGGCTGTCAATTGCTACACATGCCAAATTTAAAGCACTACTCCTTATCTTTAAAATCTTCCATGATCCCAGATTTACTTCAACCCCTCATCTCCAAGGACCCAGAATTAAGAACTCAAAGAGCATCTCAACAGAACCAATTACTCACCCCTTCAATCAAAACCAAAGCTAAACAAGCAACTTGTAAGAGGGTATTCTCTATATATGCACCCACAATTTGGAATAAACTCCCAGGCAACATCAGAGCCATCAAAAATCTAATGAACTTTAGAAAAGCTTTGAAAATCGTCCTTTTCCAAGAGCACTATGAAAAGCTTGAGAATAACTCTCAGACTACTACATAGCTCTAACATTAAAGCTGCATTCCAATGTATAAACATCAATGATAAGCATCAATGCATAAACATCAATGATAAGCATCAATGCATAAACATCAATGATCCACTCCATGTATAATCAGGGCCAACCATTCCCAACCAATTCATGCACCCCCCCCTACTCTCCCCCTCCCTTTCCCTCCACCCCTGCCCCCACATATCCCTCTGCTGCCATTGGTAATAACAGCACCCTTCCCGATAATGCTGCCCTATGACAGTCTTCTATTCATTCGCTTCTCCACTATCCGATACTTCACCTCCCTCCCCCATTCTCATTCCTTCTTCTTTCAAATCTGACTGGATGTACATTCTCTCTCTTCTTCCTGTTCAATCTAAACACTAAAGATCACAAAGTTCTGTGAACTGCGTTGTACATTATCCCCTTTAATTCAATCTCTATATCCTATCCATTGTGAATTTATGTACATTATTCCCCTTTAATCCAAGTTCAGTATTCTGTTCATTGTAAAATATTGGTGTACATTATCCCCTTTATTCCAAGTTTAACATCCTATTCATTGTAAACACCAAGTGTTACCATGTTATATGTAAACCGCTTTGAATGTAAGAAGGAATGTATATACAACTTGTTAAATGAATAAATAAAATACTGTACTCAAATCAGTAAAGAGGAGCTACCAAAGTTCCTCCTTTCTGGAAATTAGCAAATTCAGCATATGTTTGCTCAATGTGCACACAAATAGATTTTTAGGGATTTATGTACATAAATGGGCATTTAAATGCGTAGACAGTTGCTATTCCATATGTATGTGCGTAAGCCCAACGGTGTGTACTTTTAAAGGTCGGAGGTCAAATGAACAAGCTTGTATGTAAATTATAAATTGCTATAATTTATGCATATTCTTCAGAAATCTAGATGTGGGCATTTTTGTCAGTCATAGGGTTGGTGTGATTGTGCCAAGATTTATGAGCATTTTTGAACACTTATGACCTTATTTTAATAAATATATTCTTACTTTACTTTATAAAATAAGCATGAAAAATGTGCATTGACTACATGGGACATTATAATATTGCCCTCTATGAAGGTCATTCTGAAAGGCGGGTTGAAGGACTGCACGTCCAACCGGGACCTGCAGTCCCTCAATCGATCTAGATTCTATTCTCACACCAGCTCTCCCCATACGTCCTGTGCTTCAGGATAGGAGAGCTCGCCTGGGGGTGGAGCAGGAGTGGGCCACTGAGCAGCACGTACAGGGCTGATTCATTCACAGACCTGCTGGGCCTGCTGGGATGTGCTGCTTATACCACCTCAAAGGTGCTATAAGCAGCGCAATTTGGCGGATGAGGGTAGAGGAGTCACCCTCAGGGTCGGGTCCAGATCCAAGGGGGTCCCCGCCACCTGATCCAGGCTGCAGGAGGCCAACCGTGGATCAGGTAGTGGAGATTTGGGGGGCCAGAGCCACGGATGTCAGGGGTGCCTGTGGGGAGGATGTCCCCACAAGCAGAGGGAGCATGCCAGGCCATCCTCAGGGCCGATTCTGTCTCCCATGAAAACGTTTTGTTCCCGTAGATCAGAATCAGGTCCTAACAGCCCCATCTTCAGCAGGGATGTCTGAACGGCCCAGACGTCTGCTCCTGGAATGGTGCTCCATGGTACCGAGATAACTACTTTGGAAATTGTCCTCCACTAGCCTCAAAACAGTCCTTTAATCTTTTTGTTTAAAATATAAAGAAGTATATTGTATGGAAACTTGAACACAACCAGTGCAAATCACCTCCAAAGGAGAGAGGTCAGTTGCCTGTGGGATCAGCCAATGTGGTAACCCAATATGCATTTTAGCCATTGGATGAAATATGAGGTTTGATACAATTTGATTGATTTACTTGATATGCCACAAACAATCCAAAGAAGTGGTTCACAGTGATATAAAACCCTAAATAAAATCTATTCACAATATAGCCAACCACCCATCACTCCCTCTTTCCCCCATTAATAAAACACAAATGAAACAGCCAAGCCATACCCCACATTCTTTTTCTCCCTTAAAGCTATTTCAAATAATCAGGCCTTGAGGGACCTACAAACTTGTGGATAACTCAGTTTTTCCCTATGCTCAAGTGGTACAGCATTCGGCAAATATGGCCCCATGTAAGCAATGGGGATGCTCATTTGTTTGAAACAAAATGAGAAATCTCAATGAAATTTCCTATATAGTTTCATATCATTTTCGAATGAAAACAGAAGATTCCCCCTCCAAAATTTCATCCCTTCCTATTGGTTGTTAATAGTGCACACTAATGCACACTATTGCTTAATAGTGTGCACTATTGAGCCATAGTGTGCACTGTTAAGCCATATTACTCCCTATTTGCTGACTTTTCTACATTGAGATGAAGGGCATTGTCCTGTAGCCAGCTTGTCACCATTTTCAACCAACCACTCTGCTGACCAACTCATAGCTCTTGCCCCTCATTACAATATACAATCAGCTGAATATCATCCGTGTAAAACTAAAACTCGACCTTAGGTCATCAAGCCTCCAAGTCAAAGGTGTCAGATTAAGATTCCATATGATAGAGGACAACAGAGATCCTCGAGGTATCTCCCTTCAGAGAAAGTGAGGTGCAGGCAGGTTCCCAGAAGAGACAACATGCCGTGATTGATCATTCAAATAGAAATTAACCCACTGTAGAACCTTATTCCATATTCCCACCTCCTGCAATCAGTTCAGGTGAAGTATAAGGAAGGAAAAGCAGAGTGGCTTGTCAACAGAAGTTAAAAATAAGATCTTCCATTAATGTTTGCATATTCTTTGACAGCACCGTGCAAATCACTAGCTCCATGGTTCAGTGTGATGCTACTCCAACTATGAGTGACAGAGTAACATTTTTTTTCTCTTCATTGACTGAAGCAGAGATGAGAACCCCCTGGGCAGCTGGTCCCTAATGAACACAATGTTGATGTTAAACTTTGAAGATGTGACAGTATGACAGACAAAAGCATGCAGAGCTTGAAGCAATTTTTCTGCCTTTCACAAACTAGGAGCAATGAATGAATAATTGAAAGGGAGGGAGAGAGTTGTGGGTAGACAAACGAGTTCTCTGAATTCTTGTTGCATCAGTGTTTACTCTAATGCATATTTTCAAGGACTCGCACCTCTATAAAAATGCAGTTTAGCAACAACGGGGATCTTTCACTTGAAAATCACACATGGATTATGCATTGCTGCAAAGTAAAAGCAAAGTGGTATGCTTCAGTCTTAGCACTGAATCTCCCTGAATGCACTTTCCATGGTTAAGGCTAAATTTACTAAAGTGTATATTACCCTATTAGTTCATGCTATTACAGTTAAGGGGTTATTTTGGAAGCCCTAGTTATGCTTTGGACATCAGGGAACATGCCTAGAGACATCCAAAGTATGGAGACATCCCCAGAGCTAGTTTAAAAACCAGATTGTGGACATCTAAGCCTGAACAGGAACATGGCAGAGGCATGGCTGGGGGCTTCCCGAGAACATGGCCACCCCTACCTTATCTCAGAGACATCCTGGATGTCTGGCATCATGTCTAAGGTTAAATCTGCTCCAAGCACTAACAGGCATATGAAAAGTGATTGTTTTGTCAGACAGATGTCTGGAGGGTGTGAAGAAGGAGCTACACTAATACCTTTTTTAATTTACAATTTGCCAATGAAAACTAACTAGGAATACTTTTTCACTGAAAGGATGGTGGATGCTTGGAATGCCCTCCCGATGGAGGTGGTGGGGACAAATACAGAGGCTGAATTCAAAATGGCATGGGACAGACACAGTGGATCCCTTTATAGCGAGAGGATAAAATCAAAATAAATGTAACTATCTTTTACATGTCAACAAATAGAAGGGGGTGACCTGCACTGAGGGGTGGATACAACCCTAAACAAGAGCATAGAGGGGGTGACCTGCACAAAGCGGCAGGTACAACTACTCTAGTCACCATACTGTGCAGACTAGATGGACCATACTGGCCTTTATCTGCTGTCGTATACTACATTACTATTTTACAATTTATTTCTATTTTGCTTCCTCATTGGACATCCTTTTATCCCAGCTTGCATGAGATGGATGTCCCCACCCCATGTTTTCCTAAGTTGGATGTCTATGTGGCCTCCAGCATGGATGTCCTCATCGGGGATGTCCATGGTACAAAAATTGGCCAGTGACCTAGACATCTCTGGCATTTTTCTGCATGTTACACTCTGGACATCCAGGATTTGACTTGGATGTCCTTTCTAAAATGCCACTTGATATGCATATTATTAGTAAATGGGGCCCTCATTCACAAAAATGCATTAAGCAGTTCACATGGGAATTAGCACTCACTAACAGTTAATACACTAATTCCCATGTTAAATGACAAATGTAACATAGTAACGTATAGTAACATAGTAACATAGCATATGTCGGCAAAAAAAGACCAGAATGATTCATCTATTCTGCCCTTCAAGGCGGTAGGAGTAGGTGCCCCTGCCGCTCCATGTAGGTCACTCCTCCCCATGCCTTTGTTAAGGAGTGTACCCACCGCTCCATGTAGGTCACCCCTATTTGTTGAGATATAAGAGAGTTAAGTTTATTTTCATTTTATCCTGTTGTCTTAAAGGGATCCAATGTGTTTGTCCCATGCCACCTTGAATTCCATCACTGTACTTGCCCTCACCACTTCCATCAGGAGGGCATTCCAAGCATCTACCACCCTTTCAGTGAAGAAGTATTTCCTGATGTTGCCTTTTGGTTTACCTCCTTGCAATTTCATGTTATACCCTCTAGTTTTACAGCTTCCCTCTCTTTGAAAGAGGTTTGTTTGTCCATTAATACTCTAAGTATTTAAAGGTCTGAATCATATTTCCCCTCTCCCTCCTCTCCTCCAGAGTGTACATCTTTAGGTCTTCAAGTTTCTTCTCATACATCTTCTGCCGCAGGCTCCAAATCATTTTGGTTACCTTCCTCTGAACCGTTTCCAGTCTTTTTAAATTGTTTGCAAAATATGGTCTCAAAAACTGAACACAATATTCCAAGTCAGGCCTCACCAGTGACTTGTACAGTGGCATTAGTACCTTTTCTTTTCTGCTGGTAATTCCTCTCTGTATGCAACCCAGAATCCTGGCTTTTGCCACCACCTTGTCACATTGTTTCACTACCTTGAGATCCTCAGAAACAATGACTCAGAGGTCCTTCTCCTGGTCTGTGCACACCAACCTCTCACCCCCTATTGCAAACAATTCCCTTGGGCTTCTTCCCAAGTGCATGACACTGCACTTCTTCACATTAAATCTTAACTGCCAAGCATTAGACCATTCTTCCAGTTTTTGTAGATCTTTCCTCATGTTCTCCACTCCCTGTAGGGAGTCCACTCTGTTGCAAATTTTCATGTCATCTGTGAAAAGACAGATTTTTCCATTCAGTCCTTCAGCAATATCCCTCACAAATACATTAAACAGTATTGGTCCCAGGACCGAACCCTGGGGCTCACCGCTAATTACCTTCCTTTCATCCGAGTGAGTACCGTTTACCATCACCTTCTGTCATCTGTCAGTCAACCAATTTCTGATCCAGTTCACTACCTTGGGATCCATCCCTAGGCTGTTTAGTTTATAGATAAGCCTCCTATGAGGAACAGTATCAAAGGCTTTGCTGAAATCTAGGTAGATCACATCCATCTCATGCCTTTGATCTAGTTCTCTGGTCACCCAGACAAAAGAACTCAATCAGATTTGTTTGGCAAGATCGTACTTTGGTAAAACCATGTTGCCTCGGATCATGCAACCTGTTGGTTTCGAGAAAGTCCACTATTCGCTCTTTCAGGAGTGCCTCCATTACTTTTCCTGCCACCGAGGTAAGGCTTGCTGGCCTGTAGTTTTTCTTCCTTATTACCACTTTGGTGAAGAGGTACCACATCAGCCCTTCTCCAGTCCTCTGGAACTTCTCCTGTCTCCAAGGATTTATTAAAAACATCCTTTATCGGCCCTGCAAGAACCTCTCAGAGTTCTCTCAGTATCTTGGGATATATCCCATCCGGTCCCATGGCCTTGTTCACTTTTGCAAGCTGTTCTAATATATCATCTTCTGTGAATGGTGTGGTATCTACTCCATTCCCATTTGTATACTTGTCAAGCACAGGTGGTCCTTCTCCAGGATTTTCTTAATTAAAAACAGAACAGAAATATTTGTTTAGCATTTTTGCTTTTTCAATGTCACTTTCCACAAATTCGTTCCCAGCACTTTTGAGTCCTGCAGTTCCACCTCTGATTTTCCTCTTCTCCCGAATATACCTGAAAAAGGTTTTGTCGCCACACTTCACATCTTTAGCCATCTTTTCTTCTGCCTTGGATTTTGCTATCCTTATTTCTCTTTTTGCCTCTCTTAGCTTTATCCTGTATTATTTTCTGTGTTCCTCTGTTTGCAAACTTCTGAATTTCATGAAAGCTGTGTTTTTTGCCTTTATTTGGGCAACGAAGTCTTTCGAGTACCAAATTGGTTTTCTTTTCCTCTTGTTTTTCTTTACTTTCCTTACATATGTATCTGTTGCCCCTTTTATTGCCTCCTTTAGTTTAGCCCACTGCAATTCCACTTCCCTTATCCCCTCCCACCCTACCAACTCCTCCTTCGGGTACTTGGTCATTTTACTGAAGTCAACGTTTTTGAAGTCTAGGTCTTTGAGCTTGCTGTGTCTGAACTCCGGCTTTTATCTCAAACCACACCATGTGATGATCGCTGCTATTCACATGGGCACCCACCAGGATATTCGACATGCTATCTCCGTTGGTGAGTACTAAATTCAGCATTGAGCTTTTCCTGGTCACCAGGAAAAGCCATCACCAGTTGTCTAAGTAGTGCATCTTGGAAGGCATCCACATTTTTTTTTATTTCTTTCCAGATATTCAGAAGGAATACTCCAATCCACATTGGGTAGATTAAAGTCACCCAATATGATCACTTCCCCCTTCATGGCTATCTTTGCAATATCAATAATCAATTCGCTATCCATTTCTTCGGTTTGAGTCGGAGGTCTGTAGACTACAGCAGAATGGATGACAGTGCCATCTCCTCTTTCCAGCACACTCCACAGCGCTGCTTCTTTTCCCGACATCCCCTGCATTTCAGCAGCTTTAATATTGATTTTGACATATAGGGCTACTCCTCCTCCTTTTCTACCCTCTCTATCTCTTCTAAATAGAGTATAGCCAGCTATGGCTATATCCCATTCATGCGACTCGTTAAACCATGTTTCTGTAATGGCCACAATGTCCAAGTCCATTTCCACCATTAGGGCTTCCAGGTCAGGAACCTTGTTGGCTAGACTTTGAGCATTTATGCTCATTGCTTTCCAGCATTTGTTGACTGGCTTGCATGTATTTTGCATGGATTTTGTTTTACACGCTTCTTACCACTTGACATCAATGTGTGGGTTAATACTGCAGCTGTTTCCAATGTTATTATGTAAAATAGGGTGGAGATTGCACCTTACACATGGAGGCCAATTCTGATCCCAGCACGGCTGGCCAAAACCCAGTCGTGCCAGAGATGTCCCTGATTCTGCCGCCACGGGATCTGGTCGTACCCACAATCGGGAACATAGATGTCTGGGTGGGCACCGGATTCCTGTGCGCAGGATGTCCCATCGGCTGCCCATCCATATCACACAGCGCTCTGACTGGCATGCCAATGCATTGCCATCTCATTGCCATGGCACCGATACATCCAGCCAGCAGCGCTGAATGCCCATTCTTTGTGCTGCCCAAGCAGAATGTCGTGTGACCCACAGTGGTGGCCCCCAAGGCCAGGGTCAGCGGTGCGAGCTCTCCCACAGCTGCATGATGGGTTTGGAGGGCTACAGGATGCAATTGCAGCTGTGCCCAGCACTTTTTCCCCCATCGGGGATGAATAGGGTGGGCGTCCATCTCTGCACTGGGGGATGTACAGAGGCCCAACTTGAATGGCCTCTGTATGTCCTGGCACCTTGCCCCATCCCTGCTGCGCCCCTGTTCTACCCCCTCCCATCCACGTCCAGACACTCTGTATGTGCGGGGAGCACTGGGCTCAGAATAGCGTTCTGGGGCTGTACGTGGTTTGGACGTCTAGGCAGTACATCCAACCCCACTACCCGTTGAACAGAATGACCACCTTAAGGTTGTAAGTTTATAAGGAGATCGTAATTTAAGCAGCTATTTTAGTCAATTATGCTTGTGTGTGGGCACATACTTGCATAAATGGTCTCTTTAATGCTGGGCACAATTTTATAAGTACATCCATTGATTTGATGGTGCATACTTTGCCAGTGGTCACCCGCTTAGGTGGAATTTTGGTGGAGCATGGGCAAGGCATGCAAGTATGCTTGTAGATTATAAAATACAATCATTTACATGCATACTTGCAGAATATAGGCACAGGCATTTACATCAACTCTCAAGAGTAGAGTGGATGAGTAGCTTAATGGTTGGGGCAGTGGCCAAGAGACCAGGGTTTGATTCCCACCTGCATTCCTTGTGGCCCTGGGCAAGTCACTTTACCCTTTATTGCCTCGCAATCTACTTCCAGTCATACCATATCAAAAAAGACCTAGAGGCTGCTGGGTTGCCAACATTGACTCAATACCCAAGAAAATCACAAAAACAAACCCCAAAAAAGTTCAAATCAAAATTATTTTTGTCGGATGTTTTCAGGAAAGGAACATTGTATCAAAACTATGTCCACCACACAGTCACATCCATTTTATTATAAAACTTTGAAAAACTTCACTTAGCTTGATCAATCGCAGACTACTCAAGCACGCTCAGGCACGACGTGCACGTTTCGGGTGGAAACCCTGTTTCAAGTGCCGCCGTTAGTAAATTCATCTGTCTTCTGAAACGCCGAAACCAGCTGTTTCCTTCAAAAAGGGTCTGATACTTTTATGAATGGCCATCAATCGCTGTCAGTCAATACAGCCTACCAATGAAACACCAGGAACACCCCACCAATCAGGGGAACCCCGGGATCACCGGTGGCGTCAACAAACACTGAGCCAATCAATCTCTTTGTTAAGACCTCCAGGAGATACTGTTCGTAAATGAAAGATCCAACGTTGCTCACAACTTTGCAATTTATTTTTACGATTTCCACCTCGCGGATCCGGAGGTATGTGATCAATGATCGTCCATCGTAAATCCATAAAATTATGGCCTGTAGTCAAACAATGTTCAACTATTGGAGCTGTCAGTATTTCTTGACGGAGGCGGGAAGCGTGTTCACTCAATCTCTGCTTAATTTTCCGAGTCGTTCTGCCCACGTAAACTAAAGGGCATGGACAATAAATTAAATATACAACAAAACTCGAATCACAATTTGTGTTCCATCGCCGCTGGAATTGCTGATCCGTTCCCGGACAAGTCCATTCAACCCCTGTCATCGTTAACGAACAATAGGTGCATTTACCACACTCAATATGACCTCCATGAAGAATAGTAGGTGGAGGGGGTCGATCTTCTGTCACAGTAGAGCGTGCCAATAGATCCCCCAAGTTGGCACCCCGCGTAAAAGCTATCATCAGGGGTTTCTGAAAGCAAGGATGTAAATTCAAAATAGACCAGTGTTTTCGAAGAATACTAACTATTCCTGTACTGGAATTCATATAAGGCAAAATGCCCACCGTCTGTGAAGGAGCCTGTTCCACATTTCCAACCGGCCGGTTCTCAGATAATAGCCATTCCCGATGTGTATATAATGCACGACAGTAGGCTAATTTGATCACTTTAGACGGATAACCCCTCTCAGAAAGCCGAGTACGTAACTCATTCGCATGTAGTTTAAAATCCTTGATCGAGGAACATATTCTCCGCAACCGGAGAAACTGACCATATGGCAAACCTCGTCTTAATGGAATAGGATGGAAACTGTGGTATTGTAATAAACTATTGCGTTGAGTTGGTTTCCGGTACAACGAAGTACGGAAATGACCCTCTTCCCAATAAATTGTGATATCAAGGAAATCAATCTGATGGTCATTAATCTGAGCTGTAAACGTCAAGTGAGACTTCAAACCATTAAGCCAAACCAAAAATTGCTGTAAACCTTCTAAGGTACCCATCCATAGAAAAAAGATGTCGTCCAGGAAACGTTTCCAAAATTTTACATGTTGAAAATATTCTGAAGGATACAGATATTGTTCCTCAAAAGCTGCCATATAAAGGGTGGCAATAGATGGCGCTGCCGAAGCCCCCATGGCAATCCCATAAGTTTGTATGTAAAACCGTCCCTGTGACAGAAAATAATTTTTGGTCAACACTAACGAGATTAACTCAATCAGAAAATGTCGTGGGAGATGTGGAGGAGCTGTTGTAAATTTAGACTGTTGCAGTTGTAAAGCCTCAGTTTGATCAATATTTGTATATAACGCGGCAACATCAAGTGTTACCATTTGAAAATTACATATAGGAACCTCCAAAACTTCCAATTGTTGAAGGAATTGTGTGGTATCACGTATGTATGAAGTGACCTGAATAGCCTCTTTTTTAAGGAAGATGTCACAAAATTGAGAGAGAGGTTCCAGTAGTGAGCCCCTGCATGAAACTATAGGTCGACTTGGTGGAGAAGTGATAGATTTGTGTACTTTCGGAACCAAGTATAAGATGGGAACTGTTGGGGACATGTTCACCAAAAATCTATGTTCTTTGTTGGTAATCCATCCTTTAACCAACGCATCAGCCATCAATGTTTTTATTATCACCATCAAATCTGGAGTAGGATCACAAGGTAATGCACGGTAAGTAGCTGTATCCGATAAATGTATCTTCAACAGTTGTAGATAATCCTCCGTGGAATAAACCACAATGGCACCACCCTTGTCGGCTCTCCGAACAGTAAAGGTGGAATCCCGTTGCAGTTGTCTTAAAACACCCCAATCTTCTTTGTTTAAATTAACCCAGGTCGAACTCAATTGTTTTTCAAAATCACCTATGTCCCGCAGAACCAACTGCTGAAAGGTACTAAGAGCAGGGTCCAAAACATCAGAGGGTATCCAGGTCGATTTAGGATGCACCACAGAACTATCTGACCTAACAGGTTTATCAGAAAAAAAGTGTGTAATACGTAACTGCCGAAAGAACTTATGCAAATATACCCGCATTTTAAAGGGATCATATTTTACCGTAGGCACATATGAGAGACCCAAATTGAGTAACCGTTCATAAGCAAGAGGCAAAGGAGTAGATGTCAAATTAACTACTATTGATTGGCTTGTTGACGAGACCGCTGTCTTGTTAATGGCGGTTCCCAATCTTCGGCATAGGAATTTCGGCACATTCGCGCCCGTCCTCCGCGATTGCCCTGACCTCGCCGAAAAACCCGAGCGGGGCGATTGTATTTCGAAACATCACTTACTCCCCCACTCTCATCGGTATCTTCAGAAGAACTATCAAATGTAACATGTTTTTGATTAGTGGTATCAGGGGGATCATACATCCAATAGTAGACCTTGTCAGCCTCATAATCAGATTTATCTCGAAAAAAAATTTTTTGTTTTAATCCCTTTAGGTAATCAAAAAAACCTTTTAGTTGTCTATTCATATCCTCAAGCCGTACCTGAAATACCGTTTCTTCCAACGTTGTTTTTAAGGCAGTTTGAACCTCCTCAATTTGTTTTGAAACTGCTGCTTCTTCCTGTGCTGTGCAATCCATAATCAGAGCTATCAGATCAAAACTACACTTATTTGAAATTTGATTCCATTTCGTAACAAAATTCACATCAGACACAAACATTTTCGGAGCTCGAGTCATACGAAGTCCCCTCGGTATAATGCGGGTTTTCAAATAATGTGTCATGGCTGCGCCATGCATCTGTAACTGTGTCAATCTTTTCTTTAAAGCCTTTAGCTCAGACATAGAGGGACCCTCCCCTGTAGGATTATCTCCGTCAATAGTATCAAACAGAGATGGTCGTTTCCGCAGAGTTTCAAGATAATCCTCAGTGTACGGTGTTTTAAGACAACTGCAACGGGATTCCACCTTTACTGTTCGGAGAGCCGACAAGGGTGGTGCCATTGTGGTTTATTCCATGGAGGATTATCTACAACTGTTGAAGATACATTTATCGGATACAGCTACTTACCGTGCATTACCTTGTGATCCTACTCCAGATTTGATGGTGATAATAAAAACATTGATGGCTGATGCGTTGGTTAAAGGATGGATTACCAACAAAGAACATAGATTTTTGGTGAACACGTCCCCAACAGTTCCCATCTTATACTTGGTTCCGAAAGTACACAAATCTATCACTTCTCCACCAAGTCGACCTATAGTTTCATGCAGGGGCTCACTACTGGAACCTCTCTCTCAATTTTGTGACATCTTCCTTAAAAAAGAGGCTATTCAGGTCACTTCATACATACGTGATACCACACAATTCCTTCAACAATTGGAAGTTTTGGAGGTTCCTATATGTAATTTTCAAATGGTAACACTTGATGTTGCCGCGTTATATACAAATATTGATCAAACTGAGGCTTTACAACTGCTACAGTCTAAATTTACAACACCTCCTCCACGTCTCCCACGACATTTTCTGATTGAGTTAATCTCGTTAGTGTTGACCAAAAATTATTTTCTGTCACAGGGACGGTTTTACATACAAACTTATGGGATTGCCATGGGGGCTTCGGCAGCGCCATCTATTGCCACCCTTTATATGGCAGCTTTTGAGGAACAATATCTGTATCCTTCAGAATATTTTCAACATGTAAAATTTTGGAAACGTTTCCTGGACGACATCTTTTTTCTATGGATGGGTACCTTAGAAGGTTTACAGCAATTTTTGGTTTGGCTTAATGGTTTGAAGTCTCACTTGACGTTTACAGCTCAGATTAATGACCATCAGATTGATTTCCTTGATATCACAATTTATTGGGAAGAGGGTCATTTCCGTACTTCGTTGTACCGGAAACCAACTCAACGCAATAGTTTATTACAATACCACAGTTTCCATCCTATTCCATTAAGACGAGGTTTGCCATATGGTCAGTTTCTCCGGTTGCGGAGAATATGTTCCTCGATCAAGGATTTTAAACTACATGCGAATGAGTTACGTACTCGGCTTTCTGAGAGGGGTTATCCGTCTAAAGTGATCAAATTAGCCTACTGTCGTGCATTATATATACATCGGGAATGGCTATTATCTGAGAACCGGCCGGTTGGAAATGTGGAACAGGCTCCTTCACAGACGGTGGGCATTTTGCCTTATATGAATTCCAGTACAGGAATAGTTAGTATTCTTTGAAAACACTGGTCTATTTTGAATTTACATCCTTGCTTTCAGAAACCCCTGATGATAGCTTTTACGCAGGGTGCCAACTTGGGGGATCTATTGGCACGCTCTACTGTGACAGAAGATCGACCCCCTCCACCTGCTATTCTTCATGGAGGTTATATTGAGTGTGGTAAATGCACCTATTGTTCGTTAACGATGACAGGGGTTGAATGGACTTGTCCGGGAACGGATCAGCAATTCCGGCGGCGATGGAACACAAATTGTGATTCGAGTTTTGTTGTATATTTAATTTATTGTCCATGCTCTTTAGTTTACGTGGGCAGAACGACTCGGAAAATTAAGCAGAGATTGAGTGAACACGCTTCCCGCCTCCGTCAAGAAATACTGACAGCTCCAATAGTTGAACATTGTTTGACTACAGGCCATAATTTTATGGATTTACGATGGACGATCATTGATCACATACCTCCGGATCCGCGAGGTGGAAATCGTATAAACAAATTGCAAAGTTGTGAGCAACTTTGGATCTTTCATTTACGAACAGTATCTCCTGGAGGTCTTAACAAAGAGATTGATTGGCTCAGTGTTTGTTGACGCCACCAGTGATCCCGGGGTTCCCCTGATTGGTGGGGTGCTCCTGGTGTTTCATTGGTAGGCTGTATTGACTGACAGCGATTGATGGCCATTCATAAAAGTATCAGACCCTTTCTGAAGGAAACAGCTGGTTTCGGCGTTTCAGAAGACAGATGAATTTACTAACGGCGGCACTTGAAACAGGGTTTCCACCCGAAACGTGCTCGTCGTGCCTGAGCGTGCCTGAGTAGTCTGCGATTGATCAAGCTAAGTGAAGTTTTTCAAAGTTTTATAATAAAATGGATGTGACTGTGTGGTGGACATAGTTTTGTTACAATGTTCCTTTCCTGAAAACATCCGACAAAAATAATTTTGATTTGAACTTTTTTGGGGTTTGTTTTGGTGATTTTCTTGGGTAGTTTATTTTTTCACCAAATGGTTAGGGTTTTGTTGTTTATTGAACATTGACTCAATGGCACACACAAATTTATTTTATTACATTTATACAGCTCCTCTCTTAACACTGGTAAATGGTTTACAAATTGCAATCATATAGAATATTACAAACCATAGAAACACATACAAAATTTGGAGGAGATTAAGAACATTAAAACATCATCAACAGTCATGGCTATGCTAACTTAAAAAGACATGTTTTCAGTTTTTTCCTTTGCAGTTTTTTACGATCAAGACATATCAGTGGATCAAAGGGCAATTCTTGCTGATTGTAACGTACTTCATTTGTAGCACTGTTTTCTGACCCTTAGGCTCATATTTTATAAAGAAAAGTAGGCGTCTATTTTCTTTATAAATGATAGCCTAAGTAAGTGTGAAATTAGCTACCTACCTAGGTACTCATTTATAAAATAAATAGGTGCCTACTTTTTTTATATCAAATGTGAATTATGTGGCTGAAAATGTGCCTTAATTTAAGGCACAATCACTTAAACCAGCTCTGGGGATGGTGTAAAAGCTCACACCTAGATTTATAAAGAGCACTCATGTTCCACCCAAATTCCACCCATATGCTTATGGTTAGGGCCGGCCCAAGGGGATCTGCCGCCCCCCCCAGCTGGCACCGCCATCGCCGCCCCCTCAGCTGCCACTGATCCCGTCTCAGGAGGGGGTGGGCAGGCAGCGGCACTATTTCCAAAAGCAGAAGCTTTTTGTTGCTGCTTTGGGAAATACATGTTGACGGCTATTTGATTGGTGATGACAGTGTTGGCCTGAAGCAGGGCGGATTAAAATGTGAGCCCGAAACACAGGACTGTGTCGTGTCTCTCACCTTGATGATTTTTGCCGTGGCAGTTAAGTATAAATGAACCTTTTGCTATGGTTTTACTGCTGGTTTGAATAAAAGGGACTGTTATTTACCGATGTCCGGGAGTCTGCTGTGGTGACCCCGGTACAGGGTATCATACGGTCCGACAAAAAAACAGAAACAGAACTTAAGCCTATATTGGGATTTCTCTTTAAGGAAAATTGAGAAGACTGTGTGTTTTTTTTCCTCACTCTTTTGTGGGTTTACTATTTGGAGCTGGGTGAGGTTTGGCTCCTGGGCTTGGCGATTTTGCCTTTGTGTTTGGATTTGGGAAATACTGCGGCTTCCACCGCCACCGCCCACCAATGCCACTGCTTCCGCCCACCTGGGCCAGCCACCCTAGGTGGCCGCCTATCTCTCCTAGTGAACAGGCCCTGGTTATGGTTATGGTTAACTTTTATTTAATATACCACAACACTGAATACAAACTATGCACATTAATGCTCAGCATAAAAGAGGTAATGTACATGCATAAATGGCCACTTACATATGTACTCTAGGTGGCTCCTTATAAAATTACCCCTTTAATTAACCCAGCAGATAACACAGAGCAGTTAATGCTTTCTCAATGGGTAGCGTTAACGCACACACTCCCTTCTCTGTATTCTCTTTACATTAACTGTAAAAGGCGCTACTGTGTAACTGCACGCTAATGTGCATTATTTACTATAGGTCCCATTTTACTGTATACAATGAGATCACCACCATTTTAAGTGCAGTTACTGCAAAGCCTCTGTGTTCATTGATGAAAGCATGCCCACTGGAGGAAGGAGTGGCCTGGGGAGGGAGGAGTGGTCTAGTGGTTGGGACAAATTACTTCAAGCCAGGAGTTTGATTTCCACTAAGGGACAGCAACCTTGGGCCAGAGGGACTAGGTTCTCTAGACCTATAGGCGCTCCTTGTGATCTTGGGCAAGCCACTTAACCCTCTATTGCCTCAGGTACACATGTAGATTGTGAGCCCTTCGGGGACCAGGGAATATATCCAGTACCGCCATGTAGTGTTTGTAAACTATTCTAATGCCTTTCAGCCGGGGTGGTATATGGCCCTTAGTGCTAAACCCTGCATTTTTCAGTCTCTTTCTATTTTATTGACTCCATTCTTCTCTCTTTCTCTGATTCTTCTAAGGATCTTGGGGTATCTCTGCAACATTGGTCTCTCCACATTCATACATTTGTTCATCCTATTTTGCTCTTCTGTGCACGTTTCATAATATTTGTACAACTTTTGTTTTTGTTCTTAAGTGCTGTCAAGTCAATGCCAACTCCTGGTAAACCAGCAGCTCCTGAGTTTTCTTGGCAAGGTGTAACTAGACCTAGATTGCCAGGACTTTTCTTTGGAGGGTAAAATGACTTGCCCAAGGTCAAATTGAACCCTGATCTCTTCACTACTAGAACGTTGCTCTAATCACTAAGCTACAGCACTTTTGTAACAACCTGGCTTACTTTTAATGTTTTTTTTGCCCTTTGCATGGCATTACCCTATCATGTAATTACAACAGTTTCTTTTCTGGATTCCTCGCATCATCTTCCTCACCATTAGTCTTGGTACTTTCACATCTCTCCACTTGCTGTCTCTTCTGCTGGTTTCCTCTTCAGTTCCATTCAAAATCCAATATATTAACCCCACTGGATGGTGGATAATAAGCCTGGCTTGAGGGGCTTGGAATGAGCTAAGAGTGTGGAGGTGGTGAGGACAAGGGGACCGGAGCCACTTGGAGCTTTTATTTAAATACTGGAGGAGCAGGAATGGGATGGGAACTACATAGAATATTTTTTTCTAATCTTGGAGGGGTTGGTAGGATGAGGGGAATCTGAGTCTACTTATCTGAATTTAACCTTAGACTGGGAGGGAGAGGGAATCCTAAGGGAGGGGGTATACATTTTTTAGCCCTGATAGAAGAAAACGAGATTCTGCAAAGGATCCTAAATAAGATCAGTATACAGAATAAGTTTTAAATGTGCTTGTCTGAAGAAAGAAAATACTAGTCCAAACAGAAGCATTCACACTCACAACAAACAACTATATTTATTGAGGTGGATGCTAAGAGCAAGAGGACCTGACACAGCTGCATTTAGGCATTGCATTTTCAGAGGTAGAGGCTTCTAAAAACAAATAACAATAAAAACATAATAAACAAACAAAAAGTATGTACATAAAATACTATAGTAAAGTATACTCATAATCATGGAAACCATCTAAAAGCTAAAAAATACTATATAAGATGAAGGTATATCAAAAACAAAACCTCATTTAAAAAAAATAAATAAAACATCAATTAAAATCAATGAAATACTAATACAAATAAAACACAGTCAAGAATTTGACTGGAGGTGAAAAATAGAACAAACAGAACAGATTGGATATCATTGCTCACAAATAGTCATGAGAGGGAGATATACCTAGGGATTTTTTAGAGAGGCACTCTATCATAATGGTCTCATCAATGATATATCCAACTATTTTGTAAGTGGGCTACAAAAACAAGCTAAAAAAACAGATATTCTTGAAAACTTAAAGAATGCCTTAAGAACAGAATTAACTATGAAAATATACATTATTAGACTAAATACCAAAATCTACAATAGAGTAGACACCCAGAAAGGTGTAGATAACAAGAGGAGAGATCTAGATAAGCTTGAAGAACGGTCTAGAATTTGGCAGCTGAGATTTCATGTTAAAAAATGCAAGGTCATGCATTTGGACAGCAGAAATCCAAGGAAGTGATACGGTTGTTGTTGTTAAGTGCCGTCGAGTCGGAGTCGACTCATGGCGACCCTCTGGATAGCTATCCTAAATTGTGTTCGGTCTTCAGTCAGGCGGCTCATTGTTGACAGACTGGTACCCGTAGCTGCTGTTATTGTAGCAATCCATCTCATTGCTGGCCTTCCTCTTTTGCGTTGACCTTCTATCTTGCCAAGCATGATGTCTTTCTCTAATGATCTCTCTCTTCGCATGATGTGTCCGAAGTATGAAAGTCGAAGTCTTGTCATCTGAGCTTCTAAAGAAAGCTTAGGTTTGATCTCTTCTAGTACCGACTGGTTTGTTCTTCGGGCAGTCCATGGTATACACAGTATTCGCCGCCAGCACCATAATTCAAAGGCATCAATTTTCTTCCTGTCTGTCTTTTTCACTGTCCAGCTTTCACATCCATATGATGTTATTGAAAATACCATGGCTTGAACAAGTCGAATCTTTGTATGGAGAGAGACATCTCTGCTCTTGAGAATCTTATCTAGGTCTTTCATAGCCATTCTGCCAAGAGCAATGCGTCGTCTGATTTCTTGACTGCTTGTTGCTTCTTTATTGATAGTTGATCCAAGTAGGTTAAAGTTGTTCACGATTTCAATTTCTTCTCCTTCAACGATGAACCTGTTGATTATGCCAGTTGTCATGATCTTTGTCTTCTTTACATTAAGGTGCAGGCCCATTTTGAGACTATGTATAGAGCACAAAAGAAGAACAGGACCTAGGTGTGATTGTAACTGATGATCTTAAAATAGCTAAACAGGTAGAAAAGATGACTGCGAAAGCTGGAAGGATGCTTGGCTACATAGGGAGGGGAATGGCCAGCAGAAGAAAGGAGGTGATAGTACCTCTATATAAGTCTTTGGTCCGACATCATTTGGAGTATTGTGTGCAATTCTGGAGACCGCATCTTCAAAAGGATACAAACAGGTTGGAGTTGGTGCAGAGAGTTGCTACTAAAATGGTCAGTGGTCTTCATTATAAAGCATATGAGAACAGACTTAAGGAGCTTAATATGTATACTTTAGAGGAAAGGCGGGATAGAGGTGATATGATTGAGACATTTAAATACTTTCATCACATAAATGCATAGGAGGAGAGCCTCTTTCAATTGCCGGCATGCTCTGAACAACTACAGATGATGTCCCCCAATGTAGTACTTCTAGATGAAACCCGACACCGTCAGGACAGAACATGTTTTTTCAATAGAACACTAAGGGGTATGTTTACTAAACTGCGTTAGTGTGATTCGCGTTAGGAGCCGCGGTAGAGACAGAAATCCCAACTAAGGACATGGGCGGTACATCGTTACCGAGAACGCACCGAGAACGCGCGTTACAAGGCGCCATAAATGAACGAGCACTACAGGGCACGTTACCACACGTTAATCTTAAGAAGACGCGCAGGCATACAAGCACAGCAACAGAGCTATAGCACAATGGTTACAACACTGACTGATGGTACAGGGGTCATGGGTTTGATTCCCCAGTGGGCCTACTGTATAAGGCTGGCTGAGGCAGCACCCTTTACATTTAAGTAGTGATTGTTGAGGCATTTGACGTGTATTTTAATTAGTGCTGCCAGCAAACACCCTCACGGTGGCATAACCTAAGGTGCTGCATAACACACTCCATAGGGTACATTATAAAGTGTACTGTCTGCCAAGGCACCCTATAATGTCCCCTATAGGACACCTTATAAGGCTGTGAACAAAGCCCTGGCTGGCTGCAGAAGGACTGCACGTCACCACACAAACTGTCTGCTGTGGTTACCAGGATAGGGTTAACCCACCCGTACCCATGATGCACTGCACATGCAAATCAGCAGTCGAGAGATGGGCACAAGATTGGGTATGCACCCCCACAGCACCTCGGCCTGGTAGGGGCAACAGACCATGTGTGGCACTGCCACAGAGTAGCCACAGACAGTCACATTGTGCGGGTACTGTGCCCCCCTGAGGTTGAGGTGGGGCGCCCAGCACCAGGTCCACAGCACCTTTCATGGCTGAAATACGCCATGCTGCAGGTCCCCATCAGTGTGTGATAGGTAGTTCCGTTAGACACACCTAGGATACATCTGTGTCCTGCTGTATGTCTCGGTCATGTCTAGTCCTTATGGGCGATGATGCACCCAGAATAGTGCATATCCTATGTTGGTGCCATGGCTACCTGCTGTAGGTGAAGGGGGGGGGTGTATGGACCCATAGGCAGATTATGTACCACCACACAACCCACCCTCTGGGGCTCAGGGTGGGAAACAGGATCACCCACCAATAGATCCACAGTCTACCTCCCTGCAATGGTAGCAGTAGAGGGGACCATCAACCCCAGTCCTGCTGGGGAACAGACAGAGCGGTACACATCCATAACGCAATAGCAGACAGACAGCAGGCCTGGAAATGCTCAGCTGCCCCCCACCATTATCTGACATTCTCCAGCAGCAAGCCTCCAGCCGCTGCACCCTGCAAGGTGTCCCAGCAAGACACATACTAGCTGCAGACAGTCTGCCAGCTAGTCCATAGTGCTTGGTCCTGGAGAAGATGCATGTACCCAGAACGGGGATGTCAGCATACACACCAAGCAGATAAGTCAGTGATTGGGCCCCAAAAGAAAACCCATAAATATCACATGAGAGAAATGCTATATAGCACTATGGGGGAACCTAGCCATGCCATGGTCACTGCTCAGTCAGGGTGAGAGTGACCTCCCAGCAGGACATGCTATGGTCACCCTGTCCGTGCAGGTGGTACCGGGCACTTCAATGTCCGAGCCATTGCCCTATGCCCTGTGCAGATGCGGCCAGGCCAGGCCACCCTATCCAGGCTATTTCCACGGTACCTTGCTCCTCATTATGCACATTGGCAGGCCAATACTGGCAACAGTGCTAGCAGTGTGTGCTTTTTGAGGGTGTTGGCAGCCACCACACACTGGATAGACAGACACACACTCCCCACACCTATGCCAGCATTGTGCAACTATAGAGGTGTTGGGCAGCCCAGGCCACCACACCAGTCCTGGGCACAGTGCAGGCATGGCTATGGTACGCAATACTGTAGGAGTCACTCCCCAGGTTGGTAAGCACTGTCAGACACAGGACCTGTAGCACACTCCACAGACATCAGAAAGGTTGCTATGATGCAGCTCACTCAGAAAATTGTACTTAACCTAGGAATTGCTATCTGCCAGTAATCATAGCAACCTTTTGATAGATGTGTACCATATTCCCAGGTTTAGGGTGGCATTACTAAGGTATGCAAGTGATAGTATTGGGAGATGCATGCAGAGCCCAAAGCCCTGCCTCTCCAGGAGGCTTTGGATAATGGGGCCTGTGTGTGCGGGTGTGTCTGCCCCTGTTGGCTGCTGCTTTACGGCAGAGGTTCCCAACTCCAGTCCTGCGGTGCCAAACACTGTTTGGATTTTCATGCTGCCCCTCATGAATATGCATGAGATACATCTGCATACCATGGGGGTGGCACATAGAAATGCAGCACAGGCATCTTTATCAGAGGCAGCATGGAACCGGAATAGTGTTTGGCCCTCCAGGACTGCATTTGGGAGACTCTGCTCTAGGTAATGTGCATGTTTATGGTGTCCGTGCTCTGTAGGGTAAAATGTAGGTGTCTTGGGCATGTTTACTACGTGAAATCCCCCCAAAAACACCCAATCCCTCACAAACGTGTCCTAACCAGAGTGTAACTTCGTTATACCCTATGTTATATTTTTTTGTCGGAGCATGTCGAAGGAGGGCTAGAACTGAACAACTAGCCCCCTCCAGTCGACAAACTTATTTTATTCAAGGTTAAAGGTTTCCCAAACCATTTAACAAACACTTATCTGTTCATCTGTGTAACGATGCTCTTTAGCAATGTCGCAAATCCTGCAGTTGCTCTAACGTCATGGAAATTTAGCACGACGTACACGTTTCGGGATGGACCCTGTCTCAAGTGCCTTCCAAACCAGATGATAAACGGCAACTGTAGATAAGAAATGCCGTCTCTGCGGCCAGGATTTTTCCTCTTCCAAAAGGTTTTTTTTGTTGGGCATGTTTACGTCATCTGCAATAAAGGTGCTGTCTGTATTAGCATGTTGTAGTAGTGGGTAAAATATGGGGACTGGGTTGGCAGGAACCACAGCTGGGACTTGAACCTGTGACCTTCTACTTCTGAATACACTGGTTTTGTGCACTGCACCACCTTGTTGTCACAGAGTCAGTACATTCCTTGGTGATACCATGACTGTTCGTCAGACAGGGCCCATCTGTTGTAGTACACGGCACCCACCTACACAGGGCTAGGCCACGGTCTGCTCTGGGCAGCTGCCACTGCCCCCTCCACCACCAGTATCCCTCAGCCACCATGCTGACATGCCCTTCTGCTGGTGGTGCTGGTGGTGCGCAGTCTCAGGCCATCCAGTGTGCAGGTAGGCGGCTGCCTATGGTGCGGGTTCTGGGGTAGGGGTGCCTGCATAGACGTCCACGCTCCCCCCAGCCCCGCCTGCCAATGTTCCGTGCCCTTGGGGGTAACTGTTGGGTACTATCCCCTGTGACACTGTGGGAAACACACTCGTGCCCATGTTGGGCCTTCAGCAGTTGCTGTCTGGCTGCTCTGCTGTTTCAGCATTCGTATGGGCCACCTAGGCATCACCCTAGTCCGCACTGTGGCCCAGCTCCACCACAGCATGTGCCGCCTGCGGCCCTCTGTATCCCCTTCTCCGGCATCTGTCCAGTTGCCATTCCGACATGCCCGCCCTGATGTTGTGGGACATGTGCATGCCATAGTAACCCTGTCCGATGGTGGGGAAAACCCTGAGCAGCGCTATTTCACTGTGGGCTCATTCACCTTATATGGGGACGGAGTATAGACCCTTCCACGATTTATATCTGTTCTATGGAGCTTTCTCGGGTGGGGGAGGGGTTGATGTTTCTCATTAATACCAATATTGGCCAGCTTGGTTATGGTTTTTTTCCAGTTTGTTGGGGTCATTTTCAGTGTTTATGTGTCCTTTTGTTCTGTGCACATGTATCACACTTATCACTTTTGTTTGGTTTCCCTGCCTGGGCTGTACATTGCTGACACTTAAATGGTTTCTCTCCCCTGTAATGTGCATTTAACGGCAGATTTTCAATCGCATTTGTATTCAGCTCTTCAGATCAGCGCGTTAGTGTGCAGGGAGCCTCTCCCCACCCACTCTCTGCCCACTGACCCCTTCTCTCCGCCCTCTCTCCACCTTCTGCTGTGTTTTACCGCGCCACGGGGCTTTACGATCGTTAATGTTGGTTAACGCGCGTTATGTAATTTTAATGATCGTTAGCGCATCATAACGTGCGTTATGATGTGCTAACGATCATTAACATTACATAACGCGCGTTATGTAACGTTACCGCAGTTTAGTAAACATACCCCTAAGTTTCAGTACTTTATTTTATTTGCATAAGAAAAATATTTAGAAAAGGACTCTAAATCATGATGTATATATTTGGGATTGGGAGCCGTGATTGTAGGTAAGAGCTCATGTTAAGCAGCTAATAATAATCCTACAGTCCAGATCTTTGTTCTGAAGGTCACATATATAAATGCATATTTTTAGTCTAATACAGCTGCAACATGGGTGCACTTAGGGGCTCATTTTAAAAGTCTTACAATTGCGGTCAACATTATTGACTCCCTTCCATTTTAGGTATGTTGTATACAATATCTTGAGAAATTCTTGGAAGTATTCCAACTTTATGTCATCATAATATTTTAATAGCATGTTCAAAGTTAAAGAACAATAAAAAAAAATGTGCAACTTAGATGTAATAATTTCTGAGAAAAAAACAAAATGTAGCCTGGACAGGATTAAGAATATAAGAATATAAGAAATGCCATACTGGGTCAGACCAAGATCCATCAAACCCAGTATCCTATTTCCATCAGTGGTGAATCCAGGTCACAAGTACCTGGCAGGTTCCCAAAAAGGCACACAGGTTCCACAATGTTCGTCCCAGGGTAAGCAGTGGATTTCCCGGGTCCTCTTTAATAATGGTTTATGGACTTTTCCTCCAGGAACTTGTCGAAACCTTTTTTAAACCCAGTTGCATTAACAGTGTTTACTACATCCTCCGGTAATGAATTCCATAGTTTGATTATGTGTTGAATAAAGAAATATTTTCTCTTATCAGTCTTAACTGAGTTACATTGTAGCCTTATTGTGTGTTCCCTTTTCTTTCTACTTTTTGATGGCGTAAACAACTGATCCATGTTTACCCGTTCCATCCCATTCATTAATTTATACACCTCTATCATGTCTCCCCTCAGTCATCTCTTTTCCAAGTTGAAGAACCCTAACCTTTTGAGCATCTCTTCATAGAGGTATCCTTCCATCCCCTTTACCATTTTTGTTGCTCTTCTCTGTACCTTTTCTAATTCTGGTATATTATTTTTTAAATATGGTGACCAGAATTGCACACAATATTCAAGTTACACCCTTCGCTAATATTTGGTTGCACAACCCTTGGCAGTGATAACAGCCTCCAAATATTTCTTGTAGCCATCTATAAGTTTTGAACATCCATCTGCTGGTAGTTTCTCCCACTCTTCAACTGTGATTTGTTACAGCTCATGAATATGTCCATGTTCCTTTTGCCAATGGCAGACATCAGCTCTTTCCAAAGATTCTCAATTGGATTGAGATCAGGATTAATTGCTGGACAATTTAAAACAGTCCATTCTGCTCTTTTTAACTAATCTTTTGAACTTTTGGATGTTTGTTTGGCGTCACTGTCGTGCTGGAGGACCCATGACCTTAGACTCAGACCTAGCTTTCTGACACTCCAAAATACCTTGGTAGTCCTCTTAATGATTCCTTTAATATGTTCCAGGCCTCCAGTTCCTAAGGCAGCAAAATATCCTTGTAACATTATGGAACTTCCACCATGTTTAACTGTAGAAATGGTGGGGGGGGTTTTCCTTATAAGCTTCATTTCTTTGCCTGTAAATGTATCATTGGTCTGCATTGCCAGAAAGCTCAAGCTTGGTTCAATCTGTCCATAAAACATTTTCCCAGAAAGATTGTGGTTTCTAATGGTGGGTTTAGGTAAAGATCAGGCATGCCTTTTCATGTCTGCCTTTGAGCACTGGGGGTTCTCCTTGATTTTCGCCCATGAGGTCCTTTTTTGTTTAGTGCATGGCATATCATGTGGGTTTAAATCACCACTCCAGATTGCTCCAGGTCAGCCTTAAGCTCTTTGAATGTTGTACATGGTGTTTTTCCAACAGGCCTTTGAAGACTTCTTGGATTAATTTTCCGCTTCCCACCACATCTTGAAAGATTCCTGACAGTTCCGTGAGCAGAAAACCTCTTAATAACATTGCAAACTGTAAACACAGGAATTCCATAGTCTTTGGAGATGGCATTGTACCCCTTTGAAGATTTATGTTTGGTGATAATGACATTTCTGACAGTCTCAGGCAGCTCTCTTGTCTTCACCATTGTGAAAATGGAACAAGGAGTGAATGTGGCCATTTTAAACATTAGAGTCCTCATTTATTAGTTGATTCAAGTCATGTAAATACTGACAATTGATCACAGGTGCGTCTAATTTTACTGCAATGGGAATGTGGTTCTTCTGTTGAAACTGATCTGAATTGTTTATAAGGGTGCCAATAATCATGTCCTTTACATAAGACTGTAGAAAGGAAGAATTTATTTGAAGCACATTCAATTAATTAATTGCACAATGGCAAATTGGTCTTGATGGCCAGCATCTGACGCTATAAGTTTAACTCTGCCCAGGATTTGACTTACAACAGTCCTTTGGTCTAAGAAGTTACACAGGAACAGTGAAACTGCTTGAGGAAGAGCCGAGAACCTATGGGAGTTGGAACACAGCACTGTATCATGTTTAGCATTTAGTGTTTAGTGTTTAGGTTGGCATGAATATGACTGGACTTACAATTCCAACACAATGTCTAGAATGAAAAGCTGAGCCAACCAGCAATGATAGATAAATGTGGTTGGCGAGGCCTTTGGTGTCTGTCGAGAGTTGTGAGGTCGTAGGAGTGGGAACAGCTGTAGCAATGTTTCAAAAAGCATCATCTTCAGGAAAAGATTACCTTTTTCAACAGAAACTCACTACAAAAGATAAGTACGGCTGGGGGTTTGCTTAGTTTGTTTTCCCTTGAGTTTTAACTCTGAGAGTTGAGCAGTAATTGCCTTTAATAAAGAGAAAAAAGGAAGGCTTGCCGCGAGAGAGGGGTTCCCTTTCATGGCAAACGGTCTGACAAAAAAACACATTTTTGAGTATTCAAGTTAGAATATTATAATCAATCGTATTGTAGGGTTTCTTTTGGTTTTACTTGTTAGTTTGGAATAATCATGTCCTGGCAATGTTCCAGTTTTTATACTATTTCCTTTTTTAATTAGTCTTGTTTTATTTGATTGTTTTATGTGTCAAATATGTGTGCATCTATAATCCAAAGCCATTTCAAGGTCACTTTTTTAGGAGATATTGGACATTAAGGGGTTGAACTGCAAGGGTGCCAATAATAAGAACATAAGAACATAAGAAATGCCATACTGGGTCAGACCGAGGTCCATCAAGCCCAGTATCCTGTTTCCAACAGTGGCCAATCTAGGTCATACGTACCTAGCAGTTTCCCCAAAAGACACAGGTTCTGCAGTGCTTGTACTAGGTCAAGCATTGATATCCTGGGTCCCTTTTTAATAGTGGTTTATGGACCTTTCCTCCAGGAACTTGTCCAAACCTTTTTTAAACCCAGCTATACTAACAGCCCTTACTACATCCTCCGGTAACAGATTCCAGAGTTTGATTACACGTTGAGTGAAGAAATATTTTCTCTTATTTGTCTTAAATAGTTTACCCTGTAGCTTCATTACATGTCCCCTAGTCCTTCTATATTCTGATAGCGTAAACAATTGATCCACGTTTATCCGTTCCACTCCATTCATTAATTTATAGACCTCTATCATATCTCCCCTCAGCCGTCTCTTTTCCAGGTTAAAGAGCCCTAACCTTTTTAGCCTCTCTTCATAGGAGTAGCCTTCCATCCCCTTCACCAATTTGGTGGCTCTTCTCTGTACTTTTTCTAATAACTCTATGTCCTTTTTAAGATACGGTGACCAGAATTGCACACAATATTCAAGGTGCGGTCGTACCATGGAGCGATACAGAAGCATTATAATATCCTTTGTTTTATTCTCCATCCCTTTCCTTATGATACCTAGCATTCTATTTGCTTTATTGGCCGCCGCTGCACACTGGGCGGAGGGTTTTAACATGTTATCCACGATGACTCCTAAATCTTTTTCCTGGGTGGTGGTTTCTAATGTGGAGCCTTGCATCGTGTAACTATAGTGTGGGTTGTTCTTTCCTAGGTGCATAACTTTGCACTTGTCCACATTAAATTTCATCTGCCATTTGGATGCCCAGTCTTCCAATTTATCCAGATCCTCCTGCAGTTTTCCACAATCCTCTTGGGTTTTAACAACTTTAAACAGTTTTGTGTGTCATCTGCAAATTTGATAACCTCACTAGTTATTCCTTTTTCCATGTCATTTATGAATATGTCAAAAAGTAGGGGACCCAGTACAGATCCCTGGGGTACTCCACTATTCACCTTTTTCCATTGGGAATATTGGCCATTTAGCCCTACCCTCTGCTTTCTATCTTTTAACCAGTTCCCGATCCACAATAGTACACTGCCTCCTATCCCATGACTTTTTAGCTTTGCCAAAAGTCTCTGATGGGGGACCTTGTCAAAAGCTTTCTGAAAGTCCAGATACACTATATCAACCGACTCACCTTTGTCTACCTGTTTATGCACACCTTCAAAAAAACAGATCAGATTAGTAAGACAAGATCTTCCTTGTCTAAAGCCATGTTGACTGTCTCCCATTAGGCCATGACTATCTACATGCTGTGTAATTTTGTTCTTTATGATGGTTTCTACCATTTTCCCTGGTACTGACGTCAGGCTCACCGGTCTGTAATTTCCCGGGTCACCCCTGGAACCCTTTTTAAAAATTTGTGTTACGTTGGCGACCCTCCAATCTTCAGGTATTACAGATGATTTTAATGAAAGTTCACAGATTACCAATAGCAGGTCTGCAATCTCATATTTCAGTTCTTTCAACACTCTGGGATGTATACCATCCGGTCCAGGTGATTTGCTACTATTCAGTTTATCAAATAGTTGTAATATATCTTCCCGGTGTAGCGATATTTCTCTCAATTCCTCTGCAGTATCACCTTTAAATACCACTTCAGTCTTGGGTAACATCCCTACATCTTCCTCAGTAAAGACCAAAGCAAAGAATTCATTCAGTCTCTCTGCTATAGCCTTGTCCCCTCTTACTGCCCCTTTTACCCCTCTATCATCTAATGGTCCAATTGACTCTCTCACAGGCCTTTTGCTACGAATGTACTTGAAAAAGTCTTTATTTCATGTTTTTGCTTCCGTAGCAAGTTTCTTCTCAAATTCCCGCTTTGCCTGCCTTATCAATGCTTTGCATTTAACTTGCCAGTGCTTGTGTTGTTTCCAGTTTTCATCATTTGGCTCTTTTTTCCATGTCCTGAAGGTTGCTCTTTTGGCAGCAACAGCCTCTCTGACCTCACCTTTAAACCATGCTGGCAGTTTTTTTGGACTTTCTTCCACTTTTCTTAATGCGTGGAATACAGCTGGTCTGGGCTTCGAGGATAGTATTTTTAAATAACACCCAAGCTTGCTGTAAGTCTTTAACCTTTGGAACCGCTCCTTTTAATTTTTTCCGAACTATATTCCTCATTCTATCATAGTCTCCCTTTTGAAAGTTAAAAGGTAGTACTGTGGATTCCTTTACTATCTGTCCTCCACTGATTAAATCAAACATGATCATACTATGATCACTATTGCTAAGTGGTCCCAACACCCTTATTTCTTGCACCAGATCTGGCGTTCCACTAAGGACTAGGTCCAGTATGGCTTCCCCTCTGGTTGGTTCATGAATCAGCTGCTCCAAGAAGCAGTCATTTATTTCATCTAGAAACTTTATCTCTTTAGCTTGTCCTGCTGTGAGACTGTCCCAGTCGATACCGGGGTAATTGAAATCACCCATTATTACTACTCTGTTGTGGCTTTTGTTAGCTTCCTTGATTTCTTTGAGCATTTCATCATCCATTTGTTCATTCTGGCCAGGCGGTCGATAGTATACTCCCACTGCCATCACCTTCCCCTTCATAAATGGAATTTCAATCCATAGAGATTCTACAACAAATTGTGTTCCCTGCAAAACTTTAATCCTTTCTGACTCAATGCCCTCTTTAACATAGAGCGCAACCCCTCCACCAATTTGTTCAGCTCTATCATTACGATATAGTTTGTATCCAGGTATCACAGTGTCCCACTGGTTATCCTCCTTCCACCATGTCTCTGAGAGTGAAATCATATCTAACCTCTCATTTAGTGCTATATATTCTAATTCTCCCATCTTATTGTTTAGACTTCTAGCATTGGCATACAAGCATTTTAGTGACTGTATTTTATTAATTTTATTACTATTAATCTGGCTATTGGTAGGCATGGGTAATTGGGAATCTTTATGCTCTGTCTGCTCCTTACTCAAGGGCATTTGGGCTACTATACTCCCTTTTGGAACTTCACTGTTTTTGGTAGTATCCTTCAAGGATACCTTTGTCCGAACCATGCGCTCCTGGGTGACTGTCGGCTTTCCCCTATTTTCTAGTTTAAAAGCTTCTCTATCTCTTTTTTAAAGGTTAATGCCAGCAGTCTGGTCCCATCCTGATTAAGGTGAAGCCCATCCCTTCGGAAGAGCCCCCCCTTTCCCCAGAATGTTCTCCAGTTCCTAACAAATCCAAAACCCTCATCCTTGCACCATTGTCTCATCCACGCATTGAGACTCCGGAGCTCTGCCTGTCTTTTGGGTCCTGCACGTGGAACAGGAAGCATTTCGGAGAACGCTATCCTGGAAGTTCTGGATTTCAACTTCCTACCTAAAAGCTTAAATTTAGCCTCCAGAACTTCCCTACCACATTTTCCTATGTCATTGGTACCAACATGTACCAAGACAGCAGACTCCCCCCCAGCACTATCTATGATCCTATCTAGGCGGTGCGTGAGATCTGCTACCTTCGCACCAGGCAGACATGTTACCAGGCGATCCTCACGTCTACCAGCCACCCAGCTATCTACATTCCTAATGATTGAATCACCAACTATAACAGCTGTCCTGACCCTCCCCTCATGGGGACATGGCCCTGGAGAAACATCCTCGGTGCGAGAGGGTTTTACATCACCTGGAGGACAGGTCCTAGTTACAGGATCACTTCCTGCCACACCAGGGTGATGCTCTCCTGTCACGCGACCTCTCTCCTCCATGGCAACAGGGATGCTGCCAGACTGGAGGTGGGACTTCAGGACTATATCCCTGTAGGTCTCGTCCATGTACTTCTCTGTCTTTCTTATGTCTTCCAGGTCTGCTACTCTAACCTCTAGAGAACGGACTCGTTCCCTGAGAGCAAAGAGCTCCCTGCACTTAGTGCATATGTAGGACCTCTCACCAACTGGGAGAAAATCATACATGTGACACTCAATGCAAAAGACTGGAGAACCCCCATCTCGTTGCTGGACCTCTGTCTGCATCTTAGTTTAAAGCTTGTGTTTAGGTCTTTTAAATTCGGTATATAATAAGGATTGGTGTAGATGCTTATACTAATAAAAGTGTATCTAATACCCCTAATACACCCTGTGTACCTGAAGCTTAATTAATCTCAGGTCCCCTGTGTATGACTGATTTGGATTAAGAGCTGCACCTGAGAGCAGCCCCTTTCCTCTAAGATGTGCAAGTACCTATAAAACTACAAGTACCCCAGGGGTGGGTGGGTGCTGGGGAGAGAGGGAGGGAGATAAGTCCTATTAAAGAGGGCAGTTACAAGGTACCCTGTCAACCCTCAGCAGGGGGATGGGGGTACCACACAAAGCCCAGTTAGTTGAGAGAGGCAAGGTAAGTACAGCTGAGAAGGCTGAACTAGCACACCACTAAGACAAACAATAAATAATTAAACAAACAGTTAGACAAACAGTAAATAATTAAATAAACAGCTAGAACTCACAGTAAGATGTCCCAGGAGGCAAATATCCCCTCACTAGCAGAGCTCTGTAAAAGTACAGCCCTTCTCTGGTCAGAGAAAAGCAAACTAAAACAGACTATGCACACGTGGAGAAAACAGGAAGAAGGCTACACAATACCTCAGGGGGAGGGGGAGGATTCACTCAGGCAGGCAAGGACAGGAAAAAGGTTTAACAAACAGCAGGTTCTGGGGAGAGAGATTTAATTCAAAATGGCTACCACACAAAGCCCAGTTAGTTGAGAGAGGCAAGGTAAGTACAGCTGAGAAGGCTGAACTAGCACACCACTAAGACAAACAATAAATAATTAAACAAACAGTTAGACAAACAGTAAATAATTAAATAAACAGCTAGAACTCACAGTAAGATGTGCCAGGAGGCAAATATCCCCTCACTAGCAGAGCTCTGTAAAAGTACAGCCCTTCTCTGGTCAGAGAAAAGCAAACTAAAACAGACTATGCACACGTGGAGAAAACAGGAAGAAGGCTACACAATACCTCAGGGGGAGGGGGAGGATTCACTCAGGCAGGCAAGGACAGGAAAAAGGAAAATGTTGGCCACAACTGTAATCATGATTTGTACCTCTAAAGCCATGTACATGGATGTCGAAATCACCAAGATCTCTGGCACTGGGATGCCCAAGTAGGCAAGGGGCATGGTGGCAGTGTGCCTGAGGAGGTGTAATGAACTTAGACGTCCCTGTTGGATTTCAGAAATGTGAGAACGTCATCAGGAAAGTGTTTTTTGTGACCTTAAAACATCCAAATGATATAAAGAAGATGGAGAATTAAGACCAAAAAGGCTCATAGTGGGATTTGAACCCTGCCTCATGGCTTGTGAACCCTCTTCCTTAAGCAGTAGACTATTAAGTGTCCCTTTTGTGAAGTACTGTTCTGGGGACATCTATGTAGACATCCATATCGGGGACATCCACGTTTCTGAAACTGTGCCTGCATTTTTTTAAATGTTCTGGCTGTGACGTCTGAGATTGCACTTGGACATCCTTTGTAAAATGTGCCTTTTATGTTACCCATTGAGATGTCATTAAGGACACCCACATTAATTGTTGCATTGATGGTTAATGTACACTGCTCTCACTCCCATTCTCCCCCCATAAGTGTGACTGCAGTCACCGCAGGAATGAACACACGGTAACTGTCATGCCTGTGCGGTAATAGTTATCATGGGTCCACACTGACAGTTGCCATGTGTTAAAATGCACATTCATCACTTAGCACACTTTAGTAAAAGGGCCCTTTAGTGTTTTTAATGGGACAGAAACTTGCTTTTAAGTTTTGGTGAAGGAGTAATGTTCTTGTTTTACAGCATTTTGGTGATGCCTGGCATGTCTTGTTTTGGACATGGGATAGTGAATCTGGAGGCCACAAAAAAATGATATGGATTGAGAAAGGGAACTGGATTTAGTGTGCGTCTCTCTCAGAAGTTCAAGGCAAACTGCATTCAGTTACTGTAAGAGGCACTTACGACACAGTACAAGTAAAGATTCATGGTGAGGGCAAAGGCTATGCGCTAAGTGTTAGGGATGTGGTCAGCATATCGCCCTACAGTTACCTCAATGAAAAGTTCCTAAATGTGCATTAACGTCTCTCAGTTCACACAGGCCTTCTCCTGATGCAGCATTACGTTTATCTACGTAAACTGCAAAATTGACAGTGTGCAGTAATCATTAGTGCTGTTTAGTAAACGTGCCCCGAAGTATTTCCCTGTCCCAGGTAGGTATATATATATATATATATATATACACACACAAATCCTAGAAAATATTCTTTGTAAAATATTCTGGGGGTGATGTTGACTGGCGGCTGCTAGGCTATTTAAAGCATTCTGCCCTTGCCGCTGTAATTAAACCCAAATATTCAATGCAGGAACTCATCTGGCAACTGATGATAAATATCAAGGTTCACCAGTCAGCGCGTTGCTATCCAGTTGACAGAAATATTCAGCTGCTAACCAGATAGCGCAAACCAGTTAAAGCCCTTCACCCATCCTGACTTTAACTGGTCGAGCTATCAGATTATCATTTGATTGTCACCACTAACCAGACAGCAATCGTCAGCACCTCCAATCTGCCCACAGGCTGCACTGGTTTGAACTGGGTGTTTTTAGATGTGCTCTGTGTGGATATTCAGTGGTACCCTCGAGTATCAGGTTCATCGCGTTTTAGCCGGTCAGCAGGTCTGCTGCCTGACTAAAACGCTTTGACTATTACAACCTACTAAAGACTTCTTCACAGAAGTTTCTTTTCCATTTCTTCATGTTTCCGTTCTCTTCGGTTTTAATACTTCTAATGAATCCTGCTGCTCCAGGTGGCAGATGCTATGAAATAACTGCAAATAATTATTAAACTGCTCAACAAGTAAGGTAGAGAAAAACAGAACTCACATGATATATCCGCAAGCTCACTGAAAAATGTATTTTCCTGTCTAGATTAGCTTCAGCACAATATCTCATCCAAACTAATGCACTTTGTGCATAAATTGCTTTCCCAGACTTATAATTCTAACAGCATGATTAAACTATGCTCACCTATCATTTTGAACATGACTAATTTTAAAGTACTCAAAATTTTCCAGGTTTTAAAATAGGGAAAAACAAATTTATCCATTATACAAAATATGGGATATAGATGCTCCAATTACACAGAGATAATAGCACAAATACACTAGCTGCTTATGATTATTAATTAAGTGGTGTTATAGAGCCACCTTGTGGCTATGTTGTGTATAGATACCTCATTCAGATCCTCAAGCATCTCATACAGATTACTAATTCCAAACACACCTGCAGGTCAAAGTACTTGTGTATTATGCAACTATTAAACAAGATGAGATGTATTATAATGTTGGTTGACAAGGTTCAATGATTCCTGACTCTTGGAGCTCATCATAATTTGCATATAAATATCATCAGTTGCATACTATAACTGCAAAAGATTATTGCAAACTTCTGCTCAAAGACTTATAAACTTCCTTATTCCACCATAAGGGGACCCAATGCAGTAAAGAAGAATATAGAGCATGCATAATAATGCAGATCATCCCTAATGAAATCCTACTCACCCCTCTCTCTCACCAGGCAAGAGATGGGACATGTCATACAGAGACTGCTAGTGTGCCGGTGATCAAAGGTTCTCTCTCTCTATCAGCAGCTGGGACACCAAACCATGACTGTGCACTCTGACATCAGCAGTGACATCAGTCCTGGGAGCAACTTAACCCTACAACATCCACCACTAGTGCTTAGCAACTGCAGCTTGCCTAAGGGAGTCATCCCTTGGGTAAGGGTGCCAGATGTCCCCAATTTTGGAGGATTGTCCCCAATTTTAGTGTTGTGTCCCTGGCTCCCACCTGTTTGGCAGCCTCCTTATTCATGATTCCAGCAATGGGGCAGAGGGGGCTGAACAATTTTTTTTTTAGTTTCAATTCTGTGAAATGAATATGTCAGCTTTTAGAATTTACATCCATTATCCTTATAGTTTGCACAGTACAGGGGTAATTCATCATTGTGCCTATTTCTCTGTCAATGTGCCTATTTCTCTGTCAATTTGTCTGCTTCGAAGTGATAGTGTTGCTATCATTAGATGGATTGGGGGAGGGGTACAGCAATGACCCCTCTTCCCTCCTTTAGACCTTGTTCAAACTTGGAATTAAGATGCTTCCTTTGGCATTTGGAGCTAGGAACAAACATCAGACATTTAGACCTGGTTCTAGTTTGGGGGGGGGGCCACAGGGTGGCCTGCAGCAATGCCATCTTGGTAGCCAGGTGCCATTTATGGGACCAGGACAGCTACATTTTGGCCCTGGCATATAATCTTCCTCCAATAGTGGGCTGAGGGCAGTAATGGTTGATTAATTGAACTTGGAACTTGTTTTGGGGTGGATTGTGGGACTTTTTGATCAGCATCCTTTTCCAGTTCTCTTTGGGGTATGTCATTGTGGCATTACTACCAGTTTCTGCAATCCACCCTTTGCAATTGGCCCAGAATACTGTCACCCGAGTCCTACATGGGGCATCCACTCATGAACACATTAGCACCAATACTTAAAAACCTACACTGGCTTCCCACTACATTCCATGCTAAATACAAGGCTCTTATCACCATCTTCAAAGCATAGCACAATCTTTCATAAGAACATAATATATGCCATACTGGATCAGACCAAGGTCCATCAAGCCCAGTATCCTGTTTCCAACAGTGGCCAATCTAGGTCATACATACCTAGCAGTCTCCCCAAGAGACACAGGTTCCGCAATGCTTGTATTGGGTCAAGCATTGATATCCTGGGTCCCTTTTTAATAATGGTTTATGGACCTTTCCTCCAGGAACTTGTCCAAACCTTTTTTAAACCCAGCTACACTAACAGCTCTTACTACATCCTCCGGTAACAATTTCCTCAGAGTACCTACAATCGCTGATTCAGAAGATACCAGGGGCCCGATATTTGAAGGGTAGTTACATGATTTACAGCCCTGTAAACCATGCAACTGCGGCTGAGAGGGATGTTCAACAGCACTAACATGATTAGTGCCGCTGAATATCCCCACTTATGGCCCTTACGTGCCCCAGTGCTAACCACGTCACATCAGGGCGTGTCAGGGGCATTCCTGGAAGGAGCAGAGGTGGAGAAGATCGATAACTGGGCAGCAGCGATATTGTATGCCTCCCAATTAGCAACCTGTGTCTAAAAGATAGGCGAGAAATAACCTTGCCTATCTTTTAGGTGCAGGAGCTAACTGGGTATCACGCAATCTCACTGATGCCCAGTTATCAACTGTGGCTGAGAGGCAGTGTGGAGATCCCAGATATTCAATGCTAGGGCTGCATATTAATATCCGGGGTTAGAGGTCAGCGGGGAGGGCTATGCGCCAAAGGGACGCATAGCTTTCCTAACTCAATATTGGGCCCCAGATGACAGACCAAGGAGAGCTAACACACCGTTCACACTCACCATTCCACCAACAAGCAGGAAAAGCAGCCAATCAACATCGAATAGAGCATTGTCGCTCTATACCCCCACAATATGGAATGCGCTACCCGACAACATCCAAGCCACGAGTAATCTTGAGGACTTTCACAAAAATCTGAAGACACATCTCTTCATCAAACACTTTGGCAGAACTCTTACATAGTTCATAAGACCATCCTCTCCCGTTGGCACACCTACTACTCACCCTCCTGATATCCCCTCTACTGCCCCCTTTCCTCTGTTACCCTCCCTCTCCTCCCTATTCTTGTCAGTTACCCAACCTGATCAATGTATATACTGTATATTCTATAGCCCTTCCATTGTTGTACAGCTATGCTACTTGTTAATGTTCTGGCTTTTTATTTCACTATGTTCCATTTATGTTAAGTTCAATTCAACTTGTTAACATGCATGAATGTGGGAAAATTGTGCCCCGTGACAGCTAACATGGGAGAAATACAGCTATTGCAGGCATTTTTCTGTGATAGCTGCATTTCACATAGTAGCAGTGCAAGTGGGCGGGGTCTTAGCTGGGCATGCCTGTATCATGCAATTAGTGTGAGCATTGACAGCATGCGGTTGCTGCATATTTTTGAAGATATTGCAGATGCAGCTGACGCCACCCCTTGGATGCTGTCTCACCAGGATCCCTGTATTTTCACTGCATTATCTGCTGGGTCATGCTGGGTACGCCCTCAACAGATACCGCATAACTTTTGCAGATACCATTGCACTTTTGCAACTAGCACCCATCGTTAGCTGCAAAACTTTACCATGCTTTAGTAAACATATCCTTTTGTGTCTCTGTTAGGAATATTATAGTTCCCAAGAAGAATTCCTGGGTAGGTCAGACTAATTCACATTCTTTCATACCCCTCGAGGAAATTCTGCAAGATTCAGTATGCCTCTTTTGACAGTACTTTGGCTTTGATTAGGCAGTCTGGGCAAAGTTGATATTGAGTCAGCATTTTGCACTCACCCTTTTCACATCTGGGATGCTACAAGTGCTACTTGTGCTTGGTTGGGAGAGACTATCATTAAACATATTGGGTGGTGGAGGTCAGGTAGGTTATTCAGTTATATTCAGCCTGGGGCCAAGGATACGTTTCCCACATGCTAGTATGGTTTCTTTTTTGCAAATCAATTGCCTACCAGAATGGCATTCTCATTAGCTGGACACTCTTCCATCTACTGAGCCACACAATTGAGCTGCTTTGTAGCCATAAGGATGCCATCTCAGCCTGGCTGCTTTCGGTGCTTCACTTGTTTGGCTTGGTACTGTATGAAATTCACATGATGGTGCCAGTTACTCTCAGTGTTTAGACATCATGTCCAACTGAGAGAACACCCAACATCCCTGGTGGTTCATTTGGGCATCAATGATCATGTTTCTTGGACTTGTAAGCAGCTGATCAGAGTTGCAAAAAGGGATTTTGACCCATGTTTCCTGGTATGTCTCTGCTTGTCAGATGTTATTTCTGGGCCTTGTTACAGGGAACAGAAAAAGAAGTCTAGGGGCCTGGTCAAGATGAACAGACAGACTGGTGCCTGGGTTGTTCTGCAGAGTGCATTGCAGATTAGGAATGACTGGGTAGATGTCATTTGTATGGGTCTTCATTGCAAGGATGGCGAGCCTCTTTCTGAGGCGAGTCAGGAGCTGCTTCTCAATGATTTTGAAGAGGCACTGGAATTAGTTATCTTGTCAGCTGTCTTGTTGGTTCTAGTATTTGGAGTGGGAGGGGGTAGATGAGCCATCTCGTAGAGGCTTTATAGCTGTTACCCCAGCCAATTCTGTTCTTTTGAGCATAATCTCGCCCCGGGAGATTGGGCTGTTGGAATATCCTGGCAGCTGGTGGTGGTCTTGGAGGTGATATTATTGGGGGTTGACAGCTGTCTAGCCTTGATGGGTGGCCTCAGTTATTTTGGCCATCCTAGCCAGTAATATGGCAGGATGGAGATTCTTACTTTATTGGCTCAGGTCATACTTGGTGCTTGTTATTAATTGGTCTGATAATGTAACTGCAGCCAAATGGCATCATTCCAATATCAGGTTCTGTGTATTTTCTGGCTGTGAGTGTTCAAAGTTGGCATGAGTGTGAGGGAAGGGAAATGAGAAGGAAGGCAGTGAAGTAGATGGTGGGGTGGGGGAGGGCTGTGCCCAAGGAAAGAGTCCACAGTTCCAAATACCCTTGTTTTTTGGGGAAACTGCCAGGTTCTTGTGACCTCAATTTTCCACTGTTGGAAACAGGATACTGGGTTTTCTGGACCTTGGTCTGACCCAGTATGGCATATCTTATGTTCTTATATTCTTACTAATTGTTCAGGTCATGGGTAGTGAATATTGTTTTGTGAATATAAGGGCACAAAATACATTTGACCTTTTTGTTATAGATCTCCAAGAGAGAATCATGATTTTCTGTTAGATGTTATTAGGTTTGATATTGGAATGCTCCTTGCCCTTTGGGACAATGATAATCCTTGGGGACCTTAATGTTCACACAGATGAAATGTTGTTGGTGGCAGCCCTTGATTTTTAACAATATCTTAAATGATCTTGAATTCTAATCAAATGGCATCTAGTCCTACTCGTTCATCAGACCATTTATTTATTTATTTAAATTATTTCTATACTGCGCTCTTTAAAATCAGCGCAGTTTACAGGCAACATCAATTTCTACAATACAGCGGAACAGACAATGTACATTATGGAGAACAGGTAGTATAACTTGGGTTTCAACGGGGTAACTATACAACAGGGCTATTGTGCCACAGATACAGTTGTGGAGTCATGACGCGCTCTGAACTATATACATTTTAGATAACTATTTACAGGTTTGTGCAGGGGTACTTCTGGATGTGGCTGTGTCAGCATGACATGAGTGTGCAGGTGGTGTCATTGTGGTGGATGGAGGGTATGCTGGGTTGTGATGTTTTGCTGGACTGGGAGTAATGTAGGAGGAACAGATGGTGCTTTAGTGCCTTCCTGAGTTGGGCTGGGTTTGGCTTTTCTCTGTGATTTAGATGGTTGGGCCTAACAGGTTAAAACCTTTATGGTCAGAATACCCTGTGATAACTGCAAAGCTTCTATGGTAACGGTTATGGCTGTTCCCAGCATCTCCCCATGCAGCATTGCAGAGGAAAAATCTTTACTGCACTTTAAGTGCATTGACAGTGAGAATGCACTTAAGGTACATTTTACAAAGGACACCCAAGTACAATCTGGGATGTCAAAGCCAGAATGTCTGAAAAAATGAGCCGGCACGTACAAGTTCAGGCAAGATTTCAGAAGCGTGGACGTGCCCAATATGGATGTCTTTGGAGATACTTACAAAGACATTCCTAGAACAGCACTACAGAACAGAGATACCTAATAGCTAAAATAGTGGGTTAGGAGCAGGATGGCCAGGGTTCAAATCCCACTGTTGGCCTTTGCAATTTTAGGCTAGGCACTTTATTCTTTATCTCCTGTACACCCTTTGGGTATTTTAAGGCCAAAACAAGCACGTTCCTGATGCCTGTTTGTGCTTGGAGCAAGTCTAAATATGGACATGCCTGTAGATGTCCCTGATGTTTCTGAAATCAGATGGGGATGTCTAAGTTCATTGCACCTCCCCCCCCCCCCCGACATGCCCCTGTCTACTTGGACATCTTCGCACTGGAGATGTTACGTCATTTGTGAAATGGCTCCAGAGAAATCTCCATGATTTCAACATCCGCATGCACATCTGTGGATGTCCAAATCATGATCATGACTTTTGAGATGACTCCCACTGCCTCCTATTGAGGTGGCATTAAGTGTTTTGTGCTATCTGCAGTGGTAATAGTTAATACATGATAAGTCACTGTACAGTAACTGCAAGGCACAGTGCACAGCCCTTCCTAGCCCTTAACCCCTCCCATTTACCACCCTATTCCATGCTGTGCACATAGATTAGTGTGTACTCTGTGTCAAGCCAGCATGGTAACAGTTACCGCAGCTATGCATTAAGAGCACACGCTAATTCACACAGTAAATGCTTCATGCACCTGAGTAAAAGATCCTCTTCGATAGCTCATCTATTTCATGGTATGAATATTTTACAAATTTATTTATAATAGAATGACAGGATTTGGCCCATGTTTTTAAAAAAGCTGATTAGAAATTAAGGACTTAAACATAAATTGAATCCTGAAACATTAATAGAAACAGTGGGGTTTTATCCAGTAAGCTGGAAGGAGCTTTGGCTGAGCAGATGGTTAGTATTTGGAATACAGACAATTCAATAAGACTGCTCCCAAAATGTGCTCTGTAACTGTGATAAAGAAAATTTGTTCAATCTCTAGTGAGCTTAGAGAGATGAAAACTCAAGGCAGGAAATTGAAACACATGTGGTATAAATGTGAAGATCCAACGAACGGTTCATGGGCTGTATATAGAATTAAAGTCATGGTGACTAGAGGAATAGCCTAGTGGTTAGTACAACAGCCTCATACCCAAGAGATCTGCATTCAGCACTTACTCACACACCTTGGGCATCACTTTAGCCTCCGTTGCCTTAGAAGCAAAGGCCTGGCAATCTACTGCATGTTGCACCTTGCCAAGAAAACTCAGGGGCTGCTGGATCTCCAGGAGTCAGCACGTAAAAAACAAAAGATATTTTTCAAAAGTGCTTTCAGCCTCTACAAACCAATCAAGGACATTTTTTATTATTATTAAATGTATTATTTTTAGAAAATTTTTTCAGCCACCCCTGTCTGCTCAACATAGCATGGAAAAAAACCTGCTGTGGCTTTATTCAATACTTTACAGAAGTGTTTGATAGAGACTCAGATGCTCTAGTGATACTACTTTATTTGATGGCAGCATACCAATTATCAAGTATCTACTGAAAAGGGCTTTAAACTAGACTTGTTGGAGATGGGTGAAGAAAGCCCCCAGGTAAATGATACATTAAATACCTTTATGGAAATGGGTAACAGGGGTGATATATGGAAAGCAGTGTGTATAAATGCCCTTAGCATGGGAAATAAGATCCCTGATGTTGAAGCTTTGGTGGGAGTGGCCGACTTGGATTTAGTGGCAGTTACAGAAACATGGTTCACAGAAAACCATGACTGGGATGTAACTATACCTGGCTATACTTTATTCAGAAAGGACAGGGTAGGAAGAAGGGGAGGAGAAGTGGCACTATCTATCTGCATTAGCGTGATATACAGACCTCCCTCACAAGAGGAAGAGGTGGACAGAAAGTTAATTATAGACATATGCAGCATTGCTAGGAAAGGGGAAATGCTACTGATAGGGGATTTCAATATGCCAGATGTTAATTGGCACATTCCTGCTGCAGTATCATCTAGAAGTAAGGAGATACTGGATTCTCTACAGGGAGAACTATTCAGGCAATTGGTAACAGACCCCACACGTGAAGGGGCCATACTGGACTTGGTGCTTACCAATGGTGAAAGTGTTTCTCATGTTATAGTGGGAGATCATTTAGCATCCAGTGATCACTAGATGGTGTGGTTCAGTTTTAGGACTAGGGCTGTTAGAATCCATTCAAAAGTGAGGGTCTTAGACTTTCGGAAGACTAACTTTGCCAAGATGAGTCAATACCTCAGGGAGTCGTTAGCAGGATGGGAACAGCTGGGGATGTAGAAAAACAGTGGGCAAAACTGAAAGAGGATATCTTAAGGGCAACCAACCTTTTTGTTAAAATGGTAAATAAAGGTAAAAGGAAAAGAAGACCTTAAAGGCTTTCGAAAGAAGTAGCTGAAAAAGTGAAGAAAAAGAGGGAAGCCTTCATGAAATACAAGAGGTCACAGAGAGAGGAAGACAGGCATCTATATTTGGAAAACTTTAAGAAGCTAGCAAAGTAGTCAGGAAAGCAAAGATTCAAAAAGAAGAGGAAATAGCCAATGCAATAAAATGGGGGGATAAGACATTTTTCAAACATGTTAGTGAGAAGAGGAAGGGCAAAAGTGGTATTGTCAGACTCAAGAGTGAAGGGGAGGAAAATGTAGAAGCTGATTAGGATAAAGCGGAATTGCTTAACAAATATTTCTGTTCTGTGTTCACAGATGAAGAACCAGGAGCAGGACCTCAGAAAACACCCACAAACAGGAACAGAAGCAAGGGAAATCTTGAAAATTTTTCAGAAGACTGTGTTCATGAGAATCTTGCTCAACTTAAAGTAGACAAAGCGATGGGACCGGATGGGATACACCCGAGAATACTGAGGGAACTTGGGGACGTTCTAGCAGCTCCACTGATTGACCTTTTCAATGCCTCGTTGGAGTCGGGAGTGGTGCCAAAGTACTGGAGAGAGGCTCATGTGGTGCCTTTACACAAAAGCGTAAGTAAGAATGTGGTTTAAAACTACAGGCCGTTTAGTTTAAATTCGGTGGTGAGCAAATTATTGGAAATGCTGCTGAAAGAGAAAATAGTGAGGTTTCTGGAGTCCAGCAGATTACAGGATCCGAGGCAGCATGGATTCACCAGAGGCAGGTCTTGTCAGATAAATCTGATTGATTTCTTTGACTGGGTGACCAGGGAGTTGGAGCAAGAGAGAGCCCTAGATATGGTGTATTTAGATTTCAGTAAAGCCTTTGACACTGTTCCTCACAGGCGACTTATTAACAAACTGAGCATCCTAGGGATGGACCCTAAAGTTACTGCTTGGGTTAGAAATTGGTTGGGTGGGAGGCGACAAAGAGTACAGGTAAATGGAGCTCACTCTGAGGAGTAGGATGTTACCAGTGGTGTGCCCCAGGGATCTGTCCTTGGTCCAATTCTTTTTAACATTTTTGTTAGTGATATAGCGGAAGGGCTGTCAGGTAAGGTTTGCCTCTTTGCGGATGATACCAAAACCTGCAATAGAGTAGACACCCAGGAAGGTGTAGATAACATGAGGAGGGATCTAGCTAAGCTTGTAGAATGGTCTAGAATTTGGCAGTTGGGATTTAATGTAAAAAAATGTAAGGTCATGCATTTGGGCTGCAGCAATCCAAGGGAACAATATAGTATAGGGGGTGAAGTACTTTTAACCACTAAAAAAGAGCAGGACCTAGGCGTGGTTGTATCTGATGATCTTAAAGTAGCTAAACAGGTAGAAAAGGCGATGGAAAAGTTAGAAGAATGCTTGGGTGCATATGGAAAGGAATGGCTAGCAGAAAAAAGGAGGTGATAGTGCCTCTGTATAAGTCTTTGGTGCGACCTCATTTGGAGTATAGTGTGCAATTCTGGAGACCGCACCTTCAAAAGGATGTGAACAGGATGGTGTCGGTGCAGAGGGTGGCTACTAAAATGGTCAGTGGTCTTCATTATAAAGCATATGAGGACAGACTTAGGAATTTTAATGTGCATACCTTAGAGGAAAGGCGGGATAGAGGTGATATGATTGAGATGTTTAAAAAGCTCCATGGCATAAATGTTGAGGGGGAGAGCCTCTTTCAATTGAAAGCAAGTTCTGCTACGAGGGGACATGGGATGAGGGTGAAGTGGGATAGATTCAGGAGTGATATTCAGAAATATTTCTTTACAGAAAGAGTGGTGGATCCGTGGAATAGTCTCCCAGTGGAGGTGGTAGAGATGAGGACAGTAACTGAATTCAAAAAAGCATGGGATAAACACAGAGGATCTCTAAAGGAAAAAAGGGGACTGTTGTAGTTGTTGATATGGAAGGACAGACTAGATAGGTCATGTGGTCTTTTTCTTTCATCATATTTCTATGTTTCTATTATTAGCATGATTAGAAGAAATTTGTAATTCTAATTCTTGCTTAGGATGGATTGAATCAGAGAGTAGTGAGGGGACATTTTCTTCTTTTTCATGGTACTTGAATTATGGCGCTCCCTGGAAGTCTGTTCTCTCCCTTATTCTAGTGTTTTCTTTTTTATTTCTAGTTCAAAGGGGGCAATAATGTTCTTTGAATGTTCTTTGAATGTTCTGGAGTGTTAGTTCCCTCCTTTCCCACCCCAACTACCACCCACCCCATCTAACACATCTTGCTGTTTAGATGCACTCATCAATTAGCTGGTTGAATTAGATAGAAGTGTTTGGTATTGATTGGAAGGGAAAATATAGGAAGTTAAAAAGTGAACAATTAGTTATATTTCAGGGGGCTTTAATTAGGTAATTCTACAAAGGAAACACACTAGACTATACACTTCAAATATATAAAACACATTTTTGAGCAAGCCAGCAGAACTACACATATGAATCAGAACAAAAATGTTAAATCTCACGTAAAAAAGACTAGCTGCTTTTGTGACTTACAGGACAGCTGATGAAAAGACAGGGACTTTGGTAGGTCTTTTTTTCATTTCTTTCAACGGGTTCCAAAGCTCCTACAGCTAAAGTATCGCTGGGAAACATTCTGTCACCAAAACTGTTGCCTCTGTTAAAGCTTCTTCCTCAATCCAGAAAGAGAGTCTAATCTCAGGCGAGGGATGTGACTCCAAGTGCAAAATGCCTGCAAGATAAACCCCTCATGAAACAAGTGGAGGGACTGGGAGAGGAGAAGGTGAGACTGAGAAGCTTCTGTGATAGTAATAACTACAATTATGAAATGCTTCTTGAGGCATTAAAGATCTCTAGTAGTGTAGAAAATCAAACAATACTGAAAAAGGACAGCTGGACACAGTCACCAGAGCATGCAGAATCAATATCCCAAATTGTCCTTCCCTCAAACTGAAGAACTGGTATGTAGCCCTGGAAGTGAAAGAGCTTAGAATGTCCTAGGAAAAGGAGGAAGTGGGGCTCAGAACCCCAAAGTTTCCATTTCAGTGACCACAAGTAAATGAAGGGTATTAATTTATATTTATGTTTATGCAATTTCTTGATATACCGCCCACGCTGAAGGACATCAGAGAATTTACAATCACTATTAGCAGGTACTGGATACAACTGGATATATTCCCTCATTCCCAAAGGCCTCACAGGTACACTTACACAGCAAACAAAATCTGTACAGCCTCTCTATTGGGTTTCAAAGCAAGAGCATAATTTCAATAATAAATATAAGTTGATAAAACTCCACAAACAATAGCGCATCTTGACTGGGTGACAAGAGAACTAGATCAAGGGCATGCGATGGATGTGTTCTACCTAGATTTCAGCAAAGCCTTTGATACTGTTCCTCATAGGAGGCTTATCAATAAACTCAATAGGCTGGGGATGTGTCCCAAGATGGTGAAGTGGATCAGAAATTGGTTGACTGACAGATGACAGAAGGTGACAGTAAACGGAACTCACTCGGATGAAAGGAAGGTGATTAGCAGTGTGCCCCAGGATTCGGTCCTGGGACCGGTACTGTTCAATATATTCGTGAGTGATATTGCCAAAGGGCTGAATGGAAAGTCTGTCTTTTTGTAGATAACACCAAATTTGCAGTGGAGAACATGAGGCAGTAGAGAACATGAGGAAAGATCTACAAAAGCTGGAAGAATGGTCTAATGCTTAGAAATTAAGATTTTATGTGAAGAAGTGCAGTGTTATGCACTTGGGAAGCAGAAATTCAAGGGAATTGTATTCAATAGGGGGCGAGAGATTGGTGTGCATGGACCAGGAGAAGGACCTGGGAGTGATTGTTTCTGAGGAACTCAAGGTGGCGAAACAGTGTGACAAGGAGGTAGCAAAAGCCAGGAGAATGCTGGTTTGCATACAGAGAGGAATTACCAGCAGAAAGGAAGAGGTACTAATGGCACCGTACAAGTTGCTGGTGAGGCCTCACTTGGACTATTGTGTTCAGTTTTGGAGACTGTATCTTGCAAAGAATATAAAAAGTCTAGAAGCAGTTCAGAAGAATGCGTCCAAAATGATTTGGAGCCTGCGTCAGAAGACATATGAGAAGAAACTTGAAGACCTAAATACAGTATGTACACTCTGGAGGAGAGGAGGGACAGGGGAGATATGATACAGACCTTTAAATATAAAGAGTATTAATGGACAAACAAACCTCTTCCAAAGACAGAGAAGCATGTAAATCTAGAGGGCAGAACATGAAGCTGCAAGGCAATGTCAGGAAATACTTTTTCACCGAAAGGGTGGTGGATGCTTGGAATGCCCTCCCGATGGAAGTGGTGGGGGCAAACATAGGGGCTTGAAATCAATGGGGCCGCGGCTCTGATAATGATCGGAAACTGCTACCGCAGCTTTGTAAACAAGCCCCATATTAGTGACAGAATTCAAAATGGCATGGGACAGACACAGTGGATCCCTTTATAGCCACAGGATAAAATCAAAATAAGCATAACTATCTCTTAATATCTGAACAAATAGGGGTGACCTACACGGAGCAGTGGGTACACCACTAAACAAAGGAATGGGGAGAGGTGACCTGCATGGAGCGGCAAATGCACCTACTCTTGTCGCTTTGCTGGGCAGACTAGATGGACCATACTGGTCTTTATCTGCCGTCATATACTATGTTACTATGAGCATAAGTGAAAGGGCTGTGCTAGGGGTACAGAGGAAGGGAAGGGATGGATCATAAGAAAAGGGGCAGAGTTAGAGGAGAAAAAGAGAAGAGACAGTAAGTGCAATAAGAGAGAGGGAAGGGGAAGGAGGGAGTGAAAGACCTGAAAGAGTGCAAAGTTGGGTAGCAGAAGAGGGGGAATAAATGGGTAAGAGGAAGGTAGAGCATGAGTGTGTAAGAGGGAGCAGTGAAGGATAGGAATGGAGAATAGTGCAAGAGGATGTGAGGGACAAAGAGTACGTGCAGGAGGACAGAGAAAAGCGCAAGCACACGCCCATCATTCCAACCAACGGACACAGAGCCACCCCCTGACACACACTAATATCCACCACCCCAGCATACATATACACACAGACACTCTTCACCATGCATACGGTACAAACACACACATGCACACTCAGCTCGCAATACAAGTGCAAGCACAATGCCGCCAACACACATACTCTATGTCAATGCATACACTCCCCATGACACACACACACACATATGCGCACTCACTCCCCAGCACTCGCCATGATACACACATATGCAGGCTCACGCATTCCTGATGCTCCCCATGACACCCATACACACATGCATGTGGGCACTCTCCAACATTGCCTATGACACACAAACACGCATTCAGACACACATGCACACACATCCAACACTCCCCAGGACACACACAGCCCCCAACACCTCCTTTGATACACACAAACACACACACACACACACACACACACACACATACACACACATGTACACACAGCCCCATGATACACAAACATGTACCATCCACATGCCTGATTCTGGAAATGAGGGAAAGGCACCATTGTGTTGCTTTACAAGTGTACGCTTCTCAACTTGTTTGTTCTGAACAATTTTCCACTTTTGACGAAAAGTCCCTTTGTCTTTATTGCACTGCCTTATTAGACATCATAACTCTGGAGGTCTGCGTTCTACCCAGCTGCACTGACATTAGCCCAAGCTCTCTTCTCTCTGACCTGTGTGTCTGCATCATGCAAAAACAGTGTATGTGAAGCAACATAGGGGCACTATTCTGAACATCTGGAGGCTCAATTATAAATTGTACCATGGGGTCCAGGAAAGGCTGTATCTCCCCTGAGAAGGAATGAGAATCAAAAATATATCTATGTTGGTCAGCTTGTTCATGCTTTTTACCTCCCAGCATAGGAAAAATGCAGCCACAAGAAATGTTAATGAAATACAATTTTCATTCGTTCAAATGTAGGACTCAAATATAGGATGAATTTTACTACAGCATTTCAGGGGGAAAAAACAACAAATAACAGGCCCAGATTATATTTGAAAAAGAAAGCCCCTTAATATAACTTTTTAAACAGTTTGTCTTTCAGAATATCTCATATTTTCTCAGTCTTAAAAGATGCATGCTGTCCATTCTCCTTTTCTGGATATGCAGAGCTGTCCTTGAGAGATCGTCAACATCTAGAAATGAAGAACAAAAATGTCTTGAGCATAACCATAAAGAGACTTCAAACTAAGGGCAAGAAGTCACAGCACTTGCCTAGAAACTGATATAATAACGTTTATTTCAACTCAGTATTAATTTGCTAAAAAAGCAACCAATTAGTCATGAATTTTTTGAAAGCTAGAGTGCGTAAAAGGCATGGCGTACTAGTTTCCCATAAAAAGACAACTCCACCTCAGTTAGGTGCAGGATCCCCCTGTCCATTAGGTGGACTAGGCGTGTGCCTATAACAGCAGAGCTCTGGGGCTGCACGGCAGCCCTCCCACATCCTTCAAGACAGCAGCAGAGCAGGTCGATGTTGGTACAGCCATGGACCTTTAAGCACCCACACATGTGCTTGCACTCATAACCTGCAGGTCTTTCCTCCTCCTCCGAGAGGCAGAAGCGGACGGCATAAGTGCAGCTGTAATGCCTTGAAGGATGTGCAGGGACTGCAGTACCGCCACCCCTCAGGTCTGCATGAGGGGGGAGGAGAAAAGGGGTGGAGAGAAGAAAAGGAAGGGAAGGGGAGATACTGGACACCTTAGGGATGGAGAGAAGGGAAGAAGTTGGATTATGGGGGTAGGGTAGGGTATTGAAGGGAAGGGGGAGGGCTAGACTATGGGGGGATAAGACTTTGGGCCACACTGGAGGGAAGTGCACAGCCTAGGTGGCTGGGTGCAGGACCCCAAGCCATGCTGGGGGGGGGGGGGGCGGGTGCATGACTGAAGGTTCATCTAAGGCAGCAGATAGCCTTAGGCCAGGCCTGGTAAGGTGTAATTATATTATCTTGTTTTCAGACTTTTTCTGTGCAAAATTTTGTGGAAAGGTTTGTTGGAGAGCTCATTTTCAGACATAACAAACTTTTTCAAAACTGGGCTACTAGCCCATGGAGAATCCTGCAGCCTTCATATGCTATTAGAATGACATCTTCATTGTAAGGTCAGAAAATTCCAACACATCTCAACTTAATGAAAAATTTTCAGGAGATAAACATGGAAGTTGCAGTTTGGGATATCTGCACATTTTTAAAAGAGGTTCAAAAACCAATGTGTCATACCCACGGATAATAATCTACGGATTCAATAAAGTGTTTCATCGCCTCTTTTATGTGAAATGTGGCAGTTTAAAAATTCACAGAGAACCTTCGGAAATCAACCAGAGGATTTTCACAAATTCCCAAAGATTTGTTATATGGAATCTGATGGATGTTTCTGCAGCTCTCAGAAAAATCTGTAGAGATTTCACTCAAATCAAGGTAAATTCTGTCAGATTCTATGGGCTGTTTCTTGAGCTGCAGAAAAAAAATGAAGGCTCTTAACCAAGTGTCAAGCTTCGGCAAAGAAATCCGTTCAGTCAAGAACAAGACAGGACTGCCAGTGGAACAAGTCACAAAGAATAGGAAGGACAAGAATAGGAGGAGAGCTCGGAGTAACCCTTCTTACAGTACCTGAACTTTGCCCGTTAAGCGATGAAGGGCATCCCTTTGAGGAACAGTGGTGGCCATAGCAGTAATAAGAAAGAAACCCAAACAGCAAGATGAAGGAAAATCTAGAGGGGTGGTATACAGTTTGGCAGGATTTTAAAGGTCCTACAATTTGGAAATTTCTGGAAGTATCTTACAGGGATCTACAGTTATTAATGGATACTTCCAGGGTATAAAAGCTTTGGGTGAACAGTTTCTTGTAGTCATTTTCTTTTCTTTGGAGTCATTCTTTGTGAAAATGATAATTTTTTTATCTGGAGAGGGAATTATAGAGGAGGAGATTCGAAGACTGGGGTTATATATTAAATCTTACAGCCCATTCAGCCTGAAGTATTGCTCACTGATTGCCCCTTGCAATCATAGCTTTGCAAATGATTTTTTTCCGCAAACAAACATTTATGTCCCATCACAACATGGATGTCTAGGGCAGTGGTTATAACTCTGTCCTCGGGACGCACCTAGCCAGTTGGGTTTTCAGGACATCCACAATGTACGTGCATGCGATAGATTTATATATAATGGAAGCAGTATATGCAAATCTGTCTCCTGAATAGTCATTGCAGATAGCCTGAAGACTGTCTTCCTACCAGTCATTAAGAACCTGAATGATGTTCTTTCCAGGCTCTAATAGCCCATAAATAAGTGTTGCAAACTTCACAAAGGGGAATTGATCATTGATCTAGCCTGGTCAATTAGCAGCTAAAGTGATGGACTTATCCTAACCAATCAGTGACCAAGTGATTGGATCAGGCCCACCAATCAATGACTATATGACAGTTTCCAACAGCAGTTGAGAAGCAGGTTCAGTCAGGCCTTGTCCTTCCATCTTTCCCTTCTGTCACTCTATAAGCTTTGATGGTACCATCAGAAAAGGGCACAAAGCAAATTATTCATCAAGAAAAAAACCTGTCAGTTAATCCCTAGTAAAATAGTAATTTATATCCTTGTCATGTTTTCAAGGTTCATGTAGACTCATTTAGTAATATTCACTTTAGTTTTTACAAACGGTCCCCTAAAGCAGTTCTATTTATCATTTGTGAGCTATATCAGCACTTCGTTTTGTTTTCCAGAGCCAGAAAATATGTAAAATATGATACCTAATGAGCAGTTATACATTCATCTCCCTCGGGCTTTCATAACAACCTGGGAAAATGTAGCTGCCTTCCATAACCTTTTGTTGTTGTTGTAGTATCTATTTATTCATTTTTTGAATTTAGGAACTTTGAAGGTTTGTGTTTTTAACAAACCAGTATTTTTTTTTTAACAGAAATATCTGAAAGCCAAGCATCTTGTACCTGAGCATCTGAATCTATTCATTGATTAATTCAGCCTTCTAGGCACATGTGGCAAGCTCTTTCTCCCTGAATATGCAAGCAGCGGCTGATGTACCTATGAACATTCTGAATAAGAGGACAGGTACCCAGAGTCCTGTTCTAAAAGTATATCCTGCATATTTCTGCCATTTTGTATAAGTTTGAGTAGGGAATAGATGCCTGAGGATGTAATTTCTTTTGCAACGTTTTTATGTACAGTATAGTTTCCATGTCTTGTGTGTGTTGTTGAACAGGGTCAGTGATTACTAAGCACGAACGATGAGTCTGAGGGCAGGCATGTACAGCAATTGCATATGTACAGCGTAGGCCTCAGTAGGATAGAGGAAATTGAATAATGAAAGAAAAGAGTGTCAATAGCTTGGACTTACTCCTGCTCTAAGAAGGAGCAAATCAAATCAGCATAGGGCTTTAAGGAGGCAAATACAAGTCTTAAATAACCTTTTGAGGATGGGGCCAAAGAACCACTCTGAATATAATCCCTTTGGGTTCTTCTGAAAATGTGTTCTGGTGCCTCAGAATGTCATGAATAGCAATCAAATATCCCATTTTTACAACAGCAGGTATTTAGGAAAACTCACTCGGTTGAGTCCCAACTCTCTAGGGGAAACAGAACCCTCTATTTTTAAAAGCAAATGTGATTGCATCCATTTTCCACTGATGATATATAATTTCGCTGTTTATTTAAATATAGCTGCTCTCCTAGCTGAAACAAATTGGGATAGATGGTTAAGGCACCAAAGCGATTTTCAGGCTGGCTGCAAGAGAGAACACATCCCGATGACTGGATAAACTCAGCTGTACTTTGTAGACCCATGTTGTACAAAATACAATTAAAAATGTCGGTGATGTTTTGCTGTTTTCAATACTATGTGTTTTTTCCTGACGCCCTCTGCTCTTTGAAGCACTGTGAGTGTTTCTGTCAGATAACTGAGAGTACAGAAGGTTGAAATAGTATTAAATGCGCTCCTTGCAAGAAGCTGGCATACAGTTCCTGCCCACAGTGTTTGATGGGAATCTGTTTTTCCTTTTTGTTTTTTGACTGGTCCTGTTAAATTTGAATTTGCATGCCTGCCTTCTGGACGTCAGGTTTCTTGTTTCGATTTCATGCATAGATTAGACTGCTTTTAAACACAAAGGGATGAAAGAGTGGTTGAAAGAACCTATGAGATCTGAGCCATCCGCTCACCCAGGACATGTGTAACTTATCTGCATTCCCTTCATGTCTTTCCCTAGAACGTGTTGGATGTTCTTTTTTTTTTTTCCAGCAACCCAGCATCAGAAAAGATTGAGAAGTTCATTCTCTGATCGTCTCCATCTACTGCAGTATTTACTTTTGTGTCTCCCTGCCCTCCGCCCTCAGGATGTCTGAGATGTAGGTGCTGCTGATATGGAGATTTGTGGATTAATATCAAAAGCAGCCCTTTTTCATTGTTTTCTCTTGTGTATTTATAGCATTTATCTATTTCTTACGAGCTGTGTGGATGTTTGAAGAAAAGGTTTGATCCACGATGTGATATGCTCAAAGAGATTTTAGAAATAGGCTCATCACTGGGTGCTGTGACTTCTGGATCGAAGGGAAAGGGTAGAATTTGATGCAACCACGGTACAAAGAAAAGCGTTAACCTTCACAATCCTCACCATTATTCACTTCTCCTTCTTGGGCAACAAATACTCAGGGAAAAGCGAAAGGCAAGCTAGGAAGAGGCTTTTCTAACTCCTTGTGTTTATTCAGTCAAAATGAATTTCTTTATAAACAAATAGGATTCAAGAAGGCTGCATTTCTTTACAAGGAAACGGTTTTAAGAACTGGTGTGCTTCATAGGCCCTGCAGCTAGGTTAATACTGTAGCAGCAGCGCTGTGTTCAATTCTTCTTGTAGGTCAGTATTGCTTTCTGACCCGTTCCTCCATTAAAACGAGAAAGAGTCAAAGGCTGCCTAAAAGCTTGCAGGTCAAAGGTTACCAGCATCATTGCATCATGGTGACCGTTTCTAGAGCATTCCATCTGAACTAGGGTGAATTTCTCCTATAAATAAAGGCCTTAAGAGCTTGTTTCTAGTCTGCGCTTGCCTACACCCTGTGCAAATGCAACATCCTTTTCATCCTTTAACTGCCTGCCACTAGAAATTAAAATATATTTTACTTTTCCTTCTGTGATATTAAAAATGCATGGCAGTGAATAATATAACAGAATTGCATATAAAACCAAATTTCCAATAGCCATTTAAATGTATGTTCTTCAGTACAGACTCTCTGAGGACGAAACATTGAAAAGGTGAAGCAATTTAATTTTTATCAGAGACATTAGTGGCAAATAAAGAACAAAAGTACTTTTCAGGGCTGAAAGCAGGAATAAAATACATTTTGCTTGGGAAAATACTGCATCCAAATTAACTGCCTGGCTGCACACATTTTGTATTCAAAGTATGGAAAGGAAACCAACAAGCAGGCAGTACAAAATGCTCTGCCTATATCCTAACTAGAAATACTAATATAATTTATCATGGAAAGATATTCCACAGCAAAGAGAGAAAAGCTGTTGTGGAAAAAGAAGATATCGAGGCATGCAACTCGCAGTATCAGAAGTATAGTTTTTCAATGACGCTGAAGGGCTTGCTTTAAACAATACAGGGCCTGTTTTCAGCAAGCCACAAAGCTCCTAAGATTGCCTTCTGAAATATAAGCATTTAAAATTGCATTTGAATTTTCTAAATTAAAGCTGGTCAAATTTGGCTGTCTGGATTTAGGACTGCCTGATGTGCACTCTGCGTCAGCAGCTAAACTTAGCTACTTAAGTAAGGTGACCAGACCTCCCGATGTTTGGGGATTGTCCCCGATTTTAGAGCTGTATCCCCAACTCCAACCTATTTGGCAGCCTCTTGTCCCCAATTTCGGCAGCGGGGGGCTGGGAGGGAGGGGGAGTAGAAAAAATATTTTATTTTCAATTTAGTGATTTGAATAGGTCAGTTTTTAGAATTTCAATTCATTATCTTTATTTATTTATTTATTTATTTATTTAAAAGCTTTTCTATACTGCGCTCTTTGTCATCAGTGCGGTTTACAAATTAACAATTTGAATCCAGGGCAATACAGAACTGTCCTGTGTTTACATATAACAGGGAAAGTAACATGGAATTGAAATTATAATTGGGGAAACTATGCATATTTCAAGCAATTAGAGATGAGGGTGGGTAGGCTATTTGCAGTTTGGGGTGTGGGTGGGAGGGGGAGAGGTGCTGTTGGGTAGAGAGAAATGTAGGAGGAACAAATGATGCTTAAGAGCTTTCCTGAACTGCCTGAGGTCTTTGATCGACCTGATGCTGGGAGGGAGGTTATTCCAGCATCTAGGGGCATAGAGTGCAAAGGCTCTATTACTAGTTGATTGTGCACATTTTGTAGATTCTCTTGGGATAATAAGAGTATTGGAGGCTAATGTCCTCCTTGATCTGTTGTTGGGTGTGTGAGTGAGGAGGTCCGAAATGGAGGGGGGGGATATTTTGTTAATGGATTTGAAAGTAATGAGGATGGCCTTGAATGAGATCCTGTAGTTTATCGGAAGCCAGTGTAGGTCCCTTAGGATGGGGGTTATGTGGTCTCGTCTGGATGCTCCGCAGAGGACGCGGGCAGCGGCATTCATCACTAATTGTAGTGGGTTTAGGGTACTCTTGGGTAGTCCATGGAGTATAATGTTTGCGTAATCAAAATGGGGTGTTACTAGCGCTTGGAATATCGTACGGAAGTTCTGTGGATCCAGCATGTGTATTAGGTGTCGTAGTGTCTTGATTTTGTAGTATATAGCCTTGACTGTGTTGCTTATGTGCGCTGTAAAGTCTAGCTTTTGATCCAGCGTCACTCCCAGGTAGCGAATGGTGTGCTTGCTTGGAAGATCTGCGTCCCTTACTTTTAGAGCCGGGGGGGGGGGGGGGGTGAGAAGCTTTTGCTCTTTGTGATAAATAAGACCTCGGTTTTTTTGAAGTTTATATTCTGTAGATTTGTAGATTCTGTAGATTTGTAGATTCTTTATATTCTGCACAGTACGGGGGAAATGCATCAGTTTCTGTTTCTCTCTTGACTAGTCTGCTTGGAAGTGATACTGTTGTCGTGGGATGGATTCGGGGGACCAAAGCAAGGTAATGATTCCTCTTCCCTCCTTCACCCCTTGTTACTGAAACCTGGAATTAAGGTATCCCCTTCCTCTCCCCACCCCAAACCCCCTTACACTTTTGATGTCTCAGATTTGCCTGAAAAAAATCTGTCAACTTTATATTTAAGGAGTAATTTAATAAGCTTCTTTGCACCTATATCAGTGTTTAACACTCAGAGATAGGGGTGTGCATTGGAAAATTGTTTCATTTTTTATTATGTTTTGTTTTAAAATGTGCTTTGTTTTGGGTATTATTTCCATTATTGCTACAACTTTTCTGCTTAGATTATGTGCTATTCTTACATAACATGCAATATGTAAGAACAGCACATGCTAAGTAAGCATAGTGCACACAATTGATGACAACAAAATAGAAACTAAATTTTAGGGTGTTCCCTCTTTCTATTTTGGAAATAGCAAGAAACAGAATATCTCTTTGAATTTCCTGTGTTGTTTCAAATGACTGCACATCCCTACTCAGAAATAAGGACAGAGGCAAGTGGCACCTTATAGACTAACCAATTTATTTTGAGGATGAGTCCACTTGAAGTGTAGCACAGGAGGTGGGTAAATATACATGAAGAGGAATGGGGGACGATACAGAGTATAGAGAAGGCATTGAAAAGTGCAGGATGGGATGTGGAGAGAGAATGATAATGGCAGAAATACTGAGCTACATGGCATTGGTGGAGAGTGAGGGAAACTAAGGACAGTATGATCTGAGAATAGTTGAGTCCATTCACACCTGTAGTGAATCATAAAGCCATTGTCCTTAGAGAATTGTCTGCTATCTCAGGTCGGCATGCAGAGTCTCATAGCCGATTCATGGTCCAAAGCTCCCCACACATACAGGGCTGCTGTGCGGGGAGCTCTGGGCGGAGGCGGTGACAAGGAGGAGAGTGGGCGGGGCAAAGGTGGCACCCTGACCCCAGACATACAGGGCCGATTCCGGTCATGCCCTGTACATCTGGGGCTGCAGGAATGGATGGGGGGCTTATTCCACCTCAGAGGTGAAATAAGTCCCCCCAAGGAAGGGAATCGGCACCAGTGGACCCCACAAATCTGGTGAGGAGCACGCAGGGGTTCCCTGCAGCCCGATCCTGGTCCTGGCAAGCCCAATCGGGGTTGAGCAGCAGAGAACTGCTATGTAAAAATGCTTGTGGTGGATCGAGGCTTCTGCATGGCGTCTTAGTGCCATGGTGGTGGGACACCACAGCACCGGGCGCCATGCAGGAGCATAGGATGGCCTAGATGGGGGATTTTCTAGGCATGCAGCGGCACAGCATCAGGGCACTGCCAACATGGCCAGGCCTTCAGCACCCGATTTTGTTCCCGCGGGTGCAGAATTGGGTGCAGATACAGCCCATCTAGATTTTGGATGTCCAGTTGGGCCTCTTTCAGCATCGGGCTCTCAGTGTATATGCACATAGAAGAACATTCTATTGACACATTGAGGGTAATTTTCTACCAGGTCACTTGGTAGGAAGTTCAAATAGGTGCCTGTTTTGAGGCTATTTTAAAAAGACACATTGGCACCTTTTTATCTTTAAAAATAGGTGGGTCAATATTCAAAGGCTTAGACTGCACGTATCTACCATATCCAGACACAGTAAAAGTAATATTCAGCTGACAGGGCTTCTATGAATATTGCCACACAGTACTGCTAGCAATTCGCATATTAGTGAGAGTGCTTGAGGTTTTCCGGGGGCATGGCCAAGAGTCTACGAATAATGACAATTTTCACACTGCAGGGGATGCAGCAGATCCGGTTATAATTAGGATGACAAAAGAAGTGGAGTATACACAAAGTCAGTGATGAAAATTATTTATTGATAAAAATGCAGATATGTAATCCAGTAAAAAGACCCTACATGGCCATGTGTCAGCCTACAGGCTTCTTCAGGGGTATATGATCTACAAAAGACAACACGAATATCCATGACTATTATATATGTATCACAAATATAAATTTAATAACAAGTAATAAATTAAATAAAAGCAATATTACCTCTAGAACAATATATTAAAATGAAAATTGCATAATGAATTCTAACAAATAAAGAATCAAAAAATATGGTTCTTCAAATGAATGCATAAAGAGCTATTAGTAGATAAAAAAAAAACCTTAAATGGATTTTTGGTAATATTATGAACTACTAAGCCATGCTGTGTGTTGTCTGTAACATGGTATACACTGGTAATCGTAGAATTATTTAGTAGCACAATTTTTAAGTTATCCTTTAGGTACAGCAAAGATGCTTACTGGTATTTATTTTGTAGATTATTTATTTGGCTTCTTTAATTACCGTAGTTTATAATAATTGGGGGGGGGGGCAGACCTGCCAATGGTATTAATCCCAGGGATTGAGATATTCGGCAGCTTACTCAGTTTGTGCTACTTTTAGCCCAGCTGAATACCCCGACACTACCTACCTAGCATCAAGGCGTATCGGGGGCGGCACCAGGGGTTAACCCAAACTGACTAAATTTAGGACAATAAAAGGCTGTCCTAACTTTAGCCAGTTTAGCTATCTGGCCAATGCCTGAATATTGCCACTGACCAGATAGCTAAATCTGTATCTGGGCAAACCGAATATTCGGTGCCACTGGCCAGGTATAGACCCAGCACTGAATATCTGGGCACATCTTAAAGTGACGACAACCAGCCACTTTACGTGCACTGGCTGCCCCCACTGAATATGCCCCCCCCCCCCACACACACACACACACGCACACACACATAATTTTTCATACATTTTTATATATCTTTTTGATATTTTTTGAGATTATTAATATATTTTAGAATGGTTCAGAGTTTGATTGTAATTCTGATTGCAAAACTTGGACTTGAGGTAAAGATTCTTTGTTCAATTTGTCTTATTCAATGTTTTTCATCTACTAATATTTGCTTACTAATAGCTTTTTATATATTCATATTTCTGGTTCTTTATTTGTTAGCTTTTTTATATGTGATTTACATTTTAATGTATTGATCAAGAAATGGGAGATGCACAGAAGACATGAAATCACTTTCCCAAGTGGAGCCCATAGCCTCTTCTGTTAGTAGATGGCATGGCAATAAGTCCGACATACATGAAAACAAGCCAACATGAAAGAGATAGGGTGGTGATTGACAGCGCTGTCACGGGGCAAGGTGCAGGCAGTTTGAGGGTGTGAAATGGTGCATCCCCTGAACATGGTTGAGAAGATAGAGTTTAAGAGGCTGCTACATCTCTTAGTTCCTGGTCACTGAATGCCCTGCAGGACAACTTTTAGTATGCAGGTGTTCACCAACCTGTATAACCAGTTGAATCACCAATTACAGAAAGAGTTTGCAAAAGAAGCCAGTAGTAGCATGCATTATACCACTGGCATCTGGGCTATTCAGAATGCTACTCATGCCTTCCTCTCCCTCACAGCACACTGATATTAGCTGGATGAGGCAGGAACAAGCTGTAGGTCTTATGGGGAAGGAGCAGGAGGAAAATATTGATAGGCTACACTACACAGCAAAGTAATGGATGGCAGCTATGTTTGGACTTATTTAAGAACATAAGATATGCCATACTGGGTCAGACCAAGGTCCATCAAGCCCAGTATCCTGTTTCCAACAGTGGCCAATCCAGGTCACAAGTACCTAGCAGTTTCCCCAAAAGACACAGGTTCCACAATGCTTGTACTGGGTCAAGCATTGATATCATGGGTCCCTTTTTAATAATCGTTTATGGACCTTTCCTCCAGGAACTTGTCCAAACCTTTTTTAAACCCAGCTACACTAACAGCCTCCGGTAACAAATTCCAGAGTTTGATTACACGTTGAGTGAAAAAATATTTTCTTTTATTAGTCTTAAATAGTTTACCCTGTAGCTTCATTGCATGTCCCCTAGTCTTTCTATATTCTAATAACGTAAACAATTAATCTACGTTTACCCGTTCCACTCCGTTCAATAATTTATGGACTTCTATCATATCTCCCCTCAGCCGTCTCTTTTCCAGGTTAAAGAGCCCTAACCTTTTTAGCCTTTCTTCATAGAGGTATCCTTCCATCCTCTTTACCATATCTTAGCAGAAATAAGGGCAATGCAACAGGCTGGCACATAGGTCACAAACAGAGTGCCATGCTTCCAAGTGTATTTGGAGTACAATATCACCTCTATGCAGATGATATTATGATGTACATACCATTTACGATCCCTAACCTACCGTTACAACTCCTCTCGGACTGTTATAATGAAATTACAATTTGGCTAAAATCTCAAAACCTCCACATAAATCATGCCAAAACTGAAGTCATAATCGTAACAAAAAATCAATCATTCATCCCCCCAACCCACATAACACTACAAGACCAAGAAATTAAAATAAAAAAATGAAATAAGATATCTAGGTGTTATCTTAGATACACACCTTACAATGGAAACACACATTAGAAACACTATAAAGAAAACTTATTTCAAACTTAAAATCCTCAAACAATTACGCCCGCTAGTATTTGTTCAAGATTTTATCAATATAATACAGGCTACCATAACCCCGCACTTCGATTTTGCCAACCTAATACTAATGGGCATTTCAAAACAGAACATTAAAAGAATGCAACTAGCCCAAAATGCAACAGCTAGAATCATTTTAAAAATAAACTCTCTACAGCACATAACACCTATACTAGCATCCCTTCACTGGTTACCAATTCAAAGCAGGATAATATACAAAACAATAATAACCTCATTCAAGGCATTAAATGACATGGCTCCGACTACACTATGTAACCTAATATGCAAAGAACCAACTAAGCCTACTCACAGAAAAGGACAATTAAATAAACTAAAGATTCCGAAAGACTTCAAAAAAGCACATAAATTAACCAACAATAGAGCCTTTTCCCACATAGCTCCAACTATCTGGAATTCCCTACCAGAGGATCTACGATCGCTAACAGAGATCATGGAATTCCGAAAAAAATTAAAAACGTATCTATTCACAAAACACTATAATTCCATGGAAAACCTTGCAGTCAACTTAGACAAAGGCTAAACAAGTATATGATTTTAAAGTACAAACCTCTCACACTTAAATTGACAACACACATAGCTTAAACGAACTGACGACCCAATCTCTTATGCCCTAAACTTCCACATGTATATAGTTTATCTGTTGTGTACTGTCTTACTTTATAGACACTACATTGTTAGTTAATTGTTTTGCACACTGTTCCAGTCTAATTATACTGTTTAGATGACTAGACTTAGCCTTGTTTAATTTAAGATGTTCTATGTAAAATTTAAGATGTTTAAGATGTTCTATGTAAAACAAACCTTGCTTTGTTAACCTGTTGTTAATTGTACACCGCATCTGATCTCTGGAAGATGCGGTATATAAATGAGTGTTAAATAAAATAAATAAATAAATAAATAAATAAATAAAATAATGAACATGGTCAAGACAGTGAAGGAGGGGGACTTTCAGTACATAAGTTGCTTTCCATACTTTCCATACATGCATCTGGTTGTGTGAGACTGCATAGGCTTGGAGTGCCAAAAAATAGCTGGGCCTTTTTACCAGAATGTGAGGGGTGGGCGTGAGTTGTATGAGAAGCAGGAAGCAACGGGGCACCTGCATACCAACTCGAGGAGGATGATAGCACCAGCTGGCATTCCACTTATTAAATGCTGGAGAAGGTAGTGTAGCAATGAGCAGCCCTTCATCAAATGTCATTGGAGAACGAGATCAGCATCAGCAGGCCCCAGGGTCACCTGGACTGGGCATATATCACTCGGGTGATAGAAGTCCTAAAGTCCTTTAAAGGTACCATGGAGGAACTGAGTACCACAAAGGCTATCCTGAGCCCTCTCATCCTGATAGTGAATATTTTATAGGCAAAGTTAGATGATTTTCAGCAGACATTTTGGTACTGGTGTACTTCATGCATGGTCAAGTGCAAAATGGTTGCAACCATTATGGAGGAGTATGCTTGATGCACTTGACCATGCCAAACCTGGTCAAGGTTGTGCAGTATTTCCTCTGCTGCCATCCAACCAGTTTGCCCAGTGAATGTATATTTGCCATGGCAGGAAATATAATGACTCCCCATCATTTATGGCTAGCACCGGAGTTGGTGGAAAAGATAGTGGTCTTGACCCCTTAACCCTGCATTTTCATTTCCACGGCAAAGGAAATGAAAACCGAGTCACGCTGCACAGGTCGGCAGCCACCGAGGCTAAGTGGGTAGCAACGATTTTCAATGCTGCCCGTTTAGCCCCAGCACCTTAAAAATAGTGCCATTCCCACCTCTGCTCCACCCCAGAATGCCCCAAAGATGCCCCGATGGTAAGCGAATAGCATCTGGGAGCGTTAGGGACTTAAACGGGATTTTCCAAAAGCACTACCCATGTAGGAGCCTTTGGAAAATACTGGTTAAGGCATTTACATGGGTAACATGGGCTGTTACTCATGTAACTGCCTTCGAAAATCGGGCCCAGTGTTTCTAAAGACAAACCTCCCCTTGCTTGGTTTCCCTTCATTTTCATGCAACTGGGAAAGGGAATGAGTGTACAGCTGTACTGAGGTGGCCCACACTCTCTGTCTTCAGTAAGTTTTTTACAGTTTGCACTGCAGCCTCTCCGGGATGGTGGCTATTTACAGTGGATACCTTTCAGCCCCCATGCCAAAACTTAAAATTAGAGATCAAGAAGTAAAAAAAAAAAAAAAACCCAGAAAGGAAATAAAACAAAAAGAATTGGTGCTGGTCTCTCTGTCCTGCACTTTGTTTAAGGCTACCAGACATCCTCAATTTTTGGGGATTGCCCCCAATTCTAGGTATGTCCTCTACTCCCAGATGTTTGGCAGCCTTCTGTGCTGAATTCCAGCAATGGGGACAGAGGTTATTTATTTAACTAGGCTTATATACCACTTTTTCTACCAGTCAAAGCAGTGGTACTGTTTATATTTTTTTCCCTTGTCCCTGAAGGGCTCACAATCTATGAGGCAAGGGAGGGTTAAGTGGCTTAGGCCAAGGCTACAAGGATTAGAAACTCCAATCCTTCTGGCCCAAGGTTACCATCCTCTAGTGGGATTTAAACTGCTGGCTTTCTAGCCTGAGGTAACTTGCCCCAACCACTAGGCCACTCCTCCATTTAGGGAGGCAACAATGGGCAACACAGTGCGACAGGTGGCTCAGAGCTTTGGCGTACTTCCATGCACTCAAGGCCTGTCGTGTTCCCCCACTTTCGACAGGAACTTTACATTGGAAGGAGCAGAACGCACAGGCCTTGAGCCAGCACATGTGTAAAGGCCCTGCATTCGCATTGCCCACTGCATTGCTTTCCTGAATACAAGGCAACCACGGCAGAGGTAGGGTGCTGGCAGCAGAAAAGGGGAAAGAACAGACTCAGGAAGGGGAAAGGTGAGGGGAGGATAAGGAATTAAAGGGAAGGGGAGATGCTGAATATGGGGCATTGAGAAGAGGAGATGTGGGGCATCTGGAGGGAGAAGGAAAGGGAAGGAGAGATGCCAAATATCTATGGGTGGGAGAAGAGGAGATGCTAGAATTTTGGGGGAGAGACGTTAAGGGAAGATGCCGAACATGGAGAGTAGAGAAGAGATGGATAGAGGTAGGATGTTGGACAGTGGGGGCAAGGAAAAGAGGGGAGGGGAAGATGCTGGACATCTCGGGGAAGAAAAAAAGAGAGGGTGAGATGCTGGATGCCAGGGTGGGGGAGAGAAGGGAAGGGGATGCTGGATTATGGGGAGTAGAGAAGGAAAGATGCAGGACTACAGGAGGGTGGAGCAGGGAAAAGGGAAGATAAGGGGAAATACACTGGACACAGGGAGTAGGGATAGGAAGGGAAGATGCGCTGCTCCCTGGTGATGTCATCGGGGGTGCTTGTATGAAAACACCGGGGCTCATGCCAGAAGAACGATTGCCACTTGCTTTTGTCTCCCATTGTCATCTGCCTTTGTCTGCTGTTCCATCTGCCTGCAGTGCATTTGGGTGTCTTGCTGCCTGCCTGCCTGCCTGTACATCGCTGCTTGAGGTGCCCCAAGCCAGACTAGCGCTTCCTCTGCCCCCCCCAGTGATATCATTGAGGGTGCTAGTGTGAAAACGCTGCGGCCCACACCGGAAGAACGATTGCTGCTTGCCTTTGTCTGCCTATTGTCATCTGCCTGTAGTCTGCTGTTCCATCTGCCTGCAGTGTGTTTGGGCTTCTTGTTGCCTGCCTGCCTGCGCATTGATGCTTGAGGTGCCCCAAACCAGACTAGAGCTTGCTCTGCCACCGGTGATGTCATCAGGGGTGCTGATGTGAAAATGGTGCACTGGAGGTAGGGGTACCTTCTCCATCACACTGATGAAAGAGCGCAACTAAGGAGCTCCTTGGCGTGCTTCTTTGCAAGGACTTTGGAGGACATTTGATCTTGTAGCAGTTTGCATATGTTGCTTTGCATTTCTTATGTGTTTTTTAATACTATTCCTGCTATTGGACAGGGCCATTATTGTGATTTATCATATAGTCAGAGGGATACCAGATCAGTTAGAAAACTTTGTATCTTATATCCTTGTAAGTCAGCAAAACAGAACTTCGTTAGTAGTCAGTTGTCTCTCTACATTATTAAAATGAGAACAGTTAGGAACAAAGATCCTCTGGTCCATGGTATGTTGTTAGAGGAGGAGCCAAATTTGCTTTGTATTACTGAGTTATGGCTTTTGGAGTCTGATTTTGGCAAACTATTCTTGGATTTCTAAGCCACAGATTGGGAATTGTAGGGGGTGGAGGGGGTTACTCATATTGGATAAGAGGGAGCTTGATTTCCAGGAATTATGATTAGATATATCCTTGTTAGTTAATCATGAATTAATGTATGTAAAGTCAGAGAGTTTACAGTTATGTTTAGTTTATTGTCCCCCAGGGGTTTTGGAATCTGACTTTTCTTTATTAATTGAATTTTTTCTTACAGGGCCTGTATCTAAGTTGGCTCAGATGATATTAGGAGACTTCAAATTACATATTAGGAAAGGTCCCTTGAAGGTGTCTAGTAGGATCTTTTTGACTACTATGACTGCACTTGTTTATATTCAGATTGTCAATGATGCAACACATAGTCATGGAGGGATCTTAGATCTAATCTTTGTTCAGTCTTTTATTCTGGATTTAGGATATTCCCTAGATCATTAGATCCTGCTGTGGACTAATCGCAATTTGTTATCTGGTTTGCTGTATTCAGCTAAAACTGAAGTTGCTTCTGCTTCTGTTAGACAGCAGAGGACGTTTTGGCCACAATATAAATTAGATGAATTGAGCAGACTATGGGCTGCCCCATTTGGCTGATATAGATCAACTTGCTGAAAGGAATGATGCTGATGCAGCTGTTCAGTGGATGAATTCTTTAGATGAGTCACTGAATAAAGTAACTCCTTTAAGGGCATGCACTGCTAAAGCTACAGGTTCTAGACCTCCTTGGAATAACAGTGAAGTTGGTAAGCAAAGACAAGATCTACGGAGAAAGGAACAGAGATAGAGAACTAATTTTGATCCTGCTGTCCAGCAGGATTATTCGATTCATTTGTGTAGTTATCAACAGCTGGGTGACGGAACATAAAAAGTAGTATTCCAATACTCAGATTTACACCAAAGCTGGTCAGCCAACTCATTTGTTTTCAGTTGTCAAACGACTTGCACAGGCTACCTTAAAGGACCTGATTGTGAGCGTCGTTCCTCAACTCTTTCTAATGTCTTTCTGTAATAAAATTGAAAAGATTAGAGAGAATTTTTCTCATGTTGATTTGGTCAATTGTCTTATTTCTGAGATATCTGAAGGGAGGGTCTGGGGAACTTTTAGATTAGCTACAGCAGATCAAGTTCTTGAGGCTATTTCTTCCTTGAATAATATGTATAGCCCCTTGGATTAATGTCCTGCTAAGTTATTTAAATCTTTAAAGGAACCTTTGTGGAGGTCAGTTACTGCTTTTATTAATAGTTCACTGTTAAAGGGTATTGTTGCTGATACTTTGAAAAGAGCTTCTGTGTATCCATTGTTAAAAATTCTTCCTTAAGGAAGATCCTCTGAATTATTGTCCTATTTCTTCCTTGTCATTTTTGGCTAAGGTTATGGAAAAATTGTTTTGGGACACCTTCAGGAATACATTGATAAGAAGGATATACTTAGTACTTTTCAATTTCACTTTTGCCCACATCATGGCACTGAAACTTTGTTATTATTACTGATGGATACCTTTCTTACTGGTTTCAATCAAGGAAAACTAAAACTATTAATTATGCTTAATATTTCCACAATTTTTATCATGATTGATCATTCTTTGTTATTAGCAAGACAGAATGAGATTGGTCTTGGTCATAATGTCCATTCCTGGTTCTCTTCTTTTCAGAGTGACATTTCAGGTGAGATCTGTGGGAAAATCTTCTTCTTTCTGACAGCTTATTACTGCTGGTGTACCGCAAGGGTCTGCCCTTTCTGCAATATTGTTTAAGATTTATGTTGCCCGTATCTTTAAGATCTTTAATGGCCTTGACATTATTTTATTTTATTTTACGTAACATTTCTTTTATACGTCCTTTCAGATTATCAAAGCAGTTTTCACAGAACAATAAATTTAGGTATACATTGAATATTGAATCAATATGCAGTACAAAGGACTTGGGTACGTAAGCGGTAACCGGTGGGGGATGTACAGTGTAGATGGGTAACAGATTTAAACTATGTACAATAAAGAACAGGGTTTTGGCTGAAAACAAGAGAATGAGTTTGCATAGAACTACATACAAATGACTGTCCAAATACTGGGTGATGGGGTATCCTTAACGGAAAGGGAAGATGCATTGATAAGAGGGTAGTGAGGGTGTGGGTTGGCATGGGGGAGCATTCTGCATTAGGTGTCAGTACTGAAATATTCTTGGAATAGATAGGTCTTTACTTACAAGACTTATGCGATGATATTCAGTTTGTGGTTCCTATATCCTCTTCATTGGATGATGCAATGAAGCATGCTAGGTTATGCATTAGCACTATAAAATCCTAGATGACATAAAACAGACTGGCATTGAATGTGGATGAAACTGACATTTTGTTCTTGTCCTGGGTACTTCCTGAGCCAGTATAACTGGTGAGTTTTCAAGCTCGCGACCTAGGGGTCGTGCTTGATACCCAATTGAAAATGCAAGCTCATATACAGAAAGTTACCAAGGCTGCCTTTTTTAAACTTCAGTTAATCCACAAACTTAAACCGCCTTTGCCTTCTGAGAATCTGTGTATTGTGGTTCAAGCTCTATTGTAATAGTCTATTAACCGGGTAAGGCGGACATGTCACCTCTCGCCCCTCCCCCCACCTGAACAACCTCCAAACCACAATATTCAGCACAAATAACACATGACACCTCTTGGTCTTAACTGGTCGCAGCTTTAATAACCTTTTCCATATAACAAACCAACCAATACAACTTAACGCATTATAACTCCCCCCCCTCCCCCGAAGCAGAGCGAGCCCTCACCAGCCATGTTAGTAGCAAGGTGACGCCGCTTCCGCTCCCCGGGCACAAGCCCAACAAATTTTCCACGCCCTCCCTCTTCCGGCTTCGCTATATTATTAGCAAAAACCTGAGGGATTAACCGGGTCGGGGGTACCCCACCTCCGCCCTCATGCTTGCCTCTGGCTCTGGACCCCAGACACCTCCGGGATCCCGCCACCGGCTCAAGTCAGCCACGACCTGAGCCGCCCCCCAAAGGTAAGCTGCGACCAGCCCCCGTCCGCAACCTAATACCTTCCAAGGCCTCCTGCCAATCATTCAGCAGTAAATCCAACCCAATCGGGGACAAATGGACCCCATCGGGCCTGTAAAGACCAGGGCACGCCACGTCAACCCAAGAGTGAAGGGTCTGACTGCCTCCCAGCTCCCCCACCCATCGACCGATTTGACGGTTAATCTTAGTCACCCCCTGTGACCACCGTCTTTGACCCCAGCAGGCCGGCCTTGGAATGATATCCGACCAAACCAAAATAATGCCTGGAAACATCCCCAACACCACCCCCAAGTCCCTTTGCACTGCTCGGATCAGCTGTCGGCAAGTCCACGAGGCCAGATCGTTGCCTCCTAAGTGTAGCAGCAAGATGTCCGAAACGCCTCTCGAGCGCTGGTGGTGCCGAAGCAAAGGCAAGAGCTGGATCCACTGCAGTCCTCGCTCACCCAGCCATGTGACGGTCACCGCCATTTCCGTAAGTCCCAGATTCAGTCCGATAGGCCTCACCGCTGCTCGCCGACCAGCCCAGTACACATGGGAATGGCCAATCGCCCAACAGCAACACGAGCCGTGCCCATTTCCTGCAACAGAAAGGATAAATTAAAGTTAGTGCCCCCCCCCAGTGCTCCTACAAACGCACGTAACTGCGGAAGGCTTGCGACCTCCATCTCCCGATCCGACGAATCTCCTGCTCCGGTAGACCCGCCGCTGCAGCACTGGTCGCTGCCCCAATCCAGAAGGAGTGAGGAGCGAACGCCCCCGGATCCTCGCCGATACAGCGTAACGCCAGCCGCAGCACCACCGAAAACTGGAAACGCGTAAGCACCCACGCGTCCTGGTGTATAAAAAGACTACCTGCGGTATCAGGCCGCACACGTAAGTACGCCTTCAGTCGGGAAACCGGGCAAGAGGGGGAACCCTGTACCGCGGCCAACTCCACCCACGTGCCTCTCCCCGCCTGATCCGTCTTGGAATGGGCCAGGAGTATCCGAACCCCACCCCCCGTCCAACGCACTTGATGTACTTGAACCTCCCTCCCATGGCAAATACGACCCGATTCCGCCACTAATTCCCCCACTCGAAACGCGCCGAAAATTGCTAGCGAAAAGACCGCCTGAAAAAGCACCCCTTCATAAAAAGACGAAACCACCCGAGGCAATGCGCCAGACAAACGTCGCAGCAAGTCGTGCGTTATGGGGCGCCGCCAATCCTGCGGCACAGGGTGGACCGCTCCCAACCCTGTATAAGTCTACACGTTAAAAATCCCCCACCCGCAGCCCCCCACCTGACTGTCCGCGCAAAAAAGGAGAATCCCGCCATATTCCGGCAGACGGTCGCCCGGGACAGTCCCGCAGCCTTCGCCGCCGACACATACAGACCCAACAGCTGATCTGAGGCTGGGCCGCACCGCCACCCCTGCCGCGCCAAGAATGAAACCACACTGCAGCAGCCCCGTTCATATGCTACCCAAGCTGCCGATGATACTGAATTCCTCAGCAGTTCCATCATGTCCCAAGGCCAATCCGCCATAAGTGCTCCGGGACCGATGCCCCCTCCTCGTCCGCTTCGGGCGCCAAGGTACGAAACAGCTCCCACTTAAAATGGGAAAGAGCATCAGCAATCTTGTTATGACTCCCTGAAATATGACGCGCCTTAATCACTACATTCAACTGCAAACACGCGAGCACCACCTGCCGCATCAGAGCGGCGACCGGCCGGCATCTCGGGGAGTAATTGTTGATCACAGACACCACTGATTCATTGTCGCACCACCAACGCACGGAACGATTCCGCAGTTTATCAGGTCATAACGACAGCACCACCATAATAGGGAACAACTCTAGAAATGTAATATTCTTCGTAAGCCCGCCGGCCCGCCAGGACTGTGGCCAACCCGCCGCGCACCAAGAACCCCCAAAGTAAATACCCAAGCCCAAACCCCCCGCCGCATCCGTATACAATTGCAAATCCACAGAAGACGTCTCCTGTGCTCTTAAAACCGTAGTACCATTAAAGTCCCTGAGAAACGCATCCCATATCCCCAAGTCTGCCCGCATGCTGCTGGACAACCGAATCCGATGGTGGGGCTTAACAATACCAGCAATAGAAGTGGCCAGCCACCGCAAGAAGACTCTCCCTATAGGGATAACTCTGCAAGCAAATGTAAGTGAACCCAACAAAGACTGCATTTCCCTCAATGTCAGCTTACGGGAGACCAACGCATTCGCCACCAACACCCGCAGCTTCGAGACCTTCTCTCGCGGCAGCCGAGCTACCATTGCCACGGAATCCAACTCCACACCTAAAAAGGTAAGGGTAGTTGACGGACCCGCAGTCTTACTAGCAGCTAAAGGAACGCCCCACACGCGGGCCAACTGCACAAAACCCTCCAACAACGCCATGCACTGCCCTGTCTGCGCGGCACCAACAAAGAGAAAGTCATCTAGGTAATGCACCACAGAGGCACACCCCACCCAGTCCACAAATGCCCAATGTAGAAACGAGCTGAACTGTTCGAAATAAGCACAGGAAATCGAACAACCCATAGGCATGCTCTTGTCAAAGTAAAATTTTTCCTCGAAGCAAAACCCCAACAAATGAAAAGCCGATGGGTGCACTGGTAACAAACGGAAGGCCGATTCAATATCCACCTTCGCCATCAAGCATCCTGGCCCGCACGCCCGCACCAGCTCCACTGCCTCATCAAAGGAAGCATAACGCACCGCGCACAATTCCTTAGGAATGTGATCATTGACTGAGGAACCAATGGGGAAGGAAAGATTGTGTATTAAGCGATACTTCCCCGGCTCCTTCTTCGGAATGATACCCAACAGAGATACTACAAATTCTGCAAAAGGCCGTTCCCCAAAAGGGCCCGCTACTCTGCCCAAGGCAATCTCGCTGGCCAATTTCTCCCGCACAACCTGCGCAAACCGTCGAACAGACGGTGAATTCCGAGCCTGATGCGCCGCTACCCTGCCCACCACAGGGATTCGAAACCCCTCTCTAAACCCAGTCTCTAACATGCCGCCGACCTTTTTCTTCGGGTACCTCTTCAGCCACGGACTTAACACCCCAACCTCCACCGGAGTGGGCGCCAAACTCCACAAACCCCTCTTACTTGCGTGGCAGCACCGGGACTCCCCCGACACTCTTTTGGACACATTTGAGTGCGGAGTGGACACCGTTACAGATGGAGCAAGCGTGCCGGAATTTACAATCCGGAAAGGGGCATGAGGACTTGTTGAAACGCCAGCACAAGTCCCCAGTTCCCCCCCCCCTGTAGTCCTCTGCCCCCCCCGAGGGCACGCCTGATCGAAAGGGCTGGCCCACACTCGAGGGGGCCGCCAGCCCACCTCTTGTCACGCTCGAACTTCCCCCTGCCGGTCTGATCGCCATCTGCGTCAGCCAAAGATTGATGTCTTGCGTTCCCCAGGACAGCATTTGATTCTCTTCCATCTTATCACGAAATTTCTCATCATAGTTGAGCCAAGCCCAACCCTCATGAGTCTGAGACGCCTCTAAGATGGAATCTGCGTAAGCCAGAAGCATACCATACTGCTCCGGATGCAAATGCCCCCACACACTAGCCAAGCGCAAGAAAGCCCGCGTCCAATTCACGACATTCCGCGCCACTCTCTGAACCCTACCAGCCTTCTCGTCCGCCTTACGCTTCCGCCGACTGTCCTCTGATCGCTTACGACCTTCCAGTAATCGGAAAATGTCTAAATAGCGACGCTTCTGAATTTTGCGCCGCAGATTCTTTGGCACTCCCTCCCACAACTCAAAGAAAGCCACCACCGTAGGAGCCGCACCACCCTGTCCGGCCCCACCCACCTCCCCCCGGACTTCCCGACCACGTTCCCGCTCTTCCGAGCTCGAACTCGACGAAGACCCAGTGGATGAGGAAGAGGAGGATCGAGAATGCCTACGCCGATGACGCGAATGCCTCCTATGCTTTTTGGCCCGCTTTTTACCCCGAGCGGCCGACCGAGTATCACTGTCTACCGCAGTGCTAGCGTCCCGCAGCGCAGCGCCAGCATCCAACTCACCTGCAGCCGTTGACGCCTCCTCAGCAGCCACGCCGGTCTCCTGCCGCAGCGACTCCCCGCTCGTCTCCGGTCGCAGCATCGTCAAAGCTTCAGTTCCTCCAGGCAAGGGAGTCCCGTCCATGCTCACCGTCCTGCCGTCCCTCTGACTTGATGCACCCATCCAAGGATGCGCCCCGTAGGGCCCGCCAGTAGATACATGTGGAGAAAAAAAAGGAAACAACGAAGGGACACCCGCCATAGCCCACGGAGATCACCACGCCCCTAGCCACTCCGCATGGGAAGAGCCTTGACCCCCACCCTGCCAGTGTTCCCAGGATGGCAAAGAACCACCCCTCATAGCACCTCCTAAATCCCCGGAGGGGGGGGAGCCCCCCCCCACCCAGTACTACCCCCGAGCAGACGTTCCCCCTCTCCCCCCCCCCCCGCAGGAACCACACCACCACCCGGGGCCCCCACACCCTCATGCGTCTCCCCCTGCCCGGAGGAACCGCCTGCCAAGCCCCTAGACCTGCCTTGCCTCCCTCTAACTACAGGAATGCCCGAATCCCCCCGCAGCACCTGCCTCCCACGTCCTGAGCCTCCTGTGGAGTGAGAGCCCTGTCTGGGTGCTCTGCTACGGCTAGGGGCTCGGCCCCTGGCCCCCCCTCCCCCGCCCCCTGGAGCCCGCAGCAATTGACCCAGAAAACCCCCTGCCAGGACCGGACACCCCTCTGCCCCCAGATGCTTGACGCCCATCAGGCCCTAGAGAGTTAGCCTCGCACCCTGTGCCCGATCCTTTCCCCCTTCTTGGGCCCCCTTTTCTTCCCTTACCCGACATCCCTAACCTAAAAGGCTGCAAGTGCCCTTCAAAAGGCATTTTTTTTTTTTATATATAAGTCAAGCCCTGCACCAAAGCAGCCCACCAACCCCCCTACAACTCACCAAGGCACACCCGCCGACCTTCACGGGCCTGTAGAGCACATACACCAATTCCACCTGCAGCTCACAGTATCGCCACTGCCACAACGCTGTCTGATGACAGGCTCTGGAGAAAAAACACTGGCCACCCCCACGCTGACCAGACAGCAGCCAGCAGCGCAAGTCAAGCAAATTAAGCCAATTTAAACTATGCAAACTGAAATATATAGACAAATATAGCTAAACTTGCAGGCTGCACGCGTCCGGCTCCCTTCGCCTCGACAAACGAAAGGCAGGAGACGCCGAGTCCCCGCACTACCTCCCCCCCCCCCCCGCCCAAGGTCCCTTCTTCTCCATTGGCTCCCGCCCATTCAAAAAACGCTAGCGGGAGCCACTGGAGATGCCTGCCGCCGCTCTCTTCTTGGCGTCCCAATGCGCCGACGAAGCGCATGGGCGCGAGCGAGCACGCCGCCCCCCCAGTTACCAGCGGCCGCGCGGACGGGGACCCGCGGCCTTTTACTTCTTGGGCTTTCCTCATATGCTATTCTGCCCTTGAAATTGATACAGAATGCAGCGGCACGTCTCATTACTAATAGCAGAAGGTTTGAGCACATCTCTACTGATTTAAATGTTAGATTGGTTACCAATTAAATTCCAAATTTGATATAGTCAACATGTTAGTATTTAAGTCTCTCAGTCATAGAGCCCCACTTAGTTTGTCGGCTTCTTTATGAGTTTACTGTCCTCATATTTTATGCTCGCAGGAGACGTTACTGCCACATGTACCGTTATTTCAGTGGATTCATTTTTAAATGATTCATAACAGGATATTTTCCATGGCCGCTCCATAAATTTGGAATGCTTTGCCAGCAGAATTATGCTGTATATCGGATATTCTGGTGTTTCAAAAAAAATTGAAGGCACATTTATTTCGGCAAGCCTTTTCAGCCTTTTGCGTAAGCTAATTTTCACATACATGATGTTAGGCAATTTCCTGTGTATTGAGCAAGCTAGCAGGTTCATTTGTTTTCAAGGCATTTTATGTCATGTTATGTTTGGTTATTGTTTTCAGCTGTAAATTTCATATACATTTTTTGTTATCTGCCTAGGTGTGAGTGCGGAATATACATTTTTTTAAATAAAAATACATTTTTTTAAATAAATAAGAAATGTTGGACTACAGGGTGAATGGTGTGGAGGAGTGAAATCTGAGTAGATAGAGAAGCAGAAAAATAAATGGAGGAAAGCTAAAAATGAAAACTCAATGTCAGAGATACACGTAGGGGAGGAAGTGAAGATAGGAAGAGGGGAAAAGAAATGTCAAATGAACAGGAGACCATGGAAGAGCGTTAAGAGAAGACAGACAGAAAAAGCAAATACCAGAGAATGGGAGCAAGAAAAATAAAATGTTCAGACAATAAAGGTAAAAAAAAAAATGTTATTTTCAATGTAGTGACTGGAATATGTATGTTTTATAATTTACATCCATTATTTGTATATCCTGCACAGAACAGAGGAAATGCATCACGCTTTTTATTTCTCTGATATTGTTGCTTTCAAGGGATGGATGGTGGGGGGGGGGGCTAGGTAATGACTCCTCTTCTCTGCTCCACCCCTTGTTGCTCAAACATGGTGCTAAGGTATCTCTTCCCTTTATTACTGCATGGCTCTCTGACCAGTGTGCTTGGGATTTATCCTTCCCCTACTTTGCATCTTTGTTGGTGCTCTTGGTTTGTCATTCTACAATTTTTGCCCTCTTTTAATGCCATGCTGGTTTCTTGCTATCTTTCTTGCTGTGTGGATCTGTGACCAATGTGCTTTGACTTTTTCTGGGCCACTATTCATCGTCCTTCTGCTGTGCATTTTTCTGGGTGCCTTTGTCTTGTCAATGTATGCCTCTCTGGGTATTTCTGCCACCTGCCCTGGCATGCAGTTCTTACCAACCCTAGTCTAGGAGAAACTAAATTGGCACAGTGGGCAGACACTATTAGCCTACCATCATCAACAAGCCTTGAGCTCTCTTCAAAGTTTTTTCTTTTTTTTTAAATTTCCATGATTGTACTTGCTTGTAGTTTTATGCAGGGGAGCTCAGCTACTGATATACCCTTAAGTGAACAATGGTATTTCCTCTATCAGAAGGGATGAACATGGAAGAAGGGGACACCTGCCAAGTCTGCCTAATTGCCAAATCAATCCTTGCTATTATGGAGTGACAGATTGCCTTCATGTCCACCATCCTCCATTACTGTACTTGTTGACTAAGAAACCATACTTGAGTCATCAACTAGGAAACCCTTAGCTTGTTCTGAATGACTGGAGTGCATCCCATGAATGCATCTTTCGCCCTGGCATCTCATCTATCATGAGGTATGAGCATTGCATGCTGAGGGGGGAAGGGTCAAATCAACTCTAGTTATCATGGGCTAACAGATTTCCCTTACATACGCCATCCTCCATTACTGTAATTGTCGACTATTAGTCTTGTTGTCCACTAAAGAAGAGCGGGACCTAGGCGTGGTTGTGTCTGATGATCTTAAAGTAGCTAAACAGGTAGAAAAGGCGACGGCAAAAGCTAGAAGGATGCTTGGATGCATACGGAGAGGAATGGCTAGCATAAAAAAGGAGGTGATGATAATGCCTCTGTATAAGTCTTTGGTGCGACCTCATTTGGAGTATAGTGTGCAATTCTGGAGACCGCACCTTCAAAAGGATGTGAACAGGATGGAGTCGGTGCAGAGGGTGGCTACTAAAATGATTAGTGGGCTTCATTATAAAGCATATGAGGACAGACTTAAGGATCTTAATATGTACACCTTAGAGGAAAGGCGGGATAGAGGTGATATGATTGAGATGTTTAAATACCTCCGTGGCATAAATGTTCAGGGAAAGAGCCTCTTTCAATTGAAAGCAAGTTCTGCTACGAGGGGACATGGGATGAGGATGAAGGGAGATAGATTCAGGAGTGATATACGGAAATATTTCTTTATGGAAAGAGTAGTGGATCCATGGAATAGTCTCCCAGTGGAGGTGGTAGAGATGAGGACAGTAACTGAATTCAAAAAAGCATGGGACCAACACAGAGGATCTCTAAAGGTAAAAAGGGGACTGTTGTAGTTGTTGATATGGAAGGACAGACTAGATAGGCAATGTGGTCTTTTTCTGTCATCATGTTTCTATGTTTCTGTTTCTATGTCTTCTAACATTATAGGGGCTTCCAGTCTATCCTGCTGCTTCACTGGTCTTTCTCAGCCCTTCTGGGCCCTCATCACCATTGCTGCAGCCCTACTCCCACTGCTATTGGGGCCTTCATCATGGAGTAACCTCTGATTCTTATTTAAATCCCTCAGCACCCTATGTAGTCCAAGAATGCTTCTTCCACAGCGGGGATATCTTCCTCTGTACTTAAACTTCCTATGATGGGACCAACGTCCTCATTTACAGGACTCTAATTTGTGGGCATACAGCTTAGCTGAACTTACCCCAGCCTTGTGGCCTAGACTTGTGCTACCTCTTCTGCTATAATGTTGGCTCTTCTCTGGTGTTTTAGGCCTAGCATCCAAACTGTGTGCTGTGCTAGCACCCTTGGCATGTTTAAAGTATGTTAGCTGATCTAGGTGCTGTGCTGGTCCTCTTGGCATAGTTTAGGGTCTTGCAGCTGATCTTGGTGCTATGCTGTATTGGTCCACTCAGCATGTTTTAGGGTCTTATAGGTAATCAAGGTGTAATAGCGAAGGGCCCGCAACGAATAAAACCAGGAGTCTATTGACTAGAATTCAAACCAGTTTAATGTGCACAGACTCAGGCCAATGTCACATACAAAATGTCTGAGCCATGAGCTCAGAAAAACGACAGTTTATATACTGTTCTTCTCCAGTCTAATACAGGCAAAACTCCTCATTGGTCTTGGTGGCCCCCTCTCTCTCTCCCAATAGCCATCTCTGATCTGGCTTGTACCTGTTTTTATTCTGTGCAGGCTTTTCTAACTAAGGCTCAAATCTCTAGACATAATACTTCTGCTACAGTACATTTCGCTACTTTTGCAAGGTCAGTTAGCCGGCAGAGATACAGTGGAAAGCACAGCTGTGATTATAATAACAGTGGAAAAGTTTTACTTTTGTTTATCAGAAGCCTTCTTATCAAAGGCAGAGCAAGGCAGTTTCTAACAGCTACTGGTATTTTCTGTCTGTCTGGTTCTGCTATAATATTCCAAAGTCAGTTATAATATTCTAAAGTAAGGGAGGGGGACTCAGGCCTAATATACGGGCCTCGGCTACCTACAGGATAAACTAGGCCATCGCCTATCACATTCCCCCTTTTTGATTATTCACACCCGCAAGTGAGAAAGGGTGTGAATCAAATCACACATATATATGAAAGTACTTTAAACTATGGTAGAGGGATCACTCCGTGGTATAGGGTAGTAGTCCCACGTTGCTAATATTTGTGCTGCTGCCTTGCGGTCAATAACTTTATCAATAATGGAGTGTAGCATACGCAAACATAGGGGAAGGAAACATGGGATACATAAGCAAACAGTTACAACCAAAAATACAAGCACTATAAGTGTTTTCAGGCCGCCCAGGCCTGAAAACCAAGAACCAAACCAGCCATCTAGTTGCAAGCCATGCCACTTTTGGACTGGGACATAAGTTTGCTTTCTCATGTGATTGGCTATATCTTCTACGACCTGTCCTTCATTATCAATTTGCAAGCAGCAGTTAGTTAAATTCAGCTTGCCACATACTCCTCCTTCAGCTGCAAGCAGATAATCTAAAGCTAAGTGGTTCTGGTAGTTAATGGTTGATTGAGGTAGATAAATAGAGGATAGAGTCTGAAATGTAGATGTCCAGGAGCAAGCTGGCAAAGTCTTTATGATGATGGATCTTGTCTTCGCAGCATGAGTCGCAACGGTGATGCAGGATTAATGATCGAAGTCCAGGGGCGACTCTCAGGAACTGTTGCTGGTTTCACTCAACTGTGATGAATCCAGGAGTCGATCTCGGCCACTTTAACTGCTGTTGGGGTTGATAGCAAAACGATATACGGTCCCTTCCAATGAGATGCCAACGGTGTCTTCTTCCACTCCTTTACCCACACTGAGGCTCCAGGCTTGAAAGGATGCAAGGGCTCTGTTAGATTGATAGGCAACTGGTCCTGCACCCAGGTATGAAGGCTCTGCAAAACAGAACTTAGAGCCAACAATTCTTGCCTAGTAATTACGGATCCAATTTGATTCATATCCCCTCTTATCCCCTGTACTATGGGCGGGGGCCTCCCATACAAAATCTCAAATGGGGATACCCCTAATGGCATGGTGGGGGCTGAACGTATTCGGAGAAGGGCTATGGGAAGAGCTTGGGGCTACTTCAAGTGGGCTTCCTGACAAAGTTTGGATAGCTGAGATTTTAGGGTTCGGTTCATTCTCTCTACTTTCCCTGAACTTTGGGGCCTATAGGCTGTGTGTAACTTCCATCGTATTTGCAGGGCATGGGCTAGCTGCTGAGTTACTTGTGATATAAAAGAGGGCCCATTGTCAGACCCCATTGTCAAAGGTATTCCGAAGTGGGGGATGATCTCATGGAGCAAGGCTTTAGTGACTTCCCTGGCCTTCTCAGTTCTAGTGGGAAAAGCTTCCACCCATCCAGAAAAGGTACAAACTAGGACTAGCAAGTAGCGATATCCATTTGCTCGTGGCATTTCTGCAAAGTCTATTTGGATATTTCCCATGGGGGTCACTCTTACTGACTGAACTCTTGGGGGAGGTACAGGACCTTGTCGGGCATTGTTCTTGGCACAGGTCACACATCTTCGGGCTACTGAGGTGGTCAAAGGTCCCAGCAGGGAGATATAGAAGCATGGCTTCAAAGCATTGGCCATCTTTGTTTTTCCATAGTGAGTGGCTTGATGAAAGGCTTGGACAAAGGCAGGGCCTAGGGCTTCAGGGATCACGGTCATACCAGGGGTTGAGCTCCCTTCAGGCGGTGGCACACTATCCATCCAGTTTCTGATAACTGCCCCCCCCCCCTCCTTTTGACAGTAATGGTCCTTCTCTACTTGGGTATATCTGGGTGTCCATACACTCAAAGGTACTGGAAATATGGCTGCTTGAATCGTTACATTTGGGTAGTAATTTGTCCTGCAATGGCTGCTTCTCGGGCTGAGGCATCAGCAAATCTATTTTCGCGGGATACATCTCCATCTCCAGTTTGATGGCCTCGACAATGCATCACTGCTACATGTTTGGGGGCCCATACTGCTTCCAGCAAAGTCAATATTTCTGGACCATACTTGATAGACTTGCCTCCTGAGGTGATCAATCCACGTTCCTTGTACAGGGCCCCATGGGCATGCAGTGTTGTAAAAGCATATTTAGAGTCCATGTATACATTCAGGCTGATTCCTGTTCCAAGTTTGAGTGCTCGTGTTAGAGCTATCAATTCAGCCTTCTGTGCTGAGGTTCCTGGGGCCAGGGCTGATGATTCTACTACCATGTCTAGGGTCACCACTGCATACCCCGCACATCGCTGTCCTTCTATTATGAGGCTACTTCCATCCACAAAGAAAGTTTTGTCTGAGTGGCTCAAGGGAATATCAGTTAAGTCTGGGCGACTTGAATATACAGTGTCCATTACTTCTAGGCAATCATGGTCAGGAGGGCTTGGACCGGCTGGCAGCAGGGTAGCTGGGTTCAGAGTTTGGCTGACGCTCAATTGCAATCGCAGATTCTCACATAGCATACTTTGATACTTCAACATTCGAGCGTTGGTGAGCCAGTGGTTTCCTTTGTGTTCCACCAGGGTTAAAACAGAGTGTGGTACAGTGACTCGCAAATTTTGTCCTAAGGTGAGCTTGTCAGCTTCGCTTACTAAGAGGGCTGTGGCTGCTACAGCTCTCAAGCAAGGTGGCCATCCTTTGGCAACAGGATCCAGTTGTTTTGACAGGTAGGCCACAGGTCGCTGCCAAGACCCGAGAGGCTGGGTTAAAACTCCCAATGCATTTCCACCTAACTCATGGACATACAGACGAAATGGCTTCTGCACATCCGGTAGTCCCAAGGCTGGGGATGACATCAATGCTGTTTTCAATGATTTGAATGCTTTATCTTGTTCTGGGCCCCATTCCAAGGGGGATCGTTCAGCTCCCTGTGTGACTTGGTACAAGGGTTTTGCTATGAGTGCAAAATTTGGTATCCATATTCGGCAATAGCCTGCGGCTCCCAAGAAAGCTCGCACCTGTTTTCTGGTAGTGGGGGTTGGAATGCGGCATACTGCTTCCTTTCGCTCAAGTCCTAATTTCCGGGTTCCCTTTGACAAATGGAACCCTAGGTATTTCACTTCTGTCTGACATAATTGCGCCTTGGCTCTTGAGACCTTGTATCCAGCTTCATTCAAAAGGTGCAAAAGATCACTAGTAGCTTGCACACAATCAGTTTCATTGTTGGTGGCTATGAGCAAATCATCCACATATTGGAGTAGGATTTTCTTTCCCGGAGTTACAGGGTAACTTGACAGATCTTGACTGAGGGCTGCACTGAAGATAGTGGGTGAATTCTTGAATCCTTGTGGCAAGCGAGTCCAAGTGAGTTGTTCTCGTCTTCCTGTGGTAGGGTTTTCCCATTCAAATGCAAACAAAAGCTGACTGGCCTCTGCCAGGCATATACAGAAAAAGGCATCTTTCAATTCCAAAACAGTGAAATGAGTGGCTTCTGCTGGAATCAGTCCCAGGAGGGTGTAAGGATTTGGTACTACTGGATGTATAGTTTCAACTGCACTGTTTACTTGACGTAGATCCTGCACTGGGCGGTAGTCACCTGTCCCAGGCTTCTTGATTGGGAGAAGGGGGGTGTTCCAGGGTGATTGGCATTCTCTAAGAAGTCCATACTGCAGTAATTTCTTCAGGTGGCGATGAATACCTTCAATTGCTGGTTGTGGGAGGGGATACTGACGCACATGCACTGGTTTTGCTCCTGGCTTAAGGGTAACAAGTACAGGAGCTATATTTTTCGCTAGGCCAGGTGGATTATTCTCCGCCCATACTCCAGGCGGGGCTGCAATGCTGAGAGGTGTACAGAGGCTTACTGCTTTGGATGCAGATGAATAGAACCGCCATTCTTCTTCTCGGGGGACAGCTAACACCATCAGGCCGGCAGGTTTTGAGTTTATAGTCATTTCCATTTTTCCCCCTTCAACAAAGGATATCTGTGCTTGAAGCTTTGCAAGCATGTCTCGGCCCAACAGGGGAACTGGGCATTCAGGCATGTACAAGAACTGGTGTGTTATCTTCTGTCCCCCTAGTTCACAGGCGCGGTTCTGCAGAAAGGGTCTTGTGGTTCTTGTTCCTGTAGCTCCCACTATTGTAACAGATCGAGAGGACACAGGGGCCACCGGCTTGGCTACTACTGAATGCTCGGCCCCTGTGTCTACCATAAAGTCCATATGCTGGTCTCCAATTTTTACATTGACCATAGGCTCCTGGAGACCTAAGAAGAACTTGGAGCCCGGTCTGGCCTATTCCTCATCATCCATGAAATCTGCTTCGGTGACTGCCACTCCCTGCATGGCAGTCTCATTTTGCTGGAGCTGCTGAAACTGTCCGCGCTGCATCCCCCCTCGCTGCTGGAATCGCCCTCCCCCCCCCCCCCCCCGCTCTCCTGGCACTCCCGCGTCCCCTCCAGGGGGTGGAGCTCATGTTCGGGCACGCATCCTTCCAATGTCCTTCCTCTTTACAATAAGCGCACTGATTTGCACCTAAGGGGGGCCGAGCGCTCCCTCGGCCCCTTCCCCATCCTCTGGCTCTTCTGTTAGGATATCCTCCTCTGCGTCCTTCAACTAGTGCTGCAGCGAGCAGATCCACTTTCTTCCTCAATCTTCTTTCACTTTCCCGTTTGCTTTCTTGATCACGATTCACATATACCTTTTGTGCGACTTCCATTAACTGTGTTGCGTTCATGCCCGCAAATCCTTCTAATTTTTGCAGTTTTCGTTTTATGTCTCCCTGGGACTGACTCACAAAAGCGGCATTCACCATGCGTAAATTCTCCTGAGCTGCTGGGTCATAGGGGATGTAAAGTCTATAAGCTTCAGTTAATCATTCGTAGAAAGCAGCTGGACTCTCATCTGGGCACTGAAGAACGTCCGCTACTTTCCCAATATTCATAGCTCTCTGGCCTCCTTTCTTTAGGCCCTGCAGTATCGCCTGGCAGAACCGGGTAAGGGCCTTTTCTCCTACATCACTATTTGGGTCCCACCCGGGATCTTCATTTGGGAAATCTGCGGCTGCCGCCTGTCTGGGATCTAGGTTTCTCCCCACTTCAGGGTTCTCTTCCAACCATCGAGTGGTCGCTCGCACTATCTGTGCCCGCTCTTCGGTAGTAAAGAGGGTAGCCAAAAGCTGGCGACAGTCAGACCAGGTGGGCTGATGGGTTTGCATAATACTAGACATTAACTCTGTTAAATCTTGGGGGTTTTCAGTATAGGAGGCATAATGCGTTTTCCAGTTTAATAAATCTGTTGTGGAGAAGGGCACATACACTAGACTGGTCGGTCCGACCACAACCTGACCATTGTCTTGAATGGGTAATCCCGGGACCTGCCGCAGCGGCAGTTGGTGAGCTTCTCTTGGTCTACTTCTGAAATCATAGCGCATTTCAGTGGGCTTTGGGTGACGCTGCTACTGGTACCTGGACCAGTGGATGACCCTGGACTGGCATCTAACTCTCCACTAGCGGATTCTTCGGGGGATGATTGTTCCACCTCAGAGCACTGCTCAGGACTAGGGCTCCGACTTCTTCAGGGACTGGTCCGCTCTTCAAGTTTTGGAGATGGGTGATCGGGTGGAGGCACCTCGGCTGGAGGTACGCTTGCTTCCTCTGGCTCTACTCGGGGTATTGGCGGGGGTTCTTGGAGTACTGGCAGAGCTGATGGGACAGGAGTATACAGAAAGGCGGGTGGATACCTTGGGATCTCTGGAGACTCTTGGGCTACATAAATAGGGAGTTTTTCTTTCTTGGCAGGGACTCTCGTGGCAGTTGCTAACATAATTTTACTCTGTCCCTCACAGCAACGCTTCATCCAAGAGGGCTGTTTCTCACATATCCCTAACCATGAGTCTATATAGGAACACTGTTCGGGACTATAGCTGCGCACTACCTTGTGCACACGGGACACAATTTGGATATCAAAAGTACCTTCTGGTGGCCACCCGGCATCCAGCGCCGGCCACACCCTACTACACAATATTTCTAAGCGGGTCGGTGACATTTTTACCCCATAATCACCACTAAATCCTTTCTTAAAATTCGTGATCATACAGTTCAGCGGAGTTTGTATGGACTCCGCCCCTCCCATTATAACGTATAACGTACAAGACAGCAGACAGAAAGGGTAGGTAGGATGGCTACGGGTAAGGGGTCCGCGTAGCCCACAAAACAATGAGGGGACAAACAACAAACGTTTCCTCCTGTTCGCGACCTGAACGCGGTCGCCCGGTCAGGAACTGCGCTACTTAGGAGTCCGCTCTCGCTTGGCCTGTATTGCAAGACCTCTCAATCACACTTCACACAACCAAACATTTTAGCATTTCCCAAATTCCAAATTCCCGGGCTAACTGACTAAACCAAAATTACCAAACCAAAAAGGTCGATGGCTTCGCCCCACGCATACTCCTGCAGGGGTACTAGGATCACCCTGGAAGTTGATCAGACTTCTTTTACCTGTTACTGTACCAAATCAGTCTCGAGACTCTCCCAGAGCTAACTGACTAAGAACTAGAAAAATCAATACTCACCGGATCCGGTAGCTTATGCGCTGCGCAACCAGTTCCACCTTGGGTTGAATCCTGGACTCCCCTGGGTTCGAAGTGTTGGCCAGCCGGACCCAGCAGGCCGCTGAGGCAGGGCGGAACCCTCCGATGGAAGGGACCGGTTGGCGCCTGGGATCCTCTCCACGTCGGTCGGCTGGGGGCCCAGCCGGACCAAACCTGGAGGCGGTAATACGTGGTATCATTCACTTGCGCACTATTTGCGTATTACGCCATTCCCGGCCAAACGCACCAAGAATATGTAATAGCGAAGGGCCCACAACGAATAAAACCAGGAGTCTATTGACTAGAATTCAAACCAGTTTAATGTGCACAGACTCAGGCCAATGTCACATACAAAATGTCTGAGCCATGAGCTCAGAAAAACGACAGTTTATATACTGTTCTTCTCCAGTCTAATACAGGCAAAACTCCTCATTGGTCTTGGTGGCCCCCCTCTCTCTCTCCCAATAGCCATCTCTGATCTGGCTTGTACCTGTTTTTATTCTGTGCAGGCTTTTCTAACTAAGGCTCAAATCTCTAGACATAATACTTCTGCTACAATACATTTCGCTACTTTTGCAAGGTCAGTTAGCCGGCAGAGATACAATGGAAAGCACAGCTGTGATTATCATAACAGTGGAAAAGTTTTACTTTTGTTTATCAGAAGCCTTCTTATCAAAGGCAGAGCAAGGCAGTTTCTAACAGCTACTGGTATTTTCTGTCTGTCTGGTTCTGCTATAATATTCCAAAGTCAGTTATTGTGGCAGGTGCAGGCCTGTGACCCATGGTGTCTGACATAAGCAGGCCAGCATGGCTAGCTTGACCTGTAAATGAGGCCTGTGGAGAGGCATATAGGATTGCACATCCCCCAATATGCTGCTATTGTAAGATAGAACTCAGTAGAAGTATTGATTTAGCTTAGGTAAGCAGAACCGAGATGGAAAAATACAGAAAAACATGTTTAAAAGTTACTGATAAGAAAAAGTACATCTGCAAAGAAATAATTGGGAGTGCTGACAGATGAGTTGCAGAGCCCTGCTCCTCTGCATGCACAAATTGGTTCTATGGCCTTGAGAGTGTGAAAGTAACAAGTTGATGAACTGACCATTGTAATTGGGACTAGAAGGGGGGTATGCAGGTGTTATGCCCACTGAAGGGACATAATTGGATAAACTTATCAGTACCGGGACCAATGGAAGGGGTACGGGAGGTACGGGAGGTTACCGGGACCAATGAAATGTTTTTCTATACCTAGAATGGAACAGAAGTCTATAAAAGTTGTTGTAATGCTTGAAAACTTTGCTCAGCCATTTTGAAATTGACTGGTTCGAGACTTGTGCACAAATAAATGATTTGGACCTTCTGAACAGACTCCTGGTATTATTGGTTTGTCTGCGCTTTGCTGCTACATATTCTTGGTGCATTGGCCGGGAAGTTGTGGAATCAAAGTGTATATAGGGCAATATACCACGACTTTCCGCCTCTATAGGCTTGGTCCTGCCGGGATCGCGCCCTTCCGACGAGGGCTGCTCCCTGGCGCCACCGGTCCCTTGTATCGGAGGGAGCTGGTCGGACCTCGGCGGGTGCCGGGCCCGGTTGGAGCCAACGCCTCGAACCCGAGTGAGGGGAGTCCGAGGTCCAACTCAGGCGCCTGCTTGGGAAGTTTGAGGACCGGATCCGGTGAGTATAGTTTTGATGTGGTGTCTAGACAGAGATAGAAAGAGCAGTACTGCCATTGGAACTTGGAATTTGGAATTTGTAATCTCGAGATATTGGGAATTGGTAAGAGAGCTTGATCACCTCTCAAGGAAGGGCCGAGTAACCCCGCATGGGAATTCGCCGGGTGAAACCCCCATCCTTATTGTAATTGGGAAAAGACTAGTCAGAATAGATAGAAACGAATGCATTCTGGGATACGTTGCTAGCATGATTGTGTGAACGAAGTGTGAATGAGAGGTCTGGCAGCACGGACCAAGTGAAGGCGGACCCCTGAGTAGCGCATTTCCTGACCGGGCGACCGCGTTCAGGTCGCGAAAAGGGGGAAGCGATTGTCGTCTTGTCTTGTTATTTGTATTCCCTATATGTTTCCAGGACCGTGAGGACCCCTTACCCACGGTCCGCCCTCCTTTTCCCTTCTGTCTGTTGTTGCGCGCACACATCGAAATGGGAGGGGCGGGGTCTACTAGAAACACTCCATTAGAATGTATGATCGCACATTTTAAAGAAGGATATTCAGGAGATTATGGTATTAAAATGACAGCAGCCCGTTTGCAGATTTTGTGTACTAGGGAGTGGCCCGATCTAGACCCCATCTGGCCCCGAGAGGGAACGTTCAATGTAGAGATTATTCAGTCAATACACCGTAGAGTGCGGATAGCGCACCCCGATCAGTACCCCTATATAGATTCCTGGTTAAGTATTTGTGAAGATCCGCCCCCCTGGGCGCAGCGCTGTTATGAGGAACAGTGCAGAATAATGTTAGCAAAAACAGATTCTAGTCAGAAAACAGAACATCCCAAAATGAGAGAGCAGGATAAGAAAGCCAGAAAGAAGCCCATCCTGGTAGATCCTGATTCCCCAGAAATAATTCTCAGGCAGCCCCGAACCCCAGGTCCAATAAGAGTAGCCCGGCGTCCTGCCCCAGAACACCAGCGACGACCGGAGCGGGACCCAATCCCTGATCCACCTCCCGGAGGGGAGGAAGAGGAAGAATTAGCTGAAAGAGAAGAGGATGCCATAAAAAGCGAGTCAGAAACGGAGGTAGAAGAAGGAGAAAAAGAGAATGCCCCAGACGAGGAGGACAGTGTACAAACGATTGCTAGCACCAGCACGCCAGTAAAAGATATACCCAAAGTGAAACCTGTTGGGAAAAAGAAAGTGACCCCTTCAAAGACAATTACAACAATAACCCTTAGATCCCAAAAGACACCTACAGCGGCCAAAATGTTTCCCTTACGGCAAGTCCCGGGAGTGCCCGTAAAGAATGATAATGATGAGGTGGTAGCGGGACCCCTAACTTATGTGTATATCCCTTTCTCTACAACTGATTTATTAAATTGGAGGTCGCATTATGCCTCCTATACTAGTAAGCCCCAGGAGCTGACAGAATTAGTAACTACTATTATGGAAACTCACCAACCCACTTGGCCAGATTGTCGCCAGCTCCTGACTACCCTATTCACGACAGAAGAGCGAGCACGAATTAGGAAAGCAGCTATTGAATGGATGGCAGAGAACCCCGTAGCTCCGGGACCAGGGCAGAATATAATAGATCGTCGGGAAGCAGCCCAGAGAGAATTCCCGAATGAGGACCCCCATTGGGATCCAAATACAGAAGAAGGAACCGCAGCCCTAGCCCGTTTTCGCCAAGGCTTTTTACAAGGCCTGAAAAGGGGGGGCCAGAAAGCTATGAACCTTTCCAAAGTTGCAGGAGTTATCCAAGGTATAGATGAGAGCCCAGCAGATTTTTATGAAAGATTAACTGAAGCATACAGAATGTATACTCCCTACGATCCCGAGGCACCAGGAAGTCTATGTATGGTGAATTCTGCTTTTGTAAACCAGTCTCAACCAGACATTAGACGTAAATTACAGAAATTAGAAGGGTTTGCGGGCATGAATGCAACACAGTTATTGGAAGTCGCTCATAAAGTGTATGTGAATCGTGATAATGAAAGACAGAGAGAATGTGATAGAAAGATGAAGAAGAAAGCTGATTTTTTGGCTGCGGCCATAGTTGAACAGAAAAGGGGAGGTGTCCCTAGTCGAAGGAGCAGAGGAAGAGAGCGGGGTCAAGGCGGAGGCCGGACCCAGAGGCTAGGCGTGAACCAATGCGCCTACTGCAGAAAGGAAGGACATTGGAGAGATACGTGCCCGCAACTTGTAGACGCCCAGCAAGATGACGACAACGATCATCAGTGGCGAGAAGAAAGACGAGGCTATCCCCGAAATCGAGGAGGAGCCAATAGAGAACAATTCCAGCGAGAAAGAGGAGGAGGAGCCATTCAAGCATTGGCCACAACGACCCATGACGAAAATGACGTGGATTAGGACAGACCGGGCTCCCAGTTTGCTTTAGGTCTCCAGGAGCCTATGGTCGGAATACAAATAGGAGACCAAATTATGGACTTTATGGTTGATACTGGAGCACAACATTCAGTAATAGACAAAAAGATAGCCCCATTCTCTACAAAAGCAGTCACCATTATAGGAGCAACCGGTGCCAAAGCCACAAAATCTTTTCTCCAAAATCGTATATGCAGTCTAGGAGGACAGCAAATAACTCATCAATTCCTTTACATGCCTGAATGTCCAGTGCCATTACTGGGACGAGATATGTTAGCCAAGCTTCAAGCACAAATATCCTTCTCTGAACAAGGAGAAATGCAAATGACAGTAAACTCCCAAGCCAAACCAGCAGGAATAATGCTGCTGACAGTTCCCCGAGAAGAAGAATGGAGATACTACATTGATGATTCTGTCCAAGACACCTATTTTGAACAAACTTTGAAAAGTATTGATGCACCACCTGGAGTATGGGCAGAAGGCAGTCCCCCAAGCCTAGCCAAGCATATAGCTCCAGTGATTGTAACCCTCAAGCCTAGTGCTACACCAGTGCACGTCAAACAGTACCCTCTCCCAAGAGCTGCAATTGAAGGCATTCATCGCCACCTACAAAGATTGCTCGAGTATGGCCTACTAAAAGTATGTCAATCCCCATGGAACACTCCACTTTTGCCAGTAAAGAAACCTGGGACGGAGGATTACCGCCCAGTACAAGACTTAAGGAGAGTAAATGATGCAGTCGAAACTATACATCCAGTTGTACCCAATCCTTACACTCTTCTAGGACTGATACCTGCTGAAGCTACCCATTTCACTGTACTGGATTTGAAAGATGCATTCTTTTGCATAAGATTAGCCCCTATAAGTCAAATATTGTTTGCATTTGAATGGCAGGACCCCGTCTCTGGAAGAGGGGGCCAACTCACCTGGACAAGATTACCCCAAGGATTCAAGAATTCGCCTACCATCTTTAGTGCTGCACTGAATCAAGACCTTTCAAGCTATCCAGTAGCCCCGGGGAAGAGAGTGCTTCTCCAATACGTGGATGATTTGCTGATAGCTGCCATATCAGAAAGTGAATGTATACTAGCCACCAAAGACCTCTTGCAGTTACTAGATGAAGCTGGATACAAAGTTTCCAGAGCCAAAGCACAGCTATGTCAAAAAGAAGTGAAATACTTGGGTTTTCGTATTACCCAAGGAAGCAGAAGATTAGGCAGAGAAAGAAAAGAAGCAGTATGCAGAATTCCAACTCCAACAACCAGAAAGCAAGTCAGAGCCTTTCTGGGAGCGGCAGGATATTGCCGAATCTGGATACCCAACTTTGCCCAAATTGCCAAACCACTGTATGAAGCCACAAAAGGAGAAGAAAAGTCGCCACTGGAGTGGGGACTTGAGCAGGATACAGCCTTCAAGACGTTAAAGGAAGAATTGATGTCATCACCAGCACTTGGACTACCAGATGTCCACAAACCTTTCCACTTGTTCGTACATGAAGCACAGGGAAATGCCTTAGGCATGTTGACTCAGAAATTGGGAAATTGGGAGCGACCTGTAGCATACCTATCAAAACAATTGGACCCTGTGGCCAAAGGATGGCCACCATGCCTGAGAGCAGTTGCAGCTACAGCGCTACTAGTGAGTGAAGCAGACAAACTCACACTAGGACAGAACATACGAGTCACTGTGCCACATGCAGTCCTTGCCCTTATGGAACAAAAAGCAAATTATTGGCTCACCAATTCCCGAATGTTGAAGTACCAAAGCATGTTATGTGAAAACCCACAGATACAACTCGAAGTGAGCCATGCCTTGAATCCAGCTACCTTGATACCCATCAGTGAAGAACTCCCAGAACATGACTGTATCGAAGTCATGGAAACTGTGTTCTCCAGTCGACCCGACTTGACAGATGTGCCCATAGACAATCCTGACCAAATCTATTATGTTGATGGGAGCAGTCTCATCCTTGATGGACGACGCTGTGCCGGATATGCAGTCGTCACTCAACATGAAGTAGTTGAATCATCAGCTCTAGCCTCAGGCACATCGGCCCAGAAAGCCGAATTGATAGCACTCACCAGAGCATTGTTGTTAGGAGAAAAACTTGTGCTAAATGTATATACAGATTCCAAATATGCCTTCACTACCTTACATGCCCATGGAGCCCTCTATAAAGAACGAGGGCTCATCACATCCGGAGGAAAATCAGTCAAGTATGGTCCCGAGATATTGATGCTACTTGATGCAGTTTGGGCCCCAACACGTGTAGCTGTTATGCATTGCAGGGGACACCAAACAGGAAAAGGAGAAGTTGCCCGAGGAAATAGATTTGCAGACACCTCAGCACGACAAGCAGCTATGACAGGACAGATTGCCCCACAAGCTATGCCAATGCAAGCAGCATTGTTTCCAGTACCTTTGAATTTATGGACACCACGATATACCACCAAAGAATTGGATTACTACTGTAACAAAGAAGATGGAGTACTGAAAGATGGATGGATTGAGCTGCCACCAGAAGAAGGCAGTCAACCCCCTGGACGAATAGTGATTCCTGAACTGTTAGGACCATCCTTTGTCAAAGCTTTCCACGAAGCCACCCACTATGGGAAGAGTGCTATGGAAAAAGCACTCAGACCACATTTCTACATCCCTCTGATGACAACCATATCAGCCTCAGTAGCACGTCAATGTCTGACCTGTGCCAAAAATAATGCCAAGCAAGGCCTTATAACGGCACCCCGAGTTCAGTCAGGAGGTGTCACCCCATGCACAACCTCCAAGTTGATTTTACCGAAATGCCAAGAGCCAATGGATACCATTACCTATTAGTATTAGTTTGTACTTTCTCTGGGTGGGTAGAAGCATTCCCAACCAGAACTGAGAAAGCCCGAGAAGTTACCAAAGTCTTAATGAGAGAGATTGTCCCCAGATTCGGAATTCCAGCAGTAATAGGGTCAGACAATGGACCCTCATTTGTCTCCCAAGTTACTCAGCAGTTAGCAAAAGCTTTACAGATACAATGGAAACTCCACACTGCATACAGACCCCAGAGTTCAGGGAAAGTTGAGCGAATGAATCGTACCTTGAAAGCCCAAATGTCCAAGCTTTGTCAGGAGACACACTTGAAGTGGCCCCAAGTGCTCCCAATAGCTTTACTCAGAATACGCTCAGCTCCTGTAAAGTCAACAGGATTTTCCCCTTTTGAAGTTTTGTATGGTAAACCCCCACCAATAGTGCAGGGAGTCAAAGGAAGTTTAGCCCAAATTGGTTCAGAAGTAACCAGACAAGAACTCCTAGCTCTTAGTTTTGTTCTGCAGACTCTCCATACGTGGATCCAAGACCAGTTGCCTATCAACTTGACGGAACCCTTGCATCCCTATCAGCCTGGTACTTCGGTGTGGATCAAAGATTGGAAGAAGACACCGTTGGAACCCCATTGGAAGGGACCGTACACCGTCATCCTGTCTACCCCAACTGCAGTAAAGGTAGCCGAGATCGACGCCTGGATCCACCACAGCAGAGTCAAGCCCGCCGCTGATCCTGAACCAGAGCAGTGGACAGCAGAACAGCATCTTGATGCACCCTTGCGAGTTACTCTGAGACGGCAACCAGCAGCTTAGACACTTCATCACAAGTGCTTTGCAGTAGCCAAGTCTTTCGAAGAGGATTGCTGTTTTCCATGCAGCAACAGCTTTGTTTCAACGAACCCAATTTGTGTGTGATTTGACACACTACTTTGAGACTACATTGACTAAGCCAGACTTCACAAGCCAACTGAAATTGCTAATAAGTTGGTTAATGTGTACTGGACAACCTGAGGATCTTCAATCAACACTCAGCACCCGTTAAATTGCTTCATTAGCAAACGGGACGAAGAATAAAAGACCGTCGTGATCAAGATCAGCAAGCTGAGGATTCAGAAGAACTCCAATCAACATCAACATGTATCTTTGCTTTTGCTTTGCCTTGGTTGCCTTCTTTGGAGGTTTTGAACTGACTTATGCTTTACCACCATGCACTGCTTGCATTACCTCTACTCGAACTGGACTGAAAGTAACTCAGACTTTGCTTTATCATTCTTACTATACCTGCAAGGGAACTGTGACTCGGTGTATCTATAACACCACTGAACTAAATGTTTGCACTCATGGCAAAATAAAAGCATGCTATAATCCGCATCAGAATCCATCCTATTACACGATGGAAATAAGATGGAAGGATGCAGATGGACCTATATTAGCTGCTACGCCACCACTTAAGGACATTACTAAACCTGCTGTTTTGAATTTTGATGCATGTAATGCTATTAATAGAGATAGTTATTCCACCTGTGGTACATGGGAGAAAGCGTATCGAAATGACCATAAGTATATGTGTCCAGAAGGTGCCACAGGATGGAGAAAGTGTACAGGTAAAAAGGAACCAGGCTATAGTACTGCCCCAGCAGCAGACTACTATTGCCCGTATTGGGAATGTGTTTTTTATGCTACCTGGAATACTGGTGTAACTGATGAGAAAATAGATAAACGAATGGCTACTTTAACCAAGCCAACCACAAATGATAAATGTCAGAAAGATGCTTGCAACCCCTTACACTTACGTATACACAATCCCTATGCTTGGAAACAAGGATACAAGTTTGGTTTACGTATTGCTGGAGGGGCAATAGATCCAGGGACCATTGTGTATATCAGATTGAATACCCAAGCCCACAAGTCGTCTAAATATCATATTCATAATACCTTTTATGAAGCTATGCATGTAAATAAGTTTGAGATCCCTCATCCTTCACAGAATCTATTCCTAGAATTAGCTGGAGCAGTAGTATCTAGTCTTAAGATCTCAGATTGCTATTTCTGTGGTGGGACCCAAATGGGAGATCAATGGCCATGGGAAGCCCAAGAATTGAATTATTCTATGACTTACAATCAGACTGAATTACACAAGACTACCAGTGAGTGGGTGTTAGCGCACTCAATCGTTGGACGTCTTTGCTATGCCAGAACTGGACCCCAGTTCACCCAGAAGGTAGGACAGCTGGTCTGTCTTAGCCAGAAGTACTATAATGCCACGACCAAAAAGACAGCATGGTGGTCAGGAATCAGACACCCTGAACCTCCTAACCCATTAGCCCGATTTCCTGAACTTGCTGGTTTATGGACTAACCTTGCCAAAGTCCAAACCTGGCAAGCCCCACCTGGCCTATATTGGATCTGTGGAAACCGAGCATATGCACAACTCCCACCACACTGGGGAGGAGCATGTGTCTTAGGAACCATCAGACCTTCTTTCTTTCTTTTGAACACTGAACATGGAGAACAATTAGGATACCCTGTTTACACTACCCACCGACACAAACGAGCATTAAGACAGAAAAGAGAAGCCTTACAGATAGGCAAGTGGGAGAAGTGGCAAGGTGATGATTGGCCACCAGAAAGAATCATTGAGTATTATGGACCTGCCACTTGGAATGATGATGGTATGTATGGTTATCGTACTCCAATTTATATGATTAATCGTATTATTCGCTTACAAGCAGTAGTTGAAATAATAACTAATGAAACTAGTCATGCTCTTACGCTCTTAGCTAGACAAAGTACTCAGATGCGCACTGCTATATACCAGAACCGCCTAGCACTTGATTATTTGTTAGCAGCTGAAGGAGGAGTATGTGGTAAACTGAATTTAACTAATTGCTGTTTGAAAATAGATGATAAGGGTCAAGTAGTTGAAGAAATTGCTAAAGATATGCAAAGACATGTTTATGTGCCAGTACAGACTTGGCACTCCTTGAAATTTCCTAATTGGTTTGCTAACCTCTTTTCATGGGTGGGAGGATTTAAGACTTTCATTGTTTTAGTACTAATCCTTGTTGCTGTTATCTTTTTATTACCATGTTTAATCCCATGTTGTATGCGTTCCATTCATAACACTATTGATAGTACAGTAGAGCGGAAGACCGCAACTAAAATAATGGCTTTATACAAAGCCAGTCCTAGCCGAAATCCTTCAATCATGATGTGATTCTTCAAAAGGTGATTTAACTCTCACACCTTATTAAGTAATAGGGTGAGATTAATCAAAGGGGGGAATGTGGCAGGTGCAGGCCTGTGACCCATGGTGTCTGACATAAGCAGGCCAGCATGGCTAGCTTGACCTGTAAATGAGGCCTGTGGAGAGGCATATAGGATTGCACATCCCCCAATATGCTGCTATTGTAAGATAGAACTCAGTAGAAGTATTGATTTAGCTTAGGTAAGCAGAACCGAGAGATGGAAAAATACAGAAAAACATGTTTAAAAGTTACTGATAAGAAAAAGTACATCTGCAAAGAAATAATTGGGAGTGCTGACAGATGAGTTGCAGAGCCCTGCTCCTCTGCATGCACAAATTGGTTCTATGGCCTTGAGAGTGTGAAAGTAACAAGTTGATGAACTGACCATTGTAATTGGGACTAGAAGGGGGGTATGCAGGTGTCATGCCCACTGAAGGGACATAATTGGATAAACTTATCAGTACCGGGGACCAATGGAAGGGGTACGGGAGGTTACCGGGACCAATGAAATGTTTTTCTATACCTAGAATGGAACAGAAGTCTATAAAAGTTGTTGTAATGCTTGAAAACTTTGCTCAGCCATTTTGAAATTGACTGGTTCGAGACTTGTGCACAAATAAATGATTTGGACCTTCTGAACAGACTCCTGGTATTATTGGTTTGTCTGCGCTTTGCTGCTACATTATAATATTCTAAAGTAAGGGAGGGGGACTCAGGCCTAATATACAGGCCTCGGCTACCTACAGGATAAACTAGGCCATCGCCTATCACAAAGGTGCTGTGCTGGTCCTCCAGGCATAATAGGAACTTGTAGCCAATCTGAGTGCTGTGCTTTGCTGTGCTGCTCCCCTAGGCATGTTTAAGGCCTTGCAGCTAATCTGGAATACTTTAGAGCAGGGGTGGGCAAACCTTTTGACTCGAGGGCCGCAATGGGTTCATATATTGGACCCGGGGGCCGGACCAAGAGTAGATGGACGTGTGTATGTGTGAATTAATATAAATTAAATTTAAATTTGTAACATTAAATGTTTAGATTAATTTAAGGTAGAAAAGCATAAAAAGAGTTATTTTACAAAACCTTTATGCAATGTATTTCTTTCATAAAATAGTACCTTCAATTTTAGTGGGAACAGTGTTGTTGGTCTCCCTTTTTTGTTAAGGCATCAAAGTCAGGAGATAGCTTTGTTGTTGCAATTCGCAGAATAGATCTGAGGTGTTGGTCAGTTAACTGGGATCTGTGACGGGATTTATTGATGTTCATGACGCTGAACGTCTGCTCACACACGTAGGTCGAGCCAAACAAGGCCAGAATCTTCTGTGCCATCCCCCGGAGGTTTGGAAAACAGTCATCTTTAAGTGAGTCATAGAACTCTTTTAGTGGAAGAGAGTGGAAGTTCTCCTTTAAGATTGCATCAGATTGAAGATCGATTAGTTCCAATTGCACTTCTTGTGGTGCTGTTTCTGGGTCTTGTGACAAGGGACAGGCCACCAGCTGAAGTGACTTTTCAATTTTTTCCAAATCTGAAAACCGACGGCAGAATTCTTCATGCAGGTCATTCAGTGATTTGCTATATTTATTCACATTTTGGATGGCCTTTTCCTGTGTGGCTAGTGTGAGAAAATGAGAGAAGTTTTTCTTTGAAATTTGCCTAGAAAAAAAAGTCAACTTGGCTTTGAAGGCATTTACATTACTATACATGTCGTGAATATACAGGTCTTTTCCCTGTAGCTTGACGTTAAGCTCATTCATGTGAGAAAAAATGTCAACAGCTTATGAATGTTGGGAGGGGCTTTGGGGGGGCGTGGCTCTCTAGCTCTCCACAGTATCAAGCCCCTTGCACTACACTAGCCGGCCATCGCGAGATTACGCTGTGTCCTCTAGAAAGTGAGGTGAATAAATGAATAAATTAGCTAGCGCTCCGCGGGCCGGATTAAAAGGTCCGCGGGCCGTAGTTTGCCCATTCCTGCTTTAGAGCCTTGCAGCCAATCTGGATGCTATGCTGGTCCTTTTAGCACGTTTTAGGGTCTTACAGTTGATCAAGGTGATTCTTTTGGCCTAATTAAGGCCTTCAACAGATCTGGGTGCTGTGCTGGTCCTCTTGGCATAATTTAGAGCTTTGTAGCTGATCTTGGTGTGTGTTGTCCTGATCCTCTTGGTATGTTTAAGGTGTTACAGCCAATCTGGGTGCTCTGCTGGTCCTCCTCCTGGCAGAGTTTAGGGCCTTGCAGCCATTCTGGGTGCTGTGTTTGTCTCCTTGACATTTTAGTCCTCTCAGCGTGCCTTGGTGTGCTTCCTCCTGTTGTAGTGTTGCTTTGCCCTCTTCCATTATCTTAAGGTGTTTATTGCGTTCTTTGTACCACTTTATCCTTTTGATGAGTGCTGGTACTCATTTTGCCACAGTACATAATTCTTTGTCCCTCTATTGGTGCCCCTGGGGGAGGGGGAGTTGTGATGCTCTTGATGGCTTATAGACCTATTACAGATGCCTTCCATTAAGTTTCAAGCAGGTTTGATTGAAAATAGATGGCAAGCTCGACTGTTTCATTGCAAAATAGTTTCCCCATAAGCTTAAATGGGGACAAATGGGACGCACACACGAATGCTTCAGCTCCCAAAGATTAACCAAAAAGATATATTCTGACAAACCAAAATGAGCCCAAAAATCTTTGGCATGCATGTAATTACTACTCATTCCTGTCAGCCAGCCTAAAATTCCTAGGAAGAAAGGTATAATCAGGCACAGCGTCACCTCAACCACCCCTACTCGCACCCTATCGCATCCACAGAAATGAACCAATACACACACCCTACCAGAGGGCCTCTACTAACAACAATAGTAGAACACAGAGACACCATAAACCTAGAACAACAAAAATACAGATGAATAAACCCATCCTACTCCCGACCACACACAACCAGGCTCCGCAAACACCGAATAAGACCTGTAGCATCACCCTCATCAATGCTTGATCAATCAGGAACAAGACCCACATAATCTACGACATCATCAAAGATGAGCAACCAGACATCTTCTGTATAACAGAAACCTGGATCACTGACACTGATGCAGCCATTTTAAACCAGATAAGCAGTCCCGGATACAACCTGTACAACTGCCCACGCTCCAACAAAAGAGGTGGAGGGGTTCTCATAATAGCTAAAACCAGCCTGCAACTCTCCACCACGTACCTGGACTCCAATATAGACATCGACCTACTTAAAGTGGAAAACCCAGCTCTATCCATCTGCCTGATATACAGATCCCCCTCGACGAATCATGAAGTACTCGCATCAGCACTAGAAAACATTTCCGCAACACAACCAAAGAAATTCCAAATTATTCTAGGAGACTTAAACCTAGCATCAACAACAGCCTCGCACGCAGATACCTTCCTCGAAGCCATGTCCCAACTAGGGTATCAACAACTAATAAATGAGCCCACCCATGACAAGGGCCATACACTGGATATGGTATTCACTCCCACGAGTAAGCAGTGCGACGAAGAGAAGCCTTTGATAAAGATAAACCCAATACCATGGTCGGACATCACCAAATCGATATACGGATAAAGCTACCGTCTTTACCAAAGGACACGAAAGCACAAAGAGTAATACACCAACAAAGAAGATTCAACAAACTAAACCTGGAATGTCTTATAAGTAACATTAAGACGCACATAGACCTGGAAAGCACGGACCTTGATGCACTAACAAACAGCTGGGACACCGGAATTCAGACCGCAGCGAACCCTAAATGGAACACCACCTCGAACCTGACCAAGCACCATTCTGAACCCTGGTACACCGAAACACTGGCCAAAATGAAGAGAGAACTCAGAAAGAGTGAAAAAAAATGGAGACGTATGAAATCCATTGAACACAGGACTGAGTACCTCAACCTCCTCTCGAAATACAAAGAAGAGGTAAACACTGCGAAAAGGATGCAACACACAAACCTATTAAACAAAGCTATCAACAAACCTCGGGAGCTATTTGAGCTAGTGAAATCTCTAACAAAAACTTCCCAACCAGACCACCATGATAACTCTATCCATCCCCAAACACTGGCAAACCACTACGCAAGCAAGCTGACTGCACCCTTGCCCACTCTCTGTGTGGAGGCAGCACACCGGAAATCTGATGTGGAACAAGAGCAGACATGGAGAAATTTCCACAAGATTGATGATCAACAAACAATCAACATAATAACTAGCATCAATACCACCACCTCCCCGCTGGATCCCTGCCCAACTGCTTGGGTCAAGGCAGCGAAAAAAGATATTGTCCACCAAGTCTCACACATTGTAAACCAATCACTGCATCAAGGAATTATGCCTGACCAGCTCAAGAAATCCATAATAAGGCCGATCCTAAAGAACAACTCACTCAACAAAGCAGACCCAACATCCTACCGCCCCATCTCCAGCATATCTTTCCTAGCAAAGATCATTGAAAAAGCAGCCCTCATACAACTTTAAGAGCATCTCGATGACCATGCAACCCTGGACAAGCAACAATACGGTTTCAGACAAAATCATGGGGTCAAAACGCTTTTACTAGCATTGCTTAACAACCTCCACAAAGGCCTGAAGGACAGAAAGAAAATGTTTACATTCATTTTCATTGACATCTCTGCCGCCTTTGATACTGTCCACCATGGAATCCTCCTAAACAAACTGGAATCAATAGGAATTCTGGGAACCCCCCTTAAATGGTTCTCCTCTTACATAACGAACAGAATGCCACAGGTCCAATTCATTGGCGAAAAAGCAGAAGCATTCTTTCAAACTCAAGGCATACCTCAGGGATCGGCCCTCTCGGCGCTACTTTTCAACATTTACATGCAGCCCCTCTGTGACGTTTTCAAAAAACATAATATCAACTACCATATTTATGCAGATGATATTATGCTATACACACAACTGGACACCACCGACCCTAAGTATACGCAGCTCGAAACCTGCCTGTACGAGATGTTAGCATGGTTGCAGCAAAACAACATGACAATCAACCATAAGAAAACGGAGGTGATGTATATATCCAGTAAAGCAGACTTTGAACCTCCTCCGACAATCACCCTCTGTAACAACACGTACAACACAAAGAATGAGATCAAATATCTGGGAGTCACACTCGACAGCAAACTAAAGATGGAAAAGCACCTGCGCAAAACCAACAAGGCCATTTTCCACAAACTTAGAGTCCTACAACCCCTGCGGAATTTAATCGAACCCTGTGATTTTCGGTCTGTTGCGCAAGCACTCATTATGCCTCACTTAGACTACTGTAACGCCATCCAACAGGGTCTGCCAAAGAAAACGCTAAATATCCTACAAATGGCCCAAAATGTGGCGGCAAGGATCATCATGCGAACAAGCATTGCTGAACACATTACACCTGTATTGATCGAGCTACATTGGCTACCCATTGCTGCCAGGATACAATATAAAACATTGGTAACCACGTTCAAACTCATACATAACCTAGCGCCATCATTCCTCTCAACCCTTATCAGCACGCAACCAACCAACAGAGACAGGAGAACTATCAACTCAGACACACTTCAAGTTCCCACTAGCATCAGATCAGTAAAAGCCAGTACTAGCCGCAGAGCATTCTCATTCTCTGCCCCAACCATCTGGAATCAACTACCATACGAACTACGAGCAATCAAAGACAATAGTGCGTTCAGGAAGAAACTAAAAACTCATCTTTTCCACTGTCACTAGAACCAGATGTAAATCTCAGTGGAACACCAGATAAAGCGAACAAAACATAATTCTGCTCTGTAGAAATGTTATGTGTAAAAATGTAAATATGTATATATGTAAAGTCTAATCCTTAAGTCCCTAATTCTGTGTGATGTGCCATACCCTCAAATCTATGTGTGAATTTCCCCAACATTTCTGTCATGATTTGACAACTCCCAAATTTGTAATCAAACCGCTACTGATCGCTGGAAGTAGCGGTATGTAAGTGTATACTAAATAAATAAATAAATAAATGAAGTCTGTCAAAGAGCACACCTCTGGCTCTCTGAAGAGGCGCTTCAGGTGCATTCAGAGAACAGGAGGGGAACAAAGTATTTGACATCTCCAGTGCCTGCTGTATTTTTCATAACATTACTGCACAAAGAGGCATTATTCTCCCTCAGCAGGATATTCACACAGACCCTGGCAGGGACTTTGACTCAGAGAATGATCCTGATCCAGAAACCCCTTGCAGAAGCCCTGGCTGTAAAGAATCAACTCATTCAACAAGCAGTTTGGAGATCATTTTATAAAGGTCGTCGAGTTTTCTATGCATTCCAATACACCCAAATCATACCTATTTTATAAATGGAAGCAGGTGCCTATTTTTCTTTATAAGATAGGGGTGTAAGTTGTAAGATAAGCACACCAGACTCAGGCATCAGCACTTCTGCTAGCCCTAGACTTAGTGTCAATGCGCGCTCCTACACGATAGTATTTTATAACTTACGCATGCCCATTTGCACTTTGCCTATGATCCACCCCAGCTCTGCCACTGCTCATGCCCATTCAGAAAGTACTCATGCCATCTCTGGGCCTGGCGTGCATTCTTATAGAACAGTAACCACCTAAATTATGTGCAGAAGTACCCATTCGCTCGCATAATTCATTGAAAATACATGACATAACTTTACTCGTCTCCCTCATATAAAGTTACCTCTTGTTGAATCCTTTCTTTTCCCTTGTCTCTAAATATCAGAGAAACTGAACAGACACTAGTCTCCCTTCAGTGGATTTATTTACAAAGCACATGCAATTGCAAGGAGATCGCAACACTGAAACCATACTTTCCAGGATCAAGCTCCGATCTGCCAGTTTCAGGCAATACACCAGCTTTTATTATGTGGTACACACAAGCAAAAGCAGCTAGGCCCACCAATCATCTCAGGTATAGTACCTCACACGTTTCCTCCTGTCATATCCTTAGCTAAGCTTAGCTTCCTGTTCTATGACACCCCCAGCAAGGCAGCCAATTCATGATCCTAGTCAAAGCACATACACATAGCCTTATCACATAGTCATATCACACTAAAAAGGTCCGCCTGTCTATGTGGGGTTTGTGGTTCTTCTTTCCTAACTGCTGCCTCTGAATTGTCAAGCCCCTGGTCTCTGACCTGGTTCCAACCCTAGCACTGAACAAGAGGTGGCCATCTGAACATGAGTTAACTGAGAAAGGCTGTTGCGTGGCTTTAATGTACCTGAGGAACAGTGATGCCTTATGTTTCTCTTATACACTTCAGAATATGTTCCTCATTTAAAGCTTTCCTCTTACACTACACCTCCTTTAAGTGCAAAGGTGAGAATGTATCTACATATGATGGGAAAGTGCATATGTGAAGGGGGAACAACAGTGTTTAACACAATTTTCTTCCCTCTTCCAAGGGCCATCATTTCTCCCTTCCATGTGCTTCTCAGTGATGTGTGCCTGCAACTCAATACTGACTCCTGGTGACTCAGCAGCTCCTGGGCTTTCTAGTGGAAATCAAACCTTGGTCATTAAGCGAGTGTTCTGGCCACTCCTCTCAGTGAGGTGGTTCTGCCCATACTGATCCTCATCTTCCCATGCCCCAGATGGCTTAGGTAGCGACTCAGAAGCCTCAGCTGCCTGAGACAGAGGCAGTGGAGCAGGGCCTCTTCACAGCTGGGCAGCATCTGCCACAGCTTTGGAAGGCAGATAGCACATAAAACGTTCCAGGGAGGTGGTTCTGTGGACTAGATGGTACGCCTAGTGTTCCTTGATTGCTCCCATATCTGCCACCAACAGGCAAGTGAGGGAGACTCAATCATTGCCAGCCTATGGTTCTTCTATAGACAAGGCAAATGAGAGATTGATATAAGACACAGAATTGGAGGCTTCTCAGAGTTGATATGCCTAATTCCTAGGCCTCTAGAGGCAACATTATAGCTGTTTCCTAATAGGACCTGATGATTATAATAGTTAGGAAGTCCAAAGTAGACAGACTGCCAGTGCATCATGGTCTTCAGTGGTTCTCAGACCTGTCATGGGGGTTCCCCAGCCAGTCTGGTTTCCAGGATATCCACAAAGAAATTGCAGGAGGTAGATTTACATACAGTGGAAGTCATGCATGTAAATATCTCTCATGAATACTCAGCATGGATATCCTGAAAACCCAACTGGCTGGGGAACCCCCACAACAGGTTTGGGAGCCACTGGTTTATGTGATTGCCACCCCATTGAAAACATAAGAAGATAAGATTTGCCATACTGGGTCAGAACAGTGTTCCATCAGGCCCATATCCTGTTTCCAACAGTGGCCAATTCAGGTCACAAGTATCTGGCAGGATCCAAAAGGGTAGACAGTGGATTTCTCTCAGTTCACTGTAAAAATGGTTTATGGACTTTTCCTCCAGGAACTTGTCAAAACCATTTTAAACCCAGCTACACTATCAGCTTTTACTACATCCTCTGTCAATGAATTCCAGAGCTTAATTTCATGCTGAGTGAATGTTTATTTCAAAAAGCAACAAAAAGTACATATGTTGCCACACAACATTCATTATTTCATGCAACAAAATAATTATTCACATCATCATATCTAATGTATTTGTAATTTAAAAAATCTGTCTATCCAGATACAATGATGCTTTAGTGGGCGTGTGTAGACTCTGCTCCTGTTGGTTAATGGTTTCTGCAGGGATTTGATCTATGGCTGTAGGTTGGGAGAAAAGGAAAAAGCATAGAGCCTCTTTTTTATATTAGGATTTTGTGGTATTGCCTGTCTTTATGTGACATAGTCCTGTTCACAATGGAAGTGATTAGGCCTTTCTATTTTTTTTTTTTTTTTTGCCATAGGTTAAACAGGAGAATGAGAGCAAATCTGGAAGATAGAGAAATGTATTGTGAAATGGTGTGATTTTGTGGAAGTTAAAGCACATCAAAATAACAGAACTGTCTGAGGATTACTGATAGGACTCTTCTCAGTACCATAATGTGCTGCTAAAGCTCTCTCATCTATTCAGGCTCACCATGCACTGCTTCTCAACTATATCAATTTTATTGCACTTGGGACTGCACTACAAGACAGTGTAGCTCTCTGCAAAAAAAGAAAAAGAAAAAAAGAAATTCACACATCTTCAGATCCCTGAAAATGTGGCTGTAGACTTTTGTTGAGGAACCTACTTAGAATCATTCATCCTTATAACATGTGCTGGGGCGCAGTCTTACTGGGGCACAAAGGAACAATTTTACTGGTGCTATTCATTACTTGCCTTGTGTTTGATGCAATAACAATTATTCACTGGGGCTTGGGGGAATATGAAAATAGTTATGGAAAAATATTAAAACATCAATGCATCAAATCTTGCCAGGAACACAATTATAGATACATTGGCCCTTTGACAGCTGTTTTGAAAATATTCCATTCCACAGAGTCAGCAGGGATTTTCCCCCGAAAGAACAGGTTTTATACGTGCATTGTAATAGAAAGCATTAGGAATTCTCTGTTTTAGAACTGACTGATTGACTGCTTTAATACCAGTCATTCAAGCACACAATGCGACTTCATGAATGACAAACGTCTACATTTTCCAATGGCTTCCCTCTGTTTTGCTTTCCTGGCTGTAACACAGAATTAGGCGCGACGTGGTACTGTTTGTTTTATCATGGCCAGTTGTGCTGATTTACATGTAAAACGAATGCCACGTAGAAAGCACCTAGAGGTCACCGCTAAGCAGTTTAGTAACAATAGTCAAACAGCGGAATAAGTTCCGAATGGTTGATTTTTTTTTTAAAGTTCAAGGCAGAATGGCTGCGGCGATAATAAACTGATCATCCTTTGTGGCAGCACGTTGGGGGTTATATTGTCCTATTAATCTGCAGCGCCACCTTCTGGTTGCAAACGGCGAGGCTGCATGAAGGAGATTCTGCTGGGCAAGATGACAGGTGAGTACGAGTGGTTCCTTGCAGAATATAAATCCTGCTTCACAAAAAACAACTTAACCTTCACATTAAGGAACATCCTCATTAGATGAGCACATACCACTCAAAAGAGCCAGCACAAATTCTCACCGTGCATTATGCAACTGTTTGAAATTTTATTAAGGTTTATTAGCCACCTTTAAGAAGAGGTTTACCCAAGGTGGCATACAGAAGATTTAGCTGGACATAGGTAACTTAAAATTGTAGTAACAGCATAGTAAAATGACCAAATGCTAGCACAGCACACAGTCAGAACAGTGGAAATGCATTATAGTAATAACAATATTATATATAGTATCAGAACCACAAACATTAAAACTGAACAGTTAGACATAACAGACATATGGATGGTAATTTTATAGACACCTGACGAGTTAGCACACATTGCAATGTGCGTATTTTATGCCTATTTTGTTAAGTAAAGAACACGCACACTTTCTTTATTAAATAGAGGCATAAGAGATGAGATACGTATGTCAAAACTGGGAGCAGCCACTTACCTCAGCCCTAGGGTTGGTGTATATGCCCGCACCTAGATTTGTAAAGAATGTACATAAGTTACATACTCCACCCCTATGCCAAAAGTATGAGACGTTGGCCTGATGTGTGTACTTACAGAATAACACCTGACTAAAGAATGTGTGCAAAGGCCCATCTGTGTATGTAAGTACATGACTTCCATGCGTTGATAGCATCTAACTTTATGCGGCTTCTTATAATACAAATGAAACATCTTAATAGGTAGCAGAGGGGAGCATGTGCAGCTGGGACATACATAAAGACAAGATGGGTAAGATGAAGCCACCGGGATAAATAAACGTGGGTAGCTAGATTGAAGAAAATAAGGTATGTGCGATATTAACTCGCATGTAACCTGGAGCTTGTTATGCCTAAGTCACTTGAGCTCTCATTTTGAGGATAACTTTATAACAGACTGCCTATGTATGAGGGTCAAGTAGGCACCTATTTAAGCCTGCTTTATAAAGAAAAAAATGATATATTTTAGAATATAAAAAATGTATAGAAAAAAAAATGTTCAAATAAATAAATAAAAGAAACATGTGTCTTATGTGTTTTTATAAAATACTACCGCAAATCCTGCAGAAATCATGGGTATAATGAACCCTTGTGCACGTAAATCATCTCGGGAGCAGATGTAAACATACAGGTGTGCAATGTGCATGATCGTGGGTATTTTATAAAGTTTATATGTAAATCATGACTCCACTCTTGCTCCACCTCTGAACATGCTTACAACCATGTCATGTAAAAGTCTGTGCCTTCTATGAAGTAACCTCTAGGATAATTTTTTAAGAGGCCTTTTAAGGGAGCATAAAGGCCTTAAGCAAGAAAAATCCTTTATAAAAATTACCTCCTGTATATTTAAAAATCTGCGCTTGGTGATGATGTATTGAGTCCCTCTTTGTTGAATGAATGTAGACGTAATTCATTGGCTTGCCTGAAAGTGCTTGGCTCATTGGTTTTGAGGTCCATAAAAAAGCATTTTGATAAATAATTTTGTGATTAGGATTGATTTATGGGGTTGCTTTCCTTTGCCCTTGTGCTGCTGATGGTCTCAGATGTCTTTCCTTCTTTTCCGCAACTACACTTCACAAGCATTATGATGTGATCAGACTCATAGCGGTGTTAGAAAGGGGTGGGTTACACAGGTCTTGGCCCCACCAAATCTTTGCTGCTGTAATTTGCAGCCTTCCCTACTTCTGCCCACAGGGATCCAATCTCCCGCAGGCAGAAGTAGAGGAAGGCCACAACCAGCCGGCAGCAGGATGCCTGCAATGATCCCAAGCCCCGCGGGCAGAGGGGTGCTGTGATTGCCGGCCTTACCTTCCTGTCTGCCCATGGGCGATTCTGGCCCTGCATGCAGACAGGAGGGGAAGATCAGCAATTGCAGCCACATGCAGATCGGTAGGCCTAGAGATGGAGCTTGGCTCCCCATAGCAAACGGCCTTCTACCGCCCTTGATCATACTAGATTGTAAGCTCTATAGAGAAGGCACTGCTTCTCTTTAATGTGTCTTTACAGCACTTTGTAACCCAGTAGCACTTTGGAATTTAGAAATAGCAATGGTGGTAGTGTAACTCCTACTATGGTAGTGTAACCCCCTATTTAGGCTGAGATCCCTTTAAGAGTCTGGCAGATCCCTTCGTTCATTAGTGCCCTCCTGTTGCTGTACTAGTCAGTTGGGAAAAGTCTTTTAGTGGAGTGCAAGGTACAATCCTTTCACAAAGTTAGATTAGCCTTGAAAATTAAGCTATCCTATAGGAATCTTAAATATTTTATTTTTATATTATACTAGTTGACAGTAGATGAGAGGCTCTTACAAATCACTTGGCTGTCTCTTTGCTTGTGAGAGAGATATACTAACTTGTCTCTCCACACTCTATTCCTGGCACACTTTCCTGATTCTGATAGCAATATTACCAACTATGAGCACATTAGTGAAAAGCAATTGCACATCCCTACTATTCAGCAGGCCTAAATTAAATGCATAAACTATGGGCCCAGTATTTAAAAGGGTTTATGTAGTTTGCAATGCCTGCAAATCGCATAAACACCAGCAATCCTGATATTCGGCAGCACTAACCGCTTAGTGTTGCTGAACTTCCCTACAGAACACTTTGAAAATGATCAGTTAGTTTTGGGCCATTCTATGGGCTGGGATGGTCCTGGTGACAGTCGTTGGTGGTAATATTCAGCAGCTAACCGAATAGGCAAACCATGTAACGTTAGGACAGATCAATGGCTGTGATTCTTGTTACCTGGCTAAATAGCAACATCGATCGCTGACAAGATCAGATATTCAGCGTCAAACACTGAATGAGCTCCAGTGCTGAATATCCATTTTTAGCTTCAGTGGTGGTAGTCAGTGTTTTAAAAATGCTGACCACTGCCACTGAATATTACCACTATCTGGAGAGTTCTTGGTCCACTCTCACCCCACTCCAAACTTTTTATACAGATAGTACCAGGTCATTTATTTATTTACATTCTCTTATATACCATGCTATTCTGCATCAGTGTGGTTTACTTTGAACAAATTGAAATTACATTGAACAGGGCATTGTAACTTGGAGATAACTATTTTACAGGGAACATGGGCTATGGAGGGTTAAGTGGCTTGCCCAAGACCACAAGGAGCACCTGTGGGACTAGAAACCCCAGTCCTTCTGGTCCAAGGTTGCTGTCCTCTAGTGGGATTTGAACCCCTGACCTTCTGGCCTGAAGTACCTTGCCCCAACCTCTAGGCCACTCTTCCACTCCTCATTTAGTGATTTACTGGCCTAATACTATCCACATAACTTTGAAAATATATGGACAGGCCAATTATGCATTCATCGGAGTCCAATGAATTGGTTCTGAATGTCAGCCTGATTGTGTGTGTAGACTGTTTCTTTATTGTTTTGTTTTAAAATTTGATTGGACCATGAACTTAATGGTATTCTTCCATCACTGTATTGTCTTGATTTGTATTTTCACTGTTTACAAATAAAAGGTTTATTAGAAAAATGGTCTAATGCTTGGTGGTTAAGATTGAATTCGAAGAAGTGCAAAGTGAAGCACTTGGGCTGCAGAAATCCAAAAGATCAGTATATGTTAGGGGGTGAGAGGATGATGTGAACGGACTGGGAGAGAGACCTCGGGGTGATAGTGACTGGAGACTTCAAAGTTGCAAAACAATAGGCTTGGCTGCATAACCTGCCAAAAGGAAGAGGTGAAATGCACCTAAACAGGTTGTTGGTGAGGCCTTAGTTAGAGTACAATCTTCAGTTTTGGAAGTCGTATCTTGCTAAGGATATACAAAGACGTAAAGCGATTCAGAGGAGAGCAACACAAATAGTACGGAGTTTGTGCCTGTAGCCGTATGAAAGGAGACGTGAAGGCCAGTAAAGGCAGGGTTTTTTTGAGGGGGGATGCGGTGGTATGGAGTACAGGAACCTTTTTCATTGTCTGGCAAAATTGACCCATGGTCCTCATGTATTAATGAGTCATGCATGTGTGTACTGGCACCTTTTTTGCTAGGAAAAACGCACTGGGGAAAGGTATATCCTAAAGGAATGGAGGGGCAGGGAAGATACGATACAGACCTTTAAATACTTGAAAGATATTAATGAGCAAACGAATGTTTCCCAAAGATGGGAAACCTATACAACTAAAGGACATGAAATACAGCCAAAAGGAGGAAAATTTAAAAGCGACATTATAAAATACTTTTTTGCAGAAAGGGTGGAAAATGCCTGGAATGTCCTCCCACTGGAGGTGCTGGGGACAAAAATAGTAGCAGAATTCAAAAAGGCATGGGATATATCCAAGTAATCCTGCTCAAAGCAAAACACTTAAATGACTTTCACACTTCAAAAAGAATAGCAAGGGTACTGTCACAGACTGGCACTTACAACTCAAAGTAAAAAGCATAGAGTGGGGGCGACCTTCATGGAGCAGCAGTTACAACTCTAAACACCTTACTGGGCAGACTAGATGGGTTATGTAGGCCTTTATCTGCCATCATTTACAATGTTCCAATGTTTACATAAAACCCATGTGAAACCTGGACAAGTTCTCTTTTCCCACTCTGAAGTATGATAAAATACCTGTCTGGTGCTTTCAGCATCCTAGTCAAGTTTACCCTTGGGATTAGTAATACATGCTTTCCAGGGCACTGCAGGTGAATGATTCCCTCCAACTGAGAAAGCCATCCGTTCTCCCAACAAAAAGGAAAGGTAAACAGTTCTTCCCCTTCCGGCGAGCCACCGCCCTTTTCTTCTTTCCCCTTTTGTTCCCTCATTGACAACTCCTTTTGGTGACTCACCGAGTCTCCCCAAAAATATTTCATCGAAAAAAGCCAGGTAGTGGATAAAAATAATCTAAAGAGATACAGGAAGTTTGCCCAAGACCTTAAACACCAGACTTTGTAAAGATTTTAAATAAAGACGAAAGGGTGAGTAAAAGATCAGTTTTGAATAGGTGTTGGAAAAAATAGATTAATTCCCAAGAAGAAAGAGAGGGAAGCTGGTCTTTAGTTTCAAGAAAGAGCAGGACAAAGTTCTTAGAGCAGTGTGGAAGTAAGAACAAAAGGCAGATCAAATAGTGCTACAGCTTAAGCAAGAAAAGCTAAATCAGCAAGGAAGACGACCTCTGCATTAGCGTTCCTTTATCTTAATATTTGCAAGAAAAATACCCACTAGCGCAAAAGTGTATTGAATGGTGCACTGCGATTATATTTACAAATTAGTTTTGCTTTGAAAAATATTTAATTTTACTCTTTGGGGCCTGATTTAATAATAGGACACCTATTTATAAAGTAAAAAAAAACAAGGCTACTAGTTTCTGCCTTTTCTAAAGGAATCATAGATACCTACCTCCCTGTATCAAACAGACTCCCTGATTCTGCCCCAGCAGGGTGCAACGTGGATGCACACGGTTACACCTGCTCTGCAGCGTGTGTCTGAGCTCTATGCATGTGCTTGTGTATTTTATAAAATACATGGGTGCATCATAACTCCATCCCTGTTCTATCCAAATGAAACCCCCAGGAACGATTGCACGCGGTGTGCAGATAAGTGCATGTCAGCTTCCAAAAATTACCCTTCACAAGTCTGACCATAGATTAATTCATCCCCGATATGCTTTGGCCCTTATTTCAGAAGCATCAACACATGCAGATGGTAACATTTACACATGTAGATCACATACATGTGAAAAAAGTGATTTTGTAAAGCCACTGTTTGCATGTGTATTCTCCCAGATGCAGAAATTCAAAGGTGGCGTGGTGAAATTTGGGTATGCAAAATAAAAAAAAAAAAAAATCAGACGTGGGCTTCTCATTTTACAATGGGAAGCCATGCCTGTATTTTAAAAAAAGTCAGTGCTGACTTTTGCACCTGCTCTGAGGGACTCACAAGTACCAGCTTGAAGAGTGTCACAGCTCGGTGGCGCTGTGCACTACTAAGGCTTTTCAGGGTAGCCCTCTATTATAAAGCGTAATTACTCAGTTGTAACAGGTGTTCTCCGGGGACAGCAGGAATCAGTCCTCATTTATGGGTGACGTCAGCACTGACAGAGCCCGCATGGAGCAATTCCCCAGCTTTCAAAGAAAGCCTTGGGATTGCTGCCACGCATACGTGGTCTTCTTCCCGCCCAGGGGTGCCATCTTGCTCAGTCAGGTCCCTTAGCTTGAGCTCTACCAAGCAGATGGCAAGGGAAGGACAAAAAATCTAGCAAGTCATCAGGGGAGGCGGGAGGGTAGTGAGGACTGATTCCTGCTGTCACTGGAGAACACCTGTTACAGGTGAGTAACTGCGCTTTCTTCAGGAGCAAGCAGGAAGTCATTCCTCACTTATGGGACTCCCTAGCTACAGGCCAGGGGCGTACTGAGAGAAGATCGTGCCCTGTGCAACTTGCACATCGGGCACGCGCCCCCCCCCCACCCCCGTGGTGGGAGAGAATAGGCGTGCCCGATGTGCAAGTCGCCGGCATGCTAAGCAGATCTGTCCCTCCCTGCAAGAGCAGGGAGGGAAAGATCTGCTTAGCATGCCAGCGGGAAGGTTTAAGGTGTGCATTTTAGCTGTCCTGCCATTGCCTGCTGCCACTGAGAGAAGAAAAAGTGGCGATGGCAGGCAACAGAAGACAGCTACAATGCGCCCCTTAAACCTTTGCACCCTGTACAGCCGTACCGCTCACACAGAGCTAGGTACGGGGCTGCTACAGGCTACCGAACCTGTAACCAAAAAATGCCTCCGTGAGGCCGTGAGCAGAAGCCGATGCCCAAAGGAGCCCGAGTCCTCGGGTCCTTGGGGCGAAGCCCTCGGTAGCCAGGAAGAAAGGTTGGAGGGCAGGAGTTGCTTATACCCCGAACAGATTACGGAGTACAGTCTGGCCGAAGGCGCTGTCCAGATGGGACTCCTTCTCCAGGCAGTAATGAGCAGCGAAAGAGTTCATGGAAGACCAAGTCGCCACCCGGCAGATGTCCATCAGGGGCACGGAGCGCAGCAAAGCCACCGAGGCCACTTTGGCCTGGACCCCGTGTGCGGTGACTCGATGATACGGCGGGGAGCCTGCCTTTGCATGGGCGAAAGCGATGCAATCCATGACCCAAACCAAGAGGGTGCGCTTGGTGACTGCCTGACCCAGTCTATTGGGATCATAGGTCACGAAAAGCCGGCCAGACTTGCGATGAGTCTGGGTACGCTGCGAGTAAAAGGCGAGGGCTTGTTTGCAGTTGAGGGTATGGAGAGCCGTCGACACCTGGTCGACATGGGGCCTCGGGAAGAAGGTCAGCAGGACTATCTCCTTGTTGAGATGGAAGTCCAAAACAACTTTAGGCAGGAATTTAGGGTGGGAATGGAGGACCACCCTGTTCCGATAAAATCTGGTGTAAGGGGCGTCAGCTATGAGAGCCTGGAGCTCACTGACTCAGCGGGCCGAGGTCAGTGCTACCAGGAAGGCTACCTACCAGGACAGGTGCCGGAGTGAACACGTCAACATTGGCTCGAAGGATGGATGGGTGAGCTGTGTGAGTACCACATTCAGGTCCCATTCCGCCGGAGGAGGACGGATGGGCGGCTTGGAAAGCAGAAGACGCCGCATGAAGTGGGACACTAACAGCTGCCCCGAGAGGGGTTTTCCTTTGATGGGGATGTGATTCGCTGAGATGGCGCTCAAATGAACACTGACAGAGTTCGACATCAGTCCTTCTCTCGAGAGATGCAGGAGGTACTGGAGAACCCATCGAATGGGGCATGAGAAGGGGTCGATCTTGCGCTCTGAGCACCAGACCGAGAAGCGTCTCCACTTAAAGGCATAGGCTTGCCTAGTGGAGTCCTTCCTCGAGGCGAGGAGGACTTCCTCAACCTCCTCCGGAAGGGCCAGAGAGGCTAGGGAGACCTGTTCAGCTGCCAGGCCGTGAGGAATAGTGAGGTTAGGTTTGGGTCCAGCACCCAACCCTCCTCCTGCATTAGCAGACCCCAAGCAGAGCCCAGGGGAACTGGAGGTTCCGTCGACAGCCGGAGCAGAAGCAGAAACCAAGGCTGCCAAGGTCACAAGGGGGCCATGAGAATCAACGATGCCCTGCCCCACTGAGCCTTGAAAAGAGTCCTCGCAATGAGGGGGAAGGGAGGGAATGCATAGAGAAAGCTGGATGACCAGTCCAGGAGAAATGCATCAGGTCCCTCCCTGCTCAGGTGTGGCACCGGCCCACAAAAGCGGGGGAGCTGTGCCTTCTGGGGACTGGCGAAGAGCTCTATCGCTGGCATCCCCCAGCGGAGAAACAGCCAGTCTGCTACTATGGAATACAGCCACCATTCGAGGGGGTGAAGTATTCTGCTGAGTCTGTCTGCCAGGCCATTCTCCTCACCTGGGAGGTACGTCACTTTGAGAGACATCCTCTGTCAGACAGCAAATGAGCAAATGAGGACCGCTTCCCGGCAGAGTGGGCACGATCCCGTGCCTCCCTCCTTGTTGATATAGAACATCGCCACACAGTTGTCGGTCTGCATAAGAACCAACCTCCCGCTGAAGTGTTCCTAGAAGGCCCTCAGGGCCCACTGAATTGCCCGGATTTCGAGCAGGGTTATTTGCTGCTGAGAGTCCTCCGTTGACCACTGCCCCTGCGTGCAGTGTGGCCCGCAGTGGGCTCCCCACCCTAATAGGGAAACGTCCATCGTCAGCACCGCATTGTGCTGCAGGGCCTGAAAGGGCAATCCCCACAGGAGGTTGCAGGGATTTTGCCACCAGCTCAGGGACAAGTAGAGGTCGGGAAGAACCCTGAAAGAGTCCCTGAGGTGTCAAAGGGACTGGCTCCATTGGGCACTGAGACACCACTGAGCCATCCGCTTATGCAGGCAGGCATGGGGAACCACATGCACGGTCGAGGCCATATGACCCAGGAGACGTAGCATGGTCCGAGTGGTGACCTAGAGAGTGCTTTGGACGCAAGCCACCAGAACTCAGAGGCGGGTGACGCGATACACTGGTAAGAAGGTGGTTGCCTGCTGAGTATCGAGACGCGCCCTGATAAACGTGAGAGCCTGCATCGGCTCGAGGTGAGATTTTGGGTAGTAGACCAAGAACCCTAAGCTCTCCAAGAGGAGGACAGCGTGTGACATCGCTCGCTGAGCCTCCTCAACCAAGCAGCATGTAATGAGCCATTCGTTGAGGTAGGGAAAAACCATCACACCCTGATGCTGAAGGTAAGCAGCGACCATGACGAGACAATTTGTGAATACTCGCAGGGCAGACGTGAGGCCGAAGGGGAGCATCTTGTACTGGAAGTGCTCTCCCTGCACCCTGAAATGCAGATACTGCCTGTGTTGGTGGTGGATTTAGCTGTGGGTGTAAGCGTCCTTTAGATCCATGGAGCATAGCCAGTCGCCCTGCCAGAGGAAGGGCAGCAGAACACCAAGAGATAACATCTTGAATTTCCCTGCACCAGAAACTTGTTTAATCTGCAGAGGTCGAAAATGTGCCGCAGACCCCCCGTCTTTTTCGGAATGAGGAAGTACCAGGAATAGAAGCCCCAACCTTGAAGGTGCGGATGGACCTTCTCGACTGCCCGCTGGGCGAGGAGAGAGTGTAATTCCCGCTGCAGCAGAAGTTGGTGCGTGGGGAGTCGAGGAGGATCTGCTGGGGAGAAAGGGGGTGGAAGCCTGTTGAAATGAAGGCGATAGCCGCCTTGGACGACTTGGAGGATCCAAGTGTCTGAGATGATGGAAGCCCACGATGGGGTGAAGTGGGACAGGCATTCCTCCCCTGGCTGCTGCGTTGCCAGAGGGCGAGGGGCTATGCCGATGGCATCAAAACCCCTGAGTGGGTTGTGGGGGAGCCAGCATCTGGGTCTTCGGTCCTTTTGGCTTATGATGCCCCTGGCCAGGCTTATCCTGTCCTGGAGTGGTCGGCGTGGGGGTAGCCAGATATGGCGAATAGCCCCGATACTGGAGGCCCTTTCTAGGGAAGAAGGGCTTCTTGGTTGGCTGCTTCTTCTGAGGCAGGGTGGAGGTTTTGCGGGAGAGATGGGTTCTGGTGATGAACTCCGTCTCTATTTCCATGGCCTTCTCCTCCATCGGCTTGCCAAAAAGCTGCTCGCTGAGGCAGGGCACATCCAGGAGTTTCTCCTGCACCTATTGCTCCAAATCCAAGGATTGGAGCCATGTCTAGCGGCAGGCCCCAATGCCCGCGGCCGCCACCCAAATCGATGTCTCGAAGCCATCATAGGAGGCTCAGAAAAGGTACTTAGAGCAGTCAGCGATGGATTTTAACAGGGTGCCGGGTGGTACCGACAAGTGCGATTTCGGGCTCTTTTGCTTCCTCATGGCTGATTCCACCACCATCGAGGTGTGTGGGAGTTTATTTATTTATTTATTTTCTTATATACCGCGCTATTCGACATCAGTGCGGTTTACATGGAACATAGAGGTTTTTACGGTGCAGAACTATACCGTAATTACAAATAACAGTTGGGTCTTCCGGAAGCCTGGCCTATGTTGTACCCTGTACATTGTATACATTGTGTACTTTGTGTACGTTGTACCCTGTACATTGTACCCTGTACATGAGGACCAAGACCAGAGCCTCCCACATGCAGAGCAGCATTCTCATCCTATGTCCCCTCATTGCAGAGCTTACTTTTAATCAAAAGAGGCTCTCCTGTGCATTTATGCCATCGAGGTATTTAAATGTCTCTATCATATCTTCTCTATCCCCCCTTTCCTCTAAAGTATACATATTGAGATATTTAAATCTGTCCCCATATGGTTTATAACACAGACCACTAACCATTTTAGAAGCCAGCCTCTGCACCGACTCCAACCTGCTTATATCCTTTTGAAGGCGCGGTCTCCAGAATTGCACACAGACTTATACAGAGGCACTATCGCTTTCTTTTTCCTGCTGGCCAGTCCTCTCCCTATGCACCCAATCATCCTTCTGGCTTTTGCCATTGCCTGTTCTGTCTGGCCACTGTGAGATTATCAGAAATGCCCAAGTCCTGCTCTGTTTTCGTGGACAGAAGCACTTCACCCCCTGCACTGTACCGTTCCCTTGGATTGCATTTTTTAGTGTTAAACTTCAGTTTCTAAATTCTCAACCATTCTTCAATCTTAGCTAGATCCCTCCTCGTGTTATCTACTCTTTCCTGGGAGTCTACTTCATTGCAAATTTTGGTATCATCCGCAGAGGCAGCTTGAAACCTAGTGGTATTACTACTAGAATTCAGAGTTGCTATTTGAATCGCGGTGCCTAATAGGACAGGAGCAACTGAGGATTACTGCCACTAGATATCAAGAAGACCCCTTGTAAGAGCCAAAGGTTTCAGAGGGGTGGTGGTTGGTCAGGGATATATTGGAGGGGTTTGGTTTGTGTCAGGGGGATCAGGGGAATGTCCGGGGTGCTCAGGGGGTGGTGGGATGGGTCACCAGAGCCCTTTTAGAGATACTGGACCTGACCTGGGGCTCACTATCTGCGTTCCTGCAACAAGGAGCTCACAATGTTCCTGCCTATAGCAATGCAAAACAGGCAAGCTTTTTTCAACATCCTATTTTGTAAACTGTCTGCTTCTGGTGATCATGCTGGCAAATTAACATCCTGCATGCCCGAGTATTTTACCAAAGCCTCTGCTTTTCGGCATAGCCTTTTGTGAGCTGAGCATGTCCTGACTGAACATCTCTATTCCCCTCTCCTATCTAAAATAGGTTGTCTTGTGTTTTGCAGGAATTTCAGAAATGCTTAGGGTTATGAAGCCGATCGAGCCATGTAAACATAATATTTTACATCCGTGCATCCTAGCAGCGACTGCAGAATCTCGTCTCTGGCCAGTCGAAGCATTTTATCCTAGCCCTTCATTTTATCCTGGTTTTTTTATCTCACCTACATTAACTTCTGCTTCCCCCTTAATGAATTGCCTTCAGCATAATAGCAGCTTTTCTTATACCATGTTCTCAGAATGACATGATAATATGCGTAGAGTATAAACAGAACAATAGGGTGGCAGATGCGCTTTCCAAGGGTGTAATTCCATTGAAGGGTTCTAATGGCACAGCCATCTTCAAGAACAAAGATCAAATGCCGCTGGAATTCTAAAATGGATCTAAACAAGAATTCTGCGGCATCTATCGGGTCTGTTTATGTTTTACATTTACTTTATATGGGTTATTAATTCCCATTTGTTGCTTGTTTAAAACATTCTAGATGGGTTTGTAAATAATGTAGCTCTCTGGAAGGGCTTATTGGATGTAATTACTAACAACGACTTAATAGGAGTTATTCTAAAGGGAATCGTTTCCTCTACTGTCAGATTCCTGACCCGAACAATAGACTGGGGCAATTATCCCACAGTAATAGCTGCTGTAAAGGTCACAGGAGTGAGAGCAGGGCTTAGTAGGAGAAGCAGTGTATATGCAAATATTCTGGGGGTTTTCAGCTGTTGATTATCACAAAAGAACAATCAGAAAGATATTCTGAATGGTCTGAAAAATACATTTGGCATTTGATGGAGAAGAAACCAACATAAAACATTCACAAGGGGTGGGATTGCGTTTAGCACACTATTTTTTCGGTGGTAGCTCAAGCTGAGTTACATTCAGGTACAATGGGTATTTTCCTGTTCTAAGGGGTATATTTACTAAGCTGCACTGTCTGTTCATGAGGCAGATATCGCTCTGAGTGCGATAACAGCGCTGTGAAAATGCAAATAACACAGTCATTTTCAGCCCTATTTGTATTAGTTGCCTGAGTGGAAAGGAAATGGACTGAGAGTTGGCATGTCTGTGAGGCACGGTTACTATCTGCGTCAACAGCACATGATAACTAGCAAAGCTGCAGACTGCTTTGGTGCAGATAACACCACTTCAATGGGTGACGTTAGCTACATCCACAGGACTGCTGCATCACGCTCTCTGCATTTTCAGCACAGTATCAGCTGGGGAAATGCTGTGCACGCTCCCCCACCCCCCCACCCCCACCCCAACAGATACTGCATGGCTTTTGCAGCTAATGCTACTACATTTGCACAAAAATGAAGCATTAGCTGCAAAAGACTTATGCAGTTTAGTAAACAGGCCCCTAGGTTTATACTGAGACAACAGAGGGGTAAGTAACTTGACCAAGATCATAAGAAATGTCAGTGGTATTGAGCCCTGACTTCTTAGTCTGCCGCTCTGACCATTAAGCTACTTCTCACTCCCACTAAGGCAATGGTGCCTTATCCTCTCCTGGAAGTATTTATTTATTTTAGATTCTGCTCACGTCTTTTCTTTGGTAGCTCAAGATGAGTTGCATTCATGGATTTTTGATTGAGGTATACTAGGTGCACGCAGTCAGTTGGGTTTTTAGGCTGCTACAATGAATATGCGTGAGATAGATTTGCATAGACAAATCTCTCTCTTGCATATTCATCACGGATACCCTGAAAACAAGACTAGTTAGAAATACTTCTAGAATAGGGTTGTAAAATACTGCAGTATTGCCCTCAACTGCTTATTCACCTACATGGATGCACTACCTTCCTTAAGCTCCCTGAGTCCTCAGACCTGAATATATCTATTCCTGCTCCATGCAGGAACATTACCGCAGCTCTAATTATAGTTATTAGAATTAAGAAGTCCTATTTTCAAAGCCATTTACACAGGTAACTGCCCTAGTTACCTGTGTAGATGCCATATCCAGGATTTTCGAAGGGCATCTACACAAGTAGTGCCCGTCAAAAATCCCAGATAAGTCCCTTACACACCCAGATGTTATACTGTTAGCATCGGGGTGTGTTAAGGGCGTTGCAGGGGAGAGGAAAGGGCTATCTTTCAGGTGCAGGGGCTAAGCGGGTAGCATCGAAAATCGGTGCTACCCATCTAGCTCCTGCGGCTTCCGGATTGTGCAGTGAGACCCGGATTTTCAATGCCAGGGCCGCATATGACCCAGGTATTGAAAATCCAGGTTAGGCAGAAGGGGGGCGGGCTATGCGCCGACGCAGCACATAGCACTGCCCAATTGAAAATTGGGCCCAAGGATGACACATTTCTCTTGTATTTTAGATTTAATAACTTATCTTACCAATTCAAGTTCAGGGCAGGTTATAATCTAACTTCTTTTTGTTTTGTTGGGGGAGGGGTTGGCTTTTTAAAATCTTACTTTGCTTGTTTGTTTTGCTGTTTTTAGCTCCTTTACCTGTTTTTCCCTGTTTTGCTCCTTTTTGTTGTTTCTTTCACCCAGCTTCTTCCTGTGACTTTCTGCTTTTCCACCGCCTCTTCTTCTTCATCCTTCATTTTCCCACATTCTCCGGCACCTCCCTCCTTTCCTGACTATTCCTTCCCTCCCTTCTTTCTCAAAACTCTTCTCGACTTTTAGTCTAAATATTTCCTTTCGCTTCCTTTCCCAAACTCCTCCTTCCTCCATGGAACTTGACTTCCCATCCTCTGCATCAGTGGCGCAGCTAGAACTCATTTTTTGAAGGTGCCTGAGCCTAACATGGATGAGCACTAGCAGGAGCAGCTCTATAATGAGGCAGCCGCCTCAGGTGGCAACGTTTTGGGGGTGGCAAAAAAACCTCCAAAAGAGCTGCCTCACTCTGCCTTGAAATGTTAAAAAAAAAAAATTGAGTGGCTAGCTGAATCCACTCCCACAGCCACTGATCAGAGGAAACTGGGGCAGCGGCTGAGTGTTCTTAGTTGCAAAAAAAAAAAAAAGTAACAAGGGTTTTTTTTATTAGCTTTGAAATGTAAAAAAAAAACAAACCCTAAAGCAAAATCACAGGCTCTTGTGTCACCGGCAGGCTTATAAGGCTATGATGGGTTCCGCCCTCTCTAATGATGCTTTTTGATCCAGCAGGGCTTTACAAGCTGACAGAGATTTGAAAATCCCATGCTTTGGTATTCCTGCCACTAAGAATCAGCAACAGTGGCAGAAAGGGAGGTGGGGAGAGGTAGGAAGAGAAATGGCTGGACAACAGGGAGAGGCAAGAAGACAAATGCTGGACAATGGGCGAGGGGGCAGGAAGAAATGCTGGACAACAGGGGCATGGGGAAGGAAGACAAATGCTGGACAATGGGGGAATAGGAGGACAAATGCTGGACAACAGGGGGCAGGAGGACAAATGATGGAGAATAGGGGAGGGGACAGGAGGACAAATGTTGGACAATGGAAGGGGACAGGAGGACAAATGCTGGACAACAGGGTAGGGGACAGGAGGACAAATGTTGGACAATGGGGGGAGGAAGAAGGCAGTCAAATGCTGGACAACGGGGGGAAGCAGTAAGACAAATGCTGGACAGGAGGAAGACAAATGCTGGACAGAGGGGGGGGGGAACAGAAAGACAAATGCTGAATAACAATGGGGGGAAGTAAGAAGATAAATGCTGGACCATAGCTGGCACTACCTGGTAAGCTGGTAAGCGCGGCAGGAAGGCACTAACGTCAGGAGAGTGCCATCACTGGCTGCCCATCCCCTACTCCCCACTCAGTATGCCCTTCAGAGTGCTGATAGCTTAGTGTAGGGCTTATCCACAGGACACCCTGCTCCCGCTGGAAAAAGGTTGTGAGAGGCTGAAATTGCTCCTCACAGCCTTCTGCCTGCTGGCAGGCTCTTCACTAGGCTGCTGGCGCTCTGCAGACCATCCTGACTGGGGAGTGGATTACAGAACATAGAAAGAGAGCTAAGAGAAGACTGAGGAAAGCAGAAGCTTCAGATCTGGACCAGCATGATCAGAGAATAAAAAGGTCAGACAACAAAGGTAAAAAATAATAATTTTATTTTCTATTTAGTGATTGGAATTTGCGCTATTTTTATATTTTTCTGGTTTTGCACCACATGCGGAGTCTGGCATTTTGGGTTTCAGTTTAATTTTTGTCTACATATTTTTATTTTTACTTTAGGCTGTGATCACTTATTCTGTCCTTGGTGAAGGTCTGTGTTCTGAGTGTGTGAACTAGGCCAGGCATTCTGTTAGCATGGAGTTCGTACGTAGGGATCTGTACTGTAGTAATTTGACTTGTTCGGCTTTTCAAATAGGTATATGGATGTTCTAGGGACCACTGCAGTATTTATAGTGCTGCTTTTTTTCTGTGTAGGTCCCTTGTATGAGTTTTGGAAATTTATGCTGGTATGGTATGGTAGATTTGGCCTTGTAGATCTTCGGTGACTTTAGTAGGGTTTTATATTCATTCCCAATATGCCTGGTACTGGAGAATGTTTATTGTTAGTGAGATGACCAGAATCAGATTTTGTTTTTTAATATATTGAATTCTGTGGGTGAATGTCCTACTTCTACTTTGCACCCATTATTGAGGGAAACGTTTCTGTGGATGCAGAATATATGTTCCAAAAGAAAAAGTGAGAACCATAATGCATTTTATAACAAAATAAAACGAGCTATAATTTGGTGTTATAAACTGTGCTGTGGTTCTCACTTTTTCTTTTAGTTCCTTGATATGCGAGCATCTTACATTTCCTTTGTTTTTTGCAGAATATATATTTACATTAACACCATGCTGGTCCAGTATGAAGTTTCAGGAGTTATGTTGGGGTTGCCAAGCCCTTCTTGGTGTTTATGTTGGAGTGGGAGGTGTTGTGTTGAAATCACAAAGTCCCTCTTGTTTCTCAGAGGATTGGAAGTACTGTTTACGGGCCACTGAGCCACTCTTTTTTTTCAGAGAGTGGAAAGTGCTGTGTTGAGGCACCAAGTCAGTCTTGGTTTTTGTGGAAGTGGGAGGTGCTGCATGGGTGCTGTTGAACCCCTCTTGTTTGGCATATTTAGCAGCATGTTTCCTAGGCTCTGCACTGGTAATATATGAACATAAGAGAGGCCATACTGGGTCAGACCAAGGTCCATCAACATCCTGTTTCCAGCAGTGGCCAATCCAGGTCACAAGTACCTGGCAGGTTCCCAAAAAGGCACACAGGTTCCACAGTGCTTGTCCTGGAGCAAGCAGTGGATTTCCCAGATCCTCTTTAATAATAGTTTATGCACCTTTCCTCCAGGAACTTCTCCAAATCTTTTTTAAACCCTGCTACACTAACAGCTTTTACTACAAACTCTGGTAACTAATTCCAGAGTTTGATTATACAAGGCTGTAGGCTAACTGCAGGGAGGCAGTTACACCCCTTTGTAGTTACTGCATTTCAATGTGGCAAAATGGCTGTTTCTGCAACTATGGCCACCCACTGAGGTGGCATTAGTTGCACTCATGCTACTTGCGCTGAGCCATTATGTTAGCTTCTGCCAACAATGCAGATGCCTGTGTGTGTTTTTACGTAGTTTGTACTGATATATTCCCTACTTGGTGAAGATCTCTCTGTTCTGCATGTGTGACTGAAGCTACATGTTCTGTTAGCATGGAGTTTCTATGTAGGAAGCTGTAGTAATCCTGCTTGTTCAGTTTTCTGAATAGGAATATGGATGCTGCCCTTTCCTGGGTATGTTCCATGTTGTGTGAGTTTTGGAAGTTAGTGCTGTTATGGAATAGTAGATTTGCTCTATGGGTCCTGTACTCTGGCTTCTTGATGTGGTCAACTCTAGGATGTTGGTTGGGGGAAAGCAGTACTGGACTATGTATTGTCTTTGAGATTTGCAGTTTTGTATTCTTTATGCTGCCAGACTGAAATTTAAAATATTTCAGTTCAGATTCAAGGAAATTTCAAATGTTAAGGGAACGTCTCAGTTTAACTTTGTTTAGTAGCCTGATAGTTTCATCACTGCAGAGTTCTGGACATTTCCAGCTCTAGCCCAATCCAATCTAGCCTTTGAATTCATGGCTACCAGGATTAGTTTCTCTCATTTTATATCTGCCCTCCTCATCAAAAATCTGGTCATAGCAAAATAAATCTGATGGTCTGATTGAGGGGGGAAGGGGGAGGAGGGCTGCGTAAGTGGCTTTTCATTAATTAAATTTCATGTTTTATTATTAGGTTCATTTTATTTTAACATGTTTTACTGAATTGCATGTGTGTTTGGAAGCCACCCAGGATTTTAGATGGGTGTCATATACATTTTAAAATAAAGTGCACTAAATTTATGCAAATAATACTGCAGTGAGTCTCCGCACATGACCCTGCATCACCCTCATGCCATCCTTTGGGGATTTATATGATCAGAGAATAAAATGGTCAGACAACAAAAGCAGAAGTGAATTTTATTTTCAATTTAATGATCGAACTTGATATATCTTTATATTTTATATAGTACATGGAAATGCATCTCTTTCTATTTCTCTGGTATTGCACTGTAGGCAGAATCCAGCTTCTTGGGGTTGCAGTTTAATTTGTATCTACATATTGTCATGAGGCCAGCCTTCCGCCTAGGGCTAAGAGAGCTGGTCTGCCATGATGTCCTTTAATCAGAAAGTGAGACCACACCTTTCTGCTTTCGCAATGCCTCTTGGGAGTTGTAGTCCCTTTTAGACCTCTGATAAAGGAATAGTTATGAGTCGAGTGTTTAAGGCAAAAATGACAAGAAATTTATTCCCCTCACATTAGGACTTAGTGCAGAACAAAATAGGAAAGTGTCCAGGTGTTTGCTTGAGGATTATTTACAACAAATAAGGTAGCTGCTTTTCACACTCTGGCTCCAAAAACGTGCTGTGCCTTTTCTGAGTAACAAAGATGGAAAACCAAACAGCTTCTTCTGGCAAAGGAAAATAACTTCTTTTCCTTTGCGGTTTCACAGCTCTTTAACTCAAAGACTTAACACAGTGATTCAATATCATCGGTTAGACAAAGCATGCAAACCATTGCCACTTCAGCTATGTCATTAACATTACAGTCCGTTTGCAAATCTTCCAGCTCAGGATTTTCTGAGCTCGGCTGCCAGCTGTTACTACTGTGTTTAAGGTAACCTCCCTCTACAAACTCGGGTGTTTCCCCTGTATACAATTCTAGCCAGCAAGGGTTTGAAATACCTGTGACTTTGGAGCTTCTTCTCTGGCTCTCATCTAGTTCCTTCCAGTTATAAGGAAATGCTCTGTGACTCTCCATTTGTAAATCCTGACTAGAGCCACGCCCTGGCTCTCTGTTCCAGGTAGAGCTTCTTAACCTCCCTGCTTTGGTGCTGGGTCTCCACTTGTGCAAACTCTGAAGCATTTCCTCAGGCAGTAAGGACTGAAGGGCTCCCTGTTCTCTCTACCCAGGCTGGTTCCTGGCAACAGGCTGTGCCTTCCCACCTTCTAGTCTGCTGGCTTCTCTCCCAGAACTGCAAGTAGGTTCTTGGCCAAGTCTCCAATTCTCTAGGGTTCCTGAGCCTCTCCAATCACGTCTCTCAGGAGCTCTCTCCGCTTGCTCCCTCTCTGGCTTCCTTCCTTGCTTCTCTTCTTGCCCTCGCTGCCACTCCTTTGCTCCCAACCAGCATTTATATTTCTGTTCCCTGAGGCTTGGCTCTGCCTTTCTGAACAGGTGTAAGTGATCAAGCTCCAGGCTTGCTGCTATGTCAGAGCTTGGGCGTGTCAGCTCAGCTCCTATCTCCCTCTGTTTGTCTTTCTCCTGTAAACAGTGAGCTATGTGTTGTTGGGATATTCTGGCTTAGGAATAGGTCTGCTTAGGTTTTGCCTTATGTGTTGTTTGTGACTATAATCCTGCCACCTGTGGCTTGCATGGGCACCCTGCATGAATGGCACAAAAAGACAGAGCAAGTGGGCTATCCAGGAATGAGAAGGTATCTGTGGCCTAGTACAGTCTGGAAGAAACCTTACTCTGCATAGGAATATGCGGTGTTAGGCCCAGAAAGCAAAATACAGGCCAAATAATTAACAGAAAAATAATGAACAGAAAATTCTCTAGCCCTGAAGAGAGAATGCAATTAGTGCCGGCAAATAGAAGACCATAAGTGGGCCCCAAGAAATGCAGGAGAGATACGCTCCACAGCACAGATAAGGAAGACCTTGGAATACAGCTGCAGACCCTAAGACATAATCATGAGGGAGGGGGTCCCATCTGGCAAGCTTTAGCAAACTTCTGCAAGCAGCACTCTGACTTTTTGCAGAAGGTTCAAAAATTGTGCAGACGGCTTTACAACATTTTGTAGGAAGTATAGCAGATTTGTGCACACGGAACAAGACTCAGTGCAGGAGTTGCTACAGAGAGGGATATATAAGAAGGCAAGCCACAGAGTTCGCGGCAGCGGCCTTCTCTGTCCCCGATGGGAGGGAGAATGTTGCTCGCCCTCAGATCTCTAAGACAGACTTTTTTTTTCCTGTGCTTATGGAGTTTGCTTGTACTAAATAAAAACAGAATTTTGCTGACAAGTAACTGTGATCTGAGTTTCTTTTGTTTTGTTTCTTCTGGTGCATGGGTCCCATGTGCCCAGACAATCTTGATAAATGTTAAGGATGCTTTTGTAGGTAAGAACCCGCCTACAGTGTGCTGGCTGACCATCAGTTTTAAAGGTAACCTTTTCCTTTCTTTCTATTTCCATGGGCTCTATAGGGGCTTCTACATCACATATCCCCCCTTAAGATATTGCGGGCTGGAGAACCCTCATTCGCACAGCTCGCAATCCGTGATAATGCATCAGCATTAAGATCTAACCTTCCTGCCCTGTGTTGTACTGTAAAATTGAAGGCTTGTAATGCTAAGTGCCAACGAGTTAGGCGAGCGTTATGATTTTTCATGTAGCTCAACCACTTTAGGGGTGCGTGGTCCGTGATTAATAAAAACTTACGCCCGGTAAGGTAAAACCTAAGGGCCTCTACTGCCCATTTAATGGCCAAACACTCTTTCTCTATTGTAGAGTAGTTACGTTCCGCTTTGGACAACTTCCTGCTAAGATACATAATGGGGTGCTCAGTGCCTTCAAATTCTTGTGACAGGACTGCTCCCAATCCGGTCTCTGACGTGTCCATTTGGACAATGAAGGGCAGGCCAAAGTCTACACCGCGCAGCACTGGGGCCTTACAAAGCTTCCCCTTTAACAGTATAAACATCTTCTCAGCCTCCATGGTCCATGTTAAGTTATTCGGAGCGTTTTTTCTCAGCATGTCTGTAAACATGGCGCTCTCCTCCGCGAAGCGAGGGATGAATCATCGATAATAGCCTATGAGGCCTAAGAAACTTCTTAGCTGTTTCTTGTTCATTGGTCTGGGAAAATTCTTCAAGCTATCTATTTTGCTCAGCAAGGGCCTGACCATACCTTTTCCCACCATATGCCCGAGGTACTTCGCTTCTTCACCTGCAAACAGGCATTTTCCCGGATTCAGCGTTAGCCCTGCCCGTCGCAGGGCTCTTAAAACGGCTTCTACCCTGGGCAAATGTTGGGCCCAGTTGGTACTATGAATAATGATGTCATCCATGTATGCTACCACGTACTCCTGGTGAGGCCGCAAAACATGGTCTACCAGCCTCTGACACGTTGCCGCTGCTCCGTGTAAACCGAATGGCATCCTACGAAACTGGAATAAACCTATAGGCATACTAAAGGCAGTCTTTGGTCTTGACTCACGGGTTAGCGGTATCTGCCAGTAGCCTTTAGTCAGGTCGAGCGTGGTTAGGTACCGTGCCTGCCCCAGTCGGTCCAACAACTCCTCAATACGAGGCATGGGGTAGGCGTTGAATAGTGAAATGGCATTCACTTGCCTAAAGTCAATACAAAAGCGTAGGGTCCCATCTGGTTTTGGTATGAGGATGATGGGACTACACCAGGGACTTTTTGACTCCTCTATAATGCCCATGTTAAGCATCTCCCGTACCTGGGCCACCACCTCCTTCTTCCGGGCCTCTGGCAGACGGTACGGCCGTTGCCTAACCACCTTTCCCGGTGGAGTGATAATCTCATGCGCTACCAAATTGGTTTCTCCAGATAATGATGTCAGGACGTCTGTGTATTTTGCCAGCACCCTGGCTAACTCCTGCCTCTGCTGTAGGGATAGTTCTGCGCCTACTCTAGGCTCCGGGTTTTCTTTACAATCCGCAAGTTGCGGACCTAAATCTTCCTCCATTTTCTCTGTGGACGTGGCAGTCAGGCCTTTCACTTCATTTCGCCCGGTGGACCCGAATCCCCCAGCTCCACGACTCGTGGGGGTCAGCAATGGTACTTTCTCCAAGGAGGGGAACCCGACTCTTTCACAGATCAGTTGGGCCACTCTATCACCCACCTTTACTTTAAAATCTTTGTTTCCAAAATTAAAAAGTAATACTTTGACTACCCCCCTGTAGTCAGGATCCATAACACCTGCGCCGACATCTATAAAATATTTGGAAGCTAAACCCGAACGGGGTGCTATTCGGCCATAACAGCCAATAGGCATTTGCATTTGCAGGCCTGTGTCTATTAAGGCCTTCCCTTGTTTTTATTTATTTATTTATTTTATTTATTTATACATCTTTTCTATACCGCCACTTCCAGAGATCAGTGGCGGTTTACAGGTAACAAACATTAATAATAGAGCACTATTATTTTACATAGAACAGATTTAGAACAAAGAACATTCAACTATTAAGTGTAACTTAAAAATACAATGAGATAACAGGAGGGGTAGGAACATTTGAACTGGGTATGTATTAGATAATGTTTCAAAACATACTTCCAACAGTATATCAACAATAAAGTCAAATAAAGTCTTGTTTTGGAATCACGTCCTCTATGGCGCTAAATAAATCATACCCCACAGCTGCAGCTGAGGCTCTTTGTGGGCTCTGTGCCTTAGCAGATACTTTACAAAATTTTAGGACGAATTTTTGTTTACCTGTCGGTATAACTTCCAAATGCTCCTTTGCATTCAGACTCTTCTTTCTGGGCTTCTCAAATAGGGGACTGGGAACCACTGTTACCATGGCCTCTACTCTCTTACCCTTCTGCTGTTCCATCCCTTTCCTGGTCTGATCGTAAGGGGCACTAATTAGGTTTTCCTGTGTGGGAAGCTCCTCCAACACCTCCTCTGCCAGTTCACCCTCATCCTCTGGGAGTTCCTCTCTCTCTTCAGGGGATTCGTTTTTCACTTCTGAGGCTCCTGCCTGGGACCTAGTGGAGACCATGCCTGCCTTAGTATGTAGGCCCTTCTCCATCCCTCTACAAAACTGGGGCCAATCCCTACCCAGCACAATGTCATGGGGGAGCTTGGGGACTACGGCCACTAGAACCTCCTTTCGTGTTCCTAACCCCTTCACTGAGAGTTTGTATAGCGGGTAGAAGGAGGATGCACCGTGTATACACCGGATCTTAACCCTACCTTCTGGTCGGCTCAGTATTGACCCGACGCGGGCTACTATGGCCTGCCAGAGTTTCTTTGAAACCATGCTCTGGTCAGTACCTGAGTCGAGCAACGCACTGGCCGGAACACCCTGAACCTCCCCCTCTAAAAGAAAATCTTCTTGTACCTGTTTTTCCTTAGCAGTTATCAGTGCTGTCCGCATAATACAATTTCTTTGCATATGACCTGGTTTACCACATTTAAAACATTTTCCTTTTTCCCCTTTACATTCTTGTTTTGGCAAACAACTGGTTACACATTTTACATTGGTTCTTGGTTCCTTTTCTGACTTTCCAAAGCTTGCCGCCCCAGACACGCTCAGAGCGCCTTCTTTTGGCTTACCAGCCAACTCTGCCTCCAAATATCGTTCAGTAAGGAGGGCTGCCTCTGCTGTGGTCTGGCAACTATGCAAGATCAAAAAGGATCGTATTTCATGAGGAACTGCTTCCATGAATTGCTCTAATACAATGGTGTCTATTACAGACTCGAGAGTCTTACCCTCAGGAGCGAGCCATTTCCAAGCTAAGCTACGTATCCTTTGGCACAAAGCCTTGGGTGTCTCATTAAGTCTTAGCTTAGTATCCCTTAGCATTCTCCTATAAACGAAGGGTGTCAAACCTAATCTATCCCTTATAGCCTTTTTAAGGTCCTCGTAGTTCGTCGCAAGAGCAGCGGGCATGGCTTTATAGGCAGCTAAGGCCTCTCTCGTTAGGGACGTAGCGAGCCTTACTGCCCATTGCTCTAGCGGCCACTTCACAGTACGTGCAACTCTTTCGAATGCTTCAATAAAGTCATCTATATTATCATCAGCTGTAAGCTGTCCAAAAGCTAAGGATCCACAGTCTTGTGGCCCTACCACACAAGTAGGTGTTGGTCTTGCTTGTTCCGCCACCTTCTGACCGGCAAGCAAAGCCTCTATTAGCTCTACAATGGGTTTTTGCTGGGCCTGCATGGCAGCAGCAGCTTGTTCCTGGATGCGCTGGGCCATCTCCCGCTGTTCCTCGAATTGAGAAGCCATCCAACGTAGGACCTCCTGCGGATCCATCTCCATGGGTTTTCTTCTGCAGAGAAACAAAAAGTAAGAAAGGCCCACCAAGTGCGGCACACCAACTTTTTCTCCCAACTCTCTAGCTTATATGCAGGTCAAGAGCTCTCCTCCTCACATGAATCCTAAACACCCATGCCCACATACCCTTTACCTGAGCATGGTGTAGATTCAAGTTTTTAAAAAGGAGTCTCTCGGCTAGTCTTCAGTCCCTCTGGCTGATATTGCCAGCGATATCCCACACTGCTCTCCAGTGCACAGCTTAACAGGTTTTTGGTGTTCTTGTTGGAAAACCTCTGGCATATCTCCTGGATTTTTCCACTCGAATATCTTTTATGTTCCACACCAAAAATCCTCAAAACTATGCCACTTGTCATGAGGCCAGCCCTCCGCCTAGAGCTAAGAGAGCTGGTCTGCCATGATGTACTTTAATCAGAAAGTGAGACCACACCTTTCTGCTTTCGTAATGCCTCTTGGGAGTTGTAGTCCCTTTTAGACCTCTGATAAAGGAATAGTTATGAGTCGAGTGTTTAAGGCAAAACGACAAGAAATTTATTCCCCTCACATTAGGACTTAGTGCAGAACAAAATAGGAAAGTGTCCAGGTGTTTGCTTGAGGATTATTTACAACAAATAAGGTAGCTGCTTTTCACACTCTGGCTCCAAAAACCTGCTGTGCCTTTTCTGAGTAACAAAGATGGGAAAACCAAACAGCTTCTTCTGGCAAAGGAAAATAACTTCTTTTCCTTTGCAGTTTCACAGCTCTTTAACTCAAAGACTTAACACAGTGATTCAGTATCATTGGTTAGACAAAGCGTGCAATCCATTGCCACTTCAGCTATGTCATTAACATTACAGTCCGTTTGCATATCTTCCAGCTCAGGATTTTCTGAGCTTGGCTGCCATTTGTTACTACTGTGTTTAAAGTAACCTACCTCTACAAACTTGGGTGTTTCCCCTGTATACAATTCTAGCCAGCAAGGGTTTGAAATACCTGTGGCTTTGGAGCTTCTTCTCTGGCTCTCATCTAGTTCCTTCCAGTTATAAGGAAATTCTCTGTGACTCTCTGTTTGTAAATCCTGACTAGAGCCACGCCCTGGCTCTCTTTTCCAGGTAGAGCTTCTTAACCTCCCTGCTTTGGTGCTGGGTCTCCACTTGTGCAAACTCTGAAGCCTTTCCTCAGGCAATAAGGACTGAAGGGCTCCCTGTTCTCTCTGCCCAGGCTGGTTCCTGGCAACAGGCTGTGCCTTCCCACCTTCTAGTCTGCCGGCTTCTCTCCCAGAACTGCAAGTAGGTTCTTGGCCAAGTCTCCAATTCTCTAGGGTTCCTGAGCCTCTCCAACCACGTCTCTCAGGAGCTCTCTCTGCTTGCTCCCTCTCTGGCTTCCTTCCTTGCTTCTCTTCTTGCCCTCGCTGCCACTCCTTTGCTCCCAACCAGCGTTTATATTTCTGTTCCCTGAGGCTTGGCTCTGCCTTTCTGAACAGGTGTAAGTGATCAAGCTCCAGGCTTGCTGCTACGTCAGAGCTTGGGCGTGTCAGCTCAGCTCCTATCTCCCTCTGTTTGTCTTTCTCCTGTAAACAGTGAGCTATGTGTGCTGGCTGACTATCAGTTTTAAAGGTAACCTTTTCCTTTCTTTCTATTTCCATGGGCTCTATAGGGGCTTCTACATCACAATATGTTTTTTTTTTAGGTTTGGTCACTTATTCTGTGCTTGGTGAGGGTCTGTGTTTTGAGTGTGTGACCAAGACCAGGTGTTCTGTTAACATGGAGTTTGTATATAAAGATCTATACTGTACTGTAGTAATTTGACATGTTCAGCTTTTCAAATAGGTGCTTTGATGTTCCAGGGCCCACTGTAGTATTTACAGTGATGCCTTTTTTGGATGGCCTCCTTATGTGCATTTTGGAAGTTGGTGCTGGTATGGTATGGTATAGTAGATTTGCTCTACAGATTACACAGGTACACTAAAAAAAATTTTTTTTAAACTGCCTCTAATGTTTCAATTGATTTTTACGTTTTTTGGTGCGCTGAATCCAAACCTGGTAACCAATTTGCTCCATCACGTACAGATTTTTTGCTACATTGGGTTAGCAGTTTGAGGTGAACGTTTCAGATTGAGTGCGATCGAGATAAAAGTTTCTTGGATGAATTCTTTATACTAATTGTTTAGTAGTTATTCAAATAAGAATAAAGAAAATTGTAACAAGGCAGCACATAAGAATAGAGTAATGTCAACAAAACACACTGTGATGGTAGCAAAATTGTCTGCACTTAAAACAGCCACATACATGTGCACAAACATTGAGCATATAAGAGCGAGGTTAGACACAAAGCAAAACAAAGAAATGTGCAAAAAATGTTGTACAGGTATGTATGTAAGAATAGAAAACGCAAACCGCACCATTGCAATACATGAAGACAAACACCCGATGGTGTGAAAATAAAATTCTAATAAAATGAGATCCGACACTGTGGTAATAACTAGCAAATTTTTATTTCAAAGTTTAGTAAAAACACGATATTTGTCAAAACAGTTTAGATTTTAAAGTCATTCTTGGGTCAATCAATCTCCTGGTGGGCCCGTTTCTTCTTCCCCCGAATGCTTCTCTTGGTGCGCTGCTTGGCGTATTTTTCATCTGGGGTTTCCCGCAGCAGCAACCAGCAGAAATCAGCCATCATAGTGGTGTTCCATCTTCCTTGGTACCTTCTCTCTGCGTCCTTGATGTCCTGGTGAAACCTTTCACCTTGTTCTTCACTGTACGCCCCCAAGTTTTCGGGAAAGTAGTTCACATGGGAGTGCAAGAAATGGACTTTCAGGCTCATGTTACAGCCTTGTTCTTTGAAGGCATTGAGCATCCTGGCAACAATATCCTTATAGTTCTCATCCCGCCTGTTCCCCAAGAATTTGAGAACAACATCCTTGAAGGAATCCCAGGCTTCTTTTTCCTTCTCAGACATCGTTTCAGCGAATGCTCCATCTGAAATGAGTTTCCTTATATCAGGGCCAACAAACACTCCTTCCTTTAGCTTTGCTTCAGAAAGTCGGGGGAACTTTGAGCAAAGGTACCGAAAGCACTCACCATCTTTTGGAAGGGACTTGATGAATTGCTTAATGAGACCCAACTTAATGTGGAGAGGTGGTAATAGAATTTTATCACGAGGTACCAAGCTCTCATGAAGAACATTTTTCTCACCGGGTCTCAAATACTCCCGAATTGGCCAGTCTTTTTCCCCCAGTGTAGGTCGCGGGCCCGGCTATCCCACAAGCAAAGGAAGCAGGGATATTTGGTGAAACCGGATTGCTGCCCTAATAGCATGGATAGAATTTTAAAGTCTCCACAAATCATCCACTTATGCTCATCATAACGAATCTTCTGAAGAATCAGGGCCAAATTCTCGTATTTTTCTTGGAGAATAACAGAGTGAGCAATAGGAACTGAAGCGAATGTGTTGCCATTATGAAGAAGAACACCTTTTATGCTGTCTTTTGACGAATCAATGAACAGCCGCCATTCAGCAGGATCATACTTGAGTTTAAACTTTTCCATCACTCCGTATATATTGTTGCAAAATACCAAATCTTCCTCTTTGCTGAAATACTTCAAAAATTGTGTCTCGCGGTTGCGGTACCAATATAAAGTTGTTCCTGGTGACAATAGATTTTTCTGTTTAAGCCGAGAACCTAGCAGTTGGGCAGCATCTTTTGGGAGTCCTAAATCCCGGACTAAATCATTCAGCTTGAGAGAAAAGTTCAGGTTTCGGATCTGGTTCAGTTTTAAACTCGGAAGTACTGGACTCATCGGGAAAAGCCATCTGATGAGTCTCATCATGATCAGAACTGTCCACACAAATATGATCCAAAGATTTTGGTGGTTCAGGCACAGGTACTTCGTTGCTATGAGGCATAGGCCTAATTGCTGAGGGAAGGTTGGGGTAACTTATTACGTTCTTATTTTTTAAGTTGTATCCCTTCACAATGCAAGAGCAAAAATAGCAGTCACTGCTGTGGTCTCTTTGTTCACGCCACATCATAGGTATTCCGAAATGAAATGTTTGTTTTTTACCTTTCATCCATAAGCGTAGATCTTCCTCACATGTCTTGCATACTTTGTGAGGAGCCCACGGTTTGTCTTGATCGCCTAACTTCAAACCGAAATAGGCGAAATATACTTTTTTAATAAATGCAGAAATGTTCCTCTGCCGCTTTTTCACGGTATATTCCCCACAAATAAAACAAAAACTGTCCGGAGAGTTGACGCAACCTCTGGCTCTGTGAGCCATCACAAATACACAGCACTGCAAACTACAACTGTAGTGAACCACTTCGGAATAAAGCTGGATTACGACTGAGCAAACAAAAGGTAATAATGAACTTGCAAGAAACTGAAATTTGACAGGAACGTTCATGTCGCAACCACCGTGTTTGAGCGAGCGAACGAGGCGAGGCGAACAGGAAAGAACATGCGCCAGCGCGAGTACTGGATTTAGCCCCCCGCCTCCCAATTGTCCTGTTAATGTATAAAATGAATACAAAACACTCTAAAATATCATGAGGGAGTGTTTCTAGTTAGTTAACCATTACAACCTCTATTTTGGGCCAAGAAAATAAACTGCAGTCGGCTAAAAAGAAATTATGTGAACATTCCTTATATGGGTAAGAAATCTAATTTTGCAAGAAAACGTGACGTGATGGAACATTTTGGCTATTTTTCCTGGATTCAGCACCCCAAAATCTATAGGAATCAGTTGCAAAACTGGAGGCAGTTTTTTGGTAGTGTACCTGTGTTATCAGTGACTTTGTTGTAAGTTTTTGTATTAATTCATAATATGCCTGGTACTGGAGAATGTTTGTTTTGTTAGTGAGATGACCAGAATCAGATTTTTTTTAAGATATTGAGTTCTGTGGGTGAATATCCTGGTTCTGCTCTGCACCCATTGCTGAGGGAGGAGGTTCTGTGAATGCAAAATATATGTTCAAAAAGAAAAAGCAACAACCATAATGCAGTTTATAACAACAAAATAAAAATGAGTTATAATTTGATTATATAAACTGTGATGTGGTTCTCGCTCTTTCTTTTGGTTCCTTGATGTGCAAACATCTTGCATTTCCTCCACATTATCTAATCGGCTTTTTGGTTTGGTTCAGCCTCAGACTGGAGTTTTGAGAAAGCGGGGTGCCAACTCATTCCTCGCCTCAGGCAGCAGATTGCCTTGAGCCGCCCCTGGGCACTAGATAGTGCTGTTGTTGATATTACTTCTGGTTCTCCTCTCATTGGCCCTGTGTTGCTGCTGCTGATTGGCTCTGTCTGAATCCAAGGTATGGAAGAGGGTGGGGCCTCAACTCACCCAGGCCCCCTAAGGCTATGTCCCTGCAGTGGCACTTTTCCTTCTCTGTGCCACACAAGCATGGTGCTCTGCAAGGTCATAATACCAGCAGTAGCTCATTGCTAAAGCAAGCACCATAGAAAAACCATTAGTTATCAGACAGCTAAGAATTTTCCATTCCTGTCCCATTTGTAATTCTATTTTTTCTCCCACTGTTTCCTATTGAGTAGATGTGCATGTTTAAGAACATTAATGCATTGTAATGAATACTGCAGTGCTAGCAAGCATTTTTGAGCTTCTTGACTTTAGCTTGTGTTGTCATTACCACTTGAGTGACTCCATATCTATACTTCCCCGACCTTCTTCCAGATGTTGTTCTATTATATTTTAGGGATATGTTTTCGTTTTGAAATGACAGTGGCAATAGTGCACCCTATTGTGCAGTACAATGCACCATTGCACAACAGCAAGCACTGTTCGTGCATGCGTTAAGGGTATGCAGTACTCGTGGATGTGTGAACACTGTATGCTTTGTTGCACAATGGGCACAACTATTAAAAAATGATACAAAACAAAACAAGTAAAAAGAAGCAAAACTAAATTTTTTGGTTTGAACATCCCTATTGTATTTTTGGCTAGTGCATGTAAATAATTTTGGGAAAATGATTTGGAAAGGTGATTAAGAAAATGGACAAACTGAATTAAATAGATAATATCCTGAGAGAATAGTAGGGAAGGGAAGATATTTTGGATTTCCCTTCTGCCTTTTTCAGGAATAGCTCAAGGACAATTACGTTTTGGTGCAGTAGGTATTTTCCTGTCCCCAGAGAGCTTACAATCTAAGCTTTGACTTGAGACCATGGAGAGTTAAATGTTTTGCTCTAGATCACACAGGTACTAATTAGCACAAACCAAATCCCACCACAAAGATGTCTTATATCACTTGATGCATGGTCAAAAGCATTTTTTCAGGCAGAAATGCCTTATACATTAATCTCTATCAGTGTCACTCTCCAGAGGGTTTCTCCTTTCAATTAATGTCCATTGGAAATTGAAACTGATTCAAATTGATTCAAACATTGTTTTCTAAGAAAGTTTAATATCTGTGATCAGCAAGATCATTTATGGTACATTATAAGAGAGAGATGTGAAGTAGTTTTATAAGCAACTGGCGTGAGTAAAACAATATTTTTCACACTCATGTAAGACTTATAAAATTGCCCCAGTGTACCTCACTGTAAACATAGGAGTTCAGAAAGCATAGCACCTACTTTTACGCAACATGTACTGTATGTGGGCATTCCTGGGGTGGAGAATGGATAGCAGAGTGGAGGATGTACAGCTGTCTCTGTTTCTCCTTTCCTTTCTCACGATTGGTCACATCTAAGAACAGAGAACCTTCTGCACCATCCTCTGCTTCCGCTGCAACAGAAACCAAAACAGTCTTCATCTGTCTCAAACTCTTTTTGCCTTTTTTACTGGAGAATCCTAGAAGCAGACCAGAAAGTTGCTGTTTCTCATTATCACCAGTTCTTCGTGGAGAGACAGGAGACAGGCTTCTCTTTTCTCTTGCACCTAAGCATCCTCCTCAAGACTCACTAGAACTCTTGTTGGAAACCTTGACCAGTCCCTTCACTGTGCCATTGAGGTCTCTCAGCAAAGGAAGCACCATAGCAAAATGGTTCAGTTCACTTTACGCTCTCTTTTATATATATGCCCTCCATGCAGAGAATCACAAAACTGCTGTAGCAGGACACCCAAATGTTCATGTATTTGTTACACTGAAGAAACTTCTGGAGACTACGCTCCTATTGTGATCTATGTATGTGAGGTGATGTAAAGGGGGAGGAGTCTACTTATCTATCAGTAGACAGTGGGAGTATCTTAGTATGTACTGACAGAAATTTTAAAGTCCTATATCTAGGGGATTGGGGAGTTTTTTAGGAGAAAGGTTGGAAAAACTCCTCAGCACAGCGGGTATGCTGGAGGAAGCCATGGAGGACTGAGAAGGCTATAAGGACCAGTAAGGGGAGCTGCCTCTCTGACAGTTCTCTAGGCTTTACAGAAGGAGAGGGTGTTTAATTTAGGCTGGTGAGACCTAACCCAGGCGAGCAGAAAAGGTTAGCACAACCTCCAAGGGGAGGAAGGGGGTAGTGGCTGAAGTAAGAAGTCAGCAGGGAAATATTTGGCATTACCTTCAGAACGTGAATAAGACCTATTAGTTGTATCCCATCTCAGCCCCTGGAAGTCCAGTTTTGTTGGCAAGGGACTGATCTCCCGAGTGTATCCAAAGCATGCACATTTAATGTGAAGAAGCGTTTTCTTTCCTTTGGGAGGGGAGGCCATTTTCCCTTCCATCTCTTCCACTCTTTCTATAGTATGCTGATTAATGCCCTTGGATGTTTTGAAGGACTGTTTCTTCATCAAAGAACTCTCTTAGGAGTCCATGAGACCCGGTTTGGGACCTTGAAGAGAGAAAAGGAAAAGTCCATCAAAGGTCTCAGAAGAGGATTCTAAACATTGGTGTAGTTTACTTTCTTACTTTGGGGGGAGGGGGGGGCAAAAGGTAAGGAAATCATACTGGTGGTGGGGCAGTAGGACCAGTTCAGCATTAGTGCTTGCAAAATTTGGAGTGTGGGGGGCACCTCCCTCCCCCATGCTTTTTCTCCCCCCAAACTATGCCTATGAGTCTAAATAAGGAATGCAGAGAAGTCTGCTCAAGTCTCAGGAACTTTCAATAAGGACTAGTTTGGTCCCTGATCATTATCTTTGCTTTTTCCTTTTGTTGTATTTTTGTCCTGTATACAGTTTACTTTGAGGGAATCACCAAATAAAAGTTGTTTTTTATTTTAACTTAAAGATACACTGTGGTATGGCCTTCCATTTCCTTCAGGACTTGGAGTGATTTTTGGAATTTTTGGGGAGTATTCCAGTAAAGGCCCTGGGGCATTCTGCCTCCCTTTTCAACTTGAACCCTTAAATTGTGCTTTTCCACTGTTTTTGCAGACTGCTAGGGGCTCCCCTCACCCCACCATATTGTAGATGGCCACTACACTAGTAAGAGCTGCAAAGGCACTTTTACAATGCTGCTGTGTCTTGTCGTTTTGCTGCTACTATTGTTGCTGTGTGCTTTGTTTGCTGTACGCTGACTCTCTGCCCTCTTCCCAGGTCCTGCACTGCTGCTTTACCTAACCATTGGCTTACCACTGCTTGCTCCACCTCCCGGAAGTGACGCGTCCGCACCAGGATCCAGGTATCCTGCCACATTTAAAGAACACCGGGGCACTGTTCCACGCCGAAAGAGCGCGCACAAGGAGCAGGCCCTGCTCCTTGTGCACGCTCCTTGGGGCGACGATCGGGGCGCCTTTCATTTATTTATTTATTTATTTAACATTTTTTATATACCGTCTTTCTACGAATCAAGATGGTTTACATATAACAATAAAGGCAGTATATTTCAACTGTTTACAAGGAACGAATAACTGGATACAGAGTAAGCAACATGAAGAACTAAATTATAATATACAGTTAATTGCAGTGAACAGTGATCAACTGTTTACATTTCCCAACAGGTCAGTCCCTTTTCCTTAGGTGGGCCTTTCTGTGCCTCACTGCATCTCTTCTACCACATATCTCCCCAGCATCTTGTCCACCCTGCCCCCCTAGGGCCACCCTCATACTCTCATCTCACTTATCGCCCTCTGCGCAGGCGCTCCTCATGGCCACTATCCCTGTATTCTGGGGGCATCATCCTCCCAATGCCTTTTCACTCCCATTTGGGGCCAGTGCCCGTAACATGAGTAACCTCCTTGTCTGCCACCCGAGTCAGCCTCCCCCTATACCATCCACTTGGCCAGTCTCCTCCCTACTGACCCTCTCTTTCGCCCTCCTAAACTGCAGATCTCTTCACGCAAAAACCCCTCTGGTCCACGATCTACTGTTACAGCATTCACTTGATGCTATTTTTTTCACTGAAACCTGGATCCGCGAGGAGGAAGATGGTCTTCTCCATCGTTGTCTTCCCCCTGGCTATTCTGCCTTCAATGTTCCTCGTCTCCATCGGACAGGTGGTGGCGTAGCAGTCATTCACCAATCCTCTCTCCCTCTCACACTTGTCTCCCCCCCCCCCCACTCCGCTATCCTGAAGCCCTGTTACTGCGCTCAGGGACCTCTATTTCTGTGTTTTCTCTTCTTCTTTATGCACCACCCTCAATGCGTCCTGATCTCTGGGAGTCTCTTTTGCTTACCCTTTCCGAGGCATCTCTTCTTCCTTCACATCTGGTCATTCTTGGCGACTTCAACGTCCATCTGAGCTCTCAGACCCGACCTCACGATAAGGCTCTTCTGTCACTCTTCACTGATCTATCCCTAACCCAGCATGTGGATTGTCCAACTCACTCCTCCGGATATACTCTTGATTTTATCCTCACTTTCACCCCTTCCCCTTATATCCCATCTGATATTCTACCCATTCCTCTCCCCTGGTCTGACCATCATTGTCTGCTGTTTTCCTATTCTCTTCCTCCCATACAAGCACCCACCTTACCTGTCGTCAACACCTCTTCCAAGATTCTCAAATGGCATCTTACACCTCTTACCCTACAGGGTTTTCCTTCAGCCAACTCTCTCTTCTCTAAATTTTTCTGCCTCCCTGTGGATCAGCAGTTTGATTCCTAGTCCTCCACCCTTACTGCTGCCCTCGATACACTGGCTCCCCTCCGTCCCATTCCTTACCGCCCTATGTCTCTCCATCCCTAGTATCATCCGGGTTTATACCTTCAGCGTACCCACCTTCGGCATGCCGAGCGCTGTTGGCGCAAACACCCCTCTGCTACCTCCCTAGCCTCCTTTCGCTACGAACACCACTGATGCCATGCTATGATCACTGAGGCCAAACAGACTCATTACTCAGACCTTATTGCCTCTTCTAACTCCTCCCATCGCTTGTATCAGGTACTCCATTTGCTGTCTTCCCCCACGACTCTTCCACCCTCGTCAGCGCTCCTTCCCACTGCCCCTAGCCCAACAAGTCTTGCCTCCTTTTTAGTTGATAAGATCCAGTCTCTCCGCTCTTCTTTTCATCACTGCCCCCCCTCCCTTCTTCCTCCTCCTTCTGTTCCCACCACTATATGCTCCCCCCCTCTGTCCAGTATCTTCCCCACACGTGGCACTCTTTCCGACCTGTCACTTCTGCCAAGCTCATTAAGGTAATCTCTTCATCTCACAAAACGACCTGTCCACTAGATCCCCTCCCCTCCACCTGGCTCCTCGATCCCTCTCTCACACTTCTTCCATATGTCCTGTCCATAATCAATTCCAGTCTTACCTCTGGCAGTTTTCCTACTCGTTGAAAACATGCCATGGTTCGCACACTTCTGAAGAAGCCCACTCTTGACCCCAGTCTCCACACCAATTGGCGGCCCATTTCAAATCTCCCCTTTCTTTCCAAGGTTCTTGAAAAATTGGTTTTCACACAGCTTTCAGCACATCTTGACACTACCCTCTCCCTTTATCCTCGTCAATCTGGTTTCAGGACTGGCCACAGCACTGAAAGTATTCTTACAGCTCTCCTTAGTGAACTTCACCGCTCTCACGACCGTGACGATCTGTCTATCGCTGTCTCCTTGGATCTTTCTGCTGCTTTTGATGTCATCAACCACCATACTCTTCTCACCTGCCTGTCTGATTTTGGTATTAGAGGCACTGTTTTGCATTGGTTTCATTCGTTCCTTTCGTTCCACACCTTCGCTGTTCACTCAGGCCCCAATATCTCTTCCTCTTTCCCCCTGCACTGTGGTGTTCCTCAAGGATCCATCCTTGCTCCTCTACTCTTCAATATCTTCCTTGCTTCTCTCGCCCTCCTCATTCAACAAACCTCTTACCTTTTATAGTACACTATGTCCTCTCCCTCTTCCAGCATGTCTATAACTCATTGGCTAATACTGCCTCATCGCACTTCTTGCACTTCCGTACCTGTGGCAGGCTACGTGTTACTAGCCACATAGTCTTTCCTTCCAGGATGCAGATATACAACAAAGGGAGTCAGAAAGTCATTACATACAAAATTATATTACAGAGTGGTAGATGAGTGGAATAGAAAAATTATATTACATTGTAAAAATAACATATCACATTTGTTTATATGACAGTGGAAGAATGAACCAGCTGAAGATGACAAATGGAATATTGGGGAAGACCAGTGAAGAAGACGTTACATTAATTACCTGAGAAGTAACAAGAGCAAAAAGAAGACAAGTTAATTGAGGACTAGTAAGGGAGGAATGTATGGAGTGAGTATGGTAAAGTACAAAGAAGTAAGACTGAGGTATGTGGCTTAGATGGGTCTTGAAGGTGAGCGCATAGTCCAGAGTCACCTCCAGGGTTTTGATGGTATCCTTGATGGTATTCTTGGGGGCAAGAATGGGAGAGGGGACCAAAGGGGCGAAGTGGAAAGGAAAAGCAATGGATTCACACTTAGAAATATTCAAAAGAAGATGGTGATCAATGAGTCATAGGTGAATGGCCTGAAGGCATGACTGCAAAGGAGAGATATCATTCATGGCAGCTGGGACGATAAAAAAAAATCTGAATATCATCAATGTGCAAGAAAGGGATACAACCAAGGGATTGAATTAAAAGGAAGAAAGGGGCAAGAAAAATTGGCAAGGAGGTAGAAGAGATTCTTGTGGTACTCCAGAAGGTAGAGGAAAGGAGGAAGAAAGAACTTGAAAGGAATGATTGGAAAGCTAAGACATAAACCACTTAAAGACAATATCCTGAAGAAAGACGGTGAAGGAGGAGGCTGTGATCAGCTAGGTCAAATAGCGAATTCAGGTACTATCTTACTAAAGTCCATTAGGGTATTGCACTTTATGCCCATTTAGCGTGAAAAATAATGGACATTACGTGCAAAACTGCCACAGTAACTGTTGGTGGCATCACCAGCATGTTCTTGACAGTTACTGCCTGCACACGTACCCTATCACATGGCACAATTAATGCAGGTGCACCTAACATTGCCCATAAACCTGTTGCTAGGTACACCCATGCTAATTGCCACATTGACAGTATGTGAGATGTACCTCCACACTAACTGTAATGTGCTTTCTATGCCAACACTCCACCCATATCCTGCCCATTTCCCACCCCTTCGTGCAACTGGCCATCAACGCACATTTTAGCAGCCGGTAGCTGTCCCCAGTCACCATGGGCCACTGCCTGCCTAATGGGCTTCAGTAAACACACCCCTTAGTGTTGGATTAACAACATGAAAATGGAAGAAAAGATACAAAATAGGCAGTGACAGTGCACAATCTCCCTTAAGTCATCTCATGGAATCTCACTTCCAGGGGTGAAAGGGTAATAATGCCTCCACGGTAACTGTTGGTGGCATCACCAGCATGTTCTTGACAGTTACTGCCTGCACACGTACCCTATTGCATGGCACAATTAATGCAGGTACACCTAACATTGCCCCCAGTCACAAAGTACCTGCATAGATTATAAAATACACATCTACATGCAAACCTCTGCCTTGTACATTAACACCAGTTCCTGAACTAGTGTAAGGGGCATGTTTACTAAAGCGCAATAGCTGTTAATGTGGAGATAATGTGGGAGAAGCACACTGTGGTAACAGCGAACACGGGTCAAATGCAGATAGTGCAGGGAATTTTCCACACTATCTGCATACTTCATATTAGCAGTGCACGTGGGCAGGGTGTGGGCGAAGAGCGAGCGTGCCTGCCACGAGCAGTTAGTGCAAGTGTTGGCAGCACGTGGTGACCTCACATTTTGCAGACATCATGGGTGCAGCTAACGTCACCTCAATGGCTGGTGTTAGTTGCCTCCATGATGCTTACGTGCCATGGTCCCTGCAGTTTTACTGTATTATCTGCTGGGGAAATACTGTGTACACCCTAATAGATAATGTGCAGCTTTTGTAGCTAACACGGCACTATTTGTACTAAGGCCCATCATTAGTTGCAAAAGCCTTATGTCCTTTAGTAAACATGGCCCTAAACAGATGTGGCCTCATTTCAGCCATGATTTTGGCTCCTCTTCTGCTGGTATTTTATAATGACACGTAGATGCCTAGGTATTGTTCTAAAATAGGCCTAGAATAGGCACCTACTTGGTTTGCTGACCTAGGCAACCTGTTCTAAAATGAACTTCCACATGCCCATATAAGAGAGAAGATGGGCTGTTTTTGTAAAATTCTGACTGGAATTAGAAAGCTTTTAGCTAAAAAATCTCCTTCAGTCTTTTTTTGTCCACGGTTCATAATTTATTGTCATTTGAACTGTGTTATGCTTAAATTTATGCTATAAACAAAGTATATTAATTATTGATGAAAGCAGCAAGCTTAATATGGGAGCCTAATTAGAACTTTGAAATGTAAATTTTGAACTTACTATTGGATCATTCCATTGCTACATGCTGGCTGTCTGACTCGCTGCTTAACAAGCCTGCACAAGGCAGTCTGAATTAGTCTCCAGCAGGACCAATGTTGCCATCTTTGGGCTGGCACAAGCTACGAAGATTACTGACTGTGAAACACATAATGGCTCGTCTGAGACGAACTCCTGGATTCTGCTTTTGTGCAACTCATCACTGCTGTGAATAAGCCTCCTGTTCAAACCGAGGTGAGTAATTATTAACTCCATTCTTCCCCATCAAAAGAGCAGGAACACAAGCGCACGGCTTCATTTAATTGTACACTGCATCGACTTTCATTACGTGTAAAATTGCCCTGCAGAATTCCTTACAGCCAGTGATCACCACGCTGATGAAGGTTGGGGTCCAAGTGCTGTAAAGGTCAACGCAAAAAAGAATAAATGAATACCTTTGTAAAATACGCAGATAAATAGAGATCATATAATGGTCTGGGCACCTGTGCTCTGTGCCAGAGTTTCTCAAGCTGATTTTGGAGTGCTTCTTTGTCAGGCTAGTTTTCAGGAGATTCATAATGAATAAGTATGAGATAGATGTTCATGCACACCCTTCATTGTATACAAATCGCTTTCATGCATATTCATTTCTGAACTACTCCAGAGATAAAGCCTTGAAACTCCTAAACATTCAAGTATCTCTTAAATGAGAGTGTCTGAACACCAATACATCTCTTCTGACCTCTTAGTTATGGATCTCTATGAAAGCACAAGCCACAGTAGTCCTTTAAACCCCATTATATTCACCCTCTCAAGACAAAAATTTGGGAAACATTCATAAGTTTTCCATCACTATAGTAAAATGCAACTCACAATACAATATACAAACAAAAGTAAGATGAAGAGCTGCCATTTCCTCTACTAAAAGCAATATTTCATTAATTATAAAAAAAAATAGAAGTGAGTGAAGGTAATAATGTTTTATTTTATATCTATGCATTTACAATGGAAACATATACACTTGACAGGGAAAAAAAGAGAGCTAGTCAAACAATTACTACTCAAAGAATGAAAACCATTCTAGACAGGCAATAAAGAAATACAAAAATCAAAAGACCACCCTCCGCTAGCCCACAATATGAGGGGGGGCATAGCATATAAAGATATATATAATAACCAAAATTGAAAGATAACACATTGTAAGGCTCAGACTAGCAATTCATTATCCTTCAGCAGCAATAGCTATGTGCATAACAGAGGATCTCCGGGCACTTGGAAACGCCTACAGCTGGGCAGGGTAAAAAAAAAAATGTAGGAAAAAGGTGGAAATTTTAAAAAGAATTGACCCCCCCCCCAGCTGCTGGACTCCCGGGTGCAAAAGAAGGAACCCATGCCTCATTTTCTGAGTCTCCCGATTTTAATCTGGGAAGACCCGTACTTGAAGGCCTCTAAACATGATTGAGCGTTTTCGAAAAAACATTTTCAAAAGCCAATCCCTATCATGAGATAATGTGAAAGTTACCAAAAGAGTGGCTGGACTACAGGTTTCCTCCCCGGACGCCTCTAAAATAGCCGAGACATCCAGCAAGTCTGCCTGTTATACCCTTGGGATAACCCAGTTCCTGAAGATTTCTGACCAGCTGGTAAATAATACAATTTAGATACAGGGGGGTGAGATTCACAAGGAACAGCCAATACCTCAATCATATATCTTTTAAGGGAGGAGTGGCCTAGAGTTGAGGCAAGTTACCTCAGGCCAGAGGTTTGCATCCCACTAGAGGACCACAACCTTGGGCCGGAAGAATCGGGGTTTCTAGTTCCACAGGAGCTCCTTCTGGCCTTGGGCAAGCCACTTAACCTTCCATTGCCTCAGGTACAAAAAACATAGATTGTGAGCCCTTCGGGGACAAGGAAAAAATATATATACAGCACCAGAATGTACACCGCTTTGAATGGTAGAAAAGCGGTATATAAGTCTAGATAAATAAATAGCATTAACATGTACAGATTTAGGAAAATTAATGAGTCTCAAATTTGGATAACAGGAGAGATTCTCCAAACATTCCAAACGTGTCTTCATCCCCAAAACATCTTTAGAAAAAATAACCTCAGAATCCTCCAGCTGGCCTACTCTTTCCAACATTAAGGACAAAGACCCCCGCAGTAAAGACAAGTCCCCAGCCTGCTGTTGCACAGAAATCACATTGGACTGTACTTGGGCTGTACCTGCTGAAAGAGAGACTCTCCAAGCTGCTGAATCGCTGATCAAATCGTTTCCAAAGTAAATTCAGCTGGGAGCTGCAACTGAAAGGATAGGAGGTAGTGTACTATTGTGGATCAGGAACTGATTAAAAGATAGAAAGCAGAGCATAGGGCTAAATGGCCAATTTTCCCAATTGAGAAAGGTAAATAGTGGAGTACCCCAGGGATCTGTGCTGGGCCTGCTGTTTTTCAACATATTCATAAATGACCTGGAAATGGGAATAACGAGTGAGGTTATCAAATTTGCAGACAACACAAAACTATTCAAAGTTGTTTAAAACCCATGAGGATTGTGAAAAATTGCAAGAGGATCTTGATAAATTGGAAGACTGGGCATCCAAACGGCAGATGAAATTTAATGTGGACAAGTGCAAAGTTATGCATCTAGGAAAGAAAAACCCAAACTATGTTACACAATGCAAGGTTCCACATTAGGAACCACCACCCAGGAAAAAGATTTAGGCGTCATCGTGGATAACATGTTAAAACCTGGCGGCAGCCAAGAGATCAAATAGAATGCTAGGTTTCATAAGGAAAGGAATGGAGAATAAAACAAAGGATATTATAATGCCTCTGTATTGTTCCATGGTGAGACCGCACCTTGAATATTGTGTGCCATTCTGGTGGCCTTATCTTAAAAAGGATGTAGTATTATTAGAAAAGGTTCAGAGAAGTGCCATCAAAATGGTAAAGGGGATGAAAGGATACCCCTATGAAGAGAGGCTGAAAAGGTTAGGGCTCTTCAACCTGGAAAAGATACGGCTGAGAGGATATATGATAGAGGTCTATAAATTAATGAATGGAGTGGAACGGGTAAACGTAGATCGATTGTTTACGCCATCAAAATATAGAAAGCAAAGAAGCTACAGGGTAACCTATTTAAGACCACTAAGAGAAAATGTTTTTTCACTCAACGTATAATCAAACTCTGGAATTTGTTACCAGAGGATGTAGTAAAAGCTGTTAGTGTAGAAGGGTTTAAAAAAGGTTTGGATAAGTTCCTGGAAGAAAGGTCCATAAACCATTATTAAAGTGGACCCAGAATATCCACTACTTGCCCCAATACATGGATTGTGGAACCTGTGTCTTTTGGGGAAACTGCTAGGTATTTGTGACCTAGATTAGCCACTGTTGAAAACAGGATACTGGGCTTGACGGACCTTGGTTTGACCCAGTATGGCATTTCTTATGTTCTTATGACCTCCTCCTGCACTGGAACTCTGTTCTGAGGTCACCAAAGACACCACTGCCAGGGACATCTTTGTCAGGCTCTCCAAATCCCTGACTGAGCCAATGCACACCAGTCCGTCGGAGTGCTGACCCGGAAGAACCTCATCTGCCTTCCTCAACTGCCCTGAAGACTGACCTCTGGGATCCAGCGGCTCACTACTCCTGGAAACAGCCAACAAGTCCCGACTCTCAGGGCAGGGAGGCTCCAAAATAATTTAAAAACATCTATGAGTACAAATCACTGAAGCAGGCATTTTGCTGAAATATGGCCATGTTGTTATTTTACATTTTGATTTTTTTTGTACATTTTATTTGTTTGTATATGTTTTGTCTGTTTTTATACTATGTTCTTTGAATTTGTGTGTTCACCTATTTGGCAAAATAAATGTATGGGTTGATATTCAGCTGCCATGGTCAACATATTTTTAAAATGCTGGGTGTAGTGGTACAATAAAATGATATATTCAATGTCTCTATCCAGATAGCAGCCGGCACTAAATATACATATAGTAGGTCTGCGCTGGATTTAGACAGCATAGATATTCAGTCCACTGTCCAGTTAAACTATTCAGATAGCATAGGTTAGTCATAAGAACATAAGATATGCCATACTGGGTCAGACCAAGGTCCATCAAGTCCAGAATCCTGTTTCCAACAGTGGCCAATCTAGGTCATAGATACCTAGCAGTTTCCCTAAAAGACACAGGTTCCACAATGCTTGTATTGTGGCAAGCAGTGGATATCCTGGGTCCCCCTTTAATAATGGTTTATGGACCTTTCCTTCAGGAACTTGTCCAAATCCTTTTTTAAACCCAGCTACACTAACAGTTTTTACTACATCTTCCAGTAACAAATTCCAGAGTTTGATTATGCGCTGAGTGAAAAAATATGTTCTCTTATTAGTCTTAAATAGGTTACACCTCACTTGTAAGCCAGGGTATGTGGAGTATGATCTCAGTCTGTCAAATTTACTGCTAATGTGTGGCATAGTACATGCTTTGTGCCAAAGACAGCCTCCTGGAGTTTGTAAGTTATAACGTATGAGCAATCCATCAAACTGTGCGTGGAAACTCTTCTTAATGAAGTCTGTGACATCCAACACAATGGGCAATAACTCAGCAGCGTTCTGCCACATGTTCTTGGGCTCTGACTGCATTTCTTGGTACTTGAAGAACTTCTCCCTCTCAACACAATTCACAGAATAACAGAGTAAGTGTAAATGACAGTAAAGAACAACAAGGTCCATCTAGTCTGCCCAGTAAAGTGGCTAAAGTTATAGATCTGCCCCTGCCGCTAAGTGCAGGTTACTTCCCCTCTAAGGTTTTGCTTAAGGTTGTACCTGATACTCTAAATAGGTTACCTCTCTCTATTTATTGAGTTATTTACGTTTGTTTTGATTCTTTCCCCTTGCTATGGAGTGATCCTTTGTGTCTATCTCATGCCTTTTTTACTTCTATCACTGATTTTGCTCCCACCACCTCCTTTGGGAGGACATTCCAGGCATCCACCACCCTTTTCGATGTTGCCTTTAAGTTTACCTCCTTGCAGCTTTATTTCATATCCTCTAGTTCTATTGCTTCCCCGTCTTTGAAAAAGGTTTGCTTGTTCATTAATACCTTTTAAGTATTTAAAAGTCTGTATCATATCTCTCCTGTCCCTCCTCTCCTCTAGCGTATACAGGTTTGCCAACCGCGGAAGTGAAAATCTGGGTAAGCCTGCATGCCCCGGCAGCCGCAGAGGCTATACAGGTAGCAGCAATTTTTGATACTATCCACATAGCTTCTGCGCCCTAAAGATAGGCAAGGTAAAATCTTTAGGGCTCAGAGGGCTATGAGGGTAGCATAAAAAAATCGCTGCTACCCATGTAGCTCCTTCCTCTACCCCTGCTCCGTGCCGGAACACCCCTAACATGCCCCGATGCTCTGCGGATAGCATCTGGGTGCATTAGGGACTTAGCCATGAAGATGCCCTTCGAATATCCCTGATAAGTCCCTTACACGGGTAACTAAGGAAGTTAGCCGTGTAAGGGCCGTCAAATATTGGGCTCTACATATTTAGTTCTTCAATTTTTTTCTCATATGTCTTCTGGTGCAGGTTCCATGTCATCGTGGTCCCATTCCTCTGAACCATTTCAATTCTTTTTATATCCTTTGTAAGGTATGGTCTCCAAAATTGAACACAATACATCAAGTGAGGCTTCACAAACAATCGGAACAGAGTCACTAATACCTCCTTTTTCCTGATGGTTATTTCTCTGAATGCAGCTTAACATCCTTCTGGCTTTGAGCAATGCCTTGCCACACTGCTTCAACACCTTGAAATCTTCAGACACCATCACACACCAACTTCTTGTTCCCTATTGTGTACAGCTCCTTTGGATTTCTGCATCCCAAGTGCATCACTGTGCACTTCTTTGCATTAAATCTCAGTTGCCAAGCATTTGACCATTCTTCTCATTTTTGTAGATCTGTCCTCATGGAGGAGAATTTTAGAAGACCCGTCCAAGTGCAATCTAAGCCAGAACATCTGAAAAAAATGCAGGTACGTCCAGATGCAGATGTGATTTCACAAACCTGGACATAGCTGATAAGGAAGTTTGCAGTATTACAGAACCTGGATGTCTAGGATAGCCTAATGGTTAGAGTAGTTGGCTAAAAAACAGTGCAGCCAGGGTTCAAATTCTATTGCTGACAGTGTGCTGAGAACTGGGGACGAGAGAGTACATTCTTCACTACCCCTCTGGATGTTTTTCAACCAAAACAAGAACTTTTCAGATGCTTGTTCATCGCCATTCATGCCTCGGAGCAGGTCTAGGATTAGATGTGACACCGGACGTCCATGACATTCTTGTGATCAGATGTCCAGGTCCTTGGAAATGCCCTAACCATGCTTCCAGGTTCCCAATCACACCTCCTCCATGTCCCCTTCAGATTCGGACATCCTCACACTACATATGTCCCCAGAGTCAGGTTGTAAAATGTCTGCATGCTTTGGACATCTCTAAGCCCATTTTCAAATGCCCAAAGCATGAATAAGGCTTCTAAAATAACCCCCATGTTGTTTATTCCCTCTGCAGTGTCCACTTTGTTACAAATCTTCATATCATCGGCAAAAAGGCAATTTTCCCTTTTAACCCTTTGGCGATATCACCCACTTGGGACTGACATCTCTATAATCAATGCCATTCTGGCATTCTTCTCCTTTACCACAATCTCCAGCTTCCTTGCATCCAGCTTTTTATCAGTCGGAATGGGAGTATCCCAGGTGTAGTTGATGGAATGATTGTCTGAGTGACAAATATTCCTAGGACAACTTTTCATCTTCAGTGGACTCTCAAGGTCAGAGATCCCTGCCCTCCCCTCGTAAATTAGTAAACACGCCTACACATTCCGCAGACAATGAATTTCTTTTTTCAATTTATTATTTATTAAGGTTTGCTACAAAGTACAAAATAACAGGAAAAAAAATCAGAGTTCTAACATATTGAGCAACCACAGGAATAGGGTATTTTTATTTTGGTGCCATCAAGTCAGTGTTGACTCATAGTGACCCAGGTACCTCTGGGTTTTCTTGGCAATGTATCACTAGAAGTAGATTGCCAGCCTTTTCTTCTGAGGGTAAAGTGACTTGCCCAAGGTCACAAGGAGTGCCAGTGGGAACTGAATCCTTGATCTTCTGGGTACTAGGTAGTTGCTCTAACCACTAGGCTACTCCTCCACAGGGTATAATTAAGAACAATCAAATCAAAAATGCTAACCACAAGTGCAGTATCCCACACCATGGAAACCCTCTAAAAAATAATTGGAAGAAGAAAGGTCAAATTAATCATATAATGAAAAATGCAATAATCAAGCAGAGAGACATAATCAAAAGAAAACCTCCCAACCACTTAGTTATATCTTAATACTAATTTACCCCTTACACATTCCTGCAGGTATCTAATGAACGCACAGGCAAAACAGAACAAAATTAGAAAATTATTCATTGCTAGGCTTTTCATGAGGCTGAATCCATGCTTGCAATTGACATGGTTCAAAAAATATATGATTTTTTTCTAAATATTTCACCAGACACCTCCTAAGATATTTTAAAAAGAAGGTCATTTCCAGTGACAAAACTCTAAGCTTTACCACCTTTGAATTTGCTGAGTCTTAACGGACACATTAGGATAAACATGTATAACATGACCACAAAAAGGAGTGGAGGAGTGGCCTAGTGGTTGGGGCAAGGTACTTCAGGCCGGAAGGTCAGGGGTTCAAATCCCACTAAAGGACAGCAACCTTGGGCCAGAAGAACTGGGGTTTCTAGTCCCACAGGTGCTCCTTGTGGTCTTGGGCAAGCCACTTAACCCTCCATAGCCCATGTTCTCTGTGTGCTGTGCTTTCCTGTCTAATCAATGTGTTTATACCTCAAAAGTTTCCTGTCATGATTTGACAATTTCCAATCTGTAATCAAACCGCTGCTGATCGCTGGAAGTAGCGGTATACTAAATAAATAAAATTTCTCCTTGAAAAAGGCAGAAAAACCTCTCTTTATCCAGGAGACTTTGCAAGGTGGCCACCACTGTTCAGATTCCTCAACCAAGGACTCCAAGAGAGCAGTTAAATTTACCTTCCGGTGGGCAAACCAAGCTACAACCCCCAACATTTTTAATAGAAGAAACAACATAATGGGCATTCATTATGATAGGCGGTTGGTCAGCCTCCAGGTGCAACACTAACAAAATAATTCTTTAGCATTTCTGTTGTAGAAATCATATTACAACATGGAAAATAAACAAAACACAGTTTTAATAATTTCAAGGAGTTTTTAAACCTTTCAATGTTACTCTCCAATATTACATTACCCTTCAAAAGAATGTTGTTCGCTCCTTCCAAGGGAGAGGTTCAGTATAGGGGATGAAGTACTTCTGTCCCCAAAAAGAAGAGCAGAACCTGGGTATGAAAGTTTCTGATGATCTTAAAGTGGCTGAACAGGTAGAAAAGGCAATGGCGAAAGCCAGAATGATGCTTGGGTGCATAGGGAGAGGAATGGCTAGCAGAAAAAAGGAGGTGATAGTGCCTCCTAGGGCAACCTCATTTTGAGTATTGTGTGTGTTTCTAGAGGCGACACCTTCAAATGGATATAAACAGGATGGAGTCGGTGCGGAGGGTGGCTACCAAAATAGTCAGTGGTCTTTGTTATAAACCATATGGGGACAGACTTAAAGATCTCTATATGCATAGTTTAGAGAAAAGATGGGATAGAGGAGATAAGAACATAAGAACATAAGATATGCCATACTGGGTCAGACCAAGGTCCATCAAGCCCAGTTTCCTGTTTCCAACAGTGGCCAATCTAGGTCCTACGTACCTAACAGTTTCCCCAAAAGACACATGTTCCACAATGCTTGTACTGCATCAAGCATTGATATCCTGGCTCCCTTCTTAATAATGGTTTAATGACCTTTCCTCCAGGAACTTGCCCAAAACTTTTTTTAAAGCCAGCTACACTAACAGCCTTTACTACATCCTCCGGTAACAAATTCCAGAGTTTGATTACACGTTGGGTGAAAAAATATTTTCTCTTATTAGTCTTAAATAGTTTAACCTGTAACTTCATTGCATGTCCCCTAGTCTTTCTATATTCTGATAACGTAAACAATCGATCTACGTTTACCCATTCCACTCCGTTCATTAATTTATAGACTTCTGTCATATCTCCCCTCAGCCATCTCCTTTCCAGGTTAAAGAGCCCTAACCTTTTCAGCCTTTTTTCATAGGAGTATCCTTCCATCCCCTTTACCATTTTGGTGGCTCTTCTCTGAATCTTTTCTAATAACGCTATATCTTTTTAAGATACGGCGACCAGAATTGCACACAATATTCAAGGTGCGGTCTCACCAAGGAACGATCTAAAGGCATTATAATACCTTTTGTTTTACTTTACATTCCTTTCCTTATGATACCTAACATTCTATTTGCTCTCTTGGCCGCCGTTGCACACTGGGCCGAGGGTTTTAACATGTTATCCATAATGACGCCTAAATCTTTTTACTGGGTGGTGGTTCCTAATGTGGAACCTTGCATCTTGTAACCATAGTTTGGATTGTTCTTCCCTAGGTGCATAACTTTGCACTTGTCCACATTAAATATCATCTGCCATTTGATGCCCAGTCTTCCAATATATCAGGAACCTTTTGCAATTTTCCACAATCCTCTTGGGTTTTAACAACTTTAAATAGTTTTGTGTCATCTGCAAATTTTATAACCTCACTCGTTATTCCCTTTTCCAGGTCATTTATGAATATGTCAATAAGCAGCGGACCCAGCACAGATCCCTGGGGTACACCACTATTCACATTTCTCCATTGGGAAAATTAGCCATTAGCCCTACCCTCTGCTTTCTATCTTTTAACCAGTTCCTGATCCACAATAGTACACTGCCTCCTATCCCATGACTCTTTAGTTTTGCCAAACGTCTCTAATGAAGGACTCTTGAAGGGCTAGAAAAAGGGACTGCTACTTCTGGAGACAGATCTGCAATTGTGAGTATATACTTCTGGGAATTTTCTGAAAGGACTTCTTTGTATTAAAGCTAATTAATCTGTGAACCCAGTGTTTTTTGTTAAAAGAGTCAGGGCCTAGTAGAAGCAGTTTAAGTTTACATTTAAAACACAGAAGAGAGCTTTCTGGTTAAATTTGGAACCCAGCAAAGAGCTTGTAGTTTAAATGTAGTTTGTCTTGCTTTGATGTATTTTTATATTCGCTTTATGCCTAGTTTATTCTTGGTGTATATGAATAACTTTAATAAAGAAAAAATTAAAAAAAAAACCACAAAAGGGAGCTTTCTGGTTAAATTTGGAACCTAGCAGAGAGCTTGTAGCTTAAATGTAATAGTCACTCAGGGCCTAGTATCAGCAAAATACCTTTAGTTTACATTTAAAACACAGAAGAGAGCTTTCTGGTTAAATTTGGAACCCAGCAGAGACTTGTAGTTTAAATTGAATAGTCACTTTAAAACACAGAAGAGAGCTTTCTGGTTAAATTTAGAGCCCAGCAGAGATTTGTAGTTTAAATTTCATAATAAGTCAGAGCCTAGCAACAGCAAAGAGCTGTAATTTTAATCAAATCATAATATAACTTAGCATAAAAGGCAAACCAGGGTCAGTATTCTATGAGCAACAAATAAAGTCTTCTAGAGATCTTTACAAAGAGGCCTTCTACCTAAGGCGCAAGAGACCTGTGAAACTTTTTCAGTAGGTGTTAACACCAGGTGGCAGGTCAAAAGGCCATTTTGAAAGACTCATTCTATCCAAGCAAGGACTGTTAATGACCCAGGAAGCTGGTCACAGCTTACCTCAGCAGCACAGGCATAAATAGCTCAACCAGAGCTCTGTGATCCTCAGTCTTGAAGGACTAGAAAAAGGGACTGCTACTTCTGGAGAGAGATCTGCAATTGTGAGTATATACTTCAGGAAATTTTCTGAAAGGACTTCTTGTATTAAAGCTAATTAATCTGTGAACCCAGTGTTTTTTGTTAAATCAGTCAGGGCCTAGTAGCAGCAGTTTAAGTTTAAATTTAAAACACAGAAGAGAGCTTTCTGGTTACATTTTGAACACAGCAGAGAGCTAGTAGTGTAAATTTCATAATAAGCCAGAGCCTAGCAGCAGCAAAGAGCTGCAATTTAAATCAAATCTGAATAGAACTTAGCATAAAAGGCAAAACAGGGTCAGTACTCTTTGAGCAACAAATAAAGTCTTCTAGAGACCTTTACAAAGAGGCCTCCTACCTAGGGGGCAAGAGACCTGTGAAACCTTTTCAATAGGTGTTAACACCAGGTGGCAGGTCAAAAGGCCATTTTGAAAGACTCCTTCTATCCAAGCAAGGACTGTTAATCACCCAGGAAGTTGGTCACAGCTTACCTCAGCAACATAGGCATAAATAGCTTAACCAGAGCTCTGTGATCCTCCATCTCAGGGCCTAGTATCAGCAAAGTAGTTTTAGTTTAAATTTAAAACACAGAAGAGAGCTTTCTGGTTAAATTTGGAACCCAGCAGAGAGCTTGTAGTTTAAATGTAATAATCACTCAGGGCCTAGTATCAGCAAAGTACTTTTAGCTTACATTTAAAACACAAAAGAGAGCTTTCTGGTTAAATCTAGAACCCAGCAGAGAGTTTGTAGTTTGAATTTCATAACATTTCAGAGCCTAGCAGCAGCAAAGAACTTAGTCAGAAAATTTAGTCATTCAGGGCCTAGTATCAGCAAAGTACTTTTAGTTTAATTTAAAACACAGAAGAGAGCTTTATGCTTAAATTTGGAAGCCAGCAAAGAGCATGTACTCTAAATGTAATAGTCGCACAGAGCCTAGTATCAGCAAAGTACTTTTAGTTTACATTTAAAACACAAAAGGGAGCTTTCTGGTTAAATTTGGAACCTAGCAGAGAGCTTGTGGCTTAAATGTAATAATCACTCAGGGCCTAGTATCAGCAAAATACCTTTAGTTTACATTTAAAACACAGAAGAGAGATTTCTGGTTAAATTTGGAACCCAGCAGAGAGCCTGTAGTTTAAATATAACAGTCACTCAGGGCCTAGTATCAGCAAAGTACTTTTAGTTTACATTTAAAACACAAAAGGGAGCTTTCAGGGCCTAGTATCAGCAAAATACCTTTAGTTTACATTTAAAACACAGAAGACAGCTTTCTGGTTACATTTTGAACACAGCAGAGAGCTTGTAGTGTAAATTTCATAATAAGCCAGAGCCTAGCAGCAGCAAAGAGCTGTAATTTAAATCAAATCTGAATAGAACTTAGCATAAAAGGCAAAACAGGGTCACTACTTTATGAGCAACAAATAAAGTCTTCTAGAGACCTTTAGAAAGAGGCCTTCTACGTAGGGGGCAAGAGACCTATGAAACATTTTTCATAGGTGTTAACACCAGGTGGCAGGACAAAAGGCCATTTGAAAGACTCCTTCTATCGAAGCAAGCACTGTTGATCACCCAGGAAGATGGTCACAGCTTACCTCAGCAGCACAGGCACAAATAGCTAAACCAGAGCTCTGTGATCCTCCATCTCAGGGCCTAGTATCAGCAAAGTACTTTTAGTTTACATTTAAAACACAGAAGAGAACTTTCTGGTTAAATTTGGAACCCAGCAGAGAGCTTGTAGTTCAAATTTAATAATGAGTCAGAGCCTATCAGCAGCAAAGAGCTGTAATTTAAATCAAATCAGAATATGACTTAGCATAAAAGGCAACACAGGGTCAGTACACTTTGAGCAACAAATAAAGAATTCTAGAGAACTTTACAAAGAGGCCTTCTACCTAGATACCACTAGTCACTCAGGGCCTTGTATCAGCAAAGTACTTTTAGTTTACATTTGAAACACAGAAGAGAGCTTTCTAGTTAAATTTAGAACCTAGCAGAGAGCTTGTAGTTTAAATGTAATAGTCACTCAGGGCCTAGTATCAGCAAAGTACTTTTAGTTTAAATTTAAAACACAGAAGAGAGCTTTCTTGTTAAATTTGGAACCCAGCAGAGACTTGTAGTTTAAATTTAATAGTCACTTTAAAACACAGAAGTTAGATTTCTGGTTACATTTAGAACCCAGCAAAGAGCTTGTAGTGTAAATTTCATAATAAGCTAGAGCCTACAGCAGCAAAGAGCTGTAATTTAAATCAAATCTGAATATAACTTAACATAAAAGGCAAAACAGGGTCAGTACTCTTTGAGCAACAAATAAAGTCTTCTAGAGACCTTTACAAAGAGGCCTTCTACCTAGGGGGAAAGAGAACTGTGAAACATTTTCAATACGTGTTAACACTAGGTGGAAGGTCAAAAGGCCATTTTGAAAGACTCCTTCTATCGAAGCAAGGACTGTTGATCACGAAGGAAGATGGTCACAGCTTACCTCAGCAGCACAGGCATAAAAAGCTCTACCAGAGCTCTGTGATCATCCATCTCAGGGCCTAGTATCAGCAAAGAACTTTTACTTTACATTTAAAACACAGAAGAGAGCTTTCTGGTTAAATTTGGAACCCAGCAGAGAGCTTATAGTTTAAATGTAATAGTCAATAGGGGCCTAGTATCAGCAAAGTACTTTTAGTTTACATTTAAAACACAGAAGAGAGCTTTCTGGTTAAATTTGGAACCCAGCAGAGAGCTTGTAATTTAAATTTCATAATGAGTCAGAGCCTTGCAGAAGCAAAGAGCTGTAATTTAAATCAAATCAGAAAATGACTTAGCATAAAAGGCAAAACAGGGTCAGTACACTTTGAGCAACAAATAAAGAATTCCAGAGAACTTTACTAAGAGGCTTTCTACCTAGGGGGCAAGAGACCTGTGAAACTTTTTCAATAGCTGTTAATACCTGGTGGCAGAACAAAAGGCCATTTTTAAAGACTCCCTCTATCCAAGCAAGGACTTAATCACCCAGGAAGTTGGTCACAGCTTACCTCAGCAGCATAGGCATAAATAGCTCAACCAGAGCTCTGTGATCCTCCGTCTTGAAGGACTAGAAAAATGGACTGCTACTTCTGGAAATAGATCTGCAATTGTGAGTATATACTTCTGGAAATGTTCTGAAAGTAATTCTTTGTATTAAAGCTAATTAATCTGTGAACCCAGTGTTTTTTGTTTAATCAGTCATGGCCTAGTAGAAGCAGTTTCAGTTTACGTTTAAAACACAGAAGAGAGCTTTCTGGTTAAATTTGGAACCCAGCAGAGATTTGCAGTATAAATTTAATAGTCACTCAGGGCCTAGTATCAGCAAAGTACTTTTAGTTTACATTTAAAACACAGAAGAGAGCTTTCTTGTTAAATTTGGAACCCAGCAGAGACTTGTAGTCTAATTGTAATAGTCACTCAGGGCCTAGTATCAGCAAAGTACTTTTAGTTTATATTTAAAACACAGAAGAGAGCTTTCTTGTTAAATTTGGAACCCAGCAGAGAGCTTGTAGTTTAAAATTCATAATAAGCCAGAGCCTAGCAGCAGCAAAGAGCTATAATTTAAATCAAATCAGAATATAACTTAGCATGAAAGGCAAAAGAGGGTCTGTACACTTTGAGCAACAAAAACATCTTCTGGAGACCTTTACAAAGAGGCTTTCTACCTAGGGGGCAAGAGACCTGTGAAACCTTTTCAATAGGTGTTTACACCAGGTGGAAGGTCAAAAGGCCATTTTGAAAGACTCCTTCTATCCAAGCAAGGATTGTTAATCACCCAGGAAGTTGGTCACAGCTTACCTCAGCAGCACATGCATAAATAGCTCAACCAGAGCTCTGTGATCCTCCGTCTTGAAGGACTAGAAAAAGGGATCACTACTTCTGGAGAGAGATCTTCAATTGTGAGTATATACTTCCGGGAATTTTCTGAAAGGACTTCTTTGTATTAAAGCTAATTAATCTATGAACCCAGTGCTTTTTGTTAAATCAGTCAGGACCAATAGATACATTATAAGTTTAAATTTAAAACACAGAAGAGAGCTTTCTGGTTAAATTTGGAACCCAGCAGAAAGCTTGTAGTTTAAATTTCATAATAAGTCAGTGCCTAGCAGAAGCAAAAAGCTGTAATTTAAATCAAATCAGAATATTACTTAGTATAAATGGCAAAACAGGGTCAGTATTCTATGAGCAACAAATAAAGACTTCTAGAGACCTTTACAAAGAGGCCTTCTAGCTAGGGGGCAAGAGACCTGTGAAACCTTTTCAATAGGTGTTTACACCAGGTGGAAGGTCAAAAGGACATTTTGAAAGACTCCTATCCAAGCAAGGACTGTTAATCACTCAGGAAGTTGATCACAGCTTACATCAGCAGCACAGGCATAAATAGCTCAACCAGAGCTCTGTGATCCTCCGTCTTGAAGGACTAGAAAAAGGGATTACTACTTCTGGACAGAGATCTGCAATTGTGAGTATATACTTCTAGGAATTTTCTGAAAGGACTTCTTTGTATTAAAGCTAATTAATCTGTGAACCCAGTGTTTTTTGTTAAATCAGTCAGGGCCTAGTAGAAGCAGTTTAAGTTTAAATTTAAAACACAGAAGAGAGCTTTCTGGTTAAATTTGGAACCCAGCAGAGAGCTTGTAGTTTAAATTTAACAGTCACTTTAAAACACAGAAGAGAACTTTCTGGTTAAATGTATAACCCAATAGAGAGCTTTTAGTTTAAATTTCATAATAAGTCAGAGCCTATCAGCAGCAAAGAGCTGTAATTTAAATCAAATCAGAATATAACTTAGCATAAAAGGCAAAACAGGATCAGTACTCTTTGAGCAACAAATAAAGTCTTCTAGAGACCCTTTTCAAAGAGGCCTTCTACCTAGGGGGCAAGAGACCTGTGAAACCTTTTCAATAGTTGTTTACACCAGGTGGTGGGTCAAAAGGCCATTTTGAAAGACTCCTTCTATCCAAGCAAGGACTGTTAATCACCCAGGAAGTTTGTCACAGCTTACCTCAGCAGCACAGGCATAAATAGCTCAACCAGAGCTCTGTGATCCTCCGTCTTGAAGGACTAGAAAAAGGGATTGCTACTTCTGGAGAAAGATCTGCAATTGTGAGTATATACTTCTGGAAATTTTCTGAAAGAGCTTTCTGGTTAAATTTGGAACGCAACAGAGAGCTTGTAGTTTAAATTTAACAGTCTCGCTAAAACACAGAAGAGAACTTTCTGGTTAAATTTAGAACCCAATAGAGAGCTTGTAGTTTAAATTTCATAATAAGTCAGAGCCTAGCAGTAGAAAAGAGCTGTAATTTATATCAAATCAGAATATAACTTAGCAAAACAGGGTCAGTACTCTTTGAGCAACAAATAGAGTCTTCTAGATACCTTTACAAAGAGGCCTCCTACCTAGGGGACAAGAGACATGTGAAACCTTTTCAATAGGTGTTAACACCAGGTGGCAGGTCAAAAGGCCATTTTGAAAGACTCCTTCTATCCAAGTAGGACTGTTAATCCCCCTGGAAGTTGGTCACAGCTTACCTCAGCAGCACAGGACAGGGTAATGTGTAGCAGCCCTCTTTTCATAAGTGCCTATGCTAGTGCTTGTGTGTATGTGCTTGTGGGTGTGCTTCTATCTTAGTTTGTGTGTGTGTTTATGGAGATGAACCTGTTCTAGTGTTTCTGTGTGTGTCTGGTGCAAGTGTCCCTGCACCAGTGTTTGTGTGTGCTTGTTTGTGGGTGTATGTTTGTGCTAGTGCTTGTATGTGTGTCTTCTTTGCAGTGTCTCTGTGGTAGTATTTGGGTGTGTCCCTGTGCTAGTTTTTGTGTGTGTGTGTGTGTGTCTGTGTCTGTGTTTGTGGCTGACCCCCTGTGTCCCTGCTGGTGGTGACTAGTTGTAGTGGTTATGCTGGTGGTGGTTGGTGCCAGTGGTTATCTTGAGTGTGAGCCAAGTATATCTCCTGTTTGCTCTGGCTCGCAGGAAAGAGAGATAACAGAGGAAGAGGAGGGGTCCTTTGCAGGAAATATACAGTCCTAGAACACAGTTCCTGAACTTGACAGAAGAGCAATGCATTTGCAGGTTCAAATTTCATAAGGAGACAACAGTTCACTTGTTCAAGCACATGGAGATAGAGCCCACTGCATGGAGGAGCAGAGCTCTTCCAGGGTACCTGAAAGACACCACCAAAGGCATTTCTCGCTACTGGATCCTTCCAGGCATCCCTCGGAGTCACAGCGTGCATTAGTCAGCAGCCACCTCATGCTGCATAGCTCAATTTCTAGAAGCTTTTCTAAGGAAAGATATCCAATATATTATCTTCCCTGAAAGAGCAGCAGCAACATGAAACTATATGAGCTGGCACATGTCCCTCTGGTGTTTGGGGCAACCGACTGTAAGCATATAACTATCAGGCCAGCTGTGGAAAAAGAGACAACATTTTCAAACTGAAAGTCTTTCACTCCCTTAACATGCAGGGGTCTACAATGAGTCACACATATTAACCGATGCATGTGCTTTCTTTTTTTTTTAAACTTTTATTTTCATTTTGCAACAAACAAAAGAAACAACACACCAAAAGAGACAAAACAAGTATACAATAAGGAAAAGTAAACCCATTACCCCCCACCCCGATGCTTCTTCTCTACCCGATTATATCAGCATGTGAGCGCTTCCAATTAACAGTGATTATACATCAAACGATCAAAAGAGTATCTACAATACAGCATGATCATGGGACAAAGATATATACAAAGTTAGACAGTCAAATGAGAGCATTTAGCAAAATGTACATAGTCATTGAGCAGCTTCCATTGAGACCAATGAGAAGGAGTCTGAACGGAGGAAGCGAACAGACGAGGTATTTGTTCATATTTACTGTGAAGACAGGCATGATTCCACCATTCATTGGGGCTCAAATGGGAGCTAAGTTTCCAGTATTACTTAATTAGGGAAATAGCAATGCCAAGCATAAAGTTCGAAAGGAGATAAGCCATTTTTGGGAGAGAGGGGATCCCCGCAACTGGGCGAAGTCCCACTATCCTCCAAGAAAGGGGCTCCTGAGAGTGCGAGATAGACTAAATACGACCCCAGACCCGACGCCAGTAATACTGTAGTGCGGGATATTCATGCATAACATGAGGCAATGAACCAATGGCCGCAGGACGTGTCCAGCAACCATTGCCCTGAGTAGTGTTCCATTTGTCTAATCTGTGAGAAGTGTAAAAACACCGGTGGGCTAGAAAGAAGAGGGTCTGAATGAGTGAGGCGGATCGGGAACCCGTGTCCCTCTACTCCTGATAAGGCTCTATTGCTCCGAGATCAAAGTCACATGCAATTCTCTCTCCCATACTTTCTGCGCTATAGGGGTATCTCTAGGTATAGCATTACAGAAGGTTTAGTAAAATTGGATGCTACACCCGGTGAATTACCGAGAGATCGGAAAGTCTCCAATCAACCTTATATAGAGAATGCCGATGGCGGGAGTACTCTAGTGGATCAAAGGCGATGCTGAAGTTGCACTGACCAGAGTCGGGAGTCTAAAGATTGCATAAGAGTATTAAAGGCACCTAAAGTGTCTAAAAGCATTGGTGGATAGTGGGAGTCTGATGGGAGAGTCATACCAGGGAGAAAGGTAAGAGGAATCGGTTCGCAAAGGCCCGCTTCTGTATCTAGCCACACAGGTCTACTCGGTACTGGCTCTTCCAACCAACGAGCACCTTGTTTGAGAAGAAAAGATTGAGGGAACACTTGAGTAAAATCGCCACCAAGTATTAATGGAGCATTGGCAGAGGCCGAGGCCAACTGCGCAATACTTGCATAGTAAGCAGGGTTGTCCACATTCGGGGCATAATGCAAATACACGTGAATTCACTATCTCCAACCTCAAGGTGTACACGGGCCCATCTACCCTTCTTGTCAGCGCTAATATCAGGTACAGTAGCGTGCTAAGACTTCTTAACCAAAGTGGCTATCCCGTACCATTTGAAAACGGTGGGAGAATAGGCAGCTACCATGTGAGGCTTAGCATTGAGTTTCAGTGTTTCAGCAGAGTTTAAATGCGTTTCCTGAAGAAACACTAAATCAACATGCTCATGGCTAAGATAGCTAAGGATTTTCTTTCCTTTGAGTGGACCATTAATGCCTTTGACGGTGAATGATAAGATTTTACATAAGGCCATACAGAAAAGTTAAAAATTCTGAGCATGATAGCACACATAATTTCACTATGTCCCTCAAACTGACTGTATCTGGCTGTACACATGACATAGGAAAAATAAACTAATATAATACAATGAAGCGCCCCACATTAACAAAGAAAACCGCAGTACGGTAGAGGAGAAGCAAAACCCCAAAATTACTGGCGACCATGTGTCTGCGGGGAGAAACCCCAGAGAAGGCCGAAATTGAAAAAACACATAACCTGTAGGACTGTGCGTGCTCCGAATCCGACCGAGGCACACATCATGAAGGGATAGGAGACCAAAAAACAAAAGTCATATAGAGAAAGAAAGAAAGTCCAGGCTATTTCTGTGCTTGGCTATGACCGCCGCATCGGGCCCTTCAAAATGGCGGATAGAGCCGGCAAATAAGAGTCCAAACTTTGGGATTAGCGCATCTGCTCTGCTTCTTTGGAGTCTAAAAATGTTGATAGTAGATCAGGATCTTCGAACGTCCTGGTTTGGTTATGGAGAGTCACTCGGAGCTTCGCTGGATACAACAGGCCAAAGCGAGCCTGTAGCTGTTGAAGTCGAGGGCGAAAAGCAAGGAGTTTCTTCCGACGGTCAACGGTAGGCTTTGCCAAATCAGGAAAGAAGGAGACCTTACGACCTTCAAATTCCAAATGATGATTCGCTCGGGCAGCATGTAAAATTTGTTCCACTTGTTGATATCGTAGCAAGCTAAAGACAATAGGCCGGGGGGTCGTGCGGTTGAGCGCCATGTGGGCAGGAACACGGTGTGCACGATCGATTTCCAGTTCTTTATGAAAGGTGATCTTCAGCAAGGAGGGAAGAGTTTTGAGCAAGAATTCTCTTATATCTCCTGCTTCCACCCCCTCCGGCACTCCGAGGAGCCTCACGTTGTTGCGACGGGCTCGATTATTGCTATCTTCTAACTCCTTTTGAAGATTCTGTATCTGACGCTCAGCCTCGTCCAGTTTGCCCAAGCGCACCTCGTGCGAGTCGAGGACCCCCGCCATGTTGTCCTGCCGTAATGAAAGACTTTCAAGTCGGTCTTGGAGCACTCCAAAGTCTTCTCGCATGGCTCGAAGCGCTTCTCCATTGGACTGCACCAATTCCTTCACGCCGCGTATTTCTTCCAAAATCTCCAGGTGCATCTCGGGGTTTTCACGAAATGGAACCATCTTCTGTGGGGAGGACACCTCTGTTTTGGAGCGTTTTCCGTGAGAAGAAGAAGGAGACCCGAAGTCCAAGCGCGCTGGTTTATGGGCCGCCATTCCCCCCGAGGTGCCCCGGTCAGCTCGGAGCGAAATAGTAAATTTGTATAGGTATTAAGTCAGGATTCTAAGTAGGCCTCTCGGGAGCTTCAACGCAAAGCGTCCTACCCGCTGGACATCAGGCTCCGCCCCCCGATGCATGTGCTTTCTAAAATGCCTACATTCTGCCACAATCAGGCTTACATGGGTGCGTTGACAGTGGTCAGATCACCAAGAGATGACTTCTAGGTGAGTACAAACTACCCACCCACACTCTCTACTAACCAACAAACTCTTTTTTCCCCACAGAAGCCTCTCCAAATGTGCACCAACAATCCCTGAAAGTTTCAGGGACCACCTAAATATTGATGTTTGAACTCTCCCACCATCAATATGCACTCACTCATATCTCCTCTGCTTTTACCCTGCAGGTGATAGAGGGTATCTTCTCAAAACCTGGCTAATAACCCCCAAAAAGACCCCCAGGCAGATCAGGACTGTGATAGAGAGGACTTTTGGAATATTGAAAATTCACTTCAGGTACCTGGCAAAATATTCCTGTTCACATCCTCACCCTCTGCTGCAAAACACTGACAGCGATGAGAATGGGGAGGCAGGGAGACATGAGGAACCAATCCCCCACAAGCTCAACATCATGCTGTGGCTGCAGGGAATGAACTTGTACATATACATTTCATCTGTGTGGTTTTCTTTAATGTGCCCTTATTTACAATTTCTTCCCCCTTCTATGCTTTTTCTTTGGGGGGAGAAGGTTGCAATTAGTTGTTATGATGAAGACTGCTGAGAGACCAAGGAATCCTCAGAAGGGCTCATTCATCTTATCCCATCTATGAGGTTTTCTTGACCTCCGTATAGTAATCAAGGAAGACCAGATATTGCTGGATGACACTAGGCTGAGAAGACTCAGGGGTAGAGAAAAGAGAGTTGGTAGAGGATGGTATGGCAGGTGGTGGGAAGCGATTCACAATTTGACTCAAGAAGTAGGCCAAAATCTTGTTCAGGATCGAGAACTCAAGCTGAAGGCCTGAAAATCCCTTGGCTATGCAGTGATAGCCTGCCACTGTCACAGTTCTTCCGCTACAGAAGAAACTGCTCGGATCCTGCAGACTATAAAAAAAAAAAAAAAAAAACAAGCTCGCAGGTTGATACAGGATTTCCAGCATCGGGGATATCCCAAGCAGATTGTCACCTCCGCGTATAAAAGAGCTTTATATAATAATCGGGCTTTACTTTTGAGTACCAGCAGAGTGAAGCAAACTGATGATATCCACATTAATTTAATAACGAAACATTCTCCTTACAGTAAACAAATTTAAAAAATCATTAAAAGTCATCTCAATGTCATAAGCACATTACCGGGGTTGGAACAAAAGAAAATCAGATGTGTCTGGACCAGGCATCAAAATTTTAAGGAGAAACTTAGCCCCACCGTGCTCAGACCATTAACCGCTATTTCACTGAGAAGTAATACAGGACATCATCCCTGTGGAGAATGTAACATATGTTCTATATCGGAAGACATTATGGACTTTGAATATAACAACATTACGTATCATTTGTACCATCAGACTTCCTGTAATACAAGTTTTGTCGTATATGGCATTAAATGCCCATGCCAACTGTTGTATATTGGCAAAACGATTCGATCATTTAAAGTCCGTATGAATGAACATCGTAGTCGTCTGCGATGCAAAGTACAGGAAGCCCCGATTGTGGCACACTATTTAAAGCATCAACATGAATTTGAGGATCTTAGATGTTTTTGTCTGGATAGAGTTTTAACCGGACAGAATGGTAAGACCATAGAACAATCATTGATCATTAGAGAGCAACGCTGGATATACCGTTTGGGAACAGTATCCCCGGGAGGTCTAAACAACGCTATAGAATGGGGGGTATGTCTCTGAGTGATTGACAGGATGTGTCATGTGGTTAAGAGCCGGAAACATTTAAATGGCTATGGTTATCATCATCCCGCATGCGCGGTGTTTTTTGAAACTGACCAGCTCAATAACACACACGCTGGATAGCGCTAGCAGGAGTCGTCTCCGCAATTTAATAAGGTATGTGTAGGAACGCTGAAAATATCCAAGAGATTCTGTTGTTCGTCTTGGCATTACATAGAAGATGTGTTTATTTACAGCATTCTATTGAACCCCTGATGAAACTTACGTGAAACGCAAATGCGGTGCCGAATGGTGGCGTCGGGGCAAGTCAAGATAAGCATAAAGACAAGATAAATCATAAGATAAGTCTTTCCTACTTATTGCATTCATGTACAGCTCATAGAAATATACCATCGAGATAATCACTATTACGTTTTGAATGCAAGTGTATGAAAATCAATACAAACTGTGGTCGTTGATGCAAAGATAGTACAACGGGGAGCCAATCCCGTAATATGTACTGATAAAAGTCTGAGACCCAGTTCCAATTAATCTTTCAGCTCAGATGTGAGATGTGTGGAAAAGAGTGGTTTTGGGAAATCTACAACTACGTAATTAAGTAAATAGCCTTGAACATATTGGAGGAGTAGATAATACATATAGCAATATTCAGACTGTGGCAAAGTGAAACTGGATATACAGCAGAAGTGTCCTGGTATCAGCTTCCACTGAATATCTGGTTTCAGTGGTGACTGCTGTCAGTGATAAGGGTCATTTAGAAGTCCTATTCATGCTTTGGACATCCAAAAACAGGCATAGAGATGTCTCCAAAACCATTTTAGAGCTCATCTCTGGGGACATCCCCAGCGTGAGGTTGACCAAATTTGAACAGGGGTGTGGAAGAGGCATGCCGAGGGCATTCCCAGGAACCTGGACATCCCCACTTGATCACAGAAACGTCATGATGTCTCAAGTCAAGTGTAACTTTAGACTTGCTCCAAGGCATGAACAGTGACGAACAAGCTTCTGAAAAGTACCGGTTTTAGCTGAAAAATATCCAGAGCGTATAGTTAAGAACACTGTCTATCATCCCCAGTACTCAGCAAAATGTCAACAACAGCAGGATTTCAACCCTGGTTGCTCTGTTCTTAGTCAACTGCTCTAATTATTAGACTATCCTACATGTCTAAGTTCTACAATACTGTTCTGGGGATGTCTATGTAGAAGCTTCTGCAGTTGTCCATATTGGACATGTCCAAGTTTGTGAAATCATATCAGCATATAGATGTGCCTGCATTTTTTTCAGACGTCCTGGTTTAGATGTCTCAGATTGCACTTGGACATCCCTTCTAAAATTTCCCCCTATGAAAATAACTTGATATTCATCTGCTGGGTTTGATTCCCACTGGCACTCCTTGTCACTTAGCCCTCCATTGCCTCAGGTAAAAAACTTAGATTGTAAGCCCTCTGGGGACAGGAAAATGCCTGCGTACCTGAATGTAATGCCTTGAACTACCATTGGAAAGGCATAGGCTAAATACTAATAATAAATAACACCTACATTTCATAAAGTTAGGCCTGGGTTTTTTGCCCAACTTTTTGCAATTTCTTATCTGGTTAGCGGTCTGAAATTGCTGCTAACTAGTTAGCCTCTTGGCCTGTCCTTGCCCTGCCAATGGCCGTTCCCGCAGTATGCAGCTAGTGCCAAGGCAGTCAAAGGAAATATTCAGTGGCACTATCCAGATGGCACCTTTGAATATCGCACTGGCTGGCACTTATCCGGTTAGGTCCTGCTAAGTGGATAAGTGCTTTGAATATCAGCCCAATGATGTCCAGTTTGTGCTTTTATAAGATCAATCTGGGAGAGATAATACTGGAGTCATCATGATTACTGAGTATAATTGCTCAGTAATCATGGGGGTGGGGTAGAAGCCTGAAAAGTAATTGGGAGGTGGCACAAAGCTGAAGGTTTGTCTAGAGCAGCGTTTTTCAACCACTGTGCCGCGGCACACTAGTGTGCCGTGAGATATTGTCTGGTGTGCCGTGGGAAAAATTCCAATTTCATCCGTAACATGTGGCCTCGGCTCACAAATTAGGGTTGCCAACCGGCCGGTTTTCAGCCGGCCTGGCCGGTTTTTCCATGGCCAGGCCGGCTGCCAGCACAGTTGTAAAACCGACCATTGAAAAGCCGGTTTTTTGGCTCTGGCCGCAAGATCGGGAGCGGCCAGAGCAAAAAACCGGCTTTTGTGCCGAAGTCCGCGGCGCGAACGCGATCGCGATTCCCTATAGCAGTGCAGCCACTGGTTCTGCTTTGTACAGAGCAGCGGCTGCACTACACTTACATTGAAAAGTAAAGAGAAACTGTGTCAGGAGCCCTCCGATCATGCAGAGCCCGAGGAAGTGATGTCATGGGGGCGGGCTCCTCACAGGCTGTCTTTCCTTTTCAAATTAACTTTAGCTGCAATAAAGTTAATTTGAAAAGGAAAGACAGCCTGTGAGGAGCCCGCCCCCATGACATCACTTCCTCGGGCTCTGCGATGACCGGTGGGCTCCTGACACAGTTTCTCTTTACTTTTCAATGTAAGTGTAGTGCAGCCGCTGCTCTGTACAAAGCAGAAGCAGCGGCTTGGGCAGAGGGGGGGGGGGTGTGTGTGTGAGTGAACCAGCAGTGGAGGGGGGGGGTGTGAGTGAACCAGCAAGGGGGGGGGGGCGATGGTGTGAGTGAACCAACAGGGGAGGGGGGGTAAGTGAGTGAGTGACCCAGCAGGAGGGGTGAGTAAGTGACAGGGGGGTGGGTGAGTGAACCAGCAGTGGAGGGGGGGGGTGGTGTGAGTGAACCAGCAGGGGAGGGGGGAGTGTGAGTGAACCAGCAAGGGGGGGGGGAGTGTGAGTGAACCAGCAGTGGAGGGGGGGGGTGGTGTGAGTGAACCAGCAGGGGAGGGGGGTTGGTGTGAACCAGCAGGGGAGGGGGGTTGGTGTGAGTGTTTGATTCCTATTCAAGAGAATTACTTTATGTATAGTCAATATAGGCACAGAGGTAAATTTTTTTAACATTTTCTAATGGTGGTGTGCCTCGTGATTTTTTTCATGAAAAAAGTGTGCCTTTGCACAAAAAAGGTTGAAAAACACTGGTCTAGAGCACCTAAAGCCCTTTCACCGCTCTATTGCATGCAGCAGTGCTATTTAACTTGCCTGCCATACTAATGTTAAGTGCCATTAAACTTACCATGAGTACCATCTTGAGTATTAGCCCTAAGGGGACCTCGTACTCAGCAACCACCGATGTCCCAGCTGGGGTCTCTGATACCCTTCCCACACCGCACATCAAGATTCTGCATTGCAAGCAAGAATGTAGGCTTTTTATGAGGTTTATTAAAGCTTCTTGATATAAACATGAGAGGCAGCAGAAAGGTCAGTCTGTCTGCTTGCCTGCTTTCCTTACCTCGCCATCCAACCCAAGAAAGCTTTTGCCGGCTCTCTGCCTTTCCCTAAGGAGTCATAGGAAAGTCTGCCTCTCTCTCTCTCTCTCTCTCTTTGTCACAAGAAAGGCCCCATATTTTACTATCACTAGGCATTTTTCAGTATGCAATACTAAAAGATAAAACTAGGCTTGAAAGTGTTCTCCTAATCCTGTGTTGAACCATAATGTTCTCTTCACTTTGACAGCATATTTCATTTCAATTGTTCCATTTATTGCTCTCCATTGTATCTTTGTACATTGTTGGTCCCCTACTCCAGACAAGGCTTAACAAAATTATTTTCTTGAAACTGTGTCTTCTGAAATCTAGGACCCTTATTCTAGTGTAGCTTGTTTCTGGTCCAGTTTCTATATTAAACTATGTGGTTTAGTGATCACTGAATGCCATGTCTTCCCCTACCTTAGCCTCAATGACATTTATTTATTTAACTGTGTTTCTATACCGCTTAGTCAGGAAATCAAAGCAGTTTACATGGAATTAGAACTTTAACTTTACATAGAGCAAGAGCTTAATATAACATCTAGAACACTTTTAACATCAATTTACATTTTAAACATATATACAGCTGTGAGGAGAGTATTTTGTTGCTGTTAAGGGGGTTTATTGTTAGTCCTTAAAATGATCTTTGAACAAATGAGTTTTTAGCATCTTGTGGGAATCTGAGGGTTATGTTACGATTTTCAGCTCTGTGGGGAGCACATTCCAGAGGTCTGGGTCATACAACGAGAATAATCTCTTCCGAGTTTCCTGATTACACTTTGTTAACTTATTTTGCAGACATTTCCTTGTTTCTCTGTCCCTTGCAGCTGTGTGTGCTGTAGATCTCAGGCAGGGCGCCGAAATATTGTGGATTATTTTTAATATGATTATTATTGCTTTATATCTTATCCGGCTTGCCAATAGGAGCCAGTGTAGCTGTTTTAGTATGTGTGATATGGTCTGATATGGGTGTGATATGGTCTGATTTTTTTTGCTCCCTTTATGATTCTGGCTGCTGTGTGCTCTGCTAGTTGAAGCTGATGTAGTGTATGTTTGGGGAGACTAAGGTATGTTGTTACAAAAATCTAGATGAGGAAATATCATTGCCTGGTATACCATTCTGAAGTCTTCTTCACTGAGGAGAGGTTGGAGGTTCTTTAAGACTCTTATTTTATTAGGGGTCTATGAGTGATGTCATTAGCGTTTTGACTCTGTGATGCTGCTTGAATCTGTGCTGCTGGTGATCATCTGGGGCATGATTGTCCAGATGGTTTTGTAGCTGCTGTTGTACAACCTTTTTGATGATTTTTGATAGGAAGGGTAAGCCATTTATTGGTCTATAGGATGTTGCAGAGTTGTTTTTGTCTGCAGAGTTGTTTTTTTAGTATTGAACGCACAGATGCAATTTTTAATTGTTCAGGAATGTGATCTTCCTCTAGAAATAATTTAGCTAGCTTATGGATTAATGGTGACAATTCGTTTCTGCTTAGCTTTAGCCAGGAAACTGGGCAGTTGTCAAGTGGAGATGTAGTGGTGTTCAGGCTATTTATTATGGGGGTCATTTTGATCTTCATTTAGCTGGTCTGGACATCCAATCTGGACTGTGCTGCCAGGGACAGAGCTCCCCGCACGTATAGCGTATTTGTGCTGGGAGCTCTGTTCGTGGGTGAGAGGGGGTGTGCTGGGGGAGGACCAAGGATGGGCAGTGGGCAGCACCTGACCCCAGATGTACAGGACCATTTCTGAGGTCGGCCATGTATGTCCACTGTTGGCCTAGTAGACAGGGGACATATTCCACTTCGGAGGTGGAATAAGTCCCCCTGGACGTGGGTGAACTGCTGAGCCCAGCGGAGACAAAGAGGTGAGGGATGAAGGGGGCTCCCCATAGCCCGACCTGGGCTATGGAAGGCCAGGTTGGGAGTCAGGCTGCAGGTAAAGAAGTTTGTCATTGGCAGCCTGTGATCACGGCTCCAGAATGGAATCGCGGTGGCATGGCAACAGGACGCCATGCCACCACTGCTCCATTCAAGAGCCTGGCTGGACCAGCTGGGGATTCGCTGGACATCCAGCTTGACAGAATCGGGGCTTGGCCTGCACATTCAGGCCGGTAGACCCGATTCTGATCCTGCAGGCACGTCTAGCCTCCACAGGATCAAAATCGGCTGCTACCGCTTCACGCCCAGATTCTGTCAGGTCATACAGGGGCAGGATGTGCAGAATAGAATTAGCCTCTATTTGTTCAATGTTTTTGACTGATATTGGATCCAATCTGTGCCATTGTGTGTCTTGTATGTTGGTTATGACCTCCACCATTGGTGTAGTCAGGACCGGCCTGTCCATTGAGAAGAATGTTTTTTGCACAGGACCCCGCATTTCAGGGGGCCCCAAAAACATTCTCATCAGCCTAAATAGATTTTTTAAAAAAACCTCCTGCTGCTGCTGCTGCTGTTGTGGCAGCAGCAGAATCAAGTGTCCAGCAGGGCCCCCCGCCCGCAGAGCCTTCCCTGCAGCATCAGCTTCCTTAGCATGGGCTTTTCAGAGCCATGAAGGGAGTTTCCCTTTCTCACGGCTCTGTTAAGCCCGCCGGGGCTGATGGGAAACAGGAAGTCCCATCAGCCCCAGCAAACTTAACAGGGCCATGAGAGAGAAACTCTCCCATCGTGACTCTGAAAAGCCCGCGCTTTGGGAGCTGATGCTGCAGGGAAGGCTCTGCCGGGCATGGGGGGCCCTGCGGGACACTTGATTCTGCCGCTGCCATGGCAGCAGCAGCAGCAGCCATTTTGTTTTTTTTTAATATACCTGGGCTGATGGGGGGAGGGGGGTTAGGACTGGTAATGGGCTATGGGGGGGTTATGACTGGTAATGGGCTATGGGGGGGGCTAAGACCGGAAGTGGGCTGATGGGAGGGTTAGGACTAGTAATGGGCTATGGTGGGGCTAGGACTGGAAATGGGCTGTTGGAGGGGTTAGGACTGGAGGTGGGCTGATGGGGGGGTTAGGACTGCTAATGGGCTATGGAGGGGCTAAGACTGGAAGTGGGTTGATGGGGGGTTAGGACTGCTAATGGGCTATGGGGGGGGCTAAGACCGAAAATGGGGTGATGGGAGGTTAGGACTGAAAGTGGGCTGATGGGCAGCTTAGGACTGGTAATGGGCTGGGGGGGTTGCTAGGACTAGAAATGGGCTGAGTGGAAGGGGAGGCTTGAACTGCAAATAGCTGATGGGGAGGGACCTTGGAATGGAAATGGGCTGAGTGGAAGGGGGCTTGAACTGCAAATAGCTGATGGGGAGGGGGGCTTGGAATGGAAATGGGCTGATGGAGGGGCTAGGATAGGACTGGAAATGGATGGGGGAACTAGGACTGGAAATGGGCTGATGGTGGGATTAGGATAGGATTGGAAATGGGCTGATGGGGGGCTAGGACTGGAAATGGGCTGATGCGGGGACTAGAAGGGAGTGGATGCTGGGTGGGGCTGGAACTAGAAGGGAGCTGATGTTGGGGGAGGATTAGAATGGGAGGGAGTTGGGAGAGTGAAATGGAAAGGGGAAAATATTTTGTGTGGGAGGGAAGACAAATCTACAATTGGCCAGGCATTGGGAGAGTAAGTGGGGATTGAGGATGGAAGGGTAAAATTTGAGTGGATGAAATAGGAATGAGGAAAGAGCAAAAGGAGAAAGATTAGTATGTTAAAGCAGATGTACAGAAAGAATGGAAAAAAAAACTAGAAGAGAGAAGAAAGGACAAATAGACAGCAGACGATGGAGAGTTAGCAGAAGACATGAAGAAACCAGAAGAAAGTGCCTGGAGCAATTGCAACTGAAAAACAAATGCACAAAAGGTAGAAAAATATCTCTTTATTTTGAATTTATTAACTGGAATATGTCAGCTCTGGGAAATGTGCATCATTAAAGTCTGCGCTTTGTTTAGTACAAGAGGAAATTAATTTATAGTTTTATTTCTACAGTGTTGTTGTACATTCCAAGTTTGGCTTTTGGGGTTCCCAGTTTAATTATTGTCTTCCTGTTTCTAAATTGTGATTCCTTGTTGGGTGATGGTCTATGTTCTGCATGTGTAACTGAGCTGAGGTATTCTGTTTATGTAATTCCTATCTGACATTGCCACTTGTTCTCTTTCCCCAGTAGGTCATGTATTGTTATTCTCTGAAATGTATTGGTTTAATATTTGCAGTGTTGCCTTTTGATAGGTCGAGTATGGTGCTTTGTGAGTCCTGGTAGTGCTGTTAGGATACGGCGGGTTTGCTATGGGTTCTAAATGGTCAGTGTTTGTAGTAGTTTCTAATGTGCCTGGCGGTTGGCACTGGATTATAGTAATGCAGAAATCTTTTAGTCTGTCTTTATCCATACACTCAGTAAGAGGCATGTTTACTAAAAGTTAGTGTATGGTAACATTATGCAAACATTTATGCAAATGAGGCCCATTATGCAATTGAGGCCCTGCACCGAGTCTCCGAACATGGCCCCGCATCCCCTTTGGGCCGCCCCTGGGTATAGTTGTTTGTTGAACTTTCTTTGGAAGATGTTTGCAAAGGTCTATGGGCAGGGTGTGATGTCTGAATTGACTTTGTTATAGTCTTTTGTGAGTGAATGAACAATATCAAATAATTCCCTTGGATGGTTTAGGGAGCTTTGGATAATTTTGGTGTTTGATATTGTTTCTTTTGTGTGTTGGATTTGGTTGTGATACTCTTTTAATTAGTTTGCATATTGCAGCTGGTCTTCTGATGATTTTGTTCATCTCCATTTCCTTTAAATTTGTCTGAGTTGACGTTTTAAGATCCTCAATTCTTTGGTGTACCATGTTTTGTTCTGTTTGTTCCATTGTTTCTGCTTCTGGTTTCCTGAGGAGGCAGTTGCTGCTTTGGTCATGACCTTGTTCCATGCGCATACTAATGCGTCAAGGTTTGTTATGTCTTGGTGAAGCTGTGAGTTAATTTCATTTATGAAGGATTGTTTGTTGAAGCATTTGTATCTACGGGTGGATGATCTGGTGTTTTGTTCAGGTCTTGTGGTTGAGTAAAATAGTATTTTAAAGTTTGGTATGCTGTGGTCAGACCAGGGGACTGGTTGTATTCATGGTGTTGTCATTGTGGATGAAGATTAAGTCTAGTTTGCCTCCTTTCCTATGTGTTGGCTTGTTTACTGCTGGTTGGTTTTCTAGCATGGTCATGGCCTCTATGAATGAAGTCTCTTGTTTTGTTGCGAAAATTGAGAGATTGAAGTCTCCAAGTAGAATTAGGCATTTGTGCTGTAATATGTTTTTGTAGATAGTCTTGAGAATTGTTGAGAGGTCATCAGTGTTTGTTGCTGGTGCTCTGTATGTTAAGGTGATAGTGGTGTGATTATTTGATAATACTAGTATGTTTGCTGTGTCTGTGTTGATAGTTTTGATTCTTTGGAATTCAAGGTTTGATTTCACTACTACCAGTACTCCACGCCCCGTCTGTTGATTCTTGGGCAGTGGTGTATTTCGTAATCAGGTAATTTTAGCTGACTTGTTAGTACTGTGTCATCTTTAGAAAGCCATGAGTCTGTTATGCATAGGATGTCATTGTTGTTGTCCTTAATTTAATCTGTGAGTATAAGTATAAGTATCTTGTTTCTTGCAGAGCGAGTGTTGATAAGTGCACATCTGAGCTGTGTACATTTGTCATTACGGTATGTTTTGTCTAGGTTTTCTTGTGGCATGATTGGTATATGTATGAGCCAGCAAGAGCATTCTTGTCATTTATTGTTTATTAGGAACATAATAGACCGCCCATCACAGTAGCATCTGAGCTATTGTTGTATGCTTTGCAGTGTCTTTGGTTCCCAAATCTGTATAGTGTGGGGATGTTGCTGTTAGTTTGAATTAGTCCATAAGAAAGGTTGACTAAAAAACGAATCCAAGTGTAGTAATGGTATTTATTTATTTTTATTTATTTTATTTAGACAGTTTTCTATACCACCTTATCCTTCAATCAAAGAGGTCACAACACAATTGGGGGATACATTTAACACGAGGGGATATGAGATATATACACTAATACTTACAGGGAACATGGGCAATGGATAGTTAAGTGGCTTGCCCAAGACCACAAGGAGCACCTGTGGGACTAGAAACCCCAGTCCTTCCGGCCCAAGGTTGCTGTCCTCTAGTGGGATTTGAACCCTGCATTTTGGTGGGTTGGTCCTTTTCAGACCACTCTGATGGCCATTCCAGTCTCAGGTGCATCCTCAGTGCATTGAGTTTGAGCGTTCTGAGGATGACGTTGCTCAGGAGGGTGGTGCTTACTTTTCTGTACTCTATTCTCTGAGGTCTTGCTTATTTGGTGATTGGTTATTCTTCTGTTTCTTTTCCTGCAATGTTGTTCTTGATGGTTAGAGGAGGGGGGAGCCTCTCCAGGTCTGCTGTAGTGGAGGCTGCTATGGTTCCGCTCTCGTAAGTGTTGTCAAAGTCTGGATTTGATGGTTAGGGTGTGGAGAAGAGTTTAAGGCTGGTGGTGCCGGTGGAACTGCATTGGGGTTGGTGCGTTGGGGTTGGTGCTGGCTTCTTTGAGTCTATCGGGTGCATCTGGTCAGTGTAGGATAGTTGTTTTAGTTTAATGGAGCATAGACTTGGACCACACAAAAGGACCCTCCGGCGCGGGCCCACCAGGCGCGGGCGTGCTTGAGTGTGCTTCTTTTTAAAAGATGAGCAGTGACGGACTGATTGGTCTTGGTGGTGGGGAACAGAGAGGAGCTTACCTGTCCGCTCCCTTCTGTTGATGCCGATCGGGTCAGAATGTGATAGCCGGTGCCTGAACACACTTCTTTTTAAAAGATGTGGCCTGATTGGTCTTGGTGGTGAGTACCAGATCCTGTGGTACTTCACCACAAGTGAGAGCTTTCAAGAAATACCTTTTGTAAGACTTCAAGTATCTCTGCTAGGTCATCCTGAAGGTGGTCCTCTTCAATCTGCATCTGGTAACATTAACCTTCCTCACACCCACCTCGCCATTGACAGAACCTCTCCTTTTTATGTTTTCTTCGATGTCTTCTATCATATTCATATCTAGATTGTCTCCTGTGCATTATGTCCACATAAATAGGTTCTTCAAGACAACCAGGAATCCTTATAGTTTTCTTTCTTTAAAATGCTTGAATAATCCCAGTTTGTTTAACAGCAATCTGTATAACATTATCATGTTTCCATTTTTCTGTTTAGGTATTGCCCCTTTTTGTTTAACTAAGATTTCTGCTCCTAAAATAGTAATGACAATAATGGTTCAAAGCTTTGAGACTTTAATTTTACAATAAGTTTCTTCATCTATTGAGCTAGATTGAATAGGTATATCCAAGAAAGTGCTCATGCCTTCTTATCTCCCTTTGCACTGAAAATTCTCCCACCTTTTTCTATAGCGGATTAATATGAACAGAGTAAACTTCACAAGTAGAAAAGAGATTTTGCAAGATCTTGCATGAGACTAATAATGTACGAGTATGTATCTCACAGCCTAAAGGAGCCCCAAATGGTTTCTTATCTATTCAGCATTGCCCAATTTGCTTCTATTCGGCTTCTCATGCAGCCTTTGCTTTTGTTTAATGTTTTTTTTAATTTGTTGGCAATCTTTAATATCTGTCCACCATAGCTTCCTTTCAGGCTTCAAACCAGGAGAATCAAGCTTTTGTAGATCTGCTGAAAATTCTGATTATACTACTTGCCTATGTGTTCATTAAAGAAAGACAAGTCATTATACTTTTGATATTTTATTGCAAAGAATGAAAATTCCACCAGCCATAGAGACTAAAAGCTCCCTAGCACTGAAAGGGTCAGTATTCACTCCTAGTCCTGGAGGCTTGCCACATGGACAGGATTTCAGGATATTCTTAAAGACGGCCCTCCAGGACTGGGATGATCTGAATCTGTATTGTTTTATAAACAAAGGTTATATAAATCAATGTTTTGTCTTCAATCAAAATCAAAATAAAGTGAACCATCTAATTTCTCAACAAATAGGGGTGTCCTACATGGAGCGGCGGGTTCACCCCTAAACAAAGACATGGGGAGGGGTGGCCTGCACAGAGCGGCAGGTGCACCTACTCCTGCCATCTTACTGGGCAGACTAGATGGACCATACTGGTCTTTATCTGCCGTCATTTACTATGTTACTATGTTTTCTTTTTTTGAGATGTAGACTAAAATGTTCTACATTTCTGTCTCAAGAAGAAATAGCAATAGAGCAATTATATTCTTTCACTGTATGTCTAATCTGAGTCTTAAGCATCTTTAAGACTTTTTGTTCATTTTTAAATATCTAGAACAATAACTTCACCTGAATTAAAATTATAACTAAATTAACTTGTGTTGCAAATTGATGCTGACTTTATTTTCACAGCAGGATCATTGTATTTATTTAGACAGTTTTGTATACCACCTTGTCCTTCAATCAAGGTGGTCACAAGACAATTGGGGGATATGAGACACACACTAATGCTTGCAGGGAACATGGGCAATGGAGGGTTAAGTGGCTTGTCCAAGACCATGAGGAACACCTGTGGGACTGGAGGCCCCAGTCCTTCCAGCCCAAGGTTGCTGTCCTCTAGTGGGATTTGAGCTCCTGACCTTCTGGCCTGAAGTAGCTTGTCCCAGCCACTAGGCCACTCCTCCCCCTCCCCTTTGAAAAGTTAGCACTGAGTGGAAATAAATATATGGGAAACAACAATGAAGACAAACGTCATCATCAGTAGTTTAGTTTTGAATATTCAGGGACTGAAATCTGATTATTTTGTAGTTTAACTGCTCTGCATTTAAACACAATTTTAACACTGTAGGCAGGATGTGATACTAGAATGTTAATCAATGGCTTTGAAATGCTTAAACAAAATGTTCTAGAAAGTCCTTTGTCATGTAAAGGGAAGATGCTTTCATTCATTTTTCTTCTTTTTTTTTTCCTTGTGTCCGTTTCTCACTCAGGTGACTTCCATGATCCTAACCACCCTCCACCATGTGAACAGGTCAAACATGATTTTCTTGCTTAAGTTGCTGACTTCCACATCCCAGAAAACAATATTTGATTTGTATTTTGGATCTAATTACTTATCTTTCCAAATCCAAGCTCAAGGTGAGTAACAATCAGCTACTGCTGGTAGTTATGCGCCAGAAAGTGCTTTCAATCTGGGAGGCCTACAGCATTTACTAACTGCAATAAGATAGCGCCCTTGCCACTGTTTTACTGCATAAAAATGACCACAAGATTCACTAACTCGATGTACCGCAATATCACGGGTTGCCCTACTCTAGCTAGGAACATTGATTGCACAATCCCAATTACAGCAATGTGCAACAGCGGTTCCCAACTCAGCTTGTTTTATTTTAAATTTACCATTTTAAAAATAAAAGACACCCCCCCCCCCCAAAAAAAAAGGTTCAAAATCCACTCCTACCTAGTTCTTGGATGTTTTTAAAATAGCAGCCTCCCTACCCTCAGCGCCTCATACAACCAAGCCAGTTCCCTCTGGGTCCTCCCCTCCACAACCTCTTGCATAAAAAATATATGCTCTCTCCAAGCCCCCCCCCCCTGCCCCCCACACACATGTGCCCTTGCCAGCATGTACTGGGGCCTCCCTTGTGTCCAGTATAGAGAAGAAATTCTGATCCCTCCTGCCGTGATGCGGTCTGCTCCCTAAGTCTCCATTACTACTATGATATATCACTCCCATACAAGGATTCAATGAAATCTCTTTGGCAGCAAATTATGCTTTCTCCCCTTCATTTCTCAAACTTCAAAGGATCTTTTTTTGCACTCAGAAGATTCACGTTTATCATGACCTTTAATTGATACCAGGTCCCTGCCGCAATTATTATCACAATACAAACATTTGCAGTATTTATTTATTTATTTTTTATACCGCGCTCTTTAGAATCAGTGCGGTTTACATGTATACTAACAGGTACTTTTTATTCCCTTGTCCCCGAAGGACTCACAATCTAAGTATACCTGAGGCAGTAGAGCTGCTTCTGGTCCCGGGATGCTCCTCTGCTCCCAGTGTTGCCGAGTGTTTGCATGATGATGATGATGATTCACAGGGGGTCAAGCTGAGCCTCAGGCCAGGCAGCGAACCAGCATGGAGGAGAGGAGAGCACACTGCTAGCTCAGCTGACTCTGCACAGGTCAGAGAATGAAACTAAGTAGTGCTGACCATAACTTACAGGCACAGAGAGTAAAGGCTCCCATGCAAAGGGTCAGAGAAACAACCTGGAGTTAAGGAGGAAAAAGGGAACCTGCTCAGAGTCACAGAGAGGGCCTCCGTGGCAGAGCCATGGATAAGAATGGAGAAGCCAGGAGTTCTAGTCTTCACTCCGACCACAGCAGCCCCTGGAGTTATATGACCAGACCTAGCTGGCAATCAGCATGTCTCTTGTATAGAAGATGACATGTTTTGGGAGAAGAGAACTGTCAGCATACATCAACATGACATTATGCTTAGCATAGGTGTCATGGCTATTCCCAGACCTTGGATTTCAAGCAGCTTTGTTACTCTGGTGATATCAGTCTCCAAACTTAATGAGGGTAGTTTACAAGATGAGATTAGCTCTGACCCCCTGGTGATGTCAGTCTCCGGGCCTGATGAGATTGGTCTGCAGCCCCTCCTTGCTAAATCAAGAATAGCAGACCTCAAAGGGAGGTGACTGGAAACAATAGCAGACCTCAAAGGGAGGTGCTAGAGAAAATTCACTATAAAGGACAGAAACACTTCCTCTTTCTCTCTCTCTTCCTATTTTCATCGAACACACCTTGCCATGGGGCTCTGACAATCACTTCTCTTCACCCCCCCCCCCTCTCTCTCTCTCTGATCTCTCTCACACTTCACACATGCATGCACACACATACACAGATTCATTGATGCACACTGAAGCAGCTCTTTAACAACCACTATATAACTCTGTTCTGTACCTATGTAATAAACCTATTCCTATATAAAAACCCTTTTTCCAAGCCACACCTGTTTGGTTATCTTATTTGTGCTGCTTACCCTACTGTCTCTGTGAAATGAACCCAGGACCAAATGGAGAGTAGACCCACATCAACATGACAAGAACCTCTGGACATAAAGCTGATAAAAGGAAATTTATCAGGAAAAGAATTCTCCCTTCCCTCTTTTTAACAACAGCTTAGCCAAGACTGCTTTTGAAATTCTGAACCACTGACTGCCTATGCTTGTGGGGGTCCCAACTTATTAAATAAAACATCTTCAACTCTTGCAAAACATGGCAGTAAAAATAATCTATTATGCTAGGCAGACCACCTGCCTCCTCTCCTCTATGAACAACTCTAGCTTCCTTTGAATTGCCATATTCAAAGATTTTGATGATTACCCATGAGGCCTTATGCCCTGGGTTAGCCTTTCATCTCTCATTGATTACTCTCTTAATGCTGCTTTTAGCTGCATTGCACCATTACTACGGAATGCCCTCCCTGTGAACCTTCAGAATGATTTTTCTTATTAAACATTTTAAAAGGAGGTGAAAACCTGGATGTTTAATGAAGGCTTCTCTAATTTCATTCAAGATTAACTGTAAAGTGAGCATTTTTGGCCCAGTAGCTTTCTGTTGATGTGTCTGTTTCTGGTACTGTTTGTGTAAATCTAGCAACTATTGTTGTGCTACCCGAAATTGTACTCATTTTTTATTCTTCCATTTATTCTCTTGTCTGTATCCTACCTTGTTGTATCCATGAAAGGTGGTGTAGCAAATAAACAAATAGTAGTAGCCGTGCGGTTTTACTGTTAGGAATCAAGCTGATGGATAAAGGAGCATTCCCTCATTTGGTGGCTTGACCCCTAGCAATACTACTATAAACTACTGCTAGAAGGAAGGTGATACAATTTTGGAACTGATGTCACCAGGGTAGGAATGACTGGGGCTCATGCCCACCCCCTATTGGATAGAAGAGAGCCCCATTAGGTGCTGATGAGGGCCTGGTAGGGGCAGATATTGTTGTACAAGGGGCTGGGGATGGGGGGGCCCCAGACTGTGGATGACTTCTTGTGCAAGGGTTTGAGCGGACGTAGAAGACCTAGATGGGTCTGACTTGATTTACTAGGCTCAGTGGTGAAGGAGCCTATCATTTTGGAAACATTTTGCAGGTGTGGGAGGCAGTGGCACAGCCCTTACACGAGGCCATCAGGGATTTTGAACTGGAAGCACTTGGGAGTGCTTTTATATTTTTCAATACTGTCTTTTTCAAATCCCTTCCTAGGAGCACTGGCCTATGTAGAAACATAGAAATATGATGACAGAAAAAAACCACATGGCCTATCTAGTCTGTCCTTCCATATCAACAACTACAACATGTATTAGCAGGCGGATGCTCCAGAGGTAACGTTAACACCAGGAACAATAAAGGAATAATGCAGCCTGCAAACTTTACCATGAATTGTGTTATCCATGAGTTGCCTGCAATGCAAATCATTGTTATGTACTGCGTGTTGACCCTTACAAAGCTGGCCTTAGGCCAATTGAACCTGTTTGATCCAGTGGGACCCCCAGTCCACAGGGGACCTCACAGTAGGGTTGAATAGCTTTTGGATTTTGAAAGAGTTTACAAAACAGAAAGCAAGAAAGATTTCTCTATAAGTTTAGCTTTGTTTTAACATGTTTGATGTCAAAATGTAAATTAAGAAATATAAATATCGGGGCATATTTACTAAAGGACATGCCCATAGCATGCACTGGGGACAGAACCCCATACTAACTTTTGGGGACATGTGCAACCATGCTAACAGCAATATTCATAGTTAGTACATGCCCACGAAGCACTATCAACACCCACGTTCTGCCCCTAACCTGCTTGGTCCTCACCTAGTCCTCTGCAGACTGGTTAGCACAGCATTTTAGCACAGAGTGCAAGCCATGTGTTAAACCCTGCATGTGTTAGTATATATACTCCATTGTTTGTTATTTTTTAATGCAATATATTAATCTTAAGTCCAGGATGACCTACTAATATAATCCAAATTGGGTCCCACAATTGCTAAGGCCAGCTCTGGGTTCTTTATTCTTTGTGTTTGGCTGCATTATTAGCTAATAGCACACATTATTATTGCCTTAACACAGCTTAGTGAGTAGATCCCTGAATTTGTACTTGAGGTAATGGAGAGTTTAGTGACCCAATGTCATCGGAAGCATCAATAGGAAAAGCAGAATTTGAACGCTGGTTTCTCTGATTCTCAGGGAGCATTGTGAAGGGACATTTTAGAAAGGTTGTTTAGGTGCTATCTGGGAAATCCAAGTCAAAATATCTGAAATTCCATGGGAGGTGTAGCAGAGAAGGTGAGCACATGCAAATAACTCTTAAAATCAACCCATCTCCACCCAGAAGATTAACATCTCTGCAAAATAAGAAGGAACCGGGTACAGGCAGCCTTAAGCCCCACATGCAGGTTAACGGGTGATTTTAGAAACGTGCATGTGTGAAATATAAATCTTCCTGAAAACCAGCAGTATAAATGTGTCCGGCACAGTATTTCAGAGTGTGCACATGTATCCGACACCACATACACATCCCAGCCTACCATTTTGCAAATGGGGACTTGTAGCAGCATGACGGCAAAACAAAAAGGCTTCTCTATGTACCTGGATGTTTATTTGAGTGAGAAAAAAACTGTTGATGGCTGGCCGAAACAAGCACTTTTCAAATGCCTATTGGTGACTAGGAGCAGGTTGAGACCGCCAGAGAGTTTAAACATGTGGCACCGCTCTAAAATCGAGCATTCACGTGAATCTTTTCTGAACTACCCTGAGCATGCCTCCGCCACACCCCTGTGCAACATGGAAGTGATCATACCTTGTGTGTGTAATTCAGGGCTCCATAAGATGGCTTTCGGAATGTGGATGTGACTGAAATATGTGAATGTGAATTTTCAGACATCCAAATCATGAAAAGTGCTTCTAAAATGACCTCCTTAATTACTAATGGAACTATATCAATGTATTAGATGTTCTATATGGGGGAGCATAAACCACTCGACCTCCCTGAGAAGAATGGTTTGCTGCATAGCCTAATAATTTCTCTAAATCGTTGATTGGTGACTTCAATGTGCACCTGAACTGTTTAGCTACTTTTCCATTGGAATTTCTCAATTTAATGAATTCTTTGCACTTTCAGCAACTAAATACAGCTGCTTCCCATATTAAACAATGCATAAATATAATAAATAAAATGAAAAATAGGCTACTCCCCTGGTCTTCTGGGCCTTCCCCCCCCCCCCCCTCCATGTGATAATAATTCATAAAGATCACATTCACCAAAATACAACAGCCAGGATATCTTATGCCAAAGTTCATAAAAGGCCTAAAGTCTGTCCACCATTTACCCTAGATAACCCAGAAAACACCAGACTGTAACCAGGCACGGCATCATAGTGAAGGAAAATCCATGCCATTATTTTCCTTCTCAAATAGTTCATTTCAAGCCAAATTCCCAAAGGCAAAGAATTCTACAGGACAGGTGCAGCCACTGAAAAAGATTCAGCTCTCACCCAACCTCCTGAGACTTAGGAAAATCCCACAGAGCTCCCTTACTAGGGGGCATGTTTACTAAGCACCACGAGTAGTGTGCGGCTAACGCACGAATAGCGTGCGATTTTACCATGCCAGGATATAGAGGGTGCGGTAGATGCAGGAGGTGTGGCCACGGTAGGAATGCACTGCCATGCTGGGCACATCATTATCATGGAAGCTGCTAACTAACAGCCATGGTGCAGGCACACCGTGAACGCACTTGCAACGCACGCCCTTCAGTTGTAAGCAACAGATTCATTATTATGGCAGCAGTGGGTAACAGAACCACTGAAGACAGCAATAACTGTGCCCCCACCCCCACCTACAGGACAGTAGTAACAGGCCAGAGCAGAATAGAGAGGGATAACCGGGAATAGGCACAAATGGCTGCATAGTTCAGAGCAATGGAGCAAAATACAAGAAGGTGGGGCAGATGCATGTTCATAAAGTACGAGCATGGCGAATGAAACCAGCGCTTGGTCAGAGGCAGGCATTAGTTGCACCCGCACTAGTAGCATTTTTGTGTAGCTAGCATATGACTAGCACTCCCTGTCTCTGCCCTCTCTCCACCCACTCTCCACCTTAAGCCTGCCCATTCACACACTGCTCAGGTAGTGCAGCATTTCTAGCATGGTTGCTACTTTCTACCGCCCAGCTGAAATGTGCAGTAACTTTGCGCTAAGTCACACAATACTAGCTACCGTGCTTTAGTAAACATGCCCTTAGATCTAAGAGGGCAAGCTTCAGGGTACCATCTGTAGGAGTGGACAGATAGAGGAATACCTAAATTTCCAGGATATAATTCAGGATATAATTAAAGAGGCCTAGTTCTTTCTTTACCCAGGCCTCTAATATATGCTGAGTAGATGAACTTTGGTGACAGTGACATTGCTTTAAATAAAGACAGACATAGAGTCATAAGACTATGTGGTCATTCTAAAAAGAACTATAAAATATTGCTGATTTAGTGTAAATGTAATTATAGATCACTGTTGTGTTAGTGTAGTTTTGGAACTCTTTAGTCTAAATGAATTTTTTGATAAGCAAAAATATTATTTCATATGTAAGCAGTTTCTTTGTTTTGTGAAAGAATTCTAGCAACACCTTGTGTCATTTTATGTTAATGATTTTAACTTTGTAACTTCCTCAAATTACCCAATAAAGGTCGGACTTGGAGGAAAGTTCTCTGAATCAACCAGGAAAGAAGGAAACTAATTTTGAATCTCTGTGTCATTTCTCTCTCTCTTTTCCTCACTGTATGGAGGAACAGGCTTAAAGATTTGAGGAGACCCTGCCCTCGCATGAAGGGATTACAATTTCATCTCAATTTATTTTTTAATAGGAAGGACAAAGCAAGCAGCTTTCCTGGAAGGGTCATCATAAAACTACAATTATCACAGACAGCCATTTGGTGGAATACCAGCAAGATCACAACTTTACTGCAATGGTTTACAACAGAATACCTCTTTGTGTATTTCAACCAAAAATTAATGTTTAATTTCATCATTTTAAGCTTACTGCCTATCCTTCTTCTACTGGGCTGGGCTGACTGGGCTGCCTCCTTACTACCCACTATACAACCACCTGGAGAAAATACATTAGACTTGGCCCCCTTCGCTGTTTTTTGTTTTTTTTTCAGCTATGTGGCTTTCTGGAAGTTCATCTCAGTGTGCCACCACGCTTAGTAACTCAGCTACCAGGGAACTAAAAGCATAAAGAACCTTGAAAGCCCACAAGAGCACACTAGAGCCCACAAGAACTCACCCTTGCATTTTAGGTATGTTCAGTACAATATCTTAACTGTAACTATCCCAACTATATATCATCATAATATTTTAAAAGTATGTTCAAAGAATGTCTATGCAACTTAGACATAATTATTTCTGAGAAAAATACAAGCTGGACTGGATTAATGGCACCCTTCACTAATATTTGGTTGCACAACCCTTGGCAGGGATGACAGCATCCAAACGTTTCTTGTAGCCATCTATAAGTTGTGTACATCTGTCTTCTGGTAGTTTCTCCCACTCTTCAACTCCAATTTGTTTCATCTCATGAATGTTTCCAGGATTCCTTTTACCAAGGACAGATTTCAGTTCTTTCCAAAGGTTCTCAATTGGATTGAGATCAGGACTCATTGCTGGCCAGTTTAAAACAGTCCATTTTTTCCTTTTTAACCATTCTTTTGTACTTTTGGATGTATGTTCTGGGTCATTGCCCTGCTGGTAGACTCATGATCTTAGACCCAGACCTAGCTTTCTGACACTTGGTAGCACATTTTGCTCCAAAATACCTTGGTAGACCTCATTCCAGGCTTCCATTTCCTGAGGCAGCAAAACAGCGCCACAACATTATGGAAACTCCACCATATTTAACTGTGGGATGGGAGGTTTTTTTTTCCTTATAACTTTCATTTCTTTGCCTGTAAATGTATTGTTGGTCTGAATGGCCAAAAAGCTCAAGTTTGGTTTCATATGTCCACAGAACATTTTCCCAGACATATTGTGGTTTCTGAAAGTGGGTTTGGGCAAAGATCAGGTGTGTCTTTTTATTTCTGTCTTTGAGCAGTGGGATCTTCCTTGGCCTTTGCCCATGAAGTCCTTCTTTGTTTAGTGCACATTGTATGGTGTTGGTTGAAACCACCACTCCAGATTTCTCCAGGTCAGCCTTAAGCTCGTTGTATGTTGTACATGGTGTTTTTCTAACAGTTCACACTGATGTTTGAAGACTTCTTGGATTAATTTTCCACTTCCTACCATGTCCTGTGATATTCTTGACAGTTCCATGAGCAGAAAACTTCTTAATATTGTGAACTGTAGACACAGGAATTCTAAGGTCTTTGGAGATGGCCTTGTACTCCTTTGAAGTTTGATGTTTGGTGATAATGGCTTTGTTGATGGTCTCAGGCAGCTCTCACGTTTAAACCATTGTGAAAATGGAACAGGGAGTAAATGTGGCCATTTTAAACATTAGAGACATCATTCATTGGTTGATTCAAGTCATGTGAGTACTGACAATTGATCATAGGTGTGCCTAATTTTACTGCAATGGGAACGTGTTCAAACAGTTCAAATTTATTTGGATTCTTTATAAGGGTTCCAAAAATCATGTCCTGGCAATGTACTAGTTTTTATACTATTTCTTTTTTTAATTGGTCTTGTTTTATTTGATTCTTTTATGTGTCAAATATGTGTTAATATATAGTCCAAAGCCATTTCACTTGCTACTTTTGTTTAGGAGATATCGGACAGTAAGAGGTTGAATTGCAAAGGTGCCAATAATGTTGACCACAACTGTATGCCATACTAGGTATAAGAACATAAGAACATAAGATATGCCATACTGGGTCAGACCAACGTCCATCAAGTCCAGTATCCTGTTTCCAACAGTGGCCAATCTAGGTCATAAGTACCTAGCAGTCTCCCCAAAAGATACAGGTTCCTCAATGCTTATATTGGGTTAAGCAGTGATATCCTGGGTCCCTTTTAATAATGGGTTATGGACCTTTCCTCCAAGAACTTGTCCAAACCTTTTTTAAACCCAGCTACACTAACAGCTTTTACTACATCCTCCGGTAACAGGTGTCACCCAGTGAAGGTCCCCAGAGGCTAAAGCGTGAGTTTTTCACTGGGGCCTCTTCTTAACTAGCAATGGGATGGTACAAAAAGGCGTTGCAATGCCCTCTGGGAGTTGCAGTCCTGCAAGCTAAGTAAAGAATTGAGTTGTAGTCGAATGGTAAGGCTTAAAACAGGATTTTTTTTATTCCCCTTCTGGGCGGATTTCCAAAGCCATAGAAACAAAGACAAAAGGACCATACGTCTGGTACAAAATAAAGGAACAACAGGAACCAAAAGTATTGCTTATCTTCAGCTTTACAGAGGAACAAAAAGGTAACTCAAACAGTCTTTTTCATACACAGGTAAGTTTCTTCACTTCTGTTTCTTTAGAAAACTTCCAACAGCCTCTTTAACATAAAGAAGTGATTTCATCAGAAATAATGAGTGTACAGTCCATACAACTATCAGAGGCTGGTTCCTCATAGCAAGCAAACTGCATTTCTTCACATTCCTCTTCTGAATGATTCTCTTTTGGATTGTAATTAATGCTATTATTGAACAGTCTCTCTTCACGGCTAAGAGAGTTCCCCTCCTCCTCTCTGAGTGAGTGGAATGGGAAGCTACCACATTCTCTTGAGTTTCTCTTTTGAGAGCCACACAACTCTTGATAGGTGCAGAGAAAATCTTTACATTCTGTTTCTCTTATATTAGAAGCAATAAGCCTACCTTCAAGCTCCCTTTGCTCGGAGTTTCTCAGTACAGAAAAGTTAGCAGAGTTCTGCCATGACGGAAGCGTCTTACTGCCTTTCTCTCTCAGCTTTCCTTTAGGCATAAAATTGCTTTCAGTACAGAAGCTCTTTCCCTTCTTGTACCTGTTGCTGGGAAGGCTGTTCTCCTCGGCTTTCCTAAGCCTGGCTCCTGGAATATCTCCTCTGTCACCTTTGTGGTAAACTTCACTGAACTTTTGTTTGGCTGTGCACTGCTCTCTAAAGCAGTCTCCCGTGGTTCTCTCAGCTACCCTGGTTCTACCGGGTCTCCAACTTCCTCCCGTCCTCCAGTTATCAGCTGTTCTCTCGATACCACGACTCTCTGCTGGTCTCCTCCAGTTACCAGCTGTTCTGTAATTCCCTGGTGGTCTCTCCTCACTAACCTCCGGTGAGTGAATTTTGTCTGCGTGTGTCACGGTGTCTGCCTGGGCTCCGCCCCCTCCCAGCTGCCCTTCATTATCTAATGAACTGTGAGTTAGCTTGCTGCTTGGGCGTGCTCTCACACCTTGTGATGCAGTATGTATATGTTGCCTATAGCAACTCTGGGACATGTGCTGCTCTGAGCTGTCAGTGTCAGATCTATTATCCTCAGTAGTACCTATCTCCATAGGTTCTGACCGATCTACACCATGACACAGGTCAGACCAAGGTCCATCTAATCCAGTATTCTGTTTCCAACAGTGGTCAATACAGGTCACAAGTACCTATCAGATTCCCAAAAAGGTACACAGATTTGACGTTGCTTATCCCAGGGAAAGCAGTGGATTTCCCTGATCCTCTTTAATAATAGTTTATGAACTATTTTTTTAAACCTAGCTACACCAACAGCTTTTATTACGATATCCTCTGGTAATGAAATTCAGGGTTTGATTACATATTGAGTAAAAAAAAATATTTTCTCCTGTTAGTTTTAAATGGGTTACATTATAGCTTCATTGCATGTCCCTCAGTCTTTCCACTTTTTGAAGGAGTAAACAACTGATCCCTTGGGCATGGGGGCTGGGGAGAGGACGCTGAACAGTGAACAGCGACAAAGCAAACCCATATTCAGAGCTGCAAATGTTAAGTATTTGCTCAGTGCTACTGGACCTAAGTTATATCCCCCATGGTCAGGGTCAGGGTATGAAGTCATGTGTCCACAAGAACATGGCCCATGACAGTGGCATGGCCCCCAAGGTGCATGCATGCACCACTGCAAACCCCTCCAAGCAGGAGAGGTGGGGTTTGGACAGCACCTTTTGATACAAAGCATCTTGCTGCTAGTATGTTAAACAGCTCATTTGCATGCCCCACCCCTGTGTTGTACTCTGCTGGCTCCAACTCTAGCTTTGAGGACAGTACTGGCTGAAGCACAGAGCACAGAACCCTATCTCCTGACACCTCCACACACACAACACCAGCAGCCCTCTGATGTCTATCCAGTGCACATGCCCCAGCTTTGTATTTGTCAGGTTGTGGTCTAATGCCATGACAACTGTACAATACAGCCCCTCCAAATAGGTGCCCAAGGTAGGCGTCTAGGTTATCTGTTAACATTGCCTATACACCCTTTTTTCTTCTATGTGTTTGCCCTGTCTCTGCCCTTCATGGCATGCTAGCAATGAGGGGTGAACTACCACCTGGTCAGAGACAGGTGGTAGCTGAACGCATGCTAGTGTTGTCTTTGTGCCTCTAGAGCACCACCAGCATGGTTGTACCAGCAGCACTCTGCAAGTTGCCACCCACTTTCCACCCAACTACACCCTAATCCTGTCTATCTGCATGCTGTTCTGACCAGACCCAGCCAAGGTTGTCCAGCATTTCCTGTCCTGTCTTCCAACCACTGTGCCCAGTGAACATATATTCTCTATTGCAGGAGGAACCAGAGCTCAAAACCCCAAAGGTTACTGAATCAGTGACAACAAGGAAGTGAAGGGTAATGGTTGTTGGTGATTGCCTTCTAAAGGGATATACATGCATCCATCTGCCAACTAGACATAATGTCCTAGGAGGTGTGCTATCTGCCAGGTGCCAAAATCCAAGATATTATAGAGAATTTGCTGAGACTCATCAAGCTACTGACTATTATCCAAAAATGTCCATTCGTGTTGGCACATATGATACTGCTAGATATCCCTTCAAGCATATTGAGAGTAAGTTCATGGCTCTGGGAGAGAGAGTTGGTGCAAAAGTAATGTTCTCCTCAATCCTCCCTGTTGAGGATAAAGGCCAAGGCAGAGAAGCTCATGTCCTGGAGATGAATGCATAGCTTCATGGATGGTGTCATCAAAAACGTTTCAGTTTCCTGGACCATGGGATGATTTTCCAAGGACTACTGAGTACAGATGGTATCCACTTATCTAAGAAGGGTTGAAATGTCTTCCACAGCGGAATGACTAACCTACTGAAGAGTGCTTTAAGGTAGGCTTATGGGGGATGGGTAAACAAAACCCTCAGGTAAGTAAAAGTTCTCAGATAAGTAAAACATTAAATATCTTTGTAGAAATGGGAAAAAGAGACAACATCTGGAATTCATTATGTACTAATGCCCATAGTATAGGAAATAAGATTCTGGATCTAGAGGCTATAATGGAAAATGCTGACTTGGATTTGGTGGTGCTGACCCTGTGCAGTGCATCCCTGGGATACGCAAGGTGGGGTCAGGCACCACAATTTTGAAAAATGGCAGCAGGGGTGTAGCAGCATTTAGACATCACTTCTACCCCCTGTTCTATGAAAAGGTACTGTGGGAGGGGCCTGGTTTAATGGAGGCCCACAGGTCACCAATGCTTTTAGCATGTTTGGGGGTCTGCATCAGGGCCTATGGGCCACTAATGATTTTTTCTAGGAAGGGAGGGAAGGAGAGTGGTTCAGGATTGGGGCCTACTGGGCCACCAATAGTTTTACTTCTGTTGGGGGGTTGGTGTCCCCTGTGTTGTGCCGATGGCATTGGGGTCTTTCCATGAGGCCTGCAGATGATCACCTGAGGTGAAGTGTCAAACTGCACCTTAGATTATCCTTTTGCTGCTGGCTGGATCTTTATGCCTGCCCAAAGCTGCTTTAAGTTTCTGCACAGTTTTTTTTATAGCATGTTCAATTAAATATGCAGCACTTTGCATGCAATTTGCATGCCCACTTCCCTACAGTTTAGTGCAGTAGTTTTTCAGGTGGTTTTTTGCATGCTAGCTTACTTTCTGCTTTGGAGAGCAAGACCAGCGCCAGAAAAATGCTGCACTAAGGTTTTCTAAATTGGCCGCAATGTCTCATTACCTGTTAACATGAACAGAAGTAAAGAAATGTCAAACCAGTTCACTAATGTGAAAGATTTTCTCTTATCAAGTGAAAGCAGCAAAAGGCACATTTCACAGTGGAACATCCAAGTGCAATCTGGAATGTCAAAGCCAGAGTGTCTGAAAAAGAAAGCAGGCATCTGCAAATTCAGGCATTCATTTCAGAAACGTGGATGTGCCCAATATGGATATCCCCAGGACCAAAATATCTAATAGCATAATGGTTAGAGCAGTGGCTTCAGAGCAGGGTGACCAGAGTTCGAATTCCAGTGTGATCCTTTCTGATCTAAGGCTAGCATCTTAGTTCTCCATCTTCTCAGGATGTTTTAAGGTGAAAACAAGCACTTGCCTGGAACCTGGAGCAGGTATAAACATGGACGTCTACTATAGACATCCCCAACATTTCTGTGTAAGTCCATTGCTCCTCCTCAGACATGCCTCACCATACCCCCTTGCCTTCTCAGATGTCCCTGCAGCGGAGACATCTGTGAATGTCATCTGTGTAATGGCTACTGAGACGTCTCTGTGATTTCGATGTCCACGTGCATGTCTTCAAATATCGAAATCATGATTGAACCTTTCTTTAAATTACCCTGTAAATAATGTCTCATTTCCTGTCACTGGCAAATTGCCCAGATTGTAATTTTTCTATAGAAAACACAGAAAACCTGGAATGTGGATCACTGCCCTTTACAGACAGCAATCAAAATCTGATATTTAAAACTTTCTTTCCTGGCCAACAGCCAGAAGCCACATTCCATTATAGACAAAAAAGGCAGATTGCCAGTCTACACTCAAAAGAAATTAAAATGAGCTATCGAGTATACAGTACATGGAAACTGATTAGAAAAGGTCCTGTGCATTCAAGATTTAAATGTGCTGTTAAGTCCGTTCTAATGCAGTCATTATCAGAGGTGCAATCAAACGCACAGATGTTTGAATCATCTCCATTTCTTTTCCAGTTTTACTGTTAAATCTTGCATCCAAGAATGCCAGTCTTATTTTGATTTCAGCTCCCTCCATCGTGGGATATTCTGCCACCCATCAAGTTCTAGTTATATAAAATGTTAATGATTAACTAATCATATTTTCTTTTCTTAATTTATAGGTAACTGACAAGAATTTTCTTTGTCAAAATAAACCAGCATTGTTTTATCCAGAGCCAACCCTTCCACTAGGCAAGCTAGGAAATCACCCAGGGTCGTACAATTTTAGGGGTTGGCAGGCACAGCAGAAGATGGCCTACAAAGCTGCTCCATCCCTCAAACCTTCCAGGAGCAGTTCTCCTCTTTCTGCTATTTCTTCCGCCAGCCTCGTCATGCCCATATTACTTCTCTTCTCAAGTCACTTCATTGGCTCCCTATCCGTTTCCGCATCCAGTTCAAACTTCTCCTGCTGACCTATAAATGCATTCACTCTGCGGCTCCTCACTACCTTTCTTCTCTTATCTCTCCTTACAACCCCCCTCGGGAACTCCTCTCTTCTGGAAAACTGCTTCTATCTGTGCCCTTCTCTTCTATTGCTAACTCCAGACTTCGCTCCTTTCACCTTGCTGCGCCTTACGCTTGGAACAAACTATCTGTGTCTGTACGCCAGGCACCTTCTCTAACCCTCTTCAACAGCTGAAAACCCACCTCTTCGCTACTGATTTTGGATCTTGACTCACCTGATCTCCTTTTTCTTTCCCCTTGCTTTATCCCTACTTACACCTTCTGTGTTTGTCTTGACTAGATTGTAAGCTCTGATGAGCAGGGACTGTCTCTTACATGTCTGTGCAGCGCTGCGTATAACTTGTAGCGCTATACAAATGTTCAGTAGTAGTAGTAGTATTTCTTAATGTTGGCACTGAAAATGTAAATAAGGCCACCACAAAGCCTCGGATTCAAGCACACTCAAAGCCCCTGCGAGTCCCATTTTCACATGCAGAAAACCAGCTTTCCAAGTCGTTCTCAGCCTCAAAATAGCTAAAGCTTGCCTTGGAAAGTTACAACATTGTATGAAAGTGCATGCCTTTGGCCTGAGCACTGCAACAGTGTATGGAACCAGTCTGAACCAGTCCTGGAAATTGCGTTGGACTCAACTGCATTCCATCTCTCATCATGCTGTCCACATGACTACCTCATGATAGCTGTCTTCTGATTTGCTAAGCTAGCCTGGTGACCTAATCAATCACAGAGATGTGCATGAGCTCTGCCAGCATATGATCAGGCAATAAGATGTATGCAGAGACCACCTTGTGCTTTTCTGGACTATCTGCCACTCCAAGACTGTCTTTTGCTTCTGCCACCTAAGACTTTATGCTTTGGCATTTGCTTTTACCAAAGACTTGTGCAAGCACCTCAGGTGCTTTGTACCCTCTGCTACCCCAGTACATGAGAGAAGCCTAACTCTTGGACTGCACACAGCTTTCCTATAAACAAGGGCTGGAGCCTGCATAATAAATCAGACCTTCCTTTCCCAAAACAGCACTGACCTTGGAATCTGACTGGGACTTCGCTATGGGCATAGTTTGAGAGGAGTGAGGGAGGTCATTACCCCCCAAATGTGTTGCCCGATGATGGCCATGATCCTTGTATGCCTGCAGGGATCCAATTTCCCATGAGAAGATAGGAGGCTTTGCTGTGATTGCAGCCATCTCCTTCTCTTCTGTCCATGGGAGTTTGATCCCCAAGGGCAGACAAGCTTTGCGGCCATTGTTGCGGCAACTCATTTGGAGAGAAAATGTCTGTGGGAAGAAGAGAAGGGGATTGCAGCATAGTCCCCTTCTATCTGCCCACAGGACATTGGATCCCCCATGAGCAGAAGAGAAGGGGCAGCCCAGAGATAAGCAGTCTGTCCGTGGGGATCCGATCTCCTGTGGGCAGAAGAGAAGAGGGATGCCCGGTGGCCTGCAGCACAATAGATTGTGTGTGGAGAGAGGAGTTCAAGTGAGGTGGAGAAGGCAGGGACAATTTAAAGGGGCAGGGGCCTAGTTATAAAAGGAATATGGAGGGATTTTAGGGCAGGGGATGGGAGTGCGTGGGGGGGGGGGGTTGGGGAAGGAGGGAGAGTCTGGAAGGATAGCAGAGGAGGGGAGCCAGCAGAAGAAAGGTTGACGGGGGAAGGAAGACTGCAAGGTGTTGCCAAAATATGCATTCCCCTCCCCCAAAACACACACAAGCACCCTGTCCCCAACCCCACATCACACACACAGGTATCCCACCTCTGCCTGACACACACACACACACAGGCACCCTTCCTCTGCACAGCAGACATGCATACACAAACACACACACATGAGCACCTCATCTCCACACTACACATACATAGGCACCCCATCTCTGCATGGTAGACACACACACACACACACACACAGGTACTCCACCTCTGTACAACAGATGCACACACACACACGCGGGCACTTCACTTCCACCCATATGCACACAGTCACCTCACATTCGTACCACACACACACATACAGGTAGCTCACCTCTGCTTCATACACACAGATGCCCCGCACTCCACCCACACAAAGGCACCTACCACATCTCCTCCCATGTACAGTCACACCACAGTTGCACCACACACACATACAGACACTTAATATCTGAAGCTATAACTGTTGTTATCTGTATTTCTGTCTAAAGATGCCACAAAGTATAGGAACATGAGACAAGCAAGAAAGGCAATGGGGGGTGGGTGTGAGGTGTTCAGAAGCACTGGCTTTTAAGAGTTTGGCCTGGCTTCTAAATCCACACAATTTGTCAAGTCTTGCAACAGAGGCACAACACATTTGGAATTTTGGTACCAGCTATAGGCTGCACAGCTGCACAAATAAAGTTCTGTCACCACGTGCACCTCTCTACTAGTTGCTGGTTTCACATTTGCTGAACAGTAACATGAGGTACAATTCTTTCTGATCCCACATGTAGGCAACACTGCCTCTCCTCATGGTCTGCCCCCTCCTTTAATCCTGGTGATTCTTGTTCAGAGATGGCTCATGGAGATCCAGCATTGAAACTAATCAGAAACACGGCCACTTCTGAGCAAGTGGCACTGAGATTGCAGAGGGGGAAGACTATGGGGAAAGGCTACACCGCCTGCATGTAGGATCAAAGAGGCCTGTGCATCTCATGCTACTGTTCAGAAAATGTGAGGCAAAGTGTCACCTGCCTCCTTTATTTCTTGTGTTACATTGCATGCAGAGCTTGGCTTTTTTGCGTTTCAATTTAATTTTATCTACATATTTCTACTTTGAGTTTATTATAACTTATTCTGTATTTGGTGAGGGTCTAACTGTATTTTACCTGTGCTACTGAGACCAAGGGGTATGTTTACTAAACCGTCTTAAGGTTACCGGTGCTAGTTGCAGCGTTAATGTGCAGAATGCCATATAAGGTAGTGGGCGGTCCGGAGGTAAGGTTGTAAGGAAACGGTATTGTGCAATAGTGGGTACTGAGGCACATTACCACGCATTAACCCTAAGTTCATGCCAGCACAACATTAGAAGCTATAAAGATGCAGCCCACTGATTACTGCAATGACTGTGGAGGCAGAGGTCATGGGTTTTATCCTGCAGTGGTGTTATGTAAGAAGGCTGTCTGAGGCATTTCCTTTTTTTTTATTTAAATCAGTGCAGTCTGAGGCATTTTCTTTTTTAATTTAAATCAGTGCTGCCAGCAAAAACACCCTCACAGTGCCATAACCTAAGGTGCGGCATAAGGCGCCCTATAAGGCTCTCTATAGGGCACATTATAAAGTGCACGGTCCACCAGGGCACCTTATAATGTGCCCTATAAGGCACTTTATAGGGCGCTCTATAGGGTGCCTTATGAGGCACCTTAGGCTACGGCATTGTGAGGGTGTTTTTGCTGGCAGCACTGATTTAAATTAAAAGGAAAACCTCAGGCAGACTTATTAAACACCACCACTGTGGGATCAAACCCATGACCTCTGCCTTCACAGTCATTGAAGTAACCAGTGGGCTGCATCTCTATAGCATCTAACACACCGCTGGCTGGCTACAGAAAGACTGCAGTTCACCACACAAACTGTCTGCTGTGGTTACCAGGATAGGGTAAACCAATCCGTACCCATGCTGCACTGCACATGCAGATCATCAGCCTACAGCTGCTCAAAAGATGGGGTATGCACCTCTATAGCACCCTGGCCTGGTAGGGGGAAATGACCGTGTGTGTTACAGGCACAGAGTAGCTACAGACCATGGCATTGTTCGGTTCCTGTGCTCACCCTGAGGGTGAGGTGGGGCGCCCAGCACCAGGTCCGCAGCACCTGGCTTGGCTGAGATAGGATGTGCTGCAGGTCCCCATCAGTGCCAGTGTGTGATAGGTAGTCCTTGCAGACACTACTAGGATACACCTGTGTCCATCTGTATTTCCCAGTCATGTCTAGCCCTTGTGGACTATGATGCACCCAGAATTGTGCATAGCTTGTGTGGTTGCCATGGTCACATGTTATAAGAGAAGAGTGGTGGTTGGACCCAAAATTGGATTATGTAGCACCACCCAACCCGCCCTCTGTGGGTCAGGGTGGGGGACAGGATCTCCCACCAACAGATCCACATTCTACATCTCTGCAATGGTGGCAGTAGAGGGGACCATCAACCCCAGTTCTGCTGGGGAATAGGCACCCTACAGGGCAGTCAACGCAGATATGTACACATCACATAGGGCAATGGCAGACAGGCAGTAGGCCTGAAAAAGTTCAGCTGCCCCCCACTACTATCTGACATTCACCAGCAGAGGGCACAATCAGTCTCCACCCGCTATACCCTGCAAGGTGTTCCAGCCATACACATGCTAACTGCAGACAGGCTGCTAGCTAGTGCATAGTGCATGTTCCTGGAGGAACTGTGTGCACCCAAAAATGGATGTAAGCACACACACCAAGCAAGCAGGTCAGTGATTGGGTCCCAGAAAAGAGAACTCATAGATAACACTTGAGAGAAATACTGCACAGCACTATGGGGGAACCTAACCATGTCACTGCTCAGTCAGGGTGAGAGTGACCCCACAGCATGACATGCTGTGGCCACCCTGTCCATGCAGGTGGTGGTCGGGCACTACAATGTCCCAACCATTGCCCTATGCCCTGTGCAGATGCATCCTGCCTAGGCCGCCCTGTCCGGGCCATACCCACAGTACCTTGCTCCTCATTATGCACATTGGCAGACTAACACTGGAAACAGTGCAAGCAGCGTGGTCTCAGTAAGGTGTAGGCAGCCACAAAACACTGGATAGACATACACACACTCCCACACCTAAGCCAGCATTGTGCAAATATAGAGGTTTTTGGCAACCCTGGCCGCCACACCAGTCCTGGGCACAGTGCAGGCATTGCTATGGTACGTAATACTGTTGGGGTCACTCCCCGGGTTGGTAAACACTGTCAGAAACCAAAACTGAAACACACTCCACAGATATCAGAAAGGTTGCTATGCTGAATCTCTGTCAACAAATTGTGTTTAACTTAAGATTTGTTTTCTGACATTAATCATAGCAACCTTTTGATATATGCGGAACGTGTTCCCAAGTTTAGGACAGCATTGATAAGGTATGCAGGTGCTAGTATTGGGAGATGCTGCTCCACGCAGGGCCCAACAGCCTGACTCTCCATGAGGCTTTGGATAGTGGAGTCTGTGGGTGTGGGTGTTTGTGCCCCTGTTGGCCGCTGCTCTAGGGCAGAGGTTCCCAACTCCAGTCCTGGTGGGCCAAACATGGTTCAGGTTTTCATGCTGTCCCTAATGAATATGCATGAGATACATTTGCATACAATGGGGGCGGTGCATACAAATGCAGCACAGGCATATTTATTAGGGACAGCATGAAACCTGAATGGTGTTTGGCCGTCCAGGACTGCAGTTGGGAAACTCTTCTCTAGGGATTGCATATGTTTATGGTGTCTGTGCTCTGTAGGGTAAAATGCAGGCGTTTCAGGCATGTTTATTTTATCTGTAATAAAGTTTCCGTCTTTATTACTATAGTTTAGTTCTGGGTAAAATATAGGGACATGGTTTGCAGGAGCCACAGCTGGGACTTGAACCTGTGATTTTCTGCCCCTGAACACATTGGCTGTGTGTACTCCACCAAACTGTTGCCACAGAGGCAGATCGTTCCCTGGGGATACCATGACTGTTCGTCAGACAGACCTTGTCTGTTGCAGTGCACGGCACCCACCTAAACAGGGCTTGGCCATGGTCTGCTGTGGGCAGATGCCACTGCCCCCTCTGCCACCAGCACCCCTCCGCCACCATGCTGACATGCCCTTGTGCCGGTGGTGCTGGTGGTGCGCAGTCCCAGGCAATCCAGTGTGCCGGTACGCAGCTGCCTATGGTGCATGATATGGGGTAGGGGTGCCTGCATAGACATCCATGCTTCCCCCTGGCACCGCCTGCCAATGTTATGTGCTCTTTGGGGTACTTGCTGGGTACTGTCCCCTGGGACACTGTGGAACACACACTCGTGGCCATGTTTGCCCTTGGTCAGTTGCTGTCTTGCTGGTTTTCCGCTTCTACATTCCTATGTGTCACCTAGGCATCTGCCTAGTCCACCTTGTGCCCCCGCTGCCCCACTGTATGTCCCGCCTGCATCCCCCTGTACCCCATTTGCAGCCTCACCGTTGTGCCCTCTCGTACTTGGGCACTATGATGTTGCTGCACATGTATCACTACTATCACTTTTCTTGGTTTCCCTGCCTTTGCTGCACATTGCTGACTGAAATGGTCTCTCTCTCTTGCAAATGTGCCTCTAGCGCAAGGTTTTCACTGGCGCTAATTTTCAGACCTTCATTTCACGGTGTTAGTGTTCATGAAGCCTCTCCCCGCCCACTCTCTACCCATTGACCCCTTATATCTGTCCCTAGGGAGCCTTACTCCACCCTCTGTGTGCCTTAATGCCGGCGGAGACATTATCGCGCGATATGTGATGTTCTCGCATGGTAATGCCCCATTATCACGCAATAACGTCACTTATCGCATGATAACATCTCCGCTGCGACGTTAGCGCTGTTTAGTAAACATACCCCCAAATGTTCTGTTTCTGTGTAGGATCTGTAGTAATCTGGCTTGTTCAGTTTTCTGAATAGGTGAAAAGAGGTTCTAAGGCCCACTGCAATATTTATGGTACAGCTCTTCTCTGGCTAGGCTCCTTATTGCATTAGTTTTAGATGCTGGTTTCATTATGGTATGGTAGATTTGCATTACAGGTAATTTTCAGTGACTTTTATAGGTTTTTGTGTTAGTTCATTCTTCTTGGTACTGGAGAGGCCGTTAATGAGATGACACTAGAATCAGATTTTTTTTCCTTGTATATTGGCAGAATTGCTATGAAAGACCTAGATAAGATTCTCAAGAGCAGAGATGTCTCTCTCCATACAAAGATTCGACTTGTTCAAGCCATGGTATTTTCAATAACATCATATGGATGTGAAAGCTGGACAGTGAAAAAGATAGACAGGAAGAAAATTGATGCCTTTGAATTATGGTGCTGGCGGCGAATACTGCGTATACCATGAACAAGAACAAACCAGTCGGTACTAGAGAAAATCAAACCTAAGCTTTCTTTAGAAGCTCAGATGACAAGACTTCGACTTTCATACTTTGGACACATCATGCGAAGAGAGAGATCATTAGAGAAAGACATCATTCTTGGCAAGATAGAAGGTCAACGCAAAAGAGGAAGGCCAGCAATGAGATGGATTGATACAATAACAGCAGCTAAGGGTACCAGTCTGTCAATAATGAGCCGCCTGACTGAAGACCAAACACAATTTAGGATAGCTATCCAGAGGGTCGCCATGAGTCGACTCTGACTCGATGGCACTTAACAACAGCAACAATGTTGGGTTCTATGGTGAAATGGCCTAGAATTTGGCAGCTAAGATTTAGAGTTTAGAAAATGCAAAGGTCATGCCTTTGGACTACAAAAATCCAAGAGAGAAGTACAGTACAAGAGTTCAAGTACTTTTGTGCAGAAAGAAGACCAGGATCTTAAGGTGGTCAGAAGGTATAAAAGTCAAGAGCAAAATCTAGGAGGATACTTGGGTGGTTAGGGAGAGGAGTGGCCAGTGGGATAAAAGAGGTAAATGCAAGCTATTTTCTATATGGGGACATGCATCAGCATGCCAAATCAAAAACAAGTGTTCTCGTTTCGCTTCAGTTTAGCTGCATTGGGAGCACGTGACTGAAATGTGACCATGCTAAAAATGCCACACTACCCAAGCAGCATGTAAATAGGCAGGGTTAAAGCAGAGAGTAGATGGAGAGTGGGTAGAGACATGAAACACGGCTGGGGTGGCCATGCTAGTCACGCACAAGCAACACGATGATGCTGTTAGTACGGGCACAACTACCACCTACCTCTGACCAGGTGGTAGTGTCACCCGCCTATCAGTGCACTCCAAACACGTGGTTCAAACATGAGCATTAGGAAATATGATGGGCAGAAGCAGGGCAAACACAAAGAGGCCCATACCGGTTCCCACACATCTACCTGCATTGGCTGGGCAAAAACTGGATTTGCAGGAGATGGGCCTAATTCTGCTACTGTGGAGCCTGGACATACCTGCGATGGCAGAATCGGGGACATAGACTCTGGACATATGGGAAGCTGCCTATCACAGTGCCAGAATGCCATTGCTGTAGTGAGGGAGCAGTGGCGTCCTGGCTCCATGTCAAAGAGCTGTCCACAGGACGGCTCTGAATGACATGGGGGACATCTGCCCCTGCAGTCCACTGTCCAGCAGTCACTGGCAGATGCTGTCAACTGGATCCTGGCTGCAAGGGCATGGCATCGCAAGTGCAGTGTTGTGCAGGGGTATGCAACACACGATTTGGGCGGCATCCATGATTTATTCCACCTTCGGGATGGAATAAACTGGGCATCCAAGTCATTGCTAGGGAACATACAGAGGCATGACCAGTATTGCCTCTGTACGTCCCGGCTGGTGTCCCCTTCCCCGCACTGCCCCCGCTTCACAACACCTCAGCACCACCCCCTTCCGCCTCTATCCAGTGCTTCCTGCACAAACATTGTGTACATGTGGGGAGCACCGGCAATGGAATCAAATTCAGAGGCTGAGTGTGGATTGGATATCCAACCCAGATGTTCAACCCCATTATTCGTGAGATGGAATTCCAGCCAAAGAATAATAGGGCAAATAGGCCACCTATTTAGAGGGCCTGCATGGTGAAGCTACCATGGCAGTGGACCACAACAGCCTGAGACCCACAAAACCAGGGTCTGCAGGTATGGAGTGACCATGCTGAGAGAGTGGGCAAACAACCACAGAAACATCAACAGCTATCTTGACTGACTGCATTCTGTATCTGCATATGCACTGGATAGATACAGGGCTGGCCTCAGAGTTAGTTCAAGATGTTGGAGCCCTAGGCTAACCTTAAAACGTATCAGAATCTAGCTTTGAATGCCCGGCTCTTTGTTAGAGGGCTGATGGTATTATGTGCTTTGCCATTGCAGGAATACAGTATAAGGCCTGTGTTCTGTGCTTCAGCCAGTTCTGGCCACATAGCCAGAGTTGGAACCAGGAGAGTATAGTGATGGGTAAGATATGTAAATGAGGCATTTCACATACTGATAATATGGTGGTGTGGCATCATAAGGTGCCATCTGACCCCTACCTTTATGGGTGGCATGTGGCAGTGCATACATGTCCCTGTGGTGCCATGCTGCTGCCAATGCCCATGTTCCTGTGGGCAACTGTCTCCTCACCCTGACTATGGAATGATGTGGCTGATGCTTACTGGCTCTTAGAGCTGCTTAATAAATCTAGCACAGAGTACAGGGTTCCTGTGTTGGATCTCAATGATCAGTGTCTTCTCCTTGGCCCCATTGCCCAGGGTTGGTTGGTTTATTTATTTATTTAACTAACTAACTGCATTGAGATGTTTCCTGGACTTGGGGAGCTCTTGTGGGCTACTAAGGTCCTGTGGGCTTCTGCTTCTCTGACAGCTAGGGCCTGGGTTTGGTCATCTCAATGGGGATGTGTGGGTTGCATTGCAGTGTTCTTCCCCCAGAACCCTTCCCAGTGGGGGGGAGTAACATTAGTGCTCTGTGTCTTGCACCTCCCATTATAGATGTCCTATATGGTGAGCCATGGGGGTGCTTCTTGACCCTATGTCACCATGCGATAAAGGTTCTGGCTGACAGGCTGCCCAGTGTATGTGTGCTGAGTGTGCATAGCTGCCAGACCCCTCTGGTTCTAACAGCCCCCTTCCACATTCCACAATGGTAATGGTTCTGTCCAAGCCACTTAAGAGGAGTGACTGAGAGGGCCCCTTCACACCTTGGATATCCTTGCACTGGGTACATCTATAGAATCAGTTTCTGAAATGGCTCCAAAGATGACTCTGTGATTTGGAAGTCTATGTGCCCATTTTCAGATGTCCAAAACATTCTAAAATAACCCCCATGGCAACTAGTAAAGGTACAGAGAAGAGCCATCAAAATAAAAAGATGATGAAATGGAGTCCCTGTAAATGCTAAACAGATTAGGGATCTTCAGTTTGCAAAAGGAGATGCCTGAAAGGAGATGTAAGAGGTCTATCAAATAATGAGTTAGGTGGAACAGATGTTTATGCTTTCAAATAATACTAAGGCTAGGAAGCACGCCATGAAACTATTATTATGGGTAGCACATTTAAAATAAAGTAGGAAATGCATTTTTTTCCTCAATACACAATTAAACTGTAGAATTTTTTGCTAAATGATGTGGTCAATGTAGTTAACTTTGCTGGGTTTAAAAAGATGTAGACACCAATGCTGGGGGATTCAAGATGGAGGATGATATACAGTACAGTAGACATATAACTGGGCAGCTCCCCTCTTTTGGTTGCTATTGATTATATTTTGATTACACAGGTCTGCAAAAAAATTTTTCGAGAGCTGTTTTGGTTATTCCACGTAATCTTTAAATTTTTTGGTGCGCTGAATCCAAAAATGACCTCCATTTTGTCATAGGACATCACGTTTCCTAACAATTTAGGTAACTATGGGGTATGTTTACTAAACTGCGTTAGTGCAAATCGCGTTAGGAGCCACGTTAGTGAAAGGAAAGCCAAAAAAGGACATGGGCGGGACATCCTAACCACTAACCCGCGTTCCAAAAACTAACGAGCGTTACAGGGCGCCGTGGCGCATTACTGCGCGTTAATCGTATGAAGGCGTACAGACACAAAGCACTGAAACAGAGCTGTAGCACAATGGTTAGTGTACTGACCGCTGTTACAGGCAGCATGGGTTCGAGTCCCCAGTGTGCCTAACGCAGAAGGCTGGCCCAGGCATCACCCTGTACATTACATAGGGAATGAGGAGGCATGTTTTTCTTTACGTTGAGTAGTGGTGCCAGAAACACACCCTCGCAGTGTGCCTAGCCACGTGCGTGGCTGCGTGCGTGGCTACGTGTGTTGGTACGTGCGTAGCTAGTGCATTGGTGCGTGCGTACAATCGTGCGTGGGTACGTGTGTTTTTACCAGCATGGGCACCTAATATTACAGACTCTTTAGGGTGTCCTGCACCTATGCATTATGCTAACAGATGTACGTGTGATGGCCTATGGTGTATCTGAGCCTGTGAGCAGGTGCTGGATTTACCCAGGGTTGGATTGTGCCAGTCACACCCATGATGCACTGCACATGCAAATCAGCCATCCACAGATACACACCATGGGGAATGTACCCCAACAGCACCTCAACCTGGTAGGGGGGAAGTGATCAGGTGCACCCCCACAGTACCTCGGCCTGGTAGGGGGTACTGACCATGTGTTGTACTGGCACAGAGTAGCTACACACTGTCACATTGTGCGGGTACTGTGCTCACCCTGAGGGTGCAGTGAGGTGCCCAGCACTAGGTCCACAGCACCGTCCATGGCTGAAAGAGGCCATGGCGCAGGTCCAAAGCAGTGTTAATGTGTGAGATAGGTAGGTAGTTTCTGCAGGAACACCTTGGACATCTCTGTCTGTTTCAGTCAGGTGTAGCCCCCATGCACCACCACCCCCCTCCCCCAGGGCTGAGGGTGGCAAACAGGGTCTCCCATCAAAAGATCCAGTCTACCTCCCTGCAAAGGTGGCAGTAGAGGGGAACATCAACCCCAGTCCTGCTGAGGAACAGACACCCCACAGGGCAGTCAATGCAGCTCTGTACACATCCATAACACAATAGCAGACAGACATTAGGTCTGGGTATGGTATGCTGCACCCCACCACTATCTGATATTCCCCTGGTGCAAGCCATCACCCACTGCACCCTGCAAGCCACTCCATCACAACACATACCAGCTGCAAACAGTCTGCTAGTGCCCAGTGGAGATACCTGCACCCAGAACTGGGATGTCAGCATACACAGCAAGCAGATACATCAGTGACTGGGCCCCAAAAGGAAACCCATATCTATCACATGAGAGAAATACTAGATAGCACTATGGGAGTGCCTAGCCATGCTGTGGTCACTGCACAGTCAGGGTGAGAGTGATCTCTCAGCAGGATATACTGAGGTCACCCTATCTGTGTAGGTGGTGGCCGGGCACTACAATGTGCCTGTCACTGCCCTATGCCCTGTGCAGATGCACCCTGGCCAGGCCACCCTGTCCAGCCTATACCCATGGTACCTTGCTCCTCATTATGCACATTGGCAGCCCAATACTGGCAACATTGCTGGCAGTGTGGGCTGTGGAAGGTGTTTGCAGGCACCACACACTGGATAGACAGACAGCCACCCCCACACCTATGCCAGCATTGTGCTACTATAGAGGTGGTCAGCAGCCATACCCACCACACCAGTCCTGGGCATAGTACAGGCATGGATATGGTACACAAGACTGTTGGGGGGTCACTCCTCAGGGTGGTGAACACTGTCAGAGACCAGACCTGCAGCACACACCGCAGACATCAGAATGATTGTTATGGTGGAGCTCAATGAGCAAAATGTGCTTAACGTAGGAATTGATATCTGCCAGTTATCATAGGAAACGTTTGATAGCTGTGTACCATATACCCAGGTGTAGGGTGGCATTGCTAAGGTATGCAACTGCTAGTATTGGGAGATACAGGCAGGGCCCAATGTCTTGCCTCTCCAGGAGGCATTGGCCAATGGGGCCTGTGGGTGTGTGTGGCCCTGTTGGCTGCTGCTTTACGGCAGAGTTCCCCAACTCCAGTCCTGGTGTTCCAAACACTGTTCGGGTTTTCATGCTGTCCCTCATAAATATGCATGAGCTACATCTGCATACCATGGGGGTGGTGCATAGCTATGCAGCACAGGCATCTTTATTAGAGGCAGCATGAAACCGGAATGGTGTGGGGCCCTCCAGGACTGCATTTTCGGGACTCTGCTTTAGGTAATGTGCCTGTTTCTGGTGTCTGTGTTTGGTGTGGTAAAATATAGGCGTAGTAACCATGCGTATGTTCTCTGCAATAAAGGAGTGTCTTTACTATCACTGTTTAGTGGTGGGTAAAACTATGGGGACTGGGTTGGCAGGAGCCCCAGCTGGGATTTGAACCTGTGACCCTCTGGTCTTACAGGCACTGGCTGTGTCCGTTGCACCACACTGTGGCCAAAGAGACAGTGCAGTCCCTGGAGATAGGAAAACTGGCCTGACGAGTCAGAAACCCTGCTCTGCACAATTTTACTGTGGGCTCATTTACCTTGTATGGAGACAAAAGTGCAAATAAACCTCAAACAGACCTCGAAAAAAGGGGCAAACACCCATAACCGAGCTGGGCAACAATGATATCATTGGGCAACAATGAAAAACACTCCCAGGAAAGCTCCAATAAAATGAAATGCTTTTTGAAAGGGTCTACGGAGCGTAGACCCTTCCAAACATCATTTATTTTTTTGGAGCTTTCCTGGGAGTGTTTTTCATTGTTGCCCATTGCTATCACTGTTGCCCAGCAGGATTATACTTTCTACAATATTTCTTGTGGTCATTTTTAAAGTTTTATGTGAACTTTTGTTCTGTGCACATGTATCACACTGCTCACGTTTTGTAGGTTTCCCCGGTTTTGCTGTACATTGCTGACGGAAATGGTTTCTCTTCCCTGTAATATGCCTTTAACGGCAGGTTTTCATTCGCGTTGGAATTGAGCTCAGAAATTCAGCGCGTTAGTGAGAGGGGAGCCTCTCCCCGCCCACTCTCTGCCCATTGACCCCCTTCTCTCCGCCCACTCTCCACCTTCTGCGCTGTTTTAACGCGCCGCGGGGCTTTACGATCGTTACGTGCGGTTAACGCGCGTAGTATGACGTTAACGGTCATTGGCGCGTGATTACGCGCGTTATACTGCACTTACGATCGTTAACATCATACAACGCGCGTTATTCAAGTTTACCGCACTTTAGTAAACATACCCCTATGTTAAATAAGGCAATACCTCAAAATAAATGGAAATAGACTTATAAAATTAAAGTTTTATTACAATATTTTCATGAAAATCCTTTTATGAACTGAAATGAGCTCATCTACACACACTAAACTCGATTCTTCTTCCTTGTGAGGCTCCTCTTGGTGCATTTACGTTTGTGAATAGCATCTGGAATGTCTCTCTGAAGCATCCAACTGTAGTCTGCCATCATTGTAATGCTCCATTTTCCCTGGTATCTCCTTTCCATCTCTTTAATCTCTTGGTGGAATCGTTCACCTTGTTTCTCACTCACAGCTCCCAAATTTTCAGGAAAGTAGTCAAGGTGGGACTGGAGGAAATGCACTTTCAAACTCATCAGGCAACCTAAAGCTTGAAATGCTTTCAGCATTCGTCCGACGATCTTTTTGTAGTGAGGATCTTTGTTATTGCCTAAAAATTCTGTACAACTTCTTTAAATGCAATCCACCCTTCTTTTTGAGGATCCGTAATGATATTGACAAACTCTTGATCAACTATAAGCCTTCTAATGTCTGGTCTGACGAACACACCTTCCTTCAATTTTGCCTCCGACAGGCCTGGAAACTTGGTGACCAAGTATTTGAAGCATTCTCCATCTCTTGGAAGTGATTTTACGAATTGCTTCATCAATCCCAATTTTATGTGGAGAGGTGGTAGAAGAACTTTATGGGAAGGTACCAAAGTTTCTCGGAGGACATTTTTTTCACCGACTGTTAGCACCTCGGCTGCCAACTCTTCTTGGTCCAGTGATTTTGTCAGTCTCGACTGTCCCATAGACACAGAAAACAAGGATATTTGGTATACCCAGCTTGTTGCCCGAGCAGCATGCACAAGACCTTCAAGTCCCCACACACTTGCCAACCATGGTCTTCATATTTAAGTTTACGAAGAACCAATTCCAAGTTCTCGTAGGTTTCCTTCAAGTGTACAGAATGACCTACAGATATGGAAGCGTAAAAACCGTTGTGGAGTAAAACTGCTTTGAGACTTCTTTTTGAAGAATCTATAAAAAGACGCCATTGCTCTGAATCATATTGGATTTTAAATTGACCCATCAGACCTTCGACATCGATGCAATAAACCAACTTGTCTTCCTGGGCGAAGTAAAGAACAAACTCCTTTTCACGATGTCTGAACCATGAAGATGACATTCCTGGCAACAATAAATTCCTGCTTTTCAGCCTTGATCCGAGTAACTCAGTGGCATCTTTGGGAAGATTAGTCTCTTACCAAATCATTCATCTCCTCCTGAGAGAGCAATTTTGGTCTTGTATCATCTTCAAAGTCAGAACTTGATTCGTCATCTGGTTCAGGTATGACTTCACCTTCATCGGAGCTAGGTATCTCTTCCAAGGTAGTAGGGAGCTTGGGTAATGGTATATCTGTGCCATGGGGGATGGGATGAATTGCCGAGTGAAGATTGGGGTATGAAATGGAATGCTTCCATTTGGAATTAAACCCTTTCACATCGCATGAACAAAAGTAACAGTCGTCACTATGGTTCTTTTGCTCTCGCCATACCATAGGAATCCCATAACGGAAAGATTTTTTCTTACCCTTGAACCAGTTTCGGAGGTCCTCAACACACCATTTGCACACTTTATAAGGCGCCCAGACTTTATCTTGATCTCCAATTTTTAGTCCAAAGTATGCAAAGTATACTTTTTTCACAAAGTCTGTAATATTTTGCTGTTGCTTCAACACTGTATATTCACCGCAGATGAAACAGAAACTGTCTGGCGAATTAATACACTTTTGCGGAGCCATAACATAACGGTTGAAGAATGACGAGCTAACCACGAATTGCGATGAAAAAGTGTGAACAGCCTAGAACCAAGAACCTGATGATGATTCGTGCACAAATGTGGCATGCAGGAGAGAGCAGCTCTGTGTCTGTACACGAGATGTCACAGTGCTGGCCACACCCCCCTGCACTGACCGGAGCTGCTGCTATCTGCCCTGCATCTCCCTCCCACTGGATTCTTCAGGAAAGATTAACCCCTTCTACCATTAGAAGCACGGACTTAAAACTTGCTTAGCTTATGTATATATTGCTGACCATTAGATTTACAGTGCTATATTTTTTTTTTACATAACTCGGACAACCCCTTTAAGGTTTTTTTGGCATTTTATATCTTAAATGCACTTATGTGAATTAATTAATAGTAATTTGAATGAATTAATAGTAATTTGAAAAAATTTGATAAATTTGAAGACAATTTTGCATGTTGTGGCAAATCATGACGTCTAGGAGTTTTTTCAATATTTTATTTATTTTCAGCACACCAAAATACATGGAAATTAGATGAAAATAATCAAACAGCTGTTTTAGTCACAGACCTGTGTTATTTCAATGAAGAAAGGCAAGAGGAATGAGAAAATTCAGGTGTTTCCTGATTGGCCCAAAATCTGTCTGATTGGCAGCTCTTTGCAAAACCCTTCCTAGATTTTTTGCCTTGTGAATCTATTGATTCATGCTGTAGAGACTTACTCCAAATATTTTTCTTTTGTCATGTTCTTGTGCCAGAAATTCTGTGAAACCATGTCTAAGTATACTATCAGAGACATTTACCAAGCCTAATCCAGATCCTCGTTGCCCATTTAGTGAAGATCACTAATCTAGGAAGGGTTTTGCATGGAGCTCCAGTCCAGTCAGACTTTGGATCAATCAGGAAAGCAGACAAAGATTACTAGCGATACAAGACAGAATTAAATGCCGGTTGGCTAGAGCAGCCCCATGGAGATGTAATAGCTCTTCCTGCAAAATGCCTGTCTTCTAACTGAGTGGTTACTGCTTTGAGGCCAGCCTGCCTGTGAGGACACTGGAGGGGAGGGGTAACAAAATTAGGATTTTTTTATTGTTGTGTTTGGGTTTAAAATGATATGAATGTTGATATTTCCCATGTTGTTTCGAATGAATACACATCCCTGATGTATACTTCCCTTTGATTTCTGATGTTTGGATCCCCCATATCATGTGAGCTTAACAGAAAGTGGTTTATTTATATATATTTTTTTTTTCACTTCATTTCTATAGTTTTATGTTTTGTTGACTGAACTTTATTTCTATACAAATATATTATTGGTTCTTGCTATTGTTTATAAATTGCAATAAAAATAAAATAAAATTTAAAAGAAAGGATTTAAACAAGATTTGGCAGGCCAAGTTCATATACCATTTTAGCCATGAGGAACTGAGAAAGCTACCACTTGCACATTGTCATTCAGATAGCAACACTATCCAGATAAGTGCCAGCTCCGCCTTAGCTCCTCCTACGGACCACCCTGGCACTATTTGGTCAGAGGATATATTCAACAGTGTTGCTGAATATTGCTCTCACCGGGGCTCATCCAGTTAGCAGATACCAGAGAGGTTCTTCAGAATATCAACCCCATAAATTATAGTTGATGCCTTTTTGTAAGATATTTGTGACAAGCTTTCAAGAGTTAAACTCCCATCATCAGGTCATTGCAAAAGGACTTGAGGATAAAGTTGCTGCAGAAATTCAGAGTTTGATATAAGCTGGTTAGAGCTGGCTGCAGAAATCAAATGCTCATTGAGTCAGCCTGATGCAAGCCCGGGCATAGATGTGGAACGAGCAAGTTGGTTCTTCTCTAATGATGCCTCATTCTGTGGCATTATACTGTAAATAGTATTTTCATTTCATGTAGTGCAATTATAGTAGCATTAACTATTCTTGGCATGTACATAGGAATATTATTCACTTTACAAGCGGTGTAGTTTATAACGCCTTCGGGTGTTATACGGTCAGTTCAGTTTCACTTAGCCAAGCAGAGAACAATTTTCAAAGTGACTTATGTGGGTAAAAAGCAATTTACCTGTGTTAATTGGTTGTCTGAATATCGCATTCCTTTTTTTTTTTGTTGTTTAAATGGCATTTCTTAATGCCGCTAAAAGTCTGTGTATTCACCCAAAACTCCCATACCTTTAGCCACTTTAAAGGAAGCAGCCTCAAGGACATGTCTAGATCAGGGCAGAAAAACACCTCTTTAGATGGAATTTTCAAATTTTCCAACCAAAATCATCTTGCACAAAAAGCAGCTGTTAAAAAAAAACACTTCTACTTTACAAACACAAATCTCAGGACCAGAGTGTTTCACATAGTTTTTGCTTTGAAAATTAGGACAAAGCCACGGTAAAAAAATGTGCAATTTTGTTTTAATATAGACAGTTTGAAAATTGCCTCTTGAGTACTTTTAGAAGGGAAGCAACTTGTTCATGATAAAATGTTTTAGAAACTAACGTGTTAAACTTTTATAGTATACTGCCATCTTGTGTCAGCACTACATAACTCGATAAGTTGTCTAATATTCTGTATTTACTGTTTATGACAAACTGCCACATTGGCCTTGATGCACTAAGCAGTGCTTTAGAATGCTGTACTAAGCTTCCGCTCACATCACTCTAAGGCACAGGCTTAAAAAAAATCTTATACAGCAGGCTAATAGCATGCAAATTCCAATGATGTTAAAAAGTGTGCCATGGCAGGAAAAACAACACACACTGCTGAGATAATATGCAGTCATTTGCTGTATCATGAGTAAAAGATTTCTCTCCTTCTCAATGAGTGAGCAAGGATTGACTCACACACAGACAGGATGGGAGACATTGTAAAAAAGGCCAGCTGGACTCCTGTCACTCCCCTGCAAAATTTCCCTGGTAGCCCAATGGGCCCTGACGCCCTCTAACTACTCCAGATATTTCCATCCCCCCTCCAGACACCTTTGACTCCACCTGCCCCCAGAGCGATCTGTTCCAGGTCATCCCTTACCTGGGCACCTCCTGCACCAACTATATTTACATTGTTCAGGAGGGCATCCAGAAGTGATCCTCTCCTCACCCCAACATCTTGGAAATGGCAGCATCTGACCAAAAGTGGTGGGTCAGGACACACTTCTAGGGGTCAGTCTGCCAAATAAGATGGCTATTTGGAGAAAGAATTGTCACTTTATGCCTCTCCAGACCAGGTAAATATAGTTGGTCCAGGTAAGATACACTCTACTACTGGAGGCTCTCTGGTCAAAAGCTTCCCTGTGCGGAGTGTCTGAGCCAGGAGTGCCTTGGACCAGACAGACCCCAGGGTTATCAGGTGTGCTGGGGATGGAGGGTGTAACACATAAGTGAAGGTGAGTGGGGTTGTTAGGGGGAATTCTGGGGACTCATGGGAGTCTGGGAAAATGGGGGTGTTGGGAGGTGTTACAGGAGAGATGAGTGTCAGGGGGTATGGTCCATATTGAATTGTTGCTAGAATCCAAGGGAGCAGGATATTGCAGAAGTTTGGAGATAGAGTGTTGGGAGGGGGGGTGTTGCACGGAAGCATGATGTGTGAGGAGGCTATAAGAGTCTGGGGGCATTGCAGGTGTATGGGAGGGAGGAGTGTCCAGGGAGGTAGGGTTACATTGGGCCAACAGGGATCCTGCTCATCTGTGGTGAAGTGCCAAACATCACTTCACAGGATCCCTTTACTCCAATCCTAAACTGGTACAAAGATTCAGCACTAGAAGAAGAGTAAAAAAAATCTAAATTATAGCTTATGTGTTTTCCATCAGGAACAATTTGTTATTCAGTGATTTGTATGTGTTCTGCATGCACTCTGTCCTACCCTTTTGCATAGTGGTTATATATGCTGATTTTCCCAGGCTAAACATTTTTACTACATTGGGAGTAAGATTACCACAGAAAACATTTGAGTAAGCCACTGCCCTAAATGATAGACCTCTTTATTGCATTGGGACCACTGATAGTAAAAGGAAGCAGCACGGTTGCTAGAGTTTTAGAAACAACATATCATCGTTAATCAAATTTGGCAAAATTATATCAAATTCAGGACTGTATCAAGTTAATTTGTAAGTGCCTCTTGCAGCTTCCAAACGGCATGCTGTTTTGAAAGAAGTTGTAATACCTATTGCAACTTAAATCTAGAACCCTGAGATATGGTTTCTGACTGTCACTGATTGTATAATTAACAGGAATCCTGTACTTGTGGACTAGTTGAAAGATTGAATTTTATGCTGTTAACCATAATTGCTTTCTTATGGGTAATTTTATAAGGCACTCCTGGGGTACCCCAGAAAAAATACTATGTGGATCAGACTTAACGGTATGTTTACTAAAGGGTGTTAAGAAAGCAAGTGTCCCATTAATGCCTGTTAATGGCATCCTTGAACCCTTAACACTGGGAGAACACTGCCTTAAGGAGCATTAAGGGAACAGGAGGTGAAGAGTGGGCGTTAATGGGGTAGGGAGTGGACGTTAACAGCAGGTGCTCCCTTAACACCTGTTCTGCAATTATGCTTAGAGCCCTTTAATGATGGGAACCCTAACGCCAAGTAAAATTTCATGGAAAGGGTGTATTCTGAGGGAAGAGAGATTATTTAAACATCTGCAATGTGATACACAGACAGAGGAGCCCAAGTCAGTGATAGTAGTGCTCCATTCGCAGCAACAGCATAGTGGCCAAGTAGGAAAGGGCACTATATTGATGGTGTACATGGGTCATGCAGTGGGGATTGCTGGTGCAGAAGACAGCCCAGGCAGCTGCCCATGTGGCACATATGTGATGTCCGGTATGATCCCACAGTGACAGTGATGGCACACAGATATGCGGAAAGGGATGTGCAACATGCGGTGGTCCAAGGGTTCCTGGCAACCTACTGTAGGCAGAGACCCCAGCTGATGTGAGGTCATGCCATGACTGCACCACAAGCACACACTAGGTATGGAGAACCAGGGCCATTGTGCTACTTCTGCCATGGCATGTGATGTGTGTGTGCCTGTCTCATGGGCTGTTCCACTGAGCAGACATATCCCATGTGTAAGACAGGAATGTCAGGTGCACCAGCAGCATACACAGCCATTGCTAAATACAGACCAGACAACTTGTCCCCATCCAATACCTGCCAAATACACCTTGTCAGACAGGTATGGCACAGGGCATGCAGAGATCACAGCAGACATAGGAAGACCCCTGCCCTTAACCGCATTCAACCTAACAATGACCACAGCTCCACCCAGGGACTACTAAATCCATACTGCAGCTCTGTGGCTCAACATGCAAAGCCAGTCTGTATATGAGTGGCAGGTCACAGGTTCAAGAGTTGGCTACATATTGAATATGGTATGTCCCTGTGGGTAAACATTATCCCATAGTGCAGGTACAGCACAAGAATGTGCAACCCCCAATGAATCAGCCAAGAGTCCACACACCCATCAACCACACAGACAGGATCCATTATCCACAGCTGGATGGAAAGGCAGGTTGATAGCATCAGCACACTGAACAGGCATTAACAACGGGCGTGTATGTCAGACTGCACTAATAGTGCCTGAACAATGAGCATACACTAATAATTCTTGAGCTGATATGGAGACTAATGTGGCAGGCAATGTATGTGTGTCTCTCCAGATTTTTGTGCCCTTCTGCACTGCACTGTGCCTTGCATTGCCTAAGCTGTTCCCAGAGTTAGTCAGCAAATGTGCATGATGAGAAGTGGAGGATGTGGGTATGGCCTGAAGCAGAGCGGTTTGGCCAGGATGTGTCTGCATCAGAGGTAGGGTCGATGGCTGTAACTTCATAGTATCCGTTTGCCACATGCATGGCCTGGGTGTCCACAGCATTTCATGCTGAGGGAGCACTCTCACTCTGACCAAGCTGTGACCATGGCACGGCTATGTATCCACATAGTGTTATAGTGTGTCTGACTTTAATGATGTGGGTACACTCACTGTCCTGGGAGCCCAAACATTGAGCCAAATGCTGGGTGTCCATGCTGTCTGTCCCAAGGGAGGGTGTGTTGACCAACTAGGCAGAGTTGGTATGTGCATGGCTGAGACAGCAGGTGCATTCTGGTTATAATGTGGTGGTTTGGTAGCTCCAGATGGTTGAAACAGCAGGTGGATTTGGTCTGTTCACTGTGGTCAGGGCAGGACCAGCAGCCCCGTGCAAGCCTAGACAGCTCCCCACAGCATTTGGCATCAGCAGCTACAACACTGGTTATGGACATGTGATGTTCTAGGAGAGTCCCAGTCCCACAGGGGCAGGACACAGGGCCCAGATGTGACAGGTAACTACAGCATGCTGCAATTTTGCAGGAAACACTGCAGATAATACCTACCACACACTGGCAGTGATGTGGATCTGTGGCATGGCTAGCAGAGTCTGTCTCTAGCATTGCAAGCTCTGGGAACCAGGTGCTGGGTGCCCATGCTCATCGTGATCGCTGAAACTGCTCAGTAATACAGTTTGTAGCTGTATTGATACCAAAATCTGCAATAGAGTAGACACCCAGGAAGGTGTAGATAACATGAGGAGGGATCTAGCTAAGCTTGAAGAATGGTCTAGAATTTGGCAGCTGGGATTTAATGTTAAAAAATGCAAGGTCATGCATTTGGCTGCAGCAATCCAAGGGAGCAATACAGTATAGGGGGTGAAGTACTTTTGTCCACTAAAGAAGAGCGGGACCTAGGCGTGGTTGTGTCTGATGATTTTAAAGTAGCTGAACAGGTAGAAAAGGCAACAGCAAAAGCTAGAAGGATGCTTGGGTGCATACGGAGAGGAATGGCTAGCAGAAATAAGGAGGTGATAGTGCCTCTGTATAAGTCTTTGGTGTGACTTCATTTGGAGTATTGTGTGCAATTCTGGAGACCGCACCTTCAAAAGGATATAAACAGGATGGAGTCAGTACAGAGGGCGGCTACTAAAATGGTTAGTGGTCTTCATTATAAAGCCTATGTGGACAAACTTAAGGATCTTAATATGTACACCTTAGAGGAAAGGCATGATAGAGGTGATATGATTGAGATAAATGCACAGGAGGAGAGCCTCTTTCGATTGAAAGCAAGTTCTGCTATGAGGGTACATGGGATGAGGGTGAAAGGGGATAGATTCAGGAGTGATATGCGGAAATAGAGTAGTTACTCACCTGTAACAGGTGTTCTCCAGGAGCAGCAGGAATCAGTCCTCACATATGGGTGACGTCGGCGTCGACAGAGCCCTCATGCGGAGCATTTCCCCAGCTTTCAAAGAAAGCCTTTGGGAATGCAGGCACGCATGAGCGGTCCCCTTCCCGCCCAAAGGTGCCATCTTGCTCAGTCTGATGACATAGCTAAAAGACAGCACAAAAAAGAAATGAACTATATACAACTGCAACTCCAAGGGGAGGAAGGAGGGTTGTGAGGACTGATTCCTGCTGCTCCTGGAGAACACCTGTTACAGGTGAGTAACTACTCTTTCTCCAGGACCAAGCAGGAAGTCAGTCCTTACATATGGGTGACTCTCTAGCTCTGGGCTACCAGGAACCCAGGCTGAAAAATAGAGCTCCCTCTAGAGCCTCAGCAACAGTGAGAGAATCTTCTCCGAGACCACACCTGAACGGTAGCCCAACACCAGGGCCGGATGGTAGGAGTTGCCTAAACCTCAAAGAGATTACGGAGTACCGCTTGCCCGAAAGCACTGTCCTTATGGGACTCCCTCTCGAGGCAGTAGTGGTCCGCAAAAGTCTGGCTTGAAGACCAAGTAGCGGCCCGGCAGATGTCTGCCAACAGAACAGAATGGAAGTGAGCTACTGATGCAGCCTTCGCACTAACCCGGTGAGCCGTTACTCGACCCTCCAGGCAGAGGACGGCTGCCCTGTACGCCCAGGCAATACAGTCTGCCACCCAGATGGACAACGTATGCTTAGTGACAGGCAAACCCAATTTATTAGGGTCAAAAGAAATGAAGAGCTGAGAAGCCCTTCTATGCCCCTGCGTACGTTCAAGGTAAAAGGACAGCGCCCTTCTACAACCCAGGGTATGCAAGACAGTCTCTGCCCTACTGGCGTGTGGCCTGGGAAAGAACATCGGACGTACCACCTCCTGGTTGAGGTGGAAGGAGGACACTACCTTGGGAAGGAACTTAGGATGTGTCCTCAAGACTACCCTGTTCTTATGGAACCTGGTATATGGCCTATCTGAGACCAGGGCCTGAAGCTCACTCACCAGCCTAGCTGAGGTGAGTGCCACAAGGAACAACACCTTCCAGGAGAGGAAACATAAATGGCAGGTTGCCATCGGCTCAAAAGGTGGGCGAGTCAGTTGCTGCAAGACCACATTAAGATCCCACTCAGTGGCCGGAGGACGAATAGGAGGCTTAAGCAAAAGTAGGCCTCTGAGAAAGCGAGACAACAGAGGGTGGCCTGAGAGAGATTGCCCATCCACCGGCGAGTGGTGAGCTGAGAGGGCACTGAGGTGAACCCGGACAGAGTTGGACTGAAGTCCTAGGTTGGAAAGGTGGAGCAGGAGAAGGGGTCCTGCTGGACCGAGCAGGAGAAGGGGTCCTCTTGCTGTTGAGAACACCAAGTAGAGAGCCTACGCCATTTCAGAGCATAGGCCTTCGTAGTGGAATGCTTCCTGGAGGCCAACACTACCTCCTCAACCTCCTTTGGTAGGAGAAAGGGAGCAAGGACTACCCTTTCAGCAGCAAGGCCATCAGATTGAGGGATTTGAGGTTGGGATGCAAGAGGGACCCCTGATCCTGAGTCAGAAGGTCAGGTTGCAGCCCCAGAGGAAGTGGAGTATCCACCGCCAAGTGCAGAAGAAGAAGGAACCACGGCTGCCTGGGCCACCTTGAGGCTATCAGGATCACCGTGGCCTGGTCCTGCTGGATTTTGAAGAGAGTCCGGGCCACCAGAGGTGTGGGAGGAAAAGCATACAGCAGGCCTTCTGACCAGGGGATCAGGAATGCATCTGCCGCCATTCGCAGAGGGTGCGGTTGTCTGGAACAGAACTTGGGTAGTTGCCTGTTCAGCGGACTGGCAAAAAGATCCATGGTCGGAAGTCCCCACTTCAGAAAAATCTGCTGAACCACCAGAGGATCCAACTGCCACTCATGAGGTTGCAGGAGTCTGCTTAGCCTGTCCGCCAGGTAGTTTTCCTGGCCTAGGAGGTAGACCGCCCTGAGGGTCATGTCCTGCTTGATAGCCCAGGAGCAGAGAGCTTGTGCTTCCAGGCACAGGAGTCTGGATCCTGTGCCTCCCTGCTTGTTGACGTAGAACATAGCCACCTGGTTGTCCGTCTGAACTAGGACAGACTGGTGAGACAGGATCTGAGAGAAAGTCCGTAAGGCTAGTCGAATGGCTCTCAATTCCAACAGGTTGATCTGCTGGGCGGCCTCCCACGGAGACCATAGGCCTTGGGTGCAGGCCTCCTGGCAGTGTGCCCCCCAGTACTGCAGGGAAGCATCGGTTGTCAGAACCTGAGTGTGTGGGGAGGCCTGAAAAGGAACACCCCTGACCAGATTTGGGAGATGCCTCCACCAGCGTAAGGAGTCCACCAAGAGTTTGGACACCTTTATTTTGTCTGACAATTTCCCAGTGGCCTGTAGCCACTGTGTCCTGAGGCACCACTGAGCCGGCCTCATGTGCAGATGGGCATTTGGGGTGACATGCACCGTGGAAGCCATGTGGCCTAAGAGCCAGAGGAAGAGTCTGGCGGAGACCAGAGAGTTCGCTCGAAACTGGCCGGCCAACTTTATCAGCCTATGAGCTCTGTCCACAGGCAAATAGGCCTTTGCATGGATGGTATGCAATCTTGCCCCTATGAACTCCATGTCCTGCGAGGGGACTAAAGTGGACTTGGGGAAGTTTATCACGAACCCCAGGTGCTGAAGCAGGGATATGGTTCTGAAGGTGGCTTGCCTGGCCTCTTGTGGAGACAGGCCCCTGATAAGCCAGTCGTCCAGATAAGGGAACACAAAGATCCCCTGGTTCCTGAGGTAGGCTGCAACCACCGCTAGGTATTTTGTAAAAACCCTGGGGGCGGAGGTGAGGCCAAAAGGAAGCACTCTGTACTGGAAGTGTCTTCCTCCCACCACAAATCTGAGGAATTGTCTGTGACTTGGATGGATGAGGATGTGAGTATAAGCATCCTTCAGGTCTAAGGAGCATAGCCAATCTCCCTGCTGGAGGTAGGGCAGTAAGATTCCAAGGGTAAACATCTTGAACTTTTCCCTCTCCAGAAACTTGTTCAGATTTCTCAGGTCCAGGATGGGTCTGAGGCCTCCTGTTCTTTTTGGTACCAGGAAGTACCGCGAGTAGAAGCCTTGCCCTTCCAGGTGGTGAGGCACCGGTTCCACCACCTGGTTCCTTAGCAGACCTTCCAACTCCTGAAGGAGTAAGTTTCTGTGCAGAGGGGGTCTTGGAGGCTCCCCTGGAAAGTAGGAGGGGGTATCTGGGTGAAGTGGAGCAGATAGCCCCTTTTGATGATGCTTAACACCCAAGTATCCCCTGTGATGGCCATCTGTCTGCGTACAGGGTCAGCCGGCCTCCTGTGCCCTGGAGAGGAGGAGAGGCTATGCTGGCATAGTCAAAAACTCCCTCCCTGCTGAGCAGGAGCCAGAGTAGGAGGCTTGGGAGCCTTCTGCCTATGGGGCCCATGACCCTGCCCCTTGGCCTGCTGGCCCTGTTGGGGAGCTGCAGAGGCCTGGTAGTGAGGGTAGGTTTTGTAGGCAGCGGTCTTCCTTGGGTAAAAGGTCTTTTTCCCCAAGCCCTTCTTCTTCTGAGAAGGGGCAGAGGTTTTCCTGGACAGCCTTGTCCAGGTAACAGTCTTGGTCCTGAGTTCTGCAGTCTTTTCGGCCATGGGCTTGCCAAAGAGGTTTTCACCTCGGCAAGGGACATCGACAAACTTGTACTGTACCCATGGCTCGAGGTCTGAGGATTGTAGCCAGGCCTGGCGGCGTGCACCGATGCCGGCCCCTGCTACCCGGGCTGAAGCCTCAAATCCATTGTAGGCTGCTCGAGATATAAACTTTGAGCACTCTCGAATACCAGAAAACAAGGCCTTGAACCTCTGCAAAAGTTCCTCGGACAAACCAGCAGAGAACCCGGCAATCTACTTTGCCAGGTCTCGAAGGTACATGCCCATGTACAGCTGGTAGGTCTGGACACGGCAAGGAAGCATAGAGCCCTGGAAGCACTTTCTACCGAGGGCATCCAGGTTCTGGGCTTCCCTGCCGGGAGGCACCGAGGAGTGCATCTTCTGACTCTTCAGGCGATGCATGGCCGATTCCACAACCATGGAGTGGGGCGGTAGCTGTGCCTTTTGAAACCCGGGGCTCTTGCGGACTCGATAGATGGAATCGACCCGCTTGCTTAGGACCGGCATCGAGGCCGGCGCCTCCCACATGTGGAAGAGCAACCGCTCCAGCATTGGAGGAACCGGGACAGTAAAGGCCTCCTTGGGAGGAGAGTCATACTGCACAGCCTCGAGCTCCTCGGCTCGAGGCTCCTCCTCAGTGTCCGCAGGGAATGCCAGTGCTTTGGCCATGTCCCTTACGAAATCCGAGAACCTGGTATCCTCTGGGGGGGACCTTGTCCGAGGCTTGGATCTCAGTGAGTCCGAAGGGACGCACCAAGTCCGGAAGGTGTCAGGAGACTCCGACTCCTCCATTTCCCACACCGATTCCTCCGAGGAGGAATCGAGCGGCTCAGAGTGGGCGGGCACCGACGCCATCCACCCCGACGCCGAGGGAACCAGCGTCGATGACCTCGGTCCCAAACGGGAGGCCGAGGATCGATTCGAGTTCACATGGTCTCAAGGATCGGCTCAGCCTCCAGGGTCGACTTGGACATCAATGTCCCGGTGGTCAGGGCAGATGCGCCGGTGAGACCAGCGATCAGCACCCGCTGCTGCTCCATGAAGGCAGACAATCGGCTCTCCAAGGCCGTCAATCTGAGTCCGAGCTGTCGCACCCCCAGGTGCCCTACCGGTGAGGCCTTGGTACTGCCTGAGGGTGGTAGTTGTACCTTCTCTATAAACCACAAAAGACACTTGTGTTCCAAACTAAGGGTTTTATTCCCCGTCCGTGAGGTATTTTCTCCTTGGCAAAACAAAGCAAACAACCCACTTCGGGCATATAACAGAAATCAAAAGGTTAAACAAAAATAGCTTACTTCAGCTTAAATGCAAAAAGAAAAGAATTAAACATTCTCAATGTTTTTCACAGGCTTTCCTTTTTGCTGCTACAGCACAGCTCATTCACATGGTTTTCTGTGAGACACGTTTTCCACCCCATACCTTGTGACTCTTATTCAGGTTATCTTCAACCCTTTTCACCTTAAGGAAAACTCTGGGTCAATTACCGAGACTGAGCATTCCATGGGCTCAGGAACTGTTGCTAACTCTGTATTCTCATATTCCATAGATTCTGGTTCATTAACACTCACTTTTTCAAGGTCAGCTGTTTCAAAAGGATAATGTAGGTTTTCCTCGTCAAGCAGGAAGTTGTTCTGTCCTTCTCTCTCAAAGCCTCCCTGGGAATTACCATATAGTTTTGTATGAGGTTTATGGGAGCTCAGCCCCTGCTGGTAAGCATAAGGACATTCAGGAACTTCCCTGGCTCTGCTGTTAGAGTGATTACGGTAGACTCTGAGCATGCTCGGGTCTAGCCTTTTCCTCACAGCTGCCCTAGATTGCACTGCTCTATACGGAGGTTGCTCAAACTCTGGGAGTTTAAAGTTGATACTAGAATCTCTAGCTTCTCCAAGTAAGTGAGCTTCTTTTCTCCTGGGTTTTCTAGCACAAGGGAAGGGATTATTTCTAAAGCTTATTTCTGGGTGGCTTTTTCTATTGCTGCAGGGTTTTACCCACTCGGGTAGAAAACAGCCACTATCAACACTTCTGGCTTTGTTACCTTGTACTGCAACTCCCCCACGTCTCCCGTGCTCGTCACACATGCATTCAATATCTGGTTTCTGCCTTCCAAATGTCTCACTCTGGGTTTGAGACTCACTCAGACCTTCGTGTGGGCTTGCATGCTGTCCCAGTAATTCAGACTCTCTTTCATTCCACTTCCATACTTTTCCCAGCTTCTGCTGCGCTGACCGTTGTCTCCCTTGCTGTGAGACTTGCTGGTTCACCTCCTCTCCCCCTCTAACTATTTGGGAGCGTATTATATCTCTGTGTTTCTGGGCTCCACCTCTACCCAGCTGATTCCTATCAGGCAAAGCAAACTCCCTTTGCTTGCTATCTGGGTGTGTCTTCTCAGCCCTTACCCACGTGTGCCTAGGTTGTCTATAGCAACCATCTGACAGTTTTTTGTTTATACTGTCATCTCTTCCCTGATCACTGCTGCTGATTTCCATTTTCTCAGGCTCCGATAGGTCCACCTTGTGACAGAGCTCAGGAGACCCAGCAGCCTCTGACTCGGACCCGACAGCATCGGGCCTGACGTCGGCTCCCCCAGAGGAGAGTCCACGAGGACTACAGTACTCACGTGACTCGGGCCTCCAACTCCACACGAGGATGCTTTTCAGGCCTCTCTGACTCTGAAGACCCGGGACGGCGATCGGGGCTATGCGACCTGGCCCTCGAGGAGCCAAGAGCGTCCACCAATGCCACCCTCGTGGGTTTCTTCTTCCTTCGATGCTCCCTTGAGGGGGACTCCCTTTCAGAGGAGCCCCGACGATGCTCGGGGTCAGACTCCCGAGACGTCAAGGCCTCTGACGAAGTCCGGACCCATCCAGAGGCAGATTTAGAGAAGATCCTCTCATGCTGGTGCTGAGGGCTCCATAATGCCTTAGAAGACATTTTGCAACAGGGACTACAGACCGTAGAATCATGGTCTGGCCCTAGGCACCGTAGGCAGCAGTCGTGTGTGTCGGTGAGAGACATCAGTTTCTTGCACCGATCACATTTCTTAAAGCCACTGGCAGCCATCGGGGGAAAAAGGGCCCCTGCAAGATCAAATAATTGGGCTGCCAGGGAAAAGAAAAAGGCACGAACGCAGTCTCTAAGGACAAAAACCGAAAAAAGAGATCCAGGCTCGGCACCGGTGTGCCGAGTCCAGGCGGGAAAGGAACCAACGTCGAACTGAAGAAAAAACTTGATCCAACGCAGAAAAATCAACTTTTTTCACGGGTGACAAGGACAGGCGTCCAAAGGGCTCCGCGGAAAAAAGAAGACTGGGCAAGATGGCACCTTTGGGTGGGAAGGGGACCGCGCAAGCGTGCCTGCATTCCCAAAGGCTTTCAAATGCTCCACATGGGGGCTCCGTCGACGCCGACGTCACCCATATGTGAGGACTGACTTCCTGCTTGGTCCTGGAGAAATTTATTTACAGAAAGAGTGGTGGATCCGTGGAATAGTCTCCCAGTGGAGGTGGTAGAGTTGAGGACAGTATCTGAATTCAAAAAAGCATGGGACAAACACAAAGGATCTCTAAAGGAAAAAAGGGGACCATTGTAGTGGTTGATATGGAAGGACAGACTAGATGGTCTTTTTCTGCTGTCATTTTTCTATGTTTCTATGTTTATGTGCTTGTAGCACACACTGTTAGTGCGTATTACTGAGCTGATGTGATGGATCAGTCCATTCTCCATTTGGTGATCAGCTGCAGACTGCTGTTCCACGTGTGCAGTGCCTCTTGGGTACTGGAGGGGCTAACCTATACTGGCACACACAGAAGACATTTTAGGCAGTGTCCTGCGGGCTCTATGATTCCAGAAATTGCTGTGCAGAGCAGTGTGGAGGTGTAGCCTAGTGGTTAGTGCAATGTCTCCATAAGCAAGGGATAGGAATTCAATTCCCATTTCTTTTTCTGTCTGTGTGCTACTCAGTTCATTTTCTTGCCTGTAGCAGTCCAGCTCTGCTGTGAATGGGAAACACATGTCCTTCTACGTTGTTATATGTTTTGGCCACAATTTAGGTCAGCAAACATGCTATTCCCCATCATGCCCTTCAGAGAGCATGGCTTTATTGGCTCTGCTGTAGCCCATTGCAGGGAGCCAAACATGTTCACCCAGCAGATTTGAAGCACCTGGGTGGAGGTGTGGTATAATGGTCATGGCACTGGATTGGGAACCAAGATACCAGCGTTTGAGGTCCACTAGCACTAGCACTCCTTTTGCGACACTTTGGACTGTTGCATTTTATCTATGACACAACCTTCATGGAATGACCACACCTCCTTGTGACCTTGAGCAGGTCACTTAATGCTCCAATGCCTTAGCTGACTGCAGGCTTGTACAGTCCCTGTTTTTCATCAGAAATTACCAATTTTTCGGTACAATGTACCCCAATGTGACTGCACTGATACAGCAGTATACTAACAGGCAGTTACATGCATACTGTTGAAACCTAGATGTGAAACATGAGTCAAGTATGACATCGTGACTGTAACTGTACAGCTTTGGCTCCATCACATCTCTGCATTAAATGCAGACACATCTTACCCCTCAGATGGCCACCTGCAGGTATCAGCTCATGTCTGTACATGCCCCTTTTGCCCAGTTTGAGCGACTCCTGTCCAGTTGTTGTATGCACATTTGTCTGGGGTGTTGTATGATGATTGGGTGGCTGGGATAGGTGTGAGACCCACATGTCTGGTATCAGGCCTTCCACTTTGCATTGCCACACTTTTTTCCCACACAGCACAAATGCATTGGGGATAGCACCTCCGGTACATTGATGCTGTCAGCCCATACCACACTCTCCTCTGTCACCATCCTTCCTTCAGCCCATCCATTATTCTCTGGCAGCTATGTGCAGTCATGTCTTCTTGTGCAAGCTGCTATACCATGGCCTACTTGTTTCTGCATTTTGACGCTTCACTCACGCCTCTCCTGTACCTGATCTGCACATCCCCACTCCTGCTCTGTCCTCTTTTGCTGCACATATTGTGCCACATCTGATTCCGCTGGGGGACACGTCTTCCCCATCCTCTGCCACACACTAACATTATAGTGTTTTATGTGCCTGCACCCCAGTGCATCAGTACAGCTGCTTTCCACATGCTCATCCCACTTACCAGCTGCTACATGGGATGTCCATGGTTCTGTCAGGCTTTCTCTAGGGCTCCCTTTTGCAGCGATAACATGACAGCCATTTTTGGACGATAAGGTGCATGCTTGATACCTTAACGCCCAATGTCCTGTTAGCGCACTTTAAGTGGCCCATTGCACCCTTACCGCTGGAACGCCTCCTATGCATCCAGAGCCTTTTTCGCATGGAAAACCCTTCAGCGCTGCCATTAATGATCGATAATGCCTGCTCCCTTTAGTGAACATACCCCTTAGTCTGACCTTCTCTTACAACAGCATATCTACCCTGGATAAAAGATTCTATCCATTGAAGAGTTTTCAACCAAATTTCCAACAGATTACAACGTTGGATCAAAATATCCCAATCTACCAAATCAAAAGCTGCAGAAAGGTCTAACAAAACTTGGATCCCTGCATCTGTGTAACATAATACTTCATCTTGCACTGCCAATAATACTGACTCAGTTCCATGGCTTTACCGAAAACTGGCCTGAGCGAGATCCACGATCCCATTACCTTCCATGAATGGACTCAACTTTATAAAAACGGTCCTCTCAAGCCCCCTAGCCAAAAAATACAAATTAGAAATTGGTCTATAACTACAACAGTATGATGGATCTAAATCAGTGCATCCAAAACTTTTAGCTAATATAACCCCACTTTAATATTTAAAAATTCACATGACCCTCATACGATATGTGACGATATCAGACTCCCATTCCCATCCCCTCTCTTATCCACTTCTCCCCCCACCCCCACCCCCACCCCCACCTAATTCAAAATATGATAGCAGCAACAACAGCAGAAGTCAGCCCTGGATCCTGTGTATCAGTGTGCATTCACATGATCCAATATCTTGCTTAGGCTTTAAGTTTCACAAATCCCAATGTGGTCACTTTTTCAGAGCAGTATATTCTGTCAATCTATTTCGTAACTCAGTTCTTTTAAAAACAGAACCCCCTGAGGAAACTGAGCCGCAGTGAAATGCAGAGGAAGCGTGACAGTTTGGCATTGGGGAACAGATTGAAAGCTAAGCACTGCTTTAATTCTATTATAAGTTTATTACAATGGAAGCTAAACATTTTGAATTATACCATAAGTTAATTATTATTAAGCAACAATAAGAAGGTCATTGATACAATATGGGCATTTATTCAGAAAACTGATTACAGCCTGAGTAAGTTATTTGCCCGGAGAAAGTCTGAGACCTGTTGCTTATATAACATAAGTGTCATGCCTATTGTTTGAATTTTATTTATTTATTTATTTAGACAGTTTTTGTATACCACCTTATCCTTCAATCAAAGCGGTCATGACACAATTGGGGGATACATTTAACACGCGGGGATATGAGACACATACACTAATACTTACAGGGAACATGGGCAATGGAGGGTTAAGTGGCTTGCCCAAGACCACAAGGAGCATCTGTGGGACTAGAAACCCCAGTCCTTCCAGCCCAAGGTTGCTGTCCTCTAGTGGGATTTGAACCCCTGACCTTCCGGCCTGAAGTACCTTGCCCCAACCACTAGGCTACTCCTCCTCCCTTCATCTTGCTGAAAGTATCAGAGAGTTACGAAATAGGCTTTAAGTTTAACAGGAAACCCACACAGGAGGAAGAGGAAGGTCTGTGAACATTCATTGGTTCACAGATCCCATTATTGTCTTCCATTGCTGGGTATGGATCAAAAGAATGGAAGGAGGTGGAGCAGCCTTCTTTCTGGGAGCCCCATCTAATGATGATGTGATCCCAACCCCTAGTTTTGGAACTACTGATCTAAATCCTCCTTCAAAATAGGAATAATTGAGGCACACTGCAATTTATCAGGAAAACAACCTTCTTCCAGGGATCTCTTCACTATCTTACTAATTCCCTATTTGGCATTTCCAACGCCTTTGGGTACTGAGAATGACAGGGATCAATGCTACAATTAACTTATCCAAATGATCCAACAGAATTCTGGGTTTGATAGACTTTTCGTCTGACCCAGTAGGGCATATCTTATGTTCTTATATACATTAGTCGTGTCTAATCTATAAAGTCATAGAATAGTATCATAAGTGGTCGCCAATGCACATAAATAAAATTGCAGTCATCTGCACCTTTCCTAGAGCTGGTATAAATGACTGCACCTATCGTACACGTGCTCCACTCAATTATCTACATTTCCAACACTAAACATGAACCAACCTGGTTGCAGGTCTCTGATCAGTGTTTCCAGTTCCTTTGCTTAGGTGATGCAGCATTCCCTAGACCTAAGGGAGCTATTATGACCTCCCAAAGGCCTGTGGGCCTTTGGTTCCCTGACAGCTGGTGTGTTCTGGCTGGGAGTTGATTGGGGTTGTCTGTCCCATGGAAGTGTGTAGGGTGCCCCCTGAGCCCTCCCTTTGGTAATTGCATGGGTTCCTCTCATGGAATGCCTCCAACTCTACCCCTTCCCCACCACCTCTACCCCTTCCCTTCCCCCTCTCCCTTTCCCCCTGGTTGCAAAACACCTTTCAAACTAGAACACCTTTGTCTAATATATGTCGCTTTTTGTGTTAAAACATTTTATTATAATTTCACCAAAAGGAAAAAAACAAACATTCATTTCATTACTAACTATGCAAATAGAATGCCTTACTTCTCGCTCAAATATCATTCCAATTATACATAACTCCAGTTATGATATAACCTCTACCGCTGCCAGAACAAGAAGAACAGGGATCCTGCTCCCTCTTCAGAATTAAGCCTCACGAATTCATAGGAGAACCTTTCTACGATCGTTTGATTTACTATCATAACACAAAATGTGTACTCCTCAATGCAACCTGTTAAGAGACCTGAATCGTCCCCAAGTGCTGGTCCTGTGTTAGATGGTGAAGTGACTTTCATGGACATTTGGAGAGAGTGTCAAAAACAAATTCTCTTTTGCAGGGTTTTATTGAGCAAACTGTTGCCTTTTCTGAAAAAGTGGTTGAAAAATCACGATTAGTTGATGAGTCTCTGGTTGCTACTAACTGGTGGCTCAACAAGCTGGAGGGCTAGGATGGGACCCTCCAGTCTGCCAGGACCTTGGGGCTTCAGGACTCTTATTTTATACAAGCATATGGAAGCAATAGAAAATGCTATACAAGCTCAGAATTTTAGATTCCTAAATTTTCCTCAGATGCACTTGTTGTCTCCGCTAATATTGTTTCACAAATATTGTAAGGAAGTGTTATTGATTCCTGAATCCAAAAAGATTGTAATATCTAAATTATACTATATTTCGGTGCTTCCAGCTGCACAGAATGTACAGGGTTCGCAGTGGGGCGAGTTGTCTGACTCTGTGGATCAGACTGCTTTTTTAGAAACGTCAGTGGATGTAATTTCTGCATGAGCCACTTTAATTGTTTCCTTTGCCAGAGGCGGATAAGCTGTCAGTTCTGCATCTGAACTTTCAGAAGAGAGGATCTTCATTTTGTGGTCAAAATGTAATTGTGTTTCCTGATGTTTCTTGGGCCACAAAGAAGGTCCTTCCTCCAGTTAAAACCTTGTGATCTTGCTGCTGAAGGGACCTTCTTCTTCTGCTTTCCTTGTAAGTGTCTGGTTTCCTCATTTGCTGGGTGTTTGGATTATCCTTTGTAGTTTCCTGGCTCTTTGTATGGACAAATGGCATACATTTTAAATTTAAAAAAAAGGAAATATTCAAGTTGTATATCATCATGCTATTTTAATAGCATGTTCAAAGGTATACAACAAAAAAAAGATGTCTGTGCAACTCAGACGTAGAAATTTCTGAGAAAAAAAATCAAAATATGACCTGGACAGGATTAATAGCACCCTTCACTAATATTTGGTTGCACAGACCTTGGAAGTGATGACAGCTTCCAAACATTTCTTGTAGCCATCTATAAGTTTCATAAATCTGTCTGCTGGTAGTTTCTCCCACTCTTCAACTGCAATTTGTTCCAGCTCATGAATGTTTCCAGGATTCCTTTTACCAATGGCAGATTTCAACTCTTTCCAAAGGCTCTTGATTGGCTTGAAATCAGGACTCATTGCTTGCCGGTTTAAAACAGTCCATTCTTAACTTTTTAACCATTCTTTTGTACTTTTGGATATATGTTTTGGGTCATTGTCCTGCTGGAGAAACCCATGACCTTTGACTCAGACCTAGCTTTCTGACACTAGGTAGCACTTTTCACTCCAAAATATCTTGGTAGTCTTCTGACTTCATGATTCCTTTAATATGTTCCAGGCTTCCAGTTCCTGAGCAGCAAAACAGCCCCAAAATATTATGGAACCTGCACCATATTTAACCGTAGGCAGGGTGGTTTTTTTTTATTTATAATCTTCATTTCTTTGCCTGTAAATGTATCACTGGTCTGCATTGCTGAAGAGCTCAAATTTGGTTTCATCTAGCCACAGAACATTTTCCCAGAATTATTGTGATTTCTCCAGGTGGGTTTGGACAAAGATCAGGCATGCCTTTTTATGTCTGTCTTTGAGTAGTAGGGCCCTCCTTGGCCTTTGCCCATAAAGACCTTCTTTGTTTAGTACATGGTGTATGGTACAGGTTGAAACCACCACTCCAGATTGCTCTAGGTCAGCTTTAAGCTCCTTTGATGTCGTATGTGTAACCTTCAAAGATTTCTTGGATTAATTTGCCACTTCCTACCATGTTCTGGGAGATTCTAGACAGTTCCATGAGCAGAAATCATCTTTACATTGCAAACTGCAGCAATAGGAATCCCAAGGTCTTTAGAGATGGCCTTGTACCCCTTTGAAATTTGATGTTTGGTGATAATGACTTTTCTCACAGCCTCATCTTCACCGTTGTAAAAATGGAACAGGGAGTGAATGTAACCATTTTAAACATTAGGGCCATCATTCATTGGTTAAGTCATTAGAAAACAATTGATCACAGGTGCATTTAATTTTACTGCAGGGGAATGTGGTTCTTCTGTTCAAACTGATTTGAATTGTTTATAAGGGTACCAATAATCATGTCCTAAGAATCGTAATTAACCCTCAACTATCTCCCACTTAAACATACCAAAATACAGGGAAACAGACAAACATATATTTTTGTCGGAACATACACCATGAGGAACAAGTCCTCTCGAGGTGCAAAGTTCCTTTTAATCGTTTTTAAAAAGGTGGAAAATATACTAATAGGCCCTGAGAGAGTAACCTCCCAACACCAAAGCTATTCAATAGTCACTCATATATCCTAAAGGTTGGAAAAACTACTTAGCTAGAGTAGTCAGACCGCTTCCGTCCTTCTCCTCTCACTCTTCTGGCAAAGAGGAATTCCAAATAATCGGTCCGACGCCGGTCACAGATCCAGCCAAGAATGATATGCATACAGTTCTTAAATTTCAAAGTGGCAACAATGTGAGGAAGCAATCTCCCAAAGCAGGTAACCCAACGTTGCGTTTCGGGCCGTAATGATTTCTGGCCCTTTCTCAAACCCAGTCGCTGGGTTTGAGAAAGGGTCAGAAATCTTTACGGCCCGAAACGCAACATTGGGTTACCTGCTTTGGGAGATTGCTCCCTCACATTGTTGCCACTTTGAAATTTAAGAAATGTATGCATATCATTTAAGAACTGTATGCATATCATTCTTGGCTGGATCTGTGACCGGCGTCGGACCGATTATTTGGAATTCCTCTTTGCCAGAAGAGTGAGAGAAGGATGGAAGCGGTCTGACTACTCTAGCTAAGTAGTTTTTCCAACCTTTAGGATATATGAGTGACTATTGAATAGCTTTGGTGTTGGGAGGTTACTCTCTCAGGGCCTATTAGTGGATTTTCCACCTTTTTAAAAACGATTAAAAGGAACTTTGCACCTCGAGAGGACTTGTTCCTCATGGTGTATGTTCCGACAAAAATATATGTTTGTCTGTTTCCCTGTATTTTGGTAATAATCATGTCCTGGCAAGCTCCCACGTTTTATACTATTTCCTTTTTTAATAGCTATTTTTTAAAATCATTTTGTGTGTCAAATATGTGTGCATAATTAGTCCAAGGCCATTTCACTGGCCACTTTTTTGGGGGTTTTTTGGAGATACTGAACATTAAAGGGTTGAACTGCAAGGGTGCCAATAATGTTGTCCACAACTGTACCTGTTCTTTGCATTAAGCATAAGCAGTTAATTAATTTACATTATGTGGTTGTGCTCTCATCCTTTCCTCACCCACATTATTTTTCCTGTACTACATATGCTAATTGCTATCTTTATTTCTGTTAGTGCTCCATATGCTCCTGTCTAAGCTTGTGTTTATATCCATATCTTCTTTTGTTCCTTTGTAAACTTTTAACTTCAGCTAACCCATTTACCACCTTGACACTCTGATAGGGCAATATATAAAAGTAACTAAATAAATAAAAACATAACATTTATAAAGATACAACAAGCGCTGTGTACACTTGCAAGCATCATCAAGAATTTGCCCCTTCTTCCTTAACAAATGCATCAAGCGGTTGCCAAATTTCCAGACATTTCTTAAGGTAACCTTTCCTGTCTGCAATAGCTGTTTCCTGTTTACTAGAGTGCTACCATTTATATCCGTTGAGATCAGAGTTGTTTTTCCAGGTGCCTAAGACGACTTTCAATGCTACCGAAATATATAAAATAAAATAAAATTTTTAAAAAAATCAAATAATTTAACTTCAGAGAGATCTAAAGAGCATTCTTGTGACCCCAATATTACTGTTCTATAATAAATTGGTATTTATTTATTTATTTTATTGATTTATTTACAGTCTCTTTTATACCACGCTATTCAACATCAGTGTGGTTTACATGAAACAGAATGCCTAGCACAGTGCAGCAAGCTAATCTGTGTTTACAAAGAACAGGTACTATAACTTGGATAAAACTGGGGTAACTATTTACATCTAGGTGACACGTTTTGTCGTGTCAAAAGTAATCATAGTCATGGATGGCTTGCGGGGTATGTTGCCGTGGCTGTACTAGATGGGGGAGGGGGCTATTAGAGCGCTGTCTTCTGGGTAGTATTTGAGGAAGAGGTGGTGCTTCAATGCCTTCCTAAACTGGGTTAGGTCAGGGATTGCCCGGATGCTGGGTGGTAGGGTGCTCCAGCATCTGGGTGCACAGAATCTGAAAGCCCTTTTTGCTGTTGCATGGGTGCATTGGGTTATTTCCTTCGGGATTACCAGTGTGTTGACTGCTACAGATCTTCTGGACCTATTGGGGGACATGGTTTGGATAAGCTCTGCTAGTGATGTGGAGGAGAGCCCATTGATGGCCTTGACAGTCAGCAGTAGGGTTTTGAAAGCGAGTCTGCCATGTATAGGGAGCCAGTGGAGGTGTTTCAGGATGAGCGTAACATGATCGCTCCTAGAAGCCCCGTGTAGAACTCTCATTGTGGCATTCATCCTGAGTTGGAGCGGGTTCAGGGTGGATTGTGGGAGCCCTTGTAGGATTGCATTAGCGTAATCAAAGTGCGGTATAATCAACACTTGATAGATTGTCCGGAAGTCGTCCAGCTCTAGTAGGAAGCGTAAGTGCCTGAGTGTTCAGATTTTGTGGTAAATTTCTCTTGCTATGTTGCTTATGTGTACCTTCATGTCCAGTCGTTGGTCTAACGTGACTCCAAGGTATCGGATTGTGGATTTGATTTGTAGCTCTGCTTCCTTAACCTTTAAGTGGGGTGGCCGGGTGAAGTTTTGGTTCCTCGTAATGAAAAGGACCTCTGTTTTCTTGTGCTGTATTCGGAGGTTTTGAGATTCGAGCCAGTTGGATACTGCATCAAAGCAGTATGTCAGTGGGGAGAGATCCAGCTGCTCTGTTGAGAATGGCATGTAGAGCAGTACATCATCTGCATATATCAAGCAGTTGACATTGAATGATCAGATGAGGTTACAGGTGGGCTGCATGTATATGTTGAACATCAGGGCAGAGAGGGAGGATCCTTGTGGCACGCCTTGCCTCTGGTGGAAAGGTTTTGATGTTGAGGCCCCGGATCATATGTGCTGCCATCTGTCAGACAAGTATGACTTGCACCATTCTAGTGCTGTGTCACGGATACCCTTCTCCTTGAGGCGTCCCAGGAGAAGCTTGTGGTTTACTGAGTCAAAAGCAGCAGCTATCCATGAAGATGAGGACAAACCCTTGACGGATGTTATCAATTCCAGCAATTAGGTTACTGTAGAGGGTGGTGAGGAGTGTTGACACCATGGGACTCTCTAAATCCATGTTGGCAGGGGTCCAGCAGAGCGGCAGTTTTGATGTGCTCTTGTATTTGTCTTTGGACTTCTTTTTCAATTATCTTGGCCAGAAGTGGTATACTGGATATAGGTCTGTACGAATCCACCTTCTGTAGGTCGAGCTTGCTGTTTTTCAGCAGAGGCCTGATGGATGTATGTTTGAGGCATTGGGGGAACGAGCCTGTTGCGAAGGATAGGTCCATGAGCCTGGTTATGAATGGGCTGAAATTGCAGCATAGCTCTTTTATCCAGAAGGCGGGGCAGGGGTCGTTTTGTACCGTAGTGGTGTTAATCGCAGCGATAGTGTCTTCGATGTACTTCTTGGGTACTTTTTAAGATGTGGAATGTGACAAATGCACTGCAAACACCCCCCTCTTCCCCCCCAATACCGAGAAACAATAAGACAGCATTACAGAAGGTGGTAAGTGTCCCCTTCTGCATGCTGCAAGGCCAGCAATCATCATTAAGAATTCTACCTTTGCAACTTTGATTGGCGTTCATATAGCCTGATGGCTAAACAGTTCCAGAACTTACTCCATTGACCAGTAGTGCCCCAGTACACCAATAACTGTCCTTAGAGCAAAAAAATACAATAAAATTTAGAAGCTAAGTACCCAAAGATATAATATTTGAACAACATATTTCTAATGGTCTTTTCTCAGTAACATCCTCCTTGGAGGAAACGACTGACTTGATACAATCGAATAGCTGCAATGCTTAAATTAAGCATTTAGGAGGAAGCCAGAACTCATACTGCATTTCTAAACCTCTTCTTGGTCACCAGGTGCTCGAATTGCTATCTTGCTAATGCATCACCTGCCAACTCAGATATTCAATGCTGGTGGTCAGATATGGCCTCAGCATTGAGCATCCAGGTTCAAATATCAGTGGTGATGGGCAGCCGCTTTATCAGCAGCTGATGAATATCTCCCCATAGCTCATTTTTGAAAGTATTCTCATCTTGACAGTCACGATACCCCCACCACAAGAGATGTTAATAGGGACCATCTTCATGTATAATCTTGGGCACAGTTTCTAGGACTTTCCATATTCTGAGCAATTGCCTCTGCTACTGAGTGGCAACACAACACTCCAAAATACAGCACCAAAAGGAAACATTTTGCAGCAGATCCTTAGTCATAAATTTATTCAAAGGGAGCATCATTGTTCTCTCCTAATTTACATTGTACCGTGAAACCCAAGAGAAAAAATCTGCTTTAGGAATTCCTAGTAAGAACATTCCCTAATAAAGCTTTGGTGAAACACTGCCAGTGGAAGAGATTGATTATAAACTCCCATCTTAAAGTTATGTGGTGGTTGTTTGGGTTTTAAGAATAAGAATCTAAAATTGATAGAAATTGACAAAAAAAGTATAAGGAAAAAATGGATTAAAAATTCTTTAAATACAGGACATTGAAAGGTTTTTTTTGACCTATGATGTAAAGTGCATCAAAGGCTGATCAATGGCCATGTTTGTACTGAGGTCTTTTTCCCCTCCCAACATTATTTTTCTTAATGTGAGCAATTGAGAGACTGCTTCTGAGAATAAGATTAAATCACAAAAGGATCATACCATTGATTTTGCGTAGCAAGGGCAGGCTGAGATTTGAAACTGGATTCCTGGAGAGGTTTCTGGGTTTGAGGTAAACCTGAGAGTAGTCAGTATTACAATGGTACCAAACAACATGATAGGAGATCAAAGCACCAAGAGAACAAGCATAGAGAGCAAGAACAGAAGCAATCCCAAGGCAGAGCCCTAAAGGTACCCCAACTGAAAACAGAATAGCAAAGGAAGAGGATCCAGCAAAACAAACACTGAAATTGTGAAATATGACAGGAAATAAAAAAAACAAGACATGACAGAACCCCAAAATCTAGAGGAAGGTGATCAACAGTGTCAAAAGCAGCACAGGTCAAGAGGATGCAAACCAAGTAAAGACCCCTGGGTTCGGACAGAAAGAGATCACTGGAGGCTTTGTCAAGGGCCATTGCTGTAGAATGGAGATTGCCATTTAGAGTAGTTACTCACCTGTAACAGGTGTTCTCCAGGAGCAGCAGGAATCAGTCCTCACTTATGGGTGATGCCGACGGAGCCCTCGCAGAGCAATTTTCCCCAGCTTTCGCAGAAAGCCTTTGGGAATTGCAGCGCGCATGCGCGGTCCCCTTCCCGCCCAGGGATGCCATCTTGCTCAGTCTGATGACATAGCGGAAAGACAGCAAAAAAGTTAGCAAAGCTATGCAATAAATGACTGCAACTCCAAGGGGAGGAGGGAGGGTAGTGAGGACTGATTCCTGCTGCTCCTGGAGAACACCTGTTACAGGTGAGTAACTACTCTTTCTCCAGGACCAAGCAGGAAGTCAGTCCTCACTTATGGGACTCCCAAGCTTAAGGCTACCGGAGACCTCAAGCCTAAAGAGCTCCCCCAAGCTCAACAGTACAGAGGGAGTCTGAATACGAATCCGGCCGGTAGCCCAACACCAGGGCCGGAGGGTAGGAGTTGCCTAAACCTCAAAAAGATTGTGGAGGACTGCCTGACCGAAAGCACTGTCCCTGCGGGACTCCCTCTCCAGGCAGTAATGAGCCGCAAAGGTCTGGCTTGTAGACCAAGTAGCGGCCCGGCAGATGTCTGCCAATGGAACAGAGCGAAGATGAGCCACGGACGCAGCCTTCGCTCGGACATGATGAGCCGTGACGCAACTCTCCAAGGAGAGGCTGGCTGCCCCATAAGCCCAGGCGATACAGTCGGCCACCCAGATGGACAGGGTACGTTTAGAGACAGGTAACCCCAACCGATTGGGGTCAAAAGATACGAAAAGCTGGACAGCTTTTCTATGCTCTCGTGTACGATCAAGGTAGAAGGACAAGGCTCTTCGACAGTCCAGGGTATGCAGAACAGACTCAGCTCGGCTGGTATGCGGCCTGGGAAAGAAGGTCGGAAGAACCACCTCCTGGTTGATGTGAAAATGGGAGACCACCTTTGGAAGAAACTTAGGGTGGGTCCTCAGGACTACCCTATTCCTGTAGAACCTAGTGTACGGGGGCTCCGACACTAGGGCTTGTAGCTCACTCACGCGCCTCGCGGAAGTAAGGGCTACCAAGAAGAGAGTTTTCCAGGAGAGGAAACGAAGAGGGCAGGTAGCCATGGGTTCAAAAGGCGGACAGGTAAGCCTTTGCAGAACCACATTGAGGTCCCAGTCAGGGGCTGGAGGGCGCAGCGGAGGTTTGAGCAGAAGGAGGCCTCTAAGAAAACGCGCCACCAAGGGGTGCAAGGAGAGAGGCTGGCCTTCCACCGGTGAATGGTGCACGGAGAGAGCACTGAGGTGGACTCTGACAGAGTTGGATTTGAGGCCTAGATCGGAGAGGTGAAGCAAATACTGCAGTACCACCGATACTAAACAGGCGAAGGGGTCCTCAGATTGCTGAGCACACCAGACCGAAAAGCGACGTCATTTGAGGGCGTAAGACTTCCGGGTGGAAGGACGCCGAGACGCTAGGACGACGGCTTCCACCTCTGGGGGTAGCAGAAGCGGAGCTAGGACTACCCTTTCAGCAGCCAGGCCATCAAGTGCAGGGCCCGGAGGTTGGGGTGCAGAAGAGTACCCTGATCCTGGGTCAGGAGATCGGCCGAAACCCCAGAGGAAGAGGGGTGTCCACTGCCAGCTGTAGAAGCAGAGGAAACCACGGTTGTCTCGGCCACCGGGGCGCTACCAGGATCACGGAGGCCCTGTCCTGGACAACTTTGAACAATGTCCGGGACACAAGTGGTATGGGAGGGAAGGCATACAGCAGACCCCTGGACCACGAGATGAGGAAAGCATCCGGCGCTACTCTGAGCGGATGCGGGTGCCAGGAGCAGAACCTGGGAAGCTGCCGGTTCAGGGGACTGGCAAAGAGATCCACGGTGGGAGAGCCCCACCGGCGGAAGAGCTGTTGGACCACTGCGGGGTTCAACCTCCATTCGTGCGGCTGCAGAATCAAGCTCAGTTTGTCCACCAGGCAATTGTCCTGCCCTGGCAGGTAAACTGCCTTGAGGAGGATGTCGTGACCGACTGCCCAGGAGCACAGTCTCCGAGCCTCCTGTCATAGAAGGAGGGAGCCCGTGCCTCCCTGTTTGTTCACGTAGAACATTGCAACCTGATTGTCCGTCTGCACCAGTACGGACTGACAAACCGTGAGGTGAGAGAAGGCCCGCAGAGCTAGGCGGATCGCCCGGAGCTCCAGGAAGTTTATCTGCTGGGCGGCCTCCCAAGGTGTCCAGAGGCCTTGAGTGCATGTCCCTTGACAATGCACCCCCCATCCCAGGAGAGAGGCATCTGTCGTGAGCACCCGGGACGGTGGGGGAGACTGAAAGGTCATACCGAGCACCAGGTTGGGCAGGTGAAGCCACCATTGCAGGGAGGAGACCAGACGGTCGGAAATCTGTATCAGGTCCGACAGCCTCCCTGTGGCCTGATGCCATTGAGTGCGAAGGCTCCACTGAGCAGGTCTCATATGTAGACGGGCATTCGGGGTGACATGGACCGTGGAGGCCATGTGCCCGAGCAGCTGCAGGAACTGTCTGGCAGGGACCGGCGACATGCTGTTGAACCTGCCAGCTAGGGCTATGAGCCTGTTGGCCCATTCCAGAGGCAAGAAGGCACGAGCCTGCTGTCAGCATACAGTCCATGCAGCTGTGGACTCTGGTGAATTCAGTCTACAAAGTTAAACTCTGACCCCCTGGTGATGTCAGTCTCTAGGACCTGTCTGCAGCCCCTCCTTGCTAAATCAAGAAGGGCAGACCTTAAAGGGAGTGGCCAAAGACAATAGCAGACCTCAAGGGGAACTGCTGGAGAGGCACTATAAAGGACAGACACACTTCCTGCTTCTCTCTCTCTCTCCCACCATCCATCGGACATGAAGGACAGGAGGCTCTGATACTCAACTCCCTTCACTCCTCCCCCTCTCTCTCTACCCACATGTTCTGGCCTACCATGCGGCTCTGACCCACATGTTCTGGCCTCTATCTCTCTCACACTTCACACATGCACACACACAGATTCATTGATGCACACTGAAACAGCTCTGTAACAATCACTATATACCTCTGTTCAATACCTATGTATTAAGCCTATTTTTACATAAAAACCTTTCTCCAAGTCACACCTGTTTGCTTGTCTTATTACAAACCCTCCTGCGTCTGTGAAGTGAAATGAACCCAGGACCAAGCTGAGACTGGACCAGAAGATTACATATTCAGAAGATTACATATTGGGGACTCGTCTCTGGATTTCACAGCAGATCTCCAGTTGGGTAAGTAATAATTTTGTATAATACATTAAGTAGATTTCAGACAGAGTGAGACAGAATCGAAAGTCCATGTGACCATTTACAATTTTGTTTTGTGGGTTAGACAAGGTGAGATTTTTATTGTCAAAAGGCTCTGTAAGAATCTAGAATTTTAAGGACATCACACAGAGTGGCTTGCAGTTGTCTTATTTTGATGTATAGTTTGCTAAAGATTTGAGCTGCTAAGAAAATACAGAGTTACACAGTTAAATATTCCCTCATAGAGTACAATATACATCTTTCCTGGTAACACTAATTTACCTTCTGTCTGTTTGACTTTTATTTCTCTCTCCTGTCAGTATATATCTTGGTGTGAGCAGGAATATCTGACAATTCTGTTAATCTTTCTCCATTTTAACTTATTTCTCTGTCTCCTGTCAGTAACTATCTTAGAGAGAGCAGGCTTACAGCTGGCTGCAATTGATACAATTCTGTTAATCTACTAAAACCCTTCTTACTATAACTTCACCCTAACACTTCCACACGGTTAAATAGGTGTGAAATACTTTTTAAGTTAGCATTCCTCCTTCTAAGGTTACACATTTGAGATAGTCCAACTACAGCCTTTCTGCAGTATCAAATATGGAAGCATTTGATTTTAAAGAACTTAAAGAAATTATAATTTCATATTGTAAGAGAAAAGGAGGTCCATTTGAAGGGGAATTCCCTGACTCATCATGGTATAATATCCAAAAACAAATGTTAAACCATGAGCAAGAATTCAAAAAGAAAACAAATAAAAGAAAATGCCTTTTCATCCAAGGCATGTGCAGGGGCCTCATTAGCATGAGACAAGAAAACTCTGAACTGACTTCTCAGTGTAGCCAATTGACCAAAGAACTTGAGGAGGCACAAATTTGCATCTCTATACAAAGAACTCAAGTGATCCAAGCCACAAATTATTTTTTAACTGTTAGTGAACAATTAGAAGCACTTAAACTTGAATTGAGGCACGTTAAGGATCAATTGGCCTCTGCAAGAAAGCCAACACCCACCCCTCCCTCAGCCCACTATGCCTATGACACACCCTATCAGCCATGCATACAAGCTCTTGAGAAACAAAAGACTAAATATATGCCCACCCCTCCCTCAGCCCCCTATGCCTATGACACACATTATCAGCAACAAAAGAATACAGAAGTATGCATAGTTAGACTTAGGAATGGCAAGAACACAGATGAATCACAGCAGGAAAATCATGATAGTTTATCTCAGACAGATCCCAGCAATATTCAGAATCTCTGTCTGGAGCATAATTCAGATGACTTAAACATGGTACCCAGTACTGAACTCAAAGCACCAGTTAAAGTAATGTTGCATGAAAATTTAAAAGATAAAGATATTGAAAAAATAGTTGAGAAAATTGGTACTATGCCTCTTAATGTAAATCAGTGGGTTAAATGGGCGATTGATATTCTGATTCACTGGGGTCTAGGGAAATACAGAAGAAAACAATCAGACTTTGATAGACTTATGCATTTGGCTCTGGGCCCACACTATTACAGAGGTGGTTCTCTCACTCACCCATACCAGTTGGTTAAAAGGGGTACTGAGAAACTATTTCACTGTTCCCCAATGCAAGTATTTAAAATTATTTCACCTTTACCAAATGATACACTGGAACAGTTTGCATACAGAGCCTGGATTTTAAAAGCAGTTCTTAAAGAGCAGGAGTCCTGGCCCAAGGCAGAAGATTATGGGGAGAGCATGCATAAGGAATTTTTATTAGAATTGCTATCCCCTGAGATTACAAAACACCTTCTGTTATTTTCTGAAGACCCTGAAGCAACCCCTTTTGATACTTTAATGCTCAGAATTGGGTCTGTTTGGAAGACCCAGCCCTCGCAGGTCATTACAGTATCAGAAGCACGCAAGTGGCAGGCCGAAGAATCCTTTCAGTACATAAGAAACACAGACAGAGGACACACACCTAAGTGGCAAGCCGAGGGATCCTCTCAGTACACAAGAAACACGGTCAGAGAACACACACCTTGGAGAGCACATGGCAGAGGTACTTTTAGAAACTCCTCAGGTTACATCCCCTTTCAAGAGCTCAAAGCACAGAGAGATGGGCTAGAAAAGGAAAAAACTAAATGGGAACAAGATAAACATATACTGCAGATAGAAATAGATAAATTAAAACAGGATTTACAAGCAGCTCAGGACAAACACAAGGCTAGTGCATAGGGATGTCCTGACCTCTTGAGTTCAGATATCAAAATGTCTCAAGCCTTCATAGCCCAGCCTGCCTCCTTTATCTCAGCAGAGGACTCAATTCCAGAGCCTCTGGATGATGAAATGGATACAGGCACAGGACACAATTTAAGGCTTGTAACACCCTTGATACTGGACTCTTGTGCACGCCCCAATGTTATCAGTAGAGTAGGGGGTCAGGATAAATTAGCTTTGATTGACACAGGGGCTGGAATTAGTTTTACTAACAGAACTTCTCCCACTGCAGATCAGAAAAATATGGAAATTTATGAAATTCAAGGAATTAATGACACAGCTTCCAAATGTGTGGCTATCCCAGTTAAATGGGGTATCCCTATGCACAGTGAACAAAACAAGGAAATGTTAGAAACCACTGCCTCCACTATAGTGAACACACCAAAAGAAATAATTGGAATTGATGTTCTCAACCAGTTAAATTTGGTGGTGGATATGGCTAATCTTAAATTGTGGCAGTATTCAGGAACTTCAAGTGCTTCTAAAACTTTAGTGCATGAAGTCATTCCCATGCAGTTAGCAACTCAGTGCACCAAGGCAGCTCAGCAGTATGATCTGTGTGTAATTCCTTCAGAGGTGGCTGATATTCCAGTCTGGGCTCAAGACAAGTTAGATTGTGGGAAAATGCACACAGAAATACTGTTGGAAGGTGAGGATCCTCTACCACAAAAGCAATACCCAGTACCTCATCAGGCTATAGAACCAGTGACTAAAATTGTGAAGATACTGGAGGAGAGGGGTCTGATTAGACCTATTTCTTCCACATGCAATTCACCAGCCTGACCGATAGTTAAACCGGGGGGTTCCTTCAGGCTCACTATGGACTTCCGTGCCCTGAATCAAGTTTCAAAATCTGTAGTGCCCGTGGTAGCCTCATACCCTGAAATGATCTCTAAACTGAACCCCAAATGTACATTTTTCTCTGTTTTAGACATATCCAATGGGTTTTGGAGTCTGCCACTGGCCCTTGAATGCCAGTACAAAACAGCCTTTCAGTGGCTGAATAAACAATATGCATGGACTGTGCTTCCACAGGGATATAAGGATTCCCCCTCAATATTTCATAAATACATGCAAGAAGCCCTATCACTATTGTCTTGCAGAGATAATATAATTCAGTATGTAGATGACATTCTGATTCAGTCTGAGAATGAAGCCGTACACTGGAATCACGTAAGAGAAGTTTTAAAAGCCCTCTTACAAGCTGGTCTTAAAGTCAATCCTGCCAAGGCTCAACTGTGCAAATCACAGGTTTCCTTTTTAGGGGTTACTATTGGCCAGGATGGTAAATCTGTAGATTCTCAGAGGATAGAGCTGATACAGAAACTTCCACTTCCTACAGATCAGAAATCACTCCAGTCATTTCTAGGGCTCACTGGTTTCTGTCGTGACTTCATGCACAATTATGCTGAAGTGGCAGCTCCACTTTACTCCCTGCTAAAAAGTAAAAGTTATGTCTGGGAGGAAGAACATACCGAAGCTATAACTAAATTAAAACACATTCTGACTTCTGCTCCTGTTCTTGCACACCCAGATCACACACAACATTTTTTCCTGTACACTGTAGTTGGAGAGAACAGTATAGGTGCAGCTCTAACACAACGCTTAGGAGGAGTAGATCGCCCTATTGCTTTCTGTTCCAGAGTTCTCACTTCTCCTGAACTCAAAATGGGAAACTGTGAAAAACATGTACTGGCTTCCTATGCTGCTATGCAGAAATTTACATACATCATTGGTGCTCAAACCACATACATATGCAGCCATCACACCCCCCTAAAATTTATTATAGAAGGAAAGTTAGCATGTAGCAAGATTAGGACTGAGAGAATAGTCCAGTGGACTCTCATGTTGCAAGAGATAGAGAAGCTTTTAAACTAGAAAAGAGGGGAAAGCCGACAGTCACCCAGGAGCGCATGGTTCGGACAAAGGTATCCTTGAAGGATACTACCAAAAGCAGTGAGGTTCCAAAAGGGAGTATAGTAGCCCAAATGCCCTTGAGTAAGGAGCAGACAGAGCATAAGGATTCCCAATTACCCATGCCTACCAATAGCCAGATTAATATTAATAAAATACAGTCTCTAAAATGCTTGTATGCCAATGCTAGAAGTCTAAACAATAAGATGGGAGAATTAGAATATATAGCACTAAATGAGAGGTTAGATATGATTGCACTCTCAGAGACATGGTGGAAGGAGGATAACCAGTGGGACACTGTGATACCTGGATACAAACTATATCGTAATGATAGAGCTGAACAAATTGGTGGAGGGGTTGCGCTCTATGTTAGAGAGGGCATTGAGTCAGAAAGGATTAAAGTTTTGCAGGGAACAAAATTTGCTGTAGAATCTCTATGGATTGAAATTCCATTTATGAAGGGGAAGGTGATGGCAGTGGGAGTATACTATCGACCACCTGGCCAGAATGAACAAATGGATGATGAAATGCTCAAAGAAATCAAGGAAGCTAACAAAAGCCACAACAGAGTAGTAATAATGGGTGATTTCAATTACCCCAGTATCGACTGGGACAGTGTCACAGCAGGACAAGCTAAAGAGATAAAGTTTCTAGATGAAATAAATGACTGCTTCTTGGAGCAGCTGATTCATGAACCGACCAGAGGGGAAGCCATACTGGACCTAGTCCTTAGTGGAACGCCAGATCTGGTGCAAGAAATAAGGGTGTTGGGACCACTTGGCAATAGTGATCATAGTATGATCATGTTTGATTTAATCAGTGGAGGACAGATAGTAAAGGAATCCACAGTACTACCTTTTAACTTTCAAAAGGGAGACTATGATAGAATGAGGAATATAGTTCGGAAAAAACTAAAAGGAGCGGTTCCAAAGGTTAAAGACTTACAGCAAGCTTGGGTGTTATTTAAAAATACTATCCTCGAAGCCCAGACCAGCTGTATTCCACGCATTAAGAAAAGTGGAAGAAAGTCCAAAAAACTGCCAGCATGGTTTAAAGGTGAGGTCAGAGAGGCTGTTGCTGCCAAAAGAGCAACCTTCAGGAAATGGAAAAAGAGCCAAATGATGAAAACTGGAAACAGCACAAGCACTGGCAAGTCAAATGCAAGGCATTGATAAGGCAGGCAAAGCGGGAATTTGAGAAGAAACTTGCTACGGAAGCAAAAACACGAAATAAAGACTTTTTCAAGTACATTCGTAGCAAAAGGCCTGTGAGAGAGTCAATTGGACCATTAGATGATAGAGGGGTAAAAGGGGCAGTAAGAGGAGACAAGGCTATAGCAGAGAGACTGAATGAATTCTTTGCTTCGGTCTTTACTGAGGAAGATGTAGGGATGTTACCCAAGACTGAAGTGGTATTTAAAGGTGATACTGCAGAGGAATTGAGAGAAATATCGCTACACCGGGAAGATATATTACAACTATTTGATAAACTGAATAGTAGCAAATCACCTGGACCGGATGGTATACATCCCAGAGTGTTGAAAGAACTGAAATATGAGATTGCAGACCTGTTATTGGTAATCTGTGAACTTTCATTAAAATCATCTGTAATACCTGAAGATTGGAGGGTCGCCAACGTAACACCAATTTTTAAAAAGGGTTCCAGGGGTGACCCGGGAAATTACAGACCGGTGAGCCTGACGTCAGTACCAGGGAAAATGGTAGAAACCATCATAAAGAACAAAATTACACAGCGTGTAGATAGTCATGGCCTAATGGGAGACAGCCAACATGGCTTTAGACAAGGAAGATCTTGTCTTACTAATCTGATCTGTTTTTTTGAAGGTGTGCATAAACAGGTAGACAAAGGTGAGTTGGTTGATATAGTGTATCTGGACTTTCAGAAAGCTTTTGACAAGGTCCCCCATCAGAGACTTTTGGCGAAGCTAAAAAGTCATGGGATAAGAGGCAGTGTACTATTGTGGATCGGGAACTGGTTAAAAGATAGAAAGCAGAGGGTAGGGCTAAATGGCCAATATTCCCAATGGAAAAAGGTGAATAGTGGAGTACCCCAGGGATCTGTACTGGGTCCGCTACTTTTTGACATATTCATAAATGACCTGGAAAAGGGAATAACTAGTGAGGTTATCAAATTTGCAGATGACACAAAACTGTTTAAAGTTGTTAAAACCCAAGAGGATTGTGGAAAACTGCAGGAGGATCTGGATAAATTGGAAGACTGGGCATCCAAATGGCAGATGAAATTTAATGTGGACAAGTGCAAAGTTATGCACCTAGGAAAGAACAACCTACACTATAGTTACACGATGCAAGGCTCCACATTAGAAACCACCACCCAGGAAAAAGATTTAGGAGTCATCGTGGATAACATGTTAAAACCCTCCACCCAGTGTGCAGCGGCAGCCAAGAAAGCAAATAGAATGCTAGGTATCATAAGGAAAGGGATGGAGAATAAAACAAAGGATATTATAATGCCTCTGTATCGCTCCATGGTACGACCGCACCTTGAATATTGTGTGCAATTCTGGTCACCGTATCTTAAAAAGGACATAGAGTTATTAGAAAAAGTACAGAGAAGAGCCACCAAATTGGTGAAGGGGATGGAAGGCTACTCCTATGAAGAGAGGCTAAAAAGGTTAGGGCTCTTTAAGCTAGAAAAGAGACGGCTGAGGGGAGATATGATAGAGGTGTATAAATTAATGAATGGAGTGGAACGGATAAACGTGGATCAATTGTTTACGCTATCAGAATATAGAAGGACTAGGGGACATGTAATGAAGCTACAGGGTAAACTATTTAAGACAAATAGGAGAAAATATTTCTTCACTCAACGTGTAATCAAACTCTGGAATCTGTTACCGGAGGATGTAGTAAGGGCTGTTAGTATAGCTGGGTTTAAAAAAGGTTTGGACAAGTTCCTGGAGGAAAGGTCCATAAACCACTATTAAAAAGGGACCCAGGATATCAATGCTTGGCCTAGTACAAGCACTGCAGAACCTGTGTCTTTTGTGGAAGCTGCTAGGTACGTATGACCTAGATTGGCCACTGTTGGAAACAGGATACTGGGCTTGATGGACCTCGGTCTGACCCAGTATGGCATTTCTTATGTTCTTAAGCACAGAATGTAAAGTTTGAATTGTTGAAAGAACCTAACGTGCAAGTGGCTGGAATCTTGCTGGAGGGGCAACCTCATGACTGTCAGTCCTCACCCAGTGCCCCTAATCACATGATCTTTAGGGAACTAGGACTAGACAAAATTTCACCTTTCCTTCCTACAGTATATATTGATGGTAGTAGCCAATGTGAAGGAGGCAGGCGACTAGCAGGTTTTGCAATTGTACAATTGGACCCAAATAACCAAGTGGTACTGCAAAGACAGTATTCCTGTGGGTCAGCGTCAGCACAGTACTGTGAGCTGGCTGCTTTTGTAGCTTGTATGCAACAATATCAGGATTCACACCCAGAGATACAAATCATTTTAGATTCTGATTATGTCTTTAAAAGTGCCATTGCCCTGTTACCCTGGTGGCTGGCAAATGAATTTAAATCTACAGATGGGTCCACAGTGAAAAATTCATCACTGTGGACTATGGCACAAGAACTGAGTGAGAAGTTTCAGAGAGTACATGTAGTTAAAGTAAAGGCACATAGGAAGAAAGGCCCTTTGGTGAAAGGAAACACATTAGCAGACTCACTAGCCAAGGAAGCATGCCATGTAGGCCTCATATGGCCCTGGTATGAGCAGACACGCATGGTTGCTATTGCTACACGTTCCACAGATTACGATCAGATAATACCACCAGATTACTTTGTAGCACTGCAGACAAAGGACCCTGAGCTTTCCAATTTAAGGAAACTTGTGCAGGATGCCCCAGATAACCTATATCAGCACACACCCTTTCTCACACTAGCTATAGAGAAAGACATTCTACGGTATGTACAAAAAGAGAGGAAGGCTTGGTTATAGCTATCCCTAGAGCTCGAGGTAAAGAGTGGATGCATTGGGTTCATGGTGCAGGTCCTATGGGACACCCTAAAGCAGAAGAAATGCAGACTATCCTCAATAGGTTGGTATGGTGGCCAGAAATGAAACATGATATACAGGATCATGTTTCCTCCTGTGTAATTTGTGCTTCATTTGGGAGGCAACCTAAAAAGAGAAGGGGACAGTTAATGAGAGCACCTGCTCGTGGCCCATTTGAAAGATTGCAAATAGATCATGTGGGCCCTCTCCCATTGACTGCTAGGAAGAATAGATTTCTACTGACTGTTGTTGATTCCTTTTCTCATTGGGTAGAAGCATTCCCTGTCCCAGATCAAACTGCTAGAACCACTGCAGAAGTCCTAACTATGCAATTTTTTACACGCTGGGGCATTCCTAAAACAATTGATTCTGATAATGGTCCTGCATTTGTTTCTCAGCTGATCAAGGAATTGTTTGATTTTCTAGGCATAGAACAACTCCACATTCCATACCATCCACAGGCAGCAGGGCAGGTAGAAAGGATGAATCAAACAATTAAGGCCCACCTCAGCCCTATGCTTAATCTGACCGGGAAAAATTGGGATCTGGTGCTCCCTTTAGTCCTTATGCGTATCAGAGCTAATGTCTGTAAATCCACAGGTTTTGCACCCTATGAAGCCTTAATGGGAAGGCCAATGCAACGGTGGGAAAATATGCTGAGTCCTTTTCTTCCAGAGGACCAGACCGTAATTCTCACCAATGAGTGGATGAAATCCCTGCAAGAACATCTAAAAGAAATTCAGACCACTGTGCTAGCTAACACAGAAAAAGCTAGAGATTATTTGCAGGAGGTACATGCAAAAGGTTCTGATTTAAGGCCCCTCAAGGTTGGGAGTAAAGTGATGATTCTGAGACCTAGACCAAACCTCCCCTTTGGAGCTGCAAAGTGGGAGGGACCGTACTTAGTTACTGATACCTTAGGCCCAAGCTTATACCAGATCCTAATGCCTGACAACCAGCAGTACTGGAAACACATCACCCAGTTAAAACCATATGGGTAATATGTGTTTTATCAGTCTTTGTTTTCAGCTACCACCTGAAGACAGCACGGACAGCTGCTTTATGAAGACAGCACGGACAGCTGCTTTCTGAACAAAAGTCACTTGAGGACGGTAACTATGTGCTTCTGCTGTATAGTTAACATGTGTTTAATAGTTATGTAAATAAGTAGTAAAAATTATTTTTTTTTTTTGTTGTTGTTACATAGTATAAGTGGGGAGCATTAGATTACTCCCTAGTAGAGTGAAACAAGTTTGCTTTTATTATGTCTCGGTTTCCTGTTGTTCTTGTATCTGCTCTCTTCTACTCAAGTCTCATTACAGGAACTATCATCCGAATATACACGATTGGCTGGGCTAACTCCACAAGTGGGGTATATCGTTATCAAGAAATACCCCCACCGTTCCCGGAAGGAAAGGATCTGGTCATCCTGAGTTTCTGTTCGGTACAGGACAAGCCAATGTTCTATTCATTAAACATCACTCAAGTACAGTGGGAGCCACCAGTTTCCACTTCTCTAGAAAGGACACAAGAATTGCGGGCACGCCCAGAACGTTACTTTCTAGGTCCTCCTGCTTTGATTTTGTACAATATTTCCTGTCAGGACAGAGGTACCTGGAAAAGAACTTATACATGGGTTGTGAGTGATCAACAGCACATCACTGAGACTTCATTCCTTTTGGATGTATCTTGTTTACCTACTACCCCTCATCCCACCCCTCCCACTACTTCTGCTCCTCCTGTACTCTACCTTTCTGATATCCACCCATTTCAGGAAGGACATCCCTTTCAGATTAAATATGATGCACCACACGATGTTTTATATGATGTGGAATACCATTTTCTTACTTGGCATCTATTTCCCAAATTGTTTCTAGTTACTCACAAATATAATTGATATAGAGGTGCTCCGTAATAAAATGGGATCCACTGCTCAGCATGCAGCTGATGGTTTTACCTCACAACATATTATTAATGAAGCTTCCGCTAAATTGTCCAATGTAGTTGTAGATACCTTTGCTCTTATATCTCCCATTATAGAACAGAAAATTGTTACCTTAGCACATGCAGAATATAGATTGGGAAAGAATATTTCCTGGGCTCTTGCCTGTGATCAAGTACAGATCGAGCTTATTACTATACTAAAGGAAATTCTGATCACTGCTAAGTTAGGACACTGGCCACCATCTCTCTCATATGGCTAGTACCAAAATACCGGAATTTGCTATAGCTCACCTTGATTGGTGGACAGTTAGTGTTCCCATTTGTTCACCACAAGGCTGCTCTATCTGTACTTTGATCCCATGGTCAGGACAACACACAGTTATTTATCCTGTTGTTAATATTGGGGTGCAGTTTGATAATATGCTTATGTATCCTGTGGACCATCTCACATGGGTACAGCCACTGGATGACACCTGCACTTCATTCAAGCCAATGGAACCCAGTTTGTGCGAGCAGACTACATTTCAGTTCAAGTGTCAACCTCACCAGTTTAAAGAGGCTGACACCTCCTGCTGGAACAATTCTTCCTCTTGCTCCCTGACTGTTAAGCTCTCATATTCCCTGACTACCTCACACAGTTTGTATTACCTTGGAGCTGGACACTTTTGTTTTCATCTGTTCTTTCCCCAGAATGTTTCTTTTTCGATTGCTCCCGGAATGCATGACATTCGCCTTCCCAAGAACACTTTGTTGTACAGTTCAAACTATTTACCAAACAATACCTGGTGCAGTCATACACCACTGGTCTCCCTCACCATTAATGGGACAACTTATTCCACACCACTGGTTACCAATGACTCTATGGACATTCCAGACTTTAACTGCTGTACAAATATTGCTATGCAGTATCATAATTTTCCTGTGCTGTAAGATGAAAAAAATGTACATTTCCTTGCAGCGCATGTCATACAGAACAACAACATTTTAAGGTACTTACACTGAACTTCTCCAGCATCCACCCTACATCCAGGCTAATTTGGCATTTCCTATTACACTGAATACCAGAGTTAGCTGCAGTCTAGTATTGCTTCCTATCCCCACTCATAGCATCCTGGTACCTTTTGCTTTAGCCTCCTTAAAAATTCCTGCAGACCTTATGCACTGTTCACTCTCTCTAAGACAGGCACAGAAGTGGCATATTGGGTTCTCCCTCCCTCCCTCCCCCCCCCACCCCACCCCACCCCACCCCCAGTAGTGGCTGCTCTACCTAAGACACAAGGTTTGGACTCATAAGGAGACTTGTTTATCTCTAGAACACTAGAGACAGTACTGTGCAGGACAGGGGACCTGCTAGACATAGCAAGGTATTTAATACAGGAGTTATTAGACAAGCTGCCTACTATCAGGTAATGGCAGCTGGGACAGGTACCACAGGTTTGCTTCCACCATTTCCAGGCACAAATAATAAAGAAAAATAAAAAAAAAAGGTGTGGGAGATGTCAGCATACAGTCCATGCAGCTGTGGACTCTGGTGAATTCAGTCTACAAAGTTAAACTCTGACCCCTTGGTGATATCAGTCTCTAGGACCTGTCTGCAACCCCTCCTTGCTAAATCAAGAAGGGCAGACCTTAAAGGGAGTAGCCAAAGACAATAGCAGACCTCAAGGGGAACTGCTGGAGGCACTATAAAGGACAGACACACTTCCTGCTTCTCTCTCTCTCCCACCATCCATCGGACATGAAGGACAGGAGGCTCTGATACTCAATTCCCTTCACCCCTCTCTCTCTACCCACATGTTCTGGCCTACCATGCAGCTCTGACCCACATGTTCTGGCCTCTATCTCTCTCACACTTCACACATGCACACACACAGATTCATTGATGCACACTGAAACAGCTCTGTAACAATCATTATATACCTCTGTTCAATACCTATGTATTAAGGTTTTTATGTAAAAATAGGCTTTCTCCAAGCCACACCTGTTTGCTTGTCTTATTACAAACCCTCCTGCGTCTGTGAAGTGAAATGAACCCAGGACCAAGCTGAGACTGGACCAGAAGATTACACATGCAGAAGATTACACCTACAAGGTGTCCAGCCGTGCCCCTATGAACTCGAGATCCTGAGGGGAGCAAAGCGGACTTTTCAAAGTTTATGACGAAGCCCAAGTGCTGAAGCAGAGCCACTGTGCGTTGAGTGGCCCGAGTAACCTCTGGAGCTGACGACGCCCGGATGATCCAGTCATCCAGGTATGGAAAAACGAAGAGGCCTTGAAGCCTCAGGAAGGCTGCCACCACTGTCAGGCACTTCGTGAACACCCTGGGAGCAGAGGACAGTCTAAAGGGCAGTACGCGGTACTGATTAAGATTTGTGGTGGCAGGGAATCATTGATATTGCCGGTGGTCCGGATGAATAAGGATGTGTGTATAAACATCCTTTAGATCCAAGGAGCATAGCCAATCTCCCTGCTGGAGGTAGGGCAGTAGGGTTCCAAAGGTAAGCATCTTGAACTTTTCCCGCTGCAGGAACTTGTCCCTTGCAGCTCCTGAAGGAGTAAGTCCCTGTGCAGAGGGGGTCTGGGAGGCTCCCCTGGAAAGTAGGGGGGGAGGCACCTGGTGGAAATGTAGGAGATAGCCCCTTTGAACCACCTGCAGCACCCAGGAATCGGATGTTATGGCTGACCACCTGTGGGCAAAGTGGGTCAGCCGGCCCCCCGTGCTGGGCGAAGGCTCTTGAGGAGGAGAGGCTATGCGGGCATAGTCAAAAACCCCCACCCTGCTGGGCCAGGGCCTGCGTAGCGGGCTTGGGGGCTTTCTGCCTCCGGGATCCGTTACCCTGCCCCTTAGGCTGCTGCCCCTGACGGGGGGGTTGCTGAGGCCTGATATTGTGGGTAGTGTTGCTTATAAGCAAACGCCTTCCTCAGGTAAAAAGGCTTTTTCCCCGAGCCCTTCTTCTGTGAAGGGGCAGAGGTCTTTCTGGAAAGGCGAGTCCTGGTGAGAGTCTCCGACTCGAGCTCCGCCGCCTTTTCGGCCATGGGTTTGCCGAAGAGGTTTTCACCTCTGCAAGGAACACTGACCAACTTGTCCTGCACCCACGGCTCGAGGTCGGACGACTGAAGCCATGCCTGGCGGCGAGCCCCGATGCCAGCTCCAGCCACCCGAGCCGATGCTTCGAAGCCATCGTCGGCCGCTCGAGAAATGAACTTAGAACACTCTCGAATCCCTGTGGACAAGGCCTGGAACCACTGCAAAGGTTCCTCGGATAGACCAGCCGAGAACTCCGCAATTTCTTTCGCCAGGTCTCGAAGATACATGCCCATATACAGCTGATATGTCTGGACTCGACAAGCAAGCATAGAGCCCTGGAAGCACTTTCTACCGAGGGCATCCAGGTTCTGGGCCTCCTTACCTGGAGGCACCGAGGAGTGCGTCTTTTGACTCTTAAGTCGATGCATGGCCGATTCCACCACCATAGAATGGTGTGGTAGTTGCGCCTTCTGGAACCCGGGGCTCTTGCGGACTCGATACATGGAATCGACCCGCTTGCTCAACACCGGCATCGAGGCCGGGCTCTCCCACATGCGGAAGAGAAGTCGCTCCAGCATCGGGGGAACCGGTACAGTAAAGGCCTCCTTCGGGGGGAAGTCATATTGAAGGGCCTCGAGCTCTTCGGCTCAAGGTTCCTCCTCTGGATCCACGGGGAAGGCCAAAGCCCTGGCCATATCCCTCACGAAATCTGAGAACTGGGTATCCTCCGGGGGGACCGAGTCGGAGGGGACGCACCGAGTCTGAAACGAACCGGGTGACTCGTCCTCCTCCGTGTCCCAGCCCGATTCCACCGAGGAGGACTCGAGCTCCGTGCGGGCGGGGGCCGGAGACCTCCGCCCCGACGCCAAGGCCAGCGTCGAGGACCTCGGTCCCGAACGGGAAGCCGAGGGAGACCTAGGTCGAGGATCGACTCAAGCTCGTATGGACTCGAGGATCGACTCGGCCTCCGGTGTCAACTTGGGCGTCGACTTCCCGGTGGTCAGGGCAGATGCACTGGCGAGGCCGGTGATCAATGCCCGCTGCTGGTCCATGAAGGCAGCGATACTGGGCTCCAAGGTCGTCAGTCTGAGACCAAGCTCAGAAGACCCAGCAGCCGCCGACTCGGGCCCCGACGGTGTCGGGTCCGACGTCGGTTCTCCCAGGGGAGAGTCCAGGAGGACTATAGCACTCACATGTCCAGACGACTCCATCTCAAGACGAGGAAGCTTCACCGGCCTCTCCGAGGACCCGGGGCGTCCGACGGGGCTGAGCGACCTGGCCCTCGAGGAACGCATCCTCCGACACCATCCTCACGGGCCTCTTCTCCCGACGGTGCTCCCGGCCGGGGGACCCTCGCTCAGAAGAACTCCGATGATGCTCGGAGCCGGAGCCATGAGACGTCGAGGCCTCTGACGAGGTCCGGGCCCGACCGGACGTGGCGTCAGAGAAGATTCTATCCCTTTGCGACTGCCGACTCCTTAGCGCCTTCGAGGACATCTTGCTGCACGGACCGCAACACATAGGGTTATGTTCGGGCCCGAGGCAGCGGAGGCAGCAGTCATGCGTGTCAGTGAGAGACATGAGTTTGACACAACGATCACACTTTTTCCCCCGATGGCTGCCAGCGGGTTTAAAAAGGGCCCCTGCCAGGTCGAAAGATTGCGCTGCCAGGGAAGAAGGAGAAACAGGCGGGAACGCCAGTTGAAGAGAGAAAAAAAATAAATAAAAACTGTGAACGGGCCCCTTATGCGAGGCCCGGCGGGAAGAGGACACACGAACCGAGAAAATAACAGAATAAACTAAAGAAAGCAACTTTTTCAGCGGCGACAACAAACTACGTCTGTAGGGCTCCGCGGAAAAAAGGAGACTGAGCAAGATGGCATCCCTGGGCGGGAAGGGGACCGCGTATGCACGCTGCAATTCCCAAAGGCTTTCTGCGAAAGCTGGGGAAAATTGCTCCACGAGGGCTCCGTCGGCGCCGACGTCACCCATAAGTGAGGACTGACTTCCTGCTTGGTCCTGGAGAACTTTCAAGTCATTCTGGAGCCACTGCAAACAAAGCAGAAGGGTCCCCCAAAAGATAGGAACTAAAACAAAACAGAAAAGGAGGCAGACACACAGCCTTTGAATAAAAAAATGACGGCTTCGACTACTCTGGACCATATGTCTACCTCCATTTTTGCTGTGTTTTGAGAGAAAATAATGTTTAATTTAGGATTTAGTTTTCAGTATAAACCTGTACTAAAATATATACCACCCGAGGGAGGGGGGGGGGGGTTAAAACTTTCACAGCACGTTAGATAGCAAGTCAACGCAATGCATTTCAGGCTTTTAAAAATATTCCTATATACTAAAGTCACAATTTGGATGTACTGTGTGACCTCTTCTTTATTACTGACGACACAATATGCAGCACTGATTCTGTACTTATTAAACATTCACAGCAGTGCTCTCATATCAAACAGAACTCCTAAAATACACATCTGCCTAGAACAGCTAAAATGTATGAATTCTGTAAACAAATAAAAATAAGATGTAGTAGTAGCAAAGATGTGTATAAGTAGTAGGCAGAGTACAAATAGTTTATTTTTTTCTTTATTCATAGGAAGTTTGCAATATCGTAGATTTTTATTAGGAAATTAGAAAGCAACCCTAAAATGCAAACAGTTTTTCTCCCCAACAATATTCTAAATTGCTTCTAATCCACAAGTTCCTTGTTTTAGAAAAATAGTTTAATATTTTAGCTAAGAGCTATGCAATTAATTTTAGCTATTGTTCACACCTAGGGTCATTCTGAGGCACGAATAGCAGGGGTGGACATCTCTTTGGGACGTACATCTCCACTATTCATGCCCTCTCCCGATCCCAGTCTAACTTCCCCATGCATTGTATGGGGAAGTTAGACGGGGTGGCATTAGGGTGGGCAGTCGTCGGCCCAGATGCACAAGGCCGATTCCAATGTCAAAGGCAGCTTGGACAGGGAACTTATTCCACCTCTAGGGGAACTTATTCCACCTCAGTCAGCATGCCCGGGGCTCAGAAAGGGCAGGAGGGGGCATTCCTCGCAGCCCAACCCTGGCCTTGGGAGGCCAGATCAGGGGACCGGCAGCCAGGGATTGTGGCTTTTGAAAAGAGCTGCAGTGCCATACCAACCAGAAACCATGGCAGCGCAGCTCCATTCAAAAGCTGACTGAGCTAGCTGGTGCAAGGCCAAACGCACAGAGGGCCAGGACATCCAGGTCAAGATCGGACCCAATACATTTAAGGGTCTATTTACTAAAGTGCAGTAAAATTTTACAGTTATTATGCATTAACTGTCAAGATTAACATGTTAACTTCAAAACCCCTATTAAATGATGGAGGTATTCCCAGCATCTTATACAAGTAATGCAGAGGAAATTTCTTTACCATATTTTAATTGCACTGTAGGTAACATGATGCAGTTAGCTATACCCTAATTCAGATTGCATTCACTGCACCATGTTATTTACTACAACAGTTACCATACTTTGTGTTAACTATAAGACAGCCCTGGTTCAATCCCCACCCATTGCAAGTTATGGAATTAACACAGGAATTAGACTGCTATTAGTCTGGACCTGTGTTGTAAGCACATGCCATTCCCCACATTAACTGCTTAGCACAACTTAGTGAATAGGCCCCATAGTTCATATTTTTCATCCAAACAGTAATGTTTTATATTTAAAAAAAAGCATCACAAATTAAAAACATACAAAGTCTTCTTCCCTACTACAGCATAATGTAATTCTTCAGTGTAGACTAGCTTCCTTGGAGCTAAAGAAAGCTCAACAACTTGAAGGGCTGTAATAATCCTGCAGCTCTTGAACTCAAAATCTATCTTGCTAAAAATACCAAACCCCACTATTCTGACAAATTGTGTGTGTACTGTGCTAAAAGTATCAACTGAGGAACCAGAATCCTAGTTTTGTACTAGATAAATATTTGACACTGTATAGTAATTTTTAAATCTATGACATGTAAAAATACAGTATTATGCAACTAATATCACATTTTTGCTAGCTATACCAACTGCGAGAACTGTTGTGTCCAAAACTCTCTAAAATTACAACAGATCTGGCTTTATTCAATGTATTCTCTCATGATTTATACACGAGACACAAAAGCAAAAAGGATGAGCATAACCTTAAAATGCTCATGTACATAATACTCACAAAAAAAGACAAAGCCAATTTGAACATATAAAAACTGACAGACTCCAATTCTGTGAAAATTTGTAGCTGTACAAAAATATATATACATTCCATGTAGTAAGCCCCTTGGAAAAAAAGCCACAGGGTAAATGGTGCTAGATATTTGGTCACTTACATAGGAAGTGTCCAACTGCTGTACCAAAGTGTACTGATAACATTGTAAAAAAACTGGTCTCACCTCTGCTGGTGCTGGGCTCTTTTCTCCCTTACAGCTCCTATGCAGCCTGCCTCCCTCTGTAGTCCCCTCCCATGAAGCAATGGCACTTGCCATGTGGCTGCTAGCCAGTATAAGTAGATACTGTCCCAGGCACAGATATATGGCCAATGGCAGGGGGTTTCCGATATGTGCTCCCATTTGGCCAGTCAAAGGAGAGTGGCCTGTTGTCTGAAATAATGATGCTAAAGCCACAGGAAACAAAGGAGTACAAAACAGGGATCTGTCTTCCCCCTTTAGCTGCAGCTCTAGAATGACTTGACATCATTTCATTTACATTGTCCACCCCTTCCTAGGGAGAATGGCTTGTGATAGGAATACTATTATACACCCTTGCGGAATTTCTACACTTCAAATTCATGCTTTCTCTTTCCAGTCAGCATAGTACTCAAACAAGGATTATGTCCATCTGACATTCTCTTGCCTCTGACCCTCGATGTCTCTTTACAACTCTCAACTCTCTTCAAGGTGTCTCCGCCTCCAACCCCTCCTTCCTTTTCCGCACAAACCTTGGCTATTCCCATGACAAAATCCACAAGATCACACTCCAATTCCCCGTGAGGTCAGCTACTTCCCCTCCACCCCCAACTTCCCACCCTACCTCTGCTACTCTTTTTTCCTTTTCTATGATCTCCGAGGAAGAAACTCACTACCTGCTCTCCTCTGATCCTATTCCCACCTGTCTCCTAAGCCCCATCTCCCTCCACTGTTGTCCCTTCCATCTCTCATATTCTCAACCTATCACTCTCCACTGCAACTGTCCCCACAGCTTTCAAGCATGCTGTGGTTACACCTCACCTCAAGAAACCCTCAACAGACCCTACCTGTCCTATCGACTCATCTCCCTCCTCCCCTTCATTTCTAAACTATTTGAACATGTGGTTCACTGACGTTGCCTCGACTTCTTCTCTCAAGCCCTCCTGGATCCTTTACAATCTGGCTTTTGTCCTTTACATTCTACTGAAAAGGCTCTTGCCAAAATCACCAGTGACTTGTCCCTGGAAAACACCAAGGGCCTTTACTCAATCCTCATCCTTTCTGACCTTTCTGCTTGCTTTTGACACTGTTGAACACAACATTCTCTCCTTGATACCTTGACCTCACTTGGTTTTAAGGGCTCCAGGCTATCCTGGTTCACATCTCTCTCTCTCATGGTTCTTTTAGAGTTTGTTCTGGTGGATCCTCCTCTATTGCTATCCCGCTTTCAGTTGGTGTACCCACAGATCTGTCTTGGGTCCACTCCTTTTTTTTCTCTATACCCAGTCCCTTGGTGCACTCATCTCTTCCCATGGCTTTCAGTACCATCTTTATGCCAATGATGCCCAGATCTACACCCGAAATCTCTCTGGCAATCCAGGCCCGGATCTCTGCCTGCCTTTGACATTGCTGCTTGGATGTTTTGCCACCGCTTGAAACTGAACATGGCAAAAACTGAGCTTATTATTTTTCTCCCCTTCCTCAGTGTCTGTGGATAACTCTACTCCTCCCTGTTTTTTCAGCTCACAACCTTGGAGTCGTCTGACTCCTCTCTCTCCTTCTCCACACATTTGATAGAAATGGCAGGTTTTAGCTTTTGTCTATATCAACAAAATCCACCCATTCCTTTCTGAACACACTACTAAGACAAAGACACTTATCCACTCTTTAGTCACCTCCCATCTAGACTATTGTAACCTACACCTTGCTGGCCCCCTCTGAATCATCTCTCCCCCCTTCAATCTGTTCAACACTCTGCTGTGTGGCTAATCTTCTGCCAGTCTCGTCATAATCATATTACCCTTCTTCTCAAGTCACTTCATTGGCTCCCTATTCATTTCCACATCCAGTTAAAACTTCTTTTGCTGACCTTTGCAGCTCCTCACTACCTTTCCTCTTATCTCTCTTTACACCCCCTGCTTATAAATCTGCTATTCTGGCAAATCGCCTCTATCTGTGCACCTCTCTTCTATTGCTAACTCCAAACTTTGGTCCTTTCACCTTGCTGCTCCTTATGCCTGGAACAAACTACCCGAGTCTGTACAGCAGGCGCCTTCTCTGGCCCTTCTCAAATCCAAGCTGAAAACTCACCTCCTCGCTTCCGCTTTCAGATATTGACTCACCTGGTCTCCTTTGTGTTTCCTTACCATTTCCCATAAACATATCCCATGTCTACAGCTATTGTGTTGTCTGTCTTGACTAGAAAGTATGCTCTGATGAGCAGGCAACGTCTTGTAGGTGTGTGTGTGTGCAGCACTGCGTTATCTTTTGTAGCACTATACAAATGCTCAGTAGTAATAGATTGTCTTTCACTAGGTTTTTTCTTTGCACTATACTGTTTTTGCAGAGGTGTTTATGTCCAATTGATAGGGTTGGATGACCAGAATGACTCGTAGGTGGAAAGCTGCAATAAGGATAGCTTTGGCACCAAATGAGTGGAAGGTCCAGGTGGTGCAGTATCAAATAGGCCTAGTGAAGATGCCCAAGACAAGACCTAAAGTGTCATACTTTGCTGTGGGCTAGTGTTCTATTATGTGCATCACAGACACAGGTGAGGCCCATAAGAAGGCTTCAACATCAAAAAAGGCACTGTTGTGGCAACAAGCACCCTTAAAAACCAGAAAATTGTGGACAGGTAAGGCCCACAGGTTCTATCTGGGGAGGGACAGGCAGGGAGAATAGACCATAGATGGGTCTGAGCACCCAGATTATTGGATGCCTGAAAATGCAGTCTAAAGGCTGCGGCTATTATTAGCCACTCTAAGATGTGCCGGTATTTGTATGTCCTTGGAGAAAAGGAGCAGAGGCAAACAAGGTTGAGACGAGTCAGTTGCACCTTTTAGGGGATACTTCAGAAACAAGACCACAGTGAAGGAGCTTCCTCGGTATGTTTAATCTCTGGAGTTTGTCAATTTACCACAAAATTAATATACTCCCCCCGACTGTCTCCCCTCTCCCCAAAATAAAATAGGGATGAATACCACCACATTCCATTAAATGCAAATGCAGAGAAACATTAGAATACCAATAATATAAGCCAAGAAAATGGCATTATTTATGCTTGACAAAGAAGATAGCCTTTTAAAAAACTAATATGCATAGAAGTTAGGTCAAAGGTTTAAACCTAGATTTTAAAAACAGCCCTCCGTATTCAGTGCAAGAATTTAATACAATACCTTTAAACTTAATATGCATATTGGTTTACCGCTCCCATGAAAAACAAGCTGGTCTGCTTGGAGTTCTGAACAGTTTAATAAATCATTCCAAACTGCATACCTTGGTATATAAAAACAGCAACTTTGTTTCTTTCACTTGCCTACTTTTCCAGAGAAGACATAACACAATTTGGATTCTTATCACTATTACATTTTACATTATTTATCACTTTAGTTTTCAACTTCCCTGTGTTATTTCCTCTGTGAAAAAGTGTTTAAAATTTGTACTTTTACAAGACTAGGCACTGAATCTATAAAAATGAAGAGGGGCAGATTATTTTTTTTTTAAACATTGTCCCAAGTCTTTTCGAAAAGCCACCACTCCAATAATGTTCTTTGTTCCTGCTATTTGACGGGAACCAATCTGCAAAGCAATAAACCAGTTTACGGTATTCAGAGTGATGTGGATGCATTTATTTCTTGGCACAAACGGAGGCCAATGTCCTAAATTTGGGTTCCAGTTGATTTAAAAAGTCAAGCCTATCATCTTCTCCTCGCAGCTCACTGCAGCAACCCACAGAGCCAGCTACAGATCCTCTTCCTTCATAGTTATAGGGATGTACATAGTCTTCAGCATGTTGATGTTCTTCATCTTGCCCACACAGATACACCTTCTGCAAAGGACAAAAACAAGGTTAGAAGAGCCTTAAGGGCACCTATATCTCAACAAATTCCACACTGTCCTAATGAAGCCTACTTCTAAACATGCATATGTTTAACATAAAACAAACGTCTATACAAGTGACTAGTCCTCAAAATACCACAGTCGAGAACTTCTTGGAACACCCTAAGATGCCCTGAAAATCTGGTATAGATATGACAAAAAAAAAGGGGTTGGAAGGTGGAGATACAAACACAGGCACACGGATGCTCCCATAAGGTTATTCTTCCTTTGGAAAGCAAGATAATGAATTTTTCACCTGACACCGATATGCAATCATGAAATGTCAAAAACAAAACACTCATTCGTAAACTAAACCATATGAAAGTGGAATCTCTCTATACCTCTAATGAATAAACTGAAAGCAATCTTGTAAGCCATTTTGGTGCATAAAAGTGTTTTAGCTGCAGAAATAGGTGTTTATATTATAAAGTTCAATCTAAAATTTTAAAAAATTTTATTCCTTGAAAGTATGTGTTGCATGCAATAGCTTTGAGGTCACAGAAAGGAGTATGACTTAGGAGTAATCCAAGAAAAAGTTCATTACAGAAGGTGTAGGATGTTGAGACTAGGATAGTATCATAATTCATGGAGCCAAAAATCAACAGACTCTGAAGAAGGAATGGCAACAGTGGCACAAAACTTATGTCAGGAAACAGCTAAAACAGAGCCAGGAAGCAGTCGCCGACTGACCATGTAAAGAGAAGCAGGAAAAAGGCAAATGCAGAAGTGAGCACACCGAAAAAAGAAAAGGAGGCACATGTGATCAGAAGAACAAGATACTGCCGAAAAACAGATCAGGACACTGCTTTAAAAGAAAACCAAAATAAAACACTCAATGCTCTTGGAGGAAAAACACAAACACAAAAAAAAAAACACCAAAAAACACAGATGAAGGGAGGGTCTGGAGAAGAAAAAACTGCCCAACAACTTCCTCAGCAACCGGGTCGTCTTTTTTTTTTTTTTTTTTTAAACAAACTTTAAGGAGTTAGAAAAACAACAAAAGATGACAGCCAGCTGATAGAAAAACAGTCAGAATGAAAGGCTGCAACTGCTCCTCATGAGCAGCACTTCCCTTCAGAGGTGCTCTACTGGTCCTCTTGACCAGGAGCAGCTTTGGAAAATGAAGAAAGGAAAACTGTCAGCAAAGAAGGGGCACCACAATGTACACAACTGCCAAGATAGCTACACTGACACTAAATTTCTTCTCAGAGAACACCTAGGTGGTGCGCTAGCAATGGCAAATATATATATACATATGTTATAATTTCTGCTCCTTTTCTATGACTCCTCTAATCTTTTCTTTTCCTATCAAGTATGACATTCCTTTCTGAAGAATGTATTTAATCTAAACCGGCTTGTTGAAAAGCTTTATATTAAACACGTAATAAAGATAAAAAGTTGAACTGTGAAAACTTAAGGACTGCACTTTAACTCAAAAACAAAGCTGACACTATATTTATTAAACACTGCATCCAAATTACAATATGCACATATTCCTAATTTTGGCTAGCAAAAAAGAAGAAAAAAAAAAAAAAAGACTAGAATACCTACTTCATCAATATGAGACTGCATGAAGTTCTGCCAGTCTGAATATGTGTATTGTCCTCGCTCCATCATTTGCTGCCCAGTGAAGCGCTCTCCCATAACAGATTCTTTGTTCTGATGTACGCCAGTCTTCTGATGTGACTTTGAGAAATGTCCGTGTATATCACTTTCAGGAGCTCCTTGTCCAGTACGATTGGGATTTATTATTTGAATAGGGATCTTTAAATTTGGATCCTTTAAAAGGAAATAAGGTTCAAAAGAACATTCAACTCCATATTAGTCTGAACATAAAAACAGCAATAAATTAAAAAAAAAAATTAGATAATAAAGAGACAATATAATGCTAAAATGATACTAAACAATCAGTATACTAAACTCTTTTCAAATATATCTATCCTGTTCCCACATCAACTTTTGGAACTGCCCCTATAAGCCTCAATTTAACCGACTACATTTTCATTTACACATTTTAATAGATTTAACAGCAATGAAGGCAAGACCACGTTTCTCCACAAAACATTAAAGTAGGATACTGAAATCAAAATGAGAATACAGCAAAACCTTTTACAGATAGCCAGATTTATGATGAGGGCTATTTGCCCAATTAAAAGGGCTTTTAGAAAAAATAACACACACAACTGAACAGCATATTACCTTTACATGCATTTTTATAGACGTGTTCCCAGGATGGGATGGCACAGAGGAAGTAATAATACTCTTAAATTTGTGATTTCCAAAACTATGCATGTTTTTGTTGGAAAAAAAAGTTCCTAGCCAAAAAAAGCAGCAAAAAAAATCACCTGCAAAGATGTAACTTTAAAAAAAAAGAAAACTTGGCAGTTTTCATAGGGAATGTATGCCATTTTTCTTCTGTGAAGTGGTACAAAATCAACAGGGGGGAAAAAAGTTACCTATATCTGTCTGCACAATTTTGAAAAATGCCACCCCCCAAGGTTTGCATTTTTATGAAACTCTAGGAAGAGAAAACTAAATGCATACCGTTAATTCTTCTCCTGGTGCCTCAGTATTCGATACAATTAAGTTCTCTTGAGCCAAGTCATCAGGGAAGCCGCCTTTGTTTTGTTTACTCGCAGCGGCACCACATAGACAAGCAAGCAAGGCACCTAGAATACAAACACACGGACACTTGTTTTTAAAAAGTTAATCATCATGTGAACTTATAGTTAACTAGCTTGCATTACTCATCAGTAGTATAACCAATCACACTAAAATAAAACTTTCCAACACACACAGAATAGTCGTCTCTATATATGCTCAGTCACTAGGGCAATCGTTTTACTAAAATATGTCAATGGCAACAAGACTCCATACTGTATTGAAGGAAAGGGCAATAAAACACCTGCTGAAAGGGGCAGGTTCAAGAATCTGTACCAAAACTTCTCATTAAATCTAGGTTTTCAATCCCATTGCAGCTTCATGTATTATACTGTACACAAGTGGCTATTTTCCAAAGATAATGAATATTCCTTAGTCTATTCGCTGGGATGTACTATTCTCAGCTACACTCATTAAAACTTACAGTTTGCCTTTTCCACCAGCTGTTGGTACAAAAACGGAAAAGCTATATGCACTACCAACAAAGTGCAATCAGTTATCCTAACCAAGAAAGCATAGTTACTCACCTGTAACAGGTGATCTCCAGGAACAGCAGGAATTTAGTCTTCACATATGGGTATCATCGGTACCGACAGAGCCTGCGTGGGAACGCTCCCCAGCGTCCAATAAGAAGCTTTTGGGAGCATCCCACAGTGCCTGCCTGCTGCCTTCCCGCCTTTCCCAACTGTCCCTCTCCAGTTGAGTTTAAAGCTGAGACAAGAGAGAGGGAAAGAGAGAGATAGAAAGATACAACTCCTAGGGGAGGTGGGTGGGTTGTGAAGACTAAATTCCTGCTGTTCCCGGAGATCACCTGTTACAGGTGAGAAACTATGCTATCTCCAGGAACAAGCAGGAATGCAGTCTTCACATATAGGGACTCCCTAGCTGCAGATGCCAGGGAGAAGACTCCAGAAATTGTGTGCCCTTGTGAAAGGGCTCCCACTTCCCCCCATGGATCTCTGGCATCCTACCAGGGATGGTGGGTAGGAGTTCATTAAGTATGGAACAGGTGTTGAAGAACAGCCTGACCAAACAAGGCATCCCGGCGGAAGTCCTTGTCTAAGCAGTAATGGGCTGTGAAGGTATGAACCGAAGCCCAAGTAGATGCATGGCAGATGTCGTCGATAGATACAGAATGAAGATGAGCCATAGAGGCTGCCATGGCTCTCACATTGTGAGCTGTGACATGGCCTTCCAGAGGAAGGTTCTTACTCTCATAGGCAAAAGATATACACTGTGCAATCCAGTTGGACAGTGTTCTTTTGGAGACTGGAAGTCCCAAATGACTAGGATCAAAAGCAACAAAACGTTGGGAGGACTTTCTATGTTGCTGTGTCCTTTGCAAGTAAAAGGCCAGAGCCGTTTTACAATCCAAAGTATGAAGAATCCTTTCTGCATTTGAGGCATGAGGCCTTGGAAAAATACAGGAAGGTAAACCGCTTGGTTTAAATGAAAAGGTGACATCACCTTTGGCATAAAGTGTGGATGAATCCTAAGGTCTACCTTATCATGATGGAACCTTGTATAAGGAGGATCAGCGATCAACGCTTGCAATTCACTGATGCAACGTGCTGTGATTGCAATAAGAAAGATGACCTTCCAGGAAAGGAATGTCAAAGAGGTAGTAGCTAATGGTTCAAAAGGTGGCTTCATGAGCTGCCCAAGAACCAGATTTAAGTCCCATGCTACCGGTGGTGGCTTAATGGGAGGCTTAGTTAAAAGAAGGCCTCTCATAAATCTCGCTATGAGAGGATGAGAGGAAATAGGTTGTCCATTTAGAGGCTTGAAAGAAGCTGCAATAGCACTCAAATGAACTCTCACTGAATTGATCTTAAGACCTGCATTAGACAAATGAAGGAGCTACTCCAGTAATGATTCCAGAGGTATCGCAAGAGGGTCAAGACCCTTCTGCGAGCACCATATGGTAAACCTTTTCCACTTTACTTGCTGAGAAAGCACAGTTATTTACCTGTAACAGGTGATCTCTGGGAACAGCAGGAATAAGTCTTCACATATGGGTACGTCCGTACCGACGGAGCCTGCGCGGGAACGCTCCCCAGCGTCCAATCAGAAAGCTTTTGGGAGCATCCCTCAGCGCCTGCGTGCTGCCTTCCCGCCTTTCCAACTGTCTCTCCTCAGTTGAGTTTTATAGCTGAGACAAAGAGAGAGAGAGAGGAAAGGAAGATAGATAGAGAGATATAACTCCTAGGGGAGGTGGGTGGATTGTGAAGACTTATTCCTGCTGTTCCCAGAGATCACCTGTTACAGGTAAGTAACTGTGCTATCTCCAGGAACAAGCAGGAATGAGTCTTCACATATGGGGACTCCCAAGCTAAGATGCCTGGAGCCCCAGCATGTAGGAGATTGAAACATGCTACACCTCATATGGCCAGGCATCCAGAGGATGGAGGGCAGGAGTTAAGAAGAGAGGAGCTGTAGGAAAACAGCTGACCTAAGATAGGACCTACAGGCAAGGAGTCCTTGTATTTGTGATAATCATCATGAATATATTGAAATGAACAATCATAATATGGACCTTACCTACTGGATTGCAGGAAGTAGAGAGGTTGATGGAATCTACTGGGGATCCAGTAGAGGAATCTTCAAGGTGACCTCACTGACGTAAAAGTGAAGGTCAAAATGTAGAAGTGACAGGAGACCCCAGGAATCAACTGGGGTAGTACAAAAAATGGTAGGTCTTTAGTGGGAAGCTTTATGGAAAAAGCTGAAAACTCTTTTGGCTACAGAGTCATTGATAGTCAAGAGCAAAAGAGGAAGACTGACCGATTTTGACAAAACTGGCCTAGTCCTTGAGGGAAGAAGGGGTATGGAGAAAAACCCCGTAATCCCAAGGAAGGACAGATGTCTGAGGAGTTGAAAACCTCAGATCTACTGAAGATCCCCCATGTCTCTCCTAACTGACGAGAGGTAGGAAGATAAAGGAAATAGGGAGCTTCAGGGATACCTGAACCTAGGGTTATGGTAAGAGCTGTCAGTACCACAGCAGTGGTTGTGTGCATAATAGCCTAAACATACTGTGAAATAGTATGAACATGTGGAAGCTCACTGTCTGGAACAGATAGGAAGGAAAACACCTTTATGAGCACAGACAGTTAGAGAGATAAGTATGTGAATACATATCTACCTAAAGGAAGTATCGCAATAGATATATATATATATATATATATATATATATATATATATATATATATATATATATATATATATATATATATATATATATATAGATATATATATATATATATACATACATATGTTTATGGCGAGATCCAGGGGGCATAACATATGCACACATGGCTGACAGACATATGTATCTAAAGAATGTATATAGACATATGTACATATATGAATATATAGGTCTAAAGATAAATGTCTGCAATTAAGCCGACAGAGATATGTCTACAGGAATCTTCACATGGGAGATGTGAAGAGGAATGATTCATCTCATAACAAGAAGGTAGAACCTACTTGAGAAGATATAGAGAATCTATTCCCTCTGGTTAAGATGGAGCAGGAATGCTATCCAGTGAAATAACCAGGATGGTTGCGAGAAAACAGAGGATAATATTAGTCTGTAAACAGCAAGTCCTGAGTCCGGTAGAACTCTAACATGGTGAATGGACAGAATACGCATAGGAAGAGACACCAGGTAGACCCACTTGAGGGACAAGGGGTGGGGTATCATGCGTTATTTAGTTAAATATGTGCTGTCCATGAAGGATTAGGATACCATGAGGACAAGCTGCAAGGAAAAAGAGCATATTTCCTGTAGGAATTTGGTAACTCTTTAGACTGTCACATAGGGAAGGCTTATGTCCTTTATTAAAAGAAAATAGAAGGGTGTAAAGAACCCTCACAGTCATGGGGGATGACTGAGGAAGCCTTTTTCAACCATATAGGATAGTCATTAGAGAAAAAACCCTCATGCTCTAGCTTCTCTGTAGGATTGCAGAGAGCATTATGCAGGAGAATTGGGAAATAAAACTGGCTGTTGGAGACAACCAGCTGCCATCTCAAATATGCTAACAAAAAATAATGGTCAAAAACTTGCACAGAGCATAAACTGTCAAACTCAAGGAAACGACTCTGTATCAGAACATATGAAAGTATTTGTGTCAAAAAAACCAAAAAACAAAAATGCAATCACTAGCAAAACAGAGTCCAGGCAGAAGGTGTTTAAAGCAACAGTAGGTCTCAGACTTATAGCGGGCAAACTATATGCTCAAGGCAGTTATCACCAACAGAGCACAGTAAAAGCCCTTACTTGCATCAACGACCTTAGATAGTAACGTTGCTTCATTAAATGGCTCTCACAACCTCCTTTAGCATAAATAATGGCATGTCTTGATAAAGCTTGCAAGAATCAATGTAGGAGGGTGAATAGCACCAACTTATCTGCAAAAATGCATCGCTTGAACTACTGCATCGCCTCCGTCTCTTCCTCGCTCATACCCCAACGCTCTCAATCGCGCTGTTATAGCGTTTCACCCGAGCAGGTTTCTTCAGGGGGTGGCAGGCAGAGGATATCGAGAGCAGGCCAGTCGCAGGAGCAGAGGAGTTACTAACTCGATATCCTCTGCCTGCCACCCCCTGAAGAAACCTGCTCGGGTGAAACGCTATAACAGTGCGATTGAGAGCGTTGGGGTATGAGCGAGGAAGAGACGGAGGCGATGCAGTAGTTCAAGCGATGCATTTTTGCAGATAAGTTGGTGCTATTCACCCTCCTACATTGATTCTTGCAAGCTTTATCAAGACATGCCATTATTTATGCTAAAGGAGGTTGTGAGAGCCATTTAATGAAGCAACGTTACTATCTAAGGTCGTTGATGCAAGTAAGGGCTTTTACTGTGCTCTGTTGGTGATAACTGCCTTGAGCATATAGTTTGCCCGCTATAAGTCTGAGACCTACTGTTGCTTTAAACACCTTCTGCCTGGACTCTGTTTTGCTAGTGATTGCATTTTTGTTTTTTGGTTTTTTTGACACAAATACTTTCATATGTTCTGATACAGAGTGATCTCAAATATGCTGCCAACTCCAAGGATTTGGAGATGGCAGAAAAGAAGTAATAAGGATTATCCAAGATAGATGAGCACTATCTTGGAAGCACTACTAAGGCTAGACAGAAAGTAGTGGAAGACAAGACTGGAACTTGTGGAAAAGCACCAGTGGTCCAATCACTGGAACTCCTGCATGGGCAGCTGCTGAATAGCACAGCAGAGAGAATCTTTCTGTTTTTAATAGAGAGAACAGACAGAACAAGAGGAGAAAATCCTGTCCCTGTCTGATGAGCTGCCCAGATAAAAAAAAGGGGGTTTACTCAAGAGAAAAAGCTCTACACTGGAATGGAAAGGAAGACTAGAAAGGCTAAGAAAGCCTTCCAGTGGTATGGTACCACTCTTACAGGGGAAACCCTGGAAAAGAGGGTAGAGAAAAATAGGAGCTGAAGGGTGACTTGCCATAAGGTAAGTCTGTAGAAGGAAAATTCATGGTGGTACAGAAAAAACTATCATGAGATAGTTGGCAAACCTCTCTTCATGATAGGAAGAGGAGGAAAACCTGTGACCCATAGACATGAATATCCTGACAGCTCAGCATACCTAAGAGCAAGTGGATGTCCTGGAAACAGGAATCCAAGTGTAGAGGTTTAAATGAAAAAACTGTGAAAAAAACTTCTACTGAGAAGAAGTGAACTGTAGGTTATAATAGATTAATTAGAACCCTATTGAGGGTTAATTTTCCTGGCTTGAGTTTGGATTCTTCAGACCAGGGCGAGGTTTCCCTTGTTTGGGAACATCTGTATGATGGGCAGGAGAAGAATAAAACCTTCTTCTTTTAGGGAAAGAAGGTTTGGTAGGGCATTTCCTACTTGCTGGGGAAGGAGAAGGCTTAGGATGGCCCTCAGAAACAGGGAAGTCAGTGGAGCAGTGAGCAACCTGACAAAGACTCCCTATTGAAGAAATTTTCTCCAGTACAAGGAGTATTACCCAGTCTCTGTTGTGCCCATCTGTTCAAGTCTGAAGCTTGGAGCCAGGCTCTACGTCGTGCTCCTACGGCTATAGCAGAGGTTCTGCTAACAGACTCAAAAGAGTCTAGGGAAGCACGAGAAAGAAACCAAGAGATATCCTGGCTATGACTAAGAAGTAAGGAATAGTCTGCAGCCTTGGGCTCTGATAGAAAAGAAGTCAAAAGAGATAATTTCTTTGTGACCTCCTGAAGGGATAGACTCATATAGAAAATATATGAGAGAATCCTTGATGCCAGCATAGATGTTTGGAAGGTTTGACGTCCAAAGGCATCCAGCGTTCTAGATGCACGACCTGGCAGGTAAGAATGCTTCTTCTTGCTTTTTACCTTCCTCATTGCTGATTCCACCACAATGGAATGATGGGGAAGTTGAGTCTTTTGAAACCCTGGAGAGGGGGGCACCTGATGCAAAAGATCAGTTGTTGTAGAAGGTGAGGAAACCCTAAAAGGTGTTTCCCATATTCTTAGAAGAAGATCCTGCAAAGAATGATGTAAAGGAAGCATTATATTTTCCTTTTCCCCAGAAGAGCCTTGTGTAGGATCATAGCCAGGGATAGGAATAGCAAGGAATGTTGCCATGTCAAGGAGAAATTTCTGGAAAGAAGGATCTCTAATGGGAATGATCCCTGGACAGGCTAAACCTGAAGAACTAGCCTGGGCACCGGAGGATGTACTTGTCCGGTGCAGAAAAGGATCTCTAATGGATGGATACTGGTACTGGCGGTTATGACCTGAGACAGTGAGTACTGCATCGTCCATGCCAGGTATGGACTCCAAACTGGGTATCGAAAGGAGCGATCCCGGTGAAAAAAGCATGGAAGGAGCTGGTCCCGATGATACTGCAGGTACCGGCATCGATCCCGATACCGGCAGATGTGCCGGAATCGAAGGCGATACCGACATCGAAGCAGTCATCGGAGGCTGCTCAAGCGGTACCGAGGAAACCAGAAACCCTGGGTGATTATCCTCGGTACCGCGCATCCGGAATCGGTAAGCGTCGGTTCCGAGACGCGTCGGTACCCAGTCTTCCAGACTAGATATCGACTCTAGACTCGGCATCGAAGGAAGCGAGTCTATCGATGCATGTCTAGAGGGTACCGACGTCGGTGGTCGTATCGACGGTGCTGCCGATACTGGAAAGTCAATCTGGGACGTATCAATCAGTCCCGAAGGTACCGAGAACGCCAGATGATGATCCCTGGTGAGGAGTGGATCGCTCAACACCAGTGCCGATGCCGGGGTATCGGTACCGCTCGAAGCGGATGCCACCACCGAGCATGGCTCAGGTATGTTCTGTGAGGGGTGAGCCCCAGGAACAACCTGAAACCCCTGAAAGGCTTTGGAGACCGAAGACTCCCGCCAGGGTTTTGAATCCAATAGGATCTTGAGGGCAAGGCGGAGCCGTCATCATGCTTGGCATGAGACCTACCACCCAAGGATTGGCTAGTCTTAACAGACTGTTTGTAGGTTACCTGATCCTGTAGAGAAGAAATGGTCAGTGCCCTGACACTGGAAGGGAAAACGGTATTGAGGGAAACTCGAAATGGAGAATCTCTTCTCATAAAATTGTAGCCTAATGGCTCTGGAGGAAAGGGGTCAGGACCCAAACAGGTTAGACACCAGTTATTGGAGTCTAAAAAGAAAACTGTATTTCCACAGTTAAGGCACTTCTTAGGAGAAGAAGGCTCCATAATGGAGAGGCCTTACAGGCCCAAAATTTAAGACAGAAACTGAGGGTAAAAGAAAAAAAACTCCCTGAGTTTAGGAAAAAGAAAATAAAAAACCACCGGCAGTACCAGTGGAGTCGGGGGAACAGCCAAGACCACAAGAAAACAAAAAGTTAAAGATTTAAAGAAAAAATTTTCTGCGGTGACAGGAAGATGTCCTGCCGGCTCCGCGGAAAAACGAAAACTGAGGAGAGACAGTTGGAAAGGGGCAAAGGCAGCACGCAGGCACTGAGGGATGCTCCCAAAAGCTTTCTGATTGGACGCTGGGGAGCGTTCCCGCGCAGGCTCCGTCGGTACCGACGTACCCATATGTGAAGACTCATTCCTGCTTGTTCCTGGAGATAGATTAAGACCGTGAAGTTCTAGGCATTCAGCAACCAGGTCCTGAGATGCAGAGACTGGGGATTGGGATGCCACAGCATCCCGTCCTCCTGAGAAAGGAAATTTGGAGCAGATCCTAACTCCAGAGGTGGAGCTTGAGGGAGATGCAGGAGCAGAGGGTACCACACCTGCCGAGGCCAATGTGGAGCTATGAGAATCATATGACCTCTGTGTCTCTGCAGCTTGAACAGGGTCTTGGGAATTAGGGGAATGGGTGGAAAGGCATACAGGACGTCCTGGCCCCAATGGAGGAGGAAAGCATCCCTGGCCTGAGAACCCTGAGCTGGAATTCTGGAACAGAACCGGGGAAGTCTGACATTCAGCGGACTTGCAAAGAGGTCTATATCCGGGGTTCCCCAATTTTGGAAAATTTTGGCCACCTGGTCTGCATGGAGATACCATTCGTGTGGAAGCAGAACTCGACTGAGTCTGTCTGCCCAAGAGTTTTGAATGCCTGGAAGATACACCGCAAGGAGATGAAACTGATGCTCTCTGGTGAGGGCCCATAGTCACAAAGCTTTGTTGCATAGCAACAGAGTCTGTTCCGCCCTGCTTGTTCACATAGAACATGGCTACTTGATTGTCCGTCTGAACTAGGACTGTCTTGTAGCTGAGCTGGGTGTGGAATACTCGAAGGGCAAGGAAGATTGCTCTGAGTTCCAGGAGACTGATATGTAGATAGGTCTCCTGTGGAGTCCAGGTACCCTGGGTAGAAAGGCCTTGCAGGTGGGCTCCCCAACCCACCTGTGAGGCATCTGTTCTTAGAGTGGCTTGGGGTGGGGGTTGCTGAAAAGGGAACCCCACCAAAAGGTTTTGGGGTGATTGCCACCATTGGAGGGACAAAATAAGGCAATCTGAGTTTACTATTTTGTCTGACGGGCAACCTGACGCCTGAGTCCAATGAGTGGATAAAGTACACTGGGCTGCCCTCATATGGAGGCAAGCATAAGGAACCACATGCACGGTGGATGCCATGTGGCCTAGCAACTGTAACATTTCCAGAGCAGTGAGGTGAGGTTAACACTGCTTGGGAGGCTAATTGCACAATGCGAAGGCAGCGGGCCTGTGGAAGGTAGGCTGTTGTCTGTCTGGTATCCAGCAGAGCTCCTATAAACTCTAGGGACTGAGTGGGAGCAAGAATGGATTTTGGGAAGTTTATGACAAGTCCCAAATACTGAAGGATGCGCATTGTGCGAGAGCGCGCAACCCTGGCCTCTGGCTCTGAAGGGGCTCGAATGAGCCAGTCGTCTAAGTAAGGGAAGACGAATATTCCTAGGATGCGAAGAAATGCTGCCACCACAGCCATGAATTTTGTGAACACCCTTGGCGCCGAGGCCAGGCCAAAAGGATGAACCCTGTATTGGTAGTGCTTCCCTTGAAAAAGAAAGCGAAGGAACTTTCGATGAGTTGGATGGATAAGAACATGAGTGTACGCATCTGTGAGATCTAGAGAACAAAGCCAATCCTGACTCTGAAGGTATGGCAGCAGAGTTCCTAGAGATATCATCTTTGAACAGGAACTTGTTCAATTCTCTGAGGTCTAAAATGGGTCGGTGTCGTCCTGTTTTCTTTGGAATAAGGAAATAGGGGGGAGTAGAACCCTGTACCCTGTTGGGGAATGGGTACCTCTTCTATTGCCCCTTGGGCAAGAAGCATAGTGACCTCTTGACCTAACTGGTCGTTGAGAGAGGTCTGAGAATTGAACTGTCTTACCATTGTAGGAGGGGGCATGCTGAGGAAATGAAGCTTGTAACCCTCTCTTACAATAGACAGGGTCCAATTTTCTGCTGTTATCTGCCCCCATCTGGGGACAAAATGATATAACCTTCCTGGGTTGATGGAAGGCTCTGGGCCATTCAGGGCCAGGAAGGCAAAGTTCTCTAGATAGGAATCAAAGCCCCAGTGGAAGCTGAGTCTGCTGAGCCGGTTGAGGCTTAGCAGCTTTCGTTTTCCTTTGTCTAGGAGGTTGTTGCTGCTGTCCCTTTTGGGCAGACTGACCTAAACGATGCCCCTGCTGGGTACAGGATGGATAAAACTTCTTCTTACTGAAGAATGGTTTCTTGTAGGATTTTTTCCTTGCAGGATCAGCTGTAGATTTAGACAATCTATCCAAAGTGATATTGTCAGCATCTATCTCATTAGCTTTTTCCTGCCAATTCTTGCCAAAGAGATTCTCTCCTGTGCAAGGAATATTCCCTAGTTTATCCTGTACCCAAAGTTCCAAGTCAGATGCCTGGAGCCAGGCAATCCTACGTGCACCTATGGCAATAGCAGAGGTTCTGCTTATGCACTCAAAACAGTCAAAGGCTGCACAATTCACAAACTTGGAAACATCCTGAGCATGTTTGACAAGGGCGAGGAAATCCTGCCTCTTATCAGGAATGAGGGCTCATAAGCTCTAAATCTCCTGTGACTTCTTTAAGGAACATTCCCATATATAATATATAGGAACTGATCCTAGGAAAAAGCATGGAAGCCTGGAAGGTTTGACGTCCAAAGGCATCAAGGGTCTTACACTCACGTCCTGGAGGATTAGATGCATGCCTTTTTGCACTCTTGATCCTTCTCATAGCTGATTCCACCACCATGGAATGGTGTGGTAGCCGAGTCTTCTGAAACCCAGGACAAGGAGGAACTCGATACATGGCATCGAGTCTTCGAGAGTGAGGAGATGTGGTTAGAGGCGTTTCCAACAACCTTAACATGAGATCATGCAAGATCTCATGAATAGGTAAGGTAGCTGCCTCCTTGGGAGCTTTAGGGTACTGTAGGATTTCTAATTCCTTTGCCCTAGGCTCTTTTTCAGGAGCCACTGTGATGGAAAGACCTCAAGCCACATCTCGGATAAAATCCTGAAAGGACATATCCTCTGGTGGAGACATCCTATGCTGAGGAGAAGAATCATCCTCAGGAAGAAGTACTCTGGTATCGGCAGAGCTTTCAGAGTCTTCAGACTCATCCGAGGATTCAAAGTATCTCCGATCCAGGTGATCGTACAAGACACGGTACCGGTACCGATCGAGGTCGGCATCGGAGGGGTCCGGTACCGACTTGTCGATACCGGATGGATAAGCATGACTCGGTCCTGGTAGAAGACCCGCCGATGTCGATGCAGTCGGTGCCGGTACCGGCTGAATTGTCTGAAGAGGTTTCAGGGGCATCGAGGCCGTGAGAAGAGCCGCCAGACTGCTTTCAATAGCCAAGAATCTCTGGTCTATCGATGCTGCTGATGCTTGGGTATCGGTACCGGATGAAGCAGCTGGTACCCCAGAGCATGGCACCAGTAGTTCTGCTGAGGTTGAAGCCTCGAACATCCTGGAGCCCCGTTTGTGCTTTGGAAGCCGAAGCCTCCCGCCGGGGCAGTTTTGCCAGTGAAAGTCCCTCAAGGGCAACGCCAGAGGCATCTCGATACTTAGAGAGATATCTACCCTTTGAGGACCGGCCAGATTTATATTTAGTTACCTGAGATCCATGGGAGGAAGACGAAGCCCTGGAAGACGCTGATGCCACAGAGGCCGCATCGGAGTGAAAAAGGGTGCTACATTTAACAGCTCGGTTCTGCCAGCTCCTCTTCGACATCATTCCACAGGCAACACACTCCGAAATAGAGTGGTCAGGACCTAAACATTTGAGGCACCACTCATGGGTGTCGGTGACGGAGATGGTACCGCCACACTTGGAACACTTTTTAAACCCGAAGCGGGTTTTTCCATTTTAAAGGAAAAAGTTGGGCCTAGTGCCCAAAATGGCACGTGGCACCTGAGGAGAAAATATCTGAAAAAGACTCCAGAAAAAGGTGGGGGGTTTTTTTGGTTTTTTTTTTTTTTTAAAAGAACGAACCACCAGCGGTACCGGTGTAGCGTTGAAGGAAGGCAGATGCGACCACAAAAAAGAAGAATAGATGGGAATTTTTTCTGTGGTGACAGGATGTGCGACCTGTCGGCTCCACGGAAAACGAAGAACTGGAGAGGGACAGTTGGGAAGGCAGCACACAGGCGCTGTGGGATGCTCCCAAAAGCTTCCTATTGGACGCTGGGGAGCGTTCCTGCACAGGCTCCGTCAGTACCGACGATACCCATATGTGAAGACTACATTCCTGCTTGTTCCTGGAGATAACCCAATAGAACAGGCGTCCTTACGCAGACACTTTAATCGGTTGTTATTCTATTTATTTATTTAACATTTTTTATATACCGTTTTTCTCCAATTCAAAACGGTTTACAGAGAACAAAAGTAAAAGTGTGGGTGCAGCTGTTTTACATATAACAAGAACAGTAGATGAACAATTGTAGAGCATATAATGATTTAAACTATATACAATAGGAATATGAGTAAGGGAGGGGGATATTAAGAATAGGGTAAGGGGATGGGGTGTGTGGTAGAGGGGGGATGGGGGCTATTGATTTAAGGGGTAGGTGGGTAGTACACATGCGAGACCAATGGTGCATACTCACTGTGGGTGCTCAAATAGGTGGAACTTGGGCAGTACAGCATCTGTTTTAGATAACATGGGTGTATGCATGCGAGAAACACATGAACATTTATCCTAACCACAGGGCTGGTGCAAGTATGTGCGCCTAGATTTAATGTGTGGTTGACTGCTTAAGCCTCTATTTTATGAAACTCAAGTACAGGTATACTAGACCATAAAATAGGTGCAAAATGCATACGTTAAGACAAAGTTACTCTCTTGATGTGTGAATTAGTGCACATTAAGCATTGCAGTCATGCACTAACATTTACTACATGCTAATTCATGTGGTAAATGCTTACCTCACCTCAGTAAACAGACCCCTTAATTATCCGTGCTAGGAAGAGGGAAAGAGACAGATAAGGGTAGAGGAGGGCAAAGCAATTGGAGGAAAACTGAAAAGGGATTTAATTGAAGGGAGGGAGAATAGGGGAGGAAAGAACGAAAGTTCACAAGGAAGAGGGGAAGGGGATATCTAGGATCAGAAGAGGGAAGCAATGCAGACCCACTGTTAACACATCTATTCCTGACGCTGAGCCCTTCTTTTCATGCTCACAACCCCCGAAGGTTCTCCAGACCCCTCACTTATACTTTGAACCTCCTATCCCCCTCAGTCACTCCCTCCAATCACCTCAGTCACTTTCACCTTGCACTCTCTACTTCTTAGTTGTCACCACCACAATCTCCACTCCCCTCACCAGCAATACTGACAATCCCTTGCAAGCCCCCCCCCCCATCCCAACAAATCACTCTCCTCTGTAATCCCATCATCTTCCTCAGTTCATGGCTTACAGGATGATAGCAGCACTATAGTGATGCAAGATGTGTCTTCCTCTGCTGCCCAGGGCACAAGTATTAGTCTTGCCCCATGGTTAAAACCACCAACTTGTGCCTTGGACAACAGAACAGGACATAGCCTAAGATACTACAGTGAAGTGTGTGTGTGTGGTCGAGGGGGAGGGGATGGGGAAGAGGCTGCCTCAATGCCTTTTGCTACTACTGCCACCAATAAACCCTCAACTTGCAAGTTCTACCTGGCACCCACTTCTCTGTCTCCAGTAGCGATTATTTATAGACCAGCTCATTCCATGGCAAGGGCTGAATATTTATCCCTTAGGCATCACAAGAAACCAAGGACCCTTCACACAAACAGCTCCTTCCTTCATGACTGAACTCTACCAAATTCCCTGGTTGTAGAAAAAGGTTTTTTTTTTTTAAACACAGTTTGCTACAGTCACAGCCTCAGGTTTTTTTTTCAGGGAACTCGGGGGTACCTTCTGCAGCAAGTGTTTAAGAATTCAACATATTTGCAGTAAGTCTACACAGACATTTGGATGCAAAGAACTCTTTTTTATTGAAAAATATCAAAATTATAAAACAAAACCTTTAAAAAGAAAATGTTTATCCAGCTCATTATGTTAATGGAAGCCTCTTTTTTAAATTTTGACAAGATGCATTTGAGAAGAGAGGAAACCCAGCATCTACAACACTCCCAATTTTTTTGGTCCTCAATGCTGTTTTATTTGTTTCTTTCATACTGACATCCCCCTTCCCTTTTTCTCTCTCCAGTCCCATTTCCGTCTCATCCTTCTCACCCCTCCATCCTAACAACTTCCCCATTCTATCCCCACGACCCACCCCCCATTCAGCCTTCCATCGCTTCATTCTCATCCTTTTACTTTTTTTTTTTTTTTACAAAACAGAACACTTCCTTCATACAGCAAAACTGTTCCCTCCTCATGCTGACCTCATCGCCATTCCCCCCCCCCCCCACAGCCTCCTCCCCTTCTTCACCTCTGACTTCATCACTGAAGGAGTGGAAGAGAGGGAAAGACAACCAAAGTAACCTAGTTCTAGAAAAAAGTTACATGGCGGCCTGGTCGGGAAGGCAGAACAAAGATGCAGGCTGACCAAAGGAAGGAAATAAAAAAGCTTCTTTAGCACTAGAGGGTGGAATAGAAGTTATACAACAGAGCATGGGCAGGTAGCAAAAATGAATGGCATGGCCTGGTGAATGAAGTAGCTCAGGAGGAGAAAGGTAGGTAGAATAAGCAAAGGCAGGAAGATAGACAGGTATAAACAGGTTGGTGCAGAGTATGGCTTCTAAAATGGTTAGTGATCTTCGCACATGAGGACAGACTTCAGGATCTTAATATGAGAAAAGACAGGATAGAGGTAATATGATTGAAACATTTAAATACCTCCATGGCATAAATGCACAGGAGGAGAGCCTCTTTTAGACTGAAAGCAAGCTCTGCTACGAGGGGACATAGGATGAGGGTGAAAGGGGATAGACTCAGGAGTAATATGCAGAAATATTTGTTTACGTAAAGAGTGGTGGATCCGTGGAATAGTCTCCCAGTGGAGGTGGTAGAAATGAGGACAGTATCTGAATTAAAAAACAAAACATGGGACAAACAGAGGCTCTCTAAGGAAAAAAGGGGACTGTTGTAGTGGTTGATATGGAAGGGCAGACTAGATAAGCCATGTGGTCTTTTTCTGTCGTCATGTTTCTATGTTTCTGCAATGGGCCTGTGGTGGGTGGAGGTACAAGCGAGATAAGCAGCAGAAGGAAAGGGCAAAAGAATGCGATGAGGCTAGGTGGGAAGGGATGGGGGCTAGCACAATGCAAGAGGCAGAAAGCTCCAATGCAAGCATCCTACAATTATAGGAAAATGTCAGCAGCATTGCCATGCCGTGCTTGGAAACCAGGAACTCTGATTATAGCTGTTAAAGTTTTCTAGAAGCTTTAGTCTGTGAAACCTTTATTGGAAAGCCAAACAAAAAAGGTATAGTACCAGAGTTTGGGACCACATAGATCCCTTCTTCAGATCACGGTGGACTTCAGGTAGCAAAGCTACCAAGTTGTGCAGCAAATTGCAATACATTTATTTATTTATTTATTTATTTATTTTATTCACATTTCTATACCGCATCTTCCAAAGTTCAGTTGCGGTTTACAGTTAACAACAATTAACAAAGCAAGTTTGTTTTACATGGAACATTGAGATATAACAGAACTTATTTACAAGGAACATCATATTAAATGTAGAATAAACAGTGCAATATAATACCAAACCGTGTGCAAACTATGTACAAGTTTATATATGAATATATCAAGGGTGAGTGCTATCTGTGTGGGTTAAAGGGCTTTTGCATGGAGCAATCCGATTAGCTCTTTAACCTTTGTCTAATGTAGATAATGAATTATCTGTATTATAATGTTTGGTAAACAGATAGGTTTTTAATTTCTTGCGGAGTTCCATTATCTCTGTTAGCTTTCGTAGCTCCTCTGGGAGGGAGTTCCAGATTGTAGGGGCAATATGGGAAAAGGCTCTATTGTTTGTTGATTTATGGGCTTTTGTAAAATCTTTTGGGATTTTCAGTCTGTTTAATTGCCCTTTTCTGTGTGTAGACTTAGATGGTTCTTTGTGTATTAGGTTGCATATCATGGAAGGGGCCAGGTCATATAAGGCCTTGAATGATGTTATTATTGTTTTATAGATTATTCTACTTTGAATTGGTAGCCAATGAAGGGAGGCTAGTATAGGTGATATGTGTTGGAGGGAGTTAATTTTCAAAGTGATTCTGGCTGCTGCATTTTGTGCTAATTGCAATCGTTTAATGCTTTGTTTTGTTATGCCTATTAGTATTAGATTGGCAAAGTCAAAATGTGGGGTTATGGTGGCTTGGATTATGTTGATAAAGTCTTGTGTAAAAAGTAGTGGACGAAGTTGTTTGAGGGTTTTGAGTTTGAAATAGATTTTCTTTATGGTATTGCTGATGTGTGTTTCCATCGTGAGGTGAGTATCTAGTATAACACCTAGATATCTTATTTCCTTTTTTATTTTTATTTCTTGGTTTTGAAGTCTTATATATGACGGAGGGGTATATGATCTGTTCTTGGTCACAATTAGAACTTCTGTTTTAGTGTGATTGATATGGAGGTTTTGTGCTTTTAGCCAAGTTGTGATTTCATTATAGCAGTCCGATAGAAGTTGAAGCGGTAGGTTGGGAATTGTGAATGGAATGTACATCATAATATCATCTGCGTATAGATGATATCGTACTCCAAAACTTTTAAAAATGTTGCAGACTGGTTTTATGTAAATATTAAATAGTAGAGCTGACAGCACTGAACCTTGTGGTAGACCAATTTCTTGCTTGTATGTGGTTGAGTTTTGATTTCCAATTCTTACATTTTGCGTTCTATCATTTAAGTAGGACGAGAACCATTTATGTACTGTGGATTTTAATCCTATTTGTTTCAAGTTATTGAGCATTATTGTGTGGTGTACGCTATCGAACGCTGCTGATATGTCGATGAAAAGTAGAATGAATGCCTGTTTATTGTTGTCAATTCCTCTTAGGAGCGCATCCGTTAATACTGTGAGGAGTGTTTCCACTCCATGGCGGGGTCGAAAGCCATACTGTTGCTCATCAAGAGGGTAAGATGAGTCTAGAAAATCTTGTGTCTGTAGTTGAACTACTTTTTCTATTATTTTGGCCAAGAATGGTATGCTTGAGATGGGTCTATATGATGTAGGGGATGTTTTATCCAGTTTGCTGTTTTTAAGGATTGGTCGTATTTGTGCATGTTTGAGAGATGGTGGGAAGTAGCCTTGTGTAAGAGAGAGGTTTACTATTGAGAGAATGTAGGGTAATAGGATTGGTATTGAGTTTTTTATCCATTTTACTGGACATGGATCTAGGTAAGATGTTGTGGTGTTGAGACCGGAGATAATATTTTTTAGTGTCTCTTTAGTTACGGGATGGAACTCTGACCATTCATCTAAAAGTTGGTGTGGCGTGTTGTTAATGTCTATAGACATTGATGGCATTTTTGCTTTGTTTTGATAATGGTGGGCTAGTGTTTGAACTGAGATGTCAGTAATTTCGTCGTCTGTGGTTTGAGGGTTGGTTAGATTTCTGACAATGGAGAATAACTCTCTTGGTCTGTTATATGATTTTGAGAGTATTTTGGCATAATATTCTTTTTTTGTGTTGTCCAAGGTTTCTTTGTATTTAGTGAGGTGATTATAGTATATTTCTTTGTGTATCGTCAATTTAGATTTACGCCAGTTGTGTTCTAGTTTTCTAAGGTTCCTTTTCATTTGTTTTAGTGTGGTATTGAACCATGGTTTGGTGTTAGTGTCAGTGTTGGTGCTCTTTTTGTGTATTTGATTAGTTTTGGCTGCATTAAAGATGGTGTCATGCCAGTTTCTGACAGTGTCATCTAAATTTGTCACCGTTGTTATGAGGTGGGGGATTGTTAAGTCGATAAACTCATCATTGTTAAACTTTTTAAATCTTGTGGTAGGGACATTTGGGTTGTGATTGTTGGTGCTAGAGGAAGGATATGTAAGGTTTAGTTTGATCATGTGGTGATCTGACCAGGGTATCTGGGTACATTCAACTGGGTTTGAGTCGATTAGTTTGACGAGTGAATTGGGGAGAAGGACAAGATCCAGAGTTCCACCTTTGATATGTGTCGATGTATTTATTATTTGATGATATTCCATGTCTGAGATAGTGTCAAGGAATAGTTTAGATTCCGATGTTGGTAGCGAGGGAAGGTTAAAATCTCCTAGCATAATTATAGGGTGCTGTTCAGTTGAGGAGCTGAGGAGTTCTATAAAAGAGTCAAGGCAGTCTGGTTTTTGGTCTGGGGGTCTATATACTAAGCAGAGTTTCATGAGGCCAATTTTTATTAATAGTGTGTCTATGTTGTTAGAAATATTGGATTGGATTGCCTTAGCACCTAGTGCCTTTTTTGTCATCATTAATACACCTCCACCTTTTCTATTAGTTCTATGTTTATAGAAAGTGTCATAGTCTTCTTTATTAAGTTGATTTATATAGACTGAGTCGGTATCTGAGAGCCAGGTTTCTGTAATGCATAATATGTCTGGTTTTAAGTCCGATATTAAGTCATTAAATATGGGTAGCTTGTTTTTCATCGAGCGTGTGCGTTGATAAGAATGCAGGAGAGGGATGATGTGTTATTAGAGCATGTTCCCTTGGGTGTTTGAGGTGAGTTTGTATGTTTTATGTGAATTAGTCTATGTAAATTTGATCTAGGATGGTTATTTGTATAAAAGTGTCCAATATTGTGGTTGTTTCGCGTGTGCGTGAGAATAATGGGTATTGTTTTGTGGTTTTTGCTGCTTAGGCTTAGAGTTAAGTCAATGGTTAGTATTGCTAAGACTAAACCGATATAGAGTATTTTCATTATCATGAAGTTTGTACGTGGCATTTTTAAAGGCTGGTGTTAGTGAAGCTAAGTAGTTATATCCCGGGTAGAGAAATGTGATCAAGGTAATCCGCTGGGAGAGTGTATGTTGTGTCGAGGTTGCAAGGAGAGCTGCTAGAGACAGTATCAGTCCTGATTGGTGTAGGCTACTGACAACAGTATACAATTGTGTGATCGTAACTGACAACAACGCTAATTGAAGATAATATACTACTGGCAACAATGCTAGTTGAATATAGTATATTACTGGCAACAGTAATAAAATGTTTGAATGTTACTAGCTGGCTAGCTACTGACAACGGTTTCAATTGATAGTATTCTACTGGCAACAGTAATGAGTACCACTGGCAACAGTAATACAATGAGAACTGACTATTTGCAAGCTGGCAACAGTAATGAGTACTACTGACAACAGTAATGTAATGAGAACTGGCTATTTGCAAGCTGGTAACAGTAATGAGTACTACTGACAACAGTAATGTAATGAGAACTGGCTATTTGCAAGCTGGCAACAGTAATGAGTACTACTGACAACAGTAATGCTAGTTACTGAGAACTGACAATGATACTGGCTGCTGATATACTACTGGCCACTGTAATAAGATGAAAAACTGTTAGCTATTTGCCGATTGCCTACTGACAACAGTACTGGTTACAGATTCTACTGGTTGCAGTATACAAATGATACAAAGTTAGCTATTTGTAGGCTAATTACTGACAACAGTACTGATAGAAGGTATACTACTGACAATGGAATATAATATTTGCTAGATACTGGGTGCTAGCCAATAACATCAGTGCTAGATTAAGCTATACTGTTTGTTAGGCTATACTTGCTGCGCTTGAAGAGTCAATGCTGCGCTTGAAGAGTCAATTCTCAATTCTGCTGTAGCAGATCCACTTTACAACTTATTGGTTAGAAAGAATTTAATTGATTCGAACACAGAAACACTTCACACCATGTTTGAGATTTACTGTCATTGTCCAAGTAAACAATAACTGTGTGTGCGCAAATATATGTATTATATAAAAGATTGCTCTGGAATACATAAAAGCAATATAACATGTAGCAATAAAACAAATACTTACATAGGAGTGCTGCCAGTACTAATGCTGCCAAGATCATTGCAAGGATAGCCCAAACGCCCAGGCTAACATTTTGCGCTGAACGACGACCAGCACAATTGAGGCCATCAGGACAGCTGCATATGTCAATTTTAATAAGATTGGTTATTCCATTGCCTTGCTGATCAACTATTCGGATAGGAACTTCATATGTATTACTTGGAAGGTCAACAATTCTTTTCAGATTGATGGACGTGCCTAGAAACAAACACACAGATTTGAGTATGGCTATTCTTGTTTACTCATTATTACTTGCTAAAATACAATTAAACAAATATATAATTAACAAAATAAAAACAGCATCAGTAAAAAGTGTTTATTTAAAATTATTTGGTGTACCGCCATTGAAAATAGTATTACTGCATAGCTGTTTATAGTAAAAGAAACTAAATGATGCAGACCGACCCCGGGGTGAATGACTAGCAAAATTATTCCAATAAGACATATAAAAACCATAAGGGAGGGAAAATGATTTTCTATTAATTCCTATTCCTTGTTTTCTCTTAAGAATGCTGCAGTCAAAGTAAGATGCATAGGCGACTGGAAAAGTCTAGTGTTTAGAGCAATAACCTAATATGCAAGAAATCAGTGTTAGATTCCTACTGCCACTCCTTGTAATATTGGGTAAGTCACTTTATCCTCCATTGCCTTGGAAGAAAAAGTGGTGTTGGTCAATGTTCCCTCTAATTTTCTGTAGGCTGTGTGCGCGCATAAAATATCAGCTGTGCAGCTTTTGAAGGAAGGTTAAATTTTTATGCGCCACATAACGACACTTGGAGTTATATACTTTAAAATTTGACTACACGTCAGAATACAGTATGTACACCACATTGATTGCACTAGAAAATATTGTAGAACTTGTGAAAACCATAAATACACAACAGCTTTTCAATTTTAAGAAAGTCTGTGTTGTTTTCTATCAGAATCAGAACCGCAATTTTTGTGCGCTCTGATGTAAAGTATGTGCGCTCACTCGGTGAGGTGTGTGCGCGCGCACACGCGCACAGCTTAGAGGGAACAGTGGTGTTGGTCACCTATAACAGATGTTCTCCGGGGACAGCAGGAATCAATCCTCGCATATGGGGTGACGTTGGTGCCGACAGAGCCCACTTGGAAGCATCTCCCCAGCTTTCAAAAGAAAGCCTTTGAGTCTTTTGGCCCATGCATGCATGGTCCCCTTCCCACACAAGGGTGCCATCTAGCCTCAATTAAGATGGCAAAATGTTAAAATATGGTAAAGAAGCAATTCCAAGGGGAAGAGGGAGGGTTGTGAAGACCAATTCCTGCTGTCTTCAGAGAACACCTATCACAGGTGAGTAACTATGCTTTCTCCGGGGACAAAGTAAGGTCTCACATATGGGACTCCCCAGCTATAGGCTACCGAGAACCTGTACAAAATTCCAAGGGTGACCAGAGGTGGTGAGCCATGAGCTGCAGCAGTTGAGTCCCAGCTGAGAGACTCTCGCAAGACCCAAGTGTCCGGCAGGGAACCAGCATGCCAGTAGCTTGAACACAGAAGGGTCTGAGGGCAGGAGTTGCCTACACCCCAAAGAGATTAGAGTACAGCCTGGCCAAAGGCATTGTCTCATCAGGACTCCCTCGCCAGGCAGTAGTGAACTGCAAAGGTATGGACAGACCACCAGGTGGCAGCCCAGCAAATTTCCATCACAAGTATGGCATGCAGATTTTCCACAGAAGTAGCCACGGTCTCGATGCAATGTGCCGTGATCCAGTGAGATCCCCGTCTGCTTATAGGCGAGGGCAATGCAGTCCGCCACCCAAGCAGACAGTGCGCGCTTGGTCACTGGAAGCCCCACTCGGCTGGGGTCATAGAAGGTGAAAAGTTGAGGCGCTTTGTGGTGGGCCCTGAGTCCACTGCAGGTAGGTCAGGGCCCTTTTACAATTCAGAGTGTGGAGAACGGCTTCCATCTTGCCAGCATGAGGCCTTGCGAAGGTGGTGGGGAGTATAATCTCCTGATTGAGGTGGAAGGGGGACACCACCTTTGGTGGAAAGTTGGGGTGTGTGCAGAGTACCACCCTGTTCTTGTAGAACCTCATGTAGGGAGGTTCTGCCATCAGAGCCTGGAGCTCGCTAATCCCATGAGCTGACATGAGTGCCACGAGAAAGACAACCTTTCAGGAGAGATACCACAAGTGGAAGGTAGGCAGGGGCTCAAAACGGCAACTTAGTGAACTGTGAAAGCACCACATTGAGATCCCACACCTCCATTGGTGGGCGGGGGGGGGGGGGGGGGTTGGGGCTTGCACAATATGAGGCCCCGCAGAAAATGAGAAACAAGGGGCTGAGCTGAGAGGGACTTGCCTTCAATGGAGTGGTGGTGCAGCATGATAGTGCTCAGGTGCACTCTGACAGGTGGAGTAGGCATTGGGAGTATCAACTGCACAGAGAAGAAATGGTTCACCCATCTCTCAATGCACCACAACGAAACACTACCACTTAAAGGCATACGCCCTTCTCATGGAGGCCTTGTGGGAGGCCAGAAGGACCACCTCTACTTCGAGGGAGGCAGAAGGGAGCTAGAGCCAGGCCATGAGCAACAGGGACTCCAGATTGGGGTGCAGGAGAGCTCCCTCCTCCTGGGACAGTAGTCCTGGGGCATAGTCCAGAGGAATCTGAAATGCCACTGACAGGTGGAGAGGCAGCAGGAACTAAGGTTGCCTGGGCCACCTGGGGGCTACCAGTATCAATGACACTGTCACACTGGACCTTGAAGAGGATCTTGGCGACCAGGGGTGTTGGTGGGCACGCATAGAGAAGGCCTTCCGTCCATGGAATGAGAATGCATCCACCGCCATCTGGGACAGGTGCAATTTGCAGGAGCAGAAGCAGGGCAACTGCATGTTGTCCAGGCTGGCAAACAAGTCCACTAAGGGGATGCCCCAGAGCCGGAAAAGCAAGAGGCCACTTCAGGGTCCTGGCATCACTTGTGCAGCTAGAAGACTCTGCTCAGCTTGCCTGCTAGGATATCGTTCTAGCCCAGGAGGTAGACGGTCCACAGAAGCATACCACTGCATGACGCATAAGAGCAGAGGGCCACTGCCTCCTGACAGAGGGAGTACGACCCCATACCCCCTTGCTTGTTGACATAGAACATTGCGACTTGGTTGTCCGTTTGGACCAGCACCGACTGGTGCTGCAACGTGTGGCAGAAAGCTTGTAGGGCCAGAAATATCACCCAGAGATCACCTGGGACCAATTGCCTTGGGTGTGGAGGTCCTCACAATGAGCTCCCCATCCCAGCAGAGGCATCTGTAATGAGAACCCTCTGGGGGAGTGCCTGGAAAAGCATCCTGGCTTGAAGGTGGCGGCCGAGTTGCCACCAGTCGAGGGAGTACACCTGCTGGCAGGTTACTCTTACCCTGTCCCAAAGCTTGCCCACTGGGAGTGGAGGCACCACTGAGCCACCCTCATGTGCAGACAGGCATACGGGGCCATGTGGTCAAGCAGGCGGAGGAAAATGTGAGCAGGTGATGCTGCACCTCTGTGGCTAGCATCCGAGGCGTTCTGACCTCTCTGATGGGAGGAAGGCCTTATCCTGGAGGGGTAGTTGATGATGAACGTCGGGTGCTGCAGGACGTGGATGGTGCACTCTCTGGCATGGTGCACCTCTGCAGTTATGCCTCTCTTTATAAGCCAGTCATACAGGTAGGGAAAACCGAAGGACCCTTGGAGACGAAGGTGGGCTGCAACCACTATCAGGCACTTGGTGAAGGCACTTGGTGATGAAGCCAGCCTGAAGGTAAATACCCTCTATTGGTGGTGACCTCCTCCCACCACAAACCAGAGGCATTTTTCGGTGGCTGGAATGGATCAAGATGTGCGTATACACATCCTTCAGGTCTAAGTAACATAGCCGGTCTCCCTGCTAGAGGTATGGCAGCAGTGTTCCAAGGGAGGGCATCTTGAACTTCTCTCTTGTCAGAAATCTGTTCAGGAACCGCAAGTCCAGGATGGGCCTGAGGCTACCTGTTTGCTGTGGAATGAGGAAATCACTGGGGTGAAGGCTTCTACTATGGGTATGTTTGGGCACTGTCTCTACCGCCTGGTCCTTGAGGTGGTCTGTGAGCTCAGTGAGAAGCAGAGTCTGGTGAGGGAGAGGCCTTAATGGGATCCCCTGGGAAGAATGAGGGTGGCATTCATTGCAGGTGAAGGAGATAACCCTCCTTGAAAACTTGCAGTACCCAGGAATCGGTGGTGATGGAGGACCACGCACCCTCTGTGGGCTGCTGAGGGCCTCTTCGGGGAAAGGAGGCCATGCCCAAGGAGTCAAAAACTCACTCCAGACTGGGCCGGGGGTTGGTGCCTGGATCTTAGGGGTATTCTGCTTGCAAGGGCCATACCCTTCACCCTTGTGCTGTTGACCTTGCTGTGGAACAGAGAAGGCTTGGTACTGTGAGGCATTGCCAAAAACCCCCTTTTTCCTTGGGAAGAAGGGCTTCTTCCCCAGGGCTCTCTTATGTGGATGCAGAGGTCTTTTTGTAGTCTGGTCCTGGTCAGGAACTCAGTCTCTATCTCTGCAACTTTGTCTACCATGGATTTTCCAAAGAGATTATTTCCAGTGCAAGGGACATCAATGAGTTTGTCCTGGACCCACTGCTCGAGGTCAGATGACTGCAGCCATGCCTGGCAACAGGCCCCGATACCGACAGAGGCCACTCTGGCCGAGGACACAAAGCCATCATATGCTGCTTGAAACAGCATCTTTGAACACTCCTTGACTGCCAAAGCCTGTGATTTAAACCTCTGGACAGGTTCTCCATTGAGGCCTGCAGAGAGAGAGAGAGAGAGAGAGAAACAGGCGAGCTCCCTCGCCAGTTCCTTGAGGTACATACCAATGTAAAAGTACAACTGGTAAGATTGGACTTGGCATGCCAGCATCAAGTCCTGGAAGGATTTTCAGCTGAAGGTGTCCAGGGTTTGGGCCTCCCTACCGGGGGCCACCGAGGAATGAGTCTTTTGGCTTTTGCGTTGATGCATGGCTGACTTGACCACCACAGAGTTGTGAGGGAGCTGGGTTTTCTGGAATCCCGGGCTTCGGCAAACTCTGTACATGGAATCGAGCCATCTGCTCAATATGGGCATCAATGCCAGTGTCTCCCACTTATGGAGAAGGAGAAGGCGTTAGAGGATCAGAGAGACAGGCACCATGAGGGCCTCATACTGGAGGATCTCAAGTTTCTCCGTGCAGGGGTCCTCCTCAGTCTGTCAAACTCAAGCGCCTTTGAAATGTTCCACACAAATTCGAGGAAGGCAATGCCCTCGGGCGGGAACAGCACTGGGACACCAGTTGAGACGGGTCCGAGGAACGTCTCGATGTCGCCAATTGCTGGGACTCCAAGTCAGACTGGGAGACCGATGACAAAGTCAGAGGAAAAAAGTCAGAGGCCCCGCAGTTGAGACCTGAGCCCAAAGGCTCACAACCCTTGAAGACCTGCGGTCCAAGTCATGTGCACTCACCAGACAGGATCGTACCGGTGTCCCGAGGAACAGGACCAGGACCTCGTCCAATGTCAATGGCTCTCATGAGACCAGTGGCGCTCGAGGATTGGCTCAACATCCGGGAAAGCCTTTGATGTAGAGCAGGGGTCTCAAACTCCAGTCCTGGAGGGCTGCAAAACCAGTCAGGTTTTCAGGGTATCCCTAATGAATATGCATGAGATATTTGCATACAATGGGGGCAGTGCATGCAAATCTCTCTCGTGCATATTCATTAGGGATGCCTTGAAAACCTGACTGGTTTGCAGCCCTCCAGGACTGGAGTTTGAGACCCCTGATGTAGAGGGTCCAGTCATCAGGACAGATGAACCAGACATCAGCACCTGCTGCTGGGCCAGGAGGGAAGAGAGACAGTGCTCAAAGGCCACCATCCTGGTTTCCATACCAGTTGGCTCCGCAGCCTTTGATGCAAGCAGATGGCTTCAGGTGTCTGGTCCATCAAGGGGGAGGCCTCAGGGGTCTAGGGCTAGTCACTGGATGCTGATGACTTCTGGTGAAGCTTGTGAGGCTGCTCCTGCTCCGACCCCTTGGACTTGCACCAGGGACTGAGGTGGCCTTTCAGGTTTGAGCTCTTCTTGCGTTCCATCTCCGGGGATTTCCTCTCGAAGGACCCATGGCTGCAGAACTCAGAGGCAGCCCGGTTATCGCGTGACACTGAGGTACTAGAAGGGGCCCTGGAGCGTGGTGTCACCAGGGTCTCTGGTGCAGTCTCTGATTTATGGAAGAACTTTTCCTGCTGCATATGTCAGCTCTTCATGGCCTTTGAGGACATGGTCTCACAAAGTTCACAGTCCAAGTCGTCATGGTCTGGCCCAAGGCAACAGAGGCAGCAGTCATGTGGGACAGTGAGAGACATCTTACTGCACCAATCACATATTTTGAAGCTGCTGGAGGCTATGGGGAAATAGGGGCCCTGCAACCCGGGCGAGCATCAGAAACCTACCAGCAGAAAAAGGGTGCGAAGCACCGGTCAAGGTACTGTAGGGTTGGAACCCCTGCAGATCTGTGGCTGTACATCTCTGGCCTGCTCAGATGCTAAACCTGAACTAAAGCTGACCAAACAAGTTGGCTTCCTGCTGCAAGGAACTTTGCTGTGTTCTCAGTCTCAGACCTGACCTTCAAGCAACTGCTTGCCAAGTGTTTGTGTGTGTGCATACCGAAGACATTGTTCCCGGCTAATTCACTGCTCACATACAAGAACACCTGCTTCTCCAGCCCTTATCTACAGACATTCTTCTGGCCTCGAGCACTGGTAACTATGTCCAGAAACTACATACCATTTCCTTCGCATGACATCTTACTATGTCTGCCGGAAGGACACCTGTAGACTACCTCCTGACTGGCTGAGAACTCTTTGGATTGTCTCATGCCAACCAATCACCAAAAAGTGAAAAGGACTCATCACAACGAATAATACAGTCTGCACATAAGGACTTTTGTGCTTTTTCTGTTCTGTGCCTTGTGCTTACTACCTTGGCTGTCTGCAAGACAGATACACACTGCGTGTGTGCAAGGCCATTCTCCTAAGGGCAGAGATAAGACTTTCAGATATACCTCCAGTTCTGTGTTCTCATGCGGCTCGCATCTGAAAGGGCTGTAGTCTGCGCTATCTACCCTAGCTGCCTCTTTGTACCCTGTGCTGCTCCAGAGACTTCTTGGACTGAGCCACAAGTGTTCTGGCAAGAGCTAAGGTACCATCTTATTTCTCTTCTCCTCCAGGAGGGTGATGGTTAGTTAGAAATTAATTTCCATAATTCTCCTCCTGAGTGCAGAGTGAACTGGTGACCTTTGGTTACTAATCAGTGATTTAACACTTTGTCTAACTGTAATTGTTGTGCTGCTAGAACTTCCTACTCATATTTCTAATATATCTATAACTATATGTCTGTATATCTTTTCTACCTTGTTACCAATAATAAATATCTACCTACATATCTACCTCTATCTGTATGTCTACACACACACACACACGAGACTCTTTTTCGTGGCTCATTGCCAGCACACCCACCGAACTATGGGCTGGATATTGGTAGCTAATTTCCCCTGGACATAACAGAGCATAATTTATTTTTGCTTGCTACTAATAATCCCTATAGAACACCTTGAGAAAAATAAGGAAACGAACCCGAGGAGCTGGCTCAGGGGTGGGAAGAGTAACCGGTAAAGAGGTGGGAAAGAGGAAAAATTAAGACAGGCTTTTTCCAGGGAAACGGGATAGACATCCGGTGAGCTCTGCGGAAAAACGACTGAGGCAAGATGGCACCCTTATTTATTTCACAGACTTATATACCGCTTTATCCAGCAGTCAAGGTGGTTTACAATGAACAGAACTCAAACATTACATCTAACTTGTTTAACTTTGTACAATATAACAGTGCATATGTACATATAGTTAACTTCTTGTTCAATATTCACTATTTACAATGTAACTGGCAAGAAGGGATGGGGTTAGGTGGTAATTGTTTGGACTATAGGTGGTGTACATCAGTGACAGACTGATTACAGGACAGATAGGCAGTTGCAATGGAGGGATATTTGAGTTATGATCAGGGAATATTTATAATGCGGATATTAACGCAGCCTTTGTTAGGGTGTAAGTGCTTCTGAGATGTGTTGACCATAGTGTTCTGTGTATAGTAGTGTTTTTATTCTTTTTCTGAAGTCCATAAGGTTCTTTATTTCTCTTATTGCTGGTGGTAGGGAATGCCATAATTGGGGCGTAATATAAAAATACTCTATTGCTAGTTGTTTTGCTCGTTTTGTGGAAGTCAGTTGGTGGAGATAGTGTTTTGCAAACATTCCCTTCTCTGTCTGATGTATGGAGTTTTGGATATTAGTGTGGTAAGGTGAGATGTTGATATGTTATGGATCAATTTAAAGATGACCAGGTTCTGTGTTTATTTCTACTGGCTATAGGGAGCCAGTGCAGACTGCGTAGGATTGGTGTGATGTGTTCTGATCCAGATGCTTGCATTATTACACGTGCTACTGTGTTTTGTGCAAGCTGGAGGTGTGATAGTGTTTGCTTTGGTAGACCTTGTAATACGCTGTTATAATAGTCTATATGTGGATTGATCATTGCCTGTATGACTCTTCTGAAGTCTGATTGTTCTAACAGGGGTCTTAGTCGTTGGAGCATCTTAATCTTTCTATAGATGGCTTGAGTGGATTTTGTAATATGTGTAGTAAGATTCAGGATGATGCCTAGATATTTTACATCCTCCTTCACTGCAATTACTGCTTCTCCAAGTTGTATACGTGGTAGGAGGCTGAATTCTTTGGCTCTGGTTATGACGATGGCTTCTGTTTTGAGGTTTATCTTCGGGTTGCTTGATAAGAGCCATTGGGCTGCTTCATGATAACATGCAGTAATTTGCTCTAGGTTAGTTTTTGTGGTGTTGATTGGAAGATACATCATGATATCAATGTAAATGTAATAGAAAACTTTATGCTTTTCAAAGATTTGGCAGATTGGTTGGAGGTAAATATATAGGGTAGAGAGCAGAGTCCTAAGGGATTCCTTGTTTTTGACTAAAGGGTTTTGATATATGTTTTGGCCAAGTTCTACCTGTTTAGTGTGATCCTTCAGGTATGAAGGGAACCAGTTTAAGGCCATTCCACAAATTCCAATTTGTTGTAATCTTGTTAAAAGTATATTGTAGCTGATTGAATCAAATGCTGATGCAATATCAATGAATATCATTATGAATGCATTCCTGGGTTTTTCTATACCTTTAATGAGGGTATTGAATAGGGCTATGATGAGGGTTTCAACACTGATGTATTCTAAAGCCAGGAAGGGGGACCACGCATGCATGGTGCATCTTCTAAAGGCTTTCTTTGAAAGCTGCGGGGATGCTCCTGCGTGGGCTTCCTGCTTGTACTCAGAGACGGTCTGACAATCTACTTCCAGTCATATCTTGACAAGAAAACCCACGGGCTGTTGGGTCGCCGTGAATCAACACTGACTTGATGGCACTCATGATATAGATACATACACACATTTAATTTAATTTATAGTATTTTGTTCACACCTTTCCAGTAGTAGTTCAAGGAGAGTTACATTCACATACAGTTGGTATTTCCCTGTCGGCTTAAATTCTAAGTACAATGCTTCTGATAAAATGTCTTACCATTAGACATTCTACAATACTGGAGCTTAATAAGCAAAAGCTGCTTGATTTCTCAAAACAAAAAGGAACCTATGAGGGGAAAAGATTTCCAACAGCTGCCATTTGAGAGGATCTCAAGGTTCTAGGAGGGGCATGTGAAATAGGTAGGATCGGCTGCAGGGTTTCTGCTGCCCTAGGCAGAAACCCTGGCCTCACTGACACACCCCCCCCCCCCTCAGCTGCCACCGATTCTGGTTCAGGAGGGGAGGTGGGCAGTGGCAGAATTTAAAAAGCGATGTTTTTTTGCTGCTTTAAAGCTGCAGAAAAAAGGAGCTACTTTTGGAAATACTGCTGCTGCTGTCGCCTGCCTCTCCCCCCCCCCAACGGAATTGGCAGCAGCTGGAGGAGGGGGGGGAGGAACAGGCTGTGTGCCACTTCCGCCTCCCACCTGGGGCAGCCACTTAGCTCGCTTAGTGGACAGACTGGCCCTGGAAATAAGCAAAGGGATAAAAGTGTAGGTAGCTCAAACAGAATGAACGATAACAATGATGAGAATTTTAAACTTAATTTGGGTCAGGATGGGCAACCAGTACTGTTGGATAAGCAAACACGTGACGTGATCAGGGGGTTGTTGGCAGCGTTTTGTGTAAGCTGTAAACATTTGATATGGTAAATGCAGGAGACTAATTAAAAGGGGATTACATTAATCTAGCTGGCTTAGAGTAAAATAGCATTAGAATTTTAAGAGCCTTTTGATCCCAGTAAAAACCTAATGGATCGAATTATTCTAAGTGCAAAAAATGATTTTTTTTTAATTAGTGATGAAATATATGGACCCAAAAGATAATTCACTATCAAGTATTATATCTAGTAAAGCGATGCTATCTTTAATTTGAGAGATTCATATTTTCCTCCCAACTGTTGAAATGCAATAATGAAATGTGCCAGAACAGCACTCTACCCTGGTGCAATCTCATTATCTAGGTCAGAAGTTCCCAACCTTTTGGTTGTCTGGATCCCTCATCAGCATAGTTTGCTGCCTTCTTTGGGGGGGAGGGGGGGGAGAGGGGGCAAAGGGTAAGGAAATCATACTGATAGTGGGGACCAGATTAGTATTAGTGCCTGCAACTTTTTTTTTGGGGGGGGGGTTACCTCCCCCCCCCAAACTACACCTATGCCCCTTATTAAACTCCAAAAAGATCTAGTTCAAACCCCACCACTCTTCCAAGCCTGATTTCACTAGCTCTCTATCTCCCTTCCACTTCATGTTTCCATCAGTCTCTCTCCCTCTCCAGGGTTCATAGAAATGCAGCTACTACTGCCATGCATTTCGTAAATACCCTTGGAGCTGAAGCCAGACCAAAGGGAAGAACCCTGTACTGGAAATGTTTTCCCTTGAAAAGGAATCGTAAGAATTTCCTGTGATTTGAATGGATCAGAATGTGAGTGTATGCATCCTTTAAGTCTAGAGAGCACAGCCAATCCTGGCTTTGAAGGTATGGCAGAAGAGTTCCAAGAGAAATCATTTTGAACTTCTCTCGGAACAGATATTTGTTCAATTCTCTGAGGTCTAGAATGGGTCTGTGTCCTCTTGTTTTCTTTGGAATAAGAAAATAGGGGGAGTAGAACCCTGCACCCCGTTGAAGAATGGATACCTCTTCTACTGCCCCTTAGGTAAGAAGTGTTGAGACCTCATGATCTAGCAGATTGTCTGCAGAGGTTTGAGAATTGAATTGCCTTAGAATTGTAGGAGGGGGCATGCTGTGAAAATGGAGCTTGTACCCCTCTCCTACAATGGACAGAGTCAATCTTCTGCTGTTATCTGATGCCATCTGTTGGCAAAGTGGCATAACCTACCTGGGATATTGGGGGGTTGGGGACCCCTCAGACAGGAAGGCTAAGCTCTCTAGGAAGGAGTCAAAGCCCTTGAGGGGGCTGAACCTGCGGAGCTGGTTAGGCTCTCGGGCCTTTTGGCTTCTTTTGCCGTCTACTTTGTCCCTTTTGGGCAACCTGACCCCGAGTTTGACTCTGCTGGGTATAGGAAGGATAAAGTTTCCTCTTTTTGCTGAAAGAGGGTTTCTTATAAGGCTTCTTCTTGGCTGGAGTGGCTGTAGATTTTGACAATCTAGAGTGATATTGTCAGCAACTAACTCGTTAGCCTTTTCCTGCCAGTTCTTGCCAGAGATTCTCTCCCGTGCAAGGAATGTTGCCCAACTTGTCCTGTACCCAAGTCTCCAAGTCTGATGCCTGAAGCCAGGCAATCCGTCGTGCCCCAATGGCAATAGCAGAGGTTCTGCTGATGCATTCAAAGCAGCCAAAGGCTGCACGATTCACAAACTTGGAGACATCTTGAGCATGCTTAACTAGAGCAAGAAAGTCTTGTCTCTTGTCATCTGGGAGAAGTGGGCTCATAAGCTCCAAGTCTCCTGTAACTTCTTTGAGGAACATGCCCATATATAGTATATATGAACTGATCCTAGCTGAAAGCATGGAAGCCTGAAAAGTTTGGCGCCCAAAAGCGTCCAAAGTCCTGCATTCACAACCTGGGGGATTGGATGCATGCCTCTTTGCACTTTTCATCCTACGCATGACTGACTCCACCACCATTGAATGGTGTGGCAGCTGAGTCTTTTGAAATCCAGGACATGGTGGAACTCGATACATAGTATCAAACCTCCTAGAATGAGATGATGTAGTCAGAGGTGTTTCCCACATTCTGAGCATCAAGTTATGCAGAATTTCATGGATGGGCAGAGTGGCTGCCTCCTTTGGAGCTTTAGGATATTAAAGAATTTCCAATTCCTTTGCTCTGGGTTCCTGTTCAGGAGCTACCGTGATTGAAAGGCCCTTGGCCACATCACAAATAAAATCCTGAAAACACATGTCCTCTGGAGGTGACATTCTGCATTGGGGAGAAGAGGGATCTTCCGGGAGAAACCCTCTGGTACCAGCAGAATTGTCAAAGTCTTCGGAATCGGAGGATTTAAAAGTATTCCTAACCACAATGCTCATGCAAAGCACGGTCCCAGTATCGATCAAAGTCGGTACCGAGTTGATCCGGTACGATCTGTCGATTACAGCCAAAGATGGCGTGGGAAGAATTCCCACAGGGCTGGTACCATCGGTACCGGTGCTGGTGTCTGTACCAGTGTAGGTACCGGCATTGGTATCAATGTCGGTACCGGTGCCCATTGAACCATAGGAGTCAACGGTACCACAGCTGTGAGAAGAGCTGCAATGCTGCGTTCGATAGCGAGGAACCTCTGGTCTATCAACGCTGCTGATGCCTGGGTGTCGGTACCGGTGAAAACGGCAGGGACCCACTGAGCATGGCACCAGTAGTTCTTGCGAGGTCGAGGTCTCGAGAACATCCTGGAGCCCCCATTGATGCTTTGGAAGCTGAAGCCCCCCGCTGGGGCTGTTTTGCCGGTGTGGTTCCCTCAAGGGCAATGCCAATGGCCTCTCGATGCTTAGCAGGAGAGCTACCCTTTGAGGACCAGCTTTTTTGTTTAGTTACAAGAGATCCATGGGAGGAAGAGGAGGGTCTTGAAGATGTTGATGCAATGGATCTGGCATCCGAAGAAAAGAGAGTTTGTCTTCCTCTTAGTCATCCCCATACAGGAGAGACATTCAGATGGAGAATGGTGTCTTAAATGTTTAGGGCCTGAACAATCATGGGTGTCAGTGACGGAAATGGTACCGCCACACTTAGTACATTTTTTAAAACCACTAGTTGGTTTTTCCATGTTTCAGGAATATGAGGCCTAATGCCCAAAATGGTGCCTAGTACCGAAAAAGAAATGTTTCTGAAGAGAAACAGTTCAAAGTATAAAATTTTTTTTTTTTGAAAAAAAAAAAGAAAAGAACCGGCGGTACCGGTAGGCATCGTGCGGAGGCAAACGTGACCACAAGAAAACAATTTTAAAGACGGAATTTTCTGCAGTGACAGGGTATGGGTCCTGTCGTCTCCGCAGAAAACGAAGAACTGAAGAGGGACAGTTGAAAAGGCGAGAAGGCAGCGTGCATGGGCTGAGGGATGCTCCCAAAAGCGTTCCTATTGGACGCTGGGGAGCATTCCCACGCAGGCTCCGTCGGTACCGACGATGCCCATATGTGAAGACTACATTCCTGTTTGCTCCTGGACATAAATCATATCACTAAAGCTTCCGCCTCTGTCCAGACAGAGGTCCCAATGCCAGTTGCAGGACTGGTTCCATGTGCAGGATGCCTGCATGCTGAAGATCTCAGGAAACAAGTGGAGGAACTCAGAGAAGGTGGTGAGACGGAGGAGCATTAAAGACAGTGAGAAGTACATTGATGAGATGCTTTTTGCAACATCCAAACTCTCCAGCAGAGGAGATGGGTGCCTACAGAATGACAAAAGGTTGGACACAAGTCACCAGGGCCTGCAGAATCACCAATCCAACTTCCCCAGCCCTTAAATTGAAGAACCATTATGCAGCCCTGGAAGTGGAGGAGGTGAAAGCATCCCTGGAAAGGGAAGAGCCAGAGCTCAAGTGCCCCAAAGTTGCAGAATCAGTGACCACAAGGAAGCAAAGGGTAGTGGTGGTTGGTGACTCTCTTCTGAGGGGTACTGAGGCATCCATCTGCCGATCAGACTTGATGTCCAAGAGAGGTATGCTGTACCAGTGTAGGTACCGGCATTGGTATCAATGTCGGTACCGGTGCCAAAATCCGAGATGTTATGGAGATTTGCCAAGACTCATCAAGCCCACTGACTATAACCCAATGTTGCTAATCCATGTTGGCACAAATGATACTGCCAGGTATCCCTCTGAGCATATCAAAAGTGACTTCATGGCTCTGGGACAGAGGGTGAAGCAGATAGGATTGACGAGACCACCACCTGCGCCCCTCCCTGTTGAGGATAAAGGCCAAGGCAGAGAAGTTCACATCCTGGAGATGAATGCATGGCTGCGCGGATGGTGTCATCAAGAGCGTTTTGGTTTCCTGGGCCATGGTATGCTGTTCCAAGGGTTGCAGAGCAAAGATGGTGTTCATCTGTCCTGTCTTCAGAATTAACTGTCTAATCTACTGAAGAGGGCTTTAAACTAGACTCACTGGGGATGGGTGAAGAAAGCCCCCGGGTAAGTGAAACACTAAATACCTTTATGAAAATGGGTAAAAGGGGCAACACATGGAAAGCGGTGTATATAAATGCCCATAGCATGGGAAATAAGATCCCAGATGTTCAAGCTTTAATGGGAGAGACCGACTTGGATTTAGTGTTGGTTACAGAAACATGGTTAACAAAACTGGGATGTAACTATACCAGTCTATACTTTATTCGGAAAGGACAGGGTAGAAGAAGGGGAGGCGTGTCGGCACTATATGTAAAAAATATTAAAGCTTTGGAACTACAGAGCTTAAAAGGGAGAGAGGAGGCATTGTAGGTTAAACTAGAAAGAGGGAAAGAGAAATATATTTGCATTGGCGTGATATACAGACCTCCCTCAAAGGAGGAAGAGGTGGATGGAAAGTTAATTGAAGACATACCCAGCATTGCTAGGAAAGGGGAAGTACTACTGATAGGGGATTTCAATATGCCAGATGTTGATTGGCACATTCCTGCTGCAGTATCATCTAGAAGCAAGGAGATCCTGAATTCTCTACAGGAAGAACTATCCAGGCAATTGGTACCAGAACCCACACATGAAGGGGCCATACTGGACTTGGTGCTTACCAATGGTGAAAGTGTTTGATGTTATAGTGGGAGATCATTTTGCACCCAGTGATCATCAGATGGTATGGTTCAGTATTAGGACTAGGGCTGTTAGAATCCATTCAAAAGCAAGGGTCTTAGACTTTAGGAAAACTAACTTTGCCAAGATGGGCCAATACCTCAGAGTCATTAGCAGGATGGGAACAGCTGGGGGATGTAGAAAAACAGTGGGCAAAACTGAAAGGTGATATTGTAAGGGCAACCAACCTTTTTGTTAAAATGGTAAATAAAGGTAAAAGGACAAGGAGACCGCTATGGTTTTCGAAAGTATGAAAAGGTGAAGAAAAAGAGGGAGGTCTTCGTGAAATACAAGAATTCACAGAGAGAGGAAGACACGCATCTATATTTGGAAAAACTTAGAGAAGCTAGAAAAATAGTCAGGGAAGCAAAGATTCAAAAAGAGGAGGGAATATCTCCACATTTTATTGCATTGGCTAAGACATTTTTCAGATATGTTAGTGAGAAGAGAAAGGGCAAAAGTGATTTTGTCAAACTCAAAGGTGAAGAGGAGGAATATGTAGAAGCTGATGAGGAAAAAGCGGAAATTGCTTAACAAATATTTGTTCTGTGTTCACAGATGAAGAACCAGGAGCAGGACCTCAGAAGAACACCCACAAGCAGGAACAGAAGCAAGAGGCATCTTGAACAATTTTCAGAAGACTGTTTGCGAGAAACTAGTTAAACTTAACGTAAACAAAGCGATGGGACAGGATAGGATACACCCTAGAATACTGAGGGAACTTGGGGACGTTCTAGCAGCTCCACTGACTGACCTTTTCAATGCCTCAGAGTCGGGAGTTGTGCCAAAGAACTGGAGAGAGGCTCATTTGGTCCCTTTACACAAAAGCGAAGTAAGGATGTGGTTGAAAACTACAGGCCGGTTAGTTTAACTTTGGTGGTGAGTAAATGATTGGAAACATTGCTGAAAAAGAAAATAGTAAAGTTTCTGGAGTCCAGCGGATTACAGGATCCGAGGCAGCATGAAATCACCAGAGGCAGGTCTTGTGAGACAAATCTGATTGATTTCTTTGACTGGGTGACCAAGGAGTTGGACCGAGGGAGAGCCCTAGATGTGGTGTATTTAGATTTCAGTAAAGCCTTTGACACCGTTCCTCACAGGCAACTTATAAACAAACTGAACACCCTAGGGATGGACCCTAAAGTTACTGCTTGGGTTGGAAATTGGTTGAGTAGGAGGCGACAAAGGGTACAGGTAAACGGAGCTCACTCTGAGGAGGTGGTGGTGGTTACCTGTGGTGTGCCCCAGGGATCTGTCCTTGGTCCAATTCTTTTTAACATCTTTGTTAGTGATTATAGCAGAAGGGCTGTTGGGTAAGGTTTGCCTCTTTGTGGATGATACCAAAATCTGTGATAGAGTAGACACCCAGGAAGGTGTAGATAACATGAGGAGGGATCTAGCTAAGTTTGAAGAATAGTCTAGAATTTGGCAGCTGAGATTTAATGTTAAAAAATGCAAGGTCATGCATTTGGGCTGCAGTAATCCAAGGGAGCAATATAGTATAGGGGGTGAAGTACTTTTGTCCACTAAAGAAGAGCGGGTCCTAGGCATGATTGTGGCCGATGACCTTAAAGTAGCTAAACAGGTAGAAAAGGTGAACGCAAAAGCTAGAAGGATGTTTGGGTGCATAGGGAGAGGAATGGCCAGCAGAAGAAAGGAGGTGATAGTGCCTCTGTATAAGTCTTTGGTGTGACCTCATTTGGAGTATTGTGTGCAATTCTGGAGACCACACTTTCAAAAGGATATAAACAGGCTGGAGTCAGTACAGAGGGTGGCTACTAAAACAGTTAGTGGTCTTCATTATAAAGCATGAGAGGACAGACTTAAGGATCTTAATATGTACACCTTAGAGAAAAGGCAGGATTGAGGTGATATGATTGAGACGTTTAAATACCTCCATGGCATAGCACAGTTACTTACCTGTAACAGGTGATCTCTGGGAACAGCAGGAATAAGTCTTCACATATGGGTACGTTGGTACAGACGGAGCCTGCGGGGGAACGCTCCCCAGCGTCCAAAAAGAAAGCTTTTGGGAGCATCCCACACGCATGCGTGCTGCCTTCCCACCTAAACACTTCCCTCTCATCAGTTGGGTTTGTAGCTGAGACCGAAGGAGGGAAGTAGACAAATTAGAAAGAGAGAGCGAGCGAGCAACTCCTAGGGGAGGTGGGTGGGTTGTGAAGACTTATTCCTGTTGTTACAGGTAAGTAACTGTGCTATCTCCAGGAACAAGCAGGAATGAGTCTTCACATATGGGGACTCCCAAGCTAAGATGCCTGGAGGAGGCCCCAGCATGTTGCAAATCTAATGGATGGGCCATGCTTATTCCTCAGAACCTCAGGCATCCAAGGGATGGAGGGTAGGAGTTGAACTAGAAAAGAAAAAAGGGGGCTGTGGAACAGCTTGACTAAACAAGGTATCCAGAGGGGAGTCCTTGTGTAGATTATAATTGTTAGAAAATATTGAATCCCAATTTTCTAATGTGGATCTTACTCAAAAGTATTGCGAAAGTATTTGGTGAGGCTAATATGGGTCTGTAGTTGAGAGCCAGTACATTATCCTCAAATAAATTTCCTCACTGTGACAGAGGAAAATAAATTTTGCAATACAGGAAGAGATAAGAAGCCTTAATGGCTAGAACTAACCCCAGAAGAAAAAGTGGGGGAGTTTAATGAGGTTGGACTTTGGAAAAAATAGTTAAAGCTTCTGTAAAGTCCAAAGTTTGAACTCCTTGTCCTTGGAGCAGAATAAGGCCCTAGGAAAGAGTGGAGATAAATCTGACTGGTTTGGATGAAAAGGTAGAAATACCCTTTGCAGAAAAAAGGATAGGTCTTTAAGACCCCCTTTATCCAAATGAAAGAGACATTTGTAGTAGGCGTTGGGCCCCCGATTTCTTGAAGATCAGTAAAGTCTTTCGTAAGTAATGTCACTTATAATGACTTTATATGGAGAGCTTCAGATGTGAGGTAACCGAAAAGGTAATGGTAAAGAAGGTATTTCCTAATTTACCATAGAAATTGGTTGTCCATTAAGTTTTATGATATGCTGGGACTGCATTAATATGGACAGTAAACAAATCTTTCAAAGTCAGATGTTGTATAGAGATTGACCCAATAACAAGAAGGATTAAGACCTACTTGAGAATATTGATGGACAATCTCTGTCTGGTTAAAAATGGAAGAACTATAGAGAAGGTTTCATGGAAAACTGGAACTATGTTTTCCACTTACAAGGAGAGGACTAGATTTCTTAAAAAAAAAGATCTAGCCCCTTAATAACCAGGTCTTGAGACGTACATGAAGGAGTGCAGAGGAGATCCTTAGTCTTAAGACAGCAAGTCTGGATCCTTCTAACTTCAAGCAGTAGCTTGAGAAAAAGACGCAATATAAGGGGATACCATGTTTGCCTCTCTATGAGGGCAATATGAGTATCATGCGCTCTTTTGTTCATCATAAGCTACAATGAAGTATAGGGAAGTAGAAGGAAAATAGTGAATAAGGACCGACTGCAGTGAAAAGAATGCACCCCTACTGTAGAAGTTCCAGTGAGATGTGGAACAACCCAGGGAATTGTGCAATTCTCTACACTTTCACGTGGTCTAAGCCCTGGTTACTTTTCCTTAAAAGGAAATTTTTAAGGAAGATGGTAAGATTAGGAAAAAAACCAGTCATGTAGGAGCATGACTGGGCAGAGTCTACCAGCTGAAGCCCTTTTTAACCATCTGGAAGCTACCTACTAGGAGTAGCTCTGAGGCTCTCTGGCAAAGGTTCATAGTTGCAGAGCTTTCTTGTATAATTGCAGAGAGCATGTTGTAGGTTGCTTAGATCTGGCTGTTTAATTGCCAGTGTGCAACCTAATCTATTCTGTTGGAGACAAAAAGAATTGAAGATGGCTAAGAATAGTAGACAGGCTTGATGTCTGCAACAATAAATTGTCCAAATGGGTTCTAGAACCTCTCTTGGAGTTATCTGTTATTAAGGCAGCAGAAAAAAGTTAGGTCCTATAGGTTGGAGAGGACCGACAGACATAATTTGGAATGGTAATACTCAATTTCTGTCTGATAAGCTGCCTTAAAGAAGTATCTGAGAAGGTTAGCTCAAAGATACACAGAGAAAAAGATGAACCACAAACGGGAAGAAAACTCTGTATGGAAACTACTTACTGGAGTAGGTATTGAAGAAAATCCTATGGGCTTAGAGAATAAGCCCTCCAGTTGATTAGTAGTACTCTTAGAGACTGAATGTCTGGACTAAGAGGGATAGAAGTAATACAGAGTTGAGAAGACTTACAATTTGGTAAGTCTTTGAAGAGGTAGGGTCCCCTTGCAGTTAAAAGTATGAGATATCCTTGTACAGGAAACTGTCAAGGTGAAGGGCATAGCTCACCTTGTTGTTAGTTGTTACTCCTTTTTTTTTTTTTTTAAAGGAGAAAACCTGTTATCTTTAGGGTATGATGGTCCTCAATAGCTCTTGGAGCTAAAAGGATGGATTTCTCTTGTAGCAAGAGATTCATGCCCAGAGTCGAGGATTGAGTCAATGTATGACTGATATCTCAACATGGATGAGAGGAACCTTAGATGCTTCTGTTGAAAAGAAGTAGGTTCAGAGGTTCTAAAAACCTCACACAGGAAAAGTGAATAAAATATCAGAAACCCTGCGACTGCTGGGTTTGCTGAGCCTGTTGAGGTTTTGATTTGCTTAGCCTGGTTTGATGTTCCCTGTTTTTGGAAACATCTGCATCATGGGTAGAAGATGGATAAAACTTTTTTCCCCTAGGGGGATAAAGTTTTTTAGGAGATTTTTTTATTAGCTGGGATAGAGGAAAGTTTTGACAATCCTCTGAAAGCAACAGCATCAGTGCTTAACTGATTAGCTTGAAATAAAGCCTCCTTGTTGAAGAGATTTTCACCAGTACAAGGAGTATTTCCCAGCCTTTCCTGTACCCATTTGTCCAAGTCTGAAGCTTGGAGCCAGGCTATGCGTCGTGCTCCTATGGCTATAGTAGAAGTTCTGCTAATAGACTCAAAGCAGTCCAGGGAAGCACGATTAAGGAACCTAGAGATATTTTGAGCATGATTGACTAATAAGAAATAGTCTGCTCTTTTATGCTCTGGAAGAAAAGGGTTCAAAAACTAAGTTCTTTGTGACCTCTTCAAGAGATAATCCCATATAGAAAATATGAGAGATAATTCTTGCTGAAAGCATGGATGTCTGGAAGCATCGACGTCCAAAGGCATCTAAAGTCCTAGACTCACGACCTGGCGGATAAGAAGAATGCTTCTTTGCACTCTTAATACGCCTCATTGCTGATTCTACAACAACAGAATGATGAGGAAGTTGAGTCTTCTGAAAACCTGGAGGTGGCGGCACCTTGGATGTCTTGGGCTTATATAAAATTTTCCTCCTCAATTTGGACTCACTCCTTTTCCTTTGTCCTTTTCTATTCCTTGTTTTTACAGATAGTGAAGAGCATTTGAGGTATATTGGTAAGGTTCGATGTATACGTTTCCCTTGGGTATATTCGTGTCCCTCTTTTTGAACAATCATCTGATCATGGTTTTAATTATTATCGATGATGTTTTTATATATATGTTTCTTACATTGTCACTGTATGTTTTTAAATAGCATTTCAACATTTTTGTTTTAACATGTATTATTGTATTATATTGTTTTATGCCTATTAGATTCAATTTTTTATATAAGTGTATGATATTTATGTCTACATTTTATTTTTTATTTATTAATTTACTTGATTGTTTTTGTTGTCTTCAGTTTGCCTTTACCCCTGAGGAAGTATTCACGAAACACGGCCTGTGTCGGGTTGGCAAATTTGTGCCTGTATCATTAATAAAGTTTCATTGACATATGTTCGTATCCTTGGTATTTCATCCTGTTCTCTGACCGTGTGCCTAGTTCGACGTGGTTTCCTGCTCTCTGGTTGGTTTGTGAAGGTGGCACCTTGTACATAGTGTCAAGTGTCTTAGAATGTGGGGATACCGTTAAAGGAGTTTCCCCACATTCTTAATAGTAGATCTTGTAAGATCTGATGCAAAGGAAGCATGATCACCTCCTTTGGAATCCAGGGGAATTGCAGTGTCTCTGAATCCCCTGGTAGGGATTCTTTATCAGGTATAGAAATGACAAGTAACTTTGCCATATCAAGCAGAAAAGCTTGAAAAGAAATCTCCCCGGAGGAGGACCCTCTAAAATGAGGGGTAAAGGCTGAAAATTCAGCCTTGGTACCGATGGATTCATCCCAGTCATTGAGATTGGAAGACTTGAAAAGGATGAAGCATCGGATTTTCCTTAAAGCGATGTCTTCAGTACCGTCCGAGGTCGGTACCGAGACGAGTCGGTACCGAATCCTCCATGCTAGAGATCGATTCCAGGCTCGGTATCGAAGGAAGCGAGTCTGTCGAAGCAAGCATGGACGGTACAGACACCGATGCCGGTGTCAATACCGGTACCGAACCCGATACCGATACTCGAGGAAGGTCTGCAGCAACTCTAGCGGTACCGAAGTAACCGAGAGCGCTAGACTATGTTTATCGGTGAGGAGTGTTTCATCCTTCACCATAGCTGATGCCGGGGTGTCGGTACCGCTCAAAGCGGCCACAACCACCGAGCATGGCCCATGTGTGTCCATCGAGGTAAGAACCCCGGGAACAACCTGGAGCCCCGTTAATGCTTTGGAGCCCGAAGACTCCCGCCGGGGCTTTATTGCTAAAATGTCCTCAAGGGCAATGCCAGAGGCATCTCGATGCTGAGAAGGAGATCTACCACTCGAGGACTAGCTAGTCTTTACAGACTTTTGTTTGGTTACCTGATCCTGTGAAAAAGAAGATATTCTAGCTGGTGACATCGAGTGCGATGTGAACCGGGTATCGAGTTGTGCTCGATCCTGAAGATGACTTCTGTTTGAGCTCCAGCAGGAGAGACACTCCAGAGGGCAATGGTCAGGACCTAAACATTTTAGACACCAAGTATGAGTGTCTGAAAATATATCTGTACCGCCACACTTTGAGCATTTCTTAAGGATAGTGGCTGGCTTTTCCATAATGGAAGGATAGAGGCCTAGTGGCCTAGAAACCGTCAGGCACTAAACAGGAAAAAATTTCTAAGAAAAGAAAAAATTCTTTAGTAAAAAGAAAGAAAAGCATCGGCAGTACTGGTGGCGTTGAGGGAAGGCAGACGCGACCACAAATAACTAAGAATAAAAAGAATTTTCTGCGGTGACAGGAATACATCCTGCCAGCTCCGCGGAAAACGGAAAACTGATGAGAGGGAAGTGTTTAGGCAGGAAGGCAGCGTGCATGCGTGTGGGATGCTCCCAAAAGCTTTCTTTTTGGACGCTGGGGAGCGTTCCTGCGCAGGCTCTGTCGGTACCGACGTACCCATATGTGAAGACTCATTCCTGCTTGTTCCTGGAGATAAATGCACAGGAGTGCCTCTTTCGATTGAAAGCAAGTTCTGCTACGAGGGGACATGGGATGATGGTGAAAGAAGATTGATTCAGGAGTAATATGTGGAAATATATTTCTTTACGGAAAGAGAGTGGTGGATCTGTGGAATAGTCTCCCAGTGGAGGTGGTAGAGATGAGGACAGTATCTGAATTCAAAGAAGCATGAGACAAACAGAGGATCTCTAAATCAAAAACGGGGACTATCGTAGTTGTTGATATGGAAGGACAGACTAGATAGGCCATGTGGTCTTTTTCTGTCATCATTTTTCTATGCTTTTGTGTTACTACTGCTCCAAAGCCCTACAATGATGCTGGTCCTGGCACACTCTTGTTTCCAGCCTTCATAGCTGCTCTGATCACACCTGCACCACTGCTGACCTTACTAAAACTGCTTCTACTTCTGATCTATGCAGCCACTTCTGTGTCCACCTCTTTGCTACTTCTGGCCCCTGCAGCTACTGATGTTGCTACAGCCATGCCCACAATCACTGTTCATTCCTCCTCTACAGTAGCCTCAGTATTCTGCTTGCATGTTATACAGCAGCAAAACCATCTTGTGTGTCCCGCCGCCACCTTGCAATGCTCTCATGAACCACTCTAAGGGTCCATGGATGACAGGTTAGGAACCGTTTCTTTAGGTGAACACAAACATTCAAGACTACTCTATGTTATCGTTGTCTGTGGCAGCAACATATCAAATATTATATGCTTTCCCACAATATTTCTATGATTTCTGAAAGTAATTACAAATTTTAGCTGCAAGAATGCTTAATGAAAAAATTCTAACCAAAACATCTTTTCAAATTCTTAGTTCTATCTTTCCCATGGGATTAACTAAGAACAAGTATTAGAACATTTGGTCCTGACATTTTCCCAAAACAAATCAATTTATGCAGGATAAGCTAAACACACAAATGCTCAATTCACAAGGATGAAAAAAATAAATGCAAACCAACAGTTCCCAAGAGACACCACATTACATACCGTCCAGCTGTTGTATCTGCCACTGCTTTTCAATATCTGGATTGTTGGTGGGATCCAAACTAAACTTCAGAGGAATGGAATTCGGAGGTTCATCAAGGTCTTGCGCATGTATCACTGCGTAATCTTTACCATTCTCACAAACAAAGCCATCATTCTGTATTATCTGTGGGATATTATCGTTGACATCCACCACTTGGATGACCAGTGTTCCAGTGCCTGTCTTTCCACCTGAGAAAAGGAGAATCATGATTATTACCCTTGTCATTTCTAAGTTAAGTTACTGCAAACCAGGGTCAGCCCTACCACAAGATAAAACTAGGTGATCACTTAGGGCACTGGCCCTTCAAGGGCACCCAGAGCTGACTCTCTCCAGGGAGAGCAGCAGTGGCAATAGCCCTTAAACTGCTACACAACATTTACCAACACTCCAGTACTGCATTCCAGTTTCCTTCTTAGCAAAATCTGCCATTTTCACCCCCCTTGACACAGCTAAGGGGGGGGGGGGTGTAGAAATGGCAAATTGTGAAAAGGAAACCCGTGAAGCAGCACCAGAATGTTAGTAAGCTCACACTATGGTTTGAGGGCTACTGCTGCAGACCCCAGAGTGTGCCTCCAATCCTTGCACCACCCCAGACTATCTAGTCTAGTCTTCCTCAATCTACTATCAAGTGTCTTCAGTTAGTACAGCCAACGTTTGTCAAGCTCATTGCAGGGGGTCACCATTTCGATCACGTTATTCCCCTTCTGATTTCTTATCACTGGCTTCCCATTACTGCCAGTCTGAAATTTAATGTTCTTTCCCTAACTCATTATGCCCATTATCAATATCAGCTTCAAGCTTTAGAGTCTTTCCTTTTCCCTTACTGCCCTTCGCCTGTTGAAATTCTCCTCAAGCTTTTCTGCTTCTTGTTCCATCCCTATTTCACATCAGCCTAGAGATCTTGTCTTATTCTGCTTTTTCTTACTTGGGTCCCTCTCTTTGGAATGCTCTCACTCTCTCTCTCTATTTACAACAGGAATACTCATACACTACGCTTAAGCAGTGCCGTGAAAGCCTGGCTCTTCCCATTAGCCTTCATAGAGCACCTTGGAGAATGGCGACAGCGCAAGCCACCACCTCTACTTTTCATTCATTCTTTTCTGTTACAATTGTAAGCCCACTTTGACTGCCTAATTGGACTGAAGGGTGGCCTATCAAGTCCAATAAAAAATACCTGCATGACAAACATGCAAATCGCTTAGACATTTTACCTATGTAAATTTGAGATTTGAATTTTTTTATACTGCCTTATCAATAAATTAAAGCGGTTTACATAACAAAAGTAAAGCATAACATTACATTAGTAATACAAATAAATAATTAATTAGTAAACTACAAAGTTAGAACATGGGTGATCTGATGTAAGTTGAAAATAAGGAATAGTAATTGATTAACATAAGGAATACTAAAGATCTCTCATAAGATTTTACACCAGAGATTTAATCAAAGTAACAAAAACTAAAAATGAACTTGGTATCAGACCATAGTTGGGAGGAGACTGATGAACATACAGTATTGTCCATAGTCGAGTGTTAATCATTGCTATACAGTGCTCCAATTTTTGGAATGTAATGCAAGGCAATTATTTGTGGCTTACGTTGGGTCAATTTATTTATTTTATTTAACATTTCTTATATACCGCCTTTCATGCTATCAAGGCAGTTTACATTGAACAAACTGAAATTACATTGAACAGGGCATTATAACTTGGAGATATTCTAGGAGGGTCAATATTTTAGGAGGGTAGTCGAGTTCCGAAATATTCTGTAAATAAGTGAGTCTCGAGTTGCTTTCGAAATATTGAGAGCTCAGGTATACTTAGTGTCTGGGAGGTAGTTCCAGAGAACTGGAGAGTAGAATGCGAGTGTTCTGCTACTTGTAGATTTGTTAATTTTTCTGAAATCCGTGGATGTGTCTGGAGTATTTTGTGTGCAGCCTATCCTATCCCTATTGTTTGGTATTGTTTGGAGTGGAGGAGTGGCCTAGTGGTTGGGGCAAGGTACTTCAGGACGGAAGGTCGGTGGTTCAAATCCCACTAGAGGACAGCAACCTTGGGCCGGAAGGACTGGGGTTTCTAGTCCCACAGGTACTCCTTGTGGTCTTGGGCAAGCCACTTAACCCTCCATAGCCCATGTTCCCTGTAAAATAGTTATCTCCAAGTTATAATGCCCTGTTCAATGTAATTTCAGTTTGTTCAATGTAAACCGCACTGATGCAGAATAGCGCGGTATATAAGAGAATGTAATAAATAAATAAAATAAAATAAATGAAGTAGGGATTTTAGATAGGTTGAGGATGAATTATACAATGTTTTAAAGGTAATCAGAGCTTTGATTTGATTACTTGCCTTTTCAAATCCAAGCTGAAATCAAGTTACATTGTAAGCTCTCTTGGGCAAAGAAATACCTACTGTTTCCAAATGTAAGGGCCTCATTGATATGTGTGTGAAATTATATTAGCCTGTGTTACCGGATTAACATGTTAAATTATGTAAGTTGCATTATTCTGAATAGCATCTATTTAATGCACATTAATGTCATGATAGTAAAGTATGTTAACTAGTTAACACACACATTAATAAATAAAGTCTTAACTTTTGTAGCTTAGACAATGTAACACTTACTGTTATCAGTTGCAAGCACTGTAACATTGCACTCGTTTTTCATTTCATTTGATTCTCTGTCCAAAACTTTACTAGTCGTTATCTTGCCAGTGGTTTCATCGATATTAACCCAAAAGCATGGATCGTTTAGCTTCTGGTACCTGCACATTAAGAATCAAGCTAGTTTTAAGTCCTTCATGCTAAACCAAAATACATGTAAAGTGTAGTGGACATTATAGTGCCCCTTCAAGACTATATATGTTCTGAAACTCATATTCATGCTAAGTATCATTCAAAGAAAAAAAGTTTACGAACCCGAACCCAAATGTCTGACCGCATAGTATATTACTGTAAATTATCACATCATAAAAAGCTATGAAAGCTATATATTGAATTCTCCTTTAATACAAAAAGCGTAGTTACTCCTCTGTAGCAGGTGTTCTCCAGGGACAGCAGGAATCTGTCCTCAAATATGGATTATGTCGGCACCGACGGAACCCCCGAAGAGCATTTTCTCAGCTTTCAAAGAAAGCCTTTGGGAATGCTACCACGCATGCATGGTACCATCTTAGTCAAGTGCCATAGCTATAGCCCCTCCAAGAAGATGGCAAAATGAACAGCAACTCCAAGGGGAGGAGGGAGGGTAGCGAGGACTGATTCCTGCTGTCTCTGGAGAATACCTGTTACAGGCAAATAACTATGCTTTCTCCAGGAACAAGCAGGAAATTAGTCCTCACATATGGGACTCCCTAGCTACAGGCTACCGAGGATCTATAGGAAAAAGCATGGCTGAGCCGTGAACAGTCACCAGTGAAGGCCGAAGGCAGCCAGAGGACCCCAGGTCCATGGATGGCCATGCTCACAGTAGCCGGATCGAGAAGGGTTGGCAGGCAGGAGTCGCTTAAACCCCAAACAGATTACAGAGTACGGTCTGGCTGAAGATGCTGTCCCTACGGGACTCCCTCTCCAGGCAGTAATGTTCCGTGAAGGTATGAGAGGAGGACTAGGTGGTGGCCCAGCAGATGTCTGCCAGCAGCATCAAGCTCAGGCTAGTGACCGACGTCACCATCGCCCGGACGTTATGTGCCGTGACTCTGCGGCTGAGGGGAAGCCCGGCCTGGGCCTGGGCAAAGGCGATGCAGTCCACCACCCACTTGGTGACCGCCAGCCCCAGGCAGCTGGGATCATAGGAGATGAAGAGCTGCCTGGATCTGCAGTGGTCCTGAGTCTGCTGAAGGTAGAAGGACAAAGCCCTCTTACAATCCAGCATATGGAGAATCACCAACGCCCAGTTGGCATGGGGCTTCGGGAAGAAGGTGGGCAGCATTATCTCCTGGTTGAGGTGGAAATCAGAGAGGACATTTGGGGTGAGAGTGCACAGAACTACCCTGTTCTGGTAGAACCTCATGTATGGCACCACTGCCATCAGTGCCTGGAGCTCGCTGACTCTCCAGGCAGAAGTGTGAGCTACCAGGAAAGCCACCTTCCCTGACAGGTGCTGCACTGAACAGGTAGCCATTGGCGCAAAGGGTGGCTTATTCAGCTATTCAACTGCATGAGGACCACATTGAGGTCCCATTCCGTCGGGAGAGGGTGGGTGGGGGGCCTGGAGAGGAGCAGGCCCTGCATGAAGCGTAAGATGAGTGGATGCCCTGAGAGGGGGAGGGGGTTTGGTTCGCTGCGATGGCACTCAGGTGAACCCTGACAGAGTTGGACTAGGCACTGCAAGAGGTGAAGCAGGCACTGCAAGACCAAGTTAGTAGGGCAGGAAAATGGGTCCGCATGGAGCTCAGAGCACCACACTGAGAACCGGCATTACTTGAAGGCGTACGCCTGCCTGGTTGAGTCCTTTCATGAGGCCAAAAGAATGTCCTCAATCTCCATGGGGAGACAGTAGGGGGACAGAGCGACCTGCTCAGCTGCCATGCTGTGAGGGATAGAACCTCAAATTGGGATGAAGTAGTAGGCCCCTCCTCCTGCGTCAGCAACTCTGGCAAGTCTGAGAGGGATTGGGGGGGGTTCTGCCAAGAGACGGAGCAGCAGGGGAAACCACAGCTGCCTGGGCCACCTTGGGGCCATGAGTATCATTGACGCCTTGACCTGCTGGACCTGAGGGGGGGGGGAGGCATACAGCAGGCCTGTTGCCCATGAGAGGAGGAATGCATCCGAGGCTACCCTGTCCAGGTGCAGGAGCCAGGGGAGCTGTGAATTCACAGGGCTAGCAAAGAGGTGCAGGTCTGGAATCCCCCAATGCTGGAAGAGCCATTGTGCTGTCTGGGGACACAGGTGCCACTTGTGCGGCTGGAGGACTCTGCTGAGCCGGTCCACCAATGCACTGTCCTGGCCCGAGAGAAAGGTGGCTCAGATGGGTCATGCCCTGGCTCACCACAGAGGCTTTAGAAGCTGGTCCCCCCTTGTTTGTTCACACTGTCCAGAATGACAACCAGGTCACAATGTTCTAGCACTGCTCGGTGCCGCAGGTGGTTCCTGAAAACTTTGAGTACAAGATGGACAGCCCAGAGCTCTAGCAGGGTGATCTGCTGCTGCGACTCCAAGGGATCCGGTCCCTTGAGTGCACTGTCCCTTGCAATGGGCTCCCCAGTCCACCAGGGAGAGGTCCATAGTCAGGACCACCTGATGGGAAATCTGGAAGGGAATGCCTCGAAGCAGGTTCAGAGCATCCTGCCACCATGCAAGAGACTCCGCCATGCCGGATGTGACCGAGATGGGGTCTCAGAAGTGGCCGGTCAATTATGTCCACTGTGCCCCCTGCATGTTGAGGCAGGTATTGGGCACAACATGGATCATGGAGGCCATGTGGCTGAGAAGGCAAAGCATTATCCGGGCCAAGACAGTGCTGCGGAACCGCACAGCGGACACAGACACGCGGCTGTCTGCTCTGTCCTGAGGGAGGAAGGTCATGACCCACAGAGTGTTCAAGCAAGCCCTGGTGAACTTCAAGGACTGAACCAGAGTGAAGTGGGATTTGGGGTAATTGACGACAAACCCCAGAAACTCTAGGTGGTGAATGGTGCAGTCTGTGGCCTGCCAGGCTTCGGAGATCGAGCCCCCTGTTATGAGCCAGTTGTCCAGATAAGGATAGATGAAGGTACCCTGCAGCCTGAGGTGGGCTGCTGCCACGGCCAGGAATTTTGTAAAGACCTGCTGGTGGACGCGAGGTTGAAGGGAAGCACCCTGTGCTGGTGGTGGGTCCCCAGCACCATGAAAATTGGAGGTACTTTCTGTGCTTGGGATGGATGAGGATGCCAGTGCAAGCATCCTTTAGGTCCAAGGAGCACAGCCAACCGTCCTGCTGGAGGAAGGGTAGTAATATTCCAAGGGAAAGCATCTTGAACTTCTCCCGCACCAGGAACTTGTTTAGGTTCCTCAGGTCGAGGATGAGCCGGAGGAGTCTTGTCCTCTTCGGGATGAGGAAGTATCAGGAGTAAAACCCCTGTCCTCTGAGGTGTGATGGGAGTGGCTTTACTGCCCAGTCATTGAGGAGGCCTGCGAGCTCCTGACTCAGGAGGGCCTGGTGCTGAGGAAGCCTCCACAGCTCCCTGGGGAAGTACGGAGGGGGGAGCTGGTCCAGATGGAGGAAATAACCCTCCCTTATGATCTGGAGAACCCAGGCATCGGTGGTGATGGGCTCCACCTGCAGAAGTAAACCAGATGCCCCCGGACAGTTGGTCTGTCAGCGGACGAGAGACTATGCCAATGGCATCCAAATGCCAGGGACTGGGTCTTGGGACCCTTCAGCTTATGGGGACTGTGGGCCATGCTCTTACCCTGGCTGCCTTGAGCAGAGGTCGATGCCAGCGGATAGTCTATATGGGAGCCTCTTCCAGTGGAAGAAAGGCTTCTTGTCCCATTTCTTCCTGGGGAGGGAACGTTTTTCAGGAGAGACAAGTATGGAGTCACATACTCTGTCTCAATCTCCACGGCTTTATCTTACATGGGATTGACGAATAGTTGCTTCCCAAGGCAGGGAATGTCAAGTAGCTTCTCCTTGACCCACTGCTCCAGGTCCAAGGATTGGAGCCAAGCTTGCCAGCAGGCTCCAATGCCAGCTGCCACCACCTGGGCGGAAGACCTAAAGCCGCTGTAGGCCACCTACGAGAGGTACTTCCAGCACTCTCCGACTGGCTGATAGGGCCTGAAAATGCCAAAGATGGTCACCGTCAAGGCCTGTCATGAAGCTTCTGAGCTCCTTAGCGAGGTCATGGAGGAACATCCCAATGTATAATTGGTAAACTTGAATGCGGCATGACAGCATGGAACCCTGATAAGCCTTGCGCCTGAGGTCGTCAAGGGTGCGGAGACTCTGCCTGGCGAGACCGAGGAATGAGTCTTCTGGCTCTTTAGCTTCCGAATGGCAAAATCAACAAACCATCGAGGTGTGAGGAAGCTGGGCTTTCCAAAACACCAGGCACTGCTGGACTCTATACATAGTGTCTAAGCACGTGTTAACAATAGGGACAGAGGCTGGGGTCTCCCACATGCGGAGGAGTTGTCCATTCAGGATGGCGGTGGGGGGGGGGACTGGAACACAGATCTTCCTTCGGAGGAGCCTCACATTGAAGAATATTGAGCTCCTCTGCACGGGGCGTCTCCTCCAACACTGTGGTGAGTGCTACGGCCTGCGCCATATCCTGGACGAACTCTAGAAAGAAGGGGTCCTCAGAAGGTGACCACCACCTCTGGGTAGGCAGGGAGGGGTCCGAGGGGAGGACTTGATGGGACAGAGTCTCTGGGGAGGTATCCCCATCAGACTCCCAGTCCGAATAGTCCATGGAGAACTCTATCTAGAGTGGCTTGAGATGGGTCAGTGACATGCACCGGGCTCCTGAGGCCGAAGCCTGCCTGGAGCTGGAGGCGCTTGCCCAAAAAGATCTTTTGCCCGAGGACCAGGACTGAAATAGAGACCCTTGCTAAGGACCCTCCCGATGCCTCTGGCTCTCGGGGGTCACTGCGGCGGCATGGGGAGTCCGAGGTCAAGGTCCCTGTGGTCTCAGTGCACAGGCCAGTGGGGTCTAGCACCAGCGCCAGCTGAGCAGCGAGGAACGCAGAAATGCTGTGCTCCAAGGCCAACATTCAGGCTTCCCATTTGGGAGTGGGGCCCTGTGACGGATGCAGGGGTAGCCCGTCGGGCGTCTAGGAGGAGAGGGGGGTTCTCGCCAGGATGACCCTTGGGAGAGTGGGCGCCTTCGCCGAAGGCCCCCCGTATCAGTTCGAGGTACCTTACTGGGCCGCTCCCTCTCTGATGCCAAGGTCTGCAGAGGGGGGGGCTGAGAGAATGGGCTATGACCTTTCACACTTGTCCAGCGCCCCCAACAAAATCCTCACGGCCACTGCCTTCTTCTGCTCATGTTCGTGCGATCACTGGTCAGAGTACTACCAGGCCCGGGGAGGAGCCTTGGGAGACTCAAAAGAGTGCAGGACCGAAGAGCGGGAGGCTACTGGGGATACTGGGGCTGCCTTACGGAAGATGATATCCAGCTTCTGCTTACGACTCCGGATGGCCTTGGAGGACGACATCTTACAGAGGGAGCATAGCTCCGGATCATAGCTAGCTCCCAGGCACCTGAGACAATAATCTTGGATATCTGTGAGCGACATGTTTTTTGATCATCGATCACATTTCTTGAAACCGGAGGCCATTGGGGGAAAAAGGGCCCCTGTGAAGTCAAAGACCTTCGACACGGCCAGCAGTTAAAACGAGCGCAAAAGCACAGTAAGACACAGAAAGGGGAAAAAAGAAAAACCCGAGACCAGGGCTGAAGCAGAGGTGCTCGAGAAGGTGGGAAGAGGACCAGTGAAGGCCAGAGAGCAAAAACCCGTTGGAAATAGAAAAGCTTTTTCCGGGGACGAGAGACACGTCTGAAGGGCTCTGCAGAAAAAGGGAGACTGAGTAAGATGGTACCCTTGGATGGGAAGGGGACCATGCATGCATAGTAGTATTCCCAAAGGCTTTCTATGATAACTGGGGAAATGCTCTGCACTGGCTCAGTTGGTGCCAACATACGAGGACCAACTTCCTTCCTATTCCTGGAGAAACATTAGTAGTCAGCAGCAGTTTAACATTTCCCAGCCACTGCTGCTTTGGTTTTGTCTAGAATTCACAGCCAACGTATGAATTTCACTTCTTAGAACCAACCATACCCCACAGGTTTAAGATTTTAAATGAGAACATAAGGCCCGATATTCCAAAGAAAGCTCCTAAATTTGTGCCCTGCTTTCTGACATACTTAGGAGCCTAAGTTTTCAGCTAAAAAAAAAAAGAAGTAATAATCCTGCTAAAATTTAAGCCTGCTATTCATCTGCCTAGATTTGTGAGTCTAATTTAGGTGCCTAGTGCTGAAAATCAGTTCTAAGCTAACTTTTTTCCCCACCCTAAATCTGCCCCTTGCTCCTAAATTTAGGAGTTTAATTAAATTTTAAGATGATATTTAGGAACTTAGCCCTAGTAAATTTTCAGAGTATAACTAAATAAAAAAAAAAAAGAAAATAAGATATGTCATACTGGGTCAGACCAAGGTCCATCAAGCCCAGTATTCTGTTTCCAACAGTGGCCAATCTAGGCCATACGTACATAGCAGTTTCCCCAAGGGACACAGGTTCCACAATGCTTGTATTGGTTCAAGCATTGATATCCTGGGTCCCTTCTTAATAATGGTTTATGGACCTTTCCTCCAGGAACTTGTCCAAACCTTTTTTAAACCCAGCTACACTAACAGCCTTTACTACATCCTCCGGTAACAAATTCCAGAGTTTGATTACACGTTGAGTGAAAAAATATTTTATTAGTCTTAAATAGTTTACCCTGTAGCTTCATTGCATGTCCCCTAGTCTTTCTATATTCTGATAAGGTAAACAATCGATCTACGTTTACCCGTTCCACTCCGTTCATCAAAGTTAGGAGCGTAAATCCTTTGAATTGGGCCTATAATTCCTTAAACTCGCTGCTAAGATTACAAAATAATTAAAATTTAAAAAGCAGCTCATTTGAAAAGATCTTGTTCAAGATGAACTTTACTTATCTATACATATACACACACACAAAAAAGCAGCTCTATACATTTTTCAGTCAAAACCAACATGCCTAAATTAACAGAATAGGAACATAAAATATGCCATCAAGCCCAGTATCCCGTTTCCAACATCCAGGACACAAGTATCTGGCAAGACTCCAAAAAGGTAGACCAATTCCATGCTGCTTATTCCAGAAGTAAGCAGTGAATTTCCCCCAGTCCCATTATTAAAGTGTTTCTGAATTTTTCCTCCAGGAACTTATACAAAACATTTTTAAACCCAGCTACACTAACAGCTTTTACTACATCCTCCCGCAACTAATTGCTTTCCTTACGTTTTCTACTCCTTAATGGGCTGGTCTTTATGGACCCATGCATAAAGTCCAAGAAGCAACAAAGCATATTGAAGGAATACTAAAATACCTATCTATACTGATAAGAGAAAAAGAGAAAGGAGTAATTTTATGAAAGGACCAAGCGTTAATCCTCCTTTATGCACCTAAAAAGGCCTCTTATAAAAATTATCCCATGAGTTACATGTATAACAAGTATGTACAGTGACCAGAAAGCAAGTACTTTTATGCAACCCGCATGCAAGTAATGTTAGTGAACACAGTTTGGGTGAAGCATGGGCAGAGTCACAAATTACACAAGTTATAAAATATACATCAGCTATGCATATTTATATCTACTCCTAGGCAGCCGTGATTCTACAAGTTTGGTAAGGACATTGTCTACAGACACACAGGTGCCTGTTTCTTTATAAATCTGCCTCAAAATAGACAACTACATGGCCTCCCAACCTAGGCAGTTATAAGACTACTAGCACAAATTCTCTATTACCTAAGAGAGTATTTTATATAAAGACACATAAGTGCCTGTGTGTCTTTTATAGACTATGTGCCCTCTTATCCTAATTACTTAGGTGCCTAAATATAAAATTACTCTCCGAGGATAATTTTATAGCCAGGCACCTAAGTTAATGTGGCAAGACAGCACCAATTTTTAGCCTTTCTCTATAAAATACAATTATACCAAATCAAAGCCTATGCAGAAATCCATAAACAAACTATTGCCAAAAATTATTTCTAAACTATACATATAACCCAGCAGATACTAAATAAATTTAGCTCTATATGATATTTGAGGTCCACTAAAGGTCAAAAGACTGACCTCCAGTATCATAGCCTCAAGGGCAACAACTGGTTTTCTCATCTTTCATCATAGGTCACACTATTTATCATTCCATACAGTGAACATACACAAAACTATTTACTATGCATTTGATATAAAAATGAACAATTTCTAAACCCAACCCATATGAGTTTACATCAAACTCATAGTAAATAGTTTTGTGCACATTCACTGTATGGAATGATAAATAGTGAGCCCTATAATGAAAGATGAGCATACCATTTGTGGCCCTTGAGGCAATGATACTGGAGGGTTGGGGTTTTTGACTTATTTAGCTCTATATGATATTTTAAAATCCACTAATTTATTATCTGCTGGGTTATATGTATTGTTTAGAAATCATTTTTTGGCAATAGTTCTCTATAAAATGCAAGACCAAATCCTACTGAAATCACACTTATATTAAAGGCATGGGCTTTAGGCCTGCTTAGTAGCCGGCATACATGTTGGTGTATAAAATACATGTGTAAGCTGCGACTCTACCCACACTCCACCCAAAACGTTTCCTACTCTACAAATACATACCTACTTGCACCACGCATACTTTTAGGCAGAAGAGTTCACCACACAGTTTTCCATTTTCTATATACAATACACAAAATATTCTAAATATTTATACCTTATGGCTATGTTTTGGTTCTCTGGGTCCTTCGCTGTATATACACCTACTTCTGTGCCAACTGATAAGCCTTCTTTAACACGTATATATTTGATTTGCGATTCAAATACTGGTCCCTCGTCTACATCCTTTACTACAACAGTAACAGGAATAGTGTTCATTGTTACAGTCTGTGTAGATTTTACCAAGGCTGCTTCGTTAACTACTCCAATTCGCAAAGCAATTTGGCGTATTTCTTCATAGTTCAGTGACTGCAAAATAAAACAGTTTTTTCTTTCATGAAAAATACTGAAGCATCTTTTTGGTATACATAAAGAAAAAATTATAATGTAAACAAAGCCATAAATTACAATTCAATTCTAGAAAAACAAACATTTTTGTCTGAAGTAATCAGGCCAGTATAACTGTTGAAGTTAATTGCACATGCAATCCAATTTAAAGATATCACCAATAACTTGTTCTATGGCCTCCTCTCCCCTATACAGATGTGTTTCATGTATCCAGAACTCATACCAGAGACTGAACTGTGGGGCCCATATGCAGATGGGTTAATATGACTAATCGATTGGACCTTCAGGTTAAAGTCGCGCCCCGTTTTGGCTCTGGAGTGCTTGTGGCAGCAATATCAACTTCCTGCAATGTAGAGAAGCTTTGGTATGTCCCAAAAGGATGCCCTGGAAAGTGAAATTTTACTTATGGATAACTTCCTTTCCTGTAGTCCTGCTAGACCAGTCCAGACTAGTAGGCGGTTTCGCCCTGCCAGCAGATTGAGATAGAGAGGAAAAAACAAAACAAAAAAAAAGAAACACACACAAACCACCCCACCAGAACATTCCAGTGACATCACAGGGAAAAACGTCAGGTTCAGCCAGGAGCATTCTTCAGTATCTTAGTAATAAAGCATATAGAATACCCAGCAATGCCCAGGAACCTCTCAGGGAGGCCCATAGAACCAACATAACCAAAGAACTATGTACAGAGAACGACAAAAGATCAGTGCCAACCGAAGCATTACAATGCACTGAACAGAAAGTGGGCGGGTTCTGGACTAGTCTAGCAGGACTACAGGAAAGGAAATTAATTGATAAGTAAAATTTCACCTTCCAGAGCATCCTGCTAGATCAGTACAGACTAGTGGGAAATACCAAAGCTACTCATCCACAGGGCAGGAAAATGAGAAAGATAGCATCAACTCCCTCAGATCTGCTCTACTTCTGATGACTCAAAACAAAATGGGACAGCCTGGCATTGGACGATGTCGTCAAGAGGCCTAAACTTGGAATCCAGAGATTCACAACGTGGTGGAAGGACCATGGAGCCAACTGCCATTCGCTGGGATCGAGGACATGACTCCTCATGAAGTCAGCCTCCACACTGTCCTGTCCCATGATGTGCTGGGCAGAGAGCACTTGATGTTAACACTCAGCCCAAAGAAACAGGAGCCGCATCTCCTGTGCCACCCCTAGGCACTTGATTCCCCCTTGACGATTGACATATGCTACCATCGTGGCATTGTTGGAAAGCACATGCACTGTTCATTCTCTAGGAAGAGGCAGGAAACATAGCAATACCAAATGGACTGCCTTCACCTCCAGATGACCGATGGCCCACTTGGACTCCACAGCAGACCACTGTCCCTGGGCTGTTCAAGCCTGACAATAAGCCCATCAACCAGGAAAGAGTCTCAAGCGGCAATGTCTTATTGGGGCAATCCCACTATCAGAGGCTGCTGAGCTCACTCCTTGGAAGAGGCCGCCAAATGTCATAACTCTGGGATGCAGGGGACCAAAAGAAGAGCAAGGCTCATTGCAGTGGTCGCAGGTGGGCTCATGCCCAAGGAACCAAGTCCAGCATAGACGCCATTGCTCCCATCAACTGCAGATAAAGCAGTTTCTCACATGTAACAGGTGTTCTCCGGGGACAGCAGGAATCAGTCCTCACATATGGGCAACATCAGTGCCGACAGAGCCCTCGTGAAAGCATCTCCCCAGCTTTCAAAGAACACCTATTACAGGTGAGTAACAATGCTTTCTCCGGGAACAAGCAGGAAGAAACCAGTCCTCACATATGGGACTCCCCAGCTACAGGCTACTACAAGCCTGTAGGGAAAGACACTCCCTCAAGTGGAGTTGTGAGCAGCAGCAATAATTGAGTCCGTAGATACAGACAACAGGAGGACCCATGTGTCTGATGGGAACAAATGCTCCAATAGCCTGAACACAGAAGGAAGGGTCACAGCATAGGAGTTGCCTAGATCCAGAAAAGATTACAGAGCACGGCCTGGCCGAAGGTGCTGTCAAGTTGGGACTCCTTTTCCAGCAGTAATGAGCTGCAAAGGTGTGGACTGAAGACCAGGTGGCAGCCCAGCAGATGTCCAACATCAGAACAGAGCGCAGATTTGCCACAGAGATCACCATGGCCCTGACATAGTGTGCCATGACCTGTACATACGTGAGCCCAGCTTGCTCATAGGTGAGGGTGATACAGTCCACCACCCAGTCGACTGGGTCATATGAAACAAAAAGCTGAGCAGCTTTCTGGTGGCCCTGGGTACTCTGAAAGTAAGAAGATAGTCACCTTGAACTATAAGAGGGCCCTAAGAGTAAACAAAAAGACCCCTCAAACCAATGACCCTTCAGTTTAATAGCAATCATCTTGGGGGTTGGTTCTAGCCAGCCTGCTCTTAACTATGGGGCATGTTTACTAAGCCCTTTGCTGGTAAAGCATGTCTGGGCCGTGTTCCTAGCATGAGGCTGCAGGTTAACTTTAGGAGGTGAGAACATCCATCCCCCTGCAGTTACCATGCTTCAATGCAGCAAAACGGTTGGAGTGCAGCTAATGCCATCCACTGAGATGGTATTAGTTACACTTGTGTTACTTGTTACTAATCCATGCTACCTGTGCTTGGCACATCTTCCCTAGCTACACTACTGTGGGAATATCCCGTCTCACCTAGTTACTGCCCCAATACGCTCTCCCCAGGTAACACAGAGTTTCTGGCATGAAGCCCCCACGCTACTTTTTAGAATGGCACCCACACCGCATACTCAACCCTGCCTACAGAATGGCACATTTTAGTAAACATACCTATATGTCCATTTCTTGTGATATTAGTTCCTGTTTCCTGACTGGCTTGTGAATCTATTGGCTCCTGCTTTAGAGACTTACTCCAAAATCATTTCTTCTGTCATGCTCTTGTGCCAGACAGTATACTCAGAAATTTTGTGATACTGTATCAGAGACTTTTATCAAGTCTGGACAACCAGGATCTGGATTAGGCTTGGTAAATGTCTGATAGTATGCTTAGACAGTTTCACAAATTTTCTTGCACAAGAACATGATGCTGGTATTTGCTTTGGTCAACTCCTGGATAGTTGGGTGGAGGATGATTATGTTGTCATAAGCAGTTAACGGTCTAGCTCATTAGAAATGCATTGTGATTTGTATTGGGATATATATTTAGTTTGTTTGGGGGTGGATCGTTTGTTTTAATATTACTCTACCCTGCTTCAAAAATTATTGAAGGAGTAATCAAATCCAATAAATATATGTACATCTGTTGTAATCACCGATACACTTTATTTTATTAATGGTTAAGACATGGAATTTGGGTCTTAATATTTATATTTAAGCTTACCTTAACAACACTTAAGATTCCTTCATTAGTTGTTGGATCAGTGCGAATGCTGAAATATCCTTGTTCGTTTCCTTGTACAATGGTAAAGTTGGCCCTCCAGTTTTCGGTGTTAACCAAATCTTTGTCTTCTACCGGAATTCTTAGGATGTCTATGCCACATTCATTTTCATTAACGTCAACTCGGTACTTCATTTTAAAAGGTTAAAAATATTAAAAAATAAAACAAAACATTTCCACATTAATGAGAATTTTTTTTCATCAATACAATGAACACAAAACACGAAAAAAAAAAACCACACAAACGCCACCATAGAAAATTTAACTAAGAAGCTCTGGTTCTCTTCTACCTGTAGTTTTTGCTGGCTCTAATATATGCAAAAGGGAAACTATGAGCAATTTCTTCAAAAATCATCATGCGGGACTGCAGCTCCTACAAAACTACCTGGGCAGTTTAAAAATGGCTCCCTCTATGTTCTGAGCTTCAGAGATGAAGTGTAAATTTGCCTGTTCTATCAGAACCACAGGGCTGTAATGCTAACAATTACCGACCAAGTACATACTGCTGCTCCAGGTCACCTTTTCTTCCTCAATCTAGTTTATTATACTCTAGCCTCAACATTTTAAGTTCAACTCATAAACCAGTAGCAGTCAGCCATTTACATTCTGAACCTGTTTTTTCCCCTCTGCGCATCAAAATAATTTCTTTCATCTCCTACTTCTTACAAGCCTCATTTTTCTTGAGACTTAAATTTGTGTTCTGTTTTTCAAAGCAGCTCATGAGTGACAATATTATATCTACCTCCCAGTTCTATACTTCAACCATAAACACTGACACATGCTCAATTAAAATCATTGTAGGGCTTCTAATTAACATTAGCAGTAGGAGAAACAAAGCACACTGAACATAAAGTAAAAAAATGAAAATTGCAAAATGAACTTACAGACTGTGCAACAAAAGTTGGTAGATGGTCATTTATATCTGTAACTGTAATAGACACGCTTCCAGTAGAAGTCAAACCAAAATGCTTGCCACCCATATCGCACACTTGAATTATAAGGTTATAGGTGTCTGTCACCTTTAAAAACATGGAATGTAAATTTTATGGATGTAACATTTGCATTCATAACACAAAATGGACAATATGACTAGAGCATGAGAACTGTGCATGCTGCCGAGGCCTCTGCACACAAGCAGCATGGCAAAAATCTTATAATTAAGGCACTCAAATGAACAGACTCGCTTAGATAGTTGCAAGCCAGGCAATTTATATGGACTGTAACACTATATACAATAGCAATTTGGGCATACTCAGGCAATAGATTACCACACAAACAGATATTTTGAATGGTTCAGTACTCTTCCTCATAAGTCAAGAGACTATTGCATTAAATTTTACATATTTGCATTAAAAAATTCCTGTGCTAATTGTAGAGCATATGGAATATAGTGACATTTTACGTACCAAATAATGTCCTTACCTTGAGTCCTGCTAGACCGGTCCAGGACAAATGAATTGTGTTCCCCTACCAGGGGATGTGGAGAAAAACACACATTTCAGAGGCTTCTTATGATGTCACTATGCCATTACCAGCCTGTGCGCCTTTAGGCCCACAATCCAGTATTCGTAACCAAGGATATAGTAAGGAAAACCTCTGAACTCGCACAACCTCAATGAAGGTTCAACAGAAACCATAACTATTTACAGCATCAGCTTCAACAGAAGGCTCATCGAAAGCATATTAGCCCATAGGGCCAACCACATAGAATAGCAGACCAAACTGTTTCCAAGGGTAGGTTGCAGATTGGTCTAGCAGGACTCAAGGAAAGGACATTATCTGGTAACTAAAATGTCACCTTCCATATCATCCTGCTAGACCAGTCCAGACAAGTTGGATGTACCAAGGCTACGACTCCAAGGGGCAAGAAGACGACTGGCAGTTTCTACAACCTCTGAGCCAAAGGCCATGTCTGCATGGACATCCAAGCGGTAGTGCTTGACAAAAATCTAAAGTAATGCCCAGGTTGTCGTCAAACCTGTTTTCACCTGTGTGGAGCGCACAAACCCTTCAGAACTGGCTGGCTCCACAACAGATACGTGGAGGCAATAAACCTCCTTGACCCAGATTAGACTATGTGGTTGTGTCAGCTTTATATAGTCCTGCAAAACAGCACAGACGGTCTGACTTTTCAAAGGAATAAGTAACCTTCAAGTACTGAAGCAGCACTCTCCAGATATCCACCAAGCAAAGGTCCTTATCCTTCCCTTGGCACTGTTCCTTGGAGTTACTTTAGGTAAGAAGGACGGGACAGGCTAAATGCTCATGGCCTCCTCCAAGAATAAGTAAGTGTCCCTGCAGGACAATGCCTGTAGTTCGGAGATATCTCTCATCGAACATACTGCAACCAGCAAGACAGTCTTAAGTGTCATATCTTTAAGTATAGCCCACTTCAAGTGCTGAAAGGACTCCAACATTAGGGCCCAGAGCACTAGGCAGATATCTTATGAGAAAATGATTGAATACAGGAGAGAACGCAGGTGTCACATCAAAGAAAAAAAATGGGCCACATCTGGGTGCCTCCCTATGGCATTCAGAAAGAGCAACAATTTTAAAGGTGTCTCTAGTATAGCCTCCCACATTGCAGTCCAGTGAGAAAGTCACCAACAAGGGTGGTCATTCATGAGCGAAAATTAATCTTGCCTCGTTTTTCCAGATTTTATCAGAGCTGAAAGACCTGCATCCACCATTTGCTGGAAACAGAAATACTGAATTATGTCCCTAGAGGCACAGACTGGTAATGGCATAAGGCATGTTGTTGACGATGTTAGCATGTAAATAATTATAAGCGGACCACAACATCCCGCTACACCCAAGAATGTACATAGTTACCCTGTTTAACCCTGTATAACAAACCTGTTTATTGTAAGTCCAGTAAGGCCCTTGCCTACACTAGACAAATGCGTTACTTGTAAACCGCGCCGATTTCAAATAGTGCGGTATAAAAGAAACAAATAAATAAATAAAATCAATAAATAAATCATAAGTCTCTGCAATGTTTTTCTGCCTTGACATCTGCTGGTAAGGGAACATAACCCCCTTGCTTGGAGTGATCTAACAGGATGATATGGAATTACCATTTTAGCATCTGACAAAATCCATGAATACCGAACTGAAATATTTTATGTAGGGAAAGAATTTTGTCCAGGAAGGTAACCTGCACGGAGTGGCAAATATTGCTCTAGTCATCTCAATGGGCAGACCGGAGAGACCATGCCAGCCTTTGCCTGTTGTCATTTACTATGTTACTATGAAGTTATTTGGAAGCGGTAAAATTACATCTGTGTACCAAAAGAACTTGACAAAATTATCACAGCACTACTGAACAAGGAGAATATTGGATTTAAAGAATTTCTGTTTAGTTCTCATGGACTGCAAATGCAAAAGGGATTTTCCATAAGCATAACATGAAGGAAATACTTCTGAAAAAACAGCCATATTTTTTCATGCTAGTGTTGATGCTGTGAAATATATCCCTCCCCCAATTGATACATGCAAGGAGAAAAAATAAAAATATGATTAGATTTCTTTGAAAGAAAGCATGAATGAAAATGTTCAATGGCAACAAATGAGCAGTATTTGCTAATATCTAATGTTAATATATTTCTCTAAATATTCATATAAGCTTTCATTAATTTGCTCATTTGTGAACAGATATTACCATATGTAATATGCTAATTGAATTTTAGACAGAAACCAAATTTAAAAAATAGTCTCCTTTCAGAAGATCAAAATACTGTCAAACACCGATCAATTTGCTGTTTGTTTTTAATCACTCAGAGCATCTCTTCAATGTTTCCAAGCAGACAAGGCCTTTGCAAAATGTATCAAACTATTTGGGAATTTCCATATAAAATTTCTCTTCATAACTAATACAATCATTCTTTTCTTTCAATATTTAACATTTCTTATATACCGTCTTTCATAATATCAAGGTGGTTTACATTGAACAAACTGAAATTACATTGAACAGGGCATTATAACTTGGAGATAACTATTTTACAGGGAACATGGGCAATGGAGGGTTAAGTGGCTTGCCCAAGACCACAAGGAGCACCTGTGGGACTAGAAACCCCAGTCCTTCTGGCCCAAGGTTGCTGTCCTCTAGTGGGATTTGAACCCCTGACCTTCCGGCCTGAGGTAACTTGCCCCAGCCACCACCCTTCATTACATAAAAGGAAAACAAATGAAAGTCTCATTTAGCTGGGCTAGTTTTCATAAAAAGACTCTCTCACCTTGCCATGCTGTCTCTGTTGGGCGATGACGATTAACCTTGTAGGATGGCAGCTCGTAGCCCACATCTAGCGCAATAACAGCACTTTCTAATATTTGTTTTATGAAAAGTCTCCCTAGAATTGTAAAAAGTGCCAAGCTAGCTTGGTATCCTATACTTGCCAATGGAACACTGGTCTAGGATAAAGTCCAGAACAAGGGCCTTTACGGTTCTAATAGTAGAGGGGGGGGGGGGGGGGAGTGAATCAAATGCAGTATACTAGGGTAAAACAAACCTACAAAAAAAAAAGGTTCCTCTAAGACTTCTAAGTATCTTCTTTTAAAGACAGACTATAAAATTTCCTCAGGAAACCCTGTCTGCACATCTGTCTGCTGGTTATTTCTCCCCTCTTCTACTGCAATTTGTTCTAGCTCATGAATGTTTCCAGATTCCAGCTCTTTGCAAAGGTTCTCAGTTAGACTGAGATCAATACTCATTGTTGGCCAGTTTAAAACAGTCTATGTTTTCCTTTTTTAACCATTCCTTTGTACTTTTTGGATGTATGTTTTCGGTCATTGTCCTGCTGGAAGACCCATGACCTTTGATCCAGACCTAGCTTTCTGACACTAGGTAGCACATTTTGCTCCAAATACCTTGATAGTCCTCTGACTTCATGAGTCCTTTAATAAGTTTCAGGCAAAACAGTTAAATATGGAACTTCCACCATATTTAACTGCAAAGAGATTTGTTTTCCTTAGAAGCTTCATTCCTTTGCCTGTAAATGTGTCGCTGGTCTGCATTGCTGAAGAGCTCAAGTTTGGTTTCATTTGTCCACAAAACATTTTCCCAGGACTGTGGTTTCTCAAGATGGGTTAAAATTAACATCAAATTCACTGAACATATTGACCAACGTAAGATTGAGTTTCTGGACATGCTTGTTTTTCGGGAAGGAGGCATTTTGCAGACTATTCTTTTTTGAATACCCATACAGAAAAACGGTCTAAGTTACCAGAGTTTTCATCCTGGACCTCTTCTTAGGGGTCTCCCTTCTGGACAGTTCCTTAGATTACGACATCTGTGTTCCTCTACAGTTGATTTCAAACAACATGCTCAGGACTTGAGACTCCGACTGTTATCTAGAGATTATCCTAAACGGATTGTGGATCATGCTTACCGTCGGGCCTCTGATATCCATCGGGAGTGGCTTTTAGACATTGATTGGGCACCTTCCTCTACTAACCCTGAGAATTCAATAGTTGGCGTTCTTCCCTACATGAGTCATAGTTCTGAGGATATGGATATAATTTAAAAACATTGGTCCGTGTTGGGGCTCCATTCCTGCTTCAATAAACCATTGATGATTGCTTTTTCTTGGGGCTTGAATTTGAGGGATTTACTTGTAAAATCTACCTCTCCCCTTGATAGACCGATCTGACCTTTAATGGAATCTAAGGGACACTTTCTATGTGACATGTGCCTTTTCTGTTCCACGACCCTACCAGGGACAAGATGGACCGATCCAAAGACCGGCTGTTCTTTTGACCGTTGATGGTTGACTGCATTCACAGAAGGCCCTGGGAAGCTCCTCTTCACTCCCCCAAATGCCTGTTGAATGAACGTAACTAATTCTGGGGAGAAAATTGCCTCCAAACCTCCTGGCAACGGAGCCGTAGGAGGAGGAATATCCGCAGCCGAGGAAGGTCCCAGCCTGGGCCCCCGCGAACTCTCCGCTGGGGACCCAACCTCCTTGACAGGTTCTACCACACACTGAGCACCCTCAGCCACCTCCGCTAAGGCATGCTCCACCGCCTCCATCATACACCTCTTGCACACTCCTGTGTCCGAAACTGCCCCCCTTTTATTACCGCACAGAACGCACAGCAGTTTTGAGGGCATCACTGCTGCCGCATCCAGTCAGTGAACCCTGCTGCCCCCTCCCCTACTAGGGCGAAGACTCATGCAGAAAAATGGATTCTGACCTCTGTCAGCTTCTCCTGAAGCAGCAGACGCCCACTCTACAAATGGCTTTTTTTTTTCAAAGAACCCCACCAAATATACAGCCCAACTCTATGCCCCCATACTACCTAGCTTCTGAAAAAATAGTTCAAAAATGAAGCTCTAGCAGTGAAAACGGAGCCGTTGACGTTTGTCTGCAGAAACGGCTTTTCCCACACTGAAACCACACGGCTGGGCTTCCTCTGTCACACCCGGTCCGCAGCAGCGTGTGAGCTCTGCGGCGGCTTTATTCTCTTACTGGCAGGGATGGAAGCCTCTCTCCCCACTGCACTGGACCTCCGCAGATTCCTCCAATGTCTAATTGCCCCCCCACAGCTCTTTTCTACCGCTGTTGCCAACGGCCCTGAGCGCTCACAGGAATGCACTTCTGGCGCACTACAGGGTCTAAAGCCCCCGGTTCCACACCCATCCACTTGGGATCAGGAACCGGAGTCTCCTTCCCCTTTACTCCGCTGCCTCTGCGGGCCTGACTCACCGACCTCCGAAGAGCAACCCGGGAGGGAAGGGGGGGGCCCCCTTACTGCTCCAAAAAAAGTTTAAAGAACCAGAGGCTATTAAATTAACAAACTGAATTTAACGTTAACTTTTACAATATTAAAGTAATCCTACTAATCCTATCTAATTTCCTTAATTGCTCCTTCAGTGAGCCCCGAAGCTCTGGGCTCACCACCCTCCAGCTGCTACGAGACACTGAGAACTGGAGTGAGGAGGCGGTTCCTCTGTATTTATACCAGTGACATCAGGGAAAAAAATTGATGTTTCTCAGTCTCCAAGCTGCTGGAAGAGGAGCACAACCCAAAGGTTTCGGGACTAGACTGGAGTGACGATAAGGAACGAAGATTATGAAATAGCAGTATTTAGGTTAGATGGAAAGATGCTGAGCAGGGAGAACAAGGTGAGGTATAAGTTGTCCTTGTAAAGTGGGTTATCCAGCGCAGCTCCAACTAAACAGGCACTGGTCCTCACTGAGGCGCCTTCCACATCTGTGCTGGAAACCAGCAGTCTAATTTTTTGCACCAACAGTGAGGAGCATACATCAGTGCTATGATCTTGTCAAGACTTCTTGTAGGTAGCACAGTAAGGATTGGCATCTGCTTGCACTTTGACGTACTGCCCCGATTTGTCATTTGCTCCAATATGATGGCACTTTTTCACTGCTTTGTAGTTTGGGAGTCACCTTGCACTCAGATCTATGAGACTGTGACAAAGAAGTCTGCACTTTAGGATGAAATGTCATCTAAGACTTTCACAATTCAATTACTGAAATCGCAATGCAGAAGAATTGAGATACTGCAAAGGAGAATTTATTTTAGTGCATAGAGTCTGGCAATTTCTGCTCAGACCACCACCATTACTTTTCTTCAGTGCAAGCAGGAGTATCTTTTCTGCCTTATAATGGCTGCAAGGATGATTAATATGCTCCTTTCCAGCTTTTGAACATATCCTTTCACTGCGCTTGCATTCAGCTTGCTTATAAGTCCAGATGAGACACTGGGAACAGATGCTGAAGTTTTGGATCTCTCTTTCATACTCAGGATATAGCCAGAATTCAATTTGGTTTGTATCATCCTCCATGGGGGACAATGAAATGATCATGTTTTTAATAAAAGTAACGAACAATCAGAAGACAGCAAACTCTTGAAAAATATAGGCGAGCTTTGCTTCTGCATCTGTTCATCAGAGCAGCAAACACAAAATTGAGGGACTAAGGAGACCACTGTGCGCAAGGAAGGGTCGTAGATACTCCTAACTTTTACACTAGTCCTGAGCTCTGGTAGAGCAATTCTGCCCTAGCAGCGGGTGATGACATCATCTACCTGTATGTCTGATTACATTCTACTTGTTGGCAGAAAGTGACGTACACCAAAACTAAGTCCTAGACAATGGAGCCAATGGTTCTACAACCTGAAACATCTCAAAAATCTTAATATTCAAGTTTAAGGATCTGAATTCCTCTCAGTTCTTATATAACATGGCTGCTATTCACAGTTCAAAAGCTGTGCCTTCACAAATGCTAGGCTTGGTCAGCATAAGGAGTAAAAAAAAAAAAAAAAGGTCTCAAGTATGGGTTTCTTCATATCAAACATCTTACTGCATAACCCATGCACTAGGTTCATGCAAGAATGTGATTTATCATTTGCTATGAAACACTACTACTACTACTGAGCATTTGTATAGCGCTACAAGTCATACGCAGCGTTGCACAGACAAGTAACAGACAGTCCCTGCTCAGAGCTTACAATCTATCCTACAATTTATGTTTTATGCCTAGTACATCATACAATATTTATATTACATGGGAAACTAGGATGCCATTTTGTAGACACTGCTGAGAATATGTAAAAAGCCCACTGCACATGGAAGGTGTGTATTGAAAATAAGTAACTTCCACCAATTTAAACAAGTATGCTAAAGAGTTACTTTGGTCTTATTGCAATCAGCTCCACTGTCCTTTACCACAGCTAGACAGGCACACTTTTCTTTCAAGTGCTTTGACAGACAAATAACTCATTTAGTTTGTTGTATGATGCATCCCTGAACTAGGGTGTGGCTTTAAATGGTTATTAGAAACCCTCTTAATGCAAGCTCTCTTGATACAATTACAAGATTGTAGTCATTTTTTCTGATCAGAATCCAGTACTTGTGACTTACGTGTACAATTAATGAGTGAAATGAGAAACCTTGTAATGACAATTAAATTACCTCTCTATCCAGCCTGTCTGAGGTTGTAATGACAACACCTGTATCAGGATGCATAGAAAACAATGCAGGTTGTGCTGGAAATTGTGAAATAATAGAGTATTTTAGGGAAGTATGCATACTGCCAGGCTCATCTCGGTCCGTAGCATTCACTCTGCCCACAATCGTACCTACAAACAAAAATAGATTATATTTTCCAATCATTAAAATGTTATTGGTTTCTTAGCTAGATACTGACAAATGATTCCATGCCATAAAGTATATTACATTTGTTTACATTAAGTCACTTACAAATGCAAAATATTATGGCACACACAATTTGAATGCAATTAACTCATGAATGCAGAGAAATTTCCATGCATAAAAAATTCTTTATTGAAGAACATTTGAAACTAAACAAGGAGCCTAGAAATCTGGGGAGTTCAAAAGTGACTTGAAAGTTTGTGCACACCCCCATATTCCAGCAAAATACCAGGAGCCTGGATATTATGTTTATGGTCAATTTTTCTACTTTTCAGTTCAACAAAAAAGTTGGAAAGAATTACACCAAGAGGATCAATAAAGTCTATCCAAGGACAATATAAGTCTCCGAAAATGAAACAGAATGTGGGAAAAAAGCAGCAAAGAGGCACAAAGAGTTCAAAAATGGGCTAGAAGAGACAGGATTTGAGAGAAATAAGCCCCCTCCCCCCCCCCCCCAAAAAGAAAAACCCGACAATCAGGCCAAATACAATTCTAAGGAAGGAGTTCCAACTTCTGTTGCATAAACTTACATACATGAGCTATTAAGTAAGCTTTCTGGCATAGGAATTTCAGGGAAGGTATTTAAATGGTTTATAGATTGCCTGAGTGAAGAGCTTATATGGTGAAGAATAGTGGCAATAGCTCAAAGCAATGAACTCTAGGAAATGGAATACCACAGGCTTCATCTTTGTCCCCCATTTTGTAGAAAGTGTATTTACACCGATTAGGTTATTTTCTTGAATTGCTACAGGTCACTTATTTGGATGCAGATGAGTTTTCTAATAATGGCGTCAGCAGAGTTTGTGTAAGAAGAACGTAGTTATAGTATGGCAACTGTTCAAATATGACAGAAATAACTGGCTGCTAATTAACTCTGATATAATAAAAATATTATGGGATATTAAACCTATTAGTGGCTGAGACCCACAGTCTGTATTAAAAGATTCTGATTTAAACCACAATCTTTACTGAAATTGAGATAACCCCATATCTGATAGATTAATCTATCAGAGACTAATCTGACAGATGATGTATGCGACTTTCAAAACTAGATTACTGCAACCTGGTTTATCCTGGCATAAACAAGATGCAATACATGAGGCATCAGATACAAAAACACACTGCAGATAAAGCATAGTTACTCACCTGTAACAGGTGATCTCCGGGAACATCAGGAATTTAGTCTTCACATATGGGTATCGTCGGTACCGACGGAGCATGCGTGGGAACACTCCCCAGCATACAATAGGAAAGCTTTAGGGAGCATCCCACAGCGCCTGCATACAGCCTTCCCGCCTTTCCCAACTGTCCCTCTCCAGTTGAGTTTATAGCTGAGACAAAAGAGAGGGAAAGAGAAAGAAAAAGAGATAGAGAGATACAACTCCTAGGGGAGGTGGGCGGGTTGTGAAGACTAAATTCCTGCTGTTCCCGGAGATCACCTGTTACAGGTGAGAAACTATGCTATCTCCAGGAACAAGCAGGAATGTAGTCTTCACATATGGGGGACTCCCTAGCTGCAGATGCCAGGGAGATGGCCCCTGAAAGTTGTGTGCCCTTGTGAAAGGACTCCACTTCCCCCCATGGATCTCTGGCATCCTACCAGGGATGGTGGGAAGTAGTTGATTAAGTGTGGAACAGGTGTTGAACAGCCTGACCAAACAAGGTATCCCGGCGGGAGTCCTTGTCTAAGCAGTAATGGGCTGTGAAAGTATGAACCGAAGCCCAAGTAGCTGCTCGACAGATGTCGTCGATAGACACAGAGTGAAGATGAGCCATTGAGGCCGTCATGGCTCTCACATTGTGAGCTGTGACATAGCCTTCAAGAGGAAGGCTCTTACTCTCATAGGCAAAAGATATACTCTGTGCAATCCAGCTAGACGGTGTCCTTTTGGAGACTGGAAGTCACAAATGACTAGGATCAAAAGCAACAAAGAGTTGAGAGGATTTTCTATGTTGTTGTGTCCTTTGCAAGTAAAAGGCCAAAGCTCTTTTACAGTCCAAAGTATGAAGGTTCCTTTCTGCATTTGAGGCGTGAGGCCTTGGAAAGAATACAGGAAGGTAAACCACTTGGTTCAAATGAAAAGGGCAAGACCATCTTTGGCATAAAGTGTGGATGAGTCCTAAGGACTACCTTATGATGGAACCTTGTTTAAGGAGGATCAGCCACCAAGGCTTGCAATTCACTGATGCGACGTGCTGATATAATTGTAATGAGAGAGATAAATTTCCAGGAAAGGAATTTCAAAGAGGTAGTGGCTAATGGTTCAAAGGGTGGTTTCATGAGCTGCCCAAGTACCAGATTCAAGTCCCATGCCACCGGTGGTGGCTTAATGGGAGGCTTCGTTAAAAGAAGGCCTCTCATAAATCTCGCTATGAGAGGATGAGACGAAATAGGTTGTCCATTGAGAGGTTTGAAAGAAGCTGCAATAGCACTCAAATGGACTCTCACTAAATTAGTCTTAAGCCCTGCATTTGATAAATGGAGGTACTCCAGTAATGATTCCAGAGTAACTCAAGAGGTTAAGACCCTTCTGCAAGCACCATATGGTAAACCTTTTCCACTTGAATGCATAAGAATATCTTGTGGAACATTTCCTGGAAGCATGAAGGATATCCTTCACCTGCTGGGAAAGGTTAAGACCGTGAAGTTCTAGACTTTCAGCAACCAGGCCCTGGGATGCAGAGAATGGGGATTGGGATGCCACAGCATCCCGCCCACTTGAGAAAGGAGATCTGGAGCAGATCCTAACTCCAGAGGCGAAGCTTGAGAGAGATGTAGGAGCAGAGGGTACCACATTTGCCGTGGCCAATGTGGAGCTATGAGGATCATATGACCTCTGTCTCTCTGAAGCTTGAACAGGGTTTTGGGAATTAGGGGAATGGGTGGAAAGGCATACAGGAAGTCCTGACTCCAATGGAGGAGGAAAGCATCCCTGGCCTGACAACCTCGAGCCGGAATTTAGAACAGAACCGGGGAAGTTTGGCATTCAGTGGACTTGAAAAGAGGTCTATGTCCGGGGTTCCCCCCAAATTTGAAACTTTTTGGCCACCTGGCCTGCATGGAGAGATCACTCGTGTGGAAGCAGAACTTGACCGAGTCTGTCTGCCCAAGAGTTTTGAATGCCTGGAAGATACACCGCAAGGAGATGAATCTGATGCTCTCTGGCGAGTGCCCATAGTCGCAAAGCTTCGTTGCAGAGCGATAGAGAGCCTGTTCCGCCCTGCTTGTTCACAAAGAACATGGCTACTTGATTGTCTGTTTGAACTAGGACTGACTTGTAGCTGAGCTGGGTGTGAAATACTCAAAGAGCAAGGAAGATTGCTCTGAGCTCCAAGAGATTGATATGGAGATAGGCCTGCTGTGGAGTCCAGGTACCGTGGGTAGAGAGACCCTGCAGGTGAGCTCCCCAACCCACCTGTGAAGCATCTGTTAGAGTGGCTTGGGGTGGGGGTTGCTGAAAAGGAGACCCCACCAAAAGGTTTTTGGGTGTGCCACCATTGGAGGGACAAAATAAGGTGATCTGAGTTTGCTATTTTGTCTGACAGGCAACCTGACACCTGAGTCCACTGAGTGGATAAGGTCCACTTGCTGCCCTCATATGGAGGCGAGCATAAGGAACCACATGCACGGTGGATGCCATGTGGCCTAGCAACTAACATTTCCCGAGCAGTGAGGTGAGGTTTTAGTACTGCTTGGAAAGCTAACTGCACAATGCGAAGGCAGCGGGGCTGTGGAAGGTAGGCCCTTGTCTGTCTGGTGTCCAGAAGAGCTCCAATAAACTCTAGGGATTGAGTGGGAGCAAGGTTGGACTTTGGGAAGTTTATGACAAGTCCCAAATACTGAAGGATGTGCATTGTGCGAAACAGAGCAACCCTGGCCTCTGGCTCTGAAGGGGTTCGAATGAGCCAGTCGTCTAAGTAAGGGAAGACAAATATTCCCAGGGTTCGGAGAAATGCTGCTACCACAGCCATGCATTTTGTGAACACCCTTGGTGCAGAGGCCAGGCCAAAAAGGAAGAACCCTGTATTGGTAGTGCTTCCCTTGAAATAGGAATCGAAGGAACTTTCGGTGAGTTGGATGGATGAGAACATGAGTGTACGTATCCTTGAGATCTAGAGAACAAAGTCAATCCCAACTCTGAAGGTATGGCAGCAGAGTTCCTAGAGAAATCATTTTGAACTTCTCTCTGAACAGGAATTTGCTCAATTCTCTGAGGTCTAGAATGAGTCTGTATCCTCCTGTTTTCTTTGGAATAAGGAAATAGGGGGGAGTAAAACCCTGTACCCTGTTGGGGAATGGGTACCTCTTCTATTGCCCCTTGAGCAAGGAGCATAGTGACTTCTTGACCTAAACGGTCATTGAGAGAGGTCTGAGAATTGAACTGTCTTACCATTGTAGGAGGGGGCATGCTGAGGAAATGAAGCTTATACTCCTCTCTTACAATAGACAGAGTCCAATTTTCTGCTGTTATCTAACCCCATCTGGGGGCAAAATGACAATCTTCCTGGGATGGTGGAGGGTTCTGGGCCGTTCAGGCCCAGGAAGGCAACGTTCTCTAGACAGGAGTCAAAGCCCCTGTGGAGGCTGAGTCTGCTGAGCCGGTTGAGGCTTAGCTGCTTTTGGTTTCCTTTGTTGCCTAGGTTGTTGCTGCTGTCACCTTTGGGCAGACTGACCTAAACAATGTCCCTGCTGGGTATAGGAGGGATAAAACTACTACTTCTTGCTGAAGAATAGTTTCTTAAAGGATCTTGTCCTCGCAGGATCAGCTGTTAGACTTAGACAATCTATCCAACGTGATACTGTCAGCATCCATCTCATTAGCTTTTTCCTGCCAATTATTGCCAAAGAGATTCTTTCCTGTGCAAGGTATATTCCCCAGTTTGTCCTGTACTCAGATTTCCAAGTCAGATGCCTGGAACCAGGCAATCCTACGTGCACCTATGGCAATGGCAGAGGTTCTACTTATGCATTCAAAGCAGTCAAAGGCTGCATGATTCACAAACTTGGAAACATCCTGAGCATGTTTAACAAGAGCAAGATAATCTTGCCTTTTATCATCAGGAAGGAGAGGGCTCATAAGCTCTAAGTCTCCTGTGACCTCTTTAAGGAACATTCCCATATACAAGATATAGGAACTGATTCTAGCAGAAAGCATGGAAGCCTGGAAGGATCGACGTCCAAAGGCGTCAAGAGTCCTACACTCACATCCTGGAGAATTAGATGCATGCCTTTTGCACTCTTTATCCGTTTCATGGCGGATTCCACCACCATGGAATGATGTGGTAATTGAGTCTTCTGAAACCCAGGACAAGGAGGAACTCGATACATGGTTTGAGTCTTCGAGAGTGAGGCAATGTGGTCAGAGGCGTTTGCCACATCCTTAACATAAGATCATGCAAGATCTCATGAATAGGTAAGGTAGCTGCCTCCTTGGGAGCTTTAGGGTATTGTAGGATTTCTAATTCCTTTACCCTAGGCTTTTTTCAGGAGCCATTGTGATGGAAAGACCTCGGGCCACATCTCGGATAAAATCCTGAAAGGACATAGCCTCTGGTGGAGACATCCTAGGCTGAGGAGAAAAAGAATCCTCAGGAAGAAGTACTCTGGTATCGGCAGAGCTTTCAGAGTCTTCAGACTCACCCGAGGATTCGAAGTATCTCCAATCCGGGTGATCGTGCAAGGCATGGTACCGGTACCGATCGAAGTCGGCATCAGAGTGGTCCAGTATCGACTTGTCAATGCCGGATAGAGACACATGACTCGGTCCCGGTAAAATACCTGCCGATGTCGATGCAGTCGGTGCCGGTACTGGAATCGGTGCCTGTACCAGTTGTATTGTCTGAAGCTGTTTCAGGGGCATCGAGGCCGTGAGAAGAGCCACCAGACTGCGTTCAATAGCCAAGAACCTCTGGTCTATTGATGCTGCCGATGCTTGGGTATCAGTGCAGGACGAAGCGGCCGGAAACCCAGAGCATGGCACCAGTAGTTCTGCCGAGGTTGAAGCCTCAAGAACATCCTGGAGCCCCATTAGTGCTTTGGAAGCTGAAGCCTCCCGCCGGGGCAATTTTGCCAGTGAAAGTCCCTCAAGGGCAACGCCAGAGGCATCTCGATGTTTAGAAGGAGATCTACCCTTTGAGGACCAGCTAGATTTATGTTTAGTTACCTGAGATCCATGGGAAGAAGATGAAGCCCTGGAAGACGTCGATGCCACGGAGGCTGCATCGGAGGGAAAAAGGGTGCCAAGTTTAGTAGCTCGGTTTTGCCGGCCCCTTTTTGACATCATCCCACAGACGACACACTCTGAAATAGTGTGGTCAGGACCTAAACATTTGAGGCACCACTCATGGGTGTCGGTGATGGAAATGGTACTGCCACACTTAGAACACTTTTTAAAACCCGAAACGGGTTTTTCCATTTTGAGAGAAAAAATTGGGCCTAGTGCCCAAAATGGCGCGTGGCACCCGAGAAGAAATTTATTGGAGAAAGACTCCAGAAACAAAGGTTTTGGTTTTTTTTTAGAAAAAAGAAAAGAAACACCAGTGGTACCGGTATAGTGTCGAGAGAAGGCAGACACGACTACAAAAAAAGAAGAATAAAAAGGGAAATTTTCTGCGGTGATAGGATGTGTGACCTGTCAGCTCCATGGAAAACGAAGAACTGGAGAGGGACAGTTGGGAAAGGCAGGAAGGCAGCACGCAGGCACTATGGGATGCTCCCAAAAGCTTTCCTATTGGACACTGGGGAGCATTCCCGCACAGGCTGCGTCGGTACCGATGATACCCATATGTGAAGATTACATTCCTGCTTGTTCCTGGAGATGATTCTGAACACAGAAAAAAAAATGGGACAGAACTACTCCTTTGTTAATTGAGTTATACTGGTTGCCAGTGCAGCTTAAGAGCAAGGTTCAAAATACTGTCTCTTGCTCAGAAGATAATGAGGGGGTCTCGGTACAAGTCATATTAGTAAACATTTGCAGAGAGCGGAGAAGTAGCCTAGTGGTTAGAGAAGCAGCCTGGTAACTAGGATCCGAATTCCACTAGCATTCCTTGAGGCCTTGAGCAAGTCAATTAACCTTCCATTGTCTCAGGTAAAACAGATTATAAACCCTCTGGGGACAGGGAAATATCTATTGTAACTCACCATGAATGGAAAGGCGTAATCTAAACAAACAATTTAAACAAAATAAAATAAGCTCTGCAACAATTTTTTCCATTCCTGGGACTGTTCATACTCTGTATCATTTTTCAGCCTGTATATTTTCTGTTAATTGGCAGGGGGTTACTTCCATCTTGTTCCTCCGTTTGTGGGATTCCACAAGGCTTAATTTTGAATGTTACTTTAACATTCTTTCGTTCTCCGTTGGCTTATCTGTTTGAACCTGTTGGATTCTCTTGGCTTTACCTACCGCCCTCCCCCCTCAACATGCTGATGAGATTCAACTTCTTTTCCTTTTACCTCTCCTCATTCACAGCTCATTGCAGAAGTTCCTCTAAAACTTGATACTATAGCCACCTGGCTGCACTCTAATCCCTTAAATTAAAATATTAAGACATCTGAAGTTCTGTTTTTTTCCTAGATCTACTGTTACTCTGAATTCATCTTTGGTTCCTTCCGTCTCTGGGACTCCTCTTGTGTTACGGGACTCTATTAAGGTCCTTGGTGTTCTCCTTGACAGGGAGCTCTCCTTTCTACCACAGGTTTCGAGGTTGTTTGTAAAGTATTTCTTTTATTTCATTTACATTTAATCTGGTTTCTTCTGGATCATCCCCCTTTGCACACTGATTCCGGCTTTGGTTGTTCCACAAATAGAGTACTGCAATTCTCTATACTATGGGTTATCCCAGAAACTCATCTGGCATCTTCTGTTAGCTCAGAACTCCGTGGTTAGACTCCTTTAGGGAGTCTAAATTGAACCATGTTAACTCCTCTACTTTACATCGAATATTGGTTACTGATTCACCATCGTCCGTTATTAACTACTTCTTGTAGTTCATCAGGTTTATTATGTTATTATGCTCCCTCCCTCCCTTTCCTCAGCTTTAGTTCCTTATGTTCCTGCTCGGTCCTTTTGTTCGTCGCAGCAAAATCTTCAGGTCGTACCCTCTCATTCTATGATCCATTTGCAGGGCTGTCGCTCTTCCTCCTCCTCTGTTACTGGCCCATCTTTGTGGAATGCTTTTTCATCTGACTAACCTTGGAAGGAATAAATATTGGCTGGGCTTTTTCCCCTTCCTATTGTGCCTTTTGTAGCTATTGTAATTCCCCCTTTTGTTTTCACTTGTCTTTGCTTGTACTCTGTTGGTATGTTATTTCCCCCCCCCCCCCCACACACTTTTTTTTTTTTTTTTTTTTTTAATTATTGTAAACCTTAAAGATATTATATTTTTTGATTTGCGGTATCAAGTGAATAAACTATAGAAACAGGTGCTGTGTTTTTCAAGTGCCTGCTTTCATAGGCATAAATGCTAGGGAAATTCTCATAGGTGCATATGCTAGACGATTTTTATAAGGTTTTACTGAGCATGCAAAACACTGTTACTTAATCAAGTTGCTTATAAAATCCACCCCCCCCCCCCCCTTTATGCAGCTCCTAAAATTGCCCACAAAGTTACATGCCATCTACAAATGTAAATCACAGTATTTTTGTGATTTATGCATGTAAATGCGCTTTTATGCACATAATTTAACAGTCGCTAAAATTACATGCATAGGGCTAATAGTGCACACTTTCACTATGGGTGTGTGCATGCGCAATTGCGCATAGGCTGTGTACACGTTCACATGTGGATCATAAAATAATATAATTTGCATGCACTCTTACAAAATATAGAAGAGGGCATTTATACCAGCCATGTAGCTGGCGTCCTTTAAGGGATCACACCTTAAATTTAAAGCACGTTTTCGACCACTTATGCCATTATTTTATCAAATACAGACTCTAAAATAGGCATGAACTACTCACAGAAAAATATATGTAGGACTTCATAAACTGACCCTCAAAGAGGGTAATTTTTATAAAAGGTCGCCTAAATCGTGAGGCTATGCAGATACCTAATTTAAGGTTATAAGGACATTCAAGCACCTGTGTCTTTATAAAACAGCAACACAAAATCAGTCAAAATGGCGGCTGAAGTGTGGCTGCACACATTTACACCACAGCTTTGGAGCTAGTTGAACATTTGCAGCTGAAATGAGAATGTAGATATATATTCTGTGATCTACATGCACACTTTGGGGCATGTCTACTAAGCCACATTAGACTTTTGCAGCTAACGCAGCTTTTTGACTGCATAGAGCACAGCATTAGCGCATGGCTACACACAGAAAATGCAGAGAGCATGGTGCAACAGCATCGTGGATGCAGCTAACACTATCCATTGAGATGTCAGTAGTTGCACCCACACCGTCTGCAACTTGGACACTTACTGTGCGCTGACACCTGTGGTAAATTTGTGTTGCAGATGGACACTCACTCTGCCCATATTCCACCCACGCATTCTCGCACATACTGCACAAAATAGCTGCACTGTTAACACAGGTGCAGCATAGTAAACATGCCCCTTCCTGTATCGCAACCAAACTCCATCAAAACATGCCTATAGCTGGATCGCATACAAGTAACAGCCTACTAGGCATAGTGCATACCAGCATGCATGGGGTAATTTTATAAGAGACATGGAGAAATTAGACCTTACCTGCTAATTGTTTTTCCTTGAGTTCTCTCCAGGCCAGTCCAGGAACAGGTAGGTAGGGTTGTCAGCTCCTCCAGCAGCTGAGGACTGAATCAGAGAGTCTTGCTGACATCCTATTCAGCTCCCTCTGGTGCCAGAGACTCAGTCTTCGATTAGCAAAGCAGCTCCATATCCACTGCCTTCGAATCAACTACACTAAAAACGGAGAAAGTACCTTAAAAACCAGAACGAACTTCTCTTTTTTTTTTTTTTTCCCCCCCAAACCAGGAGCCCTGCTCATACCCCTCCTAGCGAGAAACAGACAGACAGAGCCCTCCTCACGGACTGAATCAGACGCCTAACTGCTCCCACGCTGAAACTACATCAGACATACTCTTGACCATCCTATACTTTGCTGCCGAACAGCTTGTCGAATACTGTAGCACCACCCCCAGGCCAACCCCCCCAAATGCAAATGAAGAGGGAGGGTCCTGGACTGGCCTGGAGAGAACTCAAGGAAAGACAATTAGCAGGTAAGGTCTAATTTCTCCTTCCTATTCGTCTCTCCAGGCCAGTCCAGGAACAGGTAGGGTTGTACCAGAGCAGTACCTAAATACGGGAGGGACCCACCAATCCAGCTACAATGGCTGCAGCTCCTACATTTGCATCCCCCCTAGCCTGAACATCCAATCTATAATGCTTCGCGAAAGTGTGACGGGACGACCAAGTCACTGCCCTACAAATCTCTATCGGAGGAATCAAAGCGAACTCTGCCCAAGACGTTGCTTGCCCCCAAGTAGAATGAGCTCTGAGTCCCATAGGAGGAACCGCTCCCCGCGCCACATACGCTGTTCCAATAGCCTGCCTTACCCAGCGAGCAATGGAAGCCGCCTCCCCCTTTCGCGGACCCGAAAAGAGCACAAACAACCGATCTGTCTTACAAAAAGCCTCGGTCCCCTTGAGATATTGATGGAGTACCCTGCCGAGATTCAATTTCCTCAGGGACTGATGCACCCCATCCCCCTCTAAACATGGAAAGGTTGGAAGAGCAATAGACTGACATGAAAGGTCGATACCACTTTGGACAGAAAGGAGGGTACCAGATGCAACACCACCTTCTCTGCCGAAAACTGAAGAAATGGTTCCCTACACGAGAGCGCCTGAAGATCTGAAATCCTCCTCGCAGAACACACCACCACCAAGAAAACCGTCTTCCAAGTCAAATGCTTCAACACCACCTTCGCCATTGGCTTGAAGGGAGAAACGGAGCGCGCCTCCAGTACCAAGTTCAAGTCCCACGGTGGAACCACCTGCCCGATTGGTGGCCTAACAGGCTTTACTGCCCTGAAAGAACGCACCACATCTGGATGAGTCGACAACACAGAGCCCTGAACTCGACCCCTATAACACGCCAAGGCGGCCAGCTGCACCTTCAGGGAACTGAGTGCTAGACCCTTCTCTAGGCCTCCTTGAAGGAACAACAAAATGTCCGGCAATCCCGAGGCAAACGGTTTAACACCCTTGTTCGTGCACCAATTTTAAAAAAATGCGCCACACTCGACCATACGACAGAGACATAGACCGCTTCTTTGACTGTAACAGCGTCGCTACTACTGCTGCGGAGTACCCTCGTCTCCGCAACCGCTCCCTCTCAAGAGCCATGCCGTAAGCAAGAACCGATCCACCTGCGGCATTAACACTGGGCCTTGACTCAGATTGCTCCGATCGGGCAGCCTCCACGGCGGCTCCACCCAAAGCCGCATCAAATCGGCATACCAAGGTCTCCTCGGCCAATCCGGCGCAATTAGAATCACTGGCCCCGCATGAGCTGCTATCCTTTGCACGACAACCTAATATCGGCCATGGCGGAAACACATAAAGCAACTCGTTTGCCGGCCACGGCTGCAACAGCGCATCGAGTTCTTCCGACATGTGCACCCTGTGTCTGCTGAAGAATCTCGCCGCCTTGGTATTGGTGAGGGTTGCCATCAAATCCATTACTGGAAGACCCCACCGCAAGGTGATGTCGTGGAACATGGCCGCATTGACACTGTTTGGATTTCTCTAAATGTCACGGCTATAAAAGCCATTAGCAAACAGTTAAATGCCTTTTTTGAGCTCGTCTAAAATTTACCAGCTACTGAACACTTCGATTTATGAAAAAGTACTAAGCAGTCAATTTGCTTCTCTTTCCTGCAGAATCACAACAGAAGGTTATCTTAAAGCAATCTTAAAGAAATTAGTGCTGCTAAGGGAAGGCATTTCCTGTAGTTTAAAGGAATCAGTCCGAGGCAATAAGTGCCAAAAAAAGAAAAGACACAAAATACTTTTTCTTTAAGGGGTATTTTTCAAGTTCAAAGGAAAGCTTGTAAACCCACTAGGTACAATAGGCAAGATAAAATTTTGAAGAGGAAACGCCCCACAGTTCAGTTTCAATTTAAAAATGTGATGCCAGCGTAGATGGAATTTGCACCTGGTACAAAGTACACATGAGGATTTCAAATAGCAAAAGGTGTGTGCTTTTATCCTCCTACCCTAAATCCCACCCTCAGCCTCATCCCCTTTTCCTGAAACAAGAAGTAGGCACTAGAAGAGCATGTATACTTTTAGCCACTGAGGGAACAGCTTGGGGAACTTATTCAAATCCTTTTTAAAAAATGCCTCAGACAGAAATTTAAAAAAAAAATAAAAAAATAAAAAAAGAAATTTGCTCCACCTACAAAACATTTCTTCACAAGGCACACAGTTTGAAAAGAGAATTACATTTACAAATTAAATGCCATTACCAGCTTTGCTGTGTTCTAGTACATTCATACAGAAAATGTCTTCTGTAAACTCCGGGGCGTTATCATTGTCATCCTCAATCTTGATTGTAATATCAAGCGGCAATTCTGGCGAATATCCCTCTCTAGTTTTTGCATAACCCATAAGCTGCAAGAGGAAACAAAAAGTGTTATAAGTCAACTGGAGCTCACATTGTACTTTGTTTCTTGAAGTTTCTTTAGAGATCTTGGTTCTTCAGATAGACAGATATAGATAGACAGATATTCTTTTGTTATATTGTAAACCGCGCTGATCCCAAATAGTGCGGTATATAAGAGCTTGTAATAAATAAATAAAATAAATAAATATATAGATGACTAGAGTTTGAAGCACTTCGGAACAATTCCCCATAGGAATATCCCCTTTCCATTCTCCCAAAAGGCTGACTGCCTTGTGTTAGGCATCTTGCTGCCAAACTAGGAACAAACCTCCTGGAGGAGTAAGGGGCTCCCCTAGACATTATAATATTATTTTCACACTTCACTGAGAAGGAAGCAAATGGCTTGCTTTCACCTGGTTTCGAGAGAGACAGACACATATACACACACACACACACACACACACAGACAGACTCACAAAAGGTCAGTTAGTGGCAGAGAGAAGGCTTGAACTCATATTCAATGCGTTTGTTTACTCGTAGTGTCATGCGTTAACCACCCAACGACTTTTCGGGTTCCCATGGAGACATAATGAAGCAATACCCATCAAAATGAAAATTGCACCCACAAATAAGTAGACACACTTACTTTAAATTGTGGATATATCTCGCGGTCAATAGTCCTGGTTACAAAGATTTCTCCAGTCTCAGCCTTGATGTAAAACAAATTAGCGGGTGGCTGATCGACACCCTCTCCATTGATGGAATAGAAAATAGTATAGTTTTCTTGAGTGTCAGACTGGATCTGTAAGAAAATAAATAATTAGCACACATCACTTAAATACAAAAACAATCATTTGTATAGTGCTACAGTTCCATACAGAGACATAAGAGACAGTCCCTGCTCATAAGAGCTTACAGTCTAGTCAGACCACACAACTGGGAATTAGGACATATCTAGGGGAATGGTAAGGAAACACATAGGCGTTGAACAGGAGACAAAGGAGATCAGGATCAAAAAAGTATCTCAAATAAAAAAAAATGAGGTTTTCATCCTGGATTTGAACAGGGCTATAGATGAAACCTGATGTACCAACTCACGTAGTTTGTTCCAGGCTTAAGGTGCAGCAAAGAAAGATCAAAGTCTGGAGTTGGCAGTGGAAGAGAAGGGCACAAATAGAAGGAATCTGCTAGAAAAGCGGAGTTCCCGAGGAGGGGTGAAGGGAGAGATAAAAGGAAAAGGTAGTGATGAGCAGCTGAATGAAGGCACTTATAGGTCAGTAGTAGAAGTTTGAGCTGGGTGCGGAAATGCATAGGGAGTCAATGAAGTGACTTGAGAAGAGGAGGGACGTGAGAACAGTGATGCTGGCAGAAGATTGCATGCATTGGGTTTCTTGAGGACACACTATAGTGCAGAATGCTCCTATATAATGTCAGATGAAGTAAATATTTTGGGGCTGGCCCAGAAACTCAATTGCAGGGCTATGCCCTCCCAGGAAGATGACTTGTTTTTTATTCCTGCATCAGGCCTTCCCATCCTTGGGTCAGCCTAAGACGTACTAGAGCTTGAATTTGGTGGCTTTGGGGAGCATGGGGGTGGGGGGGAGCAGAGACGTCCCAATCATCATACAATGGAGACATCTAATGGTTGGGATTTGGAGCCCCTGATGGCAGGGTTCTGTCATGAGTGAGGTAGGAAGGGATATAAAATAAAAGGGAGAAAAGGTAAATGGAAAACAAAGGCTCATATGGCCAGAACCCAGCACTGGTTCCAATGAAGTTGGATGCTCAAAAGAGCAGGAGAAAATTACTGGGCTGAAAGGAAATCACCCCACACTTTCCAGTTTATTGATCCTGTACACATCAAACATTTAAGGGCTCTATTTACTAAAATGCATTAACATGAGCGCTCGTTAATGTGATTTAGTGCATGTTCAATAATGCAAGCCCTATCATTTTTAATCGGACCTATCATCAAACAATATGCTGAAATCTTAACATGAGTCATGTACATTAGCATTCTTTGAAGAAATTTTATAAACCATTTTAATGCATACAGGAGTAATTTTATGAAAAATTACCTTGCACTCAAAACGTTACACAGTACAATAACACACAAACTAGTAAACAACTTTAGAGTAGGCATGTTCAAGGAATATGGGTAAAGCACTGACGGAATCATGATTTGACATACTTACAGTGGTGTGCAAAATTCTGGAATCACTTGTGAGTTTTGCATTTTTCGTACTTTCTAACGTTTTGGTTTTTTTTAATTTTGCGTTAGCCCAGCATATTCATCTTTCTACCACATTAAAAGGGATACATTTGGCTATTAAAGAGTTGACCTTTTTGCATTCCTTGCTTCCAATTTAAATAGTTTACAGACACTGGGAGATAGATACTGCGATTTTTGTGGCTCCTGGGTCAAAACTGGATCGAGATTATCCAATATGCACACCTTATTTATGACCAATCAGAAGGCTGGTTTCACTAACCAATCACAATGCAGATATCCAGCCAACAGTACAGCTATGAAAACGCGTGGAAATTTTGAATTTCATACGCTTTCTGGATCGACCATGAAGATGACTCGGACCCTGACGGAGGAGCGTGTTCGTGTGTCCTTTATGAGCAAGGAAGGATTTTCAAGCCATCAGATAGCCAGGAAAGTTGGCTGCAGTCAGAGCACTGTTAAGATTGTACAGAAGAAGAAAGTGGTAGACAAGCCTCGTTCAGGTCGTCCACGTGCATCATCATGCCAGGACCACGCACTACAATGCATTTCACTGACTAAATCGCAAGTTGACCTCTCCTCAGCTACTTTGAGAGTGGTCAGACAAGAGTGAGGTCAGTGTCAGCTCATCAACAGTTCGTCGCCGGTGCCTGCAGTTTGGTCTCCAGGGCTGCAAAGCACGGAATAAGCCACTGATGACTGACATACAAAGGCGCAACCGGATCGTGTGGGTGAGAAAGCACTCAATCTGATCAATTAAAATGTGGGAAAAGGTGCTATTCAGCGATGAAAGCACCTTCTGCCTGTTTGGTAACCAGGCCCACACCTATGTGAGATTTCCTGGAGAGGAATTCAAGCCTGAGTGTCTCAACCTCACTGTGAAGTATCCTTTGAAGGTCATGATCTGGGGCTGCATGGCTGCCAGTGGCGTTGGACGTCTTCACATCGTCGATGGAATGGTCAACAGGGCCAAGAACATCACCATACTGCAAAAGTGCATGGTGCCATCAGCACACCAGCTGTTTCCTGGCCAGTTCCTGTTCCAAGATGACAATGCACCCTGCCATCGCTCCAGACAGGTGATCAGCTGTAAGCAGCGGAACATCAAGTCAATGGACTGGCCTGCCCAGTCTCCAGATCTGAATCCAATCGAGAACCTGTGGCACAAGGTGGCTTTGTAAATATCCAAGAGGCATCCGACATCAAAGTGTGAGCTGATTGAGTCACTCATTGCAGCTTGGAACCGCGTTGTCACCAAAGATCACCTTGTCAGACTGGTTCATTCAATGCTGGCAAGGTGCAGTCAGGTGATCAAGAACAAAGGGTGGCCCATCAAATACTGAACCATCACTAACACATAAAAACGGCCTTTTTCAAGGCCACATACACATTAATTTGAAGGAAACCTGGCGTGTGTCCATAATATTTTAAAGCATACTTACAATAATATATCGTTGGCCAACGATGTACATTACGCGATTTTCACAGAAAATCTATCAACAGAACAACTATGTGGAACAAACTCAGAAAATATGGGCCAAACCAACACTAAAAGTTGGCCCTAATAGCCAAATCTATCACTTATCATGAGATATACAGAAAAAGCCACTGGGAGGAAAAAGAAATTAAGATATAAGGTCACGAAGTTGAAAAAACATCAAATTTACAAGTGATCCAGACTTCTGCACACCACTGTATTTTTTGTGCTAACATTTAGCACCCGAGCAGATGTAAATATCCGTGTCCTCAATCTAGGTACAACATCTGCAGGATTTGCGCTAGTATTTTATAAAGATACATGGGCATCAAAATAGGCACCTAAGTGACTTGTTATAAAATTACACTCCATGTGGTTAACACAATAATAAAAAAAAAAGTCTTAGATCACCAGTGTAATATACAGAGGCACCACTGTCTAGAAGTGACAATCAGAATGTGTAAAGTTTTAAAATATATATACAGTCAAACCTCGGTTTTCATGATTAATCCGTTCGAAAAAGTCTGACTAAAACCGAAACGTATGAAAACTGAAGCAATATTTCCCATAAGAAATAATGTAAATCCAATTAATCCGTTCCAGACACCCAAAAATATTCACAAAAATACATTTTATAGAGAATAAACTATATTTTTTACATACAGAAAACAATGAGAAATAAATATAAATGACTAATGAAATGGATAAATGAACATTTAACATCACTGAAAGCAAGCTAAGTTCAGTACTGTACAGTATGTTAACATCTGGCCTTAGCCACCCCTGACAAGCTGCTGTGCCCAGCTCTCTTCGGGATCACATTGGATTCAGCCCATTAAAATACCTTACATTATCTGCTCAATGCTTCAGAATGGCAGAAAATCTTAATGATATAGCTTCAGACGTACCATGCAAGAGAAAGAACTGCCTCCCACATTCATGCAACATCTCCTGCTTACGTTGACAGCTTTTCTTCCCTGCTACCTCCGAGCCTGAGGGGGTGCTCCAGAGAACGGGCAGGCGGTGGACGAGATCGGGGCCTTCCTCTCTGCGCAATCCTTGCCTCTCTGACTCTGACCAGGCTCGAGGATGTGTTTCATTTACGTGCTCAGCTGGCTTTTGCTTCTCATCACGCTGGCGATCGGTGAGTCCGGGGGGCAGTGCTGCTGGGACCGGGCAGGCGTTCTGGCAGTGTATACAGAATGGTGTGCAGCGCGAGGGTGTATGTATTTACAGTACTGTACTTTACGAAAACTGAGGCAATGTACGAGAACCGGGACAAAATCTCAGTCAAAAAAGACGTTGAAAACTGAAGCGTATGAAAACCGGGGCAAATGAAAACCGAGGTTTGACTGTAGTATCATGCGATAATCTGCTTGATTCAAGCACCCTAATTTCTAACACTAGTTAAAATTAGACCCACTAAATTAATTCAATACATGTCAATATATTCAATATGCATCAGTAAAAAATGTTTAGAAAGCAGTGTGCAAGTATACATTCAGTTCATAAGAACATGACATACTGGGCTTGATGGACCTTGGTCTACCCAGTATCCTGTTTCCAACAGTGGCCAATCTAGGTCACAAGTACCTAGCAGTCTCCCCAAAAGAAACAGGTTCCTCAATGCTTGCAAGCATTCCTCAATGGTCAAGCAGTGATATCCCGGGTCCCATTTAATAATGGTTTATGAATCTTTCCTCCAGGAACTTGTCCAAACCTTTTTTAAATTCAGCTACGCTAACAGCTTTTATTACATCCTCCGGTAACAAATTCCAGAGTTTGACTACACCTTGAATGAAAAAATATTTTCCCTTATTAATCTTAAATAGGTCACCCTGTTGCTTCATTGTATCTGTTTTTTGACAAAGTGTGACATGTCCCTTATCAAATACAATTTCTAAACCAGAATCTCTTAGATTCAGTCACGGTAAGGATAATTTAATAAAGTGGCTATAGGAAATGTCCAAAAAGGCACCTATTTAAAACATGCAACATGCGTGACAAAATGCCTTCATAAAAAAGGCTCTTAGGCATGTACCTGCACAACCAACTCTATGCACTGTTAAATAAAATACAATTGTGATATAGATGTAACAGGTTTTATATACCGCTTTATCATTTCAATCAAAGCGGACTACATTGAAACTTGAACTTGGTAATTACATTAAACAGGGACATTGATAACTTGGATTTGTCTGAGGCAAGTGGCTTGCCACAAGGCCACAAGGAGTGCTGGAATCAAACCCTGGTCTCTGGGTTCCCAAGCCAGTGCTCTTAACCATTAGGCTACTCCTCCACTCCACATGAAATTTACTTTATGGAACTGCAAGCTGTACAATCTAGCATAAACAATAAAAGAAAAAAAGATATTCATTAGAACTGGGACTCAAATACAAGGCACCAGTGTGCCTTTGTTTATTTTTAGTTTTTTAGGAACCGAGGTGTGAGCTTTGCAACCCTTTGTCCACTATTTTTGTTCTTTACATCTGATTTGTTTTTGGATATGTTTCTTTGGAAAGGGTCCTTTTAATGGTGATTGGGGTTTGTTTGTTTTTTTTCACCTCTTTTCACTTTGGTCTTTTAAGGTTTTCTTACGGTTTTTTTCCCCTTAGGAGGGTGTTGCAAGTCTTGTTCTCCTCCCCAGAAGTGTGTTGGGTCCTCTCCAGAAGGTGGGTCCCCCCCCCCTTTTTTCTTTGCTTTGTTTTCCTGAATGTAATTTTGGTTATTTATTGAGTTTATTCATGTTACAGGTTGCAGCTTGTACCTCTACCTTGTTTTGAAAACATGCCTCTGATGCAGAATGGATGCTGTAACATGTTGGGCTTTATGTATTTTAATATGCATGTGATATTGTTTTAAAGATTTTAATGCGTGAATGATATTAAATATATGTTTTTAGTATCCTTGTACTGGTCTTTCATCACTTCTTTAGGTTTCTGTAGTTATACTGTGATGTCTTACACCTCTTTTTTGTGCTAGTATCAAAAAGCAGATTTTGCTTGTAAAAAGTAAACAAATTGTATTTACAGTAAAAGTTGAGAGTTAACTGAATTTTTAATGGCTTAACAGTGTATCCTTCAGCATTATTATAGCGGTCATTCGTTAACACCTTATGATGCATCCATTGCACCGAGAACAATTTTCATGTACGCTCAGCGCACTGTTTGACAAACCATAATGCTTAATAATAGCAGGTGTAAAGTATATGACCTACCTGCTGAACAAACTGTGGGAAAGGCGGAATTGCATTCTCCATGATAGAAAATGGTTGAGGGCGCCATCTTCTTTTAGTACGCCTAAGGATTACTTCCCTGGCACGTCTCCTCTTTCTTTCCTGAATTTTGAAGAAAATGAATAGATAATTAACAAGACCATCTGCAGGTTTCTCCATCTTATACTTATATCTCTGCAGACCTGATTGTGTAGCCAGGATCACAATTTAGTTGTTATCATTCCATAATCTGAACCTATACCCAGGGGGACACTCTTCGCTGAGCATGATTACGTAGTAAGACTTGTTATACTGCTGCTTCAGGAATCAGTTTAGCCTCTGCTGGCCCTTTATTGAAGGCTTCTGGAATATCTGCTGCCTGTGGCAGAACTGATGTAAAATATCTTTTCCCCATTAGAAGTTTGGAAGGAAATGAGGTGGTCATAAAAGAAATGAGATCATAAAATGAGGTCATGAGGTCATAAAAGGAAATGAGATGAATAAATCCATACCGGCAGGGTCTTTTATACCATCTTTTCTTGCCGTATCTTTTTTGGAGACCATGGAATGAGCTTGGAGTATAACCCTTTGGCCAAGAGGCCTAGGCAGGGTAAACTCAAGATGGACATATATGGAGCCAGTTGGCAACCCCGACAGGCTTGGTCTAGTCCAGTCCTGGGATTAGCCCATTGCATGCAGGGGACATGTAAGTCTGATTTCTCCATTGCACTCCATAAGAAAAAGAAGACTACAATGGAGAAATCAGAATTACATGCCCCCTGCATGCAACGGGGTAAACCCAGGACTGGATCAAGCCTGTCGGGTGCATATGGAGCCAGTTGTCAACCCTAGGTCAAGAAGCTGTGGCACTCTGAGCCAATTTTTGCTTTTGCATCTGCCCCTCCCCCCTTGGGGCCAATCTGTAGTCTGAACTGCACAAATGGGTAAATTTTCAGCTGGTGCACTCAGTGCCTTAAATTAAACGTCAGTGCTGCCATTTAACTTAATCTGCCTATTCAGCATAACAAGCCTTATGTATAGTGGCACAGAATGCAAGGATAATGCCAGTGCAGTCACCACACCATTTAGTTAGTTTAGGCCTGCTATTTGGCAAGACTAAACTGAACATATAAAACTTACCTGAATAGTAGCTGAATATCACTGCTAAATCCTTGTAACACTATACAAAATATGCAATAGTAGTAGAATAACGTTTCTGGCCTGCTCATGGTTCTCCGCTGAACATGGCCTACAAATATATGGATCATATCTGGCCATTTAGCAATATAAATGGCCTGATATATGAATCCTTGACGACAATACATAGGCTAATTATACATTATTCAAAGGGAGTCATGTTTCGATGGCTATCAGATAAAGTATATTCATTCATATTAAACATTACCACACTAACCAAAATAAATTCTCCCAACAGCTGCAGAGCAGAAAGGGAATTGGATTTAGCTCACACCTTTTTCAGAGATCAAGGTGAGTTACATTCAGGTACAGTAGTTATTTCCCTGTCTCCAGAGGGCTTACAATCTAAGCTGTACCTGAGGCAATGGAGGGTTAAGTGGCTGGCCCAAGGTCACAAGCAGCAACAATGGGATTTGAACTGGGCTTCCCTGGTTCTTAGCCCTCTGCTCCTTCACTTCAGAAGTAGTACTTATCTTTATAACTCAAATTACAAAAAGAGATTCCACTGTTGAGATTGTGTGTTGCAACACCAACCCTGCAAATGGACGCTCAAAATGTTTCCTATACCATACCAGCACCAAATCCAACAACTCAAACTGCACCAACACTACCTATGAAAAGGCAGCAGTGTAAATACTGAAGAATACCAGCAACCTCCAGTTGGGAGGAGGGGGAAGGGGGAAAGAGAACAAGCCAGACTGCACTAGATTCCCATACAGCACCTACATGTTACCAGAATCTCTGGCCTTGGCTACACATAGAAATCACAGACCATTTCCTAATCAAAGAATAAAACTATAAATTAGAAACAAATATGTAGAGAAGAAAAAAAAGAAATAAAATAGAACCATCCCCCCCCAACCACAAAAAAAGGACTGAACTGTGGAACACTGAAAAAATAAAAGTTTTTCTTCCTGTATTGCACCATAAGAAATGCATTTTCAAACCAGACATGTTTCATTCTTTGAAATTTGACACTTTTATACCTTTGCTGTCTGATAATTTTACTTTTCCCATTTGAGTTGGTCCTGATTTCTCTTTATGACTTCCCCCATTCATTTCTTCTAGGATCTCATTTCCATTTTACGCATTTCTTCATTCTATCTTCTGCCCTTTTCCCCTGACATCGATCCTTCTGTTTCAGCTTTCTCACCTACACTTTTACCTAATTCCATTCTTTCTCCCCCTTTTCAACTACTTACCAACTTTCCACTTGCTAATCTTACTACCGTAACCCTCCCATTTCTCATCCATCTCATTCCTTTTGCCAGTCTCCTATTGCCTCATCTTTCATCCACTTCTTCCATCTTTACTTATCCCCCTCTCCAGCCTCGCTTAACTTCTTTTGTTTTCCATTCCCTAATCGGCCCCAACTCCTTTGATATTACTCACCTCTCTCCATGTCTTACCCTATTATCAGTGCAATTTCCTAGCAAAAAAGTAGTGTTACTCAAATGCAGGGCTCTTTCATTAATACATGGGTCAAAGTTAGAAGACAAAAAAAAAAGGTGTCAAGAACTCAGTACCACAGAGTAACCCCTTATCCAGGCTTCCATTTCCCCTTCCACCTCCCCCATTTCCAACCTCACTTCCATCAAAGATCTGTCCCTTTTGATTCTTACCCACTCCATAGCCCTCTGTCCTTTTCAATTCCCTTCTCATACTACTCACCCAATCATCTACTCCCTAGTCACCCTAACCTCTAGTCAATTTCTTAGTCCGTCCCCGCTGTCCCCTGAACCCTATTTTCCATCCTACCCAATCATCGCGCTCTCATTCACAATCCCACCCAAACTCCGATTCTCCACTTACACTCCCAATACACAGCCATTTATTTATTTATTTAGCTGTATTTATATCCCGCTTTTCACCGGGTCAAAGCGGCGTTACATATAAAAGGGAGGGGGGAATTTAAGTATAGGGCAGGGCCATCACCGGGGAGACAACATTGATGATTTCAACATAGGATAGACTTTGGACATGGGACGGAGTTTGGACATGGACAGGTTAGTACAGGTTTGCGTTGGGGGGTCATGGTGGGTGAGATCAAAGGTTAGTTTGCTTTTTTTGGTGGGGGTCGTGTTAAGGTATTCCTGGAACAGGATAGTTTTCAGCTGTTTCCTGAAGGATAGTAGATTGGCATTATTGCGGAGACAACTCAGTAGAGAGTTCCATAAGGAGGGAGCATAGAGTTCAAAGACTCGGTTGCAGATCAGTTGTGAGCATTTGGTTCTTTTGTGAGGGACGGTGAGGGAATTGCTGGAGGCTTGTCTGGTAGTTCTGCCGTGGGCTGGTCGAGACAGTAGGGTGTGAAGTTGGGAGTTCTGTGTTTTATGGATGGCTTTGTGGGTGAGTAGGATGGCTTTGTATTTAGTCCTTGCTTCGAGGGGGAGTATGTGAAGGTCTTTCAGAATTGGGGTGATGTGGTCGGTTTTCTTTGCTCTCTGGATGATTCTCGCTGTGGTGTTCAGAGCTGTTCGGGGGGGGTTGGTCTGCGTGGCTGGAAGGCCATGGTATATTATGTTACAGTAGTCCAGATGTGGGAGCATCATGGCTTGCATCACAGTTCGGAAGTCTTGATGTTCTAGAAGGGGTCTGAGACGTTGCACTGTTCTTGCCTTGTGGAATATAGTTCCGGAGGTTTTGGCAATTTGCTGCTTTAATGAGAGGGCTTGGTCAATAATAATGCCCAGGTATCTTATTTGTGGTTGTATTTGGATGCTTGTTGTACCTATGTTGAGGTGTGTAGGTGGTGTGAAGTCCGGGTCTTTTGTGACTATGAGGGCTTCTGTTTTCTTTATGTTGATGGATAGGTTGTTTGCTTGTAGCCAGTTGGACACCTCGGTGAAGCATGATGATAGATGGGTGTTTGTTGGGTTCGTGGTTGTGATGGGAGCATAGAGCATGATATCATCAGTGTATATGTGGAAGCTGATGTTGTGAGTGCGTATGACTGAGCAGAGTGATTGAAGGTAAATGTTGAAGAGCATGGCTGACAGTGTGGATCCTTGGGGAACTCCTTGGTGTTGCTGGAATGGGGGGGGGATGTCAAGGTGCTGGTACGGATTAATTGCTCTCTGTTAGTTAGGTATGATTGGAACCACTTTAGTACAGTGTCTTTGATTCCGATTGTCCGTAGTCTATGTATGAGGATGTTGTGGGAGATGGTGTCGAAAGCTGCGGATGTGTCAAGGAAGATCATGGCATATCCGGAGTGTTTTTCTTGCGTTCCTATGAGGAGAGTGTTCATCAGTGTGGTCATGAGGGTCTCAACTCCATGTAGAGGGTGGAAGCTGTGCTGTTGTGGGTCAAGTATGTTGTTGAGATCAAGGTGTTCCTGCAGTTGCTGCTGGACGATCTTCTCGATTATCTTGGCAGTGAAGGGTAGACTTGCTATGGGTCTGTAGGATGCCTGGTCTAGGGGATCTAGGTTTTGCTTTTTTAATGATGGTCGGATGATTGTAGTTTTGAGGGCATCTGGCATGTGTCCTTGGGAGAAGGATTCCTTGACGATATGGGCTAATGGTGTGCTCAGTTCGTTCTTGGATTTCTTTATCCAGTCAGTGGGGCAGGGGTCTAGCGGGGAGGTGGTGGTGTTGAGGCAGGAGATGGTGGTTGATATTTCGTCTGGTGAAGTTTCTTTGAATGTGGTCCAGTCACTGTGTAGGTTGGGGTGGAGGTCTGATGTAGTTGTTACTACGTTTAGCTGCGAGTTCTGCGGACGTTGAAGTTGTTATTCTCCCACCCAATCTTAGGGTCTATAGAGAACAAAGTATTTCTCACATTCTTTTGAGAGGCTCCATACCTTCAGCTACATTCAATGAAAGAAAATGTTTGATAGTGTACCAGAATATAAGTAAACTGAACCCACTTTCTAGAACTGCCAGTCAATATAGCTGAAATAAACATATACAAGAATGAAAATTCTTCGTTGCACAGTTCTGAAGAATTCCTTCAGGGGTAAGAATCTGTATAGAATTCTGCACAGGGAAAAGGAGGCAGTGGAAATAGGCATGCATCCTCCCTCCCTCACCACACCCCACCCATCACCTGGCAAAGGGCAACAGCAAGTGGCTGCATTCTTCTCCTCTGCAGACTGGAGTCCAACTGTTGAATTTGACCCATGTAGTTCAAATTCAGTAGTCTACTCCAAGATGTTTCTTCCCCCTTTGGAGGTGATCGATGCAGTGTGGGGCAATGGAGAGCAAAGCAAGAGTGTTTGTTGAGGGGGCGAGTGGGGGAGTGAGGTTGTGGGGTTTTCAGTTTAGACTTTCAGCTCTCTCTATTCCTGTCTCCAAGTCTTTTCTAAAATATGCCTTCACACCTGGCAGAAATACAAAAACTCCAGAGGAAATACATTCCATTTAAGAATATATGCTTCATGTAGATTTTCTTATCACTTACAAGCAACATTTCTCTTGCATTCTACATACAGCTACTATATTTTTTTTTCCAGTGCCGTCAAGTCAGTGCTGACTCCTGGTTACCTAGGTGCCTCTGGGTTTTCTTGACAATGTATCACCAGAAGTAGATTGCTCAGCCTTTTCTTCCGAGGCAATGGAAGGTAATAGCAAAGTGATTTGCCCAAAGTCACAAGGCGTGCCAGTGGGAACTGAACCCTTGATCTTCTGGGTAACTAGGTAGTTGCTCTAACCACTAGACTACTCCTCCACTCCCATATTTTATATATGGAATATATATTAAAGCATATATAACACAACACACTGGGAATCGCCATCCTGGATCCCAAGTCTATAGACCATATGTATCTGAAAAGGGATGCACTTTTAAGAAACAGTATACAAGGAATGTATAAACTAAGCTAAAGTACTGTTCTGAAACTGGTGTAGTTGCATGTTTAGCAAGGATCGAAGGCTGTGGTTGAACTGTGAATTCCATAAGATTTTGACATGTATATTTTACCTCCTTTCCTCGTGTCTTTAAGCACCCCTATATAATTTTTTTTGGGGGGGGGGGGTTGTTATGCATGGGGGATGACATCAAAGTGGGAAAGGAGAGAAAGATCAGAATTCAAGGAAAGGGAGAGAAAAAGGAAAAAAATCAAAGTTCGGCAGAGGCAAGGGATGTTCCAGGATGTTGGGAAGGAATTCAAAATAGGGAGAGGAAGGCATTTCTCCATGGCCCCAGCCCCCCCTCGTGCCCAATTCCCCACCCCACCTCATCCTTTTTTTTTGTTAATAAGATGTTCCTGCACCTTGTATGCTCCCTTCTATCTAGCCACTACAGTTAAAAGGTGAATACTGTTGTACTATGCATCTTGCCCCTCATTGTTATTGTGTATTTTGATTTGATTTATAAAATTTTGAGTTTATGTAATTAATATACGCGATTGTAGCCCCCAGACTATTGAACAATTTTAAAATTCTCAAGAGAGTCTTGTTTTATTTGTTACTGTACACCTTATGCTCTGCGGCCATCGGGCACTCATGGTTATGTAAACCACCTTCATGCCAGAAATCTGTTCAAATGGCAGTATAAAAAAATACAGTAACAATCCCTCCTCATTCCCCATCCCAGGTGTGCCTCTTACACAAAAACCATTCTCTCCCCTTCCCAAATCAGTTGAGCCTTCCTCCCCATTCCTTTCCTCCCCTCCTCCCACTATCCTGATCAAGTTAGAGGGTGGTAGGCAGAGGCACCTCAGGCTATGTTTATCTCCCTGGCCTGTGGCTCAACTAACATTGTGTGGGGCAAGCAGCAAATCAGGCCCTGGTGGCAGAAGACACGGGCAACACCTTGGTCTCTCACCTCCCCCTAGTTAGTTCAGCATCGGAGGGGGGGGGGGGGAAGGGCGTTGCATGAGGCCGCTAGCCACTGCCTCCTGATTCAGCACAGTGCCTCCTGGCAATTATGCAAGGAGAACCAATTAGCAGCAGAAGTTTGGATTTTGGTCTCCAGCTTGTAGTCATACAAACACCAGGGGCTCTGTTTATAATTAAAACATATTGCTCTAGTATTAGCATAACTTGATACAGAGTCAGTTTATATTTGAAATTAAATTTCAACCGTGCCATGGGGCAGAAAGAAACAGATCTAAACCACTTCTGCTGCAATTTCCAGATAAGAGTTGATCGAGATCTCTATCATGTAACCAGTTTTACGATTACCAGGCACTTAAAAATAAAATTTCCCATGACACTGCAAAAATCAAACATTACAAGCCTAATGAAGATTGAACTGAAGCAATGGGAATTTTTTATTTATTTAAACCTATGCACTTAAATCATTTTCTTTTCTACTTTTCAGTTTTTTTGTATTTTCTATTTGAAAATTGGACAGTCCTATTAAGAGGTGGCTTACCTTCTTGGGAGGCACCAAAATAACTTGCAACTTCTTTTCAGCCATTGTTTCCATGTCCCGAATTAATATGGTAACTTTTCTTTTCAAAGCTATAGCCATAGCATGTCTTGTGTACAGTTCATCTCCAAAAATACTGAAGCTTGGATCCTTTGAAAAAGCAACAATGCTGGTGGACTTTGTACATGTGTTCAAATTTACTGTATGAAAGAGTTTGCAAAGGAAAGCGAGAAAGGTTACAATTAAAATGCACAAAATTTTCCTCAGTTAAAAGACTTGTCGCATATCTCTTTTTAAAAGTTTTATATTCAGTTTCTTATATCTAAAGTATTCCTACCACGGATAGATAATAAAATAAAAAAAAAAACACCACCTCACACAGATCTATTTAAAAGCCTGCTGAGATCGCTGGCTTTAAAAAGAGAAGATATGGATTAGGAGTGTGCACAACCAAAGGTTCATGCTCATTTTAAACAAATTTTTGCCTTTGTGTTTCACGTATTCATTTTTTTTGCACATGCATTGTATGTGTTACAGAACTTTAAGCACACAGATTTTTCACACGTTAATTTGAAGGTATATGTGCATGCAAGCAATGTGCATCCACCTTCAATTTTTAGGCACTCAAACTAAATGGGCACGCCTAGCATGGACTGGCTCACTGGTAGATTCTGTGCCCTGCCATGTGATGAATCAGAGTTTAACTTGCGACTCAGGTTGTCCACACCATGGTTCGGCCCAGGCTGAGAATGCTGCGAGGTAACAGTCACAAACCCAGGGGAGAGGGGTAAAGAGGAGGTTTTAGTCAGACCTAAGGCGGAAACTCAGGATCCATGTTGTCCGTGTTCTGGAGGAAGCAGAGATCTGCAGTTTCTGGACAAGGACTGTCATTGCCATGGTTAGGCTGTATACATTGGAATATAAAATGGGGGACAACATTCGTGAATAAAAGGCTCCTAGGGCCAGATCCCAGTTCTGGTTCCGAATGAATTGATGAAAAACTTCCAGCTCCTATCTATCCCCAAAGGTGGCAAAAGGAGAATGGATGAAAAAAGGTGCAGATTACATAAAAACATTTCAATGACCATTTCTGGTTATTGGAATATCTATTTTTGCTTTCAGTCTCGACTCCCTTTCCATTCACTGTATTTTTTTCTTTTTTTACTAGAACATTTAATTTTTAGCCCTGCCCCTAGGGTCTGATTGCTCCAAAATGTTATGGTCAGCACTAATGAAGCTGCTTAAAAATCGTGATTTTTAAGGTCTCTCTCCACTTATGTTGGCCAAGTAAAGGAGGATTTGACTATTTTTTTTTCTGGGACTATGGAGGGGTTGGCTGGAGAGCAGAACCAGCCAGGGGCAATGTTGGGGCTTTTAGAAGTCCATTGTGCTGATCAAGTGGACTTTAATGCTTCAGTGGCAAAGGATAAATTGTTGCTTGCATGGAAATTGAAGAGGTTGGAGAATCAAAGTAGGAAAATTTAAGAAGTGCAAATTATTGTGCCTAAGTTTCCTCTTTAAGCACCTGCTGAGATGCTGTATAAGTATATTCTAGAGGTTTTGAAGATTCCTAGTGTCTATTCCTCTTGTGGCAGGGACTCAGTACCTGTCCTTAAAGCCATTTTGAAGGGAGGAGTGGCCTAGTGGTTGGGGCAAGTTACCTCAGGCCGGAAGGTCGGGGGTTCAAATCCCACTAGAGGACAGCAACCTTGGGCCTGAAGGACTGGGGTTTCTAGTCCCACAGGTAGACCTTGTGGTCTTGGGCAAGCTACTTAACCCTCTATTGCCCATGTTCCCTGTAAGTATTAGGGTATGTGTCTCATATCCCCTCGTGTTAAAATGTATTCCCCAATTGGGTTGTGACCACTTTGATTGAAGGATAAGGTGGTATACAAAACTGTCTAAATAAATTTCTGGCCAGTCCTTGGAACCTGCTGGTTGGCAGGACTCAATGGACTAGACTGGTTTTCTTGAAAGTTCACTTGAAGTTAACAGAAAGATCTACCTTACTTATGACTTTTGCCATTGAACCAAACAGAAACAAGGTTCTACATTTGTATTTCAAGAAACCTCCGCAGCTAGTGAAGGACCACCGCTCCTGCCACAAAGACCAATGGACCCCTGGTCTTGGGGTGGGGGGGGTGGAAATCCTGGGAAGTCACCTTAAGAGTTGGCATTTGCTTTCGGGGAGAGGGGGAGGAGACAGCATCACAGCTGCAGCTGCTTGCTTTTTAAAAATATTTTTGGGTCAGGCGTTCATTCCCTGCCATGGTAAATGCAGGCCAGATGTTGGGCATGCCCCCCGCATTCACCCCACATTAAATGTTTGCACAAATATACCACAGTAACTACAAAACCTTCCCACACTTCAGTAAACATGCCCATAAATGTCATTTTACCTTAGCTCGCCCTCTCTCCGAGGTCTTCTCATGTAGATGGGCATTCTAACACGATGATGGACTGGAAAGCCATGGCATGTGTCATATAACACATTTAAGACTAGGTGGTATCTACACTTCATTCTAATGTTTCATTTCAGGACTCACCAGAATCAAACACAAGGAGACTACATTAAATCTGCAGGTCTAAAAGCTTTATTTCCTTCTATTCCAACCCATAATACACACTCCAAGTGGTAGTAAACAAAGGTTACAACATGAAAAGTCAAACCCAATACTAGGAGCAAAATTTCACAAAAGGTAAAAATGCAGCTATGCTGGTGATCTAGGACAGATATCAAAAACCTGCTTTTTCTATAATGAAAAAGGCTTTGCGTGCCTCTTCAGCAAAGTCAAACACTTTTTTCCTCTCCTTAATTTTCCCTTGAGAGAATATTGCAAAAGTTTGTTCTTGGCTTCTGTAACCCACAACCCTAGTACTAGCCAGGCCTGACCCTTTACAACCCTAATCAAAGGACAGTAACATAACTGGAACATAAAATCACACTCGCTCTTCCCAGAGCAGAAACCAATAGGAACACATCAGGCTACTTGACAACATCCATATAAAACTTACACAACCTAGATTATAATTGGATGCTCGGGTGTATTTTTCATATCTGAAATTATCCAATGAGACGAGACATTTCTTTAAGATACACTTAAGATTTAAATAGATATCCATTTCAACTTTATGCAGTCTCCCAAAGTTGAAAATGTACTTCTATAAAAGACAAAGGATTATTTGAACCATTAAGAGTGACAGCTAAACAATAAAATCTGGCTTAAACTCTTCAGCTTTCCAGAAAGTTGCAGAAATTACCTAGTAATAAACTTCAACTATCAACAACAGAAGTTCCATAATCACAATAGGCACGAGTGCAACTATGAGCAACACTAATGTGATAATTGTGTGATATTTTGATCCAACTTTGTTGTACTTATGTTGGCCTTTTATGCTTTTATTCCTCTTACATTTTATGAGCAAACTGTTAAGCTGTTACAAACCTTAAGCTAATTTGTATTATAGTGTGTTTCAGGGTTGTTGGTTCTTTTATGTTGTATGGTTATAGCATGTACTTTGAGATTCATGCTTTTGAGCCATTTGTGAAAAATAGTATAGAAGTGTTAGTAATAAAGAGCTATTGTGAATGAATATGGAAGTTTATTTTCCATTATCTGACATGTTTCATAAAAAGTGCATGCTTTGGTGTTTAATTTTTATTATTTTTTTGGATGGCCATGTTCTCAAAACCTGTATGTAGGCTGGACAAATATGGACACTTTCTGGGGCAGGAAGAGTATGTGCAAAAGCATACGTCAGGAAGATGAAACCATGAACGCTGCTGGTTTCTGTATTCTTTTATGGAATATGCAAAGCTGCACCATCTAACCTAAGTTCATACTCTGCTCAACCCACAACACACCCACTGATAATCCTCCTTACAGCTCCATATGATTCCAGTCAAGCAGATCTCCGAACCATTGTGGAAATGACCCTTTGGAACAGACTATACCAACTACTGAAAAGTTAAACACAACACTATTGCTGTTCAACTACAAAGCGTTCGAGGCCAAAATTAAAATACAGCAGCACAAGATGAATGGCCTGCCTCTAAGGGTGAATCAAAGTCATTAGTGCCAACAACAACGCAGTTACTGACATCAGCTTCCATTACAGGGCACGACCAGATGGTATCACAGCCCTACAGCTTCTGAAAAAGATGCCATCAAATCAGCTCTGTGAATGAACACAACAGTTATGGAATTACCCAGTACTAGAAATGGCCACTAAAGAATGGATGATTAAATCCATACCATTCATTTATTAAAATGGAATAATTTTGTACTCTATTTGTGTCAGAGAAAATTTGAGCATTTCATATTGCAAATTTTTCTGGACTCAAATCCCCCCCTACATGCCAATTACTGGAATGGTACAAATCACTTAAGGACATTTTTGCTAGTTTTCTATAAACATTATGCTTTCAGCAGAGGGTTTCACACTGGAAACCACAGAACTGATTAGATATATTAAAAGGTAAATTTTAATAAACTTGAGTATTATATTTTTCCTACTGCTGCTCTAGAGGGGAAATTTTGAATTCCTGAAGACGCATGTACGTGTATTTAAAGACCTGCCATGCTAACATTGTAGAATCAGACGTGATCAACTCAAGTGTCCAAATAGGGAAGAGACACTTTGTTTAACACTGATGTCATCCTTGAGATAATGGCTACAAAATGTTAAAGAAAGTTTGTTGGAATGTGCAACTTCTAAATGCTTGTAGCTTTTTGGGGGGGATGGGGGGGGGAAGCTACATACATCCCAGAAAAAAGGGAGATGCATTTATAAACCAAGTCTTGCAGCTAAGAGAGCAGCACACTCTGGGAAAAAAAAATAAAATAAAGGGCTACTCAGAGGCTCCTAAAAGAAACCGGCCTCACTGGAATGTAAATCTCCCGCATCCAAGACATGCATTCTGGTTGGCAAGGTCTGATTCAGACACGATAGCAGTAATGAGCATTTTGGTAAAAAACACATATTGAATTGGGTTCCTGATTTCTCACCTCTGCCAACTAACTGTTCAGCCTCCAGTTTAGAAGGAACATGCAGTTTCACTTTGCAAGCTTCACCAAATGCGATCAGCATCTACAGAAAAGATAAAAGCGATATATTTTTTGCATTCTAACAGATCATGCTGTTTACCCAGCACAATATTAGGGAAGACTGATTGGACATTACACTGGAGGGGGGATGTTTTTGCTATAAACAGTTTAAAAATGTCTTAAGAATCTATATTTGCACTAGTTTCAGAGATGGGGGTAAAAGACACAGCCTTGTTTGTCTTTCACTAAATATGCAGCTAGTAGCGAGATCATATGCTTCAAACTACAACAAGAAAAATAATGCTACCCGCATAATATTAACATATATTTGATAAGTCTCCTTAAACCACTCTGCAAATAAAATAGTATCTGATGATGGCTTGGGGCACCAACATTGTTTACGCAGTCAGTCTGCCACACAAAAAAAAAAAATTGTCTGCCCCATGTGCAAATTGGTTTAACGTAACTTATCAAACACTGTTGTGTTGTCTGTGGTTAACGACTTTGTGTGTCTATGTTTACGAATAGGTGGCACCCCTCTGTCATCAGAAGTTTCACCCATCTTGTGTTTGCAGGAAAAACCCTGCTGTGCAGTGACAAGTTTCAAAGAACTCTCTCTTTTCAGGAATTTCAGAAAGTCTGGCAAACAATAGCACATGCTCAGTTGGTTTTCATAAAAATCTAAGCAGCAAGACTCCTAGAATGACTCCATGAAGATTATCTATTCACTACACACATTAAGAAAAAAAACAAAGTGTTTGCAAAAATTTTTTTAAAAAAATGTACCATAAATTTGTCTACAAACCTGAACATCCTTAAATATATCTTTATTTTTAATATTTGATAGATTTCTAGTAACAAACATATTAAGCAATCATCAGTAGTAGCAAGGTAGGGCACAGCGGGTAAAGACCAATAGGCCCATCCAATCTGCCTAGTTGATATGAGAAAATCATTGCAGAACAAAGGGGGGACTGTTTACTAAGGTGTACGCTGGTAGCATGCAATTGTGCCTTCAAATTAGTGCAGAGACCCTTGCTCATAGTAGGGGCACGTGCATCTGTTCCCTTGCTAAGTGTGTTGCTAACTTGCATGCAGGTTCCCTTACATCACCCACCGACACAATGTTAAATGCACCTGTGCCAATGACAGAAGACACAGCGCACACTCAAAATATCTTCGCTAACCATGATGCGCCAACACCACCCACATTATGCACCTAACCTTCCCAGTATCCACCCAATTGCATACTAATGGCTTAGCATGGGATTTTTAGTGCAGGGCCTGCACTGTGTGGCAAACCCCACATTACTGGTTGACGCATCTTAGTAAAGGTACCCAAGTGTTTTCATACCTTGCTTTTCAGACAGACATTCTAGCTATGATGTTATCAGTATGCAACCAGGGAGCTGGTTACTAAGATGTACTAACATTAATGAGCGTTATTTTATCATAAGTCCCAAGTTATTTAGTTCAACCTAGTTATTTGTAGTGCACATTAAAGGTGAATTAATGTTCATTAAACATTAGGGCATCTTGGTAACTATCCCCCCCCCCCCTCCGAATTGTTTCTTTGAGGAAGGAAATTGTGATTTAACATTTTTATTTTTTATAAAAACAACTTATCCTCAGACGTGAACTTTTTAAGTTGTGCAAGGGAGCATGTCATCATCCATACATAAAAACAAATTCTTCCATTTTGTTGTTACATAAGAATGCACTGGTACCATATTTTGCTGAATTGAGATTTACCAGCCGAAAGCACAAAGTTCATTCAACATATTCACTTACTATACAAAGCAAATTATTTAGACAAAGGTGGGGGTAAAATAATTAATTGCTGAATACAATCAATACAGGTATCATGTCATTACCATATTACATCAAGTATAAGAAAACAAACCACAGAACATGCACCACACGAATTTATCCAAAGGAAAAACATAGTATGAATTTGTAGACAATATACTTAATCTTAATAGTCAACTTGCTTTAAGAGGGGGTGAGTGAAGCATGCCGTTCAGGGAGCTGTCAGCCCAGCCTGATGATTTTTTTACCGATACCACCAATGAGACCCCTCATGATTGTGAAATTAAAAAAAAAAAAAAAAAACCTTTAAAAATCAGGTTAACCGTGTTCGTTTAATAAAGTCAGAAAACAAACCCATAGTTGGGGAGGTGGACTGGAAAGTAAATCTATTCCATAATCTAGATGCGAAAAGAATACATAAAGTGGGCCAGTGAAAATGTTTCTATATGAACAAAGTGGAAAAGGAACCGAAGGAAACAAGCCATGGTCAGGAAAAATAACCTCAAAGTTAAATCACCGCTGTTATAGTTATTAATGTTCTGTCAATATCAGTCGATGCAAAGTATAATCACACCGAGAATAGTAAAGAAATCTGTCTAACGCTCTCCCGCATCGCCACCTTTTGTTTCGGAAAAAAAACCATAAACGCTGGGGGACGTTTCGGTGGCGCCCTTCGCCTCCATGACCTGGCTGCTGAGGTCCCCCCCGCCCAACCGCCTTGTTTAGCTTTCAAGGTGGGGTGGACGAGTGGGTGCGGGCGGAGATTACAGGGTTACAGCTAATGATTTGGAACTATGAAGCCCAAATTTAACAGGCGAACAATATTCATTCGTGTTCGGCCGAATACGTCTAAAATAAAGTGGCCCGTGAATGAGTTAAAGTGGATAAAACTGCAGACCACCATGCGCAAGACGTTTAAAAGGACCGAGTGCCCAAAACACACATTATATAAATTAAATTGCAAAGAAACTTTTCTTGCCAACCTCTCCGTCGGCTACCATCAATGTAAAGCAGGGACCTGCGGCCCATTCCTCCCCCTCCCCCAGCGCACTCACCGGCAGGATGAGGAGGCAGGCGAGAGACGGCTGCATCCTGCTGAGAGAGTCCTTCGGTCCCGGCCGGGTCCCTGCCTCGCGCTGCTGCTGTGGTGGTGGCTCGCGCTTCTTAGAGCTACAGCTGTAGCAGCGCGAGCCCCAATCGCCGCAGGTGTGTGTGTGTCGGCGCGAGCGCAGATAACTCGGTCCCTTCCGTCGGTCCACCCGCTTCTTGCTCTCCTTCGCTTGCCACACAGAGCGAAATGCGCCGGGCACTCTCCTCGCTCCCAGCAGCGCCTGGGAATTTCAGATTTTTTTTCCAAACTCAACCTTCTCTCCTCCCGTCAACCTGTCAAGAAGGTTTAAACTTTTTTAAAATTATGGGTGTGGCCAGGCTGAGTCGTATCTCTCATACCAAATGAATAAACCCCGTGGATTGTCCAAGAAACTTCTTATTCTTTGCTCCTCTCTCGGCTGCGTGAGAAGAAATTCCTGGGGCAAACTCCTCCCCACGTCGCCGCTTGTAGCACGCCCTGCTTAGTAACCTGCGTGCCCAGCCCTGGCTGAGAGGCTCCCTCCCTTGCCGTACAGTCATGCCCGCTCGGGCAGTTTCCCTCCTCCCTACTTCCGTTTCTGTCTACCTCGCGCAGGTCTCGCTGTGACCCCGCCTGCCGCCTTCTCTCAGCCAGCCGCGCCCGCTTTTGTCACTCACTCTAGCGTTTTTGGTAACCTGACTGACAGCCTTTGCCGACCTTCCCTGTGTCTCGCTGCCTGACGTGCACAGTCCCCAGGCTCTCCGAAAGTTAAAATAAAATAGAGTAGCTGGGTCTGTGAAAAGGTTTACATGAATGTGGCTTCTTTTTTTATTATTATTATTATCAGGAGGCGGGGTACCTGTCTCAGGAGCAAAACTCCCCTTTCTGGTTTTTCATAGACAGCGGGTATCATATATCTGATGCTGAGTAACACCAGAATTAGCTGAACGAGCAGACTGAAACTTTTAGCAGTAAGACTATGTCAAGGTTTCAGTCACCTGAATAAGTTGAATGAATCACAGCAGTAATATGGTAAAGAATGGCAGACAAAGATCAGTTCGCTAGTTAAGTTTATCCAAATGAGTTTCCTCCTCTCGTTTTCTACCATCCTCAGTAGATAAGCATGCAAATTCTCACATGCAAAGGGACATCGATTCTGGGTGTCTAAGGTTGTCAGCTTAGGCCAGGTCAATCAAACACGTTGATCCAGGCCTGCTACATTGCTGAGAATAAACAGTGAGGTAATCAAATTTGCAGATGACACAAAATTATTCAGAGCTATTAAGATGCAAAAGGACTGTGAAAAATTGCAAGAGGATTTTAATATATTGGAAGACTGGGCGTTCAAATGGCAGATGAAATTTAATGTGGGCAAGTACAAAGTTATGCACCTAGGAAAGAACAACCCAAACTACGGTTACACGATGCAAGGTTCCACATTAGGAACCACCACCCAGGAAAAAGATTTAGGTGTCATTGTGGATGATATGTTGAAATTCTCCATCCAGTGTGCAGTGGCAGCCAAGAAAGCAAATAGAATGCTAGGAATCATAAGGAAGGAATGGAGAATAAAAACAAGGATATTATAATGCCTCTGTATCGTTCCATGGTGCGACTGCATCTTCAATATTGTGTGCAATTCTGGTCACCATATCTTTAAAAGGATATAGAAGAATTAGAAGAGGTACAAAGAAGAGCCACCAAAATGGTAAAGGGGACGGAAGGAAAGGCTTAAAAGGTTAGGGCTGTTCAAATTGGAGAGAGGGGATATGATAGAGTTCTATAATGAATGGAATGGAATAGGTAAACGTAGATCGGTTGTTTACGCTATCAAAAAGTAGAAAGACTAGGGGATACATAATGAAGCTACAACGTAACCCATTTTAAGACTAATAAGAGAAACTATTTTTTTCACTCAACACATAATCACTCTCTGGAATTGGTTACCGGAGGATGTAGTAAAAGCTGTAAGTGTAGCTGGGTTTAAAAAAGGTTTGGACAAGTTCCTGGAGGAAAGATCCCTAAACCATTATTAAAGAGGATCTGGGAAATCCATTGCTTTCTCCGTGTGCCTTTTTGGGAATCTGCCAGGTACCTTTTCGTGACCTAGATTGGCCACTGTTGGAAGCAGGATACTGTGCTTAATGGACCTTGGTCTGACCCAGTATGGCATTTCTTATGTTATGTTCTTACCTTCTGGCTTTCACCACCTCCAACGCAGGCCATTTCGGGTGTCTTTCCTTTTTGATTCTTACAAGACCAACACTTAATTCAGCAACCATATCTTCTCATTAAGTTCTGTAATAATCCATAAACTCACCAAAGTTAGTGAGACTGTTGTCCAAAACAGCTGGCCTCTCTCCATGTTTCAGTTTTCACCATGGTGACTAGATACAGCTTAACTTGTCCCCAGTGACTTTTCAGAAGTCTGATGCTGCTGTTCCACTGCTCTTTAGGGTTGTAACTGCCATTCCATGCATGTCACCCTCTTTGTAGACTAGCATACAAGATCGTATACTTAATCTCACACTCAGTGCCTCTGTATCTTACCAAGTTTTTAAAATAAACTATTCAATGACCAAACCCATCAAGGCTAATGGCCCAATATATGTCTCTCTAGGTGGCCATCACCAGTGGCCATTCTTAAACCTGCCGGCTACAACCTGACGCTTCTGGGAAATTGTGGCACCATCCCCTGTTGTATGGCTGGGTTGCACTTACATTTTCTTTCCCTTTATTTTGTCCTAGTCTAGGGATGCATGCAGAGGCCAGCTGTTCTGGGCAATAACTTGTTTTAAATGACATGAAAACATAATTGTTCTATTATTTTGTGTTATTTCACATCTGAATAACTACAGAAGTCTAGCAAAATATTGTTTCTGTTGTTTAGGTGCGTGCTGAAGCACTTTAATGATACCTAAAGCATTTCGGCATGCTATTAGTAAAATATGCATGTCGTAAAAACAGAACACATGCTGAAGTGAAATAAATGAAACAAATTAAATGTATGGGGAAACTAAATGACATAAAAATAATAAAACCAAAATAAATAGCATAACCTGACATAATCGTTTCCCATGTGCATCCCTTATTGCCTCTCTCTTTTCTTCTGCTCTTGAGGGAGTAAAGAGTGAATTCTTTGCTATATTGCTACTTCTAAACCTTGTTCCTTTTACCAGTGTCACAGAAAATGGTAACAGTTAACATAAGGTGCATCTAGTCTGTCCAGTTCTACCCTTAATATATTGTCATAGTTACACCCCAATATAGCCGAGATGTCATGCAGCTCACCTAGTGGCACTTTTTACTTACAAACAGCATGGGAACACAGAAGGCTGGCTGGGTTAGAAATTGGTTGAATGGGAGGTGACAAAGGGTACAGGTTCATTCTGAGGAGAAGGATGTTATCAGTAGTGTGTCACAGGGATCTGTCCTTGGTCCAGTTCTTCTAACATTGTTGTTAGTGATATTGCAGAAAGATTGTCGGGTAATGTTTGCCTCTTTGCGGATGATACCAAAATCTGCAACAGAGTAGACACCCAGAAAGGAGAAGATAACATGAGAAGGGATCTAACTAAGCTTGAAAAATGGTCAAGAATTTGGCAGCTGAGATTTAATGCAAAAAAAATGCAGGGCCATGCATTCAGGCTGCAAAAATACAAGAGAGTGGTACAGTATAGAGGGTGAAGTACTTCTGTCCATGAAAGAGGACGGGGACCTGGGTGTGATTGTTTCTGATGATCTTAAAATGACTAAAGAGGTAGAAAGGGCAACGGCAAAAGCCAGAAGGATGCTTGGGTGCATAGGGAAAGGATTATCCAGCAGGACAAAGGAGGTGATAGTGCTTCTGTATAAGTCTTTGGAGAGACCTCGTTTGGAATATTGTGTGCAATTCTGGAGATCACACCTTCAAAAGGATATAAACAGGATGGAGTCTGCGCAGAGGGTGGCTACCAAGATGGTCAGTGGTTTTCATTATAAGCCATATGGGGACAGACTTTTTTATTTATTTATTTGTTTATTTATTTCTTTATTTAACATCTTTTTTTTTTATACTGTCTTTCTACAAGTCAGGACGGTTTCCAAAGAACACAGTGCAGTAACAATAAAGTGCATATTACAGGGAACATATAATTTAACATTAGTTCAACAACAAAAAGTTATAGTAAAACTATATACAATATGTTAATGGGTTGTGGTTATTGCTTAACTGGGTGCTTCTTGTTCAGTATCTGACCCAGACTATTCTAGGGACAACAGGGTCTTCAGGTTTTTGTGGAATTGGCTGCTTAGCTGGATGGATGTAATCTGGGGTGGGAGTGAGTTCCAGAGGGTGGGGGCGTATATTGAGAATACTCTGCCGTTGGCTCTTTGGCTGTTTGATGGTTTATCAGAGGGAACATCAAGCCTGTTGACTGCAGCTGTTCTCTTGGGTCTACATATGTATACTTTAGAGGCGGGATAGAGGAGATATGATAGAGATGTTTAAATACCTCTGTGGCATAAATGAACAGGAGGAGAACCTCTTTCAATTGAAAGAAAGCACTGCAACAAGGGGGCATAGGAGGAAGATGAAAGGCGATAGACACAGAAGTAATATGCGCAAATATTTCTTTATGGAAAGAGTGGTAGATGCATGGAATAGACTCCCAGTGGAAATAGTAGAGATGAGAACAGTATCTGAATTCAAGAACACATGGGACAAACAGAGAAAGTCTCTAAAGGAAAAAAAGGGACTATAGTAGTTGAGATGGAAGGGCAGACTAGATAGGCTATATAGTCTTTTTCTGCCATCATGTTTTTATGTTTCTTTGTTTAAATTTAGGAGTTCAGCTTTCTAAGACTAGCAAACCCATTGTTTCTGTGGATCTTTTCTCTTAATTGTGGCCTTAATTATAACTTTAGGTTCATTATTTTTTTATGAACCTTTTTTATATAGAAACATTGAAATATGATGGCAGAAAAAGACCACATGACCTATCTAGTCTGCCCTTCCATAACAACTGCTACAATAGTCCGCTTTTTTCCTTTAGAGCTGCTCTGTGTTTGTCTCATGCTTTTTTGAGTTCAGATACCGTCCTCATCTCTATCACCTCCACTGGGAGACTATTCCACACATCGACCATTCTTTCTGTAAAAAAATATTTCTGCATATTACTCCTGAGTCTATCCCCCTTCACCCTCATCCTAGGTCCCCTCATAGCAGAGCTTGCTTTTAATCAAAAGAGGCTCTCCTCCTATACGTTTATGCCACGGGCATATTTAAACATCTCAGTCATATCACCTCTAGCCTCCCTTTCCTCTAAAGTATACATATTAAGATACTTAAGTCTGTCCCCATATGCTTTACAACAAAGACCACTACACATACATGAAAGTTTTATATTTCTTATGGAATTATTTTCTAAGATACATTTAAAAAAATCACCATCATTGGGATGATCAGGGTTTAAAATGTAACTGGTCAATAGTCAAAGGGACTTATATGTTTAATGATAGCAGATAAAAATGTAAGTCCCCTATACATGAATTTTCAGTTGCACTAAAATGGATAATGATGATAAAATGTTCCTCTGATCACTTTGGCGCTCTGTATATGGCGCTGAAGTGGAGTGAGGGCGTACCAAAGATGTTTCATCCAACTATATGAATAGTGGCTATATTCACCCACTATCCATAGAATAATTAAGTATTAAGTTAGGACAGAAACAATGCTGTTCAGACGTCAACCATTTGCTGTGATGGTCATTTTAGAAGGCTTATTCACAATCTGTAGGTCCAAAAATTTGCATATGGCCATCCAAATCACGGCGATGTCCCCTGAGCCAATTTAAGAGATGGGTCTACAGACATCTAAATATGGTGATGGCCTTGGCTAGAGCAGTCCACCAAACTTAGACATGCCCAGAAAGGTGCTGATTTTGCTGGTGTACCTCCCAGAGGGTGTAGAGGAGGCAGTACTTTCTACATTCACAATGGCTTTCAATGGGACTTGGGGACACTTGTGTTATAGTTCTCCCTCTGCCACTTGTAGAATGGCCATCGGGACATGTCCCCTGTCTGGACTACTCACAAAAGGGTTGACATAGTACAAGTTTGAAACTTGAGAACAGTAATGTCAATCTTCAGCCCCGGCTACAATCCATTTTCAAACCTTTCATAGAGTAAGCACTCATAATTCAGTTACCTTAAGAATTTTAAACCTTTCGACAATAAAAGAAATCTTGTATTCACTCCCTTCATACTTGATACAGGTTGACGTTCAGCCCTTGGCTAAGAAATTGCCTGGAAATATAGTTTTAACTTAACTGGACAGAATTAACCATGTTCAGAAATTTATAGAGAAAAAGGGATAAGATTATGGCAGGATCTGAAGCAAGTCATGATTCTTGTAATTTTGCATTACTCCCAAGTCAGCTTCTTCATGACTTAAAGGGGTATGTTTACTAAGGAGCAGTAAGGGAGCAAAGGTGCTATTAATAGGTGTCATCAGTGCCCACAAGCAGTTAATGCCACGGAAAGTGCCGATAACGCTGGATTAATGTGTGCAAGCTTGGCCCGTAGTGTTAAGTAAAAGGAGGAGAAGAGTCAACATTAATGGGGCAGAGACTGGTTAGGGATAGTGTGTGCTCCTTTAACGCCAGTTTGTGTTACCCTGCATTAGAGCTCCTGGTGCTCGGAACCCTAACGCCATCTGAAAGCTCACAGTAAGGGCTATTTCTGAGGGGAGAGAGCTCCCCCACCTGACAAATGATGACCATAATCTGTGTGTGAACCAGTGACCCCTCCATAAGTAAGAACTTAGTCAGTTACAACCATCTGAGCCACAGGAAAATCTAAACTAGTGGTCTGCCCCATGAGCAAGCACACACTAGGAAATGGGTACATTGGCCATTCTGCTAGGATACCCATGGTCTGGAATGTATATGTTCATGTATCATGGCCTGGTCCTTTCACTGGACAGATTCCATATGTAAGACATGAATAGAAACATACAAACATTTATTTATTTTATTTATTTATTTAATATACCATGCTCTTTAGAATCAGTGTGGTTTACATGTATGCTAATAGGTACTTTTTATTCCCTTGTCCCCAAAGGGCTCACAATCTAAGTGTTCCTCAGGCAATGGAGGGTTAAGTGGCTTGCCCAAGGCCACAAGGAGTGGCCATGGGACTAGAGACCCCAGTCCTTCCGGCCTGACGTTGCTTGTCCCCATGTGGGAATTGAACCCCCGACCTTCCAGACTGAGGTAACCTGTCCCAACCACTGAGCCACTCCTCCCCTCATGACATGACAGCAGAAAAAGACCATATGGTCTATCTAGTCTGCCCTTCCATATCGACCACTACAATAGTTCCCTTTTTTCCTTTAGAGATCCTCTGTCCCATGCTTCTTTGAATTTAGATACTGTCCTCATCTCTACCACCTCCACTGGGAGACTATTCCACGCATCTACCACTTTTTCCGTAAAGAAATATTTCTGCATATTATTCCTGAGTCTGTCCCCTTTCACCCTCATTATATGTCCCCTCATAGAAGACCATGCTTTCAATTGAAAGAGGCTCTCCCCCTGTGCATTTATGCCACGGAGGTATTTAAATATCTCAATCCTATCACCTCTATCCCGCCTTTTCTCTAAAGTCTAAAGTATACATATTAAGGTCCTTAAATCTGTCCTCATATGCTTTATAGCATAGAACATTAATCATTTTAGTAGTCACCCTTTGCACTGACTCTAACCTGTTTATATCCTTTTGAAGGTGCAGTCTCCAGAAATGGACACAACACTCCAAATGAGATCTTAGCAGAGGCACTAAAATCTCCTTTTTTCTGCTGGCTATTCCTCTCCCTATGCACCCAAGCATCCTTCTAGTTTTTGCCGTCATCTTTTCTACCTGTTTAGCTACTTTGAGATCGTCAGACACAATCATGCCTAGGTCCCGCTCTTCTTTTGTGGACAGAAGTACATCACCACCTATACTGTACTGCTCCCTTGGATTGTTGCAGCTCAAATGCATGACCCTACATTTTTTAGCATTAAATCTCAGCTGCCAAATTCTAGACCATTCTTCAAGCTTAACTAGATCCCTCCTCATGTTATCTACACCTTCCTGGCTGTCTACTCTATTGCAGATTTTGGTATCATCCACAAAGAGGCAAACATTACCCGACAGCCCTTTCACTAAAACACTAATAAAGATGTTAAAAAGAATTGGACCAAGGACTGATCCCTGAGGCACACCACTGGTAACTTCCTTCTCCTCAGAGTGAACTCCATTTACTTGTACACTTTGTCACCTCCCACTCAACCAATTTCTAACCCATTCAGTAACTTTAGGGTGCTCAGTTTGTTTAAAGGTCGCCTGTAAGGAACGATGTTAAATCCTTTACTGAAATCGAAAAACACCACATCTAGGGCTCTCCCTCGGTCCAACTCACTGGTCAGCCAGTTGAACCAGCAGCATAGCAACGCAGTGCAACATATAGACCTAACAAGATGTTCCTCTCTCACACCTGTCAAATATATCTTGTCAAATAAGTATGGCACAGAGCCTGCAGAGATCTAAGAAGACATAGGTATACCCCAACTCATGCCCTCATGCATCCTGACAATGACCACATATATACCCATGGATTGCTGAATCCACACAGCTGTTCTGTGGCTCCAAACACATAACCAGTGTTTGTATGAGAGAGGAGTCATGGGTTCAAGACCTGCCAGTGGATCAGGAATGGCATGTCCAGGTATGTTAACTTTATCCTACATTTCCAGAACTGTATCATCATATGCATTTCATCCAGCATGCCAAAATGAGAAACTGCACCACCCACGACTGGATGGCAGAGCATGCTAATATCTCCAGGACACTGAGGAGACATTGACAGCAACTGAGCATTGCAGAGTGTGCTAATAGTTCCTACACACTGAGCAGGCATTGACAATGGTGGAATATCAAATGAGTTCTAAGGGGCAGGTAAGAATGCCAACCTGCACCACCTTTGCACAGGGGGATCATGTGTGTGTGTGTGTCTCCAGAGGAGTGGGAGCTTCAGCAATGCACTGTGAATGCATATGGTGTCCAGGCTTTATGGCTGTGCATATGTGCTGCAGGTCAGCTATTCAGCAACTCTACAGACTGTGTGAGACCACATTTACAAGCAGAAAGCTAGTTTTCTGTTAGTAGTTGCAACCTGTGGCTCTGACACTGTAATGCATTTCCAGTTACACCATCATCAAGGCCCATCCTTGCAGCATTCCCCTATACTTACCTCCCAACATGACACTGCTGTGCAGCTCCCAAATCGCCTGCTGGTTTGACTGGAGTGAGCAGGGAGGACACATGTTTATGTTGCACCCCTCATCTCTGACTAAGCCTCCAGACCTCAGGACAGAGCAATTTGCATAGATGAGAGGCTTGATGAATGCCAACTGCCATAACAGCTGTATCTATGGCAACACTGTCAGCCCACCTGGTGCATCTGCATCCTATAGGCAACTAGGTTTAAGTAGAGGTCTGGCCTCTGCGAATGTCCAATTCAGTCACTTAGTTGGTGACTCTGGAAAGATTCTGTGATTTTCCTGCATGCACATTGCTCTTGCCCTATGCTGCACTTGCAGAGTGCAACCTGGGGGACTCTGCTCCATGCACAGTATGCATATACAGGCAGGTCCATACCATGCTAATGTGCACACAAGGTGTGGGGGAACAGTACCATACATGTTTAGAATCTGCCCTTCATAGTTGGCATTGCTGGACAAAGCCTATGTTCACATTCCCAGAAGATATGCGGGCTTACTCAGTGTCAGCATATGTTACATCAGAGGGCCTGCATGGCAGCCTCGCCCACTCCCTGTGGGCACTGAGTGTGACAGTCACAAGGATGTTGTTAGAGTACAAAAAGACATGGAATGGTGGCGTCTGTGTAGCCAGCAACTGTATCAACATCGAACCCCATGCTTTCACGTGCTCTTGGGGGGTGGGGGCTACTGTGTCTGCAGCGTGGGACAGTTCATGTACTGTATTGGCCAGTTCTGCTGAGTCCATGGCTAAGGACATTACATTATATGGGTGTACAAGCATGGCACTATGTGCAATGCTCATTGCCACAAGCTGTGTAGGCAGACACAGTATTTGGGGATGTATCAGACATAGGCCACTGTGGGATAACATGCACTCACAGCCTGTCTGCGGCCCAATTTCCAGTGCATGTTGCATTGCATTAGTGTTCCACAAATTCAAAGTAAAAGGGTACACAAATGAAGAGAAGAGGATTCTGGGTAGTGTCTAAATCAGAGCAGTTTGCACAGGATGTATATGAGCTGTAGTGATATAGGTGTTGTGTCTTTATTGCAGTCCAGTCAGGCTGCTGGATGTCCATGCTGTTTGTACAAATCTCATGTCTTCATGAGGGCTATGTGTACATGCAGTGGGTGATGACTAGCAGACTAGGCATAGATGTGATGTGAATGACTGATACTGTGTATTGTTGCCTAATATATGGCGGCAGGCTGTGATTGATCTTATGGATGAGAGATCTTATGAAAGAGATACAACCCTTTGTCCCATGTGCCTGGGAACCTGAGTCTGTGTATGGATTATGCAAGGACTGCAGGTCTGTGTCAGAACTGCTATTTTCTGGACACTCAATACTCACTGCATGCAGGTTCTTGGGAAACAGCTGCAGCTACCCTAGAGCATGACACTGTACAGTCCTTGGCCATCAGTTGCACAACACAAGAGCCCCATGGATATGCCATTTCCACATGCTGTAGTTAGATACCATATCAATTGGCCAGCATCAGGCACAATGCATGCAACATGTGCAGCAGCCTAGCAGTGAAATATATCCTCTCCAGAACTTGGAGAGAGCATCTATTTTAGTGTGGGCTATATGGACCAGGTGATGTGTGGAACTCCTCACATTTAGGGTGGCTGTTGCAAAAGAACACGTGGCTATGGTTTGCCTGTCATGTGCATGAAGCATAGAGCTGATGAGATGGTTCACACAATTTTCAATATAGGCAAACTGAGGTAGAACAGCAATGGCAAAATGTAAATCTAGCTGATCTGAATGTGAGGTGCATCATGGGAACATGAGAGGGCTAAGCAATACAGACATTCATGAACTCTACAACAGCCACAGTGGTGACTGTGATGACTGGAGCAGTAGCTACTACCTGCAGGTCATGTATGATGGTAGGGGAAGTGTGCTTGTCCCCCTGGACAAAGCAGGATGGTCCCCAAAGGACCTCATGGGTCATGCATGAGGTTTGAGTTTGTGGTATGACAAAAGTATAGATTTGCCAGTGTACAGCAACTCAAAATGAGAATGTATGGCCTGCACATTTCCTGCCTCAGGGAATGGGGCCACAGTGCAGCTCAGCACACCAGTGTATATGACAGTTCTATGGCTTTGGAGGTACACTGGTGAGTTGGACAGCATGATCTCAGATGTGACTTATCCATGGGAGAAGAGATGTATACTGCCTATCGGTGACAGTAATGTTGATGCAATACTGAGTGTCCAGTGCAATCCATAGAGCATGCATGTTGCTGCAGGCAGTCCATGGGTGTGGTCTCTGACTATCTCTGTATGTGGCAGCTAGGTTGTGTTCTGTACTGGGCTGTATCCAATTCATGCAGGGACCGGATATCAGTTTGAGTCCAGACAGTGCAGCAATGTGAGGTGCTCTGCTGTAGCATAATGGTCACAGCAGGATGTTAGTAAGGCAAAGAACCTAGGTCTAAATCCCAGTTGTACTCTGTGTGACTTTGGGAAACCTACATAAAGATACTGTCCAGAACACCTTGGAGGTGTCATTGATTGTACAACTGCCACCAGCCTGATCTTTGCTTTGGTTGTGGCCGCATGCATATTGCATGTGGGGCCAACATATATGGCATTGTGGTTGTAAATATGTTATGTGTCATGGAATCTGCACACTGTCCACTTTTTTTCCACCTCAAGGCCTGTCTCTAGAGGTCAAACAGTGACCCCATGATCTGCCTGCACAATGAGTTATGGCACTATCATGTGAGCAAAAAGCAAATGTAAAGCATACACTGTGGTCTGCCAACTGTAAAGTGATTCTAGGAATGGGCTAGAGACACACAACTGAACATGTTATGGGTTTTTACTCATTTAGGTCACCCATGCACTGTAATAGCACCTTATGGTGGCTGTCCTCTCCCCATGGCTGTTCACATCTCACATGTAAAACATGAATGCCACCAGCATGGGATGGCTTGCAATGGTTTTGTATATTGAGATGTTGCAGAATATCCTATCACCACACCAGACAAAGTTAATTTGCAAGACTGGTGTGACACAGATCCAGCAGTCTGTGAGTCTGACAGATACATACCCCAGCTTTAACCCTCAGTCATCCTCACAATGAACATAGATAGATAGATATAGATAGATAGATATAGATATATAGAAATGGAGTGATGCATACACACTCCCATGTGGCAGATCTGTGGCTCCTGATAGGTGGCCATTCTTTGAACGACAGAAAGGTGAATGTCTCTGTAAGATGTGATCCAGTTACTCTTCTGTAGGTCCTGGGTTCATTTCACTTCACAGACGCAGGAGGGTTTGTAATAAGACAAGCAAACAGGTGTGGCTTGGAGAAAGGTTTTTATGTAAAAATAGGCTTAATACATAGGTATTGAACAGAGGTATATAGTGATTGTTACAGAGCTGTTTCAGTGTGCATCAATGAATCTGTGTGTGTGCATGTGTGAAGTGTGAGAGAGATAGAGGCCAGAACCTGTGGGTCAGAGCCGCATGGTAGGCCAGAACATGTGGGTAGAGAGAGAGAGAGGGAGAGGGGTGAAGGGAGTTGAGTATCAGAGCCTCATGGTAGTGTCCAAACCTGTCCGATGAAGGAGAGAGAGAGAGACAGGAAGTGTGTCTGTCCTTTATAGTGCCTCTCCAGCAGTTCCCCTTGAGGTCTGCTATTGTCTTTGGCCACTCCCTTTAAGGTCTGCCCATCTTGATTTAGCAAGGAGGGGCTGCAGCCAGGTCCTAGAGACTGACGTCACCCAGGGGTCAGAGTTTAGACTGAATTAAACAGAGTCCATAGCTGCATGAAATGTATGCTGACATCTCCCACACCTTTTTTATTTTTATTTATTATTTGTGCCTGGAATTGGTGGAAGCAAACCTGTGGTACCTGTCCCAGCTGCCATTACCTGATAGTAGGCAGCTTGTCGAATACCTCCTGTATTAAATACCTTGCTATGTCTAGCAGGTCCCCTGTCCTGCACAGTACTGTCTCTAGTACTGTCTCTAGTGTTCTAGAGATAAACAAGTCTCCTTATGAGTCCAAACCTCGTGTCTTAGGTTGAGCAGCCACTACTGGGGGGGGGGGGGGAACCCAATATGCCACTTACATACCCGTCTTAGAGAGAGTGAACAGTGCATAAGGTCTGCAGGAATTTTTAAGGAGGCTAAAACCAAAAGGTACCAGGATGCTATGAGTGAGGATAGGCAGCAATACTAGACTGCAGCTGACTCTGGTATTCAGTGTAATAGGAAATATCGAATTAGCCAAATTAGCAGGCCAAATTAGCCTGGATGTAGGGGTGGATGCTGGAGAAGTTCAGTGTAACTACCTTAAAATGTTGTTGTTCTGTATGACATGCGCTGCAAGGAAATGTACATTTTTTTCATCTTACAGCACAGGAAAATTACGATAATGCATAGCAATATTTGTACAGCAGTTAAAATAATAATAGGGTGAATAAAAACATTAAAGACATGATCAGCAGTAGGTGAGTAACCAAATAACAATTCCCACACAGACACATGAGCAGCAAGTGTCCAACAATTTGTTGAATGTGTCCATTCTCATAAGCGATGGTGTGATTCACTTCAGTGGATGTTGTTTTAAGGTAATCAATATAGGCATGGAGTTCTGTAAAGTTGAGCATTTTATGTAGTGTCTCTTCTCCCATGCCAAGTGGTAAGGGATGCACAGCATATGAGATAAAGTCTGGAATGTCCATAGAGTCGTTGGTAACCAGCGGTGTGGAATAAGTTGTCCCATTAATTGTGAGGGAGACCAGTGGTGTATGACTGCACCAGGTATTGTTTGGTAAATAGTTTGAACTGTACAACAAAGTGTTCTTGGGAAGGCGAATGTCATGCATTCTGGGAGTAATCGAAAAAGAAACATTCTGGGGAAAGAACAGATGAAAACAAAAGTGTCCAGCTCCAAGGTAATACAAACTGTGTGAGGTAGTCAGGGAATATGAGAGCTTAACAGTCAGGGAGCAAGAGGAAGAATTGTTCCAGCAGGAGGTGTCAGCCTCTTTAAACTGGTGAGGTTGACACTTGAACTGAAATGTAGTCTGCTCGCACAAACTGGGGTCCATCGGCTTGAATGAAGTCCAGGTGTCGTCCAGTGGCTGTACCCATGTGAGATGGTCCACAGGATACATAAGCATATTATCAAACTGCACCCCAATATTAACAACAGGATAAATAACTGTGTGTTGTCCTGACCATGGGATCAAAGTACAGATAGAGCAGCCTTGTGGTGAACAAATGGGAACACTAACTGTCCACCAATCAAGGTGAGCTATAGCAAATTCAGGTATTTTGGTACTAGCCATATGGATGAGAGATGGTGGCCAGTGTCCTAACTTAGCAGTGATCAGAATTTCCTTTAGTATAGTAATAAGCTCGATCTGTACTTGATCACAGGCAAGAGCCCAGGAAATATTCTTTCCCAATCTATATTCTGCATGCGCTAAGGTAACAATTTTTTGTTCTATAATGGGAGATATAAGAGCAAAGGTATCTACAACTACATTGGACAGTTTAGAGGAAGCTTCATTAATAATATGTTGTGAGGTAAAACCATCAGCAGCATGCTGAGCAGTGGATCCCATTTTATTACGGAGCACCTCTATATCAATTATATTAAGGGCACCTAGTGCAGTCCCTGTGCCACCTAAAATTGTATCAATTAATTCACGCTTGTGTCGAAGTTGCTTAGCTCTGGGTGTTACTGACTGCATATCAAACCAAGTATTGAGCATTTGTATGTGGTTGGCAACAAACTGAGAGCAATTTGGATATTTGTGAGTAACTAGAAACAATTTGGGAAATAGATGCCAAGTAAGAAAATGGTATTCCACATCATATAAAACATCGTGTGGTGCATCATATTTAATCTGAAAGGGATGTCCTTCCTGAAATGGGTGGATATCAGAAAGGTAGAGTACAGGAGGAGCAGAAGTAGTGGGAGGGGTGGGATGAGGGGTAGTAGGTAAACAAGATACATCCAAAAGGAATGAAGTCTCAGTGATGTGCTGTTGATCACTCACAACCCATGTATAAGTTATTTTCCAGGTACCTCTGTCCTGACAGGAAATATTGTACAAAATCAAAGCAGGAGGACCTAGAAAGTAACGTTCTGGGCGTGCCCTCAATTCTTGTGTCCTTTCTAGAGAAGTGGAAACTGGTGGCTCCCACTGTACTTGAGTGATGTTCAATGAATAGAACACTGGCTTGTCCTGTACCGAACAGAAACTCAGGATGACCAGATCCTTTCCTTCCGGGAACGGTGGGGGTATTTCTTGATAACGATATACCCCACCTGTGGAGTTAGCCCAGCCAATCGTGCATATTCGGATGATAGTTCCTGTAATGAGACTTGAGTAGAAGAGAGCAGATACAAGAACAACAGGAAACCGAGACATAATAAAAGCAAACTTGTTTCACTCTACTAGGGAGTAATCTAATGCTCCCCAGTTATACTATGTAACAACAAAACAAACAAAAAATACTAATAATAATTTTACTACTTATTTACATAACTATTAAACATATGTCAACTATACAGCAGGAGTAAATAGTTACCGTCCTCAAGCGACTTTTGTTCAGAAAGCAGCTGTCCGTGCTGTCTTCATAAAGCAGCTGTCCGTGCTGTCCTCAGGTGGTGGCTGAAAACAAAGACTGATAAAACACATATTACCCATATGGTTTTAACTGGGTGATGTGTTTCCAGTACTGCTGGTTGTCGTGCATTAGGATAGGCTTGGGCCTAAGGTATCAGTAACTAAGTACGGTCCCTCCTACTGTGCAGTTACAAAGGGGAGGTTTGGTCTAGGTCTCATCTCTGCAAGACACTAGTGACAGGGCTTCCTTCATGTAATCATGAAATATTGATGGTGAATCCTTAAATCCCTGTGGAGGCACAGTCCATGCACACTGTTTCGGCCTTGCTGGTGAATTGCATGTGGAAGAAATAGGTCTAATCTGACCTCTCTCCTCCAGTATCTTCACAATTTTAGTCACTGGTTCTATAGCCTGATGAGGTATTGGGTATTGTTTCTGTGGTGTATGATCCTCACCTTCCAACAGTATTTCTGTGTGCATTTTCCCACAATCTAACTTGTCTTGAGCCCAGACTGGAATATCAGCCACTTCTGAGGAAATTACACACAGATCATACTGCTGAGCTGCCTTAGTGAACTGAGTTGCTAACTGCATAGGAATGACTTCATGCACTAAAGTTTTAGAAGCACTTGAAGTTCCTGAATACTGCCACAATTTAAGATTAGCCATATCCACCACCAAATTTAACTGGTTGATAACATCAATTCCAATTATTTCTTTTGGTGTGTTCACTATAGTGGAAGCAGTGGTTTCTAACATTTCCTTGTTTTGTTCACTGTTCACAGGGATACCCCATTTAACTGGGATAGCCACACATTTGGAAGCTGTGTCATTAATTCCTTGAATTTCATAAATTTCCATATTTTTCTGATCTGCAGTGGGAGAAGCTCTGTTAGTAAAACTAATTCCAGCCCCTGTGTCAATCAAAGCTAATTTATCCTGACCCCCTACTCTACTGGTAACATTGGGGCGTGCACAAGAGTCCAGTATCAAGGGTGTTACAAGCCTTAAATTGTGTCCTGGGCCTGTATCCATTTCATCATCCAGAGGCTCTGGAATTGAGTCCTCTGCTGAGATAAAGGAGGCAGGCTGGGCTATGAAGGCTTGATACATTTTGATATCTGAACTCAAGAGGTCAGGACATCCCTATGCAGTAGCCTTGTGTTTGTCCTGAGCTGCTTGTAAATCCTGTTTTAATTTATCTATTTCTATCTGCAGTATATGTTTATCTTGTTCCCATTTAGTTTTTTCCTTTTCTAGCCCATCTCTCTGTGCTTTGAGCTCTTGAAAGGGGATGTAACCTGAGGAGTTTCTAAAAGTACCTCTGCCATGTGCTCTCCAAGGTGTGTGTCCTCTGTCTGTGTTTCTTGTGTACTGGGAGGGTCCCTCGGCTTGCCACTTAGGTGTGTGTCCTCTGTCTGTGTTTCTTATGTACTGAGAGGGTTCATTGGCCTGCCACTTCCGTGCTTCTGATACTGTAATGACCTGTGAGGGCTGGGTCTTCCAAACAGACCCAATTCTGAGCATTAAAGTATCAAAAGGGGTTGCTTCAGGGTCTTCAGAAAATAACAGAAGGTGTTTTGTAATTTCAGGGGATAGCAATTCTAATAAAAATTCCTTATGCATGCTCTCCCCATAATCCTCTGCCTTGGGCCAGGACTCCTGCTCATTAAGAACTGCTTTTAAAATCCAGGCTCTATATACAAACTGTTCCAGTGTATCATTTGGTAAAGGTGAAATAATTTTAAATACTTGCATTGGGGAACAGTGAAATAGTTTCTCAGTACCCCTTTTAACCAACTGGTATGGGTGAGTGAGAGAGCCAACTCTATAATAATGTGGGCCCAGAGCCAGATGCATAAGTCTATCAAAGTCTGATTGTTTTTCTGTATTTTCCTAGACCCCAGTGAATCAGAATATCAATCGCCCATTTAACCCACTGATTTACATTAAGAGGCATAGTGCCAATTTTCTCAACTATTTTTTCTATATCTCTATCTTTTAAATTCTCATGCAACATTACTTTAACTGGTGCTTTGAGTTCAGTATGCTCCAGACAGAGATCCTGGTTATTGCTGGGATCTGGCTGAGATAAACTATCTGAATTTTCCTGCTGTGATTCATCTGTGTTCTTACCATTCCTAAGTCCAACTATGCATACTTTAGTATTCTTTTGTTGCTGATAAGGTGTTTGTTGCTGATAAGGTGTAGGCATAGGGAATGGGTGTATCTTTGTTCTTTTGTTTCTCACTAGCTGGTATGCATGGCTGATAGGGTGTGTCATAGGCATAGGGGGCTGAGGGAGGGGTGGGTGTTGGCTTTCTTTCAGAGGCCAATTGATCTTTAACGTGCCTCAATTCAAGTTTAATTGCTTCTAATTGTTCACTAACAGTTATAAAAGAATTTATGGCTTGTATCACTTGAGTTCTCTGAATAGAAATGCAAATTTGTGCCTCCTCAAGTTCTTTGGTCAATTGGCTACACTGAGAAGTCAGTTCAGATTTGTCTTTTTTCATGCTAATTAGTCCCCTGCACATGCCTTGGATGAAGAGGCATTTCCTTTTATTTGTTTTCTTTTTGAATTCTTGATCATGGTTTAACATCTGTTTTTGAATATTATACCATGATGACTCAGGGAACTCCCCTTCAAATGGACCCCCTTTCCTCTTACAATATGAAATTAAACTTTCTTTAAGTTCTTTAAAATCAAATGCTTCCATATTTGATACTGCAGAAAGGCTGTAGTTGGACTATCTCAAATGTGTAACCTTAGGAGGAGGAATGCTAACTTAAAAGGTATTTCACACCTATTTAACCGGGTGGAAGTGTTAGGGTGAAGTTATAGTAAGAAGGTTGTTAGTAGATTAACAGAATTGTATCAATTGCAGCCATCTTTAAGCCTGCTCTCACTAAGATAGTTACTGACAGGAGACAGAGAAATAGAAGTTAAAAGGGACAGGAGGTGATAGCTTTATCAGGAAAGATGTATATTGTATTCAATGAGGGAATATTTAACTGTGTAACTCTGTATTTTCTTAGCAGTTCAAATACTATATAAAATCTGTAGCAAGCCTATACATAAAAATAAGACAATTGCAAGCCACTCTGTGTAATGTCCTTAAAATTCTAGATTCTTACAGAGCCTTTTGACAATAAAAATTTCACCTTGTCTAACCCACAAAACAAAATTGTAAATGGTCACAAGGGCTATTGATTTTCCTGTCTCACTCTGTCTGAAATCTACTTAATGTATTATACAAAATTATTACTTACCCAACTGGAGATCTGCTGTGAAATCCGAGAGACGAGTCCCCATAAAGTGTAAGATGTGAGTCCGGTTATTCTTCTGTAGGTCCTGGGTTCATTTCACTTCACAGACGCAGGAGGGTTTGTAATAAGACAAGCAAACAGGTGTGGCTTGGAGAAAGGTTTTTATGTAAAAATAGGCTTAATACATAGGTATTGAACAGAGGTATATAGTGATTGTTACAGAGCTGTTTCAGTGTGCATCAATGAATCTGTGTGTGCATGTGTGAAGTGTGAGAGAGATAGAGGCCAGAACATGTGGGTCAGAGCCGCATGGTAGGCCAGAACATGTGGGTAGAGAGAGAGAGAGGGGGAGGGGTGAAAGGAATTGATCATCAGAGCCTCATGGTAGTGTCCAAACCTGTCCGATGAAGGAGGGAGAGAGAGAGAGACAGGAAGTGTGTCTGTCCTTTATAGTGCCTCTCCAGCAGTTCCCCTTGAGGTCTGCTATTGTCTTTGGCCACTCCCTTTAAGGTCTGCCCATCTTGATTTAGCAAGGAGGGGCTGCAGCCAGGTCCTAGAGACTGACGTCACCCAGGGGCAGAGTTTAGACTGAATTAAACAGAGTCCATAGCTGCATGAAATGTATGCTGACAGTCTCATCACAAACTAAATAAATATATACATATCAAGATAGACAGATAGACAGAGAGGAGTCACAAATAGGCAGTAAAAAGTATGGCCCTCGAGCTGGAGCAGAGATAGTGATGGAGTTGCATCTTCCACAGCAAAAACTGGCAGGGAGATGAGGAGGGTTAGAAAATGCTTTAATGGGGGGGGGGGGGGAGGGAAGGGCTATACTAACTGCACAAACAGGTAGGTTAGCAAGCAGGAAAGGGGATATTTACAGCACTCGGTGAAAAGCAGCACAGACAGAGGTAGGAGTGAATACGAGATCTGTACTGCGGCCTCATGAATGTAGGTGTGTATATTGTGTGGGAGACCTTGAACCGATGATACCACCAGGGAAGTTGCATACTACTGCATCTCATTAACACCACTCCTGCATGGGTAAGGAGCTGACACACATGCAGAGTATGGATTGCTACACATAGGCAGGGGCTAAGGTACCACCCTATGTGGACAAATCCTAGCTGCTGTGATGGTTGGCCACATCCCACTCTAGGCCAAGACATGGTACTTAGAGGGATCAGTGCTGCACACATCCCATTGTAGCCTACATGGCTATAGGACACACCCACCCTGTAATTGGGGACATCGGTGTGGTGCAATCACGTACCGCAGTTGACAATTAGGCACCATGCCCACTCTGTCCCATGTCCTCTGTGTAAGCTACAGATCATACACTGTACCTAGTTCATACAAAGAAATGTACCACACATGCATGAAAACCAACACCAGTTCATGTCTATGGTCAGCATGAGAAGACAGTTGTTATTCATAGACATCAGTGACACATATATGCTGTGTCAAGAGGGAGACTATGCAGGTACTGTGAGGCCTTGCATGCACTAATGCATTTGGAACTTGTTAAAATTGCATTTGTGAGTTGACATCTGCCTTCCCAGGCTGCATAAACTTTGCTAGTCACACACTCTGTACTGACTGTTTTACTCTCACCCAAGGAATACTTCCACCAGTTGTGTGCTAGTTACAACTGCTTTACATTGCCGCAACATGCTTTGCAGCTGCATAATGTTGTGGCATGTGTTTGTGGTGAGTTAACACTTTTTGCTCACAACATGCATTATCGATGAGCATAGCATCTGATGCCAGTGGGACTGCTGCACACTGCATGAGGACAGCATGGAAGCCCGATCCAGGAAGCCACGCTTCAGCGAAGGGGACCTGCACTTGTTGGCCAACCTTATCTGCCACAAGCAGAAGAAGCACTTCCCCACATCTAGCATGCCCAATACCATGGGGCTGCTGAAACGCTCGTGGCAGCATGTGGGGGAGTGCTTCAATGAAAGCAGTGACTACCCAAGGACAGTAAGTACATGTGCACAGGAACTCTTTACACATACTGTATGTCTACATTAAGTCCATCACACAGCTGATGTACCACCATTTTCAAACGTGCCTGTGTTTATAGCCTAGTTCACAAGGACTGGGGAACCCCCATGCAGGGCCAGATCAGGGGTTCTTCAACCCAAGCCAGGGTCTGCAGTTATGCTGTCACCCCCATGCTGTGCAGACCCACAAACCCCAGCATGCATTGCCACACCCCACGCTGCCACTCATTCCATCAACAGGATCAAGGGAGGGAGCACTGTTCAGCTCTGCCTCACACCATGTGCTTCAGCATAAATGTCCTGCCACATGTGACTCTGTCAGATGGGAATATGATGTGGAAGGGACTGCCACACATAGAGATTTGCAGGCCCTTGGCAGCCTCCAATCCTGCATAGTGGACAGCCCACGCCTGCCTCCATGTTCCCGGTATCACATAGGCTAAATGCACCTTACATGTGAATGCATTATGTGGGTTTGACTCATGGGGCCATTGGGGTTCATAAAATTATATTTCTTGGGACTTTTATAGAGCATGCACAACAACGCGCTTCAGACATTAGTGCAGTTTACAAGGTTCATAATAGGGGCAGGTTTTCAAAGGAAGGAAACAACATTAATCAGGTAGGACAGAACACCCTCACTTCAAAGAGCTACAGACATACCAGGGACCATGGGCAGAGCAGAGAGGCCAAGGAGAGGTCAGGTGATGGGGCTGGGTAAATCACAACTGGCTGTACAGAAATGGCTAATAAGGGTGGATCTTGAGGGTCTGGAGGAAAGGTTCCATACAGAGAACTGTGGGGAGCGAGTTCCAGAGGGGGGTACCCAGGAAGAAGATGGCAGCAGGGGGCCTTGACTCATGGCACATGAGGCTGGAAGATGGTGCAGATGACTGTTGTGATTGCAGCAGAGACTACTGGGGTGGGTGGGTCGTGAAACAGATGGCAATCAGACAGATATTGAGGGGTGTGCATGTTAATGGACCTCTAAACCAGAGTGGGGATCTTGCAATGGACATGACATTTGATGGGCAGGCAGGGGAGATCACTGAGCAGTGGGAAAACATGATCAGGGCAGGTGGTGGGAGACATGATCCAAGCAGCAGCATGTTCATTTTATTGTATACTGCAAAGGTGTGGCTGGGGGAGACAAGCGATACCAACATGACAGTTATGAACACATGAGATACCTAACTGTAGGTGAAGGGTGGACAGTGAGGTGGTGCTTGGGAAAGGACAGATTGCACGTAGTTCCAACATATTAGTACATGTGTTGCCATTCTTAGAACTGTATGCTTCGGCCAACTATCCTGACATGTATGCACATATAGTGGCAAGGACTGCTAACATTTGAGGTCCCAGGGATACATCGTTTCACATAGGTGATGGCTATAAGTATGGATTCCAAGGACCAGCAGATGTGAGTAAGGTAGCATATGCAGCCAGTATTCCAGCCACTGCATACTGTGCAAACTATTTGTATGTTTTCCCTTGTGCTGCTTCAAGCCAATTACACATCTCATGCAGCCACACAATGTGCTTGGCCCATGATCAGATGTACACCATGGATCACCCACCATGGCAGATGGGAACTCAGGAACCATGTGATGTATCACATACACATAACAATGGTGACAGAACCCTCCAACACAGAGCTATTCCATCAGCGAGGCTAGTATTTGTGCACATTCTCATAGCAGTACCAGGATTTTGATGATGGGCAGCTATTGGTGTGAGATGTGTGGCATGTTTATCTCACAGGGTTGACACATTGAACACATTCTCAAGATCTCATTGCCATGACTACTACTACTGATGAATGTTTGAATAGCGCAACCAGACGTACACAACACAGCACAGATACATGTAAGAGACAGGCCCTGCTTGACAGAGCTTACTATCTAGTCATAACAGACAACACAGTAGCTGTAATACAGAATACATCTAGGGGGATTAGGAAGAGAACACAAAGGAGATTGGGCAAATCATGTTTCAGGAGCAGCAGAATGGAGGTGATTTTGAAGCCTGGATCTGATAGGGGCCAGAGAAGAGGCATGAAGTACAGACTTGGGTAGTGTATTACAGGCAAGAGGATCAGCAAAGTGAAGAGTTTGCAAGAGCAGACAAGGCATAGATAGACCATATTTGAAAGGAGAGCAGAATTCCCAAGGAAGGTATAGGGAGAGACAATTGCATTGGGTTATTCATGTCACACTTTCACATATGTACACATCATGTCATATGCCTCAGTTGAGAATTGAGTTCACAACATACACATGGGAATATTCATGTTGGAAAAGACAGGGCAACACATTCCAGATGACTTGATGTCCCCCGATCATGATATCACACCCTTGGGGCTCAAACTAAGGCCCCAACTGCTGGCCCTCCCAAGGGCTTTCCCATTGACATACACACACATATACAGACATCATTGTGGGATTCCACCACGCTCTGCTGTTGTCACAAAATGCCCCTAAGACACGTATGTTGAGCAACACTACTGAAGAGTGTTCCATGCTAATCACAGTTAGGAAAAAAATCCTGAACTGAACAGTTAGGTTGGGCAGTATGTGTTGTACCAGGAAAGACCAGTTTTCACATCCATACACGTCACACAGACATGTATGGTGCATTGACTAGATGGACAGATGTGTCACACAATATTGACAGTAGTTATGCTCGGGGCCTCCATCATCTGAGCATATAGACAGATTTTGACAGAGCTACATCTATCACATCTAGTCATAAGCCAATATGTGCAATTTCTGATGGGTCATAAACCAAGGGTTGTCTTGTAGTACATGTCAGTTACATGTTTACCATGTAACATGATCCCTTGAGTGGCTTGGTGTAATGGTGCAGACCTTCAGTGCTTGTGCCAGTTGTGCTGACCAGAGCATCATGGTTACTATTGCCATGTGTCACAGTCCTAGGAAGATGAGGAATCTGCTCACCTTGCACAGCACCTGAACATTCCAAGATCAATACATGCTGGAACTCTACATCTAATCTCATGTAGCCAAACTCACATACATAATGTTACACTGAGGTATATCACAGACCACAGCTTGTTATGATATTCATCACCTCAGAACATACATGATCTTCATCCATGTCCACCATTTGGGTAGGACTGGTCTAGTGTGTGAAAGCTCTGCTGTGGACCATTCTCAGCAATGTGGCCCAGTCCCAGGTTACATTACAGACATCTGCTAGAATGTTGTACTCAGAAACAATTGTTGAACTACACTACATCCCACACTTAGGCAGCACACAGAGCAGATAAACACATAGGAGCACATGTGAGTGGTATTACATATGCACGGTGGACACCATGGGACCAAGGACTGCATTGTTAGGTACTATCAGTTTGGGAGCAAGATTGCAAGCATATACCTGTAGTACGCAGAACACATCTATCTCAGTCTGCCACTATTGCACTGTGACACAGCACTTAGACTTGGCCTTCATGGTGTTGTGGTGTAACATATACGTTGGCTCTGATAGTTCTAGCATGGCTCTGATGACATTTATATGCCCTTCCCAAGTGAAGGATCTGCATAAGAAGGCCCAGGAGTTGCAGCATTAGCGGCTAGATTTTATCTGGCAGGTGCAGGAGGGATTCACCCTGCATTAGATGGTGAGTCACTGAGGAAGGCCAGCAATGAGATGGATCAATACAATAACAGCAGCTACGGGTACCAGCCTGTCAACAATGAGCCACCTGACTGAAGACTGAACACAATTTAGGACAACTATCCAGAGGGTCGCCATAAGTCGACACCGACTTGACGGTACTTAACAACAACAATAACCATGCCTTGAACCTGTACAGAACATTAGAACTGCTTTAACAACCTGCCCAAACTGTAAATAACACGAGCAAACTGTAAATAAGTCAGCTTAACTATAAATAGGTTATACCTTTGTTAAATACCTTGCATGTCAACCATTTGGTCCTAGTTAACTGTATTTAGTTTAAGTGTGCATTGTAATGTAAACCACTTTGATTCAAGGATACAGTGGTATAGAAGTCTGGTTAAATAAGTAAATAAATAAATAAATAAATAAATATGTACATGTCAGCCATGTTTTCGGTCTCCATATGTTTCACTAACATAATGGCCAATGTGCGTGTATGATATGGCAGCCCAACCCACAAACATAGGATAGACACTGTTCACACACCAAACATGTTTTGGAAAAAAACAACTCCTTCCCACGGGCCACACATATCCGTTCACAATATCACACTTGGACCTACATCTGCAGCACATGTCATGTGAGCAGTTGCCTAGTACTCCTGAACCTAAGCACTGTAAACGGGAATCCAGATGTCCATGGTCACCAAACATATTGCTCATCCATCATAGCATGCATGTTGGTATGCCCTTGATGTGCTGCTGCTCCAATGTCCAGCTCAATGTTATCTACTGGGAGGGGCACAGTGATTCACATATATATGCCTTCCTGTGTGGAGTGTCCTGAGACATCAACTGCTGGGTGTCTTCTCTGTGGTTTCTGTAGGTTCCTCGTATTCACCACTTGACATACATTCGGTAGAGTCCTTGTATGCGATGACAGCACATTGGAGAGGGAGCCTGATCTACATCGGCGGAGCTCCATCATGTACACACAAACTGCCATGTTCACATATTTCCCAAATATGACACAGCATCTTGTGGTTTCAGTACACATATGATGTCATGATGGCTTGGTCTCATGATTGCAATTGTGGGAGACTTCTAAGCTCCTACTTGCTTTTTCGTTGGATGTTGTGTGGACTCCTATGGCCATTTGTTCACATGGGAGTGTCTGTATAGCTACCTTTTCAAACACATACCATACTGACTGCAGCACAGTAATGATGCCCTGACCTAAGGGTTTATATGTGCATGATCAGACTAATATTATGCACATTGTTGCACAGGCACCATTCCCCTACATGACTGGATAGGCATTCAAGTGAAGTACATCATCATGTCAAACACTTAAGTCCACAGGTCAGCACCTGTGATGTATGTTTGCTAAGGTGGTGATGAACCTGCAGCTGTGACACCAACATACATGAGACATTCTCCATCACAGAGCTTACAGAGTCCATGCACATGATGTTCTCCAGCTGCATAGACCCACCAACCAGTACACACATTATCTTCACATCGTGAATGACATTTCCTTGGACGAATATTACCATGCCACAGGAGTCTACCATTATCACAGCATTAGGGTGCTGTTTACGGGGTGTGTGTGTAGATATCTGTTTTGCCCAAGTTCTTTCATACTTTCCCACATTCATTTGCAGCATGGCCCATAGAAGCAGCATCCTCTTGGTGATTGAGGCAATTAGTTTATTGATGCACTTGCAATTGGGGTCAAGTGTTAAGAGATTAGCACATCTACTGATCACTTAGGTCCCTGCAGCCATCCTGTAGGCACAAAGTTAATGTCTTCTACATCAGTGTTCCTTAAATGGGGTCTCCCAATAGTGATAGCCTCCAAAATGTTTCATATAGCACACCTCATGATCATCTGGGCAGGACATGGGGAAATTATGTGATCTTTGGCCTATGTACCCCAGAACAGATGCAGAAGGACAGTTATAACATCATATCATTTTGCCTCCATGGATGATGTCCCCTCACCTCCCATATTCCAACACATCAACAGTTCTATTGCATGTATACATATCAGCCTTGGCTACAGTATTGCATTACAGAACACCTATGCTGTGGGATATGTACCCAATGGGCTTCTGTTTGCTGATTGCATCAAGACAATGGACCAGCGTTTGGACAAGGGATCGCAGCAAGAGTCATACCTGTGGTGGTAGTGTGCTGCAGCTTAGGGGCCCACTACAGAACCGGAGGAAGAGCCAATGGCCTCAGGAGGAGAGGCAGAGGAGGAGGAATAACCCCCCTGAGGAGGGAGAGGACAACCTGGCACAAGAGGATGCTGGCCCAGAGGAAGAGGGAGGGACCTTGAGGGGACTCAGGGCAGGGCCATGGAAGAGGAGGCCCATGGCCAGATGACACAAGCCACACTGGAGAGGTCAACCTGCAGGATTCATGATGCAGCAACCAGCCCCATCCTGCCTCCACCTTCAGTTCAAGGACCCCAGGGAGCAGAGTAAGCTGCTCCACAGTACACCGGGGCCTGACAGGCTCCCATCTGTGCCAGAAGCCACTCCCTCAGCCACATCACTGTCAGAGGCTTCCACCCAAACTCCATTTATGTGGAATGTTTGGCTGGGGGACCCTAACAGTGTCATGGCTTGGGCAATATCAGCCAATGTTCAGGCACAACATGACCTGACAACGTCTGTAGAGCAGCTGACCACTTATATGGCAAGGGTGGCTGATTATCTGGAAAGGCTGGAGTGTGGTAGTTGGGCTTTTCCAGACCATCAGCCATCCCTACATGGGAGGCCAGAGCCCAGGAGTGAGGCCTGTGAGGCATGTTCCTTAAGGTTCCTCTGCATCCAGGGATCTTATGACATGCGAGATGCCATCCAAAACTATTGGGACATGTGTTCTAGACCTTAGGTATTTGCCCTGAATTGGTGTTCATCAACAACTGCTGAACAAGATGTGATGCATGTTCTGGGGCATTATCAAAATGCAGAGACCATTCACCATTCCTGTGCCACTCTGGCATCTTACAAGAAAAAGATAATCTCTGCAATATGTCCAAAGTGAGACGTGATAGTCTGTATTGATGGTTGCACCTTTTTGTGTATACAATTGTGGTCAACTCTATTGGCACCCTTACAGTTTAGGTAGCTTGTGTACAATATCTTGAGATAGAATTGGAAATATTCTAACTGTATCATCATAATGTTTTACTGAGATTTCATTGAGATCATGAATGTTTCTGGTATTCCTTTTACCAATGCCAGATATCAGCTCTTTTCCAAGGTTCTCAATTGATCAGAACTCATTGCTGGTCATTTTCACAGAATCCATTTGGTCCTCTGAAACTATAATTTTGTATTTTGGGACGTCCTGTGTCATTGTACTGTTATGGATCCATGAGCTTCAACCCAGACCTAACTTTCTGAGCCTAGATAGCACATTCCATTTGGAAAAACCCTGGTAGTCCTGTGACATCATGATTCCTTCATACATTTCTGGCCTCCAGCTCATGAGGCACCAAAAGGGACATACAACATTATGGCACGTCCACTATATATAACTGTGGGCAGGGCTTTTTATTCCTTAGAACCCACATTTCTTCACCTTTAAATGTCTCAATGGTCTGCATTGGCAAAGAGGTCACATTTGGTTTCCTCTGTCCACACAACATTTTCACCAAAGGATTATGGTTTCTCAAGGTGACTTTGGCAAAGATCATACATGCCTTTTTAGATCTGTGTTTGAGCAGTGGGTCCTCTCAGCCTTGGGCAATGAGGTCCTTCTTTGTTTAGTGCATGGCATATGGTGCAAGTTGAAACCACCACACCAGATTGATTCTGGTCCACCTTAAGCTCTTTGGATGTTGTACGGGGTGTTTTGGCTACAGTCTACACTAATCTTCAAAGATTTACTTCTTCCCACCACATCCTGGTTCTTGAAAGTTCCATAAGCAGAGACATTCACAATAACATGGCATGTTGTTGACACAGGAATCTTGAGGACCTTGGAAATGGCCTTGTACAGCTTTGAAGTTTAATGTTAGGCTGATAATGGCTTTTCGGATGGTCTAAACCAGCTCTCTTATCTTCACCATTGTGAAAACTGGAACCGTGAATGAATGTGGTCATTTTACACATTAGAGCCATCATTTATTGGTTGATTCCAGTCATGTGAGTATTGACAGTTGATCACATGTACCTCTCATGTTACTGCAATGGAATTATGATTCTTTCTATTACAGCTAATAGTGTCAATAATCATATCCTGGCAACATCATAGTTTTTCAAATCTTTCCGATTAATGTCTCATTTGGTCTTGTTTTATTGGATTCTTTTATGTGTCACATATCTGTGCAAATATCATCTCAAGCCATTTCACTGGGTACTTTCTTTAGGAGATATGTGACATTTATTTATTTAACAGTATTTTTATTCCATTTTATCCTACGGTCAAAGCGGTTTACATTGTAACAGAACAATTTACATTCAACAGGGAAGTCAACTTGGATGAACATTGATATATGTATTTCAGGAATAGCTATATACATGTCTGGATGTACTGAGGTTTAGGGGAAACTGAGGGGGGAGGGCTGGGGGAAGGGGGGAGATTGTGGGAGGGGTGGAAGAGAGAGGTGGGCTAGGTCTGCAAGTAGCAATCTCTGAAGATGTGGGTTTTAAGAGCTTTCCTGAAGGAGGCTATATCAGTTGTAGTCCTTAGCTTTTCTGGGACAGAGTTCCATAATTGTGGTGCATAGAGCGAGAAGGCTCTATTAGATGTGGTAGCATTGGTTTTTGTGAATATCGGTGGTGTTTGTAGCATTTTGCTTGAAGTAGATCATTGCCCTCTGTTGTCGGGTATGATCTGGAGCAGGGTTTGTAGGTGTGTTGCTGAAGAGTCATTGAGGACTTTGAATGGCTTTGAATTTTAGATGTTCTATAATGGGAAGCCGATGCAGCTGTTTAAGGAGAGGCGCGATGTACTCTGTTCTTTTTGCGTTTAAAAGTGTTCATGCAGCCATGTTGAGTGCAAGTTGGAGAGGGTGGATGGTTGAGTTTGGTATGCCTTGAAAGATGATATTACAGTAGTCGATGTGAGGGAATATGATTGCCTGGAGGACTGAGCGGACGTCATGGTTGGATAAAAGTGGTTTAAGATTCTTGATTGTTTTGAGCTTGAAATATATGCTTTGGGTTATGTTTTGTATGTGGGCTTGAAAGTGAGGTGTTGATCCAGTGTAACTCCAAGGTATTTTATATTTTGTTTCACTTGGTTTTGAGTACCATCAATAGGTATGGAGGTTGGTATGAAGGTGATGTCTCTGGTGATAAACATGGCCTCAGTCTTCTTAAAATTTATGTTCAGGTCATGTCTTTTGAGTCATTTGCAGAGTGTGGAGAAGCAGCTAATTATGAGCATGGTGTTGGTATTTGCTATGTTGATAGGGGTGTAAATCATTACATCATTTGCATAGTTATGGTAAAAGATATTGCAGGACTTTATTATAGGGGTTCGACTGAGAGGCTGCCAATATTGTTTACCACAACTGTACTAATAAAGAACAATACACTGCTAATCCACAAAAACTGTGATCATGACATTCACATAACTCCTTCCCTGGCATCCATTGTCAAGTTTGGGAGAGTCTGGAGTCTGGCATTGACCCTTAATTTCTGAGTCATAACCATACATCCATGAATATTTGACCAATGATAATTATTTGGATGGACACAGAGTCATTTTAGGTGCATTCTGACAACTCCCTGGCTGCTGGCTGGTCATTATCATTTTATTCTGGGTCCAGGACTTTCTGCAGAGGCTCTTCAGACACATATCTCATCCACAAAGTGACAATATGACTGTACTTTGCGCAGCAAAAAATGCTTTCCATATCCTCAGCAAGTGCATAATACAACATACAGTGCTTCAACTTTGTCTTCATTCCTGCTCATGTGTGGCCTTCCAGAACATTTGTCAGTGTGCAAACTTTGGTAAATACCCTGCCCACATTTGGACCAGTAATGATGTGGGACACAACTCCAGCATTCATCCCCATACACTGGATGTAATTTGCTATACATTTCTTTGCAGGCATCTCCACAACTCATGCAGAATTGAACTCAAATTGGCATTTCACCTTTTCCCAATCATTATCTATCTCACAGACTGCTTTGACAGAATACCCAACATCATAGGATTACTGCAACGTACTATTATGATGCAGGCATGCCACATTCAGGAAATGCACAGTACATAACTGTATCAGTGCATTCCTAATATCATCATGGTGCAACAAATGTTGTTCTACAGCAATATAACACATGCTGATAGTTTTTGATGACACCTCATATGGCCTATCCCTCCCTTAAATACCCCACTAACATGTTCCTGTTCACACGTTTGTGTTAATTTTCCAGATCGGCTGTAAATAGCATAGAAATAAATATTTTTCTATGTTGTTATATTCTTGACTCACATGTGTGCTTCATTGGGTTCATGTCTGTTCACTGTTTCACACGCATGGCAAATGGTATCTGGTGATGTGATATGCACTAATTTGAGACACACATAATAGAAACCTAGAAACATAGAAATATGACGACAGAAAAAGACCACATGGCCTATCTAGTCTGTCCTTCCATATCAACAACTACAACAGTCCCCATTTTTCCTTTAGAGATCCTCTGTGTTTGTCCCATGCTTTTTTGAATTCAGATACTATCCTCATCTCTACCACCTCAACTGGGAGACTATTCCACGGATCCACCACTCTTTCCGTAAAGAAATATTTCCGCATATCACTCCTGAATCTATTCCCCTTCACCCTCATCCCATGTGCCCTCATAGCATAACTTGCTTTCAATTGAAAGAGGCTCTCCCCCTGTACATTTATGTCACAGAGGTATTTAAACATCTCAATCATATCACCTCTATCCCGCCTTTCCTCTAAAGTGTATATATTAAGATCCTTAAGTCTGTCCTCATATGCTTTATAATGAAGACTGCTAACCATTTTAGTAGCCATCCTCTGTACTGACTCCATCCTGTTTATATACTTTTGAAGGTGTGGTCTCCAGAATTGCACACTATACTCCAAAAGAGGTTGTACCAAAGACTTATACAGAGGCACTATCACCTCCTTTTTTCTGCTAGCCACTCCACTCCGTATGCACCCAAGCATCCTTCTAGCTTTTGCCGTCGCCTTTTTTACCTGTTTAGCTACTTTAAGATCATCAGACACAACTATGCCTAGGTCCCGCTCTTCTTTAGTGGACAAAGAACTTCACCCCCTATACTATATTGCTCCCTTGGATTGCTGCAGCCCAAATGCATGACCTTACATTTTTTAACATTAAATCCCAGCTGCCAAATTCTAGACCATTCTTTAAGCTTAGCTAGATCCCTCCTCATGTTATCTAAACCTTCCTGGGTGTCTACTCTATTGCAGATTTTGGTATCATCCGCAAAGAGTCAAACCTTACCCGACAGCCCTTCCGCAATATCACTAACAAAGATGTTAAAAAGAATCGGACCAAGGACAGATCCCTGGGCACACTACGGGTAATATCCTTCTCCTCAGAGTGAGCTCCACTTACCTGTACTCTTTGTCGCCTCCCACCCAACCAATTTCTAACCCAAGCAGTAACTTTAGGGTCCATCGCTAGGGTGCTCAGTTTGTTTATAAGTCGCCTGTGAGGAACAGTGTCAAAGGCTTTACTGAAATCTAAATACACCACATCTAGGGCTCTCCCTCAGTCCAACTCCCTGGTCACCCAGTCAAAGAAATCAATCAGATTTGTCTGACAAGACCTGCCTCTGGTGAATCCATGCTGCCTTAGATCCTGTAATCTGCTGGACTCCAGAAACCGCACTATTTTCTATTTCAGCAGCGTTTCCAATAATTTACTCACCACCGAAGTTAAACTAACCGGCCTGTAGTTATCAACCACATCCTTACTTCCGCTTTTGTGTAATGGTGTCAATTCAATGTACCTTTTAATAGGTGAATGCATACAGGCAGCTGCAGCATACTGGGACATACAACAGCAGGTATGTTGACATGATCTAGTCCTTGTGAGTGACATGTATGAAACTGTACCCATACATGTACTTGCAAATGTGACTCCCGCCTAACAAACTTGGCACGCATGTAGATTCACATACCCTTGATACCTTGACTGTCCATTCACCCCTAACTTGGCAGTATGTCCATAACAAATGTTTTTCTGGTCCCAATATGGCATACGTTTACTGCGTGTTGAAAGATTGGCATGACATCTGCTGTTTTTTATTAAGTGCTATCAAGTCAGTGTTGACTCATAGCAACCCAGCTACCTCTGGGTTTTCTTGGCAAGGTATCACTGGAAGTAGATTGCCAGCCTTTTCTTCCAATATATAACTATCGGTCTATTTGTCTGAGGGATATGAACTACTAAGTCTGAAGGTGAAACCCTCTATTAATTAAAGATAGCTCCTATTGTGTACTATTGTTTGCTCAAGCAACAAGCAGAAAACATTAATTGAAAATGATTAAATAAGAATGAACCGATGGCCTCAGTTTAAAATTTGCAACATGGGGTAACTTGCCCCGGAGCTGCTAACTCTGATTACATCAACGACCATATACACGGTTCAGAAATCTGTTAATTGAGCATTCGTAAATAAAATGTAAATCAGAACTTATCTGAATTCTCGTTTCGAATTGCAAAAGATAGTTGTGCTGCTATCAAACAGTGGTTGAATACTGTCCCCGACGTCACCTCTAAGGTACCATTTACTGCACGTTTCAGTTCTTCTTCAGGGGGTAGACATTTGTTGAAAACGCCACTATCTACAAAGAAGTATAGCAACATCAGAGATTATAATGACTTGAATATTGGATCATACTAAATAAACTATACTAGGATGGATCATACTGGGTAGACCATATGAACAGAGTAGATCTCACCTTCGGTGCACCAAAAGTAATCCTGCCATTAAATGCTGCATGTAGTGTGAAGCGTGTTACAATGAAGCTCTCTAGCGTTCCCCAAAAAACGCTGCGCATGCGGAAAACAGCCTCTGTGTTTTATAAGGAGTTCAAATGACGTAGCGGTAGGATCACATACACGCTCGCCACTCAATCATGTTATTTAAACCTCCTGGGATAACTGTCTGCAATCGATAAATCCATCTTTGTTCAAGTAACAATAACGTTTGTGTTCGTGATCTTCTCCTTCTACCGGTCAATACTGTTTCAATTGCAAACACTCGCAACTCTTCAAATGAATGATGGTTTTGTAAACAATGAGGCACTATGGGAGCCTCTTGAACCCTACACCGAATCCTGCTACGGTGTTCATTGATGCGAACTCGCAGTGGACGTACGGTCTGACCAACATAGAGGAGACCACATGGACATCTAATTCCATATATCACATGGTCAGAGTCACAGGTAGTAGACTGTCTCAAGACATAATGCTGATCATGATAATCAAAACTGTCCACATTATCCGTAACAGTGCAAACATTGCAATGACCACATTTTTTTATGTCCCGGGGTGCTGTTTTCTGAATGTGTGAAAACTCCTCGTAACTTCGCCGGACTAAGAATTTCTTTTAGATTTTGTTGGCGAGTCCACACACACCGGATACGCTTGTCGGATAAACCTGGTAAAGTACTTAATACATTTTGATGTCGACTAATGATTTGTTTAATGTTTCTACTAAACTGGGAATACTGAGTAACAAAATTTATATGCTCCTCATCAACTGTTTGAGTGGATGACTTCTTGCGGGTTTGCAATAACAACGCTCTATTATTGTAAAGAGCTCTTTTGTATGCTGATTTAACCACCGCTACAGGGTAACCTCGGGAATAAAAATCCTGCATCAACATTTTAGCTTGCTGTTTATGATCCTGTATACGAGAACAATTTCTTCTATATCTGATGAATTGTGATAGGGGTAAACTATCGCGTAATTGTCGGGAATGTTTACTGCTATAATGTAATAGCATATTGCGATCCGTGGATTTCTTGTATATTCTGGTGTCCCATCCAAGGGAACTCTTCTGAATCTCCACGTCTAAAAAGACAATTTTTTGTTCATGGTAAGCACTAGTGAATTGGATATGGGAATTAACTCCATTTAACCAGTTGACAAATTCCTGCAGATCTTCCGCCGTACCATTCCACAAAACAAAAACATCGTCAATAAATCGTTTCCATAAAATTAACTGATGTCGATAGGGTGAAAGGGCCAGCCAATGCTGTTCATACTCTTTCATGTACAGATTCGCCACAGATGGAGCACACGTAGCTCCCATAGCTACCCCTGATGTTTGTTTATAGAGTATTTCTTCAAATTCAAAATAGTTCTCAAAAATGGTGAGCTCAGTCAACTGGGAAATAAAAGTGATAAGCTCTTCAGATAAATCATCACAATTCCGCAAGGAAGTGTTAATTACTTCATGGGCCGCTCGTTGGGGAATACTCGTATAGAGGGCAGAGACGTCCAGTGTTACTAAAAGTATATTTTCTTTGGGAGCCCATTCTGAATAATCCATCAGAATGTTCAAAAAATGGGACGTATCTTTAATGTAAGAGGGGATTGTGGGCATCAGTGGCCTAAGATATGTATCTATGTATACCGAAAGGGGTTCCAAAACAGAACCCTTCGTGGAGACTATAGGTCTCCCTGGGGGACTTTTCAAACTCTTATGGATCTTGGGTACAAGATACAGTCGAGCCACTGTAGGAGAGGACTCATTCAGAAATTTCCACTCTTTCTTAGTGATTAATTTTTTATCCAGTGCTACCGCAGTAATTTCTTTTATTCGACTCTGAAGATGTTTTGTAGGGTCTTCCAGTAGAACTTGTTATGTATCTACTTGCGATAGTTGTCGTTTGGCTTCAGCCAAATATTGGGATCTATCCATCACCACGATAGCACCCCCCTTGTCTGCTCTACGTATTACCACATCTGTCTGTGTTTTTAATTCTTTCAGGGCTGCTTGCTCCCCAGATGTAAAAACAGTGGAGGTAAAGCGCCCTAGATTTTCTAAAATGGATACATCCTTTAGTACAAGCTCCCTGAATAAGCATAAAGTGGGGTGTATCGGCCCTGGAGGAATCCAAGTGGATTTAATCGGAAGTGGAATTCTACGAATGTCTGGTGCAGGCAAGGGTTCCATGGTGTTTAAAGTGGTGGAAGCAAAATAGATCTTTAATTGAAGCTTTCTCAATAGGTTTTCAACATCCAAGCGAAACTGGAAACCATCAAAATGAATTCCTGGAACAAAAGACATGCCCTTATTTAGAACACACAGTTGAGCATGTGATAGCGGCATCGTAGAGATGTTAATTACCGAAGAATTAGGAGTGTCACTGCCAGTCCTGCCCTGTTTCACTACTTCTAATCGTGCTGTCGACTGGCCCCTTTTCCCCGTGGTTTTCCTTTTCCTTCGGTTTTCTTCTTGGTTGTTGTTTTTCCGGCGGTCTGAAAAACCTCCTGTGATTTGCTGCTGGAATCTGAAGTACTGGTGTCATCTGAAGTTATCTCAAAATCTACCCGCTTTTGTTGTTTTTTGGATTTTCTTTTGAGGTTCATCCAGGGATACACATACCCCTGCGTGTAGTCCCCATAATCTCGTTTTAACTTATTTGATTTGGTTTTCTTAACCTCTTCATGAAGAGTTTTCAATTGTTTATCTAATTCAGTGATTTTAGAATCATATTGACTAGATGTCTCTATTTCATTTAGACTACTCAGCATAGAATCAATTTCTTGCTTCAAATCTTTCAAAGCACTGGAAGTTGTATCAACAATCAGGACCATGAGGTCCAGGGAACATTTATTAAGAATATTGTTCCATTTACCAATAAATTCTACATTGGATGTAAACAGTTTAGGCTCTTTATACATCCAGAGCCCCCTCGGAATGTGTTGACGTCGAATATATTCAATGAGAGATAATCTGTGTAGCTCCATACGGACTCTACGTTTTTGTGTTGAAATCATGTTCTCCCAATCAGCAGTTGTATTATCAAGGTCATTAGTATCATCCAAAGCAAAAGGGGTGGTTTCCTTACACAAGTCAGCTATATGATTCTCCGCGTAGCTATACACTTCTTTCCATGATGGACGACCTTCCATAGTTGTGTGTCCACAATATAACTATCGGTCTATTTCTCTGAGGGATATGAACTACTAAGTCTGAAGGTGAAACCCTCTATTAATTAAAGATAGCTCCGATTGTGTACTATTGTTTGCTCAAGCAACAAGCAGAAAACATTAATTGAAAATGATTAAATAAGAATGAACCGATGGTCTCAGTTTAAAATTTGCAACACGGGGTAACTTGCCCCAGAGCTGCTAACTCTGATTACATCAACGACCATATACACGGTTCAGAAATCTGTTAATTGAGCATTTGTAAATAAAATGTAAATCAGAACTTATCTGAATATTTAAATTCTCATTTCGAATTGCAAAAGATAGTTGTGCTGCTATCAAACAGTGGTTGAATACCGTCCCCGACGTCACCTCTAAGGTACCATTTACTGCACGTTTCAGTTCTTCTTCAGGGGGTAGACATTTGTTGAAAACGCCACTATCTACAAAGAAGTATAGCAACATCAGAGATTATAATGACTTGAATATTGGATCATACTAAATAAACTATACTAGGATGGATCATACTGAGTAGACCATATGAACAGAGTAGATCTCACCTTCGGTGCGCCAAAAGTAATCCTGCCATTAAATGCTGCATGTAGTGTGAAGCGTGTTACAATGAAGCTCTCTAGCTTTCCCAAAAAAACGCTGCGCATGCGGAAAGCAGCCTCTGTGTTTTATAAGGAGTTCAAATGACGTAGCGGTAGGATCACATACACGCTCGCCACTCAATCATGTTATTTAAACCTCCTGGGATAACTGTCTGCAGTCGATAAATCCATCTTTGTTCAAGTAACAATAACGTTTGTGTTCGTGATCTTCCCCTTCTACCGGTCAATACTGTTTCAATTGCAAACACTCGCAACTCTTCAAATGAATGATGGTTTTGTAAACAATGAGGCACTATGGGAGCCTCTTGAACCCTACACCGAATCCTGCTACGGTGTTCATTGATGCGAACTCGCAGTGGACGTACAGTCTGACCAACATAGATAAATTTTGTTACTCAGTATTCCCCGTTTAGTAGAAACATTAAACAAATCATTAGTCGACATCAAAATGTATTAAGTACTTTACCAGGTTTATCCGACAAGCGTATCCGGTGTGTGTGGACTCGCCAACAAAATCTAAAAGAAATTCTTAGTCCGGCAAAGTTACAAGGAGTTTTCACACATTCAGAAAACAGCACTCCGGGACATAAAAAATGTGGTCATTGCAATGTTTGCACTGTTACGGATAATGTGGACAGTTTTGATTATCATGATCAGCATTATGTCTTGAGACAGTCTACTACCTGTGACTCTGACCATGTGATATATGGAATTAGATGTCCATGTGGTCTCCTCTATGTTGGTCAGACCGTACGTCCACTGCGAGTTCGCATCAATGAACACCGTAGCAGGATTCGGTGTAGGGTTCAAGAGGCTCCCATAGTGCCTCATTGTTTACAAAACCATCATTCATTTGAAGAGTTGCGAGTGTTTGCAATTGAAACAGTATTGACCGGTAGAAGGGGAAGATCATGAACACAAACGTTATTGTTACTTGAACAAAGACGGATTTATTGATTGCAGACAGTTATCCCAGGAAGTTTCAATAACATGATTGAGTGGCGAGCGTGTATGTGATCCCACCGCTACGTCATTTGAACTCCTTATAAAACACAGAGGCTGCTTTCCGCATGCGCAGCGTTTTTTTGGGAAAGCTAGAGAGCTTCTTTGTAACACGCTTCACACTACATGCAGCATTTAATGGCAGGATTACATTTGGCGCACCGAAGGTGAGATCTACTCTGTTCATATGGTCTACCCAGTATGATCCATCATAGTATAGTTTATTTAGTATGATCCAATATTCAAGTCATTATAATCTCTGATGTTGCTATACTTCTTTGTAGATAGTGGCGTTTTCAACAAATGTCTACCCCCTGAAGAAGAACTGAAACGTGCAGTAAATGGTACCTTATTTATTTATTTATTTAGTGTACACTTGTATCCCGCTGCTTCCAGCGATCAGCAGCGGTATTCTATACATAATGGGGCGGCTGTACAGGCCGGAATTTGAACATACATTGATTTCAGGGGGGGTGAAAGGCACAGCAAGCAATTACAATTTTTACATTGATTGTATAAGAGGAGACTTTACGTATCTACATTGGATTGTACTAGTGGAGGCTTTTCATGTATCCATATACACGTATCTTACATACTCTGACTAGGTCAGGTTGAAGTGAGTTTTAAAGAGGTGAGTCTTCAGCTTCTTCCTGAAGTCCTTCAAGTCTTTGTTTGCTCTTAGTTCATAGGGCAGTTGGTTCCAGAGTGTTGGTGCAGTAAATGAGAACGCTCTGTTGGTGGTGTTTGCGTTACAATTTCTCATGCTATTCGGGACATGGAGGGTGTTGCTATTTACTGTTCTTCTGTTTCTGATGATTGGTTGCTCGGATATTAAGGTGTTTAGGTATGAGGGTGCTATGTTGTAAACAAGTTTGAACGTGGTTACTAAGAGCTTGTATTGGATGCGGGCTTTGATGGGGAGCCAATGAAGTTCGATTAGTACTGGAGTGATGTGTTCGGTTAGGCCTTTTTTCATGATAACTCTAGCCACCACGTTTTGTGCTAGTTGCAGAATGTTAAGCGTTCTTAGAGGTGACGTCGGGGACGGTATTCAACCACTGTTTGATAGCAGCACAACTATCTTTTGCTATTCGAAACAAGAATTTAAATATTCAGATAAGTTCTGATTTACATTTTATTTACGAATGCTCAATTAACAGATTTCTGAACCGTGTATATGGTCGTTGATGTAATCGGAGTTAGCAGCTCCGGGGCAAGTTACCCCGTATTGCAAATTTTAAACTGAGACCATCGGTTCATTCTTATTTAATCATTTTCAGTTAATGTTTTCTGCTTGTTGCTTGAGCAAACAATAGTACACAATCGGAGCTATCTTTAATTAATAGAGGGTTTCACCTTCAGACTTAGTAGCCTTTTCTTCCAAGGCAATGGAGGGTAAAGTGACTTGCCCAAGGTCACAAGGAGTGCCAGTGGGAATTGAACCCTTCTGGGTATGAGGCAGTTGCTCTAACCACTAGGCTACTCCTCCACATCTGCTGTAGACATACCTTTACAATCCTATGCAGCAGCCTATCACCATGCATGCATTCACCTGGCCATCCCTTTCAAAGTCAGAGAGGAAATTGTCCCTTAGGCACACCACATCATTTATTGCAATTTCTCCTCTGGTTCACAAGATCTAAAGTGCTGCATCTGACATGTGATACATATGACATGGCATTTAATGAGATACTGCATGACACTGCATCACATACCCTCATACTCAGTCATGGCACTGCCTTCTCAAGGTATTGAAACTGCATGCTAACAGCAAATGATAGGTAGCAGAAATTTATCTGCCCACCCAGGTTTGCCAAATGTACAATGCGTGTATATAAACTCCATATCAAATAATGTGTGTACACAACCGCACATTGTTCCTCTTCGGATGTGTGAGCAATCAGATGCACAGTGCTACATGGTTCCTCTATGAACTGTGCATTTCAGACAACTAACAGTGATGCTCATGTTTCTTAACAGATGATGGAGCAACATAGCAGGTGTAATTGTGGTCAGACATGATAATCTCACTGACTGCCATTCCTTGCTGCAAACAGGCCCAGACTCCCTACAACGATGCAACTCTGATCATTGTATGCATGTAATTCATAGATCACAAATGTTGATTTGCCTCTTGTTTCTGCCATAGGCTGCTTCATACCAGGGACACATGTTGGATTCCCAGTAGCATTCATAGTACCCACAGACCAAACTCTCAGACCTCCATTGCATTTGAGGAGACCAAGATATTCTGTCACATTCCAGGTATCAGTAGAGGGCAGGGGCTTCTGCATTTGCAGGATTCCTTACTGACATCAGTACACACATAGGGTCTTGCCTTCATAGTTGTTTGGACAGCACAGTGTGTCTGCAAGCAAGGACATCACAAGCATGCCCTGCAGACTGCATGACTGTATGGTGGCTCATGCAGCACATTGCAATTTGGCATGCTCCTGCAGGCTATTTGTCAAGGACATCAGAATTCGACATGTCAGTAATAGTACATGATACCTGCAGGCCAAGGACTTTGCCTCCTTCACATATATGCAGTACACACTGCCACATCCCATTCCTGTGATGGTGATCTGCAAACATGTTCACTCATCCTTTCTTTGCTTCAAGTGACAGACAGGTCATTTCACAGATATGAGTGGACAACAGTGGAGTCAATTTATGTGAGTGAGTCTGTGGCACTATGATGTATCACAGTACAGTTGTTAGGCTAAAACTCCCAATTAGGCCAGATCCTATTTGACTGCAGAGCATTTGGTGTTTGCATGGTACACTTACATATTAGTCACTATCATCTCCTGTCATCATGGCCTACTTAATTTGTCAGGCAGTGTATGCATGTATGTCCCACTAACTGTCTGCTTATTACAGCATCTAATGCAAATATGTGGGGAAGCTGCTGCAGGGCAGCATGACCCATTGGGGTTTCCAGAATTTGTGGCACACAATGAATCAAATGACAGCAACATTATGGAGCTGACATGACCTACAAAGAGCCAGAACAGATTTATTTATTTAATTTATTTATTTAAATGTATTTATATCCCGCTTTATCCTTGAATCAAAGCAGATTTCACTGCAAACCAATCAAGTAGGGTCGGCATGCAGTGGCTGTGAAGTTAGTGTGAAGAGATGCAGAGGCACAGGGGACAATACATGCTTATCAGACTATTTGACAGAACAGTCTTACATCTGTGGATCCCTAACCATCATACATTCTATATATACTGTGGTCAGCAATTTGGCAGTGCCCTCTGCATTACAATAAATGACTATCACACCATCAATGGCCTTCAACATCCATTGTAAGGTGTTCACAACTAGATTTCTACAATCCTTTCCCCTTCTTCCCTTCCTTGGTGATTACACATCATACCTATATTAGATAGCATTTGCTACTGTGGGCATATGAGAGAGGTAGACATGACTGAAGCAGATGGTCATATGTATAACACATATACACATGTGATATTGGCATCAGGAATGTCCTAATGAAATTTGCCACCCTTGGCAGACCTTTAGTACAGACCCCCACACATCATCTCACCTCAGAGAAGGGGCATAATAGCAACCATTCAATGGAGCAGATACACCACTGAATGCTTTACGGGGGGCCAGGGCTTCCAAGTTCCAGCACACAGCACCATGACTCGTGATCCACACAGAATCCCCTCCCCCCCCCCCCGCCAAAAGTATTGTCAATCACCATCAGCTTTATTCATGCCAATTGCTTTGATATGCTACATGCATTTCCCCTCAGGACTGGCCTCTTCCAACCCCTGGCCTTCATACACAACTTCCAGCCCTCTCTGACAGGATATTCTTTTGGAGGGCCATCAGCGGCAGGCCATGAGGGTACCTGCATTCAACAGTATTGATCCAGTCACAATGTGGGAAATGCTGGTGCTTGAAAAACGTTTTTTTTTTGAGTCATGATTCACACTACAGTCCTACCCAGCCATCTGCTTTCACTAATGGGTGTGCCAGCCCTACTTGGCATTGTTGAGTCTTGAAATCCCAACCTTGGGTGTATGAGGCAGTTGCATTGCAACTATAATAGCAGAAGAAGCTATTACATGGGTGTTACAGCATGACACTTGACAAAGATATGGAATCATCCTGTTGAGCTAGGGCAACAGTCTTCATTCCATTAGCACAGCCTGTGTTAACTTATCAGGAGTTGTAGTATACAGTTGTCTCAGTTTGGATCGTTGACAGTTAAACAAAACACAAGGGCTCTGATTATAAATGTGTTCTGTGCAGTGACCAGTGAGAGGCTGCTTACAATCCTCAGCAGGCGATATGCATGTCATTGTTCACATTCATGATTTCCAATGCATTTGGCTGATCCTCTCAGACATCCCAAACAAGCATTTGAGTTGGCTGATCCCATACTGATGGCATTTGGCCATGTTGCCATACTACAGGGGTTCAGACATGTAGCCCAGCTTCTCTCCCCCCAAACTCCACCCCAGGCAGACCACATCATAGCAGGCCAAGCTCCTACATTTGATGGAGGTGTGCCAAATTTGCAGCTGCTGTCATGCCATCTGCAGGGTCTGCAGTGCTATATCAAGGACAGAGGTTGGGTTAACCTCTGTCATGCAACAGACCAATTTAGTGACATTCATGCTCTCTTAGCTTGGATCAACTTTATGCCTGTGTAACCCTAAGGTTAGTACACATGTAAGTACTGAAGATGTTCCTGCTCACCCAGATATTTCTTTGGCAGGAATTGGGTGTTGAGCACTTTCTGACTGCCACATTGGATGAGAATGAAGTGGGATAGACTCAGAGGTAATATGCAGACATATTTTTTTACAGAAAGAGTAATACATACATGGAATAGTCTCCCAGTGGGGATGGTAGAGACAAGGACAGTATCTGGATTCCAACAAGCATGGGACAAGCCCATATCATCTGTAATGGAAAGAAGGCAACTAATGTAGTTGATAAGAACGGGCAGACTAGATAGGCCATGTGGTGATTTTCTGCCATCATGTTTCTGTTGTTTCCTATGTACCCCATGCACCAATGACAAGCATACATAGTGCAGCTGGCTTACAAGAGAGGATCTATTACAGCATACTGCATCTGTGACACAGCCATCAACATATGTCGTTCAATGGCACTGCATCACCTTGACATGACACTCATCTGTCCACACTCTGCCTTGAACCTTCCTATCATAAATTCAAAGCACAGCTAAAACCCCACCTGTTTCGCCAAGCCTTCAACATTCCATCTACTAATCCACACTAGCTCCCAACTCTCCTATTCTTCCTGCTACTCTTCTCTTGCTGATAGCTGATATCTTGACTATCCTTCCTCTATCCTATTAATTTATGGTGTTCATTTCCATTTCTTAGCACCGCAGCATTGTTATTAGTATTGTAAACTGCCCTGATGCCCTGGCCTTGGCGGTTTATCAAATGTGAATTAAAGATAAAGATAACGATCCTTTCCTTGTGCCACTGTAATTCATGGACCAAAGGTAGGGGCTCCACATGAGAGGGATGATATCATTTCCAGACTGCACAGTTTCTAAAGCCTGCAAAACGCTAAGTTACAGCTTATATTTTCTTTTTGCTTGATGCTAAGATAGATTTGAACTGTTATACCTTACTTTGGTAATATTCTGACTGTGTAGCTCTTAAATCAGATAGCTGTGTGTGATACAGGAAGGAAAGAAACAGTTCAGTGTAACTATTTGGCTTCCATTGTTTGAACTTTCTGGTACAAACCAGCTCCCAGGGGAAGGGCTAATTAGATCAGCTTACTGGCTGCCATAGCTCCAGTCTTTTCCAGACCTCACAGTTTCTAAAGCCTGCAAAACACTAAGTTACAGCTTATATTTTATTTTTGCTTGATGCTAAGATAGATTTTAACTGTTATACCTTACTTTGGGAATATTCTGACTGTGTAGCCCTAAAGCCTGCAAAAACTATAATTTTCTTTCTTATCTCTGCTGGTTTCTAGCTTCCAAAATATAGTTTAACTGTCTGTTTTGGGGAAATTGCTAATATAAAGTCTAACTGTGGTTATACATTAAGCTTGGGGATAATCTGACTGACTGACTGATTTTCTGGGTAGCCTTGGAGCAGATATCTGTGGATGCCCCCAGTTCAGGAACAGCCTTCTGGCCAGAGACACTTAGGTTCCCGCCCACCCTACCCCTCCCCCCCCTCCCCCGGGGCTGCATTGCCTATATAGTAGTCATATACATTGCCATCTATCCTTTTAACATCATCTTCTTCCTTTCTTCTTCTTCTTCCTCTTCTCCTTCTAGCACTACTTACTCAGCATGTCTTGTATTCAGTGCAATAACTGCAGTACATTCATTCCAAGACGAATCATTTGGAACCTAAGAGCTTGTCCTCTGTGCCTCAGGTCAGCTGCCATGCATAAAGAACTGACTACTAATGGAAGACCTAGCTGCCATGCATCAAGAGGTGACCCTACTGAGGGAGGAACTGGCTGCAATGAAGCACACCTCTTCTAGGATACAAACTGAACAATGTCCACCACCGCTCCCACAAAGAATCAAACACCCAAGGGACAAGTGGATCACAGTGGGTTCTGGTAGATTGTGACCTGTAACACACAGACATCCTATGCATCAAGAGATATCCCTGCATAATGCCTTCTCTGCCTTGGCCAATGAGGACGAGGAACTGAGGGAGGAACTGGCTGCAATGAAGCTTACATCTTCTAAGATACAAAATGAACAAAGTCCACCACCACTCCCATAAAGAATCAAACACCCCAGGAACAAATGGATCACAGTGGGTTCTGGTAGTTTGTGACCTGTGACACAGAGGCATCGTATGCAACAGGCAATATCCCTGCATAATGCCTTCTCTGCCTTGGCAAATGACGATGCCCATTCCAAAGAAACTGAAGGGCCCTTAAGTGAGACAGACGATACCCAATCTCCTGCTAAAGGACCAAATGTGAAGAAAACCTCACCAAACAGCAAACTACTACTACTTGGTGATTCCATCATCAGTGGCACCAACTTGGGAACACAGTTCAAAGGAGAGAACATAGTCAGGTGCCTCCCAGGCTCTTCAGCCAGCAGGAATACAAACCATGTTGTTGAAGTACTTAGAGCAAAAAATGAACACTCCAAACTTGATGTTGTTATCCTTTTGGGCACAAATGACCTGACTAGAAACAGTGCCTCTACAGTCCAAAAGGACTTCCAATCTTTGGGAGAGAAATTCAAGCCCATTGTTAACACTGTTGCATCTGTTCTTGGTAAGGGGGCAAAAAGACTGCATCGCATTAACAGCGTTAATACATGGCTCCAGACCTGGTGCAAACAAGAAGGATTCAGATTTATTGGCAACTGGGGCAACAGATGGAACAACAAGAGACTATACTGTGCTGATGGACTACATCTCTCTATTGCAGGGAAAAGAATCCTAAGTGAAAAATTCAAGCAATATGTGGATATGCATTTAAAATAGAAAATGGGGGTGACGAATGTGGAAGGTCAAGCTCTGGACGTCACCCCCTGCAAAAGCAGATTAAAATCAGAAACAGACACACTTTTAAACCACACATCAAAAGCAAGTCGGAAGATGTAGGCAGAACAAAATAAATTCAAAATACACACACGCCAATTAAATGCTGGAAAGAAATGAGCACAAATGCTCGAAGCTTAGCCAACAAAGTTCCGGACGTGGAAGCCCTAATGGTGGAAATGGATTTGGACATTGTGGCCATTACAGAAACATAGTTTAATGAATCACATGATTGGGATATAGCCATAGCTGGCTATAATCTCTTCAGAAGAGACAGAGAAAATGGAAGAGGAGGAGGAGTAGCCTTGTATGTCAAAAGCAGTATTAAAGCTACTGAAATGCAGGGGGCATGGGGAAAAGAAGAAGCACTCTGGATTGCGTTGGAAAGAGGAGTTAGCACTGTCATCCATACTGCTGTAGTCTACAGACCTCTGACACAAATTGAAGAGATAGATAATGAACTGATTATAGATATTGCCAAGATAGCCACAAAGGAAGTGATAATATTTGGTGACTTTAATCTACCGGATGTGGATTGGATTACTCTTTCTGCAAATCTGGAAAAAAGCAAAAAAATTGTGGATGCTCTCCAAAATTCATTACATAGACAAATGGTGATGGAACCAACCAGGGAAAGCTCAACGCTGGATTTAGTGCACACCAACAGTGATAGCATGTCAAATGTCTGCGTGAGTGCCCCTGTGAGCAGTAGCGACCATCACACGGTGTGGTTTGAGATAAAAGCCATGGTACAGGCCAATCATAGCAAGCTCAAAGTCCTAAACTTCAAAAACACCGACTTCAATAAAATGGCCGAGTACCTAAAGGAGGAGCTGATAGTGTGGAATGAGATAAGGGAAGTGGAATTGCAATGGGCTAAACTAAAGGTGGCAATAAAAGGGGCAACAGATAAATATGTACAAAAAGTAAACAAAAACAAGAGGAGAAGAAAACCTGTTTGGTTTTCCAAAGAAGTGGCTGCTCAAATAAAGGCAAAAAACACAGCTTTCACAAAATTCAAAAGCTCACAAACAGAGGAACACAGAAATGAATACAGGCTCAAACTCAAAGAGACAAAAAGAGAAATAAGGATAGCAAAATCAAAGGCAGAGGAAAAGATGACTAAAGATGATAAGTGTGGCGACAAAACTTTCTTCAGGTATATTCGGGAAAGGAAGAAGATCAGAGGTGGAATTGCAGGACTCAGAAGTGCTGCTAACGGACTCATGGAAAGTGACAGTGAAAAAGCAAAATTGCTAAATGAATACTTCTGCTCTGTTTTTATTAAAGAAAATCCTGGAGAAGGACCTCCTGTGACTCCCAAATATAAAAATGGGAATGAAGTAGATACCACACCATTCACAGAAGATGAAGTGTTAGAACAACTTGCAAAACTGAAAGTGGACAAGGCTATGGGACCGGATGGGATACATCCCAGGATACTGAAAGAGCTCAGAGAGGTTCTTGCAGGGCCGTTAAAGGACGTTTTCACAGATCCTTGGAAACAGGAGAGGTTCCTCAGGACTGGAGAATGGCTGATGTCGTATCTCTACACAAAAGTGGTGACAGGGAAGAAGTGTCAAACTACAGGGCTGTGAGCCTGACCTCGGTGGCGGGAAAAGTAATGGAGGCGCTCCTGAAAGAGCGAATAGTGAACTTTCTCAAAACCAACAGGATGCAAGACCCGAGGCAACATGGACAATCCTGCCAAACAAATCTGATTGAGTTCTTCGACTGGGTGACCAGGGAACTGGATCAGGGGCATGCAATGGATGTCATCTACCTGGATTTCAGCAAAGCCTTTGATACTGTTCCTCATAGGAGATTTATCAATAAACTCAGTAGCTTGGGGAAGGATCCCAAGATGGCAAATTGGATAAGAAATTGGTTGACTGACAGACGACAAAAGGTGATGGTAAATGGAGCTCACTCAGATGAACGGAAGGTGATTAGCGGGGTGCCCCAGGGTTCGGTTGTGGGCCCGACACTGTTCAATGTAATTGTGAGCGATATTGCTGAAGATCTGAATGGAAAAGTCTGTCTTTTTGCAGATGACACAAAAATTTGCAACAGAGTGGACTCCCCCGAGGGAGTGGTTAACATGAGGAAAGATCTACAAAAGCTGGAAGAATGGTCTAATGCCTGGCAATTATGATTTAATGTGAAGAAGTGCAGAGTCATGCACTTGGGTAGCAGAAATCCAAGGGAAATGTATGCAATAGGGGTTGAGAGGTTGGTGTGCACGGATCAGGAGAAAGACCTTGGTGTGATTATTTCTGTAGATCTCAAGGTGGCAAAACAGTGCGACAAGGCGGTGGCAAAAGCCAGGAGGATGTTGGGCTGCATACAAAGAGGAATTACCAGCAGAAAGGAAGAGGTACTTATGCCACTGTACAAGTCACTGGTGAGGCCTCACTTGGAATACTGTGTTCAGTTTTGGAGACCATATATTGCAAAGGATGTAAAAAGACTGGAAACTGTTCAGAGGAAGGCGACCAAAATGATTTGGAGCCTGCGTCATAAGCCTTATTAGAAGAGACTTGAAGACCTAAACATGTACACTTTGGAGGAGAGGAGGGACAGGGGAGATATGATTCAGACCTTTAAATACTTAAAGGGAAATAATGAACAAACAAACCTCTTCCAAAGACGGGGAAGCTGTAAAACTAGAGGGCATAACAGGAAGCTGCAAGGTGGTAATTGAAAGGCAATGTCAGGAAATACTTTTTCACTGAAAGGGTGGTGGATGTTTGGAACGCCCTCCCGATGGAAGTGGTGGGGGCAAACATGGTGATGGAATTCAAAATGGCATGGGACAGACACAGTGGATCCCTTTACAGCAACAGGATAAAATCAAAATAAATTGAACCATCTAAATTCTCAACAAATAGGGGTGTCCTACATGGAGTGGTGGGTTCACCCCTAAACAAAGACGTGGGAAGGGGCGGCCTGCACGGAGCGGCAGGTGCAACTATCCTTGCCATCATACTTGGCAGACTAGATGGATCATACTGGTCTTTATCTGCTGTCATTTACTATATTACTATGTTACTATAATGATCATAAATGATTTTTTCTTGACATTTACAGGGCATATTGTTTATGTGTGATGCTTACACTCACATACATATATATATTTCATTATGACAGGGAAAACAACAGTTCCCCCAATCTTGAGGGATTTTATTTAGGGCTCAAGTACATTACCACATACATACATTCACCCCTGTCATGTTGCTGCATACATCATTGCTCATATCCATCCACATATGACCATCTGCTTCAGTCATGTCTACCTCTGTCAGATGCTACACCATGCACAACCCAGTTAGCTTCTTACCATAACTACACATCACTCGCATCTATCATGTGTGTACTGTGCACAGCAGCACTGTCATGCCTTTCATGGACACATCAGGGCCCTAGAGCCTCCTTGTAGGCACACTTACGAATCATCCGAGACCACACACTGACATCAGGGCACATTCATAGACTATCCGTCACTTTGATGGCTGCAACATTATCTTACCACATACTGTGTGACACATAAGAAGCATGTAGGTCATTGAGGTCCATCTCCTCTTACCTTTCCTTCCATGCAGCCGGGGACAGCCCTACAGTTGGTTCACAGTGTTGGTGCCCTAGGTGAACACCAAGCTTTACACCCCCTCTCGCTGTCAAACTCCATTATTTAGCTTGGATTAGCCTGCTTTGGTTGCCCTCTGGAAGTAGCTGCCATAGGGAACTGTGTAGTTTGCCTACTGGTTGGGCTGGCCCTGCTGGCAGCTCCTGATATGCTACTTTCAGACAGGCTCCCTTAACCTGCATTATGATGACTGCCTTTTTCGGATGGTAAGGTGCATGATTGCCACCTTAACGCCCGGTATCCTCTTAGCGCCTGATAAGTGGTGCCTTGTTTCCTTAACGCCAGTACGCCTACTCCCCGCCCTGTCTTTTATCGCACACAAACACCCTTAACGCTGCCGTTTATGCTCATTATCTGGTGCTTCCTTAGCAGTCTTTAGTAAATATACCCCAAAGTGTGTTTCATCCCTAGTCTCCATTCCCCTTCTTTCCTTGGACATTCTCCTATAAATATCCTTTTCCCTATGCATATTTCCATTTCCTAATGCCCTTAAGAAGCTCATAGCCAATAGACTCAGCTTTTCTCAATGATCCAAACATGAGGTGAATGAATACAAGGATTTGCTTTTTGATGGTTATTTTTAAGGTGATTGAATTATTAATGCTTATGACAGATACACAAATGGATAGTAAGTAGCCATGGTTGGGGCCTTGAAAATTGGCACTACTGCTCACAAGTTTCAGACTTCTGCTAATTCATCTTTTCATGTGCATGCTGCAATATGGCCAATATACATGCACAGATTTTTTATTCATACTGTAGTTTTATGCAACAGCGACCCTTTAAATATCTGTCCTTTATCTTATTCATCTTCATAGACTTAAATTACTCTTTTAAGTAGTTCTTCCCTGTATTATTCACTTCCATAGGCTTCAATGGAATCACCATTTTAAGTATCAAAGTCACCAAACTCTTACTCAGTGATGGCTCAGCAGATTCAAAAGATATTTAATTTTGTTTGTTTCCATGTCGACATACATGAACTCAGATATGCTGTTGCCAGCTCATCAGGTGTGTTTTGGAGGGTGCCGGAAACGAGAATAAGGAAGCTTCTTGTTTTCTCAGCAGCTGCCTCGACTAGTGAGTGCCTTATTTGTGAGTCATCCTTGTGTAGTCTCACAGTCAGGTAACATATGAAATATTGCATTGATTATTTTTTATTTCCGAGTATTTAGAAATTAAATCACAAGAAATTACTTTTGTAACAGAAAAGAAAATTATCACAAATAACTGATAAGAGAAAAAATAAATCAAGTAACATATTACGGAATAAGGGATAAATGCCACTAGCCCATAAATAAAGGGAGAGGCCACAACCAATATTAGTCACAAGAAATAAATGAATGAGCGGTGTAATACTGTCCATTTAGTCCGGTCAACACTCCTCCATCATCTCTATAAAGGGGTCACAGGGCCTATTCTAGAGATTTTAAAGTCAATTTGTAATAAATTGTACAAGATGACTAGGCTCAAAGAAGGTATACTTGACCCCTTGATTTTTAACCAAAACATTTACATGTTAAACAAAAATTGTTTTGTGCACTTCTGAGTCAACTTTTAAACATCAGGGAATATTCTTTGTTGTATTTGTCTGTCGTAGATAGCTTTTGAGCTCTTTTGAGCAGGAACTATCTCTTGCATGTAATGTATGGTGCTGTGAACGCCTTGTAGAGCTATACAAATGATAAGTAATAGTAGTAGTAGAGAGCCCATAAACAACTCGTCTTTGTCCTTCAAAAATAATTTTCATAGCCAATCACAATAAGGCTCCAAAGCAACTGTATTTAACAGAGTGGCATCTTTCGCTCCATCCCAGATTTCTCAAGAGAAGCAGTAAGATTCAAAAAGAATCAAAGGAAAGTTGCGAACCCAAAGAAGAAGCCATTATCTCCTTTCTCTTAGCTGAAGGAAGATACAAAGCTCTAAAAAGTGGATACAATGATTGATTATTGTGGAATCTTCAGAATTGATATGGCATAACTCTTAAATTTTCCTTGTATGCCTACCTTTTCCCCTCTTGAAATGTTTAAAAGCCAGAGATTCCTTTTGCTAACCGAATTCTCCAAAGCTTCAAGCATAGGAGGAGGCCCAGACATTAATCACAGTACCAAGTCAGAATATTTAGGGGCATGTTTATAAAAGGTTAACGTACGTTAAATGCTGCCACTGCCTATTCATTTCTATGTGCTATTGTAGCACTTAATGCAAGTTAACATTACTTAATGTGGGTTAAGCTTTAGTAAACATTCCCTTTAGTTTCAAATTAGGTGATTCTTGTTTGCAATGAAGCCACATCTCACCTTTGCTGTTGTAAATGTTGAGCAGATCACAAGAGTATACAAGTATGTTAAACCAAAGTAAACTGTGAAGACAGAGATATCTCTAAAGTATGTAATCCATCCCATAATGCTTGAAAGTTAAATTGTAAAGGTCTCATCAAAAATGTCTTCAGGTGCAGCGGAAATGCAGTTCCAGGTTGCTCATACGGGGAACCTTCTCTAGAACCATAGTCTTCACAGCAGTGGCGTAGTGAGACCTCAGTTTTTGAGGGGACCCAGAGGTAACATGGATGGGAACTAGGCATACATGAGTCTGAGCCATGCTAGATACACTCTAATGTTTATAAGTGCACAGAGCAGCTTTTAAACTAGATAATAGGGAAAAGCTGACAGTCGCTCAAGAGCGCATGGTTCGGAACAATGTATCCTTGAAGGATACAAGCAAAAGATTCAAGTTAGGGCATAACAGTGGAGAGGTTCCAGTAAATACAAAAGTAGCACAAATGCCCTTGAGTACAGAACAGACAGAGCTTAAAGATTCCAAATTACCCCTGCCAGATTAATATGAATAAAATACAGCCTCTAAAATGCTTGTATGCAAATGCTAGAAGTCTAAAAAATAAGATGGGAGAGTTAGAATATATGGCACTAAATGAGAGGTTAGATATGATTGGTATCTCAGAGACATGGTGGAAGGAGGACAACCAGTGGGACACTGTGATACCTGGGTACAAACTATATCGTAATGACAGAGCTGATCAAATTGGTGGAGGACTTGTGCTCTATGTTAGAGAGGGCATTGATTCAAAAGGATTAACGTTTTGCAGGAAACAAAATTCACTGTAGAATCTCGATGGATTGAAATTCCATGTAAAAAGGAGAAGGAAAAGGTGATGGCAGTGGGGGTGTACTATCGACTGTCTGGCCAGAACAAACAAATGGGTGATGAAATGCTCAAATAAATCAGGGAAGCTAACAATAGTTACAACACAGTAATAATAATGGGTGATTTTAATTACCCCAGTATCGACTGGGTCATTGTCATGGCAGGACATGCTAGGGAGATAAAATTTCTAGATGAAATAAATGACTGCTTCTTGGAGCAGCTGGTTCATGAACCGACCAGAGGGGAAGCATTTTGGACCTAGCCCTTAGTGGAACACAAGATCTGGTGCAAGAGATAAGGGTGTTGGAGCCACTTGGCAATAGTGATCATAGCATGATCATGTTTGATTTAATAAATGAAGGAAGGATGGTAAGGAAATCTACAGTACTATCTTTTACATTTCAAAAGGGAGGCTATGATAAAATGAGGAATTTAAGAAGAAGCTTGCTTTGGAAGCAAAAACATATAATAAAGACTTTTTCAAGTACATTTATAGCAAAAAAAACCTCTGAGAGAGTCAGTTGGACCATTAGATGGGTAAAAGGGGCACTAAGAGGGGACAAGGCCATAGGGGAGAGACTGAATGAATTCTTTGCTTCAGTCTTTACTGAGGAAGATGTAGGAATATTACCCATGACTGAAATGGTATTTAAAGGAGATGCTGCGGAAGAATTGAAAGAAATATCGATATACAGGGAAGAAGTATTACAACTATTTGATAAACTGAACAGTAGAAAATCACCTGGACCGGATGGTATACATCCGAGGGCGTTGAAAGAACTGAAATATGAGATTGAAGACCTACTATTAGTAATCTGTGAACTATCATTAAAATCATCTTAATATCTGAATATTGGAGGATGGCCAATATAATCCCAATTTTTAAAAAGGGTTTCAGGGGTGATCTGGGAAAATGCAGACCAGTGAGCCTGATGTCAGTACCAGGAAAACTGGTGGAAACCATCGTAAAGAACAAAATTACTGAACATGTAGATAGTCATGGTTTAATGGGTGACAGCCAACATGGCTTTAGCCAAGGAAGGTCTTGTCATACTAATCTATTATGTTTTTTTGAAGGTGTGAATAAACAGGTAGACAAAGGTGAGTCGGTTGCAGGAACATACGAGCCCTGTGCGAGCGGTGCGGCTGCACAGGGTGCAAAGACTTCAGGGGCACATTTTGGCTGTCTGCCGTTGCCTGCCGCCGGCAGTGGCAGGCAACAGCAGAGAGCCGAAATATGCCCCTGAAGTCTTCCCGCCAGCACACTAAGCAGGTCTGGTCTCTCCATGAGGGACCAGACCTGCTTAGCGTGCTGGCGTCAGGCGGCTTGCACATCGGGTGCGCGCCTCTTCTCTCCCGCCCCCATAAAGTGGCTAGATGGGGGTGCAGGAGTGGGGGCGTGCGCCCAATGTGCAAGTCACACAGGGCTCATTTCACCATCAGTACGGCCCTGTTCGGTTGATATAGTGTATCTGGACTTTCAGAAAGCCTTTGGCAAGGTCCCTCATGAGAGACTTTTGGCAAAATTAAAAGGTCATGGGATAGGAGGCAGTGTACTATTGAGAATCAGGAACTGGTTAAAAGCAGAGGGTAGGGCTAAATGGCCAATTTTCCCAATGGAGAAATGTGAATAGCAGTGTACCCCAGGAATCTGTGCTGGATCTGCTGCTTTTTAACATATTCATAAATGACCTGGAAAAGGGAATAACGAGTGAGGTTATCAAATTTGCAGATGATACAAAAAAAATTTAAGTTGTTAAAACCCATGAGGATTGTGTAAAATTGCAAGAGGATCTTGATAAATTGGAAGACTGGGCATCCAAATGGCAGATTAAATTTAATGTGGACAAGTGCAAAGTTATGTAGGTAGGAAAGAAAAAAATCAAACTACGGTTACACGATGCAAGGTTCCACATTAGGAACCACCACCCAGGAAAAAGATTTAGGTATCATCGTGGATAACATGTTACATGTTAAAACCCTCCGCCCAGTGTGCAGAGGTGGCCAAGAGAGCAAATAGAATGCTGGGTATCATAATGAAAGGAATGGAGAATAAAACAAAGGATATTATAATGCCTCTGCATCGTTCCATGGGGCGACCACTCCTTGAATATTGTGTGCAATTCTGGTTGCCGTATCTTAAAAAGGATATAGCGATATTAGAAAAGGTACAGAGAATAGCCACCAAAATGGTAAAGGGGATAGAAGGATAACCCTGTGAAGAGAGGCTAAAAAGGTTAGGGCTCTTCAACCTGGAAAAGAGATGTCTGAAGGGAGATATGATGTTGTTGTTGTTAAGCGCCATCGAGTCAGTGTCAACTCATGACAACTCTCTGGATAGTTGTCCTAAATTGTGTTTGGTCTTTAATCAGGTTGAGAGACTGGTACCCGTAGCTGCTGTTACTGTATCAATCCATCTCATTGCTGGCCTTCCTCTTTTGCATTGACCTTCTATCTTGACAAGCATGATGTCTGTCTCTAATGATCTCTGTCTTCTCATGATGTGTCCAAAGTATGAAAGTCAAAGTCTTGTCATCTGAGCTTCTAGAGAAAGCTTAGGTTAGATCTCTTTTATTACTGACTGGTTTGTTCTTCGGGCAGTCCATGGTATACGCAGAATTCTCTGCCAGCACCATAATTCAATTCTTCCTGTTTATCTTTTTCACTGTCCAACTTTCACATCCATATGATGTTATTGAAAATACCATGGCTTGAATGAGTCGAATCTTTGTATGGTCTATAAATTAATAAATAGAGTGGAACGGATAAATGTAGATTGATTGTTTATGCAATCAAAATATAGAAAAACTAGGAGGCATGCAATGAAGCTACAGGGTAACTTATTTAAGACTAATAAGAGAAAATATTTTTCACTCAACGTGTAATCAAACTCTGGAATTTGATACCAGAGGATGTAGTAAAAGCTGTTAATGTAACCGGGTTTAACAAAAGTTTGGACAAGTTCGTGGAGGAAAGGTCCATAAACCATTATTAAAAGGGACCCAGAATATCCACTGCTTGCCCCAATACAAGCACTGTGGAACCTGTGTCTTTTGCGGAAACTGCTAGGTACTTGTGACCTAGATTGTCCACTGTTGGATACGGGATACTGGGCTTGGTGGACCTTGGTCTGACCCAGTATGGCATATCTTATGTTCTTATGTTCTTACATTCTTAACTGCTGACAGATTTTCAGGTAAACAGTCTGCAACATTAAATCAATTGCTGAACATATAAATATAAATAGTACTATGTGCTGTCTGCCACTGTGTCCATAGAATAACATGAGTACTGCAACAGATAGGGCATGCTACTTTAGATTGTGAGCCCTTCGGGGACAAGGGAATAAATAGTGCCTGTTAGCATATATCTGTAAACCGCTTGATCCAATGAAAAAGCAGTATATAAGCACAGCTAAATAAATAAAATAAATAAATTATCCATAATATCCTGGAAAGAGGATTCTGGGCTTGATGTACTCTTGGTCTGACCCAGTATGGCATATCTTATCTTCTTATGCTGTTTATATGCAACAAAAAGAGTTTAAGTAGCCTGCAAATCCTGACACTATACACTGGACTGACAGGCAAGGCCTCGGAAGTGCACAGTTCTTTGAAAAAGCCCTCACTTAAGATTCCGCTTCTTGCCGCCAACATCAGGAGAATCAGCAGCAAGAAGCTCAATTCTAAGCACGGGCTCTTTCAGAAACTTGTGCGCTTCGAAGTCCTGCTGGTTCCACTCATCTCTGATGCATACTCTTTGCTGCTCCCTCTGGAAATAGAGACATCTAATTGCAGGCCTGCAATCCTTACAAATACAATTCTACAAAAGGTTCTGTATTTGGCAGAGCCTTTGTAAAATACAGTGGGAATTTTCTGCACCTCTGCCTATCTAAAAGTTGTCTTCACACAATTAAATAGAAAAGGGAAAAAGGCAACATTTGGAAGCTGTGTATAGTATGGGGAAAAGGTTCCCGATCTAGAAGTCTTAATGGAAGAGGGAAACTTGGATTTAGTGGCAGTACATGAAGACCAGTGAATAGGATATAGTTATATTGAGCTATAATCTATTCAGAAAAGACAAAATAGGAAGAGGGAGAAGTGATGTTATAGATCCTTGTAAGAACAGCATTTGGTAAATTAAGAATTTTTCTTCACCATTTATGTATGGACATTTGTTGAGTGTGTGATGTGGCAGCAAAAATACATTGGCTTATGATTTTTGTTAATCCTCCTCCTCCACCACTGCGGCAGCAGCAGTGTCAACATCCTCAGTGCCCTTTTATTTCTGGTCTTTGGACCCTGCTCCTTCACTGTCATCCTGGGCCAATATGACCTCTGTTATGGAATCTTCTCCCAGGGGGCTGGCTGCTGGGGTCTGTGCTGCTCCCCTCCAGGACATCTGCAGACTCCTCATCTCCTCTAAGTAGGACATGAAATACTATTGCTCCCCTCCAGGACATCTGCAGACTCCTCATCTCCTCTAAGTAGGACATGAAATGCTATCAGTCACTATGTTGTAGCTGTCTACCCACCTCATGTCATGTTAGTGCTGTGCACCCTTTCCACACATATGTACCATCTAATGCATTGTTACACAGTGTGTGTGACAGTGGTGGCCATGCCCCATCACATCATCCCTGGTCAAGGCAAGCTGTGGCATGCAAGTGAGAGGACCAGGACTGTGGGCAGAAGCAATATGGGTGGAGTCAAAGTACTGTGCCCTCCAGTGACACACACTTCATGTCCACAGCAAGCCACATGCTCAAAAGTGCACAATGCAGGTGGCTGTTAGCTGGGATCATTGTTTAGGGGTGTTGCCAGCACACATTCCATCACCACATCGACAGTGAGACACATCCACCAAAAGCCCTCATGCCCAGAGATGTGTGCTGGTCCCTATCCATAGCAGATGTAGCAACCTGGCAAGTAGTGAAATGTCACTTGGGAAAGATGGGTGGCGATGAGTCTGGTGTTGTGCTAGGGGGCAGGACACAAAGAGTTTGGGCTGGGGTGGATCCTGCTCACACACCTCCATAGCAGAGGGTCTTTGAAGTGACCTAGGTGTCCCTTGGAGGCTCCTTTCAGATCTCTCAGAGACCATAGTGGTAGTAGGGTACTGTGACGTGAAATAGCTCTGTGGGTCATGATCTCTGAATATACAGCATAGACTAGTGGTGAGGGTACCAGAGAATCAGGCTGGCAGTGCAGCAATCCAGCCTCAGGGAGTGGAAATATCCAAAGCGCATGACTTTCAGACACTACAGCATTGATGACTAGGACCCAGGTGATAGTTCACAGATTACTAATAGCAGGTCTGCAATCTCATATTTCAGTTCTTTCAACACCCTCAGATGTATGCCATCCAGTCCAGGTAATTTGCTACTCTTCAGTTTATCAAATAGTTGTAAAATATTTTCCTGATTTATTGATATTTCTTTCAATTCTTCTGAAGCATCACCTTTAAATACTGTTTCAGGAATGGGTAGCTTCCCTACATCTTCCTCAGTAAAGGCAGAAGCAAATAATTCATTTAGTCCCTCTGCTATGGCCTTGTCCTCTCTTAGTGCACCTTTCACCCCTCTATCATCTCATTGTCCAACTGACTCTCACAGGTTTTTGATATGAATGTACTTGACAATGTTTTTATTATGTATTTTTACTTCCACGGCAAGCTTTTTTTCATATTCTTTCTTTGCCTGTCTTATCAATGCCTTGCATCTAACTTGGCAGTGTTTATGCTATTTCCTGTTTTCATCATTTGGCTCCTTTTCCATTTCCCGAAAGATGATTTTTTTTTGCTACAACAGCCTCTCTGACATCACATTTTAACCATGCTCACAATTTTTTGGCCTTTCTTCCACTCTTCTTAAAGTGTGGAATAGATCTGGTTTGGGCTTCCAAGATAGTATTTATAAACAATGCCCATGCTTGATGTAAATCTTTAACCTTTTCAACTGCTACTTTTAGTTGCTTCTTAACTATTTTCCTCATTTTATCATAGTCTCCCTTTTGAAAGTTAAAAGGTAGCACTGTGGATTTCCTTGCTGTCCTTCCTCCATTTATTAAATCAAATGTGTTCATTCTATAATCACTTTTGTCAAGTGGCCCTAGCACCCTTATCTCTTGCACCAGATCCTGTGTTCCACTAAGGACTAGGTCCAAAATAGCTTCCCCTCTTGTTGGTTCATGAACCAGCTGCTCCAAGAAGCAATCATTTATTTCATCTAGAAACTTTAACTCCCTAGCAAGTCCTGCCATGACATTGACCCAGTCAATACTGGAGTAATTGAAATCACCCATTATTATTACTGTGTTGTAACTTTTGTTAACTTCCCTGATTTCTTTTAGCATTTTATCATCCATTTGTTAAGTCTGGCCAGGTGGTCATTAGTACACCCCCACTGTCATTGCCTTCCTCTTTTTACATGGAATTTCTATACAGAGAGATTCTATAGTGTATTTTGTTTCATGTAAAACTTTAATCCTGTGTGACTCAATGCCCTCTATAAAATAGAGTGCAACCCCTCCACCAATTTGATCTACCCTATCATTGCGATATAGTTTGTACCAGGAATCACAATGTCCCATAGGTTTTCTTCCTTCTTACAAGTCTCTGAGATACTAATTATATCTAACTTCTCATATAGTACTATATATTCTAACTCTCCCATCTTATTTTTTAGACTTCTAGCATTTGCATACAGGCATTTTAGAGGTTGTATTTTATTCATATGAATCTGGTTATCAATTGACAGAGGTAATTTGGAATCTTTCAGTTCTGTTTGCTCTGTACTTAAGAGTATCTGGGCTACTTTTACCTTTATTGGAACCTCTCTGTTGGGATGCCCTAACTTCCCTCTTTTGCTAGTATCCTTCAAAGATACATCCTTCTGAACCATATGCTCTTGTGCGACTGTCAGCTTTCCCATATTATTTAGTTTAAAAGCTGTTCTATCTCCTTTTTAAAGGTTAATGCTGGCAGCTGGGTTCCATCCTGGTTAAGGTGGAGCCCATCCCTTTGGAAAAGCCCCACCTTTCCCCAGAATGTTGCCCAGTTCCTAACAAATCCAAAACCCTCTTCCTTGCACCATCATCTCATCCACGCATTGAGACTTGAAAGAACTACCTGACGTTTGGGTCCTGCACATGGAATGGGAATCATTTCAGAGAATGGTACCCTGAAGTTCTGGATTTCAGTTTCCTACCTAAAAGCCTAAATTTGGCCTCCAGAAACTCCCTCCCTCACTTTCATATGTCATGAGTACCAACATGTACCAAGACAGCAGTCTCCTCCCCAGTGCTATCCAAAACCTTGTATAGGTGGCACGTGAGGTCCGCTACCTTTGCATCATGCAGGCATGTTACCAGGTGATCCTCATATCCACCAATCACCCAGCTATCTACATGCCTAGTGATTGAATCACTAACTATAATGGCTATCTTAACCCTTCCCTCATGGGCACATGGCCCTGGAGAAACCTCCTCAGTGTGAGAGGATTTTACATCACTTGGATGACAGGTCCTAGCTACAAGATCACTTCCGGCCACACCAAAGTGATGCTGTCCTGTCACATGATCTCTCTCCTCCATGGAACAGGGAGGCTGCCAAACTGGAGGTGGAAGATGGCATTCAGTCTCTTACAGATGCCCAGCCAGAGTTTCTATTTTTAATAAGCACTCTCTTAGTCCAGGAGCACTTCCGACAACAAGATTTCCATCTCACCCTGGCAGAAATTATCCTTTCTGATGAGCAACCTTTGTTTTGGAGTCACAACTATGCTTGAGGCAACACTAATTATAGTGTTTCTACAATGGGGCTGCACACATCTGTTTTCCCATATATATATAAATGTGCAGAGGGGCATTACTTATATATCCCCAATTTACACGAATACTGTTCTGAAATGAGCCACAGGTAGAGATGTGTATGAATGTGCCTGGTGACCTTTTTAGAAATGGGGGGGGGGGGGGGAGTCACTTAGACATGCTATACATTTTCCAGTGCAAAATAGCCAGCTCTTTGCCAGCAGATGGGATGCGTCCTCAAACACCTCAGCTGCTTCCAAGCCTGTGTTGGGATATGGATGCGGTGCATGGGCCCTTGCATGGGATCACATGTCTGAGGGGCGTACTCTGTTTGCCATTGTCTGGTATGTCCACAAATGTTGCCACATCTGCATGTATCCTTAGGAACCTGCTCCCTCACAATGTGTGGCTGTTTTTTGGGTTGAGGGCAAGGTGGTGGGTGAGACAGCTCAGTGTGGTGTAACCCTCTGGCTGATCAAAATGCTTTTTCTTCTTCCCCTGCAGATGGCATACAGATATAAGTGAGAGAGGAACACCAGGGAGGGATGGGAAGGTGGTGGGGGATATATGGGGGATGGGAGGATGTGTGTTTTACCTTTGTAGATATGTGCTCTACAAGGTCCCCACAGCCCGTTTTAAACTCCTCATAGGGGGAGGGAGCCTGAAACCTGCCATTGGTGTCTGGCATTTGCCATGTCTGCTATGCACACATGGCATCCATTGCCATGTAGACCTGTCTGTGTATATAGCATGTTTCCACTGTGTGCAGACCATTAATAAAGATCCAGTCTACACTGAGTGCCTGTCTTTCGCCTCACTTCTACATGAGCGTATGTGCAGTGCCTGCCATGTCCCCTGCCTGATGTGGTGGTGCCTTCCTCCAACTGGCTGTCCTATGTGGGTACATGAGCTGTGGGACACTGCAGGGTGGATGGGTACATAACTAATGGCAGTCCACAGACGTGGTAAGACCTGTGCAGTCAGTAGAGCCCTTTACTCAAGCTGATGACAGCCATGGTTGGAGATGGACAACACCTGGCACAGTAGCTTTGTCTTGGTGTGTATACTGTGGCAGGTGCAGGTTCCTGAGCTATCAGTGATTGTAGGGTGGATGGTGCATAGCCAATGGTAGTCCATGGACATGGTGAATCCTATGTAGTTGTTGGGGCCCCTGACTCAAGATGATAACAGCAATGGTTAGACAACTTCTGCCACAGGAACCCTGTCCTGGTTGTGTATTGGAAGCATGGTGTGAATCTCCTGACATTGCATGCTGGCATGGATGTACAGACATGTCTCTGCATGCTATGCCATTTCCCTCTGGCCACCACTTCCCCTGCACCATCCTATGGATGATAGCTGTGAGCATGTGCCATGTGGAAGGGATTCTCTGGGCAAAGGATGGGAGACACATGGCCTATGCTCCTGGAGGCCAGTTTGGGAATACATAACTTTGTGTGCGAGTATGCTTCTAAGGCTCTTGCATTGGTCATGTGCCAGTCCAGGTGTCTCCAGGTTGGCTGAGGATGCTGCTGCAGGCTGGGCCCCAATGCCAGCCATATAGGTATCCGTGTGCCCCTGGGTGGTGCCATGGGACACATGCAGTAGTTATGGGATTGTGGTGAGCAGCAGTGGTGCTTGGATGCACTAAAAAGCGCAATTCAAGACATATCTTGCCAAGGAAACTTATTTTATTTTTGGGACCAACAGGGCCTCTTAGGCTAGAGTTGAGTGAGTTCTGCAAAGAACTGCTGCACCTCCCATTGCAGGGGTGTGAAGTGCTACAGGACTGACTCCTGGTGACCTAGCAGCCCCTGGGATTTCTTGACAAGGTGTGGCCAGAAGTAAATTGCCAGGCCTTTCTTCGGAGGCAATGGAGGATAAAGTGATTTGTCCAAGGCACAAGGAGTGTCCGTGGCAATCAAACCCCAGTGTTTTGGTCACCAGGCCACTACTCTAACTACTAACATAAGAACATAAGATATGCCATACTGGGTCAGACCAAGGTCCATCAAGCCCAGTATCCTGTTTCCAATAGTGGCCAATCTAGCTCATACGTACCTATCAGTTTCCCCAAAAGACACAGGTTCTACAATGCTTGTACTGGGTCAAGCATTGATATCCTGGGTCCCTTCTTAATAATGGTTTATGGGCCTTTCCTCCAGGAACTTGTCCAAACCTTTTTTAAACCCAGCTACACTAATAGCCTTTACTACATCCTCCGGTGACAAATTCCAGAGTTTGATTACACGTTCAGTGAAAAAAAAAATTCTTTTATTAGTCTTAAATAGTTTACCCTGTAGCTTCATTGCATGTCCTCTAGTCTTTCTATATTCTGATAACGTAAACAATCGATCTACGTTTACACGTTCCACTCCGTTCATTAATTTATAGTCTTCTATCATATCTTCCCTCAGCCGTCTCTTTTCCAGGTTAAAGAGCCCTAACCTTTTTAGACTCTCTTCATAGGAGTATCCTTCCATCCCCTTTACCATTTTGGTGGCTCTTCTCTGAACCTTTTCTAATAACGCTATATCCTTTTTAAGATACAGTGACCAGAATTGCACACAGTATTCAAGTTGCGGTCTCACCATGGAACGATATAGAGGCATTATAATATCTTTTGTTTTATTTTCCATTCCTTTCATTATGATACCTTGCATTCTATTTGCTCTCTTGGCCGCCGCTGCACACTGGGCCGAGGGTTTTAACATGTTATCCACAATGACGCCTAAATCTTTTTTCCTGGGTGGTGGTTCCTAATGTGGAACTTTGCATCGTGTAACCATAGTTTGGGTTGTTCTTCCCTAGGTGCAGAACTTTGCACTTGTCCACATTAAATTTCATCTGCCATTTTGATGCCCAGTCTTCCAATTTATCAAGATCCTCTTGCAATTTTTTTAAAATAGTTTTGTGTCATCTGCAAATTTGATAACCTCATTCATTATTCCCTTTTCCAGGTCATTTATGAATATGTCAAAAAGCAGCAGACCCAGCACAGATCCCTGGGGTACACCACTATTCACCTTTCTCCACTGGGAAAATTGGCCATTTAGCCTTACCCTCTGCTTTCTATCTTTTAACCAGCTCCTGATCCACAATAGTACACTGCCTCCTATCCCATGACTCTTTAGTTTTGCCAAAAGTCTCTGATGAGGGACCTTGTCAAAGGCTTTCTGAAAGTCCAGATACACTATATCAACTGACTCATCTTTGTCCACCTGTTTATTCACACCTTCAAAAAAACATAACAGATTAGTAAGACAAGATCTTCCTTGTCTAAACCATGTTGGCTTTCTCCCATTAGGCCATGACTATCTACATGCTGAGTAATTTTGTTCTTTATGATGGTTTCTACCATTTTTCCCGGTACTGACGTCAGGCTCACTGGTCTGTAGTTTCCCGGATCACCCCTGGAGCCCTTTTTAAAAATTGGCATTACATTGGCGATCCTCCAATCTTCAGGTATTACAGATTTTTTTTTTTTTTAATTTTTTATTTAGGTTTTTATGCATCAATAGGCAATACATCCAATACAAAAACATTTTCTGGTAACAATTTATACCAAACCACACCAACCATCTAACACTACCAAGTCAGCCACCCCCCAGAACCGTAACCACTGACCTATACTAATTAATAGGCAGCAACTAGGAAATAAACACTTGTATGATAATTGAGATTGTGCCCTCACTGATCACTCATTTCGTATTATCCTGAGTATGACTACTGCTATTAAAGCCTAGTTGAACACCAGACACTAAACATAGACACACCTGCTTGTACCCATTAAACATGCACCCACTAATAGACATATCTCTTATGCTGTGGTAAATTGTCACATCTTAACAACATTCCCAACTACCCCCCTCCCCCACCCCCCCACCCCCCCCCCCCCGCCGTTGCACAACCTATATTCATGTCAATGAATTTACATCATTTTCAGAACTTAAACCTCCTACATTACAAAGATATAGGCATTTAAATTCCAACACAGCACTATACACCCTCATTGTTCCACCCCGACACACCCCTCATTTAACCCCTCCCCCCTTTCCCTCCCCTCCCCCACTTCCCCCACCTCTCCAGGCCCATCAGCCCTTCCGCATGCCCCCCTACTACCTATTCACCCTCTACTCCCCATCCCCCCTCCCTTGCCATGCCCCCCTCTTAATGTCCCTCTATCCCCCTTCCTTCCCACTAGCCAAACATCGTACCCCTGCAATACTCCACGAAAGGCCGAAACCTTATGATCCCTATAAGCAGCAATTTCACACATATTTCGCAAGCAATTCAATCGGTTCACTATCTCACTCACTGATGGTGCTGCAAGACATTTCCAGTGTGCCATTATCTCTCCCCTCGCAGCCCCTATGCAATACCCTATCATCATCTGCATCTCCCTCCCTCCCTCTTCTAACATTTCATTCAAGATCACCATAGCTGGCGTTAGGTTAACCCATACTCCTGTAACTTCCCTTATTACCTCCTCCCAGTCCTTCCACATCCGCTGTATAACCGGAGACAATCACACAGGAGATGTTTTAAATCCCCTTTCTCTTTGCAGCCCCGCCAACACTCACCCGACTCCTCCCGGTGAAAAGTCCTCATCCTCCATGGCGTCCAATACACCTGGTACTGTACTTTCAAACTATTCTCCAGGTAAGATGTTCCTGGTGCCAGCCTTTTAGACCAGGTGTATATGTTATTTATTTATTTATTTAATACACACTTATATACCGCTTCTTCCAGCGATCAGCAGCGGTTCGATTTCATCTTTGGGGGTTGTCAAATCAAGACTGGGAGGAGGGGATAGTATTAGATCTGAGGGTATGTCACAGCACACAGGGTTAGTGTATTGGGGAAAGGCCTACACATTTTTACATTTATACATACATATTTACATCTTTATACATATAGCGGTTTCAAAAAGCGTATTATTATCTGATTGCTTTGCTACGACTCTATCGAAACTTGAGAGTCATAGTTGATTGTAGTGACTTTTGAATAGGTGAGTTTTTAGCTCCTTCCTGAAATTGGTAATGTCCTTGATTAAACGCAGCTCAAATGGGAGTTGATTCCAGATAGTTGGCGTAGAGAATGAGAAAGCTCTGCGACTCGTACTTGTTTTCACAGTTCTGATGTTGATGGGGACTTGCAGGGTGCCCGAATTGGTGATTCTCCTGTCCCTATTTGTAGGTTGCGTGCTGGTAAGTGAGGAAAGGAATGAGGGGGCTATGTTATTGATAAGTTTGAACGTGGTTACCAGCATCTTGTATTGTATCCTGGCCGCAATTGGTAGCCAATGTAGCTCGATTAAAATGGGGGTAATGTGTTCAGCAATGCTTGTGCCCATTATGATCCTGGCTGTCACATTTTGGGCCATCTGAAGGATATTTAGTGATTTTTTAGGCAGACCTTGTAAGATGGCATTACAGTAGTCTAGGTGTGGCATAATGAGTGCTTGTGCAACAGACCGAAAATCACAGGATTCTATTATTTTCCTTAGAGGTTGTATCACCCTCAGTTTATGGAAGATGGCCTTGTTTGTTTTACGTAGGTGTGTATCCATTTTTAGGTTGCAGTTGAGTGTGACTCCTAGATATTTAATTTCATTTTTCGTGTTGTACGTGTTGTTGCATAGGGTGATTGTAGGAGGGGGCTTGAAGTTCGGTTTACTGGATTATATACATGACTTCTGTTTTCTTGTGGTTAATTGTCATGTTGTTTCTCTGTAGCCATCTTAACATCTCGTCCAGGCAGGTTTCGAGGTGTGTATAATTAGGGTCTGAGGTATCCAATTGTGTGTAAAGCATAATATCATCTGCATAAATGTGGTAGTTGATGTTATGCCTTTTGAAAATGTCACAGAGGGGTTGCATGTAAATGTTGAACAGTAGTGCCGAGAGAGCCGAACCCTGGGGTATGCCCTGTGTTTGAGTGAATGCTTCAGCTTTTTCACCATTGAATTGTACTTGTGGCCTTCTGTTTGTTATGTAGGAGGAGAACCATTTGAGTGGGGTTCCCATAATTCCTATAGATTCCAGTTTGTTAAAGAGGATCCCATGATGTACAGTGTCAAAGGCGGCAGAGATGTCAATGAAAATGAGTATAAATATTTTCTTCCTGTCTTCTAGGCCTTTGAGGAGGTTGTTCATTAGAGCTAACAAAAGTGTTTCAACTCCATGGTTTCTTCTGAACCCGTATTGCTGTTTGTCTAGGATATCACGGTCATCGAGGTGATCTTGAAGTTGTATGAGCACTGTCTGTTTGTCTAGGGTATCACGGTCATCGAGGTGATCTTGAAGTTGTATGAGCACTGCTTTTTCAATGATTTTTGCCAGGAACGAAATGCTGGAGATGGGACGGTATGAGGTTGGGTCTTCCTTGTTGAGTGTGTTGTTCTTTAGGATTGGCCTTATTATAGATTGCTTTAGTTGGTCAGGCATAATTCCTTGACTTAGTGACTGGTTTACAATGTGGGATATTTATGCCACCTCTCTCTATCCCAGTCTCCACCAAGGGCCTTTTCCCATTCCACCTCCCCCTTAATGTCTCCCTGGGTCCCCCCCCCCGACCCGCTCTCCCTCCCGGGGATATTAATTCTGCATACAAGTGAGCAATTACCCCCTTTATACCTCCCCTCTCTCCATTATTCTCTCAAAGCTCGTTACCGCCTTTTGAAGATCCTCCCTCACCCCTCTTTTACTTAGAAATGATACCACCTGCATGTATGCAAAGTACTCAGTGCCCCGCAACCCAAATTCCTCTTGCAGACTCCCCCAACTCTTTAACACTCCTTTCTTGTTTAAAAACTGCCCTATAGCTACTAACCCCTTGCCCTGCCAATCCCTAAACCTCCCCCCTTCTTGCCCCGGTGGGAACTCCCTCAGCCCCACGATTTGCATACTCCTAGTATAACGTTTCCCCCTCAGAAGATGGCTCCGTGTTCGCAGCCACAATTCTTTCGTATACTCCCTATACGGATTACTCCCCCTACCCTCTTCAGATTTCGCCCCCGGATCCCAGATCCACGCCCCCAGGCTCTGTCCCCGCTGCTGCTCCTGTTCCAATTGCACCCACCTTGGCATCTCTCCTTCTCCCTGCCAGCTTTTCAGTGCTTGCAATTGCGATGCCAGGTAATACTTCTCCACCCAGGGTACCCCTAGTCCTCCCTCCCTTGTGCCCCTATACATCGTACTCCGCGCCACCCTCGAGGCCTTCCCATCCCATACGAACTCCACCATTACCCGCTGAACTTGTTTCAAATAATTCCGGGATGCCCTACACGGTAGGGAGCTAAACAAGAATATAAAGCGAGGCAGGACATTCATCTTTACGACTGCTATTCTACCCAACCACGTTAAATATAAACCCTTCCACTTCTGCAAGTCCTTCCACACCTCCTGCAATAGCGGCCCATAATTCCATTGCCCGAGATTAGTAATACTTTTCCCCATGTTAATCCCTAAATAGCGATAGGTACTCTCCACCCACTTAAACGCAAAGCCACCCTTTAAACTCGTGACCAACTCATCCCCTAGATTAAACCCTATAATTTACGATTTGCTCCCATTTATTTTATACCCTGCCACCCTACTATAGCTCTCTGTTTCCCTCATTAACACCGGCAGGGAAAGCAACGGTTCCCGGATTGTGAATATTACATCATCTGCGAAGAGTGTAATCTTAGTTTCGCTCCTATTCATATTTACCCCCTTTATATCCTGCATCCTACTCACCTTTTCCGCCAAAGGCTCGATTACTAAAACAAAAAGCAGGGGAGACAAGGGGCACCCCTGCCTAGTCCCCCTCTCCAGCCTAAAGGCTTTAGAATAGCTACCATTAATCCTAATCCTCGCTCGTGGGGCCTTATACATTGCCTGGACCCACTGGACAAAGTTTGGTCCCAATCCCATCTTTTCCAATACACTTATCATGAACGGCCATTCCACCCTGTCAAACGCCTTCTCAGCATCCACAGTGAGAAACACCGCTTTTTGGCCTGTCCGCTGCACTTCCCATGTAAGGTTACAGATTTTCCTGATGTTATCCCCCCCTTGCCTTCCCGGTATAAAGCCCGCCTGGTCCGGGTTCACTAATTTAGGCATAACCTCCTTTAATCTACTGGCTAACACCTTGGCCAACAACTTTGCATCAACATTCAACAGTGAAATAGGCCTATATGATCCGCACACCATGGGGTCCTTTCCTGGCTTGGGAATGACAGTTATCCCAGCCTCCAGCATCGACCCAGGCACCCCTCCCTCCTTTAATACCCCATTAAACACCTCCACCATTAGTGGTTGAATTATTGGCTGAAACACTTTATAAAATCTCCCCGTCAGTCCATCCAAGCCAGGAGCCTTACCCCACTTTAACGACCCAATCGCCTCCTCAACCTCCCCCTCCATTATAGGTCGATCTATCCACTCCACCTCTTCCCCTGTAATTGTTGGCACTGTACACTCCTCCAGGTATTCTTCACTCTTTTCCTTCCCCCCCCCCACAACCTCGCTACTATATAACTTTTTATAGAATTCCTCAAAAGTTAATCTGATTTCATTATTTCCGTGTACTAACCTCCCCTCTCCATTGCGTATACTTCCAATGTTGTTTTGCGCTACTCTCCCTCTCAACCGCTGCACTAACCTACACCCCACTCTGTTTCCTCCTTCAAACATCGCCTGCTTTGAGACACTCAAGTCATGTGCTATTTTACTCGCCCGCAGTTGTCCTAGCTGGCCCCTCAAATTCTTAAGCTCCCCTAACACCTCCCTCTTTCTGCTCCTCTGGTGTATCCTTTCTAATCTCTCAATATCCTCCAATAGTTGTCTCTCCTTTGTCTCCTTCTTCCGACGCTCCTGTGCCGCCTCCTGCACTAGTTGCCCCCTCACCACAGCTTTTAATCCATCCCACACCGTCCCTAACCCCACCTCCCCATTCAAATTAAATTCTTGATATTCCTTCATTACCTTCCCTATCCTCTCCACTATGTCTGGCTCTTCGAATAGAGATTCATTAATCCTCCAAAATTTAATCCCCTCATCCACATATCCCAGACTAAACTTGACACTTACCGACGCATGATCTGTCCATGTTATGGAACCCTGCTCCGCCTCTACCACCCTATTCACCCACCCCCCTCCCACCCAAACCATATCTATTCGGCTATATGTATCATGCGGGGCCGAATAAAAAGTGTATTCTTTTCGCCCTGGATTCTTACACCGCCATACATCCACCGCCCCAAGACCCTCCTGCATTTTCAACAACTTTCACCAGTCAAATCATTTGCCCACTCCACTCCCTCTCCCATTATCCAAGCACGGATTCACCGTCAAATTAAAGTCCCCCCCAATGATTATCAATGTCGTACCCAACCCCTCCAACTCCCCCTGCATCTGCTCAAAAAATTCCCCCTGCCTCTCATTAGGCCCATACAGACTCACAACCCAGACCTGTTCCCTCCCCACCTGAATTTTCACTCCCACAGCTCTACCTTTTTTATCCCTGTACTCCCCCACCACCCTCTCCACCCAATCCATCCTTACCATTATGCCTACCCCCTCCCTTCCTTGGCTCCGCTCTTTGTCCCGTCAGTACTACCTTCAGGTATTTTTTAGTTTGCAACATTCTTTCCTGCCCAACTTTCAAGTGTGTCTCTTGTAGACACAAAAAATCCGCCCTTAATCTACCCCCTTCCCTCTCCACCAATCTCCGTTTCCTCCAGGTTCTAAGACCTCTCACATTGATAGTAACCACCACCAGATTTTGTGCACCTACCGGCTTTCCTCCCTCCTCCCTCCCCCTCCCCCTTTACCCTGCCCCTGTTCCCTACCCCCCTCCCCTATCCCTTCCCTCCCCTTACCCCCTTGCCCCCTCTCCCCCCTTCTCCTCACCCTTCCCCCCTCCCCTCCCTCCCACCCATTCCCCCCCTCATCCCCCCAGAGAGGCCTCCTCTAGAGTAGTGCCCATCAGCCTGGCGCAACCCTCCCTCCCCCTTCCCTCACCCTCCTTTCCTAGTCCCACAGCTATCCGCCCCCCCAAAGCCCACATATCGAACACCCTAACGTCCCCTCCCCTTCCACCTCCACTCCCCTTAGTAACCCCCCCCGGCACTGGATTCCCCCTTAAATCCCCTGTCTCATTACACTTGTAATTGGAAACACCCTGTAATCCAACATCCTTAATCATACAGCAACTTTGCCCGTCCTCCCTCCTCCATCTACGCCTTAGACCCTTCTCCCTCCTCCCCCCTCCCACTTATCCCGCAATGAGCAAGAGTTAACACTACAACCAACAACAGAACCCTTAACTCAGAGTCCTTTACTTATTCCGCTCGTGATCCTTCAATTTCCTCTCTCTTCAGGTCTCTTCACCCCCAAAGTTTTGCCCAGGCTGTGCCATGTCCATGTTCTCGGGGCTCCTCCCTCTCTTTCCCCCTGACCTCTTTGCCACAGTCAAATCCTCTCTGGGGGTGTCACCTGACTAACATCCAATCAGGCTGCTCCCCAGCCCCGCTTCCTTCACCGCTCCCACAGCTGCAGTGTAAGTATGTACTTTCCAGTTTTTAAGCCCCAATGTAAAAGTAGGCCAAAGCGGTACAGCCAGCGGTATCTAAAATTCTCCTTCCGCAATATGCTAGTTATAGGCTGCATTTCCCTCCTGCGCTGTAAAGTCCCTGCTGCCAAATCAGGATACAGTTGTACAGGGTAGTCCTGTCACACAAAGTCTCTTTTCTGCCGCATCAGTTGCATAATTTTCTCCTTGACCTAGAAGTTCGCAACACACAGCACAATGTCCCTCGGTCTATTCGGGTGACTCGGTCCCAAAGCACGGTGGGCCCTCACCAGTTGCACCCCCACCATCTCCGTCTCCTTCTCCACCTCTTGCAGGATGCCTTTGAGCACAGCTTGCGCCACCTTCCCGCTGTCCATAAACTCCCTTTCCTCCGGGACACCCCGAATTCTCAAATTATTGCGCCTTGATCGATTTTCCAGGTCTTCTAATTTTAAAAGTACCTGCTCCTTCCACCCTTCCATCTCCTTCATCGACCTCTCCACCCCTGTCTGCTTTAACTCCAGCTGCTCCAACTTCTGCTCATGTTCCTCCGCTCGCCTTGTCAGCTCTCCCACCTCCTCCCGCAGCTCTCCACACATGTCTCCAACCTCCGCTTTCACCACCAGCAATTCCGATTTGAGCTCCTCAAACCAAGCTCGCAGCTCTTCTCGAGTCACATTTTGGATGACCATCTCAGCCACCTCTGTCTCCATGCTCCGCCGTCCTTTTCGCTCCAGCACGTCCCCATTCCACGCACTCTCTGCCGCCATCTTCATTTCCGCTCCATCTGCCTTTCCTCCTCCATATGCGAATTCTCGAAGATCCGTGGCCTTTTTTCGCGTCGTCATGGATCCAGCAGGATGCTCCCCAATCTCCTGTGCCATTCTCTCCACTTTTCCACCGCCTCTGAAGGGGGATATTCCCCAATTCCCGGGTTTCTCTCCGGAGCTCTCCTCCTAGGCTGCCATCCAAGCTGGTGATGTCACTTCCTCCCCATTACAGATGATTTTAATGAAAATTCACAGATTACTAATAGCAGGTCTGCAATCTCATATTTCAGTTCTTTCAACACCCTTGGATGTATACCATCCGGCCCAAGTGATTTGCTACTCTTCAGTTTATCTAATAGTTGTAATACATCTTCCCGATGTATTGATATTTCCTTCAATTCTTCCGCTCCTTTAAATACCACTTCAGTCATGGGTAACATCACTACATCTTTCTCAGTAAAGACCAAAACAAAGAATTCATTCAGTCTCTCTGCTATCACCTTGTCGCCTCTTAGTGCCCCTTTAACCCCTCTATCATCTAATGGACCAACTGACTCTCTCACAGGTTTTTTGCTATGAATGCACTTGAAAAAGTCTTTATTTCGCGTTTTTGCTTCCGCAGCAAGCTTCTTCTCAAATTCTCCCTTTGCCTGCCTTATCAACGCCTTGCATTTGACTTGTCAGTGCTTGTGCTGTTTCCAGGTTTTGTTGTTTGGCTCTTTTTTCCATTCCCTGAAAGATGCTTTTTTGGCAACAAAAGCCTCTCTGACCTCACCTTTAAACCATGCTGGCAGTTTTTTGGTCTTCCTTCCACTTTTCTTAAAGCATGGAATACAGCTGGTCTGGGCTTCCAAGATAGTAGTTTTCAACAACATCCAAGCTTGATGTAAGTCTTTAACCTTTGCAACTGCTCCTTTTAGTTTTTTCTTAAGTATTTCCCTCATTTTATCATAGTCATTGATTGAAGGATAAGGCGGGATAGAAATACCCTTTAAATAAATTAAATAAATAAATAAATAGTCTCCCTTTCGAAAGTTAAAAGGTAGTATTGTGGATTTCCTTACTATCCCTCCTCCACTAATTAAATCAAACGTGATCATGATATGATCACTATTGCCAAGTGGCCCCAACACCCTTATCTCTTGCACAAGATCTGGTGTTCCACTAAGGACTAGATCTAATATGGCTTCCTCTCTGGTCAATTCATGAACCAGTTGCTCCAAGAAGCAGTCATTTATTTCATCTAGGAACTTTATCCCCCTAGCATGTCCTGCCATGACACTGACCCAGTCGATACCGGGGCAATTGAAATCACCCATTATTATTACTGCACTGTATCGTTTGTTAGCTTCCTTGATTTCTTTGAGCATTTCATCATTCATTTGTTCATTCTGGACATGCGGTCGATAGTACACCCCCACTGCCATTGCCTTCCCCTTTTTACATGTAATTTCAATCCATAGAGCTTCTACAGCAAATTTTGTTTCCTGCAAAACTTTAATCCTTTCTGACTCAATGCCCTCTCTAACATAGAGTGCAACCCCTCCACCAATTTGATCAGCTCTATCATTACGATATAGTTTGTACCCAGGTTTGTACTAGGTTACGCCTCCACTCTCAAATCACAAAACATCCCCTAAAAACTGCTGCCCCTCCCAAAGTCATACAAGATCCCCCAATAATCCTTTTCATCCCAAAAATACGCACTAAAAAAATCCTCTCATTCTATCCAAGTATATTGAATCCTGTCCATAAACCATTATTAAAAAGGGACCCAGGATATCAATGCTTGACCCAATACAAGTATTGTGGAACCTGTGTCTTTTGGGGAAACTGCTAGGTACGTATGACCTAGATTGGTCACTGTTGAAAACAGGATACTGGGCTTGATGGACCTTGGTCTGACCCAGTATGGCATATCTTATGTTCTTATTTTCTTATGTAATAGAATACAATCTATACTCCATGAAATGCCAGGAAAAGGATTTTGTCTTGAGATTGAAAGGGAGGACACAGGACCATCCTGGAGATGGAGAGAGTTAGGAATGCAAGTCTATATCATGCATATTCATTTTGCATATCATAAAACCACACTTCTTTGAGACACACTGATCTACACAGCATACATATACATATATGGGGTCATTCTGAGGCAAGAATAGCGGGAATGGACATCCCATTGGGATGTCCATCCCTGCTATTTGTGCCCTCTCCCAATCCCGTCTAACTTCCCTGTGCTTTGTATGGGAACGATAGACGGGGTGGGAAAGGGGCGGATCAGGGGCGGGGTTTGGGCAGGCAGTGGGCGGTCGTCAGCTATGGACATACAGGGCTGATTCCAATGTCGGCCCTGTACATCCGAGGCCGGCTGCTTGAATGGGGAACTTATTCCACCTTGGAGGTGGAATAAGTTCCCCTAGTCAGCAAGGGACAGTGGGCCCAGGGCTCAGAAAGGGCAGGAGGGGGCCTGACCCTGGCCGTGGGAGACCAGATCTGAGTCGGGCTTCAGGGAAAGCACTTTTTGAGCTGGCGGCTGGGGATCGCAGATTTTGAAAGGAGCCACAATACCATGGCAACCGGACGCCATGGCGCCATGGCTCCATCGAAAAGCCCTGACTGAGTTAGCTGGGCAAAACCTGTACATGCAGGCCGACCTGAATCAGGATCCCAGCCTGCATGTATAGGCCTGGACACGATTCTGATCCCATGGGGTTAGACGTGCCCTGCGGGATCAGAATCCCAGCTAACTCTGTGCATCCAGTTCCGACCGGGCTCACAGAGAGTCGGGACGTCCAGATCTGAATCAGGCCCATAATGTTCTAGAAAAAAAAGTAGCTTAATTAGCGTTGCAATTTTCAGTGTAGGCCATGTAAAGATTCTATTATTTATTTGTTGATTCCCCCTGAACCCTAGTAGAAAGCAGACCATTTATAAGTTGGTCTTAGATGGGACGCTGAGGAGTTTAAATGTGAGCAGATGAACTACAAATCACTCAAAAATCATTAGAAAAGAGCTTTTTTTCAAACGTGAAATTAAAGTATTTTGTCTCCAAAAGAGGCCATATATTGCTACCTACTCACAGTTAAGTAATTCAATGTGATATTGCTGTGTCAATATTTAGAACTGTCCTGAAGGCCACAGCACCCTGTGAACATTTTCAACCATCTACAGCAAGTGGTGGATTTGATCATGGAAGCAGATAACAAAAGCTTCAGTTCTGACATTGCTGCAAGTATCTATAGCATGGCTGCAGATTGCTGGCAGTTTCAGAGGCCAGGATGGAACTGCTTTTTGAATGTTGGTACTGTAAGCTGTTGTTTGTTCTATGACTTTCCATGCTGGGCATCCTAAATAATAATTAACTGAGAAAACAATTCCCTTCCTCTTTCCATTGCAGATCTAACCACCACTTAGTTGGAAGTCTTTTATTTCTTGAATGCCTGAGTGAAACTTTTTTTTTGGCATGTTGGGAATTTTGGCCTTCAGCAAAAAAGAAAAAAAATCATATACTTTACGATACTTTACCTACTGAATAAGGTAAAAAATCAGGCAGCTAACAAGTAACATGGTATGAGGAATGTTGTTTGTGAGAAGAAAATGAAGAAAGTAGTCTGCCTACCTGAACAATTGGTAGGATAAAAGCAGTCCTGAGAAAACTGTCTTAAGCATGTATTTCTAAAAGCTTTATTTTCTAAAAGCTTTATTTTCTAAAAAAAAATATGTAGAATGTTGCAAAGTAAGTTTTGCAGTTAAAAAGCACTTTACCCTCAGAAAACAATTATTTGATAATTGTCCACCCTATACACAGGTAAAATAACATGCATCGTATATCTACAATGTGCACGCTTTTACCTGAATCTGGAGCAACAGTAGGGCAGAGAATGCAACACACAGGGCCATGTTCACTAAGGTGAGTTAGCTGTCATTGTGGCAATAACACAGAAAACTACTGCCATGGTGACAACATGGTCAAAATCGCAGGCAATATTCTTAACACTAGGGCTCAGCACCACGATACTGGTGCCATTTTGTTAGAGGCTGGAGAAGGGGGCAAGAGCAGGAGAGGACTGCTCCTGCCCCATAGTCACTAGACCACCAAGACTTTGGAAGGTAAGAGAGGGAGGCTGGGGGACCATTTTAGAGGCTATCCTGACCGATTAGCTGGGAATTTTTGCTGGTGAGGAGGGGATTGAGGGGGGGGGGAGGAGTTAGTGATAGCCTGACTGGCTAGCCAGGAGTTTGAGGTTGGTGGGAAGGAGGTTAGAGATGGGCGTTCGGGCTGACTGTCTAGCTGGGCAGTTTGTTCAAGAGGGGAAACCCAATCCCCTACCCTGGAAAGTTACCCAGTGGGTTTGGGAACAGTCTGGGGTTGGTGTGCTGCAAGAGGACATGGACCTGTCATCTATTATTGTCGGTGCCATGCATTGTCCGAATTGCATTGGCAGGCTTTAGATGGAGAGGGGACTAAAGGCATCTTATGATGGCGATTGGGAGATGGAGCAATTACTTGCTCTGTCCTCCCCTGGCTCCCGTGCTGTAGCCCACGCTCCCTGCAGCAGCAGGCACTGCAGGAGTCCCCGGGCTACCTGCCAATGCAGGGATTGTGGATTACCGTGGTAATTGCAAATCCTCCACCATATCTGCAGGGCTGGAGCTGAACACTCCACCTGCAGATGCCACACAGTGTTTACAGCTACCGCAAGGCATTTTTACATACGCTGTGTAGTAGCTGCAAAAGCCATTACTAGGTTGTAGTGAACATGCTGCATAGGAGCATTTTTACTAAAGATAGGGAAAAAATTGCAGGTACCATGCATTATTGCAAAAATTAACGCACAGCAACTGCAAAGACTGTGTGGTAACTCTTGTGGACATTCCCAGCATCTTCCCAGAAATTAATGCAGAGACAATATACTTTCCACATGTTAACCTTACGTTCAGAACTCAGTCCGTTCCTTGCCAGACTGATTGGCTCATCCTTCCAGACAGGTACCTTCCCCCTCAGTCTAAAACAAACTTCTATTAGACCCCTACTCAAGAATAATAAAATGGACCCAGAAAAGTTGGACTCATTTAGACCCATCTCCAGTATCCCACTCCTAGCTAAGATCATGGAAAAAATAGCCCAGCGTCAACTGAACCACCACATTGAGAACAACGCTCCCCTCGACCCCTGTCAACATGGTTTCCGGGAGGCTCATGGTGTCGAAACATTGTTAACAACTTTACTCAACACGTTGATAACAGGTCTGGATAACATCAGACAAGGCTTCGCTCTAGTGTTCCTTGACATTGCAGCCGCCTTCGACTCTGTCAACCATGAGTTACTCCTACTATGCCTAAATGAGAAGGGAATTCATGGAAATGCTCTAACCTGGTGTGCCTCCTACCTTAAGGACAGATGGCAGCATGTTCGTTCTCGCGCATCCAAGTCCACCCCTTTCCCTCAAACCAGAGGTGTCCCACAGGGCTCATCTCTTTCAGCCCTATTTTTCAATGTGTATATGCAACCTATTTGCACCATCATTAGATCATTCAACATTGACTGCTTAGTCTATGCTGATGACGTCCTTATGTTTACTCCAATTTCCACTGAGCACCCAGACTTATCTCAGCTATCCTCCTGCTTCGATGCAGTCTCGGATTGGTTACACTCCCAGAAGCTAATGATAAACCTCAAAAAGACAGATGTGCTTTTCATCAGTAGAGATCAGACGTTCATCCCACCTACATCATTGAAGGTACGTGGTGCGGAGCTTCCTACTAAGACTTCGTTACGATACCTCGGAATAACCCTCGACCAACACCTGGACCTAAATGCCCATATAAGTAACCTAGTAAAAGCAATTTACCATAAAATCCGGATGATGCGACACATGAGACAGCTTCTAGAGCCAAAAGACTTCCGAACAGTGTTTCAGGCAATGGTGATGCCACACTTTGACTATGCCAATTCCATTCTGCATGGTCTACCAAAGAGTTCACTCCTCCCATTGCAGATAGCAATGAACACTGCAGCAAGGACCCTATATGGAGCATCCAGAAGAGACCATATTACCCCTATCCTAAAAGATCTACACTGGCTCCCTGTTCACAGCAGAATCACTTTTAAAATACTGACAATGACATTCAAAGCCATTAACAACTGCACATCTAGCTCCCTCTCCGAACTTATCCGGCTCATCCCCCCCGTTAGACTGAGAAGAGCTGCTGCTGCCAACACCTTATGCCTCCCAAAAGCATTCACCAAATGTAATAAGGCTACAGGAAACCGTGCCTTTGCACTTTATGCCCCCCATTGCTGGAACGCGCTTCCAGCAAACATCCGAGCTATAAACAGCCTCTCTCAGTTCAGGAAGGAGCTGAAACATCACCTCTTTCTTCAGCACTTCCTCAACTCTGAAGAAATCACATATGTAAAACCAAACAGCATGTTGTTATGGTCGTTGTGTTATAATGTAAACCGCGCTGATGCCAAATAGCGCGGTATATAAGAATTTGTAATAAATAATAAATAAAAAAAAATAAATAACCAACCACTGTTCACTCCTCCTTTATCCCCTCTTCCGTTAATCTCACTCCTGTGCCCCCAGCAAATTAGCCTTTAACATGCTAACATACGACATTACCCCTCAAGCCATGTTTACGATGAATAATGCCTAGTTGATATCTTACTACTGTTATCAACCTGTATATAATCCCATGTTGTATATAGTTCCATGATGTATATAGTTAGCCTGTGTTCCATGTTCAATACCCTGTTCAATGTAAAATGTGTTCAATACCCTGTTCAATGTAAAACGCAGTATGGCTTTTCCTGCTGTGCGAGTTTGTTGCCTGTGAACCGCGCTGATGGTAAATAGCGCGGTATAGAAAAACTATAAATAAATAAATAAATAACTGCATAGCAGATCATGGGATATGTTCAATGCCACTCACTGAGGGGGCGCGGAGGATTTGCATTATCTGCTGTCGCAATAGTTAATGCAGTGTTTTCCAAACTTTTATCCCATATGACCCCATTTTAGCGACTGAAAATTTATGTGACCCTAGATGATGATGAAATCAAAATAGTAGGTCTCCAGCTTCCTTCCCCTCCCTCCACTCGTCTAAAGCAGAAAGCAGTGGCAGTGTGCACAGGCTCCTTTGTGTCAGTGTGCAGTGTGTGCTTACAGACCCAGTACTCAGCCTGGGCTCCTAGTTCTATCAGGAAGATTACCGAGGAGGGGACAAAGTCCTATGAATATTCACTGACTCACACGCCACATGCTGACTGGTGACTGCTAGCACTTGGCATAGGTCCCAGTAAAAGTCCAGAGAGGAAGGGAAATGGCCCCATCCACTGATAATATGACCCCATTTGGGGTCCCAACCCCAAGTTTGGGAACCACTGAGTTAATGTGTGCTAAGTTACCATGCTTTAATAGCAAAGCACAGGCCATGCCATTCCCCTCCCCTTCCCATACTATGCAGTTAACGTGGGAATTAGTCTGTGCTATGTGTCAAGGCACTGAAATAATGTACCTGTCCCTGTGTATGCTAACAGTGTGTGTTAATTCACATGTTAATACACTTTAATAAAAGGGCCCAATAACGTTATATTTTTAAAACGTGTGCATTCTTTTAGCAAAGAAGACTACCTGATCAGAAAGGTTGTGCACGCAGGCATTTGTTTTCTTAAGCAATTTTCAAAGTGAGGGAACACGTGATGGCTCTGGATGCCTGGCATGTCCCCATGCAATTTCTGTAGCACGGTGCGGCGCCACCCCCAGGCCAAGCTTTCTACTATGATTACCAGGGGTGCAGTTATTGCCACTCTTTGAGGTGCTGGTAAATGCACCTGCACTAACTGCAAAACGTGTGATCGGTGTACACCACTGACATCCACGTGAACTGCACTTTGCAGTGAACGCTCCCGCTGAGACCCTGACCCGCTGAAACCTGCACTAAGCCGTTAGTGAAGGATTTTTACCGGGACTGCATTTTTAGCACATGGTCATGGTTCATATGGTAAACTCTGTGTTAACTGTTAGCGCACTTTAGTAAACATACCCTAGTGTGCAAAAGATCACACTTTAAGCAGAGTTACTGGTAAAATCTTTATTGAATAAACAAAAGCATGGAATATTTTTAGGGAATTTGTACTGGGACATAATTATCAAAACAAAGTTTCTGAACATTAGGAAAATTCCATAGGGATCTAAGAAATTGTAATGATAATAATCAACATCATCTTAATAAAATCCTAACAGTCTATCCTTGATGGCATTCAATATTTTTCCAAAATTATTTGTAGAAGAAATATGCTCCTGCATCTTTCCAGACTGCAATTACAGGTTGAACTCCTGCCATAGGAGTCTATTTATCAACCCATGGTATGCATCAATATAAGTTATTACTGTGGCTTCTGTTATTTTCCAGGGGACCTTTCACTTATAATGCATATTACACATTCCACAGGCTGAAAAATAAATCTCTATAATTTGTTATATACAGGGTATGAACCAAATATGTTACAAGCATAAGTAGCACGCTGATCTTTACTGGAGAGTGTGTCTGAACTTTCTTAAATCATTCAGTAGCTTCAGTAAAGTTTATGATGTGTAGAGGGAACAAACTATCCATTTGACATTCATTATTTGCAATCACATTTTCTAAATTTATGGGAGAATTAAAATTTTCCATCTTATATTCTTCACATCCTGGCCAGATAACCTGTGCATGATTACATGCAAAGTAGTTTCTGAAAATAAAAATATAAGGACTGTGTCCTTTTTCTTAAGAATGCAGAACAAGGTACTTTCAGAGGCTGCATATCCTTCAGAAATGGTAATAAAGTTTGGGCTACCCATAGCACATCTGTGTGAATCAACAGAATGAGTTCCTGTCCGCCCTATTTGTACTGTCTTGTTGCGTAGCCTTTTCTGTTAGATGAGCTCTTGTGAGTTTCCCAATAACCCTTATTGTGCCCCACAATCAGGGCTGGCCCAGCCAATCAGTGGACTAGGTACAGAAGGGGCACTGATGTCTTCATGAGGGCTTCCAGGAAGACTGATAAGAATGAGTCCCTGTGCGTGACTGAATGGTAGGGAGAAGGAGGATGCCATCTTTACAAGCTGCACAGGGCACATTTCTAGCTTTCTATGCCCTGCTCCCCCTCCCCCTAAGTTTCCAGTATCTCTTTCCTTCCCTCCCCCTTACAGGTGTCCAGTGTTTCTGTCCTTCCCTCTTGCCCCTTCATGCCTAGAATCTCTATCCTTCTTCCTCCCCCACAGGTGTCCTGAATCTCTCTCCTTCCCTTCCCCACAATTGTTCAGCATTTCCTCTTCTCACCCCTCTTCATCTACAACTGTCCAACATCTCTGCTACTCTCCCCCTTCCCCTGAGGTCTCATGCATTTCCCCTGTCTTACTTTCCAAGGATGCTGCTCTAGATGCCATAGCCCCACCTACCTCCATCGAGCCGACTCAGTCCTGCCTAAAAGCAACACAGTATAGCAGAAGGCCTTTGAGCACCCATTTCACACCCTGCCTCCTCTGACAGTGAACATCTGTAAATATATGCGCTAACATTTACCCCTGCTCCTGAGCAGATGTAAATGCCCATTGCTTCAGATTAAACACGCTATCTGCCATCGCGCCCAAGCATTTCATAAAGACACATACGGGCACCTATTTTTCTTTATAAAATAGGCTAAAAATAGTTACTTCCGTGGCCTTCACACATACTGTAGATGATGTGTTATTTATTTATTTGTATTTATTTCCATTATTTCTAATCCACATTTTACCTATTGCAGCAGCTTCAAAGTAGATCACACATCATGCAAAAATTAATCCATGCACATTACAAATCAGTACATAGTACAAATCAGAAACCCAATGAAACCATGCAATATCCCGCCTAATACAATATCAAATAAGAGATAATCATCTTCAAACCGCATTAAGATCAACTGCATAAGCTTTCTGGAATAAGTTTTCAAACATTTTCTAAATATAACTAGTTACTTTCCTTTCTTATATTACCAGATAAATAGTTCCACCCAGTTGTGGCTTTGAACTTAAATGCTTAATCCACCCTAGATTTCATATGATAATTCTTTGAGGAAGGAAGTTTCAAAAGTAACTTATCCATAGCATGTGACGGCCTTTGAAGTATATAAACAGAGATTTAGGGCCTCTTTTACTAAACCCTGCTAACCAGTGAACATGTGATTTAGCATGCGGTAGCTGGCTTTGGAGAGCGTTAACATGCTGCTATGACAGTTAGCATCCACCAGAATGCACGCTAGTTGACAATGGTGTGCTACTGAGCAGAGCGAGCGGGTTAGGAGAGAAGTGTGGGCGTGGAGAGCACAGTAGTGTGCGATTACAGCATGGCACATAGCGCAAGTTCTCCTAATGACTCCTCTATATAGTTGTTATGTGAACCTGAATTGCTGCATCATACGTTAGCTGCCAGGAACATGAGACTCACACCTTGACAGCTAGCACTGAGGAGGGGAAAATTCAGCTATGGCAGTCAGCACTACTAAATCGGCTGGCCACCATCGCTTTAAATTAAAACAATGCATATCCGGTGACCGGCACTAAATTTCCAGTTTGCTTGGATTGTAGTTTTGCAATCCGGTCAGCAGTAATATTCAACCACTAACCAGATTACAAAGCCACATAAAGTTATGACAGCTCAGCTCCACCCCCAGATAGCGCTGGGGCATTTAACCTGGTTAAGAACTGATATTCAGCAGCACTAACTGGGTTACTGCCACTGAATATTCCTCTCAGTGGCATTTATGTGGCTTGGAGGTCTACAAACTGCACGAAGGCTTTAGAATATGATCCCCATAGCATATGACAAAAGAAAACTACTAGTTTACCCTTTCCTCTTCCTACTGCAATCCTATAGACCCAACTTCATCTCTTACTTTACCTGGACTTGTGCCAGACTTCCTTGAAGTCTCACATAACTTTTCTTCTTCCTTTGGAGTCTGTTCCATGTATGCACCTCCACTTCTGAATCTACTTTTGTTAGCCTCAATTCATGGCTATTTTTCCTTCATCTTATTATCACTGATAAAAGCTTGCCCTGGCACACTATGAGGGTCTATGGGAAGCATCCCCAGATCTAAAAAGCAGCATGTACACATGTAAATTGGCATCCAACTATAAATGGAATTTTAAAACAGGGGCTTCTTAAAACTTGGGGATCCTTCCCAAGTCTAAAAACTCCTGAAGGCATGGTGAGGCTAGGGAGAAGGAGTAGTTTGGGTAGGCTTATGATATAGACGTGAATTCCCATTTCACACAGGGAATCCACATCTCTAGGGGAATCCTAGACATCACCATTTACAGCTGCCCCAGGCACACATAAGAACTTGTGGGCAGGGGAAATTATCAATGCCAAGGTCTAGACCCACCCTGCTGCTTCCAAACCTTAGCCTGCCCCTCCACCATTCCTTGATACTACCCTCTGACCCCCTATATATGATCCCCCACCATCGTTCCACAAAGCATCTGATCCCTCCTACACTCCCCAAAACGTCCATAGCACTGTAAAAGGAATACTCCCCAAGACCCCCATCCCTGATCCCACTCCCATTTACTTCTGCTTTTACTGCATCTGGTCCAAAATGTCACCGATAACCCCTAACAGTAATCTCATGGTACTACCAGCAGTACTGCAAGCTTACTACAAGAAGTCATCGACACAATTTTGATTCAGCAATAGTATAAGCAGAAGCGAGTGGGTATCACTCTTCTCTCACTAGATACCAGGGACCACTAAGACCAAAGATTGGGATGGGAGTATAGGGGATAGGGAGTGCTACTGGTGGATCCTTGGGGGATTTGTTTAGCAGTACAATGGATGTTTTGGGGAGGGGTGTATGTGGGGATTGGATGCTTTGGGGAAGGGGTGGTGAAGAATTGGATGTGGTGGGGGATGGAGAGTTAGAATGACTTCGGGATGGTGGTGGGGAAAGAGGAGGTGATTGGGGGAGGAGGTACTGGTGTGGCTGAAATGGGTGCACCTGCAATTGAGAGCAGAATTTTAAGAAGTTGATCCTGATGAATAAGTGGGGGGATATTTTTATGTTTTTATTTCCCATGTGCAGATTCTTTAAATCCTACTCCTGTTTTGTGTGGAGAGTTATGCCCATGCAGTCCTGTACCAGTTTTACAAGAGGTTCTACATTTGACAGCACCTCTTGAAAAATTCTATAGGAATTTTCCATGTCCTAACCTGGATGTGTGAATCCTATCTAAAATGTACCTGCCAATATTTCTAGTCATCATATCCCATTCTCTTGCATCATCTCTTATAAATCTTCTTTTCTGCTATCTCAGTGACACTTTTTTGCACTCTTTTAAAATTATTATACATTTTTTTTACCTTTTTACTCCTTTGGGGTTTTTTTTCAAATACTTTCCTTCCTTTTTCTCTTCTACTATTATTTGTTAAGTTATCACTTCTAAAGTGGTACCAAATGTCTGCAGCACTGTAAAAAACACACAGAAGAAATGTCCCTGCTCCATTGAACTTGCAATTAATTCAAGACAAACATACATAACAGCATCTATGAGAATGCTCTCAGTATATAGAATTCATTCTGAGTTTATTTATTTTTATTTATTTATTTAGTATACATTTGTATACCGCTACTTCCAGCGATCAGCAGCGGTTTGATTACAGATTGGAAATTGTCAAATTGAAAGCAGCCTAAATAAGGTAAGTTTTTAGAATGGAATTGAATATGGTCAGAAGGAGCATGACACCCCAACTCAGGAAGGTTTTCTAGGCATACAGAGTAAGAGCAAAAACAGGAAGTCCCACCTGCAAGTATTTTAAGAGTTTACAGGGCTGGCAAGCTGCAGTTTACAGATGGCAGAGTGGGGGAAGATGAGAAGGGAGAGGTGGGGCAGATGCTGGGAAAGGGTGAGGGGCAGGAGAATGGATGCTGGGGAAGGAGGCAGAGAGGTAGATTCTGGGGAAGCAGGCAAGGATAGCGGATACTGAGAACATGGGGATGACTGAAGGGCAGGGATTCAGAGCAAGGTGGGGATGAAGGGACTGGATGGGAAAGTAGAACAGCACAGACTGAGAATGGCTGGAGATTGAGAATAGTGACACTAAAATCTTTGTTGGAGACTGAGTAGCATGGGAGAGTGGGGACTCGGATTATGTGGGGGGAGAAGAGAGAATCTGGGATTAGGAGAACACTGGGAACAAGGAAATTAGGAGGAAGGTATGAGTAGGGGTGTATTAGATGGGTTATGAGGGCCAGAAAGCACACCATTCTCATGCTAGACCTTATGCTCCCAGCTACTACACTTTAGTAAGTATAGGTGTCCCGAGGACTGGCCTGAGAACCCTGTGCAGCTAACCTGTAGTTTCTGTGTAAGGATATATTCAACTTGTTCTGTTTTCCCAGTAGGTGATGTATTGCAGGACTAGAGCCTGGTATAATATTTGTGGTACTGCTTGTGCAGTGCTATAGGAGTCCTGGAAATTAGTGCTGTTTTGGTATTTTCTATATAGGTACCAAGTGGGGGGGTTTTTGCCGGGTTTTCAGTAATTGTTTTGGTTGTCATCATCTCCAGGCTCGCATCCTGGAGATGAATGCATGGCTGCGTGGATGGTGTCTTCGAGAGCGTTTTGGTTTCCTAGACCATGGGATGCTGTTCCAAGGGTTGCAGAGCAGAGATGGCATCCATCTGTCCAAGAAAGGTCAACGCATCTTTGGTAGTAGACTGGCTAATCTACTGAAGAGGGCTTTAAACTAGATTCATTGGGGATGGGTGAAGAAAGCCCCCAGGTAAGTGAAAGCCCCCAGGTAGGTGATACATTAAATACCTTTATGGAAATGGGTAACAGGGGTAACACATGGAAAGCAGTGTGTATTAATGCCCGTAGCATGGGAAATAAGATCCCTGAAGTTGAAGCTTTGGTGGGAGTGGCTGACTTGGATTTAGTGGCAGTTACAGAAACATGGTTCACAGAAAACCATGACTGGGATGTAACTATACCTGGCTATACTTTATTCAGAAAGGACAGGGTAGGAAGAAGGGGAGGAGGAGTGGCACTATATGTAAAAACTACTATTAAAGCTTTGGAATTACAGAGCTTAAAAGGGAGAGGAGGCATTGTGGGTTAAACTAGAAAGAGGGAAAGAGAAATCTATTTGCATTGGTGTGATATACAGACCTCCCTCACAAGAGGAAGAGGTGGACAGAGAGTTAATTGAAGACATACGCAGCATTGCTAGGAAAGGGGAAGTGCTACTGCTAGGAGATTTCAACATGCCAGATGTTGATTGGCACATTCCTGCTGCAGTATCATCTAGAAGTAAGGAGATCCTGGATTCTCTACAGGGAGAACTATTCAGGCAATTGGTAACAGACCCCACACGTGAAGGGGCCATACTGGACTTGGTGCTTACCAATGGTGAGAGTGTTTCTGATGTTGTAGTGGGAGATCATTTTGCATCCAGTGACCACCAGATGGTGTGGTTCAGTATTAGGACTAGGGCTGTTAGAATCCATTCCAAGGTGAAGATCTTAGACTTTAGGAAGACTAACTTTGCGAAGATGGGCCAATACCTCAGGGAGTCGTTAGTGGGATGGGAACAGCTGGGGGATGTAGAAAAACACTGGGCAAAACTGAAAGGGGGAATTTTAAAGGCAACCAACCTTTTTGTTAAAATGGTAAATAAAGGCAAAAGGAACAGGAGACCGCTATGGTTTTCGAAGGAAGTAGCTGAAAAAGTGAAGAAAAAGAGGGAGGCCTTCATGAAATACAAGAGATCACAGAGAGAGGAAGACAGGCATCTGTATTTGGAAAAACTTAGAGAAGCTAGCAAAGTAGTCAAGAAGGCAAAGATTCAAATGGAGGAGGAAATAGCCAATGCAATAAAATGGGGGGATAAGACATTTTTCAGATATATTAGTGAGAAGAGGAAGGGCAAAAGTGGTATTGTCAGACTCAAGGGTGCAGGGGGGAATATGTAGAAGCTGATAAGGATAAAGCGGAATTGCTTAACAAATATTTTTGTTCTGTGTTCACAGATGAAGAACCAGGAGCAGGACCTCAGGAAACACCCACAAATAAGAACAGAAGCGAGGGACATCTTGAACAATTTTCAGAAGACTGTGTTCGTGAGAAACTAGCTCAACTTAAAGTAGACAAAGCGATGGGACCGGATGGGATACACCCTAGAATACTGAGGGAACTTGGGGACGTTCTAGCAACTCCACTGACTGACCTTTTCAATGCCTCGTTGGAGTCGGGAGTGGTGCCAAAGGACTGGAGAGAGGCTCATGTGGTGCCTTTACACAAAAGCGGAAGTAAGGATGTGGTTGAAAACTACAGGCCGGTTAGTTTAACTTCAGTGGTGAGTAAATTATTGGAAACGCTGCTGAAAGAGAAAATAGTGAGGTTTCTGGAGTCCGGCGGATTACAGGATCCGAGGCAGCATGGATTCACCAGAGGCAGGTCTTGTCAGACAAATCTGATCGATTTCTTTGACTGGGTGACCAGGGAGTTGGACCGAGGGAGAGCTCTAGATGTGGTGTATTTAGATTTCAGTAAAGCCTTTGACACTGTTCCTCACAGGCGACTTATAAACAAACTGAGCACCCTAGGGATGGACCCTAAAGTTACTGCTTGGGTTAGAAATTGGTTGAGTGGGAGGTGACAAAGTGTACAAGTAAATGGAGCTCACTCTGAGGAGAAGGATGTTACCAGTGGTGTGCCCCAGGGATCTGTCCTTGGTCCGATTCTTTTTAACATCTTTGTTAGTGATATAGCGGAAGGGCTGTTGGGTAAGGTTTGCCTCTTTGCGGATGATACCAAAATCTGTAATAGAGTAGACACCCAGGAAGGTGTAGATAACATGAGGAGGGATGTAGCTAAGCTTGAAGAATGGTCTAGAATTTGGCAGCTGGGATTTAATGTTAAAAAATGTAAGGTCATGCATTTGGGCTGCAGCAATCCAAGGGAGCAATACAGTATAGGAGGTGAAGTACTTTTGTCCACTAAAGAAGAGCGGGACCTAGGCGTAGTTGTGTCTGATGATCTTAAAGTAGCTAAACAGGTAGAAAAGGCGACGGCAAAAGCTAGAAGGATGCTTGGGTGCATACGGAGAGGAATGGCTAGCAGAAAAAAGGAGGTGATAATACCTCTGTATAAGTCTTTGGTGCGACCTCATTTGGAGTATGGTGTGCAATTCTGGAGACCGCACCTTCAAAAGGATGTGAACAGGATGGAGTCGGTGCAGAGGGTTGCTACTAAAATGATTAGTGGGCTTCATTATAAAGCATATGAGGACAGACTTAAGGATCTTAATATGTACACCTTAGAGGAAAGGCGGGATAGAGGTGATATGATTGAGATGTTTAAATACCTCCGTGGCATAAATGTTCAGGGAGAGAGCCTCTTTCAATTGAAAGCAAGTTCTGCTACGAGGGGACATGGGATGAGGGTGAAGGGAGATAGATTCAGGAGTGATATGCGGAAATATTTCTTTACGGAAAGAGTAGTGGATCCGTGGAATAGTCTCCCAGTGGAGGTGGTAGAGATGAGGACAGTAACTGAATTAAAAAAAGCATGGGACCAACACAGAGGATCTCTAAAGGTAGAAAGTGGACTGTTGTAGTTGTTGTTATGGAAGGACAGACTAGATGGGCCTTGTGGTCTTTTTCTGTCATCATGTTTCTATGTTTCTATGTTTCTATGTGTTATAAATGATAATTTTACCTCAGAAGACTGTACTTTGAATGTCTTTTAATTATAGTGCTATTTTTAAATATCTCATTTTATTTTTTCATATATATAATAAGTCAGTCTAGATGAAGAATATGTATTCATTCTATTACCCCAGATTTAAAGATCTCAATATGTACAGAATACTTTGGAGGAAAGGCCAGAGAGAGGAGATATGATAGAGATGTTTAAATACCTCTGTGACATAAATGCACAGGAGGAGAACCTTTTTGAATTGAAGAAAGCTGTGCAACAATGGAATATAAGATGAACGTGAAAGGGGATAGACTCAGGAGTAATATGCAGATATATTTCTTTATGGAAAGAGTGGTAGATGCATGGAATAGTCTCCCAGTGAAGGTAGTAGAGACCAGGACAGTATATGAATTCAAGAAACATGGGACCAACACAGAGGATCTCTAAAGGAAAAAAAAGGACTATAGTAGTTGGTATGAAAGACGAAACTGGATAGGCCATATGGTCTTTTTCTGATGTTATGTTTCTATTAATTTTCAAACCTAATTGTATATATATGTTGGGGGAGGAGGGATAAGGTCAAAGGCTTGTCAGGCAAGATTGCCAAACTATTTTGTAGCATATAAATAACAGAAGACCATAAAAGAAATGTAAGAGTACTTCTCTTTGTCATAGACCAAATGGTTTCTTGTCTGGTCTTGCTCCTTTCATTGTATGATTTTATGATCTAGGATGATAAATTAGATCTTCAAATGTTCTAGAATGGTGTGGTCAAAATTGTTTAACTCTAATGGCTCTTGAAGAATGGCATAGTTTTTTTATAATTTCAAGACTATGGCATTATCCTTTAGTCAAATTACTTTTAGGTAGACTATTAGTCAATCTGCTAAATAGCACAGCCTATTAAAGTAAGTAGTTATTAGATGCCAGATTATTCTGAGTGTGGGTGCATAGCTGAGGCACAGAAGGTCAGTAATTATATTGCTAAGGTTGAATAAATGCTGTTTGAGCTTCATCAGCTTCTGAGCAATAAGGACTAACAGCTACAGTATACAAGTGTACTAATTAACAATTTTTTTTTTAGTGCTATTAAGTCAGTGCTGACTCCTGGTGACCCAGCTGCCTCTGGGTTTTCTTGGCAATGTATCACTGGAAGTAGATTGCCAGGCCTTGTCTTCTGAGGTAATGGAAGGCAAACTGACTTGCCCAACATCACCAGGAGTACCAGTGGGAATCAAACCTTTAATCTGCTGCGTACTAGGCTGTTGCTCTAACCACTAGGCTACTCCACTCTGGTTAGCAATGGTGGGGTCAATTTTTAAAATGACTGATATTCACATGCCATGGCAGTCAGCTGAGGAGCTTAAATATCCGTGGGGTTTTCAGTGGCAGTATCCAAATAGGCGCTGCCAGCGAATATCCACACTGAGCAGCGCTAACTGGATAAATGGTAACTTTAACCGATTAGCAGTGATTTTCAGTCTTATTTGGCTTCCAACTTAGAACAGCATTTCAGTCGACCTAAATGGGCCGGACAGGTGGCGACTGAAAATCCCACTAAACAGATAAAGTCACCGCCCTCTCCCCGCCAATGAACTACCCATCCACTTACCAGACAACGTTAAGGAAATCTGTGGAGATATTCAGTGGCATTGAATATCGTGGTCAGTGCCCTTAGCCAATTGGCCTCCCATTGGCAGGCTAAGGGTTTTGAATATCAACCCCAATATTTTCTGTTATTTCCTATCAGTCTGGGTGCAACATTCCTGCAGATTACTCTGTTGTGACTATACCTTCGTAGTTTTTTCAAGTATAATCTCGATGCTGTAATTCAGGCAGCTTCAAGTATAGTCGGACTTATGTGGGCTCCAAAACGTCCAGTGTTACGATGTAGTGGCTGATACAGTTCATATACTGAGGTTTAAGGATGTGCATTTGGTTCTCTGTCAATGCCTTAAAAAGCTTAGCATACACCAAATAAATTTAACGCATACTATCCTATGAATTAATGTGGATCAATTAGTGCATGTTAGTAATGTGCTTTAAAATATTTTTTTAACACAAATTTGTAAAACCAAATATTTTTTAAAACAAATTTGTAAAACCAACCAGGAAAACAGCTGAAAATTTGGGCAAAAGCCTTAATGAATTGAAAAGGAACAAAATGTTGTGCCCTGTGCTCATCTCTACAGAACTTCCAAATCTAATACTGTAACTTTCAGCTCACACCACTAATTTACAGATTTATTGAAAGGAAGGTAGACGATTTTAAAAGCCTGAACATATCTAATACACATGAAAGGCACATTATTTCATCCAATTTGGAATGATCACGGAGAGGAAAATGTTCAAAGGAACCTGAGCAGATAAGTAGTTATCTGAAAAGATTGCTCTGATTGAAATTGTTCAATGCTCAATGGGTGAATTCAACTGGTTTCATGAGATGGGTGTATTTAACTACAGGAAAAAGGATCCACCCTGGAATGGTACCTAGGTGGAGAAGCAAACAATGTGCATAAAGTTGATTTCCAAATGTAGATTGCTTTTTCTCCTCCATTTGTCTGCGCGCAGATAGTGCCAGTGCTAAATACACAGACAGTTTTCTACCCATGTACCATGTACAAAGTTTCACAAAGTAAGTATGTGGGTGGTTTTACTATGAAAATTAGTGCCTACCAATAAATTGAAAGACTGGATGTCAAAATAGCGGATGAAATTTAATGTAGACAAGTGCAAAGTTATGCACCTAGGAAAGAACAACCCAAACTATGGTCACGCGATGCAAGGTTCCACATTATGAACCCCCACTCAGGAAAAAGATTTAGGAATCATTGTGGATAATCCATTGAAACCCTCTGCCCATTGTGCTCCCATAGCCAAGAAAACAAATAGAATGCTAAGAATCATAAGGAAGGAATGGAGAATAAAATCACTGTCTCTGTATCATTCCATGGTGCGACGTATCTTAAAAAGGCTATAGCTAAATTAGAAAAGGTAGAAAGAAGAGCGACTAAATGGTATGAGGAAAGGCTTAAAAAGTCTTCAACTTGGAAAAGAGATGGCTGAGGGAAGACATGATAGAGGTCTATAAATTAATGAATGGAGTGGAACGGATACACGTAGATTGGTTGTTTACGCCATCAAAAAGTAGAAAGACGGGGATATGCAATGAAGCTACAATTCAATTATTTAAACTACTAAAAAGCAATATTTTTTTCACTCAACGCGTAATCAAACTCTGGAATTCGTTATCCGAGGATGTGGTAAAAGCTTTTAGTGTAGTTGGGTTTAAAAAAGGTTTGGTCAAGTTCTTGGAGGAAAGGTCCATAAACCATTATTAAAAGGGACTCAGGAAATCTACTACTTGTTTCAATACAAGCATTGTGGAACCTGTGTGTCATTTTGGGAACCTGCTAGGTACTTGTGACCTGAATTGGCCACTGTTGGGAACAGGATACTGGGCTTGATAGACCTTGGTCTGACCCAGTAAGGCATATCTTATGATCCTAATATTGATGCTATCCTTTTTTGCTTGCCAGTTATTCCAGTATTACCTGTTGGTCAGGAATGGTTCTCACTTTCCTTAGGCATCCTTTTCATTTAATGTTAAACCCTGTCACTCATATACTCATTCAGAGGAAGTCACATATATAGAACATGTATTATTATTATTTTATTTTTTTAGTGCCATCAAGTCAGTGCTGACTCCTGGTGACCCAGCGGCCTCTGGGTTTTCTTGGCAATGTATCACTGGAAGTAGATTGTCAGGCCTTTTCTTCTGAGGCAATGGAGGGTAAACTGACTTGCCCAAGGTCACAAGGAGTGCCAGTAGGAATCAAATCCTTGATCTTTTGGGTATTAGGCTATTCATCCACTCCTATTATTTAATTAATGAGTAGATTTTACCCTAAGCATGCAAACTGGAAACTGTGTGTTCTTTAATAGCTAATGAGTAGAAAGAGGCAGACAGAAAGCGAGAGAGAAGCCATACAAAACCAGCTTTTATATTACAGGTTTTGATCTTGTGCCAGTAAGTGTCTTGGCTAGATAAGAACTAGCCAGGCTAGATTAATATTAACCAGTTTGCAAATCTAGATTGTTTTCCAGTGAATCCTGACAGACAGAAATTCCTGAGTTAAGGGGAGAAAATAGGGAGGGAAAATTAGGTATTGAAGGCAGCAAGTGAAACCGACATTTCTACATGTCATGTCCACCACCTAAAGGGCAAGGCTTCCTACCTTTTCCGCATGCATCACTGGTATGCACCTTTCTGTATTATAGCTATGCACGTTGCCAGCGCCATAAAAAGGGATTTTGCAGTACGAAACATGCTCTGACTTCATATATCCCAATGATGGATTTTAATGGGGCATGGATGCTTGGACTGGATTTGGAAGGTAATTTTATAAGGAGGGGCTTAATTAATGCCTGAAAGTTAAGTGCCTACTTAAGCTCTATTTCATAAAGTAAATTAGTGTGCATGGTCGAAAATGCACATATAGTTTGAAGGTATAAATATCCGTTGGTCGGATTGGCATCAGGGATTCCTTTAAAAGAGGGACAAGTTATGTATACCTAAGGGCAAGGGTGCCTGGAAGTACGTCATTGCTGCCATGATCATGGCCAGCCCGTCCACTAAGTGGACTAGACGGTTGCCTAAGGCGGCTGACTTTGGTAGGCAGCAAGACTCTGTTTTGAAAGCGGCGGTCCACATATGCCACTTTCAAAACAGAGTCCTGCTTCCGCCCCCCCCCCCCCTTCCTGAATCTATCTTCTCTTCTTGTGGCCGCGGGGGGGGGGGGGGAGGGGCGGCAGCATGTCTGTGTGCTGCCATTTTCGAAACAGAGTCCTGCTGCCACCAGATGGGGGGATGGTGGCAGGGGGAGGAAGGGGGGAATGGTGGCAGAGGCGGCTTCTGCCTGGGGTGGCAGAAATTTTTGGGCCGGCCCTGGCCATGATGCCTTATTGAAGTATAAAAGATATTTAAGTTAGCTTTCATCTCATAGCTGGGACATTAGGTCTCTGGCTTTCAGTTATGGCTATACCTATTAGTCAAGCTCACAAAAGCATTTAGGCAGCTTCTTCCAGCAAGAGAAAAATGGAAGATCTCAGCATCTCAGATCAAAGGGACAGGGCTATCTTTACCAGCTCTGCCTGGATGATGGACTGCAAATAGTTCAACAGTTTTCAGTGGGCCTAACATGTGTCTACTGTAAAAAGCTCCCTTCACTTTCTTAGTGAGTGCTCACTCCTGAGTGTTACCTACTTCTTCCTCCTGCTTACTGCCAAGACTTCTGGCTCCAGGCCCTTGCTTGGGTGCTGCTCCAGCCTTACCATAGCTACATCTGTTAGTTCCTGCTCCACATTTGGTTCCTACTCCAGTCCTGCCATTGGTATAACTTCTGGTCCCTGATCCTTCCTAGGTCCTGCACTACTCTACCTTGCCCTAGGCCTAGCCTCTTCCACCATGCTTTTACCTAAGATAGGGTCTAATATAAGAACATAAGATATGCCATACCGAATCAGACCAAGGTCCATCAAGCCCAGTATCCTGTTTCCAACAGTGGCCAATCTAAGTCACAAGTACCTAACAGTTTCTCAAAAGGACGCAGGTTCCACAGTGCTTGTATTGTGGCAAGCAGTGGATTTCCCGGGTCCCTTTTAATAATGGTTTATGGACCTTTCCTCCAGGAACTTGCCCAGCTACACTAACAGATTTTACTACATCTTCTGGTAACAAATTTCAGCAATACCTAAATTAATATAAAGGCCTTTAAGATTATTTGGAATATTTTATGCTGTCGTTTAGTGTTTGCTTCTCAATGAGCTGCAAACAATTTGTGTTTAGGATTGATCGCTTGCTGATGAAAATATCCTGGAGTGACAAATTTCCCTCTTGACCTCTTTATTGGGACAACTGACAATTAAATAAGGAATGTTCCTGGGGTGAGTGGGAGGTGGGATCTGGGGAGAGTGGGTGAGAAAAAAGACATATCCATTGAAGCATCCACAGAACACAAAGGGCCCGATATTCAAAAGGCATTTACACGGTTAACAGCCAGTTAACCATGTAAATGCCTGCTGACAGGATATTCAATGGCACATGCACAGTTACTTCTGCCGAATACCCCCAACTAAGTCCCCTACACGTCTCGATGCTGGCCGGCTATTATCAAGGCGTGCCGGGGCATTCCGGGGCGGAGCAGAGGTGGGGAATGGCGCAAACGGTGCAGCACCAATAGTGGAAGCTGCACGGTTAGAACCAGTAGAGACCCCTAAGCTTTGTTTCACACAAATCCCAAGTCTCCTGAGTGCAAAAGTCAGGGCTGGCCCATCCATTGTGTGGGAATGTTGCCCGCACATGGCCCTGCACCTTGGGGGGCGCCGTGCCTGACCTCTGAACAGCTGCGGGAGTAAAGAGCAGCTTTTGCCTTCTCTCCCGCAGCTGTGATAAAAAGGAATCCGCCGGTGCACTGAGTACCTGGAGGTTAAATGGGAGCATGTCATTTTTGTGTGTGGCTGGAGGGGGGCTGGGGGCTAGAATGGGAATGGGAACGGAAAGGGGGCAGGACTGGGGACTAGAATGAGAATGGGTACAGGGGCTATAATGGAACGGGGGGACTAGGGGCTAGAACGGGAATGATCGTGGACAGCACTGGAAATGGGCTGATGTTGGGGGATGGAGGACTGGGACTGGAAGAGAACTGATACTAGGGGGATAGGACTGGAAATCGCCTGTGGATAGAGGATTGAAAGGGAGCTGATGCTGGAAGGGACTGGAGGAGGACTGATACTGCGGGTTATGACTGGAAATGGCCTGGGCATAGGGGATTGGGACTAAAAGGGAACTGATGCTGAGAGGGGCTGGAGGAAGATGAATACTGGGGGGTTAGGACTTGAAATGGGCTGATGCTGGCAGATGGGGGACTGGGACTGGAAGGGAGAAAATGCTGGGAGGCAAGGTCATACCGAGACTGAAATGCGCCCTGTGCGACTTGCACATTGGGCGCGCGCCCCCATCCCGCACCTCCATTTAGACACTTTATGAGGATGCGGGAGGGGAACGCGCGCCCGATCTGCAAGTCGCCGGCACACTAAGCAGGTCTGGTCCCTCCCAGAGAGACCAGACCTGCTTAGTGTGCCGGCGCGAACACTTAAGGGGCACATTTCGTGTCTCTGCTGCTGCCTGCCGCTGAAAAAGTGACGGCGGCAGGCAACGACAGAGAGCTGAAATGCGCCCTATAAGTCTTTGCGCCCTGTGCCAATAACACTGGAGAAGGACTGATACTGGGGGCCAGAACTGTAAATGTGTTGATGTGGGGGGATGGGCGAATGGGATTGGAAGGGAGTGGATGCTGGGAAGGGCTGGAATTAGAAGGGAGCTGGTGCTAGGGAAGGAGCAGAAAGGGCTGGGGCTGGGACTGGCAGGAGAAAAAAGAAGCTTGGGGAGAGGATGGAGAGGGGAACAGATATTTTGTGTGGAAGAAAAATTTATGATTGGCTGAGTATTGGGAGAATAAGTGGGGATTGAGGATGGAGGGGTAAAATTTGAATGGATGAAAAAGGAATGAAGAAAGAAATGGAGGAAAGAGCAAAAGGGGAAAGATCAAAATGTTATTGGCAGACACAGAGAGAGAGAATGGGAAAAACTAGAAGAAAGAAGAAAGGACAAACGAACAGCAGACAATTAAGAGATAGCAGAAGACATGAAGAAAGCAGAAGAAAGTGGCTGGGGCAATTGCAACTGAAAAATAAAATGCACAAACAGCAAAAGGTAGAAAAAAACTATTTTATTTTGAATTTATTAACTGGAATATGTCAGCTTTGGAAAATGTGCATTGCTAACATTTTGCATTTTGTTTAGTACAAGAGGAAATTAATTTATTGTTTTATTTCTCCAGTGTTGTTGTACATTCCAAGTTTGGCTTTTGGGATTTCCAGTTTAATTATTGTCTTCATATTTCTAAATTGTGATCCCTTGTTCTTTGTTTGGTGACGGACTATGTTTTGCTTGTGTAACTGAGCTGCAGTATCCTGTTCATGTAGTTTCTATGTGACAGTCCCACTTATTCTCTTTCCCCAGTAGGAGATGTATTGGTATTCTCAGAGATGTATTGGTTTAATATTTGCAATGTTATCTTTTGATAGGTAGGGTTTGGTGCTTTGTGAGTCCTGGTAGTGCTGTTATGATATGGCAGGTTTGCTATAGATCCTATATGGCATGTGACACTGAAGTATAATGATGTGGAGATTAGATAGTCTCTTTATCCTCACTGTCCATGCACATGGTATTGAGATATTCATTAAGAGGCATGTCTACTAAACGTTAGTGCACATTAACATTTGTGAATGCACATTAAGTGCAGCAACACCCATTTATTTCTATTGACATAGTGGCACTTAACGCATATTAATATTTAGTAAGCATGCCCCTAAGTCATTGCCAGGGACAAAAAAGAGGCTTGTGAAGAGCTCCTTTGAAAGCCGGCTAAAATTTTAGATGGGCAATATATACATTTTAAAATAAAATAAATGCAAATGAAGTCCAGTGGCTATGCAAATGAATCTCTGCACATGGCCCCGCATCACCCTTGGGCCGCCCCTGGCAGAAGTCAACATGCTGACCCACCCATAACATTGTAGTTTTATCAGGGTTGATTTCAAGCAACTTGGTAATCAAAAAATAGTAGAACTCATCATGTCAATAAGCTGAACCACCTCACTATCTCACAAGCACAAGGAAATGCTTTAGAAGCAGACCTCACTGCGAGGGAAATTCAGTCAGCAATCTCCTTGCAAGCATTAGACAAAGCGCCAATGCCTGATAACTTTATGGTGGACTCAGAGTTGGCCCAAGGTTTTCTGCTGCCCTAGGCAGAAACCCCTTCTTTGCTGCCCCCACCCCCCGTGACGCTGCTCCCCTCAGCTGTCACCGTTGCTCCCCCCCCCCCCCCAGCTATTGCTGATTCCATCTCGGGGGGGGGGGCAGACAGCGGCAGTGGCAATATTTTGTTGCTGTTTTTGGAAATAATGCTGCTGCGTGCCTCCCCCCCCTCCCCCCAAATGGAATCAGCAGCAGCCTATCCGAGCCAGTCACCCTAGGAGGCCACTTAGCTCTCCTAGTGGATGGGTTGGCCCTGGGTGGAGTCATTCCTTTAATCAATTATTACCATATCTTACTGTAGCTGAGTTTATAGTTCCTTTATGGTGGAAGAAAGAGTCACAGGATCATTCACAGAGGCTACAATCTTTGTCTTAGAGAATCCTACAAAAGATCCTCTACACCCACAAAACTATAGATACATTTTGCTACTTAATGTGGATTGTGAGATCTATGTTAAGATTTTAGCACAAAGATTAAATGAAATCTTATTGTCTTTAGAGATCACACTGGAAGCAGTGTGGTAATTTACCTTAAAGCCAGGTGGCTTGCTGTGCTGCCTTCAATCCAGGCCTGGCGGCTGTTCTCACCCAGGCTGAAGTCTCGCAATTCACTAGATTTCAGCCAGGAGAGAAGAGCCACCAGGACTGGATAGAAGGCAGCACAGCAAGCCACCAGGCTTTAAGGTAAATTTGCCATGCTGTTTCCAAAGTGTGGGCCCAGCAGAGGGGTGCACTATGAGTATAGTCTATATGATTATCTGTCCTTGCTTGATGATTTATGTAGGCTGTACTACAAGAAAAGTTTGTATTCGGCTGACGGAGCATAAGAGCCGTATTAGTAATACGGTTGAGTCTGCGCTGTTAGTGACACATTGGATGCGATGTCAGCATTTAATTAGTAATATCAGATGGCAGGTTTTAGAACATCTACCGCAGACTTGGAGGGGAGGTACTTATAAGAAACAGTTAGTGAACCGCGAACACCTGTGGATGCATAGAAATAGATCCATTGAGCCTGTGGGTTTAAATCAATCTGTTAATTGGTTTGCATTGTTGTAAAGGAGGAGTTTATGATCATATGACCATTTGGAAGCCTGGTATATATGGGTGGTTGCACAGCTTGGGATTACTCAGCCTTTTAGGAGATGTTTGTAATGATAACTTTATAAAATGTTTCCCTGATGCAGATAAGTACTTTATCTCTTATCGAAACACAATATTGTGTCGGGGTATTGGATATTGTGTGTAGATGTCATATGAATTTGTGCAAATGAATGTTTCTTAATGTGCATTCTTGTTTTAAATGCTGTTTAAATTGCCATGAGATATGATGAGATTTGAGCTATCTAGTACAGGCCTTTTGGGTCGTTATACTGGAAGGCCGTTGTTCGGCCTTGTATAGCTCTGGCTATTATTTGAGGTCATCTGGCATAGTGTTCAGTGTTCACCTATATTTAAGTAAGTAACAGTTAAGTTCAGTGGAGGTTTGATTTCTATTGTAGGATTTGGTACCTTCAGTGTTGGCCTGGCGGTGTTTCATTCAGAAGAAAGGCCTGGCAATCTACTTCTGATCACACTGCCAAGAAAACCCAGGAGCTGCTGTGTTGCCAGGAGTAAGCATTGACTCAGGCACTCATTGCATTGTTTGCAATGGCCTCTGCTCCTCTCCTCCTTCTTTGTCTTACTTATAATATGGCGTTCCTTTCTGTTTTTTAATTGACTGTTTTGTTTTTGTTGTAAACCGCCTTGCTTACCTGCATCAAGTATTAAGTATCCATAAACATACTTACCTGCATCAAGTATCAATAAACATACTCGTAAACCATAATTTAGTGACTGGAATATGTCAGTGTTTGGAATTTACAAGTATGTATTTTGTACAGTGCAGGGGACAATGCATTTCTTCCTATTTCATGGTATTGCACTGTAATGAGGAGGCTGGCTTCTTGGGATTTCAGTTTAATTTTTGTCTACCTGTTTCTTTTTTTAGTTTAATCAGTAATTGTGTTCTTAGTGAGGATCTATCTGTGTTCAGCATGTGTTACCAAGGCCAGATATTCTACCAACATAAAGATGGGAATGTTAGAAGGGACGTTGAAGTGCAATCTGAGACATCTAAGCCAGAACATCTGAAAAAGAAGCAGGCACATCCAGGTGCGACATGATTTCACAAACGTGGACATGCCTGATACAGATGCTGCAGGGGCATCTGCAAAGCCATCTTCATAATTGCACGCCAACACCTGGACATCTAGGAATAGCTTAATAGTTAACATAGGGGGTTAGCAACAAGGAAGGCAGAGCTCAAATCCTGCTCTTGCTATTGCTGAAATTGGAGTGTGTTCTTCTCTGCACTCCATGGATGTTCTTAAGCCAAAATAACCATATACAAAAATAGAGTGAAAGACAGATAATCAGCTAATGTATGCAAAAGATTTTTTGTTGGAAGACTAGCCTTGAGAATTAAAACACTCTCTTGTGGCTTAACTTCCGTTTTACTCGGTCTACCCAAGAGCACGCTGAATCCACTACAATTGGACATGAAAACAGCGGCCAGGGTTCTACATGGAGCCTCAAGGAGTCAACATATTACTCCCATCCTATTCGAACTTCACTGGCTCCCGATATCATGCAGGATTTTATACAAAGCACTCATTTTGACCTTCAAAGCATTCCACCAAATATCACCATCCTCGTTATCTGACCTCCTTCATCACGCACAGAACACCAGATCTAGACGATCTGTAACAGAGAACACGCTAATGATCCCAAAAGGCCTGACAAAACTCACCCAGACAACTACCTCAAGAGCATTCTCATCCTTCACCCCTAGATGCTGGAACATGTTGCAGATCACAAAAAGACCTGTCCCAGTTCAGAAAATCTCTGAAAACTCACCTCTTCCTACATCATTTCTCACAAGGCACTGGCTCCCCACCCCCTCCCCCTCCAACACAAATCAATGATCATGGTTAGTCAAATATGCTCCTGTAACTTCAATACTCGCCCCAGTTCAAAACCTTGTAGATCCTCTTCTTTAGAACTCAAAACATTTGAGAATTTATTGTAAATAGTTGTGAATTCTGTTATTTATTTCAAACCCAGTTATCCATGTTTCATTCCCTGTTATCTGTAAACTTGACATATGTTTTATGCTTAAGTACAAAGTTGTTAAAATGTAAACCGCGCTGATGATTAATAGTGCGGTATATAAAAGCTGTTAAATAAATAAATAAATACTCAATTTTGTAAGGGCCCCACCGGAGCTCTAAAAAATGTAGGTAAAAACACACTTACTAGTGTACCCTACACCAAACATGTGCAAAAATAAAGTACTTCCAACATATCAAAAGGTGCCAATATTACTTATCTGTTGTAGATATTGAATACAGATACTCAGTGAATCTGCAAAAAACTCTCATGGGATGACGAACTGCACCAATATCACAGAAGTGTAATGGCTGAAGAAAGTCTGCAGTTTCAATTCAGTAAAGGATAAAGGACACAGAACTGCATTTCGGGCAGATAAAATCAAATGCCCTGTTTCAACTCTTTCTAAACTGCAAACATGAAAGTCCGTCTCGCCTGTATATTCAGGACGCCAACGCATGCTCATTAGCGATCTAAAGCCCCAACAGGAAACCAAAAATTTAAAGCCAAAAGCCAGCCAATCTAAATTGCCCACATCATATTCAAATCCCTTTAGAGTGCCCAACAAATTAAAGAAGACTGTTTCAATCCAACTCTTTGTTAAACCCCCTGGGTTCTACCGTAGACAGTCGAAATATCCACATCTGTTCACGTAACTGGAGGCACTGATCACGATTACTCCCTCATGGGTTTTCCAGTATATAATCCAAAATTCGCCAAAAAATCTCATGAAATGAGTGTTGATGATCCAAAAAATGTTGAACAATAGGAGCAGATGTAGTCCTAGTATTTATTCGTGATGCATGTTCCCACAACCTGATGCGTACAGGGCGAATCGTTCTCCCAATGTACAATTGATTGCAGGGGCAAATCAGAACATACACTACAAAGGAAGAAGCACAGGTAGTATGCCATCTAGCTTCATGCACATAATGTGAATTTGGTATATGCCAATCCTTACCAGTTATAGACAGTGAGCAGTAATCACATGAGGTACAAGAAAAATGTCCTGGATTTATATGTTGTTCAAAAGATTGTCCGTCAATAGGAGAAGAAGTAATCCCCACCCGATCACACAAATTAGGACCTCGAGTGTGAGCTATTTGTAACCTCCTTTTGAAACATGGATGAAGCTGCAGAATATGCCAATGTTTAAGAAGAATGTTCTTAATTTTGTCAGAATGCGTCATGTATGGTAGTACTCCCACTATTGCATCAGACTGTGAGGATGACAATTGAGTATTTGAATCCCCTGGATTAACAGAAGGGAATAGCCATTCTCGATGAATATATCTGGCTCATAAAAAAGCTTTCTTTATAACTTTTTATGGGTATCCCCTTTGTGCCAGACATTCAGATAAATCCCTTGCATGATCCATAAAATCTTCAATCCTTGAACATATTCGTCTTAAACGTAAAAATTGTCCAAACGGAAGGCCTTTTTTCAATGATATAGGGAGAAAGCTTGCATAATTCAATAACGTGTTTCGCTGTACAGCTTTTCTAAACAAAGTTGTATGTAACATGCCATCCCGTTTCACAATTAACACATCCAAAAATTCCAATTCCAAAAAATGATGATGCATGGAAAAAGACAGATTAGGTCGTAGCGCGTTCAACCAATGTAAAAAAGCCTGCAAAGATTCCTCTGAACCTTTCCACAGAAAAAATATATCATCTAAAAATTGTACCCACAGGGCCACTTCTTGAAACCATACAGAAGGATAAATCAATGAAGACTCAAAATCAGCCATGTATAATTTGGCTACAGATGGGGCCACTGTCGCCCCCATGGCTATGCCCTGAATTTGATGATAAAATTGTCGTTCAAATTGAAAATAATTCCTAGTGAGCACAAAACTCAAAAGTTGATGAAAAGAAGAACGAGGAATTCTATTTGGTAGAGAAATTTGAAGTTGAGAAATAACCTCTAAAGCTTGATCTTGATGAATATTGGTATACATTGTTGTTACATCTAGTGATACTAACCAAAAATCATGAATTGGAGCAGTAATTGACTGTAATTTACTAATGAAATGGGTAGAGTCCTTTAAAAAGGAGGGTACTTTTTGAGCACATGGTTGAAGGAACGCATCACAAAATTTGGATAAAGGTTCCAACATCAATCCACGGCAAGATACAATTGGTCTACCTGGAGGTGTCTGTAATGATTTGTGAATTTTTGGGACCGTATATATAATCGGAGTTATAGGGTGTGATATGATCAAAAACTTAAATTCACGTTTAGTAATCCAATTGTTAGAAAATGCTTGTTGTACCACTGACAATATCTCTTGTTGTAAATTTTTCATTGGATTCTCAGATAATTTCACATAATATTTGATATCGTTCAACTGAGTTAAAAGATGGGACCGATACTGATCAGAAGACTGTACCACAGTGGCACCACCCTTGTCAGCCCTCCAAATAATTAGGTCTTGATTTTTCTTTAATTCGTCCAAAGCTAACCACTGAGATTTTGTTAAATTATGAAATCTAGACAACATATTATTACTTTCCAAATTAGTCACATCATTTAATACTAATTGCTGATACGATTCAATAAGATGATCTGGATTGCCCACTTCGAAGGTGCCCGAACCACAGATGTATCTGTTCCCAAATCATGTGTAGCACAAAAGTGAGTTACTAGCCACTTCCGGAAAAAGCGATGTAAGGCAAGTCTCATCTGGAAAAAATTATAATGAGTGACCGGAACAAAAGAAAGACCCAAATTAAGTACAGATAGCTAGGAAGGGGACAAGTCACCAAAGAGACATTTACTACTGTTGTTTGGACCAGTTCCTGGTCATTGGACCCCGTGGATGTTCTTGGTGAAAAACATCTTGAGACCGCCAATTCACTCCGGTCGAAAACCCTCCACAGGTTTCCATATACGGTTTCTCCCCCGACCCCGGGAACGGACGCAATGAAAAACCTGCTCCTGACGTTGATTAGAAGTATGGGAAGAACTGTCAGAAAAACCACCATATTCTGAATCATCAGATGAAATATCAAAAGAATCAAAAGTGACCCGTTTCTGTGTCACCTGATTTTTCTTTATCCAAGTATAAACTTGATCAAGATCATAATCTTTTTTATCATCCCCATCTTATCATTTTTATCATTCCCCATCTTAAGCCAAAATAAGCATTTTTCAGATGCCTGGAGCAGGTCTTAACTTAGATGCAATGCCAGACATCCAGGACATTTTTGAGATCAGGTGGGAATGTCCAGGGTTCTAAGATCACTCCAGCCATACCTCCGCCGTGCCCCTGTGCAGAAGTGGACGTCCATAAATCTGGCTTCTGAAATGGCTCTGGAGATGTCTCTATACCCCCAAAGGTTTCCATGTAAAGATCTGTAGTGGACTGGCTAGTTCAGTTTTCCCAATAGATGTATAGATCTTCTAGGGCACACTCCAATATTTACTCTGCTGCTCTTTTCTGAGCAGGCTCCTTGTATAATTTTTGAAGTCATTGCTGCTATGGTATAGTAGCTTTAATCCATAGATCCTGAGTTAGTTTTGTAGGGTTTTGTATACTTCACTAGATGCCTGGGTATTAGAGAGGGTTTTGATTGCTGCTACTGAGATGGCACCAGAATCAGAAGTGGAAAAACCTCCTAGGACTGCTCTGCACCCACTGTTGCATGAGGAAGGCTTCTGTGGGTATAGGATATATGTTCAACAAGACAAGGTGAGAACTATAGAATAGTTTATAACACCAAAATAAAATTATTCGTAATTTGCTTTTTCTTTTTGTTCTTTGGTGTATAAGCACCTTGTATCACCTTTGATTTTTGCAGAATATATATTTACATTTAACATCATGCCAGTCCAGTGTGCAGTAGTGATCTGCATTCATTTGAAATCACATGGAAATATTAATATTTCCCATATCGTTTCATATAGTTTTTAACCCGAAATGTCAGGAAAACATCCTGTTTTGTCTTTTATTTTCTGTGTTGTTTATAAGTGTCCTTGGGTTGGAAGATATTAGTATTCCAGGAGGAGATCTCCTATCTCTTGAGGATCTGGTTCTAGTCAGTCTCTTCTTAGCTGTGACTTGTATTTCTAGTGATGTTAGTGCTTTTTTCCTAATAGGCCCAAAGTTTCCCCATCTAGTCTTGAGCTGCAAGGAAAACCCTTCCTGAATCTTTTATCTTGCGAACCGATTGACTCTTGCTCTATAGACTTCCTCCACAAAATTTTCTTGTGCCATGTTCCTACCCCTTCAATTTCTTGGAGAAGTATCCTGGAACTCTTGTTAAAATGTTTTCTTTGTTGAATTCTTGGACCTACAATCCTGAATCCTTGTGTGAAATTCCCAGTTACTATATAATATCAGAGACATTTACCAAGCCTAGTTTAGACCCTGGTTATACAATTAATAATTTGGTTCAGAAAGTCTGTGAAACCATATCTAAGAATGTAAAATTAAAATTAACCTCTGTGCCTGAAAACCTCAAGTAGCCTATCAGGAACCTTCTCAGCCATTGCTTGAAAATCTTAATGACACCCAAGAAATATTAGCAGAGCTGCCAAGTTACCTAGTTCTCAGAGAGAGATTTTGGGCCATTCCTGTCTTTCTAATAACACTATCATGAGGCATTATGGGACCTGCAGCATGGATTGCAATGGGTAGAATCAGGGGCTCTAAAATCTATATTCCTGTAAAGAAAGGGAGGAGCAGTAGTGGTATAGCTAAAAAAAAATTAAAGGAATGATACCTCCCAGTAAATGCCAGAAGAGACTAGGGGAGGGGTTGGGGAAGGAGGTGATACATAGCCCTCTGTCAGTGCTGAGTGGGCATTGAAGGGTACTAGGTGATGCTCATAGAGGGGTTTGGGTACTCATCAGTTGTTTGAGTTGTGATCGTGGGTTTGGGATGGTTTGCCCAGAGCATTTTGTTTGTTTGGGCAGTAGTTACAGCTACCTCTTCATTAACAAGCTTGCCCTGAAATGAAAATGTATAAAAATAAAACAAAACAAAAATAAAATTTATAAAAATAAAATGAAACTAAATGAAAAAATCTTGTAAATGATACAAGAAAGTAACAAATCTAAATTGTTTTGCCTGTACACCCTTAGGGGGTCATTCCGAGCCATGTTTAACGGGGATAGATGCCTGGGTTGGACATCCATCCCCGCTAAATGCCTGGACCGTATCCCCTGCCCAAAGCTCTCTGAATTTACATAGGAGATGTATGGAGAGCTCTGGATGGGGTTGGGAAGGGGTGGACCAAGGGAGGAGCCAGGGCAGGCAGTAGGTAGGGATGCGACCCCGGATGTACAGGGCCAATCCAGAGGTTGGCCCTATACATCCAGGATCACCACCAACAACGGGGAACTTTTTCCACCTTGGAGGTGGAATAAGTCCCCCTGGATGCCGGGGGTGTGGCGGTTTAGGGCCAGGTCAGTGGGATGAGGGAATGGAGGAGCTTCCTGGCAGCCCAACCCTGCCTTTGGAAGGCCACATCAGGGATCGGGCGGTAGGGAAAGAAAGTTGTTGTGGGCAGCCGGGGATCATAGCTCCTTAATGGAGCCATGGTACCATGGCAACATGACGCCATGGCACCGCAGCTTCATTAAGGAGCCTGGCTGAGTTAGCCAGGCAAGTGGCTGGATGTCTGGGGTGCCAGAATCGGGGCAGCCTGGATGTCCAGCTACTGTGCTGTTCCCATGGGGGCAGAATCAGGTGCATTTCCAGGCTGTTAAGATTTCTGGACGTTCGGATGGCCCAGACGTGCACCTTCAGAATAGGTCTCTTAGTGTGCAGTGTCAGAAACCAGTATTTTTCACAATAGAGTCCCAGGGCCCAATATTCAGTGGCAATGGCTAGCACTTATAAAGAACAGAGCAGTCACTGCTGAATACTAACCCCGGATAATCAATACCAGGGCTATATCAAGCTAACTGGGCAGCAGCAATATTGAGCCAGTTAGCTGCCGTGGGTAAAGATAAGCTATCTTTGCCATGCCTTTCTTTACCTGCAGTCGCTAACCAGGCAGCGGCTCAATATCTCTGCTGCCGAGTTAGTGACGGGTGCCACCTTCGCTCCACCCCCGAACGACCATGACACACCTCGATGCTAATTGCATAGCATCAGGGCATGTAGTAGTGGCAGCCATGGACATCTAGCAGCACTAATCATGTTAATGCAGCTGAATATCATGCTAACAGGCATTTATAGGGTTTGCAGGTCTGCAAACCACATAAGCGCCTTTGAATATCGGGCCCCCAGTCTTTATAATCAAACTGCTACAATATTTGCTGCATATAAATAGTGTTGCAAAGTTTCAATTTTATTTTATCATATAGCCTGGGAGCATGTTGCTTGTTGTAGTTTTGGCAACCACCTGACTGGTGCTCTGAGTGAAGGGATTCTCATCTCCCTGACCAGATCTCTGAAGAGGTCCCTTCCCATTTCGGCTGCCAGGGGAGGGGCACTGGCTCATCCCTTGCTTCAGGCAGCATGCTTATGTAGTACACAAGGCTGTATGGACATCAGCTAAGTTGGCCACTGTCTTCCAATAGAATGGCAACCATTGCATCTGGGGACTTTATTCCTTACGTTGTTTTCTTGTAACCTACTGCAAGGCTATTGGGATACAGTGTGGGCAAAATTTTGTGTCATTTTGGAATGCAATAAGAAAGTAGAATATAAGCATACTATATAGGGTTCTACTATATAGTAGAATATAAGCATACTGACGTCAGACGCCGATGGTGATATAGCAGATACATTTCCGGGGTCTTGCAAATGGCTGTGCAATCTCAAGCTGATCTTTTACATACCTGAAGCAGGGTTTTTCGGAATAATAAGAATAAAACCTGAAACGAGCGCCCGTCGTATTCAGAAGCTTTGGCGTTGGGTGTCTACACAGCTAAGTCTTGGGCTTCGGCCCGTTTTAGAAGTTAAAAGTGATTAATAAAAGGGAGTTGTCACGGCGGTATCTTTTGATACAATATATGAGATACTGGGATGACATTACTCCGACAAAAATATTTAGACAATATAAGGGGAATTTTGGTGTTCTAATTGGACTTTTTTTCTGAGGTTTCATTTGGTCTGATTAGGGTTCTTTTTTTGTTTTTACTATATAGGGTTGCCAACTGACTCCAGATGCACCCGACAGGTTCGATCTAGTCCTGGGTTTACCTCATTGCCTGCAGGGATATGTAGTTCTGATTTCTCCATTGCACTCCATAAGAAAAGAAAAGAAAAACTACAAGTCACTGCATGCAATAGGGTAAACCCAGGACTGGATCAAGCCTGTCGGGCGCATCTGGAGCCAGTTGGCAACCCTAATACTATATAGAAATCACTTGCACTGAAAGTTACTTGCCCAGGCCAAAGAAGAAATTATTTGATGTTATCTTGCAAAATTTGAAAGCTGTGGAAATGACTGTTGAAAATGTGTTGTGCCTTACCTTTAAATATAAAAGCAGGGACATTGATTTTATTTAACTAGACTTATATACCGCTTTTCTACCAGTCAAAGAGGTGTACATTCAGGTACTGTATATATATATTTTTCCCTGTCCCCAAATAGGGTTGCCAACTGGCTCCAGATGCGCCCGACAGTGTCAATCCAGTCCTGGGTTTACCCCATTGCATGCAGGGATATGTAGTTCTGATTTCTCCATTGCACTCCATAAGAAATGAAAAACTACAAGTCACTGCATGCAATGTGGTAAACCCAGGACTGGATCAAGTCTGTCGGGCGCATCTGGAGCCAGTTGGCAACCCTATCCCCAAAGGGCTCACAATTTATGCTTTTGAACCTGATATCTCAGGTATATGATATCTCAGGTAACTAATATTTGGAAAGCCTTGGAATGCAGAGTGTCCCTTTAAAGTAGGGTTACCAACTGGCTCCAAATGTTCCCGACAGGCTTGATCCAGTCCTGGATTTACCCCATTGCAATCAAAGGCTATGTGGTTCTGATTTTTCCATTGAACTCCATAAGAAAAGCAAGACTACAAATCCCTGCATGCAATGGGGTAAACCCAGGCATGTATCAAGTCTGTCAGGCGCTTCTGGAGCCAGTTGGCAACCCTACTTTAAAGTAAAAACAATTTTACTGGGTAATATTGAACAGCTGTGGTCAGTGTCTTTTTAAACACCAGCTGCCACAAGTAACAAAAATCTGGATATTCAGTGGCAGATTTTGTGGTCAGTTCTGTGGGTATCCAGACGCTATCTGGATAGCCAGTTCTCATACACTCAGGGCAGCTTTTTTCCTGACCTAAGTTATGTGGATACTTATTCAGATTGCAGCATTGAAAATCGCCAGTATCTGGGTAAGCATAGGTAGCAGAATGGGGTGGGCCACAGGGGCCATGGCCCCACTAATATTTTGCCCAACAGAGTATCAGCAATTAAAGAGCTTGGGGGCAAGGCTGGCGATTGGTTTATTTGGCCCCTCCAACCACAAAGGTGTTCCGCTGCCCCTGTACATAAGTGTTGGCGTCTCCCCAGCTATCCCATGGACCACCTCAGCACTATCTGAGGAATACCACAGCAGTCAGAGGAACTATTCAGCGACACTCTCCGGATAGTGCAGCTGAATATTGGACTCAACAGGACTCGACTCCAGTCCTGGATAAGCTGTTTTGAATATTAGCCCCTGAGTATCTGAACTATTTTATCATGTGAGCTGATGCCATCTGCATCTCACAGTGTATTCCAGTTCTCATTCATCTGTTTGTTTTAGTTTATTTTTCTTTTCTTTTTATACTACTTGTATTCATAAAACTAATAAAAATACTGAATAAAAAAAGCCCCATCATACCTTCATTATTAATCGTTTATCTAGTGCTACAAGGCACATGCAGAGCTGTACACATACATATATGAAAGAGACAATCCCTTCTCAAAAGTGCTCACAGTCTATCTAAGATGGACAAATGCATCAAATGGGACTATAGTAGAACTAAGGGGAAATGGTTATAGTCAACATAGGTGGTACTAGTGGTGGCTAGGCACATGCATTGATGTAACACATTTTTACTGCTGTCAGGATTCCAGATGAGCAATTGATTATCTCCTGGTGAGGTTCCCTAGCATCGTGCTTCCAAAAAGAGATGAGGTCCCACACCAGGTGGAGTTGGTTGCTAAGAAGATGTATTAGAATGGCGCAGACAGAAGAGTGGGGCGTGCAGTCAAAAACCAGGCAGAGCCGTCCAAGAGACAGAAACCAGGCTGAGTAACCTGGGAGTCAGGACTCACCCAGTCATCTCCAATGGGAATAAAAGAATATGCATTGATGCATGTACATATATAAAGTGGCATTTCAAAAAGGATGTCCAAGTTAAATCGGGGATGTCGAGGGCAGAATGTGCAATAGAAAACCAGGGATGTCTATGTCTCTGGCCGATTTTAGTAACATAAACATCCCTGATGTGGATGCCCACAAAGGCAGCCACATAGATATTTATCTTAGAAAGGCATGGGGCAGGGACATCTATCTCATGTAAGCTCAGATAAGGGGACGTCCAGCAGCATAACAAAATATAACATAGTAACATACCATATTTACTCAAATGTAATGCGCACCTTTCCTGGTCAAAAAGAGGCTCTAGACTCAGTATGTGCATTACATTCAAGGGTGCCTTACATTCGGAGGTAAACACAGCTAAGCCCAAGTGCCGTCACCGGACAAATCAACCTGATCGCTTGCAGGAACCCTGCTAACGATCAGGTTGATTCGGCCTAAAAAAAAAAAAGCAGCAGGAAGTCAGTTTGTGGAAGGGCTGAGGCGGGAGCGGAGCAGCTTTGTCATCAGCGTGTTGGCGGTGTTTTCAGGGGGTGAGAGCCTTCATCTTCCATCCCCTAGTGAGCGTCCATGTCCCGCAGCTTCCGCCATCATGGGGAAAGACTAAAATCAGACAAGGTAATGGTAGGAGTTGAGAGGCTGCAGTTGTTGTTGTTATTAAGTGCCGTCGAGTCGGAGTCGACTCATGGCAACCCTCTGGATAGCTATCCTAAAATGTGTTCGGTCTTCAGTCAGGCGGCTCATTGTTGACAGACTGGTACCCGTAGCTGCTGTTATTGTATCGATCCATCTCATTGCTGGCCTTCCTCTTTTGCGTTGACCTTCTATCTTGCCAAGCATAATGTCTTTCTCTAATGATCTCTCTCTTCGCATGATGTGTCCAAAGTATGAAAGTCGAAGTCTTGTCATCTGAGCTTCTAAAGAAAGCTTAGGTTTGATCTCCTCTAGTACCAACTGGTTTGTTCTTCGGGCAGTCCATGGTATACACAGTATTCGCCGCCAGCACCATAATTCAAAGGCATCAATTTTCTTCCTGTCTATCTTTTTCACTGTCCAGCTTTCACATCTATATGATGTTATTGAAAATACCATGTCTTGAGCAAGTCGAATCTTTGTATGGAGAGAGACATCTCTGCTCTTGAGAATCTTATCTAGGTTTTTCATAGCCATTCTGCCAAGAGCAATGCGTCGTCTGATTTCTTGACTGCTTGTTGCTTCTTTATTGATAGTTGATCCAAGTAGGTTAAAGTTGTTCACAATTTCAATTTCTTCTCCTTCAACGATGAACCTGTTGATTATGCCAGTTGTCATGATCTTTGTCTTCTTTACATTAAGGTGCAGGCCCATTTTGAGACTATGTTCTTTGATTGTGAGAAGCAAATGTTTCAGATCATCTTCACTTTCAGCCAGTAATGTGGTATCATCAGCATAGCGAAGGTTGTTGATGAGTCTTCCACCAATCTTCACACCTCTGTTGTCTTCATGCAATCCTGCTTCTCTGATGATTTGTTCTGCATATAAATTAAACAGGTAGGGGGAAAGTATGCAGCCTTGTCTTACACCTTTGCTTATTTTAAACCATTCTGTTTCTCCTTGTTCCGTTCGAACTGTTGCTTCTTGATCAATGTACAGATTGTGCAAGAGTACGATCAGGTGTTCTGCTATACCCATGCTTCTTAATGTGGCCCAGAGTTTCTCATGGTTTACACAGGCAAAAGCCTTGCTATAGTCGATAAAGCACAAATAGATATCCTTTTGGTATTCTTTAGTCTTTTCAAGGATCCATCTCACATCCGCAATGATGTCTCTCGTTCCTCACCCTTTCCTGAATCCTGCTTGCACTTCAGGTAGTTCTTGTTCCAGGTATGGTTGTAGTCTCTTTTGAATAATCTTCAGTAGAATCTTGCTGGCATGTGGGATCAGAGCGATTGTGCGATAATTTCCACAGTCAGTTGGATCACCTTTCTTTAGTATTGGTATAAACACAGATCTTTTCCAGTCAGTTGGCCATAATGTTGTCTTCCATATTTCTTGGCAGAGCCTTGTGAGTACAGTAACAGCTGCATCAGATTGCTGCAATACGTCTATGGGAATGCTATCAATGCCTGGTGCTTTGTTCTTTGATAAGGCTTTCAATGCTGCTTCAACTTCTTCTTTCATCACCAATGGTTCCCGATCATAAGGTACAGGTTGAAACGGCTGTTGGTCCACTTGATCTTTATCATATAAAAACTCTGTATATTCCTTCCACCTTTTCTTGATCTTCTCAGCATCATTCAACATAGAACCTTGAGCATCTTGTAACATTCCAATTCGAGGCTGGAACTTTTTCTTTAACTCTCGTAGCTTTAGGAAAGCCGATCTTGTTCTTCCTCTAATAGTTTCTGCTTCTATTTCCTTGCAAGTGTCATTATAGTACTTTTCCTTGTCCTGTCTTGCTGCACGTTGGAAATCTCTGTTGAGTTCTGCGATTGTCTTTCTTTCTCCTCTGGCTTTAGCTTCTCGGCGTTTCTGGGCAATTTTCAGAGTTTCTTCCGTCATCCATTTTGGCCGTTTTTGCTTTTTCACCTTTTGTAGAGACTTCTCGCTTTCTTCCAACACAACCTTCTTGATGTCATTCCATAACTCTTCCAGAGCTCTGTCATTTGTATCTAAAGCAGCAAATCGATTTTGCAGGCAGTCTTTAAATTCCAGTGGTATATTCTCAAGGTCATATTTTGCTGCATTCATGAGTGGTTTGCTCTTTTTCAACTTTAGCTTGAGTTTGCATACTAGTAGTTGATGATCTGTACCACAGTCAGCTCCAGGTTTTGTCTTTGTTGATGTTACAGAGCTTTTCTATCGTTGACTTCCGCATATGTAGTCAATTTGATTTTTATATAATCCATTCGGTGAAGTCCATGTGTACAGTCGCCGCTTGTGTTGCTGGAAGAAGGTGTTTGAGATGAATAGATCATTGGTCTTGCAGAATTCAATCAGTCTTTCTCCAGCTTCATTTCTGTTGCCAGGTCCATATTTTCCAACTACTTTGCCTTCTGCTTTGTTGCCAACTTTTGCGTTCCAGTCACCCATGACTATCAGGATATCCTGTTTGCATGTTCTGTGAATTTCAGCTTGTACTTGTTCATAGAACTCTTCAATTTCATTCTCTTCTGCAGCTGTTGTTGGGGCATATACTTGAATTATAGTTGTGTGAGCGTCCATGTCCCACGGCTCCCGCCATCATGGGGAAAGACTAAAATCAGACAAGGTAATGGTAGGAGTTGAGAGGCTGCAGAGCACTGGGCTTTTCCTGGCTTGCAGGCTGTAGGTTTTGTTGCACAGTGGACACGTCGCCAAGTTCCTTTTTCAGATGGTTATTTGGAATGTTGAAAAGTTTGACGTGTGGAGAAAGAGGAATACGGGCTTTCTTTGATGGATATGCTTTAATGAGGTGGTTCCCATTTCCCTGGCTCTGAGAATGGGGAGTCTCTGATCCATACCTGTGCTTAGGGCCTGGTGCAGTTGTCTGCATTGAGAGGTGACTATGTATACAGAGTCAACATGCTCGCTTGGAGTATAAACCAACCATTGACAGACGATTGCTAAAAACCACGGTCTGCTCACAGGCACCTACGGGAGACCTCATTGGCAGGAAAGGAGTTGGCTAAGCAGAATGCAAAGAAATCGAGGCACTTTACTCCCTACCCCCCCCCCCCCCGCGCCGCCTTCCCAATCCAAAAAATCCGGGTCTTGGGGAACCTCCACATATATAATTCAATGGATTGTTCTTGGTGAATAAATCAGACTATTCGGAGAGAGATTTGTTGAAACTGTTGCACATGTTTTCTCATGTTTGAGTTTTCTTGGAGTAGAATTCATGCTAAGATAAATGCTGTGAAAATTTGGATTATGAAATAAAGTCACTTTTTAAAAAATGAAGGAAAAAAAACATTTGTAACATAATTGTGGGTGGGAAGTATTTATTTGCTTCCCCCATTAGAGAGTTTTGAAAGGTCGAGCCGAGGTATAGTTACTGCTCACTCATAACTCACAACTAGTGTTTGGTATGTATCTGTCTGGCTAAGTATGATTGCATTAGTTTTGGGTTTGTTGTGGTATAAGTGATGAATGTCTATAACATTGGTAACTCCCTGTAAGTTGTTTGATGATTTGAATGTGAGGATGATTAGCACATTTAGGGGGTTTGGAGGTGCGCACTACAATCGCCAGCAAACATTTTTTCAATTTCAAGCCTTTCAAAATAGGGGTGCGCATTAGATTTGATGGAGCATTAGACTCGAGTAAATACGGTAGTATATGACGGCAGATAAAGATCAATATGGTCCATCTAGTCTGCCCAGCAAGGTGGTAAGTATAGATGCACCTGCCGCTCCATGCAGGTCACCCCTCCCCATGCTTTTGTTTAGGGGTGTACCCATCGCTCCATGCAGGTCACCCCCATTTATTGAGATATAAGAGATAATTAAGTTTATTTTGATTTTATCCTGTTTCTCTAAAGGGATCCACTGTGTCTGTCTCATGTCATTTTGAATTCTGTCACTGTATTTGCTCCCCACCACTTCCATCAGGAGGGCATTCCAAGCATCTACCACCTGTTCAGTGAAAAAGTATTTCCTGATGTTGCTTTTAAGTTTACTGCCTTGCAGCTTCATGTTATGCCCTCTAGTTTTACAGCTTCCCCATCTTTGAAAAAGGTTTGCTTGTTCATTAATGCCCTTTAAGTATTTAAAGGTCTGTATTATGTCTCCTCTGTCCCTCCTCTCCTCTAGTGTATGCATATTTAGGTCTTCAAGTCTCTTCTCAAATGTCTTCAAGCGCAGGCTCCAAATTATTTTGGTCGCCTTCCTCTGAACTGTTTCAAGTCTTTTTATATTCTTTGTGAGATATGGTCTCCAAAACTGAACACAATACTCCAAGTAAGGCCTCACCAGTGTTTTGTACAGGGGTACTGTATTAATACCTCCTCCTTTCTGCTGGTAATTCTGGCTTTGGCCAGCGTCTTGTCACACTGTTTCGCCACCTTGAGATCCTCAGAAACAATCACTCCGAGGTCCTTCTCCTGATCCATGCACACCAACCTCTGGCACTCTGTCACATATAATTCCCTTGGATTTCTGCATCCTAAGTGCATGACACTGCACTTTTTCACATTAAATCTTACCTGCCAAACATTAGACCATTCTTCCAGCTTTTGCAGATCTTTCCTCATGTTATCCACACCCTCAGGGGAATTCACTCTGTTGCAAATTTTCATCTCATCTGCAAAAAGGAAGACTTCAGCAATATCAGTCACAAATACTTTGAACAGTACCGGTCCCAGAATCGATCCCTGGGGCACACAACTACTCACCTTCCTTTCATCCGGGTGAGTTCCATTTACCGTCACCTTCTGTCGTCTGTCAGTCAACCAATTTCTGATCCAGTTCACCACCTTGGGCCCTATACCCAGGCTGTTCAGTTTATTGATAAGCCTCCTATGAGGAACGGTATCAAAGGCTTTGATGAAATCTAGGTAGATCACATCCATCGCATGCCATTGATCTACTTCCCTGGTCATCCAGTCAAAGAACTTAATCAAATTTGTTTGGCAAGATCATCCTTTGGTTTAACCATGTTGCCTTGGACGGTTGGACCAAGCAACCTGTTGGTTTCGAGAAAGTCCACTATTCTCTCTTTCAGGAGTGCCTCCATTACTTTTCCTACCGAAGTAAGACTTACTGGCCTGTAGTTTGTCACTTTTTCTCTATTACCATTTTTGTGAAGAGGTAACACATCAGCCCTTCTTCAGTTCTGTGTAACTTCTCCTGTCTCCAAGGATCTATTAAAAACATCCTATAAAGGCCCTGCCAGAACCTCTCTGAGCTCCCATCCAGTCCCATGTCCTTGTCCACTTTCAGTTTTGCAAGCTGTACAAACACATCATCTTCTGTGAATGGTGTAGTATCTACTCCATTCCCATTTGTATATTTGTCAATCACAGGGACTTTATAGCTATCTATGAGAAAATATGAAAATTCTTTCCAGGGTATGTCCTATAGTTGCTGTGATCTTTTGGAAATAGGCAGTTTTTATTCTGTGCACATCTTTCACTAACGGTATGTAAATCTCTGTGATACCCCTCTCTCATGCATCACCAAATCAATTCTATGGGCGCTCTGTTATATGCCTTTTCAAGACTGACAGACACCATGCTCAGGCCTTTCTACTTTTCCTTCTACTTCTTCAGCAGAATCTTCATTGCAAAAATTAATCTATGATCGGCTTTCTTTGACTGAATATGCCCTGACTTTCACTGATCTTTGCTAGGTTCCTTATTTTCTCCCTGCGGCTCAGCTGTACTGCCACCTAATTATCATAATCCTACATATTTCCCTTTCTCTTGAAGGTGCTTTCCCTGCATTCCATTGGTATTTTTCCTTCCAGACTGACCTCTAAAGTCTTCCTAATATTCCCAGTCCCAAATTTTTCATTTCTTTGAGAAGCCAATGCAAAATCATTTATTCAGGATAGCCATGATTTACCCAAGCAGATTAGCTGTCAAAAACTGCCCTGCATCAATCTGGCCAAAGCGTTCATATGGTCTTCCCCACCATATGCACTTTTAGCCAGACAGGGGGGAGGCATTCTCAGAAGTCTAGTTAAATCAGGGGAGGAAAATAATACACATAGATTGTATTATGAAATCCGTCAATACCACTCATTAATGGCATGGTCAATAATGCACAATGCAATTACCTATACCTCTTGAGGTGATGTTAATTGCTCCACATTATAACTTCTGAATTAACAATCTCCACAGTTCCCCCCATTGCCCTCCCCAAAATAGGATTTTCCATATTAGAGGGTAAGTTTACAATAAGCCTCCTAAAGTTACACTCCATTAACAAACATAAATCATTGAATTTTAGTGATGTGTGCACATAAATGGGTATTTGTGATGTAACCAATGCAGTCATTATTTTGAAAGTGTGCATATCAGCCCAATGGTTTGTACTTGCACTGTGGGAATGCTCATGGGCAGAGTTTGGGTGGAGTGCACAAGTACATGTCTAAATTATAAAAGACTATAATTTACTCACATTCTTTACAAATGTAGGCACAGGCATGTACAGCAGCTCTAGACTTGGCATAAGTGATTGTGCCTTAAGTTAATGGGCAGATGTGGTCACTTAGATGCCTATTTTTCTTTAAAAGATAAGCTTGGTATGGCCATGTGAAAATGTGTGTTAACTAGGTGGGACATTTTCAAAGTACCTTTCATGAGGGTAATTTTATAAACTTTTCATGCATGTAAAACCCATTTGTAAATGCAAACAGGTCCCTTTATAAAATGACTTCACAAGATACTGTGCACAAGTATATCCTGTGACAAAGACACGTGTAGGCATGTTTTGGGGCAGAGCATGGGTAGATCTGCCTAATATGTGTATAGGTTATAAAATATACACCTAAGCATGTACTTCACCTGCTTATATTTGTGGCTTGGATTTCCCCCTGTTGGAAACAGGATACTGGGCTTTCCTGGACCATACTTCTGACTCTGTATGGCAATTTTTTTGTTCTGGCTGCTAGTATTTGTTGGAATATATGACAAATAATGGGCCTTTTTACTAAAATACAGCAAGGCTTTACAATTACCATGGGTTTACAACCAGATTTAATGCACATTATCTGCAAAACCTCTCCTTTAATGGTTGCGGATATTTCCATATTTTACCATTAAGTTAACCCAGAGAAATGCTCTTTACTGCATGTTAATTGAATAGCATATAACAAAACGCAGTTAGTTGCAACTATTCAAATGGCATCAAATGCACTGCATTAATGGTTAATCTTTGTTGACTACCTCCATGTTAATTGTGCTGCTTTGGGCCATGGGTACCTGACGAGGGTGTGGGTTGAGGAGAAGCAGGGATGTGATAAATATTGTTACAGATAGGTATAGATGGGAGCTTCCAACCAGTTGGCCATTGAAATGATGAGACTGTGACTACTGTATTTGCATCACTTGGCAAGGAATACCACAGGGAAGATTGATTCTAGCTGGCCTTGTACTGTCATTGCGTCTGATAATGGTTATGAGCTTGAGGAACTAATGCTGTATTTTGCCTACCTGTAGTGGAGTCCACAGCTTCTGAAGGGAAGCAACCAGTGTGCCGTCATGGCATTCCTTCATGTGCAGAGACCTCAGAGAGCACCAGTGGTGAGGGTATCATGCTGCAAGACATTCAGGTTGCAGAGGAGGAGCATGATGTGGGATCATGATTCCAGATCTGGTGAGGAAGCCTGATGAGAAGGAAGAAGATGAGACAGAGAAAAGGTTACTACCCCACCCCACCCCACCCCTCTTGCTCTGCATGAACCATCCAGAGTCAGCAAAAGAGTCACTGAGTAACTAAGAATTGAAATATATAAAAAATATAGAAATGCAGACAATAAATATATAAGGGCCTCCTATAGAAAAACATTGTAACTATGGTTTTAAAATAAAACAAAAGTGACAGTAAGAATTGTGACTAATAGAAAAAATTGAAAGTAAAATTGAAGAAAATGCAAAATACAACAAGACAAAAAAAACTGTAAAAGCACCTTAAACCTGTGAAAAAAATAAAAAACAAGGTCAGCATTTAACCATTAAATATCCATCACTAATAGAAGTCCTAGACAAGATCTTAAATAGTGCTGGGGAGGAGTCTGCTGTCTTGGTATAAGTCGGTACCAATGACATAGGAAAGTGTGGGAGGGAGGTTCTGGAGGCTAAATTTAGGCTTTTAGGTAGGAAATTGAAGTCCAGAACTTCCAAGGTAGCATTCTCCAAAATGCGTCCCGTTCCATGTGCAGGACCCAAAAGGCAGGCAGAGTTCTGGAGTCTCAATGCGTGGATGAGACGATGATGCAAAGAAGAGGGTTTTGGATTTGCTAGGAAATGGAGAACATTCTGGAGAAAGGAGGGGCTTTTCTGAAGGGATGGGCTCCACCTTAACTGGGATGGAACCAAGCTGCTGGCATTAACCTTTAAAAAGGAGATATAGCAGCTTTTAAACTAAATAATAGGGGAAAGTCGATAGTCGCCCAGGAGCATATGGTTCGGAACAATGTATCCTTGAAGGATACTAGCAAAAGAATAAAATTGGGGCACATGAGCAGAGAGCTTCCAATAATGACAAAAGTAACCCAAATGCTCTTGAGTACAGAGCAGACAGAGCTTAAAGATTCCAAATTATCCCTGCCTACCAATAGCCAGATTAATATGAATAAAATACAGCCTCTAAAATGCTTGCATGCAAATGCTAGAAGTCTAAAATATAAGATGGGACAGTTAGAATATATAGCACTAAATTAAAGATTTGATATGATTGATATCACAGAGACATGGTGGAAGGAAGACAATCAATGGGATTCTGTGATACCTGGGTACAAACTATATCGGAATGATAGAGCAGATCAAATTGTTGGTGGGGTTGCCTTTATGTTAGAGAGAGCATTGAGTCATAAAAGATTAAAGATTTGCAGGAAACAAAATTCACTTTAGAATCTCTATGGATTGAAATTGCATGTAAAAAGGGGAAGGGAAAGGCGATGGCAATGGGGGTGTACTATCGACCACCTGGCCAGAATGAACAAATGGATGATGAAATGCTCAAAGAAATCAGGAAAGCTAATAGAAGTTACAGTACAGTAATAAAGGGTGATTTCAATTGACTGGGTCAGTGTCATGGCAGGACATGCTATGGAGATAGTTTCTAGATGAAATAAATGACTGCTTCTTTATTTATTTAACATTTATTTATTTATTTCTCTTATATACCGCGCTATTTGACATCAGTGCGGTTTACATGGAACATTATATTGAACATTATATTGAACAGGGCATTATAACTTGGAGATAACTATTTTACAGGGAACATGGGCAATGGAGGGTTAAGTGGCTTGCCCAAGACCACAAGGAGCACCTGTGGGACTAGAAACCCCAGTCCTTCCGGCCCAAGGTTGCTGTCCTCTAGTGGGATTTGAACCCCCGACCTTCCGGCCTGAAGTACATTGCCCCAACCACATTATTTCTATACCGCCTTCGCCTTCAATCAAGGCGGTCTCCATAGCAAACAATCAAATGTGTTCATGTGTTCTCATGCAGTGATGCGTGTAGTGTGTTTGAGTTGGTGTGTATTTGATTTGGTTGAACTTGGAGAACTTCTTGGAGAAGGGGTTCCTGAACCAACCAGAGGGAAAGCCATTTTGGACCTAGCCCTTAGTGGAACACAAGATCTGGTGCAAGAGATAAGGGTGTTGGGGCCATTTTGCAATAGTGATCATAGCATGATCATTTTTGATTTAATAAATGGAGGAAGGGTGATAAGGAAATCTGCAGTACTACCTTTTAACTTTCAAAAGGGAGACTATGATAAAATGAGGAAAATAGTTAAGAAAAAACTAAAAGGAGCAGTTGCAAAGGTTAAAGATTTACATCAAGCAATGGTTGTTTAAATTTATTTGACTGGGTGACCAGGGAGTTGGACCGAGGGAGAGCTCTAGATGTGGTGTATTTAGATTTCAGTAAAGCCTTTGACACTGTTCCTCACAGGCGACTTATAAACAAACTGAGCACCCTAGGGATGGACCCTAAAGTTACTGCTTGGGTTAGAAATTGGTTGGGTGGGAGGCGACAAAGAGTACAAGTAAATGGAGCTCACTCTGAGGAGAAGGATGTTACCAGTGGTGTGCCCCAGGGATCTGTCCTTGGTCCGATTCTTTTTAACATCTTTGTTAGTGATATAGCGGAAGGGCTGTCGGGTAAGGTTTGCCTCTTTGCGGATGATACCAAAATCTGCAATAGAGTAGACACCCAGGAAGGGATAGATAACATGAGGAGGGATCTAGCTAAGCTTGAAGAATGGTCTAGAATTTGGCAGCTAGGATTTAATGTTAAAAAATGTAAGGTCATGCATTTGGGCTGCAGCAATCCAAGGGAGCAATACAGTATAGGAGGTGAAGTACTTTTGTCCACTAAAGAAGAGCGGGACCTAGGCGTGGTTGTGTCTGATGATATTTATTTATTTATTTATTTATTTATTTATTTATTTAACAATTCTTCTATACCGCTCTATTTTAGATCAGAGCGGTTTACAATTAACATCAACTATACAACACAGGGAACTTTGAGTTGTATTTACAATAAACAGGGAGATCAACTTGGAAGTAGCTGGGGGAAACTATGTACATTCTATAACTCTGATCTTAAAGTAGCTAAACAGGTAGAAAAGGCAACGGCAAAAGCTAGAAGGATGCTTGGGTGCATACGGAGAGGAATGGCTAGCAGAAAAAAGGAGGTGATAATGCCTCTGTATAAGTCTTTGGTGCGACCTCATTTGGAGTATGGTGTGCAATTCTGGAGACCGCACCTTCAAAAGGATGTGAACAGGATGGAGTCGGTGCAGAGGGTTGCTACTAAAATGATTAATGGGCTTCATTATAAAGCATATGAGGACAGACTTAAGGATCTTAATATGTACACCTTAGAGGAAAGGCGGGATAGAGGTGATATGATTGAGATGTTTAAATACCTCCGTGGCATAAATGTTCAGGGAGAGAGCCTCTTTCAATTGAAAGCAAGTTCTGCTATGAGGGGACATGGGATGAGGGTGAAGGGAGATAGATTCAGATATGCGGAAATATTTCTTTACGGAAAGAGTAGTGGATCCGTGGAATAGTCTCCCAGTGGAGGTGGTGGAGGACAGTAACTGAATTCAAAAAAGCATGGGACCAACACAGAGGATCTCTAAAGGTAAAAAGTGGACTGTTGTAGTTGTTGTTATGGAAGGACAGACTAGATGGGCCTTGTGGTCTTTTTCTGTCGTCATGTTTCTATGTTTCTATAATATCCTGAAAGCCCAGACCAGCTGTATTCCATGCTTTAAGAAAAGACTGCCAGCATGGTTTAAAGATGAGGTCAGAGAGGCTGTTGGTGTCAAAAAATCATCTTTCAGGAATGGAAAAAGGAGCCAAATGATGAAAATTGGAAACAACATAAGCACTGGCAAGTTAGATGCAAGGCATTGATAAGGCAGGCAAAGAGAGAATTTGAGAAGAAACTTGCTATGGAAGCAAAAACACATAATAAAGACTTCTACAAGTACATTTGTAGCAAAAAACCTGTGAGTCACTTGGACAATTAGATGATAGAAGGGTAAAAGGGGCACTAAGAGGCACAAGGCCATAGCAGAGAGACTGAATGAATTCTTTGCTTCGGTCTTTATTGAGGAAGATGTAGTATTGTTACCCATGACTGAAATGGTATTTAAAGGAGATGCTGCAGAAGAATTGAAAGAAATATCGATACACCGGGAAGATGTATTATAACTGATAAACTGAAGAGTAGCAAATCACCTGGACCAGATGGAATACATCCAAGAGTGTTGAAAGAACTGAAATATGAGATTACAGACCTGCTATAAGTAAACTGTGAACTATCATCTGTAATACCTGAAGATTGGAGGATGGCCAATGTAATGCCAATTTTTAAAAAGGGTTCCAGAGGTGATCCAGGAAACTACAGATCAGTGAGCCTGACCTCAGTACCAGGAAACATGGTAGAAACCATTATAAAGAACAAAATTACTGAACATAGTCATGGTTTAATGGGATACAGCCTACATGGCTTTAGCCAAGGAAGGTCTTGTCTTACTAATCTGTTATGTTTTTTTGAATCTGTGAATAAACAGGTAGACAAAGGTATGTCGGTTGATATAGTGTATCTGGATTTTCAGAAAGCCTAAAAAGTCATGGATAGGAGGCAATGTACTATTGTGGATCAGGAACTGGTTAAAAGATAGAAAGCAGAGGGTAGTGCTAAATGGGCACTTTTCCCAATGGAGAAAGGTGAATAGTGGAGTACCCCAGAGATCTATGCTGGGTCTGCTGCTTTTTAACATATTTATAAATGGCCTGGAAATGGGAATGAGTGAGGTAATCAAATTTGCAGATGACAGAAAATTATTCAAGGTTGTTAAAACCCATGAGGATTGTAAATAATTGCAAGAGGACCTTGATAAATTGGAAGACTGGGCATCCAAATGGCAAATGAAATTTAATGTGGACAAATGCAAAGTTATGTACCTAAGAAAGAACAACCCAAACTATGGTTACATGATGCAAGGTTCCACATTAGGAACCACCACCCAGGAAAAGGATTTAGGCATCGTCGTTGATAACATATTGAAACCCTCCTCCTAGTGTGCAGCAGCGACCAAGAGAGCAAATACTGTAGAGTGTTAGGTATCATAAGGAAAGGAATGGAGAATAAAACAAAGAAAATTATAATGCTTCTGTATCGTTCCATAGTGCAACTGCACCCTGAATATTGTGTGCAATTCTGGTCACCGTATCTTAAAAAGGATGTAGCATTATTAGAAAAGGTACAGAGAAGAGCCATCAAAATGGTAAAGGGGATGGAAGGATACCCTTATGAAGAGTGGCTAAAAAGGTTAGGGCTCTTCAACCTGGAAAAGAGACGGCTGAGGGGAGATATGATAGAGGTCTATAAATTAATGAATGGAGTGGAACAGATAAACGTAGATCGATTGTTTATGCCAACAAAATATTGAAAGACTAGGTGGCATGCAATGAAGCTATAGGGTAATCTATTTTAGACTAATAAGAGAAAATATTTTTTCACTCAACGTGTAATCAAATTCTGGAATTTGTTACCAGAGGATGTAGTAAAAGCTGTTAGTGACGGGGGGCGGAGCCTGATGTCCAGCGACGGGGGGCGGAGCCTGATGTCCAGCGGGTAGGACGCTTTGCGTTGAAGCTCCCGAGAGGCCTACTTAGAATCCTGACTTAATACCTATACAAATTTACTATTTCGCTCCGAGCTGACCGGGGCACCTCGGGGGGGATGGCAGCCCATAAACCAGCGCGCTTGGACTTCGGGTCTCCTTCTTCTTCTCACGGAAAACGCTCCAAAACAGAGGTGTCCTCCCCACAGAAGATGGTCCCATTTCGTGAAAACCCCGAAATGCACCTGGAGATTTTGGAGGAAATACGCGGCGTGAAGGAATTGGTGCAGTCCAATGGAGAAGCGCTTCGAGCCATGCGAGAAGACTTTGGAGTGCTCCAGGACCGACTTGAAAGTCTTTCATTACGGCAGGACAACATGGCGGGGGTCCTCGACTCGCACGAGGTGCGCTTGGGCAAACTGGACAAGGCTGAGCGCCAGATACAGAATCTTCAAAAGGAGTTAGAAGATAGCAATAATCGAGCCCGTCGCAACAATGTGAGGCTCCTCGGAATGCCGGAGGGGGTGGAAGCAGGAGATATAAGAGAATTCTTGCTCAAAACTCTTCCCTCCTTGCTGAAGATCACTTTTCACAGAGAACTGGAAATCGATCGCGCACACCGTGTTCCTGCCCACATGGCGCTCAACCGCACGACCCCCCGGCCTATTATCTTTAGCTTGCTACGATATCAACAAGTGGAACAAATTTTACATGCTGCCCGAGCGAATCATCATTTGGAATTTGAAGGTCGTAAGGTCTCCTTCTTTCCTGATTTGGCAAAGCCTACCGTTGACCGTCGGAAGAAACTCCTTGCTTTTCGCCCTCGACTTCAACAGCTACAGGCTCGCTTTGGCCTGTTGTATCCAGCGAAGCTCCGAGTGACTCTCCACAACCAAACCAGGACGTTCGAAGATCCTGATCTACTATCAACATTTTTAGACTCCAAAGAAGCAGAGCAGATGCGCTAACCCCAAATCTTGGACTCTTATCTGCCGGCTCTATCCGCCATTTTGAAGGGCCCGATGCAGCGGTCATAGCCAAGCACAGAAATAGCCTGGACTTTCTTTCTTTCTCTATATGACTTTTGTTTTTTTGGTCTCCTATCCCTTCATGATGTGTGCCTCGGTCGGATTCGGAGCACGCACAGTCCTACAGGTTATGTGTTTTTCAATTTAGGCCTTCTCTGGGGTTTCTCCCCGCAGACACATGGTCGCCAGTAATTTTGGGGTTTTGCTTCTCCTCTACCGTACTGCGGTTTTCTTTGTTAATGTGGGGCGCTTCATTGTATTATATTAGCTTATTTTTCCTATGTCATGTGTACAGCCAGATACAGTCAGTTTGAGGGATATAGTGAAATTATGTGTGCTATCATGCTCAGAATTTTTAACTTTTCTGAATGGCCTTATGTAAAATCTTATCATTCACCGTCAAAGGCATTAATGGTCCACTCAAAGGAAAGAAAATCCTTAGCTATCTTAGCCATGTGCATGTTGATTTAGTGTTTCTTCAGGAAACGCATTTAAACTCTGCTGAAACACTGAAACTCAATGCTAAGCCTCACAGGGTAGCTGCCTATTCTCCCACCGTTTCCAAATGGTACGGGATAACCATTCTGGTTAAGAAGTCTTTGCATGCTACTGTACCTGATATTAGCGCTGACAAGGAGGGTAGATGGGCCCGTGTATACCTTGAGGTTGGAGATAGTGAATTCACGTGTATTTGCATTATGCCCCGAATGTGGACAACCCTGCTTACTATGCAAGTATTGCGCAGTTGGCCTTGGCCTCTGCCAATGCTCCATTAATACTTGGTGGCGATTTTACTCAAGTGTTCCCTTAATCTTTTCTTCTCAAACAAGGTGCTCGTTGGTTGGAAGATCCAGTACCGAGTAGACCTGTGTGGCTAGATATAGAAGCGGGCCTTTGCAAACCGATTCCTCTTACCTTTTTTCCCTGGTATGACTCTCCCATCAGACTCCTACTATCTACCAATGCTTTTAGACACTTTAGGTGCCTTTAATACTCTTATGCAATCTTTAGACTCCCGACTCTGGTCAGTGCAACTTCAGCATCGCCTTCGGAGCGCTAGAGTACTCCCGCCATCGGCATTCCCTACATAAGGTTGATTGGAGACTTTCCGATCTCTCGGTAGTTCACCGGGTGTAGCATCCAATTTTACTAAACCTTATGTAATGCTATAACTAGAGATACCCCTATAGCGCAGAAAGTATGGGAGGGAGGGTTGCATGTGACTTTGACCTCGGAGCAATGGAGCCTTATCTGGAGTAGAGGGACACGGGTTCCCGATCCGCCTCACTCACTCAGGCCCTCTTCTTTCTAGCCCACCGGTGTTTTTACACTTCTCACAGATTAGACAAATGGAACACTACCCAGGGCAATGGTTGCTGGACATGTCCTGCGGCCATTGGTTCATTGCCTCATGTTATGCATGAATATCCCGCACTACAGTATTACTGGCGTCGGGTCTGGGGTCGTATTTAGTCTATCTCGCACTCTCAGGAGCCCCTTTCTTGGAGGATAGTGGGACTTCGCCCAATTGCGGGGATCCCCTCTCTCCCAAAAATGGCTTATCTCCTTTCGAACTTTATGCTTGGCATTGCTATTTCCCTAATTAAGTAATACTGGAAAATTAGCTCCCATCTGAGCCCCAATGAATGGTGGAATCATGCCTGTATTTACAGTAAATATGAACAAATACCTCGTCTGTTCGCTTCCTCCGTTCAGACTCCTTCTCATTGGTCTCAATGGAAGCTGCTCAATGACTATGTACATTTTGCTAAATGCTCTCATCTGACTGTCTAACTTTGTATATATCTCTGTCCCATGATCATGCTGTATTGTAGATACTCTTTTGATCGTTTGATGTATAATCACTGTTAATTGGAAGCGCTCACATGCTGATATAATCGGGTAGAGAAGAAGCATCGGGGTGGGGGGTAATGGGTTTACTTTTCCTTATTGTATACCTGTTTTGTCTCTTTTGGTGTGTTGTTTCTTTTGTTTGTTGCAAAATGAAAATAAAAGTTTAAAAAAAAAAAAAAAAGCTGTTAGTGTAGCTGGGTTTAAAAAAGGTTTGGACAGAATCTTGGAGTAAAGGTCCATAAACCATTATTAAAGGGGACCCAGGATATCCACTGCTTGCCCCAATACAAGCATTGTGGAATCTGTGTCTTTTGGGGAAACTGCTAGGTACTTATGACCTAGATTGGCCACTGTTGGATAGAGGATACTGGGCTTGATGGACCTTGGTCTGACCCAGTATGGTATTTCTTATGTTCTTATGTTTTAAAGGGGATTTTAATATTATTTTAATAGTTTTTAAATGTCTTTAAAGGAAAATGAGCATTTTAAAAACGGGTTGTCCTATAAGTGCCTTAACTGGAAGCAAAATAAGTATCTTTAAACAGGTTTTGTGCCAAAACATGTTGGGCATTTCATCTTCTATGCAGGACTGATACAAATTATGGGGCATGTTTTCTAAGTGTGTCGGTAGCTCTTGATTGTGCTACCAAATTAACATGGAGGCCTGCAATAAGCATCCCCCTGTCTACAACATGATGCTAACATGCACCACTATGATAACCAGCCTGTGGGTATATAAACACAACCCATTAAGTTTGCCTGGAAGTAGATTGCCAGGCCTTTTCTTCTGAGGCAATGGAAGATAAAGTGACTTGCCCATGGTCACATGGAATGCCAGTGGGAAATGAACCCTGATCACTTGGGTATGAGATTACTGCCCTAACCACTAGACTATTGTTCCACCCTAAATACCCCCAGTACTAACGACAACTGATGCAGTTAGCATGTGCCCAAAACACTCATGCTAACCACAATGTGCCATCACTAACAACCACACTGTAAAAGGTTTCAGATTAACATAGAAACATGACGACAGAAAAAGACCACATGGCCTATCTAGTCTGTCCTTCCATATCAACCACTACAACAGTCCCCTTTTTTCCTTTAGAGATCCTCTGTGTTTGTCCCATGCTTTTTTGAATTCAGATACTGTCCTCATCTCTACCACCTCCACTGGAGACTATTCCACGGATCCACCACTCTTCCCATAAAGAAATATTTCTGTATATCACTCCTGAATCTATCCCCTTTCACCCTCATCCTATGTCTCCTCGTAGCAGAGCTTGCTTTCAGTCTAAAAGAGGCTCTCCTCCTGTGCATTTATGCCACGGAGGTATTTAAACGTCTCAATCATATCAACTCTATCACACCTTCCTTTAAAAAATACATATCAAGCTCCTTAAGTCTGTACTCATATGCTTTATAACGAACACCACTAACCATTTTATTAGCCACACTCTGCACCGACTAACCTGTTTATATCCTTTTGAAGGTGCGGTCTCCAGAATTGCACCCAATACTCCAAATGAGACATATACAGAGGCACTATCACCTCCTTTCTTCTTCTGGCCATTCCTCTCCCTATGCACCCAAGCATCCTTCCAGGTTTAGCTGTCACCTTTTCTACCTGTTTTGCTACCTTAATGTAATCACACCTAGGTCCCACTCTTCTTTTGTGGACAAAGTACTTCACCCCCTATACTATATTGCTCCCTTGGATTGCTGCAACCCAAATGCATGACCTTGCATTTTTTAACATTAAATCTCAGCTACCAAATTTTAGACTATTCTTCAAGCTTAGCTAGATCCCTCCTCATGTTATCTACACCTTCCTGTGTGTTTACTGTATTGCAGATTTTGGTATCATCCACAAAGAGGCAAACCTTACCTGACAGCCCTTCCGCAATATCACTAACAAAAATGTTAAAAAGAATCGGACCAAGGACAGATCCCTGGGGCACACTCCTGGTAACCTCCTTCTTCTCAGAGTGAGCTCAGATTAGGACAATTGAGGGATCTACTTTAACTTCACATTGTATATAAATCATCATTACATTGTAAATAAGTTCATGTTCTGACCTTAAGTAGTCATCTATAGTCGTTTTTGGTTATCCTTGGTTCACTATCTCCCAACCATGTTATTCTTAACAGTTTCTAATGTTATAATGCAATGGGTGATTTTTTTGTTGTTGTTGTTCATTGTAAACCACTTTGATTATATGAAAGGCAGTATAGAAAACTCCTAAATAAATAAAAATAGCCATGCTAAAACCCTATCCCACCCTGTCCCCACCCAATTGTGTGATAATTGATTGGCATAGGATTTTTAGCATGGAGCTCTTTAGTAAACATGCCTTAGAGTTTAGATTTAATACTATTCTGTTATTTATTCATGCTTTTATGTTTATCTGTAATATTTATTTATTTATTTATACAATCCAATCTGATTTTTCTCTTGGGAAATAAACCAAGCCATTTGGAACTAACTGGAGTTGAAGAGTCTATTAATTTAATTTAATTTAATTTAACCCAGTTTTTTTAACCCACCCAAACCAAATAGTGCAGAGCGGCTTGCAGAGTAAATAAATAAAATAGAAAAACATAAAAATATAATCAACCAAAACAGCAATTAAAATAAAATAAAATACAAATTTTATACATCCAAAAAAAATGAAACTTTAAATCAAAATCAACAACCAATTACTCAGTAGTATTAAAATTACTTGCAAACAACCATGTTTTTAAAAGTTTCTGAAATTTTGAATAATATTTATTATGTTATTCTAAGGTACTAAGAGAATTTGATAGGCTGTGAACATGAATTCAAATATCTTTTTATGTGCAGAAAGAGGAAGACAGTTTCAACTTATTCTTTCTTATTTATTTATTTATTTATTATTTACAACCATTTGTTATACAGCCATTCAAAAACATTATTTTGATATCATAGCAGCTTACAGCTAAACATATGGGAAGCAGATAATAAAACAACATGCTCAAAGCACATGACAAACAAGTATCAAAAACATGACAAAGAGGTGACAGGAGGGGGATGGAATAGGAGGAACAACAATTGGTACCGTAGACTGAGTGATGCAACTGAGAAAGAAAAGGAAGGTGGAGCATGGATCTGAGCACAGGGCATAACTTTGTAGAAGAAAAGGTAGGTCAGAGCTAGTCAGCATAAGACTGACTGAGGAACGAGCTCTTTAACAACTTTTAAAATTTTCTTGAAGAGGTTTCAGCTCTGATCTCAAGGGGCCGTGAATTCTTTAAAACTGGGGCTTTGTAGGAAAAAGCAAAATCTCTGGGCCAAACCAGTTTAAACTTATGGTGGGAGGGAACTACTAAGAGATGCGTCTGAGAGGACTGTAAAGGTCACGTGGGAGACTAAGGAATTTAATGAGGAAACGGGTAATGTAGAACACCAGTGTAGAAGGTTTGACGAGAAAGCAGCAGAATCTTGAGCCTGATCCAACTGAGGATGGAGAACCAGTCTTGTTCAATCAGTAATGGTATGACATGGTCAGAGCTTTTTGGCATTGTAGATTAATTTGACAGCTATATTTTGGATTAATTGAAGATGTTTTATCTGATAGTATGGAAGACCTATTAAGAGTGAATTATAATAATCCAGGTGGTTTAGTAGAAGTGAATTAATGATGGCCACTAGAGTTTTTGAATCCTGATTATGCCTGATGGATTTTATAAATCTAAAGTCAAAAAAACCTTAGCTACAAGCCGTGACGTTATCCTGAACTGAGGACATCTTCCCGTCTCATATGCCTGACAAGCTGAACTGTTTTCTCTTTGCTTGTGACTATCTCCTGCTCCATGGCCTGCTGATTCTACATGCTCCAAAGCCTATAGTATGATTCTATGATAACATTTGATTCACCTTTCTCTTCAGTCTGTGGCTCCATGTCCCTCTTTTCTCCTTACCTCATACTCTGCTTTTCCTCGTCCTCCTCTCATCTGGTAATTTAATCCCCTTCCTTAGCCCTTCTGTCATTCCATGTTATGATGAGGCCTCCACGTAATTTAGCTAACCTTATCTATGTTTTCCCTAATCCTGGTCTCCCTAGATTTACCTCTCACTCTCTGAGGTTTCCCGCACCCCTAAACATTTCTCTTACGTTAGATCTAGGCCTTTTCGCAACTTGTCCAACCTTTTCACATTCCTCTCCTCTCCCCGTCTGCTCTTCCCTTCTCCTGTGCCTTGTGGAACATTCATTCTATTTCTAACAAACTTGCTTTTGTATATGACCTTTTTATTTCTCGCGCATTTCACCTCCTTACTTTAACTGAGACCTAGCTTCTTCCTGAAGACACTGCTTCTATTGCCGCTCTTTGTCAAGGAGACTATCAGTTCTCCCACACTCCTCGTCCCACCGGACGTGGTGGGGGTATTGGCCTTCTGCTTTCTCCCTCTTGTCACGTCCAGACCCTCATCCAACCTCTATCTCATTCCTCTCTCTCTTTCGAGCTCCACTCCATCCACATCTTCACTCCTCTCCCACTCCAGGTAGCTGTTATCTATTGTCCTCCTGACGTTTCCATCTCCACTTTTCTTTCTGACTCTGATTCTTGGCTGTCTACCTTTCTTCACCCCTCCTCCCCCACCCTTATTCTCGGTGACTTTAACATTCATGTTGATGTCCCCCTGATCCCCATGTTTTAAAACTCTTCTCCCTTACCTCCTCGCACAACCTTCAACTCTGTTCTACTGCTCCTACTCACCAACATGGTCACTGCCTTGACCTGATCTTCTTCTCCAACTGCTCACCCTCCAACTTCTGCAACTCTGTCCTTCCCTTATATGACCACCACCTTTTAAGTCTTATTATTCATCATCCCCCACCTCAGCCGCATCCTGTCTCCACTAACCTATTTAGAAACCTTCTTGTTTTTGATCCTTTAGCTCTCTCCTCCACTATTTCCTCTCCTCTTTCATCCACTCTATTTTCCAAATCTATTGATGAGGCAGTGACCTCCTATAATGCCGTACTCTCCTCTGCCCTGGATGCTTTTGCTCCCCTCATCCCACATCCCGTAAGACGTTCTTCTCCCCAGCCCTGGCTCTCCCCCACTGCTGAGTGTGCCTGGCTCAAATCTCGCTCATATGCTGACTTTCTCCACTTTAAATTCATGCTTTTTTCCTTCCAGTCAGCCATTGCACTTGCCAAACAAGTCTACTTCATCCATCTGACTGACTCTCTTGCCTATGATCCTCGTCGTCTCTTTAGCACACTCAATTCTCTCCTCAGTGTGCCTCCACCTCTGATTCCTCCTTCCCTTCCTGCCCAAACATTGGCTGAGTACTTCCATGACAAAATCCACAAGATCACCCTCCATTTCCCCTCCTCCCCTTCTATCCCCCTTATTTCCCAATTCTCACCCCTCACTTCTGCTACCCTCTCTTCCTTCCCTATGGTCAACTGATGAGGAAACTGCACTCCTTCTTTCTTCCTCTAAACTTACTACCTGCTCATCTGATCCCATCCACACCCATCTCCTTAGTTCCATCTCTTCCACTATTGTCCCTTCCATCTCTCATATTCTCAACCTCTCTCTCTCCACCGCAACCTTCCCTTCTGACTTCAAGCATGCTGTGGTCACACCCCTCCTCAAGAAACCCTCACTTGATCCCACTTGTCCTTCTAACTATCGTCCTATCTCTCTCCTTCCCTTCATCTCTAAACTAACTGAGCATGCAGTCTACCACCGCTGTCTCAATTTCCTCTCCTCTCATGCCCTCCTGGATCCTTTACAATCTGGCTTCCGTCCCCTACATTCCACTGAAATAGCTCTTACCAAAGTCTCTAATGATTTGTTCCTGGCAAAGTCCAAAGGCTTTTACTCTGTCCTCATTCTTCTTGATCTCTCTGCTGCCTTCGACACTGTTGACCATAACCTTCTTCTTATCATCCTGTCCTCACTTGGATTCAAAGGCTCTGTACTATCTTGGTTCTCCTCCTATCTCTCCCATTGCTCATTCAGTGTGTCCTTCAGTGGCTCCTCCTCCTCTTCAACCCCGCTACCTGTAGGCGTACCTCAGGGTTCCATCTTGGAACCACTCCTCTTCTCTCTCTATACCCAATCCCTTGGTGCCCTTATCTCTTCCCATAGCTTTCACAACCATCTCTATGCTGATGATTCTCAAATCTACCTTTCTACACCAGTTAACACTCCTGAAATCCAGGCTAAGATCACGGTCTGCCTCTCTGACATTGCTTCTTGGATGTCCCACTGCCGCTTAAAATTGAATATGGCCAAGACTGCTACTACTACTATTCAGCACTTATAAAGTGCCATGCACGCAGCCCTGTACAGCTAACCTACAGGAGGTAGCCAACATACAGAGACAGTCCCTGCCTGTCAGAGTCATGCTCATCGGATCTTACAATCTAGTTATATTAGTTACTACAGTACATTAGTTAGAACAGTACAGAGCATTAGTCAATTCTACGCAAGGTACGGTGTGGTACAGTTTGGTCTATAGTTTGGTCATAAACGTTGACGGAGGTTAGGGTAAGATGAGGAAGGAGTCAGGATCTGAATGCAACGGTGAAGAGGTGGGTCTTCAACCTGGATTTGAAGAGGGCCATGGAGGATGCCTGGTGCACAGACGCAGGTAGGCTGTTCCAGGCGTATAGTGCAGCAAGGTGAAAGGAGCGCAGTCGGGAGTTCGCGGTGCGGGTGAAAGGCATTGATAGAAGAAATTTGTTAGCGGAGCACAAATTTCGAGAGGGGACATAAGGAGAGATAAGAGATAAGAGGTATTGAGGGGCCATAGAGTGAATGCATTTATAAGTCAGGAGGAGAAGCTTGAATTGGATGCGGAATTGGACAGGGAGCCAATGAAGTGACTTGAGAAGAGGAGTAATGTAATGACCCCATGATGAATTTTAATTGTTAACCATGAAAAATTTAAACTAAACAGACAAAATATTATTCCGAATTAATTATTTATTATATGAAGGTTAAATGTTTTGAAATTTAATGCTTTATCATAAAATTACATGAAGAGTTGCCATGAAAGCAGTTTTTGCATGCACTTGATGAACACAGTAAAGTACTACAGTCATCTGCATGAGACACAGACAATTTCTGAATGTTCTTTACAAACATTGCGCTTGCAGGAGGTGTAAACTATGTTGCTTTTCTTGTCTTTTTCTATGGAACAGCAGTGACACCTTGCCCTTTTCTTTGGGATCCTGACATTGCAAACAGCATCAGTGGCTTCTTCAATGCTGGAAGAAGTCTCGCTGCAATTACTCTGAAGCAGCTGCTTTCCTAATTACAAGAGGAATAGACAAAGTCTGTGCTTTGACTTGGACTGCCATTCTGGATTTAGTGACATCCAAACAATGAAGGCGTTCAAAGAACTGATGTCCAACATGTTGTAGAAGATTGTCACTGGCCAGCGTCTTGTCATTCGTTTTGTGGTATACGTGCGCAACATTTGATCTGCCGTATCTACTCCACCTTTACTAGAATTATAGTCCAAGATCATGCGTGGTTTTTTTTGTCTGGAAGTGTGTTATCTACTTCTTCTTGATCATGCAAACTGCTCAGAAGAACAACTACTTTTCCTTTCTTCGGGCAATAGGAAACCAGAATGGCGTCATCACAAAAGGCAAACAGTGAAGTGAACACCTCTCGGCCCTTTGCTGTTACAAATTCTGGAGGTAATTCTTTTCTGTTCTTTCGAATTGTCCCCAAAAGTGTCATTTGTTTTTCTAGCAATTTCCGTGACAGGGATAAACTGCAGAAGAAATTGTCAACAGTAACATTTCTGCCAGATTGCGTCAATCCTTCAGTGAGTTGTAGCACAACCCTTTCACCCTGATTCTGTTCCCTGTTTTGTCCGAGTTCCCTTCCTGTATATACTTGAAGACGCAGAACATATGACGTTGCACTGTCACACAACATCCATAGCTTTATGCCATATTTCCCTGGTTTGCTGGGAATATATTGTCTGAATGGAACACGGCCACGAAATGTAAGCAGTTGCTCAACCATGGCAACATTTTCACCAGGAACAAAGGCGTCACTTAGAGTTGCTACCCAGGTATCAAAAACATGTCTGATTGGAGCAAGCTTATCCACGCCTCGTTGTTCACGTCTGTTGGTTGCATCATCAAATCTGAGAGCACAAGAAATTTGCTGAAAACGATTACCGGCCATATTTTTACCGAAAATAGAACGACCATCTTCAAGGTTCCACAACTGAACTATGGATTCATTTCGTGACTTGTACACACCTGAGAGGATCAGAAGTCCAAGAAAACGTCAAAATTCTCCATCTTTCAAATCTTTCCAGGTGTCGTCATAAATGTGTCTTCCTTGTTTGCTCATCCACATCATGATTCCATTCAATAAGTTCTTCCTCATGAACAAGTGGAATGCTGCGAGAGGGCCATCAACATTTCATACAGCATACCTTGTAGGACCTTGTTGTACAGGCATGACATTAGCTCTGGCATATCTTCCAGCAGCTTGCTTTATAGGTTTCCTGTTTCATGATGTGGCATCCTTAGATACATAGGCTTCAGTGGCAACATTTGTGCTTATAGTTGATGACCTCTTAGCTCCTCTATGACCACAACTAAGATTCCTCACAGATGATATGGACACTGAGGACTCCTGCCTTGTTCCCCGTCCAGCACAGCCTCGACCTTTGCCTCGACCTGTAACTTGAATCTTTGCTGCAGGTGATGTTACCGGCTCAACATCAGTCTCACATTCACTTGGCAACCAACTGCTGTCGCCATCTGAATCATGACTGTCATCATCAGATTTATCACCCAAACTTGGCTGATATGCTTCTTCGCTTGCTGAATATGCTGCATCATCAGACGACTCAGAGCCGTCACTGTCAGCATCTCGTTGCAATATTTCTCTTACTTGGGCAGCTGAATACTTTCATTTTGACATCATAAACAATAACCTAAAATAAATAAACAAAGATAAAGTTGAATAAAACGCAAAGCAGTTTTACTATAGGTGTATAATAATCGTGATGAATGAGCTGAAAGCCTTTAGATTTCATCAGAAATAATAAAAGAATGTATGATATCAATTACAGAAAATGTGTAATTTTCATAAAATAAGAGTACAAAAAATAAATGATACATAATTAATGATAAATACCTTTGTCAGATCAAAAAATTCACAAAACTGCAAATTGTATCACGATCCAAACCGGACGTAAGCAACTGGGGTCAAAAATGACCCCACTGGTACTCTGTGCTGCAATTCATCACTAGCATCACTTAGTGGATGAAAATTATTCCTCTCATGGCGCAATATAAAGAGAATATTGACATGTGAAAAGTCATAAAAAGATTGCATTCTTGAACAACTAGTTTCCGAGATACACGTTGTGAAACTTGCAATGGAGTCACTTTTGACCCCATCGGTACTCCCAGGATTGAGGAGTGGATAAGCATTTTGGTAGTGTGTTCAGAAAGAAAGGGGCGGATTTTGCTGATGTTGTAGAGAAAGAAGCGGCAGGTCTTAGCTACAAGCTGTATATGAGCGAAGAAGGAGAGAGAGGTGTCAAAGATAACCCCTAGATTGCAGGCCAAGGGAACAGGAAGGATAGTAGATCCATCCACATGGATTGAGAGAGGGGGGAGTGGGGGGGAGGAGTTGGGTGGAAAGGCAAGGATTTCAGTCTTGGCCATGTTCAGTTTCAATTGGTGATGAGACATCCAGGCAGCGATGTCCGAAAGACAGGCAGAGATCTTGGACTGGGTTGGCGGAGAAATATTATGTGTAGAGAGGAAGATTTGGGAGTCATCGGCATAGAGATGGTACTGATAGCCATGGGAGGAGATAAGCATGCCAAGACCTTGGGTATAGAGAGAGAAGAGGAGGGGGCCCAAGACAGATCCCTGGGGTACACCTACATGGAGCGGGGAAGGGGAGGAAGAGAGGCCACCAGAGCATACACTGAATGAGCAATGGGAGAGGTAGGAGGAGTCCTTGAAGCCAAGCGAGGAGAGAGTGGTGAGGAGAAGGTTTATGTTTATGTTTATGTTTAATAAAATTTGATTGACCGCCCTTCACAATAAAATCAGAGCGGTTTACAATACATAATGGTGTCAAAGGCAGCAGAAAGGTCAAGAAGGATGAGGATAGAATAGAGGCCCTTAGATTTAGCCAGGAACAGGTCGTTGGTGACTTTTGTGAGTGCCGTTTCAGTGGAGTGTAGGGGACAGAAACCGGATTGTAGTGGGTCCAGGAGGGCCTGGGATGTGAGGAAGTTGAGGCAGCGACGGTGGACTGCTCATTCTAATAGTTTGGATATGAAGGGAAGGAGGGAGATGGGTCAATAGTTAGAAGGGCATGTGGGATCAAGTGACGGTTTCTTGAGGAGGGGTGTGACAACAGCATGTTTGAAGTCAATGGGGACAGTTGCAGTGGAGAGTGAAAGGTTGAGGATATGAGTGATGGAGGGGACAATGGTGAGGGGGATGGAGCATTGGAGATGGGTGGGGATAGGGTCTGATGAACAGGTGGTGGGTTTGGAGAAGGAAAGAAGGAGTGCAGTTTCTTCTTCAGAGATCGGAGGGATGGAGGAGAGGGTGGCAGAGAGAGTATGGATGGGGAGGAGAATTAGGGAGGAGGGGAAGCAGATGGGAGGTAGGGAATTGGAGGGTAATCTTGTGGATTTTGTCGTGGAAGTAGTCGGCAAGGGTTTGGGCAGAAAGAGAGGGCGGGATTGGGGTGGGGGACCTTGAGGAGAGAATTGAAGGTATTAAAGAGCCGGCGAGGATCAGAGGCAAGGGAGTTGGTTAGATGGATGTAGTAATCTTGTTTGGCAAGTGCTAAGGCTGACTGGAAGGAGCCAAGCATGAATTTGAAGTATATAAGGTCTTCCGGGGAGCAGGATTTGGACCAAGCTCGTTCGGCAGAAAGGGCGCAAATGCGTAGGTAACGGATTGTGGGTGAGAGCCAGGGTTGGGGAGTAAATCGTTTGAAAGGACGTGGGGTAGGAGGGGCAAGACTGTCAAAGGCTGAGGATAGTGTAGCATTGTATGTAGATAATGCCTCGTCGACGGACTTGGAGGATAAAATGGAGGAAAGAGATGGAGAGATGGTGGAGGAGAGAGTCAGGGGATCAATATTATGAATGTTTCTAAATAGGTCGGAGGAGACAGGACGAGGTTGGGATGCTGGAAGCTCAAGCGTAAATGTTAAGAGGTGATGGTCAGATGAGGGAAGGATTGATTTGTGGAAGTTTGAGGGAGAGGAATTGGAGACGAGTATTAGGTCAAGGCAGTGGCCGTGTAGATGTGTGGGGGCAGTGGAGCAAAGTTGGAAGTCGAACGAGGAGGTAAGAGCAAGGAACTTTGAGACATGGGGGTCGGAGGGGTTGTCGATGTGAATGTTGAAATCGCCAATAAGAGTGGGGGAGAAGGGATCCATAAAGGCAGAAAGTCAGGAGTCGAAGTCAGTGAAGAAGGTTGATTTGGATTTGTCGGGTGGGTGATGAATAACAGCTATTCGGAGGGGAAGTGATGTGAGTAGGCGAATGGAGTGGGCTTCGAAGGAGAGGGGGGAGTGTGATTGGGGTGGCAGGAGGGGTTGGAATTGGCAGGAGGGAGAGAGTAGGAGGCCAACACCACCACCGCAACCAGTAGATCCAGGTGTATGGGAGAACTGGTAGCCCCCATAGCAGAGAGAGGCAGTGGATGCGGTGTTGTCTGGGGGGGAGCCAGGTCTCAGTCAAGGCAAGAAGGTGTAGGGCATTAGAGATAAAAAGATCATGAATAAGAGGGTTTTTTTAATGACTGAGCATGCGTTCCATAGGGTGCATGAAAATGGGAGAGTGGAGGGGTGGAGGACAGGGATATGGATAAGGTTAGATAAGTTACGTGTGGATTTCTTATCAGAGTAGCGTGGGGGTCTCTTTCTAGGGTAATCCCAAGATTTAGAGGGAGAAGGGTGTGGGTGGGTATGTCTGGGTGTGTATGCTCTCCAAGAGGGACATGAGGGAGGGGAAATGGGTAAATTGATGGTATTGGGTAGGTTATGTGAGGGATTATTTTTGGGGGTAGGGTTGGAGTTGATATCTGTGGATGAGTGATTGTGGGATGAATGAGGGAGGGCGGAAGGAGGGAGGAGCGGGATGTGGATGAGATTAGATAGGGTGCATGAGGAACTTTTTTTAGTGTGAGAAAAAATCGGGGGGGGGGGGAGGGTTGGGGTTTATATTACCTGATGAGAGAAGGAGAATGAGTATTAGAGAGTGAGGTAAAGTGGAGATAATATTGTGGAAGCGAGGGTGGGGTTGCCTTAAGGAAAGGGGGGCTGGTTGAATGCGGGGGATGGTGTGAAGAAACTCAAGAGCAGATGCTAGGCTAGGGGACAGAATGGAGGGAGAAGTGAGGAAGGTAGGGGGAGGGTAGGGGGAAGAGGAGGGAGGGTGTTGGTAGGAGGGGAGGCAGTTGGGGAGGATAAGGAAGAGAAGGACAATGAGATGTGGGGCCATGGTAGTGGGCAGCAAGGTCTGAGCAAGCAATGGGTAGCAAGTACTAGGCAAACAGTTGGTAGCAAGTGATAGGCAAATAAGCAGGCAGTGGGTAGCAGTTCAATGCAAGCAATGGGTAGCAAGCAATGGATAAGCAATGGATAACAGTTCTATACAACGATATGTAGCAGTTCTATGCCCAGCAATGGGTAGCAGTACGATGCAGGCAATGGGAGAAATAGTAAGCAAGCAGTGGGTAGTAGTACTATGCAGGCAGTGGGTAGCAGTTCAATGCCAACAACGAGTAGCAGTATAGTGCAGGCAGTGGGTAGGAAGTTCTAGGTGGGTAATGGGAGGAAGAACAATGCCAGCAGTGGGAAACAAGACAAAGGAGAGTTACTTGAAGGTACCAGGGTGGAGGTCGTGAGATGGTTTGGTCAGGAGGCAATGTGTGTAGGAGCGATTGAGCCTGCTCGACCCCGGCAGCTACAGAGCACATGCCGGAGCGTCCCCGGGCCTGTGCCTAAGGGTCATGCCAAAGGGCCCTCTGGCGAGGCCCTCAGGTGCGGGCCTGCCAGATGCGGGCGCACCTTGGAGTGCTGAAGAACTTTAAATGTTGCTCCGGTGGAGTTCTTCTGCCTGATTGGCCTTGTGGTGGGGAGCAGGGAGGAGCTTGCCTGCCTGCTCCCTTCCCCGATGCCGATCGTGCTGGTGGCTTTTGCGGGCGCTCCTTGGAGTGCTGAAGAACTTTAAATGTTGCTCCAGTGGAGTTCTTCGGCCTGATTGGCCTTGTGGTGGGGAGCAGGGAGGAGCTTACCTGCCTGCTCCCTTCCCCGACGCCGATTGGGCTGGTAGCTGCTGCGGGCGCACCTTGGAGCACTGAAGAACTTTAAACGTTGCTCCGGTGGAGACTGAACTCCTTATCTTTCCCCCGAATGCCTCCCCTCCTCTTTCCCCTTTCTCACTCTCTGTGGATAACTCTGTTATCCTTCCTGTCTCTTCGGCACATAACCTTGGTGTTATCTTTGACTCCTCTCTCTCTTTCTCTTCACATATCCAACTTACTGCTAAAACATGTCATTTCTTTCTATACTGTACAATATCTGAAAAATTCCCCCCTTTCTTTCTGTTAACACTACTAAAATGATTGTCCACTCCTTAATCACCTCCCACTTTGATTGCTGTAACCTTCTTCTTGCTGGCCTCCCTGCAAACCACCTCTTTCCCCTTCAGTCTATTCAACATTCTGCTGCTCAACTGATTTTCCACCAGTCTCGTTTTTCCCACATCACTCCTCTCCTCATGTCGCTTCACTGGCTCCCCATCCGTCTCTGTATCCAATTCAAACTCCTCCTGCTAACCTTTAAATGTATTCACTCTTCTGCCCCCCCTTCCCCCCGTACCTTTCGTCTCTTATCTCTCCTTACACCCCCTCTCGGTTACTTCGTTCTTCTAATAATCTTCGTTTATCTATCTGTCTCTGTGCGCCAGGCATCCTCTCTGGCCATCTTCAAGTCCAGATTGAAATCCCACCTCTTTGCTAATGCTTTTCGTTCCTGATTCCCCCTTTCTTGATCTCTCCAACAACATTTCTATACTTTGTCTTGTTGAATTGTTATTTGTATTATGTAATTTATTTTGTATTTTGTCTTGACTAGATTGTGAGCTCTCATGAACAGGGACTGTCTCTCTTATATGTTTGTACAGTGCTTCGTATGTTACAGCGCTATATAAATGCTTAATAATAATAATAATAATTAACAATAAGAAGAAGAAGAAGAAGAGGAAAGCATTTCTTAACCAAGGGTCCAGTGTGAGGACCAAAGGATAACGGATTGTCTGGTATAACACCAAGAGAAGTGAAAGTGGACCAGACTGTGATAGAATTACCAGCAAAATGAGTGGCATATTTGAGGAGCACTTGGAGAGCCAGAGAATAGAGGATTTTTTTTGTTGTTTAAGACCAGTCTATTATTTACTTTATTTATTTAACACATTTTTTATATCACTTTATGATTTCAGTCAAAATGGTTTACATTGTACCTTAAACTTAGTAATGTACATTAAACAGGGTCATTGATAACTTGGATTTTTCTGAGGCAATGGAGGTTTAAGTGACTTACCCAAGGCCACAAGGAGTGCTAGTGGGACTTGAACCCAGTCGTTATCTAGTCAGTAATTAAGATCAAGTGCTGAAAAAATATAGACTAAAAAGTAGAATCCCATAAAGAATGTGGGAGTCAATCAAATCAAAGATTAGGATAGTTTTAGATCTTAAAGAATGCATATTAGGCTAACTTAATTTGAGAAGATGGGTGGAGATGGATGGAATAACAGTAGATCTTTTTTGCAGTCATCAGAAAGGAATTAAGTGATGAAGTCTCGCTGGATAGAACCAATCTTGGCGTGTAGCTACACTGGAAAAGAGATACCTCTGGTTTACCAGGACTTGTATGGCATCTGAAATAGCCATATTAAAATAAAAAAGGATAGACAGGAGCAGACATAAAAATGGGCCCTCAAGGCACCCTTAGAAATGCCAGAAGGAGTGCCCAAAGGAGCACAGCATGCTCATTAGGCTCATGCTGGTGGTTATCCATGCCACTTGGGGGCCAGAATAAGTGCAGCAGTTGGGCTCCACCTTCTGATGTGGGTGACAGATAAACGGAACTTCACCCAGGAAGTTCAGCATAGCAGTAGTGAAAACAAAGGTACAAAAGGGCAAGAACTAAAAAAATAGAAACAGGCAAATTAAAATCACTACAAACTAAAAACAGTTAAGAATAAAAGAGCACCATACCACTGGAATAAGTGCAGCAGATAGGCATCAGCTTCTGACTTAATTTAACATTTCTTATATTACTGCCTTTCATGATATCAAGGCAGTTTACATTGAACAAGGCATTATAACTCAGAGATAACTATTTTGTAGGGAACATGGGCAATGGAGGGTTAAGTGGCTTGCCCAAGACCACAAGGAGCACCTGTGGGACTAGAAACCCCAGTCCTTTTGTCCCAAGGTTGCTGTCCTCTAGTGGGATTTGAACCCCTGACCTTCTGGCCTGAGGTACCTTGCCCCAACCACTAGGCCACTCCTCCACTCCACTTAATGGATGGGTGGGACTTCAACCAAAATGTTTGGTACAGCAGCAGTGCAAATAAAGGCGCAGAGGGGCAAGAACGTCTGAATGGGGTGATGGATGAGTAGGGCTTCAACCAGGAAATTCATAGCAAACAAAGGAGAGAGGAACAAGAATTTCCAACATGGGTGATGGAATGGTGAGGCTTCAACCGGGAAGTTTATTTGTGCATACGATTCACCTGTAAACATGACTAAGGGCAGATATTTGTTTCCTGCAGGAAACGATTTATCTGATACTGAATCCTGTAAGCTACAACAGAGTTGGGTAGACAAATGTGTTTATTCTGCTGTGATGCATAAGAAGAATGGTATTGCTATCTTGCTGTCTTGGAGGAAAGGTGGGTTCAGCTGAAGGTAGTAATCAAAGGCTCTATTTTTGATATTTTTTGCATTTATGCCCCGACAGGAGACTACCATGAATTTTTTAAAGGACTGGCTTCAGAGTGGATGTTGAGTTCTTCCCCCTTGATTATTGGGAGGGATTTCAACTTGATTTTCTGGATAGACAGTCTAAGGTGAGGCCTGTGCAAGTCAAGGCATGCAAAGTTGTGAAATCCGTGTTAGTGGAGCAGGGTCTAATCGATATCTGGTGGCTTCATCACCCCACAGGCAAAGAGTACACTTTTTACTCGCCTGTATTCTGCTGTGACCAATACTAAGATTCATGACATTTTGATCTCTGACCATGCAGTGATCTCAATGTTGATTAGGGCCATGGGTGGTGGGAGAAGGAGCCTCTTGTGTCATTTAAATCCTGTGCTGTTGTAAGTCTTGGGTTTTGAGTTCCTGCTGAGAGAGATGATTTTAGACTTTTTTTGCTCATAATATATATGACTGCATGTTCTTTACTACAATATGGGAAGCATTTAAGGCAGTCTTAAGAGGTTAGATAATTAGCTTTTGCAGCTGCTAAAAAGAAACAAAATTATGCTAAAATATTGCAGTTAGAGAAACAAATAGGCAAAATTGAGTGACAATTTGTAGCCACCTCTTCCAGCACTTCTCTACTAGAGCTGCAGCACCTGAAACTCCTTGTTGTTTGAGGGTGCCTTTGGGGTGATATTTCAGCAAAAAGCCGCATATTATGAAGTTGGCAATCATTCTGGGCATCTGCAAGCTCAGTATTTGAAGGGGAAGGTGGAGAGGTGGAGCGTGGCCTCCCTTTCTGATACCCAGGGTAGGATGGTAGTTTCAGCCCCCAAGATCAGTAAAGTGTTTCAGGCTTTCAATGCTTTCCTCTACACTTCTGAAGTTGATGCTGAGACTTCTGAGAAATTTGTCTGATCTATCCATCTTCCGTAGGTTAACAAAGCAGAAAGGGAGGACTCCTATCTAGGAGTCGGAAATCTTCAGGCCATTCAGCACTCTCATTAGGCAAATCTCCTGGGCCCAACGGGTTCCCACTTATTGATGTGCCACTAGTTGCCCAGCCTGATGTTGCCTAAGTGATTGATTGAAGGACATCTGAGGGATCATGCAGCTTCCAAGTTATACTGTAAGATGCATGAGCTGACATCTAGAGTGGTACCTGGAGTGATGAGAGCCTGCCACCAAGATATGGGGCTGCTCAGTGATTCCGTGCCGTGGCCTTATTTTTGATGCAGGCTTTTCTACTCTCTGAGGTCTTCTAGAACTTTTCAATCCCTTCTTTTTGCCACGCATAGAGCTTTGTGGACAAGCTGGGCATCTGTTGGTCTTGTGGTGGCTCTCCGGGTACTTAGCATATGCTATATGTTTGCCCTCAGCTAACTGTGTTTTGGAAGCAGATCTGGCAAAGGATACAAGAAGTATTAAAAGATGATATTGCTTTTTCTTACAATGTAATTGTCCTTCGCTCAGCATACCTGTGCGATCTGCTTCCGAACAGCAGGCAGCAATACCCGATATTATGCCGCCTATAGTCCTGATGACAATACTTGATAATTGGAAAAACCTGGCTTTGATCAATGTGCATTTTTGGTGGAACTCTGTCTTATCTTTCGCTACAAATTAATGTTAGCTATAAGATCATGTCAGCTAGTAAGGTTCCTTAGGAAATGGCAGTTGTCCAGAGAGAAGCAGGGGGATCAGTGATCAGCGGGAGCAGCTCTTAACGGATTGTATTTACACATTTATTAGTTTTGTAACTCTTACTCTTGCTTCATGTTCTATACTGCATAATAATAGACAAACACAGAATAAATAGCTTTGAAAGTTAGACTTAAGAATTTGAACTCTATTCTCACACTGACTGGAAGCCAATGTAGTGAATACAATAAGGGCGTAACATAATCAGCTTTTGAAGCTTTAAACAAAATCTTAGCCACCGTATTTTGTATCACTTGTATTCTAGTCAGTGATTTCTTTGGAAGGCCGAAATATAAAATATTAAAATAGTCCAGGCACAACAAAATTATCACTTGGACAATCTTTTGTAGGTCACCCAAAGAAAACATATCTGTAATTTGTCTGATCTTATGTAAATAGCAGAAAGTATTCCTAACAATTTTAGTCACAGGAAGATCTATTTCAACTGCTAGGTACGTATGACCTAGATTGGCCACTGTTGGAAACAGGATATTGGGCTTGATGGACCTTGGTCTGACCCAGTATGGCATATCTTATGTTCTTATGTTCTTAAGATGAGAATCAATATTGATCCCCAAGCTACATAAAGAAGAATTTATCAGTATCTGAGATATTCCCAAGCTAAAGGAGGTACTAATTTACTTTTCCCAAGTAAAGCAGTTTTTTCAATATTTTGCTTTAATCTCTTAGCTGAGGAAGCTGAGTTAACTTTTCTTACCCTAGTCATTCAGCAAATGGGGAAGACGAGTTAACTTGTTTCCCGCAGTGTTCGCCAATCAAGCGCTGCTCCCGCTGATCACCGATCCTCCTGTTCCTCTCTGGACAATCTGTCAGTCACCGTGGTTCGTTCCCCGCAGTGATCGTCGAACAAGCGCTTCTCCTGCTGATCACCGATCTCCTTATTCCTCTCTGGACAATTGGTCAGGCACCGCTGCAGTGGTGTTGACTGTCCAGAGAGAAGCAGGGGAATCAGTGATCAGTGGGAGCAGCACTGGGTCTCACTGTAGAAACAGCTAGACCTTTCCTATGATGAGCCAGGCCCAATATTGGAAGTTTGTTCTAATTGATTCTCATCTTCAGGGCAGGATTGAGGCACAGGTAAATTGAGCATGTCCCCAGGGCCCAAATGTTTTGAATGGATCCTCTCAGATTTGCTAATTCAATAGCTCTCAAGACAAATGTTTGCCCTGGTTAAGTCAGCTGCGGGGAAAAAACTCTGCAATTTGGCGAGTTACTTCCCCAGGCAGCGGTTGGCTGGGCGCTATGCCTTTTCCACAGCTAAGGGGTTAATCGATGTGAGCTCATCCAATCTGCAGTTTTGTTAAAACGGTTAACAACCAACCTGTAAGTCTCATCCAGTGAAGACTGAAAAGGAATTATAAGCTGTATATCATCAATATAAATAAAATTTATTTATTTATTTTTTATTTTATTTATTGTTTTTCTATACCGCACTATTCGGCATCAGCGTGGTTTACAAGGAACAGGTTTGTACAATGCAGAACGTTCAGACATTGAACTTACATATAACAGGGAATTTAAACTTGGATGACAGGTGAACTTTATACACTATGTACAAAAAGGGGATTACATCGTAGTTGGGTTTGTAATACAAGCCCTATGAGGGATGGTTAGATGTAGTGGAAAGTTATCAGTGGAAATTGGTTAGGCGGCACTGGATTGAGAGACTGTTGGGTCGTGTGGTGCTGCCTAGGTGATGTTGTCGGAGTTACAGAAGTGTTGTAGAAATAGATGGTGTTTGAGGGCTTTTCTGAACTGGGGGAGGTTGTTTATGGTCCGGATTTCTGCTGGGAGAGAATTCCAGCAGGAGGGGGCAAACAAGGCAAAGGCACGCTTTCTCGTAGATTTGTTGCATTTTGTGATGGCTTTTGGAAGGAGGATGGTATTACAGGATGTGGCCCTTCTTAATCTGTTGTCTGGGGTGGGTTGTATCAGGTCTGACAAGGTGGTTGAGGTGATTCTGTTAACTGCTTTAAATGTCATGGTTAGGACCTTAAATGTGATCCTGTACTGCACGGGGAGCCAGTGTAGGCTCTTCAGAATAGGGGTAATATGGTCTCTTCGAGATGCTCCATAGAGGATTATAGCTGCGGTGTTCATCGCTAGCTGAAAGGGATTTATCGAGTTCTTTGGGAGGCCAAGTAGGATGGAGTTGGCGTAGTCGAAGTGGGGCATTATTATGGCCTGGAAGACTGTTCAGAAGTCATTTGGTTCTAGAGTGTTCTTCATGAGGCGTAGTGTCCGTATTTTATGGTAGATTGTCCTGACGGTATTATCTATATGGGCATGCATGTAAACCCCAACTGTTTCAATACTCTATTCAAAGAATTTAAACATTAAAACATTAAATAACATCACAGTCAGTGGGGACCCTTGAGGGACCCTACATTTTGAAGAACAAGTAGCTGAAAACACCTTATTCCATTGTATTCTGACTTCAATAAAATGGCCGAGTACTTAAAGGAGGAGATGACGGGGTGGAAGGAGATAAGGGAAGTGGAATTGCAATGGGCTAAACTAAAGGTGGCAATAAAAGGGGCAACAGATAAATATGTAAAAAAAGTAAATAAAAACAAGAGGAGAAGGAAACCTATTTGGTTTTCCAAAGAGGTGGCTGCTCAAATAAAGGCAAAAAACACAGCTTTCGCAAAATTCAATAGCTTGCAAACAGAAGAACACAGAAATGAATACAGGATCAAGCTCAAAGAGTCTAAAAGAGAAATAAGGATAGCAAAATCAAAGGCAGAGGAAGATGGCTAAAGATGTTAAGGGTGGCGACAAAACTTTCTTCAGGTATATTCTGGAAAGGAAGAAGATCAGAGTTGGAACTGCAGGACTCAGAAGTGCTGGGAAAGGACTCACGGAAAGTGACACTGAAAAAGTGAAATTGCTAAACAAATACTTCTGCTGTATTTTTACTAAAGAAGATCCTGGAGATGGACCAGCTGTGACTCCCAAATATAAAAATGGGAATGAAGTAGATACCACACCATTCATAGAAGATGAGGTGTTAGAACAACTTGCTAAACTGAAAGTGGACAAAGGCCTGGGACCGGATGGGATACATCCCAGGATATTGAAAGAGCTCAGAGAGGTTCTTGCAGGACCGTTAAAGGATGTCTTCAACAGATCCTTGGAAACAGGAGAGGTTCCTCAGGACTGGAGAATGGCTGATGTCGTACCTCTACACAAAAGTGGTGACAGGGAAGAAGTGTCAAACTACAGGCCCGTGAGCCTTACCTCAGTGGTGGGAAAAGTAATGGAGGCGCTCCTGAAAGAGCGAATAGTGAACTTTCTCAAAACCAACAGGTTGCAAGATCCGAGGCAACATGGATTTACCGAAGGACAGTCTTGCCAAACAAATCTGATTGAGTTCTTTGACTGTGTGACCAAGGAACTAGATCAGGGGCATGCAATGGATGTCATCTACCTGGATTTCAACAAAGCCTTTGATACTGTTCCTCATAGGAGGCTTGTCAATAAACTCAGTAGCTTGTGGATGGGTCCCAAGATGGTAAACTGGATTAGAAATTGGTTGACTGACAGACAACAGAAGGTGATGATACATGGAGCTCACTCGGATGAGAGGAAGGTGATTAGCGGGGTGCCCCAGGGTTCGGTCCTGGGCCCGGCACTGTTCAATGTATTTGTGAGTGATATTGCTGAAGGACTGAATGGAAAAGTCTGTCTTTTTGCAGATGACACAAAAATTTGCAACAGAGTGGACTCCCCCGAGAGAGTGGTTAACATGAGGAAAGATCTACAAAAGCTGGAAGACTGGTCGAATGCTTGGCAACTACGATTTAATGCGAAAAAGTTCAGTGTCATGCACTTGGGTAGCAGAAATCCAAGGGAAATGTACACGATAGGGGGCGAGAGGTTGGTATGCACGGTTCAGGAGAAAGACCTTGGTGTGATTATCTCTGATGATCTCAAGGTGGCAAAACAGTGTGACAAGTCGGTGGCAAAAGCCAGGAGGATGTAGGGCTGCATACAAAGAGGGATTACCAGCAGAAAGGAAGAGGTACTTATGCCACTGTACAAGTCACTGGTGAGGCCTCACTTGGAATACTGTGTTCAGTTTTGGAGACCATATCTTGCAAAAGATGTAAAAAGACTGGAAACTGTTCAGAGGAAGGCAACCAAAATGATTTGGAGCCTGCGTCAGAAGCCTTATGAGAAGAGACTTAAGATCTAAATATGTACACTTTGGAGGAGAGGAGGTACAGGGGAGATACGATTCAGACCTTTAAATACTTAAAGAGAAATGATGAGCAAACAAACCTCTTCCAAAGACAGGGAAGCTGTAAAACTAGAGGGCATAACATGAAGCTGCAAGGTGGTAAATTGAAAGGCAATGTCAGGAAATATTTCTTCACTGAAAGGGTGGTGGATGCTTGGAATGCCCTCCCGATGGAAGTGGTGGGGGCAAACATGGGGACAGAATTCAAAATGTAATGGGACAGACACAGTGCATCCCTTTACAGCAACAGGATAAAAACAAAATAAACGGTACCATCTAGCGTCTCAAATAGGGGTGTCCCACATGGAGTGGTGGGTTCACCCCTAAATAAAGACATGGAGAGGGGTGGCCTGCACAGAGCAACAGGTGCACCTACTCTTGCCATCTTGCTGGGCAGACTAGATGGACCATGCTGTCCCAGAAGATGGGGGGCTGGGAATGCCACTGTGTAGTGGAGGTGGTACATATGGTGTTTGCTGTGCTCTGCCATTTGTTTTTGCAAAGTTTTTTTGGGGGGGGCAGGGGGGAGAGAATGGGGGGTAAATGGTTTTCTCTCTTCCTTCTCCTGGTCACACCATTTATCATAAGGGACCCTATCTTTATCTGCCGTCATTTACTATGTTACTATGTGTTATATAACTACAATTCTTTAGAAAAGAGGTAATCCAATTCAAACAGTGGTATAAATATTGCCCGAGCAGCCCCCACAATGTGGGGGGGGGGGCCAGACTTTAAGAGGGCCCACTCAGCCCACTGATTCCTTTGTAGCAGCAGCCGCAGCAGGGCACAGCAAGCATCGCCTTTACTCTAAAAGACCTTTGTTGCACCAACTACAACATCTTTGCCCATACAGCACTGCTCCGGGCAGCCAGAGACCCGGAAAAGCATTTCCCACTGTGGGGTTGACATTCTCGCGATACCTGAGACTCCGGCTCGGCAGTGGGATATGCTTCTGCAGCTGCCATGGAGCAGCTCTGCACAAAGAAGTCGTGGCAGTGGCGTACCAAGGGCGGGGTAGTGGGTGTGGCCTGCCTTGGGTGCCAGCTGGGAGGGGGTGCACCCCCGCTGGCGCCACAGATGTGGTGTGGCAAACCAATGATTAAGCTGGTTTGCTGCATTACCTTGTGCGTCAGGGGCCGGCCACTCTTCCTTGCCGGCTAAAGTCTCGTGAATCATGAAACTTTGACCAGGAGAGACGAGTGACTGGCCCCTGGAGCATGAGGCACTACGACAAACCTGCTTAATTGTAAGTTTGCCACACTGCCTCCATGGGACTAGTCTGGGTTGGGGGGTGCCAGCAGCTTGGGGGGCACCTGTCCCAGATGATGGGGTCCGGGAATGCCACTGGGTAGTGGAGGTGGTACATATGGTGTTTGCTGTGCTCTGCCATTTGTTTTTGCAAAGTTTTTTTGGGGGGGAGGAGGGGGAGAGAATGGGAGGTAAAAGGTTTTCTCTCTTCCTTCTCTTGGTCACCACCATTATCATGAGAGACCCTAAGCAAATTCTGCTTAGGGGCCCCTTATTTGAACTTATGCCACTGAATTCAAACTGATCCACAAATGTCAAATTCACTCAAGTAAATCATGTTTTACTATATCAAATACTGAAATGAAGTCCAGTTGCATCAAGAATGCTCCTTCTCTTCTATGAACTTTCTTAAATAATTGAAATAATTGATATTAAAGATTGATTGAATATATTATAGTACGACAACCTTGCAGTTGAATTGAGACCACCGCTTCCATAATTTTCACCAGAAAAAGAATACTAGCAGCTGGATGATAACAGGTACAGTTATTTAAGTCAAGGGTATTTCTTGGAATCAGTATTAATGTTATCGGATCTAAAAAGGAAGGAAAACAACCTATCTCAAAAGCAAGAAATCCGACTCAAGCTGGCTGTTGGTAAAGCCTCATACAGTGAGGCTGGACAGGGATCAAGAGCACAATATCTCTTACTAAATGTATATATCAATTTAGTTAAATCTGCCAAACATATTGAAGAAAATGGGTTCCAATGACGATCACAATATCCATTGTTAAAAAAATCTATGTCTTTTAACTTCCCACTTTCCTCCATTGGTACTATATTGATACTCTATATGGTATCATTATTCAGTGAAGATCTAATTTTATCCACTTTGCTTTCTATGTAGTCTGACCCTCAGTTCCACAATTCTTAAATTCAAATAAACTATTCACCATCTTAAATAAATTCTGAGTAACATTGCCTACACTCTTTGGGGCCCTTTTAGTAAAGTGCCTATGGTTTTGCATCTAATATGCAAATAGCATGAAAATTCAGACACTTCGGGGTCTGTTTATTTATTTATTTGGTTGCATTTGTATACCGCTTCTTCCAGCGATCAGTATCAATTTAGTTAAAATTACAGTGCAATTTACTAAACAGCGATAACAGTGATCCTGCAAAATCGGTGCCGCATCCCCATTGAATAAAATGGGGCCGCAACACCAATTTCACACGAACGCCTCTATCGCTGTTCAGCAAACAGACCCCTTTAAGTGGTGCAAAGCCTCTGTATGAACTGTCGGGAGTGTGGACAACATATTCACAGCAGTAATGCATGATGCTGTACCCTATCCCAAGGCGCTGTTACTCTGGGTGCACTTAACTCCATCTATTGAAGTGGAAGCAATTGCATCCGTGCTGATTGCAACAGTGACAGCGTGTGTGTTTACCCCCACACTGACTGGAATGTGCTCACCAAGCCCACTTTCTGCTCCTAACCCACTCATTCACCATCCTAATGTGCTAACAGTTACTACAGGGCCCAAGCACATGGTTACCACATACCTAAACCCACACTAACTGCTTAGCACATGCTAATAAAAGGCTCCTTTATTTTCTTAGAATAGAAACCCTCTTTAAAATTATAGTATTTGGTTTACACAATATCACCTTCTCTCACCATTCTAGCTTGTCTACCTCTAAACCTAATTTAATCAACCTCCTTTTCTCATTTCTTCTGTAAACCAAGGAGAAAAACTAAAGAGTCTCCTAGTTCACCAAACGGGAGCTAAATTATTTATCATAGCCTATATTTGAACATTCCACTCTTGAACCATCTGCTTAAACTGATTCTCATTGTAACAACCAAAATAAATCTTGAACAGCTACTTGAAAATGATCCTGATCAATCTTCCCTCTAGCCCAGAGTCTCAAATATTCACATTATATACCTTTACTGGATCCTGTCTTTTCAAATTCAAATTAACCAAATTAGAGGAGTAAACCCTTGCCTTCTGCTCCAAAGGAAGTAAAAAGTATATCTAAAGCATGACCTTTGGTAATATCAAGACAGAGCATCACACAGATACTACCAGACAGAGTAATTCCTCAATTTTGATCAGCTACCTGGGGCCACGTCTAGAACTGTCAATCCTGAATCACTAAGGCCTAGACAACAAAGGTGCTTCCCATCTGCCTGCAAATTCAAGCAAGTTGCAGAACACTCGTAGGCATTTGTCGGTACTCTGTATCAATGAACCCTTTATAGACAGTGCAGGGTGAGTCTAGTAGGTGAATTCTAAAAATGTGTAGTACTTTATTTCATTTCTAGCAATAAGTGTCGCCGAGTCAAAGGTTTTCTCTTAGAAAATTAGTTAAATTGACAGTACTAAGCTAAAAAAAAATGTTTCAGCTGATTCAGGTGGCAGATAAACGAAGCAAAATCATTATCATTTCTGGTTTTTGGAAGGTTTGGATTTTTGCATATTTCATTTCTAAGAAACAAGTGTTTCAGGTTTTTAAATGATCAGCTACTCTTCACTCTGAGAAGCAAACAGGGTTGCTGCTGCTATGTACACCCTGATGAGGGCCCCATGGGAGCCTCATGTTTTTACTTTTGAAATCTGAATACTATACACATAGCCGTAGATTTTAAAAGCACTATGTATGTCCTTAATAAAAGTTGGGAAAATATACAGTACTTTAAGACAATAAAATAAACAAAAAAACAAATAAACAAAGACAAGTCATCAGAGTCAAGAAACAGGCAAGCTGATATTCTTAACAATTCAGGAGATATGGCTGCTTTATTTATTTAGACAGATTTGTATGCCACCTTTTCCTTCAATCAAGGAACACCACAACACAATTGGAGGGTTACATTTAACATTGGGGTACGTGTAAACATCTAGACAGTACAGTTAAGTGACAGTATTTAGACAGTACAGTTGGGGTAACATATAGCATAAAGGTATTTAACGTGATCTGATGAATTTGTTCGTGTGGATAGGGTGGGTAGGTGTTAGTTGGCGGTGATGTTAGTATTGCTGTTTGGGTAAGGGATGTTGCTTGAATGCTCATAGGTTTCTATAAATAACCATGTTTTGAGGTCTTTGCGGAAGTCTGTGAGGTCTTCTAAAGCTCTCAGGCTCATTGGTAGGGAGTTCCATATTGAGGATGCCAGTAGTGATGGTGCTCTTTTTGAGGTTGTTTGTTTGGTTTTGTGATAGTCTGCAGGGGTGCTGATCATGTTGTTATTATTGGTTCTTCTTGGTCTATTGCTGATGTCTCTTGTTATAATGCTTTGGAGTACGTCCGCTGAGAGATGGTGAATGACTTTAAAGCATCAGCATGTAAAACCTTGTTTGTTCCATAATTCACTCTGCAGAAGACACACATTTTTTACTGTTAACGTTCTTTTTCCTGCAATTTCTAACACTTCTGAGGAGAAATCATTTTTTTAATGCTCTTCCTGCTGCTAAGATCATTACGATACATCCAAAGTGTAATAATAGGAGAGACAGCTGAACAGGAAGTTTCAGGGGGGAAAGATGTTTCATAAACAGGGCTCATGAAAGATGCATGCCTTTTAAGCTTTTGGCTTTGATCATATTGCCTATAAAAGGGAACTTTCTCTCTTGCCCTCCTACATAAGCAGAGCATGGCCAATGAATGTTTTCAGAACAAAATCCTATGCAGCATAAATCGAGCTCTCCATTTCACTTCTTGCTTTTCTTGACATACGTATATACAATCCAATGCAAATTCTTCCTCTCCTGGTGTGTGGTGCATCCTCCCAAAATCCAGACATTTGTCTTTAGGTATCTACTTAGAAACACCCCGCATGTTTGAATTTCCTATGTACCATTTGCATTTAGAAACTTAAGCTTCATACTGGTGGGTGTGGTTATAGGGCTCTTGCCAATTTCCCCACAGGAATTTGTGCTCATAACATAGGCAGGTTGATGCATGCGGAGCCTTCTGGCACATTTTGAATGTTAGTAACATGAGAAGCTTTATTGAATTTATGCTTCCAGATTCCTATCAAATGTATCCAAAAATCAGCTAAGCCACAGTATTTCTTGTCTTTTATTCAAGCAATACATTATGCTTAAGCTGTAGTGATGACTTTGGTTTGGTGGCACATACCATTACAAGACAGGACTAACCAGACTTTTTAAAAATATGAGCTGTCTTTTTGCTATATTTCTGTATAACAGGGCAAAGCCAACCTCTTGCGCAATCCCGTGTAATTGTAGAACTGTGCTTAGCTTGTGAAGGAGTGCAGTTTTGTATCGCTGTTCATTACATTTCCAATTGTATATTACTCTTTTACCACCGATGGAAGATCAAACACAAGAGTTCTCCTTTGTAGGATATAATTTGGATTCATTTTTCTCCCTTAATGTGGCTCCTGAAAATATGCTTTAATTTTGTTACTTCAGTATGAGGTGTCTTTGTCTAGAACAGATTTTGACTATGGTAGTTAAATAAAACAGAAATGTGAAAAAAGCTCAGGAGCTACCAATATGACTGTAAACCCTACCCACAAACCCAGTGGTTCTCAACCACTAGTTTGCCAGTTGGGTTTACAGGATAACCACAATGAATATGCATGAGAGAGATTTGCATACACCGTCTCCATTGTATGCAGATTCATTGTGCATGTCTTGGAAACACAAGGAGGAATTGTACCGACATCCATGAATTCAAAATTCAAGCTAACATTCTGAAAGACAAATTTTCTAAACGGGGATATCCTAGGCGCATAATTGAGACAGCATACAAACGTGCTTTATATAATCATCGGGAACTGTTATTGGTTCCAAGATCATCCATCAAGTCGGATACATCAATCAATCTGGTGACCCAATATTCACCCTATAGTAAAGACATATCGAAGATTATTAAGCAACACATGAATGTGATTCATAGCATCCCTGTATTGAAAGAGAACAACATCAGATGCATTTGGACACGTAATCGGAATCTCAAGGAAATATTGTGTCCTACCATTTTAAGTGCCCCGAATATACCAGCTTTAGAAGTACCAGTGGGCCATTCCCAGTGTGGAGAATGTTCATTATGTGAGGTTAATTGGGAAATCTCTTCCTTTGACTACCATGGAAAACGTTATCATTTACGACATTTAACCAATTGTACTACTACACAGGTAGTATACGCCATTCAATGTCCGTGCCAGTTACTTTATATTGGTAAGACTATGCGCTCCTTTAAAGTGCGATTGGCTGAACATCGCAGCAGATTAAAGTGAAAAACCTCAATGGCCCCGATAGTAGATCACTGCCTTATTCATCATCATGCCTTTGAAGATCTACGATGTTTTTGTGTGGATCGGGTCCACAAAGGTAGTGGTGGGAAATCTTTAGACCAAACTTTAATTCTCCGAGAACAACGTTGGATTTTCACTTTGCAGACAGTGAATCCGGGCAGCCTTAATTCACAAATAGATTGGAACCTGTGCACATAACCTGTTCATTGTAGTCAGGAGACTCTCATTTTACCAACTGAATAAATTAGCATTCTTGTACATCTCAAGCCGCATGCGCGGCGTTTTTTCGCACTAATGGGGGAATTGTCTTTGGCGAACATGTTTGGTAAGAAGCACAATGTTCCACTAATTCTGACAAGACTGATATGTAAATCTTTTCTAAAAACAACTTTATATTTTAAAGCTTTTACTGGAGAATGATATGTCTATTTTCCTAGACAGAAGTCGGCTTGTAAGCCCCTGAAGAAATGAAGTAACTGTGAAACGTAGCAGCGCTGAGTCTGACGTTGGGATTCTTTAACAAAGATAAGCCAGACTTTTTTCTATCCTTTTTTGAAAATTACGTTTGGTTATAAGAAAGCAAACCATAATAAACATAAGAGGGGTCATTGATGCAAATTGGAGCATTTGGTTGCAATGTCATTACCGTAGCTCCTTATAAGTCTGAGACCCGATTTTCACTCTTTTATTGAAAAACAAAGAAAACTAAAAAAATATATATACAAAGTTAGATAGGAAGTTTAAGACTAACTTTAAAAAATTCTCGTATTGTTGGAGTAATTGGGATATTTGTGGCTCAACTGTAATATTACTCTGAAGAATAAGGACCAACTTTGATTGGAAACACAATGCCAAGCAGTCCCTGAGGATTGGGTTGAGAACCACTGATTAAGTGGACTATAATCACAGAGAGCTATGATAATAGCCTAAAAGATTGGGGAATAAATGTGAAGCAACACCATGGTTATGTGTGTGTAGGAAAACTATCCAATGAACAAGACTCTACAACAGGCTTGTCCAAGTTCATTCCTCAAGGACTATAAACAGGCTAAGTTTTCAGCATATCCCTAATGAATATGCATGAGAGAGATTTGCATGCCCACTGCCTCCACTGTACATAAATTTCTCTCGTGCATATTCATTAGGGATATCCTGAAAACATGGCCTGTTTGTGGCCCTCAGGGATTGAATTTGGACAAGCCTGCTCTACAGCTTGCACATGCAAAATCCAGAAAAGTTGTTTATACACTTCTTCAATTCATAATATCAGTTCTGAGAGGTGCTTATACTAGAGACCTGATGAAGTCAGAGTATTCTTTGTGGGTCATTCAAAAGATGTGCCCTTTAGCAAGTGGTACCACATACAGGATCTCACACCAAATATAATAAATACTGTCATTCATAGTCTGCTCTATGAGCATGCAAGTGCACTTTAGAATGCACTCATACTAGGATGTTGTGTTATCTTGAAAAGGAAAGATGCATTGGGAATATTAAGAGTACTTGGGGAGGTACTGATGCAAGAGAGGCCACACCCAGGGAGGCACAGTTTCACAATATGCATGTTTCCTTTTACTGACTGCAGTGCAGCAGATTGAGGAACTTTCAGAATGGTCTATAATGGCAAGTTATGTTATGTTCTTATGTTCACGTTATCCAGAGCAAAGAGAGTCAACAGTTGATATATTTTGACTTTTTTACACTTTTAACATTACTAAAGACTCATTACTTTGGATGTTTAGATCTACTCCTATTAAAAAATGAACTATAAATTTTCCTCAGAGGACCTAGATTTGCTTTAAAAATGTTTCAGGAATCACGTGATGCAATGAGTCGAGTAAGGTGTGGTTACTTGAGCTCTGGAATAATACTCCCATTTAACCCCTATAATTTGGATTGCCAACCACCCTCCTCCAAGGTGCATAAGGACAGCAGTAAGCAGTGGTGGAGAGTCTAAGCATACTTAGGTGATCCTAAAGTGAGCCATGGCTGCCAAACTAATGAAAAGGGATCGTAAACATGTCAGGCCAGTTGAGATCAAGATGGCAGGATCTCAGAGCCTGGGATCATCAGAGGGCAAAGACAATTGCAGCAAGGCCCTTGCAAAGGAAATGATGGCTGAAGAACTGCAGGACCTCAAATCCAAATTTGAGACTGTGTGCGGAAGATTGAGAGGGGATGACAGCAGCTTTAGCAGTAGTACATGCGCGACCAGATTCCATAGAAGGATCTCAGATATGGAGAATAACGTGAACTCGGCACAAGAATTGAAGCAGCTAAAGCAGGCCCTGAAATAGTGTACGGTTTCAGTGTGCCCACGAGGAAAGGGTTAGGACAGCCATTATAATTGGTGATTCATCATTAGGCATGTAGATAGCTGGGTGGCTGGTGGACATGAGGATCGCCTGGTAACATGCCTGCCTGGTGCGAAGGTAGTGGACTTCACACGTCACCTAGACAATGTCTTAGATAGTGCTGGGGAGGAGTCTGCTATCTTGGTACATGTCGGTACCAATGACATAGGAAAGTGTGGGAGGCTAAATTTAGGCATTTAGGTAGGAAGTTGAAATCCAGAACTTCCAGGATAGCATTCTCCAAAATATTTCCCATTCCACGTGCAGGACCCAAAAGGCAGGCAGAGCTCCGGAGACTCAATGCGTGGATGAGATGATGGTGGGTTTTGGATTTGTTAGGTACTAAGGAGCATTCTGGGGAAAGGAGGAGCTTTTCCAAATAGGATGGGCTCCACCTTAACCGGGATGGAACCAGGCTATTGTCATTAACCTTTAAAAAGGTTATAGAGCAGGTTTTAAACTAGATAATAGAGGAAAGCCGACAATCACCCAGGAGGACAAGGTTCGGAACAATGTATCCTTGAGAGACTACATACTCAGCTAAGTCTTTCAAACTTTATCATTGCCTTTTTTTTTTATAAACTTTACCTGTTGAATATAGATTTTTGGGAATCTTCAGCTTGCCTAAGTTCCTTGTATAGCCCTTAAATCAGATATGAGTGTGCCCTCTGTTCATAGACTTGCAGCTAGACCTGGTCTTCTATTAGGTCTCCTATGTAATCTTGCAGCAAGGATATAATTTTAAGGTTACAGGGACCTTTGCTTAGTAGGCTGATACATATCAATAAGATTTCAGTATGAATACTTCAGTTTCCTTTGTCTGTTGCAAGCCTGTGTCACAGGGTGGGGCCTAATTGAATTTTGAAGCTGCTCTGCTACTGACCAAATACCTGAACCAGTCTGCTCACCAGAACTTCAAGAGACTACACACTCAGCTAAGGCTTTCAAATTTTATCATTGCCTGTCTGTTTTTTGATAAACTTTACCTGTTGAATATAGTTTTTTTGGAATCTTCAGCCCTTAAATCAGATATCTGAGTGTGCCCTCAGTTCCCGCCCACCCTACCCCTCACCCCACCCACCCCTGGGTTGCCTTGCCTATATAGTCATCATATACTTTGACATCTGTCATTTAATTAGGTGTTACACCCACTTTTTCTCCTTTTCTCATCCTAAGACAGCTGAGTCAGAATGCTATGTGTTCAATGCAATAACTGTAGTGCTTTCGTTCTGAAAAGAATCATTTGGAACCTAAGAGCTTGCCTATATATGCCTCAAGTTAGCTGCTATGCATAAAAAATTGACTCTACTAAGGGAAGATTTAGCTGCAATTAAACACACCTCCTCTAGGGTACAAACTGAACAAAATCCATCTCTGCTTCCACAAAGAATCAAACATAGATCACAGTGGGCTCTGGCAGGTTGCAACCTGTAACACAGATACATCCTATACATCAAGGCATAAAGCTTTCTCTGCCTTGGATAATGAAGGTGCCCAATCCATGGAATCTGAAGTGCCTTTAAATGATAGACTTAATGCCAAATCTACTGATAATATACCAAATAAGAAGAAAAAAATCACAAAACAGAAAACTACTACTCCTTGGAGATTCCATCATCAGAGGCACCAACTTGGGAACACAACTCAAAGGAGAGAGGATGGTCAAATGCCTCACAGACTCTTCAGCCAGCAGGAATACAAATCAATTTGTTGGTATAGTTAGTTCAGAAAGTGAGCACTCCAAAACTGATATTGTCATCAATTTGGGTACAACTGACCTGGCTAGAAACAGTGCCTCTGCAGTTCAAAGGGACTTCCAGACTCTGGGAGAGAAACACAAGCCCATTGCTAACACTATGGCATTCTCAGAAGTTTTACCTCTTCTTGGTAAGAGAGCAGAAAGGCTGCATCTCATAAACAACTTTAATACATGGCTCCAAACCTGGTGAAAACAAGAAGGATTTAGATATATAGGTGACTGGGGAAACATATGGATCAACAACAGACTATACTGTGCTGATGGACTACATCTCTCTGTCGCAGGGAAAAGGATCCTAAGTGAAAAGTTCAGGCAGTATGTGGACGGGCATTTAAACTAGGAAAAGGGGGTGATGGATGGAGAAGGACAAGTTCAGTACGTCACTCCCAGCAAAAGCAAAACAACATTGTGAACAGCCACACTTTTGAACATCACATTAATGATAAGCAGGAAGGGGCGTGTAGAACAAAATCCATGCAAAAGGCAGGCAAGCCAGTCAACAAATGCTGGAAAGCAATGAGTACAAATGCTCGAAGCCTAGCCAACAAAGTTCCTGATCTGGAAGCCCTAATGGTGGAAAGGGAATTGGACATTGTAGCCATTACAGAAACATGGTTTAATGAGTCGCATGAATGGGATATAGCCATAGCTGGCTATAATCCATTTAGAAGAAATAGAGAGGGTAGAAAAGGAAGAGGAGTTTGAAGCATAAAGAGAAGAGGGGGTGATCGCCAGACTTTGTTACATCAAAAAGAACAACGGTGGATCTTTATGCTTCAAACAGTAACTCCATCAGGATTAAACGCGGAGATTGAGTGGTGGTCTCTCAATTAAGCTTCAGTTCAGGTGCTTGATGCCATCATTTGTTCCCATTGGTTCCTATTGAGTAAAGATGACATCATTCATGGTTGATCGGAACAGGAAGTTGGGTATACGTAGCTTGATAAAGGGCCATTTTGACAATGGGCTTGAAACACAAAGTTTTGTGTTGCATGATTACCCAACTGTTGTTTGAATGTCTAACAGGAAACTATAGTGGTGGGCAAGTCCTCGGGTTCCCGGTAAGATGAAATGAGAGTATTGGATTATGCGGGAGCGATATGAAGACAAATGGAGAAAGAGAATGATTATCGCCACACCACATGAACTCTCAATGGTTCAGATAAGTAATATTGTTTCCCCATATGAGACATTCAGTAGTTACAGAAAAATTTCTATGGAAGGGGAGCATTTAATATATAGCACTTATTAAGTTGGTTATTTGCGGAGGCTGGTCTCTAGGGCCATATATAGCCCCAGGCAAATTTGGTCGATGCGACCTTTTAAAACCGAATAAAAAGGAGGGTCTGTTACACGAGTATGTTTTACATCCTCATTACAGATGATCCAACAAAAAAATACTATAGGACATTATATACTGTTTGCTAAAACATGTTAGTGATGATAGGATAGGGATTATAAGAGTGAGCCTTTTTTATTGGATTAAATTGTGGCTTTACTTCAAAAGGTACTGTAGGTGAAAAGCAATATTAAAGCTACTAATGCAGGGGCATGGGGAAAAGAAGAAGTGCTCTGGATTGTGTTGGAAAGAGGAGATGGCACTGTCATCCATACTGGTATGGTCTACAGGCCTCAATCTCAAACTGAAGAAATGGATAGCGAATTGATTGTTGATATTGCAAAGATAGCCATGAAGGGGTATGTGATCATATTGGGTGACTTTAATCTACCCGATGTGGATTCAAGTGTTCCTTCTGTAGATTTGGAAAGATGTAAAAAAATTGTGAATGCCTTCCAAGATGCGTCTCTTAAACAAACGGTGATGGAACCAATCAGGGAAAGCTCTGTGCTCGATTTAGTGCTCACCAACAGAGATGGCATGTCAAATAGCCACGTGGGTGCCAATGTGAGTAGCAGTGATCATCACACGGTGTGGTTTGAGATAAAAGCCAAGGTGGAATCCAATCATAGCAAGCTCAAAGTCCTAGACTTCAAAAATGCTGACTTCAGTAAAATGGCCAAATACCTGAAAAGAGTTCGTAGGGTGGAAAGGGATAAGGGAAGTGGAATTGCAATGGGCTAAACTAAAGGAAGCAATAAAATGTGCAACAGATACATATGTAAGTAAAGTAAATAAAAACAAGAGGAAAAGGAAACCTATTTGGTTCTCCAAAGAAACGGTTGCACAAATAAAGGCAAAAAAAAAAGCTTTCACAAAATTCAGAAGCTCGCAAACAGAGGAACACAGAAAAGAACACAAGATCAAACTAAAAGAGACAAAAAGAGAAATAAGGATAGCAAAATCAAAGGCAGAAGAAAAGATGGCTAAAGATGTGAAGTGTGGTGACAAAACGTTTTTCAGGTATTGTGATGGGGAAAGTGTATCTGAACCTATGGAACTGGAAGAAAAACAGGCTTTTACCTTTAAGAAAAGAGACAGGCCAGAAAGTAGTGGTTTTCAGACTGCAGGCAAAGAGAAAAAAAACACACGTAGTTGCTGGGTACAGACCACGCCCAAGCTCTGAGGCAAGCTGTGAAGTTAATGAGAGGCACCTGGGGGAGGAGCACGGCCCGATAGTTCAGGCACACTCATATAAACCCAGGGGATTAGAAGAGTAGGAGGAGACCACCAGGGAAACGGAAGGAGAGAGGACCATCAGGGGTGCAGAAGGAGAAAGAAACTTCAGGGGAGCTGAAGGACAAAGAGTTACCAGGGTCAGCACCAGAGAGGGTTCCAAAGGAAACTAACACACAGGGAGCCACGTTCCGGAAGGAAGTCAGTACTGCAGGGGAACTGCAGCTGATTCTGGAGGCAGGAGGGTTTTTCCTGGGAGAGCTACTGACAAGGAGCAAGGTACAATAGCAGCAGCTCATGAACCTGCTGGAAAACTGCCAACTCCCAAAAGGTGTGTGAATAGAACTGTAAATAAAAGTAATGTGAGCCAGTTAGAGGCTCTCTGCCGGTTAATGAAAGAAAAGAATCTCCATGTGCATGCTAAGAACCCTGAGCATAAAGAGAAGTCTCATTGGAGAAAGGTCCTAGAGCTGTTAGAAGAGATTAAGCCTGAGATTGTGCAAGCTGATTTATACCCAGATATAATAGACACAGGTTATGAACAAATGCAAACAGGGTGTTATGATTCTGATAAGGAGTCTGTAGAATCTTTAATGGACTGCTTGCTTTGCAAGAAAACAGCATAAAAGTTCTAGGTTTTGAAAGGAGAAAAACCTAGAAACAAATTGTCTGAGTAAAACTGACAGAAGCAGTTAAAGTTTTATTTTGAATACTGGAAGCTTTGAAAGAAACAGCTACATATGCTTAAAGCTGACAGAAGCACTTAAAGCTTTATTTTTGAAGACTGAAAGTTTGAAATAGATAACTACATGCGCCTAAAGCTGGCAGAAGCAGTTAAAGCTTTATTTTTGAATGCTGAAAGTTTAAAAGGAAACAGCTATTTGTGCTTAAAGCTGATAGAAGTAGTTGCAGTGTTCTGTTCCGGTAAGAACATAAGATATGCCATACTGGGTCAGACCAAGGTCCATCAAGCCCAGTATTCTGTTTCCAACAGTGGTCAATCTAGGTCATATGTACCTAGCAGTTTCCCCAAGGGACACAGGTTCCACAATGCTTGTATTGGTTCAAGCATTGATATCCTGGGTCCCTTCTTAATAATGGTTTATGGACTTTTCCTCCAGGAACTTGTCCAAACCTTTTTTAAACCCAGCTACACTAACAGCCTTTACTACATCCTCTGGTAACAAATTCCAGAGTTTGATTACACGTTGAGTGAAAAAATATTTTCTTTTATTAGTCTTAAATAGTTTACCCTGTAGCTTCATTGCATGTCCCCTAGTCTTTCTATATTCTGATAAGGTAAACAATCGATCTACGTTTTCCCGTTCCACTCCATTCATTAATTTATAGACTTCTATCATATCTCCCCTCAGCCGTCTCTTTTCCAGGTTAAAGAGCCCTAAACGTTTTAGCCTTTCTTCATAGGAGTATCCTTCCATCCCCTTTACCATTTTGGTGGCTCTTCTCTGAACCTTTTCTAAAATCGCTATATCCTTTTTAAGATATGGCGACCAGAATTGCACACAATATTCAAGGTGCGGTCTCACCATGGAACGATATAGAGGCATTATAATATCTTTTGTTTTATTTTCCATTCCTTTCCTTATCATACCTAGCATCCTATTTGCTCTCTTGGCCATTTCTGCACACTGGGCCGAGGGTTTTAACATGGTATCCACAATGATGCCTAAATCTTTTTCCTGGGTGGTGGCTCCCAATGTGGAACCTTGCATCGTGCAATCACAGCCTGGGTCGTTCTTCCCCAGGTGCACAACCTTGCACCTGTCCACATTAAATTGTATCCACCATTTTGATGCCCAGTCTTCCAATTTATCAAGATCCTCTTGCAATTTTCCACAATCCTCTTGGGTTTTAACAACTTTAAATAGCTATTATGACCGTCACACTAAGCCTCGCCAACTAGAGATATGAGAAAAAGGTAATAGTAATGGTGGCGGGGGCCAGTCCTAAATTTGAAAATAAATGGAAGGGTCCCTATAGGCTAGTAAAACAGGTGGGGCCGGTATCTTACTCGGTAGAAAGTAAGTGAGGGCGACAGCAGGTCTATCATATCAATGTATTAAGACCTTGGCATGAGCGAATAGCATTGGCTCATTTGGCTGCAAGAGAGCCTAAGGCAGATAAGTGGCAGATAGACCTTAACATCCCAGCAAGAATTACGAGCTGTGCGGGACTTCATAAGCCAGCCCGTAATATCTTAAGGGGGGATGTGTGATGGGGAAAGTGTATCTGAACCTATGGAACTGGAAGAAAAACAGGCTTTTACCTTTAAGGAAAGAGACAGGCCAAAAAAGCAGTGGTTTTCAGACTGCAGGCAAAGAGAAAAAAACACACGTAGTTGCTGGGTACAGACCACGCCCAAGCTCTGAGGCAAGCTGTGAAGTTAATGAGAGGCACCTGGGGGAGGAGCATGGCCCGATAGTTCAGGCACACTCATATAAGCCCAAGGGATTAGAAGAGAGGGAGGAGACCACCAGGGAAACAGAAGGAGAGAGGACCATCAGGGGTGCAGAAGGAGAAAGAAACTTCAGGGGAGCTGAAGGACAAAGAGTTACCAGGGTCAGCACCAGAGAGGATTCCAAAGGAAACCAACACACAGGGAGCCACGTTCCAGAAGGAAGTCAGTACTGCAGGGGAACTGCAGCTGATTCTGGAGGCAGGAGGGTTTTTCCTGGGAGAGCTACTGACAAGGAGCAAGGTACGATAGCAGCAGCTCATGAACCTGCTGGAAAACTGCCAACTCCCAAAAGGTGTGTGAATAGAACTGTAAATAAAAGTAATGTGAGCCAGTTAGAGGCTCTGTGCCTGTTAATGAAAGAAAAGAATCTCCATGTGCCTGCTAAGAACCCTGAGCATAAAGAGAAGTCTCATTGGAGAAAGGTCCTAGAGCTGTTAGAAGAGATTAAGCCTGAGATTGTGCAAGCAGATTTAAACCCAGATATAACAGACACAGGTTATGAACAAATGCAAACAGAGTGTTATGATTCTGATAAGGTGTCTGTAGAATCATTAATGGACTGCTCGCTTTGCAAGAAAACAGCATAAAAGTTCTAGGTTTTGAAAGGAGAAAAACCTAGAAACAAATTGTCTGAGTAAAACTGACAGAAGCAGTTAAAGTTTTATTTTGAATACTGGAAGCTTTGAAAGAAACAGCTACATATGCTTAAAGCTGACAGAAGCACTTAAAGCTTTATTTTTGAAGATTGAAAGTTTAAAAGGAAACAGCTATTTGTGCTTAAAGCTGATAGAAGCAGTTGCAGTGTTCTGTTCTGGTAAAGAGGGTCTTTTTGTTAGAATTTTGTGTGGAGAAGAGTCACTACTTTATTGTTTGAGACCTCACAACTACAACTCCCAGAAGCCTCGGCTCTGGTTTTCCTTATTTAAGGACAATACAAAGGCATGTCCCAGCCTATAGGCGACCGCCTGGGCACGGGGCGCGACAGTATATTTTCCAGAGAGGAGGAAAATGAGAGGTGGAATTGCAGCACTCAAAAGTGTTGGGAATGGATTTGTGGAAAGTGACATTGAAAAAGCCAAAATGCTAAACAAATACTTCTGCTCTGTTTTCACTAGAAAAAATCCTGGAGAAGGACCACCTTTGATTGTCAAATATACAAATGGGAATGAAGTAGATGCCACACCATTCACAAAAGACGATGTATTAGAACAGTTCGCAAAACTGAAAGTGGACAAGTCTATGGAACGAGATGGGATATATCCCAGGATACTGAAAGAGCTCAGAGAGGTTCTTGCAGGGCCTTTAAAGGATGTTTTTAATAGATCCTTGGAGACAGGAGAAGTTCCACAGGACTGGAGATGGGCTGATGTAGTACCTCTCCACAAAAGTGGTAATAGGGAAGAAGTGACAAACTACAGGCCAGTAAGCCTTACCTCAGTGGCGGGAAAAGTAATGGAGGCACTCCTGAAAGGGTGAATAATGGACTTCCTCAAAACCAACAGGTTGTGTGATCTGAGGCAACATGGGTTTACCAAAAGACGATCTTGCCAAACAAATCTGATTGAGTTCTTTGACTGGGTAACCAGAGAACTAGATCAAGGACATGCAATGGATACGATCTACCTGGATTTCAGCAAAGCCTTTGATACTGTTCCTTATAGGAGGCTTATCAATAGACTCAGCTTGGGGATGGGTCCCAAGATGGTGAACTGAATCAGAAATTGGTTGACTGACAGATGACAGAAGGTGATGGTAAACGGAACTCACTCGGGTGAAAGGAAGGTGATTAGCAATGTGCCCCAGGGTTCGGTCCTGGGACTGGTACTGTTCAGTATATTTGTGAGTGATATTGCCGAAGAGCTGAATGGAATAGACTGTCTTTTTGCAGATGACACCAAAATTTACAGCAGAGTAAACTCCCCTGAGGGAGTGGATAACTGTTCAACAAAAAAATAAAATGATGAAAGATCTATAAAAGCTGGAAGAATGGTCTAATGCTTGGCAGTTGACATTTAATGTGAAGAAGAGCAGTGTCATGCACTTGGGAAGCAGAAATATAAGGGAATTGTATGAGAGATTGGTGTGTACACACCAGGAGCAGGACCTTGGAGTGATTGTCTCTGACGATCTCAAGCTGGTGAAACAGTGTGACAAGGTGGTGGAAAAAGCTAGAAAGATGCTGGGTTGTATAAAGAGAGGAATAACCAGAGGAAAGTAAGAGCTACTAATGCCACTGTACAAGTCAATGGTGAGGCACTAACTTGGAATATTGTGTTCAGTTTTGGAGACCGTATCTCGCAAAGGATATAAAAAGGCTGGAAGTGGTTCCGAGGAAGGCGACCAAAATGATTTGGAACCTGTGTCAGAAGACTTATGAGAAGAGACTTGAAGACCTAAATTTGTACACTGTGGAGGAGAGGAGGGACAGGGGAGATATAATTCAGACCTTTAAGTACTTAAAGAGTAATGGACAAACAAACCTCTTTCAAGGACGGGGAAGCTGTAAAATTAGAGGGCATAACATGAAGCTGCAAGGGGGTAAACTGAAAGGCAATATCGGGAAATACTTTTTCACTGAAAGGGTGGTGGATGCTTGGAATGCCCCGCCAATGGATGTGGTGGGGGCAAACACAGTGTCAGAATTCAAAATGGCATGGGACAGACACAGTGGATCCCTTTATAGCAACAGGATAAAATCAAAATAAACATAATTATCTCTTATATCTGAACAAATCTGGGTGACCTACATGGAGCGGTGGGTATACCCCTAAATAAAGGCATGGGGAGGGATGACCTGCACGGATCAGCAAGTGCACTTACTCTTGCCGCCTTGCTGGGCAAACTAGATGGATCATACTGCTCATTATCTGCCATCATATACTTTGTTACTATGTTACTAGCAAAAGACTGAAGTTAGAGCATATCAGCAGAGAGGTTCCAATAAAGACAAAAGTATCCCAAATGCCCTTGAGTACAGAGCAGACAGAGCTTATATTCCAAATTACCCCTGCCTACCGATAGATTAATATGACTAAAATACAGCCTCTAAAATGCTTGTAAGCAAATTCTAAAAGTCTAAAAAATAAGACGGGAGAGTTAGAATATTTAGCACTAAATAAAAGGTTAGATATGATTGGTATCTCAGAGACATGGTGGAAGGAGGACAACCAGTAGAACACTGTGATAACTGGGTACAAACTATTTTATTTATTTATTTATTTAGCATATATTTGTATGCCGCTACTTCCAGTGATCAGTAGCGGCTTGATTACAGGCGTGATATTGACAAATCATTACATAAATTTAAAGGAGGATACAATTGATTTGGAAGGGAAAGCACGGCACAGCACACAGTGTAGGGTCTTAAGGAGAGGGACAGATATTCACATATTTACATATATACATAACTGCATCAATGATCTGTCTAGGTGATGCCGTAATGGGATTGGAAAAGATGGGTTTTAAGCTTCTTCCTGAAGTCCTTTAGGTCGGTGATCTGGCGTATCTCATAAGGCAGGTGGTTCCAGAGCATTGGAGCCGAGTATGTGAAAGCCCGGTTGCTTGTCCGTGTGTTGACTGCTCTTATGCTACTTGGTACGCAGAGTGTGTTATATTGTAATGATGGAACAGATCAAATTCGTGGAGGGGTTGCACTCTGCTTTAGAGAGGGCATTGAGTCTCAAAGGATTAAAGTTTTGCAGGAAACAAAATTCACTGTAGAATCTCTATGGATTGAAATTCCATGTAAAAAGGTGAAGGCAATGGCAGTGGGGGTGTACTATCGACCACCTGGCCAGAATGAACAAATGGATGATGAAATGCTCAAAGAAATCAAGGAAGCTTATAAAAGTTACAGCAAAGTAATAATAATGGGTAATTACAATTACCCCGGTATCGACTGGTTAGTGTCACGGCAGCACATGCTAGGGAGATAAAGTTTCTAGATTAAATAAATGATCGCTTCTTGGAGCAGCTGGTTCATGAACTGACAGGAGGGAAAGCCATTTTGGACCTAGTCCTTAGTGGAACACAAGATCTGGTGCAAGAGATAAGGGTGTTGAGACCACTTGGCAGTAGTGACCATAGCATGATCGCATTTGATTTAATAAATGGAGGAATGATGGTAACGAAATCTACAGAAATCTACAGAACTACCTTTTAACTTTCAAAAGGGAGACTTTGATAAAATGATGAAAATAAGAAAAAAACTAAAAGAAGCAGTTGCAAAGGTCAAAGATTTACATCAAGCATGGGTATTGTTTAAAAATACTATTTGGAAAGCCCAGACCAGCTGTATTCTATGCTTTAAAAAAAGTGGAGGGAAGTCCAAAAAACTGCCAGCATGGTTTAAAGGTGGGATCAGAGAGGCTGTTGTAGGCAAAAAGCATATTTCAGGAAATGGAAAAAGGAGCCAAATGATGAAAACTGGAAACAACATAAGCACTTGCAAGTTAGATGCAAGGCATTGATAAGGCAGACAAAGAGAGAATTTGAGAAGAAGCTCGCTGTGGAAGCAAAAACGCATAATAAAGCCTTTTTCATAGCAAAAAAAACCTGTGAGAGTCAGTTGGACCATTAGATGATAGAGGGATAAAAGGGTAACTAAGAGGGGACAAAGCCATAGTGGAGAGACTGAATGAATTCTTTGCTTCAGTCTTTATTGAGGAAGATGTAGGGATGTTACCCATGACTGAAATGGTATTTAAAGGTGATGAAGAATTGAAAGAATTATCGATATACTGGAAAGATATATTACAACTATTTGATAAATTGAAGAGTAGCAAATCACCTGGACTGGATGGTATACATCCAAGAGTTTAAAAAACTGAAATATGAGAATGCAGACCTACTATTAGTAATTTATGAACTATCATTCATACCTGAAGATTGGAGGATGGCCAATGCAACGCCAATTTTTAAAAAGGGGTTCCAGGGATGAACCAGGAAACTATAGACTGGTGAGCCTAAAGTCAGTACTGGGAAAATTGGTAGAAACCATTATAAGAACAAAATTACTGAACATGTAGATAGTCATGGTTTAATGGGAGAAGAGTCAACATGGTTTTAGCTAAGGAAAGTCTTGTCTTACTAATCTGTTATGTTTTTTTGTAGATGTGAATAACCAGGTAGACAAAGGTTGATACAGTGTACCTGGATTTTCAGAAAGTCTTTGAGAAAGTCCCTCATGAGAGAATTTTGGTGAAATTAAAAAGTCATGGGATAGGAGGCTATCCCATGTACTATTGTGGATCAGGAACTGGTTAAAAGATAGAAAGCACAGAGCAGCACTAAATGGCCAATTTTCCCAATGGAGAAGGGTGAATAGTGGAGTACCCCGGGAATCTTTGCTGGGTCTGCTGCTTTTTAACATATTCGTAAATGACCTGGAAATAGTAATAACGAATGAGGTAATCAAATCTGCAGATGGCACAAAATTATTCAAGGTTGTTAAAACTCATGAGGATTGTGAAAAATTGCAAGAGGACCTTGACATATTGGAAGACTGAGCATCCCAATAGCAGATGAAATTTAATGTGGACAAGTGCAAAGTTATGCACCTAGGAAAGAATAATCCAAACTATGGTTACACGATGCAAGGTTCCAGATTAGAAGCCTCCACCCAAGAAAAAGATTTAGGCGTCATCGTGGATAACATGTTGAAATCCTCCACCCAGTGTGCAACAATGGCCAAGAAAGCAAGTAGATTGCTATGTACCATAAAGAAAGGAATGTAGAATAATTAAAGGATATTAAAATGCCTCTGTATCTCTCTATTTCTCGTCCTGCTGTGGTGACTCTTGAGAGTATTTGGGAAGTGATCAGTCAACTTTCCTTGGCAGTGAAACAGCAGTTGGCGCTTTCCTCTTCAAACGTTTCTAAACTTGAGGAGAATGTGGACGGTTTGTCTAAGGTCCACCAAAAAACAGCACGCTGCCACGAAGGCAACCAGAAAACAGTCTAGAAACGTGGCAGGGGGGTCAAAGCAACCTTTATTAGTCCAAACGGATTGAGTGTGCCTATAACCCGGTTTGTCTAAGGACATGGTGGAACTAAAGGGTAAAATCGAAGCTTCTGATCAGAAACTTTCACAGGTCTCTGATCTGACCTTTTCCTTGATGAAAGACAAGCCCACTCCCTCATCATACCTAAAGCCATCTGTAAAACCAAGAATACCACTAGCTCTAGAGCATTCTCATTCACTGCTCCTACACTCTGGAACGACCTCCCTATTGAACTTCGCACCATAAGAGACCTCATCCAATTCAGAAAAGAATTAAAGACCTACCTGTTCACTGAACACTTCGAAATCCCCTACTCCCCCAAAGCCAGCTCTACCACAAATGTGGGCACCCATGCACAAACTCCTTTAACCCCAACAATCTAACCACAAGCCTGTCCCCCCCACACACGCACCAAAGATGACAAAAATAAAAGGAACTAAATTCCAGCACCTACGCCAATCTCTACCCCATACACCACACACACTACACGATGTAAATATACTTTTGTACAAAGTTTGATATGTTTGCTTGTTTTTTGTTACAATACCTACAAAGTTTATACTTACTGTTCAATGTAAATAGTTGATTTCTACTGTTCTATGTAAAATGTATACAAATTGTGTACAAGACTGTTAACCTGTTATATGTAAACCGCCCTTGATCTCTGGAAGGGGCGGTATAAAAGAAATAGTTAAATAAATAAATAAAAAATAAATAAATAAATAAATAAATACAGCGTTAAGAATGAAGCTGTAGTCTTTGGAAAATGCTGCCAGGGTTTCAAATCTTTGGTTGCTTAATTTTCCTGTGGTTCCTGAGGTGGCGCCTTTGGATCTTTTCAAGAAGTATCTTCATGAATCTCTAATGGTACCCTTGGATTTAATTCCCCCAGTACAGAAAGTGTATTATTTGTCTTTGGGAAAGAAATAGGGTAAGGCTGCTGTTGGGGCTATCGATATGGACTTTCTTAATGTCTCCGCTTTGCTTCAGTCTCCCAAGGAGGATGAGATTATAGCTTCCACTTTGTTAGTAACTTTTGCTCTGTCTACGGACAGAGATTGGCTCCTTAAATTGTTTTATAAAAAGAGAGCCAATCTGTTCAAGGGTAGGAAAATATCTATTTTCCCAGATGTCTCGAGAGAAACTCAGAAACGACGTAAGTCTTTTCTTTTGTTAAGACCAGGTGTGACTCATTTGGGGGCCTCCTTTGTATTGAGATTTCCCTGCAAGTGTATTGTTGTTTTCAATTCCCAGAAATATGTTTTTTTCAACCTGGAGATTTGTCCTCCTTTATTAGCATGCATACTATAAAATCTTCACCGTCTTAGTCAGTAATTCATCTATTTATTATTATGGTCCCGGTCCTTTGTCACCTTCGATTATGTTGATATATGGTTTCCTTGATGACACTGTAGGATACTTCACCCTCAGTGGATTATAGTAGCCGTCTCCCATTATTGGGGACTACTGATGCTTTTGCTTTATCTATTTTTGTGTACATGTTTCCTAAGAATTGTCTGCAAGTTTGTATCTTTTTTGTTCAAGAGTTTGTTACTTGATGCAATTGTAAACTTTATAAATAGAAAATTAAAAAAAATGCCTCTGTATCGTTGCATGGTAAAGGGGATGGAAGGATACCTCTATGAAGAGAGGCTAAAAAGGTTAGGACTCTTCAACCTGGAAAAGAGACAACTGATGGGAGATATGATAGAGGTCTATAAATTAATGAATGGAGTGTAACAGGTAAATGTAGATCGATTTACACCATCAAAATATAGAAAGACTAGGGGACATGTAATGAAGCTACAGTGTAACCTATTTAAGACTAATAAGAGAAAATATTTTTTCACCCAACATGTAATCAAACTCTGGAATTCGTTACCGGAGAATGTAGTAAAAGTTGTTAGTGTAGTCGGGTTTAAAAAAGGTTTGGACAAGTTCTCGGAGGAAAGGTTCATAAACCATTATTAAAGGGGACCCGGGGTATCCACTGCTTGCCCCTATACAAGCATTGTGAAACCTGTGTCTTTTGGGGAAACGGCTAGGTACTTGTAACTAGATTAGTCACTGTTGGAAACAGGGTACTGGGCTTGATGGACCTTGATCTCACCCAGTATGGCATATCTTATGTTCTTATGTTGACCTCCATTTTAGTGGACTGCTGGAATCTTTAGAACAGCAATAGTTCTGAGGTATCCTCAATGCACATCTCCTTTAAGAGCTGATGGCAGGAGGAGTGCAGGGCCCAATAGTGATTGAACAGACGCATAGAGTGGTGCTACAATGAGGTGAGGGAGCTTGCTTGAGCAAGGTGATTGTGAGGTTTTTAAATTTTGCCCAAAAGTAATCAAGTTTGAGGGCAGCGAGGCAAAACTGCAATTTAACAAAATACAAGCATAATAAAAGATACTTGTCAGGGAAAAAAAGGGAAACAGACATGCAAATCTACATCAAATAGAAACAAAGATAAATACAACAATGAAACAGTATAACAAAATAGAATAAACACTGCTGACCCCTGCACCAGCCCACAATAAAAGGGGGGAGGAAACATGCTGAAAACAAAAGTCCCAAAATATGAAGCAAATATACAGATGAATATACCAGGCTGCATTATGTATTCATGCTGTGAGGGAATCCTCAACAGGGCAGACCTACCAGCATTCAGAAATGCCAGCAGTTGGGCCAGATCAAAGAAAATATAGGAAATTGCCAGAAACATAACTGTGCATTTATACAGAAATTTAAGAAAAAATTGTCCGCCCAACTGCTGAACACCAGGTTGGAGAAGGAGAAACTCCTACTTTCTCCGTTGTATTGCCTTTGAAAAATCAGGAAATATATGCATATTTAATCCCCAAAATGAAAGATTTCACTTCAGGAAAAAAACTTTTAGGAACCAATTCCTATCCAAAGATAGGGCAAAAGTAATCAACAAAGTGGATGAAATATAAGTTTCAGAACCAGACGATTCCAACAGTGCAGAAACATCCAAAGATTCAGCCAGTGGAACACCGGGACTTTCTCCCGTACCAGATCTCCGACCAATAGGTACTTAATAGATCTTAGTGACCGGGGGAATCAGATTCATGGAATACCAAGCACCACAATCATATATGATTTAAATGTCTAGCACATGTAACAGTAAACCTTCTGAAAATGTATAAGTCTCAAGTTCTGATATCTGGAGAAATTTTCTAGTGTTTCAATCTTTGCCTGCATAGCGATGAAGTCTTTTTGGAAAGAATCTGCTACATCTTCCACTCGATCAATCTTAGTTTGTAAATCCAATGCAGAACTCTGCAACAAAGAAATGACTTGCTATTGAAGAATCTGTGTATTTTCATGAGTTTGAGTGGCCGAAGCCTGCCCCAGAGAAATAAAGCCTTCTCCAGTTTAGCTATGACTGTCCAAATAGATTCTAAAGTAAAGAGTTCAGGCCTGAGAAGATAGGGATGAATTTCTCTCTGTCTGCTCTCCCAGAATCCTCTCTGAAAACTCCATCTTGAAATGAGTGAATAAAAACAGTGTCTCTGTGTCTGTGTGTGTACTATAACCTTCGAAACTGCTGACTAGATGAATTGAAGATAGAATGCTCTACCCATAACTGCACATAAACCAGAAAAAGACAGGGATTTGGGGAAGGCTAAGGGAGATGAGACACAAGGAGATAAGATCCTGCAAAGGACCATAAAACAAGAGAACAAAGAAAGAATGTGTGTCCAAGGTTGTTGTAAGGAATAACCATATAAGGGAAAAGGGGCAAATGGGCTAAAAAAATCTGTGAGTGTATAAAAATATTGCTTTATAGAATGTAAGTTGGGCAGGCAGTGACTGAAGTTCACTATTCAATGATGTCACCTCTACTTAACAGGATAACAATACACTGTTAGATTTATATTTGCTGTGGACTATCTAACATGTTTTTGCAGACCTGTGTTCTAGTTCAATAAATTAGATTGGTTCTTACTTATAAATTGTCCTGTTTTACAAATTTATACACAAATTATAAGGAGTGGGCGAGGTCCCATATTGGTGTTTCATGCAGCAATAAGGCATAAAAGAAAAAGCCCCAATAGGCCAGACAAGAGAGAAGATTCTAGCAGTTCTGACCAAACCCCAACTGGCTTCTGAAGCTTGTAGCGCCATCAGAGAAATAACCAACCAGGCTGCAGTATCAGCCAAGTCTCCCGTAGAAGACTGCAAGAGTTGATTGCTAGGGCGATGACCCAGAAGAACCGCTTCATGTTCCTCTCCCCTCTGCCAACCCTCCAGCAGGCATTGTTTCACCATATTGGGAAACAGCTGATGTTGCCAAGCTCTCTGGACTTCCTTGCTCCATCAAAGCAGCTTTCAGGGGACACCACTGTTCTGGCAAGATCAACTCTGGCCCCAAGCTACTCGACGAGCAACCCCACTCCATCGAGACGTCAATGGCGCTCTGCAACGCCAACAATCCTGGCTGCTGTTGTATGTGGAAGACCAAGTCCACACGTAGTATTGGGAAAGACAGACCTTTATTATCCCTATACCAGGGACTACCCAACACAGGCCGTGTTTCATTGCCTTCGTCAGGGGTTTTAAACTGGCACACTTATAAAGAATCCTATCTCTTGCGTACCTTTAATCGTACTTATGTACAAGGATAAATATGTCAGCATATGAAAAAGAACGCAATCCGCTGTATATCAAGTGCTAGGAGTTTACCATGGACGCTGATGCACTTCCTAATTAAGAGGAGAGCTTTTACTTTCTCAAGACATTCAGCTCATGGAGGTCTTTAAATTGTTTTGAGTTTGAGCAATTTGGAATCCTGTGTATATTTGGGGGGGAGGGTGTGTATAAGTGATATTTGAGTAGTTAGGGGGGATAGGCAGCTTTTTCTTCATCCGGGGGGGGGGAGGGGAGGGCACTGTAATGGTTATTGAGGGCAAATCCTGATTATCTGTTATCTGGTAGTTCTAGGGAGTGTATTTGAGTGTTTGTGGAGTAGATTTGTGGAAGGATCAGGAGATGGGAGGTTGATTCTGTGTGGTGAGGGAGTAGGAAGGGACCCTTATGCATGGTGATCCTTGAAGAGCAGGAAGGAAGAACCTGGGTAGGCCGGTTGGCCTTGAAGGTATTATAGATTTCTGGGAGGATGCAGGGGCCGTGGGGGGTTCAGAAGGGGGGGAGGGTGGTAGGAAGGTGCCTGAGGGATCTATGGTCAGAGTGGATGGGAGAATGCATGAGATGTATCAAGGGAAAGTGGATGGGTGGGGAATCCTAGTCTGGAGGGACATGTTGCCGGGTGTGCACTGTTGAGACATGAGTGGCTGGGGTAAAAAGAAACATTGTGTCTCATGAAAGATGTGTGGATTTGGGTCTCCAGTCAAAAGATCTAAATTACTGCGGGCTTTGTAGAGTCAAGCTGCTGGGATCGTCATGCTGCAGGAAATGCATTTAGAGACAGCAGAGCATGCCAAATTAAGAAGGTGATCGGTAGGACAGATATTTGCAGCCTCATCTGGGGAGTGGAAGGCAGGAATAGTGATCCTGGTCTGCAATGATACAGCCTTTGAGTTGGAGATTGATCTCTGCGACCCTGCAGGCTAATATGTGGGATACTGTATGGAAGACCTGTTGTTTTATGTAATGTTTATGGCCCAAATACATATGATCCAAGTTTATTTCTTAGAGTGGCTAGGTATTGAATCCATATTTGGATTGCCCAGTGCAGGCGAGGGGAGATTTTAATATGGTATTAGATATAGAGTGGGTTAGATCTGTTGATGCTCTGTGGCCTCTGGAGTGCCCCTTTAAGGGTTTAGGCAGTTCTGTGACCTGCTTGAGTTGCACAATGCATGGTGGATATTACATCCCCAGGATAGGGATTATATTCCAATCTCAAAAGCAAATAGCATGGGATCTAGGATAGATTACTGACTAGTCTTCAGTGCAGCTTTTGCAATGGTTAGTAAGGCAGAAATTGGTCCACTGGAAATTACAAATCATGCTTTAATCTGGGTAGAGCTGCAATGGGGGAAGGCTATGGAGGTTTCCATTCTATTTTAACAGGGATCCTAATTTTGTAGGGTACTTAAGGCAGAAATGGGTGGAATTTGAGCAGTACAATGAGGCACATAAAGAGAACCCCTTACTTTTTTGGGAGACTACAAAGGTGGTCCTAAGTGGGGAGATAATAGCTTTTGTAGTTCCCAAGAATCCAGTTGTTAGATTGAGTCATGCTGAGACTGGAGCACCAGACCCATGATCTGCGTCAGAAACTAGGACACAGATGGTCAGTGTTGAGTTATCAGCAAAGTTGGCAGAATTGAACTCCCTTAAGAAACTAGGGAAATCTTTGGGGAGTTTTACAGAATAATATATTCTAAATGGGGGGAGGGGAAGCAAACAGTGGGCAGGCATATTTGAGACAAGTAGAGGTCCCACAGATAACTGACCAACAGAGGGAGGCCTGAAGGTCCCAATGTCAGCAGACAAAATCCAGCAGATGCAGATGATTATAGCTGAGAAATGTACAAGATACTTGAAGATAAGATGAGCCTTCCCCTAAGTGTGGTATTTGAACAATTAATTAATGAGGGGTCATTTAGCCTGGAAGGAAATCATCCTATGATTACAGTGATACCAAAACCAGGGAAGGCTCTTCAGATTCCAGCTTCTTACAGACCCATAACATTGCTGACTTTGACCATAAGATCTTAGCAAAGATAATTTGGATTAAATGGTGCTTTTTATTCCAGAGCTGGTTTGGGAAGATCAGATGGGTTTTGTTAGATACCGTTACCCTCTGTTTAATATACATAAACTTTTAGTATCCTTGGAGGCGATGGTTGGAAGAGAAGCCCGGTCCTTGTTGATTAGCTTTGACACAGAGAAAGCATTTGATCAGGTTGACTGGGAGTATCTAAGGGAGGGTTTAGATCATTATGGGTTTACAGGCCTATTTTTAAGGGCAATCTAGCATTTATACTTTCACTCCACTGCATCTGATGTGAATGGACTTCTCTTCCACACATTTTCTCTACAAAGGGGTACCCTCAAGGGTTGTCCCTTGTCACTTCTATTGTTTATTTTACAGCTGAACATATTTCTGCTTAGGATCCATCAGCATCCTGGGATATGGGGGGTGAATATTCATGGATCCAAAATAGCAGCATTTGTAGATGATCTCCTGATGTACTTAGAGAATCAGTAGAGTTCATTGCAAACACCGTTGACAGAGTATTTTTTATTTTTGAGGACATTTCAGGACTGAAACTGAATCAGAAGTCGGAAGCCTTGATGGTGGGGTGGGAGGGAGGGGTGGGATTGGACCACCTGGGCAGGTCAGTTCCCTCTTAAATAGGCTGAAGGAGCATTCGGGAATTTGGGGGTACAAATCACATCATGCTCAAAAGATGTACTTAAGATTAGAGTTGAAATTATTGTTACATTTATGAAAGATAAGTTGGGAAGTTGGATGCACCTCCCCTCTCACTGTTGGGATGGGTGGATCTGTTTAAAATGATGTTCCTCAAGATATTATATATTTTGCAAGCTCTTCCGATTAATTTACTAAAATGAGATTTGAAGTACATTGATGTGCACCTGAGAGTGTTTCTCTTGGGGGGGGGGGGGGAACCACAGCCAGAGTGAGCTTGTTAAAGCACCTATGAGAACAGGGGGGGATTGTTTTTTTCAGATATAGACTGTACAATTTAACTTGTATCTTGTAGCATGTGTTTGATTGAATGAATGGAACCGTGTATTACTCTTCTTTGAGCATAGAGAAAGTGTTTTGCTATCTCCTGGACCAGCGGTTCATCCTACAGGCTCGGAGGCCTCATTGCCACAAGAAATTAGGAGACATTCCTTAGCCAGTCCTCTGAGGTATGTATATAAGTTTCTATTTGCTCTATGGAACTTTAACCCAGAAGTATCAATATTTCTCTCCATTTGTGCTAAGGCAGATTTTGATCTAGGCATCATCTATAAAACCTTCAAATCGTGGGATGGGAAAGAGTAATCAGATACAGCAGTGGTAGAGATAGATGGAACCCTATTCACATTTACATAATAACATAGTATATGACAGCAGATAAAGACCAGTATGGTCCATCTAATCTGCCTAGCAAGGCGGCAAGAGTAGGTGCGCTTGCCGCTCCGTGCAGGTCCCCCCTCCCCATGCCTTTGTTTAGAGGTGTACCCACCACTTCTTGCAGGTCACCCCTATTTGTTGAGATATAAGAGATAGTTACATTTATTTTGATTTTATTCTGTTGCTATAAAGGGATCCACTGTGTCTGTCCCCTGCCATTTTGAATTCTGCCACTATATTTGCCCCCACCACTTCCATCGGGAGGACATTCCAAGCATCTATCACCCTTTTCAGTGAAAAAGTATTTCCTGACATTGCCTTTCAGCTTCATGTTATGCCCTCTAGTTTTATAGCTTCCCCATCTTTGAAGAGGATTTGTTTGTTCATTAACTCTCTTTAAGTATTTAAAGGTCTGTTTCATCTCTCCCTTGTCCCTCCTCCTCTAGCGTATGCATATTTAGGTTTTCAAATCTCGTCTCATACATCTTCTGGCACAGGCTCCAAATCATTTTGGTCACCTTCCTCTGAACTGTTTCGTCTTTTTATATCCTTTGTGGGATATGGTCTCCAGAACTGAACACAATATTCAAAGTGAGGCCTCACCAGCGACTTGTACAGTGGCATTGGTATTTCCTCCTTTCTGCTGGTCATTCCTCTCTGTATGCAACCCAACAACCTTCTGGCTTTGGCCACCACCTTGTCACACTGTTTTGCCACCTTGAGATCCTCAGAAACAATCACTATGAGATCCTCCTCCTGGTCTGTGCACACCAACCTCTCGCCCCCTATCGCATACAATCCCCTTGGATTTCTGCATCCCAAGCGCATGACACTGCACTTCTTCACATGGGCCTTGTTTCGTACAAGAGGAAATTAATTTATAGTTTTATTTCTCCAGTGTTGTTGTATGTTCCAACTTTGGATTTTGGGGTTCCCAGTTTAATTATTGTCTTTCTATTTCTAAATTGTGATCTCTTGTTCTTTGTTTGGTGATGGTCTATGCTCTGCACATGTAACAGAGCAAAGATATTTTGTTTATGTAGTTTCTATTTGACAGTGCCACTTGTTTTCTTTCCCCAGTAGAAGATGTATTGGTATTCTCTGAGATGATTGGTTTAATATTTGCAGTGTTGCCTTTTGATAGGTAGGGTTTGGTGCTTTGAGAGTCCTGGTAGTGCTGTTATGATATGGCAGGTTTGCTATGGGTTACATAAGAATGTAAGATACGCCATACTGGGTCAGACCAAGGTCCATCAAGCCCAGCATCCTGTTTCCAACAATAGCCAATCTAGGTCACAAGTACCTAGCAGTTTCCCCAAAGGACAGATTCCACAATGCTTGGGGCAAGCAGTGAATATTCTGTGTCCACGTTAATAATGATTTATGGACCTTTCCTCAAGAAACTTGTCCAAGCCTTTTTTAAACCCAGCTACACTAACAGCTTTTACTACATCCTCTAAATGGTCAGTGTTTATGGCACTGGAATATAGTAATGTAGAAATCTGGTAGTCTTTCTTTATCCAGATACTCATTAAGAGCAGGGGGCGGCCCAAGGGGGGTGCGGGGCCATGTGTGGAGACTCATTGCGGGGCCTCATTTACATAAACACCTCATTTGCATAAATATTAGCATAATGTAACACACCTCTTAATGAGTGTCTGGATAAAGAAAGACTACCAGATTTCTACATTACTATACTCCAGTGCCAACTGCCAGGCACATTAGAAAGTACTATAAACACTGCCCATTTAGAACCCATAGCAAACCCACTATATCATAACAGCACTACCAGGACTCACAAAGCACCAAACCTACCTATCAAAAAGCAACACTGCAAATATTAAGCCAATACATCTCAGAGAATACCAATACATCTACTGGGGAAAGAGAACAAGTGGCACTGTCAAATAGAAGCTACATAAACAGAATAACTCAGCTCAGTTACACATGCAGAACATAGAACGTCAACAAACAAAGAACAAGGAATCACAATTTAGAAATCGGAAGGCAATAATTAAATTGGGAACCCCTAAAGCCAGACTTGGAATGTATAACACCACTATAAATTAATTTCCTCTTGTACTAAACAAAAACGCAAAGACATTAGCAATACACATTTCCCAGAGCTGACATATTCCAGTTAATAAATTCAAAATAAAAAAGTATTGTTTTACCTTTTGTTTGGGCATTTTATTTTTCAATTGCAATTGCTCCAGTCACTTTCTTCTGGTTTCTTCTGTCTTCTGCTAATTCTCCATTGTCTGCTGTCCATTTGTCCTTTCTTCTCTTCTAGATGTTTTTCCATTCTATCTTCTACATCTGTTTTAACATACTGATCTTTCCCCTTTTGCTCTTTCCCTGATTTCTTTTTTATTCCTTTATTATCCAATCAGATTTCTCCCTTCTATCCTCAATCCCCACTTACTCTGCCAATACACGGCCACTCGTAGATTTTTCTTCCCTCCTACACAAAATATCTTTTCTCCCTCCATCCTCATTCCTCCAGCCCCGTCCCCTTCTAGTCCTTGCCCAAAATCAGCTCCCTTCTAGTTCCACCCCCACTCATCATCCGCTCCCTTCTAGTTTCATTCTCCCACCCCCACCCCCACATTAGCCCATTTGCAATCCTAGCCCCCCCCATAAACCAATTATAATCCTATTCCAGCCCCACATCTCCCCATTTCCAGTCCGAGCTCCCCCATCAGCTCATTTCCAGTCCTAGCCCTCCCCCAATAAGCTCTTTTCCAGTCCTATTCCAAGCACCATCAACCCATTTGCAATCCTAGCCCCCCATCAGCCACTTCCAATACTTGCCCCCCATCAGCCCATTTGCAATCCTAGCTTCCCATAAACCAATTATAATCCTATTCCAGCCCCACATCTCCCCATTTCCAGTCCGAGCCCACCCCATCAGTTCATTTCCAGTCCTAGCCCTCCCCCAATAAGCTCATTTCCAGTCCTATTCCAGCCCCCATCAGTCCATTTCCAGTCTAAGCTCCCCCATCAGCCCATTTGCAATCCTAGCCCCCCATCAGCCCATTTGCAATCCTAGCCCCCGATCAGCCATTTCCAATACTTGCCCCCCATAAACCAATTATAATCCTATTCCAGCCCCACATCAGCCCATTTCCAGTCCAAGCTCTCCCTCATTCAGTCTATTTCAAATCCTACCCCCATAAAAGCCCATTTCCAGTCCTAGTCCTCCCCATCTGCTCATTTGCAGTCCTAGCTCCCCCCCTCCACCCACCCACTCAGCACATTTATGATTTTAGCCCCCTGCTCCAACTCAGCTCCCTTCCCCGACTCAGTCTATTTCAAGCCAAAGTCCCCCCCCCCTTCCCTGAAGAGCCCCGCGGCAGGCTGGAGGTCAAAGGACATTTCCGGTGTCCAGGTACTCAGCGTACCTGCGATCTTCATTACAACACAGCTGACAAAGTGAAGGAAACAACGCTCTTCACTTCGGTGGCTGTAAGGAGCTGTTACTGACCTGCCGAGAGCCGCGACCTTCTAAAAGGAGGTGAGCCCAGAGCCCAAAGCGTGCAGGATGTTGTTGGCGCGGGGCCCCCTGAAGCAGGGGGCCCTGTGCAAACAACATTCTTGCTCAATGGACGGGCCGGCCCTGATTGAGGCATGTTTACTAAAAGTTAGAGCATTTTAAGATTATGCAAGTATTTATGCAAATAAGGCTTCTTATACAAATGAGGCCCCGCAGTGAGTCTCCACGCATGGCCCCGTACCACTCCTTGGGCTGCCATGACAACATGCCCTCTTTTCGGGCTTGGAGAAATCTGTTACATGATCAAGCATGTTAGAATATGGCCTACTTAAGAACTTCAAGAAGCGTAGGGAATTATATATATATATATATATATATATTGAAGGCATTTTGAGTGAATGTTTGGATGATATGGGGTGTATGTGCAACTGCTGAGCTCTCAGGCAGAGGATTGGTGGGAGGGTAGACCAGAGAGGGGTTGTAGAGTGGATGAGTTTGGGAAGTTAATTTGATGCATTGTGTAAGGCACCTGGAGGGTACCGTTTGCTTGGCCATAAAGATCATAAAGATCTAAATTATGAGGAAACTGAATAGCTATGTTGGTTGTAGGTGGGGCTGGCCATGTATTGTTAGATGGAAATGGGGGATGGGGAGGGGGGCAGGTGGGGAGTGGACTGAATGAGGTGAATGTAACACTGCTTATTGAAATGTAGCTTGTGAATATGGGTTCAGCATGTTCAAGAAACCCCACATGTTGTCCCACAGTTTATCCTTTTGTGTTTATATTTCCTAATAAAAAGATTTAAACATAAAAATATTTTGGTTAGAGAATTGAAAGCATACTGTGCAAGAGTTCTTAATGACATTTCAGTTTATTGGGAACTGCATCCAAACTGGGAGGGGATGGTTAGGTTTAGTTCAGATTGACCTGCAGTCACTTGTGCTTCAGTTTAATTTTAATGAAATTCAAACTGGCCTATCCTAATCTGACAAAATCTTAAACTAATACTAGTTTGACACTGATTCATATTCTTAATCAGTTTATGAATCTGCTCAAGGGTGACTCATGAGACAGATTCCCATTATACATCAAAGAGCTGTAAAACATGCTAGTAAACAGCCGTAGGCCAGAAGTCTTCCCAGAAGAGGAGAGAGATCCTGGATTTCCTCCTAACAAGTTCCTCAATCCAAACTAGCCCAGGAAATAGAACTTGAAGATGTCCAGTTCAGAATCTGAACTATGGCTGAACATCCAAACCTGAGCATACTGTGATTAATAAGGTCACATTTCAATTGCAAAGAACAAAGAAGACATAATAAGCTGAAAAGTGCACACATGAAGGTCATTTTATAACAGGAGGGTCAATGTTCTCAGTTTTTTAACTGGTTAGCAGACCTGCTAACCTGTTAAATCGCGGTCAGTGGGATTCTGTTCAACTGTTTAGTGCTGCTGAATATCCCCCCTCCCCCACGCTCCGGTATACACCCTGACGCTAACCACGTAGCATAAGGTATTCCGGGGGCAGCAAAATGGAAGCAGTCCTAACCTTAGCTTGTTTAGCTAACAGGGCAGCGGTTGAATATCGGCACTGCCCGGTCAGCTAAAACGCTAGCTGGATATTCAATGCCAGTGGCCGCATATGACCCCAGCATTGAATATCTGGGTCAGAATTAAAGTGGCAACAGCAGCCGCTTTAAGTGTGCCGGCCACTACCACTGAATATAAAGCCCATGGACATGCTTTTCAGACCTGCAAATCGCGTAAATGCTGCTGAATGGGATACTTATGGGTAGTGCCACTGGATATTGGCGGGTTCTGCTGCTATGTGCCCCAGTACTAAGCACTGGAGCATGTTGTGGTAGCATCATGTTGAGACTCTGCCTGGTTAGCAGCATGCGGGTAAAGTAAGGCATGGGAGAGGTTGGCCTAACTTTACCCATGGAAGCAAACCGGGCAGCAACTCAATATTACAGCTGCTTGGTTAGCTTCTGTCTTCTGCAGTGACCCAGATATTCAGTGCCAGTGGCCGGATATAGCCCAGCATTGAATATCCGGAGTTAGCAGTCCAGAGTGACAGCTATGTGCTTTACAAGCGCTAGTTCCGCCAAATATCCACCCCCCCCCCCTTCCTCAGTGTTTTTTAACATTCCTAAATTGAGTCTATTTTAAAAAGACAAGTGGGCACCTATTTGTCTTTATAAAATACTAGCTTTAAGTAGTAATTAAAGTGTAATTACTTACCCCTGCCCTAGGGCTGGTGTAAATGACCATGCCTACTTTTTTTTATAAGTACACATGCAAATTATTTTATTCTATAATCGTGTGTACTTGCTCACAGCATAATGCTCCACCTAAACTCCACCCATGTGCACACCCACAACAAAAGCATGCACCATACAAACCACACACATACTTTTACGCTGGTCCATATTTTATAAGAGGTCATGCATGCACGAATGGGGCCACATCCATAGGCATAGTTCAGGGAGGTGAGGGGAGGCATTGCCTCCCCAAATGAGCTCCATGCAAAAAAATGTGTTATCAGCTCAAAATTCAACCATAGGAAATGAAAACCACAAGAGGTAATTCACCTTATACAAAGTGTACCAAGGTCTCAGTAAAAAACACAGCAGTTTGTGCAGGATTAGTATTCAACACCCTGACTATTCGCTGTAATTCACATCAATGACCTTATTTTATAGGTACACTAACCAAATTTTATTTTCTTAAATTTTATAATGGAATTAAAACCGCTAAGCACAGCTCTTGTCAAAATGATGAAATTCAAACTCTCATTTTCAAATATAGGCTTATGGCTTGTACTTAGCTTTGAAAACTGAAGTCATCATGAAATGTAGAAATTCTATACCGACTCCCAACGCCGTATATCAAAGGCGCCCACGCGTTTCACAAAAAGCGTTTCATCAGGGTGTTGAATACTAATCCTGCACAAACTGCTGTGTTTTTTACTGAGACCTTGGTACACTTTGTATAAGGTGAATTACCTCTTGTGGTTTTCATTTCCTATGGTTGAATTTTGAGCTGATAACACATTTTTTTGCGTGGATACTACAGCTTATCAAACTGACCAGTATACTGTTATTGATCCCCAAATGAGCTGGCTATCCACCAATTTGGCGACAGCCTGACCCCCCACCCACGCCACTACTGCTGCATTTTCTGATCCTGCAGTGGTAGTGGTAGAGGCAGCAGCAGACTGGACTCCGATTAAACAAAAAAAAACAATGGGTGCAAGCAGTTCCTTGTTAGAAGGCTGGTCTGGTCCTGCCCCTCTCTGACATATGCCGCAGGTGGCAGGGGTGTGTATAAAAGGCTGGAAGGGAAATGCTGGGCAGATGGACACAAAGTAGGGGATGGAATGGCTGGAAGGGAAATGATGGGCAAATGCTGCACATGAAGGGGGCAGAGGGCAGATGTTAAATAGGAAGTGTGGAAGGGATGACACAAGACAGATGCTGGACACAAAGGGGGCGTGAAGCCAGATATTGGACACACAGTGCAGGGGAGGGTTGGAAGGTAGACGCAGGACACAGGTAGGGGTGGTGGACAGTTGCTGGACATAGGCTGGAGGGATAGAGACAGAGTTAGAATGCGGGATATAAGGGGATGGAGAGCAGATGGTGAATATGGAGTGGGGGTGGATGCTGGATATATGGTAGAGGGTTTAGAGGGACAGAGAGCAAATGCTGGAAATGGGGTAGGGGCCATAAAGGGATAGAGGGCAAATGTTGAACACAGGATAGGGGTCTTAAGGGGATAAATGGCAGAGATGCTGCACATGGGATAGGGGCCATAAAGGGATGGAGGGCAGATGCCGGGGCTGGGGCATCATGGGGGATAAATGGCAGATGCTGGGCATGGGATGGAGGATATAGGACAGAGACCAGAGGCCAGAGGCCAGATACAGTAAGTATGAAAGGCAGATTGTGGACTCAAAGTGAGGAAGAGGAGGGCAGATGCTGGACATGGGTTGAGAGAGAGAGGAGATTCTGTGCATAAGGTGGGGAGACAGGGGGATGCTGGACATGAGGTGGAGTGAAATGGGGAAATGCTGGACACGGAGTGAGGGAGAGAAAGGGAATGCTGGACATAGGATGAGAAAAGGGGGAGAGGCATGAGATTGAGGAGAGATGGAGAGACAAGACAGGGCAGGAGAAAAGGGGATAGATACTGAACACAGGTAGGGTGGAAGTGAGAAAAAGAAAGAAAAGAGTTAGTTAAAGACTGGGGATAAGTGACTGGAGAAGGATAGCAAGATGGAGTGAGAGGGTTGTAAAAAAAGGGAGATTGAGAACTGGATATAAGAAAGAGAAATTAAATCTGAGTTGATAAAGAGAGAAAAATACATGGAAGAAAGCTGAAAGGAAAAAGATCAATGTCAGAGACAGATGTTTGTTTTATTTATTTATTTATTTATTTATTTAACTGTATTTATATCCCGCTTTTCACCAGGTCAAAGCGGTTTAACAAAGAAAGGGGGGGAGGACAGTAATCAATTTACAGAGAGGGGGGGCCGTCACCAGGGGGGCCAACATTGATGATCTGAACAGAAAGTAATGACTTAACATGAGTCTCTTAGTAGGTAGTTCAGAGTTGTCAGTGATCGATGTCTGCTTCTGGTCTGGTCATGAAACAGGATGGTTTTTAGTTGCTTCCGGAGTGTGGGAAGGACTCCATTGTTTCTGATTTGGCTCGGCAGGGAGTTCCAAAGGGAGGGTGCATACAGTTTGAAAGCACTGTTGCAAGTCCGTTGATTGTACTTAGTTTGTTCGTAGGGGATAGTGAGGGTGCTGCTGGTGGTCTATCGGGTTGTCCTGTTGAGGGTGGGCTGGGGTAGTAGAGAGCGGAGTTGGGTAGTCTGCATTTGATAGAGGGCTTTATGGATAAGCAGGGCCGATTTGTATTTGATCCTTGCTTCGAGTGGTAGTATGTGCAATTCTCTCAGGACTGGAGTGATGTGATCATGTTATTTTGCTTTTTGGATGATTCTTGCTGTGGTGTTTAAGGCAATTCATAGAGGGTTGGTGTGGGTGGCGGGTAGTCCGTGATAAATTATATTGCAGTAGTCCAGGTGGGGGAGCATCATAGCCTGCATGACTGTTCAGAAGTCCTGTGGAACAATGAGTGGCCTGAGCCGTTGCACCGTTTTTGTTTTGTGGAATATTGTTCTGGTAGTCTTTTTAATCTGTTGGTTAAGTGTGAGCGCCTGGTCTATGATGATTCCAAATATTTTATGTGGGGTTGAATTTGTATTTGGGTGTTTCCCAAGATGAGATATGGTGGTAGGGTAAAGTTAGGGTCCTTGGTTACTATGAGTGCTTCTGTTTTTTTATGTTGATGGATAGATTGTTCCTTTGTAGCCAGCTGGAGACCTCGATGAAGCAGTCTGATAGGTGATTGTTTGTTGGGTTGGTGGTTGTGATCGGTCCATAGAGCATTATGTCATCTGCGTAGATATGGTAGTTGATGTTATGAGCTTGTATGATTGAGCAGAGTGGTTGCAGGTAGATATTGAAGAGCATGGTGGAAAATGTGAAGCCCTGGGGTACTCCTTGATGCTGTTGAAAGGGGGGGGGGGGGAGAGGTTGCCATGTTTGTGCAGATCAGTTGTTGTCTATTGGTCAGGAAGGAGCGGAACCATTGAAGTACGATGTCCTTAATGCCAATTTCCTGAAGTCTGTGCAGGATGATGTTGTGGGAGATGGTGTCGAAGGCCGCAGATATGTCCAGGAAGATCATAGCATATCCAGAGTGTTTGGTCTGTGTGCCTTTGATAAGGGTGTATGTACATTAGTGATGTCATGAGGTTCTCGACTCCATGGAATGGGCGGAATCCGTGTTGTTGTGGGTCCAGTATGTTGTTGGTATCTAGGTGGTCTTGGAGTTACTGTTGAATTATCTTCTCAATGATTTTGGTAGTGAACGGGAGACTTGCTATAGGCCTGAAGGAGGCAGGGTCGAGGGGGTCCAGGTTGTGTTTTTTTAGGGTTGGACGAATGATGGAGGTTTTGAGGGTGTCTGGCATGTGTCCTTGCTTGAGCGATTCATTGATAATGTGGGTTAGGGATGCGCTTATGTCTTCTTTTGAATTCTTTATCCACTCTGCAGGGCAGGGATCTAGTGGGGAGGTGGTGGTGTTTAGGCGGGAGATAGTGGATTCTATTTTTTCTTTTGTGACTGTTTCAAATGTGCTCCAGCCATATCTCCAGGGTGACACAGAGCCCACTTTGGATGGCCTCTCTGCACTCCTGGAGGTAGGGGGATGCTTCCAACTCCATTAGTACACACAGCCATATCTCCAGGGTGACACAGAGCCCACTTTGGATGGCCTCTCTGCACTCCTGGAGGTAGGGGGATGCTTCCAACTACATTAGTACACACAGCCATATCTCCAGGGTGACACAGAGCCCACTTTGAATGTTCTCACTGGCCCCCTGGAGGTAGGGGGATGCTTCCAACTACATTAGTACACACAGCCATATCTCCAGGGTGACACAGAGCCCACTTTGGATGGTCTCTCTGCACTCCTGGAGGTAGGGGGATGCTTCCAACTACATTAGTACACACAGCCATATCTCCAGGGTGACACAGAGCCCACTTTGGATGGCCTCTCTGCACTCCTGGAGGTAGGGGGATGCTTCCAACTCCATTAGTACACACAGCCATATCTCCAGGGTGACACAGAGCCCACTTTGGATGGCCTCTCTGCACTCCTGGAGGTAGGGGGATGCTTCCAACTACATTAGTACACACAGCCATATCTCCAGGGTGACACAGAGCCCACTTTGAATGTTCCCACTGGCCCCCTGGAGGTAGGGGGATGCTTCCAACTACATTAGTACACACAGCCATATCTCCAGGGTGACACAGAGCCCACTTTGGATGGTCTCTCTGCACTCCTGGAGGTAGGGGGATGCTTCCAACTACATTAGTACACACAGCCATATCTCCAGGGTGACACAGAGCCCACTTTGGATGGCCTCTCTGCACTCCTGGAGGTAGGGGGATGCTTCCAACTACATCAGTACACACAGCCATATCCCCATTGGGTGTGGGGACCACTTTGTGTGGCCCTGTAGACTCCTGGAGATGGTGATGGTGATCCCCAGAACATTCTGACACACACACATATCCACAGAGTGACTGAGTGCACACTTTGAGGGGCTCTCTGGACCCCTGAGGATAGGGTGGATGTATTAAACAACATTGGCAGACAACCCCAGATCACCTGTATGTCTGAGGCCCCATGTGCTTAACATTGCACCACCCCTGATGGTAACCCTATGTGTTACCCTGCTGATGCAGATACCGCCATCAACACAGGATGTTTGCATACGCTCCTTATGCAGATGCATGGCCTAGGTTTGTTACAGTCTGCTTTGCTGTATCAACACCAGCAGCTGTCATGACGCCAGGGGGCCATCATGCCCTCTTTGGCACAAACCGTCAACACCTGGCTACATGGCCACACAATCAGATATGATACCACATTTATATGGCATGTGTTTCACCTGCTACACTAAACTTATACAGACTACTTACAACAGCATGGACAGCTGACATCAACCCTGTATGTGTGTATGTTTATTTGACCTAGGTCCATTCACTTACCTCCCGTGGATGGTCTGCCTGCCTGTTAAAACGCCTGGTCACCCTCTCCCAGGCCCTCAGGACCCTCCCCATGTTCTTTTTCCTGGAGGGCCCTGGGAACAGCCTGTGCTGCTTTTGGGCTATCAGGGAGCCCAGGTGGCACAGCTCTTTGTGGCTGAAAGCCGGCTTCCTTGTTCGGGTCGCCATGTTTGTTTCTGGGCGTGGTGACGCGCGGACGCTCCCGGCGCAACTTCCGGAATTGCGCGTGACGTATCGCGCACGTGCGTTTCGCATGGCTGCGCGTCAGATCTCTGCACGCCCTTGCGCTCCACATGGCTGTGCGTCTGCAAATTGCAAATACTATCTACACGCACCATTCATATTGATTAGTAAGGGTTGTGCTCAAAATATGTTTACTGTTCTGTGCCTAATTACATAGTTACTGGGGTGTCTCTAATGTCACTTTGACAAACAATTATTATTATGGTTTACCCTTGTCCACACAGTGTGGTTTTGAACCTCTGGACACATAGCAACTGATTGCTGATGCATTGTCAGATGAGGTGTGCTATGTGTGTCACATAGCAGGTAGTGCTCAGTCACACTACTAGTTATGGGTGCAGACAAACCATCAGCATCAGGTGTCACTCAACCTGGTGATAGGGGGTTGTGTGTGCCAGTGCAATATCTTGTATGGTGTATCTCCATGTGTGGACAGACATTTTGTGGTGTTTGCCATCGGGGTTGGGGGGGTGATTCATATATGAGCATTGCACACGCAAAGTAGGTTGCGTGTTGGACATTACAGGACTATGTGGGTCCCCATGTCACCACACTGCACATTATCCTTTGGTATGTGTGACGGCATACAGTCCTGGTTTTTGCAAGATAGCTCAATGGTTGATACATGGACTGCTTAACCAGCCGTCATGGGTTACATCTTCCAGTTGAGCTCAGGACTGCCTGTCTCAGGCATCACACATTCTCATACTTGAGTGCAACAGTAGCCATGGTTTATTTCATGTACATCTGTGCTGCACCAGACATATATCTTCATACATTGCAACATTGTTACCTGCCCCAGACCGGTTTCCACATTACAGAGGTGCTGCTATTGGCAAGACCCTCACACTGCTACGTACATCATGTGCAGTACACCATTCTCACCAATGGAACAGCGCACCCCTGGTGACCATTGCACACTGTCTGCATGCCTGCCTCTTTCACCAGACAGGCATGTGTTCTTAGCAATCGAGCTGTGGCCCACACCTAACCTTGATACCTGTGGAGCCAGAGGTTGCATGTTTCCATCCACAGTGTGGTTCTTGGTGAGTGCAGCCAGTGACAGGTCCCTGACTGTGAAATAGTGCTGGAATCTCTGTGATCCTCACAGTGCTGTCTGCATCATGTGCTCCTTACACAACCGTATAGGGTGGACTTGGGTTAATGCACTGTGATGTTTTCGGAATTGCCAGTACTACAGGACATTACACACATTCCAGGCTTGACAGTCCCCATGAACCGTCAAAATGTTTGCTATATGTTACAATGTCATCTTCAATGTATGTTATTTTTATGCAATGTAGGCGCTGTTCCATGTAAAACCATGTTCATTATATGTTAAGTGTACACCGCCTTTGATCTTTGGAAAAAGCAGTATAGAGGACATGCATAATTATATAGATTCAGACCTGCACTGCTGCTGACTGGCGGCGTATAGGGGCCAAGGACAATATATAAATCACTTTGCTTATACACACACTTTGGATTTGAACCAACAACCTTTCACTTCAGAGGCATTGCAGTCACCAGGGGACTACAGCTCTGTGGCTGTGATGTGAGGTCTGTCTGGCTAGAATATAACCTCTGCAGACTTTGTGCTGCAGTTACCAGGGTGTAGTCTATCCAGTCGCACCCATGATGCACTGCACATGCAAAGCAGCAGTCTAGTGATGGTCCAGTGATAGGGTGTGCAACCCCACAGCACCTCGGCCTCGTGTTGGACATTGACCTTCTGTGTTTCTTGTGCAGAGTGGGTACTGACCATCCCAGTGTGTGTCTGTTGCTCACCCTGAGGGTGAGGTGAGACACACAGCACCTATCCTGGCTGAGATGGCCTATACATCATATCAATTTGTTTGCCAATGTCTGATAGTTTGGCACATCTGACCATTTCTGTCTCCAAGACCCAGCTGGGCCTTGTGAGCTACAATGTTCCCGAAGGGGGCATATCCTGTGTGGGTGGCCTGCCCTTCATGATATATTTGCAGGGGGGTGGGGGAGAGGAGGTTACAGGACCTATAGGCCGGGTATGTCTGACCACCAAACCTTCCCTGTGGAACCCAGTTTCCCCAAACAAAACATATCCACATTCTACATCCCAGCTATGGTGGGTGTAGCTGCCACCATCAGCAGACTGGGTCCAGCTGTGGTACAGAAAACCTACAGGTCACTCACTGCTATTATGGACGCATCCATATTTCAGGGTGCGGCAGACAGACAGTATGGCCTGAGGGCCTACGCTCACAGACACCATCTGACATTTTCCAGCAGCAGGCACATTCTGTGCCCAGCTACTGACCCTGCACGGTGTTCTAGCCAGACACATGCAAACTGCAGACAGGCCACTGGCCAGTCCATGGTGCATGCTACCAGGGAGACTGTGTGCACCCATAACTGGGATGTCAGCACACCCACCGCACAATTACCTCAGTGATTGGGCCTCACATATACACAGCACCCATATATATCACATGAGAGAACTATTATATGGCACTATGTCGGGACCTAGCCATGCCATGGTCACTGATCATTCAGGGGGAGAGTGACCTCCACACAAGGCATGCTATGGACACCATGTCTGTGGGGGTGATGCCACGGCACAGCATGGTCCTAGGCATGCACATTTGCCCTGTGTAGCTGCATCCTGCTCCAGCCACCCTGTTTGTTGTGTACCCACAGTACTTTGCTCCTCATTATGCACATTGGCAGGCCAATAATGGCAACGGTGCTATTAGTGTGATCTGTGGGAGGTGTTGACAGCCACCACACACTGGATAGACAGACACACACTCCCCACACCTAGGACAACATTGAACAGATGTGTTGTTATTTGGGAGCCATGGCCAACATAACAGTGATGAGCACAGTGTGGGCATGGCAACGTTGGGATGTACTTTTGGAGTAATTTCCGAGGGTGCTACTCTCTGAAGGAGATATGACCTGACACACATTGCACATACATCAGAGACGTTGGTTTGTGACAGCTCGCTGTTCTGCTTGTGCGTAGCATGAGCATTTTTATCGGTCAGTGATCATATATTGCTTTGTATATATGTGTGACATCTCCAAATGTGTAGTGTGGGATTGTTGATGTATGCACATGCTAGTTTTCTGAACGCCACACAGGGCCCTACATCCTGCCACTTCATCGGTCTTCCAATACTGGTGCCTGCAGGTGCAACTGTTTCTGCCCCTGTTGCCCACTGCTCTAGGGAGGTTTGCACAACTACAGTCAATGTGAATCAAACACCTGTTGGGCTTTCATGCTATCTGTGATTAATATGCCTGTGATACAGCTGCATACCATGGTGGTGTTCAACTCACCTGCATCACACACATCTTTCGTGCAGACATCAGACAACCTGATTGATGTGTGAGCCTCCATGGCTGCATATGGGGGACTCTGCTGTGGGTGAGGCATATGTTTATGTGGTGTGTGGTATTTATAGCAAACTATGGTATCGTGACCAACACTTATGTTCTCAGCACGGGAGCTCCATTCTTTACTTTAAGGTTTCGCGAATGGGTAAAACATTGGGACTGTGATGGCAGGTGCCCCAGCCGGGAATTGAACCTGGGGCCTTCTGTGCTTGGAGGCACTTGCTACATGTACTGCACCACCGTCTTAGCACAGCAACAGTACATTCCCAGGGGAGTCCATGGCTGTGTGTCACACAGGGCCTGTCTGTTGGATTGTACTGCAGCCACATGAGGGTGGCTAGGCCAGGATCTGCTGTGGGGCAGCAGCCTCTGCCCCCTCTGCCAGCAGTTGGCATCCGCCACCATGCTGACATGGGCCTATATTGGGTACAGCATCACAGCTGACTGACATGTGGCCCTCCAGTGATGCATTGTGTGGACTCTGCTGTAGGTGTTGTACATATTTGAGGGGTAAGTGATCCTTATGGTATAATAGAGGTCCTCTGAACATGCTGTTGTTATCTGTAAGACAAACAAAAACACCTTCTATTCAGGGCAAATCAATAACCAATATGTGTAGAGCACCCAACCTTTTTTCGGTGACCGCACAAACTTTTTTCTGTTTGTCGGAGCTAGCCGTAGGAAGGTCGGAAGAGAAACCGACCCACACCAAGCGAGTAGCTACTTTTATTATTATAGGTTCTTCACCAAAATAAAGTTCAAGTTCATTTAACCATAAAATAGTAAAAAGACTTATCTCAGTCCAGAAATGCCAGTTATGAGAGATACACGACGCGCACGTTTCGGGCACTCTAGCCCTGTTTCAGGTGCAATAACTAGGATTCCTCAATCTTCACATACCATCCTCTGAACGCCGTCAATGCAGCTAAGGTCATTATTACAATGGCTGATTAATCACTTTTAAAATAAAAGACACGACCAATCAGTATCGGGAAAACCCCCACATGATGTGCGGTACTTTCTGCACCCATGGTCTCTCATTGTATAGAATATTCTCATACTATTGACCAGCTTCAATGGTCTATTATTGATCATGTGCCAGCTAATCCTCGGGGAGGACAGCAGGAAGAACGTCTGCAATACATAGAACAACGATGGCATTTTCGTCTTGAAACAATGGAGCCAGGAGGTTTGAACAGGGAAATAGACTGGCAGAGTCTTATTTAAGTTACAATTCTATGTGACCATCGGGAATGACATAATAATGATATATCCCTATTTCGGAGGATGATACCAGGTGTTTTGAAGAGCATAAGATGATGATGTCGTCATAACTTTTGAAAACCAATCAGATCAGGGGTTCCCCATCATGTGGGGGTTTTCCCGATACTGATTGGTCGTTTCTTTTATTTTAAAAGTGATTCATCAGCCATTGTGATAATGACCTTAGCTGCATTGGCGGCGTTCAGAGGATGGTATTTGAGGATTGAGGAATCCTAGTTATTGCACTTGAAACAGGGCTAGAGTGCCCGAAACGTGCGCATCGTGTATCTCTCATAACTGGCATTTCTGTACTGAGATAAGTCTTTTTACTATTTTATGGTTAAATGACCTTTAACTTTATTTTGGTGAGGAACCTATAATAATAAACGTAGCTACTCGCTTGGTGTGGGTCGGTTTCTCTTCCGACCTTCCTACGGCTAGCTCCGACAAAAAGAAAAAGGTTGTGAGGTCACCGAAAAAAGGTTGGGTGCTCTACACATATTGGTTGTTATCTGCAAGACATGTTTTGATTTCCTCTCACGTTTTACTGGTGGGTAAAATATGTGCACAGTGTTGCTGCTGGCCCCAGCTGGGAGTTGAACTGGTAATCTTTGGCTCCCCAGCACACTGGCTGTGTCCCCTGCACCACACTGCAGTCACAGAGTGAATGTGGACCCTGGAGATGGCATGTCTGTTTGTCATAGCGGGCCTTTCTGTTGTGGTCCGGTGCACCCACATGGCATTGGCTCAGCCTCCATCTTCTCTGGCCACCTGCCACTGGCCCCCTCAGATACCAGTAAAGTTCTCCCAACATGCTACAGGCCCTTCTGCTACTGGTGCTGGGGGCGCACAGTTTTAAACCATACAGTGTGCATGTCGGCAACTACCTCTACTGCACATTCCCCCCAACTCACACATGCTGTTGTGCAACATGTGCATGCCATAGGGGACCTGTCCATTGCTGTGGGGAAACCTGCTCTATCCTACATCAATGTGTGATCATTCAACATTTATGCCGCAGGGGCTGGTGACCCTTCCAACATTCATATATTTTGGCCCTGCCTTTCTTGGGTGTGTCTGATGATGTTTCACATTGCTGTGACCATTACCCAGGTTGGTCCTCTCTTGTGCTACAATCGAGAGGTTTGACAGCTCTGGCCAACACACCAGTCCTGGTGACACTACAGGCATGGATATGTTAGGCATAGACTGTTGGGGGTCACTCCCCAGGGCGGTACGCACTATCAGACACAAGACCTGCTGCACACAACACACACATCTGAATGATTGTTATGGTGGTGCTCAATGGGACACATGTACTGAGCATTTGAATCATTATGAACATATTTTCACATGGGACCTTGGATAGCTGTGTGCCATGTACATAGGTGTGGGGTGGCATTGCTAAGGTACACATCTGCTACTTTTGGGGATTACAGGCAGGGCCCACTGTCCTGCCTCTCCAGGATGCATTGTCCAATGGGGCCTGTGGGTATGGGTGTGTCATGGCCTGTTGGTTGATGCCTTTCATATGGGTTACACACATCAGGTCATGGTGTGTCAGACACTGTTCTGGTTTTAGGATGTCCCTCATGGATATGCATGTGCTACATCTGCATAACATGGGGGTGGTGCATAGATATGCAGCACAATCATTAGTATTAGCCGCAGCATGGATGCTGAATGGTGTGTGGTCCTCCAGGTCTGCATTTCGCATACTCTGATCTGAGTGATGCCACAGTTAATGGTGTATGTGCTTTGGATGGGAAATGATAGCCATATAGACAATGCCTATCTCCTCTGCATTACAGGTTTGTGCTTACCAACACAGTTTAGTTGTTGGACAAAAATGTGGGTGGAATTGGCCATAGCCCCAGCTGAGCTTTGAACCTCTGACCTTATGTTCTTGCATACACTATCTGTGTGCACTGCACCACCATGTCGCCACAGATTGACTGGGTTCCCTGGGAGGTCCATGTCTGTACATCCATCACGGCCTGTCTGTAGCAGTGGACGGTGCCAGACTGCACATGGCTAAGCCACTGTCTTCTGTGGCTCACAGCCCCTGCCCCCTCCACCCTCTGTACTGTTCCACCAACATGCTGGCATGTCCTCATCTTAGCAAACGCATATGGCCTGATTAGTTTGAGCCACTCCAGGACTGCATTTGGGGAACTCGGCTGTGGGTGATGCCCATTGTTCAGGTGCATGTGCACTGGAGGGTAAAATATGGGTGTTTGCAAGATGTTTATGCTCTCTGCAATAATGGGGTGTCTTTACTATCTCTGTTTGGTGATGGTTAAAATATTGGGACTGGGCTGGCATGAGCCCCAGCTGGGATTTGAACCTGTGACCCTCCTGTTTTGGAGGTGCTGGCTCTGTCTGCTGCATCACACTGTGGCCGCAGAGGCAGTGCAGTACCTGGTGATAGGACACCTGTCAGGATGGGTATGCACAGCTTGCTCTTCAGTCTTTTACTGTGGCCTCATTCACCTTGTCTGGTGACAAACATGCAGCTAAACCCCAGAAATAGACACATATACCGGGGCCTTACTTTTAAGCTGGGCAACAGTGATATTGGTGGGCAACCATTTGGAAGACACCCAGGACAGCCACAGGGCTGGGAATTATTTTTGGGGGAGTCTCAGCTCCATGGCCCTTCCTACATTCATATCTTTTTTTCTGGGACTGTCCTGGGTGTGCTTTTTATATTTGCCCATTACTGTAACTGTTCACAAGCTGCATTACTATTTTTATTATTGATTTTCTGGTCATTGTCTATTTTTACTTTCACCTTTCTGCTGTGCACATGTATCACACTGCTTACGTTTTGCAGGTTTCCCCGGTTTTGCTGTACATTGCTAACGGAAATGGTTTCTCTTGCCTTTATATGACCTCTAGCGCGACTGTTTCACTCGCGCTATTTTTTCATGGGAAATTCGGCCCCGTTCATGTGCGGGGAGCCTCTCCCCTCCCCTTACCCGCCCATTGACCCCGTCTCTCCGCCCCTCGGGGACCTTCCTCCGCCCTCCGTTCGCCGTTACACGCCTCTTTCGGACATTTGCGGGCCCGTATTTGTGCGGGGCCCGTTAGTGTGTCGCGCACATTCACGGGGGTTCCTCGCACCTGTGCGGGGCGTTTAGGAGCGTTTGTCACCGTTTAAGTGGCGCGTTGCCGTGCGCTGATTTGCGGCGCGCAAATTCCCGGACTTTAGTAAACATACCCCTTAGTCTTCCATCTGTTTTTAGTCATTGTTTGAGCTTTTAGACATGCATAAGACCTTGTAAGACATTTGATTTTACAATCTAAATTTAAAATACTTTAGGAAAATATATTTCTTCAGTGCAGAAAGACATATCTGTAGCTTGCTGTAATGGAGCTACACTGAAAGATGTTTAATGCAATAGATTCGACTTGTTCAAGCCATGGTATTTTCAATAACATCATATGGATGTGAAAGCTGGACAGTGAAAAAGATAGACAGGAAGTAAATTGATGCCTTTGAATTATGGTGCTGGCGGCGAATACTGTGTATACCATGGACTGCCCAAAAAACAAACCAGTCGGTACTAGAGGAGATCAAATGTAAGCTTTCTTTAGAAACTCAGATGACAAGACTTCAACTTTCATACTTTGGACACATCATGCGAAGAGAGAGATCATTAGAGAAAGACAACATGCTTGGCAAGATAGAAGGTTAATACAAAAGAGGAAGGCCAGCAATGAGATGGATCGATACAATAACAGCAGTTACGGGTACCAGTCTGTCAACAATGAGCCACCTGACTGAAGACCAAACACAATTTAGGATAGCTATCCAGAGGGTCGCCATGAGTCGACTCCGACTCGACGGCACTTAACAACAACAACAGGTTTTTTCTAGACAAACAAATGCATGTGCCTGCCTCCCCCAACTGAACCTGATCCCAGGTATAACTCCTGAAGCCTGCAAGTACAGATGAATATGTTGTTAGAACATAAGAACATACGATTCCAACAGTGGCCAATCTAGGTCATACATACCCAGTAGTTTCCCCAAAAGACACAGGTTCCACACTGCTTGTACTGGGTCAAGCATTGATATCCTGGGTCCCTTCTTAATAATGGTTTATGGACCTTTCCTCCAGGAACTTGTCCAAACCTTTTTTAAACCCAGCTACACTAACAGCCTTTACCACATCTTCCGTAACAAATTCCAGAGTTTGATTACACGTTGAGTGAAAACATTTTCTTTTATTAGTCTTAGTTTACCTTGTAGCTTCATTGTTATATTGAAAGTCATAGTCTTAGTTTACCCTGTAGCTTCATTGTTGTTATATTGAAAGTCATTTACACGGTTTGCAGACCTGCAAACTGTGTAAATGCCGTTAATCAGGATAGTCAGTATCACTGACATGATTAGTGACATGTGACAGTGGCCTAAGTTTCTCCACAAAAGCTAACAGCAGCGGCTCAATATCGTCACTTTCTGGATAGCTTCATGGCAATCCGGATATTCAGTGCAGGAGCCCAGATATGTCCCAAGCATTGAATATCTGGGTTAAAGTTCAACACCAGCGGCTAGCCACATTAGATCAGCTAGCTGCCCCTGCTGAATATTTGCCCCATGGACTTTTGGCCATATAGAAGATGCTCCAAAAAAATGAAAAAATATATATCCTCAGCCAAACAAGAGGAATTACAATTAACAAAAAACATGTTTAACAAAAATCACCTCAAAAACAACAAATTTAAAGAAGAAAATCAAATTCTCTACATTCTAATCTCAAAACATTCCAATATCATCAATCTTCATTAGCCTTCAAACACTCAACATAAGGATCTCCAAATTTCAATACAGAAATCCCTAGATCTTCCAAACAAGAATCCCCAACGTCAACTGGCATCAAGTGTTTTGCTCGTCCAAGTTTCTTCAGGGAATTATCCTAACATTCAGACACAAAATCTATAAAAGAATAATACAGTAATAATTTAAATTAATACCTCTTTACACAACCAAGCCAATATAAACCACCACATTCTCAATAAAATCTCATCTCAATAGAACAGAGAAATCTATCCCAAAACTGCATTCCAATCTATACCACAAAATCTACATTAAATTAGGAAATACCCCAATATACCAACATAAAGAACATTATTTAAAACAAAAAAAACCATCATTACTGAATCTTCTCATTATCGTGTACTTCAAGTGATCAGATCCATCACAGATCAAAGCCAGCCATCACTTCAACATAAATCTTTGACTAAAAAAACGCCACGCATGCACTTTATAAAACTAACTTCCTGCCATTACCCCTTAGAATTCCTCATTTGAAATCTGCCAAGCAATTAAATAGACACATCCCCCCATTACAAAATCCAGTGTAAGTAAACTATACAAAATCAATACATTAAAATATATAACCTCCTGCCCAACCCACAAACCACAAAAAATCATCTCAAAAAGAGCCTTTTATCCACAAGCCCCCCAATCTGTAGAGGAATTCAAACTATTTAGTTTCACCATATCAAGTCGAAAAATCCATCTCTGTTCACAGCATAAAAAATGCTTTCCACCCCCCCTCCCCCAAAATCAGGATTCACCCATTCTATACAGAAACAATGAAGACCTGAAAACGCACACTTTAACAATTTGCAAAGCTTCACAAGTGGAGCTTCCAGAACTTCACAGGCTAATTGTCTTTTGTGTTCCAATAGTCTAGTCCAGAAAGAATGAGGTGTCTTGCCAACATAGAGTTTTTTGCATGTGCAAAAAATGCCATACACTACAAAAGTTGAAGTACAACAGATAACAGAACACAAATTATATTCCTCACCATGACAGGAAAAATTCTATATATCCAACATCACAGGTCAAATTGAACAAGCACCACATTGTCTATGTCCTAATGACAGCATTTCAGGTACACATAATGCCGGTATCTGAGTGGGGATGATCAGATCTTTAAGATCCCACCCTTGTAAAAAAACAAAACGTGCCCGGCTTTCACTAAGCCCTGGAACCACTCGTAAAATTAGCATACACTTCCTAACAATTCTTTGAATTTGGTAGCTCATGGAAGAGAAACCTATGATAAAATGATATATTGCTGTTCCTTCTCCGAAGAAGAAACTTCTCTAGGATGTAATAACCAATCCCTATTGTAGGAGGCATGCCGATAAGCCTTCCTCACAATAGAACAAGGAAAATCTGCTATCAGGCCTTCAGACTGCTTATGATAATCTTTCAGATCTGCACAATTATAGCGGTACCACATGAACTGAGAAAAGGGGAGGCTATTTTTTAACTTCACAGGATGACCACTAGAATAGTGTAAGTATGTATTGCAATCACTATCATTTTTATACACTGTGGTAGAAAATTCCCCCTGGATATAAAATACCCAAACATCTAAAAAAAGGATGCTTTTCTCATTATACGACATTCAAAATTTTATGTGAGGATCATGAAGATCCAGCCACACACCAAAATTCTGTAGATCAGTAACTTCCCCATTTCAAATCAAAATGGCATCATCAATATAGCCACACCAGACATCAATAGAATTTCAGAAAGGGGAATTAGTAAGCCACTCCTGCTCCCAAGCCGCCATATACAAATTGGCAACTGAGGGAGCAACAATGGCCCCCATAGCGATACCAGAAATTTGTTTGTATAAAGATTATTCAAACAAAAAATTTTCTTTCAGAGTCAATTTTAATAACTCTAAAAGAAATATAATATAATCACCACTGAGATCCCTCTGCCATGCAGAGGTATGCTGGTATATAAAGAGACTACGCTTAAAGTAACAAGAAGACACTTCATGGGAATCACTCCCATGTTAATCTCCTCCAAGACTGTTAAGAAATGAGAAGTGTCCCAAATATAGGAAGATATAGATGGCAAATGAGGACATAAAAATGAATCTATATAAATAGACAGCGTCTCTATTAGAAGAAACAATTGGCCTACCTGGTGGATTCTGCAAGCTCTTACGGATTTTAGGCAGGATGTAAAAATAGGGGATTTTAGGATGATCAGTATTCAAACATTGCATTTCTTTTTTACTTGTAACTTTTTTTTGTAATAGCAGCAGCGGATAAGCTTTTAAATCTTTCAACAACAGTTGGATCCCCTGAAAGCAAAACATATGCATTTGCATCCCTTAATTGACGCAAAACTCACGTTCAATAGTACTGATGATCAAGACTATCAGTGGCACCCCTTTTATCCACTCTCTTTACAATATCTGACATTTGACAAATCTGATTCAGGGCTTCTTGTTCTTCCCTAGATAAATAAAAAGACAGATTTTTATAACGTGACCTCTCCAAATTTCCAACATCATAAAGAACTAATTGTTTAAAAGCTGAAATTGCTGTGTTTGGGGGACCAGGAGGAGTCCAATTTGATTTCATCGGTAATGGGAGTCGATTTGATACAGACAAAGGCTCTATTTGACTCATCTCCATGCCTCCGATTCTGAAATCAAAATAGGCCCGAAGAATCAATTTTCTTAAAAACCTCACCAAATCAATTCTGAATTGAAAAGAGTCATACTGAATTTGAGGAACAAATGACAACCACTTCGACATTTGCTGTAAAGAAAAAATCCTCTTCGAAAAATTAACTACTGACAGTCTTAGGGGCATGTTTACTAAAATCCCGGTAGAGTGCGGGCCCCGGTAGTGTGCGGGTGCCATATAAGGAGTGGGCGTTCCGTCCTGAAAAAGAAAAGCCAGAATTTACATATGCGCTAAGGTGCGCGGCGCCCATGTGCGCCCTGCACCTTAGCGCATCAGATAGCTGCGTGGGAGGCATAAGTGGCGCGCTGAAGTGCAAGAAAAAAAAGCAGAGCCACAGCACAATGGTTAAGACACTGACCAACAGTGCAGGGATCAAGGGTTCAATCCCCCACAGTGCCCAATTGGAACAGCTGGCTGAGGCATTATTTTAGGAGGCATTTAAATGATGGGTGGTATAAGGCAGCGGGCTGATGGGCATAAGGTGGTGCGCTGTTTTAGGAGGCTTTTTAATACTGGGCGGCATAAGGTGGCGCGCTGATGTACAACCACAGGAACAGAGTCACAGCGCAATGGTTAAGACACTAACCAATGGTGCAGGGATCAGGGGTTCAATCCCCCAAAGTGCCCAATGAACAAAGCTGGCTGAGACACAACATATTAAGGGGAAGATTGCTTTAGGAGGCATTTTAATTATCACTACTAGCAAACGCACTCCCAAAGCGTGTTAACATAAGGTGCCCTATAAGGCACATTTTAAAGTGCACTGTCAGCCAAGGCACCCTAGAATGTTGCTTATAGTGCGCTTTAGAGGGTACCGCAAGGTCAGTGTACTGTTTTTTTATGGTAGCACTGTGCAGTTTAAGGAATGAAAAGCATAAGTAGGTACGCTGACAGACAAGGAGGAGCAGCATTGGAGCACAATGGTTAAGGCACTGACTGCTGATACAGGGGTCATGAGTTTGCTCCCCAGTGTGCCTAATACGTAAGGCTGGCTGTGGCATCAGCTTTGCATTGTACATATTTTGTCCTGCAGCACTTTAGTTTTATGTTATTAATTGCTGCCAGCAAACACGCCCTCACGTGCCGTAATTGAAGGTGCCGTATAAGGCACCCTATAAGGCACTCCATAGGGCACATTAGAAATTGCACTGTCTGCCACAGCACCCTAAAATGTCCCCTATAGGGCACCCTATAGGTTGCGTCACAGGATATTGTATAGTGCACCTTATATGGATGGGAACCATAAGGTGCCCTATAGGGCGCCCTATAAAGCACCCTCAGAGGCACCTTATGGGTACAGTACGCTGAGGGTGTTTTTGCTGGCATCAAAATATGTACATTAAAGAAAATGCATTGGACAACCCTATCAAATAACCCCACTGCAGGTTTGAACCCATGACCTCTGGCTTCAGAGGCAGTGAAGTAACCATTGGGCTACAGCTCCATAACTGCTAGCAAGCCCCTGGCTGGTTGCAGAGAGCATGCACGTCACCACACAGACAGTCTCCTGTGGTCACCAGGATAGGGTTAGCCCACCCATACCCATGATGCACTGCACATGCAAATCAGCTGTCCACAGATTAACACAAGATGGGCAATGCACCCCCACAGCACCTCGGCCCGATAGAGGGAGGTGACCATGTGCACCCACAAACCACCTCGGCCTGGTAGGGGGTACTGACCGTGGGTTTTACTGGCACAGAGTAGCTACACACCGTCACATTGTGTGGGTACTGTGCTCACCCTGAGGGTGCAATGAGGCGCCCAGGACCAGGTCCACAACACCTTCCATAGCTGAAAGAGGCCATGCTGGAGGTCCAAAGCAGTGTTAACATGCGAGATAGGTAGTTTCTGCACAAACACCTTGGATATCTCTGTCTGTCTGACTCAGTCAGGTGTAGTTCCTATGGACCCCCAGGTGGGCCATGCACCACCACCACCACCCCCCCCCTCCAGGGCTGAGGGTGGCAAACAGGGTCTCCTATCAATAGATCCACATTCTACCTCCCTGTAAAGGGGTCCATCAACCCTGGTCCTGCTGTGGAGCAGACACCCCACAGGGCAGTCAATGCAGCTCTATATACATCCATAACACAATAGCAGACAGATATTAGGCCTGGACATGGTGAGCTGCACCCCACCACTACCTGATATTCTCCTGCAGCAAGTCATCAGCCACTGCACCCTGCAAGCTGCTCCATCACCACACATACCAGCTGCAAACAGTGTGCTAGTTAGTCCACAGTGCATGTTCCCAGTGGAGATGCATGCACCCAGAACTGGGATGTCAGCATACACAGTAAGCAGATAAATCAGTGACTGGGCCCCAAAACGAAAACAATATCTATCACATGAGAGAAATACTATATAGTACTATGGGGGTGCCTAGCCATGCTGTGGTCACTGCACAGTCAGGGTGAGAGTGATCTCTCAGCAGGACATACTGAGGTCACCCTGTCTGTGTAGGTGGTGGCCGGGCACTAAAATGTCCCAGTCAGTGCCCTATGCCCTGTGCAGATGCACCCTGGCCAGGCCACCCTGTCCGGCCTATACACATGGTACCTTGCACCTCATTATGCACATTGGCAGCCCAATACTGGCAACATTGCTGGCAGTGTGGGCTGTGGAAGGTATTTGCAGCCACCACACACTGGATAGGCAGACAGCCACCCCCACACCTATGCCAGCATTGTGCTACTATAGAGGGGTCCAGCAGCCATACCCACCACACCAGTCCTGGGCACAGTACAGACATGGATATGGTACGCACTACTGTTGGGGGTCACTCCCCAGGGTGGTAAACACCACACACAAACCATAACAATGGCCATTACCGACAGCCGAGTCCCCCAAATTCAGTCCTGGAGTGCCACAACTCAATCAAGTCATATTTTTTTTCCAGATAGGGACATGTCTGCATGTTGGCGGAAGGGTACAGGTGGTGGAGGGGGCAGTGGCTGCAAACCACAGCAGACAGTGGCCCAGGCCTGTGCAGGCTGGCACCGTCCACCGTAACAGACAGGCTCTGTCGGATGTACAGTCATGGACTCCCCAGAGAACACAGCATATCTGTGGCAACACGGTGGTGCAGTGCACACAAACAGCATGTGCAGAAACAGAAGGTCACAGGTTCAAAGCCCAGCTGGGGCTACTGCCAATCCAGTCCACATATTTTTCCTACAACTAAACCGTGATAGTAAGGAGAAACCTTTATTGCTGAGAACATACGCATGGTTCACACGCCTATATTTTACCACACCAAACACAGACACCAAAAACAGCCGCATTACCCAGAGCAGAGTCTCCCAAATGCAGTCCTGGAGGGCCCCACACCATTCAGGATCCATGCTGCCTCTGCTAAAGATGCATGTGCTGCATATCTATGCACCACCCCCATGGTATGCTGATGTAGCTCATGTATATTTCTGAGGGACAGCATGAAAACCCGAACAGTGGTTGGAACACCAGGACTGGAGTTGGGACACTCTGCCGTAAAGCAGCAGCCAACAGGGCCAGACACCCCCCCCCCCCTCCCCAGGCCCCATTGGCCAATGCCTCCTAGAGAGGCAGGACATTGGGCCCTGCCTGTATCCCCCAATACTAGCAGTTGCATACCTTAGCACTGCCACCCTACACCTGGGTATATGGTACACAGCTATCAAACGTTGCCCATGATAACTGGCAGATATCAATTCCTACGTTAAGCACATGTTGCTCATTGATCTCCACCATAACAATCATTGTGATGTCTGCGGTGTTCACTGCAGGTCTGGTCTCTGACAGTGTTTACCACCCTGGGGAGTGACCCCCAACAGTAGTGCGTACCATATCCATGCCTGTACTGTGCCTAGGACTGGTGTGGTGGGTATGGCTGCTGGACTCCTCTATAGTAGCACAATGCTGGCATAGGTGTGGGGATGGCTGTCTGCCTATCCAGTGTGTGGTGGCTGCAAACACCTTCCACAGCCCACACTGCCAGCAATGTTGCCAGTATTGGGCTGCCAATGTGCATAATGAGGAGCAAGGTACCATGGGTATAGGTCGGACAGGATGGCCTGGCCAGGGTGCATCTGCACAGGGCATAGGGCACTGACTGGGACATATTAGTGCCCGGCCACCACCTACACAGACAGGGTGACCTCAGTATGTCCTGCTGAGAGATCACTCTCACCCTGACTGTGCAGTGACCACAGCATGGCTAGGCACCCCCATAGTGCTATATAGTATTTCTCTCATGTGATAGATATGGGTTTCATTTTGGGGCCCAGTCACTTGCTGTGTATGCTGACATCCCAGTTGTGGGTACATGCATCTCCACTGGGAACATGCACTGTGGACTAACTAGCACACTGTTTGCAGCTGGTATGTGTCTTGATGGAGCAGCTTGTGGAATGGAGCAGCTGATGACTTGCTGCAGGAGAATGTCAGATAGTGGTGGGGTGCAGCTCACCATATCCAGGCCTAATGTCTGTCTGCTATTGTGTTATGGATGTGTATAGAGCTGCATTGACTGCCCTGTGGGGTGTCTGTTCCTCAGTAGGACCCAGGTTGATGGTTTCCCCCTCTACTGCTACCTTTGCAGGGAGGTAGAATGTGGATCTATTGATGGGAGACCCTGTTTGCCACCCCTTGGCCGAGGGGAGGGGGTGCATGGCCCACCTGGGGGCTACACCTGACTGAAACAGACAGAGATATCCAAGGTGTTTGTGCAGAAACTACCTATCTCACACATTAACACTGCTTTGGACCTCTGGCATGGCCCCTTTCAGCCATGGAAGGTGTTGTGGACCTGGTCCTGGGCGCCTCATTGCACCCTCAGGGTGAGCACAGTACCCGCACAATGTGACGGTGTGTAGCTACTCTGTGCCAGTAAAACACACGGTCAGTACCCCCTACCAGGCCGAGGTGGTGTGTGGGTGCACATGGTCACTTCCCTCTACTGGGCCGAGGTGCTGTGGGGGTGCATTGCCCATCTTGTGTTAATCTGTGGACAGCTGATTTGCATGTGCAGTGCATCATGGGTATGGGTAGGCTAACCCTATCCTGGTGACCACAGCAGACTGTCTGTGTGGTGACGTGCATGCTCTCTGCAGCCAGCCAGGGGCTTGCTAGTGGCTATAGAGCTGTAGCCCAATGGTTACTGTACTGCCCCTAAAGCCAGAAGTCATTGGTTCAAATCCACAGTGGAGTTTTTTGATAGGGTTGTCCAATGCATTATCTTTTTTCAATGTACATATTTTGTTGCCAGCAGAAACACCCTCAGTGTACTGTACCCATAAGGTGCCTCTGAGGGTGCTTTATAGGGCGCCCTATAGGGCACCTTATGGTGCCCGTCCATATAAGGTGCACTATACATTCTCCTGTGACGCAACCTATAGGGTGCCCTATAGGGGACATTTTAGGGTGCTGTGGCGGACAGTGCAATTTCTAATGTGCCCTATGGAGTGCCTTATTGTGTGCATTATACGGCACCTTCAATTACGGCACGTGAGGCCGTGTTTGCTGGCAGCAAATAATAACATAAATATAAAGTGCTGCAGGACAAAATATGTACAATGCAAAGCTGATGCCACAGCCAGCCTTATGTATTAGGCACACTGGGGAGCAAACTCATGACCCCTGTATCAGGGGTCAGTGCCTTAACCATTGTGCTCCACTTCTGCTCCTCCTTGCCTGTCAGCGCACCTACATATGCTTTTCATTCCTTAAACTGCACAGTGCTGCCATAAACAGTACACTGACCTTGCGGTACCTCATACGGCACCCTCTAAAGCGCCCTATAAGCAACATTCTAGGGTGTCTTGGCTGACAGTGCACTTTAAAATGTGCCTTATAGGGCACCTGATGTTAACACGCTTTGGGAGTGCGTTTGCTAGTAGTGGTAATTAAAATATGACTAAAATGCCTCCTAAAGCAATCTTCCCCATAATATGTTATGCCTCAGCCAGCCTTGTTCATTGGGCACTTTGGGGGATTGAACCCCTGATCCCTGCACCATTGGTCAGTGTCTTAACCATTGTGCTGTGGTTCTGTTCCTGTGATTACATATCAGCGCGCCGCCTTATGCCGCCCAGTATTAATAGGCCGCCAAAAACATCAGCGCGCCGCCTTATGACGCCCAGTATTAATATGCCGCCAAAAACATCAGCGTGCCGCCTTATGACTCCCAGTATTTCTGCGCCTCATAAATTACCGCCTCAGCCAGCCATCTTCATTGAGTACTGTGAGGGATCAAACCCCTGATCCGTTGGTCAGTGACTTAACCATTGTGCTGTGGTTCTGTTCCTGTGCTTGCACATTAGCGAGCCGCCATATGCCTCACAATATTAACATGCCCCCACAAACATTAGCGCGCCGCCTTATGCCCATCAGAGCGCGGCCTTATACCGCCCATTATTTCTATGCCTCCTAAAATAATACCTCAGCCAGCCTTGTTTATTGGGCACTGTGGGGGATTGAACCCATGATCTCTGCACCATTGGGCAGTGTCTTAACCATTGCACTGTGGTTCTGTTCCTGTGCTTGCAAATCAGTGAGCTGCCTTATGCCTCACAACATTAACAGCGCACCGCCTTATGCCGTCCACACCTGACAGCGCACCGCCTTATGCCGCCCAAACCGCCGAAACTTCAACGCACCGCCTTATGCCCAAAATTTACAGCGCACCGCCTTATGACGCCAAAACTTAACAGCGCACCACCTTATGACGCAAAAGATTAACAGTGCGCTGCCTTAGGCCTCACAAAATGAATATGCCTCCTATAGCACTTTTAGAAAAATATCACTGCCTCAGCCAGGCTTTTTTGTTGTGCACAGTGGGGATTGAACCCCTGATCCCTGCATCATTGGGCAGTGTCTTAACCATTGGGCTGTGGTTTGGTTTATGTGCTTGTGCTTCAGCGAGCTGCCATATGCCTGACAATATTAAACTGCCCCCATAAACATTAGCGTGCTGCCTTATGCCGCCCATTATTAATATGCCTCCAAAAACATTAGTGTGCTGCCTTATGCTGCCCATTATTTCAATGCCTCCTAAATTAATGCCTCAGCCAGCTGTCTTTATAGGGCTCTGTGGGGATTGAATCCCTGATCCCTGCACCATTGGTAGGTGCCTTAACCATTGTGCTGTGGCTCTGCTCTTTTGCTTGCCCATCAGCGTACCACATATGCCTCCCGTGCAGCCATCTGATGCGCTAAGGTGCGGGGTGCACAAGGGCGCCGCGCACCTTAGCGCATATTTAAATTCCAACTTTTCTTTTTCAGGACGGAACGCCCACTCCTTATATGGCATCCGCACTCTACCGCGGCCCGCACTCTACCGGGGTTTTAGTAAACATACCCCTAAGACTCCGGGGGATGTGCTGGTGGTGAACATATTCTACCAAAGACACGCGATACAAATCTGAATGAATCAGATGCTTAGAAGCATGGAAAAATTGAGTCCAGGAATCTACTTCTAAAGGATATTCTGATTTGTCAAATGTCCCAGATTCTTTTAATAACTCTTGAATATAAGTTTCAGAGAAACTTAAAGTCTCACACCATAAATGTTGGGAGGAAGTCATTGGTAATATACCCTCCTGAAAAACCCAATCATTCAGAGGTATATTTATTGAAATTCCAAAAAAGAAAAAAACAGCCAAACAAGAGGAATTACCATTAACAAAAAAAAAATATAAACAACAATAAGTATTAATTTAAATTATTATTATTATTTCTTTATGGATTTTGTGTCTGGATGATTGGATAATTCCCTGAAGAAGCTTGAACGAGCAAAATGCTTGGGCGCTGGTTGGTGTTGGGGATTCTTGTATGGAAGATCTAGGGATTTCTGTATTAAAAATGTGGAGGTCCTTGTGTAGAAGATTCTTTTATTGAGCGTTTGAAGGCTGATGAAGATTGATGATATTGGAATGTTTTGAAGATTAGAGTATTGAGGATTTGGTTTTCTTCTTTAAATATATTGTTTTTGAGGTGATTTTTTGTTAAAAAGAAAATTTTGTTAAATGTAATTCCTCTTGTTTGGCTGAGGGTATATTTTTTTCTTTTTTTTTTTGGAGTTTCAATAATTATACCACTGAATGATTGGTTTTTTTAGGAATCATATAGAAAATGAGCAAGGTTCAAAAATCCCATTTCCACAGGAGATATTTTACTTATACAAAGGACTTTGATTATGGCCCTAAATATGAACAACTTTAGTTTTTTTAAATGATCTTGCAGGGAAACACCTCATGATGGCAGCCATTTTGTTTTGGATGCAAGATCGGACAGGAGCAAATAAGATTGCCCCTGCCTTATTTTTCTACTAGATCACCAGGAACTAAAAGTTCTAGGGGAGGTCTGGGGGCTGCTAGGGTCCCCCCTTTGACAGCTGGCTAGCTGGATTTTTTATGTACTGGGAGCTAGGAGGGGGAGGGGTAGGGTTGCCAACTGGCTCCAGATGCGCCCGACAGGCTTGATCCAGTCCTGTGTTTACCCCATTGCATGTAGGGACTTGTAGTTTTCCATTTCCTATGGAGTGCAATGGAGAAAGTAGAATTAAATGTCCCTGCATGCAATGGGGTAAACCCAGGACTGGATCAAGCTTGTCGGGCGCATCTGGAGCCAGTTGGCAACCCTAGGGAGGGGGCTGCCGGGCCCCCCAACCCTTTCAATTGTGCATTGGGGGAGAGGAAGCTTGACTGGCTAGCTGGAACATTTTTAACTTTGGAGGTGCATGATTACCCCAGGCAGCTCCTGATAGGAATTGAGAGCTGTCCAGGGAGGATTGGTGCTGTGGGGGAGCCACCACATTTATTTTTTATATTGTCACTGATAATATTGTGTAAGGGGAGGCCCAATCACAGCAGTTAGATACTTGATTGTTTGCAGAGCAGAGCTCGCATTATGAGGCCTTCCAGCAGAGAATGCCATCTCTTGAAGTGACATTATCTGCCACTGCGATCATGCCCGATTTTGGCATCCACCACACAAGATCATTTTTGTGAGGTGGCTACCAACCATGGCCACCCCCACTCCCCACCTCAATCCAGCCCCAAGGGACATCCACTGTGCGAAAATCAGATATCGTGGAAAATTGCCTGTGATATCTGATTTTTTCACAGGTTAGCTGCTACCTCGAGGCATTAATCCTGTTTTAGCTCTGTGGAAGCAGCTAATGCCCTTTAGTTGACATATCCCTAAGTTTTTCTTTTATTACAAAGCTATCCTTTTTTTACAGTATATGGGTGAGGTGTTCCCTGAGGTGACCATGAGTATTCAAAGCAGGAAGGAGAAATTCATTTTGCTAATGTGTGGTTTTGCAACTGGGAGAATTGTTCTGTCTTAATTCTCCATACAAATATGTAATTTAAGAAGTCACCGTAGAACTATCTAGAAGTGTAAATAGTGGCATTTACACATGTAGTATGGTTCTATGTATAAATAGTGATTTCAAAATGCTGCTATTTACCCATGTAAGTGGCAGGAAAGATAAGAATTGAAGGAGTCATATCAAAGGTGTGGTTTGGGTGGGGTGAAATACTGTAGATGTGTTCCACATGTTACAACGGAAATAAGCATATATGTCAATTAATTTCTACATCAGCTTTTGCACCTGGTCCGAAGCGAGCACAACTTTTTATAAAAGTACTCATTTGGGAAGGCTCCAAGATGGCATTGACCATACCAACTTTGTCCTGTCTCCTGGTGTTTTGGAGCTCACCTTTATTACTATGGGCAAATGGACAGCAAAGGAAAGGACTTTTCCACCTGAGCCTTCTGCATCTACTCCCATTGGCCCCATGGACAGGTTTGTGCCTCAGGGTGTCTGTTCCAGTGGAAGCTCCAGGGGAAGGAGAACTCTGCCTGGAGCTAGAAACATCCTTGTCCCCAAAGATGCACACATTCCCCTGAGTACAGGCCTTGAGGGAAGCGGTGGCGCCCCACAGCAGGGCCTTTAGAGCAGGAGTGGCAGGCCACGGTTGAAAGAGGAGATGAGCTGAATGGAGCTCCCAACAAGAAAGAAGTGTTAGACTGTCTGCAGGGGCTCAATGAGACCTTTCTGCGGTACAAGCCATGAGTGAAGATTCAGCTCCTTGTTCCAGCAACTTGATGGTGGGTCCTAGCTGAGTAGAAATTAGGAAGGACCCATGATGGATGTCACTTGTGAGGTCCTACGTGCAAGTGGAAAAGGAGGAGATGGATAGATCTTAGATGGTGAACTACTTTAATATCTATTTGATAGCTATTATTTCTTTGGAAAGTTGTATTTCCAAATGCCTGATGAGATTGTTGCTTCAAATATTGATTTGCACAGGAAGGGATGATTTTATAAAGAGCTAAAGCATCAATGTTGGTATTTTAATCATTTATGCACATAGGTAACCACTTGCAGTACATGTGTAAATGGCCTCTTATAAAATACCAACTTATTTGAAAGGCGAGTGCTTTCACTGTGATTGTGCACATTAGTGGAGATTGGGCTGGGCACGGGCAGTGTGATGTTAATTATAGAACACGATCATTTATGCGCGGAGTTGTAAAAAGTAGGCACAATCATTTACAATAGCTCTAGGGCTGGTATAAGTGATCATGCCTTAATTTAAGGTGCTTTCTCTGCCACTTACAGTATATCAACTAAGTAAAATTTGATCACTTTTTAGTTGCACCCGTTCTACCTGCACCAAGTGCAGTTAGCACAAGACAGCAATGCTTGCACACTAGCCACAACGCACTGGGAATGCCCATGTCCCACCCAGTTGCCATCCTGATGTGTGCCACAATGGTAACACAAGTTTTTAGCTTGGGACCCCCATTGCTACATTTTAGTGCGGTACTCAAATAACTTCTGAAAATAAGGTCAACAGAGTATTGCCTTGTACTGTATCGATGACATTCTGAAAGAAGAACCAAAAATCCCATTTTCTATTGAATGCTATTATACAGTTCATTGGAAATCACCAAAACCATGTATAAGACAATTTTAAATGCATAAAAATTTGCACCAGTTCAAATGTAGACCGACAAAGCGAGCCAAAAAAAACATTTTCTTAATGGGCCATCCAGTTTCTATGCATAGGTTTGTGTTGATTCAAATCCCACCTAACCCACCTAAACATTGCTGTTTTGGCCACCTAAACACTTGTGCTTTCTTCAGAGAACTAGCCTAACCAATAATTCAAATAAGATTTGTCGTAGGATCGCACAATAGCCATAGTTTTCTGTTGGAAATAAGCATTAAATCCCCATATCCTCTCCCTGCTCAGTAGGACCTGGGAGCACTGTGAAGGCATATTTCACATCCTTCAGGAGGAAAGGAGGGAGTATTAGCTATTGCACAACAGTAACACTTACTGACGGGGTTGAGGGGGCTTCTCTTAGCTGCTCAGCTTGACCTTCCCTACCGTCAATTAGGTAAAAATAACAGTGGAAAACAGGTTGAGTATACTCAGAATTATTGCTAGGCTAGAGCACCACACGAGTAACTAAAAGAGGTCTTGTGCAGACCTGAACAAGAAATGATCAGCTCTATGTTTAATTTAATTTAGTTTATTAAAACTTTATATACCACAATTGCAATCCAGCAAAGCGGTTTACAATAAAACACATAAAAGAGAAATTAATAAAAGAACTCCCATTGACTAAAAGGATTGGACCATTCATAACAAGAGAAACTAGCCAGAAGCATATCAACAAATAGTAATAGAGAAGACAAGAGAAAGCAAGAGGGAGACAGTCCAACAGAATAAAATACACATATGTTTTTGATCTAGACATTCCTATTGGGTGGCTGTTGAATCCCAATCTTCCAAAACTCCTGGGTGAATGGTTGTCTAACTTCCTTTTAAAAATGAACACACCCTATATCTAGGCTAGGTACATTATTTTAAAAACAATTATGAGTCACTTAAAATGTATCACATTATAAAAAGTTAGATCAACAACCTGCTAGGTGTGGACATGCTGTAAGCAGGAAGTAAGGTGCAGTTAGCATTGCCACTGTTAATACATTGGGGTAACAGCACATCAGTAGATCATTCAAGTGATTCTGCTTTACAACAAACATCCCAGTGAAAATATTACATATTGCAAAAATATGCCAATTAAATTGTTGCTCTTTGTACATAATGCTATAGTGCACAGAGCCAGTTATTCCTCTTTGGTAACCAACATACAAACATAAGAAATGCCATACTGTGTCAGACCAAGGTCCATCAAGCCCTTGGCCTGATCCAGTATCCTGTTTCCAACAGTGGCGAATCCAGATCACAAGTACCTAGCAGGTTCCCAAAAAGACACACAGGTTCCATAATGCTTGTACTGGGGCAAGCAGTGGATTATCTGAGTCCTCTTTAATAATGGTTTATGGACCTTTCCTCCAGGAACTTGTCGAAACCTTTTCTAAACCCAGCTACACTAACAGCTTTTGCTACATCCTCCAGTAATGAATTCCAGAGTTTCATTACGCGTTGAGTGAAAAAAAATATTTTCTCTAATTAGTCTTAAATGGGTTACATTATAGCTTCACTGCATGTCCCCTAGCCGTTCTACTTTTTGATGGTGTAAAGAATCGATCTACGTTTACCCGTTCCACTCCATTCATTAATTTATAGACCTCTATCATATCTCCCCTTAGCCATCTATTTTCCAGGTTGAAAAGCCCTAACCTTTTAAGCCTCTCCTCATAGGGGTATCCTTCCATCCCTTTTACCATTTTGGGGGCTCTAACTCTGTACTTTTCTAATACTACCATATCCTTTTTAAGATATGGTGACCAGAATTGCACACAATATTCAAGGTGCATTCGCACCATGGAACTATACAGAGGCATTATAATATCCTTTGTTTTATTCTCCATTCCTTTTCTTATGATTCTTAGCATATTATTTACCTTCTTTGCTTCCACTGCACACTAGGTGGAGGGTTTCAACGTGTTATCCAGAATGATGCCTAAATCTTTTTTCTGGGTGTTGGTTCCTAATGTGGAACCTTGAATCGTATAACCATTGTTTGGGTTGTTCTTTCCTAGGTGCATAACTTTGCATTTGCCCACATTAAATTTCATCTGCCATTTGAACAGCCAGTCTTCCAATTTATCAAGGTCCTCTTGCAATTTTTCACAATCCTCTTGGGTTTTAACAACTTTCAATAATTTTGTGTCATCTGCAAATTTGACTACCTCACTCGTTATTCCCATTTCCAGATCATTTACAAATATGTTAAAAAGCAGCAGACCCAGTAAAGATCCCTGGTGTACGCCTTTCTCCATTGAGAAAATTGACCATTTAGCCCTACCCTCTGCTTTCTATCTTTTAACCAATTCCTGATCCACCATAGCACACTGCCTCCTATCCCATGACTTTTTAATTTCGTCAAAAGTCTCTCATGAGGGACCTTGTCAAAAGCTTTCTGAAAATCCAGATACATGATATCAACCGACTCAACTTTGTCTACCTGTTTATTCACATCTTCAATAAAACATAACAGATTAGTAAGACAAGACCTTCCTTGGCTAAAGCTATGTTGGCTGTCTCCCATTAAGCCATGACTATCTACAGGTTCAGTAATTTTGTTCATTTTTCCAGGTACTGATGTCAGGCTCCACGGTCTGTAGTTTCCCGGATCACCCCTGGAACCCTTTTTAAAAATTGGCGTTACATTGCCCATCCTCCAATCTTCAGGTATTAAAGATGATCTTAATGATAGTTCACAGATTAATAATAGTAGGTCTGCAGTCTCATATTTCAGTTCTTTCAACACCCTTGGATGTATACCATACGGTTTGAGGTGATTTGCTACTCTTCAGTTTATCAAATAGTTGTAATACGGGGATCTTGAACTGTTTTCAGAAGACTGTGTTTGTGAGGAACTAGCTAAACTAAAAGAAGACAGATGTAACCTGGAGGGATTCACCCAAGAATACTGAAGGAACTTGGGGACAATCTAGTGACTCCACTGTCTAACCTTTTCAATGCTTCTTTGGAATTGGGAGTGGTCCCAGAGGACTGGAGAAAGGCACATGTGGTCCCTTTACACAAAAGCAGAAGTAAGGATGAGGTTGAAGACTACAGGCTAGTTAGTCTAACCTCTGTGGTGAGTAAATTATTGGAAACGCTACTAAAAGAGAGAATAATGAGGTTCCTGGAGTCCAATGGATTGCAGGATCCGAGGCAGCATGGGTTTACCAGAGGCAGGTCTTGTCAGAAAAATCGGATTGATTTCTTTGACCTGATGACCAGAAAGTTGGACTGAGGGAGAGCTCTAGATGTGGTATACTTAGATTTCAGCAAAGCCTTTGACAACGTTCCACACAGGTGACTTATTAATAAACTGAGCACCCTAGGGATTGACCCTAAAGTAACTGACTGGGTTAGAAATTGGTTGAATGGGAGGCAACAAAGGGTACAGGTAAATGGAGCTCACTTTGAGGAGAAGGAAGTTAGCAGCAGTGTGCCACAGGGATCGTCCTTGGTCCAATACCTTTTAACATCTTTGTTCGTGATATTGCGGAAGGGCTGTCAGGCAAGGTTTATCTGGTTGCGGATGATACCAAAATCTGCAATGGAGTAGACATCCAGGAAGAAGTAGATAACATGAGAAGGGACTGATGAAGAATTTGGCAGCTGAGATTTAATACTAAAAAATGCAAGGTCATGCATTTGGGTTACAAAAATCCAAGGGAGCAGTACAGTGTAGGGGTGAAGTACTTCTGTCCACGAGAAGAAAAGCTGTACCTGAGCATGATTGTTCATGATGACCTTAAAGTGGCTAAATGGATAGAAAAGGTGACAGTAAAAGCCTGAAGGATGCTTGGGTGCATAGGGAGAGGAATGGCCAGCAGAAAAAAGGAGGTGATAGTGCCTCTGTATAGGTCTCTGGACTATTTGGACTATTGTGTGCAATTGTGGAGACCACACCTTCAAAAGGATATAAACAGGATGGAGTCAGTGTAAAGGGTGGCTACTAAAATGGTTAGTGGTCTTCAATATAAAGAATATGAGGACAGACTTAAAGATCTTAATATCTATACCTCCATGGCGTAAATGCACAAGAGGAGAGACTCTTTCAACTGAAAGCAAGCTTCTCTATGAGGGGACATAGAATGAGGGTGAAAGAGGATAGACTCAGGAGTAATATGTGGAAATATTTCTTTATGAAGAGTGGTAGATACATAGAATAGTCTCCCAGTGGAGGTAGTAGAGACAAGGACAGTATCTGAATTCAAAAAAGCATAGGACCAACAGATCTCTAAAGGAAAAAAAGGGTACTATTGTAGTTAATATGGAAGAGCAGACTAGATAGGCCATGTGTTTTTTTCTGTTGTAATGTTTCTATGTTTCTATCTCCACCCAGAATCCACCTACCTGCCTTTCTGCCTCCTTCCCCCAGCATCCATCCTTTCTCTCCATCTTCTGCAGAATCCATTTCTCCTTTTTTCTCCACCCTCTCTAGCATCCATTCTACCTCTCCCTCCTCAAGCATTGGCACCTCTTCTTCCTTATCCCCATCATACTTCCTCTCAGTATCTGCTAGCATCACACCCTTCTTATATCCCTAGCCCCTGCATCACTGCCCTTCTCCCATTCCCAGCATTGGACCTTTCTTCCAAAATTAGCCTCCTTCTCCCATTCCAGCATCTACCAGGATCAGCCACCTTCTCCAGTCTCCAGCATTAGACCATTCTTTTAACATGATGCTCTCTTCGCCCACTCTACCATCTACCAGTGTTAGCCTCCTTGTATCTGTCTCACCCCCTATCCTGCATCTACCCTTTCTTATCCGCCATGGTCAAGCCTATTCCCTCCCTCATCCTCTACGTCTAGCATATCTTCTCCCTTTCTCGTTTTCCCCTTGACTTCCCCTTGCTCCATCATCTTCTCCTTGATCCATCATCTTCCTCCTCCCCCTCCCATGGTGCAGCAGAAGTTGAGGTGCCCCATTTGGGTGTCCATGCCTAAAAGCAGTTTGTGGGTACTTACCTTAGATTAGAGCCTTTACTGGCAGGCACACAGCCTCCGCATTGAGTCTTGATGCTCCTTGCGCAGTCTTGTTTTGGCCTCAGGTTCAGCACTCAGCTCAGCAGCAGCTGGGAAGGATGGGATGCAGGACTGGTCACAGGCAGATTCAGCCCACTCTGTATGATTTAAGAGTCACAGCACAAATGGGGCTTCTGAAATGACTCCCATAGTGATTTGAAAAAATGACAGAGAGCAGATACTTAGGGCATGTTTACTAAAGGATTTAACATTAAGTACCCACAGCCCTTTTATTTCTATAGGCACAGTTGCATTTAATGCACATTAATTTCTTTAATACGTGCTAACTTTTAGTAAACATGCCCCTTAGAGTGGAGGAGTAGCCTAGTGGTTAGATCACCAGGCTGAGAACGAGGGAAGCCTGCTGATGCTTCTGGTCAAACTGTTGCTTCAGGTACTAACTTAGGACTAGAGTTACTAAAGTGAATGCTAGTGCTAATAGTAAACAGTAAAAAATATGCATTAGCACATGCTAGTGCGGTTTAGTAAATCTAGCCCTTAGATTGTAAGTCCTCTGGGCAGGGCTGGGGGAAGAATATCAGGTACTCTAGGTGAACTGCATCCCTTGCCCCCCCCCCTCCTTCTGCTCCCACTCCCTCACTGGCCTCACTGCCACCACTACCACCCCTCTCCAGGATCTGCAGCGGTGACAATGGCATCAAACAGCCCCACAGTGCTTATCTTAAACCTCTGGCGCCGCAAGACTGTTTGGCTTCCACCCCGTGGATGCCAATGACGACTTCCTTTTGCATAGTTAGTGCCTCTGAATATCCCTCTCAACAGGGTTTATCTGATTAGCAGATCCTGCTAACCAAATAACCGCTTTTGAATATTGGGACCAATGAAATCACAAAGTATCCATAAGTAAAACAACAAAATAAAGCACAAAAGATGACAACATAAGAACTGGGAGAAAGATTACGTCTTTTAAAGTCAAAATAAATATTGAAACAAAGAGGGTCTTTTACTAACAGGCACTAGTTGGCGGCATGGGTTCTTGTGCGTGCTGAAGGTGCGCTGAGTCATATGCTGCCAGCTAGCATAGGGTTGTGATAGCTAGCATAGGATGATGCCTACGCTAACTGTGCAACTCAATTAAAGTTGACGAGTGGAAGGGTTGGGGTCAGAGAGTAGGCGTGATGAGCTCAGTGCAGTTAACATTTGGGGTCATTCCGAGGCATGACTAGCAGGGATGGACGTCCCATTCGGGCCCTTTTCCGATCCCGTCTGCCATCCCTGTGCATTGTACGGGGGCGGGAAAGAGGTGGATCGGGGCGGTGTTAGGGCGGGCAGTGGGCAATCGTCCGTCCCAGACGTACAGGGCCGATTCCAATGTCGGCCCTGTACATCCAGGGGCCAGTGGCACGGACTGCGGGGAAAGCACCTTTGCAGCCAGCAGCCAGGGATCGTGGCTTTTCAATGGAGCTGCGGTGCCATGGCAACCAGATGCCATGGCGCCACAGCTCCATTGAACAGCCCTGACTGAGCTATCCGGGCAAGGCCTCTACATGCAGAATGGACTGAATCAGAGTCTCGGCCTGCACATACAGGCCTGGTTGTGATTCTGATTCCACGGGCACACAGAGGGCCGCCACATCCATGTTGTAATCAGGCCCACTGTGTTCACACTGCACACTACATCAGCACAGATTCATCTAATGCCACCTTAATAGGCATGCACTAGGGAGCAGGGTTCTGCGTTAATGCTGGGGAAATGCTTTCCATATCCCCGACAGTTAACACGGTGGTTCTGTACCTACTGTAACGTTCCATGGTTTTGGTGCTATTGGTGCATGATGTGCAACATCTTAGTGCCTATTAGTGAAAGACCTCCTAAGAATATCGGAATTGTTCAACCTGTATTGAAGAAACTGGCTAAACTCCTGCTGCATTTCAGAGACTTTCTTTTAACACCTCCAAGATACAAGAAAATAAAATTCTTTCAAACCAGTAGCAAGAAGGAAAATGCACAGGAAACTATGGGGGAGGGGGGAGATATTCAGTGCCAGTAGTAAATGATGCTAATGTAGCTAGCTCCCGGCGCTGAAAGTTAAACCCGGATATTCAATGTCGGAATCATATCCAGCCCAATCTGGGTTGACTGGATTGGTGCGAGGCTAATTGGGCAGTGGCATTATTGAGCCGCTGTCCAGTTAGCTAATGCAGCAAAAGTTAAGCCAGGGTTACCTGTACCTCGCTTTCACCACGTATTGCTAACAAAGCAGCAGCTCAATATTGCCGCTGCCTGGTTAACAATTGGTGCCTCCTCTGCTCTGCCCCAGAATGTCCTCGCAATGCCCCAAAACTAGCTGATTAACATCGGGGCATGTAGCACCTGGGGATATTCAGTGGCACTAACAGCATACCCTGACTGAAGACCAAACACATTTTAGAACAACTATCCAGAGGGTCTCCATGAGTCGACACTGACTCGACAGCACTTAACATCAACAACAGTAAGAATAGGCATGGACGCCTCACCATCCAAGGCCAAACATGCCTATGCCACTGTTGTTGATGTACGATGTGCATCACCTTTGCTCTGCCCAGGCCATGCCTCCACCATGGATATTATCATGCTGGGGATGTCTATTAACCTGGCTTCTAAAATGTCACTGGGGATGTGTCCATGCTTTGTACATCTAGGTGCCTATTTTCAGATGTCCAGCTCATGAATGTGTGGAGGAGTGGCCTAGTGGTTTGGGCAAGGTACTTCAGGTCAGAAGTCAGGGGTTCAAATTCCACTAGAGGACAGCAACCTTGGGCCAGAAGGACTGGGGTTTATAGTCCCACAGGTGCTCCTTGTGGTCTTGGGCAAGCCACTTAACCCTCCATAGCCCATGTTCCCTGTAAAATAGTTATCTCCAAGTTATAATGCCCTGTTCAATGTAAACCACACTGATGCAGAATAGTACAGTATATAAGAGATTGTAAATAAATGAACAGAGCTTTTAAAATGATCCCCATAATTTATATTTGTATATTCAGCAGCCACTGAATGTAAAATTCTTGATAAGCATTAAAGAGCAAAACTACTGGATTTAAAGAGCAACACTACCTTAAATTTGATTCTCTAAACAAACAGGAACCAATATAACTTTCTAAACAGGAGAAATCCTGACGTAATAGACACACCCAATAACAAGATGCACTACCAGAGTCTGGATAATCTCTAGCTCTCATAACAGTATAGTAGGGAGAGCCAAGTAAAGTGAATTACAGTAGTCTACTCCTGACAATACTAATGCCTGAACAACTGATCAATTCCCCCATTGCCTTGTCATACTGTTAACTTTGAGATTATCAAGTGTGATCCCTCCTGTGTCCCACTCATGTTTAGATCTTATCAATGACTCATCTCCTCCCTCACCATTATCTCCCTCACCATTATGCATTAAGAAACTGGAACCACAAGTCCATGCGATCAACAGAAGTAAAACCATGGCTGATTCAGCCTCTCCCTCTAGACTACTGGTTCTCAACCTTATTCTGGTGTACACTTTAGCCAGTCAAGGTTTCAGGATATTCACAATAAACACATATATGAGATATTTGTATGCAATGGAGGCAACACATGCTAATTTGTCTCATGCATATTCATTGTGGCTATCCTGAAAACATGACTGGTTAAAGGGTACACCAGAACAGGGATGAGAACCACTGCTGTAGACATATACTACAAAAGGCAGTATATCAAATAAAGCAAATAAATCAATAAATATGCTTTATGGCCTGATCTGTTCAAGTATACTAACGTACCATCCATTTCTGTAACTTAAAAGCATATGCATATTCCGTGTGTGACTATATAAGTCACGTTATATAAAAATATTATACTATGTTCCTTCCGTTTCCCCTCTAGTTCTACATTTTTCATGTTATGTGAAAGGACATGACTATATATTTACCTGCATGTTTCTCTGAAATTCTCACATCAAGGATCAGGGGCTGAAATGTTTCTATTCCTAAATGTGAGTATGGTGCTTTGTGCTTTAAGGATACTGTTAATGCCTTTGTGCTTCATTGTTTCTATGTCTGTTGTGAGCCGATTTCATTGTACCCATCCTCTTTATCACTCTATTATTCTGTGAATGCTTGCTCACACTAATCCTTCTACGGGTCTCTTGTGGAAGAGTTTAGATTGTGTCACGGGGAAGTGAATTATCTGAGCTGGAGCTTTGCAATGGACAAATTCATAACAAGGCAAAGCTATGAATCTCCACAGAACTCCTTGGTTACGTGGGAGGCTTTGCAAGCTTGACAGTGAAGCTGAGTTGATATCAGTGGCTTGATTTGCTATAGCCTGCCTTCTAAACTACTTTCTGTTTGTGCTGGCAGCCAGCCTTTTGTAGGTTTCTCCTGTAAGAATATAGATTGTTTTATAGGGAAGTCATGCCTCACCAATCTGCTCCATGTCTGAGGGCGTGAATAAAAGTGGCTAAAGGTGAGTCAGTTGATACAGGATATTTAGACTTTCAGAAAGTGTTTGATGTAGCCCACATGAGAGACTCCTGAGGAAATTCAAAAGTGGCACAGGAGGCTAAGTCTTATTGTGGATTAGACATTGAGAGATAGAAAACAGAGAGTAGAATGGTCAATTTTCTCAGTGTAGGAAGGTTAATAGTGGAGTATCCCAACGATTTGTGATGGGACTGCTGCTACTTAACATATTTATAAATGATCTGGAATTAGGAACAACAAGCAATGCGATTACATTTGCAGATGACACCAAATTATCAAAGTTGTTAAATCACATGCTGATTGTGAGAAATTGCTGGAGGACCTTGCGAGACTGGGCATCCAAATTGGTAGATGAAATTTAATGTGGGCAAGTACAATGTGATGCACATAATAATACAAACTATAGATATATAATGCTAGCTTCTGCATTAGGAATCACAAACCAGGAAAAGAACCTAGGCATCGTTCTAGACCAGGGGTGGGCAAACTTGGTCCTGGAGGGCCGCAGACCAGTCAGGTTTTCGGGATATCTCTAATGAATATGCATGAGATATATATGCATTAGAGATATCCTGCCAACCTGACTGGTTTGTGGCCCTCCAGGGCTGGATCTGGAGACCCCTGCCTTACACCTCTGTCATTTAAGATAGTGAGTGGACAAGGTGCAGATGTCCAAGACATCAAAAAGGTTAGATAGAATTTGTCACAGTCCTCCTAACTTCTCACCACCACCAAAAAATTGTCTATTAGACAACTTTTTGGTGGTGGTGAGAATCGAGGAGGAATGTGACACATTCTATATACCCTTTCGATGTCTAGGACATCTGTACCTTGCCCACTCACGATCTTAAATGACAGAGGTGTAAGGCAGGGGTCTCCAAATCCAGCCCTGGAGGGCCACAAACCAGTCAGGTTGGCAGGATATCTCTAATGCATATATATCTCATGCATGTTCATTAGGGATATCCCGAAAACCTGACTGGTCTGCGGCCCTCCAGGACCGGAGGTGCCCACCCCTGTTCTAGACCATACATTGGTGGCGGCCAAAAAAGCAAAGATAATCTTAGGAATCATTAGGAAAGGAATAGAGAATAAAACAAAGGATATCATAATGCTTCTGTAATCCTCCATTGTGTGACCGCATATTGAGTATTGTGTGCAATGCTGGTCTCCGCATCTCAAGAAAGATATAGCGGCATTAGAAATGGTACAAAGAAGGGCAACCAAAATGATAAAGAGGATGGAACAACCCTTCTATGAGGAAAGGCTAAAGAGGTTAGAGCTCTCTAGCTTAGAGAAGAGATGGCTGAGGAGAGAGAAGATAGAGGTCTATAAAATCCTGAGTGGATGGAAAGAGTCAACGGAAATCAATTGTTTATTCTTTCAAAAAATACAATGACTAGGGCACACAGTAGGAAGTTACAAGGTAGTGTATTTAAAACAAATTGGAAAAAATGTTTTTTCTCTCAATGAATAATTAATCTTTGGACGTCATTGCCGGAGGATGTGATATAAGCAGATAGGATAGTTGGGTTTAAAAAAGATTCAGATAAGTTTCAGGAAAAAAGTCCATAAATGATTATTAAGGAAGACTGAGAAAATGATTGCTTATCAATGGGGATAAGTGGCATGGAAGTGGCTACTTTTGGGGTATGGCAGGTACTTGTGATCTGGATTGGTCACTGTTGGGAAGAGGACACTGGGTTTGATGGACCTTTTGTCTGGCCAAGTATGACAGTCCTTATGTTCTCATGAAGTAGATTTTCTGTGCTGCTGTAAGTTATAACAGTGCAGATGAACTGCTCTTGTCTAAAATCCCTCCTATCCTATATCTCGTTAACTCTTTTTTCCTATAGAGATTGGTTTGAGGCCAAAGATTCAGTTCTTACAGCTTTAGTCAAATAGATATAGTGATCTCATTCTTTTATTTAATGATCCCTTTCTTTTTTTAAATTGCACCTATTAACCCACATCGAGACTTTTAAACATTTTTCTCATTATCCCCAAATCCTTATTTATCTGTCTTGTGAATATGTAAGCTACACAGATAAAGATCTATTTGTTGTTTGTATCTGTACAGCACTATGCAGACAGTGTAGTGCTATACAAATCTTTTAATAAAAGTAGTACTAAAGAACATAAGTAGTAATTGTGTTGTACAGTAGAGGTGTTATTGCCAAGTGATTATTCTGTAAATAATGTGGAGAAGGAGAGAACCCTCAAGCACAAAGATATGAAGTTGGCGACCAATAAAATGTGGCAACAAACCATAGAAATATTTCGCATTGAATTGGGTGCCACAGGCTTGATTAAAAGCAATTTCCAAGCATACCTTGATAGGATGCCTATATACTCTATAGTGCACCCAATGAACCCCACAAGGAAGTGCTCTTTGGCATGATGCATTGGGAATAAATCTGAGAGGCTGAGATCATACGCCAGATGCCCTGGCTTAAGTGTGAGGCTCATTGCTGTCATAACATGTGCAAAACTAACCCATTTGGAGATATTGCCCTCAAGGTTACCTGTATTTATATAACCACTTTGTAGACCTCCTCTATAGAAAACAATTGAAAACAAATCTGTAACAATATACACATGTACAATTTTGCCCTTCCCATCCAAACTAACTCTGAAATAAAGTTGAAAGGTCCAAAAATTCAGAAGTGATGTCATAGAAAACAAAAGTTAACGCATGGCAGCGGAACTTGCAATTAACATGTGTCCACTTAATGCCACCCATTGAGGGGGTGTTACATGTACCCCTGTTAACTATGACATTGACAATTACAGCACATTAGTAACATCCATGCTAACCACAATGTGCAGTCAACGCCCACTCTCCCTCCCATTTCCTGCCTCATCGCATGAGAAGCAGTTAGCATGGGATTTTTAATGCACTGGCTGTTTTAGCATGTGGCTTTTAGTGTGGTCCTGCTCTATTTAGCATGTTATAAAGCACACATTAATCATTAGCACACTTTAGTAAGCATGCCCCTATGTAAGAAACAGCAGTGGACTTTATCTTCCACTCCAACTACAATGGGGAAAAGGAAATATGTTCACAAATGTTCCGGGTCAGCGACCTGGTGTGACCTGCCATATCACCAATATCTCTGCCCCACTTACCCTGCAGAACTTTATCCAAGACATCGCCTCCGGTCATATAGTGACATTGGCTCTGTCTTCATTTCTACCATAGAAACTTGGTCACCACATTCATTGGTCACAGGGCCGGCCCGTCCATTGAGCAAGAATGTTTTTTGCACAGGGCCCCGCGCAAAAAACATTCTTCATTAGCACAAGTAGAAAAAAACCCAAACCGGCTGCTGCTGCCGTTGCCGCCGTGGCAGCGGCAGAATCAAATGTCCCGCCACGGGGCCCCGCCTGCCCGGCAGAGCCTCCCTTCACCATCAGTTCCCGAGTCCCTCCCAATGCGCAGGCTTTCAGAGCCGCGAGAGCTTCTCTGACCTCTCACGGCTCTGTTAATCCCGCTGGAGCTGATGGGTGGGATTAACAGAGCCGCGAGAAGAAAGGGAAACTATTGCGGCTCTGAAAGCCCGTGCATTGGGAGGGACTCGGGAGCTGATGGTGCAGGGAGGCTCTGCCGGGCAGGCGGGGCCCCGCAGCGGGACATTTGATTCTGCCGCTGCCACAGTGGCAGCGGCAGCAGCAGCTGGTTTGGTCTTTTTTAATCTATCAGGGCTGATGGGGGGAGGGGGGTTAGGACTGGTAATGGGCTATGGGGGGGTTAGGACTACTAATGGGCTATGGGGGGGCTAAGACTGGAAGTGGGCTGATGGGGGGGTAAGGACTGGAAATGGGCTGATGGGGGGTTAGTATGTAATGGGCTATGGGGGGGCTAAGACTGGAAATGGGCTGATGGGGGGGTAGGACTGGTAATGGGCTATAGGGGGGGGCTAGGACTGGAAATGTGCTGATGGGGGGTTAGGACTGGTAATGGGCTATGGGGGTGCTAAGACTGGAAATGGGCTATGGGGGGCTAGGACTGGAAATGGGCTAAAGGGGGGTTAGGACTGGAATGGGCTGTGGGGAGGCTAAGACTGGAAATGGGCTGATGGGGATAAGGACTGGTAATGGGCTATGGGGGGGCTAGGACTGGTAATGGGCTGGGGGGTGGCTAGGACTGGAAATGGGCTGAGTGGAAGGAGGGCTTGAACTGCAAATAGCTGATGGGGACGGGGGCTTGGAATGGAAATGGGCTGTGTGGAAGAAGGGCTTGAACTACAAATAGCTGATGGGGAGGGGGCTTGGAATGGAAATGGGCTGTAAGGGGAGGGAGCAAGGACTGGAAATGGACTGAGTGAGGGGGGCTAGGACAGGAAATGGGCTGATGGAGGGCTAGGATAGGACTGGAAATGGGCTGTTGGGGGGGCTTGGATTGAAATGGACTCATGGAGGGACTAGAACTGGAAGTAGGCTCATGGGGGGCTTGGATTGGAAATGGGCTGAGTGGAGGAGAGCTAGGATTTGACAAGGGCTGATGATGGTGGGGCTAGGAAAGGTCTAGAAATGGGCTGATGGGGGGCTGGGATTGGAAATGAACTGATGGAGGGACTCGGATGGGGGAGCTAGGATTTGAAATGGGCTGATGGGGGTTAGGACTGGTAATGGGCTATGGGGGGGCTAAGACTGAAAATGGGGTGATGGGGGGCTTAGGACTGGAAGGGGGCTGATGGGCTTAGGACTGGTAATGGGCTATGGGGGGACTAGGACTGGTAATGGGCTGGGGGGGTGGCTAGGACTGGACATGGGCTGAGTGGAAGGAGGGCTTGAACTGCAAATAGCTGATGGGGACGGGGGCTTGGAATGGAAATGGGCTGAGTAGAAGGAAGGCTTGAACTACAAATAGCTGATGGGGTTGGGGGCTTGGAATGGAAATGGGCTGTGAGGGGAAGGAGCTAGGACTGGAAATGGGCTGAGTGAGGGGGGGCTAGGACAGGAAATGGGCTGATGGAGGGCTAGGATAGGACTGGAAATGGGCTGTTGGGGGGGCTTGGATTGAAATGGACTCATGGAGGGTCTAGAACTGGAAGTAGGCTCATGGGGGCTTGGATTGGAAATGGGCTGAGTAGAGGGGAGCTAGGATTTGACATGAGCTGATGGTGGGGCTAGGAAAGGACTAGAAATGGGCTGATGGGGGGCTGGGATTGAAAATGAGCTGATGGAGGGACTCGGATGGGGAGCTAGGACTGGAAATGGGCTGATGCGGGGACTAGAAGGGAGCGGATGCTTGGTGGGGCTGGAACTAGAAGGGAACTGATGTTGGGGGAGGACTAGAATGGGATAGAGCTGGGAGAGTGAAATGGAGAGGGAAAAAATATTTTGTGTGGGAGGGAAGACAAATCTACAATTGGCTGGATATTGGGAGAGTAAGTGGGGCTTGAGGATGGCGGGGTAAAATTTGAGTGGATGAAATAGGAATGAGGAAAGCGCAAAAGGAGAAAGATTAGTAGGTTAAAGCAGATGTAGAGAGAGAATGGAAAAAAACTAGAAGAGTGAAGAAAGGACAAATGGACAGCAGATGATGGAGAGTTAGCAGAAGGCACGAAGAAACCAGAAGAAAGTGGCTGGAGCAATTGCAACTGAAAAAAAAATGCACAAGAGGTAGAAAAATATCTCTTTATTGAATTTATTAACTGAAATATGCCAGCTCTGTGAAATGTGCATCATTAACGTCTGCGCTTTGTTTAGTACAAGAGGAAATTAATTTATAGTTTTATTTCTACAGTGTTGTTGGGCTTTTGGGGTTCCCAGTTTAATTATTGTCTTTCTGTTTCTATATTGTGATTTCTTGTTTGGTGATGGTCTATGTTCTGCACGTGTAACTGAGCTGAGGTATTCTGTTTATGTAATTCCTATTTGACATTGCCACTTGTTCTCTTTCCCCAGTAGGTCATGTATTGTTGTTCTCTGAAATGTATTGGTTTAATATTTGTAGTGTTGCCTTTTGATAGGTAGGGTCTTGTGCTTTGTGAGTCCTGGTAGTGCTATTATGATACGGCGGGTTTGCTATGGGTTCTAAATGTATCCAATCCAAACTTGACTCCCCTACCAATTTATCACCATATGCAGTGTCCCAATTTAAGAATAGCCCATGAATGACTCCCTGATCTAATCTACTCCGTATCTTATTTTTGTCGGATCGTTCACCATGAAAAGAAACTTTTCCTTTCTCGAAGTGAACCCTCCATTTTAATCAATTTTTAACATGGCCTAATAACGGCCTAAGAAACCGACAAAAACAGCACCTGCTGCCGTCAGTAAAACTTGAAAATATCAGAATCGCCACAGGTCATAGGGCTGAAAAAAACATCCTTCCAACATAATAGTCCTTCTCAAGAACATTAGGAAAATTTCAAAAAGACTTAGCTGGATGGATGAATAAACGGAGGTGCCCCCATACTATCAGCTCCATTGCCAGATACTCCAAGCTGAGATCTTCTATCTCTTCAGCAGCAGCCAGTCACAAAATGGACATGCAAATAAGGCTCCTCCACAAAAGGAAGACAAGGTTCACGCGACACTAGTAGTGTTTCAAGCCGCACTCCCGCTTCACAGCTCTTCTTCAGGCATAATGAACTCCGTAGAGACCATTCCATTTAAATCTAGTGATAAAGATGACATCAGAGAACGCATTGTCACAGGCAAAACTTTATTGAACTCCCAACTGCAAACTCCACCAGTCAATTTCAGTGTTCATGCCCAAAGAGACTATGGACTGGAGACGAAAGATCCATTGTTGCTCCTTAAAGTGCAATCTGGCTAACCGATCACCACCCCTCACAGCTTGGGGAACCACCTCCAGGATCCTCCAGCGTAAATCCGAAAACCGATGATTAAACTGTTGACAATGCAGAACCCCAGGAGCCCCCTCCTGTCGTTTGTCTATCCTGGAGCGATGCTCTAATAGACGCTTCCGCACAGGTCTCGTAGTTCTACCTACATATTTCAGATTGCAAGGACAGAGCAACAAGTGCACCACAAAAGCGGTCTGGCAAGTAGAGTACTCCAAGGAACGATGGTTGAAACCCGTAACAGGGTCTTCCCATAAATCTCCTTGCAACGTTGTGGCACAAAAATCACAGTTCCCACATGCATAGTGTCCCCGCTGAAAATGTTGAAGTCCTACCACTTCAGTCTGATGGGTCCTAACCACCCAATCCCCTATAGTGCGAGATCGACGATATGCAACCAAGAGAGGTTTATGGAAACATGTATGTAGAGATAATAATGACCAGTGTTTCTTCAAAATATGCACAATATCCGGGGCAGCAGGTAAATAAGGAAGTATCCCAATCACCACATACATTGGGGTTGATTTCCATGGGTATATTTTCATGGGTTCTAAATGGGCAGTGTTTGTAGTAGTTCCTAATGTGCCTGGCAGTTGTCACTGGATTATAGTAATCTAGAAATCTTTTAGTCTTTCTTTATCCATACGCTCATTAAGAGGCATGTTTACTAAAAGTTAGTGTATGGTAACATTACGCAAATATTTATGCAAATGAGGTCCCTTATGCAAATGAGGCCCCGCACCGAGTCTCCGCACATGGCCCCGCACCCCCCTTGGGCCGCCCCTGATTGGTCACTCACATTTGTAACATGAACGGTCTTCACAGTGACTCTCTCTGACTTCCTACTCACACCTGTATCATTCCCCCCTTGCCGCTTCCCACATTGCGCACCGTGCACCTCCATGATATCAGTCTAGTTCTAATGGTTCTGTTTTCCAAAGTGTTACTCATATATTTTTTCAGATGCACATAGCTATAGTCATTGTGTTGACTGCCCCAAGGCCACCATCTATTGAGCTTGCATAAAAGTGCACAAATATGTATGTTGCAGACTCTAAAGCTGTTCTACTAAAAAGAATTAATTTTCTCTACATAATATGACTTGTTAGTAAGCTAAAAGAACACCTATCTTCCGATCATTTTGGTGTATGTAAGAGATGTTGATAAAATGGCATAAATGCAAAAATGATGCAGATTTAACATATTCAGCACTCAGCTACCACACCAATGTTTTCTCTTTCATGAGAAGGGTGGATAATTTGTACTTCAGAGCATAGTTCGTTATTATTACCTTTTTTTGCGAAACTGTTTTGTTATATTTGAATTATAAGGGGGAGGGACTTTTCACAAACATCTTTTCCACCAATAAGTATTTTAGGCTTTTCAACTGAAACACTATTATTTATGCATATTACATAGTCAGCATTTTCACATGAATTGTTTGCCAAACTAAACTGGGCTTGGTGCTTAGACATAGCTTAGAAACTCCTAGCTTGGGTGTAGATTTCCCGCAGGCATGATGAAATAAGGTTTTGTTTAGTGTCAAGTGTCCCTCCTCTACTGGTGAGACGCTGTGAGTCAGTGTTTACCCAGCACAATATTAATTGAAGCGTCTGTGTGTGTGTGTGTACGTGTGTGTGTGTGTGTGTCTGTCTGTGAGAGAGAGAGAGAGAAAAATTCACTGCATATGTATATATTTGATTGTAGTTCAGTTAAAGACATGTCAGAAATTTGTCACCATGGTGTTATTTGTTTCTATAGTATACCATAGAACTGGAGTCATGCTTTGCACACATTTTTGAGCATAAAGTCTTTTGTCACAAACTACACAGTCTTCAGGGCTACACAAGATTTTAAGGCTTTCCAAAATGGCTATCCCTTTATCCTATATTATCGGCTTGATTTTTTACCAGGATATTTGTATATAGGTCATTATGTGCCTTTCTAAAATAGGTTCCCAGATTGAGCCCCAGTAGCATACAAATGCCAATGCACACATTTACACCTGCTACTGTCTGAACTATGCTCCCAGGGACACCTACATTCAGATTGTGTCAAAATAGGTGTGCCCTTTCCACGTGTATCTTCTACATGCATAGGCAGACCCCTTTCTGCACATAAAACAGGTTTTTCATGTGGAAATAACTTTATAAATTGACCCACTCTAGTGGTATCTTTATTGACTCATTTTGTTGTGTCTGTTTTGTTTTTGTTTTTTCATTTTGTTGAGTTCTATTTCATTCTAATGAACATTTTATTTTTTTCATTTTAGCATGTGCTAGCCGTTTTGTGCAAGGAAATGTCTCCATAATGTTTAGAAATATAAATCCTTTAAATTGCATCAACATTTTCAAATACAAAGTTAACACCCATTTTGTTGGCAACAATTCCATAGTCTTAAATCTAGTCACATGAATAGAAAAGGCATTTATCGTCATTTTTCATATCTCTTTTAAAAGATGCAGAACGATTTTTGATGTTATTTTCAAAAACTGTTCTTGGCATGAGAAGGAAACTTTAAGGTGTAGAAGGTTATAGCAATCCAATAAGCTGCTCATTATTAATAATAAAAATGTGAAAATATCCAGCTTTTTCTGTTAGAGCAGCCGCTCTTGGCCAGCAGGGAAGATGGCAGCGCAACACGGCGGATCCACAGTGCAAGGCATAATCAGTGCAGTCGGTACAAACCCATCTATTTCAACCCACAGGGAATCAACATCTCTGACCAGCAGTGAGAGCATGGCGAGTCCAAAGGGCAAGTTGCATACCCTTTTTACCTTAGCCTCTAGGCTCAAACAAAGTAAGCAAAATCAGAAAAGGACGTGATGCGAGGAGCTAGGTCTACTCTGGGGTTGCTGCTAGAGCTGTGCAAATTGCGTATGATAGTAGCTGACAGTCACACAGCTAGTTTGAAGGTAAAAGAGGAGATTGAGAATCTCCATGCTGTCATTGCAAATGTTCAAGAGCATCTGAAATGAGGGGAGCAGAGGATGGACATACTAGAGGAGAAAGCATGGGAGTGCTCACAAGAGCAGGATAAGATTTGTGATAAGGAAGCTTATCATAGCTCAGGAAGGAGCTATAGAAAAGGTGAAGTGACTCTGAACAAGCAACCTGTCAGTTCTGGTAGAAATAAGAAAACAGAATTTTCCCATAAAAGACTACCAGTCCCAGAATGCACCAGGTTTCCAACAGCCATTAGAGGAGCTGAAGTGGGGAAACGTGTGTTCAATCAGGAGGGCTATGAGGTAATCCCTAAGCACTCATCTCAAAGGGCAGGGCCTGATTCAGCACAGCTGCGCTGTGTTAGGGAGGAGCACTCATCTAAGCAGAATAAAGGTAGAGTTTATTCTACAGAGAATTATCCTCAGAATCCTCATCATCTTTATGATCAACTTGGATATCCTCATCCTCAGTTTCATCTGGAGGATCATCAGAAGCAGAAGCCAAACCTGACGGACAGAGAGGGCAAGAAACCCTTTGGAAGAAAGAAGAGAAAAGCCTTTGAGAGGTCTAGAAGAGTCCGGAGCAGTACGTATAATGGGAGGCATTCCAAGGGCCAGCATACACCATTGGACTGGGGAAAGCCAGAGGAATGGTGCTGCAGAGCTAGGAATCTCCAGACGGTACCTGTGAGGGAGACGGCTGCACGTGGAAGGGACCCTAAGACCCATGCCAGAAGGTATGTGAAGAGAGATCCAGTGTCCAGGGATCTGGATTGGAAGGCTGGACATAAGAACTGGACTACATACTGGCCAGGCTATATAGAGAGGAACTCTAACAGCAATGGAAGCTCAGGTATGAACACTGATCTATGCCCTAGCTATAACCTTGAAAGACAGCAGGGAAACAAGTATTCTCCTGAAAGTGCTCCATTGAGAAATTCATCTATGCCAATCCATGATATTGAACCCATGATTGTTGAAGAAGGGGGAGTGATTGCAGATGAAGGATGTGTTTACATGGACTGCTCTCTGTCTAAACTCCTTTGGTGATTTTCTGTTATAAAATACAACAACCATCACAAAGAAATACAAACTTGTTCTTTAATCTACTCAGAAAAGCTCCTGAGTAGGATTTCTAGCCACGCAGTAGAAAGCAAGCCAGCTAAGGGGTTTCAGCTGGGTAACTGCTAGCAATTGAGCCTTACCTAATTGCTTGTGAGCTCTGAGGGAATCACTTCTGAATCTATGTGGGAAGATATAAGAAGTTAACCTGAAAAGAACAGTTTTTTTTCTCTTCTTTGTGGATTTTTGTTTGTTGTTTGATACACTGCTAAGAAAATATTAGCTAAAGCCTACAGAAAAGACCAGTTTGTTACCAACCAGGTCTTTATTCTTTTGCTTTGATTGCCTGATAAGTTCAAATGTTGTTTTCCTGATTTTGTTTTTATAAGTTTAACACTGAAAGCAAGTAACCTGATTTATGTGCTACCAAGCATATCTGTGTTGGGAGAAATAACCCCATAAATAAATATCTTATTGGCTTTACCCTTAAGCACAACTAATTATTGTGAGCAGCTGTGTCTGGTGTGAATGGACTGCATTGCCCACAATCCCTTGCAAATCATATTGATATATGCACTTGCCAAGACTGTGAACATTTTCACCCAGGCAGCCGTCTGACAGATTGCACAGATACAAGGGAACTTGGAGGACTTGGCAAATCAAAGCCATCACAGTAATGTCCATGTCTGGCAAAAGCCAGAAAGATCTTGGGTTGCATACAAAGAGGAATTACCAGCAGAAAGGAAGAGATACTATTGCCACTGTACAAGTCGCTGGTGAGGCCTCTGGTGGAATAAATGTCAGCAACAGTGGTGAGAACATTATCAACACAATTTGAGGCCCTGCACAGTAAAATGGACATATTACAAAGCTCTTTCAGTGCCTTGGGAGACCGCATACAGGAAGCAGAGGCCCGCATTTCTCAGACCGAGGATGCTGTAGCAGTGATAGACTGAGAGGTAGGCCTACTGCGTGAAAAAATCACAGCCCATGAGGCCAAGCTGGACGACCTTGAAAATAGGAGCCGGCACAATAACCTCCAGTTTTTGGGCATCCCCGACTCCGTGCAGGATAAGGAGCTAAAAGGGTATTTGGAGACTCTGTTGCCGCAGGTGCTGGAGCTTGGGACAGAATGTGGCAGATTGCACATTGAGCGAGCGCACCGCTTGGGACCTAAGCATGTGAAGGACCAGCAACCATGAGTAGTTACTCTCAGTGACCTCACCCTTACCTTAAAAAAACAAGTAAAATACCTAGGAATCATACTTGACCAGAACCTCACATTCACAGAACAGATAAGGAGGACAGCTAATACAATATATGCAAAACTACGTACCCTTCGGAACCTCCAACCTCTCCTGAATCCTGACTCCTTTCATACTGTCTGCCAGGCTCTCACAATCCCCTCCCTTGATTACTGCAACCTTATCTACCAGGGCCTCCCCAAGAGCAGTATACACCCTATACAAATGGCCCAGAACACTATAGCTCGTCTCATCACAAACAACCCCAGACGATCACACATCACGCCAATCCTCTATGATCTCCACTGGCTTCCCATCCAACTCCAAGTTAAATTCAAAGTTATCACTCTCACTCACAAAATCGTCTCCAATGAGTCAGCACCATGCCTCTCCTTACTCCTATCTAGCTCAAACAACAATAGAACACACCGCACCTTCACCAAAAATCTCCTTGCCATTCCAACCTCCAAAAGGCATAGCAAGCTAACCACCTGTAACCGAACTTTCTCCCTCTATGCCCCTTCTCTATGGAATGCCCTTCCATACGAATTAAGAAACTGCTCAGATCACATAAAGTTCCGGAAGAAACTAAAAACACACCTCTTCCAAGAACATTTTTCCATACCACCATAACCCACACCTGACAACCCGTCTCTAGTATCCAACCCCCCCCCCTTTCCTACCCCCTCAGCTTCTAGCAGCCCCTCTGTAACCTGTAGAAACCTATGTAAATAGTTGATACTATAAAAATGCAAATCCATGTAAATAGTTGGTCTTTGTAAAAAGTTCTGTTATACCGTTATATATCCATTTTCAATGTGAGCAGTTAAAACACACTGCATTGTTATGTTCTCTGTAAACCGTCTTGAATCGTAGAAAGACGATATAAAAAAAACTGTTAAATAAATAAATAAATAGTTTTAGCAAATTGCAGTTTTCACAAAAGGATGCGGTGCTATGCGCGGTGTATAAGTGTGGTACTATCCAACGGGATAACCTGTGTCTGTGAGTGACTCAAGATTACTCTGCTGCTCTGAGTCAAGGCTGACGGGCATATGCCCCAATCTGCCAGCGCCTCATTGATGCCAGCATTACATTCACAGTGCAATATCTGGCCAGATTGCATAGAACTTACAATGGAATGCACAGGGTCTTTGATACCGCATCTGCAGTGAGCCAACATGTAGATGAACTATTACAGGGACAGTCACCTCGGGCATCCGCAGGAATGTCATCAGTGGGGGCAATGTGAGCAGTACATTGATGCAGGGCTAGTAGGAAAAGACATGGATGGACTAGCGGAGTCTGAATTCCCTGGATCTCTGTGCCTGGCCTAACTGACCTTATAATGAAGATTTTGAACAAGACTGGCAGGCAGGCCTTTGCTGAGATCTGAGACCTGCCTTTAACAAGAGTTGGTAATGGACTAAAGTTGGTTGATGTGTTATGTTTGATGTGCTGTGTTGTTGGGGGTGAGTTTAATGGAGAGAAGATTGAAGATAATATAAAGGTATCCAAAGGGAGTGCAGGTATGGGAATGGATGGGGGGAGGATGAAGGGAAGACTGGGAGGGCAGGATGAGCTGCTGGGTGACTGATACAGATGGTCTGCCTAAACAGCTATATCCTAGGTATGCGGTGGAGGGGAGGGGGTTCCCTCGACACATTATACATTGGTTCACACTGGGAGAGTATCAGTGTCAAGAGGGGGGATGGTGGAGGAGGGGAGAGGAAGGGACAGGACTGGGGAAGGGGAGAGAAGTAGGGGGAGGGATGGAGGGAGAGCTTGGGGATGGGGAGGGGAGCGGGGGGGTACTGGTCACAGCCGACTCCACAAGAGATTGTGGCTTAGCCTAAGGAATGAGGAAGGGAGGGAAGAATCCCAGGATGGGAGGGCCTTTGCCATTAGGATACAGGTACTGACAGGACTGCCTTTAGACTCACAGTTAGGCTGCGGGATGATATCCTGGAATATTTGCAGGTTTGGTAGCCCCATGAAGCGGTACAAAGTCCTGCGGGCTCTAGCCTGTGATATTGCTTTCCTACAGGAGACCCACCCAACAACCGAAGAGCACACCAAGTTGTGTAGAGATTGGGTGGGGCAGATTTGGGGTACCCCTGTGAAAGGGAAAAAAGGGGGAGTGGTCATCTTGATACACAAGCGGGTTCGCTTTGCCCAGGAAAATGTGGCTACAGACCCCACAGGGCATTTTGTGCTAATACATGGAGAGTTGGATGTCGCCCAATCATTTTGTGCAACCTATATAGCCCAAACACCCCGGATGCTGCACTATATGCCCGTTTGGCCTCACGGGTGGAGCAACTCTCAGAGGATCCCCTCGTGTTGGGAGGGGACTTTAATGGGGTCTTTGACCCAAGTCTTGATACGTCTTGGGTGGGGGGGGAGGAAGTACGAGACCAGACATTTCGGTTGATATGAGGGTTCCGGCGCCCTGCAACAACCCGAGCAGCGTTGGGGAAGGGAGCAGGCAGGTGAGCTCCTCCCTGCTCCCCACCGCGAGGCCTATTAGGCCGAGGAGACCGGCATTCAAATCTTCAGCGCCTCCAGGCGCGCCCGCATCTGGCGGGCCTGCGCCTGAGGGCCTCGCCAGAGGGTCCTTTGGCGTGGCCCTTTGGCGTGGGCCCAGGGCGTGAGCTCCGGTGCTCTGTAGCTGCTGGGGTCAAGCAGGCTTGATCGCTCCTCCATACATCGCCTCCAGACCAAACCATCTCACAAGCTCCACCCTGGCACCTTCAAGTAACTCTCTTTTGTCTCGCTTCCCACTGCTGGCATTGTTTTATCCTCCCACTACCCGCCTAGAACTTGCTACCCACTGCCTGCACTGTACTGCCACCCATTGTTGGCATTGAACTACTACCCACTGCTTGCACTGTACTGCTACCTATTGTTGGCATTGAACTACTACCCACTGCCTGCATAACACCACTACCCTCTGCTTGCTTAGCATTGCTCCCACTGCCTACATCGTACTGCTACTCACTGCTGGGCATAGAACTGCATACCCACCGCTGCATAGAACCGTTATCCATTGCTTATTCATTGCTTGCATAGTGCTGCTACCCATTGTTTTGCATACTGTTGCACTGAACTGTTGCCACCCATTGTTTTACCACCCATTGTTTTGTTTTGCATACTGTTGCCACCCATTGTTTTGCATACTGCTGCTACCCATTGCATAGTACTGCCACCCATTGATTGCATACTGTTGCCACCCATCGTTGCTTAGTACCATCATCCATTGTTGTCTCAAACTGTTATCCACTCCTTATCCTCTGCTTGCTACCCATTGCTTGCATTGAACTGCTACCCACTGCCTGCTTGTCTGCCTATCAAGTGCTACCCGTTGTTTGCCTAGAACTTGCTACCCATTGCTTGCTCAGAACTTGCTGCCCAATACCATGGCCCCACATCTCATTGTCCTCCTCTTCATTATCCTCCCCAACTGCCTCCCCTCCTACCAACACCTATCTACACCTACACCTACCAACACCCTCCCTCCTCTTCCCCCTACCATTCCCCTACCTTCCTAACTTCCAGCTCCACTCTGCCCCCTAGCCTAGCACCTGCCCTTGAGCTTCCTCACACCATCTCCTGCATTCAACCAGCCCCCCTCTCTACCTTCCTCATCTCTCCCTCCATCCTGCCCCCTAGCCTTGCACCGTCTCTTGAGCTTCTTCACACCATCTCCCCGCATTCAACCAGCCCCCTTCTCTTTAAAGCAACCGCACCCTCACTTCCGCCGTACTATCTCCACTATACCTCACTCTCTAATACTCCTTCTCCTTCACTCCTCTGGTAACATCAATCCCAACCCTGGGCCCCCCCCCTTCCCAATTTCTTTCTCATACTTGAAAAAGTTCCTCACGTACCCCATCTAATCTCATCCACATCCCGCTCCTCCCTCCTTCCGCCCTCCCCCATTCATCACACAATCAATTATCCATAGATATCAACTCCAACCCATTCATCCCACAATCAATCCATAGATATCAATTCCAACCCTACCCCCATAAATAATCCCTCACATAACCTACCCGATACTATCAATTTAACCCTCATTTCTCCTCCCTCCTGTCCCTCTTGGAGATCACACTCACCTAGATTCACCCACCCACACCCTGCTCCCTCTAAATCTCAGCATTACCCTAGAAATAGACCCCCACACTACTCTGATAAGAAATCTACACATAACTTATCTAACCTTATCAATATCCCTCTCCTCCCCCTCTCCGCGCTCCCGTTTTCATGTGCCCTATGGAACGCATGCTCAGTCATCAAAAAAAAACCCTTTTATTCATGACCTTTTCATCTCCAGTGCCCTACACCTTCTTGCCTTGACTGAGACATGGCTCCCCCCAGACAACACCGCATCCATTGCCTCTCTCTGCTATGGGGGCTACCAGTTCTCCCATTCACCCCAACTTACTGGTCGCGGTGGTGGTGTTGGCCTCCTACTCTCTCCCTCCTGACAATTCCAACCCCTTCTGCTACTCCATGGAGACTCCTTCAAAGTCCACTCCATTCGCCTCCTCTCTCCACTTCCCCTCTGAATTGCTGTTATCACCCACCGAACAAATCCAAATCAACCTTCCTCACCGACTTCGACTCCTAGCTTTCTGCCTTTATGGATCCCTCCTCCCCCACTCTTATTCTTGGCAATTTCAACATTCACATCGACAACCCCTCTGACCCCCATGCCTCAAGGTTCCTCACTCTCACCTCCTCGTTTGACCTCCAACTCTGCTCCACTGCCCCCACACATCTACATGGCCACTGCCTTGACCTAATACTATTCTCCAACTCCTGTCCTTCAAACGTCCGCAAATCAATCCTTCCCTCATCTGACCATCACCTCTTAACATTTACTCTTCAACTTCCGCCATCCCAAACTTATCCTGTCTCCCCCGACCTTTTTAGAAACCTTCATAATATTGATCCCCTGACTCTCTCCTCTACCATCTCTCCATCTCTTTACGCCATTTTATCCTCCAACACCGTCAATGAGGCATTATCTTCATACAATGCTACATTATCCTCAGCCCTTGACACTCTTGCCCCTCCCACCCCATGTCCTGTCAAACGATCTACTCCCCAACCCTGGCTTTCACCCACAATCCGTTACCTACGCATCTGCACCCATTCTGCCAAACGAGCTTGGTCCAAATCCCGCTCCCCGGAAGACCTTATACACTTCAAATTCATACTTGGCTCCTTCCAGTCAGCCTTAGCACTTGCCAAACAAGATTACTTCATCCATCTGACCAACTGCCTTGCCTCTGATCCTCGCTGTCTCTTTAATACCCTCAATTCTCTCCTCAAGGTCCCCCCACCCCCGATCCCGCCCTCCCTTTCTACCCAAACCCTAGCCGACTACTTCCATGACAAAATCCACAAGATTACCCTTCAATTCCCTACCCCCCATCTACCTCCCCAATTCTCCTCTCCCATCCATTTTCCCTCAGCCACCCTCTCCTCCTTCCCTCCGATCTCTGAGGAAGAAACTGCGCTCCTCCTGTCCTCCTCAAACCCACCACCTGTTCATCAGACCCTATCCCCACCCATCTCCTACGTTCCATCCCCCTCACCATTGCCCCCTCCATCACTCATATCCTCAACCTCTCACTCTCCACTGCAACAGTTCCAGTTGACTTCAAACATGCTGTTGTCACACCCCTCCTCAAGAAACCCTCACTTGATCCCACATGCCCTTCTAACTATCGACCCATCTCCCTCCTTCCCTTCATATACAAACTGTAAGAACGAGCTGTCTACCATTGCTGCCTCGACTTCCTCACCTCCCAGGCCCTCCTCGACCAACTTCAATCCGGCTTCCATCCCCTACACTCCACTGAAACGGCACTCACAAAAGTCACTAACGACCTGTTCCTGGCTAAATCCAAGGGCCTCTATTCTATCCACATCCTTCTTGACCTTTCTGCTGCCTTTGACACCGTTGACCACGACCTTCTCCTCATCACCCTCTCCTCGCTTGGCTTCAAGGACTCCATACTATCCTGGTTCTCCTCCTACCTCTCCCATCGCTCATTCAGTGTATGCTCTGGTGACTCGTCCTCCTCCCCTAACCCGCTCCATGTAGGTGTGCCCCAGGGATCTGTCTTGGGCCCCCTCCTCTTCTCTCTCTCTATACCCAAGGTCTTGGTGTGCTTATCTCCTCCCATGGCTTTTAGTACCATCTCTATGCCGATGACTCACAAATCTACCTCTCTACACCTAATATTTCTCTGGCAACCCAGTCCAAGATCTCTGCCTGTCTTTCAGACATCGCTGCCTGGATGTCTCATCGACGATTGAAATTGAACATGGCCAAGACTGAACTCCTTGTCTTTCCATCTAACTCCGCCCCCCCCCACTTCCCCCTCTCTCAATCCATGTGGATGGATCTACTATCCTTCCTGTTCCCTCAGCCCGCAATCCAGAGGTTGTCTTTGACACCTCTCTCTCCTTCTGCGCTCATATCCAGCTTGTAGCTAAGACCTGCCGCTTCTTTTTCTACAACATCAGCAAAATACGCCCCTTCCTCTCTGAACACACTACCAAAATGCTTATCCACTCCTTAATCTCCTCTCGCCTTGATTACTGCAACCTACTCCTTGCTGGTCTTCCCGTGAGTCACCTCCTTCCCCTTCAATCTATACAAAATCACGCCGCTCAACTAATCTTCTGCCAGCCTTGCCATGCCTATATTACTCCCCTTCTCAGGTCACTTCACTGGCTCCCAGTCCAGTTCCGCATCCTATTCAAGCTTCTCCTGCTGACCTATAAATGCATTCACTCTATGGCCCCTCAATACCTCTTATCTCTTATCTTATCTCTTATCTCTCCCTACATCCCCTCTCGAAATTTGCGCTCCACTAGCAAATTACTTCTATCAATGCCTTTCACCCGCACCGCGAACTCCCGGTGATGAATGAAGTATACTTCATCAGAGGGCAAAAAATTCTCTTCTCTACTGCCGCTATCAGCTTTTTTGCTATGGGGATAAGGCAGGATGGTTATTAGCGTGGTGTATAAAGGATAGTCATGGCTCTAAATCAGTTGCTTTCTCTATGAGAAGAGTCGGGTCAGCTTCACAAAGATTCGAAAGCAATAGCCCTTGTGTTTCGATCCTTCTTTTGGACCCTTTACAAAGGGGTATGGACCTCCCTGAATCAGGATCTTTCTTTGCCATGCTTAACACCTCAACAGGCTGCCCAGTTAGATAAACCTATAACAGCGCAGGAAATGCAGACAACCATCCAGCAGGCTCATTGTAATAAGACATCCGGTCTGGATGGCTATGGAGCAGAGTTTTATAAGTTAATGCAGGACTTAGTGATCCCTCCATTGGTAGAGGTCCTTCAGAAGCACGCAGAGCAGGGGTCTTTTACATAGGGGGAGAACCATGCGTATGTTGTTCTCATCTCTAAACTAGGAAAGGACTCAATACGGGCTTCCTCTTATAGACCAATATCTATGATGAATTTTGATCTGAAGCTGCTCTCTAAGATATCAGCAGAACGATTAGTGCCATTTCTTAATGACTTGGTGCATAAAGCGCAAGTTCGGTTTGTGACGGGCTGGTATGCAGTGCGGAATCTGAGGAAAATTCTTGCCTCATTGGAATGGATCTGTGAAAGAGAACTACAGTCTCTGCTAATTAGTTTTGATGCAGAGAAGGCGTTTGACTGGGTGAACTGGAAATATTTAACACTCCTCTTATCATGGAATGGCTTAGGTGAGCGGTTTCTGCATATGATAAGTGTGCTCTATATGAACCCCACAGCAGTGGTGGTGACCAATGGGACGATGTCAAAGCCATTTGCTTTAGAACAGGGGACTCAACAAGGATGTCCCCTCTCTCTGTTATTATTTGTTTTGTCCCTTGACCCACTAATACATCACTTGGTGGCTGTTGTGAGGCACCGGGGGTATGGTTTGGCAGACAGGAATTTAAAATATCAGCATTTGCAGATGACATGCTCATACACTTAACCTCTCCACATACGTCTCTGCCATGGGTGCTCAAGGAATTGACAGAGTTAGGAAGCATTGCGGAGCTTTGCATTAACCAAGAATAGTCAGAAGCATTAGATGTGTCGGGCCAGCTAAGGGCAGGGTGGGGGCCCTTCTTCCCCCTTCATTGGACAGATACATCCTTTGCTTACTTGGGTATTCTGTTAACCAGAGACCTTCACAAATTATATCATCAGAACTGTGACAGAGTGCTGCAATGCCTTTGACACAACTTCGGGCATGGGCTTCACTCCCACTGTCTTGGTTGGGATGAGCAGCAGCCTTTGTGATGATGTGCTTCCCCGTGTGCTTTACTGGCTGCAAACTCTCCCTGTGCAGTTCTAGGGAAGGAGCCAAAAATGTTGTAAACTACTGCTGCCTGTGGAATAGTACAACCGAGCGGCGTATAAGAATCCAACGCCCAGCTGTACTATTCCACAGGCAACAGTAGTTTACAACGTTTTTGGCTCCTCCCAATCACCCAAATCTTCCATCCATGTTCAGTAGAATTTTTATTATAATCCAATGACTATCACTTTTTTTAAATCTGTTTATTGAACCACAAATTGAACAATAATTTACAACATTCACAACAGCTGATCCTAATAGTCATTGGATTATAATAAAAATTCTACTCAGCAGACAGGAGTTGGAATTATGCAATGTCTATGCTTTGAACTCAGAGTCACCTCAATTTTTTTATGGATTGGTCAACCAACTGGTACCTTACTGTAGTATGCCTCTGCTTCTTGGTAGAGATTTCAATCTGTGTCAGGATTTAATCCTGGCAGTCAAGTATGCATGAAGACATATACAGCCTTCCAGAGTTTGATGCAACCACATGGATTGGTGGAGATTACTAGATACTACAAGTAAAGATTGTACCTTCTTTCAAATCCCCACATTTTATCCATGAATTGACTGTTTTTTAGCTAAATCCTTAGTGCTATAGCAGACACATGTATACCTAATTTAGTGTCATCATGCAGTCATCACAGTTGCTCTCTTCAAACAGTTTACTGCTATGGGGGATCATGCGTGGAGATTTAACAAGTCTGTTGAGAGAGAGTGAATTTTATAAATTACTTCTCCAGTGGGCCTCTAAGTTCTTTCAAATCAATAATACCGAGTCTTTGGACTGTTCAACAATTTTTGATGAATACAAAGCTATCCATCCGTGGGAAAATTATTGCTTATAGTTCTTATCAGAGGAAAAAGTCACAGACAGAGCTGAATAGGCTGGCCAGAGAAATAGAACATTGGAGGGGTGGCAAATTTGAAACCGAGATGAGCGGTATTTGTATCAGTTTTAAAAATTATGGTATGAATACAATAAACTGTTCGGCCAACAAGCAGGGCATTACTTATTTATGGTTAATGGTGGATATTTTGCTGAAAATATCAGGCAGGATGGTTGCTAGCACACATGTTGAAAGGGCATAGATTCAAGACTAAGATTCAAGCTATTAGGTATTTTTATTAATTTATTTATTTATTTAACAGTATTTCTATACCGCCTTATCCTACAATCAAGGCGGTATCACAGCAAAACAATCAAAAGAGGTGAACGTGTATTTCATGCAGTGAAGCTATATCATGATTTGTGTGTGAGAAGTTATAGTGTGTTTGATTAGTTGAACTATGTACATAGTGCGCTATGATACAGTATGTGCTATAATACATTATTCTATACATTGGGTATTAAGATTCATCGAGTGCCGTTATACAATTTCTTATCAGGGGGTCGGAGGGGGGTATGTTAGGAGTTCCTGGTAGTATTAGTTTGGCTAGCTGTTAGTGGAGGATAAAGCATATTTAATTCAAACAATGCTATGCTGCCCTTTATGCTTCAGAGGTACCAGTTTAGACAACCCACCATATTACCTCAATTTAATCAAGTTTTAGATACACCTATCACAGAGGGAGAAATTGGGAAAACTATTAAGGTGCTACAGAATTGGAAGATACCAGGCCCTGATGGTTATTCTGCAGAATTTTACAAACAATTCTGTAGCATCCTAGCACCTCAATTGCTGTTATTATATAAAATATTTTTGAAGCATAGTGAGGGCGAGTTAAGGACTGAATATTGGAGCCTCAGATTATACGCCTTCTTGAGATAGGAAAATACCTGAATATAAATCACTTGAACTCCTGAGAAAAGGCATGAGCTAATTACAATTCATCCTTGCCTTACCAGTCCCCCAGGATTCCCATGGTGCATTGCAGCCTGGCCTGTAGAAAAGTGTAAAAAATACCCATGGGGCCTCTGAATTGGTCAAGGCCCTGCTGTGTTCTCACCCCACCCTTTGGCACAGACTTCCTGTTTTTAAGATCATGTCAAAGGCATGAGGCAGAATCTTGAGACTTGCAGCATCTCCGAGGTCCTGCACTTTATTTTTTTTTTACTGCCTGTTCTTCAATGAGAGCACAGCAGGTGCTTCCTGGTCCGGACTTAGCCCACCAAGGCATGCTTGAATTCTCAATAGGGCAATTAGGCCTTGGGCCGGAGAAGAGGATGTGATGAATAGTTGCTCAGGAAGGTCAAGTGAATATTTTATTTTCTATTCTCAGTTAAATGAATAGCTGATCAGGAATGCAGAAAGCAACAAATGAGCCGATAATGAGCATATAATGAAAGAGTTTGCCAAGCTCTTTAATACCAGTGCTAATGCTACTACTATTACTGCTTTATTATAACTATTAAACATTTGTATAGTACTACCAGGTGCATGCAGCACTGTACAGTTATACATAAGAGGTAGTTTCTTCTCAAAGAAGCTGGCAGTCCATCAAGACAGAGTGACAAGATAAATACAGTACACATTTGAGAAAAACATGGAAAAAATGTAAGGTCTCAAAGGTGGGTTAATAGGTGCAATTTCACTGAAGACCGGTGCCATTTTATCCCATTACTAGATATTCCGTGATGCAACACAAAAAAACCACAAACAACACATATAACTCCAACACAAATACTTCCTAATGAGAAAACAGTACAGCCAGTCTGATACAAATCCCTGTAGAGAAACTTGCAGGCTAGCAGAATGCCTCACCTCAGTCACAATGCAGAACACAGACCCACACTAAATAAAAGTAAATGACAATATTAAAATTAGAATTATGCAGACAAACACTGAACTCCGTTCTGTTATCCACTCCAGTCCCTCATTTCTTCTGTTCCCTGCAAACAGGAGAGATGGGGATAGCAAGAGAAGGGGAGGTGCTGGATTAGCGAGTAGCAGGACCGTAACAAGCTAGAAATGCACTTTGTGAGACTAAAGAAATATATGGCTCCCTTCTGCCCCAGCCGTATGCTGTAACTCACTCTTTTTGCACTTCCTGGAAGGCCAGTGATGGTAAGAGCACCCTTTCTATACTTACACCCTATGAGGCCACACCACTCGCACAGCCATTGGTACAGCCCTGGGAAACAGAGTAGCTATTTCTGCTGAGCTCCATCCAGCCTTAACCCCTTCCTTTCCTTGTAGAGAAGGAATGGAAGATCAGGAAAGAGGGGAGGACTGGATTAGACAGTAGATTTACTCTTCGTTACTCTTCTCTATCCGCTCCAGTCTCACCCCTTCTCCTATTCCCTGCATAGTACCTGAGATGGAAGGGGCTGAAGCAGGAAGAAGAGGACTGTTTCAGCTGCTTGACATAGGGGCACTTGCTAATACAGTCATATGTAGATATGCTTAGCAAAAGCCCTGATATTACCCCCAAAATTGTGTCATTCTAGGCAATAGCTTAGTTCACGTAAGAGAGAAATCAGTCGTGGCAGCAAGAAACAATAGTATGTATGACTGCATAAGGAAAGAACCAGCCTAAACAAGTAGTTAATACTGGCGTGAGCATTTTCCATAGCGCTCCAGACCACACAAACTTTGGGTCAGTCAGGGACTGGGAACATTGATCATCATCAATACAAGACACAATTAAGAGCAGACTGGCTAGAGACATCCCCAATGAAGACATGATAGCTCTTCCTGCAAAATGCCTGCCTTCTAACTCAATCATTTGGGGGGAAAAACATAATTTTGGATTTTTTAATGTGTTTGGATTAAAACAATATGAAAGAACATAGCAAATGTATTTGATATTTTCTATGTCATGTCAAACAAATGTACATCTCTAGTATATAGTTTACAAAATATTCAGTTACAAGCATAGAGTGCAGGCACACATTTATACCAACTTTGGAGCAGACGTAAATGCAGGCTTAGGCATGTGCATGCTGTTGGAGCTGGTTTTATAAAGGCATATAGACACCTATGTTTCCTTTATAAAATAAGAATAAGATAGGCGGCCTTTTGGACTTTTCACATGGCATCCTGTTACAAAATTACCCTATTAAGGGGTCAATTTTATAAAAGATACATGACTCCTGAAGTCCGCGGGGGAGGGAGCCGGGGAAGCCCGCGTGAGGCCCCCGGCTCCCTCTGTACAACCGCCATTGTGAAGATCCTTTTCCCTCACGCTGGCGGCTGTTTGTGTGAAATGTGCCCCCCAAGCCTTTTTTGCAGCACTTTAAGCAGGTCTGGTCCCTCCCTCCTCTGACACGATGTTAGAGCAGGGAGGGACAGATCTGAAAGGCGCCGGCACTTTAAGCAGATCGGGCGCATGCCCCCCTCCTCCTCCCCATACCTCCGTCCAGCGCTATCTGCTCTTTCCATGCTGCCGGTGCCGCCGTGAAAAAAAACAGAAAGCGGCAGCAGCAGGGAAAGAGCAGGCAGCACTGGAAGGAAGTATGGGGGGAGGGGGGCGTGCGCCCGAGCTGCAAGTCACATAGGGCACGATTGCAGCTCGGTATGGCCCTGTGTGCAAACCTCTTGCATTTCCTCCATATAATCTAATCAGCTTTTTGGTTTGGTTCAGTCTCTGATTGAATTTCTGAAAAAGCCCCGCCCCCTCTAAGGTGGGGGGGGGGGGGCCATCTCATTCTTTGCCTCAGGCAGCAGATTGCCTTGAGCCGCCGCCCCTGGTAGTGATGTCTCATCTCAAGCATCAGGATGTCCTGAAGGCAGAAGTAACTAAATCTGACAGAATTTTAAACATGTTTAGAAAAGATACAGAAAGCAGTGATAAGGCAGTGGTAGGATGAAAGTAATGCTGGATTCTCATTGTTCTCAATGTTCAACTAAGTGTGAAAACTGATATGCTCATGTGCACAGAACAACAGAGAGACAAAAAGTAGAGTTTAGTAGTTATGTGGATGGTACTACTACTTCTACTACTACTTATTTATATAGTGTTACAAGACGTATGCAGCACTTACAGAGACACGTAAGAGACAGTGCCTGCTCCTAAGAGCTTACAATCTAGTCAAGACAGACAACACAAGTGGGGACTAGGATATATCTAGGGGAATGGTAAGGAAATTCATAGGAGATGACAAGGAGATTTGGGGGATCAGGATCCAAAAGCAGTCTCAAAGAGTAAGATTTTAACCTGGATTTGAACAGGGCCACAGACTGAGCTTGACGTATTGACTCAGGTAGTTTGTTCCAGGCAAAAGGAGCAGCAAGGTAGAAAGATCGGTCTGGAGTTGGCAGTAGAGAGAAGGGCACAGATATAAGGGATCCGAGGAAGGGTGTAGGGAGAGAGGAGAGAGGAGAGAGGAAAGGTAGCGAGGAGCAGACAGCTTCAGAAATCATGGCACAGTGTCTGATGAATGTATCATCTGTGATTTAGAGGTATAGACTGCAAAAAAAGAATCAAGCAATGCAAACATTTATAATATAAAAGAAATCAATACTGCCTTGGCCAAAGGTGATCTCTGAAACGGGGGATTGAGCTGATCAATCAGTGGCCCTGTTTCAACTTAATATTCACCAAACCAAAAAAATTCTAATTCTGTTGTCACTTCAGTAACAGTGACACAACCAGGGCTGGGCCATCCACTAGGCAAACTAGGTAGTCGCCTAAGGTGGCAGAACCTGGTGGGTGGCACAGTGATCGCCTTCTCGCCTAACCAGTGGCTCAGTCCTAGGCATGTCCAATGTGCCGCCCACACCGCACTGTGTGCCATTGCTGTGTTGCCCCTAACATCCAGCCTCTCGCTTAGAGTTGATGGGCAGAAGGAAGATCACCTCTTTAGAGCTGCAGCAAGCCTTAAAGCAAGGTTGGATTTCGGGGGTGGCACAGCGACGGCACATGATGGGATGGGGTGCAATGGGAGCAGCACATTGCAGCCCTAGGCAGGCCCAAAAAACCTTGTTCCATCCCTGGACACAACCTCCCTCCATTACCTGGTAAATGTTCCTTTTCTGCTGACATCAACTACAAAAAAAACAAAAGAAGATTTATAGTAAATCCCAATTAAGAAGCAATAGAGTTAAAAATTAGGAAACAAAGCATTGCAAAGGATTTAGCTTTAACTAGTTTTGTCACCTGCTGTATCTTACCACCATTTATTATCATGTATTCACTAAATGCACCCTCATCACACTTCATGATATTCTTGCCTATAACAACTCCAGCACAGCATGGTAAGTGAAAATAGTTTCAAGCAAATCACTCAATATGTCAGGCACAGCATCACTCAGAAAACTCCCTCTTAATTTAACGTGAACAGTAATTTAAGTGGGATAACCTGGTCTTCAAGTGATGGAACAATCAAAGGTCCCTCCAGGACAAGTCGTTAATGTGACCTGTGACACATATATATACTATTCCTTTGCTACAGGAATTGCACTCACTGCTTTTAAATTCTTTGAAGATGGGTAATGCAGGTGCATGCAATAGCTTTCATGATGCAGAGTGTACTCAGAATCAAATATGTTAACGCTTTCACTGCCAAGCTTCAAAGGGCCCGATAATGAAAGGGATTAACACGGTTAGCAGACCTGGATATGAATAATAATGAGGTGCTTTGCATCTCATTATTATTATTTAACTCACATTGTGCTACTGAAACATACATTTATTTTATTTTATTTGACTATTTTTCTATACCACTTTTCTCCAGGTCAAAGCAGTTTACAAGAAACAGTAACAGCTTTGCATAAAACAAGGAACAGGAAACATGCTAACAGAGAATGTACAAGTTCTTCATGTTCTTCATCTGGAAAAGAGGGAGAGAAAAACACTGCTAGATTATAAACTTCTTAAGAATAGAGGATTGAGCACAGCTAACTGTTGGTGGGGTGTGAGATTTATGCTATTATGTCTCCAAAATGCTCCATGAATAGATTGGCAAAGAACAATTTTGACATTTAACACACATTATCTGCAAAAATTGTGTTATTCCCTTAACACATTAGTAACTATCCTTCTCAATCTGCTGTTCAAAACTTCTACTTTGCTCATGTTTAACATCAACCTGCTTCAAGCTGTTTATGTAGCAAACAGAAAATCAAACACCTCCATGCTAGTTGCATTTCTGTTACAACTAATCCAGCTGCTTAACATAAGATCCTTAAATACCTTTCTTTCCTTTCTCAGCATCTCACTTATTTTCTGCATCTTGTGTCAGTAGTTTGCACTGATCTCCTTTCTTCATTTCTTGACATGAGTATACTTTCCCTGCCTATCCTGGAATCTGACAGTATTTGGGTGGAATAAACAGAAGTGTGCAAACCTCTTCAAAATGGGTCAGCAAAGCACTGGCTTGGTGGCTCAGTGGCTGGGCTATGTACCGTAGCTAGGTTCATTTCCCAAGTCAGGTCTTCCACTTCCTAGGTCAACTGGAGTTGGGACTGTTGTGGAGGTAACTTTTAAAGCTTCTGGACAGAGGGAGTCCCAATCCTTGCACAACAGAGGGACCTGATTGCAGCATGCTGGAAGGAACTCTGGTGTACATTCCCCAAGCCAAGGATTGCCTCTGAAATGGCTGAGCTAAGTAATTTGGGGAGGGGGGAGAAGATATAAAATAGGGCAAAAATAAAGGCTTATGGCATAGCAGTCCAGCACAGGCTAATTCCAAATGAATTGAAGGAGAAGAGGAAACTGATGGGCCAAAAAGGGACCAGTAAACAATTTGAGAGACCCAGAAAAGGTCTGAAGTTTTACTAAAAAGATATTCTAAAAATCCAAAGCAGATTCTTAGCACTTAGGGCTAGCTAACCTCACCAAAACATGGCAGAGCTGGGCAAGCCTAGGAGATTAGGCAGAGGAGAACAGAGGTCAACCGAGTTGAGGCCCCAGAGAAGGACGCTGTGAGGATCCTAGTCTGCCTCAGCTTGGCACGTGGATGGTGTTGAGGAGACCATGACAGCTCCTCTAGCTCTAGGTATAGTCAGTGAAGGGTGTGCTAGGACGGGACCATTCACTATCAAGATTGGGGAAGGGAGGTAGAGGGGAAGCTGCATCATTTGTTAATGCTGTTTGGAGTAGCCATAATTGGGCAACCTTGAGCCAGCTGATTGGTTTCTCCATGTCTACCCCTAGCTCCCCCATAACTGAACACATAGCTCTGGTGTGTGCTGCTTTTATCACTGATCACAGTTTATTGTGAAAGCTGTAGGAGGGAACACCAAACCACATTAAAATACATATTATCAAAGCTGTTTTGGGTATTAGTGCAGATGTTTTATGCGGTACATATTTACATATCATTAGCTTATTATATCCTGCAGTAAGTTAATTTCCTAGTTAAAAAATCTGCTTTAATTTTTTTAATGAAGATTTGTACCAGTGTTTTTACATTGATGCCTTAGGTAGTAAAAATAGCCCATGCCACTTTGAAACATGATCATTTACTTTAATCTCAGAATCTAACCACACTCTCAGGATTTAGGCAATCTCTATGAAGAGAATCGAAACATTGTCCCATGAGATCTCAATAGCGGGTAGTTATCTGAGCCTAACCACAGGAGCTCAGTCTTTCTTAAATTCATTTTCAACTTGTGAATCACAAACCATTGGCTAACACTGTCCATCACAGATGGTATCCTAATTAATACAGTCTCCTTTCCTTAGATTAGTGAAACCTCATTCCTACTGTCCTCATAATATCCAAAGGTGAAATCATGTAAATATTAAGTAGATACAATGATGGACCCAAAAGCCCCAAATCCAGACTTTTGACTACATGTCTCCAACATTTGTTGACCTCCATCCTCTAAGAAGGATTGAAACCACTGTTACACCTTTCTACCAATCCTCTATTTTTTTTTCTAACTCCACAGCAACAGCCTTCTTTCCTGCTTTACACCTATTTGTTCTTTCTGTATTGTCTATGCACATATCCACTCCAGCGTAATCCATGGCCCTTGCAACCCACAACATGTCCATTTGGGGCATGTCCTTGGAACTATGGGTACACGGCATGCACAAGTCATCTACGGGGCCCCTGTCAGGTTAACAGTTCCCTGTGCACCATGGGATTCATGACATCATGCAGATGCCATCAGCTGATATATACCAGTGTGTTCAGGTATGCCATTAGGCACATCATGGGGCATATACATGGTACATCACTGCAGCAAATCAGAACAGACTGGCACTGCCAATGCAGAGGCCACACACCCATTGCCCCACTCTCTGCCAGAAAATAATGGGGTTGCAAATAGACCAAACCAGAACCATAGTCACCGGCTCATATATATGGCCTGCACATACTACAACTCAGTCTACTCACCCATTCATATTTTCTGGGTGTTTGGATCTCACCTGGGTATAGGGGACATACAAAAACTTGCATGAGGGACCCCAGGAAAGGGTATTGGGAACAAGTCTCAGCAGGGCCATACCAAGGGCTGTGCGAGTGGTGCGGCTGCACAGGGTGCAAGCACAGAAGGGAGCGCCAGTATCATCACTGAGCTTCCAGGAAGCTCAATATGAGTGAATTACTGAACGTGGCTGGGTGGAGGGGGAGGGGGGTGCCAGATCCCTTAGTCACACAGGACGCTTTTCTAGCTTACTATGGTCCTGGGTCTCAGGCTTCAATAGGATCAGGAAGGCTGAACACCCCCACCATGCAACAGGTGGTTGGAGCTAACAATAAACAACATGTACAGGTGTGTAGCAAAGCCTACATAGATTGGTTCCCTCCCCTGAGTGGAGTGTATCTGCACCTAGTCAGGCAGCAGACAGATAGGGTCATGTAAGGACATGCCTTGCTCTGTGTGCCTGCAATTGGCTAATGTTACGCATCGCCGCCCAGTGCCCACCAAGTGATAATATATACTGTAAATTAGGCACCTAAATTTATGGACACGTGTCTGCTAGTCCACATGTATGTGTACTTAATGCCAAATATGTGACCCATTATGAAATATGTGCCTCTCAACACAAGCCCAAACATAGACATTCAGCACTACTTCTCATCACAGGAGTGCTTCAAGTCAGAGAAAATGCAACTTTGCTCCAGGGGAGCTATGGCTCCTTGTCAAAGAGGTGAAGGCACACAATGGCATCCTGTATGGTACGGCTGACACCAAGGTGTCTACACACCACAAAGCCTTTCTGTGTATGCCCTCACATGGGGAAGGAGAACACTGTTTCCACATCAACATCCTTCTGTAGCTTGGAAAGCATGTAGTACAACTGTTTCATCATGTCACTACCCCCACTGAAGTGTAAATATGGGCTGAACTATCTCTGCATGAGGGGATTGTCCAAATGTCATAGGCATGCCATGTGTCTGTAGCACACTTCCGCATATACACTTTCTCTCTGGTGGATTTTTGCTGGATTTCAAAAGACATCAGTGCTCAGTCCACACAGGGTCATTCAGTCCAATAACACCCATTCCTTGTCCACTGTGACATCCCTTGTTCAACAGGGTCCCACACATGTAAATGAGGTGGCCAGACCCTCCAATGCTCAAAAGAAAAAAGAGCAGGGGTACTAGAGTAGAGAACAAATCTTTTATTATGCCCAACACAGCCATGTTTCGGCAAACAATTGCTTGTGTTTGGGCAGATTTGTCTGAACACTGTATATTAACTAATAAAGCCACAAGCTGATATAATTAGTTTTCCAGTGCTCAGCCAGGACCTATACTCCAGCACCAGAGGCTTGCCAGTCAGCCAACATCTTCACAGAGCCAACACAAGCACAGGATGGTAGGGATGGACTCGGGTGGTTCTATCATTAGGCCAACTGAGGCAGTGGCCTCAGGTGGCAGTTTCTAGGGGGCGGCACTGATTTGCCACTCGCTAGAAACTGCCTACGATAGAGCCGCTACCCGGTAAGCCGGGTAAGTGCAGCATGAGGGTGCCGGCAGAGGGGGGAGGTCGAGGACATCGCCTCTGCCGCAGCTTCCGCTTTGCTGCTGCCGCCGCTGCTTCCACTTCACCGCCACTGCCGCTGCTGCTTCCAACAAGAAAGCAGCCACAGGAACATTTTTCTGTTCCCGCGGCTCTGCTTTTAAACTGCTGGGTCACGGAGTTTCCAAAGGCCTTAAACTCCACGACTCAGCAGTTTAAAAATTAACAGAGCCGCAGGAACAGAGAAATGTTCCCGCGGCTGCTTTCTTTTTTTTTAAAGGATGCATCAGTGATGGGGGGAGGAGGGAAAGGAGCTGGAAGGGAGCAGACAGGGGGGACTGGAGGGGAGCAGAAATGGGGGAGAGCTGGAAGGGAGCAGACTGGGAGGCCTGGAAGGGAGCAGACATGAGGGGATCTGGAAGGGAGCAGACAGGAAGACCTGGAAGGGAGCAGATATGGGGGGGGAGCTGGAAGAGAGCAGACAGGGGGACCTGTAAGGGAGCAGACATGGGGGGGAGCTGGAGGGGAGCAGAGCAGACATGGGGGGGGGCTGGAAAGAAACAGACATGGGCGGAGGAGCTGGAAGGGAGCATAAGAACATAAGATATGCCATACTGGTTCAGACCAAGGTCCATCAAGCCTAGTATCCTGTTTCCAACAGTGGCCAATCTACGTCATATGTACCTAGCAGTTTCCCCAAAAAACACAGGTTCCACAATGCTTGTACTGGGTCAAGAATTGATAGCCTGGGTCCCTTCTTAATAATGGTTTATGGACCTTTCCTCCAGGAACTTGTCCAAACCTTTTTTAAACCCAGCTACACTAACAGCCTTTACTATATCCTCTGGTAACAAATTCCAGAGTTTGATTACACATTCAGTGAAAAAATATTTTCTTTTATTAGTCTTAAATAGTTTACCCTGTAGCTTCATTGCATGTCCCCTAGTCTTTCTATATTCTGATAACATAAACAATTGATCTACGTTTACCCGTTCCACTCCGTTCATTAATTTATAGACTTCTATCATATCTCCCCTCAGCCGTCTCTTTTCCAGGTTAAAGAGCCCTAATCTTTTTAGCCTTTCTTCATAGGGGTATCCCTCCATCCCCTTTACCATTTTGGTGGCTCTTCTCTGAACCTTTTCTAATAACGCCATATCCTTTTTAAGATATGGCGACCAGAATTGCACACAATATTCACGGTGTGGTCTCACTAAGGAACGATATACAGGCATTATAATATCTTTTGTTTTATTTTTCATTCCTTTCCTTATGATACCTGGCATTCTATTTGCTCTCTTGGCTGCCGCTGCACACTGGGCCGATGGTTTTAACGTTATCCACAATGACGCCTACATCTTTTTCCTGGGTGGTGGTTCCTAATGTGGAACCTTGCATCGTGTAACCATAGTTTGGGTTGTTCTTCCCTAGGTGGATAACTTTGCACTTGTCCACTTTAAATTTCATCTGCCATTTTGATGCCCAGTCTTCCAATTTATCAAGATCCTCTTGCAATTTTCCACAATCCTCTTGGGTTTTAACAACTTTAAATAGTTTTGTGTCATCTGCAAATTTGATAACCTCACCCGTTATTCCCCTTTCCAAGTCATTTATGAATATGTCAAAAAGCAGCGGACCCAGCACAGATCCCTGGGGTACACCACTATTCACCTTTCTCCATTGGGAAAATTGGCCATTTAGCTCTACCCTCTGCTTTCTATCTTTTAACCAGTTCCTGATCCACAATAGTGCACTGCCTCCTATCCCATGACTATTTAGTTTTGCCAAAAGTCTCTGATGAGGGACCTTGTCAAAGGCTTTCTGAAAGTCCAGATACACTATATCAACCGACTCACCTTTGTCCACCTGTTTATTCACACCTTCAAAAAAACATAACAGATTAGTAAGACAAGATCTTCATTGTCTAAAGCCATGATGGCTGTCTCCCATTAGGCCATGACTATCTACATGCTGAGTAATTTTGTTCTTTATGATGGTTTCTACCATTTTTCCTGGTACTGACGTCAGGCTCACCGATCTGTAGTTTCCCGGATCACCCCTGGAACCCTTTTTAAAAATTGGCGTTACATTGGCCATCCTCCAATCTTCAGGTATTATAGATGATTTTAATGAAAATTCACAGATTACTAATAGCAGGTCTGCAATCTCATATTTCATTTCTTTCAACACCCTTGGATGTATACCATCCGGCCCAGGTGATTTGCTACTCTTCAGTTTATCTAAGCATTGCAATATATCTTACCGATGTATCGATATTTCCTTCAATTCTTCCGCACCTTTAAATACCACTTCTGTCATGGGTAACATCCCTACATCTTCCTCAGTAGAGACTGAAGCAAAGAATTCATTCAGTCTCTCCGCTATCACCTTGTCGCCTCTTAGTGCCCCTTTAACCCCTCTATCATCTAATGGACCAATTGACTCTCTCACCGTTCTTTTGCTACGAATGTATTTGAAAAAGTCTTTATTTCGTGTTTTTGATTCTGCAGCAAGCTTCTTCTCAAATTCTCCCTTTGCCTGCCTTATCAATGCCTTGCATTTGACTTGCCAGGGCTTGTGCTGTTTCCAGGTTTCGTCGTTTGGCTCTTTTTCCATTTTCTGAAAGATGTTTTTTTGGCAACAACAGTCTCTCTGACCTCACCTTTAAACCATGCTGGTAGTTTTTTGGACTTCTTCCACTTTTCTTAAAGCATGGAATACAGCTGGTCTGGGCTTCCAAGATAGTATTTTTAAACAACACCCAAGCTTGATGTAAGTCTTTAACCTTTGCAACTGCTCCTTTTAGTTTTCTCTTAACTATTTTCCTCATTTTATCATAGTCTCCCTTTTGAAAGTTAAAAGGTAGTACTGTGGATTTCCTTACTATCCCTCCTCCACTAATTAAATTAAATGCGATCATGCTATGATCACTATTGCCAAGTTGCCACAACACCCTTATCTCTTGCACTAGATCTATGGACTAGGACTATGTCTAATATGGCTTCCCCTCTGGTCGGTTCATGAACCAGCTGCTCCAAGAAGCATTTATTTCATCTGGGAACTTTATCTCCTTAGCATGTCCTGCCGTGACACTGACCCAGTCGATACCAGGGTATTTGAAATCACCCATTATTATTACTGCGCTGTAACTTTAGTTAGCTTCCTTGATTTCTTTGAGCATTTCATCATGCATTTGTTCATTCTGTCTAGGCGGTCGATAGTACACCCCCACTGCCATCGCCTTCCCCTTTTTACATGGAATTTCAATCCATAGAAATTCTACAGCAAATTTTGTTTCCTGCAAATCTTTAATCCTTTCTGACTCAATGCCCTCTCTAACATAGAGCGCAACCCCTCCACCACTTTGATCAGCTCTATCATTACGATATATATTTGTACCCAGGTATCACAGTGTCCCACTGGTTGTCCTCCTTCCACCATGTCTCTGATATTCCAATCATATCTAACCTCTCATTTAGTGCTATATATTCTAACTCTCCCATCTTATTTTTTAGACTTCTAGCATTTGCATACAAGCATTTTAGAGACTGTATTTTATTCATATTAATCTGGCTATTGGTAGACATGGGTAATTTGGGATCTTTAAGCTCTGTCTGCTCCATACTCGAGGGCATTTGGGCTACTTTATTTTTTGGAAAATCTCTGCTTTTGCTAGTATCCTTCAAGGATACATTCTTCTGAACCATGCGCTCTTGGGCGACTGTTGTCTTTCCCCTATTATCTAGTTTAAAAGCTGCTCTATCTCCTTTTTAAAGGTTAATGCCAGCAGCCTGGTTCCATCCCGGTTAAGGTGAAGCCCATCCCTTGGGAAGAGCCCCTCCTTTCCCCAGAATGTTCCCCAGTTCCTAACAAATCCAAAACCCTCATCTCTGCACCATTGTCTCATCCACGCATTGAGACTCCAGAGCTCTTCCTGCCTTTAGGGTCCTGCACGTGGAACGGGAAGCATTTCGGAGAACGCTACCCTGGAAGTTCTGGATTTCAACTTCCTACCTAAAAGCCTAAATTTAGCCTCCATAACCTCCCTACCACATTTTCCTATATCATTGATACTGACATGTACCAAGACAGCAGACTCCTCCCCAGCACTATCTAAGACCTTATCTAGGTGGCGCGTGAGGTCCGCTACCTTCGCACCAGGCAGGCATGTTACCAGGCAATCCTCACGTCCACCAGCCACCCAGCTATCTACATGCCTAATGATCGAATCACCAACTATAACGGCTGTCCTAACCCTTCCCTCATGGCCACATGGCCCTGGAGAAACTTCCTCGGTATGAGAGGGTTTTACAATACCTGGAGGACAGGTCCTAGTTACAGGATCACTTTCTGCCACACCAGGGTGATGCTGTCCTGTCACGTGACCTCTCTCCTCCATGGCAACAGGGATGTTGCCAGACTGGAGGTGGGACTTCAGGACTATATCCCTGTAGGTCTCGTCTATGTACCTCTCTTTCTTTCTTATGTTTTCCAAGTCTGCTACTCTAGCCTCTAGAGAACGGACTCGTTCCCTGAGAGCAAAGAGCTCCTTGCACCTAGTGCACATGTAAGACCTCTCACCAATTGGGAGAAAGTCATACATGTGACGCTCAATGCAAAAGACTGGAAAGCCCCCATCTCGCTGCTGGACTGCTGTCTGCATCTTAGTTTTAAGCTTGTGTTTAGATTTGTAAGTTCTTTACTTACTAAGGGTTGCTATGGATATTTATACTAATAAACTGTACCTAATATATTTAATATACCTTGTTCACCTGAAACTTAATTAATCCCAGGTCCTTAGTGTATGACTGATTTGGATAACGAGCTTCACCTGAGAGCACCTCCTTTCCTTTAAGATGTGTAAGTACCTATAAAGCTACGATTATCCCAGGGGTGGGTGGGTATTGGGGAGGGAGAGAGGGAGAGAGGGAAATAACACTTATTAAAAGAGGGCTGCTACACAGTACCCTGTCCTGTGCTTCTGAGGTAAGCTGTGACCAACTTCCTGGGTGATTAACAGTCAATGCTGGATAGAAGGATTCTTTCAAAATGGCCTTTTGACCTGCCACCTGGTGTTAACACCTATTGAAAAGGTTTCACAGGTCTCTTGCCCCTTAGGTAGAAGGCCTCTTTGTAAAGGTCTCTAGAAGACTTTATTTGTTGCTCACAGAGTACTGACCCTGTTTTGCCTTTTATGCTAAGTTATATTCTGATTTGATTTAAAATACAGCTCTTTGCTGCTGCTAGATTCTGACTTATTATGAAATTTAAACTACATGCTCTCTGCTGGGTTCTAAATTTAACCAGAAAGCTCTCTTCTGTGTTTTAAATTTAAACTAAAAGTACTTTGCTGATACTAGGCCCTGGGTGACTACTAAATTTAAACTACAAGCTCTCTGCTGGGTATGGAATGTAACCAGAAAGTTCTCTTCTGTGTTTTAAATTTAAACTTAAACTGCTGCTACTAGGCCCTGACTGATTTAATAAAAAACACTGGGTTCACAGATTAATTAGCTTTAATACAAAGAAGTCCTTTCAGAAAATTCCCAGAAGTATATACTCACAATTGCAGATCTCTCTCCAGAAGTAGCAGTCCCGTTTTCTAGTCCTTCAGACAGGGGGGCCTGGAAGGAAGCAGACATGGGGGAGCTGGAAGAGAGGAGACAGGGAGGCCTGGGAGGGAGCAGACATGGGGGAAGCTGGAATGGAGGAGACAGGGAGGCCTGGAAGGGAGTAAATATCAGGGGAGCTGGAAGGGAGTAGACAGGGGGGCCTGGAAGAGAGCAGACATGGGGGGAGCTGGAAGGGAGCAGAGCAGACATGGGGGGGAGCTGGAAGGAAGCAGACATGGGGGGAGGAGCTGGAAGGGAGCAGAGCAGACATGTGGGGGAGCTGAAAGGAAGCAGACATGTCGGGAGGAGCTGGAAGGGAGCAGACAGGGGGACTTGGAAGGGAGCATAGCAGACATGGTGAGGGGGGTTGCTGGAAAGGAGCAGAAACGTGGTGGGGGAGAGCTGGAAGGGAGCAGACATGGGGGGGGGAGCTGGAAGGGACCAGACAGGGGGGCCTGGAAGGGAGAAGACATGGGAGGGGAGCTGGAAGGGAGCAGACAGGGGAGAGCTGGAAGGAAGCAGATAGGGGGGAGCTGGAAAGGAACAAAGCAGACATGGGGGGGGGGAATGGAAGGGAGCTGACACCCAGGGATGGCACTGGAAGGCGAATGGACAGAAGAAAGGGTGACTGGAAGGGAACTGGCATGGGAAGAGGCACTGGGACTGGAAGTTCGTTGATACCTGGCATGGTATTTTAACTAGAAGGGGCTGGACGATGTGGAAGGAAGGGGACTGGAAGAAAATAGACACCAGTCGTGGTACTGGGAAGGCAAGGGGGTTGGTACTGGGAGGGGAGGATGTAAAGGATGCTGACACTAGGGAGAGCTACTGGGACTTAAAAAAGACTGATGGAAGAAAATGAAGAAAGCAAAAGAAGAGACAAGAAATGGCAGTTGGATTATAGACCATAGAAAAAGAGCTAAGAGAAGACAGAGGAAAACAGAAACCTCAGATTGGGACCAGCATGATCAAAAATCATCAGACAACAAAGGTAGAAAAAATAATTTTATTTTCAATTTAGTGATTGGACTTTGCGCTATCTTTATATTTTACACTGTATCGGGGAACTGCATCTCTTTTTTATCTGGTGTGGCACCACATGCGGAGTCTGGCTTCTTGGGATTTCATTTTAATTTTTATCTACATATTTTTATTTTTGCTTTAGACTGTGGTCACTTATTCTGTACTTGGTGAGGATCTGTGTTCTGAGTGTGCGACCAAGGCCAGGTGTTCTGTTAACATGGAGCTTGTATGTAGGGATCTGTACTGTAGTAATTTGACTTGTTCAGCTTTTCAAATAGGTGTATAGATGTTTTGGAGCCCATTGCAGTGTTTATAGTGCTGCTTTTTTCTGGGTAGGCCCCTTATTGTATGAGTTTTGGAAGTGTATGCTGGTATGGTATGGTAGATTTTGCCTTGCAGATCTTCAGTGACTTTAGTAGGGTTTTATATTAGTTCCCAATATGCCTGGTACTGGAGAATATTTGTTGTTGGTGAGATGACCAGAATCAGATTTGTTTTTTTAATATATTGAGTTCTGTGGGTGAATTTCCTACCTCTGCTCTGCACCCATTGTTGAGGAGAGGATTCTGTGAATGCAAAATTTATGTCCAAAAAGAAAAAGCAAGCACCATAACACAGTTTATAACAACAAAATACAAATGAATTAAAATTCGGGGCTCTAAACTGCTGTAGTTCTCGCTCTTTCTTTTAGTTCCTTGGTGTGCAAACATCTTGCATTTGCTCCACATTATCTAATCGACTTTTTGATTTGGTTCAGTCCCTGCCTGGAGTTTTGAAAAAGATCCCATCCCTGGGGAGGGGGGGCCCATCTTATCCCTCACCTCAGGCAGCAGATTGCCTTGAGCTGCCCCTGGATGGACTGGACGAAGAAGCTCATGAGGAGGATGAACCTGCACCTGGAGAGCAATCAGAATGCCTGCTAAAGAGTGTAGGATGGTGGGAATATAGTTAATGAGGCAGATTCTGCCAAGATATACAGCAACAGCATGCCAGAAGATGTGGAAGAAGAGATGAAGCTGATGCCTGAGTAGCCTGTACTGCCAGATGTGGAGCTGGAAGAGGATCACCGGGAGCATCCAGAGCTGGAAGTTGAGGGGACTGTCAGAAGCCACAATATTGTCAGGCCTGCAGGAAGACAGGATCTACTACTGGATGTGGCCAATGCCATTTCACAGCAGCAGGATGACGTGAGGGAGGAGGTTCCAGAAATCAGATGTGACCTGCAGGAACTTTGAAATATCATTAAGCAGGGCTTCAGCAGCATAAAGTAAGAGCTGTGACCTCTGCATGTAGAGCTCCAATCCCTGAACACCACCTTAGCATTCCTGGCACCTCTCCATGATCTTCAGCTCCCCACACCATTGATCCTTAACCATATTTAACCTACCTCACCATGCCCCTTTGTCTAGCCAAGGTACAGCTATATAGCTATGCCTGATCTTCCCTGACTTCCATAGGGAGGCCAGGCACGGACAAATGGTGGCACCAGGTGTTCCAGCATCCTCTGGAGATGCTGTGGCATCTGGGCCTGTGCCACATCAGAGTGGCTGCTTACATCCCCCTTGCTCTCTCCCCAAGCGTGGGCATGGAAGGGGCAAGCCTTAGGTTCAGACAGTGTGTGGCTGAATGCTGCATGGGATATGGAAATTGCCTATGGCTTTCATGGACTGTCTTAGTCATTGATATGAATTTGCTATGGGTAGACACACAACCTCATAGGGACATATGCTTGTGTTTACACCCATAGGACAGGCAGGTGCACACATACCTAATACAAATGGGTTCTGCTTTACAGGTATGCTGTACATTGTTCTTTTCTAACCTTTTCCTTCTGTAATGGGAGGGTTTCAGATGATCATGGCCATGTGTTATTTGGCCCTTGCTATGAGGAGATAGGTACTTTGGGGAAGTGCTACAGCACTCATCACATACACAATACACACATCACACCATTTCCAGAATAAACACTTGCACTTACCACTAGAAAGTGAGTCTACATGAGGTCATTTATGGCTGCCAGCAGGCTTGTGGAGGTGTCAGCATCACCTCTTCATCACAGTCACTGTGTGTTGATTGTTCTTCTGGTTTGGCATCCTGCGGGTGACAGCCAGATTGTGCAGCATACAGCAAGCAAGAAATACATCACAACATTTGGCTAGGGTGTATAGCAGTCTTCCCCAACCTGTTAAGGCACTTGAATCTGTTCTTCAGGATTCTGAATGTCTGCCTGGTTTGTCTGTGTGTCCTGTTGTAGTTCTGCTCTGTTTGTCCCTCTATTACCTGTTGGGGTGGAACATAAGGTTTATTAGTTGGCTACCAGCTGAATATGTGGGAAGTTAGCATAGGGGGTCCTGTCTTCGGTTGGTCTTCCCATGTCCCTATCTGTGGCCCAGCCATGCAGCATGTGAATGCTGCTGTTAGGGCCGGCCCGTCCATTGAGCGAGAATGTTTTTTGCACAGGGCCCCGCGTTTCAGGGGGCCCCGCGCAAAAAACATTCTGATCCAAAAGTAAAATAAAAAAAGCTGTCTGCTGCCGCTTCCGGGGCCGCCGCGGCAGAATCGAGTGTGCCGCAGGGCCCCCCCTGTGCCCGGCAGAGCCTGCCCTCCCCTGTATCACCTCTCTTTTCAGCGGCAGTCACACGTGCCGGCTTTCAGAGCGCATGGGGAGAGTTTCTCCCTCGCTGCTCTGTTAAGCCCGCGGGGGCTGATGGGAACTCCCATCAGCCCCCGCAGGCTTAACAGAGCCGCGAAAGGGAAACTAGTCCCTTCGCGCTCTGAAAGCCGGCGTGTGTGACTGCCGCTGGAAAGAGAGGTGATACAGGGGAGGGCAGGCTCTGCCGGGCACAGGGGGGGGGCCCGCGGCACACTCGATTCTGCCGCGGCGGCCCCGGAAGTGGCAGCAGACAGCTTTTTTTTATTTTAAATTTTCCCTGGGCTGGGCTGGGCTGGGGGGGGGGGTAGGAGTGGTGATGGGTGATGGGCACTGGGGGGGGTTAGGAGTGGTGATGGGCACGGGGGGGTTAGGAGTGGTGATGGGCTATGGGGGGCTTAAACTAAAAATTGGGTGATGGGGGATTAGGACTGGAAGTGGGTTGATGGGGGGTTAGGACTGGTAATGGGCTATGGGGGGGCTTAAACTAAAATTGGGTGATGGGGGATTAGGACTGGAAATGGGCTGGTGGGATTAGGACTGGAAGTGGGTTGATGGGGGGTTAGGACTGGTAATGGGCTATGGGGGGCTTAAACTAAAAATTGGGTGATGGGGGATTAGGACTGGAAATGGGCTGGTGGGATTAGGACTGGGAGTGGTCTGATGGGGAGGTTAGGACTGGTAATGGGCTATGGGGGGCTTAAACTAAAAATTGGGTGATGGGGGATTAGGACTGGAAATGGGCTGGTGGGATTAGGACTGGGAGTGGGCTGATGGGGAGGTTAGGACTGGTAATGGGCTATGGGGGGTTTAAACTGAAAATTGGGTGATGAGGGATTAGGACTGGAAATGGGCTGGTGGGATTAGGACTGGGAGTGGGCTATGGGGGGCTAGTAATGGGTTGGGGGGGTTGCTAGGACTGGCAATGGGCTGAGTGGAAGGGGGCTTGAACTGCAAATAGCTGATGGGGACGGGGCTTGGAATGGAAATGGGCTGAGGGGAAGTGGGGGGCTTGAACTGCAAATAGCTGATGGGGAGGGGGACTTGGAATGGAAATGGGCTGAGTGGAAGGGGGCTTGAACTGCAAATAGCTCATGGGAAGGGGGGCTTGGAATGGGCTCTTAGGGGAGGGAGCTAGGACAGGAAATGGGCTGATGGAGGGGCTAGGATAGGACTGGGAATTGGGTGTTGGGGGGAGCTAAGATTGGAAATGGGCTGTGGTGGGGGCTTGGATTGAAATGGACTCATGGAGGGGCTAGAACTGGAAGTAGGCTCATGGGGGGCTTGGATTAGAAATGGGCTGAGTGGAGGGGAGCTAGGATTTAACATGGGCTGATGGTGGGGCTAGGAAAGGACTAGAAATGGGCTGATGGGAGGCTGGTATTGGAAATGAGCTGATGAAGGGACTCGGATAGGACTGGAAATGGATGGGGGAGCTAGGACTGGAAATGGACTGATGGGGGGCCAGGACTGGAAATGGGCTGATGTGGGGACTAGAAGGGAGCGGATACTGGGTGGGGCTGGAACTAAAAGGGAGCTGATGTTGGGGGAGATTAGAAGGGGATGGGGCTGGGAGAGTGAAATGGAGAGGGGAAAAATATTTTGTGTGGGAGGGAAGAAAAATGTACAATTGGCCGGGTATTGGGAGACTAAGTGGGGATTGAGGATGGAGGGGTAAAATTTGAGTGGATGAAATAGGAATGAGGAAAGAGCAAAGGAGAAAGATTATTATGTTAAAGCAGATGTAGAGAGAGAATGGAAAAAAACTAGAAGAGAAGAAAGGACAAATGGACAGCAGACGATGGAGAGATAGCAGAAGACACAAATAAACCAGAAGAAAGCGGCTGGAACAATTGCAACTGAAAAAAAAATGCACAAAAGGTACAAAGATATCACTTTATTTTGAATTTATTAACTGGAATATGTCAGCTCTGGGAAATGTGCATCATTAATGTCTGTGCTTTGTTTAGTACAAGAGGAAATTAATATATAGTTTTATTTCTACATTGTTGTTGTACATTCCAAGTTTGGCTTTTAGGGTTCCCAGTTTAATTATTGTCTTCCTGTTTTTAAATTGTGATTCCTTGTTTGGTGATGGTCTATGTTCTGCATGTGTAACTGAGCTGAGGTATTCTGTTTATGTAATTCCTATTTGACATTGTCACTTGTTCTCTTTCCCCAGTAGGTCATGTATTGTTATTCTCTGAAATGTATTGGTTTAATATTTGCAGTGTTGCCTTTTGATAGGTAGGGTATGGTGCTTTATGAGTCCTGGTAGTGCTGTTAGGATACGGTGGGTTTGCTCTGGGTTCTAAATGGGCAGTGTTTGTAGTAGTTCCTAATGTGCCTGGCGGTTGGCACTGGATTATAGTAATGTAGAAATATTTGTCTTTCTTTATCCATACACTCATGAAGAGGCATGTTTACTAAAAGTTAGTGTATGGTAACATTATGCAAATATTTATGCAAATGAGGCCCCTTATGCAAATGAGGCCCCGCACCGAGTCTCCGCACATGGCCCCGCACCCCCCTTGGGCCGCCCCTGGCTGCTGTCAGTGGATACTGTGTATGTATGTGTGTGAGTGTGTGTGTGTGTGTCTATGCAGTGCATGTGTCTCTTGTCTGTGCTGTGTGTGTCTGCCTATGCTGTGGGCGTGCCTATGCTCAATGTGTGTGTGTGTGTGCCTACTCTCAGTGTGTGCTTGTGTGCCTCTTATCTGTGCCATGTGTGTGCCTATGTTCTGTGTGTGCCTATGTTCTGTGTATGTGCCTATTCTCAGTGTGTCTCTTGTCTATGCTTTGTGCGTCATGCTCAATGTGTGTGGTGCCTATTCTCAGTGTGTGTGTGTGTGTGTGTGTGTGTGTCTATGCTGTATGTGTGGCTAAGCTGTGTGTATGTGAGTGTCTCTCATCTATGCTGTGTGTATGCCTAAGCTCAGAGTGTGTGTGTGTGTGTGCGTGTATGTCATCTGTGCTGTGTCTATCTCTCGTCTGAGCTGTGTTTATGTCTATTCTCTTTGTGTATATGCCTATTCTGTGTGTGTGTCTTTTATCTGTGCTGTGTGCTCACCTAGAAACCATCCACCTGCAATCTGGCCACTCTAGAAATGATCATATATGCCTGAATGTGACAGAATGTACGCATCCTGACAAGAGCTGAGGTAGCAGGCATACACATCTGTGACGAGGCGTCTTGCATGTAAACCACCTGCATGTTTAGAGAGTTGAAGGTTTTGTGGTTGTGGTATGATGCCTTCCTTCCCACAGGTGTCCTGACAGCAATGTGGGTGCAGCCAATTATTCCTAGAACAGAGGGGAAGTGTGCCAGCTTATAGGAGTCGCTCACTGTTGATATTGCTGCTGCACAGACTTAGGGAAGACAATGTAGTCTGTGTTTCTTCTTAACAGGGGCTCTAAGAACTGAGCCATGCAAGTGAGAGATGGATGCCTGGCTGATGTCTGCTGCAGCCCCATGAGGTATTTGGAAGGTTCCTTTGGTTAGGAAAGCTAGGGCTGCATCACCTTCAGGTTCATTGGCAGGGCTCTGCCCCTCTATGCTATGGACTCCAGGTCAGTCTCCATCTAGTCGTACAGGTGCACTATAGCCTCTGTGTCAAATCTAAACTGCTACATGCATTCCCTCTCTGTGAGGTCCATAAATTGTGTCCTGGGCCTATACACTCTTGGCAGTTCCTCCTCCTCCTCTGTTACCTCTCTTCTCTACACATGAGCACACATAGTAACCACTTCTGAGCCACACTCTTGCTTGGCTGTGGTCTCTCCAGCAGCACACCCTACCACCAGCACCTGGACCCACCACCAGCACCCACACTTATTACCACCCGGCACCCTCACACTGGAATATACACCCACTCAGACAACTGCAGACAAAGACTCACATTGGCATCCATGTTTCACAGCACACACTAGTATACACATCCTGTCACTCACAGGATAGTAGAGGGTGGGGGCCACAATGGGAGATGGCTAACTCAGGAAGTGAAGCAAGGGTGGGTTGGGGGATGGGAGTCCGTCCGGCTGAAGACTTGGTGATGGTGGTCACTATCTGGCAAGGGGTTAGGGCAGCAGGAGAGTGACAATGCAGTTTGGATCGTGGATGCCTCGGGACAGTGGGTGTGGAGTGATATAGGACTAACCACTCAGTAGAATGCTAAACAGCAGGTACAGCAAACACACACTGCAGGTTATAAAAGACTTCTTTACCCTGGTCTGGTCAATATCAGGGATGGCCCAAAGGGGGTGAAGGGCCATGTGCGAAGACTCATTGTTGATCCACATTTGCATGAGGGGCCTCATTTGTAGAAATATTTGTATAATGTTAACATGAACTAACTTTAAGTAAACATGCCTCTTGATGAGTGTCTGGATAAAGAAAGACTACCAGATTTCTACATTACTATAATCCAGTGCCAACCGCCAGGCACATTAGTGAGTATTTTAAACACTGCCCATTTAGAACCCATATATATACACCCCAAGGAATCAACACTCCAAATCCCAAAAACAAATCTTGATTCCACTCATAGCACCTTGTGGAACTATTACTTCATTGCTGGATATACTCATGTGCTCCCAAAGTTTCAAAGACTAATGTATGTGCAACCAATGACTCATAAATTTTTGTCGGATCGCTCACCTTGAAAGGGAAGTATCCCATTCTCGGAGTGAGCCCTCCATTTTAATCAATTTTATAACATGCCACCCATGGGCTATTTAAAAACCTGACTCCACGACACCTGTCGCCGTCAGAATCCACATAGCAAGTCAATAAAAGTTAGGAAGCTCGTTCATGCTGGTAAACCACTCTCATAATCAGTCCATCTCTCATACAGCGACTGACGTAAGGTAGAGAAAAAAGTACTTAGCTTCCTCAAAGGAATGGAAGGAGAAGATAAATCGGCTGGAGCACAAACAATCTCTCCACAGCTCATCCAATCAAATGGGTACAGCTCCAACGCCGAAAAGGCATTCCTTCCCTTCAGCGAGGACCCCTGATATTCGGCATTGGGAAGGAATGCCTTTTCGGCGTTGGAGCTGTACCCATTTGATTGGATGAGCTGTGGAGAGATTGTTTGTGCTCCAGCCGATTTATCTTCTCCTTCCATTCCTTTGAGGAAGCTAAGTACTTTTTTCTCTACCTTACGTCAGTCGCTGTATGAGAGATGGACTGATTATGAGAGTGGTTTACCAGCATGAACGAGCTTCCTAACTTTTATTGACTTGCTATGTGGATTCTGACGGCGACAGGTGTCGTGGAGTCAGGTTTTTAAATAGCCCATGGGTGGCATGTTATAAAATTGATTAAAATGGAGGGCTCACTCCGAGAATGGGATACTTCCCTTTCAAGGTGAGCGATCCGACAAAAATTTATGAGTCATTGGTTGCACATACATTAGTCTTTGAAACTTTGGGAGCACATGAGTATATCCAGCAATGAAGTAATAGTTCCACAAGGTGCTATGAGTGGAATCAAGATTTGTTTTTGGCATTGAGAACCCATAGCAAATCCACCGTATCATAACAGCACTACCAGGACTCACAAAGCACCAAACCCTACCTATCAAAAGGACAACACTGCAAATATTAAGCCAGTACATCTCAGAGAATACCAATACATCTCCTAATGGGGAAAGAGAACAAGTGGGACTGCCACATAGAAACTACATAAACAGAATACCTCAGCTCGGTTACCCATGCAGAACATAGACTGTCACCAGACAAAGAACAAGAGACCACAATTTAGAAATAGAAAGACAATAATTAAACTGGGAAAACCAAAAGCCAAAGTTGGAACATAGAACAACACTGGAGAAATAAAACTATAAATGAATTTCCTCTTGTACTAAACAAAAACACAAAGACGTTAGCAATGCACATTTCCCAGAGCTGACATATGGGGCAGGGGGTGTGAGAATGGAGAGGGGAAAAGATATTTTGTGTGGGAGGGAAGAAAAATCTATGATTGGCCGGGTATTGAGAGAGTACGTGGGGATTGAGGATGGAAGGGTGAAATCTGAGTGGATGAAAAAGAAATAAAGAAAGAAATGGAGGAAAGAGCAAAAGGAGAAGCTTGGTATATTAAAGCAGATATAGAAAATAAAAAAGTATTTTTCTGCCTTTTGTTGATTGGGCATTTTATTTTTCAGTTGCAATTGCTCCAGTCATTTTCTTCTGGTTTCTTCATATCTTCTGCTAACTCTCCATTGTCTGCTGTCCATTTGTCCTTTCTTCTCTCTTCTAGTTTTTTCCATTCTCTCTCTACATCTGCCTCTAACATACTGATCTTCCCCTTTTGCTTTTTCCTCCATTTCTTTCTTTGTTTCTTTTTCATCCACTCAAATTTCACCCCTCCATCCTCAATCTCCACTTACTTTCTCAATACCCGGCCAATCGTAGATTTTTCTTCCCTCCCACACAAAATATCTTTTCCTCTCTCCATCCTCACTCTCCCAGCCCCATCCCCTTCCAATCCTAGTCCCCCATCAGCCCATTTCCAGTCCTAGCCATCCCTCCATCAGCTCATTTCCAATCCTAGCCCACCATCAGCCATTTCCAGTCCTATTCCAGTCCCCCATCAGCCCATTTCCAGTCCAAGCCCCCCCCCCATCAACCCATTTCCAATCCTAGCCCCCCATCGGCCATTTCCTGTCCTATCCTAGATCCCTCCCCCCAAGCTGCTTCAGAGGGAGCCGGAGAAGCCCGCACGAGGCTCAGGCTTCCTCTGCACAGCCGCCAGCGTGAAGAGAGGTGTTTTTCCTCACGCTGGAAGCTGAGTTACTGTGAAGCACGCTGAATGTCAGGAAAGATTAAAGGGCAATTCCTGGCACTCACATGCTTCACAGTAACACAGCTGCCAGTGTGAGGGAAAACACCTCTCTTCACGCTGGCGGCTGTGCAGAGGAAGTCGGGGCGTTGCGCGGGCTTTCCCGGCTCACCTCTGAAGATGTCCATTGTGTGAAAATGAAGTTTACGCAGGGGTTCCCTGAAGTGCGGGGCTCTGTATGAACAACGTTCTCGCATAATGAACGGACCGGCCCTGGTCAATATACAGGGTGGCCCAAAAAAAGTGAGAACATCTCGTAGCATACTCGTAAGTTATTTAAAAATTCAAAAAGACAGATGTAAATGATTGACAAATTAAAAAAAAAAGATGGCAACTGAAAATTGTCGAAATAAAGACGTTATATAGCTAAAAAAGGTAAATAAGTAAACTATTTAAGCTTTTAATTTACGAGATGTTCTCACTTTTTTTGGGCCACCCTGTATATGGCAGGTGTAAATGTGGGTGTGTGCCTTTGCTGGGGCACACAAGCATGAAGCTTATGGAATACATCATCTGCACATACCTTCCCATCACTTCCTGCGTACGTCCATTCTCCTCCCTCCCCACAACCTCTTTCCCAGGCATGTACTTTTGGCCACCACTAGACATCACTGCGTCCTTTTCCCACTTTATAAAATCACACTTAAGAAGTGATTCCCCCTTTTCAGCATGCAGATGGCTCATCCCCGTGCATAACCGTCCCAGAACTCTTACCTAATCACCCCCTTAGAGGATAATTTTATAAAGGTCACTTAGTTTAGTGCATGTTCCAACACATGCAAATCATGTCTATCTTATAAAGAAAAGAGGGCATGACAGAGCTAGGCATGAGCACTAACGCCAGCCCTAGACTTGATGTAAATGCACACATCTAGATTTATAAAGAATATTTGTAAGTTTGTGATAAGGAAGCTTATCATAGCTCAGGAAGGAGCTATAGAAAAGGTGAAGTGACTCTGAACAAGCAACCTGTCAGTTCTGGTAGAAATTAGAAAACAGAATTTTGCCATAAAAGACTACCAGTCCCAGAATGCACCAGGTTTCCAACAGCCATTAGAGGAACTGAAGTGGGGAAACGTGTGTTCAATCAGGAGGGCTATGAGGTAATCCCTAAGCACTCATCTCAAAGGGCAGGGCCTGATTCAGCACAACTGCGCTGTATTAGGGAGGAGCACTCATCTAAGCAGAATAAAAGTAGAGTTTATTCTACAGATGACCATCTTCATGATCACCTTGGATATCCAGAGAATGATCCTCATTATCCTGAGAATCAGCTTGAGCTTGATCATCAGTTTCATCTGAAGGATCATCAGAAGCAGAAGCCAAACCGGACGGACAGAGAGGGAAAGAAACCCTCTGGAAGAAAGAGGAGAAAAGCCTTTGAGAGGTCTAGAAGAGTCCAAAGCAGTACGTATACTGGGAGGTATTCCAAGGGCCAGCATACACCATTGGACTGGGGAAAGCCAGAGGAATGGTGCTGCAGAGCTAGGAATCTCCAGACGCTACCTGTGAGGGAGACGGCTGCACGTGGAAGGGACCCTAAGACCCGTGCCAGAAGGTATGTGAAGAGAGATCCAGTGTCCAGGGATCTGGATTGGAAGGCTGGACATAAGAACTCGACTACATACTGGCCAGGCTATATAGAGAGGAACTTTAACAGCAATGGAAGCTCAGGTATGAACACTGATATATGCCCTAGCTATAACCTTGAAAGACAGCAGGGAAACAAGTATTCTCCTGAAAGTGCTCCATTGAGAGATCCATCTGTGCCAATCCATGATATTGAACCCATGCTTGTTGATGAAGGGGGAATAATAGCAGATGAAGATTCTGTTTATATGGACTGTTCTCTGTCTAAACTCCTTTGGTAACTTTCTGTTATAAAGTACAGCAACCATCACAAAAGAAATACAAACTTGTTCTTTAATCTACTCAGAAAAGCTCCTGAAGCAGGATTTGACCCACACAGTAGGAAGCAAGCCAGCTAAGGGGTTTCAGCTGGGTAACTGCTAGCAATTGAGCCTTACCTAATTGCTTGTGAGCTAGGAGAGAATCACTTCTGAATCTAGGTGGGAAGTTATCAGAAGTTAACCTGAAAAGAACAGTTTTTTTCTTTCTTTGTGGCTTTTCGTTTGTTAGATATATGCTAAGAAAACATTAGCTAATTGCCTGACAAGTTTAAAGGTTGTTTTCCTGATTTTGATTTTGACTTTGTTTTTCCAAGTTAAACACTGGAAGCAAGTAACCTGATTTATGTGCTACCAAGCATATCTGTGTTGGGAGAAATAACCCCATAAATAAATCTTATTGGCTTTAACACTTGAGCACAACTAAATTATTGTCAGCAGCTGTGTCTGGTGTGAATGAACTACATTGCCCACAATACCTTGCAAATCATATAGATATATGCACTTGCCAAGACTGTGAAGATTCTCACCCAGGCAGCCGTCTGACAAGTTATAGTATTTTATAACAAATGTGTGTAGGGTGCGGAGCCTAACTTTGGGCAAGATGGACGTGTGAGAGCTTTGCTCCAGAGGGGTAGCTTAAGAATCCTGACTCCTGCTGCTTTTATTGGAGCGGGCCCCATCTATCTTGGAAACAGTCAACTCTGGATATGTCTGGCCCCAAACCGACGCATCTGGAATATCAAGGAACACAAAGTGCCAGTGCTAAGCGAACTAAAATGGAGCCTCTCTCACCTCACAAAATGGCGGTGATCCGAGATTACCCCGAGGCCTTGCATGAACTTCTGTCTGAGTTTCGCTCTGTAAAAGACATGGTTAAATCAAATGGAGATTTGCTGCTCACAATGCAGGAAGATATCTATTCCTTAATAAACAGTTTGGAGTCGATCACGGTGAGACTAGAGAAGATGGAGAATGTGGTTGCAATACACATGGAGCGTCTCAGGGCCATTGAGAAGCAAGCAAAGCTGATCCGGTCATTGCAGAGGGACCTGGAAAATGGTAAAAATCGCGCTCGCAGAAACAATATCAGGATCCTGTGAGTCACTGAAGGAGCTGAAGGCACAGATATGATGGCTTTCTTGCATGCAATGATCCTGTGTGCTTAAAATCAAGTTTGCTATGCCATTTGAGATCAAACGTGCCCATCGGGTGCCTACTCAGTCTATGGTCTCGGGCAAGCATTGACGCCCAGTCATATTAAAAGTTTTGCGATTTCAGCAAGTCACGCAAATCATGGAAGCAGCCAGACTGCACTCTCCACTGGAATATCAAGGGCATAAACTGCTCTTCTTTCCGGACTTAACTGTAGACCGGAGAAAATGGTTTTTGGCGCTGCGGCCATGATTGCTCCAGTTGCAGGCCCATTTTGGGCTGCTTTATCCTGCCCGTATGAGAGTCACGCTGCACAATCAAACCAAGACACTTGACAACCCAGGGGAGTTGCACACTTTCTTGGAAGACAAAGAACTGGTGTTGATGCGGTGAAAGCCCTGCTTTGTACACAGCGGTGGATATAAGCTAGCAGAGTACTTTAATCTTCCTTATGTGGGAGCCATAACTGGTTACAAGTTCGTGAAGTCATGATTTGAATTGTAGTGTATTTCTGGCCCTTTCAGGGCAACTCCAGACTATTGCTCTGGTCACACTGTTCTTTTTTTTTCTCTTTGTCTGTAACATTTGGGCTGGATCAGAAGCAGTCGGGCATTGAAGGATAGGATGGCTCTCATATATTTATCTTTTTTGCAACCTTGCAATGCTTTGGGAGGGGCTGTTCTGCTCTAGTGTTCTGGAGCTTTGGTGTTTAGGGAGGATATACTAGATGTGGGTAATTGTTAGAACAGGGAGTATTACTCGGCAGAGGAGAAAAAGTAAATTATTTGGCTCTACCCTCTGTGCCTTTCTTGTCCTTTTTGGGCTCATTCGCTAGTTTCAGAGTTCGGTATAGTCCCCCAGGGTTTTGGTGGCCTTTTGTATTTAGAATCATGTTCTTTTTTGGGCGATTTTTCATAAGGGCTATGGTCAAGTTGGGGTATTTCTGCTTGTGTATTTTCCCTTGGGATATTATTGCTGCTTCAATTCTGGGTTCTTCAGAGATGTGGATTAACAATGTAAAAATGTATGTTACAATCTGGTATGTTTCTATAACAACCATATATTATTGTGTGCTATTCTGTCTCTATGTCTGCCTTTAAAATAGTCTCACTGAATGTTAAGGGCATTAACAATCCCATTAAGAGAAAAAAGATACTATTATATGGGCGCAAAGAATGTGCTGACATCCTATTTCTGCAAGAAACACATTTGAATGCAAGGGAGTCTTTAAAACTAGATATGAAACCCTTTACACTTATAGCTTTCTCAGCTGCAAATCATAAGAAAAATGGGGTAGCCATATTAGTAAGGAAATCTTTATCCCCTATTGTGCTGCAATCCAGATCTGATATCGAGGGGCGTTGGGCAATGGCTGTTATCAAGATAGGCCTCACTGAACTGGCCTTAATCAATATTTATGCCCCAAATTTAGACTGCCCTGCTTTCTTTAATTCTTTAGCGGCTGTGGTGCAAGAGGTATCTAGATATCCGACCATTCTGAGGGGAGACTTCAACCTCACGTTAGACCCCTTATTAGACTGGAGACCTATGAGAACCAGTAAGGTCCCCAAAGCACACTCTGTTCTTTTGTCACTAATGTATGAGTTAGGCTTAGTAGATATATGGCGGTTGCAGCATCCTGTAGATAAGGAATACACTTTTTTCTCTCCTCCTCATAACTTGGTATCACGCATAGATTTTTTCCTAGTCTCCAAAGTATTGTGTTCCAGAATCAGTGAATCAAATATTCACGCTGCTCACATATCTGATCATGCCGCAATCTCATTGTCCTTATTAGACTCTTCGAGCTGTTCATCGCATACACGATGGCATTTCGACAGAACTCTTCTTAGTAATCAGGAGTTCCGTGAAACCATTCTAGTGGCTATAGAGGAGTATTTTCAGTTCAACTCACCCCAGGACACTTCCGGATGGGTGTGGTGGGAGGTTTTCAAAGCTAACATATGTGCCACCATTACCAGCTTTGCTATATGTCATGCCAAACAACGTAAAGCAGAACTAGAAGCTTTAGATAGGCAGATAAAAGTGGGGGAACGCATCCTAGGCCAGAAAACAGATCCTAATATTTTCATACGTCTACAATGCCTTAGATTTAGATATAATACGATCCTAGCTACTGAAGCTTTATAGAATATTCAGGTACAGAAATGGTGGTATTATTTGGAAGGCAATAGGGCTGGACGTTTACTAGCTAACTCTTTAAAAGGTCACAAAGAAACCTCTTGCATCGCCGCTTTAAGAGACTTCCAGGTGCAACAATTGATTGTTGCGGACACTGAAATTTCAGACACCTTTCGTCATTTCTACGCTCAGCTGTACTCTCCAGAGATAGAATTCTCTAAGGAAGCTTTTGAGAGATTATTGGCTGATGTTCAGAGGCTTATTCTTGATCAAGAAACAGCTGCAGTTCTGGATAGGCAGATCACAGTCATGGAAATCAATCAGGGCATTGATTCTATGCAAACGGGCAAGGCTGCCAGTCCAGATGGCCTTATGGTTGAATTTTACAAAACCTTTCTAAAGTGATAGGTCCATATCTTCAACAACATTATCGGCTCCTCTTGGAAGTGGATACCCAGATTGGTGCGTTCGCCTCTGCAAATATTGTGGTTCTTGAAAAACCTGGGAGGGACCCTAAGTTGGTCAGTAACTATCATCCAATTTCGTTACTAAATGCATACTATAAAATATTTGCTGCCTCCTTGGCTGGTTGTCTTACCAAATTAATCCCTTCTTTGATCCACCCGGATCAGTGTAGTTTCACAGGGGGACGCTCTACATCTGATAATGCCAGAGTGTTTTGCCATGTGTTGGAAGGAGCGGAAGGCGTGAAGGGCCCGCTAGTGGGATTGTCACTGGATACAGAGAAAGCATTCGATCGACTGGAGTGGCCTTTCTTATTTGCTGTTTTGAGGTGGTTTGGCTTTGGTGAAGGGTTCCTCAAACTAATAAAAACTATGTATGCGAGCCAAGTGCTAATATTTTTGTAAATGCGACTCAATCCAGAGATTTTCCCTTAGGACACAGCACCCGACAGGGCTGCCCTCTTTCACCTATCCTATTCAATCTTGCTTGGAACCATTGGCTCTGCTGTTGAGATAGAGTTCTGTGGTTAAAGGTGTGCCTATTGCTGGTATGGAAATCAAGCTTTCTGCCTATGCTGATGATCTGTTGCTGTTCACTACGCCCAGTTCAATTCCGGCTGTTCTAGAGTTGATAGACAAATACTCAGGGTTATCAGGATATAAAATTAATTGGACAAAATCTGTAACATTCCCCTTGAATTTGTAAGTTTGTAGTGCAGACTTGACTGATTACCCTTTTGTATGGGAACCCAAAATGGTAAAATATTTAGGAGTTCATTATTGCCATCCACTTATTGAAACTCTACAATATAATGAAGAGACTCTCGTTACCACTGTTCGAAATATGACTGCGAAATGTTTGCCAGCCTATCTATCTTGGTGGGGACATCTCAAAGTGATAAAAATGTCTATCACTCCTAAGGTGAATTATGTATTAGAAATGCTAACAGTTTTCTTTTCGGATAAAACGTTCCGGCAAGTGGAAAGGACTCTTGTACAGTTTCTATGGAAAAACAAACCACCTAGGATTGCTCTTAGGAAGCTTAAGTCCAAAAAAGAGTAGGGGGTGTGAACTTTCCTGATTTTCAGGCTTACCACTGCGCTTTTCTGTTGAAGCAGGGGTCAAGATGAGTTGAGAAGCCTGAGGATCAATGCCTAGTGTGGCTTGATTTGGAAGAGAGACTGACGGCTCCGTTTCCCTTGAGGCTCCTCTCTGGCATGGTGTCTTCAGAGAGGTTGAAGTTCCATAGGGTTATCATGGACACCCAAAAGGCTTTCCAGCAGTTAGTGAGTATAATTCCTCGGGGAAAATGCTTGTCGATGCTTATCCCTGTTTGGTATAGTCCTTTTTTAAAAATTCAACAAAAAGCTGCTTGCCTGGAAGCAATGGTTTCATAGGGGCATTTGGTCTATAGGGCAGTTGATATCTAATGGTAAGTGGAAGCCTTTTGTGTGTCTGCAGCGTGAATTTGACTTGCCCAGATCCTTATACTTTCAGTGGATTCAGTTGAGACACTGTATAGGGAAATCCCTCATCGATATCAGATCTTTATCTGAGGAATGGGGGTTACTTAACATAATCGGAAAAGCCCAACAGGCCTCAGGGGTGGCTTATTATTATCAGTTAGTAGCTCATTGTCCCTCTGCACATTCCTCTGGCACTCAGCGGATATGGGAACATGACACTGGGGATACTCTCTCTCCGGATTCGTGGGGGAAATATTGGGGTAAATTAATTAGAATTTCTCAATCTGCCTCTATTTCCCAGGCACTATACTTTTATGCGCACAGAGCTCATTTTACCCCGATAAAGGTATCTAAGTAGGATAAGTCAATTGGCAATGTGTGTTGGTCTTGTCAGAGGGATGTTGGCACTTACTGGATTTTGATTTGGAACCAAATTCAAGATGTCCTGGGATTCAGGGCCACTCTCTCTTGGTCTATTATTGTTTTCCGTTCAGCAACTGACATCCCGTCGTTACAGAGGGAATGTCGTTTCCTGTTTGACTTTATGATGGGAGTGGCACTGCATCTCATAATTGCCAATTGGAAACACACGGTAGATCTCAGTTGGCACACATGGTGGAATCGATTATGTTTATGTTATAAATATGAGGAGATGCCATGATATGGTTCAGTTCCTATGCCTTCTACCTTGCTCAAATGGAAACCCCTAAATGTGTATATATCGAAAGCACAATATGTTGTGACTTAGGTGGTAATCAATCAATCATGTTTGCATATGGTATAAGGCAGTCTTTTCTTTTCTTTTCTTTTTTCTTGTCCCTTTCTAGGATGGCCTCCTGAATTCGGGGGGGTTGGTGTTGGGGTACAGACACAGGTAGTTTGTTCCAGGCGTATGGTGCAGCAAGGTGAAAGGAGCAAAATCTGGAGTTAGCAGTGGAAGAGAAGGGCACAGATAGGAGCAGTTTGTTGGAAGAGCGGAGTTCCTGAGGGGGGTTTTAAAGAGAGATAAGAGAAGAAAGGTAGTGAGGAGCCACAGAGTGAATGCATTTATAGGTCAGCAGGAGAAGTTTGAACTGGATGCGGAAACGGATAGGGAGCCAATGAAGTGACTTGAGAAGAGGAGTAATATGGGTATGATGAGGCTGGCAGAGGATTATCTGTGCAGCAGAGTGTTGAACAGATTGAAGGGGAGAGAGATGATTTAAAGGGAGACCAGCAAGGAGTAGGTTACAGTAGTCAAGACGGGAGATGATTAAGGAGTGGATAAGCGTTTTAGTAGTGTGTTCAGAAAGGAAGGAGCAGATTTTGCTGATGTTATAAAGAAAGAAGCTGTATCAAACAAAACATCTAATATGGTCACTTTATAGAGCTTATAGAATAAAATAAAATAAAAATGTGTTTATCAGCTCAACAATTAACTTTGAGTTCAATAGCTATTTAGTGCTATATCTAAGCTTATCCACCATATGCAAGAGAGGTCTCAGAATTATATGAGGCGTGTAATCAGCCAGACTTGCTGGAATGACAATGCCTTCTACAACATCAACGACCTCTATTCTTAATGCATTGTGTGGATTTATTTTTATATATTTTTTTATCTTTTTTATCTTTTGAAAAAAAATTTTTATTGGTATTTTGTTATACTTGAACTTTTCAATAAAATCTATAACCTTAATTGTTTACTAATAGCTTATCTATAGTTACTAATAAAATGTTCTATTGATGATAATGCTTTTAACTCTCAATGCCTTGTATTATAAGGCTCGATGTTTCCATAATCCAACAGACTAAATTCATTAGTGTGCCATCTTAGGCACTTTCATTTTTAAAGTAGAAAAGACTGTGCTTATCTGTTGCAGCTTATAAGAGACTCCAAAAGGTGTCCAAATAGAAGAAACTTCACAGATGCGCAGCGTTATTTGGACATCACAGAAGATTTCTAATGTCAGTTGAAGCACTTAAGCGCAGGCTGCTATAAAAAAAGCAAAGTTAAAATAAGCTCGTGCAGATATAAATTGAATGAAAGCTGGAAGTCTTATCTCTTTGAAGAACGAAACTGTGTCTAGTTACAAAATGAGTGGATAAAGACAGCAAGATTCCCCTGAAGAAACAAAGAGTGAAACGAGTGAGCGCTTCACGGTTAGACGTCGGGACTTTCTGAGACTATCTGTTGGAAACGAAACCATCTGTGAAGTTTCTTCTATTTGGACACCTTTTGGAGTCTCTTATAAGCTGCAACAGATAAGCACGGTCTTTTCTACTTTAAAAATGAAAGTGCCTAAGATGGCACACTAATGAATTTAGTCTGTTGGATTATGGAGAGAAACATCGAGCCTTATAATACAAGGCATTGAGAGTTAAAAGCATTATCAGCAATAGAACATCTTATTAGTAACTATAGATAAGCTATTAGTAAACAATTAAGGTTATAGATTTTATTGAAAAGTTCAAGTATAACAAAATACCAATAAAAAATTTTTTTCGAAAGATAAAAAAGATAAAAAAATATATAAAAATAAATCCACACAATGCATTAAGAATAGAGGTCGTTGATGTTGTAGAAGGCATTGTCATTCCAGCAAGTCTGGCTGATTACATGCCTTATATAATTCTGAGACCTCTCTTGCATATGGTGGATAAGCTTAGATATAGCACTAAATAGCTATTGAACTCAAGGTTAATTGTTGAGCTGATAAACACATTTTTATTTTATTTTATAAAGAAAGAAGCGGCAGGTCTTAGCTGTCAGCTGGATGTGTGTGGAGAAAGAGAGAGAGGAGTCAAAGACAACCCCCAGATTGTGGGCTGAGGAAACAGGGAGGAGTACAGAGTTATCCACAGAGACTGAGAAGGGAGAAAGAGGAGGGGAGGTTTTGGGGGGAAGGATGAGAAGTTTGGTGTTGGCCATGTTCAATTTCAAGCGGCAGTGAGACATCCAGGCAGCAATGTCAGACAGGCAGGCAGAGATCCAGGTCTGGATTGCTGGAGAAATTTCAGGTGTAGAGAGGTGGATCTGGGTGTCATCAGCATACATATGGTACTGAAAGCCATGGGAAGAGATAAGCGCACCAAGGGACTGGTATAGAGAGAGAAAAGGAGCAGACCCAGGACAGATCCTTGGGGTACACCAACTGGGAGCGGGGTAGCAAGGGAGGAGGGGCCACCAGAACACACACAGAAGGAGCGATGGGAGAGATAGGAGGAGAACCAGGGTAATACAGAGCCCCTAAAACCAAGTGAGGACAGGGTATCAAGGAGAAGGTTGTGGTCAACGGTGTCAAAAGCAGCAGAGAGGTCAAGAAGGATGAGGACAGAGTAAAGGCCCTTGGATTTTGCTAGGAACAAGTTGCTGGAGACTTTGGCAAAAGCTGTTTCAGTAGAGTGTAGAGGACGAAAACCAGACTGTAAGGAATCCAGGAGGGCATGAGAGGAGAGGAAGTCAAGGCAGCGGCGGTGAACCGCACGTTCAAGTAGTTTAGAAATGAAGGGAAGGAGAGAGATGGGTCGATAATTAGAAGGACAGGTGGGATCGAGTGAGGGTTTCTTGAGGAGAGGTGTAACCACAGCATGTTTGAAGTCTGCAGGGACTATTGCAGTGGAGAGCGATAGGTTGAGAATATGAAAGATGGAAGGGACAATGGTGGAGAAGATGGGGCGTAGGAGACAGGTGGGGATAGGATCAGAGGAGCAGGTGGTGAGTTTGGAGGAAGAAAGAAGGTGTGCAGTTTCCTCTTCAGAGATCACAGGAAAGGAAGAGAGGGTAGCAGAGGTAGGGGGGGAGAGTTGGGAGTGAAGAGGGGGAGGAGGGGAAGTAGTTAATTTTGTGGGGACCTGGAGGGTGATCTTGTGGATTTTGTCATGGAAATAGTCAGCCAGGGTTTGGGAAGAAAGGGAGAGAGGGATCAGAGGCAGAGGCACCTTGAGGAGAGAGTTGAGAGTAGTAAAGAGATGGCGAGGATCAGAGGCAAGAGCGTTAGTCAGATGGACATAGTAGTCTTTTTTGGCAAGAGCTATGGCTGATTGGAAAGAGACAAGCATGAATTTGAAGTTTAAAAAGTCGGCAGGGGCATAGGATTTGAGTCAAGCACGCTCAGCAGAATGGGCACAGGAATGTAGATAGCAGGTGGTGGATGAAAGCCAGGGCTGGGGTGCAGAACCTCTCACAGGACGTGGGATGGGCGGAGTGAGAGTATCCAGAGCCGAGGAGAGTGCAGCATTATAGGACCCTCATGTTAAATTTAACTCTCCAATTGTGATGTGACCACTTTGATTGAAGGATAAGGTGGTATACAAATCTATCCAAATAAATAAATAGGAAGTTACTGCCTCGTCAAAAGACTTGGATGACATAGTGGTGGAAAGAGATGAAGAAATAATGGAAGAGAGAGCCAAAGTATCAATAGCAAGAAGATTTCTAAATAGGTTGGAGGAGACAGGATGATGCTGAGAAAGTGGGTGATGAAGATTAAAGCTTAGAAGGTGATGGTCAGCTAAGGGATGAACCGAGCTATAGAAGTTTGAGGGTAAGCAACTAGAGAAGAACATCAGGTCCAGGCAGTGGCCATGCTGATGAGTGGGGGCAGTGGAACAAAGTTGGAGGTCAAACGATGAGGTAAGGGAGAGGATCTTTAAAGCATAAGGATCAGAGGGGTTATCGACATGAATGTTAAAATCCCCAAGAATAAGAGTGGGGGAAGAGGAATCCAGAAAGAAGGAAAGCCATGAGTCAGTCAGTGAGGAAGGTAGAAGCAGACTTCTCAGGAGGTCGATAAATAACAGCTACCTGGAGAGGAAGTGGAGTGAAAAGGCTAATGGAGTGGACTTCAAAAGAGAGAAAGGAGTGAGACTGAGGCAGCAGGAGGGGTTGGAATTGGCAAGAGGGAGAAAGTAGAAGCCCAACACCACCACCACGCCCAGTGGGACAAGGCGTCTGGGAGAACTGATAGCCCCCATGGCAGAGAGCAGCAGTAGATGCGGTATCATCTGGGAGGAGCCAGGTCTCAGTTAGGGCAAGAAGATATAGAGCATTAGAGATAAAGAGATCATGAGTAAAAGCAAGTTTATTAGAGACAGAGTGTGCGTTCCACAAGGCACATGAGAAAGGGAGAGTGGAAGGGGAAAGGAGAGGGATATGGATAAGATTAGACAACTTGCGTGAAGATCTCTTCTCAGAGTGAGACAGAAATCTAGGGGGATCAGGGTTGGGGTTGATATCTCCGGATGAGAGAAGGAGAAGGAGTCGCAGAGTACGGGGTAGAGAGGAGACAGTATGGCAGAAATGAGAATGAGGTTGCCTTAGAGAGAGAGGGGATGGTTGAATGAGAGGGAGAGAGCGATGAAGCTCAAGAGCTGATGATTGGTTAGAAGACAGAGTGGAGGGGGAAGTGAGGATGGTAAAGGGGGGATAGGGAGGGAAGGAATGAGGGTGCTGGTAGGAGGGGAAACAGTTAGGGAGTATGAAGAAAAGGAGGACAATGTGATGTGGAGCCATAGAGGAGGAACAGGAAGGGGCTATGCAGCATATGTTATCTTACAAGCAATGAGGTGGCAATGAGGTAGCAATGGATTCTACACGCTATGCAGCATATCTTATTTTACAATATATCTTATATTATTATAGTATCCAGACAATCAGGGTTCAATTCCCACTGGCAGTCCTTATAACCTTGGGCAAGTCATTTTACCATCATTGCCTTGGAACAAAAAGCCTGGCAATCTACTTCCATTCATACCTTTCCAAGAAAACCCAGGGGCTGTTAGGTCACCAGGTGTCAGCATTGACTTGATGGCACTTTAAAAAAAAAAGACGTAATTTTAGGCGCTCCATATAAAATGACACTTATCATCCTATAAGTCTCTGAGCATAATCAAGAATAAAAATGACCTTGAGATACACAACCTTAGGGTTCTCTTAGTTTGCATACAAAGGGGCATGATTACTGAAGGTAAAGTTAATGCAAGTTAAGTGCTTCAATGACCCATAAAAATGAATGGGCAGTGGCAGCATTTAGTTTGGATTAACTTTACTTAACATGCGCTAACATTTAGTAAAAATGTCCCCAGGTTTCGAGTCTCTAGGTTGCATGGACTTTGAGCTGGAATAAGTTCCCCGGACATTTCGCCGGCCCTGTATGTCCAGGGTCGGCAGCCACTCACTGCCCACTCAGACTCTGTTCCCTGGCCGCCCATTCCCCGCCCCCATCTAACTTCCCAGCACAAATGGCAGGGAAGTTATTCTGGGGCAGGAGCTGACACGAATAGTGGGGATGGATGTCCCGTTGGGCCATCCATCCTCTCTATTCGTAGCTCAGAATAACCCCTAAACTGTTTCTTATTTTCTTCATTTGATTCCTTTTCCATTTTCTGAAATATATTCTTTTGTCTGTAATAGCCTATTTCACCTCACCTTTTATTTATGCTAGCTATCATTTTGCCGCTTGTCGTTCTGTGAGGGCTTGCGTGCATCAGTGATGCTGAGAGCTAAACTATTGGTAGTTTAACTACTGGCAGGGACTCCCAAGATCAACAGGTCTCAGCTGAGGTGCCAGACCAAGACAAACCACCCATCTGGGCAGCAGCAGAATGGGACAGTGTTGACGGCGGAGGATCACATTTTTGTTACAACGGCAACAACACCAAACTTAAACTGCGCAGAAGAAAGGCCCGGCAATCTACTTCTGTATCTTGCCATGAAAACCCAATGGATAGTTACAACAAAACAAATTGTGCTATGGTGCTGGAAGATGAGACCCCCAGGTCAGAAGGCACTCAACTAGCTACTGGGGAAGAGCTGAAGACTTTTCAGAGTAAAGCCAGCATTTATGATGTGGTTGGATCAAAGCCCTCGGGAAGTCTGACTGCTGATGTAGCTGCGCATGAAATGAGAGTCAGAAGCTGTAAAGATGTCTTACACATTGGAACATGGAACGTACGAAGCATGAACCAAGGGAAGTTGGAGGTGGTCAAGAATGAAATGGAACGTGTACAACTTGATCTGTTGGGTGTCAGCGAACTGAAATGGACTGGCATGGGGCACTTTGCATCAGATGATCACATGGTCTACTATGCTGGAAATGAAAGACAAACAAGAAATGGTGTTGCATTTATATTAAAGAAGAAACTTGCAAGAACTGTAATGAAATACAATGCAGTCAGCGAACGCTTAATCTCTATTCGTCTTCGAGGATTGCCTATCAACACAACTATAATTCAAGTATATGCCCCAACAACAACTGCAGAAGAGAATGAAATTGAAGAGTTCTATGAACAAGTACAAGCTGAAATTGACAGAACATGCAAACAGGATATCCTGATAGTCATGGGTGACTGGAACGCAAAAGTTGGCAACAAAGAAGAAGGCAAAGTAGTTGGAAAATATGGACTTGGCAACAGAAATGAATCTGGAGAAAGACTGATAGAATTCTGCAACACCAATGATCTATTCATCTCAAACACCTTCTTCCAGCAACACAAGCGGCGACTGTACACATGGACTTCACCGAATGGATTATATAAAAATCAAATTGACTACATATGTGGAAGTCAACGATGGAAAAGCTCTGTAGCATCAACAAAGACAAAACCTGGAGCTGACTGTGGTACAGATCATCAACTACTAGTATGCAAACTCAAGCTAAAGTTGAAAAAGAGCAAACCACTCATGAATGCAGCAAAACATGACCTTGAGAATATACCACTGGAATTTAAAGACTGCCTGCAAAATCGATTTGCTGCTTTAGATACAAATGACAGAGCTCCGGAAGAGTTATGGAATGACATCAAGAAGGTTATGTTGGAAGAAAGTGAGAAGTCTCTACAAAAGGTGAAAAAGCAAAAACAGCCAAAATGGATGACGGAAGAAACTCTGAAAATTGCCCAGAAACGCAGAGAAGCTAAAGCCAGAGGAGAAAGAAAGACAATCGCAGAACTCAACAGAGATTTCCAACGTGCAGCAAGACAGGACAAGGAAAAGTACTACAATGACATTTGCAAGGAAATAGAAGCAGAAACTATTAGAGGAAGAACAAGATCGGCTTTCCTAACACTATGAGAGTTAAAGAAAAAGTTCCAGCCTCGAATTGGAATGTTACAAGATGCTCAAGGTTCTATGTTGAATGATGCTGAGAAGATCAAGAAAAGGTGGAAGGAATATACAGAGTTTTTATATGATAAAGATCAAGTGGACCAACAGCCGTTTCAACCTGTACCTTATGATCGGGAACCATTGGTGATGAAAGAAGATGTTGAAGCAGCATTGAAAGCCTTATCAAAGAACAAAGCACCAAGCATTGATAGCATTCCCATAGAAGTACTGCAGCAATCTGATGCAGCTGTTACCATACTCACAAGGCTCTGCCAAGAAATATGGAAGACAACATCATGGCCAACTGACTGGAAAAGATCTGTGTTTATACCAATACTAAAGAAAGGTGATCCAACTGACTGTGAAAATTACACAGGTACACTAAAAACATTTTTTTTAAACTGTCTCTAATGTTTCGATTGATTTTTACGTTTTTTGGTGCGCTGAATCCAAATCTGGTAACCAATTTGCTCCATCACGTACAGATTTTTTGCTGCATTGGGTTAGCAGTTTGAGGTGAACGTTTCAGATTGAGTGCGATCGAGATAAAAGTTTCTTGGATGAATTCTTTATACTAATTGTTTAGTAGTTATTCAAATAAGAATAAAGAAAATTGTAACAAGGCAGCACATAAGAATAGAGTAATGTCAACAAAACACACTGTGATGGTAGCAAAATTGTCTGCACTTAAAACAGCCACATACATGTGCACAAACATTGAGCATATAAGAACGAGGTTAGACACAAAGCAAAGCAAAGAAATGTGCAAAAAATGTTGTACAGGTATGTATGTAAGAATAGAATCGCACCACTGCAATACATGAAGACAAACACCCGATGGTGTGAAAATAAAATTCTAATAAATGAGATCCGACACTGTGGTAATAACTAGCAAATTTTTATTTCAAAGTTTAGTAAAAACACGATATTTGTCAACACAGTTTAGATTTTAAAGTCATTCTTGGGTCAATCAATCTCCTGGTTGGCCCGTTTCTTCTTCCCCCGAATGCTTCTCTTGGTGCGCTGCTTGGCGTATTTTTCATCTGGGGTTTCCCACAGCAGCAACCAGCAGAAATCAGCCAACATAGTGGTGTTCCATCTTCCTTGGTACCTTCTCTCTGCGTCCTTGATGTCCTGGTGAAACCTTTCACCTTGTTCTTCACTGTACGCCCCCAAGTTTTCGGGAAAGTAGTTCACATGGGAGTGCAAGAAATGGACTTTCAGGCTCATGTTACAGCCTTGTTCTTTGAAGGCATTGAGCATCCTGGCAACAATATCCTTATAGTTCTCATCCCGCCTGTTCCCCAAGAATTTGAGAACAACATTCTTGAAGGAATCCCAGGCTTCTTTTTCCTTCTCAGACATCGTTTCAGCGAATGCTCCATCTGAAATGAGTTTCCTTATATCAGGGCCAACAAACACTCCTTCCTTTAGCTTTGCTTCAGAAAGTCGGGGGAACTTTGAGCAAAGGTACCGAAAGCACTCACCATCTTTTGGAAAGGACTTGATGAATTGCTTAATGAGCCCCAACTTAATGTGGAGAGGTGGTAATAGAATTTTATCACGAGGTACCAAGCTCTCATGAAGAACATTTTTCTCACCGGGTCTCAAATACTCCCGAATTGGCCAGTCTTTTGTCCCCCAGTGTAGGTCGCGGGCCCGGCTATCCCACAAGCAAAGGAAGCAGGGATATTTGGTGAAACCGGATTGCTGCCCTAATAGCATGGATAGAATTTTAAAGTCTCCACAAATCATCCACTTATGCTCATCATAACGAATCTTCTGAAGAATCAGGGCCAAATTCTCGTATTTTTCTTGGAGAATAACAGAGTGAGCAATAGGAACTGAAGCGAATGTGTTGCCATTATGAAGAAGAATACCTTTTATGCTGTCTTTTGACGAATCAATGAACAGCCGCCATTCAGCAGGATCATACTTGAGTTTAAACTTTTCCATCACTCCGTATATATCGTTGCAAAATACCAAATCTTCCTCTTTGCTGAAATACTTCAAAAATTGTGTCTCGTGGTTGCGGTACCAATAAAAAGTTGTTCCTGGTGACAATAGATTTTTCTGTTTAAGCCGAGAACCTAGCAGTTGGGCAGCATCTTTTGGGAGTCCTAAATCCCGGACTAAATCATTCAATTCAGCTTGAGAGAAAAGTTCAGGTTTCGGATCTGGTTCAGTTTCAAACTCGGAAGTACTGGACTCATCGGGAAAAGCCATCTGATGAGTCTCATCATGATCAAAACTGTCCACACAAATATGATCCAAAGATTTTGGTGGTTCAGGCACAGGTACTTCGTTGCTATGAGGCATAGGCCTAATTGCTGAGGGAAGGTTGGGGTAACTTATTACGTTCTTATTTTTTAAGTTGTATCCCTTCACAATGCAAGAGCAAAAATAGCAGTCACTGCTGTGGTCTCTTTGTTCACGCCACATCATAGGTATTCCGAAACGAAATGCTTGTTTTTTACCTTTCATCCATAAGCGTAGATCTTCCTCACATGTCTTGCACACTTTGTGAGGAGCCCACGGTTTGTCTTGATCACCTAACTTCAAACCGAAATAGGCGAAATATACTTTTTTAATAAATGCAGAAATGTTCCTCTGCCACTTTTTCACGGTATATTCCCCACAAATAAAACAAAAACTGTCCGGAGAGTTGACGCAACCTCTGGCTCTGTGAGCCATCACAAATACACAGCACTGCAAACTACAACTGTAGTGAACCACTTCGGAATAAAGCTGGATTACGACTGAGCAAACAAAAGGTAATAATGAACTTGCAAGAAACTGAAATTTGACAGGAACGTTCATGTCGCAACCACCGTGTTTGAGCGAGCGAACGAGGCGAGGCGAACAGGAAAGAACATGCGCGAGTACTAGATTTAGCCCCCCGCCTCCCAATTGTCCTGTTAATGTATAAAATGAATACAAAACACTCTAAAATATCATGAGGGAGTGTTTCTAGTTAGTTAATCATTACAACCTCTATTTTGGGCCAAGAAAATAAACTGCAGTCGGCTAAAAAGAAATTATGTGAACATTCCTTATATGGGTAAGAAATCTAATTTTGCAAGAAAACGTGACGTGATGGAACATTTTGGCTATTTTTCCTGGATTCAGCACCCCAAAATCTATAGGAATCAGTTGCAAAACTGGAGGCAGTTTTTTGGTAGTGTACCTGTGTTATCGCACAATCGCTCTGATCCCACCTGCGAGCAAGATTCTACTGAAGATTATTCAAAAGAGACTATAACCATACCTGGAACAAGAACTACCTGAAGTGCAAGCAGGGTTCAGGAAAGGGCGAGGAACGAGAGACATCATTGCGGATGTGAGATGGATCCTTGAAAAGACTAAAGAATACCAAAAGGATATCTATTTGTGCTTTATCGACTATAGCAAGGCTTTTGAATGTGTAAACCATGAGAAACTCTGGGCCACATTAAGAAGCATGGGTATACCAGAACACCTGATCGTTCTCTTGCGCAATCTGTACATTGATCAAGAAGCAACAGTTCGAACGGAACAAGGAGAAACAGAATGGTTTAAAATAAGCAAAGGTGTAAGACAAGGCTGCATACTTTCCCCCTACCTGTTTAATTTATATGCAGAACAAATCATCAGAGAAGCAGGATTGTATGAAGACAACAGAGGTGTGAAGATTGGTGGAAGACTCATCAACAACCTTCGCTATGCTGATGATACCACATTACTGGCTGAAAGTGAAGATGATCTGAAACATTTGCTTCTCACAATCAAAGAACATAGTCTCAAAATGGGCCTGCACCTTAATGTAAAGAAGACAAAGATCATGACAACTGGCATAATCAACAGGTTCATCGTTGAAGGAGAAGAAATTGAAATTGTGAACAACTTTAACCTACTTGGATCAACTATCAATAAAGAAGCAACAAGCAGTCAAGAAATCAGACGACGCATTGCTCTTGGCAGAATGGCTATGAAAGACCTAGATAAGATTCTCAAGAGCAGAGATGTCTCTCTCCATACAAAGATTCGACTTGTTCAAGCCATGGTATTTTCAATAACATCATATGGATGTGAAAGCTGGACAGTGAAAAAGATAGACAGGAAGAAAATTGATGCCTTTGAATTATGGTGCTGTCGGCGAATACTGTGTATACCATGGACTGCCTGAAGAACAAACCAGTCAGTACTAGAGGAGATCAAACCTAAGCTTTCTTTAGAAGCTCAGATGACAAGACTTCGACTTTCATACTTTGGACACATCATGCGAAGAGAGAGATCATTAGAGAAAGACATTATGCTTGGCAAGATAGAAGGTCAACGCAAAAGAGGAAGGCCAGCAATGAGATGGATCGATACAATAACAGCAGCTACGGGTACCAGTCTGTCAACAATGAGCCGCCTGACTGAAGACCGAACACAATTTAGGATAGCTATCCAGAGGGTCGCCATGAGTCGACTCCGACTCAACGGCACTTAACAACAACAACAACATCATTTTGCCTTTCATTCACCTTTTTTAATATGCGGAATACATCTGGTCTGGGTTTTCAAATTTTTTTAGTCTGTCAAAAAAATCAGTATATAGATGCATAATATATGAATCTTTTGTTTATTAGATACAACACACTTAGAAATGCCTCAGTTTATTGCATTCTGTTTGTCAGCTTTGTACTTGACTTGGATTTTAAGTGTTACAAACTATCTAAAGTCAACAATACATCTGGAAAATGTCAGCACTGGTTGTATACTAAAAACAGTATCTTAAAGGTTAACAAAGCAAATAGCACAAAACCATACTAATGTTCTTCTAGATTACACCAAGCTAAATGTGTGAATTGTTTTTCTAAGCCTTGGAGTATCTATGGAAATAAGGTAGCTGTCCTTAAAATTCAAAGACAAAGCCAGTGGAGGAAGCTATTCATCCAGACAGTCATGTGATCAGCAGCAGCTAAAGAAGATCTCAGTTTCCTCTGAATGTCACTGTGATAAGCATTGGGTATAGTCATAAATGGCATACACAGCTGATATGTTTTTTTACAAGTTTATATTTTTATCAGCACAGGCAGTACTACTTTGTTTTATGTATTTTGGCTGAATGCCCAGAAAATGGTTCATGACTGAGCATATTCCTTTTCCAGCTAGGTCTTTGATTCAGGTTCTTTTCCCTACTCCCCTTTTCATTTGCATTTATTGTTATGACTTATATCTGCAAATGTTTATGACCACCTTGTGTCCTTTAGAAAAGTAGCATGCTAACGTAAATTCTAACTTTGAATAGGGTAGTATTTCTCTAAAGTTCGGCAAGATCTAAGCAAAACTAGATTAGCAGCTTTACTGGGTGGGTGCTTTGGTGAATAATTAGCCCTTAGCAATGAAACTCTCCAGCCCCACCCTACTGCGCCTGGGCATTTTATCTGCATTCATAAACTGGAACAACAGATCGCATGTTGTCTGTCAAATTTTGGACATTGCCTAGTCTTTGTTATAAACTGTGCATTAATCAATTTAGTTTCTTGAATCACCTGTTGATGCTGCAGCATTGAGTTTAATCATGCTATATTCTAATATTCATGTTTAGCAATAAATGGCTGCATAACGATGCTGCCTCCCTGAAACTCTGATAATTTTTCATATTTTTGAAGCTCCACCTTTACAGTAATTGCTGAAATCAGAAGGCACCCACTTCCACCATGATACATCAGTACTCTATTGACTTCACAGAATTAGTTTTATTTGGTTATTCACATTTATCTGTATAATAAACCATCAGATATGGTTTATTGCTTTACTTTTTCTGAAAGCCATCATTGCAGTATCATTCGGTGTGCTTCATTGCATGCAGTAAACGATGCATGTGATAAGACCCAAACTGCGTGGAAGAAAGGCCCAGCAATCTACTTCTGTATCTTGCCATGAAAACCCAATGGATAGGTACAACAAAACAAATTGTGCTGTACTGCTGGAAGATGAGACCCCCAAGTCGGAAGGCACTCAACTAGCTACTGGGGAAGAGCTGAAGACTTTTCAGAGTAAAGCCAGCATTTATGATGTGGTTGGATCAAAGCCTTCGGGATGTCTGACTGCTGATGTAGCTGCGCATGAAATGAGAGTCAGAAGCTGTAAAGATGTCTTACACATTGGAACATGGAACATACGAAGCATGAACCAAGGAAAGTTGGAGGTGGTCAAGAATGAAATGGAACGTGTACAACTTGATCTGTTGGGTGTCAGCGAACTGAAATTGACTGGCATTGGGCACTTTGCATCAGATGATCCCATGGTCTACTATGCTGGAAATGAAAGACAAAGAAGAAATGGTGTTGCATTTATAATAAAGAAGAAACTTGCAAGAACTGTAATGAAATACAATGCAGTCGGCGAATGCTTAATCTCTATTTGTCTGCGAGGAATGCCTATCAACACAACTATAATTCAAGTATATGCCCCAACAACAACTGCAGAAGAGAATGAAATTGAAGAGTTCTATGAACAAGTACAAGCTGAAATTGACAGAACATGCAAACAGGATATCCTGATAGTCATGGGTGACTGGAAAGCAAAAGTTGGCAACAAAGAATGCGGCAAAGTAGTTGGAAAATACGGACTTGGCAACAGAAATGAAGCTGGAGAAAGACTGATAGAATTCTTCAAGACCAATGATCTATTCATCTCAAACACTCTCTTCCAACAACACAAGCGGCGACTGTACACATGGACTTCACCCAATGGATTGTATAAAAATCAAATTAACTACATCTGTGGAAGTCAATGATGGAAAAGCTCTATAACATCAACAAAGACAAAACCTGGAGCTGACTGTGGTACAGATCATCAACTACTAGTATGCAAACTCAAGCTAAAGTTGAAAAAGAGCAAACCACTCATGAATGCAGCAAAATATGACTTTGAGAATATACCACTGGAATTTAAAGAATGCCTGCAAAATCAAATTGCTGCTTTGGATACAAATGACAGAGCTCCAGAAGAGTTATGGAATGACATCAAGAAGGTTGTGTTGGAAGAAAGCGAGAAGTCTCTACAAAAGGTGAAAAAGCAAAAACGGCCAAAATGGATGGCGGAAGAAACTCTGAAATTTGCCCAGAAACACAGAGAAGCTAAAGCCAGAGGAGAAAGAAAGACAATCACAGAACTCAACAGAGATTTCCAACGTGCAGCAAGACAGGGCAAGGAAAAGTACTACAATGATGCATGCAAGGAAATAGAAGCAGAAACTATTAGAGGAAGAACAAGACTGGCTTTCCTAAAGCTACGAGAGTTAAAGAAAAAGTTCCAGCCTCGAATTGGAATGTTACAAGATGCTCAAGGTTCTATGTTGAATGATGCTGAGAAGATCAAGAAAAGATGGAAGGAATATACAGAGTTTTTAAATGATAAAGATCAAGTGGACCAACAGCCGTTTCAACCTGTACCTTATGATCGGGAACCATTGGTGATGAAAGAAGAAGTTGAAGCAGCATTGAAAGCCTTATCAAAGAACAAAGCACCAGGCATTGATAGCATTCCCATAGAAGTATTACAGCAATCTGATGCAGCTGTTACCATACTTACAAGGCTCTGCCAAGAAATATGGAAGACATGGCCAACTGACTGGAAAAGATCTGTGTTTATACCAGTACTAAAGAAAGGTGATCCAACTGACTATGGAAATTATCGCACAATCGCTCTGATCCCACATGCGAGCAAGATTCTACTGAAGATTATTCAAAAGAGACTATAACCATACCTGGAACAAGAACTACCTGAAGTGCAAGCAGGGTTCAGGAAAGGGCGAGGAATGAGAGACATCATTGCGAATGTGAGATGGATCCTTGAAAAGACTAAAGAATACCAAAAGGATATCATTTTGTTCTTTATCAACTATAGCAAAGCTTTTGACTATGTAAACCATGAGAAACTCTGGGCCACATTAAGAAGCATGGGTATACCAGAACACCTGATCGTACTCTTGCACAATCTGTACATTGATCAAGAAGCAACAGTTCGAACGGAACAAGAAGAAACAGAATGGTTTAAAATAAGCAAAGGTGTAAGACAAGGCTGCATGCTTTCTCCCTACCTGTTTAATTTATATGCAGAACAAATCATCAGAGAAGCAGGATTGTATGAAGACAACAGAGGTGTGAAGATTGGTGGAAGACTCAACAACCTTCGCTATGCTGATGATACCACATTACTGGCTGAAAGTGAAGATGGTCTGAAACATTTGCTTCTTACAATCAAAGAACATAGTCTCAAAATGGGCCTGCACCTTAATGTAAAGAAGACAAAGATCATGACAACAGGCCTAATCAACAGGTTCATTGTTGAAGGAGAAGAAATTGAAATTGTGAACAACTTTAACCTACTTGGATCAACTATCAATAAAGAAGCAACAAGCAGTCAAGAAATCAGATGATGCATTGCTCTTGGCAGAATGGCTATGAAAGACCTAGATAAGATTCTCAAGAGCAGAGATGTCGCTCTCCATACAAAGATTCAACTTGTTCAAGCCATGGTATTTTCAATAACATCATATGGATGTGAAAGCTGGACAGTGAAAAAGATAGGAAGAAAACTGATGCCTTTGAATTATGGTGCTGGCGGCGAATACTGTGTATACCATGGACTGCCCAAAGAACAAACCAGTCGGTACTAGAGGAGATCAAACCTAAGCTTTCTTTAGAAGCTCAGATGACAAGACTTCAACTTTCATACTTTGGACACATCATGCGAAGAGAGAGATCAAGATAGAAGGTCAACGCAAAAGAGGAAGGCCAGCAATGAGATGGATTGATACAATAACAGCAGCTACGGGTACCAGTCTGTCAACAATGAGCTGCCTGACTGAAGACCGAACACAATTTAGCATAACTATCCAGAGGGTCGCCATGAGTCAATTCCGACTCGACATCACTTAACAACAACAACATGTTTTGCTGCAAGAAAGCAAGGATAATGTCAGAGTCACACTGTATTTTCCATGAGTTGCGTTTTCGGATGGTCGCTTATGTGCGTACTGTCGTGTATCGGGCCAAATGGAAAAAAGAGCCAAACGACGAAACCTGGAAACAGCACAAGCACTGGCAAGTCAAATGCAAGGCATTGATAAGGCAGGCAAAGGGAGAATTTGAGAAGAAGCTTGCTGCAGAAGCAAAAACGCGAAGTAAAGACCTTTTCAAGTACATTCGTAGCAAAAAACCTGTGAGAGAGTCAGTTGGTCAATTAGATGATAAAGGGGTTAAAGGAGCACTAAGAGGCGACAAGGCGATAGCGGAGAGACTGAACGAATTCTTTGCTTCAGTCTTTACTGAGGAAGATGTAAGGATGTTACCCATGACTGAAGTGGTATTTAAAGGTGCAGAAGAATTGAAGGAAATATCGATACATCGAGAAGATGTATTACAACTATTAGATAAGCTGAAGAGTAGCAAATCACCTGGGCCGGATGGTATACATCCAAGGGTATTGAAAGAACTGAAATATGAGATTGCAGACCTGCTATTAGTAATCTGTGAACTATCATTAAAATCATCTCTAATACCTGAAGATTGGAGGATCGCCAATGTAACACCAATTTTTAAAAAGGGTTCCAGGGGTGATTCGGGAAACTACAGACCAGTGAGCCTGACGTCAATACCGGGAAAAATGATAGAAACCATCATAAAGAATAAAATTACTCAGCATGTAGATAGTCATGAACTAATGAGAGACAGCCAACATGGCTTTAGACAAGGAAGATCTTGTCTTACTAATCTGTTATGTTTTTTTGAAGGAGTGAATAATCAGGTGGACAAAGGTGAGTCGGTTGATATTGTGTATCTGGACTTTCAGAAAGCCTTTGACAAGGTCCCTCATGAGAGACTTTTGGCAAAACTAAAGAGTCATGAGATAGGAGGCAGTGTACTATTGTGGATCAGGAACTGGTTAAAAGATAGAAAGCAGAGGGTAGGGATAAATGGCCAATTTTCCCAATGGAGAAAGGTGAATAGTGGTGTACCCCAGGGATCTGTGCTGGGTCCGCTGCTTTTTGACATATTCATAAATGACCTGGAAAGTGGAATAACGAGTGAGGTTATCAAATTTGCAGATGACACAAAACTATTTAAAGTTGTTAAAACCCAAGAGGATTGTGGAAAATTGCAAGAGGATCTTGATAAATTGGAAGACTGGGCATCAAAAAGGCAGATGAAATTTAATGTGGACAAGTGCAAGGTTATGCACCTAGGGAAGAACAACCCAAACTATGGTTACACGATGCAAGGTTCCACATTAGGAACCACCACACAGGAAAAAGATTTGGGCGTCATTGTGGATACCATGTTAAAACCCTCGGCCCAGTGTGCAGCGGCGGCCAAGAGAGCAAATAGAATGCTAGGTATAATAAGGAAAGGAATGGAAAATAAAACAAAGGATATTATAATGCCTCTATATCGTTCCATGGTGAGACCGCACCTTGAATATTGTGTGCAATTCTGGTCACCGTATCTTAAAAAGGATATAGAGTTATTAGAAAAGGTTCAGAGAAGAGCCACCAAAATGGTAAAGGGGATGGAAGGATACTCCTATGAAGAAAGGCTAAAAAGGTTAGGGCTCTTTAACCTGGAAAAGAGACGGCTGAGGGGAGATATGATAGAAGTCTATAAATTAATGAGCGGAGTGGAACGGGTAAACATAGATCGATTGTTTACCTTATCAGAATATAGAAAGACTAGGGGACATGCAATGAAGCTACAGGGTAAACTATTTAAGACTAATAAAAGAAAATATTTTTTCACTCAACGTGTAATCAAACTCTGGAATTTGTTACCGGAGGATGTAGTAAAGGCTGTTAGTGTAGCTGGGTTTAAAAAAGGTTTGGACAAGTTCCTGGAGGAAAGGTCCATAAGCCATTATTAAGAAGGGACCCAGGATATCAATGCTTGAACCAATACAAGCATTGTGGAACCTGTGTCCCTTGGGGAAACTGCTAGGTACATATGACCTAGATTGGCCACTGTTGGAAACAGAATACTGGGCTTGATGGACCTTGGTCTGACCCAGTATGGCATATCTTATGTTCTTATGTTCTAAGAAAGCAAGGATAAAGTCAGAGTCACACTGTATTTTCCATGAGTTGCGTTTTCAGATGGTCGCTTATGCACGTACTGTCGTGTATCGGGCCGATAGCGCATACTTTTGGAGTCATCAACTGCAGGGGTGGAGCTTGGATAAAGCATAGTAGGGGCCTAAATTTATGAGTATAAATTATAAAATACTGTAACTTCTGTGCATTCTTAACAAATCTAGGCATGGACATTTACACCAAGTCTAGTGCAGCTGTAACTGTTCGCGCCTAGATTTTCTGCTTGTACCTTACGATTTACACCTGCATTATATAACAAAAGGTAAGCACATTCTATTCTTTATAAAATAGGCGTGTCTGGCATGTCTTTGAATGCATGTGCAACTGGGCAGCCTGTACAAAATGATCCTCCATGTGTGTTGCAGAACAACGCATGTACTTTTACTAGTATACAGGGTGAGCACTTTTCAAAAAGTCCTTGTACCGGGGTAAATGGCCAGAATTGCTCGCCCCATGATTTAGAGTAAGCGCTTGTCTAAAATCCCATATCAAGTGGCTTTCCTGAGATAGGCAGGGTTTCTGATCCGCATTTTTGACATAGGATATGATTATTTTTATTTCTCAAAATCAACAAACTTCTATCTGAAAATATGTAGAGCCAAATTTATGCAAATCAAACTCTCATCAATAGAAAGAAATCATTTCAAAAGGGAGGAGACTTTAGTTACCAATATCAATTGGGTCAGCGCTGAGCCATGGTGGTCAGCTTTTTTTTTTTTTTTATTGCTGGCGGCAGTGGCTAGAAATAAACCAGATTGTGATAGGTGCTGAATATTCATTTAATGCTCCAGTGATTTTCAGTGTTGCTATATGGATAGGCAATAACGATAGCAATTAGGAGAGCTTTTCTCTGTCCTACGTTATCTGGATAATTAGTGGCACTGAACAATCGTCCTGGTTCTGCCTCTGCACCACCCCCAGGCTACCCTAGCACTTTCCAGATAGCGATGAGGCAATCCCAGCAGGATCCCTTTAGTGCTGCTGAATATTCTTTTCAATGGGACTTATCTGATAGCCAGTGTGGATCTCTGGATGCAGTGCGTGCCTTCAAGTCAATGCTGACTCCTAGTGACCCAGCAGCTCCTGGGTTTTCTTGGCAGTGTGTCCAGAAGTAGATTACCAGGCCTGTATTTCAAGACAATGGAAGGGTAAGTGACTTACTCAAGGCCACAGGGAGTTTGTGGGAATCAAACCCTGGTCTCTTGATTACCAAGCCAGGGCTCTAACCATTAGGCTTCTCCTATACTTCCCAATCTCTGGATAAGTGCTTTTAAAAATTGACACCAGTCTTAGTTATTGATTCACTTGTTAATTGTGCAGCTTTGTTTTTAACTGTATTTTGTTTTTGTGCATCAAGTCAATGCTGACTTCTGGCCAGGGCAGCCCAAGAGTGATGCCGGGCTATGAAAAGAGACTCACTGCGGAGTCTCATTTGAATATCCACAGGACCTCTTTTGCATAAATTTAATTTATTTTATTTTAAAATATATATATATAATGCCCATCTAAAATGTAGATGGCTTTCAAAAGAGCCCTTCACAAGCCTCTCTTTTGTCCTGGCAATGACTTAGTGGCACGTTTACTAAATATTAATGTGCATTAAGTGCCACTGCGCCAATAGAAATAAATGGGTGTTGCTGCACTTAGCACACATTAACATTTGTGAATGTGCATTAATTTTTAAGAAACATGCCTCTTCATGAGTGTCTGAATACCATTTGCATGGACAGTGAGGATAAAGAAAGACTACCAGTGCCAACTGTCAGGCACATTAGTAAGTGCTATTACACTGCCCATTTAGAAGCCATCACCCACCTAATACTTGATTTCTACTTAACTGAAAACAGCATATGTTGTGCTCCTACACACTCATAAATTCAACTCTAATTTTTGTCGGATAACTCACCGATGAGCAGAAACCTTTCTACTCCTGAAGTGAGCCCTCCATTTTAATCAAATTCTCATAAAAACAGACCCATTACAGGTCTAGTTGACCCACCACAGGTCAAACACCAGGTGCTACAGCACTAACAAGCTGCCGCTCCTATACCGTTAAAGCAAAAGCTGAGTTCTTACTATAAAGACATCCCAGACTCCTATCGGTGCAATCCTTTATAACCAACTAGTACTCATCTGGAAAGAGCCGGGCCCAGCCGATAATCCACGCAGTAGTGGGGCCTCAAAAGTAACATGGGATGTTCACAGCTTCTTCCATCGGGTGCCCTGAGCAACCGGAACTGTCTGAAAGGTCTTTCAAAACTTCGTCCATGGTACAGGAGAGGTATGATTCATCATGCAACACTAATCAGTGTTTCAAGCCGCCTAGCTTCGCAGCTCTTCCTCAGGCTAATGAATCATACGTACACGTAACTCCTATTTAAAGGATCGAAGAGTGACATCAGAGTAACTATCCAATAGAACACAGTCCCAACTATCCACCACCAATCACAATCGGAGACTCCACCAGTCTATGTCCACATTCATGCCCGCAGGAATTATAGAACCCAGACGGAAAATCCATTGCTGCTCCTTAAAATGAAGCTTCATATGACGATCTCCCCCCAACACCAAAGGGGGTACTACATCCAAAACTCTCCAACGGAGATTTTTAAATTGATGTCCAGATTGTTGACAATGGGGGACCAAAGGGGCCGCAGCCTGACGGGCATTAATTCGAGAACGATGCTCCTGCAGTCGTTTTCGTATCGGGCGTGTGGTTTTGCCCACATATTTCAAATTACAGGGGCAAATCAGCAAATAAATCACAAAAGATGTATAACAATCCGAAGAAAACTGAGAGGTATGATGTATTCCAGTGGCAGGATCTATCCATTCACCACCTTGTACAGTGGAACTACAAAAATCGCAATGTCCACAGGCAAAATGACCCCGAAGGGGTACTGGAGAAACACCCTCACCGCGAGTTTTAATAACCCTTTCCCCTATGGTCCGGGATCTTTTATAAGTGATCATTAAAGGTTTTTGAAAACATGGATGCAACGCCAATGTGGACCAATGACGCTTGAGAATGGAAACCACCCGGGATGCATTCGGTAAAAATGGTATAACCCCAATGATCCTCTCTACTGGATCTTGTACTCGGGACACCCGACCCTCCCACCAGCCAGGATGATTGTATAAGGCTCTTTTAAATGCTTTAGAAACCAATGCTGCTGGATAACCCCGTGCCCGTAAACGCTGACATAAATCGCGCGCATGTTGTCTATATTCAGACACCGTTGAACACAACCTCCGAATACGGAGAAATTGCCCAAAAGGTAATCCCCGGCGCAATGCTGGCGGATGAAAACTGGTATATCTCAAAGTTACTTCATTTATGCGCACACCACTAACGTGTGTTATTAGTAACTAGATCCCATTGCATAAAATGAACCTGTGGTAAAATGGTGGTCACCAGTGGTGTGCTAGTGACTTTAGCCCTAAATCTGTGTGTGCAGTGATTTTGTGTGTTTTAGTTGGATGGGGGGGAGGGAAAATTTAAGACCATGTAAAATCTTTTTGCAGTATTCACTCCAGTGTAGGTAATATTATTTCAGTCTTATAGAAAAATATTGCTGTAACATCATTCATAAGAACATAAGATATGCCATACTGGGTCAGACCAAGGTCCATCAAGCCCAGTATCCTGTTTCCAACAGTGGCCAATCTAGGTCATAAGTACCTAGAAGTTTCCCCAAAAAACACAGGTTCCATAATGCTAGTACTGGGTCAAGCAGTGATATCCTGGGTCCCTTTTAATAATGGTTTATGGACCTTTCCTCCAGGAACTTGTCCAAACCTTTTTTAAACCCAGCTACACTAACAGTTTTTACTACATCCTCTGGTCACAAAATCCAGAGTTTGATTACACGTTGATTGAAAAAATATTTTCTCTTATTAGTCTTAAATAGGTTACCCTGTAGCTTCATTGCATGTCCCCATAGTCTTTCTATATTCTGATAATGTAAACAATCGATCTACGGTGAGAGATCATCTGTATCTGGGAGCAGCCACGGTTTTTGCCAACTACACGGAGCAGGGCTGCAGGAGGGAGCGGAGACCCGGAGGCACAGCTGCAGGCACTCAGGTTGACGTTCCTGCCTTGGAGGACCCCCCTCGACCCACATAAAGCTCTGTGAGAGCAGAACTTTGTTTGTGAGAGATCATCTGTACCTGGGAGCAGCCGCGGTTTTTGCCAACTACGCAGAGCAGGGCTGCAGGAGGGAGCGGAGACCCGGAGGCACAGCTGCAGGCACTCAGGTTGACGTTCCTGCCTTGGAGGACCCCCCCTCGACTCACATAAAGCTCTGTGAGTGTTACTCGCGGCCTGCGAGTCACGGCCTGCGGGGTCGTGTCCTAAGGGGTGTGTCACAAGGGGTAAGACACGCCCCTTTTGCGCTCCTTCGGCGCTCATGAGAAGCTCTCGAGAGTGCTTGACGCTATAGTAGTTTGCCCATGGGGAAGCGAAAAGGGAAGTCGGTTGTTAAATCTTGGTCTGGTGACCGTGACCAAGGAGGTAAAGTGAGTGGTCCCATGGACAAGCATGTATCGTTGCTGCAGCCTGCAAATTTGTCGCCGGACCGAGCTTCTTTAAGCCCGGAGTTCCGGCTGCCGCCTCCTTTTCCCCAGCCTCTTTCTTCCTCTACTCTTTTAGACGCACTCGCAGCGCCTCTAGTCTCGCCCTTGAGACCTGTATGTCCGGCTGCCATCGATCAAATTGCTCCTCTCCCTACAGGAGAGGTGACTTTAGGAGATATCTGGACTGCAATTCAACAAATTGATAAGCGTTTATCATCTACTGTTTCATCACTGTGTTGTTTTATGAGCAATGTTGTAGATAAATTTAATACTGTTGCTAAGCAGTTAAATTCCTTGGTTCAGATTTCTGCCCATGTTGATTCCCATGTATTTTCCTGATATTTTGATTATCTCTCCTTGATGTGAACTGATTGTCTTTAGTGTATTCTTTGTTTGAATTGTATCCTGTTTACTTGGATTTGTTTTCCTTTGTTAGTTTGTATTCAGGAAAGAAAAACCTTAAATAAAAGATTAAAAAAAAAACAAAAAAACAATCGATCTACGTTTACCCGTTCCACTCGATTCATTAATTTATAGACCTTTATTATAGCAACCCTCAGCTGTCTCTTTTCCAGGTTGAAGAGCCCTAAGTTTTTTAGCCTCTCTTCATAGGGGTATCCTTCCATCCCCTTTACCATTTTGGTGGTTCTTCTCTGTACCTTTTCTAATAACGCTACATCTTTTTTAAGATACGGCGACCAGAATTTCACACAGTATTCAAGGTGCGGTCGCACCATGGAACGATACAGAGGCATTATAATATTCTTTGTTTTATTTTGCATTCCTTTCCTTATGATACCTAGCATTCTATTTGCTTTCTTGGCCGCCGCTGCACACTGGGCGGAGGGTTTTAACATGTTGTCCACGATAACGCCTAAATCCCAATGTGGAACCTTGCATCGTGTAAGCATAGTTTGGGTTGTTCTTTCCTAGGTGCATAACTTTGCACTTGTCCACATTAAATTTCATCTGCCATTTGTATGCCCAGCCTTCCAGTTTATCAAGATCCTCTTGCATTTTTCCACAATCCTCTTGGGTTTTAACAACTTTGAATAGTTTCGTGCCATCTGCAAATTTCATAACCTCACTCGTTATTCCCTTTTCCAGGTCATTTATGAATATGTCAAAAAGCAGCAGACCCAGCACAGATCCCTTTGGTAGTCCACTATTCACCTTTCTCCACTGGGAAAATTGGCCATTTAGCCCTACCCTCTGCTTTATATCTTTTAACAAGTTCATGATCCACAATAGTACACTGCCTCCTATCCCACGACTTTTTAGTTTTGTCAAAACTCTCTGATGAGGGACCTTGTCAAAGGCTGTCTGAAAGTCCAGATACACTATATCAACAGACTCACCTTTGTCTACCTGTTTATTCACACCTTCAAAAAAAACATAACAGAGAGCTGCATTACCTTGAGATTATAACCTGTGCATTGAGCAAGTACAGAGGATCTGTATTTTATACTGACAAACATTAGCACAATACCACACCCAAAACTGATAACAAATGAACAAAACAAGAATCTGGAAAATCTGTACTAACAAGTTTCAAATAGTGAATCGAGTGTCCTAGGGAAGTTTTCCTCAGTAGATTTGTTGCCTGATGATCATAAAAAACTACTGAAAGTATAATCACATTGATAATCAATAAATCTTACAGAATAACCTGTATTCTAAACTTAAATGTGTTCTACAGTAATTCTTTTGTCACTTTCTGCTAAGTTTGAAGGACATAGAGAAGTTTTATTTAGGTAGCATGGACTGAATTATGGGATAACGTTTCAGAAGCATGTGGAGGGTAATTTTATCTTTGTGACTTTATAAAATACTACCACAAATCCTGAAGAAATAGTACCTAGATTGTGGGCAGTAATATTTAAGCCTGCTCAGAAGTACATGCATATTTGATAAAGTACATGCACAAATCGCGATTCCGCCCACACTCCTCTCCCTGAGCCGGGCTTCATTACGAGTCTACCTCTAGGGGCACTGCATGCAGGGCCGGCCCAAGAATTTTTGCCACCCTAGGCAGAAACCCTGGGCTCATGCCCCCCCCCCCAGATGTCGCTGCTGCTCCCAGTTGCTGCTGCCCTATTCCAGCTGCCACCACCGCCCCCCCTCCCCCCTCAGCTGCCACCAATTCCATCTCAGGAGGGGGAGAGCGGCAGTGGCAGTGGCAGTATTTCCAAAAGCGTCAGCTTTTTGCCACCGCTTTTGGAAATTCTGCTGCTGCCCGCCTCCCCACCAATGGAATCAGTGGCAGCTGGGGGTGGGGGCGCGACCGCCCATCTGTGCCACAGCTGGCGGCCACCTTGCTCGCCCTGTGGATGGGCCAGCCCTGGTTGCAAGTACTATTTGGCATGACATAATTTTAGCCTTTTACACACCTAAATCAGCATTTTACAGACAGAAAAGGCTTTGAAATTTAACTCCAAAAAGCAGTGACGTGAGTACATCTGTCTAATGTGACATAGCACAATTGTTCAATCACTAAGCTATAGTGCACAAAAATGAGCCGTGTCGGGGTGTTATAGGAGTGTGCTTTAATATGAGTTGTAAGCTTGGTTAGTGCTAGTAGGTAAGCTCACTGACAATAATGGGGTTTGCATTCAATGTCATGTGTTAGATCCCCAGATTGTCAGCAGATGAGGCAGGAGAGAGAGAGAGCATGTAGGACAGCGGCACCGACTTGGTTGAATAAACTCCTGGAAAGTTTGCAGAAGGAACAGGAATTGATGACTTTCAGAAAAATCTTGAAAAAATTCTTATTTCCTCTTGAAGGAGGCTAAATATGGAGAAGCAGAGCAGATGGGATGGTTAGGGGTGGGGGTGTTCAGTTAAACGTAATGTTATGCTACGTATGTTTTCTTTTTTAAGAATTGTACGCCGCCTTGAATGCTATAGCATATGGTGGTATAGAAATGTTTTAGAATAAATAAATAAACAAACACAATAATGTATGTTAGTAGATAAATCTATGGCTTACTTGTAAGCCCTTCGGGGCAGAGAAATGTTTGTTTGCTTCCTTGTAACTTGCTTTGAGCTCAGCACAATAAGATTTGCAGATTTTTCTTTGATATGTGTCTCGGCTGGTAGTGAAGTGCTTTTGTGGATTTGAGTATACAAAAAGGTTTCCAGTATTTTGATGTTGAGGAACGTTCTTCAGAGAAGTCAGAGGCATTAGAAAACTAGGAGGAAAACTCTCCAGAAAGATTTTATGGGGGAAATTTTATAAAGAGGCACTTACTTTAAGCATGGGAGTAAGCATCTAAAATGGGAAGGGGGGGGGGACTGCTGTCAGTGTGAAGATCTGCTCCATTTCCACAATCACCCCTGATCTCAATCTCTCCCATGACCTCCCCTGACCTCAATTTCCCACCAATAAAGGCCAACACATCATATCCCTTCCCCAACAAACCCCCCCCCCCCCACACACACCAAATCCAAACCCCCTAGGCTCCCCAAAGCATCCAATCTCTCTCCACAAGCAAGTCTCCCTGGCAGAACCCCCCCCCCCCCCACCTGACCCCCTCAGCATCAATGACCCCCACCCCAAGGCCCGCCATTCCCCACCCTCTGATCCTTATCTCCGGCCTTTTAAGTGCTTCCTGCTGTTTAGTGGCTCAAGGTTCCAAAATGGCGTGGATGATCTCTAGCAATAATCTCAGAACCTCGTGAAGAAATGGATAAATCAAAATTCTGATTCTGATTCAGCTCATGAGGATACAACAAATAGAGTTCAAAAATAAAACTTTCTTCCATTTTTTAAATTAACTATTGACACCTCCTCCTCTTCAAAACATCTTACAATCATGCAAGGGTTGATTTTATAAGGGAGACACAGAAAGTTACACAAAGGTTATGAGCATGTCCCTATGGGCACTGATGCATGTGCTTTAAGCAGTTGCTATCTGGTAAGTGAGCATGTAAGTCCTATCAGTGCACTTTTACCTGGGGGGTGCACAGCACCGGAGCTCAGGAAGGACATGGGAGGAGCCTAAAATTATACATAAAAGTTATAAAATATTGTAACTTGCGCACATTTCTGGACAATCTAGGCATGGGCATTTACTATAACTAGATGGAGGTGCATATATAGAGGCAAGTATATAGAGGTGTTCTTCAGGGACATAGTAGAGAAGCACCACCTCCAGTCTGGCAGCCTCTCTGCTGCCATGGAGGAGAGAGGCCACCTGAAAGGTGTGGCAAGAAGTGATCCCATAGCTAGGACCTGTCCTCCAGGTGATGTAATATCCTCTTGCACCAAGGGTGTGTCTCCAGGAGCATGTGCCCATGAGGGGAGGGTTAGGCCATTATAGTTGGCATTGTAGTTTGCAATTCAGTCATTAGGCATGTAGATAGCTGGGTAGCTGGTGGATGTAAGGATCGCCTGGTAACTTGCCTGCCTGGTGCAAAGGTGGCGGACTATATGGACCACCTAGATAAGGTTTTTGGCATTGCTGGGGAAGAGCCTGCTGGTACGTGTTGGTACCAATGATATAGGAAAATATGGAAGTGAGGTTCTCAAAGCCAAATTCAGGCTTTTAGTAGGAAGCTGATATCCAGAACTTCCAGGGTGGCATTCTCAAAAATGCTTCCCATTCCATGTGCAGGACCCAAGAGGCAGGCAGAGCTCTGGAATCTCAATGTGTGGATGAGATGATGGTGCAGGGAAGAGGCTTTTAGATTTGCTAGGAACTGGGCAACATTCTGGGGAAGGAGGGGAGCTTTTCCAAAAGGATGGGCATCTTAACCAGAGTGGAACCAGGCTGCTGGCATTGACCTTTAGAGAGGAGACAGAGCAGCTTTTAAACTAGATAATGGGAGAAAGCTGACAGTTGCCCAAGAGCGCATGATTCGGAACGATGTATCTTTGAAGGATTCTAGGCAAACAGGGACGTTAAGGTATCCAGATAGAGAGATTCCAATAAAGGTAAAAGTAACCAGGTGCCTTTAAGTAAAGAGCATACAGAGTTCAAATATTCCAGATCATCCCGACGACTGATAACCAGATTGCCAATATAAACAAAAAACAAACTTTGAAATGCCTGTATGCAAATGCTAGAAGTCTAAAAAATAAGATGAGAGAGTTAGAATATATAGCACTAAATGAAAGGTTAGATATAATTGGCATCTCAGAGTCCTGGTAGAAAGAGGACAACCAATAGGACACCATGATACCTGGGTGCAAATTACATTACAAAGGTAGGGTAGATCAAATTGCTGAAGGGATGGCACTATGGGGGTCTTTTACTAATGCGCGGTAGGGCTTGCCCCTACCGTGGGTGTTTCACAGGCATAACTGAATGGTAGGTGCAAAGCCTGTGCAGTAAATGTAAGAGGGCATGCCCTGCATTTAGCGCACAGGGCTTACAAATACTGTAGGGGCCCATGAACACTGTCCTGGCAGAGAGCAGGGGAACACTCACATTCTCTGCCAAGGCACATCCTCACAGCCGATCAGCCTCCCCCCAGAGATCACCCCCCCCCCCCAGGATCACCCCCAAATGCATCCCACCCCCGCCCCCTCCTAATTGATATCCCTTTTCAGGACCACCGTGGCTGAAAAGCATTCTAGCCATGGAGGCCTTGCAAAAGGGTCCACCAATGATACAGACTTCAATTTCCTCTCCCCCAAAACACTCCCAGACCTTCCCACACCAATCTTTACTTGGTGTCCAACTGGGTCATTCCTAGTGGTCTAGCAGTAATCAGAACAGTAGTGGTACTTCTCCACTTCTGTCCCGGCTTTAGCAGTCTTCAAAATGGCACCATTGTCACCTCATGCTAGTCTCATGACTCCTAGTTGTGATGCCACAAGTCTAACACAGGGTGATGTCTGTCATTTTAAAGCCTTCCAGAGCTGGGCAGGAGCAGAGGGGTATCACCCCTAGACCACCAGATGTAAGATCTTTTAACTTTATTCTAGAGTACATATTTGGGTTTAATATATAAGTTTAGGTGTCTTTGACACTGTGAATAGCTTTACTGGATAGAATTGAATTATTTTTTATCTGTACATGCCTTGCACGTTATTATATGGCTGAGAAGTATTGGGACATAAGCAGTTGTTTACATTGTAGCTGATATTATCATAGGGGTTCTACGTTTCAGTGATGTTTATGGTCTACAGAAAGGTTGCATTGCACCTACCAGTACCGATGATCTTGGTTGGATCAGTGATTCCTCTTTAGTTGTAGCTTATTTATACAGTTGGGTGGCCACCAATGTCCTCATTTTATGCTATTTTAGTTTTTTAAAAAATGCAGTGCAATCGACCCACAGTTTAGTCTGTGAATGGGCATTGTTGTTCGATCGATGATGTCACCAGATTTCCAGTATTCCCACGGCTGGGAGAGTTGCTATCCTTTGAAAAAGTGGCGCCATGTTTGAAGCACTGATCCCACTGGTAGCATGTGTATTAGACGTTTCTGCAATGCAACTCTTGTAAGTTATTATTTTGTCCAATATTTGAATGGGAGTCTGTTTTATGTAGAGCCATGTGCAATATCTCTGTGAACTGGAGAGCGTGATTTAATGTTGGGCATTGTATTTCTCCTTAGTAGGTATGAAATATTTGCATTCATTTAGATTGATGGTGTAGGTTTTGTTTGATGCTCATTGGTAAACAGTCATTGGATTGGTTACAATTATAATTTAGTGGGAAACAAAAGTGGCAAGAATGTATACCAATGAGTTTAAACTGGATTTGTTAATACAGTGATTCTTTGCTTAATTAGTGACAATTTATAAGGCACATTAACCCCTTGAAATTATGAAGGGTTAATATCATTAAATTCATACTATAGTGAATATGGGGCCATGCTGCTATTGATTAATTGTAATTAATCACACTTTATGTAATTTTAGGTTACAACCCACGAGCAGCAAAAATAAAATACACTCTCGATGCAGCAAAGATTCTACGTAATGCAAGCCTTAATCAAGTCTGCTGCCTAGTGAAGATTTAATATGAAGATAAGTGCTATTAAGCTTAAATTCGAAAAAATTAAATTGGGGATGTGAATTGGTTTTTGCTTATTTTAAAGGTGAATAAGGAATTTTTTCTTGATCCATGAGGAGCAGTGCTAATAACCTTTCAAAAGCTTCGTGAGAAGCATTCCATGAATAAAATTCAAAAATAAGAACACATTCTGAGGTCTTTTTCTCCTATACTGTACTTAACTTTTTTGACTTCATATTTGATTTTACATTTGATTTTGATATCATTCAGATAACTCAGTGATCTTGTCATGTATGGTATGATTTGATAACGCTGACTTCTACCTTTGATTGGTAGTTGTTGGAAAAATCCATAAACCATTATTGAAGTGGATTGGGGAAATCCACTGCTTACCCCTGGGATAAGCAGCACGGAATCTGTCTACCTTTTGGGAACTTGATAGGTACTTGTGACCTGGATTAGCCACTGTTGGAAAGAGGATACTGGGCTTGATGAACCTTTGGTCTGACCCAGTATGGCATCTCTTATGATCTTATGTTCTTCCTAAAGGGAAAGAGTGCTGTCATGAGGCTGGTGCCAATAAAGATGCAGAGTTGAAAACAAACTCTGTTTTTCACAGAGCTCTAGGTGTGCAATTACCTCAAAGCACAGCTAGAGGGAGCAGGATTGATTCTACAGAGGTTAATGAGGCTAGGAGATCTAACCAGTTGCACCTGGAAATGAGCCCGGGAGATTCAAAGGGAAGATCCCTTTATAAACGGAAGCTTAATGCTAGCAAATCAGAAGCAGACACAGACGCAGACGCAGAAGGAGAAGGAACAAAGATTACGGCTGAAGAAGGAAGGAGAGACCTGAAAGAAGGAATCCTCCTTGAGCAAGCCCAAAAGGACAGAATTCACAGAGGTAGAGTACAGAGGGGCCAAGCTACGAGAGCCGCTGTTCAGAGGGAGCCTGCTAAAGAAAGCAGTCAGGCTGGAGGGTATGCCACTCCCTGCTTAAGCAACGTTCCTGAGTCCCAAGCTGAAAGACATACACGGAGAGCCAGAGAGCCAGGTTTGGAGGAAAGCCTGCAGGCATTGGAGTATGCTGAACAAGCTTTACCAGGTACCCGAGGAAAAGGAGTTTCTAACAAAGCTACTGTGTCACTGAAGCATAGAGCTGGAGAATCCGCACCAGGTTTTACTAAGCTTTCAGGAAGTCCAGCACTGCCCAGAAGCTACCGACAGAAAACCTGTTGTCACAGAGACATTCATGAGAGATAAGGCTCCAGAGCTTCAAGCTACAGAAACTCAAGGTATGGAAGTTTTATTCCTGCTAATGAAAGCTTAACTCCTAAAAGCGCTGCTAAAGCTAAAACTCACTTTATAAGAAGAGGAAAGAAAACAGAGTGGTTTGAAGAACTACCAAAGGACTTTAAAGCACAGTCTTATTGGAGGCAAGATACCAGAGACAGTCCATATAAACCTGTAACTGCCAGGGACAGCGTGTGCCCTGAGGGGGAAAGTAGTGAAGCAGAATTTATGGAAATAGAAAATGCAAACACTGTTCCCATTCCTCAGGAAGAAGCTATGGATTGTAGTTTGTGTATGGCTTCTAGCCTAGAATCCATAGCCACCTTGTAAATAAGAAGAAGTCTTGTTTAATTGCTTTGCCCTGGAATGAATTGAATCCCTCCCTTTAACCTTTCAACTAATTGTGACGATATTAACAATTGGTTTTACCTGCTTATTACTGGAGCCTTTATGAACAAAGGACATTCTTTAATTTCTAGTGTCTTAATGAACCCTTGCACAGAGGGGAAATAAAAGCCTTGTTTCCCTACACTCGTGGCTTAATTATTGAGTTCTCACGAGGAGCTGATATACCTAAGACCAATCTCCACTTTGGTCTTAAAATACCCCACGCTCCTTGAAAATAAATATGTTGTACAGCATGCCCTTACTGCCATTGGCCACTAGGGGATGCCACGCACGACAGAATGGCGTAGTTGTTTGGATGTGGATATCACCCTAAGACATACTGGGAACAGAGAAGAAATTACCAGTATTAAGCTGAAAAAAAAACCAAACAAAACCCGGACCGGAGGAAAAGAAAACCCGGATCGGAGGAGAAAACGCGGACCGGACTAGAAGAAAATCTGGAAGGGAAGGCGAGGTTGCTGACAACGGTGGCAGAGTGTTACAACGCAGAGCAGCACCATCCTTTCTGAAAGTTGGAGTCAACATTTCTACCAGGTAAAAGGTAGAAAGGCATGACTTGATTTGGATGCAAGTTTGAAGTTTAGAGAAGAAATTGAAAAGAAAAGAAAAGAGTGTAGGCTTGGTAGTGGTACAGCCGCACTTGGGTTTTTCTTTTTTTGTTTTTGTCTCCTAGGAAAATCTCGTCGCCATGGATCAGCGAGAGATGTTCACCTGGATGGCTGCGCAGTTCAGCAAGCAAGGGGAACTGGCTGTGCAAACACAACAGCATGCAATCCTGGCCATGCAGAAACAGCAAAAGCCAGTCTTGCAGATGCTGGAAGCATGGCTACAGCAGCAACAAAAGACACAGGAAGCAGTCGCCAGACATCCAGAACAGAGCTCGGGACTGGGCAACTGTCCGGTAGGACTAGAGTCCTACGACCAGGGCCGGCCCGTCCATTGAGCAAGAATGTTTTTTGCACAGGGCCCCGCGTTTCAGGGGGCCCCGCGCAAAAAACATTCTTCAGCATCCCAAGTTTAAAAAAAAAAAACCAAACCGGCTGCTTCTGCCGCGGCAGCAGCAAGAGCTCTGCCGCGGCAGCATCAAGAGCTCTGCCGCGGGGCCCCCCCCCTGCCCGGCAGAGCCTCCGTGCATCCTCAGCAGCTTTCTTCTTGTCCAAAACGCGGGCTTCTTTCAGAGCCGCGAGAGTTTCCTTTCTCGCGGCTCTGTTAATCCCGCCGAGGGTGATGGGATTTCCCATCAGCCCCGCGGGATTAAGAGAGCCGCGAGAAAAGAAACTCTCGCGGCTCTGAAAGAAGCCCGCGTTTTGGACAAGAAGAAAGCTGCTGAGGATGCACGGAGGCTCTGCCGGGCAGGGGGGGGGCCCCGCGGCAGAGCTCTTGATGCTGCCGCGACAGAGCTCTTGATGCTGCCGCGGAAGATGCAGCAAGTTGGGATTTTTTTTTTATTTGAATTTGGAATTATAGGGGGGGGGTGGTTAGGACTGGTAATGGGCTATGGGAGGGGAGGCTAAACTGGAAGTGGGCTGATGGGGGGGGGGTTGTGAGGACTGGTAATGGGCCGGGCGGGGGGGGGGTGGCGGTTTAGGACTGGTAATGGGCCAGGGGGGGGGGGGGTTTGGACAGGAAAAGGGGCAGGGGGGGGGGGGTGGTTAGGACTGGTAATGGGCCATGGGGGGGAGGCTAAGACTGGAAGTGGGCTGATGGGGGGGGGGGTTAGGACTGGTAATGGGCTATGGGGGGGGGGCTAAGTGGGGTGTTGGGGTGGGGTAGGACGGGTAAGGGGCCTAGGGGGGTGGAGGCTAGGTCTGGTAATGGGCCATGGGGGGGGCTAAGTGGGCTGGGGGGGGGCTAAGTGGGCTGGGGGGGTTAGGACTGGTAATGGGCCATGGGGGGGGAGGCTAGGACTGGTAATGGGCTGATGGGGGGGGGTTAGGACTGGTAATGGGCTATGGGGAGGGGGCTAAGGCTGGAAGTGGGGGGGTAGGACTGGAAATGGGCTGATGGGGGGGCTAAGACTGGAAATGGGCTGATGGGGGGGTAGGACTGGTAATTGACTATGGGGAGGGGGCTAAGGCTGGAAGTGGGGGGGTAGGACTGGAAATGGGCTGATGGGGGGGGTTAGGACTGGTAATGGGCTATGGGGGGGCTAAGACTGGAAGTGGGCTGATGGGGGGGGGTGGTTAGGACTGGTAATGGGCCATGGGGGGGGGGTAGGACTGGAAATGGGCTGATGGGGGGGGTTAGGACTGGTAATGGGCTATGGGTGGGCTAAGACTGGAATTGGGCTGATGGGGGGGTGGTTAGGACTGGTAATGGGCCATGGGGGGGTTAGGACTGGTAATGGGCCGGGGGGGGGTTAGGACTGGTAATGGGCTGATGGGGGGGAGGGTTAAGACTGGTAATGGGCCATGGGGGGGGGTTAGGACTGGTAATCGGCCATGGGGGGGGAGGCTAAGACTGGAAGTGGGCTGATGGGGGGGTAGGACTGGTAATTAGCTATGGGGGGGGCTAAGACTGGAAATAGGCTGATGGGGGGGCTAGGACTGGAAATAGGGTGATGGGGGGTTAGGACTGGTAATGGGATATGGGGGGATAAGACTTTAAATGGGCTGATGCGGGGGTAGGACTGGTAATTGGCTATGGGAGGGGGGCTAAGACTGGAAATAGGCTGATGGGGGGCTAGGACTGGAAATAGGGTGATGGGGGGTTAGGACGTAATGGGCTGATGGGGGGTTAGGACTAGTAATGGGCTATGAGGAGGCTAGGACTGGAAATGGGCTGAGTGGAAGGAGGGCTTGAACTGCAAATAGCTGATGGGGACGGGGGCTTGGAATGGAAATGGGTTGTGAGGGGGAGGGAGCTAGGACTGGAAATGGGTGAGGGGGGGGCTAGGACAGGAAATGGGCTGATGGAGGGGCTAGAATAGGACTGGAAATTGGCTGTTGGGGGGTGCTAAGATTGGAAATGGGCTGGGGTGGGGGTTTGGATTGAAATGGACTCATGACGGGGCTAGAACTGGAAGTAGGCTCATGGGGGGCTTGGATTGGAAATGGGCTGAGTGGAGGGGAGCTAGGATTTGACATGGGCTGATGGTGGGGCTAGGAAAGGACTAGAAATGGGCTCATGGGGGGCTGGGATTGGAAATGAGCTGATGGAGGGACTTGGATGGGACTGCAAATAGATGGGGGAGCTAGGACTGGAAATGGGCTTATGGGGGGCTAGGACTGGAAATGGGCTGATGCGGGGACTAGAAGGGAGCGGATGCTGGGTGGGACTGGAACTAGAATGGAGCTGATGTTGGGGGAGGATTAGAATGGGATGGAGCTGGGAGAGTGAAATGGAGAGGGAAAAAATATTTTGTGTGGGAGGGAAGACAAATCTACAATTGTCCGGATATTGGGAGAGTAAGTGGGGATTGAGGATGGAGGGGTAAAATTTGAGTGGATGAAATAGGAATGAGGAAAGAGGAAAAGGAGAAAGATTAGTATGTTAAAGCAGATGTAGAGAGAGAATGGAAAAAAACTAGAAGAGAGAAGAAAAGACAAATGGACAGCAGACGATGAAGAATTAGCGGAAGACACGAAGAAGAAACCAGAAGAAAGTGGCTGGAGCAATTGCAGCTGAAAAAAAATGCACAAAAGGTAGAAAAATATCTCTTTATTTTGAATTTATTAATTGGAATATGTCAGCTCTGGGAAATGTGCATCATTAACGTCTGCGCTTTGTTTAGTACAAGAGCAAATTAATGTATAGTTTTATTTCTACAGTGTTGTACATTCCAAGTTTGGCTTTTGGGATTCCCAGTTTAATTATTGTCTTCCTGTTTCTAAATTGTGATTCCTTGTTTGGTGATGGTTTATGTTCTGTTCATGTGTAACTGAGCTGAGGTATTCTGTTTATGTAATTCCTATTTGACATTGCCACTTGTTCTCTTTCCCCAGTAGGTCATGTATTGTTGTTCTCTGAAATGTATTGGTTTAATATTTGCAGCGTTTCCTTTTGATAGTTAGGGTATGGTGCTTTATGAGTCCTGGTAGTGCTGTTAGGATACGGCGGGTTTGCTATGGGTTCTAAATGGGCAGTGTTTGTAGTAGTTCCTAATGTGTCTGGCGGTTGGCACTGGATTATAGTAATGTAGAAGTCTTTTAGTCTTTCTTTATTCATACACTCATTAAGAGGCATGTTTACTAAAAGTTCGTGTATGGTAACATTATGCAAATATTTATGCAAATGAGGACCCTTATGCAAATGAGGACCCGCACCGAGTCTCCGCACATGGCCCCGCACCCCCCTTGGGCCGCCCCTGCCTACGACTCTCTGACTTTGGGGAAGTTGGGGGTAACAGATGATGTGGATGACTTCCTGGACTCTTTTGAGAGAATAGCTCTTTCCGTAGGTTGGCCGGAAAAGCAGTGGTCCATTAGATTGGCAGTTTCCCTCACAGGAGAGGCACTGTCAGCCTATAGGGCAATGCCCACTTCGTTAGCGAACAATTATAGCGAGGTAACGAAGGCCATCAGGGATCGCCTGGGTCTGACTCCTCTCGTCTATAACCGTAAGCTACACGCGGCACACCTTGAAGTAGGTGAAACGCCTAAAGCGTTAGGTCACAGGCTGAAGAGCTTAGCCGAGAAGTGGCTAAGGCCTAGTGAAAAAACAATTGAAACGCTAATGGATATGATAATCCTTGAGCAGTTCATGACTGCAGTACCCAGTAGTATACAGAGCTTCCTTATCCTACAGAATTGTTGCACTACTGTAGAGGCTATTGCCTTGACTGAAAGATATCTAGAGGCCGAATTAGCCACCCAGCAGACTAGGGAAGGTTCAAAGATGGCGGTAGCGACATTCAAGCAGGTATCAGGAAGTCTGTCGCAGTTAAATACTCAAAATGTGAAAAATGCTAAGAATGTAGAGAAGAGTTATTCTAAAAGATGTTTCGGCTGTGGGAAAATGGGACATATTATGAGTGAGTGCCGAGCACGTACTGCTCTCATGGGGGAGAACAGAGAAATGTTATCTGAAGGATTTGTACTTGATGTAACTGTACAAGGGGTTGCTGCCAAAGCTCTTCTTGACTCTGGCGCGGACCAGACGATGATTTCACGCAAGCTCTGGTCTTTAATCAAAGAGCGGGCTGAGTCCGCCCCAGATCAACCAGAGGGCAAAGTCAAGATAAAATGTGCGCATGGCGCTGCCACCTTTTATCCTGTATATAACTTATTTGTAAGAGGTTTGGGAATAGAAAAAAGAATGTTGATAGCCGTAGTGCCCAGATTACCTAAAGAGCTAGTCTTAGGTAGAGACTGGCCACAATTTGAAAGAGGCCTAGAGGAGGGACTAAACCCCCGAGAAGTTTTCGTCTCTACTCGCAACCAGACGAAAGCCTCGGAAGAACTCTCATGTTCAAGGGAAGAAAGTTTAGATGACCTCCCATCTCATGAGGATTTAGTAAATGCCCCGCCAGAAAGGGACAGAAAGACAAAAGCTGAAAAGCGCAAAGAAAGAAAGGGACGCTCTCAAGGCAGAGCCGACTTGGAAGCAGGTGAAGAACTCCCCTGGATTCCAGCAGAGCTCATGGAGAGGTTCCCTTCCTTTGCCGGAGAACAACAAGATGACCCTGCGCTAGCACGCGCATTTGAGCACGCTCAAACAAAGAGAAATATTTTCCCAAGATCTATAAGAGAAGAAGGGGTGCTATACAGGGAGAGTATAGACCCACGCACTAAAGATATCCGAAAACGGTAGTCCCAAATACTTTCAAATCTGCAGTGCTGAGGTTAGCCCATGATCACCCAGTGAGCAGTCACAAAGGGGTACAAGGGACCCTTGACCAGATACTGGCCAGGTTCTATTGGCCAGGAGTTTTTAAGAAGGTCTCACGTTTTTGTGAGTCCTGCGCCTCCTGCCAACGGGTGACCTCCATAAGACCACCTGGGGTGCCATTACTGCCGATGCCAGTAATAACTGATCCTATCAGAAGGCTGGCCATGGACATAGTCGGACCCCTCATAAAAATGCCTAGGGGTTTCCAATATATATTGGTCATCATGGACCAGGCAACACGTTTCCCATGGGCGGTGCCCTTGAGGAACATATTAGCAAAATCCATCGCCATGGAGCTTATAAAGCTATTTTGCGAGGTTGGATTCCCTCAAGAAGTTTTGACAGACAGAGGCACGAACTTCATGTCCAAATACTTAGCCCAGGTGTGGGACGCCTTTGGCATTAGGCATCTTAAAACCGCCGCATATCACCCCCAATGCAATGGTCTGGTGGAAAGAATGAACCAGACTATCAAGCAGATGCTGCGACGGGCACTGGATGGAGAAATGGCAGAGTGGGACACGATGCTCCCATTTGTAATGCACGCCTGCCGAGAAAGAACGCAGGTTTCATTAGGCACATCACCTTATGAATTGATGTATGGGAGATCGCCCAGAGGAGTTCTGGATATCCTGAGAGAACAATGGGTGGAACCTGTACAAAATGAAGTAGGGAAACCGCAATTTTTGAGAAGTTTAAGAAGCCGGTTAAAACGGACCTCATGTTTTGCTGAAGAAAAGCTGAAGGACAGTCAGAAAAAGCAAAAACAGTACTATGACAGAGATACCAAGCTCCGACGTCTAACTGCCGGTGAGAAGGTAATAGTCTTGGTATCAGGCCCCACTCCGAAGTTTGTAGCCCGCTGGAAAGGACCTTACATAGTGGTCAAACCACTTGGTCCAGCATCGTATTTGATACGAGACACCAAGGGACATGAACAAGTATACCACATAAATGTTCTGCGACTCTGGCATGAGAGGTTGGCCTTGTTTACGTCAGCACAGAAGGTGTCTAGAATTGCGTGCTGTAGTAATGATGAACATTCAGCTCGTAATATTTTAAGAGGGGGGATGTGTCATGAGGCTGGTGCCAATAAAGATGCAGAGTTGAAAACAAACTCTGTTTTTCACAGAGCTCTAGGTGTGCAATTACCTCAAAGCACAGCTAGAGGGGGCATGATTGATTCTACAGAGGTTAATGAGGCTAGGAGATCTAACCAGTTGCACCTGGAAATGAGCCCGGGAGATTCAAAGGGAAGATCCCTTTATAAACGGAAGTTTAATGCTAGCAAAGCAGAAGCAGACACAGATGCAGACGCAGAAGGAGAAGGAACAAAGATTATGGCTGAAGAAGGAAGGAGAGACCTGAAAGAAGGAATCCTCCTTGAGCAAGCCCAAAAGGACAGAATTCACAGAGGTAGAGTACAGAGGGGCCAAGCTACAAGAGCCGCTGTTCAGAGGGAGCCTGCTAAAGAAAGCAGTCAGGCTGGAGGGTATGCCACTCCTTGCTTAAGCAACGTTCCTGAGTCCCAAGCTGAAAGACATACACAGAGAGCCAGGTTTGGAGGAAAGCCTGCAGGCATTGGAGTATGCTGAACAAGCTTTACCAGGTACCCGAGGAAAAGGAGTTTCTAACAAAGCTACTGTGTCACTGAAGCATAGAGCTGGAGAATCCACACCAGGTTTTACTAAGCTTTCAGGAAGTCCAGCACTGCCCAGAAGCTACCGACAGAAAACCTGTTGTCACAGAGACGTTCATGAGAGAGAAGGCTCCAGAGCTTCAAGCTACAGAAACTCAAGGTATGGAAGTTTTATTCCTGCTAATGAAAGCTTAACTCCTAAAAGCGCTGCTAAAACTAAAACTCACTTTATAAGAAGAGGAAAGAAACCAGAGTGGTTTGAAGAACTACCAAAGGACTTTAAAGCACAGTCTTATTGGAGGCAAGATACCAGAGACAGTCCATATAAACCTGTAACTGCCAGGGACAGCGTGTGCTCTGAGGGGGAAATTAGTGAAGCAGAATTTATGGAAATAGAAAATGCAAACACTATTCCCATTCCTCAGGAAGAAGCTATGGATTGTAGTTTGTGTATGGCTTCTAGCCTAGAATCCATAGCCACCTTGTAAATAAGAAGTCTTGTTTAATTGCTTTGCCCTGGAATGAATTGAATCCCTCCCTTTAACCTTTCAACTAATTGTGAAGATATTAACAATTGGTTTTACCTGCTTATTACTGGAGCCTTTATGAACAAAGGACATTCTTTAATTTCTAGTGTCTTAATGAACCCTTGCACAGAGGGGAAATAAAAGCCTTGTTTCCCTACACTCATGGCTTAATTATTGAGTTCTCACGAGGAGCTGAAATACCTGAGACCAATCTCCACTTTGGCCTTAAAATACCCCACGCTCCTTGAAAATAAATATGTTGTACAGCATGCCCTTACCACCATTGGCCACTAGGGGATGCCATGCACGACAGTGCACATACTTCACTTGCTAAAGGATAAAGGGTGCACATACTTCACTTGCTAAAATAGGTCCCATATAGAAATATAGAAGTATGATGGCAGAAAAAGATCACATGGCCTATCAAGTCTGCCCTTCCATATAAACTACAATAGTCCCCTTTTTTCCATTAGAGATCTTGTATGTTGGCCCCATGCTTTTTTGAATTCAGATACTGTCCTCCTCTCTACCACTTCCACTGGGAAACTATTCTACGCATCTACCACTATTTCCATAAAGAAATATTTCCGCATATTACTCTTGAGTCTATCCCTTTCACCCTCATCCTATGTCCCCTCATAGCAGAGCTTGCTTTCCATTGAAAGAGGCTCTCCTCTTGTGCATTTATACCTCAGATGATATCCTTTTGAAGGTGTGGTCTCCAGAATAGCACACAATACTCCAAATGAGGTCGCACCAGAGACCTATATAGAGGTTTTATGACCTCCATTTTTCTGCTGGCCAGTCCTCTCCCTATGGCCCAAGCATTCTTCTGGCTTTCACCATCACCTTTTCTACCTGTTTAGCCTACTTTAAGATCATCAGAAACAATCCCATCCAAGTCCCACTCTTCTTTTGTGGACAGAAGTACTTCACCCCCTACACTGTACCACTCCCTTGGATTCTTGCAGCCCAAATGTATGACCCAGCAATCTCAGCTGCCAAATTCGCCACCATCCTCAAACTTAACTAAACTCCTCCTCATGTTATCTACTCCTTCCTGGGTGTCTACTCTATTGCAGATTTTGGTATCATTCACAAACAGGCAAACCTTACCCGATAGTCCTTCCGCAATATCACTAACAAAGATGTTAAAAAGAATTGGACCAAGGACAGATCCCTGAGGCACATCACTAGTAACTTCCTTCTCATAGTGAGCTCCATTTACCTGTACCTTTTGTCGCCTCCCACTCAACCAGTTTCTAACCCAGTCAGTCACTTTAGGATTCATCCCTAGGGTGCTCTCCCATGATTTAGTCAAAGGAATCAATCAGATTTGTCTCTGGTAAACCCATGCTGCTTTGGATCCTGCAATACATTGGACTCCAGAAACCTTACTATTCTCTCTTTTAGTAAAGTTTCCAATGATATACTCACCACAGAGATTAGACTAATTTGCCTGTAGTTTTCAACCTTATTCTTACTACCACTTTTGTGTAAAGGGACCACGTGTGCCTTTTTCCAGTCCTCTGGGACCACCCCCACCTCCAAAGAAGCATTGGAAAGGTCAATCAGTGGAGCCACTAGAATGTCTCTGTTCCTTCAGTATTCTTGGATGAATCCCATCCGGTCCCTTCACTTTGTCTATTTTTAGTTTAGCTAGTTCCTCACAAACACAATCTTCTCAAAATCATTCAAGATCCCCGTTACTTCTGTTCCTTTTGTGGCTATATTTTGATGTCGTGCTCCTGGCCCTTCATCTGTGAACACAGAACAGAAATATTTGTTAAGCAATTCTGCTTTATCCTCATCAGCTTCTACATATTCCTCCCCTTCACTCTTGAGTCTAACAATACCACTTTTTTCCTACTTCCTCTAACATATCTGAAAAATATATTTTCCTCCCATTTTATTGAATTGGCTATTTCTTCTTCTTTTTGTATCTTTGCTTCCCTGACTATCTTGCTAGCTTTTCTACGTTTTTCCAAACATAGATGCCTGTCTTCCTCTCTCTGTGATCTCTTGTATTTCATGAAGGCCTCCCTTTTTTTCTTCACCTTTTCAGCTTCTTTTGAGAACCATAGCGGTCTCCTTTTCCTTTTCCTTTTATTTACCTTTCTAACAAAAAGGTTTGTTGCCCTTAAAATATTCCCTTTCAGTTTTGCCCATTGCTTTTCTACATCCACCAGCTGTTCCCATCTCGCTAACAACTCCTTGAGATATTGTCCTATCTTGGCAAAGTTAGTTTTCCTAAAATCTAAGACCCTTGATTTTGAATGGATTTTATCAGCCCTAGTCCTAATACTGAATCACACCATCTGCTGATTACTGGATATAAGATGATATCCCACTATATGCGGAAACACTTTCCCCATTGGTAAGCACCAAGTCCAGTATAGCCTCTTCACATTTGGATTCTGTTACCAGCTGCTGGAATAGTTCTCCCTTTAGAGAATCTAGGATCTCCTTACTTCTAGATGACACCGCAGCAGGGATGTGCCAATCAACATCTGGCATATTGAAGTCACCTATCAGTAGCACTTCTCCTTTCATGGCAACACTGCATATGTCTTCTATTAAATCTCCATCCACTTCTTCCTGTGAGGGGGATCTGCATATCATTCCAAAGCAAATGGATTTCTAATTTAACCCATACTGCCTCCTTGCTCCCTTTTAAACCCTGTAATTCTATAGCTTTAATATAATTTTTTATATATAGTGCCACTCCTTCTCCCCTTCTTCCTACCCTGTCCTTTCTGAATAAAGTATAGCTTGGTATAATTACATTCCAGTCATGGTTGTCCATGAACCATGTCTCTGTAAATGCCACTAAATCTAAGTCAGCCTCTTCCATTAAAACCTCATCATCTGGGATCCTATTTCCCATGCTATGAGCATTTATGCACACCACTTTCCAGATGTTGCCTCTTTTACCCATTTCTATAGAGGTATAAAATACACACATGGCAATGCATGTTAACTGCACAGAAATTCATAAAATTATCCTCATATTGTTCAAAACCTCTGTTCTTCAAAACTGTTTCTCTCAAAACAATGTTCAACTAAAGGTTTATTTTTTTCTCTTTTGAATCGATTCTTATGCTGTGAACCACAAATAACCACCATTCTATTGACTATTGCTTATTAATTATATATTTATGTGAGAGATTATCAGAAAGGAGTGACTAACATTGCTGCTGAAATGCAATGTACACTCCTAAAATTTAGTCATCAGTCCCAAAGTTTCTCTACAGGGAAACTGGATTCTCTACAGGAAGAATTGTTCCAGCAACTGGTAACAGAACCCACATGTGAAGGGGGCATACTGGACCTGGTCCTTACCAATGGGGAAAGGTTTTCAGATGTTATAGTGGGAGAACATCTCGCATGATGGGAATAGCTGGGGGACATAGAACAGCAATGGGCAAAACAGAAGGGGGATTTTTTAAGGGCAACAAACCTTTTTTTTAGGAAAGTAAATAAATGTAAAAGAAAAAGGAGACCATTATGGTTCTTGAAAGAAGTAGCTAAAAAGGTGAAGAAAAAGAGGGTGGCCTTCATAAAATACAAGAAATCACAGAAAGCATTAATATTTGGAAAAACTTAAAGAAGCAAGGAAAGTAGTCAGGAAACCAAAGATACAAATAGAAGACAAAATAGCCAATGCAGTAAAATGGGGGGTGGGGGGACAAGACATTTTTCAGATGTTAGTAAGAGGAGAAAGTGCAAAAGTGATATTGTCAGGCTCAAAGGTGAAGGGGAAAATAATATGTAGAAGCTGATGAGGATAAAGTAGAATGACTTAACAAATATTTGTGTTCTGTGTTCACAGATGAAAGCCATGAGCAAGACCTCAGAAAACATCCAAAAATAGGAACAGTAGTGGAGGGGATCTTGAACAATTTTCAGAGGACTGTGTTCGCGAGTAACTAGCTAACCTAAAAGTAGAGAAAGTGAGGGCCGGATAGGATACATCACATAGTATTGAAGGAACTTAGGGAAGTTCTAGTGGCTGCACTGTTTGACCTTTTCAATGATTCTTTAGAGTCAGGAGTGGTCCCAGAGGATTGGAGAAAGGCGCATCTGTTCCCTTTACACAGAAGTGGAAGTAAAGGTGAGGTTGAGAACTACAGGCCAGTTAGTCAGACCTCTGTGGTGAGTAAATTAATGAAAACGCTACTGAAACAGAGGATAGTGCGATTTCTGGAGTACACGGGATTACAGGATCTGAAGCAGCATGGTTTTACTAGAAGCAGGCCTTGTCAGATAAATCTTATTAATTTCTTTGACTGGGTGACCAGGGAGTTTGACTGAGGGAGAGCCCTAGATGTGGTGTACTTAGATTTCAGTAAAGCCTTTGACATCCTTTCACACAGACAACTTATAAATAAATTGAGTATTCTAGGAATAGACCCTAAAGTTTCTGACTGGGTTAGAAATTGGTTGAGAGGGAGGCAACAAAGGGTGCAGGTAACTTACTCTGAGGAGAAGGATGTAACCAGTGGTGTGCCGCAGGAATCTATCTTGGACCGATTCTTTTTAACATTTTTGTTAGTGATATTGCAGAAGGGCTGTCAGATAAGGTTTGTCTCTTTGCAGATGATACCAAAATCTGCAATAGAGTAAACTTCCAGGAATAAGTAGATAATATGAGAAGGGATCTTGCTAAGCTTGAAGAATGTTCGAGAATTTGGCAACTGAGATTTAAAGCTAAAAAATACAGTCTTGCATTTGAGCTACAAAAATCCAAAGAACAGGACTTGGGCGTGATTGTTTCTGATAATTGTAAGGTGGCTGAACAGATAGAAAAGGCAATGGCAAAAGCCAGAAGGATGCTTGGATGCAAAGAGAGAAGAATGGTCAGCAGAAAAAAGGAGGTGATAGTGCCTCTTGCCTCTGTATAAGTCTTTAGTGAGACCTGATTTGGAGTATTGTGTGCAATTCTGGATACTGCACCTTCAGAAGGATATAAACAAGATGGAGTCTGTGCAGAGGATGACTACAAAAATGGTCAGTGGACTTCATCATAAGGCATATGGGGACAGACTTAAAGATTTCAATATCTACAGTATACTGTACTTTGGAGAAAAGGCGAGAGAAAGGAGATATGATAGAGATGTTTAAACACCTCCGTGGCATAAATGCACAGGAGGAGAGCTTCTTTCAACTGAAAGAAAGATCTGCAATGAGGGGGATAGGATGAAGGTGAAAAGGGATAGACTGAGGAGTAACTGCAGAAATATTTCTTTATGGAAAGAGTGGTAGATGCATGGAATAGTCTCCCAGTGGAGGTAGTAGAGACGAGGATAGTATAACAAGCTTGCAACAATTTCTAGATCAGTTGGGTGCACATACCAGTTTTAACGGCCACTGATGGAGAGAATTTGAAAGCCAGGTGCCAGGTCAGGCTTAGCAGGAGACAAACAGAGAGCTAGCGGCAAGCCCATTTACAGAGATTTACCAGTGTCAGCCTCAATGTTGGCTCAAAGATAAGTGCAGAACAGCAGTTGAAGCAGTGGAAGCTGTTTGTTGGAAGCTTGCTATAATGGCCAATAATTTATATACAAACATACACAACAAGGTGGCACATCTCATCCACTGGAAACTTTGTAAGCACTACAACTTCTCTGTGTATTCTTGCAGTGCATAGACTTAGAGGGTCTTTTACTAAAGGGCGCTACCTGGCAGCGCATGTTCTGGTACAATGTGAAGGAACGCTAGGATGCACATTTCTAGGTAGAAGAAGGCCATGACAGCACAGAATCTTTCCCGCACTAACTGTGCAATCCATGTTAGAAGTGCGAGTGGGCAGGGTAGGGGCGGAGAGTGCACATGGTGAGCTTGGCGCAGTTAGCACTGTGTTAACATCACACACTAACTACATTCACCTAATACCACTTCCGTAGGTGACATAAGGCGCACCTGCGCTAAGGGGGAGGGCTCCGCATTACCAGCCAGGGAAATGTTTTCCACGCCGCAACAGTTAACGCAGGGGTGTTGCATGTAATGTGTGCTTTCAGCACTAATTATGTGTTAGATGCAACATCTTATCACCTGTAAGTAAAAGGCCCCCTTTCTGTAGCTCTTCTCACTGTTGCTCCCTGCGGTTAGCTATAATAAATTGCTTTTAAATCATTTAACAAATTTTCTTGCCTTTTATTCTGAATTTTGTGCTTCAGTTTACAGTGAAAAAATATGTTTAAAACTATGTGATCAATTGTCAATGAAGTGTGATTTCTAGAACTGTAAATACATATAGATGGATAAGCCTGGCTTTTCCAGGTGCAGGCCTGTGCCATCGCCCTCCACCTCCTCGCTCTGGGGAATTTCCATGAACATACAAACCATTTTATATCTCTGTAGCGACTATGAAACTCATTCAGGGAGCAAAGCTTTTTCTTTTTTGCTTGATTAAGTCTGATTTCATATATCTTCGGAGCCTATTTTCAAGGCCTCCTTTATCTTTCCTTTCCCTACACCTTCTGTGGTTTACTCCTCCACAGCTCTTTTCTCTGCACAGAACCAAAGGCTGGACTTCATTCCTCTTTTATCAGAAGGCTGATTTAAAGTTAGAGTTAGCCAGCTACAATTACACTCTGAACTTTGAACTGTTTTTTATTTTGCTGTCATGAGAACAGTCCTGCTTAGCCTTATCAGTCTAGGTTTACAGTCTGCTGGCTGACTGTGTGATTCAGCCAAACCCGAGACAGAAAATGTGCAACAGAAAGATGTTCCCAGAGTTTTGTTGAATTTAAAAAAAAAAATCAAACCCATTGCTAGAAAAGTATCAAAGAAACCTTGCATAAAACTCTTTCACATGAGGCAGAATCCATTCCAGATCATGCAGAAATTCATCCTCATTTTAATATGGCTAAACCTCATTGCCTCTTGTGGCTAGATATACATTTCCATATATTGTACTTACCTCTCATAATGGGGAGCAGAAAGACAGTGGGAAGGCCCAGGCTCTGAAATCAGCAAGGCAGGAAGTCACTAAGCTGACAATAACTAACCACACACAAGCCCTATATATAAATGAAGGCACGTTTCAGAAAAGACGTGAAGATTGGAATTGAGATGCTACAGTTGTGTTTGCAATTCTGGAGGTATTTTAAAGAGAGCGCTGCTAAAATTGGAGCATTTTACAAAATTCTGAATATGGAGGGGCAGGAGTGCTCATGTATGCGCTGATATGTGGGGCTGAAGGAGACATTTTGCAATTAGGCATGTGGGAAAAAGCAATGGAGCAACATGAGTAACATACACACATAAGAGCCTCATGCATAAATACCAACAATTACTTCAGATGCCACTATTCTTATCTAATTTCAATTTGAAAAGGGAAATAAAATCTGGGGATTAAGAAGCATAACCACCTTATTCCCTCTTGTAATGGGCTGACTGAACTGAGCAGTTGCAATCCCATGATGGACATACACATAGGGGGCCCAATATTCTTCTGGGTAGGCTATGCGCCACTATGGCACATAGCCCTGCTCATTGACCCTTAACCCGGTTATTCAATGCTGGGGTCATATGTGGCCTCGGCATTGAATATTTGGGGATCTCACACACACCAGAAGCCAAATTAGGTAACCGGGCAGGAAAAATATTGCTTGTTGTCCGGTTAGCTCTTGCACCGAAAGATAGACAAGATTTTTTTTTGCCTATCTTATCAGAGCAGATCGCTAACTGGGCAGCATGCAATATTGCTACTGCCCGGTTATCGCTTGTCGCCATCTCCGATTCATCCTGATATGCTCCGATGCTAACCGGATAGCATCAGGGCACGTAGGCGAATTAGGAGGGGATATTCAATGGCACTAACCATGTAAGTGATATTGAATATCCTGATTTAAGGCATTTACATGGTTTACTGGGCTGTAAACCATGTAAATACATTTCAAATATTGGGCCCATATTCTCTATCAGGGTCATTCTAAGCCGAGAATAGCAAGGATGGATGTCCATCCCCACTATTCAGCCCCCTCTGCTGTCCCCGACTAACTTCCCCATATGAACAAGGTGCTTGTATGGGAAGGCTAGACGGGGGCGGGAAAGGGGCGGTGCGGAGGCAGAGTTAGGGTGGGCAGTGGGCAGTCCACGGCTCTGGACGTACAGGGCCGATTCTGATGTCGGCCCTGTATGTCCAGGGCCAGCAGACAGAACGGTGGAATTCCTCTAAGGTGGAATAAGTTCCCCTAGATGGCAGGAGACAGCAGGCCCGGGTAGCAGAAGGGCTTGGAAGGGATGCAGGTGATTCCCCGCAGCCCAAACCTGGTTTGGGAGGCCAGATCGGGGGTCGGGCTGCAGGGAATTTATGAAGAGGTTGGCAGCCAGGGATCGCGGCTCCTGAATTGAGCCATGGTGCCATGGCAACTGGACGCCATGGCTCTGTGGCTCCATTCAGCAGCCTTGACTGAGTTAGCCGAGTAGAGGCCTGTTCGTGCAGGCTGACCGGAATCGGGTCCTGGCTTGCATGTATAGGCCTAATCACAATTCTGATCCCATGGGGCTAGACGTGCCCCGCGGGATTAGAATCGCGTCTGCTGCTGTGCATCTGATTCCGATTGGGCACACAGGGACCTGGATGTCCTGATTGGAATGAGGCCCTATATGAAATGGAGAATATACAGGTAGTTTTTTGGCCTGCCCATTCCATGTCTATGTAGAAAGCATATCCATGTATAAACTAAGCCCTTTCCAAAATAATCCTTTAAACATGGTTTGTTGCGTGCCATTGAGTTGATGCCAACTCCTGGTGACCCTGTGGATAGTTGTCCCTATCCCCTGGGTTTTCTTGGCAAGGTGTGACCAGCATATTTCCAGGCCTTTCTTCCATGTAGTAAGTCTACAGCACCTGGTATTCCAAGGTGCTCTCCCCTTCAGATAGTAACCAGGCCCAATGCTGCTTAATTTCCAAGATCAGGCTTATTCAGGCTAACATGGTCATAGCATTTAGACGTATACAAACCTGATTATACATGTATAAATTCCTAATAAGGTTTCCATTTTAATTGTTTAGCGGTCAATGCAAAACAAAAATTAGGGAAACTTTACCACACAGTAATAATGGGAGATTTCAATTACACTAATATTGACTGGGTCAGTGTCACATCAGGGAGATAAAATAAATGTCTGCTTCATGGAACAGCTGGTTCAGAAACTGATGCACACGGATGCTATTTTAGAACTAGTCCTCAGTGAAATGCAGGATCTAGTATGAGAGGTAACTGTTTAAGGGCTGCTTGGCAATAGCAATCATAACATTATCACATTTGATTTAATAAATGGAGGGAGGATAGCAAGGAAACTGACTGCGCTGGCATTCAACGTTCAAAAAGGAGACTACAATAAAATGAGGAAAATGGTTAAGAAAAAACTAAAATGAGCATCTGCAAAGAGTTTACATCAGGCTTGGGTGTCATTTAAAACTACTGTCTTGGAAACCCAGACCAGATGTATTCCATGCTTTAAAAAAGGTGGAAGGAAGGCCAAATAACAGTCAGCATGGCTTAAAGGTGAGGCCAGAGAGGTTGTTATAGCTAAGAGAGAATCTTTCAGAAAATGGAAAAAATAGCCAAATGACAAAAACAGGAAAAAGCATAAGTAGTGGCATTGATAAGGCAGGCAAAGAGAAAATTTGAAAAGAAGCTTGCCGTGGATGCAAAAGTGCATAATAAAAACGTTTTCAAGTATTTTCATAGCGAAACACCTGTGAAGGAGTCAGTTGGTAAACTGGAGGGGTAAAAAGTGCACTGAGAGAGAACAAGGCCATAGCGGAGAAACTGAATTAATTTTTTGCTTCAGTCTTTACTGAAGAAGATGTAGGAAGCTTACCCATGTCAGAAATGATATTTAAAGGAAATGTATTAGAGGAATTGAAACAAATCTCAATAAATCGGGAAGATGTAATACAGCTAAGCTAAACTAAAGAGAGGCAAATTACCTGAACCAGATGGCATACATACCAGGGTACTAAAAGAACTGAAATATGAAATTGTAGAACTACTGTTAGTATTCCGTGATCTATCATTAAAATCATCTGTAGTACTTGAAGATTAGAGAGTGGCTGATATAATGCCAATTTTTAAAAAGGGTTCCAGAGGCGATCCGGGACACTACAGACCAGTGAGCCTGACATTAGTACCGGGCAAAATGGTAGAAATCATTATAAAAAACAGAATTACTGAACATGTAGGTAGTCATGGTTTAATGGCAGAAAGTCAACATGGATTTAGCCAAAGAAAGTCTTGTCTCACTAATCTCTTATATTTTTTTGAAGGTGTGAATAAAGCACGAAGATAAAAGTAAGCCAGTTGATATAGGGCCCGATATTCGAAGGTCCTTACGTGGGTAACTTCATGGGTAGTGCCCTTCGAATATCCCGTCTAAGCCCCTAATGCGCCCAGATGCTATCTGCATAGCATCAGGGCGTGTTAGGGGCATTCCGGGGCAGAACGAGAGGAAGAGGCTACACGGGCAACAGTGATTTTCGATGCTACCCGCATAGCCCTCTGCGCCTTAAAGATAAGTGAGGAAAAACCTTGTTTATCTTTAAGGTGCAGATGGTTATGCGTGTAGCATCGAAAATCACTGCTACTCATGTAGCCTCTGCGGCTGCCGAGGCATGCAGGCTAACCCGAATTTTCACCTCCACTGGTGCAGAAGTGAAAATCCAAGTTAAGGAAGTCATCAGGCAGGCTATGCGCCGCCACGTTGCATAGCCTGCACAACTCAACTCAATATCGGGTCCATAGTGTAACTTGATTTTCAGAAAGCCTTTGGCAAAGTCCATCATGAGAAACTCCTGTATATAGCTCAAACAAATCAAGCACCCAACACATCCCTCACACAACTAAGTTTTATCCTCACTGCATGTACAACACACACACTTTACCTGATTGCTTGCTGTGATACCACCTTGATTATTAAGATAAGGCGGTTTAGAAATACTGTTAAATAAATAAAATAAATAAATAGGATAGGAGGCAATGTACTATTGTGGATTAGGAACTGGTTAAAAGATAGAAAGCAGAGAGTAGGGCTAAATAGCCAGTTTTCTCAATGGAGAAAGGTGAGTTGTGGAGTACCTCAGGGATCTGTACTGGGCCCGCTGCTTTTTAACATATTTCTAAATGATGTGGAAATGGAAATAACGAGTGATGTGATCAAATTTGCAGATGATACCAAATTGTTCAAAGTTGTTAAAACACAAGAAGATTGTAAAACATTTTAAGAAGAATTTGATAAATTGGGAACCTGGGCATCCAAATGGCAGATGACGTTTAATATAGACAAGTGCAAAATTATGTACTTAGGAAAGAACAACTCAAACTACAGTTACACAATGCAAGGTTCCATGTTAGAAACCCACACCCAGGAAAAGGATTTAGGCATCATCTACTTCTACTACTACTACTACTATTAAGGCATTCAAGGAGGCATTCCTAACAGGGGCTCTACAGGTCAAACAACGATACCTAAGCTCCACGAACAGAACAATGGCTGGGAAAAATCGTATCGCTAAAGCTGTTGCCCCCGTTACAGCTTCCGCCTCTGTCCAGACAGAGGTCCCAATGCCAGTTGAAGGACCAGTTCATGTGCAGGGTGCCTGCATGCTGAAGCTCTGAGGAAACAAGTGGAGGAATTCAGAGAGGAGGTGGTGAGGTTGAGGAGCATTCAAGACAGTGAGAAGTACATTGATGAGATGCTTCTTTCAACAACCAAGCTCTCCAGCAGAGGAGAAGATGGGTGGCAAAAGAATAATGAAGGGTGGACACAAGTCAACAAGGCCTTTAGAATCACGAATCCAACTTCTCCAGCTCTTGAATTGGAGAACCATTATGCAGCCCTGGAAGTGGAGGAGGTGAATGCATCCCTGGAAAGGGAAGAACAAGAGCTGAAGTACCCCAAAGTTGCAGAATCAGTGACCACAAGGAAGCAAAGGGTAGTGGTGGTTGGTGACTCTCTTCTGAGTGGTACTGAGGCGTCCATATGCCGACCAGACTTGATGTCCAGAGAGGTATGCTGTCTGCCTGGTGCCAAAATCCAAGATGTTACGGAGAGTTGCCGAGACTCATCAAGCCCACTGACTATTACCCAATGTTGCTAATCCATGTCAGAACAAATGATACTGCCAGCCTTGCCAGGTATCCCTCTGAGCATATCAAAAGTGACTTCATGGCTCTAGGACAGAGGGTGAAGCAGTTAGGTGCACAGGTGGTGTTCTCTTCAATCCTCCCTGTTGAGAGTAAAGGCCAAGTTAGAGAGGTTCGCATCCTGGAGATGAATGCATGGCTGCGTGGATGGTGTCATCGAGAGCATTTTGGTTTCCTGGACCATGGGATGCTGTTCCAAGGGTGGCAGAGCAGAGACGGCATCCATCTGTCTAAGAAAGGTCAACGCGTCTTCAGTAGTAGACTGGCTAATCTACTGAAGAGGGCTTTAAACTTGATTCATTGCGGATGGGTGAAGAAAGCACCCAGGTAAGTGAAAGCCCCCAGATAAGTGATACAATACCTTTATGGAAATGGGTAACAAGGGTAACATATGGAAAGCAGTGTGTATAAATGCCCGTAGCATGGGAAATAAGATCCCTGATGTTGAAGCTTTGTTGGGAGTGGCTGACTTGGATTTAGTGGCAGTTACAGAACCATGGTTCACAGAAAACCATGACTGGGATGTAACTATACCTGGCTATACTTTATTCAGAAAGGACAGGGTAGGAAGAAGGGGAGGGGGAATGGCACTATATGTAAAAAATACTATTAAAGCTTTGGAATTACAGAGCTTAAAAGGGAGAGAGGAGGCATTGTGGGTTAAACTAGAAAGAGGGAAAGAGAAATCTATTGGCATTGGGGTGATATACAGGCCTCCCTCACAAGAGGAAGAGGTGGACAGAGAGTTAATTGAAGACATACACAGCATTGCTAGGAAAGCGGAAGTGCTACTGATAGGGGATTTCAATATGCCAGATGTTGATTGGCACATTCCTGCTGCAGTATCATCTAGAAGTAAAGAGATCCTGGATTCTCTACAGGGAGAACTATTCAAGCAATTGGTAACAGACCACACATGTGATGGGGCCATACTGGACTTGGTGCTTACCAATGGTGAAAGTGTTTCTGATGTTATAGTGGGAGATCATTTTGTATCCAGTGATCACCAGATGGTGTGGTTCGGTATTAGAACTAGGGCTGTTAGAATCCATTCAAAGGAGAGGGTCTTAGACTTTTGGAAGACTAACTTTGCCAAGATGGGCCAATACCTCAGGGAGTCGTTAGCGGGATGGAAACAGCTGGGGGATGTAGATAAACAGTGGGCAAAACTGAAAGGGGATATTTTAAGGGCAACCAACCTTTTTGTTAAAATGGTAAATAAAAGGAAAAGGAGACCTTTATGGCTTTCGAAAGAAGTAGCTGAAAAAGTGAAGAAAAAGAGGGAGGCCTTCATGAAATACAAGAGATCACAGAGAGAGGAAGACAGGCATCTATATTTGGAAAAACTTAGAGAAGCTAGCAAAGTAGTCAGGAAAGCAAAGATTCAAAAAGAGGAGGAAATAGCCAATGCAATAAAATGGGGGGATAAGACATTTTTCAGATATGTTGGTGAGAAGAGGAAGGGCAAAAGTGTTATTGTCAGACTCAAGGGTGAAGGGCAGGAATATTTATTTATTTATTTATCTATTTATTTAACCAGTTTTGTATACCACCTTATCTTTCAATCAAAGTGGTTGACAAGACAACAAAGGCTTACATATTGAGAACATAAGAACATAAGACATGCCATACTGGGTCAGACCGAGGTCCATCAAGCCCAGTATCCTGTTTCCAACAGTGGCCAATCTAGGTCATACGTACCTAGCAATATCCCCAAAAGACACAGGTTCCTCAATGTTTGTACTGGGTCAAGCATTGATATCCTGGGTCCCTTTTTAATAGTGGTTTATGGACCTTTTCTCCAGGAACTTGTCCAAACCTTTTTTAAACCCAGCTATACTAACAGCCCTTACTACATCCTCCGGTAACAGATTCCAGAGTTTGATTACACGTTGGGTGAAAAAATATTTTCTCTTATTTGTCTTAAATAGTTTACCCTGTAGCTTCATTACATGTCCCCTAGTCTTTCTATATTCTGATAGCGTAAACAATTGATCCACGTTTATCCGTTCCACTCCATTCATTAATTTATAGACCTCTATCATATCTTCCTTCAGCCGTCTCTTTTCCAGGTTAAAGAGCCCTAACCTTTTTAGCCTCTCTTCATAGGAGTAGCCTTCCATCCCCTTCACCAATTTGGTGGCTCTTCTCTGTACTTTTTCTAATAACGCTATGTCCTTTTTAAGATACGGTGACCAGAATTGCACACAATATTCAAGGTGCGGTCGTACCATGGAGCGATACAGAGGCATTATAATATCCTTTGTTTTATTCTCCATCCCTTTCCTTATGATACCTAGCATTCTATTTGCTTTCTTGGCTGCCGCTGCACACTGGGCGGAGGGTTTTAACATGTTATCCACGATGACTCCTAAATCTTTTTCCTGGGTGGTGGTTTCTAATGTGGAGCCTTGCATCGTGTAACTATAGTGTGGGTTGTTCTTTCCTAGGTGCATAACTTTGCACTTGTCCACATTAAATTTCATCTGCCATTTGGATGCCCAGTCTTCCAATTTATCCAGATCCTCCTGCAGTCCTCTACAATCCTCTTGGGTTTCAACAACTTTAAACAGTTTTGTGTCATCTGCAAATTTGATAACCTCACTAGTTATTCCCTTTTCCAGGTCATTTATGAATATGTCAAAAAGTAGCGGACCCAGTACAGATCCCTGGGGTACTCCACTATTCACCTTTTTCCATTGGGAATATTGGCCATTTAGCCCTACCCTCTGCTTTCTATCTTTTAACCAGTTCCCGATCCACAATAGTACACTGCCTCCTATCCCATGACTTTTTAGCTTTGCCAAAAGTCTCTGATGGGGGACCTTGTCAAAAGCTTTCTGAAAGTCCAGATACACTATATCAACCGACTCACCTTTGTCTACCTGTTTATGCACACCTTCAAAAAAACATATCAGATTAGTAAGACAAGATCTTCCTTGTCTAAAGCCATGTTGGCTGTCTCCCATTAGGCCATGACTATCTACATGCTGTGTAATTTTGTTCTTTATGATGGTTTCTACCATTTTCCCTGGTACTGACGTCAGGCTCACCAGTCTGTAATTTCCCGGGTCACCCCTGGAACCCTTTTTAAAAATTGGTGTTACGTTGGCGACCCTCCAATCTTCAGGTATTACAGATGATTTTAATGAAAGTTCACAGATTACCAATAGCAGGTCTGCAATCTCATATTTCAGTTCTTTCAGCACTCTGGGATGTATACCATCCGGTCCAGGTGATTTGCTACTATTCAGTTTATCAAATAGTTGTAATATATCTTCCCGGTGTAGCGATATTTCTCTCAATTCCTCCGCAGTATCACCTTTAAATACCACTTCAGTCTTGGGTAACATCCCTACATCTTCCTCAGTAAAGACCGAAGCAAAGAATTCATTCAGTCTCTCTGCTATAGCCTTGTCTCCTCTTACGGCCCCTTTTACCCCTCTATCATCTAACGGTCCAATTGACTCTCTCACAGGCCTTTTGCTACGAATGTACTTGAAAAAGTCTTTATTTCGTGTATTTGCTTCCGTAGCAAGTTTCTTCTCAAATTCCCGCTTTGCCTGCCTTATCAATGCTTTGCATTTAACTTGCCAGTGCTTGTGCTGTTTCCAGTTTTCATCATTTGGCTCTTTTTTCCATTTCCTGAAGGTTGCTTTTTTGGCAGCAACAGCCTCTCTGACCTCACCTTTAAACCATGCTGGCAGTTTTTTGGACTTTCTTCCACTCTTCTTAATGCGTGGAATACAGCTGGTCTGGGCTTCAAGGATAGTAGTTTTAAATAACGCCCAAGCTTGCTGTAAGTCTTTAACCTTTGGAACCGCTCCTTTTAGTTTTTTCCTAACTATATTCCTCATTCTATCATAGTCTCCCTTTTGAAAGTTAAAAGGTAGTACTGTGGATTCCTTTACTATTTGTCCTCCAATAATTAAATCAAACATGATCATACTATGATCACTATTGCCAAGTGGTCCCAACACCCTTATTTCTTGCACCAGATCTGGCGTTCCACTAAGGACTAGGTCCAGTATGGCTTCCCCTCTGGTCGGTTCATGAACCAGCTGCTCCAAGAAGCAGTCATTTATTCCATCTAGAAACTTTATCTCTTTAGCTTGTCCTGCCGTGACACTGACCCAGTCGATACCGGGGTTATTGAAATCACCCATTATTACTACTCTGTTGTGACTTTTGTTAGCTTCCGTGATTTCTTTGAGCATTTCATCAGCCATTTGTTCATTCTGGCCAGGCGGTCGATAGTATACTCCCACTGCCATCACCTTCCCCTTCATAAGTGCAATTTCAATCCATAGAGATTCTACAGCAAATTTTGTTCCCTGCAAAACTTTAATCCTTTCTGACTCAATGCCCTCTCTAACATAGAGCGCAACCCCTCCACCAATTTGATCAGCTCTATCATTACGATATAGTTTGTATCGATATAGGGTATGGGAAAACAAAAACGATACATTACAATATAAATACAAAACAAAACAGCATGTTATAATACTATATCATAGTGAAATTAAATATACATTACAATATAAATACAAAACAAAACAGTATGTTATAATATGTAGAAGCTGATGAGGATAAGCGGAATTGATTAACAAATATTTCTGTTCCGTGTTCACAGATGAAGAACCAGAAGCAGGACCTCAGAAAACACCCACAAACAGGAACAGAAGCAAGGGACATCTTGAACAATTTTCAGCAGACTGTGTTTGTGAGAAACTAGCTCAACTTAAATTAGACAAAACGATGGGACCGGATGGGATACACCCTAGAATACTGAGGGAACTTGGGGGCATTCTAGCAGCTCCACTGACTGACCTTTTCAATGCCTCCTTGGAGTCGGGAGTGGTGCCAAAAGACTGGAGAGAGGCTCATGTGGTTCCTTTACACAAAAGCGGAAGTAAGGATGTGGTTGAAAACTACAGGCCGGTTAGCTTAAATTCGGTGGAGAGTAAATTATTGGAAACGCTGCTGAAAGAGAAAATAGTGAGGTTTCTGGAGTCCAGCGGATTACAGGATCCGAGGCAGAATGGATTCACCAGAGGCAGGTCTTGTCAGACAAATCTGATTTATTTCTTTGACTGGGTGACCAGGGGGTTGGACCGAGGGACAGCCCTAGATGTGGTGTATTTAGATTTCAGTAAAGCCTTTGACACTGTTCCTCACAGGCGACTTATAAACAAACTGAGTACCCTAGGGATGGACCCTAAAGTTACTACTTGGGTTAGAAATTGGTTGGGTGGGAGGCGACAACGAGTACAGGTAAATGGAGCTCACTCTAAGGAGAAGGATGTTACCAGTGGTGTGCCCCAGGGATCTGTCCTTGGTCCAATTCTTTTTAACAACTTTATTAGTGATATAGTGGAAGGGCTGTCGGGTAAGATTTGCCTCTTTGCGGATGATACCAAAATCTGCAATAGAGTAGACACCCAAGAAGGTGTACATAACATGAGGAGGGATCTAGCTAAGCTTGAAGAATGGTCTAGAATTTGGCAGCTGGGGTTTAATGTTAAAAAATGTAAGGTCATGCATTTGGGCTGCAGTAATCCAAGGGAGCAATATAGTATAGGGGGTGAAGTACTTTTTGTCCACTAAAGAAGAGCGGGACCTAGGCGTGGTTGTGTCTGATGACCTTAAAGCAGCTAAACAGGTAGAAAAGGTGACGGCAAAAGCTAGAAGGATGCTTGGGTGCATACGGAGAGGAATGGCTAGCAGAAAAAAGGAGGTAATAGTGCCTCTGTATAAGTCTTTGGTGCGACCTCATTTGGAGTATAGTGTGCAATTCTGGAGACTGCACCTTCAAAAGGATGTGAACAGGATGGAGTCAGTGCAGAGGGTGGCTACTAAAATGGTTAGTGGTCTTCATTATAAAGCATATGAGGACAGACTTAAGGATCTTAATATGTGCACCTTAGAGGAAAGGCGGGATAGAGGCGATATGATTGAGGTGTTTAAATACCTCTATGGCATAAATGTTCAGGCGGAGGGCCTCTTTCAATTGAAAGCAAGTTCTGCTACGAGGGGACATGGGATGAGGGTGAAGGGGGATAGATTCAGGAGTGATATGCGGAAATATTTCTTTACAGAAAGAGTGGTGGATCCGTGGAATAGTCTCCCAGTGGAGGTTGTAGAGATGAGGACAGTAACTGAATTCAAAAAAGCATGGGACAAACACAGAGGATCTCTAAAGGTAAAAAGGGGACTGTTGTAGTTGTTGATATGGAAGGACAGACTAGATAGGCCATTTGGTCTTTTTTTGTCGTCATATTTCTCTGTTTCTATGTTTCTAATCATTTATACAGAGCTACAAGCGTATGCAGCTCTGTGCAGTTATATATAAAAGACGATCCCTGCTCATCAGAGCTTACAATCTAATCAAGACAGAAAATACAATAGCTGAGAACAAGAGTACAAATAGGGGAAGGTAAGGAGACACAAGGAAAACAAGGAATCAGGATCTAAAAGCAGCCTCAAAGACGTGAGCCTTTAGCATGGCTTTGAAAAGGGGAAAAAATGAAGCCTGGCGTGCAGACTCAGGTAGTTTGTTCCAGGTATAAGGAGCAGCAAGGTGAAAGAATCGAAGTCTGGAGTTGGCAATGGAAGAAAAGGGCAAAGAGAGAAGCAAGCCAGTAGAAGAGCAGAGTTCTCAAGTAGGGGTGTAGGGAGAGAGGAGAGAGGAGAAGTAGTGAGGAGCAGTAGAATGAATGCATTTATAGGTCAGAAGGAGAAGAGAACAGATTGAAGGGGAGAGAGATGACTCAGAGGGAGGCTAGCAAGAAGGAGGTTGCAATAGTCAAGATGGGAGGTGAATGAAGAATGGATAAAGGTTTTAGTAGTGTGTTCAAAAAGGAAGGGGTGAATTTTCTTAATGCTATAGAGAAAGAAACGACAAGTTTTAGCAATCAGCTGGATATGTATGGAGAAGGAGAGGGAAGAATCAAAGGTGACCCCAAGGTTGCAGGCTGAAGAAACAGGAAGTAGAAGAGTGTTATTTACAGAGATAGAGAAAGGAGGGAGTAGGGTTTAGGGGGAAAAATAAGAAGTTTGGTTTTGGCCGTGTTCAATTTCAAATGGCGATGAGACATCCAGGCAGCAATGTCAGATAGACAGACAGAGATACGGGCCTGGAGTATCAGAGAAATATCAGCATAAAAATGATACTGAAAGCCATGAAATGCATCGTGGATAATAAGTTGAAACCCTCTGCCCAGTGTGCAGTGGTGGACCACACCTTGAATATTGTGTGCAATTCTGGTCACCGTATCTTCAAAAGGATATACTGTAGCAGATTTAGAAAAGGTATATAGAAGAATGACAGAAATGGTAAAAGGGATGGAAGGATATCCCTACGAGGAAAGGCTTAAAAGGGCTCTTCAGCTTGGAAAAGAGACAACCGAGGGGAGATTGGATAGAGGTCTATAAGATAATGAATGGAGTAGAACGGGTAAATGTAGATTGGTTGTTTACTGCTTCAAAAAGTGGAAAGACTAGGTGACACACAATGAAGCTACAATGTAGCACATTTAAAACTAATCGGAGAAAATGTTTTTCACTCAACGTGTAATCAAACTCTGTAATTTATTACCAGAGGATGTAGTAAATGTTGTAAATGTAGCTGGACTTAACAGAGGCTTTGACAAGTTCCTGGAAGAAAGGTCCATAAAACTCTATTAAAGAGGACCAGGGAAATTCACTGCTTACCCATTGGACAAGCAGCATGGAATCTGGATACCTTTTGGGAACCTGACAGGTACTTGTGACCTGGATTGACCACTGTTAGAAACAGGAAACTGGGCTTGATGGACCCTTGGTCTGAACCAGTATGGCATATCTTATGTTTTTTTGTTCTTATATATAAGATAAATATTTGCTCTGCCTACCACCTCTTCTTTTATGTTCCTAGACGATCTTACCAATTTTAGTTCAGAGTGGTTTAAAACATTTTTTCAAGTAGAGTGGCCCCAAAGAGATCACAATTTAGGTGGGTGCCGAGAGCAATGGGAAGCAAATTACCCAACGGCAAAAAGAATGTCAATAGAAGCAAGATTTGAATCTAAGCATTAGACTAGTTCCTCTTTCATGCATTCATTATTATAAGGTACTGTAGAGAATATGGTCTAGGTTCTTGTTGTTAAGTTAAAATCTATTCGGCATGAAATAAGTTGTTGCTTGGAGTTTTATTTTTATAAGACATTTCCAATTTATAGTCACTACAATCTACTGGAAAATAGTTATTAACAATTTGAAGAATTTAATTTAATTTAACTTGGGTACTTATATTCTGTTGTGCCATTATAGGTTCAAGGTAGATTACAATAGACAAAGATCCTGATTTTTGAAAGGCATCTACACGGTTTACAGCCCAGTAAACCATGTAGATGCCTTAGTTGGGGATATTCAACGGCACTTCCACAGTTAGTGCCATTGAATATCCCCTCCTAAGTCCCCTACACGCCCTGATGCTATCCAGTTAGCGTTGGGGTTTGTTGGGGGTGGTCCGGGGTGGAGCAGAGGCGAAGAATGCCGCTAACCGGGCAGCAGCCATATTGGATACAGCTCGATTAGTGATCTGCACCTTAAACATAGGCGAGGAAAACCCTTGCTTATCTTTATGGTGCAGATCGCTAACCAGGCAGCATCCGATATCGCTGCTGCCCAGTTAGCATTGGCAGCTTCCAAAATCGGCACAGTTGAATATCGGGTCCAAATTGTATAGGAATCATCATAAAATACATCAAAAACAAAATTCAACAGTATCAGCTGTATTGGCCATAGCAGCAATCTATTCCACCCTCATCTCCCAATCAAACCCACTTCATATTAATGACTATCCTAACTTTATGCAGTCTAAAACTCATGTAATCCAATAAAACATAAACATTCTCAGGCAGATCATTCCAATAATGAGGAATAATATAAAACCATATTTTCTCATAGCTATTCTTAGGACAATTCTGTGTGCGGGAAGAGAGGCTTAGCTTATTTGAAGCCCTTGACTGCAAGTTTCTCAGGAGGCCAGGTACTGAGTGGCGGCAGTGAGTGTTTTTAAAGCACCTGGCTGCCATACCACTTTAATTAAAACCAGATATTCAGCCCCAGAGCTTATCTGGCATCAGGTGCTGAATATCCAGCGTAACGGGACAGAGCGATTGCTATCCAGTTAGGGGTGATATTTAGCCACTAACCAGACAGCAAAAGCACCTAGACAGCCATTCACGTCCTAACTTTATGCATTTTAGCTATCAGGTTAGCTGCTGAATATCACCACTAAGGAGGTTATTCCAGAAACCGAATAAGAGTTTGTATGTGCACCAGAAATGTTTATCTGCCAAAAAAGTCTAAGAGGGTTTGTTTACAAAGCCACGGTAGCGGTTTCTACCTGATATCGGAGCCGCGACCCCATTGAATTCAATGGGGCCGCAGCTCCGATAACGGGCAGAAGCCGCTACCGCGTCTTTGTAAACAAGCCCCTATAAGTGCATTTCAGTACATAGCACGGGGAAGTTTATCTTGCTAACATGGGGATCTCGGAATGTGTCCAGGAGAGGCAGAATAGGGGCATGGTTTGCCGCGGAGACATATCAAGCGTATTCAGGAAAGGCCCATGAACATTTTGGGAGGTCCCCACAGAAGTGCCCGTTATACCTGCCAAAGACATGCAATAAGGCCAGTACTTAGAAAATATTCTGCTGTGTCTGTATAAAGGTGGTGACTAGTCTGTTCTAAACTGGTGGACTGCAGTATGGAAAAACACCACAAGATGCATTTATAAAGAACAGAAATCAGAGGTGTAGGGATCTTGTAAGCTAAAGAGGCATTGATAACTACCCTGAAAGAAATATTAAGAAGAGCAATAGTGATTATTCTGGCCATGCTGACATTTGCTGTTTTTGTGAAAGGAGCTAATTTAGGGGACTCTTAACAATTCCTGTGTCCTGAAAAATGGGACTGTTGATGTAGGAATAGCAACTGAGTGAGTATGGAAAGGATTCTTGTTATTTATAGGTTCAGGGCATCTTTTTGGCAGAAGTATGTTTTTTGTGACTGAAACTGAGAATGTGTGTCTGTGGGGCTATTCAGTGGCAAAAACCTGATTAGAGCCCCTGAATATCAGGCTTGCTGAGGTTTAGCCAGTTAATAGGCCCTGCTAACCAGCTAAACCATTATGAATATTCCCTCTCAGTATTTTAAGAAGTATATACTTCCAGTTTAACGCAATATAAGCAAGTTTCATAGTCTTCCTGTATTTTGAGATTTTTATTTATCAACCAATAAACTCAGATAGTAGTGTGTGATGAGGGAGGGCCCTGGCTGATGGAAGGGGCTTGAATTTATTTTTATTATTTATAACATGTTTATAATCCCACCTTCCTCGAAACAGCATTGAAGGCAGTTTACAAAAGGAACTGTGACATCAGAGAGTGTCAGCAGCCTTCAGAAAAGTTGCAAGAACTAGTACTCTGTTACTAGAATACAAATATGCAAACTATAAATAACTATTTCAGATACATTTTCCAAATATGATTTCATTATGGTTTACAACTTCACCAAATAGTTTATTTTACAAAAATTGATGCGTGTCCATTGGAGCAGAGTGGCAAAAATGGGGTCATGGTCAGATGGAGAGAAACTACTGAGTCCCTACAGGTGTTTTCATCCATCATAGATAAAGTAGTGTGATTAGTCCATTTTAATGGGAGCTAAACAAAAAGAGAACAAAATAAAAATAGGGTGATACCTTTTTATTGGACTAATTTAATACATTTTAGCCCAATAAAAATGTATCTCCTCAACTTCATACTTTATGAAATGTACCTCAAAATGTGGGAAAAATACTAATTTTTGCATTAATATCTATTCGTTTGTGTCTCTTTTCTTCCACATGGAAGATATGTAAACGATGGATCAGCAAAAGATCAGTGTTGTTGTCACAATCTCAGTATCACTTAGTGTAGGGGTATTAGCCTGTGGGCCAGTTCCCACCTGTGAAACTCTTTGGTCTGGTCCACCATTTCTGCTGGTAGTTCATGGTGACATCAGCAATGGCATACCTGTAAAATGAGCTGCCCGGATCAGGCATTTCTTTTAACTCTGAAATCCTCCTTAAAAGATCCCATGGGTACTCTTCTGGTCAGACCTGCTTCTTTTATTCCTCCCTGCACTTTGTAACCTGATTCAGAGTCTACATAAAGGGTCGATATGGAGCCGCCTTTACCAAAGGAACCGCTGCATCAGCAAGAGAGTATAAGTTCCGCCCGATGCGCAGAACCGAACATTTACCCAGGTCTTGGAGTGAGAGGAGAATGAACAGCTATAGCCATGAAACTATCAAACAGAAAAGAAAACGACACAATGCAGGCAGGTGACATAGCTGGGCAGAAGAAAGCTAGCTCACAGGATGCACTGCTCATACCTGTTTGAGCAGTCCAGCACTGAGGCAGGATTTTTACATTTTATTGACCTGCGATGCTAATCTCATGAATTGTGAGATTGTCAAAATGCTGCCGTGGGTTGGCCTACTCTAATAGGTTTGAGTAGTGTGTATTGCAGGATAGTTCCATTCCAGTCAGTTGCTCCTCTTTATGTGAACTATCCAATATCCTCCTCTCCCCCCACCCCACCCCCCTGCCCAAAAAATGTGTCCAGCCAGAGAGACTGCTGAAGATTTCAAAACTCTTTAAAGGACCATACCTTTCCCCACTGACACCGGCAGAGACAGAGACAGACCCTGATGGATAGGAGAGAAGGAAAAACTCCTTTTCCCAGAAAAGTTGTTAACAGCTTTGAAATTTTTTAATCACTGAACTCTCCCAGGCCTGGCTCCGAAACAAAGTTAACTCCCCCAGTTCTCTTTCGCTCTCTCTCTTCCCCTCCCGTTTTGACCTTGGCTTATGTATCCAGTTAATTTCTTTAAATTATTTGAAATTAACATAATAAAATATGCAAATATGCCTCCCCAGGGGGCTGTAATATTGGACTAAACTCCCTCAGCCTGCTTGTAGTGCACCTGTTCCAGTATGGCGCTACAGTGAAATGAATTTAACACCCTTCCTCTAAGTGACGGACCTGCATAAAGGGATTAGTGGAGATATCCTCATAGAGGCTATAAGGCTGGCAGGGGCCACAGATCTGCAAGTAACCGTATGCAGAAAATGCTTCTAGCTGAGCCCAGACTACCTACTCTGTGGTCCCATGTACAGTTCCATACAAAAGGTATGTGAACATATCAGGGCTCAATCAAAAAGTAATCATTACTATTTTCTAACCTGCAGGAGACAGGAGAAGCAGAGGAGGATGCTGGCCTATCCAATGCAGGATGTGCTGAAGTAACAGCCAATGCAGGAGTAACCACGGCACAAAAGCACATGAGGTAACAGCAGCCAGATCCAGTAGTGATGATAGAGAAGGAGGATGGAGGCAAAAACAAGGCAGTCATTGAAGAGGAGGCTATGGAGGCCAATTACTGAAGTTTTGCAACACATGTCAAGGAGCCAGTGGTAGAACTATGCAGGTGGTCCGGGGTCTCAATGATGGTTCTGAATTCTTGGCTCCATGTGACAGAGTCTCCTGATCTGCAGTCAATAGGTTATGAGTACGTAACCAAGGTAATCCTAAAATGATGTGGAAAGATTGGCACGCCAACAGTCAGAATACTGCGGACTTCTTATGAAGACAGCCTATTGTAATATCATCCTCAGGGATGATTGATGTAATTAAACCTTCAGTTAAGGATCTTTTGTCATAAGAATATAAGAAATGCCATACTGGGCCAGACCAGAACTATTGTCCAGCTTATTTTAACACGACCCACCCATAACACCACTTTGGACGGCCGCATGCATTCAGGCTGGATCCTCTAATTTACTTTCAGTGTTTATATAAAGTAAAGCTTGCAATTCATTCTTTAATACTGTAATTTCTTTTCTTTTTTTCCTGGCCAGTGGCCTTTTTCCTATAACTTGAATGTTGTAAACCGCTTTGATGTAACTACGAATGGCGGTATATCAAATAAATAAACATAAACAATAAATAATAAACCAAGGTCCATCAAGCCCAGTATCCTGTTTCCAACAGTGGCCAATCCAGGTAATAAGTACTAGCAGTTTCCCAAAAAGACACACAGGTTCTATAATGCTTGTATTAGGGCAAGAAGTGGATTACCTGAGTCCTCTTTAGGTTAATGGACCTTTCTTCCAGGAACTTATCTAAACCTTTTTTAAACCCAACTACACTAACAGCTTTTACTACATCTTCCGGTAACGAATTCCAGAGTTTGATTACACGTTGAGTGAAAAAATATTTTCTTATTAGTCTTAAATGGGTTACACTGTAGCTTCATTGCATGTCCCCTAGCTTTTCTACTTTTTGATGGCGTAAAGAATCGATCTATGTTTACCTGTTTCACTCTATTCATTAATTTATAGACCTCTATCATATCTCCCTTCAGCTGTCTCTCTTCCAGGTTGAAAAGTTACTACTACTACTACTACTATTTAGCACTTCTATAGTGCCACGCACGTGGCGCTGTACAGCTAACCTACAAGAGGCAGCCAAAATACAGAGACAGTCCCTGTCCATCAGAGTCATGCTCATCGGAGCTTACAATCTAGTCCTAACCTTTTAAGCCTCACCTCATAGGGGTATCCTTCCATCCCCTTTACCATTTTGGTGTCTCTTCTCTATATCTTTTCTAATAACGCTATATCCTTTTGAAGATATGGCGACCAGAATTGCACATAATATTCAAGGTGCAGTCGGACCATGGAATGATACAGAGGCATTATAATATCCTTTGTTTTATTCTCCCTTCCTTTCCTTATGATTCCTAGCATTCTAATTGCTTTCTTGGCCGCTGCTGCACACTGGGTGAAGGGTTTCAATGCACTAACCACGATGACGCCTAAATCTTTTTCCTGGATGGTGGTTCCTAGCGTCGAACCTTGCATCATGTACCCATAGTCTAGGTTGTTCTTTCCTAGGTGCCTAACTTTGCACTTGTCCACATTACATTTCATCTGTCATTTGAACATCCAATCTTTCAATTTATCAAGGTCCTCTTGCAATTTTTCACAATCCTCTTGGGTTTTAGCAACTATGAATAATTTTGTGGCATCTGCAAATTTGACTACCTCACTCATTATTCCCATTTCCAGGTCATTTATGAATATGTTAAAAAGCAGCGGACCCAGCACAGATCCCTGGGGTACTCCACTATTCACCTTTCTCTATTGGGAAAATTGGCCATTCAGCCCTACCGTCTGCTTTCTATCTTTTAACGGTACCAATTTGGAACAGGCAAGATCTCAGAGTAAATCCCTTATTGTCTGGCAAGAATTATGTCCATGAAGTTGCCAGCAGCCTCAGAGTTCAAAAAGGCCAAGGCAGTGGAGGACTGATCTTGTTATTGAATAGTGATAGTAAAAAATAACCTACATGTATTATAGGAGAGAGCTGACTTTTCACCACCTAGGTGGATCTTTCTAATGAAATCTAGGTACAAGAGCTTTTCACCTTTTTAAGTATGACAACAGTCTCTCTCTTAGGGAAAGCTTAACAATTCCAGTTTGCCTGGGATCTTCAGCTTTGTTTACTGTCATTGCTGAAGCCTTAATATGTGATGGAACAGTAGGAACTACCCTGGTAGGCTTATGAAAACTGCCTTTTCTGCCTTCCACTCATGTTATCATGCTATCTCTGATCTATCTAGTTAGTGAGTTGAATTAGACGTTCTTATGTAGTAGTAGAATTAACTATATGAGCTAGTCCTTCCCTGGTTGCTTTGGTCAACGCTGCTTTATATTGTCTCATCAAAGATCAAGAGTTCCACTTTGTATGGGGGCTCCATCACCTAAATTTGCAGTGTATTCCTCTATAGTACATCTCCTCTGACCTAGCACACATAGAGTGGCTTCAGCAGAGGTACTCCTGTCAGGGTCATCACATACTAAAGCCATGGTCAGAAAAATGAATCAAGGGTAGCAACGTTTGGATACCCTTGTTCAATTAAATCAAGAGCCAAGACCTGAGGGTCACTTGCAAAAAGGGCACTACACACTCTACTTTCATTTTGTCTGTACTGTATGAGTTAAGCCTCATAGAAAAATTCCATCTACACCTATTTACGAAAGTATGAAAATTACTCCTATAGCCTAAACAAATGGGTGGAGAAGGGAATCTTGGCATTTTGGATGGGTACCAAGATCATGGATGCTTGTGCTGTTACAAGAACAGATACAAGCAGTTATTTGACCAGTGATAAAACATCAGACAAGTTATTTTGTAGATCTACAATTGCTTGTACCAGATAACTACAGAAGGTGGCTCAACAGTTGATGGACCAGAGACCATAGCAGTAGAAATGTATTCAGACTTCATGGTTGCCCTTTCATAATGTCATGACTGGAAAACAATTCAGTGGTGAACACCAGTGGGTCCTTGGTCTAGGTTGTGTGTCTTTACCTATACAAACCTCCTTTTCCTTTGGGTTGAGCCCTATGGTAATTAGAAGTTGCCCTGACAAAGAATGAACCACAATGTGTTCTACAGAGTTTATTTATTTATTTATTTACATTCTCTTATATACCGTGCTATTCTGCATCAGTGTGGTTTACATTGAACAAACTGAAATTACATTGAACAGGGCATTATAACTTGGAGATAACTATTTTACAGGGAACATGGGCTGTGGAGGGTTAAGTGGCTTGCCCAAGACCACAAGGAGCACCTGTGGGACTAGAAACCCCAGTCCTTCCGGCCCAAGGTTGCTGTCCTCTAGTGGGATTTGAACCCCTGACCTTCCTGTCTGAAGTACCTTGCCCCAACCACTAGGCCACTCCTCCACTCCACTTTAGTATTAGTTGTCAGTTGCCAGATAGTAGGAGGCTAGAGAAATAGAAAAGAGAAGATCAGGAATGTGGTCAGACAAGTCAAGACAATACCACTGAATCAGGATTAGTATAGAATTAGCAGACAAAATCATAATTGAGAATCATACCGAGCAAATCTGACAGAACAGGTTGGAAATGGTAGGGAAGCCTACAGCACTTGGTATACCCCCAGGCAATCTCCCATCCAAGTAGCAATCAGGCCCAACCCTGCTTAGCTTCTGAGATCAGACAAGATCAGCATTTCAAAGTGGTGTGGCCATAGGCAAGCAAAATTAATAACAGAAGGCAAACAGCAGTAGTAGCACACCCAAGAACTCTCATGAGAGACCTATCAAAGGACAAGGCAGAATGGAAGTTTTCAGATTTAAATAGTTTCAGGGAGCCAATCAGAGCAAGTCATATCATCAGGATGTGACATGAAATGACTTAAAAAAGGCAGGAAGAAGCCATGGTCCCCTTCTTACATGAGGAATGTGTCCTGGGGATGATAATATTGATGATTTGGAACAACTAAAACATATCATTGTGAGTCTAGAAGATATAATAGATCAGACTGACAAATTAAAGAGTAACACATCACCAGAACCAGATGGTATTCACTCCAGAGTCCTGAAAGAGCTTAAACATGAAATTGCTAACCTGTTAATAGTAATCTGTAACCTACCATTCAAAACCACCACAATACCTGAGGACTGGAGGATAGTCAATGTAATGCCATTTTTAAGAGGGATCCAGAAAACTACAGACAGGTAATGAGCTTGTCATTGGTACCAGGCAAAATGGTTGAAGCTATATGAGAAACAAAATTACTGACCATATAGATAGACTCAGCTTAAAGAATGAGTCAGCCTGGGTTCAGCAAAAGTACATTTTGTCTTACCAATTTGTTAGCTTTTTTTTGAAAGTGCAAACAAATGGATAATGGTGAGCCAAGTGATATTGTGTATTTGAATTTTCAGAAGCCATTTGACAAATTTCCTCATGAGGGATACCTCAGGTGATGAAAGAAAGAGTCATGGGATAAAATTTCAAGCCCTTTCATGGTTTGTAAACTGGCTAAAAGACAGGAAACAAGACTAAATGGGCAGTTATCCGCATTTCATGATTTCACCCTCCCTTTGCCCAGACTCCTCCCCCAAACATGCCTACACCAGAGTCACATACAAGTATATGTCTACTTGTCATCCAAATGGAGCAGGTCAGTAGTGGAGTTCCCTGAGGGACTTTACTAGGACCTGTGCTGTTTAGCATATTCATATATAATCTGAAGGTCGGAGTGATGAGTAAAAGTAATCACATTTGTGGATTCGAAAAAAATTATTAAATGTTATTAAAACTGCAGAGGATTGAGAGAATTTGCAGAAGGATCTTGTGAGATGAGGAAAATGGGTACCTAAATGACAGATGAAATCAAATGTGCAAAGTGATGCACATAGGGAAAATAAAACTAACCACAGATTTAAGATGCTGGGTTCTGAGTTAGAAGTCACCACCCAAGACAAAGATCTTGGAGTAATTGTGGATAATATGTTGACATTTTCAGCCAGTGAACAGCAGCTGCTCAATAAACAAATAGAAGGTTAAGGGGTTTTTTAAAAGAGGAATGGAAAACAAAACTGAGAATATCATTAGGCCTCTGTATAGGTCCATAGTATGTTCACATTTTGAGTAATGTCTGTGGTTCTAGTTGTCTCAAAAAGGATATAGCAGAACTAGAAAAAGTTCAGTGAAAAGTGATATAAATGATAGAGGGGACAGAACAGTTCCCTCATGAAGAAAGGCTAAATAGGTTAGGACTCTTCATCTTGGAAAAAAGACAACTGAGAAGAGATATGATAGAAGTTTATAAAATCATGATATCGGGGGGCGGAGCCTGATGTCCAGCGGGATGGTCGCATAACGCTGAGGCTCCCGAGAGGCCTACTCAGAATCCTGAATTAACACCGTACATACTTGGAACTTTACTCTGATCTTGCTGGGGCACATTGATGAGATGGCGGGGACCAAACCCACGCGCCTGGAATTTGGATCTCCAGCGGCTTCTCACGGCAAACGTTCCAAAACTGAACCCCCGTCCCCGCAGAAGGGGCTGGCCTTGCGCGAGGGCCCCGAAATGCAGCAGGAAATCCTCGCAGAGATTAAAGGGGTCAAAAACCTCGTGCAGTCAAACGGTGAAGCACTTCGAGCGCTGCGGGAAGATCTTGGTGTGCTGCAAAGCAAGCTAGAAGGGCTTTCTTCGCGTCAGGACAGAATGGAGAGCATCTTGGACTCCCATGCGGCCCGGTTGTCCAAACTCGACAAAGTTGAACGACAGGTGCGGGCCTTGCAGAAAGAAGTGGAAGATGGCAATAATAGAGCGCGTCGCAACAACATACGACTCGTGGGCATACCGGATGGAGCGGAATCGGGAGACATGAAAGAGTTTTTACGCAAAACCCTCCCTTCCCTGCTCCGAATCACCTTTACCAAGGATTTGGAGATCGATCGCGCTCACCGTGTACCCTCAAGCATAACGCTCAATAGGAAGACCCCGCGGCCTATCATCTTTCGACTTTTGAGATATCAACACGTGGAGCAAATTTTAAGTGCCTCTCGGGCAACGGGCCATATGGAGTTTGAAAGCCACAAGATCTCCTTCTATCCTGACTTGGCTAAACCCACGGTCGACCGCCGAAAGCGCTTTCTGGAATTTCAGCCGAGGCTTCAACAACTACAAGCACGCTATGGTCTGATGTACCCGGCCAAGCTCCGAGTTACGCTTCACAATCAGACAAGAACATTTGAGGACCCTGATCTACTAGCGGAGTTTTTGGATTCCAAAGAAGCCGACTTGATGCGCTGACTTCCAGAATATTCCTGCAAGCATTCTCATATCCGCTGTATTTGCCATATTGGATCTGCCGCAGCCCAGCAAAGAGTCTGGCGAGGGCAGTTTGTTTGCCTTACTTTTGATGATATCTGTGACCCGACTCCATCTACCCACAGTAGCCTCGATGAATATCAGAGACAGTGTTAATTATGGACTCTGGTGTTTCTTCTCTCTCTTCTTCACGTCTTTCTATTCCTCTCTAGGGCCTCCTCCCGCAGACATCTGGTCGCCATATTCTTTGGGGGTTTTGCTTCTTCTCTAGGAAACAATGTACATACTTTTCAATATGGGGTGTATTAGCCAGCATCCTCGGTGATTATGTCATTGTTGCACAGATTCTGATTATGTTGTATGTTTCCAAGCGCCCTACTTAAAATGTCCCTTACTGATTCATGGCACCATGTAAGATTTTCTCATTGAATGTAAAAGGAATCAATAATCCGATAAGATGGAAGACAATCCTAAGCTACCTAAGTCAAGAAGCTGCGGATCTGATTTTCTCCAAGAAACGCATTTAAATTCGAAGGAAACTCTTAAACTCTATATTAAACTTTACATGGTGACCGCCTATTCCCCAGCCGTTTCCAAGTAATGTGGGGTTGCCATACTGGTTAGTAAATCTTTGCATGCTACTATTATTGCGACTAGCTCAGATACAGAAGGTGGACGGTCCAGAGTTCACCTCAAGATAGGTAGCCTTGAAGTTACATGTATATGCCTTTACGCTCCTAATGGGGATGACCCTGCCTTTTGCTACCATTGCTCAGGTTGTGCAGGCCTCTGCTGATACTTTATTGACAATTGGGGGGGATTTCAATCTAGTCCTTGATCCCCTGATTGACAAACAGCCGCCTAGGACACGTGGTCCCCCAAGAGTCACACCACGCTTACCTCCCTGATCAAAGATCTAGCCTTAGTTGATCTATGGAGGTACTACACCCCAATGAGCTTGACTTTACCTTCTTCTCTTCCCCTCATAACTCCCAGTCTCGCATAGCACGGCCACTTTCAGAGCTCAACAGGCCTGGGAGTGCGAACTGCAAATCACTTTAACTCCTGTGCAATGGAGCGTTTTCTAGAGCAAAGTAGTGCGGGTTTCCCGGTCTGCCTCTGTTACCCAAACTCTCTTCTTCTTACACACAGATGCTTTTATACCCCAGAAAATAGCCAAATGGAACACAACTGCTGGGGACCAGCTGGTCTTGCCATACTGCTGTGGGAACCTTCGCTCATGTTATTTCTGAATGTCCTCAACTACAGGTTTATTGAGGGTGGGTTTGGGTTTGTATTCAATTTCTCTTATACCTTCACGAGCCTCTCTCTTGGAAGATTGTGGGACTCCGCTTTGTGGCGGAGGTCCCCTCTCTTCCTAAGAAGGGTCGCTTTCTCCTTGATTTCATGCTGGGTATAGCCATGCTCAACCTTGAGGCATTGGAAGGATAGCTCTTGACTTACCGTCAATGAATGGAGGAACCTCGTCTGCTTATATAGTAAATATGAGCAGATACCTCGGAGAGCTATTCCCCATGCCCAAACTCACTCTCGCTTGTTTAAATCGCAGCTACTTAATGATTATGTACAATTTGCTCATTGTTCCAACATGCCTGTATAGTGTGCACTCATCATGTTTTAGATCATCGCTCGGTTTTGTAACACAATAATGTAAGTATACGCCCGCTTCGGGAATGATTAGTTTTCTAGAGAAGAAGCAGGGGGGAGGGGGGTGGGAGGGGTTAATTTGGTGTATGTATTATACTTTATGTATCTGTCTTTTAGTTGTATGTCTTCCTTTTCCTTTGCTGTTATAAAACGAAAATAAAGAATTTTAAAAAAAAAATATCATTTTTTAAGCCTTCAAACAACACAAAATCAAGAGGATACTTCATGAAACTAATGACAAACAGATTGAAAATGAACTATTGCAAGGTTTTTTTTTCATGCAGTGCATAATTAAGCTATGGAATCTGACTTAAATAGCAGGATTTAAAAAGGATTTGGACAAGCTCCTGAAGGAAAAGTCCATAATAAATTATTAGCCAAGTAAATATGGGATAATCATTGCTCATTCCTGGAAATGAGTTATGAGAAATAGATCTACTTTCAGGAATAAACCTGGTATTTATGACCCAGACTGACCAGTACTGGAGACAGGATGCTGGACCTTGTTATAATGTTCTTATCCATGTTTTGAGCAGTAAAACAGTCAAAGAAAATTGGCATTTCCTCTGACCTCCATGACCCTATCTTCATCATGGCATAAGTGTTGGAGACCACCAAATACCATCACAATCACCTTCATTGGTTACAACACCAGCACATGGCACATTCTTTCTTTACTCCTCCTTGCTGTATCACCCCTGAGTCTTCCCATTCAAGAGTAGGACCAGAACGCCTGGTCTTTCCCAACTCCCATGGGGTAGCCAAGCAAGCCTCAGAGATGGCACAATGGGAAAGAGCCCCCACTGAGGCAAGCCAGACCTCAGAATGTATGCCCCTGAAGCGCAGCACCCAGTTACTGCTTCCAACACCATTGTGAGGTCATGCTTGGCCAAGTATTCAGTAATGTTGTCACTCTTCATGCTAAATTAATCTGTGAATACTCTCATTCCCTTCTGCCACTGCCTGATCATGTGGGTTCTTGCTATCCCTACTCCCTCCCTCTTCTGTGGGTTTCTGCTGAGGTCCTTCTGGATCAGGCATCCTGCAGCTGAGGGCAAGGCATTAGAGTTCACAGAAAGAGGAAGACAAAGTAGTCATTAAAGCAAAGATGCAAATGGAATTTAAAATAGTCAATACACTAAAATGGAGAAGGGGCAAGACTTTTTTAGCTATACTAGAGACAGAAGGAAATGCTTCTTTGAAGTCAGGAGTAGTCCCAGAGTACTGGAAAAGGGAAGATATAGTCCTTTTCCACAATAGGGGAAGTAAACAGGAGGTTAGGAACTACAGGCAAGTAAATCTGACCTCTGCAGTGAATAAATTAATAGAAACACTAGAGGATCGTACAGTTTCTGGAATTCAGGGGATTGCAGGATCTGAGGCAGCATGGTTTTATTGGAGAAAGGTCTTGTCAGATGAACTTGATCAGTTTCTTTGACTTGATGAACAGAGAACTGGATCAGAGGAATGTGCTAGATGTCATATACTTTAATTTCAGCAAGCCAGTTTTCAATTAAATTAAAGCTAGAAAGGGCATAGTGTTATAAGCCAGCCTTCACTTAAATTAAAGCCAGTTAAAGTATATCATAACAGAATAAAATAGGGTAAATATTCTTTGAGTAGATAGAGATACAAGAGTTTTCTAGAGATTTTTTACAAAGAGGCCTTCCAGTTAGGAAGGAAGAGAACTGTGAAATTGTTTTAAATAGGTGTTAAAGCTAAGTGGCAGATCAAAGGTGCAACTTGAAAGGCTCCCTCTATCAAATCAAGGGCAGTGTGAATCACCTAGAAAATTAAGAGATTGCCTTAGAAGCACAGATCTAAATGAGTCAACCCTCCCACCCACCCCAGGCATAATCCTGGATTGATAGCCTCCTAAACCAGTTAAGAAGAAAGGGCTGATCTTACTCACTTTCAGGTTTTACTCATTATCTTCATTAGCAAGTTATTAGACCTTAGGAGTAGATTAATTATGTCCTTGCAGTTCACCTTGTATAATTGTATTGGTCCAGATATCCTTATTCCCCTAACAACCTTAAATAACTCAACAACTTTAAATAGCTAAAAGAAATCTTTAAATCTAACATGCAGACAGCAGTCCAGCAGCAAGATGAAGGCGATCCAGTCTGTTGCATTGAGTGTTACATGAATGATTTTCTCCCAGTTGGTGAGAAGTCTTATGTGTACACTAAGTGCAAAGAGCTCTTTGCTCTGAGGGAAAGAGTCCAATCTCTGGAGGCTAAAGTAGCAGACTTGGAGAAGCTGAGACAGACAGAGAGGTATATAGACGAGACCTACAGGGATATAGTAGAGAAGTCCCGCCTCCAGTCTCTCAGCCTCTCTGCTGTCATGAATGAGGGAGGACATGTGAAAAGAGAGCATCACCTTGGTGTGGCAGGAAGTGATTCCATAGCTAGGACATGTCCTTCATGTGATGTAATAACCTCTCACACCAGGGATTTGTCTCCAGGGTCATCTGCCCATAAGGGAAATGTTAGGATAGCTGTTATAGTTGGCAATTCAATCATTAGGCATAAAGATAGCTGGCTGGCTGGTGCGAAGGAAGGGAACCTCACGCGCCACCTAGAAAAGGTTTTAGATAGTGTTGGGGAGGATCCTGCTGTCTTGGTACATGTTGGTACAAATGACATAGGAAAGTGGGAGAGGGAGGTTCTGGAAGCCAAACTTAGGCTTTTAGGTAGAATGTTGAAATCCAGAACTTCTAGTGTAGTGTTTTCAGAAATGCTTCCCATTCCACGCGCAGGACCCAAGAGGCAGGCAGAGCTCCAGAGTCTCAATGCAGGGATGGGATGTTGGTGCAAGGAAGAGAGTTTTAGATTTGTTAGAAACTGTGCAACATTTTAGGGAAGGGGGGCTTTTCCAATAGGATGAGCTCCATCTTAACCACGTGGACCAGGCTCCAGACATTAATCTTTAAAGAGGAGATAGAGCAATTTTTAAACTAGATAAAATATGGGGGTAAGCACTTCCTTGGGAAGGTTGGTCTGGTCCCACTCTCTCTGACATGAAGCATGTGTCAGAGAGGGGTGGGACCAGAACAGCTTTCCTAGCAAGGAATTGATACACCATGGATTTTATTTATTTTTTTTTTTAAATCAGTGGCCATTCCGCTGCTGTGGCTACTGCTGCTTCTGCAGGCACAGAAAAGGCAGCAGTAGCGGAAGCGGTGCAAGTGGGGGGACAAGAGGTAGGAAGGTATATGGAAAACCAGGAGGGAAATGCTGGGCAGATGTACACAAAGTCACAAAGGGAGGAGGGGTGGAATGGCTGGATGGGACAAGCTGGGCAGATGGACACAAAGGGGGGGGGGGATATGTAATGGCCGGAAAGGAAATGCTGAGCACATGAACACAAGGTGGTGTGGAATGGCTGGAAGGGAAATGCTGGCAAATGTTGGCAAATGTTGCACATGAGCAGGGCAGAGGGCAGACGTGAAATAGGAAGTGTGGAGGGGATGAGCAAGACAGATGCTGGACACAAAGGGGGGGAGTAAAGCCAAATATTGGACACACAGTGCAGGGGAGGGGTGGAAGGTAGATGCAGGACACAGGTAGGGGGTGGTGGACAGTTGCTGGACATAGGCTGGAGGGGTAGAGACAGAGACAGAGTGGGGGATATAAGGGGATGGAGAGCAGATGGTGGATATGGAGTGGGGGTAGATGCTGGACATATGGTAGAAGGTTTAGAGGGATAGAGAGCAAATGCTGACATGGGGTAGGGACCATAAAGGTATGGAGAGCAAATGCTGAACACAGAGTAGGGATCTTAAGGGGATAAATGGCAGAGATGCTGGACAGGGGTGGGGAGAGAGGGGGATGCTGGACATGGGGGGATAGGATAAGTAAAAGAGGGAGAAGCGCAAGAGTGGAGGGAGAGGGAGAGATAAGACAGAGCAGGAGAGAAGGGGATAGAGGCTAAACACAGGGAGGGTGAAAGAAAGAAAAAGAAAGAAAAGAGTTAGTTAAAAACTGGTGAATAAGTGGCAGGGGAAGGATAGACAGATGGAGTGAGAGGGTTGTAAAAAGAGGGAGATTCAGAAATGGATATAAGAAAGAAAAATGAAACCTCAGTTGATAAAGAGAGAAAAATAAATGGAAGAAAGCTGAAAGGAAAAAGATCAATGTCAGAGATAGATATAGGGGAGCAAGGGAAGAAAACAGAAGTGGAGAGAAGAGACAGGTGGATTGCAGACTTTAACCTTGACCCCATTGCAAGTTTCACAACACGTATCTCGGAAACTAGTTGTTCAAGAATGCAATCTTTTTATGACTTTTCACATGTCAATATTCTCTTTATATTGCACCATGAGAGGAATAATTTTCATCCGCTAGGTGATGCTAGTGATGAATTGCAGCACAGAGTACCAGTGAGGTCATTTTTGACCCCAGTTGCTTACGTCCGGTTTGGATCGTGATACAATTTGCAGTTTTGTGAATTTTTTGATCTGACAAAGGTATTTATCATTAATTATGTATCATTTATTTTTTGTACTCTTATTTTATGAAAATTACACATTTTCTGTAATTGATATCATACATTCTCTCATTATTTCCGATGAAATCTAAAGGCTTTCAGCTCATTCATCACGATTATTGTACACCTATAGTAAAACTGCTTTGCATTTTATTCAACTTTATCTTTGTTTATTTATTTTAGGTTATTGTTTATGATGTCAAAACAAAGTATTCAGCTGCCCAAGTAAGAGAAATATTGCAACGAGATGCTGACAGTGACAGCTCTGAGTCATCTGATGATGCAGCATATTCAGCAAGCGAAGAAGCATATCAGCCAAGTTCGGGCGATAAATCTGATGATGACAGTCATGATTCAGATGGCGACAGCAGTTAGTCGCCAAGTGAATGTGAGACTGATGTTAAGCCGGTAACATCGCCTGCAGCAAAGAGTCAAGTTACAGGTCGAGGCTGTGCTGGACGGGGAAGAAGGCAGGAGTCCTCGGTGTCAGTATCATCTGTGAGGAATCTTAGTTGTGGTCATAGAGGAGCTAAGAGGTCATCAACTATAAGCACAAATGTTGCCATTGAAGCCTATGTATCTAAGGATGCCACATCATGGAACAGGAAATCTATAAAGCAAGCTGCTGGAAGATACACCGGAGCTAATGTCATGTCCGTACAACAAGGTCCTACAAGATATGCTGTACGAAATGTTGATGGCTCTCTCGCAGTATTCCACTTGTTCATGAGGAAGAACTTATTGAATGAAATCATGATGTGGACAAACAAACAAGGAAGACACATTTATGATGACACCTGTAAAGATTTGACAGACGGAGAATTTCAACGTTTTCTTGGACTTCTGATCCTCTCAGGCGTGTACAAGTCACAAAATGAATCCATAGTTCAGTTGTGGAACCTTGAAGATGGTCATTCTGTTTACAGCAAAAATATGGCCCATAATCGTTTTCAGCAAATTTCTTGTGCTCTCAGATTTGTTGATGCAACCAACAGACGTGAACAACGAGGCGTGGATAAGTTTGCTCCAATCAGACACATTTTTGAAACCTGGGAAGCAACTCTAAGTGATGCCTTTGTTCCTGGTGAAAATGTTACCGTGGATGAGCAACTGCTTACATTTCATGGCCGTGTTCCGTTCAGACAATATATTCCCAGCAAATCTGGGAAATATGGCATAAAGCTATGGATGTTGTGTGACATGCAACGTCATATGTTCTGCGTCTTCAAGTATATACAGGAAGGGAACTCGGACAAAACAGGGAACAGAATCAGGGTGAAAGGGTTGTGCTGCAACTCACTGAAGGATTGACGCGATCTGGCAGAAATGTTACTGTTGACAATTTCTTCTGAAGTTTATCCCTGTCACGGAAATTGCTAGAAAAACAAATGACACTTTTGGGTACAATTCGAAAGAACAGAAAAGAATTACCTCCAGAATTTGTAACAGCAAAGGGCCGAGAGGTATTCACTTCACTGTTTGCCTTTCGCGATGACGCCACTCTGGTTTCCTATTGCCCGAAGAAAGGAAAAGTGGTTGTTCTGAGCAGTTTGCATGATCAAGAAGAAGTAGATAACACACATCCAGACAAAAAACCACACATGATCTTGGAATATAATTCTAGTAAAGGTGGAGTAGATACGGCAGATCAAATGTTGCGCACGTATATCACAAAACGAATGACAAGACGCTGGCCAGTGACAATCTTCTACAGCATGTTGGACAACAGTGCTTTAAACGCCTTCATTGTTTGGATGTCACTAAATCCAGAATGGCAGTCCAAGTCAAAGCACAGACGTTGTCTATTCCTCTTGGAATTAGGAAAGCAGCTGCTTCAGAGTAATTGCAGTGAGACTTCTTCCAGCATTGAAGAAGCCACTGATGCTGTTTGCAATGTCGGGATCCCAAAGAAAAGGGCAAGGTGTCACTGCTGTTCCAGAGAAAAAGACAAGAAAAGCAACATAGTTTGCATCTCCTGCAAGAGCAGTGTTTGCAAAGACCATTCAGAAATTGTCTATGTCTCATGCAAATGACTGTAGGACTTTACTGTGTTCATCAAGTGCATGCAAAAACTGCTTTCATGGCAACTCTTCTTCGTGTAATTTTATGATAAAGCATTAAATTTCAAAACATTTAACCTTCATATAATAAATAATTAACTCGGAATAATATTTTGTCTGTTTAGTTTAAATTTTTCATGGTTAACAATTAAAATTCGTCATGGGGTCATTTATGACCCCAATGGTATTCAGTGTGTGCAAAAAATCTCGGTAATTCCAGGGTTAAAAGAGTTAAGAGAAGACAGGATGCAAACCAGATATCAGGACCAAGGTAATTAGAAAATAAAATAGCTATATGATAAAGGTAAAGAATTTATTTTCAGTTTAATGACTGGAATATGTCAGCTTTTGGATTTTATATCTGCCATCTTTATAGTTTGCACAGTACAGGGGGAAATGTATCACTGTTTCTATTTCTTGGGTTGGACTGCATGCAGAGCCTAGCTTGTAGGGGTTTCAATTTAAGTTATAATGCCCTGTTCAATGTAATTTCAGTTTGTTCAATGTAAACCGCACTGATGCAGAATAGCACGGTATATAAGAGAATGTAAATAAATAAATGAAAACATTTTGTCTACATATCCCTACTTTGAGTTTGTAATAATTTATTCCGTATTTGGGGAGGGTCTTACTGTGTTCTGCCTATGTGCCGAACACCATGTGTTCTGTTAGCATGGTGTTTCTTTGCTTGATCTGTAGTAAAATAGCTTGTTCAGTTTTCTGAATAGGTATAAGGATGTTCAAAGGCCCACTTCAATATTTATGGTGCTGCTCTTTTCTGGGTAGACTCCTTATTTTGTTAATTTTAGACGCTGATGTCATTATGGTATTGTAGCTTTGCTTTATAGGTCAGTGACCTTTACAGGCTTTTGTGTTAGTTGACAATCTACCCAGTACTGGAGAGGCTGTTAATGAGATGACACCGGAATCAGATATTTTTTCTTATATGCTGGGTTCTATGGTGAAATGTCCTAGTTCTGCTCTGCGTCTACTGTTCGAGGAGGGGTTTTGTTGGATGCAAAATAGATGTTGAAAAAGAAAAAGAGAGAACCATAGCACAGTTTCTAACACCAAAATAAAATTATTTAAATTATAACTAATTTTATTGTGGTGTTTGAAACTGCACTGTGATTCTCTTTTACTTTTTGTCCCTTGGCATGTGAGTACTTTACCATCTCCTTTGCTTTTTGCAGAATATATATTTATAGGTGTCAGTATTTTTTATCTTAGAGTGCAGGCTAAATAATTAAACAGCTACAATTTTTGCTGCATTTTAATTATATAGTCACTGAATGAGAACCTCTGCTCCCTCTTTGAGTATCTTCTGGCACCAACTCATTCCTTGTCTATTTGATATACTGGCTTCTAATCCAGTTAGTGTTTATTAAAAGATAACCATAATCACTTCCGGTGTGGTAATGAGCTGACCAGACGCGTGCTGATCGGCTCCGGGCACCATACCCCACAAAACTGCTAAAATTCCTGCTACAGAGAGGCTGAATGCCCCTAACACAAGCGTCGGGCAGTAGAGAAGGGGGTCGCAAAACTGCAGTGCCCATCCAGATGACCGGGGGCAGCCCGATGGCGACAAAATCCTCACGGCGGGAGAAAGCTCGGACCCTGGAACCCAAAATGGCGGAGGGAGACCCGCCGAGCCCAGCCTCTGACAGTGAGAACACTATGGTTGCCGAAGTCAGCGCTGCGGTGGTGCGCGCTCTGGACGATCGGTTCCGGGAGCTGGGAGATCAACTACATTCTGTGGCTCAAAACATCACCAACTTCACGGGACGGCTTGACCAGGCGGAAACCCGAATATCGGGACTGGAAGACACGCAGCACTCCCTGGTCGCTAAGGTACAGGCTTTGGAGGCTACCGTTAAGCAGCAGGGGGAGAAACTAGAAGACCTGGAGAATCGGGGACGCCGAAATAATCTGCGTTTCGTCGGTATCCCAGAAAATATTGCGGACAATGCTCTCCCTCGCTACCTACAAGAATGGGTTGCAAAACTTTCCAATGGTGGGGTGGAGGCGCCGCTACAGATGGAGCGAGTGCATTGGCTGGGCCCCAGGCGGGAACAGGCAGGCCGGCCACGTGCGGTGATAGCCCATTTCATAGACTACCACCAAAAGGAAGCAGTGCTACGCGCAGCCAGAAGCTCTCGGCGAGACATGGGAGCACATGAACGAATTTTGGTCTTCCAAGATTACTCACAGCTGGTTAGCCAGCAACGGAGAGCCTTTTCAGCGGTGTGTGCCCAATTGAATAGCAAGGGGATGCGATTCTCACTCTTGTATCTGGCCCGTCTGCGAGTGGAGCATCTCGGACAGACACGCTTCCTGGGCTCCCCAGCAGAGGCTTTGGCCTTCGTGGAACAGCTGGGGGATTCTACAGCAGCAACCCCATAGAAGTGGACTCTATCTACTGGGTGAGACATTGTAGCACTGTGAGGTATTAACAGTGGAGCGGAGAGCAATAGTTCGTAGCAGCAGTAACAACTTGCAACAATTTTGCTTTTGCATGTAACCGTGTTGCTCAGCTGAGACTGTCCGCTCATGTGAGCATCCTGAAACTTTTCTTTTTCTTTTCGGCGGAGCTGACTGGGACTATGGCGGCAGGGTGTTTTTGTCTTTTCTTTTCTTTTTCTGGACAGTCTTTCTGCCCCGGACAATGAGGCACACATGCTACTAATTGTTAAGCCCCCCGATATCTGTTGGGCAGCATGTTCTTGCTCTGTGATGGGATGGGGGGGATCACACGGCTCCTCAGGGGCCTCCCTTGCGGACACAGAAGGGGGGATACCCCCGCGCCCTTAGACCTCGATGGGGGAGGGGGGGAGCGGCGAAGGCACGGGACGGTCTGGTTCCGCTGCTCCCCATGTTCGGGAGGCGGTCCGGACCGCCCGGTGGGAGTAGAGGAGGCTTTGTTCTGCCCTTCTCCCTATCACCCTTTGTTTGTTTTCCTTCCCTGCCCCAGCCTGTTGTAACTTCTTAATACGAGCAAGTGTTTTAAGCGGGGCGGGAACAAATTGTGTTTTTGCAACTAGCCTTTCTCACTGCGTAGTCTCGGAATAATGTTTTTGTGCTCGGATACTGAGACTTTGCAGAGACTGGGTGTCTGCCCAGGTTCCGAGATATGGGGAGGCTCATTGGTGGCGGCGCGAGCGGCCGCCCTGCCCCCCCTTCTTGGAATCGGGATTGGGGGGAGGCGGGAGGGACCGGGGGTTAGTTTTCAGGGGTGGGCACGTCTGTGTTTGTGGATGCTGGCGGTCCTGCCTATGCTGCCCGCTATACTGCGTCGGGGGGGAGAGCCCTCTCCTAGACAGGGCCATTGATTTGAAGGCTCTTCCCCCTTGGAGGGGGGGTGGTGGGAGGATAGCGGCCCCTGGAAGACGAGGGGTACGCAGAGTGAATCTGATCAAAGTTAGATAGGGGTAGAAGAGGTTGGGGGAGAGAGGGGGGTCTCTCTGGTAGGGGAGACCAAATTTACTAACAACGGGGTAGCCCGACTACTACAGGGAGTTTCAGCCTATGGCTGGGCTAGGTTTGGGGATTGAGGGGGGGTTGGGAAAGGAGGGGGAGGGAAGGGGGGGTCTACTCCTACAGTACTCAGGGACTGGAAGAGGAGGGGGGAGGGGGTGGGTTGGGAGAGGGATGGGCCAGAGGGGGAACCGCGCACCACTGGGGAGACTAACACTTTGGAATTCCTGGACTCTTGGAGGATGGCTGCGGGCTGGGACAGCCACCCTCCTTTCGATGGGCAGATGTGAATGGGAAGACATAGGTAAAAGATTTGAGATCTGAAGATCGTATCGTGGAATGTGTGTGGCATTGGCAACCCCATCAAGAGATATAAAGTCTTGCAGGCCTTGGCTCGTCTCCGCTGTGATGTGGCTATGCTACAAGAGACCCACCAAACAGCGGTCGAACATGATAAGTTGCAACGGGATTGGGTGGGGCAGGTCTGGGGGGCCCCGGCCCTTGGAAAGAAAGGTGGGGTGGCCATTCTCGTTAACAAGCGCCTTCGGTTCGAGGCACTGCGGGAGTATGCGGATCCGGAGGGCCGCTATTTCTTGCTGTATGGCACCCTATCTGGAAAGACTCTTATTCTGGGGTCCTTATATAGCCCAAATGTCCTGGATAGGGCTTTATATGCTCGGCTGGCCTCTCGGATTGAGCAGTGGCCGGAGGCTCCTCTGGTGTTGGCGGGCGATTTGAATGGCGTCTTGGATATTGCCTTGGACGCTGAGATGGGAGCAGGGGAGAGATCTCGGGCTCCGACCACCAAGGCTCTGCAGGCCCTACGTATTCGATTGGGACTGGTGGACCCTTGGCGTTTACTACATCCTATGGAACGGGATTTCACCCACCAATCTCGGGCCCATGGGTCACACGCTAGGATAGATTACACACTTGTTTCAGAGAGGCTTTTTGCGCAGGTGGAGGACGCGCAGATTGGCCCCATGGAAATATCTGATCATGCTCCTATTTGGGTGAGTCTCACTTGGGGAACTCGAGCTTCGCATTCTCGGATTTGGCGCTTTCCCATGGATTTATATCATGATCAGAATTTCCGGGGGCATATCCTGCAATGCTGGATTGATTTCCAAAAGAATCACGAGAAAGAGGAGGTTGACCCAGAGTTGCTGTGGGAAACGGCGAAAGTGGTGTTGCGGGGGGAGATAATAGCTTACGTAGCTAGGAAACGCAGAATGCTGGCAGCGCGGATCCTTCACTTGGAAAAGCAGACCATGAAAGAACGCCGACGGTGCGCAAGTGACCCCACCCCGGCTAATCGAAAACGATTGTGGGAGGCCCAGGTAGCTCTCAATGAGCTCATACACCAACGGGCAAAAAAGTCTCACATGTACTACCGCTATCAACTATATCGGTTCGGAGACAAGCCAGGGAAGCTCCTTGCGAGGTGTCTTCGGGGTAGTAGAGGGATGGGCTTGATAGTCGCCCTGCGGGATGCTCAGGGGCAATTACGAAAGGACAGTAGGGAGATAGCACAGGTGTTCCGTTCTTACTTTCAGTCGTTTTATGCTAAAAGACCTGGGTCTCCGTTGGCTATGATGGAGTACTTTCGGGAGCTACAGCTCCCCAGGCTTACGGCGGCCCAGAGGGCACATCTGGACGTACCGGTATCCGCGGAAGAGGTGATCAAAGTGATACAAGAAGCTAACTGTGGCCGCGCTCCGGGCCCCGATGGGTTTGGGGCAGAACTTTACAAGCTAATAGGCGACAAGCTATCTCAGGTCCTAGTGGAAATGTATCGCTGCCGGATTGATCGTGGCATCTTTAAGTGGGGAACCAATCATGCCCATATCATTTTGATACCCAAGCCCGGAAAGGACCCCACTCAAGCTGCCTCATACAGGCCCATATCTTTACTAAACTTTGACTTAAAAATGTTAGCAAAAATTTTAGCTGTCCGCTTGGTGGAAGTCCTGGGTGAGCTGGTACACGCATCGCAGGTCGGGTTTGTCAAAGGACGTTACGCTGTTCGTAACCTGCGGAAAATTTTGGCTTCCCTCGAGTGGGTCCGGGAACGCAACTTAACATCACTGCTAATTAGCTTTGACGCCGAGAAGGCCTTTGATCAGGTTCATTGGGCATACTTGCAATTCCTCCTGCCTCAGTATGGTCTTGGAGAGATGTTTTGCAAAATGGTGGATTTACTTTACTCAGATCCGACAGCAGCTATTTCCTGTAATGGGGTGATATCCGACTCCTTTTCACTCGAGCGGGGTACGCGGCAGGGGTGTCCTCTCTCCCCATTGCTTTTTGTGCTATCTTTAGACCCGTTGGTGCGACGCATTGAGTCCTCTCCCAGCATACAGAGGGTAAAGGTAGGAGCTCAACATTTTAAATTGGCGGCATTTGCAGATGATCTATTAGTACACGTGCTTTCGCCTCAGCAATCGCTCGCCGACCTACTAGAGGAGTTCACTCTTTTCAGCACATTTGCAGGATTGCGGATAAATAGAGACAAATCTGAGGCGCTGGATGTTGGGGGTTCACTGCGGGGAGCTTGGCGGGGCGTCTTCCCTCTTCGATGGGCGGAGGAGGCGTTTCTATATCTGGGTATCTTGTTGCCCCGGGATCCTAAGGCGCTTTATAAGCTTAACTTTGCCAGATTTTTCACAAAGATTCAGACTCAATTGCAGGCTTGGACCCCCCTTCCCTTGTCATTGTCGGGCCGATTGGCGGCTATAGGAATGATTATATTTCCTAGGCTGCTGTATTGGCTGCAAACCTTGCCGGTGTGGCTGCTACAGAAGGACCTTCAAAAGATAGAAAGGGAAGTCCGGAAGTTTCTTTGGGGGGCACTTCGAGCTCGGATACCCTTGGCCAGATTGAGGGGTAGCTGGAAGGTGGGGGGGATGGGACTTCCCGACCTGTCTCAATATGCCATGGCCTGTCAGGCCAGACACTTAGGAGATTGGCTCGGTGCTACTGATTATTATACGCCAAGGACCTTCGAGGCGGCCTTCCTGTCCCCACACGCGCTGGAGGCAGTGGTGCATCTGGATGGGGCGTTGCTGCCACCTAGGGTGAGAGATAGCGTGTTGGTGACCCCGATTCGGTGGGCTTGGCAGAGACTTAATACGGTGTGGGGCAGTTCTCCGCGGGTATCTAGCTGGCTCCCCCTGCAGGGGAATGTTGCCTTTGGGCCGGGTACGGACTCCGTAGTATTTAGGCAGTGGAGGGGGAAGGGGATAACGTGTCTTGGACATGTGGTTACCCTAGAGGGTTGTTGTAAACCATTGGCTATGCTCCGTAAAGACTATGATTTGCAACAGGGGACTTCCCACTTTACATATTTCCAACTTCGGCATTATGTTGAATCTCTACCGCAGCCGGGTTTGCAAGAGGATCATTCTGCGAGAATTATCGACTTTTTTGCCCTGGGGACGGACTGTCCACCTCGGGTAGCAATGCTAAAACGTAAGTTGGACCATTTTGGCACTCCCCGGGACTTCACCAAAGAGGAGCAGGCTTGGAAGCAGGAACTCGGATGCGAAGTTCCTCCCGGCGCGGTTGGAGCGGCCTTACGGCGGATAGCCCGATTGGTGGAAGGCGCCAGGTGGTGGGAGACGCAATTCAAGTGCATAACACGGGTCTACTTCTCCCCGAGGCGAGCATTGCGAACGGGGCTAACGGACTGTAGTGGTTGTCCTCGGTGTGCCTCACCGCTAGCGGACTTGGGCCACATGTGGTGGGGTTGTGAGCGTATTAAAGCGTATTGGGCGCGTATTGAGGCTTATTTAAGCATCTTATTACGCCAGCCAGTTCGGTGGTCGGGTCTGTTGGTAGCTCTGGATTGTCTGGGGCTTCTACAGGTCAAGGGGAAATGGGGGCGTATCTTAACGCGTAAGGCTTGTTTGGTGGGGAAAGGCCCCATTCTTCGAAAGTGGAGGGAGATGTCAGCCCCTACCTTTTGGGAGTGGTGTAGTAGCTTCCATCATCTCATGCTACAAGAGGGCAGGGCAGCCAGGGGGATCCCTCAGCGCTGGGCCTCCTTCCTACTGATTTGTACCCCCTACATTCAGAACTTAGGCTCTAAAGCTAGGAGCGAGGTATTAGCTATGGGGTAACCCTGTATCCCGGGTTGTTGGCTGTGGGGAGGGTGATGGTGGCGGAATGGGATAGTGGAAGTGTGAGTTCCCAGTGGGAGGTGCGTTGGCTCTGGCGTGGGGGGGATGGGGGGGTGGGGGGGCGGGCGTCTCCAGTACACCACAAGAGATTAGAGTATTAGAGGGGTATATGCTTATGGATATGCCCTTGGTTTCTCTCTCTCCCTTCTTCCCTCTGGGATTCGAGGGCTCCTGGTTGGGGATAAGACACAACCCTGTCCAGGGAATTGGCTTGGTAGGATGTTCTTTGCTATAGTCATCGGAGGGAGGGGGGAGGTATAAAGGGGGGCAAAACCTATGAAAATATGTATCGTTGTTTTGTTTTATCAAGGCTGTATTGTTGAACCAGCGTTTAATAAACAGATTTTGAAAAAAAAAAAAGATAACCATAATAAATTTGCAAATACTATGCAAATGATATTCAAATATTCAAATGATATACAAATATGCTGTCCCACCCTTTGCCCCTCCCAAATGAAACCGTCAAACTACCCCCATGTGTGAGAGGTAACTGTTTTGGTCCTGCTTGGCAGTAGAGATTATAACATGATCATATTTGATTTAATACATGAAGGGAGGATAGCAAGAAAATTCACTCTGCTAGCATTTGTCTTTCAAAAAGGAGGCTATGATAAAATGAGAAAAGTGGTTAAGAAAAAACTAAAAGGAGTAACTGCAAAATTTAAGAGTTTAAAAATACTATCTTGGAAGCCCAGACCAGGTGCATTCCATGCTTTAAAAAAGGTAGAAGGCAGGCCAAACAACAGTCAACATGGCTTAAAGTTGAGATCAGAGAGGCTGACACAGCTAAGAGAGAATCTTTCAGAAATTGGAAAAAAAGAGCTAAATGGCAAAAACAGGAAACAGCATAAGTACTGGCAAGTTAAATGCAAGGCATTGATAGGAAGGCTAAGAGAAAAATTGAAAAGAAGCTTGCCATGGAAGCAAAAGCTCATAATAAAATCATTTTCAAGTACATTTGTAGCAAAACAACTGTGAGAGATTCAGTTGGACCATTAGGTGATGGAGGGCTAAAAGGTGCACTAAGAGAGGACAAGGCCATAGCAGAGAGATTGAATGGAGCTTTTGCTTCAGTCTACTGAAAAAGATGTAGGAAACTTACCCATGCCAGAAATGATATTTAAAGGTGCTGTATCAGAGGAATTGAAACAAATCTTGTTAAATTGGGACAATGTAATACAGTTAAGAGAGAAACTAAAGAGCAGCAAATCACTTGGACTGAATGGCATACATCCCAGGGTGCTGAAAGAACTGAAATATGAGATTGTAGAAGTACTATTAGTATTCTGTGACCTCCCATTAAAATCATCTGTGGTACTCGAAGATTGGAGCGTGGTCAACGTAACACCAATTTTTAGAAAGGTTCCAGGGGTGATTTGGGAAACTTATAACTGCCTGACATCAGTACCAGCAAAATGGTAGAAACCATTATAAAAAAAACAAAATTACAGAGCATATAGATAGTCATGGTTTAATGTCAGAAAGCAAACATGGATTTTGCCAAGAAAATTCTTGTCTTACTAATCTCTTATATTTTTTTAAAGATGTGAATAAATAGGTAGATAAAGACTAGCTGGTTGATATAATGTATCTGGATTTTCAGAAAGCTTTTGACAAAGTCCCTCTTGGGGGAATTAAGAAGTCAGGAGATAGGAAGCAATGTACTATTGTGGATCCGAACTGGTTAAAAGAAAACAGAGAGTAAGGCTAAATGGCCAATTTTCTCAATAGTGAGAGGTGAATAGTGGAGTACCCCTAGGAATCTGTGCTGGGCCCACTGCTTTTTAATACATTTATAAATGATCTGGAAATGGGAATAATGAGTAAGGTGATCAAATCTGCAGATGACACAAAATTATTCAAAACTGTAAAAACAAGAGGATTGTAAAAAATTGCAAGAGGACCTTGAAAAACTGGGTGACTGGGCGTCCAAATGACAGATGAAATTAAATGTGGACAAGTGCAAAGTTATGCACTTAGGGAAGAAGAACCTAAACTATGGTTACATGATGCAAAGTTCCATATTAGGAATCAACACCCAGGAAAAAGATCTGGGCATCATTGTGTATAATGTGAAACTCTCCACCCAGTGTGCAGCAGCAGCCAAGAAATGAAATAGAATGCTAGTAATCATAAGGAAAGGAATGGAGAATAAAACAAAAGGATATTATAATACCTCTGTATCGTTCCATGGTGAGACCGCACTTTGAATATAGTGTGCAGTTCTGGTTGCCATATCTTAAAAAGGATGTAGCTGGGATCCAAGATGGCCACTTAGGCAGTGTTTGCTCTGGATCACTCTTTAAAATGCCTGTGCACAAGGGGAAACATGGTAAGAAGCAGCCCCTCCCCAGCTGGGATCCAAGATGGCCACTTAGGCAGTGTTTGCTCTGGATCTCTCTTTAAAATGCCTGTGCACAAGGGGAAGCATGGTAAGAAGCAGCCTCCTCCCCCCCCCCCCCCCCTTCCTGGAGGCACCTCTGTGCTCTCTTTTTCCTCACACCTAGATCCTTTGAACAATCACCTTGTTCGACCAGAGCACCAGCATTCATCTGTTGGCAGTTGCCCTGCTGTTACAATGCCGGGACTGGGTAGTCCGCCGTCATCATCAGGCTGTGCTCTTTCACCAGAGCTATGAATTCCTCCCATTCTTCCTGCTGCACTTTCCGACAAGGATGCTCCTGCCCTGCTGGATCCCAAGCTGGTTCAGTCGGATGAGATGGTGGGGGACAAAGGGTCCAAATCAGTTGCAGCTTTGGAGCAGACGTCACGGGAGTCATCTGAGCTGGCAAGAGGAGATTTACAACCCTTGGGTCTACAAGTTCAGGACCTGGCTACAATGTTGTCTTTATAAAATTTAGCAGTAAAAATTGCACTTCTCACCACTCCCCCAAAACCCATCCCTTTTTTGGCCATATAATTCTGAATATAGAGAGTAATTCTGTAACAAGTCACCTAGGTCAGGAAGACAATTAGGTGCCTATTTTCTAAGGATACATAGGCGCCTATGTGTCTTTTTAAAATAACAGTACAAAAGTATCAGAAACTGTGACTATAAAACAGCTACAAGCATTTAAACAAGCCCAGGAACAGGCATATATGAAGACAGCTAAAGCATACATGTAGACTAGTGTTTTATAACCTACACTCATACTTCACGACTTCACCCTCCATTTACTCAAATTCTTCCCCCAAACACACCAAGACCTGGATGGTATACAAGTACATTCATGAAGACACATTTTAGAAAGGACATCCAAGTGCAATATGGGATGTTTAGGACAGAACATCCAAAAAAAGGTGAACATGTCTACATTAGGACATTATTTCACAAATATGGATGTGCTTGATATGAACGTCTGCATGGCCGTGAACACAGACATCCCCAGTACAGTATTCAATACTGGGGACATCTAAGAGACATGCAGCGGTGGTCCAAACACAAAACCTATTTCTCAATTACCTCAAAAATATCATTGTGATTGTGGAAAGTACTAGGGATGCCAGAGTGCTATCTTCTCTATACAATCTGAATGTTTTATGTGCCAAACAAATACTTTTCCTGTGTCTATGCATGCCTGGAGCAGGCTTAAACTTGGACAAGAGTGCAGACGTCTAAACTCATAGTACTGTCTCGGGCACACTTCTGTCACACCCCCTGCTTACTTGGACATCCCCATGCTGGGGACATGTCCAGACCCGGCTTGTGAAATTGCTCTGGGGACGTCTTCCTGATTTAGACATCTGCGTGACTTCAGATCAAAACTAAGGCTTCTAAAATGATCGCCACAGTGTGACATTGTACGTGTGAGATAACTTCATAAAAGGCATTTTACGTGTGTATACTGGCATATATGCATGAAATATCCTTCATAAAATTACCCCATAATGATGTATGTGTCCAAAATTATTTGCTCAATTGTGCAGAATTTCTTTTCAACATTGTCCCATGAGTCTTTAATAATTTACAGTATCATATGACAGAGTTTTCATATACCTTGTATGTATGTCCATAAAAAGTTACACGTGTATTACAGTTGCTGAAGTATTGTACATGTCAGCACTTGTGATATTATGCACATTCTGGCAATCGGGCCTATGGGAAATGGCTCGGTGTAGTGCAGCAAGTGGGTGGAGAGAAACAGAAGCTTAGGAGCTGCCGAGTAATGAAAGATCTCAGCAGAAGTTCCTTTTCATGTTTTCTTTTGTGCTTGTATTAGTGCAATTAAGTGCCAGATGAGCGTTTTTCACTCAAGTGCAGGGCAGGAAGACAGAGAAGAGGTGTTAGAAAAGAGGTTTTTTGTTTTTCCTTCTTACGTTGATAGATTAAGGTGTGAGTAAGAACTGCGGCAATTCTTGGGAGCCCAAACCCATCGCGGCTTTCCTACTATTGATCTCATTGCCATCCCCCCTCTTTTTTATCTGTGCATGACTATCTGGGAATGTTACAGGCAGGCAGATGATAACAGTGATGCTGATGAATTCTAGCCTTTGCATTCATCATTTAGATCCAGGGCTGGGGTCATTAAAGGGAGATGAACACTGCACATGAAAATGTTCTCACCCCCAGATGTAGGAGAAATAAAGTCCGCAGCAAAGCTACTGACAGTGGCAATGTTGGCACCATTCTGTATCACGTCAAATCCCTCTTCACCTTCACAGAATCTGCCTTTTTTTGATACATGAGTGGCTACCACAACCCAATTGTATTTACTTTCAAAGAGGTCCCTAATTATGGAGACAGTGTTTACTGATTTATACTGTTAAGTTCAAATATTTCCCAGCTGCCTCCTATAGTATCTATTGACACCGTGGCAACCTTATTTTATTGCTGTACCTCTTTTATTTGACAGTGAGATCCCTCTGTTGTGATTATATCACCCTATCTTAAAAAGGATATAGCAGAACTGGAAAATGTACAAAGAAGAGCATCCAAAATTGTAAAGGGGAGGGAAGGAAAGGCTTAAAAGGTTAGGGGTCTTCAACTTGGAAAAGAGATGGCTGAGGGGAGATATGATAGAGATCTATAAAATAATGAATGTAGTGGAATGGGTAAATGTAAATCAGTTGTTTACTCCTTCAAAAAGTAGAAAGACTAGGGGACATGCAATGAAGCTACAGTGTAACCCGTTTAGGACTGCTAAGAGAAAATATTTTTTCACTTAACGAGTAATCAAACTCTGGAATTCATTACCAGAGGATGTAGCAAAAGCTGTTAATGTAGCTGGATTTAAAAGAAGTTTGGACAGGATCCTGGAAGAAAAGTCTATAAGCCATTATTAAAGAGGACCATGGAAAATCCACTGCCTACCCACGGGACAAGCAGCAGGGAATCTGTGTACCTTTTGGAAACCTGACAGATACTTGTTACCTGGATTGGCCACTCTTAGAAACACATTACTGGGCTTGATGGACCTTTGGTCTGACCCAGTATGGCATATCTCCCCCTAACAGAACAAAATCCAACCAACAAGCATGTAAGTGAGCCTTTCAACTCTATGCACCTTCAATCTGGAACACCCTACTGGATCCATTAAGAAACATCACCAACCTCAGCACCTTCAGAAAAAATCTAAAGGCACACCTCTTCTCTGAGCATTTCAACACCACCACGTAAGCCCACCCCCGTACAACATTCACTGTATATAGTTCACCACCCTACTTGACCAAATCACTACAAAATTGTAAATTTGGATTTAGTTATCTGACTCTTATCAAATGCATGCTGTATATAGCATAATATATATGTTGTTTCATGTATGTCGCCTTGACCCGGAGAAAGGTGGTATAAAAATACTGCTAAATAAATAGTTATGAATTTGAATGTTTCTACTTATTCCTCGTCTGCTGTCCTGCCCTCTTACCACCCAGCATGTTTATTGATTCATACTGACAAGCATTAACCAGCCATTGCAGCTTGAAGAATCCCACACTGCAGGATTCCAGGGGCATTGGCCCTGTTATGCAACCTGGCTCTACTGTAAAGGCCAAGCTCAGACAATTGTTGAAAACTCTGTGGAAGAAAAGGAGAGAAAAGTTTAATAGCTCAAAAGGTTTCCAAAGCATAAAAATCACATAACTATCTCTATTACTTAAAGAGTTGCAAATGCATTTTTTCTTCATATCTATCTGAAACCTCCATCTCTTTGCAGTAGGCAGACAAGGACGTGTCGTCATCATTGTCTCAGAGAAATCAGAATTATAAGTCCATGCATGCAACAGGGTAAAACCAGGACTGGATCAATTTGTCTGGAAAAAATGGAGTTAGCTGGAAACATTTTTGATATAGCAATCAAATGAATTCTAGATAGCTCCTTAAAAAGGCCTCCACCTTCACTTGCAGCTGTCGTGAGACTCTTTCATAGTTCACCAAGACAATGAGCAGGTTATTCACATACTCTGTAGACCTAAGCTGCTGAGCTGATCAAAATGAGAATCCGAAGATCTTAAAGAGGTAACAAGAAAACATCACCATGCAGTTTGTGAATATTCGGAATGTCTAATTTTCTTAATGCTATGGTATACAAAATCCGTGGTATATATTTGTAAATATTCTCTGGTTTATAGAAATATTTTACACAGGAACTTTTCTGTTTCTCTTATGTGCTTTTCATTCATTTTAAGAGTTAAACTTTAATATCATGGGGTCAATGCACTGAAGATTTAGGAGGCAATTTTATTAACAGAATGCCTAGATTAAGCAAGCAGGACGGCACCTATTTAATACCTATATTATAAAGACAAATAGGTGCTTATGTGACTATATATAAATACTAGTGTAAAGCCTGCTAACATCAAGCCTACAGAGAAAGGAACAGATATTACTGTATGCTAAACTAAACTACACATGCTTTAGAGCAGCCGTAAATGTCAGCTCATACTTTACGCATGTTGTTGTGGTTATTAAGTGCCATCGAGTTGATGTCAACTCGTGGCGGCCCTGTGGATAGTTATCCTAAACTGTAATTTACACATATATGTGCATATTTTATAAAATACACATGTAAATTGATTCTACCTGTTTCTCCTAAACTCTATGCCTGTGCACACCTATGAGGTCATTTTATAAAGAGCCAAATAAAGTTACATGAGATCAACATACGTATGGCATGTATTTTCCATGACTTCCATGCCTGAAAGGGCCTTCATGTGTGTTCTTTAGGGAGTCTCTGTTTTACAGGTGTGCCCGTCACGCTGATGGTGCATACTTGTGGTGTTGGTGTGCACAGAGGCGGGACATGGGAAGAACACATTTGTGTGCACAGGTTTTAAAATGCTATAATTTATGTGCTTTCAGTACAAATCTAGCTGCTAGCATTTATGACATACCCTAGAACTGGTGTGTTTGCATCTAGATTTCATGTGTGGTTTTGGCAACTTACACCCTTATTTTATTAAGAAAAGTAGACACCTGTTTTGTTCTTATGACATGGGCTTCAGGTAGGTGTCTGGTTATAAAGTTGCTATGCTACTGTACAAGTATGTGCCGGCTTGCACCATGCACATTTTTAGACATGACCTAATTTTATAAGATCCCGTTTGTGCATGTAAAATGTTTGCCTGCTAAATATGATCCATAAAATTACCACTTTTTAGCCCTATGGCATGCAAACCTATGGAGTGCAAATAGTACGGGGGGGGGGGGGACCAAAGAGCAACATTCATAAAAGCAGATATTCTGGAAATAGTTAGGAAGGAAACGAATATTTTGCTTACAACGTGAAATTGGAGTACTGGAGTAGCCTACTGATTAAAGCAACAGTCTAGTACCCAAGAAATCTGGATGTGATTCCCACTGGCACTCCTTGTGGCTTTGGGCAAGTCACTTTACCCTCCATTGCCTCGGCAGAAAAGGCCTGACAATCTATTTCCAGTCATAACTTGCCAAGAAAACCCAGGGGCTGCCGGGTCACCAGGAGAAAGCATTGGACATGACGGCACTTAAAAGAAACCAACAGCATAAGCAAAACCATCATAGAGGTGCATTACAGTTTTCATTTTTCCCCTCCTCTCCTTATTCCAACATATCTATCAGCAATTAACCCAAATGCACCTTTCATCTATCTCAGGAGCTTGCAGATAAGTATAAATTTACCTCTGCCTGAAGCTGATCTAATACTAAAATAAATTAATACGCTCACTGTTCACCAAATAGCACATTTTGATGACGTGATTTGAACTGGTGATAACTAACATCGAATGAGAACATCGCAGAAGCACTTTAAATTAGGCAGGGCTATTAGTAGCCCGCATGCACGGCGTTTCTAGCCTGAGTGAGAAGAATTCAGCAGTTGTGTAGTAGCTTGGCTGTGATGTTTTGGATACGTGTGCAGCATCAGGTTTGACGATAAAAAATCCAAACTTATGATATGGACAAAGGTAGAAGTTAACTTGAGGTGTATGTTGTTAAATGAGTTATTGATGTTCTTATTTTTTAGTGAAGGGTGATGATTGGTGATCCCCTGAAGAAATGGTATTAGTGAAACGCATGGGCGCCTCAACATATGGTGTTGGGATTCACGAGAGAAAGCATGAATGAAAAAAGGAGCTAAGTATCCAATTTGAAGTTTTACAGTTTTAGCTCCATGGAAATTAGTTAATTTCACCTTGAAGGTCGTTGATGCCAATAAGCACAAAATTATGACTTAATTTAAGTCTATGTTAAAGTGCTATCGTTTGTCTGAGACCTTCTTTAATAGGAAGAGAAATTAAAAGAAAAAAGTTTGGTGAACAGTGAGCGTATTAATTAATTTTAGTATTACTTGACGTAATCGCTCAGAAACGTGACCAAGTTTATTTTTGTTACGACACAATCATGAAGCTGATCTAAGCCAGGGTTAGAGTGCTGCTGCATCCATGACTTCCTATGGTAATAATTTATATGCTAGAGACATTTTCAGGCTTGGGGACGAGGAGAGTGGGAGAACTGACAACCTCTGTGGCAGAGGTCAGCAACCGAAGCAGTGTCATCAGGGAGGAGGCCAGTCTCATTAACTTTCAAAAGGGAGACTATGATAAAATGAGGAATATAGTTAAGAAAAAACTAAAAGGAGCGGTTGCAAAGGTTAAAGACTTACAGCAAGCTTGGGTGTTATTTAAAAATACTATCCTCGAAGCCCAGACCAGCTATATTCCACGCATTAAGAAAAGTGGAAGAAAGTCCAAAAAACTGCCAGCATGGTTTAAAGGTGAGGTCAGAGAGGCTGTTGCTGTCAAAAAAGCATCCTTCAGGAAATGGAAAAAAGAGTCAAACGAAGAAAACTGGAAACAGCACAAGCACTGGCAAGTTAAATGCAAAGCATTGATAAGGCACGCAAAGCGAGAATTTGAGAAGGAACTTGCTACGGAAGCAAAAACACGAAATAAAGACTTTTTCAAGTACATTCGTAGCAAAAGGCCTGTGAGAGAGTCAGTTGGGCCATTAGATGATAGAGGGGTAAAAGGGGCAGTAAGAGGAGACAAGGCTATAGCAGAGAGACTGAATGAATTCTTTGCTTCGGTCTTTACTGAGGAAGATGTAGGGATGTTACCCAAGACTGAAGTTGTATTTAAAGGTGATACTGCAGAGGAATTGAGAGAAATATCGCTACACCGGGAAGATATATTACAACTATTTGATAAACTGAATAGTAGCAAATCACCTGGACCGGATGGTATACATCCAAGAGTGTTGAAAGAACTGAAATATGAGATTGCGGACCTGCTATTGGTAATCTGTGAACTTTCATTAAAATCATCTGTAATACCTGAAGAATGGAGGGTCGCCAATGTAACACCAATCTTTAAAAAGGGTTCCAGGTGTGACCCGGGAAATTACAGACCGGTGAGTCTGACGTCAGTACCAGGGAAAATGGTAGAAACCATCATAAAGAACAAAATTACACAGCATGTAGATAGTCATGGCCTAATGGGAGACAGCCAACATGGCTTTAGACAAGGAAGATCTTGTCTTACTAATCTGATATGTTTTTTTGAAGGAGTGCATAAACAGGTAGACAAAGGTGAGTCGGTTGATATAGTGTATCTGGACTTTCAGAAAGCTTTTGATAAGGTCCCTCATCAGAGACTTTTGGCGAAACTAAAAAGTCATGGGATAGGAGGTAGTGTACTATTGTGGATCGGGAACTGGTTAAAAGATAGAAAGCAGAGGGTAGGGCTAAATGGCCAATATTCCCAATGGAAAAAGGTGAATAGTGGAGTACCCCAGGGATCTGTACTGGGTCCGCTACTTTTTGACATATTCATAAATGACCTGGAAAAGGGAACAACAAGTGAGGTTATCAAATTTGCAGATGATACAAAACTGTTTAAAGTTGTCAAAACCCAAGAGGATTGTGGAAAACTGCAGGAGGATCTGGATAAATTGGAAGACTGGGCATCCAAATGGCAGATGAAATTTAATGTGGACAAGTGCAAAGTTATGCACCTAGGAAAGAACAACCCACACTATAGTTACACAATGCAAGGTTCCACATTGGGAACCACCACCCAGGAAAAAGATTTAGGAGTCATCGTGGATAACATGTTAAAACCCTCTGCCCAGTGTGCAGCGGCAGCCAAGAAAGCAAATAGAATGCTAGGTATCATAAAGAAAGGGATGGAAAATAAAGCAAAGGATATTATAATGCCTCTGTATCGTTCCATGGTACGACCGCACTTTGAATATTGTGTGCAGTTCTGGTCACCGTATCTTAAGAAGGACATAGCATTATTAGAAAAAGTACAGAGAAGAGCCACCAAAATGGTGAAGGGGATGTAAGGTTACTCCTATGAAGAGAGGCTACAAAGGTTGGGGCTCTTCAACCTGGAAAAGAGACGGCTGAGGGGAGATATGATAGAGGTCTATAAATTAATAAATGGAGTGGAGCAGGTAAACGTGGATCAATTGTTTACACTATCAGAATATAGAAAGACTAGGGGACATGCAATGAAGCTACAGGGTAAACTATTTAAGACAAATAAGAGAAAATATTTTTTCACTCAACGTGTAATCAAACTCTGGAATTTGTTACCGGAGGATGTAGTAAGGGCTGTTAGTGTAGCTGGGTTTAAAAAAGGTTTGGAACAAGTTCCTGAAGGAAATGTCCATAAACCACTATTAAAAAGGGACCCAGGATAATCAATGCTTGACCCAGTACAAGCATTGTGGAACTTGTGTCTTTTGGGGATATTGCTAGGTACGTATGACTTAGATTGGCCACTGTTGGAAACAGGATACTGGGCTTGATGGACCTCGGTCTGACCCAGTATGGCATATCTTATGTTCTTATGTTCTTAGAGCTAGAAGATGGAAAGCATGAGACATAAAGAGATCATGCGTAAAGAGAAGTTAATTAGAAATGGAATGAGTATTCCATAAGGCACATGAGAAAGGGAGAGAGGAGGGGGAAATGAGAGGGAAGTGGAAGAGATTGGGGTGGTGGAGAGAGGAATTAATATGAGAGTGAGAGAGAAGTGAAGGGGGGCCAGGGTTGGGATTAATGTCACCAGAGGACAGTCGGAAAAGGAGAAGAGTGCGAGGGAGAGAGGAGACAACGTGTCAGAAACAGGGATGAGGTTGTTTTAGAGAAGAAGGAGAGGATGAATGAGAGGAAGGAGAATGTGAAGCTCAAGAAATGAGGAAAGGGTGGAGGATAAAATGGGGAGGAAACAGGGAGGGTGGAGAGAGGGTGAGAAAGAGGGGCGTATTAGGTTGGTAGAGTGAGTGAATAAGCTTAGGGAACATCAGAAAAAGGAGCAAAGAATGATGTGGAGCCATAAGACATGGCAGAGAGGGCAAGTAAAGTTAGAAGAAGGAGAGGGATAATAGGTAGTAAGGAAATAAAGGTAAAATAAAGGAAATAAAGTAGAATAAATTAAATAGAATAAGATAGAGATAAGTAAAAATCTTAAAAGACACTGAGATTATCAGATAGGGAAACTTATCAGCAAGGAAATAATCAAATAACTGTGAGTTAAAACGGTAGGCAGGCAAGACTTATCTCAAGCAGACTACAAAATGTAAAATATTAGAGACATCAGACATGGATCGATTGAAGTCATGTGAGCATTGAGTCTCAGTGCAATGGGAATAAGGGTCCCCAGCCCAGAATGACTGAGATGCAATATAGGAACCAACAGGTCTGACCAGGCAATGTCAAATAAATTATATCCTAGGACTTTTTATAGCAGTTAATGTGAGAAATTAAAGTAGTTGCATATTTCAAGGGGGGGGGGAGTGTAGTAGCCTCTAGCAGGGCCGGCCCGTCCATTGTGCGATAATGTTGTTCACACAGGGCCCCGGGCTTCAGGGGGCCCTGCGCGAACACCATTAATGCACAATGTGGACGGCTGCAAAGGGAGCCGGGGAAGCCCGCGCGAGGCCCCGGCTCCCTCTGCACAGCCGCTAGTGTGAGGAATCTTTTCCCTCACGCTAGCGGCTATATCTGTGAAGCCGCGAATGCCGGGAGAGGTTAAAGGCAATGCCCGTTAACCTTTCCCAGCATTCGCGGCTTCACAGATACAGCCGCTAGCGTGAGGAAAAAGACTCCTCACGCTAGTGGCTGTGCAGAGGGAGCCGGGGCATCACGCAGGCTTCCCCAGCTCCCTCTCCAGCCATTTAGATGGCCGCAGGGCTGTTCGGGGGGGGGGGGGTGGCTAGAACTGGATGAGCTATGATGGAGGGAGGGGGAACTAGGGCTGGAAATGGGCTCTAAGGGGGGGGGCTAGGACTGCAAATGGGCCGTGATGGGGGGGCCTAGGACTGGATGGGCTGTGATGGGGCGGCTAGGACTAGATGGGCTTTGATGGGGGAGACCTTGGATTGGAAATGGACTGTGATGGGGGGGCTAGGACTGGATGGGCTGTGATTGGGGCTAGGACTACAAATGTGCTGTGATGGGGGGGATTTGGATTGGAAATGGACTGTGATGGAGGGGCTAGGACTGCAAATGGGCTGTAATGGTGGGGGGGCTAGAACTGGAAATGGGCTGTGATGGGGGAAACTTGGACTGGAAATGGGCTGTGATGGGGGGGCTACGACTGGAAATGGGCTGACAAGGGGGCTGGAAATTGGCTAATGGGGGAGCTTGGAGTGGAAATGGGCTGATGGGGGTCTGGAATGGAACTGGAAAACAGCAAAGGGGGGGGCTAGGACTGGAAATGGACTGATGAGGGCTGGAATAGGACTGAAAATGGGATGAAGGGGCCTGGAACATGGATGTAAATGGGCTGACGGGGGGGCTAGGATTGGAAATGGGCTGATGAGGGAGCTTGGAGTGGAAATGGGCTGATGGAGAGGCTGGAATGGAACTAGAAAAGAGCATATGGGGGGCTAGGAATGGAAATGGGCTGATGGGGGAGCTTGGACTGCAAATAGGTGATGGGCTGGAATAGAACTGGAAATGGCTAATGGGGGAATAGGACTGGAAATGGGCTGATGAGGGGGCTGGAAATTGGCTGATGGGAGAGCTTGGAGTGGAAATGGGCTGATGGGGGGCTGGAATGGAACTGAAAAAGAGCATATGGGGGGCTAGGACTGGAAATGAACTGATGGGGGCTGGAATAGGACTGGAAATGGGCTGATGGGGGCTGGAATAGGGCTGGAAATGGGCTGACGAGGGGACTAGGATTGGAAATGGGCTGATGGGGAGCTTGGAGTGGAAATGGGCTGATGGGGGGGCTGGAATGGAACTGGAAAAGGCCAGTCCCTTCTACAGCAGGAGGCAAGGCAGAAGGCCTCGACGCTCTGATGCAAAGGTGGCCAGTGGAAGGGCTCCTATATGTCTTTCCTTCGTGGGCGTTAATAGGTCACATGGTTCAGCACATAGAGAGCCACCAAGGCAGGGTGATCTTGATTGCACCGGATTGGCCACTGAGACCGTGGTATGCGGATCTGGTTCGGCTTCTGGTGGACAGTCCCTGCTGGTAAGGGACGATTTGTTGATTCAGAGGCTGCTACGCATGCCGCAGGTGGATCGATTCTCGCTTACGACTTGGCTCTTCAGAGGGCACGCATGAGAACCCGAGGATATTCAGCAGCGGTGATTTCCACCTTGTTGAGGGCCAGGCGTAGGTCTACCTCATTAGCATATATTCGCGTTTGGCGCATTTTCAAAGCGTGGTGTGCAGACAGGCAGTTTCAACCATCAAAGGCTTCAATTCCATAAGTTCTTTCATTTTTACAGGATGGTTTCGAGAAGGGTTTGGCGGCCATTTCTTTGAGAGTGCAGTTAGCAGCGTTTTCCTGTTATCGGGGAAAGGTGCAAGGGAAGTGCTTGGCACACATGCGGATATTAAAAGATTTCTGAGAGCAGTATCTCTCTTACGGCCACCGTGCAGGTTAACGGTTCCGACATGGGATCTCAATCTGGTCTTAGAAGCATTAGTGCGGGAACCCTTTGAACCATTAGCTAAAGCATCGTTAAAGGATCTTACTCTTGAGAGAGAAAGGGTGGTGATACAGATGGCTGTTCCCCTTTGGGGTCCTGATTTCGGTGAATGGAGTGAATAAGAGGGTGAAATCAGCGGAGGAGGCGTGGACCATGCTCGGAGAAATGGGGTGCGAGGATCTTCCCCAAGCGGCGGAGCGGGAACAGCGGAGACTACCCAGGGCAGCAACGATTAAACAGCCAATGAGTTCACAGTGGCAGCGAGTGGGCGAGAAAGGAAAGTGATTGAAGCGGCTATCGCAGGAGCAGAAGAAACCCGCGGAAGAGGAGGAACATGAGAGGTGGAGATGGCAGGAACGGCTGGGATGCACATATGAAGACTGAGTGGGGGGGGGCGATAGAGCCCTGTTACTCAGGGAATTTGGACACTGGACTAATAGGGCTGTAGGGGTGAGGGACGGTTATTGAGAGGGAGGGGGGCTGGGGGGTAAGCACTGTTGAAGGTTGGGGAGGAGGGAAGGGGGGAAAGGGAAAGGGAGGAGGGTGTTGGGGGGTGTGGTGGATAAAGAGGGGGGGAATGGAGGGTCGGGATAGGACTAGGCGTTCCGGAAGGGTAGGAGGGAGAGAAGTTAAGGGGATGGGGGAGGAGGGGGGAGGGTGGGGGGAAGGGGCAGGGGAGGGGTGGGGGGGTTGGGGACAAGAACACAGTAATAGTAAATGGGTGGGGGGAGGGGGGGTTGGAGGGGTGATGCTGCGGATAGGTTCGGTAAACGCTAAGGGGTTGAATTCGCCAGCTAAAAGGGGGATGTTGTTCCGGGAGGTATTGAAAAATCAATGGGATGTGGTGTTAATTCAGGAAACTCATTTGAGGAGGGGAGATGTGGGGAGAATGTGGCATAAGCAGTTCCCTGTGCAATATTATTCCTGTAATAGGGAGGGAGCAAAAAAGGGGGGGTGGTCATCTTGGTGAGGGCGAGGTGTGGGATTCAGGTGGGGGTGCATTTTAAGGATGGGGAGGGGAGAGTGGTTGGGATAAAGGGGTGGTGGTGGCGGTGTATGGCCCAAATGGCTGTCAAGGGGGGTTTTGGAAAGAGGTTGGGCAACTAATAGAAGGGGTAGGGGGGGAAGTGGTGGTTGGGGGGGATTTTAATGTAGTATTAGACCCGGGGGTAGATAGGAATTCGAAGGGGGAGATGGGGGCGAAAGAATAGGCAAGGTTTACAAAAGCTGATGAAACAATATAAACTGGTGGATTCTTGGAGGGCGCTGCATCCGGAAGGGAAGGAATATACCTTCTATTCGGCTCCGCATGACAGTTGGAGCAGGATAGACCTGTTATTGGTGGATAAGGCGTGGATGCTGGAGGTGCAGGAGCGGGGTATTCTTCCAGTAGGGTGAACTGACCACAAGGTGGTAGAAGTTTGTTTTAAGTGGTTAGAGAAGGGAGGGGTGGTATTCTGGAGGTTAAATGAGAAGTTGCTGAAGGATGTAAAGATTGTGGAGGATTTGCGGATGGTGATACGGGAGTACTTGCGTTTTAATGATACTGGGGAAGTGGCGGAGGTGATGGTATGGGAGGGGTTGAAGGCGGTGGTGCGGGGGAGGTTTATAATGTGGGGGGCGAGGAGAAAACGGGAGAGGGAAAGGAAGGAAGGAGAGTTGGGGCAAGCAGTAGGGGAGGCTGAGAAGTGGTATCAAGAGTCCGGGGTAAAGGCGGATAGGGAGGAGATGGAGAGGGTGAAGGCCGAGTTGTATGCTATGCAACAAGAACAAGTGGCATTTGCACTGCAGAGAGTTCAACAGGTCTATTATGAATTTGGTGATAAAGCGGGCAGTTTGCTAGCTCGAAGGCTACGGCAGCAAAAAGGGGCAGCGGTGATATATCAGATAGAGGGGAATGATGGGAAGGTCTGTAGAGGGGAGGAGGCAATAAGGAGCAGTTTTGGGAGTATTATCAGGAGTTATATCGGGAGATGGAGGGGGGGGGAGGGGGATATAGTAGGCTATTTGGAAGGGGTGAAGCTGGTGGAGTTCCCGGAGGAGGCCAGCAGGGACTTGGAGACTGGGATTTCGGGGGAAGAGATTGAGAAGGTAGTACGAGGGTTGGTAGGGGGGAAGGCTCCGGGGTTAGATGGCTTGACGGGGAGTTTTTATAAGGTTTTCTTGGGGGAGATAAGGGGTTTACTTTGCAGGGTTTTCAATGGAATGTTAAATGAAGGGGGAAGCAGTCAGAAGGAATGTTAACCGCGGGCATCACTGTTTTGTTGAAACCGGGGAAGGACCCCTTACGGTGTAGTTCGTATAGGCCAATTTCCCTTCTTAATGTGGATGTCAAGCTGTTGGCAAAAATCTTAGCGGGGAGGATGGCGAGATGGTTGCCAGGGATAATCAACGTAGACCAGGCAGAGTTTATTATGGGGAGACAAGCGGCGGATAATATAAAGAGAGCGATAGGGGTGATCTGGGAGGCCAGGCAGGAGGGGGAGGAACTTCTGTTGATGTCAATCGATGCGGAGAAAGCATTTGATAGGATGAAAGTGTTGGAAAGAGTGGGGTGTGGGCCAAATTTTTTGACATGGGTGAAAGGTCTTTATTGGGGTCCTAGGGCGAGGGTGAAGATCAACGGGAGGTATTCTCGGGCTTTTGCACTCGGTAGGGGGACCCGTCAGGGTTGCCCTTTATCCCCACTGCTGTTTGCGATAGTAGTGGAGCCGTTAGCGGTATGCATATGGGAGAATGGAAGGATAGTTGGTTTGGAAAGAGGGGGGCAACAACATAAGATTTCACTATATGCAGATGATATTTTGTTATACATTAGCTCCCCACAGGAATCGTTGCCGGAAGTGCTGGGGGAGGTGGAAAGGTACGGGGTGGTCTCAGGGTTTAAAATGAATGTCGATAAAACAGAAGTGTTGGGGGTAAGTTTAGATAGGGAGCTGGAGGAGAGGTTGAAACGGTTATATCCATTGCGATGGGTTCGTAGGTCTCTGGGCTATTTGGGGGTAAAGCTTACGGATAAGTACGAGAATTTGTATCAGGCTAATTATCCGAGCTTGCTTGGAAATATTCATAGGGATTTAGAGGGGTAGATGCGGATGGAAATCTCTTGGCTGGGCAGAATTGCTGCAATTAAAATGAATATTCTCCCTAGATTGTTATACCTGTTCCACGCATTGCCGGTGGAGGTGCCAGAGGGGGCGATGAGGGCGCTGCAGAGGTGGGTGTTTAGTTATATCTGGAAGAGGAAGCCTCCGCGGGTAGCGTGGGCGGTGATGTATGCCGCTAAGGAGGAGGGAGGATTGGGGGTCCCTAATTTGCAGGCGTATTATAGGGCTGCACAGGTAGCCCATGTAATGGGGTGGAGAGAGGGAGGGGAGGAGAGGCCATGGGTGAGTTTGGAAAAATGGCGGGTTAGGGGGGCGTAACTTGGCAGCTTGGGTCTGGGCGTCGAAGGGGGAGAGAGGGGAATTAGGGAGGGGTTCTGCGGCGATGCGACAGGTAGTGAAGATATGGGATAAAGTTTGGGGGCTAGAGGTAGCTAGTAGGGGGACGGGGTTCTCAGTGATGACACCATGGAGGGGGTGGAAGGCCTTTACATCAGGTTGGGAAGGTGGTCGATTTGATATCTGGAAAGGGAAAGGGTTGGAGTGTAGTTTCCAGTTGTTGGAGGAGGGGGAGATGAGGAGCTTTGAGGAGGTGGACAGATTTGCGTATATGCAGGTGGGTTCATTTCTTCAGAAGGTACTGGGGAGGGCGGGGATGGGAAGGGAAGTTTCTAGAGTAGAGGCTATTTGGTATGGGAAGAGAGGGTCGAAAGGGATGATATCGGGATTATATAAAGGGGTTCAGGGGGAGGGGGTGGGGAAACATAAGTACATGGTAGAATGGGAAAGGGATATGGGGAAGACAATGTCGAGTAAGGAGTGGAAAAAGGTATGGGATCAGATAAAGCGGGGGCCCTGTTCAAGTAGGATCAGGGAAAATTGCTTTAAGGTAATGCTGAGGTGGTACTATACTCCAGAGAGATTACACAGAATATATCCAAGGGTCTCTCCTACATGTTGGCGGGAGTGTGGGGAGATGGGATCCTTTTGGCATGTGTGGTGGAGTTGTGTAAAGGCTCAGGGGTATTGGAGGCTGATTAGAGGGTGGATGCAGGAGAAGTTAGTGGTGGAGGTGGGTCTGGAGCCCAGTATATTTTTATTGTCGTGGTGGGGGGATAGTGGGGCACAGAGGGGGGGTAGGAAGGTGTTGGTGTGCCTGAGTGCTGCCAGATGTGAGGTGTCAGCAGCGTGGGAACAAAAAGAGATGCCCACAGTGGAACAATATGAGAGGAGGCTTAGGCAGGTGGTGCAGATGGAGAAATTAACTGCAGCTAGGAGGCAGAAGGTGGTTCAGTTTGAGGAGGTGTGGGGTCAGTTGTGTGGTGTTCTTGGGGTGGGGTAGTTTGTGGGGGGAGGGAAGGGGAAGCTGGGGGGGCAGAGGGGTGGGGGGAGGGAGGGGTGGAGAAGGGAGAGGAAAGGGGATAATGGAGGGTAGTATATTGGCAGGAATTGGTGGCGTTCATGAACGGGGGTTTGCTAACATGGGGAGGGATGGGGGGGTAAAAAAGTCTGTAACGGTTAATTGATGAGTGGTTGTTCATGGGCTACACGAGAGGAAATTTATTTGTATATAGTTGGTTAGGGTAAATGTTGATACACAAATTGATAAGAGCGGGCTGAGTTAGATATGATTCTGTTAAGGAAGGGATGGACAGCCGGTTTACTTTATAGGGAATATTGGGATTAGCCTGGTCAAGTGTTCATGTATATTATATGCTTTTCGAATAAAAATTTAAAGAATTTAAAAAAGGATCTTACTCTTAAAGCGATGTTTTTGGTAGCCATTTGTTCCACTCGTAGAATTTCGGAGTTGCAGGCTTTATCTTATAGGGAGCCGTTTCTGTCGTTTTCGGAACAGAAGGTAGTGTTGAGGCCGGTACCCTCTTTTCTGTCCAAGGTGGTTTCTGTTTTTCATGTTGATCGGGTGCTGACGTTACCAGTGTTCAATGGAGGAGAGAAAGAGGCAACTAGAGGGAAGTTGCGTCTTCTAGATGTTTGGCGGACGCTTAGGAAGTATCTGCATCGTACAGCATCTGTCCAGAAGTCCGATAGATTGTTTGTTTGTTTGTGTTGTTTGGAGGGCCTAGGAAAGGGGAAGCAACGGCTAAATCTTCTATTTCCAGATGGCTCAAGGAGGCCATAGCTTCAGCATATATCCTAAAGGGTAAGGCTGTACCGCAAGGGCTAAGAGCCCATTCGACCAGGGCGCATGCTGCATCTTGGGCGGAGTGTAGTTTGGTGCCTGCAGCGGAGATTTGTAAGGCAGCAACTTCATCATCTTTGAATTCTTTCGTCAAGCATTACCGTCTGCATGTTCAGGCGGTGAGGGATGCCCGTTTTGGATCAACAGTGCTTCAAGCTGATCTAACAGGTCCCTCCCGTTGATATTTACTGCTCTATTACATCCCCAGAGGTTCCGGAACTGGACTGGAGGGACGATAAGGAAGATGAAGTTAGACTTACCTGCTAATTGCTAAGAGTGGAGGAGTGGCCTAGTGGTTGGGGCAAGGTACTTCAGGCCGGAAGGTCGGGGGTTCAAATCCCACTAGAGGACTGCAACCTTGGGCTGGAAGGACTGGGGTTTCTAGTCCCATAGGTGCTCCTTGTGGTCTTGGGCAAGCCACTTAACCCTCCATTGCCCATGTTCCCTGTAAGTATTAGTGTATGTGTCTCATATCCCTTTGTGTTAAATGTATCCCCCAATTGTGTTGTGACTACTTTGATTGAAGAATAAAGTGGTATACAAAACTGTCTAAATAAATAAATATGGGGGGCTAGGACTGGAAATGGGCTGATGGGGGGAGCTTGGATTGCAAATGGGTGATGGGCTGGAATAGGACTGGAAATGGCTAATGGGGGAATAGGACTGGAAGTGGGCTGAGGGGAGTTGGAAATGGGCTGATAAGGGGGCTAGGATTGGAAATTGGCTGATGGGGGAGCTTGGAGTGGAATTGAGCTGATGGGGGGCTGGAATGGAACTGGAAAAAAAGCATATGGGGGGCTAGGACTGGAAATGGGCTGATGTGGAGGCTTGGGAGATTAGGATTAGAAGGAAGTGGATGTTGGGTGGGTCTAGAACTATAAGGGAGCAGATTTTGGGGGAGGGCTAGAAAGGGTCGGGGATGGGGAATGAGAATGGAGAGGGGAAAAGTTATTTTGTGTGGGAGGGAAGAAAAGTCTACTATGGGCTGGGTATTGGGAGAGTAAGTGGGGATTGAGAATGGAAGGGTGAAATTTGAGTGGATGATAAAGGAATAAGGAAAGAAAAGGGGGAAAGAGCAAAAGGGGAAAGATCAGTTTGTTAAAGCAGATATAGAGAGATAGAATTGAAAAAAATCTAAAAGAGAAGAAAGGACAAATGAATAGCTCGCAGAAGACACGAAGAAACCAGAAGAAAGTGACTGGAACAATTGCAGCTGAAAAATAAAACCCCAAACAAAAGGTAGAAAACTACTTTTTATTTTGAATTTATTAACTGGAATATGTCAGGTCTGGGAAGTGTGTATTGCTAACATCTTCGCGTTTTTGCTTAGTGCAAGTGGAAATAAATTTATAGTTTTATTTCTCCAGTGTTGTACATTTCATATTTGGCTTTTGGGGTTCCCAGTTTAATTATCATCTTCCTATTTCTAAATTGTGATCCCTTGTTCTTTGTGTGGTGACAGTCTATGTTCTGCATGTGTAACCAAGCTGAGGTATTCTGTTCATATTGTTTCTATTTGACAGTCCCACTTGTTCTTTTTCCCCAGTGAGATGTATTGGTATTCTCTGAGATGTACTGGTTTTAATATCTGCAGTGTTGCTTTTTGATAGGTAGGGTTTGGTGCTTTGTGAGTACTGATAGCACTGTTATGATACGGTGGATTTGCTATGGGTTCTAAATGATCAGTGTTTGTAGTATTTCCTAATGGGCCTTGTGGTAGTCACTGCAATATAGTAATGTAGAAATCTGTTAGTCTTTCTTTATTCAGACACTCATTAAGAGGCATGTTTACTAAAAGCGCATCTTAACGTTATGCAAATATTTATGCTAATTAGGTTCCTTATGCAAATGAGGGCCTGCAATTAATCTCCACACATGGCCCCGCACCCCCCTTGGCCGCCCCTGGCCTCTAGACCACACGGGTTCCCTCTTTTTTCTTCTGCCAGTGCTGCTTGTGCTCGTTTAGGCGGTGGGTAAGCTGCAGGCTGTTCATAATAGTTGTGCTGAGCTGTTGAGCAGTTCAGTATTACCCAACCTTGATCATATATGTAAGACATAGATGGACAGGAGGTTGTGGTTACCAGCACTCAGAGACCACTCTAAGCACCATGCCTAAGGACCCTTTGGCGTAGCCCTTAGGCATGGCTATGCCTATTGCCTTTTAAATTGAAAGTTTGTTGGGCTGCCTGGTTGGAGGAGCAGAGGAGCAGTGAGAGGAGGAGCTGTCTGCTGCAGCTGAAGGGAGCTCTGACGAGGAAGAAGCTTCGGATCCTATTAGCCAGTCAAAGGCAAATGAGAGAAATGGAAGGATCAATGTCAGAGAGAGAGAAAAGAGGGAGTGTGAAGAAACAGAAAATGGAAATGGGATCTTGGAAAAGTACTTAGAAGAGAACCAACAAGAGGAAGTAGAAAAGAGAGACTGGGACGAACCCAAATAAAAAAATAAGACCAGAAAACAAAGGTACAAGTGTGTCCATTTTTAGAGAACGAAATATGTCAGCTTTGAAACTATGCATGTCTTATAGTTCATTACAGGAGGAAATGCATTTCTCTTTCTCTTTCTTCCGTGTTTCACTGCTCAGTGTCCATTTAGGGGTTTTCCCATTTCAATTTTTGTCTTTTGTAGTTTCTTAATCTTTAATTGGTGATGCTCTGTATTTTCCATGTGCAGCCAAGATAAGGGATAAGGGATAAGGGATGTAGGTTCTCTCTAGGAATCTGTAACAGTTCAGCTTGTTCTCTTTTTCCAACTGGGGGTTACTGGGTTCTAGAATACTTTCAGAGTTGATTTTCCATAGGTAGGGTTGGTGCCATTTTGAGTTCTTGATGTTGGTGTCAAGTGTCCATTTGCAGGGTTTTGTGTTATGACACACAAAGGCTAGCTGTGGAGGGAGTTAGTGATGTCACTGATGTGAGAATAGAATTTGAATAGAATTTTTTTGTATGTTGAGATGTAAAGTGAAACACACTACTTCTGTCTGCAACTATTGTTGGGAGAGTTTTATTGGTGAGTCTGGGAGTGTTCTACGAATGAATAATTATGCCCTATCACACTGATATTCAAAGGTAAATAGGCTTTCACTGGCAAATGCAAAATTAGCCTAACAATGTATTTTCAAAAAATGTACAGCTAGGGGGTCATTCTGTCCCGTGAATAGAGGGGATGGATGTCCCAACGGACAGGGTTGTAGGGGGACGGGTTTGTACAAGGAGGCCTAGACGGGGCAGGAGGGGGCGTTCTGGAGGCAGAGCAAGGGTGGGGCTTGGGAGGGCCACGATACTGGATGTACAGGGTCAATTCAGAGGTCAGCCCTGTACGTCTGAGGCCTCGGATCTAAACAGGGGACTTATTCCACCTCAAAGGTGGAATAAGTCCCCCTCAATGGCAGGGAACCATGGTGTGGGACACGGGAAGGCAAGTGAGAGGGCTCAGGAGGTTCTCCGCAGCCCAACCCAGGCCTTGGAAGGCCAGATCGGGGGTTGGGCTGCAGGAAACGGTAGTTGCTCCAGGGGCCGCGGGATCAGAATCAGGTCTAACTTTGCACGGCCCAATTCTGCCCGGCCATACAGGGGCTGCATGGCCTGAATGGAATAGGCTTCATAGTCTCAGGCTTTTAAATTGCAGAATGGCCAGACATCATGTATGCTTGTGGGGCATATAACATTTATGATTTATTTTCTATACTAATCCAACCCTGTATGTCCTTGCATTCTTACCTGCAGTCTCTCTCTCTCTATACCACATCCATTCAGTCATATCTTATATACAAATTCCCTCTCTCTCCCTCTATCTCCTGCTTTGTATACATAATAGGATGTGCATTTGTTTGAAAGAAAATGGAAAATATCAATAAAATATATTTCATATTGTTTCAATCCAAAACATGGCACTGAAAAATATGAAATTTGGGGGCTTTTCCACTCTTTTGTCTCAGGCCAGGCCAGGCTGGTCTCCAACCAGCATCATTTGGGGTAGAAGGCATACATCTCAGGCCTCCCATTGTATATAGTCTGTATATAGCCAGTAGGTCATGTATTGTTGTTCTCTGAAATGTATTGGTTTAATATTTGCAGTGTTGCCTTTTGATAGGTAGGGTATGGTGCTTTGTGAGTCCTGGTAGTGCTGTTAGGATACGGCGGGTTTGCTATGGGTTCTAAATGGGCAGTGTTTGTAGTAGTTCCTAATGTGCCTGGCGGTTGGCACTGGATTATAGTAATGTAGAAATCTTTTAGTCTGTCTTTATCCATACACTCATTAAGAGACATGTTTACTAAAAGTTAGTGTATGTTAGCATTATGCAAATATTTATGCAAATAAGGCCACTTATGCAAATGAGGCCCCACACCGAGTCTCCGCACATGGCCCCGCACCCCCCTTGGGCCGCCCCTGCATAAAGAAACCTTACTTCAGGTAGAAAAGAAACATAACCAGTTATTGCTTTATCCATTCTTATCTTCACAGGAATTTATACAATAAAACACAGTCTTTGCTTGCTGAGCCCTGCTTTACACACCAGGCAGGGATTCTAGGCTTCCTTCCTGACAGTAGCTACAATCCATGGGCACTTCGGAAGGGTCCTCAATAAATTCCACCTGCATGGGCTGTGGGTCTGAGAGCTGTGACTCTGTATCAGTGCAGTCTGGTGAAATACGCTGAGGCTTTTCATACACAGCTTGTATCAGCCTCCAATGTTCTGGGCCTAGGTTTGGGCCTCGGTCATACGAATGCTTGCTATGAGAATACCTTCCTTTGTCTTGGTGCCTTGTATTAAACAGTCTTTTATCTGGTAAAAGCTTGTGTCTTGTCTTACAAACAGCTTGATAAGGCGAGCACACCCTTGCTCCTTGTGCTCCCTGTGTCACCAGGTTATAACGATTAGAAGTATAAAAATGTGGATTACCTTGTTCTCCAGGCCTATCCCAGTGCGCTGAGGTTTTGTGGTAGGCGACGGCCTATGATCCATGCTAATTGAACTAAGCAGACAGGCCTGAGCAGCTTGACCTGTAACTGAAGCCTGTAGTTAGGCCCAGAGGAATGAAAACCCCCCTGAATGATGACACCATAGAATTGAAACTTAACTCAGTTTAACTGAACATAGCTAAGCAGAAACGAAACTTATAAAAGACAGAAAACAGCTCTAATTAGTACTGATAAGAGAGCACAGCTTCTATGGAATTAATTAACTCTGCAAAAAGCAAGGTTACAGTGCCCTGCTTCCCATATGTTTTAACAAGCTCAGCGACCTTGGAGGAGAGAAGTAACAAGTTGGAGACACTGACCATTGTAATTGGGACTAGAAGGGGGGCAACCAGGTGCTGGGCCCAGACCAGAGTCCCGATTGGGTAGCCATATCAGTACCGGGACCAATAGATGGGTGAGAGGGGTTACTGGGACCAATGAAAAGTTTGCCTATGCTTAGAATGGACAAGAAAGCTATAAAAGTTGTTGTTTTACTAGAAGCCATTGCTCAGCCATTTTGAAATTGCTTATTGCTTGAGCCATGTGCACATTAAACTGGCTTGGATCCTTGAAAAGACTCCTGGATTTATTTATTGCATGCTTATCTGCTGCTACATTCTTGGTGCGTTGGCCGGGAAGTGCGAGTGGTGGATAGTGTTCAAGTGAATAAATCCACGTAATTCGCCTTGAGGTTTGGTCCAGTTGGAACCATGCCAATCCGACGCAGGGGAATCTCCCTGGGCCCACCGATCCTCTTGTATCGGAGGGAGTTCTGCCTGGCCTCGGCAGGCACTGAGTCCAGCTGGCTAACACTTCCGACCCGGGGGAGTCCAGGATCCAACTCAGAAGCTTGGGAACCAGATCTGGTAAGTATAGTTTTGAAAACCTGTCTAGACAGATGAGTTAGAACTGCAGTTTGAAACTTGTAACTTGTAATCTCGAGAACTTGGAATTTGGTAATGAGAGCACTGATCCCCTCTCAAGGACGGTCCTATTAACCTTGCATGAGTATGCGCGAGGTGAAGCCATCGTCCTTCTTGTTTGGTAAGACTTAAGTCTTTGTTTGAAAATCCTTGCATGAGTATTCGCGAGGTACAGCTGTTTAAAAAAAAAAAAAATCATGATTTAGTCTAGTCAGAACAGACAGGAACTTGGAATTTGTAATCTCGAGATATTGGGAATTGTGAATGAAGTGTGAATGAGAGGTCTGGCAGCACGGACCAAGCGAGAGTGGACTCTGGACTAGCACAGTTCCTAGTCGGGTGACTGCGTCTAGGTCGCGAAACGGATGAAGCGTTTGGTGTATTGTCCGTCCTGTGTATTTGATTTTTGTTATCTGTTGAAACCACGAGTTTCCCTTCTGTTATAAATGTGAGATTATTATGTTGAGTACTTTGTGACAGTTCACTGGTTAAGAAATTGTATTAATAGAGCAGAATGAAGACCCAAAACACCTACGGTCATTTTTAGAAATCAAAAAGCTGGTCTCACCCAGTTGGTTTTAGCACAGTGAAAAAGCTGACAGGGGGCGTGTCTGTGCAGGAGAATGTTTGGTGCTGTTTAACCCTATGCAGGCATGTTTTTCAACGATCTGCTGCTGGACTAATCAGGACAATTATACCTGTTTCTACCTGTTTTTATTCACTTTGTTCTGATAGTAATGTTCCTCCTGCTGTGGTCATGTATTGTGTACCATTCAATAAGAATATTTAGTCAGAATTTTAGTTTTGAAGGTTGTATTAATCATCAGAGCTCCGCAAACAGTTTTTAGTTATATTCTCTGCTCTGTCTGCATTTCTAAGTCAATTGAGCCTGTTATATTGCTGTTACTTTGCAGAACTATCCAGGAGGTGACGGGTTTAGTTCAGTTATAGTGTGTAGGGTAAGATTAGTTATTCCGGTCAGATAGGTATATATTTTTGTGTGCTTAGCTTTGCCCTGTGTTTTATGATTCAAATAGGAAATGATAAAGAACTGTTTTTGTTTTTCCTTTGATCTACAAAGTAATTAGATCACGACTTAACATTGATTTAAATTGTTTTTTTCTGGCATCTCTGTCCATGTGAATGAGAAGTCTCTTTTTATGAGCACAGTTCAATTGTTCCCCGCGAGCAGAGGGGTGTGGCTTCCACATATCCTTAAAAAAAAAAAAAAAGGTTCTGGAGAGACAGTTGGAGACTGCAGGAAATTTCTCCTAGGAATGAAAAGGGACTGCCGATTTGAAAAGTCTCTTCATTTAATCGAAGCGTGATGAATTTATAATTAGTTTTTTCTCTGGTTTCACTAGCTCTGTTTAACCAAAAGTTTTAAAAACAAAGTTTATCTTTTTATGAATGAGTATAAGTCATTTGAATGCATGCTTCCCCTCTGTGCTGGTTACTAATGAACAAATCAGTTAGCTTTTCTGTATTTAAAAAAAAAAAGGGAAAGGTGTACTGTATTTTATGAAAAATATCCGGAATGTCTTTTAAATATTTGCTTCCTGAACTAAAAAATAATTTCTTTTGCAGAGACATGCTGACAGATAGCTATAGTTCTCTCTATAAGAAGCATAATGGATGTATGTGCTCAATCTAAGTGTTTCCTGCCTGCCCTATGTTTACAGAAATAATAAGTGTCTTTTCAAGTATGATCAAGAATTTCAGTAAGGGATTTACTGAAGATTATGAAATGTCTCTGTCCCAATCAGGATTTTGCCCCAGAATTTCTAGATATCCTGTCTCGTCTCTCTCTCTCTCTGTAAGTAGTTCAGTTCAGAGTGCTTAAGGGGGGGATGGAGCCCAGTCCACCGATGATGTCAACCCCCCCCCCCCCCAGTGGGCGTGAACTAATGTGCCCACAGCAGAGAAGTGGATGCTTAAAAAAAAAAAAAAATCAACCTCCTGGATAGAGCATTGCTAGGAGAAACAGAATCCAGGAGAGGGGGGGGGACTACAGATTCCCAAGTAGTTTGCTAGCCACCTCTGCAACAGGGGAATGTCCACCCCCTCCGGACTAGAAGTGAAAGTCAGCTGACCAGACTTGTTTAGAACTGAAAAAAAAAAAAAACTGCATTATACACTGAGAAGTTTTAGGACTTGATTGAACTAATGAACGGAAATTGCAAAGAACTGGATGAATTTGCGGGCATAATGGTTAAATGAAAGTTAATCAGAGGGTGTGTGAATTGTGAAAATAAATGTAACAGAGAAAGTGAATGATATTTTAGTTGAATGATGTGAGGAGGTTATCTTAATTGAAGGAACAGAGGAAGTGAAAAACTGGGTGTGAGTACGCCCATTATAGAAAAAGAAGGACATTAGAGAAGTGAATGCCCGTATCTTGACTCCACCCCAGGAGGGAGTACTTGATTGTAGAATCATAGACAGAATAAAACCAAGCACAGTGTTTCAGCACGAGAGTGGAGCAGCTATAGCGTGAGTGGCAGCCTGAGAGGGCTACAGCATGGATGAAGACTAGGCCAGACCGGACTCTCCAGTTTCCCTGGGTCCCCAGGAGTCAGTCTGAAAAATAGGGGACCAATATATGGACTTTTATGGGGGATACAGGAGCAGAATACTAAAGCCAGTAGCCCCTGTGTTTTTCTCGCAAAGCCTTTTCTGCAGAACCACATGTGTGAACTAGAAATATAATAATAATAATGTACCAGTTCCTGTATATGCCTGAATGCCCTATTCCACTTTTGGGCCGAGACCTGCTTGCAAAGCTTCAAGCACAGATATCCTTTGTTGAAGGGGGAAAAAAATGAAACTCAAAATCTGCTGGCCTGATGGTGTTAACTGTCCCCAAGAAGAAGAATGGTGGTTCTATTCACCTGCATCCAAAGCAACAAGCTGTACACTTACCAACCTCATAGCCCCACCTGGAGGATGGGCAGAAGATAATCCACCTGGCCTAGCGAAGAACATAGCCCCTGCCATTGTCACCCTCAAGCCAGTCAAGAAGCCTGGGACAGGTGATTACCGCCCAGTGCAGGATCTAAGAAAGAATGAATGATGCAGCTGAAACTATACAACCAGTGGTACCAAAATCCTTATATTCTCTTGGAGCTGATCTCTGCTGAAGCTATACATTTCATCATTCTGGACTTAAAAAGATGTTTTTTTCTGCATACGCTTAGCCCAAGACCCCACTACAAGGAGGCGGGGCCAACTCATCTGGACAAGATTACCTCAAGAATTCAAGAACTCGCCTCACTCAGCAAAAGATTTGACAAGTTATCCAGAAACTCAAGAAAAAAAAAAAAAAAAGAAAAAATTCTACTTCAATATGTGGACAACTTGCTCATAACCACCAACTCAGAAAGTGAATGTCCACCAGCCACCAGTGAACTCTTGCACCTTTTTAATGAGGCTGGATACAAAGTCTCAAGAGCCAAAGCATAATTATGTCAAACAAGTTAAATACCTAGGATTCCAGTTGTCCAGCGGAATTCGACGCCTGGAACCCTTACCAGAACGCAAAGCAGCTGTATGCAGTAGTCCTACTCCAATCACCAGGAGGCAAGTGAGAGAGAGCCTTCTTGGGTGCCACAGAGTATGTTGTATATGGATCCCCAATTTTGCGCTGCTAGAGAAAAAAAAAAAAAACCCAAAAAAAAAAACCATTGTATCAAGCTATCAAAGGAATGGAAAAGTCTCCAGAGGAATGGGGACTTGAACAGGATGCAGTCTTTTGATCTTTGAAAAAAACACTCTGATGTTGTCACCAATTCTGGGTCTACCAGATGTCCAGAAAACCTTACAGTCTCTATGTTCATGAGTCGCAAGGAAATGTTCTGGGAGTGTTGACTCAATCTCTTGGACCTTATTTGAGAAGCTGTTACAGCTACAGCCTTCCTAGTAAGCAAAAACTAAAAGAAAAATCCCTTTGAGACAGGATCTTCAAGTTACTGTACCACACTCTGTTCTAACCAATATGAAATACAAAGGAAATTACTAGCTAACAAATCTATGAATGTTGAAATATTAGAGTATGTTGTGTGAAAACCCCAGATACAACTGAAGGGTCAGTCAAGCTTTCAATCCTGCTATGTTGTTATCAGTTGGTCTTGATCCCCTGATCATGACTGTTTAGAAATTATGGACACTGTATTCTCAAGCCACCTGGATTTGACTGATGTCCCTCTGGAGAACCCTGAACAGACTTTCTTTGTGGCTGAAGGCAGTTTCATCATCAATGGACATTGTTGTGCTAGATATGCAGTGATGACCCCTGATTTGGTAGTTGAGTCCTCAGCCCTGGCCCCAGAAACTTCACCACAGAAAGCTGAACTGATAGTCCTCACTAGAGCACTAACAATAGGAAAAGAGCCCTGTCTAAATGTGTACCCAGATTTCAAGTATACCCTTACAACCTTGCATGCATATGGGGCCCTGTACAAAGAATGAGGGTGGATAACCTTAGGAAGCAAGTCCATTAAGTATAGCCCAAGATATCGATATTAATAGATACATACTGCCTATAGATCTCAGAATTTAGGAAAAGTAGAATGTATGAATAGAACCCTGAAATCTCAGTTGTCTAAACTTTGCCAAGAGGTTTACCTGAAGTGGCCCCAGGTTCTTCCCATAGCCCTTCTTAGGATATACTTAGCCCCTGCTAAGTCTATAGGAGTCTCCCTTTTTGAGATTCTGTATGGGCAACCCCTGCCTATTGTATAGGAAATAAAAGGAGATATGAGACAGATAGGATCTGAAATTATTAGACATGAACTATTGGTTTTAAGTTCTGTTTTGCAGGAGTCTTCATACCTGAGTACAAAATCGATTACTCATCAATTTGCCTGCACCCCTGCATCCTTTCAAGCCTGGAGTCTCGGTGTGGATCAAAGAGTGGAGAAAGATACTGTTAGCCCTGCATTGGAGAGGACCCTATGTCGTCATCCTGTCAACTCCAACTGCAGTAAAAGTCGCAGAATTTGATCCTTGGACCCATCATAATCAAGTGAAGCCAGCAGCTGCTCTTGAACCTGATCACTGGACTACTGTACAGCATCCTGAGACTCCATTGCACCTCACCCTACAACAACAACCACGGACCTAAGACTTATTGGTCCCTCAGAAACTGCACTATTTCAAGACTGTTTGTTTATCTGAAGGTAAGCCTCGCATCTAAAAAAACCTGCAATCATCAGAAAGAGACTGTGTTGTGTTAAGAAATTGAATCTTCTAAGAGACTGTGTTTAAATACTCTGAAAAGACTGTTTTGATCTCCTAAAGAGTGAACTGCTCTAAGGAAGCAATAATAGCCTAAGAGACTATGCTATGATATTTTAAGAAATTGAGACATCCCAGAGGACAGTGATACTTTGGAATCTACAGCCCTACTCCTGCCAAAAAGCTGGTAAGGTCATGTACAGCGGAAGCTTGAGGATCTACAATCAACGCTACACCTGTTGCATGCTACTGAGAGCAAAACAGGTCAACGTACAGTAAAGAAGAAGAAGACTTCGTGGTCAAGAATTATCAACAGATTGCACTGGTTTTTCAAAGACTTGCACTAATTCTTCAGAGAACTTTCATCATGATTCTCTACTGTTTCATCGTGATAGCAGCCTTGGAGTGCTTTGAAATGACTTTTGCCTTATCTCCCTGGGCAGCCTGTATAAGTACAACATGAACTGGACCGAAGGTCACTCAGACCTTGTTTTATCATTCTTCCTATACTTGCATTGGTATACTCTCCAATCCAAAAGTTGTTCTAGATCTTGACTTTCTACAAGGCTATGCAAGCCACCGTTGCAATTCCTCATACCACCACCAGAACTTGTTTCTTGAACTTACTGGAGCAATAGCATCTAGTCTCCACACTTCTGACTGTTTCTATTGTGGAGGAACTAAGATGGGAGATCAGTGGCCCTGGGAGACGCAAGAACTGAACTATTCTATCCTATACAATCAGACTGATTTACATAATACTACTAGTGAGTGGGTATTGGCCCACCCCATTGTTGACAGTTTGTGTTTTGTTCGGACTGGACCACAATCTACTACGAAGGATGGACAGCTGGTCTGTCTAAATCAGAAGCTTTACGACAGCACAACAAAGATGCAACCGAACCTTCTAATCCTTTAGTTCTTTTTCCCACTCTTGCCAAACTATGGACTTTGACTATCTGCCTGTTGCTCCCTTGTTTCTTGCCATTTTGCTTGCAAATGATAACTTCAGTTATTAATAACACTGTAGAGCGTAAGACAGCTACAAAGATGCTAGCTATGTGAACTTACTACCCTATACCACAGAGTGATACCTTTACCTAGTATTATGTGATTTGATTCTCACACCTTATTAACATGCGGGTGAGAATAATCAAAGGGGGGAATGTGGTAGGCGACGGCCTATGATCCATGCTAATTGAACTAAGCAGACAGGCCTGAGCAGCTTGACCTGTAACTGAAGCCTGTAGTTAGGCCCAGAGGAATGAAAACCCCCCTGAATGATGACACCATAGAATTGAAACTTAACTCAGTTTAACTGAACATAGCTAAGCAGAAACGAAACTTATAAAAGACAGAAAACAGCTCTAATTAGTACTGATAAGAGAGCACAGCTTCTATGGAATTAATTAACTCTGCAAAAAGCAAGGTTACAGTGCCCTGCTTCCCATATGTTTTAACAAGCTCAGCGACCTTGGAGGAGAGAAGTAACAAGTTGGAGACACTGACCATTGTAATTGGGACTAGAAGGGGGGCAACCAGGTGCTGGGCCCAGACCAGAGTCCCGATTGGGTAGCCATATCAGTACCGGGACCAATAGATGGGTGAGAGGGGTACTGGGACCAATGAAAAGTTTGCCTATGCTTAGAATGGACAAGAAAGCTATAAAAGTTGTTGTTTTACTAGAAGCCATTGCTCAGCCATTTTGAAATTGCTTATTGCTTGAGCCATGTGCACATTAAACTGGCTTGGATCCTTGAAAAGACTCCTGGATTTATTTATTGCATGCTTATCTGCTGCTACAGTTTGAGGCCTAGTCCTGCTGCAATTCAGCCTTACTCGAGTAGCAGGCCTCCCACTGTCCAGCTGGCCTTCGGGTGGAGTTATCTCTCTTTCACACCCATACCTCTTTCTCCTTGAATAAGGAGTGTTACCTCCTATGGCAATGACTTCACCACCCTTCTGGTAACCTCCACAGGGTCCTCAGTCTGCTGGTACCGGTTCATCAGATAAACCTCTGACCTCTGCTTCTCTCCTGGTACCTTTCCTCCCAGTGTCTCTTTGCCAAGAATTCCTGGTATCTTGCTGCACCGGACTCCCTGTGTCTCCTTGCCAGGAACTCCTTCCTCTCGGGTCCCTTCTTCCTTCATTTCCAACTTCCCAGCCTTTCTTAAAAGGAACTCCCCCTTTCCTGGATTGGCTGTTGGCCGGCATCACATCACAAGCTCTGGGGTGCGGTTCTCTAGGCCTTGGAAGGTCTCTCTTGCTCCCCCTATCTGGCTCCTCGTAATGTCGCATCTGATGTTGGAATCTTTTTTCTGAATTTAAAACCTTTTTTTCTGTTTGCATAGGCTCTGCAGTACCACAGGCCTCACTTGGAGTATTGTGTTCAGTTTTGGAGACCATATCTCGCAAAGGATTTAAAAAGACTTGAAACAGTTCAGAGGAAGGCAAACAAAATGATTTGGAGGCTGCGCCAGAATACGTATGAGAAGAAGCTTGAAGACCTAAATATGTACACCCTAGAGGAGAGGAGGGGCAGGAGAGATATGATACAGACCTTTAAATACTTAATGGGTATTAATGAACAAGCAAATCTTTTTCAAAGAAGGGGAAGCTGTAAAACTAGAGGGCATATGATGAAGTTGCAAGGCGATAAACTTAAAAAGCAACATCAGGAAATACTTTTTCACTGAAAGGGTGGAGGATGCTTGGAATGCCCTCCCGATGGAGGTGGTGGGGGAAAACACAGAAACAGAATTCAAAATGAAATGGGACAGACACAGTTGATCGCTTTATAGCAAGAGGATGAAAGCAAAGAATCTTTTTTTTTTTGTGCCATCAAGTCAGTGTTGACTCCTAGTGACCCAGCTACCTCTGGGCTTTCTTGGCAATGTATCACCAGAAGTAGATTGCCAGCCTTTTCTTCCAAGGCAATGGATGGTAAAGTGACTTGCCCAAGGTCACAAGGAGTGCCAGTGGGACTTGAACCCTTGATCTTCTGGGTTCTAGGCAGTTGCTCTAACCATTAGGCTACTCCTCCACTCCAAAAATATCTTTTATATGTCAATAAATAGAGGGAGGTACAACCCTAAACACAAGCATAGAGGGGGTGACCTGCACGGAGCTGTAGTTACAACTACTCTAACCACCTTACTGGGCAGACTAGATGGACCATACCTGCTGTCATATACTAGAGGTCAGACTAATCGACTTGTAGTTCCCAACCTCTTCCTTACTTCCGCTTTGGTGTAGAGGGAGCACATGCACCCTTCAGTCCTCTGGGACCACTCCTGACTCTAAAAAACATTATAAAGGTCAGGCAGTGGAGCCACCAGAACAGAAATATTTGTTAAGCAATTTCATTTTATCCTCATCAGCTTCTACATATTGCGCCTCTTCACTTATGTCTGAAATACCACTTTTGCATTTCATCTTCTTACTAACATATCTGAAAAATGTTTTGTCGCTCCACATTTTACTGCATTGATTATTTCTATCTGTATCTTGCTTTCCTAACTAATTTCTAGCTTCTCTTAGCTTTTCCAAATATTGATGCTTGTCTTCCTCTTTCTGTGTTCTCTTGTATTTTATGAATACCACCCTCTTTTCCTCACCTTTTCAGCTATTTCTTTCAAAAATTGTAGTGCCCTCCTTTTCCTTTTACGTTTATTTACTTTCCTAACAAAAAGGCTTGTTGTCCTTAAAATATCCCCTTTCAGTTTTGCCCACTGATTTTCTACATCCCTAGCTAACGACTCCCTGATGTCTTGTCCTATCTTGACATGGAGACCAATTCTGTTCTGTCCGTCCCCCCGCCAGACCGCCTGGTCAGAATCTGGACATGCTCCAGTTGCACCCAATTCTGCTCCTGGGGGGGCTAGACATGCCCGTGGGATTAGAATCGGGTCTACTGGCCTGGATGTGCAGGCCGTGCCCCAATTCTGGCTGCCCGGATGTCCAATGAACAACCCAGTTAGCCCAGCCTGGCTCCTACATAGAGCCACAGTGCCATGGCATCATGTTGCCATGCACCGCGGCTCCATGCAGGAGCCACAATCCCAGGCAGACCCAGCATTCTGCTTTCCCTATAGCCCATCCCCCTGATCAGCCCTGCCATGGCCAGGGTCAGGCTGCACCCCTCAGCTCTGGTCCACTGCCCGGCTCCCCAATCAGGTTCCAAATAGGGGGGCTTATTTCACCTCTGAGATGGAATAAGTCCCCCATAAAAATGGCTGACCCTGAACATACATGGCTGACCCTTGGATCCGGGGTCATGGCACCATCCACAGCCCACCCTCATTCTGTCTGCAGCCCGCCCCCTCCAGCTCACAAACAGAGTTCCCCCACAGCTCAGATCTACGTGCCAGGAACTCTGTTTCCAGGACACAGGCCAGGCATTTAGTGGGGCTAGACGTCCAGATCGGACCAGATCAGACATCCATACCCTCTAAAAGAGGCTCAGAATGACCCCCAAAGTTAATTTTCTTAAAGTCTAGGACTCTGACTTTTGAACTAACTGTCACAGCCCTTGTCCTAACACTGTACTACACTTTCTGGTGATCCCTGGATAAGAAATGATCACCCACTATAACATAAGAAACACCCTTCCTAGTTATAAGTACCAGGCCCAGTATGGCCCGCTCTCATGTGGATTCTGTTACCAGTTGCCAAAATAGTTCTTCCTGTAAGGAATCCAGGATCTCCTCACTTCTAGATGATACTGCAGCAGGGATGTCTCAATCCACATCCAGCATACAGAAATCACATCAATAGTACTGTATGTCTCCTTTCAAGGCAATTCTGTGAATGTCTTAATTGAATCTCTGTCCATTTCTTCTACCTGTGAAGAAGAACTGTATATCATACCAATTCAAATGGATGTTCCATTCCCTCTTTCCAATTTAACCCACAGTGTCTTCTTCTTCCTTCGTAAACCCTACAAGTCTGTAGCTTTAATATTATTTTTTACATTTAGTACCACACCTCTTCCCTTTCTTCCTACCCTGTATAGCCCAGTATAATTATATCCCAGTCAAGGCTCTCCATGAACTATGTCTCTGTGAATGCCGCTAAATCCAAGTCAGTTTCTTCCATTGAAGCCTCAAGATCCAGAAATTCCCCATACTATGGGCGTTAATGCATCCCACTTTCTAAATGTTGTTCCTTTTTCCCATTTCTATAGAGGTATTTAATGTTTTACTTACTTGAAGGCTTTTACTTACCTGTGAGCTTTCTTCACCCATACCCAATGAATCTAATTTAAAGCCCTCTTTAGTAGGTTAGCCAGTATGCTGCAGAAGACACGTTGACACTTCTTGGATAGATGAACACCATCTCTGCCCAGCAGCCCTTGGAAAATCATCCCATGGTCCAGAAACCAAAACACTCTTGATGACACCATCCACACAGCTACACATTCATCTCTAGGATGCAAGCTTCTCTACCTCCCCCTTACCCTCACAGGGAGGATAGAGGACAATACTACCAGCTCACCTATCTGCTTCACGCTTTTTCCCAGAACCATGAGGTCACTCTTGATATGCTCGGAGGGAAAGCTAGCACTTCCATTTGTGCCAACATGGATGAGTAGCATTGGATAATAGCAGGCTTGATGAGTCTTGGCAAACTCTCTGTAATGTTCTACTACTACTACACTATTATTGTTATTATTATTATTATTAATCATTTATATAGTGCTATAAGGTGTACGCAACGCTATACAGACATATAATAAGAAGGTCCCTGCTCATCAGAGCTTACAATCTAAGCAATACAGAGAATACAATAGATGAGGATGAGGGTAAAATAGGGAAGGGTAAGAAGATAGAAGGAGAACAAAGAATTAAGATCTATAAGTGACCTGAAAGAAGTGAACCTTTAGCAAGGATTTGAAAAGGAGAGATAAAACCTGATATAAAGATACAGGTAGTTTGTTCCAGGCATAAGGAACAGCAAGGTGAAAGGATCTAAGTCTGGAGTTGGCAGTGCAAGAGAAGGCATAGAGAGAAGAAAACCAGAGGAGGAGCAGAGCTCATGAGGAGAAGTGTAGGGAGGGAGGAGAAAGGAAAGGTAGTGAGGTGCAACAGAATGAATGCATTTATAAGTCAGAAAGAGAAGTTTTATATTGAATATGGAAATGGAAGGGAAGTCAATGAAGTCATTTAGTAAGAGGGGTTATGAGTATAATGGGACTGGTGGAAAATTAGCCGTGCAGCAGAGTTTTGAACAGACTGAAAGGGAGAAAGATGACTCAGGGAGATCAGCAAGGAGGAGGTTGCAATAATCTAAGAGTTGATAAGTGTTTTAGTTGTGTGTTCAGAAAGGAAAGGGTAAATTTTGTTAATATTATAGAGAAAGAAATGACAGGTTTTTGCTGTTGGTTATGTGAGGAGAAGTAAATGGAGGAGTTGAAGATGACCCCAAGGTTAAGGGCTGAAGAAACAGGAAGCAGAAGAGTGTTATCAATGGGGATAGAGAAAGGAGGAAGGGGAAGAGGGTTTAGGAGGAAAAATAAGAAGTTCTGTTTTGGTTATGTTCAATTTCAAATAAGATATGCCATACTGGGTCAGACTAAAGTCCATCAAGCCCAGTATCCTGTTTCCAACAGTGGCCAATCTAGGTCATACGTACCTAGCAGTTTCCCCAAAAGACACAGGTTCCACAATGCTTGTACTGGGTCAAGCATTGATATCCTGGGTCCCTTCTTAATAATGGTTTATGGACCTTTCCTCCAGGAACTTGTCCAAACCTTTTTAAACCCAGCTACACTAACAGCCTTTACTACATCCTCCGGTAACAAATTCCAGAGTTTGATTACACATTGAGTGAAAAAATATTTTCTTTTATTAGTCTTAAATAGTTTATCCTGTAGCTTCATTGCATGTCCCCTAGTCTTTCTATATTCTGATAATGTAAACAATCGATCTACGTTTACCCATTCCACTCCGTTCATTAATTTATAGACTTCTATCATATCTCCCCTCAGCCGTCTCTTTTCCAGGTTAAAGAGCCCTAACCTTTTTAGCCTTTCTTCATAGGAGTATCCTTCCATCCCCTTTACCATTTTGGTGGCTCTTCTCTGAACCTTTTCTAATATCGCTATATCCTTTTTAAGATACGGTGACCAGAATTGCACACAATATTCAAGGTGCGGTCTCACCATGGAACGATATAGAAGCATTATAATATATTTTGTTTTATTTTCCATTCCTTTCCTTATGATACCTAGCATTCTATTTGCTCTCTTGGCCACTGCTGCACACTGGGCTGAGGGTTTTAATATGGTATCTTCAATGACGCCTAAATCTTTTTCCTGGGTGGTGGTTCCTAATGTGGAACCTTGCATCGTGTAACCATAGTTTGGGTTGTTCTTCCCTAGGTGCATAACTTTGCACTTGTCCACATTAAATTTCATCTGCCATTTTGATGCCCAGTCTTCCAATTTATCAAGATCCTCTTGCAATTTTCCACAATCCTCTTGGGTTTTAACAACTTTAAATAGTTTTGTGTCATCTGCAAATTTGATAACCTCACTCGTTATTCCACTTTCCATGTCGTTTATGAATATGTCAAAAAGCAGTGGACCCAGCACAGATCCCTGGGGTACACCACTATTCACCTTTCTCCATTGGGAAAATTGGCCATTTAGCCCTACCCTCTGCTTTCTATCTTTTAACCAGTTCCTGATCCACAGTAATACACTGCCTCCTATCCCATGACTCTTTAGTTTTGCCAAAAGTCTCTGATGAGTGACCTTGTCAAAGGCTTTCTGAAAGTCCAGATACACTATATCAACCGACTCACCTTTGTCCACCTGTTTATTCACACCTTCAAAAAAACATAACAGATTAGTAAGACAAGATCTTCCTTGTCTAAAGCCATGTTGGCTGTCTCCCATTAGGCTATGACTATCTACAAGCTGAGTAATTTTATTCTTTATGATGGTTTCTACCATTTTTCCCGGTACTGACGTCAGGCTCACCGGTCTGTAGTTTCCCGGATCACCCCTGGAACCCTTTTTAAAAATTGGTGTTACATTGGTAATCCTCCAATCTTCAGGTATTAGAGATGATTTTAATGATAGTTAATGATAGAGACTTCTGGGCAGTGATGTCAGATAGGCAGACAGATATACGGGCTTGGAGTGTAGAAGAAATATCAGGTATAGAAAGAAAAGGAGAGGGCCTGGAACAGACCCGTGGGGGTGCACCAACTGAGAGAAGGATAGCAGTAGAGGAGAAATCACCAGAACAGACACTGAAAGAGCACTGGGAGAGATAAGAAGAGAACCATGACAGCACAGAGCCCCTAAAACCAAGTGAGGACAATGCATCAGGGATAAGGTGGGGTCAACAGTGTCAAAAGCAGCAGAAAGGTCAAGAAGGATGAGGACTGCGTAAAAGATTGGATTTAGCCAGGAACAAGTCACTGAGGACTTTGGCAAGAGCCTTTTCAGTGGAATGTAAGGGACAAAAATGTCTTGGATTTTGACACCTGGCAGATAGCACATCTCCTGGGATATCAAGTCTGGTTGGCAGATGGATGCCTCAGTACCCCTCAGAAGGGAGTCACCTACCGCCACAACCCTATGCTTCTTTGTGTTCACTAATTCGGCAACTTTGGCTTTTTTGAGCTCCAGTTCCTCCTGTTCCTGGGATGTTCTCTTCTCCTCCACTTCCAGGGCTGCATAACGGTTCTTCAGTTTGAGGGCTGGTGGAGTTGGAGTGTCAATTTTGCAGGCTCTGGTGATCTCTCTTTCTGTACCATACCATCTTCATCTATGTTGGAGATCTTCGAGGCCTGAAAAAGCATTTCATCAATATAGCTCTTGTTGTCGCAGATGCTTCTCAGCCTTGCCACCTCCTCTCTCATCTCCTTCTTTCATGAGGGATTCAGCTTGCAGGCCTCTTGCATACAGGACCAGTCCCTCACCTGGGATTAGACTGCATGTCTGAACAGAGACAGAAGCTGTAATGGGGGCAACAGCTTTGGTGAAACAATTTTTCCTAGCCATAGTTCAGTTGTAGGAGCTTTGGCACTTGTTGAAGGAAATGAGAAAAAAAACTACCAACGTTTCTAACTTTTCCTGAGCTGTCCTTTAATATAAAAATCAGCTAGCATCTTTTATGTGAAATCTAATGCCTCTATTTTGTTTCCCTATGGGTAGTCCTGCTGGCTTGCTTACCTGTTATTTGGGTATGGAGCAGTTTCTTATCACTTTAAGATATTAAAATCTGATATATGTATCTAAGATGTATTCCACTGGAATTTTACAAAAGGCTTGGCAGCTATCAGTGATGAGCACTTTCTATGTACATTCTGCACTGCTGCTTATCTGAAAAGTCATGCTGAATATATGTATTTTTTTAATGCCATGGCCATCGTTAAAAATAAAAACTGACTGCTGTATCACATGCCTTTATTTACTCTCTGAAAGTCAGGTACTGTAATTCAACTCAGTTCTAATTTCAAGTGGGACTTTATTCCATAAGGATGGCTCAAGCCAGACATCCCTAGCCAGTGGTACACTCAACATGCCCCTGTTTGATCTCATGTCCCAGCTTGGATTATACCATCACCATCTCTGCATAAAATAAGTTAGGCCATTGCGGCTCATGGTTTGAAAAAACCCAGGTCATCAGCTTAAATTTAACCTAGACCATTACTGGGAATAAATGGAAGCTACATAACAAAGGAATGGCACCAGTTCTTTTTGGATTTCTCATATTCAGTCTTGCACCAGTGCGCTTTTAATTACCTGCAACTGATGCATAAGTCCCATTGAGGGGCCCATATAGAAGCTGCTATAATGATCTAATCATGCAATAATCACCACCTGCATTACAGTCTTAATTGCAGACAAATTCAAGAAAGGGCAGAGTCTATGTACCTGTCTAATAAAGATTTTTTTTATTTATTGACTTTTCTTCCGATGCATTCAAGTGAACTAAGAGGGCAATCATACTATTCTATCTAGAAAATAAAAACAAATCCTTTCAAACTCTGAATTGAAATCAACACCCTCACATCCAATTTCACTGTTTTCTTGAATGTCACTGGCACTAGAGTGAAGGGTGTAATTTCATCTTCCACTCCTATAACTTTAAGAACCTCTGAGAGTCCAAATAAATCTGTACCACATGGAATTTTCATCTTGTGTAGCATAGTTCAAGTCAGGTCCCAGCACAGTGACATGAACCAAATTGCACTTTATTTTTCCTTTTGCACATTAAATTATGCTATTTCTGCTTTAATAAGGCAAGGCTGTGACCAGTGCAGAAACTGGATGCCTATCTAAAAATGGCAAACTGAAGTCCAGTTTTGCATAGGCCATCTAGGTTGTAAAAGAGAAGGCCAAGTCAGGACGTTCAAAATTTGCAATGTATAATACAGAAGGCTTTTTGAATGAAGAAGACTTTATAGAGTACATAGAGCCATCAAAGAAAACATACAGTGGGCATGACCATTTTACAAAAAAAGATGTAAAACAAAAAAGAGCAGTGTCACTCAGGGCTTTTTACATGTAACTAGTGGCACTCACTTGTGTAAGTAGTGGATTTTGAAAACTGCATGTTCAGGCAAGCCAATCAAGAAGCCAAGCACAAAAGCTCAAATTTGTTACTTTTTCAGGGGTTTTTTACACCAGAGATGACAGCACAATCTCTCTCTCAATCACACGTCCAAACCATTAGTCTAAACAGGCAGTTAGCTGACTAGATGACAACTGTGCATGACTCAGAGGATGTGAAAATGCTGACACTGAAAGTTTTTGAACTATATGTGTATTTTTTCTGAAAAATAATGACTATGCTTATAGGGGCATGTTTACTAAACCACACTGACCACTAACGTGAGGTTCAGTGCACAGTAAGCACATCACACTAAAATTTAGCATGAAAATTCCATATTAGAAGGTTAGCGCGCAATTGGATGGAGACATGGCAGGTTGGGGGTGGAACATGGGCATTGATGGCACATCATGGCTAGTGCGGGCATAAGAGGTGCACGCTAACTATGATTGTTGCTATTAAGTGCGGGTCGACTTAGCGCATCCTCAATGGGAGGCAGTAAGTGCACCCTCATGTTGGCTTATCATAGTGCCATGAATTCACAATGTGCCAATGGCAGGGGGGTAAAGCCCTCTGAAGTTGGCACAGGCAATCCATGCAGGTGGCATGCTTCCATATATAAAATGCTAGCAATAGAAAAGTATATATATATATTCATGTAAGCTAGTTCTATGTACCTCACTAAGTTGTCTTTGTTCTTTGTAAGCCAACTTTGCCAAGTTGTTCTATGCAAACCACTTAGACTTGTAGATTAGCAGCATATAAACACAGTTAAATAAATAAATATACAAATAAATAAATAAATAAAATATATTGACAGATTTCAATTGTGCAACATCCCAGGATACTGAAAGAGCTTAGAGAGGTTCTTGCAGAGCCTTTAAAGGATGTTCTTAATAGATCCTTGGAGACAGGAGAGGTTCCGCAGGACTGGAAAAGGACCAAAGTGCTACCTCTTAACCAAAGTGCCAATAGGGAAGAAGTGATAAACTACAGGCTAGTAAGCCTTACCACAGTGGCAGGAAAGGTAATGGAGATGCTCCTGAAAGAGCAAATAGTGGACTTTCTCGAAACCAATAGATTGCATGATCTGAGGCAAAATGGTTTTACCAAAGGATAATCGTGCCAAACAAATCTGATTGAGTTCTTTGACTGGGTGACCAAACAACTAGATCAAGGGAATATGATGGATGTGATCTACCTAGATTTCAGCAAAGCCTTTGATACTGTTCCTCCTAGGAGGCTTATCAATAAACTGACCAGTATGGGGATGGGTCCCAAGGTGGTGAACTGGATCAGAAATTGGTTGACTGACAGACGACAGAAGGTGATGGTAAACAGAACTCACTCGGATGAAAGGAAGATGATTAGTGGCATGCCCCAGGGATCAATCCACTGTTTAATGTATTTATGAGTGCTGAAGGACTGAATGGAAAAGTCTGTCCTTTTGTAGATGACACGAAAATTTGCAACAAAGTGGACTCCCCAGTGAGAGTGGATAACATGAAGAAAGATCTGCAAAAGCTGTAAGAATGGTCTAATGCTTGGCAGTTAAAATTTAATTTGAAGAAGTGCAGTGTCATGCACTTCGGATGCAGAAATCCAAGGGAATTGTATGTGATAGTGGATGAGAGGTTGGTGTGCATGGACCAGAAGAAGAACCTCAAAGTGATTGTTTCTGAGGATCTCAAAGTGATGAAATAGTGTGGCAAGGCAGTGACCAAAGCCAGAAGGATGCTGGGTTGCATACAGAGAGGAATTTACAGCAGAAAGGAGGAGGTACTAATGCCACAGTACAAGTCACTGGTGAGGCCTCACTTAGAATATTGTGTTCAGTTTTGGAGACCATACTGTATCTCAGAAAGGATAACAAAAGTCTGGAAACGGTTCAGAGGAAGGCGACCAAAATGATTTGGAGCCTGCACCAGAATATGTATGAAAAGAGACTCCAAGACCTAAGTATGTATACTATAGAGGAGAGGGGACAAGGGAGATATGATACAGACCTTTAAATACTTAGAGTATTAATGGACAAACAAACCTTTTTCGAAGACGTTAAAGCTGTAATACTAGAGGGCATAACATGAAGCTGCAAGGGGGTAAACTGAAAGGCAATGTCAGGAAATACTTTTTCACTGAAAGGGTGATGGATGCTTGGAATGTCTTCTCGATGGAAGTGGTGGGGCAAATACAATGACAGAATTCAAAATGGCATAGGGCAGACACAGTGGATCCCTTTATAGAAACAGGATAAAATCAAAATAAACTTAACTGTCTCTGATATCTCAACAAGTGGAGGTGACATGCATGGAGTGATGGGTACATCCCTAAACCAAGGCATGGGGAGGGGTGACCTGCCTGGGGTGGCAGGCACACCTACTCTTGCCACCTTGATGGGCAGACTAGTTGGACCATGCTGGTCTTTATCTGCCGTCATATACTATGTTACTATTTTACTATGTAATTATCCAGCTTTCTTCTCATGCACACCCTCCTTCATAATCTAAATATCACCACTCACCAATAATATAGACACAAATGTGGAAATCAAGCACTACAGCTTTACTAGTACTCCATAGACACAGGGCAACTAAGACAATCCATCAAAACAACCGCTTCATGTTCACCATCTACCATACCCTCACAAGGTGGGCTATCCCAAGGCCGCTATGGCTTGTAGGCCTAGACCCAGTGCCGTACCTAGGCTGTGCGAGCAGTGCAGCCACACAGGCCGCAAAATATTCCATGCTTGCATGCAAGTGTGGTCCCTCCCTCCCTCCTCTAACGTAGGTTGCATCAGAGGAGGGAGGGACCAGACTAGCCATTCAAGCATGGAGTTGCAAAGACTCGTATTTGAATGGCTGGTCTGGTCCTTCCCTCCTATGACGCAAACCTATGTCAGAAGAGGGAGGGATCAGATTTGCATGCAAGAGTGGAGTCCAGAGACCTGTGTGTTTTTTTTTTTAATTTGAAATCAGGTCTGTTCTGCTGCTGCCTGCACTGCCGACATGAAAAAACACAAAACGTGGTGCCAGCAGGGCAAGGGCAGGCAGCCGGCTGGACATGAAGGTGTGAGCAAGTCACACAGGGTGCAATTATGGCTTGGTATGGTCCTGCCTAGACCAGCCAAACATTAAATACAGACACATAGAAAAAAGCAGCAGATAAAGACCATATGTCCTATCCATTCTCCCCATTCAGTCCCTTCCTCTCCCTCAGAGATCCTATGTGCTTATCCCATGCTTTCTTGAATTCATGTACTATCCTCATCTCCACCATCTCTACTGAGAAAGTATTCTTCAAAAGACAGAGTTCCTTACATTAGTGCTGAATCTGTCCCCTTTCACCTTCATCCTATGCCCTGTTACACAGTTTCCTTTCAAATGAAATAGACGTGCTTCCTATGCATTTATACTATGGAAATATTTAAGGGGGGCAATTTTATCTTTTTTCCATGCTTTATTTATCCAAATTTAAAAAATACATATTACCAGGATATATAATAGGAAATCACAAAAATCAGTGGATATAATATGACAAAAAAAACAAGACGTTCTTGCATAATAGACTACCATAGGATATATGAAAAATACTGGAAAAGAAACACTATCATAAGTCTCCAATATACTAGAGGGAATAAGTTTCTTAATCCCTTAGACTTCAGAAAAGAGCTCAAGACTCACCTTTTCCAGACTCATTACAACCTACCCTAGTCACTTCACAAGAGAATTTACAACCGCTGACCTGTAAATATGTATATATGTAAAGAAACCCCTTTTCAATCAAGTGTACATTTAGTAATCCAGCTGCTGTGATGTGTGTGTATCCCCTTTATCGAAATGTTTATCATGTTGATTTGTACTGTATTCAACCTTATATGTATAGTAAACCGCTGCTGATCGCTGGAAGTAGCGGTATACAAATGTACTCTAAATAAATAAATAAATAATCTCCCCTTTGATAGTTTGGCTCTGACACTGGAAAATCTGTTTCATAGTGCTTGTACCCATTTCAGTATGTTTTGAAACCCTATTACAAGTGCTGCACTGTTGAGGCATCTGGACGTCCAAAATCTGGACGGCCCGGATATGCACCCGATTCTGCTTCCGCAGGAGCTAGATGGTCCCATGGCAGCAGAATTGAGACACAGGGCCTGGACGTCCCAGAAGCGCCTCAATTCCATTCTGCTATATGCCTCACAGATTCCCCGGGTAGATCAGCTGGGATCCTGCATGGAGCTGCGGTACAGTGGCGTCCCGTCACCATGGCACCGCTGCTCCATATAGGAGCCCCAATCACCCGCACAACACCAAAGTGCCCTTTCCCAACCACGCAACCCCTGATTGGGCCTGCCGAGGACGGGATCAGGCTGTATGGAACCCCCTGCCCATCTCACCACTGTCTAGCGTCCCAGGCTGGCCAGCCTCCGACTTCAGGGAGGACTTATTCCACCTCCGAGATGGAATAAGTCCCCCATCTAACTGTCCTATACGTCTGGGTTGGGGGTCACGCCTCCAGCCTGCCCTTGCTCCTCCCTCAGCCCACCCCTTCCTCTCCGCATATCTCTGCTGTATGTGCAGGGAGCTCTTTGGCAGGAATATGACCCAAGTGTTTAGCGAGGACTAACATCCGACCAGGACATATGTCCCCGCTAAACACGGTTCAGAATAGACTCCATTGTGTATATTTTTTGGATCATCTATAAAGAGGCAAACCTTTCCCTTCCAGATTATTGCTTATAAAAATGGTGAAAAGAACCAAACCAAGGGCTGATCCCACTGGTACACATTGATAAGGCTTCTATCCTGAGAATGAATTTCATTTACCACTAGCCTTTGGTGTCTTCCACTCAAACAGGACCTAACCACTTTAGGGTCCATAGAAAAGCACTCAGTATATTTATGTCACCTATGCAGAGCCATATCAAAGACTTTGCTAAAGTCTAGCACTCTTCATTGATATAATTCTTTAGTCACCCAGTTAAAGAAATTGATACAATTCAATTGTCAAGAGCTTCCTAATTCACTGCATTCCAGAAACTGCACTCTTCTATTTAAGCAGTATTTCCATTAATTTATTCATCATGAAGGTCAGACTAACCAGCTTCCTCATTGCTTCCTTTTTCATAGAGAAGAACCACAACCACCCTTCTCCCTTCCTCCAGGACCCCTCACGTCTCTAAAGAAGCATTGAAAAGGTCAGACAGTGCTGCTGCCACAATTTCCTTAAATCCTTTAAATACCCTTGAATCTATCCCATTTGGCCTCATTGCTTTGTCTACTTTTAGTTTAGCTGGCTCCTTATAAAGCCTCTCTTCTGCTATATCCTTCTTCCATTCCTATTTGGGCTTGTTTTCTATGGCACCACTCTCAGCCTTTCATCTGTTAACACAGAACAGAAATATTTCTTAAAGAAGCCATCTTTATCCTCATCAGCCTTTACCCCCCCTTTACCCAAGAGACTGACAATGCACCTTTGCACTTCCTCCTGTCACTAACATATCTTTAAAAAAAAGTCTTGTTTCCCCCATTTTACTGCACCAGCTATTTCTTCTTCCATTTTCAGTTTTGTTTTCCTGACTACTTTACCACTTTACTACTTTATCTCTTAACTCCTATAAATATTGTTGCTTGTCTTCCTCTTTCAGGGATCACTTCTAATTTATTAACACCAACCTCTTTTTACATTTGTAACTTGTATATCGAAAATCTTCTAAGGAGGTTACAGAATTACATACCTAATTTTCAAACACAGACAATGATAAAATTTTCAGCAATTAAAATAATAGAACAAACATTATAACAAATGATATGTCATACTGGGTCAGACCAAGGGTCCATCAAGCCCAGTAATCTGTTTCCAACAGTGGTCAATCCCGGTCACAAGCACCTGTCAGGTTCTCAAAAGATATACAGTTTCCATGCTGCTTGTCCAATGGGCAAGCAGTGGACTTCCCCAGTCCTCCTCAACAATGGTTCATGGATTTTAACTCCAGAAACTCGTCCAAACCACTTTTGAATCCAATTACACTACATCCCCTGGCAACAAACTCCAAATCCTTGACTATGCGCCGAGTGAAAAAGTACTATAGAAACATAGAAACATGATGACAGAAAAAGACCACAAGGCCCATCTAGTCTGTCCTTCCATAACAACAACTACAACAGTCCACTTTTTACCTATAGAGATCCTCTGTGTTGGTCCCATGCTTTTTTGAATTCAGTTACTGTCCTCATCTCTACCACCTCCACTGGGAGACTATTCCACGGATCCACTACTCTTTCCATAAAGAAATATTTCCGCATATCACTCCTGAATCTATCTCCCTTCACCCTCATCCCATGTCCCCTCGTCGCAGAACTTGCTTTCAATTGAAAGAGGCTCTCTCCCTGAACATTTATGCCACGGAGGTATTTAAACATCTCAATCATATCACCTCTATCCCGCCTTTCCTCTAAGGTGTACATATTAAGATCCTTAAGTCTGTCCTCATATGCTTTATAATGAAGACTACTAATCATCTCTACTACTACTATCTCTGACTAGTCTCAAATGGGCTACATTGCAGCCTTACTGCGTATCCCCCAGTCTTTCCACCCCTTGAAGGGGTAAACAACTAATCCACATCTACCCATTTCACTTCACTCACCATTCCATAGACCTCCACCATATCACCCCTTAGCCATCTCTTTTCCAAGTTGAAGAGCTCTAAACATTTAAGCCTTCCCTCATAGGGATATCCTTACATTCCCTTTATTATTTTTGTTGCTCTTCTGTGTACTTTTCTAATTCTGCTATATCTTTCTTTTTTTATCTTCACATCTTTTATTAAGTAGATTTAACAACAACATTTCAAGACCAGTTTTTTTCATGACATTGTGATCAGAACTGTACACAATGTTCAAGATGTGGTTGCACCATGGAGCAATACAGAGGCATTATAATATCATTTGTCTTATTCTCCACTCCTTTTGTTATGATTCCTAGCATTTTAATTTGCTTTCTTGGCTGCCATTGCACACTTAGCAGAGGGTTTCAACATATTACCCGCAATGACACTTAAATTCTTTTCCTGGGTGGTGGTTCCTAATGTGGAACTTTGCATGTGTAACTGTACTTTGGGTTGTTCTTCCCTAAATGCATAACTTTACACTTGTCCACATTAAACGTCATTTGCCATTTGGATACCCAGTCTTCCAATTTATCAAGGTCCTCTTACAATTTTTTACAATCCTCTTGTTCTTCAACAACTTTGAATAATTTGGTGTCATCTGCAAATTTGATCACCTCACTTATTATTCCTATTTCCAGGTCATGTATAAATATGTTAAAAAGCAGTGGACCCAGCACAGATCCCTGGGGTACTCCACTATTCACCTTTCTTCACTGAGAACATTGGCCATTTAGCCCTACTTTTTGTTTTCTATCTTTTAATCAGTTCCTGATTCACAATAGTACATTGCCTACTATCCCATGGCTTTTTAATTTCCACAAGACTCTCTCATGAGGAACTCTGTCAAAGACTTTCTGAAAATTGTGATACACTATATCAACCATCTCACCTTTATCTACCTGTTTATTCACACCTTCAAAAAAATATAAGAGATAGGTGAGACAAGACATTCCTTGGTTAAATCTATGTTGTTTTTCTGTCATTAAACCATTAATATCTACATTTTCAGTAATTTTGTTTTTTATGATGGTTTCTACCATTTTACCTGGTACTGATGTCAGGCTCACAGGTCTGTAGTTTCTTTGATCACCCCTGGAACCCTTTTTAAAAATTGGCGGGTACTACAGATGATTTTAATGATAGATCACAGATTACTAATAATAGTTCTGCAATCTCAAATTTTAGTTCTTTATTTATCTGCATTTATATCCTGCTTTTCACTGGGTCAAAGCGGTTGGGGGATACATTTAACATGAGGGGATATGAGACACATACACTAATACTTACAGGGAACATGGGCAATGGAGGGTTAAGTGGCTTGCCCAAGACCACAAGGAGCACCTGTGGGACTAGAAACCCCAGTCCTTCTGGCCCAAGGTTGCTGTCCTCTAGTGGGATTTGAACCACTGACCTTCTGGCCTGTAGTACCTTGCCCCAACCACTAGGCCACTCCTCCTCCTTTAAGCACCCTGGGATGTATGCTATCCAGTCAAGGTGATTTGCTGCTCTTTAGTTTATCAATTAGCTATATTACATCTTCCCATTTATCAATATTTATGTTTATGTATATGTTTATTATACCACCCTTCAAGGAAATGGCAGAACAGTTTACAATAAAAGAAAATAGTTAAAAAGGCAGAAAGGCAGAGGCTTCCAGTTTCGGTCTCCATGTGAGTAGAGGTGCCTGTGCACGGCTCCATGCTGGAACTTTTATAAACTGTTCTTTTCTCCCAACTCTCTTTACCAAAGTGATCACTGGAGTTGCACAGAATGCCTAAGGTGCTGCAGACCTGACCTGATCCATCTAGCAAGCATCCTGATGGTGAGAAAAAGAAAACAATACCAGCTACACGGTTGAGCCCTGTATCTAAGATGACAGCAGTGGGTGATGCAGATCTGCATCATCAAGAAGGGGGAGACATTGCAAATGGCACAACAGAACTTCTCTCTGAAATAAGGGCTTCCAAGCAGTCTCCACTCGATTCAATGATTGTTTCAATACAATAATCTCCAGAGTATCGGAGGTTGGAGAGATTTGGGCCCTTAGAAGACCGGGAAGTGCAGAATGATAAAGAGCTGGAGGACCTCCATACAGTGGTCCGCTGGTTGAAGATACGTCTGAGAACCAGGAGAACAGAGACTGTCGCCAGAATCTCCAAGTCTTTGGAATCCCTGAGGGCGCCGAGCTCCCTAATCCACATCACTTTGTGCAGGAGCTACTCTTGGCTTGTTTCCCTCCAAAATGGCAGACCTGGCCTACGAGGTGGAACGAGCACACTGGGAGACCAACCAAAGCTGTGACCAAATAAGAGACCTCGAGCGCTCATTGTGCGCCTTCTGTGCTATCGAAAGAAAGAATTCATCATATTGGAAGCATGTAAGTCTAAGCGTGTGATTTATAATAGTTGGGCCATCTCTGTCTTTCCAGCATACAAATGGAAAGCACTTCTCCTTTATAGAGACTCTTTACTCGAGGCTAGTATCAGGGCAGCGATCTGGTTTCCCACTAGGCTTACTGCGCTTTGTGATGGAGGACATTGAGCAGTTGCTCAAATGCAAGGGTGAGAAGAAAGACACCAATGGGGCTCCCTCCTAATCATCACCAAAGCAACAGCGGCAGACAAGCTCGGGGTGCTCTGTGCACTCAGCACCCTCATCACCATCTAACTCCAGTACTCCAGAGGGCCTGCAGCACCTTCCTTACCTGTCTCATCACCCTCAATCAAGGAAGTCTCGATGCAGCTATAGGAGAACAGTGAGCTTATGAAGAAAAATCGTTTAGAGGGTCAATGACTGCAATCTATAGTCTGTTTCTCTTTTCTTGCAGAATGTTTGTAGCATCAGCAGCTGTCTTTGCTCTCATCTTTATGTATGGTGGTGAGTGCCTACACTTCCATGAGGTGAACCCTGATAATCCTTCCATATGATCTTTTGCTGAAGGGGAGAAATAAGTAGCAGCCACCCCTGCTCTGGCAGGGGTGAGGGTGACTGTGAAGACTGGAAAGTCTGTGCACTTGGAAGTTTGAGTACTCACCAGTTACCTCCACCTTATTGTTCTGAAAACAGGATTATTATTGCTTTTTTGGGCATGGATGTTTGCTTCTTAAAAGAGGGGTAGGAAGGGGGGTGCAAGAGGGAAGATGTTTGTATGCAGGGTAGTATAAGGTTGTTGGAGGGTGATAAGATGGAAGGAGGTGGGGGTGATTAGGTTATGAATGATTCAGATGGGAGAGATGGGGAGCTGAATGAGTGTAGGCAGATGTTGTGTGGTATATAGATCTGACTGTGTGTGAGAAATGGAAAAATAACTGGTGTGGGGATGGGTGTATGGGGGGAAATGGGGGACTGGAGTGGTTGTACTTAAACTGCATTAGATCATGTCACACCATGGTTCTTCTCTCGGTGCAGAAATGTCTCTTAAGATTGTAACTTAAGATTGTAAAATACCTAAGTGTTACATTAGACAAACAGCTCACATTCAAAACACACATTAAAAACACAACTAAAGCCATATATAATATAATTTGCCTACTAAGACATCTGAAGCCCTTACTCAATAGTAATGATTTCAGATCATTGATGCAAGTAATGATCACCCCACATATTGAATATTGTAATAGTTTCCTCCATGGCCTACCGAAGCAAACTCTTCGCCCCTTGCAAATGGCACAACACATGGCAGCTCGCATCATATCTAACTCACACTGTACAGATTATATCACATACATACTTCACACCCTTCACTGGCTCCCCGTGCAAAGCAGAATTAAATATAAACTTATCATGACAGCATTCAAAATCATTAGAGAATTAGCCCCCCCCCCCCCCACCCTATCTCAGCTTAACAAAAAAACCCCCAATGATTGACACTGAAGAGGCGCAATGAATAACACCCTCCTATTCCCCCCAGATTACAGAATGAGAAAACAATACACAAGTAACAGGGCATTCGAGTATCTCTCTCCAATGTTCTGGAACTCATTATCACAGGGACTTAGAAACATAACTGACCTTTCCACCTTCCGCACACATCTCAAAACTTTCTTATTTATAGAACATTTTGGACAAACAGAGATCACTCCAACTAACTGACCTGACATAACCTTGAGAAGAATCAAGCACCTTACACTCCACAATTTCTCTACTTTCAACCCCACAATACATTACATTGCTCTGATTACCTCTTCAAAAATGCATAATATTGAAAGCACATGAGTCATCAAGAACAGACTAACTGCAGGGCCGGCCCGTCCATTGAGCAAGAATGTTTTTTGCACAGGGCCCCGCGTTTCAGGGGGCCCCGCGCAAAAAACATTCTTAAGCATCCCAAGTTAAAAAAAAAACAAACCGGCTGCTTCTGCCGCGGCAGCTTCAAGAGCTCTGCCGCGGCAGCATCAAGAGCTCTGCCGCGGGGCCCCCCCCTGCCCGGCAGAGCCTCCCCCTGCCCGGCAGAGCCTCCGTGCATCTTCAGCTCTTCACGTCCAAAACGCGGGCTTCTTTCAGAGCCGCGAGAGTTTCTTTTCTCGCGGCTCTCTTAATCCCGCGGGGCTGATGGGATTTCCCATCACCCTCGGCGGGATTAACAGAGCCGCGAGAAAAGAAACTCTCGCGGCTCTGAAAGAAGCCCGCGTTTTGGACGTGAAGAGCTGAAGATGCACGGAGGCTCTGCCGGGCAGGGGGGGGCCCCGCGGCAGAGCTCTTGATGCTGCCGCGGCAGAGCTCTTGAAGCTGCCGCGGCAGAAGCAGCCGGGTTGGGTTTTTTTTTTATTTTAATTTGGAATGATAGGGGGGGGGGTGGTTAGGACTGGTAATGGCTTTGGGAGGGGGGGAGGCTAAACTGGAAGTAGGCTGATGGGAGGGGGAGGCTAAACTGGAAGTGGGCTGATGGGGGGGGGGGTGGTGGGGAATGGTAATTGGCCAGGGGGGTGGGGGGGTTAGGACTGGTAATGGGCCATGTGTGGGGGAGGCTAATACTGGAATTGGGCTGATGGGGGGGGTTAGTAATGGTAATGTGCTATGGGGGGGGCTAAGTGGGCTGATCGGGGGATTAGGACTGGTAATGGGCTATGTAGGGCATAAGAGGGCTGATGGGGGGGTTTGGACTGGTAATGGGCTATGGGGAGGGGGCTAAGGCTGGAAGTGGGGGGGTAGGACTGGAAATGGGCTGATGGGGGGGGGTAGGACTGGTAATTGACTATGGGGAGGGGGCTAAGGCTGGAAGTGGGGGGGTAGGACTGGAAATGGGCTGATGGGGGGGGTAGGACTGGTAATGGGCTATGGGGGGCTAAGACTGGAAGTGGGCTGATGGGGGGGTTAGGACTGGTAATTGGCTATGGGGGGGGCTAAGACTGGAAATAGGCTGATGGGGGGGCTAGGACTGGAAATAGGGTGATGGGGGGGGTTAGGACTGGTAATGGGCTATGGGGGGCTAAGACTGGAAATGGGCTGATGGGGGGGTAGGACTGGTAATTGGCTATGGGAGGGGGGCTAAGACTGGAAATAGGCTGATGGGGGGCTAGGACTGGAAATAGGGTGATGGGGGGTTAGGACGTAATGGGCTGATGGGGGGTTAGGACTAGTAATGGGCTATGAGGAGGCTAGGACTGGAAATGGGCTGAGTGGAAGGAGGGCTTGAACTGCAAATAGCTGATGGGGACGGGGGCTTGGAATGGAAATGGGTTGTGAGGGGGAGGGAGCTAGGACTGGAAATGGGTGAGGGGGGGGCTAGGACAGGAAATGGGCTGATGGGCTAGAATAGGACTGGAAATTGGCTGTTGGGGGGTGCTAAGATTGGAAATGGGCTGTGGTGGGGGTTTGGATTGAAATGGACTCATGAAGGGGCTAGAACTGGAAGTAGGCTCATGGGGGGCTTGGATTGGAAATGGGCTGAGTGGAGGGGAGCTAGGATTTGACATGGGCTGATGGTGGGGCTAGGAAAGGACTAGAAATGGGCTCATGGGGGGCTGGGATTGGAAATGAGCTGATGGAGGGACTTGGATGGGACTGCAAATAGATGGGGGAGCTAGGACTGGAAATGGGCTGATGCGGGGACTAGAAGGGAGCGGATGCTGGGTGGGACTGGAACTAGAATGGAGCTGATGTTGGGGGAGGATTAGAATGGGATGGAGCTGGGAGAGTGAAATGGAGAGGGAAAAAATATTTTGTGTGGGAGGGAAGACAAATCTACAATTGTCCGGATATTGGGAGAGTAAGTGGGGATTGAGGATGGAGGGGTAAAATTTGAGTGGATGAAATAGGAATGAGGAAAGAGCAAAAAGGAGAAAGATTAGTATGTTAAAGCAGATGTAGAGAGAGAATGGAAAAAAACTAGAAGAGAGAAGAAAAGACAAATGGACAGCAGACGATGAAGAATTAGCGGAAGACACGAAGAAACCAGAAGAAAGTGGCTGGAGCAATTGCAGCTGAAAAAAAATGCACAAAAGGTAGAAAAATATCTCTTTATTTTGAATTTATTAATTGGAATATGTCAGCTCTGGGAAATGTGCATCATTAACGTCTGCGCTTTGTTTAGTACAAGAGCAAATTAATGTATAGTTTTATTTCTATAGTGTTGTACATTCCAAGTTTGGCTTTTGGGATTCCCAGTTTAATTATTGTCTTCCTGTTTCTAAATTGTGATTCCTTGTTTGGTGATGGTCTATGTTCTGCATGTGTAACTGAGCTGAGGTATTCTGTTTATGTAATTCCTATTTGACATTGCCACTTGTTCTCTTTCCCCAGTAGGTCATGTATTGTTGTTCTCTGAAATGTATTGGTTTAATATTTGCAGCGTTTCCTTTTGATAGTTAGGGTATGGTGTTTTATGAGTCCTGGTAGTGCTGTTAGGATACGGCGGGTTTGCTATGGGTTCTAAATGGGCAGTGTTTGTAGTAGTTCCTAATGTGCCTGGCGGTTGGTATTGGATTATAGTAATGTAGAAGTCTTTTAGTCTTTCTTTATTCATACACTCATTAAGAGGCATGTTTACTAAAAGTTCGTGTATGGTAACATTATGCAAATATTTATGCAAATGAGGCCCCTTATGCAAATGAGGCCCCGCACCGAGTCTCCGCACATGGCCCCGCACCCCCCTTGGGCCGCCCCTGACTAACTGTAAATAGTTTTCTGATATTCGAATCATGTATATTTATTTATTTATTTATTTAAAAGTATTTCTATACTGCCTTCTCCTTCAATCAAGGCGGTCTCCACAGCAAACAATCATAAGAGTGGTTCAAGTGTGTTCATGCAGTGATATAGGAAGTGTGTTTGTGGTGGTGTATATTAGATTCTTGTTGAGCTATTTACATCATGCGCTATTATACATTCTTATGTACAAGGGTCAGGGGAGGTGGTTGGTCTTTTGTTCTTGTTTGGTGAGTGGATCATGTGATGTGTCCATAGTGTTGTCTTAAGCTGCTTCCGAAAGTCTTTGAGGTCAGTTGTTAGTCTTAGTTCGTCTGGGAGGGTGTTCCAAATTGCTGGTGCAGCCAGGGAAAGAGCTCGTTCTGCAGTGTCCTTGCGGGCCTTGGTGAGGTCTTTTGGGGTGTTAACACGATTGGAAGTGCCTCTGCTCCTTGGTCGTGTGCTTCTGTCAGGTTGTATGAGTGTTTGTAGGCTGAGGGCTGATGACTGTTGTTTGATCTTGAAGATGTTTATGACTGTCTTATATCTGATGCGTGAGCTGATTGGGAGCCAGTGTAGATCTTTCAGTATGGGTGTTATGTGTTCTTTATTTATTTATTTATTTTCTATACCGCGCTCTTTGGTATCAGCTCGGTTTACAGATAACATCAGCTTTGTTCAGACACAGGTGAACGCCCATGCTGAACTTATAGAAAACAAGGTCATTCAACTTGGATTAACTGGGGGAACTATATACAAGATCTGGGTTAAGGTATTTTACAGCTTTTAGGTAGTTATATACATGCTCTAGATGGGGTTTGAAAGTCCTATTGTGGCATACAGGGTGCGTGCATAGTAGGGAGTTTGTTGTATGTGTCTTGGTGACTGCAGTTAGGTGGTTGTTGTGTGATACCATAATGCTGCAGGAAGAGGTGATGTTTCAGTGCCTTCAGTTCCTGAAGTTCTTGTCTTGTTATACCAGTTATTATGCGAGCCGCTGTGTTTTGTGCAACTTGCAGTGGTTGTTGTGCAACTTGCAGCGGTTGTTGTGCAACTTGCAGTGGTTGTTGTGTGATACCATAATGCTGCAGGAAGAGGTGATGTTTCAGTGCCTTCAGTTCCTGAAGTTCTTGTCTTGTTGTACCAGTTATAATGCGAGCCACTGTGTTTTGTGCAACTTGCAGTGGTCTGAGTGTTTGTTTTGATAGACCAAGGTAGATTGGGTTGCAGAAGTCTAGTAGTGGGGTTATTAGTACCTAGCAGACTGTACGGAAGTGCTCTGGGGCGAGGAGGGGCTTGAGGTGTCGGATAAGTCTCATCCTGTGGTATGTGTTTTTGGTGGTTCTGCTTATGTGTGATTGTAGATTTAGTTCCTTGTCCAGGGTTACGCCGAGGTACTTTACTTCCGGTTTTATGGGTATGGTTGTGTCTTTTATCTTGATGTTTGGTGGAGGGATGAAGTCAGTGTTTTGAGTGATGATTAGTACCTCAGTCTTGCTATAGTTTATGGTGAGGTTGTTGTTTTGAAACCAGCTGGTCATGTGTATGAGACAGTTTGTTATTTTGGAGTAATCCGGGTTGTCGACTGTGATAGGTGTGTATATCATGATGTCATTGGCGTAGATTGTGTATTGTATATTGTGTTCTTTCATGATGTCGCATATTGGCTGGATGTAGAGGTTGAATAAAAGTGCTGATAATGCTGATCCTTGTGGTACTCATAGGACTTTTATGGGTCGGGAAGTGTTAGGGCCTACCTTGACCTGTATCTGTCTGTCGGATAGGTATGAGTGGAACCATTTCAGGGTGGATCCATGTAATCCTATGTTCTGTAGTCTTTCCAGTAGAGTTCTGTGATCCACTGTGTCAAATGCTGATGAAATGTCAATGAAGATCATTAGTATTCCTTTCTTGCAGTTGTCTATGAGGCGGAGAATGTTATTGAAGAGGTATAGCAGGAGTGTTTCAACCCCATGGTTGGGGCGGAAACCGTGTTGGTGTGTGGTTGTCAATGTGGTCTTGTAGCTGGTGCTGTACTGCCTTCTCAATTATTTTTGCCAATAGGGGTATGCTTGAGATTGGTCTGTATGCTGCTGGGTTGTTCTTATCGAGTGTGGATTTATTCGGGATGGGTCTTATTGTGGCAAGCTTTAGTTGATTTGGCATGTTCCCTTGAGTCAGAGAACTGATCTCTGATTGTTTGTTAGTTATATGTCATCACTACCTTGTTCAATGTAATTCAGTTGTTTTATGTAAACCGCTATGATTCTTGATACGGCAGTATAAAAATCACAAAAATAAATAAATAAATAACTCTGATTGTTGGGGGCCTTAACAACCCTATTAAGTGAAAGAAGGTTCTGGCAATACCTGCAGAGGGAGCAGGTTAATATCATCATTCTGCAGGAGGTACGATTGACCTCACTAGAAATGGAAAAGCTGTGAGCAGGGCACCGGGAGTAAGTTTACTTTTCCTCCTATGCCTCTATCCTTTTTAAGATATGGTGACTAGAACTACACACAATATTCAAGGTGAGGTTGCACCATGGAATGATGCAGGGGCATTATAATGTCCTTGATTTTATTCTCCATTCCTTTCCTGTGAGGGAGGTCTTAATATTACACCAGTATAAATAGATGCTTCATTTGGAGCCTAAGAGCTTGACCTATATGTCCAAAGTTATCTGCTGTGCATAAAGAATTGATTCTATTGAGGGAAGAATTAGCTACAATTAAATACACCTCCTTCAAGATACACATTGAAAAAAATCCACCACCGCTCCCACAAAGAATCAAACAGCACAGGAACAAATGCATCATAGTGGGCTCTGCTAGGTTGCGACCTGTAACACAGAGACACCCTATACATCACGAGATATCCCTGCATAATGCCTTCTCTGCCTTGGAAAATGAGAGTACCCAATTACTGGAAACTGAAGTGCCCTTAAATGAGAAGGTTAATACCCAATCTACTGATAATGCACCAAACATGAAGAAAAAAAATCACAAAACAGGAAACTACTACTACTTGGAGATTCCATCATCAGAGGCACCAACTTGGGAACATAGTTCAAAGGAGAGAAGATAGTCAAATGCCTCCAATGCTCTTCAGTCAGCAGGAATACAAACCAAATTGTTGGTATAGTTAGTGCAGAAAGTGAGCACTCCAAGATTGATGTTGTCATCCACTTGGGTATAAATCACCAGGCAAGAAACAGTTCCTCTACAGTTCAAAGAGACTTCTAGACTCTGGGAGAGAAACACAAGCCCATTGTTAATACTATAGCATTCTTAGAAGTTCTACCTGTTCTTGGTAAGGGGGCAGAAAGGCTGCATTGTATAAACAACTTTAATACATTGCTCCAAATCTTGTGCAAATAAGAAGGATTTAGATATATAGGCAATTGGTAAAACAGATGGATCACCAAGAGACTATACTGTGCTGATGGATTACAACTCTCTGTCACAGGGAAAATGATCCAAAGTGAAAAATTCAGGCAGTATGTGGACAGGCATTTAAACTAGGGAAAGGGGGTGATGGATGGAGAAGGACAAGTTCAGGACGTCACTCCCAGCAAAAGCATAATCACATTGGAAACAGCCACACTTTTAAACCACACATCAATGGCAAGTGGAAAGAGGCGTGTAGAACAAAATCTATGCAAAATACACGCAAGCCAGTCAACAAAATGCTGGAAAGCAATGAGCACAAATGCTTTCAGTGAAGCCAATGAAGTTCCTGACCTGGAAGCCCTAATGGTGGAAATGGACTTGGACATTGTGGCCATTATAGAAACATGGTTTAATGAGTCGCATGAATGGGATATAGCCATAGTAACATAGTATATGATGGCAGATAAAGACCAGTATGGTGCATCTTGTCTGGCCAGCAAAGCGGTAAGATAAACATTTCCCCTGTTCTCATACATATCTAATGAGCTGTATACGAGCATCAAACAACAGTTTCCAAAAGAAAGGCTCTTTATCTATTAATATTCAAGGCTTAAACCATATAGATATGTTTAAAGACTCCCCCTCCCTAAAGAATATCAAGTTCAGAATATAAGTCCCTCAAACGCAAGTCCCTGCACAGCACAAATCACCTGAACATCTACCATGGGCAATGGCGAGACCATGCTGGAGATCCAAGCATTGAGAAAGGGTCTAGCCAATCCTCACTATATAGAAAGCCAGACGGGGAGCTTAGAATCAGTTTAATCTATTTACCACAAACAGGCATGACTCATGATAAACCTTGGTGGTATGCCTTAATATCCAGGAATCCCACCCTTCCATATTCCTTAAATAGTTTCATTTTCCATAAAGAAATGTGTGGGGGTTTCCCAGCCATAAGATAGCAGACAATAGACGGTATGATCAAAAAGTATTGAGACTTGTTGTGTAGCTATATAATAATACGTCACACCATGATGCTATTAAGCATGCAGTGAGCTAGTTATGTGCTCTGCATGTGCAGAGTGTAGTGTGGCTGCAGCACATCTGTACTTTTTTAAGCCCATGATGTTTGGTATCATGTAAAAGCAGTTCATCAGATTTACGATGAGTGAAAAAATTGAACAGCGAATTTGCATTAAATTCTACCAGAAATTTGGAGATTCATGGAAAGAGACTTATGACAATTGTCACTCACCTACTACCCCGGAGGCGGAAGGCCTGGGGCTTCAGTGAGGATCCTCTTATGTAGCAAGGGCGGAGTAGTGCCCCCTGGGATTTTGAGTCCCAATAGCTATTCTAATAAGAACGTAGCTGTGGTCGAGTAGCTATGCTTAAAGAGGTATTTATTTCCCTTCCCGGGAGAATTCTTGCAACAAGGGTCAAAAGAAAATTAAACCATGATACTGGTACAACACAAGTGGGAACTACAAATTACAACACAAATGCTTCTTGGCAGCTTTAAACAAACCAAAAAGGAAAAACAGGCTTTTTCTCTCACCAAAAGCTTTCCAGTGAAATCTGTGTTCCTCCACAGATTTCTCTTAGGCAGGGTTTTACTCAGGCTTCAACAAAAAGATGTCATGCTGTCTGAAAACACCATTGTACAGTCCATTTTACAAATATCTGAGCTCTCTTCACAGAAGTCACATTCCATGTCCTCGTGTGCTTCTTGGGGATTATATTTGTCAGGGCTGTAATGTGTATCAGTGTTTAAAAGTTCCCTCTCTTCTTGGCTAGAGCTTCTCTCCCCTCTCCCCCTGCAGAAAGGCTGGTTACCGTGCACTATGGATTCTCTCCTTAGAGGGCCATATCCTTCAGGACCAAGGTAGTTAAAATTCACTGCCCCTCTATTCAAGGTACTATGCCTTTCTTCAGGCTGAGCTCTGACTCTCCGTTTTGCAACCGGGAAGTTGAAAGTTTTCTCCCTTTCACTTCCCCTCAAGGGACGTCTTTCTCTCGGGTAGGAACTCACTTCTGGATAATAGCTTTTGCTTCCCAGGTACCTGCTCTCGTGGGTATTCCCTCTCCCAGCTCCTCGTGGTTTGCAGCTTGGAATCTCTCTCTGTCCCCAACCAGACTTTGGCTTAGTGCAGCCCAACTTTCCAGCACTAACCTCTGAGAATTCCTCCTGGGCAAACCCCTCTGAGGTACAGATGGAATCCACGCCAGAAGCTTGCAGGTATGACTCCTGGCTCTCCTGAGCTCTGCTCTTTCTTCTCCAGTGAATCCTCTCAGGGTCTCTTTCTCCCTTGGCATCAGAGAATGAGTCTGACTCCCTGCTCCCGTCTCTGTTTCCCTTGTGTGTGTGTCTGCTCCTTTCTCGGTTCCCCTCTCGATTCCTCTGTGCTTTGCTCAAGACTGACTTTTTAAGTGCGTCATTCTCTGAGACTCCTGTTAGCTCAAACTGCTGCAGCTGTGTCTGCTTCTCTGATGAGCTATGACGTAATGCTCTATCTGGGCGTTTACCTACAGCCTGTGCTCTTGTTTTGCTTGGTTGCTCATAGCAACCTCTAGCCATGTGTTTTGCACTGCCGGATTTAAAACTGCCCTGTGTGTTTTCATCTACTTTTATAGGCACTATCTGCCTTGCTCCATGACAAATCCCCCCCCCCTTAAAATATTACGGGCTGCAGTTCTTACCTGACAGCCCGGAATCTCTTTTCGGGACCTATCTCGGGGTAATACTGTCTGGGATCTATCTTGATATATAATGGTAACTAGGCTGGCAGTGGCAGACCTGTCCTTCCACAGTTTGAGGACATTTACGTGATATGTCTGTTGGCGACCCTTCTCATTTTCCACCCGGTAGGATACTGGGCCAACCTTCCCTATCACTGTACCCGGGCCCTTCCACCGGAACTCGAATTTTGGTGCGGGGTCAGATACCTGGATCAGGACTTTGTCCCCTATGCTTAGCTGCCTTGGTTTGGTGCCTCTGTCATAATACCGTTTTTGCTTATTTTTACTGGCCTTTAAATTCTCTATAGAGGCCCTGGATGTCCTCTCCAGGCATTGCCTTAACTCCTTAAGGAATTGGGGTACCCCAACCTCTTGCATGTTCGGCTCTACCCATTGCTCATGCAGGATGTCCAAGATGCCTCTTGGAGCGCGGCCGAACAGCAACTCATATGGAGATGCCCCCAGGGACGCCTGTATGCGCTCCCTGCATGCGTAAAGCGTGAATGGAAGCAATGTATCCCATTCATTCATTTCCCCCTTTTTTAAACCTCGGCGTAGGAGTTGTTTAATCGACTGATTCATACGCTCCACGAGCCCATTAGACTGTGGATGGTATGCTGATGTCCTTATATGGCGGATGCCGAAGGCTTCCCAGACCATAGCCAGATGTTTTGACAGGAAGTTACTCCCCTGATCAGTCAGGACTTCCCTGGGGAAACCTACCTCACAGAAGAGTTTGATTAACTCTAAGGCTATCAATTTGGCTGATGTATTTCTTAAGGGAATGGCCCACGGAAACAGCGTGGCATGGTCAACCACGACCAATATATACTTGAAACCCCTTGATGTCTTCACCATAGGTCCTATTATATCCACGCCTATTCGGCTTATAGGAGCCGCTATGGTGGGAGTTGGCACCATGGGTACTGCCTTAGGCTTTATAACTGTCACTCTTTGACAGCTAGGGCATGCCTCGCAATACTGCCGTGTCTCCTTGAAAACCCCAGGCCAATAAAATCTAGCCAAGATTTGGTCCAGCGTCCCCTGGATCCCCTTGTGACACCCCACTGGGTGGTCATGTGCTAATCTTAATACGCTAGCTTTAAAGGTCACGGGTACAACTAGCTGTTTGCGTATGGCATCATTATGGGGGTTTACAGACTCTCGGTATAAAAGGTCATCCTCCAGGAAAAATCTTGGTAGGGTTTGTCTATCTTCCTCCGCCCACTCAAACGCCCTTTTAAGCGCTGGGTCAGCTCTCTGCTCCATGGGAAATGAAGGAAATTTTCTTACTACCTCAGCCGGTATCCAGGGCATGCCTACAGCACCTTCTAGCTCGGCCCTCTCCCGGGTCCTGGTATATCTTTCCCTACGCTTCCTGGATTTTTCTTTCTTCCCTACTTTATCAGGGGGATGTACTAGGTCATCATGGTTAGGGAGGGTAGCTAACCCTTCCTCATCTGGGTCCTTCCTCTGAGCACTTTCCTCCCCTTCGGGTTCCTCAGTATTTTCCACTGACTCCTCTCCCCCCTCCCTAGAGGGTCCTGCTTGAGAGCGAGTGGATATTAAACCTAATTTAATACCCCAGTCATTTCCCAATACATTATGAAAGGGAGGCCAATCCTTCCCCAATACAACATCCGCTGGCAGCTTGGGAACTACGGCCACTCTCATCTCTCTGGTGGTGCCCCACCCTTGTACCATAACAATGTGTAGGGGATAAGGAGCAAATGCGCCGTGCACGCACCTGACCTTTACTTGGCCGTCTGCTTGACTCGGGGGTGACTGACACTGTTCCTGAATGGCTTCCCAGAGCTCCTTGGAAATCATGCTCTGGTCAGCCCCCGAGTCAAGTAGAGCCAGTGTGTAAATACCTTCTATTTGTACTTGTATACGAAATTCGTCCTGTTCTGTTTCCTCTGTCCCTGTCACCAGGACTGTTCGTTCTGTGCAGGATCTCTGATAATGCCCAGTTTTTCCACACCTAAAACATTTTCCTTTGGGTACAGAATAGACATTGCCATCAGAGACATTGACATTCAACATTTCAGGTTTATACATCCTATCATGCACATATTTCTCACTTCTGCTACTTTTCCTCGTACCAGCTGCCAACCAGATACCTTGCCCTGAGGTGTCAGTCCTCTCGGCAGCGAAGTACCGCTCCGCTAGAGTGGCTGCATCCTCTGAGGTTTGGGAGTGCTGGAGCGTCAGAAATGTTTTAAGACCTCTGGGAACAGCCTCCATAAATTGTTCTAGCACAATTTTGTCAATGACCGTTTCTAAGGTACCTCCCTCGGCTAGCAACCATTTTTTGGCCATACTTTTTAAACGTTGCGCTAGGGCCTTGGGGGTCTCTTGAGGCCTAATAACTGCCTCCCTAAACATTCTTTGATAGTGAAGGGGGGTGAGCCCTAATCTGTCCTTCACCGCTTTTTTCACTTCAATATAATTGGAAGCTAATTCTGCTGGCATAGCTTTATATGCTGAAAGGACCTCTCCTGTGAGGGACAGGGCAAACCGGGTGGCCCACTGCTCCTCCGGCCATTTCAGGGTGGTAGCTATGCACTCAAAAGCATCCAAGTAATCATCCAAATTGTCCTGCGGTTGTAATTGTCCTAGCGAAAAGGCACCATACGACCTCAGACCTGCGGCTTGGAGTGCCATGGGGACGTCCGCTGCGGCGTCTAGCGGTTTCTTTAAAATCGCGTCCATGGTCTCTATCAAGGGCCGCTGCTGCTCCCGTATGGTCCGCGTTGTTTGTTCCTGCAGGTAGTGGTTAAGCTCGACTTGCTTATCCCATTGCGCCTTCATCCATTGGGCTACATCCTGTGGCTCCATCTTCCGCCTTGATGTACCTGTAAGAGATAGAAACAAAAACAAAAACCAAGTGCGATACCGCAACTTTTTTTTTTTTTCTTTCCACCGCCCTCTCACTGCCCACCAGCGCCCCCTTTCTCACTTTATCCTCCCCGCGTCTGCCTAGGTGCTTTTTACCTGAGCTTTCATGCAGGGATCAGCATGTGAGAAAGGTTTCTCCGGGTCCAGCACCTGGCAGCAGAAATCTTCCTGACGGTTCTCTTCTATTGGATGACAGTTCTCCTTTTCCAGCAGACTGTAGTCCTTTGTGCTTGTCCTTTTGAATTCTTGCGCAAAAATCCAACAACGTCGCCACTTGTCACTCACCTACTACCCCGGAGGCGGAAGGCCTGGGGCTTCAGTGAGGATCCTCTTATGTAGCAAGGGCGGAGTAGTGCCCCCTGGGATTTTGAGTCCCAATAGCTATTCTAATAAGAACGTAGCTGTGGTCGAGTAGCTATGCTTAAAGAGGTATTTATTTCCCTTCCCGGGAGAATTCTTGCAACAAGGGTCAAAAGAAAATTAAACCATGATACTGGTACAACACAAGTGGGAACTACAAATTACAACACAAATGCTTCTTGGCAGCTTTAAACAAACCAAAAAGGAAAAACAGGCTTTTTCTCTCACCAAAAGCTTTCCAGTGAAATCTGTGTTCCTCCACAGATTTCTCTTAGGCAGGGTTTTACTCAGGCTTCAACAAAAAGATGTCATGCTGTCTGAAAACACCATTGTACAGTCCATTTTACAAATATCTGAGCTCTCTTCACAGAAGTCACATTCCATGTCCTCGTGTGCTTCTTGGGGATTATATTTGTCAGGGCTGTAATGTGTATCAGTGTTTAAAAGTTCCCTCTCTTCTTGGCTAGAGCTTCTCTCCCCTCTCCCCCTGCAGAAAGGCTGGTTACCGTGCACTATGGATTCTCTCCTTAGAGGGCCATATCCTTCAGGACCAAGGTAGTTAAAATCCAGTGCCCCTCTATTCAAGGTACTATGCCTTTCTTCAGGCTGAGCTCTGACTCTCCGTTTTGCAACCGGGAAGTTGAAGGTTTTCTCCCTTTCACTTCCCCTCAAGGGACGTCTTTCTCTCGGGTAGGAACTCACTTCTGGATAATAGCTTTTGCTCCCCAGGTACCTGCTCTCGTGGGTATTCCCTCTCCCAGCTCCTCGTGGTTTGCAGCTTGGAATCTCTCTCTGTCCCCAACCGGACTTTGGCTTAGTGCAGCCCAACTTTCCAGCACTAACCTCTGAGAATTCCCCCTGGGCAAACCCCTCTGAGGTACAGATGGAATCCATGTCAGAAGCTTGCAGGTATGACTCCTGGCTCTCCTGAGCTCTGCTCTTTCTTCTCCAGTGAATCCTCTCAGGGTCTCTTTCTCCCTTGGCATCAGAGAATGAGTCTGACTCCCTGCTCCCGTCTCTGTTTCCCTTGTGTGTGTGTCTGCTCCTTTCTCGGTTCCCCTCTCGATTCCTCTCTGCTTTGCTCAAGACTGACTTTTTAAGTGTGTCATTCTCTGAGACTCCTGTTAGCTCAAACTGCTGCAGCTGTGTCTGCTTCTCTGATGAGCTATGACGTAATGCTCTATTTGGGCGTTTACCTACAGCCTGTGCTCTTGTTTTGCTTGGTTGCTCATAGCAACCTCTAGCCATGTGTTTTGCACTGCCGGATTTAAAACTGCCCTGTGTGTTTTCATCTACTTTTATAGGCACTATCTGCCTTGCTCCATGACACAATTTACAGCAAGTGTATGGCAATGAATGCATGATTCATGCTCGAGTTTGAATGGTACCAACCTTTCCAAGAGGGCCACCAAAGTATTGACAGTGATGAACGTTCTGGAAGGCCATCCACGTGTGTCTGCAAAATTTATGCCAAAATTTCTGTCCACTGACCAAAAAGAAGATTGACTGTCTGCAGACAGGGAGTTGTTGGAATGCATTGAAAATGACTTTAATTTCATCAAAAAGATTATTACTGGTGATGAATCATGGGTTTATGGCTATGACCCAGAAACTAAGGCTCAGTCTTCACAATGGCAGATTCCAAACTCTCCCAGACCCAAGAAAGCCCATCAGGTGAGGAGCCATGTCAAGGTCATGCTCACAGTTTCCTTTGATTACTAGGGTATTGTTCAACATGAGTATGCTCCAAAAGGCCAAACCATCAATAAGGAGTACTACATCCAAGTTCTGACTCATTTGAAAGATGCAGTTCGTCGTTGGAGGCCAGAATTTCACAGGAATGGTGAATGGTTGCTTCATCATGATAATGCCCCACCTCACGCATCACATCTTGTCCAGCAATTTTTGGCCAAACACCAAATCAAGCAAGTCCATCAGCCTCCGTACTTACCTGACCTCACACCCTGTGACTTTTTATTGTTTCCAGAACTGAAATTACCACTGAAAGGTGTCAGTATACATCAGCATGACATTATGCCTAGCATAGGTGTCATGGCTTTTCCCAGATCTTGGCCTGCAGCTCTGACCCCCTGGTGATGTCAGATAGGACGTCTCCAGACTTGATGGGCTTAGTATGCATGATGAGATTAGTCTGCAGGACAACAGCCCCTCCTTGACTTGATGGGCTTAGTTTGACTGATGAGATTAGTCTGCAGGACAACAGCCCCTCCTTGCTAATCAACTGATAACAGACCTCAAACAGACCAAAGTATGACAAAGGGAAGTGCTGGAGAATTTCACTATAAATACAGAGAAGGACAAAAATATCTCTCTCTCCATTCATGGGACACTTCTTACTATGAGACTCTGACACACACTTCTCTTTACCCCCCCCCCCCCCACCCCTTATTCTCTCTCTCTCCATTCATGGGACACTTCTTACTATGAGACTCTGACACACACTTCTCTTTACCCCCCCCCCTTGTTCTCTCTCTCTCCATTCATTGGACACTTCTTACTATGAGGCTCTGACACACACTTCTTGCCCCCCCCCCTCTCTCTCTCTCACACACACACATGCACCCACAAACAGAGTCATTGATATACACGGAAGCAGCTCTGTAACAACCTTATATCTCTGTTCTGTACCTATGTAATAAGCCTATTTCTATATAAAAACCTTTTTCCAAGCCACACCAGTTTGGTTGTCTTGTTGTGCTACAAACCCTACTGCCGCTGCGAAGTGGACCCAGGACCAATAGGAGAGTAACCGAATGTAGGAAGCTGCGAAAGGTTACATTTTATGGGGGCTCATCTGGGAGAGGAAGGAGAGTCAATGACTCGGAGACCATTAAGCAAAATTCGACACAGAAGCTTCACAGCATGATGAAAGAGCCATTTCAAACTGTTTCCAGGAACGCTGGAGGAAGTGTGTTTTATTGCAAGGGGACTACTTTGAAGGAGACTGAGTGCAATAACTGTCAGTGTTATATTTCTTGTGTTATTGTACAAGTCTCGATCGCACCTCGTATCCTATCTACCCAAGAGTAAAATATTTTAGGGATGCTACTGGAAACAAATTAGTGGTCATTCACAAAGATGAATAGCGGGTTGGACATCCAGGTTGGACGTCCAATCCGCACTCTGATCCTGAATGTAATTCTGGTCCAAGTGCTCCCCGCATATACAGAGCATTTGTGCAGGGAGCACTGGACATGGGCGAGAGGGGGCAGAGCGGGGCAATAGGGATTTTTTGGGACCCATAAGGAGTTGTCCTTGATCCTTTGATAACTCTACATAGGAGGATATGGGATTATTGGTTAAATAATTTGGACACAGTCTGAGATCCCTTTTTCCCTTTTCTAAGGTGTGTCATGCTATTTTAGTGACTTATTGTTTGATGTTTACAAAATAACCTTGTGGGGGGTAATTTCATAATAAAGCACCAAAGTGAAATGTGCAAGAAGGTGCCTATTTCATACATGTTTGATAATAAATGTTCAGTCATCGTAATGCTGCCCCAGTTGTACCCAAAATATGCCCCAGTGAATACCCATGTGCAGATCACATAAAAATAGTTGAAAATTTGTGGTGCATCTACTTTTTATGCAGATAGGACACTGCACAATTTTATAACAGCCATTCTCCACATGTAACACATGCTTTACCAGAAAACAAAATGTTAAATTAGCCTGAAGGGGGCAGTATTCAAGCTGTCTGCATGGGCACATACCCGTGTTTCCCCGAAAATAAGACCGGGTCTTATATTTATTTTTGCTCCAAAAGATGCACTAGGGCTTATTTTCGGGGTAGGGCTTATTTTTTTTTTCATATACAACAATCCACATTTATTCATGAACAACAAAGCCGAAGCCAATCAGCACAACAGCAGCAACAACTGAAAGACAGCCCCTTGGAGAGAAGAAGCCCCCAGCGCAGCACAGCACCGGCAGCCGATCGGCGTCGGGGAGTGGAGCAGGAGGAAAGCTCCTCCCTGGTCCTCCCGCCGAAGCCAATCAGCACAACAGCAGCAACAACTGAAAGACAGCCCCTTGGAGAGAAGAAGCCCGCAACGCAGCACAGCACCGGCAGCCGATCGGCATCGGGGAGTGGAGCAGGAGGAAAGCTCCTCCCTGGTGGGACCCCCCCCCCCCCCCCCCAGGTACCGAAACTATCAGTCCGTCGATGATCTTCACTAGGGCTTATTTTCAGGGTAGGGCTTATATTACGAAAATCACAGAAAAACGTGCTAGGGCTTATTTTCGGGGTAGGTCTTATTTTCGGGGAAACACGGTACTTCATGGGTACCTTCTTCCTGAATACCTGCACCAATTTTCAAAGAGAAAGTAGGTGCTCTTTAAAAGTTGTCGCAGGTCCACAGGTCCATATCTACCAAATTTTGTGCAGAGGAGGGGGCAAGAAAAGGCATGTTTACTAAAGGATTTAATGCCCTTTTATTTCTATGGACAAAGTGAAAACTTTATGAGAGTTAACTTTTAGTAAACATGCCCCACAGACTTAAAAGTACACTTTGTTGTTGTTAAGTGCCGTTGAGTCGGTGTTGGCTCATGGTAACCCTCTGGATAGTTGTCCTAAATTGTGTTCGGTCTTCAGTCAGGTGACTCATTATTGACAGACTGGCACTCGTAGCTGCTGTTATTATATCAATACATCTCATTGCTGACCTTCCTCTTTTGCGTTGACCTTCAACCTTGTCAAGCACGGTGTCTTTCTCTAATGACCTCTCTCTTCGCATGATGTGTCCAAAGTATGAAAGTCAAATTTTTGTCATCTGAGTTTCTAAGGAAAGCTTAGGTTTGATCTCCACTAATATTGACTGGTTTGTTCTTCGGGCAGTCCATGGTATACACAGTATTCATCGCCAGCACCATAATTCAAAGGCATCAATTTTCTTCCTGTCTATCTTTTTCACTTTCCAACTTTCGCATTCATATGACATTATTGAAAATGCCATGGCTTGAACAAGTCGAATTTTTGTATGGAGAGAGGCATCTCTGCTCTTGAGAATCTTGTCTAGGTCCTTCATAGCCATTCTGCCCTGAGCAATGCGTGGTCGGATTTCTTGACTGCTTGTTGCTTCTTTATTGATAGTTGATCCAGCATGCCTAAAGTACACTTTAGGCGTACAGGTTTTCAATCACATCCAAAAGACTCTTTCCTAGGTTGCTATCTCTAAATGCAGCTAAAAGTATAAATTTAGCTATATTGAGGGAGGGCAATTTTCAGACAACAAATTTTTTATACCACTTTATCATTTCAGTCAAAGAGGTTTACATTGCAACTTAAACTTGGTAATGTACAGTACATTAAACAGGAACATTGATAACATGAAGTTTTCTGAGGCAATGCAGGGTTAAATGACACACAAGGTCACAAGGAGTGCTAGTGGGAATTGAACTCTTGTTACTTAGCTGCCCAAGCCACTGCTCTAACCATTAGGCTACTCCTCTGCTTTTATTTATACATGTAAAGCACTATTTTCTTGCATAAATGGCTGTGAACCTGCATTTCATAAGAGCCATACATTAAATAATAGCAAGAGGGTGCATGGGAGACAAAGTTAGGGAAACTGTGCTCCTCTTCCTTTATCACCACTGCAAAAATTCCCTCCCCTGTTTTCCTACATAACAAACCCACCAGTAAGTAGTAGAATTTTTCTCACACAGGAAATGCCACACTCCCACTATGAATACCATTCAGTGGGACGCAAACAGGGGCCAGGTCTGGTGCCAAGTTATCTCCAGCAGCCAGGACCTTCCCTTGCTGCCTCCCCTAAGCAATTGCTTCTGGAGCTAGTTTATCTTCTGCCCTCTTATTTCGAACAGGCAAGAAAATAAAGCCTCCACAGTCTTTTCATTATAACAGCACATTTTTAGTGCCTGCAGGACTTGTGCACTGAACTTTCAATAGTCCTGTCAGTTGCATTTGAAGAATATCTTTGAGAGCTTTCTGAATCCTTTTTCAGTAGCTTAATAAAAAGTTCGGTTCTTTGATTATAGTCTAGATGTAAATTAGTAATGGAGTCTGTGTTGTGTTGCAGCATGTTTTCTGTCAGTTTGTTTTGTTATTGCTTAATATCCAGTGAACTATTTCATATCTACTGTTACTGAGTCAGAGGCTGTTAAATCTCTTAACAAAGGTTCACGCCTCAGAATTTTCTTTCCCTATCTCAATCCCCTCCCCCCCCCCCCCCAAAAAAAGACAGAATAAGTTAAAATGTAAGTATCTTTTATAAGTCACATCCCAGCATCCAATAGCTTCTTTTAAATAGAAAATGCTCATGGGAACCAGGAGCAGCAGATCAAACGATTGTTAATGAGTTTGACATGAAAAGGGAGTCAACCATGGCATCAGTCCAAATGTAGATAGCTAAAGCCATATATTCCGCCTACACACCCAATTTTTAAAAAAACAGAATGAGACTGTAGGTATTATCTTGCTCAGTGAGCAGCGTCCTTGCTTCATTAATTTTAGCATTTCTCCTTTTGCTATGACAGTAATGCACTGCAAACCATCCAATACTGAAAGAAGCTTGGTTTCTGTATGTCTACTGCCACAGCTTTCTTTTCAACGAAGACTTTTTCTGTAATGAACATTCTAGATAAAAGTCCTCTCAAGGGTAGCAGCACATGTTCCTCGAGGAATTATCAAGGTGATATGGGATAGCATCATAGAGTCATGTGAAGAAGGGAATGACCAGGGCTCAAGGGGTCACCAACTTATTCTCTGACCTCAATGCTAGAAAATCTGTTTCCTGGTCTGCTATGTTACTCTCCCTTTCTCAGTGTTTGCAGGGAGCGCTCCTGAGCCCTGAAAATCATATGATCTGATCTTCACCATTAAAGAAAATGTCAAGCCAGCCATCAGATAATTCATAGTTTCTTATGGTGTTCAGGAGTAGAGTGTGTCTGAATTAGTCACTCTAGCTTTGCTTGTAGGACTATTAGGTGCATGAATAAAAAGGTGTGGTCACTTTGGCTCTCCCCATGAGAACTTGCTTTGCCTGATATGGTTTCATGTTTGTATAAAACAATATTGTTGGCCTATTTTTTAAGAATGCATTAGCATTCTGATTTCAAATTTGAGCATGCAGAGGAGCGTGGACTGTTGCAGTGATCGTAACATGAAGGTGCAGCAAGTCAGGATTCCTGGAGTTTCACCCTCTGCCACAAATCTGAATGCTACAAGAATCCATGGACTCGGTTCTAATTCTAAAGTCTGCTGGAACCTTTAGATGAAGGGCCCAATTGGAGCGAAGGTTATTATTGCCTCTAGAACATAGATATGGGGTGAACCTACTTTTAATACATATATAGCCCTGCACAATTTTATCACAGTCATTCTCCACAGGTAAAAGATGCTATATATGGAAAAAAATGTTTAGAAGGTGGTCATTCATGAGTGAAATCAATCTTTTTCCTCTCAATAAGATCCTTATTTTTTAAGATTCTGTCAGAGCTGAAACAAATCCAACCACTATCTGCTGGAGACACACAAATACTGATTTGCCCCTAGTGGCTCAGGCTGATAGAGGCATGGAAGTGATGTCATTGAAACCTGAACATTCCATTGGCTCTGTCTCCACACATCTGCTGCTAGGGGAACACAACCCACTTGTCTGGACTGGTCTAGCAGGACGAGATGTAGCAACAAAATTCTGCATCTCTCTCTTGGCACTCCTGAAATAAAGACACTGTGAAAATGAACTGTTAAAAATGACCTTCAGAAATGTCAGTTGCATTGAAGATACATTGTTTGATAAACACATGACTGCCTTTCTCCCTCACATAGGAGCCCTGGAGTCGCAGTAGTTTGTGTTACCTAAACGGCCAGGAAAAAGATCATATAGTGCATCAGCTTTGGAGACCGTACAAGGTCCATCTTCAAATGACTTTGAAAACAAGCAGCCTTGTAATCAGGTCCATACCATCCACTAGGCAGGTGAGGCAGCTGCCTAGGGCAGCAGACCTCTGTGGGTGGCACGACACTGCACCTGCTGCAGGCCATGTGCTTTGGCACACACAGCCTGCCACTTCTGACCCCCTTCCGGAAGTTGTGTTGGAGATCAGTCAGACGTGGCAGGCCATGTATTCTGAAGCAAATGGCCTGCCATGAGCTGCTGCCACGCTAAGCTGAGCCGCTCCCCACCCCCTACTGGCCCCACCGATGGAATCAGCAGCAATGGGGTGTGGTGGCAGCATGGGGGCAGCACAGTTCAAAAGGGGGGGGGGGCAGTGCAGAAACCTTTGGGCCAGCCCTGCTTGCAATCCATCCTGTAATTTAGTTGTTTATTTAGGCAACATCATCCTTAACTCATTCTATACTGACCTAGAAAAGAGGATAGCTCTCAAAAATCTACTCACACATTTATTAACACGGCCCAACAAAAATGTGATAGCACAGCAGCAGTACAGGCGGAGCATTCCCACACATCTTCAGAGGAATGTTGCTTACAGTATAACCTGTTTGGGGGCCATTTTACTAAAGTGCATTAGATTTTTGCATTTAGTGCTCGTTTAGCACAAAAAATTAGGGAGGTAATTCCAGAACACAAATAAGGGGTTTGTTTGTTTTTATATATTAGGATCATCATTATGTGTTATTTTTTACATAATTGGATTATCATTACATGTTTAACAATTTAGTTCTACTGATTTAATACACATCGAGACATGGCATTTCACAGCATTTAGATAGAATTAGAGGTTATCATTTTTATGAGATACCTTTTGCGCCGTGGTTTTTATGCCCTTTTATCCCTCCCCCTTTTTTTAATCATTATGCTTTCTCATGCAGATTTTATACAATGATTTTAGTTTGGTATAAGGCCACTATAGTATATATATATATATATATATACATATTTGTCATGCCTCCGCGGTGCTTGAGAGGTGTTTTAACAATGTTTATGTTGGCATTGTCTCCCACGGTATTAATTTAGACATCGGAAGTTTGGGGAGTTTGAAAGAGCGGTTTCTTTCTCTTCCCGCGGTCTCAACAGGGTTAAGTAGTGCTTTTGTTCCCGCGGTGATCAATTAGTTAATCGGACTCTGGAGAAAATTAGAGAGGGATCTGTCATCTCTTCCCGTGTTTGAGCATGCATCTATAATACGCATGTGTTGGCGTTTTTATAATTTGGACACATAACCTTAAAACCCCCCTTTTTTTATAAATGTAGTAAGTACATCATGTGAATTTTACGAGCCTCTCATTTATAAATATAAATTTTGATTAGCTTTGTTTTTAACCTTTGTTGGGTTTTATAGATTTGTTGGGTTTAGTTTTCCCACTTTTTAGATTTTAGCAATAGTGATTTTTTAGGATGTTTGTCACGGGCAATACATAGGGGTATGTTTACTAAACTGCGGTAATGTTCCCCGCATTAGGTTCCCTGGATTCCCATATAAGGAAATAGGCGGTGCATCACTATGGCAAGCTGTGTCAGTTAACGCTCGTTACAAGGCACCTTAGGCTAACGCGCATTATAAGGCACGTTAGAAGGCACCTTATCAAGCACAATACAAGGCATGTCATAAGGCACGTTAGAAGGCACCTTATCAAGCACAATACAAGGCACGTGCCTTGTAACGTGCCTTGTGCTGTGCCTAGTAAGGTGCCTTGTAACGTGCCTTGTACTGTGCCTAATAAGGTGCCTTATAACGCCGTATAGGGAGCGATGGCAACTGTGGTGAGGGTATTATGGGCTGGCAGCACGGATCTGCAAAGATATGACTGTCACAGGCATGCAAAATATCAGACATGGACAGGAAGGAACACCGAGGAATCGAACCCCATGACCACTGCCTAGAACAGAGCTACTCAAATCCAGTTCTAGAGGTCCATAACCCTGCAGGTTTTCAGGATATCCCTAATGAATCTGCATGAGATATATATGCATTAGAGATATCCTGCCAACCTGACTGGTTTGTGGCCCTCCAGGGCTGGATTTGGAGACCCCTGCTTTACACCTCTGTCAGTTAAGACTGTGAGTGGGCAAGGTACAGATGTCGTAGACATCAAAAGGGTAGATAGAATGTGTCACATTCCTCCTCAAGTCTCACCACCACCATAAAGTTTTCTAATAGACAATATTTTGGTGGTAGTGAGAAGCAAGGAAGAATGTGACAAATTCTATCTAACCTTTTTGATGTCTTGGACATCTGCACCTTGCCCACTCACAATCGTAAAAGAGAGAGGTGTAAGGCAGGGGTCTCCAAATCCAGCCCTGGAGGGCCACAAACCAGTCAGGTTGGCAGGATATCTCTAATGCATATTTAGCTCATGCATATTCATTAGGGATATCCAGAAAACTTGCAGGGTTGCGGACCTCCATGACTGGATGTGAGTAGCTCTGGCCTAGAACGTCAGTGTACTAACCAGTAGGCTATACCTCTATGGCTTGTTGCACAGCACTGGCTGGGAACAGATGGACTGCAGGTCACTGCACAAACCATCTGCTCTGTGTGCCAGGATAGGGTAACCCCACCAGCACCCATGATGCATTGCACATGCAGAACAGCGGCCTACAGCTGACCACCAAATGGGGTCTGCACCTCACCGGTACTGCAGCGTGGTAAGACGAACTGACAGTGCGTGATACTGGCACAGAGTAGCTATAGACCATGCCATTGTGCAGGTTCCGTGTTCACCCTGAGGGATAGGATGGATGCCCAGCACTAGGTCCACAGTACATGTGGTGCTAGAGATAGGTTCTGCTGCACATCCCCATCACTACCAGTGTGTGACAGGTGCTCCCACCAGTGCAACCGAAAGTACTTCTGTTACCATCTGGGTTCTGCAGTCACATGTGGCCCTGTGGGACCAGACACCACTCAGATTAGTGTGTATGCAGTGTTAAGGTCTGGCTGCCATGGGTACTTGTTATCAGGGCAGTGGTTTGGGGGGGGTCTAGACTTGCATGAGGTTTAGGTAGCACTGTCTCTATGGATCTAAGTGGTATGCACTATATACCCCAAGGGGCCCACAATCACCTCTATTGTAGATGAGGGTGTGGTGGGATAGATGCCTGCACCCTGCGGAATGGCTGTAATACCAGCAACCACAGTCCTGATGGCCGATGACAGCCCTCCAGGGCTGATGGGCCAGAGCCCTACATGTGACCATGGCAGACCAGCAGTGATGCTTGGGGTGGGCAGGGGAAGGCTCCACACCACAGTCTTCCATCCACCAGCACAATCAGACTGCACCTGCAGCATCTTACAGAGTGGTCCCACCATGCACAGACTAACTGCAGATAGCCCACTAGCTAGTCCATAGTGCATGCTCATGGGGGAACCCTGTGCACCCAGAGGTGGGATGCACAGCACAAACACCAAGCAAATATCTCCGTGATTGGGCCCCAGAACTGGGAACACACAGGTATCACTAGAAACAAATAATGTGTGGCACTATGTGGGAACATAGAAATGCCATGGTCATTGCTCGGTCAGAGTGAGAGCGACCTACCAGCGTGACATGCTGTGGCCACCCTGACCATGCAGGTGGTGGTCGAGCACTACAGTGTCCCAGCCATTGCCTGGATTTGGCAGTAGAAGAGAAGGGCACAGAGAGAAGCAATCTGACAGAAGAGCAGAGTTCCTGGGGAGGGTTATAGGGAGAAATAAGAGGGGAAAGGTAGTGAGAAGCAGCAGAATGAGTGCACTTATTGGCCTGAGGCATGAAAACGGCATACATTTGTTGCTCAGCACTATTATACATCCTTTGGAGAACTGCAATGTTAGTTTTGGGTTTGGTGCACTTGCTAAGGGTCCATTCCTAGCAGTTCAAAGTGGGTTTGTAGAGATGGCCAAGGCAGGAATCACTGAGGCCATTTCCTAATGCCATTTACCATTTGATGCAAGATATGTCCTGACATACATGTTCATATTTACATTCTCTTATTCTGTATTAGGGTGCACTGTGACTGTCTAGCACTTTTCAGGGCATGAGGAGGACTGGTATATGGTTTAGGTTGCAGCAGCTGTCATTTTTCAGTGGTATTTATATCTAGTTTGCATCAGCAAACTACAGTCTGTGATGAGCAGCTTAGGAGATACATGTTTTTCCCGAGGGGCATGGGCAGGATCAAAAACATGTAATGTTTCAGAATACGGTGAGCCTAGGGACTTCCAAAACGTTTACTCACGTCCGATAATATTGACAGGGACGTTTCTCCATTATATTGCATGACCCGTGCCTGCACCTGTGCGCGGGCTGCACCCCGGATGCATGCATGGGCCAGCTGCATAACACTTTGCCTGTGCCACATCGAACACATCTATCTCCTTGATTCCAGATTCGTGGGCATGTCCAGACCCACAGATACAGAATTAGGTTCAAATGGGACCCGTTTTTAATTTAGACGTGTCCGTGGGCCGGACGTGCATGTTATGGAATTGGGCTCTACGTGTGTTAAATGCAAAGCCTCTCTGGTAACTGTCAGGGGTGTAGCCAGCATGTTCCAGGCAGTTAAAGCAGGATGCGCACCTCAACGCATGGCCCAATTAGCATACGTGCACCTAAGTCCTCCTATTGAGGTGGTGCTAAGTGCACCCACACTAATTACCACATTGACAGAGTGTGATATTTCCTTCTGCCCACTCTCTGCCCCTAACCAGCGCAATCACCTCCCCAAAACATGACTGGCAGTTAGCCTGCGAATGAACATGTGGTACTGTCATGCCCCTGTTATAACAATTCCCATGGACCCTTGTGCGCAGTTACTGTGTGTGAAAATCTACGTTACAACTGCTTAGCGCACTTTAGTAAAAGGGCCCCTTTGTTGATCTTTTTTTCACAGGTTCAGGAAAGCATAAAACTGCACAATGGGAGCTATGTAAGCAAGCAGATGAGCATAAAGTATTATGGGATGTATGCCCTAAAAATACTAAATTTAAGAACTGGGCAAAAGTTCCAGAGTTTTCTATACAAGTTGCAGCTTTCATGACTTTTCTCTGGAAGTGTTTCTCTTCCAGAGTTAATAAGGTGCCACCTCATTAGTACAATGCTAACATACATTAATGCACTCAGTATACCACACGTTGCATTTTAGGCAATGGAACCGATTTACTAATAATTTACGCTAATGGCATTACTGTGTCCCAACACAGTAGCACACTTTATTAAATCCAGTCCAAAGGAATCATAGCTTCAGTATTATGCAGGAAACTGATTTGCATGTTTCCATTCACTTTTATTACCTCACTTTTGCCTGAAAAGTAAATGTGGTCCTAGGTAGAAGTATTTCCTCCCATGGTTCTGATTTGTGAGAAATTTACTGTTCATATAGTTTTCAGTGGAATAAATACAACTCAAAAATACTTGTTACTAAGTAACCCATGATATAAACTTTATCTATCTGTACACACACATACCCAAGTCAGACTTTGAACTATAATAATGCTACTTTCTTTTAGGGAAGTTCATTTTGATTACTTTCAAGCTGTTACTGAACCAGGGTGAATGATCTGGTTATGCAGAACTACAGCCCTGGTTAAGAATCTATGAACTTCCAACATCAGCCTGCATCTAGCTTGACAAAATCTATGGATATCTCTGTGGATCTCAGGGGAATTCACTGTGGAGTCCAACCCCATAAGGGGTACATCTGTGCCATCTGGATGCCTCTGAACAGGATGGCCCCCCATTAAGACCCAATTCTGCACTGCAGAAGCTAGACGATCCTGCGGGTGCAGGATCAGTCACTGAGATGCCTGGTGCGCCCCTGCATCCCTGTGGGAGACATTCTCCCCCCCCTGCATGGCCAGCCCGCTGCTGTGTCAACCCCAGTTTCCCCACTGCCCGACCCTTAATGGAGGCAGCCAGGGCCCGGATTGGGCAGCAGGGACTCGTCTGCCCCTCCGCTGATTGTGTGGTGGGTTATGTCTGCTGCCCGCTGCAGCCTCCGGGATGTATACCACTTCCATGGTGATATAAACCCCATGTCCCAATGGCAGCCAGTGGACATACAGGGCTGTGAGCTGAATCGGCCCTGTATGTCCTGGTATCTGGTCTGCCCCCGCTTCGCCCACTGCCTGCCCCCGTCTCGCCCCCATCCAGATCTCCCCACACTAAGGCTGTGTGCGTGTGGGAAGATCTCTTTGCGGAATACAGACCGTCTGCACATCCCGCTATTTTCTTTACTGAATCAGGCCAATTGAGTCATGTAAATCTGCTGAAATCCATATAGCCTTTTTCTTGAATCTGCTGCTACTATTTTCCTAAAATAGGGCCTCACCCTTGAGAAGAGATTTGGGAAACCAATAGTTATGGGCATACATTAACATACATTTGATTTATTACAGCACCTTAAAAAATGTAATGCTTGCAAAATCAATTTAATATGCAGCAGCCTACAAATTAATATATGCAAAATCAATTTGCTTGCATTAAACAAGTTCAAACATGCATTAAACATTTTTGTTAGCATAAATGTATGAAACAAAATTAGATTGTAAGTTTTGATGAGCAGGGACTGTCTCTTACATCTATATATACAGTGCTGCATATACCTTGTAGTGTTATACAAATTAGTAGAAGTAGTAAAGTCCAAAAATTGGTAAAAAGGCCAGCAATTTAAAAGCAAACACAAATTATTTTGCCTGTGCATATCCCTATGAACCACTTGAACAAATCTGATGATCTTTTGGGATCCGCTTTGTTCTGAAACAAAATTGGCAATAGTGCGCCCAGTTGCATAATAGTGTGCACTATCAAAAAAAAACATACAAAGACGCAAAAAAACAAAAACCCCCAACAAAATTTAATTATTTTTCCTGCATATCCCTACTGATTTTTTACAGAATTATTTAACTGACTTCTTAAAGAGGCTTGCACATTCCTAGCTTCAGTGAGGCCTAAGTCAAATTGCTCATGTCCTGGCTCATATCTCAAGAATGTGAATCAATTTCTTAATTCATCAAGATGGCACAAGAGCAACTCACTTGTTGGATACTCATATAATTAAATAAATATTTTTGAACTTTCAACCCACTTTTCTAAATGATGCTCAACGCTGCAGCGTTATTAGAATTTAGGCACAATTAAGGTAGCCTGTAAAATAATTTTCACATGTGCATGAGTGCATAGATGCGGAAATAGACTTTTATAAAATGCTGATGGCCATAAAAGTACACGCTGTGTCATGATGGTGCATACCTTGCCAGTAGGCATGCACTTGAACAGAATTTGGGATGTCATGTGCTCAGCTGGTGGAATTGCACAGGGGCGGAGTTTGGGTGGAATGTGGGTAGAGAATGCAAGTACACATGTAGATTCTAAACTATTATCATTTACGTGCATACCAGAAAATTCCAGGATTGGGCTTTTACACTAGCTCCAAAGCCAGTGTAAATGTCCTCACCTGCCATGTAGGCATGAGATTTGACACCAGAAAATATTTTATAAAGGCAAGTAGGCACCTGCTCGTCTTTATAAAATTGTCTAAATATAGGATCCTGAAAATATACTTAAACTAAGCAGCCTCTTATAAAATTACCCTCAAAAAGTCCCTGCACGCCAAAAAACTCACATTATCAGTGAGTATCAAAGTCAACAGGAGATAAAGTGACTCGCCCAAGATTACAAGGAGTTCACTGGGAAAAGTAAAATTGGAACTTTAATTTCCCTGGTTCTCAGCCCATTGCTAATGTACTTGGGGGATCATTTTGTTCATTTTTCCCATGCATTAAAAGGCTCTTATAAAATGATCCCAAGGGTTTTGCACATAGAAGTACAAGCGTTGATACAAAGGTGTGTACTTTTACATCGTGCAAGTGTAGGAATATTCTTGGACAGAGTTTGGGTACAGAATAGGTGGTGTTAGAAAGTACACAGGTCCCTTATAAAATTCCTACCAACTGTATATGTACACATTTATGCCAGCCCCCAAGCAAGCATACACCTCCACAGCTGCAATCTAGCCATGATCTCTCGCACTTCACCCCCAGTATTTTCTACCGTCATAAAGGCATTTATGTGGCTTTACTAAATAGGCTGGAAATAAGCACATTTGTACGCTCTCAACCTAGGAGACCAGTTATAAAATTACCTCCTCCTTCTCCATTTGGCATTAGTTCCTATATTTCTACAATGTTCCAAGGTTCCTTTTACATGCTGAGCAGATTAGGTCTCTTAGTTCCAGAAGAGTTATGGGATGACATCAAGAAGGTTGTGATGGAGGAAAGTGAGAAGTCTCTATAAAAGGTAAACAAGGAAAAAAACAGCCAAAATGAAGAAACTCTGAAAATTGCCTAGAAACGCAGAGAAGCTAAAGCCAGAGGTGAAAGAGAGGCAATCACAGAACTCAACAGAGATTTCCAATGTGCAGCAAGACAAGACAAAGAGAAGTACTACAATGATGCATACAAGGAAATAGAATCAAAAACTATTAGAGGATGAACCACATCAGCTTTCATAAAGCTACGAGAGATAAAGAAAATTCCAGCCTCGAATTGGAATGCTACAAGATGCTCAAGGATCCATGTTGAATGATGCTGAGAAGATCAAGAAAAGGTGGAAATAATACACAGAGTCATTATATCAAAAAGATCAAGTGGACCAACAGCCGTTTCAACCTGTATCTTATGATCAGGAAACATTGGTGACGAAAGAAGAAGTAGAAGCAGCATTGAATGCCTTATCAAAGAACAAAGCACCAGGCATTGATGGCATTCCCATTAAAGTATTACAGCAATCAGATGAAGCCGATACCATACTTACAAGGCTCTGCTAGGAAATTTGGAAGACAACATCATGGCCAACTGACTGGAAAAGATCTGTGTTTATAACAATACTGAAGAAAGGTGACCCAACTGACAGTGGAAATTAACACACAATCACTTTGATCCCACATGCCAGCAAGATTCTACTCAAGATCATTCAGCAGCGACTACAGCCATACCTGGAACGAGAACTGCCTGAAGTGCAAGCAAGATTCAGGAAAGGGCGAGGAACAAGAGACATCATTGAGAATGTGAGATGGATCCTTGAAAAGACAAAAGAATACCAAAAGGATATCCATATGTATTTTATTGACTACAGCAAGGCTTTTGATTATGTAAACCATGAGAAACTCTGGGCCACATTAAGAAGCATGGGATACCGGAACACCTGATCGTTCTCTTGCACAACCTTTATACTGATCAAGAAGCAACAGTTCAAACGGAACAAGGAGAAACAGAATGGTTTAAAATCAGCAAAGGTGTACAAGGCTGTATACTTTCCCTCTATCTTTTTAATTTATATGCAGAATAAATCATCAGAGAAACAGGAATGAAGACAACTGAGGTGTGAAGATTGGTGGAAGACTCATCAACAACCTTTGCTATGCTGATGATACCACATTACTGGCTGAAAGTGAATACGATCTGAAATAATTGCTTCTCAAGATCAAGGAACATAGTCTTAAAATGGGCCTGCACTTTAACATTAAGAAGACAAAGATCCTGACAACTGGCAAAATCAATAAGTTCATCATTGATGGAGAAGAAATTGAAATAGTTAACAACTTTAACCTACTTGAATCAACAATCAATAAAGAAAGGACAAGCAGTCAAGAAATCCGAAAATGCATTGCTCATGGCAAAGTGGCTATGAAGGACCTAGACAAGATTCTCAAGAGCAGAGATGTCTCTCTCCATACAAATATTCAACTTGTCCAGGCCATGGTATTTTCAATAACATCATATGGCTGCAAAAGTTGGACAGTAAAAAAGATAAACAGGAAAAAAATGAATGCCTTTGAATTATGGTGCTGGCATAGAATACTGTGCATACAATGGACTGCCTGAAGAACAAACAAGTCAGTACTAGAGGAGATCAAACCTAAGCTTTCTTTAGAAGCTCAGATGACAAGACTTCGACTTTCATACTTTGGACACATCATGCGAAAAGAGAGATCATTGGAAAAAGACATAATGCTTGGCAAGGTAAAAAGTCAACGTAAAAGAGGAAGGCCGGCAATGAGATGAATTGATACAATAACAGCAGCTATGGGTGCCAGTCTGTCAACAATGAACCGCCTGACTAAAGACTGAACACAGTTGAGGTCAAGTATCCAGAGAGTCGGCATGAGGCTACACCGACTTGATGGTACTTAACAACAATAGCAACATACCCCTTTTCTGTGTAAAGGCACAGTAGGTTATACAGTAAGTGCAACTACACAGGTCTGCCTTAATATCTGTATTCCCAGCTCTTACCATACTGTTGAAGTCATGCCCTTAGGTTCTCACAGGACAATCTTTTTGCAGTCCTCCCTCCTTCTCCATTGAGGTTAGAAGTATCTTGCAGAACTGCCTTCTGCTATTTAGCTTCTACCTTATGAAATTCACTCCCACTGGAGAGTTCTTACCGTAAATTTAAAACAAGCATTAAAATGTAGGTTTGGGGTTTTTTTGGGGGGGGGGCTCTTTTTTCTAAAACATCCTTGTAAGTGCTTGGTTAAATACCAAGATGTTTCGTATGTATTTTTTGAGCCTTCCCAAATGCTAGCCTTTATTTGTGCTAGGTGTGTAGAATCCTCTACTCTTCCTCCATAAGGGTGCTCAGATATGGATTGTTTGAACTGCTGTGCTGCTTGTTTCTTTGCATCTTTGGTATATTTGGTATATATATATATTATATTTCCCTGAAATGTCCCTTTTTTTGTGGACTAGATTGGTTAGGCATTGTTATGTTGTATTGCTACTAATGTATATCTTTTCTTTTCTTTTTTATCTTTCTATTTGCCAACCTGTTTTCTTTCAAGGGAGTGCATTGTTGGCTTTCTTGATTTATTTGTAAAAATTGCATAAATATAAAATTTTAAAAAAAATGTAGGGTTTTTTTCATCAGGCTTTCCTGAGTTGACTAGTTCCTCCCATTAAAACTCAGTCGATTGGCTCTACCCCAACCACCTTTACATTATTGGATGTCTATGGCTTAAATTGTTGTGCTACTATAAGCCCCCCCCCCCCTTCCCATTGTGTGTGCGTAGTCCCTCCTGTTTCCTGTAATAGTGTTTCTGGTTGTTTCCTGCAGTATATCAAATGTTTGCAAATAAATAAATAAACTGCTGTAAACTTGCCAGCACAAGTCATAATAATCGGAAAGGGTTACCTAGGCAGTGATTTTCATCATCCTGCTTTTCCCCCATCTTGACAATCTGAGGAAGCCTGAATGGATTCATATGAAAATTCAAAGTGTCTCATTTAAACTCCGGAGTAGAAAGCAGTTCGGCAAATTTACGACTCAATATTCAAAAGTGGTAAGCAGATTTTTTAAAATGACAGTCACATGGCATTTAAATATATAAATATATTCAGCACTGCTGTTTGCACAAGCAGAGGCGCTGAACATATATAAAGACGGGTGACCACCAGCACTGCATGGGCAACAGTCATACTCGGTCCGCTAACCCTATAACTAAGGAGTTTAATTTAGGACAACCTTATTGCTGTCCTAAATTAACCTGCAGAGCTATATGCATAACCGCTGTATATCACAAACTATCCTTGATTCTTTCACTGCTAATCTTTAGATTTCTTTTTGGACTAGATTCATCTTGGAAAAGACGAATAACACAGCTAATGTATTTTATTTATTTATTAGTAAAGCTTATAAAGAAAGAAAGTAACTAAATCACTCTTTGAAAGCCCGTCTTGAACTTGGTATAAAACAATTCAAGGTGGAGTTTGATGGGTAGGGAGTTCCATAGGTAAGAGCCTTGATACAAGAAGTTAGAATCAAGTCAGTGTAGTCTGAGCTAGCGTTTTGAGAAGAAATGTTATGGTTTATGGTGTGTTTGACCTTGATATACAGCCCTTAATATTCAATCAGAAGGGTTTACAAAATAAAACCTCGTTCTCTTTATCTCTATGAAGCTTCAAAATACACATTTCTCTCACAGTTTTAATAACGTTGCATTTTCTCTTTCCTCCTGAGACAATAACTTTATTATGAGTAAGTTCTTCTTCTGCGTCTCGATTTATCTGTGAAGTTAATGTGAACTGGTTATCTGGGTGGCTGAATGTTTTCTTGGGTGTGTTTATAATGTTGACAGAAAGCCACACCTCACTACTCCCATAATATTTGTCTCTCATGTCATTCCACATCTCAGACATTCATATCCAAACGAGCAAAGTGCAGCTTACTAATACCATGACACATTCTATGAACTGATTCACATACTTATATTTACATTTACAATAAGGCAGATATTTTGCTTCTTCATAGTTTCATTTACCTTTCTGGTAGTTTCTTCTGTATATACGACTATTTGTCATTTTGAGTCATGGACAGTCCGGTGGCTTGAGTGATGTGAAATCAGCAATGAAAGATACATTTTCAGAAGGTGAGCTGGAATCTAGACTTCTACAGAAGGGAGTCGCATGGCTACATATGCTGAATCTACGTTAATGGAGTCACCTGTAACAATGTGCCTAGTTTCACGGAGTGTGTACTGCTAGCCTCATCTGCAGGGGGCACTCAGCAGAGCATTTCAGGAAAGCATGCAGATATATGTCTGGAAAGCATGCACATATATTTAAGTCGAAATGAGTTAAAAAGAGCACACTTATAGGGTGACAAAACAGACATTTCCTCTTCCTCCATTGGCAAAGTCATTCATGTCTGGGGGAGGGAAGAGTTTGAACAGAGATGATAAAGACTGTCCTGTTATGGTAGCAGGAGCTATATGAGACATCTTTATAACTGATGCTACCTACATATATGTGTCTACAGATAAGGAGTGCGTGTGTTAGCCCCCGTGGGATCAGAATCGGGTCTACCGCAGTACACTCAGATTCTGAAGGGTAGCACAAAGGATGAATGGCCAAAATAGAATTGGCCTCCAGTGAATTACAGGAGCAATATTGCATGAGCAAAACCACTGGAAATTATTGATTAAACGCAATTGCCTATTCTTTGCCTATGACAAATTCAGTTACAAACAGAACCTTGCTTTTTCCATTTGAGGATTACAGTAGCACCATAGCACATCCATTATAAAGTATTAATCACATCTTTATATTAATGAGCTTTATTTATTTGCTTCCATGCAATATTGGAGCCACAGCCCCATTGAATTCAATGGGGATGTGGCTCCGATATCGCACAGAAGCTGCTACAGCCGATTAGTAAACATACCTCCTAGTAACCCAGCAGCACCTGGATTTTCTAAAGTGTGACAAGAAGCAGATTGCCAGGCCTTCCTTCTAAGGCAATGGAGGGTTAAGTGACTTATTAAAGGCCAAAAGGAGTGCTGGTGGGAATTGAACACTGGTTTCCTGAAGAGCAAGCCAGTACCCTAACCACTAGGCTACTCTTCATAGTTTTAAAAAAACAATGCATGCAATCATCCATATTGTACACTTGTGCAACTACACCTACTCTCCTTTATTTGACAGCTTGACCTCTATCAATAGTGCTGCAAGTCTACTGCTAGGAGTCTACTGGTTCTGTTTTAAACCCTGGTGCCAGTCAGGCAGAAGTACCTAGGGATCACTCCATACCCAGCTTCTAAAGTGGAGTGGATGAGTACCCTAATGGCCAAAGCACTGGCTTAGAAACCAAACAGCCAGGGTTCAAGTCCCACTAGCTGGCTTTGGGCAAATCACTTAACCTTCCATTGCCTCAGAAGAATCCAAGTTATCAATGTATCTGTTTACTGTACATAACCAATTTTAAGTTACAATGCAAGCGGCTTTGACTAAATGATAAAGCAATATAAAACACCTGTTAAATAAATAAAATGGCTTTGGATGTTTCTATGCCCATTTTCAAGAGTCCAAAACACAAAGAGGGCTTCCAAAATACCCCCCATACTCAATCTACCAATATAAACGTGGCTATTTGCTTTTCTAGCTGCTTGTAAAATGAGGGCCATAGTACCATCCTCAAGCTCTTATATATAGCATTATAATTCTCATAGCTCAATCCAACATCACGTGTTGATTATATTAATCAAAACTTTGCTTCAAGATTATCTCAGAAATGTCACAGCAGGTCTTCTTGTGTTTTCATCCACTTTCATTCTCTTTCAAAGACAAGCCCGTGCATTGACAACGCCTTACAATGGAAAGCATGATATTTGCATGTTTCGGCAGTGAACGTGACTGAATTAGGGGCATAAAAGCATAAGAACTACTATACTGGGTCAGACAAAAGATCCATCTAGCCCAGTGTCGTATTTCCAACAGTAGCCAATCTGGGTCACAAGTACCTGAATATCCCAGAAGAACCACAGAAATATCAGGATCACCAATGGCAATAATAAATCCACCAAGTGCAGACTATCAATTCCCATGAAGGCTGTGGTCCAGAAAATATTTTTTTTGTCAGACCTTCATTCACCTGAAATCAGCACCTCCTAAGCTAGTTCAAGCTGAATCCAGCTTGGTCCATTTTAATTTATTTCATATTTTTATTAATGTTAATATGTAAAGATCCTGGAAACCCTCTTCTGCTATTTATCTCCAGGGATAAGCAGTGGTTTACTCTTGGACTACCTTATCAACTGTTTATGGACTTTTCCTCCAGGAATTTGTTCAAACCTTTTTTAAACCCGGCTACACTACCTGTTTTTACCATATCCACTGGCATGAGTTCCAAAGACTAATTATACACTGAGAGAAAACATAGTTTCTTCTATCTGTTCTAAACATACTACTTCACAGCTTTATTACAGTTGTCATTCTGTTGAAAGAAAAGCAATTTCTTCAAGGATTTATAATATTGAAGTATTCCTCTCATTATTGTTCATATTTAAACAAAACCTTGTCAAAATTACCACCTTGAAATGGACTACAAGGTGTTTCCAATCCAGAAGAAATAAATCTTCAGAGTCATGTTAACATTCAAGTCATTGAGTTACATGCAGAGTTCGGACATATTTCCAGGGGTAATATCTCCAAATGGGTTCGTTTTATTTATTTTATTTATTTATTTATTTATAGTCTCTTCTATACCGCGCTATTCAGCATCAGCGCGGTTTACAATGAACAATGAATTTACACATTTCCGATGGTACTTTGTGTTTACAGCTGAACAGGTAATACAACTTGGATAACAGGGGTAACTATTTACAATTTATAACATTTATAATTTTGTGCATTCCATGGCAGTAATGAACCCCGCTCCTAAGCCAGGGTATGCGAATATGATCTCAGATTTTCAAATTCACTGCTCTCATTCATCATAGTACTTCCATCATACCAAAGAGAGCTTCCTTCCGGAGTTCATAAGATGTAACACTAATAGGCTAGATACAAATGACAGAGCACCAGAAGAGTTATGAGATGACATCGAGAAAGTTATGCTTGACGAAAGAGAAAAGTCTCTGCGAAAGGTGAAAAAGCAAAAATGGCCAAAATGGATGACCAAAGGAACTCTGAAAATTACTCAGAAATGCAGAGAAGATAAAATCAAAAGAGATTTCTTAATTTGATTTTTTCTGTTAAAGAAGATGCTTTATTGCTTAGAAATTGGAAACGGTGGCCCATTTTACATTTCCAGATTAATTTTGGAACCAGACATGAATTTCATTGAGTTTTCCTACAAGATACATAGGTGTCTTTGCAGGTGCCTATCCATTGAGTGTAATTTTATAAGGGAGATCCTATTTTTTTTTTAATTACTATTATCCAAAAGTACAATTCGGAAAAGACCAAAGGAAAATGTAAGATATATACAATCCAAGAATGTACACATGGAGCCCAATGCAGAATGGGGCCCATCCGGAAGTCCAAAAACTGAACGGGCTGGATTTACACCCAGTTCTGCACCTGCCAGAGCTAGACTTTCCCACAGGAGCAAAATCAGGTGCAGTGTGCCTGGATGGGCAGGACGCACCCCGATTCAGGCCCACTGCTCGTTCGCTTTCCTCTCTGTCTAAGCCTCCCAAGGCCCCTACATGCAGCCCAGTGCCTTGGTGTCCTGTCACCATGGCACGGGAACGCAATGTAGGAGCCCAACTTGCCCACATGATTTTTCAAGTTCCTTTTGCCCACTGCCTGACCTCTGAAAGGGCTTGCCAAGCCTGGGATTGGGCTGCAGGGAACCTCCACATACTCCTCAAGCTGAGAAGGGTCAAAAAAAGCATAAAAAACAGCTTGTAATTTATTTATTTATTTTATTTATTTACATTTTCTTTTATACCGCGCTATTCAACATCAGTGCGGTTTACATGAAACATAAAACTTACACATTGCATTGGCTGATCTGTGCTTACAAGGAACAGGTACTAAAACTTGGATAACTTGGGGTAACTATTTACATCTAGGCGTCATGGGAGGTCATATTTCGCTAGTCGTAATCCTGGGTGTCTTGTAGGGTACGATTCAATTGTGTCGCCCAGTCTAGATCATGGATGGGGCTATTGTAGCACTGTCTACCGGGTAGTACATGAGGAAGAGGTAGTGCTTTAATGCCTTCCTAAACTGGGCTAGGTCAGGGATTGCGCGGATGTTGGGTGGTAGGGTGTTCCAGCATCTGGATGTGCAGAGTTTGAAAGCTCTGTTTGTTGTTGCCTGGGTGCATTGGGTTATTGCTTTCGGGACTACCAGAGTGTTGACCGCTACCGATCTTCTGGACCTGTTGGGGGGGGTGATCTGGATAAGCTCTGCCAGTGATGCAGAGGAGAGCCCATTGATGGCTTTGAAAGTAAGCAGCAAGGTTTTGAATGTGATCTGACCTGTATAGGAAGCCAGTGGAGATGTTTCAGGATAGGCGTGATGTGGTCTTTCTTGGACGCTCCAAGTAGAACTCTCGTAATGAGACCAAACGTTTACTGTGAAATTTAAGAAAGAAATTTGCCCCGACTGCCATAACCTGTGGTCTTAACTCTAAAAAGGCTTTGTACCGCAGCGGCGTGAAGCGACAAATATCCAGGAAGATAGAAATAGTCATCCTGCAAAACAGCTCATTCCTTTTTTTAAAGTATAGTTTGAAAATTAGATTCTTATCTGATTCCAAAAGCCTGATACTAATAATGTAGCCTGCATAGGACTCTCATCTGTAGAAGACTCCAAGAAGGCTGTCAAATCTAAGCTCTCAGAAGAAGCTAACTGTTCCATATCCCCTGTTCCCTCCAAATTTGTTGGTACTTTAAGATCCCTAGGCAGATAATAGATATTATTAGCCTGGAAGCCCTCAGCATCAGGAAAACATAACACTTCTTTAAAATATTTTTGAATAAAATTAGAAGGGACAGGAGACGAGTACAGGGAAAATTCAGACATCTAAGATTCCGCACCCTGAAGGCATAGGGAGATCCTAATTTAAGCATGTTGTAGGCATCTATTTGTCTCTATAAGATACTAGTGTAGGTGGCCAATCTTGCGCCAACATTGCAGTCATGGACATTTACACCAGCCCTGGAGGTGGTGTCAATTTCCTCTCTATGATTTTTCAGTTACACTGTAAATTATAGTAGTTTATAATCTATGGGGCATGTTTACTAAGCAGCGTTAGCTGTCAACACATTAGCCTGTGCTATCAGGTTGCATTAACAGATGGCAAAGGAAAAATGGAGATAGCATAGCAATTTTCTGCATTCTCAGTATTTCCCATGTTAAATGTAGAGAGAGAAGAGGGATTGGTCAAGTATGCACATAGGGGCATGTTTATAAAAGGACAGTAATGATTTTTGCACCTGATGCATTACTGCAGGGAACGTGGGATTGGAGTGAGGGAGAAGGGAAAGGACAAACATCAGGAGCCACTATGTCCTCCCCTTTACCGTTTGCAGTGGTGGAAGCATCAGTGTCTGGACCCCCTGGCTCCCCCATATGCATCAAAAGTTCAGTTACGATCCATGGCACTTATAAAGGATCCCTGTTCCTGCCCTAAAGCACCTTAAGTACCCCTCCTCCCCGAATAGCATCCACCTCATGTGGATGGCTGTCATTCCCTTCCCAAACCTGCCCTGAATACAAAATAAGAAAAGGCTGGCCCTATCCCCTCAAACATATTCTGAAGCCCCCCCCCCCCCCTCCAAATTACCCTCGCTCCTTACTGGGGCTTCCCTGGTGGCCCAGTGAGGATCAGAACAGGAGCAATCCGCCTCTGCTCTTGCCCCATCTCCATCATCCTTCAAAATGGTGCCAGTCTCTCAATGCTGACCCCCTAGTGGTAACCACTAGGGGTTAGCAGCACAAGACTACCACCATTTTGAAAGATGCCAGAGATAGGGCAGAAGTGTAGAAGGATTGCTCCTGCCCCGATCATCATTGGACCACCGGAGAAGCTAGAGTAATGACCTGGGGGTATTGGAGAGTTTCGGAGGGCTCCAGGGGCTTTGGGGTTCCAGGAGGCCTCAGGAGAGGGGTTAGTCATTTTTTATCTGGAGTGGGCTGACAAGGAGGATGATATCCATCATCGTGATGTAGATGCTGTCTATGGAAGGGGGTACTTAAGGTGTTTTGGGGGAGGAATGGGGATTCTTTATGGGTGCCTTGGATCTTACAATCCATGGCACGAGACGTTTGATGCACATGGCCAGGGGTCCTGATGCTGATGCCTCTGCTGCTGCAATAGGTAGCGGCAGCAACACAGCAATGCAGATAGCTTGGCTGTACTTAATGCCACCTCTTAAGGCAGTGTTCTCTATAATCACGCTATTGGCATTTTTGACAGCTGGCACGCGGGAATTGCTCACACACTCATTGCCACCTGTTGCCAGGCCTTCTTCCTGCCCCAATCCCGTTTTTCACTGCATTTAAAAGATGGGAAATACTGAGAGTGCAGAAAATTGCTGTGCTATCTGCATTTTCCCTATGCTATCTGTTAATGCAACCTGATAGCACAGGCTATCTGCCGGGTTGACAGCAAATGCTGCTTAGTAAACATGCCCCATAGATTATAAACTACTATAATTTACATGTGTAACTGATAAAACATAGAGAGGAAATTGACACCACCTCCATGACTGGTGTAAATGTCCATGACTACAATGTTGGCGCAAGATTGGTCACTTACGCTAGTATTTTATAGAGAGAAATAGCGCCTACCACAAGCTTAAATTAGGCTCTCCCTTAAAAAATTACACTCCATGGATAGAGAGCACCTACAAAGGCACCTATGTATCTAGTACGAAAACTCAATGAAATTCATGTCTGGTTCCAATATCCATTTGCGCATGTAAAGTGGGCCACCGTTTCCAATTTCTAAGCAATAAAGCATTTTCTTTAACAGAAAAAAAATCTCACAGAAATTAAGAAATCTTTGTTACAGTGTGGCACCTTCCGTTGGAGGACTTGTACCAGATGCTCCTTCATGAATATGTTGGATTATATTGGTGTATGAACAAGCTCTAGTGATGTGACAAGTTGAAGGCAATACTTTTGAAGAACTAATTTCATGCATCACTAACCATCTTTTCCAGATATATTTTTTTATTGAACTACCTTGTTTTTGAGATTGCCTAATGAATAAAGCATATCACCTATATTTTGTTTGTTGACCTTCATTTCTACATATCTGAATGGATAAACAGAACAACCATGCGACTTTATTCATGATGAATAGGAAGAAGAGCTGGAGGTCAGTGAATATGAGCATTGGAAGAGGGGGAGCAGTATGAAAAGCAATATAAGGAATAAGTGATAGATGAGGGATATAGCAAAAGCTCTTAAAGAATATAAACAGAATGGAGGCAGTTCAAACAAAGGTTATCAGAATGGGTCAGTCAGGATGGTCAGTAGTTTTGTTCTTCAGCTTAGCAGTTGTCTATAGGTGAGCTATACTGTAAGTTAAATAAATGAAATGAAAATGAACATGGCAAATAGCTTCTATCATTATACTTGGCACTGACAGGCTCAGCAGTCTGTAGTTTTGGGATCACCCCCAGAGCCCTTTATAAAACTGGTCATTATGTTGGCCATCCTCCAATCCTTAGGTATGTAACTGATTTGAATGAGAAGATAGAGCATATTAATAATATGGCTGCATTTCATCTTTGAGCTCTTTCAGAACCTTATAATATACAGTATATCATCCAGTCCAATTTGTTACTCTTAAATTTGCTAGTTTTCTCTATTACATCTTCCTGGTTCACCGTGATTTGGTTCAGTAAATCATCACTCTCAAAGAATATTTCTGGCCTAAGTACAGTTGCGGTCAACATTATTGACACCCTTGCAGTTCAACCCCTCAATGTCCAATATCTCCTAAAAAAAAAGTGGCCAGTGAAATGGCTTTAGACTATATATGCACACATATTTGACACATAAAAGAATCAAATAAAACAAGATCAATTACAAAAGGAAATAATAGGAAATAGTATAAAAACTGGAACATTGTCAGGACATGATTAGTGGCACCCTTATAAACTGTTCAGTTTGAACAGAAGAACCACATTCCCATTGCAGTAAAAATAGATGCCCTTGTGATCATTTGTCAGAACTCACATGACTTGAATCAACCAATGAATGATGACTCCAATGTTTAAAATGGCCACATTCACTCCCTGTTCCATTTTCACAATGGTGAAGACAAGAGAGCTGCTTGAGACAGTTAAAAAAGTCATTATCACCAAACATCAAGCTTCAAAGGGGTACAAGGCTATCTCCAAAGACCTTGGGATTCAATGTTATTAAGAAGTTTTCGGCTCATGGAACTGTCAAGAACCTCCCAGGACATGGTGGGAAGTGGAAAAATAATCCAAGAAGTCTTCAAAGGTTAGTGTTGGAAAAACACCACGTACAACATACAAAGAGCTTAAGGCTGACCTGGAGCATTCTTGAATGGTGGTTTCAACCGACACCATATGCTGCACACTAAGCAAAGAAGGACTTCATGGGTGAAGGCCAAGGATGTCCCCATTGCTCAAAGACAGACATAAAAAGGCACGCCTGATCTTTGCTCAAACCCACCTTGAGAAATCACAATCCTTCTGGGAAAATGTTCTGTGGACAGATGAAACCAAACTTGAGAAATTTGGCAACGCAGACCAGCAATACATTTACAAGTGAAAAATAAGATTATAAGGAAAAAAACACTCTTGCTACAGTTAAATATGGTAGAGGTTCCATAATGTTGTGGGGCTGTTTTGCTGCCTCAGGAGCTGGAGGCCTAGAACGTTTTAAAGAAATCATGAAGTCAGAGGACTGAAGGTATTTTGGAGTGAAATGTGTTACCTAGTGTCAGAAAGCTAGATCTGAGTCAAAGGTCATGGTTTCTCCAGCAAGACAATGATCCAAAACATACATCCAAAAGTACAAAAGAATGATTAAAAAGGAAAAAATGGACTGTTTAAAATTGGCCAGCAATGAGTCCTGATCTCAATCCAATCGAGAACCTTTGGAAAGAGCTGAAATCTGCCATTGGTAAAAGGAATCCTGGAAACATCCATGAGCTGGAATAAATCACAGTTGAAGAGAGGGAGAAACTACCAGCAGGCAGATTAACGAATCTTATAGATGGCTATAAGAAATGTTTGGAGGCTGTCAACACTGCCAAGGGTTGTGCAACCAAATGTTAGTAAAGGGTGCCATTAATCCTGTCCAGGTCATATTTTGTTTTTTTCTCAGAAATTATGTCTAAGTTGCAAGATATCTCTTTTTTTGTTGTATACCTTTGAACATACTATTAAAATATTATGATGACATACAGTTGGAATATTTCCAATTATTTCTCAAGATATTGTTCACAACATACCTAAAATGCATGGGTGCCAATAATGTTGACCACAACTGTACTATAAAATATTGGAGTGGAGGAGTGGCCTAGTGGTTGGGGCAAGGTACTTCAGGCCAGAAGGTCAGGGGTTCAAATCCCATTAGAGGACAGCAACCTTGGGCTGGAAGGACTGGGGTTTCTAGTCCCACAGGTGCTCCTTGTGGTCTTGGGCAAGCCACTTAACCCTCCATAGCCCATGTTCCCTGTAAAATAGTTATCCCCAAGTTACAATGCCCTGTTCAATGTAATTTCAGTTTGTTCAATGTAAACTGCTCTGATGCAGAATAGTGTGGTATATAAGAGAATGTAAATAAATATTACAAAGAAAGACAGTATGACAGCCCAGTAGGATAACATTTCTCAAAAGAAGATCAACCTTAGAGTTAATGTACTTAACAGAAACCTCAGTAGTATGTAACAAGGGAACATGTTTGTAAATAGAATGATCAAACACAGGGCTGGCATGACCATTAGGTGAACTAGGCAGCCACCTAGATCCCCAATAGTCTGGGGTAATCCATTGCCACCACTTCTGTCCCTCTCTGAGACCTGCAGCGGCAGCAATGCCTGTAAACATCCCCAAAGCGCTTACCTTAAAACTTCGGCACCTTTTTGCCTTCTTAGAACTCTCGATACTGACTTTCTGTTTGCAAACAGGAAGTCAGCATCGGGCTTTGGATAGGGCAGAAGGAAATAGCCCCATGGCGCTGAAGCTTTAAGGTAAGCGCCACAGGATGATTTGCAGTCATTCCCACTGCTGCATGTTCCAGAGAGGGCAGAAGTAGTGACAAAGGGTACCAGAGAAGGGGAAGGGGCGCAACGGATGAGAGTCACCTAGGATGCCTCATTCCCTTGCACCAGCCCTAATCAAACACTTCAAAATTAACACAAAAAGACTCAATAAGACATTGGCTTTCTTGCCCATTATTAGATATAGGGCCTTTCAACTGTAGAGTGTCACTGCCTCATCACCTCTGTCTACCCTCACTCCTTCTTACAAAGCTATAAGGGCATATGCAGAGAACTTAAATCCTAGATAAACCTGTACTATTTAAACTCAGTGTAAGTGCATTATATCTTCACTGACCTGATGAAGAAAGGAACATTTTTAAAAGCTTTTCACAGGTAAGTTAATCCAATTGAAAAGGCAACACCTATATCGTGTTTGTTGAATCTTATTTCCACATATTCTTTGCTATCTTAAATTTAATGTGAACTGTCATTAATGTTAATTTAACATTACTGTATTTGGCTTTGATTTTCAGTGCAAGATCATGCCAGGGAAATTTGGTAGCAATATGTCTCCTCATCAAAGCAATTTTCCTACCAAACTTGTAATTTTTGGCAACAGTCTTATACTTGCATGTTGCCAAGTGAATTTCCATCTCAGTGCCACTCTTGTCTGTGCTTGATTAGCTCGGTTAAAATTGGAAATCAGAGCCGAGCTGGAATTAGCCCAAATCATAATAGTACAGAGCAAGATATAGCTGAGAAAATGAACATTGCACAAAATGTCTGGCTCAGAAATGACCCTAGTTAAACCTGAATGGGCTTGCACACCCCTGCTTACATGGAATCATACGTTATTTCTAATTGTTACTCGGATTTTTTTTTTAATACATTGCCATGTTAAGTGGAATACTTGCATATATCTTAATAGTTCATAATGGAGAGCATAATGAAGGTTCTGCTAAATGCGGAGTCTTTTCTGAACTACGTATCAGAACCTGCAAGAGTGGGTGTGTATTTGCCAACACATAGAGCCAAAGAAACCATGCTACAAATATGCATGTGGGAGAAATCAGTGCAGGCAGTTCAATAACTCATCAGCTTACACGTGTCAACACTTGCATGTGTAACTTGATATTCCACAACTTCAACATGTATTGGGCAATTTTGCAAACCTATAGGAGTCATTTTAGAAATGCTAAATGTGATTTGGACGTGCATGGGACAAGGGGTTAATGTGCAAGTCCCTGAACACATCCAGATCGGCATCATGTAAAAAAAACAAACTGGACGTGCACTGCACGGACATGTTGATATGTGAACATCTCCAAATAGGGCTTTCCGGGGGTCTATTGTGGGCAGGTCTGAAAGGTGAACATCAAAGACGTATCGCAGAAATCTCCCAGATATGTGAAGGGATGTTACCTCTGGACGTGCCACCCTAGTCCTGCAATAAAGATGGAATAACCTGGGGTTTCACTATTTGCCTGGACTGACTGTGATAACAGTGTTTGGATAAGTGAGGCAATTGAACCCCTTGCCTGACTGTTGTCTCTATGCATGTATTTGTCCATCAGCAACTCTCCCTGTTTCTGTCCAATCCTTTGTCTGACTGCCTCCCAAACCTTCCCAGATGCTATCCCTGCTGTTCCAAGCCACCAGCCCTTGTGTTCCATTCTATGCTGTATCTTGTCTCAGTAGCTAGGTGTCCTGTAATTGTATCTGAAGTCCCCCTAGGGTGTGTATCTGTGTGGCTCCCTGTGATCTGTCATTATGCTGTGCCATTAGACTTCCATGTGCTTCTGTGTGTCTCCCCGACCAGTGCTTGTGGGTGCCCAGTCAGTGTCTGTGTGGGTGCCTGTGTGTGGGAGGTAAGTGTCTCTGCAAACGAGAGTGCCAGGGTGTGTGAGCACATGACTGATGAAAGGATGCACAGGAGGTGCTGGTGGAAGTGTGGTAGGCTATGGCCTATATGATAGCCTGTACATGTATGAGCCTGCAAGCTAGGCCGGAGTCCCCACCCCCACTGTTAGAAATAGTAGTGTTGAGAAAGACCAAAGTCAGTGAGGGCTGAGGATCTGCCTTAAACCGCTCTAAACTGCTTTTGATAAGTTTGTATTAATCCTTTATTCCATGCTTTTATGCTGATGCAGTGAACTTGTAGCAGGAATGTATTATGTCTAGAAACTGAGCCTGTGTTAGCATAGCCTGAGAAGGGGGAAGAGGGCCCAGTGAGGGAGTCCCCGATTGGATAGGTGCAGGGGGCGTTGGGACCAATAGAAAGTCTGCCTGTATCAAACTGTGAAGCTTGTATTTAAGGAAGTTGTTCCTGTTCGCCATTGCTCAGTCCTTTGATGCTTGGGCCTTGTGCACAATAAATTGGTTTGGATCCTTGTACTGACTCCGGGTATTATTTATTGCATGCTATCAGTGCTGCCACATGTCTTGGTGCGTTGTCCGGGAAATGTTAGTAGTGTGATGGTATTCATGTAGATATACCACGACTTCTCGCCTCAATAGGTTTTGTCTGGCCTGGAGCCGCACCTGGCTGATTGCAGAGGGCCTTCGGCGCCACCCATCCTCTTGTATCGGGGAGGGCTCCTCCTTGCCTCCGCTGGTGGCCGGTTCCAGCCGGCCTACACCTCGAACCTGAGGGGAGTCCGGGATCCAACCCATGATCCGGTGAGTAGAACTGTTCTGCTAATCAGTCAGTCTGTCAGTCAGTCGGGATTCTGGAATAGCGCTTGAGAGTCTGATCCCTCTCGGGGCGGTCCTAGTAAGTCTCAGAAGTCTTAAAGGTATAAGCGGAGACTGAACCCACCCAACCCCCCAGTCAGTTAGGTTTTTTGGGAATGTCCGGATTTTATTCTGTCTTGAATGTCTGCGTGTGTGAATGAGGTCTTGAATACAGACCAAGCGAGGTGCTGGCTCCTGACTAGTGCATTGCCAGGTCGCGAGAAAGGAGAAAGTGTTTGGTGTTTGTCCTTCGTGTTTACCGATTAGGGAATAGTATTAAAGAAACAACTCAGGGGTCACTTCTACAAAGAAAGCTGTCTCACTGAACGTGTGTCTCTCTCTTGCAAGAGTGAGAGGGGGGTGTGTCTTTCACACAGCCCGGAAAAAGAGAGGAAGAAAGGAATGCCTGGGGAAGGAATGTATCCTTTACTTAACGCTTTGATGGTTTCAATTATTCTACGCTCTGCAGCTGGGTTAATTTGTGCTTATTTCAGGAAAATTGTACCTGTTTTATTCAATATGTTCTAATAGTGATGTTCCTTCTGCTATGGTCATGTATTATATATCATTCTTATTAACCCCGTTCGAGTGTTCGAGTTCCTCAATGCATTTATGGGCTTAACCTTGTCTTGTGTATTTTATGTTCCAGTCGTTAGCAAACACTGTTCAAAAAGAAATGATTGTTTTCCCTTTGACCTACGAAGTAGAGGTTAAGACCCCTGATAGGACTATGAGACATCCCGAGCCAGTAACTACAAGAAATGCTTGAAATTTTGTCTCTGATATATCTGGGTTTGACTGCATAAGTATTTGTTCATAACTTACGGGAACAACAAAACGAGCTGTAACTGTATTTGTTTAGGATTTATTTAGTGTTTACAGCTGCTTTGTCTAGTAATTTACGGCTGCTTTGAGAGCCCTACTGTTTATCTTGTTAAGATAATGCCTGTCTTTCCCGAACTGTAAGATGTGTACTGTGTTTTAAAAGGGTCTTTTAAAGTCTCAGTTTCAGATGTACAGTCTTAGTTAAAGCCTTTATATAGGTTCAGACAGTTGTGCTTAGTCCACAGGGAAATGCAGCCCACCCCCTTCATCATGTGGGGGAAGGGGCAGATTCTGTTGAAATGTATGACAAGGAGTTTTAGCAAGGGCTTGGGACTTGGCCGTGTAAAAAATGTGAAATGATAAAGTGTCCGTTTACACTACAAGCGGGCATTCATTTGCCAGTTCAGGGTCACCCACAGCCAGCGCCCGATGAAGTAGAACCCAGACAGTCCCGATTGCTGTATGCCTTCAGAAGTACAACTACCAGTAAAAGGGCTTACTCATCTTTCATACCACTGATTTACTGAACTGAAAACTGTATTATGCCTCCTACACTGAGAAACCTTAGGATTTGATGGAACTAATGAACAGTATTATGCAGACCCATCAGCTTTGATGGCCCCAAGTGGAATCCAAATATTGCAGGCAGCCCTCACTATATACCCCATGCGATCCAGCAGCCCAGGAGAATTCGCTTATGGTAAATGCAGTTTTTGTCTGTCAGTCCCAGAGAGATATAAACCGGACACTGCAGAAACTGGATGGATTTGCGGGCATGACAGTTAATGGAAGTTGCTCAGGAAGTATGTGAATTGTGAAAAAAGAAAGTGAATGCAAAATAGCAAAGAAAGCAGTTCTTCTTGCAGTCGTTTTGGTTGAACGATGTAGAGGAGGTTTTCCTAATTGAAAGAGCAAAGGGAAGTGGAAGGGGTCGTGAAAATGATCAGTCCCCACTGGGTGCGAATCAGTGCGCCCATTGCAGAGCAGAAGGACACTAGAGAAGTGCATGCCCGTATCTTGACTCCACCCCCAGGAGGGGAGGAGGGAGTACTTGATTTCAGAGTCATGGAAAAATGAACCGAGCACAGTGTTCCAGCAAGAGAGGGAAGCAGCTATTGAGGGAGTGGCAGTTGCAACAGGCTATGACATGGATTAAGACTAGGCCAGACTGGACTCCAAGTTCACCCTGAGTCCCCAGGAGCCTATGGTCTGTTTGCAAATAGGGGACCAATATATGGTAAATACAGGAACAGAACACTCAGTAGCCCCTTTGTAGTCTCGATGCATCACCATTGTCAGAGCCACTGGGAACAGGGCCACCAAGCCATTCCTGCAGAACCGCATGTGTGAACTAGGAGGACAGAAAATAGCGCACCAGTTCCTGTATATGCCTGAATGCCCTATTCCACTTTTGGGCTGAGATATGCTTGCTAAGCTTCAGGCACAGATATCCTTTGCTGAAGGGGGAGAAATGCAAATGACTGTGAACCCAAAACCTGCTGGATTGATGGTGCTGACTGTTCCCCGAGAAGAAGAGTAGCGGTTCTATAGTACATCTCCAGCCAAGACAATTAGCTCCTGAATACCCACCAACCTCTCAGCTCCACCTGAAGTATGGGCAGAAGATAATCCACCTGGCCTAACGGAGAACATAGCCCCTGTCATCGTCACCCTCAAGCCAGGAGCGGAACCAGTGCATGTGAAGCAGAATCCTCTTCCTCGACCAGCTATTGAAGGTATCTACTGCCATCTGATGCAACTGCAGTATGGAATTCTCAAGGAGTGCCCCCCCCTTCTCCCAGTTAAGTAAACATGGGACAGGGGATTACTGCCCAGTACAAGATCTAAGGCGGGTAAAGGATGATGCAGTTGAGATTATACACCCAGTGGTACCAAATCCTTATACTCTCTTGGGACTGATCCCCACTGAGGCTACTCATTTCACTGTCCTGAACCTGAAAGAGGCCTTCTTCTGCCCTACCAGTCAACTTTAGTTTGCTTTTGAATGGCAAGACCCCACAACAGGATGGCGGGGCCAACTCACCTGGACTTGATTACCCCAAGCTACTATGTGAACCCAGGACACAGGGTTCTTCTTCAGTATGTGAATGACCACCAACTCCAAAATGTGAATGTCTACAAGCCACCAGTGAACTCTTGCACCTTTTAATGAGGCTGGATACACAGTCTCAAGAGCCAAAGCGCGCTTATATCAAACAAGTTAAATATCTGGGATTCCAGTTGTCCAGCGGAATTCGACGCCTAGGACCAGAACACAAAGAAGCTGTATGCAGTATTCCCGCTCCAGCCACCAGGAGGCAAGTGTGAGCCTTCTTGGGTGCCGCAGGGTACTGTCGTATATGGATCCCCAATTTTGCAAAACCCTTGTATCAAGCTATCAAAGGAATGGAAAAGTCTCCATTGGAGTGGGGACTTGCATAGGATGCAGCCTTTCGATCTTTGAAAAAACGCTCTGATGTGATGTTAGCACCAGCTCTGGGTCTACCAGATGTCCAGAATACCTTTCAGTCTCTATGTCCATGAGTCACAAGGAAATGTTCTAGGGGTGTTGACTCAATCTCTTGGATCTTGGCAACGGCCAGTAGCCTATCTGTCAAAACAATTGGATGTAGTTGCAAAAGGCTGGCCCCCTTGTTTGAGAGCTGTTGCAGCTACAGCCCTCCTAGTGAGCAAAGCTGACAAGCTCATCCCGGGACAAAATCTTCAAGTTACTGTACTGCACTTTGTTCTGACCCTCATGGAACACAAAGGAAGTTTTTGGCACACGCATTCACGGATGTTGTAGTATCCAAGTATGTTGTACAATTGATGGTCAGTCAATCTCTGAATCCTGCTGCGTTGTTACCAGTTGGTCTTGACCCCCCCTGATCATGACTGACTAGAAACTATGGACACTGTATGCTCAAGTCACCTGGATTTGACTGCTGTTCCTTTGGAGAACCCTGAACGGACTTTCTTTGTAGATGGAAGCAGTCCTATCATCATTAATGGACATTGTTGTGCCGGATATGCGGTGGTGACCCTTGATCTGGTAGTTGAATCCACAGCTCTGGCCCCAGAAGCTGCAGCACAGAAAGCTGAACTGACAGCTCTCACTAGAGCACTGACAATAGGGAAAGTGTACACAGATTCCATGTATGCCCTTACAACCTTGCATGCACATGAGGCCCTGTACAAAGAATGCGGGTTGATAACCTCAGGAAACAAGTCCATTAAGTATGATCCCGAGATATTAAGATTATCAGATGCATACTGCCTGCAGACCTCAGAACTTAGGAAAAGTAGACTGTATGAATGGAATCCTGGAATCTCAGTAATCTAAACTTTGCCATGAAGTTTACCTGAAGTAGCCCCAGTTCTGAGTTCTTCCTATAGCCCTTCTCAGGATAGGTTTAGCCCCTACTAAGTCTTTAGGAGTTTCCCCTTTTGAGATTCTGTATAGGCGACCCCCGCCTATGGTACAAGGAACAAAAGGCGATATGTAACAGATTGGATCTGAAATTACTAGGCAAGAACTATTGGTTTTAAGTTCTGTTTTGCAGAGTCATCAGCTGCCCATCAACCTCTGCATCCTCTCAAGCCTGGGGTCTCGGTGTGGATCACGGAGTGGAGAAAGACACCGCATTGGAAGGGACCTTAATAACCCCAACAGCAGTTAAAGTTGCAGAGCTTGAACCTTAGATCCATCACAGTCGGGTAAAGCCAGCAGTCGCTCCTGAACTTGGTCATTGAACTTCCGTAAATGACCCTGAAACTCCATTGCGGCTCACTTTGCGACAACAACCACTACTGTAAGAGACTAAGAATCTACACCCCTACTCCTGTCACACGTCATGGGAGCCAGGGTGCAGTGAAAGCTGTGGGAGAAAGACTTTGGGCAGCCCTGGGGTCCCTTGGAATGACTTTTGCCGTACTCTCCCCCTGTGCAGCCTGCATCACTACTACTCAGACTGGAATACAGATTACTTGTCTAAGTCTTATGATGCCACCACTAGAAAGACGTCCTGATGGACAGGTGTAAATGCTCCTGAACATTGTTTAGCACTGGATTATTTGTTAGCAGCTGAAGGTGGAGTGTATGGAAAATTGAATTTAACTAACCGTTGTTTGCAGATTGATAATGAAGGCCAAGTTGTCGAAGACATAGCCGAACAGATGCGGAAGCAAGCCTATGTGCCAGTCTGGAAATGGCATAGACTGGAGCTTTATGGATGGTTTGGTTCCATGTTTTCAGGAATGGGTGGCCTGAAAACTCTTGTGTTAGTTGTGGAGGGATAGTAAGGAAATCCACAGTACTACCTTTTAACTTTCAAAAGGGAGACTATGATAAAATGAGGAAAACAGTTAAGAAAAAACTAAAAGGAGCAGTTGCAAAGGTTAAAGACGTACATCAGGCTTGGCTGTTGTTGACACCAATTCCTGAAAACATGGAACCAAACCATCCATAAAGCTCCAGTCTACGCCATTTGCAGACTGGCACATAGGCTTGCTTCCGCATCTGTTCGGCTATGTCTTCGACAACTTGGAAGCCCAGACCAGCTGTATTCCACGCTTTAAGAAAAGTGGAAGGAAGTTCAAAAAACTGCCAGCATGGTTTAAAGGGGAGGTCAGAGAGGCTGTTGTTGCCAAAAAAGCATCTTTCAGGAAATGGAAAAAAGAGCCAAACGACGAAACCTGGAAACAGCACAAGCACTGGCAAGTCAAATGCAAGGCATTGATAAGGCAGGCAAAGGGAGAATTTGAGAAGAAGCTTGCTGTGGAAGCAAAAACGCGAAGTAAAGACCTTTTCAAGTACATTCGTAGCAAAAAACCTGTGAGAGAGTCAGTTGGTCCATTAGATGATAAAGGGGTTAAAGGAGCACTAAGAGGCGACAAGGCGATAGCGGAGAGATCGAATGAATTCTTTGCTTCAGTCTTTACTGAGGAAGATGTAGGGATGTTACCCATGACTGAAGTGGTATTTAAAGGTGCGGAAGAATTGAAGGAAATATCGATACATCGGGAAGATCTATTACAACTATTAGATAAACTGAAGAGTAGCAAATCACCTGGGCCGGATGGTATACATCCAAGGGTATTGAAAGAACTGAAATACGAGATTGCAGACCTGCTATTAGTAATCTGTGAACTATCATTAAAATCATCTCCAATACCTGAAGATTGGAGGATCGCCAATGTGACACCAATTTTTAAAAAGGGTTCCAGCGGTGATCCGGGAAACTACAGACCGGTGAGCCTGACATCAGTACCGGGAAAAATGGTAGAAAACATCATAAAGAATAAAATTACTCTGCATGTAGATAGTCATGTCCCAATGGGAGACAGCCAACATGGCTTTAGACAAGGAAGATCTTGTCTTACTAATCTGTTATGTTTTTTTGAAGGAGTGAATAATCAGGTGGACAAAGGTGAGTCGATTGATATTGTGTATCTGGACTTTCAGAAAGCCTTTGACAAGGTCCCTCATGAGAGACCTTTGACAAAACTAAAGAGTCATGGGATAGGAGGCAGTGTACTATTGTGGATCAGGAACTGGTTAAAAGATAGAAAGCAGAGGGTAGGGCTAAATGGCCAAGTTTCCCAATGGAGAAAGGCGAATAGTGGTGTACCCCAGGGATCTGTGCTGGGTCCGTTGCTTTTTGACATATTCATAAATGACCTGGAAAGTGGAATAACAAGTGAGGTTATCAAATTTGCAGATGACACAAAACTATTTAAAGTTGTTAAAACCCAAGAGGATTGTGGAAAATTGCAAGAGGATCTTGATAAATTGGAAGACTGGGCATCGAAATGGCAGATGAAATTTAATGTGGACAAGTGCAAGGTTATGCACCTAGGGAAGAACAACCCAAACTATGGTTACACGATGCAAGGTTCCACATTAGGAACCACCACCCAGGAAAAAGATTTAGGTGTCATTGTGGATATCATGTTAAAACCCTCGGCCCAGTGTGCAGCGGCGGCCAAGAGAGCAAATAGAATGCTAGGTATGATAAGGAAAGTAATGGAAAATAAAACAAAAGATATTATAATGCCTCTATATCGTTCCATGGTGAGACCGCACCTTGAATATTGTGTGCAATTCTGGTCGCCGTATCTTAAAAAGGATATAGCGATTTTAGAAAAGGTTCAGAGAAGAACCACCAAAATGTAAAGGGGATGGAAGGATACTCCTATGAAGAAAGGCTATAAAGGTTAGGGCTCTTTAACCTGGAAAAGAGATGGCTGAGGGGAGATATGATAGAAGTCTATAAATTAATGAACGGAGTGGAACGGGTAAACGTAGATCGATTGTTTACCTTATCAGAATATAGAAAGACTAGGGGACATGCAATAAAGCTACAGGGTAAACTATTTAAGACTAATAAAAGAAAATATTTTTTCACTCAACGTGTAATCAAACTCTGGAATTTGTTACCAGAGGATGTAGTAAAGGCTGTTAGTGTAGCTGGGTTTAAAAAAGGTTTGGACAAGTTCCTGGAGGAAAGGTCCATAAACCATTATTAAGAAGGGACCCAGGATTTCAATGCTTGAACCAATACAAGCATTGTGGAACCTGTGTCCCTTGGGGAAACTGCTAGGTACTGTGAGACTATGCCGGTCGTAGGCGGTTGCCTAGACCGGGGTATAGCCTGGAGTTGTGGAAATAAAGACACTGCAGTCGTGTCCAGAGTGAAAATTAAGGTTGGGTTTTATTCCCTTTCCCTTGAGGATGTCTTCAAATAAGGACAACACAAAAGAATGGTTGCTTCACCAAAGGATTTTACAAATAATAATTATGCTTCTTTCCAGCAAATAAAGTCCATCACATTCCAAATGTGCCAAATACAATTTCTTTCTTGCTCCTTTCTTAACAGAGAGATTCTATATCATCAGCTATACCTAAAGCACATTCCATGGGCTCAGGGATGTTTTCTGGGCTATAGCTTTCCCACTGCATAGGGTCAGGACCCGGTCCTGTGTATGGGCACTGAGCCCCTGTGAAGCTGCTCTCAGAGCCTTGCCCCTGGTAAACTTCAGCTGCTGTGAGTTGGTGCTGCTTTTGAGTGTCACAGATAGCAGGAGATGTGCTGGGGCTTTCCTCCCACGTCTTAAGCCAGTAAGGATTCTCTAGCCTGCTGTAAGCCTGGCTTCTCCCATGGGGACCCACTTCCATCCCTTTAACAAAGATAGGGTACTTATCTCTTTCCGTGGAGAAGATGGTTTCAAACCCTTCTGCTTCCAGCCAGGGCTTTCTTTCTGATTTGCACCCTGCTTTCCTCTGTGAACAGTGGTTCCTGTGTTTAGCTGAACAGAACTCACTTCCTGCCTTCAGTGAGCTTCCCTGGATGTGACCTTTGCTCTCTGTTGGCTTGGCTGTTTGCCTCGGTACGAGGACCCCTCTGGCTGGGAAGACTTTGCCACTGTCTTTCTTAGCTCTCCCGGGTTTATCAGCCTGCCTTTCTTCAGCCCTGGTTCTCCAAGGCAACGTGTCTTTCGGTAACTGCTCTGGAGTTCTTGTCTCACCTTTTCCCTGAGACTGACCTCTCAATCTCCTGGACTGCACTTCAGTCCTAGCTCTCCAAGCCTGCCTGGAACTGCAGTCAGACTTCCTTTGGTCTCTGCTTTCCTCCTCAAACTCGAACTCCTGCTCCAGCCTTACTCCAGGCTCCTGCTTGAGCTCTCCGTTTCTCTCAAGTTCCAGCTTGAGCTCTCGCTCAATTTCCAGCCTACTCTGTGGGTTTTCCCACCTGTTTTTATCTCTCTGCTCATCAAACGTAGAACGTGAGTCTGGCTCCAGGTGAGCCTGATTGGAACCCTGAATTCTTACTGCGTAACTAAAATCATGAGGAAAGTTTGTTTCCCTTTTCTCTGCCTCTCTGCATTGTGAATGCTGCAACTGCACATGTGGCTGTAAGGTAAGCTCTTCTTTTATATTACTCCTTAATATGTCAGGGTCCGTGCTATCTAACTCATGACAGATAAGCTCTTCTTTTATGTTACTCTTTACTGTTTCAGGCTTAGTACTGTCTAGCTCATGACAAGTAAGCTCTTCCTTTGCATTACTCTTTAATATTTCTGGCTTAGTGTTGTCTACCTCATGACAGTACATATGACCTAGATTGGCCACTGTTGGAAACAGAATACTGGGCTTGATGGACCTTGGTCTGACCCAGTATGGCATATCTTATGTTCTTATGTTCTTATATATTCTTAATATTGGCTGTGTGCTTGTTTCTCCCATGTCTCCTACCCCATTGCTTGCGCACTATAACCTCAATTATTGATAGCACTGTGAAGCGTCAGACAGCAACTAAAGTGTTGGCTATGTGGCAATATTACCCTATATACCCCAAGATGATGCTGTTACACAAGTATAATATGTGATTTAATTCCCACCCTTTCTAAGTTGCGGGTGAGAATAATCAAAGGGGGGGAATGTGGTAGGCTATGGCCTAGGGTGGTCCATAAAAATGAATTCCTGAATTCCTTTGCTCCTTGGCCTGATTCTGGTTCCATTTAGGTAGAAAACACTGTGTACAAAGTTTGAAGCCAATCAAATAATATTTAGGGGTGGCTCAACAAGTCTTGAGATTTCCCCCTGGGAGCAGATGATGAAATGTTGCATCATCTTGTATCATCCACTCAGTTCCACACTGATTACATTTGATTGTGTCATATTTGAACTAATCTCGTCTCTGAGAGGTGGCAAAGACATTGTACTATTATCTTTGTATCTTTATTCTTTTCAGATGGCGAAAAAACGTGGTTTTTATCTCATTGAAGAAATGTCTACCACAATTCTGGGGGCCAAGCTCCCCAGCAAGGAGCAAGTGTTAAGTGTATTTTTACATCACCATATGACATTAAACAAAGGCGTTAGTGAACGTGCATCTATTGTAACAAGTGAAGTAGAAGCTTACTGGGAAAAGGCCAGGCTTCCTGTTCAAAGAAATGACAAAATTCAAGAAAAAGTAAAGAAATTGTTCAATCAGTGGAAACCTTTGAAGAAAAACAAAGGGAGAGGAGGGAAACAAGAGGCAAATGAAAAAAAATTCCAGGTTGCAATGAAAAACCTATTTGATGTGGCGCATGCCAATGCAATGTCTTTAATTCATATTCAAGAAGACAATGAATTCTTAATAGCGCAACGAGAACCAGGGCGCCGCGGCTCAATGTGCGCGATGGACAAGAAACTGGCCAACACGGAAGCAAGATCGCAACAGCGAGAAGAAGAACTGAAAAGGCACAGACAAAAACATGTTGCCGAAGCCGAGGCAACTACAAGCCAAGTTCAGCTGGAAGGATCTTCTTCCTCAGCAGAGTCAAGTGAAGACTCGTCGACATCTGCGACGGGCGAGAATCAAGCTGCAGCAGTTTATGAACTGTTACAGGAATGGTGTTTGGATGAAAAGGTTGCAGGCTTCTACTTTGATACAACTGCATCGAACACGGGACGTCGATCAGGAGCGTGCATTCTTCTAGAACAGAGACTCCATCGCACAGTCCTTCATTTGGCATGCCGCCATCACATTTACGAAATAATTCTTGGTGCAGTATTCTCTACATGCTCTGGAGATTCATCGGGTCCCGATGTCCAACTCTTTCGCCGGTTCCAAAAGAATTGGGGCTCCCTTGACAAGTCCAACTATCAAACTGGAAAAGACTTGGAGGTGCTGCAACCTGACAGGGATCGCATCATGAAGTTTGCGGAATCCAAGTTGGTACAGGGCAATCACCAAGATGATTACCTGGAATTCTTGGAGTTAACAATTGTCTGCCTTGGAGGGAATCTTCCTAGTTTCAATTTCAAGAAACCCGGAGCTTTCCATCATTTTTATTTTATTTATTTATTTAACATTTTTTATATACCGCACTATTTAACATCAGCGCGGTTCACATGTAACACAAATGTCCAGTGTGGGAAGTTTACATTGGACTTACAATAAACAGGAATTTGAACTTGGAGAACAGGTAAAACTATGTACATCACTCTTCAATCTATCTATGCATGTATTTAAAGGACATTGTGAGGTGTAGAGTTGAGGTCAGTCAGGTGACTAACCGGGAAAGGAGGGATGGAGGGTCGGAGAGGGCGATTGGATGGATGTTGGGTAAGGATGAGGTGTGGCTACGTAATGTCTTCTAAGTTGGGAAAGCATTGCAGGAAGAGGTACTGCTTCAAAGCCTTTCTGAATTGGTGAAGGTTGTTTATGGCACGGATGTTGGTTGGTAGGTTGTTCCAGCATGAAGGTGCTGATAGAGCAAAGGCGCGGTCTCTAGTGGTTTTAGTACATTTGGTGATGGGTTTCGGGAGTATTAGGGAGTTGGTGGCGGCAGATCTTCTCAGTCTGTTGGGTGGAGTGAGTTGAATAAGTTCAGAGAGGGCGCTGGCTGTGCATTTGTTGATGGCTTTGAAAGTTATTGTTAAGATTTTGAAGGTGATCCTGTGGCGTACTGGGAGCCAATGCAGCGTTTTCAGGATGGGGGTGATGTGCTCCCTTCTAGAGGCTTGGTGAAGGGTTCGGGCTGCAGTGTTCATTGCTAGCTGCAGAGGTTGAAGAGTGCACTTCAGAAGGCCGTGGAGAATGGAGTTCGCATAATCGAAATGGGGCATCACCAGTGACTGAAAGACTGTTCGAAAGTCCTCTGGCTCAAGTAGAGGTCTGATGTTACGTAACATACGGATCTTGTGGTAAATTGCTTTTGAGATGTTGCTTATCTGGGCGTTTAAGTTGAGATGTTGGTCGAGCGTTACTCCAAGGTAACGGATCGTTGACTTCGTGAGAAGTTCGGCATCACGTACTTTCAGTGAGGGTGGCGGGGTAAATGCTTGGTCTCTGCTGATGAAAAGTACATCCGTCTTTTTAAGGTTGATTTTGAGCTTCTGCGAGTGTAGCCAGTCTGTGACTGCATTTAAACATGAGGATAATCGGGACAGATCTGGGTGATCAGTATGTATTGGGGTGAACATGAGGACATCATCGGCATAAATTAGGCAGTTTATACCAAAGGACCTGATGATGGAGCAGATAGGCTGCATATAGACGTTGAAGAATAGGGCGGAGAGTGAGGAACCTTGAGGGACACCCTTCGTTAGAGGGAATGAGGTGGAGGTTGAGGTACCTGAGCGGACATGTTGCCATCTGTCATGCAGGTATGAGGTACACCATGCGAGGGCGGTGCCGTGGATTCCCTTTTCGACAAGGCGGGCCAGAAGTAGATCATGACTGACGGAGTCAAAAGCCGCTGCAATGTCGAGAAAGATGAGGGCGAATCCTTGTTTGGCGTTATCTATCCCTGTTATCAGAGTGCTGAGTAGAATTATTAACAAGGTTTCCACACCATGTTGCTCGCGAAACCCGTGCTGGCAGGGATCGAGGGGTGAATTATCTTCGATATGTTGGCTCAGTTGACGGTGTACTATTTTCTCTGAGATTTTAGCTAGAAGCGGTATACTGGAGATGGGTCTGTATGAGTCCATCTTTGTGGGATCCAGTTTATTGTTCTTGAGCAATGGTCTAATTGAGGTTTGTTTTAGGCTTCGGGGGAAGATGCCTGTCTGGAATGAGGTACCAATCAGTTTAGTCAGGAAGGTGCTGAGTTCAGTACGTAGGGTTTTTATCCAGAATGCTGGACATGGGTCGTTTGGTGCCGTGGTGGTGTTTATGTTCAGAATGATGTCTTGTATTTCTCTTTCAGTTGGGGTAGTAAAGGTGGAGATGGAGCATTGGTTAGCTGTCAATACTTGGGTAGGTACAGGTGGGGGGGAAAGAGCCAGCGTAATGTCTTGCAACCTAGAGCTAGCGGGTAGGGTGGCCTGGTTTGCTTTGGTTTGCAGGTAATCTGCATATTTCTGTGGGTCAGGCTGGTTTGCCTGATCAGTCGAAGGTTCCTTAGCTAAGGATTTGACAATGTTGAATAGCTCATGCGGCTTATTAAGGGATCATTGTAGGACCTCAGCATGGTATTGCCTCATTCTCCTTGAAACTGCTGTTCGGTGGGCGCACAGCTGGGTAGAGTAAGCTTCCTTGTTTTCAGTCGATCTGGAGCGGCGCCAGTGTCTTTCTAGCTGTCGGAGTTGTCGGAGGGAGGTCTTGAGCTCGGGCGAATACCAAGGTGCTTTCTTCTTTTTGTCATGTGAAGCATTGATGGCAGGAGGATCAATTGCAGCATTAAGGCATGAGTTCCATGTGGAAATCATGTCATCAAGATTCAATCCATGAGCATTGTGGAGAGGTTGTATTTTCTCTAAGACCTCTTCTCTGTTGAGCTGGCAGAAACATTTTGAGACTGGTGCAGGTGGATTGTTTGAGGAATGAGGGTTGGAGAATGAGGGATGTGTGGGCATCACAAATCTGATTAGACTATGGTCTGACCAGGGTACTGAGCATAGAGATAGGTTGATCTTGGATGTGGAACAGGGCACTGATTGTGGTGCAAATATGAGATCGAGAGTGTTTCCCTTGATATGGGTGGGGGAGTTGATCAGCTGGGTGTAGCCCACCGTCTCGAGAGCATCTAGGAAGGCTCTGGCTTGATTGTCGTGGAGTGAGGGGAGGTTGAAATCTCCTAGTATCCAGTTCGAGGTCTGTGTCTTGTTGGGGTTACAGGCGAGGTTAATAATTGTGGAGAGTTCATCTGGTGATGGTGAGGGTGCTCGATATAGTAGGTTGATAGTGAGATGTTTGTTCGCTATAGCGATGTGGTCTAGATAGGGGGAGCTGGTTGATGCAATTGTCTGGAATTGTAGAATGGCCTTGCTTAGTATAAGTACCCCTCCCCCCCCCCTTCTGTCAGTTCTGTGGCACGAGTGTGTGGAGAAGTTGGGGGGGACAAACTGGTGGAGGATTGCCGCGTCTGCTTCTGACATCCATGTCTCTGTGATGCATAGTATGTCGATGTCGGGAGTGGATAACAAGTCGGATATGGCAGGCCATTTCTTTCTAATAGAGCGGGCATTTATTAGGGCGCATTTCAAGTCGTGAGGGGGGGTGTCGTGGTTGTGCTGAGAGGGTCTGGCCTGATGGAGGGACACGTAGATGAGGTGAGGGTGTGTAGTGTGCAATGATCTGGCTGTATTGTGGTTGGAGTGGTCATGGTGTCTTTTCCAAGGGTTGTGAAGGATTGGGATGGAGCTATGGGAGGAGGTGAGGGCTTGGGAGACTTGTGTCAGTGCGAGCAAGATGTAGCAGCTGATGAATGTATGTGATAGTGCGACAGTGGTGGGAGGTGCCATGGTGTCCGGGAGAAGTAGGGAGATCAGGCTACTGGAACAGGTACTGGCAACAGTAAATGCAAGAGTGTTGGCAACGGACAATAGTGAAGCTACTGGCAACAATATACTGACGACAGTAATCTGTAAGGTAACAAACAGTGCAGCTACTGGCAACAATATACTGACAACAGTAATCTGTAAGGTAACAAACAGTGAAGCTACTGGCAACAATATACTGACAACAGTAATCTGTAAGGTAACAAACAGTGAAGCTAATGGCAACAGTATACTGACAACAGTAGCCTACAAGGTAATAAACGTTAAAGTTACTGGGAGTGAGTTACTGACAACAGTAATCTGCAAGGTAGGCCAATAGGGTAAAAGTAGAATGCTGGTTGTGTAATTAATGCTAGCTATCGGGACTTGTACGATGGCAAGTTACTGGCAACAGTAAAGAGAGAGTTCAAGCTACTGGTACAGTACAAGTGGTTAAATTGGAGACAGATGCTGGATGTATACTTGCTGTAATGGAGCAGTTGTTCTTGCTGATGACGATAGCGAGCTCGACCCTGGGGGAGCTCAAGCAGCTGGTCAGTCAAGGTGATGAGTACTTGGACGTTTCTCAGGTGATTCAGAGAAGGCCACTGCCTAAGGGCCACGCCAAAGGGCCCTCTGGCGAGGCCCTCAGGCGCGGACCCGCACGGCGCGGGTGCGCTTGATGCCGGCTCTTTTAAATGTGCCGCGCTGCCCCGATTGGGCAGCCGATGGAGCTGGGGGTGTCCGGTTGAGCTCGATCCCTCCTGGGAGAGCACGCTGCGATGGAGAGGACTCTGCTGCTGCTGCCGGCTCTTTTAAATGTGCCGCGCTGCCCCGATTGGGCAGCCGATGGAGCTGGGGGCGTCCGGTTGAGCTCGATCCCTCCTGGGAGAGCACGCTGCGATGGAGAGGACTCTGCTACTGCTGCCGGCTCTTTTAAATGTGCCGCGCTGCCCCGATTGGGCAGCCGATGGAGCTGGGGGCGTCCGGTTGAGCTCGATCCCTCCTGGGAGAGCATGCTGCGATGGAGAGGACTCTGCTGCTGCTGCCGGCTCTTTTAAATGTGCCGCGCTGCCCCGATTGGGCAGCCGATGGAGCTGGGGGCGTCCGGTTGAGCTCGATCCCTCCTGGGAGAGCACGCTGCGATGGAGAGGACTCTGCTGCTGCTGCCGGCTCTTTTAAATGTGCCGCGCTGCCCCGATTGGGCAGCCGATGGAGCTGGGGGCGTCCGGTTGAGCTCGATCCCTCCTGGGAGAGCACGATGCGATGGAGAGGACTCTGCTGCTGCTGCCGGCTCTTTTAAATGTGCCGCGCTGCCCCGATTGGGCAGCCGATGGAGTTGGGGGCGTCCGGTTGAGCTCGATCCCTCCTGGGAGAGCACGCTGCGGATGGAAAAAGTCTTGTACTTTCTCAAGATTTGGATGTTCCGAGGACAACTCAAAGATCTTACCCAACGGGAGGAGTCCTGTGTTCGTGATGTGAGCATTTTCTCCATCCTGATTCATGTGGAAGCTTGGTTTTCTGCCCCTGATGCCGCAGTTGCTCCTCGAACAGATTTGGAGATGCTGAAGAAACTACACTCTTACCACAATGACCGTGTTGGAAGAGCGGCCAGAGACAAACTGCAACAGCATCTGTGGTATGTGTCAGAGGAGCTTGTGGCACTGTCACTGTTCGATGAAGCTGTTTCAGCACCGACAAAGCGGGCCATAGTGTCGGCCATGATCCCGGCAGAATCAGATGAAAGCGATGAGGATGATGACGAAGACGAAGATCCCCCAAAGCGGGTTGAATTGAAAAGTTCCATGATTCCACCACTTGAATCTTTTGCAACTCGCAAGTCAATCCGTTTCCTGAAACACCTCGACATCAACAGTGATTTTCTTAATGCGGACCCAGAAGACTGGGAAGAGAATGCATCATTCAAAGACGGTCTGAAGAAAGTAAAAAATCTTCCAGTGATCAACGATGTGGCTGAGCGAGGGGTCAAACTCATTGAGGAGTTCAACGGCCGACACACCACAAAAGAAGAGCAACTCCAGTTCCTTCTGGGTGTTGTCTCGCAACACCGTAAGATGTTCCCCACATCGTCAAAGTCCTTACTAGCATCTGGACCACATTGAGTGCTTGGCAAGCATGATACCCCCGTCTATGAGCGGATAATACCCAGTGGTCTGACGAACCCTGGGGGGGGATCCAGGGGCCTGATAGATAGGGACCTTGAGCCACCCCTAAATATTATTTGATTGGCTTCAAACTTTGCACACATTGTTTTCTACATAAATGGAACCAGAATCAGGCCAGGGAGCAAAGCAATTCCTACTTTTATTTTTTCCGCTATGGCAGTGGACCACCCTACTATGGCCTATATAATAGCCTGTACATGTATGAGCCTGCAAGCTAGGCCGGAGTCCCCACCCCCACTGTTAGAAATAGTAGTGCTGAGAAAGACCAAAGTCAGTGAAGGCTGAGGATCTGCCTTAAACCACTCTAAACTGCTTTTGATAAGTTTGTATTAATCCTTTATTCCATGCTTTTATGCTGATGCAGTGACCTTGTAGCAGGAATGTATTATGTCTAGAAACTGAGCCTGTGTTAGCATAGCCTGAGAAGGGGGAAGAGGGCCCAGTGAGGGAGTCCCCGATTGGATAGGTGCAGGGGGCGTTGGGACCAATAGAAAGTCTTCCTGTATCAAACTGTGAAGCTTGTATTTAAGGAAGTTGTTCCTGTTTGCCATTGCTCAGTCCTTTGATGTTTGGGCCTTGTGCACAATAAATTGGTTTGGATCCTTGTACTGACTCCGGGTATTATTTATTGCATGCAGAAGGAGCTAGCAGAAATGGAGGAACCAAACATGTGGTTAACCCTGGCAATGCTGCAGGAGTCTAACAAGGAGAGCAGGAGGGCAGCAAGTAGAAATATAGAAACATAGAAACATAGAAATATGATGACAGAAAAAGACCACATGGCCTATCTAGTCTGTCCTTCCATATCAACAACTACAACAGTCCCCTTTTTACCTTTAGAGATCCTCTGTGTTTGTCCCATGCTTTTTTGAATTCAGTTACTGTCCTCATCTCTACCACCTCCACTGGGAGACTATTTCACGGATCCACCACTCTCTTCATAAAGAAATATTTCCGCATATCACTCCTGAATCTATCTCCCTTCACCATCATCACATGTCCTCTCGTAACAGAACTTGCTTTCAATTGAAAGAGGCTCTCTCCCTGAACATTTATGCCATGGAGGTATTTGAACATCTCAATCATAAGTACCACAGGGTCCTTAGAGCCAGAACCCACTACATGGATATGACAGATGAGCAGTGCCTCACCAGGTTGATAAGGTAGCCATCCACCAGCTCTGCAAGGAGCTGGAGCTACTCGTCAGCACCATAACACACAAGGACTAGCCCATGCCTGTCCACCTAAAGATTACCATAGCCCTTGCCTTCCTAGCAACTGGCAATTTCCAGTCTGTGTTGGCAGCCACTGCGGATGTCAGCCAATAGCCAGTTTCACAGTGTATCTCACAGTTCCTGAGGGCTTTTCCTGACCCAAATAGCTAAATATATAGCCTTCTCCCAGAGAGTGCACCAGAGGCAACAAATAATGCAATTCCATGAGGTGACTGGATTTCCATCAGTGCTGGGGTTCATAGACTGCCCCCCTCCCCCCACTGAGAGAGGGAGCCGATATTCTGAAACAGAAAGGCATTCCACTCCCTCAACATGCAAGTTGTGTGTGATGTTCAGTGCAAAATAACTGATGTCTTCCCAGATTTTTAAGGTCATGTCATGATGCATATATCCTCACCCAGTCTGGGATCCATGAATGATTCCAGAGTGGAACCATATCCAGTGGATGGCTATTAGGTAAGAAGACCCTGTGCCGCCACCCCCAACACCTACCCCTAGCCACCCAGTCATATTCTAGAAAACTGTAGCACCTGGCAGATTGAGACTTGGCCAGCGCAGTACCCCCACAGAAGGCAAATCTAAATATGTCAAAACAGTCAGTACCCTGTGTTGAGGGGCAGGTGCTGCCATTTGTTGTGATCTGATGTTACAAATGTCAGTGCTGTGATGTGGTGTAATAAAAACTATCACCTCAGAGCAATTGTGTTAAAGTAACAGGTAGCTGTGACAGCTAAGGATGTGCAGACATTTGAAACAACATGGAAAATGTCAATGAAAGAACCTATTTCCTGTATGCTAATCTGAAAAGGATCATGAAAAATCTAAAAGCAAACAGACATGTACACAGCAATAGATTGTATCTTTCCCCAGTTATGGAACAGGCTGGCCTCAAACTACTAACCTTAGAATTAGAAGGCAAGCACCCAGCAGAAGAACCATTAGAGCTCCAAGGGAGAGGGAGGGAGGGATGCTGGTAATGTACAGCCTGCTGTACCAAGGGTGATTGGCTGGCCTATGTCCTGATAGGCCCACACTGCATCTGGTATGGACTTCAATGCAAAATTCTAACTTGCGGTTTCCCAGATCAAGTCACTATCTTCTGCTGTGGAGATATACTGTATGCCAATGATGTTGCATTACCCTTGTTCTTGTGTCACAGATCCTGTACCTCCATGGGGACACATACCATCTGAGATGTGTGGCAAGCCCAGTGCAGACCCAGCTTGATCAACACTTGTTGGATAAGCAAGATTTAGGTTGTGCCTGAGCGATGCCAGCAATAGTAGGCAGTGATATGACTGCTGCATAGAGGTTCTGGTTGAACAACATGCCAAATACAGAAGTGGCGGCACCTCAGAGGTGGAATAAATTCCCTGTTCAGTCTTCCAGCCCCGGACGTATAGGGCTGACATCGGAATCGGGGCTGCAGACCGTCCACTGTCTGTCCTAACTCCGCCCCTTCCTGCCCCCATCTAGCTTCCCCATAGAAACACCTTGTTTGTACGGGGAGGTTAGCCGGGGATGTATAGGGGGCCGAATAACAGGGATGGACGTCCCAGGACGTCCATCCACATTATTCATGGCTCGGAATGACCCCGTTAGTTAGCAGTTGACATAGAGCACCAGACTACTCAAACATCATCCAAACAGGACCCAGGAAGTAAAAACAAGAACAATAAAGCAGAGGCTACCCCAATGGAGACAGTGATGGTGCGGCAACAAGAAACCTGCCTTCCCAATCCAAAGTCCCTGGTTTGAGACTAGCCTACCCTGGGATTAAACCAATGTGGAGACGTTCTAATGTCATGTTTTGGATGAGAGCAATAAGGATGCAAAAGAACATGTTGCTGTACATTGCAATGTCTTAGGCAACAGATGCATATCCTGAGCAGAAAGGTTCAGGAAAGTCACCAATGAGACTTTTCTGTTCTGTCTCCTGTCCATGTAAGTGACAGAGGATACCCCCTGAGACAATGACTGATGTTCCCTATTGTGGTGCCAGGTCACAAGCAGAGGAGCATTACAACAGAGCACACAGGATCACTAGGGTAATCATTGAAAAGACATCTGGGAAGCTGAAGAACCGCTTCATGTGCCTGGATCTGTCAGGAGGGGAACTCTTGTACAGCCCTGCAAAGGTGTGTTAGATATTGTTGCCTGTTGCATGTTACACAACTATGAATTATGGTGAAGGCACACTCTGTCAGATGCACAGAAAATACCAATGGAAGAGCCAGATGCAGAGCAAACTGACACCAGACATGCATATCAAAGAGGATTGATGGCAAGAAATGGCCTTCTACAAAGACATGTCATATGAAAGTGTGCGTTTAATAACCAAGGACATGCATATGAATTACATAGAGGCCAATCCCATACTACCCTCCCACCAGTAATGGACCTACACACTCTCAGAAACCCCCCATCAAATTCCCTCCATACTGTCCCACATGCATACCCTTCACTCTCCCATACCTCACACACCTGCCCTGCATCACCCCCCAAAGTCCCCTCACACAGTACCATACATGCCATACACGCCCACCCTACACACCCATGGTGGCCACCAACCTCCCAATCCCCTAAAGTCCTTCCCCTCACACATCTCAAAACACTCCCACACCCCCATCCCTCATGCTCATCACACAACCTCCTCCCAAGCACCACTAATGGCCCACCCCTCCCTGTGCAGTGCACACAGGCATGCACCTGAGGACAAGAATCTAAGACTTAACCTGTCCACACTCCCTCCCACGGCCCTTGCCTCTCCTCCCCCTAACTGAGAAATCATGCACCTGTGCCTGCATCATGATAATAGTAGGGTTGCTATGTGTCTTGTTGCTCAAGTCAGAGGAACTGCTACTGTCACCATCATGCACATCTGCTTCTTCTATGGCATCATGGAAAGGGGGGACGTGAATAGCAGCCCCCTCCCACGAGGAAAAGGCCAAAGATTAGACATTTGAGGTGGTATGGGATTGCCCCAGTGCATGGCACAGTGAGCAATGGTGGTGGTGATGGAGCTGCAGCCAGCACAATGGTGGGACCTCCTCATTTTGGCTAGACAATGGCTGCATAGAGTTGACAGATGACGCATCTAGATGTTCAGTGGCTGCCGGTTGGCATCCTGAAGTGTGACTGATTGCCACAGGTGCTCCAGTTTCTTTTCATTCTGCATCCTATGAATGCTGTTCTGCTGCAGAAATATGTCTGAACATTGTATCAACTTCCAAGATTGTCATTATGCACTGAATTGCTCCTGCCCTTTACCAGTGCTACCCTCATCCCCATGTATAATCACTTGATATGGAGATGGTAGTTGTAGCTCTATCTCATCTCTCTTTCTCTCTCTGGCAAGGGTGGATCATGGCACTCTGGTAGGCAACCTCTGGCACACTGGGCTGGCCAATCACCACCACAGAGGGGCAGGCAGCAAGACTGGTGTCCTCTTGCTTGATGTTGGCTTCAGATGGATCTTCCGGAGGCATTGTGAGCCAGGGGCATGCCTCAGCACTGGATCAGCAGGACACCATTATCTGTACATGGACAAAGCAATGACATCAGCAACTATGTATGTGATGCCTGTCATCCACAAAGAGATGTCATTGTTGCATGCAGGTAGCCAACATGGATGCACTGCAACTATAGTGCTCTCAAATGTCAGACAGTGGATGGCATCTACTAGGAATGTGCATTAGTTTGAAACAAAATGGGAAATAGCAATGAAATTATCTAGTTTCAGACTTCAAAATGGTTGTGCAAACTGCTTGAACAGAGGTAAATGTTGATTCCAAACAAGATACTTCTCCTCTACTTTTGATATGATTGCCACACAAAGTTGGATCTGCTCTTCAAATTTTACTACGTCATGCTGAGGTTCAATCTTAGTAATAACGGTGGTTTCTAATATAGCAAAAGCTTGCAGCAGTGCATTGAAAAGAGTCAGCATGTTGTGCTACAGGAGAATTTAGAAGACATTCAAATCCAAAAATAAAATTTGCTTATTAGAAGTGCTGACCTTCGAAGAAAAAAATTTAACAACACAATCACATTCCATTAAATAATTTACTCCAGCATTATTGTATTGTTTAAGTAAATCATCATTAGATTGAGTTATGGTGTCCATCTTACCATTAAACAAAGAATTAGAACCAGAGATAGGATTTTGCAGGTTTAAACACTTTCCCGGTGCTTGAAGAAAAAACAGAAGCTTTAATTCTTGAGACAAGGACTTTCTCAGATTGTGGTACACTTCCGTTACTTCCTGATGACTTCAACAAAGATACTGACGATTGCTCACCACCAGATTAGGATCATGCAGCTTCTTCTACAGTGAAAAACAACTCCTCATAGGATGAAGAACATGATTTCTGCCGTCCTATTGGGGTAGCAGCCCTAGGAAATTGTTTTATCCTCTTCTAGTGATCTAAATTTTTTTAGAAAAATCTTTCTTCAATATCTTGGATGATTTCACCACCTCTGGACTGGGGGCAGGGTAATCATTGAGGGTAATTTAATTAGGGTTGGCTAGATTTGTGAACATTTTTAATGAGCGTATTTCATGCCTGTTTTACAAAGTAAAGTAGAATTTGTAAGAACACATATAAATTATAGTATTTTATAATTTATGTGCATAAGTTTGTGCTCTACCCATTCCGCACCCAAACTGTGCCGCTGTGCACACCCACAATGAATATACGTGCCATTGATCCAATATATGTGCTTTCAGAATAGCGAGTGACTGCATTATGTGCATAAGTGGTCAGTTACACACATGAATCACTAAAATGCCATGATTTTCTGAGTAAACATATGCAGAAATGTAGAAGCGCCTTATGAAATTACCCCATTACGTACATCCATGTGTAAATGTATCCCTTTCTAAAATCACGATTTACATGTGGATGTCATTCCGCGTGTAAATACAGGATTTTCCACATGAAAATTGTGAATAAGGCTTCTAAAATAACCCCCAAAGCATGTTAACATCAACTGCTAAAGCATGTTTAGCACAAAAACACTGGCCCATGTTAATGAAATGCAAATGAGTTTTGCATTAACTCACTAGCAGTAAAGTTAGCGTATTAATAAGGATACTATTGCAAAAAATATAATTATACCTCCCCAGGGTGTAGTTACATTTTTTTTAAGAGATTTGCTATTACTCTCCCCCTACCCGCCCAAATAGATTTCTCTGTAGTGTATTAGCTAAGTTCCTGCGTGTAATTAGCCTAAGGGGATGGGTGTGCCTGGAAACATTTGTGCATGATGGCATTTCCCATGCTGCCACCCCCCATGCAAACAGTAAGAATGCATTGGAGGGGGCCAAAAACTGCAATGCAGCTCTGAGAGATCAGATAAGATCAAGTAAGTGCTGTATTGCAGTTTAAAGAGCATTACAGTCGTATATGTCTATTACTCACCCTCCCCCCTCCCCCCAAGTCAGTAGTTTGTGGAAGCACATTTAGGCAGCAAATACAACAGTGACCCTGTAGAATAAATCTCCAACTCTGCACATGTAGATTTGTCAAGATTAGACCACTCTTTACAAGACAGTTCAACCTCTATCAGGTTCCTTTTGACATAAGTCTTTAATTTGTGCCACAGATTTTCAATTTATTTATGTATTTAAAAAAATTGTATTCCGCACTAACACCTGGGTGGATAGCAAAAAATGTACATAAAATTTACACCTAAAGACACTAACCAAACCTAAATAACAGAACATGAACATGCCTCGAAAACATATAAACTTGCAAGCTTGTTAAGATGCAGAAAATAGCCTGACATCACCTATGTGAAGATTAGTTTATGCAAAAGGCTGAAAAGGCTTGCCGAAATAAATACACCTTCAATTTCTTTTTTGAAATATCAGAATATCTGATATGTAATGCAATTCTGCTGGCAAAGCATTCCAAATTTGTAGGGCAGCCATGGAAAATATCCTGTTACGAAACACCTGAAAATGGATCCGCTGAAATAACGGAACATCTAGCAGTAAAGTCTCCTGTGAGCATAAAACACCATGAGGACAGTAAACTCGGAAAGAAGCTGACAAGCTAAGTGGGGCTCTAGGACTGAAACTGAGGTTGGAGTTCTGACTGGATCACGCATAGACATTTACATTTTTTTCCTTTGCCACTCCACTGTAACTCTGGCTGTGTGCTTCAGCTTTCTTGGAGAAGGCAGCAGCTCATTTTCAAGGACCTTTCTGTACTTTTCTCCAAAGGCATTGGAAAGAGATGGGCCACCTAGGCCCTGGCCCCACCAAAAATCACAGCATGGCAGGCAGCGGGGACCCCATCCCCTGTGGGCAGAAGAAAAGCCCCTTCCTGTCTGCCCATGGGAGATCAGATCCCAGCAGACAGAGAAGAAGGGTCTTTGCTATGATCGCAGCTTCTATTCTTCTTCTGCCCACAGGAGATGGGATCCCCACAGACAGCCTACTGCTTGCCAGCCACAATCATTGCAAAGATTCTTCCTGACTGCCCGCGAGGATCGTGGGCAGACAGGAAAGGTGTTTGCAATGATCGCGGCCGGCAGGCAGCAGTCTGCCAAAAGTGATCCCATCTACTCTCCCCCCTCTCCCTCCCCCCGAGGAGAAGAAAAGCCACAATCACAGCATAAGAAATGCCATACTGGGCCAGATCAACGTCCATCAAGCCCAATATCCTGTTTCCATCAGTGGCCAATCCAGGTCACAAGTACCTGTCAGGTTCCCAAAAAGGTATACAGATTCCATAATGCTTATCCCGAGGTAAGCAGTGGATTTCCCTGGTCCTCTTTAATAATGGTTTATGGACTTTTTCTCCAGGAACTTGTCCAAACTTTTTTTAAACTCTCTACACTAACAGCTTTTAATATATCCTCTGGTAATGAATTCCAGAGTTTGGTTACTCATTGAGTGAAAAAATATTTTCTCTTATTAGTCCTAAATGGATTACATTGTATCTTCATTGAGTGTCCTTTAGTCTTTCTACCCTTTGATGTAGTAAACAACAAATCTACATTTATCAGTTCCACTCCATTTAGTAATTTATATCTCTCCTCAGACGTCTCTTTTACAAATTGAAGAGCCCTAACCTTTTAAGCCTCTCCTCATAGGGGTATCCTTTCATCCTCTTTACCATTTTGGTGGCTCTTCTCTGTACTTTTTCTAATTCTGCTATATCCTTTTTAAGATATGGCAACCAGTATTGCAAAACAATATTCAAGGTGCAGTCGCAGAGACATTAAAATAGCCTTGGTTTCGTTCTCCATTCCTTTCCTTATGATTCCTACAGGGCCAGTGCTAGAGTCTCCAATGCCCCCCTGCAACCTATAAATTGACATCCCTCCCTCATTATTATTAATGTTGGCTACACCCCACCCTCCTTTTCTCAAAATCCTTTGTGAACTCTTTTCACATGATGCTAGTATTTTCCCTTCAAATCCAATGTTGTAAGAAAATTGCAGTGACAGAGCAAATGCATAGCCAGAATAAAAATAACTATTTAGCAGTAAATACTTACTTAGCCTTATACAAACAGGCTGTGATAGTCCAAAAAAAATCTGATTTTGATCATCTCACTAACAATATCATAAACATTCTCCAGTAACAGGTATATTGTGAACAAATATAAAACCCTATAAAAGTCACCAAAGATCTACAAGGTCAAATCTACCATATCATACCAGCATAAACTTCCAAAACTCATAGAAGGGGCCTACCCAGAAAAAAGCAGCACTATAAATACTGCAACAGGCCCTAGAATATCCATACATTTATTTGAAAAGCTGAACAAGTCAAATTACTACAATATAGATCCTTACATACAAATTCCATGTTAACAGAACACCTGGCCTCGATCACACACTCAGAACACAGACCCTCACCAAATATAGAATAAGCAACTACGTACAATCCAAAGTAAAAATAAAAATATGTAGACAAAAATTAAACTGAAAGCCCAAGAAGCCAGACTCTGCATCCGATTCAACAACAGATAAATAAGAGATGCAGTTTCCCATACTGAGAAATATATAAAGACAGCGCAAAGTCCAATCACTAAATTGAAAATAAAATGATTTTTCTTCCTTTGTTTTCTGAGCATCTGATTCTCTGATCATGCTGGTCCCGATTGAGGCTTCTGCTTTCCTCTGTCTTCTCTTAGCTTTCTCTCTAAAGTCTATAGTTCTTCTGCTATATCTTGTCTCTCCTTTTGTTTTCTTCACTTCCTTCCATCTTGGATATTGATTTTTTTTTCTTTTCAGCTTTCTTCCATTTATTTCTCTCTCTCTCTCTCTCTCTCTCTGTCATTATTCCTTACTGTCCAGTTCTTTTTTAGCCATCTACCTATCGCTTTTCAACCTTTACCCCACTCCTCCCATTCCCTTGCTCTTCTTCCCTGGTCCATTATTCCCCAGTCTTTTGCTCATTCTCTATGTCTATCATCTCTCACTCCCCTCCCCCTCCCCCCCATCTAGTGTCTCTCTCTTTCCCTCCATCCAGTAGCCTGAGGCAGAGGCAGACTGTCGGGGCCTGCCTGGTTCACAGCCCCAGGCCTGCGACAACATGGTCTCCCTGCTTCTCCTCCATTGAGACAGTCGACACTCAGCAACGGCGTTTCTTTCCTCCCCAACACACACAGTATCTGCCCCTCTCCCTTTTCAATCCCATAGTTTTTGCTTTTCCCCACCTGACTCAGAATATACCAGGATCAGTTTCCTTCCAGTTCCAGCTCCTTTCCAGTTCCCCCCCAGCATAAACCCATTTCCTGTCCAGCCTCAGCATCAGCCCCCTTCCAGTCCCAGTACCTCCATTAGTATTAGCCTATGTCCAGTTCCAGTAATCCTGCCCAATGTCAGTCCCCTTTGCAGTCCTCCCTTCCCAGTACCTTTCAATGTCACCCCCCTTGCATTTCCAGCACCGCCACTAGTGTCCATTCCCTTCCAATCCCCCTCCTTCCACACTGTCCAGCCCTTTCTAGTCTAAAACCATCCCAGGCATCAGCTCACTTCCATTTCCAGTGCCCCCCCCCCCATGTCAGTTCCCTTCTAGTCACCCTCATCTCTGTCTATCCCACTTCCAGTGCCATCCCTAAGTGTTAGCTCTCTTCCAGTCCCAGTGCCCCCTCCCTTCCAGCCCCCCCCCCCAATTACCCAGCCACCTTCCAGTTCCATCCCCAGGTATCAGCTCTCTTCCAGTCCCCACCTCCCCCCAATGTCAGCTTTCTTCCAGTCCTCTCCTTCCCCTCTTTTCAGTTCTCTTCCAGCCCACCCCCCATATCAGTTCCCTTCCAGCCCCTTCCTTCCCTCCAGTATCTGCTGCCATCAGCATCCCCGACCCCCTCACTGATTTGTCACTTGAGAGAGCTGCAGGAACACTTCCCTGCTCCCACGGCTTTGGTATTTTATAAATTGCTGGACCACGGCATTTCTTGTAAGAAATAGGAAATGCTTATTAGTGCTGAAAATGCAATGGTCCCACAGGGGAGCAGAGAAGTGTTCCAGCGGCTCTCTCAAGCAGCAAATTAATGAGGGGGTGGGCAGATAGCGATGGCACCCCCTGCCATCGGTGCCCCCTGCTGGGTAGTGCTGGCCCTGATTCCTAGTATTCTATTTGCTTTCTTGGCCGCCGCTGCACACTGGGCAGAGGGTTTCAATGTAGATTCCATGATGACGCCTAAATCCTTTTCCTGGATGGTGGTTCCTAATGTGTAACCTTGCATCATGTAACCGTAGTTTGCGTTGTTCTTCCCTAAGTGCATAACTTTGCACTTCTCCACATTAAATTTTATTTTCCATTTGGACATCCAGTCTTTCAATTTATCAAGGTCCTCTTGCAATTTTCACAATCCTCTTGTGTTTTAATAAATTTGAATAATTTTGTGTCATCTACAGATTTGATCACCTCACTCATTATTCCAATTTCTAGGTCATTTATTTATTTATTTATTTATTCAACAAACATTTCTATACCGCACTTTCCCATGGATCAAGTGCGGTTTACAATGAACAGTGGTTTACAAGGTATGGTAAAATACATACCTAGTCAAATTACATAGAACAACTGTGAATTTTTTACAGTTAACATGGTAACTATATACATACATTTATGAAGATGTTAAAAAGCAGCAGGCCCAGCATAGATCCCTGGGATTCTCCATTATTCACCTTTCTCCATTGAGAAAATTGGCCATTTAGCCCTACTCTTTGTTTTCTATCTTAACCAGTTCGTGATCCACAATAGTATAGTGCCTCCTATCCCATGACTTTTTAATTTCGCCAAAAGTCTCCCATGGACCTTGTCAAAAGATTTCTGAAAATCCACCTACACTATATCGATTGGCTCACCTTGTTATTTATTCATAGCTTCAAAAAAATATAATCGATTAGTAGGACAAGACTTTCCTTAGCTAAAGTAAATTTATTCTTTATAATGGTTTCTATCATTTTGCCCAGTACTGACATCAGGCTTACCAGTCTGTAGTTTCCCGGATCACTCCTGGAACCCTTTTTAAAAATTGCCGTTACACTGTCCATTCTCTCATCTTCAGATATTACAGATGATTTTAATGATAGTTCACAGATTACAAGTAGGTCTGCAATCTCATATATCAGTTCTTTTAACACCCATTTGGTCCAGGTGATTTGCTACTCTTCAGTTTATCAAATAGTTGTAATACATCTTCCCAGTTTATCGATATGTCTTTCAATTCTTCCGATATATCACCTTCCCTGCATCTTCTTCAGTAAAGACTGAAGCAAAGAATTCATTCATTCTCTCTACTATAGCCTTGTCCTCTCTTAGTGCCCTTTTTACCCCTCTGTCATCTAATGGTGTATATCAGATCCCAGCAGGCAGAACATGAACGGTCTCTGTCTGCAGAGCGGGGCTAGAGGGGGAGTGAGAGTGGAGCTTGGGGCAGTGCTTGGGCCCCCGCCCCCTAAAGAAAAAGCCCTTCTGCCATCCCTACTTTTCTCTGTTCATTGTCACTTCTATTCTGGCAAGTGTTCCAGTCGCTGCCAATGAGAAACATCCCCATAACATTGTTTGTCATTTAATATAAACTTAATATACCATTTTTTCACCTCAGAGAAGATAGGACAGGCTAAAATTGCAGGGATATAACAAGTCTTTAATAACTTGAGTGCTCCAGTGAATTGTGATGCATTAGAACAAGGAGTCAGGGTTAAACTTGACAGCAGAGGAGCTGCTGGGAATGCTCATCAGGACTGTGAATACTCACCAGGATTTTTCAGCTTACAGTTGACATCATGCAGCATACAAGGCCATACCAAGGGCTGTGGAGTGATGTGACTGCACAGGGTGCAAGTACAGAAGGAGTGCTGATATCGCTGGGCTTCCCGGAAACCTGACCAAAGCATGCGGAGGGGAGGATGGAGGGGTACCAAGTTCATCAATCGCACAGGGCACATTGTTAGCTTGGTATGGTCCTGGCAGTATAAAATGCTTCACTAGGTATTTTTCCTCTAGTATGAGTTTTTCATGTTGTCTGTGTGGAAAGCCTGGATTGTTTGAAATGTGAGAAGGTGCCTTCCACCTTTGACCATATCTTCTGGACATGCTCAAAGATTCAAGAATTTTGGTTGCCTCTGCAAAGCTTTTAGGAATTGTTCTTAATTGTCAATTAGCTATGCAGCCCTGTGTTATATTATTTGATGACACATCTGACCTGGGGATTAGAAAGTCAGGTAGGAGATTGTGGATCGAAATGGCAAGGTTGTTGAGGAAGAAATCCATACTAAACATGGGTGGCCCGACAGCCACCCTCCTTCTGACAAAGAAAGAATGCTGCGCAACTTCTCTTGCAAATGGATTGAATATGGGCAGGAGGGGGGCAGAAATTCTCATGTCTTTTCTTAGATATATGGGGGTAATATCTTCAAATGTTTACCCCCAGAGTTCAAAATAACATTCTAAATTTCTTATAGTATTAGCTCCATTGGTTAGTAGGCCTTGCGGGCAATTCGGGTAGTGCAGGAGATTAGGGGGAGTGCTTGACTAGAGGTACTATTCTCTATCATCGTATCCTGGGGTGGGGGGGGGGAGAAAGGATGAGAGTTAGGATGAATAAGTGGGAACGTATGTGTGAATGCAAAGGGGTAAAAGTGGGAGGAGTTGGTTAGATGTGAGTGGAATGGATTTTCTTTGATGTCAATTTCTTGCAACAACATAGTATATGCTTGATGTGAATGAGGGGTTTTACCCTATGTTTTTTGGTTATGGTTTTTGGATAGCAGTGAATATTGTGGTTATACTGCCTTATGAGCTGCCAGTGATTAAGCTTATGGGTTTGGGAGGGATGGGGAGGGGCAGAAGGGAGAGGCAATAAAAAATAAAAATATTTGAAGGTTTCATTATTTCCTAATGCGTGTAAGAAGCCCCACACACAGGGGAGTATCTGTTAGGTTTTCTTTGCCACTAACAGTTTTGTGACCAACCAAGCCATCAAGATTTTTAAAATATAAATACTGACAACCTATCACAAAAACAGCAAATAAATAACACTGGTCTGGTCTTGACTGATATCTCAAGAATCGTGGCCTTTTCTTCTTCCTCTGCCCGAGGGAGATGGATTCCCTCTGGGCAAACTACAGCAGTTGTGACTTGGGCTTCTGCCCGTCACTACCTAGACACTCCTGGCCACAGCCCCATTCCTCATACCAGCATGACTGGGACACCCATGGACTCTTCTTCCTTCTTGTTTTGGGGAGGGAGGTGAAGCCAGCAGACACATTTGTTTGCACATGTATAGGGCCACACACAATTTTTCCAGCCTGTAACCTCAACAATTAGAGCTACACATAAGCAAAACGCACCTAAAATACTCAGCAAGTAACAAACTTTTAAAAAACAAAGAGATCACAGCATCAAATGCTTACCTTGCACAACTGCAAAACACATCAAAATTGCTATTAAAAAATGCTAAAAACTCTGGAAAACGCCACTTAAGGACAATCTCATATCTGGTATCCGGAAGCAGGAGCAGCCTGCCTGTAGTATCATTTTTAAAACAGGTTGCCCTGGTTAAGGGCATGTCAAGTTAGATTGTAATCGCACCAGAGGCGAGCTGGCAATCAAACATCACAATGGGGGAGTTCCATCAAATGGCAGCCTGAGGCTTTGCATAAGCTTATACATCTTTGGAGGCTCATTTTATGGTGTTTTCCAACATTTTTAGCATTTTTAATAGCAATTTTGATGCATTTTTACAGCCGTGCAAAGTGTGAGTTTTATGTTGTGGTTCCTTTGGTTTTTAAAGTTTATATTTACTGGCTTTTTTTTACTCCCCTGTTGATTTGAATGTGTGCTAGAGAGCTTTTGGCTCCCTTAAACATATGTTCATGACGTTTATGACTTGTGAGGGGGACACAGCTGTTTCATTGCACTTAGATCACTATTTAAAGTGCAGAATTAATGTACTTAGCTATTTGTGCTGAAAGCTGACAATTGATTACAGCCTTGAGAGGGTAGTAAAGGCTGTTTCTGCCACCTCTATATGTAAGAATTCTCTGGATTTTGACTGTCTGCTGTATAAGTCTAGTTCCCCCAGCAGCTTGTTTTTGCCTAATGTAGAGCTCCTGAGGGTGTGTGGCTCTGGTTATTTCGAAGTACTGTACCTGGTCACGTAAGTAGTTAAGTTGACTGTTACCTCAGTTAGTATGTAGTTGTTGGAATATGGTAATATGTTTTTTCGTTATGCAGATCCCGCCTTTGAGGCTTAGGGTTGGAAATCTGAACATTCCTCTCGAATGAGAGTGATAGGAACAATTTGGTTTTACCTTTGTTTTTCACTTTTATGGCACTTTGGGGTATGTTTACTAAACCGGGCTAACGGTTAACCCGGGCTATCTGCAACTAGGTCCCATTGAATAATATGGGATTTAGTGGCAGATAGCCCGGGTTAACCGTTAGCCCGGTTTAGTAAACATACCCCTTTGTGTCATTGTGTCTTATTCAGCATTCTCCTCACAGACATATTTTCTTCACATCTTCCCACTATGATATAATTGTTTTTCGGTTCTACCTCTTATATGCTTTACTTTCTTCATTGAGTCTTATTCTATGTTCTCCTTACAGTTATTATCTTATTGTTACATAAACTTTTATTAATAATAATTATGTCACAGTTTTTGAATTTGTGTCTCTGTAATTTATTGTTTTGGTTTTTGATTTTAGTTCATACTCTTTGTTCTCCTCGCTTTTTGTAATATTTTAATGTTCCCAGTTTTTATGTAATAAGCTTTAAGATTTATATGTCATGTCACACAGGTTTCTTCATTTGTGTTCTGACATACTGCATTTTATGTCTTCTGTTATATGTGACAGACATTGCTATAATTTGCTATGATTTGTAATAGAAGTTGACCCCTGAAGCAGACTTATGCCAAAACATCGGATCTTTATAGAATTTATTAATGTATGATTTGTGATATAAGTTTTCTGTGACCTGTTTTATTGTGTGCTGGCTGTAAATAAAATTATTTGTTATCTGTTGGGATTGAAGTTGCTACCATTTCTTTTGTATGTTATTATGTTTTATGGTGATTTTGACTCTTTTTTGCTGCAGCCCCCTTGTTACTCGTCATGCCAAAAAATTCAGATTCTGCTGTCCTTTCAGTGATATAAGTTCCCTCTCTTACTAGGCACTCTATAAGTAATGCAAAACTTTGCATAAAAGACACTCAGAAGCTATATAACAAACCTACCAAACCAAAAAAACACTAAGGGGCTTGTTTACAAAGCCGCGGTAGCGGTTCGCGATCATTATCGGAGCCGCGGCCCCATTGATTTCAATTATTTATTTATTTATTTATTTATTTAACATTTCTTTTATACCGCGCTATTACAATCAGTGCGGTGTACATTGAACAAGAACATACTACAATGCATACAAGTAACATTGAGTTTACAATGAACAGGGAAATTCAACAAGGGACAACCGGGAGAACTATGTACAGGTTAACTTAATGCTTAATGCTATATACAATATTATAAACTCGTTTGGATATTGCATGTGCTTTTCGGGTGGTTCACCATAGGACTAGAGAGAAGTTTGACCAACTAGCCCTTTTCTGGTTGTATTGGGGTGCTAGTTTTGCTAATGTCTGGGTTGTCTTCTGGGTAGCATTTTGTGAACAAATGGAATTTCAATGCTTTTCTGAATAGAATTAGGCTTTTTATAGCACGGATTTCGTGGGGAAGCGCATTCCAGTTTAAAGGAGCAAATAAGGAGAAGGCCCTGTTGGAGGTGGCCTTAGTGCACTTCGTTATCATTTTAGGGACTATTAAGGTGTTCATTGAAGTGGGTCTCCTTTTTCTATTTTCCAGGGTGCCGTGAATAAGCTTGCTGATTGGCGTAGGGGGGTGGTTATTTAGGGCCTTGAAAGTAAGGACTAAAGACTTATACTGGAGTCTGGCATGTAAAGGTAACCAATGCAGATCTTTCATGATGGGTGTTATATGGTCAGATCTTGACGAGCCGGAAAGGACTCTTGCAGCTGTATTCATAGCTAGGCGGAGCGGATTTAAAGTTGATTGAGGGAGACCATGGAGGATGATGTTAGCAAAATCCAGGTGTGGGAGGACTAATGCCTGGAAGGTTGTTCGGAAGTCGGTAGGATCTAGTAGGGGGCGGAGGTGACGTAACGTTTTGATCTTATGATATATAGTCTTTGTGACGTTCTTCACATGTGTTGTCATATCCAGGTGCTGGTCCAATGTGATGCCAAGATAACGGATTGTAGCTTTTGATTTCAACTCTACGTTGTTGACGAGTAGTGATGGGGGAGGTATGAACTTACGGTTCCTCGTGACGAAAAGGACGTCAGTTTTGCTATGGTTAATCCGAAGGTTTTGTGATAGCAACCATTCGGCAACAGCTTCAAAGCAGTTGATTATTGGGGAAAATACTGGATGGTCAATTGCGAATGGCATGTATAGGAGGATGTCATCTGCGTAAGCGAGGCATTGTACGTTAAAGGATCTGATCAAGTCGCATATCGGTTGCATGTAGATATTGAACATCAGTGCCGATAAGGACGATCCTTGGGGTACTCCCTGAGATTGCAGGAATGGTTCTGATGATGCGTGACCTGTTTTTACTTGTTGCCACCTGTTAGATAGGTAGGATTTACACCATTCAAGTGCTGTGCTTTGAATCCCCTTATCTTTCAAGCGTTGTAGGAGTATGTCATGACTCACAGAGTCGAAGGCGGCGGAGATGTCCAGGAAGATGAGGACGAATCCCTGTTGTATGTTATTTATTCCTGTTACCAAGACGTTGAATAGGGTTGTAAGGACTGTGTCGACTCCATGTGCTTCCCTGAAGCCGTGTTGAGATGGATCTAGTGGTGCTTCAGTGTCAATGTGATGCTGGATTTGTTGTTGGGTGGCTTTCTCAATGATTTTTGCAAGCTGTGGGATGCTCGAGATAGGCCTGAAGGATTCAACCTTGGATGGGTCAAGCCTGCTGTTCTTCAGTAGGGGCCTGATGGAAGTGTGTTTCAGACTCTGCGGGAATGAACCTGTTGAGAAGGACTGGTTCAGTATTTTGCTCAATATTTGACTGAGGTCATGTCGCAGGTCCTTGATCCAGCTGGCTGGGCAGGGGTCATTAGGAGCTGTACTGGGATTGATAGAGGCAATAATGTTCACAATCTCTCTATTTGATACAGCAGAGAAATTGTGTAGTGGCATCACATGGGATGCCTTAGATGAAGTGGAGGCACTATTGACACTTATGTTTGAGTTGGTTTTAATCATCTTTGATTGCAGGTAGTTTGCGTAGTCCTGCGGTTGAGGCATAGGGGGTTGGGCTGAAACCGGTTCTCCTGTTATGGATTTTACTATACTGAACAGTGCATGTGGTTTATTGATGGAGCGTTTTAGTAGGTCTGTGTGGTAAGTTTTCCTGCTCTGTGTTATCTTCGCTCGGTGGGTAGTTAGGTATGAGTTGTATGCTGCCAGCGCCTCGGGGGAGTGAGTTCGTCGCCACTGTCGCTCAAGCTTGCGTAGATGGTGGAGAGAAGTACGAAGGTCTGTAGAGAACCATGGAGTATGTTCACGTTTTCGAATTCTCTTTTCGGTGAGTGATGGACAGGAGGCAGCTCTCAGGTTCTCGTCCCATTTGGATATGAGATCATCTAATTCAATGGTTGTGTTGGCCATGAGTGGTCGGAGATTCTCTAGGACTACGCTCTGGTTGAGTGGTCGGAAGCGGGCTGTGTGAGTTCCAGATGTGTTAGAAGACCTTCGGCTCTTGCTGGATGTAATAATGGGTATATTGAAACTGAGTAGACTGTGGTCCGACCAGGGCACTGGTGTTACAGACAGCGCAAGAGTTAGGGGTACTGTGGCGATGGAGAGAGGTGCGAAGATGAGGTCTAGTTTGCCACCTTTAGTATGGCAATGGGGCCGCGGCTCCGATAACGATCGCGAACCGCTACCGCGGCTTTGTAAACAAGCCCCTAACTCTCAGAATTCAAATAGCAACAATCCGGCCTTTGAAAAGTCAGCACTTCAAATGTTACACCAGGCTTTAGAAGACCAACCATTTCCTATTGGGAAAACAGAACAAGCCAGAGTGCTACAGATCCCTACACAGAAACTACATGCTAGAGGAATGTCTCACCTGAGTCACATGTGCAGAGCACAGACACACCCTTGCCGAATACAGAGCAAAAGACCACAAATTATAAACCGAAAGAAGCAGAAGAAAACCAAACAGGAAACTCCAAGAAGCCTGACTGCATGCAATGCAAGACCAAGGAAAGAAAAAAGAGCAGCAAAGGAGATGCACACAATACATTTCCATCTGTGCTGAACAAGCTACAGAGAGAGAGCTGCACATAAGCCAAGCACTAAACTGAAAATACTTCATTATCCTCCCTTCCTTAACGCTCAAGGCAGAGTACCATCTATTAAAAACAATACATTACATATTATTCATCATAATTAAAATACTCATCAACACCACAACTCACGTTTCCTTCCTGTGTCCCATCTTCCCCGTTATTGGTCAGCTCCAGCTCCTAAACCTAAAGTAACTTAGAGCTCACAGCTAATCACCTGGGATTTCCTTGACCCTTTTCTCAAACCACAAGTCTTCCATTCGAATCTCATATGGGAGCTTATTCCAGAGCACTGGAACCACAAAGCTAAATGCTGATCAGGCCAACTCACAAATTTGTAGGAAGTACCTTATAAATCCTGTTGTGACAACTGAAATACCCATTCTAATTCACAGCGTACTAATAATCCCCTCAGGTATTTTAGATGCCCCAACTTGATGACTTTGTACGACATCAATCATTCTAGTAAAGTACCAACTATATCTATCACTTATTACACTATACTATCCTACCACTATTAGCCCCTGTCCCCTAAAAGGGCTCACCAACTCCACTACTAAATCTTACACAGAGAGCTGGCAGACTGCGTTCTCAAAACCTAATAGTGAAAATACCACCCAAGAACTCAATAACAAAATACGAGAAAAAGACCTCAGCATGCATTCGATCTACCTCTACATAGCAGAAATCTGCCTAAAGGGGAAGAGCCTTGTTACATCACGGGCCAAAAAACTCCTTGAATTACTACAAATTATGATTTTTATTATCAAAACTCGTTAAAAAATGTAGTTGACATTTTTCAAATTTATACTTAATTCAAATTGGAGTGGAGGAGTGGCCTAGTGGTTGGGGCAAGGTACTTCAGGCCAGAAGGTCAGGGGTTCAAATCCCACTAGAGGACAGCAACCTTGGGCCAGAAGGACTGGGGTTTCTAGTCCCACAGGTGCTCCTTGTGGTCTTGGGCAAGCCACTTAACCCTCCATAGCCCATGTTCCTTGTAAAATAGTTATTTCCAAGTTATAATGCCCTGTTCAATGTAATTTCAATTTGTTCAATGTAAACCACACTGATGCAGAAGAGCACAGTATATAAGATAATGTAAATAAATTAATCATTAACTTTTATTATTTTTGTCATTTATAATACCTGCCCTAGCGTGGCCTCATACTCCAGGTTAGCACCAGAGACAGAATCATAGCAGCAGCCTTAAGCCACTCTGCTATTGGCAAAACTTTCTTCAGGCATATTCGGGAGAGGAGGAAAATCAGAGATGGAATTACAGGACTCAGAAGTGCTGGGAACGGATTTGTGAAAAGTGACATTGAAAAAGCAGAATTGCTAAACAAATACTTCTTCTCTGTTTTTACTAAAGAAAATCCTGGAGAAGGACTATCTGTGACTCCCAAATATAAAAATGGGAATGAAGTAGATACCACACCATTCACAGAAGATGATGTGTTAGAACAACTTGCAAAACTGAAAGTGGACAAGGCCATGGGACCGGATGGGATATATCCCAGGATACTGAGAGAGCTCAGAGAGGTTCTTGCAGGGCCATTAAAGGATGTTTTCAACAGATCCTTGGAAACAGGAGTAGTTCCTCAGGACTGGAGAAAGGCGGATGTGGTACCTCTTCACAAAAGTGGTGACAGGGAAGAAGTGACAAACTACAGGCCCGTGAGCCTTACCTCGGTGGCGGGAAAAGTAATGGAGGTACTTCTGAAAGAGCGAATAGTGGTCTTTCTCAAAACCAACAGGTTGCATGATCTGAGGCAACATGGTTTTACCAAAGGAGGATCTTGCCAAACAAATCTGATTGAGTTCTTTGACTGGGTGACCAGAGAACTAGATTAGGGGCATGCGATGGATGTCATCTACCTGGATTTTAGCAAAGCCTTTGATACTGTTCCTCCTAGGAGGCTTAGCAATAAACTGACCAGCCTGGGGATGGGTCCCAAGGTGGTGAACTGGATCAGAAATTGGTTGACTAACAGACGACAGAAGGTGATGGTAAATGGAGCTCACTCGGATGAAAGGAGGGTGATTAGCGAGGTGCCCCAGGGTTCGGTCCTGGGCCCGGCACTGTTCAATGTATTTGTGAGTGATATTGCTGAAGGACTGCATGGAAAAGTCTGTCTTTTTGCAGATGACACGAAAATTTGCAACAGAGTGGACTCCCCTGAGGGAGTGGATAACATGAGGAAAGATCTGCAAAAGCTGGAAGAATGGTCTAATGCTTGGCAGTTAAGATTTCATGCGAAGAAGTGCAGTGTCATGCACTTTGGAAGCAGAAATCCAGGGGAAATGTACACAATAGGGAGCGAGAGGTTGCTGTGCACGGACCAGGAGAAGGACCTTGTTGTGATTATTTCTGCAGATTTCGAGGTGGCAAAACAGTGCGACAAGGCAGTGGCAAAAGCCAGGAAGATGTTGGGTTGCATACAAAGAGGAATTACCAGCAGAAAGGAAGAGGTACTAATGCCACTGTATAAGTCACTGGTGAGGCCTCAATTGGAATACTGTGTTCAGTTTTGGAGACCATATCTTGCAAAGGATATAAAAAGACTGGAAACTGTTCAGAGGAAGGCGACCAAAATGATTTGTAGCCTGTGTCAGAAGCCTTATGAGAAGAGACTTGAAGACCTAAATATGTACACTCTGGAGGAGAGAAGGGACAGGGGAGATATGATTCAGACCTTTAAATACTTAAAGAGAAATAATGAGCAAACAAACCTCTTCCAAAGCTGTAAAACTAGAGGGCATAATATGAAGCTGCAAGGGGGTAAATTGAAAGAAACATAGAAACATAGAAATATGATGACAGAAAAAGACCACAAGGCCCATCTAGTCTGTCCTTCCATAACAACAACTACAACAGTCCACTTTTTACCTTTAGAGATCCTCTGTGTTGGTCCCATGCTTTTTTGAATTCAGTTACTGTCCTCATCTCTACCACCTCCACTGGGAGACTATTCCACGGATCCACTACTCTTTCCGTTAAGAAATATTTCCGCATATCACTCCTGAATCTATCTCCCTTCACCCTCATCCCATGTCCCCTCGTCGCAGAACTTGCTTTCAATTGAAAGAGGCTCTCTCCCTGAACATTTATGCCACGGAGGTATTTAAACATCTCAATCATATCACCTCTATCCCGCCTTTCCTCTAAGGTGTACATATTAAGATCCTTAAGTCTGTCCTCATATGCTTTATAATGAAGACCACTAATCATCTTAGTAGCAACCCTCTGCACCGACTCCATCCTGTTCACATCCTTTTGAAGGTGCGGTCTGCAGAATTGCACACCATACTCCAAATGAGGTCGCACCAAAGACTTATACAGAGGCATTATCACCTCCTTTTTTCTGCTAGCCATTCCTCTCCGTATGCACCCAAGCATCCTTCTAGCTTTTGCCGTCGCCTTTTCTACCTGTTTAGCTACTTTAAGATCATCGGACACAACTACGCCTAGGTCCCGCTCTTCTTTAGTGGACAAAAGTACTTCACCTCCTATACTGTATTGCTCCCTTGGATTGCTGCAGCCCAAATGCATGACCTTACATTTTTTAACATTAAATCCCAGTTGCCAAATTCTAGACCATTCTTCAAGCTTAGCTAGATCCCTCCTCATGTTATCTACACCTTCCTGGGTGCCTACTCTATTGCAGATTTTGGTATCATCCACAAAGAGGCAAACCTTACCCGACAGCCCTTCCGCTATATCACTAACAAAGATGTTAAAAAGAATCGGACCAAGGACAGATCCCTGGGGCACACCACTGGTAACATCCTTCTCCTCAGAGTGAGCTCCATTTACTTGTACTCTTTGTCGCCTCCCTTCCAACCAATTTCTAACCCAAGCAGTAACTTTAGGGTCCATCCCTAGGGTGCTCAGTTTGTTTATAAGTCGCCTGTGAGGAACAGTGTCAAAGGCTTTACTGAAATCTAAATACACCACATCTAGAGCTCTCCCGCGGTCCAACTCCCTGGTCACCCAGTCAAAGAAATCAATCAGATTTGTCTGACAAGACCTGCCTCTGGTGAATCCATGCTGCCTCGGATCCTGTAATCTGCTGGACTCCAGAAACCTCACTATTTTCTCTTTCAACAGCGTTTCCATTAATTTACTTACCACTGAAGTTAAACTAACCGGCCTGTAGTTTTCAACCACATCCTTGCTACCGCTTTTGTGTAAAGGCACCACATGAGCCTCTCTCCAGTCCTTTGGCACCACTCCCGACTCCAATGAGGCATTGAAAAGGTCAGTCAGTGGAGTTGCTAGAACGTCCCCAAGTTCCCTCAGTATTCTAGGGTGTATCCCATCCGGTCCCATTGCTTTGTCTACTTTAAGTTGAGCTAGTTTCTCACGAACACAGTCTTCTGAAAATTGTTCAAGATGTCCCTCGCTTCTGTTCTTATTTGTGGGTGTTTTCTGAGGTCCTGCTCCTGGTTCTTCATCTGTGAACACAGAACAAAAATATTTGTTAAGCAATTCCGCTTTATCCTTATCAGCTTCTACATATTCCCCCCCTGCACCCTTGAGTCTGACAATACCACTTTTGCCCTTCCTCTTCTCACTAATATATCTGAAAAATGTCTTATCCCCCCATTTTATTGCATTGGCTATTTCCTCCTCCTTTTGAATCTTTGCCTTCTTGACTACTTTGCTAGCTTCTCTAGGCAATGTCAGGAAATACTTTTTCACTGAAAGGGTGGTGGATGCTTGGAATGCCCTCCCGATGGAAGTGTTGGGGCAAATACAGTGACAGAATTCAAAATAGCATGGGACAGACACAGTGGATCAAAATAAACTTAACTAATTTCTCAACATACAGGGGTGTCCTACACGGAGCGGTGGGTGCACCCTTTAAACAAAGACATGGGGAGGGGTTGGCTGCATGGAGCGGCAGGTGCACCTACTCTTGCCATCTTACTGGGCAGACTAGATGGATCATACTGGTCGTTATCTGCCATCATTTACTATGTTACTATGTTACTACTCCTGAAATCAAAAGAACATAACTCACTAGAGGAAAGAATATCAGCACAATGTGTACCAAAATTATTTACTTTTGCAATGGGCATTTGGAATTGGTACTAACCTGGAGTGTGAGACCAAACTTGGGCCGGTATTATAAATGACAAAGAATAAAAAATCATAAAAGTTATTTATTAATAATTAATTTGAATTAAGTATACATTTGAAAAATGTCAATTGGCCTTTTTAACGAGTTTTGATAATAAAAATAATAATTTGTAGTAATTCAAGGAGTTTTTTGGCCCGTGATGTGGTAACAAGGCTCTTCCCCTTTGGACAGATTTCTACTATGTAGAGGGAGATCGAATGCATGCCAAAGTCTCCTCCTCGTATTTTGTTATTGAGTTCTTGGGTGGTATTTTCACTATTAGGTTTTGAGAACGCAGTCTGCCAGCTCTCTGTGTAAGATTTAGTAGTGGAGTTGTTGAGCCCTTTTTGGGGACAGGGTATAATAGTGGTAGGATAGTGTAGTTTAATAGGTGATTGATATAGTTGGTACTTTACTAGGAGCTTTTGTTTTGGATCTGTTTTGCTCTTACTGCGGTTTTAGTAGGTGGTTATTGACATCAATCATTTACATTTTATTCTTTGTTCTATGGAGATCCAGTGTTGTTCATCTACAACCGACAAATCATAATCCCACTGTGGACTGGTAACAGAAATAATAGCAGAGGACTTGAAGCAACTGGGATAGTTGTGCTCAGGGCCGTACCAAGCTAGAAATGCTCCCTGTGCAACTCATGAACCTGGCACACCTCTGCCTCCCCAGTCACATGCAGGAACTCGCTCTTATCAGGTTTTCTAGAAGCCCAGGGATGACATCAGTGTCTTTCCCATACTTGCGCCCTGTGAAACTGCACTGCTCGCACAGCCCTTTGTACTGCCCCGGTTGTCCGGCTTCCGTCCCTTGCACTCCACTGAAACAGCGCTCACTAAAGTATCAAATGACTTGTTCCTAGCAAATTCCAAAGGTCTTTATTCTGTTCTCATCCTTCTTGATCTTTCTGCTGCTTTTGACACTGTTGATCACAACCTTCTTCTTATCACCCTGTCATCACTCGGCTTTAGAGGCTCTGTACTGTCTTGGTTCTCCTCTTATCTTTCCCATTGCTCTTTTAGTATGTGTTCTGGTGGCTCCTCCTCCTCTGCCACCCCGCTCCCAGTTGGTGTTCCCCAGGGTTCTGTCCTGGGACAGCTCCTCTTCTCTCTCTATACCCAATCTCTTGGTGCTCTTATCTCTTCCCATGGCTTTCATTACCATCTCTATGCTGATGACTCTCAAATCTACCTCTCTTCGCCTGATAGCTCTCCAGCAATCCATGACAAGATCACTGTTTGCCTTTCAGACATTGCTACTTGGATGTCTCACCGCCGATTGAAATTAAATATGGCTAAGACTGAACTCCTTATCTTTCCCCCCAATGCCTCCCCTCCTCTACTCCCTTTCTCAGTCTCTGTGGATAACTCTTTAATCCTTCCTGTCTCTTCGGCCCATAACCTGGGTGTTATCTTTGACTCCTCTCTCTCTTTCTCCACTCATATCCAACTCATAGCTACAACTTGCCGTTTCTTCCTTTATAACATTAACATAATTCGCCCCTTCCTTTCTGATGACACTACTAAAATGATTGTCCACTCCTTGATCACCTCCCATCTTGATTACTGCAATATTCTCCTTGCTGGCCTTCCCGCAAACCACCTCTTTCCCCTTCAATCTATTCAACATTCTGCTGCTCGACTAATTTTCCGTCAGCATCGCTTTTCCCATGTCACTCCTCTTCTCAAGTCCCTTCATTGGCTTCCCATTCGCTTCCGGATCCAATTCAAACTCCTCCTCTTGACCTATAAATGCATTCACTCTTCAGCCCCCCACTACCTATCATCTCTTATCTCTCCTTACATCCCCTCTCGCGTTCTTTGCTCTTCGAACAGCCTTCGTCTATCTATGCCTTCCACTCATACTGCTAATTCTAGACTTCGCTCCTTTCACCTGGCTGCACTCTTTGCCTGGAACAATCTACCTCTGTCTGTGCGCAATGTGCCCTCTCTGGACCTCTTCAAGTGCAGATTGAAAACCCATCTCTTCTCTATTGCTTTCTGTTCTTGATTCTTGTTTTGCTCTTCTTGTTTATTGTATATTTTGTCTTACTTGATTGTATTTGTATGTTGTGATCTTCTTGACTAGATTGTGAGCTCTGATAACCAGAGACTGTCTTTTCTTCATGTATGTACAGCGCTTCGTAAGTTTGAAGCACTTTATAAATGTTAAATAGATAAATAGATAGAATAGTTGTCCCTGTGGATGGGCTCCCTTGCTGTACGGTGAGGGTAGAAAGAGCGACAGCCTTGCTGGTCCCATGATACACTAGGGACTTAATCAAGTGCAATATATTTGGGGATTGCTGAAATCCAAAGACATGGGGAAAGTAACCTGCACTGTACGGCAAGTACAATACCACCACCATCCCCAAAAGACATGCACACAAGATAATGGGAAAATAACTTGCACTGCATCACAGGTTCTGCCCTCGCAACCCAATGAGGCAGACTGGATTGACCAAGTTGGTCTTTATTGGCCACATTCACTATGTTACTATGTGACAATGTTACTATGTCCCATTTCATAAATAGGCAGCATTATTCCAGAGCAGCCATAGACGCTTAACTGACACTACTGCAATGCCCTGATTTTGTCTATTATGGTAGTCCAGATGACTCGTTATGCAAGCATGTAAGAAGATTGAAGAGAGTTTAAAATGGGGTGGCTAAACTATTGATGGCAGTAGGTCCAAGAAATCATGCTTCCCCTATTTTAAGCCTAATCCATTGGATACATTAGTCCAGAGAGTCAGTTTAAGTTGCTGGTGCTGGTTCTTAAGGCCTTTCATCAAATAGGTCCTGCTTATTTGATGGCCAAATTACAGAGATACCTCCATATGCAACCTACTTCTTCTCAGAATGTGTGCTAATTTGCTTTTACTGAGGTAAAAGCTTTTAATATGCTAGGTTCAGAGCCTGGGCTTTAGCTTGTGTTACCCCTTTTTTGTGGAATTAACTGCCAGCAGTATTGCAACTGCTGGATGACCATATGAGGTTTAGGCTATCATTAAAACCTCATGTGTTTCCTGTTGTGGAGAGGGCTCCTTGAAGGTTTTGTGGGGGAGGTTATGGACATAGCTGCAGCTCCAGGACAGGTTTGGGAACTCCTGATCTATACTCTATTTTAGGAAAAAAAGGTTCTTGGAATAGTTATACATTACTTTTCATTATTTCATATTTCACCTGCCCTTACAAAAATGCCCGAGGCAGAGTACAAAAAAGCACTCATAAAACCAATACATCAAAATACAAATAGACAGACATAACTGCAGCTATGTCTGTCTATTTGTATTTTGATGTATTGGTTTTATGAGTGCTTTTTTGTACTCTGCCTCGGGCATTTTTGTAAGGGCAGGTGAAATATGAAATAATGAAAAGTAATGTATAACTATTCCAAGAACCTTTTTTTCCTAAAATAGAGTATAGATCAGGAGTCCCCAAACCTGTCCTGGAGCCTCCCCAGCCAATCGGGTTTTCCGGATATCCACAAAGGATATGCATGAGAGAGATTTGCGTACAATGGAGGCAGTGCATGCAAATCTCTCTCATTGCAGTTATCCTGAAAACCTGACTGGCTGGGAGGCAGGTTCGGGAACTCCTGGTATAGGGAATGAATTTGTCACAACTAATAAATTTAGAGTGACCTACAGCAAAAATGTGATGCTGTATGTCCTCTGTAACCCTTCAGCCTCCCTGTTCCAGACAGCCCACGTTTGCATTGCTTGAGGAGATGAGAAAGAAGAGACCGTTTATCATTTTATCAAATTCCCCTTCTACAGCTTTCAAACCCTTCCTCACCTCTGCAAAGTTCACTCCTTTCACGCTGTGCCATTCTATGCCCTTCCGCCCAACCCTCCCACAAGCATTCACCCCCTCTCATACTGCCCAGTCATTCACTCCTTTTTCACCAGGAAATAGAATAGGAATTAGAATAGCTTTTACTGTCTGCTAGTGGCTCATTCCTCCCCTCCTGTTCCCCACACAGGCCAGGAGGAGAGGGAAATGACAGGATAGGAAAGGCTGGATTAGGGAGTCAGGTAGCTTGACTTTGCTGTTCTGGCCACTCCAGCATTTATTTATTTTATTTATTTATTTAGCTGTATTTATATCCCGCTTTTCACTGGGTCAAGGTGGTCATTTGGGGGATACATTTTTAACGTGAGGGGATATAAGACACATACACTAATACTTACAGGGAACATGGGCAGTGGAGGGTTAAGTGGCTTGCCCAAGACCACAAGGAGTGCCTATAGGACTAGAGATCCCAGTCCCTCTGGCCTGAGATTGCTGTTCCCAGGTGGGACTTGAACCCCCGGCCCTCTGGCCTGAAGTACCTTGTCCTAACCACTAGACCACTCCTCCCTCCCCCCCCCCCCCTCTTACTCTGTATATGAGCTAAGAAGGGAAGGGGCAGAAAGCAGAACAAACTGTTTTCTGCTACCTGAGATTCGCGCACTGGCCAGTAGTGTTATCCCCAAATTGCTTGACTCTAGATGACCACCTGCTCTGCCTAATGGTTGGGAAGGTTCACGCTCTTACACAATTTACTGAGATGACTCTCTTCACTCATACTGATGTCATTGTATTATAAGTTAAGTTTCAGTATTCTTAAGTCAGAGCATATAGTTTCCTGGACCATTCTCAGGCTCAGGCCTGTTTACTCATCGAGTACCATGTACTATCATCCTGGGTGACTGGTTTTTAGGGCTCTCCACCCATTCATTAAGTATTGGTTGGTTTTTAGAGTTTCTTTGTATGCCACTTGCTGGCATCACCTCATTAAGAGCCCTTTTACTAAACTCAACTAAGAGCGGACCACTAATGCACCACTCACACATGCATTAATTGCAACGTCTCCATATTAGCTGTTGGGGAGCATGTCCAGCATGTTGCTAGCAGAACATGCACTTCTCTACGGCGAGTTCATTAACAACTCCTATAGAGGAGCTGTTAGGTGCACCCACGTATGGCGACGTGTTGCTACCCAGCATGCGGCAATAACACGGGCTCACTCTGCCCATTCCCCACTTCATCTCACGATCACCAGTTAACAAGTGTATTAGCATGCCGTTCTAAAGCAGATCATGCTTTAGTGTCACAGATGCCCTATTGCTGCATGTTAAAACACCCATTAACCTGCAAACGGACTTTAGTAAAAGAGATCTTAATGTTGTGATATTGTCATCCAGAAGATGCTGCTGGTCCCTTTGGTATATTGTGAGAACATCATTTGTGAAGATCAAAGATGGAGGCCAAGACTATCAATAAAGCATATTAAATATCTCCTTGCATTCATTTCACTTATTTCCCAGAGCTAAACTTCTAGAACATTCTGGGTAGTGAGTGCTCTATCCAAAGCAGACAGGCATGGTGTGGAGCATGTTCCAAAAAAACAAGAAGGAGGTCACTAGAAAGCAACCTACAAGATGAATCTATGAAGCCTGAACCCTCATCTTTCATGAACTTGAAGTATTTTCCTTAATCTAGACCAGAACATATGTTCTATACAGTGAATACCATCTAATATACTGTCAGTCAGGAGGGAAAATAAAGGGATTCATGGTTGTCTTTCAAAGATAACTCCCAGTAGCAGGAGAGAGGAAATATTGAGACGTGATGTGATTTACTTCCAATCTTCCATTAAGAGAAGAAACAGAAGGCTGAGTGCACAAATAACACATTTACTGCAAGGCAGCCCTCCCAAAAACCCTGGGAACACTCCCAGCTCTTAACATAGAGGTTTCATATTTACTGTGCACTAATCTGGGCTCTTACCATGCACTAACTGCAAACTCTTAGCACACCTTAGTAAATAGGGCCCAAATATGGCACAAAACCCAAATAAACCATGAGGAGAGCAATTTCCAAAGCAACATATGCAGATAAAAACTGATTTACCTGTATCAATGGTCTGAAAATTGCCTTCTCCCAATGTAGCTAAAAGCTTCCCTGCTGTTCTGCGCATACCTGGGGTTAGAAGAGCCACGGCTGCCACGCAACACAAGTACTTTTAGCTGCCAGAGAAGGAGACAGTCCGGCGGTATGGTTTGGTCAAGGGACCTTGCTATTCAAATCTATCCATGCAATTTTCCAGCAAAATCTATCTCCTCAAAATCAGGTACAAATGTCTATTGTTATTTCATAGAAGTCCACCAAAAAAGCACGATACCATTACTTTTGTTGCAGTTTACAGATATACATATATAGAGCTAATAATACTTTACGTTTCGTTCCATTTTTAAATATACTTATAATCGGATGGTTTGAGACCTGTTACATTTCATATTTCTTCTTTTTAGTTGTATGATTTGGTTATGACTTGTTCTATTTTTGCAATACATTCACAATCGGATAATTTGTAACTTGTACAAAATCTGTTAAATTTCATACCTTTCCACTTGTTTTAACATACATTCATTTTCCACATACGTTTATTTGTATTGAGAGTTTTTGAAGTGGTCTATTCATGTAAAAATATTGGTTTCTCATCCATTATACAGACGTTTGTTAATATAATTCTGTTTTTGCATCTCATGGATTCTTAAATTCTATCATCTCTCTTTCCCTTTTTAGTTTTGATATGTAACATTCATGATTTTGTCAGATGCATTTTGATATGATTTAAGTTGGCCTTGGGTGCCAACTGACATCACTCCTGCTTCGTTGTTTTAAATGATATTGTGCCATATTATTCTTCTTTTCCTTTCCCTTAGCCATAAACGTGTTTAACCGTTTTGGAAACACTGGTAAAGTATTATTATTTATTGGCTAATTTATCTGTTTTATTATCACTATATTTTTAACTTACTTTCTTTCACTGGTCATATCCTTTCCTTTTAAATGGTATTTTGATTTCATATTGAATGTTCTAATCAATGTATGATTGTGTATGTTTTTATTTGGGCATTCCAACATTCTTCTCTGTATTTTCAGTTATTTATATTTTCGAGTGTAATTGGTTATTTATGATTTTATGTTCTAATTATGTATTTATTTATTTTTTTATGGAAATGTTTCATTTTAATTATTTATTGCTTATGTATTTATGTACATAGTGTGCCTGTACCCCCCTGAAGAAGAAAGATTCAAAACACGGCCTGTGTCGGGCAATTGGGCATATATTGTGAGAAATAAAGTTTTCCTTCCAATACACCACGGTTTAACATTGGACTTTTTTTTATTGTTATTTCATAGTCATGGCATATTACAAAGTATAAGTATTTGCATATCTTGATTTTGAAACATTGGGCAAAGTCCATGGCTCTAAAGTACCCACGGATTTTGATTCAAAATGGACAGTTTAAAAACTGCACAGTGAAGCTTGTAACAACAGGCAGCATAAGTTAACAGTAGAAGAAGGAGTATCAGAAGTACTTTTCTGAGATAAGGACTCTTGAAAACAACAGAGAGCAAGCGTGATCAGTGTAAAACTCCTTTGAGTTTAATCTGACCACTCAATAAGTTCTCCAGTTATTTTAGGAGTTATTAACTGGATAGCACTGTGTATCATTATCTAGTTAACATTTTGGCAGGTCCCTGGGCAATGACTGCTGCAGCATTTTTGATACTTGTATAGATTCCAGACTAGGGGCTAGACAGTTGTTGGGGAAAGCTACTGACTTTAGGGTCCCCCTACATCCAGTATCATCCCCCAAATCTCCCTACTTTTGCAAGAAGGGGAGAAAGGACAACAGATGGGGTTCCCCCACAGAAAAGGAAGAAGTTCTTTTCCTCTTAGCCATGATCCGTAAGCTTAGGGGAAGCACAGCCAGCCATCACAGTTAGAGGGCAGCCATCTTGGATCCGGCTGATCGAAACAGCTCCTTTCTAAAATGGTCCTGGGGAATTTCATGGAGAAGTAGACTAGGACACAGGTGGACATCTTTATAATTAGAAAATCAATGTACAGACCCAAAACTGTTTAATGTGAATCAAGCTAATGTCGGTGAATGAATTTTAAATAAATGGATGACTCATGACTGAAAGATAGGTGAAGAACACTGAGACTCTTAATTTTAAAACTAGGAGCAAAAACTGGAATATTGCTGTGAATATTGCTGACTTGTTTTCTAGACTACTTAGACAGTGATCAGAGCGTGCAGGCTTAGCTGCAGGTAGAAAGGCTTAACTGTGGCCTTCACAGATCCCTCAGTAGCTGGAGAAAAGGCCCTGAGAGGTCGGCCACAAAGACACAAAAGAAGAGAGTTAAGCCAATAAAGCACTGTAGGTTAATTAATGTGGCAAGGTGCAGCTCAGATGAAACCATTACAAAAGCTCTTGATCACTGAGCTACTTTCCCCCTGCTTAAACACTACAAGTAGCACTGTAAAGAGACACAAAGACTGATTCTACAGAGCACATTGAGACTGGAATTGAGACAATCAGGATGAGACATGTAAGGACCTGCAGGAGCGCACATGGATGTGCCGCCATACATAGCGGCAGGAGCCATTTTACTGAGTGTCACCAACTCAGCAGCTTCCACGTGGAGGTGCTGCCCATAGGCGGTTGGTGACTCAGCTGTTTGTTGAGGATAAATGGGGCAGGGCTAGTATGGGACAGGGCAAACTGAGTAAAATCCTTGAGGCAGTGGCATAGCCACAACTGATTTTTTTAGAGGGGCCCCAAGGTTAATATGGAAGGCAACAGGCAAAAATTTAGGCTCATACTAATTATCTCTTATTATCAAATTATGCCTTCACATACACATAAAAATGGATTTCTGCATCGTAGATGGAACTTTACATATCTTAAACCCCATTATTTCAAGAACTTGCATCGCGAAATCATATATATAGTTATGGAAACAATTCAACTATATTTAAAGATGTCTCAAGAGTCAGTGTCCCACAACTAACCTGACCTGACATGTCTGCTGTAATAAGCTACCTCAACGTGCTTCACATTCTGCAAAATGTTCTAAAACCCTGTCTACTTTTATGACAAATTTAAATTATATTAAAATGTTGATGTCGGCTCAGTAAGGGCAACAGAGAATCCCTCCATTGCCAAACATTATACACAAAACCATGCAAAAAGACACTCAGAAACTTACCATACCATAACAACACTACCTCCTATGACTTGAATAGCTACAGCCTTATCTATGAAAAGGCAGCACTGCAAATATTACACTGGGACCAACAGTAAAACACCAATACACCACCTATTGAGAAAACAGAACTGATACAGATCTTTTTACACACAAATTGCATGCTAGAAGAATACTGCCTCTTGGTCACACATGCAAAATACAAAGAACCTCACCAGATACTGATTACATGACCACAGAATAATAATAAAGATATGAAGACACAACTCATAAGCGTTGGAACAAGTTGGGTCACACGGGCCCTTGCCCATCAAAGGTTTTACCCACCAGCAGGCACCATAACTTCCTGCCACCCGCTGATTATCTCCACTGCTCCATTTGCAGTCAGCACTTTAAATGCATTCCTGCACTGCCTACCGACCTCTCCACGGGGTCTGAAGCAGTTGGTTGCTATTGGCGCTGGCAAAACTGAATGAAAAACCTCGTCAGACTCCGCATGTATAGCAACACTGGAGAAATAGAAACTGAAATGCATTTCTGCTTGAACTAAGCAAAATACAAAAGGATGTCAGTGACGTGCATTTCCCAAAGCTGACATATTCCACTAAATTCAAAATAAAATACTTTTTCTACCTTTATTGTCTTGCATTTTAATTTTGCAGTTGCTTTGATCCCAGTGTCTCTTTTCTACTTTGTTTGTTTTCTTCCCTAACTCTCTTTCCAGAGTCTACTGATCATTTGCCATTTCTCATCTCTCCTCCTGTCTTCTTCCATGCCTCCCACATATCTGTCTCTGATGTTGACCTTTTCCCTTTCAGATTTTTCCTTAATTTCATTCTTTTCTAACTCTCTAGCCACTCAGAATTCACCGTTTTCTACCCTCCATTTCTCAATTGCCCTCTTTTTGCTTTTCATCTACCTATCAACTTTCCATCTCTTTCTCTCACTTCCTTCCTAGCCAAACTCCCCACTCTCACCAATTTCCCCAACCTCTCCATTTCACCTATCACAATCCTTCTTCAGCCTCTTATTCCCTTCTGTCTTTTAACCACGTCCCATTACCACATTTCAACCCACTGTACTCACCATCCCCTCCCCTACCCCAACTCCCATCTCTCATCTTCTTTTCTTTGTCTCTCATCCTCTTAAGGACTAGCCCAAACTCTTTCCTTGGTTTCTCCTTCAATTCCTTTCTCCTGTCTCTTATCTCCACTCAGTCTCAAACTATTCCCTTTTACCAACTTCTCAGCACTATTTCTCATTCATATCCTTACTAACTCCCCACCTCCTTGGTCTCTTACTCATGACCCCACCATGTTTTGCATCTCCACTCTCTCTCTCTCTCTCTCCCCCCTTCTAGTCCAGCATCTGGCCATCTCCCCCCTCCCTTCTCTTCCACCAGCTGGTCCAGCATTTCCACTTCAGCCCACCATCTTTCCTCCATCTTCTCCTTCTTCCCACAGTCAAGCACCTTACTGACCTCCCCAGAATTTTAGCACCTTCCCTGACTCTCATCTCCTTCCCCCATGCAGTTTACTATCTTCTTGTCCCTCTCTTCCTCCCTCTCCCAATAGTTCAGCAATTCCCTCTACCTCTAGAGAACCAGTATCTTCCCTTTTCCCCTCTCTCTTAATTCTTCCCCTCTCCCTTATCACAACCACAGTCCAGCATCTCCATACCCCTGCTCATCTCCATATAATAGTCCAGCATATCCCCTTTTTCCTTCTCCAATAGTTCCCTTACCTTACCACTCTGATCAGGCAGCCAAAACTAATTGGCAGCAAGGGTAGTTAAGCGATAAAGGAAGCATGGGGCCTTTCATCCAACATCACACTGGAGGACTGACATGTCCTTGCCTACTCTGAAGCAAATTTCCTCTTATGGAGTAGGTGGAGACACAGCAGCCCGCCGATGCAATGTTGGCTGATAGACCCCATGCTTCTTTTCCATCTTAGCTGCACTTGCCGCTGATGATGTTTTGATCCATGTGCAACCTCCACAGTGGGGTAGGGCCTGCCGTAAACAGAGGTGCTAGGGAATGGACCTTCACCTTACCCAGCTGATAGGTGCAGTGGGACACAATGGAAGAGTAGCACTAGGGGCTGGAAAGGTTTAGCCTCCCCAAGCCTGTTATATGGGATGCCTATGGTGCCAGAACTTCCACGTGTAGCCAGACAATTTTGTAAGCCTGTACATATAAGTGCCAAGTAAGTACTGAGACTACAATTTTTTAAACTTTTAATTTTGAAGAGGGAAATACATATCTGGCAATTTATTTACATTCTCTTATATACCACACTATTCTGCATCAGTGCGGTTTACATTGAACAAACTGAAATTACATTGAACAGGGCATTATAACTTGGAGATAACTATTTTACAGGGAACATGGGCTATGGAGGGTTAAGTGGCTTGCCCAAGACCACAAGGAGCACCTGTGGGATTAGAAACCCCAGTCCTTCCAGCCCAAGGTTGCTGTCCTCTAGTGGGATTTGAACCCCCGACCTTCCGGCCTGAAGTACCTTGCCCCAACCACTAGGCCACTCCTCCACTCCATAAATGAAAGATTATAATTCCCTTCATCTCTTGTGTAAATCCTTGGCCAAAACAAGCACTTTTTAGATGCTTCATTGCTTCATATCAGGCAAAATCACCTATTATTGAGGGTCAATCCATTTGTTTGTCTGTCTGTACACATAGCCTATGAAGACAGCTATGCCTATGAAGACAGAATGCAGCAGGCCAAACGCCCAACACTATTGTAATAATTTTTTTGCTGGACTCCCACACTACAAACTACAGTGTCTTCAGCTTATTCAGAACATGGCCGTTAAGATATTTGCCCATGCTTCACGCTTTGACCCCTGATTTCTTTCAGCATTTCATCATCCATTTGTTCATTCTGGCTATTGTCTTCCCCTTCGATCCATAGAGATTCTAAGGGGTATGTTTACTAAACTGCGGTAATGTCACTCGCGTTAGGTTCCGTGCTAAAGGTACAGATGCCCATATAAAGGCATGGACGGTGCATCGTTACAGCAAGCCGTATCAGCTAACGCATGTTGCAAGGCGCCTTAGACTAACGCGCATTACAAGTCGCCTTATAAGGCACCTTACAAGGCACATTACAAGACGCCTTGTAAGGTGCCTTGTAAGGTGCATTATAAGGTGCCTTGTAAGGTGCCCTATAGGGCTCCTTAGGCTAAGCGCCGTATTAGGCACCCCTGGATAAGGCACTGTAGAAGGCACCCTGGGCTATGGAACCATAGGTTAAGGTGGCCTAACAAGGTTATGGTGCCCTAGGTTAGTGTGCCCTAAGGGCTGCAAGGTGCCGCAGGATGACATGCATGACCTGTGAGGAACAGATACAGATGTAGCCCTAACACTAGATAGAGCACTCAGGAAAGGCAATGAACAGGTGAGTGAAGGAGGGAGAGCTGGGAGCCGCTGGACCCACCATATCTGCGGGCATCCCATGTGGCTGCCAGTACTGATGACAAACATGGTGGAGGCAACTGTAGCACAGCACAGGGTGTTGCCAATGTAAAGTACTGGAAAGACAGTTGGTGGCAGATGATGGGAATACATGTCCCCCAGTGGAGGCGGAGGTGGCAGGATAGTTACAATGACGGGTAGACAGAGGAATGGTGGTGCCATGCAGATCAGGCACAGGTGAGGCAAGCAGGATGAGGCACAATGCAGGAAAGGGTAGCAGTGCAGGACATGGGGTGGCAGCCTGCACAGGCAGACAGGACTCTACACAGCTGACAGGCGCAGATAGACGGACCGAGGGAATGTTGGCAATTGTCTCGAGGGTATTATGGGCTAGCAGCACAGATCTGCAAAAATATGACTGTTACAGGCATGCACACTATTTGAGTAAGACAGGCATTAGAAGAGGGAACAATGAGGAATTGAACCCATGAACACTGTCGAGAATGGCATTGTATCAACCAGTAGGCTATACCTCCGTGGTGTATGGCACAGCAATGGCTGGGTACAGAAGGACTGCAGGTCACCGCACAAACTGTCTGCTCTGAGTGCCAGGATAGGGTAACCCCACCAGTACCTATGATGCAATGCACATGCTGAATAGCTGTCTACAGCTGATCACCAAATGGGGTCTGCTCCTCTCCGGTACCTCAGCTTGGAGAGACGAACTGACAGTGCGTGATACTGGCACAGTGTAGCTACAGACCATGCCATTGTGCAGGTTCTGTGTTCATCCTGAGGGATAGGATGGGTGCCCAACACTAGGTCCGCAGTACATGTGGTGCTAGAGATAGGTCCTGCTGTACATCCCCATCACTACCATTGTGTGAGAGGTGTTCCTTGCAGTGCAGCAAAAGGTAATTTGGTGTCCATCTGTATCTTGCAGTCACATGTGACCCTCTGGGACCAGACACCACCCAGATTAGTGTGTACCCCGTGTTAGGGTCTGGCTGACATGGGCACCTGTTATCAGGGCAGAGGGGTTTCTAGACCTGCATGAGGTTTGTGTAGCAGTGCCTTTATAAGGTCAAAGTGGTATACACTATATATCTGAAAGGGCCCACATCACCCTTTTTGTAGGTAAGGGACAGGTGCCCCAGCCCCAGTGAAGCAACTTCCATCCTGCTAGTATAAGACAGCCCTCCCGGGGTTGGTGGGCCAGAGGCATACCTGTGACTGGGGCAGTGGCAGACCAGCAACAATGTTGGGGTTAGGTCTGGAAAACCACAACTGCCTCACACCACTGTCTGCCAGTCACCACAGTCAGACTGTACCTTAGAGGGGCTCCAACCATACGCAGTCTAACTGCAGACAGTCCACTAGCCAGTCCATAGTGCATGCTCATAGAGGAACTACATGCACCAAGCAGGCATCTCAGTGATTGGGGGGCCAGTACTGGGAACACAAAATTATCACTGGAGGCAGATAGTGTAGAGCGCTATGTGGGAACCTAGACATGCCATGGTCACTGCTCGGTTAGAGTGAGTGCCCTCCCAGCATGACATGCTGTGGCCATCCAGTCCATGCAGGTGGTGGTTGGGCACTACAGTGTCCCAGCCATTGTCCCACACCCTGTGAAGATGCATCCTGGCCAATCTGCCCTGTCCGGGTCATACCCACAACACCTTGCTCCTCATTATGCACATATTCAGGCTAACGCTGGTAACAGTGGGACATTTTGAGCCCAGAAAGGGGTGGGCAGCCACAGAACAATGGATAGATATACACACACACACACACACACACTCCTATTGCAGCATTATGCAAAGATAGGGGTGGTTGGCAACCCTGCTCGCCACACTGGAAGTAGTAGTAGTGCTCTGGTGATAACTGCAGCTCAATGCTGGGGCCAACAGCCTGACTCTCCATGCATCTTTGGATTATGGAGCCTGTGTGAATGGGTGTTTGTACCCCTGTTTGCCGCTGCTTTGGGCTTTGCACATGTTGCTGTTGTATCTGCATTGTAGGGTAAAATATAGGGACATGCTCTGCAGGAACCACAGCTGGGACTTGAACCTCTGATCCTGGACACACTGGCTGGGTGTACTGCACCATACTGTTGCCACAGATGCATGGGATTCCCTGGAGCTACTTGTACTTTTCCTCAGCCAGACCTTTTATGTTGCACTGCACACCACGTACTGGTACAGAGCATGGCCTAGGTCCACTGCAGGCAGGTGCCACTGTCCCCTCCAGCACAGGCACACACCCCCTGCCATGCTGACATGACCATATGCTGTCGGTGCTGGTAGTGCACAGTCCCAGGCCATCCACTGTGTGGGTAGGTGGTCGCCTAGGGAGTGGGGTCTGGGGCAGGGGGCATACATGAGCATCCTCACATCCCCCCCCATCACCGCCTACTAATAGTATGTCCCTTCCACTTGGGGGATGGTTGGCTGGGGGGATGTTAGGTCAGTGCCCTGGCAACTGTTAGCTCGGGTGGACCAGGTAGATGTAGGTGGATTGTGTTTGGCCTTTGTCAGCTGCTGTCATGCTGATTTCCAGTTTCTATGTTCCTATATGCCACCTAGGCGCCCGCCTAGTCCACCCTGTGCCCCAGCTGCCCCCGCTACATGTTCCGCCTGCAGCCCCCTATGCCCCATTTGCACCATCGTCATAGTGGCCTTTCATACTTGGGCACTATGCTGTTGCTGAAAATGGAGCACTACTATCACATTTCTTGGGCTCCCTGCCTATGCTGTACATTGCTGACACTGAAATGGTTTTTCTCTCCTGCAAATGTGCATCTAAAGGCAGGTTTTCATTCGCGGTAGGATTCAGCCCTTCAGTTCAGCGCGTTAGTGTGCAGGGAGCCTCTCCCCACCCATTCCCCACCCATTGACCCCTTCTCTCCGCCCTCTCTCCACCCTCTGCGGTGTTTACCATGGCCAGGAATGCTAATGCTCGTTAGGTAACGTTAAAGCACGTTGTTACATATCGCGCGTTAATGTTAGCTAACGATCGTTAACGTTACCTAACATGCGGTCTGTAACGTTACCGCAGTTTAGTAAACATACCCCTAAGTGTATTTTGTTTCCTGCAAAACTTTAATCCTTTGTGACTCAATGCCCTCTCTAACGTAGAGTGTAACCCTTCTACCAATTTGATCTGCTCTACCATTACGATATAGTTTGTACCCAGGTATCACAGTGTCCCACTGGTTGTCCTCTTTCCACCATGTCTCTGATATTCCAATCATATCTAACCTCTCATTTAGTGTTATATATCCTAACTCTCCCATTTTATTTTTTAAACTGCTAGAATTTGCATACAAGCATTTTAGAGGTTGTGTTTTATTCATATTAATCTGGTTATCACGAATAAAATGCAATGCAATGCAATGTGTGCCTTCGAGTCAATGCTGACTCCTGGCGACCCAGAAGCGCCTGGGTTTTCTTGGCAGTGTGACTGGAAGTAGATTGCCAGGCCTTTCTTCCGAGGCAATGGAGGGTTAAGTGACTTGCCCAAGTCCACAAGGAGTGCTAGTGGGAATCAAACCCTGGTTGCTTGGTTACCAAGCCACTGTTCTAACCACTAGGCTACTCCTCCACTCCAATACAACCTCTAAAATGCCAATCTCCTTATTCTGCACTCTCTCCACACTAGGTTCTCCACTCCATCCACACGAAACGCCTACATCTCCCTCATGCTACATGGGCTAGATTAGAAATCACCTGCCCTGCTGCCTTTTACTTCCTGCTGTGTCTATCCCTCTGGAGCGCTTTTACTTCCTGCTGTGTCTATTCCTCTGGAGCGCTTTGCCTCCTGACCTCACACTAGCACTATGGTAAGTAGGTTTAAATCACATCTCAAAGCTCACCTCTTTCAGAAAGCTTTTGAATTACCACCTTATCCAGCTCCCTTGACATCTTACTGTCCTAACCTCGGTCCCCTTCTTATCTTTCCTATCAGATATGGTGTTCTTTTCCTTACTTCTCTACTATTTGTTTTATTGTACACCACCCTGCTGCATATCTGAAGGGCGGCATATCAAATTCAATAAACATAAACACACAGACACCTCACATCACACCACACAAATGCAAACATGGACACCGCATGCCCACACCACACACACACACAGACACCCCACCCCCACACTATACACACACATATACCCCACCCACATTACACACATACACACACAGACACCCCACCTCCCACAGTACACACACACACATGGACATGCCCAGCCCTATTCTTCACACACACAAACACACACACACAGACATTCCACCCCTACACCACACATGAACACACAGACACCAAATCCCTGCACTACGTATGTACACAGACACTCCATCCCCATACCGCACACATGCACATACACAGACACCCCACCCTCACACCACCAACACACAGACACCTCATGCCACACTACACACACCCAAAGACACATATACAAAAACAGTATCTGTCTGATTTCACTCCTGATTAAGTACTTGCTGTTCTGGATAACTCAAAGTTGATCTGAGAGGGATAATTTAGCTGGTGTTAGCATGTGCCTATTTGAGGTCTATGTTATAAACTGAAGTATGTGTGTATAAAATAGGGGCATAAAGATATGCCTCAGTCGAGTCATACCAGTTACACATGTTCTAGAGCATAAATGCCTGCGCCTAATTTGGTCAAGAACTTGTGTAAGAGGTTTTTTTGGGGGGGGTTTTATAGCAATTTCAATTACATCAAAGCATAACCTTTGAGACAGGAAAAAAATACCACACCCAATTTCATACAAAGAATAAAAGAAAATGAAAAAAGAAATCAAAACCACAAAAAGTATCACAGATACAGATAATAGAAAATAAAAATAAAAAGAGTAGACTACGAAGCCACAAAAATAGAACACAAACATCCATCTACCACTCTTCCGGTTAGTCTTTCAGCTGCTTAGCATTCAGGAAGAAACGTAACAGAAGGTTCAAAAAAATGATAAGTCTTATTCTGATAAGAAAGGACACATTTACATGGGAACCTTAACTGGAACTTTGCACCCAAGGCTTCCACCTCAGCGCAAAGACCCAAGAAGTGTTTTCTTTCTGTCCTGTACCTACTTAGAAACATCTAGAAAGATCTGTGTTTTCCCTCCAAGAAACAACACATCCGACTTCTTGAAATAAAGACATAACAAAACTCCTTTATCCTGAAGAAAAGCAAACAAAACCCAAAGTGTAACTGTAGCTTCCACCTCTTCTCATGATTGCTCCAATATAACCGTCAGATTTGCTAGATCCAAGGAGTCTGATGAAAGATCAACCAAAGGGAATTCCGCCTTCTGCAAAGTATCCTTAGGAGTGGAGGAGGGAAGATAATAGATTTTGTGGAGAAGAGGAATATCAGACTCAGGATAATTAAGTCTCCTTTAAAATCCTAGAAAATAATTCCCTAGAAGTGACCAAAGATACCTGTGGGAAATTCAACCAAATCTGCAAAAAATAATTTCAATCATAAATTTCTAAAAAAAAAAGTGCCAAATGCATTTTCACCAAAAATGTATCAAAATACATTAAAGGAAAATAGGATAACCTTTTATGTTCAATAGACAAATGCATCTTAGAAATATTCATGACTTTGAATGTTGTTATATCCACAATCTGGTTCTGGGCCAGTCCCAGATAAATATTTGGTAAAAATACATTTGGCACTTTTTTTTAGAAATTTATGACTGAAGTTTTTGCAGATTTGATTAAATATTCTTCTACTGACACAAGATATCTAGTCCATCATTATGGACTCCAACTGGGGCCACTGACCCTCATATATTATTATTACAGAAGCTAGGAAATGAAGATACTGATCATTTAAAATTAACGCCTGTAAGGTAAAATTTGAGTCATCAGGAACAACAAGAACTTAACCTCTTAAATAGAGAAGCCGAGTTAACTCATCTTATCCTAGCCATTCGACCAATGGTGAAGCCGAGTTAACTTGTTCCCCACAGTGATTGCCACTGCTCCCACTGATCACTGGTCCCCTGCTTCACCCACAGCGGTGAGAGGCAAGAATAGGCTGAGAATCAACAGGAATGAAGTCTGGTGAATTAGTGGATGGTGATGTGTGAATGTAAAAGCTAAGCCCCTTTTTAAATAAATTAAAGTATCATGCATATTATATATGTGTTTTAAGCAAGAAACTGTTTTGACCACTTTTGAATGTTGAACCAGTGTGATTTTTTGTTCGGGTGGATGGACTTTGTCACTTACAAAACTGGCCCGGGAGACAAATGATTAAATAAGTGGGGGGCACCTAGCTGACTTTGGAGTTTGATGTGAACAAACCCATTGATGTCTCCCTGAGGCACCCATAAAACTTTTTATGACATTTAATGGGCCTTTATTTTAATGGGCCTAAAATAAAGTAAGCGGTTATCGCTGGGTTCAACACACACTAAACACTCAAAGGAACCATTGCCACAGCGCAGGGTAAATCCCGCGATACCTGCTCTTGCGACTGCAAAGTGGGATCAGAGCAGGATCGGGGAAGGGTCAGGGCAGAGAGTGGGTATGAAAGATATTGCCATCCACTAGCTCTCATGACTGCCAATAGCACAGCTGCAATTACCTCCACCTTAAAAGTTGGCAGTAAATACAGTCACACTACTGGCAGCCTAGTAGCACAGCTGCTACCCATTGAAGCCATCCTCTCAGGTCCAGAAGCCCCCCCCCCCCAATCAGAACCACCCCCTTCAGCACACTCCACCCTGGAAAACCAACCCATAGGCCAGCCCCAAAGACCTCTTACCCCTGATGGATCCTAAGGGGGGAGGGTAACAATTATGGACGGGGGGACAATGAGGTTGCATCTGCTTGTTCGTGCTTGGGGAATTGGTCATTGGGCCCACATTTCCTGTTTCAGTGAACATGCAGGGCCAGCCCATCCACTAGATGGCCACCTAGGGCGGCAGACCTTTGTGGGCAGCACAGTGCCCACGGCAGGCCATGTGCTTTGGCACACATGGCCTGCCACTTCTGATCCCCCTTCCGATGAAGTGGCATGGCCTGCTGCAGGCCGCTGCACTGCACCACAGCGACCCTCCCTCCTGGGGGCAGCAACTCGGCATATGGGGGTGGCGCAGCACGGCTAGGCAGGGGGAGGCAATACAGCCAGAGCTTCTGCATGGGCAGAAGAAACCCTTGAGATGGCCCTAGGAACATGGGCCCATGTGGTAATTTTCTGCTCTGTGTGTTAAATGCAAGGCAGATTCTGGGCATGCCCCCTGCATTTACCACACAAGCTTTGCGCTTACCATGAAATATTTCTGGTGCTAAATCCATGGTAAGTGCAAAACTTTATGCACTTTAGTAAAAGAGCCCCCTATTGCTCTTCTCCTGGTTAATGTTATTCATAATTTCACTATTGCTTATCCAGGAATTACTTCATTTATTTCCAGATTCGTTCTATACCGCCTTTCAAAAGTGCTGAAGGACCCGATATTCTAAGGGCATTTATAGGGTTAACAGTCAGTTAACCATGTAAATGCCTGTTAACTGGACATTCAATGGCATTTACATGGGTAGTGCCATCAAATATCCCCAGCTAAGTCCCCTATGTGCCCTTATGCTAGCCAGCTAGCATCGGGGTGTGCCGGGGGCGTTCCAGGGCGGAGCAGAAGTGGGGACTGGTGCTAACCATGCAGCATCAATATTGAAGCTGCACAGTTAGTGCTCGGTGCCTATCTTATAGGCGCCGAGGCTAACTGTGCAGCATCCAATATCGATGCTACACAGTAGCCTTGGCGGCTTCCAGGCAGCACGGCCAGACCCGGATATTCATTTCCATTGCTGCAGAAGTGAACATCCGGGGTTAGAGGATCAGCAGGCAGGACTAAACTGCTATGGTGCTTAGTCCTGCCCAGATGAATATCGGGCCCAAAGTGCTTTGGATTTATTTTGATTTTATAAAAGCAACATCTGCTCCTATGTACCTTCAAAAAAAGCCTATCCAAAAGCTTCTCCACAAAGTTACAGCTTCTCTTCTGTACCTTATGTTTATTTTCTTTATCAGGGTTTAACATATCAAAACATAGCTAAGCATTAATACATCAAAATGACAAACACTCCACAGTATTTTAAAATTTTTAAAAAATGTGTGGGTTGTAAGAACTCCTGTGTTGGCCTGGACAGCTCACGTGCTTGCCAGCAGTATGTTGATAGAACCCACGATGCCAATAAAAGTCTTAAGAAGCTGACACAAATCTGATGCTTCTCAACCCAGTCCTTGAGGCACGGCCAGCCAGCCAGGTTTTCAGGATTCCCACAGTGAATATGCATAACAAAGATCTGCATATGCTGACTCCATTGCCTACAAATCTGTCCCATGCATAATCATTGTGGATATCCTGAAAACTGAATGGCTGGGTGTGCCCCGAGGACGGGCTCATATAACTTTACTGTAGTGCTGGGTGCAATAGATAAAGTATGAATTTTAGTGACTGCTAATCTGTGTTAAACACTAATTAGTAGAAAGTGCAGGGTTCTGATCCTTCACGTTTCCCCCTTCTCAGTTTCCATCAAAATTATTAAACAAACTTGATTTTGTTTAGCACATCTTCAATATGCTTGGTAGCTACATACCATAACCTCTATCTAGTTCTTGGAGACCTTAAGAGGGTCACTTTAGAAATCTTATTCACAATTTCCATGTGGAAAATCAGGCATTTACATGTGGAAATGATACCTGCATGTAAATAGCAACTTTAGAAAGGGTAGAGTTTACACATGGATGTCCATAACACCTGGATGTTACAAAATAAAAAATTGCAAGAGGGCAAGTTGGGGATATAATTAAGGTGTGGACAGGGTGTCTCAAAAACCTACAGGTGGGGGGAGGAATAGCCTAGTGGTGGAGGGAGGAGTAGCCTAGTGGTTGTGGCAAGGTACCTCAGGCCAGAAGGTCAAGGGTTCAAATCCCACTAAAGGACAGCAACCTTGGGCCAGAAAGACTGGGGTTTCTAGTCCCACAGATGCTCCATGTGGTCTTGGGCAAGCCACTTAACCCTCCATTGCCCATGTTCCCTGTAAGTATTCATGTATGTGTCTCATATCCCCCACTTGTGTTGTGACCACTTTGATTGAAGGATAAGGCGGTATACAAAACTGTCTAAATAAATAAATAAAATTCTCTATTTCATATGGTGAATGCACATGTATGACCAAACATTTTCCACAATGGGATTTACAGCTGCTCCCTGGCACATGTGAAGGGGAATTTTAGAAGGGACATCTAAGCCAGAACATCTGAAAAAAAGCAGGCACGTCCAGGTGCAGACACGATTTCAGAAACATGGACGTGCCTGATACGGATGTCCCTAGAACTGTATCCTGAACCACAGATGTCTAAGCTAGCCTAATGGTTAAAGTAGTAGGCTAAGAATGGGACAGCCAGGGTTCAACTCTTGCTGCTGCTGTTGTTGACATTGTGCTGGGGATGAGGGAGTACTCTCTTTTCTACACACTCTGGACGTTTTTCAGCCAAAACAAGCACTTTTCAGGGGAGAGCCGTCTCTGTCTGCCCAGATGCAGTGAGCTGAAGCAGAGGAGCAGGCACTGCACAGGATGCCCCCAGACACCAACTAAAGACCCTATAAGATCGGGTCTCTTGCAAGGCGGCTGCCCTGGCATGCCACAAGGGGCACGCTTGGCTTCTTGGGTGTCCCTTAGAAGCACTGGGAGTCCTCTTGGCTGTTGTGTTTGCAATCCATGGGGATGCATAAGAAGAAAGTGGCTGCAATAACTGGAGTAGTGCTTGGCCCAATGGATAATCATCTGCAGTCTAAGGAGGTGGGAGCGTCATTGGGTACTGATCCTCTTCCTTCACCTCTTCTAGGAGCTTCTTTAAGCTCTCCAGACCACACTCCACCTCCTCCTCCAACAGGTGTGACTCCACCAATTTCCTCTGTCAGTGGTGTACCTTTATAGCAGAGTACTCCGCAGTCGCTGAATGCTTCCTATAAGGCTGTAATTTGGACTCCTTGTGTGGTTGATGATGGGGAAATCCCTGATTCCCAGGTTTCCCTAATAGATGTTTGGAAAGTTGTGGCACATGCTGAGAGGACTCTGGTATCCACTGTCTCACAGCTATATCATTTCTCCCAGGAGACTGTGGCTAGGCTGGGATGTGTGGAAGAACGGATGGGCTTCTTAACTAATTTAGTACTTAAATGTGAGACCCAATGCTCTTCCCTTCAGGCAGTAAACGCTTCTACTGTCAAGGATATCCTTGTAATACATTGTAAATTGGAGTCTTTTGAAAATGTGGTTAAGGCTAAAAATATTAGGTTTCTTAATTTTCCTTGCCATAGATTACTTTCTGCTGACACCTTGTTATGTAAATATTTTAAGAAAATACTGTCCTTATCTAACTTTGATTCAATTGTTTTTCTAAATGCTATTATCTTACTGGTAGGAGGTTGTCCTCAGGAGGATCTGATGTCCTACAATCACAATCAGACTTTAATTTAATACAATTTCTTAAGAACTCACAAGACAATATTATTATTAATCATTTATACAGTGCTAACAAGCATAGGCAGCACTGCACAGACACACAAGTAGACAATCCCTGCTCATAGAGCTTACAATCTAGAAGACAAACATACAGTACAATACAATACAATACAATACAAGAAATAAGGGCGATCTGGGGATGAAACACAAGGAAAGGAGATTATGAACCAAAGAGCAGCGTCAAAGAGATAAGCCATGAACATGAACTTGAAGAGGGAAAAAGAGGAGATCTGACTTAAAGACAGGGACAGCTTGTCCAAGCAAAAGGAGTAGCAACATGAAAGGAACAAAGCCTATAGTTGGCACAAGAAGAAGAGGGCATAGAGAGAAGGAATGCAGAGGAGGAATGAAGATCATGATCTGAAGAGTAGGAGAGACTGGTCAACAGTATCAAATGCAGCAGAAAGGTCAAGAAGAAGAAAAATTGAGTAAAGGCCTTTAGACTTCGCCAGGAACAAGTAACTGGAGACCTTGGCAAGAGCTGTTTCAGTGGAATGAAAAGGACAAAAGCCAGACTGGAGTGGATCAATGAGGGAATGTGAGGAGAAAAAAAATCGAAGCAGTGATGAAGAACAGCACGTTCAATGCAGGGCCGGCCCGTCCATTGAGCAAGAATGTTTTTTGCACAGGGCCCCGCGTTTCAGGGGGCCCCGCGCAAAGAACATTCTGCTTTTTTTCAAAATTAAATTTAAAAAAAAAAAGCTGGCTGCTACCGCTGCTGCTACTGCCGCGGCAGCGGCAGAATGGAGTGTCCCGCGGGCCCCCTCTGCCCGGCTGAGTCCCTCCCTCCCTCCCTCTGCGACAGCTGAGCCCCTCTGTGCCGGCTTTCAGATTCGCGAAGGGAGAGTGTCTCCCTCGCGTCTCTGTTAAGCCCACAGGGGCAGATGGGAACCGCAGGGGCTGATGGGAAATTCCCCATCTGCCCCTGCGGGCTTAACAGAGACGCGAGGGAGACACTCTCCCTTCGTGAATCTGAAAGCCGGCACAGAGGGGCTCAGCCATCGCAGAGGGAGGGAGAGACTAAGCCGGGCAGAGGGGGACCCGCGGGACACTCCATTCTGCTGCTGCCGCGGCGGCAGCAGCAGCGGTAGCAGCCAGCTTTTTTTTTTTCTTTTTTAATTTTACTTGAGCCGATGGGGGGGGTTAGGACTGGTAATGGGCTATGGGGGGGCTAGGACTGGAAATGGGCTGGAGGGGTTAAGACTGGAGGTGGGCTGATGGGGTTAGGACTGGTAATGGGCTATGGGCTGTTGGTGGTTTAGGACTGGTAATGGGCTATGGGGGGGCTAGGACTGATAATGGGCTATGGGGGAGGCTAGGACGAAATGGGCTGATGGGGAGGGGTTAGGACTGGTAATGGGCTGTGGGCTGTTGGGGGGGTTAGAACTGCTAATGGGCTATGGGGGGGTTAAGACTGGTCATGGGCTGTGGGCTGATGGGGGCTTCTGGTAATGGGCTATGGGGGGTTAGGACTGATAATGGGCTATGAGGGGGGCTAGAACAGGAAATGGGCTGATGGGGAGGGGTTAGGACTTGAGGTGGGCTGATGGGGTTAGGACTGGTAATGGGCTGTGGGCTGATGGGGGGGGGGTTAGGACTGGTAATGGGCTATGGGGGGGTTAGGACTGATAATGGGCTATGGGGGAGGCTAGGACTGGAAATGGGCTGATGGGGAGGGGTTAGGACTGGTAATGGGCTGTGGGCTGTTGGGGGGGTTAGAACTGCTAATGGGCTATGGGGGGCTTAAGACTGGTAATGGGCTGTGGGCTGATGGGGGCTTCTGGTAATTGGCTCTGGGGGGTTAGGACTGATAATGGGCTACGAGGGGGGCTAGAACAGGAAATGGGCTGATGGGGAGGGGTTAGGACTTGAGGTGGGCTGATGGGGTTAGGACTGGTAATGGGCTGTGGGCTGATGGGGGGGTTAGGACTGGTAATGGGCTATGGGGGGGTTAGGACTGATAAGGGGCTATGGGGGAGGCTAGGACTGGAAATGGGCTGATGGGGAGGGGTTAGGACTGGTAATGGGCTGTGGGCTGTTGGGGGGGTTAGAACTGCTAATGGGCTATGGGGGGGTTAAGACTGGTAATGGGCTGTGGGCTGATGGGGGCTTCTGGTAATGGGCTATGGGGGGTTAGGACTGATAATGGGCTATGGGGGGGCTAGAACAGGAAATGGGCTGATGGGGAGGGGTTAGGACTTGAGGTGGGCTGATGGGGTTAGGACTGGTAATGGGCTGTGGGCTGATGGGGGGGTTAGGACTGGCAGTGGGCTATGGGGGGCTGACTGGAAATGGGTTGATGGGGTTAGGACTGGAAGTGGGCTAATGGGGGGTTAGGACTGGTAATGGGTTATAGGGGGGGCTTAAACTGAAAATGGGGTGATGTGGGGTTAGGACTGGAAGTGGGTTGATGGGGGGCTAAGACTGGTATTGGGTTGGGGGGTTGCTAGGACTGGAAATGGGCTGATGGGGGGCTAGGACTGGAAATGGGCTGATGCAGGGACTAGAAGGGAATGGATGCTGGGTGAGGCTGGAACTGGAAGGGAGCTGATGTTGGGGGAGGATTAGAATGGGATGGGGCTTGGAGAGTAAAATGGAGAGGGGAAAAATATTTTGTGTGGAGGGATAAAAAATCTACAATTGGCCGGGTATTGGGAGAGTAAGTGGGGATTGAGGATGGAGGGGTAAAATTTGAGTGGATGAAATAGGAATGAAGAAAGAGCAAAAGGAGAAAGATTAGTATGTTAAAGCAGATGTAGAGAGAGAATGGAAAAAAACTAGAAGAGAGAAGAAAGGACAAATGGACAGCAGACAATGGAGAGTTAGCAGAAGACACGAAGAAACCAGAAGAAAGTGGCTGGAGCAATTGCAGCTGAAAAAAATGCACAAAAGGTAGAAAAATATCTCTTTATTTTGAATTTATTAACTGGAATATATCAGCTCTGGTAAATGTGCATCATTAACGTCTGCGCTTTGTTTAGTACAAGAGCAAATTAATGTATAGTTTTATTTCTACAGTGTTGTACATTCCAAGTTTGGCTTTTAGGATTCCCAATTTAATTATTGTCTTCCTGTTTCTAAATTGTGATTACTTGTTTGGTGATGGTCTATGTTCTGCATGTGTAACTGAGCTGAGGTGTTATGTTTATATAATTCCTATTTGACATTGCCACTTGTTCTCTTTCCCCAGTAGGTCATGTATTGTTATTCTCTGAAATGTATTGGTTTAATATTTGCATGTTTCCTTTTGATAGGTAGGGTATGGTGACATTATGCAAATATTTATGCAAATGAGGTCCCTTATGCAAATGAGGCCCCACACCGAGTCTCCGCACCCCCCTTGGGCCGCCCCTGGTTAAATGAGTTTAGAGATAAAGGGAGATGGGATATGGAACAATAATTGAAGGGAGTGGTAGGATCAAGAGATGTTTTTTTGAAAAGAGGACTGATCAAACATGCTTATAGGCAGTAGGGAATTGGCAGTGGAGATAGAAAGGTTGATAATATGAGAAATAGCAGGGATAATGGAGGAGGAAATGGAGTTCAGGAGATTAGTGGGGATGGGATCAGAAGAGCAGATAGCTGGTTTAGCTTATGAAAGAAGAATGGAGGTTTTCTCATCAAATATACCAGAGAAGGAAGAAAGGGTTGGAGAATTTGTGGGAAGGAGTTGAAATTGAAGAGGTGAAAGAGGAGTTTAAGAAGAATTAGAAGGGAATTGAAGAATAATCTGTTTGAGTTTATCGTGGAAATAGTCTGCGAAGGTTTGGACTGAAAGAGGAGAAGGAACTGAAGGAGGAGGAGCCTTAAGAAGATAATTGAGAGTAGAGAAGAGATGACAGGGGTTAGAGGCCAGACAGTCAGTCAGGTGAATAAAATAGTTTTGCCTAGCGAGTGAGACTGCAGACTCGAAAGAAGTAAGCATGAATTTAAAGTGAAGGAAATCAGAAAAGGAGCGGGATTTAAGCAAAGTGTTTTCAGCAGTTCGAGCACAGGAGCATAAGTAGCAGGTGGTAGAAGAACGTCAGAGCTGAAGTGACGTATGCCTCACAGAGAATGTGAATGGAGGAGCAAGGATATCCAGAGTGGAGGAGAGAGAGGTATTATAGGAGATTATAGCCTCATCAACAAACTTACAAGACAAAGTGGAAAAAAGAAAAGAAGAAACAGTGGTTGATAGAGATTGTGGATCAATAGTATGAAGATTCCGAAAAAGATAAAAGGAGAAAGGAGGGGAATGCGGTGGGGAAGGATGAAGAGAGAAGCTTAAGAGGCGGTGCTAAGATAGTGGAAGAACTGAGGTGCGGAAATTAGAGGGTAAGCAATTAGAGTAAAAGACGAGGTTGAGGCAGTGACCAAGCCAATGAGTGGGGGCAGACGAACAAAGCTGGAGGATTTATGAGGAAGTCAGGGGAAGGAGTTTAGATGCTTAGGGGTCTGAGAGGATATCGATGTGAAAATTGAAATCACAAAGAAAAATGGAAAGGGATGAAGATTTCAAGAATAAGGAGAGAAAAGAGTCAAAATCTGTGAGGAAGGAAGAAATGGGTTTGTCAGGGGGTCTATAGATAACAGCGAGTGGAGTGGCATTCAAAGAAGGGGAAATGGAAGGTGTAGGACTGAGGTAGGAGGAGGGGTTGAAATTGGCAAGAGGGAGAAAGTAAAAGGCCAACGCCACCACCATAGCCAGTGGCACGAAGGGTGTGGGAGAACTGGAAGCCACCAAGAGTGAGGGCAGCGATAGAAGCAGTGCCATCGGGAAGGAGCCAGGTTTCAGTAAGAGCCAGGAGCTGAAAAGCATGAGAGATGAAAAGATCATGGGTGAGAGAGAGTTTATTGGAAATGGAATGCACATTCCATAAAGCGCAAGAGAAAGGAAGAGAAGAGGGGGATAGGAGAGGGCTATGGATGAGAGTGCATTGGTGTAGAGAGGAAGACAAAGGGGGACCAGGATAGGGACTAATGTTACCAAAGGACAAAAGGAGAAGGAGAAGGAGAAGAAGAGAGTGGGGGAGAGTGGAGGCAGCATGGTGGAAATGAAAATAAAGGTGTGTAAGTGAGGAAGGAGAGGGAGGAATGTGAGGGGGAAGATGGTAATGCTCAAGAGCAGGGGAGAGTGTGGAGGACAAGAACATGGAGGAAATAGGGAAAGTAGGCAGGATGGAATTGAGAGGAAGGGATGATGGTTTGCGGAAATAGGGTGGAAGGTTTGGAAGGAGGAGAAAAAGAAATGTAGAGTGAAAAGGGGCCATAGGTTACAATGGAAAGAAATGGCAATAGAATGGGAGCTAATATATAAGGAAACACTAAACCGCAAAGTCACTAAATGTTAGGCCGTGTAACAAGCAACTTTAGTCCAGGACAGCAGGCAGTACAGAGTCCTTTAGATACAGACAACTTGCAAACTGGCGGTGTGCTGGTGTTCCTGTTCAAGTCTTCTCTAGGGATCCTACAATCAAGGCCAGAGATGGCATGAAGAGGTTATGGGTGATCTGAGCGTCCGGGACACGCTAAGGGCCCCATTCGTGGTTATGTTTCTTACTGAACAGACTAAGATGTCAGTATTTTAAAACTACTTTAAAAACAAATATATGTTATTCTGTGGTTCTAAAGTTGTTATTTCCTGACTTTTCAAGGGCCACACAAATGAGAAGGACCTTTCTTGCCCTGAAGCCCAGGGTGGTGGCCCTCAATGCTTCATTCTTTCTGCATTACCCCTGTAAGTATTTGATTAGATTTGTTTTTCTTGACTCCTTGCAGTTAGAGACGTTCTTGTTAGAAAGAGAAACCCAAGAGTAAGGTTGGGAGAGCAGACGGTGGGTTTAATTAATTAGGGCTGTAATACTGGAGATTTCTCCTTGATTTCCTTTACAGGGGGTATTCCCCCTTTTATTTTGTTTATTTATCTCCCCATGATGTGGGCTAAGTTGATTGTGATGATTCTGGAAGCATTCCAATTGTATTGCTTTTTGCTTATTTTCTATGTTGTTTCTTGGTTACTTGCCTTTGTAAGAATATTTGAAAGTTACATAATAAAAAAAACCAAGCACTTTTCAGATGCCTGTACCTGCCTAGAGCAGTTCTAAACTTAGACGCAGTGCATCCATGATGTTTCTGAGACCAGGCAGGGGCATACAGATTCCTGGGAACACCCTGGCCATTCCTTTACCACACCCCTGTTCAGACTTAGACATCCCCAGAGCCATCTTCTAAAATGGCTCTGGAGACATCTCTATGCACAGTTTCCTGTTTGCAAACAGGAAGTTGGCATCAGGTGGTCCGAGTGGATGGAACTAAACAGCCCCTCGACACCAAAGTTGTAAGGTATGCACCGTGGGGTTGTTTGGGGACATTGCCGCCACTACAGATCCCGAGTGGGGCGACAGTGGCTGCAATGGTACTCCTGGAGGGCTGGTGCTCCAGTTTGCCTGATGGTAGCACCAGCCCTGCTCTTATATTTGAATAACTTTATCTTGGAGTTCTTTTGACAGCTCAGTGTTCAGCATGTTTAGACCTTTGCTTCAAAGTGACATCATACAACAGAAACAGCTTGAATTTTAATTTAGGATTATTCAAATCAGTTCAGTCACTATGATTGGACATGGGTGTTCTATAAACTACTTTGTCATATAGATCAGTACAATATAAAAATGGGGTAGGCAAAGGTAAAATATTTAAGATAAGTCAATCAAAAAATGAATATACTTGTACCATATCCAACCAGAGTTACTGATTATTTTTACCATATTAGAAAAGACATCCAGGTCAAATCCAGAACTTCTAGGGTGGAAAGTGCAGAAAAATGCCAGAGATGTCAATGTCACTGGCCAATTTTCATAACATGGACATTCCCGACATGGATGTCCACGCCGGTGGCCACATAAACATCCCGCTTAGGAAAGTGTGGGGTGGGGACATCCATTTCATGCAAGCTAGCATAAGAGGACATCCAGCAGCATAACAAAATGGAAACCTGAACCTCCATTCCCTGTCAGTGTTCGTTGTCATATTGTAGAATAACAGGGGTACTAGTGTAGCTGCTTCTCAACAGCCTCCAGACTTTTGCCTGACAAAATGATCACTTTTCAGATTCCTGTTTGTGCCTAGAGCAGGCATAACCTTAGATGCAAAATCACATGTCTAGGATGTTTCTAAGATCAGACGGAAACATCCAAGTTCTTGGGAAAGCCCCGACCACGCCCCTGTTCAGACGTGGACATCCTCATGCTGGGGACAATCACAAACCGGCTTTTAAATGGCTCTGGAGACGTCTCCAAGCTTTGGATGTCTCTATGCTTGTTTCCAGATATCCAAAATACCCCCTTTATATCTTTCAGTGTTTAAATACTGCTTAAAAGGAAGGAGAAAAGGATTTCAGATACTCGCAGCCCACTCAGCTAAATTATGGGACGTACTCTCAATCATCAGTCCTAAAAGCACTTTATTTTTTCATACTATCTAAAGTTTTGTAGTCAATGCTCAAAAACTAGCAATTTTATAATCATTTCATAACTTACCTTCAAGCGTATTCATAAAAGCAATGCCTAACGGAGGCCTTCATTTTGCAATCCCAGATGGTTCAGGGGCAGCACTTCTCTCTACCTTTCAGACAGTAGAATGTGAAAAATGTACAATGGTATGAAAACTTTTGCAAGACACTATAAATACCTCTACACCTTATTGAGCACAGTGTCTATAAGCAAGGGCAGTGCAAAGGTTTTGAGTACCTTAGGTGAACCTTAAGCCTTATGTGCCCCATCCCCACCCCTGAGATGTTGACAAACTCAACATCATGATCATCCCCAAACCACCCCTCTCACAACAACCCTGTAAAAATGCATAACTGAACATCAAACTTTTAAATATTAAACTTTGCTTTATATGCACAAATGTGCCCCTTCTCCCTGCAAGTTAAATAATGTGCTGATGGTTCTCTGAGCTTGAGTGGCTGTCAGGATCTATTGCTTTGCTTTGACTATCAATGCTTTTTTGCTGCCCTTCAGAAGATTGCCACCCTAGACAATTACCTGGTCTTGCCTAATGCTTGAGCCAGCCCTGTCTATAGAAATGCAAATGGTATGAGAGACTGATCTCAGTTTTAGAGAAATATCTATAAATCAGGAGGAGTTCTTGTCTAAGATAATCAGAGCCCCAGTGGTTCGGAGGGGCGGGAGTGTCTCTGCAAGTCTATCACAATCAAAGCTATTTCTTCACACTGGCCCACCTGGAAAATGTATAAGCTGTCAGTGTGTTAGAACTCTAGCATATATGTTGTTTTTCTGTAATAATGTCAATTTCTTCTGGACTAGTTTGAAAGATTATATCAGAGGAATTACATTGGAGTAGAGAAGTAGCCAAGTGGAGTGGAGGAATAGCCTAGGGGTTAGGGTGGTATCCTACGACCAGTAAGACTAGGAAACAAATCTCATTGGTGCTTCTTGTGGCCTTGGGCAAGTCATTTAACCCTCCATTGCCTCAGGTACAAACTTGCAGGCCAATGCAGAAAGCCAGCACTGAAGCCGCATGCTCTTAGCTGTGTACGTGTTTTCATAGCATGCCGAAAGCATGAGACCTCAGCACCAGTATACAGCAAAGGGTGTGTATGCCAATGAGCTGTGCACAAAACTTCAGTGTAAAGTTGAAAGGAGGGAGCCAACACATGTGCCAACAATAGAAGTGCAATATTTATTTATTTTATTTATTTGGGTTTATATACCGCGCTATTTTAAATCAGTGCAGTTTACAGTATAACAACTTAATACATAAAACAGGTTTAGAACAGGTTTACATTGAACTAGTTTACAATGAACAGTAATATAACAGATCTTAACATGTGGCTATATATGCATGTGTGTAAATGTCAAACACGCACATTACACGCTCAGGACATGAAGGTTCTTTTGGCGCTTACCCATAATCAATACTATTTCACCCAAAAACATTTTTTATGAAATCACAACAGAGACCTAAAATAAAAGATAAATATAAATAAAATGAGTCCAAAAAACATACAAGGATAAGAAGCACAAAATATTTCTTCTTGAACGCCGAACTTTCGCTTATACACTGAAAAGATACAAGCAGAAAATTTTCACATCGAAGATAACTGTTCATCAGTACAAACCTTGAAACATTCTCTCCCTGCACGTGCTAGAGGTTTAAGCCACCTCAGACCAGGCATAGAGATTGTGGAACCCCTGCTAGTTATGTAATCCTCTTCCCGTTTCTCTACATCGGGCGCAGACCTTATTAGCATTCATTTTAATACACGCAGCTCATTTTCATATTCGTTAAATACGCTTGGAATTCCTGTGTGCGTATACTTTTCCTTTGCTGTTTACGTTTATATCAATCTCTTTTCTGCATTTAGCATAGCGGAACTTGTGCGTATAAGTTGCATTACCTGCACGCAAAGGACGTGTTAGTCTTTCTGCATCAGCTCGTTAGATTGTAAGCCCTCCAGGGACAGGGACATACCTAACATAACTGATTGTAACTTGCCTTGAACTACTACTGGAAAGGCATGAGGTAAATACTAAAAATAAATATATTTGAAGGTTGATGTACCTTCTGAATTATAATCGGTAGAAACTATTACATATTTTTATTTCCATTTTGATTCAAATGCCTATAAGACAATGGAAAAATATTAGTGCATCCAATCCAACTTTTGGTGGCGTGGAGCCCGATTCACGAAGGGGCACGTCCAGGCTGTCCGGACGGCCCTGAGAAAGACGGGCCCACTAGAATCCGATTCTGGACTGCGGGAACAAAACATTCCAGCGGTACATAGAATTGGGCCTGTGGCACCCCCAACTCCTGTGGCTTAGGCCCCCCCCCCTTCCCCACCACCCAACCCATGGCTGACCTGCCAGGGCCTGGATCAGGTGGCGGAAACCTCCCCACACCCATCCCTAGCCCCAGGGGGGATCCCCGGGTCCGATTGCCAGGTGGGTACTGCTTATTCCACCTTCTAGGTAGAATAAGCAGCACATCCCCTTTGTTCCGGCAGGACGTACAGGGCCGTGACCTGAATCGGCCCTGTACATCCAGCTGGGCTGGCCCGCCCCCGCTCCGTGCAGATCCCGCCCCCCACAGGCTCTCCCCATCCTGCTGCTCAGGATGTACGGGGAGAGCCAGAGGGGGAATCGGGCCCATACTGTCTTATGTAATATAAATATGAAGCTGTGTCAGTCAGCAAATGTAACAGAGTAGCTTGTGTTATAAAATATGGCAACCAGGCGACATGCATCTTAATAATTCTTAACACATCTTTCCATCTTTGGCTTTGGTCCTTTAATGAAGGATAAATATAACCACTCCTATTTTATATGGTTGGCTAACCTTTTTCCTCCTTGAAAAACCAATAAAAGCTTTTGAGCTGGAAAAAAGATACTAATGCTATAAAACAATTTTTTAGAGCTGCTAAACTTCATATTTCGAAGGAGGACCAGGAATATTGAAATGCCCTGTTTATAATAATGCAAGTTCAGCAAACTATAAACCAGCTTATAAAAATTAAATAGGTTATTTTAGAAACCTTATTTGTGATTTCCATGTGTGAAATCTGAAGTTTACATATGGAAATGACATCCACGTGTCAATGCCTATTTTAGAAAGGGCTGAATTTACATGCGGATGTCCTTACTATGTAGAAGTTGAAAGGGGGCATGTTGGGGGTATGGTTAGGAAGTGGTCTGGGCAAGTCAAATATCTGCATGTGTAAGGAATACAAATGTATGACTACAGTTGTCCACTTCGGGATGCACAGCTTCTTCCTGGAAGGTTTCTGTTCTTCAAAAGTGGTTGTTTCAGCCAGCCATTTACAAGAGGCATTGAGGGGGTTATTCTCCTTAATTCTCCATTGTTTATTTCCCCTTCCCATTTGAAATTAAAGATACCGGCATCTGTAGTTAAATAGATACATTTATGTCAGCGCCTACATGTGGAAGTTGCCAAGTTTGCCCCACTGATTTTTCCCATGTGTAGGTTTCTAAAATGGCTTCTCTGGCTCCATGCTTCAGCGCATACACAGGCAGTGCTCATATTTTAGAAAAGGCTCCATGTTTGGGAGAGCTCTTTCTAAAATAATTCCGGAACTGTGTACATTACGACCTTGCTCTCTAAGTTCCAATCTCCATCTGCTTTCAAAAATGTGCCTTCACATCTCCTGACCCAGACTGTTTTAATGCCAAATTACAAAGTTTTTTTTTTAGCAAACAGTGCAAACACAGGAAAAAAGTCCAAATACTCAAAAACATGAAAAAAAAACATTTCAGCATTTCACACTTTTTTTTTCATGTGTAGGCCCATTTGCAAAGCTTTCCAAATGTGTCCCATTTTCTGTAGTAAAGAATTGTGAATTGGCTGATATATGTGAAAGTTTACTTAAATTCAAAATTAATGACCTGCTGTGAAGCAAAAATATGCAAAGAAGGTCATTAACTTTGAGTTTCACAAAAACCACTTCACATACCAATATTTGCAAAAAAAGGGTTCAGTGAAAAGATACAAAAGATACTGATTTTCAGCCATCCTAAGGTTATTGTTTTTATGCAAGCAATTTTGGTCTCCCGCTCATCTGCATAGTTAGCAAAGTTGCATGTGATAGAAGCCATTTATTGTTAAGTTGTTAAGTGCCATCAAGTCGGTGTTGACTCCTGACGACCTTCTGGATAGTTGACCTAAACTTTGTTCGGACTTCAGCCAAGTGGCTCATTGTTCATAGAGTGATATACATAGCTGCTGTTATTGTATCATAGTAACATAGTAAATGACGACAGGTAAAGACCAGTATGGTCCATCTAGTCTGCCCAGTAAGATGGCAAGAGTAGGTGCACCTGCCACTCCGTGCAGGCCACCCCTCCCCATGTCTTTGTTTAGGGGTGAACCCACCATTCTGTGTAGGACACCCCTATTTGTTGAGAAATTAGATAGTTATTTTGATTTTATCCTGTTGCTATATCGATCCATCTCATTGCCGGCCTTCCTCTTTTATGGTGACCTTCTACCTTGCCAAGCATTATGTCTTTCTTCAATGATCTCTCTCTTCGCATGATGTGTCCGAAGTATGAAAGTCGAAGTCTTGTCATCAGAGCTTCTAAGGAAAGTTTAGGTTAAATCTCCTCTATTACAGACTGGTTTGTTCTTCAGGCAGTCCACGATATACACAGTATTCGTCGCCAGCACCATAATTCAAAGGCATCAATTTTCTTCCTATCTTTTTTACTGTCCAACTTTCACATCCATATGATGTTATTGAAAATACCATAGCCTGGATAAGTCGAATCTTTATATGGAGAGAGACATCTCTGCTCTTAAGAATCCTGTCTAGGTCCTTCATAGCCATTCTACCAAGAGCAATATGTCGTCGGATTTCTTGACTGCTAGTCCTTTCTTTATTGATTGTTGATCCAAGTAAGTCAAAACTGTCAACTATTTCAACTTCTTCTCCATCAATGATGAATTTATTGATTTTGCCAGTTGTCAGGATCTTTGTCTTCTTAACATTAAGGTGTAGACCCATTTCAAGACTATATTCCTTGATCTTGAGAAGCAAATGCCTCAAATCGTCTTCACTTTCAGCCAGTAATGTGGTATCATCAGCATAGTGAAGGCTGTTGATGAATCCTCCTCCAATCCTCACACCTCAGTTCTCTTCATACAGTCCTGTTTCTCTGATTTGTTCTGCATATAAATTAAAAAGGTAGGCATAAAGTATGCAGCCTTGTCATACACTTTTGCTGATTTTAAATCATTCTGTTTCTCCTTGTTTTGTTTGAACTGTACTTGTTCATAGAACTCATCAATGTCTTCCTCTTCTGCAGCTGTTGTTGGGGCATATACTGAATTATAGTTGTGTTGATAGGCATTCCTCGTAGACGAATAGAGATTAAGTGTTCGCTGACTGCATTGTATTTCATTACAGTTCTTGCAAGTTTCTTCTTGATTATAAATGCAACACCATTTCTTCTTTGTCTTTCATTTCCAGCATAGTAGACCAGAGCTACTCAAATCCGGTCGTGGAGGTCTGCAACCCTGCAGGTTTTCAGGATATCTCTAATGAATATGCATGAGATATATATGCATTAGAGATATCCTGCCAACCTGACTAGTTTGTGGCCCTCCAGGGCTGGATTTGGAGAACCCTGCCTTACACCTCTGTCATTTAAGATTGTGAGTGGGCAAGGTACAGATGTCCTAGACATCAAAAGGGTAGATAGAATGTGTCACATTCCTCCTCGATTCTCACCACCACCAAAAAGTTGTCTAATACACAATATTTTGGTGGTGGTGAGAAGCAAGGAGAAATGTGACAAATTCTATCTAACCTTTTTGATGTCTTGGACATCTGCACCTTGCCCACTCACAATATTAAATGACAGAGGTGTAAGGCAGAGGTCACCAAATCCAGCCCTGGAGGGCCACAAACCAGTCAGGTTGGCAGGCTATCTCTAATGCATATATATCTCTTGCATATTCATTAGGGATATCCCAAAAACCTGCAGGGTTGCGGACCTCCAGGACCGGATTTGAGTAGCTCTGTAGTAGACCATATGATCATCAGATGCAAAGTGCCCAAAGCCAGTCCATTTCAGTTCACTGACACCCAACAGATTGAGTTGTACACATTCCATTTCATTCTTGACCACCTCCAACTTCCCTTGATTCATGCTTCGTACGTTCCATGTCCCAATATGTAAGACATCTTTGCAGCTTCTGACTCTCTTTTCATGCGCTGCTACATCAGCAGATCCAACCACAAAATAAATACTGGTGTTACTCTGAGAAGTCTTCAGCTCATCCCCAGTAGCTATTTGAGTGCCTTCCAACCTGGGGGTCTCATCTTCCAGCACTATAGTGCAATTTGTTTTGTGACTATCCATTGGGTTTTCATGGCAAGATACAGAAGTAGATTTACCAAGTCTTTCTTCCACACATTTAATTCCAGTGTTATTGTATTTGTCACAGAAATATGATCATCTGCTTACAACATCATTCCATTCTGATGCTGCCCAGATGAGTGGTTTGTCTTAGTCTGGCACCTCAGCTGAGACCTGTCTATCATAGGAGACCCTGCCATTAGCTAAGCTACTGATAGCTTAGCTCTCAGCATCATTGATGCCTACAAGCCCTCACAGCACAACAAGCTGCAAACCAAGTGAGGGAGAGGCCATTTACCCATAGGAAATCACACAGACACTGGTCCCTTACTGAGCAAATTTCTCACTCTTTACCAAATAGGACAACGGTACCTGTGCAAATAGGGGGGCTCCCAGAATCCTCCATTATGGCATGGATAACCCTTGTACCCAAACCTGTAGCCAGTAGGCCTCATTCAGCCCTGGGGACAGTACTGGGCCTCCTACCTTTTATTGGTGATTGGGTCAGCGGATTGGAGCTTGTGTCTGATTGGGTCAACTGAGATGAAGTGTCAAACTTCGCCTCAGATGATCCTTTTACTCCTGAGCTGGTGCAAAGATTCAGCACAAAAGAAAGAGTCAAAAAATGTGCTGTTTATGTCATTCAAAATTGTTCTGCAATTTGTGGCATTCCTATAAATAAAGCTGAAATCAGAGTATTCCAACAAATCCTCTTCACAAAGAAGCAAGACAGCAAGCAGGTTGGATGTGGCAGTTGAGCTTGGAGTGTACTAGTGGTGTAATAGCAAGCAAGGGCAGGAAATGTGAATCTGAGGCCTTGATACAGCAAGCTGCTCTGCCCCTTAGTACAGCAGTTAAGGCTTGATTTTCCTAATCTAACCTTACTCCCCAATGCAGGAAGAAAGATCAGCGGTGGAAAACCACTGCTCTAAAGGGTAGTGCAACGGGCATGCAAGTTGCTGCATACTAAATTGCTCATGATGTAAAAACTGTGCTAAGATCGAGCACAGTTTGTTATTCTTTATAGCACTGAATCTTTACACCAGAAGCAAAAAGGCCATCTGAGGTGAAGTGTCACACATCATCTCAGATGAGCCATAATCACTAATGGCCCAAGTAGAAACATCCTGATCCTTCCCCCACCCAACCACTCACCAACAGATAAATCCCTGGTGGCTGAACTAGGCCCCAACATCATAAACTGCCCCCCCCCCCCACCAGAAAGCTTAATCATAGGTGTACCTAGTGAGCCCCAACCTCCCCCATCCTGCTGAACCGCCAATATGGGCTGGGCCCACTAGGGCCACCAATGATTTCTTTTTGAACAGGTGGAAGTGACAGTGGGAGTTGGGACCAGTGTGTATGTTTTCTTTGTTTTTTTTATCTCCCTTCTTGACAGCACATGAGCCAGCCCCTGCTCATGCACTGACAGGAAGGGAGGTACCTACAAGCATGCCAGCACACGTGTACAGGTGTCAGACCTAATGCAGGCCCCTGTGCACATGTGCCTGGCTTGCTCTCCCTGTTTAGTACAGATGTGTTGTGCACAGCTCATTTATTCACATGCCTTTATTCCACCTATCAGTACACCATCTAAGCAGTTACAATGAAACACATACACAGCAATAACAAAACACAGAATAACAATATAATAATCAAATGAAAACGCGTTCTTAAAAAGCCTGATATCTAGTGTCACAGTTATTAGAGTCATAGAAATCAGCACCAGAGAAAACAATGTCACTTCCGACTAACTCCATGTACTCCGGAAGGTTGAATCTCTAAGCATTACTGACAGAAAGATGATAAGAACAGAATTCGATAAGGAGACATTGCCATGTTTTCCACTACCGTGAAAAGGAGAAGGGCAGATATGAGGTGGGATTACCCTGGCAGTACTTTCATTGAAACTTACATGATGTTTTTAGCATTGCCAAGAAAAGGTTTGATAATTTAATGAAGACATTCTCCACAGATAACAGCACATACAACATTGTAATCCTGGAATACATCCAAGATGGAATGACAGAGGATGGTAATGTAACAGAGCACTCCATTGGCAATGGCAGAAGAGAAGTGTGCTACCTGCCCCGCCCACCATGCAGTAAGAAGAAAATACAAGACTACTAGCAAGTTGAAGGTAGCTTTCAATACATCGCCTTATGAAAAGGGATCACCTTTCACAGAATGATGTTTCTCCTACCTGGCCCAAATTTGAATTCAGATTTGCTTAAGCTGTTGCTTATGTTTTGAATTGATTGAATAGTAATAATGGTAAACATCAAAAAGACCTTTTTCATTTTAATCATTAATTGTTAAAATAAATTAAAAGGCTTTTCTACAGCTACAACTTAAAGAGAAGGATCAAGATGCAGTGAGATTCTTGTGGTTATGTGGATTCCCAGATCCAAACAAAGGGACAATACTGCATGTCATGAAAAGGGCCGATTAGGGTCTTCTTTGGAACATCGCCTATTCCCTTGCTGCTAGCAATATCAACACAAAAATACAAATATCGTTCCTCCACTGTCCTACTGGTTAGATGCTTGACTCATTTATTCAATTTAACTATCTTAACTTCCTTCACTGATTGTCTAGGTTACTTAACCTGACTGCTTCAAATATTCCAAAATGTATTAACCCCACGGTCTCAGACTTAACTTGGCATCGTTCTTAAACCTTCTTCAAGTTTACAAAGTGATGCCGTGCTTGCATCAACAACCTTATATTTTTACCAGGGGTTATACAGTTTAGAAAAACTTCCTATGACATTCAAGAAAAAGTGCTTATCTCATTTTGGTGGTTCGCGAACGGGGTTTCACGAACCACCAAAATGAGATAAGCACTTTTTCTTGATTGTCATAGGAAGTAGTAGGAAGTAAGATGATGAGCAGCTCTCCAACTCACCTAGAAAGAGTTTGAAATCTCAAGATGGTATTTCTTCTGAAATAAATAATGACATAGATCCTGCCACTGAACTGCACATATCCTGGGATGCCAGTGCAATAGTCTACAGCTCCACAGGTTATCTATACTGCACCAATATTGAAGGAGCAACGTCAACATGTCCGTTGCCTCCCAGTATCATGTAGCACCATTAAAAAGGGTAACCATCCCTTTGTAGGTACATTAATTTGTTCCAGATTCATGAAGTATTAGTTAGAATCTGTATTAATCAAAAGGCACTGCAGCAAATATAAATGCACAAACATAAATACACAAATGATATCTACACAAGCTTATATAGAGATTGACTCTTGATCTATTGGATTCAAAATGCAGCAAAATATTGAAGATTCTTTATAGTGAGCAGGGTCAGTGATGTTCACTGTCTCGGTGAGTCATACACACATTGCAGTGGAAGGTCAAACTCATTGGACCACCTCAGCAGAAGACAAGAAATCATTGAACTGAAAAAGAATACCAATTAATAGCATGGATCAGAGTGGCTGACGGTAGACAACACTGAGTATGAAGAAGCTTACCCACCCACAATGATATTTCAGGAAGGAAGGATGGTGATTATAATTATCAGGTGTTAATACAAATCAATTGCAATGACCAGGTGGCACTGTCATTGTTGGAATTATTGAAATACCACAAGCTGAGGTCTATATTTCATATCACTGCATGGGTTCGGAGTTTGTGTAAAACAGCAGAAAAATAAAATAATAAAGGAGACGGCATGACTCTCCTAGGTAGAAATGCTAAAGAGGCTAGGGCTCTTCAGCTTGGAGGAGGGCTGAGAGGGAGACATCATAGAGGTCCATAAAGTCACAAGTAAAACAGAACAGGTAAATGCAAATTGATTGTTTACTCTTTTAAAAAGTACAAAAACTAGGGGTAACACCATGGGGGTCATTTTGGAAGCTGTCTTCGGGCTTTGGGTATTCAAAACTGTTTTAGAAGCTGGGTCTGTGGATGTCCACGTCTGAACACAGGCATTATGGAGGCATGGCTGGGGCATTGTCAAGAATCTGGACATCTCCACCAGATCTCAGAAATGTCCTGGAGGTCGAGAGTCACGTCTATAATTTAGACTTGCTTCAGGCATTATAAGAGTGCTTGTTTGGGCTGAAAAACATTTAGAGGGTGTAGAGAAGAAAGCACTCCCTCATCCCCAGTACTCGGCACAGTTTCAAAGATAGCAGCAGTGGGATTTGATCACCTAAATATCCAGGTTCTGAAATACTGTTCTCAGGATGTCTATGTACTTGCTTCTGCAGATATCAAAATTGGGCATGTCCACATTTGTGAAATCATGTCTGTACCTGGATCTGCCTGCTTTTTTTTTAGACGTTCTGGCTTGGATGTCCCAGATTGCACATGGACGTCCCTTCTAAAATTCCCCTCCATGAATATACAAAGTAGTACATTTTAAACAAATAGGGGAAAATGTTTCACTCAATGCATATTTAAGCTTTGGAACTCATTGCCAGAGGATAAACATATGGTATAAGCAGTTAGCATGGTGGAGTTTAAAAAAGGTTTGGACGAGTTCCTGGAGAAAAAGTCAATAGGATTTTTTAGAGAAGACCTGGGGAAATCCACTGCTTATCCCTAGGGATGCGTAGCTGGGAATCTGGCTACTTTTTGGGATCCTTTCAGGTACTTGTGACCTGGATTGTTCATTGTTAGAAACAGAATACTAGGCTTAATGAGACATTGGTCTGACCTAGTATGGCAATTTTTATGTTCTTATCTAGAGTCCAAAAGGAATAGAACCATAACAGTAGAGGAGACTTTCATGGCTAAGCAATGTTGGATACAATATGCCCAAGGAGATTAGTTTAACATAGACAACACAGAATTCAGACAACCTAAATTCCAGTGTAGCTAAAGTCTCTAAAATTAAGGACTTCAATCCATTCTTGGATGAGCAGGGAGTAATGTGTGTGTGTATTGAGGGGGGCAATTGTTGCACTATGCAAACTTAAATGACAGACATCAGCATCCTTGGATTCTACCTGCAAAACAACAATTTATTGACTTTCAGGTGCAGTTTCAACATGAGAAGGTAATGTCCATGGGTGTACAAAGTTGCCTCAACTCAGAGAAAGGTTCTGGGCTCTAAGAGGCAGGCAATTGGTAACGGATATTATACGGAAATGTCTGATCAGCAAAAAGATATAAAGTGAAACCTGGACAAGAGATACCACGCCCTCTGTCTAAGGATGGTATTACAAAGTCCACAATCTGTCATTGATTTTGCTACACCATGCACACAAAAGGCAATGGCTCACTGAAAAAGGCATACTGTACTGTTTATCTGTGGAGTCAGAGCCCTTCATTTAGAGATCCTCTCAGACCAGATCATGGTAAGAGTTTTACTGATCTTCAGGGGTTTATAGCAAGATGGGGTCGGGGGGGGGGGAGGGAGGGGAGTATGAGGCACTGTATTTTAAGAATGTGAAAACCTTTTAAAGAGCGGGGCATATGACTATTATTGCATGTCTGGAGGGGGGAGGGACACCAGATTTGTGAGTCGCACAGGGCTCATTTCTATCTTGGGACAGTCCTGTGTGCAGTAAAAGCCTGTTTCAGGGAAATATTGGGGCAGGCATCTTTGCCACCTGAAGAAATTCTCATAATCCTAACATGAAGTAGAAGCTGTAGCTAACGCCACACCATTCGCCTTCATTTAGGATGAGTTTGGTAAGTTAGAGGCAGATACCCCTGTGTGCTCCCAAGGTAAGAAATTTACTGCTCGCCAGTTCAGATAAATTGCCGACACAAATGTGGACAATGGTGTTTTCTAGAGGGAACCATAAGGGCCAATCTTGTTCTTTAAGGTTGCTTTCTGGGGCTATGGTTAAATTAACCATTCAATTTGTCTGGAGATTGTTAATTAGGATGAATTTGTCTGGAGTTTGTTAATTAGAATGAAACCCTAACAGGGTGGGGGCATGTATTAATTATATATCACCAAACTTGATCAGTATACCTTTAAAAACAGTAGCAGAGTTAGGAAAAGAGAAGTAGAGATAGGAAACTTTGCAATCGGTGGAATATAAGTGTTTAATAAATGACATAAATAGTATCCTATGTCAGTGCAAGCAGTTGCAAGCTCTTTGCTTTTCTCTGTTCGGTATATTCAAGTTGAGTTCTAGAGTAAAGACAAATTGCAAATATAATAGAACTGATCGGATCTTGTAATCTTATCTGATTTATCTTTTATCTGTTATGTTATCATGTTTCTGTTTCTTGTAAAATGTAAAATGTTGAGTTCAATGTAAACCGCATTGATCTATGGAAATGCGGGATATAAAAAATGTTCAATAAATAAAAAAAATAATGTGAGCTATAAAGGACATGAGTTTACATAGATTGGCCAGTGAAAATGCAGCTATCTGGTCTATAAAAGAAATACGAGGAGCAGAATGGATTAAAAATCTTGAGATTAAGCTATAATTTACTGTCTTTTATTGCTATATAACAAAGAAAAAGAAGACAGCTCTTTCTAACTCTTCTATTCTCTTCTTTGCACTCCACCATTATTTTGATGTTTGTAAATGCTAAAAGATTCCTAACCCAACTCTGTAGGAATTATGGGGCTTGTTTAGAAAGCCGCGGTAGCTACCGCGGCTTTCTAAACAAGCCCTTATATTTAAAATATACGCAATTTTCTATAAAATAATTTAGGCAATAACAAGGAAACAAAAAAATCGGTGAATACTGGTATGGTAAAGTCATTCTTATACGATTCAGTAGCTTGGGAATTAGTGCCGTAACTCATTAAAATGATGACTCCAGAAGGTGGTTTCCACACCAAAATCTGTGCTCAATGACATTCATACTATGGGGGTTAAGAGTTCTCGTGATCATCTGGTGGGAAGGAAACTCCATCTTTTAGGGAAGCAATGTATCTTGCAACATTGGCGAGAGGCAGCATCTTCTTCCTACTAGGAGTGGAGGAAAACTATTCATCAGTTGGTGGTGATGAAAGGGAAAATAGGGTCAGTATTCTAGAGACCTTTACAAAGAGGCCTTCTACCTAGGGGACAAGAGACCTGTGAAACTTTTTAAATAGGTGTTAAAGCCAGGTGGCAGGTCAAAAGGCCATTTTGAAAGACTCCTTCTATCCAAGCAAGGACTGTTAATCACCCAGAAAGTTGGTCACAGCTTACCTTAGAAGCACAGGGCAAGGTATTGTGTAGTAGCCCTCTTTTATTTTATATATTTATTTTTTTATTTAGTATACATTTGTATACTGCTACTTCCAGTGATCAGCAGCGGTTTGATTACAGATTGGAAATTGTCAAATCATGACAGGAAATTTTTGAGGTATAAACACATTGATTAGACAGGAAAGCACAGCACACAGAGAACTATTTTACAGGGAACATGGGCTATGGAGGGTTAAGTGGCTTGCCCAAGACCACAAGGAGCACCTGTGGGACTAGAAACTCCAGTCCTTCTGGCCCAAGGTTGCTGTCCTCTAGTGGGATTTGAACCCCTGACCTTCTGGCCTGAAGTACCTTGCCCCAACCACTAGGCCACTCCTCCACTCCCCAACACCCACCCACCCCTGGGATAATCATAGCTTTATAGGTACTTACACATCTTAAAGGAAAGGAGGAGCTCTCAGGTGCAGCTCGTTATCCAAATCAGTCATACACTAAGGACCTGAGATTAATTAAGCTTCAGGTGAACAAGCTATATTAAATGTATTAGGTACACTTTTATTAGTATAGGTATCCACAGCAACCTTTAGTAAGTAAACAACTTAAAGATCTAAAAACAAGCTTAAATCTAAGATGCAGACAGCAGTCCAGCAGCAAGATGGGGGTTTTCCAGTCTTTTACATTGAGTGTCACATGTATGATTTTCTCCCAGTTGGTGAGAGGTCTTAAGTGTGCACTAGGTGCAAGGAGCTCTTTGCTCTCTGGGAATGAGTTCGTTCTATAGAGGCTAGAATAGCAGACTTGGAAGACATAAGAAAGACAGAGAGGTACATAGACGAGACCTACAGGGATATAGTTCTGGAGTCCCACCTCCAGTCTGGCAGCATCCCTGTTGCCATGGAGGAGAGAGGTCACGTGATAGGAGAGCATCACCCTGGTGTGGCAGGAAGTGATCCTGTAACTAGGACCTGTCCTCCAGGTGATGTAAAACCCTCTCGCACCAAGGAAGTTCCTCCAGGGCCATGTGGCCATGAGGGAAGGGTTAGGACAACCGTTATAGTTGGTGATTCCATTATTAGGCATGTAGATAGCTGGGTGGCTGGTGGACATGAGGATCACCTGATAACATGCCTCCCTGGTGCGAAGGTAGCGGACCTCACGCACAACCTCGATAAGGTCTTAGATAGTGCTGGGGAGGAGTCTGCTGTCTTGGTTCATGTCGGTACCAATGACGTAGGAAAATGTGGTAGGGAGGTTCTGGAGGCTAAATTTAGGCTTTTAGGTAGGAAGTTGAAATCCAGAACTTCCAGGGTAGCGTTCTCCGAAATGCTTCCCGTTCTACGCGTGGGACCCAAAAGGCAGGCAGAGCTCCGGAGTCTCAATGTGTGGATGAGATGATGGTGTAAGGATGAGGGTTTTGGATTTGTTAATGACTGGGGAACATTCTGGGGAAAGGAGGGGCTCTTCCAAAAGGATGGGCTTCACCTTAACCGGGATGGAACCAGGCTGCTGGCATTAACCTTTAAAAAGGAGATAGAGCAGCTTTTAAACTAGATAATGTGGGAAAGCCAACAGCCGCAGAAGAGCACATGGTTCAGAAGAATGTATCCTTGAAGGATACTACCAAATGCAGAGAGGTTCCAAAAAAGAGTAAAGTAGCCCAAATGCCCTTGAGTATGGAGCAGACAGAGCTCAAAGATTCCAAATTACCCATGTCCACCAATAGCCAGATTAATATGAATAAAATATAGTCTTTAAAATGCTTGTATGCTAGAAGTCTAAAAAATAAGATTGGAGAGTTAGAATATATAGCACTAAATGAGAGGTTAAAGTAGATATGATTGGAATCTCAGAGATATGGTGGAAGGACAACAACCAGTGGGACACTGTGATACCTGGGTACAAAATATATCGTAATGACAGAGCTGATCAAATTGGTGGAGGGGTTGCGCTCTATGTTAGAGAGGGCATTGAGTCAGAAAGGATTAAAGATTTGCAGGAAACAAAATTTGCTGTAGAATCTCTATTGATTGAAATTTCATGTAAAAAGGGGAAGGCGATGGCAGTGGGGGTGTACTATCGACCGCCTGGCCAGAATGAACAAATGGATGATGAAATGCTCAAAGAAATCAAGGAAGCTAACAAAAGTTACAGCACAGTAATAATAATGGGTGATTTCAGTTACCCCAGTATCGAATGGGTCAGTGTCACGGCAGGACATGCTAGGGAGATAAAGTTCCTAGATGAATTAAACGACTGCTTCTTGGAGCAGCTGGTTCATGAACCGAGCAGAGGGGCAGCCATATTGGACCTAGTCCTTAGTGGAACACCAGATCTGGTGCAAGAGATAAGGGTGTTGGGGCCACTTGGCAATAGTGATCATAGCATGATTGCATTTATTTATTTATTATTTATTTAACATCTTTTATATACCGCGCTATTTGTTTTCAGTGCGGTTTACAATTAACAGAAGCTGCACAATCAGAAAACACTGGTGTGCTTACATTATAACAGGAAACTTAAACTTGGAACAGAGGGTAATAAAAACTATAACTATGTACAAACAGTGAAACTATGTACAAACAGCAGTGTAAAAACTGAACTATGTATAAACATATTGGGTTCATTTGATTTAATTAGTGGAGGAGGGATGGCAAGGAAATCCACAGTACTACCTTTTAACTTTCAAAAGGGAGACTATGATAAAATGAGGAAAATGTTTACGAAAAAACTAAACAGGAGCAGTTGCAAAGGTTAAAGACTTACATCAAGCTTGGGTGTTGTTGAAAAATACTATCTTGAAAGCCCAGACCAGCTGTATTCCACGCTTTAAGAAAAGTGGAAGGAAGTCTGCCAGCATGGTTTAAAGGTGAGGTCAAAGAGGCTGTTGTTGCCAAAAATGCATCTTTCAGGAAATGGAACAAAGAGCCAAATGAAGAAAACTGGAAACAGCACAAGCACTGGTAAGTTAAATGCAAGGCATTGATAAGGCAGGCAAAGGGAGAATTTCAGAAGAAGCTTGCTGCGGAAACAAAAACGCGTAATAAAGACTTTTTTAAGTACATTCATAGCAAAAAACCTGTGAGAGAGTCAGTTGGTCCATTAGATGATAGAGAGGTTAAAGGGGCACTAAGAGGCGAGAAGGCAATAGTGGAGAGACTGAATGAATTTTTTGCTTCAGTCTTTACTGAGGAAGATGTAGGGATGTTACCCATGACTGAAATGGTATTTAAAGGTGCAGAAGAATTGAAGGAAATATCAATACATCTGGAAGATATATTACAACTATTTGATAAACTGAAGAGTAGCAAATCACTTGGACCGGATGATATACATCCAAGGGTGTTGAAAGAACTGAAATATGAGATTGCAGACCTGCTATTAGTAATCTGTGAACTATCATTAAAATCATCTGTAATACCTGAAGATTGGAAGATGGCCAACGTAATGCCAATTTTTAAAAAGGGTTCCAGGAGTGATCCGGGAAACTACAGACCGGTAAGCCTGACGCCATCAAAAAGAACAAAATTGCTGAACATGTAGATAGTCATGGCTCAATGGGAGACAGCCAACATGGCTTTAGACAAGGAAGATCTTGTCTTACTAATCTGTTATGTTTTTTTTGAAGGTGTGAATAAAAAGGTAGACAAAGGTGAGTCAGTTGATGTAGTGTATTTGGACTTTCAGAAAGTCTTTGACAAGGTCCCTCATCAGAGACTTTTGGCAAAATAAAGAATCATGGGATAGGAGGCAGTGCACTATTGTGGATGAGGAACTGGTTAAAAGATTGAAAGCAGAGGGTAAGGCTAAATGGCCACCTTTCCCAATGGAGAAAGGTGAATAGTGGTGTACCCCAGGGATCTGTGCTGGGTCCACTGCTTTTTGACATATTCATAAATTACTTGGAAAAGGGAATAGCGAGTGAGGTTATCAAATTTGCAGATGACACAAAACTATTTAAACTTGTTAAAACCCAAGAGGATTGTGGAAATTTGCAAGAGGATCTTGATAAATTGGAAGACTGGGCATCAAAATGGCAGATGAAATTTAATGTGGACAAGTGCAAAGTTATGCACCTAGGGAAGAACAACACAAACTATGGTTACACAATGCAAGGTTCCACATTAGGAACCACCACCCCAGAAAAAGATTTAGACGTCATTGTGGATAACATGTTGAAACCTTCCACCCAGTGTGCAGCGGCGGCCAAGAGAGCAAATAGAATGCTAGGTTTCATAAGGAAAGGAATGGAAAATAAAACAAAGGATATTATAATGCCTCTGTATCGTTCCATGGTGCCACCACACCTTGAATACTGTGTGCAATTCTGGTCACCGTATCTTAAAAAGGATATAGCGTTATTAGAAAAGGTTCAGATAAGAGCCACCAAAATGGTAAAGGGGATGGAAGGATACCCCTATGGAAAAAGGCTAAAAAGGTTAGGGCTCTTTAACCTGGAAAAGAGACGGCTGAGGGGAGATATGATAGAAGTCTATAAATTAATGAACAGAGTGGAATGGGTAAACGTAGATCGATTGTTTACGTTATCAGAATATAGAAAGACTAGGGGACATGCAATGAAGCTACAGGGTAAACTAAGACTAATAAGAGAAAATATTTTTTCACTCAACGTGTAATCAAACTCTGGACTTTGTTACTGGAGGATGTAGTAAAGGCTGTTAGTGTAGCTGGGTTTAAAAAAGGTTTGAACAAGTTCCTGGAGGAAAGGTCCATAAACCATTATTAAAAAGGGACCAAGGATGTCAATGCTTGGCCCAATACAAGCATTGTGGAACCTGTATCTTTTGGGGAAACTGCTAAACATGATTGGCCACTGTTGGAAACATGATACTGAGCTTGATGGACCTTGATTTGACCCAGTATGGCATATCTTATGTTCTTATGTTCTTATGATGGACTCTCGGGGTCATCTGGAATGAGGAGCAGCCGTTTTGGCCTTGTGGGGGGAGTATATCTCGAGGCTGGGATTTTTTAGGGCCTTGTGGTTGCGGTTTCTTCCTTTTTTTCTTCTTTTTTCATTCTTTCTTTGAAGGAGTTTGTCTGGAGGAAGTGTGGGGACCGGGGTGCCTTGGTGCAGAAGAGTGGTTTGTGTGAACTTTGACAGATTCCACCTACTATGGATAGTTATTTGAGGATGAGGGCAGGCAGAGAGGGAGGTAGTAGAGGGGGGAATTTGGGGGGGAGAGCGGTTATTTGTATTGTTTTGGATGGTATTGGGGGTGAAATTGGGATGCGGGAGTATTTTTGTATTGGATTTACCATTCATTGATCATTGTTAATGATAAAAACATTGCTCTCAGCAGCACCGTAGAGGGGAAGGGGAGAAGGGGGATGAGAAAGTTATTTGTTCTCTGTTTGCTCCTAGCTATATCTAAGAGTACCCACATGCTGGGAGTAGGTACTTCATCTTAATAAACAGATTTGAAGTAAATGATGATTGTCTTCATCAAATGGTGCTAACTCAAAGTTTAATTCCCCCTTTGCTTTTTTTTCTCTGTTCCACCTCTCATTTTTTCTTACCTCCCTGTATTTCCATTTTCTTTTGTTCACTCAAGTATGATAAACATCATGGCACCATGGCAGCAAACGATTGCAGGACCAAGCAGAAAATATAGACACTTCTTGCCATCCATACCTCCTTCTGCACTCTTTTGGCTCTTACTATGAATGCCCAGGACCAATGGGCCGCAGGAGAAGGAAGGAGCAGCAGGATAGGAAAACAGGTCTGCTTGGCCCTGCAGCTTAGTGACAGGTGCTATGCTGTGCCATACAGAGAATTTGACTTTGATTTTGGGGCCAGAACTCTGCTTCCTTGTTTGGGGATATTGTGGAAGCAGCATTCACAGTCCATTAGAGGAAGAAGTCTCAGTTATCACACAAAGGTGACACCTAGTGGCCAAACTCCAAGTCTATGTACTGCAGAGAGCTCCAATCTGCGGCCCTCAGCTGAAGGCTGTCATGGTTGCGGTTTTCCTAAATAAGTAAGGAGGAAATACAAAAATAGGAGAAGGGATGATATGGTGACTGAGAAGTGGGCTTGTGGGATACAAATATTTTAAATAAACAAATAATAGATAGTTGCAAATGAAGGTTCATGCAATCAAAGGCTAAGAGAGGCCAATCCCAATAGACCTAGAAAAATGAAGACCCTACCAGTTGAAAATAAAAAATAGAGACATGCTTCCTGCTTGTCACCACAATTACTCCTACAGTATCACTGCCACTGCACCAATGTTTGTTCAACAAGAACCCGAGTCCACAGAAGTTAGTAACTCTCCAGAGATCCAGAGCAGTGTCTTTGAATTTATGTGCTCTGGATCAAACCCAGGGCATTCCCAGTTGTGGTTGTGTTGTTTGTGTTAGGTGTCGTTGAGTCAATGTAGACTTATGACAACCCTCTGGATAGTTGTCCTAAATTGTGTTCGGTCTTCAGACAGGCAGCTAATTGTTTTCAGAGTGGCACCCATAGCTGCTGTTGTTGTATCGATCCATCACATTGCTAGCCTTCTTCTTTTGCATTGACCTTTAACCTGCAAGCATGATATCTTTCTCTAAATATCTTGCTCTTCGCATGATGTCTCCAAAGTATGAAAGTCGAAGCTTTTTTATTAGAACTTTTAAAGAAAGCTTAGATTTGGTCTCCTCTAATACTGACTGATTTGTTCTTCAGGCAGTCCATGGTATACACAGTATTCTTCGCCAGCAACATAATTTGAAGGTATCAGTTTTCAACCTGCCTTTCTTCTTCACTGTCCAACTTTTGCATACATATGATGTTATTGAAAATACCATGGTTTGGACGAGTCAAATCTTTGTATGCAGAGATTTATCTTTGCCCTTGCCTAGGTTCTTCATAGCCATTCCGCCAAAAGCCATCATCAGATTTCTTGATTGCTTGTCATTTCTTTATTGATTGACCCAAGCAGGTTAAAATTGTCTACTATTTCTATTTCTTCTCAATCAAGGATGAAATTATTTATTTTGCCAGTTGTCAGGATCTTTGTCTTCTTCATGTTAAGATGCAATACCATTTTAAGACCATGGGCCCAATATTCAATGGCATTTACACATGGTTTAAAAACCTTAGAGGGATATTTCACTTAGAGGGATATTCAGCAGCACTAACATGGTTAGTGCCATTGAATATCCCCAAGTAACACCACTACATGCCCCGATGCTAACCGTATAACATTGGGATGCATCGAGGGCATTCCAGGGTAGAGCGGAGGCAGCATCCTTAGCTAACCAGGCAGTGGCGATATTGCACCATGGCCCAGTTAGTAACCCATGGGTAAAAACAGGTGCAGCAAAAGCTGCATCTATCTTTACCCATGGGAGCTAACCAGGCCATGGTGCAATATCACCGCTACTTGTTTAGCTTCTATAGCATCTGTGGTTATGCGGCAACCCCATATATTCAATGCTGGGGCTGCATATGAACCCAGCATTGAATATCCACATTTAATGTTCAGTGCCAGCGGCTAGCTGTTGTAATTGCGCTAGCCGCCGGCGCTGAATATCGGGCCCTATGTTCCTTGATCTTGATCTTCTTATTGATCTTTCAGATCTTCTTCATTTTCAGCTAGTAACATGGTATTGTCAGCATAGCAAAGATTGTTGATGAGTCTTTCACCAATCTTCACACCTCAATTATCTACATACAGTCCTGCTTCTCTGATTATTTATTCTGCATATAAATTAAACAGATATGGGGAAAGTATGTAGCCTTGTCGTATACCTTTGCTGATTTTAAACCATTCTGTTTCTCCTTGTTTTGTTTAAACTGTTGCTTCTTGATCAATGTAAAAGTTGTGCATGAGAACTATCAGGTGTTTTGGTATATCCATGCTTCTTAATGTGGCCCAAAGTTTTCAGGATTTAAACAATCAAAGGTTTTGCTGTAGTCAATAAAATACATGCAGATATCCTTTGGTATTATTTTGTCTTTTTCAAAGATCCATCTCATGTCTAGGATGATGACTCTTGTTCCTCACCTTTTTCTGAACCCTGCTTGCACTTCAGGCAATTCTCGTTCCACGTATACTATAGTCTCCACTGAATGATCTTGAGTACAATCTTGATGGTGTCTGGGATCAGAGTGATTGTGCAATACTTTCCACAGTCAGTCAGATCATTTTTCTTCAGTACTAGTATGAACACAGATCTTTTCCAGTCAGTCGGTCATGATGCTGTCTTCCAAATTTCCTTGTAGAACTTTGTAAGTATTGTAACAGCTGCATCTGACTGCTGTAATACTTCAACAGCAATGCCATCAATGCTCAGTGCCTTGTTCTTTAATAATGCTTTCTATACTGCTTCAAGTTTTTCTTTCATCACCAATAGTTCCTGATTGTAAGGTGCAGGTTGAAACAGCTGTTGATCCACTTGATCTTTTTGGTATAATGACTCTGTATATTCTTTCCACCTTTTCTTGATCTTCTCAGCATCATTCAACATGGATCTTTGAGGATCTTGTAGCATTCCAATTAAGTGCTGGAATTTTCTCTTTAACTCTTGTAGCTTTAGGAAAGCCAAACTTGTTCTTCCTTTCATAGTTTCTGATTCTATATCCTTGCATGTGTCAATGTAGTACTTCTGTTTGTCTTGTCTTGCTGCATGTTGGAAATCTCTATTAGATTCCGTGATTACCTCTCTTTCTTCTCTGGCTTTAGCTTTTCTGAATTTCTGGGCAATTTTCAGAATTCCTTCAGTCATCCATTTTGGCTGTTTTGGCTTTTTCACCTTTTGCAGAGACTTCATTATAGAAACATAAAAACATAGAAATATGACGACAGAAAAAGACCACATGGCCTGTCTAGTCTGTCCTTCCATAACAACTACAACAGTCCCCTTTTTACCTTTAGAGATCCTCTGTGTTTGTCCCATGCTTTTTTTAATTCAGTTACTGTCCTCATCTCTACCACCTCCACTGGGAGACTATTCCACGGATCCACTACTCTTTCTGTAAAGAAATATTTCCGCATATCACTCCTGAATCTATCTCCCTTCACCCTCATCCCATGTCCCCTCGTAGCAGAACTTGCTTTCAATTGAAAGAGGCTCTCCCCCTGAACATTTATGCCACGGAGGTATTTAAACATCTCTCTCATATCACCTCTATCCCGCCTTTCCTCTAAGGTGTACATATTAAGATCCTTCAGTCTGTCCTCATATGCTTTATAATGAAGACCACTAATCATTTTAGTAGCCACTCTCTGCACCGACTCCATCCTGTTCACATCCTTTTGAAGTACAACTTTTTTGAAGTCATCCCATAACTCTTCTGGTGCTTTTTCCAGCTTCGTTTCTATTGCCAAGCCCATATTTTTCAAACACTTTATCTTCTTCTTTGTTTCCAACTTTTGCATCTTTCTGTCCATTTTCTCCCTACAGCCCCCCTCGGGAACTCCGCTGTTCTGGCAGATTGCTTCTATCAGTGCCCTTCTCTTCCACTGCCAACGACAGACTTTGATCTTTCCACCTTGCTTCTTCTTATGCCTAGAACAAACTACTGAGCTGGTTCTTCAGGCTTCATCTCTGGCCCTTTTCAAATCCAGGCTAAAAGCACACCTCTTTGAGGCAACCTTTAGATCCTGACACACGTAATCTCCTGCTCTCCAACTATATGATTTCTTACCATTGTCCTAGACATAGCCTAGTCTCCAGCCATTGTGTTGTCTGTCTTGACTAGATTATAAGCTCTAATGAGCAGAGACCATCTCTTACATGTCTCCGTACAGCGCTGCATATGCCTTGTACTGCTATACAAATAATTATAGTTGTAGATTTCAATGTGTTCTTCTTCATAGAATTGATCCGCTGTTTCTTCTTCTTTAGCTGCTGTTGATACATATATTTGAAACATAGTTGAGGTGATGGGCATTCCTTGTAGACAAATAGAAATTAAGCGTTCGCTGACTGTATTGTATCTCATTACAGTTCTTGCAATTAGTCCAAAATGTAGTATGAAGGCTCACCCCAACGCAAACAAAACTTGTTTCTTAATGGCAAAAACACACAAAAATGATTGTTTTCCAAACATAGAAAATAATAAACATAATAGCGGAAAAACACAAAAGTGGCCAGCGAGGTCTCAGCTTTTCATGGGCAATGGCAGATATTATCAAGACGTGAGTCCAGATACCGCCACTCAACTGAAGCCCGATAACATCAACGACCCACTGCCACCACCTTCCACTATATTAAAACTTTTCACAAGTGACCGCAGCAACCCCCAAACAGACTTAGCTTTTAAACTGTAATAGACAGGAGTTGAAAACAGGCCGCTACCCCGACGTCACTATTGAGCTCTTGTACGTTTCGCGAGAAAACTCGCTGCATCAGGGGAAAATACTGAAAAAAAAAACAACCATTAATCCAACTATACATTCTTCCAAAGCCGAAACAAAGAAGCACCCATTCCCACTACACAGCAAAAACTACTTACTTTCAAACAGCAGCCTAACTAGCACCCCCACGGTGCCGCAAAAAACGCCGCGCATGCTCACACCATCAAACACACCACCCCCAACTTAAATAACAATTAATGACGTCAACAGGGATCCCCCTACAAAATGCTCCACCCCCTTTTTTTGATATAATACACACATATTCATTAAAGGCAAACCACCCAATCAATACGGAGATTTAAACCCCCAGGCACAACGGTTGCTGCGGTCGCTTATGAAAAGTTTTAATATAGTGGAAGGTGGTGGCAGTGGGTCGTTGATGTTATCGGGCTACAGTTGAGTGGCGGTATCTGGACTCACGTCTTGATAATATCTGCCATTGCCCATGAAAAGCTGAGACCTCTCTGGCCACTTTTGTGTTTTTCCGCTATTATGTTTATTATTTTCTATGTTTGGAAAACAATCATTTTTGTGTGTTTTTGCCATTAAGAAACAAGTTTTGTTTGCGTTGGGGTGAGCCTTCATACTATATTGCTATCAACACTCCATAACGTGCCCTTAAGAACTGATTAGTCCAAAATGTGGCAGCCCAATTGATTTATGAGCTACGAAAATTTAATCATATTACCATGCATTTACAAGAGTTTCACTGGTTGCCAGTTAATCGGTGTGAGTTTAAATGTTTACTGCTGGTGTATAAATTTATATGGTAGGAAGAGGCTAATGAACTAGGAGATATACTGAGAAAATATCATAGTACTAGAAATTTATGATCAGCAGTTCAAGGCTTATTGCAGATTCCCTCATTAAATGAAGGCCAATTGACTTGTACGCATAATAGAGCAATTTCAATCATTACTCCAAGGTTGTGCAGTGCATTACCAGTGTTTATTCAACAAGAACAGAATTTGCTAAATTTTCAGAAAAGGTTAACGACACATTTGTTTACATTGGGGTATTTAGCTTGATAAAAGACATTTGATAGGAAGGCAGGAGTATACCTTTTGGGAAAAGCAATAAATTGGCAAAGGAATAGAAATGAGAGGATTTTGGGCTAGTTCAGGTGGGCATGAGGTGCAGAAAAGAGTAGAGTTCTGAAATGGTTACCAGAAATGCGCACACGTGGTGTCTCTCAAATGATATTTGTATTAATATGTTTTTATTGTTTATGAATGGTTTTATGTAAACTACATAGATATTAATGTGTATCGTGGTATATAAATATAATAAATGAAATAAAATGTCTTCTTAATTATAAATGCAGCACCATTTCTGGCATGGTATACCATGTGATCATCAAAATCAAAGTGCGTGATGCCAACCAACAGATCAAGTTGTACATATTCCATTTCATGCTTGACCACCTCCAACTTCCCTTGGTTCATGCTTTGTGCATTCCATATGTACAATATGTAAGACATCTTTGCAGCTTCTGACTCGCATTTCATGCGGAACTACATCAACAGTCAGATGTCCCAAGGACTTTGTTCCAACCACATCATAAATGCTGGCTTTACACTGAAGAGTCTTCAACTCTTCCCCAATAGCCTGTTGAGTGCCTTCTGTCCAGGGAGTCTCATTTTCCAGCACTATACGCAATTTGTTTTGTTGTGGCTATCTGTTAGGTTTTTGTGGCAAGATTTGGAAGTAGATTGCCAGGCCTTTCTCCCACACAGGTAATGCTGGTGTTGTTGCCATTATCACAGAAATGTGATCCTCTGCCACTAACACCATCCCATACTGCTGCTGCCCAGACGGGTGATTTGCCTTAGTTTAGCACCTCAGTTGAGACTAGTACATCTTTGGAGCCCCTACGAAAAGTTAAGCTACCAATAGCATAGCTCTCAGCTTTGCTAATGCATAAAAGCTCTCACAGCATGACAAGCTGCAAACCAAGCAAGTTGTGGTTGTGCCCCTATGAATTTTCCATACAATTCACCTAACAACAAAGCTACTTTCCCAAAATGAGGTGACAAATAAGTTATTCAGTTCAAACATCAGGTGGAGGAGTGGCCTAGTGGTTGGGGCAAGGTACTTCAGGCTGGAAGGTCAGGGGTTCAAATCCCACTAGAGGACAGCAACCTTGGGCCGGAAGGACTGGGGTTTCTAGTCCCACAGGTGCTCCTTGTGGTCTTGGGCAAGCCACTTAACCCTCCATAGCCCATGTTCCCTGTAAAAATAGTTATCTCCAAGTTATAATGCCCTGTTCAATGTAATTTCAGTTTGTTAAATGTAAACTGCACTGATGCAGAATAGCATTGTATATAAGAGAATGTAAATAAATAAAACTACATAGTAAAGGATGATCAATTAAAAAACATATAGCTTCTCTAGTCTGCTCATACATACCAATAACTACTAAGGTTTACAATCCTTTCCTCTCACTCAAACATCCTCTGTGCTTGACCCAGGCTTTCGTGAATTCAAATACAGTCCTCATCTCCACGACATCCACTGGGAAGCTGTTCCATGCATCTACTACCTTTTCCATAAAGAAATATTTCCTTAAATTATTCCTCACTCCATACCATTTTACCTTCATCCTAGGACCCTTCAATCCAGAGATCTCTTTCAATTGAAAAAGGCCCATCTCCTGTGCATTTATACTATGGAGATATTTAAGGGGCTGATTTTATAAGGGAGCCTTGTAAAGATACATGCTATTTAAACACTTAACTAACTATTTTCAAAGACTTGCTTAAGAACATAAGATATGCCATTCTGGGTCAGACCAAGGTCCATCAAGCCCAGTATCCTGTTTCCAACAGTGCCAATCCAGGTCACAAGTACCTGGCAGGTACCCAAAGTCCACAGCTTCCACAATGCTCATCATGAAGTAAGCAGTGGATTTCCCGCGTCCTCTTTAATAATGATTTATGGACTTTTCCTTCAGGAACTTGTCCAAATCTTTTTTAAACCCAGCTACCCTAACAGTTTTTACTACATCCTCCAGTAACGAATTCCAGAGTTTGATTACGCGTTGAGTGAAAATATATTTTCTCTTATTAGTCTTAAATGGGTTACATTGTAGCTTCAATGCGTGTCCCCTAGTCTTTCTACTTTTTTATTTTATTTTATATTTATGAAATTTTACAAATAATCAAGAAAGTTTACAAAAACCATTCTTGCAGAAACAGAGCGGACACCAAGAAAGTACTTTTTTACAAGATACACACTAAAAAGCAAAAGCCATGAAGCATTTCAACAAAGAACAAAGGTGTCGGCTCACTCTTGCCCACAAAAAGGGGGGAAAATCTCTTTTATAAATTTTAACCAAATATACAGGAAATAATAAGCAAGCAGTCAAAATCCAGAACAATACCTAATAAGAGCACCTAGGAGGAGTCAATGGAGGACTCCAGGTGCCTAGCATTAATAAAAGCCAACAGCTGTGAGGGTTCATAGAAAATATAAGAAACAGAGTGATATTTCACTAAACATTTACATGGATGCTTTAGGAAAAAGAGCCCACCCGACTGTACTACACCAGGGCAGAGCAGGAGAAATTCCCAGCGCCGCTTCCGGGTATCTCTAGCTAAATCAGGATAAATACGTATCGCATAGGCCTCGAAATAATAGCTTCCTTTTCTGAAAAAAAAGTTTCAACAACCATTCTTTATCAGACAACATTGCAAACGTTACTAATAATGTGGAAGGAACCTGAGATTCATACCCTGAATTCTCTAACAGATCTGTAACATTCAAAGTATTCCCCTGTTCTTGAACCCCACCCAAATTAACCAAAGCCAGAGTTAACTTTGCTTTAGGTAAATAATAGATCTTAACAAGAGGTGGAATCAATTCAGGGGAAACCCCTAATACATCTACCAAATATTATTTGAACATATCTGTAGCTGAAACTGTAACCAGCCTTGGAAAATTAATTATTCTCAAGTTATTTACTCTGGATAAATTATCTAAATGTTCCAAATTAACTTGAACAGATGAAAAGTTATTTTTGTAAGCTTCAGAGTGTTCCGTGTTTCTTCCACTTCCACCTGTATTCCCGAAACTTTCCTTTCCAGCTCTTCAACTGCAACCAGGGAGGTTTTCAACTTCATAGCTAAGGAAGTTACCTGAGGCAATAAAACTTCTCCCAGCAAAACTATGGCATTCCAAATAGCCTCTAAGGTGAAATTCACAGGTCGCTGTAAGGAAAAAGCCACCACTGATTCAACTGCTGGAAGTACAGCTTCCATTCATGCTAACAACTCTCCTCCTCGTATTGCAGGGATTTCCTTCCCTGCACGCTCCTCACTTGTCGACGCCGTAGATGAAACCAAGCAGTGCCGCCCAAGAAGTGCACTCTCTGACTCTGCCGGTCCCTCCTTGCCTGACCCTCCCGAGAGACTGGCTTAACCCTGCACCGAGGGAGGAACTAGCTCCAGGAATCCTTCTGGCAGAGGTTAACTGCGGAGCACTTTCGGCGCCGGGCTCAATGCTGGGGAGAGAGATGACGCCGAAGCAGCTGCCGAGTGCCCCGACTCTGGTGAAACTGCAGCCCGGCTTACTCCCCCAGCTTCATCCGAACCTCGAGCCGCACGAAACAGGAACGCGTCAAAAGGACCAACAATTGGAGTGGAGGAGTGGCCTAGTGGTTGGGGGAAGCTACTTCAGGCCGGAAGGTCAGGGGTTCAAATCCCACTAGAGGACAGCAACCTTGGGCCAGAAGGACTGGGGTTTCTAGTCCCACAGGTGCTCCTTGTGGTCTTGGGCAAGCCACTTAACCCTCCATAGCCCATGTTCCCTGTAAAATAGTTATCTCCAAGTTATAATGCCCTGTTCAATGTAATTTCAGTTTGTTCAATGTAAACCACACTGATGCAGAATAGCATGGTATATAAGAGAATATAAATAAAATTGGATTAGAAACCAGCATAGAGGTACAGAAGGGTTGGGAGGGCAACGACCCACCCTTCCCATTATGCTTCTTCCCCATAGCAATGTATGCTCACTCAATAAAGGCTGCTGCCACCATCTTGAAACTCCCCCCGCCCCCCCTATGATTTTTTTTCTACTTTTTGATGGCATAAACAACCGATCTACGTTAACCCATTCCACTCCATTCATTAACTTATAAACTTCTATCATATCTCCCCTCAGCCTTTTCTTTTCCAAGTTGAAGAACTCTAACCTTTTAAGCCTTTCCTCATAGGAGTATCCTTCCATCCCCTTTACCATTTTGGTGGCTCTTCTCTGTACCTTTTCCAATTGCGCTATATCCTTTTGAAGATACGACGACCAGAATTGCACACAATATTCAAGGTGCAGTCAAACCATAGAATGATACAGAGGCATTATAATATCCTTGTTTTTTTTCTCCATTCCTTTCCTTATGATTCCTAGCAGTCTATTTGCTTTCTTGCCCATCACTGCACACTGGACGGAGGGTTTCAACATATTATCCATGATGATGCCTAAATCTTTTTCCTGAGTGGTGGTTTCTAAGGTGGTACCTTGCATCGTTTAACCAAAGTTTTGGTTGTTCTTTCCTAGGTGCATAACTTTGCATTTGTCCACATTAAATTTCATCTGCCATTTGAATGTCCAGTCTTCCAATTTATCAAGATTCTCTTGCAATTTTTCACAGTCCTCTTGGGTTTTAACAACTTTTAATAATTTTGTGTCTTCTGCAAATTTGATCATCTCACTCGTTATTCCCATTTCCAGGTCATTTATGAAGATGTTAAAAAGCAGCGGGCCCAGCACAGATCGCTCAGGTACTCCATTATTTACTTTTCTCCATTGAGAAAATTGGCCATTTAGCCCTACTGTCTGCCTTCTATCTTTTAACCATTTCCTGATCCACAATACTACACTGCCTCCAATCCCATGAAGTTTTAATTTAGCCAAGAGTCTCTCATGAGGGACCTTGTCAAAGGCTTTCTGAAAATCCAGATGCACTATATCAAGTGGCTCACCTCGCGGCTCGCGCGGTTGCTATTCTGTAAGCATTCTGGTTTTCCATGTGGCTGTACAAAATGGACAAAGTTCAGGCAGAACACAAACTTACACATGTAAGTTATAAAATACTATAACTTATGCACCTTCCTGAAAAATCTAGGCATTGGCATTTACACCTGCCGCAGAGCAGATGTAACTGCCACACTAGTTTGACATGCATTTTCATACCGTATTTTATAAAGTATAGTACATGCACGTATTCACTTTATAAAATAAGCCCCAAATATGAACGTGGCAATGTGCGTTAACTCCTTGGAACTTTATGAAATTACCCTCTTTTATAAGGGACGTGTATAAGCCCCTGTTTTAAAGGACTATTCTATAAGCACACATGTAGGTCCCATCACGTGTTTTCAATGGGGGCCTGCACAGGGGTGGCATTTGGGTGGAGTATAGGCAGAGCATAAATTTACACGCATTTCTGAACAACCTAGGCATGGACATACGCATGTTCTAGAGCATATCTGCCTGCGACTAGATTGAGGTACATCTTTACACCCCTAGTTTATAAAGTAAAGTACACACATACTTCACTTTATAAAATAGGCCCCAAATATGCACATGGAAATGCGTGTCATCTGTACAATTACCCTCCATATGCCTCTATCATATCTTCCTCTCTAGCCTCTCTGCCAGAGTATACATCTTTAGATCCTTAAGTCTGTCCCCACACCCTTTATGATGAAGATCATTGGCCATTTTAGTAGCCACCCTCTAGACCAACCCTAGCCTGTTTATATACTTTTGAAGGTGCGATCTCAAGACATGTACACAGTACTCCAATTGAAGTCTCACCAGAGTCTCATACAGAGGGACTATTGCCTCCTTTCTCTTGGTCATTACTCTCCATATGTCCCCAAGCATCTTTCTGTTTAGCTATCTTATGATTGTTTTTCCCATTCTTCTTTTGGGCACAGAAGTACTTCACCTCCTATACTGCACCACTTGTTTGGGTTTTTGAAGCCCAAATGCATGACCCTATATTTTTTTAAGCATTAAATCTTAGCATCCAAATTTTAGACCATTCTTCAAGCTTCACTATATCCTTCTTTATGTTATTCATACCTTCCAAGATATTTACCATGTTGCAGATTTTGGTATCATCCGCAAAGACGCAAACCTTTCCTAATAGCCCTTGTGCAATATAGTTTATAATTTATTTATATTTGATATGCCACATTTCGCATGAATACAAAGTGGTTTACAAAGTAAAATAATTAAATAGCTAGAAAAGAGCTACAGCATTAATTGATAGGAAAAAAGAGGACAGGTGGAGATACATTCCAATGTTGGTGTCCAGGCCCCTTTGCGACCAATCGGAATCGGGACGCCCAGAGGTAGACCCAATTCTGATCCTGTGGGGGCTAGCCATGCCCACAGGATCAGAATCGAGTCTAGGGCCTGAACGTGCAGGCCAGAACCTGATTCTGATGGGCCTGCGTGCACAGCCACTTGCCTGGCTACCTCAGTCAGGCTCCTGAATGGAGCCGCAGTGCCATGGTATCCCATCACCAAGGCACTGCAGCTCCATTCAGGAGCCACGAATGCTGGCCGCCACCAATTCTCTTCATTCTCCGCAGCCGGACCCTCGATCCAGCTTCCTATGGCCAGAGTCTGGCTGAGGGGAACTTACTGCACCCCTACCTTTCCATTGTGGCCTGGCAACAGGATTCCCCAACATCCAAGGGGACGTATTCCACCTCTAAGGTGGAATAAGTCCCTCATCTAAGTTCACAGCCCCAGACTACAAGTTTGACCTCAGAATCGGCCCATGCCTTGCCCTCACCCCGCCTCTGAAATACCCCCTCCCGGCCCTGTCTAAGCCTCCCCATTCAAACACATTGTTTGTATGAGGAGTCTTTTGACGGGGCTGGCAGGGAGGCGAATAGCACTATTCGTGGGAAGAATGGCCCCCCTTAGGCAAGAGACATGGACAGAAAGCACGATAATGTTATTCCTGGTGGTCTACCCCAATCCCAAAAGCCTTACAGAAAAGAACTGGACCAACTGACTGATCTCTGCAGCACGCACTGCTAATGCCCCTATCCTCAGAATGAACGTCATTTACCACTATCCTTTGTTGCCTCCTATCCATCCAGTTTCTAACCTAGTCAGTCACTTTCGAGTCATACCAAGACACTCAGTTTGCAGAACCATATCAAAGGCCTTCTGTAATTTAATGTCACCATATATAACATGCTCCCCAAACCAACTGTCAGATCACCAAGTCAAAAAAATTGATCAGATTCATCTAACAAGATCTACCTCCAGTAAAAGCAAATCCTGTAATCCACTGGATTCATCTTTGTGTTTCCCCCGTCTCTTACAATCCATGGGATGAGTGTGAAAGGGGATAGATTCAGGAGTGATATGCGGAAATATTTCTTTACGGGAAGAGTGGTGGATCCGTGGAATAGTCTCCTAGTGGAGGTGGTAGAGATGAGGACAGTATCTGAATTCAAAAAAGCATGGGACAAACACAAAGGATCTCTAAAGGAAAAAAGGGGCTGTTGTAGTTGTTGATATGGAAGGACAGACTATCTGTCGTCATTTTTCTATGTTTCTATGGGGCATGTTTACTAAACTCCAAAGTTGTGCGGGGCCCCGTTAGTGTGTCTGTGCCATATAAGGAGTGGGCGGTTCAGGCAGAAAAAAGAAAAAAAAACGGGAGAAAGCGACCGTACGTGTGCGCGTCACGCAACTGTGCGGGGTCCGTATTAGCGCGTGGGAAGGCTAAGTGTCGCGCTGCTGGGCACACAAACGAACAGAGCCATAGTACAACAGTGAAGACACTGAGCAATGGTGCAGGGGGGCCATGGGTTCGAACCCCCATTGGGTGCAATGAACAAGGCTGGCTCAGGCAGTACCTATTATGGGGAGGATTGTTTTAGGAGGGAGCCTAATTTTGTGCGGTAGAAGGCGGCTCGCCGATGTGCAAGCACAGGAACAGAGCCACAGCACAATAGTGAAGACACTAACCAATAGTGCAGGAAGCAGGGGTTCAATCCCCCAGCGTGCTCGGGCTCACTGAGGCAGTATTTTAGGGGGCATGGAATGAATGGTCAGCATAAGGTGGCGCGCTAATGTTTTAGGAGGCACTGTAATAGTGGCTGGCAGAAGTGGCGCGCTGATGGGCACACACAGGAACAGAGCCACAGCACAATGGTTACAACGCTGACCAATGGTGCAGGGGCCAGGGGTTCAATCCCCCAAGGTGCCCAATGAAGAAGGCTCACAGAGGCATTATGAGGATGAGTGCTGTAGGGGGCAAGTTAGTTTTTTTATCTCAGTTAACACTACTAGCAAACGCACTCACAAAGTGTGTTAACATAAGGCGGCCCATAAGGCACATGTTAACGTTCACTGTCCGCCAAGGCACCCTAGAATGTCCCCTATAGGGCCCCATATTTGTTGCGGTACAGGGTAATGTATAGTGCACCTTATATGGATGGCAACCATAAGGTGCCCTATAGGGCGCCCTATAAAGCACCCTCAGAGGCACCTTATGGGTACAGTACGCTGAGGGTGTTTTTGCTGGCAACAACATATGTACATGACAGTTAGAAAAAACATTGGACAACCCTCTAAAAGAACCACACTGTGGGCTGGAACCCATGACCTCTGGCTTCACAGGCAGTGATGTAACCATTGGGCTATAGCTCTATAGCTGCCAGCAAGCCCCTGGCTGGCTGCAGAGAGCCGTCATGTCACCACACAGACAGTCTTCTGTGGGAACCAGGATAGGGTTAGGCCACCCATACCCATGATGCACTGCACATGCAAATCAGCTGTCCACAGATGAACACAAGATGGGGAATGCACCCCAACAGCTCCCCGACCTGGTAGGGGGAAGTGTCCGTGTGCACCCACACAGCACCTCGGCCTGGTAGGGGCTACTGACCGGGTGTTTTACTGGCACAGAGTAGCTACACACCGTCACATTGTGCGGGTACTGTGCTCACCCTGAGGGTGCGATGAGGCGCCCAGGATCAGGTCCACAACATCTGCCATGGCTGAAAGAGGCCATGCCGGAGCTCCAAAGCAGTAGTAATCTGAGAGATAGGTAGGTCCTGCAGAAACACCCTGGATTACTCTGTCTGTGTCAGTCAGTGGAACCCCTTATGGACCCCTAGGTGGGCTATGTACCACCATTCCCCCCTCCCCTGCGGGTGAAAAACAGGGTCCCCTATCAACAGATCCACATTCTACCACCCTGCAATGGTGGCATTAGAGTGGACCATCAACCCCTGTCCTGCTGGGGAACAGACACCCTACAGCACATACAAAGCAGCCCTATACACATCCATAACACAATATCAGACAGACATTAGGCCAGGATATGCAAAGCTGCACCCCACCACTATCTGATATTCTCCTGCAGCAGGCCTTCAGCCGCTGCACCCTGCAAGGCGCTCCATCAAGACACATACCAGCTGAGAACAGTCTGCTAGTTAGTCCTGGTGGAAATGCATGCACCCAGAACTGGGATGGCAGTGCACACAAGCAGATAAGTCAGTGACTGGGCCCCACAAGGAAACCCATGCATATCACATGAGAGAAATACTATATAGCACTATGGGGGTGCCTAGCCATGCTGGCATCACTGCACAGTCAGGGTGGAGTGTACCCCCAGCAGCACATACAGAGGTCACCCTGTCTGTGTAGGTGGTGTCCGGCCACTACAATGTCTCTGCCAGTGCCCTATGCCCTGTGCAGATGCATCCTGGCCAGCACACCCTGTCTGAGCTATACCCATGGTACCTTGCTGCTCATTATGCACATTGTCAGGCCAATACTGGCAACAGTGCTGGCAGTGTGGGCTGTGGAAGGTGTTTGCAGCCAACACACACTGTATAGACAGACACACACTCCCATACGTATGCCAGCATTGTGCCACTATAGAAGGGTTTATCAGCCTTGCCCACCACACCAGTCCTGGGCACGGTACAGGCATGGATATGCTATGCAGTACTGTTGGTGGTCACTCCCCAGGGTGGTAAACACTGTCAGAGACCAGACCTGAAGCATGCACCGCAGACATCAGACAGATTTTTATGTTGGAGATCAGAGAGCCAAATGTGCTTTAAGTAGGACAGTCTACCTGCCAGTACACATAGCAAACGTTTGAGAGCTGTCCACCGCATACCCAGGTGTAGGGTGGCATTGCTAAGGTATGCAGGTGCTAGTATTGGGAGATGCACGCAGGGCCCAATGTCCTGCCTCTCCAGGAGGCATTGGCCAATGGGGCCTGTGGGTGTGGGTATGTTCGCCTCTGTTGGATGTTGCTTTACGGCAGAGTTTCCCAACTCCAGTCCTGGTGTGCCTACCACTGTTCGGGTTTCCCTGCTGTACCTCATGGGTATGCATGAGCTACATCTACATGCCATAGGGGTGGTGCATAGATATGCAGCACAGGCATTTGTATTAGCGGCAGCAAGGAGCCTGAATGGTGTGTGGTCCTCCAGGACTGCATTTGGGAGACTCTGCTCTAAGTAATGCCCCTGTTCATGGTGTCTGTGATCGGTGTGCGAAAAGATAGGCGTAATACCAATGCATATGTCCCCAGCAATCCTGCTTTGTCTGTACTATCACGGTTTAGTTGTGTTAAAAATATGTGGACAGGATTGGCAGTAGTCCCAGCTGAGCTTTGAACCTTTGACCTTCTGTTGTTGCATACACTGTCTGGGTGCACTGCACCACCATGTTGCCACAGATTGACTGGATTCCCTGGGAAGTCCATGACTTTACATCCGACAGGGCCTGTCTGTTGCAGTGGACAGTGCCAGCCTGCACATGGATAGGCCACTGTCTTCGGTGGCTAGCAGCCACTGCCCCCCACCACCTGTCCCCTTACGCCAACATTCTGGCATGTCCTTATCTTGGTAAAAGCATATGGCCTGATTGAGTTGTGGCACTCCCGGACTGTATTTGGGGGACTTGGCTGTAGGTAATGCCCATTGTCATGGTGTGTGAGCGGTGTAGGGTAAAATATGGGTGTTTGCACCATGCTTCTGTACTCTGCAATAAAGGGGTGTCTTTACTATCTCTGTTTAGTGGTGGGTAAAATGTGGGGACTGGGCTGGTAGGTGCCACAGCTGGGATTTGAACCTGTGCCTCTCTGGTCCTATAGGTACTGGCTCTGTCCGCTGCACCACACTGTGGCCACAGAGACAGTGCAGTCCCTGGAGATAGGAAACCTGACCAAAAGAGTAGGGAGCCCTGCTCTGCACATTTTTACTGTGGGCTCATTCACCGTTTCTGGCGACAAAAGTGCAAATAAAACCTGCAACTGAACGCGAAAAACGGGGGTAAAAATATAACCAAGCTGGCCAACAGTGATATTAATGGGCACACATAAAAAGACACACCCAGGAAAGCTCCACACAAAGGAAATGATTTTTGGAAGGGTCTCCGCTCCGTAGACCCTTCCAAAATTCATTTCTTTTTTTTGTAGCTTTCCTGGGTGTGTTTTTTAGTTTTGCCCATCGCTAGCACTATTGCCCAGCTGGATTATGATTTTTAAACATTTTTGTTGTGGTCATTTTGGGTTTTATATGCACTTTTGTTCTGTGCACATGTATCACACTGCTCACATTTTGTAGGTTTCCCCGGTTTTGCTGTACATTGCTGACGGAAATGGTTTCTCTTCCCTTTAAATGCCCTCTACCGCGAGTGTTTCACTCGTGCTATTTTTAACTTGTAAATTCGGCCCCGATACTGTGCGGGGAGCCTCTCCCCTCCCCTTCCCCACCCATTAACCCCGTCTCTCCGCCCCTCGGGTCCCTTCCTCCGCCCTCCGTTAGCCTTTCCACGCCTCTATCGGACATTTGCGGGCCCGTACTTGTGCGGGGCCCGTTAGTGTGTCGCGCACATGCGCGGGGGTTCATCGCACATGTGCGGGGCGCTTAAGAGCACTTAAGTGCTGCTTTTAGTGCGTTATTGTGCGGCGCGCAATTGTGCGGTTTTTAGTAAACATGCCCCTATGTTTCATTCCAACCGTCTGTTTCTCCCCCCACTTAGACCTCACTCGTAACTCTGCCTTCTTCTTCTTCTATTTTGGTCCCACTTTATGGAATCCCCTCCTGCCTGCCCTCTGCCTGGAGCCCTCCTTCAAGAAATTCAAGGCCCTGCTAAAAACCTACCTTTTCCACTCTGCCTTAGACCTCTCCCCTCCCCCAGTCCTAGCCCTCTCCCCTCCTTGTCCTCTGCCTTTTCTAGTGTGACTGTTTTATACTTTCCTATCAATTACTGTAATGCCATTCCTTTTCTATTTTCATTACAGCAAAGTTTATTGTAAAGCATTCTGGTACACAAACCTAAGCGGTATATTCAATGACACCATAAAGATACAGATAAAGGAACTACCCTATTCTCTGTTTTACAGTGTTTCCATGAATTCACTCACTGCCAAGGTCAGACTGTGATCATATGAACTCATACCGAGGATTTTGTAACATTTCTACAATGTTATTAATTATCATGATTGGCAATTATAATTCAGTAAACCCTCCTTATAGAGAAAAAAATAGCTAAATAAATATGATCACTATCCCAGATTGTGATTATTTTGCCCATCTCAGTAAGTAGATGTGTATTACATTTTTCTCTTTTGCCTCTTGTAGTGACTTAAAAATGTACTACTCATACTGTAAGTAACAACACTATAATTATTTCTTGTCCTGTGAGTAATTTATCTGGTACCTTCCCAGCGAGACTTGTCTTCAGTCTTCAAAATGTTCTCTTTGGAATCCAAGGAAAGGTTTCATTGCAATAACAATCAAGGCGTGTCTCCAAGCATTTACCTGGAAGCAAAAATGATGCTGTCAGGTGTTTCAGATGAGTCCAACCCAAGAGTTTTGGGTGGGGAGACAGACTCTGTTATACAGCATCTTCAGTGCATCCCTCAGAGTAAGGGAGGCACCTCCAAAGCCTGGGTGTAGGAACATCTAAGTGTCTTTTTTTTTTCTCTAAGATCATAATAGTCAAGAAAGGGAATAGGACTACGTGCAGCCGTGGGACTGGCATCTGACAGGACAGAGAAGAAAGAGAGGCCATGGACCTTCTCCCTTACCGAATACTGATTGCTTTGTTCATCTTAGTGGTAAGTGGGCTTAATGTCACATTATAATTTTTTCAGAGCCTCCTACTGAATTTGAAAAGAAGCACCTCTATTCGGTGCTGAGGAAATTCTTCCGAGCATGTAGCTTTTGTTCAAGAGTGTTGCCAGGGATTGTCTCACTGATCCCTTTTAAGACTAGTTGAGGCACAATACTCATTTCAGGAATTCTTGTTAGCTTCTCAACACTGAGCTCTTTCAAGACATTTCATAGGCTAAGATATTTGTCAGCCGAGACGGCTTGGAAACCCATTCATTACTGGTGCTTGTGCATTGCTATGCCTATGTTTTAAAACGAAAAGAAAAAGGAAATTTAAAAGAGAGGATGTTAATCTTTAGGTGTTTGTATGCCATAGTTCTTTAATGGTCTCTAAGGCGGCTATTGATAGTAGCGTACACGATGTAGCTGAGCACCTGTGAACAGAGTTTAGCATACAGTGGTCTTTGAGAAGTTGTGTTGTGAGAGATGCAATGTCCTCAGAGGATGCTCCTTTTGTGGAGCATAATGCAGTATGTTGTGACAGAGCAGACTGGTTTTCAGTAGCATTCTTGCACTCGTCACAGAGAGAAAATCCTTCGTGGAAGGGGAGGATATCATACAAAATCAGTCATTCTAAGGTCTACAATCCTTGCCTCTTCCCTTGCTGTTTGTAACACTACAAACAACAGTGAAATGTACGCCTTTAGCCGACCGACTGATTTTGTTTCTGTTGTACACACTACAAACAATCCACAAATCCTAAATTGGTATTTTTGATAATGACCTTCTAAACAGCTTACCGAAAACAAGCGCCATGGCGCACTTAACAATAGGGTTTATTTTGGAAGTAAACGGAGCAAACTGCAGCCCAGACCACTGTTTCTTGTTCAGTAAGGGAGAACTAATCAAAACATCCAGCTGCCAAGTCAACGCCTTCGGTCTTGGCAAGAGCTGGCAAGGTCTGCTTGATGCAATCGAGTTTGCTCCTTTCTCAGGCCTGAAATGCCGTGCCATGTGTCGCAATAGCAGAGACCTCTTCTCAGTATCACTGGGAAGAGCTACACCCAGACTGATGTATGCTTTTGCTATGCACGAAGCTCTGTGATGTGCATGGAAATAATAGTATTCAATGCATCTGCCCTGCGTATGGCAGCACTGTATTTTGTTCAACACATGAAACATGAGACATATTATACAAGTGCTCTCTGGTTTTCTAGTATACTTTAGCAGGACAGAGCTCCTTTTTTGCTTTTTCTTTTTGCTATTACAGTAGGAAACTCCCACTAGAACCATTCAGGATCAATGTCAGCATCAGACTTCCGAGATCTAGCAAAACCTCAAATTTGACGTGGAAAGTTATTTGCTATTTGGCAACTTACATATGCACTGAGCTACGTACCAGTTTCAGTTATGATCAGAGACTGGATGGCAAGAGCAGTAAAGCGTGATTTCATAAATCGGCATGAGGGGATACATGTCTCTACAGAGGCGCAAGACTGAGCATTTCTTGCAGGAATGTACAGGGATTATTACCACAGCCCTCCCACTGCACCTCTTAGGTACTGAAAAGATGATGCACACATCTGTAGAGCTTTGTATCTAAGTACTGCAACTGAAGAGAGGATTTAGGACATTTACAATCCATGTGATACAGTCCAAAAGGATTTTTAATACCTTTCAATCTAGGGATAAAGCCTGCCATTTCAGGCCCTAAATTGTGTGATAATTGTCTGTACCGATGACAGTCATGAACCAAAGACCTTACAGCAAAGGCAACTCTTGCTATTAGAAAAGTGGGTTAAAATTCATTGATATTGCAGGTTTTTTTTGTTTTTTTTAAACATGGCATCTGCTGCAGAATTTAACTGAGTTTTGCCTTCAGTGAATGTGCACCGATTGGTCAGCACTGAGGTTTTGTTTTCAAAGAACTGGTACATTTCTCAATAGTTGATGTCTGTAAGCTACTACTACTACTATTATTAATCATTTATATAGCGCTACAAAGCACACAGCTCTGTACAGACACATATAATGACGGTCCCTGCTCATCAGAGCTTACAGTCCAATTAAGACAGACAAGACAAAAGATAAGAATAAGGGTAGAATACAGAAAGGTAAGGAGACACAAGGAAAAGAGATCAGGAACCAAAAGCAGCATCAGGTAGCTTGTTCCAGGCATAAGGTGCAGCAAGATGAAAGGATCGAAGTCTGGAGTTGGCGTAGAGAGAAGCAAGCCATAAGAAGAGCAGAGTTTACGAGGAGGGGTATAGGAAGAGAGGAGAGGTAGTGAGCAGCAGCAGAATGAATACATGCAGAAGGAGAAGTTAGAATTGGATATGAAAACAGAAGAGAAGCCAATGAAGTGATTTGAGAAGAGGGGTTATCGTATGATTATATCGAGGCTGCCAAAAGATTAGTAGTGCAGCAGAGTTCTTTACAGATTGAAGGGGAGAGAGATGACTCAGAGGGAGACTAGCAAGGAGAAGGTTGCAATAGTTGAGACGGGTGGTTATTAGAGAATGCACAAGTGTTTTAGTAGTGTGTTCAGAAAGGGAGGGGTGAATTTTGTTAATGTTACAGAGAAAAACGACAGGTTTTAGTGATCTGTTGGATATGTGAAGAGGAGAGGGAGGAGTCTAAGATGACCTCAAGGTTACTTGTCTGAGGAAACAGGAAGTAGAAGAGTGTTATCAAAAGAGATAGAGAAAGGAGGAAGGGGGGAAGAGGATTTAGGGGGGGGGGAAATAAGGAGTTTGGTTTTGACCATGTTTAATTTCAAATGGCAGTGAGACATCCAGGAGGTGATGTCAGACAGGCAGGCAGAGAGGCAGGCTTGGAGTGTCCTAAAAATATCAGGTGTAGAAAGATAGATCTGAGAATCATTGGCATAAAAATGATATTGAAATCCATGGAAGGAGATAAGAGCACCAATGGACTGGGTGTAGAGAGAGAGAGAAAAGGAGAGGGCCGAGAACAGACCTTTAGGGAACACCAACTAAGAGAGGGGATAGCAGTAGAGGAGGAACCACCAGAACAAACACTGAGAGATGGGAGAGATAAGAAGAGAACCAGGACAGCACAGAGCCCCTAAAACCAAGTGAGGATAATGTGTCAAGGAGAAGGTGGTGGTCAACAATGTCAAAAGCAGCAGAAAGTTCAAGAAGGATGAGGATAGAGTAAAGGCCCTTGGATTTAGCCAGGAACAGGTCACTGGAGACTTTGGCAAGTGCTGTCTCAGTAGAATGTGAGGAACAAAAGCCAGATTGAAGTGTATCCAGCAGGGCTTGAGAGGAAAGAAATTCAGGACAACGGCGGAGGACTACATGCTCAAGAAGTTTGGAAATAAAGGGAAGAAGAGAAATGGGTCGATAATTAGAAGGACGACTAGGGTCAAAGTGAAGGTTTTTGTTTGAGAGTCAAACCTGGAAAGAAATCATAGTGAATAACACACTGTCATCTCACAAATGTGGGTCTCGGGAACAGTGGCATCAATCCTAAGCGCTTGTGTTAGATTGTACAGAAATTAGACAATTCAGTATTATTATCTAACACAGAGGTCCGTAATTCCGAAGAAAGAAAACAGTGCTTTGTTGAGTTATGGCTGTTTGACTACATATCGAACAATTTTTTCAGATCCTTAGACATATACAAATGCAACCAGTATGCATGAGTAAAGAAATAGGTTGAAGGTCCATTTACTTCCTAATTTCAACTGTTCGGCTACAAACACATTTTGAAAAAAAATGTACAGGGGTGGGAATTGTCCAATAGTCCCCTATTTTTCCACCTTTGCTAACAGAGAATACTTATGAAAATTTAAGCTAACTCTTATAGATTTCAAGATTCAGATATGAAAAACATTTTAAAACAAAAGCACACATAGTTTAAAGTCATTAAAAACTATAAATGCTGAACTTAAAAAGCAATTTTACAAAAGTGCTGTAGAACCTCTGAAGTATTTTGCAATATGCCAAACTACTTTTTTTTTAAAAAACCATGGTGCAAAAATAATAACATGAATTGGACCTTAAACATGCTATTTTAGGGAATATTGTGATGAGCTTGCGCAAAAGGAAAAGCATTCAGTAGGCCTTCTGAGAGCCTGAAACTGACCTTGGAGGATTTGCAAGCTTTTCCTATTGCTAACTTCCCTTATATGGTTAGCATTGCCTGTGGATTTGGCTCAGAAAAATGCAACCTGAGAAGTCCTTAAAACAAGGCCTGTAGCATTTTCTACCTGGATTAATCTTCTCTTAGGACAAGGAAAACCACTTTACACTTGCCCAAGTTAGAAATGTCCTGCATCCTTTTCTTTTCATCTCATTCACTTTTGAAGTTTAGACACACAACGAAATGTCCCTAATTCTCCTATAGCTCTGGAAGCTTATCAGACGTTTATTGCACTTTGTTATATGAACATAAGCATGATGTATAAGGATGATGCCGAGATGCTTAAAAGTGGCGCCACAAGAAAGTGTTAGGACATCATTGAAGATCCAGATGGTACCAGTTTGATTAGTGGACCACGCTGCGCTTTGTGCATTTAAGGAGATTCCTTTTCTGTTCTCCATCTATAGGGAACATCATTGCAAATAAGCCTACTGCTCTCTAATGATAGGCTATAGACATAATGGAATCCTATTAGCTATTTCAATCATCTCCAAATTCGCAAGGAAGTGGCAGGGATGCTGCTTGACTTTGTTCTACTGAAATTTAATAACCTATAATGTAATAGCCTGAAACAGAGAGCGTGGGCTTGTTGCATTAAAGCCCTGACTTTTCCTCCTCTTTGCATAAAAGCACATTTTAGATGAGATGGGGAGATCAGAATTGAGACATTGCTGTAACCATGGAGCAGTTTCCAGAATACGCATCCGTGTGTAGTGAGAGGAGCTATTTCAGAAATATACACATCAGAAACACCAGTGGGGGAAACACTGTACATGTGTAAGCATCGGCGTTTTACAATGAGCACCTGTAAGCGTCAGCACTCACGCACGTATCTGGGCCACTGTGCAAACCTAGTCAAGCAGATGCTCTTAATTAAGTACAGAGGACTGTTTTTGCCCCCATTTCAATTTGGAAGGACAGCTCCCTTAATCTCTCCAGTACATGGATGGCCAAAAGGAAACACTTTTTAGGCCTTTCAGACCTGAACGTTTTCACAGACACCATATATATATACATGGAATTCAATGAATAACATGACGTCCATTACAGTGGACATACGGTCTGAAAGGGTTAATTCACTGTTCATGCCAGGGAGCAAGTGTAAATCCAGACATGGGCAATTTTGGTCTTACACGTACAGTACATACCTTACATGAAATGGGGAATACCTATTGTCCTGCATAGGGCACACCTTACACACCCCTACCTACTTTTGACGTGGTACAGTGTGCCACGTGTAAATTTCACCCTTTCTAACTTGGCAGTTTGGAGTGGAAGAGTAGCCTAGTGGTTACAGCAGCAGCTTAGTGGCCAAAAGGCCAGGTTTGATTCCCATTGTCACTCCTTGTTGCCTGGGCAAGTCATTTTACCCTCCAATGCCTTGAAATAAAGGCCTGACAACCTATTTCCGGTTACACCTTGCCAAGAAAACCCAGGGGCTGCTGGGACACCAAGGGTCAGCATTGACTCGATGGCACACTCATCATCAAAATGGCAGTTTACATGGAGGTGTGATTTACACATGTATATGGCTGTTTATAGATGTTTAAATCACAAAGAGGACTTCTAAAATAACCCCCATGGTCTTTTATCTCACTTGCATGTGCTGTGGTAATTTGATAGGTAGCGTTGCATTATCATCTATTTTGATACGAACTGTAGGGGTGTCATTTTATAACAGGTTGCTTAGGTTGGCAGGGCAAGCAGGTGCTCAGTTTGAGGCTCTTTTCTAAGGACACATTGACATCCACATCTTCATAATATTGCCCCCCAAAAGCTGCTTATATTGTGGCTAAAATGCAGCTGTGTACGTTTGCACCACCTTGAGAGCTGGTATCAATGTTTGCAGCTGAAGTAGGTGTACCAGGATATATTTTATGCATGTGTCTTTCATGATTCCACCTATGCTCCACCCAAACTACGCCCTTAAGCACACCAACACCTGAATTGCATAGAAATATGCATATATTTGTCACTGCATGTATTTTTACTAGAGGATAATTTTATAAGCAGCATTTTACAAGTGTATAATAGTGTTCTTCATCTTGATTAGATTATAAATTCTGGTGAGCAAGGAATGCCTCTTACCTCTATATGTACAGTGCTGCGTATGCCTTGTAGCGCTATACAAATGATAAAAAGCAGTAGTAGTAGTGATGCATATAAGCACAAAAAAAATGTAAGATTTATCTGTTAGTGACAAGCTGGCCCAATGTTACTCCAGCATCAGCTCGAACCTGCTCTAGCTGGTCTGGTTTTCAGGATATTCTCAGGGAATATGTGTGAAATAGATGTGCATGCATTGCCTTTATTTCATACAAATCTCTCTCGAGACATCCTGAAAACTGAATTGGCTAGGGAATAGTCCTCAGGGCCAGCTTGCAAAACACTGAGCTACACAAGTGACATTCCAATGCGGAACATTCTGGAGCAGGTGTCATGCAGATATGCTAAAAGGATGGAGAAGGATTCAACGTTTGAGATAAAACTAAGCCGGCAAAAGAAGACTTGCATCATTTTCATTAAGCATGTTCACTCATTTGTTGCCTTTTGCAAAACTCTTTAAGTGAAATGAATGTTCAGATGGCTGTGGGGAGAGACGTGTGTACTTCATATTTTAAACTAGGGATCTGCATTTGTTTTAAAATGAAAGGTAGAATATAACTAAACTGTCCATTTTCATTTTGGTTAGTTTCCAATGAAATGAATGGACACGGGTCCCAAATGAACCAAACATCGTTCATTCCCATTCACATTTCCAAGCCCCGCCCCTCTCCCCCCATCCTCCTGCGGGTCTCCTCCCAGTCTTGTGCCTCCTTTTCTATGGTCTAGGATGCTTGCCACACATCCTCTGGGGCAGAGCTTGAGCTGCCCACCACAGTGCCACTTTTACCATGGTCTGGCTGCCTGCTGCACATTGTTAGGTGTTGGGGTCTGGTCTCTCTCCTCCCATGCCATTTCCTCTGCAGCTCAGGCTGACTGCTGCACATCTTCCAGTGGCGGGGCCGGGCTCCCCACCACCATATAAACATCTTCGGGGCCAGCTCCTGCATTTCCATGGTGGCAGGTCCTGGGTCTCCCCGTGGCTCATTGATTCCACTTTTCTTTTCTATGCCTCATGTATTTGTTTGTTTGCACATTGCGTAAATAAAGTTTAAATCATAAGAAATACATGTGATTCTGTATATACAAAATGATTGTGCAATAGAGTTGCCACCTCATCCAGGTTAACTAAAAAGACTGATCCAGTCCTGGCTTTTGCCCCTTTGCATTGTTGGAGTTGGAGTTCAGTTTTTGGCTAACAAAAATAGAACTGCATCTCTATGCATGTAATGGGGGAGACCCTGGGCTGGATCAGCCTCCTTAGGTTGACCTAAATGAGATGGCAACCTTGTTGTGCAGTCATCCAACAGTCACTTTTAAACATAAATGTTTATGCATTATTTAAAATTTGATGTCAGTTCAGAAATAATGGCATATTTCCAAGTAACAAAAAGAATCTCCCAGTAGTTTAGCACTGCTCGAATATTGAGTTATGATGGCTGAATGTCCAGGATGGTGGGAAAGTCACATTATTATAGGTATACTAATTAGATGGCTGTTCATCACTCTAGTGCTGTCTTGCAACTTGTACGATTTACACTACCGTTGGACTCCCTGAGTCCTTAGCCATTTGAGCTAACTGTGCTATGACTGGCAAATTTTCAAAACAGGAATAGATGCAGGCTTCTGTTACCCCAGGGAATCTGCATGCTTACATTTACACTTTAAGGCACATTTAACAAAGGACACCCAAGTGCAATCTGGGACGTCAAAGCCAGAACGTCTGGAGAAAAAAAAAAAGTGGGCATGTGCAAGTTCAGACACGATTCCAGAAGTGTGGATATGCCCAATATGGATGTCTACATAGACGTCCCCAGAATAGCACCTCAGAACATGGACGTCTAATAGCATAAAGTAGTGAGTTAAGAATAGGGGGGCCAGGGTTCAGTTCTGAGAGTGCACCTTTGTGATCTTAGGTTAGTCACTTAGTTTGCCATCTTCTCTATACCCTTTGGATGCTTTAATGACACAACAAGCACTTTCCTGATGCCTGTTCATGCCTGGAGCAAGTCTAAACATGGACGTGCCTGCAGATGTCGCCAATGTTTCTGAAATCAAATAGGGTATCTAAGTTCATTGCATCTCCCCAGACATGCCTCCATGACGTCCCTGCACTGGAGGCGTCTCTAAACGTCTCTAAAACTCCTGAAAACACATTCAGGAAATATGAGCTTCTCTAATACCTTTTTGCAATGTAGGAAACAAGTCTGGACTGCAGGGTTCTAGCACTTGAACAACTGAAGGGCATAGAAGCGTTGCAGTAAGAATTTATATTAACCACAAATTAACATGGACGAAAAGGCCTGGCAATCTACTTCCAGTTATACCTTGCCAAGAAAACCTAGGGGCTTTTGGGTCGCCAGGAGTCAGCACTGACTTGACGGCACTTAAAAAAAGTGGAATATGAAGTCACCAATGGGAAAAATGAAAAGAACATGGAGGTAATTTCATAAAGCATTTTCCCAGTTTAAAGCATGTTTTACACACTGAAAATAGCTCTTATGAAATTGTGCCGCTGTGTAGGCCCAGAGAAGCACATGTGCCGACACGTAGACTTTCACTAGGGCATAGTTTAGATGAAGCAGGGGCGGAATTGCAGTGTACACGTGCACCTTATAAAATCCATACTTTATCCTGCTTTGGAGCAGGTATAGATTTTTGTAAGACAGACTGTAAGCTTCTGAGGGATGATAAAGTGACATACCGTAAGTGCCGCTGTTTGCCTTTAGAAACTAGCTGCATTTTTGAGAACTTTTATAGTTGTCCTGATATAAAATAATGCAACTCTCCACCCCCACACCAAACCTGGTTAGTTTGGCAATTGTTTTGTTTCCTAGTATTTACTCAAGTACCACATAAAAGCAATGAGAAAATGAATACACTTGTACATTGATAAAAAGGACAAGGGTAAAATGAGATGAAACATGTCAATGAAAAATAACTAGGTAGAACTAAAGCAACTGCTTATGGTTCATCCTCATTTAATTCTCTTGACAAACGTCACATACTGTGCACATCGGAGACCCGGTCAAGCGGGAAAACAAGGCATTCCAACCAGCTCTAAGAGAACCTTTCACTGAAGTGCGGCTACGTTTTTCTATTTACCATGCATTAATAGCAAAAATTAAGGTGTGGTAAGTGCAAAAGCTGTGCGCTGACTGTTGGGGGTGTGTCCAGCATGTCCCCTGCAGTTACCACACAGCAAAGTACCTTACCGCTCGTTACGTTCATTCGCAATTAACGCGGGTTCACTGAACACCACTCCTTGAGGAGGGGTAAGTGCACAAGCAGTAAGTGCAACATTAACAATTAGCACAGAGTTATTTCCCCTCCATGCCAACCGCAATGTGCAGTCCACCCACTCTCTATCCCTAACCTGCCCAGTGCCCATCTCATCACACACTGGGATTCTTACTATGCTGATTGCTTTTATCGCATAATAGCCATTACCACAGGCCCCCACTAATTGCTTCATGTGTTTTAAAGCACGGTTAACTGACAACAAACTTTGGTAAAAGAGCCCTTAAAGGTGCCTGCTTTCCAGGATACAAGCACATATCCATAAATCTGAAAAAGTGACTTTTAAAAAGTGACCTAAAATAAAGGCTTAAATCCTAATATTCAAGGTTCATATTACTATTGCCGTTATGTTCATACTGTGGAATATACTATAAAAGCTCATATTTTTCCATGTCTTTTATTATTTTTACATTTGTTTTACAAAATAAGAATATTTTCTTTTGTTTTTAAATATATCTAGGTTGTCTATTTTATGGAGCATACACGTGATATCATTTAGGGAGAAGGTAGGGTCAGGTTAGTTATAATCCTGCAACCTGAGGTCAAGATTTCCTGTCTGCTATTGACCCCCTATGCCACCTTCAGTAAATAGCCACCTTAACCCCATTGTCTACAGATCAACCAGCTTTAGAAACATAGAAACAAGACAGCAGAAAAAGACCACACATGGCCTATCTTTAACTGAGTAATAACACTCCTCTTGGGAATCTAATGTTGAGTCCAGATATAGCTGCCTTTGGGCTCACCAGCAGGTTCCAGAAATATTAAAAGTTAGAGAGCATTTTAGATAAAAGGATTTAAATTATTACTATTTTGCTTGACCATCATTTTTTTAATTAAAGGTATGTTTTGAAAAAGGTGAGACACCAGCCTGAGACAAGATGAGGCAGGGTGCGGTGGGTGGAAGACATAATTATTCATCTAAGTTATTTATAATTTGTATAAGGACATTCAGAAAGGGAGCAGGATAATTAAAATAGTTTGAGGTGTTTGTACTGCAGAACTACTGTGTGCGAACATAAGCCTTAAATCAGCTTCATACATTTTAGTTTCACAAAACAATATTCCTAGCAGAAAAATTCTATGGGCCCGATATTCAAAGGAATTATGCTCCCAACTTTGAGAGTTATGCTCCTAAATTGCTCTCTTAAAATTTACTTTAGGGCTGAGTACCTAAATTTATAGTCCAAATTTCATTAAACTCCTCAAATTAGGCAGATAAAAAGCGTGTGGTAACAGGGCCAGATTTAGGGCAGGGAAAAAAAGGTTAGATGTCTAGCAGAGATTTTCGGCAATAGATATATAAATCAGGATCACAAATCTAGGCAAAAGAATGGCAGGGCCTACATTTGTACTCAGCAACAGACCAAACATGGTCCCAATAATCAGCTAAAATAGCTTTTTTTTTTTTTTTTAAGGACCATCAAAACCTTAATGAGAGTCACAGTTCACGTCTCTCAAATGATAGTTTCATCATAGTTCCGCAGCCTTATTTCATTATAGATGCAGGAAGTTAGACCATTGAGACATAACAAAAGATTCTCATTCAGCACATTTCATTGCTCCAAAGACGCTGCATCTGTGTGAAGTTTTGGGAGCCTACAAATGTGAATCCTTGAAACAGAAGATTTCCTTCGAAACACAATATCACCTAAAAGCCAAACAAATAAGTGAATTATGTTACAGTGATTCATTATGAATCTTTTGATCTGTCTCACTAGACTAACTTCCTGCATCTATAAAGAAATAAGACGTGAACTGTGGCTCTCATTAAGGTTTTGATGGTCCTCAAAAAAACAGATATTTGAAGTGATTATTGGGACCATGTTTGGTTCTACTGATGACTATATTTTTAGGGCCTGATATTCATTTGGGACAGCTATGTGGTGCTATGGCGCATAGCCATCGTCACCAAAATTTAACCTAGATATTCATTGCTGGGGTCCTATGCGGCCCCGGCATTGAATATCCGAGGTTGCCACACAGCACACAAGCCGCATAGCTCACAAGCCTGCCTGCATTTGCTGCGCCTAGCTTTTAACCACGGGTGCTAACCAGGCAACGGTTCAATATCGGCAATGCCCGAATAGCGACTGGTGCGACCCACGAAACACCCCAGTGTTAAGCAGTTAGCATCGGGGTATGTAGCAGCATTAATCAGAGATATTCAGCACACTAACCATCTTAGTACTGATGAATATCCCATTCAACGACATTTACATTAGTTACAGGGTCTGTAAACATGTAAATACCTTTGAATATCAGGCCCTTATCGTTTATATATAGTGGGCCTTTTGGAGTTTACATTTTGTATGGTGAGACCTAAATTTATAAGCATAACTTTTATGCTCCTAAATTAAGAAAATTAAACTGGAAACTTAGGGGCATGTTAATTACAGTGCACTAAGCACTAAGCTTGGATTTTACTATGTGGTAACCATTAATTAGCTTGAGTCTGAACTGCCATGGTAAAAAACCCAAGCTAAGTGCATAGCACGGGTTTGGAAGAGACTGGGGTGAGTTCAGGTGGAGAGTGGGCATGCCAGCTGGTGAAAGCTAGTGCTTAGGACCTTTCCAAGGGCTAGCTATCATGACTGCCGATGGCATGGCTGCCCTTCATGCTGCCTCAAGCTCTAGCATTGTGGCATTAAAAAATAATATTCCGTGGCAGCACAAACCCAATCACCTCTTGGGCATTGTCCCATTCTGATCCCCATCACCCAATCAGAACCATACCTCCCTGAACAACAATCCCTCCAATAGCCAGGTCTTTGGAAGCCAAACACCCTCCTATCAGAAGGCCCCCTGATATGACAGTTACCAGAAGCCTCTCCATGTGAAGACAGCCCCCCCCCCCCAGAAGGCATCTCCTCCGATGACCTTCCAGAGCCTCCCCACCCCACGACACCCCTGGGACATATCAGGGGTTTCCTTGGCATCTAGTGGAGTGGGATAGGAGTGGCCCCCCAGCTCCTGTCCAGTTCTATCACCAGGGGTAGGAGCATGATAGACATTTTACCTATACAAAGTAGGATAAAATATAAAGTTATCATAACAACGTTCAAACTGATAAGAGATATAGCCCCATCATATCTAACTGATCTACTGACAATTCATTCAAGGACCAGAACAGTGAGACAAAGGAACCTGAACACACTACTTGTTCCAAACAACTTTTCAAAACTCAATAAAACTACAACAAATAGGGCATTCAGCTTCAATGCTCCTTTGATATGGAATGCTCTGCCGGATAAACTCAGAGATATCACAGATCTTTCAGCATTTCGAAAAGATCTTAAAACTCACTTATTTATAGAGTACTTTGGAGACTCATTCCCAATAGATGAAATATTTCCCACTTAAACTCATATATACTCATATTCATTAATTCACAACTTACATTTTCCTTTTTCTTACTCTATCTTACAATACCCAATTCTCCACATTATCACATTTACTCTTTACACTAATAATTCTAGTGAACTACAATACATTTTTCCTTGCTCAGATAAGATGATAAGATTTTTTGAAATTTGTAAATATTTAAATCTGTATATATGTTTAAACTATCTATATACCTAATCAGCATTACTCAGCATTGTAACCCTCAAATTACCATTTTTATTATATACAATTTAATGTTCACTGTAATTTACAATTGTTTGAATACGTTTCAATGTAATGTTCAAGTTTTGTTCTATGTAAACCGCTTTGATTTTTCTGAAAGGCGGTATATAAAACCGTTCAATAAATAAATAAATAAATTTTGAACTCCAGAAGCAGCAGGGTAGGAACAGCAGGGGACTGCTCCGACCCCTCTCCACTAGACACAAGGTGAATCCCAGGGAGGTGGGTGGGAAGGGAAGGTCTGGAAAGGGTGTTGGGGGAATGCTCTCTGAGGGGGCACCTTCATGTGGGAGGGGCTTCTGGTCAGGGGCACTTGGCTTGGGGGTCTGGCTGTTGGGGTGACTGGATCAGGGGTGCTGCTGTTCGGGAAGGTATGGTGCTTATAGGAAGGGAAGATCGTAACAGGGAGAAGATTGGGAAGGGGATCAGAATTGGGGGGCTGTTGTTACATCATTGTGGCAATCACTTGCCACTTCATTTGTTTATTTTATGTCAGGCCTGCGTTAGGCTTCTGAGTTAGGCTCCTACATTTCTGCCCTATTTTCAGCCAAGCTTAGGATTGTAAATTAAGGAGCTCAGCCTTTTTTGAATATCAGGCTCTACATCTATTGTAATATTTTCAAATATTTCTTGGGTAACCCTACATTAGACTGATCCAAAGATATTGGACATGAGATTTCAAGATCACCTAAGTCTTTTATTCAGAGGTGGAGATCTATATCTGAACAGGAACCCTCTGCGGCCCTAATACATAGCTCACATATAACAAGATTTTTAAATAATTTTATGCTGATCCAACAAAAAGTACCACAATTTGCAAAAAGAAAGAAAGAAATACTCTGCCCAAAATCAAGATAGCTAAAATTTTGTACTACGATAAACTACAGTACAGTCAAACCTCGGTTTTCATGATTAATCCGTTCAAAAAAGTCTGACTAAAACCGAAACGGACTAAAACCGAAGCAAGATTTCCCATAAGAAATAATGTAAATTCAATTAATCCGTTCCAGACACCCAAAAATATTGACAAAAAATACATTTTATAGAGAATAACTATCTTTTTACATACAGAAAACAATGAGAAATACATATAAATGACTAATGAAATGGATAAATGAGCATGTAACATCACTTTTACCTTTATTGAAGACTTTTGTTGGCATATGGGACGCACTCCAGCCAGCTCCAGCTGCTCTCCCCTCTGGGGATCGAGCAATCACCACCAGCAGCGGAGGTGGGAACAGCCATCTTGGCCGTCTGCACAATCGGGGCTCCAGCCTGCCTTTTAACTTAGCAGCCATCACACCCAGTTACCAAGCTCACAGTGTCAGGAGAGGTAGTGCCAATGTCAGCAAAAGTAAGGGCACCAGAAAGAGGACAGTGCCCGAAGTCACACCAGCCTGTAGGGCAGCCACTCCTACACAGTGTCGGGAGAGGTGGAGAGGCAGTGTCAGCCAAGCAGCAGGCAGTTGAGAAACAGTGGGACAGAGAGTCTTAGGCTGCCTCCGGCCCCCCTAAGGTAGTAGCCTGACACAGGTGAGAGTCAGAGAACAGCGTGGGGCTGTGCCAGCAGGAGCCTGCAGCTGCAGACTGCAAGGTTTCAAGGAGAGGCCGCGTGTGCAGGCCTGCAGGACACCCAGAATCCAATCGGGAGGGCAGGGGCCCCGGCGGGAGACTGGGCCGCCAAGGAGAAGCAGATTCGGTCACCAGCTCCTGTCCCGGTTCAAGGGATGTGCAGGGGAAGAGGCAGCAGGCAGACATACCCCTCTCAGGATAGATCGTATTGGTGAGGGATGGTGACAAGCGCCGGCGGCTGCCACGTGGATGTCGCTTGGTCCCGATAAATCTCCCCTTCAGTTCTGCAGCGCGACAGCCAAGCTCCAGACGTTTGTAATAGGTTCCTCCTCCCGTTTATCAGACCGCTGCTCAGACCGCAGGCAATAGTGAGGACTCAGCCCGCAGGCCCCGCAGGAGCCTATCAGGCAGCTTTCTTCTGTGCCGGATACCGCGGCTGGCAGCAGCGTCAATCGGGGGAGAGTCCGGGGCAGGAAGCAGTTTCGGGCAGGCCACGCTGGAGCGTTGAACTCCTCGGCTCCCCAGAGGTCCCGCAGAATCGCTGGCTCAAGCTCCGTGGGAGATCGCTGGCTCACGCTAATCCATGGCAGGTACGGGGGGGGGGGTAAAATGCTGTAGTTAGCGTATAAATGCATCCCACTTCTGGCCACAAGATGGTGCTCCATTTTCAACTGTACGAAAACCGAGACAACGTACGAAAACCGAAACAAAATCTTGATGAAAAAAGTCAACGAAAACCGAATCGTACGAAAACCAGGGCATACGAAAACCGAGGTTTGACTGTATTCCAAATTTTTAAATATAGATTGTCACGGCCTCACCACCCGCCTCTAGCTTAGAGGGGCGTGGTTAAGAGGAACTTCCCGCTGTCCACCTTAACAAATTATTTCCCTGCAGTGTCCTCTGGGAAATGTAGTTTTGTTTTGTTAAGCTAATGGGTGCGTCAGGCAGAAAGTTGTAGTTAGGCTCAACGAGGTAAGGCAAATGACAGAAATTTATTTTGTACACAATGGTTCGAACATACCACATACAGGATTATCTGTTCAGGATTCTTTAAGGTATAGCATTGTCCATGTAAATAGTTTTCAGTTAACCATGTTCCCCATGTATATCCAAGTTGCTCATACCTGTTCTATGTAAAACCTGTTCTATGTAAAACCAAACAGCCTGTTGCTCTGGTCTTTTGTTATAATGTAAACCGCGCTGATACTAAATAGTGCGGTATATAAGAGCCTGTAATAATAAATAAATTAATAATAATAATAAAACAAACCCAAACACAAAAATGGCTGTTCAAAGGTTCTCTATAGTTCAGGATATACAGTCTTTTAACAGCAAGAATATAGAATTCCTTTTTAGCCTTGCAGGCTAAAGCACAAAAACAAATCAAATTTAATTTAATGTCTGTGGTAGTTTAGCTTCTATTCAGCTTCAAAGCTTTCTTGGCTACCTTCCATGCAAAAAGGTAGAACCCAGGGGCAAAAGACAGCGTTGTTCTAATAGCTACTTTAGCTTACCCCAGTGTCATAATTCAGGCAGCAGGTGGTTAACAAGCTTATATCACAGTTCTTGGCTTGCTCCTTAGTCCCCGTAAACCTCCCCTTTGCAAACATGCGGGAATCACGGCCACCCTGCTTGTTGACTATGGGTACTTTCTTTCCTTGAAGACTTTCTTTCAACATAGCTTCTTTTTCTCTATGTTCCCATGTTTAAAGCCTGGCAAAAGGAACAATCCATGGGAGTGTCCTCCTCATTCAGCTCCACCTCGGGCTCTCCCAGATGCATGGATTCTGAGTCCCCGTCTTGCTTGCAGTGCTCAGCTAACAGCCTCCCGGGGGATCCTGGAGTCCCTCTTGATTCTGGCCCCAATCTCGCTTGCAGACGTGCTATATGCCAATTAGCACTTTCTTCTCCTGGAAGCTCAGTTCCTCTGCTCTGCTCAGCACTAGTCAAGCTTCCCTTGCTTGTATCTGTGCCTCTGTTCGTGTCAGCATAGTCTGGCATAGGTTTATCTTTCCAGGGCTCTAGCTCCAACTCCTCCCTTCCCAGGTGACGGTAATCAGCTTGACTTCGGCTACCTGAGTGCTTGGAGAATTCACTGCCATAGGGGTTCTGGGCCCTATACCCTCTCTTGCTTATTCCACTAGGGGGCACATGAAACGTGGGCAACGTGGAGGTTTTCTGATTCCTGGAGGTGGTGGTGGCTTTCCTATCCTGACTTGGTGAAAGGAGGTCCTTTACTAGGGTGAATTCCCTGTCTCTTGGTCCTCCCCCGGACTCCGGATAGGCCTCCTTGCCACAAGATATACACACACATAGTGCGGTGTGTGTGTATGTGGTATAGAAACATAGAAACATAGAAATATGATGACAGAAAAAGACCACATGGTCTATCTAGTCTGTCCTTCCATAACAACTACAACAGTCCCCTTTTTACCTTTAGAGATCCTCTGTGTTTGTCCCATGCTTTTTTGAATTCAGTTACTGTCCTCATCTCTACCACCTCCACTGGGAGACTATTCCACGGATTCACTACTCTTTCTGTAAAGAAATATTTCCGCATATCAGTCCTGAATCTATCTCCCTTCACCCTCATCCCATGTCCCCTCGTAGCAGAACTTGCTTTCAATTGAAAGACTTTCTCCCTGAACATTTATGCCACGGAGGTATTTAAACACCTCAATCATATCACCTCTATCCCGCCTTTCCTCTAAGGTGTACATATTAAGATCCTTCAGTCTGTCCTCATATGCTTTATAATGATGACCACTAATCATTTTAGTAGCCACCCTCTGCACCGACTCCATCCTGTTCACATCCTTTTGAAGGTGCGGTCTCCAGAATTGCACACTATACTCCAAATGAGGTCGCACCAAAGACTTATACAGAGGCATTATCACCTACTTTTTTCTGCTAGCCATTCCTCTCCATATGCACCCAAGCATCCTTCTAGCTTTTGCCGTCGCCTTTTCTACCTGTTTAGCTACTTTAAGATCATCAGACACAACCACGCCTAGGTCCCGCTCTTCTTTAGTGGACAAAAGTACTTCACCCCCTATACTATATTGCTCCCTTGGATTGCTGCAGCCCAAATGCATGACCTTACATTTTTTAACATTAAATCCCAGCTGCCAAATTCTAGACCATTCTTCAAGCTTTGCTAGATCCCTCCTCATGTTATCTACCCCTTCCTGGGTGTCTACTCTATTGCAGATTTTGGTATCATCCGCAAAGAGGCAAACCTTACCTGAAAGCCCTTCCGCTATATCACTAACAAAGATGTTAAAAAGAATCGGACCAAGGACAGATCCCTGGGGCACACCACTGATAACATCCTTCTCCACAGAGTGAGCTCCATTTACTTGTACTCTTTGTCGCCTCGCACCCAACCAATTTCTAACCCAAGCAGTAACTTTAGGGTCCATCCCTAGGGTGCTCAGTTTGTTTATAAGTCGCCTGTGAGGAACAGTGTCAAAGGCTTTACTGAAATCTAAATACACCACATCTAGGGCTCTCCCTCGGTCCAACTCCCTGGTCACCCAGTCAAAGAAATCAATCAGATTTGTCTGACAAGACCTGAGTCTGGTGAATCCATGCTGCCTCAGATCCCGTAATCCGCTGGACTCCAGAAACCTCACTATTTTCTCTTTCAGCAGCGTTTCCAATAATTTACTCACCACCGAAGTTAAACTAACCGGCCTGTAGTTTTCAACCACATCCTTACTTCCGCTTTTGTGTAAAGGCACCACATGAGCCTCTCTCCAGTCCTTTGGCACCACTCCCGACTCCAACGAGGCATTGAAAAGGTCAGTCAGTGACAAGCAGAAAAATATTTAGAATAGACAAACATAAAACTATTGAGTGATGATCATATAATATTATAATATTTCTCTTTCTGCCCAAACCCTAACCGACTATTTCCATGACAAAGTCCACAAGATTACACTCCAATTCCCCTCTAGAACAACTTCATCCCCTCTTCCCCCTATTTAGTACCAACTTTTCCCCTCAATCTCTACTACCCTTTCATCCTTCTTTAAGAACTCTGAAGAAGAAATCTCTCTTCTTTTTTCCTCTTCTAAACTTACCACATGTTCCTCTGATCCTATCCCCATCCATCTCCTTAACTCCATTTCCTCCTCTGTCATCCCTTTCATCTCTCATATTTTTAACATATGCCTCTCCACTGCAACTGTCCCTACAGCCTTCAAACATGCTGTGGTCACACCTCTCCTCAAGAAATCTTCACTTGACCCCACTTGTCCTTCTAACTATCATTCCATCTCCCTTCTTCCCTTCATTTCCAAACTTCTTGAATGTACAGCTCTCCACCATTGCCTTGAATTTCTCTCCTCTCAAGCTCTGCTAGATCCACTTCAATCTGGCTTTCATCCCTTACATTTTACTGAGACAGCTCTTTCCACGGTCTCCAGTGACTTGTTCCTGGCTAAATCCAAGGGCCTTTACTCAGTCCTCATCCTTCTTGGCCTTTTTGCTGCTTTTGACAGTGTTGACCACCACCTTCTCCTTGACACTTTGTCCTCACTTTGTGTGTTGTCTTGGTTCTCTTCTTATCTTTCTTTCAGTGTTTGTTCTGGTGGTTCTTCCTCTACTGCTATCTCAGCTGATGTGCCCCAAGGGTCTGTTCTGGGCCATCTCCTTTTCTCTCTCTCTATAACTAGTCCCTTGGGGTTCTCATCTCCTCTCATGGTTTTCAATATCATTTTTATGCTGATGACTCTCAGATCTATCTCTCTACACCTGACATTTCTCTGACACTCCAGGTCCGTATCTCTGCCTGCCTATCTGATATTGCTACCTAGATGTTTCATCACTGATTGAAATAGAACATGACCAAAACCAAACTCCTTATTTTCCCCCTAAACCCTCCTCCCCCTTCCTCCTTCCTCTATCTCTGTAAATAACACTCTTCTACTTCCTGCCTCCTCAGCCCGCAACCTTGAAGTAATCTTTGACTCCTCCCTCTCCTTATCTGCACATATCCAACTGATTGCTAAACCCTGCCATTTCTTTCTCTATAATATTAACAAAATTTGCCCCTTCCTTTCTGAACACACTATTAAAACTCTTATCCACTCTTTAAACACTTCCCATCTCAACTATTGCAACCTCCTCCTTGCTTGTCTCCTTCTGAGTCATACCCTTTAATCTGTTCAGAACTCTGCAGGGCACCTAATCTTCCACCACCCTGACATACCTATATAACCCCTTTTCTCAAGTCATTTCATTGGCTCCCCTTCCATTTCTATATCCAATTTAAACGTCTCCTTTTGACATACACTGCTCCTCGCTACCTTTCCTCTCTCCTCTCTCCCTAACCTCTCCTCATGAACTCCACTCTTCCACTGGCTTGCTTCTCTCTTTGCCCTTTTCTTCCACTGCCAATTCCAGACTTCGATCCTTTCATCTCGCTGCTCGTTATACCTGGAACAAACTTCCTGAGTCTGTACGTCAGGCTTCATCTCTCTCCCTTTTCAAATCCATGCTAAAAACTCACCTCTTTGAGACTGCCTTTGGATCCTGATCCCTTGTTTTTTCCTTATGTCTCCTTACCTTTCCCTATTTGTACCCCTTGTTCTCAGCTATTGTATTATTGATTAGACTGTAAACTCTATCGAGCAGGGATCGTCTTTTATATATGTCTGCACAGCGTTGCGTACACTTTGTAGTGCTATATATAGTAAATGATTAATAGTAGCAGTAGTAGTAGTAGAAGATAAGCAGAGGCGGCGATTGTGATGCCTAAGAGGAAGCGATTGTGATACCTAAGAGGAAACTTTCCCAGCATTCTGCAGCAGTGACATCCATAGATATGTACCACATTCTAAAAAGAGCTACAGTCTGTGGTTCTCTACCAGGGATTCTTGTGATGGTTAATTTATATAGAGAGAGAAAGAGGAGGATTGGGGAAACCCTGTCAAATGTGAAAACAAGGGCCCAAAGTGCACAATCTTTGGATTCTGTATTCAAAATGACATTAGACCTGTTATTCAGCAGTGGCAGCTGGCGTGATTACAGCGCCTAGCCGTCACCGCTGAACACTAAACCTGGATAGTCAATGTTGGGGCCATATCGGGCCATTGGCATTGAATATCTGGGTCAGCCGGAGAAGTAGAAAGATAACAGGGCAGTAGTGATATTCAGCCGCTATCCGGTTATCCTCTGTAACAAAAATTAGGCCAGCTTTTGTTGTGCCTTGTTTTGGCATAGTCTTCATCAGGAGTAATTGGTTCTAAAAGGACCATTAAATATCACTCAGCCCTCCGTAATTGAAAGTGGAGTAGACGCAGATCAGAGTGATACCAGGGATGTTTCTTAAAGGAAGGGAAGTGGGGTGTAATGGAGCAACAGCATCTAGAACAGAGTCCAGCACACGATTCCAGGTACTAACTTATTCGGTCACAGATTGAGAGGAGAAATCAACCAGAAGAGGAGCATCAGAAGGAGGAAACATAATATTTATTTATTTCTAAGATTATTTGATATGCTGCCTATTGAGTGAACTGCCACTCTCAATTCCCTCAGTTCATGTTCTAGAAGAAACAGTATAAATCTGTCTATCTCTGAGAAAACCAAGGTCACCGCTATATTAAAAACGTGGAGCCCGATCCCATAGCATGCACGTCTGGCCCATGGACATGTCTAAACTAAAAACAGGCCCCATTTGAACCTGATTCTGCAACTACGGGTCCCCATCCATATTACCGGATGCGGGTAAATATTGTGGACATCCCCATGCCCACCATATTCTGAAAAGTTACACATTTTGGATCCTGCTCATCCCCATGATGTAACTGCGGGTGCCATGCCCTTCGAAAAAAGGTGCATCTCTTAAGCTGCTTATCACAGACAGTAGTTTGCTGATGCACACTAGACATAAATACCAATGAGAAATGACAGCTACTGCAACCTACACCATATACCAGTCTCCCTCATGTCCTGTGCACCCCAATATGGTATATGAGAATGTAAAGATGAACATGTATGTCAGGACATACCTTATATCAAACGATATGTGGCATTAGGAACCAACCCCAGCGATTCCTGTCCTGATCATCTCTACAAACAAGCTTTAAACTGCTAGGGATCGACCCTCAAAGACTGCACAGTATTGCTGGGCAACAAATGTATGCTGTTTTTGTGCCTAAGGCCTATAAGTGCACTCATTCTGCTGCTCAGCACTACCTTTCCCCACACCCCTCCCCGGGAACTCCGCTCTTCTGTAATATGGCTTTTATCTGTGCCCTTCTCTTCCACTGCCAAATCCAAATGTTGCTCCTTTCACCTTGCTACTCCTTATGCCTGGACCAAACTACCTGAGTCTGTACATCAGGCTTTGTCCCTGGCCCTTCTCAAATCCACACTGAGCGCTCACCTCTTTGTTGCTGTTGTTGGATCTGATCCACCTAAGCTCTCTTGTCTTTTCTGACCATTCCCCCTGGATGTATCCTGTCCACAGTTACTGTGTTGTTTGTCTGGACTAGATTGTAAGCTCTGGTGAGAAAGAACCATCTTTTACATGTGTCTGTGGAGTGCTATACAAATGATCAGTAGTAGGGCCTTCTGACTATAGTTTATGGTTTTAGGCACTTGATAATACTGCCCTTTACTATGTGTATCAGAGCAATTTACATATATATATACTAACAGGCACTTTTTATTCCCTTGTCCCCAAAGGGCTCACAATCTAAGCATATCTGAGCCAATGAAGGGTTAAGTGACTCGTCCAAGACCACAAGGAGTAGCCATGGGACAAGAGACCCCTGACCCTCTGGCCTGAGGTAACCTATCCCAACCACTGAGCCACTCCTATGGCATCTGAGGCCCACCTATCTGGGTACTGGCATTTCTCACAACAGCTATGAGTCCCATCATGGCATATGTCAGTCTGTATACATCCACTATCTGTGTGGCAACTCTACCTGCCTTCCCATAGTGAGCTTTGTGGCACTGTTGCCCTGGTCAGGGTTGTGTGGGCATGGGAGGGGAGAGCCCTGTGCCATCACACCAAGTAGCCACACTCCAGATATATCACCACTCTCTCAGGTCTCATTGATCCTCATCCAAACAAGAATCCTTTCCCTGCCCACGCCCATACTATCCCTACATTAGCAGTCCCATGTTTCAGAACATGGAAATTGTTAAGGTCCCATAGATTGTCTCTTTTAGCACAAACTGCACATTTAAGCATAACTAGAATAAACACTATTGCTCTTCTTAATATGTCTGTAAGGGTGTTTATTAATGTGTCTATACTTTATATTTCCTCACCTCTGCTCTCCGTACCTTAAAACTGCATCTTGTGTTTTTCCAGACTGCTGTCTCACATGTTCAAAACATATTTGTCACAACTAAGAAACGACAAACTGCACCAAAACAACAACCAACCGAGCCTTCAGTCTCTGCGCCCCAGCGCTATGGAACTCCCTACCAACACACTTCAGAGCAATCCCTAACCTGAGCCATTTCAGGAAAGCCCTGAAACACTTCCTTTTTGTCAAATATCTTACTGACGGCTCTGAACCCCAGTCACACTCGAATAGCTCGTCCTCAAATATGTAAAACACCAAACAGGTTCCTCCCCCATTTAACTTCCTATGTATATAGTTACCCTCTCTCTCCAAGTTTCATTCCCTGTTCAATGTAATGACCAGACATTTGTATATTGTCGGATGTTGTTGTTCTTTGTAAACCGCGCTGATCATAAATAGTGCGGTATATAAGAATTGTAAATAAATAAATAAAATAAATAAATAAATAAACTATTCTTCAATAAGGGTTGCATTGCAGTGAAGAGCAGAATTTGCTTCTAAGTTCTGGCCTTAGAATAACGTGGAAACACTTAATATGTACATGGGCCTTTCCTGAATGCGCTTTCTACATCTTTGCAGCTGATTCTGCCCCTTCTGGGCATGTTCTGAGATCCCCGTGCTAGAGCCGTGGATGTGCATGAAAGCAGTGTTTCAGAATACGACCGGGAACATTTTTGACGCATAAATGTCCCTGCCACACATACAAACCCCTTATTTGTATTCTGATAACTTTGCTAAACCTCTCCCAGAAGCTGCACCTTCTAGTTTTTAACCTTAAGGAAATACCAGTGAAACTATATGATAAGAATCTGCCAAAAAGCTAAGCCAGGCCTGCAACGGTTGCTCTTCCTGCCTGCTGCAAAGTCAGTCTATGATGGCAACTTCATTTTACATGTCAGTCTTACTTCACTTTTCACTTTACTTTTCACTTTTGGCTTCACCTAACTTATTCATAGATCTTACAATTCAGAAACATGAAAAAAAGGCAGCAGCTGATGATTGCAAACAGGGTTATACCAATGGCTGTGCGAGTGATGTGGCCGCGCAGGGTGCAAGAACAGAAAGGGCGCTGATAGCATCACTGAACTTCCAGGACGCTCAGAAAGACTGCTTTACTGCATGTGGCTGAGGCGGAGGGGGAGGGGGGGCACCAGATTAGTTAGTCGCACAGGGTGTATTTCTAGATTGATTCAGTCCTGATTACAAGACCTGCCTCATCTGCCCATTATCACGTCCTCCTGCAACACTGAAGATCCTACTTGACAACCAATGTTTCTCTCATTTCCCCACACCTAGGTACCCCCAGTACTTATTCCATGCTTTCTGGAATCCCATTATTATTTGTGTCCCGCCCTGCCCCCCCCCCCCCTCAATCAGAAGGCTGCTCAATGCATACACCACCCTTTCTAGGAAGAAATGCTTCATGTTACCTCTATCTACCATCTCAAGTGCTTGTGACCTGGTTTGGCAGCTGTTGGAAACAGGATACAGGGCTTGTAGGTCCCTTGGTCTGATCCACTATGGCATATCTTATGTTCTCACTCATGCCTGTGTTTTTTGCCATATTAACCTTAATAGTTCTACAGAAGCCTCTTGCCCACTGAAAGCTTTCGAAAAATTGATTCCCTTAACAGGAAAACATTTAAAGGTCATTTATTAATGGTTAGCACAGACTAACTCCATTATTACACATTATTTGTCATACGTCCCATTATATTCCTATGGCCCTTGTGGCAGATAACGAGTGTTAGTGGTGTTAGTAAATGCTAAGCGTTAGTAAATGCCCCCCCCCCCCTTCATAAAGCCAAATGTGGAAAGCATACAAAATCTTTGCCAGTCTAGCTCACCCAATAGATTTCTCACTTGCAGGCATGCTACCATAAATTATCCTCGAGCAGTACACTGACACTGCTAAATGTATTTCTTTTGGGAAATAAGTCATGATCAGAAATTAAGGGATCAGTTTTCAAAATGCCTACAATGGGACAAAGTCCACACGTATTTTTCAACTGTAGGCTTTGCTGTGAGTTTCAAAGCGAAAGTGGTACATAATAGCACAATGAAAAACTGCTATAGTATCTGGAATATTTTTGCTTCTCCTTTTTTATGTAAGTACTTTTTGAAGGGCTAATATTGAGCATAAATTTGAAAATGCAGTCTCGGCCCATTATTTTCCATTCCCGATTAAACCAACCCTGGGAATGCCTGCTCTGAACATGGCTGAAAGCACACACATTGGCGAACAGGACACAGACTTCCAGCACGTGTCGGGCCTGAAATGTAGCACAGACACTTGCATTAATTTTTGGGTCACGTGCATCTGTCCCCCTGCCACACACCAGCACATGGATGCACTTAACACTACCCATTGAGGTCATATTAAGTATACCCACACTAATGGCAACAGGCGTGGTTAACCCATGTCCACTCTCTAACTGCTATGCATCAGTGTCCATGTTTTACCACTAATCCACCCAATCCCTGCTCAATCGTATGCTAACCAATTGGCATGGGACTTTTATGGTTATTTATTATTTGACATACCGCCCTTAATGAGTGGCAACAAAGCAGTTCACAAAGCAAATTTAAGTGCCAATACAATTAAAACATAAACACAAGAAAACAAACATACACAAAAAGCCAAAGTAGAAGAAGGACAGTAGAGCCGTGCAGGGGGCAATTCTGGGGCCTATTTCGCTACAGCAAGCTAAAGGCTTTTAGAAGAAGAAGGTTTTCAGACTCTTCTTAAAAGATTTCACTGAGTTGCAATGCAATGTGTGCCTTTGAGTCAGTCCTGACTCCTGGTGACCCAGAAGCTCCTGGGTTTTCTTGTCAGTGTCACTGGAAGTAGATTACCAGGCCTTTCTTCTGAGGCAATGGAGGGTTAAGTGACTTGCCCAAGGCCACAAGGAGTACTAGTGGGAATTGAACCCTGGTTGCTTGGTTACCAAGCCAGTGTTCTAACCACTAGGCTACTCCTCCACTCCTTGCACTGAGTTATCTTGCCAACTATACAAGGGACGTGAATTCCAAAGAGGGGGACCAAAAAGAAAAGTGCCAAGTGCCACATGCAGGACCATACTGAGCTACAAATGCACCCTGTGCGACTAACGAATCTGTGCCCCCCTCCACTCACTCACATGCAGAACTCGCTCTTTTTGAGCTTCCTGGAAGCCCAGTGATGATATTGGTGCCCCCTTCGGTACTTGCACCCTGTGCAGCCGCATCGCTTGCATAACCCTTAGCACGGTCGTGGCCGCATGGACTCGTGGCAAACAATATTGGTAGCTGGAGCCACAAAGATGATTGTGGCTCTGGGAATGAAGAGTTCGAACCGGAGCATAGGGGATGAGAGCATCTGCCAGATAGTGTGAGAGTTCTGTGTAAAAGGCCTTATGGACCAGCAATAACACTTTGAACTTAATTCAGTAAGATACTGGTAGCCAATGACGAGATCAAAGCCATGGGGGTCACATGGTTAGATACCTTAGAGTAAGTAAAGAGTTTAATAGAAGTTTTGTGCACCCTTTGCAGGTGCTGAATAGAAGAGCATTGAAGACCATTGTAGAGGGAGTTGCTGTAGTCTAATTTTCTGAGGACTAGGACAAAAAACAGACTAATAAAAGCTGGTTTATCAAAAAATGAGCGAAAAGACCTGCTAGTATGGAGTGCATAAAAACAGAATTTCTCAGTGTCTGAGATTGGATGCATAAAGCTTAGATGAGGATCAAAAGTACAAACTCGTATTTTCAGAGCGGGGCCCTGTGCTAATTGTTTGCATGGCTCCCTTAGCGCATGCCAAATTCCGAGCTATTGGTTAGCACAGCTTAGCAAAACATGCCCCTTAGCTTAATTGAGGGAAGGCAATTTTTACGTGCCAGATTAATGTTGGTAAGATGTTTTTCGCCTCATCTGTAAATGGCTTTGAAAGTTGGTAATTAAGGGTTTTTTGAATAGTTATTATTTGTAACTATTATGGCTACTTTTTGACCTAAATATATGTATGTATTTGAAGTGCAAGAGTAGCCTAGTGGTTGGGGGCAACAGCCTAGGGCAAGAAAGACCAGTGATTAAATCCCACTGACACTCCTCGTGTCCCAGGGCACAATCTTAGATTGTAAGCCCTCCAAGGACAAGGAAACACCTACAGTACCTGATTGTAATTTGCCATTAACAGTTACTGGAAAGGCATGAGCTGATATTACATAAATAGCTGAAAGAATATTGTGAGCTTCTTAGCAGCAAAATTAAATATACAGCCAGTATGCAAGAAAACCCAGGGGCTACTCGGTTACCAGGCGTCAGCACTGACTCAACAGCATGCATTGCATTTGCATCAAAATTGAAAAATGATTATTAGCTGTATTAATAATTATTTGTACAGCACCAACAGGAATATAAAACATTGTACTGAGATAGTTGAGAGATAGTCCTTGGAGCTCACAGACTAGTTAAGACACGGGACATAAAAAAATAAGAGGCTATGGGCTTCATTTCAGACATCTAAATCATGATTAGAGTGTCTGAATTAGCTACTTACAGACAATACATTTAAGAAATTTAATGATTTGAGGCAAAACAGAAGAGAACTAGAATCTAGAATGGACCCTCCTGTTATTCAAATTAAGACAGATATACTGAAGTTTCCCCCACTTTAGGGCCCTTATATTGAAGTGTATTGTGACTGCACCTAATGCGTCAATAGCATGCAAAACCATCAGTTAACATGCAGTACAGTCCCCTAACACAATAATTGCACCTGTGCTCATTGGCCACCTTGCAGTAAGTGTAGGTGTGTTGACTACAAGGCGCGCTCCCTGCCCACTTTCCACCCCAAATCCACCCCCTTGCTCTCCTAATGCACAACGGACAGTTAGCATGGAAATTCACCCACGCTGTCACACCCCCGCAGCGCATGACCCAGTGCAACTTTGGCGCATGCCAGAACACGCGCTGACAGTTAGTGCCCTTTGCTTCTATGAGAAAAACACCAGATACGTCCAGGCCTTAGTGTCAGATATTTTGCTAATAAAATGTATCGATCTATGTAAACTTCCACCATATTTTCAGTAATTCAGAGGCAAGTAAAGAGTAAATCAAATGAGCGCAAAAGAGAAAGCCAAAGTACTGGATAGCAGAGACTGCAGAAAACTCCCAGGCTTCTGTGGAATCTGCCATCTAACTGTGCCATATTTTTGAATTAAAAATGGCAACATAACTGTTCCATCTGACCTCAAACATTTTCCCTGCCCCCCCCCCCAATAAAGATATAATTTGTTATTTAGCAGATCAAAAATATGAAAATCATGAGAAATTGTGCGTCCTCAGCTAGGTGCCAGTTTTTCTACTCACTCTCTCTCCATATCTTCATATGGAATAAACTGAATGTTTTAACAATTATCATTTAAAAGATGGAGCTTGTCTCAAAATCAGCAAATCACTCTTTACATTTTTTGAAAGTGTGCTATCAGAAATAAAAACGCTTCCAAATGCACTTACAGGCATGCCCCCCTGCAAAAGCCACTGCAGAGGTTTGTACAGAGAGTTTCCGATAGAATTAGGAAAGGAACAGGGAGAAGTGACCCAAATGATAAAGGGTATGGAACGGCTCTCCCATAAGAAAAGGCTACAGAGGTTAAAGCTCTTCACCTTGGAGAACAGGAGGCTGAGGGGAAATACGATAGAAATGTATAAAATCCAGAGTAGGTCATCACCAATCGACTGTTCGCCCTTTCAAAAAGTACATGGACTAGGGGGCATGCCATGAAGCTACAAAGTGGTACATTTAAAATAAACAGAAGAAAATCTTTTTTTCTCTCAACACATAGGGGCTTGTTTACAAAGCCGCGGTAGTGGTTCGCGATCGCAGCCGCGGCCCCATTGAAATCAATGGGGCCGCGGCTCCGATTACGATCGCAAACCGCTACCGCGGCTTTGTAAACAAGCCCCATAGTTAGGCTTTGGAACTTGTTGCCGAAGGACAGGGCCGTACTTAGTGCTGTGCAAGCAGTGCGGCCTCACAAAAGGGCACTGATATTTTATTTATTTATTTAAAAGTATTTATATCCCGCTTTATCCTTGAATCAAAGCGGATTTCACTGCAAACCAATCAAGTAGGGTAGTGCGGGGGTGTCGGCATGCAGTGGCTGTCAATTTAGTGTTCATGAGTGTGTGACTAGGTAAATCCTGATTTGGGGTGCAAAATATACAGGTTGAGCTATCTACATTGGGCTATATACAATTTACTGAGAGTAATAGGTTGTATTGATGCTGTAGATGTCATTTCTTGTGTAACTCGTTTTGTGGTGTGGTTAGGGTGGATTGGTGGTCTTCATTGAATTGTTCAATGAATAGGGTGGTTTTGAGTAGCTTCCAGAAATCTTTTATATCTGTTGTTGATTTTAGTTTATCTGGGAGGACATTCCAGATAGCAGGGGCAGCAAGAGAGAAGGCTTGCATGGATGTGGATTTGTTTCTTCTTGTGAATAGAGTAGGTGTTGGTATATTGCTTTTGGTGTTTTTTCTGTCTGGTCTTTTGCTTGTTTTGGTTCCAATGAGTTCCTGTAGTATTCCTGCTGAGATGTTGTTTTTAATTTTGAAGATGGTGAGCGCTGATTATATTTTGCCCGCGAGGAGATTGGTAGCCAGTGTAGATCTTGTAGTATTGGAGTTATATGGTCTTGTATTGCAGTGATAGTGATAATGCGGGCAGCAGTGTTCTGGACTATTTGTAGGGGGCGGCTGGTTTGTTTAGGTAGACCTTGGAATAGTATATTACAGTAGACCAGCAGCAGCGTAATGATGGCCTGGCATACTGTACGGAAATGTCCTTTATTGAGGAGGGGTTTTAGTCTCCGGAGTGTTGCGAGTTTGAAGAAGGCTGTTCTGGATATCTTGTTGATATGCGTTTGGAGGGTGAGTTGTTTGTCTAGGATCACTCCAAGGTATCTGACTTTGCCTTTTATTGTAATTGATGTATCGGATATGTTGATAGCAGTAGGAGGAATGAATGGGCTTCCAAATAGCTCAAAAAGAGTGAGCTACAGCATGTGGCTGGGTGGGTGGGTGGGGCACCAGATTCATTAGCCACACAGGGTGCATTTCTAGCTAGGTAAGGTCTTATCAGAGAATGTGGTAAAAGCAGTTATTTAACTGTTTTTATACCACTTTATCATTTCAGTCAAAGCAATTTATATTGTAACTTAAACTTGGTAATGTACATTAAGCAGAAGCATTGATAACATGGATTTTTCTGAGGCAATGGAGGGTTAAGTGACTTGCCCAAGGCCACAAGGAGTGCTAGTAGGAACTGAAACTTGGTCTCTTGGTACTCAAGCCCGTGCTCTAACCATTAAGCTACTCCTCCACTCCATAGTTGAGCTTAAAAAAGGTTTGGACAAGTTCCTAGAGAAAAAAATTATAGACTTATTGTAGTAAGGCTGGATAAAGCTACTGCTTATCAATGGGGATAAGTAGCATGAAATCCAACTACGTTTTGGGATCCTTCAGGTACTTGTGACCTGGCCTGACCACTTTTGGAAACAGGATACTGGGCTGATGGACCTATGGTTTGATCCAGTGTGGCAATTCTTATGCTCTTGTATCAGTTATGGTAGTGATTTGGTATATAAACTCTGTGATTCAGTGGCCACTCTGGACGGTAAGGCAGAAGGCCTCCAAGTGAAGGACATGCTAGTTTTAGTAATGTGTCACTGATTAGGGTTCATGTACATCCTAGTTTAATAGAACAATCCCAATTTCAATAAATGATATGACTGTCTTAGACAGAATTCTATGTCTCACATCTAGCTGAAGGGTTCTGGTTTTTTTTTCCATTGATCAGGTCATTAATAACTTTTTTTAAAACCAGCTTCCTCTTGCTCCTTTAGGCTTCCAAATCAGTTGAAACCAAACCCAAATCTAAACCAGAGGTTCCCAATTTTGTAGATCCCTTATTAAACTCCAAAAGGTTCAGGGACGCACAGTTCATCCCCACCACCCTTCCCAGAATCCCCTCTCCTGAGCACTACCCTGTCCCCACTAGCCCTCTTTAGCTCCCTTCCCCTTCCATCTCCACCAGTCTCTCTACCTGTATCTCCCTCTCGCACACAACCAGCTCCTTCCAGTCTCTCTCTCTTCCGCCCACCCCCCAGCCAATCCCCATCAGCCTTTCACTTCTTTTTTCTCTTTTCTGTATCCTGTGGATACCCTATAATGTGTTATGAACCCACAGGGTTCACAGACCACAGTTTAGGAATCTCTGATCTAGAGCTGTCCCTATTTTATATTCTCTCCCAGCTCACTTTATTCCAGTCACTTCATCAACAGTCATTGGCTGGGGGCCATGCACCAGGGCTTCTTCCAAAACCCTGTAGTCAGTTGCCTAAGGTCCAGTCACTCATAGGTGTAGTTTGCCTTCTTAATTTGGAGGGGGGGAGGGGTGGACTTCATGCTGGCAATGGGGGCAGGATGACCAGTTCACTATTAGTGCCTGCACCATTGACCCCCAAAACTACACCTATTGATCCCCAAAACTACACCCTCTGCAGCCACTAGGTGCTGCCATTATACAATGACCATGCCAAACCAGGGAACAGACGACCTAATCCAGGAACCAAACCTGGGACACTGCACAGCCATGCACAGACTGCCACCAAGCCAAATGGCCAACCCCTTCGACTAGCTTTCTGAACATTTATTTTTTGCTAATGTCTGAGGCAGATTGCTGCCAATTTAAAATGTACTTCTTTGAAGCAACGTCTACTCTAAGATAGAAGTCGCCTGTCCTAAGGAAGGCTCCATTCCATAAATTCCACTCATCCAGAATGGAATTTCCATTCAGTATAGGGGTCATTCTGAGGCACGAATAGCGGGGATGGACGTCCCAACAGGACGGCCATCCCCACTATTCGTGCCAGCTTCTGCCCCTGTATAACTTCACTGCCGGTTGTGCAGAGAAGTTAACGGGGGGTGGGGAAGGGGTGGCACAGGGGCGGAGAGTGGGCAGGCAGTGGGCGGTCGCCAACCATGGACATACAGGATCGATTCTAATGTCGACTCTGTACATCCATGGCTGGCAAAATGGCCAGGGTGGAATAACTTCCCTGGACATTTCTGGGGGGGAAGGGCTGGGAGGGCAATATTAATTCCACACAGCCCAACCTTGGCCTTAGGAGGCAGGATTGGGGATTGGGCTGCGGGGAATTAACATTTTGAGCAGGCGGCTGGCATTGCGGCAACATGACGTAATGGCACCGCAGCTCTATTTAGCTCTGAGTTAGCCGGGCAGTGTGCCTGCACTGGCTTGTTCGCGATTCTGATTCCATGGGGCTAGATGTGCCCCTATCTGGATAACCTCCATGCTTACCCCTATAAGGGCTTTTGAAAATTGAGCTTTACTTTCTTGCAGCACTTGTAAATATGCACAGAAATCATGCTTAGCCCTTTTTTAATGTTTATTTGCTTTTTATCTTTTTCCTTTATAGGTATCCATAGAACTCTGCAGTAGCACATGGCACGTAAAGGTAATACACAGTACTGTGCTCTAACATTTTCCTGACTTTCCAGTAAAGAGATAAACAAAAGTTGTAAATGTGTAGAATAAGAGTATACCCAGTGCTTCAGTTGCAGAGTTTTAGTCAAAAAGGACTTTTTACAGTTCATTTCAAAAATTCTTTATTATATAAAGACTTTAGTATTCTTCCATTTAGCAAAAATAAATTAATTAATATAAAAAGTGAAAATAAATATTTCTAACTGCAGCGATTCATTAACATTGAATTGTATTCAAATATTTTGGTAAACAAAGTTGGAATTCATTACTGGAGGATGTAGTAAAAGCTGTTAGTGAAGCTGGGTTTAAAAAAGGTTTGGACAAGTTCCTAGAGGAAGGGTCCAGAATCCATTATTAAAGAGGACCCGGGAAATCCACTGCTTACCCCAGGATGAGCATTGTGGAACCTGTGTGCTTTTTTGGGAACCTGCCAAGTACTTCTGGCCTGGACTGGCCACTGTTGGAAACAGGATACTGGGCCTGCTGGACCTTGGTCTGACCCAGTATAGTATTTCTTAAGTAATAACTTTTCTTCTGTATAAGGTGAACCAAAGAAGACTGAAGAATGGTGCCCCAAAATGGGAATCACTCAACCCGAGAAGACAAAAGCGTGAGTGGATTGTGCCACCTGCAATGATCAGAGAAGAGGAAGACAACTCGTACAGAAACCCAATTGCCAAAGTAAGTACTGTGATGACACAAAGGACAAGAATCCCTTTAACAACTTCTTGAATTCTGAAGGGGGTAATTTTCTATTAATATCCCACCCTATCAACTGAGCAGTATTAAAGTGATCTGCAATTCAGTTTATAAAAGTACAATAACATGCCTTTCAAAAGAATAAAAAACAATTCCTAAAAGTGCAAATCAATTGAATGTACACATTACTGTATAAGGAAATGATAGAAACATAAAGGAAACATTTTTGCCAGATTCATACATCAGTTTCTGTATGTTGCATAAGTGCCATGTGCGCTTTATACCTGCTATCTGTGCAGGCAACCAAGCCGGTCAAATACCACACAAGCATCTGAAAATCCAGTCTACGCGTGGATTCACTCCTCTCTCCTAGACACAACCACGAGATGCCCCTTTTTTCCTGCAGCTATTTATTAAAGTGCATTTTTTACAGACATTAATGTGTTGCCATTGAGGCAGTTTTTACTGTTATTATTAGTAGTAGTATTTAGCTCATGTCTTTCCAGGAGAAGATCAAGGTGAGCTACATTCAGATACTGTATGTACTAAAGGCCATCAGCGTCTAAGTAAATACTGGATTTATTATTTTGATTGATAGTATATGTATGTTACCAGGAATGGTAACATGTAAACTTTATCTGTTCAATGTAAATAGTTGAATTCTATTGTTCTATGTAAAATGTATACAAACTGTGTACAAGACTGTTAACCTGTTATATGTAAACCGCCCTTGATCTCTGGAAGGGGCGGTATAAAAGAAATAGTTAAATAAATAAATAAAAAATAAAATAAATAATGCAAGGTAGCCACCTAGTTGCCTGCCCACAAGAAACAAAATGGCCTCATTCCTGAGACCTTCTGCTGCTACCAATAGCAGAGGGCCCCTTGGAAACTCCCTCCCTGTCTGCCTCTCAGGTCACAACAAATCTTATCCCAATAACAGGCAAAAAACAGCCTGCGAAGATGTCTTCATGCCAGTTTTCACTGCATTCTGGATTAATGAGCTGCTTTTCACGATATTACGTTGCAGCAGTTCATTAATTTGAAAGCTTTGTACAACTTAGCAATACAGCCAGAATATGTAACAGATCAGATTGATAAACTCAGGAGCAACAAATCACCAGGACTGGATAGCATTAATCCCAGAGTCCTGAAAGAGTTAAATATGAAATTGATAGCCTGCTACCTGCAATCTGTAAGCTATCTATAAAAACAACCATGATTCCAGAGATTTGGAGGGTGGCCGGTGCAACGGCAATTGGCATGCTTTGTATGTATGTGTGTCTGGGTATGGGCATAGTATGTGTGTCTGTATGTATTTATACAGTATCGGTATTAGTTCTCAATGTGTCTCAAGGGAGAGGAGATGATGGGGAGAGATGTTTGAAAGGTGCAATTCAGGAATCTCTATGTTACTGTGAATCGGTATTTGATATGTTGGAACTGCTTTTCCTATAAAAATGCATTGAGGCATTATTTTTTCGAGGACAGGGGTCTTCATTTCTCTTCTGTTTCCTACCACATACAGAAACTTGGTTTCTACAGCAGAGGGAACTCCCCAAGCTCACCCTCCCTTCCTGTGACTAGAGCAGCATTCCAGTGCTCCGCCCCCACAGCCTTATATGCTGACTCCCACCCACAGGAAGGGGTGCTAGTTACCCTGAGAACAGGCAGGGCAGCCTCACTCACCCAGAGGGTAAGATGAAAGATCAGCAGATAGAGTTCTTAAACTCTGAAAAATACCCAAACATGTTAGCCATCCTTCTAGTTCCAGACATTAATGTAAAAATCAGCAGAATCCTGAAAAAAGCCAGACAATTTCAATTCTAACCGCCTGAGCCTTTAGTATATCCGTCATTGTCCCCCCTAAACTTTGGACCCTAGGTATGTTCCTAGCTTGCCAATGTCTTAATCTAGTCCTGCCCAGATAGTTCCCAGTATACACAGCAACCAATAAGAGAACCATACAATTAATAGGTTTTACAGTAGAAATAACCACGAAAACTAAATATATATAACTTAAAATATAGTACATCATAGCTAGAGAATTATTTGCAATCCTGTGTGTGGGTGTGGTATACATACCTAATGTTCAGATGTTTGTATGTGGTGGAGGTAGGAGCAGTTAGTGGGGTGGGGGAGAGTTGTGGGGGTGTTTTTTGAGGATGGGGCAAATGTGAGAGATTGTTTATTGGGGTGGGGCAGTTTGTGCTGTGGTCGTGGGACAGTTGCAGGGAGCATTTTTTGGGATAGGCACAGTTTGTGGTGTGGTTGGGCAGTTGTGTGAGCACAGTTGTTCGGGGTGGGGCAGTTATGTAAAAAATGCAATGTGTGCCTTTGAATCAATGCTGACTCAGCAGCTCTTGGGTTTTATTGGCAGTGTAACCAGTAGAAGACTGCTAGGCCATTCTTCCTAGGCAATTGATGGTTAAGTGACTTGCTCAAGGCCATAAGGAATGCTAGTGGGAATCAAACTCTGGTCTCTTGGTTAACAAGCCAGTGTGCTAACCACTAGACTTCTCCATTCTATTGTGTATTAGTATCTTTTTTGTGATGGGGACATTAGGTGGGTTGGTAGGGCAATTGTGATGGATATTTTTGGGGGTTGGGGCAGTGTGTGGGATAGTAGGGCAATTGTGGTGGGCAGTTTTGGAGATGGGGAGGTTTGTTGGTTAGGAGAGTAGAGAACAGGGAGTTTGAAAGGAGCAATTTCCTAACTACTATTTTTCACTGTTACTGTATGTTTCTATACTATAGAAGCTGGAACTCTTTGGGCTATTTTACATCTTCCATCTCTGGGGCTCCAAAATTAATGTGGCCCATTTTCAAATTTGATGTGTCCTTTTACCAGTTTTCCTCACATGCCAAGTTTCATTCCATTCCATTAAAATTTTGGAGAGTTATTTTGGCCCCAGACAGAACAGCAAGCATACAAATATTCTTAACCCCTTTTATATAATTCTTTACAACTTCTGTTGGGCTGGAAAGAATAAAAATGCTTTTTTTGCATGCATTTACGGCCACAAACATGCCAAAAAGATATTACAAAATTGCTGGTAAGTACTTCTCTTATATACTTACCAGCATCAAGGGGCAATTTACAGTACAATGTATTTGGAATACTTTCAATGGAACTGCATCATATTTTATATAGGCTACTTTGTCAGCCTAGCTTCTGATCAGGGCACTTTTTCTTCTTGATCTTTCTAGGTCCATTCAGACTTTGCAGCCAAACAACAGATCATGTACAGATGCTATGGACAAGGAGTCAATCTTCCACCTTATGGATTGTTTATCATGAATCCCAGAACTGGAGATTTAAATGTAACAGGAATAGTTGACAGAGAGCAAATTTCTGTGTTCTTCGTAAGTAAAATAATCACTACTATAGTAAAGGTTCATGGGCAATGGAAATAGCTTATAGTCATGTTTGTTTGAGGTTGAGCAGGCAGTGCCTGTCTTCCTCACATATTAACTGTCCTCAAATTTTATGTTTAGTCCTCAAATACGACAGAAGAGTATACAGTATTTCAGTAGTCAGATTACCAGCAGTATCTCTTCCATCATCAAAATAATGCGATATTTATTCTTGATTAAATAACTATCACTGAGTTATATGGAAAGTAGACTTGTTATAGCAACAGATAGAGGAGGGGAGGAAGAAGTGACAATAGCAACAGTCAATACATGTGGAATCCTCTATTTCTTCCCAGCCTTCTGGCTAAAATCCAAGTGTAGAGTCTAAGCTGTAAGGGGAGGTCCTTTGCCTTTTGGCTATGACTGAGCTCCTGTACAATTGGAAGGGAGGAGGTCAATACCATTGGGGATATAATGATGTAATACGTTAGAAGAAATGTGGGATAGAGGAGATATGATAGAGATGTTTAAATACCTCCATGGCATAAATGCACAAGAGGAGAGCCTCTTTCGAGTGAAAGTAAGCTCTGCAACATAGGGTGATGGTAAAAAGTGAAAGACTCAGGAGTAATATGCGGAAATATTTCTTTATGGAAAGAGTGGTAGATGCAGGGAATAGTCTCCTAGCAGAGGTAGCAGAGACGATGACAGTATCTGAATTCAAGAAAGCATGGGACAAACACAGAAGATCTCTAAAGGAAAAAAGGGGACTATTGTAGTTGATATGGAAGGGCAGACTAGATAGACCAGTGGTTCTCAACCCAGTCCTCTGGGACCCCTAGTCCAGTTGGGGTTTCAGGGTATCCACAATGAATATGCATGAGATAGATCTGCATACAATGGAAGCAGTGCATGCAGCTCTATCTTATATATATTCATTGTGGATATCCTGAAAACCTGACTGGCCTTGGGATCCCAGAGGACTGGGTTAAGAACCACTGAATTAGACCATATGGCCTTTTGTCTGCTGTCATGTTTCTATGTAATGGCTATTGCCAAAGCAGGAGAATTAGACGTCTTGCTAAGAATCAGACTTTGCCAGTCATTTCTTCAAAGATCTATGGGAGCTTACTGAAGTGGGACAGCAGCGTCCAGTGGGCTGTAACGAGGCAAATATTTTCTCTCTATATATCTTCATTGCCTGAATTATATTGGCCATGGCTTTCTTTTTTCCTTTAAAATTCCCCCTCCCCTCCCCTTCCCACACACAACTTCTTTTAGAAAGCTCTATACTGTAAACATGACGGACTTCCACTCAGGCAAGTTTGCTTCAGTTGCTGCTGGGATATCTTCCTGTGTTTCTGCAGTTCTTGTAGTGTCCAGCATGCTTCAGCGGTGTCTGAAATGGATGTTACATTGCTCCACACAGTTTTCTTGAGATGTCTACAGCTCACAATCCTATTATTTTGCATGGTTCACCCTGACTGAACATGTCAGAGTGAATTGCTAGAAAATGGTGGGAATGATTTGCAGGTTGGCATCAAATATCGTTGGGATAAAAGAAAAATGAGCCACAGAGTGTAACTCAACTTCCACATGCTTTTCCAGTGAGTGAGTTTATATCCACCACTTATTAAAGACATTGTTGTTTTTTCCAGCTGTATGTAGATGCTTTAACTATGGCGAATGTTAAAGTAGAAAAGACACTTGAGCTTCGCGTCAGAGTTATGGATATTAATGATAATCCTCCAGTGTTTACGCAAATGGTTTTTGAAGGAGCAATTGAAGAACTCAGTTTAGCAAGTAAGTACTGATATATCCTAAGAGATCCGTTAATTGTGGATGATGAGATAAACCAAAGGACTGCTCTGCTGAGAGCCCTTATCAGGGCTGGGCTCCTTTATGTTTATGTTTATTAAAACCTTATACCACCTTTCTTGGAAACAGAAGAGGCAGCTTAGTCCAGTACAGGGGCTGCTTTGAAACCCTCTCTGGGGCAACTGCCTGCATATCTTTCCCCACTTCTGCCCTCTTCCCTTTTATAGAAGTCATCTTGTCAGCCAAACTAACACCAAAACCCCCATGCACAACCTCTGCACCCCCCCCCCCCAAACACCATTCACTCAAACACACCCCAAACTAGACTTTGACTCCACCACTCTAAACCTGGCTGCCCCCAAAAATCCCATGTGCACAAAGGGAAAAAAAGTCCCCAATCCTAATACTCTTTAAACTGCACTACCCTCCCATTTACTACATTGAGTTGGCATATTCAAACACACCTGGCAATAGGACCACCTGAGAACCGCGGTCTCAGCAACAAGACAAACCCTGCCTGCTTCAGAGCCCCTCACCACTATAGCAGAGTTGCTAAGCTACCCATTTCCAGGAGTGACATTTTTTGCCAGTTCTGGTTTTAAATTTGCATTGTAATGCAGTATGGTATTTGTAGTCCCTGGTTTTACCCACTGGAATCAGTGCTGCAGGCCCCATAATGCATCAGGATGAGCTTGTTAGAAATCCAGGACTGGCTTAAAAATCTCACTCCTGGAACTGGGTAACTTGGCAACTCTGCAATGGAAAACAGTACAGCCCAGGAAGAGGAAAAAAAAAAAAGCAGCATCCCAATCGAGACCCATGCCCTCGGAGCCCTATCGCAAGCCTAGAAACCCAGATAAAACAGAAAAAAAATGGTGGAACCATGTAGCTCAAAATGGCAATGCCAGCACAAGCAACAGAAATGCTGAGGTAAAACCTCATGGTGTCTTCCCATCCTCACCAGTCCTCATGGTTTTGCTAGCTCTTCACCCCATATGCATCCCTCTTCCCCTTGCACCTAGCCAGAATGGAATGAGGTTCAGCCTTGTTATACAGTTCCAGGATGGGTCCAGGGCCTGTCCTTTATTGCATGCCATTACACACTGAGTTTATTTGTAAACCTTTTAGCCTGGGAAGATATAATTATTTGTAGTAAACACTATGAAAGTCAGCCTACAACTAATTATTTAACACCCATATTCATCTTCCTGCTCAGTTTTACCCTAGCAGAGAGGAACAATTATTCAAGAACACATGATAGTGGAATGTGGTAACATTTTCTGTATTAGACAATTAAGATCAACTAGAAAACCAGGATTATGTAGTTAACCAATCATAGAAAAGCCAAACTGAAACCTTCAGATAGGAAACTTTTGGTTAAAAAAAAAAAAACCACAGGATCGGAGTTCAGTTCCTATGCTGTAAATGTAGACATAGGGCCCGATTCAGAGTTGGATGTGCACCCGGTCGGAACTAGACGCACAGAGTGAGCCGGGATTCTGAACCTGAGGGGCACATCTAGCCCCGCGGGATCAGAATCGCATCCAGGCCTGTACGTGCAGGCCGGGACCCTGATTCTGGTCGGCCTGCATGTACAGGCCTTCCCTAGCTCAGTCAGGACTCTTGAATGGAGCTACAGTGCCATGGTGTCCATTTGCCATGGCACCGCAGCTCCATGCAAGAGCCGCAATCCACAGCTGCCAGATCAAAATGTTCATTCCCCGCAGCCTGACCCCCAATCTAGCCTCCCAAGGCTAGGGTCGGGCTGCAGGGAATTTCTTCTGCCCCCTCCCGCCTTTTCTGTGCCCCAGGTCTGCCCGATCCACCCGCCGACCGCCCACTGCCCACCCTAACTCCTCCCCCACAACACCCCTTTCTCGCCCCCATCTAACCTCCCCTTACAACATGCGAGGAAGTCGGGACAGGCAGAGAGACCGAATAGCTGGGATGGACATCCCAGCAAGACATCCATCCCTGCTATTCGTGCCTCTGAATGACCCTGTTAATCTTCAATCAAATTATATTCCTATAGAAAATGGTATAATTCACATAACAACTTAAGATTAAATCATAAAATCAGTTTCAAAGGGAATGAATGAAAAAAGCACAAAGCAAGTTAACAAATTGCAGCACTCCGTTATGATGGCTATTCACGGAGCACTGAGATGGCCACCCTACATATCACTGCTTTTTCATTAGTCCCACAATACTGATGTGTCAACCTTCCTACAAAATATTTCATGGGATGTCAGAATTCATATTAATAATGCAAACAGGCTAGCAGTAATCAACAGTATCCACACAGGAGCTGGAACAGGAGAGTAGTGTAAAATGGAGTGGAGGAACCAAAAAAAATAGGATTCAAATCCTATTGATGCTGCTTCTGGCCTTGGTCAAGTCACTTAGACCATTATTTCCTCAGGTGCAAACTTAGGGAATATCTATCGAACCTGAATGTAACTCATCTTGAGCTACTAGGTGTGAGATAAATACTATGTGGTGAAGAGTTTAGAGAATGGTAAATACTTTGTCGTATGTCATACAATGTACTACCTCTGTTGAGTCACAATATGTGCCATTGTCACAGTTGTCTACACAAATATAGTTCAGCAATCCCTTAGCACAATCTACTTATAACAGAATGTACATTCTGGGATTTGAATTCAATATACGGGAAGTCTGCTCTAGTGAAAATTTGACCTGTTCAACTTTAATTATTATTTTACAAATTCTTAAATATTAAAACTCAAACAATATCAAACTCATACAAGGTGGCACATGTCAAAGAGTTGGATGTGATAATTAGAAGAAAGTAAAAACAAATCAGAGAGAATGCAGAGTAAAGTTGCTTATGTGTCGTTTCCATCTGTTGAAAGACTGATGTAATTAGCAATCTAGCTAAAGATAACCATTCTGAAATTCACATTCTGTGCACTGACATGTTCTAAATGCTGCAATATTTCCAATGGATTCTTAAGCAAATAATTGACCGTCTGCAATGTGAAGTTTATTTAGTTATTATATTTTTAATAGCCCTGTCTTCCATAGAATCCAAGGCATTGCACATAAAACCAATTGCTGAGGGATGTGCAGGCGCATATGACCTACTGTTGCGAGTACCAAGATGGAATTTGTAGAGAGGGAATATTCAGAGAACTAGAAGGCTAGGGGAGGGCAGAATGGGAGCTTCGAAGGGGAACAATGGGTGACTAAGGGGGACTTTTACTAATGGACGCTCGCTGGGACACAAGTTGCCAGCTAGAGCGGGGCCTGACAATTAGTGTAGGATGATTCCCGTGCAACCTGCGTTAGGGTCACGAGTGGGCTGGTTAGCGGCAGAGAGTGGGTGTGGCGAGTTCAATGCAGTTAGTGCCAATTTCATACCAAGCACTGTGTCCCACTTGACTAGCATGGGTTCTGCTAACGCCACCTCCATAACTGGAGTTACGTACATCAGTACTGATGTGACATGGTTCAGAGGAAAGTGCTCTGCATTAACTGGCGGGAAAATGCTTTCCACACCCGCGACAGTTAATGCAGTGGTGTTGTGCCAAAAGCATTGAAACTATGACACATTATAGTAGGTGCATTAGGTGCATCACCCTAGCACCCGTTGGTAAAAGGACCCTTAGGGGGGGATGTACACTAAAATGCATTAGCTGTCATTGTGGCACTAACAGGGAAAGGTAGTGCAGCATGACAACTAATGCAGTTGAAAGGTAGATATTGTAGGCACTTTTCTGCGATATCTGCATTTCAAATGGAAGAAGAGAGGGAGGCGGGATTGGGATGGGCAAAAGGCATGACAATCTGAAGTGGCATTATCTGCAGCCGATGCTGGTGGGCCGCATCATGGCCACTGCCAATCAGCAGAGGTTGCCAAGGCAAAACCCATCCCCCCCTGGCCCTCCTTGGGCCCCTCTACCATGTAACGTTGCCAGTGCTGTGAATCTGCCCCTCCACAGTACTGACAATAATCAGACCGGCCTGCCCTCCGGACCACACCCAAACCCTTTTGAGAACATATTCGGGGGGGGGGGGGGGGAATCAGTCCACCCCCTCCCTCAGGCACTAGCAAAGACCTGGCTAGTCAGTCGGGAAAGAAGGCCACCCCCCATCCCCCACAACACTTAAGCCCTGGCTAGCCAGTTAGGTAAGGGCCTCAGGCCTCCCAATCCCCCTAAAGGCCACAGAGGCCTTTCTTTTACTGTCTCTAATGGTCTAGTGTTAACGGGGGCAGGAGCAGCTCCCTCAAGTTCTCGCCCCCTTCTCCAGCATATTTCAAAATGATGCTGGTCCCACGGTGCTGCCCCCTAGTGATGTCGATGTCGATGTCTTCTCTACCAATACAGGGATCGCAGGTCACTGCAGTAAGTGCTAGCCCTGCGCAGTATCTGCAGGGTTGCAGGGCTGGTGCTAGACACTCTCCCTGCAGATACCGCACAGTTTTTTTCAGCTACCACACGACATTTTTACATATGCCATGTGTTAGTTGCAAATGCACTTTCCTTACTTTAGTAAACATGCCCCTAAGTGTGAATGGGTGAGGGTAGCATGAAAATATGAATGGGGCAAAAGGAAGAAAATGCACAACCCAGGGGGTTATAGGGCTGTTTGGAGGCACAGATGGGATATGTTGAGTTAGCTATGTTGATCAGTCATATCATTGAGTTACAGTTATTCAGGGCATTGTTTTGAATGCAAATGAGAAGTCTAAGTGATATGTCTTCTGAAGCTGTGTTCAATAAAAATTATTGTGCAATAAACAATCATAGTTAAGGATAGGTGGCATTACGAAGAAAATGTGACAAGTGATAGGACAATTTCTTTCACTAACCAGGATCCTTGGTTGGTTCTTGGCCTCCAACAGCAGCGGCAAAGTGAAGAGAGGCTGAGAAACAGAAAAATGGTGAGAGTTAAGAGAGGGAGACAAGGACAACTGTGAGAGGGAAGTTAAAAAACAAAAACAGCAAGGAAAAGAGGAGGAAAAGGCCTCAGCAGAGAAGGTCACGCATGAAGGGTAGAGGCAAGATTCCCAGGTCTTTTTGTATAGCAGGCCAACATCACTTAAATGCCTTTCATAGCCAGAAAAAAAGACACTCAAGCTCATACATACATGGGGTCATTTTAAAAGGTTTAGTTGTGATTTAGGACATGTGAAGACATGCATGTGGACGTCAACATCACGGAGACGTCTTCCAAGTCATTCCACAAATGATGTTTACAGATGTCTCCGGTGCAAGGACATCCAAGTAGGCAAGGGGGTGTGGTGGAGGAATGTCTGGGGAGGTGCAAAGGATTTAAGCGTCTCCATTCAATTTGCATGAATGACAGGGACGTCTGCAGGCACATCCATGTTTAGACCTGCTGCAGGCACGAATAAGGATCAGGAAAGTGCTTGTTTTGGTCTTAAAACATGCAGAGAAGTTAGAGAGTTAAGTAACTAGTCTAAGATCACAAACACCCACATGGGGATTTGAACCCTGGCCACACTACTCCCAAGCCACTATGTTAGTCATTGTGGTATTAGACATCCATGTTCGGAGATGCTATTTTGGGGATGTCTGTGTAGACATCTCTATAGAATTTTATATCAGGCACATCCGCATTTCTGAAATTGTATCTGAACTTGCATGTGCCTGCTTTATTTTTTCAGACGTTCTGGCTTTGACGTCTCAGATTGCACTTGGACGTCCCATTGTAAAATGTGCCGTACAGAAAAAAAGCAACTAATGCATTCCAACAACATAGAACAGGATAAGCCCAGAATGTGCCATTATCCACTCATTATCTCTCTGTTCTTTGCTAATAAGCAGCCTCTGCTCCAGTCTGAATAGAGATATTGTTTCTGCTGAACCATCTCAACAGTTATTCACCAACGCCTCCTTTCCACGCTGAAGTTGCTTAACTTGAACCCTATTAATCTTCTGAATGCATGTAAATGAACACAACTGTACTGCAAAGTTGCCTACTTAAGTTCTTTCATTTGCTTCCCAGACACACTAGTAATGCAAGTAAACGCTACAGATGCCGATGAACCCGGTAACCTGAATTCCAAAATTGCCTTCAAAATTCTTTCTCAGATGCCTTCAGACCCACAAATGTTCATTGTGAACCAGCACAGTGGAGCAGTCTATACTATGTCAAGTTTCCTTGACAGAGAGGTAAAAATTTGACATTATATGATGTTTTAATTTTCATTAGCTCCTTTAAATACATTAATCTTCTGTAATGTTTTATAATTCACAAAATTCCTATTAGAAATAAATCTTCGAATAAGGAGAAGTTAATTTTCATATTAGTTTTGAAATGAGATCAAACTTAAGGTAGTACTAAAGAGAGAAAGTTTGTCCAAGTGGTTGACATAGGTGGAAGTGAGGGAAAGTTCTCTGCTTCCAAAGGGTCAAATATACTAAAACATCTTCCCTGTTTTGTATTTATGGGAAAAATGCCTAGCACATCTGGCCCAAGAGTAGCAAGACTGTGGAAGAGAAGTTAATGGTGACTGCAGGCAAATCTTCTCCGTTCTAACACAGTATTATTAGTAGGGAAACACAAAACTCAAATTCCAAGCGACATCTGCCCTACTAAGCTACTGCAAAACGTCTCTTTTTACCACGGCTTAGTTTCCCATGATAGTCACTGACCTGCAGTAGCTCAATACTACAGGTTTGTGAGCAACACAAGCCACATCCTTCTAAGGGAAAAATAACGGCATCCGTTTTCCCAGCTGGAAGCATCAGGCCACTAACATGAAGCCTGATGTTCCAGGTTGCAATTTTAATGGGGTCCCATTATGAAATTCAACCTGTGTTCGGGAGGGGGGGGAAGGGAGGTCAACCCCAGCGGTAGTACTGCATGACCACCACTAGGGGATCGTAGGAATGCTTTTCAATCCGGTATCGACCTGCACAGGAATGAGTGGGGGGTCGCTTCTGTCCAAGTCCCACTAGAACACCCAGCTTTGCAAAAAGTAGGTCTGGGGAGGGTCTTACTGAAGAGTGGAATTTTGATTGGGCTTTGAGGGAGTTCGGATACATGTGTATAGGGGGGTTATTTATAGGGTTCCTGACTTCTTAATGGTTCCAGGAGTGGGAATCGCAGGGCTACCAGTGAAATATTTACAATGTGGCCCCTTTAAAATTGTGACCTGGCACATCGGGCAATGTACTAACAGCCTGATTTTCCTGATTGGCCAGGAAAAATAACACTAGTTTTGACCTAGCGTTATTTTTCCAAGAATAATACAGCTTGCAGTGATCACCACAAGTTGCTTTATTCTATTTGACTACAAATGAGGTGTTTTGCATGCATTGTGGTGGCAAAGTATGCATTATAGTGAGGTAGAAATCCAGGCAGGGCCGAGAGCTGGAAGGGTTAAGTGAAAAGGATACACCCCTCTTGGTGAAGTCATACCCTGGTACATGCTTGTCCCTCCCCTATTCCTTTGTCCTGTGCTCTCTCTGCTTGCTAGAGATAACTACTCTCCCTCTGCTTCGCTAGAGATAAGAGTACAGTAGACTTTCTCCAGTCGGGACTATACTGTAATAAAGTGACCAATCATGAAGAAATGCTGTAATAATCTGATAAGAAGTCTATATAATCTCTCTGAGCCCTCTGGTGAGGGCCCAGAATTTAGAAAAACTATTTTCTCTGGGTCTGTGCACATTAAACCATTGTTTCCTTCTGAGACTCCTTGGGTGTTTCTTTCTTCACTCGTTTATCTGCTACAATAGTAAGGACCAAATAATATGCATTATTCCTGCAATGTACTTTAAAAACTAGCCCCTTGAGCGTCTTATACATAATTTTGCTAATAAATAGTGACAACGCAGGCTTTGAAATTTAGTTTATATCTGACTGATCCAATTTTGGTAAAGGATGCGACAACTTTAGAGACAACTGGAACAAATAAGGAAAATAAGATCAGAGACGTTTTCAAGGCCAACCTGTGGACAGTTATAAAGGTGAAAAAGCTTATTTAGAAATGGATGGTAGAAGACATGGGGAGTCAGTTGTTAACTTTAGTAACAAAGGAAAAACACTTCCTTTCTTCTGCTAGAGCAGGGGTTCTCAGTCCAGTCCTCAGAACACACCTACTCAGTCAGGTTTTCAGGATAACCACAGTGAATGTACATGAGAGAGATTTGCATACAATAGAGGCAGTGCATGCAAATCTCTCTCATGCACATTCATTGTGGTTATCCTGAAAACCCGTCTGGCTAGGTGTGTTCCAAGGAATGGGTTGAGAACCCTTGTTTTTAAAGTGAACAAGACAATGCTTGTTTACACTCTCAGCCTGAAGGATTCAAATTTAGGAAACTTTATTGACATGACAATTGTGCACTTGTTGCCAAAATAATATGTCAATTGGTTAAGAGAAGACAATACATAATAGTTATAATATCCGTAAAATGAGTTTGGAGGGTAGAGTAGAAGTAATAATGGGGATAATTTCCAAGTTCTTAGATTTGTCACTATCATCTCCCATCAGATTATTTTCTGCCCTGGAGACAGAATACTACATATTTTCTTTCTATAGCTGCTGCATCTCAACTAGAATTATACCAAGCTCTTTCTTGCTAAGGATGTGGAAAGCAGGGAAGTTATTAGTGAGAGGATAGAGGATACAGAATTCAGAAACTGGTGTAATAAGAGTGCAGGAGGCTTAGTATGGGTGATGCACACACTTTTCTGCACTATCCAGAAAGGAGCTTAGTATTCAGATGCACTGAAATGTGCAGAAGATCTGAAAACTGAGGACAAAGTTTTCTAACACGGGGGCTTTAGTGAGCCATCTGAGGTGGAGTAAAATGTAATCTAGAATCTATATATTTCTTTTGAAAAACACAAGTAAAATCACTCCAAAAATTAAAAAAAAAAACAACCGATGATGAAATAAATCAATTCAAATTTTTATAAAAGCAATACCAGTGAAACAAGTGGCATTGAGTTTTTAGAGCAGCCTTAGACCTCTGAAAAACCTTTCATGAACAGATCCGTGCAAGCAGCAGGGCAAAACGCCAGCATGAAATTTTGTTGTGATTCTTCTTCAAATCAATAAACAAATGCTCCTTCTTTCATCATGAACACATAAAGCAACAAAGCAGTTACAGCCTTACTGTGGGAGGTGCGGATCTGGACGGTGCTGCAGGAGGACAGGCTTCACAGTGCGGCGCAAACATCAAGATTCTAGATGTCAATGACAATTTCCCATCATTCGAACAGGAGTCGGTAAGAATTTACTTCGACAGGCATCACTAATTTGGCCTTAACATTTTCCTTTAAAATGCAGCATTCTATAATCAAGGGGTACGCTCTTTTGCCCTTGTTCGCTATTATGGAATCAGGACTATCTTCTTTATAGTACAACAGAACTGCAATGCTTTTAAGCAACATATTCGCTTCTCTCTTGTTCTAGTACGCCATAAATATATTTGAAAATTCACTTAATGACGGCCTGCTGCGGATGAAAGTAATTGATCTCGATGAAGAATACTCAAATAATTGGCTGGCGCTGTGTAGGATTGCTTCTGGCAATGAAGGTGGATGGTTTGAAATAGTCACTGACGCCGCAACTAATGAGGCTGTCCTGAAAGTTGTCAAGGTATGTTCCATGAATAACTTATGTGTGACACGATATGATGGAAACATCAAATAAAAACACAGGAAACTGCAGCAGTTCTGAAATGACCTAACGCCCCAGGGCATCTGGTGGCATCATTTTGTCAAGCATATGCGAAGTAACCATAAATATCATTTTTATATGATCCTTTACATTTTGCAGTCATTTCTCCTTTTTTGCTACGTTGCACAGCCATTAATATCAGACATGACTGAATCTCCCATTTCTGCACATGCTCGCTATTGCTTCCCATGTGGACTAGTCCAAAGCAAAATGTCTGCCATCCCTATTCGTATATCCCACACAAGGTTCAGGTGTCCTATGGTTAGTTCCTTGAAATAATGTGTTGTGAGGCACTGTATAGGAAAACCCTAGGCCCAACACAGAAGTATAAAAACCCTTGAGTTAGGGAAAACAGAGGCCCAGAGCAGAAAGAAGCAGCCTTCAAACTACTGTACACGCCTTACCCACCTGTAACTAACACTTGTTGCTTTTGTAAGGGGAAGTTTGATGTTGACTGCAAGGCAGCACGGTTTACAAGGGAAGACAAAGAAACTTTCCTTTGAGCTGTCTTTCTAATTTGCTGGCCTGCCAAGGATACAGGCTTTTTGTGTTTGAATTTAAGTTGCTTTATTTTATTGTAATACACCCTAATGCCTTGGCATGAGCGGTATATCAAATGTAAATAAAGATAAAGATAAAGAAGATGTGTTGAACGTGTATTGACAGGCTGCCAGGAAAGACGGGCCTCTTCAGTGTTTAAACCTGGACTGCCCTAATAAAGAGCTTGTTCCCTTGAACCTGGTGTTTTGCTGTTTGTTTGGAGACACAGCAGAAGGCCAGGGCTCAAACTCTCTCCACATGGCCACGTGTTATTCATTTTATTCACCTGTTTTCTTTTGATAACGATCAATTATAAGTTCTTGGAAGAATATAATTAAAATCCAGTCATGATATTTAGTTATGGTGTAGCTCAAAGAAGAAATAAAGACAGATTTGAGGATAATTTCATAGCAGGGCACCCCAAAATATGTTCCAAAACAGCACCTATTTCACAAAGGAAACATAGGAGAACCCTAGACCCAGAGAGCTGGGACCCTACCCGCCCCGAGCTAGGGAAAGCAGAGGCCCAGAGCAGGAAGAAGCAGCCTCCAAACTACTCCTTACCCACCAAAGTTGGTCCTGGAATTATCCCCAGGCAGTAAGAATTATCCTAAGGGCAGTAAGGTGGTACACCTAACATGCCAATAGCACCAGAGCTATGGTGCATTAAGTACAACACCACTGCATTAACTGTTGAGGGTGCTGAACGCATTTCTCCAGCAGTTAACATGGACACTTTCCCCTAATATGGTGCAGATTAGCGGGGGTGCACTTGACTCCACCTATTGAGATGGCATTAGGCGAACCCGCCCTAATGCAATTAATGAGCGATGTGAAGTCAGCACTAACTGTCTGAGCTCACCATGCCCATTCTCCTCCCCGAAGTCACCCACTCATGATCCTAATACATTTTGCACTGTTGGCACAGGAATGGTCCTGTGCTGAATGTCATGGCCCCGTGCTAGCTGGCAATGCATGTCCCAGCACACCTTCAGCGCATGCCAAAGCACAAGCTGTCATCTAGCACCTCTCAGTAAAAGGCCCCCAAAGGCTCTGGCACAGATTTACACCTGTTCCAAGTCAGGGAAAACTATGTGCATGTATGTGCACATCTGATAAAATATTACGTACAACACAACAGCACCCATGCTTCTCCCAAGCTATGCCTCCAGGTATACCGATGTGTGCATTGCATAAAAGAGGGTGCTAGGTTGCCCCGTGCCTCCTTTTTCTGAGTGTAGGCCCCTCCACACACACACAACATGGAAACTGCTTTACAAAACTACCTCCATAGAAAGTAATTTTATAACAGGGCACCGAGGTTTGGAGATGAAGGCATTTATGTTAAGCTTCTTTTATTAAAAAACACATAGGTGCCGATGGGGCCCTTTCACTAAAGCGTGCTATGTGGTTGTACCTAACGTGCCCTTAGCACTCAAAACTATAGCACATTAGATGAAATAACACCACATTAACTGTCGGGAGTAGAAAGCATGTTTCTGGCAATTAATGTTGTGCACTCTGCCCTAACGTGGCATAAAAATAGCATGGGTCAGAGGCAGCAAAAGTGCTTTTTCTTTGGGTGGCCCAAGGACCACCCAAGTTCTGCCCTAACTCCACCAGGCAGCACCCAAGCTCCTTCCTAACTCTGCCCTAACTCCGCCCAAGCCCTGCCCCACAGACAGAGACCCTTCCTGTTCACAGACTGGAAGGTTCTTTGCCATGATCATGGCTTTTCTTCTACCCATGGGGGATGGGATCCCTGTGGACAGACTGCTGCCTGCAGGCTGAGACCACTGTAAAGACCCTTCCTTTCTGCCCATGATCCTTGCAGTCAGATAGGAAGAGCCTTTGCAATGATCGCGGTCGGCAGATAGTAAGCTGCCCGTGAGGATCCTATCCTCCCCAGGCAGAAGAAGGGAAGCCATGATCGCAGCAAAGACCCTTCCTGTCTGCCTAGAGGGATCCAATCTCTCTCAGGCAGATAGGAGGGATCTGTGTTGTGATCGCAGTGCTCTCCTGCCCGTGTGGGATGGGCACCCTGTTGCTTTCCAGGTTGCAATTGCCGGCCTTCCCCTACTTCTGCCCATGGAGATCGGATCCCCATGGACTGAAGTAGGGGAAGCCCTGATTGTCACCCCACCCCCCCCTTCCGACACCTATGGCATGGGTACACTACCACCTATAGATGTGGCAGTAAGTGTACCCACACTAGTGGCATACCGGAGGCATGCTGACTGCAAGAGGCTCACCTTGCCCACTCTCCACTCCTAACCTTCCCACTTACTACCCTCATACATGAAGCAGTTAGTGCGGAAATCGGGCCGCACTAACAGTTACCGTGGGTCACAGTGTGGGGTTACCACACTAACTGCATAGTGCACGTTAGTAACAGGGCCACTATGGGGCATATTTACTAAAGGATTTAACATGTGTTAATGACATTAATGCACATTAAATACACAGAACCCTTTTATTTCTGTGGGCATAGTGGCACTTTACATATGTTAACTTTATTAATGTGTGTTAACGATTAGTAGACATGCTCCTATTATAAAATATTAGCACAAATGCAGCAGCAATCAGGGCTACTTTGAAGGCACAGGCATTATGCCTCCAGTATAAATGTTTACATGTAGAATGCGCATTGATCAGTAACATTTATAATCAACACATGTAATTTGTGACTCTGCTGGTGCTCCACACAGGTCATGCCCTCAGGAATGCCTACAATAAAAGTAGGCACATCCTTTTATGCTGAGATTATCTTATAAGAGTCCTTTTGCATGCATATATTGCCACATGTGCGCTAAGATGTCTTTATAAAATTACCCCCATAATGTACATTATTTAGTAGAGAATGCAGTAAGAGAAGGAACTGAAATTGCATTTAGTGTTGGGCTGTAAAGTTAACCAGATTAATAACTAAACTGAAGGACTTTGGCTATTGATGCGTGTGTTAGAGAAAAAGAAATAGATTCTAATGAACATAAAAACAAGGATTTGTGGAAGGAGAGATTTTAATGCACCCATTCTATATTCTTAGAAACAACAAGTTGACATGCAATCTTGACAACTATCAGAGAAATAGATTGTGACTTAACCCTTTCAGACCTGAATTTTTTCACAGACACCATATATATATGTATACATAGAATTCAATGAATAACATGACGTCCATTATAGTGGACATACGGTCTGAAAGGGTTAAAAGAGAATGCACGAAAGAGTTAAGGCTCTGGTTACTAAAGTGAGCTAATGTTATCACAAGGTAATTCATCATGAATGCATGTTATTGGTTGTGTTTCAATAATGCATGTTAACAGTGGATTAAAATGCATTAATGTGAACATACCTTAGTAATTAGACCGCAAACCCTGCTAAAATGTATGGTTTACCCAAATAAATCTACTCCTTTCAAAATTTATCCCCTTTAACCAGCTAAAGTTATAGGTTAAAACTGCAAGCCACAGAGTTAGCTGCGTATAAAAAAAGGGGAACTAGGTCAGATGCATTCCTGGGTAGCAGGCTATCAAATTAAGCCAGTTAGCATGATATCCAGTGTTACCCAGCTCAATTTACTACTACTACTACCACCTATCATATAGCTGAGTAATCTCAACCATATGAATTGCAGGCCTAAATCTACCTGTTTAAATTTTCAGCAGGTAAATGTAAGCAAATATTTGGTTGCAGAATAATACAGGAAAGCGTGATTAAACATTACTATGAAGATAACCATGTAAACATTACTATGAAGATTATCAGCTCAGCCAATTTTTGAATGTCAACTCATTAACTAGTATAGTTTTAGTAACTTGCCAGAGAAACTCTTCTTTGAATCACAGGTCACTGTCATACTGACTTTCTTTTTCTTTGTCTGTTACAGCCATTAGATTATGAATTCATGCAGTCTATGAACCTTGGCATTGTTCTCAGAAACCAAGCAGAATTTCACCAATCAATCGCATCCCAATACAGAGAAAAAATTACCATCGTAAAGGTTCAGGTTCAAAACGTGAAAGAAGGATTTGCATTTCAGCCCTCATCTAAGCAATTTACTATCCCATCTGGCATGACAAAAGAGCAATGGCTGAGTTATATCATTGGAACTTATGCAGCCACAGATCTTGACACTGGGAAGCAAGCTACAAATGTCATGTAAGACATTTTGGAAAAATTGTCTGCATAAACTGTTTTGTACTGTCAGGTTTCGGAGTAACTTGACATTTTAGCCATGCTCAGAGTAGCATCTCTTCTTTATGATGTCGCAACCTGGAAGTTCTACTCCCAACCAATGTGACATCACAGTGAAGCATGCCTTCCGGAAGCCATGCATGTCCTCAAAATGGGGCTGCTCATCAGGAAGACAATTTCAGAGCGCATTCAGAAACACCTTCTAATCAGATAAAATTGTGCACACATGGGAATAAATGCTCAAAGGGGGGGGGGGGTGTCAATATCCAAAGGTACTATACAGATAGTCAGCAGCAGTATATACATACCACCACTGAATATTCTCTTTGACTGCCTCAGCACTATCGGGATAATGCCAGGCGCTCCGCGAGCAAAGCTGCTATTTATCTGAATAACAGCAATTTTTAGCACCAGTATACAGATAACTCGGGCCAGCAAAAGGCTGATCTAAATGGCTGTCCAGCTAGACATTCACTGCAATACAAATAATGCCAAGCACTGACTGTATTATCTAGATAGTCAGCACTGGCCACAATGTAGATTTAATTTAGCCATGGTAGGCAGCAATTAAAAAAAACACTAATCACCATGACTGAATATTGCCCTGTCATGTTTTTATATCCTACTCATATTGATATATAGTATGGGCCTGATAGGGATTAACATGGTTAGCAGACGTACTAGCTGTGCTAATTCCTTTGTCCAAGTTATTCAGTGGCACGATATTGAGCCACTGCCCGGTTATTGCAAAATGATGAAAGTCAGGTGCAGCAAAGGCTGGCCTAACGTTTTCTTCTGAAGCCAAGTAGGAAGTGGTTTCATATCACCGCTACATGGATAACTTCATTACTATCCGGGCAATCCGGATATTCAATGCCGGGACCCGGATACGCCCCCAGCATTGAATATGCGGGCCTAATGTTCAGCAGCGACAGCTGGCCACTTTAGCAGTGCTGGCCGCCGCTGCTGAATATCAGGCCCCCAGTACCTATTATGACTATGGAGAGCATTATAATCTAAGGGGCCAGTATTCAACAGCGGTGGCCGTAACTGTTTTAAATTAGACCCTGATCTTCAGTGCCGGGTCACTTCTGGCCATCAGCATTGAATATCCAGTATGCCCAGATAACATTTTAGCTAACTGGGCAGTGATGATATAAAGCAGCTGCCCAGTTAACTGAACCAGCTAAAAGTAGGCTAGCCTTTTTTGTGCCTAACTTTAGGAAGTTTGTGTTAACCGTCCAGCAGCTTAATATCGCTGCTGACTGGTTAATGCAAGTACTGCCCCCAAAATGCCCCAATACCCTATGGTTAGCATCAGGGATGCAGCATCGTTAGGTGGTGATATTCAATGGCACAAAATGACTATGTGCCATGGAACGTCCCGCTCACCTCATTAATCGTTTGGAATATGCCCCCCTAAATACTTTGGAAAGTTAAAATGTATTTCCAAGCAATCTGATTGGCTAGAGCATAGGACGTTCCTTCCCCAAAAATGCATTCTTTCACGGGATTTTGTATTTGGGTGGAGGGGTGTCATATTATAAGAGGGCACGTATGTGAAAAGTCCAAAAAGGCACCTATTTTAAGCTTATTTTATAAAGGCATCATAGACGCCTCTGTGCCATTATAAAATAGGCAACTAGAACCATCCTCAATAGCACCCAAATTAACATGCACAGCATTACACCTGCTCCAAAGATGGTCTAAATCTGTGTGTGCGTTCTATGTGTATACCTGTTTATTCTTATTTTTAATGCTCCGTATTGTTTTGACTAGACTGTAAGCTCGGAAGAGGAGGGACTGTTTCTTGTATGTATGTCTGTACAGCGCTGCGTGCGTGGTGCTATATAAGTGTTTAATAGTAGTAGTAGTAGTAATTTTTTTTAAATACAGGCGCACTCTGCAACTCTACCTCAGGCCCGCCCAAAGTAAGCCTTCAGGAGCACTGCAGATTTCCATGCACGTATTCTTTCCATGTCTATACCCCCGCACAGGTTTTTTTAAAGAGTCCTTTTCTGCATGTAAAACAGGCATCACATGCATGTAAGGTGGCGTATCACTGTTTGGGCTCTGGCTGACGCAATCTCTGGCTATCCCACTCTGCTGTTCTCCCACGATTGTCTGGGCAGCTGCTCCCGGTCAACATGCCACTCTACCCAAACCATTAGACCTGTGCACAGAGGGTTAGGCCCATCTCGCAGCCTCTCCTGACTCCCAGAGCTTCTGTCCCGCAGTTTGTTTTCCCTGTCTAGGCTGCCTCTTCAGAGTTAGGTTGACATTCATGGTCTTCAGACACCAAATCCCAGTCTCAAAGGCCATATAGGTCTTCAGCGAATGAGTATAGCTTAGTTCACACAAGAGAGTCCATAACCTTCCCTGTTATCCTTCACATCCAGAGTTTGAACGGCACTTTCTTAATAAGGTCAAGCAATCCAGCTTGCCTGCCACCATGCAGCCTCTGGGTTTTAACATTGTCTAATAGCAACAACCACCCTCAGCAAGAAAATCCAAAACCCCATTTCTGATATTTTTTATTTATTTATTTATCTATTTTATTTAACAGGTTTTTATACTGCTTTCTTATTTTAGTCAAAGCAGTTTACATGGTAACTTAAATTTGGTTATGAACATTAAACAGAGACATTGATAACTTGGATTCTTCTGAGGCAATGGAGGTTTAAGTGATTTGCCCAATGAGCAAGTCTATAGATAAGTTCAACAATCCCTTATAAGAGAGGAACAATTCTTTATCCTTAACACTCCAATTCAGTTTGGTCTGCAGCCCTCTCGCATTGGTCTCATAGACAGAAGACCTAGTCCTATTCCTATCCTATCATGCCTTTATATAGAGCTATAGACTCTTCCTTTTCCTGGTTCCGCTTCTGAGGTTGCTGGGCAGGCCCAACCACTAGGCAAACTAGGTGGTTGCCTAGAGCGGAAACTTTTGGGGGTGGCAAAGAGCAGGACATTCAATGCTAAACGATAGATTCTGAAAGACAAGGGGGACATAAGGCATAATGTTTGCCTAAGATGCCAAAATCTCGAACAAACTCTGGGGCCAGCCCTGAGTATTCTCCTTGGGTTATTTCCTTTATTCAGCTTTAGACTGTAGTGATGGGATCTGTACTCTCTAATACCCCGTAACAATGCAGAAAATTCTTTATTAAATTCCCCAATAAAGTTCACATCGCTGTTGTGTACACCTCTTCGGGGAAAAGTTCATTTTAGTTACTACAGTTTCATCACACTTCATCGTCCCACCCAGATATAACCCCACTAGAAACCTGTCTATCCGCAATTTCCTCATGGCTCGCCTCCAACTGTCTAGTGCTCAATATTGCTAAGACTGCTGCAATCTGGTTCCCCCACAGCTCCCCTACTCCGTCACTTATTCCCTCTTTTTCAGGCACCCGTATCTCTCTAGTCTCTAAACTCCGCTACCTTGGTGTCATTCCCGACAGCAACCTTACCTTCCATGATCACTTTTCCCATATCTCTCGGCGCTCTTTCTTCTGTCTCCGACAAATTCAGGCCATTCGACCGTTCTTATCCTCTCAAGCCCTCATTACCCTTCTACTTTCCCTGGTCATCACCAGATTGGATTTTTGTAACACCATCTATGCTGGTATCCCACAATATCAACGGCATCGACTACAGCTAATACAGAATACAGCCGCTTGGATGATATTACCCGCCTCCCCTCGCGATCATATTACCCCGCTGTTGCAACATCTCCACTGGTTACCACTGGAATTCCGGATTTCTTTCAAGACCCTTACGTTAGTACATCGAGCCATCTATCTTTTCCAACCCCAGTACCTTTCCGATTTATTAACCTTCCATACTCCCACTCGCAGCCTTCGATCCATCCATGTCAACCGTCTTCACCTCCCAGCTCCCTCCAAAGCTCACTTACAATCTACCCGGAAATCAGCCTTTTTCTATTTGGGCCCCTCCCTCTGGAACTCACTTCCCACTTCCCTCCGATTAGAAGAATCCTACCCCAAATTTCGTTCCCTTCTTAAAACCCATCTTTTCTCCTTAGCTTTTAATGTTTCTCTATGAATTTTCTCTGACCCCCCTCTTCTTTCTCGATTGCTGCCCTTACTTCTTGTCTCCTGTACCTCTCAGATTATTGTAACTTCTTTTTCCTTTTCTATTTCATAATTATTTTTGTACTGTAAACTGCCCCGATGTAATAGGGGGCGGTATATCAAATGTAAGTAAACAAACAATAAACAATAATAACTTCATCTATATGGACAATTGTGTAAATGTTCCTATAGTAAAAAAAAATATCCTCAAAATGCCAAGCTTAAGAAAACAATTTTAGTGGCATTTATCTAGAGCCCTTGTACAAAATACTGTATAAGAACACGAAATCACACCTCATCATCACTGTTCATAAAAAGAGAAAACAAGAAATCCAATACTGGTGCTAATGTATCAGAAGTTAAGGATCCCCACTCTTGATGGTCTTCCAATTCCCCGCAGTCAGCAGACTACAATATACCACCGAGAATGTGTGTAATATGCAGAAGCAAATGGCCAGTTTCAAAAGAGCTACATGCTACTGCCAATGTATAAGATTATGAAATATTTACATATGCTGAAAGGAGATGATTTCAGTGTTTGCTTCGTAACAATGGGCTAGTCTAAATTTTCACTTATCTGTTTTCAAAGAATATTATATGAAATTAAACATTTATTTTTAGCACATGTGCCTTAAAAACAATCATCTTTTTGATTTTAAACAGATATGCAAAAGGAAAGGATGCTGAAAACTGGTTAATCATCGACTCGAAAACAGGAGAGATCAAATTTTCTAAAGAAATAAGCCGAGATTCTATACATGTTATCAATGGGACATACACAGCTGAGATTTTGGCCATTAGTGATGGTAAGACAACAGCTGTCCTTTTTCACAGTGTTTCTGCTGCAGATGCCATTAATGCAGACATCAATACATGTTTTTCACTCAAAAAATATAATGCTATAGTACAGTATGTTGATATGTGACATTTTACCTTCTGTTGGAGCAAACACAGACTTTGGTTTGCAAACAAAATATTAAAAAACAGCATGTAAAACCTACGTGAGAAAATATTCCAATCATAGGGGTCAATATACTAATCCATGACAAAATTCACAGATTAGCAGTTCATTTGCAGCCTGTAGCTAAATTCTATACTTTCTCTGATATGGCAGTGGTGACAATAAGTAAAAAAAGATCCCCAGCAACTATATTTTGCTTATGGTATTTTTCTGTAAATGTGTTTGGCTTTAGCTTGCATTTTGTTGTATTTACATTCACGATGTAAACTGTAAGAAAATTTTTAAAAACGACCCCCTCATACAGAGACCGCAACAAATTAAAGTGGCCACTGTCCCCTGTTCAGAGATTCTGCTTCCCTGGTGGGTCCCTGGACTCAGTGCCCCTTCCTCCAGCCCCAGTCCAGGGCTCAATCTATGATAACCCCCCTCCCACAATCTCCCCTCATCCTTCCTCTCCCCGTTCCAAAGCTCTGACTCACCACAAAAAAAGACAATTCCGTAGCGGGAATAAGCAAATCTGTCATTTCTGGCATCCTTCTTACCCCTCATGGGCAGTCTGTCCACTAAGGCAGTGCTCCATTTTAATTTGCTACCACCAAATTGTGATTCATGAGGGCAGTCGAAAAATAACTTCAGCTGCTGAACTGGAGTTAGTTTTCTTGCAAAATGTGGCATATGAACCTTTTTTGCTCACCACTGGATACAAATGTCCACATTATATAAGCTGTTTATTAATTTATAAACTTTTATATACAGTCACTTGCAGAGGTCAATGGTGGTTTACAATGAACATAGCAAATAGGTTTACATTATAACATCAGTAGAACTTATTCACAATGAACGTAACAGGCAACTTAACATTGTAACAATGGTAGAATTTATTTACTAGCAAATGGAGGTAACTGGGTAGTTTATCAGAACTATATACAATGAGCAATTCACTGGTTCCTAAGCATTTTTGATATGTGTGTATAACATATGATAACATAACTCTTCCTCGATCCGTTATGGCTATTAGTGACTGCTGGTTATTGGTGAGAGAACTATTGTATTGGATAAAAAGGTGTGTTTTGAGGTTTTTACGGAAGGTTTGGAGGTCTTTTATCATCCTTAAGTTATTAGGAAGGGCATTCCAGAGGGGAGGGATAACGTAAGAGAAGGCTCTGGAGCTGGTAGTTTTATTGGTATTGCGGGTGTGTGAAGGTATTGTTAGAGTGTTATGAGAGCAGGTCCTTCTATTTCTCATGTGATCAGATAGACTGAGGAGGGAGGAGAGATAAGTAGGAGCTATGTTGTTGTATAGTTTGAAGACTATCATGATGTATTTATATTTGGTTCTTGTTGCAATGGGCAACCAGTAGAGCTTATGAAGTAGTGATGTGATCAGAGCAGTGGGCCTTAAAGAATATACGGGCAGCTAGATTTTGTGCCATCTGAAGTTGCTGGGTGTTTTTTTTTCGGTAATCCATAGAGAATGCTATCACAATAGTCAAAATGTGGCATTATCAGAGCTTGCAAAACTGTACAGAAATTGTGATTTTCCAGTAGGGCTCTGGGATGTATCATTTTTAGTTTGAGGTAAATGATCTTAGAGATAGATTTTATATGAGAGACAATGGATAGGGATTTGTCTAGTATAATTCCTAAGTATTTGACTTCTTTTTTGACTTCTAAATCAGCATCCTTTATGTGGATTTTAGAGGGAGGGTTGAAGCTCTGGTTATGGGTAATGTACAGTATTTCAATTTTTTTATATTAATTTTTGTATTATATTATTTATTTATTTCAATTCCAAAATAACAGCAAGAAACTGCTACAGAAAAAAGCAAAGAAACAAGTGCAAAATGCACCAGGAAATAGTATACAAATTAATTAATGCTCATTAGTCCATAAGTATAGAGGGACATGGACAACAATCCAGAGAAATAAGAAGATAAGAATAGGAAAACAAAGCTTTAGCATAACACAGGCAACCCTAAGCATAATCATTCTTGAGAGTGGAGAACTCAACTCAACAGGGGGAGAGAAATTGATCACAGTCTTAGAAGAAATAAATGCTGTTAAGTGCGTAGAATCAAAAAACACATATCTATTGACCTGATAAATAACTAAACATTCACAAGGATAACATACATTAGTTTAAAGCTAGCCCCAAGCTGTAAAACGTGGGGATGGAACAATAGAAACTGTCTCCTACGTCGCTGGGTACTCCTAGCCACATCAGGGAACATCTGAATCTTACAATTCATAAATAAGACATCTCTTTATTTAAAGAACAATTTCAAAAGCCAGTCATGGTCAACATCCAGAGCTAATTGAACCAACAAAGTAGCTTTCTGTACCCCTTCCTCCACAGAGCCCTCAAGAATGTCCGTAATGTTCAGAAGATCCATTTCTGAAGCCTGACCCCCTCCTGAGGAAAACTTTCCATGAGGAATATAGTAGACATTGGTAGTAGGTGGGATAGACTGCTCAGGAACCCTCAAACACTCAGACATCTCATAGGGGGAAAGAGCACCAGACTTAAGAAAATTCAACAAACAAAGATTTCTACATCAATTAACGTTCTCCAGATTTTCCAATTTCAAATGGGTCGCCATATTATCCTTAACCAAAAGTATATTCTGTGACTCTAAAGCTTTAATTTGCAGATCTTGTGCAGCAAACCAAAGAGTCAAAATCAGAACGAAAGTGCACCAAATCAGCAGAGTTCTCTGTAGTATATTGAATAAAACTCTGGGATAGCAAATTGACAGAAGCCTGGAGACCCTGAATGGCTTCCCACAAAGTTTGCAGTGTTATTTCCGATGGATGAACAGAAGAACCTCCAGCAGACACAGAAACTGAAGCCACACTTACAGTTTGAGAAGTAGCAGAAATCAAGCTCTCCAATCCCCCAAATGCTGTTCCGAGGGATCTACCAACTCCGGGATCGCCACCATAGCTCTTCCACCAGCCGCTTCTACTGCACTACCTCTCTCCTCCGGAGCTGCAGCGTCGGGACTGGCACCTACGGGGCCTAATAACGCAGCCTGCATGGAATTCACTGCAGTACTCCCGTGCACCACTCTCCCTCGAGGAGATAGTGACACTGCCTTCAATGAGTCTAACAAGCTCTCCGAAATTGCCAGAGACTCCAACAAGGCACCTCCAGAGGTGTTCCGCGCCGTAGGGGACTCCAAGTTGAAAAAAGAAGTAATGGACGGCTGAGTTGGCATCAATGTCCCCCCGGGGCCCAAACCAACAGCTTTGGCAGGAACAACCTGAGTCTTAACCTTCCGCTTCCCCATTCTCAGGGGAGCAGCTGTCCCACATGCCTGTGCCAGCACCATCTTGCCACGCCCCTAAAAGCACAAGGATCATCTAACTAACTTGATATTAATTTTTAAGATATGTGAGTTAAGCCAGTCAGCTATATCTGTTAGACATGATTGGATCTGGGGGCAGTTGGGGTCTGAGATGTCTATGGGATGATAGAACATTGTATCATTGGCATAAAGATGATAATTTACTTTATGTTTTTTGAAGATGTTACATATGGGTTACATATAAAGATTAAAAAGGGGCAGAGAGGGAGGAGCCTTGACGCACTCCCTGAGTCTGTTTGAAGGTTGAAGAAGTTGCTGAGCCAATCTGTACTTGCTGAGTGTGGTCAGTGAGGTAAGAATTAAACAATTGTAACACTGTGCCTTGAATGCCAATCTGTTGCAGTCTTGAGATTAGTATTTTATGGCTACCACTCAATTATAGAGCTGCTTTGCATGAATTCGCATTGCAGCAGCTCATTAATGCAATTCATATAAAGTGGACTTTATACGAAGATTTACTACTACGAAGAGCACTTTTGCCAAAGCCATTTTGCAATTGTGTGTTTTGCTCAAAAAAGCACAATACAGAAATGGTGTCGCATTTTCCTCATTTTTGTGTGTGCAACAAACTTTTGCAAAGTAGCTTTGCACTTTACTACATCAACCTCAAAATCTGTCAACGGTTGTTTCTCCTATATTCAGGGGCGGTTCTCTCATTAGGCCGAGTGAGGCAGTGGCCTCAGGCGGCAACTTTTTGGGGGTGGCAAAAATTGTCCCCAAAAAGACCGCCTCACTCGGCCTTCAAAATAAAACTAATAAAAACCTCCGGGGTAAGAAGCAGTTGTCGCTGCCACTCCATCGGCGGCAGGGGCAGAATGAGGAGCCTGTGGCTGCCCGCCCCCCCCCCCTCCCTCAGAGAGTCTGCCAGTTTCCCCTCCACCCCGGCTCAGTTTTGCAGAGCCGCGGTGAAGGGAGAGTGTTTCCCTTAACCGCGGATCTGTTAAAACTGAGCCTGCGGAACTGATGGGAAACAGGAAATCATGTTTCCCATCAGCGCTACGGGCTCAGCTTTAACAGAGCCATGCGAAAGGGAAACACTCTCCCTTCACCACGGCTCTGCAAAACTGAGCCGGGGCAGAGGGGAAACCGGCACTGCAGGCTCTCCGGGGGGAGAGGTGGGCGGCCACGGGCTCCTCATTCTGCCACCGCCACCGCCACCGATGGAGCGGCAGCGGCAGCTGCTTCTTACCCCAGAGGTTTTTATTAGTTTTTCAATTTCCCTGGGTTGGGGGGGGGGCTAGGACTGGAAATGGACATGGAGGGGTTACAACTGGAAATGGGCTGATGGGGTGTTACAACTGGAAATGGACTGAAGGGGGGAGTTAGAACTGTAAATAGGCTGATGGGGGGTTAGGACAGGAAATGAGGCTGATTGGGAGGGGGCTAGGACTGGTAATGGGCTATCGGGGGAGGGCTAGGACTGGAAATGGACTGATGGGGGGGTTAGGACTGGAAATGGACTGATCAGGAGGGGGGCTAGGACTGCTAATGAGCTATCGGGGGAGGCTAGGATTGGAAATGGGCTGATGGGGGGGGTTAGGACTGGAAATGGGCTGATGGGGGTTTAGAACCAGAAATGGACTGATCAGGAGGGGGGCAAGGGCTGGTAATGGACTATCAGGGGGGGGAGTTAGAACTGAAAATGGGCTGATGGGGGGTTAGGACTGGAAATGGGCTGATCGGGAGGGGAGCTAAGACTGGTAATGGGTTATCAGGGGAGGGCTAGGACTGGAAATGGACTGATGGGGGTTTAGAACTGGAAATGGGCTAATGGGGGATTAGGACTGGAAATGGGCTAATTGGAAGAGGGGCTAGGACTGGAAATGGACTGATGGGGGTTTAGAACTGGAAATGGGCTGATGGGGGCGTTAGTAATGGGCTATGGGGGGACTAGGACAGGAAATTGACTTATTTGAGGATTACGACTGGTAATGGGCTGATTGGGGGGCTAGGACTGGAGTGGGTTGATAAAGGGGATTGGACTAGAAATGGGCTGGGACAGGAAATGGGCTAATAGGGGAGAGGAGGAGAGTGCTGCTGGCCCTGGAAGAAAATTAGGGGCTAGGGTGCAAATGGGCTGATGCGGGGGGATGGTAGAATAGGACTGGAAGGGAGCGGATACTGAGAGGGTCTGCCAGGGGAAGGAGGGGGCAGGAAGGGAGATGACACGGGGGAAGGAGAGGGCTGGAAAGGACTGACACCTGGGATGTACTAAAGGGGGACTGGAAGGGAGCTGACACTTGGGGATGGGAGTGTTAGGTGGCTGGGTAATGGGGAGGAAGCTGGAAGGGAGCTGACATGTGAATGGCACTGGAAGGGAGGTGGACAGACGTTAGGGTGGCTGGAAGGGAGCTGACTGGGGTATGACACTGAGAGTGGACCTGAGCTGATAACTGGGATGGTATTTGGACTAGAAGGGGCTGGACAGTGGGAAAGGAGGGGTACTGGAAGGAAATGGACACCAGTGGCATTCATGGGAATGCAAGGCGGTTGACATTGGAAGGTACTGGGAGGAGAGGACTGGAAAGGGGCTGATACTGGGGGGGGGGGGGGTTACTGGAACTGGAAATGGGCTGATGGAAGGAAGTGAAGAAAACAAAAGAAGAGATAAGAAATGGCAGATGGACCATAGACCACAGAAAGAGAGCTAAGAGAAGACAGGAAAGGAGAAGCCTCAGATCGGGACCAGCATGATTAGAGAATAAAATGGTCAGACAAAAAAAGGTAGAAAAAATAATTTTATTTAATTTTAGTGATTGGATTTTGTGCTATTTTTATATTCTACACAGTATTAGGGAACTGCATCTCTTATTTATCTGATGTTGCACTGCATGTGGACTCTGGCTTCTTGGGGTTTCAGTTTAAATTTTGTCTACATATTTTTATTTTTACTTTAGATTGTGGTTACTTATTCTGTACTTGGTGAGGGGCGATGTTGTGCGTGTGTGACTGAGGTCAGGTGTTCTGTTAACATGGAATTTGTATATAAAGATCTATATTATACTGTAGCAATTTGACTTGTTCAGCTTTTCAAATAGGTGTATGGATGTTCCAGGGCCCAATGTAGTATTTACAGTGACGCTTTTTTTGGATGGGCTCCTTATGTGAGTTTTGGAAGTTTGTGCTAATATGGTATGTTTGCTCTTTGTTGCAGGTTTTTTATTAGCTCAGAATATGCCTGGTACTGGAGAATAGTGGTTGTTGTTGTTAGTGAGATGATCAGAATATATGTTGAAAAAGAAAAAGCGAGAACCATAACACAGTTTATAACAAAATAAAAATGAGTTATAATTTAGTTTTATAAACTGTGCTGTTGGTTCTTGCTGTCTTCTAGTTCCTTGGTGTGCAAACCGGACCATACCTAGCCCTGTGCAAGCAGTGCAGCCACACAGGGCGCAAAGTCTTGGGGGGCGCATTTCGGCTGTCTGCTGTTGCCCTGATGCCGCTGGCAGGACAATAGCAGTCAGCCAAAATGTGCCCCGAAGCCTTTTCGCAGCACTTTAAGCAGGTCTGGTCCCTCCCTCCTCCTACGCATTGTCAGATCAGGGAGGGACAGATCTGCTCAAAGTGCCGCTGCCTTTCAGATCGGGCACACGGCCCCCTCCTCCTCCCCATACCTCCGTCCAGCGCTGCCTGCTCTTTCCCTGCTGCCGGCGCTGCTGTGAAAAAAACAGAGGGCAGCAGCAGCATGGAAATAGCAGGCAGCACTGGACGGCGGTATGGGGGGAGAGGAGGGGTGTGCACCCAAGCTGCAAGTTGCACAGGGTGCGATTGTAGCGCATTACGGCTCTGTGTGCAAACATCTTGCATTTCCTCTATATAATCTAATCGGCTTTTTGGTTTGGTTCAGTCTCTGATTGGATTTCTGAAAAAGCCCTGCCCCCCCCCCTAAGGTGGGGGGGGGGCGCCATCTCATTCTTCGCCTCAGGCAGCAGATTGCCTTGAGCCGCCCCTGCCTATATTTGTTAATATTCAGCACTGGCGACTAGCACTCCTACTCTGGCTGCCACCGGCGCTGAATCGTAGACCCAGATGTTCAATGCTAGGGCTATATCTGGCCACCGGCATTATCAAGGTTGGATGCAGAACCGGGAAGCTAGTCAGACAATGGCAATATTTAACTGCTGCCCAGTTAGCTTCCATGGTAAAAGCAAGGCCAGCCTTTGCTGCAACTTACTTTCCCCATATAGCCATAACCAGGCATTAGCTCAATATCATCGTTGCCCGTTTATGGTCAAGTGCTGTCTCCGGAATGCCCCCAGCACGCCCCAGCGCTAACGGGTTAGCATCAGGGCGAGCAGCGGCAGCACCCACAGATATTCAATGAATTTGCCCCTTAGTGGCATTTACACGGTTTTCAGGACTGTAAATGCCTTTGAATACTGGGCCCTGAGATTCCTTGCACGAGGTTTTTAAATGGGCAATAATAATATGATCAGCTTGAAGGATGCATACGAAGTCATTTTTGTCACTGTACGGTTTGGCACATAACCATGCAGTAGAAATACTTTTGAACTGATCCAGCCCAATCCCTTTATATTAAGATGGTGGCATGATTAATAGATTCAGACATATTGTATAGACTATGATCTGGGTTCAAGTGAACGTTGCACATAAATTATTCTAAATATGATCAGGACGTCAAAAACATGAGGCAAAGGTCAGCACTGAATTTTGCAAAATGAGCCATCTATTAGTTATTAATCTAATTAGAAGTGGACAATACAAAGAATAATCTATTTAATGGCACTGGCTATTGAGGCCTCATCTTTTATTTCTTTCCACCAGTATGATTACACAAATTGGTAATTTTCATGTATAAATCAGGGGTGTGCGGTCAAAAAATCCTTTTGTTATATTTTCTTTTCTTTCTTTCTTTCTTTATTTATTTATTTAAACTTATTTCTATACCGCCTTTCTACAATTCAAAGCAGTTCACACTTAACAAATGTGTAACAGGAGCCCGATCAGCACACCGTTTTACATGAAACAGGAACACTACAACTAGGTCTAATAGTTTAACATCAACCATTTACAGTTATGGCTCTGCTGGCTATCTTGGTTAACTTATGTACAGATTAAAGGAGAATTTGTCTATTGTGTCCTTAGAGTGCATTTTAAGGTGGCTGGGTTTCTGAGTGCATATCCGTGCTGTATTCATTCAGAAAGAGGTATGTTTTAAGCTTCTGTCTGAATTCCAAATAGTCTGTAATTTCTCTTAGTGCTGGCAGAAGGGAGCTCCATACTGTGGGGGCAAATAATGAAAAGGCTTGGTTGTTTTGTTTTACTTCACATTAGAACCCATGTAGGTAATTTTATAAAGGCTTCTTCATGCATATGTGCATTTATAAGTGCATAGGAGGCCTTGTATAAAATTACACCCTGCACACAGGTACACACTGTGACAAGTAGGGGCATACTTGTGAGCAAATCAGTTGTAGGCATCTTCAGGGGTATAGTTGGGGAGGAACCATGAAGTAGGCAAGTAAGTTATAAATTACGCACCTATTTCCATACTTTAGCCGTCTACATTTACATTTGCACCTCAGCTGTGTACATTTACACCTGTTCTGCAGCCAAGAGCATTTACACCTGTTCCTCATTCATTTATATTACATCTGTTCCTCAGCTGTGTGCATTTATGCCTGCTCCCCTGTTAGTGTAAATGCATGTGGCTGCATTTTATCCAGCTGCTTTTGTGGAGAGATTTTATTAAGGAATTAGGTGCCTGCATGGTTCCCACTGTAGGTGGCCTGCTATAAAATTACCCTTTATACAGTCATCGCCATACGTACGTATGTGGCTGCATATGTACATAAATGATCTCTTGTTAAATAGCAGCCAGTGTGAGAGCATGCACTTTGGTATGAAGGCCCATGCTTTGCCAGTAGGTGCTGCACAGTTTAAGTGGAAGCAGAGTCTAAGCGGAGCACGGACAGAGAGTGCACATGAATGTGTGGATTAAGGTATCTCTCTTTATCTAATGTGTTATGTCCATGCATAAAGTACATGTTAGCATTTACACCTGTTTGTGAGCAAGTATTAGTGATTACACCTACATTCAAGGTGCTTTCTCTGCCACATAGACTAGTATTTTATAAAGATAGGTAGGCTACCACTTGTTTTTATAGCTAGCATTGACATAGTTATTACCCATGGCAACCCTGTTATAAAGTTACCCTTTCTGTGTGAGGTAACATCATTGAACATGCACTAAAATTGTTTTAATTCAAGTTGTACTCCTGCTCTAATTCAAACTTTTGCACTTTTTATATTTTTTCTATATTGTATTCCAAATTCAGTATCACTCAAAAACAATCTGCTTTGTTATTTTGACAAACAAGGCATGCAGAATTATGTAAATTCAAACCTTTTGACAGAAATTTGAAGTCTATTTGCAGAATTCCAGCAGGAGTAACTTTAGTGCATGTTAATCATTTTTATATGCAGAAAATAATTATCATATGCCAATGGTTCCCAAACCGGTCATGGGGAGTCTCCAGTCAGTTGGGGTTTCACGATATCCACTATGAATATTCATGAGAGGTGCTGCGGGACAAGCCAATTCACAAATATAGATACAGAAATATCAATGGAGGAAACCCGGCTGCCCACACGTGCAAATACTGGTATTTCACATCCACCACATGTAAATATCAGCACTTACACATGGTGTGGAAGTGGTAAACGTAGAACGTTTATTTACTCCTTCAAAAATAAAAAGGCTAGAGGACACTCAATGAAGCTACAATGCAGCACATTTAAGGCTAATCAGAGAAAATATCTTTTCACTCAACACGTAATCAAACTCTAAAATCCGTAACCAGAGAATGTAGAAAAAGTTGTTAGTGTAGCTGGGTTTAAAAAAGATTTGGACAAGTTCCTGGAAGAACAGTCCATAATCTATTATTACAGAAGACCAGGGAAATCCACTGCTTACCCCAGGATAAGAAGCATGGAATCTCTACACCTTTTCGGAACTTGATGGGTACTTGTGACCTGGATTGGCTGCTGTTGGAAACAGGATACTGGACTTGATGGACCTTTGGTCTGACCCAGTATGGCACATCTTATGTTCTTACCCGAGCCATTTCACAGGCAGAAACGTGCAACCGCTCTTAATCAGCCACAGAGCCTCTATTTTTACCTCATTTCAATTTGCAAGGGGAAATAAAACTTGTAGGATTAAGGGGGTTACCTCTCTTAATCCCTTTTGCAAAGGGCTGACTGAAACAAACATTTTTCAAATCCCTATTTGTGTCAGGGGTTAGGTATAAATCTGGACATAGGGCATATATGTGTAGATTTTTCTCCCACTCAGGACACACACAGACCACGCTTCCATGCAGCTTGGATGTAATATTGACATCCACATGTAAATTTGATCCTTTCTGAAATGGCCATTTACACATGGATGTGATTTACACATGTATATGCCTGATTATACACATGTAAGTCACAAATAGAACTTTTAAAATAACCCCATTACATATGACTTGCATGTGTAAGTTGGTATTCTGCAAATCTATATGTTTGAATGCCAGCGATTAACTACAAAGGCCACTATCTTTAATTCATTTAAATTCAGAGGGGAAATAGACAATGGGAAACTAAAAATGATAAACCCCTTAATACCTTCTCTAAAGGGCTGGCCAAAAGTAACACTTTTCAAAAACCTATATATGCCAGGGATGTGGACAATTTTGGTCTACACATGCGTTTCTTATATGACCCATACAGGCTACACCCTAACCTATGTTCTCGCTAAGCTATGCTGAGTCCTCCACCGACATTCCTGTTGTTGGGAGGAGGTGCAAAGCGACCATGAAAGCAATCCCATTACTACCCTTCCTTCAATTCTATTCCTAAGGTCAAAGCCAGATTGAAATGTTTTGTAGAATGTTTACCATCTTCTCCACCACCTGTACTGCTCTACTTCCCTCACCGTCAATCCTAGAGTGATCACATAAATCCATGTCAAAAAAAGGCACCAACCAAGTCAGTCCTGGCTTTAACTCTTTGCATGCATGAATACGTATTTCTGATTGCTCTAAGACAACTTGGAGTAGGTATCCATGCATTCAATGAAGTACAACCTAGAATAGTTCAGTTTTAATGTGCAGATATATGTTCACCCACCAAAAAAGGTCCTGTTTAGAACGCTGCTTTTTCCCATTTTAAAACTCCATTTTCCATTCTGGCAGTAATATTTAAGTATACGAGCAGAAGATCAGGGCCTCCGATAGATATGGCTTATCCAAATTTCAGTAAAGCTTCCAATATTGCTCCACACTAAAGACCTGTGAACAACATTTTCAGTCTGTTATTGGAAAAAATGTAAAATAGATGAGAAGTTGCAATTAGAGTGTGGTAGTCAATGGGGTTCCCTCTGGTCAAGTGCAAGTGGCCAACTGGGTGTCATGAAGATGAATGCTGGGCCCAGTCCTCTTCAATGTCGTTACAAGTAACATTTCAGGAAGCTTGGAGCAGAGGTGTGCCTATGTGCAAATGATAGGAAAAATAAAGGATATGCTACAGGGAATCTTGAGGAAAAAAAATGAAGATGTGGCAGAAAGATGCAGTGGGCACTGCCAACTTCAGTATAAAGAACTTCCAAGTGCAGCCGGACACATTTCTGTATGAACTTCAGAAGGAAGATCTCTTTAGCATAATGGAACGAGAAGAGCAATAAGGGTACATTTAAGAGATTCACCCTGGCTTCTGAGAGAGGCTCTTTCTCATTATGATGAGTCTAATTTTATAGGAGTGCATCTCAGGGAACTAGCTGGCGGCGCGTGTTCTGGCGTGCACTGAAGGTGCGCTGGGCTATGACAGCACAGGATGATTCCCGTACTAACTGTGTAACGTGCGTTAGGGTTGTGAGTGGGTGGGTTAGGGGCAGAGAGTGGGCGTGGTGGGCTCAGTGACTTAACAGTATGTTCATACCGCACATTAATTGCATTAGCATGGAGTCACATAACAGCACCTCAATAGGCGGAGTTAAGTGCACCCATTCTAAATGTAACTCATGTTAGGAGAAAGTGCTCCACATTAACTGCCAGAGAAATGCTTTTCATACCCTCGACAGTTAATGCGGTAGTGTTGCACCTAACGGCCCATAGTTTCAGCCCTTTTGGTGCATTAGATGCAACACCCTAGCCCCCCGTTAGTAAAAGGGTCCCTAAGCTTTCAAGGCACATAGGTGCATATGTTGTGCCTATTTTATAAAGGTAACATATGAGCACTTCCATTCAATATATATTTAAAATATTGTGATGCAAATTTCAGGCCTCTTATGTTTTTTCGAATTTTCACAATTGGGTTTACTCTTGAATTAGGATTCACTGTTGGTTATTTTCTAAAGGCAATGTGCCTCTGTGTCTTTATAAAATTAGTGCAAGGAAAGTAGGCATATGCACTTACAGCAGCCCTGAGGCAGGGGTAAATGTGTGTGCATCTGTGCTGAAAAGAACAGGTACATATTTGTGTATCTTATAAAGTGCACACCTAAGTAACAATCCCCCCCCCCCACACACACACACACACACTAAATCTACTGTTCAACCCCAGAAATGTCTCTACATACACTGGACAAAATATGCTCGTAAAATTAATAGTATATAAATGTGTGTCTACGTGCCTTTTCCATACATGTGGATACTCCCAGGTAATTTTGTAAGAACTGTTCTATATGTCTAAGTCCTTTATAAAATGAACCCATGTATTTGCTAAACAAATTATTTTAGAGACACTACCTCTAAGAAATAAACCTGGGTATTCTTCATTACTAATGATCTCAAGGTAGCCAGTGAGAGAAAGCGGATGAGAAACCTAGTAGCGTACCTCAGTGAAAGAAGAGAGGCATCCCTAAGAGGAATAACAATGTAATTTTATCTGTACGAACTTATCCTTTTAATCGCACAGAAAATGTTATACTCTTTGTTCACCTGAAATGGCAAAGGATAAATCTGATCAATGAATTCATTTTTTTGTTTTAGATGGTGGTCCTGCTAAAACGTCCACTGGTACTATTGTTATTAATGTTCCGGGAACCAATAAAGATTGTCCAAAAATTACAACTGAAGACCGAACCACATGTTTCCAGTCACCATCTGTAATTATTACTGCTGTAGATAATGATCCTGCCCCATATGGCGCTCCCTTTACATTCAGCATTGTTGGCCAGTCTGCAGGGCAATGGAATATTGAAACATTAAACGGTGAGTGCAGACTGCCTATAGTGATTAAAGATTTTAAAAAAAAATCATTTTAGACAGAAAACCAGTGACAAAATACTTACAAAACATGGCAACAAAATAAGCCAACTGAAACAATTCTAAACTTACCAAAATTCTAGAATGCATCTATGAAAACTACATATAGAAATCAATGTAGAGTGTGATGTCACTACAAGGATGTGAATTCTGTTCTATGGGGTTCTTTTTGAATACTATGTGGTCAGTCAGAAAGTTCATTCACCAGTCAGTTCCTGGCCATTAAGTGATGGGCACCTCGCTACAATTTTAACCCATCTTTGTGGTGACTTAGACTCTGCCTGTCCAAAAAATGTCTACTGGAAGTTAAAAATATCAGCTGTAAAGTACCTGAGACCAAAGTTGGGAACTTCTGGAGGGAGCTGAGATTCCCAATTTAAGGATCCACTGACCTTGGACCTTCTTAACCCAGGGTCTGAGGGTTCTATTTCAAGGAACCTCTGCACCCCAAATTACTCTTTCATTTGCTTCCATCCTCCCTCTGATCCACCCCCTCACCTCTCTAATTTTCCATCTGCTCACTAACCAACTTCCCAATCCAGTTATTCAACCCTTTGCTCACCCACCAACATTCCCACTCACCTATCCAACCCCTCACCTATTCTTCCAACCACCTTACCTATCTACCCATCCGTATCCTCTCCCCAATCACCTACATATTTACCCTAGGAGTTTTGGTAGTTAGGTAGGAGTGAATAAGAGAGAGATTAGGTAAATGGGTGTTGGTGGGATAGGTGGGTGGAGAGTATTTTAGAATGGAGTTGGGGACTTGGTAGGTTAGACCATTGTTTCTCAAGCTCTGGTTTTCAGGATACCCAGTGGCATAAGTTCTAATGAGGAACGTCCAAGCAAACTTTCAAATATTCACCAGTCTGCCTCCCACTCCTCTCTCAATTGAGGTTTTTAGCCCTGGCAGCCATCACCTCCCACTGATTAGCCAAAATCTCACAACAACACCAACAGAGACCAACCCTCACCAGGATCAGCTGATAGTCAAAAGTGGCAGTTAAATGCAAGGAAACGGCAAATGCCATTTTGCCTGAATCCCAGGCAGTGTGGGTCTTTTTACCAGGGCCAGCAGGTAAATGACAGAGACATGGGGAGAATAGTAGGAGAGAATGCAGAGAGAGAATTCAGGCTGATGACAGAGAAAATGAGAAGAGTAGAGAAGAAAACAAAAAGAAAAAAAGATAAAACTGAATGAAGCAAGATGTGGGACCGAACCTATAAAAAGCAGAGGAAAAAAAGGCAAAGATATAACAAGAATCAAACTAGAATAACAAATTCTGAGAAGGATGAGTGTAAACAAAAGGCTGCAGTACATACAAAAAGAAAAAGGCAGTGAATGAAAATGGAACACTAAATACAAAATAAAAAGGAACAGAGTAAAGAGAAATGCAAGTAAAAAGGGAGATGAAATGAGAGGCAGCGCAACAAACAATAAAGAAGCACAAAGGGAAAGGTAGTAGAGAATGGGGATTATGGAAACATTGAAATGAAAGATTAAGAAATACTATAAAAATCACAGCAGAAAACTGTAGTAGCCCATTGAGGTGATGTCTGCAAAACTGCGTGCTGATGATGCTCGCAGTAACCGCTTATGGTATTTATTTATTTAGCTAGATTTCTATACCTCTTTTCAGAGTGTCAAGGCAGTTAACGTGGAACAAGATAAACAGTGACGTTTGCACAGAACAAGATGAACAGTAACGTACATGGAATATTAGTGATAGCTCTAGCACAACATCATACAAGTTGGGCAATTCATAGTAGCATCAGCAAGAGCTTATATACGTGCCCACTTCTTACCCACACCCCTCCCATTCAAGCAATTAATGTGTGGTCTGCAGATAGCACAGGAAATCACTGCACTATCTGCAGTTGCCCTGCCATGCTAGTCCCATGCTATTGACGAGTTAACAACTAACTCACCTTAATAGACCCTTTAATGTATCTTTTACAAGCTTTAGAGAACTCTTCATCCTCTCTTCATCGGGTCAGTGAAGAAGCTTTGCAACTACATTAGGTGTAAATAATACAGATCTATCTAGGTATGCAGATAGCCTAATACATATATCCAAATCAAGTAGCACCATAAAATAAACGCAGATGAAAATATTACTTTGAATGTCTGGCCCCTGATGTAGGCACTAAGCTGAAACATGGCTATGTTGGATCGTTTTTAATTTTTTTTAATTGTAGATTTTAATTTATTGATTGTCCGTTGCCACTTATTTTATTCAAAAACCAATCCAAAAGTACTTTTTTTTACTGACAACTGCAGTGTTTATTCTGTTCTTAGACTTTACTTGCAACGTAATCACCACTAGTGTTTCCCTTTGTTATTTTTTTCTTTTTTGTTTCTGCAATCAGACCCACTGCCCCCTCCCCACACACCCTCCTCTGCTGTCAAACCATTAAAAGATCCCCCGGCATGCTTGCCAGCATTTAGCGCATTCACACCTTACCCCATAGCTGTGGAAGTAGGGGTGCTGTTCTTGGTACTTCCGTTTACAAGTGCCGCTCCTGCTGGGCAGGAGAAACCGTGGATCTTCTGACCGGATTTGGAATATGCGCTATGGGATGAGGTATGGGGAGATGCAGGAGTTGCCAGTGGTATTCAGAAACAAAGGTTGGATTAATGTCTGGGAGAGAAAGTTAGGCACCCAGACATGTTCAGTTCATTTTTTTTATTCTGTTTTAAATGAAACAAAACAACATAGCAAACAAAAGGAAACCTGGATTTTAAAAAACTACAAGAAATGAATAAATGTTCTCATGCCCACTCCTAGGAATGACTGTTTTTGGAGGCCACTGCCCCCTCCTAAGCCTGGTGAATATACATTCTGACTCTGAACTCTTCCCCTTAAAGGTGATGAAAGTTGCTTCTGCAACATTTCTCTGGTCCCATGAAGCTTTGCGGGAGTTCACCCCATTGCAACAGTGCAGGTGGAGAAGTGCTGCGATGTTGTGTTTTACCCACAAGGAACAGGCGCTGCCTGCTCTTTTTGACTAAAAATACAGAATCGCAGCACCTCCCCTACAGGCAAATGGAGGCCTTCCATGCAGCTTCATGGGAATATCGGTCTTGGTTATCCCAAAGAGCAAAAGCTAGGTTTGGGAATCTTCCTCATAGGGGCTCACAGCAATGAGCCTTGCCACTAAGCCTTTGAATACATGGGATTTGGTTTTCGTCTTCCTATTTGAAAATGTGGCATCTAGCATTCATTAAATATGCACATTCTGATGTACATCTTACTAACGTTTTGCAGGATATATGTGTCCATATGATACACTCTGTTTACTTGCAAATCACCGGACAAGCAACATGCAAAAATCCCCAGGCAACAGAACACCTTTCTCTAGGATACAGCAACCCACCTTTGATCCTGCAGAAAATGAAGCGAGTGAAACAGTTACATGATTCCAGTAAAACTAGAGTCCTACGGCAATGAAAACTAACACCTATTTTTATCTTTATTACTTTTTTTTCAACAGCCACAAGTGTGAGATTAGTAGCAAAGAACACACTCAGTGCTCCAACTACACTCTCCGTCTCCGTGAAGGATAACGCTAACTTCAACTGCAGTAAACCCTTTGACTTTGAAGTACTGCCCTGTGAATGTGGCCCAAATAACCTGTGCATAGCATCTGATGTCAACCAGCGCACAGACACTGGTGCTAGGCTTGGTCCTGCTGCGATTGGTCTCATGGTCCTGGGTGCCTTACTACTGCTCTGTAAGTAATCTTAAAATCTGCTCTGCTTATTTCCTAATATGCAACTCCTACTCCTTTCTGTGGTGGTAATAAATGTATATAAGAGACTTTCCCTTCTCAGTACAATTTACAATCTAGTCAAGAGAAACATACAGGATAAACAACTTTGAAGTTAATGGTGACAATCAGCAAGGTTGAAATCGGGAGAAACAAGAGTTAAGATTTAAAAGCAGTCTCAGAAAGCTGGGTTTTTAAGAGTGGAAGCAAATAAGGCCAGAACATGATACATTAACTCATGTAGTCTATGCAGAAATGGGTAAGGAGTGACTTGAGAAGAGGCATTATATGACTGCTGTAACAGTGGTGAAAGACTGAGTTGACTTTTGAATAGATTCCAGTGGAGAGAGATGGTTCATCAAAAGGCCTGTGAAGAGCAGATTGCAGACCTTAGCAATGTTTTGGATGTGTGCAGAAAAAAAGACAGAGAAGTCAAAGATGACTGCAAGGTGATCAGCCAAGGGGGCTGGGAGGATAAACGTGTTATTCCCAGAAATACAGCGAGATTTTCAGCCCAGTGTGCCACAGCTGCTAAACAAGCAGAAAGAATGTTAAAGATTATTCAAAAATGGATGGCAAACAAAACTTAGGATATCATTGTGCCTTTGTATAAGTCCCTGATGCAACCATATCTTGAGTACTGTGTGCAACTAGAAAAGGATAGAGTGCAACTGGAAAAGGCTGGATAGAGGAAGAAAAACTTGAGGCTAAAGAGCAGTGGACAGTGTAGAGGACAGAATTGGGTGCAGTGGACTTGACATTTGTAGTGGTTTTAAGTAGGAAAACGGACCAAAGAGGCCTTGCAGCGAGAAGAAAATATGCAACTACGTGGTCAGCTTTTCAGTGGAATCATCTTTTTTGAACTGCGTTTAGAACCATCGAATTTAAAAGTTCATAAACTTGCTAACTCATGGTTCTTTAATCAAGTATTTTATTAAGAATAGGAATATATTGTTATTACAATGTTATTTTAATTACTTTATACTATTGAAATATATATGGTTTTCAGCTGTAAAACCCCTAAGGGCTTTTGGCTAATAGTGGTATATCAAGTTGAGAAGACAGATAGATAGATTTTTTAAAAAGAGGGGAAAATGTACTGACTGAGGTAATGCTATGGTATGCCTCTTGGCCAACTGGTGGGAGGTTCATGGGAGACAGAAGCCCAAACCAGGAAAGGGCTGGAGTGCAATGTCCTCTGAAGTCCAATGAGGTATCTTGGAGAAATATACAGATGAACTGCAACCTCTCTAGCACCATGCTAACTGCTACAAGGAGCAGGGGAGGGCAATGGCTACCCTGGGTAGGTTGGGATGTGGAATCGACCACTACAAGCAGCTGAGAGAAGTTTGTAGATGAATTGCAACCTCTTCAGTACAATGGCCTTCACAAAGGGAGATAATGTCATTTTTAAGTAGGCAAAGGATAATTCAGAGGATTGTACTAAAATGTATGAAATTACAGTCTTAAAGGGAAAATAGTGCTGGCATTTTTGCAGTTGGATTGGTTTTAAAAGTCTTTCAGAAGCAAATGTCATTTATTGAAAACCTGGAAGCAAGCCACAGATGGCTACAAATGATCTTCACTGCTCCAATGAGATCATTTTTCTGGAAGCTCTGAATCAGGCTTCCACAAGGTGTAAATGACTGTTATACAGCCCATTCCACTTGCATGCATATGCCACGTTCATTCACATATTTTCAACATCTCACATTGTTTATCCTCTTTTAGAACTCATTTAATTTTCTATTGATTTAGAGATGAATGAATTTAGTAATATGAGCAAAAACAGGCTGAATCATAGGCTCTAATATTCAACTACAAAATATAATAGCTTTAAAATTACAGTAAGCATCATTGCACAGACAATATTCACTCATCAGAATTCACATATTTTTAACCTGTTGGTGAAAGAAAATCAAGAAATGAGCCAAGCTTCTGAGTAAGCCCCAAAGATGTGCAAAACTTAGGGGACTAGGTGCTAATATGAGTTAAGGACATAAAGTACGATATTCGCCACTTAATGTGTCTTAAATGACAAAATCCTGCATTATTTTACCTTAACATGAATTAGTGCAGCACAACGTATGCTAGTTGATAATGAGATGCAAAGCATGGAAATACATGCAAAGCACCTCATTATTATGCAAATCGAATAACACAACCTGCTTTTAATTTCACAAATTACCTTATTCCTGGGGAAATAATGGCAGCTCCAAATTAGTGTTATTTTCCTCTCTAGGAACTTTAGACCCTCGTATACAGCCCGATACCCCCAGGCAAATATTTAAAGGCATATAGTCCAAACAACAAAAGCACACTACACTCACTAAGGGGTCAACAAATCAAGTCCAGAGCGAGGTCAGAGAAAAAAACACCAATTTTATTGAAGCTAAGGAGTATCAATCACCCAACAGGGCAGTTTTTCAGCATAGCCTTTTTCAGGGGTGATTGATTCTAAAAGGACAAATATAAATATGATAGGTATGTATATTAAGATAAAAACATAAATAGCACATTAAGACAAAATAATATCTAATCGTACAGATAAACAGTCAAGCTAATTAAAAATAGGGGTCAGATGGAAATGGTGATAAAATGATTATTACACTTACCTGGTAATTGTAGTTCCTTTAGTGACGACAGTTCAGTCCTCTACCTCGCGAGACCGAAGGGCAATGCTTGGAATTGATAATGTCCCCACAGAAGGGCGAATCGCAGCCACTTCTGATGGGCGGCCCTGATCGGAATATGCAAATATGCTTCTGTAAGATCCAGGGAGGTCAAATACTCTCCCTTGCGCACTGCCACAATTACTGACCTCAGGGTCTCCATACGAAAAAGCAGGACCCGCAGACACCGATTCACCCCCTTGAGATCTAAGATAGGGCGCAGGGCACCGTCCTTCTTTGGTACGACGAAATAAATTGAGTATCGACCCATACCGTAATCTGACAAAGGGACAGGCACAATCGCCCCCAGGAGTAAAAGACGATCGAGAGTACTGCGGATCACTATGACTTTCTGCGGATTTCTGCAGGGAGACATCACAAACGAATCCCGTACTGGTCTTGCCAATTCCAGCGCGTAGCCCTCTCACACAATTTCCAAGACCGACTGGTCGGTCGTTATTTGGGTCCAGACAGAAAGAAACCCCTGAAGCCTTCTGCCTATCGGTTGCCTTTCCGCCGGGACCCGCCAGCCTTCATTGGGGTTTGCGGAAGGCCAGGGCGGGCAACGCCGAGAAGCCACTACCTGCTCCCCAAAACCCCTGGGCTCTGGAAGCAAACCTTCCCCTCTGAAAGCCGCTCAGCCGAGAACCCCAGAATTTTCTGCTATCCCTATACTGCCCCCGAAAGGCCGGCAATGACCTTCCTGATTTTGGCTTATCCTCCAGCAGTCTGCCCCCTTTAGACTCCCCTAAATCCTTTACCAACTTGTCCAGATCGTCCCCAAACAACAACTTGCCCTTAAAGGGAAGCTTGCTGAGACACGACTTAGACGCGCCATCGGCCGCCCAATTCCTCAACCAGAGGGACCGGCACGTGGCAACCAAGGACGCCATGCTGTTAGCTAGCGTCCGAATCAAGTCATAGTGCACATCCGCCAGATATGCAGTTCCGGACTCCAACCTATCCAGCTCCGCCGCACCCTCAGGATCCAACTGAGAGGACTGCCGCAAGCGTTGGGACCATCTGAGGCATGCTCTTGCTACGCAAGCTCCACAAATGGAAGCCTGTAGGGACAACGCATCTGCCTCAAAAGACTGCTTCAACAAACCGTCCACTTTCCTATCCTGCGCGTCCTTTAACGCCATGCTGCCTTCTACCGGGATAGTGGTCTTCTTGGTGATCGCCGACACTGCTGCATCAATGCGGGGAGACCGAGCGCTCTTTGTCCTTATCCGCTAGGGGATATAGCCTGCCAGTTCTAATTCCTCTGAGTCCTAACTCAGGTTGATCCCACTCGTCCTGAAACATCTTGTCCACTACACGGTGGATGGGGAACACTATTTGCGCTTGCCGCACCGCTTGGATGATAGAGTCTTCCACACTGTCCTCCTCCGAAGTCTGTGTAGCCGCCAGATTCAAAGTCTAGAGGGACTCCATGATAAGAGCTGTCAGCTCTTCCCTCCTAAACACCCGAATGATCTTAGCCTGATCTTCTAGCTCCGGTATCTCCCTTTCTTCCAGGTCGGCCGTGTCCACCTCCAGATCAGGATCAGCCTCATCGGACTCATTGCCCTCCATATCAGATAAGGACAACTCACGAGGCCGAGCCCTCTTTGAGGGTCTCGGGGAATCCGTACCCTTTCCAGTCAGCTTAGGCTGGAGTGAGACTGCAGTCAGCGACACGGAATCCGGCAACTTTCCCTGACGCTGCATGCAGAACGCTTGATGCATAAGCAACACGAAGTCCGGACAAAAGTCCTCCAGCTGTGGCCCAGTCCCCAGACCTGGCCTCGCTGCTGGCAGCCCCACGCTGTCCTCCTGGCCACTCCCTGAGGCAGAGACCCCCAGGTCCTCTCCGCCAGGTGTTACCGTCGCCAGCGACAGATCAGGAGCAGCCTTAACCTCCATCTGCTGCTCCACGTCAGTGGACACCATAGCACAGCCTCTGCAAATACCAGAATCCACTACGGTGCCCCTGCATGTGCCACAGACCACACACTGAGGCCACACCACCATTCTGAGAGTTCCCCCTCTTTTTTGTTTTTTTTAGTTAATGTTCCTGCCCGGGACAGCTGGAACTACGAATCCAGACGCCAGCCCTGCCCCTCCGGGCTCAAAATACTTGCTGGCCGCAAAATTGAGTGGCCTGCTCCCCAGGACCTCACTGCAAGCACCTCGATAACACTTAACGTGCCCGGGAGGATTCAAAATGCCAAAGTGCACCTAAACCCTTAAAACCTAAAGGAAGCCTGCCCCCCAGTCCCTGGAGATCGAGGCTTCCTCGTCAGGAGGGAACCGCAGCTTAGAAACCGCACCCGAGCTGGTTCCACGTGGCCGCCGAGCACACAATATGGCCGCCGCTATTGTAAAGGCAAAAAGGGCGCCAAAAGCAAGGCAAGGAAACCGGTGGTTTTCCCACCTGGCCGTAGCTCCCCGAAAGAAGAAAAGCCTTGAAGACACAGGTACTAACCGAGCTAAGGTGACTCACCCATCTTCGACGGGGCTCCAGCCCACGCGGTTTTCCTTATCCCCGTGTTGAGAGGTGAACCGCCAGACGAGCCTCCCGTCAATGCACAGCCGCAGCCGGTCAGATCCCCGCTGTCTGAGCAGCCGGGGAATCTGCCTGCGTTCCTTTCACAGAGCTCTCCTCCGTCCCACCTAGGAGGAGAGATCTGAAATGCTGAGCCCACAGCCTCGCCGAAATGAGGCAGACAGGAACCGTTACTTAGTCAAGTCTTATTACTTTCAACTATCTTTTATTCTTAAAGGAACAGTGCCCCTCTGATATAAAAGTAAAACTTAAAGAGACAACACCCAAATAAAATTTAGAGTACTCTAGCCTATCCTAGTGCTCCTTATCTGTTCCTCAAGTGACCCCAGACCACTAGGCTCACTACGTCCTCCTGCTGCATGGAGACTGGACACACTGAGGCTGATGGGAGACACCAGCAGACTATATCCAGTGATGTCATTAATTTGTCATGCCCAGTCTCCAAGCTGCAGGAGGAGGAGCACAACCCCAGAGGTAGAGGACTGAACTGGAGGAACGATAAGGAACAAACATTCTCCTTGAAGGAATGAAACAATTATGAGGAAATACCATAAAGTGATATATGTAACAATCAATCACCCTGTGTGTGTGGAGGACAAAACAACTAGTACAGTTGACTAAAAACAACAAATAATAAAGTAATCTCTAAAACTATTACATATGTTTATGTAATTTCTTGATATACCGCCCAGGCTGAAGGACATCAGAGTGATTTACAATCACTACAAGCAGGTACTGAATACATCCCCTCGTCCCCAAAGGGCTCACAATCTACATGTGTAACTGAGGAAACAGAGGATTAAGTAGCTTGCCAAAGGCCACAAGGAGTGCCTATAGGACTAGAAACCCCACTTCCTCTGGCCTGAGATTGCTGTCCCCAGGTGGGAATTGAACCCCTGTCCCTCTGGCCTGAGATACCTTAAACACAGTTCTCTAAAATAATAGATAGTAAAATGATCAATACAATTTTAATTTACAATACTATAGAACTAAATTATCAATAAAAAATTATACATTATATAAAAATTGGAATAGTAAAAATAAGTAAATATTTATTTCAAAACAAATGGAAGGCACAAACATGCATATGATTGCATTATAAAATATATTCATTGATGAATACAAAGAGAGCCACTGAAAACTGTATAGAGCTCAATCGCATACGGAGACAATACACTTCATGGCTAGAATGCAAACAATAAAATGGAGATGAGTTGGGCTACAACATGGGATCAGAAGAGAGATGTCGCTGAGAAACCCTTATAATATTATCAAGTTAACATGATCTTAGAGCTAGGGGGAAGTCATTCAGTTAAACTACCGGCAATGAAGAAAACATTACAGTAAGAACGACAAAAAGCCGACAGGGAAAGGTGTGGGGAAGAACAAGTAAGACCTTGATCCACCAATTAACTTACAAATGTAACCGATATTGCTGCTAGATACCCAGATTTGCTGGGAAATAGATTCTGTTTTGGCAATCTCAAGATCAAAATCATCCCTCTGCCCCTTCCAACCAATCCACAAAATCTCCATTTTACTTATATTTCACAACAATTTCTCCTTCTTAACCAACCCATCATTACTTTCAACTTCTTATTCATCTCTTGCTGCTCTTCCAAACTCAGAGTCTAGATGGGAACACAAATCTGAATACTCTCTGCATAAAAATGAAACTTCAACCCACTCTAACACTAGGGCCCCTTTTTACTAACACGTAACTCGAGCTATCTGTCACAGAGCCCATAGGAATAAAATGGGTCTTACAGCAGATAGCTCGAGCTAAGTGTTAGCAAAAGGGGCCCTAAAAAAAGTGGTTGCATAAAGATATTAAACAAGGCCAGTGATAAAAATTAACTTTGCATTGTTCCACAATCCTTACTCTACAACTGTGAATAAACGTCAGCCAGGATCACTTCCCATCCATCCAAGAACAACTCAAACCAGTTTAAAACTGTATCAATAATCCAAATCTTCTTCAGCAGAGCTTTCAAAGGACCATGATGTACAATACTCAATGCTGCCAAAAGATCCAAAAAAAAAAAATCACTAACGCATTAGATTCCTTATTCAACATGTCATACACTTCATTTTTTTAATGACTCCAAAAGAAACCGATTGATATTAACTCAGTATTGATCATGTGCCCAAATATTCTGCCAATTGTATCCCACAACGCTCTCTATTCCCTTTGCATTAGTGAGACTTGAAATTCTCCTTTAACATTATGGTTAGGCTTTCAGTTTCAGCACTAGTTAGTTATTTGACCTTGGCGACTGGGCAGGATATAAAAATGTTATATAACTAAATCGATCAATGTACTAATTATGCATATTTTGGGCCTGACTTACTAAATGGCTGGATTCATCATGTGTCTAGTGGAAAATGTATTTAGTTATTTATTTATTTATTTATTTAACAGAGTTTATATACCGTCCTTCTTCGATTCAGGACGGTTTACAGAGGACATAGGGTGACAATGTGTTTCAACTGTTTACATAGAACTGAACTTTTTAACATGAGTACATATGGTTAAGACAAGTAACTTCTGAACATGAGTATAATTGTCTCGAACAAGAACTATTTACATATTTATAGGGTGATAGGTAGGAAAATGCTTAGCAAATAGGACCTGTATCTGTGTTAACGGCCGCAAAATAAGAACAGTGATGAAATACATATCCTTTCCCTTCAACAGTGGTGCCACTTCTGCTGCTGTTGTGCAGCTCTGGAGCTGCAGCTGGGGGAGGATTTATGCCTGTGCCCGATGGATCAGAGGGAGCAATTCAGCCTTGGGGAATTGAAGGAGCCCATCCAGAAGACAGGGTCAGTTATTGGTTATACATTTTTATTTTAATTATGGCTGCTGTGCGAATTCATATCATGCAATCGAGTATTAGCATGGCTATAGTACAGCTTCATTGGTGCAATCATTGTCTTAAGATCAAAATAACGTTTGTGCTCTCAAATATCAATGGCCATACCTCTGTATAAGCTTTATCTGAGCTACAAAGGGTACCACGCTTTGGGAAAGAATGTAAGATGGATACAGTGCAGTCCTTCCATCAATACCGAACAAACCTCTACATCACATCACATTTTTTAATGTATTTCCAAGGATAACTGAGACATTAGAAAGAGTGAATGAATACCTGCTCAAAAACAGCTTTCAGCATGCACAAAGTACTTTTCTTAATCTCTATTTTCAAGAAATACAGTCGTCCATAATATTGTATTTTTACTTTTATGGGGTTTGTTCTTTAAAAAGAAAACAATGCTAGTGAAATAATTGAAATATTTGTTGTAACAGGATGTCTCAAATATGTGTGTACCAGTGGGAACCGAACTCCATGAACGTGGGAACTACTCTGGTAAGTAGGCATAAGGTTTGCTCTTAAATGTGTGAATCTGCCATGTGTACATATTATCGGCCAAAGAAATGGTAATTACAAGCATCACTTTACACATGCAAAGGCCACCTCTAGCTAAGGGGGTGAGGCACCTAGAATAATCGGGGGAAAAATAAAAACTGATCAGTGCTTTCAAACATACAAAGCAATATTCAATAAAATGTCTGGGCAAAAATTTGGTTCAGAAAGCCCAAGTTATGTCTGGTTTTGCCTGGTCCGAGTCAAAATGTGTGGATGCCAGTTCAGTAGGTGCACGTCCGGGCCGTACGGACGTCCAGAAACCTGGCAATCTGGAGATGCACCTGATTCTGCTCCCGTGGGGGCTAGACAGCCCTGTGGGTGCAGAATCGTGGCATAGGGCCTGGACGTCCAGGACATGCTCAATTCAGGCACTTCCCCGGCTAGCCCAGCCAGGCTCCTGCATGGAGCCATGATGCCATGATGTCCCATTGCCATGGCACCGTGGCTCCATGCAGGAGCCACGTTCCCTGGAAAACCCTGCAAATTCAATTTCCCTGCTGCCCGATCCCTGATCGGGCCTGCCGTGGCTGGGGTCAGGCTGTGGGGAACCCTCTGCCCCTGATCACCTCCATTTCTGCCCCCAGATCTGTTTTTCTGATAAATCTGGCGGTTTTATTCCACTTCCAAGGTGGAATGAGTTTCCTGTCTAGAGTGCCGACACCTGAATTGGTCCTGTACATCCAGGACACTGGTCCCGCCCTCGCCCCTCCTCAGGCCTGCCTAGGAACAGAGCTTCCCGCACATCCTGCCTTTACATGCAGGAAGATCTGTTGGCAGAATTGGCACCCAGGCATTTAGTGGGGCTGGACGTCCGAACCAGACTCCAGCCCTGCTGAATGTGAATTGGAATCGACCCCATGATCTATAAGTATAGGCTGAATATAAGGTTCTGTACATATAATTTATATGGATTAGGTGCTGCACCCTGGAACAGCCCAACCTCAACTGCCCTGCTCTATTTATAGAGCTATAGGTATAGCTCAAAAATAAATATAATCCTATATATAGAATGCCCCCAATTTTTTTTTTAACAGAAGCACATGGAGATTTAGCAAAGTACCAAATGTTAAAGGGGGTACTTAGTAATGTGCTCTACAATAACACATGATTTTTGCCTCTTAGCACATATTCAAGGGTTAAAATGTTTCATTTTACTAAAATGTATGTTATTGTAGCCCAAAGTGCATTCCATAATAACGAGAAGCAAAGCATTCAAATACAAGCAAAACACCTCATTATTATGTAACTTGAATCACACAGCATTGGTAGGATTTTGCCAGCTGCAATATTCCAGGGATTTTGCCCTTTTATGGTAGCTTAAACCCTCAGGACTTAGGGTTCAATTGGCACCATTTTGAACCTGGCCCTGGAAGGGTCGGGAGCAACTAGGGATTGCTCCTTCTCCTGAACCCTAGTCCATCAATGATTTCTTGAGGTAGGCCAGGGGAGGGCCTCCTGAGTCTCAGGTTGGCCACCTCAGACTCCTTCATGTGCAGGGCCACTGCAAGGGTATGGGATGCTCTAGGTGAACCCTCAGCCTTAAGCCCTTTCCCCCTCCCGCAAATCTGATAATAAAACTTAAGTAATTATGATCATCTCAATAACACCCCTCCCATAACGATCTTATAAAAATACATAATTGGACATCATACCTGTAAATATTAAACTTTGGGGTGGATGTGTGCGTGTGCCCTGAGGTTCAAGCTGCCTTCTATATATAGCAGATAAAGACCCAGGCCCGTACCTAGCCCCGTGCGAGCGGTGCAGCCACACAGGGCGCAAAGGCTTAAGGGGTGCATTTTAGCTTTCTTCCATTGCCTGCCGCCGCCACTTTTTCTTCTTTCAGCGGCAGCAGGAAAGATCTGCTTAGCATACCAGCAATTTGCACATCGGGCGCGCCTCTTCTCTCCCACCGTGGGGGGGGGGAGGCGCGCCTGATGTGCAAGGCGCACAGGACGCGATCTTCCCTCGGTACGGCCCTGTAAAGACCAGTATGGTCCATCTAGTCTGCCCAATAAAGTGACTAGGGTAGTTATACCCGCTGCTCCATGCAGGCCATCCCCCTCTATGCCTTTGTTTAGGGTTGTACCCACCGCTCCGTACAGGTCACCCCTCCCCCCTCTATTTGTTGAAGTATAAAAGATATTTAAGTTTGTTTTATAACATTGTATAGTTTATATTATATTGTATACAATTTGTTGTGTTTTTTAGACATTTATGGACATACATATATGGGAGCAGCAGCAGGTGTAGGAGCTGCCAGTGCAGCAGGGGTCTATGGAATAACTGAAGTCGCAGGAAGAGAAGGAGCCGGATTCTCCACTACGAGTGGAAGAATGGGATCCATGTTTGGAGGAACACTGCGGGAGCACAGAGAAGGAGGTGGCCTCAACCCAGTATTCCTGGACAACTACTTCAGTGAGGTAATTTTTAAAAAATACTTTTTTAGCAAATATTTCTATTAATGTGTGTAGTAATACTTTGCATTATGTTTTCCAAAAACAGTCTCCTGTTATGTGATCATGGCAAGGCTTTTCAGAAGACAGATCATCCCAAGTTTTAAATTAAGTTGGACCTTCCTTGTAACAGCAAACCAACAAAGCCTGCACTGGATTTATCTCCTATTCTTTTCAGAATTTAGAAACTACACCCTCAGCATAACCTTAGCTAGTTAACTAGTCTAATTAGCAAGAGTCTCAAACTGTCCTAATCATAAATTATTTTATAGCTGTATTTAATGCATTAAATTTTGATGCTGGCCAACCAGAGTAACATAGTAACATAGTAAATGATGGCAGATAAAGACCAGTATGGTCCATCTAGTCTGCCCAGTAAGATGGCAAAAGTAGGTGCACCTGCCGCTCCGTGCAGGCCACCCCTCCCCATGTCTTTGTTTTAGAGTTGAACCCTCCTCTCCGAGTAGGACACCCCTGTATGTTGAGAAATTAGTTAAGTTTATTTTGATTTTATTCTGTTGCTGTAAAGGGTTCCACTTTACAGCAACAGGATAAAATCAAGAGTGAAAAGAAAGCATTAACTTAAACACACATGCAAAATTAATTCAACTGGAGACATTACTCCAATAGACAAATAATTATGGATAGATAGGGTGCTGTACACTTTAGGTATCATTTCTTTTTCCAGAAAATCGGTCATTTTAGAACTTAGCCTTGGGAGTAAACGTCCATGCTAGAAAGCAGAATATCTGCTAAGCTGAGCTTTGCAATATCATAATAAATACCTTGCACCATCTCCGCATATTGGCTCAATTTCAAAGTTCATGAAACTGAGCAGCCTGAAATTAGGACCCAAGGTGATGAACAGGATTAGAAACTGGCTGACTAACCGACGACATATGGAGTGGTAAATGGAATTTATTCAGAAGAAAGGCGAGTAGTGGAGCACCTCACGGATCTGTACCTGGACCTATTTTGTTCAAGATCTTTGCCAGAAACATTGCCTAAAAGTTAGAAGAAAAGGTTTGCCTTTCTGACGACAAAGCATAGTTACTCACCTATAACAGGTATTCTCCGGGGACAGCAGGAATCAGTCCTGACATATGGGCCACCTTTTCAGCAGCCACGCTGACAGCAACAGGGACCCCAGGTTGGGGTGCAGGAGAGAGCCCCCTTCCTGAGACAGGAGTCTCGGAGAGGTCCCCAATGGAATGGGGGTTTCCACCATTAAGCGGAGGAGCAGCGGGAACCATGGTTGCCTGGGCCACAAAGGGGTTACATAAGAACATAACATATGCCATACTGGGTCAGACCAAGGTCCATCAAGCCCAGTATCCTGTTTCCAACAGTGGCCAATCTAGGTCATACGTACCTAGCAGTTTCCCCAAAAGACACAGGTTCTGCAATGCTTGTACTAGGTCAACCATTGATATCCTGGGTCCCTTCTTAATAATGGTTTATGGACCTTTCCTCCAGGAACTTGTCCAAACCTTTTTTAAACCCAGCTACACTAACAGCCTTTACTGCATCCTCCGGTAACAAATTACAGAGTTTGATTACACGTTGAGTTAAAAAATATTTTATTTTATTAGTCTTAAATAGTTTACCCTGTAGCTTCATTGTATGTCCCCTAGTCTTCCTATATTCTGATAACGTAAACAGTCGATCTACGTTTACCTGTTCCACTCCGTTCATTAATTTATAGACTTCTATCATATCTCCCCTCAGCCGTCTCTTTTCCAGGTTAAAGAGCCCTAACCTTTTTAGCCTTTCTTCATAGGAGTATCCTTCCATCCCCTTTACCATTTTGGTGGCTCTTCTCTGAACCTTTTCTAATAACGCTATATCCTTTTTAAGATACAGTGACCAGAATTGCACACAATATTCAAGGTGCGGTCTCACCATGGAACGGTATAGAGGCATTATAATATCTTTTGTTTTATTTTCCATTCCTTTCCTTATGATACCTAGCATCCTGTTTGCTCTCTTGGCTGCCGCTGCACACTGGGCTGAGGGTTTTAACATGTTATCCACAATGACGCCTAAATCTTTTTCCTGGGTGGTGGTTCCTAATGTGGAACCTTGCATAGTGTAACCATAGTTTGGGATGTTCTTCCCTAGGTGCATAACTTTGCACTTGTCCACATTAAATTTCATCTGCCATTTTGATGCCCAGTCTTCCAATTTATCAAGATCCTCTTGCAATTTTCCACAATCCTCGTGGGTTTTAACAACTTTAAATAGTTTTGTGTCATCTGCAAATTTGATAACCTCACTCGTTATTCCACTTTCCAGGTCATTTATGAATATGTCAAAAAGCAGCGGACCCAGCACAGATCCCTGGGGTACACCACGATTCACCTTTCTCCATTGGGAAAATTGGCCATTTAGCCCAACCCTCTGCTTTCTATCTTTTAACCAGTTCTTGATCCACAGTAGTACACTGCCTCCTATCCCAAGACTCTTTAGTTTTGCCAAAAGTCTCTGATGAGGGACCTTGTCAAAGGCTTTCTGAAAGTCCAGATACACTATATCAACCGACTCACCTTTGTCCACTTGTTTGTTCACGCTTTCAAAAAAACATAACAGATTAGTAAGACAAGATCTTCCTTGTCTAAAGCCATGTTGGCTGTCTCCCATTAGGCCATGACTATCTACATGCTGAGTAATTTTATTCTTTATGATGGTTTCTACCATTTTTCCCGGTACTGACGTGAGGCTCACCGGTCTGTAGTTTCCCGGATCACCCCTCGAACCCTTTTTAAAAATTGGTGTTACATTGGTGATCCGCCAATCTTCAGGTATTAGAGATGATTTTAATGATAGTTCACAGATTACTAATAGCAGGTCTGCAATCTCTTATTTCAGTTCTTTCAACACCCTTGGATGTATACGATCCAGCCCAGGTGATTTGCTACTCTTCAGTTTATCTAATAGTTGTAATACATCTTCCCGATGTATCGATATTTCCTTCAATTCTTCCGCACCTTTAAATACCACTTCAGTCGTGGGTAACATCCCTACATCTTCCTCAGTAAAGACCGAAGCAAAGAATTCATTCAGTCTCTCCGCTATCGCCTTGTCGCCTTGTCGCCTCTTAGTGCCCCTTTAACTCCTCTGTCATCTAATGGTCCAACTGACTCTCTCACAGGATTTTTGCTACGAATGTACTTGAAAAAATCTTTATTTCGCATTTTTACTTCCGCAGCAAGCTTCTTCTCAAATTCTCTCTTTGCCTTCTTTATCAATGCCTTGCATTTGACCTGCCAGTGCTTGTGCTGTTTCCAGGTTTCATCGTTTGGCTCTTTTTTCCATTTCCTGAAAGATGCTTTCTTGGCAACAACAGCCTCTCTGACCTCACCTTTAAACCATGCTGGCAGTTTTTTGGACTTCCTTCCACTTTTCTTAAAGTGTGGAATACAGCTGGTCTGGGCTTCCGAGATAGTATTTTTCAACAGCACCCAAGCTTGATGTAAGTCTTTAACCTTTGCAACTGCTCCTTTTAGGTTTTTCTTAACTATTTTCTGCATTTTATCATAGTCTCTCTTTCGAAAGTTAAAAGGTAGTACTGTGGATTTCCTTACTATCCCTCCTCCACTAATTAAATCAAAGGTGATCATGCTATGATCACTATTGCCAAGTGGCCCCAACACCCTTATCTCTTGCACTAGATCTGGTGTTTCACTAAGGACTAGGTCTAATATGGCTTCCCCTCTCGTCGGTTCATGGACCAGCTGCTCCAAGAAGCAGTCATTTATGTCATCTAGGAACTTTATCTCCCTAGCATGTACTGCCGTGACACTGACCCAGTCGATACCGGGGTAATTGAAATCACCCATTATTATTATTACCGCACTGTAACTTTTGTTAGCTTCCTTGATTTCTTTGAGGATTTCATCATCCATTTGTTCATTCTGGCCAGGCGGTCGATAGTACACCCCCACTGCCATCGCCTTCCCCTTTTTACATGGAATTTCAATCCATAGAGATTCTACAGCAAATTTTGTTTCCTGCAAAACTTTAATCCTTTCTGACTCAATGCCCTCTCTAACATAGAGCACAACCCCTCCACCAATTTAATCAGCTCTATTATTATGATATAGTTTGTACCCAGGTATCACAGTGTCCCACTGGTTGTCCTCCTTCCACCATGTCTCTGATATTCCAATCACATCTAACCTCTCATTTAGTGCTATATATTCTAACTCTCCCATCTTATTTTTTAGACTTCTAGCATTTGCATACAAGCATTTTATAGACTGTATTTTATTCATATTAATTTGGCTATTGGTAGACATGGGTAATTTGGGATCTTTAAGCTCTGTCTGCTCCATACTCGAGGGCATTTGGGCTACTTTACTCTTTTTTGGAGGGGTTATCAGGATGAGCGAGACCCTGTCGAGAAGGGTCCTGAACAAAGTTTTGGCAATCAGTGGCGTGGGAGGGAAGGCGTACATGAGGCCCTCTGACCATGATATACCTGGAAGGGTGGGCCTGCCGGGAACAGAAACGGACTAAAGTGGGCTAAGTTCTGTGAGCATATCACTACTGAAAATCTAAACGTTAAGAATGCTCAAACTGCAACCTTTGGAACTCAACGTGCCTACGTTGATTATCAACCAGGTACTCGGGTCTCAGCAACACATTGCAGCTTCTCTTTAATCACCTGTAGTATTCACTGACAAGCTTAGCTGCTGTTAACATCAATGACCCGACCTATGTACCCTCTTTTTCTTATTAAATATGTATTGAAACTATAATATCATCCATTTATCCATTTTTGTGCTTTTTTTTAATGCGCGGCGTTTTTCATCACGGAGTGAGCAGAGAAGCAGATACAACATTGTTCGCTCCAAGGGTAAACGATAAAAGCTTTAAGAGGATTGGATACACAACACGAGTGCATTCCCCTGAAGAACCTCATAGTAGTGAAACGCTTGGGTACCTTAGAGGAACGGTGTTGGGAGCAAGTGAATAAGCCGCGAAATACAACAGCCTAGTTGGATACAGCTGGATACAGTTCATTGTTTCGTCAAGGCTATGAAGAACCAGAGCAGATGAGAGATAAGTGCTCGCCATTATAAGTTTGATTCGATGGAAGTAACTTTGAAAGAGGTGCTCCAAATAAGTGTGAAAGATCTCCAGGCTGTTGTTTGAATAATTTATGCACACATGAGACTTTTTATCTTTTTAAAAAAAAGCACAAAAATGGATAAATGGATGATATTATAGTTTCAATACATATTTAATAAGAAAAAGAGGGTACATAGGTCGGGTCATTGATGTTAACAGCAGCTAAGCTTGTCAGTGAATACTACAGGCGATTAAAGAGAAGCTGCAATGTGTTGCTGAGACCTGAGTACCTGGTTGATAATCAACGTAGGCACGTTGAGTTCCAAAGGTTGCAGTTTGAGCATTCTTAACGTTTAGATTTTCAGTAGGGAACAGAAACGGGGCAACTGGAAGTTGTCTGGGCTGGCGAACAAGTCCATCATGAGCTTTCCCCAGATCTGGAAGAGCCGACCGGCCACCCTGGGGTCCAGCAGCCACTCATGCGGCTGGAAGACTTTGCTCAGCCTGTCAGCCAGCAGGTTACTCTGGCCTGGTGGGTATACTGCCTGCAGGAGGATACCCTGTTGAACTGCGTACGAGCAGAGGACCACTGCCTCCTGACAGAGGGCATGAGATCCCATGCCCCCCTGTTTGTTGACATAGAACATCGCCAACTGGTTGTCCGTCTGGACCAGCACCGGCTGGTGATGCAGGCAATGGCAAAAAGCTTGCAGGGCTAAGTATATCGCCCACAACTCCGGGAGGTTGATTTGCTGGCTGCTCTCATCTGGTGGCCAGCTGCCCTGGAATCAGAGCTCCTCGCAATGGGCTCCCCAGCTGAGCAGGGAGGCATCCATGGTGAGAACCCTGGAGGGGCTTGGGGCCTGAAAAGGCATGCCCACCTCGAGATACTGGAAAGACTGCCACCAGATCAGAGAGTCTGCCAGTTGGCTGGTTACCAAGATTCTGTCTCGGAGGCACCCCGTGGCTTGAGTCCACTGGTCCCGGAGACACCACTGTGCCAGTCTCATGTGGAGGCGAGCATCTGGGGTGACAAGGACCGTGGAGGGCATATGTCCGAGAAGGCACAGGAAAAGCCAAGTGGGCACCGAGGGATGGTGCTGTATGTCCCATGCCAGAATCCTGAGACGGTCGGCCCGGTCCCTGGGCAGGAAGGCTTTTGACTGGAGGGTGTCCAGCTTTGCCCCAATGAACTCCAGACATTGAGTTGGGAGAAGGTGAGAATTGGGGTAGTTTATGACAAAGCCCAAGTGTTGCAGAATCTGAATGGTGCATGTGGTGGCCTGCTGCACCTATGAGGCCGTGCCTCCCTTTATGAGTCATTCATCCAGGTAGGGGAAGACAAAGACCCCCTTGAGACGGAGGAAGGTGCCACGACTGCCAGGCATTTTGTGGAGCACTCTGTACTGATAGTGCCTGCCCCCCACTATGAACCGCAGGTACTGCCTGTGGTTGGGGTGGATGAGGATGTAGGTATAGGCATCCTTGAGGTCTAAGGAGCCTACCCAGCAATGTTCCAAGGGAGAGCATCTTGAACTTCTCCCTCACAGGAATTTGTTGAGGTTGCGCAGGTTGAGGATGGGCCTTAGGCTCCTTGTTCTCTTTGGGACAAGAAAGTATCTGGAGTAGAACCCCTTGCCCTTGAGAAGACCTGCCAACTCCTTCAGTAGAAGGTCCTGGTGAAGGGGAGACTTGAGAGGCTCTCCCGGGGAGTAAGGGGGAGGTGTCTGCGTTAGGTGGAGGAGGTAACCCTCCCTGACCACCCAGAGTGCCCAAGAGTCGGTGATGATGGTCAACCACCTCTAGGCATAGTAGGCCAAATGGCCCCCTGTGGGCTGCTGATCTCCTTGGGGTAGAGAGGCTATGCCCAAGGAGTCAAAAACTCCCCCCTGGCTGGGCAGGAGTCAGTACCTTGGATTTGGGAGCCTTCTGCTTACGGGGGCCCTGCCCATGTCCCTTGGCCTGCTGACCCTGTTGGGGAGCTGGGGAGGCCTGAAAAGATGGGCAGTTTCTGTAAGCAGCCCCTTTCCTTGATAGAAGGGATTTTTACCCGAGCCCATCCATAGGGGAGGGGCAGCGGGGTTTGTTTGTATTTTTTTAGAGAGCCTGGTCCTTGTCATGAACTCGGTCTCAGCTTAGCAGCCTTGTTGGTCATGGGTTTGCCAAACAGGTTCTCTCCTTGGCATGGGACATCGACCAAGCTTGACGTCGTGCACTGATGCCCGCCGCCACTCGAGCCGCCAACTCGAACCCATCATAGGCTACCCAATACATAAACTTGGAGCTCTCATGGATGGCTTTGGCAAGGTTTTTGAACCGTTGTAGGGGTTCCTTGGAGGGACCAGCTGAGAACCCAGTGAGTTCCTTCACCAGGTCTCTCAGGTAAATGCCCATGTACAGTTGGTAGGCCTGGATGCGACCGATGAGCATCGAGTCCTGGTAACACTTTCTGCAAAGGACGTCCAAGGTGCAGGCCTCCCTGCTGCAGGGCACCAAAGAGTACATCTTCTGGCTTCAGCTGATGCATGGCCGATTCCACCACCATGGAGTTATGCGGCAGATGTGATTTCTGGAAGCCTGCGCTCCGGCAGCCTTGATACATCGAGTCGAACTGCTTACTCACCACCTGAACCGATGCTGGTGTCTTCCACATACAGAGCATCAGTCATTCCAGGATGGGAGGGATGGGCACCATGAGCGACTCCCTCAGAGGGGCCTCATACTGGAGGATTTCCAACTCATCCACTCAAGGATCTTTCTCCGACTTTGTGGGGAATGCCAGGGCCTTAGTCATGTCCTTGACAAAATCAAGGAAACCCATATCCTTGGGCAGGGACAACCATCGAGGCTCCGAGACGGGAGAGTCAGATGGGACATCACGGTGGTGATGTGTATCAGGAGACTCATAATCCTCCGTCTCCAATTGGGAGTACTCCATTGAGGAGTCATAGGAGGGCTGCTCTGCGGGCCCAAAGCTCCGCAGCCAGTGCCGGGCATACTGGCTGGGGACGATTGTGGTCCCGTTGAGCAGATGTTCGATCGAGACCTCGGCTGAGGATCAGCTCGGCCTCCAGGGATCTCTTCGATGTCAAGGACCCAGTGTTTGGGGTGGAGGAACTGGTCATGCCGGACAACAGCTCCCGCTGCTGGTCCATGAAGACAGACAAACTGCGCTCTAGGGCCACCATTCTGGACTCCAACAAGAAGGCTCCGGAGCCTTCCATGCGGGCACTGAGGGACTCGGGCCCGGCGCCGACTTCCCCGAAGAGAAATCCTCGATGAGGATGGTGTCTGGGGACCAAGGCCGGTCCAAGATCGAATCCTTCCGTGGGACCTTTGTAGGCCATTCCTTCTCCGAAGCACCGGATGAGCGTCTCGGAATGTGGGACCTGGCTCGGGGGTACCCAGCTGGTCGGATCCATCCAAGGACGCTGCCTTTTTTCTTCTTCCTGGGTTCACTTGAGGGAGACCCCCTTTCTGAAGACCTGCGACGAGGCTCGAGCTTGGAAGGGTCCACCCAAGACGTTGAGGCTTCAGACGAGGCCCTGGCCTTCAGAGGCATCGGGGACTTGGGGAAAAACTTATCATGCTGCTTCTGGTGGCTCTTGAGGGCCTTGCTGGACATCCTCTTGCAAAGACTGCATGCTGCCGGGTCATGGTCTGGCCTGAGGCAGTGGAGACAGCAGTTGTGTGTGTCGGTCAAGGACATAATTTTTGAGCACTGATCACACTTCTTAAAGCCACTGGTAGCCATAGGGGAACAAAGTACCCCTGCGAGGTCGAAGACCTGCTGGGCTGCCAGTTGGAAAAAAGGTGCGAAGACGCCAAAGAACAAAAACTACAAAATAAACCCGAACTCGATGCCAAGGCAACAAGGTCTGGTGGCGGGAAGAGTCCCGGTGCGATACCGGAGGCAAATATGAAACTCGGAGAGAAAAAAATCAACTTTTACTGGGGACAAGCCAGATGAGCGTCTGAAGGGCTCCAAGCAAAAAAGGAGACTGAGCAAGATGGCACGCTTGGGAGGGAAGAGGACCATGCATACGTGGTGGCATCTCCCAAAGGCTCTCTTTGAAAACTGGGGGGATGCTTCCACGAGGGCTCTGTGCCGATGTCACCCATATGTGAGGACTGACTTCCTGCTTGTTCCCAGAGAATGCAAAGATCTAGAACAAGAGAAGTGATCTACAAAAATTAGAAGAATGGCAATAGCTTGGCAGTTAAGATTTAATGTGAAGAAGTGCAAAGTGATGCACTTGGGGTGCAGAAATACAAAAGGGCAGTATGTGAAAGGATGATATACATGGACCAGGAGACACACCTTGGGGTGATCTCATGGTCCATGCAAAACAATGTGACAAGGTGGTAGCCAAAGCCAGGGAGGTGCTATGCTGTGTAGCGAGGGGAACGGAGGCAGTACAGGCCCATTGGTGGAGTACTGTATCTCACTAAAGATATAAGAAGATTTGAAGGGGTTCAGAGGAAAGCAACCAAAATGATATGGGGTTTATGCCAGAAGCCATATGAGAAGAGATTTGAAGACTTGAATAAGTATACCTTAGGAGAAAAGGAGGGACAAGGGAGATTTCATACAGACATTTAAATACTTGAACGGTATTAATGAGCAAACAAAGTTCTACAAAGACAGGGAAGATGTAAAATTAGAAGGAATGAAATGAAGCTGATAGAAAGAAAATGTAGAAGTAACATTAGGAAATCCTTTCTCATGGAAAGAGCGATGGATGCCCAGAATACTCCCCTTCTGTACACTTATTTATTGATTTAACTCACATCTTTCCAGTAGTAGTTCAAGGCACGTTACAAGCAGGTACTGTAGGTATTTCCCTGTCTCCAGAGGGCTTACAATCTAAGTTTGTACCTGAGGCAATGGAGGGTTAAGTGACTTGTCCAAGGACACATGGAGTGCTAGTTGGACTTGAACTCTGGTCACTAGACAGCTGCTGTAACACTAGGCTACTTAGGTGGTAGGGACAAAAACGGTGATAGAATTCAAAAAGATATGGGATAAGCACAGAGGATTCCTGTATAATAAGAAGAGCATTCCTGCTCAAAGCAAAACTTAAAATGATTTTCACATTTCAAAAACAGCACAGAGCTGCATGGAGCAGCAGTTACAGCCCAAAGTAAAACAGCATAGAGTGGGGGTAACCTGCATGCAGTGGCACTTACATCACTAAACACCTTGCTGGGTAGACCAGATGGGCCATGCTAGTCTTCATCTTCCATTATTTACTCTGTTAGTGGCTATAGTGAAAACCTACAACTCGTTTTGCTGATTGTCAGAGCATGAAGTCTATAGTGACGTTAGTCTGCTATCTGTAGGATGGATGAGCAGTATAGTGAGAGAGTGCTAAACTGCAAGTCAACACAGTGCTGAGATACGACTCCTCAGCTCTGCTTTTGCTCCTTCCCCTTTGCATGCTTGAAAAATATACATTACCTACTTGCACCTGCTCAGACCGGCGAGCCCAGATTCCTATGATTCTGCAGCCATGGCAATAGTCTTAGAATCTACCCTTTACCGCATAATTTGGGGAAAAGGCATTGAAACTGCCTGCTTTGCTACTTGCCCCCTTCCTTCCTCTTACTCCACTGCTAGACCAACAATGCTGCCACCCCCCCCCCCCCCATTCTGCTATTGGTATTGCAACATGAGCAATGCAGATGTGCATTTCATAAGAGGGGTATGGGGACACTCTCTGACTCCAAAATCTCATGGTAAATAGTAAAGGCTCGGGATTCATGCCAGGAACCTACTTGCTAGGAATGGAGAAGAGGTCAAGGATTGATTAAGAGATAATGGAAGGGAGAGAACAGATGAGAGAAAAAGAATAAAGAATAGAGAGAGAAAAATTAGAGGGAAGGAGAAGTGAGAAAAAAAAACTTATGGAAGAGGAATGGAGAAGAATGAATTATAGGGATGAAGAGGAGAATGGAATGGAAGGAGAAAAGATGAGGAAGGAGGGAAAGAATTGAGAAAAAGAGGAGGGCAAAAAAAGAATAAATGACAGGAGGTGTGAAGAGACAAGAGGAACATTTGTCTGAGGGCAGATACTAGAGAGAGAAGAGAAAAAAAGTAAGAAAAAGAAATGAAAAGCCCCAAAAGCAGAAAGGTGAAATAATGAAAACAGAGAATACAAACAAAGGAAATTAACCAGATGTGCACAATAAAACTGGGTAAATAATATATTTTTAAATTAGAGCATTTAATTGAAAACTTTTCAGTAAAAGTTGAGATTTTGTCCTTATTATGAAAGGTGAATATATGCAAATGTATCTCAAAATTGCAGTAGAATTTTGGAAACAGCAGTGCCAAAAAGTTGCCAATCCCTGCTCCAGAATCTCCCCTTGAAATGGAGCAGGACAATGAGTTTCTTGCTTATTGCTGTGTGCCTGTAGAACCGATGCCTATTTTCTTGGCAAGGTGCAAGTAAAAATAGACTAGCAGGCCTTTCTCCCACCTATTGAGTCCACAGCATGTGGTATTCCAAGGAAGTCGTCCATCCAAGGACGAACCCTGCTTATCTTCCAAGATCAGGCTCATTCAGGGTAGCACGGCCATAGTGTTTGCTTAGTAGGGTATGTAAAAAAGCAACAATGTAACTTCTACCTTTTCTCACTTTACATCCAGTCCATGCACCACTAATGCTCCGATGAGCTCTTATACTGTACACTCCCCAGGTAGCTGCATGACGTTTTCTAAATTAAGATAAAACCATTAAAAAAAAGATGGACTAGGACAGCAGGTAAAGACTTCAGGGCCCATCTAATCAGCCTAAATTCATTCATGATGCAGTACCAGAAACCGTGATTGCTTTTTAAAACACACTGTGATCCTATTTGAAAGGAGAGTATAATACAGAGCTGAATTATTATTATAAACTAGCGTTATCCACTGCAAGGCTTAGGGGCCAGTGACAGCCCACAACAAACCCAGGTGTGGCTCCCTAAATCTCTTTCTCCAAGGCATATTCTACCTCTAGTCTCTAGAGCAGGGTTTCTCAACCCAGACCTTGGGACACATCTAGCCAGTCAAATTTTCAGGATAGCCACAATGAATATGAATGAGAGAGATTTGAATGCAATGGAGACAGTGTATGCAAATCTCTCTCATGCATATTCATTGTGGTTATCCTGAAACCCTGACTGTGTGTCCGGAGGACTGGGTTGAGAACCCCAGCTCTAGAGGCTTCCTGCAGAACAGCTCTTCTGCCTTCCTTCAGTAATGTGCAGTTGTCAGTCAGTTTGCACTTCAGTGTACAAACTCCTCTGCTCTTCTTGCAGAATTGGGTGAATAGTGAAGGAGTTTGGATACCACATGGCTCAAACTCACTGAGGGCCATGCAATGCTGATAGCAACCAGAACAGTTGTTCCGGGGCAATGCTGGTACCAAGCTTCTGAGGAAGGTTAGGGGAATTCTTAAATAGTGGAGGGAGGTGGTCGGGTGACAGGATGATGACAGCTGACTGGGGGAAGAGCTTGGTATGTACTGAGACTAGCTGTGATGGGGCTGAGGCAGAACATGTATGTGAGAGGAAGACAGAGAGAGAAATAGAGTGAGAGAGCCACAGTGCATCAGATCTCATAGGAACATAAGAACATAAGATATGCCATACTGGGTCAGACCAAGGTCCATCAAGCCCAGTATCCGGTTTCCAACAGTGGCCAATCTAGGTCATACGTACCTAGCAGTTTCCCCAAAAGACACAGGTTCCACAATGCTTGTACTGGGTCAAGCATTGATATCCTGGGTCCCTTCTTAATAATGGTTTATGGACCTTTCCTCCAGGAACTTGTCCAAACTTTTTTTAAACCCCGCTACACTAACAGCCTTTACTACATCCTCCGGTAACAAATTCCAGAGTTTGATCACACGTTGAATGAAAATTTTTTTTTCCTTTATTAGTCCTAAATAGTTTACCATGTAGCTGCATTGAATGTCCCCTAGTCTTTCTATATTCTGATAAGGTAAACAATCGATCTACGTTTACCCGTTCCACTCCGTTCATTAATTTATAGACTTCTATCACATCTCCCCTCAGCCGTCTCTTTTCCAGGTTAAAGAGCACTAACCTTTTTAGCCTTTCTTCATAGGAGTATCCTTCCATCCCCTTTACCATTTTGGTGGCTCTTCTCTGAACCTTTTCTAATAACGCTATATCCTTTTTAAGATACAGCAACCAGAATTGCACACAATATTCAAGGTGCGGTCTCACCATGGAACGATATAGAGGCATTATAATATCTTTTGTTTTATTTTCCATTCCTTCCTTATGATACATTGTATTTGCTCTCTTGGCCGCCGCTGCACACTGGGCCGAGGGTTTTATCATGTTATCCACAATGACGCCTAAATCGTTTTCCTGGGTGGTGGTTCCTAATGTGGAACCTTGCATCGTGTAACCATAGTTTGGGTTGTTCTTCCCTAGGTGCATAACTTTGCACTTGTCCACATTAAATTTCATCTGCCATTTTGATGCCCAGTCTTCCAATTTATCAATCCTCTTGGGTTTTAACAACTTTAAATAGCTTTGTGTCATCTGCAAATTTGATAACCTCACTCGTTATTCCCCTTCCCAGGTCATTTATGAATAAGTCAAAAAGCAGTGGACCCAGCACAGATCCCTGGGGTACACCACTATTCACCTTTCTCCATTGGGAAAATTGGCCATTTAGCCCTACCCTCTGCTTTCTATCTTTTAACCAGTTCCTGATCCACAATAGTACACTGCCTCCTATCCCATGACTCTTTAGTTTTGCCAAAAGTCTCTGATGAGGGACCTTGTCAAAGGCTTTCTGAAAGTCCAGATACACTATATCAACCGACTCACCTTTGTCCACCTGTTTATTCACACCTTCAAAAAACATAACAGATTAGTAAAACAAGATGTTCCTTGTCTAAAGCCCTGTTGGCTGTCTCCCATTAGGTCATGACTATCTACATGCTGAGTAATTTTGTTTTTTATGATGGTTTCTACCATTTTTCCCGGTACTGAGGTCAGGCTCACCGGTCTGTAGTTTCCCGGATCACCCCCTCGAACCCTTTTTAAAAATTGGCGTTACAATGGCGATCCTCCAATCTTTAGGTATTACAGATGATTTTAATGAAAATTCACAGATTACTAATAGCAGGTCTGCAATCTCATATTTCAGTTCTTTCAACACCCTTGGATGTATACCATCCGGCCCAGGTGATTTGCTATTCTTCAGTTTATCTAATAGCTGTAATACATCTTCCCGATGTATCGATATTTCCTTCAATTCTTCCGCACCTTTAAATACCACTTCAGTCATGGGTAACATCCCTACATCTTCCTAAGTAAAGACCAAAGCAAAGAATTCATTCAGTCTCTCCGCTATCGCCTTGTCGCACCTTAGTGCCCCTTTAACCCCTCTATCATCTAATGGACCAACTGCCTCTCTCACAGGTTTTTTGCTACGAATGTACTTGAAAAAGTCTTTATTTTGCGTTTTTGCTTCCGCAGCAAGTTTCTTCTCAAATTCTCCCTTTGCCTGACTTATCAATGCCTTGCATTTGACTTGCCAGTGCTTGTACTGTTTCCAGGTTTCGTCGTTTGGCTCTTTTTTCCATTTCCTGAAAGATGCTTTTTTGGCAACAACAGCCTCTCTGACCTCACCTTTAAACCATGCTGACAGTTTTTTGGACTTCCTTCCACTTTTCTTAAAGCGTGGAATACAGCTGGTCTGGGCTTCCAAGATAGTATTTTTCAACAACACCCAAGCTTGATGTAAGTCTTTAACCTTTGCTACTGCTCCTTTTAGTTTTTTCTTAACTATTTTCTGCGTTTTATCATAGTCTCCCTTTCAAAAGTTAAAAGGTAGTACTGTGGATTTCCTTACTATCCCTCCTCCACTAATTAAATCAAAGGCGATCATGCTATGATCACTATTGCCAAGTGGCCCCAACACCCTTATCTCTTGCACTAGATCTGGTCTTCCGCTAAGGAATAGGTCTAATATGGCTTTCCCTCTGGTCGGTTCATGAACCAGCTGCTCCAAGAAGCAGTCATTTATTTCATCTAGGAACTTTATCTCCCTAGCATGTCCTGCCGTGACACTGACCCAGTCGATACCGGGGTAATTGAAATCACCCATTATTATTACTGTGCTGTAACTTTTGTTAGCTTCCTTGATTTCTTTGAGCATGTCATCATCCATTTGTTCATTCTAGCCAGGCGGTCAATGGTACACCCCCACTGCCATCGCCTTCCCCTTTTTACATGGAATTTCAATCCATAGAGATTCTACAGCAAATTTTGTTTCCTGCAAAACTTTAATCCCTTCTGACTCAATGCCCTCTCTAACATAGAGCGCAACCCCTCCACCAATTTGATCAGCTCTATCATTATGGTATAGTTTGTACCCAGGTATCACAGTGTCCTGCTGGTTATCCTCATTCTACCATGTCTCAGATATTCCAATCTTATCTAACCTCTCATTTAGTGCTAGATATTCTAACTCTCCCATCTTATTTTTTAGACTTCTAGCATTTGCATACAAGCATTTTAGAGACTGTATTTTATTCATATTAATCTGGCTATTGGTAGACATGGGTAATTTGGGATCTTTAAGCTTTGTCTGCTCCATACTCGAGGGCATTTGGGCTACTTTACTCTTTTTTGGAACCTCTCTGCTTTTGGTAGTATCCTTCAAGGATACATTCTTCCGAACTATGCGCTCTTGGGCGACTGTCGTCTTTCCCCTATTGTCTAGTTTAAAAGCTGCTCTATCTCCTTTTTAAAGGTTAATGCCAGCAGCCTGGTTCCATCCCGGTTAAGGTGAAGCCCATCCCTTCGGAAGAGCCCCTCCTTTCCCCAGAATGTTCTCCAGTTCCTAACAAATCCAAAACCCTCATCTCTGCACCATTGTCTCATCCACGCATTGAGACTCCGAAGCTCTGCCTGCCTTTTGGGTCCAGCGCATAGAATGGGAAGCATTTCAGAGAACGCTACCCTGGAAGTTCTGGATTTCAACTTCCTACCTAAAATCCTAAATTTAGCCTCCAGCTCCCTACCACATTTTCCTATGTCATTGGTACCGACATGTACCAAGACAGCAGACTCCTCCCCAGCACTATCTAAGACCTTATTTAGGTGGTGCGTGAGGTCTGCTACCTTCGCACCAGGCAGGCATGTTACCAGCCACCCAGCTATCCACATGCTAATGATCGAATCACCAACTATAATGGCTGTCCTAACCCTTCCCTCATGGGCAAATGGCCCTGGAGAAACTTCCTCGGTGCGAGAGGGTTTTGCATCACCTGGAGGACAGATCCTAGTTACAGGATCACTTCCTGCCACACCAGGGTGATGATCTCCTGTCACGTGACCTCTCTCCTCCATGGCAACAGGGATGCTGCCAGACTGGAGGTGGGACTTCAGGACTATCCTCCAGTTTACGTGTCGCTCAGAATGTGCCTGAACAACCAGACAGGCCATATCCTTGGAGTGGCATTAGGCAACGTCTGCTTTCTTCAGAAATGGCCCCGACTCTCAGATCGAAATGTTTTTGCCAGTGTAGCACCTATGTGAAACATAGTGATAAACAGTTGAAGCATGAACTCAGTGGAAAAGAGTGTGATTGAAATAATTAGAAAGCCAAAAAGATAAAAAAACCAAGCATCATTGGCACACAAAGGAAGAGGATAAAACCAAACAAAGGAGAAATGTAGGTCAGCAACAAAGCAAACTAATTGTGTATATAAGAAACTAAATTTACACCCACAGTATAAATCAGGGGTCTCAAACTCCAGTCCTGGAGGGCCGCAAACCAGTCAGGATTTCAGGGTATCCCTAATGAATACGCATGAGATACATTTGCATGCACTGCCCCATTGTATGCAAATATATATCATGCATATTCATTAGGTATACCCTGAAAATCTGACTGTTTTTCAGCCCTCCAGGACAGACCCCTGGTATAAATACTGTATACTATTTGTTCAAATCTGTTCTAAAATTCCATAGCAGTTCTAAAATGGATGCATTTGCACCTGTTTATTGAAAAAATGGTCCACCTTGCATCTTCTACAACTGAAATCACGAGCGTGATGGAAATGAACAAGCAGTGACTGCATACAACAGCCATTTAAAGACACTCTCTCAACACAGATGCAGGCATACATAACTAGAGTCATTTGATTTTGCCTCTATTTTTCTGGATGACATGTCCCACAAACCACCCGCTAGGTTTAAAAGGTGCACCAGGTGTGGCAACACCATATCCCTCATGGATATTCATAACTGGAACCTGCAATGCCTGAGCCCTGACCATGATCCCTCATTAAATTGTGTTCATGGATGACAGCAAGAGGTCTCAGGGGCCATGAAAAATAGCAGTATCGATCTCCATCGTACAAGGAGCTGCACTGGATGCTGGAAATGCATTAGCACAGAGTGGCGGGTACAACCAACCATTCTAGCCACCTTACTGGGCAGACTAGATGGACCATAGTGGTCTTTATCTGCCGTCATATACTATGTTACTATATATAACGTTTCCAATCACTGCAAATCTTTAGGACAGTGATGTTGAAGTCTGGTCCTCAAGTGCCCTACACAGATCTCGTTTTCAGGATTTCCACCATGAATATTCATGAAATATATTTGCATACATTTTATCCAAGAGTTAGCCAGAATTCCAGATGTTTCAACAGCACACAAGGACTCCAATTTGCCAGAACGTATTTCGAACTTTAGAAATGAATGCTGAAAGAGGGCTTTAGGAGTACTTAGCTGCCCTCGATTGCTAGCATGTTCTCGTCCTCTTTCTCGCCTTTTGAATAGTCATTTGACCTAGGGAAACCCCATCCATTTTGTCTTTGCTTTTTTCTCTCAGTATCCAGTTATAAGTGATGTCATAAGCCAGAGATTCTCAAATCTGTTCTGGAGAACCCAGAGGGTGAGGTTTTTGGGATATTCACCATGAATATGGATGAGATTTGCATACACTGGGCAATAAGGTGGCCATTTTAGAAGCCCTATTCATGATTTGGATGTCTGAAGACAAGCTTTCTGATATGCAAATCACAAAGATGTCCCTGGGGCAATCACATCCATGTCTGGAAAAGATACATATGCGCACTCGATTTGAGAAATAGCAACAAGTCTCAACCCACTAGTGCTAATGTCCATTTCTATTCCTGCTCCTGGCCATGAAAAGGCATCAGAAAGGTTCTTCTTCTGCCACCAAAGCACCTGGAGAGAATAGAAAGAAGGTACTTTGATATCCCCAATACTTTTCACGACCGTAAAGAAAAGTGAAGGGAAATGAAGATGCTTGTTTTCTGGTTGGTACCCGAAGCATGTCTCCACTTGCAAAATAGCAAGCAGGGATATATATGCAGCATGGTATGGATGTCTCCATCCTAAAATTTTATTACAGGGACATCCATGTGGCCATGGCCACCGCCATCCATTTTGGGCACATTCAAGTTTCTAAAATCGGGCTGAAACTTGCACGTGACTGGCTTTTCTTCATGTTTTGACCTGGACAGCCCAGATTGCACCTAAAATGTTTCTAAAATGTGCCTTCACATATATACTAGCTTATCTCATCATGCATATTCATTGGGGATATTCTACAAATTTGATTGCCTGTGGGGTCCTCAGGACAGGTGTAGGAAGCATTGTCATAAGGGGCCCACTACATTCCACATCGATGTCATTTTTCTGAAAAGAGTTAGGCTAATGTACAATGATAGGAAAGAGCGACTAGCAGAGGTGAATAGAGTCATGTATGTACCTTTTATGTTAGGGCCGCCTGTGAGAAGCGTAGGTATTAGGGTTGCTTTTCTGGAATGTAGTCTAGTTTCTGAGCCCAGGACTTTTGACATTTCTATTTGCAGTGCCTTCTTCATACACTCTAGGTCACTGGTTATATATAGAAATAACTGCAGTCAGAAAGGATGAATAAACTTTTTGAAATTCCACAATGTAGTTGAAATTGAATGCTGTATCTTCCATTTATGACGTATAAGAAAATGATCACACTAGCGTTCAGGCATGGTGAACATGTTTTCTTTAACAGTTTCTACGGCTAAAAAAATAAATCTTGGATACTCAGCAGCAGTAGCAAGCTAGCACCGGCCCCAGCTGCACGATCTGGATCGTGGTGATATTCAGCACCACTCGCTCGCTAGCAGTACAGCATAGTGCCACGATCCAGAAACTCCATCACTCTGCCTGTGGACTACTCTGGTTATATCAGGATAGTGCTTCTACATATTCCAGTTAATGCCTCTTATCTAAATAGCAGGTGCAGCTGTCTGGATAAATGCTGCTGAATGTTGACCTGGAGAACTGGGCTGCCTAGCAAGCAGACGTGATACTGTACTTCTTTCAGGTGCCCTACTTCAGATGCTTAATGCTTTGTCATGCTCTATCTAGATTACTCACAGTATCTTTCCAGAAGCAACCTACAGATTTGTTCAGTAAAGCAAGTCACTGCATAAAATTTGTCTTTTTGTCATGTTTAGAAAGCAGCCTCCTATGCTAATGAAGATGAAAGCCGACCCACCAATGACTGTCTGTTAATATATGACAATGAAGGAATTGGAAGCCCCGTTGGCTCCATCGGCTGCTGCAGTTTTATTGATGAGGATCTGGATGAAAACTACTTGGATAACCTTGGACCAAAATTTAAGACCCTGGCAGAAATCTGCATTGGCAAAGAAATTGAACCATCCACAATGCCCAACAACGTAGGAACAGATTCAACTTTTACAATATCAGAATCTAATGTGGTTGTCAATGAAACTGCACCTGTGCCTCAACCTTTTGGTAGTTCAACTGTTGTTACTGAAAGTGCATATACCTCTAGGCCTGGTCTCCAACCTGCAAGGCCTATACCTGAATCCTTAGTCCCTGGTGACGTTCTAGTAACCGAGACCTATACAACTTCTGGCCACACTAGGAAACCTGCTCCTCTACTGCTCAATCCTAGACAACCTAATGTTGTGGTAACAGAAAGGGTGGTCCGTCCAGCTTCCAGTCTGGGTGGCATAGTAGACTTTCCTGATATGACAGATGGCTCCAATGTGGTGGTGACCGAAAGAGTGGTCCACCCAGCATCTGGTCTGGGTGGCATGTTAGACATATCTGATTTGGGAGATGGTTCAAATGTGGTAGTGAGAGAAAGGGTTATTGCACCCAGTGGTTCAAGGCTGTCTAACTCCTTCAATATTCCCGATTTCAGAGATGCTCAGAATGTGGTAGTGACAGAAAGAGTGATACAACCTGCTTCCACTCTACAAGCTAATTTAAGTGCCCCTTCCGATTTTACAAATGCACAAAACGTGATTGTGACAGAAAAGAGAACAGTTTCTACCTCTGGTGTGTCAGGCCAGATACTAAATATTGACCCTCTCCTTAGCCAGCCCATTGGGTCCGTCTCTCCTAGTAGATCCAGAAGTAAAGTAACAAAGTATAGCACAGTGCAATATTCTTAGCCATGAGATATTATCTTTCATTTCCACCTACAATGACTTTCATTTACATTTGATTTACCTGGAAAAAAATAGCCATTAATGTGCATTGTTACTAGACCCTGTAGGGATTGCCATCTGAGTAAAGATTAAGGCTATCCTACCAAAACATTATTCTGAACAAAAATCTTTATTCAAAAGGAAGCATCTGGGTAACTCTGAGTGTTTCTTTTCATTAAATGTCTATGGGAGAAGCATCCAAGGGTTTCTCTTCATTTTGCACCATGCCATGAGGAAAGTAATAACTACAAAACAGTATCGTTAATTATGTAGCAAATTCTAAGCACTCAATAAACCATCGGAAGGGTTATTTTAACCCTAGTTCAATTGTTTGGGATGACAGAAACTCTCAAAGCATGACAAGATATTTAAAAGTATTTTAGTGAGTAGCTGATACAGTCAATTTTCCAGTTGCTCTAAAGACTGTTACCCAGCATCTTCCATAGCAAATAAAGACAGTTGCCTTTTGTTTATTGAAACTTTAAGAAGAATGAAAGGTGTTTTATGTTTTTTCACAAATAATCCTTTAATCTATGGCTAAATTGATTCTACATCTAAAGAACACCTAGAAGCTACATAAATGGAACATGTTAAAATGCAATATAAGAATCTATTCACTTTTTAATTTTAGCTCTGTAAAATATGTAAAATTAATTTAGGCACAAATCCATACATAGTGTAAATAGAATATAGTTAGGCCTATGGGGTTATTTTCTTATCTGATTGCAATAGTGTTGATTTGTCATGCAAACTAACTTAGTACAATGTACAAAGGTGCCCCATCGCAAACTAGGGATGTGGCAGGTTTGCTCTACTGCAAATTCAACTTTGTGTTTTCACTACAGTAGAAAAGGGGTCATCAGAAAATTGACAGCATGTTCCATTGCTTCCTGATGAGTCGCTTCTCGGGAAAGGGTTGGCTCAGGGCTAGGGTCTAAGAATTAGGAAAGCCTAAGTTGGAAAGTGCAGGTTCTGCCGGCATCTCACAATTTAATCTTTTCCAAGTAATGTTCATGAAGTAACAATTATCCTTGCTGGAACGCAATTCAGTGCAAATCAAGAAAACGATGACCCTGCTATTGATTCTTGCAATAAACACTGTAAAATTCATGTACTGTACAGCTCTTTGACGCTCAGGGCTGGCTTTCTCTTAAGAGAGCCTTTCTATTTTTTGCCTTACATTCTGGATATTATATGTAAGATTTTATTCACATTTATTTTCCCCCAAAATTGTTACTAACATACAATTCAGTTAGACCATTATTTCACCATTTGTTCTACTCTTTACCTTGTTGAGAAACAGAAGCATGCTATGTGATGGACGGTTACTTGCACTAACTTAGGGCCACATTTAAGAATTGGACAAAAATGTAGCAGTGTTTCAGACACATAATTCACAGGTTTTCTGAGCACAGGCACACTACAGCTAATTTATAGCCTGGACCAAACTTGCTCTATTACAAAATGGCGCAGGAGAGCTCGCCTTCTTTTGCTTTGCTTACATTCTGCCTTCTTGAAAAGAAGATGCAATTTGACAATTCATCAGATAAACTGAAAAAGCGTTTCAGTTTTGTATAAGTTTGTACCTTGAAATATTTCAAAAGAAGAATAAGTCATGTTATTTACCTTTATTATTACACTCAGATTACTGGTGAGAGGAACCTACTAAATGTAACATACTAGCATCTCCTCTCCAATCCTAAAGTCTTCAGGTTTGGATAGCCCCAAACTAGTACTGCTTCATTTGAATTTTGATCTTATACATTTTTGTGCAGCCATGCTTTTTATTTTTGTCCAGTCACTAAATCTGGCCTTTATTCCCTTGTACATATTTAAAATAAATATTAAATATTTTTGGATATAAAGTATGCTTAACAGTGTGCAGGCAAAAGGTTTTTGTTTCATTTATTCATTCCATGTTGCTTTTATTTTATGTTTGCTTCACTACATTGTTTTGTGCATATAAACATGATCTACACATGTAGAACATAACTTATGCACACAAATGCATCATGCATAAATTTATGCATGTACAAAAAGGAAAGAAGACAGGAAAACACCCCTAGTTCCCTCATGTCTGTTATTTCAAGTTGTTTTTATGGAGTAGTTTTAAAAAACAGCGGCTGTTTCCATATTTTTTGAACTTTCACAGAAGAAATGCACAGTAATTTTGCTTTAGCTTTGTTTTTGGAAGCAGTACTTTATTGCTTCTGCCTCTGTGCTGTTTTCTTCAATGTCTGTTCGACCATAAAACACTGTTATTGGATCACTTTTGAGCAGTGTTGTAAAGATGGCGACTACAAAGGGGCAAGGTTTGCCAATACTACAGGTTGTTGAGCAAAAATATATTCAAAACTGGACTAAAACGAAGTGCTAGACCTTTTAAGTCAATCTGATTGGACAGTATTTACGGACTATGTTTTGAAACCACAGGAAATGGCCATATCAGCCAAAATAAGTTAGCTGGGCTTTTAAGTAAACACTGTGATAAATGGGGTTCAAGTACAGATCAGGATGATCTAGTTCATTTAAAAGAAAAAGTACTGCTGTTGCCTCAGGTTGAAAAAAAGCATCCTTTTAAATGTTCTCTCTCTCTCTCTCCATTGATGCTTAAAAAGCCACTCTCAACTGTAAACAAATCCTTGCTCTTATTTTACCACATTTAACGCTACTTTAAAAAAGTATTCCATCCGTGTATATACTTTCTTTAAAAAAAAGAGTTAGAGAGATACATAATGAAATGTGGTTTTTAGACTCCATCTCCTAATTTGAATGCTTGAGAGCCACAGTGTATTTGCAAAGAAACAAATCTCATAAAATCTCATTGCAATAAAATAAAAATAAATTGAATACAGGCTTCCTTTCTACCACCCTCTTTATTTTATTTTTGTTCTCTTCAAGTAGGACTTCTAACACATCTATTTAAGCATTTAGTTCAAACTGCTATGTCTAGGGCCTATTTCCCAATTAAAACTGAGATACATACTTGAAACAGTCAAATGATACTAAGCCTATTTGTTTTGGGCACATTATTACTTACTACTAACACCTACATTGTAGATCCTTTATAATGTGACTCAGAGGACTGCTCATAATACAATCAAGGGTTAGACCCCCTACCCCCACCCTTTTTTTTATTATTACATATCCCACTGTAGCCTCAATATAATGCAGATTCACTTATAGTGAGGTCAAATATCTTGGCCACCAATGTTGGCATGTTATGGGATCTATAGTGCATAGAAATTGGGCCACATTAACAAATATTTCTCCGAGGCCTCATTTGTAAACAGACACATGGGATTTTCAATTCATTATTTAAAATCCGGCAATAGTAATGCTACCTGGACCGCAGTGAATCAAGTAGTAAAGCCTCGCGTTTGCAGTACCTTTATAGTTCCGTGATGGCTATCCAGTTTACCTCTTATTGCAGTAAAACAAAGCAAAATATGTTTCTGGTTTATTTACAGAATATGACTCAGGGTTATGTTCCAGATTTTAGGTCACGGTCTTAGGAGGTCCATCTTCTATGTATTCTGAATTTAAAAGGATGTTCTACTGGTTAAATATTAGGGAAGGTCTTTTACGATTAGGGCACCTCAACTGTGAAATGCTCTGAGGACCTCCATAATGAGTCAGATTTAAAAAGAAGTTAGATGCACTTGTTTAGATGCACCTTTAGGTTAGTTGTTAGTGATAAGGAAGTAGGATTATGAGTTTGCATTGGGAGCTGAATGGTGTTTTTATGCTTTATTGTTTTATTATATTTTAAACCACAGGGAGCTGACTGTAATCTGTGGTCTATAAATATAAATTAAATAAATAGAAACAAGAAGTGCCAATGTGAAAGGTGGGGGGGAATTGCAGATTTGAACCCTAGCTTTCAATCTATTGCTCCCCACCACCATGGGGATCATTCCTTTCCAAATAAAAGAGAGACACAGTTTAAAGTTGTACAGCAGATCACAATATGTCAAACGTTTACTTTCTAATTGTTCAGAGGCAAATGTGTTCAACAGTAAGAATTCCTAACTAGTACAATTTTATTTGGCACTGTGGGGGGGGGGGGGAAGAGACAAACTCATTACTGATAAAACTTGCATTTGACAGCTTACTTAATTTTACTAAAGGCTATAATTTCTCAAAATTTATGTTTAAAGACTTTATTCAACTGGTTTTATACATAATCCATGTTTGGTCTCTATTTTTTGTACTTAAAAAAATAAAGAACTATTAGAACACTTAGGTTTGCTATAGAATTCTGATTTAATTCGGGCTCAGTAAAAAGTAGGGTTCATTTGGGGAGCGGGAGCAGGGAAGCACCTCAGTTTCATTCGCTCATCGCTGCTGCCACTTTTAACATGCAGTTGAAAGAAAGAGCCACACATTAGGGGTTATTTTAGAAGTCTTACTCACAATTTCAGAAAGGGATTCGTTTACACGTGGATGTCCATAATATGTAGAAATTGCATGGGGAGGGTGTTGAGGCTGTAGTTTGGGGGCACGGCCCAGACCATTAAAACACATGTGTTTTTCCCATCTCATAAAGGGAATATACACACAGAACTTAAAATTCCACATCAGGATTTGCATCTGCTCCCTCGCACACAGGCTTTCAGAAAGTGCTCATTTTGGCTAGCCCTTTAAAGCAGAGATTCAGGGAGTTATTTTCCTTAAGTCCCCTTTGTTTATGTCTCCCTCCAAACTGAAAATAAAAAGGATTGTGGCCTTTGGATTTAATTAGCAGCATTTAAATATATAGGTTTACAGAATACCAACTTACACGTACAAGTTCTGCCATTTATATGCGTAAATTGCAAAATATCGGCTTACATGTGTAAGCTGCCGAGTTGTCACCACAGATCTTTCCCCATATGTCGATTTGTAAAAACAGCTCCTCTGGCTCTACATGTCAACAAATACAGAGGAACTCCTGGCATGGCCTTATAAATATTTTACAAAAGGCTCCATGCTTGACAGTCTTTTCTAAATTGCTATGTATGTCCTGACTTTGACAGCTCAATTCTGATCTCCATATACTATCTAAAATAAGCCTTTACAGCCCTGCTGTTTCCTGAACTTAATTCGATTTTAATTGCTGGGCAAGAAGCCTACGAGGGGGAAAATTTTAAAAGATTTTTCCATATGTAAAACATATTTTACACACCAAAAATGACTGTTATGAAACTGTGGGTGGGTATACCTGTGTAACAAGCACACTACATGATCGGGCCTACTTTTCTGTGACCTATGTGCGTTTCTGGGAGCATAATGTCAATGCAGCTGTGATGCACCTAGGGCTTCTATTCCTAGGTGTTTATAAATTGTAAATTTTGGTGCTTATTTAATGGCTATTAGGTGTTTTTTCAGGGTACAAAAAAAAATTGTGTTTATCATTGGTTTTGCCCCACAGGTACTATTGCAGAGTACCTTTCCCAGTGGACTTCAACATGTATGTTTGTGACATTTAGGAGACACAAATCCTGAGTGGATGATACAACCAAGGCAGGAGAAAGGTGAAAAAGTACAGTACAGGGGAAGAGGTGTTTTTCCAGTGTTTTATCCAATAAACAACTTTTTTTTTTGCATTGGGAGTATTTTATCAGTGTTTAATGGTTAACACCTAAAATCAGAAATCCCATTTATAAAATGTGTACATGTGCATAGATTGCACATACACATTTACACCTTTTTTGGAGCAAATGTAAACTTGTGTGAGAGGATTTCTTCACCACTAAGGGGGGTCTTTGACTAAATGGCACTGGCTGGCAGCAGATGCCTGGCGCAAGTTAAATGCGCACCTTACCCACGCATCAGCAGCTAGCTTGGAGCCATGAATTAGCATGGGCCGATTCGCATGCTAAGTGTGCGTTCCACTTTAGGGATGTGAGTAGAACAGGGGCTGAGAGCGGACCTGGTGAGCTCTGCACAGTTAGCCCATTGCACGCTGTGTCCAATGCATTAGCATGGACTTACAGTACAGCACATCACTACATGGAGCTAAGGGTACCTGCACTGAAGCAGCACGTTAACCACCAGGGAAATACTTTCCACACCCCTGACAGCATGGTAGTGTTGCACCTAACACACCACAGTTTTGGCACTTTTGATGCGTTAGGTGCAATACCATAGTGTCCTTTAGGAAAAGGACCCCTAAATAAAGACAAGCATAAAAAAGGTGCCTTTTTGGACATTTCGCCTAAGTGTCCCATTATGAAATTACCCCTGAAAATCCAAAACAACAGTCTTGCCATCATGGCTTTAAATATATTAGAGCAATGTCTGTCTATTTATTTATTTATTTAGCTAGCCAGTTTTGTATACCACCTTTTCCTTCAATCAAAGTGGTTAGGGACATAACAAGGGGTCTACATTGAACGGAGGGTGACCAGACAGACATATAATTCTGGGGGTTGAGCCCAGATCTGAGTCGTTGGTGGTTGGTGTCTGTGTCGGTGGTGATTGAGTTATGGGGCTTCTTCAAATGATTCCATGAACAGGTGAGTTTTAAAGGATTTGCGGAAGTCCTTGAGGTCTTTTTGTGCTCGCAGATCCTCAAGGAGGGAGTTCCATAGATCCAATGCCGAGAGTGATAACGCCCTTCTGGATGTTGCTTGCTTTGTCCTGTGGTATCCGGCTGGGGTGCGGAGTCTACTGCTGCCTTGGGTTCACCTAGGTCTGATGCTTGTGTCTTTAGTTATCAAGGTTTGTAGAACCTCTGCTGAGCAGTGGTGTATGATCTTGAAGATGGCTAGTGTAGCCTTGAATTTTGTCCGTGCAATTACAGGTAGCCAGTGCAACTGTCGGAGTACCGGTGTTATGTGCTCGTATTTGGCTGTGCCTGTGATTATGCGAGCCGCAGTATTTTGAACCATTTGAAGTGGGTGCACAGTTTGCTTTGGTAACCCCTGGTATAAGGAATTTCCATAGTCCAATATGGGGGGTGATGACTGCCTGGCATACAGTACAGAAGTGGTCTTGGCTGAGGAGTGGCTTGAGTTGCCTGATGATCTTTAAACGGCGGTATGCTTTTGCTGCAGTCTTGTTTATGTGGGATTGGAGATTAAGGTTCTTGTCCAGGGTGACACCTAGATATTTTACTTCATCCTTTGTTGTTATTGTCCTGTGTAGTATTTTGATTTCTTGAGGTGGCTTGAATGTTGTGCTTCTGTAAATGAACATTGCTTCAGTTTTGTCAAAGTTCACCTTGAGGTTGTGGTTGGTGAGCCAGGTGTTCATGTGTTCAAGGCACTTGGTCATTGGGGTTATGTCAGGGGCGCTCAGGTCAATTGGGATGTACACCATGATATCGTCTGTGTATAGGTGATATTGTATGCTGTGTTGTCTGATGATACTGCATATAGGTTGTATATAGATGTTGAAAAGAATTGATGATAGGGCCGAACCCTGTGGTATTCCTTGCGTGGTGGGAAACTTGGTTGATCTTTTCTCTCCGCATTTTACTTGCTGTGTTCGGTTGCTTAGGTAGGAGGTGAACCATTTCATTGTGTTGTTGCGTAGTCCAATTTCTTGGAGTCTCTGTAAGTGTATGGAGTGTGATACTGTGTCAAAGGCAGCTGAGATGTCGATGAAAATTAGTAGGAAACCGTTTTTTTATATTATCCAGTCCTCTCAGAAGGTTGTCGAAGAGGGAGGTGAGTAGGGTTTCTATGTTGTGATGCGGTTTGAAGCAGTGTTGGTGCACGTCCAGTGGAGCATGTAGGTCCACGTGATCCTGTAGTTGTCTTTGTACAACTTTCTCAATGATTTTTGAGATGAATGGCAAGCTTGAGATTGGACAGTAGGATTTTGGATCAGAGGTGTTTGACATGTTACCTTTGAGGATTGGTCGTATAGTGGCTTGTTTAGTACCTGTGGCAGGTGTCCTTGTTGTAGGGACTCCTTCACAATTTTGTGTAGGTGGTGGCTTAGTTGGTCCTTGGAGGCCTTGATCCATTCCACTAGGCATGGGTCAGCTGGTGAGGTTGTCGTGTTGAGGGTGCCCATAATATCTTTTATTTGCTGCTTTATTGGAACAGAAAAGTCATTCCAGGTTTGGTGAGATTGTTCACAGGTCTGGGACTCCATCGTTGTTGGGTCAAGTTCTTCGGTGGGCATGGCGTGAGCTGAAGTTGTGTTCTTATTTATCATGTAGTTTGTGAATTCCTGTGGGTCTAATTGGTGTCCACTGTGGAGCGGGGTGTCTTTTGTGAGTTGTTGCATTATGTCGAACTGTTCTCTTGGCTTGTTGGCTGCTTTCAGGATTAGGTTGGTGTGGTTGTGTTGCTTGTGTTTGTTGATCAGGTCATTGTAGGCGTGTTGTTCGGTTCTGTATTGGAGTGCTGCCTCCAGTGAATCAGTGCGTCTCCATTTTCTTTCTAGCCTTCTCAGCATGCGTTTTGATTCCCGAATCTCATTTGAGTACCAGGGAGCGCTGTTTTTTCTTTGGGTGTGTGTCTTTTCCTTGTTCGTTGCTGATGCAGCTTTGGATAGGGTGGAGTTGCATTGTCATCTTGTTTATCATTATGCTGGCTTTTAACAACATGATCTATCCACTTGTCCCCAGTAGTGAGCAAATGAGGGGGGAGGAGAGGTAGCCCCAGGGCCGGTGCTGCCCTTCAAAACATCAGAGCAGTTTACAATAAAACAATAAGCCCATGAAATTTGAAAAGAACATCTATAAAGTAGTATGAATGTCTGCTTTTCTATGATTAAGTACAAGGAAAATGGACACGTAGAAGGAAGAAAGGAGTGGCAGGGTATGAGGGGAGGAAAGCAGGCAATACAGAATGGAAGTTACAGCATTTTGAAAAAGTGGCAACTTTCTGGGGTGGAAACCAACTCTTGGGGGGGTGTTTACTAAAGTGCACTAGGGTTTTGGAGGTATCGCATGTTTAGGTAGATATTAATATAAATGTGCGATATGTGAAAAATTCACACTCTACCTCTTGGGGGCATGTACAGCAAGAGCTTGGCAGATACGGCACCAATTTAGACCTTAACTGTGCCAATGGCAACACTGATGCACTTAATGCCATCGATCGAGGGCCGGCCCAAGGGTTTCTGTTGCCCTAGGCAGAAATCCTGGCCTCATCCCCCCCCACCAGCTGCCGCCGATTCTGTTTCGGGAGGGGGAGGCAGCAGCGGCAGCATTTCCAAAAGCAGCAGCTTTTTGCCACCACTTTTAGAAATACTGCTGATGCCCACGTCCCGTCCCCCCCAAACGGAATCGGCAGCAGCTAGGGGAAGGTGGGGTGCCACCTAGCTCACCAGCCAGTCCTGCGTTAAGTGCATCAATGCAACCTACAACATTGACAGTGAATACATGTTAGCAATGCTCATGTTAACCCACGTGCAGACCACCCATGCTCCATCCCTACCGCACTCACTTCCCCCCCCGGCACATGCTAAACAAATAGCACCAAATTCACCTGCACTTTTATCACAGGCCATTAGCTCACGGTCAGGCCTACATAGCTTAGTAAACACACCTCTAGGTCTTCTATAACATAGATGAGGAGCTAAAAATTTTGACTTATTACTGACTTTTCAAGTTTTGCTCCCCATCAATGTTCTCAGGATTCAGACTAATCACCTTTGGATGTACCAGGCCTGGCTGCTGCCATAAAGGTGTTTGAAATTAACACATTAAGGAAGATCCTTTAATACCTGCTCAAGTAACTCTGAAGTACAACATACGTAAACCCAGCAGGACATGTCAGCCAAAGAGAGGTAAGAGTTGAATATTTCTTAGAAATTACTTAAATATATTACTGCTATTGGGCTAAGTAGCACTGCCCTCCTGTGAGCTCTGTGTAATTGGCTGCACTTTCAGGAGCTTATTTCCTATGTCAACCGTTACAGGGGTCATTATGTAGGTCTCATGCAGATGTTGCACCAAGTTTCAAATGGAAATAACATGCATGCTCTTACTCTACCCAAAGTCCATGTGCACATTTACACATGCTGTTCACACATACCAACTTTGAAGTACAAACTGTATCCCAAGTCTGCCCTGGAAACATTTCTGCATGTTCAACAGAGGCCACCAGAGCAGTTAAAGTGGCTGGCCATCGCCACTTTAAATCCTGCCTGGCAGCCAGCAGCATTCAACATCCGGCTGCCCAGTTAGCATTTTAGCTAACCCGTCACTGGCGATATTCAGCCGCTAGCTGGAGAGCTAAACTGGCTCTAGTTAGGCAGAAAAGGGCTCTCCAGACTTTAGCCAGCTAGCGGCTGACTATCGCTGCTGATCAGCTAACCTATGTTGCTGCACCCACAATACCTCGGCATTAAGTGGTGGGGGGGGGATATTCAGTGATACTAAGTGTTTTAGTGCTGCTGAATTTCTCACCGAGCATGGTTTGCCGGTTAGCAGGTATGCTAATCCGCTTTGAATATGCTCCTCCATGTGCCTGCTTTTACATGCATATAATCCGAACAATTTTATGTCATTTCTGCACATAAACCTCTCTTCTATGCAAGAAAATGCCTTGAGCTGATGTCCTTTCCTTATCTAAAATATTCTTGCCAAGTTCCTAAAATTCCCATTACCAAAGACACTGGTACTATCAGAAGCTAATGAGGGGAAGGGTTGTTTTTAAAAAGCTTTCTAATTCTCACATCAGTGGAAAGATGGATCTAACTTTTACTGTTAGCTTCAGGGCATGTTAACTGATCACTGCCTGACTAATGAAAATCCCCATTTCTGAGTCACATTTCAGGTTCGGTCTTTAGTAAACTAGTACCACCTTCTCAACAAAGTCTTATACAGTAGTTATAATGGCAATATATAGTTTGATATCATGTTAATTAATCCATGCAAATTAATCTATGAATAGTTTGCTAAAAAATTCTCACTCTCAAAAAGCATGGCCTCCCAGCAGTCATTGTGCAGCAAGGTAAGATCTTGAAGGGCATAGGGTAGGAGTGGCTGTTTCCACAGTTCTAGTAGTAATACTTGAAAATCAGGTAAACGTTTAAGACTGAATAATGTATTGAGAGTTGCTATGAAAGTCTGCCATTAACATGCATAGCATGAATTCCACAATGCACTGCAGCATACGCAGACAGAGGGGTAACTTGCACCTGTCTGAAATGTCAGTAATTTAGCCATATACATTACCTTACAGGGCTAGAAAAATTCATTATGGAAAGAAAAAAATAATTTAAAGGTCAAAATTCTCTGTCTCAATAAATATTGACACAGAAAACAGCCACTGACACAGCCTTGAGGACACATCCATACTAATTCTTAAATGATTTTCTGACAACTACTTAATCAAAAACATGAAATGTGCATTTCAGGCAAAAGCCACTCTGATGTATGTTTCGATTCAGCTAAGCTCTTTAACTAAGCTCTTTCATTGCTCTTTAGGGAAACCTGGAATTGTCTGTACCAACATAAAAGAAAGGGAAGCATGAATCTTTTCAAAAACAAAGATAATCTGGTACAAGGAGCTTCTGTCCCAATCTTCAGAAAGTAAAGAGGAAATTCCTCCAAGGACCGCAGACAGGAAAGTATACTGCTCCAATAGAAGCTGGGTACTATGTCCATACTACCAGCAAATTATATGAGGCAGAAACAGGAAAGGGGTGAGTGAAGAAAAATAAGATAGCATGATACAACTCCTTAAAGGTTTACTGTTCTCCTAACTCCTCAATCAGTTTGCATCCTTATCAAAAAAGAAAATAGCTTTAATTATAATCAACTCTTCTGTTTCAGGGTTGATCGCACAAAGTTAAATAGTTCCTGTGAAATGACAAAAGACTTAAGTGGAACAGACATAGATCTTCCCACCTGCAGAATGCAGTCAGGGCCCCAGGGTGACATGATTCTTCAGTGGTAAGTTCTTTGATATAAAAGGGGGGCTAGTAACTAAAGTGCACTTGACATTAACATGTGCTAAAGTAACCTGTGTTACAGTAAATTAGCACGTCTTGTGTTACTCAATGAGACCTAGTTACTAATACGCATGAACAGTGAATTGACATGTGTTAAAGTTAGCGCATCCTAGTAACGAGCCCCCGAAATTCATTGCATGCTGCTAAGGATCTTTAGAAATTCTTGAAAAAGTAAAATATATTGCACCAAATGTTCTTCAACTGAAGTTATTTTGTGCACACCAGAAATAAGATCAGACCTCAATTTTAATTACTATCTGCTTACGAACACCCTATTATATATGCTAGTGCTGGAAGCGTTTTCATGTCACTGTGCTGGACTCTGCTCTGCTAGTTAGTACTGAATTGTTTTGAGCTATTAGGGCTTCCGTACTAGTGAATGTATTTGTTACCTGTTTCCCCATTTGTGTGCATGTTATTTGCTGGCTGCTTCCAGCTGTTGCCTTGTTAATATAAAAAAGCAATGCTAGTTTACTACTCTTAGAAAAAGACACCACCTAGTCTTAAAAATAAAATGGGGTCAATTTTTAAGTGGCAGCATTTAAATAAACACAAAATGGCACAGCAGGGAAGATCCAAAGAGTAGCTCAGTAAGTTTTATTAACTATGACCCAACCCGGTCATGTTTCGGCAATACACACCTGCATCAGGGGTCATACTATAACTATAGAACCCTTATTATACATTTAGGGAATCTGTGTAAATGAATTGCCGGCATCTCATAAAAGTGTATTTGCCATGAGGAGAAATTCTTGAGGTTCGACATTTTATGCAGTGTTTGAAAATAAATTGATAGCAGACTTATGTGTTCATCAGCCGCTAGTAAATATACAAGTCTGTTTGATATCAGCCCAAATAACATGCAATTTCCTACAGTGAGTTCAATGTATGATGCAACACAATTCCTATCAGAATTCAAAATTTAAAAAATGTCCTAAATAGAATTGCTGAGCACATCAATTTAACAGCTGGCAATACTCTACTAAAATAAAGCAAGAACTTATAACTTTCTGAAAATTAGTGGCCTTTTTACTAAAAGCCACGAAGATTTTGCAAATTACTGTGAGTTACCAATACATGTTAAATGCAAAGCCTCTGCATTAGCTCTCATGAGCATGACCGGTATGTTCCTAGCAGCAAACACACATTGGGGTACACTAATAAGCAGCAAAGTACTGTAACACCTATGTGGGGGTGCCATGATACACTCACCCACTACTGTGCTGGCCATGCCCATGCTCCACCACTACTCACCACTGTCAGTAGCATGCAAGCACCAGATAACATGCATTTCAGCAGTTGGTAGTTGGCCTGCCCACACATTAGGGTTCACTGCACCATTACCACTCGATAAAACACGTGTTGACTTTAGTGGCATTTAGTAAAAGGGCCTCTTAATCAATGTAATATGAGAACAGTTGAAGTTTGAAGAATGATTGACAGCTACAATGAAGGCACTCTTTGCAAATAAGAAAAGCCATGGACCCAAATTATTACGGGTTGGTAATTCAGGCACAGAAGGGCTGTTTGGAGGTTTTGTGCTTGCTGTAACCAGACACATATAGAGCACAGTTACTTACCTGTAACAGGTGATCTCTGGGAACAGCAGGAATTAGTCCTCACATATGGGTACGTCGGTACCGACGGAGCCTGCGCGGGAAAGCTCCCCAGCTTCCCAGAAGGAAGCTTTTGGGGCCTCCCACTGCACATGCGCGCTGCCTTCCCGCCTTCCTGACCAGCTCTCCTCAGTTCGAGTTTATAGCTGAGACAATAGAGAGAGGAAAGGAAGATAGATAGAAGATACAACTCCTAGGGGAGGTGGGTGGGTTGTGAGGACTAATTCCTGCTGTTCCCAGAGATCACCTGTTACAGGTAAGTAACTGTGCTATCTCCAGGAACAAGCAGGAATAAGTCCTCACATATGGGGACTCCCTAGCTAAGATGCCTGGGAGATCCCGTTCCAAGGGTTCGCCATCTTCGTATGGATCTCAGGCATCCATCCTGGGAAGGTGGGCAGGAGTTGTTCAAGTATGGAACAGGTGTTTGAGGACAGCCTGACCAAACAAGGCATCCCGGCGGGAGACCTTGTCCAAGCAGTAATGGGCTGTGAAGGTATGAACCGAGGCCCATGTGGCGGCTCGACAGATCTGATCTATGGAGACAGAGTGAAGATGAGCCATAGAAGTGGCCATGGCCCTCACATTGTGAGCTGTGACATGGCCTTCCAGAGAAATATTCTTACTCTGGTAAGCAAAGGAAATACACTGAGCAATCCAATTGGAAAGTGTACGTTTGGAGACTGGAAGTCCCAAATGAGAAGGATCAAAAGCCACGAAAAGTTGGGAAGACTTTCGATGTGGCTGAGTCCTGTTGAGGTAAAAGGCAAGAGCTCTTTTACAATCTAAAGTATGAAGGTTCCTCTCTGCACTGGATGCATGAGGAGCTGGAAAAAAGACAGGTAGATATACCTCCTGATTAAGATGAAAAGGCGAGACCACTTTGGGCATAAAGTGGGGATTCGTCCTTAGGACCACCTTATCATGATGAAACCTGGTATAAGGTGGATGAGCCACTAAGGCCTGTAGTTCACTGATGCGGCGAGCCAAAGTGACTGCAATAAGGAAAAGGACCTTCCAGGAAAGAAATTTCAAGGAGGTAGAAACCAACGGTTCAAAAGGTGGCTTCATAAGCTGACCTAGAACTAGGTTCAAGTCCCATGCTACCGGAGGAGGTCGGATGGGAGGCTTAGTTAGAGTCAGGCCTCTCATGAATCTTGCAACAAGCGGATGAGAGGAGACAGGTTGTCCATTTATAGGTTTTAAGGATGCTGCAATAGCACTCAAATGGACTCTTACTGAATTCGTCTTAAGGCCTGCATTAGAAAGATGCAGGAGATAGTCTAGTAGAGAATTCAAAGGAAGTGCGAGAGGGTCAAGACCCTGTTGAGCACACCAAATAGAAAAGCGTTTCCATTTGAAAGCATAGGAACGCCTCGTGGAGGGTTTCCTAGAGGCATGAAGGATATCTTTCACTGGTTGAGAAAGATTGAAGTCATGAAGGCTTAGGCCTTCAGTAACCAAGCTCTGAGATGTAGGGACTTGGAGTTTGGGTGCCACAAAGTCCCTTTCTCCTGAGAGAGAAGGTCTGGCGCAGCTCCCAGGTCCAGGGAGGGTCCCTGGGAGAGATGCAGAAGTAGAGGGAACCACACTTGGCGTGGCCAGCGTGGAGCTATGAGGATCATCGATCCGTGATCCCTCTGGAGTTTGAACAGAGTCTTGGGAATCAAAAGAATGGGTGGAAAGGCATATAGGAATTCCTGACCCCAATGCAGGAGAAAGGCATCGTTGGCCTGAGCTCCCTGACACGGAGTCCTGGAACAGAACCGGGGAAGTTTGGCATTCCACGGACTTGCAAAGAGGTCTATGTCCGGGGTTCCCCATTCCTGAAAGATTCTGCCTATCTGGTCCATATGTAGGGACCATTCGTGTGGAAGCAGAACTCGACTGAGTCTGTCTGCCTGAGAGTTTTGAACCCCTGGAAGATATACTGCCAGAAGATAAATTTGATGCTCTCTGGTGAAGGCCCATAATCTGAGAGCTTCGTTGCAAAGCAACAGAGAGCCTGTCCCTCCTTGTTTGTTTACGTAGAACATGGCCACCTGATTGTCTGTCTGAACTAGGACGGTCAGGTTGACAAGGAGGGTATGGAAGACTTTGAGGGCAAAGAAGATTGCTCGCAGTTCCAGGAGGTTGATGTGAAGGGTGGTCTCCTGCGGAGACCAAATACCCTGAGTGGAGAGGGATTGTAGATGGGCTCCCCACCCTGTTTGGGAGGCATCTGTTGTGAGGGTTGCTTGGGGCAACAAAGGTTGGAAGGGGGCCCCCAACAACAGATTCTTGGTGGACATCCACCATTGGAGGGACCAAAACAGACGCTTTGAGGTGAGTATTTGGTCGGAGAGCGCTCCTGATGCTCGAGTCCACTGGGTGGCCAAGGTCCATTGAGCTGCTCTCATATGAAGACGAGCGTAGGGCACCACGTGTACCGTGGAGGCCATGTGGCCCAGAAGTCGCAGCATTTCTCTGGCTGTCAAGTGACTGCTGGAGTGAGCTTGGGAGGCCAAGCACAGCAGACGTTGGCCCCGGACTTGAGGCAGGTAGGCCCTTGCAGTGGTGGTGTCCAACTGGGCCCCTATGAATTCTAGAGACTGAGTAGGGGTAAGTTGAGACTTGGGAAGGTTTACCACCAGTCCCAGATACTGCAGAAGGTGCCTTGTGCGGTCCAGGGAAATCTGGGCCTCTGACTGAGATGGAGCTCGGATGAGCCAGTCGTCCAGATATGGAAATACAAAAATTCCCAGACCTCTTAGAAATGCGGCAACAACTGCCATGCATTTGGTGAACACTCTTGGAGCAGAGGCTAGACCGAAGGGAAGTACTCTGTACTGGAAATGTTTTCCCTGAAACAGAAATCTTAGATATTTTCTGTGGGATGGGTGGATGAGTATATGTGTGTACGCATCCTTGAGATCTAGAGAACAAAGCCAATCCTGACTCTGAAGGTATGGAAGGAGAATGTCTAGAGAAAGCATTTTGAATTTCTCCTTGTACAGAAATTTGTTCAATTCTCTCAGATCTAGGATAGGTCTGAAACCCCCTGTCTTCTTTGTTATGAGAAAATAAGGGGAGTAGAATCCTGTCCCTTGTTGAAGAAGAGGAACCTCTTCTATTGCCCCTTGGGCAAGGAGAGAAGAGACTTCCTGATCCAACAGGTCCAGGAGAAATGGGGGAGAATTGAAGTGCCTCACCATGGTATATGGAGGAAGGTCGGAAAAATGAAGTTTGTAGCCCTCTCTGATGATAGAGAGGGTCCATTGCTCTGATGTGATTTGCTCCCATCTGGGAGCAAAGTGAGCTAACCTTCCGGGAATGGTGAGGGGCTCTGGTTGTTCTAGAGCCAGAAATGTTAAGTTCTCTATGGGCAAGTCAAAACCCCTGAGGGGGTTGAGCCTGCTGAGAAGTGGTAGACGCTGCAGGCTTTGACTTTGCCTGTTTAGGTTGCTGACGTTTAGCAGCAAAACGAGGCTGAGAAGATTGTTGGCCAGTATTTGTAGAAAATCTGGCCTTCTTGTAGTAAGGCCTTTTGAAAGACTTTTTCTTGGCAGGAGTAGAGGTAGACTTAGAAAGTCTATCCAAGGTAGCATTTTCTGCGTCCATTTGAGTGGCTTTAATTTGCCAGTCCTTACCAAATAAGTTCTCACCTGTACAGGGCAGATTGCGTAAGCCATCCAGGACCCAGCGTTCTAGGTCAGAGGCCTGGAGCCAAGCAAGTCGTCGGGCTGCAATAGCAATGCCCGAAGCTCTACCGGCACCCTCAAAGGAATCAAAAGCTGCTCTGTTGGAGAACTTAGAAACATCTAGAAGCTGTTTCACCAGAGAAATGAACTCCTCTTTTCTATCCTCAGGGATAAAGGAGGCAAAATGTCGTATCTTTAGGGCAAGTTCCCTGAGAAACATGCCCATATACAGACTGTAAGAATTAATCCTGGCTATAATCATAGTAGCCTGGAAAATTTTCTTGCCAAAAGAGTCTAGGGTCTTACATTCCCGTCCTGGAGGGGTAGAAGAGTGCCTTTTGGTACTCTTAATCTTTTTCAGTGCAGACTTCACCACAATGGAATGGTGAGGCAACTGAGTCTTTTGAAAACCAGAAGAAGGAGGGACCCGGTACATGGTGTCCAACCTACGAGAATAAGGAGACAACATTAGAGGAGCCTCCCATAAGTCCATCAAGTGTTCTTGAAGGATTTCATGGATAGGCAGGGTGACTGCCTCTTTAGGAACCTTAGGGTATCCTAAAATATCCAATTTCTTTGACCTAGGTTCTTTTTCAGAGGATGTGGTAATAGAAAGTCCTTTAGCTAGTTCAATAATGAAGTCTTGAAAGGACAAATCCTCTGGTGGAGACATTCTCCTCTTTGGGGAAGAGGGGTCTTCATGAAGAACTAGAGACAGCTCATCAGAGTCCTCAGAGGAGTCAAAATCCTCAGAAGAAGCAGAGTATTCTCTATTTGCTTCCGACGCACGATACGCATACCGATCGGTATCGACATCGGGCGTACCGGGTATGGGATCGGTATCGGGTGAAAACCCGGATCCGGCATGCGGAACCGATCTGCATTTGGAAGTCGATGGTCTCGGTTCCGGTATGGGAGACGATACCGGAACCGGACCCGGTACCGCTGAACGCGGTGCGGTACCGAGGGCATCGCAGCATTAATAAAAGCCAGCATGGCCTGCTGCATGGTCTGAACAGTATTGCTCATAGACGCCACTGCTGCCTGGATGTCGGTACCGGTATGGGCCGGTACCCCAGAGCAGTCCAACAGGTGATCAGTCGAGGCCGTGCCATCGATGTCAACCTGTATCCCCATAGATGGTGCTTTGGAAGCCAGAGCTTCCCGCCGGGGTTGTTTGGCTGGGGCAGGATCCTCAGACTCAAAAGTGAGAGCCTCTCGATGCTTTGAAGGAGATTTGCTCTTTGAGGACCTGCCCGCAGAGGGTTTGGTTACCTGAGATCCATCCGGAGAGGAAGACCTGGATGACTGTGATGCTGGATTATCTGAAGCAAACAGCACATGGAATTTGTTGGCCCGGTTCTGCAACCCACGTTTAGACATCTGGGAGCAGGATGGGCAGTCCGGAATGGAGTGGTCAGGTCCCAAACACTTAAGACACCATTCATGGGTGTCTGTGACAGAAATAACAGCACTACACTTGGTACACTTCTTAAAACCAGGGGCTGGTTTCTCCATGAGGAGAATTTGTGTAGGCCTGAGGCCTAACCGAAGTCACCAAGTTGTGCAGAATAAAGATTTTTTTTTTTTTTAAAGAAAGAAAAGAGAGACCAGCGGTACCGGTTTCGGTATGGGGAAGGCAGGTACGCGGTCTAAAGAAACAAACTAAAACAATAATTTCTTCAGCGGTGACAGGAACACGACCTGCTGGCTCCGTGGAAAAAGAGAAACTGAGGAGAGCTGGTCAGGAAGGCGGGAAGGCAGCGCGCATGTGCAGTGGGAGGCCCCAAAAGCTTCCTTCTGGGAAGCTGGGGAGCTTTCCCGCGCAGGCTCCGTCGGTACCGACGTACCCATATGTGAGGACTTATTCCTGCTTGTTCCTGGAGATCAACTCCTACAATCATGCCACTTTCTGTGAAATGATATGAAATTAATTTAAGAGAGACCCCTCAGTCTGGGCATTAGAGTGCATCACAAACACATCCTGTAGCCCTTAGCACCATCATCAGTCTCTATAAATGTGCAATTTTTTAAGATCTTTATTTATGAATTTAAAAATTGCTTATCTTATATCCAATAGTTGTTAAACATCAAATGAGCCTGACATTTATTCATGTTTAAGTCTCTCTCTGAGCCCCTGCTTCAAGAGAATATTTAACCATAGCCTTCTCAGCATTCCCTCTTGTGTACACATTCCTCAGCGATTGTCTGCCGGTGACCAAACGCTCTTCCAACTTTGCTATGGGAAAATCGGAAGGGATATCAGAATTTAAGACAACACAGGATACTTTAGCTAATTAATGTTAATAGGCAGCAAAGTCCAAATTATAACAAAGATGACCATTCAATTTCACTATTGAGACCCTGAGGGGCAACTGCCTGCAGTCTAAAAATCTATTGTTGTTCTCTTAAGTTTAGTAATTGTCCTTGATTACCTCCTTCCCAATGCTTGGGTAACATGATCTATAACATGGCAGGTGAAATCCTTGCTTTATGTTGAGTCCATAAAGTGAGATAGTAAAGGAGTGGATGTAACAGCAGTCTTCAACCTGCTAAAGTGTTCAGTCAAAAACATACCCGAATTTTACGTTTGGTCCACCCAACATAAATAATCTTTGGGCATGTGCTAATTATAAGATAAATTACAAAAGCTGACACACACTTCTGATATCTGGACCGATACATATTAATTTGTCAAAGGATGATTTCAAAATGAACCCGACAAAGTATTACAGCACCATTGACTATGCAAACAAGGCTCATGACTAAAGGTTGTGGGAGAGACTACAATAATTAACTGCAACCGATCCTCAAAATTGTGTCCCTTATGATAAGCCATAATATGAGGGGCAACTCGTAAGATTTTTATGCATAGACAAAAAAAACTTTCCAATGTTGTCGAATTAGTGGAGAAACTCATGATACCATGCATGTATGGCAGCACACATACAAGATGATCCGTTTCAGTCTGTTGCTTGTAATTCAAAACATGATACTGCTGAACATATTTGGCTCTACGATACCCAATGAATATTATCCATCAAGTGTAACTCTGCTGAGCTAACCGCATTTTTAAATCTCTCGCTTTTTCGAAGAACAGTTTTAGTGAAGCAGACTCTTTTTAATCGTAGAAACTTAACAGGAAATATTTTTCTTCAAACGATAAGGATGGGAACTTTGAAACCACAGAAGATATTACAATCAACTGCTTTTCAATATAGGATAATTTGCAACCCATCCTCACCCTTAACTAATTAAAACATCAAGAAACTCAATACACTTGTTGAACACTTTCTTTGAAAATGTGAAGTTGTTGTTAACTGCATTAATCCAGCAATCAAACTCAAAGCTCACTAAGGGGTCCCGACCACAGAAAGAATGTGTCATCCAAGTATCTTTGTCAAAAAATAATTTGTGTAAAAAGCTCAGATTTATATACATGACGTTCTTCAGATTCTGCCATCACAAGGGCAGCTAAGGAAGCACCCATAGCAATACCATGTTGCTGTAAATAAAACTCCATAATAATAAAAATAAATTGAAATTCAATAGCAATTGTAGAAGCTCCCAACAGAAACTATGAAGAGATCCAATGCTGCGTCAAAGACAGTGAAATATTGAAGCACCACTTCTAATGCTCGCTGTTGAGGAATCACTATAGATAGATATAGATATAGATAGAGTTCACATCCATGGTAATGAAAATTAGAGAATCTTCTGGACATTGAATAGTGGCAAAGTATCTTGAACATATCATGACATTTGTGATGCCAACAGACTCAAGAACACATCTACAAACTTAGAAAGTAGTTCCAATACAGTGCCTCTCAATACCACAACTGGACATCCAGATGGAGAATTCAGATCTTTATGCACTTTAGGGAGTATGTAAACAAAAGGGGTTTTAGGATGCTGTTCCAAAAGATATTCAATTGCCTTATCCAATAAGCCCTGAGCTTTCAAAGAATCTTCTACGTTCTTAATCTGTTTAGATAGCTCATGAAGATATGACATTTAGCCCTTTAGTATCTCACTTTGTGAACTGTCAACATAACAGCAAGGATTTTAGCTGGCGTGTTATGAATCATGTACCCGAGCATCGGAAAGGAGGTAATTGTGAATTACTACACATAAGAGAATGACAGTGGATTTTTAGACTGCAGGCGGTTGCCCCTCATGGTCTTAATAGTGAAATTGAATGGTCATCTTTATTATAATTTGGACTTTGCTGCCTATTAACATTAATTAGCTAAAGTATCCTGTGTTGTCTTAAATTCTGATGTCACTTCCGTTTTCCCCCACAGTGAATTTGGAAGCGTGTTTGGTCACTGGCAGACAATTGCTGAGGGATGTGTACACAAGAGGGAATGCTGAGGTGGCTATGGTTAAATATTCCCCTGAAGCAGGGGCTCCGAGGGAGCCTTAAACATGAATTCATGTCAGGCTCATTGGATGTTTTAACAACGATATGATATAAGTGATTTTACATGCAAAATATAAAGATATTTAAAAAATGCACATTTATAGAGACCGATGAACATGCTAAGGGTTACGGGACGTGTCTGCGAACATGGTAGTGCTAGACTGAGGGTCTCTTTAAATTAAATGTCATATCAGTTCACATAAAGTGGCATGATTATTGTAGGAGCTGAAGATCATATTGGTTTGCAGCAGTAACAAGACACCACCTATAATGCAGAAATTAACTAGAAAAGAGTGAACCAGTGAGAATCAATCTAAACTACATTTGAACCATGGCTAATGAAGAGTCAAGTAATTCAATTCAGATAAATCCAAGCAAGCTGCAAGGCAATTTGAAATGTTTTTACTTTTTTTTTTATTACATCCAGTCATGTTCAGGGCAAGTTGTCATATTAACCCATTTTAGGGTTTCTTGATCTGGTTTGGATGCAGTTATTCTTGAATTCCTAATTAAACCTAAAAGTTTAAAAAAGTGCAGTACCTTTAAATTATTTTAATAGTTCAGATTTGTGAATATCTGCTTGAAAAGCAGCATATCAAGCAATTAAACTAAACTAAATCAAACAAATCCAAATAAGTCATGGTTAAGAAAAAAACGGGTGAGAAGTAGGTCCAAATTGACTGTCTATCTTTGTAAATTCAAGTCAAATATTGACTGGACAAAGTGTTACGGAAGAGGTTAACCAAGTCCTGAAACTATCAGACTAAAACAGGTAAGTTCAGCACTCAATACCCCAGAACGCCAAGACCATTACCACAGATGGTAAAACTGTGAAACAAGGAAAGAGAATTTAGTCAGTCAACCAATTCTTCCCTTTTCAGCATCTACAAATCTCTTCTGCATTGCATGTAATGATATGGAGGGTCAGACGGTATGAATTGGATATGATAAGGTTAACATAATACTTGGTGCATTTTATTGGTAATGAAAGACTCGCATTTGATAAACTGTAATTTTCAAACTGGGCAGGTTTTATGTTCTCTGTTTTACAAAAATCCTAGATCACCACCAATTCAACAGATTCTTCCTCTGACCTCTGTATCTCCCACATCAGACCTCCCACAAACACAGTCTCTCTCCTCCACCCCCAAAAAGAAACACATTTTTGCCTCCCCACAGGCTGATATGATTTCAGGCAAAGGAAGAAAGCGGGAGGTCAAGACAAGTCATATCAGAGAAAGAAAACCCTATACCCTACAAAGCTTTTCTTGGCCAGTGATACGACTATAAATATTGTACTCTAAATTCTGTACAAGAAAAAAAAATCACCAGAGCAGTAATATTGTCTAGAAATATTCACAAACTCTGTTTGCTTCAAAACCATTTAGAATAAACATGTTTTCACTTGTCTTCTTCCCACCCAGGGTGCGATATGGGAGTGGCACTCCTTAAACTCAACTGCAAGATCTAAACAGTCTAAGAGAAAACAGCATGCAATGTAAGTTTAACCTTACAAACATAAATGTAGTATTTTTCTTTAACACATTTCTCATCTTCTTCACAGCATTTCCTTTCCTTCTCTTATAGACGACGTGGCTTCATTTTCATCCACTTTAAACCTTTGGCTGCACGCTGGTGATCCCTGTAATAGAGTCCATTGCTAAAGTTCAGTGCTGGGTTTCCTAACGAAAGTCCGATGCAAACGGTTTTCCTCTCCAATGCTGTAAGAAAGCAACATGCAAATAATTTGTGTGCAAAAGGTCTGCGCTAAACAAGAGGAGCATGCTAGATGCACGCTTACATGGGTCTGCATTAGCAGCACCTAGATCTCGTGCGCAACAAAAAAAAAAAAAAAAAGCTGTTCGGCACTTGTGCAGGTGTTGGAGTGCTCTCTCGCAAATAAACAGCAGTATCAGTCTGCACAGAAGCTCTGTTCAGAATAATATTGGTGTTCATAAGCACCAGTATTACTCTGCATAGGATAACATTGATTTTATGTGCCATACTGCACTCCAGCATCTGTGCATAACATTGTTCCACGACACCTCTTCAGCTCCTCATCCCCTACTGTTCTTACAAATGTTACAGGTTTTGTACACTCCAGATAAAAAGAAAATGGGCGTAAATTCCTCACTAGTAATGACCGCAGACCTATCAGCTAACACTTTTTGCCTTCTCAGACCTTGCATTAAAATCCCAGCATTGAGCTCAGCCTTCCGAGAAGGCCTCTGCATTTGCGCTGAATAGCTAATTGCTTCACTACCATGGATTTAAGGGTGTTGTGCGTGGCTGTCTACTCAAGGCTTTGGCCACAGTTAGCTCATGGTAGAGCAAGAACTGAGCTAACCTGTGCACAGTCTAGGCACGTCAGTGCTTCGGCCTACCAGCGTGGTACTGTATATACTGTAGAAATTAAGACTTTCTGAAGCTTAACGGCATCTTGCAGGAGTGAAATAAAAGACTGGGGGCTAGTGCAAAGGAATTAGTTTCCTTAGGCTAACCTTAAGTCTTATGCCCCCCCTCCCCAACCTTAAGTCTTATGCCCCCCTTCCCCAGTTATTTTTCAGGGACCTAGACCCTCCATGAAAATATTCATAATTAAATGCAAGACGCCAGCACTACCCGTCCCAGAATAATCCTGCAAAACATGCAAAACTGAACATCATATCTTTCGATTTTAAATTGTGTGTTTTGCATAGTTGTGTGCATAATTGTATTTCTTTATATATTTTAAAGCACTTTTATACTAAGGGAAGGGTCCAGAAACCATTTACCGGACATGAGGTGGCATTTTAGAAGGGATGCCTAGGAAAAATCTAGATCGTCCAGAGCAGAACATCCAAAAACCAAGGGAGTGGCAGCCATGCCTTCTGAAACCGCTCCGTCTCCACCCCAAAAAATGAATGTCCCAATAACCTGTTCTGGAGACAGGCACCACACAGACAGCAAGGCCAGATGTAGGCCATTTCACAAAATGTAGACGCTGCCACAGTGCACGCCCACAGAACCAGGTAGTTAGACGCCCCAGCCTAAGTAGGTCAGACGGTGGGCATCTTATGTTATAAGACTAGCACATCCTGCCCTGCCATTACAGATGCTCAGATGTGTGGCCCTGGAGCAGTAATAGGTATGGGGGTTGGGCTAAATGGCCAATTATCCCAATGGAGAAAGGTGAATAGTGGTGTACCCCAGGGATCTGTGCTGGGTCTGCCGCTTTTTGAGATATTCATAAATGACCTGGAAAGTGGAAGAACGAGTGAGGTTATCAAATTTGCAGATGACACCAAACTATTTAAAGTTGTTAAAACCCAAGAGGATTGTGGAAAATTGCAAGAGGATCTTGATAAATTGGAAGACTGGGCATCAAAATGGCAGATGAAATTTAATGTGGACAAGTGCAACGTTATGCACCTAGGGAAGAACAACCCAAACTATGGTTACACGATGCAAGGTTCCACATTAGGAACCACCACCCAGGAAAAAGATTTAGACGTCATTGTGGATAACATGTTAAAACCCTCAGCCCAGTGTGCAGCGGCAGCCAAGAGAGCAAATAGAATGCTAGGTATCATAAGGAAAGGAATGGAAAATAAAACAAAAGATATTATAATGCCTCTATACCATTCCATGGTGAGACCACACCTTGAATATTGTGTGCAATTCTGGTTGCCGTATCTTAAAAAGGATATAGAGTTATTAGAAAAGGTTCAGAGAAGAGCCACCAAAATGGTAAAGGGGATGGAAGGATACTCCTATGAAGAAAGGCTAAAAGGGTTAGGGCTCTTTAACCTGGAAAAGAGACAGCTGAGGGGAGATATGATAGAAGTCTATAAATTAATGAACGGAGTGGAACGGGTAAACATAGATCGATTCTTTACGTTAGCATACAGAAAGACTAGGGGACATGCAATGAAGTTACAGGGTAAACTATTTAAGACTAATAAAAGAAAATATTTTTTCATTCAACGTGTAATCAAACTCTGGAATTTGTTACCGGAGGATGTAGTAAAGGCCCTTAGTGTAGCTGGGTTTAAAAAAAGGTTTGGACAAGTTCCTGGAGGAAAGGTCCATACACCATTATTAAGAAGGGACACAGGATATCAATGCTTGACCCAGTTCAAGCATTGTGGAACCTGTGTCTTTTGGGGAAACTGCTAGGTACGTATGACGTAGATTGGCCACTGTTGGAAACAGGATACTGGGCTTGATGGACCTTGGTCTGACCCAGTATGGCATATCTTATGTTCTTATGAGTATATATTTATAGATAGTATTTCCTGGCTGACAAAACCTAACCAATAACTGGTCAATACCAGAGTGAAGAGAGTAACGACAAAACAATATGTATAATGACTCCACCATACTACCAAAGCTCACATCAGGTACTAACAAATTTTAAAAGCAAGAAGGAAGGAAAAAGAGCCTCAGAATCCAAGGTGACATAAACCCAGCTTCAATACCATGAAGCATACCTTCCAACATATCATAGGCCCATTATACCTCCTTCCAGCCCTTAAAAACAATCTTAAAACAATCTGCAAATGTTTTCCTTTTTTCTCTTTTTCTCACATCATTACAAGGTAGTTGTTGTTATGGAAGGACAGACTAGATGGGCCTTGTGGTCTTTTTCTGTCATCATGTTTCTATGTTTCTATGTAACAAAGGTTCACAAAACAAGCTTTAAATTGCCAAAAAACACGACACAAAAAGCACTTATCTCAAAAGGCACATTACTGATGCGTTTAACAAAGCACACCAGTTGGACCCACATACAGCTGAACAATGTTACAGGGGAAGCACAACCCACACCCGATGTTACAGGGGAAGCACACCCGATGCCACACGTGTCATGTTTTTGGCAATGTAAAGCTTGTTTTGTGAACATTTGTTGCCTTGTAATAATGTGAGAAAAAGAGAAAAAAAATTGCAGATTGTTTGAAGATTGTTTTTAAGGGCTGGAAGGAGGTGTAATGGGCCTATGATGTGTATTGAAGCTGGGTTTATGTCACCTTGGATTCTGAGGCTCTTTTTACTTCCTTCTTGCTTTTAAAATTTGTTAGTACCTGATGTGAGGTTTGGTAATATGGTGGAGTGATTATACATATTGCTTTGACAAAACCTAACAGCTGTGATGTAAGTGCATTGTGTTCTTCCCCCCAGGAAACACTGCAGCCATGAAAGAAGCACCTTTTTTGCATCTTATTCGTGGTCAGGAGCAGGTATAGGCCTGGGAATGCTTCTAGCATTCTGAAATCACACCCCGATGTGACACGCTCCACCACGCTCCCATGCTACCTGGATGTTCTCACACTGGCGATATCTATATATCCAACTTTCTAAAATGGTTCAGAAGACATCTCAATGATTTGCACGTCTATATGCCCATTTTCAGATAGCAAACTCACAAACAGAAATGCTAAAAATACCCCTCTACATGGCTTATCTGAAAATGTCCCACCTCCCTACAGGCAAATGTACACTGTAATGGTTTGTTGAGTTTGTATAGCTGTCAGGACTTATTTTGCTTGGATTATAGCTGTCCTTTGCATCTTGCTCTCTCTCCCCCCCCCCCCCCAGAAGCTGCTGCCCTAGGTGACCTAATAGTCTGCCTTGGGATAAAACCAGCCCAGGAAAATGTAGAGGAAATTTGCAATTGTAGAAGACACAAATTCAGAAGAAAGATGTATCCATTTCTTCATAAAGCCATTAGCAGACAATAGCAGATACACCGTCTCTTTCTGTGCTCCTCAGAGAGATTAGGAGAACTGGACAGCAGATTAAAACCATACAGGTCTGCCCATACCAAGCTGCTGTCTGACTTGCTCTGGTCTTCCGGCTAACCAATAAGCCCGCTAAACAGATGAATGTGGTAATCTTCTGCCAGCCTCGTTATGCTCATATTACCCCTCTTCTCAAGTCACTTCATTAGCTCCCTATCCGTTTCCGCATCCGGTTCAAACTTCTCCTGCTGACCTATAAGTGCATTCACTTTGCAGCTCCTCACTACCTTTCCTCTCTTATCTCTCCCTACACCCCTCCTCAGGAACTCTGCTCTTCTGGCAAATCGCTTCTATCTGTGCCCTTCTCTTCTATTGCTAACTCCAGACTTCGCTCCTTTCACCTTGCTGCTCCTTATGCCTGGAACAAACTAGCCGAGTCTGTACATCAGGTGCCTTCTCTGGTCCTTTTCAAATCCAGGCTGAAAACTCACCTCTTCGCTGCCGCTTTCAGATCTTGACTCACCTGATCTCCTTTGTGTTTCCCTACCATTCCCCCTAGATGTATCCCATGTCTGCACCTACCGTGTTGTTTGTCTTGACTAGATTGTAAGCTCCAGTGAGCAGGGATCGTCTTTTACATGTGTCTGTGCAGCGCTGCGTACGTCTTGTAGCGCTATACAAATGCTCAGTAGTAGTAATAGCAGCAGCATGTAAGAGAGCGCCCATGCAAGGAGATTGAAATGCCAGTCTGGTGCTTTCTTCATCTGCAATGAGCTTAAAATAAATAAATAAGAACCACATTAACATTAGAGAGGATGAGGAAAAGCATGGACGAGCTAAATACTAAAATAAATAAATGCAAATGAACCGAGTTTTGATGGTGCCCAACATTTATGGACCTACTCCCTGTCATAATTCCCAGCTTTCCCTACCTTCCTAAGTTTTCCATTCCTTTCTGCGTAACCTTTTCCGTCATGTTTGAAAAAAGAAAACAACTTTTTTCCTAGCAGGGGAAAAGTCAACACCGAAACCAGAAAGACTTGAAATTATGACTGTGTCTGCATTTTTTATGTGGTACTAAAGGCGTGTAACTGCACGTCCTTTGCTGGAGCTGGGTTTCACAGTCCTAAATGACACACACCCGTGGCAAAAGCTAGCCCCTGTCCCCCCAATAAACCTTATTGCTAGCTTTCTAAGGCGATATAGTAAATAATTCAATAGATCAAAGGGGCTTACAATGCATCTAATCTTTTTCATCCCTACATTATACTGAGAGCATACAGTTGGCAAATATAAGGGCCATTTCCACTTCAGTTGTCTAAAGCTGTAGATGCCAATGAAATTCAAAAGCAGCATGCCGGGGGGGGGGGGGGGGAGTATGAGAAACACACTGATAAAATGGTTAAAATCAGTTTAAGTAAACTAGCGGTAAATGGCATTATAATCCAGTAACAGTCTTTCAGTCTGATACTCAAAAAGTCCAGCAAGCTATCGTTCCTTCGGATACGCAAGTCCTCTTAATATAAAGTCTTTCTCCTCTTCCTTTCCTCATGGTACTTGCCTGTTAAGGAATCTAACAAGTTGTCTGCAAATCTAATCATTGCTCCTTTATTTTTCGTACAGTAATAGATTTCATTGTGCCTTTTCAAAACTAGATTCTATGCTCTCTTTATTTACTTATCTGTTAATCTCCTAAATTAACTGAAACTGGAGCAACCCAGTATACACCCCCACCCATCTTTGAAAGATAAAAGTTACACCCATGTAAGAAGTGATCCGACTGGTTTTGCTTTTTAATTTTTCACTTGATTGTGCGAGAGCTGACTCACAACCACTGTCCTATAATAACCACTCAGGCCTCGCCATAGACACAATCAATACCCATAAATCAGTCAGTCAGTCTTTGGATCCTTAACTCACAGAGAATTAATAGGTGAATTGTGCTCAATATCAGTTTCATAATTATCAGGCAATTGAAAACGGTTTACATATAAGTTTCTGGATAAGAATTTGGTTACTGTGATGTTAGGGCTTTGTTTGAGGGGTTACCCAGTAGTACAGAGTACTAGCACCTTTTTGTCCTCGTGTATTAATGACATCCCTACATATCAATACCAGCACCTTTATTATAGGAAAAATGCAGCTATGACTCGGGTTCTCACTTAATTGTCCTTAGAAACAGAGAATATAATGCCAGAAAAAGATGACGAGGACCACCAGTTCTGCCCATTCTCCTTCCTTTCAGCATTATATCACGACTTCTTGCTCTAGAAATTCCTTTACACCAAAACACAGTATCGCAGCACCTACCCTTACTGGCAACAGCACAGACGCAGGACTTCCTTGCAGTTTGGTGGGAAGTTACTTTAAGGTAGTTAAATATCTCATTCCATAAGAACATAAGATATGCCATACCAAGTCAGACCAAGGTCCATCAAGCCCAAGATCCTGTTTCCAGCAGTAGCCAATCCAGGTCACAAGTACCTGGCAGGTTCCCAAAAAGGCACACAGATTCCACAATACTCATGCCAGGGTAAGCAGTAAATTTCCAGGTCCTCTTGAATAATGGTTTATGGCCCTTTCCTCCGGGAACTTGTCCAAACCTTTTTTAAACCCAGCTGCACTAACAGCTTTTACTACATCCTCCGGTAACGAATTCCAGAGTTTGATTACACATTGTGGGAAAAAAACATTTTCTTTTATTAGTCTTAAATGGGTTACACTGTAGCTTTATTGCATGTCCCCTAGTCTTTCCACTTTTTCATGGTGTAAACAACCGATATACATTTACCCATTCATTAATTTATAGACCTCTATCATATCCCCCTTCAGCCATCTCTTTTATAAGTTGAAAAGCCCTAACCTTTTAAGCCTTTCCTCATAGGGGAACATAACATAAGATATGCCATACTGGGTCAGACCAAGGTCCATCAAGCCCAGTATCCTGTTTCCAACAGCAGCCAATCTAGGTCATACGTACCTAGGGTATCCTTCTATCCTCTACCATTTTGGTGGTTCTTTCCCGTACCTTTTCTAATAACGCTATATCCTTTTTAAGATACGGTGATCAGAATTGCACACAATATTCCAGGTGTGGTTGCACCATGGAACGATACAGAGACATTATAATATCCTTTGTTTTATTTTCCATTCCTTTCCTTATGATACCTAGCATTCTAATTGCTTTCTTGGCCGCTGCTGCTCACTGGGCGGAGGGTTTCAACATGTTATCCAAGATGACACCTAAATCTTTTTCCTGGGCGGAGGTTCCTAATATAGAACCTTGCATTTTGGCTTGTTCTTTCCTAGAAGCAAAACTTTGCTCTTGTCCACATTAAATTTCATCTGCCATTTGAACGTCCAGGTCTTCCAGTTTATCAAGGTCCTCTTGCAGTTTTTCACAATCCTCTTGTGTTATAACAACTGAGTAATTTTGTGTCATTGCAAATTTGCTCACCTCACTCGTTATTCCCATTTCCAGGTCATTTATGAATATGTTAAAAAGCAGCGGGCCCAGCACAGATCCCTGAAGGTACTCCACTAATCACTTTTCTCCAATGAAAAAATTGTCACTTTAGCTCTACTCTCTGCTTTCTATCTTTTAAGAATTTGCTGATACACAATAGTACACTACCTCCTATTATATGACTTTTTAATTTGGCCAAGAGTCTCTCATGCGGGACCTTGTCAAAGGTATTCTGAAAATCCAGGTACACTACATCAACTGGCTCACCTTGGTCTACCCGTTTATTCACACCTTCAAAAAAATATAACAGATTAACATCTCCCAGTCACTTCTCCCTTGTTAAATCTCATTTTAAAGGACTCAGGGACAAAGAGAAAGGGAGATGTTCATAAGGCACCTCAAGAACATATCAATCATGCATTTATGTTACAACCACAGGATCTGGTTCCTTAAGTTTTTTTCCCTGTGCGTGCAAAGTGGAAGGAAAGAAGGCCTCAGAGAATCAAGCCCACAGTTATACACATACAAGCTGTTTTTCTAACAAAATAAACTCCATTTGTTATAATCTTGGCTGTAAGAACCAAAATCATTTCTACTACTGTACTATCTACAAGTTAAGCATTATAGAAGTCAAGCTCTGATACAAATCACTAGTTTTAAGCCTTCCTGCCCCTTAATACATCTTTAATTATATAAAACTATGTCAACTATTAGCAGTTAACCATCTGTTAACTATCACCATCATATCTTTCAGGTATTACACTAAACAAAGAAATACTAGGGTACTAAACTTACATTTAACACAGAACAAGTTAAATTAAAAAGGTCAGTCTTTAAAAAAACAAAAGAAACCACACTCTAGCCAATGTCCGTCAGTGAAAAAGCATTTTTCCCATCCTGCTGCCAACTCTATCACCCTTTCCCCTTGATGATTCTGAAAAGCATTGAGTCAGCTGTACCTCCCTTGGCTCCTCTGAATCCCTCCATGTGTAAATACTGCTGCCCTCCCTTCACTGCAACATCCATACAAAAGTCACCATGTCATTTTGATTCTTTGGATCTTTGCCTCCTTTTTACACTTCTTTTGACTAAAGCAGAGGGTTTTTGTTTTCCAGACAGCTTGACAGAATGCACAGCATATGGAACAATTTGGGTCGAGCCAGTCATTAACTACCATGCATGCCTTCTGTGAAAAAGTCAGCCACCTTCACTGTTTTTCAAGCAGGAGCAACTCTGGAGAAAAAGAACTGTTAGGGTAAGAACCAGGACCATCACGGGACCCTGGGTAAGAGAGGAACCCATCCAATGTCACTGCCAGCTCAGCAGTGAGAGGTAGGAATTCCCATCCAATTATGTAATCTGGCTACTCAAGTATATTCAGAGTGACTCATATAACAATCTGCCCCCAATACACACTTTCTCTCCTCACCCTATTCTCCCTTTCCCTTCTTCTGGGCTAGAGAGAGTACTCCATCCACGGCGCCGTCGGATGACGTCACCAAGTGTGGCTGACTTCATCCTGCTTGTCCTAGGAGAATCAAGTATATTCAGAGTGACTCATATAACAATCTGCCCCCAATACACACTTTCTCTCCTCACCCTATTCTCCCTTTCCCTTCTTCTGGGCTAGAGAGAGTACTCCATCCACGGCGCCGTCGGATGACGTCACCAAGTGTGGCTGACTTCATCCTGCTTGTCCTAGGAGAATCAAGTATATTCAGAGTGACTCATATAACAATCTGCCCCCAATACACACTTTCTCTCCTCACCCTATTCTCCCTTCCCCCATCTTTGTCTCTCCCCTAGCCACATTCTCTCTCTGCCCAGCTTCTCACCCCCCTTCACTTAATGCACACCCTCCCCAACCCAGCCACCTCTCCCACCAATCAGTCTTCATCATCTTGTCCCTACTTCTACCCCTCCCCTCAACCATCTTAATCCCCCTGAACTTGATCGCACTTTAAATTTAAAAAGACGTCGGTGTTGGGCCCGACTGGCCTTTGCGGTGGGGAGTGGGATGGGCTTACCTGCCTGCTCTCTACTGCAGACGCTGATTGGTCCCCTTGCCTGATCGTGCTTAAATTTAAAAGGGAGCCGATGTTAGGCCCAACTGGCCTTCACTACCTTTTCTCTCCAGAATCATATACAAGTCCCTTGTAAACTCATAAAAACTCCTCCACAGCTCCGGCTCGCAATACCTTCAGAACCTCCTGCAAAGACCTCTTGAAAATCACCCCAGAAGCAGCGCTGCAAAAAACATGCTTGCCCTTCCCTGAGAGTTAACCACAAGATCTCAAACATGAGCAAGCGCCTTTTCTCTGTATACACCCAGCATCTGGAACTCACTCCCACAGGCCCTTCACATCTCTCCTGACCTCACAGCCTTCCGTACATTTTCAAAAACCTTCATGTTTAATGTACACTTTGCAGATATAATGACTTAGACCTCCTTCCACCCCTCTTCAAGTGCTCCCAACTTTCCTACTCAACTGGCTGGCATCTTACTCCACCTGACCTTCCCTGTCCTCAAACTCTTTTTTTCTCCTACAAGTTTAATGTTACCTTAGAGCTATTACACAAAACTGAAGTGGCCACCGAACGATAATGAACACTACCAATTTCACGAAATATTGTTCACTGTTCTTAGTGTGTGGAAATAATGCCTAGCAAGTAAGGTCTCAGTTTAAAATAACACCGCTGCAACTGAGCTCACACTCTTTGACAGCGTCAGTGTTGTATCACATCAATGACCTTCTGCAAGTTTCTTATATATAACGCTTAGAATATCTACTAATGGCTTGAAGATATCATACTGTCCAAATAGTCACAAGGTTGTACTCAGCTTTAAAGGATCTAATGACATCTTCCCATAGTCTTTCAATCCCGACGTTCAGTCCCGGTACCAGCAGACGTTTCAAATGCTTTCGTCAGGGGACCTACATATAGTTACAGAAACCAACAAAAACAACCCTTTAAATCCTCCACTCCCACTAAATCACTATTACAAAACTAACTCTAAAATATTACTAAAACCTACTCCACAGTACCTTATTCAATACTACTGCTGCCCGCATTTATTCCCATTCATCCACCGGCTAACTCAAATCCTCTGCCAGTGAAAAAACGCCGCGCATGCGTGATGTATATCCTACCTACATTATAAAACCCCTATCAACCAATCCCAAGCTTAGAAAGTGAATCACCACGTTCTCTCCATTTAGAGCTAAACACATACTGACCAGTCTATCTGGCCATTCAATCCTGCTGGAGCTAAAGTGTTTAAATGAAAGATCAATCTTTGTTCACGTTTAAGAAGAGTTTGATCTAATGTCTTCCCCTGGCTGCCTCCCCTAATGTTCTCTAAGCATAAACAACGTAATTGTTCAAAGGTATGAGCCTCTTCTAAACAATGCTTAACCATCGGGGCTTCTATACGTTTACAGCGCAGGCAACTTCTGTGTTCTCGCATGCGAACTCGAAATACACGAATCGTCTTTCCTATATAACACAACCCACACGGGCAAATCACCGCATAAACCACATTAGTGGATGCACAGGTCATTCGGCTTCGAAGGGGTAACGTGACTCCTTTATAAACAAAAGTATTTATACTACACGTGATAGCACAAATGTCACAACCTCCACACGCTGAGTGGCCCCCAGACTCCCCAGTATGCTTCTCTCGTTCACCTTAGAGCTATTTTCAACTCACTGTACATAGCTATTCTAAATTAAGTTATAATGTTCTATGTTATGTTTAGCTTCCAATGTTCCAAGTTCTATATAATGTTAAGTTCCTTGTAAACCACCTTAACCTTTGGAAAGTCAGTATATAAAACCTGCTAAATAAATAAACTTCTCTAGATGTTCACTGCTCTGAAACAGTTCTATTTTCTTTTGGCACCACCGGTCTGTGGCTCAAGGAGTTTGACCCTCCATGCTGTTCTCACCGTCTTGCCAAAATAGCACAGGAGCGCAAGCACACTGTAGCTCACACTCACTCCTGGTTCACATGGTGCGGGCATAAAACAAAACAATGTGAGGTAACACTGAATTTTTGGTATGTTAATCCATTTGCAAGCTGCATTGGGCAATCTTACTGCATTCAGTATGGTGGGATTGAAGTCCAAATAGAAAAAGAAACAGGCCTCCAGAGAAAGTGGGGGAAATGTGTCAGAAAGCAGCACTCAGGATCAGTGGGAATCACCAGTGATTTCCGAACCTTTCACGAAAGTCTTTAAAAGCAAGACTTATCTCAGTGCTCATCTAGCATTCTGAGAAGAGGAAGATCAGATACTGTTAACAGTAAGGGAGCAATTGAAAGAACAGAAGGGGTCAGATACCAAAGAGTGGAGGAAGAACTAGCAGCCCATCACAGATCTGCAGAGGAGTCGCCTAGTAGTTAAAGCACTGCCTTGGTAACCAAGAGATCAGAAAGTGACTCCCACTGGCATTCACTAAGGCCTTGGAAGAAACGACTGACAATCTATTTCTGGTCACGCTGCCAAGAAAACTCACGAGTTGCTGGGTTATGGGGAATCAGCATTGACTCAAAGGCACAGATTGCATTTGCATTTTTGTTGTTAGTCTAAAAACATGGCTACAAATTGACTGCCTTATAACAGTTTGCATATTTGTTTGTGTGTTTTGTTTTAGGGGCCTGTTAAAGTTAATATAATGGTGATCAAGAAGAATGCAACTTCAAAAAAAGCAGAGTTAACATCCCGAGTGGGAGAAAACCAATGGGAGATCATGAAAGGGAAAGGTGCCCAAAAACAGTCAACTTCACTCGGCTACCTGTTGCTCACAGAACAAATGCTTCACGATTTTTTTAATGCCTTCTCGCTATATATAATATATGGAAACAAAATTTCTCTAAAATACCCGTTACAACGTGGTCTCTCTCTCTCTGCCTACCTTATAAACTTCGAAAAAGCAATTCACTCGCCCAAAGCCACGCCTATGACCCTCACGAGGGTCCTAGACTCCCAGCCTCAACAAGCGCAGCTCGCGCGCCCACGTCAGCGTGACTCACCTCGCGGCGGGGGGAGGCGGGGCTTTCCTTCCTTCCTCGGGGTCACCTGGAGACCGGCCTCTGACGTCATCCATAAGGCACAGGTGTGAGGAGGGGCGCACGCGAGCGCCCTCCCCCTTCCACTGCCGCTGCTAGTTTCCCCCCTGTATGACCCGAGCGCGGGCGGAGCGCCGGATAATTTGCGCGGAGCACTGAGGTGCACGGTATTGTGGGGCACGCTCCGTCTCTGCTAGCCGGCTCGACCATGGTTCTCGGCGCTTTCTTGCTGCTGACGGTGAGTGCAGCCTTTGCTTTTCCCGCTGCCGGAGTTGTTGGTAAAGTATTGCGAAGAGCGAAGGCCCGTTGACCGCTTCCTGCCCGCCGACGGGGAACGCCGCCTAGGGAAGCAGAAGCGGTTCTGGCACGAAAAGCAAGCTGTTATAATTACAAGCCGTGCTGCAGAGCTGTAGGCAGGTTGTGCTGGTGGAGCACCTTTAATGGTGGTGCCTGAAGTTCTTCAGCCACACCCCGCGAGAGCACTAGAAACTAGAAAGTGTGATCCGGCTCCAGGGCACGAGTCAGAAGAAAGTGTCCCGTGTTTTTAGCTTTGGATCAGGAGGAAACTCGCCACTAGACATCTAAGACAATTTGATAGCAGCCTTAAAAAGTTCGTAGTCGGATTTGTCCGAAATTCTAATAGTCTGTATAATCATCATCTCTCCCTTATTAAGTAGAACCAATAAACACATTCTAAGTAAAATAACTGCTGGTTATATAACAGTCCTGTTAAAGTTGATCAACACAAAAGCTTTGGCGTGAAGGTGCTGCACTCGGATGTGTTCCTAAATTGAGTATTGATCGCTAGAAAATATGCACTGGTAAGGAGATGTGCCTTAATGTTTTCAGCACCATAAGACCACTTGATCCCAAATAGTTACCAATTTGGGATCAAGTGGTCTTATGGTGCTGAAAACATTAAGGCACATGTCCTTCCCCTAAAGAAAAATGTGTTACTTCGTTTTATATTTTCATTTCAGTAGGATGATTTGGAATATTAATAAGTAGCAGCATGTTGTCTACTAAGGACCCACTAAATTTCATAGTCTATAGCTTCATCAGACTAACTTCTCTCCAGCTGGTGACCTGTCATGAAATTATCTGTGGGCATCTGAATTCAGATGAAATGTGGGCATGCCGCGTAAGCTAGTCGTTTGGTTTTGTTTTTCTGTGTATGGTAAATACTTTTTTTATTTTTGATATAGAAGCTTGCTCAAGGAAAGAATTAAATTCATTTTGATGTTCTTACTAAGGTTTAGTGCATTTAAAGTTAACTCTCATTTGCTTCTTTTCTTAGTTACTGAAGGTGTGAATTTGAAATGTTAGCTTAGTCTGGTATTCCAATTTGGAACCATAAAGCAGTAAAATATTGCATTTCTATTTGCTTGAAATTTATACTGGATTTAATGGTTGATTGAGATTCTGATTTGTTAAGACTAACTCTGAAAATGCAGTGCATCAGATGATTTTCATTTCTTCAGTACCTTAGTTACGTAGTTTGCTTCAGGTGATCTACAAAGTTTCTGTAAGTTAAGCAATGGGGGTGGGGGGGGTTAACAATAAATTTGACTTTTGTAATATCATTTATTTAATCATTGTTTGATAAATCTTGCAGTAGGTTATGTCTGTTTCACACCAACACATTTCTTAGATCATGTTTTCACTATATCTTGAAATGTTTGTTTTTCCCAACATGAAAGAATCGCCATTTCACATACTACTTCCTTGCCAACTTGTGGGCTCAGATTTTCTCATTTATTATTTTTTTCTCTGTTTCGAAACTGTGTTTTCTGGTTAATATAAAATAAAGTGCCAATTGAGAGCATACAAACTTGTATTAAGGTGTGAGAATATGCACAGTCCCAACTGTTACACTGGAAACATTAAAAGGGGGAATTTTATAACTTAGCTTTTTTTTTTTTTTTTTTTTTACCTTCCAGTCAGTTTTAATGTTTCATAGAAGTGGTGAGGTAAAAGCCTTAAGGGCCCTTCTTATTCATGAATGTTCATGCCAAAGAAGTGACATTCCTTTGTGCTCAACTAGGCCGGTTTTGCTACTGAAACCAATACCCATGGTCTCCCTCAGCTCTGTGTTTGTGTACTTGTAATTCCTTGCAGAAGTTGGTACCTTCAATTTATTTGGGACAATGCTGTTACTGAAACCAAACAGAAAGAAAGTGAAATTCTCAGCCCAATCCTCCATATCTCCTTTGGAATAATTTACACCAGTGTAACAGAAAGTTCCTGACTAGGTCAGGACCCTACCTTAGGTCTGGTGTGTTGAATATCCACAATGATTAGTCATGAAAGGTCAAATATATACAGAGCTAGGCTGATTTGGGAACCAGTCCTGGTTGAGGAACTGGAGGACTGAAAGGCTGATGCAAGAGGGTTTGTGCACAGGTTAACTCTGTTTTAGCGCACAATTTTGTGCTACCAGTGCAATTACAAGTTTGGTGCACAAGCTAATAGTAAGCCAAGCCTCAAGCAGTCAGCAGCATACAGTGCATTTAAATGTGTTGTAATGGAGCAATTAGCTATGCAGAGAATGCACAGAAGGCTGAGAACACTGTAATTTGAATGTGAGGTCTGAGGAGACATAGAGGGGTTAGCTTGTAAGTCTGTAGTCCATGCTGGTGAGGAATTTATGCCTGTTTGTTCAGCATACAGCTCCCACAAGGGGGGGGGGGTGTGTGTAAACAAATGGCAGAGGAAGTGTGCTGGAATAATGTTACTGCATCTAAGAGCATTCCAGCACATATGCATAACATCACTGTTCTGTGCAGAATATCCAATTATGAACACTGATATTCTGAACACAACTTCTGCTCAGAACAATATTACCATGCACCTGTTAGCATTCCTGCGCAAGAATGTTAAACTGTTTGTTTTTGTGTGTTTGTTTATTTATTGACTTTCTGCACGGGATGTGTGCTGTTAAGGTAGACCCCTGGGTGCATGTGCTTGTCTTGCTCTCCTTATTCAATGCAGACTCTTTGTGCACAGCTCATTTGCATGTTTGCTTACAGCATCACTAAGCAAAACATCTGCATTGGGAAACACTGCATTACAGCTTTAGTGCTGGGCTGTAGTGCATTAGTTTCTGCATCATCCCGTGAGTTAGGCAGCCACTTCAGTACAGCATGCTGGCCTAGATGCACTAAAGTGTTTTTTCCCCATGTCACTTCTAGTTGTGGGTGGAAATGCATAGTACATAGTAAATTTGGCCTGCTGTTTGAGCTCAGCGGAGTATATCTGTGTTATCTTGTCCTTCCTGCTGGCCTGCTTGGAACTGATCTGTTAAGAGTGTTGGAGTTGTCTTCAGAATTCGGTGATCTCTTCATAAATGGCACTTAATGACCAATGTTTAGTCATATTTAACTTTTTTTTGTACATAAAATCTCTTCAAATCATGCCTTTATTTGAAAGGATCATGGCAGTCATTTTAGAAAGCTTGTGTTGTATTTTCACCTGCACAATTTTGAAGGAGTTGTATTATGGGTGAGACTGACTAGTATGTGTGCATTTCCTATTTTGCAAGAGCAAAATCACCCTTTCACATTTACCCCTCCTTATGCATAAGTGCCTGCTAATTGCTTGTTTGCATTTAGGTTTTGGAGGAGTGATTGACAGTGCAATCATGCTTCTCTCTAATGTGTTAAAACCACCTCAGAAAAGCTGAAAATTTAAAGTTTTTGAGCTCTGCTTCTTGACTCCCCTTAGTTGGCCAGTTTTATGAAATTTGGCACTTACATGGGTAAGCAATGGCACTAACTTCTAGATTGAAAAATCAGGCACTTGCCCGTCTAAGTGCTGCTGCTGCTGCTGCTTATCTCAAAGCCCTGAGTGAGGCTTAATGTTTCTTTGTAAAATGACTATTCCTCCTGTATCTGCTGCTAGCTATGTGTGTTTCACGCAGCTATATAGGTATTTTACAAAAAGCTCCTTAAACTGTGAACGTTTAACGTCTCTCTACTCCTGCATGACCTATGCAGCATCTGACTTTCTTCACTAGATGTTGATGCAGCGCTTAATGTGGTGATTTCCCCATGTGGAATGGGCAAGGGCAGGACCTACAGTTAACATGACAGATAACTTGGCACACTTAGCTACACCTTTTCAGGTAGTACTCAAAAAAATGTTTCGTTCAATCTTCTTTATAGAATAAATTATCTGTGTATCAGCACTAATATTAGGTCTCAGAGTCGACTTGCACTCTGTTTGGACTTGCGTCCTTTCTTACGGTGCTGTCAATAACATCAATGACCTTAGTGCTTTTTAAATTCCAGGTATTACAACAATGTTGAATTTAACAATAAATTGTGACTTAACTTAAAAACCTTATGCCTTCTCATACAGTTTAGGTAATCTGGATCCCGACGCTCTATTTGTGGCGCCGTGTCGGCGTTTCAAACTACTGTTTTCTTCAGGAGATCCTACCCCAAACCTAAAAACACAAACAACACTCTAAGAACCTATCCATTATCCCTTATTACTATAACTTATTCTAATAAAACCACGATCTAAAACCAACTTACTTTATTTGATGCTGCCTGCGCTCTCATGTATCTCTCTTTCAAAAAATGGTGCCTAAAGCTCTAAAGAACGCCGCGCATGCGGGGTGGAACTCTCCTCCCCCATTTAAACCTCTGCTTCTATCTACCGGCACTGATTATTCTTCTGTCATTGGGTATCGTCATGATCACATGGGTAAATCAATCTAATGTACTCTAATTGCACTATTCTTAATTTATTCCTACCGCTTATGGAAGATTATTTTCTATCATGCTGTGTTATGAACGGGAATGTATGTACAAACCTGCCAATCTATAGTTAAATTAAGCCCATTCGGGGTGACTGTATCTAACCTATATATCCAGCGTTGTTCATTCAAAAAGAGGGTTTCATCTAATGTTCGACCCCCACGTGGATGTACTATTTGCTCTATAGCAAAGCAACTCAGCTGTTCAAAAGTATGTCCTTGAGATAGGCAATGTGCTACTAAAGGTGCTTCTAATCTACGGCATTTCAAGCGGCTGCGATGTTCCCGTATTCTTACTCGTAAAGTCCGAAGAGTTTTCCCTACGTACATTAAGCCGCAAGGACATTGAAGGCAATACACTACTGCCTCTGAAGTGCAATTAGTACTAGTTCGAAGAGTATAGTGCTTTTCGTGATAAGTAAATCGTGTACATTCTAACATTACTGCACAAACATCACAATGTCCGCACTGTTTATGACCCACTTGTGTTGTAGTGGAGGTCAATGATGGAAGCACCGTGGGGCTAAGATGATCCTTTAAATTTTTGCCTCTCGTCCACACACATCTAATCTGTCTATCACGTAGACCCGGAACTACAGCCAATACATTACTATGTCTATGTAATAATTTCCGTATATGATGACTCAACGGAGAATAAGATGTTATTAGATTAACTGTATCGTCTTCTATTTGTTTCACTCTCTTTGGCCTCATAGTTAATAACCCTGACCTGTGATTATAAAGTGCTCTATGATATGCACGCTGAACTATCGGTCTGGGGTAACCTCTCTCCTCAAATTCTTCTCTCAAAAGGCTTCCTTGTTGTTTATACCTATGAATATCTGAGCAATTACGTCTAAAGCGTAAAAATTGCGAGAAGGGGAGAGAGTTTTTTAATTGTTGCGGATGTCTACTATGATAGTGGAGAAATGTATTTCTATCGGTAGGCTTTCTAAATACAGACGTATGCCACTGATCCTTTCCTCTTGTAATATGCACATCGAGATAATTAATCTCGAACGCATGGTAATTATACGTGAACTGAATGTTAACATCCCTTTGGTTCAACCATACCAAAAATTCTAATAACTTATCTATAGTGCCTTTCCATAACATGAAAACATCATCTATAAACCTGCGCCAGATCAATAGATGTTCCAAAAAGGTTACCCCAGACCGATAGTTCAGCGTGCATATCATAGAGCACTTTATAATCACAGGTCAGGGTTATTAACTATGAGGCCAAAGAGAGTGAAACAAATAGAAGACGATACAGTTAATCTAATAACATCTTATTCTCCGTTGAGTCATCATATACGGAAATTATTACATAGACATAGTAATGTATTGGCTGTAGTTCCGGGTCTACGTGATAGACAGATTAGATGTGTGTGGACGAGAGGCAAAAATTTAAAGGATCATCTTAGCCCCACGGTGCTTCCATCATTGACCTCCACTACAACACAAGTGGGTCATAAACAGTGCGGACATTGTGATGTTTGTGCAGTAATGTTAGAATGTACACGATTTACTTATCACGAAAAGCACTATACTCTTCGAACTAGTACTAATTGCACTTCAGAGGCAGTAGTGTATTGCCTTCAATGTCCTTGCGGCTTAATGTACGTAGGGAAAACTCTTCGGACTTTACGAGTAAGAATACGGGAACATCGCAGCCGCTTGAAATGCCGTAGATTAGAAGCACCTTTAGTAGCACATTGCCTATCTCAAGGACATACTTTTGAACAGCTGAGTTGCTTTGCTATAGAGCAAATAGTACATCCACGTGGGGGTCGAACATTAGATGAAACCCTCTTTTTGAATGAACAACGCTGGATATATAGGTTAGATACAGTCACCCCGAATGGGCTTAATTTAACTATAGATTGGCAGGTTTGTACATAAATTCCCGTTCATAACACAGCATGATAGAAAATAATCTTCCATAAGCGGTAGGAATAAATTAAGAATAGTGCAATTAGAGTACATTAGATTGATTTACCCATGTGATCATGACGATACCCAATGACAGAAGAATAATCAGTGCCGGTAGATAGAAGCAGAGGTTTAAATGGGGGAGGAGAGTTCCACCCCGCATGCGCGGCGTTCTTTAGAGCTTTAGGCACCATTTTTTGAAAGAGAGATACATGAGAGCGCGGGCAGCATCAAATAAAGTAAGTTGGTTTTAGATCGTGGTTTTATTAGAATAAGTTATAGTAATAAGGGATAATGGATAGGTTCTTAGAGTGTTGTTTGTGTTTTTAGGTTTGGGGTAGGATCTCCTGAAGAAAACAGTAGTTTGAAACGCCGACACGGCGCCACAAATAGAGCGTCGGGATCCAGATTACCTAAACTGTATGAGAAGGCATAAGGTTTTTAAGTTAAGTCACAATTTATTGTTAAATTCAACATTGTTGTAATACCTGGAATTTAAAAAGCACTAAGGTCATTGATGTTATTGACAGCACCGTAAGAAAGGACGCAAGTCCAAACAGAGTGCAAGTCGACTCTGAGACCTAATATTAGTGCTGATACACAGATAATTTATTCTATAAAGAAGATTGAACGAAACATTTTTTTGAGTACTACAGAAAATCGTTCGGAAAAAGAGACCTCATTAGGTTGTATTCATACACCTTTTCAGGTGGCATTAACTGCATTGTGTAATCCACACTGTGCATTGTATTATCAGCATTAATTGAATGGACAGTTAACAAAGAGCTTTTGCATTTTCTCTGTTACTTGCCAAAATTAACTACAAAATCTACTGCACTTAAGTGATGCAATTGTTGGAGCCCTGTTTACTAATCTCCAGCCTAAATCATTTTAATATATTTCTGTTTTGCAAGCAGCAGCTCTGTAATTTTGAGCATGTTGCTTCTGTTCTATCAATGGTGGGACACACATGTCTAAACTTATTTGTGTGGAGTGAGTTTCTTAAGTTTCTGCCATCATTAAGCTTGCTCTGCCATTTAACGCAGAGTAGTATTTGGGGGAGATGGTAATGTGCAGGATCTTTTAGAGCTCTGTGGTGGTATACAGTTCATTTATCACACTTTGAAGCCTCAGTATGCTAAACAAGAAGCAAAAGACTGTATTAACTGCATTGTTTTTAGATGCAGTGTCATCTATCCTATTAAGAGGGTTCATGGTGTATGATGCCTGCGTGTACTGATTAGAAAACATACCCTATTGTTTCTCTGGATTTGTTGTAGCCTTGTGTTAAGGCTACAGTTTTGGTAAACCACTCTACGTGTAATTCTTTTTAAAGCAGTTTAATTTGTCAGACTGAGGACCTGATTTGACAAAGCAGAAATATTTTCTCACGAGCACAAATTGAGAGGGACTATCTTTAAATCTGCCCTGTGTATGTTTTAGTAAGATCTTGATGCAAAGACTTGTTGCATTGCAGAGGGCTGGAAAAATATTGATTAAAACAGCATCTCATAGCAAAAGCTTATACATGCTGACAGCGGGGTTAGTCCTTCACTGAGCCCTACATTTGGAAACATCCGCAGATGAGGCCGTGCATGGTTCTGACTGCAAAGGAAAACCGGCAGTGGCAGAGGAAAGAAGCATTGATCACACGACTCTTCTACATACCAGAGGACATTGTGCAAGGGATGAGGAGGACAGAGAGACCTGCATGCAACAATGGCTCTGGTCCCACTCTGCTCTTCATTCTGTGGATACTTGGCTTAGGACAAAGTGTCTGCTTTGGAAGTCACTAATACCTTAGAAGGGCTCCTCCTAAAATTCAGCCCTTAGGCACTTGCATAGTATGCCTGTGCTTTAATGCTGCATTGCGTGCTGACCCATTTCCGTATCAAAAATATAATCGATCTTTAGGTTGCAGGCAGCCCTTGAACTGTCAATGTGTACTGGACCTAGTTACAAATAGCCCAGCTTAATAAACATACCCCTAAATGAAACCATTGCCCATATGTTAAAAGATAAAACAAAAAGCATGCAGCTGTCAGTGAACCTGTGCAGTTCGAGGGCTGCCAGCAACCTAGAGATCAATAATATTTGTGATAGGGGAATGAGTCAGCACGCAGGGCAGGATTAAGGCATAGGCACTTGCCTGGCCTACCTGTGCCTTAAGGGCCACATTTTTAGGAGGGATCCTTCTCACTATGCTACTCAGTGGCTTCCAAGGTAACTTTTGCCTTTCAATGTGAACATATTCTGCATTAAGATTGTTTATCAGAGTATTTGTCTGATAGCTTACAGCAGCTGGTGTGGGCAAGAGTTTTCTCAATGGACAAATTGATTGACTTGCATGGTGAGAGATGGAAATAATTCTGGACAAGCGATCACGGCATCCAACTCATATTTATGTGCAGTTTTCAATTTTTTAATGTAATCGTAGCACACTTTGTCATGTTTAGACAAGCTTTAAGATGTTACTGCTGAAAGACATTTGGCACAGAACCCTCTGGAAGACAACAATGGAATACCAGATGCATTTAAAGTTGAGGCTTATGGTTGTATAGATGTCACGCCTCTGTGGAATCTCCTTGAATAGCAAGTGGCAACCTTGGATGATAAAACAACAGAACAGCTGAAACAGGAATACTGAGGCCTTTTTGTGAGCGAAAACTAACATTTATACAAAATTGCTACTTACTAGATTCTCACTTAGGAGTGAATTTGACAGTCAATATGCAGAAAACCTTTTTTTTTTCTCTGCCTCTTGCCACCTATAAACTATTGTCATACTCGATGAGCTGGAAATTCCCTGATGTTAAATGCATAGAACTGAAGCCCATTCAAATGTGATCCTATAATGCCAGCAGGGATTTTCCCCTGACAGCATATACCTGCCTTTCCTTTAGATAGATTTACATCTATTTTATCATACTGTACTGATGGAAACCAGTCTGCCACCCAGTGCTCTGGTTTGCTTAAGTCAACGATTGTTGTGCTTCTGTGATAGGAAGGAATGCCACTCTCCTGTCTAATTGGTAACTAAAGTATCTGAGAGGGGTGGGGAACTGCATTAACACTTCCTTCTGGTTGCTGGTTACATTTTTAATAAAAATGCCTCCGTGGAAGTCATCACTTGAGCACTTTCCGTACTAGTTGCAAACTGTTGTTAAAGTTGTATTTTTTAGTATAGCCTGTTGTGGAAGACCTATGTCTTGAAAGAATAATGCTATATGATACGATTACTGTTTTAAATATACTGGGCTCACTTCAGACTATGATATATTGCCTCTAATGTTTTGTTGGGTGGGAGTTACCTCATATTTGTTAACTCTACATTTAAACTACATAAGATGTATAAATGCAGCTGTCGCCCAGGTTCTTAAGAAGGTGCTTTGCGTGGTGATTGTCTAGGGATGCTGAAACTTGATCAATCATTTCCTCTCTAGGCGGAGGGAGATATAACCCAGGTCAGATGAAATTCTACTCCTTTCTTTTTAGGTTTAAAAAAAAATGCATAGGAAGATTTGTTCCCAGGCACTGGATGAGTGATACAAATTTAGGCAAGAGATAACATGTAGTATGTTCCATTTGAGACAAAGGAGCAGTGAATACTAACAAGAGACGCTTTATCACACTTCTATTTTCTGAATTGCTTCTGAGATGTCGGCCAGTAATTTGTTATCCATGAGTCATATCTCTGGCTCAGACTTATCGAGACATGCTTAATGCATTAGAAAATATAAATCTGCTGCCATTAACCAGACACATCCAGTTAATCGTCAATCAGAAGCCTGGGGGACTTCACTTGTCTAGGCATAGCTTACATGCCTATATCAGAGTTTGTCATTCGGTGCAGTTGGGATTGCCAGATTACAATGCGCATGTAATATGAAAGACCAGCAAGTTCACATAATAGTATGTCTTCAGTTATCGGTACTACTTGTATTGCATCCTTAAGAAAGCGTGAGTGTGCACAGTGGAGTTACTGCTGAGTCCTGATGACCCAGCCCCTAGATTTATGTTCTGATAATTTCAGAAACTGTATGTCACATTGGGGATTCAGAACTAGTCAACCAAGCTGCTTATCTGAGAATAAATGATCAGCAACGAGCATGCATCAGTTCCTACAGGCTAGCCCCAACTTGCTGTTGCACCCTGAGAAGTCTGCGTAATAACCATTAGAATTGAGCATCTCAATCAAATCTCTCTTTTAGGAGTCACATGATAATGAGCTGAGGAGCAAGACAGCAATTAGCTGCCAACTTTCAAGTTTTCCTTCCAACTCCTTGGTTTCAATGCTGTAAGAAGAATTGTCTGTTCCACTTGAACATGTGGAGGAGTGGCCTAGTGGTTGGGGCAAGGTACTTCAGGCCGGAAGGTCGGAGGTTCAAATCCCACTAGAGGACAGCAACCTTGGGCCGGAAGGACTGGGGTTTCTAGTCCCACAGGTGCTCCTTGTGGTCTTGGGCAAGCCACTTAACCCTCCATAGCCCATGTTCCTTGTAAAATAGTTATCTCCAAGTTTTATAATGCCCTGTTCAATGTAATTTCAGTTTGTTCTGTGTAAACTGCACTGATGCAGAATAGCGCGGTATATAAGAGAATGTAAATAAATAAAATAAACAAACATACAAAGCAGGTTAAAGGCACAGGATCGTGGTTAGAGAAATGAAATTCATGTGACGGAATATGATGCAAATTTGCTTCAGCGAGATAGCAACACAGTCCAGATCTCTGCAGCTTCTCCCTGCAGTACACATGCCTTAGCTCCACCAGTGGAATAAATAAGTGAGGAGACTCTTAATATAGCGTTGCTGCTCAACACCATAAAAGAAGGTAACGTGAAACTTGGCAGCTTTTGCTTATCTGACTGGGTGTGAGATCTAAGGTAAAAGCAATGCGAATGGTACAGTGCGAGTGGTGGATCCGTGGAATAGTCTCCCAGTGGAGGTGGTAGAGTTGAGGACAGTAACTGAATTCAAAAAAGCATGGGACAAACTCAGGATCTCTAAAGGTAAAAAGTGGACTGTTGTAGTTGTTATGGAAGGACAGACTAGATAGGCCATGTGGTCTTTTTCTGTCATATTTCTGTTTCTATGAATTGGATGGACCAAGTGGAAGAGAGGCGCTCTACAGAGGACAAGCTGTTTTTGGCGAAAAAGGTATCAGCAAGCACGGAATTTTCCAGACCATCAAGCTTATTTAAAACAGGTCAAGGAGAGAGAAAAAGATCTTATTCTGGGTTTACCAGAGGGGACAGAATCGGGACCAACAGCTAATTTTTAGAGAGAAGGTCTTAAAAAGTCTGTTTCCAGGAGTGGATCTCCCGGATGATCTAGACGTGGAGGGGGCCCGTCATGTGTTCAGTGTGCCTGCTGCCAAAAGCTAGGTCATGGCCAGTTCTTGTAAACATACAAAACAAAGATGATCACTTTCACTCGCATGAAAAGCTAGCAGGCTGGCGTGTAATGAGCAGATACTGCTCTTCCTGGATTTCACCCCAAAAGTGCACCACAAACATTGGGAACTTAGAGCAGTAAAACTGCTTTCCCCCCTAAACATGAAATCCCTGTGGTCTCCCCCCCCCCCTCCTCTCCACCCACAAAACTCTGCATTTCCTAAATGATATTGAGCCTCCCTCACCTCAAAGAATCAATTGGTGCAGCTGCATTTCCCTGATGAGTCTTCCTATCTTAAGATTTTCTTCCTTCAAAGGGAAATCATCCCATCCCTCTGTACAGGGCTGTGGAGTCGGAAGCAATTATTGGGTTACTAGAGTCTGACTTGGAAAAAATGTTCCGACTCTGACTAAATGCAAATGGTAGTGTTAATTCCAATTTCACAAGTTTTGTAGGGATAAACTTTTTTTCTAGCTTTTACAGTATAACTTTCATTTAATATTTTATGTTCCATTCATTTACATTTTATATTAAAACAATGCTTTAATCTTGAAAAGGGAGGGTAATGTACCTAATTGCCCCTTTTAAAAGAGAAAAACTCATTTTTGACCTTCCTGTAAGAATTTGTAGCCTCTAATTTTGTAAGTTTTTAGTCTTATGTTTAATGTTGCTCAATCATGTTTGAAACTTCTCTAATAAATAATATAAAAGCCACAACGGCATAGCTGCAACCTTTAAACACAAATTTTAACGGTTTAGGATGCTACATAGTAGCCTGATGAGTCACGTTGGCAGTATGAAATGCCTTGTATGTTGTGTGCTTTCAATCAGTATAGGAAATCTATAATAAGTCTAATTACACATAGAGGAGTCAAAATCACTATAAATTAGAGTCAGAGTGGGAGTCAAAAGTTTTGTGTGCCATCTCCACAGCCCTGCCTCTGGACCTTACACAGACCTACAGCCTAGTGAGGCATGACTGCAAAAACGTCTTGAACTCTTTACTAGTGCACTGTAGAGCAATGATGGTTTAATGGCCTTTGAATCTACGAGGTGTAACAAAAAGAGAAATGAGACTGTCCCATAAATGTTTTATTACAAAATCTGCAGAGAAATTACGCATTGTTCTCTTCAAAATAATCCCCCCCCCCTCCCTAAGAGTTAATGCACTTCTGTATTTGCTTCTGCCGAGTGCGGAAACACACAGTAAAGTCCTCCTCCTTGAGGTCCCTCAGCTCCCTCGTCACATTGGCCTTGATCTCTTCTATTGAGGCAAAATGAGTTCCTTTCAGCACAGTCTTCAGCCTGGGGAATAGCCAGAAGTTGCACGTTGCAAGATCTGCGGAATAAGAAGGGTGGTTTAGAGCCGTGATCTTTGTTGGCCAAGAACTGCCTCACACTGAGCGCAGCGTGTGCAGGCATGTTGCCGTGGTGGAGCAGCCACGACTTTTCTCTCCACAGAGCCTGCCTGCTGTGCCGAACCCGGTCATGGAGGTGATTGAGGACCTGCTGGTAGAAGTGCTGGTTGACTGTCTGATCCCTCAGGCACAAACTCATGTGGACCACTCCCTTCTGGTCAAAGAATACGATCAACATGACCTTGATCCTTGATTTGGACATGCGCGCCGCCTTGGGTCTGGGTGACAGTCGAGTCTTTCACTGCAGGCTCTGTCTCTTGCTTTCAGGGTCGTACTGGAAGACCCAAGTCTAGTCTTCTGTGATGACTCGGCCAACGAACTCTGGATCTTCTCCAGTCTTCTCTAGCAACTCTCGACAAACATTGACCCGGTGCTCCTTCTGGTCGTCTGATAAAAGCCTGGGCACCATCTTTGCGCACACCTTCCTCATCCCCAGCTCCTGCACCTAGATGGTCTCCACTGACTCCCTGTTCAGGCTGAGCTCCTCAGCTATCATCCACACTGTCAATCTGCGATCACGCTGCACCAGCTGGTTCACTCTGTCAATGTTCTCAGCCCTGTTTGTCGTGGAAGGCTGTCCTGACTTGGGCTCATCCTCCACCTCCTCACAGCCAGACTTGAAGCGTTTGTGCCACTTGAAGACTCATGGCCTTGACATTGCATCTTCTCCATAAGTCTTTTGGAGAAATTGGAGACACTCAGTTGGGTCCTTCTCCAACTTAACCAGAAATTTCAAGTTGATTCTTTGCTCCATATTTCTGCCACCTCCAATTGCGTGACAAAGCGATGGAGCAGTGTGCTACAAAAAAACCTGAAAAAGAGTGAGAGAGATGAAAATATTATAGCAGAATAGTGGCAAGATGCACAACACAGTGACACAAGTGGTTAGCCAATTGGCATTGAGTTATTGGCATGGCTGCCAGTCTCACTTCTTTTTTGTCACACCTTGTATATGCCATTTAGTATACACTCCTGTATATTAAGCACTCACAGGTACTTTTGCAATTTCATACGCTGACTTGAGAAGGACAGATTCCATTGGTGACCTTCATTACTCCTTTTTTTTCCCTGAAGATGGCTGGGTAGTGGTGCATAGCTTGATACCATCTTGCATTTGAAAAATTACAAATTCCCATAACAAAAGTTAGAAGAGGAGATCTGATACAGCAATCATTTAATCAGGTAATGCTAAATTACAACAATCCTAATTTCAGAATTCCTAAAGCCTTCCACAGAGGCGAGGGAAGAAACCAAATCAAGATATCAAGAGTAAGAACAACAACAATACTAAACATGTGAATAATCGTGCTTAATGGCAGGAAGCCAACATGGATTTAGGCAAGGAAAGTCTTGTCTCGCTAATCTGTTTTTCAAAAGTATGAATAAACAGGGAGATAAAGGTGAGCTGGTTGATATACTATATCTGGATTTTCAGAAAGCCTTTTGACAAGGTCCCTCATGCAGAAATTAAGTTATGGGATAGGAGGTAGTGTACTTTTGTAAAGATCTAAAGCAGAGAGTAGAGCTAAATGGCCAGTTTACTCAATGGAGAAAGGTGAATAGTGGAGTTCCCCCAGAGATCTGTGCTGGGCCTGCTGCTTTTTAACATATTCATAAGTGATCTGGAAATGGGAATGAGTGAGGTGGTCAAATTTTGCAGATGATTCAAAGTTGTTAAAACACAAAAGAATTGTGAAAAATTGCAAGAGGACCTTGATAAATTGGAAGACTGGATGTCCAAGTGGCAGATGAAATTTAATGTAGACAAGTGCAAAGTTATGCACTTAAGGAAGAACAATCCAAACTACAGTTGCAGGGTGCAATGTTCCACATTAGGAACCACCACACAGGAAAAGGATTTAGGTATCACCATTAGGTTGAAACCCTCCACCCAGTGTGCAGCATCGGCCAAAAAAGCAAATACAATGCTAGAAATTGTAAGGAAAGGAATGGAGAATAAAATCAATTGTAATATAATGCCTCTGTGTTGGTCCATGATGCGACTGTATCTTGAATATTATGTGCATTTCTGGTTGCCATGTCTTAAAAATGATATAGCAGAATTAGGAAGGGTACAGAGAAGAGCCATTGAAACAGTAAAGGGGATGGGAAGGCATTACACCTGTGAGGAAAGACTTAAAAGGGTTACGGCTCTTCAACTTGGAAAAATAGGTAGCTGAAGGGATATATCATAGAGGTCTGTAAAGTTAATGAATGCAGTGGAACGGGTAAACACAGATCGGTTGTTTACTCCATCCAAAAGGAGAAAGACTAGGACACTCAATGAAGCTATGATTGAACCCATTTAAGAGTAATAATTTTGTGTTGTGTTTTTTTTTTTTTTTTTTTTCACGTGAAGTGTAATCAAACTCTAGAATTAGTTACTGGAGGATTTAGTAAAAGCTGCTGTTGTAGCTGGGTTTTAAAAAAGGTTTGTATAAGTTCCTGGATTACAGTTCCATAAACCATTATTAAAGAGATTCAGGGAAATCTCACTGCTTATTCCAGGATAAGCATTGTGGAACCTGTGTACCTTTTTGGGAACCTGACAAGTACTTGAGACCTGGATTGGCTACTGTAGGATACTGGGCTTGATGGACCCTTGATCTGATCCAGTATGGCATTTCTTATGTTTTTATGATGTTACCTGTATTTCATTCTCATCTTTTTAGTGTTATATGGCTGATACACGAAGGTTTGCTTCCTATATGGTGTTGGAGAGACATCTTGAAAGAACATTTGAATCACCTTTTATGTGACCTTTAAAGTCAATTCTCACTTTTTAGTATTTTAAAGATCTTAGAGTTGACCTTTTTAGTTTTTGTGGGTGGGTCTGTATATGATCTGGGGTTTTCTACGCCCAGCAGTTGGATGTCTCAGATGAAAGTTTGTTTTCATTTACTATTTTTTATTATTTATTGGTCTCATGTATAGGTTCATTTCTCTGTACTTGTGCTCATATTTGTATTGACATTCTGTATTTATATTCCTCTATTGCTGTTTTGTTCGTGGGTTTTTTTTTGTTTGTTTGTTTTTTTTTTGTGGATTGCAGCTTACAGTATTCAGTGTTCAGAAAGGACCAACTTGCTGAAATTTTACCATACTTTGTGATTTATGTTACTGATGCAGGCTTGGGCCAAAACATCCTGGCTTTTTATGAATGTATGGTTATTTATGTGTTGTGATTTCTGTTTTTATTGTCTGGTATTTTTGGGACCACCACTGTTTTTTTAAATTTGCTTTTATCCTTGTGATGGGTTTTCCTTTGGTGGTTGTGAGGAAATTAATGGAATTGCTATTTAAAACAGAGGATGGTGGGGGAGGAAGTGACATCACCGTGGATGATGACGGCGTGAGCAAGGAGCTCCGCTGCTCAAACTGCCCACCAATGAAATAATGGCCATATAGGTGAAGAAAGTTGGGGTGAAAAAAGCGGCGCGATGAAGGAGAGAACACTGAGCGCCGGAAGAGCATGCCGAGGGAGAACTAAGCATCCGAGAGGCACCCGGGGGAGCGACAGCTGCTGCGGTGGGAACAACAGCATGGGGGGGGGGGCATCGGAGGTGAGCGAGACAGGAGGAGAGCGGTGCAGCGATGTGATTGCTGGAGTGGGCTTAGAGCCGGCGTGGCTCCCAGGGAGAGGACAGAAGGACTGCTTGCAGAGAGACAGAGGGGGTGAGCAGAGCAAGTGCCGGGAGAGCAGGCTGCAGCGGCAGGGAAATCCCCCTCCTCCTCACCCTTTTGAGAGCAGCATCAGTGAACGCGCGACAGGCGGGAAAACACAGCAGCAAGCAGCAGGAGGGATCCCGGAGGTCAGAGCCAGGGGGAGTGGAGAGAATTATTGAAGTGGATGCAACAGGACCTGAAATTAAAAAATTACATGAATGAATACAATAAAAAAGTAGTGGCTGAAGAGGAGAGATGTATTTGACTAGGCTGGACATGTGGGGGGGAGTAGGGGTTGGGAGGCCATCTTAAGTCTATAAAGTGACTCTCTCACAGTGTACATACACACAACTTGAGGATACAGCAAGGGGTGTGGAGCAGCAAATGGAGAAAGCCAAGGGGGGGTCTTGCAGCCCTGAAAAAGCTGACAGTGTTTCGGTCCTCCTATACTCCTGTTTAAGGGAGGGAAGGAGGTAGGAAAAGAGCAAGAAGAGAAAATGGCTGCCGAAGCAGAGAGAGGCAGAAGAAGGAGAGGGGATGTGGCATCCTGGAGCTGCTGGCATGTTAAAACACTGGCTTACTGAAACGAAGGATGAGCTTAAATTAGAAATCAGTGGGCACAAGATGGAATTGAGAAACCATACAAGCTTTAAGATAAGATATATAATGGATCTTGGGTCCAGGGTGGAAGAAACCAAAAAACAACTGGAGCAGCAGGCGGAGACGATGGGAGACCTGCAGAAAGGATGGGAGGAGTTGAAACAGATGCAAGAACATCTACAGGAAAGGACAGAGGACCTTGAGGACCATTCGAGAGGGTGCAATATAAGAGTGAGAGGAATTCCTGAGGATCCTCAGTATAAGGACTGTGATAAAGTAATAAGGGAAGTCTTAGAAGCCCTGTTGCAGGAAGCGGAGGCTGACAGAGCAGCAGGGGAGGTGCAAGTGCAATTAGAACGAGCACATAGGGGCCTGGGCCCTATAAGAGACAATAGGCCACGAGATATAGTGGTCTGCATGAGTTAATATAAAACAAAGGAGAGAGTTTTAGGAGCGGCTCAGAAGCTGGGACATTTTCAGGTAGGGGAGGTGATTCCGGGGTAAAAGGGGCCGAGTGTTAATATTGTGTGGAGAATGGAGTGGGGAGAAGATTACGCTGGTGAATGTGTATGCACCAAATACAGGACAAGTCATATATTCTGGAGGGAGGTTGGGGGGCTGTTGGAACGTAATGTACAAAGGAAACTAGTGTTGGGAGGAGATTTTAATTTGGCCATGCAGCCGGGGTGAGACCGGAAAATGAGGGAGGGGGATGGGAGTGTGAAAAGACGTATAGTGAAAAGATTGTCAGACAGATGAAATTTCTTAATCACTTGGAGGGAACATAACAAGGGAAGCAGAGAATGCACCTTCTAGTCATTTCCCTATAAGACTTTCAGTAGGATAGACTATATACTCGTGGACAAGTTATTGGAAACAAGGGTGAGGGAGGTGGAGATAGGGAATATAACATTGTCTAATCATGCACCAGTGTGGCTGGAAATTGGGGAAGGACAAAGGAAGGGAGGAATCCACTTCTTGCGGTTAAATGAGTCTCCTGAAAAAGGAAGAAGTGGTTCAGGATGTAAAGATAAAAATAATAATGGGGAGGTACAGTATGTAGGGGTGTGGGAGGGGATGAAGGTGGTAGTTAGGGGACGACTGATTATGTGGATGGCCCGGTTTAAGAAGATAAGGAAAGAAAGAGAATAGAAACTACATGAGGAAATTAAAGTTGCTACGCAGTAATATAGCCAGCAGGGGAGGGTGGGGAAATTAAAACATTTGAATGCATTGCGTTTGGAGCTGAATCAATTGCAGTTGGAGTCTATCTCATTCCAATTAGATAGGGTAAAGCAGAGATTTTATGAGTGGGGAGATAGGGCGGGGAAACTATTGGCTCGCAAGCTGCGGAAACAGGAGGTAGCCAATGCAATAGTGGCAATTAAGGGACGGGGGGGGGGGGGAGAAATATTAAGAACCGAAAAACAAATTGGAGACAGATTTTGTCAGTTTTATTCTGAATTATATACGCAAACTAGGGATGTGAGTGAGGCAAGGCACATTCGAGAATGTTTTGGGAGGATAGAGCTACTGGCAGTGGGGAGGAGTTAGGGACAAGGCTTGAGGGACGTATCCATCGGGAAGAAATTGAGAAGGTGATCAAAGAAATGCCAGGGGATAAGGCCCTGGGGTTAGATGGGTTAGCAAATTCTTTCTATAAGACTTTTAAGGAAGGGTTGACAAGGTTTTTAGAAACAATGTATTACAGAGGAAAGGGAGCAACTTTCCCAGGAAATGTTAATGGCAGGGATCATGGTGTTGCCCAAGATGGGGGGAAGGACTCCATGTGTTGTGGTTCCTATCGTCAAATTTCTTTACTCAATACAGATGTGAAGATTTTGGTGAAGGTCTTGGCGAATAGGCTAGCGATGGGGTTGCCCACCTTAATTGATATAGACCAAACAGGCTTTATCTGTGGTAGACAGGCGTCAGACAATATTAAGAGGGTATTGGAGGTGATTTGGGAAGCTGGCAATAGGAAGATAGATATGATGGTGTTATCCATAGATGCTGAAAAAGCCTTCGATAGAGTGAATTGGGCATTCTTTTTTGCGGTAATGCAGAAAATGGTCCTAAGTATATAGCTTGGGTGTAGGCATTGTATCATAGACCTCAAGCAAGGGTACGAATTAATGGCAATTATTCAGAGGTGTTTTGGCTTGGAGCGGGGCACAAGGCAGGGCTGTCCACTATCTCCATTGTTTGCAATTGCTGTGGAGCCTTTGGCTCAGATGATATGAAAGGAGGAGGAGGTTTACGGGATTTGAGGTAGGGGGTCAACAACATAACATTTCCTTGTTTGCAGACGATATTCTATTAATGTTAACTGACCCAGAAAGGATGTTAACAAGGGTGTTGGCAGTAATTGGGAGGTATGGTGAGGTGTCAGGTTTCAAGATGAATATGGATAAGACGGAGGCGCTTAATATAGCTATTAGAGACGAAGAAATAGAGCGAATCAAAGGGCAGTATCCATTTAAATGGGCACGGGGGGGGGGGGCAATGAAATATTTGGGGGTGAATATAACAGCCAAACCTGGAAATTTATATGGGGCAAATTACCCTCAATTATGGACAGCAGTGGGACAGGAGTTAAGGGATTGGATGGATATGGAAATGCCTTGGCTGGGCCAAATAGCGGCGGTCAAGATGAATATACCCCCCAGAGTATTGTATTTTTTTTCAGGCACTACCTATAGCAATCCCTGTTGGACATATGAGGAATCTCCAGGGTAAATAAAGTATTCCACTTTATCTGGTGGAAGCGACCTCCGTGAGTGGCAAGATCGACTTTGTATAGGTCCAGGGGGGCTGGGGGTTCCAGACTTGTTGGCTTACTATTGGGCAGCCCAGATTAGGCATGTGATGGATTGGAGGGGGGGGGGAACGGAAGACTTTTATAAAGCTGGAGGAAACCGGATTAAGGGGGAAGAAACTGGAAGCACTTCCGTGGTTAGGGAGAGGGGTTCTAGGAAAGACGGGAATCCATACTTGAGCCATGAAGGACTATACTGAATTGGAGACGATTTGGTATGGGAAAAAAGTGGTCTAGGGGGTTCATATCGGGGTTATACAAAGTGGTGAGAGGGGGTCAACAAAAAAATGAGAAAATAGGATATATGAAGGCCTGGGAGAGGGAGATGGAGATGAAGATGCAATTGGATTCCCTACAGTGGAAGGCCATTCTGGGACAGGTTAAGCAAATGCCCATCTCCATTGCGATTAGAGAAAATTGGCGTTAAGTGGTAATGCGATGGTATTATACCCCAGTGAGGTTGAATAAGATGTACCCGGCGGTATCAAAGGGGTGCTGGAGGAATTGTGGAGAAGAGGGGAGTATATACCATGTGTGGTGGACATGTCCACAGCTTCAGCCATTTTGGCAAGAAGTAAAACGGTGGTTGGGGGGGGGGGGATAGAAAGGGACCCTCTAATTTTCCTGTTTGGGTGGTGGAGAGAGGGTGGACTCCGGGAGGGTAGAAAGCAAATTATGGCATATCTGACTGCGGCCCGATGTGAGTTGGCCTATCGGTGGAAACAGGAGAAACCGCCAAGTATAGAACACTGTGAAAGCAGGTTGAATTATATATATCACATTTAACGGCAATCCATAAGCAGAAGAGATCAACGTTTGAAAAAGAGTGGCAGAATATGTTGGTGTACTTACAGGGGAAGGTGAGGGGTAGGGGGCAGTGAGAGGGATGGGGGGGGGAAGGGATAGGGAAAGGAGATGAGAGATTTCAGTAAATTGGGGGGGACAAGGGTTTGGGGGGGTTGTATATTGGAAAAATGGCAAAATGAAAAATGTAAGCCAACATTGAATGCTGTGTTTGAATCATTCAATAAAAATTGATAATTTTTTTTAAAAAAAGAGGATGGTGCAGTTTATAGAATCCATAGATAGAACTCTAATTACACAGTCAAAGCGATTGATCAGATTAATTTGACAAGCTGCACCTCTAAAGAACCCAAGAAGGCATAGTTTTATCAATCAGGGAAGCACTAGATGTGGTTTTAAGGGCTCTGTGCTGTGCTGTCCTGGTTCTCTTATCTCTCCCATCACTCTGTTTGTTCTGGTGGTTCCTCCTCTACTGCTCTCCCACTCTCAGTTGGTGTGTACCCCAAGGATCTATTCTGAGCCCTCCACATTTCTCTCCCTACACCCATTTCCTTGGGGCTCTCATCTCCTCCCATGGACTTCAGGGAGTCGAGCTGCAGGGAATCTCCTGTGCCTGCCTTACGTTTAGGGGGGTCCACAGTCGCAGATTGCCGAACTCTGGTTGACTTATTCCACCCCCAAGGTGGAATAAGTCACCTGTCTGTCATCCAGCCCGGGCGTACAGGGCCGCAGCTGGAATCAGCCCTGTATTTCTAGGTCAGGCACCTTCCTCCTGATAAGGCAGGCAAAGGGAGAATTTGAGAAGAAGCTTGCTGCGGAAGCAAAAACACAAAATAAGACTTTTTCAAGTACATTCATAGCAAAAAAACCCTGTGGGAGAGTCAGTTGGTCCATTAGATGGTAGAGGGGTTAAAGGGGCACTAAGAGGCGACAAGGCGATAGCGGAGAGACTGAATGAATTCTTTGCTTCGGTCTTTACTGAGGAAGATGTAGGGATGTTACCCATGACTGAAGTGGTATTTAAAGGTGCGGAAGAATTGAAGGAAATATCGATACATCGGGAAGATGTATTATAACTATTAGATAAACTTAAGAGTAGCAAATCACCTGGACCAGATGGTATACATCCGAGGATGTTGAAAGAACTGAAATATGAGATTGCAGATCTGCTACTAGTAATCTGAATTTTCATTAAAACCATCTGTAAAACCTGAAGATTGGAGGATCGCTAATGTAACGCCAATTTTTAAAAAAGGGTACCAGGGGTGATCCGGGAAACTACAGACCGGTGAGCCTGATGTCAGTACCGGGAAAAATGGTAGAAACCATCATAAAGAATAAAATTACTCAGCATGTAGATAGTCATGACCTAATGGGAGACAGCCAACATGGCTTTAGACAAGGAAGATCTTGTCTTACTAATCTGTTATGTTTTTTTGAAGGTGTAAATAAACAGGTGGACAAAGGTGAGTCGGTTGATATAGTGTATCTGGACTTTCAGAAAGCCTTTGACAAGGTCCCTCATCAGAGACTTTTGGCAAAACTAAAGAGTCATGGGATAGGAGGCAGTGTACTATTGTGGATCAGGAACTGGTTAAAAGATAGAAAGCAGAGGGTAGGGCTAAATGGCCAATTTTCCCAATGGAGGAAGGTGAATAGTGGTGTACCCCAGGGATCTGTGCTGGGTCCACTGCTTTTTGACTTATTCATAAATGACCTGGAAAGGGGAATAACGAGTGAGGTTATCAAATTTGCAGATGACACAAAGCTATTTAAAGTTGTTAAAACCCAAGAGGATTGTGGAAAATTGCAAGAGGATCTTGATAAATTGGAAGACTGGGCATCAAAATGGCAGATGAAATTTCATGTGGACAAGTGCAACGTTATGCACCTAGGGAAGAACAACCCAAACTATGGTTACACGATGCAAGGTTCCACTTTAGAAACCACCACCTAGGAAAAAGATTTAGGCGTCATTGTGGATAACATGTTAAAACCCTCGGCCCAGTGTGCAGCGGCAGCCAAGAGAGCAAATAGAATGCTAGGTATCATAAGGAAAGGAATGGAAAATAAAACAAAAGATATTATAATGCCTCTATATCGTTCCATGGTGAGACCGCACCTTGAATATTGTGTGCAATTCTGGTCTCAGTATCCTAAAAAGGATATAGCGTTATTAGAAAAGGTTCAGAGAAGAGCCACCAAAATGGTAAAGGGGATGGAAGGATACTCCTATGAAGAAAGGCTAAAAAGGTTAGGGCTCTTTAACCTGGAAAAGAGACGGCTGAGGGGAGATATGATAGAAGTCTATAAATTAATGAACGGAGTGGAACGGGTAACATTGATTGTTTACGTTTTCAGAATATAGAAAGACTAGGGGACATGCAATGAAGCTACAGGGTAAACTATTTAAGACTAATAAAAGAAAATGTGTTTTCACTCAGTGTTTAAATCAAACTCTGGAATTTGTTACCGGAGGATGTAGTAAAGGCTGTTAGTGTAGCTGGGTTTAAAAAAGGTTTGGACAAGTTCCTGGAGGAAAGGTCCATAAACCATTATTAAGAAGGGACCCAGGATATCAATGCTTGACCCAGTACAAGCATTGTGGAACCTGTGTCTTTTGGGGAAACTGTTAGGTACGTATGACCTAGATTGGCCACTGTTGGAAACAGGATACTGGGCTTGATGGACCTTGGTCTGATCCAGTATGGGCATATCTTATGTTCCCCAGCCCGCCCTGTCTCCTCCCTTTTCCTGCCTCCTCCCGCCCTGTCCCATGTGGGTAGTTTTGGACTAGGAATTGGGTCCAGGCGCTACAGGGGTTTGGATGTGCGACCCCCCCCCTCCCCCACCCTCTTGAGTTGGCACTCTGCATGCTGCCCATAGTAAATAATGCCAAATAAAGACCAGAATGGTCCATCTAGTCTGCGAAGTAAGGTGGCTAGAGTTTTTACCTGCAACTCCATGTAGATTACCCCTTCTATTCCTTTATTTAGGGTAGTAAGACGAGAACAGCAATACCTCTTTTGCATCATTTTTTGAGAATCTGTCCACTTTGAGTAGTATTATGTTCTGGAGACTGCATTTTCTTTAAAGGGACACTGAGGTGGTGGCCATACAGAGGAGGGCTACTGAATGGTAATGCCATGAGCCATAAGGGGAAAGCCTAAAGGAGCTAAGAGTTTCCTATTCAAAATAAAGGAGGGAAAGATTTTGAATGTTTGTACCAGAGGGTAGCTCTTTTCAAATGATTAGAAGATAAAGAATGAAAGGTTATCAAAACAACAAAGTAATATGGAACTCGTTGAGTTAGCAGATACTGACTGTGGATACTCTGGAATAGACTTCCAGAACAGATTTTAAAACAGTTTTTCCATATCATCCTGCAGATTGGTGAAGACAAAGATCTAATGAAAAACCTAGGTTTCAGTGACATTGCTTCCATGCCTCTATCCGCCTCAGCCACCAGAGGTCTCTTCAGTGTTCCTTTGTCCCCAGCAGATGGTGGATGTATTTTCTCCACTCTGAAGAAGAACTGAATAATTGAGAGGAAAAGATTGATTAAATGCTCGAACGATCACCTTGAGGGTGATTCTCTCATTTGAGTGCAATGTAGGAGGCCCAACTAAACTGCAGTCTTTTCAGTAGCATAGGAGGAGGGAAAATTTGGTTCAACTCCATGCTCTTGTGATAGCCTGTTTAGCAGTCAAAAAATTGGAAGGATTTAGAAAAGTTATGCAGCCGCATTCAGTCTAAATGGCCACTCCTTCCTCCTCTGTCTCTCGTCTTCCCCCCCCCCCCCCTGCTCTCTCCTGAAGATTGCAGAAGGCTCTCAGAGGAATCCGCCTGCCAGCCACTTTAAACACAGTGCCAGAAAAGAAAATGGAACAGTTTCCGGGAAGTAGAGCTGAGCCATGCATAAATTTTCTGTCTGGAGCTCTCAGGGGAGGAGGAGGGGGGAAGATGACTAAGGCTTGAACTCGTCATTTGTCCTTGTCGGGAGCTCCTGATTCCATCTGTCTGGAGTGAAATTCAGATTGGACCATTGGCAACCATTGTTGTGGTGTGGAGGCTTCCTGCCTTTTTCTTGCACGCGTCAGTAACAACTTTACTATTGTGCATCTGGCCATTGCGCTGTCCATGTGTGCACTCCACCCGAGCGTCTCCAACATGCATTCTTTCCCAAGTGCCTGTAACATCTGTTGCTGTGTAACCGCTGTTAATGCGGCCCTAGCACGTGCTGTTGTGATACTTTCCTTAACTCTGTCGTCTTCCAGGAAACGTTTGGCCTGTGGCAAGCGAGGGTGTCTCCTCTCTGGCTTCTGAACTCTTCTTGCATGGCAGCTTTTGCATCCTCCCTAGAGGACTTGTTCCCCTCTCTCAGCTGGGGGTTGCAGTTAGTCCAACCTTGCCTGCTGTGGGCAGGAGGTGGTCGATGGCACTCTGGGTATAGATAACCAGCTGTCTGGAGGTTCTGGCAGCTATGCTGTGGCTGGCTCCCTGTCCTCTAGGGGATTGGCATTGGGTATGTCCCCTGATGTAGGAGGGTCATTTTTTGTGAGAGCTTCCGGAGTTCAGATTGTCCTCCCTGGAATTTTACAACAGGCCTGGTCATTCTGGTGTGGAAATTCAGATTCTGCAGCCTCTGAGTTCCCCTGAGTGCAGTCTTGTGAGGGGCAGGCTGAGAGTGAAAGTCCTGTTCGATTGCCTGTAGTCTAATGTGCCTGACGAAGGGCAATCTCCAGGAACAAGCAGGAATGAGTCTTCACATATGGGTACGTCGGTACTGATGGAGTCTGCGTGGGAACGCTTCCCAGCGTCCAATCAAGAGCTTTTGGAAGCATCCCAGCACGCCTGCGTGCTGCCTTCCCGCCTTTCCCAACTGCCTCTCCTCAGTTTTCGTTTTTCCGCGGAGCCGGCAGGACATCCTCCTGTCACCGCAGAAAATTCTTGTTTTTATTTTTTAGTTTTCTTGTGGTCGCGGCTGTCTTCCCGACACCACCAGTACCACCAGTGTTTTCTTTTCTTTTCTTGAAAAATTTTCCTTTTTCACGGGATATTTTTTCTTCAAAGTGTCCCACGGTCTCTTAGGCCTTTTAGGCCTCTTCTTTTTCCTTCATGGAACCGCCAGGCACTTTCTCCAAGAAATGTTCACACTGTGGCGGTACAACTTTATTTTTAGACCCTCAAAGTCGGTGTCTAACCTGCTTGGGTCCTGACAACAGTTTGGTGAGGTCTTCAACATCGAGGTTCCCTCGATACACGGTTGCCCTCCAACTTCGGGGCACCGTCCCCTTCTTCCACACAGGATCAGGTAACCCACAAACAGTCTGTTAAGACTAGCCAGTCCTCGAGTGGTAGGTCTCATGCACAGCATGAAGACGGCTCCGGCCTTGCCCTCGAGGGCCCACTGGCTTCAAAAACCCGGCGTGAGTCTTCAGTCTCCAAAGCAGATAAGGGGTTTCAGGTTGTTCCTGAGGTTCACCCCTCACAGAACATACCTCAGCCGTGTCCGGCGGTGGCATCCGCTTCGACCGATACCGGTACCCCGGCATCGGCACTGGTGTTGGATGAAACGCTCCCACCAGGGATCGTCACCTGGCGTCCTCGGTGCCTTTGGGACCGGTGGATACACTCCAGACTGACTTTCCATTATCGGTACCAGCACCGATACTACCACCGCCGTCGGTACCCTCCAGACGTGCATCGATAGACTCGCTTCCTTCGATGCCGAGTCTGGAATCGATCTCCAGTCTGGAGGACTGGATACCGACTCGCCTTGGTACTGGCTCTCGGCGGTACCGCAGGCTCGGTTCCGATGATTCAGATCCACAACTCTCGGTTCCTTCGAGGCCGATTGAGTTGCCACTGGTTGACCTTCCTTCACCGGTGTCAGACACAGTACCGAAATTGGTACAGACGACGTCATTACCTTTACGGTCGGTGCCTTCTATGCTTCGCTTATCAGGCTCTCTGCCCTCGATGCCGAGTTTGGAATCGATCTCTAGTCTAGAAGACTCGGTACCAATAGGTTTTGGTACCGACATCAATCGATACCGGTGCTTCGGTACCGAGGATAGTGGCCGGATGGTTTCAGTCACCTCGGTACCGATTGCACTGTCACCGATGACTACTCCGATGTCTTTGTCGGGCTCAACTCCGACATCGGTACCGGTATCCACAGTAGCATCGTGGCCAACTCCTGCCATACTTTTTTCAACAGGATCGCTCCATTCTATACCAAGCTTGGAGTCGATACCTGGCATGGACAATGTGGTAAGGACGGTTGCTGCTCCTGATATCCAGTACCAGCAACCATCCCTTAAGCATTCCACACTGCACTGTGCAGGATCTTCTATTCCTACATATTTGGATACCTCTGTGGGTGCTCAGGCTAGTTCTTTAAATCTAACCTGTCCAAGAGAGATTCCTGTTGGGGATCCCTCTTTTCAGAGTTTCCTCCTGGATATAGCAAGATCTCTTGCCATTCCTATCCCAGGACATGATCCTGTACAAGGCTCTCTTTCTACCAAAGCAAAGGGGAACATAATGCTTCCTTTGCATCATTCCTTGCAGGATCTCCTAGGAATGTGGGAAACACCTTTCAGGGTACCCCCACCTCCCAGGGCAACTGATCTGTTATATCAGGTGCCCCCCTCTCCAGGGTTTCAAAAGACTCAACTTCCTCATCATTCCATAGTAGTGGAATCAGCAATGAGGCGGGTAAAGAGTAAGAAAAAGCACTCTTCCTATCCGCCAGGTCGTGAGTCTAAAATACTAGATGACTTTGGACGTCAAAGTTTCAGACATCTATGCTTTCTGCAAGAATTCTCTCATATATTTTTTATGAGCCTTTCTCTTGAGGAGGTCACAAAGCAATTACATCTTTTGTCTCCTTTCCTTTCAGATTCCAGGAGTACAGACTATTCCTCATTGCTTCAGCATATCGAGAATATCTCTTGGTTTCTTTCTCGTGCTTCCCTAGACTCTTTTGAGTCTGTTAGCAGGACTTCTGCTATAGCTATAGGGGCACGATGTAGAGCCTGGCTCCAAGCTTCAGACTTGGACAAATGGGCACAAAAAAGGCTGGGACATACTCTTTGCACTGGAGAAAATCTTTTCAACAAGGAGTCTTTACGTCAGGTTACTCAGTTGTCCACTGATTTACCTGTTCCTAGGGGTTGTTCTACCCCTTCCTCTGTCCCAGTACGTAGGAAATGTCCTACCAAACTTTCTTCTTCTTCCGACAGGAGAAGAAGGTTTTATTCATCACTTGCCCATCATACAGATGTTCCCCAACAGGGGAAGCATCGTCCTGGTCTGAAGAATCCAACCTCTCACCAGGCTCAGCAAACCCAGCACCTGCAGGGTTTCTGATCATTCATCATCAGATGCTTGTGACTCTTGGGGTTAGAATCTACAGTTGCTTCTTCTCAATAGAGGCAATCCACCGCTTTATTCTAACCCCTACACAGGGATCTCTTTTCAAAAGATATCCATGTTTTCTATATTTCTATGAGCTGTCAGGATGTTCATGCCTATAAGTCACAGGTTTCTCCTCTTTTTCCTGCTATGGAAAGAGGTCTAACCACTATTAGATGATAGTTCCTGTGCCAGCATGTATTTTGCCTTTCTATAGACTTACTACTTCGTAAGTCTTCTTCAGCTCCATTCTCTTCACCCTCTTACCAAGCTTTTCCTCTGTAAGAGCGGAATTACTTACTGGGAGGCTTTCTCTTCAGCCTCTCTAGTTTTCTCACTTTCCAGTGCAGAGTTTTCCTCTGAGTTACCTCTTCTGTTTCAATCTTGCTTTGGGGCAGCTTATCAGACATGTCCAGAGTTTCCTACTCCTGTTCTGTCCTTTCTGTTTTGAACAGTAAGATTCTTCTGCTGTCTTGCTAGGAGCTGCCTATGCAGGAGCCTTACTGTTTGGACCACTGGTTCTTGTCCATAAACAACCAGATTTGTCCTCCACTAACATTCTGTCTAGTCTTAGTAGTGGCTCCAAGTTAGTGCTTCATCTCTCTTGGAGACTATCTCACTACAAGCTTTCTAGATAGTCTTCTATTTCTGCCATCTCCATTTTCCTGGGATTGACAGCATAGTTGGCAGAGATACTGGCTCTCTTGCAGCCAGTTCTATCTCCTCATTCTCCTGCATCATGCTCTCTGCAATTTACAGAGAAGCTTTCCACTATGGGCCCTTGCTAGAGAGCATGGGGTGTGTTTTCTCCAACAGCTATCCTAGCTGATTAGAAAAGGCTTTTAGTCATGTCTCCCATGACTAGAAGGTTCTCCCTTCTTTTACTATCTCCTTTTTTGATATAAAGGACATAGGCCTTCTTTTACATGAAAGCTCAAGGACTTGCCACTTCCCTGCTTTGGTCCATAGTATTCCCAATCGGGGATATGCTCGTCCTCATGGTAAGAACGCATGATACTTTTGCCCTTAAGTAGGTCAACATGGTATCTCTTCTCTAGGCGTCTTCTGTCTACTTACCATGTTAGAGTCCTGGAAGACTCCGGACTTGCTGACTGCACATGGATGATATCCTCTGTTTTTCACGTAACAGTCCTGGTTATTTTTCACTAGCTAGCATTCTTGCAGATCATGACCAGGAGGAATAGATTCTCTATATGTCTTCTCAAGTAGGTTCCATCTCCTTGTTAGATGAATCTTTCCTCTCCACATATCCTATGTGACCACTGTGCTGTAGGCATATCTCTGTCTGTTTAATTGCAGACACCCATATGTAGGCCTACATATCCATATTTATATTTTGTGTATTTTATGCCCTTCCATATCTCATTATAGATATAGTCTTATATGTCTATCTATGCATCTATATAAATAATAAAATTAAAATATCTCGACAGATACATACATATATGTGTGTATATGTGTAGATATGTATATGTGTATATATGTATATCTGTTGAGATATTTTATTATAGATAGATAAGTATGTGGATACTTATCTATCTCATTGTCTATCCTCATATAGCTATATGATCCTGACAGAGGGGTTTTACCCATACCTATGCTATCTAGCAGGTTTGGGGTTCTACACACACAACCACCCCTGTGATAATCAACCATTTTTATACCATAACCTAAGGGTTTAGGTACCTCTGAAGCTCTCCATGCCCAATATCTCTCCTAGCTTACCTCAGTTAGGAGAGACATTGTGGATCTTCAGTTAATCACAGGCTTAACGCCTCAGGCATTTGTCCTCTCTTTTGGGATATAAGGGGTTCCCATACCCTTTCTCCCCACAAGGACTGTGCCTGTTTGTCCAAATCGGTTAGCCTTTCTCTTTTTGCTCCTAAGAGTGAGCCACTCTCCTGCCAAAAGAGTTAGGCTTTTGTCATAAAGCCTTCCTCTGAAGGCCTACCGTTTTTGTACTACCCCAGTTTTTCCTACTGGGGTTACCTATTCCTTTCAGGATTCTGATCTCCACTGTTTTCCTACAGGTTTATTACCTCCACTTTACAGTGAGGTCCTCTTCAAGGTTCCTCTACTGGGTTCCCAGTAGATCCATGAACCTCCATACTTCTGTGAAATCTGTCAGGAGAGGTCCATATTGCAATATCATTTGCAATATTATTGATGACCATCATCATCCACACATGGACTCCATCTCTGCAGTCCTATGCTAGGTTAGCTGTTCCACAGCATCCTTCTTTCTTCAACTCCTACCCTCCATCCTCAGGATGCCTGGTGTTCTGGGAGATAGCATGTTCCAGCCTATGACATGCTGGGACTCCAGGCATCTCAGCTTGGGAGTCCCCATATGTGAAGACTCATTCCTGCTTGTTCCTGGAGATAGCACAGTTACTTACCTGTAACAGGTGATCTCTGGGAACAGCAGGAATAAGTCTTCACAACCCTCCCACCTCCCCAGGAGTTGTATCTCTATCTATCTTTCCTTTCCTCTCTCTCTCTCTCTCTCTCTTTGTCTCAGCTTTAAAACTTAACTGAGGAGAGGCAGTTGGGAAAGGCGGGAAGGCAGCACGCAGGCATGCTGGGATGCTTCCAAAAGCTCTTGATTGGACGCTGGGAAGCGTTCCCGCGCAGACTCCGTCGGTACCGACGTACCCATATGTGAAGACTTATTCCTGCTGTTCCCAGAGATCACCTGTTACAGGTAAGTAACTGTGCTCTCCCTGAAGATTAGAATCAACTGGGATTTGTCTGACATTTGGACTGTTACTTGGATTCAGATGTCTCCAGTGCTGGTCTCTGATGTGGACAAAGACATACTCTCTCCTTTTTGAGGATTTTGAAGAGGCCAGTATTATCTGCCTGTTCCGGATTACCAGAGTCATATCCACCTTGAGATTGGCGGATGCTCTCCAGACACAGAGCAGGAGCCGAAGGAGCCTCCGCTTCTGCAAGGGGTGTGGAAATCCACTACGGCCTTCCTGTTTCTGGAGGTGATCAAGGACATAATCTGGTCAGAGTGGGATTCCCCCAACTCCCTGACTAAGGGACTAAGAGTGTATAAGATGATGTATGCTGTCCTGGAGAAGGAGCAAGTTGTGTGATTTTGATAGTCTTAAGGTGGATACACAAGTCCAAGGCAGTTACCAGATGAACCACCATTCCTGTGAAAGGCAGAGCAGCCTTAAAGGATACTCTGGGCCAAAAAGTGTATTCGTTGTTGAAGAACCAGTTTGCCACCACAGCTGACATTTCTTAGTTAGCCATATGTGAAGGCCTGTCATCTTGATCCCTGCTAAAGTGGATTCAGTCTCTTGCGCCATGATCCTACCCCTCTTTTGGAGTGCTACGGACTTCCTTTCTGATTCCATGTATGACCTGGTACGTCCAGTCAGCCTCTTCCTGTTTCTCATGTGCATGCTGGTCAGACTCCCAGGGGTCTCTGCACTCACATTACTACCGGCCTAAAAAGCTTTCTTTCCTTCTGCTTCCAGACTTCAGGCTCATCCTCAGTCCTTACATGGCATGCGTTGGCCCAGGTACTCTGTCCCCTCCAGAGGATAACCTCCCAGGCTGCACAATGAAGGTTTGGGGGTCAATTCCTTGGTTCCTTTGATTGGGAGCAGGCTTTGCCTTTTCTTTCAGGAATGGTCCCAGGTCACCAAGGATTGCTGGGTGCTAGACACCATTCAGTAAGCCTATCTCCTGGAATGCAAAGAACTGATCCTAGATGCTTTCATCATCTACCTTTTGTGGGTCTGCAAACAAAAGGGCCACTGTGCGGATCACCTTGGACAAATTGCTACTCCTGAAGGCAGTAGTGCCCGGTCCACCGGATGATTAGGCAAGGGCAGGAATGTCATCTATTTCACAGTGTCAAAAGTGGATGGTTCATTCTGGAGCTACAAAGGTGTCAACGAGCATGTGCATGTCCTGCACGTCCAGATGAAAACTTTGCGATCTGTGATTCAAGCAGGGCTGGCCCTTCCATTGTGCGAGAATGGGACTAGAAGGGAGCGGATGCTGGGTGGATCTAGAACTAGTAGGGAGCTGATTTTGGGGGAGGACTGGAAGGGGATGGGGAGTAAGAATGGAGAGGGGAAAAGATATATTGTATGGGAGGGAAGAAAAATCTACGATTCGCCGGGTATTGGGAGAATAAGTGGGGATTGAGAATGGAAAGGTGAAATTTGAGTGGATGATAAAGGAATAAAGAAAGAAATGGGGGAAAGAGCAAAAGGGGAAAGATCAGTATGTTAAAGCAGATATAGAGAGAGAATGGAAAAAATCTAGAAAAGAAGAAAGGACAAATGGACAGCTCGCAGAAGACACGAAGAAACCAAAAGAAAGTGACGAGCAATTACAACTGAAAAATGAAATGCCCAAACAAAAGGTAGAAAAATACTTTTTATTTTGAATTTATTAACTGGAATATGTCAGGTCTGGAAGTGTGTATTGCTAACATCTTTGTGTTTTTGTTTAGTGCAAGAAGAAATTAATTTATAATTTTATTTCTCTAGTGTTGTACATTTCATGTTTTGACTTTTGGGTTTTTCAATTTAATTATTATCTCCTATTTCTAAATTGTAATCCCTTGTTCTTTGTGTGGTGACGGTCTATGTTCTGCATGTGTAACCGAGCTGAGGTATTCTGTTCATGTAGTTTCTATTTGACAGTCCCACTTGTTCTCTTTCCCCCAGTGAGATGTATTGGTTTAATATTTGCAGGGTTTAGTGCTTTGTGAGTCTTGGTAGCGCTGTCATGATGCGGTACGTTTCCTATGGGTTCTAAATGGTCAGTGTTTATAATACTTCCTAATGGGCCTGGCGATTGGCACTGGACTATAGTAATTTAGAAATCTGGTAGTCTTTCTTTATCCAGACACTTATTAAGAGGCATGTTTACTAAAAGCGCATTATGCAAATATTTATGAAAATAAGGCCCTGCATTGACTCTTCGCACCCCCTTGGGCTGCCCCTGGATTCAACTGGTGCGCCAAAGGGCGTTCCTAGCATCTCTGGATTTGACCAAGACGTTTTTTCATATCCCACTCTGAGAAGATTAGCAAAAGTATCTGCATTTTTGCTATGCTTGGTTTTCACTTTCAGTTCACTGCTCTCCCATTTGGACTCTTCACTGCCCCAAAGACATTCACCAAGGTCATAGTGATGGTGGCTGTGGCACTTCAGCACCACAGGATTTGTGTGCACCCATATATGGACAACTGACTCATCCGAGCCCGTTCTTCTTCAAAGGTGTCTCGGGTAGCAACCCAAGTGGTGTCCTTTTTTGAAAAGACTCAGCTGGGTAATCAATGGGGGAAAGAGCCAGTTGATGCATTTCCAGTCCCCGGAGTTCCTGGGAGCACATTTTGATACTCAACTGGGCAGAGCCTTCCTGCCAGAGGAGAAAATCAAAAGGTGGTTGGATTGCCTGGTGCTGTTCTGTTTGCAGCAGGCTCCCAGAATCCAGGATTATCATCAGCTCCTCGGATTGATAGCGGTGACAGTAGAGATGGTGCCATGGGCGTGTGCTCATATGCAGCCACTCCAATGGTGCTTGCTGATTCGGTGATTGCCCGAGTTCTCAGGAGTTCGAGCTCAGGCTCCTGCTCCTGATGATGGTAAAGGCCAGCCTGTGCTGATGGCAGCAGCCCAGTAATCTGAGGAAGGGAGCACAGCTGGATGATTGCTCATGGATCCTTCTGGCAATGGATGCCAGTCTTTCAGGCTGAGGAGCCCATTGCCAAAACAGAACAGCTCAGCACTGTTAGCCCTTGCCTCCCTGTGGTTCCATCAACTTGGCTCTTCTGCATTTCCAGCCCCTGGTCGAGGGCTGGGTGGTTCAAGTGTTTCCGATTAATGCCACAGCAGTGACTTATCTCAAGGGCAACACCAGCACTCCTTGTGCCACCTTGCTGATTGATATGAGTCTTATGTTTGCCTGGGCAGAGAAGACCCTCCTAACTTTGTTGGCACGGTACATTGTTGGGGTGGATAATGTGGAAGCAGATTTTCTCAGCCAGCACTCTCTGGATCCAGGAGGGCGAGAGTTGAGTTGGGAAGCATTTCAGTTGATTCTGCGCCTCTAGGGTTACCCTGAGATTGATCTCATGCCAACCCACTCCAGTGCCAAAGTGTGCCGCTTCTTCATTCACTGCATGGAGACGGGGTCCAAGGCATTGATGGCCAAGTCAACACCTGCTGTACATGTTTTCTCTGTGGCCCTGGGTGGAATGTGAGATTCGGCCTGTAGAGGACCACCTGAGAAGGATTATTCTGGTGATGCTGGATTGGCTGAGGAGAGTTTGGTTCGGAGATCCAGTGTGGCTCCTGTAAGCGCCAACTCTTTGTTTGCCTCTGTCCTGGGGCCTATTGTCAGTGACTGATTTGACCTGGAATACTGGGCTCCCTTCTTGCTCACGGTTTGGCTCTTGAAAGGAGACAGCTAAGGGCTACTTTCCAGCAGTGGTTTCCACTTTGCTCAGAGCCCGAAAGGAAGTCTACCACTCTGTCATACATGTGGATCTGGCACCTCTTTGAGCGATTGGTGCAGTGCACGGCAGCTGCCTCTTAAGGCGGTCAAGGTGCCATATCTGACATTTCTGCAGCATAGTCTGGAGAAGGGTATTTCTCTTAGCTCCCTGAAAGGTTCAGGTGGCAGCTTTGGTCTGTTTCAGAGATCCGGTGGCTGATAAGTCTCTCTAGCCTTACACCTGGATGTTTCGTGCTTTCTTCAGGGGGTTTGGCATCTGCATCCTCCCCTCCGCTCTGTGGTCGCATCTGGGATCTATGTCTGGTGCTCAGGGCCCTGATGTTGGAGCCCTTTGAGCCATTGAAGTGTGCTGCTCTTAAGGATTTGGTGCTTAAGATGGTTGTCTTTGTTGCAGTTTGTTCCATAAAGCAGATATCAGAGCTTCAGGCTGTTCTTACCAAAATCCTTATCAGTCTTGTTCTGAGAAGACTCTTTTTCCAGTTCAGCCTGTGCTTTCCTTCTTACCTAAGATGATTTCTCTTTTTCATGTGAACCAGGTGTTTTGCCTGTCCGGGGGAAGGATAATGATCTTTGCCTTGTGGATGTCCAGAAGGTGCTTCTCCAATACTTGAAGGTTAAAAATTATTTTCGTAAGTTAGACCATCTTTTTGTGCTGTTTGCTGCCTATGCAAAGGTGACATGGTGGCTAAGTCTACACTGGGGTGCTGGATTGAAGACATGATTGCCTTGGCATATCTGTTGCGGAACTGACTGGTTCCGGAGAGGTGGTATGCCCATTCTACCTGAGCTCAAGCATCCTTGTGGGAGGAGCAGAGTTTGGTAGCCTCTGTGGACCTTTGTTTGGCGGCAATATGGGCAACACTTTCCACTTTTGTCAAGCATTACTGCTTGGGTGTCCACGCTCAAGCAGACATGGCCTTTGGCTCTAACGTTTTGCGAGCTGCTGTCTTCTTCCCACCCAGTGGAGGCATAGCTTTGGTAAAACCCACTTGTCTGGACCGCTCTAGCAGGACGATATGGAAAGTGGCATTTTACATACCAGATAATGTCTCTTCCTCGAGTCCTGCTAGATCAGTCTAGAGTCTGCCCCCTGGAACTGTTTGTTCTGTTCTTCTGCGGCAGTACCCTGGGGTCCACTATGATTTATTAGCTCTACAGATTCATCTTCTACTGACAGCCTTCTGTTTATGCTTTCCTTCTCTTCTGTTTTGATTTACTCGTTGCCCAAGTTGAGTTTGTGTGAGGCTTACCATGTTCTGTATGCTTTGGGATGGATTCCTTGGAGACCTCTGGTGGTTGAGGCGCGGATAGAGGCACAGGAGTGTTGCCATTGATAGCTGGGCTTTTCATTGATTTTTTTGTCTCTTATCAATCTGCTGGTAGGGGAACACAACCAACTTGTCTGGCTTGATCTAGCAGGATTCAAGGAAAAGACATTAAAATGTCACCATAGTTTTATTTGATCTGATATACCACCCTTTGCACACATTCAGAATTGTTTGCAAAATTTAACAATTCAAAGAAAGGCAAGAGGAAAGGAACCTCCGTATCATCTGATAGGAAGGGAGGAGAAAGCAGTCAAATAGCAATTGGGTAGGTGCGACTTGGTCAGCCACAGGGTCCAACCCAATTACAAACTCCAGCCCAATCACAAAATTCCTGCTTAGAAAGCTTGGAGTTTGGTTTTGTGTTTGTTTTTTAGGGAGGCTTTGACTTATTTGTCTCGAGGGCAGGCTATTCCATAGTGAGGGGGCAACAAAGAAGCCTTAATTTTGGTAGTCTATATATACCACCACCACCACCACCACCACCTCCTCCTCCTAAAGCAAAATACCAATCTGCTACCATGCAAGGCGCGTAAACAACATATGGGGGGGGGGGGCATACAAAGTGATGAGGGAACATTATGCATTCAGGAGCATTGTGAGGCAAAGTAAGGATTTTATAGCAAATCCAAAAATACAGAACCATTGTTACTGGGTCAATGGTGTAACATCAAATTTCTTTGTGTAAGAGAATTCAAAATATGGCAGTACATATACTGACTGCAAACAGAGCTGGCCCCAGAGTTGTTTCAAGTTGTTGTTACTTTAGGCAATCTTTAAGCCCTATGCGCGCACCCCACCCCCCCCCCCCCCCCCCGGTCAGTCAGAATCTGTTTAGCTTTGAATATCCTGCTCTTTGCCACTATTGTGCCCCCCCCCTCCTGTCCACACAGAAGCTGACACCTTAGGGGACCACCTAGTTTGCTTAATAATTGAGCCCACTCTGACTGCAACCTTTTTTATTCATAAGCAGGTACTCCAGGATATTCAGTGTTGCAGTAGTCCTGCCGGGCACATAGCCTTTAATTGAAAAGGGTAAATAGTTTTGTGGCAACATGGTCAATAAATATAAACCTGGTTAGACCAAGGGGGGTTGTCTTTCTGTTAACACATTCTGTGTGCCTGTATACTAAAACCACAGGTGTGGAGATCAGCTTATTTGATAATAAAAATGAGAGAACTTATACATTCAGTTCCGTCACCTTTAGTTCAGTCATCAGTCTCGGATCAAGTGCTGAGATCTTTAAATTTTGCTCACTCTGGATATGTTGGTGATGAGGTTACCTGGGTAGGGTGGCAATAGATGAGACATAGGGATCTGGTATTTGGGGCCCACGCAGCTGTGGGGGTTCTTGTATCTGGGACCCAGGAATCTTGGGTCTGTGGGTCCCCAAATGTGAGAATCTGGTCTGCAGGGTTCCTCAGCATGGTTTACTTTGGGGGGTCTTTTGTGGCTGATGTTTTTTTTTTCTCTATATACCTTTCCAGTAGCATTCCTATTGACATTTATAGAAAATTTAAAACCTCTGTGGATGAACAGGATGAAATTAGCCATGCCTAGTGGTTGACATCATCTAGCATGACACAGATGGCTCTCGGAGTTCTGAAAGCATTGAGATACTTGTGAGCATGCGTGGGGAATTTTTGTCTCTCTTCCTAATGACTATCTCTCTTGTCAATGCTTGTGCACAGATGTGGATTACTCTCTTAGAGGCATGGTTTTCCTTGTTTAATGTTTCCTCCACGGAGCTAGTTTTCTTCAGTCTTTTTCTCTTTTATCTAAATGCCCCACACACAAATAAACAAAACAAAATGGAGTTCATTTTAGTGAGATGTCTTTTTGCAGTGGTAGACCTGGACAAGTGGGTTCAAGGTGTGGGAGTGCAGCAGAAGAATGTCCATCTCTGTGCAAGATGTCCTTGAGCTCATTCAAAATCACAAAACTGTGTTCCTCCATAGCCCTGGAAGACTCCAATAGGTTCATTATCTTGCCTGTCATCAAAGGGACAAGAATCGCACCTTTCATGGGGATGCTAAAAGGGAGTACCACAGATGAAGTCTTAGAAAAACGAGGCAAAGACCACTAGATCAGAGATCTTTAGAGCCAAAGGCCAAAATATTACAAGCACTCAAACCCAAATATGTAGCAAATGAAGTGGTCCAGAGAGAAATCATCATCCACATTCTGCATAGTTGATGCCAAGGACCCTGTACTGTTCAGGATACTTGTAAGAGCTTCAATGAATACAGGACTGAAGTTGGAAAGGTCTGATTCCAGAAGCGGTTAACTCTGCCTACAATATGGTCTGTGGTTAGTGGTGATCCAGTCGTCATTAGCCCAAGGGACGTTCCTTGGAATATATCAAACATTTCTTTAAACATCTCCCTCTGGTTGAGAGAGGTTTCCCAGTAATGGAAATATTTAAGGGGCCCTGCTGCTGCCATTATTCATAGAGCTTCAAGGCGTAAGAGACTGTTCCTGCTCATCAGAGCTTACAATCTAAGCAAGACAGACCACACAGCAGTTGGAGACTAAGGTAAATTAAGGGGAATGGCAAGATACAGATAGGGGATCAGGATCTAAACTGTTCCTCAAAGAGGTGGGGTTTCAGTCTGGATTTGAGTAGGGCCAGAGAAGGAGTCTGGCGTACTAACTTGGGTAGGTCATTCATGCCACCTTGCTGCTCCATATGCATGGAATGGTCTGGTGCTGGCAGTGACAGAGAAGGGTTGCAGATAAAAGGGATCTGCCAGTGAACGGCGTTCCCAAAGAGAGGTGTAGGGAATGATAAGAGAGGAAAGGCAGTGAGGAACTGTAGAAAAAATGCACTTTTATAAATCATATCCCAAGGCACATAGGGAGTGAGAAAAGAAGCCCTCTTAGAGTCTCCAAGACTCTTGCTGGACCACCAAAGGACAATCTCAGATTCCAGTGTAGTGATTTTTTTTTCCATACAGGAATCATTGCCCCATGCTCTGTAGGCTCATAGATGGAGTTTCCTGTATGCTCAGGTGAAGAGGTCTGACACGCAATATTATAAGGTTTTTCTTAAGAGGTAGGAAATATGAAAGTGCCTGACCTCTGCTGAGGAAGTTACATTGGTTACCCATACGAGAGCACTGTATTTTTAAGTTGCTGGTTTTAGTATTCAAAGTGATAAGCAATTCCAGCCTTTATATTTGAAGAGTAGGTTAAAAAAATTACATTCTAGGAGAGCATTACGGTCTTCACAGGGTAATTTATTTAGAGGTTCCAGAAACTATAGTTCTCCAAAAGATGATGGTCTGCCGCTCAAAAGCCTTTAGTGGTGTGGGTCTAGGACATTGGAATAGTTTATTTAAGGAATGAAGGCATGTTTAGTCCCTGTAAAAGAATAAGTTTGCTATCTTAGTATCCTTTTTTGATGAAGGGGAAAGGGGGGTTCTATTTATTTTGACACTAACTTTCATCTTAATTTTTTATTTATGACCTTGTTCATAAAAATGAAACGTGTTAAATACATAAAATATGTGGTCTGCCTCTGACCTGCTGCTAACCTTGCCCAGAAGCACTTAGTTATCCCATGTTCATAGGACAGTAGAAGTGGTCTCTCTGGAGTGATTGTTTTGGAGGTGCTGATCTACGTAGATTGTACTTTGCCAGTGATAAGATACTTAGACTTGCAGCAAGATGTAGTACAACCCAGTCTCCTATGCCTCATTTGCCTGAATTATAAGGTTGAAACTGGACTGGAGTTTGATATGGTCTAGCTGCCTCATTTTCCAGTGCATGTGAAATCGGACCTAAAAGTGAAACTCAAATAAGGAATGTGTTTGTTCATCTCTGGGTTAAAGACCAGAAAATAACGGAACATTTTCTGATGTGTGCTTCATTTTCTTTCATGCTTTTGTGAAATCTTGTGGCTGAGGCTTCAGTACATTAAGCATTGCATTAGAAAACATCAGGGCACAGCATTCTAATGCCTAAAAAAAGTTTCCTCCTAATGCAGTAAATTAATGACATACAAATTATCGCTGTGGTTTTTACACTGGGAGCAGTTTGTCATTTATAGATTTTTGCATGCATTTTGCACTTCCCTTTAGCACAGTGGTTGTATAGTTGATTTTCTTGGGATAAAATGCCTTGTTGTATCGGGAGTAAAATTAGCGTGGGGAAAATCTTGAGGGTACCTTACTGCATTAGGACCTGAATTGTATAGCTAATGACGGCGCCCTGTGGTTTGCTATAGGCTGCTGTGCTACTGGCTCCTAGTAGCAAAGAAGCCTGGTAAATACCAACTCTTGGTAGAGTGGCACCCTCTAGTTTTTATTCTACAGTGCATTTTTGAAATCTGACACGGACATCTAATGGTTAGAGAGATTATCAGAGAGTGTGGGTACTGTTCCATTCAAGCTGATCGTTCCTTTTTTTTCCCCTCCAGGTCACAGAAACTCTCTATCCTGCTTCATCCCCCCCCCCCCCCACACACCCCCTAAGACAGGCAACACAGATGTGCATGCACCCACAAAAGAAGGGTTCGAACAAATTCCATGAACCATGCTCCATGATGCTTTTCCTAGTTGCTTTACCTTCTAGAAAGGGAAAAAAATACAAAACATGCTTGCAGAACAGGTAGAGCTTTATCCTGTTTCTTAAATTTTGCAGACAGACTCCGCAGTGCCCTGCATGGGTTGTGGGTGGTTGTTTTTTTTTTTTTTGTCTGACCCTTAGAACCTTACTCTTGTACATGGTGTTCTGCCGTCAGAAGTAGTTTCCATAGGACGTGATTCTAATGTGTGTGAGATAGTGGTTGGTTGATTAAAAAAAAAATAAAGTTCAGTGATTTATGGGTCAGAGTCCTTGGTATACTTTAACATCAGTTCACAAGCTGTCTTCTGTTTTTTTTGTACTGCTGTCTCGATGCACTTAATGTTCAGTGCACTCGGGTTTTGACCTTGTGCCTCAAAACATACCCAAGACCTTGCTTGGCAATCTTTGAAAGCATAAATTCATAAATTCTCTTTTTTTAATTGTATTTTTAAAAAAAACCCTCTAACTTCAAGGCAGAGAAGAAAATAGATCTGTAGTTTCCCACAATTTTTGTATATTGTGTATATATTTCTTTCCTTTTATAGATGGATGGTACCTTTATCATAAGCATCATTTAAGTTCAAAAATCTGAATTTTTGTTGGCCTTATGTAGTCCAGACACTGATTACCCTGCCCCACTTACCAGGAATTTAAAGATTTTAGTCTTCTGCTTTGTTTTGGTACTTTGCCTCAGATGGAATATGAAAATTGATCTACCTTATATCCCATAGCGGAAAAAAAACATATGAAATATTGACTAGTAATCCTATACAATTTAGAATATCTTATAGTTGCAGAAATGAAAATTCCCATGCTGCTTGCTTACTGCAGGACTGGAATGTGGAACAAGTAGGAGGTTAAAGCAGTGGTTCTCAAACCAGTCCTGAGGGCATGCCAGGGCCAGTGAGATTTTCAGGGTTCCCAGCAATGAATATGCATGTGAGAGATTTGTATGTATAGCCTTCTCATGCATATTAATCTCTTTGTCTCGCTCCTATCTTGTTTTTGGTTCTTGTGAGTGCTTCTTTGGATGTTGCATTAATTGTGGGAATCCTGAAAACCTGACTGGCCTAGCTGTGCCCCGACCAACTGGCCTCAAGAACCACTGGGGATGAAAGGGAAAAATGGTCCAATTTTGTTCTGCCTCTTGAAGATTTAGTACTGATTTTACCCTTGACAAATCAAGTAATAAGGACACACAAGGTTCCACTACCTGCCACCCAGAGCTTTCTCGAATTTGTGACTCTCTAGTATTCTGGGTTTGCTTTTTAACTTGCCAGGGTCATACAATATTTTTTATATTAAGGACTTAATAAATTTTCTTTCATTCTTTTAAACCTTTTCACTTGCTGTAAAGTTCAGCTGTATAGCAAGTAAGAAGTCCTGCTGCTTTAAACTGTTCTGTAATTTGGGGCAATTTGTTGTGTATTATTGTATTCCTGAAACAAATTAATTGAGTTCATTTTTATTTTTCAGGTCTTTCTACATACTGGATATGGATTTCATGTACAGGCAAGGCAAATTTGTGTATTTTGTTTATGGAAGGTAACAGAGCAAGACTGCATGAATTTAAGATGGATTTATCTAAAGAATTATGTCAATATTGAGACATGGCAGTCAGCACTTAGTGTGTTTTTAATATCAGCTGCTATAACTATAAAATGATTTTAGATATTCAGTGCCAGTATTTGGATAGTGGGCAGCACTAAATATCCGAATAGTCTATCTGAATAGCGATGATTTTCAGTACCACTATATAGCTAGGGTACCCAGATAAATGGATAACTTAAGACAGCAAAAAAGCTGTCCTAAGGCTATCCAGATAGCAGCACTAAACATCCCCACCATTTGAGTAATCTCTGGCTCCTCCCCAGCATTATTCAGATAGTGCTACAGAGCATCCTTACAGACTGCCTCAGCACTATCCCTACTATATAGTACCACTGAATAGCCTGGTCAGTGGCAGTTAACCAGTTAGTAGATGCTGCTTACCAGTAACTACTGCTGCTGATTATCAGGCCAGATTTGTTTAAATCTAATGGGTTTTTGATTGATAAATCATGATTTTGATACTTTTGGTGGCTGTTCATGCTCTAAGGGTCATAGGTAAAACATGTTCTTTTGTTTTTCTAATTATTGTGAGTTTCTCTTCTCCTCTGACTCTATATCTCCCAGACTGCCTCGGGATAATCAGCTTTTGACATATAACAATTGTCATAAAGGAGATGTTTGGGAAGTACTCAGTGTTCATAAAGTTCTTTTATTGCAGCTCAAAATGGCTATTAGTGCAGGTGCGGGCAAACATTTGCCATTGTATTGCTTTAGAGGCTCTTGCTTGCACTGAGACTTGGACAGTTCCTCTCAAAACACTTCAGGAGCAGGGAAGGACTGAGCAGATATTTCTTCCTTGTTTCTTAATCATTTTTTCCCCGTGCTATCAAGTCAATGCTGACTCCTAGCAACCCAGCAGCCCTGGGTTTTCTTGGCAAGGTATGACCAAAAGTAGATTGCCAGGCCTTTTCTTCAGAGACAAGGGAAGGTAAAGTGACTTGCCCAAAGTCACAAGGAGTGCCAATAGGAATCAAACCCCTATCTCCTGGGTGTTAGGCTGTTGCTCTAACCACTAAGCTACTCTTCCATTCCTCTTAAAGGGTATTGCAGTACAATGTAAATGAAAACCTATGCTCTTGCAATGCTGATTAAAGAAGAAAGTCCGTCTGCAGCAGCTTCAATGAACATTGTAAAGTCTTAAGTTTAAAGCTTACAATGCTTGCTTAAAAAAGTCATTTTTTATACTGTCATTTCACTCAGTATTTGTAAACCATTACAAATGATGTTTGAAGCAAGGTGAACTTTATCATGGTGCATTATTCAAAATACGTTGCAATAAATTTCATCTTAGTTCAAATAGCTTGACACAGCAAACCAATGTACATAACTGTAAAAAGCACACACTGTAAATAGCTCACTCTAATCAGCACACATGCACCCTCACTGTACATAATCTCACCTGACATACACAACATTGCTAATGATCGTTTGATGTGTTTACCGCCTTGATTGAAGGATAAGGCGGGATAGAAATATCCTTAAATAAAAAATAAAAATAAAATATTTGTAGTGGTAGTGGTGACGAGAAGTCCTCCTCCCCCCCCCCCCCCAACCCACATGTCTCTTCCAAAACAAACTGCAGTTCCTGTGCGGATATCCAGTTTAGTCCTCCACAATCGGGTAATGCCCCTCCTACTGCAGCCTGGAGACTGGACCAATCAAATCTTCTGTAGTACATATCCAGCAGGAGCTCCCAGAAGCCCCCCAGTGTGTCCAGTCTCTAGCAGCTTGAAGACGTAAAAGTGTGTCCTCCTGGGCACACTGAGTGACTATTGCAGGAGCAACACTTGTTAGTTAGTTGTTTTAGGGTTTGTTTTGGGGCATTTCCTTGCTATTTCTTTGATAGCTAGCTGTATCTTTAAAAGGAAGACAAAAGAAGAAGTCTGTCTCTCTGGAGCACTGCCACAGGAGACTAGGGGGAAGTCAGACCTGTTGGCTCCTGTGTTCCTGCCTAGCAAATTTGCACAGCCCTGGGTGAGCTCCCCCTGGACAGTACGGGGTAAAGCCATACCTGATACAGTAGTGGCTGGCACTGGGAGATGTTGGCTGAATCCTGGTGGTTCCTGAGCTGGTAGGAGATTTTCATTTCATTTCTTCTTGTGTGCAGTGCTCTGTTAGAGCTGCCAGCATTTCTGTAGGCTCTCCTGAGCCCATTTGGCAATTTTTCTTAAATTTGGTCGTTTGCCCTGTCTTAGAGGGTCGTTTTAGTTCTTTTCCATATTATTTGGTGGCTTTTGTATTTTCGCGCCTTTTTACCGCGGGTGAAAAAGTCCGGCGGCCATTTTGAATTTTAAAAGTGTGCTTTAGAGGCACTTTTGAGCACTTGTGCACAGGTTCCCCTGGCGTTTTTGGGGTTCCTCTTGCTGGCGATTTTGCTCAGGGCACCCCAGGGAGTCTGGGGCATATTTTGTTTCTTGCAAAAAAAAAAAAAAAAAAAGTTTTAATTTCAAATCGGGGCTGATTTGCATAGGATTGCCCCTGTGGTGTGGGCTTCCCTGTGACTGTTGTATTCTATCCCGCTGGGCAGAGGTGGCCTTGGGATGGCTTCCCAGCCCCAGTGCGTGATTTGTGGGTCCCGCAGAGCAGTAGGGACTGACTCTGGCATCTGCAGGAGCTGTGCTGCAGTGCCTGCAGAGTTAGAGCAATCTGTGAGTCTCCCGGATCAGCCTACCCCTGGGGATGCTTCTAATTCAGGGGTTAGTGTTCTTTCCCCGAGCCTCCCTCAGTCTGGGTCGGTTCCACCGGCCAGCGGGTCGGTGGCTGCGCTCCAGCAGGCGGCTATAGCTGCACCGCCTATGGATTTCTCCCCGGATTTTGTGCTCCTCATGCATCAGGCGTTTCGCTTGAGCAGGTCCGGTCAGTTGCCGGCAGTTTGGCCCCCCTCTCTCCCCCCGGGGTCCTCTGGGGCAGCTCAATGCACCTCGCAACCCGGGGGCAAGCGTCTTCGGTTGGGGGAACAGGAGCAGGACGCCCTAGGTCTCCTGGATTCCGAGGCAGAGGGCGATCCTGAGACTGAAGCGGAGGAGTTGGAGGATGGGGAGATCCTTGAGCCGGAGGACCAGGCTCGGATCATTCGCGTGTTCCGTAGGGACGAGCTGGTTCCTCTGGTCACGGAGTCCCTGCAGGCGCTTAACCTTTCGGCGGTGCGGCCCCTGGAGGAGGAGGGTCTTGAGGATCCTCTAATTCAGGCAGTCAGGGATTCCCAGGTGGTTTTTCCCGTTCACCGCGTGGTGGATCATATGATCCAGGCGGAGTGGGAGCACCCGGAATCCGGCTTGAAGTGGATTCGGACCATGAATCGGCTTTATCCCCTTGCCGACAAGGACAGGGACTTGTTCAGGTCCCCCCGGGTGGACGCTGCGGTTTCCGCAGTGACCAAGAAAACCACCATCCCGGTTGAGGGGGCGGCTGCCCTCAAGGACGGTCAGGACAAGAAGATTGATAATTTGCTCAAGCAAACCTTCGATACTGATGCCGTGTCATTGCAGGCCTCTATCTGTGGGGCTTGGGTGGCTCGGTCGTGTCTGCGATGGTCGCAGCATTTGCGCTCGAGCCCCGGGCTAGACCAGCAGGGCCTGTTGGAGGTTACCCGGCTGGAGTCCGGCTCGGCCTATCTGGCGGATCTGTTTTATGATTTAATCCGCGCGTTGGCTAACAGTATGGCATCCGCGGTTGCGGCGCGCCGGTCCCTCTGGTTGCGCAACTGGGCGGTGGACGGTTCTTCCAAGTCCCGCCTCAGTAAGCTGCCCTTCAAGGGCAGATTGTTATTTGGGGAGGCTCTCGAGAAGTTGGTAAAGGATCTCGGTGAGTCCAAGGGGGGCCGGCTCCCGGAGGATAGGCCAAGGTCCAACAGGTCCTCCCCCTCGGCGAGGGGGTCCTTTCGGGATCAGCGCAGGTTTCGTTCCTCCCGCCTGTGGGCTTCGCAGCGGGGCAGGTTTGGAGCCCGTAATCAAGGGTTTCGTACCTTCAGGGGAGCCGGCAGAGGCTTCTCCGGAGCCGCCTCTTCCTCGGGCTCTTCTTTTGGGCGCAAGCCACAATGACGCGAGGCAGGCTCTGGAGGGAGGCCCGATTATCGGGGGTCGCTTGCGCGACTTTCTTTCCTCTTGGGCCCAAATCACGTCGGATCGCTGGGTGCTACAAATTATAGGAGAGGGTTACGCTCTGGAATTTGCGTTCCCACTTCCAGATTCATTTGTTCTGTCTCCCAGCAGGGGAGAGCAAAAAACGCGGGACATCCGCGTGACCCTGGATCGGTTGTTAGCGCTGGGAGCGGTGATCCCGGTTCCTCCTTTGGAAAGAGGCGCCGGGCGATACTCCATCTATTTTGTGGTTCCCAAAAAGGGCGATTCCCTACGTCCGATTTTGGACCTCAAAGGCGTGAATCGCGCGCTCCGGGTGCCGCATTTCCGTATGGAAACCTTGCGGTCAGTCATTGTAGCGGTGCGACAGGGGGAGTTTTTGACGTCCCTCGATCTCACCGAGGCCTATTTGCACATCCCGATACATCCATCTCATCAGCGGTTTCTCCGCTTTGCGTTTCCGTGGGGCCACTTCCAGTTCAGGGCCATGCCGTTCGGCTTGGCTACGGCTCCGCGCACGTTCACAAAGGTGATGGTGGTCGTTGCGGCGGCCTTGCGCAAGGAGGGCATTTTGGTCCATCCATATCTCGACGACTGGTTGATACGGGCAAAATCCAGTCGGGAGTGCCTGCGAGTCACGAGCAGGGTGGTGGCTCTGCTGCGATCTCTCGGCTGGGTGGTGAACGAAAGAAAGAGTTGTCTGCGTCCCTCGCAGGACCTGGAGTATCTGGGAGTGCGCTTCGACACCGCTCGGGGACTGGTGTGTCTCCCCGAGCGCCGCGTCCTGGCGTTGCGGGCTCTTGTCCGACTCTTTCGGGGGATGCCCGCTCCGTCGGCGTGGTGGTACCTACGGCTTCTTGGAACGATGGCGGCGACCTTGGAGGTGGTGTCATGGGCACGGTTCCACATGCGCCCGCTCCAGAGGGCGCTCCTTCGCCGCTGGTCCAACCAGTGCGATTCCTTGCACAAGAGGCTGCCCTGTCCGAAGGCAGTGCGGCGGTCGCTTCGATGGTGGCTTTCCTCCGAGAACCTGACGCGGGGGATTCCCTTGGAGCCTCCCCTGTGGGTTCCCCTCACTACGGATGCGAGCCTAGCCGGCTGGGGAGCTCACTGCGAGGCCCGCTTCACGCAGGGGGTGTGGTCCTCTCGGGAAGCTGCGTGGTCGATCAACCGTCTCGAGCTTCGGGCGGTCAGGCTAGCCCTGTTGGCCCTGGAGCCTCTGGTCCGGGGTCGGGCGGTCCGCGTCTGGTCGGACAATGCGACCACGGTGGCGTACATCAATCGCCAAGGGGGCACAGGGAGTGTGGCCCTGGAGTCGGAGGCGACGGCCTTATTCAGTTGGGTGCAGACTCGCCTGCCGGCGATCTCGGCGGCGCACATAGCGGGCGCAGAAAATGTCCAGGCCGACTTCCTCAGCAGAGTGCGGGTGGACCCCGGAGAGTGGGAGTTAAATCCACAGGTGTATGCGCAAATAGTTCGGCGGTGGGGTCCGCCCATCATGGATCTCATGGTGACCTACCAATCGGCCAAGACGAGTCGCTTCTTCAGCAGACGACGGGAGCGAATGTCCGAAGGACTCGACGCTCTCATTCAGCCGTGGCCGACGTCCGGGCTACTGTATGTCTTCCCTCCTTGGGCGCTGATCGGCCGGGTCGTACAGCGCATCGAGTGCCATCGGGGCCGAGTGCTGCTGGTGGCTCCGGATTGGCCCCGGAGGCCCTGGTATGCCGACCTCGTCCGGCTTCAAGACAGCGTGCCGTGGCGCCTCCCGGCGTTGCCGGACCTTCTCCTTCAGGGCCCCTTGCGGATGCCCCAGGTGGCTCGATTCTCGCTTACGGTTTGGCCATTGAGAGGGCTCAGCTGAAAAAGAAGGGTTATTCGCCCGCGGTGATTTCCACCTTACTGCGGGCGAGAAAGTCCTCCACTTCTCTCACTTATGTTCGGATTTGGAGGATTTTTGAGGACTGGTGCTCCCAGCGGGGAGTCCGGGCGGCGACGGTCTCTGTGCCCGTCGTGTTAAGCTTCCTTCAGGATGGGTTCGAGAAAGGTCTCGCGGCCAGTTCCCTGAAGGTCCAGCTGGCGGCGATTTCGTGTTATAGAGGCAAGGTCTTGGGCCGCCTTCTTGGTGCTCATGCGGATGTGCGGCGTTTCTTGACCGCCGTTTTTCATTTACGGCCTTCCCGCAGAGCGGTGATTCCTTCGTGGGACTTGAATTTAGTTCTGCGGGCTATGGTTCGGGAACCATTTGAGCCCTTGCGGAGGGCGTCCTTGAAGGATCTCACATTGAAGACGGTGTTCCTGGTTGCCATCTGCTCGGCACGGCGTATTTCGGATCTGCAGGCCCTGTCCTGCCGAGAGCCTTTCTTGTCTTTCTCTTCGGAGCGGATTGTGCTCTGTCCGGTTCCTTCCTTTCTACCAAAGGTGGTGTCTCCCTTTCACTTAAATCAGGCGGTATTTCTGCCAGTGCTTTCGGCATGCTCGGTCGAGTCGGTGGACAAGAGTCTTCTCCGGCTTGATGTGGGCCGCGCGCTGCGGCGGTATTTGCAGTCTACCGAGTCCTTTCAAAAGACTGATCGGCTTTTTGTGCTCTTTGGGGGTACAAAAAAAAGGGGAGGCGGCGGCTAAGGCCTCCATTGCTCGATGGCTCAAGGAAGCGATCGCGTCCGCGTATCTGTTGCAGCGGCGGCCGGTCCCGGAGGGGCTCCGGGCTCATTCTACTCGGGCTCAGGCGGCCTCTTGGGCGGAGCATAGCCTGGTTCCACCAGCAGAGATTTGTAGGGCGGCCACCTGGTCGTCTCTGCATGCTTTCAGCAGGCACTATCGCTTGGATGTGTCAGCGGCTCGGGATTCTTGTTTTGGTTCGGCGGTTTTGCGCGCCGGCCTGCAAGGTCCCGCCCGGTCTTAACTGCTCTGTTACATCCCGATTGTGGAGGACTAAACTGGATATCCGCACAGGAAATGGAAATTACACTAACCTGGTAATTGTAGTTCCTGTAGGATCCAGTTTAGTCCTCCTTCCCTCCCGACTATCTGTATGATTTTGCGGCGCGCTGTCCCGAGCGGGTGCCTGTAGGATGGTTTTCGTCCCGTTCGGACTCTGTCGGCAGTCGTGCTTATCGCTATGGCTCTTCCCTTTATTTTGGAGTTCAGTCAGCTCCTTAATTTCTGGGGGAAGCTCGGTGTAAATTTAAAGGCGTCGATACCGGCGCCATGCAGTGTCCTGACTTCCTCGTTTGGGGAGGGAGTTGGTTATTCCAGGGGGGGAAGTACATAGTTTATTGATAGCCTAATAATAATCTGATGTGTTGCTTCGTTAAGTTTGCTTTGTTACTAGTACACTGGGGGGCTTCTGGGAGCTCCTGCTGGATATGTACTACAGAAGATTTGATTGGTCCAGTCTCCAGGCTGCAGTAGGAGGGGCATTACCCGATTGTGGAGGACTAAACTGGATCCTACAGGAACTACAATTACCAGGTTAGTGTAATTTCCATTTTCAGAGGGAACCCTGCAGCAGAAAGCAGGTGTTTAGACACAGCAGCAGCTTTCTTTTCTTTTGCTGCTGTTATCATCAAAGGCCCTTCCTTATCGTCACTCCAGTCCAGTCCCTTTACTTCTGGGTTGCGTAACCCTTCCAGCAGCTTGGAGGCTGAGCCCATCCTTTTTAAGGATGGTGCGGTATAAATACCACTGGCACCACCCACAGAACCCAGTAATCTCAGCCTCCAAGCAGCTGGAGGCTTCCGTAAGCCAAGGGCTTACTGGAGTCTTCTTTCTTTATTTTCACCTCTAGAGCTTACTTTCAATTTATTTTAAGTTAATTTGTTGATTTCATTTGATTTGGGATAAGGGTTTTTCATTTAACTCTGTTCCTTTAAAGATTTCTTCCTTTCTCCTTCTCCCCCCCCCCCCTCCCTGCCCGTTTACCAGCTCCACGGAAGAGGAGGTTCGCCTTCAGGAGAATCGCGAGGGCTCCTCGCTCTCTCCTCCGGCCGGCTTCCCGCAGCAAGGGAGAGATCGGTGGTGATTTTTTTTTTTTTCTTCTTCCCCCAAGCCGGTCCTGCCTCGCGCCGAAGCCCTCAGGCAGCTGAGCGCTTGAGGCAGCAACAAGGGGCTCTCCCGCGTTCTCCAGAGGAAGGAGAGATCGCAGAGTAGTCGGGGAACTCGCAGCCTGCTCCGGAGCCGATTGCAATGCCGTGCTAATCCCGACGCTGGCATTTTGCTCGGCGGCACGAGCAGAGCCGCCGACTGCCGGTTAGGCCTCCACGTGGCTCAGGCCTTCCACGTGTCAGCTGCCGGAGTGCTCCCCTCTCCAACGGAGATTCGCTGAACATCTACAAAACTGCAAGTACTGGGAGTTTTTTCCCATGGTTTGAGTCCTAGTATTTATGTGTTAATTTGTAGATTTACTCTTAATTTACTTTTAATTTCTTTGTTTATTTCTCTCCTTCCTTAACGGCATAGTTAGTGAGGGGGGGTTGGGGGGGATCTATTTTATTTGAATTTATTTTATTCCCCTAGAGGCCTATCTCAGTCCTGGTGGGTTTGGAAGCTTTTTGCTTTGAAAGATCATAAGGGCATATTCCTTTCCAGACGGGAAGATCCTCTTTAAAGTGGACATGACTGGCAAAACAAGGTGCCCATCTTGTGGCACTCGCAGGGGCACTGATTCTGAGTCAGGAGTTTGCAGAAGCGGCTTCGGCGGAGCAAAGTGTTCTATTACCCATGTCCCAATCCGCTCAGGGGTCTGGGGACCTGGGGGAGGGGTGAAGGTCTCCCTTCCTCCCCCTTTCTCTACCACGCCTTTGCCGGCTTCGGCACTCTCTCCCTCCCCCTCTGCTGGGGAGGAGGAGAGCTCCGGGGATCCCTTCTCTCCCGTGTTTGTCCTCATCTCCAGGAACAAGCAGGAATAAGTCCTCACATATGGGTACGTCGGTACCGACGGAGCCCGTGCGGGAAAGCTCCCCAGCTTCTTAGAATAGAAGCTTTTGGGACCTCCCACTGCACATGCGCACTGCCTTCCCGCCTTCCTGAACAGCTCTCCTCAGTTTCTCTTTTTCCGCGGAGCCAGCAGGTCGTGTTCCTGTCACCGCTGAAGAAATTGTTATTTTATTTGTTTCTTTAGACCGCGTACCTGCCTTCCCCATACCGATACCGGTATCGCCGGTCTTTTCTTTCTTTCTTTAAAAATTATAATTCTTTTTTCTTATTTTTTAGCTTTTTGGTCACTTCAGAGAGGCCTCTCGGCCTACTCAATTTCTCCTCATGGAGAAGCCAGCCCCTGGATTTAAGAAGTGTACCAAATGTAATGCTGTTATTTCAGTCACAGACACCCATGAATGGTGTCTGAAATGTTTGGGGCCTGACCATTCCATACCGGACTGCCCATCTTGCTCCCACATGTCTAAACGTGGGCTGCAGAACCGGGCCAACAAATTCCATGTGCTGTTTGCTTCAGAGAATACAGCATCACAGTCATCCAGGTCTTCTTCTCCGGATGGATCTCAGGTAACCAAACCTTCTGTGGGCAAGTCCTCAAAGAGCAAATCTCCTTCAAAGCATCGAGAGGCTCTTAGCTTAGAACTTGAGGACCCTGCCCCAGCCAAACAACCCCGGCGGGAAGTCCAACTTCCAAAAACGCCAATTCAGGGGTCTCAGGTTGATATCGATGCTACGGCCTCGACAGATCACCTGTTAGCCTGCTCTGGGGTACCGGGTCACTCCGGTACCGACATCCAGGCAGCTATGGCGTCCATGGGCGATACTGTACAGTCCATGCAGCAGGCCGTCATGGCTTTCATTAAAGCTGCAACGCCATCGGTTCCGCTTTCAGCGGTTCCGGGCCCGATACCGGTATCGTCCGCCATGCCGGTATCGAGGCCGTCCACCTCTAAACGCAAGTCGGTACCGTATGGGCTTTCGCTCCATACCGGTTCCATACCCGATACGCCCGATATCGATACCGATCGGTACGCGTATCGTGCGTTAGAGGAAAGCACCGATTCCTCTGAGGATTTTCACTCCTCTGATGATTCTGCTGAGTTTTCACTCAACTTACCTGAGGAGCCCTCTTCTCCTAAAAGGAGAATGTCCCCTCCAGAGGATTTGTCCTTCCAGGACTTTGTTTTAGATATGGCTACAGCCCTTTCTATTACCACATCCTCTGAAAAGGAACCCAGATCCAAAAAACTGGATATTTTGGGATACTCAAAGGCCCCTAAGGAGGCAGTTACCCTGCCTATCCATGAAATCCTTCAAGAACAACTGATGGATTTCTGGGAAAATCCTTTGACTTTGTCTCCTTATTCCCGTAGGTTGGACACCATGTATAGGGTCCCTCCTTCTCCTGGTTTCCAAAAGACTCAATTGCCCCACCACTCTATTGTGGTGAAGTCTGCAATGAAGAAGATTAGGAGTACCAAAAGGCACTCTTCCACCCCTCCAGGACGGGAATGTAAGACTTTGGACTCTTTTGGTAGGAAAATTTTCCAGGCTAGTATGCTTATAGCCAGGATTAATTCCTACAGTCTCTATATGGGCATGTTCCTGGAGGAACTTGCCAAAAAGGTGCGGCATTTTGCCCCCTTTATCCCTGAGGATAAAAAGCAGGGATTCCTTTCCCTAGTGAAACAACTCTTAGAGGTTTCTAAGTTCTCTAATAGGGCAGCATATGATTCCTTTGAGGGAGCCAGTAGGGCTTCGGGCATTGCTATTGCAGCCCGACGTCTTGCTTGGCTCCAGGCCTCTGATCTGGAACCTTGGGTTCTAGATGGCTTACGGAATCTGCCCTGTACAGGTGAGAACTTATTTGGGGAAGAGTGGCAAATCAAAGCCACCCAGATGGATGCTGAAAATGCCACCTTGGAAAGACTTTCAAAGTCCACTTCAATTCCTACTAAGAAAAAGTCTTTTAAAAGGCCTTACTATAAGAAGGCCAGAGTTGCTTCAAATACTGGCCAGCAGTCTTCTCAACCTCGCTATACTGCTAAGCGTCAGCAATCCAAACAAGCACGAGCTAAGCCTGCAGCAGCTACTGTAGCTCAGCAGGCTCCAACCCCTCAGGGGTTTTGACTTGCTCCTAGGGAACTTGCCACTTCTGGTTCTAACACAACCAGAACCTCTCACCATACCCGGAAGGTTGGTTCACTTTGCTCCCAGATGGGAACAAATCACAACAGAACAATGGACCCTCTCTATCATTCGAGAGGGTTACAAACTTCATTTCTCCAGCCTTCCTCCCCATCATATGGTGAGACCATTCAATTCTCCCCCATCTCTCCTAACCCTGTTGGGTCAAGAGGTTTCCTCTCTTCTTGCCCAAGGGGCCATAGAAGAGGTTCCTCTTCCTCAACAAGGGTCCGGTTTCTACTCCCCTTATTTTCTCATTCCAAAGAAGACAGGGGGATTCAGACCAATCCTAGATCTGAGAGAATTGAACAAATTTCTCTTCAAGGAGAAATTCAAAATGCTGTCTCTCGGCATTCTCCTTCCTTACCTCCAGGGTCAGGACTGGCTTTGTTCTCTAGACCTACAGGATGCGTATACACATATACTCATCCATCCATCCCACAGAAAGTATCTTCGCTTTCTGTTTCAGGGAAAACATTTCCAATACAGAGTACTCCCCTTCGGTCTAGCCTCTGCTCCAAGAGTATTCACAAAATGCATGGCAGTCGTAGCCGCATTTCTAAGAGGCATGGGAATCTTTGTCTTCCCATATCTGGACGACTGGCTCATCCGAGCTCCAACTCAGTCACAGGCCCAGATTTCCCTGGACCACACAAGGAGCCTTTTGCAGTATCTGGGACTGGTAGTAAACCTTCCCAAGTCCCAACTCATCCCTACTCAATCTCTAGAATTCATAGGGGCCCAGTTGGACACCATCACTGCAAGGGCCTACCTTCCACATGTTCGAGGCCAGCGCCTCCTGAGTTTGGCCTCCCAAGCTCAGTCCAGCACTCACTTGACAGCCAGGGAAATGCTACGCCTACTGGGTCATATGGCCTCCACAGTGCATGTGGTGCCCTATGCTCGTCTTCATATGAGAGCAGCTCAATGGACCCTGGCCACTCAGTGGACTCAGGCGTCAGGAGCGCTCTCAGACCAAATACAAACCTCCGATCGTCTGTTTTGGTCCCTCCACTGGTGGACTTCCACCAAGAATCTGTTGTTGGGGGCTCCATTTCAACCATTGCTACCCCAAGCAACCCTCACAACAGATGCCTCCCAAACAGGGTGGGGAGCCCATCTGCAAACTCTCTCCACTCAGGGCACTTGGTCTCTACAGGAGACCACCCTTCATATCAATCTTCTGGAACTGCGAGCAATTTACCTTGCCCTCAAGGTCTTCCACTCCCTCCTAGCCAACCTCACTGTCCTAGTTCAGACGGACAATCAGGTGGCCATGTTTTACATAAACAAACAAGGAGGGACGGGCTCTCTGTCGCTTTGCAACGAAGCTCTAAGACTATGGGCCTTCGCCAGAGAGCATCAGATTCACCTGCTAGCAGTGTATCTCCCAGGAGTTCAAAACTCTCGGGCAGACAGGCTCAGTCGAGTTCTGCTGCCACACGAATGGTCCCTACATTTGGACCAAATAAACCGAATCTTTCAGGAATGGGGGACCCCGGACATAGACCTCTTTGCAAGTCCGTGGAATGCCAAACTTCCCCGGTTCTGTTCCAGAACTCCGTGTCAGGGAGCTCAGGCTACGGACGCCTTTCTCCTGAATTGGAGTCAGGCATTCCTATATGCCTTTCCACCCATTCCTTTGATTCCCAAGACTCTGTTCAAACTCCAGAGGGATCATGGAACTATGATCCTCATAGCTCCACGCTGGCCACGCCAAGTGTGGTTCCCTCTACTTCTACAGCTCTCCCAGGGATCCTACTTGGATCTGGGAGCTGCGCCAGACCTCCTGTCTCAGGAGGAGGGGACTTTGTGGCACCCAAACCCCAAATCCCTTCACCTCAGTGCTTGGTTACTGAAGGCTTAAGCCTTCAAGACTTTCATCTTTCCCAACCAGTGAAAGATATCCTTTCTGCCTCTAGGAAACCCTCTACCAGGCGTTCCTATGCTTTCAAATGGAAACGTTTTTCCATTTGGTGTGCTCAGCAGGGTCTTGACCCTCTGGCACTTCCTTTGAATTCTCTTCTTGATTATCTCCTGCATCTATCCAATGCAGGCCTCAAGACGAATTCGGTAAGAGTCCATTTAAGTGCTATTGCAGCATCCTTGCAACATATAAATGGACAACCTATCTCCTCTCATCCTCTTGTTGCAAGATTCATGAGAGGCCTGACTCTCACTAAACCTCCCATCAGACCACCCCCGGTCGCATGGGATTTGAATCTAGTGCTCGGTCAACTTATGAAGCCACCTTTTGAGCCAATGTTTTCCACCTCCTTGAAATTTCTTTCCTGGAAGGTCATCTTCCTCATTGCAGTCACTTCGGCTCGCCGCATCAGTGAGCTGCAGGCTTTAGTGGCTAATCCACCTTACACAAGATTTCATCATGATAAGGTGGTCCTTAGGACGAATCCCCACTTTATGCCTAAAGTGGTCTCGCCTTTTCATCTTAATCAAGAGGTATATCTACCTGTCTTTTTTCCAGCTCCTCATGCATCCAATGCAGAGAGGAACCTTCATACTCTGGATTGTAAAAGAGCTCTCGCTTTTTACCTTAATAGGACTCAGCCACATCGAAAGTCTTCTCAACTTTTTGTGGCCTTTGATCCTTCCCATTTGGGACTTCCAGTCTCCAAGCGTACACTTTCCAATTGGATTGCTCAGTGTATTTCTTTTGCTTACCAGAGCAAAAACATTTCTCTGGAAGGCCATGTCACTGCTCACAATGTGAGGGCCATGGCAACTTCTATGGCTCATCTGCACTCTGTTTCCATAGATCAGATCTGTCGAGCCGCTACCTGGGCCTCGGTTCATACCTTCACAGCCCATTACTGTTTGGACAAGGACTCCCGCCGGGATGCCTTGTTTGGCCAGGCTGTCCTCAAGCACCTGTTCCATTCCTAAACAACTCCTGCCCACCTTCCCAGAATGGATGCCTGAGATCCATACGAAGATGGCGAACCTTTACAGGGGATCCCATGCATCTAAGCTAGGGAGTCCCCATATGTGAGGACTTATTCCTGCTTGTTCCTGGAGATAGCACAGTTACTTACCTGTAACAGGTGATCTCTGGGAACAGCAGGAATTAGTCCTCACAACCCACCCACCTCCCCTAGGAGTTGTATCTTTTATCTATCTATCTTCCTGTCCTCTCTCTGTTGACTCAGCTATAAACTCGAAACTGAGGAGAGCTGTTCAGGAAGGCGGGAAGGCAGTGCGCATGTGCAGTGGGAGGTCCCAAAAGCTTCTATTCTAAGAAGCTGGGGAGCTTTCCCGCACGGGCTCCGTCGGTACCGACGTACCCATATGTGAGGACTAATTCCTGCTGTTCCCAGAGATCACCTGTTACAGGTAAGTAACTGTGCTTTACTGCAGAAGGCTTATTGCTTGCGCAGACAGGGGCTCGAGGCTGGTGAGCCGAGTGTAGTAAAGGGGAGTGAAGGGGGAGGAGCTTCCAGACCATGGAAGACAAGCTCCCAGGACTCAGGTATCCCTCTTAAGCGTGCACGGCTAGTGAGTGAGGAGCCTCTCACATCCTTTCCCCAAGATACCCCGGAAGAGGAGTTTTCGGATAAGGATGTAGGGGAGGATGGAGAAGAACTTGAGGAGGGAGAGATTCCAGAGGAGGATCAATCCCGCCTAGTGCGTGTCTTTAGGCGAGAGGAACTCTCAGCGCTGATTAATGAGTCCCTCAAGGTACTCAATGTGTCTTCGGACGTTCCATCAGAGGAAGAAGGGTTGGAAGATCCTTTAATCCAAGCTGTGAGGAAGTCTCAAAAGGTCTTCCCGGTGCACAGAGTGGTACGCCAGATGATCCAGGAGGAATGGGATCAACCAGAATCAGGCTTGAGGGGAGTGCGCTCAATGTCTCGTCTGTATCCATTGCCAGAACCGGATAAAGAACTACTGAGGTCTCCCAGGGTGGATGCAGCAGTATCTGCAGTGACAAAGAAGACGACTATTCCGGTCAAGGGTAGTGCTGCCTTGAGAGACTCTCAGGATAGAAAATTGGACACACTACTGAAGCAGGCCTTTGACGTTAGTGCTATTGCCTTACAGGCCTCTGTTTCCGGGGCCTGGGTAGCCCGGGCTTGTTTGAGGTGGTCCCAACAACTACAGCTAGCGGAGTCCCCCTCAGGGGACTCCCAATCTATTTCAGCTAAGTTAGAGTCCGGGACGGCCTACCTGGCAGACAGTCAGTATGACCTCATCAGGAGCCTAGCTAAGAACATGGCCTCGGTGGTAGCAGCTAGGCGATATTTATGGCTCCGTAATTGGGCAGCCGATGCCTCGTCGAAGGCGCGCCTGAGTCGTCTACCCTTCAAGGGGAAGCTACTATTTGGCAAAGACCTGGATAAGTTAGTTAAAGACCTTGGCGAATCTAAGGGAGGCAGACTCCCGGAGGACAGACCAAAACAAGTTCGCTCGCTAGCTCCAGTCCGTAGTCAACCAAGGGATCCCCGGAGATTTCGTCCAGCCAGATCGAACCCCTTTCCTAGGGGCCGTTTCCCTTCGAGGGGTCAAAACTTCAGAGGGTTTTGGGGGGCAGGAAGAGGCTTTGGGACCTCCTCCGCCTCCGCGGGACCTAGAAAACCTCAATGACAAACCGGGGGTCCAGGAGGGCGGACTACTAGTGGGGGGCCGTTTAAGACTATTTCTTCCCGCCTGGTCCCGGATCACGTCCGACCAATGGGTCCTGGAGGTGATCCGAGAGGGTTATGCTCTCGAATTTGCAAAGCAAATACTTCCGGCCTTCATTCAGTCTCCCTGCGGTTCCCCGGAAAAGGGGACAGCGATAGAAACAACTCTTTCCCGACTCATAGCACTCGAAGCTGTGATCCCGGTGCCACCAGAACAATGCGGTTCCGGTCGGTACTCGATCTATTTTGTGGTACTAAAGAAGGAAGGTTCTTATCGCCCGATCCTGGATCTAAAGCAAGTCAATCGCTGTCTCAAGGTACCTCATTTCCGGATGGAAACCCTAAGATCCGTCATCGTGGCCGTAAGGAGCGGGGAGTTCCTGACGTCATTGGATTTGACGGAAGCCTATTTACATATACCGGTCAGAAAGTCCCGCCAACAGTTCCTGAGGTTTGTGGTGCCCAGAGGTCATTTTCAATTCCAGGCTCTGCCCTTCGGTCTAGCTACGGCTCCAAGGACCTTCACCAAGGTGATGGTGGTGGTGGCCGCGGCCCTGCGAAGAGAAGGAATACTAGTTCATCCCTACCTGGACGATTGGCTGATACGGGCAAAGTCAGAAGAGGAAAGTCGCTCGGCCACGGCCAGAGTGGTGGAGGTTCTGGAAGAGTTAGGGTGGGTCATCAATCGGGCAAAGAGCAGGTTGAGACCTTCCCAGGAGCTCGAGTATCTCGGAGCAAGGTTCGACACCAGCAGGGGCAGGGTGTTTCTGTCCAAGTCGAGATCAAGAGACCTAAGGATCCGGGTCACGCTATTCCTGAGCAGGCGAAATCCTACGGTGTGGCATTACCTTCAACTGCTGGGTACCATGGCGGCAGCAATAGAGGTGGTTCCGTGGGCCAGGGCTCACATGCGGCCCTTGCAACGGGCCCTTTTGCGTCGGTGGTCCCATCAGCATCATCCTTTGTCCATGCGGTTGCCCTGTGCTCTTCGAACCAAGAAGGCCCTCCAGTGGTGGCGGTCCCCAAGGAATCTGGATTGCGGGATGCCTCTCGAGCCCCCGCAGTGGTTGCTGCTGACGACGGATGCCAGTCTAACAGGCTGGGGAGCTCATTGCGAGGACCGGTTCGTCCAGGGCCAATGGTCGTCGTTGGAGTCACAATGGTCAATCAACAGACTGGAATTACGGACGGTAGTTCTTGCGCTCAGAGCTCTCGAGTCCTTAGTGATACGAAGAGCGATTCGCATCCTCTCCGACAATGTCACCGCGGTGGCTTACATCAACCGCCAGGGCGGCACAAGCAGCCCCGCCTTGGAAAAGGAAGCGGACGGCCTATTACAATGGGCCGAGATCCGCCTGGAGGCCCTTTCAGCTCAGCACGTGGCCGGCACGGACAACACTACGGCCGATTACATCAGCAGGTTCAAGATAGACCACGGAGAGTGGGAGCTGGAGCAGGAGGTCTTCGACCAGATAGTAGCCCTTTGGGGTCCACCAGTCATGGATCTCATGGCACGGTATTCTTCAGCCAAGGCAAGCCGATTCTTCAGTCGAAGGAAGGAAAGGATGTCCGAAGGCTTAGATGCTCTGGCCCAGAAGTGGCCGTCGGAGGGTCTCCTGTATGTGTTCCCCCCATGGGCTCTCATCGGAAAGGTTCTTCAGCGAGTGGAAGTTCACCAAGGCTTGATAATCCTCATAGCTCCGGATTGGCCCCGCCGCCCCTGGTATGCAGATCTGGTGAGGTTGATCGTTGACCGGCCTTGGCATCTTCCCTGCAGAAGGGATCTGCTGACACAGGGTCCGGTTCGGATGCCTCACGTGGATCGATTCTCGCTTACGGCCTGGCTATTGAAAGGGCGCGGCTCCTGAAGCGGGGTTACTCGGGATCCATAATCTCGACCCTGTTGAGTGCTCGAAAGCGCTCGACCTGTCTCTCCTATGTAAGAGTTTGGCGCATCTTTGAAGCATGGTGTGCGGAGCACCGGAGGAAACCTCTTTCAGCCTCTATCCCGGAGGTTCTGGAGTTCTTGCAGGCGGGTTTTGACAAAGGCCTGGCACACAGTTCCTTGCGGGTCCAGTTGGCAGCCATCTCTTGCTATAGAGGTAAGGTCCGCGGGAAGTCATTGGGGGCCCACGCGGATGTGGCCAGGTTCCTAAGAGCAGTTAGGCGCCTACGTCCCCAGCAGAGATCTATCATCCCCCCTTGGGATCTCAACTTGGTACTAAATGCCTTGACCAAGAAACCTTTTGAGCCGGCGAAAGAAGCCTCTCTAAAGGATTTGACACTGAAGACGGTTTTTCTGGTCGCTATCTGCTCGGCCTGACGTGTCTCCGAACTGCAAGCGCTGTCTGCGCAGCCCCCCTTCCTTTCATTCTTCAAGGATAAAGTGGTCTTGCGGACGGTACCTTCTTTTTTGCCCAAGGTCATCTCCCCCTTTCATGTGAACCAGACAGTTACACTCCCGTCGTTTTCAGCGGAGGGGCAAGAGGGGAGAGACAGGAAGCTGTGCCTCCTGGACGTTCAGAGAGCCTTGAAGCGTTACCTCTCCCGCACAGCACCTTTCAGAAAGTCCGACCGTCTGTTCATTCAGTTTGGAGGTCCGCACAAGGGGGAGGCTGCGGCCAAGGCTTCCATCTCCAGGTGGATCAGAGAAGCTATTGCTTCCGCCTATATCCTCAAGGGGAAGCAGGTTCCGGGGGGGCTGCGCGCTCATTCAACCCGGGCGGAATATAGCTTAGTTCCGCCGCTGGACATTTGTAGAGCGGCCACGTGGTCCTCGCTACATACCTTTACCAGACACTACAGACTGGACGTGCAGAGTTCAGCTGACTCTCGGTTTGGGCACGCTATACTTCGGTCCGGGTTATCGAATCCCACCCAAGTGTGAACTGCTCTGTTACATCCCAGAAGTAAAGGGACTGGACTGGAGTGACGATAAGGAAGAAGTAATTAGACCTTACCTGCTAATTATTGTTCCTGAAGGAACGACAGTCCAGTCCCTGATCCCACCCGGTTCTTCATTTGGCGTAATGCCCTAGTGCTATTGTGAGGATCAGCGGACCGAACTCTGGGCCAGGGCAAAGCGGAAGGTTCCCTTGGTGCAGGTCCGGCGGGCCGGGGTAAAGGATGGCTCGGTCGGACTCAGGTACACCACCTTCTTCCCTCCCCCTCCCCTTTTTTCATCCTTGTCTTGAAAAAAAAAAAAAAAAAAAGGGGAGAGTTAGTGGTGTGTTTTGGGTGGTTGTTTTATATAAGCTATTAATTGATTTTCGTTAAGTCTGATTTTTCATTAGATTACTGGGTTCTGTGGGTGGTGCCAGTGGTATTTATACCGCACCATCCTTAAAAAGGATGGGCTCAGCCTCCAAGCTGCTGCAAGGGTTACACAACCCAGAAGTAAAGGGACTGGACTGTCGTTCCTTCAGGAACAATAATTAGCAGGTAAGGTCTAATTACTTCATATTGTCCTTATAGAGGCACATAGGGACACCCTTGATATCCTCACTGTAACAAACAGGATCCTAACACTAACGCTGACATACAGGTCCCCCATGTGCCAAAGAAGACTATCTTTCAGTAATACTAGATGAAGCATGCTCTCACGCAGCATCCCACAAGCCATACGTCTTACTAGGTGACCTGAACCTCTTCTTTCCCCCACCAAACAAGCACATGCTTTTATGTGTGTATTTGATGCACACCAGCTCGGTCCACGCACAATAGAGGAGGAGTCTTAGACCTGCTCTTCACATTTCACTGCCTCATCAATGAAAAAAAAAACACCTTGCACACGATATTTCTCCTGTCTCATGGTCTGACCATGTTATGATGACCTTTTACCATTCCTCAAGATATCGCTAACCACACAAGAGAGCAACCCCTAACAAGCGTAGATTCGATCCTTTCAAACAGTTCTTCATAAAACAGGTATTCCCTCCACTAAATATCGATCATATTAGACCTCGACACACACTGGAATTCTACAGTTTCAAATGCTGCCACAGTAAATTTGACCTCCCGGAACAGAAATCGTTGTCCAACACCCACCCGCATACACGCTTCCTGGTAACTCTAAGGACATAAAGGACCTCAAACACTCGGACAGCTGGAAAGGAAATGGAGGAACTTGAAGGATCCTGCACAAAAGGAACAGTATTTAAAAAGGCAGGTGGAATACACAAATCTAATGCATAGATGCAAATGTGAACACACTATTATGAAATCACTCAACCACCCAGGGAGCTTTTTGCAATTGGAAACGCTCTAAAGAAAAAAGAAAAACCCTAACCAAGAATTGCATGAAACAAGCATCCATCCACAAGCTATGGCGAACTGTCTTCGAAACAAGTATACACCTACATCCCAAATGAAAAATAATTAGAAAAAAAATCACTACAAAATTATGCAAGTCCAGTCAGTCCTGCACACACCTGGGACCCTTCATCTGCTATCCAATGGGGAACGCAACCAAACCATCACAAAAATAAATGCCACCACTTCCTCAATGGACTCCTGCCCAGTATCATGGATAAAAATAACTAGTACGGAACTCTCTCCAGTGCTCCCAAAAAATAGTCCACTTGTCACTAGGGATATTTATCCCCCGCATTCAAAGCCTCAATTGGACCCATCCTGAAAAAACCCTCTCTCGACACACTTCCCAGCTCTTACAGACCTATCTCTAGCTTGCCCTTCATTACCAAGATCATCAAAAAAAAGTAGTTCAACAATTTCACAACCACATCGATAACCATGCTCCACTTGATCCCCCAACAACATGGTTTTCGCTCTTTCCATAGTGTCTAAACGCTTCTTGCCAATTTTTGACACCCTCATCAAGGGAATTGAAAAAGCGGGGCAAGGTTTTATGATGATTTTCATAGATATCACTGCAGCATTTGACTCCATCAGCCATCACATACGCCTTTCTAGGATACAAGAAACTGGACTTCAGAACACAACCTTGGCATGGTTTAAATCCTTCCTAACCGACCATCAAAGTAGGCACCCAGACTTTACTCCCATTTGAACTACAAGAGTTCCCACAAGGATCTACATCACTATTTAATATATATTCAACCATTATGCACAATTATTAGAAAACTCAACATGCTTTTCATGTATATGCAAATGATATAATGATCTAATCACCCTTCTCTACAAAATTCCAGACTACACTTTCTCAACACTATCACCCAATACCTGGCAGCCATCAATCTATCAGTAAACTAAAATAAATCGGAAGCTCTACACATTGCATGCGACCCCACTTTCATCCCTCCCACAAAGCTAAGGATCAATGACAGAGATCTGGATATCAAAACTGAGATCAAATATCTGGGTGTCATAATAGACCAGAATCTGAACATGCTCTCCCACATAAACACTACTAATTCAGCATACTATGGACTCTACAGAACTTGCGCCCACTACTGAATCCAAACTGTTTTAAATTAGTATGCCAAGCCATAATCACCACATCTCAAGTATTGTAATATTTTATATCAAAGACTCCCTAAGCAATCTCTTTACCCACTACAGCTAGTCCAGAATACTGCCGCCAGGATCATCTAGATACGATAGAATGGATGCAATTCGAAAGTCCCTCTACTGGCTCCCAGTATCACAAAGGATCCTTTACAAAATAATTATCAGCATATTAAAGCTCTTGCAAAACCAACTCCCAACAAATGTGCAACAGAGCCTTTACCCTATTTGCACCTGCCACCTGGAATTCACTCCCTGAACACTTATGTTCCTCCATCACTGTTCCTAACCTACGAAAAAAAATCTGAAAACGCATCTATTCAGTGAATACTTTGGATCGGACAATTGGAGATAACCCTCCCACCCATGACCTATCCACTTAATGCAGTACTCCTCTTACCACTCTTCTCTCCCCTCTCCCCCCCTCCCCCACCGCTCCACATTTTCTTTTTTATAATTAAACGGTTCCTGTTCCCAGTTAAATGTAAACCATTGAATTGTAATATAAAATGGTTATAATGTAATAGTTCTAGTTCTCTATTAAATGTAAGCCGCTTTGATTGTATGATAAAGAGGTATATAAAAATGTTTAAATAAATAAATAGGACATCAGGCTTTTGCTGATGACTTTGCCAAGATCAGTAAATAAGCCAAAAGAGATCATTTTCAGGGGGGAAAAAAGAGGAACAGAATGAAGGTACATCTGCTTGTATGATAGAATTTCAAACATTGAAAAATGATCACAGATGAAGACCATACAGCTTATTCAGTCTGCCTGTCCCTACCAGAGCCGGACCAGCCATCTGGCAAACTAGGGTAGTGGCCTTTTGGGAGGGGAGGCAGCAACGAGCAGGACATTCATAGCTAAACAAGAGATTCTGGCAGCCAGGGTGGGCATAAGGTTTAAGATTTGTCTAGGGTGCCAACGCCTTGAACCAATTCTGGGGGTGCCCTGATCCATACCAAATACTTAGTTCTGCAGTCCCCCCTTCTTTCTCTTAGAGGTCCTCTGTTCTTATCCCATGCTTTCTTGAATTCATTTACAGTCCTTGTCTTCACCACCTCCAGTGGCAGTCTATTTCATGCATCCACCACTCTTTTATACTGAAATATTTCCTTAGATTACTCCTGAGTCTATCCTTTTTCACCTCCATCCTGTGCCCCTTTCTTCCAGAGCTCTTTCAGTTGAGGCTCTTTATTTGTCATGGAGGTATTTAAATATATCGCTAATATCACCCCTGTCCTGCTTTTTCTTCCAAAGTGTACATATTAAGACCTTTTAAATCTATCCCCTTAAGCTTTATGATGAATACCACTGACCATTTGTGTAGCCGCCCTCAGCACTGATTCCATCCTGTTTATTTGTTTGAAAATGTGATCTTCAGAATTGCACACAGTACTGAAGCTTCACCAGAGACTTGTACAAAGGCACTATTGCTGCCACCACTTTTCTGCTGGCCATTAAGATCATAAGATATGCCATACTGGGTCAGACCAAAGGTCCATCAAGTCCAGTATCCTTTTTCCAATAGTGGCCATTTCAGGTCACAAGTACCTGTCAGGTTCCCAAAAGATACAGATTCCATGCTCTTTGTCCCTTGGGTAAGCAGTGAATTTCCCCAGTCCTCTTTAATAATGGTTAATTGACCTTACCTCCAGGAACTCATCCAAACCTCTTTTAAATCCAGCTACACTAACAGCTTTTACTACATCCTCTGGTAATGAATTCCAGAGTTTGATTATGCGTTGTGAAAAAAATATTTTCTCTAGTCTTAAATGTAACTTCATTGCATGTCCCCTGGTTTTTCTACCTTTTGAAGAAGTAAACAAATTATCTCCATTTAACCATTCCATTCCATTCCATTCATTACTTTATAGACTCCTATCATATCTCCTCTCAGCCATCTCTTTTCAGAGTTGAAGAGCCCTAACCTTTTAAGCCTTTCCTCATAGGGATATCCTTCCATCCTCTTTACCATTTTGGTCACTCTTCTGTGTACGTTTTCTAATTCTGTTATATCTTCTTTAAGATATGGCGACCAGAATTGTACACAATATTCAATGTCTCACCATGGAGAGATACAGTGGCATAATATATTCCTCATTTTATTTTAGAAACATAGAAACATAGAAACATGATGACAGAAAAAGACCACAAGGCCCATCTAGTCTGTCCTTCCATAACAACAATTTAACATATTTCCATTTCCTTCTTTGATTCCTAGCATTCTATTTGCTTTCTTGGCTGTTGCTGCAGACTGGGCAGAGGGAGTTAATGTATTATTCACAATGGCGCCCAGATCTTTTTCCTGGGTGGTGATTCCTAATGAGGAACCTTTCATCCTGTAACTTTAGTTTAGGTGGTTCTTCCTTAAATACATAATTTTGTACTTGTCTACATTAATTTTCATCTGCCATTTGGATGGTCAGTTGCTCAGTTTTTCAAAGTTCTCTTGCAATTTTTCACAATCCTCTTGTGTTTTAAAGAACTTTGAATAATTTTATGTCCTCTGCAAATTTGATCACCACCTCTTTTTATTCCCTTTTCCAAGTCATTTATAAATATATTAAAAGCAGTAGACCCAGTACAGATCCCTGGAATACTCCACTATTCACCTTTCTTCATTGAGAAAGTTGGCCATTTAGCCCTACTCTCTGTTTTCAATCTTTTAACCAGTTCTAATCCACAGTGGTATGTTGCCTCCTATCCCATTATTTTGAATTTCCCCGGGAGGTTCTTATGAGGGACTTTGTAAGAAGCTTTCAGAAAATCCAGATACACTATATCAACTGGCTCACCTTTATCTACCTGTTTTATTCACACCTTCAAAAAAAAATTGCTAAATCCATGTTGGCTTTCTGCCATTAAACCATGGCTATCTACATCTTCAGGAATTTTGTGCTTTTTATAATGGTTTCTACCATTTTGCCCGGTACTGATTCAAACTCACTAGTCTGTAGTTTCCTGGATCACTCCTGGAAACCTTCTTAAAAATTGGCATTACATTGGAAAGTGGCCAGTCTTCAGGTACTACAGATGAATTTAATGATTAGTTCTCAGATTACTAAAATACTAGAAAATAGGTCCACAGTTTCATATTTCAGTTTTTTGAGTACCCTGGGATGTATGCCATCCGGTCCAGGTTATTTTCTGTAGTCTATCAAATAGCTGTGTTAATCTCAATAAATCAAAAAGATGTTCTTTCAATTCCTCTGATACCCATGCCAGAAATGATATTTAAAGGTGATGTAAGTTTCCTACATTTTCAGTAAAGACAAGCAAAAAATTAATTCATTCTCTCCGTAATTACCTTGACCTCTTAGTACCTTTTACCCCTCCAAATTCTAATAGTCCAACTAACACACAAGTGGTTTGCTATGAATGTTCTTGAAAAAGTTTTAATTATGCACTTTTACTTCCACAGCAAGTTTCTTTTAAAAAAATGTTTTTGCCTGCCATATCGATTGCATTTAATTTGCCAATACTTTTGCTGCTTCCTGTTTTTGTCATTTAGCTCTTTTAGCTATAACGGCCTCTCTGACCTCACTTTTAAGCTATGCTGGCTGTTATTTGGTGGTCTTTCCACCTTTTTTTAAAGCATGGAATATATCTGGTCTGGGCTTCCAAGATAGTATTTTTAAATAACACCCAAGCTTAATGTAAACTCTTAACCTTTTTGTAGTTGCTCTTTTTAATTTTTTCTTAACCATTTTCTCAAATAGCTTCCCCTCGTGTCAGTTCCTGAACCAACTGCTCCATAAAGCAGTCATTTATTTCACCTTGAAACTTTGTCTCCCTAACATGTCCCAATGTGACATTTGACCCAGTCAATACTGCTCTCCCCATGCACCCTTTAGCTTTCTGGTTTTTGCTGTTGTCTTTTTTTTCTACCTTTTTGGCCACCTTTAAATAATAAATGAAATGACAACAGATATAGACCAGCAAGGTCCATTTAATCTTCACACTGACATGGCTAGAGTTGTACCCACTGCTTCGTATAGGTTATGGTTCTATCTACCACTCTGTGTGGATTATCTTCCTCTCAAACTCCCCCCCCCCCCCATTTTTTGAAATGCAGATTATTTTTGTTTGCTTTGATTCCATCCTCTGTGTCTCACATGCTTTTTTGAGTTCATTCACTGTTTTTGTCCTCTGTCATCTCCATCAAGCGTCCACCACCCTTTCCATGAAAAAGTATTTCCTGACATTGCTTTTGAGTTTACCTCCTTGCAGCTTAATTTTATAGTTCTGCATCTTCCCCATAATTTTAAAACTTTTGCTTTGTTCGTTACAGTAATACTCTTTTATCTATTTAAAGGTCTGGGGGGCCTTAAGAACATAAGATAAACCATACTGGGTCAGACCAAGGTCCATCAAGCCCAATCTAGTTCACCAGTACCTAGCAGTTCCCCCCCCCCCCCAAAAGACACAGGTTCTACAATGCTTGTATTGAGGCAAACAGTAGATTTCCTGGGTCCCCTTTAATGGTTTATAGACCTTTCCTCCAGGAACTTGTCCAAACCTTTTTTTAAACCTGGCTACACTAACAGAATTTACTACATGCTCTGGTAACTAATTCCAGAGTTTGATTGCACATTGAGTGAAAAATATTTTCTATTAGTCTTAAATAGGTTACACTGAAATTTCATTGCATGTCCCCTAGTCTTTCCATATTTTGATGGTGTAAACAATCGATCTGCATTTACCTATTCCACTCCATTCATTAATTTATAGATATTTATCATATCTCACCTCAGCTGTCTCTCTTCCAGGTTGAATAACCCTAACCTTTTTATTCTCTCTTCATAGGGGTATCCTTCCATCCCCTTTACCATTTGGTGGCTCTTTTCTGTAGCTTTTCTAATAATGCTATATCCTTCTTAAGATACAGCGACCAGAATTGCACTATCTATCCTATCTCCACTGTCCTTCCTCTCCTCCAGTTAATGCATATTTAGGTCTTCAAGTCTCTTCTCTTGCATCTTTTGATGCAGGCCCCCATATCATTTTAGTTGTCTTCCTCTAATCAGTTTCTTTTTTTTAACTTTATATTTATTAACAATTTCAATTATTACACTCTAACACAAAAAGTGAAAAGAAACATAGAAGTAGCAAAATAAAATATAACAGAAAACCTGTTGGTGGGAATTACTTAACCTTATTTAGCCCACAATAAAAAGATCCAAATAGAGGAAAAGATAATTCAAAAAGTACAAATGTCACCCCTGAGAGCATACTCCTCAACTAAACCTTTCCCAGCGGGCCCACAGTGGTGCCTGAGGGTCACGAAGTTGAACATTAATCTCCTCTCTAGCCACTATAAAATCATTTAGTTGTCTAGGCTCAAAAAACAAAATTCTTAGCTTCATGTTACAATTTCCTTGTGTTTGTATGGTTGTTTGTGAGGCAAAGTCCCAAGGCGACCACCCTAGGTCTTAGGGCCAAGAACTCCTGAAGCCGCTTCTGAGTAAATCTAGAAAGATCAGGAAATATACAAAGCTTAGAGACTAGAAACAACTTATTCATTGAGCGGAAATACATTTTAAAGACAGCATTGCAGTCTAACTCTAAAGTGAAGGTAGCCACTAAAGTAGCACTCTGTGTAACTACCTCCAGTGAGGATGCTAAAAATTCCGTAAGGTTCAAACCTCCAGAGTCACTCTGTCCATTGAGTGCACCTGAACCATAGGGACTAGGTATTGGGCTCTGACTAGGGGAAGAAGAGAGCCCAGAGTCCATTCCCAAAGTCTCAATCAAGTATTTTTTTAAACTATATCTATGGCAGATATGAGGGGGGATCTGGAAAAGAAGATTACAATGCACCTGGTTTTCCAAGTATTCCATCTGCCTATAAAGAATGTTCTTATCTATAACCAAAGCTTCCCCCAAAATCTGCACAGCATTCACTTTAGATGCAAGAGTATCACATTTAGTAGAATATTGTCCCAAGGCCTGAATGTTTAACCACCAACTGTGATACAATTGATAAATCAACCACAAGTCTTGTAGAGAGAGTGTGCATGGAGGAGTTCAGCCACTGAATCGCGTCCCACAGCGACTCAAAGGTCATGGCTGCTGTCTCTGCACCTCCCGAAAAATACGCCGAGAAGCAGCCTCAATCGTCCCCTGAACGATGGATTTCACAGACCGCTACTGTCCCTCCAAAGAAACCCCAGCAATCTCTTCCACAAGGGGGGGGGGGGAGGATTCTGCCACAGGAATGCTTCCTGGCAGGGAGACGCAATCAACCTCTTTGGTCTGTAATCTCTCCTGCGATCCTGTAGTTCCCACACCCCTGGGTCTCGGGGGCAGCGTCCACACAATCGGGCATAATGAAGCCCCTTCATCACTGCTGCCCATCGTTCGCCTGTTGGGTTGACCCTGGGGAGAGGATACCGAGGGGACTGAGGAAACCCAAAAGCCTCTAATGTAGTCTGGCACAAGGGCTGGGAGATGGAGCCTTCCAGGAATCGGGCTTTCCCTTTCCTCTTCCTTTTTGTCCATAGCACAGGCAGCAGGCTCACCCAAACGCCAAGACACGAGCCGTTCACGGCGTGTCCCCAGGCACGTCAGCTCACAGTGCCATCTTGGATCCCATCTTCTAAACAGCTTCAGGTCTCCTTATATACTTTGCAAGCTATGGTCTGCAAAACTGAACACAGTACTCATAAAGTATGATTCCAAACCAATAACTTGTACAGGTGCATTAATACCTTCTTCCTTCCTTCTGTTTGTTATGCCTCACAGTATGCAGCCTAGTATCCTTCTGGCATGGCTGCTGTCTTATTGCATCGTTTCGCCACCATGAGATCCTCTGAAACTATCAGTGTAGCTGGCTTTAAAAAAGGTTTGACCAACCCAGTAAAAATGTGGAATGCAAAAGAAGAACGTGTTAAATACTTTCTTATGCCACTCCAGCCACTGGTCCGACACAGGCCGTGTTTCGCAACGCCTTCCTCAGGGGCTTAAATGGCTAAAAGCAATCATAAAACATGCAAAACCACCAATAAAAAATAAATAAATAAATGGATAAGAACATGAGAACCAAACAAAACACAAGCATATAAATAAATAAATAAATAAATGCATGCAATACATCAAAAAAAGAAAGTGTAAATTTTATGTACATCTAGAAATCGGAGCTATAAAATGACGACAATCTGTAAATATACCTAAAACCTTAAATAAAAACTAAAAACTTGTATATCTGTACAGACAAACATCAAAATGAATAAATACATAAAACATTGGGTCATAAAAAACATTCATATATAATATTTCACTTAAACGGTCAAGAACTTGTGTACAACTTATGAGTAATACCTGTGATAAGGAAGCTTATCATAGCTCAGGAAGGAGCTATAGAAAAGGTGAAGTGACTCTGAACAAGCAACCTGTCAGTTCTGGTAGAAATAAGAAAACAGAATTTTCCCATATAAGACTACCAGTCCCAGAATGCACCAGGTTTCCAACAGCCATTAGAGGAGCTGAAGTGGGGAAATGTGTGTTCAATCAGGAGGGCTATGAGGTAATCCCTAAGCACTCATCTCAAAGGGCAGGGCCTGATTCAGCACAGCTGCGCTGTGTTAGGGAGGAGCACTCATCTAAGCAGAATAAGAGTAGAGTTTATTCTACAGATGACCATCTTCATGATCACCTTGGATATCCTGAGAAGCAGCTTGAGTTTGATCATCAGTTTCATCTGAGGGATCATCAGAAGCAGAAGCAAAACCGGACGGACAGAGAGGGAAAGAGACCCTTTGGAAGAAGGAAGAGAAAAGCCTTTGAGAGGTCTAGAAGAGTCCAAAGCAGTACGTATACTGGGAGGTATTCCAAGGGCCAGCATACACCATTGGACTGGGGAAAGCCAGAGGAATGGTGCTGCAGAGCTAGGAATCACCAGAGGCTACCTGTGAGGGAGACGGCTGCACGTGGAAGGGACCCTAAGACCTGTGCCAGAAGGTATGTGAAGAGAGATCCAGTGTCCAGGGATCTGGATTGGAAGGCTGGACATAAGAACTGGACTACATACTGGCCAGGCTATATAGAGAGGAACTCTAGCAGCAATGGAAGCTCAGGTATGAACACTGATCTATGCCCTAGCTATAACCTTGAAAGACAGCAGGGAAACAAGTATTCTCCTGAAAATGCTCCATTGAGAGATTCATCTGTGCCAATCCATGATATTGAACCCATGCTTGTTGAACAAGGGGGAATAATAGCAGATGAGGATCCTGTTTATATGGACTGCTCTCTATCTAAACTCCGTTGGTAACTTTCTGTTATAAAGTACAGCAACCATCACAAAGAAATACAAATTTGTTCTTTAATCTACTCAGAAAAGCTCCTGAAGCAGGATTTGACCCACACAGTGGAAGGCAAGCCAGCTAAGGGGTTTCAGCTGGTAACTGCTAGCAATTAAGCCTTACCTAATTGCTTGTGAGCTAGGAGAGAATCACTTCTGTATCTATGTGGGAAGTAATCAGAAGTTAACCTGAAAAGAACAGTTTGTTTCTTGCTTTGTGGCTTTTCATTTGTTTTCCTGATTTTGACTTTGTTTTTCCAAGTTAACACTGAAAGCAAGTAACCTAATTTATGTGCTACCAAGCATATCTGTGTTGGGAGAAATAACCCCATAAATAAATATCTTATTGGCTTTACCCAAGAGCACAACTAAATTATTGTCAGCTGCTGTGTCTGGTGTGAATGAACTACATTGCCCACAATACCTTGCAAATCATATAGAAATATGCACTTGCCAAGAGTGTGAAGATTCTCACCCAGGCAGCCGTCTGACATACCCAATGCATCAATAAAACTTTTAAATTGTAAACATATATACCAACCAATGAAGAACATACATATTTAAAAAAATTATGTATGTGGAAAAGCATCACTCATTGAGGATGTGACTGGCAACAACTGGGGGAGGAAACCTACCTGTATGTGTACTGTTTTATTGAAGTATCTTCTATATTGCCATAAAAATAAAAATAGAAGAGAAAAAAGAAAAGATGAGGACAAAAATTTAATACATAAGAAGGGCGGATGGCGAAGCCAGCTTGGCTGAACCATGTACATAAGTATATATCCGTGCAAACTGGGGAGGAAAGAACCCTATCCTAAATCAATGTTTAAAATAGTTGCATACATCTTTGAAATGAATTGTTTAAGTGTGAATGCTGAATTAATAGTTATTAATACTTAACTATAAAAAACATGGTATAATATAATGTAGGGGATAGTAGCATATGTAAAAATTTCTCGGTCCCACAGAAAACTATGAGCGGTGCATTTATTTAAAAAAAACTGTATTACCAGATTGCTTAATCTAAAACCTGACAACCAAAGAGGGTAAACAAAAAAGGAGAAAACTTACTTCAATCCTGAAAAGTGAAATGAACAGGTGTATGTCAAGGTGCGGCGACGCTTTCCTAACTATTGTAGCCTCACTCAGTGAACCGCACAAACCGCCGGCTTCTGTGCACCGGAACCCTCCTTAGCACAACAGACAGCAAAAAGGAAGGAAGGGTTAAACAAATCCCACTAACCAGGAATTATCATATTGAATAAATATGACCAAGTGATTCATGTATTTAAACTGAATAGCAGTGCCTGTATATACAACTGGGAAGGAGAATCCTCCATCTACAAAAGATGTCTGAAATGCTTACGTACATATTTAAAAATAAAATGTTTGAATGTGACCATTGACCCATTGGTTATTCATTATTTAACTATCCACCGTAATATCATACCATATAGAGGATAACAATATTCATTACTTTCTCGGTACCGCAGAATACTGCGGGAGGTGCATTTACTAGTAAATGATTATGGTACAGAAATACTTAGGATAATAAAAACTGAAGGCCACTAAAAGGTCAACAAAAGGGAAGAAAAAACTTACTTCAAACTTGAAAAATGAAATAATTATGTAACCGTCAAAGACCAACGACGCTTACCTAACTATTGTAACCTAACTCAATGAATCACACTAAACGCCGGCTTCTGCACACTAGACGCCTTTTTTAAATGCCACCGACGGCAATAGCGTAAGAGAAGTAATGCAAATTATTTTACACATTCTTTTTTTTGCATTCCACGTTTTTACTGGGTTGGTCTTTGCACGTGGATTCGTGCTCGTCCTGTTGGACTCTCGTTTAAAAAAGGTTTGGACAAGTTCCCGGAGGAATGGTCTATAAACCATTATTAAAGGAGACCTGGGAAATCCACTGCTTGCCACAATACAAGCATTGTGGAACCTGTGTCCTTTGGGGAAACTGTTAGGTACTTGTGACCTAGATTGGCCACTGTTCGAAACAGGATACTGGGCTTGATGGACCTTGGTCTGACCCAGTATGCCATATCTTATGTTCTTATGTCCCCCTCCTGGTCCCTGCACACAAGTCTCTCTTACCCGCTATTGCATATAGCTCCTTTGCTCTTCATCCCAAGTGTCACTCTACACTTTTTTGCATTAAATCTTAATTGCCAAGCATTAGACCGGGGTTCTCAACCCAGTCCTCAAAACAAACCTAGCCGGTCAGGTATTCAGGATACCACAGTGACTATGCATGAGAGATATTTGCATACAGTGGAGAAGTGCATGCAAATCTCTATCATATTCACTGTGGTTATCCTGAAAACCTGACTGGCTAGATGTGTCCCGAAGACTGCTAAGAGCTGTTTTCTTCCTCCATTACATAAGCAAAATTCGTCCCTTTCTGAACACACTGCTAAGAACTTTACCCATTCTCTAGTCCCCTCCTGTTTAGACTATTGTTAGGCATACTTGTTTCAGCTAGCCACCCTAACTAGGCCTGGTGCTAGGACTCTACTGTCCAGCTTTCTTTTAGTTCTCCCCCTTGCACATTCCAGGTTCATTTCCCTGTTTAACATTTAATGTTTTTGCCATCTGTTCTTAATACCTGTATAATACCCGTTCCACAGTTCTAAGTTCTATGTATCTTCCTGTTCTATGTAAATTGTTTACTGTTCATGTTATATGTAAACCGCGCTGATCTTGAAAAGTGCGGTATGTAAAAAAACAAACAAATAAGTAAATAAATATTGCAACCGCCTCCTTGCTGGTCTTCCTCTGAATCATCTCTCCCCACTTCAGTCTGTTCAAAACTCAGCTGCACGGCTAATCCTTTATCGTCCTGCTAGATGAGTCCAGATGAGTGAGTTATGCTCCCTTGCCAGCTGGTAGAGAAAGACTTGAGCAACTTTCAGTGATGTTGTCATTCAGTATATCCTCAGATGCAGCACTGAGAGAAGCCAGTATTGTCTCTCCAGCAGGCAGCAAGGTTTGTGGACTGCTGCAGCAATGCAGATTGGCCTGACTCTCCCGGCCTACACTACGGTGCAGTAGTCATTGAATCTGGAAGACCCAACGTATTAGGGCATGGCTAAGCCAATGTCTCTTGTTTCCTGGGGTTACTAGCACTAGTGGGCAGAAGAGGAGCAGGAGGACACTACAGGCCCCTGAAGGGTGTTGGTAAGTTAGACCCAGAGCCCCTTACCTCTTGCTGTCCTCATCTGCATGCCGTATATATATTTCTCCAGGACCAAGCAGGAAGTCAGTCCTCACATATGGGTGACGTCGGCGCCGACGGAGCCCTCGCGGAGCAATTTTCCCCAGCTTTCAAAGAAAGCCTTTGGGAATTGCAGCGCGAATGCGCGGTCCCCTTCCCACCCAAGGGTGCCATCTTAGCCAGTCTTCTTTTTTCCGCGCAGCCCTACAGACGTGGTCTTCTTGTCCCCGCAGAAAAAGTTGATTTTTCGTGATTTACTTCTCTTTTTTCTTCGGTTCGACGCCGGTCTCTTTCCTGCCTGGACTCGCGACGCCATTGCGAGTCCTTCTCTTATTTTTCGGTTTTTCTGATTTTTCTTGTCAGTTTCGTTTTTCGGTTTTTCGCTGGCAGCCCGGTCCTTTGACCTTGCAGGGGCCCTTTTTCCCCCGATGGCTGCCAGTGGTTTCAAAAGGTGTATTCAGTGTGACAGAAATATGTCACTTACTGACACACACAATAATTGCCTCCGCTGCCTTGGCCCAGATCACGAGGAACTGATCTGTGGGGCCTGCAGCAAAATGTCCTCCAAAGCGTTACGGAGTCGGCGGCATCAGCGGGAAAGAATCTTCGCAGATCCCACCCGTACCCGGACCTCGTCGGAGGCCTCGGCGTCCAGAGGCTCCAGCTCTGTGCATCGCCGGAGTTCCTCCGACAGAGGTTCTCCCTCCGGGGATCATCATCGGAAGGTGAAACCCGCGAGGGCGGCGTCGGTGGAGGCTCCTGGTTCCGCGAGGGCCAGGTCGCATAGCCCCGATAGCCGTCCCGGGTCTTTGGAGAAGGAACGTCTACCGAAACGACCTCGTTTGGAATCGGAGTTGCCTGCTCGGGTAAGTCCTGTAGTCCTCCTGGACTCGCCTCCGAGGGGTCCGACGTCGGCCCGAACCGACCCCACCGATTCCTCCTCGGAGTCGGCCTGGGAGTCTGAAGTGGAAGAGTCACCTGATTCTTTTCGGACTCGGTGTGTCCCCTCGGACTCCCCTGAGTCCGAACCTCGGAAGCAGTCCCCCCCCGGAGGATGCCCGGTTCTCGGACTTCGTCAGGGATATGGCCAAGGCTTTGGCCTTCCCTGCGGATCCCGAGGAGGAGCCTCGAGCCGAAGAGCTCGACGCCCTTCAGTACGACTCTCCCGCCAGGGAGCACTTTACTGTACCGGTTCCTCCCATGCTGGAACGACTACTCTTCCGCATGTGGGAGAGTCCGGCATCGTCGCCGGTATTAAGCAAGCGGGTCGATTCCATCTATCGAGTCCGCAAGAGCCCTGGCTTCCAAAAAGCACAGCTACTGCACCATTCCATGGTGGTGGAATCGGCCATGCATAGGCTTAAGAGCCAGAAGATGCACTCCTCGGTGCCTCCTGGCAGGGAGGCCCGAACCTGGATGGCCTCGGTAAGAAGTGTTTCCAGGGCTCTATGCTTGCTTGTCGGGTCCAGACCTACCAGCTCTACATGGGCATGTACCTTAGAGACCTGGCTAAGGAGATAGCCGGATTCTCTGCTGGGCTGTCCGAGGAACCTTTGCGGAGGTTCCTAGCCTTGTCCACTGGTATTCGGGAATGCTCCAAATTCATTTCTCGAGCAGCCTATGATGGCTTTGAAGCATCGGCTCGAGTGGCCGCAGCCGGCATCGGTGCCCGCCAACAGGCTTGGCTTCAGTCGTCTGACCTTGAACCCTGGATGCAGGACAAGTTGGTCGATGTCCCCTGCTGAGGTGAGAACCTCTTTGGCAAACCCATGGCTGAGAAGGCTGCACAAATCGAGACGGAGACTCTCACCAGAACTAGGCTCTCTAGGAAGACCTCTGCCCCTTCCCAGAAGAAGAAGGGCTCGGGAAAGAAGTCCTTTTTACCCGAGAAAGGCGGCTGCCTATAAACACTACCCTCAATATCAGGCCTCCGCAGCTCCCCAACAGGGTCAGCAGGCCAAGGGACGGGGTAACGGGTCCTGTAGGCAGCAAGCCCCCAAGCCTGCACCACCGGCCCCTGCTCAGCAGGGTGGGGGGTTTTTGACTTCATCGGCATAGCCTCTCCCCCTCAGCTGGTTCCTCCCAGCACAGGAGGCCGGCTGGTCCACTTTGCTCACAGGTGGTCCAACATCACTTCAGATGCCTGGGTGCTTCATGTTGTGAGAGAAGGCTATCTTCTCCACTTCCACCAGGTCCCTCCCTCCTATTTTCCGGGAGAGCCTCCACGACTCCCTCTGCACAGGGACTTACTCCTTCAGGAGTTAGCAGGTCTTCTTCAGGAACAGGCTGTGGAACCGGTGCCCCACCACCTGAGGGGTCAAGGCTTCTATTCCCGGTATTTCCTAATACCAAAAAGAACGGGAGGCCTCAGACCCATCCTGGACTTGCGCAACCTCAACAAGTTCCTCGTGCGGGAGAAGTTCAAGATGCTTACCCTTGGAATCCTTCTGCCCTACCTCCAGCAGGGAGATTGGCTATGCTCCTTGGATCTAAAGGATGCCTACACGCACATCCTCATCCACCCAAGCCACCGCCAATACCTAAGGTTTGTGGTGGCAGGAAATCATTACCAGTACAGAGTACTGCCCTTTGGCCTATCCTCCGCACCACGAGTCTTCACAAAATGTCTCGTGGTGGTGGCGGCTTATCTCCGGCTTCACGGCCTCTGTCTTTCCGTACCTAGACGACTGGCTCATCAGAGCGTCGTTCTCTCCAGAAGTCATAAAAGCCACCCACCGCACTGTGACTCTTCTCCAGTACTTGGGCTTTGTCATAAACTTCGCAAAGTCCACTTTGCTCCCCTCGCAAGATCTCGAGTTCATCGGCGCAAGGTTGCACACTCTCCAAGCGCGAGCTTTCCTGCCTCTCGACAGGGCTCAACGGCTCATGGACCTAGCCGGCCGTTTTCGCAGCCAGTCCCTGGTCTCGGCCAGGCGCTTCCTGAGACTACTCGGCCATATGGCTTCCACCGTCCACGTGACCCCCAATGCCCGCCTGAATATGCGGCCTGCTCAGTGGTGCCTTCGCAAGCAGTGGCAACAGGCCACGGGCGGCCTAGCCGACTTAGTGCGCATCTCCGGCCCGCTGGCCTCTTCTCTACAGTGGTGGCTTCATCGGCCGAACCTGGTGCTCGGAATGCCTTTTCAGTCTCCTCCGCCGGCTCAAGTGCTGACGACCGATGCTTCTCTCCTAGGATGGGGAGCGCATTGCCAAGGAGCATGTACTCAAGGTCTCTGGACCACGTGGGAGTCTGCGCAGCAGATCAACTTCCTGGAGCTCAGAGCGATCCGTCTGGCTCTCAAGGCTTTCTCCCACCTGACTTCTCACCGGTCCGTCCTTGTCCAGACAGACAATCAAGTTGCCATGTTCTACGTGAACAAACAGGGGGGCACGGGCTCCTTCCTTCTCTGTCGAGAAGCACAGAGGCTCTGCTCTTGGGCCGTCAGCCACGGCATTCTTCTCAAGGCAGTTTATCTCCCAGGCCAAGAAAATTGCCTGGCGGACAAACTCAGCAGAATCCTCCAGCCGCACGAGTGGCGCCTGGATCCCTTGGTAGTTCAGAAACTTTTTCTGAAGTGGGGCCTCCCCACGATGGATCTCTTTGCCAGTCCTCTCAACCGGCAACTTCCTCGCTTCTGCTCTCGGCAGCCGAATCCCCTTCGAGTAGCGGCGGATGCTTTTCTGCTCTCATGGTCGAAAAGCCTTTTGTATGCCTTTCCTCCCATACCGCTAGTCTCTCGAACTCTTTTCAAGGTTCTCCGAGACAAAGCTTCCATGATCCTGATAGCTCCTCGGTGGCCCAGACAGCCGTGGTTTCCACTCCTGCTGCAACTAGCGGTGGAGGCTCCGTTCCCTCTGGGGTTTCAACCAGATCTCCTAACACAGGATCAGGGCTCCCTGCTACACCCCAACCTCAGATCTCTACATCTGATGGCCTGGCTGCTGAAAGGGTAGTCCTTGCTCCCCTTCTACTGCCGGCAGAGGTGGAAGAGGTCGTCCTAGCTTCCCGGCGACCATCTACCCGCAAATGCTACGCCCTTAAATGGCGTCGCTTTTCCGCTTGGTGTGCCCAGCAGTCTCAGGATCCCTTCTCCTGCTCGGTGTCGGTGATCTTGCAGTACTTGCTCTACCTCTCTAATCTGGGACTTAAGTCCAACTCCGTCAAAGTTCACCTCAGTGCTCTTTCAGCACATCATGTGCCGGTGGACGGCAGACCTCTTTCCAGCGACCCTCTCGTGGCAAGGTTTCTCCGAGGTCTCCTTCTACTTAAACCACCTCTGCGCCCGCCAGCACCTGACTGGGATCTGAATGTGGTTTTACAGCGGATCACCTGTCCGCCTTTTGAACCTATGGCTACCTGTTCTCTCCGTTTTCTTTCTTGGAAAACCTTATTCCTGATAGCCCTCACTTCCGCTAGACGCGTAAGTGAATTGCAGGCCCTCGTGTCTGATTCCCCTTACACTCGGTTCTACAAAAATAGGGTAGTCCTACGGACTCACCCTAAATTTCTTCCAAAAGTGGTCTCCCCTTTTCACATCAATCAGGAGGTGGTACTTCCGACCTTCTTTCCCAGGCCACACTCCAGCCGGGCTGAAATGGTCCTGCATACCCTGGACTGTAGAAGGGCGTTGAACTTCTACCTTGACCGTACGCGGGAGCACCGCAAAGCTGCTCAGCTTTTCGTGTCTTTTGACCCCAATAAATTGGGGCTCCCTGTCTCCAAGCGTACTCTGTCCATCTGGGTTGCTGACTGTATCGCTTGGGCTTATGGGGCAGCCGGACTCTCGCTAGATAGTCGGGTCACGGCTCATTGTGTTCGGGCGAAAGCTACGTCAGTGGCTTACCTCCGCTCTGTTCCATTGGCAGACATCTGCCGGGCCGCTACTTGGTCTTCGAGCCAGACTTTTGCGGTCCATTACTGCCTCGAGAGGGAGTCCCGCAGGGACAGTGCTTTCGGACAGGCAGTCCTCCGAAATCTCTTCGAGGTTTGAGCAACTCCTACCCTCCATCCCGGATGGGGCTACCGGTGGGTAATAATTCAGTGAAGATTCCTTCCTTCTGTGCTGCTGAGCTAGAGGGAGCTCATTTTTGTGCTTAGGGTCTCCGGTAGCCTTAAGCTTGGGAGTCCCATATGTGAGGACTGACTTCCTGCTTGGTCCTGGAGAAAGCGTAGTTACTCACCTGTAACAGGTGTTCTCCAGGAGCAGCAGGAATCAGTCCTCACAACCCTCCCTCCTCCCCTTGGAGTTGCAATCATCTGCTTTAGTTTTTTTTGCAAATTTTTATGCTGTCTTTTAGCTCTGTCATCTGACTGGCTAAGATGGCACCCTTGGGCGGGAAGGGGACCGCGCATGCGCGCTGCAATTCCCAAAGGCTTTCTTTGAAAGCTGGGGAAAATTGCTCCGCGAGGGCTCCGTCGGCGCCGACGTCACCCATATGTGAGGACTGATTCCTGCTGCTCCTGGAGAACACCTGTTACAGGTGAGTAACTACGCTATTTTTCCTACCTCTTTTTTTTCCCCCCCATTTGTTTCAATCTGCAGTATTTGGCTCTCTGCTTTCAATAAAACGGCTACAAATTATTAAAAAGGAAAAAGCCTTGCGCTCGGCAGCTGGGCCTGGGCCTCTCAGGCCTCCTTGGGCATCCGGAACTTTTCTATCCTGCCTGACAGATACTGGGATTCCCTTTTTGGGATTCTTTTCACACGGCCCTATTTCTATTTTTTCCATGGTCTTAAATAATTTGCCACTGCAGGTTTCGGACACATGACTCGATGCAGCTGGCTACCCCCAGCATGTTTTCTCCATGGCTGCTTATTTTTGTCTCCGTTGTGGCTGCATAGTCCAGAGCACTTTTTTTTGGCATCTCGGGGGCCCCCAATGGGGGGGGGGGGAATCCTAGGTCCCAATTCCGTTTGTCTCTCCTGCTTCGTCTAGCTTCCCCCCCCCCCCCCATTGGTGCCACTGTGCCATTTCGGATGGCAGACTAAGCCACCAGCAGAGGTAAAGCTTGGTAGGGAGGCCATAACCATAAGCCCATTGGCCCCTGGATGTCCTGAGTGCACTGGAGCCTCTACTTCAACTGGCTGTCATTGCAGCTCTTAAAACAGCTCATGGATTGTATTAATTTCTGGATAGCTTCTTGGTAGCCCCTTTTTTTTATGGGGGCCCGAGGCCTGAGCTACCTCTCTAGGGACCCAGGACCCACAAATGCTCCTGTCAATGGGCAGCTAAGAGGACTATGTCCCCCACTTTATTCTTATGCTCTTCAGTTCCTCTGGGAGCCCAACGTTATCCCTTTTGGGGGTTGGTCGAGGGACTCTGTTGAGATTCCTGTTGCTGGAAGATTAGTCTGGGGAGGATAGCATGGTAATTTAAAACTTTGAAATGATCCATACTGCAACTTTGTTGATGGCCCCCCTCTTCCCCCCTTACTATGTACTATAAAGGAGTGAGGAGGCAAGAAACACAAGGTAGAAGTATAATGACAGGTCTTTATTGAAGCATCAGTGGGTCCCACCCTACATGACTGTGTTCTGGCAAAAAAGCCTTAGTCAGGGGTATAGTAACCTCAAATAAAATAAATCAATCACATACATTACAAACAATCATATACATAAAAGAGAGGGCATAGCAAACTATTGAAACAGAACATAAGAGTACAAATATATATGGGAAGACACTAATAAAAATTAGATAAAATACTTTGTATAGTGTAGTAATGCTAAAAAATTATAAATGTAGTATAATAGAAATAAAAACTATGTGTAAACAATCATCCCATTAAAGGCATAAAACTTAAGCTCATAATAGAAAGTAAAAACCAACACACACACTGAAATGTCACATATAAAGGAAAACTAGTATGGATAATAAAACTGCAACATTTTATTTTTAGTTTTTACTTTCAATTTTATTATATTTTTTTTAATTTTTTACTTAGCTGAATTTTTGTGCCTTTTTATGGGCTGATTGTTTACACGTAGGTTTTTTTTATACTACCCTTATAATTTTTTTGCATTATTACAATATGTACTGTACAGTGTATTTTATCTAATTATTACTGTCTGTTACTACTTCCCACATATTAGTACTCTTTATGTTCTTCTGTTTCAATGGTCTGTTATGCCCTATCTTTTATGTATATGATTTTTTTTATTCTATTTTATTTGAGGTTCCTACATCTAAGGTTTTTTGCCGAAACGGTTGAATGGTGTGGGACCCATTAATGCTTCAAAAAAGACCTGTCCTTATACTTCTACCTTGTGTTTCTTGCCACCTCGCTCCTTATACAATATTTTGATGACTGTGGGTGTGTGTGCTTTTCTGGACAGCCTCCAAACTATGGAACACACTTCAACCTAATCTTCATTTAGAGGGGTTATTAAAAGGTTTGAGAATACCCACTGATGATGATACAACTCCTAGGAGTAATTATGCATCTCCATAAGTGCTTTCCAGAAAAGCCAGTGTTTCAAGCCTTGTTGAATGTTTGTCCTTTTGTTTCACCGGTTTACCTATCAATATGTTAGGGAGTATCACAACACTAAAATTCCTATCTAGCCTATTGTATGTTGAATATTTGTTCTATGTTTGTTTATTACTTGGTTCTACTTTTTCCAGTAGTTAAACTACTGTGGTGTTTGTGACCCATATGGTAGTATACCAATCCAGTAAGTAAATAAATATCCCTGGGTTAGGTTGGGATCTCCACAGTCTGCCTTTTCACTAATGGGCCATGTTTTTGCGCTTTTTACACAACACTATCATGGCTCTGCAAGTTTCAGAGCTGGCTTTCAGGTGTGTTTAGCAGGCTTTTCCCACAATGCTTGGTGGATAGCTGGTGATCTACGGTCTCTCTTCTCTGACATTGTGCAGCAACCATGAGATCTTAAGGAGAGAACTCCTGAACTGGGCCTTTGAGATCCTATGGTCTAATCTTTTGCATTTTTCTCAGACCCCTAAGGTGAGCAGGGTCAGTCCTTGAGCCCCCTGGTGTTCTTGGCTGCATGGAGTGCATGACTGTCTAGGGGGGGAGGAAGGTGGTGCGCTTTAGTCTCAGCTTTGGAAGGTCGAAGCCTTTAAGAAGTTGCCATTTTAGGCTCTTGCGCAGCTTTGTGCATGTCTGGAGGCAGCCCACGGATGATTCATCCTCTGCGAGTAGCCTTGTGGCCCTAGCCCTATGATTATAGCTGTTGTTCCCAAGATTTCAGGTGATTACCTGAAACACCTATCAGGATACGGCCAAATGGTCATCAAGCCCGGTCTCCTTCAGGGTATTAGAAGTCTTACAGCAGTCCGCCTAGGTGGCTGCTGCTGGTTAAGACTGGTTCAGAGCTTTTCTTCCAGTCCATGATGGCGGTGGTGTGGAGCAGCTGACAGTACTGGCATTTCTCAAATTTACAGATGGTGGCCCCAAGCTGTGGTGGAGCAGATTCTCTTAAGGGTTGCTTGCTCTTTGTAAGAGAAGCTTGCACGCACAAACTAATGAAAGGTAGGCCTAGAGGTGCCAAGGGCTCCTATGTAAGACTGTACTTAGAACCTAGAGATGTCCTCTGACTACAGTGAGTCCTTGGGGGGCCTCTATTACAGTAGGAGCAGTCCTTTTATAGTAACATAGTAAGTGATGGCAGATACAGATTGAGAATTGGGGGTGGAAGTGGGAGTTGCAGGCCCCTCACGCTCCCCGCACCAAGGCCCAGTCGGGGCAACAGGATCGGCGTTTAAAAGAAGGCACGCTTCAGGTGTGCCTGCGCTTGAGGGCCTCGCCAGAGGACCCTTTGGCGGGGACCAGAGGTGGGATTGTCAACATCAACCAGAGCACTAATACATAAGAAATCAGCCCACCAAACAAAGACAACAAGCAAATAATGACTACTTCGGAACAACAACGCTGGACTATGACAACCACAGATAAACGAAAGGCAACCTAATCATGAGTAAACATGGATCTACACTGCTTAACCAAGCAAGACTAACTACATGAAGTGTACAATCACACACCAAATTTCAACTACCCTCGCCTCTCCTACCAGCTACCCCAAATGAAATTCTAACCACTGAGGCCTATCTCACACTAATATATACAGAGTAAACATACACAATGGAATAAATATATAATTATCATACTCCTCCTTGTACTCTTGCTCTGTAAAAGCAGGTACACAAATGCTTGGTAAACCAATTTACTAACGCCAGCTCAACTGATCCCTATAATACAAACAAACAGATATGCAACCCATAGGATAAATCTAAACCAAATTCAACATAACTGGCCACGAAGGATAATACACATTACTCTTACTTCCTATGAGGACACAGCTCTATCCAAGAAATTATATCATACTCCCCTCAAATGTGCACTAATCAATGCATGATCAATCAGGAGCAAATTCCATACAATAATGGATTACATACATAACCAAAATTGACACTGTGTATTACTGAAACATGGCTGTCCGATTCAGACAATGTCATCGTAAACCAAATTGCCTCACAACAATACACAATTCACAATTTCACAAGCCCCTAACGAAGAGGTGGAGGAATGCTCATCGTAGCAAAATCACATCTAAACTTTAATACTACCTCCTCCTTAGTAATCATATTGCTTCAGTTTGATTGTTATCTCAAACAAGCACCTGGCAATATGCCTCATATACAGAGCCCCAAGCACGGATGAAAATGAACTATCAGCCATTCTAGAACAAGTCTGCTCCCATGCCACACACAACAAACCATTCCTCATCCTAGGAGACCCAAACCTCCCATAGCTGCCTTCACATGACAAAGTTACCTTCTTGGATACAATGAAAGATCTTCAATACACCCAAATGGTAAATACCCCAACCCACAAGAAAGGAGGGGACCCTCAACCTCATCTTTGTATCATATCAGTATTTCTCCCAAAATCTAGTAACATACATATCAGTCTTCCCAGTCCCATAGTCAGACCACCATATGATCAATTTCTCCATCAACACATATGTAAAGGATGAAATGTCTGAAGCAACCCTGAAGGAGAAAAGAAGTATAAAACCTTCAACAAGGATAAATTTCTAGAACAAGTACTGACAGAGCTTGAACTAATCGCAACAGATCTCGACACCACCATTGCCAAATGGAACAAAACTCTACTTTAATGCTTCAGCTGCACCGAACAAACCAATCCAAATTAAAAGAAAACATAACGCTCCATGATTCTCGAGAGAAATCAATGCACAGAAGAAACAACTAAGAAAAACGGAGCAACTATGGCATCGAACTAAAAGCCAACAACATCTCATGAGATACAATGAAATGCAAGCCATATACCACAATATGATACAAGAAGGAATATCGCACCAACCTAATAATGAAATCCATTAACAAACCAAGGGAGCTCTTTAACATAGTAAATAGTCTAACAAAAGAACCAGTGGAATCAAATGATGCAAACTCCATAACCCCACAAGATATAGCAGACTTACTGCAATTAAAATACACCCTGGAACCACTTATATTTTATTTAACATTTCTTATATACCGCCTTTCATGCTATCAAGGCGGTTTACATTGAACAAACTGAAATTACATTGAACAGGGCATTATAACTTGGAGATAACCATTTTACAGGGAACATGGGCAATGGAGGTTTAAGTGGCTTGCCCAAGACCACAAGGAGCACCTGTGGTACTAGAAACCCCAGTCCTTCCGGCCCAAGGTTGCTGTCCTCTAGTGGGATTTGAACCCCTGACCTTCTGGCCTGAGGTACCTAGCCCCAATCACTAGGCCATGCCTCCACTCACAAGTTGGGTTGTCAAGGCAACCCAACCCAACTTACATTACACCAATGAAGGGACATGGGACTCATTCCACATCCCCTCCGAAAAGCAACTTGATTCTATTATAGCTAATATTAATACAACTACCTCACCTATAGACCCTTGCCCAGTGCACTGGATTAAGCAAACGAGAATATTTTATACCATATTTTCTAAAGATCGTCAAATTATCACTCACTCAGAGATACGTCCCCCCACATCTCAAACAGGCAGCCATAGGACCGATTCTTAAAAACAAGAACCTCAATAATAAGGACCCAAGCTCCTTCCAACCAATATCAAGTCTTCCTTTTGTAACCAAGATAATTGAGAAAATAGTGCAGCAGCAACTACAGGACCACATAGACACTTACACCCCATTGCACCCTCGCCAATATGGATTCAGACAAAACCATAGTGTAGAAACACTAATTACATCACTTATGGACACCCTTGTAATGGGCATCAGTAACATAAGGAAGACTTTATCCTATGCTTCATAGATATAATTGTTGCATTTGACTCCGTTAACCACAGTACCCTGCTACAAAGACTTTGAGATACAGGAATCCATGGTACAGTACAGGAATGGTTGGTCTCATACCTTTTCCACCGTAACCGGCAAGTGAGATCAAGAAACCAACAGTCCAGACCTTTTACCCAACAACGAGTGTCTCGGGGCTCGGCCCTCAGCACTGTTTTCAATTTATATATTCAACCAATATGCAATATCATAAAACAGTACAACATTCTTTAGAGGATATACGCAGATGACATCACGATATTCACCCCCATAAACACCAGAAATCCAGATTACACTCAAATCGCTGCATGTCTCGAAATAATGAGATTCTGCCCTTTGAAACAGTTTTTATTAGTTAACTTAAAAAAAAAATCAGAATAACTACATATCACCAGGAATACTATGTTCTCCCCACCGGAGGCAATGGAGATCCTAGATTACACCCTAACTACCAAACAAGATGTCAAATACCTCTGAGTTACCTTCAACCAGCAGCTCAGCTTCAAGCCACACACAAAGAGAACAATCAGGACAGCCTACCACAAGCTCAGAACAATACTCAAACCGCTACTCAGGGATGATGACTTTCGAACTATATGTCAAGCCATTATAACACCCATAATAGATTACTGCAACGTAATATACCAAGGCCTTCTCAAGAAAACAATACTCCCCCCTACAACTGGTGCAAAACACTGCAGCAAGAATTATCACCGGAACAGCAAAATACAGCTGTATAACACCAACACTCCACCAAATGCACTGGCTCCCGATCATGGTATGTTCCAAACAGAAGAACTTAGGTTGTTTATTTTGAATATTAATGTTATCTCCTCCAACCCTTCACTCAGTGATCAAGAAAACAAACCGGACCATAACAAGAAGAGCAACTGATAACATACTCGAAATCCCAACATGCATGAGAACAGCAAAACAATCTACCTGAAAAAGAGCCTTCTCCTTATACACGCTCCAACTATGGAATGATTTACCCACCTCAATACGTGCAATCAAGGATCTATCAAACTGTAGGAAAGCTATAAAGACTCATCTCTTTGTGGAATACTATGGTCCCACCTCATGAACGTAACAGACTAGAAGAAAGCCCTTCAAATTATGGAGCATAATGGACTCACCCCATGAACATACCGATATTACATCCCTTGATTAATCCTCCTGGACTACTTCCCCAACACATTGATGATAACGTCAGATTCTCCAGGAACAAGCAGGAAGTCAGTCCTCACATATGAATGACGTCGGCGCCGACGGAGCCCTCATGCGGAGCAATTCCCCAGCTTTCAAAGAAAGCCATTGGGATTGCATCACGCATGCGCGATCCCCTTCCCACCCAAGGGGTGCCATCTTGCTCAGTCTCCCTTTTTCTGCGGAGCCCAACGGACGTAGTCCAACTTCCCTCGCGGATAAAGTGCATCAAAACTCCTGAAGATTTTTTTTCTTCTACGCCGGTTTCCCTTCCCACCTCGGATTTTGTTCACCAGTATTGAGTCCGGTCTTTATTTTCGTTTTTGTCCTTCGTGACTAGCGTTTGCGCTTTTTTTCTCTTTCACTGGCAGCCCGGTCATTCGACCTCGCAGGGGCCCTTTTTCCCCCCATGGCTGCCAGCGGTTTTAAAAAGTGTGATCTGTGTAAAAAAACTAATGTCCCTCACCGACACACATGACTGCTGTCTCTGCTGCCTCAGGGCCAGCCATGACCCGAAGGTCTGTAGTCCGTGCAGCAAAGTGTCCTCTAAGGCACTTAGAAGTAGGCAACAGCAGTGTGAAAGGATTTTTCTCAGAGTCCGAATCCACCTGGGTCCGCACCTCGTCAGAAGCCTCGACGTCTCGGGAGCTGTCTGACTCCGAGCATCGTCGGGGGGTCTTCTGAGCGGGGTCTCCCTCACGGGAACACCGGAGGAAGAAGAAACCTGCGAGGGCATCGTTGTTGGATGCCTCTGATCGGCATGGGCCCTCGCAGACCAGGTTATGGAGTCCTGACCGCCGCCCCGGGTCCTCGGAGTTGGAGCGCCCTTCTGGAGACACTGAGGAAGGTAATTGCTGTTGTCCTCATTGACTCTCCTCCGGTAGTCTTCTGAGCTCGGTCTCAGAATGACGGCCTTGGAGCACAGCATGTCTGCCTTCATGGAGCAACAGCAGGAGGTGATGGCCGGTCTCACCGGTCCATCCACCCCGACCACCGGGACCTCGACGTCCAAGTTGACCCCGGAGGCCGAGCCGATCCTCGGCCGAGGTCTCCCTTGACCTCCCGTTCAGGACCAAGGTCGTCGATGCCTGTGCCCTTCGCATCGGGGCAGTCGAGATTGAAGCCCTCACACAATCGGAGCCATCGATTTCTCCTCGGAGGACTCGGATGATGAAGAGTCACCGGACCCGTTGTGTCCCATCTGGCTCGCCGGGGTACGAGCCTCGGAGAAGGTCTCCCCCGGAGGATACCTGGTTCTCGGACTTTGTCAGGGACATGTCCAAGGCTTTGGCATTCCTGGCGGACACCGAGAAGGAGCCTCGAGCTTAAGAGCTCGAAGCCCTCCAGTATGATTTTTCCCCTCGAGAAGCCCTTATGGTACAGGTTCTTCCGATGTTGGAACGGCTGATACTCCGAATGTGGGAGTCACCGGCCTCGATGCCGGTTCTCAGCAAGCGGGTCGATTCCATCTATCGAGTCCTCAAGAGCCCTGGGTTCCAAAAGGCACAGCTGCCGCACAACTCCATGGTTGTGGGATCGGCCATGCACAGGCTCAAGAGCCAGAAAACGGACTCCTTGGTGCCCCCTGGCAGAGAGGCCCGGAACCTGGACGCCCTCGGCAGAAAGTGCTACCAGGGCTTGATGCTATCATGCCATGTCCAAACATACCAGCTGTACATGGGCATGTACTTAAGGGACCTGGCAAAGGAGATTGCCGGGTTCTCAGCTGGCCTTTCCGAGGAACCCTTGCAGCACTTCAAGATCTTGTCCACTGGGATTCGGGAGTGCTCGAAGTTTGTCTTGAGCAGCCTATGATGGCTTCGAGGCTTTGGCCCGGGTAGCCGCAGCTGGCATCGGTGCCCGACGCCAGGCATGGCTAATGTCGGACCTAGAGCCATGGGTACAGGACAAGTTGGTCGATGTTCCTTGCAGAGGTGACAACCTTTTTGGCAAACCCATGACTGAGAAGGCTGCTGAAATTGAGACCGAGTAATTGACCCGGACAAGACTCTCCAAAAAGACTTCTGCCCCTTCTAAAAAGAAGGGCTTGGCTAAAAAGCCCTTTTTCCCAAGGAAGGGTACTGCTTACCGCAACTACCCCACTCACCAGGCCTCCACGGCTCCCCAACAGGGGCAGCAGGCCAAGGGACAGGGGCATGGCCCGCGTAAGCAGAAGATCCCCCCCCCCCCAGCCCCAGGCACCAGCTCCTTCCCAGCCAGTAGGGGTTTTTTGATTGTCATAGCATAGTCTCTCTCCATCCAGGGGTGCGGCTTTGCACAGGAGGAAGGTTGATTCTGTATGCCCACAGGTGGCCTGCAATCACCACCGATGCCTGGGTCTTACAAATGGTCCAAAAGGGCTATTTGCTCCACTTCAACCAGGTATTTCCCTCCTACTTTCCAGGAGAGCCTCTCAGATCCCCCTCTACACAATAACCTCCTCTTACAAGAGTTGGCTGGTCTTCTAGAGGATCAGGCGGTGGAGCCGTTGCCCCACAGCCTGCTAGGACAAGGCTTTTACTCCAGGTATTTCCTGATACCAAAGAGAATAGGAGGCCTCAGGCCCATCCTCGACCTGCAAAACTTAAACAAGTTCCTGGTGAGGGAAAAGTTCAAGATGCTTTCCCTTGGAATATTGCTGCCTTACCTCCACCAGGGAGACTGGGTATGCTCTTTAGACCTGAAGGATGCTTATACGCACATCCTCATACATCCAGACCACAGACAATATCTCAGATTTGTAGTGGGAGGAAACCATTATCTGTACAGAGTACTTCCATTCGGCCTAGCCTCTGCCACCATAGTGTTTACCAAATGTCTGGCAGTAGTGGCAGCCTTCCTCAGGAACCAGGGAATTTTTGTCTTCCCGTACCTGTACGATTGGCTCATCAGGGCCCCGTCGCCTCAAGAAGCCCAACAGGCCACAGCTCGCACTGTCAGCATGCTGCAGCATCTAGGCTTGGTCATAAATCAAGCAAAGTCCACTTTGCTCCCCACTCAAAATTTAGAGTTCATAGGGGCAAAGTTAGACACCCTTCAAGCGAAGGCTTACCTGTCAGAGGGCAGAGCACAGAGGCTTCTGGAGCTGGTGCACCAAATGAGCCACAAGTCTCAGATATCAGCGAGGCACTTTCTACGCCTTCTAGGACACATGGCCTCCACGGTTCATGTGACCCCAAATGCCTGTCTCCGCATGAGGACAGCTCAGTGGTGCCTCAGAGATCAGTGGACACAAGCCACAAGAAGACTCCGAGACAGGATCAGAGTGTCCAAATAACTACTGAAGTCATTGACCTGGTGGCTTCAGCCATCCAGCCTGCTCGAGGGAGTGCCTTTCCAGCTTCCCTCATACACAAGAGTGCTGACGACTGATGCATCTCTGCTGGGCTGGGGAGCCCATTGCCAAGACTTATGCACTCAAGGGTTGTGGTCTCCTCAAGAGAAGATGCAACAAATCAACCTCTTAGAGCTCTGGGCGATACGCCTAGCTCTTCGAACCTTCTCTCATGTTCTCTTACATCGGTCTGTCTTAGTATAAACAGACAACCAGGTGGCTATGTTCTACGTGAACAAGCAGGGAGGGACAGGGTCCCGCATCCTTTGTCAGGAGACACTGGACCTCTGTTCCTTTGCAATCCGACAAGGTATGTCTCTCAAAGCAGTTTACCTGCTGGGTCAGGAGAACTACCTAGCAGACAAGCTAAGCAGAATTCTCCAACCTCATGAGTGGCAGCTGAATCTGGAAGTAGCCCAGCAGATCTTCCAGTGCTGGGGACATCCAGTCAGATCTCTTTGCCAGTCCGCAGAATCATCAGTTCCACAACTTTTGCTCCAGACAGCCACACCCCCAAAGGATGGCTGCAGATGCTTTCTGATTTTCTGGTCCGTGGGCCTCCTGTATGCGTTTCCTCCCACGCCTCTGGTGGCCCAGACTCTATTCAAAATCCTTCGAGACAAGGCCTCGGTCATCCTGGTAGTCCCCAGATGGCCAAGACAACCTTGGTTTCTGCTTCTCCTCCAACTGGCAGTGGAAACCCCACTCCCTCTGGGGAAGCAGCCCGACCTCCTGTCCCAGGAGAAGGGCGCTATCTTACACCCCAACCTGATGGCATGGCTGCTGTGAAAGGGTAGTGCTGGCTTCTCTCCTCCTGCCTCATAATGTGGAAGAAGTGCTACTGGCCTCAAGGAGGCAGTCCACTAGGAAAACCTATGCCTTCAAGTGGCGTAGGTTTGAGGTGTGGTGTAACCAACACAACGAAAACCCTTTCTCTTGTCTGGTACCAGTGGTGTTACAGTACCTGCTTCACCTCTCAGAATTAGGCCTCAAGTCTAACTGTCCGGGTCCACCTGAGTGCTTTGTCAGCACACCACTCTCCAGTGGAAGGACAACCTCTTTTGGCCCCCCCCCCTTGGTATCCAGATTCCTCAGAGGTCTACTTCTACTAAAACCCCCGGTTCGTCCCCCAGTAACAGAGTGGGATTTGAATGTGGTCTTGCAACAGCTTACTGGCCCACCTTTTGAGCCGATGTCCACTTGCCATCTGCGCTTCCTCTCCTGGAAGGTGCTCTTCCTGGTGGCACTCACATCTGCCAGACGAGTGAGTGAACTACAAGCTCTTGTGTCAGAAAGACCGTACACACTGTTTTATAGGAACAGGGCGGTCCTGCGCACCCATCCCAAGTTTCTTCCAAAAGTGGTCTCTTCATTCCACCTCAACCAAGAGGTGGTTCTTCTGACCTTCTTTCCCAGACTGCATGCCAGCTGGGCAGAGGCAGTTCTGCATACCCTTGATTGTAAGAGGGCATTAGCCTTCTACCTGGAACGTATGCGGGGATATTGAAGGGCTACCCAGCTCTTCATCTCTTATGACCCCAGTAAACTGGGGCTACCTGTTTCCAAGCGCACGTTGTCCACCTGGGTGGCAGACTGCATTGCCTGGGCGTACAGGGCGGCCGACCTTCTGTTGCAGGGTCGAGTCACGGCCCACCATGTCAAGGCTAAGGCCGCATCAGTGGTTCACGTCCACTCTGTTCTGCTGGCAGACATCTACCTGGTCTTCAAGCCAGACTTTTGCAGCCCATTACTGCTTGGATGGAGAGTCCCGACCGGACAGTGCTTTCGGCCAGGCGGTACTCCATAACTTATTTGAGGTTTAGGCAACTCCTACCCTCCTGCCCTCTGGTGTTAGGCTACGGGGGGTGTGGCGTCTCCACTGAATTCCTATCACAGCTGCTGCGGCTCTTCTGGAGGGAGACATTTTTCAGCTAGGGGTTCTTGGTAGCCTATAGCTACAGAGTCCCATATGTGGGGACTGACTTCCTGCTTGTTCCTGGAGAAAGCGTAGTTACTCACCTGTAACAAGTGTTCTCCAGGGACAGCAGGAATCGGTCCTCACGACCCTCCCTCCTCCCCCGGAGTTGCAGTACTACTATTGATTTTTATTCATTTTGCCGTCTTTTTAGCTATGTCATTTGACTGAGCAAGATGGCACCCTTGGGCGGGAAGGGGATCGCGCATGTGCGATGCCATCCCAAAGGCTTTCTTTGAAAGCTGGGGAATTGCTCCGCATGAGGGCTCCGTCGGCACCGACGTCACCCATATGTGAGGACTGATTCCTGCTGTCCCTGAAGAACACCTGTTACAGGTGAGTGAGTACGCTTACAAGATCTCCAGGAACAAACAGGAATGAGTCTTCACATATGGGTACATCGGTACCGACGGAGCCTGCACGGGAATGCTGCCCAGCTTTCAATCAGAAAGCTTTTGGCAGCATCCCTCGCGCCTGCGCAGTGACTTCCCGCCTTCTCCACAGCCTCTCTTCAGTTTTCGTTTTTTCCGCGGAGCCGGCAGGACGTCCTCCTGTCACCGCAGAAACTTTTCTTTTTAATTGCTTTAATTACTTTAGTTTTTTGTTTTCTTGTGGTCGCGGCTGTATTTCCCGCTACCACCGGTACCACCGGTGGTTTTTTGACTAAATTCTGTAAAACTTTTCTTCCGTTTTTTTGCCTTAACTTCTTAGGCCTACTAGGCCTTTTCATTATGGAACCTTCTTTTCCTAAGAAGTGCATCCGATGTGGAAACACCTGTTTCTTTTTAGACACCAATAGTTGGTGTCTCAACTGTGTGGGTCCTGACCCTTTTTCCCCTGACTTGTCAGGAGATAATTTTGTGAGGAAACCGTCAGTATTTAGAGTTTCACTCGATACCGTTTTATCTTCGGCAGTGAGGGTACCCGGTTTCTCTACTTCACAGGATCAGGTAACCCAAAAACAGTCTATTAAGACTAGTCAATGCTTGAGTGGCATGTCCCATGCCCAGCATGGTGACGGCTCCGGCCTTACCCTCAAGAATCCATTGGCATTACCCCTGCGGGAGTCTTCGGGCTCCAAAGCGTTAAAGGGGTTTCAGGATGTTCCTGGGGCTCACCCCTCACAGAACATGCCTGAGCCATGCGCGGGGGTGGTATCCGCTTCAAGCGGTACCGAGCCTCCGGCATCGGCACCGGTATCGAGTATTCCACTCTTCACCAGGGATCGTCATCGGGCATCCTCAGTACCTTCGGGACCAATCGATACGCACCGCATTGACTTCCCTCAATCTCAGCCATGCTCCGGGACGGTACCGGCGTCGATCGGTTCCGATACCCTAGCATCGGCATTGGGGTGGATAGGTGCTCATCGGGTATCCTCGGTACCGTCGGTATCGATCGATGTAACCCAGGCTGCCTTAGTGGTATCGGCATTGCCGATACTGCCACCGGCGTCGGAACTGTCGAGACATGCATCGATAGTCTCGCTCTCTTCGATGCCAAGTCTTGAGTCGATATCGAGTCTCGAGGACTGCGTACCGACGCGTCCCGGAACCGACTCCTGTCGTTTCCAGATAGGCAGTTCCGAAGATCCTAGCCATAACTCCCTCATGATCTCGGTACCACTACAGCAGTTCCCGATGGCTACTTCACCTGCTAGTCCTTTATCAGTATCGATGTTGATGCCTGTTCTTGCACCGATGCCTAGTTTGGAACCGATACCTGGCATTGGTGCAGTACCCTGTACGTCCTCTGATGCTCAGGCTCTTTCTTTAGCCTTACCAGGGATGGTTCCCATAGGAGATCAGTCTTTCCAGGCTTTTCTCCGGGATATGGCAACCTTTCTTAATATTTCTATCCCTGGTTGTGATCCTACTCATGGCTCACCGGCACAAATGGAAAATATAAACTTTCCTTTACATCCTGCTCTGCAGGATCTCCTTCTCAGGGTTTGGAAATCGCCCTTACGACTTCCTCAAGTTTCTACAGACATTGAGGTTCGGTACCGAGTGCCACCCTCTCCAGGGTTCCAAAAGCCTCAACTTTCTCATCGTTCCCTTGTAGTGGAATCGGCACTGAGGAAAGTTAAGAGCAAGAAGAAGCATTCTTCTTTTCCGCCAGGTCGTTCTTCAAGAACACTCGATGCTTTTGGCCGTCAGGCCTTCCAAAACTCTATGCTGGCTTCCAGAGTTCTCTCATATATTTTTCACATGAGTCTAACACTCCAGGAAGTCACAGAGAAATTGTCTCTCTTGACCCCTTTTTTACCAGAACCCAAGGCTACTGATTATTCCTTGCTCATCAATCACAGCCGGAATATATCCTGGTTCCTGTCTCGTGCTTCTATAGATTCTTTTGAGTCCGTTAGCAGATCCTCTGCTATTGCCATTGCAGCACGTCGCAGAGCCTGGCTTGAGGCTTCAGACTTGAGCAAATGGGCACAAACTATACTAGCTCATTCTCCTTGTACAGGCGAAGGTCTTTTTAATAAGGAGGCTTTACGTCAGGTTGCTCAATGCTCCACTGACTCTTCTTCCACTAGAAACCATTCTACGCCACCTCCTTCTTCAAATAGTAGGAAATGTCCTACCAAACCTTCTTTCCCTAAGAAAAGAAAGTTTCATTCATCTCCTGCCCATCATTCGGCTGTACCTAAACAAGGGACGCCTCAACCTAGTCTGAAGTCCTCCAGTTCTGGCCAGTCTCCGCATTCCCAGCAACCATAGGGACCGGGAATTGTAACTTACACTTTACTTCTACATCTTAGAAGTTTCTTCACTGTGCTTTTCTTTTTCAGTGTACTAACCTGTCAAAAAAATTATTTTGTTCAGGGACTACACACTTCTCTTCTTACTCTCTAGAAGAGCAGTTGCAACTATCACCTGATAGTTTCTATCCCAACTGAACATTTTTTCCTTCAGTTGACTTACCCCATGGGTACGTCACCCTCCAACTACTTGAGGGCTACCATACTGAACTGCTTCTCTGGCAAGCTCGTTCCCCAGACAGGGAGAAGAGATATCCCCTCTCTTTTCTTGTCTGTTTTTCTTTATTCAGCACAGGACAATCTCTCTGCTGTTTCCGTCAGCAGCTCTGCCTGCAGGAGTTACAGTAATTGTATTACTGGGACTTTTTCCAAGTTCCAGTCCCTTGTTCAAAATTTTGTCTCAGTAGTGATTCCAAGCTATCTTGGATCCTCCTACTCGTTTAGGCTTTCTCACATTATTCTAACCATCTCCTTTCCTAGGATATGGCAACATACCTGACTTTCAGTCAGTTTATCTCATAGCTCTCCTGCACAATGCTCTCTGCAGTCTTCAGAGAAGCTTTCTACTATGAGGGCCTTGCTATAGAGCATTGACCTTGTCTCTGAAGTTCCTCTATTATTAGAGAAAAACTTATAAACCCTTCCTATACCTGTGAGGGTTCTCCACACCCCCTCTAGCCTGGGGTGTTAACACGAGATATCAGTTCTTCTGCGTGAAAATCCAAGGCATCTACCATGTCAGTGTTCTGTGGAACTCCCGCCTTGTTCCTTACAGATTCATATCTTCATCTGTTCTCACGCGAACATCACGGTTATCTCATTGGATTGCCTTCCTGCATCCCTCAACCCACGAAAATAGATTCTCTATACATATCCCAAGTGGGCTCACCCTCTTGTATTTATTTATTTTATTTATTTATTTAACAATTCTTTTATACCGCGCTATTACAATCAGTGCGGTGTACAATGAACAAGAACATACTACAATGCATACAAGTAACATTGAGTTTTACATTAAACAGGGAACTTCAACAATAGGACAACCGGGGGAACTATGTACAGATTAACTTAATGTACTATGTACAGATTAACTTAATGTTATATATACAGTAATATGAAACTCGTTTGGATGTTGTAATGTGGTTCACTAATAGGACTAGAGAGAAGGTTGACCAGCTAGCCCTTTTCTGGTTGTATTGCGGAGCTAGTTTTGATAATGTCTAGGTTGACTTCTGGGTAGCATTTTGTAAACAAGTGGTATTTCAATGCCTTTCTAAATAGGATTAGGTTTTTGATAGCACGGATTTCGTGAGGTAGCGCATTCCAGTTTAGAGGTGCAAATAAGGAGAAGGCCCTGTTGGAGGTGGCCTTAGTGCACTTCGTTATTATTTTTGGGACTATTAAGGTGTTCATTGATGTGGTTCTCCTTTTTCTGTTTTCCAGGGTGACATGGATGAGCTTGCTGATTGGCGTAGGGGGGCAGTTATTTAGTGCCTTGAAAGTAAGGACTAAGGATTTATACTGGATTCTGGCATGTAATGGCAACCAATGCAGTTCTTTCATGATGGGTGTTATATGGTCAGATCTTGATGAGCCAGAAAGGACTCTGGCGGCTGTATTCATGGCTAGGCGGAGCGGGTTCAAAGTTGATTGAGGGAGGCCATGAAGGATGATGTTGGCAAAATCCAGGTGTGGGAGGATTAATGCCTGGAAGGTTGTTCGGAAGTCTGTGGGATCAAGTAGGGAGCGGAGGTGACGTAGCGATTTGATCTTGTAATATATAGTTTTTGTGATGTTCTTGACATGCGTTGTCATATCCAAGTGCTGATCCAATGTGATGCCGAGGTAACGGATGGTGGCTTTTGATTTCAACTCTATGTTGTTGACGAGTAGAGATGGAGGAGGTATGAACTTACGGTTCCTTGTGACAAAAAGAACGTCAGTTTTGTTGTGGTTAATCCGAAGGTTTTGGGATAGTAACCATTCGGCTGCAGCTTCAAAACAGTTGATTATTGGGGAGAATACTGGGTGTTCAATTGTGAACGGCATATATAGGAGGATGTCGTCTGCGTATGCGAGACATTGTACATTAAAGGATCTGATCAAGTCACATATCGGCTGCATGTAGATATTAAACATTAGTGCCGATAGGGACGATCCTTGGGGTACTCCCTGTGATTGCAGGAATGGTTCTGAGGATTCGTGGCCTGTTTTTACTTGTTGCCACCTGTTAGATAAGTAGGATTTACACCACTCGAGTGCTGTGCTTTGAATCCCCTTATCTTTCAAGCGTTGTAGGAGTATGTCATGACTCACAGAGTCGAAAGCGGCGGAGATGTCCAGGAAAATGAGGACGAAACCCTGTTGTATGTTATTTATTCCTGATACCAGAACATTGAACAGGGTTGTAAGGACCCCATGTACAATTATGGGGCTGGGTGGTAGACATGTATCTTCAATCTCTTGTTATGGGGCTGGGTGGTAGACATGTATCTTCAATCTCTTGTCTTGTATGTAGCATCTCCATATATGTCTACATACCTATATCATTACTCTGGTGGTGCTAAACCATGCCCCACAAATTTACATATATCTAGGTATATCATCTCTCTCTCTCTCTCTCTCTCTCTCTCTCTCTCTCTCTCTATATATATATATATATATATATATATATATATATATATATATATATATTCCAGCCACATATATATATCCCTATGTATATGTGTTTGATGGGGGGCTTCTTAAGGGTTGGTCTGTCTTATACACTATCACCCTTACTGTCTATACTACATGATTTACCTCCTAGAGGTTTTTGACAGTCTGTCGCCCTACGTCCCATACCATATTACGATACAGAAACTGTTAGGCACCAATAACCACTTTGGTGCTAACATCTTCCATTTTTTCTTTGTCTTTGAAGCATCAAGCTTCAATATTTTTCCTATCTCTCGCCAGCTAGGAAAAACAGTGTACATCTTTATCTTCGAGTACACAACTGTTTTCCGTGGGAATAGGGGTTTTCCAGTCCCCCTCTTCCCGCCAGGACTGGGCTAGTTCTCCAACTCCGTCAGTCTTCTTCCTTTAGTCCTCAATGTTAATGACCTTATGCCTAAAGGAGTTTTCAGCTTTTCCCATAAAGCTTTCCATTGAAGACCTGACGTCTACTCCTACCCAGTTGACACCTGGATCATCTACTACCTCCAGGTCTGGACCTTCATCCTCACTACTGAGAGGTCACCTTGAAGATTCTGCCACTGCTTATCCAGTAGACTCCATCATGCTTTCTACTTCCTACAATACAGTAGGTAAGCTGCATATTTTAAGTGTACATTAAATGTGTTTTAATGCTACTCATCATATCTACCAAGGACTCCTGTAGTCTGTAGAACCCTCTAGTCCTTGACTATGCTGTTTCTTTCCTCACAGCTCCTTTGTCAACTCCTACCCTCCATCCCACATTGGATGCCGGGGATTCCTGGAGACAAAATGCACCCCTGATCCAGGCACTTGCATTTTTATGGGATCTCCCCCTGGCATCTCCAGCTAGGGAGTCCCCATATGTGAAGACTCATTCCTGCTTGTTCCTGGAGATAGCACAGTTACTTACCTGTAACAGGTGATCTCTGGGAACAGCAGGAATTAGTCTTCACAACCCTCCCACCTCCCCTAGGAGTTGCATCTTTTTTATTTTTTTCCTTTTCTCTCCTCGCCTTTGTCTCAGCTCTGAAACTCAACTGAAGAGAGGCTGTGGAGAAGGCGGGAAGTCACTGCGCAGGCGCGAGGGATGCTGCCAAAAGCTTTCTGATTGAAAGCTGGGCAGCATTCCCGTGCAGGCTCCGTCGGTACCGACGTACCCATATGTGAAGACTAATTCCTGCTGTTCCCAGAGATCACCTGTTACAGGTAAGTAACTGTGCTTTACACCACATCCATGTAATTGTATATAGTTTATGGTTGTTAAAATTCCCATTGTATCCTACTTAATCTTCCAAGTTCCATACCCTATCCTATGTAAAAGCTGGATTGCTGTGGTGTTCTCTGTAAACTGCCTTGAATTAATGATAAGGCGGTATAGAAAACCTGTTAAATTAAAATAAAGACCAGCAGGGTCCATTAGTCTGCCCAATTAGATGCAGAATTGTAGAGTTGTATATGCCGCTGAAGGCAAGTTACCTCTCTCCATTTAGAAGTTATTTATTTGTTTCGATTCCATCCTTCTGCTGTGTAGTGATCCTCTGTCTGTCCCGTGCCTTTTTGAATTGTCACCATTTTTGCTCCCATTACCTCTTTTGGGAGGGCAGTCCAGGGCATCCACCACCCTTTCCATGAAAAAGTATTTCCTAATGTTACTTTTAATTTTATCTGCTTGCAGCTTCATTCCATGACCTCTAGTTTTACAGCTTCCCAGTCTTTGAAAAAGGTTTGTCTGTTATACCTTTTAAATATTTAAATGTCTGTATCATATCCCCTCTGTCTCTCCTTTCTTCTAGGGTATAGATATTTAGATCTTCAGGTCGTCGTCATTTTTTTTTTTTTTTCTCATTCCTTCTGATGCAGGCCCCAAATCATCTTGCTCACCTTTCTCTGAACCTTTTCAAGTCTGTTTATATCCTTTGTAAAAACTGAGCCCAATACTCTGAGGCCTCAACAGCAACCTGTACAAGGGTCACTAATACCATCTCCTTCCTACTGGTTATTCCTCTCTTTATACAGTCTAACATCCTTCTGGCTTTGGCCACTGCCTTGTCGCACTGTTGTGCAACCTTCATCCTCAGATACTATAACCCTGAGGTCCCTTTCTTGGTCTGTATACACCAACTTCTCGCACCCAATCATGTACAGTTCCTGTGGATTTCTACATCCCAAGTGCATCATTCTTCACTTTTGTGCATAAAATCTCAATTGCCAAGCATTTGACCATTGATCTAACTTTTGCAGATCTTTTCTCCATGTTGTCTACTCTCTCCAAAGTGTCCACTCCATCGCATATCTTCATATCATCTGAAAAAAGGCTTTTTTTTTTTTACCTTTTAACCCTTCAACAACATCACCCACAGACAACAGTAGTGGTCCCAGGACCGATTCCTGAGGCACTCCACTACTCGCCCTCCTTTCTTCAGAGTGAGTTCCATTCTCCACTATCCTCTGTAGTCTGTCAGTTAACCAGTTCTTTATCCAGTTCACCACCCTGGGATCCATTCCCAGGCTGCTCTGTTTATTCACAAGCCTCCTATGAGAACGGTATTAAAGGCTTTGCTGAAATCTAAGTAGATCACATACATTGCATGCCCTTAATCTAGTTTCTTTGACTGGGTGACCAGGGAGTTGGACCGAGGGAGAGCTCTAGATGTGGTGTATTTAGATTTCAGTAAAGCCTTTGACACTGTTCCTCACAGGCGACTTATAAACAAACTGAGCACCCTAGGGATGGACCCTAAAGTTACTGCTTGGGTTAGAAATTGATTGGGTGGGAGGCGACAGAGAGTACAAGTAAATGGAGCTCACTCTGAGGAGAAGGATGTTACCAGTGGTGTGCCCCAGGGATCTGTCCTTGGTCCGATTCTTTTTAACATCTTTGTTAGTGATATAGCGGAAGGGCTGTTGGGTAAGGTTTGCTTCTTTGCGGATGATACCAAAATCTGCAATAGAGTAGACACCCAGGAAGGTGTAGATAACATGAGGAGGGATCTAGCTAAGCATGAAGAATGGTCTAGAATTTGCAGCTGGGATTTATGTTAAAAAATGTAAGGTCATGCATTTGGGCTGCAGCAATCCAAGGGAGCAATATAGTATAGGGGGTGAAGTACTTTTGTCCACTAAAGAAGAGCGGGATCTAGGCGTGGTTGTGTCTGATGATCTTAAAGTAGCTAAACAGGTAGAAAAGACGACGGCAAAAGCTAGAAGGATGCTTGGGTGCATACGGAGAGGAATGGCTAGCAGAAAAAAGGAGGTGATAATGCCTCTGTATAAGTCTTTGGTGCGACCTCATTTGGAGTATAGTGTGCAATTCTGGAGACCGCACCTTTAAAAGGATGTGAACAGGATGGAGTCAGTGCAGAGGGTGGCTACTAAAATGATTAGTGGTCTTCATTATAAAGCATATGAGGACAGACTGAAGGATCTTAATATGTACACCTTAGAGGAAAGGCGGGATAGAGGTGATATGATTGAGATGTTTAAATACCTCCGTGGCATAAATGTTCAGGTAGAAGAGCCTCTTTCAATTGAAAGCAAGTTCTGCTACGAGGGGACATGGGATGAGGGTGAAGGGAGATCGATTCAGGAGTGATATGCGGAAATATTTCTTTACGGAAAGAGTAGTGGATCCATGGAATAGTCTCCCAGTGGAGGTGGGAGAGATGAGGACAGTAACTGAATTCAAAAAAGCATGGGACAAACACAGAGGATCTCTAAAGGTAAAAAGGGGACTGTTGTAGTTGTTGATATGGAAGGACAGACTAGATAGGCCATGTAGTCTTTTTCTGTCATCATATTTCTATGTTTTTAGTTCTCTGGTCACCCAGTCCAAAGAAATCAATCAGATTTGTTTGGCATGATTTTCCCTTGATAAATCCATGTTGCCTTGGATTTTTTGGAGCCTTTAGCATGTTTGTTGCCTCCATGACAACACTGGGAGCAGACAATCCCCAAGGGGGCAGCTGCTTGGGGTGTAACCTGGGTGTAATCATCAGTTAAAAAAATGAACACGCTGAAAATTGCACACTAATTGTGTGACGAAAAGGTGCATGTCCCTTTCCTCCATTAGCAAACTCATATAGGTCTATGAAGGTACTGGGTGTGAAGATAATGTTAAAATATGTCTCATTAATGTAACAGTGGATCGTGACCTGTATGAGGTATCTTGGTTGTACATTTGTGTCTGCCTTGAGAGAGTGTGTGTGTCTGTGTGGTGGTTTAATGTGATGTAAGGGTTACTCCTGAGGGAATTCTGTGCAACTGCGCAATGCAGAATTTGTACAGAATTTCCAACCTGCACAAAATTTAGCATTTGCTGTGGAGAATTCTGTGCAGGCATCGGCAGACAATGAGGCAGTCTCGGGTGCACAATCTTTAATCCTGCCTCACTGTTTGCCTTTTCACAGCTGCAGGAGCATTTCTGTTTGCCCCTGTGGCCGTGCTAGTTTCCGATGACAGCACACAATGTTTGCAAAAAGTATACATAAACACTTCCTGTTTCTGATGGGGAGTGCTTCTCTTTACCTTTTGAAAGCATGGTGGCAGAGCTGGAATCTAGCACAGCCACTGGAGCAAAGAGAAATGCTCCTGCAGCTGTGTTAAAGAGCCACTGCAATCAAGAGAAGGGTTGCTGGTGAGTCGGGGGGGGGGGGCTGGGAGCAGGAGAAGGAGAAGGGCTGCTGGTGAGTTGGGAGGGGCTGACTGTGTGCTGGGGATAGATGTATGCCAGGGGAAGTGGGGAGAAAGAAAGGTGAAAGTATGTGCCTGGGAAGAAAGAATGAGTGGTAAGGGAGAAATAAGGTTTGATGCATGGGGAAGGGAGAGAGGAGGTGAGGTTGGGGGTATGTGCATGAGGGTAGACCTTATGGACAGATAGCAGTGGGGATCTTGCTAGACATTATAGGGAGAGAGAAAAGGGGAGGGGGAACAAAGAAGGCTTGGGGAGAGAGCTAAGGAGGAAAAAGGCAGGGGGAATTTCAGGTCTAGAGGAGGTGTTAGGCTTTTGTTTGATATTAGAACAGACTAGTGTACTTAAGGCCCTTCTGCCCATGAGCCAAAGCTGAGCCCAAAGTGGGTCATGCAGCAATACAAAAACATTAAACGTTCAAGTGCATCTATTAATAGAATGGCCAAAGAAGAGATTTTGTATTGGCAAGTCAGCGTCCCAGCCCTAAACCCTATTGCAGTGTTGTGGCAAGACCTGAAGTGAGCTGTTCATGCAAGGAAACTAAAACCATCAGAGTTGAAGCAGTTCTGTATGTGAAAAAGGTGATGAGAGACTTAACAACGGTTACAGAAGCGTTTAGTTGAAATTGTTGCTCCAGGAGATGCCACTGAATGAAGGGGTCCTATATTTTTTTCTCACACATACTGTTTGAATATTTTGGTTTAATAAATATATCCTTTTAATATAAGGTTTTATTCAGGAGGGTCATCTTTCTTATCAAAATTGTGGTAAGATTAGTTCTAATCATGTGAGTAAAAACTGTCAACATAACCATCCCTAGGAGGTTCACAGATGTTTTCTCAGCATCACTCTTGATGGAATATATTAGCATGTTTTGATGCACAAATATGTACGAGCAGCAAATATAATACGTAAACCTCTAAATCATTATGTATCCTAGCTGCTATAACATTTTTTTTGTTGGTTTTATTAAACTGTACAGTATGGTAGTGCTAGCTTCCCAGGTGACTGTCTCCTGTTAAATTAACCTAGGCATTTGTCTGGCTCTCTCCCTCTACGCCTTATGCCTTCACTTTTACTCAACCTCTTCATTATTTTTCGGCACACTGTCCTTTACGATAGTGCTTGACCATTATTTTTCTTAGGATCTAGAAGCCAAACTTATGAACGGTTGGAATATTATGCACATCCTAGCAGCCTCTGGCCATGGCCTGAACACCCATGCACCCTGGCAGCATCAACCTTTGGCCTACGTCTGACTGTCCACGCACCCCGGCAGTTTCCTCCCAACTCCGGTATTAGAACCACTTTCAAGCCCCAGCCCCAGTCCCCTTCTCCTTCTAGACCCAGTGTTGGAACCCTTCTTCCACCCCTATCCCTAACATCCACCCTTTTTCCCTTTCTCCAAACCTCTTGTTAGCTCCCAGCCCACTGCCTATAACCCAAGCATCTAGTCCTTCTCCCAGCCCTATTCACAGCATCAGTCCTCTTCTCCTGTCTACCCAGAACCTCTAAATCCCCTGCAGTGCCACATGAGCTTATGTTTACATTACCACCGCTCTGTCTCCTCGGCATGGCTCTGGCCACTGGAACCAAACAGAAGTTGAAAACAACAAATACTTCTGTATCACACAAGAAATAGGAAGTATCTCCTGTGCAGTAACAGCAACCAAAGCTGGCTAAGGAAAGGCTGAGTGGCAGCAGTGAAAACAAGCTTCTGCCACTGTGCTAGAAGCTTTTGCCAGACAGAGGTGGGAACTGATGCTAGCAGCAAATGGCAGCAACCTTTTTGATGTGCCCCCCCCCCATTCAGTCACCTATGCAAGTCATCCTTTGCGCAGCCCCAATGCCGCTACACTACTGCTCATGTCCTCTGAGCCCTAGATACCAGATCCATTCTTTAGTCGCTCTGCCAACCTGGCACCTGGTATTGTCAAGTCCTGCCTTAAAAGGACTTTTAGTCCTTGGATGAATTGCACTTAAATCACAAAAATAGAAATAAATGTGTTGGCCATATGGAAGCAGTGTCTAAAACATCTTGTTAATTCAGTAAAAATATCAATCCATTCAGTCAGTCAGTGTATGCCATTGAGTCAGTGCTGACTCTTGGTGGCACAGTAGCCCCTGTTTCTTTTCTTGGCAGGGTGTGACTTGAAATAGATTGCCAGTCCTTTCTTCCGAGGTAATGGAAGGTGAAGTGACTTGCCCAAGGCCACCAGGAGTGCCATCACCAGGCCATTGTTCTAACCAAAAGGCTATTCCTCCACTCAGTACAATATCGGGGAATAAAAAAACTATTTATTTTATATTGCTGTATCTACCAATCACAGCAGTGTACATCAATAGTTATTGATCAGCCATCTTATTGATGGTGACATAGGTGTCGGAAAGGGGTGGACCACAATGGCCCTGTCCCCATCAAAAATCACTGTAGCAGGCAGCCTGTGGGGGTTCCATCCCCTGTACATAGGAGAAGAGAAGCTACGATCGCGGCAAAGACCCTTTCTATTCTGCCCATGGAGATCAGATCTCTCGTGAGTAGAACAGGAAGGGTTTCTGCCTGTGGGTTAGGGTGGAGCTTGAGGTGGTGATTGGGGGGGGGGGGCCTCCAAAATAAAAGGCCTTCTGCCGCCTCTGAATGGTGATTTAATTGCTTGAATTGTTTGTTTTTATTTATAGATTGGGAAGAGTAATGATATGTCGTACAGTCTGAATAGTTTCAGAAGGCAGAAACGAGAATGGATTGTTCCACCCTCAAGCGTCTATGAGGAGACAGACAATTCAGCGAAGAACCCCATTGCTAGAGTGAGTTTAAAATGAGTATATTGCAGAATATTGTGGTTCAGGTTTTAGTTTGAGCTTATTCTTCATTTTTTCAGAATTTACTTTTGTGCGTTTAGTAAAAAAAAAACACCAGTAATTTTACTATAGTTCACTTTGAAATGGTTAACTTAGCAAAGTACCAGGGAAGAAGTCTTGGTTTACACCTTAATTTTCCATTTTGAATTTCATTTAAGAAAATGCATGCTTATTAATTAATAATGTATTCATTAATATGTGGTGTTTATAAATACAGACCTTTTGCACCTACAATCTAATTACATATACTTTTATTTAAAGAATGTGGCTTCATATTAGAGAATTCTGGATCTTTACTAAGTAGCCAATTTTTTATTTTTTAATATGCGTATTAGGATGCTCTCTATGATGTAAGTCCGGGGATCTCTAAATCCAGTCCTGGAAGGCCACAAACCAACCAGATTTTCAGGATATCCCTTATTTCCTAATCGGGGAAATTTGAATACAGTGGGGGCAATACATGCAAAAATATCTCATGCATATTCATTAGGGACATCCTGAAAACCTGACTGCCCTCCAGGACTGGATTTAGAGATCCATGATGTAAGTAAACATGCATAGAACAACATTAAGAAATTAAACTATCATAGCATTTTTCTCCCAATACCAATAACAAATCTTTTCGCATAATTCAAGCTTTATAAGAAATTGGAAGAACCTAGTTTTTAAGTCAAGTCATAAAGATTGCTTGTGAAGAATTTGTATAAGAGATCTGTTTAATTAAAAATATATATGATAGGAGATAAGGATGGGAAAACTATCTTGCCCTACCCATTTTTCTTACTTTTGAATTGGCGTAGACCACTGTTCTCCAGTCAGTCTGCCATAGGAAGTCACCATTATCTGATGCTTGCATCCAGACCCAGCACATGGGCTCTATTCTCATGAAACACTAGCGATTGCTGTCAGTGTGCAGCAGTATCTTTCTGAGCACATGTATAGTCGTGCCTGCCTCTCCTTCCTACATGCATCATGATCCCAGTGTGTGGGCACTGAGAAGTAGCAGATAGAGGTCATTGATAGCCAGGTCCTGCTTTATTCTTTATTTGTGGGACTTGATATACCGCCCTCACGGGAGCGTCAGAGCGGTGTGCAGCACATATATCACACAGAGTAGTTTTTTCCTTCCTTTCCAAAGCCACCTCCTTTGAGGAATTCTGCCTCAGCTGGGGCTTTGTGTTTATCCAGCATTTCTTTAGGCCACTGTTTTCAAGCCAGTCCTTGTGTATCCCGTAGCAGTTCTGGTTTTTAGGATATCCACAATGAGTATGCATGAAACAGATTTGATGCAATGGAAGTCATGCATGCAGATGTATCTCATTCATATTCATTGTGTGCATCATGAAATCAAGATGGCTAGGAGGTACACCTGGACCATTGTTCTATGTAAAATGTATACAAACTGTGTACAAGACTGTTAACCTGTTATATGTAAACCGCCCTTGATCTCTGGAAGGGGCGGTATAAAAGAAATAGTTAAATAAATAAATAAATAAATAAATAAGAATATAAGAGATGCCATATTGGGTCAGACTAAGGTCCATCAAGCCCAGTATCCTGGTTCCAACAGTGACCAAGCTAGGTCACAAGTATCTAGCGGTTTCCCCAAATGACACAGGTTCCACAGTGCTTGTTTTGGGGGAAGCAGTGGATATCCTGGGTCCCCTTTAATAATGGTTTATGGACCTTTCCTCCAGGAACTTGTCCAAACCTTTTTTTAAACCCGGCTGCACTAATGGCTTTTACTATATCTTCCAGTAACGAATTCCAGAGTTTGATTACACGTTGAGTGAAAAAATATTTTCTCTTATTAGTCTTAAATAGGTTATCCTGTAGCTTCAGTGCATGTTCTCTAGTCTTTCTATATTTTGATGGCATAAACAATTGATCTACGTTTACCGTTCCACTCCATTCATTAATTTATAGACCTCTATCATATCTCCCCTCAGCCGTCTTTTTTCCAGGTTGAAGAACCCTAACCTTTTTAGCCTCTCTTCATAGGGGTATCCTTCCATCCCCTTTACCATTTTGGTGGCTCTTCTCTGTACCTTTTCTAATAACGCTACATTCTTTTTAAGATATGGCGACCAGAATTGCACACAATATTCAAGGTGTGGTCGCACCATGGAACAATATAGAGGCATTATAGTATACTTTGTTTTTATTCTCCATTCCTCTCCTTATGATTCCTAGAATTCTATTTGCTCTCTTGGCCGCCACTGTACACTAGGCAGAGGGTTTCAACATGTTATCCATGATGATGCCTAACTCTTTTTCCTGGGTTGGTGGTTCCTAATGTGGAACCTTGCATCGTGTAACCATAATTTGGGTGGTTGTTTCCTAGGTGCATAACTTTGCACTTGTCCATATTAAATTTCATCTGCTATTTGGATGCCCAGTCTTCCAGTTTATCAAGGTCCTCTTGCAATTTTTCACAATCATGGGTTTTAACAGCTTTGAGTAATTTTGTCTTGTCAGCAAATTTGATTACCTCATTCATCATTCCCATTTCCAGATCATTTATGAATCTTAAAAAAGCAGCGGACCCAGCACAGATCCCTGGGGTACTCCACTATTCAACTTTCTCCATTTAGCCCTACCCTCTGCTTTCTGTCTTTTTAACCATTTCCTGATCCACAATAGTACACTGCTTCCCATTCCATGACTTTTTAATTTTGACAGGAGCCTCTCATGAGGGACCTTGTCAAAGGCTTTCTGAAAATCCAGATACACTGTATCAACCGACTCACCTTTGTCTACCTTCTCGCCTTCAAAAAAAAATAGATTAGTAAAACAAGACCTTCCTTTGCTAAAGCTATGTTGGCTGTCTCCCATTAAGCCATGACTATCTACATGTTCAGTAATTTTGTTCTTGATAATGGTTTCTACCATTTTTCCCATTACTGACGTCAAGCTCAACGGTCTGTAGTTTCCAAGAACACCCATGGAACCCTTTTTAAAAATTGGCATTACATTGGCCATCCTCCGTTCTTCGGGTATTACAGATGATTTTAATGATAGTTCACAGATTACTAACAGGTCTGCGACTAAAAAGCTGTTGGATTATTTTCATCTAATTTCCATGTATTTTGGTCTGCTGAAAACAAATAAAATATTGAAAAAACTCCTAGACGTCATGATTTGTCACAACATGCAAAATTGTCTTCAAATTTATCAAATTTTTTCAAATTACTATTAATTAATTCACATAAGTGCATTTAAGATATAAAATGCCAAAAAAACCTTAAAGGGGTTGTCCGAGTTATGTAAAAAAGAATATAGCACTGTAAATCTGATGGTCAGCAATATATACATAAGCTAAGCAAGTTTTAAGTCCGTGCTTCTAATGGTAAAAGGGGTTAATCTTTCCTGAAGAATCCAGTGGGAGGGAGAGACAGGGCAGATAGCAGCAGCTCCGGTCAGTGCAGGGGGGCGTGGCCAGTACTGTGACGTCTCGTGTACAGACGGAGCTGCTCTCTCTCTTTCATGCCACACTTGTGCACGAATCATCAGGTTCTTGGTTCTAGGCTGTTCACACTTTTTCATCGCAATTCGTGTTAGCTCGTCATTCTTCAACCATTATGTTATGGCTCCGTGAAAGTGTATTAATTCGCCAGACAGTTTCTGTTTCATCTGTGGTAAATATACAGTGTTGAAGCAACAGCAGAATATTACAGACTTTGTGAAAAAAGTATATTTTGCATACTTTGGACTAAAAATTGGAGATCAAGATAAAGTCTGGGCGCCTCATAAAGTGTGCAAATGGTGGGTTGAGGACCTCCGAAACTGGTTCAAGGGTAAGAAAAAATCTTTCCGTTATGGGATTCCTATGGTATGGCGTGAGCAAAAGAACCATAGTGATGACCAGGGCTGTGGAGTCGGTAGATAAATGTTCCGACTCCGACTCCTCAGTTTTTTGTACTTCCGACTCCGACTCCCCGACTCCGACTCCTCTGTATTAATATGAAGGAAAGAAAGGCAACATACATGTCATTACCACAGGACTACTGGCTGGGAAGCCAACAGTCTACTGTATTGAACAGTTTAAGCAAAAGACAAACACAATGAAAACAACAAAGTTTTTTATTAATTTTTTTTTATTAATTAATCAAGTGGCTGGATAGTAGCAACAGGCATAAACATCAGTAACAGGAACTTTACCAGTCCAAAAATACAAACCACATTATTTGGTTGTTTTAGAACAAAAACAAAGCTTATCTATATGAACCAAAAACAAAATCTGTAAAACCTAGAAATGGTTTATATTAATCTTGAAATGTAGTTATAGGCTTAGCAAATGCAAATCAATTCAATGTAGAGTTCTAAGGAAGAGAATTGCCTCTGCCAGATCCTCTTTCATAGAGGCTCTTAAGTCAGACTTTATTATTTTTAGGGCTGAAAATAATCTTTCGACACTGACTTGGGTGGGTGGCATTGCAGTAACTATTCTGGCCACATCACTAATGATCTCTGGATAAACAAGGATGGCTTCTTCAACAGTAAGTTTTGATGAGTGATCATACTTTTCAACTTCTTCTAGTGCTTTATAAAACTCCTGTTGGAATTTTTTTATTTGGACATTTACTGGTTCTGTAACGCTTATGCAACGTCGCTTTCGTTTAGCAACTTCTATTTTGTTTAAGAAGGAATCAAAGTCTAATTCTTCGTTTGAAGAAGATGATCCTGAGTTACCACTATTGCTTAAAAGAAGAACTTCATCCTGTGGAGGTATTTCAGGTCGTAATCCCTTCATGCGAACTGCTACATCATAGAGGGCCTTTTTCCCAGTAGCAGTCTGTTCACTGTTCAACAAAATTCGGCTCATTGGGTCGACATAAATAGCCACTAACAAGATTTCATTTTCCAGCAAAAGACTCTCTCTTTTCATCATTGAAGATGCAATGCCCTCAGCTATTAACTCTCCATTTTTGTTCAGGCGATATAATAGGCTCTTCCATTCCAAGAAGAATTTACCCGGGGTTAGATCGTCACATTGCAACCTCTTGGTGACAGTGAAGGGGTGAAAAAGAAGGTTCTCCAGCTCTTTTGTTTGTGTCCACTGGCTTTCAGTTAATGCAAGATTTTCATTGTCCATTTCTTCTATGAAGTCTTTAAGTTCAAGCAAACGCTTCACCATTAAATAAGTGCTTCCCCAGCGAGTTGTTTGATCTAAAATAGCTCCTTTTCCTGCACGTCTTTTCAAAATTGCATCTGTTTTCAGGGCCCTGGCTGCAACAGTTACTTGCCGTAATTTGCCAATTAGTGTAGCTGCATGGCAATCTTTTAATCCATCTCTTATGGCAAGTTGCAGTGTATGAACAGCACATCGCATATGATGAATAGTAGCAAGCTTCAATGCTTCTTCAACAAAGTTGTCTAAAAAATGTCAGCATTCTCTTCAGTTTCTAAACTTTCTCCAATACTTGCAGAGCTGTCTTCCTCTAACTCTAATATCTGTTTGTTACTTTCTTCATCTGCGTTCATCTTCTCAATTGTGCTCAACATGTTAGAAGCGTTATCTGTCACAACACATAAAATCTGTTCCTTTTTAATTTCAAAATCTTCTAGAACACCCTCCACTAACTTCTGAAGGTAATCACTGGTGTGATGTGCCTGAGTGTCCTTTAATCCGAGGGTCACTGTTGTTGTTTTGTTGTTTTCATCCACAAATCTAACATTAATAGCGAAATAATTGACTCTGTGACGTGTGCATGCATCCATTTTAAGGAAGACAAAACGTCCTTTCAGAACTTTCTGTAGTTCTTCCTTTTTACATTTGGCCTCCTCAATTATAAGTTTCCTTATACTTTCTCTTTCCAGAGAAACACCAAGTTTTTTTGCCATTTCTCCATTTAGGCCTAAAAAGGCTGTCTGTGAAAAGAAGGATAGTGGTAAACTATTCTTTACTACCATTTCAATAATGTGGTGTTTGAATTTTTCTGGTGTCATCCTTATGGTAACTTTGTCAGATATAAAGAATTTTCTTATTTGTGTTTGTTCTCCAGTAGATTTCTGAACGTTTTTTGTCACAGAAGTAGATGCAATGTTTTCATTGCTATCTTTCTCATTCACGGCTTCTAACACTTTGGGATGAAAACGCTGAAAGTATCTTTTCAAATTTGATGCTCTTGTAGGTGCATTTTTATCAGGCCCATTGAAACTGCTAATTTTTGCATCACATTGTTTTTCACCATCATCATCTTTTCTAAAGTATTGGCACACGTAATGTTTTCCATCACTTGATAATGCAAAGTGCTCATAAACAGTAGACTTTGTCGTGTTTGTTAGCAGTCTTTTTGCCATTGTTTAGGATGCCTCTTTCCCTAAAATATAAAATATGTTATACTAACTGGCATTTAATTAGATTTTTAATATCAACATACACAGTCTTGTAAGTTGTACGTACATGGATTTATACAAACAAATAAGCTATATATCCCAGCACTAAACCTAGACATGATTTTGTCCTATACAGAAAAACATGCACAGACATGTACTGTACACACACACACTAACACAGAGCCTACATTTTAGTACTCAGAGCATATAAACAATCTGCACTATACATAAACATTCATACATTCCTGCAGCACCACACTTACAAACCTAGGATAGACAGTTTCTTCCAGAAACATGTACACATGTCTTCCCTCATACTGACAAGCAGGCATGCAGGTTTTAAAATAAATATAAACACTTACAGTTGAATCCAAGAAACTGTTCCACCAAATTCTTCTAAGCTCTTCTAGCAGAGAGAGGTAGTTGGGCAGAAGCTGCTGCCTTCTCCTTTTTGTGTGTTTTTTTAATTCCAATCTAAATTTAATCGGAGTCGGAGCATTGTTTGCCGACTCCGACTCCAGGTACCCAAAATTCCCTCCGACTCCACAACTCCGACTCCACAGCCCTGGTGATGACTGTTACTTTTGTTCATGCGATTTGAAAGGGTTTAATTCCAAATGGAAGCATTCCATTTCATATCCCAATCTTCACGCTGCAATTCGTCCCATCCCCCATGGCACAGATATACCAGTACCCAAGCCCCCTGCTACCTTGGAAGAGATACCTAGCGCCGATGAAGGTGAAGTCATACCTGAACCAGATGACGAATCAAGTTCTGACTTTGAAGATGATACAAGGCCAAAATTGTTTTCTCAGGAGGAGACAAATGATTTCGTAAGAGACTTGAATCTTCCCAAAGATGCTGCTGAATTACTCGGATCAAGGCTGAAAAGCAGGAATTTATTGTTGCCAGAAGTGTCATCTTCATAAAAAGCATAAAAAGCTATAAGCAAAAGGCAACGTAACAGGTCATTGATGCAACAAGTGAGCATAAAGTTTAAGATTTTATGTCAAACTTATCATTAAGCTCCTTTCTAGTCTGAGACCTGGTTGCCAATTCAATAAACCTCTTTTGGTGAAAAGTGGAGCGACAATATCTATTACATGATACTGGCCAGTATAATTAGCTCTGAAAGGTGATCAAGATTTACTTTTGTCTGAGATCTTCATGGTTCAGACATCATGAAAAGGAGTTTGTTCCTTACTTCGCCCAGGAAGACAAGTTGGTTTATTGCATCGATGTCGAAGGTCTGATGGGTCAATTTAAAATCCAATATGATTCAGAGCAATGGCGTCTTTTTATAGATCCTTCAAAAAGAAGTCTCAAAGCAGTTTTACTCCACAACGGATTTTACGTTTCCATACCTGTAGGTCATTCTGTACACTTGAAGGAAACCTATGAGAACTTGGAATTGGTTCTTCGTAAACTTAAATATGAAGACCATGGTTGGCAAGTGTGTGGGGACTTGAAGGTCTTGTGCATGCTGCTCGGGCAACAAGCTGGGTATACCAAATATCCTTGTTTTCTGTGTCTATGGGACAGTCGAGACCGACAAAATCACTGGACCAAGAAGAGTTGGCAGCCGAGGGTGCTAACAGTTTTTGAAAAAAATGTCCTCCGAGAAACTTTGGTACCTTCCCATAAAGTTCTTCTACCACCTCTTCACATAAAATTGGGATTGATGAAGCAATTCGTAAAATCACTTCCAAGAGATGGAGAATGCTTCAAATATTTGGTCACCAAGTTTCCAGGCCTGTCGGAGGCAAAATTGAAGGAAGGTGTGTTCGTCGGACCAGACATTAGAAGGCTTATAGTTGATCAAGAGTTTGTCAATACCATGACAGATCCTCAAAAAGAAGGGTGTATTGCATTTAAAGAAGTCGTACAGAAAGGTTTAGGCAATAACAAAGATCCTCACTACAAAAAGATCGTCAGACGAATGCTGAAAGCATTTCAAGCTTAGGTTGCCTGAGTTTGAAAGTGCATTTCCTCCAGTCCCACCTTGACTACTTTCCTGAAACTTTGGGAGCTGTGAGTGAGGAACAAGATGAACGATTCCACCAAGACATTAAAGAGATGGAAAGGAGATACCATGGGAAAATGGAGCATTACAATGATGGCAGACTACTGTTGGATGCTTCAGAGAGACATTCCAGATGCTACTCACAAGCGTAAATGCACCAAGAGGAGCCTCACAAGGAAGAAGAATCGAGTTTAGTATGTGTAGGTGAGCTCATTTCAGTTCAAAAAAGGATTTTCATGAAAATATTGTAATAAAACTTTAATTTTATAAGTCTATTTCCATTTATTTTGCGGTATTGCCTTATTTAACATAGTTACCTAAATTGTCAGGAAACGTGATGTCCTAAGACAAAATGGAGGTCATTTTCGGATTCAGTGCACCAAAAAACATAAAGATTACGTGGAATAACCAAAACAGCTCTCAAAAAAATATTTTTTGCAGACCTATAGTAGGTCTGTAATCTCATATTTCAGTTCTTTCTACACTCTTGGCTGTATAACATCCGGTCCAGGTGATTTGCTACTCTTCAGTTTATCAAATAGTTGTAATACATCTTCCTGGTGTATCAATATTTCTTTCATTTCTTCTACGGCATCACCTTTAAATACTATTTCAGTCATGTTTAACATCCCTACATCTTCCTCAGTAAAGGCTGAAGCAAAGAATTCATTCAGTCTCTTTGCTAGGGCCTTGTCCCCTCTTAGTTCCCCTTTTACCCTTCTATCATCTAATGGTCCAGTTGACTCTGTCACAGGTTTTTTGCTATGAATGTATTTGAAAAAGTCTTTATTACTCATTTTTGCTTCCCAACAAGCTGCTTCTCAAATTCTCTTTTTGCCTGCCTTTTCAATGCCTTGCATCTAACTTGCCAGTGTTTGTTTGTTTTCCAGTTTTCTTCATTTGGCTCCTTTTTCCATTTCTTGAAAGATGCTTTTTTTTGGCATAAACAGCCTCTCTGACCTCCCCTTTAAACCATGCTGGCAGTTTTTTGGATGACTTCCACTTTTCTTAAAGCATGGAATACAACTGATCTGGGCTTCCATGATGGTATTTTTAAACACTCATGCTTGATATAAATCTTTACCTTTGCAACTTCTCTCTTTAGTTTTTTCTTAACTATTTTCCTCATTTTATCAGTGACTCCCATTTGAAAGTTAAAAGGTAGTACTGTGGATTTCCTTACCATCCTTCCTCCATTTGTTAAATGAAACGCGATCATGCTATGATCACTATTGCCAAGTGGCTGCAACACCCTTATCTCTTGCACCAGATCCTGTTTTCCACTAAGGACTAGGTCCAAAATGGCTTCCCCTCTGGTCGGATCATGAACCAGCTGCTCCAAGAAGCAGTCATTTATTTCATCTGGAAAGTTTATCTCCTTAGCATGTCCTGCCTTGACATTGACCCAGTCGATACCGGGTTAATTGAAATCACCCATTATTACTGTGCTGTAACTTTTGTTAGCTTCCCTGATTTCTTTGAGCATTTCATCATCCATTTGTTAATTCTGGCCAGCTGGTCAATAGTACACCCCCACTGCCATCGCCTTCCCCTTCCCCTTTTTACATGGAATTTCAATTCATAGAGATTCTGCAGTGATTTTTGTTTCCTGCAAAACTTTAATCCTGTAACTCAATGCCCTCTCTAACATAGTGTGCAACCCCTACACCAATTTGATCTGCTCTATCATTACGATATAGTTTGTACCCTGGTATCACAGTGTCCCACTAGTTATCATCCTTCCACTATGTCTCTTGAGATACCAATCATATCTAACCTCTCATTTAGTGCCCTATATTTGAGCTCTCCCATCTTATTTTTTTAGAATTCTAGCATTTGCATGCAAGCATTTTAGAGGCTGTATTTTATTCATATTAATCTGGCTATCGGTAGGCAGGGGTGATTTGCAACCTTTAAGTTATGTCTGCTGTGTATACAAGGGCATTCAGGTTACTTCTTTTTTTTCTTTGTTGGAACCTTTCTGTTGATATGCCCTAACTTCAATCATTTGCTAGTATCCGTCAAGGATACATTGTTCCAAACCATCCGCTCTTGGGCGACTGTTGGCTTTCCCCTATTATCTAGTTTAAAAGCTGCTCTATCTCCTTTTTAAAGGTTAATGCCAGCAGCCTGGTTTCATCCCAGTTAAGGTGGAGCCCATCCCTTCGGAAAAGCCCCTCCTTTCCCCAGAATGTTGCCTAGTTCCTAACAAAGCCCAAACCCTCTTCCTTGCACCATCGTCTCATCCACGCATTGAGACTTCAGAGCTCTGCCTATCTTTTGGGTCCTGCGCATGGAACAGGAATAATTTTGGCGTGAGAGAAACTGTTAGCGATCTGAGTCCTCTCGTGTCCACACTGCGTACTCAATGGAGGTTTGAAAATGTGGGGTGTGCCTTGAGTTTGGAAAGTTGGGAAGCGCTGCTGTATTTTATTTTTATTTATTTATTTATTTATTTTATTTACTTCTCTTATATACCGCGCTATTAAAATCAGTGCGGTTTACAATTGAACAAAAAAAAAAAACCATACTGCAATGTCGCACGACAATTGAGTTTTTACATTGAACATGGACGAGATAACCTGGAGGTAACAGGGGTAACTAATTACAGAGTAATTATTCATGGAGTATGGTGAGAAATTATACATATAGTATGGTGAGAAATTATACATATAGTATAGCTTGTATATAGCTTGTATATATATAGTATAGCTTGTATATAGCTTGTATATATATATATAGTATAGCTTAGACCTCACTTAGGATTGGCTTTCCTTTCCTTTCCTCACAGGAAGGGATCCTTTGTATTTATCCCATATTTTCTTGCATTGCATTGGTTTTGCTTCCACCAAGAGGTTCTTCTGTACATCCATCATCCTTTAAGATGAACAAAATACATTTCCATGTCGTCCAGCTAGACTACTCTAGTGTGTTTTTCCCTACCAGCGATTGTAGACAAAGAACCAATGAAACACCCAGGTTTTAATGACATCACTTCCATGCTTCTATCCACCTCAGCCACTAGAGGTCTCTACAGTATTTCTTTGTCTCCAGCAGATGGCGGATGGATTTTCTTCACACTCAGTTATTCAGAGGAAAAGATTTTTCACAAGTGTTTAAATCAGGGGTCACCAACCTGCGGCCCACGAGGTCCCTTCGTGCGGCCCGCGAGGCTCTACCCCGGTTAACATTACGTGCGGCCCGCCAAGGATTCCCGCCATTGTATCCACGCGCTCGCAGCTCACCGACGACCACCTGCAAGCGTCCCTTCTCCTGTCAGTGTCATCTGTGAAGCCGGACTTTAAGCGTTTGTCTGCTAGCATGAATCATCAGCCATCTCATTAAATTCAATAAAGGTGATCAGCCATTGTTTTCATAATTTTGCGTTTGTTTTTTTTCGCGGGGGCGGGGAGAAGGGGGGTGCGGCCCGCGAGGCTCCCGGTAGTCGGCTGTGCGGCCTGCGGCCCTCTGGAGGTTGGTGACCCCAGGTTTAAATCAACCACCTTGAGGGTGACTCTCTCTCACTTGAGAGTGATATGGGAGGCTCCACTAGACTGTGGTCTTTTCGGTAGCCATAGGAGGGAAAATTGGTTCAGCTCCATGCTGTTATCATAATAACCTGTTGAGTAGCCAGAAATTGGAAAGATTGGAAGAGTTCAGCAGCCTCTCACAGCCTCAACGCCCCCTCCCTCCTCCACAACCCCCCCCCCCCCCCCGACGCGCTCTCCCGAAGATTGCAGAAGGCTCTGAGGAATCTGCCTGTCAGCCACCTTAAACACAGTGTCTGGAAAGCCAAAGACATGGTTTCAGGGAGTAGAGCTGAGGTCAGCATGTATTTTCTGCCTGGGGCTCTCAGGGGTTGAGTATTGTCCTTGTTGGGGGCTCCCAATTCTGTCCAGCTGGGGCACAATTTGGAGTGGACCACTGGCAACCTTTGGTTCAGTGTGTGAAATGCCTGCTGTTTTCTGCATGCGTTAATAGCATTTTTACTATTGTGCACCTGGAAGTCATGGTCCTAGCATGTATTCCACCCAAGTGGCTTCAACGAATGTTGCTGTGTAAGCGCTGTTAATGTGTGCCTACCAGGCTGCCAAAGCTTTAGCACGCACTGTTGTGATACTTGCTTTAACTGTCTTCTTCCAGGAAAGATTGTTTGGCCTGTGTCAAGCGAGGTACCTCCTCGCCAGCTTCTGGACTCTGCTGTTCTTGCATGGCAGTTTCTGAATTGTCCCTAGAGGGCTTGCTTCTCCCTCTCTCAGCTGGGGGATATAGTTAGTCCAGCCTTGTCTGTCTTGGGGCAAAAGGTGGCGAATGGTGCTGTGTTTACGGATAACCAGTTAGCCGGAGATTCTGGCAGTCATGCTGTGTGCCACTCCCTGATCTCTAGGGGATCGATAGCTACTATGCCCCCTGGAGTAAGAGGGGCATTTCTGCGAGGAGAGCTTCCAGAGTCTGGATTGTCTGCCCCGGAATTCTATTCCTTTTAACAGGCCTGATCATTCTGGCATGGAAATTCAGAACCTGTGACCTCTGGGTTCTCCCAAGTGCAGTCTCGTGAGGGGCATGCTGAGATTGGAAGCCCTGTGTGATTACCTATGGCTGAGCATCTCCAGCAAAGGGTGCCCACTGGAGATGGGGATCAGTCTACATCTGTCCAGAATTTAGACTGTGACTTGGATTCGGATTCTGATGTGAATGAAGTAGTCCCACCTTCAGAGGATTGTGAGGAGGCCGACGTGAAGTGATGAAGCAATGCACCAAGGCAGTAGCCAAAGCCATAAGGGCTGCGTACAGAGAGGATTATCCAGTAGAAAGAAGAGGGTATTAATGCCACTGTACAAGTCTTTGGTGAGGGCTCACTTGGGGTATTGTGTTCAGTTTTGCAGACCATATCTCACAAAGGATATAAAAAGACTTGAAACGGTTCAGAAGAAAGTGACCAAAATGATTTGGAACCTGCACCAGACAACATATGAGAAGAGACTTGAAGGTCTAAATATGTGTACCCTGGAGGAGAGGAGGGACAGAGGTGATGTGATACCCTTTGCAAATTTAAAGGTCTGAGTTAAAGAAGGGGGAAGCTATAAAACTAAAGGGCATATGATGAAGCAGCAAGGCAGTAAATTAAAAGCAACATTGTGAAATATTTTTCCACCTCCCGATGGATGTGCTTGGGGCAAATACAGTGACTGAATTCAAAATAGCATAGGACACACACAAGTGGATCCCTTTTTAAAGCAAGAGGGTAAAATCAAAGTAAACTTAAATATCTCTTACAATTCAGTAAATAGAGGGGGGGGGGGGTGCTGACCTGCACAGAGGGGCAGTATCAACCAATCTAGCCACCTTACTAGGCAGACAAGATGGACCATACTGGTCTTTATCTGTCGTCATATACTATGTTATCTGCCTGTTCAGGGAGGGAGGAGGAACAGAGACTACAACCATACCTGGAACGAGAATTACCTGAAGTGCAAGCAGGGTTCAGGAAAGGGCAAGGAACGAGAGACATCATCGCGGATGTGAGATGGATCCTTGAAAAGACTAAGGAATACCAAAAGGCTATCTATTTGTGCTTTATTGACTACAGCAAGGTTTTTGGCAGAGTAAACCATGAGAAACTCTGAGCCACATTAAGAGGCATGGGTATACCAGAACACTGATCATTCTCTTGCACAACCTTTACATTGATCAAGAAGCAACATTTCGAACAGAATAAGGAGAAACAGAATAGTTTAAAATCGGCCAGGGTGTACGACAAGGCTGCATACTTTCCCCCTACCTTTCTAATTTATATGTAGAACAAATAATCAGAGAAGCAGGACTGTATGAAGACAACAGAGGTGTGGTGATTGGTGGAAGGCTCATCAACAACCTCCTCCATGTTGATGTTACCACATTAGTGGCTGAAAGTGAAGACAATCTGAAACATTTGCTTCTCAAAATCAAGAAACATAGTCTTAAAATGGGCCTGCACCTTAATGTAAAGAAGACAAAGATCATGACAACTAGCGAAATCAGTAAGTTAATCATTGATGGAGAAGAAATTGAAACAGTGGACAACTTTAACCTACTTGGATCAACTATCAATAAAGAAGCAAGAAGCAGTCAAGAAATCAAACAACGCATTGCTCTTAGCAGAATGGCTATGAAGGAGCTAGACAAGATTCTAAAGAGCAGAGATGTTTCTCTCCATACAAAGGTTAGACTTGTTCAAGCCATGAGTCTCAAGATCCATGGAATCGTAGCAAAGCAAACTGATAATTATATGCTTTTGAATCCGCCTTATGTATAAACATGTAAAAATGTGAAATCCAAAAATGTGTAAATATGTATGTATAAATGTAAATATGTTTAACTCCATTCCCCAAAACATTAACCATGTGTGCTGTGACCCCCCCCCCTCAGAGCTATGTATTTACTGTCCCCTCCCAGTCCTGATTGACAACCCCCAAAAGAAGAATCGAACCGCTGCTGATCGCTGGAAGCAGCGGTATATAAATGTGTACTAAATAAATAAATAAATTTTCAATAACGTCATATGGATGTGAAAGTTGGAAAGTGAAAAAAGATAAGTAAAAAATTGATGCCTTTGAATTATGGTGCTGGCGACGAATACTGCATATACCATGGACTGCCCAAAGAATAAACCAGTCAGTACTAGAGGAGATCAAACTTAAGCTTTCTTTAGAAGCTCAGATGACAAGACTTCGACTTTCGTACTTTAGACACATCATGCAAAGAGAGAGATCACTAGAGAAAGACGACATGTTTGTCAAGATAGAAGGTAAACGCAAAAGAGGAAGGCCAGCAATGAGATGGATCGATACAATAACAGCAGCTATGGGTACCAGTCTGTCAACAATGAGCCGCCTGACTCTAGACCAAACACAATTTAGGATAGCTATCCAGAGGGTCGCCATGAGTCGCAAAGATCAACTAAAGATCTGAAAAAAATATCAAAAATACACCTATTCAAGGAGCACTATGGACTTTATGAAAATACCTAGCAACAGTGTCACCATAATATCATGATCAGTCATCAATATCAAATCACCCCTCCACAGTTATCCCCCTCTGTAATATAAATGATCCATCCCCCCCCCCACTTGACCCTCTGTTGAACCATAACCTACTCCCATCTCCCCTTATTAACCCTATATTTATCTCCAAGTTATTTCTCCCTGTTTGTTGTAAAACAAATCCATTGAGATTATGTTGTTCGATGTAAACCGCCTTGGACAAAGGCGGTATAGAAAAACTGTTAAAAGAGGAAGCCAGCATTGAGATGGATTGATGCAATAACAGCAGCTATGGGTGCCAGTCTGTCAACAATGAGCCCACCTGACTGAAGACCAAACACAACTTAGGACAACTATCCAGAGGGTTGCCATGAGACACCGACTCAACGGCACTTAATAACAACAGAATAAGTGCCATGTGGATGAGAATAAAAGGTAAATTCCCATCTGTGAGGGTAAAATAGTCTCCAAGGATCAGTCAGAGCAGCTAGCTGCTGAGAAGTCCATCTACACTGTGATTGCCTGTCCAGTATCTGGTCCAAAGACTTATTGAAGTCACCTACAACAGTTTTAATCATCTCATCATACTCTGCAAGCAGAATGGTGAGATGATTGAAAAACCCATATGAGGCCACATTAGGAGCATAGATATTCAATAAAAGTGAACTCCTGCCTTCAATTTCCACAATCACAAAGAGCCAGCTTCCCCCAAGATCCGCAAGCCTACTCGGGACCCAGACTTGGAGAGACTTCCTAAAGAAGTTGGAAACCCCGCATTTCTTTTGAACAGCAGAAGCAAATACAAAATAAACGGAACCATCTAATTTCTCAACAAATAGGGGTGTCCTACATGGAGCAAACAACAAACACATGGGTAGGGGTGACCTGCACAGAGTGGCAAGTGCACCCCTAAACAAAGACATGGGGAGGGGGTGCACCTACTCCTGCCATCTTACTGGGCAGACTAGATGGAGCATACTGGTCTTTATCTGCCGTCATTTACTATGTTACTATGTTCACCAAGCCAATCGGCACATAATTTAGATAGTCTAAGGCCTGAGTGTATTGAAAAAAAAGAGTATCTCCTTTTTCTTTTTAAGGTGATCACTTTTTTATGTCTATGCAGGCTGTTAAATTAATTTCTTGTAATGTTAATGGTCTAAATCATCCTGTTAATGAACTGTTAAAATAACTAACTTGTATGTATTTATTTATTTATTTTATTTATATTCTCTTATATACCGCGCTATTCTGCATCAGTGCGGTTTACATTGAACAAACTGAACTTACATTGAACAGGGCATTATAACTTGGAAATAACTATTTACAGGGAACATGGGCTATGGAGGGTTAAGTGGCTTGCCCAAGACCACAAGGAGCACCTGCGGGACTAGAAACCCCAGTCCTTCCGGCCTAAGGTTGCTGTCCTCTAGTGGGATTTGAACCCCCGACCTTCCGGCCTGAAGTACCTTGCTCCAACCACTAGGCTACTCCTCCACTCCACTAGTGTGATTGTATCCTAGCAGTCACACTAGTTGTCATTCTCCCTCCGCCGATTCAATACAGTGTGTTAATATCTCGCTTCAAAATAAAATATCTCTTGCAACATAAAGAGAATAATTGCAACAGGCAGAAACTCTCCAATATAACCAAACATCCAACGAAGGGTGGAAACTATACTGCTGGGAGTGATACCTGAGACTTAAGTCAAGTAGACTCAATCACCATTCATTCTTACATAAAACGTACACATCAACTCCTACCCCTTAAGCAGTATATTATTAGCACACATTCACACACTAACAACAAACACACAGTAGCAAAGCCAACACACACAAATCCATACACACACAATTCCTCTTAGACATCCCATCCTACCCACAAGATTGACCCAAAAAACAAAAAGTCAAGCCAGGGTTGTTCAATAAACATTCCTCCATAACAGAGTACCCAGCAATATAACAACAAATCCAGGACAGGAGACTAGAAGAGATCATTCTGGAAGCTTGGCAAACACGAGATATCCTGTCCACAACTCAAAGCAGCAAGGCATTCTCATGAAGAAGCACTCCAAAGTTAGAAAACTCTCCTCCTGAAGAAAACATTGAATGAAAAATCAGACTGCACACCAACACTGACCAACTCATCCGATGATGGTCCAGAAAGTCCTGCAACATATCCAGTTCTGTTATTGTAAATCATCTGCATTCTAGCTGGATAGAAAAGTCTATAACATGCCCCACAAATCTTTTATCACTTGCCGCTTGGCAAAGAATTGCTTCTGTTTAGCTGCTGTTGTGCGTGCCAAGTCAGGCACAAACACATAATCTCCAGGAATAAGCAGGAATGTAGTCTTCACATATGGGCATTGTCGGTACCGACGGAGCCTACGTGGGAACGCTCCCCAGCGTCCAATAGGAAAACTTTTGGGAGCATCCCACAGCGCCTACGTGCTGCCTTCCCGCCTTTCCAACTGTCCCTCTCCAGTTCTTCGTTTTCCGCAGAGCCGACAGGTCACATACCCTGTCACCGCAAAAAAATGTTGTTTTTAATCTTTGTTTTTGTGGTCGCGTCTGCCTTCCTTCGACACCATACCGGTACTGCCGGTTCTTCTTTCTTTTAAAAAATAAAAAATTATAGTTTCTGAGGTGTTTTACTTTAGAAACTTTTTTTCCTTGGTGCTAGGTGCCATTTTGGGCACTAAGCCCAATTTTTTCCTTAAAAATGGAAAAACCTACTTCAGGTTTTAAGAAATGTTCTAAATGTGGCGGTACTCTTTCCGTCACTGACACCCAAGATTGGTGTCTCAAATGTTTAGGTCCTGACCACTTTATTTCAGAGTGCCACTCCTGTGGAATGATGTCAAAAAGGGGCCGGCAGAACCAAGCTGCTAAACTTAGCACCCTTTTTCCCTCAGACGTGGCGTCTGTTGCATCAACTTCCTCCAGGGCCTAATCTTCCTCCCATGGATCTCAGGTAACTAAACATAAATCTAGCCGATCCTCAAAGGGTAGATCTCCTTCTAAGTATCAAGATGCCCCTGGGGTTGCCCTTGAGGAATTTTCACCAGCAAAACTGCTCTGGCGGGAGGCTTCGGCTTCCAAAGCACTAATGGGGCTCCAGGATGTTCTCAAGGCCTCAACCTCGACAGACCTACTGGCACCATGCTCTGGGGTTCTGGCTGCTTCTACCGGTACCGATACCCAAGCATTGGCAGCATCGATAGACCAGAGATTCCTTGCTATCGAATGCAGTCTAGCGGCTCTTCTCATGGCTTCGGTACCGTTGAAACCGTTTCAGACACCTTAACAGATACCAGCACCGGAACTGGTACCGACTGTATTAGCATCGGCGGGTATGCCACCCATACTGAGTCATGTGTATGTCTCTGGCATCGACAGATCGGTACCAGAACAACCTGATACCGACTTTGATCAATACCGGTACCATGCTTTGCACAGTCACCGGGATCGGAGGTATTTTGAATCCTCTGAATCTGAAGACTCAGACTCTGCCGATACAAGAGTACTTCTACCCGAGGATTCCTCTTCTCCTCAGCGCAGAATGCCTCTGCCAGAGGATATGTCCTTTCAGGACTTTATCCGTGATGTGGCCCGAGGCCTTTTCATCACAGTAGCTCCTGAAAAAGAGCCTAGGGCAAAGGAATTGGAAATTCTCCAATACCCTAAGGCTCCCAAAGAGGCAGCTACTCTGCCTATTCATGAGATTTTACATGATCTTATGCTAAGGATGTGGGAAACATCTTTAACCACATCTCCTCATTCTCGAAGACTCGATACCATGTATCGAGTTCCACCTTGTCCTGGCTTTCAAAAAACTCAATTACCACACCATTCATTGGTAGTGGAATCAGCCATGCGTAGGATGAAAAGTGAAAAGAGACATGCATCCAATCCTCCAGGTCGTGAATGTAGGACTCTCGATGCCTTTGGGCGTCAATGCTTCCATGCTCTCAGGATCAGTTCCTATATCTTGTATATGGGAATGTTCCTTAAAGAGGTCACAGGAGACTTGGAGCTTATGAGCCCCCTCCTTCCTGATGACAAAAGGCAAGACTACCTTACTCTAGTCAAATATGCTCAGGATGTTTCCAAGTTTGTAAATCGTGCAGCCTTTGACCATTTTGAGTGCATAAGCAGAACCTCTGCTATTGCCATTGGTGCACGTCGGATAGCCTGGCTTCAGGCATCTGACTTGGAAATTTGGGTACAGGATAAATTAGGAAACATTCCTTGCACAGGAGAAAATCTCTTTGGCAAGAATTGGCTGGAGAAGGCTAATGAAATAGATGCTGACAATATCACCTTGGATAGATTGTCCAAATCTACAGCCGATCCTGCAAGGAAAAAATCCTCTAAGAAACCATTTTTTAATAAGAAATAGAACTTTTATCCTTCCTATAACAACAGGGACACTGTCCAGGTCAGACTGCCCAAAAGGGACAACAACAACAACCTAGACAACAAAAGAAGCCAAAAGCTGCAAAACCTCAGTCACCTCAGCAGGCTCATCCTCCTCAGGGGCTTTGACTCCTCTCTAGAGAACTTTGCCTTCCTGCCTCTGAATGGTCCAGAACCCTTGACCATCCCAGGCAGGTTATGTCATTTTGCCCACAGATGGTACCAAATAACAGCAGAAAATTGGACTCTGTCCATTGTACGAAAGGGGTACAAGCTTCATTTTCACAGCATGCCCCCTCCTACAGTTGGACCTCTCTCGACAGTCTCTTAGGTCAAGAAGTCACAATGCTCCTTGCTCAAGGAGCAATAGAGGAAGTACCCATTCCTCATCAGTGTACAGGAGTCTACTCCCCCTATTTCCTTATTCCAAAGAAAACAGGGGTGACACAGACCCATTTTAGACCTCAAAGAATTGAACAAATATTTGTTCCGAGAGAAGTTCAAAATGGTCTCTCTAGGAACTCTGCTGCCATACCTTCAAAGTCAGGATTGGCTTTGTTCTTTAGATCTCAAGGATGCGTATACTCATATTGTCATCCATCCAAATCACAGGAGATCCCTCAGATTCCTCTTTCAAGGAAAGCACTACCAATACAAGGTTCTTCCCTTTGACCTGGCTTCTGCACCAAGAGTGTTCACCAAAAGCATGGCTGTGGTAGCAGCATTTCTCTGCACTCTGGGAATATTCGTCTTCCCTTACTTAAATGACTGGCTCATTCGAGCCCCTACAGTGCTAGAAGCCAGCTCTGCTCTGTTTCGCACAATGCAAATCCTTCAGTATTTGGGACTGGTCATAAACCTCCAAAAATCCAATCTTGCTCCCACTCAGTCCCTAGAGTTCATAGGAGCTCATCTGGATACCAGACAGACAAGGGCTTTCCTTCCGCAGCCCCGCTGTCTTCGCATAGTGCAACTAGCTTCCCAAGCAGTGCTCAAATCTTGTCTCACTGCTCGGGAAATGCTACATTTGCTAGGCCACATGGCATCCACCGTGCATGTGGTTCCTTATGCTCGCCTCCATATGCGAGCAGCCCAGTGGACTTTATCCACTCAGTGGACACAGGCCTCAGGCTGCCTGTCGGACAAAATAACAAACTCAAATCATCTTATTTCGTCCCTCCAATGGTGGCAATCACCCAGAAACCTTCTGGTGGGGTCTCCTTTCCAGCAACCCCTATCCCAAGCCACCCTAACAGATGCATCACAGGTGGGATGGGGAGCCCACCTGCACGATCTCTCTAACCAGGGTACCTGGACTCCACAGCAGGCTTTTCTTCACATCAACCTCCTGGAGCTCAGAGCAATCTTCTTTGCTCTTCGAGTATTTCACGCCCAGCTCAGCTTCAAGACAGTCCTAGTTCAAACGGACAATTAGGTAGCTATGTTCTATGTGAACAAGCAGGGCAGAAGAGGCTCTCTGTCACTATGCAACAAAGCTTTGCGACTATGGGCCCTCGCTAGAGAGCATCAGATTCATCTCCTTGCGGTGTATCTTCCAGGCATCCAAAACTCTTGGGCAGACAAACTCAGTCGAGTTCGGCTTCCACACGAATGGTCTCTCCATGCAGACCAGGTTGCCGAAATATTTCAGATTTGGGGAACCCTGGACATAGACCTCTTTGCAAGTCCGCTGAATGCCAAACTTCCCTGGTTCTGTTCCAGAATTCCAGCTCAATGTTGTCAGGCAAGGGATGCCTTCTTCCTCCACTGGGGTCAGGACTTCCTATATGCCTTCCCACCCATTCTTCTCACCCCCAAAACCCTATTCAAGCTTCAGAGAGACAGAGGTCATATGATCCTCATAGCTCCACGTTGGCCAACGGTAAACATGATACTCTCTGCTCTTACATCTCTCTCAAGCTCCACCTCTGGAGTTGGGATCCACTCCAGATCTTCTCTCCCAAGAGGACGGGATGCTCTGGGATCCCAATCCCCAGTCTCTGCATCTCAGGGCCTGGTTGCTGAAAGCCTAGAACTTCAGGATCTTAACCTTTCCCAACAGGTAAAGGATATTCTTCATGCTTCCAGGAAACCCTCCACAAGACGCTTGCATGTCTTTAAATGGAAAAGGTTTACCATATGGTGCTCACAGAAGGGTCTTAACCCTCTTGCGATACCTCTGGAATCGATACTGGAGTATCTCCTTCATTTGTCAAATGCGGGTCTCAAGACAGATTCAGTAAGAATCCTAAATGGAAAATAAAATTTAAAAAAAAAAAAAAAAAAGAATCCATCTTAGTGTTATTGCAGCTTCTTACAAGCCTCTAAGTGAACAACCTATTTCTTCTCATAGCGAGATTTATGAGAGGCCTTCTTTTAACAAAGCCTCCTATTAAGCCACCACCGGTGGCATGGGACTTAAATCTGGTGCTTGGGCAGCTCATGAAACCGCCCTTTGAACCATTAGCCACTACATCTTTGAAATTCCTTTCTTGGAAAGTCATCTTCCTCATTGCATTCACATCAGCACGTCGCATCAGTGAATTGCAAGTGTTAGTGGCTGATCCTCCTTATACAAGGTTCCACCATGATAAGGTAGTTCTTAAGACTCAACCACACTGTATGCCAAAGGTGGTTTCACCTTTCCATTTAAACCAAGCGGTTTACCTTCCTGTATTCTTTCCGAGGCCTCATGCCTCCAGTGCAGAAAGGAACCTTCATACCTTGGACTGTAAAAGAGCTTTGGCCTTTTACTTGCAAAGGACACAGCAACATAGAAAATCTTCTCAACTCTTTGTTGCTTTTGATCCTAGTCATTTGGGACTTCCAGTTTCCAAAAGAACTCTATCTAACTGGATTGCTCATTACATATCCTTTGCCTATGAGACTAAGAACCTTCCTCTTGAAGGCCATGTCACAGCTCACAATGTGAGAGCCATGGCAGCCTCAATGGCTCATCTTCACTCTGTGTCTATCGACAACATCTGTCGAGCAGCTACTTGGGCTTCGGTACATACCTTCACAGCACACTACTGTTTAGACAAGGACTCCTGCGGGGATGCCTTGTTTGGCCAGGCTGTTCTCCAACACCTTTTTCAGACTTAATCAACTCTTCCCCACCATCCCTGGTAGGATGTCAGAGATCCATGGGGGGGAAGTATGGCCCTTTCACAAGGCCTAACAACTTCCTGGGGCCATCTCCCTGGCATCTGCAGCTAGGGAGTCCCCATATGCAGAGACTACATTCCTGCTTGTTCCTGGTGATCTCCGGGAACAGCAGGAATTTAGTCTTCACAACCCGCCCACCTCCCCTAGGAGTTGTGTGTGTGTGTGTGTGTGTGTCTCTCTCTCTCTCCTATAAACTCAACTGGAAAGGCAGGAAGGCAGCACGCAGGCGCGATGCTGGGGAGCGTTCCCGCGCAGGCTCCATCGGTACAGACGATACCCATATGTGAAGACTAAATTCCTGCTGTTCCCGGAGATCACCTGTTACAGGTGAGTAACTACGCTATCTGCCGTCCCTACAATACAAAGACACCTTAGACTTATCCTGGGCTGTGCAAAATCTTTGTGCAGCTAGCTTAAAATATTTTGCAACAATAGGCTGCAGCCTCTTGTTAGAATCCGTCTGGGTTGTGATGTGATGTGCTCTTTCAGTCTCCAAGGGAGACTGAAATAAGGCCAGTGAGGTAATTAGCCATGTCAGACCCTTCCATACGTTCTGGAACTCCCAGCACATGAATATTGTTCTATCTGTTGTGGTTCGCAAGATCCTCCAAGTCTATTTTTAATCGAACAATGGTGGCAGTATTGCGCTAGATTTGCAGCATGCAAGCTTCCAGATGAGGGGCACATGACTCCAAAGATTCCTATCATTGCTGGGAATCCATTAATCGAGCATTGAGGGATTCCAATTCACTTTGAATAGATTTAGTCACAGTGAGTTGAGAACACATCTGTATCTGCAAAATTTCACTTAAGGCAGGATCTGATTCAGTAGCCTTCCCCGCGACCGCCATCTCCTTGGCATAGGTAGATCAGCTTTATAGCGCTTAAGACCACAAGAAACCATGAATTGTGAATCGGACTTTGAACCTTTAGTAGTTGCCATTGCAAACAATATCCAGATTGAAAAAGACTGAGTAGATCAATGAACTGCAAGCATCACTTCAATAAGGTCCTGAAGAGTTGGAGTTTCACAGCCCCTCCCTTACGTGCTAAATCTCAACAGATTTTTATTGGTCAAGGACGGTGTATCTGGTTTGTTTGTGATCTCTGGATCTTAAAGTGACGAATGACAATTGCAGTGTGTGTTTTCGGCAGTGTTGGTCATCCATTCTATTTTCTGATACTTCACCTCTCTCATCTTTTGTATAGATTAACCCTAGAAAAGAGAAAAGGGCATATGTGTATTCTAAGGATATCCATTATCATGAACTCTTATCTGTGTAGAAGTGCTATGTCATAGTAGAAATCTAAACAGAAATCCTGCCAGCAAGGGGACTCAGAACATTTTTACTAAAATTAACCCTATCGATGGTCAGGCAAAAAGCATTTTATTGTTCAGTATTGTTTATTTGTATAGCATATTATGTAGCTTATACCACTTCAGTGGTGGTTTTAACTTGATTTTACCCTATCCAGAGGTCTGGCTTCTGAAACTGCACACACTCTTTCAGATAATATCTCTGTACAAATCATTAGCTAGATGATGATGATGATGATATCATCATCTCCTTTTTTAGGCACATTTCATGTGAGTGTAATACCTACTACCACTATTAATCATTTGTATAACGCTACAAGGCGTACGCAGCGCCTATTGTCAAGGGTCCAGATGGCCGAGTAAATTTTTGTCTTGTCTGTATCCATGTCTGTTTGCCCAGCCTCTCCCCCAAACCAGGAGGACATAGAGCCAGAGGGAGTCCCAGTCCTGCCAGGATTGCTGCCTATAAAGGCTGGTGGGTGAGAGATGGAACTTAAGGGAAGGGGCAGGATTAGAAAGAGAGAAAGGGGTGGATCATAAGAAGGGGCTGTGCCAGAAGAAGGTGGTAGCATAAGGGGAGGAGCAAACTTAGAGGAGGCGAGAATGCAAGTGTATTCAAGGAGACGAGAAGGGAAGAGGGTTGAAAGGCCTGAGAGAGTTGAAGGTTTTGGGGAGCAGCAGAAGAGAGTGCATAGGTTAAGTGGGGGAGAAGAAAGGGTGCAAGAGGGCAGGAAAGAATAGGAAGAGGGAAAAGTGCAGGGTGAGAGGGACAAGGAGTGGATGGGGAAGATACAACCATGCATGCACGCATGTGTACCCCTCACATGCCTGATTCTGAAAATGGGGAAACATGCCATTGTGTCATGCTGCAAGTGTTCACCACTTCAACTTATTAAACCTACTTCTCTTTAGAGAGCAGGATAATGTTCACCCTCTCTATGTGCATGTGTGTCTCTTTCCTGCATTAATAATTTTCTTAAGTGTCCTACCCACACCAGATCTTCATGACATGTCAAGGAACACTTGAAAGTTCTGACGAGATGTATTTTTGATTCACGTATTCTGCAAATATATGTACACAATCATCTGTTGATGACAGCATGTTGGCAGTGGGGTTCATCAGGGTTATGACAGGCCATGTTTGAGATCTGCTCATTCCATGCATATGTGCACACAATTATGCCATTTAATTTTTAGGAGGGGTTGGGGGGAGTTGTATCTATTCACACAATTTTCAGTTGTGGGGAGGGCATAGGGTTCAGACAGATTTTGTTTGTTTTAGTCAGTCTACATAGACACATGATCATTCCAGCAAGCAGACTCTTAATTATGTGTGACAGTTTAGTACAGAATTTCTCTCCCTATGTACTGTAGCATTCTGCTGTTACTGCCTCATCTCACACTTCTATAATTTCTGCTATTGGATATAATCCTCCAAGATCTTTCCAGAATATTTTATTTTTTTGCACATCACTATTTCTTTTCTTCCTTTCCTGTCTGCCCCCCCAGCCCTTCAATTGCGTATTGCTCCCTTGGATTTCTGCACACTCAAAGCATTTGAAATTTGTTATGAAAATAACCTTAGATGATTTGGATTTCTGTTTGTACACAGGTAAAAGGACAAAACGGAGTGATTTGCATGAAATAATCATCCATAAAGAAGCTAGTGCTGGTAGTCTGTGTTCTGTGAAGCTACGTGGGTATCCTCCACCCATGCTGCTGCCGGTGAAGGGAAATGTTGTGGAGCGTGCTCCTTGCAACTTAAAAACCTGATATCACAGCAACGTCCCCCACCGGCAGCAACCGTGGTGGAGGACTCGCACACAGCTTCTTGGAAGGGTTGCTGGTAGCTATAGGGTGAACATTTTTTGTGAGGTGCAGTGTAGTTATAAATGTCTCTTCAGTGGCAATGATTAAGAGAAATAGGAACACACCTAACTGGGTTCATCATGATGAAATGCACAATAGTATCTCACACTAAATAAGTGGGTCTAACTTCATCAAATACTGTAATTTATTACTCCCAAGAAGATCAGATTCAAGCAATTCATCAGCTGTTGTGCACCTCAAGATTTGTTTTTTACCCTAATCCTTTATTAGGAAGCAACTTCTAACTCCAATTTTTGATAAGTACAGGGTTGTCCCAAGAGTTTCTGCTGCCACAGGCAGAAATCCCAGTCACGCCGCCCCTGCCGAGCTACGCTGATACTGATTCCGTCTTTGGGGGGGAGACGGATGGCAGTATTTTAAAAATGGCTTTGTGATGCCACTTTGTTGTCCACGGTAGGCTATGTCCTTCAGCACACATGGCCTGTCACTTCTGACTCCCCTCCGAAAATAAGTTGCATTGAAGGGAGTTCATAAGTGGCAGATCATATGTGCTGAAGCAACAAAGCAGCAACATAAAACCCACCCCTTTGGGTCATCCACCTAGCTCACCTAGTGGATGGGCCAGCCCTGGATAAGTACTTTGAAGCTGCTTTGGGATCCTAACCCTTATTCCTTCTGTCTTCTCACCCTTCGCTTTTCCTCTTATTTTTTTGTTTTGTCTGTCTTAATTAAATTGTAAGCTCTAACAAACAGGGACTATCTTTATATGTCTGTACAGTGCTTCATATGCCTTGTAGTGCTTTATAAATGTTTAATAGTAGTAATAGTAGCGAATGTGTTCAAAATATAGCTGGTGTTAAATACAACTTGCTGTAATTTTGAATAAAATCGAATCTGATGAGAAAACAAAATTATTGTTCATTTTAAAAGTGTACATTTTGAAGTTTTATTTCCTTGCCCTGTTTTCTTGTCAGATACAATCTGATCGACAGCTGGATCCTGGGATAATAGTAACTTACAGAATCACTGGTAAAGGCGTGACTGAGCACCCCTATGGCTTGTTTGTAATTAATCCAAAAACTGGAGATATGAATATAACGGGGATAGTAGATCGAGAAGAAACACCAATGTATTATGTAAGTAAGTTAAATTGTTAGTCTTCTATATCTTTCCTTTTTTTTTTTTCTTATCATGATCATTTTGTTTACATGACTCATTTTTCTTTTAGTTTCAAAATGCTTTGCTTTAAAACAAGGGTGTCGGTGCTTAGCTAGTTATCCATACTGTGAATGTTAATATATATGTTATATGTTGCTATATTTCAGCTGACCGGTTATGCTGTGGATCAGTATGGAAACAACGTGGAAAACCCAATAGAGCTTCGCGTTAAAGTTCTGGATATAAATGATAATAGCCCGGTGTTTACTCAAGAAGTGTTTTTTGGTAGTGTTGAAGAGATGAGCGCGCAAAGTAAGATGCTGCATTATTACTTTAATTAATGTAATAAATCTGTCCTGCTTTTGGTATTCGGCATATTTTGAAAACACGAAAAGGGCTGTTAAATTTGTAGCATTTTCTATCCCAGAAGTCATCCAGGCCATGGAGCTGAAAGACTGGCATAAACACCCCAAAGTTTTAATGGTCATTTATTTAAAGACACTTTTTCTCTCTTAATTTTGTCTTACCTGGTAATGTAAGAGAGTACTGTTCCAATGTTTAACGCTTTCTAGATGTTTAATACAGTAAGTTTTGTCCCAGTTTTCAGATGGAAACCTTTAAAAATTACTGTTTAAGTTTATGCAGTGACTCTCAATTCTGATCCCTTTGGTTTCAACTGGTCTAGTTTAGAAGATACCTAGAACATGTAAATCAACTTGGTTCTGAGAACAAATATGCACAATTGTTTGTTCTTTTCCCCAACTGTCATAAAAACAAAGTCATTATCGTCCCTCCAGCCCAATCTAGATATATGGGTTAATGCCCACCACCAGCAGATGGCGACTGAGCATACCAAGTTCTGATGTCATAGTATAAGAGCTCCGTGCACCTCTCATCTCAGTCTCCAGAAGATGGTGGTGGACTTCTGTGCAGACAGGGCTTCTCTAAACAGGCCGATTTTTAAAAAATAAATAAAGCCTGTTTCTTTAAGATTCCTTTTCAGGGTCTCTACAGTTGAGTAGAGAGAGCCTCTTTTTGAGCACCGGGAGCCATTGAGTCTGCAGACAATAGGTCAGTGAGAGGAGGGCAAACCCAGTGATCTGGGTCCCTGTCTCTCGCTAACGACTCCTTGCCTGCAACAAAAAGGAAACTAAGCGTGTGGTGCTCTTCTTTTTTCAGAGCTCAATTGATTTTGATGTTTATTTAAAAACTAAATAAAAAGGCTCCGTGTATTGGGAAGTCAAGGAGCAGTGTTTTGGTTAGTAAGGTTTAGGGGATTAAACAGCCTTGCTGCGTTGCTCCCAAATAACTTAGCTTAAGCCCTGAGGGTTTCCTTCTCTCAGCTGCAGCAGGAAGGCGGTCATGCCAGCAGGGAAACCATTTGCACTGCATGTGGCAGCTGCTATGGCTCTTTCTCCACCGCCCAACCCCCCTCCTCACACTCAACATAGCCCAGCTGAGGAGAAACAATTGGAGGTAAATCATTCTAGGATGGAAGGCTCGCAGGGCTCGACGGACACCCAGAATCAATTATCTGTAGCCTCTCCTTAATCGCGGGAGTTTTCCTGCACTTTGGGGGCAGTAGCCATTTTAAAAGATCTTCCAGGGAATGTAGTAGCTCACTCGGCGAGAGAGTAGCCTGTTCTGCGGGTGCCAAAACCTGTTGTTTTGATCTGGAAAGTCTTCTAGCCAGGTGGCAGTATTCATGGTACAGATACTATGCCCTTTTCATTGCAAAAAACTTGAGAGAGAATCAGTTGGACCATTGGATGATAAAGGGGTAAAAGGGGGGTGTTAATTGAGGACCATAGCGGAGAGACTGAATGAATTCTTTTGCTTTGGTCTTTAACAAAGATGATGTAGGTAGATGTACCTGTGCCTGAAACGGTATATTAACGTCATGTTTCAGAAGAATTGAAAGAAATATTGATAAACCGGGAAGATGTATTACAACTATTTCATAAATTGAAGAATAGCAAATCACCTGGACTGGATGGTATACATCTGAGGGTGTTGAAAGAACAGAAATATGAGAATGCAGACCTACCTCTAGTAATCTGTGAATTATCATTAAAATCATATGTAGTACCTGAAGACTGGAGAATGGCCATTGTAATGCCAGTTTTTAAAAAGGGTTCCAGAGATGATTCTGGAAACTACAGACAGTAAACCTGACGTCTGTATCAGGAAAAATGGTAGAAACCATTATAAAGAATAAAATTACAGATCATGTAGATAGTCATGGTTTAATGGGAGAAAGCCAACATGGCTTTAGCCAAGGAAAGTCATACTAATATGTGTTGTGTTTGTGTGTGTTGGGTTTTTTTTTAAGGTGTGGATAAACGAGTAGACAAAGGTGAGCTGGTTGATATAGTGTATCTGGATTTTCAGAAAGCCTTTGACAGGGTCCTTCATGAGAGACTCTTGGTGAAATTAAAAAGTCATGGGATTAGAGGGTGTGTTGTATTGAGGATCAGAAACTGGGTAAAAGATAGAAAGCAAACAGTAGGGCTAAATAGCCAATTTTCTCAATGCCAAAAGGTGAATATTGGAGTACCGCAGGGATCTGTGCTGGACCTGCTGCTTTTTAACATATTCATATTTGACCTGAAATGGGAATAACAAGTGAGGTGATCAAATTGCAGATGACACAAAATTATTCAAAGTTGTTAAAAACCCGAGGATTGTAAAAAATTGCAAGAACTTGATAAATTGGAAGACTGGGTGTCCAAATGGCAGATGAAATTTAATTTGGACAAGTGCAAAGTTAGGCACCTAGGAAAGAACAGCCCAAACTAGGGTTACATAATGCAAGGTACCACCTTAGAAACTACCACCCAGGAAAAAGATTTAGGAGTCATCGTAGATGATACGTTAAAACCCTTTACCCAGTGTGCAGCGGCAGCCAAGAAAACAGAATACTAGGAATCATAAGGAAAGGAATGGAGAATAAAAGAGAGAATATTATAATGCCTCTTTATTGTTCCATGGTGCGACCGCACCTTGAATATTGTGTGCAATTCTGGTCGCCATTTTCTAAAAAGAATATAGTGGAATTATAAAAAGTACAGAGAAGAGCCACCAAAATGGTAAAAGGGATGGAAGAAAACCCCTGTGAGGAGAGGCTTAAAAGGTTAGGGCTCTTCAGCTTAGAAAAGAGACAGCTGAGGGGGGATATGATAGAAGTCTATAAATAAATGAGTGGAGTGGAATGGGTAAACATAGATCGGTTGTTTACGCCATCAAGAAGTTGAAAGAGTAGAGGACACGCAATAAAGCTACAATGTAACCAATTTATGACTAATAACAGTGTATTTTGTACTCAACGTGAAGTGAAACTTTGGAATTAGTTACCAGAGGATGTAGTAAAAGCAGTTACTGTAGCTGGGTTTAAAAAAGGTTTGGACAAGTTTCTGGAGGAAAGGTCCATAAACCATTATTAAAGAGAGCCTGGGAAATCCACTGCTTTCCCCAGGATGAGCATTGTGGAACTTGGGTGCCTTTTTGGTAACCTGCCAGGTGCTTGTGACCTGGATTTGCCACTGTCGGAAACAGGATACTGGGATTGATGGATCTTGGTCTGACCCAGTATGGCTTTTCTTATGTTTTCTGGAGTTTGTATTGCCTCTTCACCAGGCCTACTGTATGAAGCAGGGGCTGGGGGGAGCATCCTAATAAGTGTCGCAGGATAGATGGGGAGGCAGAAGAACGCACCTCATGTCATTCGGAGACATCTGAAGACCCATTAGAGGGACCTTGGGGTCTGTATGGAGATTCCATAGCATTGGAGCTAGAGGAGGGAGAGAATACTCCAGTAGATGACCCTGATGTTCATGTTTTTCACCAAGAAGAATTGCTTTTTCAGATTTCACAATCCTTGGCAGTTTTGAATATTCCTTTCAATTCCACTGAGGTGGGGATTACATTGGAGGATACATTGCTTCAGGGTATTCGTTGTATTCAAAATTCCTTTCCTGTAGATAAAGCTGTCATGCAGATGAGAGTCAGAATGGGACTTACCAGAGGTCGGTTTGCGAGGATGTCGAGCAATGGCCTGTCTGTGTTCCATTACTCTGGGTGAGAAGGACCTCTTCCAGGTACCGAAGGTCAATACCTTGGTGTCGCTGGTGACTAGGAAGACTATCCTGGTTGAGGGCAGAGACGCTTTGAAGGATGCTCAGGATCGGAAGCTAGATACTTGGCTGAAACATGCGTTCAAAGTTAGTGCCCGCACGTTACAGGCCTCCATTTGTGGGGTGCATTTTGAGCAGACTTGCCAGAGTCCACAAAGGCTGCCAAGTTGTCAGGTTTGGCCTGCTTGGCAGATGTCTTCTATGATTTGATACAAGCCTTGGCTGAGAGCATGGCACTTGTAGTCGCCGCTCAGCATTTCCTGTGGCTCCATATTTGGTCTGCGGATGTGTCATCCAAGATTAGATTTAGTTCCATGGTGAGACCGCACCTTGAATATTGTGTGCAATTCTGGTCGCCTTATCTTAAGAAGGATATAGAGTTATTAGAAAAGGTTCAGAGAAGAGCCACCAAAATGGTAAAGGGGATGGAAGGATACTCCTATGAAGAAAGGCTAAAAAGGTTAGGGCTCTTTAACCTGGAAAAGAGACGGCTGAGGGGAGATATGATAGAAGTCTATAAATTAATGAATGGAGTGGAACGGGTAAACGTAGATCGATTGTTTACGTTATCAGAATATAGAAAGAATAGGGGGCATGCAACGAAGCTACAGGGTAAACTATTTAAGACTAATAAAAGAAAATATTTTTTCACTCGACGTGTAATCAAATTCTGGAATTTGTTACCAGAGGATATAGTAAAGGCTGTTAGTGTAGCTGGGTTTAAAAAAGGTTTGGACAAGTTCCTGGAGGAAAGGTCCATAAACCATTATTAAGAAGGGACCCAGGATATCGTCAGTAATTATGAATGGACAACCTTTCACAAGATTGAAAGAAAGCACATCCTTAATATTATAACAATGATTAACACCACAACCTCACCGCTTGACCCTTGCCCTGTATCATGGATCAAACATACTAAGGAATTTCTTGCAGAAAATATCCAACATATAGTAAACCAATCACTCTCTCAAGGAACCATGCCCAATGCCCTAAAGCTCTCCTCGATCCGTCCCATAATAAAAAACAATAAACTAGACCCAAAAGACCCCAACTCCTACAGGCCAATAGCTAGCATACCACTAATTGCCAAAATAATAGAAAAGACCATACAACTCCAATTACAAGACTACATTGATGAACAAAAACTCCTTGATGAGCATCAATTTGGCTTCCGACCCTTCCACGGAGTTGAAACTCTCCTAATCGCCCTAACAGATCTACTCATCAGAGGCACCAATGACAACAACAAAGGCTTCCTTCTCCTCTTCATAGATCTGTCTGCTGCATTCGATAGCATCAATCATAATACCCTCATTAACAGACTAGAATACCTAAAAATAGGAGGGACAGTCCTTGAATGGTTCAAATCATACATCTCAAACAGGTTAATACGGATACAATTAGGTAACGACACATCCGAAACTTTCCCACAAGGTCAAGGCATCCCCCAAGGATCAGCCCTCTCAGCCCTCCTCTTCAATTTATACCTCCAGCCCATTACAAACATATTTAAGAAGCACAAAATTAACCATTTCATATACGCAGATGATATCATGCTTGCCACCCCATAAACCCTAACAATCCCAAATATGATAGCCTACTCCAATGTATGAATGAGACTACTAAATGGCTTGAAGACAACCACCTAAGCATTAACCTCAAAAAAACAGAGGCAATGTTCATAACGAGGAAATCAGACACTGAACACATATACCCCAATACAATCACAATAAATAATACACCTATACCTGTTAAAAAGGAGGTAAAATACCTTGGAATAATCTTAGACCACTCACTCTCCATGACTCCACACATAAAACACACAGTAAAAACCATATTTTATAAACTCAAGACAATACAACATCTGAGACCCCTACTCAACACCGATGACTTTAGATCTGTAGTCAATACACTCATAACCCCCCACTTCGACTAATGTAATAGTCTCCTAAATGGACTTCCATTAAAAAGCATATACCATCTCCAAAGAGCCCAAAACATATGCGCCAAGATGGTCACTAAAGCTAATCTAACAGACCATGTGACCCCAATTCTCCTAGACTTACACTGGCTCCCTATAAACACAGCCGAATAAAATATAAAATCCTCCTAACTACATTCAAAATCGTCAACAACATCTCCCCATCACAACTATCCACCCTAATACACCCCCCATCAGATACTAGATCACGCAGACAGAACGCAACCCACTCCCTCAACATAAAAACAAATTTTAGAAAAACTAAAGCGACAACAAGTGACAGGGCATTCTCCTTCGCTGCCCCCACCCTCTGGAATGAAATACCATTAACACTCCGCATGATAAAAGACCTTCACCAATTCAAAAAAGAATTAAAAACCTACCTCTTTACAAAACACTTTGAAATCCCCTACCAACAAAGAACTTCACCAATACAATCACAGAAACACATACACTGTACCCAAGACAGAACAAATGACTAACACAAGAAAATTCACTAACCCCACACAACACGCTAATGAACCACTCAAACAGTTGACTATTTCACCACTGTAACTGTAACTAACTAAGATGCGCTCCATGTATATAACTTGTAAATAGTTTGAAAAGCTCTGTTATAGTTAATGTTCAAAATATGTTCAAAATGTTGTTCAAAATATTTTCAAAATATGTTCCCTGTAAGTACACCTGTACATAGTTAAAGCATAATGTTCCTTGTAAATGTATACAGAAGTATACAATTGTTCTGTTTAATGTTCAATGTAAACCGCCCCTGATCTCTGGAAGGGGCGGTATAGAAAAGACCGTTAAATAAATAAATAAATATCAATGCTTGACCCAGTACAAGCATTGCGGAACCTGTGTCTTTTGGGGAAACTGCTAGGTACGTATGACCTAGATTGGCCACTATTGGAAACAGGATACTGGGCTTGATGGACCTTGGTCTGACCCAGTATGGCATATCTTATGTTCTTATGTTCTTAGTAAACTGCCTTTCAAAGGCAAATTGCTCTTTGGGGAGGTGCTGGAAAGTTAGTAAAGGATTTAGGCGAGACCAAATGAAACAGACTTCTGGATGATAAGCTTCAGGGAGGGAAGTTATTGGCTCCAGCCAGAGATCAGTTTCAAGATTTTCATCACTTTCAGGTGACACATTTTGCCTTGGTTCATTGTGGTAGATATCCCTTTCAGGGTCAGTCCTTTTGGGACATAGGAACGGGTAGAGACTATTATGTGGGGTTCCACAGCATCCTCTAAGAAGTCACAATGAAACGAGGAAGGCTCAAGTGGAATGTGTACCAGTGGGAATCCATCTCCAATGTTTTTACTCCACTTGGGCTCAAATTACTTCCGACCAGTGGGTTTTGACGGAGATACAAGAAAGTTATGCACTGGAATTCCCTCATCCTATCTCTAATGCATTCATGTCCCTGTGCAAGTCTCCCGTCATAACACAGGCTGTTGAGGACACACTACAGAGACTCCTGCTGTTAGAGGTGGTGGTCAGGGTGCTGGAAGAACAATGTTGATCAGGTGAAACTTTGTGTGATTCCCCCAAAAAGGGAGGGTTCATTCCATCCAGTTTTCTACTTCAAGCACGTCACTAGGGCCTTGAGGGTTCTGCATTTTCACATGGAGACTGCAATCCGTGATTGTGGCCGACTGAAAAAAAGGGAGTTTTTAACAGCTCTCGACCTCACGGAGGTGTACTTGCATGTCCCCATTCAGCCATAGCACCAGCTTTTTCTTCAGTTTGTCATTCCATTGGGGCATTTTCAGTTTCAGACTCTTCCATTTGGATTGGCAGTGGTGCAGAGAATCTTTACAAAGGTGATGGTAGTCATAGAGGCTGTGTTGCGAAAGGAGGGCATCTTAGTGCACCCCTATTTGGACGATTGGCTAATCAGGGCAAAGTAGTAGGCATAAAGTCGCGTGGTCATGCAAAGAGAGAGAGACTTTCTTCAAAGTCTCAGATGGGTGATCAATGTTGCCAAAAGCAAATTGGTCCCATCTCAGCCACTGGTATATCTCTGCACATGGTTCGACACAGAAAATGGGATAGCGTCGTTACTTCCTGAAAAGCTAGCCAAGCTGTATGAGCAGGTAAACAGGTTCTTGTGGATGAAGGTGCTTTCAGCATGGAACTCTCTGCAACTGCTCGGATTCATGGCAGCAGCCCTGTATCTGGTTCTGTGGGCCAGGGCACTCATGCTACCACTTCAGAGGGTGCTGCTGTCGAGGTAGTCTCCCCAGAATCCACCTGCTCTCTAGGCACTTGCAATGTTCGAGGGAGGCAAGATGGTGGTTAGATTGGCAGAAGCTGGCAAAGGGGATGCTGTTGGATATTTCAGACTGGGTGATGGTGACGACCGATGCCAGTCTCAGGTTTGGGAGCTCACTGCAAAGCGCATGTGGTGCAAGGGCAGTGGATTCGGGAGGAGAGTGCATAGTCCATCTGCCTAGAGGTAAGGGCAGTGTGGCTAGCTCTACTACGTTTTTTGCTGCTACTTGTGATAAGGAAGCTTATCATAGCTCAGGAAGGAGCTATAGAAAGGGTGAAGTAACTCTGAACAAGCAACCTGTCAGTTCTGGTAGAAATAAGAAAACAGAATTTTCCCATAAAAGACTACCAGTCCCAGAATGCACCAGGTTTCCAACAGCCATTAGAGGAGCTGAAGTGGGGAAACGTGTGTTCAATCAGGAGGGCTATGAGGTAATCCCTAAGCACTCATCTCAAAGGGCAGGGCCTGATTCAGCACAGCTGCGCTGTATTAGGGAGGAGCACTCATCTAAGCAGAATAAAGGTAGAGTTTATTCTACAGAGAAGCAGCTTGAGCTTGATCATCTTCATCATCAGGAGGATCATCAGAAGCAGAAGCCAAACCGGACGGACAGAGAGGGAAAGAAACCCTTTGGAAGAAAGAGGAGAAAAGCCTTTGAGAGGTCTAGAAGAGTCCAGAGCAGTACGTATACTGGGAGGCATTCCAAGGGCCAGCATACACCATTGGACTGGGGAAAGCCAGAGGAATGGTGCTGCAGAGCTAGGAATCTCCAGACGATACCTGTGAGGGAGACGGCTGCACGTGGAAGGGACCCTAAGACCCGTGCCAGAAGGTATGTGAAGAGAGATCCAGTGTCCAGGGATCTGGATTGGAAGGCTGGACATAAGAACTGGACTACATATTGGCCAGGCTATATAGAGAGGAACTCTAACAGCAATGGAAGCTCAGGTATGAACACTGATCTATGCCCTAGCTATAACCTTGAAAGACAGCAGGGAAACAAGTATTCTCCTGAAAGTGCTCCATTGAGAGATTCATCTGTGCCAATCCATGATATTGAACCCAAGCTTGTTGAAGAAGAGGGGGTGATAGCAGATGAAGAATCTGTTTACATGGACTGCTCTCTGTCTAAACTCCTTTGGTGATTTTCTGTTATAAAATACAGCAACCATCACAAAGAAATACAAACTTGTTCTTTAATCTACTCAGAAAAGCTCCTGGGTAGGATTTTTAGCCACGCAGTAGAAAGCAAGCCAGCTAAGGGGTTTCAGCTGGATAACTGCTAGCAATTGAGCCTTACCTAATTGCTTGTGAGCTAGGAGAGAATCACTTCTGAATCACTTCTGAATCCCTGTTCCAAGTTTAAGTTTCCTGTTATAATGTAAGCACACCAGTATCCTCTGAATGTGCAGCTTCTGTTACTTGTAAACCGCACTGAAAACAAATAGCGCGGTATATAAAAGATGTTAAATAAATAAATAAAATGTTAAATGTGGGAAGATATAAGAAGTTTACCTGAAAAGAACAGGTTTTTTTCTTTCTTTGTGGCTTTTGGTTTGTTTGATACATGCTAAGAAAATATTAGCTAAGCCTACAGAAAAGACCAGTTTGTTATCAACCAGGTCTTATTTCTTTTGCTTTGATTGCCTGACAAGTTCAAATGTTTTCCTTATTTTGTTTTTCCAAGTTTAACACTGAAAGCAAGTAACCTGATTTATGTGCTACCAAGCATATCTGTGTTGGGAGAAATAACCCCATAAATAAATATCTTATTGGCTTTACACTTGAGCACAACTAAATTATTGTGAGCAGCTGTGTCTGGTGTGAATGGACTGCATTGACCACAATCCCTTGCAAATCATATTGACATATGCACTTGCCAAGACTGTGAACATTCTCACCCAGGCAGCCGTCTGACATACTTCAGCAGAAGGCAGGCAGGATGTTCTCAGACAACTCCACCACAGGTAAGGTGGCACAGGAAGCACCATGTTAGCAATGGAGGTTGGCCCGATCCTTCAGTGGATGGAGGCAAATCTCCTGGCACTCTCAGCAGACATGTGGCAGGCAAAGAAAATGTGCAGACTGGTTTTCTCAGCAGACATCAGTTGGATCCTGGGGAGTGGTCTCTGGTGAGCTCTATATTTCACAGGATAGTCAAATGGTGGGGTCAGCCGGTCATGGACTTGATGCTGTCCACTTCCATTGCCAAAGTGAGTCAATTTCTTTTTTTTTTTTTTTTTCAGTCGACATCGGGAGCAGATGTCCGAAGGCTAGATGCCTTAGTTCAGCTGTGGCCGAGCAATGGACTGCTGTATGTATGTCCACCTTGGCCTCTCATCAGGCGACTTATCCAAAGAATGGATCTACCCAGAGGTTCAGTGATCTTGTTGGCCCCATACTGGTCTCTGAGACCGTGGTATCCGGTTTTTGTGCAGCTGGCGGTAAGCGGGCCGTGGTTTCTACTAAACGGGTGCAATCTCTTGACTCTGGGCCTGATATTCATGCCTCAAGTGGATCAATTCTCGCTTATGACTTGGCTCTTGAAAGGGCTAGGTTGAGGAGCAGAGGTTACTCTCCAAGTTATAGCCACACTATTACGGTCCCGAAAGCGGTCGACTTCATTGTATATTAGAGTATGACGAGTGTTTGAAGGTTGGTCTGAGGGCACTGTCAGCTTCAATAGTGGACATTTTGGCCTTTTTGCAAGCAGTATTGGACAAGGGTTTATCCTTAAACTCTTTACGGGTTCAGGTGGCGGCCTTGTCTTGTTATCAGAGTAGAGTGCAGGGTGTGTCTATAGTGGCTCATCTGGATGTGATAAGTTTCCTTAGGGTGGTCAAGCAGGTTCATCATTCAGTACGGCATTTGGTTCCCTCTTGGGATCTGAATGTGGCCTTATTGGTCCTGGCGGAAGCTCCTTTTGAACCTCTGGGTAGCACAACATTAAAGGATCTGATGCTGAAGATTGCCTTTTTGGTGGCCATTTGCCCTGTGCACAAGGTATCTGAGCTTCAGGCCATGTCGTGTAGAGAGAGTTTTCTTATGTTTTCTAAGCAGAAGGTGGTTCTGAGGCCTGTGCTGTCCTTTCTTCCTAATGTGGTCTCTTCTTTTCATGTGAATCAGATGGTTTCGCTTCCAGTGTTTACTGGCAAGAATAGTGGAGCAGGCGATTGGCAGCTGTATTTGTTGGATGTTCGCAATACTCTGTGCAGGTATTTGAAACTCACTCAGTCTTTCTGGAAATCAGATTGTCTTTGTGCTTTTTGGATGTCTGCATAAGGGAGAAGTGGTTTCCAAGGCATCTGTAGCTCAGTGGGTTAAAGAAGCCATCGCATCGGCTTAAACGTAGGCCTGTGCCTCTGAGATTATACTTGCATTCCACAAGAGCGCAAGCTACATTGTGGGCCAAGTTGAATCTTGTTGCCACCATTGGAGGTCTGTAAGATGGGGACATGGTCGCCCCTGCATAATTTTACAAGACACTAACATCTGGATGTGTAGGCCAGACTGAACATGTATTTTGGAGCATGGGTTTAATGGGTTGGGCTTGCGGGTCCCGCCCAAATATAAGTACTGCTGTGGTACATCCCATATGTCTGGATTGGACTGGAGAGACGATAATGGAGGCGAAATTAGACAATACTAATTTTTTTTTTCATGGAGTCCCTCCAGTCCAGTCCAGAACGTGCCTGTGTCTTTCAGCCATTGGCGAGACCAGAACGGAAGAGTTGAATGTTCAGTAGCGTTCAGCAAACGGTTTGCAGGAGATTGATGTTTGCCTCATTAGTCTTTTTCTACTTCCAGTGGAAGTACTCTTGACAAGGTCAATTTCTTTTGCCTGTAGTCTACCAAAAAAAGGTAGCAATGAATGGATGATTAAAGTTAATTGCTCTAGCTGTGTTTACTGCATATTAATGGTTCTATTTCTAGTCTGCTTTGTCAGTAAGATACTATTCTGAGAGGTGCACAGAGCTCTTATACTGTGACGACATCAGAACTTGGCATGCTCAGTCTCCTTCTGCTGGCAGTGGTGAGATATAACCCATAAGTCTGGACTAGACTGGAGGGACTCCATGAAATAAAATAAGTAGGTAAGATGTAATTTCATTATTATCCCCAAGTAGGATTGAAGATACTGCACAGATAGTGATTTGTAGTGATCTATGTTGTAAGCGTTTCATCCTTCCTGCATTTGGGTTTGTAAAGCAGAATGACCGTTTTTTATTTTTTCAGTTTTATTTTTAATAAAGTTTTTACACAGTACGATAGCAAGAAAAACTTATGTACGGAAATAATGGGCTAAGGTAAATAAGAAAAAAAACTAAGATGATGATAAAAGACAATATAATGCACAATAGCACATTTTTGTAAAGTGCACTAGAGAAAATAGAGTGAGCCCCAACTTCCAAGAAACCACAGAAAATGGAACCTGTTCTCTATACAAGGAAATACAAGCAGAAACCTAGCAGTTTAAAACTCTATAATTCTTGATGTGCCCTACTCCTTAAGGGGAATAGAGGTAGTTATAGAGATCCTCCGCCCCCATTGCAGCCAAGAACCGAGTCAACCGAGAAGGTTCATAACATAAGAAATGCCAGATTGGATCAAACCAAGGTCTATCAAGCCCAGTATCCTGTTTCCAACAGTGGCCAATCCCGGTCACAAGTACCTGGCAGGTTTTCAAAAAAGGTACACAGGTTGCACAATACTTGTCCCGGGATAAGCAGTGGATGTCTTGTGTTTTCTTTAATAATGATTTATGGACTTTTCCTCCAGGAACTTGTCCAAACCTTTTTTTCTTTTTAAACCCCAGCTACATGAGCAGCTTTTATACTACATCCTCTGGTAACAAATTCCAGAATGAAAAAATATATTCTCTGGGAATAAGCAGGAAGTCAGTCCTCACATGTGGGTGACGTCGACACAGATGCCAACGGAGCCCATGCGGAGCATTTCCCCAGCTTTCAAAGAAAGCCTTTGGGAATGCTACCATGCATGTGTGATCCCCTTACCATCCAAGGGTGCCATCTTGCTCAGTTTCCTTTTTTCCGCGGAGCCCAATGGACGCTTATCCTGTTTCTCCAGAAAAATATCTCCAAAACTTATTCTCAAAATTTGTTTTTTCCTGGTTTGCGTACCCGTTCCTCTTCCTGCTTTCAGCCGGCACAGGCCCCGGCACCGTTCTCAGCTCTTTTCCCTTTTATTTATTTATTTTTTTTATTTTTTACTGAGGCTTGCCTTGACTGGCGATTGTGCCCTTTTTTGCCCGGGGGTCAAACTTAAAGTGGGTTCAAAAATGTGATTGCTCTTGTCAGACTATATCTGTCACAGACACCCACGACTGCTGCTTACACTGCCTGGGCCCAGACCACAACAGCACCACCTGCGACCTGTGCCAGACCATGACTCGGAAAACCAACAAGAAACTGGACAGAGTTGCAGGGGCAGATGTTCCGTGGTCCTACTCAACTCCAGCTTCCTCGATGCTGAGCTCCCAGCCCAGCACTTCTCAGGAGGCCCGGACATCCTCGGAGTCTCGCGATGGCGGCTCCTCCGCTCCTTGAAGTGTATGTTTCCACTGGTCAAACCCGGTAAGGTTCCAAGGAGGAACTCTGGCAACTCTGACCAGCTCCCCTGAAGATCTCTAAGAAGCACACGAGGCTCCTTGAGGCCATGATGCCACACGAGAGTGCCAGCATCAGGCCTGAGAATAGCAGTGCCCACACTGAAAGCTGCGGAGCCTTCTGGCCTCGAAACCAGAATGGCGGCCCTGGAGCAGAATATCTCTGCCATCCTGGTCCTGCAGCAGGCAATGATGTCCGGCTTGTCTGCATAATCTGCCCCAATAACTGGGCTCCCGACTGCAGGGGAGTCCCTGGGCATCTATCCAAGCACCGAGTGCCACCAGCCTTGGGTGAGCCCTCGGCACCAATCGAAGTCCCAGTCCTGATCCTTGGGTGCCCGGTCCTCACCAGACAGTGGCCAGTTTTTGGGAGTTGGACCAGAGATCCTCTGGGAGAACCCAATTCCTCGGACCAAGCCTTGGAGTCAACGCCCTCTGGCTCAAAGTGGGAGACTGATGAGACTTCACTGGAGACCTCTCGACACAGACTCCCCTTGGGGCTGTCTCCCTCGGCATTCCAGTGCCATTCTCTCCCAGAGAATGTGGCCTTCCACGACTTGTCCATGATATGGCCCGGGCCCTGTCAGACCTGACTGAATCAGAGGAGGACTCTTGCACTGAAAAACTGGAGATTCTCCAGTATGAGTCTCCGCCAAAGGAGACTCTCATGATGCCGATGCAACCTATCTTCTAACGGCTGCTCCTGAAGATGTGGGAGACCCCAGCCTCTGTGCCGGTGGTCAGCCAACGCCTCAGTGCCATCTACAGCATCAAGAAGGGCCTGGCTTCCAAAAGGCTGAGCTCCCACATAGCTCCATGGTTGTGGAGTCAGCGATGCAAAAACTTAAGAGCCAGAAGAACTTATTCCTCCATCCTGCCAGGGAGAGAGGCCTGAACCTGCGACGCTTTTGGGTGCAAGTGCTTTCACAGGGCTCCTTGTTCAGCTGCCAGATACAGGCCTATGAATTGTACATAGGTATGTACCTTAAGGGCCTTATCCAGGAATTGGCAGACTTCTCCGTGGGCCTCTCCAGGGAACCTCTTCAGAGGTTTCAAGCCCTGACATCTGGCCATCCGGGATTGCTCTAGATTCCTGTCCTGAGCCGCCAACAACATCTTTGAATCGGCAGCCTGGGTAGCAGAAGCTGGCATTGGTGCCTGACGCCAGGCCTGGCTGCAGACCTCTGACCTCAAGCAGTTGGTGCAAGAGAAATTGCTAGACGTCCCCTGCTCTGGAGAAAACATGTTTGGCAAACCCATGGCTGACAAGGTGGCCGAGATAGAGGGACGAGGTAGTGACCAGGCAGAGGCTCTCCAGGCCCCCCCTCCCCCCCCAGGAAGAAACCATCTGGGAAAAGACCTTCTTTCCCAAGGGGGAAAAAAGGGGTCTTTTCATCAGGCTGACTACCAGCCCTTCTCTGGACAAGCAACAACAGGGCCCTCAGCCCAAAGGTCAGGCCACAGGCCCAGGAAATCCAAGGCTCAGAAGCCCCAGGCCTCGGCTCCCACCCAACTCCCCAGGCAGGGCCTCCGCTTCCCCAGGAGACCCTCTTCAGCCCACAGGGGTCCACTTGGTGCTTTTTGCCTGCATGTGGGCCAGGGTCACCATGGTCCTACAAGTGGTAAGGGAGGGGTATCTCCTCTGCTTCCAGCAAACACCCCCAGGCCTCTCCTTCACCAGACCTTGCTCCTCTGAGCTTGCAGGTCTTAAGGACAGGGCAGTGGAACCCATATCCAAACATCTGTGGGGAAAGGGCTTCTACTCCAGCAGGTACTTCCTTGTCCCCAAAAGAAATGGGGGCCTCAGGCCTATCCTAGACCTGCAAAACCTGAACAAGTTTCTGGTGAAGGAGAAGTACAAGATGCTCTCACTTGGGACACTGCTGCCCTACCGCCACTGCCATTGCCATCCTACTACTACTACTATTTAGCACTTATAAAGCGCCACACATGCAGTGCTGCACAGCTAACCTACAGTGTGGTAGGCTATGGCCTATATAATACCCTGTACATGTATGAGCCTGCAAGCTAGGCCTGAGTCCCCACCCCCACTACTAGAAATAGTAGCACTGAGAGAGACCAAAGTCGGTGAAGGCTGAGGATCTGCCTTAAACCGCTCTAAACTGCTTTTGATAAGTTTGTGTTAATCCTTTATTCAATACTTTTATGCTGATGAAAGATATGTTCCAGTGTTTTGCATTCTCACATTCTCTGAGCCTAGCAATGACCTTGTAGCAGGACTGTGTTTGTCTAGAAACTGAGCCTTTCTTAGCATAGCCTGAGAAGGGGGAACAGGGTGTTAAGCCCAGTGAGGGTCCCCTATTGGATAGATGCAGGGGGCCTTGGAACCAATAGAAAGTCTGCCTGTATCAAACTGTGGTGAAACTTGTATATAAGGAAGTTGTTCCTGTTCGCCATTGCTCAGTCCTTTCTGAATGCTGTTGCAAACTGAGCCATGTGCACAATAAATTGGTTTGGATCCTTGAACTGACTCCTGGTATTATTTATTGCATGCTTATCGGCTGCTACAACAGGAGGTAGCCAACATACAAGAGACAGTCCCTGCCTGTTAGTCATGCTCATCGGATCTTACAATCTAGTTAGAACAGTACAGAGCATTAGTCAGCCGAAAGTACGGTGTGATACAGTTTTGTCTATACTTTGGTCGTAAGAGCGGGGGCGTAGGGAGAGATAAGAGACAAGAGGTATTGAGGGGCCATAGAGTGAATGCATTTATAGGTCAGTAGGAGAAGCTTGAATTGGATGCGGAATTGGACAGGGAGCCAGTGAAGTGACTTGAGAAGAGGAGTAATGTGGGCACGGTGAGGCTGACAGAAGATTAGTCAAGCAGCATGATTATGTATAGATTGAAGGGGAAGGAGGTGGCTCACGGGGAGACCAGCAAGGAGTAGGTTGCAGTAATCAAGGCAAGAGGAGATTAAGGAGTGGATAAGCGTTTTGGTAGTGTTCAGAGAGGAAAGGGCAGATTTTGCTGATCTTGTAGAGAAAGAAGCGGCAGGTCTTAGCTACAAGCTGGATATGAGCGGAGAAGGAGAGAGAGATGTCAAAGATAACCCCTAGATTGCATCCCAAACTAGCTTGTCCAAGAAATCCATACCATCACATCACACCGCTACATAGCGCCATGTTTCAAGCCGCTGCTCATTCTCCAGTCCTTCAGGCAGTTCAGGAACAGTTCTATTGAAATTTAAATTAGAATGTAGCGGTGTGATGTGATGGCATGGATTTCTTGGACAAGCTAGTTTGGGATGGCAGCTGTGCTTTTTGAAAGGCTTTGAAGGAGAATTCAGTTTATGCCGCCTTGTGCTGCCTTGCGGTTTCGACTCCAACAGCAGTATCTTTGTTGCCTTAGTTGGTACATAAGGTATACGGGGGGGGGGGGGGTTGCGTTGTGCAATTTCCCTCAATTTTTTACTATTTGTAATAGTTTTGAGCTGTAGATTTGGCTTGTAATAACGAATAAAAGGAGTGTTCGCTGCAGGAGGGCTTTTGCGCTCGTGGCAAATGGTCCGACAAAAAATTAATTTTGTGTTTGGCACCTACAGCGGGGATTTCTGGTGATTTGTTTAAGGAGTTTCATTGACTGTTTTAATAATCATTTCCTGGCAAGGTCCCGGGTTTTTATGCTATTTCCTACTATTTCTTTTTTGGAATTGGTCTTTTTATTTGATTCGTTTGTGTGTCAAATATGTGTGCATATATAGTCCAAAGCCATTTCACTGGCCACTTTTTTTAAGGAGATATTGGACATTAAGAGGTTGCACTGCAAGGGTGCCAATAATGCTGACCACATTTGTACTGACTGAGGTTTAAACTTAAATTAAAAGCTTCCTGCTTCTACTGACTGAAATTTAAACTTAAATTAAAATCTCTCTGGTGCTACTGAGTCCTGACTGCGTTAGCAAATACACTGGATTTTAAAGTACGCAGATTTATCAGCTTTAACACAAAGAATTGCCTTTTCTCCATGATTTAGAAAATTTCCCAGATGTAAATACAAGTGCAGATTTCTTTCCGGCAGCAGCAGTCCCGTTTGGTAATCCTTAAAGACTGGTTTGGGGTTGGTGATCAACTATCTTAAGAACAGCCCGATTCCTTCATAGAACTTGGAATATCTCTGGACTTCGATCAACACTCTCTCCTTGGCTAAGGGTTGCTCGAGCTGTAGGGGCAGCTCGGGGGTTTTTGTGCTTGGTCAATTCCCTGTGTCTGGGACTGCCTTCAACTCTGAGTCCATAGCATCTATCCTGGAACTGTCCCCTTGAGACAGGGTACACATGTACACCCTACAGAGACATTTGTTGACTCATTGGTCTCCCTGCTCCCATTTGTTCTATCAGAACCTTCCTCTGCCCTAGGAGATCAAGGAATAGTTTGATTGGTGCAGTCTCACTATTTGTTGGGATAACTCTGGAAGCATCAGATTAGATAGTAGTTACTACAGATGCCAGCCTGAAAGGCTGGGGAGCTTACTGTCTAGATCAGTTTGTCTAAGGACTCTGGTCCTCATAGAAAGTCTTCTGGTCAAACAACTGACTGTAAGCCAGAGCAGTATACCTGGCTCTGGGGAGATCCAGCCTTTCTCCTGGTGGCAAAGCAGTCTGCATGTTCTCAAACAGTGCCATCATGGCTATGACATGTTTACATCAACAAGCAAGGCAGAGCTCGCAGTACCAGGGTAACTCTCGAGGTGGCAGAGCTGTTACTGGACAGAGGAGCATCTGATTGCTCTATCAGTGGCCCTGATAGTAGGCATCGACAACATGCAGGTCAATTTCTTGATTCAGAATTCCGTGGATCCCAGTGAGTGGAAGTTGAGAACTCCAGAAAGGGCTTCTGTATGTCTTCTCCCTGTGGCCCTTGGTGTGTAGTCTTCTGTGCAGAATTCAGTCTTACCTGGACCTCATGAATTTAATGGCACCAGACTGGCCATGCAGGCTGTGGTATGCAGATCTCTTGGTGGGGTCCTCTCTTGCTTCCCCAAAGGGGGGGGGGAGGTCTTCTGTGGCAAGGGCCTGTGGTGATGGAGGACCCCATTCCCTTCTTGCTTACGGCCTGGCCCTTGAGTAGGCTGTCCAAGAAGGGCTACTTTGGAATAGTACTGAACACCCTACTTAAGCCTCATGGGGCCTCTACTTCCTTGGCCTTTTATAAGAGTCTGGAGAGTCTTAGAGGTGGTTTTCATCTTAAGTCCATCCAGTAAGGTGAACATAGCCACTGCTTTGGCTTTCTTACAAGTAGTTCTGGACCGAAGGGTTGGTACTGAACTCTTAAGGTTCAGTAGGTGCTCTAGCATACTGCAGGGAATGTATTTAGGAAATGTCCTTGGCAGCGCATCCTGACGTCTTCCATTTCCTCAAGAGTGAAGCACGTCCATCTGCCAGTGCAGCAGATAGACTCCACTGAGGAACATTCTCCAGTGTTGGAGTTAAAAGGATTTCTCCCCCCCCCCCCACACTTGAGCCCATTCAGAAGACCTCTTTCAAGATTTTGACCCACAGAGTGGTTTTCCCAGTGGATATTGGCACTGGCCAGGCTGGTGTCAGAGCTGCAGGCTTTGTCCTGCAGGAAACATTTTGTTGTTGAACTTGATGTCTTTATCTCCCTTTCATGTTAACCAGAAGGATCTCCTTCTATCCTCCTCGGATGTGGACATGAGAAGAGTGCCAGTAATATACCTGGAGAGTACTAATTCCTTCTGTTGGTCCATTCCATCTTGGTCCCCTTCAGTGGTCCAAGGAAAGGATAGGTAGTGATTCTACTACCTACCCTTTTCTGTGGAAAACACATGCCAGAGAAAGTCAAGATTAACTCCACAAGGGCACAGACCTGGGCAGAGTCCATTCTAGTGTCTCTATAGGGCATGTGTAGGGTGACTGCTTGGTCCTCTGAGCACTTTTTGTGAAAATCTGCAAGTTGCATGTGGTAGAGCAGATGGCATCATTGATAGAGCCTGTCTGTTCCAGAGCATTGCCTTCCTCACCAATTGCTTTGGTATGTCCCACTCATCTCAATTGATCTAGCAGGATAATTAGGAAGGAGAAATTTACATACCTGATAATTATAATTTTCTTTCCTTGAATTCTGCTAGACGAGTTTAGGATCCACCCTGGAAAACTTCCTTTGCAGCCTCCTGATTGCAGCAGATGCTGATGCTGACAGTTCAAAGTCATTTGTGGTAAGAGAGCCAAATGTTTGTTACAAAAGAATGTTCCAAGTTATGGTAGTTGGTTAATAACTTAGTTTTTCAATTTTTTTTTTTTTTTAGTTTTTCAGTTTTTCGGTTTTACTAACTGCTTGGGAAGCGTCATGTGGGCTTATCTGTGCTGCACCAGAGAATTTTTTTTGTTTTTGTTTTTTTAAGTGCTATCAAGTCATTGCTGGCTCCTTGCAACCTAGCAGCCTCTGGGTTTTCTTGAGAAGGTATGACCGGGAGTAGATTGACAGGCCTTTTCATTCGAGGCAGTAGAGGGCAAAGTGACTTGCCCAAGGTCACAAGGATGATATCGTTGACAGATGCTGTAGTCTGTCTCCACCTGCTGGTTGAGGAGCATAACCCACTTGTTTGGACTAGTCTAGCAGGATTCAAGGAAAGAAAATTTATCAGGTATGTACATTTGTCCATATATAAATAAAATGGCATAATAAATTAAAGACCTATTTCTAATCTCACTTGCTTTTTTAAGTTAATTGAGCAAGTGGTCTTACAGCAATTCAGTATTTTCTGGACTCTTATTCTTTGGATGACTTCTAATTTGGGTTTGTTTATGGTGGAGCACCGAAACTCTGTTGGTCTGACTTTTAGATTTATTGGTTGACTGAGCATAAAATTGGTAAAATTATGATTATTGCCTTTTTAGACATGGCTACGTTTTTTTTTTCTCCATCCCATTCATTGCCTTGCTACATTGTTTAATAGACCTTGAGGAATTATTAATTAGTTTAAATCTTACCTAGAGGATAGAGAGCAAAATACATATTTTTTTTTTAAAGTGCCTTTGAGTCAGTGCTGACTCCTGGTGACCCAGCAGCTCTTGGGTTTTCTTGGCAGTGTTACCATAAGTAGATCACTAGGCCTTTTCTTCCGAGGCATTGGAGGGTTAATTGACTTGCCCAAGGCCACAAGGCATGCTAGTGGGAATTGAACCCTGATCTCTTGGTTACCAAGCCAGTGCTCTAACCACTAGGCTGCTACTCCACTCAGAGTGCTGGGTTAGATGGTTTCCTATAAAATATGTATTACCATGGGACTTGTTTTATCAGCTGTTCTTTGTAATGTCCATTTGTAACCCCTTTTCTGTTTGAGGGTCTAGATACTGATTTTTTAGATTTCCATGAATGATGTTTATGCCAGTGGTTCCCAAACCTTTCCTGGGGATCTCCAGACAGTTGGGATTTCGGGATATCCACTGTGAATATTCATGAGAGATTTTCATACATGCCTCCACTGCATGCAGATCTACCTCTTACATATTCATTGTGAATATTTATTTATTTATTTACCGCGCTATTCTTATATACCGTGCTATTCTTATTTATTTATTCTTATATACCGCGCTATTCTGCATCAGTGCGGTTTACATTGAACAAACTGAAATTACATTGAACAGGGCATTATAACTTGGAGATAACTATTTTACAGGGAACATGGGCTATGGAGGGAATATCCTGAAAATATGACTGGCTATGCAGCCCCAGGACAGGTTTGGGAACCACTGTGTTCTGCTATTCTTGACTTTGGATGCTGATGTGCATCCTGGATAACTATGTGTGACTAGAATCATAAAAGCAGTTGGTATCTTATGTAATTATGGCTTGCAGTTGAACATCCAGAAGACAGAATTATTGTGTTGGCCTGGCCTGGATTTTCCATCTAAGGTAGTAGTTGAGAATTGTGTGATTCCTGTTTCCTCATCGGTCTGGTAGATTTGAACATTGTCTTTTCAGCCACATATTCAACAGTTAGTTCAGACATCTCTTTATAAACTACATTTACTTTGCCGTTTGAAATCTATCTTGATGCTCATGACTTTTGAACTGTGATGCAACATTTGGTTTTTATTCCTGTTGATTATTGAAATTCTCTGTCATTTGGTTTATCAGCTGTAGTAGTATTCAGCTGCTCATATATGAACTGGTACCCAAGTCTATGGACATGCCTCTGGTTTTGCAAGAGTTTCACTGGTTACCAGTGCAGTTGTATATTTGATTCAAGATTGTACTGATGTTTTTTTTTAATTGTACTACAAGTGGGATGCTTTTTGCCTACTACAATTCCAAGTTGTTAACACGGTTTCTGACTTAGATCATTGGAGCTGAGCTTGTTAAGAGTCTCTGCTCCTAGTCATGGGGCTCAGATTTGCCCTAGACTTCCTTGCCCCTGTTATGGAACCAATTACCCGTGCCTCTGATTATCTTAATTATAAAAAGAGCATTTTATTTTAGTCAGCTTTATGCAGATTAAACTTTTTAAAGGGCTCGGCCTGTATTACTATGTGTGCTTATATTTGTCATGTTTGCAATTTCATAATTTTCTGTGCAGTTAACACATGTTAAAACGTGTATGTGGATCCTGTTTTATAAAGTGAAGTATGTGGATATGTTACTTTATACAATAGGAGTGTAATGATGTGCCTTAACCTAGTTGCAGCTCAGTTGCACAAACTCTAGGGCGGGTATAAATGTGTGTGCGTGCCAAGATTGGTAAAAGTGTGCACAGGTTTTATAGTATTTTATAACTTAAATGCTTATGTTTAGGCTCTGCCTCATGCTCATCCACTCTGAGCGTATGTGCCATCGGCCTGGTGCATGTATTTATAGCAACCACCTAAAGTTTGCACATAAAGCGCCCATCTGTGCATATTAGTCATGGAAAATACATGATTTATACCAGGCTTTGACAAATTGTGTGGATTTAGTACGTGTAACCTCCTCATGCCCTCCCCCCCACCCCACCCTTGGTTCTCTAGTGCTGGTCTTATGTTCTCAAGTCTAGTGAAACCAGTGCCAAAGCTCCTACACCTTCGTCAACTTTAGAGAACAGCTATAGCAAGTGTGTGTTGCGCAAAGGTGGTTTCCACTCTGAGAATGGAATGTGGTGGTGGATGCCTTTGTGTGGGGGGGTGCAGGGCTGTGGTGAATGTTTGTGTGTGTATGTATGTGTGCATGCGCATGTGCTGCAGGGCTGGTTGTGTGTGTGCAGTGCAGAGGGGAAGGTTCCTGTGTGCATATGTATTGTGGAGCTGTGGTACGTCTGTCCTACAAAGGTGGGGTGGTTGTATGTGTGTGTGTCCTTGGAGGGGGGAATGCACCTTTCGGTAAGCAGGCATTATGTCCTTTTGTCACCATGCATTCATCCCTTTAACTTCCTCCTCCAATCCCTCTCCACTTGCTGTTCCCCTTCCAGACTCTCTTCCTCTTCCCCCTCCCCCTAGCACTTCCAACCCGCTGCTCTGTATTCCCCCCTCATCCTCTTCACCCCCCCCCCCCTAGTTTATTGGCTCTTTAAGATTTTGTAGTTCACTCCCCCCCCCCCCCTGTCTAGTGGATTTCATTGTTTTATGACAGGCCAAATGCTTGTATTTGTATCTCATTTTACAGGTACTATAGTAATGAGGTTAAATGCTACTGATGCAGATGAGGAAAATACTTTAAACACTAAGCTTGCCTTCAGGATCCTTTCTCAAGAGCCTGGACAATCTCAGATATTTATGATTAATAAGGATACAGGTGAAGTTCGCACAATAGTATCTTCCATTGACAGAGAGGTATTGTAAACTTTCAAATTTTCAGTAGTAGTTATTTTTATTTATTCAACTGATTTAATATACTGCTCTAAGGGGAATGTTTATTAACGTGTGATGATTTTTGCACTTAAGATAAATGCAGAAGGCTTAAAGTGCAGTAAGTGTAAAGACTGTATCTCCAGGAACAAGCAGGAATGAGTCTTCACATATGGGTACGTCGGTACCGACGGAGCCTGCGCGGGAACGCTCCCCAGCTTCCCAAAAAGGAAAGCTTTAGGGAGCATCCCACAGCGCCTGCACGCTGCCTTCCCGCCTTTCCTAACCGCCTCTCCCCAGTTCTTCTTTTCCGCGGAGCCAGCAGGTCGTGTTCCTGTCACCGCTGAAGAAGTTCTTTGTTTTATTTTATTTCTTTGGTCGCGCGTCTGCCTCTTTTTGCCCTCACTTAGTGTGTTTTTCCCTTTTGGGCCTTAGGCCTTACCAAAATTTCCCTCATGGAAAAACCAGCCTCCTGGTTTAAAAAATGCACTAAGTGCAGCGGCATGATTTCTGTTACCGACACCCATGAATGGTGTCTCAAATGTTTGGGTCCTGACCACTCCATTTTGGATTGTTCGTCCTGTTCCTTGATGTCCAAACGAGGTTTACAGAACCGAGCAGCCAAGCTCCATGTTCTGTTTCCCTCTGATGCAGCTTCAGTGGCATCGACGTCTTCCAGGGCTGCTTCTTCCTCCCATGGATCTCAGGTAACCAAACATAAATCTAGCCGGTCCTCGAAGGGTAGATCTCCTTCCAAGCATCGAGATGCCTCCGGGCTTGCCCTCGAGGATCCTGCACCAGCAAAGCAACCCCTGCGGGAAGCTCCGGCTTCCAAAGCTCCACCTATGGGGTTACAGGTTGACATTGATGGCACGGCCTCGACCGATCACCTGTTAGAATGCTCTGGGGTACCGGCACAGCTGTCCGGTACCGACTTCCAGGCATTCATGGCGTCAATGGATCAGAATGTTCAATCCATGCAGCAGGCTATCATAGCCTTCATTATAGCTGTGACGCCGCTGGTACCACAACAAACTCCGTTGTCGGTATCGGCCCCGGTACCAGTGCCGATGCCGGTACCGATACCGACTGCATCAACATCTGCCATGGTGTCGACTGCAGCGGTTCCCTGCCTAGGGATGCCCATCGGTACCGAACCGGTACCGAACCGGTACCAATAACACCCGATGTCGATACCGCTCGATACGCGTATCGATCTTTGAAGGAGCATCCTGACAGTCGATACTTTGATTCCTCCGAGGATTCTGAGGCATCGGAGGAGTCTGCTGAAGTATCTATAGCCCTTCCTGAAGAGCCTTCTTCTCCAAAAAGAAGAATGTCTCCTCCAGAAGACTTGTCATTTCAAGACTTCATAAGAGAAGTGGCTGAATCAGAGCCTAGAGCTAAAAAATTAGACATTTTAGGTTATTCCAAGGCTCCTAAGGAGGCAGTCACCTTGCCAATCCATGAGATTCTTCATGATCATATGACTGACTTATGGGAGACTCCTCTCACTATCTCTCCTCATTCTCGTAGGTTGGACACCATGTACCGTGTCCCTCCTTGTCCTGGTTTTCATAAAACACAGCTTCCTCACCATTCCATTGTGGTGGAGTCAGCTATGAAAAAGATAGAGTGCAAAAAGACACTCCTCTGCTCCTCCAGGAAGAGAATGCAGGACCTTGGATGCTTTTGGTAGAAAAATCTTACAAGCCAGTATGCTTATTGCCAGAATCAACTCCTATAGTCTCTATATGGGGATGTTTCTGAAAGAGGTTGCAGATAAACTGCACACTTTTCTCCCTTTTCTTCCAGAGGACAAAAGGGAAGAATTTCTTGTTTGGCTTAAGCATACTCAAGATATTTCAAAGTTTTCCAACCGTGCAGCTTTTGATTCCTTTGAAGGTGCCAGCAGAGCTTCAGCCATTGCTATAGCTGCACGCAGAATTGCTTGGCTCCAGGCTTCTGATCTAGAATCTTGGGTCCAGGATGGTTTGGGAAATCTTCCCTGTACAGGGGAAAACCTGTTTGGCAAGGATTGGCAAATTAAAGCCACTCAAATGGATGCAGAAAATTCTGCTTTGGATAGACTTTCAAAGTCCACCTCCATTCCTGCCAAGAAAAAACCCTTCAAGAAGTCTTTCTACCCCAAGAAGGGCAGATTCCATTCTGCTGCTAGCCAGCAATCATCTACAGGTCGTTTTGCTGCTAAACGTCAGCAGTCTAAGCAAGCCAGGCCTAAGCCTACAGGGGCTGCTGCAACCCAGCAGACCCAGCCCCCTCAGGGCTTTTGACTTGATGCTAGAGAACTTAGCCTTTCTGTCTCTAAAACAGCCAGAGCCTCTCACCATTCCAGGAAGGTTAGCTCACTTTGCTCCCAGATGGGAGCAAATTACAACAGAGCAGTGGACCCTCTCCATCATAAGAGAGGGCTACAGACTTCATTTCTCAGACCTTCCTCCTCACACCATGGTGAGACATTTCAATTCTCCAACTTCTCTCCTCGACCTTCTAGGTCAGGAGGTGGCTACCCTTCTTGCCCAAGGGGCAGTAGAAGAAGTGCCTCTTCTTCAACAAGGGTCAGGGTTTTACTCCCCCTACTTTCTGATTCCAAAGAAAACAGGGGGCTACAGACCCATCTTAGATCTCAGAGAATTGAACTAATTTCTATGCAGGGAGAAATTCAAAATGCTTTCTCTGGGCACTCTCCTTCCATACCTTCAGAGTCGGGATTGGCTTTGTTCTCTAGATCTCAAGGATGCGTACACCCATGTCCTCATCCATCCATCTCACAGAAGGTTCCTCTGTTTCCTTTTCCAAGGAAAGCATTACCAATACAGGGTGCTTCCTTTCGGTCTGGCCTCTGCTCCAAGAGTGTTCACCAAATGCATGGCAGTAGTAGCTGCATTTCTACGCACTCTGGGAATATTTGTCTTCCCATACCTGGACGACTGGCTCATTCGAGCTCCATCTCAGTCAGAGGCCCAGACTTCCCTGGACTGCACAAGGCGCATTCTGCAGTATCTGGGACTTGTGGTAAACCACCCAAAGTCCCAGCTCACCCCTACTCAGTCCCTAGAGTTCATAGGGGCCTGGTTAGATACACCACTGCAAGGGCCTATCTTCCTCACGCCCGTTGCCTACGTCTAGTGCAGTTAGCCTCCCAGATTCAGTCAAAGAGCCATTTAACTGCCCGGGAGGTGCTGCAATTGCTAGGCCACATGGCATCCACAGTGCATGTGGTCCCCTATGCTCGCCTTCACATGAGAGCAGCTCAATGGACTTTGTCCACCCAGTGGACTCAGGCATCAGTAGGTCTGTCAGACAAGATAGCAACCTCCAGGCGCCTTTTTTGGTCTCTCCAGTGGTGGAAGGCCACCCAAAATTTGTTGCTGGGGTCCCCCTTCCAACAGTTGTTGCCCCAAGCAACCCTCACAACAGATGCCTCCCCAACAGGTTGGGGAGCTCATCTACAAGACCTCTACACTCAAGGCACTTGGTCTCTACAGGAGTCCTTCCTACATATCAACCACTTGGAGCTCCGAGCAGTTTTCCTAGCTCTCAAGGTCTTCCATACACTGCTCAGCTACAAGACAGTCCTCATTCATACGGACAATCAGGTAGCCATGTTTTACATAAACAAGCAAGGAGGAGCTGGCTCTCTGTCACTTTGCAACGAAGCTTTAAGACTGTGGGCCTTCGCCAGAGAGCATCAAATCCATCTCCTGGCCGTATACCTTCCAGGAAACCAAAACTCTTGGGCAGACAGACTCAGTCGAGTTCTGCTTCCACACGAATGGTCCCTGCACATGGACCAGGTACTCAGAATCTTTCAAGAGTGGGGAACCCCGGACATAGACCTCTTTGCAAGTCCGTGGAATGCCAAACTTCCCCGGTTCTGTTCCAGAATTCCGTGTCAGGGAGTTCAGGCCAAGGATGCCTTCTTCCTTCATTGGGGTCAAGACTTCCTGTATGCCTTTCCACCCATTCCCTTAATCCCCAAGACTCTGTTCAAGCTCCAGAGGGATCAAGGGTCCATGATCCTCATAGCTCCACGCTGGCCACGCCAAGTGTGGTACCCTCTACTTCTGCATCTCTCTCAAGTTCCCTCCCTAGACTTGGGAGCTGCTCCAGACCTCCTGACCCAGGAGGAGGGAACTTTGTGACACCCAAACCCCAAGTCCCTTCACCTCAGGGCTTGGTTGCTGAAGGCCTAGACCTTCAAGGTTGGAATCTTTCTCAACAAGTGAAGGATATCCTCCATGCTTCCCGAAAACCTTCTACTAGACATTCCTATGCTTTTAAATAGAAAAGGTTTTCCATTTGGTGTGCTGAGAAGGGTCTTGACCCTCTAGCACTACCTCTGAATTCTATATTGGAATATCTCCTGCATCTCTCCAATGCAGGCCTTAAGACGAATTCAGTAAGAGTCCATTTGAGTGCTATTGCAGCATCCCTTAAGCCTCTCAATGGACAACCTATTTCATCTCATCCTCTTATTGCAAGATTCATGAGAGGCCTAACTTTAACTAAACCTCCCATTAGGCCTCCTCTGGTGGCATGGGACTTAAATCTGGTTCTTGGTCAGCTTATGAAGCCACCTTTCGAACCCTTAGCCACTACCTCCTTGAAATTCCTTTCCTGGAAGGTTATTTTCCTTATTGCAGTCACATCAGCTCACCGCATCAGTGAGCTACAGACCTTAGTGGCTAATCCACCTTATACAAGGTTCCATCATGATAAGGTAGTCCTCAGGACCAATCCACACTTTATGCCTAAAGTGGTCTCATCTTTTCATTTGAACCAAGAAGTATATTTACCTGTCTTCTTTCCAGGTCCTCATGCATCAAGTGCAGAAAGGAATCTTCATACCCTGGATTGTAAAAGGGCTCTTGCCTTTTACTTACAAAGGACACAGCAACATAGAAAGTCTTCCCAACTCTCTGTTGCTTTTGATCCTTCTCATTTGGGACTTCCAGTCTCTAAGAGGACACTGTCCAACTGGATTGCTCAGTGTATTTCTTTCGCCTACCAGAGTAAGACCCTTTCTCTGGAGGACCATGTCACGGCTCATAATGTGAGGGCCATGGCCACCTCTATGGCTCATCTAAATTCTGTGTCCATCGATCAGATCTGTCGAGCGGCCACCTGGGCCTCGGTTCATACCTTCACAGCCCATTACTGTTTGGACAAGGACTCCCGCCGGGATGCCTTGTTTGGTCAGGCTGTTCTCAAACACCTGTTCCATGCTTAATCAACTCCTACCCTCCTTCCTTGGTTGGATGCCTGAGATCCAAAGGAGGAGGTAGAGCCCTTCTCGGGGTCTCACAACCTTGGGTATCTCCCAGGCATCTCTAACTAGGGAGTCCCCATATGTGAAGACTCATTCCTGCTTGTTCCTGGAGATAGCACAGTTACTTACCTGTAACAGGTGATCTCTGGGAACAGCAGGAATAAGTCTTCACAACCCACCCACCTCCCCTAGGAGTTGTATCTCTCTATATATCTTTCCTTTCCTCTCTCTCTTTGTCTCAGCTTTAAAACTCGAACTGGGGAGAGCCGGTTAGGAAAGGCGGGAAGGCAGCGCGCAGGCGCTGTGGGATGCTCCCAAAAGCTTTCCTTTTTGGGAAGCTTTGGAGTGTTCCCGCGCAGGCTCCGTCGGTACCGACGTACCCATATGTGAAGACTTATTCCTGCTGTTCCCAGAGATCACCTGTTACAGGTAAGTAACTGTGCTTTGCCTGCTATTGGGGACGTGGTCAGCAAACGTCCTGCATTTAATACATAGTGCACACAGTGCGTGGAGCCCGCATTCAATGCATCAACAGATAGCATGGATACATCTGCACTGTCCACAGATGCATTTAATACAGGCCATGGCGCACAAAAATAAATGGCTGGCAAACACCCCCCTCCCCCCTCACTTTCCCCCAATATCACCCTTCCAGCTCTCCCATCACAACCGGAAGCCCCAATCCCAATAGAAACATGGTGCAGAAAATAAACCACATGACCTATCCAGTCTGCCCTTCCATATTGACTACAATAGTGCCCTTTTTACATTTAGAAATCCTCTGTGTTTGTCCCATGCTTTTTTGAATTCAGATACTGTCCTAATCTCTACCACCTCCACTGGGAGACTATTCCATGCATCTACCACTCTTTCTGTAAAGAAATATTTCCGCTTTTATTCCCGAGTCTATCCCCTTTCACCCTCATCCTATGTCCCCTTGTAGCAGAGCTTGCTTTCAATCGAAAGAGGCCCTCCTCCTGTGCATTTATGCCAAGGAGGCATTTAAACATCTCTATCATAAATCCTCTATCCCACCTTTCCTCTAAAGTATACATATTAAGATCTTTGTCCTCATATGCTTTATAATGAATTCCACTAAACATTCTAGTAGCCACCCTCTGCACCTACTCCATCCTGTTTACAGTATATCCTTTTGAAGGTGTGGTCTCAAGAATTGCACACAGTACTCCAAATGAGGTAGCAGTCTTTCCACTGACAACCATTATTCCATTCAAAGCATTATCTGACCCACCCCCCAATTCCTTTTCTCCTTCCCTCCCCGTCCTAAAACATATCAGGGTATTGGTGGTGGTTTAGTGTTGGAGCAGGAGCGATCCCCCTTTACTCCGGACCTGTTGCCATCCAAGTTCAAAATGGCAGCTCTGAACCCTAGCTGTAGTCTCCTCCATATGTTAAAAATTAATAAAACATACTTCCTGTTTCATCTTCAGGTACCTTTCAAATATCTGCTCTGTACCATGTGGTGATTTTTCTTTGTTCTGACCATTCTTTCAGTTGACAGTTAGATGGGGGTGACCCTCCAAAGGATGGTTGCTTAGTGTCTAGGTCTTTTAGAAATATTGCACCAATTTTGCCTGAGTTCTTCAGGCTTAGTTATTTTCCTCTGAATTGTTGGAGATGGCAGATATGACTGAGACTTCAGTTAATGTTTGGCATGTCAGTTGTTAGTTTTAGAAAAGCTGGCTCCAACTAAGGCTCAGAGTTAGTCATAAAATCAAGGTATCTCGTTATTTTGTATATCTTAAACAAAGAATCCATTGTGGCAGCTCCAGAGCAGATAGCAGAAGCACAAGGCAGAGACTGGCCTTTCTTTAGGGCTTCAGCTAATGCATACATAAACGGTTCAATGGGCAGGAAGCTCTATTTTGGTAAATTGATTAGAAGCATTCCACAATCATATAGATTTTCACATTGTAGCCAGGGAAGGGGGGGAGAAAATGCAAAATGGGTTGCCAGTGGTGAAGGCTCCTAATTTGATACTTGACCAGCTTATTAACTATTTTGAGTCTAATATCCATATGGTTATGCTCTTTGAGCAAGTGCTCATCTGATTAGAAATTTGTTTCTGTCCCAAACAAGAAGTTTGAGAATGCCAAGACACTTTTGTTAAGTTTTTTTTTTTTTTAGGCCCCTTGTTCTTGATTTCAGGGAGCAGTTTTATTCTGTGCATATCAGTGCTTGTTTATTAAATCCATTCCAGCTATATCTTGTTAAAAAGATGTTCAGAATTTCTTTTCTCGTCATTGCTGAGGATACTGTAGGCATCTTTTTCTCAGGTCAGTTTTCCAGTTGGTTTATATAAATCTATTTTGTAACCACAGTTTTGAGGAAACCATGTTTGGATCCAAGTGGTGATGCTAATTTCCAATTTATCTATGGTGAGGATATTGAAAAAATGGTTTCCTCATCACCCCTCTAGTCTATTCCAGATGCATTGGTTTATGCCTTCCTTCCAGCAGATGGAGACTGAGCAACTGGTTTGATGATGTTGCAATATCAGAGTCCTATGCAGCCATCCTCTCACCAGTATTACTCAGTCTCCAGCAGATAGAAGTTGTCTTAAACCTTTGCACTCTGGTATGGGTTTGAAATGTACTAGCGGGGTGCAGGTCAGCAGTGGCCACCTGCAGAACCCTGCAGTGCAGAACCTGGTAGTACCGGGTCCCTCCCCATCACCCACCCATCCTCCCTCATAGTGCCTGGGGGAGCACGTTGGGGCCCCTTTGGTAGAGGCCTTCTCCCTTCCTCCTCCCCTGTCTTTAGAATGATAGCCGGGAAAAGTGCAAGCATTCTTCAGGAGCTTTAACATTTAAATTGGCCTCCGTATCTTTGCATAGAGAAATGAGTAAGCTCACGACTGCTGCATTAGAACTTGGGTAGATTCCTTCATTTGTGTGAGGCTGTGGCTGACTGTTCTCCTATCTTGCTGGTAGCCGCCTGCATGGAGGGAGGTGAGAGGCAGCGTGGGGGTTTAGCTGAGGTCGCAAGTGCTTCAGTAGGCAGTGTTCCGCTTTAACTCAGACACATACTGAGTAAAGTCCCTCTTTGTGCATCAAAGGCCAGCATGGCTGGGGGAGGCAAGGGTGGGTGCTTGTCAGGCACACGGTGCTCATAGAACAAAGGTAGGACTGTGCTGGACAAGGGTCTTGTGACAAACTAGCCCTGCTCCATTTTCTCTCAAATAGCATGAGCTATGTAAAGAAGTGGAACTCATCTTCAGAACGATCTGCGACATGTGGTATTCAGCGAAGATCACATTTCTGCTCTATTCTTTTCAACCTCTATATTAGGCCACTGGTAGAAGTAATTTTAGGCAGCAATATTGTCATTTTTTGCTGACAATATTAACCATTGTTAATGGTAGAGCAGCCAATAGAGCACTTAATATCTTGCTTGAATTATTTATTTTTGGCTGTCCCTGAATCGATTCACACTTAAACTTTACAAAGCTGAGGTTTTGTGGCTGAGCCAATCTTATTCTCTCCAGCATTTTCCAAACATTGACAGGGTTTCTCTTCAACCATTTAGGTTTTTCATGATTTGGCAGTTCATTTGAATTTGGCATTAACTGTAGGACATCATGTTTCCCAAGTGGTGAAAGTGGTATTCTCCAGGAACAAGCAGGAAGTCGGTCCTCATATATGGGTGACGTCAGCACCGATGGAGCCCGCATAAAAGCATCTCCCCAGCTTTCAAAGAAAGCCTTTGGGAGATGCTACCATGCATGCATGGTCCCCATCCCGCCCAAGGGTGCCATCTTGCTCAGTCATCTTGCTTTTTTTCCATAGAGCCTAAAGGATGCATGTCCAGTGTCCCCAAAAAAAATTTCTTTTAAAACTTAGTAATTCAGTTTAGCTTTCCTCTTCCAGCCCCGAGCCGGTGTCTGACACTGATCTCGGGCCTGTCCTTTTTCACCTTTTTTCTTCGAGGTTCCCTCAACCGGCGCTTCGCTCCCTTTTGCTCCCAGGGGTGGTTGACCCTGTCCGGGTGCATCCCACCATGTCCCCGGTGGGTTTAAAATTTGACCGCTGCAATCAAACCATGTCCATCACAGACACCCACAACTGCTGCCTGCGTTGCCTGGGACCAGACCACAACAGTTCCAGTTGTGATCTCTGCCAGGCCATGTCAGCAAAACTCAACAAAGAGGTTGGAATTACAAGAAAAGATGTTCCCGAGGTCCCATTCTGCGCCCACATCCCTGGCACCCAGTTCCAAGACAAGCACATCCTGTGACATCCAGGTGTCCTCGGAGTCCCATGGCTGCGGATCCTCCGAGAGGACCCTCGGAGCAGGAACAGAAGAAAAAGAAGTCCTCAAAGATCCCAGAGGTCGATCCAGAAAAACCTGGTAAATCGCACCGGAGAGACACCCGGCCAAGCTTTCCAAAACGGACCCTTCGGCAGGTGGAGACCATCCAAGGGCGTTAGAGGCCATGGTGGTTATCAAGGACACACTTTCCGGAGTGTCGGCGTCAGGCCAGAAGCCATTGATCTGCGCTGAAAGCCGCAGAACCTTCTAGCATGGAGACCAGAATTGGGGGCCTTAGAGCAGAACATCACTGCTATCCTAGCCCTACAGCAGGCGATGATGGCTGGTTCGCCTGGCTCATCTGCCCTGACTGGCCCCTCAATTGCAGGGGAGGGGGGTCACCGGTCATCAAGCCAAGCATCGAATGCCGCCAACCTCAAGTAAGCCCTCGGCGCTGGTTGAGGTCCCGATTCCGTTCCTTGGGTATCCGGTCTTCATCGGCTAGTATCCGCGATTCAGACCTCAGGTCCTTGTCAGGCCTCTACCATCAGTCACAGGGCTTCTGAATCCTCATCATCGCTAGACTCCAAATAGGAGACCGAGGACGAGGCATCTCTGAACACCCGGAGACACCAAGATGTCCCCTCCGGACCAGTCTCCACCGGCGCCTTGATGCCGGTCTCCACCCAAGGATGTGGCCTTCCATGACTTTGTATGGGATATGACTAAGGTGCTCTCAGTCCAGACCAAAGCAGAGGAGGACCCACGCACAGAGGAGCTGGAGATCTCCAGCATGAGGCCCCTTCACGGGAGATCTTTAAGGTGCCAGTGCAACCGACCCTCGAGCAGCTGCTCCTCCGGCTGTGGGAAACACTGGCATCTTTGCCCATTGTCAGCCGTTGGCTCAACACAATGTACCATGTCCGCAAGAGCCCAGGGTTCCACAAAATTCAGTTACCACATAACTCCATGGATGTCGAGTCGACCATGCACAAACTAAAGAGCCAGAAGACCCACTTCTCCATCCCACCCCAGGTAGGAAGGCTCGAACCCTCAACTCCCTCGGGTGCAAATGTTTCCAGGGCTCGATGCTAGGGTGCAGAGTCCAGGCCTATGAACTCTACATAACCTATTTTTTCTGGTCTTCCAAAACTTTGGTGTGTAGACTTCAGCTCCTCTAGAATAAGTCAGGAAAGTTGATAGTGGGGGCTAAATCAACAATAAATATTACCCCTATTTTGTTTTATACTGGCTGCCAGCAGAGTGGAAGGTTACATTTTAGGCTCTGGTTTTGAATTTTACTGTCATTTACCAGCTTGCAAAGACTTATCTAGTCAGATTTTATAGCCCATGGTGCAATTTCTGCTGGTCTCAATAGAATTTGCTTGATGTTACCAAGTCTAGCAAATCTAACTGTTATTACAAGAAAATCTGCTTTCAGTTGTGAGACTTCTGTTAGAATTACATCTGAAATATAATTTATTGAAGTTTTTAAAACGGCCTACGACATGGATGGATGTTCAGGCATTTCCAGGATTTTTTAATGGTTGGTTCTGTTCTATTTCTGTTAACTTTTTATTAAAACATAAAAACATGATGGCAGAAAAAGACCCCATGGCCAATCTCGTCTGCCCTTCCATCAAATACAATAGTGCCCTTTTTTCCTGTAGAAGATCCTCTGTTTGCCCAAAGCTTTTTTTGAATTCAGATACTGTCCTCGTCTCTACCATCTTCACTGGGGAACTATTCGACTCATCTGCCACTCTTTTTCCGTAAAATAATAATTCTGCAGATTACTCCTGAGTCTGTCTCCTTTCACCCTCATCCTTTATCCCTTTGTAGCAGAGCTTGCTTTCAATCAAAAGAGACTCTTCTCCTGTGTATTTATGCCACGGAGGTATTTAAACATCTCTATCATATTTCTCCGTCCTACTTTTCCTATAAAGTACACATATTAAGATCTTCTGTCCTCATAAGCTTCATAGCGAAGACCACTAGCCATTTTAGTAGTCGTCCTCTGCACAGACTACAACCTGCTTATATCCTTTTGTGGTCTCCAGAATTGCACACAATACTCCAAATAAGGTCATACCAGAGACTTACATACAGAGGCATTATCACCTCCTTTTTTCTGCTGGCTGTTCCTCTCCCTATACACCCAAGCATCCTTCCAGCTTACTCAGTTCTACCTGTTTAACTACTTTAAGACACAATTATGCCCAGGTCCCACTCTTGTTTCGTAGACAGAAGTACCTCACCCCTACACTGTACCGCTCCTTTAGGTTTTTGCAGCATAAATGCATGACCCTGCATTTTTTTTAGCATTAAATTTCAGCTGCCAAATTCTAGACCATTCTTCAAACTTAGCTAGATCCCTTCTCATGTTATCTACTCCATCCTAGGTGTCTACTCTATTGCAGATTTTGGTATCATCTGCAAACAAGCAAACCTTACTCAACGGCCCTTCCACAATATCGTTAACAAAGATGTTAAAAAGAATCTGACCAAGGACAGATACCTGTAGCACACCACTGGTAATCTCCTCAAAGTGAGCTCCATTTACCTGTACCCTTTGCCGCCTCCCACTCAACCATTTTGTAACACAATCAGTAACTTTAGGATCCATCCCTAGGGTGCTCAGTTTGTTTATAAGTTGCCTGTGCAGAACAGTGTCAAAGGCTTTACTGAAATCTAAGTACACCACATCTAAAGCTCTCCCTCTGTCCAATTCCGTGGTCACTCAATCAAAGAAATCAATCAATTGCATGTTTAGTATATGTGATTGAATTTTATATTTTGTATGTTGTAATTTAGTTTCTCCAGGAACAAGCAGGAAGTCTGTCCTCACTTATGGGTGACGTCAGCACCGACGGAGCCCACGCTGAGCAATTCCCTAGCTTTCAAAGAAAGCCTTTGGAATTGCTGCCATGCATGTGTGGTCCCCTTCCCGCCCAAAGGTGCCATCTTGCTCGGTCTCCCTTTTTCCACAGAGCCCTTCAGATGCAGCTTCTCGTCCCTCGGAAAAGGTTTTGTTGACTTCGGCCTTTTGGCCCCTCTTCCGGTTGCACCGGTCCTCTCCCATCCTCCCCTTCGCCCCTGCTTCAGCTGTGGGCTAGGGGATCCGTTTTTTTGTTTTCCGTTAAGTGTTTTTTCAGGCCCTTTTCACGCCATTTTGTTCTCTGCTGGCCTCGAGGGTTTTCAACCTCACAAGGGCCATTTTTGCCCCCATGGCCACAGTTTTTAAGAAATTTGACAGATGCTCCAAAAATATGTTGCTCATGGACACCCACGACTGCTGTCTATGGTGTCTGGGAGCTGACCACAACCCAGAGCTCTGCTCACTGTGTAAGGACATTTTCCGTAAGGCATCCCCGGGGGCGCCTCACCCCACCCCACCAATCCACTGCTGGTGGGGTCCCCCGCAGTGACCCCGCACCCCAGGTGTCACTCCGATCAGGGTTTGTTGGAGGTGGAATGGCGGAAGAAGAAGAACTCGAAGTTGCTATCGGGGGCTCAGGATAAGCGCAAGCGGTCTTGCGCTTGTTTCCTTAACCCTCCCTGGCGTTCCCGAGGGCCGAACAAGGAACGGCCTCGAAAGGTACCTCATGGAGGCCTCCGGCGATAGCACACGATCTCCTGAGGGTTGTCCCGGGGAGGACCCCCCTCTCCTCCTCCATGCCAGACCCGGTAACCCCAGCGTCGTCATCGCAGGAACCCACCCCCTGAGTGGGAGTCACGTATGCTGGCACTGGAGCGCAGCATTTCTGCCTTCCTCACTGCCCAGCAGGTGCTTTTGCCCAGCATGGCTGGCTCGCACCCCAAGACCAAGGGTCACCTGACTGGGGTCCCGAAAACTGCCTTGGAAACCCCCGAGAGCTGCGGGCCTTGTGAGGGTCCTTGGCACTGGTTTTGCTTGCCATCCCATTTCTCAGGGGCGAGGTCTTCCTGGGCCAGTGCCAGGGTGCAGGGATCAGCCTGACTCAGTCCTCCTCGGACCTCTCAGGCTGGGAATCGGACAGGGACACTTTCCCGGAGACCCACGCTAACAGGGGTCTCCCCTCTGACCCATCCTCACCCGCCTCCCAAAGGCGGTCACCTCCAGAGGACACCTCTTTCCTGGCATTTGTGCGGGATATGGCTCGGGCCCTCAGCATGCCCAAGCATACCGAGGAGGAGCCAAGGGCAGAGGAACTTGACATCTTGCAGTACGAGTCTCTGCCCAGGGAGTCTTAGGGTTCCAATACCATCTATCCTATCCCAGCTGCTTCTCCACAAGTGGGAAGCACCTGTCTCTGTTCCTATTGTCAGTAGAAGACTCAATGCCATGTATAGGGTCCAATGTGGCCTGGGGTTTCGGAAGACCCAACTTCCTTACACCTCCATGGTAGTCGAATCCGCAGTGCGGAAACAGAAGAGCCCGAAGTCACATTCTTCTGTCCCGCCTTGTAGGGAATCCCGTGCCCTCGACGCCTTCTGGCGCAAGGTGTACCAGGGGTCCATGCTGGCATGCCGCATCCAGGCATACCAATTGTATATGAGTATGTATGTTCGCTATCTCACCAAGGAGCTTGGTGTGTTTTCTGCGGGCCTGGGCAGGGAGCACCACCTCCGGTTCCAGACCCTCCTGAGATTGGTTGCAGACTGCTCGAAATACCTTTCCCATGCCGCATATGACAGGTTTGAGTCTTCCGCCCGTGTAGTGGCGGCTGGCATCTGAGCCCGATGCCAAGCATGGACCTGGAACAGTGGGTCCAGTAGAAGCTCCTGGATGTCCCCTGCCTTGGCGAACAGCTGTTTGGCAAGCCCATGGAGGACAAGGCAGCCAAGATAGAGACAGAGTTTGTGACTTGCACCCGTCTCTCTCGCAAAACCTTCTCGCTTCCATGGAAGAAGCAGCACACCAAAAAGCCTTTCTTCCAGAGGAAAGGGCTCCCCTACCAGGGATACCCACCACACCCACCTACCCCTGTGTCAACAGCCAGCGCTCAGGGCAAAGGAGGTGCTCGGGGTCAACAGAAACCCAAGGGGCCCAAGAACCAGCCACCCCAGCCAACCCCAGGGTTTTGATGCCGAAAGCATAGCCTCTTGACCCTGAGGTCACTTTCACCTGTGGGAGGGACGCCTGTCTCTCTTCGCCCCTGAATGGGCAGCTATTACAGTGGACACCTGGGTCTTGCAAGTGATACATGGCGGTTATCGTCTTTGTCTAGATGGAATCCCTTCTCCCTTCTCCCCAGTGGAGCCTACTCGGCTTCCCTCACACTAGGCTTGCTTGCAGCAAGAGCTGAACAACCTCCTTGGTCAGCAAGCGGTCGAAAGAGTTCTGCCACACTTCCGAGGTCAGGGAATTTATTCCCAGTACTTTCTTGTTCCGAAGAGGACTGGGGGCCTGCGCCCAATCCTCAACCTCAGGAACCTGAACAAGTTTCTGGTGCAGGAGAAGTTCAGTGCTATCCCTTGGCATCCTGCTGACCTACCTCCGGCAGGGCAATTGGCTATGCTCAAAGATGCTTACGCCCACATTCTTGTCCACCCCAAGCACAAGAAGTACCTGTGTTTCAGGGTGCAGGGAGAGCACTTTCAGTACAGAGTGCTCCTCTTTGGGCTCGCATCTGCCCCGCGAGTCTTCACCAAGTGCCTGGCAGCTGCAGCAGAGCATATCCATCTACCCTTACCTAGATGATTGGCTCATCTTGGGCGCCTCAGCAGAGGAGGCTCATCTCTCGGCATCATGTACAGTTCTCCTCCTTGAGCGCCTCTGTTTCCTGATGAACTACTCCAAATCCCACCTCACTCTGGTGCGGACCCTGGAGTTCATTGGCGGTCTTCTCGACACAGAATGTGCGACTGCTTTTTCTCCCTCGAGCACACGTGGATCAGCTCCACGCTCTGGCTGCTGATGTCCAGGGCCGGCCCAGAGTCTCTGAGTGGGCCATGCTGCGCCTCCTGGGACACATGGCCTCGATGGTACACGTCATTCCCCATGCTTGCATGCACATGCGAGCAGCCCAATGGTGCCTCAAGGCACAATGGGCCCAGGCCTCAGGCCACCTCCGGGACCCCGTCCGGATGTCTTGCAGCCTAGTCGAGTCCCTAGTCCCTGGTGGCAGGACCCACAGAGCCTCCTTCGGGGCCCTTCCAGACTCGTCTGCACAAACTCATCCTGGCGGACACCTCGCTGATGGGCTGGAGAGCCCATTGTGGCCACCTCTGTACCTAGGGGCAGTGGTCACCTGAGAAATCTCTGCAGCAGATCAACCTGCTCGAGCTTCGAGTGGTCCGGTTGGCCTTGAAGGTCTTCGAGCACCACCTGGGGCAGGTTGGTGCTCGTGCAGACCGACAGCAGAGTCACGATGTTCTACATCAACAAGGAAAGGAGGTATGGGCTCCCATCTCCTCTGCCGGGAGGCAGTCCTGCAGTGCGCTGGGGCATGACCCTAAGAGCTGTCTACCTCCCGGGCCAAGACAATGTCCTTGTGGAAAGGCTCAGCAGGCTTCTCTGCCCACACTGGTTCTCCACCTGTTTTGCCCACAGGTAGTTTTACACCTGTTTTGCCGATGGGGGACTCTGTCCATGGATCTGTTTGCCAGCCTGGCGAACTCGCAGCTCCCCCTGCTTCTGCGGTATGCCACCACATCTGAGCAGGGTGGCCCCAGATGCATTTCTCCTGAACTGGACCTCTGGGCTGCTGTATGCATTCCCTCCCACTCCTCTCCTGGCGAGGACCTCTCCACAAGATCCGGCGTGACTGAGCCTCAGTGATTCTCATGGCCCCTTTGTGACCTCGACAACCTTGGTTCCTGCTTTTACTCCGGCTCTCTTTGGAGCCTCCGGTTCCTCTGGGCAGTGCCCCTGGTCTGCTGACACAAGAGGAGGGTCGGGTGCTTCATCCGAACTTGGTCTCGCTATCCTTGATGGCCTGGCGGCTGAACGGGTCTCTTTAGCCTCGTTGTACCTCCCAGTGGAGATCGAGGACATCTTTCTAGCAACGAGGAAGGTCTCGACAAGGCGGGCCTATGCCTTGAAGTGTTGGCGGTTTTCGATCTGGTGCTCCGCGCTCCAGATTGACCCATTCTCCTGCGCCACCTGTTGGGTTCTCCAGTATTTTCTCCACCTTTCGCAGGTGGGACTGAAGTACAGCTTGGTCAGGGTTCACTTGAGCGCCATCTCGGCCAACTACTTGCCCGTCGAGGACAAACCCCTCTCGGGTCAGCCTCTGGTCTCCCTCTTCATGCGGGGCCTCCTGCTTTCCAAACCCCCCATCCAGCCTCCTCCAATGGAATGGGACCTGAACGTAGTGCTTATGCAACTGATGCAGCTGCCTTTCGAGCTGATGGCGACATGCTCGTTGTGGCACTTCTCCTGGAAGTTATTTTCCTGATGGCACTGACCTTGGTGCGGCGAGTCAGCGAACTTCATGGCCGAGGCCCCCTACACCAGGTTTTACAGGAACAGGGGTGGTCCTTCACACCCACCCCAAGTTCCTACCGAATGTTGTCTCAGATTTCCACCTCAATCAGGAGGTGGTCTTGCTGACTTTCTTCCCGAGACCTCACTCCGACCAAGCACCGAAGGTCCTGCATACGCTCGACTGCAAGAGGGCGCTCGCCTTGTACCTGCAGTGTACCCAAGGTCATCACAGGTCTGACCGGCTTTTCCATCGCCTATGATCCCAACCACCTGGGGCTGGCAGTCACCAAGCGCACCCTCTCCATCTGGGTGGGGGACTGCATCGCCTTCGCCGAGGCAAATGCGGGTCCCCTGCTGGATTGTCAGGTCACCAAAGTGGCATCGCGCTGCGCTCCGTACCTCTGTCGAACCTCTGCCAAGCTGCGACCTGGTCTTCAGCAAACACCTTCACTTTTCACTACTGCCTGGAGAGGGAGTCCCACTGGGACAGTGCCTTTGGCCAGGCTGTACTCCGTAGTTTGTTCGGGGTATAAGCAACTCTTGCCCTCCGACCCTCCTGCTGCTACCGAGAGCTTGCCCTGAAGGCCTGAGGACTCGGGCCTCCTTCAGACATTGGCTTCTGCTCACAGCCTCGTGGAGGCATTTTTGGCTTCCAGGTTCGGTAGCCTGTAGCTGGGGAGTCCCATAAATGAGGACTGACTTCCTGCTTGTTCCTGTAGAAAACGTAGTTACTCACCTGTAACAGGTGTTCTCCACGGCTAGTAGGAATCAGTCTTCACTCCCTCCCACCTCCCCTGTAGAGTTGAAAATATTTTTTGTCCTTCCCTTGCCATCTGCTTAGTAGGGCTCTAGCTTTGGGACCTGACTGAGCAAGATGTCACCTTTGGGTGGGAAGAGGACCACGCATGCATGGCAGCAATCCCAAAGGCTTTCTTTGAAGGCTGGGGATATTGCTGCGCGCGGGCTCCGTCAGTGCCGGCGTCGCCCATAAGTGAGGACTGATTCCTGCTGTCCCTGGAGAGAACACCTATTACAGGTGAGTAACTACTTTATTTTATTTGTATTTTTATTGTACACAGCTTAGAGCTTTCTTTGTTTAGGCAATATATCAAATCAAATAAACTATTTGGCCTTGTGTTTATAGCAGTGTTTCTTAAGCCAGCCTTTTTTATAGGATATCCACAATGAATATTCATGAAAAAGATATGCATTCAATGGAGGCAATGCATGCAAATTTCTCATGCACATTCACTGTGGATATCCTGAAAACCCTTTAGTCTATTGGCACCTCAATATGGGAACCAGGCCTCTAAAGCCTAATGTTAAAAGTAGCTCAGGCTTAGCATAGCCTGTCAGTCCATCAGTCATTCTAACCTAGAAATACACTAGGAAAGCTGTAGAAAAACATGGTTCGTATGTCCAAATTTTGGGTATTTTTATAAAAAAAATGAATCTCTTTTTTTGAAATAGCAACAAAGTTCCTACACATTGACTGTGGAAGTGAAGGACAGAGGTGGCGACCAAATTGGAATGGCTGGAACAGCTACTGTCCATGTCAACGTTTTGGATGTCAATGACAATATCCCAGTGCTTGAAAAGGAAATGGTAAGTTGTAGTATATGCAAGTCCTTTAAGTAACTCTGAGTAGGATATGCAGAAACTATGATTCTTTCTAAGTTCTTTAGCATTGTTTATCTCCAGGAACAAGCAGGAATGTAGTCTTCACATATGGGTATCGTCGATAGCGACGGAGCCTGCGCGAGAACGCTCCCCAGCGTCCAATTAGAAAGCTTTTGGGAGCATCCCACAGCGCCTGCGTGCTGCCTTCCCACCTTTCCCAACTGCCTCTCTCCAATTCTTCGTTTTCCGCGGAGCCAGCAGGTTCCTGTCACCGCAGAAAATATTTTCCTATTCTCCTCCTCCTTTTTTTGTGGCCGCGTCTGCCTTCCCTTGACGCTATACCGGTACCGCCGGTTCGTTCTTTCTTTTCAAAAAAAAAAATATTTTTTTTTTCTTTTTTTCCAAACTTTTCTTCTCAGGTGCACGCGCCATTTTGGGCCTTAGGCCCAAAATTTCCCTTACTATGGAAAAACCTGCTTCGGGTTTCAAGAAGTGCACCAAGTGTGGCGGTACCATCTCCGTCACCGACACCCATGAGTGGTGCCTTAAATGTTTTGGTCCTGACCACTCCATTTTGGAGTGTATGGCCTGTGCCATGATGTCCAAGAGGGGTCAACAAAACCGAGCTGCTAAGCTCAGCACCCTTTTTCCCTCCGATGCAGCCTCTGTGGCATCGAAGTCTTCCAGGCTTCGTCTTCCTCCCATGGATCTTAGGTAACTAAACATAAGTCTGGCCGGTCCTGAAAGGGTTGATCTCCTTCCAAGCATCGAGATGCCTCTGGCATTGCCCTTGAGGGTTCTGTACCAGCAAAATTGCCCCGGCAGGAGGCTTCGGCTTCCAAAGCATTATCGGGGCTCCAGGATGTTCTCGAGGCCTCAACCTCGACAGAACTACTGGTGCCATGCTCTGGGGTACCGGCTGCTTTCTCCGGTACTGATACCCAGGCATCTGCAGCGTCAATAGACCAGAGGTTCCTGGCTATTGAACGCAGTCTGGCGGCTCTCCTTGTGGCATCGACACCTTCGGAACCGCGTCAGACAATTCAACCGATACCGGCACCGACTCTGGTGCCGGTATCAGTACCAGTACCGACAGCATCGACATCGGTGTCTGCATTGCCGGCACCCAGTCATGCTATGCCTTCCGGTACAGGTACCGGTACACCGGTACCGATTCCCCCCGGCACCGACTTCGGTCGGTACGGGTATCATGCTCTACAAGAGCATCCGGACAGGAGGTACTTTGAATCCTCAGAGGAGTCTGAGGATTCTGACAGCTCCATCGGTACCGGGGCACTTCTCCCAGAGGAGCCTTCCTCTCCCAAACGTAGGATGTCTCCTCCAGAAGAGATCTCCTTTCAGGATTTTATCAGGGAGGTAGCTCGAGGTCTGTCCATTACTGTGGCTCCTGAAACAGAGCCCAGGGCAAAGGAGTTGGAGATTCTACAATATCCCAAGGCTCCTAAGGAAGCAGCTACTTTGCCTATCCGTGAGATCTTAAATGATCTCATGTTAAGAATGTGGGAAACGCCTCTTACCACCTCTCCTCACTCTCGTAGACTGGATACCATGTATCAAGTACCTCCGTGTCCTGGCTTCCAGAAGACTCAGCTTCCTCACCACACTATTGTTTTGGAATCAGCTATGAGAAGGATCAGAAGTGCAAAGAGGCATGCCTCTAATCCTCCAGGATGTGAATGTCGAACTTTGGATGCCTTTGGACGTCATACTTTCCAGGCTTCCATGCTTTCTGCCAGGATCAGTTCCCATATTTTATATATGGGAATGTTCCTATAGGATTTGGAGCTCTGGGTGCAGGACAAACTGGGCAATATCCCTTGTACAGGTGAGAACCCATTCGGCAAAAATTGGCAAGAAAAAGCCAATGAGTTGGATGCTGACAACTCCACTTTGGGTAGATTATCCAAAGCCGCAGCTGATCCTGCAAGGGAGAAATCTTTCAAGAAACCATTCTTCTCCAAAAAGAAGAGGTTTTATCCCTCTTATTCTCAGCAGGGATGTTCTGCAGGTCAACCTGCCCGGAAGAATCAGCAACCACCTAAACAAAGGAAAGTAAACACTGCTAAGCCTCAACCGTCTCAGCCTCCACAAGGCCCTTTGACTTCCATCTAGAGAACTTAGCCTTCCTGGCCCTCAACGGACCAGAACCTTCCACCATTCCAGGAAGGTTGTGTCACTTTGCCCCCAGATGGGGCAGATAACAGCAGAACATTGGACTCTCTCCATTATAAAAGAGGCGTACAAGCTTCACCTTCTCTGCATGCCCCCTACCACAGTGGTAAGACAGTTCATTTCTCAGACCTCTCTCATCAACCTGTTAGATCAAGAGGTCACTATGCTTCTTGCCCAAGGGGCAATAGAAGAGGTACCCATTCCTCAACAGGGTACAGGGTTTTACACCCCCTATTTCCTTATCCCAAAGAAAACAGGGGGAGACAGACCTATTTTAGACCTCAGAGAATTGAACAAATTCCTGTTCAAAGAGAAATTCAAGATATCTCTGGGAATGCTGCTGCCATACCTTCAGAGTCAGGATTGGCTTTGTTCTCTAGATCTCAAGGATGCGTACACTCATGTTCTCATCCATCCAACTCATAGAAAGTTCCTAAGGTTCCTTTTTCAAGGAAAGCACTACCAATACAGGGTGCTTTCTTTTGGCCTGGCCTCAGCACCAAGGGTCTTTACAAAATGCATGGCTCTGGTAGCAGCATTTCTTCGCACTCTAGGAATATTCGTCTTCCCCTACTTAGATGACTGGCTCAATCGAGCCCCATCAGAGTCAGAGGCCAGGATTTCTCTAGCTTGCACAATGCGTATCCTTCAGTATTTGGGTCTGGTCATAAACTTCCCAAAATCCAGCCTAACTCCCACTCAGTCTCTAGAGTTCATAGGAGCTTTGCTGCATACCAGAAAAGCATTGGGGAGCTCATCTGCAAGACCTCTCCACCCAAGGCACCTGGACTCCACAGGAGACTCATCTGCACATCAATCTCTTAGAGCTCAGAACAATCTTCCTTGCTCTGCGAGTGCCCTATGGAACTCTCTCCCCCCCACCCTCCATCTCAAACCCCACTACCCTAACTTCAAATGCTCTCTTAAAACTTTTGTTCTCCCTTCCCTTTGACCTTCCCCCTCCCTAGCCCTGACCCTCTTTTCCCTCCCTCTGCCCTACCTACTCTTGTCTCTATCTTTCTCTACTTTAATTGTAACTTCCTGTCCTGTTTCTGGCCTTGTGCCACTCTGTTTATACTTTTTATTGTGAACCGCTCTGCCTACTAATGAAAGGCGGTCAAGCAAATAAATGAACATGAACATGTTCCACTCCCTGCTCAGCTACAAGAAGTCCTCATTCATACAGACAATCAAGTAGCCATGTTCTGTGTGAACAAGCAGGGAGGAACAGGCTCTCTGTCGCTTTGCAACGAAGCTTTGCGACTATGGGACCTCGCCAGAGAGCATCAGTTTCATCTCCTGGCAGTGTATCTTCCAGTTATCCAAAACTCTTGGGCAGACAGACTCAGTCGAGTTCTGCTTCCACACGAATGGTCTCTACATGCAGACCAGGTGGCCAAGATTTTTCAAATTTGGAGAACCCCGGAAATAGACCTCTTGGCAAGTCTGTTGAATGCCAAACTTCCCGGTTCTGTTCCATAATTCTGGCTCAGGGCTCTCAGGCCAGGGATGCTTTCCTCCTTCACTGGGGTCAAGACTTCCTTTATGCCTTTCCACCCATTTCCCTAATTCCCAAAACCCTGTTCAAGCTTCAGAGAGACAGAGGCCGTATGATTCTCATAGCTCCACATTGGCCACGGCAAGTGTGGTACCCTCTGCTTCTACATCTCTCTCAAGCTCCCTCTCTGGAGTTAGGATCTGCTCCAGATCTCCTGTCTCAGGAGGACGGAATGTTATGGCATCCCAATCCCCAGTCTCTGCATCTCAGGGCTTGGTTGCTGAAGGCCTAGATCTGCATGATCTTAACCTTTCTCAGCAAGTAAAGGATATCCTTCATGCTTCCAGAAAACCTTCCACAAGACGCTCTTATGCTTTCAAGTGGAAAAGGTTTACCATATGGTGCTCGCAGAAGGGTCTTAGCCCCCTTGCGATACCTCTGGAATCATTACTGGAGTGTCTCCTTCATTTATCCAATGCAGAACTTAAGACTAACTCAGTGAGAGTCCATTTGAGTGCTATTGCAGCTTCTTTCAAGCCTTTAAATGGACAACCTATTTCCTCCCATCCTCTTATAGCAAGATTTATGAGAGGCCTTCTTCTAACTAAGCCTCCCATTAGGCCACCACCGGTGGCATGGGACTTAAACCTGGTTCTCCAGGACCAAGCAGGAAGTCAGTCCTCACTTATGGGTGACGTCGGCGCCGACGGAGCCCTCGCGGAGCAATTTTCCCCAGCTTTCAAAGAAAGCCTTTGGGAATTGCAGCGCGCATGCGCGGTCCTCTTCCCGCCCAAGGGTGCCATCTTAGCCAGTCTTCTTTTTTCCGCGGAGCCCTACAGACGTACCCGTCGTGTCCCCACGAAAAAGTTGATTTTTACTCATAATTTCTCTTTTTTCCTTCGGTTCGACGCCGGTCTTTTTCCCGCCCGGACTCGCGACGCCGGTCACGAGTCCTCTTCTTCTTTTTCGGTTTTTCTGACTTAGTCAGTTTCGTTTTCGGTTTTTTCCCTGGCAGCCCGGTCCTTTGACCTCGCCGGGGCCCTTTTTCCCCCGATGGCTGCCAGTGGTTTCAAGCGGTGTGGTCAGTGTGACCGAAATATGTCACTAACTGACACACACGACAATTGCCTCCGCTGCCTGGGCCCGGATCATGAAGAAATGATCTGTGGGCCCTGCGGCAAAATGTCCTCCAAAGCGTTGAGAAGTCGGCGGCATCAGCGGGATAGGATCTTCGCTGACCCCAGCCGTACCCGGACCTCGTCGGAGGCCTCCGCGTCCAGAGGTTCCAGCTCGAACCGTCGCCGGAGTTCCTCCGACAGGGGTTCTCCCTCCGGGGACCATCGACGAAAGGTGAAACCCGCGAGGGCGGCGTCGGTGGACGCTCCTGGCTCCGCGAGGGCCAGGTCGCATAGCCCCGATAGCCGTCCCGGGTCCTTGGAGAAGGAGCACCTCTCGAAGCGACCTCGCCTGGAGTCGGAGCTGCCTGCTCGGGTAAGTCCTGTGGTCCTCCTGGACTCGCCTCCGAGACCGCCGACGTCGGGCCCGACGCCGTCGGGGCCCGAGTCGGGGGCTGCTGGGTCACCTGAGCTCGGACTCAGGTTGACGGCCTTGGAGAGCAGACTGTCTGCCTTCATGGACCAGCAGCGGGCACTGCTCGCTGGCTTCGCTGGCGCCGCTGCCCCGACCGCCGGGACGTCGACGTCTAAGTCGACCCCGGAGACCGAGCCGATCCTCGAGTCCATGCGAACTCGAGTCGATCCTCGGTCGAGGTCACCCTCGGCCTCCCGTTCAGGACCGAGGTCGCCGACGCCGACTCCCTCGGCGTCGGGGCGGCAGGCGCCGCGCCCTGCCTGGGCCGACCCCACCGAGTCCTCGTCGGAGTCGGTCTGGGAGTCTGAAGAGGAAGAGTCGCCTGATTCTTTTCGGACTCGGTGTGTCCCCTCGGACTCACCTGAGTCCGAACCTCGGAAGCAGTCCCCCCGGAGGATGCCCGGTTCTCGGACTTCGTCAGGGATATGGCCAAGGCTTTGGCCTTCCCTGCGGATCCCGAGGAGGAGCCTCGAGCCGAAGAGCTCGACGCCCTCCAGTATGACTCTCCCGCCAGGGAACACTTTACTGTACCGGTTCCTCCCATGCTGGAACGACTACTCTTCCGCATGTGGGAGAGTCCGGCCTCCTCGCCGGTCCTGAGCAAGCGGGTCGATTCTATCTATCGAGTCCGCAAGAGCCCTGGCTTCCAAAAAGCACAGCTACCACACCATTCCATGGTAGTGGAATCGGCCATGCATCGTCTTAAGAGCCAGAAGATGCACTCCTCGGTGCCTCCTGGCAGGGAGGCCCGTAACCTGGATGGCCTTGGTAAGAAGTGTTTCCAGGGCTGTATGCTTGCGTGTCGTGTCCAGACCTACCAGCTATACATGGGCATGTATCTCCGAGACCTGGCTAAAGAGCTAGCCGGATTCTCCGCTGGTTTGTCCGAGGAACCCTTGCGGAGGTTCCTGGCCTTGTCCTCTGGCATTCGGGAATGCTCAAAATTCATGTCCCGAGCAGCCTATGATGGCTTTGAAGCATCGGCTCGAGTGGCCGCAGCCGGCATCGGTGCCCGCCGACAGGCTTGGCTTCAGTCATCTGACCTTGAGCCCTGGGTGCAGGACAAGTTGGTCGATGTCCCCTGCCGAGGCGACAACCTCTTTGGCAAGCCCATGGCTGAAAAGGCTGCACAAATCGAGACGGAGACTCTCACCAGGACTAGGCTTTCTAGGAAGACCTCCGCCCCTTCCCAGAAAAAGAAGGGCTCGGGAAAGAAGTCCTTTTACCCGAGAAAGGCGGCTGCCTACAAACACTACCCCCAATATCGGGCCCCTGCAGCTCCCCAACAGGGCCAGCAGGCCAAGGGACGGGGTAACGGGTCCCGTAGGCAGCAAGCCCCCAAGCCTGCACCACCAGCCCCTGCTCAGCAGGGTGGGGGCTTTTGACTCCTTAAGCATAGCCTCTCCCCCTCCGCTGGCTCCTCCCAGCACCGGAGGCCGGCTGGTTCACTTCGCCCACAGGTGGTCCAGCATCACTTCAGATGCCTGGGTGCTTCAAGTCGTAAGAGAAGGCTATCTTCTCCACTTCCACCAGGTCCCTCCCTCCTATTTCCCGGGAGAACCTCCACGACTCCCTCTGCACAGGGACTTACTCCTTCAGGAGTTAGCAGGTCTTCTACAGGAACAGGTGGTGGAACCGGTGCCCCACCACCTGAGAGGTCAAGGCTTTTATTCCAGGTACTTTCTAGTACCAAAAAGGACAGGAGGCCTCCGACCCATCCTGGACTGGCGCAACCTCCACAGGTTCCTCGTGCGGGAAAAGTTCAAAATGCTTACCCTTGGAATCCTTCTGCCCTACCTCCAGCAGGGAGATTGGCTATGCTCCTTGGATCTAAAGGATGCCTACACGCACATCCTCATCCACCCCAGCCACCGCCAATACCTAAGGTTTGTGGTGGCAGGAAATCATTACCAGTACAGAGTACTGCCCTTTGGCCTGTCCTCCGCACCGCGAGTCTTCACAAAATGTCTCGCGGTGGTGGCGGCCCATCTCCGGCTTCACGGCCTCTATGTCTTTCCGTACCTCGACGACTGGCTCATCAGAGCAGCGTCTGCTCCGGAGGTCACCAACGCCACACGCCGCACGGTGACTCTTCTGCAGTACTTGGGCTTTGTTATAAACTTCGCAAAGTCCACTTTGCTCCCCTCACAGGATCTCGAGTTCATCGGCGCAAGGCTGCACACTCCTCACGCACGAGCGTTCCTACCGCTTGACAGGGCTCAATGGCTCATGGACCTAGCCGACCGTTTTCGCAGCCAGCCCCTGGTCTCCGCCAGGCGCTTCCTGAGACTACTCGGCCATATGGCTTCCACCGTCCATGTGACCCCCAATGCCCGCCTGAATATGCGGCCTGCTCAATGGTGTCTCCGCAAGCAGTGGCAACAAGCCACAGGCGGCCTAGGAGACCTAGTGCGCGTCTCCGAGCCGCTGACCTCGTCTCTCCAGTGGTGGCTTCATCGGCCGAACCTGGTACTCGGCATGCCTTTTCAGTCACCTCAGCCGGCCCGGGTGCTGACGACAGATGCATCCCTCCTGGGCTGGGGAGCACATTGCCAAGGGGCACGTACTCAGGGCCTCTGGACCACGTGGGAGTCTGCTCAGCAGATCAACTTCCTGGAGCTCAGAGCGATCCGCCTGGCTCTCAAGGCCTTCTCCCACCTGACCTCTCACCAGTCCGTCCTTGTCCTGACGGACAATCAAGTTGCCATGTTCTACGTGAACAAGCAGGGGGGCACGGGCTCCTTCCTTCTCTGTCGGGAAGCACAGAAGCTCTGCTCTTGGGCCGTCAGTCACAGCGTTCTTCTCAAGGCAGTTTATCTCCCAGGCCAAGAAAATTGCCTGGCGGACAAACTCAGCAGGATCCTCCAGCCGCACGAGTGGCGCCTGGATCCCTTGGTAGTTCAGAAGCTCTTTCTAAAGTGGGGCCTCCCCACGATGGATCTCTTTGCCAGCCCTCTCAACCGGCAGCTTCCTCGCTTCTGCTCTCGTCAGCCGCATCCCCTTCGAGTTGCGCCAGACGCTTTTCTACTCTCATGGGCGGAGAGCCTTCTGTATGCTTTTCCTCCCATCCCGCTAGTCTCTCGAACTCTTTTCAAGGTTCTCAGAGACAAAGCTTCCATGATCCTGATCGCTCCTCGCTGGCCCAGACAGCCGTGGTTTCCACTCCTGCTGCATTTAGCGGTGGAGGATCCATTCCCTCTGGGGTTTCAACCGGATCTCCTCACTCAAGATCAGGGGTCTCTGCTACACCCCAACCTCAGATCTCTCAATCTAATGGCCTGGCTGCTGAGAGGGTAGTCCTTGCTCCCCTTCTCCTGCCGGCAGAGGTGGAAGAGGTCGTCTTAGCTTCTCGGCGACATTCTACCCGCAAATGCTACGCCCTTAAATGGCGTCGCTTTTCCGTTTGGTGTACCCAGCAGTCTCAGGATCCCTTCTCCTGCTCGGTGTCGGTGATCTTGCAGTACTTGCTCTACCTCTCTAATCTGGGACTTAAGTCCAACTCCGTCAAAGTTCACCCAGTGCTCTTTCAGCACATCATGTACCGGTGGACGGCAGACCTCTTTCCAGCGACCCTCTCGTAGCGAGGTTTCTCCGAGGTCTCCTTCTACTTAAACCACCTCTGCGCCCACCAGCGCCTGACTGGGATCTGAATGTGGTTTTGCAGCGGATCACCTGTCCGCCTTTTGAACCTATGGCTACCTGTTCTCTCCGTTTTCTTTCTTGGAAAACATTGTTCTTGATAGCCCTCACTTCCGCTAGACGCGTAAGTGAATTGCAGGCCCTCGTGTCTGATCCCCCTTACACTCGGTTCTACAAAAATAGGGTAGTCCTACGGACTCACCCAAAATTTCTTCCAAAAGAGGTCTCCCCTTTTCACATCAATCAGGAGGTGGTACTTCCGACCTTCTTTCCCAGACCACACTCCAGCCGAGCTGAAACGGTCCTCCATACCCTGGACTGTAGAAGGGCATTGAACTTCTACCTTGACCGTACGCGGGAGCACCGTAAAGCTGCTCAGCTTTTTGTGTCTTTTGACCCCAATAAATTGGGGCTCCCGGTCTCCAAGCGTACTCTGTCCATCTGGGTTGCGGACTGTATCACTTGGGCTTATGGGGCAGCCGGACTCTCCTTGGAAGGTCGAGTCACGGCTCATTGCGTTCGGGCAAAGGCTACGTCAGTGGCTTACCTCCGCTCTGTTCCGCTGGCGGACATCTGCCGGGCCGCTACTTGGTCTTCGAGCCAGACTTTTGCGGTCCATTACTGTCTCGAGAGGGAGTCCCGCAGGGACAGTGCTTTCGGACAGGCAGTCCTCCGTAATCTCTTTGAGGTTTGAGCAACTCCTACCCTCCATCCCGGATGTGGGCTACCGGTGGGTAATAATTCAGCGAAGATTCCTTCCTTCTGTGCTGCTGAGCTAGAGGGAGCTCATTTTTGTGCTTAGGGTCTCCGGTAGCCTTAAGCTTGGGAGTCCCATAAGTGAGGACTGACTTCCTGCTTGGTCCTGGAGAAAGCGTAGTTACTCACCTGTAACAGGTGTTCTCCAGGAGCAGCAGGAATCAGTCCTCACAACCCTCCCTCCTCCCCTTGGAGTTGCAATCATCTGCTTTAGTTTTTTTGCAAATTTTTATGCTGTCTTTTTTAGCTATGTCATCTGACTGGCTAAGATGGCACCCTTGGGCGGGAAGAGGACCGCGCATGCGCGCTTCAATTCCCAAAGGCTTTCTTTGAAAGCTGGGGAAAATTGCTCCGCGAGGGCTCCGTCGGCGCCGACGTCACCCATAAGTGAGGACTGATTCCTGCTGCTCCTGGAGAACACCTGTTACAGGTGAGTAACTACGCTTTCTTGGCCAGCTCATGAAGCCACCTTTCGAACCCTTAGCTACTACCTCGTTGAAATTCCTTTCTTGGAAAGTTATCTTTCTCATTGCAATCAGATCAACACGTCGCATCAGTGAGTTGCAGGCACTAGTGGCTGATCCTCCTTAAGGTTCCATCATGACAAGGTAGTCCTTAGGACTCATCCACACTTTATGCCAAAGGTGGTCTCACCTTTTCATTTGAACCAAGTCGTCTACCTGCCTGTGTTTTTTCCAAGGCCTCATGCATCAAATGCAGAAAGGAATCTGCATACTTTGGACTGTAAAAGAGCTTTAGCTTTATCTCCAGCAACAAGCAGGAATGTAGTCTTCACATATGGGTATCGTCTGTTCCGACGGAACCTGCGCGGGAATGCTCCCCAGCGTCCAATTAGGAAGCTTTTGGGAGCATCCCACAGAGCCTGCGTGCTGCCTTCCCGCCTTTTCCAACTGCCTCTCTCCAGTTCTTCGTTTTCCGTGGAGCCAGCAGGTCGGGTTCCTGTCACCGCAGAAAACCTTTTCCTCTTTTTTGTGGTCGCGTCTGCCTTCCTCGACGCTTTACCGGTACTGCCAGTTTTTCTTTCTTTTCTTTAAAAAAAAAAAAAAAATCTTAGTACTTTTTTCCCATTTTTTCAGGTGCACGCGCCATTTTGGGCCTTAGGCCCAAGATTTTTTCCACAATGGAAAAACCCTCTTCGGGTTTTAAAAAGTGCACCAAGTGTGGCAGAACCATCTCTGTCACCGACACCCATGAGTGGTGTCTGAAATGTTTAGGTCCTGACCATTCCATCTCGGAATGTATGGCCTGTGCCATGATGTCCAAGAGAGATTGACAGAACCAAGCTGCCAAGCTCAGTACCCTGTTTCCCTCTGATGCAGCTTCGGTTGCATCGATGTCTTCCAGGGCTTCGTCTTCCTCCCGTGGATCTCAGGTAACTAAACATAAGTCTAGCCGGTCCTCAAAGGGTATAATCTCCCTCTAAGCATCGAGATGCCTCTGGCGTTGCCCTTGAGGATTCTGCACCTGCAAAATTGCTCCGGCGGAAGGCTTCGGCTTCCAAAGCATTATCGGGGCTCCAGGACGTTCTCGAGGCCTCGACCCCAGCCAGAACTACTGGTGCCATGCTCTGGGGTACCGGCGGTCTTCTCCGGTACCGACATCCAGGCATCGGCAGCGTCGATAGACCAGAGGGTCCTGGATATTGAATGCAGTCTGGCGGCTCTCCTTGCGGCATCGACACCCTCGGAACCGTGTCAGACAGTTCAACTGGTACCAGCACCGACTCCAGCACTGGTATCGATACCGGTACCGACAGCATCGGCATCGACATTGGCATCCGCATTGCCGGCACCCAGTCATGCGATGCCTTCCGGTACCGTTACACCGGTACCGATTCCCCTCGGTACCGACTTCGGTCAGTACGGGTATCGGGCAATTCAAGAGCATCCCGACAGAAGGTACTTCGAGTCCTCAGAGGAATCTAAGGATTCTGACAGTTCTGTCGATGCGGGAATACTTCTCCCAGAGGGGCCTTCCTCCCCTAAACGCAGGATGTCTCCTCCAGAAGACATTTCCTTTCAGGATTTTATTAGGGAGGTGGCTCGGGGTCTGTCCATTACTGTGGCCCCTGAAACAGAGCCCAGAGCAAAGGAGTTGTAAATTTTACAATATCCTAAAACTCCTAAGGAGACAGCTACCTTGCCCATCCATGAGATCTTGCATGATCTCATGCTAAGAATGTGGGAGACACCTCTCACCACCTCTCCTCACTCTCGTAGACTGGATACTCTGTATCAAATCCCTCCTTGTCCTGGTTTCCAGAAAACTTGGCTTCCTCACCACTCTATTGTAGTGGAATCAGCTATGAGAAGGATCAAGAGTGCAAAGAGGCATGCCTCTAATCCTCCAGGACGTGAGTGCAGAATTTTGGATGCTTTTGGACGTTGTGTCTTCCAAGCTTCCATGCTTTCTGCCAGGATCAATTCCTATAGTCTATATATGGGAATGTTCCTGAAGGAAGTCACAGGAGATTTAGAGGCTTTGAGCCCTCTTCTTCCTGAGGATAGAAGGCAGGATTTTCTCACATTGGTCAAACATGCCCAGGATGTTTCTAAATTTGTCAACCGTGCAGCTTTTGACTGTTTTGAGTGCATAAGCAGAACCTCTGCCATTGCCATAGGTGCACGTAGAATTGCTTGGCTCCAGGCATCTGATCTGGAGCTCTGGGTACAAGACAAACTGGGAAATATTCCTTGTACTGGTGAGAACCTGTTTGGTAAAGATTGGCAGGAAAGGGCCAATGAGTTGGATGCTGACAACTCCACCTTGGATAGATTACACAGGTACACTAAAAAAATTTTTTTTTAAACTGCCTCTAATGTTTCGATTGATTTTTACGTTTTTTGGTGCGCTGAATCCAAATCTGGTAACCAATTTGCTCCATCACGTACAGATTTTTTGCTACATTGGGTTAGCAGTTTGAGGTGAACGTTTCAGATTGAGTGCGATCGAGATAAAAGTTTCTTGGATGAATTCTTTATACTAATTGTTTAGTAGTTATTCAAATAAGAATAAAGAAAATTGTAACAAGGCAGCACATAAGAATAGAGTAATGTCAACAAAACACACTGTGATGGTAGCAAAATTGTCTGCACTTAAAACAGCCACATACATATGCACAAACATTGAGCATATAAGAGCGAGGTTAGACACAAAGCAAAGCAAAGAAATGTGCAAAAAATGTTGTACAGGTATGTATGTAAGAATAGAAAACGCAAACCGCACCATTGCAATACATGAAGACAAACACCCGATGGTGTGAAAATAAAATTCTAATAAATGAGATCCGACACTGTGGTAATAACTAGCAAATTTTTATTTCAAAGTTTAGTAAAAACACGATATTTGTCAACACAGTTTAGATTTTAAAGTCATTCTTGGGTCAATCAATCTCCTGGTGGGCCCGTTTCTTCTTCTTCCCCCGAATGCTTCTCTTGGTGCGCTGCTTGGCGTATTTTTCATCTGGGGTTTCCCGCAGCAGCAACCAGCAGAAATCAGCCATCATAGTGGTGTTCCATCTTCCTTGGTACCTTCTCTCTGCGTCCTTGATGTCCTGGTGAAACCTTTCACCTTGTTCTTCACTGTACGCCCCCAGGTTTTCGGGAAAGTAGTTCACATGGGAGTGCAAGAAATGGACTTTCAGGCTCATGTTACAGCCTTGTTCTTTGAAGGCATTGAGCATCCTGGCAACAATATCCTTATAGTTCTCATCCCGCCTGTTCCCCAAGAATTTGAGAACAACATCCTTGAAGGAATCCCAGGCTTCTTTTTCCTTCTCAGACATCGTTTCAGCGAATGCTCCATCTGAAATGAGTTTCCTTATATCAGGGCCAACAAACACTCCTTTCTTTAGCTTTGCTTCAGAAAGTCGGGGGAACTTTGAGCAAAGGTACCGAAAGCACTCACCATCTTTTGGAAGGGACTTGATGAATTGCTTAATGAGACCCAACTTAATGTGGAGAGGTGGTAATAGAATTTTATCACGACGTACCAAGCTCTCATGAAGAACATTTTTCTCACCGGGTCTCAAATACTCCCGAATTGGCCAGTCTTTTTTCCCCCAGTGTAGGTCGCGGGCCCGGCTATCCCACAAGCAAAGGAAGCAGGGATATTTGGTGAAACCGGATTGCTGCCCTAATAGCATGGATAGAATTTTAAAGTCTCCAGAAATCATCCACTTATGCTCATCATAACGAATCTTCTGAAGAATCAGGGCCAAATTCTCGTATTTTTCTTGGAGAATAACAGAGTGAGCAATAGGAACTGAAGCGAATGTGTTGCCATTATGAAGAAGAACACCTTTTATGCTGTCTTTTGACGAATCAATGAACAGCCGCCATTCAGCAGGATCATACTTGAGTTTAAACTTTCCATCACTCCGTATATATCGTTGCAAAATACCAAATCTTCCTCTTTGCTGAAATACTTCAAAAATTGTGTCTCGCGGTTGCGGTACCAATAAAAAGTTGTTCCTGGTGACAATAGATTTTTCTGTTTAAGCCGAGAACCTAGCAGTTGGGCAGCATCTTTTGGGAGTCCTAAATCCCGGACTAAATCATTCAATTCAGCTTGAGAGAAAAGTTCAGGTTTCGGATCTGGTTCAGTTTCAAACTCGGAAGTACTGGACTCATCAGGAAAAGCCATCTGATGAGTCTCATCATGATCAGAACCGTCCACACAAATATGATCCAAAGATTTTGGTGGTTCAGGCACAGGTACTTCGTTGCTATGAGGCATAGGCCTAATTGCTGAGGGAAGGTTGGGGTAACTTATTACGTTCTTATTTTTTAAGTTGCATCCCTTCACAATGCAAGAGCAAAAATAGCAGTCACTGCTGTGGTCTCTTTGTTCACGCCACATCATAGGTATTCCAAAATGAAATGCTTGTTTTTTACCTTTCATCCATAAGCGTAGATCTTCCTCACATGTCTTGCACACTTTGTGAGGAGCCCACGGTTTGTCTTGATCGCCTAACTTCAAACCGAAATAGGCGAAATATACTTTTTTAATAAATGCAGAAATGTTCCTCTGCCGCTTTTTCACGGTATATTCCCCACAAATAAAACAAAAACTGTCCGGAGAGTTGACGCAACCTCTGGCTCTGTGAGCCATCACAAATACACAGCACTGCAAACTACAACTGTAGTGAACCACTTCGGAATAAAGCTGGATTACGACTGAGCAAACAAAAGGTAATAATGAACTTGCAAGAAACTGAAATTTGACAGGAACGTTCATGTCGCAACCACCGTGTTTGAGCGAGCGAACGAGGCGAGGCAAACAGGAAAGAACATGCGCCAGCGCGAGTACTGGATTTAGCCCCCGCCTCCCAATTGTCCTGTTAATGTATAAAATGAATACAAAACACTCTAAAATATCATGAGGGAGTGTTTCTAGTTAGTTAACCATTACAACCTCTATTTTGGGCCAAGAAAATAAACTGCAGTCGGCTAAAAAGAAATTATGTGAACATTCCTTATATGGGTAAGAAATCTAATTTTGCAAGAAAACGTGACGTGATGGAACATTTTGGCTATTTTTCCTGGATTCAGCACCCCAAAATCTATAGGAATCAGTTGCAAAACTGGAGGCAGTTTTTTGGTAGTGTACCTGTGTTATCCAAGTCCACAGTTGATCCTGCAAGAAAGAAATCTTTCAAGAAACTATTCTTTTCTAAAAAGAAGAGATTTTATCCTGCTTATTCTCAGCAGGGACGTTCTGCAGGTCAACCTGTCCAGAAAGGTCAGCAACCACCCAAACAAAGGAAAGTAAAGACTGCTAAGCCTCAACCGTCTTCAGCAGTCTCAGCCTCCACAAGGCCTTTGACTTTCAGCTAGAGAACGTAGCCTTCCTGGCTCTCAATGGACCAGAGCCTTCCACCATTCCAGGAAGGTTGTGCCATTTTGCCCCCAGGTGGGGGTAAATAACAGCAGAGCATTGGACACTCTCCATTATAAAAGAGGGGTACAAGCTTCGCTTTCTGTGCATGCCCCCACCCACAATGGTAAAACAGTTCAATTCTCAAACCTCTCTCATCAACCTGTTAGATCAAGAGGCCACCATGCTTCTTGCCCAAGTGGCAATAGAAGAAGTACCCATCCATCAACAGGGTACAGGGTTTTACTCCCCCTATTTCCTTATCCCAAAGAAAACGGGGATACAGACCTATTTTAGACCTCCAGAGAATTGAACAAATTCCTGTTCAAAGAGAAATTCAAGATGATTTCTCTAGGAACTCTGCTGCCGTACCTTCAGAGTCAGGATTGGCTTTGTTCTGTAGATCTCAAGGATGCTTACACCCATGTTCTCATCCATCCAACTCACAGAAAGTTCCTTCGGTTCCGTTTTCAAGGGAAGCACTACCAATACAGGGTGCTTCCTTTCGGCCTGGCCTCAGCACCAAGAGTGTTCACGAAATGCATGGCTGTGATAGCAGCATTTCTCCACACTCTAGGTATATTCCTTTTCCCCTACTTAGACGACTGGCTCATTCGATCCCCAACAGAATCAGAGGTCAGGACTTCTCTGTCCTGCACAATGCATATCCTTCAGTATTTGGGTCTGGTCATAAACATCCCAAAATCCAGTCTAACTCCCACTCAATCTCTAGAGTTCATAGGAGCTGTCTTGGATACCAAAAAAGCAAGGACCTATCTTCCCCAGGCACGTTGCCTTCGCATGGTGCAGTTAGCTTCTCAAGCAGTGCTAAAACCTCATCTCACTGTCCGAGAAATGCTACATCTGCTAGGCCACATGGCATCTACCATGCATGTGGTTCCTTATGCTCGCCTCCATGTGAGAGCAGCCCAGTGGACTTTATCCACTCAGTGGACCTAGGCATCAGGATGCCTGTCAGACAAAATAGCGAACACAAATCATCTTATTTTGTCCCTCCAAGAGTTGAGGTCTACTCAAAACCTGTTGCGGAGGTCCCCATTTCAACAGCCCCTGCCCCAGGCATCTCTCACAACAGATGCTTCACAAACGGGTTGGGGAGCTCACCTGCAAGACCTCTCCACCCAAGGCACCTGAACTCCACAGGAGACTCATCTACATATCAATCTCTTGGAGCTCAGAGCAATCTTCCTTGGTCTTCGAGTGTTCCACACCCTGCTCCAGCTACAAGACAGTCCTCATTCATACGGACAATCAGGTAGCCATGTTCTACGTGAACAAGCAGGGTAGAACGGGCTCTCTTTCGCTTTGCAATGAAGCTTTGCGACTGTGGGCCCTCGCCAGAGAGCATCAGATTCATCTCCTGGCAGTGTATTTTCCAGGCATACAAAACTCTTGGGCAGACAGACTCAGTCGAGTTCTGCTTCCACACGAATGGTCTCTACATGTAGACCAGGTGACCAAGATTTTTCAAATTTGAGGAACCCCGGACATAGACCTCTTTGCAAGTCCGTTGAATGCCAAACTTCCCCGGTTCTGTTCCAGAATTCTGGCTCAGGACTCTCAGGCCAAGGATGCTTTCCTCCTTCACTGGGGCCAAGACTTCCTTTATGCCTTTCCACCCGTTCCCTTAATTCCCAGGACCCTATTCAAGCTTCAGAGAGACAGAGGCCGTATGATTCTCATAACTCCACATTGGCCTTGGCAAGTGTGGTACCCTCTGCTTCTATATCTCTCTCAAGCTCCCTCCCTGGAGTTAGGGTCTGCTCCAGATCTCCTATCTCAGGAGAACGGAATGTTGTGGCATTCCAACCCCCAGTCTCTGCATCTCAGGGCTTGGTTGCTGAAGGCCTAGATCTCCATGGTCTTAACCTCCCTCCGCAAGTAAAGGATATTCTTTATGCTTCCAGGAAGCCTTCCACAAGACGCTCTTATGCTTTCAAGTGGAAAAGGTTTACCTTATGGTGTTCGCAGAAGGGTCTTAACCCCCTTGCGGTGCCTCTGGAATCATTACTGGAGTATCTCCTTCATTTATCCAATGCAGGACTTAAGACTAACTCAGTGAGAGTCCATTTGAGTGCTATTGCAGCTTCTTTCAAGCCTCTAAATGGACAACCTATTTCCTCTCATCCTCTTATAGCAAGATTTATGAGAGGCCTTCTGCTAACTAAGCCTCCCATTAGGCCACCACCTGTGGCATGGGACTGAAACTTGATTCTTGGTCAGCTCATGAAGCCACCTTTCGAACCCTTAAGCTACTACCTCATTGAAATTCCTTTCTTGGAAGGTTATCTTTCTCGTTGCAATCACATCAGAACGTCGCATCAGTGAGTTGCAAGCACTAGTGGCTGAACCACCTTATACAAGGTTCCATCATGACAAGGTAGTCCTTAGGACTCATCCACACTTTATGCCAAAGGTGGTCTCGCCTTTTCATCTAAACCAAGTGGTCTACCTACCTGTGTTCTTTCCAAGGTCTCATGCATCAAATACAGAAAGGAATCTTCATACTTTGGACTGTAAAAGAGCTCTAGCCTTTTACTTACAAAGAACACAGCAACATAGAAAGTCCTCTCAACTCTTTGTTGCTTTTGATCCTTCTCATTTGGGACTTCCAGTCTCCAAGAGAACACTGTCAAACTGGATTGCTCAGTGTATTTCCTTTGCCTATCAGAGTAAGAATCTTCCTCTGGAGGGCCATGTCACAGCTCACAATGTGAGAGCCATGGCAGCTTCAATGGCTCATCTACACTCTGTGTCTATCGACGACATCTGTCGAGCAGCCACCTGGGCCTCTGTTCATACCTTCACAGCCCATTACTGCTTGGACAAGGACTCCCGCCAGGATGCCTTGTTTGGTCAGGCTGTTCTCCAACACCTGTTCCATACCTAATCAACTCCTACCCACCATCCCTGGTTGGATGCCAGAGATCCATGGGAGGAAGTGGAGCCCTTTCTCAGGGACACACAACTTCTGGGGTTTCTCCCTGGCATCTAAAGCTAGGGAGTCCCCATATGTGAAGACTACATTCCTGCTTGTTCCTGGAGATAGCATAGTTACTCACCTGTAACAGGTGATCTCCAGGAACAGCAGGAATTTAGTCTTCACAACCCACCCACCTCCCCTAGGAGTTGTATCTCTGTCTTTCTCTTTCCCTCTCTCTCTCTTTGTCTCAGCTTTAAAACTCAACTGGAGAGAGGCAGTTGGGAAGGGCGGGAAGGCAGCACCCAGGTGCTGTGGGATGCTCCCAAAAGCTTTCTAATTGGACGCTGGGGAGCGTTCCCACGCAGGCTCCGTCGGTACCGACGATACCCATATGTGAAGACTAAATTACTGCTGTTCCCGGAGATCACCTGTTACAGGTGAGTAACTGTGCTTTACCCATCAACCACAGGGTATGTTTACTAAGCAGCGATAGCGGCTTCCGTGAGATATCGGATTCAATGGGGCCACAGCTCCAATATCGCACGGAAGCTGCTACCGCTAATTAGTAAACATACCCTAATGTTTGTGTGAAATTTTTAGAATTTATTTTGTCTGGAATTATTGCATTCATCTAAATTATTCATTAGTTCTATTAGGTTACACCCCAGATTAGTAAACTTTTCTTTTTTTTTCTCTTTTTTTTTTTTTTTTGAAAATACTTTTTATTGAATTAAATCAAAGTAAAACACAATAATGTACTATTATAGAAAATACAGAAAAAAAATATAGTCCACATCTAGGGGAGTGGAGGTGATTAAAGAAAACCAAGACAGGAAATACACAATATACCACTTACAGAAAATAAAGGAGCACTGCCCGTAAAATATATAAAGCTCTAATTACTTTGCTTACAGATCTAAAGAACACAATTACTGCTTCAAGGGAGCCTGATGAACAATAAAAGATTCTAAAGATGAAGTCTCATAGAAAACATATTTGGTGCCCTCTAAAACTACCACACATTTACAAGGAAATTTAAGGAAAAAGGATGCACCGAGAGCTAAGACACGAGGCTTTAAAGTTACAAAAAGCCCTGCGCCTGAGCTGCATTTGTCTAAAGACATCAGGAAAGATGTTTATCTTAGCACCACAAAATACAGCATTCTTACTGGCAAAAAACAAACGCATAACAGAATTCTTATCTGCCTCAGACACAAAAGATACAAGAAGTGTAGCTCGCGAGGAAATTAAATCTTGAGAGCATTCTATAAATTCAGATACATTTAAAGAACTTTTCTTTAAGATGTGTCTTGAAATTAAAAAAAAATGGTTCAACTTCTGCGAGTTAGTATTTGGTTCTGGATTTTTATAGTAAAATTCAGATATGTACATCTACTGAATATTTAAGGGAATATATTTTTTTTTCTTTTCAGTATGAAGGAAGTGTTGAAGAAAACACAGCAAATGTGGAGATACTACGCATGAAAGTCTTTGACAAGGATGAAGAACACACTGATAACTGGTTGGCAAATTTCACAATTATTTCTGGAAACGAAGGTGGCCACTTCAGAATAGACGTAGATTCTGCAACCAATGAGGGAATTTTGGTGCTGGAGAAGGTAACTGGTTGGTTGCATGTTTTCCTGAGATTCTTAATGGAACATGGATAGATATTGGGCAAAGGGGCATTCTTCTCTATGAACCTCTAGAAGAACTGAACTATCTTAAACCAAATCGATATAAGAAGACTAGGGGACATGCAGTGAAACCCGCTTAAGACAGTGTACAGTGTAACCCGCTTAAGACTAATAAGAGAAAATATATTTTCACTCAACGGGTAATCAAACTCTGGAATTTGTTATCCGAGGATGTAGTTAAAACTGTTTGTATAGCTGGGTTTAAAAAAGGTTTGGACAGGTTCCTGGAAGAAAAGTCCATAAACCATTATTCAAGAGTACCCAGGAAATCCACTGCTTAACACAGGACGAGCATTGTGGAACCTGTCTCTTTTGGGAAACTGCAAGGTACATGTGACCTAGATTGGCCACTGTTGGAAACGGGATACTGGGCTTGATGGACCTTGCTCTGACCCAGTATGACATTTCTTATGTTCTTAATTAACTGATAGTCTGGTTTGCGTGTTTTAACAAGGTAAACTTGCTTGTGTAGCTTATTTTTTTCAGAGTTTTGCCAGGCATCCAGAATGGAAGAAAACGTTTTTGAAATGGGGAGGAGGGATTCTAATTCTGGCTTAAACCAGAAAAAAAAATCCCTTGCATTTAGCTGAATAGTCTTTTATTTCTGTGTCATCTACCGAAATGATGACTGCAGTTGATGAACATAGCTCTTGTCATGTGGTGCCTGAATGCTTGGGTCATTGGTTGCCTTCATGTATATATTTGTTTCCCCTAATCCTCAAGACAAACATTTAAGTATATTTGTGTGTTTCATTCTAAATCATTCTTGTTTCTTGAAGTTTAATAGAGCAGATTTAATGACCTGTCCACTGCTGCTGCTTGTCCTGCTGCTTCCTCTTCTTTGGAAGAGATTTGTTCATTGATATTATTTAGACCTTTAAATACTTAGGGTATCTACCCTGTCCCTCCTCTCCTCCAGTGTGTACATATTTAGGTCTTCAAGTCTTTTCTCTTGTCTTCTGGCGCAGGCACAAAATTATTTTGGTCGCCTTCTTCTGAACAGTTTCCAGCCTTTTTATATCTTTTGCAAGATATGGTCTCCAAAACTGAACACAATGTTTCAAGTGAGGCCTCAACAGCGACTTGTACAGTGGCATTAGGACCTCTTCCTTTCTGCTGGTAATTTCTCTCTGTATGCAACCCAGCATCTTTCTGGCTTTTGCCCATCACCTTGTCACACTGTTTCACCACCTTGAGATCCTCAGAAACAATCACTCCAAGGTCCTTCTCCTGGTCCATGTACACCAACCTCTCGCCTCCTATCACATACAATTCCCTTGGATTTCTGCTTCCCAAGTGCATGACACTGCACTTCTTCACATTAAATCTTGACTGCCAAGCATTATATCATTCTTCCAGCTTTTGTAGATATTTCCTCATGTCATCCACTCCTTCAGAGGAGTCCACTCTGTTGCAAATTTTTGTGTCATTTGCAAAAAGACAGACTTTTCCATTCACTCCTTCAGTAATATCACTCAAATACATTGAACAGTACCGGTCCTTTCATCCAAGTGAGTTCCATTTACCATCACCTTCTGTCAGTCAGTCAAACAATTTCTGATCCAGTTCACCACCTTGGGACCCATCCCCAAGCTGTTGAGTTTATTGATAAGCCTCCTATATGGAACAGTATCAAAGGCTTTGCTGAAATCTAGGTAGATCACATCCATCGCATGCCCTTGATCTAGTTCTCTGCTCGTTCTGTCAAAGAGCTCAATCAGATTTGTTTGGTAAAACCATGTTGCCTCAGATCATACAAAGGACGATCATACCAATCTATTTGTTTCTAGAAAATCCACTATTCCTTAGCGTCCCTCTAGTCCAGTCCCGGAACCATAGAGTTGTCAACCTCCTCTAGCAGCTTTGGAGACTGAAATACATCATCGCTTTGCTGGCACCAGTATAAGTAGGCAAGGACCGCCCCCTCTCACCAGTACTTTCAGTCTCCAAGCAGCTGAAGGAGATTCTGGGCCTGCTTCTGGGCTCAGTTAGGGATATAGGCAGAGCTAAATAGAATACATTTACCTTTTCACTTTGACTTTATTTTTATTGATTTGCCCTTTTGGGTTTGTTATTGCAGGCGCTGTGTGACTGGTGCAGGAGATTTCTTCCTCTGGCTCCATTTGTCCCCCCTCCTTTCCCCCCTCCCTCCTCTTACTTTTCCTCTGACTTTACATTTTTCTTTATTTGCCCCATTGTTTTAAACGAGCACCAGGATATTTCTGTGGCTTCCTGCTCCCGAACCCACTTGGAAGGGTGAGGAGCAGGTTGCAGGCTAACAGCAGTGGCCCCGAGTGGGCAGGGCAGCTGACAGATTGCTGCTAGTGTTGGAGCTGAAGCCACAGGCAGGCTGAGCTCCAGCGAGGCTGCTGCATCTCTCCCTCTCTCCTTCACCTCTTCTTGCTGTGGTGAGTAGAAGGGGTTATTTCTCTATTTTTTGGGGTCCCCCCTTTGGGGTTAGCAGGGGGGGTGCCTAGGTTTGCCTTTTAGTCCTCTCGGGGTGGCCTGTCGCGTGGTTTTTCGGCGGGAATCGGCAGCGGCGGCCATTTTGAATAAATCCCGATTTTAATTTTTGCTTTTAATTTGCTTTTTCTGGGCTTTCTAACCCTCGTTTTGGCTGCAGACCACCTGGGTTTGGCTGGGGGGTGTCTTAGCAGCATAGTTTGTGAAGAATTTAAAAAAAAAAAAAAAAAAGTTACTTTTAAACAGGGGTTTTCCTGGCTTCAGCCTCACAAGCTTTCTTTTTGCTGGGCTGTGCTGCGGACCCACGGGCAGGGGGTGGCAGGAGAGCTTCCCTCTGAGTATGCCTGCGAAGCCCCGCTGTGTGGTTTGTGGGGCTAAGCGAGGTTTGCTGACAGGGTCCAGCGTGTGTGGGTCCTGCACTCTGGCTTCCAATGTTATGGAAGCTGCGGCTCCTTCTCCGGCTATCGCAGGAGAGGAGGTTCCGCTAGGGGAAATGCCAGCTTTACCTCCGACTCTGGATTTTCAGGGGTCGGAGTCTTCCCCTGGGGAGGGGTCCTCGGCTTCGCAGGGTCAGACTTCGGTGGCCCTTGCCCCGGGGATTCCGCCAGATTTTTTCTCTCTCATGCAACAAGCCTTTGCGCGCCTGCAACCTGGCTTAGTCTCTTCGGCTCGTGCTCCGGAGGGGCTTAAGCGTACGTGGCCCCTGCCTCGGACGGAGGACGGCGCTCCTCCTGTGAAACTGGCCAGGGGGTCCGCGGAGGAGGGGTCTCCGTCTCCCCTGGGGGACAACCTCGGGGCGGAGGACGGGGATCTGGATGACTCCTCCGGTGGGGAGCTCGAGGAGGGAGAGTTACCTGACGCGGAGCAGCATAGTCGGCTCGTCAGGGTGTTTCGGAGGGAAGAGCTTCCGGCCTTGATTGCCGAGACTCTCAAAACGTTGAATATGCCGGCGACGGCGTCAGAGGATGCTCTGGAGGATCCTCTGCTCCAGGCGGTGCGAAAGTCTCAGTGGGTCTTTCCTCTGCATAGAGTCTTTAGAGGGATGATTCAGGAGGAGTGGGACTCGCCCGAATCGGCGCTACGGGGCTCTCGGGCCTTGTCGCGCCTTTATCCGTTGTCGGATCAGGATAGGGAGCTTTTTCGGTCTCCCAAGGTGGATGCGGCGATATCAGCAGTCACTAAGAAGACTACGATACCGGTTGAGGGCGCCGCGGCCTTGAAAGATGTGCAGGATAGGAAGTTGGATACCCTGTTGAAGCAGGTGTTTGATGTATGTGCCTTCTCTATGCAAGCCGCCGTGGCGGGGGCTTGGGTTGCAAGAGGTTGCTTGCGCTGGTCCCAGCGATTGCAGGGCGATGTCGGGACAGCGCAGGTAGAGGATGCGGCGCGTTTGGAGTCGGGAGCCGCCTATTTGTCGGACATTCATTATGATCTCATCCGTAGTGGGGCTAAGTCAATGGCCTTTGTGGTGGCGGCGCGCTGGTATTTATGGTTGCGCAATTGGGCGGCCGATAGTTCCTCCAAAGCTCGTCTTAGTAAACTTCCCTTTCGGGGGAAGTTGTTGTTTGGTGAGGATTTGGAAAAGCTGGTTAAGGATCTCGGTGAGTCTAAGGGAGGCCGGCTTCCGGAGCATAAACCAAAGCTGGTCAGGGCTGCCTCTGGCTCTCGAGCTGCCCCTAGGGATTTTCGCCGTTTTCGGGCGACTCGTTTTGGTCTGCCCCAGCGGGGTCGGTTCCTGACTCGAAACCATGGGTTTCGTGGCTTCAGAGGAGCCGGCAGAGGCTTCTCCACCTTTCCTTCCGCCTCTGGTAAAAAGCCCCAATGAGATGAGGCGGGCTCAGGTGGCGGTAGTTCCCGTAGGAGGGCGGTTGCGGGAGTTCTACCCTGCCTGGGTCCACCTTACGTCAGATCAGTGGGTTCTGGAGGTAATTCGGGAGGGCTACGCTCTCGAGCTCCATTGTCCCGTCTTAGATTCCTTTGTTCTTTCGCCCTGCAGTGCTCCGCTCAAGCGGAGGGCCGTCTGCGAAACATTGCAGCGATTGCTGCGCCTCAGGGCCGTCTTTCCGGTGCCGGAGGACCAGTACGGTTCCGGTCGGTACTCTATCTATTTCGTGGTGCCGAAAAAGGAGGGGTCCTTTCGGCCTATCCTCGATTTAAAAAGGGTAAATCGGTGCCTCCGGGTAACTCACTTTTGCATGGAGACCCTTCGATCTGTCATAGCGGCCGTCCGGCAGGGGGAGTTTCTGACTTCGCTCGACCTCACGGAGGCCTACCTGCATATTCCGGTTCGGAAAGAGCACCAGTGCTACCTGCGCTTTGCGGTTCCTATGGGGCATTTTCAGTTTCAGGCGTTGCCTTTCGGTCTGGTGACGGCGCCGCGCACGTTCACAAAGGTCATGGTCGTGGTAGCGGCGGCTCTTCGCAAAGAGGGGGTGCTTGTGCATCCCTATCTAGACGATTGGTTAATTCGGGCAAAGTCTTGGGCGGAGAGTGCGAAGGCCACCGCCAAGGTGGTTCGGTTGCTACAGAGTCTTGGCTGGGTGGTCAACTTTGCAAAGAGCAGGTTGACTCCCTCGCAGTCGTTGGAATACCTGGGGGCGCGCTTCGAGACGCTCCGAGCGAGAGTGTTCTTGCCGGATCAGCGGGCGCGAGCGTTGCGGGAGCTGGTGCGCCGTTTTCTCCGGCAGCCTGCGCCCACGGCGTGGCAGTATCTCCAGTTGCTCGGCACGATGGCAGCGACAATCGAGGTAGTGCCCTGGGCCAGAGCGCATATGCGGAAACTTCAGAGCGCGCTCCTCCGGCGTTGGTCTCATCAGCGCGATGCGTTGTCTCGGCGTTTGATCTGTCCCCTGGTGGTCCGTCGGGATCTTCGGTTGTGGTTGCGCCCGGAGAATCTTACCGCAGGCATGCCCTTGGAGCCCCCGTCCTGGAAGCTGCTGATCACGGATGCCAGCCTTCTGGGGTGGGGGGCGTGCTGCGGGGACGCGTATGCCCAGGGTCTGTGGTCGATGGTGGAGAAGGAATGGTCCATCAATCGGTTGGAGATGCGAGCGGTGTTCCTGGCTCTGCAGGCATTTCGGGAGACTCTTGCACGGCAGGCGGTTCGGGTTCTCTCGGACAATGCGACCACAGTCGCTTACATCAATCGGCAGGGCGGCACCGGCAGCGTGGCGTTGGAGCAGGAGGCGGCTCATTTGCTAGTTTGGGCCGAGTCGCATCTGCAGTGTCTGTCGGCACAGCACGTGGCAGGCGTAGAGAACGTAGCGGCCGATTTTCTGAATCGCCGAAGGGTGGACCCGGGAAAGTGGGTCCTTCACCCCGAGGTCTTCGCGCTTCTGGTCCGGCGCTGGGGGATTCCCCTAATGGATCTCATGGCGACCTTCCAATCGGCTCAGGTGGATCACTTTTTCAGCAGACGGCGAGAACGGATGTCGGAAGGGCTCGACGCCCTGGCTCAGCCCTGGCCGCAGGAGGTGTTGCTCTGTTTTCCCACCTTGGGCGCTGATAGGCCGGGTAGTGCAGCGCATAGAGCGTCATCGGGGCCTCGTGGTGCTGGTGGCGCCTGATTGGCCCAGGCGACCGTGGTACGCGGATTTAGTCCGACTGTTAGCGGATCGCCCGTGGAGGCTCCCTCAGCGAGCCGATCTCTTGACTCAGGGCCCGCTGTGCATGCCCCAGGTAGCTCGGTTCTCGCTTACGGCATGGCTCTAGAGAGGGCTCGGATGACCGCTAAGGGTTATTCGCCGGCGGTCGTTTCGACCTTGCTGAGGGCTCGTAGACGATCGACTTCTTTGGCGTACATTCGCGTCTGGCGCATCTTCGAGGCTTGGTGTTCAGAGCGTACCATCCGTCCATTGGGAGCTTCCGTGCCGCAGATCCTTTCATTCTTGCAGGATGGTGTGGATAAGGGTTTGGCGGCTAGTTCGTTGCGTGTGCAGCTTGCTGCCCTTTCCTGTTACCGCGGGAAGGTGCAGGGTCAGTCTCTCTCGGGGCCCACGCGGATGTCCGGCGGTTTTTGAGGGCAGTGTTGCTCATGCGGCCGCCTCGGCGTTGTGCTGTTCCTCCGTGGGATTTAAATTTGGTTTTGGAGGCCTTGCTGGCTCCCCCGTTTGAGCCATTGTCTACTGCTTCGCTAAAAGACCTCACATTGAAAACGGTGTTCTTGGTGGCGATTTGCTCGGCTAGAAGGATCTCGGAGCTACAGGCCTTGTATTGTAGGGAGCCCTTTCTCTCTTTTACCGACCACAAGGTGGTTCTCCATACCGTTCCGGCGTTCTTACCCAAGGTGGTGTCCGCGTTTCATGTTAACCAGGTAGTCTCCCTTCCAGTGTTCTCCGATCGCGATGGGGCCAGACCGGGGGGTCGGTTGCGGCTGTTGGATGCCCGCAGGGTTCTCAAGAAGTATCTCGCCCGGACGGCGTCCTTCCGGCGGTCTGATCGACTTTTTGTGGCGTTTGGGGGTCCGCGTAAGGGAGAAGCGGCGGCAAAGTCCTCTATTTCCCGCTGGTTGAAGGAAGCTATCGCATCTGCTTACCTCTTGAAGAGCAAGTTGGTTCCGCTGGGTCTTCGGGCTCATTCCACTTGGGCGCAGGCGGCATCTTGGGCGGAGTTCAGTCTGGTCCCGGTGGCCGACATCTGTAGGGCGGCGACTTGGTCGTCCTTGCATTCCTTTGCTAAGCATTACCGCTTGGATGTTTTGTCAGCGGAGGATGGGCGTTTTGGCTCGGCGGTGCTTCAGGCTGGGCTGGCTTGTCCCTCCCGTTGATGTGCACTGCTCTGTTACATCCTCTATGGTTCCGGGACTGGACTAGAGGGACGCTAAGGAAGGGTAAATTAGACTTACCTGCTAATTGTTGTTCCTTGCGGAACTCTAGTCCAGTCCCGGATCCCTCCCTTGGTTTGAAGTGTTGCCAGCCTGATTGTTTCGGCTCCCGCGGGTACTCTGTGTTACCTTTTTTTCCGGGGGGCGCAAGATGAAGCCATTGGAGGACCCTCTTGCGTAGCGCTCTTGTCTGGCCATCCTCTTCGGAGGTGGGCTGGTGGGGCGCTTCTGTCTGGTCAGAGGATATTCTTATTCAGACACAGTCCATGAATGCAATTTCTTTCCTTGCAAAAAAAAAAAAAAAATTTTTTACTTGGAGTGGAACAGGGCATACTCTGTTCTGTATATATCTCTATTGCTATGTTGAATGTATTCTGGTTAATTCTCCTTATGTGATGTTCTGCTTAGTGTGCTTTGTCAATAGGTACTGGTGAGAGGGGGCGGTCCTTGCCTACTTATACTGGTGCCAGCAAAGCGATGATGTATTTCAGTCTCCAAAGCTGCTAGAGGAGGTTGACAACACTATGGTTCCGGGACTGGACTAGAGTTCCGCAAGGAACAACAATTAGCAGGTAAGTCTAATTTACCCTTCTCTCTTTCAGGAGCGCCTCCATTACTTTTCCTGCCACAGAGGTAAGGCTTACTGGCCTGTAGTTTGCCACTTCTTCCCTATTACCACTTTTGTGAAGAGGTACTACATCAGCCCTTCTCCAGTCTACTACTACTATCTCTACTGAGCATTTGTATAGTGCTACAAGACGTACGCAGCACTGCACAGACATGTAAGAGACAGTCCCTGCTCATCAGAGCTTACAATCTAGTCAAGACAGACAATACAGTAGGTGTAGACATGGGATATAGCTAGGGGGAATGATAAGGAAACACAAAGGAGATCAGGTGAATCCTGTGGAACTTCTCTAGTCTCTAATAGTCTATTAAAAACATCCTTTGAAGGCCCTGCCAGAACCTCTGAGGTCTTTCAGTATCCTGGGATGTATCCCATCCTGTCCCATTGCCTTGTCCACTTTCAGTTTTCCAAGCTTATCGAACACATCATCTGTGAATGGTGTATTCTCATTTGTATATTTGTCAATCACAAGTGATCCTCCTCCAGGATTTTCTTTAGTAAAAACAGAACAGACAATCTCCAGGAACAAGCAGGAATGAGCCTTCACATATGGGTACGTCGGTACCGACGGAGTCTGCGCGGGAACGCTTCCCAGCGTCCAATCAGAACGCTTTTGGAAGCATCCCACCACACCTGCCTTCCCGCCTTTCCCAACTGCCTCTCCTCAGTTTTCGTTTTCTGCGGAGCTGGCAGGACGTCGTCCTGTCACCGCAGAAAATTCTTGTTTTATTTCTTTAGTTTTCTTGTGATCGCGGCTGTCTTTCCCGACGCCACCGGTACCGCCGGTGTTTTCTTTTCTTTTCTTGTAAAATCTTCCTTTTTCAAGGGATATTTTTTCTTCATAGTGTCCCACGGTTTCTTAGGCCTTTTAGGCCTCTTCTTTTTCCTTCATGGAACCGCCAGCCACTTTCTCCAAGAAATGTTCAAACTGTGGTGGTACAACTTTATTTTTAGACCCTCGAAGTCGATGTCTAACCTGCTTGGGTCCTGATAGTAGTTTGGTGAGAAGAGGTCTTCAACATCGAGGTTCCCTCGATACACTGTTTCCCTCCAACTTCGGAGCACCGTCCCCTTCTTCTACACAGGATCAGGTAACCCACAAACAGTCTGTTAAGACTAGCCAGCCCTCGAGTGGTAGGTCTCATGCACAGCATGTAGACGGCTCCGACCTTGCCCTCGAGGGCCCACTGGCTTCAAAACCTCGGCGGGAGTCTTCGGTCTCCAAAGCCTTTCAGGGGTTTCAGGTTGTTCCTGGGGTTCACCCCTCACAGAACATACCTGAGCCGTGTCCGGTGGTGGCATCCGCTTCGAGCGGTACCGATACCCCGGCATCGGCACTGGTGTTGGATGAAACACTCCTCACCAGGGATAGTCATCTAGCGTCCTTGGTGCCTTCGGGACCGGTGGATACTCTCCAGACTGACTTTCCATTATCAGTACCAGCACCGATACTACCACCGACGTCGGTACCCTCCAGACGTGCATCGATAGCCTCGCTTCCTTCGATGCCGAGTCTGGAATCGATCTCCAGTCTGGAGGACTGGGTACCGACTCGCCTTGGTACCGGCTCTCGGCGGTACCGAAGGCTCGGTTCCGATGATTCGGATCCGCAACTCTCGGTTCCCCCGAGGCCGATTGAGTTACCACTGGTTGACCTTCATCCACCGGTATCAGACACGGTACCGAAGTCGGTACCGATGTCCTCATTACCCTTACGGTCGGTGCCTTCCATGCTTTGTTTATCAGGCTCTCTGCCCTCGATGCCGAGTTTGGAATCGATCTCTAGTCTGGAAGACTGGGTACCAATACGCTTTGGTACCGACACCGATCGATACCGGTGGCTCGGTACCGAGGATAGCGGCCGTAGGTTTTCGGTTACCTCGGTACCGATTGAACGGTCACCGATGACTGCTCTGATGTCTCTGTTGGGCTCGACTCCGACATTGGTACTGGTATTGGCATCGGTACCGGTATCCACAGTAGCATCGTGGCCAACTCCTGCCGTGCTTTTTTCAACAGGATCGCTCCCTTCTATACCAAGCTTGGACAATGTGGTAACGACGGTCGCTGCTCCTGACAGCCAGTACCGGCGACCATCCCTTAAGCATTCCACACTGCACCGTGCAGGATCTTCTATTCCTATATATTTGGATAGCTCTGTCAGTGCTCAGGCTAGTTCTTCAGATCTAACCTGTCCAAGGGAGATTCCTGTTGGGGATCCCTCTTTTCAGAGTTTCCTCTTGGATATAGCAAGATCTCTTGCCATTCCTATCCCAGGATATGATCCTGCACAAGGCTCTGTTTCTACCAAAGCAAAGGAGAACATAATGCTTCCTTTGCATCATTCCTTGCAGGATCTCCTTCTAGGAATGTGGGAAACACCTTTAAGGGTACCCCCACCTTCCAGAGCAACTGATCTCTTATATCAGGTGCCCCCCTCTCCAGGGTTTCAAAAGACTCAACTTCCTCATCATTCCATAGTAGTGGAATCAGCAATGAGGCGGGTAAAGAGTAAGAAAAAGCACTCTTCTTATCCGCCAGGTCGTGAGTCTAAGACACTAGATGCCTTTGGACGTCAAACCTTCCAGACATCTATGCTTTCTGCAAGAATTCTCTCATATATTTTTTATGAGTATCTCTTGATGAGGTCACAAAGCAATTACATCTTTTGACTCCTTCTCTTCCAGAGTCCAGGAGTGCAGGCTATTCTTCACTGCTTAAGCATCTCCAGAGTATCTCTTGCTTTCTTACTCGTGCTTCCCTAGACTCTCTTGAGTCTGCTAGCAGGATTTCTGCTATATCTATAGGGGCACGACGTAGAACCTGGCTCCAGGCTTCAGACTTAGACAAATGGGCACAGCAAAGACTGGGACATACTCCTTGTACTGGAGACAGTCTTTTCAACAAGGAGCCTTTACGTCAGGTTACTCAGTTGTCCACTGACTTACCTGTTCCTAAGGGCTGTTCTGCACCTTCTTCTGTCCCAGTAGGTAGGAAATGTCCTGCCCATAGGAGAAGAAGGTTTTATGCATCATCTGCCCATCATGCAGATGTTCCCAAACAGGGGAAGCATCGTCCTGGTCTGCAGAATTCAACCTCTCACCAGGCTCAGCAAACCCAGCAACTGCAGGGTTTCTGATCAATCTTCATCAGATGCTTGTGATTCTGGGGGTTAGAATCTGCAGTTGCTTCTTCTCAATAGAGGCAATCCAATGCTCTCATTCTAAACTGTAGACATGGATCTCTTCCCAAAAGACATACATTTTTTCTATGTTCTGTGAGCTGTCAGGATGTTCATGCCTATAGGGCACAGGGTTCTCCTCTTCTTCCTGCTAGGGAAAGAGTTCTAACCACTACCAAACGATAGTTCCTATGCTAGCATGTCTTTTTTCCTTTCTATAGACTCACTACTTTGTAAGTCGTCTTCAGCTCCATTCTCTTTACCTTCTTACCAAGCTGTAAGAGCGGTATTGCTTCACTGGAGGGCTTTTTCTTCAGCCTCTCTAGTTTTCTTACTTTTCCAGTGCGGAGTTTTCCTCTCTGAGTTGCCTCCTCTTTTTCAATCTTACTTTGAGGCAGTTCATCAGACATGTCCAGAGTTTTCCACTCCTGTTCTGTCTGTTCTTTCTGTTTTTAAACAGTAAGATTCTTTCTGCTGTCTAGCAAGCAGCTGCCTATGCAGGAGCCTTAATGTTTGGACCACTGGTTCTTGTCCACCAGCAACCAGATTTGTCCTCCACTAACTTTCTGTCTAGTTTTAGTAGTGATTCCAATTCAGTGCTGTTACCTGTCTTGGAAATCTTTTCACTACAGACTTGGATTGTCTTCTCTTTCTGCCATCTCCATTCCCCTGGGTTTGGCAGCATAGTTGACATAGGTACTGGCTCTCCAGCAGCCAGTTCTATCTCATTCTCCTGCATCATGCTCTCTGCAATTCTACAGAGAAGCTCTCTACTATGGGCCCTTGCTAGAGAGCATGGGTGTTTTTTCTCCAATAGCTATCCTAGATGGTTGGAAAAGGCTTTTTCAGTCATGTCTCCCATGACTAGAAAGGCTCTCCTTTTTCAGATAAAGGACATAGGCCTTCTCCTTGCAGCTCATCCTCATGGTAAGAACGCATGATACCTTTTTTGCCCTTAAGCAGGTCAGCATGGTATCTCATTTTTATGCGTCTTCTGTTCACTTACCATGCTAGAGTTCTAGAATACTCGGGACTTGCTGGCTGCAGACTGATATCATCCTCTGCTTTTCACGTAACCGTCCTAGTTATTTCACTACCTAACATCCCTGTAGCTCATAACCAGTGAGAACAGATTCTCTATATATCTTCTCAAGTAGGTTCCACCTTCTTGTTATTAGATGAATCTTTCCTCTCCACATTTTCCTATGTGAATACCGTTCTGTAGGCATATCTGTCTGCTTCATTGCAGACACCCATATAGAAACATAGAAACATGATGACAGAAAAAGACCACATGGCCTATCTAGTCTGTCCTTCCATAACAACAACTACAACAGTCCACTTTTTACCTTTAGAGATCCTCTGTGTTGGTCCCATGCTTTTTTGAATTCAGTTACTGTCCTCATCTCTACCACCTCCACTGGGAGACTATTCCATGGATCCACTACTCTTTCTGTAAAGAAATATTTCCGCATATCACTCCTGAATCTATCTCCCTTCACCCTCATCCCATGTCCCCTCGTAGCAGAACTTGCTTTCAATTGAAAGAGGCTCTCTCCCTGAACATTTGTAGAGGCCTATATATTCATATCTGTAGCATACATCTTACAGATGTCTGTCTGTCTTTGTGTGTATTTTATGCCCTTCATATCTCACTATAGATATATTCTCATATATCTATCTATCTATCTATATGATATATATATGTATATATATCTCTATATATATATGTATCTGTCGAGATATTTACTATCGGTAGATAGGTATCCTGCATTTATCTACCTGACTGTCCAGGCTCATATAGCTATATGATTCTGACAGTTGGGTTTTACCCATACCTATGCTATCCAGCATGTTTGGGGTTCCACCATAACCTTAAGGTTTAGGTACCTCTGAAGCTCTCCATGTTCCAGTATCTCTCCTAGCTGACCCCAGTTAGGAGAGACATTGCGGATCTTCAGCTAATCACAGGCTCTAACGCCTCAGGCGTTTGTCCTTTCTTTTGGGAGACAAGGGGTTTCCATACCTTTTCCTCCCACAAGGACTGTGCCTGTTTGTACAATCTGGTCGGCCTTCTCTTTTTGCTCCCAAGGTTGAGCCACTCTGTTGCCAAAAGAGTTCGGCTTTTATCATAAAGCCTTCCGCTGAAGGCCCACCGTTTTTGGTACTACCCCAGTTCTCACCGGGGTCCCCTCTTACCTTTCAGGAATCTGACCTCCACTCTTTTTTCCTAAAGGTTTATTACCTCCACTTCACAGTGAGGTCATCCTTGAGGTTACTCTACTGGGTTCCCCAGTAGATCCCATGAACCTGCCTACTGCTGTGTAATCCTGTTAGGGGAGGTCCATATTGCAATATTTCTTCAATATCATTGATGATAATTATCATCCGCACATGGACTCCTTCTCTGCAGTCCTATGCTAGGTTAGCTGTTCCACAGCACCTTTCTTTCTTCAACGCCTACCCTCCATCCTCAGGATGCCTGGTGTTGTACGGGATAGCATGTTCCGACCTATAACATGCTGGGACTCCAGGCATCTTAGCTTGGGAGTCCCCATATGTGAAGACTCATTCCTGCTTGTTCCTGGAGATAGCACAGTTACTTACCTTTAACAGGTGATCTCTGGGAACAGCAGGAATAAGTCTTCACAACCCACCCACCTCCCCAGGAGTTGTATCTCTATCTATCTTTCCTTTCCTCTCTCTCTCTTTGTCTCAGTTTTAAAACTTAACTGAGGAGAGGCAGTTGGGAAAGGCGGGAAGGCAGCACGCAGGCGTGGTGGGATGCTTCCAAAAGCTCTTTGATTGGACGCTGGGAAGCGTTCCCGCGCAGACTCCGTCGGTACCGACGTACCCATATGTGAAGACTTATTCCTGCTGTTCCCAGAGATCACCTGTTACAGGTAAGTAACTGTGCTTATTTGTTTAGCATTTTTGCTTTTTCAATATCACTGTCTATGAATCCGTTCTCGGCACTTTTGAGTCTTGCAGTTACACCTCTGATCTTCCTCTTCTCCTTAATATACCTGAAAAAAGTTTTGTCACCACACTTCACATCTTTAGCCATCTTTTCTTCTGCCTTTGATTTTGCTATCCTTATTTCTCTTTTTGTCTTTTAGTTTGATCTTGTATTCTTTTCTGTGCTCCTCCGCGAAATTCTGAATTTTGTGAAAGCTGTATTTTTTGCCTTTATGCAGCCACTTCTTTGTAGAACCAAATAAGTTTCCAAGTCATCCTGTTAGACCAGTCCAGACAAATGGGTTAAGTCCCCCTGCCAGCAGATGTTGGAGAAGGGAAAAACTACCAGAAGCTTGATTGGTTGAGCCCTGGTAGACATATAGCTGTATCCCTAGAGGTCACCATCAGTATTTTATGTCTCCAGCAGATGCTGGTGTTCTTCCTGCCTCTCCTTCGATCCCAAGCGGTCTACTTTCTTTCCAACAATGCTATGATGGTGTCCTATTTAAGTAGACAGCGTGGAACAAATAGTCTGGGAATGGCCAGGGAGATGGCTCTTCTCCTCCCCTGGATGGAGTGTCATCGACAAGTCGGCACAGTACATTGTGGGGATGGACAGCATACAAGCAGCTTACATCAGCTGTCACATTGTAGATCCCAACAATTGGGAACTAGCCTCCTGGACATTTCTACAAATAGTTCGCACCTGGGGGTTGCCCACAGTGGATCTCAGGCCGTCGGCACAGAACGCCAAGACACAGGCCTTTGTCGGTCGGCAGAAGGCGAATGGGCATTGGGGCCTGGACGCGTTCAGTCCTGGCCTTCCGCTCCCCTGTTGTGCATGTTTCCACCTTGTGTCCTTGAGAGGGTTCTCCGTCGGATCGAAGCTTATTCTGTCATGGTGATCTTCATGTGACATGACTGGCCTCAGCAGCCGCAGTATGCTGATCCTGTTCGACTAACCCATTCATCTTCCTTCCTCAGAAAGGTCTCTTGCAGCAAGGTCCAATCACCATGGCCAATACTGCTCCCTACTCGCTTATGATTTGGCGCTTGAAAGACGCTGGATGAGTTACGGAGGTCACTTGAACACAGGTAGTGGCTCTCCTGTCCAAGGCAGGACGGCCCGTTACATATTCAGTCTAAACGAGAATGTGGCATCCTTGAGTCTTGGTGCTTTTGGCAGCGCCTTTCAGATCCTGGACATTCTGTAATTCCTTTAGAACGCTCTCAACTCTGGTCTGGCCCTAGGCTCTCTCTGGGTTCACGTCTCTGCATTAACCTGTTTGAAGGATGCTCAGTGGTGTCTCCTGCAGAAGTTGCTAGCTTTCTCAGGGGTATGTGGGTGTTTGGTCCTCAGGGCCTTATCCGGGCATCCTTCGAGCCGCTCAAACATACCTCATTCCGGGACTCGTCCCTCAAGGTGGCATTTCTAGTAGCCATTAGTCTTGGCCAGGAAAGTCTCCGCGTTGCGTTTCACTCTGGGTTCTGTCTTCCTTCCTGCCTAAGGTGGTTACACCTTTTCACTCAAACTGAATGATTTTGTTTCCTGCCTTTCAAGAAAACAATGTGGGCATCAATATAGGACTTCGCACCATAGATCTCAGTAGGGTGCTGCAGCACTCTCTGGGGTCACCAATTCCTTTCGCAAATCTGACCTCCATTTGTACTGTTTGCGGGGCCTCAGAAGGGCCTTGCGGCCTCCACAGCCTCCATTACAAATGGCTCTGCACAACCATTGAGTCGGACTACATCCTCCAGGGTAATTTGGTGCCTGTGAGGCTCACAGCCCGCTCTACCTGATCTCAAGCAGCACCATGAGCAAAGGGCTCACAACCTGGGCACCGTCATCTTGATCCCCAAGCGTGCGGTATGAAACAATTTGGTGCCAGTGTGGTGGCAGCTGCTGTCTCTTCCCTCCCTGAAGTGAGTTAGCTTGGGTACTTCCCATTTGTCTGGACTGGTCTACCAGGATGACTTGGAAGGAGAAATTTCACTTACAGTTAATTTCCTGGAATCCTGCTAGACCAGTCCAGGACACACCCATTCTGGGTACTTTTCGACAGCTTATGCTCACATTCTTATGTTGTAGTTCATCCGTTGCCGCACCTCATAGTAACATAGTAAATGACAGCAGATAAAGACCAGTATGGTCCATCTAGTCTGCCCAGTAAGATGGCAAGAGTAGGTGCACCTGCTGCTCCATGCAGGCCCACCCCTTCCCATGTCTTTGTTTAGGGGTGAACCCACCACTCCGTGTAGGACACCTCTGTTGAGAATTTAGATAAGTTTATTTTTGATTTTATCTGGTTGCTCATGAAGGGTTGTTGCTTCATGTCACTTCCTTGACAACCTAGCTGCTGCCTGCTATAGGCCGTATATCAAGTAAAATGAACTATAATCTATAGTTTTGGCCATTGCATGAGAGCAGTGTTCAGTTGTTCGGGTATCATGCCTTATTCAGTGACTGTTTCGTGGCTTTGTCAGAGTATGCGGAGGGCGACATCTAGGGGTACAGCTATATGTCTACCAGGGCTCAACCAATCAAGCTTCTGGTAGTTTTTCTCTGTCTCCAACATCTGCTGGCAGGGGGACTTAACCCATTTGTCTGGACTGGTCTAGCAGGATTCCAGGAAAGGAAATTAACTGTAAGTGAAATTTCTCCTTCCTTTTTCCTTTTGTTTTTATTTACTTTCCTTACATACATATCTATTGCCCCTTTTATTGCCTCCTTTAGTTCAGCCCAGTGCAGTTCCACTTTCCTTACCTCCTCCCACCCTACCAGTTCCTCCTTCAGGCACTTGGCCATTTTACTGAAGTCAGCATTTTTTAAGTCTAGGACTTTGAGCCTGCTGTGATTGGACTCTGCCTTGGCTTTTATCTCGGACCACACTGTGTGATGATCGCTGCTGCTCACATGGGCATAATAAAGTGTCCCTGTGCACTCATCCTCTATTTCTTCAAAAGGTGGCATCAGGTTTCCATCTTAATCAGTCATTCATTCTGCTGACTTTCTTCCTGTTAGAGGTGGCACTGCACATGTTGGACTGCGAGCAAGCCTTGGCTGCCTACTTCGGGCAGACGAAGGCCCATCAAAAGTCCATCCAGCTGTTTTTCTTTTGACTCCAGCAAGCTAGAGGCTGCCTTTCCAAATGCAGTCTTTCAATTTGACTGGCAGACTGCATTGCTTTCACTTATGTCCAGGCTGGTCTAAGCCTTAATGGTCATGTCACAGCACACAATGTCAGAGCTATGGCTGTGTCAGTGGCCAACTCCCGCTAGGTCTCCATGGAAGAGATCTGCAGGGCTGCAACATGGTCTTCTGTCAACACATTCACATCACTGTCTGGATGGGGATTCCCAAGGCGACAGCAATTTCAGCTAATCTGTACTCCAGCATCTGTTTGGGGATTAAAATCCAACTCCATTCCTCCAAGGCCCTTCTGTCTGTCCAGGCTACCAAAAAAAGAAAAAAGTGCAGAAGCTGAAGCAGATCAGTTCCGTATTGTGAACTACCACTTCTGTGCATAGTTTATTCTCTAGGAACAAGCAAGAAATAAGCCTTCACATATGGGCAACGTCGGCACAGACTGAGCCCATGCAGATTAACTCCCCAGCTTTCAAAGAAAACCTTTGGGCGTTAGATCACACATTTGCAGTCACCTTCCCTCAGTGTTTTTTTTTTTTTTCTGCAGAGCCCTGCAGACATCCTGTCTGTGTCCCTGGCAAAAATCAAATTTTCTTCCATTATCCCATGCGTTTTTGCCCTTCTTTTTGCCGGATCGGTTCCACGATCACCTTCGCACTGCCCGAGCCCACCCTCACCTCAGCGTGTTTTTTTCTGGTAGATTTTTTTTTCTTTTTTCCTTTTGTGGGAGTGGGAGTTCCCTCACGCCCTCCCTGATCAAGATGTGTGAGTTTGATCTCGCGGGTGCCGTGTTCCCCGTTATGTCTATGGTCAGTGGATTCAAGCAATGTGGCAATGCTACCCCACCATGTCCATTATGGACTGCCACAGTTGCTGCATCCAGTGCTTAGGGGCTGACCACGATGACTCTTCCTGCCCGCAGATGTCAGCAAAGAGCCAGAATAATTGGGAGCAGCAGCATAAGGAGCTGTTTAATTCGAAGGACTCTGACATGGGTCTGGCCTTGAGCATGAAGTTGCTGCCCTCAGGAATCACGTCCAATGACTCAGCATTGTGCAGCATGCTTTATCTGAGCTCCAAGGTCACAGAGCCTCGGACTCTGGATCATCCTCCGAGGACCTCTGGCGCTGGGATCAGACTTCCTCTGTGACCTTTGACTTGGATGATAAGTCCTCAGGTACCTGGCTTGGAGCCCTCGACCTGGCACTGAGGGTGATGGCCAGAAGCGACCCTCAAAGCTGCCCTGGTGAGAGGAGACTCCCACTGTTTCGGAGAATCGGGCCTGATCTCTCGGCTTGATCACCATTGGTGACTCCCCTCTGTGAGATCCAGCTCCGGGCTCGATGCCGTCGAGACCCAAGCCAGAGGCTGTGAAACCTACTGGCATTGAGGCCAGAATGGCGGCCCTGGAACAAAGCCTGGCTGCCTTCCTTGAGGCGCAGTGAGGCTTAACGCCCGGCATCTCTGGGTCGTCTGCGCCGACCACGACACTCTCCACTGCCAGGACTTCTCCAGAGGAAGTCCAGTATGTCTTGGAGAAGTCCTCCGGCTCGGAGCTGAGGTGATCAGCCTCACACTCGAAATGTGACTCGCCCCTGAGTACATCTGAGTCGGCGCATCGGGCACCATGTTCCCCAATGCAGGTGGTGCATTGAATTGATGACCACACAGGACTCAGTCTCTTCTGGTTCAGACAGGATGGGAGAGTGATACGAGTCGCCCGATACCATGCTCCATAGATATGTGCCCTCGGAGCCATCACTGCAGAAGCACCGGCGGTCACCCCTGAGGACCTCACATTCCTCAACGTCGTCCTTGGTACGTCGAAGGCCCTGTCCTTCATTGTGGAGCTGGAGGACGAGCCTCGTGCTGAAGACCTGGAGATACTCCAGTACGAGGCACTGACTGTGCCATTCCACTCATCCTGGAATGCTGCTTGTTCAGGATGTGGGATAGTCCAGTGACAGTGCCCATAGTGAGCTGCAGACTCGATTGTCAGTATTAAGTTGGCAAGAGCCCAGGATTTCAGAAAACAGTTACCTCAACTCCATGGTGGTGGAGTCGGCCACGCATAGAATCAAGTCAGAAAACGCACTCCATGGTGCCACCCAGCAGGGAGACCCGCACCATGGATGGCTTTGGCAGGCGGTGCTACCAGAGTTTGATGCTCACTACCCCGATCCAAGCATACCAACTGTACATGGGCATGTACATGAGAGACCTGGCGAAGGTACTCGCCAGGTTCATGGCTGGACTGGCAGGGGAATCCCTCGAATGCTTCCAGACCCTGGTCTCCACAGTCAAGGAATGCTCCAACTTTCAAACTCAGGCAGCCTTTGATGGCTTTGAGTCCGTGGCCTATGTGGCTGCTGTGGGCATTAGTGCCTACCGTCTAGCATGGCTACATTTCTCTGATTTGGAGCAGTGGGTACAGGACAAACTGGCTGAACCATGCTGAGGAGAGAACCTCTTTGACAAACACATGGAGACTCCGGTGTTCGTAATCAACTTCCCAAAGTCGTTTCTGCTCCCTACTCAGTGCCTGGAGTTCATCGAAGCACTCCTGGACACTCTATGCAGGCCAGAACCTTCCTTCCTCTGGACATGGCACAGCACATCACTAGGAGGGAGCTGTGGACCTGCTCAACAGCATCCAGCTGACTTCTGCTGCACCTCTTGGGGCACATTGCCTCGAACATGCACCTAACCCCACAGGCATGTCTCAGGATACAACAGCCCAGTGGATGCTGAGTTCTCGGTGGACTTGGGCCACGAGCTAGCCATAGCACACCTCTGTCTCTCCAGGGAGGTGGAGGATGTTCTACTGGCATTGCGCAAGCACTCTATGCACTGTGCTTATGCCTTCAAGTGGTGTCCGTTCTCTGTTTGATGCTCAAATAAGAGTATCAACCCTTTCTCCTGCTCAGTGCAGGATGTTCTGCAATATCTCCTGCACCTCTCACAGACTGGACTGAAGTCCAGTTCTGTCAAGGTGCACCTCAGCGCCCTAGTGGCACATCATCACCTTGTCAACAGGTAGTCTCTCTATGCATCCCCTGGTGGGCCATTTCATGAGGGGGCTTCTCCTCTCGCGGCCCTCGTATACCCACCGCCCATGGCATGGGACCTGAACATTGTTCTTGGGATGTGATGACTCCCTCTTTTGAGCATCTGGCTACATGCCATCTAAAGTACTTGTCATGGAAAGCAGTGTTCCTGGTAACACTCACTACGGCCAGAAGAGCCTGTGAGTTGCAGGCGTTGGTGGCTCACGCACTCTACACCAGGTTCCACAATTTCTGCCTAAGGTGGTGTCTGCTTTTCACATGAATCAGGAGGTGGTCCTTCCCATCTTTTTGTCCCAGGCCTCACAACTCCCAAGCGGAAGCTTCGTTACACACCTGGATTGCAAGTAACTCATCTATAGCAGGTGTTCTCCAGGAATAGCGGGAATAAATCCTCACAACCCTCCCTCCTCCCCATGGACTTAGCTTAATCAGCATAGAAAAAGAAAAAAAAATGTTGTCATACTGAGATAAGATAGCAACCTTGGGAAAGAAGATGACTGCACATGTGCAATCTAACTCCCAAAGGCTTTCTTTGAAAGCTGGGGAGTGAATCCATGCGGGCTACATCAGTGCCAACGTCATCCGTATGTGAGGACTGATTCCTGCTGTCCCTGGAGAACACCTGATCTCCAGGAACAAGCAGGAATGTAGTCTTCACATATGGGTATCGTCGGCAGCGATGGAGCCCGCACGGGAACACTCCCCAGCGTCCTATAGGAAAGCCTTTGGGAGCATCCCACTGTGCCCTGCGTTGCTGCCTTCCTGCCTTTCCAACTCTCCCTCTTCAGTTTTCCATTTTCCATGGAGCCGACAGGCAATAGTTCCTGTCACCGCAGAATATTTTCTTTTTTGTGGTTGCATCTGCCTTGCCATCGACGCTCACACCAGTACCATCGGTGTCTTCTTTTTAACTCCTTTATATATATAAAAAAAAAATTTAAAAAAAAAAAGCTTTTTTCTTGAGGGTCTTTTCCCCTCTTGGTGCCTCAGTGCCATTTTGGGCCTTAGGCCCTGTTTTTCTTAAAATGGAGAAACCAACTAGTGGTTTCAAAAAATGTTCAAAATGTAGCAGTACTATTTCTGCTACCGACACCTATGACTGATGTCTTAAATATTTGGACCCAGACCATTCACCATCGGAGTGTCTCCTTTGCAGAAAGATGACTAAGAGGGGCCTGCAGAATAGAGCTGCGAAACTCAGCACCCTTTTTGCCTCGGATACAATGTCCGTTGCATCGATGTCGTCTAGGGCTTCATCTTCCTCCCATGGATCCCAGGTCTTACTCGAAGACTGGCCTGTTCTCAAAGTGTAGATCTCCTCCTAAGCATTAAGATGCTTCTAGCGTTGCCCTCGATGAGAATACACCGGCCAAACAACCCCGGCGGGAGGTTCTTGCCTCCAAAGCATTATCGGGGTCCCAAGATGTTCCTGAGGTGTCCACCTCCGGAGAGCTCTTGGTTCCATGTTCTGGGGTTGTGGCCCACTCTGCCGGTACTGACACCCAGACATCAGCAGACTCCATGGATCAATGTATTCTAGCCATTGAGCAGAGTCTTGCGGTCTTGCTTAGCAGCCTCTGTACCACTGAAGCCGCTGCAAGCGATTCCGCAGTCATCGGTACAGGTACCAGATGTATCTGCACCTACCGTTGTGCCACTCTCCACACTACCACCCATGCCAGCCCTAGAATCTGTGTCCGGCATAGAGGGTCTGGTATCGAGGCATTCCGATGCCGACTTCGACCGGTACCGTCGACAGGCAGTGCGAGAGCACCCAGCCTGTCGATACTTCGAGTCTTCGGATTCCGATTCTTCCAGTGACTCCATCGGTACCGGAGCGGTTCTTCTGGAGGATCCCTCTCCTTCCCTGCAATGACTGATGTCTCCTCCGGAGGACATGTCTTTTCAAGACTTTATACTGGATGTGGCTCGGGGCCTCTCAATCACAGTGACCCCTGAGAAGGAACCGAGAGCTGAAGAACTTGAAATCCTTCAGTATCCGGCAGCCCCTAAAGAGGCTGCAACCCTTCCATACATTGGATTTTGCATGCCCTCATGCTTAGGATATGGGAGATATCTTTAACGGTGTCTCCACATTCTTGAAGACTCGATACAATGTACCGGGTACCGCAATGTCCCAGATTCCAAAAAATGCAATTACCACACCATTCCATGGTTGTGGAATCGGCAATGCGCTGAATCAAAAGTGCCAAGACACATTCTTCTAATCCTCCGGGGCGTGAGGCGAGAACTCTAAATCCTTTGGTCGTCAATGTTTTCAGGCCTCTGTTATCGGCCAGAATAAGTTCATACATACTCTACATGGGTATGTTTCTTCGGGAGGTTACTAAAGATTTGGAACTGATGACTCCTCTTCTCCCTGATGACAAGAGGGTCGATTTCCTTACACTTGTTAAACATGCCCAAAATGTTTCTAAGTTCATGAACAGGGCAACCTTTGATTGTTTCAAATGTATTAGCAGGACTTCTACTATTTTCATCGGTGCACGTCGGATTGCTTGGTTGCAAGCATCTGATTTAGAGTAGTGGGTGCAAGATAAACTGGGGAATATTCCTTGCACGGGGGAAAACCTCTTTGGCAAGGATTGGTAGGGCAAAGCTTCTCAACTTAAGTCCGAAAACACTACATTAAATAGGCTCTCAAGGACCACTGCCAACCCAGCTAAGAAAAAGATGGTTAAGAAAACCTTTTTCAACAGAAAAAGAAATTCTATCCTCCTTCACCCATACTGTCCACTGCCCAGTCCATGCTCCCCAGAAGGGGCAACAGCAGCCAAAACAACAAAGAGGCTCAAGTCCCCAGAGCTCAACCAGCTCAGCAGACACAGCCTCCACAAGGTCTTTGACGCCTTCCTAGGGAACCTATTCATCCTACCTCTAAAAAAAAAAAAAATCCAGAGCCACTCAACATACCAGGCAGACTGTTACTTTGCCAAGAGGTGGCAACATATAACAGAGCATTGGACTCTCTCCATAGTGACAGAGGGATACAAACTCCATTTCCACAGTATGCCCTCTCCCTCCACTCCAAGAGAGTTCACTTCTCGGGCCCCCCCCCCCCCTCACCATTTTCTTGGGTCAGGAAGTTACCTCACTCCTGGCTCAGGGTGCGATAGAGGAGATACCTCTTTCTCAACAAGGCCTGGGCTTTTACTCCCCCTACTTCCTTATACCAAAGAAAACAGGAGGGTACAGGCCCATTTTGGACCTCAGGGAGTTAAACAAGTATCTGTTCCGAGAGAAATTCAAAATGATCTCTCTCGGAACACTTCTACCTTACATTCTGAGTCAGGATTGGCTATGTTCTCTATATACACATATCCTTATTCATGCAGATCACAGGAGGTTTCTTTGATTCCTTTTTCAGGGAAGACATTACCAGTACAGGGTTTTACCCTTTGGCCTAGCTTCCCCCCCAAAAGTCTTCACAAAATGCATGGCAGTAGTAGCGGCATATCTAAGGACTCTAGGGATATTTGTCTTTCCCTACTTAGATGAATGGCTGATCCGAGCATCAACAACTCAAGAGGCTAGCTCTGCACTTTCCTGCACAATGTGAGTTCTTCAATATCTGGGTTTGGTTGAAGATCTCCCAGTGTCCCATCTTACCCCTTCTCAATCCCTAGAGTTCATAGGGGCTCGTCTAGACACGCGGCAGTCAAGGGCTTTCCTCCCACAACTCTGCTGTGCTCGACTAGTTCAACTGGCTTCTCAGGCAGCTATGAAAACTTTCCTGACTGTTCGAGAACTGCTTGAGTTGCTCGATCATATGGCATCCACTGTACATGTTGTCCCCTATGCTCGCTTACATATGCGGGCAGCCCAGTGGACCCTAGCCTCTCAGTGGACTCCGGCGTCCAGTCGTCTTGGGGACAAAATCAGAAACTCTGCATGCCTCATTTCATCCCTTCAGTGGTAGCGATCACTAGAAAACCTACTCGAGGGTCACCTTTTTGGCAGTGTCTGCACCAAGCTACCTTGAGAACGGACACATCCAAGTTGGGTTGGGGAGCTCATATGGACAATCTCGCCACTCAAGGTCTCTGGACTCAGCAGGAGACCTCCCTTCACAACTTCACTACTTGAACTCAGAGCCATTTTCTACACTCTTCAAGCATTCCAGGACCATCTGCGCCACAAAGACAGTTCTTGTGCAGACGGACAATCGGGTAGCCATGTTCTATGTGAACAAACAGGGTGGAACAGGTTCTCAGGCGTTGTGCAATGAAGCTCTACACCTATAGTCCTTTGTAATAGGCCTTCAGATTCACTTGCTAGCGGTGTATCTCCCAGGCAAACAGAATCTCCTAGCAGACAAACTCAGTCGAGTGCTGCTGCCACGCGAGTGGTCCCTTCATTTAGAGCCGGGGTCTCAAACACGCGGCCCGCGGGCCGCATGCGGCCCGCAACCGAACTTTGTGCGGCCCGCGACGGAGGAAAAAAAAAAAACACAAACCCTGTCTTCTGCTGCTGCTGCCGCCGTGGTAGCAGCACAATCAGCTGTTCGCGGTCCCTTCTCCTCAGCCCGGAAGAGCCCCGAGTCTGCTCCTTTAGCGGCGGGCTTTTCAAGATGCAAAGAGAATATTTCCCTCTCGCGCGGCTTGTCAAGCCGCGCGAGAGGAAAATACTCTCTTCGCGGCTTGAAAAGCTCACCGCTAAAGGAGCAGACTCGGGGCTCTTCCGGGCATAGGAGAAGGGACCGCGAACAGCTGATTGTGCTGCTACCACGGCGGCGGCGGCGGCGGCAGCAGCAGCAGCAGCAGCAGACAGGGTTTTGTTTTTAGTTTATTTACTTGGCCTGATTGGGGGGGGGGGGGGTTAGGACTGGAAATGGGCAGATGGGGTTAGGACTGGAGGTGGTCTGATTGGGGGGGGCGATAAGAATAAAAATGGGGTTATGGGGGCGGTCAAAGAATGAAAATGGGGTGATGGGAGGGTTAGGACTGGAAGTGGTCTGTTTGGGGGCTTAGGAATGGTAATGGGCTATGGGGGGGCGAGGACTGGAAATGGGCAGATGGGGTTAGGACTGGAGGTGGTCTGATTGGGGGGGGGCTAAGACTAAAAATGGGGTGATGGGGGGGCTAAGAATGAAAATGGGGTGATGGGAGGGTTAGGACTGGAAGTGGGCTGTTGGGGGGCTTAGGAATGGTAATGGGCTATGGGGGGGCGAGGACTGGAAATGGGCAGATGGGGTTAGGACTGGAGGTGGTCTGATTGGGGGGGGCTAAGACTGAAAATGGGGTTATGGGGGGGCTAAGAATGAAAATGGGGTGATGGGAGGGTTAGGACTGGAAGTGGGCTGTTGGGGGGCTTAGGACTGGTAATGGGCTATGGGGGGGCTAGAACTGGTAATGGACTGGTGGGGTTTCTACTACTGGAAATCGGATTAGTAGAGGGTGTGGCTTGAACTGCAAATAACTGATGGGGACGGGGTTTTGGAATGGAAATGGGCTGAGTGGAAGGGGGCTTGGAATGGAAATGGGCTGATGGGGAGGGGGGCTTGGAATGGAAATGGGCTGATGGGGAGGGGGCTTAGAAAGGAAATGGGCTGTGAGGGGAGGGAGCTAGGACTGGAAATGGGCTTAGTTGGGGGGAGCAAGGACAGGAAATGGGCTGATGGTGGGGCTAGAATAGGACTGGAATGGGCTGATGATGCGGGGACTAGAAGGGAGCAGATGCTGGGTGGGGCTGAAACTACAAGGGAGCTGATGTGTGGGGAGGATTAGAATGGGATAGGGCTGGGAGAGTAAAATGGAGAGGGGAAAAAATATTTTGTGTGGGAGGGAAGAAAAATCTACAATTGGCCAGGTACTGGGTGAGTAAGTGTGGATTGAGAATGGAGGGGTAAAATTTGAGTGGATGAAATAGGAATGAGGAAAGAGCAAAAGGAAAAAGATTAGTATGTTAAAGCAGATGCAGAGAGAGAAAGGAAAAAAAACTAGAAGAGAGAAGAAAGTACAAATGGACAGCAGACCATGGAGAGTTAGCAGAAGACACCAAGAAACCAGAAGAAAGTGGCTGGCACAATTGCAACTGAAAAAAAAAATGCACAAAAGGTAGAAAAATATCTCTTTATTTTGAATTAACTGGAATATGTCAGCTCTGGGAAATGTGCATCATTAACGTCTGTGCTTTATTTAATACAAGAGGAAATTAATTTATAGTTTTATTTCTACAGTGTTGTTGTACATTCCAAGTTTGGCTTTTGGGGTTCCCAGTTTAATTATTGTCTTCCTGTTTCTAAATTTTGATTCCTTGTTTGGTGATGGTGTATGTTCTGCATGTGTAACTGAGCTGAGGTATTCTGTTTATGTAATTCCTATTTGACATTGCCACTTTTTCTCTTTCCCCAGTAGGTCATGTATTGTTATTCTCTGAAATGTATTGGTTTAATATTTGCAGTGTTGCCTTTTGATAGTTAGGGTATGGTGCTTTGTGAGTCCTGGTAGTGCTGTTACGATACGGTGGGTTTGCTATGGGTTCTAAATGGGTAGTGTTTGTAGTAGTTCCTAATGTGCCTGGCGGTTGGCACTGGATTATAGTAATGTAGAAATCTTTTAGTCTTTCTTTATCCATACGCTCATTAAGAGGCATGTTTACTAAAAGTTAGTTTATGGTAACATTATGCAAATATTTATGCAAATGAGGTCCCTTATGCAAATTAGGCCTGCGTCTTGTGCGGCCCCCGGGTTACTTTACAAGTCCTCATTTGGCCCTCAAAGCAATTTGAGTTTGAGACCCCTGATTTAGAGCAAATTGCTTGAATCTTTCAAATCTGGGGATCCCCAGATATAGACCTATTTGCAAGTCCTTAGAATGCCAAACTTCCCTGATTCTGTTCCAGAATTCCTGCTCGGAACAGTCAGGCAACGGATGCTCTCCACCTACACTGGGGTCAGGACTTCCTATATGCCTACCCGCCCATTGCCCTCATTCCCAAAACTCTGTTCAAACTGCAGAGAAACGGGCCATATGATCCTTATAGCCCCACGCTGCCCACGACAGACGTGGTATCCACTGCTTCTGCGTCTCTCTCAGGCGAAACCTCTGGAGTTGGGAGGGGACTCCAGATCTTCTTTCGCAGGAGAATGGGACGCTTCTGCACCCCAACCCTCAGTCCTTGCACCTGATGGCGTGGCTGCTCAGAGCTTAGAACTACAGAATATCAACCTCTCTCAACACGTTAAAGATATTCTTTTGGCCTCCAGGAATCCTTCCACAAGGCGTGCTTATGCCTCTAATTCAGTGGTTCTTAATCTTGTTGGAGGTACTGAACCCCACCAGTTTCATATGCACATTCACCGAACCCTTCTTTATTGAAAAATAAAATATGATTTTTTTCAAATTCAAGACATAGGTATATGTTTTACTGGTTCACAAAATGAATCGTGCATTAACATCACTTCAACACAGCTGGTTTTATGAGTGTTTCACCAATGGTGTGTGGTTTGCCCTGCTTTGCGATCAGGTAAGCAACTTCGTACGATGCTGTGAGGATCGGTTTGTTGATGGGTACAAAGCCGAGAGCAGGCAGAGTAGCCTTTTCATCAAATCTGGCTCTCTTCACCTTGAATTCAGCAAGTGTTGTGTTCTTGTATTCCCCATCTCCATGCAGGTTAAGGAAGTGTTCCTTTAGTTCTCCAGGACCAAGCAGGAAGTCAGTCCTCACTTATGGGTGACGTCGGCGCCGACGGAGCCCTCGCGGAGCAATTTTCCCCAGCTTTCAGAGAAAGCCTTTGGGAATTGCAGCGCGCATGCGCGGTCGTCTTCCCGCCCGAAGGTGCCATCTTAGCCAGTCTTCTTTTTTCCGCGGAGCCCTACAGACGTCCCCGTCTTGTCCCCGCGAAAAAGTTGATTTTCTTCTTTATTTTATCCTTTTTTCCTTCGGTTCGACGCCGATCTTTTTCCCCGCCCGGACTCGCGACGCCGATCACGAGTCCTCTTACTTTTTTCGGTTTTTCTGACTTAGTCAGCTTTCGTTTTCGGTTTTTCCCTGGCAGCCCGGTCTTTTGACCTCGCAGGGGCCCTTTTTCCCCCGATGGCTGCCAGTGGGTTTAAGCGGTGTGGTCGGTGTGACCGAAATATGTCACTAACCGACACACACGACTTTTGCCTCCGCTGCCTGGGCCCGGATCATGAGGAACTGATCTGTGGGCCCTGCAGCAAAATGTCTTCAAAGGCGTTGAGAAGCCGGCGGCATCAGCGTGAGAGAATCTTCGCTGACCCCAGCCGTACCCGGACCTCGTCGGAGGCCTCCGCGTCGAAGGGCTCCAGCTCGGACCGTCGCCGGAGTTCCTCCGACCGGGGTTCTCCCTCCGGGGACCATCGTCGGAAGGTGAAACCCGCGAGGGCGGCGTCGGTGGACGCTCCTGGTTCCGCGAGGGCCAGGTCGCATAGCCCCGACAGCCGCCCCGGGTCCTTGGAGAAGGAACACATCCCGAAGCGACCTCGCCTGGAGTCGGAGATGCCTGCCCGGGTAAGTCCTGTGGTCCTTCTGGACTCGCCTCCGCGACAGCCGACGTCGGGCCCGACGCCGTCGGGGCCCGAGTCGGGGGCTGCTGGGTCACCTGAGCTCGGACTCAGGTTGACGGCCTTGGAGAGCAGACTGTCTTCCTTCATGGACCAGCAGAGGGCACTGCTCGCTGGCTTCGCTGGCGCCGCTGCCCCGACCGCCGGGACGTCGACGTCCAAGTCGACCCCGGAGACCGAGCCGATCCTCGAGTCGATGAGAACTCGAGTCGATCCTCGGTCGAGGTCACCCTCGGCCTCCCGTTCGGGACCGAGGTCGCCGACGCCGACTCCCTCGGCGTCGGGGCGGCTGGCGCCGCACCCTGCCCGGGCCGACCCCACCGAGTCCTCGTCGGAGTCGGTCTGGGAGTCTGAGGAGGAAGAGTCACCTGATTCTTTCCGGACTCGGTGTGTCCCATTGGACTCACCGGAGTCCGAGCCTCGGAAGCAGTCCCCCCCGGAGGATGCCCGGTTCTCGGGACTTCGTTAGGGATATGGCCAAGGCTTTGGCCTTCCCTGCGGATCCCGAGGAGGAGCCTCGAGCCGAAGAGCTTGACGCCCTCCAGTATGACTCTCCCGCGAGGGAACACTTTACTGTACCGGTTCCTCCTATGCTGGAACGACTACTCTTCCGCATGTGGGAGAGTCCGGCCTCCTCGCCGGTCCTGAGCAAGCGGGTCGATTCTATCTATCGAGTCCGCAAGAGCCCTGGTTTTCAAAAGGCACAGCTGCCACACCATTCCATGGTAGTGGAATCGGCCATGCATCGTCTTAAGAGCCAGAAGATGCACTCCTCGGTGCCTCCTGGAAGGGAGGCCCGTAACCTGGATGGCCTTGGCAAGAAGTGCTTCCAGGGCTCTATGCTCGCATGTCGTGTCCAGACTTACCAGCTATACATGGGCATGTATCTCCGGGATCTAGCTAAAGAGCTAGCCGGATTCTCCGCTGGTCTGTCCGAGGAACCCTTGCGGAGGTTCCTAGCCTTGTCCACTGGCATTCGGGAATGCTCAAAGTTCATGTCCCGAGCAGCCTATGATGGCTTTGAAGCATCGGCTCGAGTGGCCGCAGCCGGCATCGGTGCCCGCCGACAGGCTTCGCTTCAGTCGTCAGACCTTGAGCCCTGGGTGCAGGACAAGTTGGTCGATGTCCCCTGCCGAGGCGAAAACCTCTTTGGCAAGCCCATGGCGGAAAAGGCTGCGCAAATTGAGACTGAGACTCTCACCAGGACCAGGCTTTCTAGGAAGACCTCCGCCCCTTCCCAGAAAAAGAAGGGCTCGGGGAAAAAGTCCTTTTACCCGAGGAAGGCGGCTGCCTACAAACAATACCCCCATTATCAGGCCCCTGCAGCTCCCCAACAGGGCCAGCAGGCCAAGGGACGGGGTAACGGGTCCCGTAGGCAGCAAGCCCCCAAGCCTGCACCACCAGCCCCTGCTCAGCAGGGTGGGGGCTTTTGACTCACTAAGCATAGCCTCTCCCCCCCCGCTGGTTCCTCCCAGCACCGGAGGCCGGCTGGTTCACTTCGCCCACAGGTGGTCCAGCATCACCGCAGATGCCTGGGTGCTTCAAGTCGTGCGAGAAGGCTATCTTCTCCACTTCCATCAGGTCCCTCCCTCCTATTTTCCGGGAGAACCTCCGCGACCCCCTCTGCACAGGGAGTTGCTCCTTCAGGAGTTAGCAGGTCTTCTGCAGGAACAGGCGGTGGAACCGGTGCCACACCACCTGAGAGGTCAAGGCTTTTATTCCAGGTATTTTCTGATACCAAAGAGAACAGGGGGCCTCAGACCCATCCTGGACTTGCGCAACCTCAACAAGTTCCTTGTGCGAGAGAAGTTCAAAATGCTTACCCTTGGAATCCTTCTGCCCTACCTCCAGCAGGGAGATTGGCTATGCTCCTTGGATCTAAAGGATGCCTACACGCACATCCTCATCCACCCGAGCCACCGACAATACCTAAGGTTTGTGGTGGCAGGAAATCATTACCAGTACAGAGTACTGCCCTTTGGCCTGTCCTCCGCACCGCGAGTCTTCACAAAATGTCTCGCGGTGGTGGCGGCCCATCTCCGGCTTCACGGCCTCTATGTCTTTCCGTACCTCGACGACTGGCTCATCAGAGCAGCGTCCGCTCGGGAGGTCACCAACGCCACGCGCCGCACGGTGACTCTTCTGCAGCACTTGGGCTTTGTTATAAACTTCGCAAAGTCCACTTTGCTCCCCTCACAGGATCTCGAGTTCATCGGCGCAAGGCTGCACACTCCTCAGGCACGAGCGTACCTACCGCTCGACAGGGCTCAACGGCTCATGGACCTAGCCGACCGTTTTCGCAGCCAGCCCCTGGTCTCCGCCAGGCGCTTCCTGAGACTACTCGGCCATATGGCTTCCACCGTCCATGTGACCCCCAATGCCCGCCTAAATATGCGGTCTGCTCAATGGTGTCTCCGCCAGCAGTGGCGCCAAGCCACAAGCGGCCTAGCAGACCTAGTGCGCGTCTCCGAGCCGCTGATCTCGTCTCTCCGGTGGTGGCTCCGGCAGCCGAACCTCGTGTTCGGAATGCCTTTCCAGTCACCTCAGCCGACCCGGGTGCTGACCACCGATGCATCCCTCCTGGGCTGGGGAGCACATTGCCAAGAGGCACGTACTCAGGGCCTCTGGACCCCGTGGGAGTCTGCTCAGCAGATCAACTTCCTGGAGCTCAGGGCGATCCGCCTAGCTCTCAAGGCCTTCTCCCACCTGACTTCCCACCAGTCCGTCCTTGTCCAGACGGACAATCAAGTTGCCATGTTCTACGTGAACAAGCAGGGGGGCACGGGCTCCTTCCTCCTCTGCCGAGAGGCGCAGAAGCTCTGCTCTTGGGCCGTCAGTCACGGCATTCTCCTCAAGGCAGTTTATCTCCCGGGCCAAGAAAATTGCCTGGCGGACAAACTCAGCAGGGTCCTCCAGCCGCACGAGTGGCGTCTGGATCCCTTGGTAGTTCAGAAGCTCTTCCTCAAGTGGGGCCTCCCCACGGTGGATCTCTTTGCCAGTCCTCACAACCGGCAGCTTCCTCGCTTCTGCTCTCGTCAGCCACACCCCCTTCGGGTGGCGGCGGACGCTTTTCTGATCTCATGGTCGGGGAGCCTTCTGTACGCTTTCCCTCCCATCCCGCTAGTCTCTCGGACTCTTTTCAAGGTTCTCCGAGACAGAGCCTTCATGATCCTGGTGGCCCCTCACTGGCCCAGGCAGCCGTGGTTTCCGCTCCTACTGCAACTGGCGGTGGAGGATCCAATCCCTCTGGGGGTACAACCGGATCTCCTCACTCAGGATCAGGGGTCCCTGCTGCACCCCAACCTCAGGTCTCTCAACCTCATGGCCTGGCTGCTGAGAGGGTAGTCCTTGCTCCCCTTCTCCTGCCGGCGGAGGTGGAGGAGGTCGTCTTGGCTTCGCGACGGCCTTCTACCCGCAAATGCTACGCCCTTAAATGGCGTCGCTTTGCAGTCTGGTGTACCCAACAGTCTCAGGATCCCTTCTCCTGCCCGGTGTCGGTGATCTTGCAGTACTTGCTACACCTCTCTAATCTGGGACTTAAGTCCAACTCCGTCAAAGTTCACCTCAGTGCTATTTCAGCACATCATGTGCTGGTGGACGGCAGACCTCTTTCCAGCGACCCTCTTGTAGCGAGGTTTCTCCGAGGTCTTCTTCTACTTAAACCACCTCTGCGCCTGCCAGCGCCTGACTGGGACCTGAATGTGGTTTTGCAGCGGATCACCTGTCCGCCTTTTGAACCTATGGCTACCTGTTCTCTCCGTTTTCTGTCTTGGAAAACACTGTTCTTGATAGCCCTCACTTCCGCTAGACGCGTAAGTGAATTGCAGGCCCTCGTGTCTGATCCCCCTTACACTAGGTTCTACAAGAATAGGGTAGTAGTCCTACGGACTCACCCGAAATTTCTGCCTAAAGTGGTCTCCCCCTTTCACATCAATCAGGAGGTGGTACTTCCAACCTTCTTTCCCAGACCACACTCCAGCCGAGCTGAAACGGTCCTCCATACCCTGGACTGTAGAAGGGCTTTGAACTTCTACCTTGACCGTACGCGGGAGCACCGTAAAGCTGCTCAGCTTTTTGTGTCTTTTGACCCCAATAAATTGGGGCTCCCGGTCTCCAAGCGTACTCTGTCCATCTGGGTTGCGGACTGTATCTCTTGGGCTTATGGGGCAGCCGGACTCTCCTTAGAAAGTCGAGTCACGGCTCATTGCGTTCGGGCAAAGGCTACGTCAGTGGCTTACCTCCGCTCTGTTCCGCTGGCAGACATCTGCCGGGCCGCTACCTGGTCTTCGAGCCAGACTTTTGCAGTCCATTACTGTCTCGAGAGGGAGTCCCGTAGGGACAGTGCTTTCAGACAGGCAGTCCTCCGTAATCTCTTTGAGGTCTGAGCAACTCCTACCCTCCATCCCGGATGTGGGCTACCGGTGGATGATAATTCAGCGAAGATTCTATCCTTCTGTGCTGCTGAGCTAGAGGGAGCTCATTTTTGTGCTTAGGGTCTCCGGTAGCCTTGAGCTTGGGAGTCCCATAAGTGAGGACTGACTTCCTGCTTGGTCCTGGAGAAAGCGTAGTTACTCACCTGTAACAGGTGTTCTCCAGGAGCAGCAGGAATCAGTCCTCACTACCCTCCCTCCTCCCCTTGGAGTTGCAATAGTCTGCTTCTGTTCTTTTTGCAAATTTTTATGCTGTCTTCTTTAGCTATGTCATCTGACTGGCTAAGATGGCACCTTCGGGCGGGAAGACGACCGCGCATGCGCGCTGCAATTCCCAAAGGCTTTCTCTGAAAGCTGGGGAAAATTGCTCCGCGAGGGCTCCGTCGGCGCCGACGTCACCCATAAGTGAGGACTGATTCCTGCTGCTCCTGGAGAACACCTGTTACAGGTGAGTAACTACGCTTTTTGCTGGTACTAGACTAGAACCTGTGAGAGAGTCAGTTGGTCCATTAGATGATAAAGGGGTTAAAGGAGCACTAAGAGGCGGAGAGATTGAATGAATTCTTTGCTTCGGTCTTTACTGAGGAAGATGTAGGGATGTTACCCATGACTGAAGTGGTATTTAAAGGTGCGGAAGAATTGAAGGAAATATCGATACATCGGGAAGATGTCTTACAACTATTAGATAAACTGAAGAGTAGCAAATCACCTGGGCCGGATGGTATACATCCAAGGGTGTTGAAAGAACTGAAATATGAGATTGCAGAACTGCTATCAGTAATCTGTGAATTATCATTAAAATCATCTCTAATACCTGAAGATTGGAGGATCGCCAATGTAACACCAATTTTTAAAAAGGGTTCCAGGGGTGATCCGGGAAACTACAGACCGGTGAGCCTGACGTCAGTACCGGGAAAAATGGTAGAAACCATCATAAAGAATAAAATTACTCAGCATGTAGATAGTCACAACCTAATGGGAGACAGCCAACATGGCTTTAGACAAGGAAGATCTTGTCTTACTAATATGTTATGTTTTTTTGAAGGAGTGAATAAACAGGTGGAGAAAGGTGAGTCGGTTGATATTGTGTACCTGGACTTTCAGAAAGCCTTTGACAAGGTCCCTCATCAGAGACTTTTGGCAAAACTAAAGAGTCATGGGATAGGAGGCAATGTACTATTGTGGATCAGGAACTGGTTAAAAGATAGAAAGCAGAGGGTAGGGCTAAATGGCCAATTTTCCCAATGGAGAAAGGTGAATAGTGGTGTACCCCAGGGATCTGTGCTGGGTCCGCTGCTTTTTGACATATTCATAAATGACCTGGAAAGTGGAATAACGTGTGAGGTTATCAAATTTGCAGATGACACAAAACTATTTAAAGTTGTTAAAAACCCAAGAGGATTGTGAAAAATTGCAAGAGGATCTTGATAAATTGGAAGACTGGGCATCAAAATGGCAGATGAAATTTAATGTGGACAAGTGCAAGGTTATGCACCTAGGGAAGAACAACCCAAACTATGGTTACACGATGCAAGGTTCCACATTAGGAACCACCACCCAGGAAAAAGATTTAGGCGTCATTGTGGATACCATGTTAAAACTCTCGGCCCAGTGTGCAGCGGCAGCCAAGAGAGCAAATAGAATGCTAGGTATGATAAGGAAAGGAATGGAAAATAAAACAAAAGATATTATAATGCCTCTATATCGTTCCATGGTGAGACCGCACCTTGAATATTGTGTGCAATTCTGGTCGCCGTATCTTAAAAAGGATATAGTGATTTTAGAAAAGGTACAGAGAAGAGCCACCAAAATGGTAAAGGGGATGGAAGGATACTCCTATGAAGAAAGGCTCTAAAAAAGTTAGGGCTCTTTAACCTGGAAAAGAGACGGCTGAGGGGAGATATGATAGAAGTCTATAAATTAATGAACGGAGTGGAACGGGTAAACGTAGATCGATTGTTTACCTTATCAGAATATAGAAAGACTAGGGGACATGCAATGAAGCTACAGGGTAAACTATTTAAGACTAATAAAAGAAAATATTTTTTCACTCAACGTGTAATCAAACTCTGGAATTTGTTACCGGAGGATGTAGTAAAGGCTGTTAGTGTAGCTGGGTTTAAAAAAGGTTTGGACAAGTTCCTGGAGGAAAGGTCCATAAACCATTATTAAGAAGTGACCGAAGATATCAATGCTTGACCCAGTACAAGCATTGTGGAACTTGTGTCTCTTGGGGAAACTGCTAGGTACATGTGACCTAGATTGGCCACTGTTGGAAACAGAATATTGGACTTGATGGACCTTGGTCTGACCCAGTATGGCATATCTTATCTTATGTTCTTATGTTCTTATTGCTTAACTTGGCATTGCAAGTCATGCAGATAGGACGCTGACCCCAATCGCGTTCTGTTATATATGCGAATCCATGTTGTACATATTCGTTCGACCACTTTCTTTTTTTGCTCGACATAGTTAGTATGGATTAAAATATTAAGAAAGAAATCACACGACATACCATCACGACAGTCACAAGTCGACTACTGAGTGCACCAAATTCCCTGCAGCACAGATTGGCTAAGCAATGTAGCGTGATCACCTGCAGCCAATGATGGCCAAGCGGGGCGTGTCATCACGAATCATATGAGTCGGGTGCGTGTCTTGTGTCTTGACCTCCGCTGAACCCCTGAGACTGACTCGCCGAACCTCTAGGGTTCGATCGAACCCAGGTTAAGAACCACTGCTCTAATTGGAGAAGGTTCTCTATCTGGTGTTCAGAAAAGGAACTTAATCCTTTTTTAGTTCCAGTAAAGGCGTTACTTGAGTTTCTCCTTCACCTTTCATCCTCTAGTCTTAAGACTAATTCAGTAAGGGTCCACCTTAGAGCCATTGTGGCTTTCCACAAGCCCTTTGCCGGACAACCTGTCTCCTCTCAGCTGCTTGTAGCGCATTTTATGAGGAGTCTACTCTTACCTAAACCTCCCATTAAGCCACCACCCATGGCATGGGATTTAAATCTTGTCCTTGGACAGCTTATGAAGCTGCCCTTCATACCCTTAGCCACTACATCCCTGAAGTTTCTTTCTTGGAAGGTGATCTTCCTAATTGCCCTCACTTCTGCAAGATGCATCAGTGAGCTACAGGTTTTAGTGGCTGACCTTCCTTACACTAGGTTCCACCATGGTAAGGTAGTCCTTAGGACTCATCCTCACTTTATGCCAAAGGTGGTTTCGCCTTTTCATTTGAACTAGTCGGTTTACCTTCCTGTCTTCTTCCCTAGGCCTCATGCCTCTAGTGCAGAAAGGAATCTTCACACTCTAGATTGTAAACAGGCTTTAGCCTTTTACCTTCAGAGGACTAGGCAGCATAGAAAGACTTCACAGCTCTTTGTTGCCTTTGATTCAAGTCACCTGGGTTTACCAGTTTCCAAGAGAACACTCTCCAAGTGGATTGCAGACTGCATATCCTTTACCTATGAAAGTAAGGGACTTTCTCTCAAAGGTCATGTCACAGCTCACAATGTGAGAGCAATGGCGGCCTCTATGGCCAACCTTCACTCAGTGTTGATTGCCGACATCTGCAAAGCAGCCACTTGGTCATCTTTCCACACTTTTGCAGCCCATTACTGCTTGGACAAGGACTCCCATCAGGATGCCTCGTTTGGCCAGGCTGTTCTCCAGCATCTCTTTCAGACTTAGAACAACTCCTTCCCCCCGTACCGGGTTTCAATACCAGAGATCCTTGGGAGGAAGCGTGACCCACCTCAGCCTGGGTTTTGCCGCTTTCTGGGGTCATCTCCCTGGCATCTCTAAGCTTTGGAGTCCCATATGTGAAGACTACATTCCTGCTTGTTCCTGGCGATAGCGTAATTACTCACCTGTAACAGGTGATCTTTAGGAACAGCAGGAATCTTCACAACCCATCCACTTCCCCTAGAAGTTGTATCTTTATCTCTCTCTCTTTTTCTTTCCTTCTCTCCTTTTGTCTCAGCTACAAATCAGCTGAAGAGGGAGAGTTGGAAAGACGGGAAGGCAGCAGCGCAGGTGCAGTGGGATGCTTCCAAAGACTTTCCTATAGAACAGTGGGGAGCGTTCCCGCATTGGCTCAGTCAGTGTCGATGATACCCATATGTGAAGACTCAATTCCTGCTGTTCCCAGAGATCACCTGTTACAGGTGAGTAACTACGCTTTACACGTGAATAATTATGCTTTTTTAGTTCAGATTTTCCCCTTATGGGCTTTTCAGTGTCCACCTCAGTTTTCGGTAGCCTGTAGCTTTTACATGAGGACTTCTTGCTTGTCCATGGAGAAAAGATAGTTACTTACCTGTAGCAAGTGTTTTCAGCAAGAATAAGTTCTCTCATCTCTCCAAGGAGTTGTATTCTGTTACAGCTTTGTTATGAGAATGGAGAAGATGGTGCCACCACAGCAGGCAGAAAGGGAGGCACACAGGCATGGTGGAGCCTCTCAGAAGCTTCCAGTAGAAGCTAGGGAGCGTTCCCGCATGGGTCTCCATTGTAGACATCACCCATATGTGAGGACTTATTCCTGCTGTCCACGGAGAACATCTACTACAGGTGAGTAACTACCTTGAAGAGTTGGTTGTGAGACATTGTTCCACATGGGCAAAAGCAAAATAGCTACAGTGGTCTCAAAACCACACTAAATCAGAAAACGTAAAGGTCCACACATGGTGGATTTATCCAAAGTGTACCTTAACTGGTAAACAGTGTACAGACATATTTTCTTCTCAACATATACGCCATATGGCTCTTCCACCAAATTCCTATGATCTTAACAGCTTATCAGGAGATAAAGGGTGCACGGGAAACACTAGGAATATCCACCAAAAAAGGACGACTCACAAAATTACTTAAAAATGTTATTAAATAAATTTGAGTAGTGAAAATGCAAAAATTGATAAAAATGATCAAGTATATGCCCCAAAGAAGCTGACATTGCTATTAGCCTATCTTCAGAAAAATATTGGTAGAGATATGCCCTTAGTTCTGCATATTTTTATATTTGATATATTTTCTCTTGCTCTCACATATATGCCATATATATCCTTAGCAGCATTCCTACCTCTATTAAGAAGCCTTAATGAAGGATGTATAAGGGAAAACAAATGATCCGCACCATTACCAGTGTAATGACAAAAGGACTTGCTAAATAACTCTCAAAAGATAAGAAAGTTTAACAAATATATTGGTTTAATTATTAAACACCTTACCCTTCAGAGGTAACAAGACCTTTCGTGTTGATGCAGAAATGTCTCCTGCCTTGTCAGACAGGGGAGCTGATTTTTTGTTGCCAGCTTTCCTGCTAACCCAAATGATTGACAGCTAGATCCAATGGGTGCCTACTGATCAAATGGATAGGGCCAAGATATATGAGATGGGGGAGGCTAATAGGTCTCTGGCCATGTAATGAAATGGAAATTTTTAGGACACTTTGGTTCCATAGGTCTGAATGATCTCTCTGCAGTTCTCTGAAGTGTGCCCATAGCTTTCTATTTCATTACAAGGCCAGAGACCTTATCCTTCCCCTCTCATACAATCCTATTCCAACAGAACGGTTTACCAGCAGAGGAGAGGTCAGCTAGCTTTGATTTTTAGGAGAGTATAGAAGACATGACATTTTCAATAATAGTCGAGGCAATTTGGAGATTATAAAATTGGATATTGCAGTTGATGGTAGATTGTGATCAAGAATTTGAGGAATATGTTGGATCTCAATACCTTTTAGTATTAGGGCAGACTTAGCAGTAAAACTATTTTACTGTTACTTCACTTCTATATTTCTTTAAATATTGTTTGGCTTGCCTACCTCATTTCTTTAGTCCGCACCTGAAGGGGAAGGACTTGCCTCCAGTAGAGCCATTCAGCAGGACTTGATTTCTGTCTGTACATTGGATTCCACATTTAAAGCACTTCTACTTGAACCTTTTGATAGCTTTGCTTTTTCTTTTTCAGACCTTATATTCTGCTTGTTCGAAGCTTTAGTTTGTAGTTAATTCTTATATGTATGCTTAATGGTATTTGGCTTGCTGTAATCTTTTCCAGCTTTCTTCACACTAGTGCAGTTTCCCCTCTTCTCTCTGCACCACAAGACTTGGTATCCTCTCTACTAAACTTCTGACTTTATTTCCCTCCTTCCCCCCCCCCCCCATGGCTTAACTGCCCCATATAGCCTTCTTTAGATCACTAGCACCATTACTTTCAGGTGTGGGAATCTAGTACTTTTCTCCTGCCTCTCCATGTAACATCTCCTTTATTTTATCTTCTCTCCTCCCCTCCTATTCCCATGGCTCCGCATCATCTAGGCTTAATGTTGACTCTCTCTAATCCTTTTCCCTCATTCCAACAACTCCAGATCTCTAGTCCTTATTACCCACTGCATCTCCAGGATCAAGCAGGAATGTAGTCTTCACACATGGGTGCCGTCAGTACCAACAGAGGCCATGTGGGAACGCTCCCCAGCATCCAAAGAAAAGCCTTTGTGAGCGCTGCACTACGCTGCGCCTGTGTGACTGCTTTTCCACTTTTCTGACTCCCTCTCCTCAGTTCTTCGTTTTCCACAGAGTCAGCAGGATCAGTCTGTCGCTTTTCCTGTCACTGCAGAAAATACTTCAGTATAGCGCTTCTGCCTTCCTATTTTTTGATCACTGGCATCGCTCACAATTCTGGTACCCTTTTTCAATACTTCAATAAATTTTTTTTTTCCTTTTTCTTTGAGGGCCTCGTGGCCAAATAGGCCTTTGGTCTACTCTCTTGATCATGGAGAAACACCCTAGCGGTTTCAAAAAGTGCAACAAGTGTTCCCGGACGATTTCAGTCACAGACACACATGAATGGTGCCTTAAGCACCTTGGTTCCAACCATGATCCAGACTCTTGCTCCCTCTGCAAGCAGATGGCAATAAGAGGTCATGGAAAATGGACCAGGAAGTTGTCAAAACTTTTCCCATCGGATTCAGTTTCATTGACATAGACATCCTCCTGCACTTCATCAACTTTGAAGGTATCTAAAACCTTGAAAACACCCAAGCATGGTTCCAACCCTAAGAGGAAGAAGACTTCAAGATCCCCACAAAAATCTCAGAGAGAGATCTGACGGAATCTCAGAGAGGCATCTAGAGGATCAAGGGAGAGATTCCATTCAAGACAGACACTCCAAAGACATCCTCTGAGATTGACTGTCAAACTAAACGCCCCCAGCGGGAGGACTTATCCTCCAAAGCCTCCTTGGGGAACTGGGAGGCCTCCGAGGCTTTGACCTCTGCAGAGTCCCCAGTGCCGTGGTCTGGTATGGTGGCTGCAAGCCCCATTCTGTCTCTGGACCAGACACTAGCAATTTCTTTGGATCAGCACATGCTAGCCATCAAAAAGACCTTAGTGGCTCTCCTGGCAGCCTCGATACCGCTTACACTGATGACTCCAAGACCGCTCATCAGTATTGACATCTGTACCGACAGCACTATCTTTATCGACATTGGTATTGCCACAGGTGCTCCCCCATACTGCCGCTCCACCGCAAGTACAGGAGTTTGGAGCCCCCTTGACTTGGTCCATAGGTACAGCATCGCTGCCCAAGCATCAATAACCCCCCCCCCCCCAGAAGGGAATCACGAAACCTTGATGCTTTCGCCAGACAATCATTCCAGGTCTACGTGCTGGCTAGTAGAATCAATTCCTAAAGCTTATATATGGGAATGTTCCTTAAGGAAATTAATAAGGATTGGGAAGCTTTCGTTCCTAAGGAGAAAAGGCCAGCTTTTGAGACAATCCTCAAGAATAGTCAGAATGTCTCAAAATGTGTAAACAGGGCAGCCTTCGATGCATTCGAGTCTACCAGCAGAGCATCAGCTATTGCCATTGGGGCTCAGAGGCTAGCATGGTTATAGGCCTCGGACCTGGAATAATGGAACCAGGATAAAGTTGGTAACACCCCTTGCACTGGAGAAAAACTCTTTGGAAAGAACTGGAGGGAAAAGTCTGGGGAGCTTAAAACTGATGATACCACTCTAAAGAGACTCTCATGGAACACAGTTGACCCTTCAAAAAAAGAAGCCAGCAACAAAGAAACCCTTCTTTTCCAAGGAAAAGAGGTTCTACCCATCTTACTCGCAGCCTTCTTACCAGCAAGGCAAGCAACAAGGGCCTAAGCCTGCTAAAAAGCCCAGAACTGTTAAACAACAACCAGCAGTTCAGCCACAAGTGACATCCAGCTTTTGACTTTTTTCTAGGGAACGGAGTCCCCTTATCCCCTACAAGCACCCAGTCGAACCAACATAGCAGGTCGACTTTGCTTTTTTGCCACCCACTGGCAGATAATCACATCAGAGCAGTAGACCCTAAGCATCATTCAAGAGGGGTACCAACTAAACGTCATGCAACCCCCTCTGCCTCACTTCAGGAGCGAATATCCTCTCCAACCTCCACTAGGGGCCCTACTCAAAGACGAAATCTCCCAACCTGCTCACACAGGATGTCATAGAAAAGGTTCCAAAGCAAGGACATAAGATGTGTCATACTGGGTCATAACCAAGATCAATCAAGCCCAGTATCCTGTTTCCAACAGTGGCCAATCTAGGTCATAAGTATCTAGCAGTCTCCTCACAAGACACAGGTTCCTCAATGCTTGTATTGGGTCAAGCAGTGATATCCCGTGTCCCTTTTAATAATGTTTATAGAGCTTTCCTCCAGGAACTTGTCCAAACCTTTTTTTAAACCCAGCTACACTAACAGCTTTGACTACATCCTCCGCTAACAAATTCCAGAGTTTGATTACACGTTGAGTGAAAAAATATTTTCTCTTATTAGTCTTAAATTAGTTACCCTGTAGCTTTATTGCATGTCCCCTAGTCCTTTTTATATTCTGATGTAAACCATTGATCTACTTCATGAAGGCTTCTACTCTCCTTACTTCCTCATTCCAAAGAAGTCGGGAGGATACAGGCCTATCCTTGACCTCAGAAATCTCAAGAAATTCCTGGTCAAGGAGAAGTTCAAAATGATTTCCCATGGAACCCTCCTACCCCACTGGCAGGAACAAGATTGGCTGTGCTCCCTAGATCTCAGAGGCATACACATATATCCTGATGCATCCAGGACACCAAAAATATCTTCACTATACCTTTCAGGGGATTCACTAGCAGTAGAGAGATCTACCCTTCGGACTAACATCTGCTCGCAGGGTGATCACAACATGCATATCAGTGGTAGCGGCCTACCTGTGAAGCAAGGGTATTGGCCTTTCCTTACTTAGGCGACTGGTTAATATCCACAGGACGCCTACAGGACATCACTCGGGTCACTCACCCTCTAGTCCAATCCTTCCTATGGTAGTGCACCCCAGGAAACCTACAAAGGGGTCTCCTTTTCAGATGCCCCAACCTCAACATACTCTGACCATAGATGTGTCCAAACTGGATTGGGGAGCACCCCTGGAGTCATCCAGTGGCCTTGTGGAGTTTCTAGTCCCACAGGTGCTCCTTGTGGCCTTGGGCAAGCCACTTAACCCTCTGTTGCCTCAAGTACAAAAACACAAATTGTGAGCCCTTTGGGGACAAGGGGGGGGGGAAATATATATATATAATATAGAGTAGAAACATAGGCCTTGTGGTCTTTTTCTGTCGTCATATTTCTATCTAGTCTGTCATTCCATAACAACTACAACAGTCCCCTTTTTACCTTTAGAGATCCTCTGTGTTTGTCCCATGCTTTTTTGAATTCAGTTACTGTCCTCATCTCTACCACCTCCACTGGGAGACTATTCCACGGATCCACTACTCTTTCCGTAAAGAAATATTTCTGCATATCACTCCTGAATCTATCTCCCTTCACCCTCATCCCGTGTCCCCTCGTAGCAGAACTTGCTTTCAATTGAAAGAGGCTCTCTCCCTGAACATTTATGCCACGGAGGTATTTAAACATCTCAATCATATCACCTCTATCCCGCCTTTCCTCTAAGGTGTACATATTAAGATCCTTCAGTCTGTCCTCATATGCTTTATAATGAAGACCACTAATCATTTTAGTAGCCACCCTCTGCACCGACTCAATCCTGTTCACATCCTTTTGAAGGTGTGGTCTCCAGAATTGCATACTATACTCCAAATGAGGTCGCACCAAAGACTTATACAGAGGCATTATCACCTCCTTTTTTTCTGCTAGCCATTCCTCTCCGTATGCACCCAAGCATCCTTCTAGCTTTTGCCGTCACCTTTTCTACTTGTGTAGCTACTTTAAGATCATCAGACACAACCACGCCTAGGTCCCGCTCCTCTTTAGTGGACAAAAGTACTTCACCCCCTATACTATATTGGTCCCTTGGATTGCTGCAGCCCAAATGCATGACCTTACATTTTTTAACATTAAATCCCAGTTGCCAAATTCTGGACCATTCTTCAAGCTTAGCTAGATCCCGCCTCATGTTATCTACACCTTCCTGGGTGTCTATTGCAGATTTTGGTATCATCCGCAGAGATGCAAACCTTACCTGAAAGCCCTTCCGCTATATCACTAACAAAGATGTTAAAAAGAATCGGACCAAGGACAGATCCCTGGGGCACACCACTGATAACATCCTTCTCCTCGGAGTGAGCTCCATTTACTTGTACTCTTTGTCGCCTCCCACCCAACCAATTTCTAACCCAAGCAGTAACTTTATGGTCCATCCCTAGGGTGCTCAGTTTGTTTATAAGTTGCCTGTGAGGAACAGTGTCAAAGGCTTTACTGAAATCTAAATGCACCACATCTAGGGCTCTCCCTCGGTTCAGCTCCCTGGTCACCCAGTCAAAGAAATCAATCACATTTGTCTGACAAGACCTGCCTCTGGTGAATCCATGCTGCCTCGGATCCTGTAATCCGCTGGACTCTAGAAACCTCACTATTTTCTCTTTCAGCAGCGTTTCCAATAATTTACTCACCACCGAAGTTAAACTAACCGGTCTGTAGTTTTCAACTACATCCTTACTTCCGCTTTTGTGTAAAGGCACCACATTTGCCTCTCTCCAGTCCTTTGGCACCACTCCCAACTCAAACAAGGCATTGAAAAGGTCAGTCAGTGGAGTTGCTAGAACGTCCCCAAGTTCCCTCAGTATTCTCAGGTGTATCCCATCCGGTTCCATCACTTTGTCTACTTTAAGTTGAGATAGTTTCTCACGAACACAGTCTTTTGAAAATTGTTCAAGATGTCCTTTGCTTCTGTTCCTATTTGTGGGTGTTTTCTGAGGTCCTGCTCCTGGTTCTTCATCTGTGAACACAGAACAAAAATATTTGTTAAGCAATTCCGCTTTATCCTTATCAGCTTCTACATATTCCTCCCCTGCACCCTTGAGTCTGACAATACCACTCTTGCCCTTCCTCTTCTCACTAATATATCTGAAAAATGTCTTTCCCCCCCCCACAATTTTATTGCATTGGCTATTTCCTCCTCCTTTTGAATCTTTGCCCTCTTGACTACTTTGCTAGCTTCTCTAAGTTTTTCCAAATACAGATGCCTGTCTTCCTCTCTCTGTGATCTCTTGTATTTCATGAAGGCCTCCCTCTTTTTCTTCACTTTTTCAGCTACTACTTTCGAAAACCATAGCGGTCTCCTTTTCCTTTTACCTTTATTTACCATTTTAACAAAAAGGTTGATTGCCCTTAAAATATCCCCTTTCAGTTTTTCCCACTGTTTTTCTACATCCCTCATCTGTTCCCATCCAACTAACGACTCCCTGAGGTATTGGCCCATCTTCGCAAAGTTAGTCTTCCTAAAGTCTAAGATCCTCGCCTTTGAATGGATTCTAACAGCCCTAGTCTTAATACTGAACCACACCATCTGGTGATCACGGGATGCAAAATGATCTCCCACTACAACATCAGAAACACTTTCACCATTGGTAAGCACCAAGTCCAGTATGGCCCTTCACGTGTGGGGTCTGTTACCAATTGCCTGAATAGTTCTCCCTGTAGAGAATCCAGGATCTCCTTACTTCTAGATGATACTGCAGCAGGAATGTGCCAATCAACATCTGGCATATTGAAATCTCCTATCAGTAGCACTTCCGCTTTCCTAGCAATGCTGCGTATGTCTTCAATTAACTCTCTGTCCACCTCTTCCTCTTGTGAGGGAGGTCTGTATATCACACCAATGCAAATAGATTTCTCTTTCCCTCTTTCTAGTTTAACCCACAATGCCTCCCCTCTCCCTTTTAAGCTGTGTAATTCCAAAGCCTTAATAGTAGTTTTTACATATAGTGCCACTCCTCCTCCCCTACTTCCTACCCTGTCCTTTCTGAATAAAGTATAGCCAGGTATAGTTACATCCCAATCATGGTTTTCTGTGAACCATGTTTCTGTAACTGCCACTAAATCCAAGTCAGCCACTCCCACCAAAGCTTCAACATCAGGGATCTTATTTCCCATGCTACGGGCATTTATGCACACTGCTTTCCATATGTTTCCCCTATTACCCATTTCCATAAAGTTATTTAATGTATCACCTACCTGGGGGCTTTCACTTACCTGGGGGCATTCTTCACCCATCCCCAACAAATCTAGTTTAAAGCCCTTTTCAGTAGATTAGCCAGTCTACTACTGAAGACGCGTTGACCTTTCTTGGACAGATGGATGCCATCTCTGCTCTGCAACCCTTGGAACAGCATCCCATGGTCTAGGAAACCAAAACGCTCTCGATGACACCATCCACGCAGCCATGCATTCATCTCCAGGATGCGAGCCTCTCTGCCTTGGCCTTTACCCTCAACAGAGAGGATTTATTTATATTTATTTAGACAGTTTTTGTATACCGCCTTATGCTTCAATCAAAGTGGTCACAACACAATTGGGGGATACATTTAACACACGGGGATAGGAGACACATACACTAATACTTACAGGGAACATGGGCTATGGAGGGTTAAGTGGTTTGCCCAAGACCACAAGGAGCATCTGTGGGACTAGAAACCCCAGTCCTTCCGGCCCAAGGTTGCTGTCCTCTAGTGGGATTTGAACCCCCAACCTTCCGGCCTGAAGTACCTTGCCCTAACCACTAGGCTACTCCTCCCTCCATTGAAGAGAACACCACCTGTGCACCTAACTGCTTCACCCTCTGTCCCAGAGCCATGAAGTCACTTTTGATACGTTCCGAGGTATACCTGGCAGTAACATTTGTTCCAACATGGATTAGCAACATTGGATAATAGTCAGTGGGCTTGATGAGTCTCGGCAAACTCTCCGTAACATCTTGGATTTTGGCACCAGGCAGACAGCATACCTCTCTGGACATCAAGTCTGGTCGGCAGATGGACGCCTCAGTGTACCCCTCAGAAGACAGTCTCCAACCACCACTACCCTTCGTTTCCTTGTGGTCACTGATTCTGCAACTTTGGGGTACTTGAACTCTGGTTCTTCCCTTTCCAGGGATGCTTTCACCTCCTCCACTTTCAGGGCTGCATAATGGTTCTTCAATTCAAGGGCTGGAGAAGTTGGATTGGTGATTTTGCAGGCCCTGGTGACTTGTGTCCAACCATTGACATTCTGTTGGCACCCATCTTCTCCTCTGCTGGAGAGCTTGGTTGCTGCAAGAAGCATCTCATCAATGTACTTCTCACCGTCTTGAATGCTCCTCAGTCTCGTCACCTCCTCTGAGTTCCTCCACTTGTTTCCTCAGAGCTTCAGCATGCAGGCACCCTGCACATGGAACCGGTCCTTCAACTGGCATTAGGACCTCTGTCTGGACCGAGGCAGAAGCTGTAACGGGGGCAACAGCTTTAGCGATACGATTTTTCCCAGCCATTGTTCTGTTCGTGGAGCTTAGGTATCTGTTAAAACAAAAGAGAGAGATCTACCAAGTACCAGCCGGTTTCCCAGTTGTCCTTTCAGAGAAAAAGCAGTTAAATGAATGTACCTGAATGTATATTGCTTTGACTGGTAGAAAAGCGGTATATAAACCTAGCTAAATAAAATTCTTCCAGATCAATTTGTGGGTACTCTGGACAGTCACAAATGCCCTGCAGGTATTTCAACACCACCTCTCGAACAGCCAGGTTCTTGTCAGGACAGACAACCAGGTGGCAGTGTTCTTTGTGAGCAAGCAGGGCAGAGCAAGCTCACTTCCCCTCTGCAAAGAGGCCCGTCACCTGTGGAACTTCACCGTCTCTCACCTCATACATCTTCACACAGTATATATCCCCGGTGATCAAAATCACCTTGTAGACAGGTTCAGTTAGATTCTCCACCCACACAAATGGAGTCTAGACCCTCCCTCAGTGGAACAAATTTCAAGACCTGGGGAACTCCAGTCATCGACCTCTTTGCCACTCCACAGAACAGCAAACTTCCACAGATCTGTTCCAGAGTTCCATCCAGGCTAAGCCAAGCATTCACCTGCATTGGGGTCAGGGACTGCTTTATGCTCCCCTTCCCCCCCATACCCCTAATTCCAAAGACACACTTCAAACTCCAGCTCGACAGAGGCACATGATTCTCAGCCCCCTTCTGGCTCCATCAACCCTGGTTTCCCCTACTACTTTGACTGCAATAAACTTGACCAATTGTTCTGGGCCACACTCGGGGTCTTCTCTCCCAGAATGACAGAACAATTCTACATCGCAATCTGCGATCTCTCTGCCTGATTGCATGGCTGCTGAAAGGCATGATGCTCCAGCATCTTTGCCTTCCTCAAGAGGTAAAGGGTATCCTCCTGGCTTCAAGAAAAACCCTCCACCAGGTGGACCTACGATTTCAAATGGTGCAGGTTTGGCTTATGGTGCACAAGGGACAAACTCAATCCCTTCAACGTACCACTGTCTGCACTTTTGCAATATCTATTGCATCTGTCTTTCTTGGGACTGAAAACTAATTCAGTCAGAGTTCACCTCTGTGCCATCGCAGCTTTTCACAAGACAATCGATGGTCAAACCATCTCGATACATCCCCTAGTGACACTTTTCTTGAGAGACTGCCTCATCTCTAAGCCATCTATTTGACCACAACCAGTGGCCTGGGATCTCAATGTGGTATTAGCACAGCTTCTGAAAACCCCCCCCCCCCCCCCGTTCGAACCTTTAAATACTGCTCACCTGTGGTACCTGTCATGGAAAGTCATATTCCTAGTTGCTCTGACCTCTGCCAAATGCATCAGTGAATTACAGGCCTTGGTGGCTCATCCACCATATACTAGATTCCATCATGACAGTCGTCTTACAGACACACCCTCACTTTTTGCCAAAGGTGGTATCCCCCTTCTACATCAACCAGTCAGTCATTCTTCCAGTCTTCTTTCCAAGATCACATTCTTCCCATGCAGAGGCAACCTTGCACATCCTGGATTGCAGATGAGCCCTGGCCTTCTATCTACAGAAGACTCAAGATTTCTGCAAGTCCTCACAATTGTTCATTTCCTTTGACCCCACTTACTTGGGGCTTCCTGTAACAAAGCATACGCCCTCCAGATGGATAACAGGCTGCATCACTTTTGCTTATGATAAAGCAGGACTTTCATTCACAGGTCATGTCAGTGTTCACAATGTCCGAGCCATGGCAGCTTCTGTAGCCAACCTACACTCAGTAGCCATCTACGAAATATGCAGGGCAGCACCTGGTCTTCCATCTACACCTTTGCTGCCCACTACTGCTTGGACAAAGACTTCCAATGGGATGCGGTCTTCCAACATCTCTTTGGAAGATAACTACAACTCCTTCCCCCGCCCACACTGTTTATGCCAGATTTCCATGGTGGGGATGTCTGTCCAACTGAACCCAGTCTGATCTTTCTGACCTGATTTCCAAGTCTCCTCAAGATCTGGGAGCTAGGAAGGTCCCATATGTGGAGACTACATTCCTGCTTGCTCCTGGAGATAGAATAGTTACTCACCTGTAGCAGGTGATCTCCGGGAACAGCAGGAATTTAGACTTCACAACCCACCCTCCTCCCCATGGAGTTGTAGGGTTATTTTTACTCTTCCTACTCAGCTACAAACCCAACTGAGGAGAGAGAGAGTCAGAAGAGCAGGAAGGCAGTCACACAGGCATAGTGAGTGCTTCCAAAGGCTTTCCTTAAGATGCCGGGGAGCGTTTCCATGCAGGCTCCATCAGTACCGACGCCACCCATGTGTGAAGAGTAAATTCCTGTTGTTCCTGGATATCACCTGTTACAGGTGAGTAACTATGCTTTACCATCCTCGCTATCCCTGCCATATTGTCTTCTACCCTATCATCTGCTCTACAGCTTCATTATTTTCTCCCTATCAGTCAGCCTGTCTTTGTCTGAAGGAGACTTACCCTCATCACTATCATGCTATCTCTTCTCTCCCATGTACTCTACTGCTCCTTCCTTCTCTGTCTCTTCTGGGGATACCAGTCTGAGCCCTAGCCACCCTAGATTTTGTTTTTCACACTCCCAAAACAGATCAATGTGCAATCCTTCAAATCTTATTCATATCCCCTTTTCTCTCCCTTTCTCATGCACCTTGTGGAGTGCATGCTCTATCTCCAATAAGCTTGCCTTCATTCATGACCTTTTTATCTCTAATACTCTGCATCTTCTTACTCTCACCAAACTTGGCTTCCCCCCTGAAGACTGCTTCAATTGCTGCCTTCTGTCATGGAGGCTACCTATTTTCCCATGTTCCTCGACCCACTGGCTGTGGTGGTGGTGTTGGGCTTCTACGCTTTCTATCTTGCCAATTTCAGTTCTGCCTCAATCTCACTCCTTGGTCTTTCTTTGAAGTTCACTCCATCCACCTATTCACTCCACTACCTCTCCAGGTAGCTGTCATTTATTGAAGTCCTCCCTCCCCCCCCTCCACGCACACACTTCCACCTCTACCTTTCTCACGGACTTTGACTCTTGGCTCTTTTTCTTTCTGGATGCATCTTCCCCCATATTCTTGGGGATTTTAACATTCATGTTGATGACCCCATTGACCCTTGTGCATTCATGCTCCCTTCCCTAACATCCTTATTCAATCTCCAGCTGGGCTCTACTGCCCCTACTCACAAGCAGGAGCGCTGCCTTAAACTCACTTTCTTCTCAAATTTCTCCACCTCATTTCTTCCCTTATCTGACCATCATCTACTAACGTTCACTCTTAATCACCCCCCACAGTCTTACCCAATCTCCACCAATATGTTTAGGAAGCTTCACGCTGGAGACCCTTCAATGCTGTCTCTTCATTTTCCTCCACCATGTCATCTGAATCTGTCAATGAGTCCATGTCTTCTTATAATACTACTCTCCTCTGCTCTGGCTGCACTCACTCCTCCCATTCCTTGCTCTGGTGTCCTCTAAAGCTCACTACCTTTGTTCCTGTGCCTGCTCAGCTGAGCACCTCTGGCTTAAATCCCAAACCCTTACCGATTTTCTGCATTGCAAATTCAAGCTAACCTCATTAAGGTCAGCCATAGCACTTGCCAAGCCAAGGGTACTATATCCACCTGACTAATTCAAATTCTCCTAACCCTTGCTGCCTCTTTGCTACACTCAACTCTCTTCTCAATGTGCCTCCTCCTCGACCCCTCCTTCCCTTTTCGTCCAAACTCTGACTCTGTGTCCATGATAGTCTACAAGATTAGTACATCCTCAACCTGAGTGGAGGAGTAGCCTAGTGGCTGGGGCAAGGTACTTCAGGCTGGGGGTTCAAATCCCACTAGAGGACAGCAACCTTTCGCCGGAAGGACTGGGGTTTCTAGTCCCACAGGTACTCCTTGTGGTCTTGGGCAAGCCACTTAACCCTCCATAGCCCATGTTCCCTGTAAAATAGTTATCTCCAAGCTATAATACCCTGTTCAATGTAATTTCAGTTTGTTCAATGTAAACCGCACTGATGCAGAATAGCGCAGTATATAAGAGAATGTAAGTAAATAAATAAATAAACCTATCGCTTTCCACTGCAACCATTCCTGAAGTCTTCAAACATGCTGTAGTTACCCCCCCCCCTCCTCAAACAACTTTCACTAGACCCTACCTGTCCTAATTATCAGCATATATCTCTCCTCCCCTTTGCTTCCAAACTCCTCGAACATGCAGTTCACTGCTACTGTCTGCACTTTGCAGTGGATCCAGAATAGCTTGAGAGAACAATCTGGCTTTCCTCCTCTATGTTCTACAGAAACAGCTGTCAGTCTCTCTAATAACTTGTTCCTTGCCAAATCCAAGGGTCTACTCAATCCACATTCTTGCCCTTTTTGCTGCTTTTGGCACTGTTGATCACAACCTTCTCCTTGTTCTCCCTTAGTTTTAAGAACTCTGTTCTGGCTTGATTTTATTCTTATTTCTCCCATCACACTTTTTGTGTGTGTGTTCTTGTGAATCTTCCTCTACCCCCATCCTGCTTTTGGTCAGTGTACCTCAGAACTCTGTCTTGGGACCTCTCCTTTTCTTTCTCTACACCCAGTCCCTTGGTTCATTCATATCTTCCCATGGTTTTCAGTATCGTCTTTATGCTGATGACTTTTAAATCTACCTCTCTGCACCTGAAATCTCTCCAGGCATCCAGGCCCGTTTCTCAGCCTGCTTATCTGATGTTGCTGCTTTGATGTCCTACCGCTGTCTGAAATTGATCATGGTTAAAACTGAGCTCCTTAGATTTCCCCCTAAACCCACCACCTCCCTCCTCCTTTATCTCTATGTATAGCACTCTTTCTCCACATTTCCTCAGCTTGCAACCTTGGGATCATCTTTGACTCTTCTCTCTTTCTCTGCTCACATCCAACAGATATCTAAAACTTGTTTCTTTCTCTGACATCAGTAAAATTCGTCCCTTCCTTTCTGAACACACTACTAAGACTCTTATCCGCTCTGAAGTCTCCCCTGTCTATACTGTTGTAACCTGCTGTTTTCTCATCTCCCTCAGACTTCTCTCTCCCCTTCAATCTGTTCAAAACTCAGCCATGTGGCTAATCTTACACCAGTCTCGCTATGCGTACATAATCCCTCTTCTCAAGTCACTTCACTGACTCCACTTCAGCATTCAATTCAAGCTTCTCCTACTGACCTATAAATGTATTCATGGAGTGGAGGAGTAGCCTAGTGGTTGGAGCAAGGTACTTCAGGCCGGAAGGTCGGGGGTTCAAATCCCACTACTAGAGGACAGCAACCTTGGGCCGGAAGGACTGGGGTTTCTAGTCCCACAGGTGCTCCTTGTGGTCTTGGGCAAGCCACTTAACCCTCCATAGCCCATGTTCCCTGTAAAATAGTTATCTCCAAGTTATAATACCCTGTTCAATGTAATTTCAGTTTGTTCAATGTAAACCGCACTGATGCAGAATAGCGCGGTATATAAGAGAATATAAATAATAATAATAATAAGTAATTCTGCAACTCCTTGCTCTCTTTCATCTTATCACTCCCTACATCCCTCCTCAGGAACTCCACGCCTCTCCTCTGACAGATATCCCTTTTATCTCCAGGAACAAGCAGGAATGAGTCTTCACATATGGGTACGTCGGTACCGACGGAGCCTGCGCGGGAACGCTCCCCAGCTTCCCAAAAAGGAAAGCTTTTGGGAGCATCCCACAGCGCCTGCGCGCTGCCTTCCCGCCTTTCCTAACCAACTCTCCTCAGTTCTTCTTTGCCGCGGAGCCAGCAGGTCGAGCCCTGTCACCGCTGAAGAAGTTCTTTATTTTATTTTATTTCTTTGGTCGCGTGTCTGCCTTCCCCGACTCCGGACCGGTACCGCCGGTCTTTTCTTTCTTTCTTTCTTTTAAAAAAAAAATATCAATATTTTTCCTCACTTGGTGTATTTTTCTTTTTAGGCCTCAGGGCCCACAAGAAAATTTCCCTCATGGAAAAACCAGCCTCCGGGTTCAAAAAATGCACTAAGTGTAGCGGTACTATTTCTGTTACAGATACCCATGAATGGTGTCTTAAATGTTTGGGTCCTGAACACTCCATTCCGGATTGTCCGTCCTGCTCTCTAATGTCTAAACGGGGGTTACAGAACCGAGCAGCTAAGCTCCATGTACTGTTTCCCGCTGATGCACCGGAGGTAGCATCGACATCTTCCAGGTCGTCTTCTCCTGATGGATCTCAGGTAGCCAAACATAAACCTAGCAGGTCCTCGAAGGGTAGATCTCCCTCTAAGCATCGAGATGCCTCCGGGCTTGCCCTAGAGGATCCTGCACCAGCCAAACAACCCCGGCGGGAAGCTCCAGCTTCCAAAGCTCCTCCTATGGGGTTAGAGGTTGACATCGATGGCACGGCCTCGACCGATCACCTGTTAGATTGCTCTGGGGTACCGGCACTTTCTCCCGGTACCGACATCCAGGCTTTCATGGCGTCAATGGATCAGAATGTTCTGTCCATGCAGCAGGCTATCAAGGCCTTCATTCAAGCTGCGACACCGATGGTACCACAACGAGTCCTGTTGTCGGTATCGGCTCCGGTACTGGCACCAGCGCCGATACCGGTACTGACTGCATCGACATCGACAAGGATACCGACTGCAGCGGTTCCTTATCCAGGGCTACTTCTCGGTACTGATCCGGTACCAGGGACGCCCGATGTCTATACCGCTCGATACGCATATCGAGCGTTAGAAGAGCACCCTGATAGGCGATACTTCGATTCTTCTGATGATTCTGATTCATCAGATGAGTCTCCCGAAGTATCCATTGCCCTTCCTGAGGAGCCTTCTTCTCCAAAAAGGAGAATGTCTCCTCCAGAGGACTTGTCCTTTCAAGACTTTATAAGAGAAGTAGCTAAAGGACTTTCTATTTCAGTAACCTCTGAATCAGAGCCTAGAGCAAAAAAATTAGATATTTTAGGATACTCTAAGGCTCCTAGAGAGGCTGTCACCTTACCAATTCATGAGATTCTTCATGAACACATGATTGATTTATGGGAGACTCCTCTCACTCTCTCTCCTCATTCTCGCAGATTGGACACTATGTATCGTGTCCCTCCTTGTCCTGAATTTCAGAAAACTCAGCTTCCTCACCATTCCATTGTGGTGCAGTCCGCTATGAAGAGAATAAAGAGTACAAAGAGACACTCTTCTGCTCCTCCAGGAAGAGAATGCAGGACCTTGGATGCTTTTGGTAGGAAAATCTTCCAAGCCAGTATGCTTATTGCCAGAATCAACTCATATAGCCTTTACATGGGTATGTTTCTAAAAGAAGTTGCACAAAAACTGCACAACTTCCTCCCTTTTCTTCCAGAGGATAAAAGGGAGGAATTCCTCATTTGGCTTCAGCATACTCAAGACATTTCAAAGTTTTTTCCAACAGGGCAGCTTTTGACTCCTTTGAAGGTGCCAGCAGAGCCTCAGGCATTGCCATAGCTGCTCGCAGAATTGCTTGGCTCCAGGCTTCTGATTTAGAACCCTGGGTTCAAGATGGCTTAGGTAATCTGCCCTGTACAGGTGAAAATCTATTTGGCAAAGAGTGGCAAATAAAAGCCACTCAAATGGATGCAGAGAACTCTGCTCTGGATAGACTTTCAAAGTCAACCTCCATTCCTGCCAAGAAAAAGATTTTTAAAAAGTCTTTTTACAAAAAGGGCAGATTTCCTTCTACTTCTGGCCAACAATCTTCTACAGGTCGCTTTGCCACTAAGCGTCAGCAACCTAAGCAGGCCAGGCCTAAGTATACAGGGGCTGCTGCAACTCAGCAGTCCCAACCTCCTCAGGGTTTTTGACTTGATGCTAGAGAACTTAGCCTTTCTGGCTCTGAAACAGCCAGAGCCTCTCACCATTCCAGGAAGGTTAGCTCATTTTGCTCCCAGATGGGAGCAAATCACATCAGAGCAGTGGACCCTCTCCATCATAAGAGAGGGCTACAAGCTTCATTTCTCAGACCTTCCTCCCTACACCATGGTGAGACACTTCAATTCTCCCACATCTCTTCTCGACCTTCTGGGTCAAGAGGTGACTACCCTTCTTGCCCAAGGGGCAATAGAAGAAGTTCCTCTTCTTCAACAGGGGTCAGGGTTCTACTCCCCCTATTTTCTCATTCCAAAGAAGACAGGGGGATACAGACCCATCTTAGATCTCAGAGAATTGAACAAATACCTATGCAAGGAGAAGTTCAAGATGCTTTCTCTGGGCACTCTCCTTCCATACCTTCAAAGTCAGGATTGGCTTTGTTCTCTAGATCTCAAGGATGCGTACACACATGTCCTCATCCAGCCATCTCACAGAAGATTCCTACGTTTTCTTTTCCAAGAAAAACATTACCAATACAGAGTGCTTCCTTTTGGTCTGGCCTCTGCTCCCAGAGTGTTCACCAAATGCATGGCAATAGTTGCGGCATTTCTACGCACTCTGGGAATATTTGTCTTCCCATATCTGGACGACTGGTTCATCCGAGCTCCATCTCAGTCAGAAGCCCAGACTTCTCTGGACCGCACAAGGCGCATTCTGCAGTATCTGGGACTTGTGGTAAACCTCCCAAAGTCCCAGCTCACCCCTACTCAGTCCCTGGAATTCATAGGGGCCTGGTTAGATACCACCACTGCAAGGGCCTACCTTCCTCAGGCCCCGTTGCCAACGTCTAGTGCAGCTAGCCTCCCAGATTCAGTCAAAGAACCATTTAACTGCCCGGGAGATGCTACAACTCCTAGGCCACATGGCTTCCACAGTACATGTGGTACCCTATGCTCGCCTACACATGCGAGCAGCTCAATGGACTTTGTCCACCCAGTGGACCCAAGCTTCAGGAGCTCTCTCAGACCAAATAGCAACCTCCAAACGTCTCTTTTGGTCTCTCCAATGGTGGATGTCCACTCGAAATCTGTTGCTGGGGTCCCCCTTTCAACAGTTGTTGCCCCAAGCAACCCTCACAACAGATGCCTCCCAAACAGGTTGGGGAGCTCATCTACAAGACCTCTCCACTCAAGGCACTTGGTCCCCACAGGAGACCTCTCTTCATATCAACCTCTTGGAACTTCGAGCAGTTTTTCTAGCTCTCAAGGTCTTTCATACCCTCCTCAGCTACAAGACAGTCCTCATTCATACGGACAATCAAGTAGCCACGTTTTACATAAACAAGCAAGGAGGAACTGGCTCTGTCGCTTTGCAACGAAGCTCTAAGATTATGGGCCTTCGCCAGAGAGCATCAAATCCATCTCCTGGCAGTATACCTCCCAGGAATCCAAAACTCTTGGGCAGACAGATTCAGTCGAGTTCTGCTTCCACACGAATGGTCCCTGCATATGGATCAGGTACTCAGAATCTTCCAAGAATGGGGAACCCCGGACATAGACCTCTTTGCAAGTCCGTGGAATGCCAAACTTCCCCGGTTCTGTTCCAGAATTCCGTGTCAGGGAGTTCAGGTCAAGGATGCCTTCCTCCTTCATTGGGGTCAGGGCTTCCTCTATGCCTTTCCACCCATTCCTTTGATTCCCAAGACTCTATTCAAACTCCAGAGGGATCAAGGGTCTATGATCCTCATAGCTCCACGCTGGCCACGCCAAGTGTGGTACCCTCTACTTCTGCATCTCTCCCAAGCCCCCTCCCTGGACTTGGGAGCTGCTCCAGACCTCCTGTCCCAGGAGGAAGGGACTTTGTGGCACCCAAACCCCAAGTCCCTTCACCTCAGAGCTTGGTTACTGAAGGCCTAGACCTTCAAGACTTGAATCTTTCTCAGCAAGTGAAGGACATCCTCCATGCTTCCAGAAAACCTTCCACTAGGTGTTCCTATGCTTTTAAGTGGAAAAGATTTTCCATTTGGTGTGCTGAAAAGGGTCTTGACCCTCTAGCACTACCTTTAACTTCTCTGTTAGATTATCTCCTGCATCTTTCCAATGCAGGACTTAAGACAAATTCAGTAAGAGTCCATTTGAGTGCTATTGCAGCGTCCCTTAAGCCCATTAATGGACAACCTATTTCCTCTCATCCCCTCATTGCAAGATTCATGAGAGGCCTGACTTTAACTAAACCTCCCATTAGGCCTCCTCCGGTGGCATGGGACTTAAATTTGGTTCTTGGTCAGCTTATGAAGCCACCTTTTGAACACTTAGCCACTACCTGCTTGAAATTTCTTTCCTGGAAGGTTATTTTCCTCATTGCAGTCACTTCTGCTCGCCGCATCAGTGAACTGCAGGCCTTAGTGGCTCATCCACCTTATACAAGGTTCCATCATGATAAGGTAGTCCTTAGGACAAATCCACACTTTATGCCTAAAGTGGTCTCACCTTTTCATCTTAATCAAGAGGTATATTTACCTGTCTTTTTTTCCAGCTCCTCATGCATCCAGTGCAGAGAGGAATCTTCATACTCTGGATTGTAAAAGAGCTCTTGCTTTTTACTTACAAAGGACACAGCAACATAGAAAGTCTTCCCAGCTTTTTGTTGCTTTTGATCCTTCTCATTTGGGACTTCCAGTCTCTAAGAGAACACTGTCCAATTGGATTGCTCAGTGTATTTCTTTCGCCTACCAGAGTAAGAACCTTTCTCTGGAGAGCCATGTCACAGCTCATAATGTGAGGGCCATGGCCACCTCTCTGGCTCATCTAAATTCTGTGTCCATCGATCAGATCTGTCGAGCAGCCACCTGGGCCTCAGTTCATACCTTCACAGCCCATTACTGATTGGACAAGGACTCCCGCCGGGATGCCTTGTTTGGTCAGGCTGTCCTCAGACACCTGTTCCATTCTTAAACAACTCCTGCCCTCCTTCCCTGGATGGATGCCTGAGATCCATAGGAGGACGCGGAACCCTTTTAGGGTCTCATATCCTTGGGGATCTCCCAGGCATCTTAGCTAGGGAGTCCCCATATGTGAAGACTCATTCCTGCTTGTTCCTGGAGATAGCACAGTTACTTACCTGTAACAGGTGATCTCTGGGAACAGCAGGAATAAGTCTTCACAACCCTCCCACCTCCCCTAGGAGTTGTATCTCTTTTCTGTCTTTCCTTTCCTCTCTCTCTCTATTGTCTCAGCTTTAAACGCGAACTGAGGCGAGTTGGTTAGGAAAGGCGGGAAGGCAGCGCGCAGGCGCTGTGGGATGCTCCCAAAAGCTTTCCTTTTTGGGAAGCTGGGGAGCGTTCCCGCGCAGGCTCCGTCGGTACCGACGTACCCATATGTGAAGACTTATTCCTGCTGTTTCCAGAGATCACCTGTTACAGGTAAGTAACTGTGCTATCTGTGCCCTTCTCTGCCACTGCCAACTCAAGACTTTCACTTGCTGCTCCATACACATGGAACAAACTACCCGAGTTAGTACTCCAGGCTCCTTCTCTGATCCTATTCAAATCCACTCTAAAAACCCACCTCTGAGGCTGTGTTTGGATCCTGATCCCCTTGTTCTCTTGTTTTCATATATATATGGAGTGGAGGTGTAGCCTAATGGTTAAGCACCTTGGCTTGGGAACCTAGAGACCAGGGTTCGATTCCCACTGGTACTCCTTGTGGCCTTGGGCAAGTCACTTAACCCTCCATTGCCTCAGAAAAATCCAAGTTATCAATGTCCCTGTTTAATGTACATTACCAAGTTTAAGTTTCAATGTAAACCGCTTTGATTGAAATGATAAAGCAGTATATAATACCTATTAAATAAATATATCTTGCCATTCCCCTTGATTTGCCCTAGTCCCCAGTCTTGATTAGATTGTAAGCTCTGATGAGCAGGACTGTCTTACTTACAAATGTACAGCACTGCGTCCGTCTTGTAGCACTGTACAACTAAGTAGGAGCAGTAGTGTTTTGGTTTGTGTTAGGATAGCATATAAATGCTTCAAAAAATATATAGAGGGTAATTTTATAAGGAGGTTCCTACTTTTCTTAATGAAACGCTAGCATCTGTGGTTAAAAAGGTCCATACATTTTAAGGCACAATCACCTACACCAGACCTGGAGCTGGTGAAATTGCCAAAGCCAAACTTCTTTAAAAAAATTGTAAATTTTAGTATTTTACAATTTATGCACTTAATGTTATGCCTACCCATACTCCATCCAAACTCCACTCCTGTGTATGCCCACTGTGAAAATACACACAATCACGTTTATGCACATACTTTACAGAATAGGGGGCACTGCAGGCATGCTCATTTATGTGCATATGTACCCGTTTATGCATGTAAGTAACTAAAATACACCCATTTTGTGCATGTTCTTCCAACCTAATTTTATAAAATAACTCTTATAATGTTTAGTCTGTACTGATTTTCCATTCCAGTTATTTGAGAGGCAGGGGAGGGAGGTAGAAGCAGTTTTGACTCGTAAACTTATTTCTAAATAACTTATTCTCTGGTGCTCTGACTTAAAATTCTAAGGGACAAAAAAATAACAAACATAGGTCTTGCAGTGCTTTATGAGAAGGCAAATTGTTTTGTATGTTTGTGTTTTTTTTTAAAAGGAACTGGATTATGAAGAATTGCAAAATATTGATCTGAAGGTTGTTGCGAATAATAAAGCAGAATATCACAGTTCTGTTAGCAGCAGCAGTAGTGGCGGAGGTGGAGGTGGAGGTGGAAGTGGAAGTGGAGTTTCCAAGGCGAAAATAGTTCCAATCAGAGTAAAGGTGAAAAATATTCCTGAAGGTCCCATGTTCAAGCCTAAAACAAAGGTGTTTCCTGTAAGTGAAAATAAGAAAACTTCAATGAAAAACCAAATAATTGGATCATACCCGGCCTATGATGGGGATACTGGAAAAATAGCACAACACGTCAAGTAAGGTTTATTTATTTACTTCCATTTTCATTAGATGCCTATATTCCATAAAGCTCTAAGTATCATACAATAAAAACATAAAATGCATAGTGCAAAAAATAAAAACAAATTACATAAAGATCCTTATTTTATTTTTGCTTGTTTTATTCTGCATATTCGCTATGTACTGTACAATATAAACTCTATTAAAAACCTGTCCATTATGTCAAACTGCAGAATTGTACATCATTATCATAAATGGGTAAGCACAGTAGCAAAATGTCTTTGATTCATAAAGCTAAAATAATTTTCCCCAAATCTTACCACATCAAGGTCCTTTGCACTCCATATTTTGCCAAAGGTATAATCCGTTTATTTTATGAAAATCTAAGTGGTTTTACAGACTATACTATTCAAGCTTTTCTTGCAGGTAAATGGGAGAACCCTCATCTAGCAATATAAATACCAGTACCACAACATTTTAAATATTGTATTGTACTGCCAACCAGCGCAAGGTTCAAAACCTGGCAAATATGATCCTTTAATTTTAAAGCCATCAAAAGATGGGTAGCAATATTCTGTACATATCCAACTCCTGGCTTTTTGCCTTTGAGGGAGGAGTGGTCTAGTGGTTAGGACAAGGTACTTCAGGCCGGAGGGCTGGGGGTTCAAGTCCCACCTGGGGACAGCAATCTCAGGCCGGAGGGACTGGGATTTCTAGTCCTGTAGGCACTCCTTGTGGTCTTGGGCAAGTCACTTAACCCTCCATTGCCCATGTTCCCTGTAAGTATTAGCGTATGTGTCTCATATCCCCTCATGTTTAATGTATCCCCCAATTGACCGCTTTGACCCGGTGAAAAGCGGGATATAAATACAGCTAAATAAATAAATAAAATAAATAGTACTCCCAGCTAACGCAGAATTGTAATATTCTAACTTCCCAATGATAAGATCATGAACTACTAACCTTGAATGTTCCTTAAGATATGGCCTCAATCCATTAATCACATGCAGCTTTCAAGGGGAGGAGTGGTCTAGTGGTTAGGACAAGATACTTCAGGCCGGAGGGCCAGGGGTTCAAGTCCCACCTGGAGACAGCAATCTCAGGCCGGAGGGACTGGGATTTCTAGTCCTATAGGCACTCCTTGTGGTCTTGGGCAAGCCACTTAACCCTCCATTGCCCATGTTCCCTGTAAGTATTAGCATATGTGTGTCATATCCCCTCATGTTAAATGTATCCCCCAATTGACCGCTTTGACCCGGTGAAAAAGCGGAATATAAATACAGCTAAATAAATAAATAAAAACAAGTTCTCGCCATATTTCTTATTTGGATTACATACTTGGGAATGGCGTCCACCTCATCCCAACGCTTTAATCTGGGGTTCTAAAAGTAGAAAATCTGTCCCTCAGAGACTATTTCGGGGGGGGACGGGGACGGGAGGGGAAGTTGAAAAGGTCTCAATAACAGCCAGACCTGTACTGCCACAACACTTATTTTATGTGTTTAACAAAATCCTGTTCATTCCCATCCAAGCCCATAATATCTTTTAATATAAATGATCTCCTCCTAACAGCTGTATATAAGAATCGACCCCTCTTGTACCGCCATGTATTCATATTTTCATTAATAATTTGGAGTTCTTGTTATCACAGAGCACATAGGATAATTCTTGATAAGAATTTTGATTCTTTATCAAAGATTGCAATTTTGGATTTCAGAAAAGTATAGCTACTCTACGTGAATTTGCGGATGCTGGAAAACTGTTCACATGCATCAAATAATGCTACAGATTGGTGGCATTTGCTTTGACCAGCATTTTATGATATGTATGTCTTCAGTTAGAAATGCATTGAGAGCAAGAGCCACTTTCAGCCACTATTTTAGGAGGCATGTGCAGACCCTAATTTTGTCTCGTTACATAACAGGGCTGTTTAAACACTTCTGAGCAATTGGTACTATTTAAAACCACTTTTCCCCTCTGGTATATGAATGGATCAGGTTAACTAATTATGGTTTTACTGGTATTTGTCTTTTTGCAACAGGTATGCAAAAGAGTATGACCCAGATAATTGGCTCATCATTGATCCTATTACTTCTGAAATAAGACTTTCAAAAATACCTGATCGGGAGTCGTCCTATGTAAGCAATGGCACTTACATTGCAAAAATTCTGGCTATCAGTGAAGGTATTAAAGAATTCCATCTTTTTTTTATTGGTCATGTTTGTCTTTATAATTGAACATATAATCCCAACTTCTGTTGCATAATATCAGCATTATTTGTAGATAATACAAAATTGTTCAACCCAGTAGTACAGATAATGCATATGCCTTAGTCAAAAGGACTCCAGAAGGCTTTCTTTAATCCTGTACTTTCCCATTCTTTATGATGTGTGACGGACACTGAAGATTGTTTTATGGTGCACGCAATTTTTTTATTTTTTTTATAAATAATTTTATTAATTTAAAATGAACCTTAATTTTTATCATATTTTAAATAAAAACAGATTTGTTCATGGGTTGGAATCTAATCTTTACCATTTCTCTGTCCTCCCTAGACATGCCAGGTAAGACTGCGACAGGAACCATGGCAATTCAGGTTGAAGATGCCAATGATAATTGTCCAACCATTATGAACCCTGTACAGACTGTATGCAATGATGCTAAATACATCAATGTTACCTTTAAGGATCAAGATTCCTTTCCAAATAGTGCTCCTTTCACGTTTACCATTGTTGATGAGCCAGTGGGAACTGCAAAAAACTGGATAATTGGACATAAAGATAGTAAGAATTAATTCTTCTTTCAAATTTTATGTTGAGAACTTGGTTCCATGTCAGCATATTGAAATGTGGAAATATTGTTGAAATACCTGAACTTGGAAATTAAGGTTGCTATAGAAATATGCTAGTTTTGTACAGTCCATTGGATATGTGCAGAAAGAGAGGCATCAAAGAAAACACCAAGATTATGAGCTGAAGGGACTAGGAGGGTGGATAGTATTTAACCACAGGAAGGAGAGAAATAGATTTAGGAGAAAAGATAAGCTCTGCCTTGGCAATATTTGTTTTTCAGATAGCGATGAGACATCCAGTCAGCATGTTCAGATTTGGGTAATTCCTGGTGAAATTTCTAGTACAGAGAGGTACATCTGGGAGTAATCAGCATAAAGATGATACTGAAAGCTATGGTAAGAGATCAGAGCACCAAGGGTACAAATATAGAGAGAAAAGATACCTGAGGGAGCACCAATTGCTGGTGACAGAGGGCGATAGACCAGAGCATGCACTACAGATATAATGGGTGATATAAATCAAGACAGGTGAGAACAGAGTGCTAAGAAGTATGTGGTGGTGAACAGTATGAAAAGCAATGGGTAGGCCAAGAAAGATGAGGATAGAGTAAAAGCCCTTGGATTTGGCCAGGAATAAGTCAATGGAGACTTTGATAAAGGCTGTTTTTGTTGAATATAGAGTGAAAACCAGATTAGAGTACCTCAAGAATGGCTTGAGATGAGTTAAGACAACAGTGGTGAGCAAGCACGTTAAAGAAGCTCGGATTTGAAAGGGAGGAGGGAGATGGGACAATAGTTTAAGGGCTGGTAGAGCCCAGGGGAGAGGTTTTTGTTTTGTTTTGAAGAGTGTTGTAATCACAAGACATTTGAAGTCAGCAGGGGCAGTTGCAGTGGAAAGCAATAGATTGAGGATGTGTCAGATGGAAGGGATGATAGCAGGGGACATAGAGCTGAGTAGTTTGGGAATGGGATCAGAAGAACAGGTCATCAAACCAGGATATTATCTGAGAGAGAAATACCCCAACTCTCTTCCTCTGATGTTTGTTTCTCATTTACTAGGGATTTATGGTCTTAGCCACACTCCATATTTCTGTCCAATCAAGTATGGCTCTTTTATGTCACAGGACTCAGTAACCTTGTGAAAAGTATATTTTTTTGGAGGGGGGGGGATCTTTCTCTGGACCTTTTTCCCTCCACATACATTTTCAATGATTCTCTGTTGGTCAGTATTTCTTTAATGTTTTCCATTGATCTTAAGAAAATGAGTAAAAGAATGCTCTTGAATAAGTTTTATACTTCATTGTGTACTTAATTTTAGATACTTTTTGGATCTGCTGTGCACTAATTTGGGGTGAAGTTTATCTTTTTATTAAACATGTTTGTATGCGTCTGTTTTTTTTGTGTTTTGTTTTGTTTTTAATCCCCCAAAGGCACAAGCATACAACTGGTACCACACGATCTTCAAGATAATACCCATAAAGTTCAGATTCTAGTAACTGATATGCAAGGACTAAGTTGCCCTGAGAAGCAGGTTCTCGAGTTGACAGCTTGCACATGTTCTGCTGGTTCTGGTTGCATAGAGAGATTAAGCGACAAAAGCGCCCGTCTTGGAGCTGGAGCCATTGGATTAATGATTCTGGCATGTTTATTGCTACTGCGTAAGTAAAGTTACTTGAAAACTTCTTTAAAATATCCTTTTTGTAAGATGAGCAGGCTTCAGCAGCACACCCCTCATCCTTTTCACAAAAATCACCACTCGCCATTATTGGATTTACAAGGACTGTAGTTTTATTGATATAACCCGAATCAGGCAATTCTGTTTGAGCATACCTTGCATTTTTATTCTGATTTCCTTTTTATACAGTTAATTAAATTGATAAATGGCTTGTTGAATCAGCAGTGTGTTAATTTTGGTTGCCACCTAACCTGCAAAATGAGAGGTTTCTTTTTGTTTTGTTTGTGGATGGTGTGCTTTATGAATGAATTCCATGCCGAATTTTGTCATAAGCTACTTTTTCTCCCCATTTTTCTGACAGTGCTGCCCCTTCTGTTGCTATTATGTTACTGTGGCGGTGCTGGTAAAGGCTTCACAGCAATACCGGACGGCACTGCGGAAATGCTGCGGAGCTGGAACAGTGAAGGAGCACAACCAGAAGATATGGCAAGTATAGTAGCGCAGTTTTCTCTGCTGATTTGTGTGGAGTAGTGGAGAAGAAGGCTCTATGAAATGCCATTGGGGACCTCACAAAGGTCTGTACATTGCAGGGATTCAGTATTCGTTGTCTCTTAAAGGCAAGGTTCTGGTATACCAAGTGTCTGATCAATGCAGAGCTTAGTATTTACTGCATTTTTAAAATCTGTGCTGTTAAATTCTCACTCCTAGGCTCCATGACAGGGGTCTCCAACTCCAGTTCTGGAAGGCCGCAAACCAGTCAGGTTTTCAGGATGTCCCTAATGAGACAAATTTGCATGCACTGCCTCTGTTGTATTCAAATTTATCTCATGCACATTCATTAAGGATATCTTGAAAATCTTACTGGTTTGCGGCCCTCTAGGACTGGACTAAGAATACTGCTCTAAGAATCCCTGCTCTAAGAATACTGATTAGGTAATCCTTCATGAACAGTAATTTAGTGAACTGAAAACTAAACTGATTTTCCATTGTTAGTAATTCAGCATCGCAGCATTTGTAATCATGAAAATTTGATTGGCAGTAAGCATCTAGGCTTGGATGTGCCTGGTCATATAGGTAACCTGTCCAGAAATTCATTGTAACTGAAATTGGTTACAATTAAGAAAGACAGGAACTTTTCTTTTATAAGATACATTTGTGTGCAATTTGATGGTGATATGGAAAGAAAGAGGTCAATAAGACTAAGCCAAAAATAACCTCCAAAACAAAACAAGGGTCTGTCTGTCTAAGTTCTGTTTGTAAAGTGCAAAGTAATTTGGCATCACAACCTGCAGTTTGTTATACCTCCATCTGCTTACTGTGTGCAAAACATAATTGTCTGGCAAGAACATTTTAGTGGACCTTGAGTGTTTTAATTTGCTTATGTTTAATCTCTGAACCATTTAATGGCTGGAACAGTCCTATGCATTTATATAAATTATAGAAGTGATGATGTTTATAAGGGTTTTTGTACTAAAAATGCTATTTTAAGGACAGAAATTGGTGCTCAAAAGAGTACTCCTGGTGCTCTGTACGCAATTAAGTGCCCAGATCATATTGTATACATACTTTGTACATGTTTGAAAAGTAGACATTCCTGGAGGTGTAGTTTGCAATTTAATGTAATGCTTTTCATATGATAAAATGCGTTCTCTGGGAATAAGCAGGAAGTCAGTTCCTGTCTTTCTTAATTGTAATCAATTTCAGTTACAATGAATTTCTGGACAGGTTACCTATATGACCAGGCACATTCCCCCAGCTGTCTAAGAGCCTTTGGGAGACGCTACCACGTATGTCTGTCTGGCTTGTCACCGGAAAAAGATGATTTTTCAGCCCGAGTTTCATACTCACATCTGGTACTACACTGGTACTCTTCCCGCCACCCGATCTCACTGTCTCTGCATGGAATTCGGATCCTTTTTTGTAGTTTTTTCATCCTTGACATCTTTGCGCCTTTTTCAACTGGCAGCTTGGCAGATCTTCAACCTCACTGGGGTACTTTTTTCCTCCATGGCTGTCAGTTGTTTTTAAAAGTGTGATCGGTGTGTCAAAATTATGTCTTTGACCGATACACACAACTGTTGCCTTCGCTGTCTTGGGCCGGACCGTGACCCCCATAGCATGCGGTCTCTGCAAAAAGATGTCCAACAAGGCAGTAGAGCCACAGCAGCAGCACGATAAATCTTTCCCTGAGTCCCTTGTACTTCCAAAGGCCAGGGCCTCATCTAAAGCCACAGCATCTTGGGGCAGCTCTACAGAACCCGAGTGGTATCATGGTTCTTCGGAGAGGGGGGTCTCCCTCGAGGGAACCCAAGAAGACGACGATGTCCCTGGATGGATCTGACAGGCCGGGTGCATCCTGAGCCAGGTCCCGCAGTCAGACGCTCATCTGAGGGATCGGAGAGGGAGCGGCCTGCAGAGGTCCCCTGAAAGGACTCTACCTCAGACCGGCCTCTGTCGCCAGACACCATCCTCATCAAGGATTCTCCTTCAGGGGAACCGATTGTCAAGCCTGATTCCTTTGGTGCCCACGCCGATGGCTGCGGAGCCTTCTGGCCTGGAATCTAGTAAGGCGGCCCTGGAGCGCAGTTTCTGCTTTCATGTACCAGCAGCTGTTGTCTGGTACGACCGGTTTCTCCTCCCCAACCACCCAGGCCCTTGACATCAAAAACATCCCTGGAGGCTGAGCAGATCCTCGAGACCCATCAGCTTCGAGTCTATCCTTGCTAAGGTCTTGATCAGTTTCCCACTCAACGGGGCCATGATTGTCCCCAGCCAGTGTGCTCGGCATCAGCCACGGGGCCTCAGAGGTCAGTGGGCTGCGGTCAGCCCCAGGACCCTTGGACCATCCTTCCAACAAGTTCTCGAAAGACTACTCCAAGTGGGAGACAGAGGACGAGTAGTTGCCCCACACCCGGCACCATCGTGACGTCCCCTCGGACTCTCCCACTTCAGAGCTCTGGCAGCAGTCTCCGCTGGAGGACATGGCATTCCTCGACTTTGTCAGACACATGTTGAAAGCCCTAGCTTTCCTGACAGAGTCGGAGGAGGATCCTCAGCCAGAGGAGTTAGAAATCCTCCAGTATGAGGCCCCTCTGAGGGAATCGCTTATGGTGCCCATCCCTCCCATCCTGGAATGTCTAATGCTCCATATGTGGGAGACACGGAGAGCAAGCGGCTTGACTCAGTGTATCGAGTCTGCCAGAGCCCGGGCTTCCAGAAATCACAGCTGCCATAGAACTCCATGGTGGTGGAGTTAGCCATGCATCGACTGAAGAGTCAGAAGACGCACTCCTCTGTGCCTCCCGGCAGAGAGTAATGCACCTTGGACGCCCTGGGCAGAAAGTGTTACCGGGGCTCAATTCTCATTGGCCGCATCCAGGCCTACCAGCTGTACATGGGCATGTACCTGAGAGACCTGGCAAAGGAAATTTCCGGGTTCTCAGCTGGTCTGTCCGAGGAACCCCTGCAGCAGTTCAAGAACCTGGCTAAGGCTGGCTGTGAGTGCTCCAAGTTCGTCTCTGGCAGCTTTTGATGACTTTGAGTCAGTGGCTTGAGTAGGGGTGGCGGGCATCGGAGCCAGACTCCAAGCCTGGCTACAGTCGTTCAATCTTGAGCAACGGGTTTAGGACAAATTGGTCGATGTTCCATGCCAAGGAGAGAACCTCTTTGGAAAGCACATGACCGATAAGGCTGTGAAGCTGGAGATTAAGTTCATAAGGAGGACCAGGCTCTCTAAAAAGACCACTGCCTGTCCCCGTCAGAAGGGCTTGGGTAAAAAGCCCATCTACCTGAGGAAAGGGGCTGCTTACAGAAACTACCCACCTTTTCAGTCCTCCCCAGCTCTCAAGCAGGGTCAGTAGGCCAAGGGACATAGGCATGGCCCTTGTAAGCAGAAGGCTCCCAAGCCCCAGGCGTCAACCCCGGCCCAGCCAGGGGGGAGTTTTTGACTCCTTGGGCATAGCCTCTCCACCCCAAAGAGGTCAGCAGCAACACAGGGGACATTTGATCCACTATGCCCAAAGGTGGCTAACCATCACCACAGATGGGCACTTCGGGAAGTCAGGGAGGGCTACCTCCTCCATCAGACTCAGAAACCTCCCCTTCACTAGGACCTTCTACTGAAGGAGCTTGCAGGTCTTCTCGAGGACAAAGTGGTGGAACCAGTACCCCACCATCTCAAGGGCAAGGGGTTCTACTCCAGGTACTTCCTCATGCCAAAAAGGACAGGAGGACTAAGGGCCCATCCTCAAACTGCACAACCTCAAATTCCTGGTGAAGGGAGAAGTTCAAGATGCTCTCCCTTGGAATATTGCTGCCTTACCTCCAGCAGGGAGATTGCCTGTGCTCCTTGTATCTGAAGGATGCCTATACCCACATCCTTATTCACCCCAACACACAGGCAGTACCTGCAGTTCATGGTGAGGGGGTCACTACCAATAAAGGGTGCCTCCTTTCAGCTTACCATCCGCCCTAAGGGTCTTCACAAAATGCCTGGCAGTCATAGCTGCCATCTTCTGCCTCCAGGGTGTCTTTGTCTTCCTCTACCTGGACGGCTGGCTCACCATTCAGGTCCTGCAACACTTGGGGTTTGTGATAAACTATCCCAAGTCCCACCTCCTCTCGACAGTGTCTGGAGTTCATAGGGGCAAGACTGGACACCCTCCAGGCAAATGCCTTCCTGCCCGGAGACCGAGCCAACCATCTCAGGGGCCTGGCCCTAAACATACAGCACCACCCCTCAGTGCCTGCTCGGCCCCTTCTGTGCCTACTCGGGCACATGGCCAAAATGGTCCAGATGTCCGCCTCCACATGAGATGCATGCAGTGGTTTCTCCGGGACCAGTGGGCATAGGCCACAGGATGCCTCCAGGACAAAGTCTCAGTGACCCACCAGTTGATGGACTCTTTGACCTGGTGGCAGACTCCGCGATACCTTGAGGCAGGGATGCCCTTTAAAGTTCCAAGCCCCTTAAGGGTCCTCACTACGGACGCCTCCCTGCTCTGCTGGGGAGCCCACTGCAAGGAACTCTGCACCCAGGGCAGCTGGTCCCAGGATGAGAGCAACCAGCAGATCAACCTCTTGGAACTACGGGCGATATACTTAGTCCTTTAAGCCTTTTGCCACAGTCTACATCACCAGCCGCTGTTGGTCCAGACGGATGACCTGATGGCAATGTTCTGTGTGAACAAACAGGCGGGGCATAGGGTGGTCCTCTGCTCCTACAGTTTGGCAGGGTATAGGCCTGCGGGCAGTATACCTTCCAGACCAGAACAACTTACTGGCCAAAAGATTGAGCAGGGTCCTCCAGCCACATGAGTGGCAGCTGGACACCAGTGGGGGGAGCATGTAATAGATCTCTTCACCAGCCCAGACAACTACCAGTTGCCCCTCTTCCGCTTCCGGCAGGCCCACCCTCTCCAAGATGGCGGCAGACGCGTTCCTAGTCTCGTGGTCAGAGGGCCTTATGTATGCCTTCCCACCCATGCCACTAATTGCCAAGACATTGTTCAGGACCGTTCATGACAAGGCCTCTCATCTTGTTAGTCCCTCAATGGCCCAGGCAACCATGGTTCCCAGCTACTCCTCCAGCTATCGGTAGAGACACTCATCCCATTGGGGAACGCTCCAGGGCTCCTGTCCCAGGAGAGGAGCTCTCTTCAGCACCCCAACTTGGGGTCCCTGTTGCTGACAGTGTGGCTGCTGAAAGGGTGATCCTAGCCCCTTTTAACCTCTCGAGGGAGGTAGAGGAGATCCTACTGGCTTCTCGTAAGGCTTCCACTAAAAGTCTATGCCCTCAAGTGGTGCAGGTTTTCAGCTTGGTGTGCAGAACACAGGACCAACCTGTTCTCCTGCCCTTCATGATCAAGGCTTAAATCGAACTTCGTCAGAGTGCACCTCTGTGCCCTGGTGGCGCACCACCACCCGTTGGATGGCAAACCCCTCTCGGTCCAGTCACTAGTGACCTGCTTCCTAAGGGGTCTACTCTTATCAAAACCCCCGGTTCTCCCTTTGGTGACCGAGTGGAACCTCGATGTGGTATTGGGGCAGCTCACTCGCCCACCCTTTGAGCCCACCTGCAATACCTCTCATGGAAGGTGGCATTCCTGGTCGCGCTAACCCTCTGCTCACAGGGTTAGTGAGCTTCAGGCCTTAGTGGTGGAGGCGCCATATACTAGTCTCTTGGTTACCAAACCAATGCTCTAACTACTAGGCTACTCTTCCACTCCATGATAAATTACAGTATATATATACAAAGAATAGAGAAGTTTACCCATAACAGGGGTTCTCCATAGACAGCAGAGAAATGCATCCACACTTATCTGGTGAAGTCCCCCTGACAGAGCCAGCGTGCCAGCCCTCATACAGCCTCTGTCAGTGCTTCTCACATCCCTGGAGGCAGCTACTCTGCATATTCATGAGATCTTACATGATCTTATGCTAAGAATGTGGGAAACACCTCTAACCACATCTCCTCATTCTCGGAGACTCGATACTATGTATCGAGTTCCACCTTGTCCTGGCTTTCAAAAAACTCAATTACCACACCATTCATTGGTAGTGGAATCAGCCATGCGTAAGATGAAAAGTGCAAAGAGACATGCATCCAATCCTCCAGGTCATGAATGCAGGAGACTTGATGCCTTTGGGCATCGATTCTTTCAAGCTTCCATGCTCTCAGCTAGGATCAGTTCCTATATCTTGTATATGGGAATGTTCCTTAGAGGTCACAGGAGACTTGGAGCTTATGACCCCCCTTCTTCCTGATGAGAAAAGACAGGACTATCTTACTCTTGTCAAACATGCCCAGGATGTTTCCAAGTTTGTAAATCTTGCAGCCTTTGACTGTTTTGAGTGCATAAGCAGAACCTCTGCTATTGCCATTGGTGCACGTCGGATTGCCTGGCTTCAGGCATCCGACTTGGAAATTTGGGTACAGGATAAATTAGGAAACATTCCTTGCACAGGAGAAAATCTCTTTGTCAAGAATTGGCAGTAGAAGGCTAATGAGATAGATGCAGACAATATCACTTTGGCTAGATTGTCCAAATCTACAGCCGATCCTGCAAGGAAAAGATCCTCTAAAAAAACATTTTTTCAATAAGAAAAAAGTTTTATCCTTCCTATACCCAACAGTGACACCGTCCAGGTCAGCCTGCCCAAAAGGGACAACAGCAACAACCTAGACAACAAAAGAAGCCAAAACCGGTAAAACCTCAGCCAGCTACATGCTGGGACTCCCTCTCGGCATTTTAGCTTGGGGAGTCCCCATATGTGAAGACTCATTCCTGTTTGTTCCTGGAGATAGCACAGTTACTTACCTGTAACAGGTGATCTCTGGGAACAGCAGGAATAAGTCTTCACAACCCATCCCACCTCCCCTAGGAGTTGCTTTTCTCTAACTCTGTCTTTCCCTTTCTTGCTCTCTCTCTCTCTTTGCCTCAGCTTTAAAACTTAACTGAGGAGAGGAAGTTGGGAAAGGCGGGAAGGCAGCACGCAGGCGTGTTGGGATGCTTCCAAAAGCGTTCTGATTGGACACTGGGAAGCGTTCCTGCGCAGACTCCGTCGGTACTGACATACCCATATGTGAAGACTTATTCCTGCTGTTCCCAGAGATCACCTGTTACAGGTAAGTAACTGTGCTTTCTTTGTGAGGCCAGTGCAGAAAGGAACCTTCATACTTTGGACTGTCAAAGAGCTTTAGCCTTTTACTTGCAGAGGACACAGCAACATCGAAAATCTTCTCAACTCTTTGTTGCTTTTGATCCTAGTCATTTGGGACTTCCAGTGTCCAAAAGAACTCTATCGAACTGGATTGCATGATGCATATCCTTTGCCTATGAGACTAAGAACCTTCCTCTTGAAGGCCATGTCACAGCTCACAATGTGAGAGCCATGGCAGCCTCAGTGGGTCATCTTCACTCTGTGTCTATCAATGACATCTGTCGAGCAGCTACTTGGTCTTCGGTACATACCTTCATGGCCCACTACTGCTTAGACAAGGACTCCCGCCGGGATGCCTTGTTTGGTCAGGCTGTTCTTCAACACCTTTTTCAGACTTAGTCAACTCCTACCCACCATCCCTGGTAGGATGCCAGAGATCAATGGGGGGAAGCATAGCCCTTTTACAAGGGCTGACAACTTCCTGGGGCCTTCTCCCTGGCATCTGCAGCTAGGGAGTCCCCCCCCCCCCTCCTCCATATGTGAAGACTACATTCCTGCTTGTTCCTGGAGATAGCGTAGTTAACTCACCTGTAACAGGTGATCTCTGGGAACAGCAGGAATTTAGTCTTCACAATCCGCCCACCTCTCCTAGGATTTGTATCTCTCTCTTTCTCTCTCTCCCTTTCTCTTTGGTCTCAGGATAAACTCAACTGGAAAGGGACAGTTGGAAAGGTGGGAAGGCAGCGCGCAGGCGCTGTGGGATGCTCCCAAAAGCTTTCCTATTGGACGCTGGGGAGCGTTCCCGTGCAGGCTTCATCAGTACTGACAATACCCATATGTGAAGACTCAATTCCTGCTGTTCTCGGAGATCACCTATTACAGGTGAGTAACTACGCTTTCTCCGGGAACAAGCAGGAATCAGTCCTCACATACAGGTGACATCAGCATCAATGGAGCCCATGCAGAATCACTCTCAGCTTTCAAAGAAAGCCTTCGGGAGCTAGGCTGTGCATGCACAGTCACCTTCCCAACCAAAGGTGCCATCTTGCCTCCATTTTCTTTTTTTTCTTGCAGCCCTGCAGGCGTTCAGTCTGTCATACCCTGTAAAAGTTTTTTTTTTTCTAACCCTCTTAGCATTCTCGCTCTTTTTGCTGGTCGATTCCCAATCACCTTCTCGCTGCCTGAGTCTGCCCTAGCCTCGATGTCATGTTTTTTTCTCAGGCCCCCTTTTTTTTTTCTCTGTGCGCGGATCGTTTCTCGTGTCCTCCTGACCAAGACATCTGAGTTTGACCTCACGGGTGCTGCGGTCAGCGGATTTAAGCAATGTGGCAAATGCCCCTCTACCATGTCCATAATGGACTGCCACAGTTGCTGTATCAAATGACTATATGGATCACGACGACAACTCTTGCTTGTTCTGTCTGCAGATGTTGAGCAAGAAATGGAGGAATCGTGAAAAGCAGCAGAGGGGGAGCTTTTTGACTGGAAGGTCTCTGTCACAGTGCTGGCATAGTCTCAAATCTCTGCCCTTGGAGACTGCATCTGACTACTCAGCGTTGCTTGTATGTGCTTGATCCAGTCCTTGAGGTCACAGAACTTTGGACCAGGGCTTATCCTCAGAGGACCTCCCCCATGTATCCAAAACATTGTCCAAGTCGAAGTCCAATCCCAGACCTTGGGGGTAAGACCTCCAGTCCCTGGCCTTAGAGTCCTCAATCCAGTGCTGAGGGTGATGGCCAGGAGCAGCCCTCAAAGCTGCCCCAGCAGGAGGAGACTCCTACTGCGTCAAGGAATCAAGCCCAATCCATTGGTGACTCCTCTTCAAGGGAGCTGGCTTTGGACTCAATGCCTTCAAGATCTGAACTAGTCACTACAGAGCCTACATGCATCAAAGCCAGGATGGCAGCCTTGGAACGCAGCCTGGCTGCCTTCCTCGAGGCACAGCGGGACCTGATGCCCAGAGCCTCCATGTTATCTGTGCTGACATTGGGACTCTTCACTGTGAGGACCTCTCTGAAGAACATCAGCCGGTGCTGGAATGGTTCACTCACTTGGATCTGTATCGGTTGACGACCTCCTCAAGGCACGACTCGCCCCTGAGCACCTCGAGGTCGGCTCATCGGGCAATTCTCTCCCCCTCTGTGCCGGCAGCTCATCGCCCCAATGACTGACTCTGAGTTGGACTGGGAGACTGATGACGAGTCACCAGACACCATGTTACATAGTGTGTCATCTCTGAACCGTTGTCTCCTCGGGAGGTCCCCGCCTGAGGACCTCGCATTCCTCGAGTTTGTCTGGGGGATATTGAAGACCCTGGCCTTAGTGGCAGAACCAAAGGACGAGCCTCATGCTGAGGACTTGGAGATTCTCCAGTACAAGGCTCCTCCAAGAAAGGCATTGACGGTGCTGATTCCTCCCCCCCCCCCCCCCACCCTGGAGCGCTTGCTGTTCAGGATGTGGGAGAGCCCAGTGACGGTGCCAATAGTGAGCCAGCGACTCAATTCCCAGTATCAAGTTGGCAAGAGCCTGTGCTTTACGAAGACGCAGCTACCTCACAACTCCATGGTGGTGGAGTCAGCCATGCATCTCATAAAGAGTCAGAAGATTCACTCCTCAGTGCCCCCTGGTAGGGAGGCCCATACCATGGGCAGGTTTGACAGAAAGTGCTACCAGAACTCTATGCCTGATGGGACAGTGGATCCCTTTACAGCAACAGGATAAAATCAAAATAAACTTAGCTATCTAATTTCTCAACATACAGGGGTGTCCTACACAGAGCGGTGGGTTCACCCCTAAAACAAAGACATGGGGAGGGGTGGCCCGCACGGAGCAGCAGGCGCACTACTCTTGCCATCTTGCTGGGCAGACTGGGTGGACAATGCTGGTCTTTATCTGCCGTCATTTACTATGTTACTGTATGCTCGTGGCCTGCATACATGCTTACCAGCTGTACATGGGCATGTATCTGAGGGACCTGTTGAAGGAGCTCGCCAGGTTCTCAGCTGTGCTGGCAGGTGAATCTCTCGAGCACTTCTGGACCCTCATCTCCTCGGTCAAGGAATGCTCCCAAATTTCAGATTTGAGCAGCCTATGATGGCTTAGAGTCCATGGCTGTAGTGAGTATTAGTGCCTGTCGTCTGGCTTGGCTACATTCCTCAGACTTGGAGCCATAGGAACAGGACAAACTGGCCGATGTCCCCTGCCGAGAAGAGGACCTCTTCATCAAACCCATGACTGACAAGGCGGCCAACTTGGAATCAGAGTTTATGACCAAAATTTGACCGCTGACCCTTCCATTGGAAGGCTTCAGGGAAAAAGCCCTTCCACCTGAAGGCGAAACATCTTACAGAAAATACCCTCAATTTCCGTCCTATCAGGCTCCCCAACAGGGTTAGCAGGCCAAGGGCATGGCCTCCATAAGCAGAAAACCCCCAAGCCCCAAACCAGTGCCCCAGCGGCAGCCTGGGGAGGGCTTTTAACTTCTTGGGCCATAGCCCTTCTTCCTCCCGAGGACCAGGGCCTCAAGGCACACGGGAGAACATCTGGTCTACTTTGCTCACCTCTGGCTAGGCATAACCACCAACGCCTGGGTGCTGCAGGTGGTGCAAGAAGGTTATCCACTGCACTTTGACCAGACGCTTCCTCCCTTTTTCCCTATATAGAGAGCTCCTTGAGGATCAGGCGGTAGAACCGGTCCCTCTGGAGCACAGGATTCTACTCCCGATACGTCATCCTCCCAAAAAAGATGGTCTTTCTGGCCTATACTGGATCTGCAGGACCTAAACCACTTTCTGGTCAAGGAGAAGTTCAAGATAGAAACATAGAAATATGACAAAAGAAAAAGACCACATGGCTTATCTAGTCTGTCCTTCCATATCAACAACTACAACAGTCCCCATTTTTCCTTTAGAGATCCTCTGTTTGTCCCATGCTTTTTTTGAATTCAGTTATTGTCCTCATCTTCACCACCTCCACTGGGAGACTATTCTGCAGATCCACCACTTTTTCCATAAAGAAATATATTTCCGCATATCAATCCTAAATCTATCCCCCTTCACACTCATCCCATGTCCCCTCATAGCAGAACTTGCTTTCAACTGAAAAAGGCTCTCCCCCTGAACATTTGCCACAGAGGTATTTAAATATCTCAATCATATCACCTCTATCCCGCCTTTCCTCTAAGGTGTACATATTAAGATCACTAAGTCTGTCCTTATACGCTTTATAATGAAGACCACTAATCATTTTAGTAGCCACCCTCTGCACCGACTCCATCTTGTTCACATCCTTTTGAAGGTGTGCTCTCCAGAATTCCAAGTGAGGTCGCACCAAAGACTTATACAGAGGCACTATCACCTCCTTTTTTTTCTGCTAGCCATTCCTCTCCGTATGCACCCAAGCATCCTTCTAGCTTTTGCCGTCGCCTTTTCTACCTGTTTAGCTAATTTAGGATCATCAGACACAACCACGCCTAGGTCCCGCTCTTCTTTAGTGGACAAAAGTACTTCACCCTCTATACTATATTGCTCCCTCTATACTATATTGCACCCAAATGCATGGCCTTACTTTTTTTTTTTTCCCATTTGAAACTTTTATTTAGATTTTATAAGAAAATACATTTGCACGCCAGTGGAACCATTAATAAACAATATAGTCATCCAACAAACAACAAGATATCAATCCTATCAACAATCCCAATTTTTTTTTCATACAACAGTGCATATAGGCCAACCAGGTCTACCCCTTCTCCCTACCCACCCAACCCGCTTGTCCTTTACGAATATGCGGAACTATCTAGCCAACTAACCCTTCCCCCCTCCCCTCCCCCCACCCCCTCCCTTCCCCGCCCATCCCTTCATTGTCTCCAGAACCTCCCCTTCCACTCACCGCCACTCGCCATGCATCCAAGCCCAACTTCCACAAATACAGTCCCTACACCCCCTCCCTCCCCTTCCACAAATACAGCTCCCTACACCCCCTCCCCTCCCTTCCACAAATACAGCTCCCTACACCCCCTCCCTCCCCTTCCAGCCCTCCTTCCAGCTCCAGACCTTCTACCAATATACCCTTCCACAAATACAGCTCCCTACACCCCCTCCCTCCCCTTCCAGCCCTCCTTCCAGCTCCAGACCTTCTACCAATATACCACACGTTTCCCTCCCTTCCCCCGCCGCAGCTTCGTTAATTTATACATCAAGCTCACTTCAGCCACTCTTCGCACAAAACCTGCCACCTGAGGTATATTCTGCCCCCCCCCCCCCCCAGTGCTGGGCTATCTTACAGCGAGCTGCGGCTATACAATGATGCAGAACCCCCTCCTCCCGTCTCGAGAGTCCTTCGTCCAATTGATGCAGCAAACAAGCCGCTGTACTCCCGTGGAGTTTCTGCCCGGTCATACCGTGGATCGCCTCCCAAACCTGCCCCCAATACACTTATAACCTGTCACACTTCCACCACATATGCATCCAGTCCCCTCTTTCAGCACATCCCCGCCAACATAAGTCATCTCGCCCCTTCCCTGCCCGAAAGCGACGCACTGGCGTCCAATACCATCTATATAACACTTTGTAAGCATTTTCCTTGATTTGTGTCGCTATTGACACCGAAGCAATCGTCTGTATGAGCTTCACCCAGCGCTCCCCATCCCAACACACCCCCAGGTCCTCCTCCCATTGCAACATATATTGGGGCTTACACTCTCCAGCCCCCTGTAGGCCTTTGTAAATTCTGGACAAAACCCCCTTTTTCCCCCCCTGCCATTACATATAGCCTCAAACCAGCCCCTGTTGTCCCAGAGATCCTTCCATACCTTTGATTGCCTCAAAAAACTCCTCAGCTGTATATAAGCAAAATAATCGCTCCGTTTCAGCTTATAGAGGTCCCGAAGGCCTTCAAACAGGTAAACCCCCTGGGGATGGATAACCTGTTGAACATGCGTTAACCCGGTTCTGGCCCATCTACGTAGCTCTCCTGGGCCTTGTCCCCGCTCAAAGCATGCCTCAATAGTCATTCCCAGAATGTATCCCTTATCTGGAACAAGTTGAGGTTTGTTGCGTCTCCAAATTCTCAAGCTGTTCACTACCATGGGGCTCATGACATGCTGGTCCAATCCCCTAGACCCCCGCCATATCGCTCTTTCAAGGTCCTGGCCCCCGACCACCTCATACTCCATTTGAACCCAGGTTTTAGATGTTTCCCTCTGCCACTCGTACAGCGCTCTCAATTGCGCTGCCTCATAATATTTGCGTATATTGGGTACCCCCAAACCCCCTTCCCCTCTGGTCCGTTGCAAAACCTGCATTGCTATCCTAGGATGCTTCTGCACCCAGATAAACCTATTAATCATCCGCTGGATCCATTTTAAACTGTGTATAGGGACCCAAATCGGGAGCGTCTGAAATAAGAACAACAATCGGGGCACCAGCATAATTTTTACCGTCGCGATACGCCCAAACCAAGACAGGTAGCCCCGTCCCCACCCAGCCAGCCAACCCTCTATCTTCCCCAACACCCTCCTATAATTCAGGTTGTACAACTCGTCAATTTTATTGCTTATCCAAATGCCGAGGTACCGGATACTACCCTGGGCCCACTTAAAGGGATACTTCTTAGCCAACGTATTAGCTAGCCCACCGGGGATTGTCAAATTCAAAATTTCCGGTTTGGACTGATTAATCGTAAACCCCGACACTTTACCATACTCTTCCAGCTCCCACTTCACTATGGGCAGAGTCACTCGCAGGCGGGCTAAGCTTAAAATTATATCGTCCGCAAACAACGAAATTTTATAGGCACTTCTCCCCACTGTAATTCCTGAGATATCCACCTTATCCGCTGCGCCAAGGGCTCCATAGCTAACGCAAACAGCAATGGGGACAGGGGGCAGCCCTGCCGTGTTCCCCGCCCTTGGTCAAAAAACTCAGAGTAAGCCCCATTTACCCACACGCATGCTTTGGGGTGCGCGTACAGCCCCTTAACCCATGCTAGAAACTCGCTCCCCAGCCCCACCTTCTCTAGCACCTGAAAGAGGAAAGGCCAGGCCACTTGGTCGAAAGCCTTTTCCGCGTCCAACGAGAGCAAGAGCGCCTCCTCCCCTCTCCGCTCACTAGCCCAAATAATATTGAGAATCTTCCTAATATTATCAGCAACCTGCCTACCGGGAATAAACCCCGCCTGATCTTGGTGGATCAATTTCCCGATGACTTTATTCAACCGTGTAGTAAGGATCTTGGCCAAGAGCTTGGCATCCAGGTTGAGCAAAGAGATCGGTCTGTAGGAGGCGCACTTCCGCGAGTCCTTCCCTTCTTTGTGAAGCACCATAATACCCGCCCAGCCCATGGTGTCCGCTAACTTCCCCCCCTCCCGTGGTTGGTTGAATAATTTCACCAGAGGCCCGATCAGCAGGCCACTGAAAGTCCTGTAAAACTGGGCAGATAACCCGTCTAGCCCAGGAGCTTTCGTCAATTTTAACTGTTGGATCGCCCGCTCCACTTCGTCTGGTCGAATAGGTTTATTCATATCCTCTTGGTCGCTCCTACCCAATTTAGGCAGTTCCATAGAAGCCAAATAATTTGCCCCCCTCTCAGCTGGATGCAGGTCTTTCGCTGTATACAGCTCCTGGTAATAATCCTTGAATGCCTCCCGAATCTCCCCATCTTTAGTGACCAGCGCCCCACCCCTCTGTCGAACCTCTACTATGTGGGAGCGAAGCTTCTGTTGCTTCAACCTCTGTGCCAAGTACTGCCCGGCCTTATTACCCCCCTCAAATACCTCCTGCCGCAGGAGCTGCATCTGATATTTAATCTTGTCCGCCTGCAACTCGTTGAGTTGCGCTCTCGCCGCCAATACCTGTCCCCTATAGATTCCTCCACTCCCGCGTCCATCTAATTCTTCCAGTTCCAATAACCGTTCCCTTAGGTGCCGTTCTTTCACCTCCCTTTCCCTCTTTTTCCGTGCCCCCCATTTAATTAATATACCTCTGACCACCGCCTTGTATCCATCCCAAATGCCCCCCCAGGTGGCCTCCCCGTTATCATTGAATTGAAAGTACTCCCGCGTACCTTTCTCCACTTCGGCTCGGACCTGCTCCTCCTCCAGGAGGGACTCGTTGAGTCTCCAGAACCGATTCCCCTTCCCTTCATCTGCCACTTGCAGCCAGACCACCACCGGTGCGTGGTCAGACCATGTAATGGACTCCATGTCCGCATCCCTTATTTTCCCCCCCACCTCTTTGGACACCCATATAGCATCGATACGGGAGTAAGACCCATGTACCGGCGAGTAATAGGAAAATTGTCTCCGTCCTGGATGGTGCAATCGCCACGCGTCTACCAAACAATGCTGTGTCACGAATTTACGATAGCGCTTTCGATCCCCCCGCTTACCTTCCCGTGATCCTGTAGCATCCCTGGATGGGTTCCACGTTAGGTTGAAATCACCCCCGCAAATGAGAATCCCGTCCCCCTGTTTCCCCAACTCCCCATTCAGTTTTGTCCAGAATTCACTCTGCGCCCCCCCCCCCCCTGTTGGTGCATACACATTCACTACACAATACCATACATTCCCCACTTTCACCCGTACCAGCAGATACCTCCCCCCTCTGTCCCTAACCACCATCTGCACCTGAAGCTTTAAACGTGATGCAAATAGTATAGCAACCCCTCCCTTCTTCTTCTCCAAGGTGTTAGAAGCGTGCATGCAAACCCCATACCCTTTGTGCTTAACCAAGTACTCTGTGGCCCTTGTCAAATGTGTTTCTTGGAGCATGACTATATCCGCCTTCTGGCGAGATAGCTCTGAATAAAGTTGTTGTCGTGTAAAAGGTGAGTTAAGCCCCTTTACATTTAGAGTTACAATTTTAAGCTCGCCCAGTCTGCCACTCTCCCCCCTTCCCTACCCACTTTCTAGGCCCCCCCACCCCCCCTTCCTCATCCCCTTCCCCTTCCCCCCCAACCTTCCCCCCTCTCATTAAGAGAGAATCGTCTTCCATACTAGTGACCAGTTAACGAGCCTTGCCTGTTTACCTCCCCCTCCCCCTCCTCCCATCACTACCCCCCTCCCTTCTTGCCCCATGTCTTCCTAAACCTCCCCTGCAGACCTCCCCTCACCCCTCCTCCCATGCACTCTAATCCCTCCTTCCATCCCCCAGCCATTTGCAACTTCAAATTACCATTACAGTGAAACCCCACTGGATAAACTGTACTCATGCAAAGTCCACATTTTCATCCTGCGCCCTGCTCCGCTGTTGGCTTTCCTGGACTTTCTCTGTTCAGCCGCGCAGTCCTCTTCCCAGCCGCAGGGGTTCTGTGCCATCTCTGAAAGTTCCTCTGCGAGCTTGAGGGCTTCGTGGCCGCTGCCAGATCTCCCGCCGGGGGCCGCCCCCCTTCTGGTATGTTTGGCAGCCCGAAATCGCGAAGGACAGCCCAGGCCTCCTCGCTGGTCTGCACTCTCCGTGACTTCCCCCTGCAGGTGACTAGCAGCCCAAAGGGAAACAGCCATTTATATCTAATGTCCTCTTTTCTCAGGTACGTTGTCACCGCCTTCATGCTACGCCGACGTTGCAGCGTTCCTGCAGAAAGGTCTTGAAATAGCTCCAAAGGGTGCTCCTCCCACATGATCTGTCGTACTTTCCGCACTGCTTGTAGTAATCCTTCTTTTATCTTGAACGAACGTAGGCACACCACTATATCCCTGGGTTTATTCTCTCGTATCGGCCCCAAGCCTCGATGAGCTCGCTCAATTTGAGATGGGTCCATCTGTATCTCCCACTGCAGGTCCGCGGCCTGCAGCAGAGAGTTGAACACCTTCAGCAGGACATCTTCACAGTTCCGGTACTGAGGCTTCTCCGGAATACCCCGGATCCTTAGGTTACATCTCCGTGACCTGTCTTCCAGATCCTCTAGCTTTATCTGCTGATCCACCTGGGTCTGCTGGAGTGTCCCCCAGCGCTGCTGTAGGTCCACCATGTCCTCCCCTTGCTGCTCCATCTGGAGTTCCAGCTCCTCCACTCTATTGCCAATGTCCACAATATCTTGTTGCAATGACTGTATCGACTTTCAGTTCATGTTTTACTCCTCTAATTTCTGTTTTAATCTCATCTTTCATTTCAGTGAGCCACGCTTTTAAATGGGACAGGTCCCCAAGTCCAGCTCCGCTTTCCGTCTCCTCTCCCTGATCTTTGGGGTCTCCCACTGGCGTTCGGCTCTCTTTCTCCCCCTCTTTTCCACCTTTAGCTGTCTCATACGGGGAACGGAAATCAGCCAGTTTTTTCCGTGCTGCTACTGCCCCCTTTGTTTTCTCCATCCTTATGTGGGGGGAGGCCGTGCACTTCACTAGAGACCCCGACCTGCAAAGGGAGCCTCCGCCAGGCTTCACCCCTGGGGGGGGGGGGGTGCACCCGCAGCCGACTCCGCTGGGCTACTACTCTGCTCTGGAACCACCGTCTTCCTCCAGGCTCCCCGCAGACCTCTCTCCGTGCCCACTTGCCCGGGCCTGCCGCTTCACCGAGCCTCTCACCTTATTGTTGGCGCATGCCGCTCGTGGCTGTCCCCAGAAGCGGCCTCCTGGCTCTCCAGATGTCATGTCGGTCAGTAATACCGCCCTCAGGCACAGCGCTTCTGACTGCTCTCCGGCTCTGCTCTCCTGGTTGAAGAGAGCAATACCGGCTCGCTCCGGGCTCAGCTGGCCTCCTCAAGCCAAGCACTGCTTCCAGCCACGCTTTCCTCCAGCCTCCCCTGCAGGGTCAGCTGTGGCACCCCGCTCTTCGGTCCCTGCCGCTGCTACTGTCTGCCTCCTACTGCTGGCTCGTTTTGTCTCCTCCACTCCGTCACCGTGTTGCTACTGCTGCGGGTGGGCTCCACTGTTAAATTTCCCCTTTCTCCCCTGTGCTCAGTTTCTCCCCAGAGCTCCGTTGCCTGCCACCTCCAACCTCGGGGGAGGACCACTCTCGGGACGACGGAGTGCCATTTCTCCCGGTCGCTGAGCCACTGCCGCTCCCCTGCACTTTGGGTAGGTCGCTGCTGCTCCACTCCTGCTACAGCCACGCGGTGAGCTGGGCCTCCTGAGCGGTCGGCAGCGCCTCGCGTCCCGGCTCCCCGGCGTGTCAGAAGGCTTCGCCGCTTTGACAGCGTGGCCCGGGGCTCTTCCCCTTCCTTGCTCTCAACTTGGGGCAAGCTTATTCCACCTCTTGGGGGTAGTAATTCCCCCCTTATTACAGGCTTTGGCGGCACGGACTAACTCATGCCGCCATTAGCCCCGCTGACGTCACCGGAAGTCCAACCTTACATTTTTTAGCATTAAATCCCAGCTGCCAAATTCTAGACCATTCTTCAAGCTTTGCTAGATCCCTCCTCGTGTTATCTACACCTTCCAAGATTCTATCCCTTGGAGCATTGCTGCCCTTCTTCCAGTGGGGAGATTGGCTATGCTCCTTGGATCTCAAAGATGTCTATACCCACATCCTGATCCATCCCCGGCACCATCAGTACCTCTGCTTCATCAGAGGCTGTCGTTACTAGTACAGGGTGCTCCCCTTTGGCCTCTCCTCAGCCCCCTGGATGTTCACCAAGCGCCTGGAGGTAGTTGTTGCTCACTTCCGCTCGCTGGGAGTCTGTCTTCCCCTCTCTGGATGACTGGCTCCTGAAGGGCAACTCGCCAGAGGAGGTATGTCATGCGGCCCACAGCACCATCAGGGTGCTGCAGCATCTGGGTTTTGTGATCAACTTCCCAAAGTCACATCTGCTACTGACCCAGCACCCTGGAGTTCATAGGAGCCCTTTGGTACTCAACCCACAGCCTTCCTCCCTCTAGACCGGGCGCAGCATCTGGCGACCCTAGCAAAAGAGGTACAAGGTCACACATTGGCATCCACCCGTCTCCTGCTTCGCTATTAGACACATGGCCTTGACTGGTTCATATAACCCTGCAGGCCCGTCTATGGATATGACAGGCCCAGTGGACCTCGGCTGTCAATGGACTCAGCCAACAGGCCAACTGGAAATATGGTCCAGATCACCCAGCCTCTCTTGCCTGGTTGACAAAGCTGACAGAATTTCATGGCCGGCCTACTCTTCCAGGCTCTGCCAGCCCAATGTGTCTGACCACGGATGCCTCCAGACTTGGCTGGGGAGCCCACTGCGACTGTCTCCAAATGCAGGGTGCCTGGACTTAGGAAGAAAGAGCCCTCCAAATCAGTCTCCTGGAACTCAGAGCTGTGACAAATGCTCTTTGGGTGTTCTGGGCCCACCTGGCAGGCCAGGTTGTCCTCGTCCAGATGGGCAACCAAGTAGTAATGTTTTACATCAAAAAGCAGGGGGAAACTGGTTCGTACCTCCTCTGTTGGGAGGAGGTCCACATCTGGACTTTGACCGTGTAGACGTGTATGATTCTCCGGGCTGTCTGCCTACTAGGCCTGGACAGTCTGCTTGCAGATTGATTCAGCAGAGTCCTTCAGTCCCACAAGTGGCACCTCAACCCAGCAGTGGCCATCTCTCTCTTTCAACATTGGGTGACCCTGACGTTGGGCCTCTTTGCCAGCCCCAAGAATGCACAATTGCCACACTTCTGCTCTTGGAGGCTGACTTCAGGATGGGTGGTGGCAGATGCCTTCCTCCTGCTTTCTTCCGGGAGTCTGCTGTATGTGTACCCGCCTACTCCCCTGGTTCCCAAGACCTTGCTCAAGGTTCAGTCAAACTGAGCCTCAGTAATTCTCATTGCTCATCGGTGGTCCCTCTACTCCTGCAGCTGTCGTGGGCAGCCCTGATACTCTTGGGCCATGCCCCGATACTCTTGGGCCATGCCCCGGACTTGCTCTCGCAGGAGAACGAGACCCTTCTTCATTCCAACCTCCAGTCCCTTCTCTGATGTAGCTGCTGAACAGTTAGCCCTAGCACACCTCCACCTCTCCCTTGATGTGGAGGACGTCCTACTGGTATCATGTAAAGAGAGCGCGATGCGCGTATGCCTTCAAATGGTGTCGATTCTCAGTCTGCACACAGTCTGGTGTGCAGACAGGAATCTCAACCCTTTCTCTTGCTTGGTGCAGGACATCCTACAGAATCTGCACCTCTCCCAGGCTGGTCTAAAATCCATTTCCGTCGCAGTGCATCTCAGTGCCCTGACAGCACATCACCATCTTGTCAACGGCCAGCCCATCTCTGTGCACCCACTTGTGGGCCATTTTATGAGGGGACTTCTCCTCTCGTGGCCCTCTGTCCGCCCACTGCCAGTGGCATGGGGCCTGAATGTTGTCCTCAGGAAGCTGATGGCTCTCCCCTTTGAGTTGCTGGCTTCGTGCCATCTCAAGTTCTTGTCATGGAAAGTAGTGTTCCTGGTAGCGCTCACTTCGGCCAGAAGGGTCAGTGAGCTGCAGGTGCTGGTGGCCCACGCTCCCTACACCAGGCTCCACAAAACCAGGGTCATCCTTCAGAATAGCCTGAAATTCCTGCCTAAGGGTGGTGTCTGCTTTTCATATCAACCAAGAGGTGGTCCTTCCCACCTTCTTCCTCAGGCCTCGCGCATCCCGAGCAGAGGCCTCACTACACACCTTGGATTGGAAAAGGGCACTGGCCTTCTAACCCCAGAGGACAAAGGCACATCACCGCTCGTCACAACTGTTTGTCTCCTTTGACATCAACAGGTTCAAGTTTGCAGTCTATTCATACCTTGTCTACCTGGGTGAGAGACTGAATCTCTTTTGCCTATGAGCAGGCTAGACTCCCTCTGGAGTGTCATGTTTACCGCGCATAATGTGCATAACATGGCAGCCTCTGTGACTCACCTGCGCTCTAGCCCCCTGCAGAACATCTGCTGGGCTGCAACCTGGTCTTTGGTCCATACCTTCACAACGCATTACTGCTTGGAGAGCTCACAGCACTGTGGTGCCTTCGGCCAGGCAGTACTTTGTCACCTCTTTGGGGAAAAGTGCAACTTCTTCCCTCAGGCCCTTTGCATCTAGGCTACCGGAAAGGTGATTCCAGCATCAATGTTGGGACTGCATCACTGAACTTCAAGCCATTCAGCGTTACTTGCTGCCCTTCACGGTTTGCCTTTGGGTTTCCTGTGACTTCTGCAGGTTTTTTTGGGTAGCCTATATCTTGGGAGTCCCATATGTGAGGACTGACTTCTGCTTGTTTCTGGAGAAAGCGTATTAACTCACCTGTAATAAGTGTTCTCCGGGGACAGCAGGAATCTGTCTTCACAACCCTTCCTCCTCCCCATGGAGTTGCTTTTCCTTTTTATGCTTGATCAAGCTGTCATGTCGTCATACCAGGGTAAGATGGAACCTTAAGGCAGTAAGGTGACCATGCATGCTTGGCCTAGCTCCCAAAGGCGTTTTTGAAAGCTGGGGAGTGATTTCGTGTTGGTTTTGTTGATGCCAACATCATCCATATGTGAGGACTGATTCCTACTGTCCCCAGAGAACACCTGTTACAGGTGAGTAACTGCTCTTTACCAGAGTTCTGTGCATGAAGCCGATGTTGAACGACAGCCTCTAAACTGGAGGCCAAGCTCTGTCAATGGTGCTGCATTGTTAGGAGAGTAGCTGCTGCTGCCTGTGAGGTGGTCTCAGTGATTCTAGAAGAGTTCTCCCTTCAGAGATGGACTGAGGCTAGGTGGAGTCTGCTGAGCCAGAGAGACCTTTAGTGAGGAAGTGACCATGAATGCAGCAATAACGGAAGAGGTTAATTGATTATATTTTAAAAAATGAACTCGCCCAACATCAGGGAGTTAGCTGATGTATGCTTTTTCCTTCCTTTCTTTTTTAAGGCATTCTGTGAAGAGAACACGTGGAAGGGGGGAGGGCCATCTGCACTTGGCCACATTAAAAGCAGCCTGGCAGAGGTTCTTTGAGGGACATGGGAAGCACTGATACAGGCTCAGAAATCCCTCAAAGACTTCTCATTGCTGGGGGAGAGCCCACTCACTGATTTCACTGGGGGACGTCACCAGATGGTGTGCCTGCATTTCCCTGGCTTGTGCACAGAGAACTGCAAATACCTGAGCCTATATTTATACGTGCTCTGGAGCACCTGATGTGCATCCTTTGGGTACTTGGGCTTATTTTATAAGGGAAAGGTGCAAGCTTACTTTCCTTTATGAAACATATGTATTTTAAGTTCCTTGCCTTGTTATATCCTAAAACATATTGGCAGTCATTTTTTCTCAATATTTTGTTTTGTTTCTATAGGCCATTCCTCCTCTCGTACCATCAAGTGGAAATGTTGAGGCTGAAGCATTTAATAGAAATGGCATGGAAACTTATGCGGATAACAAATGGAAGGAGTACAGAAATCTGCATTATTGGTCAGAGCATGGCGCTGCCGCAGGTGGTGCAACAGGCGCTGCCGTAGGTGCTGTTGTAGGTGCTGCCGCAGGCGCTGCATCCGGAAGTGTAGTGGGTACAGCTGGAAGATTTCTGCATGTAGGAGGTGGTGCTGGAGCCTCAGGAGCCGGAGGAGCATTTAATGAAGAATTCCTAAAAGGCTACTTTGGTGATGTATGTTAATTTTCTATATTAGTATCTTTGGCTAAAGTAAATCCCCATCTTGATAGCCAAACTTTGAAGATCAGTATTGTTTTGAGAACAAATACATGGGAGGGAGAAATATGTTTTCATACACTGCTTACAATTCTTTTTAATTGCTAGTCAAATGATCAATTTTTAAATCTGCCTAGCGTAGTCCTCTAGATTGGTCACATTAAAAACTGTAAATCAAATATGAATCCTTTAGACCAAGTGCACAGCACAGATTGTACAATTAGAAATTCTAGATCACTAGGTCACTTGTACTAGCCAATCATATTTTAGCAATCAACTTAGTCCCCTTTGACACTATAAATTTTCATATATTTTTATTAAGATTTATTATCCTAATAACACTGTCATTCCTTGTCTATCAAGGCAGCTTAATCTTAAAATTTGTGATCTATTAATTGCATTGTCCTAAGGGAAGATCTTTTGTTAATCACCTTATGGAATGTTAAATCATGAATTTGATTTCATTTCATGGGCATCAGCAGCAAAATCTTCAGGACCGTTGGGTGGGGGGATGACTAATGTTTTTTTCCAAGCTTTATTTAATAAATGAGTAAATTCTATATTATGAGCAATGTCTTCCGGTTTAAAAGTGTCATGTTTGTCGTTGGCTAGCTAGCTGATGGAAGGAAGTTTGAATTTGCCTACTGGTCCTCTGCTATCAGACCATCTGCACTAGCCAGAAAATTCTTATTTACTCTTTGTAATCAATTGTAAAGCCTTTTCTCAGACTATTTGGTTTTTATGATTTATGAATGTTTAGGGATCTTTTCAGTAGTAGCATCAAGAACAGTTTGTTTGCAGGGGGGAAAATAGTGCTGTAGAGAATAATTAAAAGCTTGCATTTGTAAGGAACTTTCCATGTTAATCTGTTGCTTCCATGCCTCCCTTTTTTAGAAAGCCCTATCCTATGCTGCTGAGGATGACGTGCAGCCTGCAAGAGACTGTCTCCTGGTTTATTGCCAAGAAGGGATGGGCTCTCCCACCGGCTCTGTTGACTGCTGCAGTTTTTTTGACGACGATATGGAGGAGGATCTTCTGGATAATTTAGGACCCAAATTTAAGACCCTGGCAGAAATCTGTTTAGGCAGGCAGCTGAGCACAAATATAGAAATAAGTCAGCATAGTTCTTATGGAGAGCATGTTGACATGCCCAGTGCAGTAGGAATGGCGGTATCTGGGTCAAGTGTGTATGCTGGTGATCAACTAGGGGCTGTCGGTAGTGAAAACACATCTTCTGTTTACGAATCTAACTTCCATGCTCCTGAGTTTAAAATACCAGAGGTGATAACTCGGCAAACCATGCACACCGAGGAATCCTCTAGGTCTGGTATGCAATCTGCTAGCTCAAAACATGATCCACAGATTCATGGTAGCTTCCTAGTGACTGAAAAATCCTATACTACTGGCCCAACCTTAAAACCCACCATAGCTATTCCCAATCCTCGTCTTCAGCAGAATGTGTTGGTGACTGAAAGGGTGCTTGCTCCTGCTTCTGGTTTTCAAGGCATTGTGGACATTCCTGATTTGTCAAAAGGCCAGAATATGGTGGTGAAAGAGAGGGTAATCCAAACTGATTCTGGGGTACCTCACGTCCTAACCATTAATGAACGACCAGATCCACAATATGTTGTTGTGACAGAGAGACTGCTTGCACCCAGCTCTGGTCTACAGACCAATTTGAGCATACCTGATTTAACAGGTGGACAAAATGTGGTGGTGACAGAGAGGCTGTTTACCCCCATTGATAACCTCCAAGGAGGCATGAGAATACCTTCTGAGGTTTCAGGTGTACACAGTATAGTAAAAGAGAGAAGTGTTTCTGGAGCTGGTGTACAGGGACAGCTGCTAAACACAAATACTCTGTTAAATCAGCCAAGCATTATGATAGGGGAACCCTCTACCTCAAATCGTAATCTAAGTCAGTCTTCAAGCAAAGTCTCAAAGTACAGTACTGTGCAGTACACACGTTAATAAAATATTCATACTTTTATGAACCCTAAAGGTATTTCAGATTCAAAATGCCAAAATCGTAATATTTTATCTTTAAAAAGAGAAAAAGCTGTTTCCTATATTTTAGGCATATCCCGAATACTAAAAAAAACAAAACAAAAAAAAAACAAAACCTTACATTTTGAACTATTTGCTGTACCTTGAAAAAGCCTGATGAGTCTGCAGCTGCCCATTTGGTTCTGTTAAATTTGCTCTTCTGTATTCTGTAAGCAATGATAGGCTTCGTGCAGCAAAAAACAGAAGTAGGACCCTGCTGGTGGAGCAAAACAGAACTGACAGCAGCCTGAGAATCCTGGGCTTTGAAGCTGTAATACACTGCTCCTTTACTATTTTTTACCTCCTCTGTGTTTTGTGTTTGAGGAGGGCTACTGCCTGCAACTTCCTTGAATACAGGTAGCAGGAACTCTAAGGGGTCCTTTTACTAAATTCTGTTAGCGCATGCATTAAAGGTGTGCTGGGACATACATAGACAGCACCAGGGCCATGACAGCACTGCCGGATTTTGTCATTGACCATGGCGTGTTAGAGACGGACAGCGGGCAGAATGAGCACTTTGTAAGGCTTCCATTTACTGTGGGTGCTGTTATTGTCACCTCAATAGGTGGCAGTGTGCACTTGTGCTATTTTTATGCCACATTAGGGCAGGATGCACTGCGTTAACTGCAAAGGAACCATGCGTTCAATGCCTCAACAGTTAACCTAGGCAGTGTTACACCTAATGAGCTATGGTTTTGGTGCCATTGGCCTGTTAGGTGCTACACCATAGCACCCTTTAGTAAATCTTCTTAAACGAGACCTTTCTACTTAACTGGAAGCTATTTGCATTCTCTGCTGCAAGCACCTGTGACTTTATAGTTTGAGTAAATGTGCTGTTGAAGTTTCCTCGTGATTTTTGAGAAATCATGTTCATGATCTGTAGTGCAGCACAGTAGTTACCAAATATAATTGACACCTTTCTTTTCTATTCTAGCCAGTTATCGTAATTTGACATTCTATCATGATTTTTAGGTGCTTAGCTCTGCTGAATGTTGTCATTCTAGGGTAATTTTTTAAAAATCTGGTTTGAAAACAAGATCACACAAGATCATTACTTCTAAAGTCATTGGATTTTAAATTGAAATAAATACATCTGCTTTTTATTTTCCTCTTCCATTACCCCTTCTTTTCCAACAAGTGCTAAAGGAAAATCAATTTCTCATAAACTATGCTTCCATTAGAAATGTTCCCCAAGTTAAGATACTGCTAACAGCGTATCTTAGTATCACTATGGGCACATTTGCACCATTTGATGAAGCTGAGCAGATCAGAAAATTCATAAGTGAGCAGTGATGTTACTATATAATAAATGACCCATTTTATTTGTAGCTGTTTTGAAAATTAACATATTTGGATGACAAGGATACATCTATTTTCACTTTAGGGTACTGTAGAAATAGGGACAACTATCCAGAGGGTCGCCATGAGTCTGCACTGACTCGATGGCACTTAACAGAAATAAGGGTCAAGAAGTGAATTGCTGCCGATAACCTTTTTTCTTTTTCTTTTTAATCTGACACACCTGCAAGATACCATGTTGCAAGTTATCTCAACACCTCAAAGGACCCCATACCTGCCTATATGAGAGAGATTTTTAAAATATAGGGTTCACATTCATGAGTATAGTGTGCATGATCCAGTGCGAAACAAATGTGTAGGATGTTACATTGGTGAAATAAGCCAAAAACTAAGGCTAACAAATCTTCAGAAACAAAATTACTTAGTAGAAAGAAGAGAGTGACACCTCAGGTGGACAGTCATAATCAATGTACTTAAAAGTGAATTTCAGAAGCGTACAAGAATGTAAACTATTTGAAATTAAGATGATCACACTTGGAAACAGACACAAAGAACTTCATTAGTAGAGGGTGATAAGATCTATTTATAGGCTCTAGGAGTTTTACTGTCGATCACCTGTTTAAAATCCTGCTGCTCCCTTTTTTCCCCCTTTACTGAAGTATTGTGATATATGAAAATAATCTCTGGCCTAACTGACTTTTTTATATGTGTAATTATAAAACTCACATATCTACATTGCATGCAAGAGCAAATTGCAATTTTAGAAAGCCACTGTTTTAGACATGTAGAAACACCCAGGATACAGGGATTTAAAGGGGGCATGGTGAAGGCCTAGATTTTTAATGCCAAAAAAAGTGACCTTTCCATTTCAGAATGGGAAAATGCATCTAAATTTTTTTTTTAAAGTCTGCTTTTAGCACATGCCTAGAGATATGTGCAAATGTTAGCTCCTACTTTAGATCTGGGGCCTAAATGAAGGGGTATGTGCCAAAGATACAGAACTCCCTCCCTCCATTCGATCCACCTTCTCCCCATGTCTTACCAGGGGGTCTGTTTGGTGCCTAATGAGGGCAGGAACAATCCCCAGTCACTCCAGCCCTGTCAGGTACCTGGGTAGATAATGCCATCTCTGATCTCCAGTAATAGTCTCATGTTCTCCAGGACTAAGCAGGAAGTCAGTCCTCACATATGGGTGACATCGGCGCCGATGGAGCCCCCTTGCGGAGCATTTCCCCAGCTTTCAAAGAAAGCCTTTGGGAATGCAGCGCGTCTGTGCGGTCCCCTTCTCACCCAAGGGTGCCATCTTGCTCAGTCTTTCTTTTTCCACGGAGCCCGACGGACGTGAGTTCATGTCACACAGAAAAAGTTGATTTTTTTTTCCTGCACTTTTTGCATTGTCTTATCCGGTACCCTTCCTGTCTGGGTACACCGGTATCGAGTCCGGAGTTTTGATTTTCGTTTTTTGTCCTTCGTGACTAGCGTTCACGCTCTTTTTGTGTTTTCACTGGCAGCCCAGTCTTTTGACCTTGCAGGGGCCCTTTTTCCCCTGATGGCTGCCAGCGGGTTCAAAAAGTGTGATCGGTGCAAGAAACTTATGTCTCTCACCGACACACATGACTGCTGCCTCCGATGCCTCGGACCCGACCATGACCCGCTGGCCTGTGGCCCGTGCGGCAAAATGTCGTCAAAGGCGCTTCAGAGAATTCAACATGAGAGATTCAACGTGAGAGAATTTTCTCTGACTCCGCGTCTGGCTTGGCCTGGACTTCGTCAGAGTCCTCGACATCTCGGGAGTCCGACCCCGAGCGCCGTCGGGGTTCCTCTGAAAGGGAGTCTCCCACCCGGGAGTACAGAAGGAAGAAAAAGCTCGCGAGGGCGGTGTCGGTGGAGGTTCCTGGTTCCTCGAGGGCCTGGTCGCGTAGCCCTGACCGCCGCCCCAGGCTCTCTGAGTCGGAGAGGCCTTCCAAGCTACCTCGTGTGGAGCCGGAGTCCCCAAGTCGCGTAAGTGCAGTTGTCCTCGTGGACTCTCCTCCAGGGGAGCCGACGTCGGGCCCGACGCCGTCGGGGCCCGAGTCAGGGGCTGCTGAGTCTCCTGAGCTTGGACTCAGGTTGACGGCCTTGGAGAGCAGCTTGGCTGCCTTCATGGAACAGCAGTGGGTGCTGATCTCCGGTCTGACCGGTGCATCTGCCCCGACCACCGGGACCTCGACATCTAAGTCGACCACGGAGACCGAGCTGATCCTCAAGTCGATGAAGTCTCGAGTCGATCCTCGGTCAAGGTCTCCCTCGACCTCCTGTGCAGGGCCGAGGTCATTGGGGCGGGTGGCACTGAGACCCACATGGCCGGAGCCGCTCGATTCCTCCTCAGAGGAGTCTGAGTGGGAGACGGAGGATGAGGAGTCCCCGGACACCTTCCGGACCCAGTGCGTCTCTTCGGACTTACCGGAGTCCGAGTCTCTGAGACAGTCCCCCCTGGAGGATACCCGGTTTTCGGACTTCGTGAGGGACATGGTCAAAGCCTTGGCCTTCCCTGCGGATGCCGAGGAGGAGCCTCATGCCAAGGAGCTCGATGCCCTCCGGTATGATTTTCCTCCGAAGGAAGCCTTTACTGTACCGGTTCCTCCGATGCTGGAACGGCTGCTCTTCCGTATGTGGGAGGCACCGGTCTCGACGCCGGTTCTTAGCAAATGGGTCGATTCTATTTATCGAGTCCGTAAGAGCCCTGGGTTCCAAAAGTCACAGCTACCGCATCACTCCAAGGTTGTGGAATCGGCCATGCACCGTCTGAAGAGTCAGAAGATGCACTCCTCGGTGCCCCCCAGCCGGCCCGGAACCTGGATGCCCTCGGTAGAAAGTGCTTCCAGGGTTCTATGCTATCTTGCCGTGTCCAGACCTACCAGCTGTACATGGGCATGTACCTACGAGACTGGCAAAGGAGATTGCCAGGTTCTATGCTGGCCTCTCCGAGGAACCTTTGCAGAGGTTCAAGGCTTTGTCAACAGGGATTCGAGAGTGCTTGAAGTTTATCTCTCGAGCAGCCTATGATGGCTTTGAGGCTTTGGCCCGGGTAGCCGCGGCTGGCATCGGTGCATGCCATCAGGCCTGGCTGCAGTCATCAGACCTGGAGCCATGCGTGCAGGACAAGTTGGTCGATGTCCCTTGCTGAGGTGAAAACCTTTTCGGTAAGCCCATGACTGAAAAGGCTGCAGAAATCGAGACTGAGACTCTCACCAGCACAAGGCTGTCCAGGAAGACTTCTGCCCCTTCTCAGAAAAAGAAGGGCTCGGGAAAGAAGCCCTTTTTCTTGAGGAAGGGTGCTGCCTACAAATCCTACCCTCAATACCAGACCTCTCCAGCTCCCCAACAAGGCCAGCAGGCCAAGGGGCAGGGGCATGGACCCCGTAGGCAGAAGACCCTCCAGCTCTGGCTCCTGCACAGCAGGGAGCAAGGTTTTGACTCCCACAGCATAGTCTCTTCTCCACAGCTGGCTCCACTAAGCACAGGAGGTCGGCTGACCCTGTACGCCTACAGGTGGCCAGCCATCACAGGGGATACCTGGGTACTGAGCATAGTCCAGAAGGGCTACATGCTCCACTTCCGCCAGATACCCCCCTCCTACTTTCCAGGGGAGCCTCCAAGACTCCCTCTGCACAGAAACCTCCTCCTTCAGGAGTTGGCAAGTCTTCTAAAGGAACAGGCGGTGGAACGGTGCCCCACCACCTAGAAGGGCAAGGCTTCTACTCCAGGTACTTCCTGGTACCAAAAAGGACAGGAGGCCTCCGGCCTATCCTAGACTTGCGAAACTTAAACAAGTTTCTGGAGAGGGAAAAGTTCAAGATGCTTACCCTTGGGATACTGTTGCCCTACCTCCAGCGGGGAGATTGGCTTTGCTCCTTAGATCTAAAGGATGCTTATACTCACATCCTCATCCATCCAGACCACAGACAATATCTCAGATTTGTGGTGGGAGGAAACCATTTCCAGTACAGAGTACTTCCCTTTGGCCTAACTTCCACCCCCAGGGTCTTCACCGAATGCCTGGCGGTGGTGGCGACCTATCTCAGGAATCAGGGAATTTTCGTCTTCCCATACCTTGACGACTGGCTCATCAGGGGCCAGTCTCTCCAGGAGGCCAGACAAGCCACTCTTCGCACGGTCTCCCTTCAGCATCTGGGCTTTGTCATAAACTACGCAAAGTCCACTTTGCTCCCCTCACAGAACCTAGAGTTTATAGAGGCAAGATTAGACACCCTGCAGGCAAGAGCTTACTTGCCCGAGGACAGGGCCCACAGACTGATGGACTTGGCCAACCAGTTCCAAAGCAATTCTCAGGTCTCTGCCAGGCACTTCCTGTGGCTCCTGGGCCACATGGCATCCACGGTACATGTGACTCCGAATGCCCGTCTGCACATGCGGGCTACTCAATGGTGCCTCAGAGCTCGGTGGATGCAGGCCACAGGCAACCTCCAAGACAGAGTAAAGGTGTCCAATCCACTCTTGGACTCATTGCAGTGGTGACTACATCTCCCAAATCTTCTCGGGGGGATACCTTTTCAGGCCCCAGCATACACAAGGGTGCTGACGACCGATGCTTCCTTAAAGGGCTGGGGTGCACATTGCCAGGGCACGTGCATTCAAGGCCTCTGGTATCCTTGGGAGGCCACATAGCAGATCAATCTTTTGGAGCTGTGTGCAATCTGCTTGGCTCTACAGACTTTTTCTCATGCCCTATCTTACCAATCTGTCTTAGTTCAGACAGACAATCAGGTAGCAATGTTCTATGTGAACAAGCAAGGGCGCACAGGGTCCAGACTCCCTATGTCAGGAGGCGCAGGCCCTTTGCTCCTTTGCAGTCAAACAAGGCATGTTTCTCAAGGCAGTTTATCTACCTGGTCAGGAGAACTTCTTGGCAGACAAACTAAGCAGGATTCTCCAGCCTCACGAATGGCAGTTGAATCCACTGGTAGTCCAGCAGATCTTTCTACGGTGGGGACTTCCATCCATCGATCTCTTTGCAAGTCCACTGAACAGTCAGCTGCCCAGGTTTTGCTCCAGACAGCTGCATCCCCTGAGAATGGCAGCAGATGCTTTTCTGATCTCTTGGTCTATGGGCCTCCTGTATGCGTTTCCTCCCATGCCCCTGGTGGCCCGAACTCTGTTCAAGATTCTCCGGGACAAGGCCTCGATGATTCTGATAGCCCCCAGATGGCTGAGGCAGCCATGGTTTCCACTTCTGCTACAGTTGGCGGTGAAAACTCCTTTCCCTCTGGGGTTGCAACCCAATCTCCTGTCTCAGGATCAGGGTTCCCTTCTACACCCCAGTCTCAGGTCCCTCAATCTGATGGCCTGGCTGCTGAAAGGTAGTGCTAGCTCCCTTACTTCTACCTAGGGAAGTTGAGGAGGTGGTCTTGGCCTCTAGGAGGCAGTCCACCAGAAAGTCCTATGCCCTCAAGTGGCGTAGGTTCACAATATGGTGTGCTCAGCGCAATGAAGATCCTTTCTCCTGCCTTGTGCCAGTAGTACTGCAGTATCTACTTCACCTGTCAGACCTAGGCCTTAAGTCCAACTCTGTTCGGGTCCACCTCAGTGCTCTATCAGCATACTACTCACCGTTGGAGGGACGGTCTCTGTTGGTTCACCCCTTGGTGTCCTGCTTCCTCAGAGGTCTGCTTCTGCTCAAGCCTCCGGTTCGTCTACCAGCCACTGAGTGGGATTTGAACATGGTCTTGCAGCAACTTACTCACCCACCGTTTGAGCCGATGGCTACTTGCCATTTATGCTTACTTTCTTGGAAGGCGCTCTTCCTGGTAGCTCTTACCTCAGCCAGACGTGTGAGTGAACTACAAGCTCTGGTTTCTGATAGACCGTACACACGGTTCTATAGGAAAAGGGTGGTCCTATGGACCCATCCTAAGTTCCTTCCAAAAGTTGTCTCCTCTTTCCACCTCAACCAGGAGGTGGTTCTTCCGACATTCTTTCCCACACCGCATACCAGCCGGGCTGAAACGGTCTTGCATACCCTGGACTGTAAGAGGGTGTTGTCCTTTTACATAGAACGTACGCGGGGACATCGAAGGGCTACTCAGCTCTTTGTCTCCTTTGACCCTAATAAATTGGGGTCACCTGTCTCCAAGCATACGCTGTCCACTTGGGTAGCAGATTGTATCGCCTGGGCACACAAGGCAGCCGGCCTCCCCTTGCAGGGTCAAGTCACGGCCCACCGTGTCAGGGCGAAAGCCGCATCAGTAACTCATCTCTGCTCTGTTCCGTTGGCAGACATCTGCCGGGCCGCTACTTGGTCTTCAAGCCAGACCTTTGCAGCCCAATACTGCCTCGAGAGGGAGGCGGTACTCCATAATCTCTTTGAGGTTTAGGCAACTCCTACCCTCCGGCCCTTGTGTTGGGCTACCGTACGGGGGTGTTCTCATAGGATATTCTTATCACGGATGCTGAGGCTCTGCAGAGGGAGCCATTTTTTCAGCTTTGGGTTCCTGGTAGCCTAGAGCTGGGGAGTCCCATATGTGAGGACTGACTTCCTGCTTGGTCCTGGAGAAAGAGTGGTTACTCACCTGTAACAGGTGTTCTCCAGGAGCAGCAGGAATCAGTCCTCACGACCCTCCCTCCTCCCCTGGAGTTGCAGTCTTATACTTCATTTTGTTTTGTGTTTTTGCTGTCTTTTAGCTATGTCATCAGACTGAGCAAGATGGCACCCTTGGGCGGGAAGGGGACCGCGCAGGCGCGCTGCATTCCCAAAGGCTTTCTTTGAAATCTGGGGAAATGCTCCGCATGGGGGCTCCGTCGGCGCCGACGTCACCCATATGTGAGGACTGATTCCTGCTGCTCTTGGAGAACACCTGTTACAGGTGAGTAACCACTCTGTACCACTAAGGGGCATGGCTTATTTGGTAGCTTTCCCTCTAGTGGTATTATCCCAAGATTACCAGTAAGGGTCAGACATGGCATTTTGAACCCAGTCATCTGATCGGGCAAGAGTAACTCTGGATCACTCGTGCCCCCACCCATCGGAGAGACACCCCCGCCCCCACTATGAGACCCTGGGGGAAGAGGGATTTTGAACTGCTACCCTCCCCATGGCCTCTTTTGGAGATAGTAGACCAAAGGTCTGGCGCTCTCTCCTTGCTGCAATCAGATACCTGTGATGTTCCTGGCTGCAGTAATGCAAATAGAGCTCTTGACACTGCTTTGAATTGTTCACACTGAACTTGCTGGAAAATGGATATGCACTCTTGCTTATCTTTCTAGATGTTTTACAGAAAGCTCCGGGTTCAACAGAGCCCCTTTTGTAAAATACATGGAGACCAGGGAACATCCTGATCTGTATGTCTGATTTCCTCTCTCCACAACTCCTCTAAAATGAGCCTGTCTACCCCTTTTATCCGGTGTAGCTGCTTTTTCTTCACCGACATGAGGAAGAGGTTTTTGCTCTGAAAAGCTAGTTTCCTTTTTATTGGACTAAATTAATACATCTGTTTGATCCTTCTTTTTATGTGTTCGAATGGACTAACATGCAGGCACAATAGTTTGGCATGCCAACATTTTATGAAAACTAGAAGCAGGGGTAGAAATTAGTGGATTGTCAAGTGTGATTTAGGATATGAATTCCAAATCTTCTCAGAAAAGGTAATATGACAGCAGGAGAATATGCCTGATTTCTTTGTGGAACAACCAGTAGGGGGTGTGCAGGGAAATACATTTTGTTTCATTGGGGGTTTTCATAATGCACATTCTCCAGGAACAAGCAGGAAGTCAGTCCTCACATATGGTGTGACGTCTGCGCCGACAGAGCCCGTGCAGAGCATTTCCCCAGCTTTCAGTCCTCACAACTCTCCCTCTTCCCCTGGGAGTTGCCTCCCTACCTTTTTACTACCGTCCTAGCTATGTCATTTGACTGAGTAGGATGGCACCCTTGGGTGGGAAGGGGACCATGCATGTGTGGTAGTATGTCCCAAAGGCTTTCTTTTAAAGCTGGGGAAATGCTCAGCACGGGCTCCGTTACCGCAAACATCACCCCATATGTGCATTTTCTCCAAAAGATGCCACTGCTTTATCAACTGTAGACTTAAATACAATAGATTACTGACCATAGTGCAGACCATTTTCAAAGCCATTTCCATGAATAAAATGGTGCTTTACCCATGCAAATGGCTTTTAGAAGACTGCCCACTCTATATTTGCAAATATATATCTCCAGGAACAAGCAGGAATAAGTCCTCACATATGGGTACGTCGGAACCGACGGAGCCTGCGCGGGAAAGCTCCCCAGCTTCCCAGAAAGGAAGCTTTTGGGGCCTCCCACTGCACATGCGCGCTACCTTCCCGCCTTCCTGACCAGCTCTCCTCAGTTTCTCTTTTTCCGCGGAGCCAGCAGGTCGTGTTCCTGTCACCGCTGAAGAAATTCTTATTTTAGTTTGTTTCTTTAGACCGCGTACCTGCCTTCCCCATACCGAAACCGGTACCGCCGGTCTCTCTTTCTTTCTTTTTTTCAAAAAAAAAAAAAAATCTTTATTTTTGCACAACTTGGTGACTTTGGTTAGGCCTTAGGCACACAAATTCTCCTCATGGAGAAACCAGCCCCTGGTTTCAAGAAGTGTACCAAGTGTAGTGCTGTTATTTCTGTCACAGACACCCATGACTGGTGTCTTAAATGTTTGGGAACTGACCACTCCATTCCGGACTGCCCATCCTGCTCCCAGATGTCTAAACGTGGTTTGCAGAACCGGGCCAACAAATTCCATGTGCTGTTTGCTTCAGATAATCCAGCATCACATTCATCCAGGTCTTCCTCTCCGGATGGATCTCAGGTAACCAAACCTTCTTCGGGCAGGTCCTCAAAGAGCAAATCTCCTTCAAAGCATCGAGAGGCTCTCACTTTTGAATCTGAGGATCCTGCCCCAGCCAAACAACCCCGGCGGGAAGCTCTGGCTTCCAAAGCTCCATCTATGGGGTTACAGGTTGACATCGATGGCACGGCCTCGACCGATCACCTGTTAGACTGCTCTGGGGTACCGGCCCATACCAGTACCGACATCCAGGCAGCAGTGGCGTCTATGAGCAATACTGTTCAGACCATGCAGCAGGCCATGCTGCCTTTCATTAAAGCTGCGACGCCCTCGGTACCACATCCAGCGGTTCCGGGTCCGGTTCCAGTATCGTTTCCCATATCGGAACCGAGACCATCGTCTTCCAAACGCAGATCGGTTCCGCATGCCGGATCCGGGTTTTCACCCGATACCGATCCCATACCCGGTACGCCCGATGTCGATACCGAACGGTATGCGTATCGTGCGTTGGAAGCAAATAGAGGATACTCTGATTCTTCTGAGGATTTTGACTCCTCTGAGGACTCTGATGAGCTGTCTCTAGTTCTTCCTGAAGACCCTTCTTCCCCAAAGAGGAGAATGTCTCCACCAGAGGATTTGTCCTTTCAAGACTTCATTATAGAACTAGCTGAAGGACTTTCTATTAACACATCCTCTGAAAAAGAACCTAGATCAAAGAAACTGGATATTTTAGGATACCCTAAGGTTCCTAAAGAGGCAGTCACCCTGCCTATCCATGAAATCCTTCAAGAACACTTGATGGACTTATGGGAGGCTCCTCTAACGTTGTCTCCTTATTCTCGTAGGTTGGACACCATGTACCGGGTCCCTCCTTCTCCTGGTTTTCAAAAGACTCAGCTGCCTCACCATTCCATTGTGGTGAAGTCTGCGCTGAAAAAGATTAAGAGTACCAAAAGGCACTCTTCTACCCCTCCAGGGCGAGAATGTAAGACCCTAGACTCTTTTGGTAGGAAAATCTTCCAGGCTAGTATGCTTATAGCCAGGATTAATTCATACAGTCTGTATATGGGCATGTTTCTCAGGGAACTTGCCCTAAAGGTACGGCATTTTGCCCCCTTTCATTTCTATAGTGAAACAGCTTCTAGATGTTTCTAAATTCTCCAACAGAGCAGCCTTTGATTCCTTTGAAGGTGCCGGTAGAGCTTCTGGCATTGCCATTGCAGCCCGACGACTTGCTTGGCTCCAGGCCTCTGACCTAGAACCCTGGGTCCTGGATGACTTACGGAATCTGCCCTGTACAGGTGAGAACTTATTTGGTAAAGACTGGCAAATTAAAGCCACTCAAATGGACGCAGAAAATGGTACCTTAGATAGACTTTCTAAGTCTACCTCTACTCCTGCCAAGAAAAAGTCTTTCAAGAGGCCTTACTACAAGAAGGCCAGATTTTCCACAAATACTGGCCAACAATCTTCTCAGCCTCGCTTTGCTGCTAAACGTCAGCAGCCTAAACAGGCAAGGTCAAAACCTGCAGTGTCTGCCACTCCTCAGCAGGCTCAACCCCCTCAGGGGTTTTGACTTGCCCCTAGAGAACTTAACCTTTCTGGCTCTAGAACAACCAGAGCCCCTCACCATTCCCGGAAGGTTAGCTCACTTTGCTCCCAGATGGGGGCAAATTACATCAGAGCAATGGACCCTCTCTATCATCAGAGAGGGCTACAAACTTCATTTTTCCAACCTTCCTCCATATACCATGGTGAGGCACTTCAATTCTCACCCATCTCTCCTGGGCCTGTTGGGTCAGGAAATCTCTTCTCTCCTTGCCCAAGGGGCAATAGAAGAGGTTCCTCTTCTTCAACAAGGGACAGGATTCTACTCCCCTTATTTTCTCATACCAAAGAAGACAGGGGGATTCAGACCTATCCTAGATCTGAGAGAATTGAACAGATTTCTGTACAAGGAGAAATTCAAAATGCTTTCTCTAGGCATTCTCCTTCCATACCTTCAGAGTCAGGATTGGCTTTGTTCTCTAGATCTCAAGGATGCGTACACACATATACTCATCCACCCATCCCACAGAAAATATCTAAGATTTCTGTTTCAGGGAAAACATTTCCAGTACAGAGTACTTCCCTTCGGTCTAGCCTCTGCTCCAAGAGTGTTCACCAAATGCATGGCAGTTGTTGCCGCATTTCTAAGAGGTCTGGGAATTTTTGTATTCCCATATCTGGACGACTGGCTCATCCGAGCTCCATCTCAGTCAGAGGCCCAGATTTCCCTGGACCGCACAAGGCACATTCTGCAGTATCTGGGACTGGTGATAAACCTTCCCAAGTCTCAACTTATCCCTACTCAGTCTCTGGAATTCATAGGGGCCCAGTTGGACACCACCACTGCAAGGGCCTACCTACCTCAAGTCCGGGGCCAACGTCTGGTGTGCTTGGCCTCCCAAGCTCAGTCCAGCAGTCACTTGACAGCCAGAGAAATGCTGTGACTTCTGGGCCAAATGGCCTCCACGGTACACGTGGTGCCCTACGCTCGTCTTCATATGAGAGCAGCTCAATGGACCTTGGCCACCCAGTGGACTCAGGCATCAGGAGCGCTCTCCGACCAAATACTCACCTCAAAGCGTCTGTTTTGGTCCCTCCAATGGTGGATGTCCACCAAGAATCTGTTGTTGGGGGCCCCCTTCCAACCTTTGTTGCCCCAAGCAACCCTCACAACAGATGCCTCCCAAACAGGGTGGGGAGCCCATCTTCAACACCTCCACAAGAGACCACCCTTCACATCAACCTCCTGGAACTGCGAGCAATCTTCTTTGCCCTCAAAGTCTTCCATACCCTCCTAGTCAACCTGACCGTCCTAGTCCATACAGACAATCAGGTGGCCATGTTCTACATAAACAAACAAGGAGGGACAGGCTCTCTGTCGCTTTGCAATGAAGCTCTCAGATTATGGGCCTTCGCCAGAGAGCATCAAATTCATCTTCTGGCAGTGTATCTTCCAGGGGTTCAAAACTCTCGGGCAGACAGACTCAGTCGAGTTCTGCTTCCACAAGAATGGAATGGTCCTTGCATATGGACCAGATACGCAGAATCTTTCAGGAATGGGGAACCCCGGACATAGACCTCTTTGCAAGTCCGTGGAATGCCAAACTTCCCCGGTTCTGTTCCAGGACTCCGTGTCAGAGAGCTCAGGCCAACGACGCCTTTCTCCTACATTGGGGTCAGGAATTCCTATATGCCTTTCCACCCATTCCTTTGATTCCCAAGACTCTGTTCAAACTCCAGAGGGATCACGGATCGATGATCCTCATAGCTCCACGCTGGCCACGCCAAGTGTGGTTCCCTCTACTTCTGCATCTCTCCCAGGGACCCTCCCTGGACCTGGGAGCGGCGCCAGACCTTCTGTCTCAGGAGGAGGGGACTTTGTGGCACCCAAACCCCAAGTCCCTACACCTCAGAGCTTGGTTACTGAAGGCCTAAGCCTTCATGACTTCAATCTTTCTCAACCAGTGAAAGATATCCTTCATGCCTCTAGGAAACCCTCCACGAGGCGTTCCTATGCTTTCAAATGGAAACGCTTTTCCATTTGGTGTGCTCAACAGGGTCTTGACCCTCTAGCACTTCCTTTGAATTCTCTATTAGACTATCTCCTGCATCTTTCTAATGCAGGCCTTAAGACGAATTCAGTACGAGTCCATTTGAGTGCTATTGCAGCATCTTTAAAACCTATAAATGGACAACCTGTCTCCTCTCATCCTCTTATTGCAAGGTTCATGAGAGGCCTGACTCTAACTAAACCTCCCATCTGGCCTCCTCCGGTAGCATGGGATTTGAACCTCGTTCTAGGTCAGCTTATGAAGCCACCTTTTGAACCGTTGGTTTCTACCTCCTTGAAATTTCTTTCCTGGAAGGTCCTTTTCCTTATTGCAGTCACTTCGGCTCGCCGCATCAGTGAACTACAGGCCTTAGTGGCTCATCCACCTTATACCAGGTTATGCCCAAAGTGGTCTCGCCTTTTCATCTTAATCAAGAGGTATATCTACCTGTCTTTTTTCCAGCTCCTCATGCATCCAGTGCAGAGAGGAACCTTCATACTCTAGATTGTAAAAGAGCTCTTGCCTTTTACCTCAACAGGACTCAGCCACATCGAAAGTCTTCCCAGCTTTTCGTGGCTTTTGATCCTTCTCATTTGGGACTTCCAGTCTCTAAACGTACACTTTCCAATTGGATTGCTCAGTGTATTTCCTTTGCTTACCAGAGTAAAAATATCTCTGGAAGGCCATGTCACAGCTCACAATGTGAGAGCCATGGCCACTTCTATGGCTCATCTTCACTCTGTATCCATAGATCAGATCTGTCGAGCCGCCACCTGGGCCTCGGTTCATACCTTCACAGCCCATTACTGTTTGGACAAGGACTCCCGCCGGGATGCCTTGTTTGGTCAGGCTGTCCTCAAACACCTGTTCCATACTTGAACAACTCCTGCCCACCTTCCCAGGATGGATGCCTGAGATCCATACGAAGATGGCGAACCCTTGGAAGGGGATCTCCCAGGCATCTTAGCTAGGGAGTCCCCATATGTGAGGACTTATTCCTGCTTGTTCCTGGAGATAGCACAGTTACTTACCTGTAACAGGTGATCTCTGGGAACAGCAGGAATTAGTCCTCACAACCCACCCACCTCCCCTAGGAGTTGTATCTTCTATCTATCTTCCTTTCCTCTCTCTATTGTCTCAGCTATAAACTCGAACTGAGGAGAGCTGGTCAGGAAGGCGGGAAGGCAGCGCGCATGTGCAGTGGGAGGCCCCAAAAGCTTCCTTTCTGGGAAGCTGGGGAGCTTTCCCGCGCAGGCTCCGTCGGTTCCGACGTACCCATATGTGAGGACTAATTCCTGCTGTTCCCAGAGATCACCTGTTACAGGTAAGTAACTGTGCTTTATGCATGTGGTTTCTGTGCATGCACAGTTAGCCAGCAGTTTGAAGATGTGTTCTGGAGGGCAGTGTTGGGGATGAGTTGCAGTGATAGGCATGTATTTAGATTTCATAAGTGCGCAGCCATATTCTCTGAAAAGGTATTCATATGATTTTGCAGATGTAAATATGTGGGGATACTTTTCCTGCACATATACGTTTGCTTTGAAAATCCATCGGTTTGTGGACTTGAGAAGTACATGTGTACTTTTCACTCATGCAGGTACTTACAAAATTATTTCTCTACTATGTGGGCTGCTAGATGGCTTCCAATTATGTATATGTTGAAGGGATGCTATGATGATCACCAAGGTATTTATTGGTAATTTTTTCTTTTGAAAATGTTTTGACTTTTTCATCTACACCATTACAAAGCTGGTTTTGAAAAATATTTGTGTGAAAAATAATAATTTTAGTTTACCATAATGTAAAGGTGGACTTTTTTATTAGACATTTTATTTTTTGTTTGGAAAATTTCTTTATTGGTTTGATCATATCGTCTGTATAAAGCATTTGTAAATACAGTATGGTTTGCGTAAGGTAGCAATGTATTTTATAAACAAAATTTATATTAATAGATCAACTTAAGGCTTCTGCCACCTTGCATTTAAAGAATTTTTTAATTTTCATGCTAAGGTTTTTGCATTTAGATTGAAAGAGCTTTTAATGGTTTCTGTATTCTTATTGTTAAATCTTTTTCAGTGTCATTTTGTAGAAACATTTTGTGTTTAAACAAAGTAGAAAAAATATTGAATGACATGTTTAAAGCTTTTTAATATTCACATTCTTAGTTCTGTAACCTCCTAAGGAAAATTCATTAAGGATGTACCTCATACATGAAAATTACTGGGGGTCTTGTGACTTCAAACATTTTACAAAGAGCAACATTATTCTCAAATTTCCTCCAAGTTTCAAATTGATTCTAGTTTCATTTCAAATGCATTTCAGGTAACACTTCTATTGAAATGCACAGTACATGTATTGAAGAAAAATAAGTGAGGTGTCCCTGTTCCTTCCTTGCCCCCTTTTTCTTTCTAAACTATCAAATATCTGAAAATTCCAAACAGTCTCCTGATCTTGTTGGTAAAGTGGTGTCTGTGGACTGGGGCGGAGAGTTCTCCAACATTTCAGAAGTGAAAATATTTTATGATGTGTTGCTCCGCGTTAAGTTATTGCAGCTATGAAACAGGGACTAGAATGTTCTTTAAAGTGATAAGGTGACAGGGTAAACTATTTAAGACTAATAAAAGAAAATATTTTTTCACTCAACGTGTAATCAAACTCTGGAATTTGTTACTGGAGGATGTAGTAAAGGCTATTAGTGTAGCTGGGTTTAAAAAAGGTTTGGACAAGTTCCTGGAGGAAAGGTCCATAAACCATTATTAAGAAGGGACCCAGGATATCAATGCTTGACCCAGTACAAGCATTGCGGAACCTATGTCTTTTGGGGAAACTGCTAGGTACGTATGATCTAGATTGGCCACTGTTGGAAACAGGATACTGGGCTTGATGGACCTTGGTCTGACCCAGTATGGCATATCTTATGTTCTTATGTGATGTATTTGATGAATGGCATTGATGAAGATATTATCTTGCCTAAATGTCATAAATCTATTATCTTTTTTTTTCTTAACATACAGTACTAGAAAGATAGCAGCTCATACAGTATACTTATGGTATAGGTACACCACTGATTTTCCAGCACCCTTGGTGCCAAAGCCTTGCCGGATTATTGGTTTTGCAGACCACCAGAGGTCAGAGTCATACCAAGCCATAAATGTGCCCTGTGCGACTTGCACATCTGGCATGGCCCCCATCCAATGTCACAGGTCTATCATTTGCCCCATGCCCAACATCTCCCCATCTTACCTCACGCTGCCTGCCTGGCCTGCCCTTGCCGTGCCACCACCACTTTTCCTGTTCCCTTGGCATTGGCGACACAGCGGACCTCCCATTGAAACAGAACACGCAGTTCTTTCCAACTCCACGCTGGCCTGCTGACCTGATCCCTCCCTCCCTCCCTCTGACATAGGTTCGCGTCAGAGGAGGAAGAGACCAGACCGCCATTCAAGCATGGAGTTGCAAAGACCCATGTTTGAATGACTGGTCTGGTCCCTCCCTCTCTGACGTGAGCATAAGTCAGGAGGGAAAGATGAAGCCAGCATGCAAATGCGGAGTCATAAAGACCCATGGTTGGTTTGTTTTCTTTTCTTCAGTTGGAGGTCTGCTCTGCTGCTGCCATCACTGCCGCCAAGGGAACACTTAAAGCAGCAGTGGGGCAAGGGCAGGCAGCGTGGGGGGAGCTGAGGCCAGCAACTGCAAATGTGCACCACTCGCTTTGTCTGGATTAAGAGGTGCAGGACCATCAGTTGCCAGAAAATTGGCAGTGTACCTGTATTAGCGTTGGTACAAATTGAAAATACTATTCAAACAGAAATGTTTGTTACAGTGTGAACCGCTTGGATTGAAATGATAAAGCAGTATAAAAAAATCCTCTTAAATAAATAAATGTTTGATCATGCCAGTAGTTTTAGATGATTGCATGTAAATTTTGGATAGAATGGCTTATATGAGCATGAAATAGTATTGTTTGCAGTTTAACAAATAGTTGATCAAAAAGTTCTGTATAGGTGGTTCACTGGTTATAATTTTGTGTTTGTCTTTCATCTGATGTGTGGTGTTCACCTTTTGGGAAAATACCAGGTATTTGTGACCTGGATTGGTGACTCTTGGGAACAGGATACTAGGCTTGATGGACCTTAAATCTGACCCAGTATGGAATATCTTATAATCTCCAGGAACAAGCAGGAATATAATCTTCACATATGGGTATCGTCGGTACCAACGGAGCCTGCGCAGGAACGCTCCCCAGCGTCCAATAGGAACGCTTTTGGGAGCATCCCTCAGCACATGCGTGCTGCCTTCCCGCCTTTCCAACTGTCCCTCTTCAGTTCTACATTTTCCGCGGAGCCGACAGGACTCATACCCTGTCACCGCAGAAAATTTCTTCTTTAATCTTGTTTTCTTGTGGTCGCGCTTGCCTCCGCACGACGCCTACCGGTACCGCCAGTTCTTCTCTTTCATTTCTTCTTTAAAAAAAAAAAAATTCTCAATTGTTTCTCTTCAGAAACTTTCTTTTTCGATGCTAGGCACCATTTTGGGCACTAGGCCCCATTTTTTCCTTAAAGATGGAAAAACCAGCTAGTGGTTTAAAAAAAAAAAATGCACTAAGTGTGGCGGTACCATTTCCGTCACCGACACCCATGACTGGTGTCTTAAATGTTTAGGCCCTGACCATTCTCCATCTGAGTGTCTCTCTTGTATGGGAATGACTAGAAGAGGAAGACGGGCTGCAAAGCTCGGTACCCTCTTTTCTTCGGATGCCAGGTCCATTGCATTGACATCTTCCAAGAGTCTCTTCTTCCTCCCATGGATCTCAGGTAACTAAACATAAAAGCCGGTCCTCAAAGAGTTGCTCTCCTGCAAAGCATCGAGGGGCCATTGGCATTGCCCTTGAGGGAACCACACCGGCAAAACAGCCCTGGCGGGAGGCTTAGGCCTCTAAAGGGTCAGCGGGGTTCCAGGATGTTCTCGAGGCCTCGGCCTCGACAGAACTACTAGTGTCATGCTCAGGGGTCCCGGCCGCCTTCACCGGTACCGACACCCAGGCATCGGCAGCGTCGATAGACCAAAGATTCCTCTCTATTGAGCACAGTATTGCAGCTCTCCTTACAGCTGCGGTACCATTGACACCGATGGTTCAATGGGCACCAGTACTGACACTGGTACCGATGCCAGTACCGGCACAGATACCAGCACCAGCACCGACGGTACCGGCCCCGGTGGGAATTCTTCCCATGCTGTCTTTGCCTGGCATCGAAAGATCGGTACTGGATCAACTCGGTATCGACTTCGAGCGATACCGGGACCGTGCCTTACATGAACATCGTGATCAGAGATACTTCGAATCAGAGGATTCCGATGACTCTGATAAATATGCTGGTACCAGAGTTTTTCTCCCGGAAGACTCTTCTCCCCAACGCAGAATGTCGCCTCCAGAGGACATGTCCTTTCAGGATTTTATTCGTGATGTTGCCAAAAACCTTTCAATCACGGTAGCTCCTGAAACTGAACCTAGAGCAAAGGAATTGGAAATTCTCCAATATCCTAAAGCTCCAAAGGAGGCAGCCACTCTGCCCATTCATGAAATACTTCATGATTTGATGCTCAGAATGTGGGAGACACCTTTGACCACATCTCCTCATTCTTGGAGGCTTGATACCATGTATCGAGTTCCACCATGTCCTGGATTTCAAAAGACTCAGCTGCCACACCATTCCATGGTAGTGGATTCAGCCATGCGTAGGATGAAAAGTGCAGAGACATATGCATCCAATCCTCCAGGTCGTGAATGCAGGACTCTTGATGCTTTTGGATGTCGAACCTTTCAAGCTTCCATGCTTTCAGCTAGGATCAGCTCATATATCTTATATATGGGTATGTTCCTCAAGGAGGTCACAGGAGATTTGGAGCTTATGAGCCCACTTCTCCCAGATGACAGACGACAAGACTTCCTTACGCTTGTCAGGCATGCTCAAGATGTCTCCAAGTTTGTCAATCGTGCAGCCTTTGACTGCTTTGAATGCATCAGCAGAACCTCTGCTATTGCCATTGGTGCACGATGGATTGCCTGGCTTCAGCCATCAGACTTATAAGAACATAAGATATGCCATACTGTGTTAGACCAAGGTCCATCTAGCCCAGTATTCTGTTTCCAACAGTGGCCAATCTAGCGTGGAGATTTGGTACAGGATAAATTAGGCAACATCCCTTGCACAGGAGAAAATCTCTTTGGCAAAAATTGGCAGGAAAAGGCTAATGAGATAGATGCTGACAGTATCACCTTGGATAGATTGTCAAAACCTACAGCCACTCCACCCGGAAAGAAACCCTTTAAGAAACCCTCTTTCAGCAAAAAGAGGAAGTTTTATCCATCCTATACCCAACAAAGCCAAGCTCACAGTCAGGTTGCCCAAAAGGGACAACAACAGCAATTCAAACAGCAGAAGAAGCCAAAGGGCCCGAGAGCTCAACCAGCTCCACAGGTTCAGCCCCCTCAAGGGCTTTGACTGCTTCCTAGAGAGCTTGGCCTTCCTGCCTCCGAGGGGTCCAGAACCCCTTAATATTCCAGGCAGGCTGTGTCATTTTGCCAACAGATGGAACCAAATAACAGCAGAAAATTGGACTCTGTCCATTGTAGGAGAGGGGTACAGGCTTCATTTTCACAGCATACCCCCTCCTACAATCTTAAGGCAGTTCAATTCCCAGACATCTGCAGATAATCTGTTGGATCACGAGGTCTCAACACTTCTTGCCAAAGGGGCAATAGAGGAGGTACCCATTCTCCAGCAGGGTACAGGGTTCTACTCCCCCTATTTGCTTATTCCAAAGAAAACAGAGGGGGGACAGACCCATTCTAGACCTCAGAGAATTGAACAAATACCTGTTCCGAGAGAAGTTCAAAATGATTTCTCTAGAAACTCTTCTGCCATACCTTCAAAGTCAGGATTGACTTTGCTCTCTAGACTTAAAGGATGCATATACTCACATTCTGATCCATCCAGATCACAGGAAGTTCTTACGATTCCTTTTCAAGGGAAAACACTTCCAATACAGGGTTCTTCCCTTTGGTCTGGCTTCCGCACCAAGAGTATTCACGAAATCCATGGCAGTAGTAGATGCATTCCTGCGAACCCTAGGGATTTTTGTCTTCCCTTACTTGGATGACTGGCTCATTCGAGCCCCCATGGTTGTGAAGCAGCGAAGTGCAGACAATGAATAAATCCAGGAGTCAATTGCAGGGTCCAAGCCAATTTATTGTGCACAAGGCCCAGACAGTCGAGCTTCAAAAAGGACTGAGCCAAGTTCTTACAGAAACATATTCATTTTATACATTTCTTTTCAGTATGATACATGCAGACTTTCTATTGGTCCCAACGCCCCCTGCATTTGTCCAATCGGAGACCCTTCCTAGGCCTAGCACCCAGTTCCCTCTTCCCAGGCTATTCTAACAATGGTAGTTTCTAGACATGGATACAATTCTACTGCAAGGTCGTTTCTAGCTCTAGGAATGCAAGTATTGAAACATTTCTATCATCAGAACACAAGAGAATAATAAAGGATTTATGAATTCATGAAAAACTTCTTGTTAAGCAGTTTAAAACAGCTTTCTCAAACTTTTACAGATCCTTGGTTCTTCTCAGATGGGGGTTGGAATCAGGGCCTAACTTACAGGCCTTTCATATTTGCAGGCTATCATAGGCCATAGCCTACCACATTCCCCCCTTTGATTATTCCCACCCGCAAGTTAAAAAGGGCCTACCACAGTTGCAGAGGCCAGCTCTGCACTGTCTTGCACAATATTTAGGATTGGTAATAAACTTCCCAAAATCCCAACTTGTTCCTTCCCAGTCTCTCGAATTCATAAGAGCCTGTCTAGATACCAGACAGTCAAAGGCTTTCCTTCCACAGGCCCTGTGTCTTCGCGTAGTACAACTAGCTTCTCAAACAGCGGGAAAATCCTCCCTAACTGCTCGAGAACTGCTACAGTTATTGGGACACATGGCATCCACAGTCCATGTAGTTCCCTATGCTCGTCTCCACATGCGAGCAGCCCAGTGGACCCTATCCACACAGTGGACACAGGCCACAGGACGTTTGTCAGACAAGATAGCAAACTCTCATCGGCTGATTTTGTCCCTTCAATGGTGTCAATCACTGGAGAATCTTTCAGTGGGGTCTCCTTTCCAGCAACCCCTATTCCAGGCCATCCTAACAACAGATGCATCACAGGTGGGTTGGGGAGCACACTTGCATCATCTCTCTACCCAGGGCACCTGGACTCCACAGGAGGCTTGTCTTCACATAAACCACCTGGAATTAAGAGCAATCTATTTAACTGTTCGAGCATTCCATGCCCAGCTCAGCTACAAGACAGTCCTAGTCCAAACGGACAATCAAGTAGCCATGTTCTATGTGAACAAGCAGGGCGCAACAGGCTCTCTGTCATTATGCAACGAAGCTTTATGACTTTGGGCTCTCGCCAGAGAGCATCAAATCCACCTTCTCGTGGTATATCTTCCAGGCATTCAAAACCTTTGGGCAGACAAACTCAGCCAAGTATTGCTGCCTCATGAATGGTCTCTCCACCCAGACCAGGTGACAAAGATATTTCACATCTGGGGGACTCCAGACATAGACCTCTTTGCAAGTCCACTGAATGCCAAATGTCCCCGGTTCTGTTCCAGGATTCCGGCTAACAATTGCCAGGCAAGGGATGCCCTCCTCCTTCACTGGGGTCAGGACTTCCTCTATGCCTTCCCACCCATTCCCCTCATCCCAAAAACACCTTTCAAGCTTCAGAGAGACAGAGGTCGTATGATCCTCAGAGGTCGTATGATCCTCAGAGGTCGTATGATCCTCAGAGGTCGTATGATCCTCAGAGGTCGTATGATCCTCAGAGGTCGTATGATCCTCATGGTGGCCACACCAAACGTGGTATCCCCTGCTTCTACATATCTCTCAAGCTGCACCTCTGGAGTTAGGCTGTGCTCCAGATCTCCTTTCCCAGGAAAGCGGGACGCTATGGCACCTGAATCCCCAGTCCCTGCAACTCACGGCCTGGTTGCTGAGAGCTTAAATCTTCAGGATCTCAACCTTTCCCAACAGGTAAAGGATATCCTTCAGGCTTCTAGAAAACCTTCTACAAGACTATCTTATGCCTTTAAGTGGAAACGTTTCACTATATGGTGTTCCCAGAAGGGGTTAAACCCCCCTGGTGATACCTTTTGGCGTTGATACTAGAGTATTTACTTCATTTATCAAATTCTGGTCTAAAGACCAATTCAGTAAGAGTCCATCTTAGCGCAATTACAGCTTCCTATAAGCCTCTAAATGGACAACCAGTTTCCTCTCATCCTCTCATATCCAGATTTGAGAGGTCTTCTTTTAACAAAACCTCCCATCAAACCACCACCGGTGGCGTGGGATTTAAATCTAGTTCTTCGGCAGCTCATGAAACCGCCTTTTGAACCTTTAGCCACTACTACCCTAAAGTTTTTGTCCTGGAAGGTCATCTTCCTAATTGCAATCACCTCTGCACGTCGCATTAGTGAATTGCAAGCCTTAGTGGCTGATCCTCCTTACACTAGATTTCATCATAAGGTTGTCCTCAGAACTCATCCACACTTAATGCCAAAGGTGGTCTCGCCTTTTCATTTAAATCAAGCAATTTATCTTCCTGCATTCTTTCCAAGGCCTCATGCCTCTAATGCAGAGAAGAACCTTCACACTTTGAACTGTAAAAGAGCCTTAGCTTTTTACCTACAAAGAACACAGCAACATAGAAAGTCTTCTCAACTTTTTATTGCTTTTGATTCTAATCATTGGCACTTCCAGTCTCCAAGAGGACTTTATCCAAATGGATTGCACAGTGCATATCCTTTGCATATGAGAGTAAGAGTCTTCCTCTTCAAGGCCATGTCACAGCTCATAATGTGAGAGCTATGTCAGCCTCTATGGCTAACCTTCACTCTGTGTCTATTGATGTCATTTGTCGAGCAGCCACCTGGGCTTCGGTACATACCTTTACAGCCCACTACTGCCTAGATAAAGCCTCCTGTCGGGATGCCTTCTTTGGCCAGGCTGTTTTTCAAAATCTCTTTCAAACCTAATACAACTCCTACCCACCAACCCTGGTGGGATGCCAGAGATCCAGGGGAGGAAGAATGGCCCACCTCACCATAGGTGGCAGCTTCCTGAGGTCATCTCCCTGGTATCTTCAGCTAGGGAGTCCCCATATGTGAAGACTACATTCCTGCTTGTTCCTGGAGATAGCGTAGTTACTCACCTGTAACAGGTGATCTCCAGGAACAGCAGGAATTTAGTCTTCACAACCCACCCACCTCCCCTAGGAGTTGTCTCTCTGTCTCTTTCCTCTTTCCTCTCTCCCTCTATCCTTTCACTCAGCTACAAACTTAACTGAAGAGGGACAGTTGGAAAGGCAGGAAGGCAGCGCGCATGTGCTGAGGAATGCTCCCAAAAGCGTTCCTATTGGACGCTGGGGAGCATTCCCGCACAGGCTCCGTCGGTACCGACGATACCCATATGTGAAGACTAAATTCCTGCTGTTCCCGGAGATCACCTGTTACAGGTGAGTAACTGCGCTTTCTTGGTAACTTCACTGATTTTGTACGTTTTCAACTATCCAATGTTTTTTGCACTGATTTTATACTTGACCTCCTTTTTTGGGGTATATTTCTATATTTTCATGGAACTTCAGATAAAGGAACACTTGTAGAATGGTTTTTGTAATAGCATGTTACTGTTTCTAAATACTCAATCTTAATCTGTAACTTTAACACAACCATTTATAACTGGAATATTTCATGTTGCCTATGGACTTTCTAAGTTGTGAATGCTGATTAAAAAGAAATTTCAGTTTAAAAAAAATCAAAGCCTACTGTAATTTTTCAAGACCTGAGCTTCTTAGTTGGGTACTCTTCATACCATCAGCCCCCTTTCCCATAGTAGTAATTATGCTTTTGGTCTGGTCATTTTCATCATCTCTTTTTGGGCGGGAGGAGGCACATCCAGCTCAGAACAAGACTTGCTTGGGCAGGAGAGGAACCTGTGGCAAAATAATGCTTCATTTGCAACTACCTAGGTATTCCTTCTCTCCTCAAGGATCATCCCTATCATCCTTCCTTGATGATTAATATATACATCCAACCCATCTGCAAAATCATTAGATCCTTCAATGTTAGTTGCATGTTATATGCTGACGATGTGCTTTTATACATGCCAATATCATTAGATAAACTAGAGCTCGCCCCTCTAACTAATTGCTTCAACACTATATCTGAGTGGCTCCTATCACAAAACCTGCGAATCCAACACAAAAAGACGGAGGTTCTTTTCATCTCAAGGAACCCAAATTTCATACCACCCAGCTGCGTTAAGGTAAATGATGCCGAACTACAAGTTAAACCTGCTATACGTTACCTCGGAGTGACGCTAGACCAAAATCTCGACATGAAGAAACATGTAGCCAATACCGTAAGGGCGATCTACTTTAAAATCAGATCCCTCAGACACCTACGCCCGTTACTCGAACCAGATGATTTCCGCACCATTTACCAAGCCCTGATTATTCCCCATTTCAATTATTCAAACTCCATACTACAAGGGCTCCCCCGGTCCACCCTGCATCCCCTTCAACTTGCTATGAACAGTGCAGCGCGAGTACTCTTTGGCGCATCCAGGAGAGACCATGTGACACCACTCCTGAAGCAGTTACACTGGCTTCCCCATTCAAGCCAGGATTTGTTTTAAGACCTTGCTCATGACTTTCAAAGCTGACAATGAGCTCTCCTCCTCCTCTCTATCTGACCTCATCCAACCACTTGCACCTAACAGACCAAGAAGATCTGCAGAGTCCAACATGCTAGTAATTCCAAAAGAAGCAACTAAATGCACCAAAACAACAGCTAACAGAGCCTTCCAACTCTGTGCCCCAAGTCTATGGAATACCTTACCAGTACATATCAGAGCAATCCCCAACTTGAGCCAATTTAGAAAGACCCTTAAACATTTCCTCTTCACCAAATATCTCACTGACATCTCCGATCCTCAGTCCCACTCGAATAACGAGCACCTCAACAATAATAGTAGTCAACTAGGCAAGCCCTCGCAACAGGCGTCCCCTACAATGTAAACACCAAACATTATCCTTTCTCAGTACACCTCATATGTATATAGTGTACCCTTTTTCCAAGTTGCATTTCCTGTTTAATGTAATGACCAGACATATTTAAGTTGTCGGATGTTTCTGTTCCATGTGAACCGCACTGATTGCAAATAGTGCGGTATATAAGAAATATAAATAAATAAAATAAAATATTCCCTCCAGGACATGATATAGATGTTGAGTCAGGTTGCTAGGTGTCACTATTGAACTGTGGATTGGTTCCCCATTCTCCACAGCCTCAACCTCAAATATCTGAACTGCCTGAAGGAACAGTGTCCTGTATGAAATGAATCAAGGTCTATGCAAGGCAGTATGCAGCACTGTTCCCAAAGTAATTTTCCCCCTAAACCTTCTATTGCTAATTCCAGACTTCACTCCTTTCACCTTGCTGCTCCTTATACCTGGAATGACCTACCTGAGTCTGTACGTCAGGCGCCTTCTCTGGCCCTTTTCAAATCCAGGCTGAAACCCCACCTCTTCACTGACACTTTAGGATCTTGACTCATCTGAACTCCTTTGTATTTCCTTACCATTCCCCCTTGATGTATCCCTGTCTACACCTACTGTGTTGTCTGTCTTGACTAGATTGTAAGCTCTTGATGAGCAGGGATTGACTCTTATGTGTCTGTGCAGCACTGCGTATGTCTTGTAGCGCTATACAAATGCTCAGTAGTAGTAATAAAACAAAGAGTAGGGCTAAATGGACAGTTTTCTCAATGGAGAAAGGTGAATTGTGGAGTACTCCAGGGATCTAAAAGTTTACAGCTAACAGTTTCAGTTATCAGCAACATTAAGAAATGGAAGTGATGTGGAACTGCTGAAGTTCTGGAAGAACATGGCAAACCTTTGATAACATTTTTCAAACGATGAGATCTGCACAACAGAAAACCAACAAAATTGAACCAGCTGATGTTCAATTATCTGTAGCTGATGTATTCAGGTGATCGGCCTGCTTTGAACACTAATTTTTTTCAAAGTAAATGCTTCAGATCCCTAGGACACTCGGGAGCATCAAGAAGGCGCCAAGAGGCAAGAGCTGGGACAAGGCAGTAGCCCAATCCCAAGATCCAACTACGAGGGTTTTTTTTTGGGGGGGGTTGTTTTTTTAAACTGCAGCAACTTTAATATACCCTATTGGAGCTAGAGTTTTAGATTGCTGATTTTGTATGCTTTTATTGCTTATTTTTCAAAGTAAATGCAAAACAGCAAACATCCGCAATGCAAAATAAATACAATCAGCAATTTTTTATTTTTAGTGCCATCAAGTCAGTGTGGACTTATAGTGATCCAGCTACCTCTGGGTTTTCTTGGCAATGTATCACCGAAAGTAGATTGCCAGCCTTTTCTTCCAAGGCAATGGAGTGTGAAGTGACTTGCCCAAAGCCACAAGGAGTGCCAGTGGGAATTGAACCCTTGATCTTCTGGGTACTAGGCAGTTGCCTCTAACCACTAGGCGGCTACTCCAATCAGCAATTACACAGAACAAAAAAAGGGAAGGGGGAAACAGCACAAAGTGCTCAGGGAGGGTGGAGTGTGATATGCCTCCAAAAGCCCTGCCATCTATGGAGACTACAGCACCCTTTCATGCTCAGCCAACCTAAAAATCTCCCCCCCCCCCCCCAAGTTGCCATGTACCACAATGTCAAGGGATAAAAGCTTTGCCTGTGAAGAGACCTGGCACCGGTAATATCAGGCAATAGCGCTTATTAAGCTAAATAGCCTGGGGATGGGTCCGAAGGTGGTAAACTGGATCAGAAATTAGTTGACTGACAGATGACAGAAAGTGATGGTAAATGGAACTCCCTCTGATGAAAGGAAGGTGATTAGCGGTGTGCCCCAGGGTTCAGTGCTGAGACCACAACTGTTCAATATATTTGTAAGTGATATTGCTGAAGGACTGAATGGAAAAGTCTGTCTCTTTGAAGATGACATGAAAATTTTCAACAGAGTGAACTCATCTGTAGGAGTGGATAACATGAGGAAAGATATGCAGAGGCTGAAAGAATGGTCTAATGCTTGGCAGTTAACATTTAATGTGAAGAAGTGCAGTGTCATGCACTTGGGAAGCAGAAATCCAAGGGAATTGTATGTGATAGGGAGCGAGAGGTTGGTGTGCATGGACCGGTAGAAGGACCTCGGAGTGATTGTTTCTGAGGATCTCAAGGTAGCAAAACAATGTGACAAGGCAGTGGCCAAAGTTAGAAGGCTGCTGGGTTGCATGCAGAGAGGAGTTACCAGCAGAAAAGAGGGGGTATTAATGCCACTGTAGAAGTCACCGATGAGGCCTCACATGGAGTATTGTGTTCAGTTTTGGAGACAAAGGATATAAAAAGACTTGAAACAGTTCGGAGGAAGGTGACCAAAATGGAGCCTGTGCCAGAAGATGTATGAGAAGAGACTTGAAGACCTAAATATATATGCGCTAGAGGAGAGAAGGGACAGGAAAGATATGATAGACCTTTAAATACTTTAAGGGTATTAATGAACAAACAAGCCTTTTTCAAAGACCTGGGAAACTGTAAAGCTAGAGGGTATAACATGAAGCTGCAAGGGGGTAAACTGAAAGCCAACGTCGGGAAATACTTTTTCACTGAAAAGGTGGTGGATGCTTGAAATGCCCTCCCAATGGATGTGGTAGGGACAAATACATATAGTGACAAAATTCAAAATGGCATGGGACAGATACAGTAGATCCCTTTATAGCAACAGGATAAAATCAAAGTAAACTTAATTATCTCTTATATCTCAACAAATAGGAGTGACCACAGAGTGGGTGGGTACACCCCTAAACGAAGGCATGGGGAGGGGTGACCTGCACAGAGTGGCAGGTGCACCTTCTCTTGCCACCTTGCTGGGCAGACTAGATGGATCATACTGGTCTTTATCTGCCATCATATTTTATTTTTATTTATTTAAACCTTTCTTATATACCGCCCCTTCCATCGATCAAGGGTGGTTTACAATGAACAAAATTTTCCAAAAAAATTGGTTACAGAGAACAAAATCAATAACTATGAAACAGGAAAACTATATACATGATAGTTTGTTACCTATACAGTGGTAACATGACATACTATGCTGCTATGACTCCCAGGGTCCTGGCGATGAGTGGACCCAAGGACACTGTAAACCCACTCTGCATTCATCAAACGGGAAAGGCAGCCAGTACAAAAGGCAGCGGAGACTCTATGGCAGGTCTGTAGATTACAAGGACGCTGCATAAGGAAGTGAACCATAAGTCTCAAATTGCCCTCCGCACTCTGTCCGTGGGCAATCACAATCATCCTGGTTTAGAGACTTCAGATTTATTTATTTATTTGTTTACATTCTGTTATATACCGCGCTATTCCACATAAGTGTGGTTTACATGGAACAACAAACTTACACATTTCAATTGGTTGATTTGTGTTTACAATTAACAGGTTCTCAAACTTGGATCCAAACTTGGGTAACTATTTACATCTGTATAATCTAGTACTGCTGCATCATTTGTACTGCATTGGTTAGCTGGTTGATGAGGCTTTTATGGTACTGTCTTCCGGGTAATGCAAGAGGAAGAGGTGATGTTTTAAAGCTTTCCTAAACTGGGCTAGGTCAGTGATTGCCCGGATGCTGGGTGGGAGGGTGTTCCAGCATATAGGCGCACAGAATTTGAAAGCCCTGTTTACTGTTGCCTGGGTGCACTTGGTTATCGCTTTTGGGACTACTAGTGTGTTGATCGCTAGTGATCTTCTTGATCTGTTAGGGGGGTTGCTCTGTATGAGTTCTGTTAAGGATGAGGAGGAGAGCCCATTGATAGCTTTGAAAGTCAGTAGTAAGGTTTTGAATGTGAGCCTGCCTTGTATGTGGAGCCAGTGGAGCAGTTTCAGGATGGGCGTAATGTGATCTATCCTGGATGCACCCTGGAGAACTCTTGCTGTGGAGTTCATCGTAAGCTGTAGCGGGTGCAGAGTGGATTGAGGGAGTCCCTGAAGTATGGCATTTGCATAGTCGAAGTGTGGTATGATCAATGCCTGATTGTCCAGAAGTCATCCGGGTCCAGCAGGAAGCGAAGGTGTCTGAGAGATCGGATTTTATGGTGTACTGCTCTTGATATATTGCTTATGTGCGTCTTCATGTCTAATCGCTGGTCTAGGGTTGACTCCAAGGTATCTGATCGTGGGTTTGGTAAGAAGTTCTGCTCCTTGACTTTCAGGCAGGGTGGTGTGATGAAGTTTGGATTCCTTGTGATAAATAGGACCTCCGTTTTCTTATGCTGAATTCGAAGATTTTGTGTTTGGAGCCAGCTGGATACTGCTTTAAAACAGGCTGTCAGAGGGGAGAGGTCAGGGGTTCTCTGTCGAGAATGACATGTAAAGGAGAACATCATCGGCGTATATCAAGCAATTCACATTGAATGACTGGATGATGTCACACATAGGCTGCATGTATATGTTAAACATCAGGGCAGAGAGGGAGGATCCTTGTGGTACTCCTTGATTCTGGTGGAAAGGTTCTGATGTTGAATCGCCTGATCGTACGTGCTGTCATTTAATCCAAGAGATACGACTTGCACCATTCTAGTGCTGTGGCACATATCCCTTTCTCCTCGAGACGTCGCAGGAGGAGCTCGTGGCAAACAGAATCGAAGGCGGCTGCTATGTCCATGAAGATGAGAACACAACCTTGACGGATGTTATCAATTACGGCTATTATGTTACTAAAGAGTGTGGTGAGGAGTGTTTCAACACCGTGTGCCTCTCTAAAACCGTGTTGCCAGGGATCCAGTGGAGCGGACGCTTCAATGTGTTCTTGGATTTGTCTTTGGACATCTTTTTCAATGATTTTGGCCAAAAGTGGTATGCTTGATATTGGTCTGTATGAGTCTGCCTTCTTGGAGTCGAGTTTGCTGTTTTTTAGAAGCGGTCTTATGGAAGTGCGATTAAGGGATTGGGGGAATGTGCCTGTTGTGAAGGAGCAATCTATGAGCCTGGCTATAAAAGTGCTGACGGCCGATCGTAACTCTCTTATCCAGAACACAGGGCAAGGGTCGGTTTGTGTGGTGGTCGTGTTGATCCCAGCGATTGTGTCTTCAATGTGTTTCTTGGATGGTGTGGAGAAAGTGGCCAGGGGAGTTATATATCTCGGCTCAATTGCGGTGGTGGGTGCAGAGGACTTCTTGGTCTGGCAGAGCTTTGATTGTAAGTAGTCCGCGAAATCTTGGGGGTGGATCTCACTTGGTTGCTCGGGTGCTGGTTCCTTCGTTAGGTTATTAACAAGAGTGAACAGGTCATGAGGTTTGTTCAGAGACCGCTTTAGTGTGTTTATGTGGAATCTTTTCATGCTTTCTGTTACTGCCTGGCGGTGCGTCACCAGTTGCAAGTTGTATGCATTTAGGTCATCCGTGGAGTGTGATCGGCGCCAACGTCTTTCCAGCTTTCTTAGGCGGGTGAGTGAGGATCTTAGCTCGGTGGAGTACCAGGCTGCGGTGGCTCTTTTCCTTGGTGGTTTGTTTGACGGTGGGCATAGCGCAATAGAACTGAGACTTCTATTCCAGGTGGCTACCAGCTCCTCGGGATCATGTGTCGTCAAGGCGAGGAGTGCACGGGTCTGGTTTAAGATCATGTCTTTGTCAAAGGCCTGAAACCTACGTAGTGATGTTTTGGTGGTGCTGCTAAGCCTATTGGCGTTCTTCTGAGAATTGTTGGGCAGGGGTATTTGAAAGATGATTAGCTTGTGGTTGGACCAGGGGACTGCGGTGGTGGATAGTATAGGGGTGTTGGTTGAGATGAAGGTAGACTGTGGAGCAAAAACTAGGTCCAAATGACCACCTTTCACGTGGGTGGGTTTGTTGACCAGTTGCATGTATCCTAATTCTTCAAGAGCCTCAAGGAATGTTGAGGCCTGTGCATCTTGCAAGGAGGGTAGATTGAAATCTCCCAGGACCCAGCTTGGTGTGTTTGGACACTGGGAGTTGGAGGCAAGGTCGATTATTGTTGCAAGGGCATCGGTATCAGTGGATGGGGCCCTGTATACTAAGTTGATAACGCAGTGCTTGTTGGTTATGGTGATTGAGTCGAGGTATGTTGCGCTGGTTGTGTTGCTCAGGTGGAACTGGAGGTCTGTTCTGGTGATGGCGAGCACTCCTCCCCCTCGTTTGCCGTTTCTATGGCATGTGTGTATTGAAAAGTTGGTAGACTGTAGCTGGTTAAGGAGGACATTATCGTCACTGGAAAGCCATGTCTCGGTAATCAAGAGTATGTCAAGGACATGGCGTGAAATCATGTCTGGGATAACTGGCCATTTTTTGCATATTGATCGTGCGTTTATGAGGGCACATCTTAGATTTTGGGGGTGGTTGGGTGCTTCTTTATTTGCTTTCTCATTGTGTTGTAGTGCTATATGTAATAAGTGGGGGTGGCGAGAGTGAGAAGCCCCTTCTGGTATGTGGTAGGGGGTGCTTGACCACCTCCTCTTGTGGTTCTGAAGAATCGGTATTTGGTTATGGTCTGGGGATAGTGCTGTGACATTAGCTAGCCATCCAGAGAGGAGATATAGGGCAACTATGGAAATGCGTGAAAGGGCCATTTTATGTATCTGCCCTGATTTAGCATGGTCAATGTCTGGGCTACATTGGCCTATGTGTGGTCAGGGGGTTGGGCAGTACAGGTTGTGACTGGTAGAGCAGAAGGAGGGTCTATCACAGATAGTTACATCGAATAGGCAGCTCCTGGTGCTGTTGGGCTTTCAGGTAGGAGGTTTGTAATACAAAACAAACCAAGCTATAGCTGTATTATTATAGACATGTATATCACTCAGCAGGCTTGTAGTATGTAGGTACAAGGTAAGGGTACAGTGGCAAAAACTTTGTAGAGCAGGTAGAAAAGGTAGAAAACTAAAAGCAGATATGGCTTAGTATAATGAGTAGCATTTGTTCAGGCTATCTGGAGAGATATCACTACTATATGAATTCTTTCGGTTCAGGTCTATATAGTCGTGTAGTGGTGCTGTGGTCCCTAGGATAGAGTGGAGATATAGCTTTACTTGCGTTTTTGTCTCAGCTTGCTTTCAGTTCTCTTCGGGTTCTCCCTTGACTCTTGGGTGGTACACGGCCTTCGGTTTTGGCCTCCGCCTAAGGGCCATGCCAAAGGACCCTCTGGCAAGGCCCTTAGGTGCGGGCCCGCCAGGCGCGGGTGTGCCCGATGGCGCTTGCTTTTAAAGAAGACCGGTGCTCTGCCCCGATTGGACAGAGCATGTGGCTGGCGGCTGCAGCGGGCTCTGCAGAAGCTCAATCCCTCCTGGGAGAGCTCGGGCGGGTAGTGGCGGTCTGCTTGTGCACCCGATGGCGCTTGCTTTTAAAGAAGACCGGTGCTCTGCCCCGATTGGACAGAGCACGTGGCTGGTGGCTGCAGCGGGCTCTGGAGAGGCTCGAGCCCTCCTGGGAGAGCTCGGGCGGGTAGTGGTGGTCCTGTGCATCTAGTTTCCCATAGAAGAAAAGCCATGCAACATTTTAAAAAAAAACGTCTTGGGCAGCCGGACCATGTTAAGAAAAAAGAGGCCTTGATGGAATAGTGGTGTGGAGCAGCCCTTCAGGTCCAGCTGCAGCTGGAAATGAATGGAAAGCACCATCCAGTGCAAACCCTTACGATCCAAAGACTAGACCAGAGAAGCTGTCAGAACCCACTGGCGAAGAAGCTCACCATAGAAAACACACAGGGTGGGCAACCTCCTTCCCTCTGCGCATCACTGGAACCCTAGAAGGTCCCTCCCATTGAACCCAAAACCATGAAAATCATTCCCACAGAGATGCTGCCCACCAAGACCCACCCCCTGTGAACAGCCCACTCAAGTGAAAACATAAAAACAAGATACAAAACAATAGGGTGCAATATCCCCAAACTGCCCTGACGCCTGGTCCAACAGGCCAAATGGTTCAGGTGGTTTCTCCACAAAAAATGAAAGTAAACACATACACATACAAAGACAGTGGCAATGTGAAGAAAGGGGGGCAGCACCAACACCTTGAGGAAACAAACCTTCTCAAAAGTGAACTCTCGCCCCTTCTGCCACTGAACCCTCTAATATGCACCCTTCAAACATTTACCCAATTAAACATTGTGCAATTCTCTGCACCAAAGGTAATATCCAGAGTATGAACCTCAGCCCGAGAGAGGAAAGGAGGTGTAGGAATGTGGGGAGGATGCGGCAGATCCCAACTATGATGACTGACATTTGCTGTGTTTGATGACCAGAATGGGATACTGCCAAATACTTACCTATAACTCACCACAGCAGAGTAACTTCCCCAGACCCTGCCACATAAACAGACATCATCGGCGTAGGCTAAGGCTCTCACTGGCAAAGAGGCAGAAGCCTCGCAGCCCAGCTGATGACACTCCACAAGAAAGGGTCGAGGGGACAGCTCTGATGAACCTCAGACATGACTCGAAAGGACCACACAAGCCACCATTCACAAAAGGGGAGCAAAAACCCCCCCTGATAAAAAAAAAAACCTGGATGAAAGTTACAAATGTTGCAGGGAGTCCATAAAATTGGAGCACCAACCAGAGATGCAGATGACTCGCCCTATCAAAGGCCTTCAACTGAGCCAGCGAGATCAACCGGTGGTCTCACTGGATCAGTCTCCTTCTCTCCATCAGCTCCCTGATCAGCACTGCCACATCAAAAAACCCTTTCCTTTGAACAGAACTAGAAAGGTAACGAGAGCCCCTGACACCTCCACAAACCAGGTGGCCAGAAATTTGGCCAGGATCTTCCAGTCCACATTAAGGAGAGAGAGCAGTTGCAAATAGTCCAGGGGGCTGTCATCCTTCTCCTTGGAAAGCAATAATGGAACAGATTCCTGGAATAACTGGGGAAGGACCCTCCTCAAGAATCTCCCAAAACAGGGAGATCAAGAAGGGGGCCAACCAGGACAAAAAACGATGGAACTCCACTGGGAGCACTGTTCCCTCTAAGCTGTGCGCATGTGCGCGCGCACACACCTCGCCGAGCGAGCGCACATACTTTACAACAGAGCGCACAAAAATTACAGTTCTGATTCTGATAGAAAACAACACAGATGTCTTAAAATTTAAAAGTTGTTATGTATTTACGGTTTTCACAAGTTCTACAATGTTTTCTAGTGCAATCAATGTGGTGTACATACTGTATTCTGATGTGTAGTCAAATTGTAAAGTATATAACTCCAAGTTTTTGTTATGTGGCGCACAAAAATTTAACCTTCCTTCAAAAGTTGCACAGCTGATATTTTATGCGCACACAGCCTACAGAAAATTAGAGGGAACATTGACTGGGAGTACATAATGTTATGGCATCTTTCCTCCAACCATTCCACGAATTGCCTGCTCCTCCTCCAACTGCTGCAGTGGAGTAGGCAAAGTATCCAACTGCACCTGCATCACCATTGAATACCTTGAGGGAAGGCCCAGATAGTCCCATATAGCTAGAGTTCACCGGGCGGTCCCCAGAAAACGATGGAAACATAGTCCCCCTACTAAGGACAAAATGTCCTCGGAAGTGTGCAGAGTCTCCCCTCCCCCACTCTGAATCCTGCAGTACCACCATCTCCCTCCGCTTGACTCCCTGGCAATTCTGGAGGGGCTGGAGACAATCTTTACCATATGTACCCTCAAAGCAGAGGGAGGCATAGCGCTCATCTCCAGGAACAAGCAGGAATGAGTCTTCACATATGGGTACGTCGGTACCGACGGAGTCCGCGCGGGAACGCTCCTCAGCGTCCAAAAAGAAAGCCTTTGGGAGCATGCCCACACGCATGCGCGCTGCCTTCCCGCCAATTCACTTCCCTCACATCGGTTCTTTGTTTTCCGCGGAGCCGACAGGACGTGTCCTTGTCGCTGCAGAAAATTCTTCTTTTTTCTTATTTTTTGTGGTCGCGCCTGCCTTCGTTTGACGCCCACCGGTACCACCAGTGCTTTTCTCTCTTTTACTGAAAATTTTTTCTTTTCACTAAGGAATTTTTTCCTATTTAGTGCCTGACGTCTTTTTGGCCACTAGGCCCTCTATCCTTTCCATTATGGAAAAGCCAGCCACTATCCTTAAGAAATGTTCAAAGTGTGGCGGTACAACTATGTTAATAGGCACTCATAGCTGGTGTCTGAATTGTTTAGGTCCTGACCATTGTCCAACAGAGTGTTTCTCTTGTAGGATTTTTACCAGAAGAAGTCTTCAGAATCGAGCTCAGCTCGATACCCGGTTTACATCGCCCATGATGTCCCCAGGCAGAATTTCTTCTTCCTTCCAGGGTCAGGTAACCAAACAGTCTGTTAAGACTAGCCAGTCCTCGAGTGGTAGATCTCTTTCTAAGCATCGAGATGCCTCTGGCATTGCCCTCGAGGACACTCTGGCGATTTAGTCCCGGCAGGAGTCTTCTGGCTCCAAAGCATTATCGGGATTTCAGGTTGTTCCCGAGGTTTTTACCTCTAGAGATGTACCTGTGCCATGCTCGGTGGTTCTGACCGCTTCGAGCGGTACCGACACCCCGGCATCTGCTGTGGTGATGGATGAAAGACTCCTCGCCATTGAACGTAGTCGAGCGAATCTCTCAGCTACTTCGGTACCGCTAGAGTTGCTGCAGACTGTTCTTCGACTATCGGTGTCTGTGCCAGTGCTGATGTCGGCGTAGGTGCCGGCGTCGGCGTTGCTGCCAATGCAGGATCTGGCATCGGTGCGGATGCCGGTATCAACATCGGTACCAGCATTGGTGTCCTCGATATTTCCTCCGGCAGTTTCGCTTCCTTCGATGCCAAGCCTGGAATCGCTTTCTAGCTTGGAGGATTCGGTACCGACTCGTCTTGGTACCGACATCGAGCGGTACCGAACACAGCTCTTTAAAGAAAATCCAATGCTTCATCCTTTCAGGTCTTCTGATCCCAATGACTGGGATGAATCCATCGGTACCGCAGCTGAACTTTCACCAGTTCCAGCTTTTACTCCTCAATTCAGAGGGTTCCCTTCGGAGGAGATTTCTTTTCAAGCTTTTCTACTTGATATGGCAAGAATACTCGCTATTTCCATACCTGGGAAAGAGTCTGTACCAAGGGATTCACAAATTCTGCAATACCCCTCGACTCCAGAGGAGGCAATTATGCTTCTTTTACATCAGATCCTACAGGATCTGTTATTAAGAATGTGGGAAACTCCCTTAACGGTATCCCCACATTCCAAGAGAGTTGACACTATAAAGTGCCACCTTCTCCAGGTTTTCAGAAGACTCAACTTCCTCATCATTCTATAGTAGTAGAATCAGCAATGAGGCGTATTAAGAGTGCAAAAAAGCACTCTTCTTATCCACCAGGTCGTGAGTCTAGGACCTTAGATGCTTTTGGGCGTCGATGCTTCCAAGCATCTATGCTTTCAGCAAGAATCATCTCATATATTTTCTATATGGGATTCTCTCTGGAAGAGGTTGCAAAAAACTTAAAGCTTTTGAACCCTTTTCTTCAAGAGCATAAAAGAGCAGACTATTTGGAGTGGAGGAGTGGCCTAGTGGTTGGGGCAAGGTACTTCAGGCCGGAAGGTCGGGGGTTCAAATCACACTAGAGGACAGCAACCTTGGGCCGGAAGGACTGGGGTTTCTAGTCCCACAGGTGCTCCTTGTGGTCTTGGGCAAGCCACTTAACCCTCCATAGCCCATGTTCCCTGTAAAATAGTTATCTCCAAGTTATAATGCCCTGTTCAATGTAATTTCAGTTTGTTCAATGTAAACCGCACTGATGCAGAATAGTGCGGTATATAAGAGAATGTAAATAAATAAATAAATAAATTTATTGCTAGTTAATCATGCTCATGATATCTCTAGATTACTTAATCGTGCTTCCCTGGATTGTTTTGAATCTATTAGCAGATCCTCTGCTATAGCCATAGGAGCACGACGCATTGCCTGGCTCCAAGCTTCAGACTTGGATAAAGGGGCACAAGAAAAGCTGGGGAATAGTCCTTGTACTGGAGAGCATCTCTTCAACAAGGATTGTCTATTTCAAGCTAGTCAGTTAAACACTGATAATGCTACTTTCAGAGGATTGTCAAAACTTTCCTCTGTCCCAGCTAATAACAGATCTTCTCCAGGACCAAGCAGGAAGTCAGTCCTCACTTATGGGTGACGTCGGCGCCGACGGAGCCCTCGCGGAGCAATTTTCCCCAGCTTTCAAAGAAAGCCTTTGGGAATTGCAGCGCGCATGCGCGGTCGTCTTCCCGCCCGAAGGTGCCATCTTAGCCAGTCTTCTTTTTTCCGCGGAGCCCTGCAGACGTCCCCGTCTTGTCCCCGCGAAAAAGTTGATTTTCCTCTTTATACTTTTTTCTTTCGGTTCGACGCCGATCGTTTTCCCGCCCGGACTCGCGACGCCGGTCTCGAGTCCTCTAACGTTTTTTCGGTTTTTCTGACTTAGTCAGCTTTCGTTTTCGTTTTCCCTGGCAGCCCGGTCCTTTGACCTCGCAGGGGCCCTTTTTCCCCCGATGGCTGCCAGTGGCTTTAAGCGGTGTGGTCGGTGTGACCGAAATATGTCACTAACCGACACACACGACTTTTGCCTCCGCTGCTTGGGCCCGGATCATGAGGAACTGATCTGTGGGCCCTGCAGCAAACTGTCCTCGAAGGCGTTGAGAAGTCGGCGGCATCAGCGCGAGAGAATCTTCGCTGACCCCAGCCGCACCCGGACCTCGTCGGAGGCCTCCGTGTCAAAGGGCTCCAGCTCGGACCGTCGCCGGAGCTCCTCCGACCGGGGTTCTCCCTCCGGGGACCATCGTCGGAAGGAAAAACCCGCGAGGGCGGCGTCGGTGGACGCTCCTGGCTCCGCGAGGGCCAGGTCGCATAGCCCCGACAGCCGCCCCGGGTCCTTGGAGAAGGAACACCTCCCGAAGCGACCTCGCCTGGAGTCGGAGATGCCTGCCCGGGTAAGTCCTGTAGTCCTTCTGGACTCGCCTCCGCGACAGCCGACATCGGGCCCGACGCCGTCGGGGCCCGAGTCGGGGGCTGCTGGGTCACCTGAGCTCGGACTCAGGTTGACGGCCTTGGAGAGCAGACTGTCTGCCTTCATGGACCAGCAGCGGGCACTGCTCGCTGGCTTCGCTGGCGTCGCTGCCCCGACCGCCGGGACGTCGACGTCCAAGTCGACCCCGGAGACCGAGCCGATCCTCGAGTCGATGAGAACTCGAGTCGATCCTCGGTCGAGGTCGCCCTCGGCCTCCCGTTCGGGACCGAGGTCGCCGACGCCGACTCCCTCGGCGTCGGGGCGGCTGGCGCCGCACCCTGCCCGGGCCGACCCCACCGAGTCCTCGTCGGAGTCGGTCTGGGAGTCTGAGGAGGAAGAGTCACCTGATTCTTTCCGGACTCGGTGTGTCCCATCGGACTCTCCGGAGTCCGAGCCTCGGAAGCAGTCCCCCCCGGAGGATGCCCGGTTCTCGGACTTCGTTAGGGATATGGCCAAGGCTTTGGCCTTCCCTGCGGATCCCGAGGAGGAGCCTCGAGCCGAAGAGCTCGACGCCCTCCAGTATGACTCTCCCGCGAGGGAACACTTTACTGTGCCGGTTCCTCCTATGCTGGAACGACTACTCTTCCGCATGTGGGAGAGTCCGGCCTCCTCGCCGGTCCTGAGCAAGCGGGTCGATTCTATCTATCGAGTCCGCAAGAGCCCTGGCTTTCAAAAGGCACAGTTGCCACACCATTCCATGGTAGTGGAATCGGCCATGCATCGTCTTAAGAGCCAGAAGATGCACTCCTCGGTGCCTCCTGGAAGGGAGGCCCGTAACCTGGATGGCCTTGGCAAGAAGTGCTTCCAGGGCTCTATGCTCGCCTGTCGTGTCCAGACTTACCAGCTATACATGGGCATGTATCTCAGGGATCTGGCTAAAGAGCTAGCCGGATTCTCCGCTGGTCTCTCCGAGGAGCCCTTGCGGAGGTTCCTAGCCTTGTCCACGGGTATTCGGGAATGCTCAAAGTTCATGTCCCGAGCAGCCTATGATGGCTTTGAAGCCTCGGCTCGAGTAGCCGCAGCCGGCATCGGTGCCCGCCGACAGGCTTGGCTTCAGTCGTCCGACCTTGAGCCCTGGGTACAGGACAAGTTGGTCGATGTCCCCTGCCGAGGCGAAAACCTCTTTGGCAAGCCCATGGCGGAAAAGGCTGCACAAATTGAGACTGAGACTCTCACCAGGACCAGGCTTTCTAGGAAGACCTCCGCCCCTTCCCAGAAAAAGAAGGGCTCGGGAAAAAAGTCCTTTTACCCGAGGAAGGCAGCTGCCTACAAACAATACCCCCATTATCAGGCCCCTGCAGCTCCCCAACAGGGCCAGCAGGCCAAGGGACGGGGTAACGGGTCCCGTAGGCAGCAAGCCCCCAAGCCTGCACCACCAGCCCCTGCTCAGCAGGGTGGGGGTTTTTGACTCGCTCAGCATAGCCTCTCCCCCCCCACTGGTTCCCCCCAGCACCGGAGGCCGGCTGGTTCACTTCGCCCACAGGTGGTCCAGCATCACCGCAGATGCCTGGGTGCTTCAGGTCGTGCGAGAGGGCTACCTTCTCCACTTCCATCAGGTCCCTCCCTCCTATTTTCCGGGAGAGCCTCCGCGCCCCCCTCTGCACAGGGAGTTGCTCCTTCAGGAGTTAGCAGGTCTTCTGCAGGATCAGGCGGTGGAACCGGTGCCACACCACCTGAGAGGTCAGGGCTTCTATTCAAGGTATTTTCTGATACCAAAGAGAACAGGAGGCCTCCGACCCATCCTGGACTTGCGCAACCTCAACAAGTTCCTTGTGCGGGAGAAGTTCAAAATGCTTACCCTTGGAATCCTTCTGCCCTACCTCCAGCAGGGAGATTGGCTATGCTCCTTGGATCTAAAGGATGCCTACACGCACATCCTCATCCACCCAAGCCACCGCCAATACCTAAGGTTTGTGGTGGCGGGAAATCATTACCAGTACAGAGTACTGCCCTTTGGCCTGTCCTCCGCACCGCGAGTCTTCACAAAATGTCTCGCGGTCGTGGCGGCCCATCTCCGGCTTCATGGCCTCTATGTCTTTCCGTACCTCGACGACTGGCTCATCAGAGCAGCGTCCGCTCAGGAGGTCACCAACGCCACGTGCCGCACGGTGACTCTCCTGCAGCACTTGGGCTTTGTCATAAACTTCGCAAAGTCCACTTTGCTCCCCTCACAGGATCTCGAGTTCATCGGCGCAAGGCTGCACACTCCTCAGGCGCGAGCGTACCTACCGCTCGACAGGGCTCAGCGGCTCATGGACCTAGCCGACCGCTTTCGCAGCCAGCCCCTGGTCTCCGCCAGGCGCTTCCTGAGACTGCTCGGCCATATGGCTTCCACCGTCCATGTGACCCCCAATGCCCGCCTGAATATGCGGTCTGCTCAATGGTGTCTCCGCCGGCAGTGGCGACAGGCCACAGGCGGCCTAGCAGACCTAGTGCGCGTCTCCGAGCCGCTGGTCTCGTCTATCCGGTGGTGGCTCCGGCAGCCGAACCTGATATTAGGAATGCCTTTCCAGTCACCTCAGCCGACCCGGGTGCTGACCACCGATGCATCCCTCCTGGGCTGGGGAGCACATTGCCAAGAGGCACGTACTCAGGGCCTCTGGACCAAGTGGGAGTCTGCTCAGCAGATCAACTTCCTGGAGCTCAGGGCGATCCGCCTAGCTCTCAAGGCCTTCTCCCACCTGACCTCCCAACAGTCCGTCCTTGTCCAGACGGACAATCAAGTTGCCATGTTCTACGTGAACAAGCAGGGGGGCACGGGCTCCTTCCTCCTCTGCCGGGAGGCACAGAAGCTCTGCTCTTGGGCCATCAGTCACGGCATTCTCCTCAAGGCAGTTTATCTCCCGGGCCAAGTAAATTGCCTGGCGGACAAACTCAGCAGGGTCCTCCAGCCGCACGAGTGGCGTCTGGATCCCTTGATCGTTCAGAAGCTCTTCCTCAGGTGGGGTCTCCCCATGGTGGATCTCTTTGCCAGTCCTCACAACCGGCAGCTTCCTCGCTTCTGCTCTCGTCAGCCACACCCCCTTCGGGTTGCGGCGGACGCCTTTCTGATCTCATGGTCGGGGAGCCTTCTGTACGCTTTCCCTCCCATCCCGTTAGTCTCTCGGACTCTTTTCAAGGTTCTCCGAGACAAAGCCTTCATGATCCTGGTGGCCCCTCGCTGGCCCAGGCAGCCGTCGTTTCCGCTCCTGCTGCAACTGGCGGTGGAGGATCCAATCCCTCTGGGGGTACAACCGGATCTCCTCACTCAGGATCAGGGGTCCCTACTGCACCCCAACCTCAGGTCTCTCAACCTCATGGCCTGGCTGCTGAAAGGGTAGTCCTTGCTCCTCTTCTCTTGCCGGCGGAGGTGGAGGAGGTCGTCTTGGCTTCGCGACGGCCTTCTACCCGCAAATGCTACGCCCTTAAATGGCGTCGCTTTGCAATCTGGTGTTCCCAACAGTCTCAGGATCCCTTCTCCTGCCCGGTGTCGGTGATCTTACAGTACTTGCTACACCTCTCTAATCTGGGACTTAAGTCCAACTCCGTCAAAGTTCACCTCAGTGCTCTTTCAGCACATCATGTGCCGGTGGACGGCAGACCTCTCTCCAACGACCCTCTCGTAGCGAGGTTTCTCCGAGGTCTCCTTCTACTTAAACCACCTCTGCGCCCGCCAGCACCTGACTGGGACCTGAATGTGGTTTTACAGCGGATCACCTGTCCGCCTTTTGAACCTATGGCTACCTGTTCCCTCCGTTTTCTGTCTTGGAAAACACTGTTCTTGATAGCCCTCACTTCCGCTAGGCGCGTAAGTGAATTGCAGGCCCTCGTGTCTGATCCCCCCTACACTCGGTTCTACAAGAATAGGGTAGTCCTACGGACTCACCCAAAGTTTCTGCCTAAAGTGGTCTCCCCTTTTCACATGAATCAGGAGGTGGTACTTCCAACCTTCTTTCCCAGACCACACTCCAGCCGAGCTGAGACGGTCCTCCATACCCTGGACTGTAGAAGGGCATTGAACTTCTACCTTGACCGTACGCGGGAGCACCGTAAAGCTGCTCAGCTTTTTGTGTCTTTTGACCCCAATAAATTGGGACTCCCGGTCTCCAAGCGTACTCTGTCCATCTGGGTTGCGGACTGTATCTCTTGGGCTTATGGGGCAGCCGGACTCGCCTTAGAAAGTCGAGTCACGGCTCATTGCGTTCGGGCAAAGGCCACGTCAGTGGCTTACCTCCGCTCTGTTCCGCTGGCAGACATCTGCCGGGCCGCTACTTGGTCTTCGAGCCAGACTTTTGCGGTCCATTACTGTCTCGAGAGGGAGTCCCGTAGGGACAGTGCTTTCGGACAGGCAGTCCTCCGTAATCTCTTTGAGGTCTGAGCAACTCCTACCCTCCATCCCGGATGTGGGCTACCGGTGGGTGATAATTCAGCGAAGATTCTATCCTTCTGTGCTGCTGAGCTAGAGGGAGCTCATTTTTGTGCTTATGGTCTCCGGTAGCCTTGAGCTTGGGAGTCCCATAAGTGAGGACTGACTTCCTGCTTGGTCCTGGAGAAAGCGTAGTTACTCACCTGTAACAGGTGTTCTCCAGGAGCAGCAGGAATCAGTCCTCACTACCCTCCCTCCTCCCCTTGGAGTTGCAATCGTCTGCTTATGTTCTTTTTGCAAATTTTTATGCTGTCTTTTTTAGCTATGTCATCTGACTGGCTAAGATGGCACCTTCGGGCGGGAAGACGACCGCGCATGCGCGCTGCAATTCCCAAAGGCTTTCTTTGAAAGCTGGGGAAAATTGCTCCGCGAGGGCTCCGTCGGCGCCGACGTCACCCATAAGTGAGGACTGATTCCTGCTGCTCCTGGAGAACACCTGTTACAGGTGAGTAACTACGCTTTCTAGGAAACTTTATTCCCCTAGGGGGAAAAAGTTTTATCCATCTTCTACCCCTCATATGGATGTTTCCCAACAGGGGCAACATCAAACCAGGCTAAGAGAACCAAAACCTCAACAGGCTCAGCAAACCCAGTAGCTACAGGTTTTCTGATTTCTCTTTCTTCCTGTATGAGGTTCAGAACCGGTAGACCTGCCTTTTTATCAAAAGAGGCGTCTGATTTGGATCTCATCCATGCTGAGACAACATTGATACACTGAGTTAACTCTAGGCATGAATCTCTTGTTTTCAAGGGAAGTTCACTCTTCTAGCTCCAAGAGCTATTGAGGTATCTCATGCCTACAGGTAACAAGTTTCTACTTCCCTATTTAAAAAAAAAAAGGGGGGGGGGATCACGAAACTTAATAACAGGGTGAGCTATGCCTTTCACCTTTGACAGTTACCTGTAAGACGATGTCTCATACCTTAAACTGCAAAGGACTCTAACTACAAACACTTACCAAAATTGTAAGTGTTTTTTCAACTCTATTACTTTCTATCCTTTTCACTTGGGACATTCAGTCGCCAACAGAAACATTATTCAACTGGACAGCTTCTGCTGAAGTTATAGGAATTCCTACTCCAGTAAGTTTTTCCAATACAGAGGGAGGGGGGGGTTCCCTTTGGGGTCCTTCTGCACTGGGGTTTTTACAGGATGCAATACAGCATTCTGAAAACCCCTACCAGGTTTATTCTATTCATTTGAGCATAGTCAACTCAAAAGGCTTCCAAAACCCTCCATAACGGAAAGATGAATAACCCACCAGGTGCGTTATATGGGCTTCTTTAAACAGATAGCTCACATGGGTTTCTGCCTTTTCTACGCTGCTTGCGTATTTTTGAGCTGACTCCTCAAATACCTTTTATCATAGCTTAGCAGACAGAAATTTAGTATTACCATTCCTAATTATGTCTGTTGGTCCTCTTTTAATCTCTGTAGGACCTGATATCTTTCTGCTGTCTTAATAACAGATGGTTCCAAAGGAGGTTTCAGAACCCTCTTATAATTTATCATTGCAAGGCAAAAAACCTGTCTACTATTTTTGGCCATCTTCAATTCTATTTCAGCTCCAGCAGAATAGATTCGGTTGCACACTGGCTACCTGACAGCCAGGTCTCACCTAAGCAACCTACAGCATGCTCTCTGCAACTGTGCAATAAAGCTCTGCAACTATGGGCCTTTGCCAGAGAGCGTCAGGGTCCACCCCTGGTAGGTAGCTTCCAGGCTGTTAAAGAACCTTCAACTGGTAGGCTCTACCCAGTCATGCTGCCACATGACTGTTTGTTCCTATTTTTATCATCTTCCTTAAAATTCCTTTTAAGGAAATGGAACCAGGGCCTAGACAACTTTGAAAGTTAAGGAATAGCACGACTCCCTAGGGCAGTGATGGCTAACCTTTTTGAGCCCGAGTGCCCAAACTGCCGCACAAAACCAAAGAATTTCCTCAAAGTGCCAGCACGTCAATTTGCATAAATATTTGCATAATGCTAACATACACTAACTTTTAGTAAACATGTCTCTTAATGAGTGTACCAGCCGCCGAAAGAGCAACACCCCTCACAGCGCTCCTGCCCAATCCGGGCAGTGGGAGAGGAGGGGAAAGGCTGCCCGCCTGCTTAAAAGCGGCGTCCCTCGCCTCCGGAGGGAGCCGCTGCAGCCGCCGAAAGAGCAACACCCCTCACAGCGCTCCTGCCCAATCCGGGCAGTGGGAGAGGAGGGGAAAGGCTGCCCGCCTGCTTAAAAGCGGCGTCCCTCGCCTCCGGAGGGAGCCGCTGCAGCCGCCGAAAGAGCAACACCCCTCACAGCGCTCCTGCCCAATCCGGGCAGTGGGAGAGGAGGGGAAAGGCTGCCCGCCTGCTTAAAAGCGGTGTCCCTCGCCTCCGGAGGGAGCCGCTGCAGCCGCCGAAAGAGCAACACCCCTCACAGCGCTCCTGCCCAATCCGGGCAGTGGGAGAGGAGGGGAAAGGCTGCCCGCCTGCTTAAAAGCGGCGTCCCTCGCCTCCCGAGGGAGCCGCTACAGCCGCCGAAAGAGCAACACCCCTCACAGCGCTCCTGCCCAATCCGGGCAGTGGGAGAGGAGGGGAAAGGCTGCCCGCCTGCTTAAAAGCGGCGTCCCTCGCCTCCGGAGGGAGCCGCTGCAGCCGCCGAAAGAGCAACACCCCTCACAGCGCTCCTGCCCAATCCGGGCAGTGGGAGAGGAGGGGAAAGGCTGCCCGCCTGCTTAAAAGCGGCGTCCCTCGCCTCCGGAGGGAGCCGCTGCAGCCGCCGAAAGAGCAACACCCCTCACAGCGCTCCTGCCCAATCCGGGCAGTGGGAGAGGAGGGGAAAGGCTGCCCGCCTGCTTAAAAGCGGCGTCCCTCGCCTCCGGAGGGAGCCGCTACAGCCGCCGAAAGAGCAACACCCCTCACAGTGCTCCTGCCCAATCCGGGCAGTGGGAGAGGAGGGGAAAGGCTGCCCGCCTGCTTAAAAGCGGCGTCCCTCGCCTCCGGAGGGAGCCGCTGCAGCCGCCGAAAGAGCAACACCCCTCACAGCGCTCCTGCCCAATCCGGGCAGTGGGAGAGGAGGGGAAAGGCTGCCCGCCTGCTTAAAAGCGGCGTCCCTCGCCTCCGGAGGGAGCCGCTACAGCCGCCGAAAGAGCAACACCCCTCACAGCGCTCCTGCCCAATCCGGGCAGTGGGAGAGGAGGGGAAAGGCTGCCCGCCTGCTTAAAAGCGGCGTCCCTCGCCTCCGGAGGGAGCCGCTACAGCCGCCGAAAGAGCAACACCCCTCACAGCGCTCCTGCCCAATCCGGGCAGTGGGAGAGGAGGGGAAAGGCTGCCCGCCTGCTTAAAAGCGGCGTCCCTCGCGGGCGCGCCCGCGCCTGGCGGGCCCGCGCCTGAGGGCCTCGCCAGAGGGCCCTTTGGCGTGGCCCTTAGGCGCGGCACAGAGGCGCACAAAAAAGCAAGCACCCAACATTCCCTCCCCCCCGAAAAAGCCACGCTATGTTCAACAGACACCTCCACCACCGAACCGAAGATCAACGACTCTGCAAGGAAAAACCTCACCATCCCCGAACCCCAGCCGAGACCCGAAGCCAAGTAGCAGGAAACAACTAAAATAATCAGCAACGCCGACAGGAGCACAGGAGAACCCAGCAAGGAGCAGTCCGAGGCGAAGGACGTCAGAACCGCAAGTAGAACTCTCTCAGTACACCACACATTCCCCACCTCCAAGCTCACACCCCACTACACACTCTCCAACAGACCCGGCCCTCCCCCCACGGGACAGGCTCCCGCAACAAGACGCCCTACACAGATCCGGCTCGCCCACCACGGGACAGGCTCCCTCCACGGGACAGGCTCCCGCACCAAGACGCCCTACACGAATCCGGCTCGCCCTCCACGGGACAGGCTCCCTCCACAGGACAGGCTCCCGCACCAAGACGCCCTACACAGATCCGGCTCGCCCTCCACGGGACAGGCGCCCTCCACGGGACAGGCTCCCGCACCAAGACGCCCTACACAGATACGACTCGCCCTCCACGGGACAGGCTCCCGCTCCAAGACGCCCTACACAGATCCGGCTCGCCCTCCACGGGACAGGCTCCCTCCACGGGACAGGCTCCCGCACCAAGACGCCCTACACAGATCCGGCTCGCCCTCCACGGGACAGGCTCCCTCCACGGGACAGGCTCCCGCACCAAGACGCCCTACACAGATACGGCTCGCCCTCCACAGGACAGGCTCCCGCTCCAAGACGCCCTACACAGATCCGGCTCGCCCTCCACGGGACAGGCTCCCTCCACGGGACAGGCTCCCGCACCAAGACGCCCTACACGAATCCGGCTCGCCCTCCACGGGACAGGCTCCCTCCACGGGACAGGCTCCCGCACCAAGACGCCCTACACAGATCCGGCTCGCCCTCCACGGGACAGGCTCCCTCCACGGGACAGGCTCCCGCACCAAGACGCCCTACACAGATACGGCTCGCCCTCCACGGGACAGGCTCCCGCTCCAAGACGCCCTACACAGATCCGGCTCGCCCTCCACGGGACAGGCTCCCTCCACGGGACAGGCTCCCGCACCAAGACGCCCTACACGAATCCGGCTCTCCCTCCACGGGACAGGCTCCCTCCACGCGACAGGCTCACGCACCAAGACGCCCTACACAGATCCGGCTCGCCCTCCACGGGACAGGCTCCCGCACCAAGACGCCCTACACGTATCCGGCTCGCCCTCCACGGGACAGGCTCCCTCCACGGGACAGGCTCCCGCACCAAGACGCCCTACACAGATCCGGCCATCCCTCCATGAGACAGGCTATCTCACCAGATACAACTCTCTCCAAACAGCCAACAGACGAAGACTTAAGAAAACAGGCATCACCTTAACAGAACGTCAAAAAAACCAACATGCACGCCACATACTTCCTCCCACTCTACCTACTAGTTACACAAATCCTCCCACCAACCACACACCCCCACCACCCACAAGCAAACACAACATGGCACCCACCAACCGTATTGCCATGTTTAGAATCACGGCACATACACAAAGAGACACTCAGAACCTCCCATGCAAAACGACCATACAGACACAAATCAAGCTCCCACACCTGCTCAAAGGAAACACATGTAACAGCAACCTCCTCAACAGAGACAACCACGATAGAGCTCATAAATGCCAGATCCGTCTGCAACAAGATACACACGCTTGTAGACCACATTGAAGAGCGACAGCCCGACATAATATGCATCACAGAGACATGGCTCAACAAGACGGACAATGTTCTACTCAACCAACTAGTACCAAACAACTACTCAGCGTACAACTGCCCACGCACCAACAAACGTGGAGGAGGAGTCCTGATAATAGCAAAATCAAAACTAAACTTCAAGACACAGAGCCTCACCGATACACAGCACTGTAACACAATTAGCATCAAGAACAAGAGCATTGCAATCTGCCTAACATACAGGGCACCCAGAGCCCCACCCGACGAACTGGCCTTCACACTCGAAGAAGCCTGTGCCATAACAACAAACAACAAACCAGCGCTGCTGATTGGAGACTTCAACCTAAAATCCACCAATGCCAAAGACGCAGAGGCCTTCCTTCAAGCAATGTCCTCACTTCAATTCACACAAATAATCAATGCACCAACACACAGACATGGATCATCGCCAGACCTCATATTCGCATCCAATTACCTAACATCAAGAGACCTGATTTCTCCACCCACCATTACCCCAGTACCATGGTCTGACCACTACTTAATCGAGACAAGGCTGCGGTCACAAGAGGCCCAGACGATCGAAAGAGCAAACATCTCACACACACAAAGACGATTCAAGCGTTTTGACAAGGACGAATTCATACAGGACACAATACAACACCTGAACACTTCTACAGATGACCTGGAGGAACAAGTCTCCAGCTGGAACAGCATTTTAGCCAACGCTGCCACAACATCCAAGGGTGGGACCGAGAAACAATACCACAACAGGAGACAAAACAAACCATGGTACTCAACAAAAATACGACAGGAAAAGAGGGAACTCAGGAAGATTGAACGGAGATGGAGAAAAAACAAAACAACTGCCGACCAGCATCTTTATCTAACGAAGCAAAAGCAATACAATGAACACATCAACCAATCAAAGAGGGAATTCCACACAAACATGATAAATACCTCCATCAACAAACCCAGAGAGCTTTTTGAAATAGTAAAGATCCTCACAAAAGAGCAAACAACTGAAGGGGAAGCACAAATTGATCCACAGGAATTCGCCGACCACATCAAAGAGAAATTTCACTCCACAGAACAAACAACGCCTAGTAGAACCACAAGAACGGACGTATACCCCAAAACCTGGGGCACATTCTCCTCACCCTCAACAGAACAGATATCCCACATCATCTCTACAATCAACACTAGCACCGCTCCTACAGACCCATGCCCAGTGTCATGGGTCAAAGCCACCAAATCAAGCCTCATCCCCACCATACATAAAATAGTACACGACTCACTCACTCAAGGAACCATGCCAAAGCAACTAAAACTTGCATCAGTAAGACCAATCACAAAGAAAACAACTCTCGACAAAAAAGATCCAGCAGCGTACCGACCAATCTCCAGCATACCCTTCCTCGCAAAAATCATTGAAAAAGCGGTTCAACTACAACTTCAGGATCACATCGACAAACATGAAACACTCGACGACAACCAACACGGATTTCGTCCCAACCACGGTGTCGAAACACTACTGATCTACCTCTTCGACAGCATCCTAAGAATAATTGACAATACCAGGAATGGAATCATAATGATCTTCATCGACATCTCCTCAGCATTCGACACAGTGGACCACAACATGCTCCTGGAAAGACTAAAAAACACTGGTATACACGGCATCGCACTGAAATGGTTCCACTCGTACCTAACCGAAAGACAGCTACAGGTCAAGGTGGGACACATCACCTCCCGACCCATCAAAATCCGTCAAGGAGTACCTCAAGGATCTGCGCTCTCAGCACTCCTATTTAACATCTACATCCAACCAATATGCAACATCATGAAAGAGAACAACATTCAATACACAATCTATGCGGACGACATCATGATATACACCCCGATATCAATCGACAACCCGGACTTCTCTAAGATAACAGACTGCCTTACACAAATGACCAATTGGTGTCAGGACAACAACCTCGCAATAAACTACAACAAGACTGAAGCTTTAATCATCACTCGGAACCAAAGCTTCATACACCCACCGAATATAAAGATACAAAACACTACTATACCAATAAGGTCAGAAGTGAGATACCTCGGGGTTACGCTGGACAATAAACTCAATCTCAAGCCACACATAGGCAAAACAATACAAAAAGCCTACTACAGGATGCGAATCATCAGGAGACTGAAACCACTCCTCGCCCCAGAACACTTCCGTACCGTATGTCAAGCTCTGATAACCCCACTACTGGACTTCTGCAATCCGATATACCTTGGTCTACCGAAACAAGCCATCAAACCACTCCAACTGGCACAAAACACCGCAGCACGAATCATATCCGGAACTGCAAGACAGGAGCACATCACACCCACCTTAAAGGACTTACACTGGCTTCCAATCAGTGCACGCATCAGATACAAAACTATCATAAACCTATACAAGATAAAACAGCACACATCAGCCAACAGCCTGCACACCCTCATACAACCAGACACCAGTACACGTCCAAGAAGAAAACAAACTCACAACCGAGTCAGCACCCCAAGTGAATACAAACACACACGCAAGGACACAACAGACCGAGCACTCTCCATGGCTGCTCCAACAATATGGAACAAACTACCGGACGATTTGAGGGCAACTACAGACCTCAAGGACTTTAGGAAACAGCTGAAAACCATGCTGTTCATAGAACACTATGGACACATCACATAGTCCAAATAGCTATATATCAGCACACGTCACCGCCTAACACTGTATGTATATAAGATGTTTTTAGCACCACTGTATATAGCCCACATTGTACATAACTCAAACTAATCTAGCACACACAACACACCACGCACCCAACTAAACTTTCTCCCTCACTGCATGTATAACACACTCACACTACCAGATTGTTTGCTGTGATACCACCTTGATTATTATGATAAGGCGGTTTAGAAATACTGTTAAATAAATAAATAAAAGATTTCTACATTACTATAATCCAGTGCCAACCGCCAGGCACATTAGGAACTACTACAAACACTGCCCATTTAGAACCAATAGCAAACCCGCCGTATCCTAACAGCACTACCAGGAGTCACAAAGCACCATACCATACCTATCAAAAGGCAACACTGCAAATATTAAACCAATACATTTCAGAGAACAACAATACATGACCTACTGGGGAAAGAGAACAAGTGGCAATGTCAAAAAGGAATTACATAAACAGAATACCTCAGCTCAGTTACACAGTTGCAATTGCTCCAGCCACTTTCTTCTGGTTTCTTCATGTTTTCTGCTAACTCTCCATCATCTGCTGTCCATTTGTCCTTTCTTCTCTCTTCTAGTTTTTTTTTCCATTCTCTCTCTCTACATCCGCTTTAACATACTAATCTTTCTCCTTTTGCTCTTTCCTCATTCCTATTTCATCCACTCAAATTTTACCCCTCCATCCTCAATCCCCACTTACTCTCCCAATACCTGGCCAATTGTACATTTTTCTTCCCTCACACACAAAATATTTTTCCCCTCTCCATTTCATTCTCCCAGCCCCATCCCCTTCTAATCTCCCCCAACATCAGCTCCCTTTTAGTTCCAGCCCCACCCAGTATCCGCTCCCTTCTAGTCCCCTCATCAGTCCATTTCCAGTCCTAGCTCTCCCATCCATTTCCAGTCCTATCCGAGTCCCTTCATCAGCTCATTTCCAATACCAGCCTCCCATCAGCCCATTTCTAGTCCTTTCCTAGCCCCACCATCAGCCCATGTTAAATCCTAGCTCCCCTCCACTCAGCCCATTTCTAATCCAAGCCCCCCATGAGCCTACCTCCAGTTCTAGCCCCTCCATGAGTCCATTTCAATCCAAGCCCCCACCACAGCCCATTTCCAATCTTAGCTCCCCCAACACCCAATTCTCAGTTCTATCCTAGCCCATCCATCAGCCCAGTTCCTGTCCTAGCTCCCTCCCCTAAGAGCCCATTCCAAGCCCCCCTTCCCATCAGTTATTTGCAGTTCAAGCCCCCTTCCACTCAGCCCATTTCCATTCCAAGTCCCCCTCCCCATTAGCTATTTGCAGTTCAAGCCCCCCACTTCCCCTCAGCCCATTTCCATTCCAAGCCCCGTCCCCATCAGCTATTTGCAGTTCAAGCCCCCCACTTCCCCTCAGCCCATTTCCATTCCAAGCCCCATCCCCAACAGCTATTTGCAGTTCAAGCCCCCTTCCACTCAGCCCATTTCCAGTCCTAGCAACCCCAACCCATTACCAGTCCTAGCCCCCCATAGCCCACTCCCAGTCCTAATCCCACCAGCCCATTTCCAGTCCTAATCCCCCATCACCCAATTTTCAGTTTAAGCCCCCCCATAGCCCATTACCAGTCCTAACCCCCCATCAACCCACTTCCAGTCCTAATCCCACCAGCCCATTTCCAGTCCTAATCCCCCATCACCCAATTTTTAGTTTAAGCCCCCCCAGCGCCCATCACCACTCCTAACCCAGCCAGCCCAGTGCCCATCACCACTCCTAACCCCCCCCAGCCAGCCCAGTGTCCATCACCACTCCTACCCCCCCCAGCCCAGTGCCCATCACCACTCCTAAATCCCCCCAGCCCAGCACTACTCCTTTCACCACCCCCATCCCAGCCCTTTACTACTCCTTACCCCCCACCGCCCATCACCACTCCTAACCCCCCCAGCCCAGCCCATCACCACTCCTCACCCCCCCAGCCCCGCCCATCACCACTCCTAACCCCCCCCCAGCCCAGCCCAGCCCATCACATCACCACTCCTAACCCCCCCCCAGCCCAGCCCAGCCCAGCCCATCACATCACCACTCCTAACCCCCCCCCCCGCCCAGGGAAAATTTAATAAAAAGAAAAACGGTCTGTTGCCGGGGGCGGGGCCGCCCCGGCAGAGTCGAGCGTGCCGCGGGGCCCCCCTGTATCCGGCAGAGCCTGCCCTCCCCGTAGCAGCTCTCTCTTTGGAGCTGCAGTCAGACGCGCCGGCTTGCAGAGCGCGAGGGAAGAGTTTCGCCCTCGCTGCTCTGTTAAACCCGCGGGGGCTGATGGGAAGTTCCCATCAGCCCCCGCGGGCTTAACAGAGTCGCGAAAGGGAAACTCTTCCCTTCGCGCTCTGCAAGCCGGCGCGTCTGACTGCAGCTCCAAAGAGAGAGCTGCTACGGGGAGGGCAGGCTCTGCCGGGTACAGGGGGGCCCCGCGGCACGCTCGATTTTGCCGCGGCGGCCCCGACAGCGGCAGCAGACAAGTAAAATTGAAAAAAAAAAAAAAAACTAATTGCGGACCTTCCCGCGTGCCAGCTGCAAGGCCTTCGCGTGCCACAGCTGGCACGCGTGCCATAGGTTCGCCATCGCTGCCCTAGGGTGTTCCACATCCTCAAAGGAACTCTTACAATAGGGATGCATTCCTGATCATTGCAGTTGGTCCTTATCTACTGCAATTCTTCTAATTTCCAATACTTCATTGAAGCTTAGGATAAGCAAGAACGCATGATACTCATACTGCCCTCATGGAGAGGCAAGCATGGTGTATCCCCTTTTATTGTGTTTTTTCTTCCAGCTTCTACACTGAAGTTATAGAAGGATCCAGATCAGGGGTTCTCAACCCTGTCCTCAGGACCCACCTAGCCAGTCGGGTTTTCAGGATAACCACAATGAATATGCATGGGAGAGATTTGCATATCATGGAGGCAGTGTATGCAAATCTCTCATACATATTCATTGTGGTTATCCTGAAAACCCGACTGGCCAGGTGGGTCCCGAGGACAGGGTTGAAAACCCCTGATCCCGATCCTCTATCTTAGGATTAAGGATCTCTTTGCACTCCTTCACGTACGTCTCAAGACCTGGTTATCCAAGGACTAGTCTTTTAAGACCTAGACCTCTTGTCACAAGTAAAAAGTATCCTACTGGTTTCCATTAACATAGAAACATAGAAATATGATGACAAAAAAGACCACATGGCCTATCTAGTCTGTCCTTCCATAACAACTACAACAGTCCCCTTTTTACCTTTAGAGATCCTCTGTGTTTGTCCCATGCTTTTTTGAATTCAGTTACTGTCCTCATCTCTACCACCTCCACTAGGAGACTATTCCATGGATCCACTACTCTTTCCGTAAAGAAATATTTCCGCATATCACTCCTGAATCTATCTCCCTTCACCCTCATCCCATGTCCTCTCGTAGCAGAACTTGCTTTCAATTGAAAGAGGCTCTCTCCCTGAAAATTTATGCCACGCAGGTATTTAAACATCTCAATCATATCACCTCTATCCCGCCTTTCCTCTAAGGTGTACATATTAAGATCCTTCAGTCTGTCCTCATATGCTTTATAATGAAGACCACTAATCATTTTAGTAGCCACCCTCTGCACCGACTCCATCCTGTTCACATCCTTTTGAAGGTGCGGTCTCCAAAATTGCACACTATACTCCAAATGAGGTCGCACCAAAGACGTATACAGAGGCATTATCACCTCCTTTTTTCTGCTAGCCATTCCTCTCCGTATGCACCCAAGCATCCTTCTAGCTTTTGCCGTCGCCTTTTCTACCTGTTTAGCTACTGTAAGATCATCAGACACAGCCACACCTAGGTCCCGCTCTTCTTTAGTGGACAAAAGTACTTCACCCCCTATACTATATTGCTCCCTTGGATTGCTGCAGCCCAAATGCATGACCTTACATTTTTTAACAGTAAATCCCAGCTGCCAAATTCTAGACCATTCTTCAAGCTTAGCTAGATCCCTCCTCATGTTATCTACCCCTTCCTGGGTGTCTACTCTTGCAGATTTTGGTATCATCCGCAAAGAGGCACACCTTACCGGAAAGCCCTTCCGCTATATCACTAACAAAGATGTTAAAAAGAATCGGACCAAGGACAGATCCCTGGGGCACACCACTGATAACATCCTTCTCCTCAGAGTGAGCTCCATTTACTTGTACTCTTTTTCGCCTCCCACCCAACCAATTTCTAACCCAAGCAGTAACTTTAGGGTCTATCCCTAGGGTGCTCAGTTTGTTTATAAGTCGCTTGTGAGGAACAGTGTCATAGGCTTTACTGAAATCTAAATACACCACATCTAGGGCTCTCCCTCAGTCCAACTCCCTGGTCACCCAGTCAAATCAATCAGATTTGTCTGACAAGACCTGCCTGTGGTGAATCCATGCTGCCTTGGATCCTGTAATCCGCTGGACTCCAGAAACCTCACTATTTTCTCTTTCAGCAGCGTTTCCAATAATTTACTCACCACCGAAGTTAAACTAACCGGCCTGTAGTTTTCAAACGCATCCTTACTTCCGCTTTTGTGTAAAGGCACCACATGAGCCTCTCTCCAGTCCTTTGGCACCACTCCCGACTCCAACGAGGCATTGAAAAGGTCAGTCAGTGGAGCTGCTAGAACGTCCCTAAGTTCCCTCAGTATTCTCGGGTGTATCCCATCCGGTCCCATCGCTTTGTCTACTTTAAGATGAGATAGTTTCTCACGAAGACAGTCTTTTGAAAATTGTTCAAGATGTCCTTTGCTTCTGTTCCTATTTGTGGGTGTTTTCTGAGGTCCTGCTCCTGGTTCTTCATCTGTGAACACAGAACAAAAATATTTGTTAAGCAATTCCGCTTTATCCTTATCAGCTTCTACATATTCCTCCCCTGCACCCTTGAGTTTGACAATACCACTCTTGCCCTTCCTCTTCTCACTAATATATCTGAAAAATGTCTTATCCCCCCATTTTATTGCAATGGCTATTTCCTCCTACTTTTTGAATCTTTGCCTTCTTGACTACTTTGCTAGCTTCTCTAAGTTTTTCCAGATACAGATGCCTGTCTTTCTCTCTCTGTGATCTCTTGTATTTCATGAAGGCCTCCCTCTTTTCCTTCACTTTTTCAGCTACTTCTTTCGAAAACCATAGCAGTCTCCTTTTCCTTTTACCTTTATTTACCATTTTAACAAAAAGGCTGGTTGCCCTTAAAATATCCCCTTTCAGTTTTTCCCACTGTTTTTCTACATCCCTCAACTGTTCCCATCCAACTAACAACTCCCTGAGGTATTGGCCCATCTTCGCAAAGTTAGTCTTCCTAAAGTCTAAGATCCTTGCCTTTGAATGGATTCTAACAGCCCTAGTCCTAATACTGAACCACACCATCTGGTGATCACTGGATGCAAAATGATCTCCCACTACAACATCAGAAACACTTTCACCATTGGTAAGCATCAGTATGGCCCCTTCACGTATGAGGTCTGTTACCAATTGCCTGAATAGTTCTCCCTGTAGAGAATCCAGGATCTCCTTACTTCTAGACGATACTGCAGCAGGAATGTGCCAATCAACATCTGACATATTGAAATCTCCTATCAGTAGCACTTCCCCTTTCCTAGCAATGCTGTGCATGTCTTCAATTCACTCTCTGTCCACCTCTTACTCTTGTGAGGGAGGTCTGTATATCACACCAATGTAAATAGATTTCTCTTTCCCTCTTTCTAGTTTAACCCACAGTGCCTCCCCTCTCCCTTTTAAGCTCTGTAATTCCAAAGCTTTAATAGTAGTTTTTACATATAGTGCCACTCCTCCTCCCCTACTTCCTACCCTGTCCTTTCTGAATAAAGTATAGCCAGGTATAGTTACATCCCAATCATGGTTTTCTGTGAACCATGTTTCTGTAACTGCCACTATTTTTTTTTTAAATTTATTTAATTGTATTTATATCCCGCTTTTCACCGGGTCAAAGCGATGTAACATATAAGGGGGGGGGGGATAATCAGGTATAAGGGTGGGGCCGTCACCAGGTGGCCAACATTGATGATTTCGATATAAGACGGACTTTAGACATGGACAGCAAAGTACAGTTGTCGATCATAGTTCATGATGGGTGGGTTCCGGGGTTGGTGCATTTTTTGGTGGGAGTTGTTTTGAGATATTCTTGGAATAGGATGGTTTTCAGCTGTTTTCTGAATGATAGGAGATCGCCATTGTTTCTGACGTGGCTCGGTAGAGAATTCCATATGGACGGAGCATAAAGTTCAAAGACTCTATTGCATGTCCGTTGAGAGCATTTGGTTCTCTTGTGAGGGATGGTGAGGTAGTTGCTGGAGGCCTGTCTGGTTGTTTTTCCGTGGGCTGGAGGAGTCAGTAAGGTGCGAAGCTGGGTGCTCTGTGTTTGGTGGAGGGCTTTGTGGGTGAGTAGTATGGATTTGTATTTAGTTCTTGCTTCGAAGGGAAGTATGTGTAGGTCTCTTAGAATTGGGGTGATGTGGTCTCGTTTCTTTGTTCTCTGAATAATTCTTGCTGTGGTGTTCAAGGCAGTTTGGAGGGGGTTGGTCTGTGTGGCTTGCAGTCCAAGATAGATTATGTTGCAGTAATCCAGATGTGGGAGTGTCATAGCTTGCATTACCGTCCTGAAGTCTTGAGGTTCAAGGAGGGGTCTGAGACGTTGCACTGTTTTAGCTTTGTGGAATATATTTCTGGTGGTTTTAGTGTTTTGTTGTTTGAGGGTTAGAGTTTGGTCATTGATAATGCCTAGATATCTTATTTGTGGCTGTATTTGAATGTGTGTGGATCCTATGGTGAGGTGAGTAGGTGGAGTGAAGTCTGGGTCTTTTGTCACTATGAGAGCTTCGGTTTTCTTTGTTTATGGATAGGTTGTTTTCTTGTAGCCAGTTGGACACCTCGGAGAAGCATGCTGATAGATGTATATTTGTTGGGTTTGCGGTTGTAATTGGGGCGTAGAGCATGATGTCATCAGCATATATGTGGAAGTTGATGTTGTGGGTACGTATGACTGAGCAGAGTGGTTGGAGGTAGATGTTGAAGAGCATGGCTGACAGCGTGGATCCTTGGGGTACTCCTTGGTGTTGCTGGAAGGGGGGCGAGGTTGAGGTGCTGGTACGGATCAGTTGTTGTCTATTAGGTAGGATTGAAACCATTGAAGTACGGTGTCTTTGATCCCAATTGCTTGCAGTCTGCGTATGAGGATGTTGTGGGAGATGGTGTCGAAAGCTGCTGATATATCAAGGAAGATCATGGCATATCCGGAGTGCTTTGCTTGGGTTCCTATGATGAGGGTGTTCATCAGTGTGGTCATGAGGGTCTCAACTCCATGTAGTGGGCGGAAGCAGTGTTGTTGTGGGTCTAGTATGTTGTTGGTGTCGAGGTGTTCTTGATTTATTTTATTTATTTATTTAAACAGTTTTTGTATACCGCCTTATCCTTCAATCAAAGCGGTCACAACACAATTGGGGGATACATTTAACATGCGGGGATATGAGACACATACACTAATACAGGGAACATGGGCAATGGAGGGTTAAGTGGCTTGCCCAAGACTACAAGGAGCATCTGTGGGACTAGAAACCCCAGTCCTTCTGGCCCAAGGTTGCTGTCCTCTAGTGGGATTTGAACCCCCGACCTTCCGGCCTGAAGTACCTTGCCCCAACCACTAGGCTACTCCTCCCTCTATTTGAAGCTGCTGTTGGACTATTTTCTCGATTATCTTGGCGGTGAAAGGAAGGCTTGCTATCGGTCTGTAGGATGCGGGGTCTAGGGGATCCAGGTTTTGTTTTTTTAGGGATGGTCGAATGATTGTGGTTTTGAGGATGTCTGGCATACGCCCTTGGGAGAAGGATTCGTTGACTATATGGGTTAGTGGTGTGCTCAGATCTTCTTTGGATTTCTTTATCCAGTCAGTGGGACAGGGGTCCAGTGGGGAGGTGGTGGTGTTTAGGCGGGAGATGGTGGATGATATCTCTTCTGCAGTGGTTTCTTTGAAGGTAGTCCAGTCACTGTTCATGTTGGGGTGGTGGTTAGTTGTGGTGGCCTCGGCGATCACATGTGGGTTTTGTGGTTGTTGGAGCTGTTTGTATTGTCGGGCTAATAACTCTGGTGTAATCTTCGGTAGCTGGTCAGAGTTGTTAGGTGCTTTTGTCAGTTTTTTGACAATCTGAAATCCTAAATCCAAGTCAGCCACTCCCACCAAAGCTTTAACATCAGGGATCTTATTTCCCATGCTACGGGCATTTATACACACTGCTTTCCATATGTTACCCTTGTTACCCATTTTCATAAAGGTATTTAATGTATCACCTACCTGGGGGCTTTCTTCACGCATCCCCAATGAATCTAGTTTAAAGCCCTCTTCAGTAGATTAGCCAGTCTACTACTGAAGACGTGTTGACCTTTCCTGGACAGATGGATGCCAACTCTGCTCTGCAACCCTTGGAACAGCATCCTATGGTCTAGGAAACCAAAACGCTCTCGATGACACTATCCACGCAGCCATGCATTCATCTCCAGGATGCGAGCCTCTCTGCCTTGGCCTTTACCCTCAACAGGGAGGATTGAAGAGAATACCACCTGTGCACCTAACTGCTTCACCCTCTGTCCCAGAGCCATGAAGTCACTTTTGATACATTCCGAGGTATACCTAGCAGTATCATTTGTTCCAACATGGATTAGCAACATTAGGTAATAGTCAGTGGGCTTGATGAGTCTCAGCAACCTCTCCGTAACATCTTGGATTTTGGCACCAGGCAGACAGCATACCTCTGGACATCATGTCTGGTCGGCAGATGGACGTCTCAGTACCCCTCAGAAGAGAGTCTCCAACCACAACTACCCTTCGTTTCCTTGTGGTCACTGATTCTGCAACTTTGGGGTACTTGAGCTCTGGTTCTTCCCTTTCCAGGGATGCTTTCACCTCCTCCACTTCCAGGGCTGCATAATGGTTCTTCAATTCAAGGACTGGAGAAGTTGGATTGGTGATTTTGCAGGCCCTGGTGACTTGTGTCCAACCATTGACATTCTGTTGGCACCCATCTTCTCCTCTGCTGGAGAGCTTGGTTGCTGCAAGAAGCATCTCATCAATGTACTTCTCACTGTCTTGAATGCTCCTCAGCCTCGCCACCTCCTCTGAGTTCCTCCACTTGTTTCCTCAGAGCTTCAGCATGCAGGCACCCTGCACATGGAACCGGTCCTTCAACTAGCATTAGGACCTCTGTCTGGACTGAGGCAGAAGCTGTAACGGGGGGACAGCTTTAGCGATACAATTTTTCCCAGCCATTGTTCTGTTCATGAGCTTATGTGTCTGTTAAAGCAAAAGAGAGATCTACCAAGTACTAGCTGGTTTCCCAGCTGTCCTTTCAGAGAAAAAGCCATTAAATCTCCTTAATTATATTCAAAATGTGCTGGTCCAATTCTCTGTGCTTTGTCAAATGGGGAGGTGCCCTATAGAGCAAGACTACTTGCTAGGGGTGGGTGGGAGTCAGGGTGGGTAGGGAGGGAACTAACACCTGATTAGGTGTTAGCAGTTCCCAAAGCTGAAGAGGTTACTGGAGTTCAACCACCTACTGTGCTCAAGGAAAGTCCCACTAGAGCACTAAAAAGAAAGAAACCTTGCTTTAAAAATGTACAAAAAACCCTTTTAAGAGCTCCCAGTCAGAGAGCTAACAATTTAATATAATAAAACAAACCCTTAAATCCTTACTGTTGGTTGATCTGGAGAGCTCCTGTAGGAAAGCCTGAACAGGGCAGGGCACTGGAACCTTGTATAGGATTCTTACACCTTTGACTAATAAGTGATTCTCACCGACTATCCTCAAGGAGGTCTTAACCCTTCTTGTGGTTAGACGAATCTCCTTATACAATCTGAAACATTTGTTTACTGTCCAAATCAATGCTGTTCCAGCATACCATAAGAGTAGTAAATGGACATCCAATTTATCTGGTAAAGTTAGGAAACTCCTTCTTTTACTGTAACCCTTTTTTTCTGTCATAATCAGGTTACCTTATATCTCAAGCTCTCTAGGTAAAGTTGTTATCCTAAGTGCTATCACTTAGGAAACACACATCACTGATCTTCAGAAATTGGAGGCTAAACCGCCTAGTACAATTTTTCATTTGGATAAAGAGGTTCTAGAAACCCATCCTCTTTTTCTGTGAAGATATTTTGACCTTTTCATCCGGACCAGTCAGATTTGTCTTGTCTTTTCTTTCCCAGGGCACCATCCTGCTCTAGGGACAGAAAGATTTTAGACTTTGGACTATCCAGAAGCTCAGCTTTTCTCCAAAGTCCCAACTTCTTATAAAACTCCCTTGTTTCCCTGGGGTTGGTTCTAGACATTAATGTTTCTTATCTCTGTCTGTATTGCTAATTTTATTCCTGTACTTCCCACATTAAAGGAATTCCATGTGAGGACAATGTGATGGTTCTTAACAATAGACCCATATTAGCCTCCCCATATATATACTTCGCAATACTTTGGGTAAGATCCATTTTTAAGAATTGGGACTTACTATCCCTTACTAACAGTTATTTTCTACACAAGGACACCCTCTGGATACCTTGTTTAGTCAAGCTGTTCCACAGCACCCCTTTTACACTGTTAGTTCAACTCCTACCCTCCATCCCTTGGATGCCTGAGGTCCTCGAGAGGAAGCATGGCCCATCCATTAGATTAGTAACATGCTGGGGCCTCCTCCAGGCATCGTTTAGCTTGGGAGTCCCCATATGTGAAGACTCATTCCTGCTTGTTCCTGGAGATAGCATGATTACTCACCTGTAACAGGTGATCTCCAGGAACAGCAGGAATAAGTCTTCACAACCCACCCACCTCCCCTAGGAGTTCTTTCTCTCTTTCTAATTTGTCTACTTCCCTCCTTCAATCTCAGCTACAAACTCAACTGATGTGAGGGAAGTGAATTGGGAAGGCAGCGCGCATGCGTGTGGGCATGCTCCCAAAGGCTTTCTTTTTGGATGCTGGGGAGCGTTCCCGCGCGGGCTCCATTGGTACCGACGTACCCATATGTGAAGACTTATTCCTGCTGTTCCCGGAGATCACCTGTTACAGGTGAGTAACCATGCTATATTGCAGGGTGCGGAGATGGGACCAAACACTGCACAACTCCTCCCGCCCAGCCCCCGGTGATGACTAGAATAGGTAAGGTACCTTGACTGTGCCAAAGAGGCACCCCGGGAGCAGAAGAATTCCTGAATCCGGCCTTTCACCATCTCCTAACATGCCCCCTGGGATGGAAAGGCACACAACAGGGATTTCTGGTCCAACAAAAGCACCTCAAAATCCTTCAGTACAGAAGAATGGGACAAAAGATCCACATTCAGCCTCCATAGACCAGGACCTGACAAAACATAGAAGGGGTATTGAAGGAGACAGGCAGGACATAATAATCTGAGAATTCCAACACCTGCAGCCGCAGGGAGGAAAAGGCCATGTGGGAATGTGCATAGATACGGTCTATACAGTTCCTACAAGTCTTGATAATACGTGAAGCCCTGTGAGTGGAGGAAAAAAAATGAAGGAAACAGTCTTCCAACCCCACCATCCGAGTCATATTAGCCAAAGCGAGGCCATCATAACCTGCTGGGGTATGGTCTCCCCCTCTGTTCAGAAGCCGGGTGCTGGTATTAAAATCCCCAGCCAGGACCAGTATCTGAAGTATACAAATAGGACTGGGCAGTCTGATCAGAGGAACCACAATTGATTTAATGAGCCATTCGCAGTTTCACTGTACCAGATGTGTGTACTTACAGGTGCACTGCTCCAAAGTGGCTGGGTATGGGCATCATCACAGTGGGAAATGGAAAAGGATGGGGGGAGTGGGTGCCCAAGGGTAAAGGAGGACCCAATGAGCCAGAGGAACATGTGCACCTTGGCAGAGAGTGGACCCTCTCCTGGGTAGGAAGAGGGATGTAGCTGTCCAAAGGCAGCTCAGATTCGCAGCAATCAAAACACGCTTAGACGAGCCTTTGCAGAGAGGACCCAAAAGGGAAGGGAGGAGCCACATTGCCTGAACAACTGGATGTGCTGGACCACAAGAGCACTCCCTCTTTGGGCCTGACATGCCCAACCGATCACGTGAGAGAGGTGTGTGGGGACAACATGGGAGACATCCAACTCAAAGAACCTCACCAGCCTGTCAAGAAAAATCAGGAGGTCACTCATACTGAGGGAAATGGAAGGGTTCTTGCTGACCTTGCATAACTCCGTCTCACATGCAGGGAGAGAAAATGACCTCATCGGGACTTTAGACAAGGGGTTGAGGGGAGGGAGAACCATGTGATCTCAACTGGGGATGCGCTCTGGCAGGCTGATCTTTGAAGTGCTGTCCCTTCGAGTCTAGTGGGAGTATGGACCGAGGCCTTGTGAAACATGGAGACATCTGACTCGAGGAAACTCGCCAGCCCGTCGTCCTAGAAAACTTAGGATGCCACCAGCACCAGGGCGAGACAGGCACAGAGTTTTTGCCCATGTTTTGGAACACTGTCTCATGCAGGGAGCAAAAATGACCTCATTGGGACTTTTGGCAAGGCTTTGAAGGGGCAGGGGACATGTCATCCGCCTTACAAGCATGTGTAGCCAGGTGAGCCTGCAGAACGCACCCCTCTCGGAGCCTTGTGGCTCAACAATGGAATGGAAGGTTCTTCCGAGGCAGGGAGATGTCTAACCTGACTAACTCTCGCGTCCATTCTTCCTCTAAAGTACATTAGCTGTCTGCACCGGGGTGAGGCTTGACTGACCACCTGGAGCTTTCCTTATGTGGCCCATCGCATGGAAAGGGCCCTATATCTGGTGGAACTACACTGGCCCATCCTCCCAAAAATTCAGGATCTTGCCAGCACTGGGGAAGGTTCAGAGGACCTGCCAACCTCCTGGAATTCTACCTTTATTTTAAATTTTATACTGCATTTTTCCGGCATATCAAAAGCGGTTTACAGAAAACAAAGATTTGAATATTACAGTAACAAGTATATTTTCAGTTACATGGAACATTTTCTTATTACAGGCCGAGCAGATACGACCTCATCAAGCCAGTGTAATCCTACCTTGTAATGTCCCAGAAACATGCCACTGGCCGCTCCTTGTGTGCCTTCCCCGTGTGTGCTGACCATGGATTTTGGGGTGAAAGGAGCTCATGGTGTGCCCATGGTGACTCCTCGATCTGGCTGGGAGGTGTCACCTGGTCGATCCATACACAAATAGGTGGCTGGCAGACACTGCTATAGCTTAGTCCCAGTCAGACCTCCAGAAGAGGGGGAGGCCACCTTCCTTGGCCTGTATCTTTGCTTTCTGTGGAGCCACGAGGACAGGACTTAGTGTGTTCAGTAGCCCAATGCCCGGTCCTCAACCACACTGAGTTTGGCTTTCCTGGAGCTTTCGGCCTCTGCCCCAGGCATGCAGAAGTCCACTCAGTTTGAGCTGCTTCGAGTGCCTGTCATCCTGGATCTCAGACTTCAACGTTTGGTCCCACTCATACTTCCAGATGCTTTCACCCCAGAGGACATGTCCCTGCCTAACCTTTCAATAATGGACTGTTAAGCCCAGATACACCACACCACACCCGACTCGGGAGGAGTGTAGGGTGCTAGGCCTTAAGCCCCCCACCAGTCCCTTTCACTTTTCACCAACTATTAGGCCTTCTGCCATGCTTTCCTGAACCAACATGGCACACCAGAGGGCTGTGGACATCTGGTGCTTCACTGAGACCCAAGCCATCTGGTCCCTCGTTCCGCTCATACCATTTTTGTCGCTGTCTCGCCGGTGAGGTGCCTCACTCTTCAACGTAGAGGTGGGCGATTAAACATGTGGAGATGGTGCATGGGAGGCAGGGAGGGCAGCAGACACCACCTCTGACCATCTGGTCACAGCCAAGAGAGGAAAAAACCTGGCTGCCCGAGCCTCTCCTTGGGTGGGGGGGGGGGCAGAAGGCTTCTCTGCCTGCTGGGCCCCAGCTGGTGCTGTCCCTCCCCTTCCCTGGTGCATGGCTGGGGGCATAGCACACACTCTCTCTTTTACACAGGGGCAGGACAGAGAAGAAAGTAGGCAAAAGCTTGGCTCAAGGGATGACTTTCAATAGATCACAGTGAGGTAACTGCTCTGCTATGTACAAAACCCTGACCCAAAATCAGAACGTCTACAAATGATTTTGCACTGGGTACTCCACGAATGTGCCTTGCTCTATGGGAGCGAGGTGACCCCTTCTTTCTAGGCTCCAGTCCCAAGGCTTGCGGCTCTCCTCACCGGCCAGGCAGCCAGATATCCATGGCCAACAGAAGCTTTGCAGTGCTGTGGTATTCCATTTAGGGGGGATTCTGACTTAGAGGCATTCAGTCATAATCCCACAGATGGTAGCTTCACCCCACTGGCTCCTCAGCCATGCACATACATCAAATGTCTGAATCTATGGTGTTTTTAGTACCGAGCAGGATTGCTATTGCAACAATGAATCATCAGTAGTGTAAAACTGACCTGTGTCATGACTGTCTAAACCTAGCTCATGTTCCCTTTTAGTGGGTGAACAATTTGTCCCTGATGAATTAAAGTAGATTGCTGTGAAATTGTCGAGTGTTCTATTGACAATGGTGACAATGGCAAACATCCTTGCTGAGAAGATTGTAGCAGTCTTAGAGGAGCATATGGTGTTAACAATACATTCTGATGCACACTACTAATATTATATGGCTTTAAATGTCAAAAACTGAAGCTTAAATTTGATTCTACTAGTTTTATTTATTACATGCTTACATACAATTTTGATGTAACGTGCAATAAATTAATATAAAACTAAAAAAATACAATAAACTAAAACACAACTAAAAATTCATATTCGGGATAAATTAACTGGTATTTATATCTAGAGATGACTAATGTATTGTTCCCACCAGCATCATCATATGATCTTTCATTCATGTCCTAGTTAGTATTCTGCAACAAAAAAATGGGGGGGGGGGGTAAAGCTCCTCCAATTTAAAATGCAGAAATGTTTTATCCAAATCCTTAAGGACCTCATATCAAGATTGTACAGCAATCAAGTCCAAAATAAATGCATAGGCTATCAGGCGAGCTTGGTATTAAATCATCATTGGTCCAGAGGAATAAGAATTGTAACAGTACATGCACAAACCCATTTAGAACCAAAATACATAAATTCCCAGCAAATACTGTATAAACCTTAATACAAATATATAGCAGAAGGGCTGTCGGGTAAGGTTTGCCTCTGAAAATACCAAAATCTGCAATAGAGTAAACACCCAGGAAGGTATAGATAACACGAGGAGGGATCTAGAGAACTTTGAAGAATGGTCTAGAATTTGGCAGCTGAGATTTAATGTTAAAAAATGCAAGGTCATGCATTTGGGCTGCAGCAATCCAAGGGAGCAATATAGTATAGGGAGTGAAGTACTTTTGTCCACTAAAGAAGAGCGGGACCTAGGTGTGATTGTGTCTGATGATCTTAAAGTAGCTAAACAGGTAGAAAAGGCGATGGGAAAAGCTAGAAGGGTGCTTGGGTGCATAGGGAGAGGAATGGCCAGAAGAAAAAAGGAGGTGATGGTGCCTCTGTATAAGTCTTTGGTGCTACCTCATTTGGAGTATTGTGTGCAATTCTGGAGACAGCACCTTCAAAAGGATATAAACAGGATGGAGTCTGTACAGAGGGTGGCTACTAAAATGGTTAGTGGTTTTCATTATAAAGCATATGAGGACAGACTTAAGGATCTTAATATGTACACTTTAGAGGAAAGGCGGGATAGAGGTGATATGAATGAGATGTTTAAATACCTCCATGGCATAAATGCACAGGAGGGGAGAACCTCTTTCGATTGAGAGCAAGCTCTGCTATGAGGGGACATGGGATGAAGGTGAAAGGGGATAGATTTAGGAGTGATATGCGGAAATATTTCTTTACAGAAAGAGTGGTGGATCCATGGAATAGTCTTCCAGTGGAGGTGGTAGAGATGAGGACAGTATCTGAATTTCAAAGAAACATGGGACAAACACAGAGGATCTCTAAAGGAAAAAAGACAAATGTTGTAGTGGTTGATATGGAAGGACAGACTAGTTAGGCCATGTGGTCTTTTTCTGTTATCATGTTTCTATGTTTCTAAATACATGGCAAGTTACAGCTCAAAATAATATCAAATGATATCTGTTCTTAAAACACAAATTTCAACTAACAAAATCTTATATCACAACCTATACACATTTCACAGGCAAAGTGACCTCAGCAAAGCTTATATCCCACAGTTAGTGAAAAATCACCATAGGGAGCAGCATACGCTAACATCACTGGTCAAAATGCCACCATTCAACCACCTATAACTCTATATATACCAAACCTTAAAACACCCCCTAATTACTCTTGGGAAAAACACTTTAAACTGACTTCTAAAACTTCTACCATACAAACATACAACACATACAAACAGCGTCTCAAATTCACACAAGTAATTAGAGTAATTAGGGGGTGTTTTAAGGTTTGGTATATATAGAGTTATAGGTGGTTGAAAGGTGGCATTTTGACCAGTGATGTTAGCGTATGCTGCTCCCTATGGTGATTTTTCACTAACTGTGGGATATAAGCTTTGCTGAGGTCACTTTGCCTGTGAAATGTGTATAGGTTGTGATATAAGATTTTGTTAGTTGAGATTTCTGTTTTAAGAGCAGATATCATTTGATATTATTTTGACAGTAGTTTTGCTCTTACACAGCTTTTCTATTGGAAGTTACAGCTCAAGCCATTTTTATAAATATACTATAAACAGTCAACTGACAGAATATTGTGTTTCAATGGTAAAAATACTCATTTGCATCAGGGAAAAGTCATAAACCACAAGTCTCTCTTGCTGGGGGACCATTCGGGCATACCTCACCATCTCTCAAACATGAAATGCTATAAAAAGTGCTTAGTTGCTACCACTAAAAAGTCAAAAACAATCAAGTACCACAATCATTCAGCATCATGCAATTCATTCAGCCAATCAGAAGACACACTCCCTTTCATATTTAAAACCACACCGTTCAAAAACAGCCAATCACTAATCTGAATCTTTCAAACACAAAACCAACTAATCACACAACATGTTCATGCACAAACATATTCATTCAAAAAATCTCCGCCAATCAATAGCCACTCAAAATAACTTCAGATAAGAGAGCCAAACTCCTGAGAGCCAAACAGCAACCACAGTCAGGAAACACTACCAAGTCCAGAAAGGACTCAGCTGCTCACCCTTTGGCCATCTGCCACAACCCATACACACAGCCATCAAACCCAAACTGTATACACATAAACCAGCTCCTATAAAAGCGAGCCATTCTATTTCCTGATTCAGACCTGCTGGGGAAATCGAACGTAAGTGAAACATCCATTCAGCCTCCCTTATATTTAATACAGACAAATGATTACCCCATCTCCAGGTTAATGGCACACTGTCAATGACCCGCAATCAGTGGTCACTCAGTGAGATTCTTAGTAACCCAGTGATCGACCAGGGCAGTAGTAGACACAGAATTCACAATACAGCTTTTATATTCGATAAGTCAAAGATGCACCTTACACTTAGTGTGCCTGACAAATAACAGGGAGCAAGGATAGATGACAACATATACAACCCAAGAGGAATCACAGGTAGTGACAACCTTACTAGAATATGTTTTCCCACCGGAGTCATAGAAACATGATGACAGAAAAAGACAACATGGCCTATCTAGTCTGCCCTGCCATATCAACCACTACAACAGTCCCTTTTTTTCCTTTAGAGAATCCTGTTTGTCCCATGCTGCTTTGAATTCAGATACTGTCCTCATTTCTACCACCTCCACTGGGAGACTATTCCATGGATCCACCACTCTTTCTGTAAAGAAATATTTCTGCATATCACTCCTAAATCCTATCCCCTTTCACCCTCATCCCAGATCCCTTCGTAGCAGAGCTTGCTTTCAATTGAAAGAGGCTCTCCTCCTGTGCATTTATGCCATGGAGGTATTTAAACATCTCAATCATATCACCTCTATCCCGCCTTTCCTCTAAGGTGTACATATTAAGATCCTTAAGTCTGTCTTCATATACTTTATAATGAAGACCACTAACCATTTTAGTAGCCACACTCTGTACTGCCTCTGTACTGCCTCTACAGTCTCCAGAATTGCACACAATACTCCAAATGAGGTCACATTAAAGACTTATACAGAGGCATAATCACCTCCTTTCTTCTGCTGGCCATTCCTCTCTATGCACCCAAGCACCATTCTAGCTTTTGCTGTTATTTATTTATTATTTATTACAGTTTCTTATATACCGCGCTATTTAGAATCAGCGCGGTTTACATCATAACAAAACGACCATAACGAAAAACTGTTAGGTTTTACATTGAACAGGAGTACAAACATGGATAACTGGGTTAACTATATACATAAGCTATCTACACTGTAGAAATAAGTTGTGAGGGCATTTCTAGACTGGGTCATTTCTTGGAAGGGATATCTAGTTCAGTTGCTGTCTGGGAAGTATTGGCAGAACAGGTAGGCTACTTTAAGATCATTGGACACTATCATGCATAGGTCCCACTCTTCTTTGGTGGGCAAAACTACTTCACCTCCTATACTATATTGCTCCCTTGGATTGCTGCAGTCCAAATGCATGACCTTGCATTTTTTAACATTAAATCTCAGCTACCAACTTCTAGACCATTCTTCAAGCTTAGTTAGATCCATCCTTGTGTTATCTACACTTTCCTGGGTATCCACTCTATTGCAGATTTTTGGTATCATCTGCAAAAAGGCAAACCTTACATGACAGCCCTTCCGCTATATCACTAACAAAGATGTTAAAAAGAATCTGACCAAGGACAGGCACCTGGGGCAAACCACTGTAACCATCTCCTCCTCAGAGTGAGCTCCATTTACCTGTACCCTTTGTTGCCTCCTACTCAACCAATTTCTAACCCAACCAATAACTTTAGGGTCCATCCCTATGGTGCTTAGTTTGTTTATAAGTCGCCTGTGAGGAGCGGTGTCTTTACTGAAATCTAAATACACCACATCAAGGGTTCTCCCTTGGTCCAACTCCCTGGTCACCCAGTCAAAAAAATCAATCAGATTTGTCTGACAAGAACTGCCTCTGGTGAATTCATGCTGTCTTGGATCCTGTAATCCACTGGACTCCAGAAACTTCTCTTCTGTTTCAGCAGCGCTTCCAATCATTTACTCAACACCCAAGTTAAACTAACAGGCCTGTAGTTTTCAACCATATCCTTACTTCCGCTTTTGTGCAAAGGGGGCAACATTTGCCTCTTTCCAGTCCTTTGGCACCACTCCCAACTCAGAGGTGTAGCTGCTAGAACGTCCCCAAGTTCCCTCAGTATTCTAGGGTGTATCCCATCCGGTCCCATCACTTTGTCTACTTTATAGGTTTAGCTAGTTTCTCATGAACAGTCTTCTGAGAATTGTTCAAGATGTCCCTCGCTTCTGTTCCTGTTTGTGGGCGTTTTCTGAGGTCCTGCTCCTGGTTCTTCATCTGTGAATATAGAACAGAAATATTTGTTAAGCAATTCCGCTTTATCCTCATCAGCTTCTACATATTCCTCCCCTTCACCCTTGAGTCTGACAGTACCACTTTTGCCCTTCCTCTTCTCACTAAGGAGTCAGGAAACGCTACCAAGTCCAGAAAGGACTCAGCTGCTCACGTTTTATTGCATTGGCTATTTCTTCCTCTTTTTGAATCTTTGCTTTCCTGACTACTTTGCTATCTTTACGTTTTTCCAAATATAGATGCCTGTCTTCCTCTCTCTGTGATCTCTTGTATTTCATGAAGGCCTCCCTCTTTTTCTTCAACTTTTCAGCTACTTCTTTCGAAAACCATAGCGGTCTCCTTTTCATTTTACTTTTGTTTACCATTTTAACAAAAAGGTTGGTTGCCCTTAAAATGTCCCCTTTCAGTTTTGCCTACTGTTTTTCTACATCCCCCAGCTGTTCCCATCCCATTAACGACGCCCTGAGGTATTGGCCCATCTTGGCAAAGTTAGTTTTCCTAAAGTCTAAGACCCTCGCTTTTGAATGGATTTTAACAGCCCTAGTCCTAATACTGAACCACACCATCTGGTGATCTCTGGATGCAAAATGATCTCCCATTATAATATCAAACACTTTCATCATTGGTAAGCACCAAGTCCAGTATGGCCCCTTCACGTGTGGGTTCTGTTACCTGGATGGGCCCACAATTGTAAACTGATAACATGAACATTGACCACACCGGTCGTGCCCCAAAGAAGTGGCACCCACTGATTTGGAGACAAAACAAGTAACCATTTCCACCAAGTTTAGACCTCTCTTATAAGCCTTTTCATTTCATTTTAATTTCTTTACTTTCAATTGATTGGTGGAAATTTTTTGAATGAATGTTTGTGAATGAACGTGTGATGGGTTGGTTTTGTGTTTGAAAGATTCAGATTAGTGATTGTTTTTGAATTTGTGTGGTTTTAAATATGGAAAAGATTGTCTTCTGATTGACTGAATGGATTGCATGATGTTGAGTGATAGTGGTATTTGATTGGTTTTGAATATTTTTGGGGGGATAGCTAAGTACTTTTTATAGCAATTCTTGCTTGAGAGTTGGTAAGGTGTGCCCGAATGGAGCCTTGCAAAGAGAGACTTGTGGTTTATGGCTTTTCTCTGACGCAGATGAGCATTTTTACCATCGAAACTCAATATTGTATCGGTTGGCTATTTATAGTATATTTATAAAAAAAATGAGCTGTAACTTGCCGTGTATTTGTATTAAGGTTTATATAGTATTTGCTGTGAATTTATGTATTTTGGCTCTAAATGGGTTTGTGTATTTGTTACAATTCTTATTCCTTTGGATTGGATGATTTAATACCGAGCTAGCTCAATAGCCTATAAATTTCTTTTGGGCTTGATTGCTGTACAATCTTGATTTGAGGTTCTTAAGGCTTTGGAGAAAAAATTTCTGCTCTTTAAGTTTGGAGGAGCTTTTCTGCCCTTTTTTTTCTAGTTGGCTTTTCTCCTTCATAGCAATAGGTGGTAATTGGTTGCCTAGCAACCTTATTTTGAATTACTTGGAGCCTGATCAACTGGTCTTTTAGACTTCCATACTGTGAATTAAAGTAATACGTTTGAAAGAACTAAAGAGTAGATTGATCCAAATAGGACCTTAATTTGTTTTCTATATCCTATGGTCTCTACACCTGAAACTCACAGTACAAAGACAATTCTTCATCTAAGATAACACCTGAACTACAAATAATCATCGTCATATACTCTAGTTCCCTGGATATACAGGTAGCTAAGGTTTCAGAATGTCCTTCCTATAGCTCAACAGGAACATTCTGGAATTCTTGCTCCTAATTAGAACTCTAGACAGCATAATGTCATGGGGTGGGCCCACCTGTTAAGAGACAGGAGGTGTCTCCTTGCACATCTTAGAAGGATATATACGAGACAAGCAAGTCCACACCGAGTGTTGTCTTCCCTGCTCCCTCCCCACCAGGAGCAGAAATGAGGAGAGGCCTGAGCCTAAGGTTAGAGCTTAGCAAGGCTTGTTACTGCATTTACAAGCAACCATTTAGGCTGTAACCTACAGATAACAGGTACTCCTTGTCAGCCAGGCTTGACCTACAGAGAACTGCAAGCAGGCAAGCAAGGAACATCACCAGCATAGGTGTTCTGTGGAGAGTAGAAGAGTGCCTAAAGACAGAAGAATCAGTGTATCAGGAGAGAGGTAACTGCTTTTCCTTAAGCACAGAAAATAGAGACTGTACTCAAGGCAATAAGAAGAGTCTTGACACCAGGTGCATCTCTGTACTACTCTTAGGAACTCAAGTGCTGAGATGGAGAGGGGCCTTTCTCCCAAGTGCATCCCTAACTACCTTGTCGATGAATAATTGAACTGTATGTTTGCACATGCTCATTTGTGAGGCAAGCAAGTGGGATTAACTAAGTACAGCTCCTCTTTGTTAGAGGGCCTAGCAGAGAGTTGGAGATTGTGTCCTAATAAAGGAAGCACTGAAAAGGGGGGTAAAAAGAAATTTAGAGGCTTCCAATCAGACATCAAAATTAAGAGGGCTTATTGAAAGGAGTTTGAGACAATACCCAACCAGGGACTGACTGCAAAATTGCTGGAGAAAAGATAATTAAGAAGACGTAAAGGTTTAGTCCAAAGGACTTTGCAAAACTAATTATTTTTCCTGTCTGGTTACTATTCCTGTTCCTGAAGGTAATGAATCTGTATATTTTGGATTTGGGATCACAAAAATAAAGGTGGTGATCATATAATTTACATTTTTGCATTCTATTGTCTTTGTCTAGTTTTAAGTTTTGCTCCAGTTGAGGCCTTGAGTTGTGCTCCCACTATTCAACAGGACACGTTGTTTTCTGTTTGGTGTACTTCTCTGGGGGTAGTTTTTCTAAATGGATTAGTTTTGTGCATTCTATGGCAGTAGTGAACCTCACTTCTAAGCCAGGGTATGTGGAGTAGATCTTAGTCTCTCAAATTTACTGCTAATACTTGGTGTAATACTTGCATCGGGCCAAAGAGAGCCTCCTGCTGGGGTTCGTAAGATGTAACATGTATGGATAGTTTGTCAAGATGTGTTTGGAAGTTCTTCTTTATCAAGCCTGTGAATTCCAGTACAATGTGAAATATTTCTGTATCTTTCTGCCACATTTTCTTGATCTCTGACTGCATTTCTTTGTACTTCAGGATCTTCTGCCTCTCCACTCGATTCACAGAATAATCACTTGATACCAACACTTCTCAATGCTGTTCTTGTATTCTTCTCTTTTACCTCTGTCAGACTTCCTGGCATCCAGTTTCTTATCTGTTCGGAATGGAATGTCCCAGGTCATCATATGCAGATGCCAGTGTTCCCCCTCCTGCCCATCCAACCCACACAAATGCCCTGGTCAACCCCCTCCCAGCGGGTCCAGCGTCCTAAGCAGACACCACGCAGGCCACACAGCACCTCCCATACTCCACCAACATGTTCCCCACAGACCTCACACAACAATCCCATCATTGCATCCACTATCAAATGTGCATTGATAAATGCTAAATCAATCAGAAACAAACCAAATACCATCTACGACTTTGTTCTGGACCAGAGCCTGGACATAATTTGCATCACCGAAACCTGGTTCAATGATACAGACCAGTTCATCCTGAACCAAGTCACTCCACTGGACTTCTCGGCATTCAACTTCCCCAGAGCCCACAAGAAGGGGCGGAACCCTTATTCTAGCCAGAAAGGGCTGCAAATTTAAGCTGATCTCTACAAGCAACTTGACCGAATCCAGCACAATCAACATATCCAATAAATACCTCGGCATTTGTCTCACGTATAGGCCCCCTAATGCCATGAAGGAACATCTTTCCACAGTTCTGGAATCAAATAGCACTTATAGCAACCGGCACAAACCCCTCATTGCCCTAGGCGACTATAATTTAACCTTCACACTCGCCAAAGAAACCAAAGCCTTTCTTAAAGCCATGGTATCATTAAATTATCGTCAGACGCTCGTTGCACCTACACACCAGCACGGAACTACTCCGGATCTTGTCTTCATTCCTAAACAACTGATAGAAAAGGATCAGGTCACAACCCCAACAATCACCCCAGTCCCATGGTCTGACCACCATACCATTACCATCTCATTGCTCCTGGGTAGCTCCCCTCACCACACAGAAGGGGAGACAAAAACCAGACATTTCAGAGCATACAACAAGGATGCTTTCCTAAAGGAAATCCACAACTCCAGCAAGAAGGTGACAGTCTTGACAAAACCATGGAAAGATGGAACCTCATAACTAAGGCTGCAGAAGCTCCAAACAAAGAGAGACAGCACGCATGCAGGAAAGTCAGCGCGCCCTGGTACTCAAATACCATCTGGGATGCAAAAAGCTGGAAATAAAATAGAGGCAGGACAAATCAAAGGACTCTCTGCTCCACTACAAAGCCAAACAGCTGCAATAGAATAACCTGATTAAAGATTGCACAACACCACACCAACTTAATCATGAAATCAGCCAACAAGCCAAGGGAACAACATTGTGCAGAAGCTCACTAATGACACTTCAAAGCAGGACACCCACCATTTAGACCCATAATTATTTGCAAATTACATGATCACCGAGAACTCCAATCGACCCACTCACCTCAACATTCAACCCGGAAATGATGAAGCCCCAACAAACCTGGGACAACTTTAGCATACCCTCAGTTCAGCAAATAGAAAACATAGTGGACACCCTGCATACAACAGCCTCACTAGCAGACCCATGTCCCATGGCATGGATCAAAGCCACTAAAGACCAACTGAGTCACCAACTCCACAAAATCGTAAAAGAATCCCTCCAGCAAGGATACATGCCGCACATGCTCAAGCAAGCAACAGTACAACCAATCCTGAAAAGCCCCTCGCTAAACCACTCGGATCCAAAATCCTACCGCCCCATTTCTAGCCTCCCAATCCTCTCAAAAATCATCAAAAAGGCAGTTCAACGACAACTGCAAGATTACATTGATCTGAATGCTCCACTAGACAACCACCGGCATGGCTTTAAACCACATCACAATGTGGAAACCCTGCTTACCTCCCTTTTTGACAATCTCCTAAAGGGAATGGACAACAAAGAATGGATTTCTGCTTGTGTTAATGGACATTTCAGCAGCCTTCGACATGGTATCTGCCACCATACTACTACAGTGCCTACAGGAGATAGGAATACGCAAAAAACACCTTAAGATGGTTCTCCTCTTACCTGAGCAACCGAACACAAGTCAAATGCGGTAAGAAGAAATCAGCACAATTCCCCGTCACACAGGGAATACCAGAAGGCTCGGTACTCTCATCCATACTGTTTAACATATACATTCAACCCATATGTAACATCATCAAACACAAAATACATTACCACCTCTATGCTGACGATACCATGGTCTGTGCCCCAGTCAACGTGCTCTCACCTGACATAAACTCGATGACAAAATGCCTCGACGACATGAATACATGGCTCACCAACAATAACCTGACAGTCAGCTTTGACAAGACAGAGGCTATGTTCGTCACCACATTCAACCCACTCCAGGCAATCAGTATCCTAGATGAGACAATAGCAATAAAGGATGAAGTAAGGTGCCTGGGCATAACCCTGGACAAAGCTCTTAACCTACAATCGCACATTAGCAAAACTGCGGCTAAAGCCTATCACTGACTACAGACCATCAGGAGACTTAAACCAATCCTCAACCAAGACCACTTCCGCACAGTATGCCAAGCAATCATAACACCAATTCTGGATTATGGAAACTCACTATATCAAGGACTTCCAAAACAGACTATCTACCCACTACAACTGGTCCAGAATACTGCAGCACACCATCACAAGCACTGCAAAGTCGGAACACATCACACTCATACTACAACTACATTGGCTCCCAATAATTGCAAGGGAAATATACAAGTCAATCCTGAATATATTCAGTCACCCATCGCTGTTCAGCAACGCGCTCCAGGATTTAATAATCAGGGAAGTAACTAACAGACCTAGGAGGTCCAACAATGGTAACAGACTCAGCATGCCAGCAGGATATCATAATACAAAACAAGCCACGTCTAAAAGGACTGTCAGCTCCTGCCATATGGAATGCCCTCCCTGAGGAATTAAGGGCCCTAAATGACACCAAGGACTTCGACAAGTCTCTCAAGACCCTCCTGTTCACTGAATTCTACGGCCAAGTAATGTAATTTGCCAAGTACTGGTCTTCACTGCAATCGACCCACCAACAACCACACTCAGATGAGAACTAAATGTAGATAGTCTGTATGTCTGACCCCCTTTCCTGTTAAATGTATCCCTACAATCTGTTAACCACTTTGATTGAAGGATAAGGTGTTATACAAAACTGGCTAAATAAATAACCTCTTCATTCTCTGTTATTCTCTTAGGGTCATGATCCCAGTGCGTTTAAGGGACAGTGATGTTGTAGTGTTTCCAGTGGAGGAGGCATTCTATTTTGTTGTGCCTTTTGGTATAGAAATTTTCCGCCATCAGAACTTCACAGCTTGCTATTAGGTGAGTCACTGTTTCCAGCTCTTTCTTACAGAATCAGCATATGTCTGTTGTGCCAGTTTTTTCAATACTCACTGTTAACCATCTCGTCCATAATCCACTGTCCCGGGCTGCAGCTATCAATCTTCCATCCTTAGGTTTCGGCTCCTCGGCCATTCATGAGTCTGTTCTTGATCGACAAAAGATTCTTGAAGTAACACACTGTATTTTCCACTGTATTTGTGAATTTGCCACTTGTTTTTCCTCGCCTGCTGGTCTAATTCTTTGAACAGTTTTTTCTCTTGTTTTGCAAATTCTGTTACTTCCTTTCCCATGCATGCCTGTGGATTCTCACTCATTCCTTCTAATCATTGGAACGCTTGTCCAGTGTGATGATGGAGACAGATTCTAGACGTTTACTTTCATATTTCAGAACTTTTTGCGTATTTGGATCCTGTGATGCTGTCAGATAGGCTTGGAGGCAGGGGTGGTTCTATAATTAGGTGGACTGAGGCAGTGGCCTCAGGCAGCAAACTTTTGGGGCAGCAAAAATGCCCCCAAAACAGCCATCTTACTATGCCTTCAGTTTAAAAAACAAAACAAAACAAGAAAAAAACACGGACAAACTGCTGCGGCCACGATAGCTTTTAAAATGAAAGGAAACCAGTGTGGATCCTCCCAGCAGTATGGAACCTCTGCTGCTGCCATGTCCCGCCCCCAAAATGAAGTGATGCTAGAGCCAGACGCAGCAGCAGTAGAGGTTCCATACTGCCGGGAGGCTCCACACCGGTTTCCTTTCATTTCAAAAGTTATCACAAGCAGCCGAAGGGGAAGGAGCAGAACTACAGAGACACAGCTGGCAGAGCAGAATGAGCTATATGAGAGGGGGGTGGAATGGGAGAAGCAGAACAAGCTATATGAAAGGGGGAAGGAGAGAAGTGGAATGAACTACATTGTGGGGGGAATGAGAGAAGCGGAACTAGTTACAAGGGGAAGGGAGTGAGAGAAGAGGAATGAGCTACATGGTGGGGGGAAGGAGAGGGAGCTGACGGGGGCTGGAAGAAAGTTGGCAGGGGGAAGAGAGGACTGGAAGGGAACTGAGAGGGGCAAAGAGGGGGGCTGGAAGGGAGCTGACAGGGGAGGAAAGAGATGGCTGGAAGGGAACTGATTGGGGGAAGGTGGGGGTTGGAAGGGAGCTGACAGGGGGGGGGAAGGAGAGGGAGCAGAAGGGAATTGAGAGGGGAAGGAGATGGCTGAAAGGCAACTGACATAGGGGGAAGTTGGGGGATGGGACTGGTAGGTGGCTGGGTAATGGGGAGGAGGCTGACAGGGAGGGGGCACTGGGACTGGAAGGGAGCTGATACGTGTGGAGGGTCACTGGGACTGGAAATAGGCTGATGAAAGGAAGTGAAGAAAACAAAAGAAGAGACAAGAAATGGCAGATAGAGTGCTAAGAGAAGACAGGAAAGCAGAAGACTCAGATCAGGACCGGCATGATCAGAGAATAAAATGGTCAGACGACAAAGTTAGAAAAAATTATTTTATTTTCAATTTAGTGACTGGACTATATGCTATCTTTATAGTTTACACAGTATGAGGAACTGCATCTCTTATCTGGTGTTGCATTGCATGCAGAGTCTGGCTTCTTGGGGTTTCGTCTAAATATTTTTGTCTAAATATTTTATTTTTACTTTAGGTTGTGGTCACTTATTCTGTACTTGGTGAAGGTCTGTGTTCTGAATGTGACCAAGGCTATGTGTTCTGTCAACATGAAATCTGTCGCAGGGATCTGTACTGTAGCAATTTGCCTTGTTCAGCTTTTCAAATAAGTGTTAGATTTTGTAGGGCCTGCTGCAGTATTTATAGTGCTGCTTTTTTTGTATGACTTTTGGAAGTTTATGCTGGTAATGGTATGGTAGATTTGGCCTTGTAGATCTTTGGTGACTTTTGTAGGGTTTTATATTAGTTCCCAATATTCCTGGTACTGGAGAATTAGTGAGATGACCAGAATCAGATTTTTTTTAAGATATTAAGTTCTGTGGGTGAATGTCCTAGTTCTGCTCTGTACACACTGTTGAGGGAAGGGGTTCTGTGGATGCGAAATATATGTTCAAAAAGAAAAAGCAAGAACCATAACGCAGTTTAACAAAATAAAAATGAGTTATTTAGTTTTACAAAGTGTGCTGTGGTTCTCGCTCATTCTTTTATTTTCTTAGTGTGCAGACATCTTGCATTTCCTCTATATTACCTAATAAGCTTTTTGGTTTGGTTCAGTCCCTGACTGGAGTTTTGAGAAGAAGCCCCTCCCCTGCACACTATGGGGGGGAAGGGTGCCATCTCATACTTTGCCTCAGGCAGCAGATTGCCTTGAGTCGCCCCTGCTTGAAGGCCTATGATAGTAGCTCTGTAAGTGTAGCCAATCTCTATAAGTCCTGGCCCTCCTTCAGCTCTAAGAATGTACAATCTTGGCATACACTGATTCTTGTAAATTACTTCATAAACATGGAGGAGTTTTCTTGTTCGCACATCCAGTTTTTCAAGATCTTTGAGGCCAATCCACAATCTCAAAACTATATGAGAGTACAGTAATTGCCAGCTGGCTGATGGCTTGTATCTTATTTCGTGATGTTAAAGCACTTTTCAATAACATTTTTAATCTCCTGTAATAATCTTTACTGATCTTCTCTCTCAAGAGTTTCTGCTCAAATGTCATTCCTTCTTCTATTCCAAGATACTTATATATCCCTTCTTGTTCAAGGTCCTTGATGTCACAGCCCTCAGCAAGGGAGATGTTTTTGGTTTTGCTCAATTTTCCACTAAAAAAGGTTGCCTTAGCACACTTGTCAAGGCCAAAAGTCATCCTGATGTCATCAGAAAAGTTTTTTGTTTTGTTTTTTTACCATGCAAAGTTGCTCTGCTAGGAGTAGCCAGCCAAGAAAAAGGATCTGAGTGTAATCATAGGCAATACATCAAAATGTTCTATTTAGTGTGCAGGGGCAGCCACAAAATCAAACAATGTTAAGAATCATTAGGAAAGAAATAGTAAATAAAACAAAGGATATCATAATGCCTCTGTATCACTCCATGGTGCGCCTCACCTTGAGTATTATATGCAATTCTGGTCTCAACATATAAAAAGCAATAGATACAGCGGCATTAGAAAAGTTATAGAGAAGGGCAACTAAAACAATAATGGCTATGGTCCAACTTTGCCCATGAGGAAAGGCTAGAGATGACTGATAGGAGAGATGATCACACCCACCGCCCTGCCCTTGGTACACCAGTGCCAAACAAATGTATAAAGTGCAAGCCTGTTTTGTTGAAAGAAAGCTCTAGAACAAGAGATCATGTCGTAGAGCTGTAAGGTAAATAGACTAGGCGCTGAGATTTTTCTATAGATCATCTAGGTCTAGAAAAATGTCCTAATCAGGACCATTCAAAATTTGCATAGTATTTCACAACAAAGCTTGTTTAACATAGAGCCTTTTTGTGGCATGTACAGCAAGAACAGCTATTTTAGAAAAGAAATGTTCAAAAAAATAGCACCAATCATGGCTTGTATGTGTAAGTAGCAGCACTTAAACATGTAAGTGATACATTTTGCTTTTCATGTGTGTGAGCGCTGCCATTTGTGTGTAAATACCAGAGATTCTGAAGCTGCACTTATAAGCCAATTGAGGCAGCAAGCTCTGAAATGCTAATATCAGGCATTCTAAGGTGGTTTTCAATACCTGATGGATAAGCATAATTCCCCCTCTAGCTTTCCTCCAAAATCCAGGTCCAAGTGAGATGTTAATTCACACTTACACATGGCTTAAAACAGGTCTAAATTCTGATGAGAAATGTGTTTGACATATACGTGTATTGCCTGTTGGAAGGGGCAGGAGCGGCAGGATGCAAGTGTGCACATGCATGCACTTTAAAGACTGCCACAGCTTCAAAGAGGTGATCGCCATGCCACCCACCAACCCCTGGTGAGAGTCTGGATGTCGGGAGTAATGCGGCAGCAATGGGAGTGGCACATTGGGGACAGTCTAGGGCTGAGCTGCCCATCTGTGTCTGCTGCCCTAGGCAACCACCTGGTGGATGAGATGGCCCTGGCTGCTTGATATAATGTATCTGGATTTTCAGAAAGCCTTTGACAAGGTCTCTCATGAGAGACTCTTGGGGAAATTAAAAAGTCATGGGATACTAGGCAATGGACTATCATTGATTAGGAATTGGTTAAAAGTTGGAAAACAGAGTAGGGCGCTTTTTTTTTTTGTTTTTTGTTAAGTGCCTTCAAGTCAATCTGACTCCTGGTGACCCAGCAGCCCCTGGTGTTCCTTGGCAAGGTATGACCAGAAGTAGATTGCCAGGCCTTTTCTTCCAAAGCAATGGAGGGTAAAGTGACTTCCCCAAGGCTATAAGGAATGCCAGTAGGAATCAAACCTAGAACTCTTGAGTAGTAAGCTGTTGCTCTATTAGGCTGCTACTGCACTCCAGAGTAGGGCTAAATAAATGGCCAGTTTTCTCAATGGAGAAAGGTGAATAGTGGAGAATCCCAAGAATCTGTGCTTGGTCCGCTGCTTTTTAACATATTCATAAATGATCTGGAAATGGGAATGAGTGAGGTAATCAAATTTGTAGATGAGACAAAATTATTCAAAGTTGTTAAAACACAAGACGACTGTGGAAAAATTGCAAGAGGATCTTGAAAAATTGGGAGACTAGACATCCAAATGGCAGATGAAATTTAATGTGGACAAGTGCAAAGTTATGCACCTAGGAAAGAACAATCCAAACTTCCTGTATGCTTAAACAATGCAAGGTACCACCTTAGAAGCCACCATCGGATAAAGATTTAGGCATCATCGTGGATAACATGTTGAAACCCTCCGCCCAGTGTGCAGCAGCGGCCAAGAAAGCAAATAGAATGCTCGGAATCATTAGGAAAGGAATGAAAAATAAAACCAAGGATTATATTATGCCTCTGTGTAGGGCCAAATTTACAATTGTTTAAATTGAAGACTACTAAGTGTAAACATTCCAGTATATTTGCTCCTGCACTTTGGGACTTAAAACCAGTGGAGCTGTGCTCTGGACTGCCTTATTTATATTTTCACAAACAGATTAAGACCTGACTATTTGCCCATATTTTTAAATAATCTATAGTGGTGTGCAAATTCTCGCATAGACTGCATGATCAAGCTATTCTCGGCTTTATTTTGACAATCTTTCCAACTTTTATGGCAGGATTCTGACTTATTACATAGTGTTTTGTTGCAAATTTAATTCAGCAGCCATTTCTGCATGCAAAAAATACTTGTCTGTGAACTTTTGTATGGCTATCAGGAGGAAACAATATCCCAATACGATCAACCGGATTCTGTGTCAAAGCAGGATCGAAATGAACCACTAGAATACTGCGCTTCCTCAGCCAATAGGAAGTCATATTTGATAGCTAATCAGTGCATGGTATTTTGGCGGCACACAGGGTTTGAATTTAATGTAGATCAGCTGGTGTGTATCGCATCAACAGGCATGGTGAAGTGGTCACATTTTCTATCAATGGAAGACTGGGTTGGGGTGGTGGTTTTGCATGAGAAGGGCTATTCTAGCCCACAGATTGTAGCAAAGGCCAGCTGAAATCAGAGCATGGTTGTTTGCATCCTGCAGAAGCATAAAGGAAATGGGAAATACGCAGAACCAACATTGTAGCAGTTGGCCTAGAAAGTCAACCAAGAGGTATGACAGGGCCTTGATAACTGCATCTTTTGGCAACCACAAGCTAACCTCCCTAAGCTTCTGCAGGAATGGAAGGAGAAGTGTTACATTGTAATTTGCACTTCCGCTGTGAGGAGATGATGCTCGGAGTACAGGTTGAGGGGCTGTAAGGTGTGGAGGAAGCTGCTACTAACGGTGGAAGAGATGCATTGAGTGGGCATCCAAGTACTCAAAATGGAGCAAGGCTGACTGGAGGAAAGTTCTGTTCAGTGATGAAAGCATGTTCTGCATTCTGGATGACCAAGATAAAATGTATGTGAGGTGGTTTCCTCATGAAGAGTACAAACCAGAGTGCTTGAATATCTCCGTGAAGCATTCAACCAAAGTCATGATCTGGGGATGCATGGCAGCCAGTGGTGCTGGAAGACTTCATATCATTGATGGGATGGTGAATGCAGTGAAATACATAGGAATTCTGCAGACGTGCATGCTGCCATCAGCTGAGCAACTGTTTCCTGGCAGATATTTCCTCAAGGATGACAATATACCTTGCCACTGAGAGAAAACCGTCACTGACTGGAAGCAAATAAACTGAGTTCAGACCATTGACTGGCCAACTCAAGTACCCGATCTCAACCCGATTGAGAATCTTTGGTATAAGGCATCAGTTGAGATCACCAAGAAGCAGCTGTGTACCAAGTGAGAGCTGATTGAATCACTGATTGCAGCCTGGAATCACATCATAATGCAAGAACACCTTGTAAAACTGGTCCACTCCATGCCAGCCAGATGTCATCTGGTGAGAATGTGCCACGTTTCGAGCCATCCGCCAGTCACTGGCTCTGCATCAGGTGAAAAGCTAGAACCCCGTAAAAATGGCTTTTACGTTGGAGGGTGTTGGACTATATACCACCGGATCCCCGTGGAGGGGACCGAGTTGCAAAGTTACAGCGGATGGAGCAACAATGGATATTCCGTTTAGATACTGTTTCCCCGCGGGGTTTGAATGCCTCAGTAGAATGGTACACTTTACTGTGAGCTGGGAGTTTACATCATACTACTGTCATTGGGGTTCTCTAGCAGTGGGTTTCCCCAATTCTCAATGCTTGCATTAGAGGAATTACTGATTGGCTATAGGATCCTCTTACGTGCGTTTGACGTCACACGCCATCCCTTTAAACCTGACCGTTGTGAAGAGTTTTGTAAAAGCCATTTTTACGGGGTTCTAGCTTTTCACCTGATGCAGAGCCAGTGACTGGTGGATGGCTCGAAACGTGGCACGTTTCACATACGGAGGTTTGGAGCCGGGGCTATAATTTTTAGATTTGAAGTTTCTCTGCCTTGTGCTGGGTTTTTGTTTTTGATCTGGTGAGAATGAACAAGGGCTGGCCCATCAAGTACTAATGGCCACCAGCAACAAAAAATAGCCCTTTTCTGGACTTCCTAATGAAATTAAGAAGAAAACATGCACACTACCAACATACACGGGACAGAAAACACAACAACTTTTTTGGGCGCACATTGTATCTTTGTACACAGGTTCACAACCAAATGAACATGGGTATTAAACAATCATAAAAGAACACTCAAGTCATGGCAAATATGTCAGATTTGTAGAAAAGACAAAAGGAAAGAAAATGGCATGCAGAAGGGGTTGTAAATTGTAATGCATTTTGTCCCTGTGATCCAAACAACTAAAAACTGCCAATTCAGTACTACCTATGCAAGACTTTTTCACACCACTGTAAATGCTTGTTTCAGGAGAAACATTTGACTGCATTTTGTTCCAGTTCATATCTTACCCACATTTTTATCATCCCTTATTGTTTAGGAAAACATTGATGGGATTTGGTTTTATAAAGTGTTTGTTGTTTTTGTGTATCATTTATTTTTTAATAAGAGTGAGTTTGTATTATATCTTTTTGCTCATTCTTGTGAGTTGCTCTAGGCCTGAGTAAGAAGGCAGGAGATCAAATAAATTAAATAAAAAAGTGAGTAAAACAATGATTTAAATAAATAATGGTATTCAGAAACAGGGGATACTTCCACAGGATCCCTAGTTATGAGATCTGAGGTCCATGGCATTGTACCAGGAATGAAAATGTTTAGACTGAATGGTTTTGTGGCTTTTATCTGCCATCCTATTCTATGTTTCTGTAGCTGAGAAGTAAAAACTAAATCACTACCTGTGTGTTCTTTGTAGAGAGAGAATTGATTTTAGTTTATGTAAAATTTATCAATATGTGTTTGTGCATTTTGGATAAGTTTTTATTTGTAAATGGCATGAATACAAAGCTGTGCAGCAGCTCACTCGGTTACTGTTAACTGGTACTTTCTATGTTAATAGAAGGCCAATAGATGGTGCTTTCTGACAGGCTTCAGAATATTATCAAAAGTCAATCATGTGTATTATGCTACGTCACTTTTTTTTTTCCCAATTAACACCTAAACTTGTTAACCTTTTATTTCTGTTGCTCTGACACTCAAGATTCAAGCCTGTTCTACAGAAGCTAAAACATTTCACAAATTGCAAATGTGAAACTTGTTTGCTATTTACAGTTGCCAGTCATGAGTTTCCTGCCTGGATTTAATATACAGAGAATATAGAAATACGTTGCAGATCCTATACAATGCAGACACTAGGATTCAAGATATTTAATTCTTATATAGGGTCTATATATATTTATATTTATTTTTTTGTAAGTGCCGTCAAGACAATGCAGACTCCTGGTGACCCAGCAGCCCTGGGTTTTCTTGGCAAGGTATGACCAGAAGTAGATTATTGCCTGGCAGAGGGTAAAGTGACTTGCCCAAGGCTATAAGGAGTGCCAGTGGGAAGCGAACCCTGGTCTCTTGGGTGCTAGGCTGTTGCTCTAACCACCAGACTGCTAAGAGAGATAGGGATCCTACCCGTGACTGTTATAAGCAATTCTGCACTGTATCAAGTCTACAGTGTAACTATGTAGATAAAAGCAAAGAACAGCAATGGTAAAAGACCTGCATTCAGCTCCTGCCTTTCTCAGTTCAAGGCAGGTTGCATTCAGGTAAATGTTATAGTTATAGGGGGAGAAGAAAATAAGAAATGAAGCTAATCGAAGACATGGAAAGCAAGGTCATAGATTCTATAAAGCTAGAAAATATAATTTGGAAATACTTTTAAAAGTAATTTATTTATTTATTTGAGCACATTTTTATACCGCTCCTTCCAGTGATCAGCAGCGGTTTACATTTAACAATTAACTCTGCATAGATTAGCAGTTACATAAAACAGTAGGATAATAACATTAGAACATTGAAAGGTGGTATTGTTTTAGGATAACTCAATAAATAGAACAAAACTATATACATGAAAGAAGAGGAACATGTTAACATACATGCTATTTAATTAACTAAATACATTATTTGTGGTCGAAAATATAAGTAGATTCACTATTTGATTCTTCGTGGATTTGAGGGTACTAAATGGTAAAAGTGGAAAAGATCTCCGTCTAATTGTTTTCATCACAGAATTACTCTGCTATTTCTGACTGATTGAAGTATTCTTTAAATAGATGTGTTTTAAGGCTTTTACAGAATGATGTGAGATCTTTGTTAGCTCTTAAGATGTCAAGGAGTTTGTTCCATTGTGTTGGAGCGGTGTATGTGAATGCTCTATTACTGGTGAATGCCTTTGCTTTGCAAATGGAGAGGGGGGTTTGTAATATATTTAGGTTTAATTATAGTATTAATGGGGAAGAAGGGATAACGTGGACCTCTTGCTTTTAATTGGTCTAAAGGTTAGATGTACCTGCACAGGACTGTCTGCTCTGTCTAAACAATTTTGATTTGCTTAACTCGTGCCTGGATCTTTGTAAAAAAAAATCCCTCACGTTGAATGGGGTGATTTAGTAGACTAGGTTCTCCACTGGAAACCTATGAAAGCCTTCAAGCAGAAATGATTGTGATGTGTGATTGCCCTCACTTGAGTGTTCGAAACCATATGCATGGTGGATGCGTGTTCCCAGGCAAGGACTTCCCCTTGCATTTCTCAAAACAGGAAGAACATGTTTACAGCTCCCCATATCACAGTACACAAAGAGGAAAACGCCTGTTGCTGTCACCTCAGACCACTGCTTCCTATTTTAGAAGAAAATAGGCTCCAGTAGAAGTGGAGCTGGGGGGCAGTTATGTAGGATCCTAGCAAAGTGTCACAGTGAAATTGGTGGTGAGAGAAGGATAGGAATTGGGTGTGGCTTCTACCATATTCACACCTCTATGCTCCTTATATCACTATATCAGCAGCAATGTTAATGCTGGTTTCCATCCATACCTCTACGCCCATCTGGGCATCACCACAGAGATTACTGCTGCGTTGTCATACAACTTTCTTTGAAATTGTATAAAGTATGTACACTGCACTGGACTACTCTTAACTGAGACCCTTTGATTTTAGGCTGCAGGTTTTGGACAATGGTTTTGCTAGTTGTGATAGTTGTGTAGCTGAGTTTACTGTAACAGCTGGTAATTAAGACATGGGAGATGGCGTTAAGTGTTGATCTTGTAAGAATCATAGAGGAAGATCATAGCTGACATGGTCTACCAGCAGAGAAGACAGCGTCCACACTTGGCAGTGACATGGAGGATTGAAAGTTCAAGTGAAAGATGTGGGAGGGGGGGATTTGGGTTGAATATGAGAGTTTATATACATACCTACTCGCTGTGAAGAAACCTCAACTGGGCAACCTGGATAGACCTATTATCTCTTTCTGCCATCATTTATTATGCATCAAATATATCAAAACCCATCGTGTCTCCTAACTCACTAAAATCGATAATACAAACAACCAAAGTTAGGCAAAAAAGGCACAAAGGTCTTATTGAAACAATTCTTACAAATGTTGGAATCTTTGTTTTGAGAAGAACAGCTGCTCGAATAACAAAGTTTCCTATTTTCTCGTTTAATAGACACAAACTCTGGACCACATTAAGAAGCATGGGTATACCAGAACACCTGATCGTTCTCTTGCGCAATCTGTACATTGATCAAGAAGCAACAGTTTGAACGGAACAAGGAGAAACAGAATGGTTTAAAATAAGCAAAGGTGTAAGACAAGGCTGCATACTTTCCCCCTACCTGTTTAATTTATATGCAGAACAAATCATCAGAGAAGCAGGACTGTATGAAGACAACAGAGGTGTGAAGATTGGTGGAAGACTCATCAACAACCTTCGCTATGCTGATGATACCACATTACTGGCTGAAAGTGAAGATGATCTGAAACATTTGCTTCTCACAATCAAAGAACATAGTCTCAAAATGGGCCTGCACCTTAATGTAAAGAAGACAAAGATCATGACAACTGGCATAATCAACAGGTTCATCGTTGAAGGAGAAGAAATTGAAATTGTGAACAACTTTAACCTACTTGGATCAACTATCAATAAAGAAGCAGCAAGCAGTCAAGAAATCAGACGACGCATTGCTCTTGGCAGAATGGCTATGAAAGACCTAGATAAGATTCTCAAGAGCAGAGATGTCTCTCTCCATACAAAGATTCGACTTGTTCAAGCCATGGTATTTTCTTTTTTTTTTTTTTTTAAGTTTTTATTTTCATTTTCAGAAAACAATACAAAACAACAGAACACACAATAAACATCAATCTAAAGCTACAAATAAACAAACAAATCAAAACATCCCCCCCCCCCCGCTCTCTCCTCCAGGGTATTACTAGTGTGCGGCAAGCGTGCTACAATTGCCAAATCCCACTGGCGGTACGAGCACCACAAAAGATACGCTCTCGAACGCTGATCTGGCACCCATAATGTTGTTCACTTAGTAATATTGACAAAGTCATCTAACAACTTCCATTTAAGATTACTGCTACCTGTCAGTGACAGGGCTTTCCGGGGCATCCGTTCGTACCTGCTATAGAGACAAACATGATTCCACCATTCCTGCATGGTGAGAGTAGCGGTACACTTCCAATTGCGTGTTATTAAGTGTATCGCCAGACCCATCATAAAGTCGAGCAGGAACCGTCCCTCCTTAGGTAAGGACGGGAGCCGGGCTGCCGATCTCAGGCCGATGACCTGCCAGGTAAGGGGCTCCTGAATCTGGAGAATGCGTTGGATCTGCTTCCAAACCTGTACCCAAAAGGTTTGTATCCCTGTGCATTCATACATAATGTGAATCAGGGTGCCAAGTTGACTCTGACAGGTCCAACAAAGAGTACTGGCTCCCCGATCCCATTTGGCTATCTTAACAGGTGTATAAAAGCACTGGTGTGCAAAGAAGAAAAGAGTCTGAGTGACCGAAGCTGATCTAGAGACTCGGACTTGTTTGCACCAGAACTTCCTCCATTGCTGTGCGGATAATGCCAATCCCGTGTCCCGCTCCCATGTTCCCTGGATACGTTGTGCATGAGGGCGACAGGGCCGACACAGCTCCCTATAGAAGAGCGCCGCCACTCCAGTTGCTCGGGCAAGCTCCCGGGCCACCTCCACAATCCCACCTTCTCGTACCCCGTCCCGAGGATCTACCCGAGAGCTTGCCAGACAATGCCGAAGCTGCACCCATTGGAAATATAATTTAGGCGGAAGGCCAAATTCCTGTTGCAATTCACTGTACTCTTTCCATCGAGTACCTCTAATGAGCTGTTGAACAATCCATATACCCTTGGAAAACCACTGATACCAAGCAATGGGCTTCTTTTGAATTTTAAAGCGGGGGTTATACCACAGCGGCAGCCGGGTTACCGGACATCGATCAGGGCCACAGACTTGTATGAGGGTTCTGAATGCCTCAAGGGTATCTACTATCATACTAGGACATTGTGCACCTTGATACAGCTGCATACCCGGAAGAGACTCCATTGGTATTGGAGCAAGTAGCCTCTCCTCAAGATCCAACCAGATGGGTCTATTGTCTACTCGACTCTCTAGCCATCTCGCCCCCTGTTTCAAAAGAAATGCTCTATGATATGCCAGGAAGTCCGGAAAGCGCACACCACCCTCCTCCCGACAAAGCTTAAGCTTCTGCCGCGCGATTCTCGACACTTTGTTCTGCCACAAGAATTGACTCAAAATGTACTCCACTTTTTGATATGTTCGCGGCGGCAGTAGGCTGGGCACCATCTCTAATATATAATTAATTTTCGGCATTATCATCATTTTGATGGTCTCCAGCCGCCCCCACCAAGACAGTACCAAAGGGGTCCATTTAAGGGTCGCCTCACGGGCAATTGATACGATCGCCTCGGCATTAAAGCGAATAGTTTCTTCTAGAGGGTGGCAATAGTGGACTCCCAAATACTTCACCATGTGAGACTCCCAGACAAATGTGAAATCACTCATATCCTCCTTGCGCAGCCAACGATTGAGCGGGAAGGCTACGGATTTCGTCCAGTTAATCTTATATCCCGATAGCGAGGAATATCTATCGATCACCTCCAAGACCTGGGGGACCGAGTCCGGAGAAACAAACAAGAGAAGGTCGTCCGCATATGCGGAGAGCTTAACCTCTAATCCTGCAATCCGCGCTCCACAAATCTCCGGGCATTGGCGAATAAGAAGGGCCAAGGGTTCCAAAGCAAGATTAAATAACATGGGAGACAGGGGACAGCCCTGACGGGTACCTCTGTGTAACGCGAGCTTTTGAGATTTTGTACCATTGACACAAATAAAAGCGGCGGGTTGTGCATACATAACCTCCAAGAGTTTAAGGAAACCGGACCCAAATCCGAACCACTTGAGAGCGGAGAACAAAAAAGGCCATTCCAACCGATCAAAAGCCTTCTCGGCATCAAGGGAGAGCCCGACCAAAGGTCGCCCCATGGTCTCGGAACTCGCAAGTACATGGCAGAACAGTCGGGCATTATCTGCGGTAGACCTCCCTTCGGTAAAACCACATTGATCTGGGTGGATCAGTAAAGGCAGTTTCCCCGAAAGCCGGGCCGCCAGTACCGACGCATATATCTTGTAGTCGGTGTTTAACAGGGATATGGGTCGATAGTTGGCCGCTAGTTGTGGATCTCGACCAGCTTTTTCAAAAACCACTACGTTCGCTTCTGCAAAGGCACCCACCTGCGGCCGAAGCTCCGTTAACAACACAAAATACTGACTGAGAAAGGGGATCAGCTCCTTAGAGAAGGTCTTAAAAAATTCCGCGGGGAGCCCGTCCGGGCCCGCTGCTTTACCATTGGCCAACGAGGTGATCGCCTGCATAAGCTCAGCCCCAGAAAAGGGCCTGTCCAAATCTTCTCTCTGCTCCTCACTCAAGACCGGTCGTTGGATTCCCGACACTAACCGCTCGAAACGCGCTGGAGAAAACTCCCGCTCCGACTCATAAAGCTGAGCATAAAAGGCTCTAAAAATTTCAGCGATCTCCGAGTCCCGGACCACCAGCCGTTGGTCTTGGGGATCCCTAAGGGCCACCACTCTCTTAGCTTCCCGCTGACCTTTGAGCGCATTAGCTAGCAGCCTGCCGGCCTTATTTCCTTCGCGATAATAGATACCTTTCTGTGTTTTAATACTCTGAGAGGCCGCTGAGGTCAAGATCGCATTGAACTGAAACCGGAGACGCTGGAGTCTCACTAATATACACGGATCCGTACGCCGACTTAAGAGACGTTCCCCCGCTTTAATTTGACTCTCTAAAGCAAATAAATGCTGTTTCCGCAGCCTCGCCTGACGAATGCTAAAGCTCGTGATGATTGCTCTGATCGCGGCTTTAAAACCCTCCCACCAGGCCCACCCGGAGGTGGCCTGTGGGGAGTTGAACTGAAAATATTCCTCAATTGCGGCTTTGACCTCTATACAAAAATCCTGGTTACTAAGTAAAGTTCTATCAAAGAACCACCCCTCAGGGTGTCCACCCGATCGATCATCTCTGAGCTGCAATGAGACAGCCGCGTGATCAGAAATGTGCATCGGATGTATAGAAGCCTCCGAGACACTCGAAACCAGATTTTTAGATACTAAAAGAAAATCTATTCTCGACTGAGACGCATGAGGGGGTGAGAAATAGGTAAACTCCATCTCGGAGGGGTGAAATAATCTCCATATATCTACCAAGGCCATGTCCTTAATCAGGGAAACCAACATAAGATGTCCTTTGGGAGGTTTAGAGGTCCGCGGTGGTAGTCTATCAATCAATGAGTCTAATGTCTCCCCCAACAATCAACGGCGCTCCCGCAACTGAATGTATCTCTCTAGCCAGTGCAGCAAAAAAGTCCGGATTATCCGCATTGGGGGCGTAAACACAGATGATAGCTAATTCCATTCCCCCTATTTTGAGTAATACCCTTGTCCACCTTCCTTCGGCATCTGAACCAACATGCACAATGTTAGCTTTCAGGGATTTTCTCACCAGTATGGCCACCCCATTCCTTTTACTAAGTGCAGCCGAATATGCGGCCACCACATAGGGTTTAATACTAAGTTTTAGGGATTCCCGCTGATTTAAGTGCGTTTCTTGCAACAGTAAAATATCAGCCTTCTCATGTCGAGCATATTCAATAATTTTTTTCCTCTTAATGGGGTTATTGATCCCTTTGACATTCAAAGATAAGACTTTATACGAGGCCATGTTGACATGTAGTAGTACAATACCTGATGTTACCTGTGATGTTTACCCAGTAATGTCCTGGGTGGAAGTAGCAGCCTATGGGAGAACAATAAGTACATTCTGTGACATCAGAGCACCCTGCCGTATCCCTATTTAATATTACCCAAATTGGGTCACACAGATACCCTGGAGGAGAAGCAATACCCCACAAAACCACTGGTGAGCTCGTCCCAAGCAGGACAGGCTAACGAGACCCACCATAATTATACCCACATTACAAGCATCACGATCAATATGTCCTGAAGTGTTGCCACTAGAAGACCCCATCTCACTCCCAGCCAGACTCTCAATGGCAAAATATAGCAAACTGTCCACCTTTTACCTCCGTGCAACCCCACGGAGGCTGGCTGACGGGGAGCAGCACAGCCCGGATGATTGCGCAGTCCAATGAGTCTCAATATGGGAAACATCTTCCCTGCAACAAACCGGCATCCCGGGCTGCCATCCCATGGGGATCCCTCTCCCACAACAGCATTTCTCAGCGCATCTGCGCGGCCTCTTTTTCCTCTAGGTATTCCAGGAGAGCGTCCGGGTCATCAAATGTTTTAGTGTGGTTGTGCAAGATAACACGCATCTTTGCTGGGTACAGGATTCCATACCGTGCCTGAAGCTGCTGAAGGCGCGGTCTAAGCGCCAGAAAGCGCCGCCGCCGGTCTACAGTAATCTTGGCGAGATCCGGATAGAAGGATAATTTGTGACCTTCAAACTCCAAGGATTCCCGTCTCTGTGCTGTTTCCATAATCTGTGCGACCTGGGGATATCGAAGCAGCCGAAAGATGATAGGCCGCGGCATCCGCCCGTTTGGTGTAACATGTGAGGGAACGCGGTGGGCGCGATCTATTTTGAAGTCGTTCTCAAAGGTGAGCTTAAGCACTGAGGGGATTAACTTCCCCAAAAAGGCTGCCATATCTGTGCCCTCGGCCCCCTCCGGGACACCTAGTAGCCTCACGTTGTTCCGACGGGCGCGGTTATTGCCATCTTCCATATCGCGCTGTAACGCCCGAAGCTGTTTTTCTAATTTGCCCACTCCCTCTAAGCGGGTTCCATGCGCAGCTAGGATGCTTTCCACTTTCTCCTGCCGGAGGGATATGCCTTCAAGTTTATTCTGCAGCAAGGTTATGTCTTCATGCACAGTGTTTAAGGAGTTGCCATTGGCTTTAACCAACTCCTTCACACCGCGGATCTCTGCTAAGAGTTCCTGGAAGGCCTCAGACCCTTCACGTGGGGCCGCCATTTTCTGTGGGGAGAGGGGCTCCAGCTTAGATCGTTTCCCACTGCTGCCTGGCGCGCCCGAGTAATCAAGCCGCACCGGTTTGGGTCCCGCCATCCCTTAGGCTCACCGTGTCAGAGAATGGGCTCCTCAATACTGCGATGCCCTCAAGTTTTATCAGGATTCGTGATGGGTCTCAGCCAGCCTCCGCACTATGCGACCGTCCTGCTCAGCATCAGCCTCCGCCCCCCTCCAAGCCATGGTATTTTCAATAACATCATATGGATGTGACAGCTGGACAGTGAAAAAGACAGATAGGAAGAAAATTGATGCCTTTGAATTATGGTGCTGGCGGCGAATACTGTGTATACCATGGACTTCCCGAAGAACAAACCAGTCGGTACTAGAGGAGATCAAACCTAAGCTTTCTTTAGAAGCTCAGATGACAAGACTTCGACTTTCGTACTTTGGACACATCATGCGAAAAGAGAAATCATTAGAGAAAGACATTATGCTTGGCAAGATAGGTCAACGCAAAAGAGGAAGGCCAGCAATGAGATTCATCAATACAATAACAGCAGCTACGGGTACCAGTCTGTCAACAATGAGCCGCCTGACTGAAGACTGAATACAATTTAGGATAGCTATCCAGAGGGTCGCCATGAGTCGACTCCGACTCAACGGCACTTAACAACAACAGACAAACAGGTTCATTCCATCCCAAATGTACACCCCCTCTGTCCATCTGGTTTGACTGGGCATACAGAGGGGGGTCGCGATTCTGATCCCATGGGGCACGTGTAGCCCCGTGGGATCAGAATCGCGATCAGTCATCTACGTGCAGGTAAGGACTGCGATTCAGCCCAGCCTACACGTACACGACAAGCCCAACTAACTTAGTTAGAGCTCTTAAACGGAGCTGTGGCATTACTTGAAGATTGCTGTACACCAATACAACCCATCTAACTTGAAGGAGTTGGAGCAGTTTTGCCTTAAGGCAGGGGTGGGCAATTCTGGTCCTGGAGGGCTGCAGACCAGTCAAGTTTTCATGATGTCCCTAATGAATATTCATGAAATCTATTTGCATCCACTGCCTTCCATTGTATGGAAATAGGCCATGAATATTCATTAGGGACATCATGAAAACCTGACTGGTCTGCGGCCCTCCAGGACTGGCATTGCCTACCCCTGCCTTAAGGAGTGGGTGGAAAACCCAGTGGCTAGATGTGTTAAGCTAATAGAGACACATACCCCAAGAAACTTGTAGTTGTAATTGTAGCAAAAGGTGGCTCTACAACGTATTGACTTTGGAGGGTGACTACATATGCACACTCCTGCTTTCAGGGTTTTTTTTTGTCTTAATTATTGCTTGTGTCACAATAAAGGATATTTTGCACCTTTAAAGTTGTAGGCATGTTGTGTATTACATGGTGCTAATCCCCAAAACTCCATTTTAATTTTAGGTTGTAATGCGACAAAAGAGGACAAACACAGAGGGATGAATACTTTTGCAGTGCACTGTACGGTCACCCCACGGAGCATCTGGAGGAACATGATCAATAATCCTCCATCTGAGCTAGTCAAAACTATTTTGGTTCTCAATTAAATGGGAAACAATAGATGCAGTAAGCGTTTTGGTCTTTAACTGTGATCGATGTTCTCTTAAACGCAATTTCATGAAACGGGTTTTCCCTACATAAAGTTACCTGATCCTAAAATCTGAGGAATGCCTCTTAAGAGTGAATGCTTGACGCCACTCCTCCTCCCCACCTTATCACTAGTAAAATATTTGTTGCCTAATATTTGAAGGGAATTATCCAGATAACGGCAGCCATTATCCAGATAATTCCCTTAACCACCACTATCCGTGGCTGTTTAGCGGCACTTTCCAGTACTGCCATTGACCTCGCCGCTGTCTGTGTGAGTGTGCAAAAACGAGTTATCCAGAGCATGTGATATTTAGCAAACATGCTGTCCTCCGTTGTCTGGATAGCAGCCTGAACAGTGCTGCATTCAAATTATTGCAACCCATGGATCTTCAGTGCCAGCTGCAATCCAAGTAGTGGTACTGAATAGCTGTGAGTTATTTATATGCCGTGGCTGGTGTGTTTTAAAAATGTTGACTATGGCATTTAAATATTGACTTGAGAGTTTCTGACAACGTGGGGCTAGTATTGGTGCAAATGAATTAAGAGCTTTGGTATTTTTTAGCTCAAGATTTTTTTTTTTAGGAGGGGAATCATGAAGATCCATTCAATGTTCAGACTTGTAAGCATGAATTGCACATTTAAGGTACAATACAATTCCACAGATTTGTATATTTTACACTGCTTATTAATATGATAGTGTCTTTATGTTGAATACTTTGCTCATAGCTCATCAAATCCTGGATGCCTGGTAGCTATGATTCCTAAAAATTGAATCCTGGCACCCAGTCTTTCATTCTGCTGCTGCCAACACCTTTGAAGAAAGCCAGGTTACACGTACCTTGCATCCACTGTGGCTTTCAATAGCTTTAAGACCACAAGACTGATACCAGTGTTTCTGTACCTTAATGAGAAGCTTAAACTTAATGAGAGCCGTGACAGATGCAAGGTATATGCAAGCTTGGGTTTTTTCTCAACTGTTGGCTGAGTGAGTGCCTGGGAGATTAGGGGTTGGGAGAGGTATGAAGATAGACTGGCTGAGGGGGTACCTAGGAGGTGGAGAATTGGTGAGGGGTGACTGTCTGACAGAATGCCTGAGAAATGAGGAGGGGTAACTGGTTGAGGTGGTGCCTAGGCAGTGGAGATGCAGAGAGACTGAAGTACCTGGGAGGTGGAGGGATTTAGGATGACTGGCTGAGGGGCTGCCATCCTGGGTGATTGATGGAATGCTGGGGACGGGAAGAGGTGGTTGAATTTCTTAGAGATAAGAGGTTGGGACAGTTCTTGGGGGAAGAGGAGAGAGAGATTGGGCAAGGGCAGCATACAGGAGATAAGAAAAATATTGTATAAGGGCAGTATGCAGATATCGTCAGCATGCTGTTGACGGTGTTGTGTTGGGTGTGGAGAGAGACCACTGGTTTCTGTTTGCACTGTGCTCTGTCAAGGGCCTGATTTACTAAGCTTTCTTTTCCCTTGGACACAGAATGGGAAAGACGTCCTTAGTAAATCAGGCTCTAAAGGAGCTGTCAAATCATCAAAAACCTCAACCCTTCAATGACACTACATATAACAATCCAACAATAGTCAGATACAATACAAGGTACAGTACAATCCAACAATAGTCATTGAAATTTCAACCAGACGCCACCCTGGTAACCGTCCTTCAGTCTCCTCTTTTTTTTTTTTTTGTCGGGAACAACCAACCTGAGAGGTGGGGGATATTCTCAGGTTGGTGGTTCCCGACAAAAAAAAGAGGAGACTGAAGGATGGTTACCAGGGTGGCGTCTGGTTGAAATTTCAATGACTATTGTTGGATTGTCAAAAGGAGCTGTGACAGACCCAAGATTTCCCTCCCCACACTCTTCAACTTTGCTGTACACAATTAGGGGTGGAGGTCTCAGCTGCTGACCCCTAAATCCTAAGAAAATATTTGTCAAGGTCTGACCTAAATGATGATGTCAGCATAGAGAAGTGGTTCAATAGCTCCCATGAATGGGAGCTACTGCTGGCCTCCTGCCTTGCTGATGGAAGAGACCAGTTGGTCAGCTTGGGAGGTAGAGTACCCCTTTACTGTGGTTTTCCGGCTCCTGATGCTTTGACTGGAGGATGGGTCCCAGATTAGTATCAGTCTTGGCTTCCGCAGGAAGAAATGCTAGTAATGGATGGTGCTTTTGCAAGTGATGATTCATACCACTCACTGAAAAATGGCTTACTACCTTCCAACTACTGTGGGCCTTTCCAAAGGAAATGTATTCAGCAGCATGCTGATCCTCCATAATTGTAAAGTACCTCTGAGTTGCAGAATCCCCTCTCGGATCCTTGGACATACTGCTGCTGGGGCTAGGGTTGAGGATGAATCGGAAGGTAAAAGACCAGAGGGTGGGTATTGTGCTCTCCACTGCCTACTTAGCCCAGAGGACTGTCCCCTTGGGTCTGGCAAGATCATTTACTGCTTCTGCAGATGTGCTGTTACTACTACTACTACTGAGCATTTGTAAAGCACTACCAGTCGTATGCAGTGCTGCATAGACATGTAAGAGACAGTCCCTGCCCATTAGAGCTTACAATCTAGTCAAGACAAAACACAAGACAGAACACAGAAGGTATAAGCAGGGATAAACTAGGGGAAAGAAAAGGTGCTGTTCTATGACTGCTCATCAAATATCATACTAGTAACTAACTGCTCCAAGCTCTTGGCTACCTGCTCTTCACTATACCCTTTCTCTAATTCAATTCCCTTAATCAAGAAGGAATCAGTGCCCCTGTACAGGTCATTGGTAAGGCCACACTTGGAGTATTATGTTCAGTTTTGGAGACTATACCTTATGAGGGATATGAAGACTTGAAATGGTTCAGAGGAAGGTGACCAAGATAATATGGGGCTTGTGCCAGAAGGCATATGAGAAATGGCTTGAAGACCTAAATATATACTGTATACTCTAGATAAGAGGAGAGATGGAGAGGACCTGATACAGACCTTTAAATATTTAAAGGATATTAATGAGCAAACTAACCTTTTTTCAAAGTTGGTGAAGCTCTAGATCTAGAGGACATGAACTGAAGCGACAAGGAGGTAAACTTAAAAGCAACATCAGGAAATACTTTTTCATGGAAAGGGTGATAGATGCCTGGAATACCCTCCCAAAGGAGGTAGGAGCAAAAACAGCGACAGATTCCAAAAAGGCTTGGGAAAGACGCACACACTTTTGCTGATGCCCCCCACCGCTGTTGGCACCCTCTACTATACTTAAGGTGACGCTGGTGGCTCTTTTACTGTATGACCCCCAAACCTACCTCTCTATACATCTTCCTACTACTTATTTCAATAGTGCTACTAGGCATTCCCCATCACAAAGAAAAAAAAATCTACCTTTATTGTAAACAGTGCAAAACATTAGACTTTACCTCTCTTGGAGCCAGAGCACACTCTCCTTGGAGCTGTAGGAGCAAAAGAGGCAGGGGACAGCAGCAGGGGACATGAGGCACTCCTGTAGGAAGACCCCCCCCCCCCTCCCTTCATACCAGAGAAAGCAGCATGGCAATGGGAGGAAGGGCAGAAAATCTCCCCTGCTACACTTGTCAGATGAATTAACTTGAGAGGAGCAATGTCCCCCTACCTATCAAGGAGATGAAGCAAGGAAGAACTGACAAAGGTGAAACCCTGCTGGATCCAGCAGAGCTGCATCAGAGAGAGCCGGGGAAGCTCTATCGTTAGACAGGGTGAGGTAGAAACCTTTGGGCGGGAGGCGCAAGTGTCCCCAAAACACCCCTGCAGCAGCTGTCTCGCTTCATTCCTGGCCAACAAGCAGCGGCACTGGCAGTATCTTCTCTAGAGCCAACCCTTGTGCCTCTACCTGCCAGCCCACCCCACCTGCAGCCATTGCCACCTCATCTTCCCAAGTCTGTGGCCACAGCAGAGATAAATGAAACAAATGTGGGGCATTTGAGATTCCAGTGCCCTTGGAAAACTTGGCTGGTTCAATCCCCTCCAAGACAAAAGGTATAATTAGTGGGGGAATGAGAACATAAGATATGCCATGTTGGTTCAGACCAAGGATTCATCAACCCCAGTATCCTGTTTTTTAACAGTGGCTATTTCAGGTCTCAAATTCCTGTTGGGCTCACATAGATATACACATTCCATGCTGCAGTCCCAGGGGTAAGCAGTGGATTTCCCGAATCATCTTTAATAATGGTTTATGGACTTCTGTAGGAACTCATCCAAACCAGTTTTTAAACCCAGCTACATTAAAAGCTTTTACTACATGAATTCAGGAGTTTGATTACATGCTAAGTGAAAAATTATTTTCCCCAATTAGTCTTAAAGGTGCCACATTGTGGCTTCATTGCACATCCCCTTGTCTTTCTAGTTTTTGAAGGAGTAAACTACTTTGTAGAGGAGTAGCCTAATGGTTAGAGTACTGGCATGGTAATGAAAGAAACCCAGGTTCAAGTACCACTAGCACACCTTGTAACCTTGAGCAAGTCACTTAACCCTCCATTGCCTCAAAAGAAAGACTGGCAATCTACTTCCAGTCACACTGCCAAGAAAACCCAGGAGCTGCTGGGTCACCAGGAGTCAGCCTTGCATTGCACATTTATCCGTTCCACACCATTCATTATTTTATAGGCCTCTATCATATCTCTCCTCAGTCATCTCTTTTCCAAGTTGGAGCCCTAACCTTTTAAGCCTTTCCTCATAGGGATATCTTTCCATCCCCTGTACCATTTTGGTTGTTCTATGTACCTATCCAATTCTGCTATATCCTTTTTAAGATATGGAGATCATCATTGCACACAATATTCAAAGTGTGGTCCTTATGATTCCTAGCATTCTATTTGCTTTCTTGGCCATGGCTGCACACTGGGCAGAGAGTTTCAATGTACTATCCATGATGACACCCAGATCCTTTTTTTGAATGGTGATTCCTAATGTGGAGCCTTGCATTATGTAACTGTAGTTTGGTTGTTCTTCCCCAAGGGGGTTATTCTGAGACACGAATAGCGGGGATGGACGTCCCAATGGAACGTCCATCTCCACTATTCGTGCGGGGAAGTTAGTCGGGGGGTGGGGAAAAGGCAACACTGGGGGTGGAGAGTGGGCGGTTGCCTGCCCTGGACGTACAGGGCCAATTCTAATGTACTTCCAGGCCTAGTGAAATGGCCGGAGAAGTTATTCTAGCTCCGAGGTGGAATAACCTCCCTGGTCGGGGGGGGGGGGGGCTAGGGTTTATTCCCCATAGCCTGACCCTGGCCTTAAGAGGCCAAATCGGGGGTCGGGCATCAGGGAATAAACCTTTTTCTGTGGTGGCCAGCATCGTGGCTTTTAAATGGAGTCACAGTGCCATGGCAACATGATGTCATGGTGCTGCGGCTCCATTTAAAAGTCTGACTGAGCTATCCAGGCAGTGCCTGTACATGCAGGCCGGGACTGAATCACAGTCTCGGCCTGCACGTACAGGCCTGTTTGTGATTCTGGTCCCCTTTGTACATCCGGCTCAGACCACACCTTCAAAGGGGATGTATGTGCGAGACAGAATCGGGCCCCAAGTGTATAACTTTGCACTTGTCCACGTTAAATTTTATCTGCCATTTGGACACCTGGTTTCCCAATATTTTAAGGTCCTCTTGCAATTTTTCACAATCCTCTTGTGTTTTAACAACTTTGAATCATTTTGTCTCATCTGCAAATTTGATCACCTCACTTGTCCTTTCCATTTCCAGGTCATTTATAAATATGTTAAAAAGCAGCAGGCCCAGAACAAATCCCTGGGGTACTCCATGATTCACCATTCTCCACTGAGAAAATTGGCCATTTGGCCCTACTCTGTTTTTTATCTTTTAAGCAGTTTTCTCACAGGTGTTCTGCTATGAATGTACTTGAAAAAGTTTTTATTAATTGCTTTTGTTTCCATGGCAAGCTTTTTTTTTTTTTTTTTTAAATTCTTTACCTGCCTCATCAGTGCCTTGCATTTAACTTGTCAGTACTTTGTCGTTTTCAGTTTTCATCATTTAGCTCTTTTGTTCCATTTTCTGAAGGATTTTTTTCTTCGCTATTACAGCCTCTGACTTCACCTTTAAGCCCTGCTGGCTACCGTTTGGCCTTCCTTCCATCTTTCTTAAAGTATGGTATACATCTTGTCTAGGATTCCAAGATAGTATTTTAAATAATGCACAGGCTTGATGTAAACTCTTCACCTTAGATTTGCCCGTTTTTTTTTTGTTTTGTTTTTTCTTAATCATTTTCCTCATAGTCTCCTTTTTGAAAGTTAAATGCTAGCTCAGTTGGTTTCCTTGATAGCTATCCCATTTATTAAATCAAATGTGATCATGTTATGATTGCTATTGCCAAGTGGCCCCAACACCATCTCCTCTAGCTTTCCACTAAGAACTAGATCTAAACTAGCTTCCCCTTTAGTCTGTTCCTGAACCAGCTGCTCCATGAAGCAGTCGTTTATTTCATTTAGAAATTTTATCTCCCTAGCATGGCCTGATGTAACATTGACCCACTTGTTAATGGGGTAATTGAAATCTCCCATTATTACTGTGTTGAAACTTTGCAAGCTTCCCTAATTTATTTTAGCATTTCATTCTCTGTCTTCACTCTGGCCAGGTGAGTTGATAGTACATCTTATTTTTTAGACTTCTAGAATTTGCACACAGGCATTTCAAAGTTTGTTTTTTTGTTCATAGTAACAGTGTGGCTATTGGATGACAGGGATAATTTGGAATCTTTCAACTTTGTCTGGTTTTTACTTAAAGGCACCTGCGTTACTTTCACCTTTTTTGGAACCTCTCTATTGGGATGCCCTAATTTTCCTGTTTTGCTAGTATCCTTCAAAAATACATTATTCCGAACCATGAGCTCTTAGGCAACTGCCTGCTTTTCTCCATTTTCTAGTTTTTAAAAAGTTAATGCCAGCAGCCTGGTTCCATCCTGATTAAGGTGGAGCCAATCTTTTCGGAAAAGCCCCTCCCCCTATCCCCAGAATTTTGCCCATTTCCCAACAAATATATAACCCTCTTCCTTGCACCATCGCCTCATCCACGCATTGAAACTCCAGAGCTCTGCCTGCCTCTTGGGTCCTGCACGTGGAACGTAAAACATTTCCGAGAATGCTACCCTGGAAGTTCTGGATTTCAACTTTCCAACTGAAAGCCTAAATTTAGTTTCCAGAACCTCCCTCCCACACTAACTGAAACTGGCTTGTTATAATAAGCCCTAATTGCCTTTAATTTAAATGAAAGCAGGCTTGTTTTTGTATGTTTAACTGTTTGTAACAAAAACCCTGAATTTTAAAATGCACAGATTCTATCAGCTTTAACACAAAATTCCCTTTTCCACAAGATTTGGAGAATTTCCCAACAAGTACATACTTACAAGTGCAGATTTCTTCCCAGCATTAGCAGTCCCTCTTGGTCCCAGGCTTATTTTCTCGCTGCCACAGTCATAGACTTGGAGATATGTGGCAGCAGGAAAAGAGGGGGAAGGGGGTTCAAGGGAAAGTGCAGGGCCATATGGCAGGGAGAAGGAACAAACAAGAGATTCTGGATGAGGGAGATGGAGACAGGGAGTTGAGGGGGGTGAAGATGCTGGATTTGTGGGACAGAGGGAAGATGATGGAAACTGGGAGGCAGCATTGGAGGTGGAGGGGAGATTCTGGACATGGAAGGGCAAAAGGAGAAAGAAGGGAGTTGCTGGACATAGGGAAGTATAGGGAGAGGGGGACAGCATGGGTAAATGCTAGATATGGGGGCGGGGAGCATTTCTACATTATCCACAGAATCTCTCACAGCTATATCTGATCACAGTGGTCCATGTCATGGTAACATCACAGCTAGATGATTTCAATGCCCTGCATATTGGTCAGACCACAAAGAGTTTGCACTAGCTCCAATTAATTCAGAATTCTTTAGCACGACTGATAGAGGGTTGCAAGTACCATGACTACATCACACCTTTCCTCCAAAAACTGCACTGGCTACCAGTACCGACAGGGCCAAATTTCAAATGCCACCTCTGATTTTTAAGGCCCTCAGATGACATGGGCCAGAATACCTAATGAATAAGTTAGCCTTCTGCCCACATTTGAGCTCCTCTCATGTAGCATCCCCAACTATACCCTCAAAGGAAATCAGGTGATGTGAAACTCGCCTACTTGCCTTCTTAGGAGTAGCCCCTACACTCTAGAACTCGATCCCAGAGGAGCTATGCCTAACTGAAGACTACCGCTACTTCAGGAAATAGGTGAAAGCCTGGCTCCTCTATCTAGACTTTAATGGCTGTGATGACTGACTATCTAATAACTCACACTGCATCTGGACTAGCTTGTCACACGCTCTGTAGCTGAGACGTTTCCATTTACCTTATTCAATTGTACATACAATTGGCCCTCATTCCAGCTACCTGCTTGTCTATATGTCCTAATTGCATATGACCCTTCTGCTGCCTAATAAGATGTTTCTTCATATTGTGCTGACATTGAACATACCGAACACAAAAGGAGACAAATCAAATGTCAGAAGCCAACTTCAACTAATTTGGTAGCCTTGGAATAGTTCTTTGGACAACCATTTCACAGCTACCAAATTAGTTGAGGCTAGCTACTGCCCTTTAACTTCTTTTCTTTTGTGTTCCATATGTTCATTTATGTTTGTTTTTATAATATGCAACTTCTCTCCCTTATTTGGTTTCCATAATTACTTTTTAGAATGGAATGTATTTTATGATTTGTTGTAGTTTTTAGGTATATTAGTATATTAATGTGTGCATGTGTCTGTTTTTGGTGCTCACAGAATGATGCCAACTGCTGTAATATATTAATTGTGGAAGGCAGAATGTCAAATACCATAAATGTCATATGAATGTTGCTTACTATGGTGCATCATTTGTATTTTGCTAATATCATATCATATTTCTATTATATAAATGTTCTACTGTGCTATTTTATGTGTACATTAAAGACTTTGTATTATATGATTGAACATAGGAACAGCAGCCATCTCCACTGCTCCCTTATTGAGGTAGAGCAAGAGAGCATGCGGGCTACTCCTTCTGCTCTCCAGCTCTAGCCCAACCAGGGGCTTACCACCGGACATTTAAAAAGAGAGGTGCAATCGGGCGCACCTGTGCCTAGCGAGTCCATGCCTGAGGGCCTCGCCATAGGGCCCTTTGGCGTGGCTCTTAGGCAGGGAACTAAGGTGGGAACACCATAATCACGTCAACTTATCTCTACAACTACAGTAGAAGATTACACGAAAACACAGTAAGTTGTTCTAGCAATAAACCAACTTGCACATGATCAAATACCATTCCAGTAGCACATAGATGTTGCCTCTGAACCCAACACGTCTACATATCTACCCTATATTACTCCCACCTATTAAGGCAACTTTATATCTGTGCTAGATTTTGTGCTACCATTTCAGTTATAACTGCAATCAATCACACTTTGCTATTGTATTATCCTGCAATATCCTGTTACATTGTATACACCTGCATTCAATTACATGTTACTATCGTTCTCCTCTGCAATATTATTCCTTAAGATCTTCACCTACCAATTTAATTTATTCCGTAACACTGCACATATCCAACATAATTATCTTGTGCTTATTTGAACCACTAATTCTGTCTTTTATTACAATATTCCAATATTGCAATATCCTATACTACAATTTCTACCCTTACCCCATCTCTCACTGGCACAAACACTCATAAAGCCCATTCACCTATGCAAAATGCCCCTCTACTAGCTGAAACCCCTACTCACCACTCTGAACCACCACTATGGATATCATAAAGATATTTCTTTGCACCCTTCTCCTGTTAAACATCACCTTCTCCACTACCCTCTATTCCTCCCTCCATTCCTCCCTCCAAACAGACACATCACACCAATTTTTCATACCCATAATCCACTCCTGAAACATAATCACCCACCAACCACATAAAAATTTTAACTCGAACACCAAAATTCACAATATAAAAAGCAACACCACCCAACGCAGGCTCATATATATCCAAACACAACATTATAACCTCACCCAAAAAACTAATATTCCCCCCATACTAGTAAAGTGCATACTCATAAATGTGAGATCAATCAGAAATAAGATCCCAGTCATACTCGACATGATTAAAGATGAACACCCTCACCTACTATGTATTACAGAAACATGGATCTCAAACACAGACACTGTACAATTGAACCAATTAAACGTAGATGGATACCTCCTATTCAACTGTCCCAGAGATACAAAAAGAGGAGGAAGAGTACTCGTACTATGCAAATGCAAACTAAAACCCGCACTCAGCATATGCAGTAACATAAACAGCATGGGCATGATCAAGATAGAAAACAAAAACTTGTCCATCTGCCTAATATATAGACCACCCACCCCCAATCAAGACCATCTCGCTGCCATTCTAGAAACCGCATGCTCAACCTCACTAAGAAAAACACACATTCTACTAGACAACTTTATCCTGCTATCCCTACACAACACACAATCCACCCCATTCCTAAACTCCATGCCTGACGAGGGATACCATCAATTTGTAGCAATGCCCGCACACTCTAAAGGCAAAACATTAGATCTCATCTTCATCCCCACCCTAATCACCTCACACCCCTCTACTCACCCCCAAAAACAAATCAAGTGGTCTGACCACTATATCATAGAATTCCCCATACCAATGGAAACATACAATTCCCCTCTAATTCATGGTACTACTTTCAAAAAAAGGCTCAGACAATTCGACAAAGACAGTTTCCTAAACACCATAATCCCCCAGCTAAAACAACCCTCCTACAGCCATAAATACCGCAATAAAAAACTAAAACACAATATCAAAAGCCTCTATCAGTACAAAACCCCAAAAAAGCCAAACCTGCAAACCCACACAATTCTGGTACACAAGAGAATTAAAACTACTCAAAAATGAACTCGGGAAGAAAGAACACAAATGGCAGATAATTAAATAATCCGACAACAGAACGTCCTACATGGAAACACTTCAGAAATACAAGGAAGCCATCCTCAATAGCAAAAGAGACTATTACACCAACTTACTTATCAAATCGCTTAATCAACCGAGAGAGCTCTTTGAAATAGTCAAATCCTTAACACATACCCCAACAACAATACACATAACATCCCCACTGACCCTCATACCTTGGCCACCCACTTTTCAGATAAACTAAAAAATAATCCACAGATGAACCATCCACAACCCCCCCCCCCCCTCCCATTTGGAGTTCTTTCCACTTAATAGATCAAAAGACATTCCTAAACATAATCAACCAATATCACCACATCCCCCCCTTGACCCATGGCCAGTCAGCTGGATCAAGGCAACCAAAACAGAATTAACCCCACATCTCCTTCCCATAATAAACCAATCACTAACACAGGGATACATGCCACCTGAACTCAGACAATCCATGATCCGCCCAATTCTAAAAAACAAATCTCTAGGCAAAATGAATCCCTGTTTGTACAGGCTCATAGCAAATATCGCTTTTATATTTAAACTAATTAAAAAAGTTTTATAAACCTAATTACAGGACCCATATTCACCTCAATGCTCCTCTTGATGAGCACCAGTATGGTTTCCGCCCCCACCATGGAGTGGAAACACTCCTAACTCTCATAGACAAACTCCTTCACAGAATGGACAGCTCAAAACAAGCATTTATACTAGTATGCCTTGACATGGCATCTGCTTTTGACAATGTCAATCACAACTTACTAATCAAACATCTCAAATGCATTGGCATTACAGGAACTGTACTTCAATGGTTCAAATCTTACCTTCAAAACCACACCCAACAAGTCCAAGTTGCCTATATTGAACAAGATATCCCCCAGGGCTCTGCTCTATCTGCACTTTTATTCAACCTGTACCTCCAACCTCTATGCAACATCTTCAGAAACTTCAAAGTAGGATATCATATATACTCTGATATCATGCTTTATGTCCCCATAGATATCAACAACTCCAACCAACATACACTCCCCACATGTATCAGAGAAGTTCAATCATGGTTAAACACAATGAACCTCCAGATCAACTTCAATAAAACAGAAGTTCTCTACACCACTAGAAACTCAAACTTCAACCCCCCAACAAATCTCCCAATTCATGGAATATACCTACCCACCAGTAAAGAGGTGAAATACTTAGGAATCATCTTAGACCAAACATTCAACATGAATGCCCACATCAAACTAACCACAAAAAATATATTCTATAAATTTCGAATGCTATAACACCTAAGACCTTTACTGGACTGTCACGACTTCAGATCAGTGATCCATGCCCCATATTGACGTCTGCAAACGTCTTCTCCAAGGGTTACCAAAACCCCCCCACTAATCGGCTTCAAATAGCTCAATGTTGCTGCCAGGATCTTCTACAAATCCCCTCTGTCAGATCTTATCACCCCCATCCTACACATGCTCCACTGGCTTCCAATTTTAAGCTGAATTAAATACAAAATCCTGATGATCACCTTCAAACTGATAAACAACATCTCCCCATCATTCCTATCCACACTCATTCAGCCCTCCACAGAAACGAGAACTAAAAGAGGATGCCACATGAACACTATTAAAATCCCTCAGGACTACCATAAAACTAAGCAAACCACCAGCAATAGAGCATTCTTGTACATAGCCCCTACCCTATGGAATTCGCTTCCTGACACACTGAGATCCATTAAAGACCTCCAAACATTTAGGAAACACATCAAGACATACCTTTTCATCGAACACTATGGCAGTGACTACAACAATCACTCTACATATCCACCTTAACAACCCCTCATAACCAATTCTACCATAACCAATTCTACCTTAACATCCCCTGATAACCAATTTTACCTTCCCGCTCCCCCTTTTTCACTCCCTCCCTACCCTTTAAAAATACTCCCTCCCTTGTAACCATACAAGAGCGAAATAACTTGCATATAGTTCATCATGTACAGTACATAGTTAAATGTAAATAATATTCCCCATATATTACTACTTACCCCAGTTGTATGTAACACCATTTTTTAATTTATACTGTTGAGTTCATTGTAAACCGCCCCTGATCTCTGGAAGGGGCGATATATAAAAACTTTGAAATAAATATTAATTGTGGAAGCAGTATTCAAATAATACCATTAATGTCATATGAATGTTGCCTACTATAGTGCATCATTTGTATTTTGCTAATATTGTATCATATTTCTATTATATAAATGTTCTACTGTGCTATTTTATGTGTACATTAAAGACATTGTATAATATGATTGCTATTACTAGAATTTTTGGGCTGATACAGAAAACTAGTGCGACTTTTAAGCACAGATAACATCACTTTTAAGCACAATTACCACCACTGCCAAAAGCAGAAAAGAGACAGACGTGCACATAAACAGCACAGAAAAAACTAGCACACAATTAATGCCAAGTTTTTTAGAATTTATTTAAAATATAGGCAAATGAGCTGCACATAATAAAATGGTATGATAATATTGGCTGTGCCCAATGCAGACAAATGCGTAGAGGATTTCACCACCAGCCTTGGTGCCAATATCTCTACATCTGGTCTTGAGGTGACTTAAACATCTAGTGCGTGCCTCCCAACAGTAGCGTGTGTCCCCTGACAGTATTTTGATGGCATTGGGGGCTTTCCCTAATTCCTGGATCATCTTTGACATTTCCTCTCAGATGATACCAGGCATCGAGGAAAGCACCTGATGCCATCAAAATACTGTTGGTCGCTGTGTGCCAAGATGCTTCTGGTTCAGGACCTCCTTCTCCATGAATCTCTTGACATCCTCTTTCTCTTGGAAACCTGGCTGAAGGAGGGTGAGGACCCTCTCCTCGGCCATTGCCTTCCACCAGGTTTCTAGGAAATATCCTGGCTAGGCTGGGGAAATGCTGTCCAGGACTATCTGTGGCAGCTAGAAATGTTTCCTCTCCAGGGGAGTTTGGCAGCCTCGAAACCTGAGTTTATGTGAGGGCGGTGCAGGGATCACTGCAGGAAGCTCTTGAGTGAGTAGCCTTTCTTGAGGGAAACTGCAGAAGCTAAGAAAGGGAAATGAAACTGCAAGCAGCAGTTGAAGCTTGTTCATGGAAAAGATGAGATGTCTGAGAGATTTCTGAGTGAAAACAGGGCTGAAAGAAGTGTATTTGAAAGATGCTGAGTAAAGAAAAGGGTTGAACTGGTGATTGGTGACTATGGAGGTGTGGCTTTAATGCTCTGGAAACTGAATTTGGTGACTCTTTGGAACTTTGGGTGAGTGGCGCTGAGAGTCTTATTGAGTAAAGAATATTTCTTAAAGGAAATTCAATTCTTCTTGGAATCCTGTCTAAGGTCTGGAGAATAGAGTTTACACGTTCTGCTGGACTCTGTGCTTAGTTAATTAAGACTGACCCTTAATGGGCCTGAGAAGATAAAGCAGTCCCTAGCTGGCTCAGTTAAGGGAAGTGTGTTTGGGAGATTGCTGCATGTAGGTGTGGTTGGGTTGCAGTCCAGAGTGTGGAGGTGTGGAGTGGATGTATTCAAAGAAACAAAAGACGGTGTATCAATTATCCTTTTATTTAATTAGATAGAGAAAGTGTTATAGTTGCTGGAAAAAAACAACAATATTCATTGTTAGAGAGAGACATTTTGCCCCAACTTATAGGATAGACAGGGTTTTCTCTTGTTGATTTGTTAAAGGTAGGGAGTAGGATCCAGCGCAGAAGAGGATAGCTGAAGAACCTAGGAAGTCTTTAATCCAGTAGCAGAAGAATCCGGAGTCCTGGGCCCTTCGCAAGAAAGAGAACTGGAAGTGGTACTGGTGCACTCTACACAGAGATAAACGGGGAAAATATATTTGAACTCAAATAAAACAGATACGGGGGGGGGGGGGGACCCAAAACTCCAAAAAGGAAACTTACCTGTTAGAGGGGAAAAGTTCAAAGATTTTGAAAAGGAAAATAAGAATTCCACAGTAGGAATTGGCCTGGAAATTTTTGTGTAAACGTTTCAGCAGCAGATCTAAAGAATAACTTGACTTACCTGTTTCTTGATGTGATTGAATACACTTACCTGAATTATTGGTATGTTAATGTGAGCAAAATGTTACTGTGAGTTAAGAATATTTTGGATGGTTGCACTTTTGTACGTAATATTTTAATAAATTACACTAAAAATCCTATTCCTGAAAGCAAATGTCATCTATGTAGTCCATTATTACAAACCACTACGTAGCTACAATTAATACCTATAACATCATCTTAATAGTGGCTTATCCACTTTAGTTTATTTTCCTCTTGCCTTATAGTAAAAGGAGAGTAAGACGAGGTTAGTGAAATCTTTGTTTTCACTCGAAGAAATGGCCAGACTCCGACACTTGAGCCATCTGACTACATTTAAACATCATTGGTGCTGTTGCAAGTGAGTCTGAAGGTAACCTCTTTGGGGTAAGGGGGGGGGGCTACATAGAGTGCAGAGGTCACACACAAGGATCATACATACTATGACTGTATCATGCTACCTCTAGCACAAAAAAACTCAAAGTTCTGGCGCTGTGTATTCACTAGATACACAATGGTGTGCTACAGCAAGTGCACATAGGCCTATATTCAGAAGAGGCTAAACATATAATGTGTCTCTCCATAGATTTTTACATTTTATAGAAATAAGCACTGAGCCAAAAAACTGAATGGCTCAATCATATCCCTATATGAAAATTGTAGAGGGAGCGTGGAGTGATGACAGGAAATTGTCTGAATAGCTGTGATATTCAGCAATTACCCAGATAAGTTTTTTATTTATTTTAAAATACTTTATATACCACTCTTAATAGATATTGGAGAGGTTCTGGTGCAGTGACCACATTATACGTATATTCACTGGTCACTGTTTATATGTAAGAAGGTAGATATGTTGTGAGGAACATTTGTATGTCCAGGACATGGATAATCCCCATAATATTTTGCAAGAGGCAGAAGATACAGTATACTGGACATTTATTTATTTTATTTAGACAGTTTTGCATACCACCTTATCCTTCAATCAAAGTGGTCACAACACAATTGTGGGATACATTTAACATGAGGGGATATGAGACACATACACTAACACTTACAGGGAACATGGGCTATGGAGGGTTAAGTGACTTGCCCAAGACCACAAGGAGCACCTGTGGGACTAGAAATCCCTGTCCTTCCGGCCCAAGGTTGCTGTTCTCTAGTGGGATTTGAACCCCCGACCTTCTGGCCTGAGATAACTTGCCCCAACCACTAGGCCACTCCTCCCAGGGAGAGAGAGACAGTAGATGCTGAACGTGGACATGGAGCAGGAAGCTAGTGAGACAGAGGAGATGCTGGACTTGGAGGAGACAGAGCAGCTGCTAGACATGAAAGAAGAGGGACTAGGGAGACAGAGAGGAGACGGGGAGATGCTGGACATGGTAAGAGAAGAGAGAGAGTTGGTGAAAGACCAGGTAATGAGGGGCTTTGGAAGGGGAAATAAATGATAAACAGGACTGGATGAAGGGAAAATATAGAAAGCTATAGGCAAAGGAAGTGAAACGTGTGGGATTGAAGACTAAATGCTGAAAAGAAACTATAAAGAAGAGATCAGTGTTACAGATTGATGTGGGGGAGAAAGTGAAGACTGGAGGAAGAGAGAGAAGAAATGGCAACCCTGAAACAGAGTTAAGAGAAGACAGAGGGAAGTAGAAACCAGACCTGGGACCAACCAGATTAGAAAAATGAAATGACAGCAAGGCAGAAAAATAATTTTAATTTCCACCCAGCATCTATACGCATACACACATATATACTACCCCTAGCGACTCAGCACTGTACACACATACACTGCCCCAACCACTCTGAACACATGCACACAGCCCTAGTCAATCAGTACCGCATACACACACTACCTCTAGCCACTAAGCACCTGAACACATATCCACACAACACCCACGCACTGCCCCCAGCCACTCAGAACCCTCACATACCTACACACATGCACTGTCCCAAGCCACTGAGCACCCATACATACACATACACCCAGGGCCGGATTTGCCTATACGCCACGTACGCCGTGGCGTAGGGCCCACAGCTGGCAAGGGCCCACCGGGAATGTTTTTTGCACAGGGCCCCGCGTTTCAGGGGGCCCCGCGCAAAAAACATTCTGATACATCATTAAAATTAAAAAAAAAAAAAAAAACCTGTCGCTGCCTCTGCCGGGGCCGCCGCAGCAGAATCGAGTGTGCCGCGGGGCCCCCCCTGCCCAGCAGGGCCTGCCCTCCCCGGTATCACCTCTCTCAGCTGCCTCCCTCCAGTCACACGCGCCGGCTTTCAGAGCGCGAGGGAAGAGTTTCTCCCTCGCTGCTCTGTTAAGCCCGCGGGGGCTGATGGGAAGTCCCATCAGCCCCCGCGGGCTTAAACCGAGCAGCGAGGGAAAAACTCTTCCCTCGCGCTCTGAAAGCCGGCGCGTGTGACTGGAGGGAGGCAGCTGAGAGAGGTGATACCGGGGAGGGCAGGCCCTGCTGGGCAGGGGGGGCCCCGCGGCACACTCGATTCTGCCGCGGCGGCCCCGGCCCCGGCAGAGGCAGCGACAGCTTCTTTTGTAAAAAAAAATTCGCTGGGCTGGGGTGGGCTGGGGTGGGCTGGGGGGGGTAGGACTGGTGATGGGCTGGGGGGGTTAGGAGTGGTAATGGCTGTGGGCTGTTGGGGGGGTTAGGACTGGTGATGGGCTCGGGGGGTAGGAGTGGTAATGGCTGTGGGCTGTTGGGGGGGTTAGGAGTGGTGATGGGCTGGGGGGTTAGGAGTGGTGATGGGCTGTGGGCTGCTGGGGGGGTTAGGACTGGTGATGGGCTGGGGGGGTTAGGAGTGGTAATGGCTGTGGGCTGTTGGGGGGGTTAGGACTGGTGATGGGCTGGGGGGGTTAGGAGTGGTAATGGCTGTGGGCTGTTGGGGGGGTTAGGACTGGTAATGGGCTATGGGGGGGTTAGGAGTGGTGATGGGCTATGGGGGGGCTATGGGCTTTGGGGGAGCTAAGTCTATATGGGCTGATGGGATTAGGACTGGAAGTGGGTTGATGGGGGCTTAGGACTGGTAAAGGCCTATGTGGGGGGCTAAAACTAAAAATTGGGTTATGGGGATTAGGACTGGAAATGGGCTGGTGGGATTAGGACTGGTAGTGGGCTATGGGGGGCTAGGACTGGAAATGGGTTGGGGGGGATGCTAGGACTGGAAATGGGCTGGGGGATTAAGACTTGAGGTGGTCTGATGGAGTTAGGACTGGAAATGGGCTGTGGGCTGTTGGGGGGGGTTAGGACTGGTAATGGGCTATGGGGGGCTAGGACAGGAAATGGGCTGATGGGAAGGGGTTAGGACTTGAGGTGGGCTGATGGGGTTAGGACTGGTAATGGACTGTGGGCTGATGGGGGGATTAGGACTGGCAGTGGGCTATGGGGGGGTTAAGACTGGTAATGGGCTGTTGGCTGATGGGGGCTGTCTGGTAATGGGCTATGGGGGGTTAGGACTGATAATGGACTATGGGGGGGGGGCTAGGACAGGAAATGGGCTGATGGGGAGGGGTTAGGACTTGAGGTGGGCTGATGGGGTTAGGACTGGTAATGGACTGTGGGCTGATGGGGGGGGTTAGGACTGGCAATGGGCTATGGGGGGCTGACTGGAAATGGGTTGATGGGGGTTAGGACTGGAAGTGGGCTGATGGGGGGTTAGGACTGGTAATGGGTTATAGGGGGGGCTTAAACTGAAAATGGGGTGATGGGGGGTTAGGACTGGTATTGGGTTGGGGGGTTGCTAGGACTGGAAATGGGCTGATGGGTGGCTAGGACTGGAAATGGGCTGATGCAGGGACTAGAAGGGAATGGATGCTGGGTGAGGCTGGAACTAGAAGGGAGCTGATGTTGCGGGAGGATTAGAATGGGATGGGGCTGGAAGAGTAAAATGGAGAAGGGAAAAATATTTTGTGTGGGAGGGATAAAAAATCTACAATTGGCCGGGTATTGGGAGAGTAAGTGGGGATTGAGGATGGAGGGGTAAAATTTGAGTGGATGAAATAGGAATGAGGAAAGAGCAAAAGGAGAAAGATTAGTATGTTAAAGCAGATGTAGAGAGAGAATGGAAAAAACTAGAAGAGAGAAGAAAGGACAAATGGACAGCAGACGATGGAGGGTTAGCAGAAGACACGAAGAAACCAGAAGAAAGTGGCTGGAGCAATTGCAGCTGAAAAAAATGCACAAAAGGTAGAAAAATATCTCTTTATTTTGAATTTATTAATTGGAATATGTCAGCTCTGGTAAATGTGCATCATTAACGTCTGCGCTTTGTTTAGTACAAGAGCAAATTAATGTATAGTTTTATTTCTACAGTGTTGTACATTCCAAGTTTGGCTTTTGGGATTCCCAGTTTAATTATTGTCTTCCTGTTTCTAAAATGTGATTCCTTGTTTGGTGATGGTCTATGTTCTGCATGTGTAACTGAGCTGAGGTGTTCTGTTTATATAATTCCTATTTGACATTGCCACTTGTTCTCTTTCCCCAGTAGGTCATGTATTGTTGTTCTCTGAAATGTATTGGTTTAATATTTGCAGTGTTGCCTTTTGATTGGTAGAGTATGGTGCTTTGTGAGTCCTGGTAGTGCTGTTAGGATACGGCGGGTTTGCTATGGGTTCTAAATGGGCAGTGTTTGTAGTAGTTCCTAATGTGTCTGGCAGTTGGCACTGGATTATAGTAATGTAGAAATCTTTTAGTCTTTCTTTATCCATACACTCATTAAGAGGCACGTTTACTAAAAGTTAGTATATGGTAACATTATGCAAATATTTATGCAAATGAGGCCCCTTATGCAAATGAGGCCCACACCCCCCTTGGGCCGCCCCTGCTGGGGGCCCACAATTTTTGTTGGCGTAGGGCCTCACTCAAGGTAAATCCGGCCCTGCATACACCCACACTCTGCCCCTTCCATTCAGCACCCACAGACACACATACACACACACACACACACACATACACTGCTGCCAGCTACTTAACCACCCCCTCCCCCCCATGCATACGCCTATCTACATGGATTGAGCTGGTGCAGGGCTTACCTAGCAGCCATCCATTGGTGATTTTGTTTGCTCTCAAGCCTCTCATAGAAACTAGAATGGGTCAGGAACCTGGAAACTTTGGAAACATATCACTTACCTCCCCTGTATGTTGCAGTACACCTGCATGTTTAGTAAATGGCATGCCTTCATGTTGCAGACCCCAGTACTAATAGGAATCTGGCCACCTCATGGAATTGGATCATGGTTTGCTGCCTCTGCTACAAACTCTGGGGAAAAGCTAGATATTCTTCAGTGTAGGTTATAGAGAGGCCCTCAGGAACTGGGAGATGCACTCTGATACAGCTGACTGGCTGAGATCTGAAAACATGGTCAATACAGATTGGAAACTGCCAGTGACTAGGAAGGCAACTACCAAGGTGACCTTGAGGTGGATGGCCATGAGCTGGCTCTTCTATGTGGTGGAAGCAGTCCAAACAAGGAAGGGCAAAAACCATTTGCAAAAATAGTGCAGAAAACAAGTCCAGAGCAAGTAGTGTTCAAGGAACTCTATTGTAGACACGGAGGAACAAAACCTGACATGACTGTGTTTCAACGTGGCCTTCATCGAGGGCTACAGACTGTATGGAAATAATAAATAGAACAATAAAATAAAAGTATACACAAATATAAATATAAAATCATTATAAAATAAAGTCAGAACAGACAAACGAAGATAAAAGCTATTTAACACAGATATAAAAATATATGTAATTAAGAAATTATACAAAACTAGTGCGATAAATATTGACCTTAAAATTGTAATAAACATAAAATTATAAATGACCAACTATATTGGGTGTATTTGCGAATTTTACTATGGAGTAATGCATTGTAGCGTAGAGGAGTACTAGGACTTACTAAGCAGCATGATTGAAACACGAACTATATGGTCTGCAATTCCTGGAGTGAAGAAATCTAACAAAGATACGAAAGACGAAAATAAAAAGGATAATGATAATGAGAGCAACATATTACAAGACCCATGCTTGCTGGAGAGTATAGAGAGATGTGACATCTGTTATATCTGTTACCCATCACGTATAAATTCTCATGCCCAAAATAATGGTAAGGATTGGTACTTACAGCACCCAAAAACTGGAGAACATTGGGCCGATGGAGTCCATAAAACATATGCCACTATAGTATTACTAAAATTATAAGATATTAAATAAATAAAAAAGGAGAAAATTATAATCTAAGAGTAATAGATAAGATCAAACGAAGGGGGAAAGCGTAGTTACTCTCCTGTAACAGATGTTCTCCAGGAGCAGCAGGAATCAGTCCTCACATATGGGTGACGTCGGCGCCGACGGAGCCCTCGTGGAGCAATTTTCCCCAGCTTTCAAAGAAAGCCTTTGGGAATTGCAGCGCGCATGCGCGGTCCCCTTCCCGCCCAAGGGTGCCATCTTAGCCAGTCAGATGACATAGCTAAAAGACAGCATAAAAATTTGCAAAAAAACTAAAGCAGATGATTGCAACTCCAAGGGGAGGAGGGAGGGTTGTGAGGACTGATTCCTGCTGCTCCTGGAGAACACCTGTTACAGGTGAGTAACTACGCTTTCTCCAGGACCAAGCAGGAAGTCAGTCCTCACATATGGGACTCCCAAGCTTAAGGCTACCGGAGACCCTAAGCACAAAAAATGAGCTCCCTCTAGCTCAGCAGTACAGGAGGAAGGAATCTTCACTGAATTATTACCCACCGGTAGCCCCCATCCGGGATGGAGGGTAGGAGTTGCTCAAACCTCGAAGAGATTTCGGAGGACTGCCTGTCCGAAAGCACTGTCCCTGCGGGACTCCCTCTCGAGGCAGTAATGGACTGCAAAAGTCTGGCTCGAAGACCAAGTAGCGGCCCGGCAGATGTCTGCCAATGGAACAGAGCGGAGGTAAGCCACTGACGTAGCCTTCGCCCGAACACAATGAGCCGTGACTCGACTTTCTAACGAGAGTCCGGCTGCCCCATAAGCCCAAGCGATACAGTCAGCAACCCAGATGGACAGAGTACGCTTGGAGACAGGGAGCCCCAATTTATTGGGGTCAAAAGACACAAAAAGCTGAGCAGCTTTACGGTGCTCCTGCGTACGGTCAAGGTAGAAGTTCAATGCCCTTCTACAGTCCAGGGTATGCAGGACCATTTCAGCTCGGCTGGAGTGTGGCCTGGGAAAGAAGGTCGGAAGTACCACCTCCTGATTGATGTGAAAAGGGGAGACCACCTTTGGAAGAAATTTAGGGTGAGTCCGTAGGACTACCCTATTTTTGTAGAACCGAGTGTAAGGGGGATCAGACACGAGGGCCTGCAATTCACTTACGCGTCTAGCGGAAGTGAGGGCTATCAGGAATAAGGTTTTCCAAGAAAGAAAACGGAGAGAACAGGTAGCCATAGGTTCAAAAGGCGGACAGGTGATCCGCTGCAAAACCACATTCAGATCCCAGTCAGGTGCTGGCGGGCGCAGAGGTGGTTTAAGTAGAAGGAGACCTCGGAGAAACCTTGCCACGAGAGGGTCGCTGGAAAGAGGTCTGCCGTCCACCGGCACATGATGTGCTGAAAGAGCACTGAGGTGAACTTTGACGGAGTTGGACTTAAGTCCCAGATTAGAGAGGTAGAGCAAGTACTGCAAGATCACCGACACCGAGCAGGAGAAGGGATCCTGAGACTGCTGGGCACACCAAGCGGAAAAGCGACGCCATTTAAGGGCGTAGCATTTGCGGGTAGAAGGTCGCCGGGAAGCTAGGATGACCTCTTCTACCTCTGCCGGCAGTAGAAGGGGAGCAAGGACTACCCTTTCAGCAGCCAGGCCATCAGATGTAGAGATCTGAGGTTGGGGTGTAGTAGGGACCCCTGATCCTGTGTTAGGAGATCTGGTTGAAACCCCAGAGAGAACGGATCCTCCACCGCTAGTTGCAGCAGGAGTGGAAACCACGGCTGTCTGGGCCACCGAGGAGCTATCAGGATCATGGAAGCTTTGTCTCGGAGAACCTTGAAAAGAGTTCGAGAGATTAACGGTATGGGAGGAAAGGCATAGAGAAGGCTTTTCGACCATGAGAGCAGAAAAGCATCCGCCGCTACTCGAAGGGGATGCGGCTGCCGAGAGCAGAAGCGAGGAAGTTGCCGGTTGAGAGGACTGGCAAAGAGATCCATCGTGGGGAGGCCCCACTTCAGAAAAAGTTTCTGAACTACCAAGGGATCCAGTCGCCACTCGTGCGGCTGGAGGATTCTGCTGAGTTTGTCCGCCAGGCAATTTTCTTGGCCTGGGAGATAAACTGCCTTGAGAAGAATGCCGTGGCTGACGGCCCAAGAGCAGAGCCTCTGTGCTTCTCGACAGAGAAGGAAGGAGCCCGTGCCCCCCTGTTTGTTCACGTAGAACATGGCAACTTGATTGTCCGTCTGGACAAGGACGGACCGGTGAGAAGTCAGGTGGGAGAAAGCCTTGAGAGCCAGACGGATCGCTCTGAGCTCCAGGAAGTTGATCTGCTGCGCAGACTCCCACGTGGTCCAGAGACCTTGAGTATATGCCCCTTGGCAATGCGCTCCCCATCCTAGGAGAGAAGCATCGGTCGTCAGCACTTGAGCCGGCGGAGGAGACTGAAAAGGCATTCCGAGTACCAGGTTCGGCCGATGAAGCCACCACTGTAGAGAAGAGGCCAGCGGGCCGGAGATCCGCACTAAGTCGGCTAGGCCGCCCGTGGCCTGTTGCCACTGCTTGCAAAGGCACCACTGAGCAGGCCGCATATTCAGGCGGGCATTGGGGGTCACGTGGACGGTGGAAGCCATATGGCCGAGTAGTCTCAGGAAGCGCCTGGCCGAGACCAGGGACTGGCTGCGAAAACGGCCGGCTAGGTCCATGAGCCGTTGAGCCCTGTCGAGAGGCAGGAAAGCTCGCGCCTGAAGAGTGTGCAATCTTGCGCCGATGAACTCGAGATCTTGCGAGGGGAGCAAAGTGGACTTTGCGAAGTTTATGACAAAGCCCAAGTACTGAAGAAGAGTCACAGTGCGGTGTGTGGCTTTTGTGACTTCTGGAGAGGACGATGCTCTGATGAGCCAGTCGTCGAGGTACGGAAAGACATAGAGGCCGTGAAGCCGGAGATAAGCCGCCACCACCGCGAGACATTTTGTGAAGACTCGTGGTGCGGAGGATAGGCCAAAGGGCAGTACTCTGTACTGGTAATGATTTCCTGCCACCACAAACCTTAGGTATTGGCGGTGGCTTGGGTGGATGAGGATGTGCGTGTAGGCATCCTTTAGATCCAAGGAGCATAGCCAATCTCCCTGCTGGAGGTAGGGCAGAAGGATTCCAAGGGTAAGCATCTTGAACTTTTCCCTCACGAGGAACTTGTTGAGGTTGCGCAAGTCCAGGATGGGTCTGAGGCCTCCCGTTCTTTTTGGTATTAGGAAATACCTGGAATAGAAGCCTTGACCCCTCAGGTGGTGGGGCACCGGTTCCACAGCCTGTTCCTGAAGAAGACTTGCTAACTCCTGAAGGAGTAAGTCCCTGTGCAGAGGGAGTCGTGGAGGCTCTCCCGGGAAATAGGAAGGAGGGACCTGGTGAAAGTGGAAAAGATAGCCTTCTCTCACAACATGAAGCACCCAGGCATCTGATGTGATGTTGGACCACCTGTGGGCAAAGTGGACCAGCCGGCCTCCTGTGCTGGGAGGAACCAGCTGAGGGGGAGAGGCTATGCCGATGAAGTCAAAAACCCCCACCCTGCTGAGCAGGGGCCGGTGGTGCAGGCTTGGGGGCTTGCTGCCTACGGGACCCGTTACCCCGTCCCTTGGCCTGCTGACCCTGTTGGGGAGCTGCGGAGGCCTGATATTGAGGGTAGTGTTTATAGGCAGCCGCCTTTCTCGGGTAAAAGGACTTCTTTCCCGAGCCCTTCTTCTTCTGGGAAGGGGCAGAGGTCTTCCTAGAGAGCCTAGTTCTGGTGAGAGTCTCCGTCTCGATTTGTGCAGCCTTCTCAGCCATGGGCTTGCCAAAGAGGTTCTCACCTCGGCAGGGGACATCGATCAACTTGTCCTGCACCCAGGGTTCAAGGTCAGACGACTGAAGCCAAGCCTGTCGGTGGGCACCGATGCCGGCTGCGGCCACTCGAGCCGATGCTTCAAAGCCATCATAGGCTGCTCGAGAAATGAATTTGGAGCATTCCCGAATACCAGTGGACAAGGCTAGGAACCTCCGCAAAGGTTCCTCGGACAGCCCAGCAGAGAATCCGGCTATCTCTTTAGCCAGGTCTCTAAGGTACATGCCCATGTAGAGCTGGTAGGTCTGGACCCGACAAGCAAGCATAGAGCCCTGGAAACACTTCTTACCGAGGCCATCCAGGTTGCGGGCCTCCCTGCCAGGAGGCACCGAGGAGTGCATCTTCTGGCTCTTAAGCCTATGCATGGCCGATTCCACCACCATGGAATGGTGCGGTAGCTGTGCTTTTTGGAAGCCAGGGCTCTTGCGGACTCGATAGATGGAATCGACCCGCTTGCTTAATACCGGCGACGATGCCGGACTCTCCCACATGCGGAAGAGTAGTCGTTCCAGCATGGGAGGAACCGGTACAGTAAAGTGCTCCCTGGCGGGAGAGTCGTACTGAAGGGCGTCGAGCTCTTCGGCTCGAGGCTCCTCCTCGGGATCTGCAGGGAAGGGCCAAAGCCTTGGCCATATCCCTGACGAAGTCCGAGAACCGGGCATCCTCCGGGGGGGACTGTTTCCGAGGTTCGGACTCAGGGGAGTCCGAGGGGACACACCGAGTCCGAAAAGAATCAGGTGACTCTTCCACTTCAGACTCCCAGGCTGACTCCGAGGAGGAATCGGTGGGGTCGGTTCGGGCGGGCGGAGGCGTCGGCCGCCCCGACGCCGAGGGAGTCGGCGTCGACGACCTCTGTCCCGAATGGGAGGCCGAGGGTGACCTCGACCGAGGATCGACTCGAGCCCGCATGGACTCGAGGATCGGCTCGGTCTCCGGGGTCGACTTAGACGTCGACGTCCCGGCGGTCGGGGCAGAGGCGCCAGCGAGGCTAGCGATCAGTGCCCGCTGCTGGTCCATGAAGGCAGATAGTCTGCTCTCCAAGGCCGTCAACCTGAGTCCGACCTCAGGTGACCCAGCAGCCCCCGACTCGGGCCCCGACGGCGTCGGGCCCGACGTCGGACCCCTCGGAGGCGAGTCCAGGAGGACTACAGGACTTACCCGAGCAGGCAACTCCGATTCCAAACGAGGTCGCTTCGGGAGACGTTCCTTCTCCAAAGACCCGGGACGGCTATCGGGGCTATGCGACCTGGCCCTCGCGGAACCAGGAGCGTCCACCGACGCCACCCTCGTGGGTTTCGCCTTCCGATGATGATCCCCGGAGGGAGAACCTCTGTCGGAGGAACTCCGGCGATGCTCAGAGCTGGAGCCTCTGGACGCCGAGGCCTCCGACGAGGTCCGGGTACGGGTGGGATCTGCGAAGATTCTTTCCCGCTGATGCCGCCGACTCCGTAAAGCTTTGGAGGACATTTTGCTGCAGGCCCCACAGATCAGTTCCTCGTGATCTGGGCCAAGGCAGCGGAGGCAATTATCGTGTGTGTCAGTGAGTGACATATTTCTGTTACACTGAACACACCTTTTGAAACCACTGGCAGCCATCGGGGGAAAAAGGGCCCCTGCAAGGTCAAAGGACCGGGCTGCCAGCGAAAAACCGAAAAACGAAACTGACAAGAAAAATCAGAAAAACCGAAAAATAAGAGAAGGACTCGCAACGGCGTCGCGAGTCCGGGCAGGAAAGAGACCGGCGTCGAACCGAAGAAAAAAGAGAAATAAATGACGAAAAATCAACTTTTTCTGTGGGGACAAGAAGACCACGTCTGTAGGGCTCCGCGGAAAAAAGAAGACTGGCTAAGATGGCACCCTTGGGCGGGAAGGGGACCGCGCATGCGCGCTGCAATTCCCAAAGGCTTTCTTTGAAAGCTGGGGAAAATTGCTCCGCGAGGGCTCCGTCGGCGCCGACGTCACCCATATGTGAGGACTGACTTCCTGCTTGGTCCTGGAGAAACACAGTTTTATGCTGTGCTCCTAGTGTCTGAAAATTAAAAGGCCTATCTTATTTAATAAAAACTGCATAAAAATAAGCATGTACAATCATCTAAAAGATGGTATGTGAAACAGGATGAGTGCCTAATGGGTTCATAATCTAGTTGCATTTAAAATATGGAATAAAACAGCTCATTGCAAGAATATGCAGTGCTTGTAATATGAGCACCCGAGATGTGTTAACATTTTATAATGAGGGATTAAGTTTAAGGGGTATGCGAATTGAAAACAGAGGATTACTCCATCAGCCCCACTGGTCAACAAATTATTACAAAAGTCATGTTACTGAAATAAAAAAGTCATTTCTTATCAATTTTTATATGCTGAACACGAATATGACAGTGAAATTGCAAAGTTGGCTCTAGTTTTTTTTGTAATCTATAAGAATTAATGTTTACTACTGACATGCATTTTGTGATGTAAACATAATAGGACTTCAGTTAATACCTGTAAAAAAAACCAAGTCATAGACTACTTCTTAGATTTTTTCGCCTGTCTCTTGTACAGCTGTTCGGGAGCTTCTCAGGGGAGTGTCCAGCAGTAGTTAGCCAGCATTGTAGTGGACCATTTTCCCTGGTATCTTTGCCTCCATCGTTACGATATCCTGGTGAAAACGTTCGACCTGTTCATCACTAACCATACCACAGTTGTCAGGAAAGAAATCGAGATGGGAATCAAGGAAATGGATCTTTAGAGACATATTGCAGCCAAGTTTCTGATACTGCATCAGTATGTCTTCTACTAGTTCCTTGTAGTTTTCTGCCCTAACATGCCCGAGAAAGTTCGTTGACACTAGGCAAAAAGCATTCCATGCTTGTTTCGCATCACCCTGCAGCAAGTTGTTGAAATGGTCATCTTTGAAGAGCTCTCGAATCTGAGGACCCTCAAAAACTCCCTCTTTAATCTTTCCTTCACTGAGTCGAGGGAATTTTTCATGCAGGTATCGGAAAGCTGGTGAAGTGCGGTTCATGGCTTTCATGAAATTTTTCATCAAACCTAGTTTGATGTGAAGGGGTGGTAGCAGGATTTTGTGAGCCTCAACCAGAGCTGGGTGCTGGATATTCTTCTCTCCAACTGTTACATTTTGTCTGCGATTCCATTCCTTCTGCAAGTAGTGCCAATCCCTTGCTCGGCTATCCCACTCACATAAGAAACACATGTATTTTATATATCCCTGCTGCAGTCCCATTAAAAGGGCAACTACCTTCAAGTCACCACAGAGGTGCCAGCTGTACTTGTTATAGTTAATGGAAGTCAGTAGATGTTTTAAGTTATCGTATGTCTCTTTCATGTGGATGGCATGCGCTACTGGAATAGATGGAAGACGGTTTCCATTGTTCAAAAGCACAGCCTTCAGACTCAGTTTCGAAGAGTCTATAAATAGTCTCCAGTCTTGTGGGTCATGAGTGATTTTTAAGGCATTCATGAGGCTTTCAATATCGGAACAGAATACCAGATTACTTTCCTTTCTGAAGAAAGGCTCCAACTGCTGGTGGTGCTTTCCATATGGAGTAATGTTGATATCTTCTTATAAGATTCCATTGTTAAAGTCTTGATCCTAGCAATTCTGCCTTGTTCTTGGATAAGTTCAAATCACGAACCAGGTCATTTAGTTCTTCCTGTGTTATTCTGTGTGGAGTTGATAATGCATCCCAGTGAAAATCTGGGTCACTGCATGCTGACGGACCAGGAGAAGAACAGGTCGGCTCACCCTTGTCCTCATCAGATGAATCAAGTGAATTTTCTGATGGAGGTTCTGGAATAGGAAGTCCCTCACCATGTGGAACTGGTCTCAATGCAGATGGAATGTTTGGGTAGACTATGCTCGACTTCTTTTGCTTTGTTATTCCGTTGGAAAGAGGAGGAACCAAGCAGAAGTAACAGTCACTTATGTGGTTGCTTGGCTCTCTCCACACTATGGGGACTGCAAATGGCATTGATGGTCTTTTGCAATTCAACCACTGTGAAAGCTGTGTTGTACATGTAGCGCAGCATATAGGCGGGACCCAAGGCTTGTCTTGGTCACCAATCTTGCATCCGAAGTAAAGATGATATGCCTTCTTCAGTTGAGAAGTGATACTTTTCTTCTGGTTGGCAAATGTCACTTCCCCACAAATGTAGCAGAAATTGTCAACGGTATTAATGCACTTTCGTGGCATTACTGTTCTGTATTGTACCTAAATGGCTAAAATTATATGATTAATAAAAGTTACATGTAACAGTAGCTTAAACTGTCTCGCACACAGTCTGAAATATTTAAAATGCTCAATCTTTCCGAATGAGTATAGTACACTGCTGACGTCAGATGGCTTCAGCAGCCATCTGGCAGTAGTATTGCATTGCATCAGAAAATGATGCAATCGGGAGAGTGCTTTGATCGGGGGAACAGACGCGGCTGGAGATCTTCTTCGCCGCGGGAGCAGCTAGCAGGTGCCTGGACGTTTTTACTATCGGGCAGGCACAAGGAGGGTGGTCCCGGCTGTGGAGGACCCCTCCCCCTGCCTCTACTTAATCTGGCAGCTACAGGTGACTGTTGAGAGTGCTTTGATCGGGGGAACAGACGCGGCTGGAGATCTTCTTCGCCGTGGGAGCGGCTAGCAGGTGCCTGGACGTTTTTACTATCGGGCAGGCACAAGGAGGGCGGTCCCGGCTGTGGAGGACCCCTCCCCCTACCTCTACTTAATCCGACAGCTCCATTATGCGGCCGCGTGTATAAGGGGTGTGTATAAGGGGTGTGTATAAGGGGCGTGGTTCAAGGGGCAGATCATGCCCCTTTTGCGCCCCTTCGGTGCTTCTGAGGAGCTGAAGTCTTGGTGCTGTGATCTATTGCCATGGGGAAACGGAAAGCAAAGTCAACTGCCAAGTCTGATGTTAAGACACAGGGAGGTAAGACAGTGGGCCCCATGGATAAGCATCTGACTTCCCTGCTACCTGCCGTATCGTCTCCGGAAGGGGCTTCGTTAAGTTCTCATTCACGGACACCACCGCAGCTCCCTCTACCTCCTTTTTCATCTATGCTATTAGATTTGTCCCCTGAAGGGGTTCCCCCAATTCCGCACCCTGTCTCTCCGACATGCTGTAAAGGGATGGCTGTTACTCCATTGACTGGGGAAGTGACACTTAAGGATATATGGTCTGCCATACATAATATTGATGCACGTTTAACCTCTACGGTATCTTCTCTCTTGTCAGTTTACTCATGATGTAGTTGATAAACTGCAACATAATGAAAAACAGATGGTTTCCTTTTCCAAGTTTGTGACCCGGACTGATTCTCTACTCCAGTCTCGTTCAGATAATGAGGTTGCTTTATTACGTGATTCTCTTTCTCTTTCTTACCGGCTGGAGGTTCTTGAAAATCAGTCTCGGGCTAAAAACTTGCGTTTTTTGAATTTTCCAATTACATATCTGTTATCTTCTGATATTTTGTTGAGGAAGTATTGTACAGAGGTTCTAAAATTACAAGGAGATTTAGATATTGTTCATATGTATTATTTGTTAGTGGGATCCTCTCCTTTAGATTAAGAACATGATCCTTCAGAGTCTCCAGATCTCTCGGTTGGACAGGATCTTACAGCTTTTTTGCAGGATTCTATGGATAACATTCCCAAACGTGCCACTCTTGTGGTAACTTTTGGGTCTAAATCCAGTAAATTGTCTGTTTTGCGTGCTTACTTTAAACGCCGAGAAATTACCTTTTGTGGTCAAAAGCTTCTAGTATTTCCGGATGTAGGCAGCGTCACCTAGGTTAGGCGTAAGCAATTCCTGGTTTTAAAACCTCGAGTGTTGGCATTGGGGGCCTCTTTTTTTTTCTCAAATTTCCTTGTCGATGTATTCTTACTTTTGAGGGTCAAACTCTAGTGTATACTGATGTTTCTCAATTGCAATTATTTTTGCAGAAAGAGGCTGTTCGAGTTTAGGGTAGTGAGATTTGCTGTTCCCCAATGTGGAGTTTTATAGCTCCTATTTCTTTTTTTGGTTTAATTTCAAATGCGCTCTTCCGTAATGTAGGTTGTGATGTGGTTTTTGGATATTGTAATCATAATGGTTTTCTTCTTTTGGTTTTCTTCAATGTAATATTGTTGTTCAGAAAATGCTAAATAAAAATTATAAAAAAAAAAAAAATGATGCAATCAACTCTGGATGAAGTGTGCATGCTGGTATTATGCAATGTGATGCCATATTACATCATTCAGGGCTTATTTGGGATGTTGTTGATGTTCTACTGGATAAATTTACACGGTGAAATGTCAAAAATGAACTACATGCAATATCTTCAAAACGAGAGCCAATAAAAAATTTTTAATGTTATATTCGTGTTCAGCTCACCAAGATACTACAGATTAGGGCCTTTTAAAGTCAGTAACGATTTCAATGTTAACCAGTGTTATTAAAGTGTTAAAAGTGAGAAGAAACACCACCACTTATCTGAAAAGCGTCTATGCCATCCACGGCTTTTCTTTCTTTTCTTCAGAAAATCGCTTTGTAATTAAGAAAAGAAAGAAAAGCCGTGGATGGCATGGACGCTTTTCAGATAAGTGGTGGTGTTTCTTCTCACTTTTAACACTTTAATAATTTGAGTAAAAGGAGCGGTTACAGCGAGGTGGTGGTATTCTTTCTACCCCCTTTTGTATATACAGCTCCGACAAAAATAATTTGTAAGCTTTACTGATGATATTTCTTTGGACTGTCTGAAATTGAACATGGCCAAGCCAGAACTCCTTATCTTTCCCCCTAACCCACTTCTCCCCTTCCTCCTTTCTCTCTTTCTGTGGATTACGCTACCATTCCCCCAGTTTCCTCAGCTCGCAACCTTGGGATCTTTTTACTCTTCTCTCTCTTTCACTGTATACATCCAGCAAGTAGCTAAAACCCCTCATTTCTTTCAACCTACTACTAATCATTTGTAAAGCGCTACAAGGCGTATACAGTGCTGTACAAAGACCTGTAGAGACAGTCCCTGCTCTATAACTTCAGTAAAATTCTTCCCTTCCTTTCTAAAAACACTACCAAGATTCTTATCCATTCTCTAAACACCTTCTGTTTAGAGCATTGCAACCTTCTCCTTGCTGGTCTTCCCTGGAATCATCTCTCTCTCCTTCAATCCATTCAAAATTCAGCCGCATGGCTAATCTTCCACCAGTGTCACTGTGCTTACTGAACCCCTCTTCTCAAGTCACTTCACTGGCTCCCTATCCATTTCTGCATCTAGTTGAAACTTCTCCTACTGACCTACAAGCACATTCATTCTGTGGCGACTCATTACCTCTCTTCTCTCATCCCTCACTGTGCCCCTCCTTGGAAACTCCACTCATCAGGCCAAATCCCTTCTATCTGTGCCCTTCTCTTCCACTGTCAACTCCAGACTTCATCCATTCCACCTTGCTGCTCCATATGCCTGGAACAAACTACCTGAGTCTGTGTGTCAGGCTCTATCTTTGGTCCTATTCAAATCCAGGCTAAGAGCCCACCTCTTCAAGGCTGTTTTTGGATCCCCATTTCTCTTATTCTCTTAATACCCATGTGTGTTATAACAGTTTCCACTAGCTTCTACCCGAATCCCGTTTGTAGTATTTGTGAGCTCTATTGAAAAGGGACTGTCTTACATTGATGTGTACAGTGCTGTGTATGACTTGTAGCACTATACAGGTCATAAGTAATAGTAGTACTAAATGTGAATGATCCCAGAGCTACCTCTTGATGTGGCATTAAGTGCACCCACTAACGGCAAAGATGATGGTGTGTGCAGGGCCGGCCTGTCTGTTTGGTGGGCTAGGTGACCACTTAGAGTGGCAATCTCTGTGCTTCGGCACACATGGTCTGCTGCCCCTCTCTCCCCCCCCCCCTCGTGCTGAAACATGCTGCACTGCTTCCGATTCCGGCAGTGGGGGGTGGGTGGCTAGGCTTGACAGTAGGCCACGTGCTTTGGCACACATGGGTTGCTACTTCTGAACCCCCCCTGAAGTTATGTCAAAGGGGAATCGGAAGCGGCAGGCCCTATGTACCAAAGTACAAGGCCTGCCCCCAAGCTGATCCGGGCTGACTCCACTGCTGAACTCTGGCAGTAGAGCAGCCCAGCATAGGGCAGTGGCATGACCGGGGCTCCTGCCTAGGGCAGCAGAAACTCTTGGGCCGGACCTGGGTGTGTACTAACTGTAGTTTGCCGTCCAAACCCATTCTTCACCCAAACCTACTATTGCTACTGCTGATCATTTGTATAGTGCTAGAAGGCATAGGCAGCGCTGTACAGACTCTTGTAAAAGATGGTCCCTGCTCAGCAGAGCTTATCATCAAGTCAAAGACAACACAACAGCTGAAGACAAGGGAACATCTAGGGGGAATGCTATGGAAACATGTAAGATCCAAAAGCAGCCTCAAAGAGGTGGTTTTCAGCTTGGATTTGAAAAAGGCCAGAGATGAAGCCTGACGGATAGAATCAGGTAGTTTATTCCAGTTATAAGGAGCAGTAAGGTGAAAGGATCAAAGTCTGGAGTTAGCAGTAGAAGAGAAAGGCACATATAGAAGCAATTTGCCAGCAGAGCGGCATTCCCAAGGAGGGGTGTAGGGAGAGATAAGAGAGGAAAGGTAGTGAGGAGCAGCAGCTGCAGAATGAATGCACTTATAGGTCAGTAGGAGACGGTTGAACTGGATACAGAAATGGATAGGGGACCATTGAGGTTGTTATAGCAAACGCTGTGAAAAGCTCTTATTCAATCACTCACCCACAGAAGGAAAACTCACAGACAGGCTGGAATGCAAACAGGAACTTTTAATGTGCGCACAGGCCCAGATAGAGAAACCAGCAATCTCCACAAAAATCTGAGCCCCGAGGGACGTCCTACAATGCCTTATATACAGTACAATTTTAAACTCATTCTATAATCCCATTTGCCACAGGTATTTCCTGTCCACCAATCAGCAGCCCCTAGGGAAGGTACCTGGGTGACCCATCCAAACCAGTGTGCTCTGGTCTGTTGATTTCTGGGCTAGGGGATATTGTGCTCAGACCAGGAATGGGGGAAGGGTGTCTACTGAAATCTTAATGTCTTCTCTTAGCAGGCTGAATACTTTATGTAAGAGCCTCATGGCTTGGGGGGAAGGGTCAGGCTGATCACTTGTGTAAGAGCCTCATGGCTGCCTCACTCCCCCCTTTTTAAGTGAGACCTCAACCGCTAGAGGCGGTTGAGGGCTGTATTACTGGAGGCAAGCCGCAGAGGGGTGTATTGGGTCAGGGCCATGACAGTGGTAATCGCCTTGCGTTCTACCAGGGTATCAAGGGTGGTGGTAATGAAGCGGTAAAGAAGGGATACAACATGGCAGAATGGCACATAGCAGTAAATAAAAAGAACCCCTACCACTGGGATTTTTAGTTCCCCTGGCCAACTGAACCACTTCATAAACCACCCAGGACCCATGGACGGGTCAGTAATATGATTAACTACATCACTTAGATCTTGGATAGAGTGTTCAATGGAAACACTTGCATCAGTGAGTTTAAACATACCCTATACCCTCTATAGCAACTCCTGCACAAACGTTTTTGTTCCGTGTGCAAAAGTTGCTGTTCTGACTGTAAAAGGTTGCAGGGCCTGCAGAGGCCTCTTTCCCTGGGATCCACCCTTATCAGCATATTAATGGCTTTTATTCTTGCTAGTGTTGAGTCATTCTGGCTGCACCCTGCCATTCCCTTTGCTTCATTAATCACTGGCACTGTAGTCTTCAGGGCATATGAGTACTTTGTATCACCAGCTTTGTTTGGCCTGTTTAACTTGTCCAGGCTTGCCCAGGCCTGTTCAATCTGTTCAGGCCTGGGCTGTCTTTTCTTAGCTGGGTCCATTTTCTGTGCACTTCTGCTCAGAGTATGGTTCCCCCTGGCTTTACTCTTGTTGTGCTGGGCACTCATTTTCTTAGCCCACATGCTTTTTCCGTGCCATCATAATGTATTACAGCCTCAGGCAAGGATGCAGCCATACTAGACATACCTATCAGCCAATTTCCCTTCATTCCCAATTTTTCTTTTTCTTTTCTTGTTTATGGGGCAAAGGTAATCCCACTAAGGGCAATGGACAAGCAACCATTTGAGACAGATATTGAGACAGATAGGGGTCATCAGAAAAGCAGCTTCTGGTACTGTTCCCTAGAGACAACATACATTGTAACATCATTTTCTTGCAGCTGGTCAATAATATTGAAAACACATAACATGAAAGTATGTCAAAAGCAGCAGTGCTTAATAATGTGATAAAGAAAGTTCTGAGAATAGTACAGCAAAAACTTGAGCTGGTGTGGGTATTGCAGTTGCTGAAGCCAAAATGGCTTGTAGATTTCAGTTACTTTCTAAGAAAACAATATTAAAAGGATAACAATACAATCATTCACAGAAGCCCCCAAAACCCCCCCCAGTCAGTCCAACAGTTCTTTTTCCTGCCTCTCAGCAGTTCCCCAGGACCTCGCAGTGTGCTTCACCTTTCTCTGAAGTTCAAGTTCTGTCTCTCTCAAAATTTGAACCTCTCATTCTCATAGGCAGACACCCTGGCTCGTTTTCAATGTGACACACTGATCCAGATAGGGACTCCTTCACACATCTCAGCGGTGGGCAGCTCTGAGTTCTCGGGATGGTCTGCTCCATCTGGACCCCGGCCACCTCCCTCCGCTGGGCTCCCTGGATTGCAATTTGGTGACATGGCTCCAGGCCCCATTCAGGAATAAAATGCTCATCTCTTTTTTTTCTTTTTTTTTTGTTTACATATTCATTAGCCAGATACATCACTTCAAATTACCTTCATCAGTTTAATGTCCATCAAAAGTCCTTCTTCTTAATATCCCACTTCATCCCTCACAACACTCCCCCATCACCTGTATCATTCCACCAATCGCATACATAGGTACTAATGTATCCTTATTATTGCTGTGTATACTGGACCTCTACATAATGTACTGCTACCAGTATATTTGGTAACAAAGTGCAAGTGTATAAACTAAAAAGATTTGTTTCTCACAGTGCTATAATATACTGTACTCCTGAAACTGAAAAACCCTCAAAACAAGGTACACTTTTTCTCTGGACCCCATTGTGTAAAATTCAAATACAGAATAACAGGTGAATTTATTCCAACATCCAATAGTATAGCATCTATGATGTTACTGTTCTGTTCATCATTTGTCAGCACAGTGCTTAACAAGGCAAAGTAATTACCTTGAATCCTACAGTTCAAAACAAACATGAAACTGATACTTTTCTATAAAAAGGTTGGTGGATACCTGGAATGCAATATCATTGTAGTATCAGAAAAATGAATACAGTTGATCAAGGCAGTTTAATGTACCAAGCAGGAAAGAATGCAATCATCAAAACAGCATTTACTGTCTGCAGAATAAAATGTCAAAGATGGCATATCATGCAGAAGTATTACTTGTTTAATTTTTTATGTGCAGTCAAAACCAAATATATGTACCAGAGATAAAATTCAGGCTTTAAAAAGACAAGTAAAAAAAATCTTCCTTTCTTCATAATCTTATAAGGATTTTCTTCAGCCTTTGTTTGCTTCCAGCAGACATTTGAGGATGCTCAAAGGAGGCACCCCCCATGGTTCTAGAAGCTCAAAACTCTACAATTAAAATTGATGACAAGAGGATTGTTTGCAGGCTAGGTGAATTGGGATTCTTTGTCCTCTAGGAGAAAGACTCCTAGGTGATTTTTTTATCTTTTGTCCTCTCTAATGGGCCTCCATTTATCTGCTAGAAGAAGGAACTCCTCCCAGTATCTTTCTATAGCTATGCAAACTATCTCAGCAGTTTCAACCACCCCTTACTTACTGCTGAAAGGTGTGATCAAAAATTTGGTTCTTTGACTATTGGCTATGCATGAAACATAGTAATGAAACTGGACATGCATTAAATAAAGCAATTGTCTTCCTTCACTCTCTAATGGGCCTCCATTCATCTGCTAGAAGAAGGAACTCCTCCCAGTATCTTTCTATAGCTATGCAAACTATCTCAGCAGTTCCAACTACCCCCCACTCACCGCTGAGAGGCATGACCAAAACACTTTCTAAACTGTCCCTCTCCCTGCAATCAGTAGACCTGGTGTTTTTTCACTGTTTGGGGACACAGGGGCGATTTGTTAATAACTTCACCTTTTACTGATAAGAGTATCAAAATCAATCCTGAAATATAAAGACCTAATGTCTGGACAAAACCTTTCTTTCCCTAATCTTTCCCTAATGTCACAACTAAACACAGAGACACTCTAACATTTACAGAGACACTCTATCAGTTTCTACATAACAGCACATTAACTATATGGACCAGCCATGAATCTATATAGGGAAACTGGTCCGGATGCTGCTCCGCTACAATTTAGCCTCCGGACCCCATGCTTTAATCATAATTTTTAAATCACAAGTTACAGTGTAAATCTTCTAATCTCAATTCAAGGAATGCAATGTTCAGTGTAAATTTTCTAATCTCACTTCTGGGAATACAATATACAATATAATCCAGGTAACAGGCAGAGTTTTGGTTGCACAAAACACACAGGACCACAAAGGGAAAAAGAAAGAGGGAAAACAGAAAACAGAGACGTCTCAGCAGCGAATACGTTACAAATACACATTACACACACTAGCATAGGATTTAATTTTTACCATGAGGATAATAGCAACGAGAAATATAGCTAGCTATTTTCTAAGTCCACTAGATAGAGCTCCAGGATCACTAGCACAAAAGAAACCCCCAACACTAAAAGCACATGGCAACACAAAAAAAAAGCTCCCAACACTATAGGAGCACATGGGGCAAAGGCTCTAAATAAATCGCCCCGATCATCGGAGAATTGCGATCAGCGCAATTATTCTTGAAAGGCACACTTAAGGGGATTAAGTACTAATATTTTAGGCAATTTTTAATAGCTTTGGCAGCGCTGCACTTTAAATACCTTTAAGGGGCCCGAGGTGGCAAAGTTAAATTTATACTGCAGTCATTTACTGGCGCTCGCAAGCAAGCGCCCCCCCCCCCCCATTCCTACCAGATTTCAACCAGATTTACCAGATACCAGATACAGACAGGATGAGCAATGGTTTCAGAGCCCCCCCCAGGACCCCTACTCGGAATGCTCGCTGCGGGTGATCGGGCCGCGACAGGTTCACAGAATTTTACCAGGATTTCCAGATACAGAAACAGAGGACTACCCAAAACAGTAAAACAGTAAAGTAGTAGTACTCACCAGAACTTCTGATCAGACAGAGAGTTTGGATGCCAGTCTATCCAGCCGGTTTTCTATCGGGCGGTCAGCCACAGGAACCGACTGATCAGACAAATCAAGGTGTCCTTCCGGAGCACAAAGTGGCCCGGGGCGCCAAGGACCGTTAATCACCTGGAGGGGCCGGTCCCTGACTGGTGGAGGCCTGATCCTGCAAAAAGCAGTAGTCTTCCCACTGTGGGTGTGATGAGAGAGAGGCTTTTTTAAATTTAATTTAAAAGGGTCCCACCTGGGGGGGTGCCAAAATGTTATAGCAAACGCTGTGAAAAGCTCTTATTCAATCACTCACCCACAGAAGGAAAACTCACAGACAGGCTGGAATGCAAACAGGAACTTTTAATGTGCGCACAGGCCCTGATAGAGAAACCAGCAATCTCCACAAAAATCTGAGCCCCGAGGGACATCCTACAATGCCTTATATACAGTACAATTTTAAACTCATTCTATAATCCCATTTGCCACAGGTATTTCCTGTCCACCAATCAGCAGCCCCTGGGGAAGGTACCTGGGTGACCCGTCCAAACCAGTGTGCTCTGGTCTGTTGATTTCTGGGCTAGGGGATATTGTGCTCAGACCAGGAATGGGGGAAGGGTGTCTACTGAAATCTTAATGTCTTCTCTTAGCAGGCTGATTACTTTATGTAAGAGCCTCATGGCTTGGGGGGAAGGATCAGGCTGATCACTTGTGTAAGAGCCTCATGGCTGCCTCAAGGTGACTTGAGAAGAGGGGTTATATGAGCATATCGAGGCTGGCGGAAGATTAGCTGCACAGCTGAGCTTTGAACAGATTGAAAGGGAGAGAGATGATTCGGAGGGACACCAGCAAGGAGGAGGTTGCAAAAGTCAAGCCAAGAGGTGACTAAAGAATGGCTAAGCTGGTGCTGAAAAGGAAATGGTAGACAGATGTGGAGGGGAGATTTGAATCTAAGTTTGGGGGGGGTCAAGGATAGATGGACATAACTGGAGGACCAGAGGGCAGAAGTTGAACACAATGGGGAGGACAGATGGCAGATGTTGGACACAAATGGGAAGGGGTGGAGGGAAGATACTGGACACAAGTTGGGAGTTGGGGAAGATGTTGGCAACAAGTGGGGTGACAGAGGGCAAATATTGGACACAAGTGGAAGTGGAGGGCTGATGCTGAACATGGAGTGAAGAGCATAAGGGGATGAAATGCAGATGGTGGGTATGGGGTGGGGGAATGGGGAGATAGATGCTGGATAAGGGGGTAAGGGATGGATGGCAGATACTGGACATAGGGTAGGGGTCATGGGGGGGGTGGAGAGTACATGTTGGACATAGGGTAGGGGCATAAGGGGATGAAGGGCAGATGCTGAGCATGAGTTGGTGCATAGGGGATGGAGAGCAGAGGATGGATACAGGATGGGGTTGGAGGGAAGAGAATAGATTCAAAGTGGAGGGGGCAGAGGGTAGATGCTGGAGATGGGGTGGGAGAGGTTATGCTGGACATGGGATGGGGAGAGAGATAGGAGATGCTGGACATGGAGTAGAAGAAGATGGGGAGATGTTGGACATAGGGTGAGGGAGAGGGAAAGGGGCGATGCTGGATATAGTGGGGAGATAGGATGAGAAAATGAGGGGAAGCACTGGATCGTGTGAGAGAGAGGGAGGGGCACGGGATAGGGTAGGAGAAAAGGGGAGAGATGCTGAACATGGGAAGGGTGGAAGAGAAAGAAAAAGGGGATAGTTTAAAGACTGGGGAATAACTGGCAGGGGAAGGATAGAGAGATGGAGAATAAGATGACTGTGTTAAAGGTTGAAAAATGGTAGATGCAGTAAAAAGAGGGAGATTGAGAATTTGATGGTAAGGAGGAGACATGAAATCTGAGTTGACAGAGAAAAATAAATTCAAGAAAGCTAAAAGGAAAAAAACCACTGTTGGAGTTGGAAGGAAGTAAAGAAAACAGGACAGGAGAGAAGTGACAGATGGACCAGAGACCCTAGAACGTGAGTTAAGAGATCAAGGGAATCAAATCAGAGGCTGCAATCAACAAGATTAGAGAATAAAATGGTCAGCCAGATACAGCAAAGGTAGAAAAATTATATATTTTTTAAATTTAGTGATGGAAATATGTCTGTCTTTGGAATTTATAGGCCCGATATTCAACCTGCGAACCTGCGGTGGTCAGCATGTTTAAAGTGCCTGACCACTGTGAGCAGAAGTGAAACCGAATATTCAGTGCTGGAACTCGGATATCCTCTGTTCTCCTAGGACAAGCAGGATGAGTCAGCCACAATTGGTGACGTCATCCGACGGCGCCGAGACGGAAGTACTCTCCATAGCTCAGAAGGGCTTTGCCCTTCTGAGCATGAGCCAACTGGCCCCACCCCCGGCCCGCCCCTAGCTAACCAGTTTCACTTCTTCCGCCTTGCCAGCAAGACGGACTTTTCTACTCTCCAAACATTTTTTAACTAGAGAATCTTAATCCACCTAAATCGTATGTATATAACAGTTTTCTACTATGTTCAGAGCCTTCCTCCGGATATGGCTCAGTCGAACTTATATTCCTGTGGGCCATGTGCTCCCAGTCTCTTCCTATGAAATATTCTCTTCTGTTCGTTCAGTTTAAACTTGCGTTTCTCATGCATGTATATTGCTAGCCATCTTGCATTCTACTTGTCTGAGCCTGTCTCAGATTGCTAGGTTTAATGTTCCAAGCTCCTTGGAAATCTTCCTGTTTGCGTTCTTATTCTTACCAGTATATATATTGCAGTATTGCAGTTAAACTTGCACTAACTCTCTGTCCAAGCTTCTCTCTGTTTGCTATGGCTACGCTTATGCTCCTTACCAGGCGCTCTCAGCGGACGGCATAACATCTGCTCCCCATCTAGGCCGCAGCTCAAGGTGTGCCTAAGTGCCTCCACCCCAGCCGCAGGCTTGAAGATCCTCCGGGTGAAAAATCCATCACGGCTGCCGCTCAGGTTGTGCCTCAGGGCCTCCAACCCCAGCCGCAGGCCTGTAGATCCTCCGGGTGAAAAAGCCCTCGCGGCTGCCGCTCCGGTTGTGCCCAAGGGCCTCCAACCCCAGCCGCAGGCCTGAAGATCTTCCGGCGTGGGTGATCCATCGGGGCTCAAAGTGCCTCCGGTCTTGTTCCTGAGATCCTCCCCTCCGGCCGGCCACGAGGGTCCCATGGCGGCGGCCATATTGCCTTACATCACAGGCCAGGCCCCTCCCCCTGAGGCGCCATTGGTCAGCGATGATCCTGGCATTTGGGAGGGGAGCCTCGCGCCGACGGACTGTTCAGCGCTGATGTCGGCTCTGACCTAAGCATCTCGCCGTGCTCCGGAGGAGGAGCCTGCGCCGACGGACTGCCTGCCGCTGACGTCGGTGCTTACATCACAGGCCCGGCCCCTCCCCCTGAGGCGCCATTGGTCGGCGCTGATCCTGGCAATTGGGAGGAGGAGCCTCGCGCCGACGGACTGTTCGGCGCTGATGTCGGCTCTGTCCCAAGCATCTCGCCGTGCTCCGGAGGAGGAGCCTGCGCCGACGGACTGCCTGGCGCAGACGTCGGTGCTTACATCACAGGCCAGGCCCCTCCCCCTGAGGCGCCATTGGTCGGCGCTGATCCCGGCAATTGGGAGGAGGAGCCTCGCGCCGACGGACTGTTCGGCGCTGATGTGGGCTCTGACCCAAGCATCTCGGCGTGCTCCGGAGGAGGAGCCTGAGCCGACGGACTGCCTGGCACTGACGTCGGCGCTGATACAAGCATCTTCGCGTGCTCCGGAGGAGAAGCCGTGCGCCGAAGGACTGCCCGGCGATGATGGCGCTGATCCAAACATCTTGCCGTGCTCCGGACGAGGAGCCATGCGCTGACGGACTGCCCGCTAATGTATCAACAGGGTCGGCGTGTAGGCTTCGCAAGGACAGCGCCGACACACTGGGCCACAGCATAACTCAGCGCACAGACAGAATCTTCACCTTAAGGTCTCTCCGACGGTACAGCAACGGCATGGAGCAGGCTGCTCCCCGTGCAAGGAAATCAGAGTGTTTGCTGTCTCTGCTGTAAGCCCGACAGACGCCTCTGCGCCGGCTCAATCACCCGCTCCGCGCTGGTCACTACACTAAAGCTGTCACATGTGGTGCAACCTTTCCCTAACACAAGGAAATCATGAGCACTATGTCTCGTCACCTCTGATGCTGCAGGGGCCATGACTTCGTTTCCCGAGCGGACACATTTATATCATACTAAACCCTGAGCGCTATGTCAGCATCTCCATGCTTGCCATACTGGTCAGACCAAGGCCCATCAGGCCCAGTATTCTGTTCCAACAGTGGCCTATCCAGGTCATATGTACCTAGCAGTTCCCCAAGGGGCACAGGTTCCACAATGCGTGTATTGGTTCAAGCATTGATATCCTGGGGCCCTTCTTAATGGCTTAGGGACCTCCTCCAGGAACTTGTCCTAACCTACACTACAGCCTTTACCACATCCTCCGGTAACAAATTCCAGAGTTGATTACACGTTGTCTATCCACTGCTGTGTGATCCCAGGCTAGCAGGAATCAGCAGTGGCCTGTGATAGTGCCCTCGCTATCCATGGGGCCTGCTCTCCCCTACGGCGAGCAGGTCTTCTGAAACAGCAGTGTAACATATGGTTAAGCCACTGACTGATGGTGCAGGGGACATGGGTTCAGTCCCCCACGGTGCCTGCTGCAGAAGGCTGGCTGAGGCAGTACCTATCAACCTCACACTTCACCGAGGCCCTCAAAGGATGCAAAGACACTACGTCAGCCTGAACAGAACTACAGCACAATGTTTAAGATACTGACCAATGGTGCAAGAATCAGGGTTTCAATCCCCCACCGTGCCCAATGAAGAAGGCTCACTGAGGCAGTGTGTATTATGGGAATGAGTGCTGCATGGGGAAAATTTATTTTGGAGTAGCCTAAGGCTTAAGGTCACGGACCTAGCAACCCTGAGGCGGGCACAGTGTGGTGCGGTGAACACAGGCAGTGTGCTCTGGATCCAAAAGTGAGCAGTTCAAATCCGAGCTGGGGCACCTGCAACCCTACTGGTAATTGGCGACCGTATCCCCAGGGATTCCATCAATGCCGTGCCACCCAATACCTTCTGCTGCTCGTGAACGCCCCGCTGCTCGTGAACGCCCTGAGCCTCTCAGCTACTATGGGGCAACCAGATCCCAGCCACGTCGCAAATGCAACCATGGCAGCCAGACTCCAGTCACGTCACGATTGGGACCATCATCCTAACTGCCAGCCCTGGCCATCCTACCTGCTACCACCCCTGGCCAGCCTGCTCCCCGGCTTGCAGGTTCCCCTTCAGGGAAGGGCTGATACTTTAACAGGCAATTAAAGGACCTAGATACTTCCCCAGTGGATCGCACTCTGGGACTCCATCTGCATCTCCTCCCAAAGAGGTCCCGACTACAGGCTCTATCAGACCCCCAGTCAGGACACGCCTGCTGCACCCCTCTCGGCACTGTAGATCGCAACACGATGCACCCAAGCCTCTGCTGGGGCCCCTGGGCGAGCCACTATCCCCAGGAACAAGCAGGAGTGAGTCTTCACATGCGGCTATCGTCGCTACCGACGGAGCCTGCCCGGGAACGCGCCCCAGCGTCCAAAGGGAAAGTTTCCGAGGCCTGCCTGACTTAGAGAAACAAGTGAGCTCCCTCCTGCCAGGGATAGTGAGCGAATATCTTACCCTTAGGCAGACCGTCCCATACAGGACTGCAGTGCTTGCTGGCCTGCCCTACGGATCGAACTTGCTCTGGCACCCAGAGACAGCCTTGTCAATCTAGTCAGCTACGGTGAGATACACTCCCCGTCACTCCTAAAGAATGCTTGCAGGTCCACCTACAGCTGCACCTCCTAGAAGATCAGGAAGCTCGAATGACTACAGGGCATGACCAGCCATTCTTAAGCTCATACCGCATCGGGGAATGTTGGAAACAACAGTCACAGCATACAGAGAACATACAGAAGACAACCCTCATCTCTGTGGCAGCACGGTGATGCACCACTCACAGTGGGTTCATAAGCTTAAGGTCGTGGGCTCAGCCCCAGCTGGGGCAGGAACCGCCAGTGTGAGTGACCACAGTGTGGTGCAGTGGACAGAGCCAGTACTTCTAAGACCAGAGGGTCACAGGTTCAAATTCCAGCTGGAACTCAGGCCAGCCCAGTCCCCATAATTTCAATAAGGCCTGCAGCTATCAGACAGAGCAGAACCTCAGAACTGTGGTTAAACTCGGTCCGATGGTGCAGGGATCAGGGGTTCTACCCCCCTCAGGACCCAATTAACATGGCCAGCTGAGGTGTCATTAACAGGAGGCTCATTGCGGACCTCGCATCTTCTAGTCATCCGCAGATTCCACCTAAGGGTCAGAGCTTGGCACAATTTTGCCCGCAGAGGCCTGCCTCCGCTCCTTCAAGGTTGAGGTGGCTAACAGATCGCTGCCCACCAACATGGGGGAAACACCTTCCACGTCTCCGTCTCCGCACGGCTTCATTGCTGCCAAGGAGCAGCTATTCCCCGAATTGGGCCCTCGTCACAGAACGCCCAGTCGGGCTACTGCCGAATTGGGCCCTCGCCACAGAACGCCCAGTCGGGCTACTGCCGAGACAGTCCACGTATTAATGGACCCTACTAAGCATCCAGGCCCTATCAAGGAGCGCGTAAGGGCACGGAGACAGACTCTAGGCCAGCCTTGTGAACGCCAGATTGGCTTCTTACGTCATGATCAACCCAAGGGCAGCACTTAATTGCGTGCACAAATCTGATTTTAGCAGTTGGTCCGATAGTAGTGGGTTATCTAATATTACACCTATGCGCACCAGGGAAAGTGCGCCACGATCACAGGTTCCGACCTGGGCAGGGAGATGCAAACCATCACCCCACTATGCCGTATAGCGGTGCCTAAGGCCCTACACTAAGGCCCTTGGTTGTATGAGATGATAGGATACCACAGTCAGTCTCCGGACCGACCACGGCCCCAAACACAAAAAAAAAAAAAAAAGGAAAAACCACATTCCGTGGGCTGACCACGAATTGATCACTCACCTCGTGGCGTGCACGAAGTGCAACTGTTGCGAGGGGCACTACATACCCTCCCTCAGGCACCAGCGTGCTTCACTCCCTGATAGCAGCGCACACACACTCACACCATGCATAGCCTGACCTTGTCGACAGATTGAATCCTCGTCGACAGACTATGATCATAGGATATGCCGTGGGCAGGCTGTTCTCCTAAAGTGGCAAATCGAGGTCACCATCATCTAAGAGTTACCACATAAGTGCATAATGTAGCCGTCATCACCTAATAGCATGATGTAGTCGTCATCTCCTAGGGGTTACCACATGGCATGGTATAGGCTGTGGGCCCTAGCTTCCCGTAGACCCACCTATGAATCAAGCAATACCCCTACGTCGTATCGATGCTTCTTTCATGCCACCCTCAACTCCCACCTACATGCCACCCCACGCTTGCTTACAGTGACCAACTCTCTAATACTCCGTAGTGAGGCTCCGATCTACACTACCCTCGTGGCTACTGGCCTGAAGCCCCACTGTACTTGACCGCCTATGATCCGCACACTTCGCAGCGGTTGCGTATGCGTGCTCCATCATCTGGAGGTTACCCACTATCGGCATGCTTCACAACCGTGTTACCCACTATCGGCATGCTTCACAACCGCCATCATACTATCGGCATGCTTCACAACCGCAGCTGTTCGTTTGCATGCCCACAGGCTCTTCCTAAAACATGCCAACTGCAAACCCACATGCTCTAGCTGTGACACGCAGGACTGCGCGCTGGCCCTGTTGCGGTTACCTCAGCCTCGTCCTCCCCCCATCCACCACAGCGCTTGGCAGCTTGGGAGGCACCAATTGTGGCTGACTCATCCTGCTTGTCCTAGGAGAAAACGGAGTTACTTACCTGTAACTGGAGTTCTCCGGGGACAGCAGGATAAGTCAGCCACACATCCCACCCTCCTCCCCTGGTAGGGGGAAGGACTAGTCCTCAGGAACTGGCGCCCGCCTCTAGCGGCTAAGACTCAGCTAGTGACGAACTGGTTAGCTAGGGGCGGGCCGGGGGTGGGGCCAGTTGGCTCATGCTCAGAAGGGCAAAGCCCTTCTGAGCTATGGAGAGTACTTCCGTCTCGGCGCCGTCGGATGACGTCACCAATTGTGGCTGACTTATCCTGCTGTCCCCGGAGAACTCCAGTTACAGGTAAGTAACTCCGTTGAACTAGATAGCCAGTTTCAGTGCTGACCGGCAGAGCTATGCAGGCAGTGGAATTACTCACTTGCTGCCCAGATAGCCAAGTTGCATAAAGTTAGGACAGTTATTGAAATGTCCTGACTTTATACGAGCACTTAGCCGATTAGCGGACTGAAAATCGCTGCTAACCAGCTAAGTGCTGGTACTACCCTCGCCCTGCCCCTGTCCAGACGGTGCCATGGCATGTAGAAGAGGTATTCAGCAGCACTGGCTGGTTGGTGCCCTCTGAATCTCTCTGTCAGTGGGCTTTATCTAGTTAGCAGGTCTTGTTAACCAGAGCCAGTCTCAGAGTTGGTTCAAGGTGGTGCCATAGGCAAACTTTAAGCCTTAAGTCGTCCAACCTCCGGCTATCAGAATCTATTGTTTAGTGTTGAACACCCTGCTCTTTGCTGCCCACAAGAAGCTGCTGCACTAGGTGGCTTCCTAGTTTGCCTAGTGATTGGGCCGACCTTGCTGCTAACCAGATAAACCCCTTTGAATATTGGGTTGCACATATTTCTCTTTACACTTTGCACAGTACAGGGGCTTCTGCAGATCTGTTTCTCTGGTGTTGTATCGGATGCAGTCTGGGTTTTTTTTGTTTTGTTTTTTTTTAAATTTCAATTACAATAATTTTTGTCTACATAATTTTATGTTTAGTTTGTGGTAATGTGGAGTGGAGGAGTAGCCTAGTACCCAAAAGATCAAGGGTTTGATTCCCACTGGTGTTCCTTGTGACCTTGGGCAAGTCACTGAACCCTCCATTGCCTTGGAAGAAAAGGCCTGGCAAACTACTTCTGTTTATACATTGCCAAGAAAACCCAGAGGCTGCTGGGTCACCAGGAGTCAACACTGACTTTATGGCACTTAAAAAAAATGTAACCTAGACTTGGTGAAGATCTATCTGCATTCTGAGTGTGTGACCGATGCCAAGCATTCGGTTAGAATGGAGTTTCTATGTAGAGATCTGTAGCAATCCAGCTTCTTCAGTTGCCAAATAGGTTTATCTATGTTCTAGGTCCTACTCTAATATTTACAGTACTGCTATTTTCTAGGTAGGCTCCTTGTGTGAGTTTTAGATGTTGATGCTGTCATACTATGATAGATTTTCTATATAGGTCCTGAGTCATTGTTAGAGTTTTGTATTATTTCACAATATCCGCAGTATTGATGAGGGTTTATATTGCTGTTACTGAGATGACATTGGAATCAAAAATTATTTTTTGTATTTTGAGTTCAATGGAGAAATGTCCTCTGCACCCATTGTGGGAGTTGGTTTTCTTTGGATGTAGAATATGTGGGTTATTTTAAAAGCTCCATTTGTGTTTTCGACGTCTGAAAATGAGCATGGAGATATCCCCAGAAACCTTTTAGAAGTCAGCTCTGTGGGTGTCCTCAGGGCAAGGGTGTCCAAGTCTGAACGGAGGCAAGGAGTAGATATTTATTTATTTATTTAATGAACAGTTTTATATATCGTCTTTCAGTGAAATCAAAGCGATTTACATTGAACATAATGAAAACATTACAATATAACGTGTTTAAACAAGTAACATAAGTAAAAGAATGGTAGAATGTCTTAACATATTTACATGAGGTGAATACATAGTGAGGTACCTGACAATATTTCATCACCTAGCTGTAAATATGTTATGGCATGATGGACATATTCACAAGTGGGTGGTAACATGCTTCCATCCTTAAGTGTAGCATACTGCATTTTAGAGGTAGCAGATTATTTACATACTTTTCCGGTATCACATACATTTATATATTCAGATGCATCATGACATTTTCTGGTAGCTACTTATCATGACATGAAGTGTATCTCTTTGTGGGTTGTCATAATGTCTTATGGGTGGCTGATGTATAGGGATTTGTTGTACTGTGGTGTCGGATTATGTGCATGGGTCTAAGTGGGAAATAATGATTTGTTTGGCTCTGTTCAGGGTGTTCCCAGAACTTGGATGTCCTCGCCAAATTTCAGAAACACCCTTGATGTCCTGAGCTGTGTCCAAGTTTATACCTGCTCCAGACAATAACAGGCATCAGAAAAGTGCTCATTTTGTCAGACCGACATTTGGAGGGTGCGGAGGAGGTGGTCTGCTCATATTTATTTATTTATTTATTTTATTATTTATTTAGCAAGCATTTGTAGCCCGCTCCTTCCAGCGATCAGAAGCGGGTAGGATTACTATTGTGAAACTGCCGAATCAAGGCAGGTACAAATTTTGTTTACATACAGATTGTCAGAAAAGCACATCATACAGAGTTAACACTTCTTAGCTATGGGGGAGTTCATTTACATATATACATAAATACATATATACAGGATAATCTTCTTGGACACTGTGGTCAGGGGCTGCTCCATCTGTGGGTTTAGTTCAGGTTGAAATGTGATTGGAAAATGTGCGTTTTGAGTTTCTTTCTGAAGTCTAGAAGGTCATTGCTAGCTCGTAGTTCTGGTGGGAGTTGGTTCCACAGTGTTGGCGCCGCATATGAGAAAGCCCTGTGGCTGGTGTTAGCTTTGGCAGATCTTATATCTGTTGGAGTGTGAAGGATGTTGGAATTGTGGGTTCTTCTGTTTCGGGTAGGAGGTTGCAATCTTACTAGGTTGTTGAGGAAGGAAGGTGCTAAGTTGTGGATGAGTTTGAAGGTGGTTGTTAGTATTTTGTATTTTGTGCGAGCTGTTATGGGTAGCCAGTGTAATTGAATTAGTACTGGTGTGATGTGGTCACTTAGATTTTTCTTCATTATGACCCTGGCAGCTACATTTTGTGCCATTTGTAATATGTTTAGGGTTTTTTTAGGTAAACCTTGTAGGATGGCGTTGCAGTATCATATCATATCTCCTATATTTTTTTAGGTAAACCTTGTAGGATGGCGTTGCAGTATCAGTATCATATCTCCTATATTTTCCATGTTGACAATGAACACTGACAGAGGATGAGGGCTTATGTATTAGTTTTGCTACCAGCTACATAACTAAGCTGCTACAATTTTTGATGCATTAAAAACAGCATTGAAAATTTTTTAAAAAATGATATGCCCTGGGAATATATTTCTTTCTTTATTCTTGGGGCAACCACCTAATTGGTGGTATGAGTGAGGGGGCCCCCTGGTTCCTAAATGGAGCTCTGAAGTGGCCCTTCCATTTTGGCTTTCATGGGTCGGGGGGGAGGCGCCATCTCATTTCTCGCCTCAGGCAACAGATTGCCTTGAGCTGCTGCCCCTGTAACAGTGGCAAAAGTGCTCTGGGAAGCTTTCAGAAATGGATGCATACCTGACTGCTGAGTTGATTACAAGGTCTTTAGGAAAGGGTCTTCTCCAGTGCAAATCAGTCTTCTCTTTCTGGGAGGTGGGTCTTCACTAAAAAGATCATCACCAGGTCTGCAAGATATAGCTGACAATTATATGCAAAGCTTAAGAGCATGCTCAGCTCTGATGAGGGTGAGGATATAATTTATCATATGAAGAAGAAACAGCATGATTTCAAAACATTGGAAATAGGAGGAACTTCTCAGCCTGCTTCTATCAATTATCACACATGAGCCAGGAACAGTAAGCTCTCAATACCCAGAACAACGTGGTCATAAGCTGCCTGGGGAACTTGGACATATCAGGACCTGCAAAGGCAGAGAGTAAAGGAACTTGAGCAGGAAGGTAGCTATGAGTATCTAGGTGGCCCTTTTACTTATGTATGTTATAGCACAAAAGCTAATGTGCATTACGTGCAAAGCCTCTATGGTAACTATCAGGGGTGTGACCAGCATGTTCCCAACAGTTAACACGCAGATGCCTAACTTGATGCATGGTGCAAGCACCATGGGTGTATCTAATGACACTTATTGAGGTGGCATTAGGTGCACCCACAACAATGGCAATATTGACAGAGTTTAATATATCCCCCATGCTAACTGCAATGTGCTCACCATGCCCACTCTCTGCCCCTATGTTGCCCATTCAGTACCCCAACATACAAATGGAAGTTAGCATGTGGTAACTGTCTTGCCCCCACAGTAACAATTACTGAGGGCTTGAGCATGCATTTTCTTCAAGCATTAACTGCATAGCACACTTTAGTAAAAGAGCCACTAGCTTGAAAAAAGTAGAAACATGCCTGCACAAATTACTGGGAGAAAAGATCAGCCTTGAATAATTCTGCAAAGTGCTTTGATAGGTTGGAATAGGATACAAACCATCAATCAGCTTGGAATTCTCATACAGCTTTGGAATTATAGAATGGCTCCATAATAATTTTGGAAAACTGGATGCAAGAACAAGAAAACTCCTTCATGCCCTCAAAGTAATGTATAAGAATCAGTATATTTTATATTCCAAGAGCCAAAGGAGTAACAGTTATTATCATAGGCTCCAGGCACTCCTAACAGTATCAACAGACCTAAATAAACAACAGGTGCTGAAATACAAAGGTAAATATCCAAACCCTGTCTCCATCCTTAAACTTGAACAAGCATTCCAATGAACAGAAGGAATAAGTGAGAATCCACTAGCACAGATGGGGAAAACAAGCAATAGAATTTGCTACATAGACAAAAAAAACTTGTCAAAGAATTAGATCAGCAAACAAGGAAAAACAAGTAGCCAATACAGTAATACAGTAGGAAATAAAGTAGCGCTTCAGGAGTTACATGTCAGCCAAAGCCTGATGTAGGAATGATTAAGGTGAGGTCTACTAAGAATGAGAGATTGAGAGTTGCAGCACCGGACATTAGACTATGGGCAAGGTGCTTCACAGCAAGCATAGAAAATTTTGTAATTTCTTAGGTAATATCTATCCTAATTCTTGTCTCCACTCCACAGGGAAATTAGGAATTTAGCATTTGAGAAACAGCATTGTTGTCAGGTTGGAAGTTCCTATAGCAATAAGCCTTTCTGAGAATGATTTCTTTGTGCTAGTTTATTTAGAAATAGGCTTACAGGTACTGCAGGCTGAACAGAAGGTATAAATAATTTTAAAAAGCAAACACTTATTTTTTGGGGCAAGATACAGTTCTGTCCATTAATCCAGACAAAGATTCAGGTAACCAATATATATACCTTTTTATAGAGACAGTACTTTTAGACATTGCTTTCACCTTAACTAACTAGAGTGGATTTGTTTTTTGGATTACTTCACATCAATATAACCTTTTCAAATGTTCAATATCAGAATTCAGAGGCCTGTACCAGCATCCACACAGCTTCCTGGCCTCCAAATCTTCCAAAAGCCAGGAGTACCTTCCTGGCATCCCAGCATACCTTTTGAATCCACTGAGGGACCAATGCAAATCCTCAGGAGTGGGCCCATACACTAGGCTGTCAGTTGTCTTGTCTTGCATTTTGCCTGAGCAACTCTATACCTCTGGCTTTGAACAGAGCAAACACCATCTCAAGGTGAACAGAGACATTGTTTGCCCTCAGAATTCTTCTTATGGTCTTTTGCCTTTCTTCAGAAGATAAAGATTATTAGTGAGAATGGGCCAGCCCAAGATTTCTACTTCAGAAGCTGAGGGAAGAGCCAAGGGAAAGGAAGATCACATCATCTGCAGAGGAAGACAAAAAGGAGGGTCTCGTGACTCTCGTCCCAAAAGGCCACCTTTTTATTTTCTCCCCAAAAAGTTCAGTAACTCCAGGAAGACAGAGGCCACAAGATTACTTCTGGGAGCTGGCCTCCTCACCATCAATAGGCAGAAGAGGGATTGCCAGATAACAGAGATGAGATATCTCACAAGCATGATGGAACACGTGGACAAAAGTGTAGATAAAAACAATGATCAGACTGATGATCACATCGTATGGCAGCAAACACCCGGGATCTCTCTGTCTGCAGACTGTTCTTGAAGCCTGTGGGGCCCTTGATCTCAGCCCTGATGCTTGTTTCCCCTCTTCCAAATCCCTTGAACTTCATGCCAGCCAATGCCATTTTGGATCTTAGCAGGCATAGGGCAGAAGAGAGTAATGCCTTCTCTTGCCCCATCATCAGGGAGAAGACTGCAGAAAGGGTGGTTGTATGAGGGGAACAAGTCTTTGTTCCTTTATGCTGCTTATGCTCGGATTTATCTTTCTACAGCAGACATTTCTCCATGAATCTCAGCCTGCTTATCTGACATTGCTGCCCGGATGTCCCACCACTGCTTCAAATAGAACATGGCAAAAAGACATAACTACTTATTTATTTATTTATTTTTTATTTAACATCTTTTATATACCGCACTATTTATAATCAGCGCGGTTTACATAGAACAATAAAACATCAGATAAGATACATATTATCTGTTTTTTACATGGAACAGGGACAGAAACTTGGGTAACCGGGGTAATTATTTACAATGAATAATAGTAATTGAACTATTTACATATGGACGGCTTATTGTATGAAGAGAACTTTGTTAGGATGAGAGAGAGGTGAGAGGTGTTACTGGGTTGGCAGAGGTTACGTGTTAAGAACGGGATTGTTGCTATTTGAGTGAGCTTGTGTTTCGGTATTCTCTGGGAAATATTTGATGAAAAGGTGATGCTTCAAGGCCTTTTTAAACTGGGAGAGATCAGCGATGGCCCTAATGTGTGGTGGGAGGGTGTTCCAAAGTTTTGGAGCGCATAAACTGAAGGATCGGTTTACAGTTGCGGAGATGTATTTTAAGGACTCATATGGAACCTTTAGCATGTTTAATTCTGCGGTTCTTCTAAGCCTGTTGGAAGGGATTGGTTGGATCAACTCTGAGAGTGATGAGGGAGCAAGTCCTTTGTGAGCTTTAAAGGCTAGAAAACACCTTATGTTTTCTCCTAAACCAACCTCTCTTCTTTTTCCATTTCTGTAGACAATGCTGTCATTCTTCCTATTTATTTTTATTTATTTCTTTTTTATACCACGCTCTTTAGAATCAGTGAGGTTTACATGTATACTAACAGGTACTTTTTATTCCCTTGTCCCCGAAGGGCTCACAATCTAAGTGTACCTGAGGCAATGGAGGGTTAAGTGGCTTGCCCAAGGCCACAAGGAGTGGCCATGGGACTAGAGTCCCCAGTCCCTCCGGCCTGAGATTGCTTGTCCCCATGTGGGAATTGAACCCCTGGCCCTCCAGCCTGAGGTAACCTGTCCCAACCACTGAGCCACTCCTCCCAATATCTCCTCAGCTCGCAGCCTTGGGGGTCATCTTTGACTCTTCTTTCTCTTTCTCTTTCTCTACACATTTCCGAAGGATAGTTAAAACCTGCTGTTTCTTCCTCTACAACATCAGCAAAATTAATACTTTCCCTTCTGAACATACTACCAAGACCCTTATCTATTCTCGTCACCTCCCGTCTAGACTATTGCAACTTTCTCTTCTAGTCTCCCATTAAATCAGCTATCTCCCCTTCAAGCTGTTCAAAAATCAGCTGCACAGCCTGTCTTCTGCCAGTGTTGCTATGCTCATGTAACCCCTCAAGTCACTTCATCAGCTCCCTATCCATTTCTGCATTCAGTTCAAACTTCTACTCACTTCTAAATGCATTCATTCTACAGTTCCTCATTACTTATCGTTCTGTAAACCTCTTCTTGACAACTCTGCTCATCAAGCAAATCACGTTTATCCATGCCCTTTTCTTCAGTCAGCTTCAGAATTCATTCGTTCCAACGTGCTGCGCCAGATGCCTAGAATAGACATTAGGCTCCATCTCTGGTCCAATTGAAATCCAGGCCAATAACTCATCTCATTGAGGCTGCTTTTGGATCCTGACCTCCTTATTCTCCTATGCACACTCATATGCCTTTTAATCATTTCCCGTAAGAATTATCTTAGTCCCCTGTTTGTCTGTGTTGAACAGTGGGGAAGGGACTGTCTTATGTGTATCTGTACAGTGCTGTGTATGCTTAGGAGCACTTCAGGAATGATAAGAAGTAGTAGCAGTTTGGGGAGGGGGGGGGGTCATTGCATGGCCACCTTCTTCAGTACTCAGGGGCAGAAGTACAGAAGAATTCCGAGCATGGAGTTCTTTCTTCAGGTTGTAGGGGTAGGAGGATGGTCTATCCCTTTTATTATTTTTTGCCACCCTTCTACGAACCTTTTCTGGTTACCCTATATTCTTTTTGAGATGCAGAAAAAGGAAGTGCTCTAAGTGCAGTCACGCTATGGCTCTATACAGAAGCATTATGGTATTCTGTGTTTGTTGTCTATTCCTTTTGGAATAATCCCTAACATTATATTTGCATTTTTGGCAGCCACGACACACTGGGTTGAAAACATCAACATCTTGTTTAGGAAATGGCTTAAAAGTTTCAGCAATGGGATGAGCCAGGGCAAAAGTAGATTGCCAGCCTTTTCTTCTGAGGCAGTAGAGGGTAAAGTGACTTGCCCAAGGTCACAAGGAGTGCCAGTAGGAATCAAACCCTTGATCTTCTGGGTACTAGGCAGTTGCTCCAACCACTAAGCAACTCCTCCACTCCAGTAGTACCACAAAAATTAGTAGTAGCAGTAAAATTCTGAACTGTTTTGTGTGGTTTTTTCCTTTTGGTAGCAAGTCCCCCAGTGGCACCCAGAGTTTCACATAGACTCAGATCAAAGTAATACTCCATTAAAACTAAATATCAGTTAAGTTACAGCAGAGTTGCCAAGTTCCCCAGTGCCAGGAGTGAGATTTTAAGCTAGTCCTGGCTTTCTGATCACCTCCTTCTGATGCGTTATAGGATCTGTAGCACTGATTCTAATGGGTAAATTCAGGGACTATAAATACCATACAGCTTTGCAATGCAAATTTAAGACCAGCACTGCAAAAAGAATCTCACTCCTGGAACTGGATAACTTGGCAACTCTGCTTACTGTATGGAGTTTCTTTTCCTTTTTCTTTCATTAAGCTAGGATTGTAGGTACCCAGTGAGAGTCAAGAGGCCCTTAATGAGTTGTAGCATGGAAGCTACAGCACAATGCTACCTACAGCCTGGGTAAACCTTTTACAGCCAGAAAACGTTTTGCATCACATGCCAACAGTTGACACACTAACTCGACAGAGCACTCTGAGTCATTCTGAGTAACTTCACAAGTTGAAATCTCAGTGCTTTTATTTACCTGTTTACGCATATTTACCTGGTAAAATAATTTCCTTCACAGAAGAGTCTGAAAAACCTGAAGAGGTAAAATGATATTGAGGAATCGTTCTTCATTTTTATTTTTTACTTTGAGAAACACAGGGATACATACACTTGTTACTGGAAACCTTGATGAGAAAAGGGAAATGAGATTTCCAGTAGGAATAAAATAAAAGAGAGACATAAATTTATTTTAATTCTTCATTTGAATTTGGTTCTTGAGCCAGGAACAGATATGCCAGCTATTGCTTCAGCCTACCTGAAGTCCTTGGCACAGATGCCAAGGACTTCGGAAGAAAGCTCAAAACACATCTCTTCACCGAACACTATGGTGCTATCACCTAATGAACTCTTCCTCCTCTGCCGCTGCCCCTAAAAGTCAATCTAGCCCCCAACGCAACGCAACGCAACACCCGGTAAACTAAGTAAATAAGTATACATACCTCTCTATAAATAGTTCACACACCCCCCCCACCCTGTAAATAGTCACACCCCCCCCCCAGCATGTCCCTTACCTGTTAAACTAGTGTTAAGCAATTAATTGTTGTAATTTTGTTTTTTATATAAACCGCTTTGATTGAAGGAAAAGGTGGTATACAAAACCTGTTAAATAAATTAATGAATACTCTGTTTTCCATCCTAGTCTCTATCCAGGAGACAGGCCTATGCCGAGCTAGAAATGAGCCTTGTGTAACTACTGAATCCGCTGCCCCCATCCATCCAGCCATTTTTCAGTAACTCACTCTCTTTGAGCTCCCTGGAAACCCTGTGATGATATCAGCGCCCCCTTCTGTGTTTGTGCCCTGCACAGCCGCACCACTCACACAGCCCTCGTTATGGCCCTGCCAGGAGATGACTTGATAGAGTGGGATTACCCATCATTTAAGCTACCCTGTAAAGGGCTGGAATTGTGGAGAAGAGCAGCGTACTGCAGGTGACATGGGGACAATAGAGACATCTGCCCTTAACTGCGACTCTAGGCATCATGAAGTGGGTGTCTCCTTTGTTTCTGAGGTGTTGCACATGCTTCGCGCCTCTGCATGTACTTTCCCTTTAAAAACTGGGTCACATGTACAAAGAATCAGTGGTCTTTGCATCGACCTTCTGGCACCACTGCAAACTCCAGAAGTGTTTTTGAATATCAACCTTCAGCTGTTGGCATTTGAAGCACAGCCTTGCTGCTTTCCTTTCCCAGAGAGATTTCTTTCTAAGCTCATTGTTTGCCCAGCAAATACAATCAGATTAAAACCAAACAGACTGCTTTGAATCTAAGTTACCAAATAACTAATCACTCAAATGCCGAGTCACAGACGGTGAAATCGATCTAGCCAGACCTTTAGATTAAGGCCTTGGCCCTACAGAGATACGAGCATTTCTCTAGTAGCTGACAGGCACATTCCAGCCCAGTTAGGATCCTGCTTTACAGAGTGGCCAGCATAAATGCAAAGACAAGGTCTCCTAGCCTTGATCTCCGGCTTTGAAAGGTTTTGCAATTTTGTGCTATGGCTCCAGTCACTTTCTCATGAAAAGAATGTAGGAGTTTAGGCTTATTGCAGTTTTAAAAAAAAAATCATTCAAAGTACAAATAGATACAACATCTGACTCACAGATTAAACCTTTGGGATTTGTATAAATTGGCTTTCAAGTGTTTTTGTCATAAAGGGGCATGTTTATTACATTGTGCTAAGGTAGCACAGATTAGGGATGAAAAGTTATTTTATTATTTATTTATTTATTTTATTATATTCTCTTATATACTGCGCTATTCTGCATCAGTGCGGTTTACATTGAACAAACTGAAATTACATTGAACAGGGCATTATAACTTGGAGATAACTATTTTACAGGGAACATGGGCTATGGAGGGTTAAGTGGCTTGCCCAAGACCACAAGGAGCACCTGTGGGACTAGAAACCCCAGTCCTTCCGGCCCAAGGTTGCTGTCCTCTAGTGGGATTTGAACCCCCGACCTTCCGGCCTGAAGTACCTTGCCCCAACCACTAGGCCACTCCTCCACTCCATGGGAAGGGGGACAGGCTCATGGGAAGGGGGACAGGCCCATGCTAGTGGACAGGGTCGCACCCAACATGTTCCCCCAGCAGTTAGCATGGTGAGAAGTACCCCAGCGTGCTAAATCAGCAAGCACGTTTAACGCAGGTACACTTACTGCGACCCATTCAGGTAGTAGTCCGTGCATCCACACTAACTGCAGCATTTACATGCGTTAATTGCCCCTGCACGATCACAATGCATATGCATTAACCCCCCCCTCTCTCTGACAGTAACCTGCCCATTATCCTCCCCATCGCACACTAAGCAGTTAAGATGAGATTTTTACCCTGCTGGCATTGTTAATGTGCAGTAGCGGTTACCACATGATAAACCCTGCTCTAGTCATTAGCACACTTTAGTGAACATGCCCCTAAATGAACAAAAAGTGCTGCATTTTTTGAAGAGCCGAGTATGAATTTTGAAAATACTCTGATTACCTCAAAAAAGAAGGATCCAGATCACCTTGTTTTCTTGACTGTAGCCAAAAGGAATGGTGGTTTATACATTTTGTCAATAAATACATTTGTATCCTAAATCACAAGAATGGGAACTGCTGAGAAAGAAAGGAAGAAAGCCTGGGCCCAGGACTTTCATCGTGATCAAAATGGAAAACGATGGGAGATAGGAAAGTGAACAGATTGCAGACAACAAAAGAAAAGAGGGGACGATAGAAATAAATAAAGAAGAGGAACATGGAACAGAGAAGCATATGAGAACAAGGAGAAGACCCCCAGGAATCACAGTCCTGTAGAATTATAAACAGAATGAGAATAAAGTGCAGCCCCTTAATCTGGGGCCCCTCACTGCGCACCTTTCACACTGCAGGGAGACCGGGGGCATGTACTTCAGGAGCAGCAGCACTCTTTTACTCAGGTCTAAGACTATGTTTGGGAAACCATCAACCCTTGAGAGCATGCATCCTGCCATCTACTTCCCCTTCCATAAGCAGGAATGAGGCACCCTAAGCCAACTCTCAAACTTGCCACCACTCTGCTTCCATCCCTACCCACACCACCTCCATCCCCACCTACACCGCTTCCACCTCCATCCCTACCCACACCCACATTGCCTCCATCCCCACCCACACCGCTTCCTTCCCCACCCACACCGCCTCCATCCCTACCCACACCCACACCATCCCTACCCACACCCACTCCATCCCCACCACCTCCATCCCTACCCACACCGCTTTCATCCCTACCCACACCACCTTCATCCCTACCCATACCACCTCCATCCCTACCCACACCACCTCATCCCCACCTACACCGCTTCCATCCCTACCCACACCCACACCGCCTCCGCCTCCGCCTCCATCCCCACCCACACTGCTGCTCCTCTCTGGGACCTGTAGCAGCACTTGCCTGAAGCCTCTGATGCTGTGTTGCTGTTCGTGTTTGCTTTGACCAGCTGCTCCCGCTCCCTCCCCCTCCAAAATAGATTTTCTGGTCAGAGCAAGCACAAACAGGAATGAAGGGACATAGGTTTTGGGTAAGTGCTGCGTTGTTATTTTAATGCCATTGTCACAGCTGCAGGTCACAGAGAGGGGCAGCAGCGATGGCAATGGGCCGCTCTGGAAATGGTGGTGCTCTAGGTGACCGCCTAATTTGTCTGTAGGGTAGCACTGGCCCTGTCATTGAGTTACAGGCCAGTCTAAGTTTTGTTCTGAACCAATACAATTTACTGAAAAAATGAAAAGAATGAAGAAAGATGCAGAGTATGAAACAGTAACTGTTCATCTTTTCTCTTTCTCCTCTCCTCCTCTTGCTGCTCTTTTTCTTCTAAGCTGAGGGCCCCAGTGGTATTAAATCTCTCTTTATCTCTTCTTCCTTGGAAGCAGATCATAGGCAAAGGCTGAAGGTGCTTCTTCCCTTGGAGCTCCGGACGCGCCAGCATCCCACCTATCAGATACCTTGTGGTTTCTGAAGACTGGACTTGCATGTTATGATAGGCACTTCATCATTACATAATGATAGGCTTCACCTCCCCCTCTCCCAAAACTCCTTTGTGAACTATGTTCACATGATGCTAGTATTTCTCCTTCAAATGAAATATTGTAACAAGAAAATTGCAGTGAAGGGACAAATGCATAAATGGAATAAAAATAAGTACTGAGGAGTAAATATTTAACATTGTATGAACAGGCTGTGATAGCAAAACATTAAAGTAATCAAAGCAAACACAAGCAATGTGTGTGTTTATGTAACAAAAAAAAGATCTACAAAAGGTTGCAACCACTTAGCTTTTCCTGCCTCCTCTTCTGCCTGTTAGTGTTGCTACAGACACTACTACCGCTGTATTTCAGCATATACAGTTGCACAGCTCTTTTAAAAATCCAACAAATAAGAAGGTGATAAAAGTAATTAGTGTAGCCGGGTTGAAAAAACATTTGGGCACGTTTCTGGGAAAAAAGTCAATAGACCGTTATTAAGACAGACCTGAGAAAAGCTAGTACTATCTCTGGGTATAAGCAGAATGGAAGTCACAGTGAACAATAAGAGGCAGGACTCAATCCCAGAGCTGATGTCAGCAGTCCTGACAGACGATGGTGGCAGCATCAATGTGAGAACCGCCACTAGGCTGGACTTTTGAGATTTCTTTGAGAGTGTTGCATCACTGCTGCCTATTGGAGCTGTTGCAATTGTGAAACATGCAGAGACATTGCAGGCAAATTAGACGAAAGTGGAAAGATCTTCCATAGACTGCTATGAGAGTCAGTGGTGGTGCTCCTTGTACAGGACTGGTAGTTATGCACCTGTATCCAAGTCTGACCAACCAATGCACTGCACCCAAAGCTCTGCCCACTCCCTGTGTTCTCTGTGGTTGGCTGCCCGGCTGTGACATAAAGCGTAGTTAGTCACCTGTAACAGGTGATCTCTGGGAACAGCAGGAATTTAGTCCTCACATATGGAATGTAGTCCTCACATATGGGTACCGTGGGTACCGATGGAGCCTGCATAGGAACACTCCCCAGCGTCCAATAGGAACGCTTTTGGGAGCATCCCTCAGCACATGCGCGCTGCCTTCCCGCCTTTCCAACTGTCCCTCTTCAGTTAAGTTTGTAGCTGAGTGAAAGGATAGAGGGAGAGAGGAAAGAGACAAAGAGAGAGAGAGAGAGACAACTCCTAGGGGAGGTGGGTGGGTTGTGAGGACTAAATTCCTGCTGTTCCCGGAGATCACCTGTTACAGGTGAGTAACTATGCTATCTCCAGGAACAAGCAGGAATGTAGTCCTCACATATGGGGACTCCCTAGCTGAAGATGCCAGGGAGATATCCCCAGGAAGGTGCCACCGTCGAAGGTGAGAATTCTTCCTCCCATGGATCGCTGGCATCCCACCAGGGTTGGTGGGTAGGAGTTGGTTTAGGTTTGAAAGAGATTTTGAAGAACAGCTTGGCCAAAGAAGGCATCCCGACGGGAGGCTTTATCTAGGCAGTAGTGGGCTGTGAAGGTGTGTACCGAAGCCCAGGTGGCTGCTCGACAAATGTCATCGATAGACACAGAGTGGAGATTAGCCATAGAAGCTGCCATGGCTCTCACATTGTGAGCTGTGACATGGTCCTGAAGAGGAAGACCCTTACTCTCATAAGTAAAGGATATGCATTGGGCAATCCATTTAGATAAAGTTCTTTTGGAGACTGGAAGTCCCAGATGACAAGGGTCAAAAGCTACAAAAGGTTGCGAGGACTTTCTATGTTGCTGTGTTCTTTCAATGTAAAAGGCTAAGGCCCTTTTACAATCCAAAGTATGAAGGTTTCTTTCTGCATTAGAGGCGTGAGGCCTCGGAAAAAATACAGGAAGATAAATTGATTGGTTTAAATGAAAAGGCGAAACCACCTTTGGCATAAAGTGTGGGTGAGTTCGAAGAACAACTTTATCATGATGAAATCTAGTATAAGGAGGATCAGCCACTAAAGCTTGCAATTCACTAATGCGACAGGCAGAGGTGATTGCAATCAGGAAGATGACCCTCCAAGTCAAAAACTTAAGGACTGTAGTGGCTAAAGATTCAAAAGGCGGCTTCATGAGCTGTCCGAGAACTAGATTTAGATACCATGCTACCGGTGGTGGCTTGATGGGAGGTTTAGTTAATAAAAGGCCTCTCATAAATCTTGATAGGAGTGGATGAGAGGAAATTGGTTGTCCATTTAGAGGCTTCTAAGAAGCTGCAATTGCACTAAGATGGACTCTTACTGAATTGGTCTTTAACCCAGAATTCGATAAGTGAAGGAGATTCTCTAGTATCGATTCTAAGGGTATGACCAGGGGGTTTAATCCCTTCTTGGAGCACCATATAGTAAAACGTTTCCACTTGAAGGCATAAGATTTTCTTGTGGAAAGTTTCCTAGAAGCCTGAAGGATATCTTTTACCTGCTGGGACAGGTTGAAATCCTGGAGGTCTAAGCCTTCAATAACCAGGCCATGAGATGGTAGCCAGGCCAGGAGGTGGGGTGTCAAGTGGGGCAAGAGATGGACTAGCATTTACGTCAGGGGTGGGGCGGTCCTTTCAGGCGGGACTCCCACGTTCCAGCGAACGGTTGGCGGTGGAGCAGGAGATATTTGTTGGCGATTCAACAAGTCTTCATGCCCATTTCCGGATTGCAAGTTCCGACATGCTTGTTCCATATGTAATGGGGGGCATTCCGCCATCAAATGTGTCAAGAAAGGGGTGGCCGGAAGCACCATGCTGGTCCCCAAGCAGTAGGGACTTATTGGGCTTAGCTTCGATGCCAATTCGGATCGAGGCTTTAAGGCCGTGGCTTAGGAAGTACTATAAGCGCAAGGACAGGGAGGTGCAGTATGGGTTCAGGATTTCGGTAGTGGGAAAAGGTGGTTTTGAGAAAAGCTAGGAATTCACCCTCGGTTAAGCGTTTTGCCCACATTGTGAGGGATAAATTGACAGTTGAGTTAGAATTGGGTAGGGTAGCCGGCCCCTTTTTGGAACAGCCATTTGCGGACTTTGTGGTTTCCCCGTTGGGAATTATACCAAAAAAAGAACTGGGGAAGCATCGGTTAATTCATAACTTGTCCTTCCCAATGGGATCCTCTGTGAATGACCATATCCCAAAGGAGTTGTGCATGGTGCACTATGCATCCTTTGATGAGGCGATGGACTTGGTGAGCAGATGCAGTCCAGGGTGTTTGATGGCAAAGGTGGACATCGAATTGGCATTTCGTTTGTTGCCGGTGCACCCGTCCGCATTTCATTTGTTAGGATTTTGTTTTGAAGGTAACAGTTATTTCGATAAATGCATGCCAATGGGTTGCTCGGTGTCCTATGCTTATTTTGAGAAGTTTAGTTCGTTTATGCATTGGGCTTTCATGGAACAGGTGGGCTGTGCGAATGTGGTACATTACCTGGATGACTTCCTGTTACTGGGGGAGGCACAGTCTGGGCGGTGCCGTGAGCTACTGGATGGATTCGTGCAATTGTCCCGAGCATGGGATGTCCCGTTGGCGGAGGGAAAAACGGAGGGCCCAGCGACACGCATCACTTTTTTAGGGGTGGAGTTGGATACTGTGGATATGGTAGCGCGCTTGCCAATGGACAAGGTATGGCGGCTGCACGTATTAGTGGTGAACGTGATGGGATCAAGTAAGATTACCCTGAGAGAAATGCAGGCCTTGATTGGCTCCCTCAATTTTGCATGTAGGGTAATTCCGATGGAACGGGTGTTTCTACGTAGATTTTCGGCAGCTACAGCTGGGGTGACCAAACTGCATCACCGTATTAGGGTGTCAAGGAACTTGCAGGCTGATTTAGGGGTCTGGGACGAGTTTTTGAAAGACTTCAACGGCACCACGGTCTGGAAGGGGGGCGGAGATTTCATTTTGACTTGCAGCTCTTTACAGATGCAGCAGGGGGTCTGGGCTTAGGTATCTATTTTGGTGGCTCCTGGTGTGCAGCGGGCTGGCTGCAGGCATGGCGCGAGGCAGGTTTAACCAGCAATATAGCCTTCTTAGAGTTGTTCCCGATATTGGTAGTCTTGGAATTGTGGCCGGACAGGCTTCGTAATCGTAAAGTAGTGTGGTGGTGCGACAATGCGGCTGTGGTCAGTGTGATTAACCACTATGCCCCGCGCTGCAGGCTAGTAGCGGCATTAATGCGTGAGGTGGTCCTAGCGTGCTTGCGATTGAATGTGGTAGTGAAGGCTCATCACATTCCTGGGAGTACTAACAAGATTGCTGATGCTCTTTCCCATTTCAAGTGGGATCTGTTTCGGACTTTGGCACCAGAGGCGGAAGCAGTGGAAGCGTCGGTCCTGGAGCAATTATGACAGATTGGCCTCCGGAAATGATGGACCTGCTGTGGAAGTCAGTGTCCTTGGCAACATGGGCGGCGTATTGATGAAGCTGCAGCAGCGTGGCAGATTTCTTGGTGGCTCGGGGATGGCAGCGGGGACCGGTGTCGCATCAGCTCATGGGTCAGTATGTCATTGCGGCGAAGACTGCAGGATTGTCGAGGGCAACAGTGCATACGCATTTGGCGGGGTTTTCCTTTTTCTCAAAAGCAGTGGGTTGGGGCGCACCAGACGGGGGATTTTTGACTTGCAGACTGCTGCAAGGGTGGGAATGGTCCCTTCCCGTGCGGGGCGACAGTAGGCGACCTATTACACATGACCTGCTGGTGAGGTTGTGTTCAGCGTTGCCTCGGGTTGCAGAGTCCCCGTACGAAGGCTTGCTATCTCAAGCAGTTTTTTGTGTGGCCTTTTTTGGTGCTTCCGAGTGGGGGAGTTAGTAGCCGAGTCCAGCCGGGCAAGAGTAACTAGTGGGTTGCAAATGCAGTAGGTAAAGTTGGCTGGGGACGAATTGCGAATATGGCTGGTAAGGTCCAAAACAGATCAGAGGGGAAAGGGAACTTGGGTGGTTTTGCGGGCGGTCGGGGGAGCATCGACATGTCCAGTAGCCTCAATGCGGGCCTACTTGCGTGTAAGGCCGGTTGGGGATGGCGGTCTCTTTGTGCATGAGAATGCTCGGGTTCTGACGCGATTTCAGTTTGCAGCGGTTTTGCGGCTGTCGCTGTGGCGGATTGGAGAGGACCCTTGCCAGTTCGCACCACACTACTTCAGAATCGGTGCATCTACCAGTGCAGCTGTGGCGGGCCTACCGGAGCGAGAGATACAGCGGATCGGTAGATGGCGGTCGCAGGCTTTCCAGGGCTATGCACGGCTATGAGATGAAAATCTCCCTAATGCTGCTGTCAATTTTCTTGCAGATTCGGAGCAGAGGCCGTGCCACTGTTGGGTGATCGGCCACTCGTTTGTATACTGGGCTGGTCGACGAGCAGCAATACGGCCGGTGGGGCCAAATATCGGCCTGGAGGCTTTGGAGGTGATCGTATCATGGCTGTGTGAGCGCGGTCTTCGCTGGATGCAGCTCTTACCTTTGCTGCAGCACCACGGGTGCGCAAAGGGGTCACCAGCCCTACTATTGCTACATCTGGGCGGCAATGACCTTGGGTCTTGGACTTGTAAGTAGTTGATCAGAGCAGCGCAGAAGGACTTGGGTGAAGTGTTATTAATGTTTAAGGGAGTGGTTATATTATGGTCTGACATAATTCCAAGGCCTGCTTGCTGGGACCAACGGAGGTGGTCAAGGTGGTTGACAAAAATTAATCGCCAAATTGGCCGCTGGGTGTGTGAGCACGGCAGACACCAAATTTTGCATACCTGGGTCGAGGTGGGGTGTACTGATTTATATAGGCTGGATGGGGTATACTTATCCCCGATAGGGGTGGATTTGCTCCTGAACGATTGGGAAGAGGCTTTGGAGTATGTTCTGCAGGGGAGGTTAGTTGGTCGCAGCTTGGTATTTGGGGGCGGCACAGGGACATGCATCGCCTGAGCCGGTGGTGGGATCCCGGAGGTTTCCGGGGCCCCGAGCCGTAGGCAATGCTTAGGGCGAGGGTGGGGTACTCCCGACCCGGACAATCCCTCGAGGCTTTTGCTAATAATATGGCGAAGCCGGAAGAAGGGGGGGAATGCAAATAGCTGTGGGCCAGGACACGGCGGAAGCGGAAATGACATCTCCTTGCTACTCACATGGCTGGTCAGGACTCATTCCGCGGTTAGGAAGTTTATGATGGGGGTTTTGGAAATGTTTTTGGCTATTGTTAAAAGGTTAATAAAGCTGCGACCAGTTTAATTCCCAAATTGTAGTAGTGTTATTATTGGAAGGTGGGGGTGGTAAGGGGAGCACCACGTCCGCCGTACCTCGGTTATAGGTATTAGAGTTTGTTGTTTATTTTGGGTAATAAATGTAATATAGATTTAGCAACTGCTTTCCTATAAATTATATTTATTAAGGGGTAATATTGCTGTAGATAGACCAATGCACCCAGGGGCAGTCCAAGGGGGGTGCGGAGGCTCATTGTGGGGCGTCATTTGCATAAGAAGTCTCATTTGTATAGATATTAGCATAATGTTAACATACCTCTTAATGAGTGTCTGGATAAAGAAAGACTACCAGATTTCTACATTACTATACTCCAGTGCCAACTGCCAGGCACATTAGGACGTACTATAACACTGACCATTTAGAACCCATAGCAAACCCACCGTATCATAACGGCATTACCAGGACTCACAAAGTACCAAATCCTACCTATTAAAAAGGCAACACTCCAAATATTAAATCAATACATCTCACAGAATACCAATTCATCTCCTACTGGGGAAAGAGAACAAGTGGCATTGCCAAACTGAAACTACAAGAATAGAATACCTCAGCTCGGTTACACATGCAGAACATAGACTGTCACCAAACAAAGAACAAGGAATCACAATTTAGAAATCGGAAGACAATAATTAAATTGGGAACCCCTAAAGCCAAATTTGGAATGTACAACAACACTATAAATTAATTTCCTTTTACTAAACAAAAATGCAAAGACATTAGTGATGCACATTTCCCAGAGCTGATATATTCCAGTTAATAAACTCAAAATTAAAAAGTATTTTTCTACCTTTTGTTGTTTGGGTATTTTATTTTTCAATTGCAATTGCTCCAGTCACTTTCTTCTGGTTTCTTCTGTCTTCTGCTAATGCTCCATTGTCTGCTGTCCATTTGTCCTTTTTTCTCTCTTCTAGATTTTTTCCATTCTATCTTCTACATCTGCTTTAATATACTGATCTTTCCCCTTTTGCTCTTTCCCCAATTTCTTTTTTATTCCTTTATCATCCACTCAAATTTCACCCTTCCATCCTCAATCCCCACTTACTCTGCCAATACCCAGCAACTTGTAGATTTTTCTTCACTCCCACACAAAATATCTTTTCCCCCTCCATCCTCATTCCCCCAGCTCCATCTCCTTCTAGTCCTCCCCCAAAATCGGCTCCCTTCTAGTTCCAGCCCCACTTCTAATTGCATTCTCCCCCCCCCCCCCCGCATCAGCCCATTTCCAGTCCTAGCCCCCCCCAAATCAGCTCATTTCCAGTCCTATTCCACCCCCCATCAGCCCATTTCCAGTCCAAGCTCCCCCCATCAGCTCATTTGCAATGCTAGGCCCCCCATCAGTCATTTCCAATACTAGCCCCTCCTGATGTAATTTTGAATGTAATTAGTTATAGGGCGTGGCATTAATTTGCCACCAGTTCCACCTGTTTTCATGTTAAGAGTTAAATTTTGAAAATGTTCTACAGTTGTTTCCTGTAAAAATAATAATGGCTTGCTATTATTAACGTTTTGTTACCTGTAAACCACCTCTGATCTCTAGAAGAGGCGGTATAGAAAAATGTATAAATAAATAAATAAAAAAATAAAATAAAATAAACCAATTCCAATCCTATTCCAGTGAGCTGATGGGGGGGGCTTGGACTGGAAATTAGGCCGAGTGTGGGGGAGCTTCAGCCCATTTCCAGTCCAAGCTCCCACACACTCAGCCCATTTCCAGTCCAAGCTCCCCCCCCCCCATCAGCTCATTTCCAGTCCAAGTCCCCCAATCAACTCATTTCCAGTCCAAGCTGCCCCTATCAGCCGTTTCTAAAAGGAGCCCCCTAGACATTTCCAATCCTATTCCAGAACCACATTAGTCCATTTCCAATCCTACTCCCCCCCCCCAAAACCCATTTGCTGTCCTAGTCCTCCCCATCAGCTCATTTGCAGTCCTACTCCTAGCACCCCCCCCCACTCAGCCCATTTCCATTCCTAGCCCCCCAGCCCATTTCCAATCCTAGCCTCCCTCCCCCTCAGCCCATTTCCATTCTTAGCCCCCCTCAGCCCATTTCCAATCCTAGCCTCCCCCCCACTCAGCCCATTTCTAATTATAGCCCCCCCCCAGCCCATTTCCAATTTTAGACCTCTCCACTCAGCCCAAGCCCAAACCCCAGCCCCCCCCCCTCCCCGAAGAGCCCCATGGCAGGCTTTAGCGGCTCCCGACAGGCTCAGCACAGTTCGTTAGAGCCGCCGAAGTGAAGAGTGTTGTTCCCTTCACTTCAGCAGCTGTATTGTAATGAAGATCGCAGGTGCGCTGAGAGCCGGGACACAGGACGTGTCCTTTGACCTCCGGCACACCTGCGATCTTCATTACAATACAGCTGCCAAAGTGAAGGAAACAATGCTCTTCACTTTGGCGGCTCTAACGAGCTGTGCTGAGCCTGCCAGGTGCTGCTAAAGGAGGTAAGCAGCGTGCAGGATGTTGTTGACGTGGGGCCCTGTGCCAATAACATTCTTGCTCAATGGATGAGCTGGCCCTGAATGCACCACTCTAACCCATTTTGAGACTTTGCCTCTTTCTCCAGTCTGAGCTCATTTCCTGCGAGTTTGACCCTTCTGGACTACATTTCCCAGCACTTCCAAGAGCTCATGTCCTTTCAACGCTTTCATATAGTCTCTCGAACTCCCTATGGCTGCTAACTGCTATACAACCAGCAGCAAGCTGTCCAGTGCATCGCACTATGCGCATGATAAATTTGTATATATTGGAAACTCGGCATATGCAAATTTCTCTCATGCATACGCATTCTGAATAGCTTGAAACCCCAACTAGCTGTGGGCTAGAAAGGAAGCCCTAACATGATCAGAGGAAGTTCTACTAAAGCAGGAAGCTGATGAAAGCTGATTATATATCACAGATATTATTTATAGATTTCTCACAATGGCCTCGTTAATAGTCTGTTTATTAAATGACTTCCTCTATGTGTCTATTGTAAACACCTTAATTCAATAAAATAAAACAAAACAAAAAATTGTCTCCCATTGTGCAAAACAGAGTTTTCTAAGGATAAATGTTCCATTTTATTTTATGCTGGCAGTGATTAAATATATTTCATTTTGCAAATAATAGAGAAATTCCCAATAAATCTGTCTTTCTATTTTAACAAAATTCATAATACAAAAAACAGTAGAAGTAGGTTTCTTTATAACCTGCAGCAGGCTCAAAAGGCAAGAAAATCAGTTTGTTAGAAAGGATGGCTTTAGAAGCCTAATCGCTTCAAACAAGGTTCACATTTGTTACTAATTCTCCTGTTGTTTACTAAATAAATAAGCAGTCAGCAGATTTGAAGTCCTGGGGGCACTGCTAAGCTGTTTAATTTGGAGGATATTGGCTATAAAACCTCACAGCTGCCCAAATACCCAGCCACACAGACAGGATGGCAACACATTCTCTGCGTCTAGCTCTTCTCATGCCTCTGCTATACTTCTCCCATGCTGCACCCGTGGTAAGTTCCCAGGGAGGGGGGCTCCCAAGGCTGCACATTTTGGAGTGTTAACTGTCTCTGCTTTTTAAAGGTACCTGATCAAGGCATTAAGAGGAAAGAAAATGTGCACAACAACTGACAGAATTCCAAAGTTACTGTATGTGTTTTGCTCTTTTCCAAACATGCCATGTGCATTGTAGACTGGTCGCTAGGATTTCCAGGGTATCTGTGGTCTGTGCTAACAGTCGTTTGGTTCTTTAGAAAGCAAACTGGTTCCTTTCCTTTGTTATTAAATCTTGAAAACCGTGATGAGGTTTGCCAGTTACGCAATGCCTACTGTAAAAGTGGGAGTTAGGCCACGTTACAGAGCACCATAGGAGTACCTTGCACTTTAGGGGATGTTTACCAAAGTGCAGGAGGCTTTTTGCAGCTAACACTGGGTATTGGTTGAAAGAGCACTGCAGTAGCTGCAAAAGTCCCTTGCTTTCTGTTGGGGTCCTGCCCAGCAGATAATGCAGTGAAAATGCAGGGATCGCAGCAGGACAGGGTCACTGATGCACTGGGTGCAGGGTTAGCTGCGTCCACGCTATCTGCAAAACATGCAGCTACCATGTGCCGTGAATGCTGGCAGTAACCGCATGGTGCAGGCACACCCACTCTGCCCATACCCCACCTCTCTTGCCACTATTGCACAAAATACAGCAATCGTGGAAAATTGCATGCGGTAGCTACATTTGTCCTGTGTTAGCTGTCACTGCAGTGCAATTTTCCCACGTTAGCGCCATGATGACAACTAACGCCTTTAGTAGACATACTCCTTTGTGTTGATAGGAGAAGACCCTTTACTGCTAATGGGATAATGCTGTTACCAAATTATCTCACTCTACAACAGTGTACGTCAGGTTGCAATACAGCTGGGATATGTGAGCATTTATTATTTTCTTTGAAAGCAATAGGTTTTTTCCATCTATTATCAACCTCAAGATTACTGGATCATTCATAAATTAACCCCCAGCATCCTTATTACATACAAAACAATTATGAGCATGAGAAAATTTCATGAATGACAACAAAGTGAATATATTTCAAATGTTACAACAAATCAGGTGAGCTACAACAAAGAGCAGAAGGGTACTTTTGTTGGGGCATTCCATGTTTGCTTCTTTCTTGAGGACAATTTCCTGCTTTCTAGAGAATCTTTGGAAAGGTAGAGAACTTGGATCCTAAGTTTGTTACCAACGTGAATCCTAATTTTGAACAGATCATCTAGGTAGAAGAGACATCCAAGTCAGGGTGTTCACAATTTGCAGTATATTCCAAATTTTATAAAGTCAACGTATTTAGCCACATATGCGTGTAAATGACATCATATGAAAGAACTACTGATGTAAAAGTGCACACATTGGCATGACGGTGCGTACTTTGCCAGTAGGCATGCACATGGATGGAGTGTGAGCAGAGCACGCAAGTACACGTGTAGATTATAAAATATGCAAATCTAGTCATGTACTGAAAAATTATAGGCATGGAAATTTCCAGCTGCTGCAAGGCAGGTGTGTTTTATGCCACTTTAGGTGTCTTTATAAAATTGTGCATAACTAGACTCCCCACCTCGGTGGGTTGTGAGTATGACTGACTAGACCATATTTAAATACCAAGACGGAGCAGGAAATGTGGACATAGGGAAGACTTGTATGATACCAATACAGTTAACTGAACCTCATGTGACCAAATCAAGAGCTAATGAAGTGCTCAAAGGGCCATCGGTCATTCTTTTCACCCCATATCCACCAGTGTCTGCCTTGTCCTGACCACCGCAGCCTGTCCACACCATATTCTTTCCCTTCCAGCCTATCCATGCAACACGTTCTTTTCCACAGCTGCTCTTTCCACTCTTTCAGCCCCTCTCTTCTCTCACATTCTCCTAACCTCTGCATCCTCCTCTCTCCTACTGTCTTCTTTTCCCCTTCCCCTTCTCATTCCCTTTGCACGTTTTAATTCTACCTCTCCTGTATAGGCATATTTAGAATTTTTTATATTTGGGGTAGGGTGTTACTAAGCTTTCTGCCCCCTCTAATCCTTATACCGTCTTAACCTTCTCTGATCCCTGCTTCCCCTTGACCCAACCTTCAGTTTCCATCCACTCTCTGGCAGGGCTCCCTTCACTTCTTCCTAGCCAGCTACTCGTCAGTTAGTGGCATTAGGCTTAGCCCTGCCTCTCACTTTGCGATTCCCTATTTCACACAAACCTGAATGATTTTCCTGAAGTGCCTAGCGCAGCTACACACCTGTTTTCTGGGACTGCGCCCCCCCCCCCCCAATCCCCTGCAGCTCTTCTCTTAGTACTCACAGATTCCAGATCAGTGGCAGACTGATGCCCACAGAGTCCACATGAGACGCTTTGCCTCCTGACTACTTCAAGCTCTGGCAGCTGTATGTGATGATCCCGCTCTTTCTCCACAGCTTATTTTCTTCTACATCCTCCTGCCACATCCATCCTTCTTCTCACTCCTTCAAGGCACCTTCCTTCTCTCACCCTCCAGCGTCTGCCACTTCCATCTCTGCGGCAGAAAAAGGCATAAGCGTAGTTTGCCTGATTCATTGGGGGGGGGGGGCAAAGGATAGTGCTCTCAGAATAATGATTGGAGGAGACTTTTTCCTCCTCCCCTTGGATTGGCATCGATTCACTTTTTCCCCCCACCCCAACACACACTTTCTCTTCCACACATACACTCTAAAACCAAGGATATTATAATGCCACGGTATCGTTCCATGGTGCGACCGCAGCTTGAATATTGCGTGCAGTTCTAGTCGCTGTATCTTAAAAAGGAAGAGCCACCAAAATGGTAAAGGGGATGGAAGGATACTCCTAGGACGAGAGGCTAAAACGTTTAGGGCTCTTCAACCTGGAAAAGAGATGGCTGAGGGGAAATATGATAGAAGTCTATAAATTAATGAATGGAATGGAACGGGTAAATGTAGATCGATTGTTTACATCATCAGAATATAGAAAGACTAGGGGACATGCAATGAAGCTACAGGGTAAACTATTTAAGACTAATATTTTTTCACTCAACATGTAACCAAACTCTGGAATTCATTATCAGAGGATGTAGTAAAAGCTGTTAGTGTAGCTGGGTTTAAAAAAGAAGGTTTGGACAAGTTCCTGGAGGAAAGGTCCATAAACCATTATTAAACAGGACACGGGAAATCCACTGCTTGACCCAGTACAAGCACTGTGGAATCTGTGTCTTTTGGGGAAACTGCTAGGTACTTGTGACCTGGATTAGACACTGTTGGAAACAGGATACTTGGCTTGATGGACCTTGCTCTGACCCAGTATGTTCTTATGTTCTCTATCATGTCCCACTCTCTCCTCCCAGGCCTCTCATTACCACCACTTCAGTCTTCCCACCTGTTTTATTTTATTTATTTATATTTGCTATTCTGCATCAGTGCAGTTTATGTTGAACAAACTGAAATTACATTGAACAGAGCATTATAACTTGGAGATAGCTATTTTACAGGGAACATGGGCTATGGAGGGTTAAGTGGCTTGCCCAAGAACACAAGGAGCACCTGTGGGACTAGAAACCCCAGTCCTTCCAGCCCAAGGTTGCTGTCCTCTAGTGGGATTTGAACCCCTGACCTTCTGGCCTGAAGTACCTTGCCCCAACCACTAGGCCATTCCTCCACTCCTGTTCAATTGCAGCTGCAATTTGGCTCACAATAAATCATTTTCAAATCTTTTTAGTTCATAATCTATTCTTATTGGTTTCCTTTATGTTTATGTTTTATTATTTTATTTAAACTTATTGTCATTTCCTTATTTCATTTTGCTGTTTTCTACATTTCATCTCCTATCTGATTTTTAAGTTTCCTTCTTCTGCTACCAATTTTTTTCTCTCAGCATTTTCTTTAGATTCTCCATGCTGTTATCTTTGTTTGGCTTAATGTTATAGGTTATGTTTCTTTTGCTTTTACCCTTTTCTTGTGTTTTTCTTTATCATGTCTAAATGCTTCCATTCTCCTCTCTCTCTCTCACATTCACTCCTTGCTCCCCCACCATTTCCCACTTCTCCAAAATTCTCTCATCCTTGTCCCTTCCTGCACTCCACCCACCTTTCTACTTTCTCCTCCCACAACACTCTTTCCCTCCCTTTTCTTCTCCTTTCTCTTCCCACCCATCTTCCTCACACTTCTCTCAGCTCTTCTTGTTCTCCTCTCATCTCTCTCCTTCTCTTGCCTTCCCATTTCTCTTCCCTCCATCTTCTCCCCCGCCTGTAATTCCCTTTCTCACCTCTATTTCCCTTCCTCACACCCTCCCTTCTTACCGTATCCTCTCCTTCCTCCTCCTTTCTTCCACCTCTTGCTATACCCCTCCCCCAGGGCCAGTGCAAGGAGCTAGGCACCCTGGGTGAACCTCATCCCTTGCCCCCCCCCCCCCCACTCCATTGCCACTGCTGCTGCTCTTTTCTGGGACCTGCAGTGGCAACAATGGTCACAAACAACCCTGAAGAGCTTACCTGCACCCCCCAGTGCTGTGAGGCTGTTTCCATTCTGCCCCCACTGAGGTCCGATGTCAACTTCCTGTTTGCAAGCAGGAAGTCAGCATTGGACCTTGGTGGGGGTGGAACGGAAACAGCCTCAGCACTATGGATTAAAGGTAAGTGCTGCTGAGCTGTTTGTGACCATTGTTGCCGCTGCAGGTACCAGAGAAGGGCAGCAGAGGTGGCAATAGGGTGTCTGCAGACCACTGGTGCTCTAGGTGGTCTTCTAGTTCACCTAATGGTCACAACGGCCCTGCCCACCCCAGCATTCTCTCTCCCTTCCCTCCTGCTGTTTCTATCTCTCTATCCCTCTCTCCTTTTTCCTTATCACTCTTGGCTCACACTCTCTCCCCCTCCATCCCTCCCAGCACTCAATCTCTCTCTCACCCTCCCACCCCTCATGGCAAATTTACTCTCCTCCCCATGTCTCCCCCTCTAAGTACGATCTTCCTTTCTTTTTTCCTCCGCCTCCCAGCTGCATCCCTCCCCCCCCCCCCCCTTTGCTGGTACACTTTCTGTTCTATCTCCATTTTCTTTCCTTCCCTCCCCCCACCTTCTGAGCCCATATCCCCCCAACATGCCTTTCCCATTAGCACCGATGCATTCGAGAGATTACTTTCTCAGTTGCCCAGGCTGTAAAAGTAGGATTTCAGAGTGACCATGGAGCAGGAGCAGTGCATATCTTTTTTGGTTGGAGGGACTTGAGGTCAGCCCCCATCTCTGCCCTGAGCTCCCACTCCAATTTCTCACTTTACATTTTATTTATTTAATTTAATTTTATTTATTTAACATCTATTTTATATTGCTATATCTACCAGTCACAGCGGTTTACACAGAACAAGTTTAACAAACGTAACTTTACATAAAACGTAGTTTACAAATTTAATGATTAACCAATGATAAATCTACATAGAACTTAGTAAGCGCACACAGCAAATTAATAAACAACCCATAAAAAAGTGACTTAGGGCATGTAACTGACAATAAGTATGTGTGAGCATTTATACAGGCAGGTAGGAGCCAGTTGGCAACTCCGCAGGCAGGAAATAGTGTGAGACCTTTATAAAGAGAAAAAATGAGAAAGTGAGACCTAGTTGGTTGGGGTAGGATAAGTAAGTCATTAGGTGTCTGGTCAAACTGCTCTGAGAAGAGGAAAGTCCCCAATGTCTGTCAAGCAGAGTCTGTGATTATTCTGGCAGCTCTATTTTGTGCAAGCTATAGAGGGAGTATAGTGGTTTTTGGAAGCCCTTGGTAGATGATGTTTGCGCAGTCAAGTACTGGAGTGATGAGGTCCTGATAGACAATTCTGAAGTTGGATTAGTTCGATAGTGGCCAAAGATTCTGAACCACTTTCATTTTGAGATATGCAGGCTGGCTTGTTTGATGTGGGCTTGGAAATTAAGATTTTGGTCTAGTATAATGCCCAGATATTTTACCTGATCTTTTACTTGCAGTGTTAAGTTGGCTAAGTTAATTGTGGATGGTGGGGAGCATGTAGGGTTCTTAGTTATATGAAGGACTTGTTTTGTTAGGATTGATATGCAAATTGCAGTGTTTTAGCTATTTGATGACCGCTTCCGGGCATTGTCCTATTGTGGAGAAGTCTGGGTCATTAATGGAAAATGGAGGATAGATTAGGATGACATCAGTATATAGATGGTAGAGAGTATTCTGATTTTGAATAATACTGCATAGTGGTTGTATGAAGATGTTGAACATCAAGGAGAAAAGGGCAGAATCCTAGGGTAGGCCTTGGTGTAAGCTGAAAGGGCAGGAAGTTTCCGATCCTATTTTAACTTATTGATAACTGGTCTACTAGGTAAGAGCGGAACCATTATATTTCTGTATCTCTTAGACCGATTGAGTGCAGGTATGCAATGAGCTGCTCATGTATAACAGAAAGGTGGCCGAGAAGTCTAGAAAAATGAGAATGAATCCTTGAGTGCTTTTTTCGGTACCCTTGATTAAGGTGTCCAGAAGAGAGGTCAGTAGGGTCTCCAAACTGTGAAAGGGTTTGAAGCCATATTGCTGGTGATCAAGGAGGGTGTAGGAATCGATATAATCTTGCATTTGTATTTGCACCGCTTTTTCAATGATGTTAGCTAATCATTCAGATGGGACATTTTCAGATCAACCAATAAAAATTTTCCAACAGTGGGTACAGCAACACATGAGTAACAGCAACACAAACTCTATCCATTGCCACACACTGTGTGAAGTAACACAAAACCCTGCAAATGGATACTGAGAAGCTCACCCAGCACTCATAGGCATCGGAAGGGGATGGGCCACACAAGCCCTGGCCCCACCAAAAATCGTGGCTGGCAGAAAAGAATATGAAGCTGTGATTGTGGCAAAAACTCTTCCAGTCTGCCCACGGGAGAATGGATCCCCACAGGCAGAAGAGGAAGAGTCTTTGCTGCAATCACAGCTTTTCTTCTTCTTTTGACCATCTGAGATGGGATGAGATTTCTGCGAGAAGGCTGCTGCCTTCCAGCCACAATCATAGTAAAGACTTTTTCTGTCTGTCCTGGGATCCTCCCTCAGGCAGAGGGGAAGGGTCTTTGCCAGGATTATGGCCGGCAGGCAGCAAGGATCCCATGCACAGAGAAAAGCCACAAAAGACCCTTCCTGTCTGTCTGCAGGACATCAAATCCCCGAGGGCAGAACAGGAAGAGTCTCTGCCTGGGAGGTGGAGTTAGGATGGAGCTTGGAGGGTTGCTTGTAAATAACCCCCCCCCCCCCCCCCCAAATAAAAAGGCCTTCCACCACTCCTGCCAACAGTAACTCCAAATGCTCAAACTGCACCAAACCTACCTATGAAAATTCAGCCCTGCAAATATTCTACAATACTAGACGACCTCCAATTGATGAATGAAAGAAAATACACAGGACCTGCATGTTAAAATAATTCCTCACCTTGGCTATGCATATAAAACACAAACCATCAAAAAATAGAAACAAACAAAAACAAAATGGAAAATTTTTATTTATTTACATTTTCTTATATACCACGCTATTCAACATCAATGCGGTTTACATGGAACATAAAGCATACACATTGCAATTACTGAACTGTGCTTACAAGGAACAGGTATTCAAACTTGGGTAACTATTTACTCTCATCTTCATGGAAGTCGTATCTCACTAGTCATATTCATGGGTGTCTTGTAGGGTCAGATTTGATTGTACAGCCTAGTCTAGATCGTGGATGGGGCTATTGTATCACCGTTTACCTGGTAGTACATGAGGAATAGGTAGTGCTTTACTGCCTTCCTAAACTGGGCAAGGTCAGGGATTGCACGTATGCTGGGTGGCAGTGTTCCAGCATCTGGGTGCGCAGAATTTGAAAGCTCTGTTTGTAGTTGTCTGGGTGCATTGGGTTATTTCTTTCGGGACTATTAGTGTGTTGATCGCTACTGATCTTCTGGACCTGCTGGGGGGAGTGACTTGAATAAGCTCTGCCAGTGATGCAGAGGAGAGCCCATTGATGGTTTTAAAGGTAAGCAGCAGGGTTTTGAAAGTGAGTCTGGCCTGTATAGGGAGCCAGTGGAGATGTTTCAGGGTGGGCATGATGTGGTCCCTCCTGGACACCCCAAGTAGAACTCTCACTGCAGCGTTCATCATGAGCTGTAGAGGGTTTAAAGTGGATTGAGGAAGACCATGCAGGATTGAATTGGCGTAGTCAAGTGTGGTATGACCAGCGCTTGATAGACTGTCTGGAAGTCGTCCGGGTCTAGCAAGAAGTGGAGGTGCCTGAGGGTACGGATCTTATGGTATACGGCTCTAACTACATTGCTTATATGTACCTTCATGTCCAGGCGCTGATCCAGGGTGACTCCAAGGTACCGGATCATGGGTTTGGTCTGTAGTTCAGCTTCGTTGACCTTTAGGTGGGGCAGTGTGGTGAAGTTTGGATTTCTCATAATGAACAGGACCTCTGTTTTCTTGTGCTGAATTCTGAGGTTCTGGGTTTGGAGCCAGTTGGATACTGCATTAAAGCAGTCTATCAGTGGGGAGAGGTCTGGGTTCTCTGTCGAGAAGGGCATGTGAAGTAGTACATCATCGGGATATATCAGGCAATTAACACTGTAAGACCAGATGAGGTTACAGATGGGTTGCATGTATATGTTGAAAACCCAAGAAACCAGCCTCTGTGAGCAGTGGAACACTTGAAAAAGAGAAATAAATGCATTTTCTCCATTTTGGAACAACGCATAAGAAATGCACATCTTCAAAGCTGACAAATTTCATTCCCTAAAAATAGAAAATAATTTTTTGTACCTTTGCCTGATCATTCTATTTTTTCAATTGGGTTGCTTCTAGTCTCTTTACCATCTCTCTGGTTGTTTTTCTCTTAAGTCCTTTTCCAGTATCTCATTTCTAGTTTCTATTTCTTCACTAATCCTGTCGTCTTCCCTTTGCCTCTACATCTATCTGACATGTATCTTTCCTTGTCACCTTTTGCCTCCACTTCCTTATCTGATATTTTATCCATCTACAGCTAAATTTTATTTCTGCTTCTCCCCCACTCCATGATGTGTTTTTTATATTTGTATTTAATCCTCAATCAATCTTTTCACCTACTTATCAGCTTTCGCTTCCATGCTGACCAAACATCTCCCCTCTGTCTCCCTGTTCCCCCTCTCCTTTCCCTCCTCCTCCCAGGTGATCCCTCATCCCTCTTCTCTTGTGCCTTCCCCCATATGTGATCTAGCATAAAGGAAAAAAGGGGACTGTTGTAGTTGTTGATATGGAAGGACAGACTAGATAGGCCATGTGGTCTTTTTCTGTCAACATTTTTCTATGTCCCCTCTTTTTGTTCTCTGCAGAAATAGTTCAGTATCTCTCTTCTTTCATCTCCCCCCCCCCCCCCCCATGGTAGTCCAGCAACTCCACTCTTTTTCCTCCCTCTTCCCCAATAAGGCCCTGCATCTCCCCTTCTCTTAGCCTCCCCTGGAATGCAGCCATCCCTCTTCCAGAGTTTCCATCTCTCCCCCCTACAATCCTGCTCCTATTAGGCATTTATGTAATACTACAAGACACGTGCATCACTGTATACACATACATTAGATAGTCCATGCCCCAAGGAACTCATAATCTAGTCAAGCTACACAAATAAGAGGTAGGGGGTTAAAATCAACAGGGCTCATTTTAATTTAGAAAAAGAGCGGAGCCAGTGCAAAGATTTTAGGTGCCCTAGGTGAAGGTTTAGCCTTTTACCTCCTTTTAGGTCCATAGACAACTCCACCCCAGATTTTGATAGTCAATTTAACAATTATAATCACTCTATCATTATCCCTACTAAAGCAATTCTGTAGAAATGCATAAAAGTACATACTGATGGCTCTTTAAGTGTGTGTGGCTGTCAGGACCTATTGATTTGCTTTGACTTCAGCAACGTTTTGCTGTTCACCAGAAGCAGCTACCCTAGGTGGCCGCTTAGTCTGCCTAATGCTTAAACCAGATAAAACCAAACACGCCAAGGGCAAGAATGGACCAAGGATCCAAGAACTCCGCAAGGAAGATATCACATAATAGAGGGTTATTGTATTTATTAAGATTCATTTCTGTGTTATTTGACGTCTTCCTTGTGGAGTCCTTGGACTCTTGATCCATTCCTGCCCCCTGCTGTGTTTTTAGCAGTTTTCCTAATCCATGGGGGGATTCTCTCTGTTTGCTGTTCCCTAAAGGTTAAACAGAAATGGAAAAGGGCGGCTACTTGGTAATAAAGTCTCCACCTTCTGAAAGCCCAGAGAATCAGAACAGAAAGTGGGGGTGGGTAGGATTTAAAGTCAGACCATTCATTAGCATATCAGAGACAGGGCAGAAGGAGCAAGGTTAAGCATGGCGGGGGGGGGGGGGGGGCAATGCTTGGAAGGCACCAAAATGAAGAAAAATTAAAAATGAGGAAATTAAAAATTTAAAAATGGGAAAAATAAAACAGCAAAAGTGAAAGAAATGTTTAAAACTGAAGCTTTATAAAAACAGAATTGGTGTAGTCAGAAATCATCGACTAATGAGAGAGGAGAGCACCAATTTATAGGTTGCGGGGGGGAGGGGGCATCGGACCCCCTAGCACTGGCCCCGATCAGAGGCACATAAAATACTAACCAAACCATCCCTACACAGGCACTGGAAGCTAAGGCAAATAATCTGGAAATCAGTCAGACATCCTGCTTCAAGTGAAGCTTAGACAATTGTTAACTAGAAAGACACATTTACAGCATAGTTTAGCTGAATCCATTCCAAGCAGAGTCAGAGATACTTCTGTTGGAACAGAGCGCACAATGAGAAGGCTCCAACTCCTGTTATATTGTTTATGTAATATAAGCAGGGCTTCTGACTTTAGGTTTTAACCAATAACTCCCCTCCCTTGCAAAAACATTAAAATAGGTGTTTATTGAATAAACATCAGAAAAAATCCTGTTCCAGGGCTGGCCCTACCATTACAGTGACTAGGCACCTGCCTAGAGCAGCATAATTCCAGAGGCAGCTCTAACACAGCATTCAGCAGTACTAAAGGAGAGTCAGTGTGGCTGGTGGTGGGCCCTGAACATATGCATGCACTAAAGATCTTACACATCCCAGCCCTCCAAAGCAGAGGTTGCAATGACTGTCCTCTAACACCACAGTCTCAGGCGGAGAGTAGCAGTGATGAAGTTTGGAAACAGGCCCAGCAAAAGGGGAAGGGAAGAATGGGGAGATGCTGAACACCTGGAGGACAAGGGAAAAGAAGAGGTGTAATGATGGACACCTGAGGAGGGGTAAAGAAGGGGAGATGCTGGACATGGAGTAGAGAGAAGGGGAGATACTAGATGTGAGGCATGGAGATAAGGAGAGGCGTTGTTAGTGAGAGGCGGGGGAAGGTGACAGAGATATGGGGAACTAGGAGGGCTGAGTGGAGATAAAACTAGGCAGATACAGCAAAAGAAAGAGGGAGGATGAGGACTGAATGGTGTGGAGGAGGGGTGAATCTGAGTATCTAGAATAGCAGAAAAAGAAATAGAATAAAGCTGAAAGTGAAGATCAGGTAGGAGAGGAAGTGAAGATAGCAGGAGAGAAAAGAAATGGTAAATAGAGAGGAGACTCTAGGAACATAGTTAAGAGAACATAGAGGAAAGGATAAACTAAAGACTGGGGGTGAGATGATTAGAAAAATAAAATAGCCAAAAAAAAAAAAAAGGTAAAAAAGAGAATTTTATTTTCAATTTAGTGATTGGAATATGTCATTTTTTGGATTTTACATCTGCTCTCTTTATATTTTAGAACAACTCATTAAAAACGGGTAACCAGAGCTTAATCATCCACAAAAGAATTTCTTGTCGGAAAGTTTGTAAAGGGGAGGATCAGTCCCCACAGTGCAAGCATTCCATTTTTTTTTGTAAACTCTGTTTATTGAAAACCAAATAATACAGAACATGCAAAATAATATATAACAACAACAACAACAACAAAAAATGGCATTTCTGGTGATCACTCAGCCCAGGATTCCTCAACAAATCAATCATACAAATACAGCCAAAAAAAAAAAAAACTACAATATTCCCCTCTCCCCCCCTTCCCCCACCAACCTCCCTCCCACCCCACAGCCTCCCCCTTCAGCAACCAACCCCCCATAGTGAACATGCATAGTAATTATATTATTAGTATCCCACGACCTTCTCAACCCAATTGAAGCACTTCATTCCGGACACGAGGCCTCAATATCTGAATATATGGTTCCCAAATTAACAGGAATAAGGCCCAACGTCGAGCACTTCCTCTAGCCTCTCTCCTTTCCATAAGGATCAGCTGGTGAAAGTTGTTGCGCCATTCCCAATAGGTGGGACCTGACTCTTCTCTCCACCTATGAAGAATCGGGCCTTTACCCACCAGACATGCCTTCCTGACCAAAAGGCGTTCCCATTTCCATTTTATTCATAACGTTGTAGCAAAGACTTTATGTAGCAAAAGTTTAAGTAGTACCGAAAATTGAATGTGATTAAGAAGGAGCAACGTATCTGATCCATAACATGAAGTGCAAAGGATGTAATGACTGCTTAGTTGTTTACTTCCATGGTTAAACTACCGACGGAGTACCTGTTTCAAACCGAGAAGATAACGGAGTTACTTACCTGTAACAGGAGTTCTCCGTGGACAGCAGGATAAGTCAGCCACACTTGGTGACATCATCTGACGGCACCGAGACAGAAGTACTCTCTATAGCTCAGAAGGGCTTTTCGCCCTTCTGAGCATGGGCCAACTGGCCCCACCCCCATCCCGCCCCTAGCTAGCCAGTACATCACTAGCTGAGCCTTTTGCCACTAGGAGGGCGGCACCAGGATGGGGGCCGACCCCTTCCCAGGGGAGGTGGGCGGGTATGTGTGGCTGACTTATCCTGCTGTCCACGGAGAACTCCTGTTACAGGTAAGTAACTCTGTTTTCTCCTAGGAGAAGCAGGATGAGTCAGCCACACTTGGTGCCTCCCCAGCTGCCATGCACTGTGGTGGAAGGGGGAAGGCCGAGACAATTCTTTAGGGCTAGCATGTACCCTTATGTTGCAACCAGAGCCTGTAGGCACGAACCTGTAGGCCTGTAGTGGCAATGCACGCATGGTGCATGCATGTGCAGTAGCCATGTTGTGAGGGGTGCAGTTACCAGGCACCGTACAATGGCTTGCAGTCATGATGCACGCATGTGCAGAGGGTGTAGTTGTAAGGCACACCTGTGCGGTAAGATGTAGGCACATCGAGTGGGGAGTCACTGCGATGACGAAGCAACGGCATCAATATCGCTGACCACAAGAGTGGTGCAAACTGGAGAGTTAGTACATCACTAATAAGGCTTTTTTTTAATTTTATTTTTTTTAACTCAAAGTGTAGTCAACTCTGGGACTTGTTGCTGGAGGATATTGTAAAAGCCGTTAGCGTAGCAGGGACCAGGAAATCACTGCTTGGCCCAATTCAAGCATTGGGGAACCCAGGGGCAGCCCAAGGGGGATGCAGGGCCATGTGCGGAGATTAATTGCGGGGCCTCATTTGCATAAATACTTGCATAATGTTAACATGCATTTTTAGTAAACATGCTTCTTAATGAGTGTCTGGATAAAGAAAGACTAATAGATTTCTACGTTACTATATTCCAGTGCCAACCGCCAGGCCCATTAGGAAGTACTATAAACACTGACCTTTTAGAACTCATAGCAAATCCACCATATCATAACAGCTCTGCCAGGACTCACAAAGCACCAAACCCTACCTATCAAAAGGCAACACTGCAAATATTAAACTAATACATCTCAGAGAATACCAATGCATCTCCTACTGGGGAAAGAGAACAAGTGACATGGTCAAATAGAAACTACATGAAAAGAATACCTCAGCTTGGTTAAAATGCAGAATATAGACCGTCACCAAAGAACAAGGGATCACAATTTAGAAATAGGAAGACAATAATTAAACTGGGAACCCCAAAAGCCAAACTTGGGATGTACAACAACACTGGAGAAATAAAACTATAAATTAATTTCCTCTTGTACTAAACAAAACACAAAAGATGTTAACAATGCACATTTCCCAGAGCTGATATATTCCAGTTAATAAATTCAAAATAAAAAAGTCTTTTTCTACCTTTTGTTGCTTGTGCATTTTCTTTTCAGTTGCAATTGCTCCAGTCACTTTCTTCTGGTTTCTTTGTGTCTTCTGCGAGCTATCCATTTTCCTTCTCTTTTAGATTTTTTTCCAAAATTTTTCTCTATATCTGCTTTAATATACTGATCTTTCCCCTTTTGCGCTTTCCTCCATTTCTTTCTTTATTGCTTTATCATCCACTCAAATTTCACCCTTCCATTCTTAATCTACACTTACTCTTCCAGTACCCGGCCCTTCGTAGACTTTTCTTCCCTCCCACACAAAATATCTTTTCCCCTCTCCATTCTCATTTCCCATCCCTTTCTAGTCCTCCCCCAAAATCAGCTCCTTTATAGTTCTAGACCCACCCAGCGCCTGCCCCCTTCTAGTCCCAGTCTCCCAAGCTTCCACATCAGCCCATTTCCAGTCCTAGCCTCCCATATGCTGTTTTCCAGTTCCATACCAGCCCCCCCATCAGCCCATTTCCACTTCAAGCTCCCCATACGCCCATTTTCAGCCCTTTTCCAACTCCCATCAGCCCACTTCCAGTCCTATTCCAGCCCCCATCAGCCCATTTCCAGTGTCCTATTCCAGCCCATCACCCATTTGCAGTCTACGTTCCCCCCATCAGCCATTTCTAGTCCTATCCTAGCTCATCAGCCCATTTCCAGTCCTAGCCCCCATATGCTCTTTTCCAGTTCCATTCCAGTCCCTCATCAGCCCATTTCCTCCACGCTCCCCCATCAGCTAATTTCCAATCCTAGCCCCGTCAGCCCACTTCGCCCTATTCCAGCCCCCATCAGCCCATTTCCAGTCCAAGTTCCCCCCCCATCACAGCCCATTTCGTCCATTCCCCCCACCATCACAGCCCATTTGCAGTCCTATCCCCCCCACCATCACAGCCCATTTGCAGTCCTCCCCCCATCACAGCCCAATTGTAGTCCGTTCCCCCCATCACAGCCCATTTCCAGTCTGTTCTCCCCCCCCCACCACAGCCCATTTCCAGTCTTTCCCCCCATCCCAGCCCAATTTGTCCATTCCCCCCCCCATCACAGCCCATTTCCAGTCTGTTCCCCCCCCCCACATCACAGCCCATTTCCAGTCCTATCCCCCCACCATCACAGCCCATTTCCAGTCTGTTTCCCCCATCCCAGACCATTTTCAGTCCATCCGTCCCCACCATCACAGCCCATTTCCAGTCTGTTTCCCCCATCCCAGCCCATTTTCAGTCTGTTTCCCCCCCCCATCACAGCCCATTTCCAGTCCTATCCCCCCACCATCACAGCCCATTTCCAGTCTGTTTCCCCCATCACAGCCCATTTCCAGTCTGTTCCCCACCCCCATCACAGCCCATTTCCAGTCTGTTTCCCCCATCCCAGCCCATTTTCAGTCTCCCCCCCCATCACAGCCCATTTCCAGTCCGTTTCCCCCCCCATCACAGCCCATTTCCATTCCGTTCCCCCCCCCCATCACAGCCCATTTCCAGTCCGTTCCCCCCCCCCCCCCATCACAGCCCATCCAGTCCTAGCCGCCCCCCGTGCCGTCTAAGGGGCTGCAGAGGGAGCCGGGGAAGCTCGCGCGAGGCCACGGCTCCCTCTGCACAGCCCGCCAGCGTGAAGAGCCTTTACCTTCCCGCTGGCGGCTGTTTCAATGAAGCCGCGAATGCCGGGAAAGGTTAAAGGCAATGCCCTTTAACCTCTCCCGGCATTCGCGGCTTCATTGAAACAGCCGCCAGCGGGAAGGTAAAGGCTCTTCACGCTGGCGGGCTGTGCAGAGGGAGCCGGGGCTTCGCGGGGGCTTCCCCGGCTCCCTCTGCAGCAGTCCATTGAGCGAGAATGTGGTTCGCGCGGGGCCCTGTGCGAACAACATTCTCGCTCAATGGACGGGCCGGCCCTGGGGGAACCTGTATGGCCACTGTTGGAAGAAGAAATACTGGGCTTGATGGGCCTCGTTCTGACCCAGTATGGCATATCTTATGGTCTATGGTATCAGCGAGGTGATTTCTGCGTGCAGGGATAGCAAGGCAGCATTGGCTGTACTACAAGAGTGGTATGAGGTTGATCCTTAAGCCCGCAGAGTCCATAAGTCAGATTAGAGCCCGGGTGGCCTGCAGAGGTGGCAGTCCAGATTGTTAGGGCTGCCTGGTTGGCAAGGCATAAAGAGGAAAGGACATGGAATCCACCATGGCTTCTATTTGAGTCTGTGGTATTGTTTGAAGTTAATGTCCCTGACTACAAACTACTAAAGCAGTGCAGTAAGAAGTTTGTCTGCTTAAAGAACTCTGGGACATAGTCTGTTTGGTCAAATCCAGCATGGAAGGCTGGCAGATAACCAGGCATCTCTTTATGCCTGGTCCCCAAGAACTCCCGACCTTATACTTCTCGATACGGTTACTGCGTGAGGAATTACCGCTGGTGTTCTTGGACGGTGTGTACCGATGCCCGGGTGATATGATAGTTACTGTTGCGAGGTCCTCGTGGCCTTGCAGACGTGTGCTACTTGGGCAGGACGCAGGGAGGAGCTCTGGGGATGCATGTATCGTGTGCGTGCCCCTGGCATGGCTTGCGCCCCTGCTTGTATCTGGGCGGATGGAGATGCAGGCGGAGTCTCTAGGGGGCATATTCCACTGGGACTGGGCAGCCAGGCTCGTGCTCTGTTCAGTGCATGTCCTGGGCGTACGGTAGCGCAGGTCTGTGAAGCTTTCCAGAGCATCTATGTGAAAACTTCCATGGAGATCTATTTCAGATCATTATGTCATTGCCAGCAGCGGGCTGTCGAGAGCAAAGGCCTCGAGGAGGCTCCCACTTGGTGTTGGGGACTGCGTGCTGGTGGGAGCCACAACAGCCATTCAGTTGTGGTGCATAGGTAGGTAGAAGACCGCAGGGTCAGGTCTGGATCCACAACCTGTCAACAGGGTCAGGCTCTTGGGGGAGAAAGGCACTAGTACGGGTACCGGACAGTGAGCGTGATGAAGGGCATTGTCCATTTTAATAATCACACTTCCTGTTCTCCACGTGGTGAGCAGATCTATTTGCAGTCAGCCCCACTAATGGAGGGTGCCTAAGGGTTGAGCTCCTACATGAGTCCGAGGGGAAGGAATGCCTGGAGCATCCGTAATTCCCCGATATGGCTCTCAGCCAAGTTTTGAACCTGTGACCCGTAGGTCAGCTGTACCTGCCTTTGTGCATGTTGATTCAGAGTGCTGCCCTTGAGTTGATCATAAGGACGGTCCAGACTGGAGCTCCCAGGCTGGCCATGGGCCTGTCACTCTGCCTCCATGCACCCTGTGACGTTAGGTTTAGTGCCACAGAGCTTACTGGGTCCAGGTGCTCTCTGCAGGGCAGAGAAGACCCACGTCATGAAGATGATGATGACAGTTACGGGGGATGGCCTGTGTCTTGAGATGGTTCACCAGAAGGCTCAAGGGTAACAGGCAGGCATGGTTTACTGGATCACAGCATAGGGCTCCGGAGATGGCAAGGCAGAGGTGGGTAGTAGCGGGCTTGTCTACAAGGTGTGAGAAGACCGATATCCTTTCCACCGGTGTGAGCTGCCACATGGTTTTGCAGGCACAGCGTGGGCCCCTCTGCCCAGATGGAGTCTGGAAGGGTGGGGATCCCGTGGTTTTTCGGGAGTGCACAGGTGAGGATGTCATGCCTGCAGGCAGTGCACGGTTATTAATCTCCCAGGCTGAAAGTAGGGACATGTGCTGCAGGGTCCACAGCTGGGATTTGAACCTGTGACCACCTGCTCGGGGACAAATTGACTATTTATAATGCACTCCACTGTTGCTGCTGCAACCGGTGGTGGATTGGATACATTGACTATTTATACCGCACCACACTGTTGCACTGCAAACGGTGTTGCCCTGCAAATGGTGGTTGATTGTCAGGGCTTACTTTGGCCATGAGGGGTGCGTCTCATCCACATCTGGTGGACTGCCAAGTCTTCCATTGTAGGTCATTTTTTAGAGGCTACAAGGGGAGCAGCTCACCCACATCTCTGGGTAGAGAGTTGACCCCTTAGTCCTTGGACTAATTGTCAGGCCGGCACCCAAGTGCTACATTGGATCGAGTGACCTGTGCATTCTTGTTACAGATGTGAAGCCTCCCACCTTTTCTGGATTGTAATCTTCCATGCAGGCTCTGAACTGATATGTGCACGATATCATCCATATGGGGTCTGACCTGGGCTGACGCCTTTGTTTGTTGAGGCTGTGGTTTACTTTGTGTTAGTGGGTGGAGGTCAACGCATGTGGCTCGATGAGAGCCCATGAGCCTTTCTTTAGAGGCAAGTAGGGGGTTGGGTGAATTGCTGGTGAGCTACTGACGTGCTGTAGCTTCGGCTGTGCAGCCGTGGTGGTTGCTTTGTGTCAGGGCGCTTCCTCAGGGCTCGCTGTGCCCCTGTGGCCCTTGCTTTTGTCCTGGATCCCTAAGGTAGACCAGAACCAGTCTGAAGGGGAACTGTATACAGGAGCAGGAAGTGGTGCGAAAGCGCAGAGGTGCCAAGTGTCAGGTGGTTGCAGGTTGTACTGTAGTAAGGAAAACCCTTACTGGCTTCATTTTTCACGTTTGGAGCCATGTGACCGGAGATGTGCTGGGGAGGAAATCGAACCAGTACACTGAAGAGCCCAAACACAGCTCATCGACACCACTACCAAACCACTGAGCCAACTGCCCACTGTTTTTGGGATCAAGCGCTTGGATACTGGGGCAGTGCCTCAGCCGGATAGGCACAGAAGCGCCACATGTGCCAGCATCACTTGCGCATCTCCTGTGGAAGCTCGAGATGAAAACTTCCCTTTTCCTCTTGGTTAGGGATGGCATGAGGTCTATTCATGTCTAACCTCCCCATGGAACCTGGCGTTATGAGGCCAAATTCACCTGTACGGGGATCAGGTACCGGGATCTTGGTGAAGAGTAGACAGAGTACAGAGAGGCCATCACGTGCAGTCATCCGGGACATAAAACATAGTATAAGGAGGGAGATTTTGATGAAGGGAACAGGCTGTGTACAAGGACAGTGTCTGACTCATTCTAGCAGCCCCTGCAGAGTAAGATAGCTGGAGAGGGAGGCTTGCATGAAGCGATGACTGCCTGCTGAAGAGGTTCAGGTGCTTTGGGGAGCCAAGTCGTGTCTGTAATGTTTAGGCTACTCCCGCTGCTGTCCTGGATCCCCACTGCTGATAGGGGGGGCCCCGCACGCATTGCGATCCAGGACCGGGGAAGGGAGAGTGGGGTGTCCCGACGTGCCCGCCACCATTGGATGTAGGGTGACAGGCGAAGGAGGTACAGGGTAGAGTTGGAAGCCAATCTTACTTCCCTCCCGACTCCACTTGATCGGTGCCATGAAGAAGGCATCCCGGCGCTGAGCACAAAGTGACAAGGGGCGGAGCGGAGTACAGGTTGCCGGTCCTGATGGTGCCGGTGGCGGTGCTTGTTCGCTTCGGCACAAGGCAGGGCTCTAAGCATTAGGCTACTCCTCCACTCCATCATGCAAGAGACCCAGCAGGAGTGCCATGCTCAGTTGTGATCCACTGCTGAGCTGCTGTCTGGCTGCCAAGCTGGGATCGGGAGTGTGACCATCACCTACAAACAGCAGTTGAATCCTGCCCATTAACTTATTCTCCATGATCTCTGATTATGTGTCCTTTCTGAGGAGGAACAAAAATTAAACCTGTATGTTATGTAGCACTTCCAAACAGACTGCTCTCTCTCTCTCTTTCTCGGATGAATGAGATGAAGTGCAAATTGCAGACGGGTTGTTGGACTCGGAAAGCCGAGCTCCGTGCAGCCTACCGAGAACTCCCAAGTTCCAGGGCAGAGCACGCAGCGCAGACACCCTCGTTGAACTCGGCACCAATCACGTGCTTGGAGTGATGCCCCCAATGGCGCTGTGGTTTCTGCTGCGAGCAGCCTCCGGAGGTCCTGGTGCCATGAGGAGATCCCGGCGCCCTGAGGAGGGGTGGGGGGGATCCTCTTTAAGCAGCTACACTCACAGGACGTAGCTCAGGACCGGCGCATGCAGAAGGCATCTGGGCGCCGAGGCAGAAGGCCCCGAAGCGATGATGTGTCAGAGGGGAGTGGCTACTGGCGGCTGTCCCGTGGAGAGCAAGGGAGCTCATGATTGGCGCCGTGGGGAGAGATCTCGGCACTGAGGCTCTAGGAGATGATGCGCTGGAGAGGAGTGGCCTCCGGAGCTTCCGCCAATGGTGAGTAAATCGCTGAGTCACTTCTGGGGCATGGCGGCGTGTATCCTTTTACCAGTGATATCCAGAGAGGCTCTCTGGCCGGGGCCGGAGTTTTGCTCAAGGCAGGCCCCCTGAAACTCCACGGACAGGCAGGACCAGGGATGTGCCTGATGAGTAGGCATTTGGAAGACTCTCAAGCAGCAGCCATAGCACCGGAGAGGTCCATGCTTCAGGGAGTAGGGCTGGTGCCTGTGGCTCACAGTTGGGGATGGAGGCCTCAGAGGCACATCCCGAGCTGCAGCAGGTGTAGTGGTGGGGAGATCCTCAAGTGAGTGTTTGCCGCTGGGCCAGGAGTGCAGTTGCAGGTCCTTAGACCGATGTCTTTCGCCCCTCCTCGCATCGTACGGGATGTGAGCACATGGACCGAAGGAAACAGCACTCTGAGCCCAGTCCCCCAATAGTAGGATAATAATGAAGGAAGATCTGAAAAGAAACAGAGAGGAGAGAAAATTTTCTAGTAAGTAATTCAATTTTTGTTTGGAGAGTAGAAGAATCCATCTTGTGGCAAGGCAGAACAACAAAAAACTGGCTAGCTAGGGGCGGGCTGGGGGGTGGGGCCAGTTGGCCCATGCTCAGAAGAGCGAAAAGCCCTTCTGAGCTATAGAGAGTACTTCCGTCTCGGCACCGTCGGATGATGTCATCAAGTGTGGCTGACTCATCCTGCTTGTCCTAGGAAAATAACAGTTCTGCATCAGGACATGACTTGCCACCAGTTCCATGAATAGAATACTTCATACCAACGAATAGAAAAGCTTGCCAAACATTGCTCCATCAACTAGTTTGCGACAAAGTTATGAATAAAATGGAATGTTTGCACTGTGGGTACCGATCTTCTCCTTTACAAACTTTTCGACAAAAAATTATTTTGTGGATGATTAAGCTCTGGTTACCCATTTTTAATTAGTGGTTCCTGTTTCCTGTTCCTGCAATTGTGGGGATTTTCTCTACCTAGCTATATATTTTGGATAGTACAGGGGACATTCATCACCATTTCTTCTTCTCTGGTGTCACACTGCATGCACTGTGTGGTTTTCTTGGGGTTTCAGTTTAATTTTTGTCTACATATTTCTGGTTTTAGTTAGTAGTAGTTTATTCTATACTTGGTGAGGGTCTATCTGTGTTCAGGCCAGGAATTCTGTTAACACAGAGTTTCTATGCAGGGATCTGTAGCAATCCTGCTTGTTCAGTTTTTCCTTGCCCTTTTCTGGGTAGGCTTCATGTTCTGTGAGTTCTAAGTTACTTCATAATATACCTTGTACTAGAGAGGGTTTATGTTGCTGTTACTGAGAGGAAACCAAAACTGGGCATTTTATGTATGGTGAGTTCTATTGGGAAATGTCTAGCTCTGTTCTGCATCCATTGTTGGGCAAGAGGGACTTCCGTGGATGCAGAACATATGTTCACAAATAACATATGAATGGAGAAATAGCATGTGAATTAACTCATGTTAATGGTAAGTGCATGAGTGCAGTAACAGTTACCTCACTGGCATGACAGCGTGCGTTAGTTCACATGATAAGTACATGCCATGTCTGGGGGTGGGAACTGGGCAAAATGTCATTATTTCACAGCATTACCTCTCAGAGTAATACAGTGAGATTACTGATAAAGATCACTGGTGTTTCAGCTGCTTTTTTGACACCTGCAGCCAGCTGAGCAGAAGTAACTGGGAATCACCCTTGCTGCACTAGATATCAAGACCAGAGTTGGGCCTGAGGGCATGGGAGGTCATGAGGGGAGCCTGCTGCCAGGGGCTTATAAGGTGGAGGATGTCTTTGTGCTAAAGGGGTGCTTTTGGGGGATCAGAAGTTGGAAATGTTTATGAGGGGAGGGATGAAATCAAAGTGGAGGAAATGCTTTTGCTGGCTCAGGCTGTACATACAGATCTGGAGCAAGGAGTTTAGACAGCTGCTCCTAGTACCTATGTGGAGGGGGTATTTCAATATCCCCCCCCCCCCCCACATGCAGATTTCTAAAATCCCTGTTCCCACTGTACGTGAAGAAATATAGATGTGCAGTCCTGCACTGATCTTGCACGAGACTCTTGTAACATACCATGAGAATTCTCCATGTCGCGAGGGGGACATAGGATTTTCCCCTCTCCGCATATTATGTAAAATCTGTCTTCATATCAAAACATTCACCTTTATTCACTTGTTTACACCTTTAAAAATATCTAATTCATAAAGCAAGACTTACTTTTGCTGACCCCATGCTGACTTATTCCCTTTAAGTTGTGTCAGTAGTTGTGGAGCTTTTTAACATAGCTTCAACCATTTTGCCCATCATCGATATCATGCTCACTGTTTATACATTTCCCAAATCACCCTAGGAGCCCTTTATAAAAATTGGTGTTACATTGGCCATCCTCCTATCTTCAGGTAGCATTTCTGATAGTTCACTGATATGTTACATGTACAAACAAGCTTTACTTCATCTTTAATTTATTCACAATTTCTCAGTGCTCAGAGGCTATCACCACTCATAACTTGCATCAAGAAACATAGTTCTGTGGTCCTGTCTTCTTTCTGGGAAAATCCTTCCTTGTGCAGAAGCCATACCTCCCATAAAGCAGTGTCTGGCTAAGGCAGTTTTCTTTCACTGTTCTTTTTTATAGACTGAATTTCCAGGTAATAATTACTGCAGTTTCTTCATATTTTTAAGGATCATGATACTCATGGAACTGCTGATTCAAAATGTCCCCTCTTGGTGAAGATTCTGGATGCTGTCAGAGGAATTCCAGTTGGTGGTATTGCAGTCCAAGTATATAGAAAGGATGAAGATGAAAGCTGGACTTCATTTGCCAGTGGGTAAGTTATATATTATATACAATAACGGGTTTGACATTTTGAGGATGGCTTTATGAAGCATTTTCTGTGTATAAAGCCTATTTTATTTGTGGAAAAGGGCTCTCATAAAATTGTGCACAGGTACACACACAAAGCTGGCACAAGGAAAGCGTGCACCTACTGTTATGTGACCTGTGGGTAGCTATGGGGCAGAGTTGCGATATGCATACACGTTTTCTAAAATATACAAGTACAGGTGGGGAGTAATTTTATAAAATGTTTTTCTTGCAAAAAGCCTACTTTGCATATAAAAGAGTGGAAAAGGCCTTTTATAAAAGTGTACTGTAATATACATACATATAAGTATGCCCAGGAACACGATGGCACATACCCATATGTACACTGTATTTAGGTGTTTGCAGGGGCACGGTGCCAGGGCAGCAGAGGAGAAGTTAAAATGCGCATGTGTATTTTGTAAACTACATGCACACACACATACATTTACACTAGCAGGTAAAAATATTTATTTATTTAAAGGTTTTTATAGACATTTTTATAACCAAAAATGTTATTCAAAATGGCTTACAAATAAAACAACATAATCTCATAGTTTAGAATAAAAGAAAAACAGACTGAGTTACAAACCAGTAAAATAAAGAACCTATAGCTATGATCCTATATAATATATAATCAGCAATATAGGACTATACATAATCCACCCTATTTCTTCTTTACTATCAATACTTCAATAAATATGTGTGTCAGTACTGTATGTGGTTGCTACTAGGGCTGGTTCTGGGAGCCTCATTCATAAAAGCACATAGGCAGCTATATTTTATATTTATTTATTTATGCCATGTGCTATACTTCTAGAGAGCTTGCATCATAATGTTTGCAGTCCAGGTAATAGCACTAAACAGATATGTTCATCATACAGAGACATAATATCCAGTATCATTAATGGAAGTGTTAAATGGTAGCCAGTAGATGAACGACATATAAGAAAGTGGGTGAGTAGAAACAACAGTAATTCCCCAGATGACAATATAATTTCCATCAAAAACAGACCATATGAGGGCGAAGTAGGAGAGGACAGGGATTATTCCATGCAAACCTTCTGTATATAATCATGAAAGTATTACTAGAATAGCCAGGTTGGACTATTTTACCCTTTTTTTTTTAATTTCTTATGGAAGTTTTCTGAATGGATGTCCAAGGGAAGAGAGTTCTAGAGAGCTGGGGCATTGTAAACAAAAGTGGCGCTTCAGATCGATTCATATCTCAACTGTCCATATGTAGGGATAGTAAGAGAGAGAGTCTAGGGTGGTCTTAACTGTCTATGCAGGATATATGGGACGCAAAGCGAGAACAGATACCGTGGGAGTCCAGTGTAAAAAGAGTGGTGTGAATTAGTGCATGCAGGCATGACAGCGTGCACTAATTTACATGCCAAGAAGGTAATTCTATAAGGGGTGGCTAAATTTCTGCATTAATTCAGTGCAGAAAGCAAGGTACTCTAGTGATTTACGAGCACAAATGACTATTAACACACAGAGTTTAATCAGTCGCTATTCTGTAGGTACGTGCCATAAACATAGAAACAGAAATATGACGACTATCTAGTCTGTCCTTCCATATCAACAGCTACAACAGTCCCCTTTTTTCCTTTAGAGATCCTCTGTGTTTGTCTCATGCATTTTTGAATTCAGATACTGTCCTCATCTCTACCACCTTCACTGGGAGACTATTCCACAGATCCACCACTCTTTCCGTAAAGAAATATTTCTGCATATCACTCCTGAATCTACCCCCTTCACTCTCATCCTATGTCCCCTCGTAGCAGAACTTGCTTTCAATTGAAAGAGACTCTCCCCCTGTACATTTATGCCACGGAGGTATTTAAACATCTCAATCATATCACCTCTATCCCACCTTTCCTCTAAGGTGTACAAATTAAGATCCTTAAGTCTGTCCTCATATGCTTTATAATGAAGGCCACTAACCATTTTAGTAGCCACCCTCTGTACCGACTCCATCCTGCTTATATCCCTTTGAAGGTGCGGTCTCCAGAATTGTACACTATACTCCAAATGAGGTCACATCAAAGATTTATACAGAGGCACTATCACCTCCTTTCTTCTGCTAGCCATTCCTCTCCGTATGCACCCAAGCATCCTTCTAGCTTTTGCCGTCGCATTTTCTACCTGTTTAGCTACTTTAAGATCATCAGACACAACCACGCATAGGTCCCGCTCTTCTTTAGTGGACAAAAGTACTTCACCCCCTATACTATATTGCTCCCTTGGATTGCTGCAGCCCAAATGCATGACCTTACATTTTTTAACATTAAATCCCAGCTGCCAAATTCTAGACCATTCTTCAAGCTTAGCTAGATCCCTCCTCATGTTATCTACACCGTCTTGGGTGTCTACTCTATTGAAGATTTTGGTCTCATCCGCAAAGAGGCAAACCTTACCCGACAGCCCTTCCGCTATATCACTAACAAAGATGTTAAAAAGAATCGGACCAAGGACAGATCCCTGGGGCACACCACTGGTAACATCCTTCTCCTCAGAGTGAGCTCCATTTACCTGTACTCTTTGTCACCTCCACCCAATCAATTTCTAACCCAAGCAGTAACTTTAGGGTCCATCCCTAGGTTGCTCAGTTTGTTTATAAGTTGCCTGTGCGGAACAGTATCAAAGGCTTTACTGAAATCTAAGTACACCACATCTAGGGCTCTCTCTCTCTGTCCAACTCCCTGGTCACCCAGTCAAAGAAATCAATCAGATTTGTCTGACAAGACCTGCTTCTGGCGAATCCATGATGCCTCGGATCCTGTAATCCGCTAGACTCCAGAAACCTCACTATTTTCTCTTTCAGCAGCGTTTCCAATAATTTACTGACCACCGAAGTTAAACTAACCGGCCTGTAGTTTTCAACCACATCCTTACTTCCGCTTTTGTGTAAACACACCACATGAGCCTCTCTCCAGTCCTTTGGCACCACTCCCGATTCCAATGAGGCATTGAAAAGGTCAGTCAGTGGAGCTGCTAGAATGTCCTCAAGTTCCCTCAGTATTCTAGGGTGTATCCCATCTGGTCCCATCGCTTTGTCTATTTTAAGTTGAGCTAGTTTCTCGCAAACACAGTCTTCGGAAAATTGTTCAAAATATCCCTCGCTTCTGTTCCTGTTTGTGGGTGTTTTCTGAGGTCCTGCTCCTGGTTCTTCATCTGTGAACACAGAACAGAAATATTTGCTAAGCAATTCCGCTTTATTCTCATCAGCTTCTACATATTCCTCCCCTTCACCCTTGAGTCTGACAATACCACTTTTGCCCTTCCTCATCTCACTAACATATCTGAAAAATGTCTTATCCCCCCATTTTATTGCATTGACTATTTCCTCCTCTTTTTGAATCTTTGCTTTCCTGACTACTTTGCTAGTTTCTCTAAGTTTTTCCAAATATAGATGCCTGCCTTCCTCTGTGATCTCTTGTATTTCATGAAGGCCTCCCTCTTTCTCTTCACCTTTTCAGCTACTTCTTTCAAAAGCCATAGCGGTCTCCTTTTACTTTTATTTACCATTTTAACAAAAAGGTTGGTTTCCCTTAAAATATCCCCTTTCAGTTTTGCCCACTGTTTTTCTACATCCCCCAGCTGTTCCCATCCCGTTAACGACTCCCTGAAGTATTGGCCCATCTTGGTAAAGTTAGTCTTGCTAAAGTCTAAGACCCTCACCTTTGAATGGATTCTAACAGCCCTAGTCCTAATACTGAACCACACCATCTGGTGATCACTGGATGCAAAATGATCTCCCACTATAACATCAGAAACACTTTCACCATTGGTAAGCACAAAGTCCAGTAAGGCCCCTTCACGTGTGGGGTCCGTTACCAATTGCCTGAATAGTTCTCCCTGTAGAGAATCCAGGATCTCTTTACTTTTAGATGATACTGCAGCAGGAATGTGCCAATCAACATCTGGCATATTGAAATCCCCTATCAGTAGCACTTCCCCTTTCCTAACAATGCTGCGTATGTCTTCAATTAACTCTGTCCACCTCTTCCTCTTGAGGGAGGTCTGTATATCATGCCAATGCAAATAGATTTCTCTTTCCCTCTTTCTAGTTTAACCCACAATGCCTCCTCTGTCCCTTTTAAGCTCTGTAATTCCAAAGCTTTAATAGTTTTTTTTACATGTAATGCCACTCCTCCTCCCCTTCTTCCTACCCTGTCCTTTTCTGAACAAAGTATAGCCAGGTATAGTTACATCCCAGTCATGGTTTTCTGTGAACCAAGTTTCTGTAACTGCCACTAAATCCAATCGGCCACTCCCACCAAAGCTTCAACATCAGGGATCTTATTTCCCGTACTACGGGCATTTACCCGGCTTTGACTCGGTGAAAAGCGGGATATAAATATAGATAAATAAATAAATAAAATAAATAAAATAAATAAATTTATATACACTGCTTTCCATATGTTACCCCTGTTACATTAAATACCTTTATGGAAATGAGTATCACTTACCTGGGGGCTTTCTTCACCCATCCCCAACGAATCTAGTTTAAAGCCCTCTTCAGTAGATTAGCCAGTCTTCTAATGAAGACGCGTTGGCCTTTCTTGGACAGATGGATGCCATCTCTGCTCTGCAACCCTTGGAACAGCATCCCATGGTCTAGGAAACCAAAATGCTCTCAATGACACCATTCACGCAGCCATGCATTCATCTCTAAGATGCGAGCCTCTCTGCCTTGGCCTTTACCCTCAACAGGGAGGATTGAAGAGAACACCACCTGTGCACCTAACTGCTTCACCCTCTGTCCCAGGGCCATGAAGTCACTTTTGATACGCTCAGAGGGATACCTGACAATATCATTTGTTCCGACATGGATTAGCAACATTGAGTAACAGTCAGTGGGCTTGACGAGTCTTAGCAAACTCTCCGTAACATCTTGGATTTTGGCACCAGGCAGACGCCATACCTCTCTGGACATCAAGTCTGGTCAGCATGTACTTTCAGTGTGGGCACACACAGGGGAGGAACATTTCTGTAGCATAGGCAGAATACATATTTGCACATCTGCTTTACAGAATAGGCTCCAATGGATGTAAGATGTGCACGTCATTACACCTGTTCTAGAGCTGGTGTAAGTGATCATGATGATATTTATGCACACCCATAGCCACTTATGCCAGTATCCTATAAAGTAAAATCTACATGGATTTGACTTTAAAGAATAAAGTGTCATTAACGCAAGTACATGTCTGTGTAAATCTTGGCGCTACTTATGGAATTACTTCTTAAGTTAGGAGATGGGAATGGGAGGGATATGGGTGGAGAACAGGTGTGGACTGAATATTGGAGTTAGTGCATATTTTATCACGCACTGTCACTTATGCAATTAGAATGACCAGTATAACACCAGTTTTTAAAAAGAGTTCCAGGGATGATCAGTGAAACTACAGACTGGTGAGCCTGACGTCTGTACTAGGCAAAACAGTTGTTGCTGTTAAGTGCCGTCGAGTTGGTGTCGACTCATGGCGACCCTCTGGATAATTGACCTAAACTTTGTTCAGTCTTCAGCCAAGCGGCTCATTGTTGATAGAGTGGTATCCATAGCTGCTGTTATTGTATCAATCAATTTCATTGCCAGCCTTCCTCTTTTATGGTGACCTTCTACCTTGCCAAGCATTATGTCTTTCTCCAATGATCTCTCTCTTTTCATGAAGTGTCCAAAGTATGAAAGTCAAAGTCTTGTCATCTGAGCTTCTAAGGAAAGCTTAGGTTAAATCTCCTCTAAAACTGACTGGTTTGTTCTTCAGGCAGTCCATGATATACACAGTATTTGTCACCAGCACCATAATTCAAAGGCATCGATTTTCTTCCTATTTATCTTTTTCACTGTCCAGCTTTCGCATCCATATATTGTTATTCAAAATACCATGGCCTGGACAAGTCAAATCTTTGTATGGAAGGAGACATCTCTGCTCTTGAGAATCTTGTCTAGGTCCTTCATAGCCATTCTACCAAGAGCAATACATCATCAGATTTCTTGACTGCTAGTCCTTTCTTTATTGATCGTTGATCCAAGTAAGTTAAAGTTGTCAATTATTTCAATTTCTTCTCCATCAATGATGAACTTATTGATTTTGCCAGTTGTCAGGATCTTTGTTTTCTTAACATTATTATTATTATTTATTTATTTTATTTAATACACACTTATATACCGCCACTTCCAGCGATCAGCAGCGGTTCGATTCCATCTTTTGGGGGTTGTCAAATCAAGACCGGGAGGTGGGGATAGTATATACATTAGATCAGAGGGTAAGGTCACAGCACACAGGGTTAGTGTCTTGGGGAATGGGCTACACATATTTACATTATACATACATATTTACATATTTATACATATTTACATATTTATACATTTATACATTAAGATGCAGACCCATTTTAAGACTATATTATTTGATCTTGAGAAGCAAATGTTTCAAATCGTCTTCACTTTCAGCCAATAATGTGGTTATCATTAGCAAAGTGAAGGCTTTTGATGAGTCTTCTACCAATCTTCACACCTCTGTGTCTTCATACAATCCTGCTTCTCTGATAATTTGTTCTGCATATAAATTAAATAGGTAAGGGGAACGTATGTAGCCTTATCGTACATCTTTGCTGATTTTAAACTATTCTGTTTCTCCTGGTTCCATTCGAACTGTTGCTTCTTGATCAATGTAAAGGTTGTGCAAGAGAATAATCAGCTGTTCTGGTATACCAGTACTTCTTAATGTGGCCCAGAGTTTCTCATGGTTTACACAGTCAAAAGCCTTGCTGTAGCCAACAAAACACATATGGATATCCTTTTGGTATTCTTTTGTCTTTTCAAGGATCCATCTCACATCCGCGATGTCTCTTGTTCCTCGCCCTTTCCTGAACACTGCTTGCACATCAGGCAGTTCTCGTTCCAGGTATGGTTGTAGTCTCTGCTGAATGATCTTGAGTAGAATATTGCTGGCATGTGGAATCAGAGTGATTATGTGATAATTTCCAGAGTCAGTTGGGTCACCTTTCTTCAGTATTGGTATAAATACAGATCTTTTCCAGTCAGTTGGCCATGATATTGTCTTCCAAATTTCCTGGCAGAGCCTTGTAAGTATGGTAACAGCTTCATCCAATTGCTGTAATACTTCAATGGGAATGCCATCAATGCCCAATGCTTTGTTCTTTGATAAGGCTTTCAATGCTGCTTCGACTTCTTCTTTCATCACCAATGGTTCCTGATCATAAAGTATAGGTTGAAACAGCTGTTGTTCCACTTGTTCTTTATAGTATGACGACTCTGTATATTCTTTCCACCTTTTTGTGATCTTCACAGCATCATTCAACATGGATCCTTGAGCATCTTGTAGCATTCCAATTCGAGGCTGAAATTTTTTCTTTAACTCTTGTAGCCTTAGAAAAGCCGATCTTGTTCTTCCTCTAATAGCTTCGGATTCTATTTCCTTGCATGTGTTATTGTAGTACTTCTCCTTGTCTTGTCTTGCTGCACATTGGAAATCTTTGTTGAGTTCTGTGATTGCCTCTCTTTCTCTAACTTTAGCTTCTCTGCGTTTCTCGACAATTCTCAGAGTTTCTTCAGTCATCCATTTTGGCAGTTTTAGCTTTATCACCTTATATAAAGACTTATTGCTTTCTTCCAACACAACCTTCTTGATGTCATCCCATAACTCTTCTGGAACTCTGTCATTTGTATCTAAAGTAGAAAATCGATTTTTCAGGCACTCTTTAAATTCCAGTGGTATATTCTCAAGGTCACCCAACGCCCTGTCCGTTGCAGCATGCATGGAACCATGTGGCGCACATGCGCATAGCCTGTACGTGTCTGCACATATGCAGTGCCAGGTCCCGCGCACACCGCAACTGACACAGCGTTAGGGGAGCTGGCACTGCACATGCATATGCCCCCTATGCAGAAACAGTCTGCATGCGCATGTGTGGCGCCAGGTTCCGCGTACGCACCTCACTCATTGCTGCTGCGCATACGGAAAATAAAGCATAAATAGACATGCGGATGTGCCACACACTGAGGGGTTTGTGTAGGCGACGGAAAGAGAAGGCGTGCATTGGTGGTGGTGAGGCGAGGACAGACACAGGATCAGGTTAGGCGAGGAGAGTGGCTGGGCAGGTGAGTGGCGGAGGAGTTGGGTTGCAAGGTTGGTGAGTGGTGGGAGAGGTGACTGCCAGGGTTGGTGAGTGGTGGACAGGTGACTGGCAGGGTTGGTGGGTGAGGTGTGTGGCTGGATTGGTGATTGGTGGGAGAGGTTCGTGGCTGGATTGGTGATTGTGTGGGGGAGGTTCGTGGCTGGATTGGTGATTGTGTGGGGGAGGTTCGTGGCTGGATTGGTGAGTGGTGGGGGAGGTGAGTCGCAGGGGGTCAGACATGGCTGGAATACAGAGGGGGGCAGGGAGAGCATGGACATGCCGGGGGCTGAGATGACAGGTGGGGCGGCCAGGGAAACGCCAGGTACTCGGCCTAACAAGCCGGGAGGGTTGGGACACCAGGTGTCTGAGATTGCAGGCCCATCTGGTATGTTCAGCCCCACCGAGGAGCAGACAGAGGGGCGCCAATCAGCTAAGCGGAAGCCTGTGCCTGATGAGGAGAGGAGGGGGGCAATACGATTCAGCCAGCAGGAGAACCACAACCTGCTGGCAAGTGTCCTTGAACACTATGAGGACCTCTATGACCACATGAGCTCACGCACAGCTGTTATAAGGACCAGGTGTGGGAGGAGGTGCAGGAGGCCATGGCACAGGCAGGGAGGCCACCAAGGGACCTTGACAGTCTGAGGAAGAGATTCAACGACATTAGGTGGGGGGTCCGTGCTCACATGACCGCCGAATGCAGACATACTAGCGCCACTGGCGGGGGTGGTCCCTTCACCACAAGCCTCACACCCCTGGAGATGCAGCTTGCTGAGCGTCTAGGCCTAATCTACCTCCATGGACTGTTCCCGGCGCTGGACACAGCCCACCCACATGCAGGTATGTCCAAGACATACAGCACATGTACAGCTATCCACCAAGCACATGCTGTGTCAGCCATGGGGTGGTGCAGGCCCATGTCCTGAGAACAGGTGTGCGTCAACAGATGCAGGGGAGACCACAGGGGCAGCAACATCCAGCTACGTGTCCCCAGGGAGGCTAGGACAGGTACCTGGGGGTGTGCTGCGGCCATGCACAGTGGTGGACAAGATGCAGCACTGAACAGGTGTACTGAACGAGGGGGGCCACTCGGTTGGGCAGGTAGATTGACACCACTCCCCAACAGTGCACTAGTGAACACAATGATCTGCAGACAGGGATGGCCAAACCCCCCCCCCCCACACACATATCTGTCCATGCTGCATATACCCCTACACGCCATATATGTCACACATATCCGACAAATGCATGAAAGCAGCATCCAAACCTCTGTCACAGATGCAAACACACACCACATGCTGACCAGGCGACAGACACACCAAGTCAGCCAGGCATCCCACTGATCATCCCAGGACACCCAAAGCACGGGCATATGTGCTGATACACCCCCACCTGACACAGTGAACTCACCCTCCCACCTCCATGTCATGTCCCTATCTCCAGACCCACTGGCCCCTGCAATAGATGCACCTACACCAACACCGACACCAACAGGGGTCAACCCCCTCACACACTCCGCAGTGCGAGGGACACTGTTCCGCTCCCCCCCCAGTGCAATTCTATGCACAGCAGGGCCTCCCCATCCCCCACATAGGCAGTCCACAGGGTGCACAGTCCTGCATTGCTCCCCACCCACGACACACATGGGCCAACACTGTACCGGTCTCCACACACGTCTGGATGTCTGCCACGCCACCAGCAACATCTACCGCCCGTACCCGCACCCCCCCCAGCGCATACCTGTCACCCACACACAATATCACAGGCCCCACCTACCTTGCAGGGTCCCATGCACACACCTGCCACATGTAGCTCTGTGCTCATAGTCCATGTCTCACACACAGTGCGCACCTGGTGATGCGCAACGTGTGCGCAGCACTTGCCACCCCGACCCCGAATCCAACATGCCGATGTGGCACTGCACCTCACGCACCATAACGTGCTGCCCCCCACCCAGGTACATCATAGTCGGCACACATGTGCTGACCCCATTGTAGGTGGCGTGACATCGCCTAGAGATGGTACACACATTGCCCATTGTAGTGATGTCACAATGGCCTCTATGTCTGTTTCAGTGTCAACCCCATATCTACTGGGCACCTTGTTCCAGCCCCCAGGTGACATCCAGGCCATCAAGGCAGGCGAGGAGGGATATGGCGAAGAGCCTGAGCCATTGTGGGACCCCGAGGAGCCGTATCCAGAGGCTGCCACCAGCACCGCTCCAGACATTCCAGGGGCCAATGTGATGCCTGAGGTTGTGGCCACACCGGAGCATGAACACACACCACAGCGGTGTGTTCCTACCATCACCACAGTGGCTGGGGAGGGGAGGGAGGACATGGGGTCAGTCCCACAATGCCACCACCAGGGCCTGTGGCCACACCACCAAGCACAATGCATGTCATCCTCCAGGAGCTGAGGGCACACACAGCGTCGGCATACAGAGATGCTGCAGGTAGGTAACTGGAAGGATGCTTGCATGTGCTGGTGTGACACACCAACCCTCAGACACAGCGGTGGGGGCAGACGCACGCAAAATGACAGTGGCCCCCACACATACATATGCCCCCCTGGTCATGTCTGTGGGGGTGGCGTAGCATGTTGGGGAATGGCCAGGTCATGCATGTATGGGTGTGTGCAGCAGATGTCTCATGGGTCACAATCCCTCCCACCCACAGGCACTCGCCGGGCATTGCTGGCACTACGGTCAGAGCTGCGTGGACAGTGGGAGGTACAGCTTGCCCAATGCCAGGCAGTCCGGACCCTCACTCGGGCGGTGCTAGGGCTCCACAGAGACGTGCGGGAGCACAACCAGGAGACACGGCGTCTGTGAGGGACAGACGTAGAGATTGCAGCGGGGATAGGCCGGGTGGCTGACACCCTCGAGGCCATGGCGGCTCGGGTCCAGCAGCCAGCTGCGGCGCCAGAGGCATCGGTGGCCCCGGCGCAAAGGGGTGTGGGGGGTCATGGGCAGGGGCAGCCACGCAGGTGGTAGTGCTGTCAGTGTATGTACGACAGGAACCCGCAGCAAATACAGCCTTTGTTTTGGTTACCTATGTGCACGTGTCCACTGTTTGTGTTGGGGGTCCCATGGGCATTGTGTCCCCATTGGGGTCACCATGGGCACACGTGCCCTACCATGCTGCAGAGTGGCAGGGTGTCTGCACCAGCAGCCGACATGACATAGCTCCATACATTCCCTGTGTGCCATGCACCATGCCATGTGTGCACAGCTATACATATGCCAGGGGTTACACCCTACCTCCCCCTCCCACCTGCTGTATATGTCTACTTGATCGCTGAGATAGTGGGGGCATCACCTCTGTCACCGCATATCATCCACATCGAGCTATTTACATGGGTGACCCATCTAAGACACACACCAAGGTCTCCATGTCATACTAACCGCACATGCTTTGACTACAGACCCGACGGACAGATCTACCTAGCTGTGGCCAGTTGTTTATATCCCTCCAGCGCCTGTCAGCAGCCGCTGTATCCCTACACCAGCAGAGAAACCCTCTTGTAGCCTCACCACCTCACCCCCCCCGTCATACACGTGGATACTCGAGTCCATCTCATTTAACCAGCTTCACAGGTACAACTCTCTTACCTCTTCACCATCCTGTCACATGGTGCATCCCTGTTACAGACTGACTATCCGTGACAACGTGGCTGTCTCCATGTCTGCTGAACTATGCAGCACATGGTTACATCAGGGTGTCACCAGGGGATACATCTGGATGCGCAAATGGTGCTCCCCACTCACTGTTGTGGGCCCCTAGTCCATGCCTGTGTGACACATATACACTGGGACATGCACACAGGTGTCACACTCACTGCTACAGTACGTATTTACAGAGGACACATGACCATTGCAAGGGTTGCCTGACCACATGATGTTTTACTTCACATTTGTGCCAGTACTTGCCATACAAGTGTTGGGTAGTCCATAAAATACAACACTCACACACAGGTGGGTAAACATCACAACTATAAAATGTTCGGTGATATGTCCCATGCGGTCAATTGCCATTGGATCCCATGTGCTGGTCGCAGGTCCCAGGACAGCGAAGGGCAGGTGTGCCATGTGCACATGTGTGCCTCACACACCCGGGGGCCCTCTGTGAGGGTATGGCTGGGGATGCGCCGTGAACATTGCATGATAATGCTGGTGGCGCATCACCTCAACAGCAGCTGTCAGCTGCATGATGGCGTGGCCATGGTCTCTCAGGGACCTCATGACTGTGCCCATCGCCACACACAGGAGACCTACGCATTTGCCACTACACCCACACCAGGTGGCTGTTGTCTGGGTGGTAGCATCTGCGTGGCCCCTGTGTGTGGCAATGTGTGGGGGTCCCACACCCAGGCTGATACCATGACCACGCAGGTGGGCAGGGGCCCCCAGTGCCTTGTGCTGTCCTGTGTCTACTCCAAGACACAGGCTCCCCCCTCCCCACCCTCCATGGCCCCCCCGCCCTCCCCACCCTGCCTGGACCCCTCGCCTTACTTCATGCCCTCCTCCTCGCCATCCTCACCTACCCACACCACCTCCCCATCACCCTCGGAACCCCTCCTTCCACCCCTCCCCACCATCCAGGCCCTCTAGGTCTTCCTCCCCCACATCCATGCTGTCCTCCACCGCAGCAGACCCATCCTCGGCTTCCGGCCTTCCAGTGGTCATGGGGAGGGGGCTGCCACCTTGTGTTGTGGGTGTGGAGGTCCCCTCCCCAGCATCTGCAGCCTCTGTGGAGAAGGCAGACATGAACAATGCGTCATGCGTTTTGCACATCACAGACACATTGCATGTGGCACCACACGCTGCTGTGTCCCTGGGACATGGTGTGGCGCCATGCAGAGGCTAGGACACTCACCGTCACCCTCAGCCATTGCCTCACGCTGCATGCGTTGTAGGTACCCAGGGCAGTGTAGCCGCAACTCTCACCCCTTCTTGTGTAGGTCTTCTACCTGTGGGGATAAGCAATGTTTGCAGCCATTAGGGTCCTGCTACCCCTACACATGGCAAACTACATGGCATACATGTCTGCGTGCAACAGGGGCCACTCCTGGTACGGCCAGTGTGTCCCATACTAGCTGTTGGCACCTCCGCCTACATGTTAGGTGTGAGGATGGGCATGTATCGTGTGACACCTACGTGCCCTGTGTATTGCCTCGCAGGTTTCACATACCATGTACCTGCCAACCCCTTGCCTGACATGACAGCAACATGGCATGTGCGGTGTTGCCATTCTGGTCTCCAGGGGATGTGAGTCCATATCCTCAGTGCAGTCCAGCACACACCTCAGTGTTGGGCTGACAATCCCACATCAGCAGGAACCATCACCATGACACCAGGGCCCTGTACACGCCTCTATGCTGGGTCCTCTGGAACCTGGGGGTGAGGGGGAGGTGGGACACTGCACCTATAGCAACTACCATTACAACGGGGTGCCCGTTAGGGCACTGTGAGCTGGTGTGATGCCTCCTGGGTATGGGGTGGAGCTGGGAGCCTGCAACAGCAACAACAGCCTTAACACCAGAATGAGTAATAGACCTCTGTGATGTGGCCTGGGGCCTCCTGGGGGTGGGGCGCAGCTGGGAAACGGCACCTGGAGCAACCACCATAACATTCAGGATGTGTACTACACCTCTGTCACCAGGTCTGTGGGCCTCCTGGGGATAGGGTGCTGTTCCACACAACAGCAGCGGCTACCAGACCGCCAGGATGACTACTTGACCTCTCTATTCAGGTCTGGGGCCCCCTGGGATGGGGGTGGTGTTCCACACATAGAGAACAACACCCCCGATACCACCTGGATGCATTTCGGACCACTGTGATCTGGTCTGGGGCCTCCTGGGGATAGAGCAGTGCTGGGAACCTGCAACAACAGCACCCACCATACCACCAGGATGTGGAATAGACCTGTGTCATCTGGTCTGGGGTCTCCTGGGGATAGAGCAGTGCTGGAAACCTGCAACAACAGCACCCACCATACCACCAGGATGTAGAATAGACCTGTGTCATCTGGGCTGGGGCCTCTTGGGGATAGAGCAGAGCTGGGAACCTGCAACGGCAACACCCACCATACCACCAGGATGTGGAAAAGACCTGTGTCATCTAGTCTGGGGCCTCCTGGGGATTGTCCAGAGCTGGTAATGCATCACAGCAGCAGCCATCAGGACACCGGGATGCCTAATAGAGCTCTGTCATGGGGGCTGCCACTCCTGGGGGTTGGGCAGAGGTGTGAACTGCAACAGGAGCAGCTAACATGGCACCATGCTGACCTCTGCACCTCTGTTTTCATGTCTGGAGCTCCTGGGGATTGAGCATACGTGCACACAGCAGCATACACAGAAAGACTGATCACAGGTTTGGCCACAGACAGGTCTCTCCCATGTGGTGCATGTCTTATGTGTTTTGATTGCTGGATCTTGTGTTGCACACCTTCTATTTTGTGACCTGTCCCCATACACTTACGTCACGTGGGTAGTGTGCTGCATGGTTGAAGCGCCTTGTGACGCGTACCCACGCCCTCCTGATGCGTTCAAGATCCTGGCATTTTGATGCCCCTGGTGCAGATTAATGCTGCCAGTTGACGTAGGTCCGAGCGGGTAAATGCTGGCTTGTGGGATCACGTCTCCATTTTGGGTGGTGACCATGTATTGGTGACGCACGCATGTACACCGCGCAGGTGCTGTATCGTGCAAATGCCGTGCCACGCCCTACTATGCCGCACACGCTACGTGCGCGTGTCACGGACACCACACGGTGAACTATCTCTGGGGCCGCATGAATACACGTTGGATACAGCAATTGGCGGACACGGTGGCTGGCTTTAGTTTACATCGCATGCTTTACGCCGTTTGGCCTGGGCCGCATCTGGCGCGCCTTAGCTTTCGGCGCCTTATGACGTGCTTTCGGTGATGAAACACCATGCCTCTCCTTAAGGTACGGGACAAAGGTAAAGGTGTATTAGGCTTGCGTCACTGATTGTAGCGATGTGTCTGACTGTTACAAACACTCAAGAGTAGTAGTAGTACTCATCTTGTTGGTGCACTGGAGATTCAAACCCATAAGCAGTGACTCTGAGGGCATTGTATTGACCAGTATGCTATGCCTTTTCTCATAGCACGGGCTGACTACACAACCACTGCAGGTCAACCCAGTAGCTGTCAGCTGTGCTTACCGGAATTGGGTAGACCCCCAGCTACGGCACTTTACAGAGTACCTTAGGTTTTCCAGCTGAGGTGATGGTTTATTTTTGGTGGGCACACTGATATTTGCTATGGGGTATGTGTACTACAGCATCCTAATGTTACCGTCAGGACTATCAGTGATAATGTGAGCAATGCCATATAGAGAGGTGGGCGTGCTGGCGTCCACGTAGCATGCACTGTGTATCGCCCGAATGGAGGTGCATTGGCTGTTTACGCATGGTAACCTTAACTTCGTGGCAGCGCTGTGAGAATACGTATAGAGCTGTAGCCCACTGGTTAATACAATGACCACCAAGCCCGAGGTAATGGGTTCGATCCCTCAGAGGTCTCATCTAATAAGGCTGTCTGAGGCAATCTCTTTTGCTGCATGTAACAGTCAGACACATCTCTACAATCTGTGCTGCCAGCAGAAACACCCTCACCTCATTGCCATCACCTACAGCACCCTATAGGGCAGGGGGGGTGTCTGGACCCACATGTGGATTAGGGGGCACCGCCTACCGACCCGCCCTCTAGGGGACAGGGTGGGGGGACAGGATCTGCCACCAACAGACCCACGCTCTACATCGTTGCAATGGTGGCAGTGGAGGGACATGATGAAGGGCTGTGGGACCAGCAACCCTGGTCCTGCAGGGGAAAGGGTGCCCTCCAGGGCAGTCACTGCAGATCTGATTGTATGACAAAGGGCACTGGCAGACAGGCAGTAGGCCTGGAGACACTCAGATGCCCCCCCACCACCATCTGACATTCACCAGCAGAGGGTACGGTCAATCTTCACTCGCTGCACCCTGGCAAGGTGCTCCAGCCATACACCCGCTAACTGCAGACAGTCTGCTAGCTAGTACATAGTGCATGTTCCAGGTGAAACTGTGTGCACCCAGAGGTGGTATGTCAGTGATTGGGCCCCAGGAGCCACAAAAAGCAAGAAGCCAAGACGTCAGGACGATTCAAATCAATTTTATTAATACAGACCCCAACGCGTTTCGGCAATCAATGCCTTCATCAGGGGGTAGCAGCTACAATAAAATATAATATAATATAAACATAAAAAACATAAAAAGAAAAAATCAAAATTAGAAACAAAAACATATATAATATGATCTTATGTAATCAAGAAGGACTGGTGAAATTCTTACCAATATAGTTAACAAACAAATGTGTATAAACGCAGGACACACACATGTAATGAAAATAATAATTAATAATATTTAAAATGAACAGCATAAATATCCTAAAAAGGATTATAAAAAGGTATTATATAATCAATAGTCAATAATTTTGAAGCAAAAGTTTTCCAAAAAAGTAAAGAAAATTCTTGTATAAATGTAAACATGAAAGAAAACAAATCAAAAACTATTGTACTTACATGTAACTCCTTTTTCTTTGTTTGAGTGATTGGGCCCCAGCCAGGGAAAAGCGTAGTTACTCACCTGTAACAGGTGTTCTCCAGGAGCAGCAAGAATCAGTCCTCACATATGGGTGACGTCGGCGCCGACGGAGCCCTCGCGGAGCAATTTTCCCCAGCTTTCAAAGAAAGCCTTTGGGAATTGCAGCGCGCATGCGCGGTCCCCTTCCCGCCCAAGGGTGCCATCTTAGCCAGTCAGATGACATAGCTAAAAGACAGCATAAAATTTGCAAAAAAACTAAAGCAGATAATCGCAACTCCAAGGGGAGGAGGGAGGGTTGTGAGGACTGATTCCTGCTGCTCCTGGAGAACACCTGTTACAGGTGAGTAACTACGCTTTCTCCAGGACCAAGCAGGAAGTCAGTCCTCACATATGGGACTCCCAAGCTTAAGGCTACCGGAGACCCTAAGCACAAAAATGAGCTCCCTCTAGCTCAGCAGTACAGAAGGAAGGAATCTTCACTGAATTAGTGCCCACCGGTAGCCCCCATCCGGGATGGAGGGTAGGAGTTGCTCACACCTCGAAGAGATTTCGGAGGACTGCCTGTCCGAAAGCACTGTCCCTGCGGGACTCCCTCTCGAGGCAGTAATGGACCGCAAAAGTTTGGCTCGAAGACCAAGTAGCGGCCCGGCAGATGTCTGCCAATGGAACAGAGCGGAGGTAAGCCACTGACGTAGCCTTCGCCCGAACACAATGAGCCGTGACCCGACTTTCTAAGGAGAGTCCGGCTGCCCCATAAGCCCAAGCGATACAGTCAGCAACCCAGATGGACAGAGTACGCTTGGAAACAGGGAGCCCCAATTTATTGGGGTCATAAGACACAAAAAGCTGAGCAGCTTTACGGTGCTCCCGCGTACGGTCAAGGTAGAAGTTCAATGCTCTTCTACAGTCCAGGGTATGCAGGACCATTTCAGCCTGGCTGGAGTGTGGCCTGGGAAAGAAGGTCGGAAGTACCACCTCCTGATTGATGTGAAAAGGGGAGACCACTTTTGGAAGAAATTTAGGGTGAGTCCGTAGGACTACCCTATTTTTGTAGAACCGAGTGTAAGAGGGATCAGACACGAGGGCCTGCAATTCACTTACGCGTCTAGCGGAAGTGAGGGCTATCAGGAATAAGGTTTTCCAAGAAAGAAAACGGAGAGAACAGGTAGCCATGGGTTCAAAAGGCGGACAGGTGATCCGCTGTAAAACCACATTCAGATCCCAGTCAGGTGCTGGCGGGCACAGAGGTGGTTTAAGTAGAAGGAGACCTCGGAGAAACCTCGCCACGAGAGGGTCGCTGGAAAGAGGTCTGCCGTCCACCGGCACATGATGTGCTGAAAGAGCACTGAGGTGAACTTTGACGGAGTTGGACTTAAGTCCCAGATTAGAGAGGTAGAGCAAGTACTGCAAGATCACCGACACCGAGCAGGAGAAGGGATCCTGAGACTGCGGGGCACACCAAGCGGAAAAGCGACGCCATTTCAGGGCATAGCATTTGCGGGTAGAAGGGCGCCGGGAAGCTAGGACGACCTCTTCCACCTCTGCCGGCAGTAGAAGGGGAGCAAGGACTACCCTTTCAGCAGCCAGGCCATCAGATGTAGAGATCTGAGGTTGGGGTGTAGCAGGGACCCCTGATCCTGTCCGACCTCAGGTGACCCAGCAGCCCCCGACTCGGGCCCCGACGGCGTCGGGCCCGACGTCGGACCCCTCGGAGGCGAGTCCAGGAGGACTACAGGACTTACCCGAGCAGGCGTCTCCGATTCCAAACGAGGTCGCTTCGGGAGATGTTCCTTCTCCAAAGACCCGGGACGGCTATCGGGGCTATGCGACCTGGCCCTCGCGGAACCAGGAGCGTCCACCGACGCCGCCCTCGCAGGTTTCACCTTCCGATGATGGTCCCCGGAGGGAGAACCCCTGTCGGAGGAACTCCGGCGACGGTCAGAGCTGGAGCCTCTGGACGCCGAGGCCTCCGACGAGGTCCGGGTACGGGTGGGATCAGCGAAGATTCGTTCCCGCTGATGCCGCCGACTCCGTAACGCTTTGGAGGACATTTTGCTGCAGGCCCCACAGATCAGTTCCTCGTGATCCGGGCCAAGGCAGCGGAGGCAATTATCGTGTGTGTCAGTGAGTGACATATTTCTGTCACACTGAACACACCTCTTGAAACCACTGGCAGCCATCGGGGGAAAAAGGGCCCCTGCAAGGTCAAAGGACCGGGCTGCCAGCGAAAAACCGAAAACGAAACTGACAGAAAATCAGAAAAACCGAAAAATAAGAGAAGGACTCGCAATGGCGTCGCGAGTCCGGGCAGGAAAGAGACCGGCGTCGAACCGAAGAAAAAAGAGAAATAAATCACGAAAAATCAACTTTTTCAGCGGGGACAAGAAGACCACGTCTGTAGGGCTCCGCGGAAAAAAGAAGACTGGCTAAGATGGCACCCTTGGGCGGGAAGGGGACCGCGCATGCGCGCTGCAATTCCCAAAGGCTTTCTTTGAAAGCTGGGGAAAATTGCTCCGCGAGGGCTCCGTCGGCGCCGACGTCACCCATATGTGAGGACTGACTTCCTGCTTGGTCCTGGAGAACTCCCAGATATCACATGAGAGAAACACTGTATAGACATGCCATGGTCACTGCTCAGTCAGGGTGAGAGTGACCCCCCAGCATGACATGCTGTGGTCACCCTGTCCATGCAGGTGGTGGTCGGACACTACAAGTCCCAGTCATTGCCCTATGCCCTGTGCAGATGCATCCTGCCCAGGCTGCCCTATCCGGCCCATACCCACAGTACCCTGCTCCTCATTTATGCACACTGGCAGGCTAACACTTGAAACAGCACACTCCCACACCTATTTCAGCATTGTGCAAATATAGAGATGGTTGGCAGCCCTGGCCGCCACACCAGTCCTGGGCACAGCGCAGGCATTGCTATGGTACTCAATACTGTTAGGGTCACTCTCTGGGATGGTAAACACTGTCAGAAACAAACACCGAAACACACTCCACAGATATCAGAAAGGTTGCTCTGATGGATCTCTGTTAACAAATTGTGTTTAATGTTGGACTTATCTGACATTAATCATAGCAACCGTGTTTCCAAGTTTATGACGGCAATGCTGAGGTATGCAGGCTCTAGTATTGGTAGATGCTGCTCCGCGCAGGACCCAACAGCCTGACTCTCCATGAGGCTTTGGATAGTGGAGCTGGCCGATGCTCTGGTGCAGAGGTTCCCACCTCCGGTCCTGGTGGGCTCAACACGATTCAGGTTTTCATGCTGTCCCGAATGAATATGCAGGGGCTACATTTGCATACAATGGGGGCGGTGCATAACAATGCATCTCAAGCATATTTCTTAGGGACAGCATGAGACCTGAATGTTGTTTGGCCCTCTGGGACTGCAGCTGGGAACCTCTGCTGTAGGGACTGCACGTGTCTATGGTGAATGTGCTCTGTAGGGTAGGATATAGGCGTTTATGGCGTGTATTTTATCTGCAAAACAGTTCCTTCTTTATTACCACGGTTTAGTCCTGGGTAATGTATGGGGCCATGGTCTGCAGGAGCCACAGCTGAGACTTGAACCTGTGACCTTCTGCCCCTGAACGCACTGGCTGGATGTACTGCACCAAACTGTTGCCACAGAGGCAGGTCATTCCTTGGAGATACCATTACTGTTTGTCAGAAAGACAGACGTCTTTTGCAGTGCACGGCACCCACCTAGACAGGGCTTTGCCTTGGTCTGCTGTGGGCAGATGCCACTGCCCCATCCACCAGCAGCACCCCTCCGCCACCATGCTGACATGCCCTTATGCCGGTGGTGCACAGTCCCAGGCCATCCAGTGTCCTGGTAGGTGGCTGCCTATGGTGTGTAATCTGGGGTGGGGGTGCCTGCATAGACATCCATGCTTCCCCTCGGCACTGCCTGCCAATGTTCTGTGCCCTTTGGGGTCTTTGCTGGGTACTGTCCCCTGGGACACACACTCGTGGGCATGTTTGACCTTGATCAGTTGCTGATATTCCGTTTCTGCTTTTCTATGTGTCACCTAAGCATCTGCCTAGCCTGCCCTCTGCCCCAGCTGCACCACTGCATGTCAAGCCTGCAGCCCCCTGTATCCCATGTGCAGCCTCACCATATTGCCCTTTCGTACTTGGACACTATTTGCTGCTGCTGCGCATGTATCACTACTATCACTGTTCTTGGTCTCCCTGCCTTTGCTGTACATTGCTGACTGAAATGGTTTCTCTCTCCTTCACTTTTGCCTCTAACGCCAGGTTTTCACTCGTGCTATTTTTCGGACCTTCATTTCACAGAGAGAGTGCACCTGGTGCCTCTGCCTGCTCACTCTCCACCCATTGACCCCTTCTCTCCGCCTCTGGGGAGCCTTACTCCACCCTCGGCGCACCTTACCGCCACAGGAGAGGTTATCATGTGATACGCGACGTTTTTGCATGGTAATGCGCCATTATCACGTAATGTCACAGCTGTGCCGTTTAGTAAACGTACCCCTAAAATATAAATAAAACACATTTTCACAAAGCACACTTGTGAATAAACATATTTATAAAAAGACTTGCATCACTCTAAAGATATAAATCACTGAAATTAGAAATATTTAAAAAGAATAATTGGAGAAAAATAAATTATTGTTAATATGACTTAAGACTGGTATAATTAGCTAAGAATCTAATTACATCCAAAACTATTTATCAAAAGAATGGGGAAACCTCAAAAAATAATGTATTTCAAAGTAAAAGATCCAAAAGATTTCATAATAATTACATCAACTAGGGAAATATTATATTTATACCTAGTTATATCACAGACAAATGGCTTCAGAATAAAAGTTATCAAAGAATGAAAAATTTGTATGTATGCATTTAAACAGACGTGACTATTGCCATTAGTAAAAATCATGCAATAGATATTATTTACTACTTTTCTTCAATATGCTGTGTAAAAGGCACTACGGTACAGCTATAAGCCCTGAAGAAAACAGAAGTATGTTAAATGCATCATCATAGTTATCTCCAATTTATAATGCCCTGTTCAATGTAATTTCAGTTTGTTCAATGTAAACCGCCTTGATATCATGAAAGGCGGTATATAAGAAATGTTAAATAAATCATAAAAATGCATAAAGGAGAAGAGGAAAAGGAGCAAAAAAAACCCTACTGCAGCCTTCCTCATAAGGTACTACCCAGTATCAAAAAATGGCATGCGTGCCAAGCCTTCAAAGGACTTTCCTTTTCATGCTGGTATTTTGATTGACAGTCATTCGTTGCTACTTTCAGCGCACCTTTGAACGTTTTTGTATGTAGTGTAATGCACAGGGGCATCATAAAGAGCTAAAGATCTTATATTAAATTCATTTTAAACCAACAAGAGAATGGAGAAGTGAACATGAAATCAGCAAGGTATTTAAAGTGCAATAAAAAGCCTTATAAACATGTAAAAAGACATTGACTAACAAAAAAGACAGATTTAAAAATCCTAATTAAAAATGATCAATAAAATTTTAAATTAAAAAGGCAAGTTTACTAAAGTTATTTACATTTACATTCTTTTATATACCGCGCTATTCTGCATCAGTGCGGTTTACATTGAACAAACTGAAATTACATTGAACAGGGCATTATAACTTGGAGATAATGATTTTACAGGGAACATGGGCTATGGAGGGTTAAGTGGCTTGCCCAAGACCACAAGGAGCACCTGTGGGACTAGAAATACTAAAAGCATGGGGTTCACTAAAAGCATGGGGTTTACCACTCACTAAGCAGGCCATGGTAAGTGTTACCATGTGCTAAAAAAGCTAGCACAATAAAAATCCCATGCTAACTGCTTAGTGCGTGATGAGGTGGAGACTGGGAAGGTTAGGGGCATTGACTGCACATTGCGATTAGCACAGGAGTCATTAGCATGTGCTAATTGTCACTATTGTGGTAGAGCGGTACACTTACCACCACGGCCCTAGATAGCAATAGGTACACCCACCTTAATTGCAGCCAATGGTTTAGCACTGCAAAGTGCTTTTCACCACAGTAACTGCATGGAGACATGCCTGGCAAGTCCCAGTCACTTAGCATGGGCCCATTACACCTCCCATGCTCATTTCTGGCACTTAACACGCACTGCCACACTTTAGTAAACATGCCCTAAAATGAAGAATAATAATATATAATTTGTCTATTTTAATTTAAAATGGAATTTATATCGCACTTCTATCTTATGTAGATTCCAGGTGGGTTACAATAAAACTAACACAATACATACATTTGACAGAAAGAAAGGTAAATGCGTCTTCTTAGAACAATCAAATCCTAATTAGCACCAACTAATATCATACATTTTAATATAAACAGGCTTCTGTGAAAAAGCAAGTTTTCAGTTTTATTCAGAACAAATTGAAATTACACTCAAGACAAAGCATCTTGGGTACCTTATTCCACTCTTAAGAGGATGGTCCTGTCCAAGTTTTCTTCTTCATACCACTTAATCTAATAGTATTTGCAGATGAAAGACATAGTGATACATGTGCTTCTGAACATAGGAAACACCATGAAGTATAACTTAAAAACATATTTTTTAGATAATTTGGGGAATGTTTTCATATTATCTTATGCTGTGTAGACAATAATTAAAATCCAATCCGTTTTGCAACCTGAAACCTGTGTAACTCAAAGTTCTGGAGATATCCTTTCAGATCTCTCCAATTTCTTTATTACTCTCACTGCTGTATTATGAAGCAACTGCAATCTAGCAATATGTATTTATTATTTATTGTAATTTCTATTTTATTCCCCATTGTTCTTTATGATTTCTATAGAAGATAGTTTTCCATACATCCATTTAGTGTTTTTTAGTTGTATGTTTTAGTTTAATAAATATAGCATATTCATTTCTATATTTAAACAAGCTTTTATTTAAAATATCAATTTGTTTTTTTATCATCGATACCTTTTTACAAATTTATAAGGCTGTGGTACAGATCACCAGCTACTAGCAAACTCAAGCTAAAGTTGAAAAAGAGCAAGCCACTCATGAATGAAACATAATATGACCTTGAAAATATACCACTGGAATTTAAAGACTGCCTGCAAAATCAATTTGCTGCTTTAGATACAAATGTCAGAGCACCAGAAGAGTTATGGGATGACATCAAGAAGGTTGTGTTGGAAGAAAGCGAGAAGTCTTTACAAAAGGTGAAAAAGCAAAAATGGCCAAAATGGATGACTTGAAGCTCTGAAAATTGCCCAGAAACGCAGAGAAGCTAAAGTCAGAGGAGAGAGGCAATCACAGAACTCAACAGAGATTTCTAACATGCCGCAAGACAAGACCAGGAGAAGTATCATAATGACGCCTGCAAGGAAATAGAATCAGAAGCTATTAGAGGAAGAACAAGATTGGCTTTCCTAAAGATACAAGAGTTAAAGAAAAAATTCCAGCCTCAAATTGAAATGCTACAAGATGGTAAAGGATCCATGTTGAATGATGTTGAGAAGATCAAGAAAGATGGAAAGAATATACAGTCATTATACCGTAAAGGTCAAGTGGATCAACAGCCGTGTCAACCTGTACCTTATGATCAGGAACCATTGGTGATGAAAGAAGAAGTTGAAGCAGCATTGAAAGCCTTATAAAACAAAGCAGCACCGGGTATTGATGACATTCCCATTAAAGTATTACAGCAATCGGAAGAAACTGTTACCGTATTTACAAGGCTCTGTCAGGAAATTTGGAAGTCATCATCATGGCCAACTGACTGGAAAAGATCTGTGCTTACACCTATACTGAAGAAAGATGATCCGACATGCCAGCAAGATTCTATTGAAGATCATTCAGCAGAGACTACAATCATACCTGGAACAAGAACTGCCAGATGTGCAAGCAGTGTTCAGGAAAGGGTGAGGAACAAGAGACATTATCATGGATGTGAGATGGATCCTTGAAAAGACAAAAGAATACCAAAAGGATATCCATATGTGTTGACTACAGCAAAGATGTACAAGACGACTGCATACTTTCCCCCTACCTCTTTGATTTATATGCAGAAGACATCATCAGAGAAGCAGGACTGTAAGAAGACAACCGAGGTGTGAAGACTGGTGAAAAAATGAACAACCTTCGTTATGCTGATACCACCACATTACTGGCTGAAAGTGAAGACAATCTGAAACATTTGCTTCTCAAGATCAAGGAACATAGTCTTAAAATGGGCCTGCATCTTAACGTCAAGACGACAAAGATCCCGACAACTGGCAAAATCAATAAGTTTATCAGCGATGGAGAAGAAATTGAAATACTTAACTAACTTACTTGAATCAACAATCAATAAAGAAAGGACAAGCAGTCAAGAAATCCAACGACGCATTGCTTTTGGCAGAATGGCTATGAAGGACCTAGGCAAGATGCGCAAGAGCAGAGATGCTTCTCTCCATACAAAGATTTGACTTGTCCAAACCATGGTATTTTCAATAACGTCATATGTATGGAAAAGTTGGACAGTGAAAAAGATAGACAGGAAGAAAATTGATGCCTTTGAATTATGGTGCCGGCGACAAATACTGTGTATATCATGGACTGCCTTAAGAACAAACTAGTCAGTACTAGAGGGTATCAAACTTAAGCTTTCTTTAGAAGCTCAGATGAGAAGACTTCGACTTTCATACTTTGGACACATCATGCGAAGAGAGATCGTTAGAGAACGACATCATGCTTGGCAAGGTAGAAGATCTACGCAAATGAGGAAGGCCAGCAATGAGATGGATAGATACAACAGCAGCAGCTATGGTTGCACTCTGTCAACAATGAGCTGCCTGACTGAAGACAGAATACAGTTTAGGTCAACTATCCAGAGGGTCGCCATGAGTCGACACTGACTTGTCAGCACTTAACAACAATAAGGCTTTTTATTGCACATTAAATACCTTGCTAGTTTCAATTTCATTTCTGAATTCCCTTTTTGTTTTAAAATTCATTTTATACAAAGAACATTTGAGTTCTTTACAATGCCTGTGCCTTACATTTATTTATTTAAAATTTGTTTATATACCGCCTTTCTACAATTCAAGGCGGTGTACATAGAACACAACAGAGCAGTGCTGGAGCAACTGCTTTACAAAGAAGAACAGATAACCTAAAACATTCAAAGTTTCTCTGAAAGTGGCAAGGAAACAGTAGCATGGGAAGGAAAGCCCTTTAAACTTGCTAGACATGCATGAGCACATCCCTATGCAGAAGGCAGGGCCAGCCAATGATTGTAAACTACTTTGCCTGTACCAAGAAAGGCGGTATAACAAATTTTAATAGACAAACATAAACCATCAGGCAAGACTGGTTGGTTGCCTAGAACAGCAGCTTCTGAAGGGCAGCAAACAATAGATTCTGACAGCCACACAAATTCAGAGCCATTGGCACATACAGTACGTTTACCTGCAGGAAGTGACGTTAGCTCAGAGGCATGACAGTTAGTGCATGCTGATTTGTATGCTGATTGCCATGGGCATGCTGGTGCCGAGAGTGGTGAACACATTGCAGTTAGCACAGAGGAGCAGATCACATGCAGTCATGCTGCAATTAGCACAGGTGCAATTAGCTCTGCCTCAATAGGTGGAGGGAAGTGCGCCCATAATAACAGCGCCATGCATTATTATACACATCCACACCTTAACAGTTGGGAAGATGCTAGTCACACCCAGGGCTGCTGTTAGACATGCAGGGGCCCCAGGCAGAAACTGATGAGGGGGCCCTGAATCTACCTGCAGGCAATGCCTTCTTCAGCCTGAGGCAGACATGGGGGCCCAGGGCAACTGCCGTGTTTGCCACCCACTAATGTTAGCCCTGGTCACACTCCCCGACAGTTACCATGGAGGGAAGTGGGGGAGAAATTCTGGACCGGGTGGTTGGGAAGGGAGGTAAAAGGGGAAATGCTGAACCTGAGGCTAGGGAATGGGAAGGGAAATAGGGGGGCAAATCCAGGGGGTAGAAAGGGAAGCAGAGCTGGTATTCTGTTTGCATAGGCCAGTGTTAGTGTGGATGCATTCAGGGCAACTACCCTGGGCTGCTATACCACAGGGGGTCCCAAATCTGCCCAGAACTAAAAAGAACACAGTCTGACAACTGTTTTTGGTGCTTGCTCTCAAATTTCTGCCCATGACCCCTGCATCTCTAACACCAGCCCTGTTTCTGTGCAGAGCTCTGTAGAGGTCTGGCTTGTTCAGTCTCTCAATAGGTGTATTGATGTTCTAAAGCCCATTGCAACACTTATAGTGCTGCCTTTTCCTAGGTAAGGTCCTTGTGTGAATTTTTGGAGTTAGTGGTATGGTAGACCTGATCTACAAATCCTGTATGGTTTTGTATTACTTTACAACACCTAGTACTAAGGAGAGTTAATATAATCTTGCTGCCTTGCTGGGCAGAATGTATGGACCATGCTGGTCTTTATCTGCTGTCATATACTATGATACTATGTAAAGTTATTCAAGAATCTGAAATCTTTTGTATGGTGAGTACTATGGAGAAATGTCCTAGCTACGCTCTGTACACGTTGTTGGATTTCATGGGGAGGGGGGGGGGGTGTCTGTGGATGCAGAACATATGTTAAGAACATAAGATATCCAATACTGGGTCAGACCAAGGTCCATCAAGCCCAGTATCCTATTTCTAACAGTGGCCAATCCAGGTCACACGTACCTAGCAGTTTCCTAAAAAAACACACAGCTTCCACAGTGCTTGTATTGGGGCAAGCAGTGGATTTCCCAGGTCATCTTTAATGGTTTATGGAACTTTACTTCAGGAACTTGTCCAAAACTTTTTTAAACCTGGTTACACTAACAGCCTTTACTACATCCTCCTTTCCTGTTTGTGTCTCCGTTAAGAAAGGTCTCAGATTTTATTATTGTTCTATATTCATCCCTCTCCCCTGGCGTTTCAATTTTTGTACATTTTCTTTTCAACCTTTTATGTTATTTCTGTATTATATGCATGTCCCTATAACCATTTGGTTTCAATAAGAACATAAGAAATGCCATACTGGGTCAGACCAAGGTCCATCAAGCCCAATATCCTGTTTCCAACAGTGGCCAATCTAGGTCACAAGTACCTTGCAGGTTCCCAAAAGACACAGGTTCCAGTGCTTGTACTGGGGCAAGCAGTGGATATCCTGGGTCCCCTTTAAAATGGTTTATGGACCTTTCCTCCAGGAACTTGTCCTAACTTTTTTAAACCCAGCTACACTAACAATTATAATTGTAAACCTCCAAGATGTACAATTCAAATGACAGTATATTAGATCATTTTAAACAGATATTTTATTTTTGCTCAGTGTCATCCTGCACTACAATCTCTGGGTAGCGAGATGTCAGGTGTCCCTTCAACAGCAGTTCCTCTCCACTGATACTATTGTGCATGATGTGCTTCAGGTGGTTTATAAAATTGCTTTGTTGGAAAAGAATACTTTGTCCTTTTGCAAATGGACTGCCTTGTGAAACATGTTAAATTAAAACCTTGACTTCTTGTTCTTCTTTCTTTTAAGTACTGCTCATTTACTGTATTTCCTTTGTAATTTTGTATAAAATACTTAGGGCTCGATCCAGGAAGGTGAATAGTAGGGCTGTGTGGCATAAGAACATAAGATATGCCATACTGGGTCAGACCAACGTCCATCAAGCCCAGTATCCTGTTTCCAACAGTGGCCAATCTAGGTCATATGTACCTAGCAGTTTCCCCAAAAGACACAGGTTTCACAATGCTTGCATTGGGTCAAGCAGTGATATCCTGGGTCCCTTCTTAATGGTTTATGGACCTTTCCTCCAGGAACTTGTCCAAACCTTTTTTAAACCCAGCTACACTAACAGCCTTTACTACACCCTCCGGTAACAAATTCCAGAGTTTGATTACACGTTGAGTGAAAAAATGTTTTCTTTTATTAGTCTTAAATAGTTTACCCTGTAGCTTCATTGCATGTCCCCTAGTCGTTCTGTATTCTGATAACTTAAACAATCGATCTACGTTTACCCGTTCCACTCCGTTCATTAATTTATAGACTTCTATCATATCTCCCCTCAGCCGTCTCTTTTCCAGGTTAAAGAGCCCTAACCTTTTTAGCCTTTCTTCATAGGGGTATCCTTCCATCCCCTTTATCGTTTTGCTGGCTCTTCTCTGAACCTTTTCTAATAACGCTATATCCTTTTTAAGATACGGTGACCAGAATTGCACACAATATTCAAGGTGCGGTTTCACCATGGAACGATATGGAGGCATTATAATATCCTTTGTTTTATTTTCCATTCCTTTCCTTATGATAACTAGCATTCTATTTGCTCTCTTGGCTGCCGCTGCACACTGGGCTGAGAGTTTTAACATGTTAACCACAATGACGCCTAAATCTTTTTCCTGGGTGGTGGTTCCTAATGTGGAACCTTGCATCGTGTAACCATAGTTTGGGTTGTTCTTCCCTAGGTGCATAACTTTGCACTTGTCCACATTAAATTTCATCCTTCATTTTGATGCCCAGTCTTCCAATATATCAAGATCCTCTTGCAATTTTCCACAATCCTCTTGGGTTTTAACAACTTTAAATAGTTTTGTGTCACCTGCAAATTTAATAAACTCACTCGTTATTCCCTTTTAAAGGTCTTTTATGAATATGTCAAAAAGCAGCGGACCCAGCACAGATCCCTGGGGTACACCACTATTTACCTTTCTCCATTGGGAAAATTGGCCATATAGCCCTACCCTCTGCTTTCTATCTTTTAACCAGTTCCTGATCCACAATAGTACACTACCTCCTATCCCATGACTATTTTTGCCAAAAGTCTCTGATGAGGGACCTTGTCAAAGGCTTTCTGAAAGTCCAAATACACTATGTCAACCGACGCACCTTTGTCTACCTGTTTATTCACACCTTCAAAAAAAAATAACAGATTAGTAAGACAAGATCTTCCTTGTCTAAAGCCATGTTGGCTGTCTCCCATTAAGCCATGTCCAGCCCCGCTATCCACCCTCAACCTATTCTGCCTCCTTGCCCCACTGCACATACAGAGCCGCTGAGAGGGACAGGGGTGGCACAGGGGCAGAGCGTAGGTGGGCCTGGACCTCGGACTTAGAGGGCCGATTCAGGTCATGGGTCCTGGACATCTGGGGAGCACCAGGGGGATGCCCTGCTTATTCCACCTCTGAGGTGAAATAAGCATGGGACGCCCCTCCAATACTGCCTGGCAGTCCCCGCCAGAGCCGGATGCCCACACCAGAGCAACAGGCCACCCACAGTGGGTCCTCACCATCCACTGCGGGTCGGGCAGCGGGGAGAAAGGGATGGCACTGCAGCGGACAGACAGAGCAGCAGGGAGGACGTCACCACAACTATGCAGGGGCATGCTGGGCCATCTCAGGGCCTGATCCTGCACCCGCGGGAAGGTCTTGGGCCCGCGGTGCAGAATTGGGTCCTAACAGGCCCGTCCTGCTTGTGAGTGCCCTAATGGCCCGGATGTGCCCCTTCGGGTATCGGGCTTCACGTGTTTGATATTTCTTGTTGCAAGCTCCTAATAAAAAAAAAAACTCTCCAGGTGATCTTCCTGGCATAATTTAGGGCCTTCTAGACAATCTAGGTGCTGTGCTGGTCTCCTTGCCATTTTACTTCTCTCAAAGCGTCTTGGTATGCTTCCACCAATTGTGGTGTTACTTTACCCTCTTCCACTATCTTGAGTTGTTCATTGAACTCTTTGTACCACTTTGCCCTTCTGATGATGGTTTCTGGTACTCATCCTGCTACTGTCTGTACTCTACTACTATTACTGATCATTTGTATACTGCTACAAGGCATATGCAACACTGCACAGGCACATGCAAAAGATGGTGCTCTATTGTTTTTGCCTTTGGGGGGTTGTTATACTCTTGATGGCTTATAATGCTGTTACAGATGCCTGCCATCAAGTTCCAAGCAGGTTTGATTGAAAATAAATGACAAATAGATGCAAAATAGCTTCCTCCATAGATCTTAATGGGGATGAATGGTACAAATACACAAATGTCCAGTTCCCTTAGACCAGCGATGGCGAACCTATGGCACGCGTGCCAGCTGTGGCACGCGAAGGCCTTGCAGCTGGCACGCGGGAAGGTCCGCAATCGAAAAAAAAAAAAACAACCCTGTCTGCTGCCGTTGTCGGGGCCGCCGCGGCAGAATCGAGCGTGCCGCGGGGCCCCCTTGTACCCGGCAGATCCTGCCCTCCCCGTAGCAGCTCTCCCTTTGGAGCTACAGTCAGACGCGCCGGCTTGCAGAGCGCGAAGGGAAGAGTTTCCCTTTCACGACTCTGTTAAGCCCGCGGGGGCTGATGGGAACTTCCCATCAGCCCCCGCGGGCTTAACAGAGCAGCGAGGGAACTCTTCCCTCGCGCTCTGCAAGCCGGCGCGTCTGACTGCAGCTCCAAAGAGAGAGCTGCTACGGGGAGGGCAGGCTCTGCCGGGTGGGTACAGGGGGGCCCCGCGGCACGCTCGATTCTGCCGCAGCGGCCCCGACAACGGCAGCAGACAGGTTGTTTTTTTATTAATTTTCCCTGGGCTGGGCTGGGCTGGGGGGGGGTGGGGGTTAGGAGTGGTGATGGGCTGGGCTGGGCTGGGGGGGGGGTTAGGAGTGGTGATGGGCTGGGCTGGGCTGGGCTGGGGGGGTTAGGAGTGGTGATGGGCTGGGCTGGGCTGGGCTGGGGGGGGGTTAGGAGTGGTGATGGGCTGGGCTGGGCTGGGGGGGTTAGGAGTGGTGATGGGCTGGAGGGGGGTTAGGAGTGGTGATGGGCTGGGCTGGGCTGGGCTGGGGGGGGGTTAGGAGTGGTGATGGGCTGGGCTGGGGGGGTTAGGAGTGGTGATTGGCTGGGCTGGGCTGGGGGGGGTTAGGAGTAGTGATGGGCTGGGCTGGGCTGGGCTGGGGGGTGTTAGGAGTAGTGATGGGGTGGGGGGGTTAGGAGTGGTGATGGGCACTGGGCTGGGGGGGTTAGGAGTGGTGATGGACACTGGGCTGGCTGGGGGGGTTAGGAGTGGTGATGGGCGCTGGGCTGGGGGGGGTTAGGAGTGGTGATGGGCGCTGGGGGGTTAGGAGTGGTGATTGGCTGGGCTGGGCTGGGGGGGGTTAGGAGTAGTGATGGACTGGGCTGGGCTGGGGGGTGTTAGGAGTAGTGATGGGCTGGGGTGGGGGGGGTTAGGAGTGGTGATGGGCACTGGGCTGGGGGGGTTAGGAGTGGTGATGGACACTGGGCTGGCTGGGGGGGGGTTAGGAGTGGTGATGGGCACTGGGCTGGCTGGGGGGGTTAGGAGTGGTGATGGGCGCTGGGCTGGGTGGGTAGTAGTGGTGATGGGCGCTGGGGGGGTTAGGAGTGGTGATAGGCGCTGGGGGGGCTAAAACTAAAAATTGAGTGATGGGGGATTAGGACTGGGAGTGGGCTGATGGGGAGGTTAGGACTGGAAATGGGCTGGTGGGATTAGGACTGGGAGTGGGCTATGGGGGGCTAGGACTGGTAATGGGTTGGGGGGTTGCTAGGACTGGAAATGGGCTGAGTGGAAGGGGGCTTGAACTGCAAATAGCTGTTGGGGATGGGGCTTGGAATGGAAATGGGCTGAGGGGAAGTGGGGGGCTTGAAGAAGGGAATGGATGCTGGGTGAGACTGGAACTAGAAGGGAGCTGATGTTGGGGGAGGATTAGAATGGGATGGGGCTGGGAGAGTAAAATGGAGAGGGGAAAAATATTTTGTGTAGGAGGGATGAAAAATCTACAATTGGCCAGGTATTGGGAGAGTAATTGGGGATTGAGGATGGAGGGGTAAAATTTGTGTGGATGAAATAGGAATGAGGAAAGAGCAAAAGGAGAAAGATTAGTATGTTAAAGCAGATGTAGAGAGAGAGAGAATGGAAAAAAAACTAGAAGAGAGAAGAAAGGACAAATGGACAGCAGACGATGGAGAGTTAGCAGAAAACATGAAGAAACCAGAAGAAAATGGCTGGACCAATTGCAACTGAAAAAAAATGCACAAAAGGTAGAACGATATCTCTTTATTTTGAATTTATTAACTGGAATATGTCAGCTCTGGGAAATGTGCATCATTAACATCTGCGCTTTGTTTGGTACAAGAGGAAATTCCTATTTGACGTTGCCACTTGTTCTCTTTCCCCAGTATTCACTGAAATGTATTGGTTTAATATTTGCAGTGTTGCCTTTTGATAGGTAGGGTATGGTGCTTTGTGAGTCCTGGTAATGCTGTCAGGATACGGCGGGTTTGCTATGGGTTCTAAATGGGCAGCGTTTGTAGTAGTTCCTAATGTGCCTGGCGGTTGGCACTGGATTATAGTAATGTAGAAATCTTTTAGTCTTTCTTTATCCATACACTCATTAAGAGACATGTTTACTAAAAGTTAGTGTATGGTAACATTATGCAGATATTTATGCAAATAAGACCACTTATGCAAATGACGTGCTGGCACTTTGAGGAAATTCTTTGGTTTTGTGCGGCAGTTTGGGCACTCGGGCTCAAAAAGGTTAGCCATCACTGCCTTAGACTAACCAAATAGGTATATTCTGATGAACAAAAACAAGTCCTAAAATCTTTGTACACATGATTAATTTACAGTGCTTCCGATAAGCAATCAGAGCAAACCATAGAGCAGAGTTTGAAAACAAATATCTTTACCATTCTCTGCCCATGGGGAAAAATAATTTATCCAGGAAGGCCCAGAGTCTGCAAAGTGGACAGAACAATATTATTTATTGTTTTTGTTTCCCCTAACTCATTTACAGTTTTTTCAAATTTGAATATCAATAAGAATTTTCTCCAATTAAAATACGCATTTCCAAATTTCTTTTTATTACTGCAAAGTGGACAGAACAATATTATTTATTGTTTTTGTTTCCCCTAACTCATTTACAGGTTTTTCAAATTTGAATATCAATAAGAATTTTCTCCAATTAAAATACGCATTTCCAAATTTCTTTTTATTATCCTTTCTAGTTAGGAAAGCAACGATTTGTAAATAGCCAATTAAATAAAATGGGGGGATAAGACATTTTTCAGATATGTCAGTGAGAAGAGGAAGGGCAAAAGTGGTATTGTCAGGGTGAAGGGGAGGAATATGTAGAAACTGAGGAGGATAAAGCGGAATTGCTTAATATTTCTAATCTGTGTTCACAGCTGAAGAACCAGGAGCAGGACATCAGAAAATGCCCACAAACAAGAAAAGACTGTGTTTGTGAGAAACTAGCTAAACTTAAAGTAGAGAAAGCAATGGGACCAGATGGGATACACACTAGAATACCAAGGGAACTTGGGGACATTCTAGCAGCTCCACTGACTGACCTTTTCAATGCCTCAAGGACTGGAGAGAGGCACATATGGTCCCTTTACACAAAAACGGAAGTAAGGATGTGGTTGAAAACTACAGGCCGGTTAGTTTAACTTTGGTGGTGAGTAAATTATTGAAAGCACTGTTGAAAGAGAAAATATGAGATTTCTGGAGTCCAGTGGATTACAGGATCCGAGGCAGCATGGATTCAACAGACAAATTTGATTGATTTCTTTGACTGGGTGACCAGTCATTTGGACCGAGGGACAGCCCTAGATGTGGTATATTTGGAGTTCAGTAAAGCCTTTGACAATGTTCCTCACAGGTAACTTATAAACAAACTGAGCACCCTAGGGATGGACCCTAAAGTTACTGCTTGGGTTAGAAATTGGTTGAGTGGGAGGCGACAAAGGGTACAGGTAAATGGAGTTCACTCTGTGGAGGAGGTTACCAGTGGTGTGCCACCGGGATCTGTCCTTGGTCTGATTCTTTTTAACATCTTTGTTAGTGATATAGCAGTAGGGCTGTCAGGTAAGTTTTGCCTCTTTGTGGATGATACCAAAATTTGCAATAGAGTAGACACCCAGGAATGTATAGAAAACATGAGGAGGGATCTAGATAAGCTTGAAGAATGGTCTAGAATTTGGCAGCTGAGATTTAATGTTAAAAAATGCAAGGTCATGCATTTGGGCTGCAGCAATCCAAGGGAGCGATATAGTATAGGGAGTAAAGAGTAGTTACTCACCTGTAACTCCTACCCTCCAGCCCCTCTGGTTGGGCCACCGGTGGAGGTATGTTTTCAGTGAAATCCTCTCTCTGATGCTGAGGCTAGAGGGAGCTCATTTTTCAGCTCTGGGCCCCCCGGTAGCCTGAAGCTGGGGAGTCCCATAAGTGAGGACTGACTTCCTGCTTGGTCCTGGAGAAAGAGTAGTTACTCACCTGTAACAGGTGTTCTCCAGGAACAGCAGGAATCAGTCCTCACTTATGGGTGACATCGGCGCCGATGGAGCCCCCGTGCGGAGCATTTCCCCAGCTTTCTAAGAAAGCCTTTGGGAATACTGCACGCATGCACGGTCCCCTTCCCGCCTAAAGGTGCCATCTTGCTCAGTCAAATGACATAGCTAAAAAACAGCACACAAAAATGAAAAAATAAACTATGTACAACTGCAACTCCCAGGGGAGGAGGGAGGGTTGTGAGGACTGATTCCTGCTGCTCCTGGAGAACACCTGTTACAAGTGAGTAACTACTCTTTCTCCAGGACCTAGGCATGGGGCCTAGGGAAGAATGTTGGAAGAACCACCTCCTGGTTGAGATGGAAAGAGGAGACAAACTTGGGGAGGAACTTAGGATAAGTCCTCAGGACTACCCTGTTCCTATAGAAATGAGTGTATGGCCTGTCACAGACTAGGGCTTGAAGTTCACTCACTCGCCTGGCCGAGCTCAAGGCCACTAAGAATAGAGTCTTCCAGGACAGGAAGCGAAGAGGACATGTAGCCATTGGTTCAAAAGGTGGGCGAGTAAGTTGCTGCAAGACCACATTCAACTCCCATTCAGGGACCGGTGGACGGAGAGGAGGCTTGAGCAATAGTAAGCCTCTGAGAAATCTGGACACCAAGGAGTGAACTGACAAAGAGTGCCCCTCCACCAGAGAGTGGTGAGCTGCCAGAGCAGAGAGGTGGACTCGAACAGAATTGGACTTAAGGCCCTGATTGGACAAGTGCAGTAGGTACTGGAGCACTACTGGCACAGTGCAGGTGAAAGGATCTTCCTTGCGTTGCTGACACCACAAGGAGAACCTTCTCCACTTTAGGGCATATGTTCTCCTGGTGGATTGTTTTCTAGAGGCCAAGACCACCTCTTCCACTTCCTGAGGTAGGCCCCAGGGAGCCAAGACTACCCTTGCAGCCTCCATGCCATCAGATGGAGAGATTTGAGATTGGGATGCAGAAGGGAACCCTGATCCTGAGAGAGAAGGTCGGGTTGGAATCCCAGAGGCATGGGTGTCTCCACTGCCAGTTGGAGTAGCAGGGGGAACCAGGGCTGCCTCGGCCACCTGGGAGCAACCAGAAGTACTGAGGCCTTGTCTTTGAGAATCTTGAACAAGGTTCGGGCCACCAGAGGCGTGGGAGGAAACGCATAGAGCAGGCCCTGGGACCAGGAAATCAGGAAGGCATCCGCCGCCACCCTTAGGGGATGCGGTTGCCTGGAACAAAACCTGGGCAGTTGGTGATTCAGAGGTCTGGCAAAGAGATCTATGGATGGAAGTCCCCATTTCAGGAAAATCTGCTGAACCACCAAAGGGTGCAGCTGCCATTCGGGGGGCTGCAGAATTCTGCTTAAACGGTCTGCCAGAAAGTTCTCCTGACCAGGAAGATAAACAGCCCTCAGCAGCATCTGGTGCCTGAGGGCAAAAGAGCAAAGGGCCTGTGCTTCCAGGCATAGAGGCCTGGACCCAGTGCCGTCCTGTTTGTTCACATAGAACATGGCCACTTGGTTGTCTGTCTGAACTAGAACAGACTGGTGGACCAAGGTGTGAGAAAAAGCCTTGAGGGCTAAGCGAATAGCCCGCAGTTCCAGTAGGTTGATCTGTTGCGTGGCTTCACATGGGGACCAGAGGCCTTGGGTGCAGATCACTTGACAGTGTGCACCCCCATCCTTGTAAAGAGGCATCGGTTGTCAATACCACCGTGGGGGCAGGCACCTGAAAAGGCACCCCCTGCAGCAAGTTTGGGGGGGGGTGCAGCCACCACTGAAGAGACTTCAGTAGAGGTTTGGATACCCTTACTTTGTCTGCTAGGCTTCCTGTGGCCTGCTTCCATTGAGTTCTGAGGCACCACTGTGCAGGCCTCATGTGGAGGCGGGCATTGGGGGTCACATGCACAGTCGATGCCATGTGTCCCAGGAGCTGCAGACAGAGTCTGGCAGGAACTGATGGCAGACTGAGAAACCGGGACGCCAACTCCATGAGCCTCTGAGCTCGGTCCTCTGGCAAGTAAGCCCTTGCTTGCAGAGAGTCCAGCCGTGCTCCTATGAACTCGAGGTTCTGGGAGGGGAGCAAAGTGGACTTTGCGAAGTTTATGACAAAGCCCAGGTCTTGAAGGAGTGCGACAGTCCTGAAGGTGGCCTGCCTGGCCTCCTGGTAGGTTTGGCCCCGGATGAGCCAGTCGTCCAGATAGGGGAATACATCCCCTGAGTCCTCAAGTAAGCTGCCACCACAGCTAGGCACTTTGTAAAGACCGTGGGGCGGATGTTAGGCCAAAAGGCAGTACCCTGTACTGGTAATGGTTTCCTCCCACCACGAACCTGAGGTATTTTCTGTGGTCTGGATGAATGAGGATGTGAGTGTACACATCCTTTAGATCTAAGGAGCATAGCCAATCTCCCTGATGGAGGTAGGGCAGAAGTGTTCCAAGAGTAAGCATCTTGAACTTCTCTTTCTCCAAGAACTTGTTGAGGTTTCTGAGGTCTAGGATAGGCCTTAGGCTTCCTGTCCTCTTTGGCACCAGAAAATACCTGGAGTAGAACCCGTGCCCTTGTAGGCGAGGAGGTACCGGCTCCACCGCCTTGTCCAGAAGCAGACCCTGAAGTTCTTGGAGGAGGAGGGTGGTGTGCAGGAGAGGCCTCAGAGGCTCTCCTGGAAAGTAGACAGGAGGTAGTTGTTGGAAATGAAGCATATAGCCTTTGTGAATGATGCTTAAAACCCAAGCATCCCCTGTAATGGGTGGCCACCGGTGGGCAAACAGGGCTAAGCGACCTCCTGTGCAGGGATGGGACAGCAGAGACGGAGAGGCTATGCCTTGGGAGTCAAAAACCCCCTCCCTGCTGGGTAGGAGCAGGAGCCGGAGGCTTGGGGGTCTTCTGTCTACGGGGCCCATGTCCCTGCCCCTTGGCCTGCTGCCCCTGAGGGGGAGCTGAGGAGGCCTGGTATTGAGGGAAAGGTTTGTAGGCAGACACCTTTCTCGGGTAGGACTTTTTACCCGAGCCCTTCTTTTTGTGAGAAGGGGCAGAAGTCTTTCTGGACAGCCTAGTCCTGGTCAGGTGCTCGGTCTCGAGCTCAGCGGCCTTCTCGGCCATGGGTTTGCCAAAAAGGTTCTCACCTCGGCAAGGAACATCGACCAACTTGTTCTGAACCCAAGGCTCGAGGTCCGATGACTGCAGCCATGCCTGGCGTCGGGCCGCAATGCCAGTGGCCGCCACACGAGCCGAAGCCTCGAAGCCATCGTAGGCCGCATGGGACATGAATATGGAACAGTCCCTGATCCCTGAAGACAAAGACTGTAACCTCTGCAAAGGTTCCCCGGAGAGACCAGCAGAGAACCTGGCAAGCTCCTTTGCCAGGTCTCGGAGAAACATACCCATGTACAGCTGGTATGACTGGACACGGCAAGCAAGTATTGAGCCCTGGAAGCACTTTCTGCTGAAAGCATCCAGGTTCCGGGCCTCCCTATCGGGGGGGGCACCGCGGAGTGCATCTTCTGGCTCGTCAGTCGATGCATGGCCGATTCCACCACCATTGAATGGTGCGGCAGCTGCGCCTTTTGGAAGCTAGTGCTCTTACAGAGTCGATAAATGGAATAGACTCGCTTGCTCAAGACCGGCGCCGAGGCCGGTGCCTCCCACATCCGGAAGAGGAGCCGGTCCAGCATCGGAGGAACCGGCACAGTAAAGGCCTCCTTCAGAGGAGAGTCATACTGGAGGGCCTTGAGCTCATCGGCTCGAGGCTCCTCCTCGGGGTCGGCGGGAATCGCCAAGGCTTTGGCCATGTCCTGCACGACCTCCGGAGGGGACCTACTCCGGAGCTCGGACTGCGGTGAGTCCGACGGGACGCACCGAGTCCGGAAGGTATCGGGGGACTCCTCATCCTCTGTCTCCCAGGCTGACTCATCCGAAGAGGAGTTGAGGGGCTCCGACTGTGCGGGTCGAGGTGGCACCCGCCCCGACGCCGAAGGCACCGGTGTCGACGCCCTCGGTTCCGAGCGGGAGGTCGAGGGAGACCTTGACCGAGGACGACCTCGAGCCTTCATGGTCTCGAGTATCGGCTCGGTCTCCGGGGTCAACTTCAACGTCGATGTCCCAGTGGTCGGGGCAGATGCACGAGCAAGGCTGGCCATCAGTACCCGCTGCTGCTCCATGAAGGCAGACAATCTGCACTCCAAGGCTGTCAGCCTGAGTCCAAGCTCAGGAGACTCAACAGCAACCAACTCGGGCGGCGGCGGCGGCGCCGGGCCCAACGTCGGCTCCCTCGGAGGAGAGTCCACGAGGACTACAAGACTTATGTGTCCGACGGTCTCCAGCTCTACACGAGGTACTTTGGACGGCTTCTCCTTCTCGAAAGGCCCGGGACGGTGGTCGGGGGTCTTAGACCTGGCCCTCAAGGAACCAGGGACCTCTTCAGACGCCGTCCTCGCGAGCAGTTTCTTCCTCTTGCGTTCCCGGTCGGGGGACCCCCTATCTGAGGAACCCCGGCGATGCTCGGGATCAGATTCCCGAGACGTCGAGGCCTCAGACGAAGTCCGGGCCCGGCCGGAGGCAGAATCCGAAAAAATCCTTTCCTTCTGGTGCTGACGGCTTCGAAATGCCTTGGTGGACATTTACCACACGGGCCACAGATCATGGGGTCATGATCTGGGCTGAGGCACCGAAGGCAGCAGTCGTGTGTGTCGATGAGAGACATTAGTTTCTTGCACCGATCACACTTCTTGAAACCACTGGAAGCCACTGGGGAAAAAAGGGCCCCCGCGAGGTCAAAAGACCGGCCTTCCAGGGAAAAACAGAAAAAAGGGCACGAACGCCAGCCACGAAGGGCAAAAACAAAAAAATAGAGAACAGGCTCGATACCGGTGTACCGAACCCGGCAGGAAGGGGAACCGGCGTCGAACTCGAAGAAAAAGCGAAGAAATCTTCAGAAAAAAAGTCAACTTTTCCCAGGAAACTAGGACGAACGTCTGAAGGGCTCCACAGAAAAAGAGAGACTGAGCAAGATGGCACCTTTAGGCGGGAAGGGGACCGCGCATGCGTGCAGTATTCCCAAAGGCTTTCTTAGAATGCTGGGGAAATGCTCCGCACGGGGGCTCCATCGGCACCAATGTCACCCATAAGTGAGGACTGACTTCCTGCTTGGTCCTGGAGAAAGTACTTTTGTCCACTAAAAAAGAGCAGGACCTAGGCGTGATTGTGTCTGATGATCTTAAAATAGATAAACAAGTAGAAAAGGAGATGGGAAAAGCTAGAAGGATGTTTGGGTGCATAGGGAGAGAACAACTAGCAGAAGCAAGGAGGTAATAGTGCCTCTGTATAAGTCCTTGGTGCGACCTCATTTGGAGTATTGTGTGCATTCTGGAGACCGCACCTTCAAAAGGTTATAAATGGACTGGAGTCGGTATAGAGGGTGGGAACTAAAATGGTTAGTGGTCTTCATTATAAAGCATATGAGGACAGACTTAAGGATTTTAATATATGTACACCTTAGAGGAAAGGTGGGATAGAAGTGATATGATTGGGACGTTTAAATACCTCCATGGCATAAATGCACAGGAGGAGAGCCTCTTTCAATTAAAAGCAAGCTCTGCTACGAGGGGACGTGGGATGAGGGTGAAAGGGGATAGATTCAGGAGTGATATGTGTAAATATTTTTTTACGGAAAGAGTGGTGGATCCGTGGAATAGTCTCCCAGTGAAGGTGGTAGAGATGAGGACAGTATCTGAATTCAAAGAAGCATGGGACAAACACAGAATATCTCTAAATGGAAAAAAGGGACTGTTGTTGTGGTTGATAATGAAGGCCAGACTAGATAGGCCATATGGTCTTTTTCTGTCATCATGTTTCTATGTTTCTTTCTCCCCATCAATTCCAGTTGAGTTGCAAATAGTTGACAAAGCTCTGATCACCTCCCGCTTAGACTACTGCAACCTGCTCCTCGCAGGTCTCTCACTGAACCATCTTTTTCTACTTTCATTTATTCATAATTCTGCTGCACTGCTAGTCTTACTCCAGCGTCACTACACTCGCATAACTATTTCTATTATTTATTACACTTCCATACCACACTTCTGAAAACACTCATTGTGGTTTACTTAATAAAGTACAATACATCAATAATAACAGTTCAACACATGTTTCCTCACAATTTCTCCCCAAAAGCTTGCACAAACAAATATGTTTTCAATTGATCTCTAAAAGACTTAAGATCAGCCTCTATTTGCAAATGACGAGGAAGGGAATTCCAGAGCACAGGAGCCTGCACCTGGAACACGTAAAGCTTGACTCCTTGTCCCCCATCTCACAACATAGAAATACACCTATTAATACTCCCCGACACATCCAACTCCCCCAAAGGCAGCAGAAGCAACATCTGTACATCATCCACTTATATATAAAATTTCCAAAACATATCTCTCAGTAAAGAACAGAGTGGTAGCATATAAACATTAACAAGAATGATGAGATAATGGGAGCCTTGAGGGACCCCACTCTCAAGCTCCCAAACATTCGACAAATGCTCACCATACTTCACACACTGCTCCCTCCCATTAAAAAAGATGAGAACCATTGAAAAACCTGCCCCCCAACCCCACTCCCCTTTAGACAAACCAATAAAAGGCGGAGTTCAACAATATCAAATGCAGTTCCATCATCAAATTGTAAGAGAACCCTCTCAGTACCACCATCAAACATAACGTGAAAATCATCCACCAGAGTTCTAAGCAAGGTCTCAGTACTGTAAAATCTATGAAACCCCAACTAACAGTTATCCAAAACATACAATGCTCTACCACCTTACCCAAAAATGGTAAATTAGAGATGGGGAGATTACTACTACTATTACTAATCATTTGTATAGTGCTACAAGGTGTATGTAGCTCTGTACATATAGATGTAACTTCCATAACTGGCAACGTCTCCCACCACTCTTTAAGATGAGGGTCACCACACCCTTCTTTAGTACATTTGGGAATAAACTAGATGTCAAGAAAGCATTCACCATCCTTGCTAACCTCTGAGAGACCATTTTCTTCCCAATAAACACCCCATTAGTCGCATACATCCTACCAAATACCTTCTCAGGAATCACCTCAATGAACTCTGTCCAGCTAGGTTCAAAAGGATATTGAACTTCCAGGGGAGATTGCCCAACCCCCTTGCAACCTCTGTTGACCAAGCTTATCATGGAATCTTCTCCCAAATCCCTCACTCAACAACAGTGGAGACACACCCACAACAGGTTGACATGTTAATCTCTTAACCACAGAGAATAATTCTCAGGTTGATTCAAGGCTGTCTGAATTAAGTTCTCAAAATAGTCACATTTTATCAGTCTCAATTTATTCCAATATAATGTGACATTTAGCTTCAACTCCACACGATTGTTTAACGAACTGAAGCATTGCCACTTCCATTCTAATCCCCTACATTCCTGTTTCAAAGAATGCAGATCCTCAGTATACCAAGGTGACATACAATTTCGACCAGAACACACAGTAACCATCCTCTGATGAGCGAACTTATCATAAACACCCCCTCACCACCACCGCCACCAATCATTCCAATTATCCACTAAACAATACAATGAACTCCCCCACTATCTCAACTTGCTAAAATTTCATACAAACCCTATTGAGAGGGGGATACCTTAGGTCACACGACATGTTTAAAAAGGACCCTCAACTATCCTGCTCTCTTGAGATAACTGAACTCCAAACTCAACACCGCAGTGGTTGGACCATGGCACTGCCTGAGGCTGTACATCAAAAATCTGCAACTCTTCCTGCTCCAAAGTGGACTTCACAAAAACTAAAGCCCAACCAACGATTGCCTTCATGTGTAGCAAAATTAACATATTGAGTAAACCCCATCTCCTGCATACCAAGTGCCAACCGCTGCTCATACAGTAAAATCAAATCATCAAAAAGGACATTAAAATCCCCTCAAAACCAATAAGGTATCAAATTGCACAGAAACCTCCCCGACAAGCAAGAAAACTCCTCCATCATTAATGGAGAGTTATTATGAGCACAATCAAAAGACATCATCCCCCCTCCCCCACTTTAGCAACAATCTGCACCTTTAATCTGTCACAAAGGCCCACCTGCTCCATAAATGCCATACCCCCTCACCTCCTCTTCCCTCCCTATTCTTCCCCAACCAGAAATAACCTGGGGGGCACAACTGATGCACTACAACACTGTCTTCCTCCTTCAGCCAAGTCTTTGTCACACACACCAAATCCCACCCCTTTTTCTGAATAAAATCATTCAGAACTTTGGCCTTATTCCATACTGACAGAGCATTAAACAAGCAAACCCCTCACAACTGAACCTACCACTCATCATTCCACTATCCCCCCACAAGCAACTAGAATAAGAACCCTATCCCCCCGAATAACCTTCCTAAAACCACCACCCACCCTCCTACCACTATCCAAACCATAAATATCCACTCCCATCACCACCAGGATTTTATTCTCTAGAACAACCTCCCTCAAAACCCAGGGCTTCCCACTCCCATACCTTCTACAAATACCAGCCCCCAAACACCTCTCCCTAACTACAGGAAAGAGTAGTTACTCACCTGTAACAGGTGTTCTCCAGGAGCCGCAGGAATCAGTCCTCACATATGGGTGACGTCGGCGCCGACGGAGCCCCTCGTGCGGAGCATTTCCCCAGCTTTCAAAGAAAGCCTTTGGGAATTGCAGCGCACATGCGCGGTCCCCTTCCCGCCCAAGGGTGCCATCTTGCTCAGTCTGATGACATAGCTAAAAGCAAATAATTAGCAAAATAAATCATATGACTGCAACTCCAAGGGGAGGAGGGAGGGTTGTGAGGACTGATTCCTGCTGCTCCTGGAGAACAACTGTTACAGGTGAGTAACTACTCTTTCTCCAGGACCAAGCAGGAAGTCAGTCCTCACATATGGGACTCCCCAGCTTAAGGCTACCGGAGACCTCAAGCCGAAAAAAGAGCTCCCTCTAGCTCGGCAGCACGTAAGGAAGGAATCTTCTCTGAGAACGCCCCCGACCGGTAGCCCAACACCAGGGCCGGCGGGTAGGAGTTGCCTAAACCCCAAAGAGATTATGGAGTACTGCCTGTCCGAAAGCACTGTCCTTGTGGGACTCCCTCTCAAGACAGTAATGGGCCACAAAAGTCTGGCTTGAAGACCAAGTAGCGGCCCGGCAGATGTCTGCCAACGGAACAGAGCGGAGAAAAGCCACTGACGCAGCCTTCGCCCTGACACGATGAGCCGTGACTCGACCCTCCAACGAGAGGCCGGCTGCCCCATAAGCCCAGGCGATACAGTCAGCGACCCATATGGACAAAGTACGCTTGGAGACAAGGAGCCCCAACTTATTGGGGTCAAAAGAAACGAAGAGCTGAACAGCCCTTCGATGCTCCTGCGTACGGTCAAGGTAGAAGGACAACGCCCTCCTACAGTCCAGGGTATGCAGAACCATCTCAGCCCGGTTGGCATGCGGCCTGGGAAAGAAGGTCAGAAGAACCACCTCCTGATTGAGGTGAAAAGGGGAGACAACCTTAGGAAGAAACTTTGGGTGAGTCCGTAAGACTACCCTATTCTTGTAGAACCTAGTGTAAGGGGGATCAGACACTAGGGCCTGAAGCTCACTCATTCACCGAGCAGAGGTAAGAGCTACCAGAAACAAGGTTTTCCAGGAGAGAAAACGGTAAGGGCAGGTAGCCATAGGTTCAAATGGCGGACAAGTAAGCCGCTGTAAAACCACATTCAGATCCCACTCAGGGGCTGGTGGACGCAAAGGAGGCTTAAGCAGGAGGAGGCCTCTGAGAAAACGAGCCACCAAAGGGTGGTTGGAAAGAGGCCTCCCATCCACCGGCGAGTGGTGCGCTGAGAGGGCACTGAGGTGAACCCTGACAGAGTTGGGCTTAAGGCCTAGATTGGAGAGGTAAAGCAAATATTGCAATACTACCGCTACCAAGCACGAGAAGGGATTCTCGCTGTGTTGAGCACACCATGTGGAGCAGTGGTCCCCAACCCAGTCCTATGGGGCCCACCGGCCAGTCAGGTTTTCGGGATATCCCTAATGACTATGCATGAGATATATATGCATTAGAGATATCCTGCCAACCTGACTGGTTTGTGGCCCTCCAGGGCTGGATTTGGAGACCCCTGCCTTACACCTCTGTCATTTAAGATTGTGAGTGGGCAAGGTGCAGATGTCCAAGACATCAAAAAGGTTAGATAGGAGGACTGTGACAAATTCTCACTTCTCACCACCACCAAAAAATTGTCTATTAGACAACTTTTTGGTGGTGGTGAGAATCGAGGAGGAATGTGACACATTCTATATACCCTTTCGATGTCTAGGACATCTGTACCTTGCCCACTCACAATCTTAAATGACAGAGGTGTAAGGCAGGGGTCTCCAAATCCAGCCCTGGAGGGCCACAAACCAGTCAGGTTGGCAGGATATCTCTAATGCATATATATCTCATGCATAGTCATTAGGGATATCCCGAAAACCTGACTGGCCGGTGGGCCCCATAGGACTGGGTTGGGGACCACTGATGTGGAGAATCTACACCACTTAAGAGCGTAGGATTTCCTGTGGATTGCCGCCTAGAGGCTAAGACAATGTCTTCCACCTCTCTAGGCAGGAGAAGGGGAGCCAGGACTACTCTTTCAGCAGCCAAGCCATCAGATGAAGGGACTGGAGGTTGGGGTGCAAGAGAGACCCCTGGTCCTGAGACAGGAGATCGTGTTGAAGTTCCAGAGGCAGGGGAGTGTCCACCGCCAGTTGCAACAGGAGTGGGAACCACGGTTGCCTCGGCCACCTGAGGGCTATCAGAATCATTGAGGCTCTGTTCTTGAGGACCTTGAACAGTGTCTGAGACACCAGTGGCGTGGGAGGAAACGCATATAGCAAGCCTTGGGACCATGGAATCAGAAAGGCATCCGCTGCTACTCTGAGAGGATGCGGTTGTCTGGAACAGAATCTCTGGAGTTGCCGGTTCAGAGGACTGGCGAAGAGATCCATGGTGGGGAGACCCCACTTAAGAAAGATCCGCTGAGCCACGAAGAGATTCAATCTCCATTCGAGTGGTTGCAGGATCCTGCTCAGCCTGTCCGCCAGGCAATTTTCCTGACCGGGAAGGTAGACAGCCTTGAGGAGGATTTCGTGATTGAAGGCCCAAGAGCAGAGCCGTTGTGCCTCCTGACAGAGAAGGAAGGAGCCTGTGCCTCCCTGTTTGTTCACGTAGAACATGGCAACTTGATTGTCCGTCTGGACCAGTACAGACTGGTGCGACGTGAGGTGGGAGAAGGCTCTCAGAGCTAGGCGTATCGCCCGTAGCTCTAGGAAGTTTATCTGCTGAGCAGTCTCCCAAGGAGTCCAGAGACCCTGAGTACATGTCCCTTGGCAATGTGCTCCCCAACCTAGAAGAGAAGCATCTGTCGTCAGCACTCGAGAATGCGGAGGGGGTTGAAAATCCACTCCGAGTACCAGATTCGGAAGATGAAACCACCACTGTAGAGAGGAGACAAACAGGGTGGATACACTCACCGAGTCTGCAAGACTCCCTGTGGCCTGATGCCACTGAGTTCTAAGGCTCCACTGAGCAGGTCGCATGTGCAGGCGGGCATTGGGGGTGACATGAACCGTAGAAGCCATATGGCCGAGAAGTCTCAGGAATTGCCTGGCGGAGACCAGGGAATTGCCGTGAAACTGCCTGGCTACATCCATCAACCGGAGGGCCCTGTCCACTGGCAGAAAAGCCCTCGCCTGAAGAGTGTCTAGCCTTGCTCCTATGAATTCCAAGTTCTGGGACGGGAGCAAAGTGGACTTTGCGAAGTTTATGACAAACCCCAAGTGCTGAAGCAGAGCCACAGTGCGAAGGGTGGCTTGACTGACCTCCTGGGAAGACTGGCCTCTTATGAGCCAGTCGTCCAGGTATGGAAATACAAAAAGACCTTGAAGCCTCAGGTAGGCCGCCACCACTGCCAGGCACTTGGTGAACACCCTGGGAGCGGAGGCTAGGCCAAAGGGAAGTACTCTGTACTGGTAGTGGTTTCCCCCCACAACAAATCTGAGATACTGTCTGTGGTCTGGATGAATAAGGATGTGAGTATAAGCATCCTTTAGATCTAAGGAGCATAGCCAATCTCCCTGCTGGAGGTAGGGCAGCAGGATTCCAAGGGTAAGCATCTTGAACTTTTCCCTCTCCAGGAACTTGTTGAGGTTGCGCAAGTCTAGGATGGGTCTGAGGCCTCCTGTTCTTTTTGGTACCAGAAAGTACCTGGAATAAAAGCCGTGACCTCTCAGGTGGTGGGGCACCGGTTCCACAGCCTGGTCCTTTAGCAGACTTGCTAACTCCTGAAGGAGTAGGTCCCTGTGCAGAGGGGTCTTGGAGGCTCCCCTGGAAAATAGGAGGGAGGTACCTGGTGAAAATGGAGAATATAGCCCTTTTGGACTATATGGAGTACCCAGGTATCTGATGTGACGGCTGACCACCTGTGGGCAAAGTGGGCCAGCCGGCCTCCTGTGCTGATGTGAGCCAGGTGAGGAGAAGAGGCTATGCTTGCTGAGTCAAAAACCCCCACCCTGCTGAGCAGGGGCCGGTGTTGGTGGCTTGGGGGCCTTCTGCCTACGGGGCCCATGACCCTGCCTCTTGGCCTGCTGACCCTGTTGGGGAGCTGCAGAGGCCTGATAATGAGGGTATGGTTTATAGGCAGATGACTTCCTCGGGTAAAAGGCCTTTTTCCCTGAGCCCTTCTTCTTCTGAGAAGGGGCAGAGGTTTTTCTGGACAGCCTAGTCCTGGTCAGAGTCTCGGTCTCGAGTTCTGCAGCCTTTTCAACCATGGGCTTGCCAAAGAGGTTTTCACCTCGGCAGGGGACATCGACCAACTTGTCCTGCACCCATGGCTCGAGGTCGGATGACTGTAGTCAAGCCTGTCGGTGGGCACCGATGCCGGCCCAGGCTACTCGGGCCGAAGCCTCGAAGCCATCGTAGGCTGCTCGAGAGATAAACTTCGAGCACTCTCGAATACCAGTGGACAAGGCCTGGAACCTCTGCAGAGGTTCCTCGGAGAGACCAGCAGAGAATCCGGCAATCTCCTTTGCCAGGTCTCGGAGGTACATGCCCATGTACAGCTGGTAGGTCTGGACACGGCAAGCAAGCATAGAGCCCTGGAAGCACTTCTTACCGAGGGCATCCAGGTTCCAGGCCTCCCGGCCGGGAGGCACCGAGGAGTGCATCTTCTGACTTTTCAGTCGATGCATGGCCGATTCCACAACCATGGAGTGGTGCGGTAATTGTGCCTTTTGGAACCTGGGGCTCTTGCGGACTCGATAGATTGAATCGACCCACTTGCTTAACACCGGCGTTGAGGCCGGGGTCTCCCACATGCGGAAGAGCAGCCGCTCCAGCATCAGAGGAACCGGAACAGTAAAGGCCTCCTTCGGGGGAGAGTCATACTGGAGGGCCTCGAGCTCCTCAGCTCGAGGTTCCCCCTCGGGATCCGCGGGGAAGGCCAAGGCCTTGGCCATATCCCGCACGAAGTCCGAGAACCGGGTATCCTCCGGTGGGGAGCATCTCCGAGGTTCAGACTCCGGCGAGTCCAATGGGACACACCGAGTCCGATAAGTATCAGGTGACTCTTCGTCCTCTGTCTCCCAACCCGACTCCTCGGAGGAGGAATCGAGCAGCTCCGGTCGGGCGGGCACCGATGCCATCCGCCCTGACGCCGAGGGTACCGGCGTCGACGACCTCGGTCCCGAACGGGAGGCCGAGGGAGACTGTGGCCGAGGATTGACTCGAGCCCGCATGGACTCAAGGATCGGCTCGGCCTCCGGGGTCGACTTGGACGTCGAGGTCCCGGTGGTCGGGGCAGATGCACCGGTGAGACCGGCGATCAATGCCCGCTGCTGTTCCATGAAGGCAGCGAGGCTGCTCTCCAAGGCCGTCAACCTGAGTCCGAGAACAGTAGACCCAGCAGCCCCCGACTCGGGCCCCGACGTCAGCTCCCCTGGAGGAGAATCCACGAGGACTACAGCACTTACGTGTCCAGGAGACTCCATCTCGATACGAGGATGTTTGGCAGGCCTCTCTGACTCCGAAGACCCGGGACGGCTATCGGGGCTATGCGACCTGGCCCTCGAGGAACCAGGAGCATCCACCGACGCCACCCTCGTGGGTTTCTTCTTCCTGCGATGTTCCCACGAAGGAGACCCCCGCTCAGAGGAACCCCGACGCTGCTCGGGGCCGGAGTCCCGAGACGGCGAGGCCTCTGACGAGGTCCGGGCCCGTCCGGACGCAGAGTCAGAAAAGATCCTATCCTTCTGGTGCTGCCGACTCCTCAACGCCTTCAAGGACCTTTTGCCACACGGACCACAGATCATCGGGTCATGATCGGGTCCGAGGCAGCAGAGGCAGCAGTCATGTGTGTCGGTAAAAGACATAAGTTTCTTACACCGATCACACTTTTTAAACCCGCTGGTAGCCATCGGGGGAAAAAGGGCCCTTGCAAGGTCAAAAGACCGGGCTGCCAGGGAAAAAAGAAAAATGGCACGAACGCTAGTCACAAAGGACAAAAAACGAAAAAGAGAGAGTGGACTCGATACCGGCGTATCGGTCCAAGGCGGGAAAAGGATCCGGCGTCGAACCGAAGAAAAAAAGAGAAAAATAGGGAAATCAACTTTTCCTCGGGGAAAAACGAACTACGTCCGTCGGGCTCCGTGGAAAAAAGAAGACTGAGCAAGATGGCACCCTTGGGCGGGAAGGGGACGCGCATGCGCGCTGCAATTCCCAAAGGCTTTCTTTGAAAGCTGGGGAAATGCTCCGCACGAGGGCTCCGTCGGCGCCGACGTCACCCATATGTGAGGACTGACTTCCTGCTTGGTCCTGGAGAATGTATTCTCCCATCTCAATCCCCTCTAAACCAACCACACGTTCCTCGACTAAACCCTCCACAATACCTCAGGGAAGCACAGAAATCAACAAAGAGGCAACCCACAAGGGGCCCACATACAAACCTCTCCTCTCTAGTTACTTCATTTGCTCCTTATCTCTTTCAACATACGGTTCAAACTTCTCTTACTGACCTAAAAGTGAATTCCTTCTTGCAGCTTTTCATTACCTCACCTCTCTTATCTCTCCCCATACCCCTCCTCGTGAAATCTGCTCATAGGGTAAGCTGCTCGTATTTGTTCCCTTCTCCTTCACCACCAACTTCAGACGCCATTCCTTCCATCTTTCTGTGCTGTACGCTTGGAATAGACTTCCTGAGTCAGTAGGTCATGCTCCATTCCTGGCCCTATTCAAATCCAGGCTAAAATCCATCTTTTTAAAGCTGCTTTTAGATCCTAGCCCCTTATTTTCCTGTTTATTACATTGTTTTTAATAATTTCTCATAATATATGAAGCTCCCTAATATCTTCTTTGTCCTGTTTGTCTGTCTTGAATAGATTGTAAACTTTGTTGAGCAGGGATTCTCTCTTACATGTGTATGTACAGCACTGCACACATCATGTAGTGATAGAAAAATGATTAGTAATAGCAGTGGTTGGTACTCTTAAAACTAAGTAACATGGCAACTGAAACATAGATAACTATTCTAGGCTTCTTAAGTCACTTGTGGTTGTGAGCATGCTCGTTTCATATCTTCTAGGGAATTCCATGAGTCATGCATATTGCAACAATAGTCAGAATGGGTTAAGTTATTGTAGGCAGGGGTCAGTCTAATACAGTGTATAAAGATATGTAGATTCCCATATTCTGATTTTTTTTAAAAAAATGAAATTTAATATGTTACAGTATCAACAATTAAGGAAAAGCCAAATTTCCATACCAACATCAAACAGAAAACATAATCTAAAGAAAAAAAATAACTATAGATAAGGCAAAAGTCCACATCATGGGAAAGACCTATCATAGGTTCCAAATACCCAATAATAATATAAAACCTCTTTTACATACTCAACTAGCAAGAACAAAAACTAAGAAAACCATTTATCAGCCAGAAACTTCTCCAGGTGGGCTACATCCATAAACACATACTTCACACACCAGAGCATGCAATAATGCATAAGAACATAAGATATGCCATACTGGGTCAGACCAAGGTCCATCAAGCCCAGTATCCTGTTTCCAACAGTGGCCAATCTAGGTCATACGTACCTAGCAGTTTCCCCAAAAGACACAGGTTCCACAATGCTTGTACTGGGTCAAGCATTGATATCCTGGGTCCCTTCTTAATAATGGTTTATGGACTTTTCCTCCAGGAACTTGTCCAAACCTTTTTTAAACCCAGCTACACTAATGCATTTACAGTACATGGACATTTTAGACAAAGTACAAACCATCACAAGAATTCTAGGCGTCATTTGTAGAAAGGACTTCCTGTGAAGCTGTGTCAGTTTGCAGACATCCAGAAAAATGATGACAGTTTGTCCACAAAAAGTAGCCCCCTTTCATAGATGAAAGGCTTTCATAATCCTTGATTTATCTAATTCAGAATATAAAGGAACCAAAAGTGTCACTCAGCATATCCATTGATGACTCAATAAATTCAGTCAATTCTAGATCATCAACATCTATTTTTGAATATGGTCTCTGCCCCAAGGAGCTGACAAAAAGCACTGCAAGGAAGATAATAAATAGCGGAAACAATATGCTCAATGAGCAGCAGTAATAACAAAGCCTCCAGATATTTCTTAAAAAGCTACATAGGCCTTACATTTTCCCATAGCTGGAACCAAACTCACAGATACCATACCAATAAACCTCTCTAGCAGCCCCCAGCATCCTCCAGTGCTCCTAAAGAGCTCCCAAGGGGCACGCTGCTTAGGTCATGCCCTTTTGGGCACGCGCTGTGGTACCAGTCAGCTTAAGTCTCCAACGCAAGGTGGGAGATGTAGCAAATCCAGCGTGCACCAGAATAGGACTTCACTGTAGCATGCAGCAACGCTTGAGCAGATAGAACCCAATAGGCACCTCCGATGTTCCACGGCACCAGCTAGCTTAAGTCTCCAACACAAGGTGGGAGGAGATGTAGCAAACCTGGTATGCAGCAGAATAGGACCTTGCTGTAGTGTGCAGCACCACTTGAGCAGATAGAATCCAATAGATACCTCCCATTCTGATTTATCTTTAATGCAGGATTTGTCAAAGTTGGTAAATAACTTATGGCCATAAATTCTTCAAGATCACAATTTTGAGTCTATTAAACCTGCCTACCCCAAATACTTTAAAACTTAATAACCCAGTTTAAAACATAGGTGGTTACGTGTCTGAACTTTATTCACCAATTTACGTTTTCTAGGTAAATAGTGTCTCAATATTCCAATATGCAGGAATCTAGCAAAATGTAGTTGCAGCTTAGGTGCCATTGCTTATTTATGCCTCCTAAATAAATTTCAAACACTTATTTTCTCATAGGAAAACTACCAAATCTGGAGAGATTCATGAGCTGCTAAATGAAGATCAGTTTACCAAAGGAACCTACAAGGTTACATTTGAGACAAAGGCTTACTGGAAGGTACTGGGCATTACTGCCTTCCATGAATATGTCGAAGTAGGTGCAATGTGTTCCTGTTTTTATCCCAATTTCATGCATTCTTTTTTCATTCTGAAAACATGGACCGTTTGAAGCGGAGTGATGCCAGTTTGTTGGTTGCATCACTGAGGGGAGGAAGTAACTAATGTGCATTAAGGGAATAATGTGTATTAAGGGAATATCTGCTCTTTAACGTGTTAACAATAAAATAACATGATTTTGTCTGTTATGTACATTATATTACCCCAATGCGTATTGCTTAATAATGAGATGCAAAGCATCTCATTATTATGCAAATGAAAAAACACAGCTTGCATTCAAAAATCTGTGCTGAGAGGAATCCCTGGCCTGTGCGTTTTTTAAAAAAGTGCCAACCCGTTTAAGAAAGGCTCCCTGTGTTTGCGATCCAATACCCCGATGCTCCCAGCAGAATAATGCAGCTTGCGATGTGGATTGCAAGTTGCATAATTCATTTATTGCAGGAGTTAAGGGCAAGTTAGTGATTCCCGCAGTAAATTAAACTGTGGTAAAATGCAACATTTTACTGCAGCTTAGCAACTAGCTGTCTGAGTGTTCTGTTTCAAGCCGAATCTGCAGGGACAAATAAATCCAAACTACACAACTGCATTTAAATGGATAAAAAAAGAAAAAAGATTTAACAAGCTGTAACATAGGCTTCTACAAACTCAATGTTAGCGCGCTTCCTAAGGCTGCTGATTGTGCATAAGAAAAATAGCATGCTATGCACTGAGGGGTAACTTTTCTAAGATCTACAGTAGATGGTTAAGTAAGGACTTCACTGGCTAGATCAAAATCTGTGAAAATGTACCATGGCTAAGCAGTTAAATTTATCTACTCAGATTGTGGGAGTTCAAAGGCAGGGTTAGAGCAGAAGTAATTTAGAAAGCTAGGGATGATTTTCAGCATTTAAAGGGTAATTTTATAAGAAACCACCTAAAGTTACGTGCATCAACACAGGATTACAGGATTCTAGTGATCTATGTGCATATTTACATACTTTAGCTGGTCATTATTTTATAAGTACACGCATCGATCAGTGGTGCATTCTTTCACTGTGGGTGTGTGCACATGGGCGGAGTTTGGGCAAAACGTGGACAGAGTGAAGTACATATATAAATTATAAAATATTACAATTTATGCCCGTTCTTGACAAATCTAGGCAAGAGCATTTACTCCACCCATATTTCATAAAGCCAAGTATGTGCATACTTGATTTTATAAAATAGGCATGAAATACAGGCTGAAACATGTGTGCTAACTACATGGGGCTTCATAAAATTATCCTCTAGCTACTTATTATGGCTGGTCAAATCTAGGTGCTGAAACAGCAAGTCTAAATCTGGTTGACTAGTACTCACCAACTCATCTCCAATCTTCCTCCTCTCTCTCCACCCCGAGACTGAACTCATCTGTCTTAAGCAATCTCTCTCTCAGGCTTGATCTCCCTCCCTCCACCTCTCTTCCAAACTTCTGATGTCTCAAGCAAAGTCCCCTGTTAAAATCAAAGAAGCCTCTTGTTCACATTAACTATGAAATGTGTTGCTGCAATAGCATTTCCACCAGTCTCCGGAGCAAGCTGAAATGTGACAGGTAGACATTGTAAATTTGAGAAACTAGTTACTTACATAATGGCAGAAATCTCTACCAATACATGTATTCTTAAACAGCATTCTATATTTCATTAGCATTTCATTAGAGTTGGGTCTGGATATTCCATATGGTGAAAAGCGTAGAATTGGGATGTGAAATGTACACTTTGGGGTTTTTCTTAAACAAAAAGAGAAAAAAAGTAAATAACCATTTTTAAAAAACCGAGTCAGGAATGTGCATAACACTGGGTCTTAAATAATCATGCTAACATTGTTCAAGGAAACACATATACTGTACTTGCTACGGTATAGCACTGTCAGTTATCTGAATGTTAATTATCTTTCTTCTAGTTGCTACTTAAAGCAGAAAAGTTAGTAGTTTTTCATAGTAATTAACTTAGCAATAGCTCCACTATTAACATTTATATTCTGGTTGCAAAAGTCAAATGACTATCCAAAGTGGATTACAATAATACATCCCTAATCTAAAATCAAAAATAAATGCCACAGTACATTGACAAAACAAAGTACATCAAATATTTTAAAAACTTAAAAAAATAACTTACATTAATATTCAAAAGCCTAGTTAAATGATCACGCCTTCACCTGCTTTCTATAAATATAGTTAGCTCATTCCAAATTACAGCGCCCACAACTGCATATTTCCTACTACTTGACAAACAAATGTCCCTAATAGGTGGGATCTGTAACAAATGTTATGCTCTGGGACCTTAATGATTGTCCAGGGATATATGGAACTAACAACTTCCAAATAAATTCTAGTCTCTCCCCATGTAATGCTTTTATGTATCATTCTCATAACTTTAAACATAGTTCTCTGAGCAACTGTCAGCCAGCACAAACTAAGGGGCCCTTTTACCAAAGATTAACGTGCATTAAGTGCCATTGCATTCATAGGAAAAGAGGCTGTGGGCACTTAACGTGCACTAATTTCCAGTAAGTAAACGATCCCCTAAATAATACAGGCTGGATATGCCCAAACTTTGAGCAGCCTATTTCAGAAAAGTATCTCTAGTTTTCTTGCCCAAAAATAATGTTAGGTGAAACGAAGTGTTCCCCATGAACATCAAGATAAATCCTCACACAAGGCAACATCACAGATTGAGTCTGAGCATGGGAGCATCTCCCCAGCTTCCAAAAGTTCTAGAAGCATTTGGAAGCACATCACTTTGCATGTGTGCCATTTTCCACCTGCCAGTATATGCCAGACCATCTTAATGTGAAACTAAAGCATTGGATGGAGGTGAGTGGGTATTCTGTTGTCCAGAGAGAACACCTACTACAGGTAAGTAACTTTGTTTTCTCCATGAACAAACAGGATAATGTCCTCACATCTGAGAATTCCTACCTACAGGCTGCCTCAAAATAAAAAAGGGAAAATAAGGTAACTAGTCATTGATACAATGAGCATGCACCTAGAACAACCAGTCAATATTTTTTATGGCAATGATGAGCCTTTGGAAGAAAATGTATATAGTTTTGGAGGCAGCTTGGAACTAATAAGAACTGGGAAGGAGGGGGTAGAGCTGGATTCTAATCCCCAAACATATTATGAAACATGGATTGGGCAAGTCTACTGTTTGAATTAGGAATCCCTCTCTAGATAGTTGTGAAATCTGAATGTATGGACAGAGTTTATATCACGGCTTTGCAGACCTCCTTCATGGAGGCTGATCTCAAGTTTTCTACTGCCACAGTCATAGCTCTGACATTGTGACCCATGGGATGACTCTCCAGAGATAGTCTGCCTAAGTATAAGGGAAGGAGATGCAATCTGCTAGCCAGTTGGAAAAGGTGCATTTGCTAAAAGCAGCCCCTAGCTTGTTTGGATCAAAAATAAAAAATACGTTTGGTAGATTTTCTAAAGGCTTTTGTCCACTTCAGATAGAAAGACAAGGTTCATTTGTAGTCCAATGTGTGCAATACAGATCCATCTTTGTGAGCGTGAGACCTGAGGAAAAAATGTTAGCAGGACAACTGATTGGTGAAGGTGGAAGTCTTATACCACTTTAGGAAGGAATTTTAGATGAGTGCGCAGAACCACCATATTGTTGAAAAACCTATCAAAAGGTGAATCAGTTACAAGAACCTGGAGCTCATTAACTCTGCACATTTAAGTGACCACCACCAAAAATATGACCTTCCGGGTCTGCTACTTCAGTTCACAGATATCTAGTGGCTCATTCATCAGCTGGGTTAAGACCACATTGTGGTTTCATGACACAGCAGAAAGTATGATAAGCTTCAACAGAAACAAGCTCTGCATGAAGTGAACTAAAGGCTGAACAGAGATGGGCTTACCTTCTACATCAGGGGTTCTCAACCCAGGCCTCGGGACACATCCAGTCAGTCATGTTTTCAAATTATCCACAATGAATATGAATGAGAGAGATTTGCATGCACTGCCTCCACTGTAAGTAAATCTATCTCATGCATATTCATTGTGGATGTTCTGAAAACTTGACTGGCTAGCTATGCCCTGAGGACTGGGTTGAAAACCATGTTCTGCCTGGTGGTGATAAATGCCACTTGCACTAAGATGAACCCTAAGAGAGTTGACCTTTAGACCTGACTGATACATATAGAAGGTCTTCAAGCAGTTTTCATGTGGTACAGGACCTTTCCCTCACATCAGACAGCAAACCTTTTCTATTTAAAGCCATATGACCTCCTCCTAGTGGAATCTCTCCAGATTTAAGGATGCAAGGGTTAATCCCTCAACATCCAAGCTTTAAAGGCTAGGGCCTCGATGTGGTGGTGCAACAGTGATCCCTATTTCTGTATAATTAGGGTTGTGAAATGCCTAGTCGAATGGGATCTCTTATGGAGAGAATTAGAAGCGGAGGGTACCATGGTTTTCTGGGCTAAAAGAGCACCATGAGAATCATGAATCCCTGATCCTAAGTTTCAGGAGAGTCTTCCCTAGCAGTGATAAGGGAGAATACACATACAAAAAAGTCCTTTCCCCAATCTGGGAAGAAGGCATCCAAGCCTAGTTTGCAATGGAGCAAAACTGGCATGTTTTTCTATTCCAGAGAAAAACAGGACTATTGAGGGCATACCCCACTCTCGAGCAATTCCCTTGTCCCTTGGAATACATGGCTCAGTTTCTCTGCCAAGACATTGTTGTCCCCTGCCAGCTTTGTGGTTCTACAATTCATCCCATGGGAGAGGGAAAAGTTCCACATTCTGATCCTTTTCCAGCAAAGAAGGTACGACCCTATTCCTCCCTGCTTGTTGATGTTGGTGAGTACATTACAACATGGTTGTCTGTTTGAATCATGATAATTCAGTTGGTCAACCGATCTCTGAAATTCCACAAAGCATTTGATACTGCTCTTAATTCCAGGAAATTTATCTGGTGGAGTTGCTTCTGGAAGGACTACAAATCCTAAGTTTGGAACCCATCTATACGGGCTCCATGGCCCAGTTTGGATGCATCTGTCATTAGTAGGTTTTGGTAAGGAGATATTTGAAAGAGAAATCCTGTTGCCAGATTGAATTGGACCATTCACCAGGTCAAAGTGTCCTGGAGCAGTTTCATGGCAGATATGATGTCTCTGAGCCTTTGAGTGGCCTGGGTCCACTGCATGCTCAAGATCCACTGAGCTTATCTCATTTTGAGACATGCCAAAGGAGTTACATGTATCACTGAGGGCATGTGGCCAAACAATCTCAACATGTTCAAAGTTGATGTCTGCTGAATCTTTTTAACATCTTCCATGATTGAACATGGAAAAATATGCTTTCACCTGAGTCATGTCTAGCAAAGCTCCTATGAGTTCCAATTGAGTTGATAGGCTCAAATTAGATTTTAGGTAATTTATGACAAACCACAACTCCTCCAGCACCCAGATGGTTATACATATGGATCTTTCAATTCCTTTCTGAGTTGAGCTCTTGAACAACTAATCATCCAAATAGGAAACATGTGCACACCCACTCTGCATAGATCTGCTGCGACTACCACGAGGCATTTGATAAATACACGATGAGCTGGCATGAGGTCAAAGGGCAGAACACTGTACTGGTAGCGGTGCTTATCCATAACAAATCAAACATACTTCCTATGATTTGGATGTATCTGAATATGGGTGTAGGCATCCTTCAAGTCCAGAAAATATAGCCAATCTCCTTTTTGAATGGAGGGAATTAGGATGCCTAGAGAAATAATTCTGATCTTTTCTTTGAGATACTTGTTCAGATCCCTTAAGACTGGGATGGGACAGAATCCCCCATCTTTTTTTGTGACCAGGAAGTACCTATTGTTGAATCCCTTCCCTTCTTTCCCTGCTGGAATAGATTCAACAGCAATTGCCTGTAAAAGGGAAACAAGCTCCTTTTCTAGCATTTCCTAGGGCTGAGAACTTGTCCATGACACTCTCAGAGGGCAATTTAAAGGGACATCCAATTAACGTAATCTTTATCCTACCCAGATGCTCTTTAGAACCCATCAGAGGTTTAAGGGGCCAATGGTTTGCAAGGAACAGCAGCCTCCCTCCCACTAGAAGGGTGTCCAGTGTAGATACAGGAATTCTGTCTATGTTCTCCTGGAACCATTCAAACCCCTACCCCAGGTTTTGGCTGAGGAGCAGGTAGGGTCTTCTGGGTCCTCTATTGTGTGAAAGATTGAGAATCATGCCTTGTATGGATAGATCAGGAGGTAGGAACATACTTATGTCTTTGAGAGTAATAGGATCTCTTACAATTCCCCACTATAACAACTCTGTGATGAAGAAGAGGTTGCATCAGCAGTGAGCCTGAAGAGGGTCTTAAGGGTGTCAAAACAGTACTTGATCAGGGTTGCGGCCTCCTGCACTTCATCTCTAAACAGATTCTCCCCATGGGATGGCACATCAGCAAGCTTTTCCTGTACATCAAATTGGAGATTGGAAGCCCAAAGCCATGAGAATCTCCAAGCGCCAGTACTCACAGAGGAAACTCTCAATGCTCTATCAAAAATACCATAGGCTGCTTAGACCATGTGTTTTCCACACTTCTCTTTACTCATTAAGGAATGGAGTTGCACAGTTTTCTCTGGAGGTAGAGTGTCTGCAGACTCCTGCATGTCATGCATTACGTTTTGCAAATTCATGCCCATGAAGAGCAGGTAGAATGCTATGCGGGATATGAGTGTAGTGTTCTGATAAAAACACTTTCTCCCAGAGGAATCCAGGATGTGAACCTCTCTCCCTGGGGGTACTAAAGAGTGCAGCTTGGAGCTCTTTCCCTTTTGCGAGTGGATTCAGCCACATAGAATGGTGAGGCAACTGCATCTTCTCAAATCCAGGAGTCTTTTGCACCGAGTACATGGAGTTGACTTTCTTATTAATAGACTGAACAAGGTGAGGAAGGGTTCCCATATCTTCATCTGAACATTCTTGAGTATTCTGTGAACAGGCACTGTCAGAGCTTCTTAGGAGGCATCAAGGAAATTGAGGATTTCCAATGCTTTGGTGCTGGGCTCTGCCTCCACCTCTAACTTAAATGGAATGGACAATCATCACCCTCACAAAATCAATAAAGGACAATTACTCAGGAGCAGATCATCCCTTGTGAGGAGGAAAAGGGTCTGAAGGTAATCCTGGAAATCTCTTTTTTGAAAAAACCTCCAAGTCATACTCTACCTCCCAGGATCACATTGACTCTGGCCTAGAGAAATACTCTGAGGATATCTGGGTCACTGCCTAGCTCAAACTCTACTCCTCCCAGGGAATGGATCTCGATGGAACATGTTGATTCATCAATGATCTTCTGTTCCTCAGAGGTTTCCCCTCCCCCTAAACACTGGAGATGAATACCACTGGGAATTCACAAGAACTGAAGTCCTTTGATGCCTCAGAGATGATATATCTTTCTCACAGCAGTACATATATCAGTTGGATTTACATAGTAATATAGTATATGACGGCAGATAAAGACCACTATGGTCCATCTAGTCTGCCCAGTAAGGTGGCTAGAATGGTTGTACCCACCACTCTGTGCTAATGCATTTCCAACATCCAGTGCAGCTCCTTGTACGATGGAGATTGATACTGCTATTTTTCAGGGCCCCTGAGACCTCCTGCTGTCATCCATGAACACAATTTAATGAGGGATCATGGTCAGGGCTCAGGCATTGCAGGTTCCAGTTATGAATATCACAAAAAAATATCCACAGTCCTCAAGACAGAACAAATGACTAACAAAAGAAAGATACTTACCTTACTATACACAACATCCAAAAGATTTACCCAAACTGACAGCTATATCACTTATGTAAATAACTACCATTAACTATGTTATGCTCCATGTTTCATAACCTGTACATAGGTTTTAAAAAAGTCTTATTGTTAACGTTAAAAATATGTTCCATGTAACAAAACGTGTATATAGTTAAAACATGTTCCATGTAAAATATACGGAAGTACGTTAATTTTTGTTCAATGTAAACCGCCCCTGATCTCTGGAAGGGGCGGTATAGAAGAAACTGTTAAATAAATAAATAAATAAAATGAATATCCATAAGGGATATGGTGCTGCCACACTTGGTGCACCTTTTAAACCTAGCGGGTGGTTTGTGGGACATGTCATCCAGAAAAATAGAGGCAAAATCAAATGACTCTAGTTTGACAAAAAAATGCCCTGAACACCTGAAACTTAAATGCAACCTATAGTGTCATTGTGATTAAAAATAAGGAAAAAAACCCTTTAAAAACAGCCAAAAACTTGCCTAAGGAGACTATGAGATAAAGAAATATGGTAGTTACAGTAGTAGCAGGAGATAAAGAGAAAAAGTAAAATAAATGTTGAAATAAAGAAATGACCGAAAAAGCTGTTACCACAGGAGAGAACAGTGATGAGCCCATCTAGCTTCACTTAAATCAAAGACCGAAGCAGTCCCGCATGGCAGCAAGCAGTATACATATACAGTGATACATTTTTAAATGCTTCTAGAACTTTTGGAAGCTGGGGAGCTGCTCCTGCCCTCAGGCTCCATCATGATGTCACCTATATGTGAGGATATTATTCTGCTTGTCCATGGAGAATAGTGGGCATACAAGTGTAGATACCTGAAAAACGTAACCAATATCCAATGTGTCTTGATAATCAGCTTCCCGCAGTATTAAACATGCATTAACTCCAAAAGAGCTCAGTGGAGGGGGGCGAACTGACTGACTGCCAAGCAAAGTCCTCAGTGCTAATTTGCAAAAGGGTCTGCACATGCTCAATCACAAATCTGACATGGCCATTAGACTGAGATAAGAAAGGAAGGAATAGTTGAAAAATATTGATTTCAAGCCACAGGTGTGCTTTCTTTCTAGGTTGTTATGAGTTGAGGCTTTTCAGTGCATTAATCAAGATACATTCAATGCAAAATTGCCAAATTAGCATGTCAGGATATTTATTATTGCTAGCATTTTGCCAGGGCCCCAGAGGTAAGAGAACGTTGTGTTAGTTCATCAGCAAAGGAAACAATTCTATTTTTTGGGGCTTAAGCTCAAAAGCCTGTTTTCTTTTCCAGGTGGTTTTCACGGCTCATGACCCTGTTCATCGCCACTATAGCATTGCCTTGCTCCTTAGCCCTTTCTCCTATACAGCCACTGCCATCGTCAGTGACCCACATGAAGTCTAGAGTTGGATGACAATGCCATGTCTTGCAACTGAATTTGCTTTGTTTTTGCTGGTACTGTAGTTTCTGCCTTTCCCCATATGTTAAGTTTTGTTGAAGATCACTCTTTCTAATAAATACTTCTTCCTATATTTGTCTGGATGTTTTTTCTGATGTCATCTTGTAGTTTGCATTACTGGATAAAGGTAAGTAGCAAAAAAAAAAGTGCCACAAAATAAAAAGTTGCACTGGGCAAGATTAAAAAAAGAATACTGAAGTATACATAAAAAAACCTTCCAAGAAAGAAGTTTCAAATTAGAAATTGACATGCTGATTGGGTAGTTAGTATATGCTTTAGATAACCTACTGCATATCATACTTCATTAATATTCCAATGAAAATATTCATATACTTGCTGATTTAACATTCTGTCAAAGTTAAGTTTTTGTTTCCATATAAATAAACTAAGGATATTAAAAAAAATCATCTCTGCCTGTAATTTTATACAATTAAATGTATTTAAATATTTAGCTGCCATAGGGTCAGTTATACTTATGAGAAAATGCTTAGTAGATCTGGCCCTTAAATTTAGGAGGACACAAGCTGGCATGTGACATGTCTTACAATTATGAAAAAAAAACTACCAAAATATTCTTTGGGTAGCCAAGTTAGTCAGTCTTTGACTTTATAATACAAGTGACTCCTGTTGTTAGATCCATATAAAGCTTTCATGCCAGGAGTAGCAATGTAAAAACACACATAAATAGGAATGGAAAAGGGGTAGACCTTAAATGATTTTCAGAAGACTTTCCCTGAGGAGCTAGCTCAAGTAAGAGTAGACTAGTGATTGGGCTGAATGAGAAACATTCAAGGATACGGAGGAAATTTAGAGAAGTTCTGGCTATGTGGCATTTTCAATACTTCTTTAGAGTCAGGAGTGGTTCTGGAGAACTGGAGATGGGCTGATGTGGTTCCTCTTCACAAAAACAGGAGGTGGAGTTTGGACACTACTGGTTGGTCAATCTGACCTCTGGTGAGTAAATTAATGGAAACACTGCTAAAACAGAGAATAGTGCAGCTTATGGATTGCAGGATTTGAGGAAGTGCAGTTTTACTAGAGGCAGGTCTTGGCCACGATCAGGCCTACCATTAGACATACAGGGTACATGAAGCTGTGAGAGAAGTAGCTAGTAGTTGGCGCTCACTGTAGTTCTGCTCACAATCAGGGCCGCTTAAGAGTTTAACTCATAATAAACTAGATTGCGCATGGTTTACTTTCAGCAGTTTTATCACACAGTGGAGTGGAGGAGTGGCCTAGTGGTTGGGGCAAGGTACTTCAGGCCGGAAGGTCGGGGGTTCAAATCCCACTAGAGGACAGCAACCTTGGGCCGGAAGGACTGGGGTTTCTAGTCCCACAGGTGCTCCTTGTGGTCTTGGGCAAGTCACTTAACCCTCCATAGCCCATGTTCCCTGTAAAATAGTTATCTCCAAGTTATAATGCCCTGTTCAATGTAATTTCAGTTTGTTCAATGTAAACCGCACTGATGCAGAATAGCGCGGTATATAAGAGAATGTAAATAAATAAATAAAATAACATGACGAGAGACGTACCAGAAGGACTGGAGCTTTCTCTCTAGCTGCTGGGCTCATGTTTAGGGAGACACCACCTGCTGCACTTGCATATGGTTCCTAACTGGGAGCAGCTGGTCTTCCTGCAGCAAGCACAGGCTTCTGTTTGTATAACTTTACCATACAATAACAGCCCTAACTCACAGGAGTCACACAGCAGAGACCTTACCTATGAAAAGGCATCACTGCAAATATTCCACAGGACCCTAGAACCACAAAACATCTCCTACTATGAAAAGAGGACAAACCGGGCTGTTAAAGATTCCTACACCCAAATTGCTTGCTAGCAGAAATACTGTACCTCGTATTTTTGTCACACACACACGAGAGACCAATCCATATCTAAGGGACTACAAATTATCAACAGAAATATGCAGGCAAAAACTATAGCAGAGCTGCCATTTTGCCCAGTTCCAGGGGAGAGACTTTTTGGCCAATCTTGGTTTGGAATGTGCATCTCAAAAGCAAGACAGTATTTGTAGTCCTTGATTCTACCCACTGAAATCAAGCTGATAAATCTGTGTATTTTAGAATTTAGTGTTTTTGCTGAGTCAGTCAGGTCTTAGTACCACCAGAGAGCTTTTCATTTAGATCAAATCAGAGTATAGCTTAGCACAGAACATAAACTAGAGTAAATAGTCACTGAAATAGATTTGTTTCTAGCGAGTTTTTTTATTTAAATCAAATCAGAATATTGCTTAGCATACAAGTAGAATAAATAGTCTGAGTAGAAAGAAAAACTAGTTTCTAGAGAGCTTTACAAAGATGCCTTCCAGTTAGGAGACAAAAGATCTGTGAAAATGTCTTGAATAGATGTTAAAGGCAAGTGAAAGATCAAGGGGCAATTTGAAAGGCCCCCCTCTATTAAACCAAGGGCTGTGTGAATCACGCAGGAAATTGGTAAGACACTTCCTTAGAAGCATAGGTCAGGGCACTGTGTAGCAAGCCAACTTTTAAGTCTTTTTCCCTCCCACCCACCCTGACTCATACCCACCCCGGGGATAATATTAGCTTTATAGGCTCTTAAACCTATTAAAGGGAAGGTGGTGCCCATATGCACTTTCAGGTGCGGCTGGTTATCCTCATCAGGAATACATTAATTAAGGACCTGAGTTAATCTTGAGGTGAACAAAGTCCAATGAACATATTAGGTATAGTTGTATTAGTATAAGTATCCCCAGCAAACGTAAGTAAACAACTTAAATACCTAAACAAAACCTTAAAACTCAGATGCAGACAGCAGCCCAGCAGTGAGTTGGAGGCTTACCAGTCTTTTGCATTGAGTGTTACATGTATGATTTTGTTCCAGTTGGTGAGGGGTTTTGTGTGTGCACTAGGTGCAAGGAGCTCTTTGCTCTCAGGGAATGAGTCTGATCTCCGGAGGCTAGAGTAGCAGACTTGGAAGACAGAGAGGTATATAGATGAGTCCTACAGGGACACAGTACTGAAGTCCCACCTCCAGTCTGGCAGCATCCCTGTTGCCAAGGAGGAGAGCGGACACATGACAGGACAGCATCACCTTGGTGTGACAAGAAATGATCCTGTAGCTAGGACCTGTCCTCCAGGTGATGTAAAATCCTCTCACACTGAGGAAGTTTCTCCAGGGTCATGTGCTCATTCGGGAAGGATTAGGACAGCCATTATAGTTGGTGATTCTATCATTAGGCATGTAGATAGCACCCCCTCTCCTGCAACCTATAAATCGGTGCACATCCCTCATTATTAATGTTGACAGCACCCTACCCTTTGTTTTCCCAAAACCGCTTTGTGAACTCTTTTCAAACGATATTAGTATTTCTCCTTCAAATCCAGAGTTGTAAGAAAATTGCAGTGAAAGAGCAAATGCACAGCCAAAATAAAAATACTTAGCATCATATAAACAGGCTGTGATAGTCAAAAAATAAATAAAATCTGATACTGGTCATTTCACTAACATTCTCCAGGGCCAGGCATATTGTGAAGTAATATAAAACACTGAAAAAGTCACTGAAGATCTACAAGGTCAAATCTACCGTACCAGCATACACTTCCAAAACTCATACAATAAGGGGCCTACCCAGAAAAAAGTGGCACTATAAATACTGCAATGGGCTCTAAAACATCCATACATCTATTTGAAAAGCTGTACAAGTCAAATTACTACAGTACAGATCCCTCCATATAAACCCCATGTTAACAGAACACCTGGCCTTGGTCACACACTCAAAAAACAGATCCTTACCAAGTACAGAATAAGTGACCACATCCTAAAGCAAAAATAAAAATATGTAGACAAAAATTAAAATGAAATACCAAGAAGCCAAACTCCACATGCAGTGCCACACCAGATAAAAGATGCAGTTCCCTATACTGTGTGAAATATAAGATAGTGCAAAGTCCAATTTACACTGATTTGGAGGACTTCTTCCTCTGTGAGGAGTTGGGCAAGATAATGATATCCCGAGTACAATCTTCTTTTGCGACCAGGGCTTTCAAAATCGCTGGTCATCGGTTGACTGAGATATGGAATGCTGATCTCAGCCTGTCCCTAATGGGAGAAGATCTATGGAAACTCATTGGCAAGATTCCGTGGCTCACCACCATGGTCTCTCTACGAGACATGCAATATTGGGTAATTAGATGCACCTATCTCTCACCCGGTCATTTGTGTGCGATGGGGTACAACAGATGGCCAAACTGTCCCAAATGTGATGAGGAAGGAGCCCCACTTATCCACCTATTGTAGTCCTGCCCAAAGGTACAGGACTACTGGAGGGAAATTCACTTATTTGCTGAACGGGTCCTCCAGCAACAGTGGGCATTTACCCCACAGGCTGCCCTGCTCTATGTGATAGAAGGAGTGGGGGGGGGGGGGTCACTGGACAGAGCAGATAGCGTTGGCTGAAACTGTCCTGAGCACTAGCAACACAAATAATTTTGATGGATTGAAAGTCGCTGACCCCCCCCCCCCCCCAATTATTAGTAATGGCGGAATGCTCTGCACCAGCACATGCAGACTGACAAGCTATGGGCCAAAGCAGAGCAGAGACATATACCCTGATACCATGTGGTATGGGATGACTGCGTCCAGGACAATGTTCCCTCTAATTTTCTGTAGGCTGTGTGCGCATAAAATATCAGCTGTGTGCAGCTTTTGAAGGAAGGTTAAATTTTTGTGCGCCACATAACGACTCGGAGTTATATACTTTAAAATTTGACTACACGTCAGAATACAGTATGTACACCACATTGATTTTAATCTAATTAAATGAAAATAGACGTTTACTAAATGAAGCGTGAAATTTCTAGTAATTACAATCATAACTTTTAAATTTTAAGACGTCTGTGTTGTTTTCTATCAGAATCAGAGCCGTAATTTTTGTGTGCTCTGTTGTAAAGTATGTGCACTCGCTCGGTGAGGTGTGCGCACGCGCACAGCTTAGAGGGAACAGTGGTCCAGAAGCTGCCCCTGCATAGCCACAGTTATGTATTGAATGACCTCTAGGATATGGTTGGTAAGGTGTGCGTCTTTAATGAAAACGGAGCATTGGCAGGAAAGGGGGGAGTAGGGAGGTCTGTGGACCGTAATGCTGTATGCAATTGGTAGTGTGTAAGAGCAACAATACCCCAGAATAAGCAACTTGTTATGTGATTGTAACAGCTCCACGATCAGCCTAGGGGGAGGGGAGTTCTGGAATAAAGGGAGAAGCATATGTTAATCAATGTTATATAGGCCGGGATGACCTGTCCTTGGTTGTATTTTGTGAATTGGCCTGATGTCCTGTAATGTTTGGTTCTAATAAACAATTTGAACATTAGAAGAAGAAAAAAAGGTTCCAGGGATGATCCGGGAAACTACAGACCAGTGAGCCTGACATCAATACTGGGCAAAATGGTAGAAACCATTATAAAGAACAAAATTACTGAACATGCTGATAATCATGGTTTAATTGGAGAAAGCCAACATGGCTTTAGCCAAGGAAGGTCTTGTCTTACTAATCTGTTATATTTTTTTTGAAGGTGTGAACAAACAGGTAGACAAAGGTGAACCATTCGATATAATGTATCTGGATTTTCAAAAAGTCTTTGACAAGGTCCTTCATGAGAGACTCTTGGCAAAATTAAAAAGTCATGGGATAGGAGGCAGTATACTATTGTTGATCAGGAACTGGTTAAAAGATAGAAAGCAGAGGGTAGGGCTAAATGGCCAATTTTCCCAATGGAGAAAGGTGAATAGTGAAGTATCCCAGGGATCTGTGCTGGGTCCGCTGCTTTTTAACTTATTTGTAAATGACCTGGAAATAGGAACAAGTGAGGTGATCAGATTGTCAGATGAAACAAAGTTATTCAAAGTTATTAAAACCCAAGAGGATTCTGAAAAATTGTAAGAGGACCTGGATAAATTGGAAGACTGGACATTCAAATGGCAGATGAAATTGAATGTGGACAAGTGCAAAGTTATGGACCTAGGAAAGAACAACCCAAACTATGGTTACCCGATGCAAGGTTCCACATTAGGAACCACCACCCAGGAAAAAAGATTTAGGTGTTATTGTGGATAATATGTTGAAACCCTCCATCCCGTGTGCAGGGGCGGCCAAGAAGGCCAATAGAATGCTAGGAATCATACGGAATGGAATGGAGAATACTACAAATGATATTATAATGCCTCTATATGGTTCCATGATGTGACCGCGCCTTGAATATTGTGTGCAATTCTGGTCATCGTATCTTAAAAAGGATATAGTGGAATTAGAAAAGATAGAGAAGAGCCACCAAAATGGTAAAGGGAATGGAAGGATATCCCTATGCAGAGAGGCTAAAAAGGTTAGGGCTCTTCAAACTTGAAAAGAGACAGCTGAGAGGAGATATAATAGAGGTTTATAAATTAATGAATGGAGTGGAACGTGTAAACGTAGATTGATTGTTTGCACCATCAAAAAGTAGAAAGACTAGGGGACGTGCAATGATGCTACAGGATAACCTATTTAAGATTAATAAGAGAAAATATTTTTTTCACTCAACGTATAATCAAACTCTGGAATTCGTTACCAGAGGATTTGCTAAAAGCTGTTAGTGTAGCCGGATTTAAAAAAGGTTTGGACAAGTTCCTGGAGTAAAGTTCTATAAATCATTATTAAAGGGGACCCGAAAAATCCACTGCTTCCCCAAATACAAACATTGTGGAACCTGTGTCTTTTGGGGAAACTGCTAGGTATTTGTGACCTGGATTGGCCACAGTTGGAAACAGAATACTGGGTTTGATGGACCTTGGTCTGACCCAGTATGGCATTTCTTATATTCTTATGTTCATGTTGGAAACTTTTTAAAAAGCAGCTAAATAAGCTTCTCTCTTTTACTAATCCTAAATTAAGATTGATGTTGGCAGCAGCTCAGCAAGAAATAAAGTATGAGCAATCCAGCACCAGTCTCTCCTGCATTCACAGAAAGGTGCTAGCTTTAGAAAGTATCTTTGCTGAGATCATAAAGAAGTGAAAAGAAAGCATCCAAAGAGCAGACACGGGGCACTGAGAGAAAGACGGACAGACAGACCTGTATCTATCTCTGTTACAGAAAACTCACTTTTAAAAATCTCTTAGGACACTCTGCATCCTAGAGTCAGACTGCATGTTCACTGAAAAGGAAAGCAAAGAAGACACACGTTTAGAGCAGAAAGATTCAAGTAGGCAGCCAGTCAGTCATTTCAAATTTGATGCTCAGTGCTTGGAAGGGATAGGTGTAGACAGTATAGTAGGAGCAGAGAACTAGGTGATCCTCACAAGCTCTACTGGAGAGAAAGCAAGAGAATGGCATCTGGTACCCTCTTGTCTACCAGCCAAGCTAAAGAGAGATTTCCTTTTGAGAAGAGTATGAACAGCATCAGCTTCCAGTGAAAAGCTGAAAGACCAGTTGTCTGCTCCTATTGTCTAGTGGAGCAAAAGAAGCGGCGTCAGCATAGGGTAGGACAAGACAGGACAGGAGATCAGCAGCAGGTAAAGCTATTATCAACAGAGCATGGTAGTAGGTGCACCCTGTTCCCTTCTAAGATCCCCGTGGCACTCCACTACCTACCCCTTTCCAGTTCACAAGTACATAGTTTCCTATCCCATAACTCTTTCATTTCCTAAGGAGTCTCTCATGATGGACTCTGTAAAATACCTAATGAAAATACAAATACACTATATTAACCAATTCACCTTTATCCATTTCTTTACATCTACAAAAAAATCTAATTGGTAAGCCAAAACATTGCCTTTCCTGAACCCATGCTGACTCATTCCCATTAAGCCATCTCTGTATGTTCAATAATTTTGTTTTTTAGTATAGCAACAACATTTTGCCTGATACTGATGTCAGGCTCACCAGTTCACCCAGAACCATTTTTAAAAATTGGCATTACATGGCCATTCCAGAGGTACTGTAGCCGCCTTAAATGATTGGTTACAGATGATTAGGTTAGCAGTTCCAATTCAAGACTCTGGGATGAATATCATTCAGTTCTGGTGCATTGTTGATTTTTTATTTGTCAATTTGATGCATTAGGTCTTCTAATTTTACAGTGGTGCACTTTAGTTGCTCTGAATCATCACCATCAAAAAAAAGTTTCTGATGTGGACATGACTCAACATTCTCTTCAGTAAAGACAGAGGCAAAGAAAATATTTAGTTTTTCTGTTTTTACTGTTGTTTCCCTGAGCATTCTTTTCATCCCATGGTTGTCTACTGTTCCAACTGACTCCCTGAAGCGCCCTTTGCTTCCGATGTACTTGAAAAAGATTGTAGTATTAGTTCTTACCTCAGTCTAGAGCAAGTCTCTTTTCAGAGTCTCTTGCTCTGCCTTAATATTTTTTTCAACCTAACTTGGCAGTATTTGAGCACATCCCTCGTTTCTTCAGGGGGTCTGCCTTTCCATTTTCTATAAGATGCCCTTTTGGTTTTCACTGCGGCTTCCTTCTCACCATTAAAATATACTGGCCATCGTTGGACCCTCTTTCAATTTCTTTTTTTTTTTTTTTTTAATGCCAAAAGGGACTGCTTCTGCTGGAGAGAAATCTGCATGTGCAAGTATTTACTTCTGGGAAATTCTCTAAATCTTGGGAAAAAGGGAATTCTTTGGGTTATATCTGTATATTTTAGAATCCAGTGTATTTGTTAACTCAGTGTCTAGTATCAGCAGATAGCTTTTAGTTTAAATGTAAAACCCAGCAGAGGGGTCTTAGTCTAAATTTAAAACTTAGTCAGGGCCTAGTATTAGCAGAGAGCTTTTATTTATTTATTTTATTTTATTTATTTCACAGTCTTATATATCGCCTTATCCAGCAATCAAGGTGGTTTACAATGAACAGAACTTGAACATTACATCTAACATGGTTAACTTTGTACAATATAACAGTGCATATGTACATATAATAGTGAATAACAAATTAACTATTTACAGTGTAACTGGTATGGAGGCATAGGAGCTAGGTGGTAATTGTGGTGGACTATCAGTAGTGTACATTAGCAAATGACTGATTACAGAGTAGATGGGCAGTGGCAATGCAACAAATTTGACTTATGATCAGTGAATATTTACAAAGCGGTTATTAACATAGTCTTTGTTAGGGGGTGATTCTGAGTGGTGTTACCCATAGTGTTCTGTAAATAGTATTTTTATTCTTTTTCTGAAGTCCATAAGGTCTTTTATTTCTCTTGTTGTTGGTGGGAGAGAGATCCATATAAATGGGGTGTAACATGAAAATGCTCTATTGCTCATTGTTTTGCGGAAGTCAGTTGGTGCAAATAGGGAGTTTTGTGTACATCCCCTTCTCTGTCTGGTATCTGGGATTTTGGATATTAGAGTGCTAAGGTGAGATGGTGATATGCTATGGATCAATTTAAAGATGACCAGGTTCTTGTATTTGCTTCTACTGGCAATAGGGAGCCAGTGCAGACTGTGTAGGATTGGTGTGATGTGTTCTGATCCAGATGCTTGCATTATTACACGTGCTACTGTGTTTTGTGCAAGCTGGAGGTGTGATAGTGTTTGCTTTGGTAGACCTTATAATACGCTGTTATAATAGTATATATGTGGATTGATCATTGCCTGTATGACTGTTCTGAAGCTTGATGGTTCTAATAGGGGTCTTAGTCGTTAGAGCATCTTAATCTTTCCATAGATGGCTTGGGTGGAGTTATTTATATTTGTAGCAAGACTCAGGGATTTATCCAGGGTGATTCCTAGGTATTTTACCTCCTCCTTCACTGTAATTTCTGCTTCTCCAAGTTGTATATGTGGTGGGGAGCTGAATTATTTGTCTCTGGTTATGATGATGGCTTCTGTTTTATTGAGGTTTATCTTCAGGTTGTTTGATAAGAGCCATTGAGATGCTTCATGTAATACGTCATAATTCGCGCTAGGCAAACTTTTGTGGTGTTGATTGGAAGATGCATTATTATATAATCAGCATAAATGTGGTAGATAACTTTATGCTTTTGAAAGATGTTGCAGATTGGTTGGAGATAGGTATTAGTTTGTATCTGTTTTGTACTAATCAAGTTATTTGTACACTGCGATTGATCTTTTGGAAATCGCGGTATAGAAATTATTAAATTAATGAATTAATTAAATAATAGGGCAGATAGTGCAGATCCCTGAGGGATTCCTTGGTTTTGGTTAAAGGGTTTTGATGTGTTTTGGCCAATTTTTACCTGTTGAGTGTGGTCCTTCAGGTGTGAAATGAACCAGTTTAGGGCCATTCTGCAAATTCCAATTTGTTGTAATTTTGTTAAGGGTATATTATGGCTAATTGAATCAAATGCTGAAGCAATATTGAGGAATATCATTATGAATGCAATGCTGGATTTTTCTATACCTTTAATAAGGGTATCAAATAGGGCTATGAGGAGGATTTCAACCCCATGATGTATTGTGAAACCGTACTGTTGTGGATTGAGTGGGGAATTGGAGTCTAGGTGGTCTTGCAGCTGTTTTTTAACTATTTTTTTCTATTATCTTTGCTATGTATGGTAGGCTCGATATTGGTCGGTAGGAACTCAGTTGAAGTTTGTCCAATGTGTTTGATTTTAGAATTGGGCATATACAGGGTGGCCCAAAAAAAAGTGAGAACATCTCGTAAATTAAAAGCTTAAATAGTTTAATTATTTACCTTTTTTAGCTATATAACGTCTTTATTTCAACAATTTCTGGTCGCCATCTTTGTTTTTTTTAAATTTGTCAATCGTTTACATCTGTCATTTTGAATAACTTATATGCTACGAGATGTTCTCACTTTTTTGGGCCTCCCTGTAGATGCCTGTTTCAGTGATTTTGGCATGTAGCCTTGGGTTAGGGAAAGGTTTACTATTTTTTGCATTGTTGGCGCCAATGCATCACATGCCATCTTTACCCAGCTGACAGGGCATAGATTTTCTGGGGCTGTGGTTGTATTTATCACTGTGATTTGCATACTGGGGGGTCATAGGTCAGAGTATATAGTTTGGTACTGTAGTAGTTAGCTAGTACCTGAGGACTGATGTACATAGAGGGGTAATCACTGTGTGGCGATTTGGTTAGGGATTTTATTATCTCAAAGAGCTCCCTTGGTCTGTTGAGCGATTTCATTAGTATCCTAGTGTGATTTTCCTTCTTAGCATTATTTATAGCCTTTTTGTATTTATGCAGAGTGTTCATATATTGGTCTATGTCTTCTATGCATTTGGTACTCCTCCATTTTCTGTCTAATTTATGCACGAGTCTCTTTAGAGATCTTAGCTCATTATTATACCATATGTTTGATCTTTTAGAAGTTGGTTTATTTGTATTTGCTGGGGCAGTTGTGGCCTCTGATACAGTATGGTTCCAGTTGAGTATCTATATCGGAGGTGTCATGACTTAGTTGTGGGAGTACATCTTGAAGGAATGAGTCTTTGTTGTATAGTTTAAAACGTGTTTTAGGAGGAAGCTCAGGTTTTTGTCGGGGGATTGACTCATTATGTGGGACCTCGAATGTGATGCTATAGTGATCAGACCATGGGACCGGCTGAGTTTGATAGGATGGTGTATGTCTTTGTAACAATTGAGTTGGGAAGAAAATCAGATCTAAGGTGTTTCCTTTATTGTGTGTTGGATAATTTATTATTTGTGTGAAGTCCATTTCATTCATAGCTCTAATGAATGAGTGGACTTGTGTGGTGTGTACTGAAGTAAGGTTAAAGTCGCCTAGTACTATTAACTCCTTGTTAGGGTGAGTATGGGTGCATACTGCTTCAAGTGTTGTGCTTAGAGAATTGGTGTCCTTTGACAATGCTCCATATATCAGGTAAAATTTTGCCTCTTTGGTTTCAATTATGAGATGTCTAGCCCTTGTGATAAGGAAGCTTATCATAGCTCAGGAAGGAGCTATAGAAAAGGTGAAGTGACTCTGAACAAGCAACCTGTCAGTTCTGGTAGAAATAAGAAAACAGAATTTGTCCATAAAAGACTACCAGTCCCAGAATGCACCAGGTTTCCAACAGCCATTAGAGGAGCTGAAGTGGGGAAATGTGTGTTCAATCAAGAGGGCTATGAGGTAATCCCCAAGCACTCATCTCAAAGGGCAGGGCCTGATTCAGCACAGCTGCGCTGTGCTAGGGTGGAGCACTCATCTAGGCAGAATAAAGGTAGAGTTTATTCTACAGAGAATTATCCTCATCTTGATCCTCATCCTCAGTTTCATCTGGGAGATCATCATCCTCAGATTCAGCTTGGATATCCTCAGCTTGGACGTCTTCATCATCTGGAGGATCATCAGAAACAGAAGCCAGACCGGACGGACAGAGAGGGCAAGAAACCCTTTGGAAGAAAGAGGAGAAAAGCCTTTGGGAGGTCTAAAGGAGTCCAGAGCAGTACGTATACTGGGAGACATTCAAAAGGCCAGCATACACCATTGGACTGGGGAAAACCAGAGGAATGGTGCTGCAGAGCTAGGCATCTCCAGACGGTACCTGTGAGGGAGACGGCTGCACGTGGAAGGGACCCTAAGACCCGTGCCAGAAGGTATGTGAAGAGAGATCCAGTGTCCAGGGATATGGATTGGAAGGCTGGACATAAGAACTGGACTACATACTGGCCAGGCTATTTAGAGAGGAACTCTAACAGCAATGGAAGCTCAGGTATGAACACTGATCTATGCCCTAGCTATAACCTTGAAAGACAGCAGGGAAACAAGTATTCTCCTGAGAGTGCTAAATTGAGAAATTCCTCTGTGCCAATCCATGATATTGAACCCATGATTGTTGAAGAAGGGGGAGCGGTCTTAGATACAGGCTGTGAATATATGGATTGCCCTCTGTCTAAACTCCTTTGGTAATTTTCTGTTACAAAGTACAACAACCATCACAAAGAAATACAAACTTGTTCTTTAATCTACTCAGAAAAGCTCCTGAAGTAGGATTTGAGCCACGCAGTAGAAAGCAAGCCAGCTAAGGGGTTTCAGCTGGGTAACTGCTAGCAATTGAGCCTTACCTAATTGCTTGTGAGCTCTGAGGGAATCACTTCTGAATCTATGTGGGAAGATATAAGAAGTTAACCTGAAAAGAACAGTTTTTCCCTTCGTTGTGGGATTTGCTGCTTGTTTGATACACTGCTAAGAAAATATTAGCTAAAGCCTACAGAAAAGACCAGTTTGTTACCAACCAGGTCTTTATTCTTTTGCTTTGATTGCCTGACAAAGTTCAACTGTTGTTTTCCTGATTTTGTTTTTCTAAGTTTAACACTGAAAGCAAGTATCCTGTTTTATGTGCTACCAAGCATATCTGTGTTGGGAGAAATAACCCCATAAATAAATATCTTATTGGCTTTACACTCAAGCACAACTAATTATTGTGAGCAGCTGTGTCCAGTGTGAATGAACTGCATTTCCCACAATCCCTTGCAAATCATATTGATATATGCACTTGCCAAGACTGTGAACATTCTCACCCAGGCAGCCGTCTGACACCCTTCATAACAGCTATTGGCTACTAGGGTGGGTTTTAAGATCTTCTTTACAAGAATCAGGGCGCCACCTGCACATTTATTTTTTTTGGTGATGTAGAAATTTTCATAATTAGGCTGCTTGATTTGGTTACATAGGACTGTGTCTATGTCTGTGTCTGCAAGCCATGTTTCTGTGATCAACATGATATCAGGTTTATTATCACGAATGTAATCAAGTAAGATAGGGATTTTATTTTTTACTGATCTAACATTTATTAGGAAGCAGTTTAGTGTGGTGAGATTATGTTGATTAGCTATTTTTGTATGAGGTCCATGGTTGTATGAGATTATGTGGATGCATCTTTGGGTTGTATTTTGTGCTGCTCCTAGGTATCTGTATCCATTTCCTGTTTCTTTTGATCGGTAAGTGTAGGGAATTATTGATATGTTATGTTAGCTGTGTTGGGTGATAGGTTTGGTGTATTGCAGCGGTAGCTATACTTAGAAGTGTGACTATGAAAATTAGTGTCATTAATGCTTTGAATTCCATTTTTGTGTTTCTTGCAGTTGATGTATGTTGCAGGTTGTTCTGGATTTGAGGGAGTGATGTTAGATTTGAGGTGTGTTCTATTTGTACAGCTTTGTTCAGAATAGGTGGTGGATGAAGAGTGGCAGATTTGTAAAGTACAATCTTAACATACAGCAGAGTGTATACATGTAGTTTAGTTAGCTATTCAGTATTACATTTATGTTTCAGATTCATATCATTACATGATAGTTAATTAAGGTAGTTAGGTGGCAGGGGTGAATTGTGAGTAGCGTGTCTGGCTTACCAGGCTGCGTTTCTAATTTGGATTGAACTTTCCTTGTTTGTCTCGTCTTCTTTATGGGTTGTTGGTGATTTTCTTTCAGTACATGTCCTTTGGCGTGGACCTTCTGGCGTGGTCCTTTTCAAGCTAAGCAGGCTGTGCAGCAGCATCCCCAATTGGCTAGGGCCAGTGATTGGGAGGAGTTTAGGCCTCCAAGTTGCAGACCTGACCTGATCGGGAGCTGGATGGTGAAGAGACACATTTCTTGTGGCATGGTCCTTTTCAAGCTGAGCAGGTTGTGCAGCAGCATCCCCGATTGGCTTGAACCAGTGATTGGGAGGCGTTTAGGCCTCCCAGGTGCAGACCTGACCCGATCGGAAGCTGGATGGTGAAGAGTATTTAGTTTAAATTTTAGTTTTTAGACTTTTAGTTTAAATTTTAAACTTAGTCAGGGCCCGCCCACCCCAGGCATAATCTTAGCTTTAAAGGCTGTTAAACCTATTAAAGGGGGAAGGGTGGTTAAGGAGCTGAACTTTCAGGTTCAGCTGGTTATCATCACAAGGAATAAGATTAACTTCAGGGCCTTAATCTGAGGTGAACAAATCCCCTTAAAGGTAATTTGTATAGTTGTATCAGTATAAGTATCCCCAGCAGCTGGGCGCTCCTTCTCCGCTGCCTTGGGCAGGCACTCGGGGCTATGCGACCGGCCCTGCGAAGGACCTGGCCGTTCCGAGCCATCCAGAGATGCCACCATCGAGGATTTCTTCCTTCGTTTTGGTTCCCTCGAGGGAAACCCCCTTTCTGAGGCCCCTCGACAGTGTTCTTGTTCGGACTGCTCCTCCCGAGGTGTGGAGGCCTCAGACGAGGTCCTGGCTCTCAGAAGCATAGGGGAATCAGGAAAAATGTTTTTATGCTGCTGCTAGTGGCTTCTCAAGGCCTTCGAAGACATCTTTTTGCAGAGGTCACAGTGCCGAGTCGTGGTCCAGGCCAAGGCACCGGAGGCAGCAGTCATGCGTATCAGTGAGGGACATGATCTTCCCGCACCAATTGCATTTTTTAAACCCACTGGTAGCCATGGGGGGGGGGAAGAAAGAACCCCAGGAAAGTCAAAGACCCTTCGGGCTGCCAGCAAGGAAAAAAGGGCACGAAGACACCCAAGAGAAAAAACGAAAACAGAAAAGGGGGCCAACCCAATACTGAGATACCAGGGTCAGGCGGGAAAGGTACCGGTGCGAGACCAGAACAAACAGCCAAAGGCAGAAAAAAACCCATAAACGTTTTCCAAGACAGGGACAGATTACATCTGATGGGCTCCACGGAAAAAAGGAGACTGAGCAAGATGGCTCCTTTGGGCGGGAATGGGGCCACGCATGCGTGGTAGCAACTCCCAAAGGCTTTCTTTGAAAGCTGGGGATTTGCTCCGCCGGCATCGACATCACCCATATGTGAGGGATGACTTCCTGCTTGTTACCGGAGAACTGCTTTTATGGCTCCTTGGCAAAGGAGATTGTTGACCTCCTGTTTGAGCAGGGTGTCGAGGGAAGGCTGGGTGGGGAAATCTCCCCTGAAATGGTGAGGGGGAAGTTCTTGGAAATGTAACTGGTAACCTTGCTGAACTATGGACAGGGTCCATTGTTCTGGGGTGATTGAATGCCTCAATGAGAGAAATGGCAGAGTCTCCTTGGAATGTTTGGAGGTTCTTGGAACTGCAGGGACCGGTTGGCTATGCTCTCTAGCTGGGAAAGCGTAGTTACTCACCTGTAACAGGTGATCTCCAGGAACAGCAGGAATAAGTCTTCACATATGGGTATCATTGGTACCCGCGAGGGAACGCTCCCCAGCGTCCAATAGGAACGCTTTTGGGAGCGTGCATCCATGCATGTGCGCTGCCTTCCCGCCTCTATCTACCTCCCTCTCTTCAGTTGAGTTTAAAGCTGAGACCAAAGGAGAGAAGTAGATAAAAATAGAGAAAGAGCGAGAGAAAGAAAACTCCTAGGGGAGGCGGGTGGGTTGTGAAGACTTATTCCTGCTGTTCCCGGAGATCACCTGTTACAGGTGAGTAACTACGCTATCTCCAGGAACAAGCAGGAATGAGTCTTCACATATGGGGACTCCCGAGCTGAAAGATGCCTAGGGAAGACCCAGCATGTAGCAAATCTATGTAGATGGGCCATGCTTCCCCCAGGGACCTCAGGCATCCAAATGGATGGAGGGCAGGCGTTGAACTATGAGTGGAAAAGGTGTTGTAGAACAGCTTGACCAAACAAGGCACCCCGGCAGGAGTCCTTGTCAAGACAACAATGGGCAGTGAAAGTATGTACTGAGGCCCAAGTTGCTGCTTTGCAGATTGCATCAATAGCCACAGAAAGAAGGTTAGCTGTTGAGGCTGCCATGGCTCTGACATTATGAGCTGTGACATGGCCTTCAAGAGGTATTCCTTTACTTTGATATGTATAGGAAATACAATCTGCAATCCATTTAGAGAGGGTTCTTTTAGTGACAGGAAGTCCTAAATGGCTAGAGTCAAAAGCCACAAAAAGCTGAGAAGACTTTCTGTGAGGCTGGGTCCTTTGGAGATAAAAATCTAGAGCTCTTTTACAGTCCAAAGTATGAAGTTTCCTTTCCGCAGAGGAGGAATGAGGCCTAGGAAAGAAAACGGGAAGATAAACTGACTGGTTTAGATGAAAAGGTGAAACCACCTTTGGAAGAAAATGAGGATGGGTCCTAAGAACCACCTTATCATGATGAAACCTTGTATGAGGTGGATCAGCCATTAAAGCCTGAAGTTCACTAATGCGTCTAGCAGAAGTGATGGCAATCAGGAAAACAACTTTCCATGAAAGAAACTTTAGATCCGAAGTAGCCAAAGGCTCAAAAGGTGTCTCCATGAGCACACCTAGAACAAGGTTAAGATCCCATGCCACCGGAGGTGGTTTAATGGGAGGTTTTGTTAGAAGTCCTCTCATAAATCTAGAAATAAGTGGATGAAAGGAAATTGGTTGTCCATCTAAGATCTTATGAGATGCAGCAATAGCACTAAGATGGACTAACAGAATTGGTCTGAAGACCAGAAGCCGACAAATGAAGGAGATACTCTAGAAGAGAGTCTACTGGTACCAAAGAGGGATTAAGTCCTCTCTGATTACACCAGGAAGAAAACCTTTTCCACTTAAAAGCATAAGAACGTCTTGTGGAAGGTTTCCTGGAGGCCAGAAGAATGTCCTTCACTTGTTGAGACGGGTCTAGATCTTGAAAGTCTAGGCCTTGAGTAACCAGGCCTTGAGATGTAGGGACTGGAGACTGGGGTGCAGTAGAGATCCGTTGTCCTGGGACAGAAGATCTGGAGCACTCCCTAACTCCAGAGGGGTGGCTTGAGAGAGTTGCAAGAGAAGAGGATATCATGTTTGCCTCGGCCAGGAAGGCGCTATGAGTATCATGCGTCCCTTGTCCCTCCGGAGTTTGAATAAGGTTTTGGGGATTAGAGGGATTGGCGGAAATGCATATAGGTAATCCTGACCCCAGTGAAGCAGGAATGCATCCCTGGCTTGACATTTCTGTGCTGGAAGTCTGGAACAAAACCAGGGAAGTTTGGCATTCTGTGGACTTGCAAAGAGGTCTATGTCTGGTGTTCCCCAGACACGAAAAACTCAAGCAAGATAAGAGTGGAGTGACCACTCGTGTGGCAGGAGTACTCGACTGAGTCTGTCTGCCCAAACGTTTTGAACACCTGGAAGATAGACTGCCCGCAGATGAATCCAATGCTCTCTGGCAAAGGACCATAGTTGCAAAGCTTCGTTGCATAGATGCAGAGAGCCTGTTCTACCTTGTTTGTTGAGGTAAAACATGGCTACTTGATTGCATCGGAACTGTTTTGTTTACGAGCTGGGTGCAAAAGACTTGAATAGCATTGGAGATGGCTCTGAGTTCTAGGAGGTTTATATGAAGAAGAGCCTCCTGTGAAGACCAAAGGCCTTGCATTGATAGACTGTCCAAGTGTGCTCCCCAACCCATCTTGAAGGCATCTGTTGTGAGGATAGCCTGAGGTTGTGGCTGCTGGAAAGGAGTGCCTATTAAAAGGTTTTCCAGAGATTGCCACCAACGGAGAGACAGAATCAGGCGTGTGGTAACCCTGATCTTGTCTGAAAGGCCTCCTGAGGCCTGGGACCACTGGGAAGTCAAGGTCCACTGGGTTGCTCTCATGTGAAGATGAGCATAAGGTATTACATGGACGGTCGATGCCATGTGACCTAGTAGGCGAAGCAACTGTCGAGCAGTGAGGAAGGTCTGCAGCGCTGCTTGGGATGCTAGCTCGATGATTCGCAGACAGCGCGGTTGGGGCAGGAAAGCCCTTGCAAGCTGTGTGTCCAAGCGAGCACCTATAAACTCAAGGATCTGAGATGGGGCGAGCTGGGACTTTGGAAGATTTATGACCAATCCCAAATACTGGAGTATTTGTTTTGCTCGTAACAGGGCCTGATGAGCTTCTTGAGATGACTGTGCTCGGATGAGCCAATCGTCCAAGTAAGGGAAGACAAAAATCCCCAGGGTCCTCATGAAGGCTGCTATTACTGACATACATTTTGTGAAGACCCTTGGAGCCGAGGCCAGCCCAAAGGGAAGGACTCTGTACTGGAAATGTCTTCCCTGGACCAGGAACCGAAGGAATTTCCTGTGATCTACATGAATAAGGATATGCATGTAGGTGTCTTTTAAATCTAGAGAACATAGCCAATCTTGCCTGTGAAGGTATGGCAGAAGAGAGCCAAGGGAAAGCATTTTGAACTTCTCTCAGACTAGAAATTTGTTCAGCTCTCTGAGATCCAGGATTGGTCTTAAACCCCCTGGTTTTTTTGGAATGAGAAAATAGGGGGAATAAAACCCTGTACCTTGTTGGCATAAAGGAACCTCTTCTATAGCTACTTGAGCTAGAAGATTAGAGACTTCTTGTAGCAAAAGATCTATGCCTAAAGGTTGAGAGTTGAACTGTTTTACCAGTGTGGGTGGTGGTAAGCTGAAGAAACGAAGCTTGTCCATAGTGAGTCTGGGGTACAAAGTCCAGGCCTCTGATGTGATTTGTTGCCATCTGTTGGCAATGTGGCAGATACGGCCCGGAATGTTTAGAGGTTCTGGGCCTAACACAGGAAGAATGAGTATGTTCTCTTGACAAAAGTCAAAAACCTGAGGAGGCTGAGTCTGCTGAGCCGGTTGGGGTTTGGGTTTTCTTTGTCTTGTCTGTTGTTGCCCTTTTTGGGGAACATATGCCTGTTGGGTGGAAGATGGATAGAACTTTTTCTTCTTAGAGAAAAAAAGTTTTCTTAAAGGTCTTTTTCTTAGCTGGGTTAGCAGAAATCTTTGATAATCTATTCAAAGTGGCATTATCAGTGTCCAACTGATTAGCCTTAGATTGCCAATCCTTGCCAAAAAGATTTTCTCCAGTGCAAGGAATATTTCCCAGCTTTTCCTGCAACCATTCCTCCAAGTCAGAAGCTTGGAGCCAGGCAATTCGTTGTGCTCCTATAGCTATAGCAGACGTCCTGCTAATGCATTCAAAACAGTCAAAGGTAGCACGATTCATCAACTTAGAGACATTCTGAGCATTTCTGACTAGTGATAAATGGTCTGCTCTTTTTTTTTTTCAAAGATTTATTTAGTAAAACATACGACAAAATACAAAACAATGCAAACAGTCGCGGTTTTTCATTAACCAACATAACAAGCAGACATACCTCGGGCAGGGCTGTGTCTTGTCCACTGCCCGGGGTTTGACAAGGTACAAACAAAGTATTTTTTCCCCCCCGTCTTAGTTACACCCCTCCCTTCACCCCCCCCACCCAGGACCACAGGGACCAAAGAGTTCCTTATATAGCAGAGACCCTAGTCCAAGCTCAAGACAGCACTACGAGATTTAGGCCGCAGTGCCTGAATATAGGGCATCCACACCAAAAGAAAGGAAGCCCAGCTCCGGGGGTGACGCTGCGCACTCCTCCGCTCTAAGAGCATAAACTGATGGAACCTGTTGCGCCACTCCCAGAACGAGGGGGCCGTCGGTTCCAACCATCGCCGCAGTACAGGATTCTTCCCCACCAGACATGCCTTCCGTATCAATAATTGCTGCCATCGGCCCTTCGGACGGAGTGGTCCCAGCTGATCCAATGCCACCAGTGACCCCGTCCAGCAAACCTGCTGCTGCAAGACAACCCCCAAATAGTGTGCAATCCGGGTCCAATAGCGATGTATACGGGGACAGCCCCACCACATATGGCCCAGATCTGCTAATAAACAAGGACATTTCGGACAGCCACCGTATTCGGTGAGACGACTACGTAATGCACGCCTCGGGGAGAAGTGGGCTCTCAATATGCATTTAAATTGGATTTCCCGCCAGTAGGCACCCTCCGCTAGTCGGGCAACGCGGCCCAGCGCGGCACGGACCGAGCCCGGAACCACTTCGCACCCCAACTCCCGCGCCCAAGAAGCCTCTTCTGCTGAGTAATCCAGCGGCGTCGCCAAGAGCACCAATGCTTTTTTAAATATGGCTATAGTGGGCGGGGCCTCTGTCCCAAGGGCAAAAAATTCTAATATCCGCGCGGAGTGGTCGCCCCCCAATTCTAAATGGTCTGCTCTTTTATCATCTTGAAGGAAGGGGTTCAAAAGCTCTAAGTTTTTTGTAACCTCCTCAAGAAACATTCCCATGTATAAAATATAGGAACTAATCCTTGCTGAAAGCATGGAGGTCTGAAAACATCTATGTCCAAAAGCATCCAGTGTTCTAGATTCACGACCTGGTGGATTAGAAGTGTCCCCCTTTGTACTCTTAATCCGTCTCATGGCAGACTCCACCACCATAGAGTGGTGTGGTAGTTGAGTCTTTTGAAAACCTGGACAAGGTGGCACTCTATACATAGTGTCAAGGCGTTTAGAAAGAGTAGTTACTCACCTGTAACAGGTGTTCTCCAGGAGCAGCAGAAATCAGTCCTCACATATGGGTGTCATCGGCGCCGATGAAGCCCCAGCGGAGCATTTCCACAGCTTTCCATGAAAGCCTTTGGGAATGCTGGCACGCATGCGTGGTTCCCTTCCCGCCTAAAGGTGCCATCTTACCTCAGTCAAATGACATAGCTAAGAACAGCACACAAAAAAGGTAAAACAAACTATGTACAACTGCAACTCCAAGGGGAGGAGGGAGGGTTGTGAGGACTGATTCCTGCTGCTCCTGCAGAACACCTGTTACAGGTGAGTAACTACTCTTTCTCCAGGACCAAGAAGGAAGTCAGTCCTCACATATGGGTGACTCCCTAGCTCTGGGCTACCAGGAAGCCAGGCTGAACAAGAGAAAGAGTAGTTACTCACCTGTAACAGGTGTTCTCCAGGAGCAGCAGGAATCAGTCCTCACATATGGGTGACGTCGGGGCCGACGGAGCCCTCGCGGAGCAATTTCCCCAGCTTTCAAAGAAAGCCTTTGGGAATTGCAGCGCGCATGCGCGGTCCCCTTCCCGCCCAAGGGTGCCATCTTGCTCAGTCTGATGACATAGCTAAAAGACAGCAAAACAATTAGCAAAAACGAAATGATAGGACTGCAACTCCAAGGGGAGGAGGGAGGGTTGTGAGGACTGATTCCTGCTGCTCCTGGAGAACACCTGTTACAGGTGAGTAACTACTCTTTCTCCAGGACCAAGCAGGAAGTCAGTCCTCACATATGGGACTCCCAAGCTTAAGGCTACCGGAGACCTCAAGCACAAAAATGAGCTCCCTCTAGCTCAGCAGAATAGAAGGAAGGAATCTTCTCTGAAAACGCCCCCGACCGGTAGCCCAACACCAGGGCCGGAGGGTAGGAGTTGCCTAAACCTCAAAGAGATTATGGAGGACTGCCTGACCGAAAGCACTGTCCCTGCGGGACTCCCTCTCCAGGCAGTAATGTGCCGCAAAAGTCTGGCTTGAAGACCAAGTAGCGGCCCGGCAGATGTCTGCCAACGGAACAGAGCAGAGGTGTGCCACTGATGCAGCCTTCGCCCTAACACGATGAGCCGTGACTCGACCCTCCAACGAGAGGCCGGCTGCCCCATAAGCTCAGGCGATACAGTCAGCTACCCAGATGGATAAGGTACGCTTGGAGACAGGGAGCCACAAGTTATTGGGGTCAAAAGAAACGAAGAGCTGAACAGCCCTCCTATGTTCCCGCGTACGGTCAAGGTAGAAGGACAAGGCCCTTCTACAGTCCAGGGTATGCAGGACCATTTCAGCCCGGCTGGAGTGCGGCCTGGGAAAGAAGGTTGGAAGAACCACCTCCTGGTTGAGATGAAAAGGAGAAACCACTTTTGGAAGAAACTTAAGGTGAGTCCGTAGGACCACCCTATTCCTGTAGAACCTAGTGTAAGGAGGATCAGACACTAGGGCCTGCAGTTCACTAACACGCCTAGCAGAGGTAAGGGCTACCAAGAACAAGGTTTTCCAAGAAAGAAAATGAAGAGGGCAGGTAGCCATAGGTTCAAAGGGCGGACAGGTAATCCGCTGCAAGACCACATTCAGGGGCTGGTGGACGCAAAGGAGGCTTAAGCAGAAGGAGGCCTCGGAGAAAACGAGCCACCAAAGGGTGGTTGGACAGAGGCCTGCCATCTATCGGTGCGTGATGTGCAGAGAGAGCACTGAGGTGGACTCTGACAGAGTTGGACTTAAGGCCCAGATTGGAGAGGTAAAGCAAATATTGCAAGACCACCGCCACCAAGCAGGAGAAGGGATTCTCAGACTGCTGAGCACACCACACGGAGAAGCGACGCCACTTAAGAGCGTAGGACTTCCGTGTGGAGGGCCGCCTGGAGGCCAAGACGACCTCTTCCACTTCCCGAGGCAGTAGGAGGGGAGCAAGGACTACCCTTTCAGCAGCCAGGCCATCAGATGAAGGGACCGGAGGTTGGGGTGTAGGAGAGACCCGTGGTCTTGTGTCAGAAGATCGGGTTGAAACCCCAGAGGAAGAGGAGTGTCCACCGCCAGCTGCATTAGAAGCGGGAACCAAGGTTGCCTCGGCCACCGGGGAGCCACTAGGATCATCGAGGCTTTGTCTCTGAGAACCTTGAAGAGCGTTCGAGACACCAGCGGCATGGGAGGAAAGGCATACAAGAGGCCTGTGGACCATGGAATCAGAAAAGCATCTGGCGCTACTCTGAGAGGATGCGGTTGTCGAGAGCAGAATCTGCGTAGTTGCCGGTTCAGAGGACTGGCAAACAGATCCAAGGTGGGGAGTCCCCACTTGAGAAAGATCTGCTGAACCACTAATGGATCCAATCTCCACTCGTGTGGTTGGAGGATCCTGCTTAGTTTGTCTGCCAGGTAATTTTCTTGACCTGGGAGATAGACCGCTTTGAGGAGTATGCCGTGGCCGACTGCCCAAGAGCACAGCCGGCGTGCCTCCTGACAGAGAAGGAAGGAGCCTGTGCCTCCCTGTTTGTTCACGTAGAACATTGCTACTTGATTGTCCATCTGGACCAGTACAGACTGGTGAGAAGTGAGGTGGGAGAAGGCTCTCAGAGCTAGGCGGATGGCTCTGAGCTCCAGGAAGTTTATTTGCTGCGCAGACTCCCAAGGAGTCCAGAGGCCTTGAGTACATGTCCCTTGGCAATGTGCTCCCCATCCCAGGAGAGAAGCATCGGTTGTTAGTACCTGAGAAGGAGGAGGAGATTGAAAATCCACTCCCCGTACTAGGTTTGGCAGATGAAGCCACCACCGCAGAGAAGAGACCAGCAGGTCCGAGACTTGTACTGAGTCCGTCAGGCTCCCCGTGGCCTGATGCCATTGAGTGCGAAGGCACCACTGGGCAGGTCGCATGTTCAGGCGGGCATTGGGGGTCACATGGACCGTGGAAGCCATATGGCCGAGCAGTCTCAGAAATTGCCTGGCAGAGACCAGGGAATTGCTGCGAAAGTGGCTGGCGAGATTCATGAGCCTGTGGGCCCTGTCCAGAGGCAGGAAGGCCCGCGCCTGAAGAGTGCTTAACCTTGCGCCGATGAATTCGAGATCCTGAGAGGGGAGCAAAGTGGACTTTGCGAAGTTTATGACAAAGCCCAAGTGCTGGAGCAGGGACACAGTGTGATGAGTGGCTTCCTGGGAAGACTGGGCCCGGATGATCCAGTCGTCCAGGTATGGAAACACAAAAAGGCCTTGAAGTCTGAGATAGGCCGCCACCACTGCCAGGCATTTGGTGAAGACCCGTGGGGCGGAGGATAGGCCAAAGGGCAGGACCCTGTACTGGTAATGATTTCCTCCCACAACAAATCTGAGATATTGCCTGTGGTCTGGATGAATAAGGATGTGAGTATAGGCATCCTTTAGATCTAAAGAGCATAGCCAGTCTCCCCGCTGGAGGTAGGGCAGCAGGATTCCAAGGGAAAGCATCTTGAACTTTTCCCTTGCCAGGAACTTGTTGAGGTTTCGCAAGTCCAGGATGGCTCTGAGGCCTCCTGTTCTTTTTGGTATCAGAAAGTACCTGGAATAAAAGCCGTGACCTCTCAGGTGGTGGGGCACCGGTTCCACAGCCTGTTCCTGAAGACGACTTGCCAACTCCTGAAGGAGTAAGTCCCTGTGCAGAGGGAGTCTTGGAGGCTCCCCTGGAAAGTAGGAGGGAGGTACCTGGTGAAAGTGTAGAAGATAGCCTTTCTGAACTATATGAAGTACCCAGGTATCTGATGTGATGGCTGACCACCTGTGGGCAAAATGGACCAGCCGACCTCCTGTGCTTAGAGAAACCAGCTGAGGGGAAGAGGCTATGCTGATGGAGTCAAAAGCCCCCACCCTGCTGAGCAGGGGCCGGTGTAGTGGGCTTGGGGGCCTGTTGCCTACGGGACCCATTACCCCGTCCCTTGGCCTGCTGACCCTTTTGGGGAGCTGCTGAGGCCTGATACTGAGGGTAGTATTTATAGGCAGCCGCCTTCCTCGGGTAAAAGGGCTTTTTCCCCGAGCCCTTCTTCTTCTGAGAAGGGGCAGAGGTTTTTCTGGACAGCCTAGTTCTGGTCAGAGTCTCGGTCTCGATTTGTGCAGCCTTTTCAGCCATGGGTTTGCCAAAGAGGTTTTAACCTCTGCAGGGGACATCGACCAACTTGTCCTGGACCCATGGCTCGAGGTTGGATGACTGAAGCCAAGCCTGTCGGTGGGCACCGATGCCGGCTCCGGCTACTCGAGCCGATGCTTCAAAGCCATCGTAGGCTGCCCGAGAGATAAACTTCGAGCACTCTCGAATCCCAGTGGACAAGGCTTGGAACCTCTGCAAAGGTTCCTCGGAGAGACCAGCCGAGAACCCGGCAATTTCCTTTGCCAGATCTCGGAGATACATGCCCATATAGAGCTGGTAGGTCTGGACTCGACAAGCAAGCATAGAGCCCTGGAAACACTTTCTACCGAGGGCATCCAGGCTCCGGGCCTCCCTGCCGGGAGGCACCGAGGAGTGCATTTTTTGACTCTTGAGTCTATGCATGGCCGATTCCACCACCATGGAATGGTGCGGTAGTTGTGCCTTTTGGAAGCCGGGGCTCTTGCGGACTCGATAAATGGAATCGACCCGCTTGCTTAACACCGGCGCCGACGCCAGGTTCTCCCACATGCGGAAGAGAAGTCGTTCCAGCATCGGAGGAACCGGTACAGTAAAGGCCTCTTTCGGGGGAGAATCATACTGGAGGGCATTGAGCTCCTCGGCTCGAGGCTCCTCCTCGGGATCCGCGGGGAATGCCAAGGCCTTGGCCATATCCCGCACGAATTACGAGAACCGGGTGTCCTCCGGGGGGGACCGTCTCCGAGGTTCGGACTCGGGCGAGTCCGAGGGGACACACCGAGTCCGAAAACTACCAGGGGACTCTTCGTCCTCCGATTCCCAGTTGGACTCCGCGGTGGAGGATTCGAGTGGCTCCGGTCGGGCGGGCACCGATGCCCTCTGCTCTGACGCCGAAGGAGTCGGCGTCGACGACCTCGGTCACGAACGGGAGGCCGAGGGAGACCGCGACCGAGGATCGACTCGAGCTCGGATGGACTCGAGGATCGGCTCGGTCTCCGGGGTCGACTTGGACGTCAACGTCCCGGTGGCCGGGGCAGACGCATTGGCAAGGCCAGCGATCAATGTCCGCTGCTGGTCCATGAAGGCAGTTAAACTGCTCTCCAAGGCCGTCAACCTGAGTCCAAGCTCAGGAGACCCAGCAGCCCCCGACTCGGGCCCCGACGGCGTCGGGCCCAACGTCAGCTCCTTCGGAGGCGAGTCCACGAGGACCACAGTACTCACGTGTCCAGGCGACTCCATCTTGAGACGAGGATGTTTCGAAGGCCTCTCCGACTCAGAGGACCCGGGATGGCTGTCGGGGCTATGCGACCTGGCCCTCGAGGAACCAGGAGCGTCCGCCGACGCCGCCCTCGCGGGTTTTTTCTTCCTATGATGTTCCCGGGTAGGAGACCCCCGCTCAGAGGAACTCCGACGATGCTCAGGACCGGAGTCCCGGGACGTCGAAGCCTCTGAAGAGGTCCGGGCCCGGCCGGACGCGGAGTCAGAAAAGATTCGTTCTCGCTGATGCTGCCGACTCCTCAACGCTTTTGAGGACATTTTGCCACACGGACCACAGATCATCGGGTCATGATCGGGTCCGAGGCAGCGGAGGCAGCAGTCGTGTGTGTCGGTAAGAGACATGAGTTTCTTACAGCGATCACACTTCTTAAACCCGCTGGCAGCCATCGAGGGAAAAAGGGCCCCTGCGAGGTCAAAAGACAGGGCTGCCAGTGAAAAGGAAAAAAATGGCGCGAACGCTTGTCACGAAGGATAAAAAAACGAAAAATAAAGAAACGGACCCGATACCGGCGTAGTGGGTCCGGGCGGGAAAAAGAATCCGGCGTCGAACCGAAAAAGAATAAAGAATAAGAGAGAAAATCAACTTTTCCAGCGGTGAATACAAACAGCATCTGTAGGGCTCCGCGGAAAAAAGAAGACTGAGCAAGATGGCACCCTTGGGCGGGAAGGGGACCGCGCATGCTCGCTGCAATTCCCAAAGGCTTTCTTTGAAAGCTGGGGAATTGCTCCGCGAGGGCTCCGTCGGCACCGACGTCACCCATATGTGAGGACTGACTTCCTGCTTGGTCCTGGAGAACTCCCTCTAGTCACAACATCAAAGAAAGGCTTTTCAAGGACACAACCTCCACCGGTAGCCCAAAAGAGGGCAGGAGTTGCCTAAACCTCAAAGAGATTCCGGAGTACTGCTTGGCCAAAAGCACTGTCCCTACAGGACTCCCTCTCCAGACAGTAATGGGCCGTAAAAGTCTGGCTTGAAGACCAAACTGCAGCCCTGCAGATGTCTACCAAGGGCACAGAGCGGAGATGAGCCATTGAGGCAGCCATTGCCCTGACACGATGGGCCGTGACCCTACCCTGCAAAGGAAAGTCAGCCGCCTTGTAAGCCCAGGTGATACAGTCAGCCACCCAGATGGACAAGGTACGCTTGGACACAGCCAACCCCAACTTATTGGGGTCAAAGGAGACGAAGAGCTGAGTAGCCCTTCTATGTCCCTGCGTACGGTCAAGGAAGAAGGATAAGGCCCTCCTACAGTCCAGGGTATGCAGCACTGCTTCAGCCTGGCTAGCATGAGGCCTAGGGAAGAATGTTGGAAGAACCACCTCCTGGTTGAGGTGGAAAGAGGAGACAACCTTGGGGAGGAACTCTGGATGAGTCCTAAGAACTACCCTGTTCCTATAAATCCTGGTGTAAGGTCTATCACAGACCAGGGCCTGAAGCTCACTCACTCGCCTAGCTGAGGTGAGGGCTATCAGGAAGAGAGTCTTCCAGGAAAGGAAGTGTAGAGGGCAAGTAGCCATCGGCTCAAAGGGTGGGCGAGTCAGTTGCTGTAAGACCACATTCAGCTCCCACTCAGGAACAGGACGACGGATGGGGGGCTTGAGCAAAAGCAAGCCCCTGAGAAAGCGGGACACCAAGGGGTGACCTGACAGAGAATGTCCCTCCACCAGTGAGTGGTGAGCTGCTAGAGCTGAGAGGTGGACCCGAAAAGAATTGGACTTAAGTCCCTGATTTGATAAGTGCAGTAAGTACTGAAGCACTACTGGCACAGTACAGGAGAAATGATCCTCTGTACGTAGCTGACACCATACAGAAAACCTCTTCCATTTGAGGGCATAGGTTTTCCTAGTGGACTGTTTCCTAGAGGCTAGGACAACCTCAACTTCCTGAGGTAGGCCCCAGGCAGCCAAAACTATCCTTGCAGCCTCCAGGCCATCAAATTGAGAGCTTTGAGATTGGGGTGCAGAAGGGAACCCTGCTCCTGTGAGAGAAGGTCGGGTTGTAACCTCAGAGGTAATGGGGAATCCACTGCCAGTTGAAGCAGAAGTGGAAACCAAGGCTGCCTCGGCCACCTGGGAGCTACCAGCAGGACCGAGGCCTTGTCCTGAAGAGTCTTGAAAAGAGTTCGGGCCACCAAGGGCGTGGGAGGAAATGCATACAGGAGGCCCTGAGACCAGGACATCAGAAAAGCATCTGGTGCTATCCTCAAAGGATGCGGCTGCCTGGAGCAGAACTGGGGCAGTTGCTTGTTCAGCGGACTGGCAAAGAGATCTATCCAAGGGAGACCCCACTTGAGGAAGATCTTCTGAACGACCAAGGGATGCAGCTGCCACTCGTGGGGCTGCAGAATTCTGCTCAACCGGTCGGCCAGGCAGTTCTCCTGGCCTGGAAGGTACACCGCCTTGAGAAGCATGTTGTGCTTTAGGGCAAAGGAACAAAGGTCTTGAGTCTCCCGACAAAGGAGCTTTGACCCAGTCCCGCCCTGTTTGTTCACATAAAACATGTCTACCTGGTTGTCTGTTTGAATCAAGACTGAGCGGTGAGCTAGGGCCGGAGAAAAAGCCTTGAGAGCTAAGTGGATAGCTCGAAGTTCTAGGAGATTGATCTGTTGGGCTGCCTCCCAGGGAGACCAGAGGCCTTGAGTGCACTTGTCCAGACAATGAGCACCCCAGCCCCGCAGAGAGGCGTCGGTGGTGAGGACCACTGAGTATTCTGGCATTTGGAAGGGCATCCACTTCAGCAGATTGGGTGGATGGAGCCACCAGCTGAGGGAGGCCAAAAAGGGTCTGGACACCCTTATCCTGTCTCTCAGGCGGCCTGTGGCCTGAGACCACTGAGTCCGAAGGCACCACTGTGCAGGCCTCATATGGAGCCTGGCATTGGGAGTCACATGCACTGTCAAAGCCATGTGGCCCAGAAGTCTGAGACAGAGTCTGGCGGAGACCAGGGACCTGTTTAGAAACTGTTTGGCCACGTCCATCAGTCTTTGAGCCCTGTCTTCTGGCAAGAATGCCTTTGCCAGTTGAGAATCCAACCTTGCCCCTATGAACTCCAAGTTCTGGGAGGGGAGCAAAGTGGACTTTGCGAAGTTTATGACAAAGCCCACGTTTTGAAGCAGAGCAATGGTTCTGAGGGTGGCTTGTCTGGCTTCCAGGGACGCCTGACCCCTGATGAGCCAGTCGTCCAGATAAGAAATCAAGGCATCTTTGTCTTTTCCTAGGTAGGCCGCAACCACTGCCAGGCGCTTTGATTGAAGGATAAGGCGGTATACAAAACTGTCTAAATAAATAAATAAATAAATAAATAAAAGGTAGTACTCTGTACTGATAATGGTTTCCTCCCACAATGAACCTGAGGTACTTTCTGTGGTCTGGATGAATGAGGATGTGAGTGTACGCATCCTTTAGATCTAAGGAGCATAGCCAATCTCCCTGCTGGAGGTAGGGCAGAAGTGTTCCAAGAGTAAGCATCTTGAACTTTTCTCTCTCTAGGAACTTGTTGAGGTTCCTGAGGTCCAGAATGGGTCGAAGGCCACCGGTCCTTTTGGGAACCAGGAAATACCTGGAGTAGAATCCGTGACCTTGCAAGTGGGGAGGCACAGGGCTCCAACTCCCTGTCCACCAACAGACCTTGGAGCTCTCGAAGGAGAAGGTCTGTGTGCAGGGGAGGCCTCAAGGGCTCCCCTGGGAAGTAAGGAGGCGGCAGTTGATGAAAATGCAGGGCATAGCCCTTTTGGACTATGTCCAGCACCCAACTGTCGGTGGTAATGAGAGGCCACTGGTGGGCAAAAGGTACAAGGTGACCGCCTGTGCAGGGCTGGGAAAGCAGGGACGGAGTGGCTACGCTCAAGGAGTCAAAAACCCCCACCCTGCTGAGTGGAAGCAGGGGCAGAAGGCTTGGGGGTCTTCTGCCTACGGGGCCCATTACCCTGGCCCTTGGCTTGCTGACCCCTGGGGGGCAGCTTGATACTGACGGTACTGTTTGTAGGCAGTGCCCTTCCTTGGGTAAAAGGACTTTTTACCCGAGCCCTTCTTTTTATGTGAAGGGGCAGAGGACTTCCTCGACAGCCTTGTCCGGGTAAGGTGCTCGGTCTCGAGCTGAGCAGCCTTCTCGGTCACGGGTTTGCCAAAAAGGTTCTCACCTCGGCAGGGGACATCAACCAACTTGTCCTGAACCCATGGCTCGAGGTCCGATGACTGCAGCCACACCTGGCGTCGAGCCGCGATGCCAGCAGCCGCAACTCGGGCCGAAGCCTCGAAGCCATCGTAGGCGGCGCGGGAAATGAACTTTGAGCATTCCCGAATCCCCGAGGACAAGGTCTTAAATCTCTGCAAGGGTTCCCCGGAGAGACCAGCAGAGAATCCGGCCAACTCCTTGGCCAGGTCCCGCAAGTACATGCCCATGTACAGCTGGTAAGACTGGACACGGCAAGCAAGCATAGACCCCTGGAAGCACTTTCTACTGACGCCATCGAGGTTGTGGGCCTCCCTGCCGGGGGGCACCGCAGAGTGCATCTTCAGGCTCTTCAGACGATGCATGGACGATTCCACAACCATGGAATGGTGTGGTAGCTGTGCTTTATGGAAACCAGGGCTTTTGCGGAGTCGATAGATGGAATCGACTTGCTTGCTCAGAACCGGCGCCGAGGCCGGTGCCTCCCACATTTGGAAGAGGAGCCGTTCCAGCATCGGAGGAACTGGGACAGTAAAGGCCTCCTTCAGAGGAGAGTCGTACTGTAGAGCATCGAGCTCCTCGGCTCGAGGCTCTTCCTCAGGATCGGCAGGGATAGCCAAGGCAGCGGCCATATCCCGGACGAACTCCGAGAACCTAGTGTCCTCTGGAGGGGATCTACTCCGGGGCTCAGACTGCGGTGAGTCCGACGGGATGCACCGAGTCTTAAAAGTATCGGGAGACTCCTCGTCCTCCATCTCCCAGGCGGCTCATCTGAGGAGGAGTCATGGTCCGACCCCGTGGGGTCCCGAGGCACCCGCCCCCGACGCCGTGGGCACCGGCGTCGACACCCTCGGTCCCGAACGGGAGGTCGAGGGAGACCTCGACCGAGGACGACTTCGAGCCACGAGGGTCTCGAGTACCGGCTCGGTCTCCGGGGTTGACTTCGAAGTCGACGTCCCGGTGGTCGGGGCAGATGCACCAGACAGGCTGGCCATCAGTGCCTGCTGCTGCTCCATGAAGGCAGACATTCTGCACGCCAAGGCTGTCATCCTGAGACTCAGCTCGGGAGACGCAGCAGCCACTGACTCGGGCCCCGGCAGCGCCGGGCCCGACGTCGGCTCTCTGGGAGGAGAGTCCATGAGAACTACGGGGCTTACGTGTCCAGCAGACTCCGGCTCCACGCGAGGAACTTTGGCAGGCTTCTCTTGGTCCACGGACCCGGGACGGCGGTCGGGGGTCTTAGACTTGGCCCTCGAGGGACCAGGGACGACCTCTGACACCGCCCTCGCGAGCCGCTTCTTCCTCTTGCGTTCCCGGTCGGGGGACCCCCTGTCCGAGGAGCTTCGATGGCGCTCGGGATCGGAATCCCGAGATGTCGAGGCCTCAGACGAGGTCCGGGCCCGGCCGGAGGCAGAGTCCGAGAAAAACCTTTCTTTCTGATGCTGTCGACTCTTGAGTGCCTTGGAAGACATCTTTCCACATGGCACACACGACTTGGGGTAGTGGTCAGGGCCGAGGCACCGAAGGCAGCAGTCGTGTGTGTCGGTGAGAGACATAAGTTTCTTACACCGATCACACTTTTTGAAACTACTGGAAGCCATCGGGGAAAAAAGAGGCCCTGCGAGGTCAAAAGACCGGCCTTCCAGGGAAAAAATGAAAAAAGGGCGCGAACGCCAGCCACGAAGGGCAAAAACCGAAAAAGAAATTAGCGGGCTTGATACCGGTGTACCGAACCCTGCGGGAGGGGAACCTGCGTTGAACCGGAGAAAAATAGCGAAAAAATGCCGAAGAAAAAAATCACTTTTTTCCGGGAGAACAGGACACACGTCCGATGGGCTTCTCGGAAAAAAAGAGACTGAGGTAAGATGGCACCTTTAGGCGGGAAGGGAACCGCGCATGCGTGCCAGCATTCCTAAAGGCTTTCATGGAAAGCTGGGGAAATGCTCCGCTGGGGCTTCATCGGCGCCGATGACACCCATATGTGAGGACTGACTTCCTGCTTGGTCCTGGAGAATGTGGGGTTACTGTTAAAGGAGTTTCCCACATCCTTAACATTAGATAATGCAAGATCTGATGTATAGGGAGCATAGCTGCTTCCTTTGGAGCCAAGGGGTATTGTAGAATTCTTAATTCTTCTGCCCTAGGCTCCTTTTCAGGAACCACTGTAATGGCAAGAGCCCTTGCCATATCATGCACAAAATCGTGAAAAGACATGTCCTCAGGAGGAGACATCCTACGTTGAGGAGAAAGAGTTGAATCTTGTAAAAGTTCAGTTCTGGTACCGGTGGAGTCATCGGAAGACTCAAAGGGAGGAAGTACCGGGTTCTCCTTCAAAAGTGGTCTTCGGTACCGCTCGAGGTCGGTACCGAAGCGAGTCGGTACTTGATCCCCCATGCTTGAGTGTGATTCTAAACTCGGCATCGGGGGAAGTAAGCCTGCCGAAGCAGGTACCGAGGGTACCAGCACCGGTACAGACAGAGATACCAGTGCCTGTGGAACGGTCTGTAGCGACTTTAGCGGTACCGAAGTAGCCAAAAGATTCGCTAGACTACGTTCAATGGCAAGGAGTCTTTTATCCATTACTATTTCTGATGCCGGGGTGTTGGTACCGACGGAAGCGGCCACAACCCCCAACCCCCGAGCATGGAACAGGAACATCCATCGAGGCCGAAGTCTCGAGAACATCCTGGAGCCCCGATAGTGCTTTGGAGCCCGAAGACTCCCGCCGGGGCTGTTTTGCCGGTGCAGGATCCTCAAGGGCAACGCCAGAAGCATCTCGATACTTAGAGGGAGCTCTACCTCTCAAGGACCGGCTTGATTTAGACTTATGTTTAGTTACCTGAGATCCCTGGGAAGAAGTAGAGGCCCTGGAGGACACTGATGCTACTGACATTGTGTCCGATGCAAACAGGGCACCGAGTTGATTTTCTCGATTCTGAAGACTTCTTTTAGTCAGCTTCCTGCAGGAGAGACACTCCCCTGGGCAATGGTCAGGACCTAAACATTTAAGACACCCGTCATGGGTGTCTGTGACAGAAATTGTGCTGGCACACTTTGAACATGTTGTGAAACCAGTAGTTGGTTTCTCCATGCTGAAAGAGGCGGCCTAGTGGCCAAAATGGCACCAAGCAGTAAGCAGGGGAAAACCCCTGACTGAAAAAGCACAAGTTCTGTGGTTTTGTTTGGTTTTTTTTTAAAGAAAGAAAAAGCACAGGTGGTACCGGTGGGTGTCGAACGAAGGCAGGTGCGACCACAAAAAAATAAGAAATAAAAGTAGAATTTTCTGCGGTGACAGGGTTCACGTCCTGTCGGCTCCGCGGAAAACGAAGAACTGAAGAGAGGGAGGTAATAGGCGGGAAGGCAGTGCGCATGCGTGGATGCACGCTCCCAAAAGCGTTCCTATTGGACGCTGGGGAGCGTTCCCGCACGGGCTCTGTCGGTACCGACAATACCCATATGTGAAGACTCATTCCTGCTTGTTCCTGGAGATTCAAAAACTAGTTACTGTTGGTGCCTAGGTAGCTGGCTATGGTTTTGCCATCCTGGGCTTCTTGGCCTGCTTGGGACCCTGCTGCTTTGATTGGGGCTGATAAGCAGGCTGGGAATAGGAGGGGTAGAACGGCTTTTAGCTGCTGCCTTTTTTCTTTTTTTGGTCAGTAGCTTTCCTGGAGAGCCTTTTAAGCATTGTGTCATCTGTCTCCAGCTCTCTGGCCTTCTCCCTCCAGTTTTTACCAAAGAGGTTGTCTCCTGTACAGGGAATATTACCAAGCTTGTCCTGGACCCATTGTTCCAGGTCTGATGATTGGAGCCATGCTAACCTGTGTGCACCTATAGCAATAGATGAGGCCCTACTAGTGGATTCAAAGGTGTCGCATGCTGCCCTGTTTGCAAACTTTGACACATTTTGGCTGCTTGCAAGCACAGCCTGAAAAGCAGGTCTCTCTTCCTCAGGAAGGAATGAAAAACTCTTCCCAGTCCTTACTGAGTTCTTTTAGGAACATTCCCATGTAGAGAATGTAAGAGTTTATCCTGCTGGCTAGCATCGAAGCCTGAAAGGATCGGCGAGCAAAGGAATCATAATTCCTGGATTCCTTTCCTGGGAGCATCAAAGAGTGTGTTTTTTTTATTTATTTATTAACAATTCTTATATACCGCACTATTAGACATCAGCGCGGTTTACACTGAACAAAAAACATCCGACAATTTACATATGTCTGGTCATTACATTTAACAGGAAGTATAACTTGGCGAAATAGGGGAAACTAAATACAATGAGGGTTTTGCTGCTCTTGATCCAACGCATCGCTGATTCAACCACCATAGAGTGGTGTGGTATTCTAGGACACTCTGGTACTCTGTACATTGTATCGAGTAGTTGGTTAATGGGTGATACTGTGAGAGGGATCTCCCACATTCGAAGCATCACGTTGTGGAGGATGTAATGCACTGGGAGGATTGCGGCTTCATTCGGGGATGTAGGGTACTGCAAGATCCCAGCTCCTCTGTCCTCGGCTCTGGTTCCGAAGAAGCAGGAATCGACAAGCCCACCACCATATCTCAGATAAATTATTAGAAGGACATGTCCTCCAGAGGTGATTTTCTGCACGTGCTCATGGTTGGAGGTGAGAGCTCGGAGACTATGTCATGGAGGTCTGTGGAATTGAAGGAGAGGTGGTCAGAATCGGATGCATCAGAGTCCGATTCAGGGGAATATTGATGATGCCAATACTGATGCCTGTATGATCGATGTCGATGCTCCTCGATACCTTCGGGGTCTCGAGCTCACTCATGGGATGTTGGTGGCCGAGACAGGTGTCAGTATCAGTACCGGGGCATCAGGTCTCGAGGCAGACTGGGTGGGTGCTGATAGTGATACCAATTTCGATGTCCCGGTATGCAGTCCTCCAGCTGTCAATGCAAAAGGAACAGATGCTGCGAGGAGGGCAGCTAAAGTTCTCTCCAAGGATAGCATGCGCTGATCCAAGGTGATTACCCGCATCTGGTCCAATACAAGAAATGGGCTTGCCACTACTGTATCAGAAGGCGGCATCAGGGGACTCTCCAGAGGTCTAGGCCTCAGGTGCCTCCTGATGCCCCACTGAGACTTTGGAAGACAAGTCCTCCCACCGGGGATGCCTGGGCTGATGGCCAGAGTCATAAGACTCCCGGTGCTTAGAGCAGGATCTAGGTGACCACATAGACCATGGAGGTCATGTGACTAAACAAAGCATGCCTCTTGCCGTGGTGTGACAACTGCACGGGATGATGTCTGCCAGTTGTGTGAGGCATTTGAGTGGGTCCTCGAGCAGGAATTCTAGCTTCTGAGTGGAAGAAAGGTGTGACTTTGAGAAGTTTATGACAAATCCCAATTGTTCAAGCATAGAGACAGTGTGTTAAATGGAGAGACGTACTATATGTGGTGTTTAGCTCCTGATGAGCCAACAGTCTAAGAAGGGGAAGACAAAGGCGCCCAGAGTGCAGAGATAGGCCACGACTACCGCCAGACATTTCGTGAAGACTTATGGGGCAGATGCTGCCGAAGGACAGGACTCAATATTGGTAGTGTCTGCCGAACATGAAGCAGAGGTACCGCCTGTGAGATGGGTGAATGAGGATGTGTGTGTATACATCCTTTAGATCCAGAGAACAGAGCCAATTGTTCCTCTGAAGGTAGGGAAGTAGGGTTCCTAGAGAAATCAACTTGAACTTCTCTTGTACTAGGAACTTGCTGAGGTTCTGGAGGTCTAGAATGGGATGGAACCCCCCTGATTTTTTGGGGATGAGGAAATATTGTGAGTAAAACCCTAACCTTTCCTGTCTGCAGGGAATAAATTCTATCACACCATCCCTCAGAAAGGTGGTGACTTCCTGCTGTAAAAGAGACTGATGGAAAGGGTCAAGAGGATACTCCCCTGGAAAGAAGGAAGGAGGTAACTGGGAAAAATGTAGCAGACAGCCCTTGAGGACAACTTGTAGAATCCAGGACTCTGATGTTATGAAGGGCCACCTGTGGGCAAAATGGACCAGTCTGCCCCCTATGTGAGTAGGCTGCAGCTCCTTCAGGGGAAGAGTAGCAATGTTCTCCAGAAAGTAGTCAAAAGCTAGTCCCAGGTTGGGGCTGTGGAGCTGGTTGAGGCTTAGGCAGCTGGGTCGGCGAGGAGCCTGAGCCTTCTGCTGTCTCTGGTGAGTGGGATAGACTGTATAAGCAGGATAAGAGTCAATACTTTTCTTAACGTAAAAGGGCTTCTTAACAGAGGCCTCCTTCCTAGAAGGATCAGCAGTCTTGCGTGAGATGTTTCATGGTAAGGTCATCAGTCTCTATTTCACCAGCCTTCTCCCTCCAGCCTTTACCAAAGAGGTTCTCATTTCAACAGGGAATGTCTGCTAGCTTGTCTTGGACCCACTGTTCGAGGTCTGAAGACTGCAACCAAGCCAGCCTTCTGGCCCCGATATAGCTCTGCTGGTAGACTCAAAAGCTGCTCTGGTGATGAACTTGGAACAGTCTTAATCAAGCTTGACTAGAGACTGGAAGGCATCAAACTTCTCTGAAGGAATTATGGTAGAGAAATCATCATTCACAATGTTTCTAAGGAACATACCCATATAAAACATAAGAATTAATGCAACAAGCCAACTTTGATGCCTGGAAGCATTGGCAGCCAAAGGCATTAAGGGTACACGATTCCCTCCTGGGAGGAACCACAAAATGGTTCTTGGTACTCTTGATTTGGTGCATGGCCAACTTGACCACCATAGAATGGTGAGGGAGTTGAGGCTTTTGGAATCCCAGGGAAATGGGAACCCTGTACATGGTGTCTAGCCTTTTACTGACCAATGGAAGCGAGAGAGGGGTCTCCCATATCCTAAACATGAAGTCCTACAGAATACGATGAACTGAAGAGTGGCGACTTTTTTAGGAATCAAGGGATTCTGCAGTATTTCCAGTTCCTCGGCTTTCAGTTCTGTCTTGGTGTCTATGGAAACTGAGAGCACTTTAGCTATGTCTTGAATAAAGTTCTGGAAGGACATGTCCTCCAGTGAGGACCAGTGGCACTTGTGAGGTGGTGAAGGGTCCAATGGCACATCAAGGAGCCTCAGATTCCCAGGCATCGGAGAGGAAGTCAAAATAGTGACAGTCGATGTCATGTCTCCGTTGTCAATCTGATGCCGATCCTGATGCCCCGGGGCATCAGAACCATAGAAGCTTGAGGGCTTTCCTTATGCGGCTGAAGGGACTTGGCCAGTTCCAGACATGGCATCAACCCCAAGGATCCTGATGGCAGTGCTTTCAGACTCGGCACCGAGACCTAGGCTCCCAAAGTTCTTGAGGCCACAGCACAGATGCTACCAGAGCGCAGTCAAACTCCTCTCAATGGACAGCATGTGCTGCTCAAGGGAGATCGAGGATGGTCTCTGGTACAAGGCTCTGGGCCACCGTTCCAGACAATGGAACCAGAGGCTCTCCAGAGGCCAAAGCCTCAGTAGCACTCTGGAGCACCTCTTGAGCTTTGGAGATGGATTCCTCCTGCCAGGGCTATTTAACTGATGGTTCGTGGTTCTTAGATCTCAGCTTCAGAGTCCCGCTGAGGCGGGCTCCTATGTCAATATTCAAGGGATCGGCATTGGTCCTCAATGTTGAAGTCTGAGTTGCTGATGCAGCATCTGTGGTTGGTTGTCAGTCTCCAGTACTGTGGTCTCTGGGTTCCAAAGGAGCATGGGAACTGCATGAAGAACAGGAGCCACAACGGAGTCGACATCAAAGAGGAGTGGGCTAAAAAGACTCCCACGTTTTTTTTCCCCATTTTTTAAAGCTTTTTTTTGTCATTTGCTGACACAGGTTACAAAAGGCTGGGTTGTAGTCAGGCCTCAAACACTGCAGACACCAATTGTGTTTGTTGGAAACTTAAATAGTGCAGTTGCAGGAAGTACATTTTTTGAAACCGCTGGCTGGCTTCTCCATGTTAGAAAAAACAGCCATCGCAAGGTCAAAATACTCAATGGCGGCCAGAACTGATGAAAAATCCCACAGGAATTTTGAGGCAAAAGAGAAATAAAATAAAAGAAAAATAGTGTGCCAAAAAGGGATAGTGATATAGCGGAAGGGCTTTCAGGTAAGGTTTGCCTCTTTGCGGATGATACCAAAATCTGCAATAGAGTAGACACCCAGGAAGGGGTAGATAACATGAGGAGGGATCTAGCTAAGCTTGAAGAATGGTCTAGAATTTGGCAGCTGGGATTTAATGTTAAAAAATGTAAGGTCATGCATTTGGGCTGCAGCAATCCAAGGGAGCAATATAGTATAAGGGGTGAAGTACTTCTGTCCACTAAAGAAGAGCGGGACCTAGGCGTGGTTGTGTCTGATGATCTTAAAGTAGCTAAACAGGTAGAAAAGGTGACAGCAAAAGCTAGAAGGATGCTTGGGTGCATACGGAGAGGAATGTCTAGCAGAAAAAAGGAGGTGATAATGCCTCTGTATAAATCTTCGGTGCAACCTCATTTGGAGTATAGTGTGCAATTCTGGAGACCGCACCTTCAAAAGGATGTGAACAGGATGGAGTCGGTGCAGAGGGTGGCTACTAAAATGATTAGTGATCTTCATTATAAAACATATGAGGGCAGACTGAAGGATCTGAATATGTACACCTTAGAGGAAAGGCGGGATAGAAGTGATATGATTGAGATGTTTAAATACCTCCGCGGCATAAATGTTCAGGGAGAGAGCCTCTTTCAATTGAAAGCAAGTTCTGCTATGAGGGGACATGGGATGAGGGTGAAGGGAGATAGATTCAGGAGTGATATGCGGAAAAGAGTAGTTACTCACCTGTAACAGGTGTTCTCCAGGAGCAACAGGAATCAGTCCTCACATATGGGTGACATCGACGTCGATGGAGCCCCTGCGGAGCATTTCCCCAGCTTTCTATGAAAGCCTTTGGGAATACTGCACGCATGCGCAGTCCCCTTCCCGCCTAAAGGTGCCATCTTGCTCAGTCAAATGACATAGCTAAAAAACAGCACACAAAAATGTAAAATAAACTATGTACAACTGCAACTCCTAGGGGAGGAGGGAGGGTTGTGAGGACTGATTCCTGCTGCTCCTGGAGAACATCTTTTACAGGTGAGTAACTACTCTTTCTCCAGGACCAAGCAGGAAGTTAGTCCTCACATATGGGTGACTCCCTAGCTCTGGGCTACCAAGGAACCCAGGCTGAACAAGAGAACTCCCTCTAGTCCCAGCATCAAAGAAAGGCTTTTCACTGAAAGAACCCCCACCGGTAGCCCAACGGAGGGTTGGAGGGCAGGAGTTGCCTAAACCTCAAAGAGATTCCGGAGTACTGCCTGGCCAAAAGCACTGTCCCTACGGGACTCCCTCTCCAGGCAGTAATGAGCTGCAAAAGTCTGGCTTGAGGACCAAGATGCAGCCCTGCAGATGTCTGCCAACGGTACAGAGCGGAGATGAGCTACTGAGGCAGCCATTGCCCTGACACGATGGGCCGTGACCCGACCCTGCAAGGGAAGGTCAGCCGCCCTGTAAGCCCAGGTGATACAGTCAGCCACCCATATGGACAAGGTACGCTTGGACACAGCTAACCCCAAATTATTAGGGCAAAAGAGATGAAGAGCTGAGTAGCCCTTCTATGTCCTTGCGTACGGTCAAGGTAGAAGGATAAGGCCCTCCTACAGTCCAGGGTATGCAGGACCGCTTCAGCCTGGATTGCATGAGGCCTAGGGAAGAATGTTGGAAGAACCACCTCCTGGTTGAGGTGGAAAGAGGAGACAACTTTAGGGAGGAACTTTGGATGAGTCCTAAGGACTACCCTGTTCCTATAGAAGCGGGTGTAAGGCCTGTCACAGACTAGGGCCTGAAGCTCACTCACCCATCTGGCCGAGGTTAAGGCTACTAGGAAGAGTGTCTTCCAGGAAAGAAAGCAGAGAGGACAAGTAGCCATCGGCTCAAAAGGTGGGCGAGTCAGTTGCTGCAAGACCACATTCAACTTCCACTCAGGGGCTGGAGGACGGACAGGAGGTTTGAGCAAGAGCAAACCTCTGAGAAACCGGGACACCAAGGGGTGAACCGATAGAGTGTCCTTCCACCAGTGAGTGTTGAGCTGCTAGAACTGAGAGGTGGACCCGAACAGAATTGGACTTAAGGCCCTGATTGGATAAGTGCAGCAGGTACTGAAGCACCACTGGTACAGCACAGGAGAAAGGATCCTCTGTACGCAGCTGATACCACACAGAAAACCTCTTCCACTTCAGGGCATAGGTTTTCCTAGTGGACTGCTTCCTAGAGGCCAGGACGACCTCTTCAACTTCAGGAGGTAGGCCCCAAGGAGCCAAAACTACCCTTGCAGCTTCCAGGCCATCAAATTGAAAGATTTGAGATTGGGGTTCAGAAGAGACACCTGGTCTTGAGAAAGAAGGTCGGGCTGCAACCCTAGAGGTAGTGGAGTGTCCACTGCTAGCTGAAGCAGAAGTGGGAACCAAGGTTGTCTAGGCCACCTGGGGGCTACCAGAAGGACCGAGGCCTGGTCCTTTAGAATCTTGAACAGGGTTCGGGCCACCAGAGGCGTGGGAGGAAACGCATATAGGAGGCCTTGGGACCAGGAAACCAGAAAAGCATCTGCTGCTAGTCTCAGAGGATGCGGTTACCTGGAGCAGAACCTGGGTAGCCGTCTGTTCAGGGGACTGGCAAAGAGATCTATGGGTGGAAGTCCCCATCTCAGGAAGATCTTCTGAACTACCAAGGGATGGAGCTGCCACTCGTGGGGCTGCAGAATCCTGCTCAACCCGTCTGCTAGGTAATTTTCCTGGCCAGGGAGATAAACCGCATTGAGCAACACGTTGTGCCTGAGCGCAAACAAGCAAAGGTCCTGCGCCTCCTGACAAAGGAGCCTGGACCCAGTGCCTCCCTGTTTGTTCACATAAAACATGGCTACCTGATAGTCTGTTTGCACTAAAACAGACTGGTGAGCCAGGGTTTGAGGGAAAGTCTTGAGGGCTAAGCGAATAGCCCGAAGTTCCAGTAGATTGATCTGCTGCTGGACCTCCCAGGGAGACCACAGGCCCTGGGTGCACTTGCCCAGACAGTGTGCACCCCCAGCCCTGTAGGGAGGCATCGGTGGTCAATACCACTGTGGACCCAGGTGGCTGAAAAGGCATCCCTTTCAGTAAGTTGGGGGGATGCAGTCACCAATGTAGGGAGTGCAGGAATGGTCTGGATACCCTTTACTCTGTCGCTGAGGCTCCCTGTGGCCTGAGACCACTGACTCCTGAGACACCATTGCGCAGGCCTCATATGAAGCCTGGCATTGGGAGTCACATGTACTGTCGAAGCCATGTGGCCGAGAAGCCTCAGGCAGAGCCTGGCGGAGACCAGTGACCTGCTGAAAAACTGGTTTGCCAAGGTCATCAGTCGTTGGGCTCTGTCCTCTGGCAAGAAAGCTTTTGCCTGCAGAGAGTCTAGCCTTGCCCCTATGAACTCTAAGTTTTGGGAGGGGAGCAAAGTGGACTTAGAACATAAGAACATAAGATATGCCATACTGGGTCAGACCAAGGTCCATCAAGCCCAGTATTCTGTTTCCAACAGTGGCCAATCTAGGTCATATTTACCTAGGAGTTTTTCTCAAGAGACACAAGTTCCACAATGCTTGTACTGGGTCAAGCATTGATATCTTCGGTCTCTTCTTAATAATGGTTTATGGACCTTTCCTCCAGGAACTTGTCCAAACCTTTTTTAAACCCAGCTACACTAACAGCCTTTACTACATCCTCCGGTAAATTCCAGAGTTTGATTACACATTGAGTGAAAAAATATTTTCTTTTATTAGTCTTAAATAGTTTACCCTGTAGCTTCATTGCATGTCCCCTAGTCTTTCTATATTCTGATAAGGTAAACAATCGATCTAGGTTTACCCGTTCCACTCCGTTCATTAATTTATAGACTTCTATCATATCTCCCCTCAGCCGTCTCTTTTCCAGGTTAAAGAGCCCTAACCTTTTTAGCCTTTCTTCATAGGAGTATCCTTCCATCCCCTTTACCATTTTGGTGGCTCTTCTCTGTACCTTTTCTAAAATCGCTATATCCTTTTTAAGATACGGCGACCAGAATTGCACACAATATTCAAGATGCGGTCTCACCATGGAACGATATAGAGGCATTATAATATCTTTTGTTTTATTTTCCATTCCTTTCCTTATTACCTAGCATTCTATTTGCTCTCTTGGCCGCCGCTGCACACTGGGCCAAGGGTTTTAACATGGTATCCACAATGACGCCTAAATCTTTTTCCTGGGTGGTAATAATGTGGAACCTTGCATCGTGTAACCATAGTTTGGGTTGTTCTTCCCTAGGTGCATAACCTTGCACTTGTCCACATTAAATTTCATCTGCCATTTTGATGCCCAGTCTTCCAATTTATCAAGATCCTCTTGCAATTTTTCACAATCCTCTTGGGTTTTAACAACTTTAAATAGTTTTGTCTCGTCTTCAAATTTGATAACCTCACTCGTTATTCCACTTTCCAGGTCATTTATGAATATGTCAAAAAGCAGCGGACCCAGCACAGATCCCTGGGGTACACCACTATTCACCTTTCTCCATTGGGAAAATTGGCCATTTAGCCCTACCCTCTGCTTTCTATCCACAATAGTACACTGCCTCCTATCCCATGACTCTTTAGTTTTGCCAAAAGTCTCTGATGAGGGACCTTGTCAAAGGCTTTCTGAAAGTCCAGATACACAATATCAACCGACTCACCTTTGTCCACCTGTTTATTCACTCCTTCAAAAAAACATAACAGATTAGTAAGACAAGATCTTCCTTGTCTAAAGCCATGTTGGCTGTCTCCCATTAGGTTGTGACTATCTACATGCTGAGTAATTTTATTCTTTATGATGGTTTCTACCATTTTTCCCGGTACTGACGTCAGGCTCACCGGTCTGTAGTTTCCCGGATCACCCCTGGAACCCTTTTTAAAAATTGGTGTTACATTGGCGATCCTCCAATCTTCAGGTATTAGAGATAATTTTAATGATAGTTCACAGATTACTGATAGCAGTTCTGCAATTTCATATTTCAGTTCTTTCAACACCCTTGGATGTATACCATCCGGCCCAGGTGATTTGCTACTCTTCAGTTTATCTAATAGTTGTAATACATCTTCCCGATGTATCGATATTTCCTTAAATTCTTCCGCACCTTTAAATACCACTTCAGTCATGGGTAACATCCCTACATCTTCCTCAGTAAAGACCGAAGCAAAGAATTCATTCAGTCTCTCCGCTATCGCCTTGTCGCCTCTTAGTGCTCCTTTAACCCCTTTATCATCTAATGGGCCAACTGACTCTCACAGGTTTTTTGCTACAAATGTACTTGAAAAGGTCTTTATTTCGCGTTTTTGCTTCCGCAGCAAGCTTCTTCTCAAATTCTCTCTTTGCCTGCCTTATCAATGCCTTGCATTTGACTTGCCAGTGCTTGTGCTGTTTCCAGGTTGTGTCGTTTGGCTCTTTTTTCCATTTCCTGAAAGATGCTTTTTTGGCAACAACAGCCTCTCTGACCTCACCTTTAAACCATGCTGGCAGTTTTTTGGACTTCCACGCTTTAAGAAAAGTGGAATGAATACAGCTGGTCTGGGCTTCCAAGATAGTATTTTTCAACAACACCCAAGCTTGATGTACGTCTTTAACCTTCGCAACTGCTCCTTTTAGTTTTTTCTTAACTGTTTTCCTCATTTTATCATAGTCTCCCTTTCGAAAGTTAAAAGGTAGTAACTGTGGATTTCCTTACTATCCCTCCTCCACTAATTAAATCAAAGGCGATCATGCTATGCTCACTATTGCCAAGTGGCCCCAACACCCTTATCTCTTGCACTAGATCTGGTGTTCCACTAAGGACTAGGTCTAATATGGCTTCCCCTCTGGTCGGTTCATGAACCAGCTGCTCCAAGAAGCAGTCATTTATTTCATCTAGGAACTTTATCTCCCTAGCATGTCCTGACATGACACTGACCCAGTCGATACCGGGGTAATTGAAATCACCCATTATTATTACTGCGCTGTAACTTTTGTTAGCTTCCTTGATTTCTTTGAGCATTTCATCATCCATTTGGTCATTCTGGCCAGGTGCTCGATAGTACACCCCCACTGCCATCGCCTTCCCCCTTTTATATGGAATTTCAATCCATATAGATTCTACAGCAGATTTAGTTTCCTGCAAAACTTTAATCCTTTCTGAGTCAATGCCCTCTCTAACAGAGCGCAACCCCTCCACCAATTTGATCAGCTCTATTACTACGATATAGTTTGTACCCAGGTATCACAGTATCCCACTGGTTGTCCTCCTTCCACCACGTCTCTGATATTCCAATCATATCTAACCTTTCATTTAGTGCTATATATTCTAACTCTCCCATCTTATTCTTTAGACTTCTAGCATTTCCATACAAGCATTTTAGAGAATGTATTTTATTCATGTTAATTTGGCTATTGTTAGACATGGGTAAATTGGGATCTTTAAGCTCTTTCTGCTCCATACTTGAGGGCATTTGGGCTACTTTACTCTTTTGTGGAACCTCTCTGCTTTTGGTAGTATCCTTCAAGGATACATTCTTCCGAACCATCCGCTCTTGGGCGACTGTCGGCTTTCCCCTAATATCTAGTTTAAAAGCTGCTCTATCTCCTTTTTAAAGGTTAATGCCAGCAGCCTGGTTCCATCCCGGTTAAGGTGAAGCCCATCCCTTCGGAAGAGCCCCTCCTTTCCCCAGAATATTCCCCAGTGCCTAACAAATCCAAAACCCTCATCTCTGCACCATTGTCTCATCCACGCATTGAGACTCCGGAGCTCTGCCTGCCTTTTGGGTCCTGCGCATGGAACAGGAAGCATTTCAGAGAATGCTACCCTGGAAGTTCTGGATTTCAACTTCCTACCTAAAAGCCTAAATTTTGCCTCCAGAACCTCCCTACCACATTTTCCTATGTCATTGGTACCGACATGTACCAAGACAGCAGACTCCTCCCCAGCACTATCTAAGACCTTATCTAGGTGGTGCGTGAGGTCCGCTACCTTCGCACCAGGCAGGCATGTTACCAGGTGATCCTCACGTCCACCAACCACCCAGCTATCTACATGCCTAATGATCGAATCACCAACTATAACGGCTGTCCTAACCCTTCCCTCATGGGCACATTGCCCTGGAGAAACTTCCTCGGTGCGAGAGGGTTTTACATCACCTGGAGGACAGGTCCTAGTTACAGGATCACTTCCTGCCACACCAGGGTGATGCTCTCCTGTCACGTGACCTCTCTCCTCCATGGCTGCTAGACTGGAGGTGGGACTTCAGGACTATATCCCTGTAGGTCTCGTCTATGTACCTCTCTGTCTGTCTTATGTTTTCCAAGTCTGCTACTTTAGCCTCTAGAGAACGGACTTGTTCCCTGAGAGAAAAGAGCTCCTTGCACCTAGTGCACACGTAAGACCTCTCACCAACTGGGAGAAAATCATACATGTGACACTCAATGCAAAAGACTGGAAAGCCCCCATCCCGCTGCTGGACTGCTGTCTGCATCTTAGTTTTAAGTTTGTGTCTAGATCTTTAAGTTCTTACTTACTAGGGGTTGCTATGGGTATTTATACCAATAAAACTGTACCTAATACGTTTAATATACCTTGTTCACCTGAAGCTTAATTAATCTCAGGTCCTTAGTGTATGACTGATTTTGGTAATGAGCTTCACCTGAAAGCACCTCCTGTCTTTTAAGATGTGTAAGTACCTATAAAGCTATGATTATCCCAGGGGAGGGAGGGAAATAACACGTATTAAAAGAGGGCTGCTACACAGTACCCTGTCTTTTGCTGCTGAGGTAAGCTAAATTCTGATTTGATTTAAATTATAGCTCTTAGCTGCTGCTAGGCTCTAACTTCTTATGAAATTTAAACTACAAGCTCGCTGCTGGGTACTAAATTTAACCAGAAAGCTCTCTTCTGTGTGTTAAATTTAAACTAAAAGTACTTTGCTGCTACTTGGCCCTGAGTGACTATTAAATTTAAACTACAAGCTCTCTGCTGGGTATGAAATGTAACCAGAAAGCTGCTCTCTGTGTTTTAAATTCAAACTTTAATTGCTGCTACTAGGCCCCAACTGATCCAACAAAAAACAGTGGGTTCACAGATTAAGTAGCTTTAATACAAAGAATTCTTTTTAGAAAATTACCAGAAGTATATACTCACAGTTGCAGATTTATCTCCAGAAGTAACAGTCCCCCCTTTCTAGTCCTTCAACTTTGCGAAGTTTATGACAAACCACAGATGCTGGAGTAGAGAAATCGTTCGGAGGGTGGCTTGCCTGGCCTCCTGGCACGTCTGACCTCTGATGAGCCAGATAGGGGAAGACAAAGATACCCTGATTCCTCAAGTAGGTCGCCACCATTGCCAGGCATTTGGTAAAGACTCTGGGGGCGTAGGTGAGGCCAAATGGCAGCACTCTGTACTGATAATGGTTGCCTCCCACAATGAACCTAAGGTACTTTCTGTGGTCTGGATGAATGAGGATGTGAGTGTACGCATCCTTTAGATCTAAAGAGCATAGCCAATCTCCCTGCTGGAGGTAGGGCAGAAGTGTTCCAAGAGTAAGCATCTTGAACTTTTCCTTCTCTAAGAACTTGAGATTTCTGAGGTCGAGAATAGGCCCGAGATCCCCTGTTCTCTTTGGTACTAGGAAGTACCTGGAGTAGAAACTGTGACCTTGTAGGTGGGGAGGCACAGGCTCCACCGCCTGGTCTCGTAACAGACCCTGGAGCTCCTGCAGGAGGAGGGCTGTATGGAGAGGAGGCCTTGGAGGCTCTCCTGGAAAATAGGGAGGAGGCAACTGATGAAAATGAAGCAGGTAGCCCTTGTGGACTATGCTTAAGACCCAGTGGTCCCCTGTAATGGGTGGCCACACAGGGCTAGGCGACCTCCTGTGCAGAGATGGGACAGCAGAGACGGAGAGGCTATGCCTTGGGAGTCAAAAACCCAACCCTGAGTGGGAGCTGGAGCCGAAGGCTTGGGGCCTTCTGCCTACGGGGCCCATGTCCCTGCCCCTTGGCCTGCTGACCCTGTGGGGGAGCGGGGGAGGCCTGGTAAGGTGGGAACTGTTTGTAGGCAGTCGCCTTCCTTGTGTAAAAGGACTTTTTACCCAAGCCCCCCTTCTTGTGTGAAGGGGCAGAAGTCTTTCGAAACAGCCTTGTCCTCGTGAGGTGCTCAGTCTCGAGCTCAGCAGCCTTCTCGGCCATGGGCTTGCCATAAAGGTTCTCACCTCGGCAAGGGACATCGACCAACTTGTCCTGAACCCATGGCTCGAGGTCCGATGACTGCAGTCATGCCTGGCGTTGAGCCATGATGCCGGCAGCCGCAACACGGGCCAAGGCCTCGAAGCCATCGTAGGCCGCTCGGGACATGAACTTAGAGCATTCCCGGATCCCCAAAGACAAAGACTTGAACCTCTGCAAAGGTTCCCCGGAGAGACCAGCAGAGAACCCGGCAAGCTCCTTTGCCAGGTCCCGCAAGTACATGCCCATGTACAGCTGGTAAGACTGGACACAGCAAGCAAGCATCGAGCCCTGGAAGCACTTTCTACCGAACGCATCCCGGTTCCGGGCCTCCCTACCAGGGGGCACCGTGGAGTGCATCTTCTGACTTTTCAGACGATGAATGGCTGATTCTACCACCATGGAATCGTGCGGTAGCTGCGCCTTTTGAAACCCAGGGCTCTTACGGAGTCGATAAATGGAAATGACCCGCTTGCTCAGAACCGGCGCTGAGGCCGGTGCCTCCCACATCCGGAAGAGGAGCCGTTCCAGCATCGGAGGAACCGGCACAGTAAAGGCCTCCTTCGGAGGAGAGCCATACTGGAGGGCCTCGAGCTCTCCGGCTCGAGGCTCTTCCTCGGGATCCGCTGGGATCGCCAAAGTAGTGGCCATATCCCGCACGAACTCCGAGAACCGGGTATCCTCCAGAGGGGACCTACTCCGGGGCTCAGACTGCGGTGAGTCCGACGGGACACACCGAGTCTTGAAGGTATCGGGAGACTCCTCATCCTTCGTCTCCCAGGCGGACTCATCCGAAGAGGAGTCGGGCACCGACCGCGCGGGGCCCGGCAGCACCCGCCCCGACGCCGAAGGCACCGGCGTTGATGCCCTCGGTCCCGACCGGGAGGTCGAGGGTGACCGCGACCGAGGACGATCTCGAGCCTTCATGGTCTCAAGTATCGGCTCGGTCTCCGGGGTCGACTTCGATGTCCCGGTGGTTGGGGCCGATGTGCCAGCGAGGCTGGCCATCAGCACCCGCTGCTGATCTATGAAGGCAGACAGTCTGCACTCCAAGGCTGTCAGCCTGAGACCCAGCTCAGGAGACTCAGCAGCTACCGACTCGGGCCCCGGCGGCTCCGGGCCCGACGTCGGCTCCCTGGGAGGAGAGTCCTCTAGGACAACAGGACTTACGTGTCCAGCAGACTCCGGCTCCACCCGAGGTACTTTTGACGGCTTCTCCTGTTCCACGGGCCCGGGACGGCGGTCGGGGGGTCCGAGACCTAGCCCTCGTGGAGCCAGGGACCTTCTCCGACGCCGCCCTCGCGAACCGCTTCTTCCTCTTTCGCTCCCACTCGGGGACCTCCTCTCCGAGGAACCCAGACGATGCTCAGGGTCAGACTCCCGAGACGTCGAGGCCTCAGACGAGGTCTGGGCCCGGCCGGAGGCCGAATCGGAGAAAAGCCTTTCCTTTTGGTGCTGACGACTTCGAAGTGCCTTAATGGACATTTTTCCACACGGTCCACAGATCTTAGGATCATTATCAGGACCGAGGCACCGAAGGCAGCAGTCGTGTGTGTCGGTGAGAGACAGTTTCTTACACCGATCACACTTCTTAAAACCACTGGAAGCCATCGGGGAAAAAAAAGAGTCCCCGCGAGGTCAAAGGACCGGCCTTCCAGGGAAAAGGAAAAAAAAGAGCGCAAACGCCAACCACAAAGGGCAAAAACCGAAAAAATAAGATCGGGCTCGATACTGGTGTACCGAACCCGGCGAGAAGGGGAACCGGCGTCGAACTGGAGAAAAAAACGCGAAGAAATCGCAAGGAATTGACGAAAAAAATCAAACTATTTTCTGGGTGAACTAGGACACACGTCCGATGGGCTCCACGGAAAAAGAGAGACTGAGCAAGATGGCATCTTTAGGCGGGAAGGGGACCGTGCATGCATGCAGTATTCCCAAAGGCTTTCATAGAAAGCTGGGGAAATGCTCCGCAGGGCCTCAATCGACGTCACCCATATGTGAGGACTGACTTCCTGCTAGGTCCTGGAGAATATTTCTTTACAGAAAGAGTAGTGGATCCGTGGAATAGTCTCCCAGTGGAGGTGGTAGAGATGAGGACAGTAACTGAATTCAAAAAAGCATGGGACAAACACAGAGGATCTCTAAAGGTAAAAAGGGGACTGTTGTAGCTGTTATGGAAGGACAGACTAGATAGGCCATGTGGTCTTTTTCTGTCGTCATATTTCTAAGTACTTTTGTCCACTAAAGAAGAGCAGGACCTTGGCGTGGTTGTGTCTGATGATCTTAAAGTAGCAAGAAAAGGTGACAGCAAAAGCTAGAAGGATGCTTGGGTGCATAGGGAGAGGAATGACTTTGCAGAAAAAAGGAGGTGATAGTGTCTCTCTATAAGTGTTTGGTGCAACCTCATTTGGAGTATAGTGTGCAATTCTGGAGACTGCACCTTCAAAAGGATATAAAAAGGATGGAATCAGTACAGAGGGTGGCTACTAAAATGGTCAGTGGTCTTCATTATAAAGCATATGAGGACAGATTTAAGGATCTTAATATGTACACCTTAAAGGAAAGGCGGGACAGAGGTGATATGATTGAGACATTTAAATACCTCCGTAGCATAAATGCACAGGATGAGAGCCTCTTTTGATTGAAAGCAAGCTCTGCTACGAGGAGACACGGGATGAAGGTGAAAGGTGATAGATTCAGGAGTGATATGCGGAAAGGTGAAATTAGGTCTTACCTGCTAATTGTCTTTCCTTGAGCTTTCTCCGGGCCAGTCCAGGGAATGTTAGGGTTGTCAATCCCCTTTAGCAGCTGAAGACTGAAGACTTCAAGTTTTCTTGAGAGGTGAAGCCACTCCCCCTTAGGTCAACCAGCCAGTCTTCTCCTGACAAAGCAGTCAACTAGTAAAGTATTGAAAACACAAGGTTAACTCGTTAAAAACTGATAATGCTCTATAGTCCCTCGGAACGAGGAAGCAAAAAAAAATAGTTCTTGTCCAGATGTGTTTATTGTTTTTTTTTTTGGCCAAATGATTATCTCACGCCTCTGAGAAAGAACCGTAGAAGCCCCAAGTTACCCCATCTACACGAAACAATTATCTGGATATCATTCTTGCGCTTCGGCAGAGGTACCCGAAATAGAAAGGCCCGGAGAAAGCTCAAGGAAAGACAATTAGCAGGTAAGACCTAATTTCACCTTCCTTATCGCTTCTCCGGGCCAGTCCAGGGAATGTTAGGGAAATACCAAAGCAGTACCTAAACTCGGGAGGGACCCGCAAGCCCCGCGATAAGAGCCGACGCCCCAACCTTCGCATCATCTCTGGCCTGAACATCCAACCGGTAATGCTTTGTAAACGTATGCAAGGAAGACCACGTTGCCGCTCTACAGATATCCACTGGAGGAACAAAAGCAAACTCCGCCCAGGAAGTCGCTTGAGCCTGAGTGGAATGAGCTTTCAGACCAACTGGCAGAGATCGCCCTCTGGCATCGTAAGCTGCTACAATAGCGCTCCGCACCCAACGAGCAATCGTGGACTTTGACGCCGCCTGACCTTTCTTGGACCCGGCATACTGGACAAACAACCTGTCTGTCTTTCTAAAAGGCCTAGAGATCTTAAGGTACGCCTTTAAAACACGTCCAAGATCCAACTTTCGAAGAGCACGGGCCATCGGAGAATCCGACAGATCCGAAAAAATGGGTAAGGCCACCGATTAACATGAAAAGCGGACAGGACCTTGGGCAGAAAAGAAGGCACCGTCCGTAGTAACACTCGCTCAGGTAGAAACTGAAGATAAGGTTCCCGACAAGACAAGGCCTGTAAATCCGAAATTCGTCTCGCTGAGCATAAGGCGACCAGAAATGCTGTCTTCCAGGAACACTCCCGCACAGACCGCGAGGAAACCGACGCCAAGGGCGAACGGGAGAACGCCTCCAAAACGACATTTAAATCCCACAGAGGCACTATTTGACGTACTGGGGGACGGAGTATTCTAGCCGCCCGAAAAAAGTGTTGCACATCCGGGTGTGCCGAAAGACGGCGATTCTGCACTGACCCCCTAAAACACGCCAGCGCTGCCAAATGAACCTTAAGGGTACTGAGAGCCAAACCTTTATCCAACCCCTCCTGGAGAAATAAAAGTAATTGCGGTAAGGTAGACGACGAGGAAGAAAGTTGCGCCTTCCACACCAATCCTCGAATAGCCGCCATACCCGAACATACGCAAGGGAAGTCCCTGGTCTTCTAGACTGAAGTAAGGTGGCCACGATGGAATTCGCGTAACCTCTGTGCTTCAAGCGAGTCCTCTCAAGAGCCAAGCCGTAAGCAAGAAGCGATCCACCTGCGGCATGAGCACCGGTCCTTGACTTAACAGATTGATCCGGACCGGAAGACGCCAAGGCGAAGCTATCAAGAGCCGAATCAGATCGGCATACCAAGGACATCGAGGCCAATCCGGCGCAATTAGAATCACAGTACCGCGGTGTCCCGCTATTCGTTGAATAATTCGACTCAACATCGGCCAAGGCTGGAAAACGTATAAGAGAGTCCACCGGCCATGGCTGAACTAGAGCATCTAGACCAGCGATGGCGAACCTATGGCACGCGAAGGCCTTGCAGCTGGCACGCGGGAAGGTCCGCAATTAAGATATGCGGCGTGGCGGGAGGTGAGTGTTCTGGTGTCCAGGGCCGGCCCGTCCATTGAGCAAGAATGTTTTTTGCACAAGGCCCCGCGTTTCAGGGGGCCCCGCGCAAAGAACATTCTGCTTTCCTCAAAATTACATTAAAAAAAAAAGCTGGCTCTCTGGCTGCTGCCGCTGTCGCCGCGGCAGAATGCAGTGTCCCGCGGGGCCCCCTCTGCGCCGGCTGAGCCCTCTGCCCGGCTTTCAGATTCGCGAAGGGAGAGTGTCTCTCCCTCGCGTCTCTGTTAAGCCCGCAGGGGCTAATGGGAAATTTCCCATCAGCCCCTTTAGACGTGAGGGGTTGATGGGAAATTTCCCATTAGCCCCTGCGGGCTTAACAGAGACGCGAGGGAGAGACACTCTCCCTTCGCGAATCTGAAAGCCGGGCAGAGGGCTCAGCCGGCGCAGAGGGGGCCCCGCGGGACACTGCATTCTGCTGCGGCGGCAGCGGCAGCAGCCAGAGAGCCAGCTTTTTTTTTTAGACTGCTACTGGGCTGGGGCTGGGGGGCTGATATGACTGCTAATGGGCTGGGGCTGGGGGGATGTTAGGACTGCTAATGGGCTGGGGCTGGGGGGGGCTGTTAGGACTAATGGGCTGGGGCGGGGGGGCTGTTAGGACTGCTAATGGGCTGGGGGGGCTGTTAGGACTGCTAATGGGCTGGGGGGGTTAGGACTAATGGGCTAGGGGGGGGGTGGGTTAGGAATGCTAATGGGCTGGGGGGGTGGGTTAGGACCGATAATGGGCTAGGGGGGGGGGGGGGGGGGTTAGGACCGCTAATGGACTGGGGGGGTGGGTTAGGACCGCTAATGGGGTTTGGGGGGGGGTTAGGATGCTAATGGGCTGGGGGGGTTGTTAGGACTGGTAATGGGCTGGGGGGGTTAGGACTGGTAATGGGCTGTGGACTGATGGGGGCTGTCTGGAAATGGGGTGATGGGGGGGTTAGAACTGATAATGGGCTATGGGGGGTTGTTAGGACTGCTAATGGGCTGGGGGGGGTTAGGACTGGTAATGGGCTGTGGACTGATGGGGGCTGTCTGGAAATGGGGTGATAGAACTGCTAATGGGCTATGGGGGGTGGTTAGGACTGATAATGGGCTATGGGGGGGGGCTAGGACAGGAAATGGGCTGATGGGGAGGGGTTAGGACTTGAGGTGGGCTGATGTGGTTAGGACTGGTAATGGGCTGTGGGCTGATGGGGGGGGGTTAGGACTGGCAATGGGCTGATGGGGTTAAGACTGGCAATGGGCTGATGGGGTTAAGACTGGAAGTGGGCTGATGGGGGTGTTAGGACTGGTAATGGGTTATGGGGGGGGCTTAAACTGAAAATGGGGTGATGGGGGGGTTAGGACTGAAAGTGGCTTGATGGGGGGCTAGGACTGGTAATGGGTTGGGGGGTTGCTATGACTGGAAATGGGCTGAGTGGAAGGGGAGGCTTGAATTGCAAATAGCTGATGGGGAGGGAGCTTGGAATGGAAATGGGCTGTGAGGGAAGGGAGCTAGGACTGAAAATGGGCTGATGGAGCAGCTAGGATAGGACTGGAAATGGGCTGTTGGGGGGAGCTAAGATTGGAAATGGGCTGTGGTGGGGGCTTGAATTGAAATGGACTCATGGAGGGGCTAGAACTGAAAGTAGGCTCATGGGGGGGGCTTGGACTGGAATTGGACTGAGTGGAGGGGAGCTATGATTTGACATGGGCTGATGATGGGGCTAGGAAATGACTAGAAGTGGGCTGATGGGGGGCTAGGATTGGAAATGAGCTGATGAAGGGACTCAGACTGAAAATGGATGGGGGAGCTAGGACTGGAAATGGGTTGATGGTGGGCTAGGACGGGAAATGGGCTGATGCAGGGACTAGAAGGGAATGGATGCTGGGTGAGACTGGAACTAGAAGGGAGCTGATGTTGGGGGAGGATTAGAATGGTATGGGGCTGGGAGAGTAAAATGGAGAGGGGAAAAATATTTTGTGTGGGAGGGATGAAAAATCTACAATTGGCCTGGTATTTGGAGAGTAAGTGGGGATTGAGGATGGAGGGGTAAAATTTGTGTGGATGAAATAGGAATGAGGAAAGAGCAAAAGGAGAAAGATTAGTATGTTAAAGCAGATGTAGAGAGAGAGAATGGAAAAAACACTAGAAGAGAGAACAAATGGACAGCAGACGATGGACAGCAGAAAACATGAAGAAACCAGAAGAAAGTGGCTGGAGCAATTGCAACTGAAAAAAAATGCACAAAAGGTAGAAATATCTCTTTATTTTGAATTTATTAACTGGAATATGAAACCTCTGGGAAATGTGCATCATTAACGTCTGTGCTTTGTTTGGTACAAGAGGAAATTAATTTATAGTTTTATTTCTACAGTGTTGTTGTACATTCCAAGTTTGGCTTTTGGGGTTCCCAGTTTAATTATTGCCTTCCTGTTTCTAAATTGAATGAAATAATTAAAACATTATAAATTGCCAATAAATTGAAATGAAAACCAAAGGATTGTGAATCAAATTGATTCTCTGACAATACAAAGATTCCAACCTTTACAAATGATGTTACATAGTTCAGGCAACTTTATAAAGAGTTTTTAGATACTAAAATCTTGTTAAGGTTTAATTGATGTGCTGGCACTTTGAGGAAATTCTTTGGTTTTGTGCGGCAGTTTGGGCACTCGGGCTCAAAAAGGTTAGCCATCACTGATCTAGACCCTCTGACATGTGCTCCCTGCGTCTGCTGAAAAAACGGTTCGCTTTGGCATTGCTGAAAGTAGCCATGAGATCCATAATTGGTTGCCCCCAACGCAATGTCAGCTCGTGAAAAACTGCTACGTTCAGTTCCCAGTCTCCGGGATCGAGCACATTGCGACTGAGATAATCAGCCTGCACGTTGTCTTTGCCAGCCACGTGCGCCGCCGACAACGCTAGGAGACGGCTCTCCGCCCAAGACATCAACTCCTGACAATCGGTGAGCAGCGAGAGACTCTTGGTCCCCCCCTGCCGATTGATATAGGCAACCGTCACTGCGTTGTCGGAAAAAATCCAGACAGCAGTCCCTTTGAGTAAGCTCTCGAAGCTCTGAAGGGTGAGGCAAGCTGCGCGAAGCTCCAGCCTGTTGATCGACCACGAGATCTCCTCCGCGGACCAACACCCCTGAGTGATTTGCGACCGACAATGAGCTCCCCAGCCTGCAAGACTTGCGTCCGTGGTGACTAACACCCATGACAGTTCCTGCAAAGGAATCCCTGCTCGCAGATGTGCAGGGTCTAACCACCACTCTAGACTTTGCCGCACTAGCTCTGGACAGACCAGTCGCTGGGAGAGAGGGTGAAGCTGCGGCGACCATCGGGAAAGCAACGCTTGCTGTAAGGGTCGCATGTGAGCCTTGGCCCACGGAACCAGATCCAAGGCCGCCGCCATGGATCCCAAGAGCTGTAAATACGTCCACACCGACAGAGCCGACACTTGCAAAAACGCTTGCACCTGCTGCAAAATCTTGTTTACCCTGACTTCGGGCAAAAAGACCGCCCCTCGAGCCGTGTCGAAGAAGGCCCCGAGATAAGTCAATTGTTGCACCGGCTGCAAGTGACTTTTGGTCTGATTTATGACCCAACCGAGTTGCTCCAGAAGCTGAACTACTTGAGCCATCACCGTCACGGAGGCCACGTGAAAATCGGCCCTGATTAGCCAATCGTCGAGATACGGATGAACATGGATTCCTTCCTTCCGCAGCGCTGCTGCAACCACCACCATCAGTTTCGTGAAAGTCCGCGGAGCCGTGGCGAGACCGAACGGCAACGCTCGAAACTGGAAATGACCCATAGGAAGGGCAAACCGCAAAAATTGCTGATGAGACGGTCTGATGGGAATGTGAAGATACGCTTCCGTGAGATCTATGGACGAGAGAAACTCTCCCGGCCGCACCGCCCGAATCACGGCACGCAACATCTCCATGCGAAAATGAGGCACCCGCAAGGCGTGGTTTACGCTCCTGAGATCCAGCACCGGACGAAAAGAACCTTCCTTCTTGGGAACCATGAAATAGATCGAGTATCGACCGCAGCCGTATTGGTCTCGAGGCACCGGAACTATCGCCTGGAGATGCAAGAGGCGAGAAAGAGTGTCGGAGATTGCCTGTGACTTCAGAACCTGCGCACAGGGAGACATCATAAAGGCGTGCGACAAAGGGCAAGCGAAGTCCAGCGCATACCCCTTCCGGACGACCTCCAATACCCATTTGTCTGCGGTGATCGCGGTCCAGGCTGGAAGAAAGTCCTGCAGGCGCCCTCCCACAGGAACCGGCGCCTGGACCAGCAAACCTTCATTGCGGCTTTTTAGCCGAGGGCTGAGGAGCAGTGAAGTAGGACCTGCCGTAACCTCTTGCTCCTCGAAAGGACTGTCCGCGAAACCCTGCAAGGCCTCTAGAATAGGGAGCAAAGTGCGCTCCCCGGAATCTGCGGGAGTCCCGACTGGAGCCTCGGAGACCCCCAGCTCCTCTAACCGGCTTGGGCCTATCCTCTGGCAAACGCCCTCCTTTAGAGTCTCTGAGATCCTTAACAATCTTCTCTAATGCTTCTCCAAAAAGTAATTTCCCCTTATAGGGCAATTTACTAAGACGCAACTTGGAGGAAACATCCGCTGACCAGTTACGCAACCACAGAAAACGCCTAGCAGCGACCAGCGACGCCATGGTCTTGGCGGCAATCCGCAGCAAATCATAGAAGGCGTCTGCCATATAAGCCGCTGCCGACTCCAACTTCGCACCTTCTGCACTATTTGCAGAAGCGGCATCCATCGAAGTGTCTCCTTGAAGCTACCGAATGGACGCTCGAGATACATATGCTCCACAAACGGCAGCCTGCAGCGCCAAAGCGCTAGAATCAAATGCCTGCTTGAGCAGAATTTCCAATTTCCGATCTTGGAGGTCTTTAAGCGCTGCCGCACCCTCCACAGGGATGGTAGTCTTTTTGGTCACTGCCGACACTATAGAATCCACCTTCGGCATGCGTAATAAGTCCTTCTCCTCCTGCGGGATGGGGTAAAGGCGAGCCAAGGCACGGCTACCACAAAGAGTAGCCTCCGGACACTCCCACTCAGACTCAATCATCTGTTTGATAACGCGGTGCACCGGAAAACAGCGCTGTTCCGCCTTAAAGCTCTGTAACAATGGATCCTCCAAAGGTTCCTGAGACGCTGAAAGCAGAAGGAGGTGCAATGCTGATAAGGACTGTGAAATGAGAGCTGCAAGCTCTTCCTTGCGAAAAACCCGAAATATATTGGGATCCTCGCCGGGTGCAATTTCACCCTCTTCCAGCTCCTCTGGACCTAGGTCCAAGCCTGCCTCTGAAAGAAGCTCTGCATCCCCCTGACCCAGGGGTTCAGAGACCCTAGAAACAAAGGGATCCAATGGGTCCTGCATGAGCTCTTTCGGCAGAGAAGGACCCTCTCCCGGGTCCTCTGGCACTGGAACAACCAGCGGTACTGTGAAGGAGTCTGGAAGCGGCACTACAGGAGTAGGCTGAGAGGATCTCAGCAAAAACGCCTTGTGCATAGCCAGAATAAATTTTGGAGAAAAAAACGTCGCAATCCCTTCCTGAGCTTCAGACAAGGGCCGCGGAGGCTTAACCCGCTCAGAAACGTCCTTACTGGACTTAGCCTTTCTTTTTCCAGGCCGGTGCTGATCCGCGGGCGAAATGGTCGGCGCGCATAAAATGGCCGCTTTTCCCGCGGGTAAAGACAGCCTCTCTGCCTCCGATGCAAGCTTCTCCTCCATCGAACTTGCTCACACTACTGACCCTCTATTGGGGAAAAAATGCTTGCTTGCCGCGGTACAGTGCAGAGAAGTTAGACAGCCGCCCGCACACAGCCCGATGCTAGAAAAACGCCGCCGCACCGCTACACACACTCCCCCGAACAGACTCACCTGACCGGGCAGGAGAACGCGGTAGTGCCGAGACTGCGTCCCGCTGCTAGCGGGATGTGCACAAGTGCGGCATTCACTGAGGCAGAGGAAACTACTGGAGCTCCCAGGTTCAATCTGCCTAAAGAGAGATGGAGGCGGACAAAAAGGTAGGCCCTACCTTAGACCGCTAAACAGCACCAATTACTCGACGTCTCTAATGTCCCATTAACAATACAGGGAACGAAAAGGGGTTCTCAGGACCATAGAAGAAAATCAGCCCTGCTAGAGCCAACTTGTACTCCAATAAAGAAAAATAAAAACAAGAACCAGTTTTCTCATGAGGGAGAGACACAGAATCGATCCTCTTCAGCTGCTGAGGACTGAAAGACTGGCTGGTTGACCTAAGGGGGAGTGGCTTCACCTCTCAAGAAAACTTGACGTCTTCAGTCCTCAGCTGCTAAAGGGGATTGACAACCCTAACATTCCCTGGATTGGCCCGGAGAAGCGATAAGGAATACTTCTTTATGGAAAGAGTGGAGGATCTGTGGAATAGTCTTCCAGTGGACGTGGTAGAGACGAGGACAGTATCTGAATTCAAAAAAGCATGGGACAAACACAGAGGATCTCTAAAGGAAAAATGGGGACTGTTGTAGTTGTTGATATGGAAGGACAGACTAGATAGGCCATGTGGTATTTTTCTGTCGTCGTTTTTCTATGTTTCTATTGTCAAGTGATAGTCTCTAAGGTAGATGGGAAGGCAAAAAGAAGGGCACAGAAGAAAGTGTTTTATCTGCGGAGTCAGGATAAGGTCCGTTGGAATCCACAGAAAAACAAAGATTGAAGAGAATCCTCTGGAAAGGTGGGAAGGATGCTCCTAAAGGCTACCTATTGGAAGCTGGGGAGTGTTCCCACACAGACTCTGTTGGAGGATGTCACCCCATATAAGACTGCATTCTTGCTTGTTCCTGGAGATTCTGATGCTACTAAAGACAAACCTACCTTTGGTTTCCTCAATTGCCATGTGACTGGGAGGGCTGAGTGCAGTGCAATACAATGCAATGCCACACGTTTTGCTGTACATTTGTCACTTATCACTCTGTTTATGCCTAGTCTCTTGCTGGGTTGCTTTTTAAATCACTATTTTGTTAGTCCCAGAGAGAAAAACAAACAGGCATAAGGTAGATTTGCATGCATTACCTTCTACGCAAATCCACCTTATGCATAGCCATTGTTGATATCCTAAAATCCTGACTGGATAAGTATGTCCAAAGGACTGGATTAAGAACCATAGCTTTAAGGTGTATTCCATCTGGTCCTAGTGATTAGTTATACTTAAGCTTGTTAATTTGTTCTATTACATCTTCCCTATGTATTGTGTTTTAACACCTGCATGGTACGTGAGAGGAACAGACTGGCCTCTTGAGGTGTGCTTGCTCTTATGAGCCAGTCGTCTAAGTAAGGGAAGACACATATCCCTAGAGTCCTTAGAAATGCAGCTACTATCGCCATGCATTTTGTGAAGACTCCAGTGGCAGAGGCAGAACTCTGTATTGATAGTGTCTTCCTTGAAAAATGAAGTGCAGGAACTTTGTGTTCTGGATAGATAAGAATATGAGTGTATTCTTCCTTTATATTTAGAGAACAGAGCCAGTTCTGACTGCAGATAGGGAAGAAGGGTCCCCAGGGAGACCATCTTGAAATTCTCCTGTAGGAGATACTTGTTTAGGTCCCCCTGTTTTCTTTGGAATAAGAAAGTAGGAATAATAGAAGTCCATTCCCTGCTGGAATGTTGTAACCTCCTCTATTGCGCCCTCCAGTAGAAGGTAGGTGACCTCTTGTAGTAACAGAGCAGTGAGAGGGGGCTGAGAATGGAACTCTCTTGATGAAGTTGGGGGAGGGGGGGGGGGTAGGCTTCGTAGATGAAGTCTGTATCGCTCCCATACTATTGTTAATGTCCACTGATGAGATGCCATCTGTGGGCATAATGGCAGAGTCTGCTGGGAATGTGGATAGGGTCGGGATTCTCCAGAGGCAGGACAGCTAAGTTCTCTGGAAAGGAGTCAAAAACCAGGAGCAGCCTGAGTCTGTTGAGGTGGCTGAGACTTGGGAGTCTGAGCCTTCTTTTGCTGTTTTGGAGGATGTTGTCCCTTCTGAGGAGCATGATGCTGACATTGAACAGCAGGGGTATAAGAAGGATAATACTTTTTACTGAAGGCAGCTTTCTTTGCTTCTTTCTTCTTAGCTGGTTTGGCAGTAGATCTAGAGAGCCTATTTAGAGTAGTGTTCTCAGACTCCAATTGAGAGGCCTTGTCTTGCCAATCCTTGCCAAAAAAAGGTTTTCACCAGTGCAAGGAATATAACCCAGCTTATCTTGAACCCATTCTTCAAGATCCGATGCTTGGAGCCAAGCAATCCTGCGTGCACCGATGCAGATGGATGACGGTCTACAGATGCATTCAAAAGTTGCTCTATTAACAAATTTTGAGACATTCTGAGCATGCTTTACAAGGGTGAGATAATCTGCCCTCTTGTCATCAGGAAGAAGAGGAGCCATCAACTCCAAATCTTTAGCCACCTTGTTGAGGAACATACCCATATAGAGTATGTAGGAACTAATTCTGGCCAATAGCATGGAGGCTTGAAAGCAACGGCGACTGAAAGTGTCAAGAGTTCTCAATTCCCTACCCGTAGGGTTTGAGGAATGTGTTTTCATGCTCTTGATTCAACACATTGCCGATTCCACTACCATGGAATGGTGCGGCAATTGTGTCTTTTGAAAATCAGGACACTCCGGTACATGGTATTGAGCTGGCGGGTATGGGGAGAAATAGTCAGAGGTGTCTCCCACATAGGAAGCATGAGGTCCTGAAGTGTCCAATAAATAGGGAGCGTAGTTGCCTCTTTTGGACAGTCTGGTTTTGAAGAATTTCCAATTCTTTAGCCCTAGGCTCTTTCTCTGATGTTACTGTTATGGACAGGCCCCTAGCAACATTGCAAATAAAGTCTTGGAAAGACATGCCCTCTGGTGGGGACATGTGGCATTGTGGAGATGGAGACAGGTCCTCTGGGAGAGAGTGCATGTCTCTAGTATCAGCCGATTCATCTTCCGAGGAATTGGAATCAGAAGACTCAAAGTATCGTTGGGCAGGGTGGTTCCACTCCGTACGAACTTGGTACCTGGAATCTGTGTAGTCGGAATTTCAGTACCAGAAATGGATTCAAGGGTCGGTATGGGCAGTAGGTGTGGAAAGCAGCAAGTCGATGCAGCCTGTATCGGTACGGACACCTGCGGAACAGACTGTAAGGGTTTCACTGGAATCAAGGCCGCCAGTAAGGCTGCTAAGATCCGCTCGATGGCAAGGATAGGAGCTTGCCGATGCTTGGGTATTGGTACCAGAATTATGGGCCACAATCCCTGAGCATGGTACCAGGAGATCTCCAGAGGTGGAAGCCTCGGGAGCATCCTGGGACCCCACTAAGGCTTTGGAGGGAAGGTCCTCCCGCCGGGGCTGTTTGGCCAGAGTGCTCCCCTCTAGGGAAATGTCTGAGGCATCTCAATGCTTAGGAGAAGATCTACCCTTAGGGGGGCCTGCCAGACTTCGATGAAGACTTAGGTTTCAATACCCGATATCCTTGGGAGGAAGATGAAGCTCTCAATGACGTCTTTGCTAAAGAGACGGCATAGGAGGCGAAGAGGGTGCCCAGCTTTGCAGCTCGATTCTGTAGGCCTCCCTTTGTCATCTTTCTGCAGAGAGGACATTCTGATAGCCTAGGCCTAAGATGGCGTTGATTTGCCTGAAGAAAGGAAAACTTTCTTCACAGTTTGTTTTTTTAAGAGAAGAAAGCAGGTATCGATGGAGGTTGGTACCAGCATCGATGGGAGGGCAGACATGAACCACAAAAATATGAAAAACAGGAATTTTCTGTGGTGACAGGATTTGCTTTATGTCAGCTCTGTGGAAAACAAAGAACTGAGGAGGGAGAGTTGGAAAGGCAGGAAGGCAGCTAAGCAGGCATAGTGGGATGCGCCCAAAGGCTTTCCCATTGGACGCTGGGGAGCGTTCCCGCACAAGCTCCATATGTGGAGACTACATTCCTGCTTGTTCCTGGAGATAATATATAACATACTTAAAAGTAAACACCACAAACACCACCCTCAATGAAAGTTTCTGGTGATGGTGTTGCCCTGATAGCCTCCTCAGTAAAGACTACAAGCAAAGTTTTTTTACTTTTGTCTGCTATGGCCTTTTCTTCTCTGAGCATCCCTTTTACTCTTCGGTGATTCAGTGTCTTCTTGCTATGACTACTGTTAAAAAGTTTTGCATTTTTTCTCTCTGGCAAGGTGATATTTAAAATTTCTTTTGTCCAGCCATTCTGAAGCTTTATATCTAGCTTGCTGGTGCTTATGCACTTTCCTATTTTCTTCATTGGGTTGGCTTTCCATTTTTTTACCACCACTTTTTTGATTTAAGCTTTAATAGTCTCTTTCATCTCATGATTTAGCCATGCCAGTTGTCTTTTGGTCTTCTTTCTATTTTTATTAACATATCGAGTCTGATCTTGCACAATGTTGTTTTTAAACTGCACATACTGATAGTAAAAACTACCTTAAGGAGATCCAGTCTTTTCATGGTGTAAACCAGTGTTGCACCGACTACACTTTCCTCATTGCACCACAATTTTTTATTCATTTCTGTGTTCATTAAATGTCCATATATAAGAGACTTCATCATCAAAAATCAAAAACTCCTATCTGCATACATATAGCAAAAATTCAAACAATAAAATACACAAAGACACTGAACTAACCCCCTAACAGAAAAATCTTTTAAGAATTCAATCTGGCTGGTGGTTTCACCCTACTCAGAGCTTTATTAGGGTTATTCTAGAGGGAAACATTATCATAAATATACATGCATCTAGCACATGCATATTGAACTTAAACCAAGACATCACTGGTCATCCAATAAACTGCATACATGAACTGTATTTTTAACTTTTTGATTTAAGACAGCAGAACCACTCAGTTTCTGAATTGAGTTCCTTTAGGGGGCTAAAGTATTCTACTTATAAATATATTTTTGTTCACGTCGAACTAATATATGTGATATGTCTCCGCACACATTAGATGGTAGGGTTTTCTTATTAGCTGCAATGTGAACTGCCAACTAATAGCTGTTGCTGTGGGCAGGGCTAAATTAAAACATTGGCAAATTACAAATGTTTGGTTCTAATTATTTAGGTGGATCTTTGAGATGTGCTCATTACTCAAAGGTAGGGTTTAAAAGACTTTTGCATTAATTTCCAGAAGGATCACTAATATGCCTGGACATTTTTCTGAGTTTTTTAACCTCTATTTGCAGTTCTCTACAGCAGCAGCAGCAGCAGAGACTGTGGGTAGGGTCCGGTCAATGGGAAGACTGCTCTAGTCACAGGTAGGAAAGAAGTGAGCTGAAGCAAGTTCCTGTGCTGGCGTAGTGAAATTTTTGCATGTGCTGGTGGAGTTTGGGGAGGTAGAAGTACAACACTCCTCCCCAACAAAAAAAATGCCCCAATCCATTTCTATGGGAGAAGCAGTTGCAATAGCTGCAGCACACCTTCATTGATTCACTATCTTCACCTCTCCCAATCACTGACACATAGAAAGCTGATGTACACACACATGCAAAACATGCATATAAAAAAGCACACACACATACTTACACAGCAATTGATAAACACACATACAAAACAAAAACAAGCCCACATTGAGGCAACACAAATAGATATTGGAACACACATCCATACATATAGACAGCTGCAGGCACACACAGAAGGGTCAGAAAGAATTCCATGAGCCATATTTCTACATGCTTTCTCATGCAATAACACTTAATGTTCAACAGTTTTCAGTTGACAGGATTTTTTTTTGTTTTAAATATAGCAGAAAATTTGATAAATCAAATTTTCCTCCTCCTAGCTTTTTCACAATACAAGGCTAAGCCGGCGACTATTGCAGGCATCTAATGAGATCATAGTTTTAAAATTTTCTTGAAAAACAGAAATAATTTTGTTTCAAAAAAATACTAATACGTTTCAGAGTTTGAAACAAGTGACAATTTAGACCAAATGCTCATTTGTATACTTGCCATTTTTCCAAACTAGGCTGTATTAAAGCCCAACCATACAGTGAACTCCCTCTTCCACATAAGTATGGACTTGGGAGAGACTGGCTATATATCACATACTTCTAACGATGTACAATCGAGCTGTGGAATTTGGATTTCAAGAACATTTGGACAAGTTTCTGGAGAAAGTGTAGTTACTCACAGGGGCGGCCCAAGGGGGGTGCGGGGCCATGTGCGGAGACTTGGTGCGGGGCCTCATTTGCATAAGTGGTCTTATTTGCATAAATATTTGCATAATGTTACCATACACTAACTTTTAGTAAACATGTCTCTTAATGAGTGTATGGATAAAGAAAGACTAAAAGATTTCTACATTACTATAATCCAGTGCCAATCGCCAGGCACATTAGGAACTACCACAAACGCTGCCCATTTAGAACCCATAGCAAACCCGCCGTATCCTGACAGCATTACCAGGACTCACAAAGCACCATACCCTACCTATCAAAAGGCAACACTGCAAATATTAAACCAATACATTTCAGAGAATACTGGGGAAAGAGAACAAGTGGCAATGTCAAATAGGAATTACATAAACAGAATACCTCAGCTCAGTTACACATGCAGAACATAGACCATCACCAAACAAGGAATCACAATTTAGAAACAGGAAGACAATAATTAAACTGGGAACCCCAAAAGCCAAACTTGGAATGTACAACAACACTGTAGAAATAAAACTATAAATTAATTTCCTCTTGTACTAAACAAAGAGCAGACGTCAATGATGCACATCTCCCTTCGCGTATCTGAAAGCTGGCGCAGAGGGGCTCAGCTGAGCAGGGAGAGCTCAGCCGGGCAGAGGGGGCCCCGCAGGACACTCCATTCTGCCGCGGCGGCAGCAGCCAGCTTTTTTTTTTTTTTTTAATTTAAATTTTTAAAAAAGCAGAATGTTCTTTGTGCAGGGCCCCCTGAAATGCGGGGCCCTGTGCAAAAAACATTCTTGCTCAATAGACGGGCTGGCCCTGGTTACTCACCTGTAACAGGTGTTCTCCAGGAACAGCAGGAATCTGTCCTCACCTATGGGTGACATCACCAACTGAGCCTACGTGGGAAACGTTCCCCAGCTTTTAAAGAAAGCCTTTGGGAGGTCAACTACACATGCATGCCCATCTTCCCACCCAAAGGAGCCATCTTACTTAGTATGATGACATAGCTTAATAAAGTTTAAAAAAAGAAAAAAACTCCACGGGTAGGAGGGAAGGTAGCGAGGACTGCTTCTGGCTGTTCCAGAGAACACCTGCTACAGGTGAATAACTATGCTTTTTCCAGGACCAAGAAGTCAGTCCTCACATATAAAAGACTCCCAAGCTACAGGCTACCAAAAAAACTTGTAAGCAGCCTCACGGAAACTGGGAAGGACAGTGGAAAAATGCTGAACAGTTCTGAGAGTCAGCATTGAGCAGAGGCCTCAACATCAGTTCGACTCTACGGTAGCGTGGACAAACAGAAGGGCCAGAGGAAAGGGGTTGCATCAATGCCCAAAGAAGTGCCAGAGTACTGCTTGGCCAAAGTTGCCGTCACGCCGGGAATCCGCATCTAGGCAATAGTGTGCTGTAAAAGCATGGACAGACAACCATGTAGCAGCCCCACAAATCTCTACTGCGGAGACTGAGCAAAGGTCAGCTACAGAAGTTGCCATAGCTTGGACAGTGTGTACCATGACATGGCAGTCCAAGCTGAGCCCATCCTGGGCATAAGCAAAGGAAATGCAGTCCACCAGGGTGCTTTTGGAGACGGCGACACCCAGTTGGTTGGGGTCAAAAGAGACAAAGAGCTGGGGGAGTGGCAGTGTGCTTTAGTGCATTCCAGATAGAAAGCCAGTGCTCTCCTACAATCTAAAGTGTGTACGGAGGCCTCAGCCCTGTTGGTGCGAGGCTTCAAAAAAAAAAAAAAAAAAAAGTGGGCAAGACCATCAACTGGCTGAAGTGAAACGTGGAAACCATCTTAGGAAGAAATGGGATAAGTGCAGAGGACCACACTATTCTTGTGAAATCTGGTATACAGTGGATGTGCTACCAGCGCTTGTAACTCACTGACTCTGCATGCCGAAGTAAGTGCTACCAAAAAAATAACCTTTTAGGTAAGACATTTGAGAGGGCAGGAGGCAAGCGTCTCGAAGGGTGCAGTGAACAGCTGGCCAAGGACAACATCCAGGTTCTATGCAACCAGTGGCTGCCGGAGCAGGGGATGGGACAGCAAAAGACCCCTCATAAACCATCTGAGAGGATGGACAGAAAATCAGCTACTGGATGGTGGTAAGCTGCCAGGGCACTGAGGTGCACTCTGACAGAGTTAGATTTCAATCCAGCGTTAGACAGATGGAGCAAATAGAGTACCATCTCCACAGAGCAACAGCAGGGGTCTAAAGCCCTGTCTACACACCAGTGAAAATCTGAGCCACTTAAAAGCATGGGCACGTTCGGTGGAGTTCTTGTGGGATGCAAGAAGAAAATTTTTAACATCTGTCGGTAAGTTGAAGTTTGCAAGAGCTATCCACTCAGCATCCAAGCCGTGAGTGATAGGGATTTGAAGATGGGATGGAGGAGGATCCCCTCCTCTTGAGTTAGCAGATCTGGGGCATAGCCGAGGAATCAGCAGCCTCCAGGAGAGTTGAAGCAGCAGGGGAAACCAGGGCTGTCTGGGCCAACGTGGTGCTAAGAGTATCATGGTGACTCTGTCCGCCTGCAGTTTGAAGAGGGTCTAGGCCACTAATGGAGTCAGTGGTTAGGCACAGAGAAGGCAGTCGCTCCAATCCAGAAGGCAGGCATCAGAGGCTATCCAATTGCTGCAGGGGACCCCGGAGCAAATCTGCAGCAGCTTGGCATTGAGAGGAGTGGCGAAAAGGTCCATACATGGGGTGCCCCACATCTCAAAGATGTGGTCAGCTACCCAGGTGTTGAGAGACCACTCGTGCAGGTGGAGAACCTGCTGAGTCAATCTGCTAGGGCACTGAGCTCTCCCAGTAGGTAAATCGCCCGGAGGAGCATGTTGTGCATGGAAGCAAACTTTCAGAGATGGACTGCTTCCCAGCAGAGGAGATATTTATTTATTTTATTTATTTAACATCTTTTATATACCGCGCTATTTGTTTTCAGTGCGGTTTACAAGTAACAGAACTGCACAATCAGAAAACACTGGTGTGCTTACATTATAACAGGTAACTTAAACTTGGAAAAGGGGTAATAAAACTATAACTATGTACACACAGTAAAACTATATGATATGAGCCCGTGCCGCCTTGTTTGATACTGTAGAACATAGCCATCTGGTTGTCCATTTGTATAACAACCTCCTGATTGGAGAGTTGTTGCCAAAACACTCATAGGGCATTGGCAATGGCTTGGAGCCTGAGGAAATTGATTTGATGTAGGCTCTCCACAGTCATCCACAGACCCTGTGTGCGCAGGCCATCCAAGTATGTGCCCCATCCAGCTTGGAGGCATCTGCCATCAGCACTCTCTGATGTGGCAGGGCCCGGACAGGAAGGCCTGCAAGCAAGTGCTGTTGATCCTGCCACCAGGAAAGGGATTCCTTGAGCGATGGAGTTACCATGATGCTGTCAGCGATGGATGGTCGCCTGATGCCACTGTGTCTGACGCATGTGAAGGCGGGCCAAGGAGTTGACATGGACAATGGAGGCCAAGTAACCCAGGAGGCATAGCATTTGTTGAGCTGTGACCAACAAGCAACTTTGGACCTCATGCATCAGGTCAGCTAAGCTCTGGGCCCGGGTTGTTGGGAGGTGTGAGCCAAAAAAGAGTTGAGGAGAGCTCCAATGAATTTGAGGCACCGGGAGGGCTGAAGGTGGGACTTTGGGTAGTTGATGACAAACCCCAGCTGTTACAGTGCTTGAATGGTGTAGGTCATGGATTGCTGGACCTCTTCCAGCATTGCATTCCCTATGAGTCAGTCATCCCGAAAAGTGAAAACAAAGATGTCCTGGGTCCAAAGGAAGGTGGTGACGACCCTCAAGCATTTTGTGAAGACCCCATGGGGCAGATGCAAGGCCGAAGGGTAGAACCCTGTACTGATAATGCTGTCCTCCAAGCATGAAGCAGAGGAACTGGTGGTACAGGGGGTGAATTAGGATGTGCGTATAGGCATTGTTGAGATCCAAGGAGCACAACCAATCTTCACGGTGGAGGTAGGGCAGCAATATTCCAAGGGAGACTATCGAACATCTCCTTTTCCAGGAAGCGATTGAGATTGCGGAGATCCAGAATGGGTCTGTAACTGCTGGTCTTGTTGGGGACCAAGACGTAGCATATACTGCCTATAGTAAAGCAGTATACTCTTCCTACTTGAGACAGTGGAAAGAGTTCCACAGCCCGATCTTCTATGAGGGCCTGGATATCCTGTTGAAGTACGTGATGGATGTGCTGGAGAGAATACTCCCCTAGAAAGAAGGTAGGAGGAAGCTGTTGTAAATGCAGCCTGTATCCCTCGTGGAGGCACCTAGAGGGCCCAGGTGTCGGAGGCTATGATGGGCCACCTGTGGATGAAATATATTAGCCAGCCCCCCCCCACACCTGAGGAGGAATGGAGGGAAGGGAAGAAGGGCCATGGTCCTCATGCAGAAGTCAAAAAGCCCCACCTGGTTATGGTTCTAGCACTGGCTAGGGCTTAGGGGTCTTAAGCTTGCTGTACTGCTTCTGGCCCTGACCCTTAGGCTGCTGCCTCTGTTGGGGTTGTTGGTATGAATGGTAGAGTGTACGTAGCATAATACCTTTTCTTTTTTGGGTAAAAATGCTTTTTACCCAAGGCTGCCGTTCAAGCGGTCTAAAGGCAGGTCGTGATGAGTTGCTCTGCTTCCAACTCATCAGCCTTCTCTGTCATGGGTTTGCCAAAGAGATACTCCCCTCGGTAAGGAGCATCAGACAACTTGTCCTGAACCCACTGCTCCAGGTCTGAGAATTGTAGCCATGCCAGGTGGTGAGCACCGATGCCCACCACAGCCACGGACTCGAAGCTGTTGTAGGCGGCCCTGATGACAAATTTGGAGCACTCCTTAGTTTTCTCCACCAGTCTCCTGAAGTGCTCGAGGTGTTCTCCAGAAAGACCCTTGGAGAACCCGGCTAGCTCCCCAGCTAAGTCCCACAGGTACATAGCCATGTACAATTGGTATGCCTGGATTCTGGTCACAAGCATTGGTCCCTGGTAGCACTTTCTGCCAAAGCCGTACATGGTGCGTGCCTCCTGACCCAAGAGCACCGAGGAGTGCGTCTTGGAACTTTTAATCCGGCACATGGCCAATTCTACCACCATGGAGTGGTGAGGCAGTTTTCAAATCCAGGGCTCTTGCGCACCTGGTAGAGAAAGTCAAGGCATCTGCTGACCATTGGCACCGTAGGCAGCATCTCTCACATTCGAAAGAGAAGCCTTTCTAGAATGAGGTGCACTGGCACCATGATGGCTTCCTTAGGGGTAGTCAAGTACTGAAGGAGCTTCACTTTCTCCACCCGAGGCTCCTTCTCTGCCTCTATGGTGAAGGGCAGAGGCTTTCCTATGCCTCGAATGAACTCAAGGTCATCAGGGAGAGACTACCTGCTCTCGAGTAGGGGCATGGGATCAGAGGGAAGGTCATGGTATCGGACTGTCTCCAGCGATTCCTCTTCAGTTTCTTATTCAGCGTCTGTGTCGGAGAGGAACTCGAAGTACCTCCCTGACCGACGCCCTCAGAGATGGAGCTTAGGCAGAGTCGAGGGAACCCTCAACTCCGATGGGCTCGGTGGCAATATCCTCAGTATTGAGTGAGAGCATTCATGGAACTGCCTGGGGGGAAGTTCTCCTGCATCTACCCTTTTCATCTGGGTGTTTCTGCCTGCTGCGATTAATGGAGAGGCTGAGCAGCCAACATCAGCCAGAGCCGGCTTTAATTCTCATGCTCACCAGAGGATGCAACCAGACACACGTGACCGAAGGGGCACATTTGCCCCTTTGGTGCCCTTCGGTGTCTGGAGGTGTTAGGGGTCTGAGGAAAAGTTGTATGAAGAAGGGGAAGAGGAAGAAAAGAGTGCAGTCAGCAGCCTTGGCGATGCCCATAAGATCACTGGTCCAATGGATTGGCATGTGCAGCTGGTAGCCCTGACCATCTCTATTCCTACTACTGAACTATCATCGGTATCTGTGAGTACAATTTTGGATGTGTCACCTCCATTGAATTCGGGTTTACCCCACCCAACAAGGAGGATTGTTCTGGGGCAAGCCCTTCCCTTGTAGAATTGGAAGGGGGGGGGGGGATTTGTCCCTTGCCCAGCCAGGATCTCCTAGGTTGACTGATGGTTTATATTTTTCTGTGAAGATTTTGGAACTATTAACCCTTCCTGGAGGAGCTAAAAAAACTTAATGAGCCTAAGAACATATCATTACGTGACATCTGGGAAGTTGTTACATGTACTGATCTATCTTTACTGTCATCTTTGAACCAGATTGTACAATTTTCTACTGAGGTTGTAGCTACATTTTTTGAACAAGATGCTTGTTTTCAAACTTGTAAGTCTGCTATTTTGAAGCTGGAGGGGCAAATGACTCTTACTAAAACAGCTCTTTCTTCATCTGTGCGAGAGAGTTTAACAATTCATCAATTGGAAGCATCAGAGAATATAGCAAGGACTAGTAATTTAAGGTTTATTAATTTTCCACAAACACATTATTTATCCCCTCTCATTCTGTTTTAAATATATGCGAAAGAGATATTGCTAATTCATGATGTTGAGAAAGTAAGGGTCTCTAATTTGTTTTATGTTCCCCAGGGAACCAAGTCTGTGGTGCTGAGTTGCTTGATGAATGAAATGCTTGATGTTTCTGCCTTTTTGGAATCGTCAGATGATAGTACTCCAACATGTGCCACTTTAGTAGTTTCTTTTGTTTCTTTATTAGATAAAAATATGGTGTTTCGTTTGTATTTTTCCAAAAAGGATGCTCTTTTTGTGGCAAAACAATCTAAATCTTCCCCAATGTGAGTAAACTTACACAAACGTGCTGCATGGTGTTTTTGAACCTGAAGCCGCAGGTCTTGGCCCTTGGGGCTTCATTTTATTTTAAATCAGCATGCAAGTGTCTTGTTTCATATCTTAATGATAAATATGGTTTTTTTCGACCCCGCACAACTGGAGTTTTTTCTGGTTGGGAAAATATTGTATACTTGTTTCTGCCTTTTTGTTAACGGGGTATAATATATAGATGTCAGGATCTCAGATTTTTCTTATTTGCATTTGAGTATACAAATTTTGTCTAGTAATTTGTTATATAAAATTTTTGTCTAGTAATTTGTTATTGGGGCTTTTGTGATACTTATTGTAATTTTGGATGAGCCTTCTTCTTGATAGGGACTGTTGTATTTCCTACTTTATTATTCTGAATAAAGTATTTTAAAATTGCAAAAAAAAAGAAAAGAAAAAAAAAGAGGAACTGCCCGAGATGGCAAATGTCTCCAAAACGGGCTGCACTTCAGTAGGAGAAGTACCTGTTAGTGGCAGGACTGTCAATGGTGCTGATGAACCAGAAGTAACTGGTTCCTTGGGAGCCTGCTGAGCCATTAAGGAAGTGAGGCTAGGGCTCCAAGGCCTGCATCCTCTGCACGAGGAGCAAGGTCTCTGATGTCGGCAGAACCAGTGCTGCAGCCATCTATGCTGATGCTGGCTCCCTCGGTGGGGACTCCTCAATGATAGCAGCCTCGGCAGTCCCACGCAGGCCCTTTTGGGCCTCATGAGGCAACTCCGCGCACCGGGGCAGCTTGGAAGGCCGCTCCCAGCTCTTACCCTCAGAATCACATTGAGGGCTGTGATGATAATGTCCAAGGGATTTAACCTTGGACTCTGCATCGTCCTTCGATGCCAAAGGGGCTTAAGACTGTTCCTTCTGGGGCGCTCTTCAAAGGAGTGCCGCTGTTCCGGTATCCTGCGACCTCTCAGCTCCGAGTGAGCCCGACCCCTGCATGAAGCTGAAGCCTCAGTGGGCGGCGATGCTGATGCCTCACAACTGAACAGCGAGTCCCACTGCCGTTCCCAGTTCTTCAGCCCTTTGTGCATCATCTGTAAACAGAGAGTGCAGGTTGAAGGCTCATGGTCGGGCCCGAGGCATTGAAGGCACCAGTTGTGGCGGTCCATTATGGAGATGATACGACCGTACCAGGCACACTTCTTAAAGCCACTGGGTGGTTTTGACATGGTCAGGAAGATGGCTTGTGCCACATCAAAGGACTCCAACATCCTTGCTGACCAGTGGGGCACAAGAGAAAAAATCCAAGTGCCAAAAAGAAAGAAAAGATGACCCTGAAAAACACGATGCTGAGGCACAGCTGCTTTTGGAGTCAGGCAGGAAGATACTGATAAAACAGCAACCCGAAAAGGAAGAAATAAAGACTGGAAACCAGCCAAGAAAAATCAACTCGTTTCTGGGACACTGACGGACATCTGGAGGGCTCTGCGGAAAAAAAGACTGAGGTAAGATGGCTCCTTCAGATAGGACGACAGGCACGCATGCATGGTCAGCCTCCCAAAGACTTTCTCTGAAAGCTGAGGAGCCTTTCCCATGCGAGCTCAGTCAGTGACATCACCCATATGTGAGGGCTGACTTCCTGCTTGGTCTCAGAGAAAAGCTTCATTCATTTTTAGCCAGGCAGGAAAGAAGACTGTTTTTTGGGAGTAGGCAGTGGGGAGACAAACTGTCTGCCCTGTAGGTGTTCCAGATAGGCCACAACACAGAGTTTGATGATCACTGAACTGGACAAAACAAACTAAACAAACCATAGAATAATATTAGATAAGAAACCCCAGCGGTTATTTCAGTGCATTTTTTCATCAAGTCTCTCAAATACTTATAAATAAATTTAAGTACACTTTCTATTTTTGACATGAAACATGTCTAGTTACATTTTAAAAACTGGCATGATAGTGTCCAACATATATTAAAATAGATATGTATACAATTAGATACAAAAAGAAACAAAGGAACATGTTAAGGACACACACAACTGCAATACCTCAAAGTAAAGTCTGCATTTTCAAAAAAGGAGAGATGTGAAACAATGTACTTTGTGATTTGTCTTACCAAAGGGATGATGGTACCAAGCATTTTTCCATTACAGTCAAAATGGAGAAAACACTCTTAAGTGCATCTGTCCTTAATTAAATTTTAACAGCTAGACAGTCCATTTGTCTGTAATTGGTTTATCCTAATATATGGGTATATCTAGGAGATATGTAACAAAGTAGCTATTACCATCTGGTTCAAATTCTTAATCTAGAGATTTCAAATTTGGGCCGTTAAGAAAAGTAAGTCCTAAGTCCATATGATGTGGAAAAAGTGACTTGGGAACAGATAGCTGCCTCTGATGAAACAATCCTCTGTTACCAATTCAGAGAGGCTGTCTGAGGGTAGCAAAACTGGGGCTATTGGTGGGGGTTAAAGTTTGCCAATAGATGATTTTGTAGGTTATGTTGAATCTTATCTTACCCATTTCAATTAAAGAGACCAGAAGGGTTAACACCTATAGCTACTAGTCTGCTGATGCATACTGACAACAGAACAAACCCTGAACCACTGACGTTCTTTGTAATCTTCCCTTTTGTCAACTCATGGTCCGATTTGTAAACCAAGCAGCTGCTCTGCAATGGTTGTGTGATGCCTTATTAATTTTCATTTGAAGATCCAACCACAGTGCTGTAGAATCACAATGAGCAGATTTCTTGCTTACTTAGGAGAAGAGTGCTTTTATTCTAAATTCTACAAGAGTCTTAAATACTGATAAGACCCCCTGGGAGCTGAGATTACGATGAAAAGTGCACAGTTCAAAATGACTTTGCTGAATGACGACATCCAGATACTTTTACCATGCCTCCATAATTAACATCTAAAAAATTAGATATCTTGCTGATTAAAGGACCAAAGGAAATCCATAGGACTGAACAGTTTGTAACGATGCCGTCGATTTTAAGGGTTACCTATGAGGATGTTTAGGAACGCTTAGTCCAATTACAGGACAAACGCACCTTATTTTGGGGATCAAAAGTAGATTGCCTTTGAATTCACAGTTCAGCACTTGATGGCTTTAATTAGCAACAAGTCTTAAATTGTTTTCAACTGCTCTAGATCTTTTGAAACCTGGAGACTATAAATAAAAAATCTGGCTTCTTGTGAAATTCTGTTTTGTAACTTAAGAGTATATCCAAAATTGTACAGTTATCTGCTTGCCAAGCTGGAAAAGATGACAGGAGCTCGCCCATTGTGGCAATTCCTTCAGATGCTTTGCATCATAATAGGCACAGAAGTATGATTGGAGTAACCTGAATGTCTACTTCTAGGTGCTTTTTGACGGGCATACTTGTTTTATGTAATAATTGTTTTATATATATAGTTCTGGTGTGTACAGTGTTTTTTCTTTTTGCTTTTTAACCCTTACATTATAGGCTTCCATATTTTACTACTGTGTATGATTTTTTTCCCCATTTTGTTTTTCAGATAATTATGGTTTCTTTTATACTGAGCATTTTACATTTATATATTTGTATTGTATGTTGGAGGACCCCTGACACAGGTGGGTTGCTGAAACTTGGCCATCTTGGGTCTTGTTAAAAGATTTTTCCACTGTCACATCCACAAATGGGTTCTCCCTCCCCCCCCCCCCCAATCATCTTTCCGCTTGTGTTTGTGGTATCCTCCCATACAGGTCATATTTGTGGAGCTGTCCTGAAATTGTTGAACAGTTGATAGTTTGATTCTCAGCTACAGAAATCTGTTCCTGTACAGTAATCCTAGGCATCTCAGTGACTTTTCTCAGCATTTTCCTTTGCCGATGGTTGCAGACTTTTGGAGGAACAGCCTGATCAAGACAATGTCTTGATAGCCTCAAACTGCTTGTATTTCACAATGATGGATCCAGTAATGCCACAAGGTATATTCAAACACACCAACTTGACCTCTCCTGCTTGATTCACCCTGCTGTAGCCTTATGATGGCCCAGTCTGTGAAACAAAACTTATAATTACTATGCAGAGTTCCAACTTCACAGCCAACCCTGAAGTCCTTAGTGTCTGGACTTCAACTTAATACCACATCCCAAATATGTGAGAAACACACAAAGAGGATTTTACATACAGTAAAACCACTCTACAAACAAAAATAAAACCAAACATAAAAAGGACGAAAAAATATATTGTTCAAATATTAACAAAAAATACTAGATTAAACTCCTACAACAATAAAAATCCAAAATGGCCATGTTTCAACTTACGCCTGCATCAAGGGTATAAAGCATAAAACAAGAAATAGGGGCACTTTCACTAAAGTGTGATGAGCAGTTAATGTGCGCTTTAGCACACAGTAACTGTAGCACATTAATTCCATTGGTAACTGCACATCCCGTGATGTTTGGACAGAGTGAGCGTAGAGAGTGCATTGTGGTTTGTGCGGGGATACATATCAGGTGCTGTAGGGTGCACCTCTTGAAAAACTTGTCTTTCAACAACTGTCCTTGAGACTCCTAACACCCTCAATCCTCGCCAATCTGGTTTCTGCCCCAACCACTGCACAGATACTATCCTTCTGTCACTTCTTAGCAAGCTTCATCATTCTCTGGAGCACAGGAATACCACCACTGGGGTCTCTCTGGATCTTTCCTCAGCCTTTAATCTCATTAATCATGATTTTCTACTCTCTCTCACTTGTATGAAATTGGTCTCCGTGGAACTGTTCTCCATTGGTTTCACTCCTTTCTTTCTCACCGCTCCTTCCAGGTCACCACAGACATCCTTTCTTATGCTCCCTATCCTATCACCTGCAGTGTCCCTCAGGGCTCAGTACTGACCACTCTTCTCTAACATTTTTTTCACACCACTTGCACTTTTGGTACAACTCGGTATTTATGGCCTATTATGCCAATGATATCCTGTTGCTCCTTCACACTGATCACTCTTCCCCTGACCTCTCTCCTTTTAACACCTGCCTTGCTAGCATTGCTTCTTGGCTAAGTACACACCATCTCAAACTAAATCCATCCAAGATCATAGCAATCTGGCTCTCTGGTCCTCTGACACCCCCCCCCCCCCCAACCATACTGAATGGCAATCAGAGTACAGTTTCACCCTCCTTTTGCTATCAGATTCCTCTCTATCTTTTCACCAACACATCAGTTATGTCATACAGTGCTCTTTCTCCTCTCTACAATGCAACAGAGCTGTTCACTCCATTCTGCCCCTATCGACCCTGACTACTCTAGTTGTGTCCCTTGTTCTTGCCCAGTTGGATTATTGCAATTCTGTCTTTGCTGGCCTCCCCCAATACAAACCCAAACGTCTACAACTCATCCAAAACATCCCTGCCAAATTGTTATTCCATGCCTCCTGTTCAGACCATGTCACCCCTCTGCTAATCCATCTACAGTGACTCCCTATCCACTACAGTGTTCAATGCAAGATACTTACTCTGGTCCACAAAGTTCTCCATTCCGGAACCCCACAAAATCTCTCCACTCATCATACTCCTCACCATGCTTTCTGCTCTGTCTATATAAACCATCTTCACTTCCCCTCCCCTTCACAGGCTCACTTGGAATCAACTCGTCATTCCACATTTAATTTTCTCATCTCCCTCCAGACCTTTAGCTAGAATCTTCATGTTCCAAATTTAAGTCACAGCTAAGGTTAAATTAGACTTACCTGCTAATTGTAGTTCCTGGAGTAGATCCAGTCTAGTCCCGTACCATTAGAGTTGTGTACGTCCTTCTGCAGCTAGGAGACTGAGCATGTCACTCTTTCAGTGACCCTAGTATAAGTAGTCCAGGAACCGCCCCCTGAACCAGTTAGCTATTGTCAAAGCCAACTCACCAGAGCAAAAAACAAGTCAGTCCCAACACGGAACCTAATAATAACTAAAACCTTAACCTCTGAACGCCAAAAAAACAATAAACCTTTGCTGGATAAAGGAGCCACCCCCTCTCTCAAGCCCCCCCAAAGAGGCTGGTTACTCTTCCAAGAAGTTGGTGACTCCGTACCACCGGTACCTTGATTCACTAGGCACTGCCTACATTAACAGCCATTTCCTTCCCGTCCCACGTGCTCAGGCTACCTCTTGGCAGCAATCTTGGGAAGCGGGACTAGACTGGATCTACTCCAGGAACTACAATTAGCAGGTAAGTCTAATTTGACCTTCCTTATCGTAGCTCCAGTCTAGTCCCGTACCATTAGAGATGTAGCAGAGCAGTGAACAATCTCAACGGGAGGGACCTGCCAGACCAGCCTGAAGCACCGCCGATCCAAATCTCGTATCCCCCTCTGCCTGTACATCAATTCTGTAATGCTTGACAAAAGAGTGCAACGAAGACCAAGTCGCAGCCCTGCAAATCTCCGCCGCTGGAACCAAACTACACTCCGCCCAGGATGCTGCCTGAGATATCGTAGAATGTGCTCTCAAACCCTGCGGCACTACTCTGCCCTTCAGCATATAGGCTGACGCAATCACCTCCTTAATCCACCTAGCAATAGAAGCCTTAGACGCCGGCTCTCCCTGCCGCAAATTTCCAAACAGAACAGCCAGCCTGTCGGACTTACGCAGCGCTTCCGTTCGCTGCAAATACACCTTTAGGACTCTCCCGATGTCCAATCTATGCAACCTACGTTTAGGCCCCTCTTCAGCTGCCCCGGCAAACACCGGCAGGGCCACCACCTGATTAACATGGAAGGCGGAGACTACCTTAGGCAAAAAGGACAGTACCGTCCACAGCACAACCTTCTCTCTAGAAAAGGACAAGAAGGGCTCTGTACACGATAGGGCCTGCAACTCCAAGATCCTCCTCGCCGAGGTAATCGCCACCAAAAATACCACCTTTAGCGCAAGATCCTTCAGGGTCGCCTGTGACAACAGCTCAAAAGGCTCCTTCACCAGCGCCTCTAATACTACGTTGAGATCCCATCCTAGAACTACTCTTCTGCAGGGAGGTCTCAACAAAGAGGCTGCTCTCAAAAATCTCTTCACATCTCGATGAGCCCCCAGCGTCTTCCCCTGCACATTTTCCCGGTAACAGGCTAGAGCCGCTAACTGAACCCAGAGGGAAGACGCCAATAAAACCCTTATCTAAGCCATCCTGCAAAAAGGCCAACACCTGCGCTACCGTGGCCCTCAACGCTCGCAATTGTCTCTCCTCACACCAAGCCTCAAACAACCTCCACACTCGAACATACGCCAAAGACGTGGACCGCCGCCTCGACCGCAATAACGTAGCAACCACCGCTGATGAATAACCTTTACTCATTAGCCTTGCCCTTTCAATAGCCAAGCCGTAAGCGAAAACCAATGTACCTGAGGCATGCTTAACGGTCCCTGCACCAGCAGATCCGCCCTGTCCGGTAGCTTCCACGGTGGTTCCACCAGCAGACGCAGCAAGTCGGCATACCACGGCATTCTTGGCCAGTCCGGCGCTATCAACAGAACCCCCTGTGCCTCTCTATGGGCTGGAGAACTCTGCCGATGAGCACCCATGGCGGGAACACGTACAGAAGACCGGATTCCGGCCAACTTTGAATAAGAGCATCCAGGCCCTCCGACATTCTTTCTCGCCTTCTGCTGTAAAATCCGTCGTCCTTCGCCGACTCGAACGTTGCCATAAGGTCCATCACTGGCAGACCCCAACGCCGAATCAGCGCCGTGAAAACGTCCTGATGCAGGCTTCACTCTCCCGGATCCACTCGCACACAACTCAGAAAGTCCGCAGTCACATTCTCCACTCCAGCTACATGAGCCGCCAACGCAACCAGATGGCGCTCGGCCCACTCCAGCAAGCCATCCGCTTCCGTCTCCAACTGCACGCTGCTGGTTCCGCCCTGCCGATTTATGTATGCCACCACCATGGCATTGTCCGAGAACACTCTGACCACTTTTCCCTGCAGAAACCCCTGCAAGGCCTGCAGCGCTAACACCACCGTCCTCAACTCCAACCTGTTGATGGACCACTCTTTCTCCTGGACGGACCACTGTCCCTGGGCAAACTGCCCCTTGAAGTGCGCCCCCCCATCTGAAAAGACTCGCGTCTGTCGTTAAGAGCTTCCAGTCCAGCGCCTCCAGAGGCATGCCCCTCTCGAGGCCCCCCAGCCGCAGCCACCACCGTAGCGACCTTCGAGCCTCCTGCGGACACACCAACGCCATAAACAACGGGTCCGTCTGATGAGACCACCTCCGCAGCAATGCTCTCTGCAAAGGCTGCATATGAGCTCTGGCCCACGGCACTACCTCTATCGTGGCCACCATCATCCCCAGCAGCTGCAGATGCCGCCACGCCGAAGGCGCACTGCTCACCTGAAACTCCTGAACCAACCTTCGCAATTTCTGAACCCGCTGCAACGGCAAGAAAACCCTTCCCCTGCGTGTGTCGAAACGAGTTCCCAAATACTCCAGATCCTGGGCAGGTGTCAACTTGCTCTTCGCCACGTTGACTACCCACCCATCCCAAACTCTGTAAGAACGACACTACCCGACTGGTCGCCCGCTGACTTTCCTCCAGCGACTTCGCTCAAATTAACCAGTCGTCTAAATACGGGTGCACCAACACCCCTTCCCTTCTCAACGCCGCCGCCGCCGCCACCACCACCATAATCTTGGTGAATGTCCTCGGCGCCGTTGCAAGCCCAAAAGGCATCGCCTAGAACTGGAAATGCCCCATAGGCACCGCAAAGCGAAGGAACCGCTGGGGCTCCCTTCTGATCGGGATGTGCAGGTAAGCCTCCAACAGATCTAACGATGTTAGATACTCTCCCTGCCGCACCACTACCATGACCAACCTTAACATCTCCATCCGAAAGTGCGACACCCGGAGGCACCTGTTCACTCGCTTTAGATCCAGAATAGGTCGCATGGTACTCTCCTTTTTTGGTACCACAAAATAAATCGAGTACCGACCGCAGCCTTGTTCTTCTGGCGGTACTGGCACTACCGCTTCGAGTGCTAGTAACCTTTCCAGCGTCTGTCTTACCGTTTCTCTCTTGGCTCTCGTTCTGCACGGAGACCGCACAAACACGTCCCCCACCGGACGTTGGAACTCGAGAGCATAACCCCTCTGCACGATCTCCAACACCCATTGATCCGAAGTAATGTGGGCCCAGGCAGGAACAAAATCTCTTAACCGACCCCCTACCGGTACGGTCCCTGCCTGGACCCCCCTCACTTCATTGCAGCTTCTTGGCGCCAGGGGACGCCAAGGCTGCAAAACCTCTGCCTGCCCCTCGGAACCCTCGAAATCCTGGAGATCTATAGGGAAATCTCCCTCTCTGTACTGGGGTAAACCTGGAAGGCGGAAAACGCTTGAACTCTCTGAGCTGACTTCTAGACAGTCCTCCTGTCCGAGTCTGCTTCTGCTTGTCTTCGGGCAACCGCCCACCTTTCGACTCCCCTAAATCCTTCACCAACTTCTCTAACTCCTCCCCCAAAGAGGAGTTTACCCTTGAAAGGGAGCTTGGCCAACCTTGCTTTGGATGCACCATCCGCCGCCCAATTTCGCAGCCAAAGATACCGCCTCGCCGCCACTACCGATGCCATACTCTTAGCTAGGCCTCTGATCAAATCATACTGGCTATCCGCTAGATACGCCGTCCCCGACTCTATACGGGCCGCCTCTTCCGCCGCTTCATCCGCCTGAGCCCCCTTCCACCTGAGACCAGCGCAGCCACGCCCTTGCCACCCAGGCCCCACAAATCGAGGCCTGCAAGGAAAGGGCATTCACCTCAAACACCTGTCTCAACAAAGAATCTAATCTCCTGTCTTGCGCATCCTTAAGTGCGGCACTCTCTTCAACTGGGATAGTGGTTTTCTTAGTTACCGCGGACACCGCCGCGTCCACCTTCGGCGGCTTAAATATATCCTTATCCGGCTTCCCTAGAGGATAAAGCCGAGCCATGATCCTAGCCCCCCTGAGGCTAGCTTCCGGGGTATCCCATTCCTCCTAAATCATCTCCTTGAAAATGCTATGTGGAAACGACCTCTGCGACTTTCTCACCGCCTGCAATAACGGATCCTCCAGAGCTGTATCCTCTGCAGAACCCGAAACTGGCACATTTAAAGCCTTTAGAGTCTCTGCAATCAAAGCCGAAAGCTCCTCTCTCCTGAACACACTCACTATTCGCGCTTGTTCCTCTGGCTCCGTAATCTCACCTTCCTCTAAATCCTGCTGTCCATCTGAACCTTCCAATACATCTGACTCCAAGTCCTGCTCCTCTCCTTCTAAGTTAAATCAGATGTGAATACTCTATTATAACCAATGTCAATATACTAGTAGAAACTCTAGTGATATCGCTAATGTATTAACCTGCTGTTTCTTACACTTGATGTATTCCCCTTAAAATAGTCTCAGACTTGGATAGCACTTTCAACCACAATCACTGTGGAAAACAGAGTGTGCTCCGTTTGCATCAACGACTACTGTAAAATTGTATTTCTTCTTTTTTATATATCTTTTTCTCTTCATGTTTCTAAACAGCAAAAATATCATGCAATAATATCACTAGGACGTCTCTGCTTCGTGTTACTTAGAATGTTAAAAATTCAAGCTTATCTGAGCTCCGTTGATGTTTCATATTGCTCCCAACCACTGTTAAAAGATCTCTCAACGCCTTCCTATGGCGCCTGCTTTTGCGTTTCTCTCCTTAGAGGAGGTTCATCAGGAGAATCTAAGAATGGAAATGCAAATAAAATATAAGCTTGTATACTACATATGTCCATTATTGACTTACTCCGAAGCTGTTAAAAATTAATCTCTCACGGTGTTCCCCATTGTGTTTAAAGTTACAAAAAAGATGAGCTAAAAATGACTTACTTTCTGTTGCTGCCCACGTCTTTCTGTCCGTTGGAGTAATGAGAAAACGCCGCGCATGCGGCTTGGGCAGAACAGCTGATCTTTATATTCTACTCTAAATACTACCTATCGACACACCTGCCAATCTACTGAGGCATTCAGTCCTAAAGGTCGCACTGTATTAACCTTAAAAATCCACCTCTGTTCCATGTAAAATAGCATTTCTTCCAGGGTTTTACCTCTGCTGGGACGAGAAATTTGATCTATGCAAAAGCATCTTAAATGTTCAAACTCATGCTGGAATTCTTCGCAATGTTGGACAATGGGAGCCGACAAATTTTTGCAATGAAGTCTGCTTTTGTGTTCATACATTCGAACTTTAAAAGAACGATTTGTCTTTCCAATGTATAGTAAATCACAGGGGCAGCGGATGGCATACACTACCGATTCAGAAAGACATGTTGTGGCTCGCTTCAGACAATAAGTTTTGCCTGAATAAACAAATTCAGTTAACTCAATTGTGATATTGCAAATCCCGCACTGGCCACATTTCTTATGACCTGCTGTTGTTGATTGGCTAAAACTGCTCACATTAGAGCGAAGAGCTGTAGGGCTCAATTGTTGTTGTAAGTTGCTATTTCTTTTCCAAACGCATCTTATCTTTTTGTCACCCAATTCAGGGATGGCTTGAATCATATGGCTGTATTTTTTAACAATACTTTGAATTCTAAAGCTTAATGGAGAAAACTTTGTTATAAAATTCACTTGGTCAGCACATGTTTCTTGACGGGACGCCTGAAACAACCATTGACGGTCATTATACAAGGCTCGTTTATAGGCTTGATGAATAACATTAGTTGGACATCCACGGTCTGAAAAATCCTGTATCAATTGTTTAGATTTTTTCTTATAATCTGCTACCTCCGAACAGTTTCAGCGATAGCGAAGAAATTGGGAATAAGGTAAGCTGTTCTTCAACCGAGTAGGGTGACCGCTGGTATAATGTAGGAATGTGTTACGAGCCGTGGGTTTTTTATGTATAGTTGTATCCCAGCCTTGTAAGCCTCTTCTTATTTCAATGTCCAGAAATACTATGGTTTTGGCATCAACCGTAGATGTAAATTGTATCGCAGAGTTGCATGCATTTAACCACTTGATAAATTCTTCTGCCAATTTTGCTGAACCTTTCCAAAGTAGAAAAATATCGTCAATGAAACGTACCCATAATTTTAAACTTTGTAGATAGGGAGTAGTTTGTAGCCAGCAGGTTTCAAAATCGCTCATAAAAAGGTTGGCAATTGATGGGGCACATGATGCACCCATAGCTATGCCTATTTTCTGTTGATACAGCTCCTTGTTAAACTGAAAATTTTTTTTCGTAATAGTTATTTGTGCCAGTTCCGTAAGAAAAGAAATTTGAGAATCGGAAAGATCCCCTCTGTCAAAGCTCTCTGAACTGTCAGGAGCGCTGATTGTTGGGGAATACTCGTATAGAGTGCCGTAATGTCTAAAGTAATTAATAACATATCTTCTTCCACTGCCCAATGGTTATTTTGTTCCAAGCGTTGTAAAAAATGAGATGTATCCCTAATATAAGATGGTATCTCAATAAGAAGAGGTCTCAAAAAAGAATCAAGAAACACTGATAAGGGTTCTCTCTCCTTCTAAGAGCAGCTTGGACCTCTTGCCTGTACCATTCCAGGCTCTCTCTTCTAACCTAGCCCCCGGTCTCTTAGCCCCTCGGGCCTCCGCCCCCGAGGGCCCTGTCCACCCCGAACTAGGACCCCCAAGAGTCTGCTGCAACTGTGACCAAAACTGAGGCGAAAAAATCGCCCCCAGACCCCCCTGTAAAGGGACCTGGGGTAAAACGCCGTCCGGCGCTGACGAAGGCCCCAGCACGGGCTCTGGATTCGCCTCCGGGGACCTTGAGGAGTCCTTCATGACCGCCTCTTCCGCAGGCACAGACCCCTCTAACTCTGTCAGCCATGGACGCTTCAAAACTACAGCCTCTGCACACTCCTGATTCAGAGACTGTGCTTTTATGTGCCCCACACAAGAGGCACTTAGGCTTTCCAGGCATGAAGCACGCTCCCAAATACAGTGACCAACCGGAAACCCCAGGGCCAACTCTGCACTAAATGCTTCAAACGCCCCTGTTGTCGTTTATGCCTTTCCAACTTTCTCTCTGTGTTGGTTGGTTTTTTTTTTGTTGTTTTTTTCAACACTCACTCCTTAACAAGCGGCTACACTAGGCCTTCCTGCCTGATCTCCGGTTCCCGCGCTTTCCCATGCGGCCCGTACCTGCTCCTACAGTGCCTGCACGAGCTTTGTAATCCTCCCGCAGCCCCGATCAAAACCGCTGCGTCCACCTCCAGCCGGCACTACCGCAATCAGAAACGCAGGTCTCTTCTCTTACCCGGCGCTGATCTTCTCTCTGCAGCCACGTGCTTCCTTTGCCGCCGGTACCACCGCCCCTCGATCTCACCAGAGGCGCGCGAACGCGGCACTGCCCTCAATGGCTCCTTTCCCGCCTCAGGGGAAACTGAGCCGGAGGCCCCTGCTCAACCCCCCCACACTCCTCTGGTGGCTCACCGTGCCAGAGAGAGGGGGGAGAAGGGGGTAGCTCACCAGCTATGTCCACTTAATCAGCCAACAGTGAAATCGCCAAATTAAAGGGGCAGAGACCCCTTTTCTTTTCTTTTTTAAACCTTCTAAAATTTGCCTACAACTAAATGCCTTATTCGTTGCTCTAGTGAGTCCTGGACCATTGGATCCCTAACCTCCTTCTGCTGCACGAAGGCTGAGCAAAACTGGTTCAGGGGGCGGTTCCTGGACTACTTATACTAGGGTCACTGAAAGAGTGACATGCTCAGTCTCCTAGCTGCAGGAGGACGTACACAACTCTAATGGTACGGGACTAGACTGGAGCTACGATAAGGAAAGACCCATTTGTTCTGCAAAGCCTTCAACCTCCCACCTTGACTGCCCTCAGCTTCCCCACTCATCTTTACTCCTACCTACTCTTCTACCTTTTTGTATGCACCCCTTTCAGCTCATCTTCCTCTCATAGTCTGTCTCTATTTTACTTGCCTGTATTTTACTGGAGTTCCCTTTTCTTTTTCTAATTGTTATATTATTTTATACTATTTTATTGTAAACCACTCTGATGTCCCCTCAAAGGGCACTATATCAAATTTTAATAAATGAAAAAAAAAAGTGAACTGATTCTGCCACAAAAGAGAAGACAAAAGCAAACACTTTTTTTTTTTTTTTTTTACTGTTCCCAAATCCTTAGTAATCATTTCTAGATCAGAGACAAAAAGACTTACCTCCAAAAAGCATACTCATTAAGAGGATCTTAAACAAGGTCAGCAACACACGATTTCAGTCACAATCCTCTAAAGATTGATACAGCCATGACTAGCAATCTAGCTGAAAACAGATAAGTCAGCTCTCATATTTAAATGATAAACGTAAGAACATCAAAACTGTTTTTTTTTTTTTTTTAATTCCTGGGAATCTTCCACCAGATACAGTCATTTAATCATTGTGCTAGAGGTAGATGAGAATAAATTAATCAGCTGTAAACAAATCACAGTCACCTTAAACAGATTTTTAAGTTTTGTCTTCATCATGGACAATATATTGCGAGTCTCTACTCCGTGTATGGTGGCAGCCAAAGAAAAGCAAAGCTTAGTTACTCACCTGTAACAGGTGCTCTCCAGGGACAGCAGGAATTAGTCCTCACATATGGGTGACGTCAGCGCCAACGGAGCCCTCGTGCGGAGCAATTCCCCAGCTTTCAAAGAAAGCCTTTAGGATTGCACGCGCATACGCGGTCCCCTTCCCGCCCAAGGGTGCCATCTTGCTCAGTCAGATGACATAGCTAAAAAGACGGAACAAATGAGAAAAAATTAATCAAAAGGACTGCAACTCCAGGGGAGGGAGGGAGGGTCGTGAGGACTGATTCCTGCTGTCCCTGGAGAACACCTGTTACAGGTGAGTAACTACACTTTCTCCAGGAACAAGCAGGAAAGTCAGTCCTCACATATGGGACTCCCTAGCTTTAGGCTACCAAAAACCCATAGCTGAAAATGGCTCCCTCTAGAAGAGACACAGCAGCAGTGATAGGATTTTTCTCCGAGAACACAACCCCCACGGTAACCTGACAAAGGGTCGGAGGGTAGGAGTTGCCTAAACCTCGAATAGGTTACGGAGTACTGCCTGACAAAAAACACTGTCCCGCCGGGACTCTCTCTCCAGGCAGTAGTGGGCTGCAAAAGTCTGGCTTGAAGACCAAGTTGCGGCCCGGCAGATGTCTGCCAACAGAACAGAGAGGTGGTTAGCCACTGATATGGCCTTAGCCCTGACAGTGTGGACCGTGATTCGGCCCTGCAGCTGGAGGTCAGCTGCCCTATACGCCCAGGCGATGCAGTCTGCCACCCAGGTGAATAACGAGCGCTTGGAGACAGGTAGACCCAGTTTACTAGGGTCATAAGAGACGAAGAGCTGGGAAGCCCTCTGATGTCACTGCGTATGCTCCATGTAAAAGGCAAGCACTCTCTTACAGTCCAGGGTATGCAGATCTGCTTCTGCCCCGCTGGTATGTGGCCTGGGAAAGAAGGTTGGAAGAACACCTCTTGGTTAAGGTGAAACGAGGAAACCACTTTTGGGAGGAACTTGGGGCGAGTACGTAGGACCACTGTTTTTATAAAACTGTGTATACGGCCTATCCGATACTAAAGCTTGCAGCTCGCTCACATGTCGAGCAGACGTGAGTGCCACCAGAAAGAGTGCTTTCCAGGAAAGGAAGCGGAGATGACAGGTGACCATTGGTTCAAAAGGTGGGCAAGTAAGCCGCTACAAGACCACATTTAAGTCCCACTCTGTAGCCGGTGGGCGAATTGGAGACTTTAAGAGTAGGAGGCCTCTGAGGAATCGGGATACCAAAGGGTGAGCTGAAAGAGGTTGCCCATCCACTGGAGAATGGTTAGCTGATAGCGCACTCAGGTGGACCCTGACAGAGTTAGACTTGAGGCCTAACTCCAAGAGGTGGAGCAAGTACTGCAATACCCGAGATACTTGACAAGTGAACGGGCCCTCCTTATTCTGGGCACATTACCCTTCAAACCTACGCCACTTGAACACGTAGGATTTTCTAGTGGATTGCCTCCTAGAGGACAGCAATACCTCCTCAACCTCTTTCGGAAGGAGTAGAGGAGCAAGTACTACCCTCTCAGCAGCCAGGCCATTAAGTTGAGGGATCTGAGATTGGGGTGTAGCAAGGAATCCTGTTCCTGGGTCAAGAGGTTGGGCTGCACCCCCAGTGGGAGTGGAGTTTCGACCGCCAGTTGAATGAGAAGAGGGAAGCAAGGTTGTCTGGGCCACCTGGGTGTTACCAGGATGACCGAGGCCTTGTCCCGAAGAATCTTGAACAGAGTGCGTGCCACCAGGGGCGTGGGTGGGAACGCATACAGAAGGCCCTGTGCCCACGAGATCAGGAAAGCATCTGCTGCCACACTCAGCAGATGCGGCTGCCTCGAGCAGAACCGGGGCAACTGATGGTTTTGCGGGCTGGCAAAGAGATCCATGGATGTGAGATCCCAACGGTTGAATATCCACTGGGCTACATCCCGGTTCAGTTGCCATTCGTGAGGCTGAAGAATCCTGCTCAACTTGTCAGCCAGGAGGTTACCCTGACCTGGCAGATAAACTGCCTTTAGGGACATGTGATGTGCCACTGCAAAAGAGCAGAAGTCCAGAGTTTCCTGGCATAGGATGCGAGATCCTGTGCTCCCCTGCTTGTTGATGTAGAACATCGCCAACTGATTGTCTGTATCAGTACCGACTGATGTGCCAGAAGATGACAGAAGGCTTGAAGAGCTAGGCGGATGGCTTGAAGCTCTAGAAGATTGATCTGAAGTGCAGCCTCTCGCAAGGACCACAGACCCTGAGTGCATGAACCCTGGCAATGGGCACCCCAGCCCAGCAAGGAGGCATCTGTCGTCAGCACTCTGGTGTGAGGGGGAGGTTGGAATGGTACTCCTTTAAGTTGGGGGGGGGGGAGGTGAAGCCACCATTGCAAGGCTGTCACCAGTAGCTTGGAAATTGCTACTCTTGTCTCTGAGGCGGCCAATGGCTTACGTCCACTGGTCTTTGAGGCCCCATTGAGCTGTGCGCATGTTGAATCGAGCATATGGAGTCATATGCACCGTAGGGGCCATGTGGCCCAGGAGGCATAGGAAGAACCTTGCGGAGACTTGAGGCCTGTGCTGGACCTGCTGTACCAAGTCCAGCAACCGCCTTGCCCTGTCCAGCGGTAGGTAAGCCTTTGCCTGAAGTGTGTCCAGTCTTGCCCCTATGAACTCCAAGTTCTGAGTGGGGAGTAAAGTGGACTTTTCGTGATTTATAACAAACCCTAGGTGCTGGAGCAAGGTGACTGTGCGAGCAATGGCCTGCTGTGCCTCCTGTGCCAATTGGCCCCTGATGAGCCAGTCGTCCAGGTATGGAACCAAGAAAAAGACACCCTGGCTTCTGAGGAAGGCCGCCACCACTGCTAGACATTTGGTAAATACTCTGGGAGTGGTAGCTAGGCCAAAGGGAAGCACCTTGTACTGGAAGTGGTTTCCTCCGACCACAAACCTGAGTGAGGTATTGTCTGTGGTCTGGGTGTATGAGGATGTGAGTATAAGCATCCTTTAAATCTAAGGAGCATAGCCAGTCTCCCTGGTGGAGGTAAGGCAGTAGGATCCCAAGGGAAAGCATCTTGAACTTTTCCTTCACCAGGAACTTGTTCAGATTTCTCAAGTCCAGGATGGGGCGTAGGCCTCCTTTTCTTTTTGGTATGAGGAAATACCTGGAGTAGAAGCCTTGTCCCCTGCAGGTGGTGGGGCACCGGTTCCACCGCCTGATCCTTCAGCAGACCTGTCAACTCCTGCAGGAGGAGGTTCCTGTGAAGAGGGGGCCTGAGAGGCTCTCCTGGGAAAAAGGAGGTGGGCACCTGGTTGAAATGAAGGAAACCGCCCTGCTGGACTACTTTCAAAACCCAGGTGTCGGTAGTAATGGCTGGCCACCTGTGAGCGTACAGTGCCAGCCTTCCTCCTGTGCAGGGCCAAACCACTGGTGGGAGAGGAGCTATGCACCAGGAGTCAAAAACCCCCTCCCGGCTGGGTAGGAGCAGGAGGCTTGGGGGTCTTCGGCTTACGTGGGCTATGCCCCTGTTGGGGAGCTTGGGTGGCCTGGTAAGTGGGGTAGTTTCTGTAAGCCGCACCCTTCCTCGGGAAAAAGGGCTTTTTCCCCCAGGCCACCTTCTTGTGAGAAGGTGCAGAAGTCTTCTTCGACAACCTTGTCCGGGTCAAGTACTCGGACTCGATATCTGCAGCGTTCTCAGTCATGGGTTTGCCGAAGAGGTTGTCTCAGGACATCGACCAACTTGTCCTGAACCCATGGCTCCAGGTCCGACGACATGAGCCAGGCCTGATGGCGTGCACCGATGCCGGCCGCAGCTACTCGGGCCAAAGCCTTAAAGCCGTCGTAAGCTGCTCTAGACATGAACTTCGAGCACTCTCGGATCCCCGTGGACAAGGCTTTGAAGCGCTGCAAGGGTTCCTCGGATAGGCCAGCCGAGAACCCGGCAATCTCCTTTGCCAGGTCCCGCAAGTACATGCCCATGTACAGCTGGTAAGTTTGGACACGGCATGACAGCATCGAGCCCTGGTAGCACTTTCTGCCGAGGGCATCCAGGTTCCGGGCCTCCTGGCCGGGAAGCACCAAGGAATGCGTCTTTTGGCTTTTCAGCCTTTGCATGGCCGATTCCAGAACCATGGAGTTGTGCGGCAGCTGTGCTTTCTGGAACCCAGGACTCTTGCGGACTCGATAGATGGAATCAACCCGCTTGCTGAGCACGGGCATCGAGGCTGGGGACTCCCACATGTGGAGCATCAGCCGTTCCAACATCGGAGGCACCGGTACAGTAAGGGCCTCCTTCGGGGGAGAGTCATACTGGAGGGCATTGAGCTCCTCAGCTCGAGGCTCCTCCTCGGTGTCCGCAGGGAATGCCAAAGCCTTGGCCATGTCCCTGACGAAGTCCGAGAACCGAGTGTCTTCCGGAGGGGACCTATTCCGAGGCTCCGAACCCGGAGAATCTGATGGGATACACCGAGTTCGGTAGGTGTCTGGGGAGTCTTCCTCCTCAGTCTCTCACGCCAAGTCCTCCGAGGAGGACTTGATGGGCTCCGGCATCGAGGGCTTTGAGCCTGACTGCCCCAACGCCGAGGGCACCGGCGTCGATGACCTTGGTCCCGAACGGGAGGTCGAGGGGGACCTTGGCCGAGGATCGACTCGAGACCGGATTGACTTGAGGATCGGCTCGGCCTCCGGCGTCAACTTCGACGTCCTGGTGGTCAGGGCGGATGGACCGGCGAGACTGGCCATCAGTGCCCGCTGCTGCTCCATGAAGGTAGCCATGCTGCTCTCCAGGCTCGCCAACCTGAGACCAAGCTCAGAAGGCTCTGCAGCTCCCGGTTCAGGTCTCGATGTCATCGGGCCCGACGCCGGCTCTCCCGGAGGAAAGTCCACGAGGACAACATTAGTTACCTTGTCCGACATCTCCGGCTCCTTGCGAGGTTGCTTAGCCGGCCGCTCCGACTCCGAGGACCCTGGGCAGTGGTCTGGGCTCTGCGGCCTGGAATCTGAGGGCCCAAGACGATCAGAGGCGTCCAGTGACGCTGCCCTCATGAGTTTCTTCTTCCTCCGGTGTTCCATGGAGGGAGACCCCCGCTCAGAAGACCCACGACGGTGCTCGGGCTCCGATTCCCGAGATGTCGAGGCTTCTGACGAGGTCCGGGCCCGGCCAGATGTGGACTCAGGAAAAATCCTGTCACGCTGATGGTGTCTGCTCTTCAAAGATTTCGAAGACATCTTACCATACGGCCCACATGGGTCATGGTCAGGGCCGAGGCATCGGAGGCAGCAGTCGTATGTGTCGGTGAGAGACATCAACCTCTTACACCGATCACATTTTTTAAACTCGCTGGCAGCCATCAGGGGGAAAAGGGCCCCAATGAGGTCAAACGACCGGGCTGCCAGTGAAAACTAAAAAGAGTGCGAATGCTAGTCACGAAGGACAAAAACGAAAAATATGACCGACTCGATACTGGTGTCGAACCGGGAAGCTGAAAAAAAATCAACTTTTCTACTTTTTCCACGGTGAAAACAGGACCACGTCCGTTGGGCTCCGCGGAAAAAAGACTGAGCAAGATGGCACCCTTGGGCGGGAAGGGGACCGCGCACGTGCGATGCAATCCCAAAGGCTTTCTTTGAAAGCTGGGGAATTGCTCCGCACGAGGGCTCCGTCACCCATATGTGAGGGCTGACTTCCTGCTTGTTCCTGGAGAAACAATGTTAGAAATTATTACAAAAGAAATGAAGAATAAAACAGAGTATCATAATGCCTCAGTAGCACTACATGGTGTAAATGCACTCTGAGGATTATGTGCAACTCTGGTTGCTGTATCACACAAAAGATAAAGTGAAATTAGAGAAGAAGTAAACAAAATGAAAAAAGGTGATGACCAACTCCCCTGTCAGAAAGTTACAGAAGATGGGGCTTTTCAGCTTGGAGAAGAAACTGCTGAGAGGAGAGATTTATTCATGATTTTATAGAACAGCATCATAGCAGGAACAGTTTGTTTACTCTTTCAAAAAAATCTAAGAGACTAGGGAGCACTCTGAAGTTACTAAGTAGAACATTTAAACATAAAATTAAACTTTGCCAGAGAATGTGGCAAAGGTAGTTAGTGTGCTGGTAGTTGGGATAAAAAATGACAACTTCCGGGAGGCAAAGTCCATAAACCATCAACAAAGTGGACTAGGGGAAAGCCATTGCATATCTTGTGATCATGGTATCCTATCTACTTTTTGGGATCCTGCCAGGTACTTGTAAACCTCGATTGGCCACTGCTAGAAAAATAATATTGAGCTTCACGGATGACCCGGTATGGCAGTTATGTTCCCTTACAGGTCAGCATATAATACAGGGCTTTGGATTATTCAAGGCACCAGATGCCAGGGAGAGTGGCAGAGTGCATCTTGGCAGACTGGGATGAATACATAGTGAAAGTACTTCAGAATTATTCTGTGATGAGGGTGAACTCCTCTTCTTATTAAAAAGAAAAAAGTGTTGAATGATCCTACAGACCAACTAAAATCAGAAAAGCCTATACTGTAAGAGGAAAACAAGTTTACAAAAACTGTTTTGCCATCAAACATAGCCAAACAAATCAATCTTCACGGGGTTTTATAGAGCAATATAATTAATAAAAATGAAAAAATTGCCCAAAATGATCACATATACTGAACAAACTTTCTTGTTCGCTTATTTAAATTTGTTTTGAATTTTTAAAAGGATAAGGGTCTCAGAATGAATGGGGGAGGGTAACTACAGGCTACAACAAGTGAAAAGCCTGAGACATCCCTCACCCCTTCCTTACATCAAGGACCCAGGCGATCCTATTTTTTTAAGAATTTTTTGTACAAAGCGATTAAAGCAGTGCAGATTTAAACTGTCAAGAGCTCCGCTGACTCTCATTCAAAAAAAATGACGATAACTTGCAACTGTTGAAATGTTCAAACTTCAATAACATCCAAGTGTTAAAAGAGGGACTGCTGACTAAGAAATAAAAAGTCCAAAACAACTTATCTGGTAAAGCTCAAAGGTAGAGCAGTCTCTCTGCACCCGATGCAAATTCGCAGCGCTGGTGCGTTTCACCGCCTTCGCGGTTTCCTCGGGGGAAGTGTTTCACTCACAGCACGTCATAAATTTTCAGTGTAATGCATGGCAGATTGCTTCAAAAAATAGAAATGTATTAGTCAGTAATATAAATGCATAATCACGACTGAAAAAAGCCAAGCCTATCAATTGACTGAGATGTAAGTCTAGTCATGTAAGAATAACATCAAAAGCATACCAACTGACCTCGAAGTGTTGTCTTACTAAGTTATAATTAGAGCATAAAAACGCCGCGCATGCGTAACTAGGCATCTGAGCAAGCCTTTTATAGACCTGAGGGACGTCAGAAAATTAGCCAATCAGCAAACAAAACAAACCAAAACTGTGGGATAGTTCTTAATTAGAGTTATAAACAGACTGACCAATCGATTTGGGAATTAAGTCCTCCAGGGCAAACCATATATAAACGATAGATCCAACGTTGCTTACTCATAAGCAAAGATTGGCTTCGGGTTTTTCCAGCCGAACCTGTTAAAATGTGGTCAATGCAAAAACATTTGAGCTGATCAAACTGATGATGAAATTCAAGACAATGGGCGCCTCTAATTTTCGGCAGTGGAGGCGACTACGATGTTCTCCTATACGTATTTTAAAAGCTCTAGTTGTTTTCCCTATGTATAAAAGCTGACAAGGGCACTGTATGGCATAAACCACAAACGTGGAGGTGCAGTCAGTCAGGTTACGTAAATAATAAGTGATCCCATGATAATCAAATTGAGTAAGTTCTAAAGTCACAGCACAAATAGTACAACTTCCACACTTTACATGTCCAACCGAAGTATTCACAGACTCCGAAATGAGTGACACGAGGGGAACGTAGTTCTGTCGGGCTTAGTAATTCCTCAAGGTTCTTATTCCTTTGCCATACACAGCGAATGGATTTATTTTCTAATCCAGGTAAATGACTTAAAATATTACTGTGTCGATTCAAAATTTTCTTCAGTTTAAAACTCAACGGAGAATATTTTGAAATGAAATTAACTTGTTCAACTGGTGGAGCTCCCAGGCGTTTCTCCTGCAACAGTAAGACTCGGTCATTAAATAGCGCACGTGTATAGGCTTGTTTTATAACTAACTGTGGATACCCTTGATCATAGAAATTCTTCTGTAGTTGTTTAGAATGTGACTTAAATTCCTTCAGCTCAGAACAATTACAGCGGAAACTAAGAAATTGAGAGAAAGGGAGGCTATTCTTAAGCTGTATGGGATGGGCACTTCGGTAGTGTAATAACGCATTTCTTGCCACTTCTTTCTTATAAACAGTTGTCTCCCAGGTAGATCTACCCTTACAAATTTCCAGATCAAGATATGTAATTTTATCAGAAGCACAAACACTAGTAAAACGTAGATTGGGATCACATTGATTTAACCAATGATAGAATGAATTAAAATGGACTTCTGAAGCAGTCCATAGCAAGAAAACGTCATCAATGTAACGACCCCAGAAAGGAATATATTGCCAAAATTCAGAGGAATATAACCATTTCTTCTCAAATACAGCCATATATAAATTGGCTACAGATGGGGCTACCGTAGCCCCCATCGCAACTCCGGTGTTTTGGTGATACAAAACTTTTTCAAAAATAAAAAAATTATGAAAAAGGACCAACTGAGCCAAACGTTCCAATAGGGATAATAGTCCCTCTGACAAATCCTTTCTGGTATGCAAGGCGGACATCACGCAAGACAATGCTGCCATTTGAGGAATACAGGTATATAATGATACCACATCTAGAGTTATTAATAAAGTAGTAGAATCTCCTGCCAACTGATCGTGTTGAGACAACTGTTGAAGAAAATGGGTTGTATCACGTATATAAGAAGGGATATATTGTAATAAAGGTCTTAAAAAGGAATCCAAAAATGTAGATAATGGCTCCAATAAGGTGCCCCTCGTTGAAACTATTGGTCGGACAGGAGGATTATGAAGCTGCTTATGAATTTTGGGTACCAGATAAAATTTGGCAAAACTGGGATCAGACACATTAAGGTAAATCCATTCTTTCTTGGTTAAGAGCTGATCTTTAAAAGCTTGGGTGGTTAAATTCCTTAATGACTTGCTGTAAATCATAAGTAGGATCACAACCTAAAACTGTGTATGTATGACCATCTGACAGTTGACGTTGAGCCTCTTCCAAATACTGTGCACGATCTTGAAGGACAATTGCACCCCCCTTGTCAGCCCTACGGATCACCAAATCGGTGTGTGCTAATAATGAAGATAGGGCTGCTCTTTCTTCAGTAGAAAGCGTGTTCCGCACCAAACGAGAGTTCTGTTCCAGCTGATCAACCTCTCTTAATACCAGATCTTTATACAGCAATAAGGGAGCTGGAATCGGACCTGGCGGATTCCAAGTGGAGACAAGAGGTAAAGGTACACGTCCTGGCAATTCTTCTGTAATGGCTGTGTCTGTCGATAAACGAACAATAGATGTATCTGCAAAGTACATTTTCAGATGTAATTTACGCATGAAGCGTTCAAAATCTATTCGAAATTGAAACCCATCATGTTTGATGCTGGGTATGTAAGAAAAACCCTTATTTAAAAGGCGAAGTTGAGCTTCAGAAAGCGAAAAAGAAGAGATATTAACTACCAAAGATTTATCAGTTGTTGTGCTTAAACTTTGTGACGAGGGGACACTCTCTTCTGGCCCTCGGTTTTCTCTTTTCCTTTGAACATAAGAACATAAGATATGCCATACTGGGTCAGACCAAGGTCCATCAAGCCCAGTATTCTGTTTCCAACAGTGGCCAATCTAGATCATATGTACACCTAGCAGTTTCCCCAAGAGACACAAGTTCCACAATGCTTGTACTGGGTCAAGCATTGATATCTTCGGTCACTTCTTAATAATGGTTTATGGACCTTTCCTCCAGGAACTTGTCCAAACCTTTTTTAAACCCAGTTACACTAACAGCCTTTACTACATCCTCCGGTAACAAATTCCAGAGTTTGATTACACGTTGAGTGAAAAAATATTTTCTTTTATTAGTCTTAAATAGTTTACCCTGTAGCTTTATTGCATGTCCCCTAGTGTTTCTATATTCTGATAAGGTAAACAATCGATCTATGTTTACCCGTTCCACTCTGTTCATTAATTTATAGACTTCTATCATATCTCCCCTCAGCCGTCTCTTTTCCAGGTTAAAGAGCCCTAACCTTTTTAGCCTTTCTTCATAGGAGTAAGAGTAGTTACTCACCTGTAACAGGTGTTCTCCAGGAGCAGCAGGAATCAGTCCTCACATATGGGTGACGTCGGCGCCAACGGAGCCCTCGTGGAGCAATTTTCCCCAGCTTTCAAAGAAAGCCTTTGGGAATTGCAGCGCGCATGCGCGGTCCTCTTCCCGCCCAAGGGTGCCATCTTGCTCAGTCTGATGACATAGCTAAAAGACAGCAAAAAATTAGCAAAAAAACGAAAGCATAGAACTGCAACTCCAAGGGGAGGAGGGAGGGTTGTGAGGACTGATTCCTGCTGCTCCTGGAGAACACCTGTTACAGGTGAGTAACTACTCTTTCTCCAGGACCAAGCAGGAAGTCAGTCCTCACATATGGGACTCCCAAGCTTAAGGCTACCGGAGACCCTAAGCATAAAAAATGAGCTCCCTCTAGCTCAGTAGCACAGAAGGAAGGAATCTTCTCTGAGTACGCCCCCAACCGGTAGCCCAACATCCGGGACGGAGGGCAGGAGTTGCCTATACCTCAAAGAGATTACGGAGGACTGCCTGTCCGAAAGCACTGTCCCTGCGGGACTCCCTCTCCAGGCAGTAATGGGCTACGAAAGTCTGGCTTGAAGACCAAGTAGCGGCCCGGCAGATGTCTGCCAATGGAACAGAGCGGAGGTAAGCCACTGACGCAGCCTTCACCCTAACACGATGAGCCGTGACTCGACTTTCCAACGAGAGGCCGGCTGCCTCATAAGCCCAAGCGATACAGTCAGCAATCCAGATGGACAGAGTACGCTTGGAGACAGGGAGCCCCAACTTATTGGGGTCATAAGACACGAAGAGCTGAACAGTCCTTCGGTGCTCCCGCGTAGGTCAAGGTAGAAGGTCAACGCCCTCCTACAGTCCAAGGTATGCAGGACCATTTCAGCTCGGCTGGAGTGTGGCCTGGGAAAGAAGGTCGGACGTACCACCTCCTGGTTGATGTGAAAAGGGGAAACCACTTTAGGAAGAAATTTAGGGTGAGTCCATAGGACTACCCTATTCTTGTAGAACCGAGTGTAAGGAGGATCAGAGACTAGGGCCTGTAGCTCACTAATGCGTCTAGCAGAAGTGAGGGCTACCAAGAATAAGGTTTTCCAAGAAAGAAAACGAAGATGACAGGTAGCCGTAGGTTCAAAAGGCGGACAGGTAATCCGCTGTAAAACCACATTCAGATCCCAGTCAGGGGCTGGTGGGCGCAAAGGTGGTTTAAGGAGAAGGAGGCCTCTGAGGAAACGAGCCACTAGAGGGTGGTTGGAAAGAGGCCTGCCATCCACCGGCATGTGATGCGCAGAAAGAGCACTGAGGTGGACACTGACCAAGTTGGACTTAAGTCCAAGATCGGAGAGGCAAAGCAAGTATTGCAAGACCACTGATATCAAACAGAAGGGATCTTGAGACTGCTGAGCACACCAGACGGAGAACCGACGCCACTTCAGAGCGTAGGACTTCCGGGTGGAGGGTCGCCTGGAGGCCAAGACGACTTCCTCCACATCTGGAGGCAGCAGGAGGGGAGCCAGGACTACCCTTTCAGCAGCCAGGCCATCAGATGAAGGGACCGGAGGTTGGGGTGTAGGAGAGTCCCGTGATCCTGGGTCAGGAGATTGGGCTGAAACCCCAGAGGGAGAGGAGTGTCCACCGCCAGCTGCATCAGAAGCGGGAACCACGGCTGTCTCGGCCACCGGGGAGCCACGAGGATCATTGAGGCTTTGTCCCGAAGAACCTTGAAGAGCGTCCGAGACACCAGTGGCATGGGAGGAAAGGCATACAGAAGGCCTGTGGACCAGGAGAGAAGAAAAGCATCCGCCGCTACTCTGTGAGGATGCGGTTGTCGAGAGCAGAATCGGGGAAGTTGCCGGTTGAGAGGACTGGCAAAGAGATCCATGGTGGGTAGGCCCCATTTGAGAAAGATCCGCTGAAGCACTAACGGATCCAATCTCCACTCGTGTGGCTGGAGGATTCTGCTCAGTTTGTCTGCCAGGCAATTTTCTTGACCCGGGAGATAAACAGCTTTGAGGAGGATGCCGCGGCTGACGGCCTAAGAGCACAGCTTTTGTGCTTCCCGACAGAGAAGGAAGGAGCCTGTGCCCCCTTGTTTGTTCACGTAGAACATCGCAACTTGTCTGTCTGGACCAGCACAGACTGGTGAGAAGTGAGGTGGGAGAAGGCCCTCAGAGCTAGGCGGATAGCTCTGAGTTCCAGGAAGTTGATCTGCTGGGCAGACTCCCAAGGAGTCCAGAGGCCTTGAGTACATGTCCCTTGGCAATGTGCTCCCCAACCCAGGAGAGAAGCATCGGTCGTAAGGACTGGAGAAGGCGGAGGAGACTGAAAAGCCATTCCGAGCACTAGGTTTGGCAGATGAAGCCACCATTGCAGAGAAGAGACCAGCGGGTCGGAGATCTGTACGGAGTCCGCTAGGCTCCCAGTGGCCCGATGCCATTGTGTGCGAAGGCACCATTGACCAGGCCGCATGTTCAGGCGGGCATTGGGGGTCACATGGACAGTGGAAGCCATATGGCTGAGCAGTCTCAGAAATTGCCTGGCAGAGACCAGGGAATTGCTGTGAAAGTGGCTGGCAAGATCCATGAGCCTGTTTGCCCTGTCGAGAGGCAGGAAGGCACGCGCCTGAAGCGTGTTTAATCTTGCGCCGATGAACTCGAGATCCTGAGAGGGGAGCAAAGTGGACTTTGCGAAGTTTATGACAAAGCCCAAGTGCTGGAGCAGAGCCACAGTGCGGTGCATGGCATGAGTGGCCTCTTGGGAAGACTGTGCTCTGATGAGCCAGTCGTCCAGGTATGGAAATACAAAGAGGCCTTGAAGTCTTAGATAAGCCGCCACCACTGCTAGACAATTGGTGAACACCCTTGGTGCGGAGGATAGGCCAAAGGGTAGTACTCTGTACTGGTAATGATTGCCCCCCACAACAAACCTGAGATATTGTCTGTGGCTGGGGTGGATGAGGATGTGAGTGTAGGCATCCTTTAGATCCAAGGAGCATAGCCAGTCTCCCTGCTGGAGGTAGGGCAGCAGGATTCCAAGGGTAAGCATCTTGAACTTTTCCTTTGCGAGGAACTTGAGGTTCCGCAAGTCCAGGATGGGTCTGAAGCCTCCTGTTCTTTTTGGTATCAGAAAGTACCTGGAGTAAAAGCCTTGACCTCTCAGGTGGTGGGGCACCGGTTCCACAGCCTGTTCCTGAAGAAGACTTGCTAACTCCTGAAGGAGTAAGTCCCTGTGCAGAGGGAGTCTGAGAGGCTCCCCCGGAAAGTAGGAGGGAGGTAACTGGTGGAAGTGCAGAAGATAGCCCTCTTGGACTATGTGAAGTACCCAGGTATCTGTAGTGATGTTGGTCCACCTGTGGGCAAAGTGGACCAGCCGGCCTCCTGTGCTGAGAGAAACCAGCTGAGGGGGAGAGGCTATGCTGATGAAGTCAAAAACCCCCACCCTGCTGAGCAGGGGCCGGTGGTGCAGGCTTGGGGGCTTGCTGCCTACGTGATCCATTACCCCGTCCCTTGGCATGCTTACCCTGTTGGGGAGCTGCCGAGGCCTGATAATGAGGGTAGTGGTGATAGGCAGCCGCCTTCCTCGGGTAAAAGGGCTTTTTCCCGAGCCCTTCTTCTTCTGAGAAGGGGCAGAGGTCATCCTTGAGAGACGAGTCCCGGTGAGAGTCTCGGTCTGTGCAGCCTTCTCATCCATGGGCTTGCCAAAGAGGTTTTCACCTCTGCAGGGGACATCGACCAACTTGTCCTGCACCCATGGCTCGAGGTCGGATGACTGAAGCCAAGCCTGTCGACGGCCACCGATGCCGGCTGCGGCTACTCGAGCCGAGGCTTCAAAGCCATCGTAGGCTGCTCGAGAGATAAACTTTGAGCACTCCCGAATACCAGTTGACAAGGTTTGGAACCTCTGCAAACGTTCCTCGGAGAGACCAGCAGAGAACCCGGCTATTTCTTTAGCCAGGTCTCGGAGATACATGCCCATATAGAGCTGGTAGGTCTGGACTCGACAAGCAAGCATAGAGCCCTGGAAACACTTCCTACCGAGGGCATCCAGGCATCGAGTCTCCCGATCGGGAGGCACCGAAGAGTGCATTTTCTGACTCTTAAGTCTATGCATGGCCGATTCCACCACCATGGAATGGTGCGGTAGTTGTGCCTTTTGGAACCCGGGGCTCTTGCAGACTCGATAAATGGAATCGACCCGCTTGCTTAACACCGGCGACGCCGCCGGGCTCTCCCACATGCAGAAGAGAAGTCGTTCCAGCATCGGAGGAACCGGTACAATAAAGGCCTCCTTTGGGGGAGAGTCATATTGGAGGGCATCGAGCTCTTCGACTCGAGGCTCCTCCTCGGGATCCGCGGGGAAGGCCAAGGCTTTGGCCATATCCCGCACGAAGTCCGAGAACCGGGTATCCTCCGGGGGGGACCGTCTCCGAGGTTCGGACTCGGGGGAGTCCGATGGGACACACCGAGTCCGAAAAGAACCAGGTGACTCTTCGTCCTTGGATTCCCAGGCTGACTCCTCGGAGGAGGATTCGAGCGGCTCCGGTCGGGCAGGCATCGATGCCGTTCGCCCCGACGCCGAGGGAGTCGGCGTCGACCACCTCGGTCCCGAACGGGAGGCCGAAGGAGACCCCGACCGAGGATCGACTCGAGCCCTCATGGACTCGAGGATCGGCTCGGTCTCCGGGGTCGACTTGGACGTCGACGTCCCGGTCGTCAGGGCAGAAGCACCGGCAAGGCCAGCGATCAATGCCCGCTGCTGGTCCATGAAGGCAGTCAGACTGCTCTCCAAGGCCGTCAACCTGAGTCCGAGCTCAGGAGACCCAGCAGCCCCCGACTCGGGCCCCGACGGCGTCGGGCCCGACGTCGGCTCCTTCGGAGGCGAGTCCACGAGGACAACAGTACTCACGTGAGCGGGCGAATCCATCTCGGACGAGGATGTTTGGAAGGCCTCTCCATCTCCGAGGACCCGGGACGGGAATCGGGGCTATGCGACCTGGCCCTCGAGGAACCAGGCGCGTCCACCGACCCCGCCCTCGTGGGTTTCTTCTTCCGATGATGTTCCCGGGTAGGAGACCCCCGTTCAGAGGAACTTCGACGATGCTCAGGACCAGAGTCCCGAGACGTCGAAGCCTCTGACGAGGTCTGAGCCCGGCCGGAGTCAGAGAAGATACGTTCCCGCTGATGCTGCCGACTCCTCAACGCTTTTGAGGACATTTTGCCACATGGACCACAGAGGCAGCGGAGGCAGTAGTCGTGTGTGTCGGTAAGAGACATGAGCTTCTTACACCGAAAACACTTTTTAAACCCGCTGGCAGCCATCGGGGGAAAAAGGGCCCCTGCGAGGTCAAAAGACAGGGCTGCCAGTGAAAAAGAAAAAAAGGCGCGAAATCTGTCACGAAGGACAAAAAACCGAAAAAATAAAGAACGGACTCGCAACCGGCGTCGCGGGTCCGGGCGGGAAAAGAACCGGCGTCGAACCGAGAAAAAAGACAAATAAAATCAACTTTTCTAGCGGGGAATTACAAACGTCTGTAGGGCTCCGCGGAAAAAAGAAGACTGAGCAAGATGGCACCCTTGGGCGGGAAGAGGACCGCGCATGCGCGCTGCAATTCCCAAAGGCTTTCTTTGAAAGCTGGGGAAAATTGCTCCGCAAGGGCTCCATCGGCGCCAACGTCACCCTTATGTGAAGACTGACTTCCTGCTTGGTCCTGGAGAATCCTTCCATCCCCTTTACCATTTTGGTGGCTCTTCTCTGTACCTTTTCTAAAATCGCTATATCCTTTTTAAGATACGGCGACCAGAATTGCACACAATATTCAAAGTGCGGTCTCACCATGGAACGATATAGAGGCATTATAATAATATCTTTTGTTTTATTTTCCATTCCTTTCCTTATCATACCTAGCATTCTATTTGCTCTCTTGGCCGCCGCTGCACACTGGGCCGAGGGTTTTAACATGGTATCCACAATGACGCCTAAATCTTTTTCCTGGGTGGTGGTTCCTAATGTGGAACCTTGCATCGTGTAACCATAGTTTGGGTTGTTCTTCCCTAGGTGCATAACCTTGCACTTGTCCACATTAAATTTCATCTGCCATTTTGATGCCCAGTCTTCCAATTTATCAAGATCCTCTTGCAATTTTTCACAATCCTCTTGGGTTTTAACAACTTTAAATAGTTTTGTGTCATCTGCAAATTTGATCACCTCACTCGTTATTCCACATTCCAGGTCATTTATGAATATGTCAAAAAGCAGCGGACCCAGCACAGATCCCTGGGGTACACCACTATTCACCTTTCTCCATTGGGAAAATTGGCCATTTAGCCCTACCCTCTGCTTTCTATCTTTTAACCAGTTCCTGATCCACAATAGTACACTGCCTCCTATCCCATGACTCTTTAGTTTTGCCAAAGGTCTCTGATGAGGGACCTTGTCAAAGGCTTTCTGAAAATCCAGATACACAATATCAACCGACTCACCTTTGTCCACCTGTTTATTCACTCCTTCAAAAAAACATAACAGATTAGTAAGACAAGATCTTCCTTGTCTAAAGCCATGTTGGCTCTCTCCCATTAGGTTGTGACTATCTACATGCTGAGTAATTTTATTCTTTATGATGGTTTCTACCATTTTTCCCGGTACTGACATCAGGCTCACCGGTCTGTAGTTTCCCGGATCACCCCTGGAACCCTTTTTAAAAATTGGTGTTACATTGGCGATCCTCCAATCTTCAGGTATTAGAGATGATTTTAATGATAGTTCACAGATTACTGATAGCAGTTCTGCAATCTCATATTTCAGTTCTTTCAACACCCTTGGATGTATACCATCCGGCCCAGGTGATTTGCTACTCTTCAGTTTATCTAATAGTTGTAATACATCTTCCCGATGTATCGATATTTCCTTCAATTCTTCCGCACCTTTAAATACCACTTCAGTCATGGGTAACATCCCTACATCTTCCTCAGTAAAGACCGAAGCAAAGACTGTTTTTCTTGTGTTTGGAATCGGACTCTCCGTCTCCTAAAAAATCTGTCTTAGTGCTTTTCATGGATCCACTAGATTGAGAATCTTCTGTCTGAGTGTCAAAATCCACTCTTTGACGTTGTGTCTTTGGTTTTCTTTTAGGATTCATCCACGGGTAGATATACCCCATGGTATGATCTGCATGATCCCTGGCCAACTTCTGCATTTTAAGCTTTTTTATCTCCTCGAACTATTAATAACTTAATTATTAATAACTCTAGATGTGGTATCATTATATACCTGTATTCCTCAAATGGCAGCATTGTCTTGCGTGATGTCTGCCTTGCATACCAGAAAGGATTTGTCAGAGGGACTATTATCCCTATTGGAACGTTTGGCTCAGTTGGTCCTTTTTCATAATTTTTTTATTTTTGAAAAAGTTTTGTATCACCAAAACACCGGAGTTGCGATGGGGGCTACGGTAGCCACATCTGTAGCCAATTTATATATGGCTGAATTTGAGAAGAAATGGTTATATTCCTCTGAATTTTGGCAATATATTCCTTTCTGGGGTTGTTACATTGATGACATTTTCTTGCTATGGACTGCTTCAGAAGTCCAGTTTAATTCATTCTATCATTGGTTAAATCAATGTGATCCCAATCTACGTTTTACTAGTGTTTTTGCTTCTGATAAAATTACATATCTTGATCTGGAAATTTGTAAGGGTAGATCTACCTGGGAGACAACTGTTTATAAGAAAGAAGTGGCAAGAAATGCGTTATTACACTACCGAAGTGCCCATCCCATACAGCTTAAGAATAGCCTCCCTTTCTCTCAATTTCTTCGTTTCCGCCGTAATTGTTCTGAGCTGAAGGAATTTAAGTCACATTCTAAACAACTACAGAAGAATTTCTATGATCGAGGGTATCCACAGTTAGTTATAAAACAAGCCTATACACGTGCGCTATTTAATGACCGAGTCTTACTGTTGCAGGAGAAACGCCTGGGAGCTCCAGCAGTTGAACAAGTTAATTTCATTTCAAAATATTCTCCGTTGAGATTTAAACTGAAGAAAATTTTGAATCGACACAGTAATATTTTAAGTCATTTACCTGGATTAGAAGATAAATCCATTCGCTGTGTATGGCAAAGGAATAAGAACTTTAAGGAATTACTAAGCCCGACAGAGCTACGTTCCCCTTGTGTCACTGTCATTTCGGAGTCTGTGAATACTTCGGTTGGACATGTAAAGTGTGGAAGCTGTACTATTTGTGCTGTGACTTTAGAACTTACTCAATTTGATTATCATGGGATCACTTATTATTTACGTAACCTGACTGACTGCACCTCCACGTTTGTGGTTCATGCCATACAGTGCCCTTGTCAGCTTTTATACATAGGGAAAACAACTAGAGCTTTTAAAATACGTATAGGAGAACATCGTAGTTGCCTCCACTGCCGAAAATTAGAGGTGCCCATTGTCGCTCACTGTCTTGAATTTCATCATCAGTTTGATCAGCTCAAATGTTTTTGCATTGACCACATTTTAACAGGTTCGGCTGGAAAAACCCGAAGCCAATCTTTGCTTATGAGTGAGCAACGTTGGATCTATCGTTTACATACGGTTTGCCCTGGAGGACTTAATTCCCAAATCGATTGGTCAGTCTGTTTATAACTCTAATTAAGAACTATCCCACAGTTTTGGTTTGTTTTGTTTGCTGATTGGCTAATTTTCTGACGTCCCTCAGGTCTATAAAAGGCTTGCTCAGATGCCTAGTTACGCATGCGCAGCGTTTTTCTGCTCTAATTATAACTTAGTAAGACAACACTACGAGGTCAGTTGGTATGCTTTTGATGTTATTCTTACATGACTAGACTTACATCTCAGTCAATTGATAGGCTTGGCTTTTTTCAGTCGTGATTATGCATTTATATTACTGACTAATACATTTCTATTTTTGAAGCAATCTGCCATGCATTACACTGAAAATTTATGACGTGCTGTGAGTGAAACACTTCCCCCGAGGAAACCGCGAAGGCGGTGAAACGCACCAGCGCTGCGAATTTGCGTCGGGTGCAGAGAGACTGCTCTACCTTTGAGCTTTACCAGATAAGTTGTTTTGGACTTCTTATTTCTTAGTCAGCAGTCCCTCTTTTAACACTTGGATGTTATTGAAGTTTGAACATTTCAACAATTACAAGTTATCGTCATTTTTTTTGAATGAGAGTCAGCGGAGCTCTTGACAGTTTAAATCTGCACTGCTTTAATCGCTTTGTACAAAAGATTCTTAAAAAAATAGGATCGCCTGGGTCCTTGATGTAAGGAAGGGGTGAGGGATGTCTCAGGCTTTTCACTTGTTGTAGCCTGTAGTTACCCTCCCCCATTCATTCTGAGACCCTTATCCTTTTAAAAATTCAAAACAAATTTAAATAAGCGAACAAGAAAGTTTGTTCAGTATATGCGATTATTTTGGGCAATTTTTTCATTTTTATCAAACATAGCCAGTCAGGTTTTCAGGATATTCAGTGGCCATGCATGAGGAGGATTTGCACACACTGCCTTCAGTGTATGCACTCTCTCTTGCGTATTCATTGTTAATATCCTGAAAACCAGACTGGCTGAGTGTGGTTCAAGAATAATGCTAAGAACCCCTGCAGTGGAATGACAACTTATGAACCCAAATGTTCAAAGTGGTCTACGGCAAACACTATTTATTTATTTGGCTGGATTTTTATACTGCTTTTCACGTGGGCAAAGCGGTGTACATTACAACAGCAGCTTGTACAGAGACCAGAGAACTTATATACACTACAATTTGAACAATTACAACAGTAACTTATTACATAGACCAGTGGAACTTATCTACATTGAGATATGTAGTTATCTCTACAGTGTGTGTGTGTGTGTGTGTGTGTGTGTGTGTGGACAGGTTATTTGTTCTGTTGAGGAATTGGGGGGGGGGGGGGAGGGAGGAAGGAAGGATTATGTGATGGAGCCAAAATGTTCATTGAATATATAGGTTTTGAGAAGTTTTCTGAATGTGAAGAGATCATTGGTAGCATAGAGAGTTCCAGATTGTTGGAGCATATAGTTCAAATGCTCTGTTGTAGACATACTGGGTGCTTTTGATTTTCTCGTGTGGTATATATAGCATGTTTATTGTGTATTGTCTTCTTGTCTTGCTTGAACTGGAGGGATTTAGAAGTGATTGGAGGTAGTGTGATGACTGGTTATTGATGATTTTGAAAGTCAGGAGTAGCATTTTATAACATATGCAGCTGAATAATGGAAGCAGATGGAGTGACAACACTCTATAGCAAAGCTACAGTGAATGTTCACAACAAACATTTTTGGGTATTGCAGAAAAAATACAGAGGGCACACTAAAATGTATTAAGATGTAAATACTTATAAAATAGAATCGACAAAACAAATCCTGTTTTGTTGAAAAATTTAATCTTACCATCTGTTTTACTTTAAGTAGATAAAGCACATGATCTTTTATGTATAAATTTATAGTCATTTCAATACAGTATGAATAAATCTAATACTATTACCTACCATGTATATTCAATGCCCAACCATTTAGAATGGCTAAGAGTAACATAGCTACTTTAAGAAATGCACTTCTTTGTAAACAAGACTTGTTGAAAAATAAACTGCTGGTTCCATGTCAGAAGCAAATTTCAAGTCACAAGTCTTAATGGAATGAACAAATACTTACCAAAGAGAGGATTATATTATATACACTTTCAGAATAGCAACATGCTTGTAAAATGCTGTATAAAAGCACATTACTAACCTGTAGCAGTTGTTCTCTGAGGAGAGCAGGCTACAAAGATTAGGGCTCTTCAACCTGGAAAAGAGACGGCTGAGGGGAGATATGATAGAGGTCTAAAAATTAATGAATGGAGTGAACGGCTAAACATAGATCGATTGTTTACGCTATCAGAATATAGAAAGACTAGGGGACATGTAATGAAGCTACAGAGTAAACTATTTAAGAGAAATAAGAGAAAATATTTTTTCACTCAATGTGTAATCAAACTCTGGAATTTGTTGCCGAAGGATGTAGTAAAGGCTATTAGTGTAGCTGGGTTTAAAAAAGGTTTGGACAAGTTCCTGGAGGAAAGGTCCATAAACCATTATTAAAAAGGGACCAAGGATATCAATGCTTGACCCAATACAAGCATTGTGGAACCTGTCTCTCTTGGGGATACTGCTAGGTACATATGACCTAGATTGGCCACTGTTGGAAATAGGATACTGGGTTTGATGGACCTTGGTCTGACCCAGTATGGCATATCTTATGTTCTTATATGTTCTTAACAGTCCTCACATATGGGACTCCCCGGCTACAGGCTACCGAGAACCTGTAAAAATCCCATGGCGACCTGCAAAGGGTGAGCCATGAGCGGCAACAATTGAGTCCCTACTGAGAGACTCTTGCAAAACCCAAGTGCCCCATGGGGAACCAGCACTCCGGTGGCCCAAACACAGAAGGGTCGGAGGGCAGGAGTTGCCTACATCCTGAAGAGATTATGGAGTATGGCCTGGCTGAAGATGCTGTCCCATCGGGACTCCCTCTGCAGGCAGTAGTAAGCTGTGAAGGTATTGTCCGAAGACCAGGTGGCAGCCCAGCAAATTTCCATCACAGGAACGGAGCACAGATTTGCCACGAAAGTAGCCATGGCCCTGATGCAGTGCCCGTGACCCTCTGATCCAGTGAGATCCCCACCTGCTCATAGGAGAGGGTAATGCAGTCTGTCACCCAAGCGGACAGAGTTTGCTTAGTCAGTGGGATCATAGGATACAAAAAGCTGAGGTGCTTTGCAGTGGGCCCAAGTCCATTGCAGAGAAGGGTGGGGCCTTTTAACAATCCAAGTATGGAGAATGGTCTCTGCCCTGCCAATGTGAGGCCTTGGAAAGGTTGGGAGAACACCTCCTGACTTGAGGTGTAATGGGGACACCACCTTCAGCAGAAACTTGGGGTATGCATGGAGCACCACCCTCTTCTTGTAGAACTTTGTGAGAGGTCATGCCCAGGGAGTCAAACGTTCTCCCCAGACCGGCGCCTAGGATTTGGGGGTCTTTTACTTATGGGGGCCGTGCCCCTGTCCTTTGTGCTATTGGCTGTGTTGTGGGGCTGAGGCGGCCTGGAACTGTGAGGCACTGCCAAAGCCACCCTTTTGTCTCGGGAAGAAGGGTTTCTTTCCTAGGGTCTTTTTATGGGGCTGCACAAAAGTCTTTTATGAGAATCTGGTCCTTGTGAGGAACTCAGTCTCGATCTCTGCTGCTTTGTCTGCCATGGGCTTCCCAAAGAGGTTCTCTCCGATGTAGGATACATCAATAAGTTTGTCCTGAACCCATTGTTCGAGGTCAGCCAATTGCAGCCATGCCTGGCATCTAGCCCCAATACTGGCTGCAGCTACCCTGACTGACGACTCAAAGCTGTCATAAGTTGCTCGAGTCAGGAACTTTGAGCACTCTGACCGCCAAGGCCAGTAATGAACTACTTCTGAAGGGGGTTCCCAGTCAAGGCCTGCCGAGAATCCAGAGTTCCTTCAACAGTTCTTTGAGGTACATGCCAATGTAGAGCTGGTAGGATTGGACCAGGCATGTCAGCATCAAGCCCTGAAAGGCCTTCCAGCTGAGGGCTTCAAGGGTCTGGGCCTCCCTGCAGGGGGTGGGGGCACCAAGGAATGGGTCTTTTGGCTCACTCAACAACCAGAGATGTGGGGAAGTTGGGCTTTTTGGAACCCATGGCCTCAGCGGACTTGATACATGGAGTCAAATTGCCTACAGACCATGGGCACAGATGCTGGTGTCTCCAACATGTGGAGAAAGAGCTGTAAGATCAGCAGAACAGGTACCATGAGGGCCTCCTACTGGAGAATCTCCTGTTCCTTCTTATGCGGGTCCTCCTCTGCCATGTCTTGCACAATCTAGGAAGGCATCATCCTCTGTAGGGAATGGCATCAGGCTGCTGGAGAGGGTCCGAAGGTATGTCTCGGTGGTGCCGAGTGTCCAGGGACTCCTCATCCTCAGTTTCCCAATCGGACTGAAAGTCCGAGGTCAATTCTAAAGCTTCATGGTCACTGTGATTGAGGTCAGAGCTGAGGGGCCCAGGGCCTCCGGAGGATCTGCGGTCCAAGTTGTGTGCACTTGCCAGAGAGGACCAGTGACCCGAGGAATGGGATCGGGATCTCATCTGATGCCGATGAGGCTCTCAAGGCCGGTGGCGCTTGAGGATCAGTTTGACATCTGGGGAGGCAGTTGATGTCGGGGGTCACGTTGTCGGGGCGGATGAACTGGACGAACAGGGCATGTACGCCTGCTGCTAGGCCAGGAGGGCAGAGATACTGCGCCCTAAGGCCACCATCCTCATCTCCATGCCAGTTGACTCTGCAGCCTTTGACGGGGATGCCTAGGGTTTTTGAGTCTGTGGTCTGTTCCATCGAGAAGTCCTCAATGATAACTACTTCGGGTGTCCTAGGCCAGTTGATGGGTACCAACGACTCCTTCCAGGGCAGCTTGTGAGGCCGCTCCCGCTCCAACTCATGCCAGGGGACTGCGGGGCCTGAAGTGGGATTTTCCCATCTTCCCGGACCTGGTCTCTGAAGAGGTCTTCATGGACTTCGACTTCTTGCATTCCACCTCCGGGGATTTCCTCTCTAAGGAACCGTAGCCATGGGACTCTGAGAAGGCCCGGGCTTTATGGGGCACAGAGGTACTGGACAGGGTCGTGGAGCGGGGTGTCGCCAGAGACTCCAGCACAGATTCAGATTTTCTGAAAAACTTTTCCTGCTGCTGGTGACTGCTCTTAAGGGCCTTTGAGGAAATGGTTCAGCAAGGTTCGCAGTCCGAGTCGTTGTGTTCCAGGCCAAGGCACTGGAGGCAGCAGTTATACAGATCGGTGAGCATCATCTTCTTGCTGCACCGATCGTACTTCTTGAAGCCGCAGGAGGCCATCGGAGAAAAGGGGTCCCTGTCGCCCAGCAGGGGTCTGAGGCTTTCAGCCAGAAAAAGATATGAATGCCTGTGGAGGGATACCTCGAAGCAAAAAAACAAAACAAGGGAACGAACCTGAGAAGCGACGCAGAGGTGAGCTGGCTCGGGGGCAGGAAAGGAACCGGTAAGCAAACCGGACAGAAATGTATTTAAAAAAAAACAAAACAAAACACAACATACTTTTCCCGGGTGAAACTGGAGAGATGTCCAGAGGACTCTGTGGAAAAAAAGGACACTGAGGCAAGATGGCATACTTGGGTGGCCAAGCATGTGTGGTGCATCTCCCAAAGGCTTTCTTTGAAAGCTAGGGAGATGCTTCTACAGGGGCTCCATTGGTGCAGTCACCCCTATGTGGGGACTGATTTCCTGCTTGTTCCCAGAGAATAAATATTTCAAATTCCAATTCGACTGAGTTCCTTATTCCTGGGAGAACAGAGGGAACCCTCTTTGGTTCAGAAAATACTAAAGGATTGGACCATGTGTTACCAAATAAAGATAGCAGACCATCACTCTCCACAGCTTTGATTTGCATTATTTCTTGTGTTTGAATTTAAGTACAGAGCAACTAAGTTTGCCAGTCATCTTTATATCACAGCACATAAGATGAATCTTATCTAAAATGTGAGTGTACACAGATTGTCAGACATGACCTGCTAATATAGCACGGTTTCAAAAACTGTACAATATTTTTGCAAAAAATGAAAAAATCTTCTCCCTCTTACAGTGATTAAAGTCTACCCATTAAATACAAACTGCAGAAAAGTAGACTATACAGCAACACTTAATCTGACTTTTTAGGAAATGACAAGTTTTTACATTCATCTTCCAAGATGATACATTTTTGACTATCACTGAGTTTGGCTAAAGATTTTGCTGGCTAAGACAAAAAAACAAATTCCAAAAACTCATTCAAGAGCGCACAAAGAAACCCCCTGATATTTTGGTAGTATGGGCATGTGTCGAGTCATTTAAAATCAGAGCTCTTGTACATGTGAATGTGTGTGTGTATATATATATATATATACACATGTGTATATACAGGGTGGCCCAAAAAAAGTGAGAACATCTCATACTATATAAGTTATTTAAAAATTCAAAAAGACAGATGTAAACGATTGACAAATTTAAAAAAAAAAAAAAAAAAAAAAAAAAGAGATGGCGACCGGAAATTGTCGAAATAAAGACGTTATATAGCTAAAAAAGGTAAATAAGTAAACTATTTAAGCTTTTAATTTACGAGATGTTCTCACTTTTTTTGGGCCACTCTGTATATATGCGAGAGGGCACCCTCCCTGCTGATCAAGGCCAACACAAGGAGAAGTAGGACGACAACCACCACTGGAAGAACTGAGCTGTATAAAGCGGTTGTCCATACATACATATATATATATATATATATATATATATATACATATATATATACACACACATATATACACATATACACATATATATATACTGTATATACACACACATACACACAGATTTGTCAGTGCACATGCAATATACATAATCATTTAAATATAGTAGCCAAGGTAGACGAAAGCATGAGATCACAGAATCTTACTGGCAGGCATTCATATCAATTACTCCTCAATTTTCAAAGAAATTTATATAAGAAATGAATGAATTCTTCAGTACTGAGATGCATGAGGCCTAAAGCTCACAAACTTGTATAAAAGTTTACAGTCATAGCTGGCCAGTTTTAAACAGATCCTTCATTTTGCACAATGTTCAATCTTTCTTTAGAATAACTTTTTTTTTTCATGCAAATAAAGACAAATGTGTACTTATAGAATCAGAAAAGAAATGGCATAAATTACATGCAGTGGCAAATTGCTGCAGTGCTTAAAATGTTGGATCACAATTTACATCATATATATTGTATATAATGCATATTGAAATATATATATATATATATACAAATATATACACAGTACATACATATATACACAAAACTCACATTTTAAAAGGGAAACAAAAAAGCATTCATTTTAACTTGTTACAGTTGAATTGATAAAAATGTCCTGGGTGACATGATCTTGCTTTCTCTGCTTACAAAATATCAAGTATTTCTGTCATTCACGTAGTTCAGTGGCTTCTTATGATAAAGATAATTTGGAGGAATGAGGCTTGAATATTTAGTAGTCCATTCGGTAAACAATGCATTAGTAGCTGCTGGCATTTTGTCTTTTCAGAACAGGATACCTGGTCACAATGCTTATAGTCTTTCCCATTCTTCATTATAATTGTTCAAAACAGGTCTAGTATTTTAGAAATTGTTCCTTTATTTTATAAAATGTACAGTTTGCTATGATTTTTCCCTTTTGTTCTACTAATCTAGTTGATTTTTGTCGCTTCATACCTTCATCAATAGTCTTTAACAGGTGCTAGCTCTGGCACAAGATTTACTGTTATCTTTGTGAACAACCTATTTACCAGTATGCTTGGAGAATATATTAAATTATTCAACCCATCAATGTACTGACGTTCTTTGGAGTATCTCAACAATTTGTACCTATGAAGAAAAAAAAAGAGAGCTTTCAAATTCATTCCTTAAATTTCTTGGTATCAAAGAAGTTTCCCATAAGTGATCTATGAGCGCCCTATATGCTATTTATTGAACTCCTTAATAAATCAAGTCTAAACTCCTATAAGCAATTCCCTAAAGTATGCTGACATTCTAGCATTGTAAAAGCCTAATATCAAAGAGCTTGCTTCAAACAAATTGATTACTAACACAAAACACACCCTCTCTGAAGGGGGACACCAACTAAAAACAGCTTGCCTAGGCATAAGAATAAGAGACATAATCTGCTAGCCAGTTGGATGACGTACATGTGTTGACAGAAGCCCCGGGTTTGTTGGGAGTCAAAAGACTTTCTAAGAGCTTTAGCCCATTCCACATAGATAGCTAAGGCTCTCTTATACTCCAAAGGGCCCAATGCACTTTCACCTTTGTGGACATGAGGCCCAAAACCACTCTTGTTGAAAAACTTGGTAAAGGGTGTATCAGTTACTAAAGCCTGGTGCTTACTAAATGCCTGCTGACATTACTGCCACCAAAATGATAGCCTTCCAGGCCAGGCATTTCAAATCACAGATATCTAGTGGCTTGAAGGGAGTTTTCATAAGGTGGATGAAGGTCATACTGAGGTTCCATGACCCCACAGATGGTTTGATGGAAGGCTTCAATAGAAGAAAGCCCTCCATGAAACGAATAGCTAAAGGCTATACAGAGATAGGCTTACCTCTTACATGATGGTGATATGCACCAACTGCATTAAGGTCTACCCTAAGCGAGTTGGATTTTAGACAAAACTGGTAAACAGAAGGTATTCAAGCACTTTGTGTAGAACAAGAGAAAGGGTCGAGGGCTGCTCCCTTATACCAGACAGCAAATAACCTCTTTCATTCAAAGTTATATATGAGCTAGTGGAATCTCTCCTGGAAAGTAGAATGACTCCTGGCTAGTGGAATCTCTCATGGAAAGCAAGGTTAACACCTCAACATTCAAACTGAGGACCAGGAATTTGGTTTAGGATGAAATAATGCTCTCTGATTAGAGCTGACACACTGCCAGACATATGAAATTCTTTATGAAGAGATCCAGAAGAGAAGGCAACCAGAAGGCCAACCCCAATCTAGAAGGAAGGTATCTGAGGCTTGTCAGTCGTATGTCCTTGTCTTGAAATAGGACATGCTTTCCTGTTCCAGGGAATGGCAAAAAAGGTCCACTGAGGAGGTGCCCCACTCTCAAAAGATGGCTTGGGCCATCTCCTTATCCAGGGACCATTCGTGGGGTTTTAGCACATGGCTCAGTTTGTCTGGCAGGTGTCTTCCCCCAACAAGTATGTGGCTGTAAGTGACATCCAATGGGAGATGGCAAAGTTTCACATTCTGACTGCTTCCAACACAGGAGATAGAGTACAATCCTTTCCTCCCTGCTTGTTGATGTAATACATCAAAACCTGGTTGTCTGAATGGAAGAGGTTTGCAGTCTAGTGTGAGAGAAAAGCCCTAGACCCTTTCTTCTGTTCCAGCAGTTTGTGGAATACCTTCTACATTTATCAGAGTCACGTCTAAAATCCAACTCACGTAGGGTATACCTCAATGCAGTTAGTGCATATCACCAAATAGAAGATAAGCCTCTCTGCATAGCCTTTAACTATTCATTCCATGGAGGACTTGATTGATCGACTGGCCTGCCAGTCACCGAAAGCCCTTAGAGTGTTCAACATTGCTCTCCGTTTCAGGAAATTTTTCTGGTGAGGTTTCTCCTGGGGAGACCATCAGCCTGCATGTGAAAGCTATTTACATGGACTTACTCCAACCCAGTTTGGATGCATCTGACATCAGTATATTTTGGTACTGAAGAATTTGGAAGGGAATTCCTAACAGAATGGAATGAACCATCTACAAGAACAGAGAGTCTCAAAGTGGAACCAGTGACAGATGTGTCTGAGCGACTTAAGTCCACTGTGTGTTCAAGGTCATTTGAGCCTCTCATTTTGAGATGTACTTGGGGCACTACATGCACTGTTTAAGCCAGGGGTCTCAAACACGCGGCCCGCATGCGGCCCGCGAGAGACCTTTGTGCGGCCCGCGATACACAGGGGAAAAAAAAAAAACCCGGCTTCTGCTGCCGCGGCAGCGGCAGAATCAACTGTCCCGCGGCCCCTTCCCATCTGCCCGGCAATAGCAGCAATACCGCATGTCCCGCGGCCCACCACCCCCCCCCTGCCTGTCAGTTCTTCTCTGCTTCGGCTTTCAGAGCCGCGAAGGGAGAGCTTCTCCCTCGCGACTGTTAAGCTCGCCGGGGCAGATGGGAAATTTCCCATAAGCCCCAGCGGGCTTAACAGAGTCACGAGGGAGAAGCTCTCCCTTCGCGGCTCTGAAGCCGAAGCAGAGAAGAACTGACAGGCAAGGGGGGGGGGGGCCTGGGACATGCGGTATTGCTGCTACCGCCGCGGCAGCAGCAGGAGCAGCAGCCAGCTGTTTTCTAAAGTTTAAGTTTCCCGGGGGGGGGGGGAGCAGGATTGATGTGGGCTGCTGGGGGGGGGAGCAGAATTGTTGTGGGCTGCTTGGGGGGGAGCAGGATTGATGTGGGCTGCTGGGGGGGAGCAGGATTGATGTGGGCTGCTGGGGGGGGGAGCAGGATTGATGTGGGCTGCTGGGGGGGAGCAGGATTGATGTGGGCTGCTGGGGGGGGAGCAGGATTGATGTGGGCTGCTGGGGGGGGGAGCAGGATTGATGTGGGCTGCTGGGGGGGGGAGCAGGATTGATGTGGGCTGCTGGGGGGGGAGCAGGATTGATGTGGGCTGCTGGGGGGGAGCAGGATTGATGTGGGCTGCTGGGGGGGAGCAGGACTTGATGTGGGCTGCTGGGGGGGGAGCAGGACTTGATGTGGGCTGCTGGGGGGGGGAGCAGGACTTGATGTGGGCTGCTGGGGGGATAGTACTGGAAATGGGGTGATGGGGGGATAGTACTGGTAATGGACAGATGGGGGTTAGGACTGGAGGTGGTCTGATTGGGGCGCTAAGAATGAAGATGGGGCGATGGAAGGGTTAGGCCTGGAAGTGGGCTGTTGGAGGGCTTAGGACCGATAATGGGCTATGGGGGGTGGGGCTAGAACTGGTAATGGACTGGGGGGGGGGTGCTATGACTGGAAATGGGCCGAGTAGAAGGGGGAGCTTGAACTGCAAATAGCTGATGGGACAGGGTCTTGGAATGATAATGGGCTGAGTGGAAGGGGGCTTGGAATGGAAATGGGCTGATGGGGAGGGGGGCTTGGAAAGGAAATGGGCTGTGAGGGGAGGGAGCTAGGACTGGAAATGGGCTGATGATGCGGGGACTAGAAGGGAGCGGATGCTGGGTGGGGCAGGAGCTAGAAGGGAGTTGATGTTGGGGGACGATTAGAATGGGATGGGGCTGGGAGAGTGAAATGGAGAGGGGAAATATATTTTGTGTGGGAGGGAAGAAAAATCTACAATTGGCCGGGTATTGGGAGAGTAAGTGGGGATTGAGGATGGAGGGGTAAAATTTGAGTGGATGAAATAGGAATGAGGAAAGAGCAAAAGGAGAATGATTAGTATGTTAAAGCAGATGTAGAGAGAATGGAAAAAAACTGGGAAAGAAGAAAGGACAAATGGACAGCAGACGATGGAGAGTTAGCAGAAGACACAAAGAAACCAGAAGAAAGTGGCTGGAACAATTGCAACTGAAAAAAAAATGCACAAAAGGTAGAAAAATATCTCTTTATTTTGAATTTATTAACTGAAATATGTCAGCTCTTGGAAATGTGCATCTTTAACGTCTGCACTTTATTTAATAAAAGAGGAAATCAATGTATAGTTTTATTTCTACAGTGTTGTACATTCTAAGTTTGGCTTTTGGGGTTCCCAGTTTAATTGTCTTCCTGTTTCTAAATTGTGATTCCTTGTTTGGTGATGGTGTATGTTCTGCATGTGTAACTGAGCTGAGGTATTCTGTTTATGTAATTCCTATTTGACATTGCCACTTGTTCTCTTTCCCGAGTAGGTCATGTATTGTTATTCTCTGAAATGTGTTGATTTAATATTTGCAGTGTTGCCTTTTGATAGTTAGGGTATGGTGCTTTGTGAGTCCTGGTAGTGCTGTTAGGACATGGCAGGTTTGCTATGGGTTCTAAATGAGCAGTGTTTCTAGTAGTTCCTAATGTGCCTGGCGGTTGGCACTGGTTTATAGTAATGTAGAAATCTTTTAGTCTTTCTTTATCCATACACTCATTAAGAGGCATGTTTGACTTCCGGTGGCATGGTGGGCTAGGGAAGACGTGTTTTTCCTAGCTCCGGAGCCCGCTCCTCCCCCATCAGCCTTTCTTCGTTCTCCCACAGCAAATATTAATCGGGGGAGGTAGCCCAACCTAGTAGCGTGCTTGCAGGTAGCAGGGGCACTGATTTTGGAGTTGGAGAGGCTATGGCCACGAAATCTGCCCAGAAAGAAAAACCCCGCGGTGCGGAAGCAAAGATGGCCGAGAGTGGAGCGGAGGGCCAGATCCTACCTGCACATGGCTTGGTGGTAGCGGAGGTGTCTAAAGCCGTGGTGCTGGCTCTGGAGGATCGTCTTGGAGGACTTGCTGCCCAGATGAGTACGGTGGTGCAAGCCGTCGCGGACTTTAATGGACGTGTGGAGCGGGCTGAACAACGTATAAGTACGTTGGAAGATGGCCACGACCAAGCCTCTGCTCGGATCCAAAAGCTGGAGGAACAGTTGACAAAGCAAGCTGAGAAACTAGAGGATCTAGAAAACAGGAGCCACCGCAATAACCTGCGGTTCATCGGCATAGCGGAGTCGGTGAGGGAGGTTGATTTGCGCTGCTACCTGGAAAAATGGATCCCCGATCACCTACCGATAGCCGAAGGACTGGGAGAGATCGTCCTGGAGCGGGCTCATCGGCTGGGTCCGTACCGTGAAGGCGATAATAGACCGAGGGCCGTCATAGCCAGATTCCTCAATGCTGCCCAGAAGGAGGGAGTCCTTCGGGCGGCTCGGCAGCAGCGCCGCGGTGGAAGTGGCGCCAACACTCTCCTCATATTTCAAGATTACTCTGCAGGAGTTTCTATGCGCCGGAGAGCCTATAAGGAGGTTTGCAGCCTGCTCGTGGAGAGGGGCCTTCGTTTCACGCTGGCCTATCCTGCCCGCCTGAGAGTGGACTGTGACGGGGGGCAGCGGCTGTTTTCATCTCCCGAGGAAGCCATGGCGTACTGCCAACAGCGTGGTTGATGGCGTCGGCCCTCACCTGGTTTGGAAGTGTTGTGCTCCGGCTGGCTGTGGACTTGATCCGTACTCTGTGAGTGCGAGGACTTTGTCAGACCTGCTCTTGGGACGGCGAATGCTAAACGCGGTGCTTGCCCTTTGGACTGCTTGTGGACCCGGGTCCTGTTCAGACCCAAATGGTTTCCTTGTTTCTGCCTGTTTTGCTCGTTTGCATACTTTGTTTGGCCGTCCTTGTTCGTGTTGGACATTCTCAATGGGGCTGTGGATCCTTGGCTGGGTGGGGGAGGTGGGCAGGAGGGCTATCTACTGGTATGTCAAGGGGTGCTGCATTGGTTTGTGCTTTTAATGGCGGAGGTAGGGGCAGAAAGCAAGTTCCCCGGTGAGGCGGGAGGAAATTTCACCCTTGGATGCTTCCCCTGTAGCGGGAGCGGGTCTATACTTGGGCTGCTTGTGGTGGGACGCGGCCGAGACGCCCTCTGCCTATTTCATTTTTCATGGCGGGGCGATGCCTGTTTTGCTTGCTTTTCGGGCGCTCCGCTGTTATCTCGGACCGGGTTGCAGTCTACTGCTCTGATGGTTTGTCCCCGGTGGTTCTCTCCCTCTGGGGGGAGAATGACGAGTGGGACCTGCAACTGGTGGTTCCCCGTTGAGGAGGCGGCCTGTCTGGTTGCTTCTCACCACTAGCCCTTCCTTTATTTATCAACCTTCTTTTCCTCTAAACTAAAAGGTATGTCAGGGTGTGTGCAATTTCCTGCTTGCTCAGCACAATGTATATTGGCGCTTGATAGTATTTTTTCCAACATCGGGGCCTCCTTTAAGCAGCTAGGCCCCGACCTCACCTTCGTCTTCACCTGCCAGTTAATGGTTCCTTTTAGCGTCAAGCAGGCGCCATGCGACTGGGGCCTACTTCTCTGGTTTCCTCGCCTTTTGGCCTTCTCCTCTCCTTTCACATGTCCTTTCACACTAACTGGGCGCACTTTCCGAATCTCTTAATCCTCAGCTCTGAACTTTCCGTATTCCCTGAGTCTCCGGGTTGGTGGCTTCCCAGATCTCTCGTCCGACATCCCCGCTGCCCGGATTGCGTGCGCCGGCCTTATGTGCTGTTCCTGGGTGAGTTTCCCATCGCAGTGACTCTGGGCGGCCACTGGCCCTCTTAGCGTATCTCTCTGAGTATGGTTGTTGCTACTTTTCAGTGATGGGGCCTCCGTGTTGACCGTATGGGGGCCTCCCTAATTTCCTAATTTTTCTACTTTCTGGATTGCCCTTCCCTGTTTTTCCCCGTTCACACTCACATTCTCATACAGATCCTGTCTCAGTCTCTTTCTGTTTAATTTCCCTTAACTGGGAAGCCTGCTGCGGCTGGGGGAGCGGTATGCATTGGTTGGGGGGACCTTGTACCTTCCCTGGCCATATGGGAAGCATGCTCCCTCTGATGTCTGTTCTCCAGGGGGGCGTGGGATGTCCTGGGGCCTTTTATTGCTGATGGACATGGCTTGCACAGCTGGACAGACTCCCACTGTGCTTGCGAGCGAGGGGCAAGTTGGCCAATGTTGGGCACAGGGGGCCGGTGGCGTGGCCCGTTAGGTCCATAGCACGGCGGGCCAATACTGGGGGGGACGCTCTCTCCGCTAGCGAGGGGATAGCGACCCCCTATCTTTCTTTCTTTCCTTTCCTTCTTTAATTTGTGTCTTTGTATTTATTCTCCTGATGGTCTCTTCTCCTCTGAGGGTGCTTATTGGGGGCGATGGGGAAGAATTGATGTAGTTTGTCGGGGAGGAGCGGGTGGGGCTGCATGCCCAAGAAGGGTAGGTGGGGCCAGGATGACTGGCTGTGGATGTGTGGATAGTTTGAATGGGGTTGACGTTGGGGGAGGGTGGGCGGGGGGGATGGGGATGGGTAGGCAGGGGGGTCTGTTGGGTTTGGGGGGGGATGGGGGGGACATTGTAGTATGTCTGAGAGTGCGGGATGGCTGTGTTCTGGAAAATGAGTGGGGGACTGGTTTGAATGTGTTGGATGATTGGTTCCTTGGGTGTATCCCGACTAGGTTGTCTTGGAAAGGGGCCCTTGGCTGGGGGGGCCCTTGTGCATGTACGCAAAAGGTTCTATATCAGTGGTATCCTGGTTTGAGGCGGTGTGGTAGCTAGGAACACGCGAATAGTTTCTTGGAATGTCTGCGGGCTGGGATCCCCGGTAAAGCGCTACAAGGTTCTACAATATTTGAGACGCCAGAGGGCGGATGTGGTTATGTTGCAGGAGACCCACCAATCGGAGGCGGAACATCAGAAATTGGGCTCGGGCCCTATCGCTCATGTGTATGGTGCTCCTGCGGTGGGGAAGAAGCGGGGCGTAGCCATTCTTATTGGAAAGTCGGTTAGTTGGACCGAGGAGAAAGTAGTGTCGGATGTCGACGGCAGGTATGTGGGCGTCTGGGGGAGCCTGGCTGGGAACAAGGTGTTGCTGTGCTCGGTCTATGGTCCGAATATCTATGATGCTCGTTTTTTTCAGAATCTTTCCCAGTTGTTGTCGGCGGCTAGCGGCTATCAGGTAATTATGGGTGGTGACTTTAATGAGGTCTTGGATGTTGGCCTGGACAGGTCTGGCGTGTCGGGGAGTGGGAGTCGCCGGGGGCGACAGCGCTTGAGAGGCCTGTGTGAAGCCTATGGCTTAGTTGATATTTGGAGGGTGTTGCACCCCGGAGACCGCGACTATACTCATATGTCCAGGGCGCATGGTACATGGTCACGTATTGACTACTTTTTGGTTGCGGATTCAGTATTTACCTGGACCTCCCGGGCGGACATAGGATCTCTTGTTATATCTGATCATGCAATAGTGATCCTGGAGCTGAGGGGGCAGGGCCGCTCGGCAGGCCGGTTGTGGAGATATCCCTTGGAGTTGTGTGGAGACGCTTCCTTTGAGGCATTCCTGCGACAGCGATGGAAAGAGTATGAATCCCAGAATGGGATGCCGGATGTGTCTCCGGCTCTCCTTTGGGAGGCGGGGAAGGCTGTACTTCGTGGTGATATTATTAGTTATCTCAGTCAGCGACGTAAACGGATGGCTCAGCAGATACTTCAGCTGGAGCGGGACTTAGGTAAAGCGCGTCGAGCGGTGGCTGGTAACAAAACCGCGGTTGCTCAGCGCAGGCTCCGGGAGTTGCAGGCGGAGTTGGAGATGTTGCTTCATCGACGAGCCCAGAAATCGATGTTATATTACGGTATCGGCTGTCTCGCTTTGGGAATAAAGCTGGGAAATTGATGTCCTCGTTGCTGCGGCCCGCCGGGGGTTCTCGGCAGATAGGGGCGATAAAGAAAACGGATGGTACTATTACCCGTGATTCAGCTGAAATTGAGAAGGTCTTCACGGCCTTTTACCAGCGTCTTTACGCTAGTGATGGCGATAGGGACGTGGAGGGGCGCCTCCTCCTTGAGCGGTGTGGGTTGCCGCGTCTCGCAGCTGAGCATTTGGAGGCCCTCAATCAACCCCTCTCTGGGCAAGAGGTTCAGGCCGCTATCCGGTCTTTGAAGAATGGGAAGGCTCCGGGGGTAGATGGATATCGTAGTGAATTTTACAAAGCACTGGGGGCTGCCGTGGTGCCTCCCTTGATAGGCTACTTTGAGGACCTGATCCAGCATGGCCATTTTCCGTTTGAAGCCAATAAGGCCTTGATAACTATTTTGCCCAAACCAGGGAGGGATCCCCTTCTGCCGAGTTCTTACCGTCCTATTTCATTACTCAACGTAGACCTTAAGCTCCTTGCTAAAATAATGGCGGACCGGTTGGCGACCTACCTCCCTTTGTTGATCCATGGCGATCAGGTGGGGTTTGTGCGCGGGCGTCAGGTTGCGTACAGCCTGCAGCGGATTTTGTTATCGCTCGGAGCGGGGCGCATATCAGGGGACCCCTCTCTTCTAATCAGTTTTGATGCCGAGAAGGCTTTTGATCGGGTCAACTGGGGGTTTATGTACCAGGTCCTGGACGCAGTGGGGATCGGTGGGTTTTTCGTGGACGTGGTTCGCTTGCTTTATGCGCATCCTACTGGGGCGATCCTGATCAATGGGACTATGTCGGCTGACTTTGCCATTCAGAAGGGCACTCGGCAGGGTTGCCCACTCTCGCCCCTCCTCTTCGTTCTTTCGCTAGAACCCCTTCTGACTCTCATCAGAACCTCTTCTCTAATTCGGGGGGTTCAGATGGGGGGTGAGGAGTTCCGTCTTGCTGCTTTCGCCGATGATCTGTTGGTTCATTTGGGGGATCCGGTGGCGGGTCTGCCTTGCTTAATCAAGCTTATTCAGGAGTATGGGGAACCGTCCGGGCTTCGCCTCAATTTTGACAAATCGGAGGCGCTTTTCTTGGCCCCCGCGACGCATCCCGGGTGGCAGGGGCCCTTCCCTCTGCAGTGGGCGAAAGGACACTTTTAAGTACTTGGGCATCTGCCTGCCGGCGCGGTTGGAAGATCTTTACCAGCTTAATATCTCTAAAATTGTACGGGAGGTGAAGGCTTGTGTGGATCGGTGGAGTGACCTGCCACTGTCTCTGGGGGGTCGCGTCGCTCTCTGCAAGATGGCGATCTTTCCGAAGATCCTTTACCCACTACAGACCCTCCTGCTGTTTCTACGACGAGTTGATATTCGGCAACTGGAGCGCCTATTCAGCAGGCTCCTCTGGCGGGGACGGAGACCTCGGGTGCGTCTGGCGATTTTACAGCAACCTTGGGAACTGGGCGGGATGGGCTTTCCCGATATTCGGCGCTATAATGTGGCTTGTTTGCTGCGCTATGTCCGCGATTGGTTATGGGATTTGACCGTCTGCTCCCCATTGGAGCTGTGGGCTGCCGCGCTGGCACCTTTTCACTTGAGGTATTTGTTACATGCCCCGTCGATTAAGAATGTCCCCTCGGACTTTCGGGAGTATCTTCTTAGGCCTATTCGACAGGCATGGCGCTCTTTTTGTACTGGGCGTAGGCTCTCCGCTTTGCACACTCCCTATCTACCTATTCGGGGTAACGCCGACTTTATCCCAGGCCTGGGGCGCTCTCCTTTTCAGCTCTGGGAGTCCCTTGGGGTAGTGAACTTAGAGCATGTGTTAACCACTGAAGGGGCTATGTTGTCTTTTGCTGAGCTGCGTTGTTCCTATCCGCTGGGGGCTTGGGATGTTTTCCGTTATCATCAACTTCGGAGTTATCTTCGTACGCTCCCTCTGGCGGCCTTACGTGGGGAGGTCTGTTCGACGATCGAGTTGGCGTTGCTGGGGGGAGACAGGGGAGTTCGCGTGTCTGGTCTCCATCGAATGCTGTGGGAAGGTGTGTCTCCTTTAGAGGTGGATACTTTGGCGGCCGCTTGGTCCAGGGACTTGGGGGAAGCAGTTAGCGCGGAGCAACTGTTGGGAGGGTTGGCAGATATCCCAACTCTCAGTTCTCAAGTGACTCATCGTGATACTCCGTTTCGGATTACGCGTCGTCTCTATTTTGCCCCCCTGAGGGCTTGGCGGACGGGCATCGGAGTGCGTCATTGTTGTCCCCGTTGCGGGCAGGATCGGGCAACTTTGGGCCACATGTTCTGGACTTGCCCCACGGCTCAGGCTTTCTGGGATAGGGTGGGGGACCATCTTCGTCGCTGCCTTCCAGGGTTGGAGTCTTTGAGTGCACGGAATGCGGTGTTGGATATTTGGGGAGCCGAATGGGGGGACATGCTGGAGCCTGTGCAAGTATGTTGGTTGCGTCTGGCGCTGCTGCTGGCGCGTCTGACGGTGTTGCATCAGTGGTTGGCTGTGCGGGGGCCGTTGTACGGACTTTGGCGACTGCGGCTGCATAATGCCCTGCTTATGGACCAGCTGCATGCTGCGGGAGCTGAGCGGCGATGGCGCCGCTTTCTGCGGATGTGGGGACCCCATGTGCAACTGTTACCTGCAGGGGTGCGTCGGCGTATTTCCAGGCGTCCCACATAGAGTGGGTTTGTGAGTGTGATAGGGTACGGATGGTGGGTGTGTGTCTGGTAGAGGAGGTGAGTCTTGGATGGATTGGTTGCGGTCCCTTGATCTACTCCATTATCCCGTATCTAGACTTGTTTAGCTGTTCCTATGGGAAGGGGGGGGTAGGGTGTCGGTCGGGGCCTGGCCCGATGTCCTAGGAGAGCGGGTGGCCTGGGAGAAGAATCCACCCTAGGCCCCCGCTTTGACTTGGACTGGTAGTAGTGCGTGAGATAGTGGCCCATGACCTGGCACTGGGGGGTGGGGGATGGGGAGGCAGTTGGGGGGGCAATGGGGGAGGGTAACTCTGGGGGGAGCCAGATGCAGGCGGAGAAGGTAGGACGTTTAAGTTGTGGGGGGGCTTGTATCACTCCCTCTGTATGCTTTGCAACTGGCTGCTTGTTGTTTTATTTCTCTCAGAGACGGCCTACCCGGTCTACCCGGAATGCATGGCTGCCTTTGGCTTTCCCGCTATACTGCCATCGTGTTAGTAGCATGTTCTTGTGTTAGTAGCATCATATTGTTTCGTCTACAAACTGTTGTATGCTTTACTAAGTTGTTGTATGTGACTTTTTTGTGAATAAAAAAGATTTAACCATAAGAGGCATGTTTACTCAAAGTTAGTGTATGGTAACATTATGCAAATATTTATGCAAATGATGCCCTTATGCAAATGATGCCCTTATGCAAATGAGGCCTGCGTCTTGTGCGGCCCCCGGGTTACTCTACAAGTCCTCATTTGGCCCTCAAAGCAATTTGAGTTTGAGACCCCTGGTTTAAGCCATGTGGCCTAATATTCTCAGCATGTTTCATGCTGATGCCTGCAGACTCTTCCAAACATCTACCACCATGGGAGACCAGGTTGGTAATTCTCTCTTTTGGAAGAATGGCTTTTTGCCCGAGTTGTGACTAGCAGAGCTCCAATAAATTCCAATTGAGTGGTCAGGCCTAAAATGAACTTGGGAAAATTTGTAACAATCCCTAATAACAGGTCTGCAACTAAAAAACTGCTTGATTATTTTCATCTAATTTCCATGTATTTTGGTGTGCTGAAAACAAATAAAATATTGAAAAAACTCCTAGACGTCATGATTTGCCACAACATGCAAAATTGTCTTCAAATTTATCAATTTTTTTCAAATTACTATTAATTAATTCAAATTACTATTAATTAATTCATATAAGTGCATTTAAGACATAAAATGCCAAAAAATCCTTAAAGGGGTTGTCCGAGTTATGTAAAACAAAATATAGCACTGTAAATATGATGGTCAGCAATATATACATAAGCTAAGCAAGTTTTAAGTCCGTGCTTCTAATGGTAGAAGGGGTTAATCTTTCCTGAAGAATCCAGTGGGAGGGAGAGACAGGGCAGATAGCAGCGACTCCGGTCAGTGCAGGGGGGCATGGCCAGCACTGTGACGTCTCGCGTACAGACAGAGCTGCTCTCTCCTGCATGCCACACTTGTACACGAATCATCATCAGGTTCTTGGTTCTAGGCTGTTCACACTTTTTCAGTGCAATTCGCGTTAGCTCGTCATTCTTCAACCGTTATGTTATGGCTCCGCGAAAGTGTATTAATTCGCCAGACAGTTTCTGTTTCATCTGTGGTGAATATACAGTGTTGAAGCAACAGCAGAATATTACAACTATAACTCCCACTTGCAAGCCCATCAAGGTCTAATATCTGCCAAAATTAAGGAATATCACTCGGTGCTGTTAAGCCATTCTCTAAACAAGCCACACGAATTATTCAATATTGTGAAGACACTAACGAAGGAGACATTATCATCTCAAGCAACTGCGATACTTCCCCAGGATTATGCGGACTACATTAAAGCTAAAACCAATATGGTCAACAAAGGAACATTATCCAGTCCTACTAAAAGCCCACCTAAGCAACTCACCACCTTCTCAACTCCGTCAGAAGCAAGCATTGAGCACATTATAGCAAATATCAACGCCACCACTGTCCCCAATGACCCTTGTCCAGCCTTCTGGATAAGGTCACTACGCCATGAGGTTAGCCCAATAATAGCCCAAATCATGGACTGTTCCTTCTCCACTGGACAATTCCCCTCAAGCCTCAAGCAGACGTCCATTAGACCACTCTTAAAGAACGCCAAACTAGATACTCTGAAGGTGGATTCCTACCGACCTATATCCAGCATCCCATTGTTAGCAAAAATAATTGAGAAGACGGTACAGCGACAGATACAGGATCATATCGACTCCAACGCCCCCCTCGACCCAAGCCAGCACGGGTTCAGAGAATCCCATGGGGTTGAATCTCTCCTCACCACACTCATCAACACTCTCATCACTGGGACTGACTCAATCAAAAAAAGGTATGCACTAATTTTCCTAGGCATCGCGGCCGCGTTTGACTTGGTAAACCACCAACAACTCCTGGTGCGATTGCAAGATAAAGGAATAAGTGAATCTGCCTTGCATTGGTGTAAATCCTACCTAACCGATAGGTGGCAGCAGGTGCGAACAGGAAACACAACCTTGCGGCCTTTCCAACAAATTCATGGCGTACCCCAGGGCTCTTCCCTGTCTGCCCTCCTTTTCAATATATATGCAACCCCTCTGTGAATTAATTTGCTCATTTAACATCTCCTGCCTGCTCTATGCGGACAATGTGTTACTATATACCCCATTTACGATTGAGGATCCAGACTTCACACAGCTGATAAACTGCTTTGATGCCATAACCGACTGGCTCTTCTCCCAATGTCTCAAGATCAACTTCAGCAAGACCGAAGCACTATTTGTGACAAGAAACCAGAAGTTTTCTCCTCCAGCAACAATCAAAACAAGAAACGCAGAACTCGCAAGCAGACCCAACATCCGCTACTTAGGGGTGACGTTGGACCAACATCTCAATCTCAAAGCACACATCAGCAATTCCATCAAGCAAATCTACCACAAGATAAGAACTCTACGTCATCTTCACCCACTGCTGCAACCCGAGGACTTCAGAACAGTATTTCAGGCTTTGGTGACCCCCCACTTTGATTACGCAAATGTAATCTTGCAAGGTCTCCCCAAAAACACCTTAAACCCCTTACAGCTAGCTATGAACGCTGCTGCAAGTGTACTGAGTGGAGCTGCCAGAGGTGATCACATCACTCCGGTCCTTAAGAACCTACATTGGTTACCAATATACTGCCGCTTAACCTACAAGGTAACCATTATCACTTTCAAGATCATCAATAAGTTAGCCCCCCCAGCCTTAATGGACAGGATTCACCCTGTTACAGCCAATAGAGAAAGGAGATCACATACCACTAACACACTACTGATCCCCAAGGAAATAACTAAATGTACAGAGCTAACAAGGAATAGAGCCTTTCAATTTTATGCCCCCAGCTGCTGGAATGCTCTTCCAGCAGCTGTTAGAGCCATAAGGGACCTAGCACAATTCAGAAAAGCGCTTAAGCACCACCTCTTTCTCTTACACTACTCACAACCCTCCAACCTGACACCCCCTGCGAACACATGAACACCATTAATGTATGTAATCTTGTGGATACTACTTGTAATCGAATGTTTGTTGTACATAGTTAATTCCAGTTGATATCAAAGTTAAGCTTCCAGTTCAATGTAAGTGCCCTGACACAACCTTTGTTTTATGTGAACTGCGCTGATTTCTACAAGTGCGGTATATAAGAAACAATAAATAAAAATAAATAAATTACAGACTTTGTGAAAGAAGTATACTTTACATACTTTGGACTAAAAATTGGAGATCAAGATAAAGTCTGGGCGCCTCAAAGTGTGCAAACAGTGTGTTGAGGACCTCCGAAACTGGTTCAAGGGTAAGAAAAAATCTTTCCGTTATGGGATTCCTATGGTATGGCGAGAGCAAAAGAACCATAGTGACGACTTACTTTTGTTCATGCGATGTGAAAGGGTTTAATTCCAAATGGAAGCATTCCATTTCATACCCCAATCTTCACTCAGCAATTCGTCCCATCCCCCATGGCACAGATATACCAGTACCCAAGCCCCCTGCTACCTTGGAAAAGATACCTAGCTCCGATGAAGGTGAAGTCATACCTGAACCAGATGACGAATCAAGTTCTGACTTTGAAGATGATACAAGACCAAAATTGTTTTCTCAGGAGGAGATGAATGATTTGGTAAGAGACTTGAATCTTCCCAAAGATGCCGCTGAGTTACTCGGATCAAGGCTGAAAAGCAGGAATTTATTGTTGCCAGGAGTGTCATCTTCATGGTTCAGACATCGTGAAAAGGAGTTCGTTCCTTACTTCGCCCAGGAAGACAAGTTGGTTTATTGCATCGATGTCGAAGGTCTGATGGGTCAATTTAAAATCAAATATGATTCAGAGCAATGGCGTCTTTTTATAGATTCTTCAAAAAGAAGTCTCAAAGCAGTTTTACTCCACAACGGTTTTTACGCTTCCATACCTGTAGGTCATTCCGTAAACTTGAAGGAAACCTACGAGAACTTGGAATTGGTTCTTCGTAAACTTAAATATGAAGACCATGGTTGGCAAGTGTGTGGGGACTTGAAGGTCTTGTGCATGCTGCTCGGGCAACAAGCTGGGTATACCAAATATCCTTGTTTTTTGTGTCTATGGGACAGTCGAGACCGACAAAATCACTGTACCAAGAAGAGTTGGCAGCCGAGGGTGCTAACAGTCGGTGAAAAAAATGTCCTCCGAGAAACTTTGGTACCTTCCCATAAAGTTCTTCTACCTCCTCTCCACATAAAATTGGGATTTATGAAGCAATTCGTAAAATCACTTCCAAGAGATGGAGAATGCTTCAAATACTTGGTCACCAAGTTTCTAGGCCTGTCGGAGGCAAAATTGAAGGAAGGTGTGTTCGTCGTACCAGACATTAGAAGGCTTATAGTTGATCAAGAGTTTGTCAATACCATGACAGATCCTCAAAAAGAAGGGTGGATTGCATTTAAAGAAGTTGTACAGAAATTTTTAGGCAATAACAAAGATCCTCACTACAAAAAGATCGTCGGACGAATGCTGAAAGCATTTCAAGCTTTAGGTTGTCTGATGAATTTGAAAGTGCATTTCCTCCAATCCCACCTTGACTACTTTCCTAAAAATTTGGGAGCTGTGAGTGAGGAACAAGGTGAACGATTCCACCAAGACATTAAAGAGATGGAAAGGAGATACTAGGGAAAATGGAGCATTACAATGATGGCAGACTACTGTTGGATGCTTCAGAGAGACATTCCAGATGCTACTCAAGCGTAAATGCACCAAGAGGAGCCTCACAAGGAAGAAGAATAGAGTTTAATGTGTGTAGGTGAGCTCATTTCAGTTCAAAAAAGGATTTTCATGAAAATATTGTAATAAAACTTTAATTTTATAAGTCTATTTCCATTTATTTTGAGGTATTGCCTTATTTAACATAGTTACCTAAATTGTCAGGAAACGTGATGTCCTATGACAAAATGGAGGTCATTTTTGGATTCAGCGCACCAAAAAACAAAGATTACGTGGAATAACTAAAACAGCTCTCGAAAAAAAATTATAATTCCAGCACCCAGATGATTGTGCGCGTGGATCCATGAGCTCCTTCTTGAGACGTACTCTTGATCAGCCAATCGTTCAGATAAGGAGACATGTGCACACTCAGTCTTTGTAGATATTCTATGACTACTGTAACGTATTTTGTGGATATGTGCAGAGCTGAGGCGAGTCCAAAAGGCAGTACACTGTACTGGTAATGTTGTTTCTCTATTACGAATCTTAGATGCTTACCGTGACTGCGATGTATCTGAATGTAGGTGTACACGTCTTTCAAGTCCAGAGAACCTAGCCAGTCCCGTTCCCGCCCCCTAAAAGTAGAGATACCCAGGGAAATCATTCTGTGCACATGGTAACCATGCGGTCATGTGCACGCTCGTGTGGTGACCATGCACTTGTGTGCGCACGCGTGTGTGATGACCATGCACTCGTGTATATTTGTAGTGATCATGCACTTTCTTGGTAGATGGTGTGCTGATCATGTGCTTGAGGTATGGTGGGGAAGTTACATGGGTATAGTTTCTGGGGTGGAGCAGTATGCAGGGTGGTGGGGGGAGTTGCAGGGAGTAGGTTTTGGGGGTGGGGCAGTTGTGATCTAATTCTTGAGTGGTAGAGCAGTTGCAGGAGATTTTCTTTTGAGGTGGTGGCTGTTTGCAGTGCAGGGGCAATTGCAGGGGATGGTGAAATTCATAAAGTGCTAAGGCAGATAAGAACATAAGTGCCATACTGCAGGAGTGGGCAATTCCGGTCCTGGAGGGCCACAGACCAGTCAGGTTTTCATGATGTCCCTAATGAATATTCATGGACCTATTTCCATACAATGGAAGGCAGTGGATGCAAATATATCTCATGAATATTCATTAGGGACATCATGAAAACTTGACTGGTCTGCGGCCCTCCAGGACCGGAATTGCCCACCCCTGCCATACTGGATCAGACCAAGATCCATCAAGTCCAGTATCCTGTTCCCAACAGTGGTCAATTCAGAACACAAGTACCTGGCAGGCTTCCAAAGGCACACAGGTTCCACAATGCTCACCCTGGGGTAAGCAGTGGCTTTCCCAGGTCCCCTTTAATAATTACGGACCTTTCTCCAGGAACTTATCCAAATCTTTTTCAAACCCACTACACTAACAGCTTTTACTACATCCTCTGGTAACAAATTCCAGAATTTGATTACGTGTTGAATGAAAAGCGTAGTTACTCACCTGTAACAGGTGATCTCTGGGAACAGCAGGAATTGAGTCTTCACATATGGACATTGTCGGCACCGATGGAGCACGCGCAGGAACACTCCCCAGTGTCCTATAGGAAAGCTTTTGGAAGCATCCCACTGTGCCTGCGCTGCTGCCTTCCCGCCTTTCCAATGCTCCCTCTTCAGTAGGGTTTGTAGCTGAGACAAAAGGAGAGAAGGAAAGAAAACGAGAAGGAGACAGAGATACAACTCCCAGGGGAGGTGGGTGGGTTGTGAAGACTCGATTCCTGCTGTTCCCGGAGATCACCTGTTACAGGTGAGTAACTACGCCATCTTCAGAAACAAGCAGGAATTTAGTCTTCACATATGGGGACTCCCAAGCTTAGAGATACCACGCAGATGACCCCAGAAAGCAGCAAAACCCAGGCTGAGGTGGATCATGCTTCCTCACAAGGATCTCTGGTATCGAAACCCAGGATGGGGGGTAGGAGTAGTTCTAAATCTGAAAGAGATGCTGGAGAACCACCTGACCAAATGAGGCATCCCAACGGAAGTCCTTGTCCAAGCAATAATGGGCTGCAAAAGTGTGGACAGAAGACCAAGTGGCTGCTTTGCAGATGTCGTCAATCGACACCAAGTGAAGGTTGGCCATAGAGGTAGCCATTGCTCTCACGTTGTGAGCTGTAACATGACCTTCGAGAGACAGTCCCTAACTCTCATAAAGGATATGCAGTTTGCAATATATATGGAGAGTGTTCTCTTAGAAACTGGTAAACCCAGGTGACTGGAAAGCGTAGTTACTCACCTGTAACAGGTGTTCTCCAGGAGCAGCAGGAATCAGTCCTCACATATGGGTGACGTCGGCGCCGACGGAGCCCTCGCGGAGCAATTTTCCCCAGCTTTCAAAGAAAGCCTTTGGGAATTGCAGCGCGCATGCGCGGTCGCCTTCCCGCCCAAGGGTGCCATCTTAGCCAGTCTGATGACATAGCTAAAAGACAGCATAAAAATGTGCAAAAAACTTAAGCAGATGATTGCAACTCCACGGGGAGGAGGGAGGGTTGTGAGGACTGATTCCTGCTGCTCCTGGAGAACACCTGTTACAGGTGAATAACTACGCTTTCTCCAGGACGAAGCAGGAAGTCAGTCCTCACATATGGGACTCCCAAGCTTAAGGCTACCGGAGACCCTAAGCACAAAAATGAGCTCCATCTAGCTCAACGGCACAGAAGGAAGGAATCTTCACTGAATTATCACCCACCGGTAGCCCCCATCCGGGATGGAGGGTAGGAGTTGCTCAAACCTCGAAGAGATTTCGGAGGACTGCCTGTCCGAAAGCACTGTCCCTACGGGACTCCCTCTCGAGACAGTAATGGACCGCAAAAGTCTGGCTCGAAGACCAAGTAGCGGCCCGGCAGATGTCTGCCAGCGGAACAGAGCGGAGGTAAGCCACTGACGCAGCCTTCACCCGAACACAATGAACCGTGACTCGACTTTCTAATGAGAGTCCGGCTGCCCCATAAGCCCAAGCGATACAGTCCGCAACCCAGATGGACAGAGTACGCTTGGAGACAGGGAGCCCCAATTTATTGGGGTCAAAAGACACAAAAAGCTGAGCAGCTTTGCGGTGCTCTCGCGTACGGTCAAGGTAGAAGTTCAATGCCCTTCTACAGTCCAGGGTATGCAGGACTCGTTCAGCTCGGCTGGAGTGAGGCCTGGGAAAGAAGGTCGGAAGTACCACCTCCTGATTGATGTGAAAAGGGGAAACCACTTTTGGAAGAAACTTTGGGTGAGTCCGTAGGACTACCCTATTTTTGTAGAACCGAGTGAAGGGAGGATCAGACACGAGGGCCTGCAATTCACTTACGCGTCTAGCGGAAGTGAGGGCTATCAGGAATAAGGTTTTCCACGAAAGAAAACGCAGAGAACAGGTAGCTATCGGTTCAAAAGGCGGACAGGTGATCCGCTGTAAAACCACATTCAGATCCCAGTCAGGTGCTGGCGGGCGTAGAGGTGGTTTAAGTAGAAGGAGACCTCGGAGAAACCTCGCTACGAGAGGGTCGCTGGAAAGAGGTCTGCCGTCCACCGGCACATGGTGTGCGGACAGAGCACTGAGGTGGACTTTGACGGAGTTGGACTTAAGTCCGAGATTAGAGAGGAAGAGCAGGTACTGCAAGATCACCGACACCGAGCAGGAGAAGGGATCCTGAGACTGCTGCACACACCAAACTGAAAAACGACGCCATTTCAGGGCGTAGCATTTGCGGGTAGAAGGTCGTCGAGAAGCTAGGACGACCTCTTCCACCTCTGCCGGCAGGAGAAGGGGAGCAAGGACTACCCTTTCAGCCGCCAGGCCATTAGGTTGAGAGATCTGAGGTTGGGGTGTAGCAGAGACCCCTGATCCTGTGTCAGGAGATCCGGTTGAAACCCCAGAGGGAACGGATCCTCTGTCGCCAATTGTAACAGGAGTGGGAACCACGGCTGTCTGGGCCAGCGAGGAGCCACCAGGATCATGGACGCTTTGTCCCGTAGAACCTTGAACAGAGTTCGGGAGACTAGCGGGATGGGAGGAAAAGCATAGAGAAGGCTTTCCGACCATGAGAGCAGAAAAGCATCCGCCGCCACTCGAAGGGGATGTGGCTGACGAGAGCAGAAGCGCGGAAGTTGCCGGTTGAGAGGACTGGCAAAGAGGTCCATCGTGGGGAGGCCCCACATTAAAAAGAGCCTCTGAACTACCAAGGGATCCAAGCGCCACTCGTGTGGCTGGAGGATCCTGCTGAGTTTGTCCGCCAGGCAATTTTCTTGGCCTGGGAGATAAACTGCCTTGAGAAGAATGCCGTGACTGACGGCCCAAGAGCAGAGCTTCTGAGCTTCTCGGCAGAGAAGGTAAGAGCCCGTGCCCCCCTGTTTGTTCACATAGAACATGGCCACCTGATTGTCCGTCTGGACCAGGACAGACTGGTGAGAAGTCAGGTGGGAGAAAGTCTTGAGCGCTAGACGAATTGCTCTGAGCTCCAGGAAGTTGATCTGCTGAGCAGACTCCCACGCGGTCCAGAGACCCTGAGTACATGCCCCTTGGCAATGTGCTCCCCAACCCAGGAGGGACGCATCTGTCGTCAGCACTCGAGCCGGCTGAGGTGACTGAAAAGGCATGCCGATTAGCAGGTTCGGTCGATGAAGCCACCACTGGAGAGAAGAGGCCAGTGGCTCGGAGATGCGCACTAAGTCGGCTAGACTGCCTGTGGCTTGTTGCCACTGCTTGCAAAGGCACCATTGAGCAGGCCGCATATTCAGGCGGGCATTGGGGGTCACATGAACGGTGGAAGCCATATGGCCGAGCATTCTCAGGAAGCGCCTGGTGGAGACCAGGGACTGGCTGTGAAAACGGCTGACTAGTTCCATGAGCCGTTGAGCCCTGTCGAGAGGCAGAAAAGCTCGCGCCTGAGGAGTGTGCAGTCTTGCGCCGATGAACTCGAGATCCTGTGAGGGGAGCAAAGTGGACTTTGCGAAGTTTATGACAAAGCCCAAGTACTGCAGAAAAGTCACCGTGCGGTTTGTGGCGTTGGTGACCTCCGGAGCGGACGCTGCTCGGATGAGCCAGTCGTCGAGGTACGGAAAGACATAGAGGCCGTGAAGCCGGAGATGGGCCGCCACCACCGCGAGGCATTTTGTGAAGACTCGCGGTGCGGAGGATAGGCCAAAGGGCAGTACCCTGTACTGGTAGTGATTTCCTGCCACCACAAACCTTAGGTACTGGCGGTGGCTTGGGTGGATGAGGATGTGCGTGTAGGCATCCTTTAGATCCAAGGAGCATAGCCAATCTCCCTGCTGGAGGTAGGGCAGAAGGATTCCAAGGGTAAGCATCTTGAACTTCTCCCGCACGAGGAACTTGTTGAGGTTGCGCAAGTCCAGGATGGGTCTGAGGCCTCCTGTCCTTTTTGGTATTAGGAAATACCTGGAATAAAAGCCTTGACCTCTCAGGTGGTGTGGCACCGGTTCCACAGCCTGTTCCTTGAGAAGACTTGCTAACTCCTGAAGGAGTAAGTCCCTGTGCAGAGGCAGTCGAGGGGGTTCTCCCGGAAAATAGGAGGAAGGGACCTGATGGAAGTGGAGAAGATATCCTTCTCGCACGACTTGAAACACCCAGGCATCTGAAGTGATGTTGGACCACCTGTGGGCGAAGTGAACCAGCCGGCCTCCGGTGCTGGGAGGAACCAGCTGAGGGGGAGAGGCTATGCAGAGGAAGTCAAAAACCCCCACCCTGCGGAGCAGGGGCTGGTGGTGCAGGCTTGGGGGCTTGCTGCCTACGGGACCCGTTACCCCGGCCCTTGGCCTGCTGGCCCTGTTGGGGAGCTGGAGGGGCCTGATATTGGGGGTAGTGTTTGTAGGCAGCCGCCTTTCTCGGGTAAAAGGTCTTTTTTCCCCGAGCCCTTCTTTTTCTGGGAAGGGGCGGAGGTCTTCCTAGAAAGCCTAGTTCTGGTGAGAGTCTCCGTCTCGATTTGTGCAGCCTTTTCCGCCATGGGTTTTCCAAAGAGGTTCTCACCTCTGCAGGGGACATCGACCAACTTGTCCTGGACCCAAGGTTCAAGGTCGGACGACTGAAGCCAAGCCTGTCGGCGGGCACTGATGCCAGCTGCGGCTACACGAGCCGAGGCTTCAAAGCCATCATAGGCTGCTCGGGACATGAATTTGGAGCATTCCCGAATACCATTTGACAAGGCTAGGAACCTCCGCAAAGGTTCCTTGGATAGTCCAGCGGAGAACCCGGCTAGTTCTTTAGCCAGGTCTCGGAGATACATGCCCATGTATAGCTGGTAGGTCTGGACACGACAAGCCAGCATAGAGCCCTGGAAACACTTCTTACCCAGGCCATCCAGGTTACGGGCCTCCCTGCCAGGAGGCACCGAGGAGTGCATTTTGTGGCTCTTAAGCCTGTGCATGGCCGATTCCACTACCATGGAATGGTGTGGTAGCTGTGTTTTTTGGAAGCCAGGACTCTTGCGGACTCGATAAATTGAATCGACCCGCTTGCTCAATACCGGCGACGAGGCCGGACTCTCCCACATGCGGAAGAGTAGTCGTTCCAGCATGGGAGGCACCAGTACAGTAAAGTGCTCCCGGGCGGGAGAGTCATACTGAAGGGCGTCGAGCTCTTCGGCTCGAGGCTCCTCCTCGGGATCCGCCGGGAAGGCCAAAGCCTTGGCCATATCCCTGACGAAGTCCGAGAACCGGGCATCCTCCGGAGGGGACTGTTTCCGAGGTTCGGACTCAGGCGAGTCCGAGGGGACACACCGAGTCCGAAAGGAATCAGGTGACTCTTCCTCTTCAGACTCCCAGACCGACTCCGAGGAGGAATCAGTGGGGTCGGCTCGGGCAGGCGGAGGCGTCGGCCGCCCCGACGCCGAGGGAGTCGGCGGCGACGACCTCGGTCCCGAACGGGAGGCCGAGGGTGACCTCGACCGAGGATCGACTCGAGTTCGCATGGACTCGAGGATCGGCTCGGTCTCCGGGGTCGACTTGGACGTCGACGTCCCGGCGGTCGGGGCAGCAGCGCCAGCGAGGCTAGCGATCAGTGCCCGCTGCTGGTCCATGAAGGCAGACAGTCTGCTCTCCAAGGCCGTCAACCTGAGTCCAACCTCAGGTGACCCAGCAGCCCCCGACTCGGGCCCCGACGGCGTCGGGCCCGACGTCGGCACTCTCGGAGGCGAGTCCAGAAGGACCACAGGACTTACCCGAGCAGGCAACTCCGACTCCAGGCGAGGTCGCTTCGGGAGGTGCTCCTTCTCCAAGGACCCGGGACGGCTGTCGGGGCTATGCGACCTGGCCCTCGCGGAGCCAGGAGCGTCCACCGACGCCGCCCTCGCGGGTTTTGTCTTCCGTCGATGGTCTCCGGAGGGAGAACCCCTGTCGGAGGAACTTCGGCGATGGTCCGAGCTGGAACCCTTGGATGCCGAGGCCTCCGACGAGGTCCGGGTACGGCTGGGGTCAGCGAAGATTCTATCCCGCTGATGCCGCCGACTCCTCAACGCTTTGGAGGACATTTTGCCACAGGCTCCACAGATCATTTCTTCATGATCCGGGCCCAGGCAGCGGAGGCAACTATCGTGTGCGTCAGTGAGTGACATATTTCTGTCACACTGACCACACCGCTTGAAACCACTGGCAGCCATCGGGGGAAAAAGGGCCCCTGCAAGGTCAAAGGACCGGGCTGCCAGCGAAAAAACCGAAAACGAAACTGACTAAAATTCAGAAAAACCGAAAAAGTAGTGAAGGACTCGTGACGGCGTCACGAGGCCGGGCAGGAAAAACGACCGGCGTCGAATCGATTGAAAAACGAGAAAACTCACGAAAATCAACTTTTTTAGCGGGGACACGACGGGTATGTCTGTAGGGCTCCGCGGAAAAAAGAAGACTGGCTAAGATGGCACCCTTGGGCGGGAAGGCGACCGCGCATGCGCGCTGCAATTCCCAAAGGCTTTCTTTGAAAGCTGGGGAAAATTGCTCCGCGAGGGCTCCGTCGGCGCCGACGTCACCCATATGTGAGGACTGACTTCCTGCTTGGTCCTGGAGAATCAAAGGCAACAAAAAGCTGTGAAGCCTTTCTATGCTGCCTAGTCCTCTGAAGGTAAAAGGCTAAAGCCCGTTTACAATCTAGAGTGTGAAGATTCCTTTCTGCACTCGAGGCATGAGGCCCAGGGAAGAAGACAGGAAGGTAAACGGACTGGTTCAAATGAAAAGGCAAAACCACCTTTGGCATAAAGTGAGGATGAGTTCAAAGGACTACCTTATCATGGTGGAACCTGTGATAAGGAAGCTTATCAAAGCTCAGGGAGTAAGGACAAAAGAGGGGAATTTACTCTGATCAAGGGACCTGTGCTGGCAGGTCAGAGAAATAAGACAGCTTGTTTCCCTAAAAGACATGTTCCAGGATGCATCAGTTTGCAGAAAGCCCCTAGAGGAGCTAAAGTGGAAAAGCATGAGTCTAATCAGAGAAACCATTATGTCATCCCTAATCAATCATCTTCCAGGAGAGAGCTTAATCCACAACACCTGAAGAATGCAAGGGAGGAGTTGCAATCTAAGCCCTTTAAAACTAGAAGGGATTCTTCAGGAAGGGTGGAGACCAGGAAGCAGGAGAGGAGGAACAGAAGCAGGAGGAACAGAAGGAACAACCTGAACCTGAAGGAACAAGGACAAGGAAGCAGATGGTCCAAGAGAGGAGCTCAGAGAAGTATGTATGCCTTGAGAGATTCCTGGGGGAAACAACCTTCAGAGGACTGGAGAAAGCCAGAGGTCTGGAGATACACAGCCAGGGACCCTCAAGCAGCACCTAAAAAGAGGTCTGTTGCAGCTAAGGAGAAAGGGAGCCCAAATACCTCTTGGAGGACGTCTGGAGAAAAGATCCTGAGGTCCAGAGATACCAACTGGAGGACAGGACACAGAAGCTCTATTGCATACTGGCCAGAATACCAGAAGCAGCAGCCTGATGCTTGCCTGGATTCAGGTATGAACTGTGAACGTTTCTCTAGCTTTGAGCAATGCAAACAGCAGGGAAACAGTTTCTCTCCGTATAGAGGTCAGTTCATAAAACCCTCTGAGCCAGACAGTGAAAGTGAATCTATGCAATTTCAGGAGCAAGATTTAATATCTGATTTATTTAGCTGTATTTATTGATGAAGAGAATGTTTATATGGACTGTTCTTTGAGTAGGTTGTTAGTTTAGAAAAATCCTCCAAATAAGAGTAAACATCAAAAGGAAACATTCTAAATACTGGCTTCCCATAAAGTTTTTTTGGAAAGAAAAAGCTTTTGGGAAAGTTTGCACGTGTGCTGAAAACAAGCTACTGATTGCAGCTAATTGTCACCTGTTGGTAGAGCAGAGCACAGCACAAGCCGTGTACATGTGGGATTTAAAAGTTCTTTTCTGTGTGGAGAAAGAGAGCTATGTTTTTGTAAAAAGAAGTTTTCCTTTTTGGTTTGTTTCCACCTCAGCACTGCTAAGTAGTTGATTAGCAGTGGCTGTAAGAAAGCCTTTCTGTTCCATAAAGGACTTTGATTCTTATTTGCATAAGCTTTTCAGTTGCCTTGTTTATATTAAATAAACCCTGGAGAAGTTATCTGGATGGTATTACCAAGCATATCTGTGTGTGAAATATTCATCCCATAAATAAACTCTAATTTTGCCTTACACTCGACCAACTACAAGTTTCTTCATTTATTTAAAAGGCAAGCTTTGTGTGAATGGACTTCAATAACCACAATCCTTTGCAAGACAGTTAATTTACATACTTGCCAAGGTGATGGTACCTTCATAACAAGCACCCCCTTTTACAAACCTTGTGTAAGGAGGGTTAGCTACTAAAGCCTGTAGCTCACTGAGCATCTTGCAGAAGTGAGGGCAATTAGGAAGATTACCGTCCAAGAAAGAAACTTTAGGGATGTAGTGGCTAAGGGTTCAAAGGGCGGCTTCATGAGCTGTCCAAGGACAAGATTTAAATCCCATGCCAAGGCGGTGGCTTAATGGGAGGTTTAGTTAAGAGTAGACCTCTCATAAAGCATGCTAAAAGCGGCTGAGAGAAGACAGGTTGTCCAGCCAAGGGCTTGTGGAAAGCCACAATGGCACTAAGGTGGACCCTTACAGAATTAGTATTAAGCCCAGAGGATGAAAGGTGGAGGAGATACTTCAGTAATGCCTCTACTGGAACTGAAAAAGGATTACGTTCCCTTTCTGAACACCAGATGGAGAACCTTCTCCACTTAAAGGCATAAGCACGCCCTGTGGAAGGTTTCCTGGAGGCCAAAATGATATCTTTAACCTGTTGAGAGAGGCTGACATCCCAAAGTTCTAAGCTCTCAGCAGCCATGCTATCAGGTGCAAAGACTGAGGATTCAGGTGCAGAAGCGTCCCGTTCTCCTGAGATAGAAGATCTGGAGCACATCTCAACTCCAGAGGTCTGGCTTGAGAGAGACGTAGAAGCAGTGGATACCACGTCTGTCGTGGCCAGCATGGGGCTATGAGGATCATGTGGCCCCTGTCTCTCTGAAGCTTGAATAGAGCCTTGGGAATGAGGGAAATGGGTGGGTAGGCATATAGGAAGTCCTGACCCCAGTGGAGGTGGAAAGCATCCATTGCCTGACTGTTCTGAGCTGGAATTCTGGAACAGAATCGGGGAAGTTTGGCATTCTGAGGACTTGCAAATAGGTCTATATCTGGGGTTCCCCATATTCAAAAGATGGATGGAGACACCACTCGTGTGGTAGCAGCACTCGACTGAGTTTGTCTGCTAGGAGATTCTGTTTGCCAGGGAGATACACCGCTAGCAGGTGAATCTGAAGGCCTCTTGCAAAGGACCAGAGGTGTAGAGCTTCATTGCACAACGCCTGAGAACCTGTTACACCCTACTTGTTCACATAGAACATGGCTACTTGATTGTCCATCTGGACAAGAACTGTCTTGTAGCGCAGATGGTACTGGAATACTCGGAGGGTGTAGAAAATGGCTCTGAGTTCCAGTAGATTTATGTGAAGGCAGGCCTCCTGCTGGGTCCAGAGACCTTGAGTGGAGAGATTGTACAGATGGGCTCCCCAACCCAACTTGGACGCATCCGTTGTCAAGGTAGCGTGGTGCAGTGGCTGCTGAAAAGGTGACCCTACGAGTAGATTTTCTAGCGATTGCCACCACTGAATGGACGAAATGAGGCGTGTAGAGTTTCTTATTTTGTCCCCACGACGGCCCAATGCCTGAGCCCACTGAGAGGCTAGGGTCCATTGGGCTGCCCGCATATGTAGGTGAACATAGGAAACCACATGTCCAGTGGATGCCATATGACCCAGTAACTGAAGCATTTCTCGAGCAGTCAGGAAAGTTTTTATAGCTGCTTGAGAAGTCAGTTGAACTATTTGAGCACAGCAGAGTTGTGGCAGGAAAACCCTTGACTGCCGCGTGTCTAGAAGTGCCCCTATGAACTCTAGGGATTGAGAAGGGGTAAGATGGGACTTTGGGAGATTTATGACCGATCCCAGATAATGAAGAACTTGCATTGTGCAGGAAAGAGCAGAGTTGGCCTCTGGAGCTGTTGATGCTCGGATCAGCCAGTCATCTAAGTAGAGGAAGACAAATATCCCTAGAATCCTTAGAAATGAGACTCTTGGGGCAGAAGCCAGGCCGAAGTGTAGAACCCTGTACTGGTAATGTCTTCCCTGAAAGAGGAAAGAGTAGTTACTCACCTGTAAGAGGTGTTCTCCAGGAGCAGCAGGAATCAGTCCTCACATATGGGTGACATCGGCGCCGACAGAGCCCCCGTGCAGAGCATTTCCCCAGCTTTCAAAGAAAGCCTTTGGGAATTGCAGCGCGCATGCGCGGTCCCCTTCCCGCCCAAGGGTGCCATCTTGCTCAGTCTGATGACATAGCTAAAAGACAGCAAAATAGCAAAAATAAATCATATCACTGCAACTCCAAGGGAAGGGGGGAGGGTTGTGAGGACTGATTCCTGCTGCTCCTGGAGAACACCTGTTACAGGTAACTACTCTTTCTCCAGGACCAAGCAGGAAGTCAGTCCTCACATATGGGACTCTCCAGCTTAAGGCTACCGGAGACCTCAAGCGGAAAAAATGAGCTCCTTCTAGCTCGTCAGTACGTAAGGAAGGAATCTTCTCTGAGAACGCCCCCGACCGGTAGCCCAACACCAGGGCCGGAGGGGTAGGAGTTGCCTAAACCCCAAAGAGATTATGGAGTACTGCCTGTCCGAAAGCAGTGTCCCTGCGGGACTCCCTCTCAAGGCAGTAATGGGCCGCAAAAGTCTGGCTTGAAGACCAAGTAGCGGCCCGGCAGATGTCTGCCAACAGAACAGAGCGGAGATGAGCCACTGACGCAGCCTTCGACCTGACACAATGAGCCGTGACTCGACCCTCCAACGACAGGCCGGCTGCCCCATAAGCCCAGGCGATACAGTCAGCGACCCATATGGACAAAGTACGCTTGGAAACAGGTAACCCCAATTTATTGGGGTCAAAAGAAACGAAGAGCTGAACAGCCCCTCGATGCTCCCGCGTACGGTCAAGGTAGAAGGACAACGCCTTCCTACAGTCCAGGGTATGCAGGACCATCTCAGCCCGGTTGGCATGCGGCCTGGGAAAGAAGGTCGGAAGAACCACCTTCTGATTGAGGTGAAAAGGGGAGACAACCTTAGGGAGAAACTTCGGGCGAGTCCGTAAGACTACCCTATTCCTGTAGAACCTAGTGTAAGGGGGATCAGACACTAGTGCCTGAAGTTCACTCACTCGCCTAGCAGAGGTAAGAGCTACCAGAAACAAGGTTATCCAGGAGAGAAAACGGAGAGGGCACGTAGCCATAGGTTCAAATGGCGGACAAGTAATCCGCTGTAAGACCACATTCAGATCCCATTCAGGGGTTGGTGGACGCAAAGGAGGCTTAAGCAGGAGGAGGCCTCTGAGAAAACGAGCCACCAAAGGGTGGTTGGAAAGAGGCCTCCCGTCCACCGGCGAGTGGTGCGCTGAGAGAGCACTGAGGTGAACCCTGACAGAGTTGGACTTAAGGCCTAGATTGGAGAGGTAAAGCAAATACTGCAATACTACCGCTACCAAGCACGAGAAGGGATTCTCACTGTGCTGAGCACACCATGCAGAGAATCTACGCCACTTAAGAGCGTAGGATTTCCTGGTGGATTGCCGCCTAGAGGCTAAGACTACGTCTTCCACCTCTCTAGGCTGTAGTAGGGGAGCCAGGACTACCCTTTCAGCAGCCAGGCCATCAGATGAAGGGACTGGAGATTGGGGTTCAAGAGAGACCCCTGGTCCTGAGGCAGGAGATTGTGTTGAATCCCCAAAGGAAGTGGAGTGTCCACCGCCAGTTGCAGCAGGAGTGGGAACCACGGCTGCCTCGGCCACCTGGGGGCTATCAGAATCATTGAGGCCCCGTCCTTGACGACCTTGAACAGCGTTCGGGACACTAGTGGTGTGGGAGGAAACGCATACAGTAGGCCTTGGGACCACGGAATCAGAAAGGCATCCGCTGCTACTCTGAGAGGATGCGTTTGTCTGGAACAGAATCTCGGGAGTTGCCGGTTCAGAAGACTGGCGAAAAGATCCATGGTGGGGAGGCCCCACCTGAGAAAGATCTGCTGAACCACCAACGGATTCAATCTCCATTCGTGTGGTTGCAGGATCCTGCTCAGTCTGTCCGCCAGGTAATTTTCTTGACCTGGGAGGTAGACAGCCTTGAGGAGGATTCCGTGATTGACTGCCCAAGAGCATAGTCGTTGTGCCTCCTGACAGAGAAGGAAGGAACCCGTGCCTCCTTGTTTGTTCACGTAGAACATGGCAACTTGATTGTCCGTCTGGACCAGTACAGACTGGTGAGATGTGAGGTGGGAGAAGGCTCTCAGAGCTAGGCGTATTGCCCGTAGCTCCAGGAAGCTTATCTGCTGAGCAGCCTCCCAAGGGGTCCAGAGACCCTGAGTACAGGCCCCTTGGCAATGTGCTCCCCAACTTAGAAGAGAAGCATCTGTCGTCAGCACTTGAGAATGCGGAGGGGATTGAAAACCCACTCCGAGTACCAGATTTGGAAGATGAAGCCACCATTGCAGAGAGGAGACGAGCAGGGTGGATATTCTCACAGAGTCTGCAAGGCTCCCTGTGGCTTGATGCCACTGAGTTCGAAGGCTCCACTGAGCAAGCCGCATGTGCAGGCGGGCATTGGGGGTTACATGAACCGTGGAAGCCTTATGGCCGAGAAGTCTCAGGAATTGCCTGGCGGAGACCAGGGAATTGCTGTGAAACTGCCTGGCTACATCCATCAACCTGTGGGCCCTGTCCACTGGCAGAAAAGCCTTTGCCTGAAGAGTGTCTAGCCTTGCTCCTATGAATTCTAAGTTCTGGGACGGGAGCAAAGCGGACTTTGCGAACTTTATGACAAACCCCAAGTGCTGAAGCAGAGCCACAGTGCTAAGGGTGGCTTGACAGGCCTCCTGGGAAGACTGGCCCCTTATGAGCCAGTCGTCCAGGTATGGAAACACAAAAAGATTTTGAAGCCTCAGGTAGGCTGCCACCACCGCCAGGCACTTGGTGAACACACCCTGGGAGCGGAGGTTAGGCCATGGGTAGTACTCTGTACTGGTAGTGGTTTCCCCCACAACAAATCTGAGATATTGTCTGTGGTCTGGATGAATAAGGATGTGAGTATAAGCATCCTTTAGATCAAAGGAGCATAGCCAATCTCCCTGCTGGAGGTAGGGCAGCAGGATTCCAAGGGTCAGCATCTTGAACTTTTCCCTCTCCAGGAACTTGTTGAGGTTGCGCAAGTCTAGGATGGGTTTGAGGCCTCCTGTTCTTTTTGGTACCAGAAAGTACCTGGAATAAAGGCCGTGACCTCTCAGGTGGTGGGGCACCGGTTCCATAGCCTGGTCCTTTAGCAGACTTGCTAACTCCTGAAGGAGTAGGTCCCTGTGCAGAGGGAGTCTTGGAGGCTCCCCTGGAAAATAGGAGGGAGGTACCTGGTGAAAATGGAGAAGATAGCCCTTGTGGACTATATGGAGCACCCAGGTATCTGATGTGACAGCTGACCACCTGTGGGCAAAGTGGGCCACCCGGCCTCCTGTGCTGATGTGAGCCAGCTGAGGAGAAGAGGCTATGCCTTCTGAGTCAAAAACCTCCACCCTGCTGAGCAGGGGCCGGTGTTGGTGGCTTGGGGGCCTTCTGCCTACGGGGCCCATGACCCTGCCCCTTGGCCTGCTGACCCTGTTGGGGAGCTGCAGAGGCCTGATAATGAGGGTATTGTTTATAGGCAGATGACTTCCTCGGGTAAAAGGTCTTTTTTCCCTAACCCTTCTTTTTCTGAGAAGGGGCAGAGGTTTTTCTGGATAGCCTAGTCCGGGTCAGAGTCTCGGTCTCGAGTTCTGCAGCCTTCTCAGTCATGGGCTTGCCAAAGAGGTTTTCACCTCGGCAGGGGACATCGACCAACTTGTCCTGCACCCATGGCTCGAGGTCGGATGACTGTAACCAAGCCTGTCGGCGGGCACCGATGCCGGCCCCGGCTACTCGGGCTGAAGCCTCGAAGCCATCGTAGGCTGCTCGAGAGATAAACTTTGAGCATTCTCGAATACCAGTGGACAAGGCTTGGAACCGCTGCAAAGGTTGCTCGGAGAGACCAGCAGAGAACACGGCAATCTACTTTGCCAGGTCTCGGAGATACATGCCCATGTAGAGCTGGTATGTCTGGACACGGCAAGCAAGCATAGAGCCCTGGAAGCACTTCTTACCGAGGGCATCCAGGTTCCGGGCCTCCCGGCCGGGAGGCACCAAGGAGTGCATCTTCTGACTTTTCAGTCGATGCATGGCCGATTCCACAACCATGGAGTGGTGCGGTAATTGTGCCTGTTGGAACCCGGGGCTCTTGCGGACTCGATAGATGGAATCGACCCGCTTGCTTAACACCGGCGTCGAGGCCGGGGTCTCCCACATGCGGAAGAGCAGCCGCTCCAGCATCGGAGGGACCGGAACAGTAAAGGCCTCCTTCGGGGGAGAGTCATACAGGAGGGCCTTGAGCTCCTCGGCTCGAGGCTCCTCCTCGGGATCCTTGGCCATATCCCGCACAAAGTCCGAGAACCGGGTATCCTCCGGTGGGGATCGTCTCCGAGGTTCGGACTCCAGCGAGTCCGATGGGACACACCGAGTCCGATAAGTGTCGGGTGACTCTTCGTCCTCTGTCTCCCAGCCTGACTCCTCGGAGGAGGAATCGAGCGGCTCCGGTCGGGCGTGCACCGATGCCATCTGCCCCGACTCCGAGGGTACCGGCGTCGACGACCTCGGTCCCGAACGGGAGGCCGAGGGAGACCATGGCCGAGGATCGACTCGAGCCCGCATGGACTTGGTGGTCAGTGAGACCGGCGATCAATGCCCGCTGCTGTTCCATGAAGGCAGCGAGGCTGCTCTCCAAGGCCGTCAACCTGAGTCCAAGCTCAGGAGACCCAGCAGCCCCCGACTCGGGCCCCGATGGCTTCGGGCCCGACATCGGCTCCCCTGGAGGAGAGTCCAGGAGGACTACAGCACTCACGTGTCCAGGAGACTCCATCTCGATACGAGGATGCTTGGCAGGCCTCTCCGACTCCGAAGACCCAGGACGGCTATCGGGGCTATGCGACCTGGCCCTCGAGGAACCAGGAGCGTCCACAGACGCCGCCCTCGCGGGTTTCTTCTTCCTGCGCTGTTCCCGCGAAGGAGACCCCCACTCAGAGGAACCCCGATGCTGCTCGGGGCCGGAGTCCCGAGACGTCGAGGCCTCTGACGAGGTCCGGGCCCGTCCGGACGCGGAGTAAGAGAAGATCCTATCCTTCTGGTGCTGCCGACTCCTCAACGCCTTTGAGGACATTTTGCCACACGGACCACAAATCATCAGGTCATGATCGGGTCCGAGGCAGCGGAGCCAGCAGTCATGTGTGTCGGTAAGAGACATATGCTTCTTACACTGATCACACTTTTTAAATCCGCTGGCAGCCATCGGGAGAAAAAGGGACCCTGCGAGGTCAAAAGACAGGGCTGCCAGTGAAAAAAGAAAAATGGCACGAACCCTAGTCACAAAGGACAAAAACCGAAAAAGAGAGAGTGGGCTCGATACCGGCGTATCGGGCCCAGGCGGGAAAAGGATCGGGCATCGAATCGAAGTAGAAAAAGAAAAAACAGGGGAATCAACTTTTTCCTCGGAGAAGAACAAACTACGTCCGTCGGGCTCCGCAGAAAAAAGAAGACTGAGCAAGATGGCACCCTTGGGCGGGAAGGGGACCGCGCATGCGTGCTGCAATTCCCAAAGGCTTTCTTTGAAAGCTGGGGAAATGCTCCGCACGGGGGCTCCGTCGGCGCCGACGTCACCCATATGTGAGGACTGACTTCCTGCTTGGTCCTGGAGAATTGAAGAAACCTCCTGTGTTCTGCATGAATAAGGATATGTGTATATGCGTCCTTTAGGTCTAGAGAACATAGCCATTCCTGACTCTGGATATAAGGAAGAAGTGTTCCGAGAGAGATCATTTTGAATTTCTCTTGGAACAGATACTTGTTTAACTCCCTGAGGTCCAGTATGGGCCTGTACCATCCTGTTTTCTTTGGTATAAGGAAGTAGAGGGAGTAAAAGCCCAGGCCTTGTTGAGAAAGAGGTAGCTCATCTATCGCACTCTGAGCAAGGAGTGAGGTAACATCTTGACACAAGATAGTGGTGAGGGGGGGCCCGAGAACTGAACTCTCTTGGAGTGGAGGGAGGGGGCATACTTTGGAAGTGAAGTTTGTACCCCTCTGTCACAATGGAGAGAGTCCAATGCTCTGATGTTATCTGCTGCCACCTCTTGGCAAAGTAACAGTCTGCCTGGAATGTTGAGTGGCTCTGGAATTTTTAGAGGTAGGATGATTAGGTTCTCTAGGAAGGAGTCTAAGACTTTGCAGAGGCTGTGTGTGCTGAGCTAATTGAGCTTTGGGGACTTGAGCCTTTCTTTGTTGTTTTGGCTGCAGTTGTCCCTTCTGGGGAGCATGGACTGGGCAGTGGAGAGTATGGGTGTAAGGAGGATAGAATTTATTTTTCTGGTTGAAAAAAGGTTTCTTAACAGTCTTTTTCTTAGCCGAGTTGGCAGTGGTCCTCTGAGTCTATTCAAGGTAGTGTTCTCGGACTCAAACTGAGCAGCTTTGTCCTGCCAATCCTTGCCAAAGAGTTTTTCTCCTGTGCAAGGAATATTCCCCAGCTTATTTTGCACCCACTGCTCTAAATCAGATGCTTGTAACCAAGCAATCCGACAGGCACCGATGGAAATAGCAGAGGTCCTGCTAATACATTCCAAACAATCATGAACTTAGAAACATTTTGGGCATGTTTAACAAGTGTAAGAAAATCATCCCTCTTGTCATCAGGGAGAAGAGGAGCCATTAGTTCCAAATCTTTAGTAACCTCCTGAAGAAACATACCCATGTAGAGTATGTATGAACTTATTCTGGCCGATAACAGAGGCCTGAAAACGACGACCAAAGGCATCGAGAGTTCTCGCCTCACGGCCCGGGGGATTAGAGGAATGTGTCTTAGCACTTTTGATTTGGCACATTACCGATTCCACCACCATGGAATGGTGTGGTAACTGCGTTTTTTGGAATCCAGGACACTGCGGTACCCGGTACATTGTATCGAGTCTCTGAAAATGTGGAAACACCGTTAAGGGTGTTTCCCACATCCTAAGCAGGAGGTCATGCAATATCCGATGTATGGGAAGGGATGCGGCCTCTTAAGGGGCTGCCGGATATTGAAGAATTTCAAGTTCTTCAGCTCTCGGTTCCTTCTCAGCGGTCACGGTGATCGAGAGGCCCCAAGCCACATCCCATATAAAGTCTTGAAAAGACATGTCCTCCGGAGGAGACATCCGCCGTTGCGGGGAAGGAGAGGGATCCTCTGGAAGAACTGCTCTGGTACAGATGGCGTCATCGGAAGACTCGAAGTATCGACGGGCTGGGTGCTCCCGCACCACTTGTTGATGGTACCGATTGAAGTTGGCATCGGAATGTCTCGATACTGGGCCCTCTATGCCAGATACAGATTCTAGGGCCGGCATGGGTGGTGGCGTGGAAAGCGGTGGAACTGTAGATACAGATACGTCTGGTACCGGTACTGACTGCAGAACCGATTGCAGCGGCTTCAGCGGTACCGAGGCTGCTAGCAAGGCTGCAAGACTGTGATCAATATCTAGGATATGTTGATCCATGGAGTCTGCCGATGTCTGGGTGTCAGTACCATGGCACCAAGAGCTCTCTGGAGGTGGACGCCTTGGGAATATCTTGGGACCCCGATAAAGCTTTGGTGGCAAAGACCTCCTGCCGGGGTTGTTTGGCCAATGTATTCTCCGAGGGCAACGCTAGAAGCATCTCAATGCTTAGAAGATCTACCCTTTGAGGACCGGCCGATCTTCGAGGAAGACCTGAGTTTGGTTACCTGAGATCCATGGGAGGAAGATGAAGCCCTGGACATCGTTGATGCAACAGACATTGTCGATGCAACAGACATTGCATCCGAGGCAAAAAGGGTGCAGAGTTTCGCAGCTCTATTCTGCAGGCCCCTCTCTTAGTCATTTTTCTGCAGAGGACCTGTTTTTTTTTTTTTTTTTTTAAGAAGAAGAAGAAAATAAAGATGACACCGATGGTACTGGTGTGAGCGTCAACAGGAAGGCAAACGCAATCACAAAAAAGAAAATTTTCTGCAGTGACAGGAATTGCTGCCTGTCGGCTCCGCGGAAAATGAAAAACTGAAGAGGGAGAGCTGGAAAGGCGGGAAGGCAGCAGCACAGGTGCAATGGGATGCTCCCAAAAGCTTTCCTATAGGATGCTGGGGAGTGTTCCTGCGCAGACTCCATCTGTGCTGACGATATCCATATGTGAAGACTACATTCCTGCTTGTTCCTGGAGATAAATGTTTTCTCTTATTAGTCTTAAATGGGTTATGCTGTAGCTTCATTACATGTCCCCTAGTCGTTCTACTATTTGATAGCATAAATAACTGATCTACATTTATCCATTCCATATGGAAATTACACTAACCTGGTAATTGTAGTTCCTGGAGGGTCCAGTTTAGTCCTCCAACATCGGGTAGTGCCCCTCCTCCTGCAGCCGGGAGACTGGACCAATCAAATCTTCTGTAGTATATATGCAGCAGGAGCTCCCAGAAGTCCCCAGTGTACTAGTAACAAAGCATACTTAACGAAGCAACACATTAGATTAATATACAAAATGACCTAATTAAAGAACAATTTGTTCCCCCCCAAGGAATATCCAACCCCCTCCCCAAACGAGGAAGTCAGAACACTGCATTGCGCCGGCACCGACGCCTCAGGAATCAAAACACCGCTCCCCACCAGAAGTTCAGGAGCTGCCTGAACCCCCGAGACAGGGAAGAGCCTCTGCAAAAAACGCGGCTGCCACAGAGGGACCGAACGGCAAGAGGAACCGTCTTAATATCAACCGTTCGGAAAGGCGCGCCGCACCACATTAGCAGATAGTCGGGAGGGAAGGAGGACTAAACTGGACCCTCCAGGAACTACAATTACCAGGTTAGTGTAATTTCCATTTCCTGTTCGGTAATCCAGTTTAGTCCTCCAACATCGGGATGTAAAGAGCAGTTAAGACCGGGCGGGACCTTGCCATCCGGCGCGCAGAACCGCCGAACCAAAACAGGAATCCCGAGCCGCTGACACATCTAAGCGATAGTGTCTACTGAAAGCATGCAGAGACGACCAAGTGGCCGCCCTACAGATATCTGCCGGCGGAACCAGGCTATACTCCGCCCAAGAGGTCGCCTGAGCCCTAGTGGAATGAGCCCTCAGACCCTCCGGAACAGACCGCTGTTGCAACAGATACGCGGACGCGATCGCCTCTTTGAGCCATCTAGCAATGGAGGCTTTAGCCGCCGCTTCCCCTTTACGCGCACCCCCGAAGAGCACGAAAAGCCGGTCAGATTTCCGAAAAGACTCGGTAACCTTTAAATAACGATGGAGCGTACGACCCACATCGAGCCGGAGAAGACCTTTGTCCGTTGACCCGACAGATTGCGAAGAAAGCACTGGAAGAAACACTGCCTGATTCATGTGAAAGGGAGACACCACCTTTGGCAGAAAGGAAGGAAACGGACGGAGAACGATCCGATCCGCGGAAAAAGACAAGAAAGGCTCTCGACAGGACAATGCATGCAGATCTGAAATGCGCCGTGCCGAACAGATGGCTACAAGAAAAAACGCCTTCAGCGTGAGATCTTTCAGAGATGCCCTGCGCAGGGGCTCAAAAGGTTCACGAACCAGGGCCCTCAGAACTAAATTCAAGTCCCAAGGAGGAACGAAAACTCTGCGGGAGGGCCGCAAATGAAAAACAGCCGTAAGGAATCGGCGTACATCCGGATGAGCCCCGAGCAGACGACCCAAAACCTTGCCGCGGTAACACGAGATAGCCGCCAGCTGGACTTTTAGGGAACTAGCCGCAAGGCCCTTATCGAAACCATCCTGAAGAAAACTTAAAACGACGGGCACTGAAACCGTCGCCGCCTGGACTCCCCGCCGGGAGCACCAGTCTTCAAAAATCCTCCAAATCCGAACGTAAGTAAGAGAAGTGGACGTTTTCCTCGCCTGCAAAAGGGTAGAAATCACCGCGGGGGAGTAGCCCTTCCTTTTCAGCCGAGCCCTCTCAATGGCCAAACCGTAAGCGAGAATCGATCCACTTGGGGCATCCGCAAGGGACCCTGAAGAAGAAGATCCGGTAGAGCGGGCAGGAGCCAAGGAACGCCGTCGCTCAACCGGACCAGATCGGCATACCAGGGCCTCTGAGGCCAATCTGGGGCCACCAGTAACACGCGACCCCGGTGGCTCTCGATACGTTGTACGACCCGGCCGATCAGAGCCCACGGAGGAAAGACATAAAGAAGACCGGACGTTGGCCACGGCTGAATGAGAGCGTCGAGCCCCTCGGACATGCGCTCCCTTCGCCTGCTGAAGAAGCGCCCTGTCTTGGCTGATTGAAAGGTCGCCATGAGATCCATGATGGGTGGACCCCACCGCCGGACGATTTGTGCGTAAACCTGTGGGTTTAGCTCCCATTCTCCGGGGTCCACCCGCACTCTGCTGAGAAAATCGGCCTAGACATTGTCTACGCCCGCAATGTGAGCCGCCGAGATTGCTGGAAGGCGAGTTTGCACCCAGTTGAACAAGGCCGCCGCTTCTGCCTCCAGGGCCACGCTGCCGGTACCCCCTTGGCGATTGATGTAAGCTACAGTGGACGCATTGTCCGACAGGACTCTCACCGGCCGTCCGAGAACCAGGGTCTCCAGGTCCACCAGGGCTAGCCGGACTGCCCGCAATTCGAGACGGTTGATCGACCAAGAGGCCTCCAGGGGAGACCATTCCCCCTGAGCAAAGCGGGACTCGCAGTGAGCCCCCCAGCCGGTTAAGCTCGCATCCGTCGTGAACGGAACCCACAGAGGAGGCTCCAAGGGAATCCCTCGCGACAGGTTCTCGGCGGAGAGCCACCACCGGAGGGATCGGCGAACCGTCTTTGGGCAAGACAATCTCTTGTTCAGCGAGTCGAACTGGTTGGACCAACGTCGCAGAAGAGCACTCTGCAGCGGACGCATGTGGAAGCGCGCCCAAGGCACCACCTCCAAGGTCGCCGCCATCGTGCCGAGGAGCCGCAGGTACCACCACGCCGACGGAGCTGGCATCCCCCGGAAGAGACGGACCAGAGCCCGCAACGCCAGCACGCGTCGCTCCGGAAGGCACACCAAGCCCCTTGCTGTGTCGAAGCGGACTCCCAGATACTCGAGATCCTGTGACGGAGACAGACAACTCTTGCATTCGTTCACCACCCATCCGAGGGACCGAAGGAGATCCACCACCCTGCTCGTGACTTGCACACACTCCCGACTGGACTTCGCTCGAATCAACCAGTCGTCGAGATATGGATGGACCAGGATGCCCTCCTTGCGCAACGCCGCTGCGACTACAACCATTACCTTTGTGAAGGTGCGGGGAGCCGTGGCGAGTCCGAACGGCATGGCCCGGAATTGAAAATGGCCCCACGGGAGCGCAAAGCGGAGAAACCGTTGATGGGAGGGCCGGATGGGAATGTGTAAATAGGCCTCTGTAAGATCGAGGGATGTCAAAAATTCCCCTTGACGCACCGCTACGATGACTGACCGCAGGGTCTCCATGCGAAAGTGCAGTACTCTGAGAGCACGATTCACGCCTTTGAGATCCAAGTTCGGACAAAGGGAACCGCCCTTTTTGGGAACCACAAAATAGATGGAGTAGCAACCTGCGCCTCTTTCCAAGGGCGGGACCGGAACCACAGCCCCCAGAGAGAGAAGCCGATCCAGGGTCACGCGGATGTCCCGCGCCTTTTGAGCTCCCTTGCTGGGAGACAGAACAAACGAATCCGGAAGTGGGTGCGCAAACTCTAGGGCATAACCTTCTTCTATAATCTGCAGCACCCACCGATCTGACGTAATTTGGGCCCAAGAAGGAAGAAAGTCGCGCAAACGACCCCCGATGACCGGGTCTTCCTCTAGAGCCCGCCTCGTTTCATTGTGGCTTGCGATTAAAGGAAGAGGCCGAGGAAGAGGCGGCTCCGGAGAAGCCCCTTCCCGCTCCTCTGAAACCACGAAACCCTTGATGACGGGTTCCAAAACGACCGCGCTGCGAAGTCCACAGCCGGGAAGAACGAAATCTGCGCGCATCCCGAAACTGGCCGCGCGCTGAGGTGGACGACCTATTAAGCTTAGGCTTATCCTCTGGAAGCTGACCACCCTTAGACTCACCGAGATCCTTCACCAACTTATTCAGAGCCTCACCAAATAACAACCTGCCCTTAAAGGGTAGTTTACTGAGGCGAGACTTGGAAGAACCGTCGGCCGCCCAATTGCGCAACCAGATGGCCCGTCGTGCCGCTACCATGGAGGCCATGCTATTAGCTAGGGAGCGTATTAAATCATAACACAGATCCGCCAAGTAGGCCGATCCCGACTCCATGCGGGTAACGTCCAACAGCCCCTGTTGGTCCATACCGGACCCCGAGCGCAGGTGCTGCGACCATCGCAAACAAGCTCGAGCTACCCACGCCCCACAAATAGAAGCTTGTAACGATAAGGCGTTGGTCTCGAAGGCTTGCTTCAACAAATTATCAACCTTTTTGTCCTGAACATCCCTCAGGGCCGCGGCCCCTTCAACCGGGATGGTGGTTTTCTTAGTCACTGCTGAAACGGCAGCATCCACCCGTGGAGACTTAAACAAGTCCCTGTCCTTGTCTGCAAGGGGGTAAAGACGATTCATGGTCCGAATCCCTTTCAAAGCGGATTCCGGTTGCTCCCATTCCGCATGGATCATCTGCTCAACTACTCGGTGCACAGGAAAAACTACCTGGGCATCCCTGACCGCCTGAATGAGAGGATCCTCGAGACTCTCCTCCTCCAGTGGCCGCACCGCAGAGAGGTTAAGTGCTTGGAGAGACTCCGTGACCAAAGGTACCAGCTCGTCCCTTCGAAACACCCGAATGATGCGAGCCTGATCTTCCAGTTCTGGAAGCTCTCCGTCTTCTAACTCCTCCGCCTCAATATCCGGATCCCCCTCAGCCTCGGAATCCGGGAGGCAAAGGGCGTCCTGATCCTGGTCCCCCAACCTGGGCCGCTTGACCGCGGGTTGGGAAGACCGCTGAACCCCCCCCCGCGGATGCTGGGGGGAGAGAGGCGGGCCAAGCCTCCGGCAAATGACCAGACCGGCTTAAGCGGAAGGCCTGATGCATGAGAAGAACAAAATCCGGGGAAAGTCTATAGGCGACGCTACCATAGCCGCCTGCTGGAGCTCAGGGACCGACGTATTAGACGCCGGGCCCAGACCAGAAGGAAGGATGCTCGGTGAAGGGACACTGTCCCCCGAAAGAGAAGGGTCCCCGGGCACATGCTGTTCCTTAATTTCAATAGGCAGCTCCAGTTCTGAAGAAACTGCAGCACAGCTCTTACAGATTCCAGAGTCAGTCATTGTACCTCTGCGGGAGCCACAAATTACACACTGAGGTTTGGCAGCCATGCCAAGGCCACCTGCTCTCAGGGAAAAAGAAGGCAACAGGAACAGGGAAGCCCACACCAAGGGGACTAACCTTATTCAATTCAGCACAGTATTAAATTTAAAACTTTTTTTTTTTTTTTTTTTTTACAGTAAACAAAATACTCCCCAGAATCCTAGGGGTGCCCTGAGCAAAATCGCCAGCAAAAAAACCCCCAAAAACACCAGGGGAACCCGTGCGCAAGTGTTAAAAAGTGCCCTTAAAAAGCACACTTTAGAAATCCAAAATGGCCGCCGCACTTTTTCACCCGCGGTAAAAAACGGCGCGAAAATACAAAGGTACCCAAATAATATGGAAAAGAAAGAAAACGACCCTCTAATACAGGGCAAGCGAAAAAAAGCAGGAAAAAGTGCAATTTGGAAGCCAGGGGAGCCGACAGAGCCTCTGCCCAAGCAAAGAACAGAGAGCTGAAAGCTTAAAACAAGGAAAATTCCTACCAGCTCTGGGAACAGCAAGGAACTCAGCCCACTTCTCCAAGTGACAGGCAATGTTGCAGCCGGTATGGCTCTTCCCCGAACAGCCTTGGGGAGAGCTCAACCCAGGCTTCAGAGATTCCCAGGCAGAAAGGCAGGAGCCCAAGGCAGGTCTGGCTTTCCCCAGAAAGTCCCCTGTGTCTTTTTCTTTTTTAAAGATACAGCTACCTAGCAAAAGAAATAGAATATAAAGGACCAGAAATAAACCCCAAAAGAACTAACTAACTAGTGTTGCTCCTTCAAGTGTCACTTAGCGTGCCCAGCAGGGGCACAGAAGTCCTCCAGCTGCAGGGAGACTGGACACACTGGGGACTTCTGGGAGCTCCTGCTGCATATATACTACAGAAGATTTGATTGGTCCAGTCTCCCGGCTGCAGGAGGAGGGGCACTACCCGATGTTGGAGGACTAAACTGGATTACCGAACAGGAATCATTAATTTATGCACCTCTATCATATCTCCCCTTAGCTGTCTCTTTTCTCGTTGAAAAGCCCTAACCCTTTTAAGCGTTTCCTCATAAGGGTATCCTTCCATCCCCTGTACCATTTTGGTGGCTCTTCTCTGTACCTTTTCTAATTCCACTATATCTTTTTAAGATATAGCGACCAGAATTGCACATATTCAAGATGTGGTTGCACCATGGAACTATAAAGGATATTATAATACCTCTGTTTTATTCTCCATTCCTTTCCTTATGATTCCTAGCATTCTGTTTGCTTTCTTGGCTGCCACTGCACACTGGACGGAGGATTTCAACATATCCATCATGACACCTAAATCTTTTTCCTCTGTGGTGGTTCCTAATGTGGAACCTTGCATTGTGTAACCATGTTCTTTGTGTAACCAATTCTTTCCTAGGTACATAACTTTGTACCTGTCCATATTAAATTCCAGTCTTCCAATTTATCAAGGTCTCCTCACAATTTTTCACAATCCTCTTGTTTTAACAACTTTGAATAATTTTGTCTCATCTGCAACCCAGCTGCGACAGTACTATTGACCGACTATCCTTAAAGATCCCTTAAGCATTAAACATTTCTAACTTTGTTGCTAATCTTAATTTACAATAAGCTAACCAATTCATTTGCAAGATATGACTATTCACTCATAAAACACCTATATTCCACTTGCAGTTCTAGGCAGATACCAGCAAGTCTATCTTCTTATTCCCAGATTCTTTATTGCAAAAGTGAATTTAAGAACTTTTAAAACTTAGCCTCAATGTAGTAGGAAACATATCCATCTGAGGGTCTCTCTAATAATTTTCTTATCTCTCCCTACACCCCTCCTCGGGAACTCTGCTCTTCTGGCAGATCCCCTCTATCAGTGCCCTTCTCTTCCACTGTCAATTCCTGACTGCAATCTTTCCACCCAGCTGCTCCTTACGCCTGGAACTAACTGAGTCGGTATGTCGGATTCCATCTCTGGCCCTGTTCAAATCTAGGCTAAAAACTCACCTTTGAGACTGCTTTAGTATCCTGATCCCCTCAGCCTTCTGTTCACGTCCTATATGTTTCCTTACCATTCCACTCAGCATATCCTAGTCCCTACAGTTGTTGTATTGTCTGTCTTGACTAAGCTCTGATGAACAGGGACCGTCTCTTACAATGTGTCTGTACAGCGCTGTGTATGCCATGTAGTGTTACACAAATAAGTAGCAGTAGTAATTTCAGTTTTTCAGGCATTTAATATTAACCAACTATTCCAGCTCATTCCAAAATAACCTCCAATTTTGGGATCAGCGCTTTAAGTGCAAGTAAGAGAGACTGCAGGAGAGGGAAAGGTAGCCAGGGATTGGGGAGGAGACATGTGTAAATAAGAGTAGAAAAAAGAAATCGTGGGATGGCAGGAAAAGATGTGAGAGATTTAGGAACAGAGGTGTAGAAAAAAGGGAAGAACATGTGTCTAGGTTTGAGGGACAGAAAGAGGAAGAATAGGGAAGGGGATAGATCGAGTAAGCAAGGAGAGGGCAAAAGAGATGAAATTGGATCACGCAGTATTAAGAAAGGAGAGGCAAGGGTTAAAATAGACTGAAGGAAAGAAAAACTGCAGGACAGAAAGGAAAGGCTGATAAACGGGGAGGAAAAGATTTATGGAGACAGACAGCAAACAGAAAAGGAAACAGGATATAGTGTGAAAATGTCTGAGGGGGGTCTATTGACTGAAGAGAGGAACAAAAACAAAGATGAAAGTAAAACTGAAATAGTGAAAGGAATGATAAAATATCAGCAAACCTAATAGGTACAAAAATTACTTATTTCTATAATGTAAAGGTGCTATCAAAGTAAGTTTATGCATATGTGCTCCAGAATTCGCCTCGTTTCTTTCTATACTGTTGTACTCCATAATTAAGAGGCTAAAATTTCTCTCAAAAGTTGAGAATCAGCCTTAACTAATTTCCATCTTTTTCCAGAAACACTATTTTACAGCTCCTTCATATTTATAAATTAATGCTTGCTTTTAGGAATCATAACTCCACTACATAAGTCCCTCCCTTTAAGAAGAAACCAGATAAAGAGATTACTTTTTAAAAGGAAGGCAAAGTTAGATCTTATCTGCTAATTGTCTTTCCTTGAGTAACTCCAGGCCAGTCCAGTCCAGCTACATGTCAATTGTCACCACCCACTGGCAGCTGAGGGCTGAATATGACAGAATCCTGACATCACAGGATAAGAGCTCCTCCTCCTGCTCCAAGATCCAGTCTTCTATTAACAAAGCAATCTGCAGCTCCCCTACAATCAAAATACCATATTCACTTACAAATGTATGGGAACCCTGCTTGAAGAGTATCTGTGGAACTCAGAAGACACACCATAAACCAGTGTGAGAAAAAAAACTCTGTAACCCCTTTTTTTTTTTATTAAAAGTACATTATGTACTAAGCAAGAGCCAGACCCAGCTGTCAGAGCCATCTAGCCAAGAAGCCCTATGTTGTCTCATTAAATCATCAGAAGCTCTGCTCACCTCCTTGCTGCACCAACTAGGTATCCTGAATTCAATTTGCTGCGCAACGTACTATCAGGGAGGGCCCTGGACTGGCCTGGAAGTACTCAAGACAATTAGCAGGTAAGATCTAATTTCGCCTTCCTAATTGTACCTCAAGGCCAGTACAGCTATGCGTGGGATGTAACAAAGCAGTGCCTACATGCGGGAGAGCCCAGCGAGCCTAGCCTGAAGCACCGAATTGTGCATCTGCAGCTGCTTACACATCCAAATGGTAATGCTTTGTGAACGTGTGAAGAGACGACCAAGTTGCAGCCTTACAAATCTCTGCGGCACTAAGCCCAACTCCACCCAAGACGCTGCCTGTGACCAAGTAGAATGGGCCCAGAGCCCTCTAGGAGGCACCTTTTTCTATGCCTCGTAAGCTGCAGTAATGGCCAGCTTCACCTAACAGGCAAAGAAAACCTTTGAAGCTGCTTCTCCTTTCCATGCTCCGCCAAACACCACAAACAACCGATCTGTCTTGCATATCCCCGTGTCTCCAAGATATCGCTGGAGAACTCTGCGCAAATCCAACAAGTAGAGTTGACGGTCCATCTCGGAGTCACCCAGTATTGGGGAAAGCAGGCAGAAAGACAGTTTGACTCAAATGAAAACGGGAAAGTACCTTAGCAAGAAAGGAGGGCACCAGCCGCAAGACCACCTTTGCCTTGGAAATCAACAGAAACGGCTCCCTGCAAGACAGTCTGTAGCTCCGACAAATGTCTTTCTGAACAAATAGGCATCAGGAATACAGTCTTCAAAATAAGATCCCTTAACGTAGCCCCTGCCAGAGGCTTGAACAGAGAACCGATCAAGGCCTCCAAGACCAAATTAAGATCCCATGGCGGCACAGACTGTCGCAAGGAATGATGGACTTGCTTAACTGCCTTAAGGAAACAGACAACATCCGGATGGCCTGCCAATTTTTCCCCTGTAGCAAGCAATTGCTGCTATCTACACTTTTAAGGTACCGAGACAATCTATTCTCAAGGTCACACTGCAGAAACTGCAACACCTGTGCAAAAGCAGCCGCTATGACTCTGCATCCCCTCAACGAACACCATTCCTCGAATACATGCCAGATGTGCACATAAGCCAGCGAAGTCAATGTCTTCCTAGACTTCAACAAGGTCGCTATGACCAAAGGTGAATATCCCCTACTCTTCAACCGAGCCCTCTCAAGAGCCAAGCTGTAAGCCAAGCTGTAAGCTGTTGGGGCAAGGTACTTCGGGCCGGAAGGTCGGGGGTTCAAATCCCACTAGAGGACAGCAATCTTGGGCCAGAAGGACTGGGGTTTCTAGTCCCACAGATGCTCCTTGTGGTCTTGGGCAAGCCATTTAACCCTCCATAGCCCATGTTCCCTGTAAGTATTAGTGTATGTCTCTCATATCCCCGCGTGTTAAATGTATCCCCCAATTGTGTTGTGACCGCTTTGATTAAAGGATAAGGCGGTATACAAAAACTGTCTAAATAAATTAATAAAATAAAGAACCAATCCACCTGTGGCATGAGTACCAGCCCTTGAAGAGCAGATTCATCCGGTCTGGGAGGTGCCAGGGACTGTCCGTGAGAAGCCGAATCAAGTCCACATACTATGGCTTCTGTGGCCAATCTAGCGCAGTCAGAATCACCAACCCTGGATGGTGCTCTATACACTGCAGGAGTCTACCTATGACTGCCCACAGTGAGAACACATACAAAAGCCCGTCCGTTGGCCAGACCTGGGAGAGCACATCGAGACCTTCAGACATGTGTACCCGGCGTTTGCTGAAGGACTGTTCTGCCTTGGCATTGTTCAATGTTGCCATCACTGGTGATCCCCACAGACTTCTGATCTCGTGAAACACCACCACATTCAACTCCCACTCTCCGGGATAGAGCCGATGTCAGCTGAGAAAATCCACCTGAACGTTGTCCTTTCCTGTGATATATGCCGCAGAGAAAGCCTGCAAAAACTCCTCCGCCCACTCCAACAGTATCAGACTGTCAGCCAGAAGGACAGTATTTCCCATACCCACATGGTGATTGATATAGGCCACCATAGTCGCGTTGTCCGAACGTGTACTGCCTTGCCCTTGATCAATGGAAGAAAGAAATGCAAGGCTAGGAACACCACTTTCATCTCCAATCTGTTGGTGGACAAGGATAACTCTTCCGGCATCCATACCCCCCGAATCACCCTTGACAATCAATGCATTTCCCAGCCTGCTAGGCTGGCGTTTGTTGTGACTAAAATCCACTACGGCTGTTCCAGCGGCAGCCCTGCCTGGAGATTGGTGGACTGCAACCACCAATTCAAACTCTGGTCCACCTGCTCTGAACAGAGCAACTTTTGAGACAGTGGCTGATGCTGCAGGGACCAACGGGAAAACAGCGCCTGTTGCAATAGTCGCATGTGAACCCTCGCCCAAGGCACCAGATCTAATACCGCCACCATGGAACAGAGAAACGAGATAAAACCACACTGCCGGCGCTCCCTGCTGCAGGAAGCAGCGAATATGCGCCTGAATCTTGAGAACTCTGCCCTCCGGCAGAGACACCTGCCCCAGAGTATCGAACTGTGCTCCGAGGTAAACCACTCTTTGCACAGGCTGTGGAAGACTCTTGGCCAGGTTGACGACCGAGCACAAACTCTACAGACCTCCACCACCCGAAACATAGCAGAGCGCCTCTTGGCCTCCAACTTTGCTCTGTTAAGCCAGTTGTCCAGGTAGGATTGCAACTGAATCCCCTCCCTTCCTTAAGGCTGCCGCAACGACCACCATGATCTTGGTGAATGTGCATGAGACCGTAGCCAGTCCGAAGGGCATTGCTTTGAACTGAAAATGCCCTTCTGGCACCACAAAGTGCAGGAATTTCTGGTGTTCTGGCTGGATTGGGACATGCATATACGTTTCTGAGAGATCCAGCGCAGATAAGAACTCACCCTGCCGTACTGCCAGGATGATCGATCAACATAAGATATGCCATACTGGGTCAGACCAAGGTCCATCAAGCCCAGTATCCTGTTTCCAACAGTGGCCAATCTAGGTCATACGTACCTAGCAGTTTCCCCAAAAGACACAGGTTCCACAATGCTTGTATTAGGTCAAGCATTGATATCCTGGGTCCCTTCTTAATAATGGTTTATGGACCTTTCCTCCAGGAACTTGTCCAAACCTTTTTTAAACCCATCTACACTAACAGCCTTTACTACATCCTCTGGTAACAAATTCCAGAGTTTGATTACACGTTGAGTGAAAAAATATTTTCTCTTATTTGTCTTAAATAGTTTTCCTTGTAGCTTGTGGTAAGGAAGCTCATTCTGAGCTAGGAGAAAGGGAAAACCCCCCCAAAGAATTCACTCTAATAAAAGGACCCATTTTACAAGGTCAGAGAAATAAAACCACAACCACACCTAGAAACCAGAAAATCCCCAGCTAGAACAGGTTTCAGAGTTCCCCTAGTGGAGTAAGGGAGAGTGAATACAGACCCAAGGTAAAAGACCCTTACGTCAGTAAGCTCCCCGATTACCAGGTGCCAGAGGGCAAGCTGATCTCCATCACCTGGGAAGAGAAGAGGTGGGGCTGGAACCTTGGAGATTTAACCCTAGGTTAGAATATACAGAGGTTAGCCAGGAGAGCAAGGAGAGCAACGGGAACAGGAACAGCAGGAGAGGAGAGTGCTGGAAAGAGCCCGAGAGTGGTACAGAGCACGAGAGAGGAGAAGCTGCTACAAGCCAAGGCACAGGTACAAGCCTTAGAAGCCTGTCCCGTACTGAGCAGTGCAGAATTGCAGGAGACAGCTCTAATGAGAGGCTGTCAGCTAAGCCCAGTGAGCTACAAGGCATCTTTGTCTTTCCCTATCTGGACGACTGGCTCATAAGAGGTCAGACGTGCCAGGAGGCCCGACAGGCCACCTTCCGAACTATTGCTCTTCTTCAAAGCTTGGGGTTTGTGATAAACCTCGCAAAGTCCACTTTGCTCTCCTCCCAGAACTTGGAGTTCATATATGCAACCCCCGGATTCCAGGAACACCCAGGTCCTCGTCCTGCACAGGTACTTCCTTCTGGTATGTTTCCCTTCCTTCTCTCCTCGCTGGGTATAAGGGGACTTAAATTCCGCCAGCTTTTTCTTGGCAGCCACCCCACTTTTGGATTTGTCCATCTTTCTCCCCTGGAGCGCTGACTTGCTACCGTCCTCCGGTTGCACTGTTGGTCCCTTCTCCTTGCCCTCCTGCTGATCTTTCTGACATGCAGTTTATAAAATGTCTTCTCCTTGAGCCTCCTGCAGCCAGCCTACTAAGACCCTCAGGTGCTTACTGCATTCTCCTCGCCGCGCCCCCCCCCAAGTTGCTTGAAGACTCTTCTCCCTATCCGTAATGCTTTTCCAGCTCTCCCCACCCCCACACCAGCACTGCTGCACTTATCCCTGCTTCCTCCGGCGCTGTATTCTGCAGTGCTCTGTCATCTGGTCCTCTTCATTATTAGTCTTAAATAGTTTACCCTGTAGCTTCATTGCATGGTCTCCATGATCAAGATCTCCATGTGGCACCCGTAGCATGCGATTGACACTCTGAGGTTGAGGATGGGAAGGAAGGAGCCCTCCTTTTTGGGCACCACAAAATAAATGGAGTATCAACTGTAACCGCACTGGTTTCGAGGGACCAGCACCATGGTTCAAACTGCAATAATCGCTGAAGCATGTCATTCACCGCCTTGGCCTTCACCCAAGCTTTGCAAGGCAAAAGGACAAAGGCAGACAGAGGCCGTGCAAATTCTAGCACATACCCCTTTTGGATGATCTCTAACACCCACAGATTGGAGGTTATCCTGGCCCAGGTGGGAAAAAGACTGTTGTAAACGTCCCCCGATCGCCACCTCCACCTGAGCTATCCTGGCATCCTTGTGGTTTCTTTGCTGCCACTGAGGAGCTGGTGAAGTTACCTCGACCACTTTCTCAGTAGCCCTGAAAGGGCTGCCCCCTTGCGCTGAATCGCCCAAGCGGGAACTGTGAGAATTGTGTGGCACGGAAGCGCCTGAAATCCTTTGGTTGCCAGCGCTACGGAATACCTGGCTTAGGCACTCTTGCCCTGTCCTCTGGCAAGCAACCCTCTTTAGATCACTGAGGTCCTTTACCAACTTCTCCAGAGCCTCCCCAAACAACAACGTTCCCTTAAAGGGAAGCTTACTGAGCTGCACCTTTGATGCTGCATCCGCTGATTAGGTGCGAAGCCAGAGGAATCTCCGCACTGCGATAACGTAAGCAAGGACCAAGTCATAGAAAGCATCGGCCATATATGCCACCGCCAACTCCAGCTTGGCTCTCTCCAGTCCCTCTTATCGCTCGACGTCAGACAGAGCAAGGTCCTGGAGCTACCGAATAGACACTCTGGACACAAAGGCCCTGCAAATTGAGGCCTGGAGCGACAAGACACTAGAAGCAAATGCAAGCTTCAACAGTCTCCAGTTTCCGATCCTGCAGATCCTTTAAGGCTGCTCTCCCCTCTACGGGGATGGTAGTCTTCTTAGTGACCGCCGAGACCAGAGCATCCACCTTAGGCATCTTGAGCAGTTCCCACTCCTCCTGTGGAATAGGGTATAGGCAACCCATTGCTCTGCTTTCCCTCAGCATGGCCTCTGGGAATTCCCAGTCCGACTCCATCTTTTTAATGACCCGATGCCCTGGGAAACACAACTGAGCCCCTTTGAACCCCTGTAACAAAGGGTCCTCTCCAAAGGTCTTCCATAACTGCAGATGGAGGTGGAATACTGAGAACAGCCAGGGAATTCCGAATGAAGCCAGCAAGCTCCTCTCGATAAACATGTGGACAATGTTCGGGTCGTCCCCAGAGGGGGGTCTCACCCTCCTCCAAGTCTCCAGATTCCACTTCTCCCCACAGATCTGAGGGACCCTCTCCCAGGTCCTCAGACATGGGAAGGCGAGAAGCCCTGAACTTGCCAGGCCTCAGGCTCCCCCTTGTGCTTTTTTGGTGGAGGCATGTCAGCCCCAGCCAAATCCAGACCCTTGAGCTCATAAGAAGTCTGGAGAGAATATCTGAGGGAGAGATTCAGTCTCTGATGTTGAACCCACATTCTCTCTTGAAAAAGAGCCCCCTGCCACCTTTCCCTTCCCTCGCTTCAGAGGTGCAAGAGCTGGCTGTGATAAAATGGCTGCTGTTCCTGCCAAAACCCCAGCACTGAAGGCTCCTCTTTCTTAGTCTCCGCTAAGCTTTTCATGCCCGCTACACACTCCATCAACCAGCCCTGCCTCACACAAAACCGACAAACTCCCGCTGCCTGCAAACCGAACCTCCTCAAACAGAGCAAACAGCCTGAGGAACATCCTGGCATAAAATCAACTTCCTGCATCTGTGCTTTCACGTGCACTCAGTCCTGCCGCTGCGGCCAGGAACCAGGAGGGGGCCATTATAGACTTACCCCGAAGCGCACTCATGAGCCTAAGAAGCCTCCTTTCCTTCAACTCAAAGCAGCTGCGCAGCCTCTAGCTGCCTACTTTATCCCCCAAACAGTTTCAGTCTGTTTCCTCTGAAGGCCCGATCTGTACTACGGGAAGTGGGGTGTGAGGGGAGAGGCAGCTTGGTGTCCTGTGACTCACAGGCACCAGCCTACCCTGGGGCTGCAGGCTCTATCAAGGTTGTAAGCAGAATTAAGGCCACCTGGCGCACCCAGTAATTTAACTCTTAGGCTGACAGGCTCTGACAGCTCTCCAGCCCCTACTCACTCAAAGCACTTTCCCAAGAGTTCCCTTTTCCAATGAACCCTCCTTTGAGTTGCCTGCCAGACAATCGTTTCACAGACACCAGAAAACAGAAATTAGACCTTACCTGCTAATTGTCTTTCCTAGAGTTCTCTCCGGGCCCGTCCAGGAACAAGTGGGTTGTCAATCCCCTTCAGCAACTGAGGACTGATATCTCAAACTTTGAAGAGCTGGCATCTGGCTCCCTCTGCTGGCCATACTCAGTCTAACCTTAACAAAGCAGATGAAGAGTAGTGCCCCATGATCAAAAGACACGAAACAAAAATAGTTAAGATAACAAAACACAGTAGCTTGTAGTGAGGCTGAGAGGAAGAACGAACTCAGAGCAGCACCGCTGCTATCTGACTTAACAGGCAAAAATGTCAAGTTCGCTCTGCCTTTTTTTTTTTTTCTAGCACAGAACAACCAACAAGGCAAAAATGCAACTCTTGAACAAGAACCGAACGCACACTCTAGAACTCCTGGCGCGGACTTCGTCACCATCCGCAGAGTATCCAGAGACTTCCGCGCCACACTGAAATATGACCAAAAACCTGGGTGGGTCCTGGACGGGCCCGGAGAGAACTCTAGGAAAGACAATTAGCAGGTAAGGTCTAATTTCTGTTTCCTTATCGTCTCTCCGGGCCCGTCCAGGAACAAGTGGGACGTACCAGAGCAGTACCCAACCACGGGAGGGACCGAATAGGCCCGCTAGGGCGGAAAACGCCTTCGGGCAGGCACGACCGTCTGTCAAGATCTCCTGCCTGCAATGTTCCGCAAACAGGAGATGCGCCGATCACGTGGCCGCCCAAGAAAAAATCACCGGTCTGAACAGAAGAGACGCCACCCAAACGCCTCTGGACCGCGCGTAGAACAAGCACAAAGACTCCCCCGGAGGAAGCTACTCTAAGTTCCGAAAGGACACCCCAATCACGAGTTTCACCGAACTAGCCAGGAAGGACGGAGAAGCGGCCGCAGCTGACGTAGATCCGGCAAAGAAATGAATGCTCCGACCCCCAGAAGACGTAGTCGGTAGGAGGTATTTCTGCAGTCAGCGTAGACCGTCGACACTGGAAGAATCGGCCACGATCCAAACAGAGGGGAGAGAGCGATTCAGCGACATAGAAAGCCGAGAAGAGTTTTGGAAGCAAGGAGGGAACCATCCATAACAGTCCCCTGTCGCCCGAGAAGGCAGACAGGTAGACCTAACCCTTAGGACGAGGAACAGAAAGTCTCCCCGAAGGGCAATTCCCAAGAGCCCTTTGAGGGAGAAATGGCTACTCGGACGAAAAGAAGGTCTAGTAACGCCTCCAACCGCAATTCAAAGAATTGAACTGCTGGAAAAATGCTACTGCAGATGTGAAATGGCGTAAGTTGGGCCAAGTGGAAGACATTCTGCACCAAAGCTCTAAAACAGGTAAGCGCTGTTAAATGCACCTTAAGAGTATTAAGTGCCAAACCTTTCGCTAATTCCTCTTGGAGAAATAAAAGTAATTGTGGTAAATAGTTAGAGCCGGAAGAAAATTACGTTGGTTATACCAATGCGCAAAAAAAACTTCCACACCCGCACATATGCGAGAGAAGCTCCCGGCCTTCTAGACCGAAGTAAGGAGCTACTTATGAAGCCGCATAACCCTCATGCATTAACCGAGCCCTCTCAAGAGCCAAGCCGGAAGCAATACACGATCCACTTGTGGCAGGAGAACTGAGCCCTGATTTAAGAGCTTGATCCGATCCAGTAGGCGCCCAGGAGGAGCTACCAAAAGTCGCATAAGATCGGCATACCAAGGACGCCGCGGCCAATCCGGCGCAATCAGAATCACCAATCTTCAATGACCCGCTATGCGTTGAATAAGTCGACTCAACAGCAGCCAAGGAGGGAACCCATACAACAGAGTGTCCAATGGCCAAGGTTGTACTAGAGCATTCAATCCTTCTGACATGTGCTCTTTGTGTCTGCTGAAAAAAAACGGTTTGCCTTCGCAATGCCGAACATCACCATAAGATGCATCACTGGCTGACCCCAACGTACTACCAGTTCGTGAAACACTGCAAGGTTCAACTCCCATTCTCCGGGATCGAGGATATTGCGACAGATAAAAGCTGCCTGCACATTTTGCTCGCCTGCCACATGCGCAGCTGACAACGCTAAGAGATTGAACTCGGCCCAAGCCATCAACTCCTGAGATTCGGCGAGAAGAAAAAAACTCTTGGTTCCGCCCTGACCATTGATATATGCAACTGCCACTGCATTGTTGGAGAATAATCGGAGCGCAGTTCCTTCTAGTAAGGTCTGGAAGAGCTGCAGAGATTTTCTGCGCTTGTCCCATGCTTTCTACTCATGCCGTTCCAGTCTCTATTACCTTCACTGGGAAACGAATCCATGCATCTTCCACTCTTTCCTGATGCCGGCTATGAGAGAAGTAGATAAATAACATAAAAATATATGACCTCTATCTCTTGGTCCCAAACAGGGACTTCCAAGCACTGTATAATATACCACATATATATTAAAGATCAAATCATAGAATAAAAATTAACAATAACCTCAGTTTTCTTAAGATGTACATTTTGCAATGAGTTGTCTACCTGAAGCCAGGGGAATGCGAGAGACAGCGATTCTTCGCTCACAAAACTCAGACAAAGAACGCCGCCAAGGAACCAAGGAGCCGCAGATAGTGCCACGCTGTCGACGCTCGAAGAAGCAAAAAGAACGGCAGCTAGGACTAGATGTCCCCCCGTAGCTTAAACGATCGTAACAGAATCCCGACACGGAACTCGAACACCGTCGTTATGGACGTCGCGAACAAACACACTAGAGTGCCAAATGGATTGGCCACCTACGCCGTCTCTGAGCCCAGAGTAGTCCTAACCACTGAAGAGAACCTCTGGAAACCGAAGCCGTCCAGACAGCTGGCTCAACTACTGCACGCAAGACTCCTGAGTTAAGCGCAAGGAAGTCCAAACCCCCCTGCGGCAGGGGAAGCCTCTGCACCTTATGATTCCGACCCGACCAACTGTCGCTTTAGCCCGCTCACCGGGAGCACTGTTGGCCCTATCTGAAGCCTTGCAGAAGCAAACACTCGAAATCCCCGAAACCATGCCAGCATCGTTTGCTAAAACATTGCCAATGACTTGCCCAAGGCCACAAGGAGTGCTACCGGGAATTGAACCCTGGTCTCTTGATTTCCAAGCCAATGCTCTAACCATTAGGCTACTCCTCCACTCCGTAAGTAAAAGAGGGGACCAGCTGAACTTCTGGCAGGTATGAAAGCTCACTGCTGCAGCAGCAATAAGGATTTGTCTCCCCGTACTATAGCTTTCACTGACGGCCGCGTCAGTGCCGGGATCAGTGGACCACCCACGACAAATTATGGAGAAAGTGGACCTGTGCGGCAAGTTCAGCTGTAGGTATCGAATTATATGGCAGTTGAGCTCGGAGATCCCGCAGGCCCCTAGGACCCGTAATCGATGCATGTACCTTGTACGGACCATGAATTGTCAACCCCATTAGGGAACGACAAAAAAGGCCCCCACCTATAGCGAACCGAACCATAGAGAGGTCAATATGATGAGTACTCAAATCGTGGAAAGATGCCCAGAAAGAGAAGAAAGACCAGAAACCACCTAGAACAAGGAAGAAGGTAACGAACGAAGGCCAAAAAGTGCCTTTGGACAGACCAATCAAAGTTACAGAAAAAGAAAATTAGCCACCCAACCAGAGAAGATCACACCCAGATAGAAATGGGCATGTGGAAATATTAAAGTGAGGTGGCCTGTAGGAAGTGCCAGGCCTTTTCCGCTGAGGGAATGGAGGGCAAAGTGACTTGATTAAGAGCACAAGAAGCGCCCGCGGGAAGCAAACCTAATCATCTGGATGGTAGGCTGGTGCTCGAACCACTAGGCTACCCCCCGTGCCTGAAGAACACCAAAGAAAAAATTTAAACAGAAGAAATGTCTAACCTGTGCACAGAAGCACAGTAATTTGCCAGGTCTTTTCCCCTAGGGTAACGTGACTGGCCCACGGTCACCAGGAAACCCAGTTAGAATTGAATCCAGATTTCTGGGGTGTTAGGCTGGTGCTGTTAGCACTAGGCTATTCCGCCATTCAGCTAGCTGAGAGGAAAGACTCCGGGTTTACCCAGGAAAATTGGTAAAGCTTAACAGAGACAGCAAACTTGGCAAAGGGAATGGCCACTTAATGCAACACTACCCCAATGGAAGTGCCAAATGGCATATAAACAAAAACTATGAAATGAAAACGTGTCAATTGAGAAAACGTTATGCCAAAGGCCAGAGCCCTGTAGTGAGTCATGGAAAGAAGCAGGCCACAGCAAAATGGAAGGACCATAGAAATACCAGTGGAAAACAAAACCTTAGGCACAAAAGAAAGACCGTAAGGCAGATACAGCAGCCGAACCATAAAAATACTGATAAGATAGCCAGGGAATATGAGAGCCAGAAAGGTGTATGTGACAGCTAAGCTAGTGTTACACCCGAGAGGAATGGAAAATACCCCTGGGATTCCCAGGGATGAGTCCTGTGTTCCGGAGATCCCGTCTCTTGCTCAGCCTTTAGACGCCAAAAAGCGAAAAAAATGGCTAAGGCCCCGGAGAGGAACAGCACTAACGCCGCCCTTAATCGGTACCGGGAGCATGATAACAATGCTAAAGAGAGCCCTGTTTCCAATCATGTATGCATTTATGTAGTGCCCCAACTGCCCTGCTCGGAGAAAGACACGGACTCCCGAGGACAAGATTTTTCCTTTACTGAGGAAAAAGAGAGAGCGCCTTCGCCCCTTCCTCATAACGTTAGTTACCAAACTTGAATAAACCCGGCTATGGGCGCAGAAGCAGCCCGGGAGCCGTTCCCGCCAAAATGAACCGCTGAGAAGGCCTGCCGCAACGGTCGGCTCCATGCCCAAGAGGCCCAAAAAAGCCAGCCGAGTCACCTAAACAACTTGAAAAACTCAGCCAAAGCCATCGCGACACCGGCCCTCAGAAGTGCCGCGGGAAAAAGAAGGCCCCCTGAGAAGAAATAAAATGGCTGCCAAACTCACACAACTACTAAAAAGCTGAAAACCGACTAACCTTAAGAAGAAAAACAGCTCTTCCATCAGCTCTTAACACCCGCTGCTAGCGGGGAAGGAAGCTGAGTAGCGGGGGTAGCAGGCAGGTATCCGGGGCTCCCAGCACCGCTCTGCTCTCTTCTGTATCATCCGGAGCTGAAAATTGAGACAGGCCCTGCCTCTTCAGCTCCGTGCCTCTGAGCGCCGACAAAAAGCTGTCGGCAGCAAGTGCTACTGAAAGGAACCCTGCTAGGATCCCTGATTCTGAAAACACCAAAAAGAAATCAAAGAAATAAAAATTATCAAAGCCTTAAGCATCTGAAGGGGGGAGCCAGCCAGGAACACGTCCTTCAGCTGCTGAGGACTGATAAGACTGAGTATGGCCAGCAGAGGGAGCCAGATGCCAGCTCTTCAAAGTTTGAGATATCAGTCCTCAGTTGCTGAAGGGGATTGACAACCCACTTGTTCCTGGACGGGCCCGGAGAGACGATAAGGAATCAAAAGAATAAAACTCTATAATCATGCCCTCAGGGAGCCCAGGGCTGTCTGCCCAGTTGCTGAGGACTGAAAAGACTGGATCCTGGAGCTGAAGGAGGAGTTCTTATGCTGTGATGTCAGGATTCTGTCATATTCAGCCCTCAGCTGCTGGTGGGCAGTGACAAACCACACATAGCTGGACTGGCCTGGAGGTACGATTAGGAATTGTTTTACCATAGTGTGAGAGATCAGCTAACACCATCTTCCTCTGCATGAATCCTCAGAATATAGTAAGCATGAACCACTTTGGCTAGATATTTGATTACACTCACCGTCCTAAAAATTGAACTTCTCCTCGATGGTGATGAGGAATTGATTTGTATTTTCCTAGGTCTCCTTCTGGTCTTGATACATTATAACCAGCATAATGAACTCTAGAGAAGAAAATTAACAGGTGTAGAAAACAAAGGTTACAAATGATATCAGAATGAACATATAAAAACTTATCATAGCATACAGTTAGATAAGAAAAAAGTATCAGCAAACATAGTAACATACAGTATTAAGACCTATACAGTATACTCCTTTTGGACACTCAAACAAAGCAAATTCTACTAGATCACCTTATCGAGGGATTTCATCAATTCTTCCTTAAGCCATCTCAGCCTAAAAACAATGTCTGATTCTTAAGGAATGGTGCCTTTGTATAAGATCACTTATCTAAGTGTTACTATATGGTAAGTCATGAGGTATTCATAAATGTATTTATTTAGCAAGGTTTATATACCACCTTTCTCCGTGATCAAGGTGGTTTTAGGTCATGCCTTTCCAGTAGTAATTCGAGGTGAACAACATCAGGTACAAGAGGTATTTCCCTATTCACACAGGGCTTACAATTTAAGTTTTATGCCTGAGACAATGAAGGTTTAAGTAAGTTGCCCAAAGTTACAAGGAGCAACAGTGGGATTTGAACCCTGGCTTCTATGGGTTTCTGCAGGCTGCAGTATTTTATATTTTTTATTTTTATTTATATTTTTTATATACCGTGCTATTGAAATCAGTGCGGTTTACATTAAAACTGAACAGTGCAACAATGCATTAATATCACAATGTGCTTACATTAATATTACAATGTGCTTACAGTAACCACTAGGCTGCTGCTCTTACTGTACTTGCTAGCCCGGTAGGGCAGTAGTGCTCAAACCATTGTTTGGATAACTCAACCAGTCTAAAATTCAGTTTATAACTAATGAAAATGCATGAGATATTGCAATCAATATAGTTTGTAAATGTAGTGCATACAAATTTCATGCATATTCATTAGGAATAGCCTGAAAACCAGCATAGTTTTGTAAAGAAATGTCTTAATTTTACTCAGTATAAAACTAAGAAGCCAAATTAGGAAATTTTTCTTGACAGAAAGAACAGTGGATGCATGGAATAACCTCCCAGTGGAGTAGGCAAAGGCACATACAGACGAGGAATTAAAAACAAAACACTGCAACTAAGGATTCTCTATGCTTATCTAAGGAGTGATCGTGAAGCTGGAGATCTAGTGAGCTCCATGGCACTGAAAGAGAAGAAACTCGGCAGATTATATTTATATAGATTTATGAATCACATTTTTCACACATACATTACAATACTACAAATAAAGCATAACATAATACAGGATTATACAGTGCCTTGTGAAAGTATTCATGCCCTTGGTGTTTGTCCTGTTTTGTCGTATTACAACCTGGAATTAAAATGGAGTTTTGGAGGTTAGCACCACATGATTTACACAACATGCCTACCACTTTGAAGATGCAAAATATCTTTTATTGTGACAATAATTAAGACAACCCCCCTCCCCAGAAATTAGGAGTGTGCATACGTATCACCCCCTCCCCACAAAAGTCAATACTTTGTAGAGCCACCTTTTGCTGCAATTACAGCTACATGTCTCTTGGGGATATGTCTCTATCAGCTTAGCACATCTAGCCACTGGGATTTTCACCCATTCCTCAAGGCAAAACTACTCCAACTCCTTCAAGTTAGATGGGCTGCTTTGGAATACAGCAATCTTCAAGTCATGCCATAGATTCTCAACTTAGATTGAGGTCTGGGCTTTGACTAGGCTGTTTTCCTTTAAACCACTACAGTATAACTTTAGCAGTATGTTTAGGGTCATTGTCTTGCTGGAAGGTGAACCTTTGCCCCAGTCTCAAATCTCTGGCAGATTGAAACAGGTTTCCCTATACAATATTTACAAAATTCGCCCCTTCCTCTGTTGACACCACTAAATTGATTGTCCACTCCTTAATCACCTCCCGTCTTGATTACTGTAACGTTCTCCTTGCCGGCCTCCCTGCAAGCCACCTCTTTCCTCTTCAGTCAATTCAACACTCCACTTCTCGACTCATTTTCCGCCAGTCTCGTTTTTCCCACATCACTCCTCTCCTCATGTTGCTTCATTGGCTTCCCATCCGTCTCCGTATCCAATTTAAACTTCTCCTGACCTATAAATGTATTCACTCTTCTGCCCCCCAGTACCTTTCATCTCTCCTTACACCCCCTCTCGGTTGCTTTGCTCTTCTAACAGTCTTCGTTTCTCTGTGCCCTTTACTCGTACTGCCAATTCCAGACTTCACTCCTTCCAACTGGCAGCACCCTTTGCTTGGAATAGTCTTCCTCTCTCTCTGCGCCAGGCATCCTCCCTGGCCATTTTCAAGTCCAGACTAAAATCCCACCTCTTCACTATTGCTTTCCATTCCTGTCTTACCCTATCTTGATCTCTCTATCAACATTTGCTTACTTTGTCCTGTAAATTTTTGTTATTTGTATTATGTAACTTATTTTGTTTTCTGTCTTATTAGATTGTGAGCTCTGATGAGCAGGGACTGTCTCTCTCTTCTATGTCTGTACAGCGCTTCGTATGTTGCGGCGCTTTATAAGTCTTTAATAATAATAATTACCCTGGATTTAGGGCCATCCATCGTTCCTTCAATCCTGACCGGTTTTCCTGTCCCTGTCTATGAAAAATATCCCACAGCATGATGTTACCACCACGTCTCATTGTAGGAATGATGTTCTCGGAGGGATGGAAGTGTTGAGTTTCCACCACACATGATGGCCAAAAAGTTAAATTTTCGTCTTATCTGATCAGAGAACCACCTTCCGTGTGTTGGGAGGTCCACCACATGCTGTTGTGCAAACTCCAAACATGTTTTCTTATTTCTCTTTAAGCAATGGCTTTTTTTTCTGGCCACTCTTCCATAAAGTCCTGCTCTGTGGCATGTACAGCTTAAAGTGGTCCTAAGGATAGATACTCCCATCTCCGCTGTGGATCTTTGCAGCTTCTTCAGTGTTTTCCTTGGTGTATTTGTGGCATCTCTGATTAATGTCCTCCTTGCCAAGTCCATTAATTTTGGTGGGCGGCTTTCTCGTCAGGTTTGTAGTGGTGCCATATTCTTTCCATTTTGTTATAATGAATTTAATGGTGTTCCGTGGGATATTCAGAATTTGGGATTTTTTAAAATAACCCAACTCTGATCTGTATTTCTCCACAACTTTGTTTCTGACCTGTTGGTCTTCATATTGCTTGCTTAGTGGTGTTGCAGAGTCAGGGGCCTTTCAGAACAGGTATATTTATATAGCCATCATGCGACACTGATTGCACACAGGTGGACCCTAATTAACTAATTGTGTGACTTCTGAGGTTAATTGGTTAGAACAGATCTTATTTAGGGGTTTCATAGCAAAAGGGAGAATACATAGACCACTGACAACTTTTCAGTTTTTACTTTATATATATATATATAAGGTATTTTATTGTCATTTCACTTTACCAATTTGGACTATATTGTTAGATCCATTACCTAACATCCAAATGAACCTCCATTTTCACTCCAGGTTGTAAAGTGACAAAACAGGACAAAAACAGAGGGGATGAATACTTTCACAAGGCACTGTATTTATTAGTTTTAACTGCCTTTTTGTATACAACAGGTATCACATTGTAGCAGCATTATAACAATAGCAAAATGACCATGTCAGCATAGTAGACAATTTGGGAATACTAATCTTAGTAATAGTACGATACTGTGTCAGTAATGTACACCTTGAAACAGCACAGTAGAATAGTGATAGAACAGAAATATGATGCAAGATCAGAGAATAGAAATGATGCACCATAACAGGCAGCACAGTAGAACTTCAAACAGCATAGATAGGATACGCACATCAGCACAGTACACATGATGCACCATAATCGGCAGCACAGTAGAAAAATCATGTAACAAATGAGATACGTCAGCACTATACAATAGGTAGCAGAGGGGACAAATGCAGTTAGGACATACAAAAAAGATGGGTAAAGCATAGGGATAAATAAAAATGGCTAGCAAGACTGAGGGTAAATTATATGTACAGATGAATAAAGGTATGCGGAAAGTGGTCTCAGTTACAAGGTATGCTGCAAGCTGGTCCTGGATGCAGTACGACTGAATGAATAATCACCAGAGCCATTAACAGCTTGGAAGAAGAGCCAGGCCCTCACCTGCTTCTCGCTGATTGGTGTGAAATCGTGCGATTTCCTTCGGTGAGGGTACAATTAGGGAGACTCCTTGAAAAGACTTGAGACCTCAAAGGTTTGTTCTTTAAGTATTCTGGCCTGTTTTTTGGTCTGATCAATATAATAGGGCATTACAATATTCCAGCTCAGATATCATCACACCATGGACTATCATCAGAATCATTTTTAATGTATGGTGCTAGATTTCATAGTTGTTGCAGGTTACAGAAGCAGTTTTTAAACGTTGCCTGAATTTTCAGGGCCAAAGTGAAAAATCCAAAAGTATCCCAAGATTCCTGGCCTGTGATTTTAGGGGGGACTTCATATTTCAGGTACCTGTCCACTTGCCTTAGGAACACGGAGAATCTGTTTTATTTGGCTTTGGAAAAAGTTGATTTCTTTAACGATTTAACATAATATATTATGCTTATTTTTAAGAATTTTATTTTAACATGGAAAAGCCCTGGGAGTGGGGTGGGGACAGGGACAGAGAAAGATAGCAGATTGCGATGCCCTGCTTGCGAGTTGCTGCCTTGGAATCACTCATGATTTTCCTTACTGAAATTTTTCTTATGGGTAAACCCAAATGCCAAGTGAAGGTGTGGGATGAAACTCCAAAGACTGCTGGATCTCAGAAAATCAGTCTGATGGATAAACACCTGGCTCAGACCACACAGCTTGGAAGAGATGCCTTGCTGGACTCTCTAATGAGAGATGGTGCGCCACTGCCGAGTCCTGAGCTGGAAACACTATTAAATCTCGTCTCGCAAGTTCTACCTCCCAGACTGGGAGAGTGGCAAGAAGGAACTGGCTCTGCTGAGGAGAATCTGCTAACAACTTTAGGGGCTGAGGGTGTTTCCAGCCTGGGAACAATGCAGCAAGAAACAGAGCTAGAGGATTCCATATTGAGGGCTCCTTGGGTATCACTACTCATTTGCTAACACCCCAAGAGGACCAGTTGGTTGGGAATGGTAAGCTCATGATATGGGAAGAATCTAATTTACCTTTAAATGCATCAACAACATTAGCTATCCTCCCCAAACCAACTGATTAATCTTGAAGAAATTGGAAACACTAGTAACTGTCATTACAGATAAGAGTTATTATTGGCTCAAATTGAGACTCATTCTGTGGTAGTAAAGGTGCAGCAAGCTAACTGAAAAGCTGCAATCACTTTCTCAGAATGAATGATGATGATGTTGTGATCTCTCTGGTTAAGGGCAGTTTGCTCATATAAAGTAAAATTAAACATTCAGGTTCGGCTGGTTACCCTCACCAGGAATAGATTGATTGATCTTAAGGTGAACTAAGTCCCTTAAACTTACTACAACTACCATCATATATATCACTACAAAGAATACACAGCTCTGTACAGATGCATATAAAGATGGTCCCTGCTCTTCAGAGCTTACAATCTAATTAAGTCAGACAAGACAAAAGATGAAAATAAGGGTGGAAATAAGGAAGCGTGAGGAGACAAGGAAAGCAAGGTATCGGGATCTAAAGGCAGCAAAGAGGAAAGCCTTTAGCATGGATTTGAAAAGGGGCAGATATGAAGCCTGATGTACAGACTCGGGTAGTTTGTTCCAGGCATAAGGAGCAGCAAGGTGAAAAAATTAAAGTCTGGAGTTGGCAGTGGAGGAAAAGGGTAAAGAGAGAAGCAAGGCAGTAGAAGAGCAGAGTTCACAAGGAGGGGTATAGGGGGAGAGGAGAGGTAGTGAGGAGCAGAAGAATGAATGCATTTAAAGGTCAGAAGGAGAAGTTTGAAATGGATACAGAAATGGAAGGGAAGCCAATGAAATGATTTGAGAAGAGAGGTTATGTAAGTATGCCAAGGCTGGCAAAAGATTAGTCGCAGCAGAGTTCTGAATAAACTGACACGGAGGGAGATCATCAAGAAGGAGGTTGCAATAGCTGAGACGGGAAGTAATTAGAGTGGACAAGTGTTTTAGTAGCATGTTCAGAAAGGGGTGAGTTTTGTTAATGTTATAGAGAAAGAAACGTTATAGAGAAAGGTTTTAGCTAACTTTTGGATATGTTAGGAGAGGGGAAGAATCAAAGATGACATTAAGGTTATGTGTTGAGGAAACAGGAAGTGTGTTATTACAGAGACAGAGAAAGGAGGGAGGGGAGAGGAAGGTTTAAGGGGAAAAATAAGAAGTTCAGTTTTGTCCATATTTAATTTCAAACAGCGGAGAGACATCCAGGTGGCGATGTCATAAAGGTCAAGAAGAATGAGGATAGATTACAGACCCTTAGATTTAGCCAGGAACAAGTAACTGGAGACTTTGGCAAGTGCTGTCTCAGTAGAATGTAACGGACAAAAGCTAGATTGAAGTGGATCCAGAAGGGCTTGAGAGTTAAGAAAATGAAGAGAATGGTGGAGGGACTGCACACTTAAGAAGTTTGGAAATGAAGGGAAGAAAGGACGATAATTAGAAGGACAACTAGGGTCAAGAAGGTTTCTTGAGAGAAGTGTGACCACAACATGCTTGCAGGATGCAGTTATAATAGCAGTGGAGAGTGAGAGGTTGAGAATATGTGAGATGGAAGGGATGACAGAGGAGGAAATGGAGTTAAGGAGATGGGTGGGGATAGGATCAGATGAACAAGTAGTGAGTTTAGAGGAGGAAAGAAGATTAGAGGTTTCCTCTTTAGCGATCTTGGAAAAGGATGAAAGAGTAACAGAGACTGAGTAGAAAAGTTGGTAATACGGTGTGGGAAGAGGGGATGAAGTTGTTCTAGAGGGAATTGGTGTGTAATCTTGTGGATTTTGTCATGGAAAAAGTCGGTTAGGGTTTGGAAAGAAAGGAGGGGTTGGAGGGGGAGACACCTTGAGGAGAGAGTTAAGAGTTGAGAAGAGACGGTGGGGGTCAGATGGACATAGTAGTTTTGCTTGGTGAGTGCTAAGGCTAACTGGAAGGAGGTAAGCATGAATTTGAAGTGAATAAAGTCATAAAGGGAGCAGGATTTGAGCCAAATGCGCTCAACTAGGCAAGCACAGGAGCACAGATAGCGAGAAGTTGAAGACAACCAGGGCTGACGTGCTGTGCGTCTCACAGGACGTGGGATGGGTGGAGCAAGAGTATCTAAAGCAGAGAGAGCAGTATTATAAGAAATTATAGCCTCATCAACAGAATTAGAAGACGAGGCAATGAGACCATAGTGGAGAGAGCCAGTGGGTCGATAGCATGAAGATTCCAAAAAAAGATAGGAGGAGACTGGGCGAGGTTGAGGTGGGGCATGATGAAGGGTGAAGCTTATGAGATCATGATCAGATAAGGGAAGAACTGAGAAACGGAAATTGGAGGGTGAACAGTTAGAGAAGAAAAAGTCAAGGCAGTGACCGCATTGATAAGTGGGAGCAGAAGAGCAAAGTTGGAGGTTGAATGAGGAGGTAAGGGAAAGGAGTTTAGAAGTATAGGGGTCAGAAGGGTTATCAACATGAAAATTAGTCACCAAAAATAAGGGATGGGGAAGAAGAATCCAGAAATAGGGAAAGCCAGGAGTCAAAGTCAGTGAGAAAGGCAGAGATGGACTTATTAGGGGGTCTATAAATAGCAGGTATCCGGAGAGGAAAGGGATTAAAAAGGTGGACAGAATGGACTTCAAAGGAAGAAAAGGAATAAGATTGAGATAGAGGAAAGAGTTGGAATTGGCAGGAAGGAGAAAGCAGAAACCCAATTCCACCACCATGGCCAGTGGCACGAGTATGGGAAAATTGGTAACCACCATGACAAAGGGCAGCAACTGAAGCAGTGTCGTCAGGGAGGAGCCAGGTTTCAGTAAGAGTTAGATTGAAAGAGTTAGTAATGAAGAGGTCATAAAGGGGAGTTTTATTAGAAATGGAATGAGTATTCCATAGGGCACTAAAGAAATGGAGAGAGGAGGGGGAAAAGAGAAATATGGATGAGATTAGAGTGGTTGATTTAGGAGTGGGAGTAAAAGAATAGTCTAGGGCAGTGGTTCCCAACTCAATCCTCTGGGACCCCCAGGCCAGTCAGGTTGTCAAGATATCTGCAATGAATATGCATGACATAAATTTGCATTTACTGCTTCCATTGTATACAGATCTATCTCATGCATATTCATTGTGGATATCCTGAAAACCTGACTGGCCTGGGGGTCCCAGAGGACTGGGTTGAAAACCACTGTTCTAGGGGGAACAGGGGTAGGATTAATGTCACCAGATGAGAGGAGGAGGAGGAAAGTGCAAGACAGTAGACAGAATGATGAACAAGGATGACGTTTTTTAAGAGAGGATGAAAGAGGAAGAAAAAGGTGACGTTTGAGCTTAGGAAAGGGAGAAAGACAAGATGGGGGAAGAGATGGGAAGGGAAGAGAGTGTTATAAGGGGGAATTAGGTATGAGGAAGTTGGTATGAGGGAAGGTGGTTAGGGAATGATAAAAAATAAAAATATGTGGAGCAGTAGGAAGAGAAGAGATGGAGGAGAAAGTAGAAGAAATAGTAGAAGAGCTATCTTAACAGGAAAGCGTAGCTACTCACCTGTAACAGGTGTTCTCCAGGGACAGCAGGAATCAGTCCTCACATATGGGTGACGTCGACACCGACGGAGCCCTCGTGCAGAGCAATTCCCCAGCTTTCAAAGAAAGCCTTTGGGACTGCATCACGCATGTGCGATCCCCTTCCCGCCCAAGGGTGCCATCTTGCTCAGTCAAATGACATAGCTAAAAAGACGGCAAAAATAATAAAATCAATAATAGGACTGCAACTCCAGGGGAGGAGGGAGGATCATGAGGACTGATTCCTGCTATCCCTGGAGAACACCTGTTACAGGGTGAGTAACTACACTTTCTCCAGGAACAAGCAGCAAGTCAGTCCTCACATATGGTACTCCCTAGCTATAGGCTACCGAGAACCCTTAGATGAAAAATGGCTCCCTCTAGAAGAGCCACAGCAGCTGCGATAGGAATTCAGCAGAGACACAATCGCCCCCCCCCCCCCCCCGGTAGCCTGACACCAGAGGGCCAGAGGGTAGGAGTTGCCTAAACCTCAAATAAGTTACGGAGTACCGCCTGGCCGAAAGCCCTGTCCTGTCGGGACTCTCCATCCAAGCAGTAATGGGTTGCAAAAGTCTGGATTGAAGACCAGGTTGCGGCCCTGCAGATGTCTGCCAGCGGAACAGAGCAGAAGTGAGCCACTGATGCGGCCTTAGCCCTGACACGGTGGGCCATGATTCGACCCTGCAACGGGAGGTCGGCCGCCCTGTACGCCCAGGCAATGCAGTCTGCCACCCAGGTGGACAACGTGCACTTGGAGACAGGTAGCCCCAGCTTACTGGGGTCATAAGAGACGAAGAGCTGAGTAGCCCTTCAATGTCCCTGCATACGGTCCAGTAGAAGGCTAAAGCCCTTTTATAATGAAGGATATTCAGAACCGCCTCTGCCCGGCTAGCATGCGGTCTGGGAAAGAATGTCGGAAAAACCACCTCTTGGTTGAGGTGGAATGGAGAGACCACTTTCGGAAGGAACTTGGGGTGGGTGCGCAGGACCACCCTGTTCCTATAGAACCGTGTGTATGGTCTGACACCAGAGCTTGTAGTTCACTCACTCGTCTGGCAGATGTGAGTGCCACCAGGAAGAGCACCTTCCAGGAGAGGAAGCGCAGATGGCAAGTGGACATCGGCTCAAAAGGTGGGCGAGTAAGCTGTTGCAAGACCACATTCAAATCCCACTCGGGTGCCGGAGGACGAACTGAGAGTTTTAGTAGAAGTAGACCTCTGAAGAATCTGGACACCAAGGGGTGACCCAAAAGAGGTTGTCCTTGACTGGAAGAGTGGTGTGCTGACAAAGCTCTCAGGTGGACCCTGACAGAGTTAGATTTGAGGCCTAATTCTGAGAGGTGCAGCAGGTACTGCAACACCACTGGTACTAGACAAGAGAAAGGGTTTTCGTTGTGCTGGCCACACCACATCACACCACATCTCAAACCTACACCACTTGAAGGCATAGATTTTCCTAGTGGACTGCTTTCTTGAGGCCAGCAGCACTTCCTCCACGTTCTTAGGCAGGAGGAGAGATGCCAGCACTACCCTTTCAGCAGACATGCCATCAGGTTGAGGGACCTGAGGTTGGGGTGTAAGATAGAGCCCTGCTCCTGGGACAGGAGGTCGGGCTGCGTCCCCAGAGGGAGTGGGGTTTCCACTACCAGCTGGAGGAGAAGCAGAAACCAAGGTTGTCTTGGCCATCTGGGGGCTACCAGGATGACCGAGGCCTTGTCCAGAAGGATTCTGAATAGAGTTCGGGCCACCAGAGGCATGGGAGGAAACGCATACAGGAGACCCATGGACCAGGAGATTAGAAAAGCATCTGCAGCTATCCTTTGGGGGTGTGGCTGTCTGAAGCAAAAGTTGCCAAAAGAACCCCTGTGGAAATTTTCAAAATAGTTATTTTTGTCGGATGTTACAGGAAAGGAACATAGAATGGTACTATGTCCACCACTCAGTTACATTCATTTTAATCAATATTTATAAAAAACAAGAAACTCCGCTACTTAGCTGGATCATAGAAGACGAAATTCAGACTACTCGGGCACGACGTGCACGTTTCGGGTCAGTAGCCCTGTTTCAAGTGCTGCCATACTTCAAATTAACCGCCCCATGAAAATTTCCACGGGGGTTCTTTTGGTGATTTTTTTGGTATTATTGTGAATTATCACTGAATTGGGAGTTGTTTTTGAATAATGAAGCAAAAGTTGGGCAACTGATGATACTGCGGATTGGCAAAGAGATCTATGGCTGAATGTCCCCAGCAATGGAAGATCTGCTGGGCTACTTCTGAATTCAGTTGCCACTCATGAGGTTGGAGAATTCTGCTTAGCTTGTCTGCTAGGCAGTTCTCCTGACCCAGCAGGTAAACTGCTTTGAGAGACATACTTTGTCGGATTGCAAAGGAACAGAGGTCCAGTGTCTCCTGACACAGGAGGCGGGACCCCGTCCCTCCCTGCTTGTTCACATAGAACAGCCACCTGGTTGTCTGTTTGTACTAAGACAGACTGATGTAAGAGAACATGAGAGAAGGTTTGAAGAACTAGGCGTATCGCCCGGAGCTTTAAGAGGTTGATTTGTTGTGTCCTCTTCTGAGGAGACCACAACCCTTGAGTGCATAAGTCTTGGCAATGGGCTCCCCAGCCCAGCAGAGATGCATCTGTCGTCAGCACTCTTGTGTTCCAGTAGGTTGGATGGCTGAAGCCACCAGGTCAACGACTTCAGTAGTCGTTTTGACACTCTGATCCTGTCTCGGAATCTTCCTGTGGCTTGTGTGCACTGATCTCTGAGGCACCACTGAGCTGTCCTCATGTGGAGACGGGTGTTTGGGGTCACATGAACCATGGAGGCCTTGTGTCCCAGAAGGCGTAGAAAATGCCTCGCTGATATCCGAGACTTGTGGCTGATTTGGTGTACTAGCTCCATAAGCCTGTGTGCTCTGCCCTCTGGCAGGTAAGCCTTCACTTGAAGGGTGTCTAGCCTTGCCCCTATGAACTGTAAGTTTTGAGTGGGGAGCAAAGTGGACTTTGCTTGATTTATGACAAAGCCTAGATGCTGCAGCATGCTGATAGTGCGAGCTGTGGCCTGTTGGGCTTCTTGAGGTGACGGGGCCCTGATGAGCCAGTCGTCCAGGTACGGGAAGACAAAAATTCCCTGGTTCCTGAGGTAGGCCACCACTACCACCAGACATTTGATAAATACTCTGGGGGCAGAGGCTAGGCTGAATGGAAGTACTCTGTACAGATAATGGTTTCCTCCCACTACAAATCTGAGATATTGTCTGTGGTCTGGATGTATGAGAATGTGCATATAAGCATCCTTCAGGTCTAAAGAGCATAGCCAGTTTCCCTGGTGGAGGTAAGGCAGCAATATTCCAAGGGAAAGCATCTTCAACTTTTCCCTCACCAGGAACTTGTTTAAGTTTCACAGGTTGAGGATGGGCTTCAGGCCTCCTGTTCTCTTTGGTATCAGAAAATACCTGGAGTAAAAGCCTTGTCCTAGCAGGCTGTGGGGCACTGGCTCCACTGCCTGATCCTCTAGAAGGCTGGCCAACTCCTGTAAGAGGAGGTTCCTGTGTAGAGGGGGGTTTGAGATGCTCTCCCAGAAAGTAGGAGGAGGTACCTGGTTGAAATGGAGCAAATAGCCCTTTTGGACTATTTGTAGGACCCAGGTATCCGTGGTGATAGCTGGCCACCTGTGGGTGTACAGGGTCAGCCTTCCTCCTGTGTAAGGCCTCACACCACTGGTGGGAGAGACACTATGCTTTGGGAGTCAAAAAACCCCTCCCGGCTGGGTCGGAGCCAGGGCCTGGGGCTTGGGGATCTTGTGCTTACGCGGACCATGGCCCTGTCCCTTGGCCTGCTGCCTCTGTTGGGGAGCCGGGGCGGCCTGGTGAGTGGGGTAGTTACGGTAAGCAGCACCCTTCCTCAGGAAAAAGGTCTTTTTGCCCGAGCTCTTCTTTTTAGAAGGGGCAGATTTCTTCTTGGAGAGTCTTGTCCGGGCCAAGTACTCGGTCTCGATTTCAGCAGCCTTCTCAGTCATGGGTTTGCCAAAAAGGTTGTCACCTTGGCAAGGGACATCGACCAACTTGTCCTGAACCCATGGCTCCAGGTCTGATGACATTAACCACGCCTGGCGTCGAGCACCGATGCAGGCTGTGGCTACCCGGGCCGAAGCCTCGAAGCCGTCATAGGCTGCTCGAGACCAACTTCGAGCACTCCCGAATCCCAGTGGACAAGTTCTTGAAGCGCTGCAAGGGTTCCTCGGAGAGGCCAGCTGAGAACCCGGCAATCTCCTTTGCCAGGTCCCGCAAGTACATGCCCATATACAGCTGGTATGTTTGGACACGGCATGATAGTATTGAGCCTTGGTAGCCCTTTCTGCCAAGGGCATCCAGGTTCCGGGCCTCCCTGCCAGGGGGGCACCAAGGAGTGCGTCTTTTGGCTCTTGAGCCTGTGCACGGCCGATTCCATAACCATGGAGTTGTGCGGCAGCTGCACCTTTTGGAACCCAGGACTCTTGCGGACTTGATAGATGGAATCGATCCGCTTGCTGAGAACCAGCATCGAGGCCGGTGACTCCCACATGTGGAGCATCAGCCGTTCCAACATCAGAGGAACTGGTACCATAAGGGCTTCCCGAGGGGGAAAATCATACAGGAGGGCTTCGAGCTCCTCGGCTTGAGGCTCCTCAACGGTGTTTGCTGGGAATGCCAAAGCCTTGGACGAAGTCCGAGAACCGGAGGAATAGATGGGCTCTGGCCTTGAGGGCTTCGATCTTGATAGCCCTGACGCTGAGGGCACCGGCGTCGACGACCTCGGTCCCGAACGGGAGGTTGAGGGAGACCTTGGCCGAGGATCGACTCGAGTTCGAAGAGTCTCGAGGATTGGCTCGGCCTCTGGGGTAGACTTGTATGTCGAGGTCCTGGTGGTCGGGGCGGATGGACCGGTGAGACCGGCTATCAACGCCCGCTGCTGCTCCATGAAGGCAGACATGCTGTGCTCCAAGGCCGTCATTCTGAGACCGAGCTCAGAAGACTCTGCAGCCTCCAGCTCGGGCCTCGATGCTGTCTGGCCTGACACCGGTTCTCCCGGAGAGTCAACGAGGACAACAGCAGTTACCTTCTTCGGCATCTCCAGCTCCGTGTGAGGTACTTTTGCAGGGAGCTCTGGCTCCAAGGACCCGGGATGGCGGTCAGGACTCCGCGACCTGGTCTGCGAGGGCCCAGGCCGATCAGAGGCATCCAACGATGATGCCCTCGCAGGTTTCTTCTTCCTCCTGTGTTCCCATGAGGGAGACCCCTGCTCAGAAGACCCCCGCTCAGAAGACCCCCGACAATGCTCGGAGTCAGATATCTCCCGAGACGTCAAGGCTTCTGAAGAGCCCCGGACCCGGATGGATTCGGACTCGGAGAAAATCCTTTCATGCTGCTGCTGCCTACACTTCTAAGTGCCTTAGAGGACATTTTGCTACACGGGCCAGACCTTCGGGTCATGGCTGGGCCCGAGGCAGTGGAGACAGCAGTCATGTGTTTCGGTAAGGGACATTAATTTCTTAGACCGATCACACTTTTTAAACCCGCTGGCAGCCATCGGGGGAAAAAGGGCCCCTGTGAGGTCAAATGACCGGGCTGCCAGTAAAAAAGGAAAAAATAGAGTGCAAACGCTAGCCACTAAGGGCAAAAACCGAAAAATAGTGACCGGACTCGATACCGGTGTACCGAACCGAGACAGGAAGGGGAACTGGTGTCGAACCGGGCCGAAGAAGAGAATCTTCAGGAGTTTTGATGCACTTTTTCCGCGAGGGAAGTTGGACTACTGTGATGCAGCGGGGGCTGATGAGAGCCCTGATGAGAGAAATGAACCTGTTTGTCAGCAAGGAAAAGATGTGCACAGAGTGCAATATTCACAGGGACCAGCTAGAGGGAGCAGGAGTGCAGTCAGGAAGACTGAAGGGCCACGCTCAGCTGGTCAGGAGCACATGACAAACATTTCACAAGCCTCAAAGAGAGGAGTCCTTTATAAGGAAGAACTGCCTCAAGCTAAACAGAACGAGAAGGAACAGAACGAGAAAGAGCAAGGACCGGGGCAGAGGAGAAAGACTTATACTGATTGCAGGCAAGAAGCAAGTAGGAATCAGCCGGGAAGGAAATGCCAGGCTGAGCAAGGAAGCCAGGATTTGGGCTGTTGCAAGAGCAGGCATTTACCAGCAGAGCTGTTCCCACGGGTGAGAGAGGAACCAAACTTTCAGAGAAAAGCTTGGCACGAAGCTTCTGAAGGGAGGAAGCAAGCACAAGGAGAAAACCTTTCCTCATCGTGTTGCTGCAATAAAAGGTATGAGAATTATATTCCTACAAAGAAACCTTTGCCCTGTAAAAGTTCTTGTGAAGGAAAGGTGGAATCTCTAAGAAGAGAAAACCCAGTTAATACTAAGGGGACACATGGCCAGCGCTCCAGGCTAGGCCCGAGGCACTGGAAAGTATTAAGGGAAATATACAAAGCTCCAGAATACAATATTCCAGAGACTATTAACACAGAATTAGACATACCAATTCCTGAGCCGATGCAAGTGGAACTGGTGGAACAGTTGCCAGACCCAGAGGAGATGGATTGCTCTCTCTGCATTTCCCATAGCACAGAGTCTTTGGTAGACGTATGAACTGCCTGTGGTTTCTGCAGAATGTCTATTATGTGCTGAGCAGAAGAATTGTACAAATTTGCTTTAAACTGGAATTTCTTTTGTGCCTGAAGTTAAAGGACATTATTTTCAGTTGTGACCAATTGATGACCCCATGCGTAAAGGGAATAAAAGCCTTTTTTCATCCCTACCACTCTGCTTTAATTGTTTGCTTTAAAGGATAGGAGTTTAAAACCACTAGACCAAGTTTCCTTGGTTCTTAAAAAGGACTCTCCTATCTAATAATAATATTTTTATGCCACTGTGTGACACTACGTCCGTTGGGCTCCGCAGAAAAAGGAAGAAAGAGCAAGATGGCACCCTTGGGCGGGAAGGGGATCGCGCATGCAGTCCCAAAGGCTTTGTTTGAAAGCTGGGGAATTGCTCCGCACGAGGGGCTCTGTCGGTGCCGACATCACCCATATGCGAGGACTGACTTCCTGCTTGTTCCTGGAGAATAAATACTATAGTGTTGAGAATGATCAATCATACAGGGTAAATGTGTAGGCAGTGCTGCACAGACACATGCAAGAGTGTCCCTGCTCACAAAAGACAGTGAGCTCAGGGCACCTCAAGCTGCAGCTAGACCATCTCAATGGATATTTTAATTGTCTCAATGCAGATGACAGAAGTAGTTTGGTAAAAGTAGAGTGCAGGCTGAGTTGGATAAGGATATAGCGTAGTTACTCACCTGTAACAGGTGTTCTCCAGGAGCAGCAGGAATCAGTCCTCACATATGGGTGACGTCGGCGCCGACGGAGCCCTCGCGGAGCAATTTTCCCCAGCTTTCAAAGCAAGCCTTTGGGAATTGCAGCGCGCATGCGCGGTCCCCTTCCCGCCCAAAGGTGCCATCTTGGCCAGTCTGATGACATAACGAAAAGACAGCAAAAAAATTTGCAAAAACTAAATCATATGACTGCAACTCCACGGGGAGGAGGGAGGGTTGTGAGGACTGATTCCTGCTGCTCCTGGAGAACACCTGTTACAGGTGAGTAACTACGCTTTCTCCAGGACCAAGCAGGAAGTCAGTCCTCACATATGGGACTCCCAAGCTTAAGGCTACCGGAGACCCTAAGCACAAAAATGAGCTCCCTCTAGCTCAGCAGCACAGAAGGAAGGAATCTTCTCTGACTAATCTCCAACCGGTAGCCCAACATCCGGGATGGAGGGTAGGAGTTGCTTAAACCTCGAAGAGATTACGGAGGACTGCCTGTCCGAAAGCACTGTCCCTGTGGGACTCCCTCTCGAGGCAGTAATGGGTTGCAAAAGTCTGGCTCGAAGACCAAGTAGCGGCCCGGCAGATGTCTGCCAATGGAACAGAGCGGAGGTAAGCCACTGACGCAGCCTTCGCCCTAACCCGATGAGCCGTGACTCGACTTTCCAACGAGAGGCCTGCCGCCCCATAAGTCCAAGCGATACAGTCAGCTACCCAGATGGACAGAGTACGCTTGGAGACAGGGAGCCCTAATTTATTAGGGTCGTAAGACAGGAAGAGCTGAACAGTCTTACGGTGCTCCCGCGTACGATCAAGGTAGAAGTTCAGCGCCCTTCTACAGTCCAGGGTATGCAAGACCATCTCAGCTCGGCTGGAGTGTGGCCTGGGAAAGAAGGTCGGAAGCACCACCTCCTGATTGATGTGAAAAGGGGAGACCACTTTTGGAAGAAACTTAGGGTGAGTCCGCAGGACTACCCTGTTCTTGTAGAACCTAGTGTAAGGGGGATCAGACACTAGGGCCTGCAGTTCACTAACGCTTCTAGCGGAAGTGAGGGCTACCAGGAATAAGGTTTTCCAAGAAAGAAAACGGAGAGGACAGGTAGCCATGGGTTCAAAAGGCGGACAGGTGATCCGCTGCAAAACCACGTTCAGGTCCCAGTCGGGGGCTGGGGGGCGCAAAGGTGGTTTAAGGAGAAGGAGACCTCGGGAGAACCGTGCCACGAGAGGATGGCCGGAAAGAGGCCTGCCTTCCACCGGCACATGATGTGCCGAAATAGCACTGAGGTGAACTTTGACCGAGTTGGACTTTAGTCCAAGATTGGAGAGGGAAAGCAAGTACTGCAAGACCACCGACACCAAGCAGGAGAAGGGGTCTTGAGACTGTTGAGTACACCAGGTGGAGAAGCGACGCCATTTAAGGGCGTAGGATTTCTGGGTAGAGGGTCGCCTGGAAGCTAGCACGACCTCTTCCACCTCTGGAGGCAGCAGGAGGGGAGCAAGGACTACCCTTTCAGCAGCCAGGCCATCAGATGAAGAGATCTGAGGTTGGGGTGTAGGAGAGACCCCTGATCCTGGGTCAGATCATCGGGTTGAAACCCCAGAGGCAACGGAGTATCTACCGCCAGTTGCATCAGAAGCGGGAACCACGGTTGCCTGGGCCACCGGGGAGCTATCAGGATCAGCGAAGCCTTGTCCTGGAGAACCTTGAAAAGTGTTCGAGACACCAGCGGCATGGGAGGAAAGGCATACAGAAGGCCCGTGGACCATGAGAGCAGAAAAGCATCCGCCGCTACTCGGAGGGGATGCGGTTCCCGAGAGCAGAACCGAGGAAGTTGCCTGTTCAGAGGACTGGCAAAGAGATCCAGCGTGGGGAGGCCCCACTGGAGAAAGATCCTTTGAACCACCAACGGGTCCAATCTCCACTCGTGTGGTTGGAGGATTCTGCTCAGTTTGTCGGCCAGGTAGTTTTCTTGACCTGGGAGATAGACAGCTTTGAGGAGGATTACTCGGCTGACGGCCCAAGCGCAGAGCTTTTGTGCTTCCCGACAGAGAAGGAAGGAGCCCGTGCCCCGTTTGTTCACGTAGAACATGGCCACTTGATTGTCCGTCTGGACGAGGACGGACTGGCGAGCGGTAAGGTGGGAGAAGGCCCGGAGAGCCAGGCGGATCGCTCTGAGCTCCAGGAAGTTGATCTGTTGGGCAGATTCCCACGGGGTCCAGAGACCCTGAGTACATGTCCCTTGGCAATGTGCTCCCCAACCCAGGAGAGAAGCGTCGGTCGTCAGTACCTGAACAGGCGGGGGAGACTGAAAGGGCATGCCGAGCACTAGGTTGGGCAGATGAAGCCACCACCGTAGAGAAGAGACCAGCGGGCTGGAGATTCGTATGGAGTCCGCCAGTCTCCCCGAGGCCTGACGCCATTGTGAGCGAAGGCACCATTGAGCAGGCCGCATATTCAGGCGGGCATTGGGGGTCACATGGACCGTGGAAGCCATATGGCCGAGCAGTTTCAGAAAGTGCCTGGCCGAGACCCGGGAATGGCTGCGGAAGCGGCTGGCTAGAGCCATGAGCCGTTGTGCCCTGTCGAGCGGCAGAAAGGCGCGCGCTTGAAGCGTGTTTAACCTGGCGCCGATGAACTCGAGATCCTGAGAGGGGAGCAAAGTGGACTTTTCGAAGTTTATGACAAAGCCCAGGTACTGGAGCAGAGTCACAGTACGTTGCGTGGCGTGAGTGGCCTCCATGGAGGACGGAGCTCTGATGAGCCAGTCGTCTAGGTAAGGGAAAACAAAGAGGCCTTGAAGCCGGAGATAAGCCGCCACCACTGCGAGACATTTTGTGAAGACTCGTGGTGCGGAGGATAGGCCAAAGGGCAGTACTCTGTACTGGTAATGATTGCCTGCCACCACAAACCTTAGGTATTGTCGGTGGCTTGGGTGGATGAGGATGTGAGTATAGGCATCCTTTAGATCCAAGGAGCATAGCCAATCTCCCTGCTGGAGGTAGGGCAGCAGGATTCCAAGGGTAAGCATCTTGAACTTTTCCCTTTCCAGGAACTTGTTGAGGTTCCGCAAGTCCAGGATGGGTCTGAAGCCTCCAGTACGCTTTGGTATCAGGAAGTACCTGGAATAGAAGCCTTGACCTCTCAGGTGGTGGGGCACCGGCTCCACCGCCTGTTCCTGAAGAAGACTTGCCAACTCTTGAAGGAGTAAGTCCCGGTGAAGAGGGGGGGTCGCAGAGGCTCCCCTGGAAAGTAGGGGGGAGGTACCTGGTGGAAGTGTAGAAGATAGCCCTCTCGGACTATGTGGAGCACCCAGGTATCTGACGTGATGTTGGACCACCTGTGGGCAAAGTGGACCAGCCGGCCTCCCGTGCTGAGAGACACCAGCGGAGGGGGAGAGGCTATGCTGAAAGTCAAAAAACAAAAAGAAGGGGAGGCCTCACAACCGGCGTCGCGAGGCCGGACGGAAAAGGGACCGGCGTCGAACCGAAGAAAATAATAAAATAAAGAAAATCAACTTTTCAGCGGTGACTTGTAGACAGCGTCTGTAGGGCTCCGCGGAAAAAAGAAGACTGGCCAAGATGGCACCTTTGGGCGGGAAGGGGACCGCGCATGCGCGCTGCAATTCCCAAAGGCTTTCTTTGAAAGCTGGGGAAAATTGCTCCGCGAGGGCTCCGTCGGCGCCGACGTCACCCATATGTGAGGACTGACTTCCTGCTTGGTCCTGGAGAAAAGCCCTTTTTAGAAGAGCTGCAGCATTGGGTGACCGTGGAATTAGTACAAGAAAAGAATTCATAACAGGTGGGCTCCGCCATAGTTCCAGTAGCCTTTCTCAGGGCTAGGAATAGCAAATGAAATGATCCAGTTTCATGGAAGTGTTTATAATGCTAGAATGATGCATAATAAAACAAAACAAAAGTTCACAAAAGTGATGCATTCTCTTTTGCATAGGAGAAAGCCAGAGCACACAGTCCTTATTTAAATTGGGAAAAGTCAATTGAATACTGAAGATCCATCAATTTGGTTGCAGGCCTAGATGCCTACTGAGGAATTTCATGGCCCTGTGATAGATTGGCCGCAGTGCTCCTTACCTGTACACCAGCAACTGCTGGAGGGCTGTGTACAGGATGACAGCTCATCAGGAGAGTGAAGTCAGCTTGATAGGCCTTATTTTAACATGGAAAACCCCTGGGGGTGTGGACAGGGACAGAGATTCATTCTATGGTAGTAAAGGCGCAGCAAGCTAACTGAAAAGCTGCAGTCACTTTCTCAGAATGAATGAATATCATGATGTTGTGATATCCTTGGTTCAGGCAGTTTGCTCATATAAAGTAAAACTGAACCTATTAAAAGGGAAGAGGTGGTAAAATTCACTATAGGTTCAGCTGATTACCCTCTCAACAGGAACAGAAAAACTGATTAATCTTGAGGTGAACCAGGTACAGTTGTATCAGTACAAGTATCCCTAGCAACTGTAAGTAGACAACTTAAATAGCTAAACAAAACCTTAAAACTAAGATGAAGTAAGGAGTGCAGCAGCAAGATGGGGGCTATCCAGTCTTTTGCACTGAGTGTCGCATATACGATTTTCTCCCAGTTGGTGATGGGTCTTACTCATGCACTAGTTGAAAGGAACACTTCGTCCTCAGGGAATGAGTCCGATCTCTGGAGGCTAGACTTGGAGGACATAAAGAAGAGACCTACAGGGACATAGTACTGAAATCCCACCTCCAGTCTGGCAGCATCTCAGTCGCCATGTAGGAGAGAGGTCTCGTGAAAGGAGAGCATCATCATGGTGTAGTAGAAAGTGTCCCCCCCCCCTTGCACAGAGGTGGTTTCTCCTGGGCCATGTGCCCGTGAGGAAAGGGTTAGAACAGCAGTTAAAATTGGTAATTCGATCATTAGTCATGTAGATAGCTGAGTGGCTGGTGGGCGTGAAAATCGCCTGGTAACATGTCTGCCTGGTGCGAAGATAGCGGACCTCACGTGCGACTTAGACAAGGTTTCAGATAGTGATGGGGAGGAGTCTGCTGTCTTTGTACATTTTGGGACCAATGACACAGGAAAGTGTGGGAGGGAGGTTCTGGAGTCCAAATTTAGGCTTTTAGGTAGGACGCTGAAATCCAGAACTTCCATACTGGCATGCTTCGAAATGTTTCCTGTTCCACATGCAGGACCGAAAAAGCAGGCAGAGCTCTAGAATCTCAATGCGTGGATGAGACAGTGCAAAGAAGAGTTTTGGATTCATTAGGAACTGGCAACATTCTGGGGAAGGGATGGCTCCAGGCTGCTGGCATTAACCTTTAAAAAGGAGATAGAGCAGCTTTTAAGCTAGATAATGGGGGAAAGCCAACAGTCACCCAAGAGCACATAGTTCAGAAGGATGTATCCTTGGATACTAGCAATAGAGGGAAGTTAGGGCATCTTGACAAAAAGATTCCAATAAATATAAAAGTAACCCAGATGCCCTTAAGCACAGAGCTGAAAGATTCCAAATTACCCCTATCAACTGATAACCAGATTAATATAAATAAAATACAAACTCTAAAATGCCTGTATGCAAATGCTAGAAATCTAAAAAAATAAGATGGGAGAGCTAGAATATACAGCACTAAATGAAAGGTTAGATATGACTGGCATCTCAGAGACCTGGTGGAAGGACGACAACCAATGGGATACTGTGAAACCCGAGAATAAATTACATTGCAATGATAGGGTAGATCAAATTGGTAGAGAACTTGTGCTCTATGTTAGAGAGGGCATTGAGTTAAAGGATTAAAGTTTTGCATGAAACAAAATACACTGTAGAATCTCTATGGATAGAACTCCCATGTAAAAAGGGAAGGCGTTGGCAGTGGGGGTGTACTACCAACCATCTGGCCAGAATGAACAGATAGATGACGAAATGCTAAGAGAAATCAGGGAAGCTAACAAAAGTTACAACATAGGAATAATGGGTGATTTCAATTACCTCAGTATCGACTGGGCCAATATCACTGCAGGACATGCCAGGTAGATAAAGTTTCTCGATGAAATAAATGACTGCTTCTTGGAGCAACTGGTTCATGAACAGACAAGAGGGGAAGCTATTCTGGACCTAGTCCTTAGTTGATCACAGGATCTGGTGCAAGAGAGAAGGGTTTTGCAGCCACTTGACAATAGTCACCATAGCATCATCGCGTTTGATTTAAGAAACCAAAGGACAGCAAGGAAATCCACAGTACTACCTTTTAACTTTCAAAAGGGAGACTATAATAAAATGACGAAAATAGTTATAAAAAACCTTCGGCAAGCAGCTGCAAAGGTTAAAGATTTACATCAAGCATGGGCATTGTTTAAAAACACTATCTTGGAAGCCCAGACCAGCTGTATTCCACGCTTTAAAAAATGTGGAATGAAGACCAAAAAACTGCCAGCATGGTTTAAAGTTGAGATCAGAGAGGCTGTTGTAGGCAAAAAAAGCATTCTTCAGGAAATAGAAAAAGGAGCCAAATGACAAAAATGAGAAACATAAGCACTGGCAAGTTAGATGCAAGGTATCAGGCAAAGAAAGAATTTGAAAAAAAAGCTTGCCGTGGAAGCAAAAATGCATAATAAAGCTTTAAGTATATTTGTAGCAAAAAACCTGTGAAAGTCATTTGGACCATTGGATGATAGAGGGGTAAAAGGGGTGCTAAGGGAGGACAAAGCCATAGCGGAGAAATTGAATGAATTCTTTTCTTCGGTCAGAAGATATGGGGAAGTTATCCATGCCTGAAATGGTATTTAAAGGTGATATAGCAGAAGAATTCAAAGAAATATTGATAAACCGGGAAGATGTATTACAAGTATTTGATAAACTGAAGAGTAGCAAATCATCTGGACTAGATGGTATACATCCAGGCATGATAAAAACTGAAAGATGAAATTTCAGACCTTCTATTAGTAATCTGTGAACTATCATTAAAATCATCTGTAGTACCTGAAGATTGGAGAATGGCTAATATAACACCAATTTTTAAAAAGGGTTCCAGGAGTGATCCTAGAAACTACAGACCAGTGAGCCTGACATCAGTACCGGGCAAAATGATAAACACCATTATAGAGAACAAAATTAGTGAACATGCAGATAGTCATAGTTTAATGGGAGAAAGCCAACATGGATTTAGCCAAGAAAAGCCTTGTCTTAATCTGCTATATTTTTTGAAAGTGTGAATAAACAGGTAGACAAAGGTGAGCCAGTTGATATAGTGTATTGGATTTTCAGAAAGCCTTTGACAAGGTCCCTCATGGTGAAATTAAAAAGCCATGGGATTGGAGACAGTGTACTATTGTGGATCAGGAACTGGTTAAAAGATAGAAAACAGGGGTAGGGCTAAATGGCAAATTTTCTCAATGAAGAAAGCTGAATAGTGGATTACTGCAGGGTTCAGGTATAAATGACCTGGAAAACAAAACAAGTGAGGTGATGAAATTTGCAGATGACAAAATTATTCATAGTTAAAGCACAAGAGGATTGTGAAAAATTGCAAGACCTTGATAAGTTGGAAGACTGGATGTTCAAATGGCAGATGAAATTTAATGTGGACAAGTGCAAAACGTTATGCACCTAGGAAAGCCAAACTATGGTTATACTATACAAGGTTCCACATTAGGAACCACCACCCAGGAAAAAGATTTAGGTGTCATCACAGATAACATGTTGAAACCCTCTGCCCAGGTGTATAGCGGTGGCAAAGACAGCACATGGAATGCTAGGAATCATAAGGAAAGAAATGGAGACTAAAAGAAAGGATATTATAATGCCTCTGCCCCACTCCATGGTGCGGCCGTTGAGGGAAGATACGATAGAGGTCTATAAAATTAATGAATGGAGTGAAACGGGTAAACATAGATCGATTGTTTACACCATCAAAAAGTAGAAAGACTAGGAGACACAATGAAGCTACAATGTAACTCATTTAAGACTAAAAAGAGAAACAATTTTTTCACTCAATGTATAATCAAATTCTGGAATTAGTTATCGAAGGATGTAATAAAAGCTATCAGTGTAGCTGGGTTTAAAAAAGGTTTGGACAAGTTTCCGGAGGAAAGGTCCATAAACCATTATTAAAGAGGACCAGAGAAATCCACTGCTCGCCCCGGGACAAGCATTGTGGAACCTGTGTGCAATTTTGGGAACCTACCAAGTACTTGTTTTATTTTATTTATTTATTTACATTCTCATTTACCGCGCTATTCTGCATCAGTGCGGTTTACATTGAACAAACTGAAATTACATTGAACAGGGCATTATAACTTGGAGATAACGATTTTACAGGGAACATGGGCTATGGAGGGTTAAGTGGCTTGCCCAAGACCACAAGGAGCACCTGTGGGACTAGAAACCCCAGTCCTTCTGGCCCAAGGTTGCTGTCCTCTAGTGGGATTTGAACACCCGTCCTTCCGGCCTGAAGTACCTTGCCCCAACCACTAGGCCACTCCTCCACTCTTGTGACCTGGATTGGCCACTGTTGGAAACAGGATACTGGGCTTGCTGGACCTTGGTCTGACCCAGTATGGCATTTCTTATGTTCTCATGAAGTTTTGGAAAATACGGTTAAAAATGGAATCGTCAGTTGATAAACTTTCCCAAATGTAAGTTTACTTTTCCTAAGGATGTGTTTAACAAGCTAATTGAAGTTTTGAAAATTTCTGAAGAGAGGCATGCCCTTTGATTTCAAAGTTATTATATTTACCAACACTAAAGTACTTCAAACTGAACAGCTGCTTGGTCCTGAGTCTTCAGGTTTGACTACTTTTTTTTTTTTTTAAACTTCTGAAGTAGAGAAATGTATTCCTGCCATTTTACATAAACTTGAATGTAAATAGTTCCCCAAGTTCTCCTCCATGTTAACTCCCCGTTTTATGTAAACGACGGCCAATGTATCTGGTCAAGTGTTCTATTGTTTTGATGTAAACCGCGCTGATGACAAATAGCGCGGTATATAAGAAATGTTAAATAAATAAAAAATAATTTATAGACCTCCCTCAGCCGTCTCTTTTCCAGGTTGAAGAGCCCCAAACCTTTTTGCAAATCTCCTTACAGGGGTATCCTTCCATCCCCTTTACTATTTTGGGGCTCTTCTCTGTACCTTTTCTAATAATTATATCCTTTTTAAGGTACAGCGACCAGAATTGCACAAAACATTCAAGGCGTGGTTGCACCATGGAAGGATACAGAGGCATTATAATATCCTTTGTTTTATTCTCCATTCCTTTCTTTATGATTCCTAGCATTTTTTTTGCTTTCTTGGCCGCAACTGCACACTGGACGGAGGGTTTCAATGTGCTATCCATGACGATGCCTAAATCTTTTTCCTGGGTGGTGGTTCCTAATATGGAACCTTGCATCGTGCAACCATAGTTTGGGTTGTTCTTTCCTAGGTGCATAACTTTGCACCTCTCCATATTAAATTTCATCTGCCATTTGAACATCCAGTCTTCCAATTTATCAAGGTCGTCTTGCAATTTTTCACAATCTTCTTGGGTTTTAACAATTTTGAATAACTTTGTCTCATCTGCAAATTTGATTACCTCACTCGTTATTCCCATTTCCAGGTCATCTATGACTGTTAAAAAGCAGTGGACCCAGCACAGATCCCTGGGGTACTCCAGTATTCAACTTTCTCCATTGGGAAAATTGGCCATTTAGCCCTACCTCCTGTTTTCTATCTTTTAAACAGTTCCTGATCCACAAAAGTACATTGCCTCCTATCCCATGACATTTTTAATTTTACCAAGAGTCTCTCATGAGGGACCTTGTCAAAGGCGTTCTGAAAATCCAGATATACTATATCAACCCATTCACCTTTGTCTACCTGTTTATTCACACCTTCAAACAAACACAATCGATTAGTAAGACAAGATCTTCCTTGGCTAAAGCCATGTTGGCTGTCTCCCATTAAGCCATGACCATCTACATGTTCAGTAATTTTGTTCTTTATAATGGTTTCTACCATTTTTACCGGTACTGATGTCAGGCTCACCGGTTTGAAGTTTCCTGATCACTCCTGGAACCCTTTTTAAAAATTGGCGTTACATTGGCCATCCTCCAATCTTCAGGTATTACAGATTATTTTAATGATAGTTCACAGATTACTAATAGCAGGTCTGCAATCTCATATTTCAGTTCTTTCAACACCCTTGGATGTATTCCATCCAGTCCATGTGATCTGCTACATTGCAACACTGGTCCTAGATTTGAATAGAGATTTTCATCTATGTCAATTTTTGCAACTAAACAGACTGTTCCCAGATATTTCCAAGAAAACGCAGCAAGAGAGACATCAGTTTTTATTAATGTGACCAGATGTACTTCAGCAAGTGGCTTTATTTGGGTTATACGTCCCTTTTAGATGTGTTGTAAAATACCAGAATATCAAGTATTTTTTTTTAACCTCCTCAGAGGTTTTTGGCAGGATTTTGAGTGGGGTCCCTCTGACTGCTTCTACACCTCTTAAAGAATAGGGCTTAACAAAAACTACAGGAAAATTGTTTTAAGGTTAGGTGTTCCAGATTTTCTTATTTTATTAAAGAATAAGTTTCTGCTTTTTTTCTTATTCCTTTGGATTTTAGGTTCTGACCCCTCCCCTCCCTTTATAATCAAGGACTTTATGATTGTGCTATTATATATATATATTTACTTTTGTTTGAATGGTTTCCTCTGTTGCATATATGGTACACTTAATTTCTGAACAAGAGTTTCTTTCTTGGATTGCATTTGGACAATTCATTTAAAAAAAGCACAGCATTATAATAAAGTTTCTTACCTGTAATGGTGTACTCCATAGACAAGCAAGATACAATAGAATCAGCAACATCCATGTGTGACCAGTATTTTGATGTTAGTCAGGCTGCTTCACTATCCTGGAGCCCCAGTCTAGAAAACGTTTTAGGCATGTGTGAGTTCTACCGCCTATGTGATCTTAGCCTCTCCCCTAAAGTCTATTTCATCAACTAGCTAAGCAGTAAGGATTCACGCTGTTTACATGGAACAAATGTATAATCTTTTAATAAACTAATGAAAATGAAATAATGGCTAAAAGGCACTTAACTCATAAGGATCAAACATGAAACCTATGCCCCCCTCCCCAAATGACTTAGTGCAGCACCAGCAGAATGTTTTCTGTTTCAGCATGGAACAGTGATATACCTAAAGGGTTCAGTGGGAGTACCTGTGGGCACTTTTATTGTGCCTAAAGTGGAAAAAACTTTGATTGTGTGAGCCATTTCAGGCTCTAAAAAAATGATCAGCAGCAAACAGCACTGTGTCACCTGATAGAAGAGAGCAGTGTGCTGTTATCACTCCCATCAGCTTCAGTAGTGGGACCTTCATAGAGGAATCCCTTATTGGGCTGAACAGTACCAGAGGCTAAATCTTCATCAGAAGAATATTCTAAACCTGGTGCAAAAAAGGTTCTTTGTTTCTGCAAAATCTGCCAGAGGCTGCAGCTTACTGCTACACACGGACTGTCTCAAAAATACCTCTATCCACATCAGTAAATACTTTAGAGTTACCTGAGCTTGGTAACAAGTGATCTGAATTCAGCCTTGATGGTATGCAGAGCTGCTCCATGAAAAAGGGGCCTCATTTTCAGACGAAGCAGGTGTCTGCTCATCCCCTTCTAATGAGCTATAACTCATTAGCTTCAACTTACATTTCAGCTACAGTATATTCTTTTTTTCCATCAGCACAACTTATGCAACTGCAAGATATTCATGGACAGAATTAGCTGACTGGTCTTTGTGCTGCGGAGGCCACACATACTATGCTAGTTTCAAGAGAGTTTTGTTTACTTAGAGACACTGACAAACTTTTGTGCTTTAAATTACTCAGTTTGAGGTGCATAAGGCTCACAGCAGCAGGCCTTCCAGCATAAGATGTACCTACAGGCTCAACTGGACACAATCAGTCATAACACACTGCACCAACATGAAGGCGAAACACAGTGATGACAAAAAAATAAACCCACAATCTAAAAATCAAATCATGCTGCCATTCTGTGGCACTCAGTGATTGCATCAACAGTTGCTTTAGATCATGGATTTTCAACACAGTCCCCAGGAGACATTGAGCCAATAAATATATGTATGAAAGATATACATGCAATGGAGGCAGTGCATGCAAATCTGTCATGCATATTCATTGTGATTAACCTGAAAACCTGACTGGCTAGGTGTATCCTGAGGACAAGGTTGAGAACACCTGCTTTAGATTCAAATCTCCCTGCCTGCAGCACTCAAGAGTTGCCTTCTCCTACTTCTATTTCATCGGTTAGGACTATACCCCATCCCTTTGTGTGTTCACTCCAGTCAGATTATTAATTTAATGCTTCTGTCATACTGACAGAGGAGAGAAATTGGGGACAGCACCGGGTTCGTACTAATCAGCAATTCAGCTTCCCTAATATTGTCCAACTTTCCCTTAAATAGTCATTTGCTAGGCTCCAAATCCAAATTACAGAAAGGAAAAGAAAAAAAACCCTTGTGAACAGCACATACTAGTGTGAGGAGCTCAAAAACCCTTAACTACTCTCTCTTTCAAGATTAAAAACTGAACTACCAAGGACTTTTTTTTTTTTTTTTAACGTAACCTGATAGCTAAGACCATGAACCTATTACCCCAAAAAAAAAAAAAAAAAATACAAAACCTTTTGAGTCTCCCTGCTGCCACAACCTTTAAATCTATATAAATTCCATGGCTCATTACAGAGATCTAACTCAGGTTTTCCAATAGGGATTTGAACTGATGCACTTCAATCCTCTTATTAATCTTCCCTTGCTTCCAGATGGAGAACTGAAGAAATAACTGTCTTCCCATTCTATATCAGAAATGGAGAAGACTCCAATTAGTAAGGAAATTGGAAAAGGAAATCATTTTTTGAATCCATATAAACTAAGGAAAGAGTTATTGGCATTTTAATGACCCTTAATAACTGACCAGTCATGATCATTTTAGAGATTTCTCAATCATTAGCATTAAAAAAAAAAGAATTCTGTTTTGATATTTACCTAAATACGCTTATATCTAGTTTTCATGATCTCTGCTCCCTTTGCCAGCTTAATCCAAAACTGGAATCTGCAAATTCCTGGCAAGAAAAAAAAAGGAAAAAGCTTGACTACGTTTTTCTCATAAGACATCCAAGGCTTCCTCTCTCTGTGGAAGCAATTAGAGCTCCTCAAGTGGGTCACATACATTTGTAATTTAGTAAACTTTTCAACCCCTTTTTAACAGGGGATGGAATAATTGCTGCCTATAGATTCTTTTGTGATAGTTTTCTCCCTATGCTACTCAATTGAGTAGGACCTTAATGGCATGAAAAAGTAAAACAGGTGAAATTGCTAGGCATATTTTGCACCTCAGTAATGAAGTACCAGCCCAGGTGTATTTACAAAAGGAAATTTTACCTGGCATTTTTTGAAGATTAGGCTCAAAGTAATTTTACTGTTTCCTTCACTTGAATGGTGTGAACACCTGATATCAAAAACAATTACAGATATGAGGGACATTAGTGAATGAATTAACTCTTTCCAGGAACAAAGAGCTATAGCACCTTAGGTTCATTCCACCCTACCAGCCTCTGTTTTGGTCTTGCAACCATATCTTTTCAATGTCTGTTCTCTAGAGACCACAAGATAGAACATAAGATATGCCATACTGGGTCAGACCAAGGTCCATCAAGCCCAGTATCCTGTTTCCAACAGTGGCCAATCTAGGTCATATGTACCTAGCAGTTTCCCCAAAAGACACAGGTTCCACAATGCTTGTATTGGGTCAAGCATTGATATCCTGGGTCCCTTTTTAATAATGATTATGGATTTTTCCTCCAGGAACTTCTCCAAACCTTTTTTAAACCCAGCTACACTAACAGCCTACGGTAACAAATTCCAAAATTTGATTACACGTTGAGTGAAAAAATATTTTCTCTTATTAGTCTTAAATAGTTTACCCTGTAGCTTCATTGCACGTCCCCTAGTCTTTCTATATTCTGATAACGTAAACAATCGATCTATGTTCACCCGTTCTACTCCGTTCATTAATTTATAGACTTCTATCATATATCCCCTCAGCCGTCTCTTTTCCAGGTTGAAGAGTCCTAACCTTTTTAGCCTTTCTTCATAGGGGTATCCTTCCATCCTCTTTACCATTTTGGTGGCTCTTCTCTGAACCTTTTCTAATAATGCTATATCCTTTTTAAGATACGGTGACCAGAATTGCACACAATATTCAAAGTGAGGTCTCACCATGGAACGATAGAGGCATTATAATATCCTTTGTTTTATTTTCCATTCCTTTCCTTATGATACCTAGCATTCTATTTGCTCTCTTGGCCGCCGCTGCACACTGGGCAGAGGGTTTTAACATGTTATCCACAATGACGCCTAAATCTTTTTCCTGGGTGGTGGTTCCTAATGTGGAACCTTGCATCGTGTAACCATAGTTTGGGTTGTTCTTCCCTAGGTGCATAACTTTGCACTTGTCCACATTAAATTTCATCTGCTGTTTTGTCGCCCGGTCTTCCAATTTATCAAGATTCTCATGCAATTTTCCACAATCCTCATGGGTTTTAACAATTTTAAATAGTTTTGTCTCATCTGCAAATTTGATAATCTCACTTGTTATTCCCTTTTCCAGGTCATTTATGAATATGTCAAAAAGCAGCAGACCCAGCACAGATCCCTGGGGTACACCACTATTCACCTTTCTCCATTGGGAAAATTGGCCATTTAGCCCTACCCTCTGCTTTCTAGAGTACACTGCCTCCTATCCCATGACTTTAGTTTTGCCAAAAGTCTCTGATGAGGAACCTTGTCAAAGGCTTTCTGAAAGTCCAAATACACTATATCAACTGACTCACCTTTGTCTACCTATTTATTCACACCTTCAAAAAAAACATACCAGATTAGTAAGACAAGATCTTCCTTGTCTAAAGCCATGTTGGCTGTCTCCCATTAAGCAATGACTATCTACATGTTCAGAAATTTTGTTCTTTATGATGGTTTCTACCATTTGTTCTGGTACGAACGTCAGGCTCACCGGTCTGTAGTTTCCCGGATCACCCCTGGAACCCTTTTTAAAAACTGCCATCCTCCAATCTTCAGGTATTACAGATGATTTTAATGATAGTTCACAGATTACTAATAGCAGGTCTGCAATCTCATATTTCAGTTTTTTCAACACCCTTGGATGTATATCATCCGGTCCAGGTGATTTGCTACTCTTCAGTTTATCAAATAGTTGTAATACATCTTCCCGATGTATTGATATTTCCTTCAATTCTTCTGCACCTTTAAATACCACTTCAGTCATGGGTAACATCCCTACATCTTCCTCAGTAAAGACCAAAGCAAATAATTCATACAGTCTCTCTATCATCGCCTTGTCGCCTCTTAGTGCCCCTTTAACCCCTCTATCATTTAATGGACCAATTGACTCTCTCACAGGTTTTTTGCTACGAATGTACTTGAAAAAGTCTTTATTATGCATTTTTGCTTCCGCAGTAAGCTTCTTCTCAAATTCTCCCTTTGCCTGCCTTATCAATGCTTGCATTTAACTTGCCAGTACTTGTGCTGTTTCCAGTTTTCGTCGTTTGGCTCTTTTTTCCATTTCCTGAAAGATGCTTTTTTGGCAACAGCCTCTCTGACCTCACCTTTAAACCATGCTGGCAGTTTTTTGGACTTCCTTCCACTTTTCTTAAAGCGTAGAATACAGCTGGTCTGGGTTTCCAAGATAGTATTTTTCAACACCCAAGTTTGATGTAAGTCTTTAACCTTTGCAACTGCTCCTTTTAGTTTTTTCTTAATTATTTTCCTCATTTTATCATAGTCTCCCTTTCGAAAGTTAAAAGGAAGTACTGTTGATTCCCTTACCATCCCTCCTCCATCAAACGTGATCATGCTATTTACCAACGCTAAAGTACTTCAAACTAAACAGCTGCTTGGTCCTGATTCTTCAGGTTTGACTTTTTTTTTTATAACTTCTGAAGTAGAGAAATGTATTCATGCTACTTTACATTTAATTTATAGACCTCCCTCAGCCGCCTCTTTTCCAGATTGAAGAGCCCCAACCTTTTTTGCAAATCTCCTTACAGGAGTATCCTTCCATCCCTTTTACCATTTTGGGGTTCTTCTCTGTACCTTTTCTAATAACTATATCCTTTTTAAGATACAGCGACCAGAATTGCACACAACATTCAATGAGTGGTTGCACCATGGAAGGATACTGAGGCATTATAATATCCTTTGTTTTATTCTCCATTCCTTTCCTTATGATTTCTAGCATTCTTTTTGCTTTCTTGGCCGCCACTGCACACTGGGCAGAGGGTTTCAATGTGTTATCCACGATGACTCCTAAATCTTTTTCCTGGGTGGTGGTTCCTAATATGGAACGTTGTATCGTGCAACCATAGCTTGGGTTGTTCTTTCCTAGATGCATAACTTTGCACCTCTCCACATTAAATTTCATCTGCCATTTGAACAACCAGTCTTCCAATTTATCAAGGTCTTCCTGCAATTTTTCACAATCCTCTTGGGTTTTTAACAATTTTGAATAATTGTGTCATCTCTCATGAGGGACCTTTCAAAGACTTTCTGAAAATCCAAATGCACCATATCAACTAGCTCACCTTTATCTACCTGTTTATTCACATCTTCACAAAAATATAAGAGATTAGTGAGACAGGTCTTTCCTTGGCCAAATCCATGTTGGCTTTCTGCCATTAAAGCATGATTATCTACATGTTCAGTAATTTTGTTTTTTATAATGGTTTCTATCATTTTTCCCAGTGCAGACCTCAGGTTCGTTAGTCTGTTGTTTCCCGGATCACTCCTGGAACCCTTTTAAAATATTGGCATTAAATTAGCCACTCTCCAATCTTCAGATATTATAGATGATTTTAATGATAGTTCACAGTTTATTAAAAGTAGGTCTGCAAACTCGTATTTCAGTTTTTAGCACCCTGAGATGTATGTCATCTGGTCCAGGTAATTTGCTACTTTTTATCAAATAGCTGTAGTACATCAATTTCCCTGATACATCACCTTTAAATGTCATTTCTGGCATGGGTAAGTTTCCTACATCTTTTTCAGTAAAGACTGAAACAAAGAACTAATTTAATTTCTCTATGGCCTTGTCTTCTATCATCTAATAGTCCAATGACAAGTGTTTTGCTACGAATGTACTTAAAAACGTTTTTATTATATGTTTTTTCTTCTAGGGCAAGCTTCTTTTCAAATTCTCTTTGCCTGCCTTATTGTCTTGTCATTGCTTATGTTGTTTCCTGTTTATCATTTGGCTCCTTTTTCTACTTTCTGAAGGATGCTTTTTTGGCTATAACAGCAGCTCTGACCTCATCTTTTAACCATGCTGGCAGTTGCTTTGTAGCAGCAGAGCGCAGACAAACCAATGATACCAGGAGTCTGTTCAGAAGGTCCAAATCATTTATTTGTGCACAAGTCTCAAGCAGAATCAAATTCAAAATGGCTGAGCCATGGTTTCTAGCAAAACAACAACTTTTATAGACTTCTTCTCCATTCTAGACATAGGCAAACATTTCATTGGTCCCGGTAACCCCCGTACACCTTCTATTGGTCCCGGTACCGATATGGCTATCCAATGATGTCCTTTGACTGGGCTTAGCACCTGCTTACCCCCCTTATAGTCCCAATTACAATGGTCAGTTCACCAACTTAGATACTTTTCTCTTCCAAGGCCATTTAACTAGTTAGAACATGTGGGAAAGCAGGGCACTGTAACCTTTCTTTCAGCAGAGTTAATTAATTTCATAGCAGCTGTGCTCTTTTATCAATAGCAATTAAACTTATTTTTCTATATTTTTCTGAGTTTTGATTCTGCTCAGCTAAGTTGATTGTGCTTTGTTAAGTTTCAGTTCTATAGTAGCAGCATTCTGGGGAATGTGCAATTCCTATGGGCCTCTCCACAGGCTTCATTTACAGGTCAAGCTATTTAGGCCTGTCTGCTTATTTCAGACACCATGGATCATAGGCCTTCGCCTACCACATTCCCCCCTTTGATTAATCTCACCCTATTAACTGATAAGGTGTGAGAGTTAAATTACTCAATTATACTGGGGTCGGGTTCCGACCATGCATAGTAGGATTAGGGTGCCATAAGGCTAAAATCTTAGTCGCGGCTTTCCGCTCCACGGTGTTTTCAATGACACCGTTAATGGATCGCATACAACAAGGGATTATACATGGTAATAATAGAAACAAACCTACAACTACTAGGATTATCATAAAGAAAGTAGTGAGTCCCCCTAATCCAGAAAAGATAGATTCAAACCAATTAGGTATTCTAAACCCATGCCAGGTTTGTACTGGCACATAAGCTTGTTTTCTCATATTTTCTGCAATGTCTTCAACTACTTGACCCTTATCATCTATTTTTAAACAACAATTGGTTAAATTCAATTTTCCACATACCCCGCCTTCAGCTGCTAGTAAGTAATCTAGCGCCAGGCGATTTTGATATATTGCGGTATGCATTTGTGTGCTCTGTCTAGCTAAGAGTGTGAGTGCTTGACTAGTTTCATTAGTTATGAGTTCAACTACTGCTTGTAAGCGGATAATACGATTAATCATATATACAGGGGTCCGATAGCCCCACATAACATCGTCATTCCATGTGGCCGGTCCATAATAGGCAATTATTCTCTCAGGTGGCCAATCCTCTCCATCCCACTTCTGCCACTTACCTATCTGGAGAGCTGCTCTTTTCTGTCTCTTAGTGTATACTGGGTATCCTAATTGCTCTCCATGTTCTGTGGGTAACAAAAAGAAAGAAGGTCGAATGGTTCCTAAGACACATGCTCCTCCCCAGTGGAGAGGGAGGCGGGCATATGCTCGGGTTCCACAGATCCAATACAAGCCAGGTGGGGCTTGCCAAGCATGGGGTAGGGCAAGATTTGTCCATGGATCAGCAAGTTCAGGAAATTTTGCTAATGGATTGGTGGGTTCAGATTCATTAACTCCTGACCACCAAGACGTATGTTTCATGGTGTCATTATAGAACTTTTGACTGAGACAGACCAGCTGTCCCACCTGTAGATTGAACTGAGGTCCAGTTCGGGCATAACATAGACGTCCAACTATCGAGTGTGCTAAGACCCATTCACTAGTAGTCTTATGCAGTTCAGTGTGATTATAAGTCAGTGAATAATTCAATTCCTTGGCTTCCCATGGCCACTGATCACCCATCTTAGTTCCACCACAAAAATAGCAATCTGAAATATGTAAGCTGGAGACTACTGCTCCCGCTAATTCTAGAAACAAATTCTGGGAAGGGTGAGGGATATCAAACTTATTTATATGCATAGTCTCGTAAAAAGTGTTATGTATATGGTATCGTGACGATCTATGGGCCTGGGTGTTCAATCTAATATACACAATGGTTCCGGGATCTGACCCAGAACCTGCAATTCTGAGTCCAAATTTATACCCTTGCTTCCAGGCACTGGGATTTATTACAATAAACTCTAACAGATTACAAGCTCCTTTCTTGCAATGCTTTTCTATATCCTTCACATATGGCTTTTGCAAAATCGCCATTCGATTGTCTCTGGTATTTTCTACCATTCCGGTTTTCCATGTGGCATAGAAAACACATTCCCACCTTGGGCAATAGTAATCTGCAACCGGGGCTGTGCTATATTCATTGGCTAAAACTAGTTTACCTGTACATTCTCCCCATCCAGTGGTTCCCTCTGGACACACGTACTTATCATTAAGAGCATAAGTTTTTTCCCAATCAGCACATTTTGAACGACTATCCCTATTGATAGCATCACAAGCATCAAAGTACAATACAGCAAGCTTAGTAGGGTCGGTGAGTGGGGAGGTAGCATTAAGTAAGTCTCCATCTGCATCATTCCATCGTATTTCTAAAGTGTAGTAAGATGGGTTTTGATGCGGATTATAGCAAACTTTGATGTTTCCTTTAGTACAAACATTCAGTTCGGTGGTGTTATAAATACACCGGCTTACCGTACCAGTACAGGTATAGTAAGAATGGTAAAGCAAGGTCTGCGTTACTTTCATTCCAGTCCGTGTGGAAGTAATGCAGGCAGTACATGGGGGTAAAGCGAGAACAAGTTCAAAGTTCCCCACGCAAGCAACCAGAACACAGTAGAAATAAAGATGCATGTTGATTGTAGTTCTTCTGGATCTCTGCTGGAAAATCTTGACCACGACGTCTTCCTCTTCCTTGCACAATGCTGGCCCGTTCGCTAATGAAGCAATTCAACGGGTGTCGATGTTGATTGAAGATCCTCAAATGTCGCCAACTTATCAATTACAGTTGGGCTGACGAAAGTTTATGGAAGCACAGTTATTCGATGAAGAAAACAAATGTTTTTGCTGTATTAGAAACAGCAATCCTCTTCGAAAGACTTGGCTGCAGTAGGACACTATAATTCATAAGTGTCCTCAATAGATTCTAGGTTGCTGGCTGCCTCCGTAGTGTGAGTTGCAAAGGGACATCAGGGTGCGGCTCCGCTGTCCACTTGTCCTGATCTGGAACAGCTGCTGGCTTGACTCTACTGTGGTGGATCCAGGAATCAACTTCTGCTACCCTTACTGCAGTCGGGGTAGACAGGATGACAGTATATGGCCCCTTCCAATGTGGTTCCAACGGTGTCTTCTTCCAATCTTTGACCCACACCGAGGTTCCAGGTTTGTAGGGGTGCAACGGCTCTGTCAGATTGATAGGCAACTGGTCCAGTATCCACGTATGGAGAGTCTGCAGAACAGAACTAAGAGCTAGAAGTTCTTGTCGGGTTATTTCTGAACCAATCTGTGACAAACTACCTTTTATTCCCTGCACTATTGGTGGAGGTCTGCCATACAGAACTTCAAAAGGGGAAAATCCTGATGACTTCACAGGGGCTGAACGTATTCTAAGTAAAGCTATTGGGAGCACTTGGGGCCACTTTAGGCGAGTCTCCTGACAAAGCTTAGACATTTAGGCTTTCAAGGTACGATTCATTCGCTCAACTTTCCCTGAACTCTGAGGTCTATATGCTGTGTGTAATTTCCATTGTATCTGCAAGGCACTCGCTAACTGTTGGGTAATCTGAGATACAAATGAGGGTCCATTGTCTGACCCTATAACTGCTGGCATACCGAATCTGGGGATTATTTCTCTCAACAAGACTTTAGTAACTTCTCGGGCTTTCTCAGTCCTGGTGGGAAAGGCCTCCACCCACCCAGAGAAGGTACAGACTAATACTAACATGTAACGGTATCCGCCAGATTTTGGCATTTCAGTAAAATCTATCTGTAGGTGGTGCATGGGGGTAACCCCTCCTGACTGAACTCGGGGTGGTGGCGTGGGACCCTGTTTTGCATTATTCTTGGCGCAAGTTAGACATTGGCGAGCTACCGAGGCTGACAGGGCTGCCAATAAAGTGATACAAAAATGTGGTCTAAGTGCTTTTTCCATAGCACTTTTCCCATAATGCGTAGCTTGGAAAGGCTTTGACAAAAGCTGGTCCCAGAAGCTCAGGAATCACTATTCGTCCTGGAGGATGACTGCCCTCTGGAGGTGGCAGTTCAATCCATCCATCTTTCAATACTCCTTTTTCTTTGTTACAGTAGTAATCCAATTCGTTGGTGGTATATCGTGGTGTCCATAAATTAAGGGGTACTGGAAACAATGCTGCTTGTATTGGCGTGGCCTGTGGGGAGATTTGGCCTGTCATGGCTGCTTTTCGTGCTGAAGCATCAGCGAATCTGTTCCCTTGGGCCACTTCTCCTTTTCCTGCTTGGTGTCCTCTACAATGTATGACGGCCACACGTGTAGGGGCCCATACTGCATCTAGTAGCATCAGTATTTCTGGGCCATATTTAACTGACTTGCCTCCTGACGTAATGAGCCCTCGTTCTTTGTATAGAGCTCCATGTGCATGCAGAGTGGTGAAAGCATATTTTGAGTCTGTATACACATTTAACACAAGTTTTGCACCCAATACTAATGCTCGGGTGAGTGCAATCAATTCTGCTTTCTGAGCTGATGTGCCTGATGCCAGGGCTGATGATTCAATGACTTTCTCCCGGGTGACTACAGCATACCCGGCACAGCGTCGTCCATCTATGATGAGGCTGCTTCCGTCTACAAAATAAGTCTGATCAGGATTCTCCAAGGGCACATCTGTCAGATCAGGTCGACTTGAGAATACAGTATCCATGACTTCTATACAGTCATGTTCTGGGGGTTCTTCACTGACGGGTATCAGTGTAGCTGGGTTCAAGGCATGGCTCACTTCCAATTGTATTTGGGGATTTTCACATAACATGCTTTGGTACTTCAGCATTCGGGAATTGGTGAGCCAATGGTTTGCTTTCTGTTCCATAAGAGCAAGTACCGCATGTGGTACGGTAACACGTAGATTTTGTCCTAGGGTAAGTTTATCTGCTTCACTCACTAGTAAAGCTGTGGCTGCAACTGCTCTTAAACATGGTGGCCATCCTTTGGCCACAGTGTCCAATTGTTTCGATAGGTATGCTACGGGTCTCTCCCAATGTCCCAGCTTCTGAGTCAACATGCCTAAGGCATTTCCTTGTACCTCATGTACAAATAGATGGAATGGCTTATGGACATCTGGCAACCCAAGTGCTGGCGACGACATCAATTCTTCTTTTAAGGTTTTGAAAGCGGCATCTTGTTCAGGTCCCCACTCAAGTTGCGATTTCTCTTCTCCCTTGGTGGCTTCATATAGTGGTTTGGCAATCTGAGCAAAATTGGGTATCCATATCCGGCAGTATCCTGCTGCTCCCAGAAAGGCTCTGACTTGCTTTCTGGTGGTTGGGGTTGGGATACTACACATGGCTTCTTTTCTTTCTCGTCCCAATTGTCGGCTTCCTTGGGTCAAACGGAAGCCCAGATATTTGACTTCCTTTTGGCATAGCTGTGCTTTTGCTCTGGAGACTTTGTATCCAGCTTTATCCAATAGTTGCAAAAGGTCGGTGGTGGCTTGTATACATTCACTTTCTGATGTGGCAGCTACCAGCAAGTCATCTACATATTGGAGGAGTACTCTTTTCTCAGGGGCCACTGGGTAGCTTGAAAGATCTTGGTTTAGTGCAGCACTGAAGATGGTGGGTGAATTCTTGAATCCTTGTGGTAATCGTGTCCAGGTGAGTTGGCCGCGTCTTCCCGAGACAGGGTCCTGCCATTCAAAGGCAAACAGTAATTGACTAATTGGGGCTAGTCGTATGCAGAAAAATGCATCTTTCAAGTCCAAAACAGTGAAATGAGTAGCTTCAGCAGGAATTAATCCTAAGAGTGTGTAAGGATTTGGCACGACTGGGTGTATAGTCTCAACTGCTTCGTTCACTCTCCTCAAATCTTGCACTGGGCGGTAGTCACCTGTCCCAGGCTTCTTTACTGGCAGGAGAGGAGTGTTCCATGGTGACCGACAAACTTTAAGTAGGCCATACTCCAATAGTCTTAACAAATGGCGATGAATGCCTTCAATTGCTGCTCTCGGAAGTGGGTACTGCTTAACATGTACTGGATGTGCACTAGGCTTGAGGTTCACAATTATTGGAGCTATATGTTTGGCCAGACCTGGTGGATTTCCCTCTGCCCATACTCCGGGAGGGGCATTAATGCTTTTCAAAGTAGGCTCAAAGTAGGTCTCAATGATTGGGGGCTCAGTACCTGGCTCAGTACTATAATATCTCCATTCTTCCTCTCGTGGAACGGTAAGCAACATCAATGCAGCAGGTTTTGACTGGGAATTGACAGTCATTTGCATTTCTCCTTTCTCAGTAAAGGATATTTGGGCTTGAAGTTTAGCTAGCATATCTCGTCCCAGTAATGGCACTGGGCACTCTGGCATGTAAAGGAATTGATGCGTTATTTGCTGCCCTCCTAAATTACATATACGATTTTGAAGAAAAGACTTTGTGGCTTTTGTGCCAGTTGCTCCCACAATGGTGACTGCTCGTGTAGAAAGAGGAGCTATTTGTCTATCTACTACAGAATGTTCTGCACCAGTATCAACCATAAAGTCCATAAATTGGTCTCCTATCTGTATACTGACCATAGGCTCCTGGAGACCTAAAGCGAATTCGGAGCCCGGTCCGTCCTAATCTGCTTCATCCAGCTCATAGGCTGTGGCGGCTGCCACTCCTTGGATGGCCTCCCCCCTTTCTCGTTGAAGCTGTTCTCGATTGGTTCCTCTGCGATTCTGGGGTTGGCCTCTTTCTCTCTCCCTCGAAGGGGCGTATTCTTCCTCTTCCTGGAAGGTTTCTTCGAGTCGCAGGCATGCGTTTCTCCAATGTCCTTCCTCCTTGCAATAAGCACATTGGTTTGCGCCTAGCTGGGGCCGGTCATTTCCTCGGCCCCTCCCTCTTCCTCTGCTCCTTCGACTAGGGACACCTCCCCTTTTCTGTTCCACTATGGCCGCAGCCAAAAAATCCGCTTTCTTCTTCATCCTTCGATCACTTTCTCTCTGTCTTTCGTTATCACGGTTCACATACACTTTATGAGCGACTTCCAGTAATTGCGTTGCATTCATGCCCGCGAACCCATCTAGTTTCTGTAGCTTGCGTCTAATATCTGGTTGTGACTGGTTTACAAAAGCAGAATTTACCATGCACAGACTTCCTGGTGCATCTGGGTCATAGGGAGTATACATTCTGTATGCTTCAGTTAATCTTTCATAAAAGGCTGCTGGGCTCTCATCTGCACCCTGATTAACTTCGGTCACCTTTGAGAGATTCATAGCTTTCTGGCCACCCCTTTTCAGACCTTGCATAAGGCCTTGACGGAACCGGGATAAAGCTCTGGATCCTCTCTCGGTATTCGGATCCCACTTTGGATCTTCATTAGGGAAATCTCTCTGGGCTGCTTCACGATTGTCTATCCCTACTTCATCCCTGTCTACTAAGGGATTATCTGCCAGCCAATCTACAGCTGCTCGCTTTATTCGTGTCCGCTCCTCAGTAGTAAATAAGGTTGACAGGAGCTGACGGCAATCTGCCCAAGTCGGCTGGTGAGTTTCCATAATAGTATGCATCAGTTCTGTTAGTTCTTGGGGCTTACTAGTATAGGATGCATAATGTACCTTCCAGTTCATCAAATCAGCAGTGGAGAAAGGCACATACACTAAACTCAGGGGTCCCGCAACTATCTGGTTGTGCTTATCTCGCATGGGCATTCCCGGGACTTGTCGTAATGGCATCATTTTCTTAACAGAAGTTTTCTTCAGCTTTACAGAAACTTTCTTGGCAATAGATTTCTTGTGCACAGTACGTTTAACTTGGGGCGCTTTGCTCGCTACAGGTGAGCTTACACTGGCCACTGATATTACACTATCTGTATCACCTTGAGAGGACTCGTCCTCTTCTTCTTCTGACTCAACCTTTTCAGGATCCTCGGGCGTGTCTGGTTCATCACTAAGAGGGGGAATCCTCTGCTGGTTCATCCGGATGGGGTTCCAGAGTTGGGTCTCGCTGTCGCTGCGTAACTGCCGCAGGACGCGGGGGTACTCTTACTGGGTGCTGGGCCTGAGGCTGCCTAGTTATAACTTCCGGGGACTCAGGATCTACCAGAATAGGCTTCTGACTAGATTTCTCTGCTGTCCCTGCCTTCGGGGCCTGATCTGTTAATGGTTCAGTGGTAGAATTCTCGCCTGCCACGCGGGAGGCCCGGGTTCGTTTCCCGGCCAACGCACCAGGAATATGTAGCAGCAGAGCGCAGACAAACCAATGATACCAGGAGTCTGTTCAGAAGGTCCAAATCATTTATTTGTGCACAAGTCTCAAGCAGAATCAAATTCAAAATGGCTGAGCCATGGTTTCTAGCAAAACAACTTTTATAGACTTCTTCTCCATTCTAGACATAGGCAAACATTTCATTGGTCCCGGTAACCCCCCGTACACCTTCTATTGGTCCCGGTACCGATATGGCTATCCAATGATGTCCTTTGACTGGGCTTAGCACCTGCTTACCCCCCTTATAGTCCCAATTACAATGGTCAGTTCACCAACTTAGATACTTTTCTCTTCCAAGGCCATTTAACTAGTTAGAACATGTGGGAAAGCAGGGCACTGTAACCTTTCTTTCAGCAGAGTTAATTAATTTCATAGCAGCTGTGCTCTCTTATCAATAGCAATTAAACTTATTTTTCTATATTTTTCTGAGTTTCGATTCTGCTCAGCTAAGCTGATTGTGCTTTGTTAAGTTTCAGTTCTATAGTAGCAGCATTCTGGGAAATGTGCAATTCCTATGGGCCTCTCCACAGGCTTCATTTACAGGTCAAGCTATTTAGGCCTGTCTGCTTATTTCAGACACCATGGATCATAGGCCTTCGCCTACCACAGCTTGGCCTTCCTTCCAGCTTTTTTAAAGCATAGAATGTACTTGAAAGTTTTTATTATGCACTTTTGCTTCCACAGCAACCTTCTTTTCAAATTCTCTCTGTTTGCCTTATCAAAAACAGATTGCTCCAGTAATACTCCTTCATAACAAAAATCTGCATTTTCTCTTCAGGCTGTGGGGTACCCATATTACTCCATGATCTAACTCTGCATGCAACGCCTGCTAGCGTGCAAAAGAGGCAAACCCACCTTAATGCCTCTAATTTTACCTTTGCAGTAGGAAATTTGTGGTCCAGCATCAAGACTACATACTCTGGGACGAAAGGTCATAGTTTTAATCCCTAGCAAGCAGAACAAAGGCATGAACGCGGATGCATGGCTTAATATTCTAGAATGCAAAAATTCTATCACTTGGATTTTGTGGGGAATTGGACCCAAGCCGGGACAGAGCCTCAGTAGCTAGGCCTGTGAAGCAGGCCTGGATACAGGCCACAGGCCTGCTTGGGATCCTTGACCACTGTTAGGCCAGGAAGAAGAATCAAGGGAATGAGCTGCTGACAAGAGCATGAGAAAATCCTGAGTGTGATACAAAATGTTGCGGGGATTTAGTGTGCTTTGCTAAGGAAACCAGATAACACAAAATGAAACAAGACAGACATGAGGGGGAACCAGGGAGTAAGGTTTAATTAGGCACCGGCCTTGGGAAGGTGAGATGTTTTCATGCTAACTTGAACCTTGGGAAATGTAAAAATGTGCCAATCCTGTGTAGAAAGTACCGTATTTTCCGGCGTATAAGACGACTGGGCATATAAGATGACCCCCTACTTTTCCTGTTAAAATATAGGTGTTTGGCCTATACTCGCCGTATAAGACTACCCCTCTTCCAGCGCACACCAAAAAAAATACGCCGAAAAATATCACAACAAGTAACAATATTTGATTTCAAAATTATGACGATTTTGTAGTCAAATCACTAATATGAAATAAAATTATTTTTTCTACCTTTGTTGTCTGACCAATTTATTCTCTGATCATGCTGGTCCCGATCTGAGGCTTCTGCTTTCCTGTCTTCTCTTAGCTCTCTTTCTGTGGTCTATGGTCCATCTGCCATTTCTTATCTCTTCTTTCGTTTTCTTCACTTCTTTCCATCAGCCTATTTCCAGTCCCAGTAACCCTCCCCAATATCAGCCCCTTTCCAGTCCTCACTCCCAGTACCTTCCAATGTCAACTTGCATTCCCATGATTGCCATTGGTGTCCATTCCCTTCCAGTCCCCCTCCTTCCCCACTGACCAGTCCCCTCTAGTACAAATACCATGGCAGCCCCTCTCAGATCCACTCCCTTCCAGTTCCATTCTCCCATCCCCTCATATCAGCCCATTTGTAGCCTTAGCCCCCAGTTTTCTTCCAGGGCCAGCAGCTCTATCCTCCCTTCCCCACAATCAGCCCATGCCCAGTCAAAGCCCCCCAATCAGCTCGCTTCCAGTGCTAATCCCCCTTCAACCCCATTACCAGTGCTAGCCTCCCCTAATCAGCCCAATACCAGTCCTACCCCCCATCAGCTCATTTCCAGTGCTAGTCCCCCCTCAACCCCATTACCAGTGCTCCATCCCTCCATGTCAGCCCCCTCCCTCCATCCATATCAGCTCCCTCCCTCCATGTCAGCCCCCCTCCCTCTCCCCATGTCTGCCTCCCTTCTAATGCAGCCGCGGCTCCCTGCCTCTTAGGGAACCGCGGCTGTGCTTGTAAAATCATCGCGGAGCCCTTCCTGTCTTGACGGGCTCCGTGCAGCATTGTCCCGCCTCCAAAGGAAGTGGTAAACAACTTCCTTTAGAGGCGGGACAATGCTGCACGGAGCCCGTCAAGACAGGAAGGGCTCCGCGATGATTTTACAAGCACAGCCGCGGTTCCCTAAGAGGCAGGGAGCCGCGGCTGCAGAAGAAGGAGTCGGTGAGTTTGCCGCTGCCGAGAAGCGGACTCGGCAGCGGCAGCAACTTCTGCGCATTTACCGGTAATTTTTATTTTTTAACGAGGCGACCCCCGCTAAATCCTACAGGTTGAGAACCGCTGTGCTAGAGTGTTGGAACGCCAAGGCAATGCTTTGCATAAGTCAAGCAATTGGATTCATAGCAACGTTGCACACAAAGCGAGACAGAGCCACGTCGCAGAACGTGGACCGGCGTATAAGACGACCCCCGACTTTTGAGCATATTTTCAGGGCTTAGAAAGTCGTCTTATACGCTGGAAAATATGGTAGTATCACAAAAAAACATCTACAGAAAAAGAAATAACCTTTGTTATTATGTCGGACTTTCAGAAAAACTGTATAAAAAACAGACTGGGACAAAGGAGAAATTGGGGGAGTTTATTCAGACCTGCTATGGAGGTGACAGTGTGCTGCATTGCCCCATTAACCTTTCTCTTCTGTCTATTCCCTATGCAGTAGCTACCTTGTACCTGTAGGCAGAATTTGTGTGTGAATAATTTATACTGAGAAAAGGATCCGATATAATAAAGATTTTGTGAGTATTACTGCGACATTGGTTTCTGTGTACTTCTTCCATGTAAGGTGAGATAGTGGCCCTTGCTGTCCGGTAGGCCCCTTACATTTTCCTAAATCAAGTTTCTTATATTATGGCACTTCTCAGCACCCTCACAACTTAGAAGGGTTCTAATGCATGTTGTGTCAGGATCCTAATTTTCTATTTTCTTCAAACTGTATGAAAAGATTTCTCTGTTTAACATACAATGGCAAGTCCTTGATGCTCTAGTGCTTTCATTTGTGGTTGAATTGATTACAATACATTTCTCTAAACTTCAATTCATGCAAAGTACCCTCCTTCAAGGCTGTCACTTACACTAAACTCTAGCAAAACTCTAGGCTCTACTGTCCTAAGACGACCATGCTTCGTTTTTTGCCAAAGTGAGATTCTTCAAAAGCATCCAGAACTTTATAATTAAAATCATCTCACATTTCACTTCAGGGTGAAAGTTTTCTAACCTCTTTTCCAAAGCCAGGTGAAACTGTATGCACGGTCCCTCCATACACTACACTGCAAATGGGCTTTTGCATGTCACTTGCATGACTCAGAGCCCAGTAGAAAATGCATGTAGTGCCTCATTTCCTGTTCCCAACAGATCTAGACTGCCTGCCCTGAAACCATATTATTGTCAAGACAGCTGATTTTTTCTTCACTTTGTATCTGAATCACTGCCTTGTGACTATCAATCATCTTGAAGATAAAACTTTATTAGATCTTCCTATATATCCAATGCTTACACTGCATAATCTCAGTAAGTCCCCAGGGCATGGCCAATTGAACCTATTTACGAATTACTCTATACAGTTTCATGAAACCACCTCATCTCACCTGAAATCACAACCATCGCTTCAGATGAGCTAACGAGATTCAAACCAATAATATAGTGTTCACTCTCCCAAAATTTCCCCGAAAGTGGTATTGAGACTCAATGCAACTGTTCTCTGAATACAGGATTTTTACCAAAACCTTACTTACATCCCAGAGATATGGGCTTGCCCACTGGACCAAACAGCATGTGTTAATACTTTGTCTACAGTGTAAAAGAAAATCTGTGGAGTTTAAGGGGGAACCAAGATGGCTGACACGCGTTGATCGGCGTCGGCGGTGTCTGATTTTTCCTATGTACCTTTTACTTACTTGTATTTAAGATGCCTAGAAAACGGAAGGCAAAGCATTGGGAGGCTCCCAAGGCTATGACGACGCTGACTACGGGGGCAATTGATGCGTTCGTGCGGCCCGTGGGAGCTGGTGTACGTCAGGAGCAGAGCTTGCTGAGGGCGATTGAGGCGGAAGGAGGCCTCTCATGCCCTTCTGAGCTGCAGGTCACCTTAAGCCCTGACACCCGAACTCCGCCAGAACAGCCTGCAGCGCCAGACGGAGGAACAGCAGTGGCCGTGTCTCTGAGCACTGAGAGGCTCGTTGCCATACCGCCAACGCTGCTGGGAATGGAGGCGGAGGTGTTGGTTCCCTCTGCCGAGTCCGCTGGTGGAGAGAAGTCGTCAGCTGCTATAGGAGTTACCCCGACGGACATGAACATAGTGGCTGGATTGGATGTTTGCTTTAAAACGCCAGTACAATCTGCTCTTCACCACCCTAAGGTGGTTACGTTGGAATCCTTGTGGGATGGCCTTAGGGCGTTAGAAACCTCTTTTACATCTCAATTTGCTGCTATGTATGAGGTTTTTCCCTCTTTGGCTCGTTTGGTCATGCAGCAGAAGCAAGAGATGGCAGACATTTCATCCAAGGTTGCCCAGTTGGAAGTAAAGATGGAGGACGTAGTTACAATTCCAGGTACTGTTATTAAGGATTTGTCTATAGTCCATGGGAAGATAGAGATGTTAGAAAATTTGGTCCGCAAGAGGAACCTGTGCTTATTGAATTTTCCCCGTCTTCCAGTAAAGTCGCCGAAGGAGTTGTTCCTTACATATGCTACCTCTATTCTGAAAATACCCCTGGAATCTGTCCCTCCTTTGGCTAGGGTTTTTTACTTGCCAACGGTTAAGCGTAGGACCCATGGGGTTTCCTCTCCTGCACATTCGCCTCCAATGGATTCACTGGATCTGACTGGGTTCCTGGAAACTACTGATCCTGCATATGTTCCTAGAGCGACTCTGCTGCTGACGGTTGCTTTTGATTCAGACCGGGACTTTTTGTTGAAATTATACTTTAAGTTTCGAAATGAGCCATTTATGGGGGGTGTAGTTAGCGTAGTTACTCACCTGTAACAGGTGTTCTCCAGGAGCAGCAGGAATCAGTCCTCACATATGGGTGACGTCGGCGCCGACGGAGCCCTCGCGGAGCAATTTTCCCCAGCTTTCAGAGAAAGCCTTTGGGAATTGCAGCGCGCATGCGCGGTCCTCTTCCCGCCCAAGGGTGCCATCTTGCTCAGTCAGATGACATAGCAAAAAGACAGCAAAAAATTAGCAAAAACGAAATCATAGAACTGCAACTCCAAGGGGAGGAGGGAGGGTTGTGAGGACTGATTCCTGCTGTTCCTGGAGAACACCTGTTACAGGTGAGTAACTACGCTTTCTCCAGGACCAAGCAGGAAGTCAGTCCTCACATATGGGACTCCCAAGCTTAAGGTTACCGGAGACCCTAAGCACAAAAATGAGCTCCCTCTAGCTCAGCAGCACAGAAGGAAGGAATCTTCTCTGAATACGTCTCCAACCGGTAGCCCAACATCCGGGATGGAGGGTAGGAGTTGCCTAAACCTCGAAGAGGTTACGGAGGACTGCCTGCCCGAAAGCACTGTCCCTGCGGGACTCCCTCTCCAGGCAGTAATGGGCTGCAAAAGTCTGGCTTGAAGACCAAGTAGCGGCCCGGCAGATGTCTGCCAACGGAACAGAGCGGAGGTAAGCCACTGACGTAGCCTTCGCCCGAACACGATGAGCGGTGACTCTACCTTCCAGCACGAGGCCCGCAGCCTCGTAAGCCCAAGCGATGCAGTCCGCAAACCAGATGGACAGAGTACGCTTGGAGACAGGGAGCCCCAACTTGTTGGGGTCATAAGACACGAAGAGCTGAACCGCCCTCCGGTGCTCCCGCGTACTGTCAAGGTAGAAGTTTAGCGCTCTTCTACAGTCCAGGGTATGCAGGACCATCTCAGCTCGGCTGGAGTGTGGCCTGGGAAAGTAGGTCGGAAGTACCACCTCCTGGTTGATGTGAAAAGGGGAAACCACCTTAGGAAGAAACTTAGGGTGAGTCCGTAGGACTCCCCGGTTCTTGTAGAACCTAGTGTAAGGAGGATCAGAAACCAGGGCCTGCAGCTCACTAACGCGTCTAGCAGAAGTGAGGGCCACCAAGAACAAGGTTTTCCAGGAAAGAAAACGAAGAGGACAGGTAGCCATAGGCTCAAAAGGCGGACAGGTCAGCCGCTGTAAAACCACATTGAGATCCCAGTTCGGAGCTGGTGGGCGCAAAGGTGGTTTAAGGAGGAGGAGGCCTCGGAGAAAACGAGCCACCAGAGGGTGGCTGGAAAGAGGCCTACCCTCCACCGGTAGGTGGTGCGCAGAAATAGCACTGAGGTGGACCTTGACCGAGTTGGACTTAAGCCCAAGATTGGAAAGGGAAAGCAAGTACTGCAATACCACTGATGCTGAACAGGAGAAGGGGTCTTGAGACTGCTGAGTAAACCAGACGGAGAACCGATGCCACTTAAGAGCGTAGGACTTCCGGGTGGAAGGCCTCCTGGAGGCCAAGACGACCTCTTCCACATCTGGAGGTAGCTGGAGAGGAGCAAGGACTACCCTTTCAGCAGCCAGGCCATCAGATGAAGGGACTGAAGGTTGGGGTGCAGGAGCGTCCCCTGATCCTGCGAGAGGAGGTCGGGCTGAAACCCCAGAGGAAGAGGTGTGTCCACCGCCAGCTGCAGCAGAAGCGGGAACCAAGGTTGTCTCGGCCACCGGGGAGCCACTAGGATCACCGACGTCTTGTCTCTGAGAACCTTGAAGAGCGTCCGAGACACCAGGGGCATGGGTGGAAAGGCATACAAGAGGCCTGTGGACCATGGAATCAGAAAAGCATCCGCCGCCACCCGGAGGGGATGCGGCTGTCGAGAGCAGAATCTGGGAAGCTGTCGGTTCAGAGGACTGGCGAACAGATCCATGGTGGGGAGGCCCCACCGGAGAAAGATCCGCTGAACCACAAGCGGATCCAACCTCCACTCGTGCGGTTGGAGGACCCTGCTCAGTTTGTCTGCCAGGTAGTTTTCTTGACCTGGGAGATAGACAGCTTTGAGGACGATGTTGCGATGGACGGTCCAAGAGCAGAGCTTCTGTGCTTCCTGACAGAGAAGGAAGGAGCCGGTTCCGCCTTGCTTGTTCACGTAGAACATGGCAACCTGATTGTCTGTCTGGACGAGTACTGACTGGTGAGAAATCAGGTGAGAGAAGGCTTTGAGCACTAGGCGGATGGCTCTGAGCTCCAGGAAGTTGATCTGCTGAGCGGACTCCCAGGGAGTCCAGAGACCCTGAGTACAAGTCCCTTGGCAATGTGCTCCCCAACCCTGGAGAGAAGCATCGGTCGTCAGGACCTGAGAATGTGTAGGGGGCTGAAAAGTAACCCCGAGCACTAGGTTTGGCAGGTGAAGCCACCATCGGAGAGAGGAGACCAGCTGGTCGGAGATCTGTACGGAGTCCGTTAGGCTCCCAGTGGCCTGATGCCATTGTTTGCGAAGGCACCATTGAGCAGGACGCATGTTCAGGCGGGCATAGGGGGTTACATGGACCGTGGAAGCCATATGGCCGTGCAGTCTCAGAAATTGCCTGGCCGAGACCAAGGAATTGCTGTGAAAGCGGCTGGCGAGATCCATGAGTCTTTGGGCCCTGTCCAGGGGCAGGAAGGCCCGCGCTTGAAGGGTGTCCAACCTGGCGCCGATGAATTCTAGATCTTGAGAGGGGAGCAAAGTGGACTTTGCGAAGTTTATGACAAATCCCAAGTGCTGGAGCAGAGCTACCGTGCGATGAGTAGCCTGAGTGGCTTCTTGGGCAGACTGGGCCCTGATGAGCCAGTCGTCCAGGTATGGGAACACAAAGAGACCCTGAAGCCTCAGATAGGCCGCCACCACTGCTAGGCATTTGGTGAACACTCTGGGGGCGGAGGATAGGCCGAAAGGCAGTACTCTGTACTGGTAATGGCGTCCGTCCACCACAAACCTTAGGTATTGTCTGTGGTCTGGATGAATAAGGATATGAGTATACGCATCCTTTAGATCTAAGGAGCATAGCCAGTCTCCCTGCTGGAGGTAGGGCAGCAGGATTCCAAGGGTAAGCATTTTGAACTTTTCCTTTGCAAGGAACTTGAGGTTTCGCAAGTCCAGGATGGGTCTGAGGCCTCCTGTTCTTTTTGGAACCAGGAAGTACCTGGAGTAAAACCCTTGACCCTTCAGGTGGTGGGGCACCGGTTCCACGGCTTGTTCCTGAACAAGACTTGCTAACTCCTGAAGGAGTAAGTCCCTGTGCAGAGGGAGTCTGGAAGGCTCCCCTGGAAAGTAGGAGGGAGGGTACCTGGTGAAAATGAAGAAGATAGCCCTTTTGAACTATCTGAAGCACCCAGGTATCTGTGGTGATGTTGGACCACCTGTGAGCAAAGTGGACCAGCCGGCCTCCTGTGCTGAGAGAAACCAGCTGAGGGGGAGAGGCTATGCTGAGAAAGTCAAAAACCCCCACCCTGCTGAGCAGGGGCCGGTGGTGCAGGCTTGGGGGCTTGCTGCCTACGGGACCCATTACCCCGTCCCTTGGCCTGCTTTCCCTGTGGGGGAGCTGCTGAGGCCTGATACTGAGGGTAGTATTTATAGGCAGCACCTTTCCTCGGGTAAAAGGGCTTTTTCCCCGAGGCCTTCTTCTTTTGAGAAGGGGCAGAGGTCTTCCTCGAGAGACTAGTCCTGGTGAGAGTCTCCGTCTCGATTTGTGCAGCCTTCTCATCCATGGGCTTGCCAAAGAGGTTATCACCTCGGCAAGGGACATCGACCAACTTGTCCTGTACCCAGGGCTCGAGGTCGGACGTCTGAAGCCAAGCCTGGCGGCGTCCACCGATGCCGGCCGCAGCTACTCGAGCCGAAGCCTCAAAAACATCATAGGCTGCCCGAGAGATAAACTTGGAGCACTCCCGAATGCCAGTAGACAAGGATTGGAACCTCTGCAAAGGTTCATCGGAGAGACCAGCAGAGAACCCGGCTATTTCTTTAGCCAGGTCTCGGAGATACATGCCCATGTAGAGCTGGTATGTCTGGACTCGACAAGCAAGCATAGAGCCCTGGAAGCACTTCCTACCGAGGGCATCCAGGCTTCGGGCCTCCCTACCGGGGGGCACCGAGGAGTGCATTTTTTGACTCTTCAGTCTATGCATGGCCGATTCCACCACCATGGAATGGTGCGGTAGTTGTGCCTTTTGGAACCCGGGGCTCTTGCGGACTCGATAAATGGAATCAACCCGCTTGCTTAACACCGGCGACGCCGCCGGGCTCTCCCACATGCGGAAGAGAAGCCGTTCCAGCATCAGAGGAACCGGTACAATAAAGGCCTCCTTCGGGGGAGAGTCATATTGGAGGGCATCGACTTCGACTCGAGGCTCCTCCTCGGGGTCCGCAGGGAAGGCCAAGGCTTTGGCCATATCCCTCACGAAGTCCGAGAACCGGGTATCCTCCGGGGGGGACCGTCTCCGAGGTTCGGACTCGGGGGAGTCCAAAGGGACACACCGAGTCCGAAAGGAACCAGGTGACTCTTCGTCCTCAGATTCCCAGGCCGACTCCTCGGAGGAGGAGTCGACCGGCTCCGGTCGGGCGGGCACTGATGCCATCCGCCCCGACGCCGAGGGAGTCGGCGTCGACGACCTCGGTCCTGAACGGGAGGACGAAGGAGACCTCGACCGAGGATCGACTCGAGCCCTCATGGACTCGAGGATCGGCTCGGTCTCCGGGGTCGACTTGGAGGTCGACGTCCCGGCGGTCAGGGCAGAAGCGCCAGCGAGGCCAGCGATCAATGCCCGCTGCTGGTCCAAGGCGGCAGACAAACTGCACTCCAAGGCCGTCAACCTGAGTCCGAGCTCAGGAGACCCAGCAGCCCCCGACTCGGGCCCCGACGGCGTCGGGCCCGACGTCGGGTCCTTCGGAGGCGAGTCCACGAGGACAACCGTACTTACGTGAGCTGGCAAGTCCACCTCGAGTCGAGGATGTTTTGACGGCCTTTCCGACTCCAAGGACCCGGGACGGGAATCGGGGCTATGCGACCTGGCCCTCGAGGAACCAGGAGCGTCCACCGATCCCGCCCTCGCGGGTTTCTTCTTCAGATGATGTTCCCGGGTAGGAGACCCCCTCTCAGAGGAACTCCGACGATGCTCAGGACCAGAGTCCCGAGACGTCGAAGCCTCTGACGAGGTCCGAGCCCGGCCGGAGTCAGAGAAGATACGCTCCCGCTGGTGCTGCCGACTCCTCAATGCTTTTGAGGACATTTTGCCGCATGGCGTGCAGATCATGGGGTCATGATCTGGGCCGAGGCAGCGGAGGCAGAAGTCGTGAGTGTCTGTAAGAGACATAAGTTTCTTACAGAGGTCACACTTTTTGAAACCACTGGCTGCCATCGGGGGAAAAAGGGCCCCGCGAGGTCGAACGACCGGGCAGCCAGGGAAAAAAGGAAAAAAGCGCGAAAACTGTCACGAAGGACAAAAAACCGAAAAATAAAGGATGGACTCGTAACCGGCGTCGCGAGTCCGGGCAGGAACAGAACCGGCGTCGAACCGAGAAAAAATAGATAAAAATAGAGGAAAATCAACTTTTCTGCGGGGAATCACAGGCAACGTCTGTAGGGCTCCGTGGAAAAAAGAAGACTGAGCAAGATGGCACCCTTGGGCGGGAAGAGGACCGCGCATGCGCGCTGCAATTCCCAAAGGCTTTCTCTGAAAGCTGGGGAAAATTGCTCCGCGAGGGCTCCGTCGGCGCCGACGTCACCCATATGTGAGGACTGACTTCCTGCTTGGTCCTGGAGAAAGAATGTTTCCTGACGTCTCAAAAGCCACACAGAAACGTCGACAGCAGTTTTTGTTGCTTAGACCCCAGGTTCTACAGCTGGGAGGTCTTTTCTTCCTTAGATATCCCTGTCGATGTTTAGTTAAATATCAGGGTGTTAGTTATACTTTTTTTTGAGCCTTCCCATCTAACCCAGTTTATAGTAGGTCGGAGTGTTCTCCTGGTTTAGCATTCGGGATTTATAAATACAGCTCCTTCTTGTGTTACATTTCCTAAACTTATTGCCTTTGATTTGTGCCTGGTTCCCCCTTAATTGTTTGTGGGCTAGTGAATAGTTACTTTATTAATTTTTGAGGGCCAAGTGCTCTCTATAGGCTGTATTGATTGTACTGTTTTCTTTTGAATATTCTTTACTGTAACAGGATGTATCTTGCGAGTTATTTTGAAATTGTATAAATAAAAAAAAAAAAAAAAAAAAAAAAAAAAAAAGAAAATCTGTTCACAAATGTGCATACCCCTTTAATCAGAAAAGTCTAAACAGCCAAATTTCCAAATGTTCTATACCTAACCATACAGAAAAAAAAAAAAAAAAAAAAAAAGCCCCATTTATTTCCCTTGGGTAACAGCTGGTGATCCATCTCAGGTTTGTATAACAATCCATCACCTGCAGACAGTCCACATTTGCAGACATTTTAAGAGTGACCAGAATCCACTGGTCAATCATTTCAATGTAAACTAATGAAACAGGAACACTGAGACAGCAATTTGAGAAAAGAAAGGACGCAAGTCCACGCATGCATTTCATCTGATTGCCTTTGAAGAGCAACCCATGCAGTTCCCTCCTGGCAAAAAAATAAGTAAAGAGTAAGTATGAAAGTATTCATTCTTTGGAACTTTTTTCTTAACCTGGCAATGAAATTGCCTATAAGGTGAAATTAGGCCTTACCTGCTAATTGGTTTTCCTTGAGGAACTCCAGTCCAGTCCCGCACCTCTGGGTAGTCAATCCCTACCAGCAGCTTGGAGACTGAGAATGTCACATTTTGATGACATCAGGATACTTAGGCAGCTGGCACCATCCACCAGCCCCAGTAACCTATTGACAAAGCAGACTCACAGAAGCAACAAATAAGTTAACATTTGAACCAAAACTATAATCTGGACCCCATATGGGACCATCCCCCTGAAAGCAGAGTTACTTACTTGTAACAGGTGATCTCTGGGAACAGCAGGAATGTCTTCACATATGGGTACGTCAGTACCGACGGAGCCTGCGCGGGAACGCTCCCCAGCGTCCAAAAAGAAAGCTTTTGGGAGCATCCCACACGCATGCGCGCTGCCTTCCCGCCAATTCACTTCCCTCTCATCAGTTGGGTTTGTAGCTGAGTCCGAAGGAGGGAAGTAGAAGAGAGAGAGAGAGAACTCCTAGGGGAGGTGGGTGGGTTGTGAAGACTTATTCCTGCTGTTCCCAGAAATCACCTGTTACAGGTAAGTAACTGTGCTATCTCCAGGAACAAGCAGGAATGAGTCTTCACATATGGGGACTCCCAAGCTAGAGATGCCTAGAGGAGGTCCCATTTATGTATATACTACAAACAAAAACTGGTCAATTAATTGAGCAATCACTGCTAAAGTATTGAAAAGGTATTATTTGCTCAAATATTCACCACATGAAACTAATATTGTGTTTCCATCTGTGTACAAAGGTCTCAGTTAAAACATCCGCAGCTATCTGTAAAAGGGCTTTTTTAAAACACCACCCTTACCATTCGCTGCTGTTCACATCAATGACCTTTATGCTGTGTACACTTATGCGCGGCATTTTTTCGCTCCAACCAGAGTTTGCAGATGCAGTTTCCTTTGCACATGGAGACAAAATGGAGAGAATCTAGAAGTTAATTGCGTTGATATGAGATCCCCTGAGGAAACACAGTGTGAAACGCTTGGGCGCCTTAGAAGCACGGCGTTGGGATTTGAACTGCAGCCGCTAGCATAAATCCAAGACAGCCACTCAGCATAGTGAAAGATATCTTATACGGTACTGAAGCTAAGTACCAGCAGTATATTTTTATACAAGCCGTATTACAGTATTTTTGAATATCGTGAAGGATGCTATGCATGGTCTAAAGAGTTATGTTCAGCAGAATTATTAACCATACGTTACAGAAATAATTCTACATGTTGTAGCTGAGGGGGCTAGTTCTTGAAACTTGAACATTTCAAAATTTTGAGAGATGGAGTGTAAGAAATAAGATAAAATAAGAAAAATTACAAAAAAACATATAAAATAAAGAATGAAAATTGCCGAAGTGTACACAGCATAAAGGTCATTGATGTGAACAGCAGCGAATGGTAAGGGTGGTGTTTTAAAAAAGCCCTTTTACAAATAGCTGCGGATGTTTTAACTGAGACCTTTGTACACAGATGGAAACACAATATTAGTTTCATGTGGTGAATATTTGAGCAAATAATACCTTTTCAATACTTTAGAGGAGGTCCCAGCATGTTGCAAATCTAATGGACGGGCCATGCTATTTCCCAGAACCTCAGGCATCCAAGGGATGGAGGGTAGGAGTTGAATAAAAAAGGGTGTGCTGTGGAACAGCTTGACTAAACAAGGCGTCTAGAGGGGAGTCCTTGTGTAGACCATAATTGTTAGCAAATATTGAATTCCAATTTTCTAATGTGGACCTTACTCAAAAGTATTGCGAAAGTGTGTATTGAGGCTAATATGGGTCTGCTGCTAAGAGACAGTAGATTATCCTCAAAGAAATTACCTCACTGAAGTAGAGGAAAATAAATTTTGCAATACAGGCAGAGGTCAGAAGCCTTAATGGCTAGAACTAATCCCAGAAGAAAAACTGGGGGAGTTTAAAGAGGTTAGACTTTGGAGGAAAAGCTGAAGCTTCTGCAGGCCAAAGTTTAAAGCTCTTTGTCCTTGGAGCAGAATAAGGCTCTAGGAAGAGAGGAGATAAATCTGACTGGTTTGGATGAAAAGGTAGAAATACCCCTTGCAGAAAAAGGATGGGTCTTTAAGACCCCTTTATCCAAACGAAAGAAAAAAAAACATTTGTAGTAGGCAGTGTAGCCTCCAATTTCTTGAAGATCAGTAATGTCTTCCCTAAGTGATGTCACTTAGGATAATGACTTTACATGGAGCTTCAGATGTAACGTAACCGGAAAGGTTACGGTAAAAGAAGAAATTAGGCCTTACCTGCTAATTGTCTTTCCTTGAGTTCTCTCCGGGCCAGTCCAGGACCTTTGGGTGGTCAATCTGCTCCAGCAGCTGAGGACTGAAATACTGAAAGATTTCCTGACAGCTTACCCAGCTCCCCCTGGTGTCACAGAGTCAGTCTTACGGTATCCAAGCAGTGAACTCAAATTAGTACTGAAACCAAAAACAAAACCTAACTACTGGACAACGACGTCCAGAGAACAAAACAGCATCTTTACAAAAAGAAAAAGACATTCTATGCTTGACCCTTCTTAATCCTAGTCCCCCTGTTTGTCTATTTTCTGTTCCCCCCCCCCCCCCCCCGGGAGAATACCCCCACGAACCGAAAAGCAAGGAACCCCCAGAATCCACTTTCAAATGCTCTCCACTATCCGCATCCGTGACTACGAACTTGATAATATATCTTCCATTTAGCCACACACCGGCCGAAACCGCCGAGATATTGAAGCTTCGCAGACCTCCAGGGCGGGCCCTGGACTGGCCAGGAGAGAACTCAAGGAAAGACAATTAGCAGGTAAGGCCTAATTTCTTCTTCCTATTCGTCTCTCTGGGCCAGTCCAGGACCTTTGGGCAGTACCAAAGCAGTACCTAAATTTGGGAGGGTCCTGCGAGCCCCGCAACAATTGCCGAGGCACCCACTCTAGCATCATTTCTTGCCTGAACATCCAACCGAAAATGCTTCGCAAACGTATGCAGGGAAGACCACGTCGCCGCTCAGATATCAACCGGCGGCACCAATGCATACTCCGTCCAAGAGGCAGCCTGCCCTCTAGTAGAATGAGCTCCGAGTCCCACTGGAACCGGCTTGCCCTTTTCTTCATATGCGGCCCGTATCGCATGCTTCACCCAGCGAGCGATAGAAGCTTTTGTAGCCGCTTTACCTTTTGCAGATCCCCCAAAGAGGACAAACCACCTGTCAGATCGCCGAAAGGACTCCGTTTCCTTCAGATATCTACGTAATACCCGACCTAAATCTAGCCGCCTCAGCGACCGATCAAATCTACCACCTTCTTGATCCCTAAAGGTGGGAAGTGATACCACCTGATTCACGTGAAAAGTGGAAATGACCTTAGGCAGAAAAGACGGCACCAGCCGCAACACTACCTTTTCGGCCGAAAAATGAAGGTATGGCTCTCTGCACGAAAGAGCTTGCAGATCCAAAATTCTCCTAGCCGAACACGCCACCAAAAAGGCTGTCTTCCAGGACAACTCTCGAAGGCGCCCCGACGATCCTGTCACGAACGGAGGTTCCGTCAAAGCCTGTAAAACCAAATTTAAATCCCAAAGAGGCACCACTCGCCTTACCGGAGGCCTAATGTTCTTCGCAAGCATGTAAAAAACGTAGCACATCTGGATGCGAGGAAAGCGGCCTGCCTTGCACTCTCCCTCTGTAGCAGGCGAGCGCCGCCAGCTGGACTCTCAGCGTGCTAAGAGCCAGCCCCTTCTCCAGTCCTCCCTGAAGGAAACCTAAGATCTCTGGCAGTTGAGCCCTCCCAGGCATAAGCCGACGATCAGTACACCATGCTTCAAAAATTCGCCATACCCTAATGTACGCCAACGAAGTAGACCGCCTCCTGGACTGCAACAAAGTGGCTATCACTGCCTTCGAGTAGCCCTTACGGCGCAAACAGTCCCTTTCAAGAGCCAAGCCGTAAGCAAGAACTGATCCACCTGTGGTATGAGCACGGGCCCTTGCCTCAACAGATCGAACCAAATGGGCAGTCTCCAGGGAGGAGCCACTAGAAGTCTGATCAGATCGGCATACCACGGGCATCTGGGCCAATCCGGAGCCACCAGAATCACTGGCCCCCCGTGGCTCGCAATTCTTTGTATGATCCTCCCCAAGAGAGGCCACGGAGGAAACACGTAAAGGAGCTGATCCGACGGCCAAGGCTGCACCAGGCCGTCTAGACCTTCCGACATATGCTCCCTGCGCCTGCTGAAAAAGCGCGGCGCTTTGGCATTGGCTTGGGTCGCCATGAGATCCATAACTGGCTGACCCCAGCGGAGCGAAATCTCTTGAAATATCACCCAGTCCAATTCCCATTCCCCTGGGTCTAGGTGATGACGACTGAGATAATCGGCTTGAATGTTGTCCTTTCCTGTGACATGCGCCGCTGATATCGCTAAGAGATGGATTTCTGCCCATCGAAACAACTGCTGACTTTCCTCCAACAACACTGCACTGCCGGTGCCGCCCTGCCTGTTTATGTAAGACACCGTCACTTGATTGTTGGAGAAAACTCGAACCGCCTTTCCTTCGATCAATCCGACCAAGCTTACTAACGCTAAGCGAACCACTCTCAGCTCCAAGCGATTGATCGACCAAACTCTCTTCCGCCGTCCAGGCTCCTTGTGCTATCTGCGACAAACAATGAGCCCCCCAGCCGGATAGGCTTGCATCTGTCGTGAGTAATACCCAATCTGGCAGATCCAGCGGGACTCCTGCCTGCAGGTGAGCTGGAATCAACCACCACTGTAGGCTGAAGCGCACTTCCTCTGGGCAAAGTAACCGCCGAGAAAGTGGATGATCTTGCGGAGACCAATGTGACAACAACGCCTGCTGAAGCCGCATATGCGCTCTGGCCCAGGGAACCAGATCCAAGGCCGCCGCCATCGATCCCAACACCTGTAGGTATCTCCAGGCCGTTGGAGACCTCACACGCAGGAACGCCGACACCTGAGCCAAAATATTGTTTACTCTTTCTGTCGGAAGAAACACTGAACCTACTTCCGTGTCGAAGAAGGCACCCAGATAGGTTAACTGCATGGTCGGCTCTAAATGACTCTTTGCACGGTTGATAACCCAGCCTAACTGCTCGAGGAACTCCACCACACGAGCGGTGGCCGCAACTGACTCCGCCTGAGACGCCGCCCGAATTAGCCAGTCGTCCAGGTAAGGATGGACCTGAATCCCTTCCTTTTGGAGCGCCGCCGCCGCCACCACCATCACTTTGGTAAAGGTTCAGGGCACTGTAGCCAGACCAAAAGGTAAGGCTCGGAATTGAAAATGACCCATGGGAACTGCAAAACGCAGGAACTTTTGATGCTCGGGTCTGATTGGAATGTGCAAATACGCCTCCATCAGATCTATGGAGGACAGAACCTCGCCCTGTTTTACTGACCGGATAACGGCCCGCAAGGTTTCCATTTGGAAATAAGGCACTCGCAAACACCGATTCACGTGTTTGAGATCTAGAATAGGCCGAAAAGAACCTTCCTTCTTGGGGACTACAAAATAAATCGAGTATCGACCTAAGCCGTACTGGTCTGCAGGCACCGGCACTACTGCCTGAAGATGCAGCAAACGCAACAGAGTCTCGTTGACCGCATCTCTTTGCCTGTGGACCGCACAGAGACAGGACAAAGGCGTCCGACAAGGGCTGCGCGAACTCCAGCGCATAGCCCTCCCTGATAATTTCCAGGACTCACTGGTCCGTAGTTACGCTGGCCCAGGTGGAGAGAAAACGCTGCAAGCGACCCCCTACAGGAATCTCCACCTAGACCGGCCGCACTTCATTGCGGCTTCTTAGCTGAGCTCTGTTGGGCATTAAAGTAGCCCCTATTGAAACCTCTGGCTCCACGAAAGGACTGACCTCTGGCCACAAAACGGCCCCGCTGATAAGGCGAGAAGCGAGATCCTCGGAACCGGCGAAAGTCCCTACCGTGACCTCTCTGCAAGGAACCCATCTCAGCAGCTCTTGGCCGGTCCTCGGAAGACGACCACCTTTAGAGTCTCCCAAATCCTAAACTATCTTCTCTAACGCTTCCCCGAACAATAACTTGCCCCTGTAGGGAAGCTTAGTGAGACGCGCCTTAGAAGATGCATCGGCCGCCCAATTTCTTAGCCAGAGGAAACGTCTAGCCGCAATCACCGATGCCATAGACTTCGCTGAAATACGCACTAAATCATAAAAGGCATCCGCTAGATAAGCCGCTGACTCTAGCTTAGCTCCGTCCGCCGAAGAATCGTCCACCTTCTCCGGAGTCTGATCCCCCTGAAGCCATCGGATAGATGCCCGAGACACAAAGGCTCCACAGACGGACGCCTGCAGAGCTAGGGCACTGGAGTCAAAGGCTTGCTTCAAAAGCGCCTTCAATCTACGATCTTGCAAATCTTTAAGCGCTGCACCGCCTTCCACAGGAATGGTGGTCTTCTTAGTGACCGCTGACACTAGCGCATCCACTTTAGGCATATGCAACAAGTCCTCCTAGTCCTGAGGAACGGGATAGAGCCGAGCTATCGCACGACTGCCTCTCAATTACACCTCTGGGCATTCCCATTCCGACTCTATCATTTGGTTAATAACCCTATGAATCGGAAAACATCTGTGTTCTGATCTAAAACCCTGTAATATGGGATCTTCAAGGGGCTCCTGCTGCACTGCCGGCAGCACCATATTTAGAGCAGCGAGAGACTGAGTAATCAAAGCTCCTAGCTCTTCCTAACAAAAGACCCTAAAAAACATTCGGGTCCTCGCCCGGGGCCAACTCTCCTTCTTCCAACTCTCCTGGCCTGTCTCTGAGAGGATCTCTCCATCTTCAGCAACTGGGGAAAAAGAACTATGTGCCACTGCATCTAATCCTGTTTCCAAACCCTTCTCCACCGAAGAGCTGCCCTCCCCAGGGTCTGCCAGAGTAGGATCCAAGTTCTGACCCCCAAACAGGCTGTCTGAGGCTGCACTGTGTGTCAATTGAGATCTCTTTAATACATAAGCATTATGCAGCGTCAAAATGAACACCGGGGGAAAAAGGAGCCCAAAGACTCGTGCAATGAGGGCAAAGGCAGCTGCTTTTGCTCCTCCGACGAAGGAGCTTTGCAGGACTTAGATCTCTTCTTTTGTGATTTCCCCTGCAGCGTGGGAGACATGGCCGGCTCATTCAAAATGGCCACCGTTCCCGCTCTTTCTAAGGAGCTGGGAGACCGAGCTAAAACCTCCCCTGCCACCTTGCCTTCCATTAATTGAGAGGAGCGAAGGGGACTAAGAACCCCGAATTGAGACAAACAAAAAGTTTTGCCACTCCGAGCCTCGGAAAAAAACGGAGCCGTGGAAACGGGAAGCGCGGGCTGCCCCGCTCAAAGAAGGCTGACCGCTGAACAAAACTAAAGAGAAGCGCCGACCTACTAACCCGCGGCGGCGAAAGCTCACTCTGCGACTTGTGCTCCCCGCTTACCTGCGGAAACCAACAGCAGCTAACCCGCCCGCGCTTTGCCGCTGCTAGCAGTAAGCCGGTGATGCATTGAAATGCAAGGTAAGGAAGAGGATACTGGGGCTCCCAGGCCTGAATCCACTGCTCCGGACACAAATTCTCCTGTGAGGCAGGCTCTGCCCTTACAAGTCGAAAGTAGTAAGTGGCTGGAGAAACGGAGCTCCACAGAACTCTATGAGCTGCTCATTAAATTACCAGTATTATGCCTTTTTTTTTTTTTGACTGCCCTGCTAGGACAGAAAAATGCAGCCAGAGGTAAAAACTTTACTACTTTTTACCGATTCATAGGATAGCCGTTTTCTTTGTTCTGTTTTGTAATTTTTTTTTTATCTATTCCAAATAACTAAGGATTTACTATTCATCTCTCTGGGGAGCTGGAATCCGACGTCCTGTTCAGCTGCTGAGGACTGAAAGACTGACTCTCTGACACCAGGGGAAGCTGTCAGGAAATCTTTCAGTATTTCAGTCCTCAGCTGCTGGAGCGGATTGACCACCCAAAGGTCCTGGACTGGCCCGGAGAGACGAATAGGAAGAAGGTATTTTCTAATTACCATAGAAATTGGTTGTCCATTTAAACTCGTATGGTATGCTGGAACAGCATCAATATGGACAGTCACAAATCTTTCAAAGTCATATATATATATATATATATATATATATATATATATATATATATATATACACACACACACACTCACATACATACATACAGAGAGAGATATTCACTTAATAACAAGAAGGGGTAAGACCTGTTTGAGAATATGGATAGAGAATCTCTTTCTGGTTATAAGTGGAGAGCCATGGAGAAGGTTTCATGGAAACCAGTGGAATGCTTTTACTTATAAGGAGAGGTCTCTCTTTTTTTTTTTTTTTTTTTTAATTCTAGCCTTTGAATAACCAGGAATGGAGACTTACGTGAAGGGGTGCAGAGGAGATCCTTAGTCTTAAGACAGCAAGTCTGGATCCTTCTATAACTTCAGTGTAGTAGCTGGAGAAGACGACGCAATATAAGGGGATACTATGTTTGCCCCTCTATGAGGGCAATATAAGTATCATGCGTTCTTTGTTCAGCATAAGCTTCAATGAAGTTTTGGGAATTAGAAGGAAAACAGTAGACAAGAACCGACTGCAGTGAAAAAGAATGCATCCCTGTCGTAAGAGTTCCACTGGAGATGTAGAACAACCCAGGGAACTGAGCAATTCTTTATGTTTTCACGTGGTCTAAGCCCTGGTTCCTTTTCCTTAAAAGGAAATTTTAAGGAAGATGGTAAGAGTAGGAAAAAAACAGTCATGTAGGAGCATGACTGGGCAAAGCCTTTTTAACCATCTAGAAGCTACCTACTAGGAATGGCTTTGACGCTCTCTAGCAAAGGCCCATAGTTGCAGAGCTTTTCTGTATAATTGCAGAGAGCATGTTATAGGTTGCTTAGGTGAGATCTGGCTGTTTAATTGCCAGTGTGCAACCTAGTCTATTCTGTTGGAGCCAAAAAGAATTGAAGATGGCTGGCTAAGAATAGTCGACAGGCCAGTTGCCTGCAATGATAAATTGTCCAAGTGTGTTGTGGAACCTCTTGGAATTATCTGTTATTAAGGCAGCAGAAAAAGTTATGTCCTATAGATTGGAAAAGGACCGACAGACATAATTAGGAGTGGTAAAACTCAATTACTGTCTGATAGGCTGTCTTAAAAGAATATTTGAGAAGATTGTAAAGGGGAAGAAAACTGTATGGAAATCAGTTACTGGAGTAGGTATTGAAGAAAACCTATGGACTCAAAAGTAAGCCCTCCAGTTGAATAGTATCACTCTTAGAGACTAAATGTCCCGACTAAGAGGGATAGAAGTAATACAGAGTTGAGAAGACTTACAATTTGGTAAGTCCCTGAAAAGGTGAAGCCCCCTTGCAGTCCAAAACTAAGAGATATCCTCGTACAGGAAATCTGTCAAGGTGAAGGACATAGCCTACCTTGTTAGTTGTTACTCCTCTTTTTTCTTCAAAAAGGAGAGAAGAACCCTGTTACCTTGTAGGGCATGATTGTCCTCAATAGCTCTTGGAGCTAAGAGAATGGATTTCTCTTGTGGCAAGAGATTCATGCCTAGTGTCGAGGATTGAGTCAGTGTATCACTGATATCTCAGTAAGGATGAGATGAACTGTAGATGCTTCTTTTGATAAGAAGTAGGTTACTGGTTCTAAACCTCAAACAGGAAAAAGAGATTTAATGAATAAAATATCAGAAACCCTGCGACTGCTGGGTTTGCTGAGCCTGTTGAGGTTTTGATTTTCTTAGCCTGATTTGATGTTGCCCTTCTTTGGAAACATCTGCATGATGGGTAGAAGATGGATAAAACTTTTTCCCCTTAGGGGGATAAAGTTTGTTAGGAGATTTTTTAGTAGCTGGGATAGAGGAAAGTTTTGACAATCCTCTGAAAGCAACAATATCAGTGTTTAACTGATTAGCTTGGAATAAAGCATCCTTGTTAAATAGATTTTCACCAGTACAAGGAATATTTTCCAGCCTTTCTTGTACCCATTTGTCCAAGTCTGAAGCTTGGAGCCAGGCCATGCGTCGTGCCCCTATGGCTATAGCAGAAGTTCTGCTAATAGACTCAAAACAGTCCAGGGAAGCACGATTAAGGAACTTAGAGACATTTTGAGCATGACTGACTAATAAGAAATAGTCTGCTCTTTTATGTTCTTGAAGAAAAGGGTTCAAAAGCTGTGACCTCTTCAAGAGATAATCCCATATAGAAAATATATGAGATAATGAGATAATTCTTGCTGAAAGCATGGATGCCTGGAAGCATCGACGTCCAAAGGCATCTAAAAGTCCTAGACTCACGACCTGGTGGATAAGAGGAGTGCTTCTTTGCACTCTTAATACGCCTCATTGCTGATTCAACAATAGAATGAGGAGGAAGTTGCGTCTTTTGAAAACCTGGAGAAGGTGGCACCTTGTACATAGTGTCAAGTGTCTTAGAATGTGGGGATACCATTAAAGGAGTTTCCCAGATTCTTAATAGTAGATCCTGTAAGATCTGATGCAAAGGAAGCATGATTCCCTCCTTTGGAATCCAGGGGGATTGCAGAGTCTCTGAATCTCCTGGTATGGATTCTTCACCAGGTATAGAAATGGCAAGTAACTTTGCCATATCAAGCAGAAAAGCTTGAAAAGAAATCTCCCCTGAGGAGGACCCCCTAAAATGAGGGGTAAAGGCTGGAATTGTTGAGAATTCAGCCTTGGTACCGATGGATTCATCCCAGTCATCGAGATCAGAAGACTTGAAAGGATGAAGCATCGGATTTTCTTTAAAGCGATGTCTTCGGTACCGGCTGAGGTCGGTACCAAGACGAGTCGGTACCGAATCCTCCATGCTAGAGAGCGATTCCAGGCTCGGCATAGAAGGAAGCGAGTCTATCAAAGCAAGCATGGACGGTACAGACACCGGTGCCGATACCGGTACCGGTACCAAAGCAGATACTGATACTCAAGGAACGGTCTGCAGCAACTCTAGCGGTATCGAAGTAGCTGAGAGCGCTAGACTACATTCATCGGTGAGGAGTGTTTCATCCATCACCATAGCCGATGCCGGGGTGTCGGTACCGCTTGAAGCGGCCACAACCACCGAGCATGGCCCAGGTATGTTCATCGAGGTAAGAACCCCGGGAACAACCTGAAGCCCCGTTAATGCTTTGGAGCCCGAAGACTCCCGCCGGGGCTTTATTGCCAAAATGTCCTCGAGGGCAATGCCAGAGGCATCTCGAAGCTTAGAAGGAGATCTACCACTCGAGGACTGGCTAGTCTTTACAGACTTGTTTGGTTACCTAGAATGATACTGCATTGTAAACCGCTCTGATGCCTCTGGCCTGAGCGGTATATCAAATCTAATAAACATAAACATACCTGATCCTGTGAAAAAGAAGATATTCTGGCTGGTGACATCGAGTCCAACGTGAACCGGGTATCGAGTTGTGCTCGATCCTGAAGACTTCTTCTGTTTGAGCTCCAGCAGGAGAGACACTCCAGTGGGCAATGGTCAGGACCTAAACATTTTAGACACCGCACTGATGCATTTTAGACACCGCACTGATGCAGAATAGCCCGGTATATAAGAGAATGTAATAAATAAATAAATAAATAAAAGTATGAGTGTCTGAAAATATATCTGTACTGCCACACTTTGAGCATTTCTTAAGGATAGTGGCCGGCTTTTCCATAATGCAAGGATAGAGGCCTAGTGGCCTAGAAACCATCAGGCACTAAACAGGAAAAATTTCGTACAGAAAAGAAGAAATTTTTTAGTAAAAGAAAGAAAAGCACCGGCGGTACCGGTGGCGTCGCGGGAAGGCAGACGCGACCACAAGAAAGTAAGATTAAAAAGAAGAATTTTCTGCGATGACAGGAATATGTCCTGCCGGCTCCGCGGAAAACTGATGAGAGGGAAGTGAATGGATGGGAAGGCAGCGCGCATGCTTGTGGGATGCTCCCAAAAGCTTTCTTTTTGGACGCTGGGGAGCGTTCCCACGCAGGCTCCGTCGGTACCGACGTACCCATATGTGAATATTCATTCCTGCTTGTTCCTGGAGATGCCCCTTAACTGGGCCCCCCCCCCTAAATCGGGGGCCCTCCAAATATGGAACACCTTACCTGTCCAAAGACCAAAATGCCCTACCAACATCCAGGATAGGGCTCTGACCACTCAAAACTGCGCCTCACTTCCCTCAACACCACGTTGCCGGCAAACAAACCCCTTAGAGCGTGTACCTGTGATGAAATTCTTCAGGTCCGGGGTCACGACCACCGCTTATAACTGGAAATGGGATGGTTCCGGGACTGGAGTTCCTCAAGGAAAGCCAATTAGTAGGTAAGGCCTAATTTCACTTTCCTCCTCATTCCTCCAGTCCAGTCCTGCACCCTGGGATGTAACAGAGCCTCACTAACTCTGAGAAGGGCCTACGAGCCCAACCTGAATTACCACCGAACCGAATCTCGCATCCCCTGCCGCTTGCACATCCAGCCTATAATGCTTCACAAAAGTATGAAGAGATGACCAGGTGGCCACCTGACAAACATCCCTTGGCAGGACCAAACTCCACTCTGCCCAGGATGCTGCCTGCGCCCTGGTGGAATGCGTTCTTAATCCTAGGACAGGGGGGGGGCACTTTCCCCCACAATATATACGCCGACACAATTGGCTCTTTAATCCATCTAGAAATGGGGGCCATAGTCTACGCGGCCCTCCAAACAGGCAATCCAACTTCCGAAAGGAAGTTGTTCCCTTCAGATACTGTTTCAATGCACTCCTGACGTCAAGGAGACGTAACTGCCAGGTATCCCTCTGAGCGTATCAAAAGAGACTTCATGGCTCTGGGACAGAGGGTGGAGCAGATAGGGGCGCAGGTGGTGTTCTCTTCAATCCTCCCTTGCTGAGGGTAAAGGCCAAGGCAGAGAAGCTCGCATCCTGAAGATGAATGCATGGCTGCGTGGATAATGTCATCGAGAGCGTTTTGGTTTCCTGGACCATGGGATAATGCTCCAAGGGCTGTAAAGCAGAGATGGCATCCATCTGTTCAAGAAGGGTCGACATGTCTTCAGTAGCAAACTGGCTAACCTACGAAAGAGGACTTTAAACTAAATTCATTGGGGATGGGTGAAGAAAGCCCCAGGTAAGTGAAACATTAAAATACCTTTATGGAAATGGGTAAAAGGGACAACATATGGAAAGTAGTGTGTTTAAATGCCAGTAGCATGGGAAATAAGATCCCAGATGTTGAAGCTTTAATGGGAAAGGCTGACTTGCATTTAGTGGTAGTTACAGAAATATGGTTTACACAAAACCATGACTGGGATGTAACTATACCAGGCTATACCTTATTCAAAAAGGACAGGGTAGGAAGAAGGGGAGGAGGAGTGGTACTATATGTAAAAAATAATATTAAAGCTTCAGAACTACAGAGCTTAAAAGGGAGAGTGGAGGCACTGTGGATTAAACTAGAATGAGGGAAAGAGAAATCTATTTGCTTGGCGTGATATACAGACCTTGATCACAGGAGGAAGAGGTGGAAAGAGACAATTGAAGACATACACAGCATTGCTAGGAAAGGGGAAGTGCTACTAATAGGGGATTTCAATATGCTAGATGTTGACTGGCACATTTCTGCTGCAGTATCATCTAGAAGTAAGGAGATCCTGGGTTCTCTACAGGGAGAACTATCCAGGCAACTGGTAACAAAACCCATACGTAAAGAGGCCGTACTGGACTTGGTGCTTACCAATGGTGAAAGTGTCTCTGATGTTATAGTGGGAGATCATTTTGCATCCAGTGATCACCACATGAGGTGGTTCAATGCTAGGACTAGGGCTGTTAAAATCCATTAAAAAGTGAGGATCTTAGACTTTAGGACAACTAACTTTTCCAAGATGGGTCAATACCTCAAGGAGTTGTTAGCGGGTTGGGAACAGCTGGGGGATGTAGAAAAACAGTGGGCAAAACTGAAAGGGCATATTTTAAAGGCAACCAACCTTTCTGTTAGATTGTAAATAAAGGTAAAAGGAAAAGGAGGTTGCTATGTTTCTCAAAAGAGGAGGCTGAAATGTGAAGAAAAAGAGGGAGGCCTTCATGAAATATAAGAAATAACAGAGAAAGACAAGCATCTATATTTGGAAAAACAGACTGGCAAAGTAGTCAAGATCCCACTAGAGGACAGCAACCTTGGGCCGGAAGGACTGGGGTTTCTAGTCCCACAGATGCTCCTTGTGGTCTTGGGCAAGCCACTTAACCCTCCTCCATTGCCCATGTTCCCTGTAAGTATTAGTGTATGTGTCTCATATCCCCGCGTGTTAAATGTATCCCCCAATTGTGTTGTGACCGCTTTGATTTAAGGATAAGGCGGTATACAAAAACTGTCTAAATAAAATAAAGAAAGAAAGCAAAGATACAAAAAGAAGAGGAAATAGCCAAACGGGCAGATAAGACATTTTTCAGATATCTTAGTGAGAAGAGGAAGGGCAAAAGTGGTATTGTCAGACTCAAGGGTGAAGGGAAGGAATATGTAGAAGCTGATGAGGATAAAGCGGAATTGCTTAACAAATTTTTCTGTTCTGTGTTCACAGATAAAGAACCAGGAGCAGGACCTCAGAAAACACCCACAAACAGGAACAGAAGTGAGGGGTATCTTGAACAATTTTCAGAAGACTGTGTTCGTGAGGAACTAGCTACACTTAAAGTAAACTAAATGATGGGACCGGATGGGATACACCCTGGAATACTGTGGGAACTTGGACACGTTCTAGCAGCTCCACTGATTGACCTTTTCAGTGCTTCAATGGAGTTGGGAATGGTGCCAAAGGACTGGAGAGAGGAGATTCCGGTGACGTCAGGGAGCGAGATGGCGGCTTTCTGACGGAGCTCCGAGGCGCTCGATAGCAAAGCGAGAAAACGAGCGACCCTACCCTGACTTCAGAGACGCAGAGTGTTAAGGCAAGAGCCTAAGGCACTGGTGCAAATGTCTGTAAAAAAGCGGCTGGCAGAATACCGTTCCTCCTATGTGATGGCGGAGGAGACGGGGAGAGGAAGCCATGCAGACAAAATGGAGGCTGATGTGGCAGAGCGGCCTGACACGGATGAGGAGCCTGATATGAACCCGGACTCTTTGGGGGGCTTAAAAGTGGCTCACGGACTTTAAGAAGGAGCTAAAAGAGACACTGAGCGCTCTGTGGCAAGTTTTGAAGGAGCTCGGGGCCAGAGTGGAGGAGCGGCTAGAGCAGAATGTAGGTGCGGTGGGTGATCTGCGAGCCGGCTGGGCAGAGCTGAAACAAGCCCAGGACCTTCTGAAGGCGAAGACCGAGGACCTCGAAGACAGATCGCGACGGTGTAATGTGCGTGTGAGGGGGGTCCCCGAGGAACAACGGTACAAGGATTGCGAGAAGACATTGACACAGCTGTTTAAGGCAATCCTAAAGGAGGCGGACCCCACGGGCGAGTGGGAAAATAGGCAGATGCACATGGAAAGAGCCAACCGGAGCCTAGGCCCCGCTCGTGCTAACAGGCCTAGAGATGTGATAGCATGTATGAGCTCCTTTAAGTTGAAAGAGAAGCTGTTGGCAGCAGCGCAAAAACTTGGGCCTTACAAATGGGAAGGGGCGACGATTGAGCTTTATCAAGATCTGTTGGCTGGCACGCTGTAACGGCGGTGGGAGCTGCGGGAGGTCACAGCCCTGTTGCGTAGAGAAGGCTGGAGATACAAATGGCTCTACCCGTTTGGGCTCCTGGTCACGGTTCAGGGCGCCTCGAGAAGAATCCAGAGTGCGGAAGGGGCATGGCAAGCGCTGCGCGACCTGGGGGTGGAGTATATCCTGGAGAGCCACACGGATAGCCAGCCAAAGGAGCAGCGACCACAGGCGATTAGTGCGGGGATGAAGTGGCAGAGAGTGGAGAACAAGAGCAGATGGCTTACAAGGCTTTCCAGAGGTACCAAGCAGCGTTCGAGGGAAGGGATGGCGGGAGAGTGAGGGGGACGAGGACTTTCCTGGCCCTCACCGTCGGACGTCTGGATCGCAGAGGACTTTGTGGACTGAGAGAATAAGCCTGCATTCATATGTGTATTGGGACAAAATGTGGACTGTGGTAGCGATGGAGAGGAGTATTGAGGGCCTGAAGGGCATGCACCTGCTTCCACCGGTGGAGTTGAGAAGGTGGTGATGAGCAGGGGAAGGGAGGGGGAGGGGGAAGGGGACTGGAGGTATGAGTGGGGAGTAAAGGCATGGGGGGGAAGGGGAAGGTTGGGTGGTGAGCAGGGGCTATAGAACTGCTATGGAGTGAGACAGCATGAGCTAAATGTGGTCTCGATTCTGAGGAAGGGGGGAGAGGAGGGGGATAGTTGGGGAGGCGGAAGGGGGAGGAGCGTGCCCGGGGCATGTCATTGGGGCTATCCCGAGCACTCCAGAGGGAGTGGTATGGCAGGGGAGGGGAGGGATGGGAGGGGAGGGATGGGGCGGGAGGGGGGGGGGTTGGGGAGGGGGGAGCTGGGGGGGGGGAGGGGGGAGGGGGGAGCTGGGGGGGAAGGGGGGGGTTGGGAAGGGGCCGGCGGAACAACGATAGGGTAAGTGGGGAAGGATATGGGAGAGAAGGAAGACCCAATGGGGAAGATAGGATCCATTAATGTTAAGGGGCTGAACACCCCGCAGAAACGACATCAGCTGTATAGGGAGGTCACTAGGCTGGGATGGGAGGTTGTGTTGGTGCAGGAGACCCATTTGCGGAGAAAGAACGAGGGGCTGCTGCGGAACACAATGTACCCACAGCAATATTTTGGGGGAGCTCGGGGGGCGGAAGCGAGCAAGAAAGGGGGAGTGGCAATATTGCTGAAGCGGGATAGCACCTTTAGGGTTAGTGAGGTGGCGAGGGACAGAGGGAAGGGTATTGATTCGGGGGGGGGGGGGGGAAAGGCAGGGGGAAAAGGTAACTTTGGTTAACATCTATGCACCGAATGAGAGGCAGATACAGTTTTGGAGAGGTGTGAAGGACTTATTGGGCCAACATGTGCAGGGGAAGCTTATCATTTGGGGGATTTTAATCTGGCCCTAAACCTGAAGTGGGATCGGCAAGCCCAGGGGGGGGATGGGAAGAATACTGTCAGAAGGATGTTAAAAAGACTTATGAGGGTGTATCACTTGGGGGATATGTGGAGGCAGCACCATGAGGGGTGCAGAGAGTATACCTTTTACTCAGCACCACACGATAGCTATAGTAGGATAGATTACCTATTGCTGGACAGTAGGTGGGGCCATAGGATACAGGAGGCAGAGATTGGGAACATCACCTGGTCGGATCATGGACCCACATGGGTGGGAATAGGGCCTAATAGGGAGGAGGGGGGGGGGACGTGATTCTGGAGGTTAAATGAAAGCCTATTGAAAAAGGAGGTGGTGGTGAGGGACATCAAAGAGTGCCTGCAGGAGTAATGGATGCTCAATGACACTGGGGAAGTGGGGAGGGTGGGCCTTTGGGAGGGAATGAAGGCAGTGGTAAGGGGGAGGTTGGTGATGTGGGCCGCTAGGTTTAAAAAGCAGCGCCTTGCCAGAGAGGACGCTCTGCAGCGGACGATAAAGTGCGTGGCAGAACGCTATAAAGCCCAGGGTAGGCAGCGGGACTTTAAGCAGTTAAACCAGCTTAGAATGGAGCTGAACAAATTAGAGGTTGATGAGATTGGGTTTAAGTTGGCCAGGATGAAGAAGGGCTATTATGAGTGGGGGGATAGGGCAGGGAAAATGCTGGCCAATAAATTGCGGATAAGAGAGGCACAGATGGCAATAGTGGGGCTGAAAGGGGAAAGGGGAGAGACAATAAGTTCTGAGCAACAAATTGGGGACCGTTTTTGCCAATTCTATAGGTAGCTATACAGGAGGAAGGAGGGAGGGACGGGGGAATCAGGTAAGGATTTCTTAGGGGGGATAGAGTTGACTGTGCTGGAGGAGGCGGACAGTCAGAGCCTAGAGGGAGATATTACCAGGGAGGAGGTGGAGCAGGCCCTGGGGGCGTTGCCTCCTGGGAAGGCCCCGGGCTTGGACGGCCTGACGGGGGCCTTTTACAAAACTTTCCGGAAGGACCTGATGGAAGGCTTGGTGGGGGTAGCTAATGGGATACAACAGGACGAGGGGCACCTCTCAGCGGAGATGCTTACAGCAGGGATTACAGTACTGCTCAAGGGGGGGGAGAGACCCTATGCAGTGTGGGTCATATCGCCCTATCTCTCTGATAAATGTTGATGTCAAAATCATAGCGAAGGTGTTGGCCAATAGATTGGCTCGGCTGATGCCGGGACTGATAGGGCCCGACCAAACGGGATTCATAATGGGGCGGCAGGCCTCTGACAATATTAAGAGGGTATTGGAGGCAGTTTGGGGGGCACGGCACCAGGGGGAGGCGGCAATGTTGCTGTCTATTGACGCTGAGAAAGCATTCGACAGGGTGGATTGGGACTTTCTGTTCCTTGTGATGAGGAGGATGGGCATAGGCCTCAAGTTTATGAGGTGGGTACAAGCTTTATATAGGGGCCCTAAAGCGAGGGTAAAGATCAATGGGAGGTATACTGCGGCTCTGGACTTGGAGAGGGGGACGTGCCAGGGGTGTCCCCTTTCTCCAATTCTGTTTGCAATAGCCATAGAGCCCTTGGCGCGGGCGATCAGGGGGAACGGGAAGGTGGGGGGGACACCACCATAAGATATCTCTCTTTGCTGATGATGTTCTAATGGTGGTGACAAGGCTGGAGGAGACATTGCCGGAGCTTCTGAAGCAGCTGGAAAGGTATGGCGAAGCCTCAGGATTTAAAATGAACCCAGATAAAACTGAGGCTTTGAGTAATAATTTGCCCAGGCCACTGCTGGAGAGGTTGAAGCAGGTCTACCCCTTTAGATGGACAGAGAGCCATCCAGTATCTGGGGGTTAATATTACACCCCACCAACAGGGGCTGTATGGGGCAAATTATAGCAAACTGTGGAAGGAGATCGGGCAGGATCTGCAGAGGTGGGCAAGATCAGAGATATCATGGTTGGGCAGGATAGCAGCGATAAAAATGAATGTGCTCCCGAGAGTGCTGTACTACTTCCAGGCGTTGCCGGTCGCCATCCCGGGGACCCATTTAAGGGGGCTACAGAGGAGGTTGAACCAGTACATCTGGAGGAAAAGACCGCCTAGGATAGGGCGGGAGGTGCTGTATAGGAGGAGAGAGGAGGGGGGGCTGGGGATGCCAAACCTGCAGATATACTACTGGGCGGCCCAGGCGCATCATGTGATGGACTGGCACGACGAGAGAGAACAGAAAAACTACGTGGTGATGGAAAGGGAGTGTGGAGGGGGGGTCCCTGGCGGGCCTGCCCTGGATGGGAAGGGGAGAGAGAGAGGGGTGAAGGTGCTAGAGAACCCCTATGTGAAACATGTCCTACAAGAATGGGATAAGATTAGGGGGTTAGAAGGGAAGGCTGGGGGGGGGGGGGTCAGTTCTCATTGATGAGGGAAATGTGCTCGACGGAGGAGTTCCGCCCAGGGAGAGAGGGGGGATGTTACCGAAGATGGGCGCAAGGGGGATTGAAGTGCTTTTACCAATTTGTGGATGGGGGGAATGGGTTCCATTTGCAGACTTGCGGGAGGCATATGGTCTGTGGGACGGGGACAGATTCTACTATGGGCAGGTTACACATTTCCTTCGGAAGAAACTGGGGATGGAGGACTTAGAGAGGGATTATACACCGTTAGAGGTGGTGTGGTATGGCAGGAAGACTTCGCCAGGCTTAATCTCGACGTTGTATAAGGCGATACAGGGGCCACGTACAAGCAAGCATAGATATATGCTGGAGTGGAAGGGGATTGGGCCATGGAACTAGAGGAGCAAAGGAAAACTATATTTGATCAGGTGAGGTTCTTGCCTCTGTCAGTAGCTATCAGGGAAAACTGGTACAAGGTGGTTATGCGATGGTACTACACACCATCTCGCCTGCACAGGATGTTCATCGGAGCATCCAATTTATGCTGGAGAGAATGCGGGGAGGTGGGTACCTTTTTCCACATATGGTGGACATGCCCCAAGATTCAGAGATACTGGGGGGAGATACGGGAGTGGATTAAGGAAGTAGTAGGGGGGGAGGTGGCACTGGACTTCGGTGGGTTCCTGACGGGGTGGTGGAAGGAAGGGGGGCCCGAGCAAGGGAAGTGGCAAATAATGGCGTGCCTGAGCGCGGCCCGCTGTGAATTGGCGTATAGATGGAAACAACGAGAAGCCCCGAGGGTGGAGCACTGTGTGGAAAGACTCAGGCAGGTCTATTTAATGGGAAAAACTGACTGCCGTGCGACGGCAGAAAGTGGAGAGATTTGAACAGCAATGGGGAAAGGTGCTGGCCTATTTGCGGAAGGAAACTTTGGCGTACCAGGGTGGGGGGGGGGGGGCTGGGGGGGAAGGGAATACGAGGACGAGAAGGGGTTAGCATGGGGATCGGGGATTAGGGTGGGTTGGGGGGTAGGATAGGGGGGAGGGCAGGGGGGCTAGGGGACAGAGGAGGGGGGATGATGACTGACAAGTGCTGGATATGCAAAGATATAAGGAAGTAGTGTACAATGGACCTCTGAATTGAATGTATTATAGCAGGTCCCTTGTATGAGGATCTAGTTTAGTAATACGTTTGGAGTGGGGTTTTTTGTGAAGCAATAATGAGGGTGGATTAAGTTGCTTCTAAGAGCCGTTAGAGGCTCTGTAGTATATTTTGTTCTCTGTACCATGGCTTATCTTGGCTATTGTACTATGATTGGAATTTCAATAAATACTTTAATATTAAAAAAAAACCCAAAATGAAAAAAAAAGGACTGGAGAGAGGCACATGTAGTCCCTTTACACAAAAGCAGAAGTAATGATGTAGTTGAAAACTACAGGCAGGTTAGTTTAACTTCGGTGGTGAGTAAATTATTGGAAGCGCTGCTAAAAGAGAAAATAGTGAGGTTTCTGGAGTCCAGTGGATTACAGGAACCGAAGCAGCATGGATTCACCAGAGGCAGGTCTTGTCAGACAAATCTGATTGATTTGACTGGGTGACCAGGGAGCCCTAAATGTGGTGTATTTAGATTTCAGTAAAGCTTTTGGCACCGTTCCTCACAGGTGACTTATAAACAAACTTTAGGGTGGACCCTAAAGTTACTGCTTGGGTTAGAAATTGGTTGAGCGGGAGGCGACAAAGGGTACAGGTAAATGGAGCTTTCTCTGAGGGGAAGGAGGTTACCAGTGGTGTGCCCCAGGGATATGTCCTTGGTCCGATTATTTTTAGCATCTTTGTTAGTGATATAGCGGAACGGCTGTCAGGTAAGGTTTTCCTCTTTGCAGATGATACCAAAATCTGCAATAGAGTAGACACCCAGGAAGGTGTAGATAACATGAGGAGGGATCTAGCTAAGCTTGAAGAATGGTCTAGAATTTGGCAGCTGAGATTTAATGTTAAAAAATGCAAGGTCATGCATTTGGGCTGCAGCAATCTAAGGGAGCAATATAGTATAGGGGGTGAAGTACTTTTGTCCACTAAAGAAGCGCTGGACCTAGGCGTGATTGTGTCTGATGATCTTAAAGTAGCTAAACAGGTAGAAAAGGTGACAGCAAAAGCTAGAAGGATGCTTGGGTGAATACGGAGAGGAATGGCCAGCAGAAGAAAGGAGGTGATAGTGCCTCTGTATAAATCTTTGGTGCGACTTCATTTAGAGTACTGTGTGCAATTCTGGATACCGCACCTTCAAAAGGATATAAACAGGCTGGAGAGTCAGTACAGAAGGTGGCTACTAAAATGGTTAGTGATCTTCATTATAAAGCATATAAGGATAGACTTATGGATCTTAAAATGTACACCTTAGAGGAAAGGCGGGATAGAGGTGATATGATTGAGACGTTTAAATACCTCCGTGGCATAAATGTACAGGGGGAGAGCCTCTTTAGACTGAAAGCAAGCTCTGCTAAGAGGAGACATGGGATGAGGGTGAAAGGGGATTCAGGAAAGATATGCGGAAATATTTCTTTACAAAAAGAGTGGTGGATCTGTGGAATAGTCTTCCAGTGGAGGTGGTAGAGATGAGGACAGTATCTGAATTCAAAGAAGCATGGGACAAACACAGAGGATCTCTAAAGGAAAAAAGGGCACTGTTGTAGTGGTTGATATGGAAGGGCAGACTAGATAGGCCATGTGATCTTTTTCTGTTGTCATGTTTCTATCCGTTACTTTGTCGGCCAAACCCAACACCACCGGGTAGGGTGACCAGCTGATTCAGGTGAAACGTAGATACCACCTTCGGAGGGCACCGGCCGTAGCACTACCTTCCTTCTCCCTCGAGAAGGAAAGAAAAGGCTCTCTACACGACAGCGCCTGGAGCTCTGAAATCCTTTGGGCCGAACAGATCGCCACCAAAAAGACAGTCTTAGGCGTCAAGTCCTTCAGGGATCATGCACAGAGGCTCAAACTGCTCCCCCCACCAGAATTGAAAGCACCAGACTGAGATCCCAGGGAGGCGGCACCACCGACCTTAAAGACAGACAGAGCTGCTTGGCCACCCTCAGAAAACGAGCCACATCCGGGTGGCCTCCCAAGGGAACTCTCTGGATCCTGCCCTGGTAACACGCTAACAGCCACCTGTACCCTTGAGCGATCCGCATGCCATCCTTTTCTCCAGCCCGCTGAAGGAATGCCAACAGCACCAGCACCACTGTCACCATTGGCCTGCAATTTCTCTCTGCACACCAGTCCTCGAATATCCTCCACAGGTGAACTTAGGACAGTGATGTGGACTTCTTCCTGGCCCTGACCAACGTGGATATTACTGGCGCAGAATAACCTCTCTTTTTTCAACCACGCCCTCTCAAGAGCCATGCCATAAGCGAGCACTGATCCACACCTGGGGCATTAGGACCAGCCCCTGATACAGTAAATCCATCCGACTTGGAAGCCTGCATGGTTGGTCCACCTGAAGACAGATCAAGTCCGTGTACCAAAGGCGCCACGGCCAATCCATAGTAACATAGTAAATGACGGCAGATGAAGACCAGTATGGTCCATCTAGTCTGCCCAGAGTGATCAGGACGACCAGTCCGTGGTACACCTCTATCCTCTGAATTACTCGCCCCATGAGTGCTCATGGAGGGAAGACAGAGTAGCCCAAGGGGGCCATTGCTGTACAAGCGCATCAAGGCCCTCTGCCATTCACTCCCGTTGCCTGCTGAAAATCCTGCTCGAATTGGCCGATGCAAAGGTCACGTACGAGCTCCTCAAAGACTGTTTGATTCAGCTGCCATTCCCCAGAGTCCAAGTATACTCAACTGAGGTAGTCAGCTGTCACGTTCTCTGTTCCAGTCGCGTGTGCTGCTGAGATCGCCTGAAGATGGGCCTCTGCCCAACTCAGAAATGTCTCTGCCTCGCTCTCCAGCCTCGCGCTGCCTGTGTCCCCTTGTCAAATGATGTAGGCCACCGTGGTAGCGTTGTCATAGAAGACCTCTACCGCCTTTCTGGCCAAAAAGGGGTGAAGCTCCTGCAAGGCCAGGAGCACTGCCCGTATTTCCAACCTGTTGATAGGCCAAACAAACTCTACTGTAGTCCAATGCCCCTGAACAATGGTGCCCCGAGCAATGGGCTCCCCATCCCACAGGGCTGGCATCCGTTATCAAGGGAACCCAGTGCGGCGTCTCCAATGGGAGACCCACATCAGATTCTTGAGGTGGAGCCACCACCTGAGCGATATCCAAGCCTCCCTTGAACAGGGCAATGGCTGAGCAGGGGGTGCTGCTGATGTGACCATCGGGGCAACAGAGCTCTCTGCAACGGCCTCATGTGGGCACACGCCCACGGAACAATTTTGATCGTCACCGCTATGGCCAGTAAGAGTTGCAGATAATGCCACGCTGTTGGCTCCGCCATTGTGGAGAAACCAACTGCCTCAGCGTCTGGGATCTCTTTTGTGTCGGAAAGATCCTGCTGTGCAGGTGTCAAAGGGAGCTCAGAGATACTGCAGGACCTGGGAAGGGAGCAAATGACTCTTGGAGATGTTGATGACCCAGCCGAGGCTTCGCGGGACTTCGAGAACCCTTGCCGTGGCTTGATTGCTTCTCCTGCCGTGATTTTGCTTGAATGAGCCAGTCGTCTAGATATGGGTGCACCAGGATTCCTTCCTGATGTAGCGCTGCAGCCATTATGGCCATCACTTTGGTGAATTATGTGGGGCTGTAGCAAGCCCGAAGGGAGACGCTTGAAACTGGAAATGCCCCATGGCACTGCAAACCACAGAAACTGGTGTACTAGATTGGCCACTGTTGGAAACTGGATACTGGGCTTGATGGACCTTGGTCTGACCCAGTATGGCATATCTTATGTTCTTAGGATCTGGATGAATGGGGATGTACAGATACACTTCGGTAAGGTCTAGCAAAGTTAGAAACTCCCCCTCTCTTACGGCCGTGATAACTGACCTGAAAGTCTCCATATGAAACCATGGCACTCGCTGACACCTGTTCACCTGCTTGAGATGGAGAACGGCCGAAATGAGCCTTCCTTTTTTGTAACTATAAAATAAAGGGAGTATCAGCCTAGCCACATTGGTCTGTGAGTACCAGCAGCACCGCCCCTAACTGTAGGAGCTGCTCCAACATCTCCCTCACCCCGAGCCTTCTGCCGCACTTTGCAGGGGGAGCGAATAAAGGCCGGTGCAAGCAACCTGCCGAACTCCAGTATGTAGCCCTCCCACACCACCTCTAGGACCCACTGGTCCAATGTAATTTGGGCCCAGGCAGGGAAGAAGTTCCATAACTGCCCTCCCACGGGTTGTACCCCCGCCGGGGCCCTCCTTCCTTCACTGAGTCTTCTTCTGGGAAGAGGCGGCAGCAGAAGCTGAGTAATAGCCCCAACTGCACTCTGAAACCCACAAAATTGTTGCCCCCAAGGACGAACCGGCCTCTCTGGTATGGCGTAAAATGCACCATTCAAAAACACTTAAGCTCCTGGGGCTGTCCCCTCCCCAGGACTGTGTGCCCCTGCTTCTGCTTGTCCTCAGGAAAGCGCCCCCCTTTGAACTCTTCCTTCGTCAACCTTTCAAGCTCCTCCCTCAAGAAGTACTTACCCTTAAAGGGCAGCTTACTCAAACAAGCCTTCGAGGAGACATCCACCAACCAGTTGAGAAGCCAAAGGTAGTAGTGAGCCGCCACCACTGAGGCCATGCTGTTTGAAAGCCCCCTGATGAGATCATAGGAGTCTGCCAAGTACGCCATTCCAGACAAGTCTCGCTGCTGCCCCATGCTCCTGGGACTCATCTGCCTAGTCTGGGACTCTGTCTGCCCATCGCAGACATGCGTGCACAACCAACACCCCACAGACTGAGGCCTGTAAGGACAGGGCACTCAACATCAAAGGCTTGTTTCAACAGGGTATTGAGCTTTCTATCCTGAACATCCTTAAGTCCCAAACTGCCCTCTATGGGGATCATAGTCTTCTTGGTTACAGCCGAAACAACGGCACTGACTTTCGGGGAACGGAACATCTCTTTCTCCTGTTCTGCTAAAGGGTGCAACTAGGTCACGGTATGAGATCCTCTGAGTCCAGCCTCCAGCAGGTCCCACTCATTTAGGATCATCTGCTTAATGACCCTATGCAAGGCAAACAGTCTCTGTGGTTTATGCACAGCTTGGAGAATCGGATCTTCCAGCAGCTTGTCCTCAGTCGTGTGCCCTGTTTGCATAGAGTGTCTTGAAGCAATGAGGACTGCCAGCTCTTCTCTTCGGAAGACTCAGACTATTCACAATTCCAACTCTTGCAGAATTCTCTCCTTCTCACTCCTCGTGTTCCAACCCTTCTTCAGCCTCCTCTGAGGGGAGGGGGCTGGTCTCATTGGCTGAATCGCCTATGAGCCGTCTCTTGGCTGGAGGCGGTGCATCACACGGCTCTGACCCCTACCGCTCGTCCAAGGCCACTCTCTTCCCGCCACTGTCCACCTGCCCAGCTCCCTGCTTCTTCATGCAAAAAGCCCTGTGGAGCAGCAAAACTCAGGAAAAAAATCTCCTGGGACCCCCTCCCCCTGCCACTGAGAGGAGGGGAGCCCCGCTAAAGCCATGTCCTGCTGAAATGGCTGCCCTCAGCGGAGACGATCTGACCACTCCTCCCTGCTGTACCCCCATGGCTAGCAGAGACCCTGGAGTCTGTTGGACTACCTCCACAGAGCTCCCCGCTTCGTCCTGCATGTTGCGCTCTGCTGTGCATGCCTCTGAGGCACAACTGCGGCAAATCCCCTCTGCGGAGACGATGCCCCGACATGCCCCACATTGGGGCCTTGCAGGCATGCCCCCCTTGATTAACCCGATTCCTCAATGAGTAGTGCCAGCCCTTCTCTAATTTTTTTTATGCTAACAAAAACAAGGGCAAAAATAAAAACTGAAATAGCAGCTGAATTAAGGGCACTAAATAACTAAAGAATTAAAGAAAAGTAAAACTAAACATTAAAATAAAACCATGATCTACACTTTCCCACCTGAAAAAAGATGGTGCAGCTTCCCGCTGAGTGGCCTGCACACAGAGTACTGCCACGCGGTTCGCAGGCTGCCCCCACACATCAACTTTTAACTCTTACCGCCATGCAAGAAACTTTCCTGCCAACGTTCTTGGTTGCAGCGTCCGGCTGTGTGCAGCTAACTCTGCAGCCCGGTGCTCAGGCGATCAGTGATTTTGGCACAGAGGCAGAAGGAAGCTGCGGTTTCTCAGCTTGTCTAGCTCCTGGATCGCCTGTCTTCCCTCTCCTGCTTGGAGGCTCCTCATCTGCTGAACGGGTTCAGGAGCTGCCGCTTGCACAACGGAAAAGCCCCCCTTCCTGGCAGCACTTACCAGGCCTGCTCTGTAATTTTGTTTGTTTCTTTTTCTGCTTGAGGTGATTAACATCTGCCCAAGAAAGGGACCACAGGAGCTGCCCCCAAGAGGAGAACAGGCCACCCAGTAATGGGACAATGAAGGGTGGGTGGGTGGGGGGGGGGGGGGGAGGACCAAAAAAAGAATAAAGACCAATAAAAAACTTACCAGCTAAGAAAAATCTAGGGCCAACCCCAAAGAAAACCTAACAAGCCTCTTAGTTGCCCTACAGTGAGTCCAGATCTCTGGGATCACCCGCTCCAGCTGCTTGGAGACTGAGCTTACTGGGACTGGTGGGTGGTGTCAGCTGCCTAAGTATCCTGATGTCATCAAAATGTGATATACTCTGTCTCCAAGCTGCTGGTGGAGTTGACTACCCAGAGGTGCGGGACTGGACTGGAGGGATGATAAGGAAGTTGTGATTTTCAAAATCAGATCATCCAGCTATCTTCCCAATCAGTGGTGCTGAGCTCACTCTGCTCCACCAGATCTTCTACACGAATAACTCTGTTTCAGTTTTAACTAGTATATTTCAGGTTAAGAACCTACCATTGTAACAGATTTTTGCCTGACTTCAGCCTATCACACAGCACTGGCATCTGGATTGCAAGAGTTACTTATTTACATTTAGAATACCAAACACCCTTGTACCTATATATGACTAATTCTATCCTGCTTGTCCATGAAGAAAGTAAGGTTACTTACCTATGACATAGGTTCTCCTTGGATAGCAAGATCTGCCACAAGCTCTCCCAGCTCCCCTTATGGTTGAAATTGCCTAAGCTTTGGAATAGAGTAAAGGAAGGAGGTATGATCACAAAGGAGAGAGCATTCATATATGCTCAGAGATGTTTTCTAAGCTCTGGGAAAGCAGTCCAACTTGGCTCTGTCAGGATGTCGTCGCCCATGTGTGTGTGGCAAATTTCTCCTGCTGTCCAAGGAGAATCTACGTTACAGATAAGCAACTTTACTTTTATTCAGGCACACAAGTGGGTGACAAACTGATGGCACTGGTACAGATGCTCTAAATGTCAGAATTATTGTAATGTTCTGACCATGAATTTCTCGTCACATGCACAATAGTCCGCTCAGCCTATTCAGTTAATTTAAAGCAGGAGTACACAATCTTTTCACATGGTCACACAGGGCATTTCAAACAGAGGGCCAGATGGGAGTGAGGTCTCCCTCAGACAAGTTTGCGCTGAGCAGGGACTGAGGGAGAACAGGGACCATGTATGGCCTTTTCAGCAATTACAAATATTGGAGAAGGAAATAGGTGAGACAAATAAACCTTATGCCTGAGATAAGTCGGCCTAACATGCACAAAATGGACATTCAATCACCATTAGAGTGATCTACACACTTGTATGCCTATGGATGCTCTATATCTTGCTCATGACAGATAGGTAAATCAAGCCTCATACTCCAGTACTGTGTGGAATGGATGCAAGACAGAAGAGAGAAATTTCCAACAAGGGTGTCAGCCACATGCTTCTTACTCAAACCAAGTGCATTTTTATCAACCTTGCCCCATGCCACAGTTTAGAGACGAAAATGAGAAAAGTTAAATGCCTCACCACAACATACTGCTAATCCTGAGGCACTGAACAGGTCATCTCTTGACAAACATACAATTTGCCATAAACTTGTAAATAGAGGGCTCAATAATTTCAGTGATCATGCTGAAAACATTAGGGCAAAGAAATCTGATTTCAAAGATGTCACTGCAAATATGAACCTTTCTATAAAGGAAGAGATCAATCTGACTGAAATGGCTAGACAGTGAATCTTCAAAATGCATGAAGAGAATAAAGTAGTATACGTACACAACACTCCATGCGGCTACCCTTATTATGGAAAAGCTTAAGCAATGTTATAGCAGTACAGAAGTGACCGAGAATGGGCTGGTCAAGAGTACTGAAAACTTTACGAAAATCTCAAACTGCAAGAACTTAGAGAGCTAATGCTGGAACTGGAGGCACCCTAATCTGACCCATACCTCACAGGCCTCTACTACCTGGATACTGCTCATGGAAATAAAGCCATGCAACTTGCATGAGAAACAGGAAAGCGTAGTTACTCACCTGTAACAGGTGATCTCCGGGAACAGCAGGAATTTAGTCTTCACATATGGGTATCGTCAGTACTGAAGGAGCCTGCGCGGGAACGCTCCCCAGCGTCCAATAGGAAAGCCTTTGGGAGCATCCCAAAGTGCCTGTGTGCTGCCTTCCAACTGTCCATCTCCAGTTGAGTTTATAGCTGAGACAAAAGAGAGAGATAGAGAGATACAACTCCTAGGGGAGGTGGGTGGGTTGTGAAGACTAAATTACTGCTGTTCCCAGAGATCACCTGTTACAGGTGAGTAACGCCGCTATCTCCAGGAACAAGCAGGAATGTAGTCTTCACATATGGGGGGGGGACTCCCTAGCTGCAGATGCCAGGGAGATGGCCCCAGGAAGTTGTCAGTCCTTGTGAAAGGACCCCACTTCCCCCAATGGATCTCTGGCATCCTACCAGGGACGGTGGGTAGAAGTTGATTAATTCTGGAAAAGGTGTTGAACAGCTTGGCCAAACAAGGCATCCTGGCGGGAGTCCTTCTCTAAGCAGTAGTGGGCTGTGAAGGTATGTACCGAAGCCCAAGTAGCTGCTCGACAGATGTTGTCGATAGACACAGAGTGAAGACCAGCCATTGAGGCTGCCATGGCTCTCACATTGTGAGCGGTGACATGGCCTTCAAGAGGAAGGTTCTTACTCTCACATAGGCAAAGGATATGCACTGTGCGATCCAGCTGGACAGTGTTCTTTTGGAAACGAAGTCCCAAATGACTAGGATCAAAAGCAACAAAGAGTTGAGAGAAGATTTTCTATGTTGCTGTGTTCTTTGCAAGTAAAAGGCCAAAGCTCTTTTACAGTCCAAGGTATGAAGGTTCCTTTCTGCACTGGAGGCATGAGGCCTCGGAAAGAATACAGGAAGGTAAACTGCTTGGTTTAAATGGAAAGGCGAAACCACCTTTGGCATAAAGTGTGGATGAGTCCTAAAACTACCTTATCATGGTGGAACCTTGTATAAGGAGGATCAGCCATTAATGCTTGCAATTCACTGATGTGATGTGCTGATGTGATTGCAATGAGGACGATAACTTTCCAGGAAAGGAATTTCAAAGATGTAGTGGCTAATGGCTCAAAGGGCGGTTTCATGAGCTGCCCGAGCACCAGATTTAAGTCTCATGCCACCGGAGGTGGCTTAATGGGATGTTTTGTTAAAAGATGGCCTCTCATAAACCTCGCTATGAGAGGATGAGAGGAAATAGATTGTCCACTTAGGGGCTTGTAAGAAGCTGCAATAGCACTAAGATGGACGCTTACTGAATTTGTCTTGAGACCCGCATTTGACAAATGAAGGAGATACTCCAGTATCGATTCCAGAGGTATGGCAAGAGGGTTAAGACCCTTCTGCGAGCACCATATGGTAAACCTTTTCCACTTAAAGGCATACGTGTGTCTTGTGGAAGGTTTCCTAGAGGCATGAAGGATATCCTTTACCTGTTGGGAAAGGTTAAGATCCTGAAGTTCTAGGCGTTCAGCAACCAGGCCCTGAGATAAAGAGACTAGGGTTTAGGATGCCACAGCATCCCATCCTCTTTGGGAAAGAAGATCAGGAGTGGATCCCAACTCCAGAGGCGGAGCTTGGGAGAGATGTAGGAGCAGAAGGTACCATGTTTGCCGTGGCCAACGTGGAGCTATGAGGATCATATGACCTCTGTCTCTCTGAAGCTCAAATAGGGTTTTGGGGATGAGGGGAATCGGTGGGAAGGCATATAGAAAGTCCTGACCCCAGTGAAGGAGGAAGGCGTCCCTTGCCTGAGAACATCGAGCCAGAATTCTGGAACAGAACTGGGGAAGTTTGGCATTCAGCGGACTTGCAAAGAGGTCTATGTCCGAGGTTCCCCAAATCTGAAATATTTTGAATGCCTGGAAGATACACCGCAAGGAGATGAATCTGATGCTCTCTGGCGAGGGCCCATAGTCGCAAAGCTTTGTTGCATAGCGACAGAGAGCCTGTTCCGCCCTGCTTGTTCACATAGAACATGACTACCTGATTGTCCGTTTGAACTAGGACTGTCTTGTAGCTGAGCTGGGCGTGAAATACTCGAAGAGCAAAGAAGATTGCTCTGAGATCCAGGAGGCTGATGTGAAGACAGGCCTCCTATGGAGTCCAGGTACCCTAGCTAGAGAGATCGTGCAGGTGTGCTCCCCATCCCACCTGTGAAGCATCTGTTAGAGTGGCTTGGGATAGGGGTTGCTGGAAAGGAGACCCCAACAGACTGTTTCTGGGTGATTGCCACCATTGGAGTGACAAAATAAGACGGTCTGAGTTTGTTATTTTGTCCGACAGGCAACCTGAGGCCTGTGTCCACTGAGTGGATAAAGTCCACTGGGCCGCTCGCATATGAAGGCGAGCATAAGGAACCACATGCACGATGGATGCCATGTGGCCTAGCAACTGTAGCATTTTCTGAGCAGTGAGACAAGGTTTGAGCACTGCTTGGGAAGCTAGTTGTACTATGCAAAGACAGCGGGGCTGCAGAAGGAAAGTCCTTGTCTGTCTGGTATCCAGATGAGTTCCTATGAACTCTAGGGACTGAGTGGGAGCAAGATTGGATTTTGGGAGGTTTATGACCAGTCCCAAATACTGAAGGATTCGCATTGAGCGAGATAGAGCAGAGTTGGCCTCTGGCACTGTAGGGGCTCGAATGAGCCAGTCGTCTAAGTAAGGGAAGACGAATATTCCCAGAGTGCGGAGAAATGCTGCTACCACAGCCATGCATTTATTTATTTATTTTTATTTTATTATATTCTCTTATATATCGCGCTATTCTGCATCAGTGCGGTTTACATTGAACAAACTGAAATTACATTGAACAGGGCATTATAACTTGGAGATAACTATTTTACAGGGAACATGGGCTATGGAGGGTTAAGTGGCTTGCCCAAGACCACAAGGAGCACCTGTGGGACTAGAAACCCCAGTCCTTCCAGCACAAGGTTGCTGTCCTCTAGTGGATTTGAACCCCTGACCTTCCGGCCTGAAGTACCTTGCCACAACCACTAGGCTACTCCTCCACTCATTTTGTGAACACTCTTGGTGCAGATGCCAGGCCAAAGGGAAGAACCTTGTATTGGTAGTGCTTTCCTTGAAACAGGAATCGGAGGAATCTCCTGTGATTTGGATGGATGAGAATATGAGTATACGCATCCTTGAGCTCTAGAGAACAAAGCCAATCCTGACTTTGAAGGTATGACAGCAGAGTTCCTAGAGAGACCATTTTGAACTTCTCTCGGAACAGATATTTGTTCAATTCTCTGAGGTCTAAAATGGGTCTGTCTCGTCCTGTTTTCTTTTGAATAAGGAAATAGGGGGAGTACAACCCTGTACCCTGCTGGGGAATGAGTACTTCCTCTATTGCTCCTTGAGCAAGGAGCATTGTGACCTCTTGACCTAAGAGACTGTCGAGAGAGGTCTGAGAATTGAACTATCTTATAATTGTAGGAGGGGGCAGGCTGTGAAAATGAAGCTTGTACCCCCTCTCGTATAATGGACAGAGTCCAATTTTCTGTTATTTGGTACCAGCTGTGGGCAAAATGACATAACCTGCCTGGGATGGTTAAGGGTTCTGGCCCCTTCAGGGGCAGGAAGGCGAAGTTCTCTAGAAAGGAGTCAAAGCCCCTGAGGAGGTTGAGCCTGCTGAGGTTTTTCAGCTTTTGGCTTCTTTTGTTGTCTAGGTTGTTGCTGCTGTCCCTTTTGGGCAGCCTGACCTGGACGGTGTCCCTGTTGGGTATAGGAAGGATAAAACATTTTTTTCTTATTGAAAAATGTTTTTTTAGAGGATCTTTTCTTTGCAGGATCGGCTGTAGATTTGGACAATCTATCCAGTGTGAAATTGTCAGCATTTATTTCATTAGCCTTCTCCTACCAATTCTTGCCAAAGAGATTTTCTCCTGTGCAAGGAATGTTTCCTAATTTATCCTGTACCCAAATTTCAAAGTCAGATGCCTGAAGCCAGGCGATCCGACGTGCACCAATGGCAATAGCAGAGGTCCTGCTTATGCACTCAAAGCAGTCAAAGGCTGCACAATTAACAAACTTGGAAACATCCTGAGCATGTTTGACAAGAGTGAGATAGTCTTGTCTTTTGTCATCGGGAAGAAGGGGGCTCATAAGCTCCAAGTCTCCTGTGACCTCTTTAAGGAACATTCCCATATACAAGATATCGGAACTGATCCTAGCTGAGAGCATGGAAGCTTGGAAGCATCGACGTCCAAAGGCATCGAGAGTCCTGCATTCACGACCTGGAGGACTGGATGCATGTGTTTCTGCACTTTTCATCGTTCTCATGGCTGATTCCACCACCACTGAATGGTGTGGTAATTGAGATGTTTGAAACCCAAGACAAGGTGGAACTCGACATATGGTATTGAGCCTTCGAGAATGAGGAGATATGGTTAAAGGTGTTTCCCACATCCTTAGCATAAGATCATGTAAGATCTCATAAATAGGCAGAGTAGTAGTCTCTTTGGGAGCCTTAGGCTACTGGAGGAACATAAGAACATAAGATATGTCATACTGGGTCAGACCAAGGTCCATCAAGAGTAGTTACTCACCTGTAACAGGTGTTCTCCAGGAGCAGCAGGTATCAGTCCTCACATATGGGTGACGTCGGCGCCGACGGAGCCCTCGTGCGGAGCATTTCCCCAGCTTTCAAAGAAAGCCTTTGGGAATTGCAGCACGCATGCGCGGTCCCCTTCCCGCCCAAGGGTGCCATCTTGCTCAGTCTGATGACATAGCTAAAAGACAGCAAAAAATTAGCAAAAATAAATCATATGACTGCAACTCCAAGGGGAGGAGGGAGGGTTGTGAGGACTGATTCCTGCTGCTCCTGGAGAACACCTGTTACAGGTGAGTAACTACTCTTTCTCCAGGACCAAGCAGGAAGTCAGTCCTCACATATGGGACTCCCCAGCTTAAGGCTACCGGAGACCTCAAGCGGAAAAATGAGCTCCCTCTAGCTCGTCAGTACGAAAGGAAGGAATCTTCTCTGAGAACGCCCCCGACCGGTAGCCCAACACCAGGGCCGGAGGGAAGGAGTTGCCTAAACCCCAAAGAGATTATGGAGTACTGCCTGTCCGAAAGCACTGTCGCTGCGGGACTCCCTCTCAAGGCAGTAATGGGCCGCAAAAGTCTGGCTTGAAGACCAAGTAGCGGCCCGGCAGATGTCTGCCAACGGAACAGAGCGGAGATGAGCCACTGACGCAGCCTTCGCCCTGACACGATGAGCCGTGACTCGACCCTCCAACGAGAGGTCGGCTGCCCCATAAGCCCAGGCGATACAGTCAGCGACCCATATGGACAAAGTACGCTTGGAGACAGCTAACCCCAACTTATTGGAGTGAAAAGAAACGAAGAGCTGAACAGCCCTCCAATGCTCCCGTGTACGGTCGAGGTAGAAGGATAACTCCCTCCTACAGTCCAGGGTATGCAGGACCATCTCAGCCCGGTTGGCATGCGGCCTGGGAAAGAAGGTCGGAAGAACCACCTCCTGACTGAGGTGAAAAGGGGAGACAATCTTAGGAAGAAACTTAGGGTGAGTCCGTAAGACTACCCTATTCCTGTAGAACCTAGTGTAAGGGGGATCAGACACTAGTGCCTGAAGTTCACTCACTCGCCTAGTAGAGGTAAGAGCTACCAGAAACAAGGTTTCACAGGAGAGAAAACAGAGAGAGCAGGTAGCCATAGGTTCAAATGGCAGACAAGTAAACCGCTGTAAGACCACATTCAGATCCCACTCAGGGGCTGGTGGACGCAAAGGAGGCTTAAGCAGGAGGAGGCCTCTGAGAAAACGAGCCAAAGGGTAGTTGGAAAGAGGCCTCCCGTCCACCGGCGAGTGGTGCGCTGAGAGAGCACTGAGGTGAACCCTGACAGAGTTGGGCTTAAGGCCTAGATGGAGAGGTAAAGCAAATATTGCAATACTACCGCTACACCAAGCACGAGAAGGGATTCTCGCTGTGCTGAGCACACCATGTGGAGAATCTACGCCACTTAAGAGCGTAGGATTTCCTGGTGGATTGCCGCCTAGAGGCTAAGACTACGTCTTCCACCTCTCTAGGCAGGAGTAGGGGAGCCAGGACTATCCTTTCAGCAGCCAGGCCATCAAATGAAGGGACTGGAGGTTGGGATGCAAGAGAGACCCCTGGTCCTGAGACAGGAGATCGTGTTGAATTCCCAGAGGCAGGGGAGTGTCCACCGCCAGTTGCAGCAGGAGTAGGAACCAAGGCTGCCTCGGCCACCTGGGGGCTATCAGAATCATTGATGCCCTGTCCTTGAGGACCTAGAACAGTGTTCGAGACACTAGTGGCATGGGAGGAAACTCATACAGTAGGCCTTGGGACCATGGAATCAGAAAGGCATCCGCTGCTACTCTGAGAGGATGCGGTTGTCTGGAACAGAATCTCGGGAGTTGCTGGTTCAGAGGGCTGGCGAAGAGATCCATGGTGGGGAGGCCCCACCTGAGAAAGATCTGCTGAACCACCAATGGATTCAATCTCCATTCGTGTGGTTGCAGGATCCTGCTCAGTCTGTCCGCCAGGTAATTTTCTTGACCGGGGAGGTAGACAACCTTGAGGAGGATTCCGTGATTGACGGCCCAAGAGCACAGCCGTTGTGCCTCCTGACAGAGAAGGAAGGAGCCTGTGCCTCCTTGTTTGTTTACGTAGAACATGGCAACTTGATTGTCCGTCTGGACCAGTACAGACTGGTGAGATGTGAGGTGGGAGAAGGCTCTCAGAGCTAGGCGTATTGCCCGTAGCTCCAGGAAGTTTAACTGCTGAGCAGCCTCCCAAGGAGTCCAGAGACCCTGAGTACATGCCCCTTGGCAATGTGCTCCCCAACCTAGAAGAGAAGCATCTGTCGTCAGCACTTGAGAATGCGGAGGGGACTGAAAATCCACTCCGAGTACCAGATTCGGAAGATGAAGCCACCATTGCAGAGAGGAGACGAGCAGAGTGGATATTCTCACTGAGTCTGCAAGGCTCCCTGTGGCCCGATGCCACTGAGTTCGATGGCTCCACTGAGCAGGCCACATGTGCAGGCAGGCACTGGGGGTTACATGAACCGTGGAAGCCATATGGCCAAAAAGTCTCTGGAATTGCCTGGCGGAGACCAGGGAATTGCTGTGAAACTGCCTGGCTACATCCATCAACCGGAGGGCCCTGTCCACTGGCAGAAAAGCCCTCGCCTGAAGAGTGTCTAGCCTTGCTCCTATGAATTCCAAGTTCTGGGACGGGAGCAAAGTGGACTTTGCGAAGTTTATGACAAACCCCAAGTGCTGAAGCAGAGCCACAGTGCGAAGGGTGGCTTGACTGGCCTCCTGGGAAGACTGGCCCCTTATGAGCCAGTCGTCCAGGTATGGAAACACAAAAAGACCTTGAAGCCTCAGGTAGGCCGCCACCACCGCCAGGCACTTGGTGAACACCCTGGGAGCGGAGGCTAGGCCAAAGGGAAGTACTCTGTACGGGTGGTGGTTTCCCCCCACAACAAATCTGAGATATTATCTGTGGTCTGGATGAATAAGGATGTGAGTATAAGCATCCTTTAGATCTAAGGAGCATAGCCAATCTCCCTGCTGGAGGTAGGGCAGCAGGATTCCAAGGGTAAGCATCTTGAACTTTTCCCTCTCCAGGAACTTGTTGAGGTTGCGCAAGTCTAGGATGGGTCTGAGGCCTCCTGTTCTTTTTGGTACCAGAAAGTACCTGGAATAAAAGCCGTGACCTCTCAGGTGGTGGGGCACCCGTTCCACAGCCTGTTCCTTTAGTAGACTTGCTAACTCCTGAAGGAGTAGGTCCCTGTGCAGAGGGAGTCTCGGAGGATCCCCTGGAAAATAGGAGGGAGATACCTGGTGAAAATGGAGAAGATAGCCCTTTTGGACTATATGAAGCACCCAGGTATCTGATGTGACAGCTGACCACCTGTGGGCAAAGTGGGCCAGCCGGCCTCCTGTGCTGAGAGAAGCCAGCTGAGGAGAAGAGGCTATGCTTTCTGAGTCAAAAACCCCCACCCTGCTGAGCAGGGGCCGGTGTTGGTGGCTTGGGGGCCTTCTGCCTACGGGGCCCATGACCCTGCCCCTTGGCCTGCTGACCCTGTTGGGGAGCTGCAGAGGCCTGATAATGAGGGTATTGTTTATAGGCAGATGACTTCCTCGGGTAAAAGGTCTTTTTTCCCGAGCCCTTCTTCTGAGAAGGGGCAGAGGTTTTTCTGGACAGCCTAGTCCTGGTCAGAGTCTCGGTCTCGAGTTCTGCAGCCTTTTCAGCCATGAGCTTGCCAAAGAGGTTTTCACCTCGGCAGGGGACATCAACAAACTTGTCCTGCACCCATGGCTCGAGGTCGGATGACTGTAGCCAAGCCTGTCGGCGGGCACCGATGCCGGCCCTGGCTACTCGGGCCAAAGCCTCGAAGCCATCGTAGGCTGCGCGAGAGATAAACTTCGAGCACTCTCGAATACCAGTGGACAAGGCTTGGAACCGCTGCAAAGGTTCCTCGGAGAGACCAGCAGAGAACCCGGCAATCTCCTTTGCCAGGTCTCGGAGATACATGCCCATGTAGAGCTGGTAAGTCTGGACACGGCAAGCAAGCATAGAGCCCTGGAAGCACTTCTTACCGAAGGCATCCAGGTTCCGGGCCTCCCGGCCGGGAGGCACCAAGGAGTGCATCTTCTGACTTTTCAGTCAATGCATGGCCGATTCCACAACCATGGAGTGGTGCGGTAATTGTGCCTTTTGTAACCCAGGGCTCTTGCGGACTCGATAGATGGAATCGACCCGCTTGCTTAACACCGGCATCGAGGCCGGCGTCTCCCACATGCGGAAGAGCAGCCGCTCCAGCATCGGAGGAACCGGTACAGTAAAGGCCTCCTTTGGGGGAGAGTTATACTGGAGGGGCCTCGAGCTCCTCGGCTCCTCCTCGGGATCCGCGGGAAAGGCCAAGGCCTTGGCCATATCCCCCGCACGAAGTCCGAGAACCGGGTATCCTCTGGTGGGGATCGTCTCCGAGGTTCGGACTCCGGCGAGTCCGATAAGTGTCGGGTGACTCTTCATCCGCCGTCTCCCAGCCCGACTCCTCGGAGGAGGAATCGAGCGGCTCCGGTCGGGCGGGCACCGATGCCATCCGCCCCGTTTCCGAGGGTACCGGCGTCGACTCCTCGAGGATCGGATCGGCCTCCGGGGTCGACTTGGACGTCGAGGTCCCAGTGTTCGGGGCAGATGCACCGGTGAGACCGGTGATCAATGCCCGCTGCTGTTCCATGAAGGCAGCGAGGCTGCTCTCCAAGGCCGTCAACCTGAGTCCGAGCTCAGGAGACCCAGCAGTCCCCGACTCGGGCCCCGACGGCGGCTCCCGTGGAGGAGAGTCCACGAGGACTGCAGCACTCACGTGTCCAGGAGACTCCATCTCGATACGAGGATGCTTGGCAGGCCTCTCCGACTCCGAAGACCCGGGACGGCTATCGGGGCTATGCGACCTGGCCCTCGAGGAACCAGGAGCGTCCCCCGACGCCGCCCTCGCGGGTTTCTTCTTCCTGCGATGTTCCCGCGAAGGAGACCCCCGTTCAGAGGAACCCCGACGCTGCTCGGGGCCGGAGTCCCGAGACGTCGAGACCTCTGACGAGGTCCGGGCCTGTCCGGACGCGGAGTCAGAGAAGATCCTATCCTTCTGGTGCTGCCGACTCAACGCCTTCGAGGACATTTTGCCACATGGACCACAGATCGGGTCATGATAGGGTCCGAAGCAGCGGAGGCAGCAGTCATGTGTGTCGGTAAGAGAGAAGTTTCTTACACCGATCACACTTTTTAAACCCGCTGGTAGCCATTGGGGGAAAAAGGGCCCCTGCGAGGTCAAAAGACCGGGCTGCCAGTGAAAAAAGAAAAATGGCGCGAACACTAGTCACAAAGGACAAAAACCAAAAAAGAGAGAGTGGACTCGATACCGGCGTATCAGGCCAAGGCGGGAAAAGGATCCGGCATCGAACCAAAGGAGAAAAAGAAAAAACAGGGAAATCAACTTTTTCCTCGGGGAAAAACGAACTACGTCCGTCGGGCTCCGCGGAAAAAGGAAGACTGAGCAAGATGGCACCCTTGGGTGGGAAGGGGACTGCGCATGCGCGCTGCAATTCCCAAAGGCTTTCTTTGAAAGCTGGGGAAATGTTCCGCACGAGGGCTCCATCGGCGCCGACGTCACCCATATGTGAGGACTGACTTCCTGCTTGGTCCTGGAGAAAGCCCAGTATCCTGTTTCCAACAGTGGCCAATCTAGGTCATACGTACCTAGCAGTATCCCTAAAAGAGACAGGTTCCACAATGCTTTTATTGGGGTCAAGCATTGATATCCTGGGTCCCTTTTTAATAATGGTTTATGGACCTTTCCTCCAGGAACTTGTCCAAACCTTTTTTAAACCCAGCTACACTAACAGATTCCAGAGGATTTCCAACTTCTTTGCCCTAGGCTCTTTTTCAGGAGCTACTGTGATGAAAAGGCCTCGGGCCACATCACGGATAAAGTCCTGAAAGGACATATCCTCTGGCGAAGACATTCTGCGCTGAGGAATCCTCGGGGAGAAGTACTCTGGTATCGGCAGAATCTTCAGAGTCCTCAGTCTCATCCGAGGATTCAAAATATCTCAGATCGCGGTGATCGTGCAAAGCACGGTACTGGTATCGATCGAAGTTGGTATCGGGTTGCTCCGGTACCGATCTGTTGATTCCGGAGAGAGACGCATGACTCGGTACGGGTGGCATACCCGCTGATGTCGATGCAGTCTGTACCGGTACGGGTTTCGGTTGAGGTGTCTGAAGTGGTTTCAACGGTACCGAAGCCGTGAGAAGAGCCACTAGACTGCGTTCGATAGCAAGGAGTGGAGGAGTGGCCTAGTGGTTGGGGCAAAGTACTTCAGGCCGGAAGGTTCCAATCCCACTAGAGGACAGCAACCTTGGACCAGAAAGACTGGGGTTTCTAGTCCCACAGGTGCTCCTTTGTCTTGGGCAAGCCACTTAACCCTCCATAGCCCATGTTCCCTGTGAAATAGTTATCTCCAAGTTATAATGCCCTGTTCAATGTAATTTCAGTTTGTTCAATGTAAACCGCACTGATGCAGAATAGCGCGGTATATAAGAGAATGTAAATAAATAAATAAGGAATCTCTGGTCTATCAACGCTGCCGATGCTTGGGTGTCGGTACCGGTAGAAGCGGCCGGGACCCCAGAGCATAGCACAGGTTGTTCTGCCGAGGTTGAGGCCTCAAGAACATCCTGGAGTCCCGTTAATGTTTTGGAAGCCGAAGCCTCCCGCCAGGGCAGTTTTGCCGGTGAAAATTCCTCAAGGGCAACGCCAGGGGCATCTCGATACTTAGGAGATCTACCCTTTGAGGACTGGCTAGATTTATGTTTAGTTACCTGAGATCCATGTGAGGAAGATGAAGCCCTGGAGGACGTCGATGCAACAGACGCCACATCTGAGGGAAAAAGGGTGCTAAGTTTAGCAGCTCGATTCTGCCGGCCCCTTTTTGACATAATTTCAGAGGAGAGGCACTCTGAAATAGAGTGGTCAGGACCTAAACATTTGAGACACCAATCATGGCTGTTGGTGACAGAAATGGTACCGCCACATTTAGAACATTTCTTAAAACCTGAAGCAGGTTTTTCCATTTTTAAGGAAAAATTGGGCCTAGTGCCCAAAATGGCGCCTAGCACCAAGGAAAAAAAGTTTCTTAAGTAAAGCACTTCAGAAACTATAGTTTTTTGTTTATTTTTTTTTTTTAGAAGAAAGAAAGAAAGAACTGGCGGTACCGGTATAGCGTCGAGGGAAGGCAGATGCGACCACAAAAATGAAGATTAAAGACAAGCTTTTCTGTGGTGAAAGGGTATGCGACCTGTCAGCTCCGCGGAAAATGAAGAACTGGAGAGGGACAGTTGGAAAGGCGGGAAGGCAGCACGCAGGTGCTGTGGGATGCTCCCAAAGGCGTTCCTATTGGACGCTGAGGAGCGTTCCCGCATGGGCTCCGTCAGTACCGACGATACCCATATGTGAAGACTACATTCCTGCTTGTTCCTGGAGATAAATGAGTACAATTGGTTTTGCCAACGTGCTGGAATGATTTTGGGGTTTCTTAAAGAATAAATTAGTTTGGGTGTGCTGGAATGGGAGTTTTCCAAGTTATGATCAATGACATGTGGGGTCCCCACAAGGTCCCCCTACTTTTGCAGATCATGTTCAACCTATTTCTAAGCTTATTGGGGGGGGGGGAAGGGAGAGAGGTATTTTGAGGGAAGAACTATCCTCTATCAATTTGTTCTCATATGCATAAAATATCATTAAGATTAAGAGTTCAGTATGACACTTGTATAAATGTTTAGCTCGCTATCTTGATCTACTTTATTATTTGAAGTCTGTGCATAAATTAAAAATCAATTAAAAAAACCAAGCTGTTATGGACGAGGACCAAGAATAATGAAAACTGCAGAGGGACTGATATTAGAAGACTCCAAAATAAATTATTATACATAGATTAAGATATGGAAATTACACTTACCTGGTAATTGTTGTTACTTGAGGAACTCCAGTTTAGTCCTCCACCTCTGGGTTGTGCACCTCCTCCTGCAGCATGGAGACTGGACAAGTCAAAACTTGACACATCACTGGATATACACTGCTGGTCTTCTCCCACCATCCCCCAGTGAACTATTGACAAAGCAAACTCAAAGGAGCAACAAAATAAGTAGCATAAGTATTAATTACCACTCTAAACTTAATCTTTAACTTGTAAAATTAAAGTCGCTTAAGATACAGGGAAAAAAGCAACCACCTCCTTCTCGCCTCTGTGCTCTTCCCCCCAGATCAGATCTCTTGTCTTCACTATTGTGAAAATGAAACAGGGAGTGAATGTGGCTATTTTAAACATTAGAGCCATCATTCATTGGTTGATTCAAGTCATGTGAGTACTGACAATTGATCACAGATGCATCTAATTTTACTGTAATGTGAATTTGGTTTTTCTGTTCAAACTGGTTTGATTTATTTATAAGGGTGCCAGTAGTCATGTCCTGGCAATGTCCCAGGTTTTCTATTTCCTACTGCTTCCTTTTTTAATTGGTCTTGTTTCATTTGATTCTTTTGTGCCTCAAATATGTGCGCATATATAGTCCAAAGTCATTTCACTGGCCACTTTTTTTTTTTTTAAGGAGATATTGGATATTAAGGAGTTGAATTGTAAGGGTGCCGATAATATGGACCACAAATGTAAATACAGTCAAAAGCATCTGAAGAAAGGTCTGGCAAACTACTTCGTCACACCTTGCCAAGAAAACCCAGGAGCTGCTGGGTTGACAAAAGTCAGCACTGACTTGATGGCACACATTCCATATGAAATATCCGTACACAAATGCTAGAAGCCTAAAAAATAAGATGGAAGGTTAGAATCTACACAACTGAATGAGGAGGAAGATACAGTATAACAGGCATCTCTGAGACCTAGGAGGAGCAGCAGAACCAATGAGAACCAGGATAGCGTAGTTACTCACCTGTAACAGGTGTTCTCCGGGGACAGCAGGAATCAGTCCTCACATATGGGTGACGTCGGCGCCGACGGAGCCCTCATGCGGAGCAAATCCCCAGCTTTCAGAGAAAGCCTTTGGGAACTGCATCACGCATGCGCGGTCCCCCTCCTGCCCAAGGGTGCCATCTTGCTCAGTCAAATGACATAGCTAAAAAGATGGCAAAAGAACAAAATATAATAGGATTGCAACTCCAAGGGGAGGAGGGAGGGTCGTGAAGACTGATTCCTGCTGTCCCCAGAGAACACCTGTTACAGGTGAGTAACTACGCTTTCTCCGGGAACACGCAGGAACTCAGTCCTCACATATGGGACTCCCCAGCTGTAGGCTACCGAGAACCCACAGCTGAAAAATAGGCTCCCTCTACGAGAGCCACAAGCAGCCACAAAAGGAATCTAACTGAAAGTAGCACTCCAGCAGCCTGACACAGAAGGGTCGGAGGGCAGGAGTTGCCTAGACCTCGAATAGGTTATGGAGTACAGCCTGGCTGAAAGCACTGTCCTGTCGGGACTCCCTATCCAGGCAGTAATGGGTTGCAAAAGTCTGACCCGAAGATCAGGTGGCGGCCCGGCAGATGTCTGCCAGCAGAACAGAGCGGAAATGAGCCACTGATGTCACCATGGCCCTGATCCGGTGGGCCGTAACACGACCCTCCAACGGAAGCTCGGCTGCCCTGTATGCCCAGGCAATACAAGTCTGCCACCCAGGTGGATAGCATACACTTGGAAACAGCCATCCCCAGCTTACTTGGGTCATAGGATATGAAGAGCTGAGAAGCTCTTCGATGGCCCTGCGTACATTGAATATAGAAGGCTAATGCCCTTTTACAGTCCAGGTATGCAGAACTGTCTCTGCCTGACTGGCATGCGGCCTGGGAAAGAAGGTAGGCAGCAGCACCACCTCTTGATTGAGGTGGAAGGAAGAGACCACTTTCGGCTTAACTTGGGGTGTGTTGGACACAAGGGCCTGAAGCTCTCACTCGTCAGGCTGACGTGAGTGCCACCAAGAAAGCTACCTTCCAAGAAAGGTAGCTTAGATGGCAGGTTGCCATTGGCTCAAAAGGCGGCCAAGTAAGCTGCCCTAAAACCACATTCAAATCCCCCAAATCCGGAGGGCGAATCAGGGGCTTCAGCAGAAGTAGGCCTCTCAAGAACCTAGACACCAGAGGATGCGCAGTGAGAGGCTTTCCTTCCACCAGAAAGTGGTGTGCAGCCAGGGCACTGAGGTGCACTCTAACGGAGTTGGACTTAAGGCCCAAATCCAAAAGGTGGAGAAGATTCTGTAGTACCACTGCAACCTGGCAGGAAAAAGGATTCACTTTCTGCTTCTCGCACAAAACCCCAAACCTACGCCATTTGAAGGCATAGGTCAGTCTAGTTGATAGTCTCCTTGAGGCCAGCAAGACCTCTTCCACATTTTTTGAAAGGAAGAGTGGTGCGAGCACTACCCTTTTCAGCAGCCATGCCATCAGGTTGAGGGAGCTGAGACTGGGGTGCAGGAGACTGCCCCCCTTCTAGGACAGGAGGTTCGGAGAGGACCCCAGGGGAATGGGGGGCCTCTACTGCTAGCTGAAGTAGAAACGGAAACCAGGGTTGCCTCAGCCACCTGGGGGCTATCAGGATGACCGAGGCCCTGTCCTGGAGAATCTTGAATAAAGTCTTGGCTACCGAGGCGTTGGGGGAAGCGCATACAGGAGACCCACAGACCATATGAGAAATGCGTTGGCAGCCACCCTGTACGGGTGTGGCTGCCTGGAGCAGAACCGGGACAACTGGTGATTTTGCGGACTTGCAAACAAGTCCATTACTGGCCATCACCACATCTGAAAAAGCCAATGGACTACTTCCCTATCCAGCTGCCACTCGTGGGGGCTGCAGAATCCTGCTTAGTCTGTCGGCTAAGTAGTTGCCCTGGCTTGGCATGTAAACTGCCCTCAGAAGCATGCCATGTCGGACTGCAAAGGAGCACAGATCCAGGGTTTCCTGACACAGTAGGTGGGACCCCGTGCTCCCCTGTTTGTTTACATAGAACATGGCTACTTGGTTGTCTGTCTGTACCAAGACAGGCTGATGAGCCAAAGTCTGACAGAAAACTCGAAGAGCCAGGCGGATGGCATGAAGTGCCAAGAAATTGATTTGTTGTGTGCTTTCGTCTGGAGACCACACACCCTGAGGTACAAAGCCCCTGGGCAATGGACTCCCCCAGCCCAGCAAGGATGCATCGGTAGTCAGGATCCTTATGTGTCGAGGAGCTTGGAAGGGCATCCCCGCCTCCAAGTGTAATGGTTGAAGCCACCAGTCCAAGGACTGTACCAGTCTTCTGGATACTTTGACTCTGTCTCTGTCACTGGTCTCTGAGGCACCACCGAGCTGTGCGCATGTGGAGGCGGGCATCCGGTGTTACATGGACAGTGGAGGTCATGTGCCCAAGGAGGCACAGAAAGTGTCTTGCTGATACCTGGGATCTGCGACTCACTTGGCGTGCCAGGGTCAGAAGCTTTTTTGCCCTGTCTGCTGGCAGGTAGGCCCCTTGCTTGAAGGGTATCTAGTCTGGCCCCTATGAACTCTATTTGTTGAGTGGGCACTAGGCTGGACTTGGGGTAATTGATTACAAACCCCAGATGCTGGAGCACCTGGATGGTGCGAGACGTGGCCCTGTTGGACCTCCATGGCTGAAGTGGCTCTGATGAGCCAGTCGTCTAGGTAGGGGAAGACAAAATCTCCTTGGAGTCTGAGGAAGGCGGCCACCACTGCCAGGCATTTGGCAAATACCCTGAGGGCGGAGGCCAGGCCAAAGGGAAGTACTCTGTACTGGTAGTGATTGCCTCCCACCACAAAGCGTAGATATTGCCTGTGGTCTGGGTGTATCAGAATGTGTATATACGCATCCTTTATGTCTAAGGAACATAGCCAGTCTCCCTGGCAGAGGTAAGGCAGCAATATTCCAAGTGAGATCATCTTGAACTTCTCCCTCAGCAGGACTTTGTTTAAGTTGCGCAGGTCAAGGATGGGTCTGAGGCCTCCTGTCTTTTTTGGTAGCAGAAAGTACCTGGAGTAGAAGCCCTTGCCCTGTAGGTGGTGGGGCACCGGTTCTACCGCCTGATCCTCGAGAAGACCTGCTAACTCCTTCAGAAGGTGGTCCTGGTGAAGGGGAGACCTGAGGGGCTCTCCTGGAAAATAAGGAGGAGGAGGAACCTGGGTCAAATGAAGGAGATAGCCCTTATGGACTATCTGTAGGACCCAGGCATTGGTGGTGATGGCTGTCCATCTGTGGGCATACAGGGCAAGCCTTCCTCCTGTGTATTGCCTGTCTCCTGTGGTGAGAGGGGCTATGCTTTGAGTGTCAAAAGCCGCTCCCAGGCTTGTATGGAGCCGGTGCCTGGGGTTTGGGGACTTTATGCTTACGTGGGCCATGCCCGTCGCTTGGCCTGCTGCCCCTGTTGGGGAGCTGGGGAGGCCTGAAATGGGGGGTAGCTTCAGTAAGCAGCACCCTTCCTTAGGCAAAAGGACTTCTTACCCAAGCCCTTCTTCTTAGAAGGGGCAGAGGTCTTCGAGAGCTTTGTCCTGGTCATGTACTCGGACTCTATCTCAGCAGCCTTGTGGGTCATGGGTTTGCCAAAGAGGTTCTCTCCCTGTCATGGGACATTGACCAACTTGTCCTGAACCCATTGCTCAAGGTCTGATGACTGTAGCCATGCTTGGTGGCATGCACCGATGCCCGCTGTAGCTACCCAGGCCGCCGACTCAAAGCCGTCATAGGCTGCTCGAGTCATGAACTTCAAGCACTCACGGACACCGGTGGACAGGCTCTTGAAGCGCTGCAAAGGTCCCTTGGAGAGACCAGCCGAGAACACGGTGAGTTCCTTCGCCAGGTCCCTCAGGTACATGCCCATGTATAGCTGGAAGGCCTGGATCCGACATGTCAGCATAGAACCCTGGAAGCACTTCTTGCCGAGGGCATCCAAGTTGCGGGCCTCCCTGCCAGGAGGCACCGAGAAGTGCATCGTCTGGCTCTTCAACCTGCCCATGGCTGATTCCACAACCATGGAGTTGTGCGCCAATTGTACTTTTTGAAACCCAGGGCTCTTACGGACTTGATACATCGAGTCGATCCGTCTGCTGATCACTGGCGCCGATGCCGGTGTCTCCCACATGCGGAGCATCAGTCATTCCAGACGACATTCTGCTATACATGCCATTCTCCATCAACCACCCTGATTTTACACCACTGGTGAGATGCTTCGAAGCAGTAGAGGATTGGCTCCTCACACAGAACTTACGAATCAACCACAGTAAGACCGATGTTATGTTTATCACGAAGAACCAAAACTTCACACCCCCTGCTACATTAAAGATAAAGGACAAGGAACTGACAGTAAAACCTACTATACGATACTTAGGCATCACCCTTGACCAGCGTCTCAATATGAAAACTCACATAAAAAATACAACAAAACTAATATATCACAAGATACGTACACTACGCCACTTACGACCTCTACTGGAACCCACAGATTTCAGAACCATCTACCAAGCCTTGGTGATGCCACACCTCGATTTCGCAAATGCAATTCTATACGGTCTCCCACAATCAACTTTGAATCCTCTCCAATTGGCAATGAATACTGCTGCCAGAGTACCTGAAGGAATATCAAAAGCAGACCACAACTCCAATCCTAAAAAGGCTCCATTGGCTACCGACCAATGCCAGAATCCAACATAAGATCATAATCACCACTTTCAAAGCCTTAAACAATCAAACACCCTCAACCATCACTGACCTATTACACACCCAGACCCCCAATAGAACCAGAAGATCAGCAGCAATAAATACCTTAATTGTCCCGAAAGAAACAGTCAGATGCACTAAGGAAACATCCAAAAGAGCCTTTAGCATTCATGCCCCAGTAGCATGGAATGCCCTCCCACCAGAATTGAGCGCCATAACCAGCCTAACACAATTCAGGAAAAAACTCAAGCACTACCTATTCTCAAGCTACTTTCCAGTATAGAATTTCCTAAGAGAAATAGTCACACCATGTACAGATCCAGAGAATTTTGACTGTGAATAACTGTAAATAGTTTACCCTGTTTCTTCCAAGTTCTTAAACCCCTGTTACTTGTAAAATGCACTACAGTTACCCTGTATGTATATGCTCTGTTCCATGTAAACCGCGCTGATGTTAATAGTGCGGTATATAAAAAATGTTAAATAAGTAAATAAATAAATCGGAGGCATGGGTACAGTAAGGGCCTCCTGAGGGGGAGAGTCATACTGGAGGATCTCGAGCTCTTCGGCTCCAGGATCCTCCTCGGACTCTGCAGGGAATGCCAAAGCCTTTGACATGTCCCTCACAAAGTCCAAGAACCTAGTGTACTCCGGGGGGGCGACCTTCTCCGAGGCTCGGACACCGGGGAATCGGATGGGACGTCCCTGTGCTGGCAGGTGTCCGGGGACTTTGTCTCTTCCATCTCCCATCCCGATGTCTCCGAGGAGGAATCGAGGGGCCCCGGCCCCGACCGCTGCCCCGAGTGAGAGGTCAAGGGAGACCTCGGCCGAGGATTGACTTGAGTACGCATGGTCTCGAGGATCGGCTCGGCCTCCGGGATTGACTTGGACGTCGGTGGCCCGGTGGTTGGGGCAGAAGGACGTGTGAGACTGGCAATCAGCACCTGCTGCCGCTCCATGAAGGCAGACATACTGTGCTCCAGGGCCACCATTCTGAGACAGAGCTCAGAAGGCTCCGTAGCCACCGGGTTGGGTCCCAATGCCAGTTCCCCGGGGGGGGGGGGAGGGGAGTCCTCGACAAGGACCTTTACCTGACTCGGCTGCTCCGTATCCCGTCGAGAAAGCTTTGCTGGACGCTCCATCTCCGCGGATCTGGGCGGGACCTGGGCGTTCAAAGCCATCCAACGACACCGCCTTCGAGGATTTTTTTTTCTTTCTTTGATGTTCCCGCGAGGGAGACCACCTCTCCGAGGAACCTCTATGGCGCTCGGATTCGGAGTGTTCCCTCCAAGATGTAGAGGCCTCAGACGAGGTCCGGGCCTGCGAAAGGACGGACTCAGCAAAAATCCTATCATGCTGCTGCTGGCGGCTTCTCAGGGCCTTCGGGGACATCTTCCGACACGGACCACAGACCTTCGGATTGTGGTCAGGCCCGAGGCACCGGAGACAGCAGTCATGTGTATCGGTGAGGGACATTAGTTTTGTACACCGATCACATTTTTTAAACCCGCTAGCAGCCATGGGGGGGGGGGGGGGGGGAGGGCCCCTGCAAGGTCGAAGACCCGGGCTGCCAGTGAAAAAAGAAAGCGCGCAAACGCTAGTCACTAAGGACAAAAAACGAAAAATCAAGCCGGACTCGATACCGCTGTACTGAGCCAAAGGTGGGAAGGGAAACCGGTGTCGATCCGGAAGGAAAGAAACAAATTTGAACTATTTTTAAACACTTTTTTCACAATGACTATTGGACAGCGGCCGAAGGGCTCTGCGGAAAAAAGGAGACTGAGCAAGATGGCACTGTGCATGCGTGATGCAATTCCAAAAGGCTTTCTCTGAAAGCTGGGGGATTTGCTCCGCATGAGGGCTCCATCTGCGCCGATGTCACCCATATGTGAGGACTGACTTCCTGCTTGTTCCTGGAGAAATAAATTTTATCAGTTTCCTTAAGCAGAGTACTGGCCAGGGTTTTTTTGGGTGAAGGGTAAGCAATGGTGCATAGCAACTAACTGTATTGATTTGGTGAAGGTTCCTTTCATTCTTCTATTGGTTCTTAATTATGTATGTTTTTAGTATCATGTAAAACCATCTTTAATGATTCATCCAAAAATAGAGTCTACAGAGTTTTAAAAATAAATATACATACTATCTGCTTGGCCAGAATAAATAGATAAAAAGTTAAATTAAGGAAGCTAACAATTTTGGCAAAATAATAAATTATTTTAATTACCCCAATACCGACTAGGTAAATGTCATGTCGCCATAAGCTGGGGAGGTAGTTTCTAGATGAAATGACTGCTTCATGGAGCAGCTAGTTCAGGAATTGACAAGAGGAAGCTATTTTAAATCCAGTCCTTAGTGGGACACAGGATTTGGTGTGAGAGGTAACAGTATTAGGCCACTTGGCAACTGTGATCATGTCAAGTTTGACTTAATTGGAGGGAGGAAATTAAGGAAATTATTGCACTAGCAATTAAAATTTCAATGGAAGATAATGGAAAAATGAGGCAAATGGTTAGAAAAAAATTTGAATGAGTAGCTACAAAACCTGAGTTTACATCAGGTGTGGATATTGTTTAAAAGCACCATGTTGGAAGGCCAGGCCAGATGTATTCAAAGCATTGAAAAAGTGGAAGGATATATACTGTAAAAAGTTTCAAAGTTATAATATATTCACCACACCCCCACACCTGAAGTTCCCTGTAACAAGTTGACGTTTTCTGTAAACCACTTTGACAACTTGAAAAGCAGTATAAAAGAAAGTAGCCTAATGGTTAGAGCACTAGCTAGGGAATTAAAAGACCAGGGTTCAATTCCCACTAGCACTCCTTGCGGCTTTGGGCAAGTCGCTTAACCCTCCATTGCCTCAGAAAAACCCAAGTTATCAATGTCCCTGTTTCATGTACATTACTAAATTTAAGTTGCAATTTAAACCGCTTTGACTGAAATGATAAAGTGGTATTTTAAAAAAGCTGTTAAATACATATCTAAATGCTCAATAGCAGTAGCAGTATGAGTGTTATTTTCTTTGTTATGAGTTGAAAATTCAATAAAGAGACTGGAACAAAAACGACAGAAAGGCAAGCCAAACAGTGGCTGGCATGGTTAAAAGGTGAGATTAAGAGAGACTAAGATAACCAAAAGAACATTTTTCAAAAAACAAAAAATGGATCCAAATGAAAAAATATGAAAGTGTATAAGCACTGCAAATTTACATGCAAAGCATTAATAAGAAAGGCAAAACATTTTGAAAGCAGCTTTCCATAGAGGTAAAAATTCACAATACAAACTTTCAGGCATATATGAAGAAACCTGTAAAGCAGTCAATTAGATTGTGAGATTTTACTTACTCGATAATCTCATTTCCTGGAGTCCTGCTAGACCAGACCAGACAAGTGATTTCTGTTCCCCTACCAGTAGATGGAGAAAGAGAAGAACTAGCAACTTTCAGTGACATCATCACTGCTACCAAATGCTGATGCAGCTAGGGGCACACATCAGTAATCATACCCAAGCATATGGTCAAGAACCTCTAACTGTATGTAACCTCATTAAGGATAATGAGAAAGGAACAGAGAGAACTGTATCCATGTCCAGAACCTCTTCCAAGAAAGACATAGGTGGTCATAAGCCACAGCAGGCAAAAAAGGAATTGTCGTTAGCTCGAACTCTATCCGAGAAGATATGGAAATCACACAAATTCAATACAGATAAAGAGTAAGAACATAGAGAACTACGTATGTGCATGGCCAAAAACAGTAAGACAGAACCTCTTCCAAGGTGGTCATCGAAGGCTAATCAGCCATACCAGGCCATATGGATCTGGCATTAGAACGCTTTTCAAGGTGGCTATGAAAGTCCACAGACAGAATCTCTTCCCAGAAGGATATAGAATGCCAGCAGACAAAAGCCCTTCAAGACAGTCATTAGCCATGCAAAACCTCTCTCAGAAACAGCATAAATCATACAAGGTTCAAGGTCCAGCAGTAGCTACAGAGCCTTTCAAGATTGTCAAAAGACATATATTTATTATTTTATTTATTTATTACATGCACTTACATACCGCGCTATTTTCCATCAGTGCGGTTTACATAGAACCAATTAAATACACATCTCAAAACAGTCTATTTGTGTTTACAATTAACAGGCGACAGAACTTGGAATAGACAACAAGGGGTAACTATTTACAACTGTACAGAAAGAGCTGGCTGAATGTCTGTTTGACGTGGTTGGTTTACTGATGAGGCATCTGAGGTGCTGTCATCCGGGTAGTGCACGAGGAAAAGGTGATATTTCAGAGCTTTATGGCCAATAGCAGAAACAGTCAAGCACCAGGGCAAGTTCTGGACTGGTCTGGCAGGACTCAAGGAAAGGAGTTTATCGGATAAGTAAAATATAACCTTCTAGATAGTCTTGTTAGACCAGTCAAGACAAGTGGTATGTTTTCAAGCTACTATTTCAAGGGGTTGGATGTGTGGGGGGGGGGGGGAGGGACAAACAACAAAACCCCCCACACACAACTGTTTACAAATTTTCTGCAAAGGCAGACCACATCACAGCGTCACAGATGTCAATAGAAAGAGTAGTTACTCACCTGTAACAGGTGTTCTCCAGGAGCAGCAGGAATCAGTCCTCACTTATGAGTGACATAGACGTCGATGGAGCCCCCATGCGGAGCAATTCCCCAGCTTTCTAAGAAAGCCTTTGGGAATACTGCGCGCATGCATGGTCCCCTTCCCGCCTAAAGGTGCCATCTTGCTCAATCCAATGACATAGCTAAAAAACAGCACACAAAAATGTAAAAATAAACTATGTACAACTGCAACTCCCAGGGGAGGAGGGAGGGTTGTGAGGACTGATTCCTGCTGCTCCTGGAGAACACCTGTTACAAGTGAGTAATTACTCTTCCTCCAGGACCAAGCAGGAAGTCAGTCCTCACTTATGGGACTCCCCAGCTCCAGGCTACCGGGGACCTAGAGCTGAAAAATGAGCTCCCTCTAGCCTCAGAGAAAGGATTTCACTGAAACATACCTCTACTGGTAGCCCAACCAGAGGGCTGGAGGGTAGGAGTTGCCTAAACCTCAAAGGGATTCCAGAGCACTGTCTGACCAAAAGCACTGTCCCTACGGGACTCCCTCTCCAGGTAGTAATGGGCCACAAAAGTCTGGCTTGAGGACCAAGTTGCAGCCCTGCAGATGTCTGCCAATGGTACAGAGCGGAGATGAGCTACTGAGGCAGCCATTGCCCTGACACTGTGGGCAGTGACCCGACCCTGCAAAGGAAGGTCAGCTGCCCTGTAAGCCCAGGTGATACAGTCAGCCACCCAGATGGACAATGTACGCTTGGAGACAGGTACCCCAAAGTTATTAGGGTCAAAAGATACGAAGAGCTAAGTAGCCCTCCTATGACCCTGCGTACGTTCGAGGTAGAAGGATAAGGCCCTCCTACAGTCCAGGGTATGCAGGACTGTCTCAGCCCGGCTGGCATGGGGCCTAGGGAAGAATGTTGGAAGAACCACCTCCTGGTTGAGATGGAAAGAGGAGACAACCTTTGGGAGGAACTTAGGATGAGCCCTAAGGACTACCCTGTTCCTATAGAAACGAGTGTATGGCCTGTTCAGAGACCAGGGCTTGAAGTTCACTCACTCGCCTGGCCGAGGACAGGGCCACTAGGAATAGAGTCTTCCAAGAAAGGAAGCGGAGAGGACATGTAGCCATCGGCTCAAAAGGTGGGCGAGTCAATTGCTGCAAGACCACATTCAAGTCCCACTCAGGGGCTGGTGGACGGAGAGGAGGCTTGAGCAATAGTAAGCCTCTGAGAAATCTGGACACCAAGGAGTGAACCGACAAAGAGTGCCCCTCCACCAGTGAGTGGTGAGCTGCCAGAGCAGAGAGGTGGACCCGAACGGAATTGGACTTAAGGCCCTGATTGGACAAGTGCAGTAGGTACTGGAGCACTATTGGCACAATGCAGGTGAAAGGATCTTCCTGGCGCTGTTGACACCACAAGGAGATCCTCCTCCACTTCAGGGCATAGGTTTTTCTGGTGGATTGCTTTCTAGAGGCCAAGACCACCTCTTCCACTTCCTGAGGCAGGCCCCAGGGAGCTAAGACTACCCTTGCAGCCTCCAGGCCATCAAACAGAGATTTGAGATTGGGGTGCAGAAGGGAACCCTGATCCTGAGAGAGATGATCGGGTTGGAACCCTAGAGGCAGTGGTGTTTCCACTGCTAGTTGGAGCAGAAGCGGGAACCAGGGCTGCCTCGGCCACCTGGGAGCTACCAGGAGGACCAAGGCCTTGTCCCTTAGAATCTTGAACAAGGTTCGGGCCACCAGAGGCGTGGGAGGAAACGCATACAGTAGGCCCTGGAACCAGGAAATCAGGAAGGCATCCGCTGCTAACCTCAGGGGATGCGGTTGCCTGGAACAGAACCTGGGTAGCTGCCGGTTCAGGGGACTGGCAAAGAGATCTATGTATGGAAGTCCCCATTTCAGGAAAATCTTTTGAACCACTAACGGGTGCAGTTGCCACTCATGGGGCTGCAGGATTCTGCTTAACCTGTCTGCCAGGGAGTTCTCCTGGCCAGGGAGATAAACAGCTCTCAGAAACATTTTGTGCCTGAGCGCAAAGGAACAAAGGGCCTGTGCTTCCAGACACAGGGGCTTGGACCCAGTGTTTGTTCACATAGAACATGGCCACTTGATTGTCCGTCTGAACTAGAACAGACTGGTGAGTCAAAGTGTGAGAAAAAGCCTTGAGGGCTAACCAAATAGCCCGAAGTTCTAGAAGGTTGATCTGTTGCGTGGCTTCCCATGGAGACCATAGGCCCCGAGTGCAGCTCTCCTGACAGTGTGCACCCCAGCCCTGCAAGGAGGCATCTGTCGTCAACACCACTGTGGGGACAGGCACCTGAAAAGGCACCCCCTGTAGTAAGTTGGGGGGGTGTAGCCACCTCTGAAGAGACGTCAGGAATGGTTTTGACACCCTGTCTGCTAGGCTCCCTGTGGCTTGCTTCCACCGAGTTCTGAGGCACCACTGTGCAGACCTCATGTGGAGGCGGGCATTGGGGGTCACATGTACAGTCGATGCCATGTGTCCTAGGAGCTGCAGACAGAGCCTGGCAGAAACCGTTGGCATGGTGAGAAACCGGGATGCCAACTCCATTAGTCTTTCAGCTCTGCCCTCTGGCAAGTAAGCCCTTGCTTGCAGAGAGTCCAGTCGCGCCCCTATGAACTCTAGGTTCTGGGAGGGGAGCAAAGTGGACTTTGCGAAGTTTATGACAAAGCCTAGGACTTGAAGGAGTGATACAGTTCGGAAGGTGGCCTGCCTGGCCTCCTGTTAAGTCTGACCCCTGATGAGCCAGTCGTCCAGATAGGGGAAGACAAAAACACCTTGAGTCCTCAAGTAGGCCGCCACTACAGCAAGGCACTTTGTAAAGACTCTTGGGGCGGACGTTAGGCCAAAAGGCAGTACTCTGTACTGGTAATGGTTTCCTCCCACCATGAACCTGAGGTACTTTCTGTGGTCTGGATGAATGAGGATGTGGGTGTACGCATCCTTTAAATCTAAGGAGCATAGCCAATCTCCCTGCTGGAGGTAGGGCAGAAGTGTTCCAAGAGTAAGCATCTTGAACTTTTCTTTCTCCAAGAACTTGTTGAGGTTCCTGAGGTCTAGAATAGGCCTTAGGCCCCCGCTCTCTTTGGCACTAGAAAGTACCTGGAGTAGAAACCGTGCCCCTGTAGGCGAGGAGGTACAGGCTCCACCGCCTTGTCCAGAAGCAGACTTTGAAGTTCTTGAAGTAGGAGGTCTGCATACAGGAGAGGCCTTAGAGGCTCTCCTGGGAAGTAGGCAGGGGGTAACTGCTGGAAATGAAGCATATAGCCCTTGTGGACTATGCTTAATACCCAAGCATCCCCTGTAATGGGTGGCCACCTCTGGGTAAACAGGGTTAGACGACTTCCTGTGCAGGAATGGGGTAGCAGAGATGGAAAGGCTATGCTGTGGGAGTCAAAAACCCCCTCCCTGCTGGGTAGGAGCAGGAGCAGGAGCCGGAGGCTTGGGGGTCTTCTGTCTACGGGGCCCATGTCCCTGCCCCTTGGCCTGCTGCCCCTGCTGGGGAGCTGGGGAGGCCTGGTACTGAGGGAAAGGTTTGTAGGCAGCTGCCTTTCTCGGGTAAAAGGGCTTTTTACCCGAGCCCTTCTTTTTGTGAGAAGAGGCAGAAGTCTTTCTGGACAGCCTTGTCCTGGTCAGGTGCTCGGTTTCGAGCTCAGCCGCCTTATCGGCCATGGGTATGCCAAAAAGGTTTTCACCTTGGCAAGGGACATCGACCAACTTGTCCTGAACCCAGGGCTCGAGGTCCGATGACTGCAGCCATGCCTGGCGTCAGGCTCCGATGCCGGCTGCCGCCACACGAGCCGAAGCCTCAAAGCCATCGTAGGCCGCTTGGGACATGAACTTGGAACAGTCCCGTATTCCTGAGGACAAAGTCTGGAACCTCTGCAAAGGTTCCCTGGAGAGGCCAGCAAAGAACCCGGCAATCTCTTTCGCCAGGTCTCGTAAGTACATGCCCATGTACAGCTGGTAGGACTGGACACGGCAAGCAAGCATCGAGCCCTGGAAGCACTTTCTGCCGAAAGCATCCAGGTCCCGGGCCTCCCTGCCGGGAGGCACCGCAGAGTGCAACTTCTGACTTTTCAGACGATGCATGGCCGATTCCACCACCATGGAATGGTGCAGCAGCTGCGCCTTCTGGAATCCAGGGCTCTTAAGGAGTCGATAGATGGAATCGACCCGCTTGCTCAAGACTGGCGCAGAGGCCGGTGCCTCCAACATCCGGAAGAGGAGCCATTCCAGCATCGGAGGAACCGGCACAGTAAAGGCCTCCTTCGGAGTAGAGTCATACTAGAGGGCCTCGAGCTCCTCGGCTCAAGGCTCCTCCTCAGGGTCCGCAGGAATCGCCAATGCCTTGGCCATGTCCCGAACGAACTCCGAGAACCGGGTGTCCTCGGGGGGGGGGGGGGGGAGAGACCTACTCCGGGGCTTGGACTGCGGTGAGTCCGAAGGGACGCACCAAGTCCGGAAGGTATCGGGGGACTCCTCGTCCTCCGTTTCCCACTCTGACTCATCCGAAGAGGAGTCGAGGGGCTCCGACCGCGCGGGTCGAGGTGGCACCCGTCCCGACACCGAAGGCACCGGCATCGACGCCCTCGGTTCTGAGCGGGAGGTCAAGGGTGACTGCGACCGAGGACGACTTCGAACCTTCATGGTCTCGAGTATCGGCTCGGTCTCCGGGGTCGACTTCGGCGTCCCGGTGGTCGGGGCAGATACACCAGCGAGGCTGGCCATCAGTACCCGCTGCTGATCCATGAAGGCAGACAGTCTGCACTCCAAGGCTGTCAGCCTGAGTCCAAGCTCAGGAGACTCAGCAGCCACCGACTCGGGCCCCGGCGGCGCCGGGCCTGACGTCGGCTCCCTCGGAGGAGAGTCCACGAGGACTACAGGACTTACGTGTCCGACGGTCTCCGGCTCCACACGAGGCATCTTGGACAGCTTCTTCTGTTCCAAGGGCCCGGGACGGCAGTCGGGTGTCTTAGACCTGGCCCTCGAGGAACCAGCGACCTCTTCCATTGCCGCCCTCACGAGCCGTTTCTTCCTCTTTCGTTCCCGATCAGGGGACCCCCTGTCCGAAAAACCCCGGCGATGCTCGCGATCAGACTCCCAAGACGTCGAGGCCTAAGATGAGGTCCGGGCCCGGCCGGAGGCAGAATCTGAGAAAATCCTTTCTTTCTGGTGCTGACGGCTTCAAAGTGCCTTGGTGGACATTTTGCCACACGAGCCACATATTTTTGGATCATGATCTGGGCCGAGGCACCGAAGGCAGCAGTCATGTGTGTCGGTGAGAGGCATTAGTTTCTTGCACCGATCACACTTCTTGAAACCACTGAAAGCCATCGGGGAAAAAAAGGGCCCCCGCGAGGTCAAAGGACCGGCTATCCAGGGAAAACAGAAAAAAGGCGCGAACGCCAGCCACGAAGGGCAAAAACCGAAAATAGAATAATGGGCTCGATACCGGTGTACCGAACCCGGCAGGAAGGGGAACCGGTGTCGAACCGGAGAAAAAGACTAAGTAATCGCTGAAAAAAGTCAACTTTTCCGGGTGACACGGACGAATGTCCGATGGGCTCCACGGAAAAAGAGAGACTGAGCAAGATGGCACCTTTAGGCGGGAAGGGGACCGTGCATGCGCGCAGTATTCCCAAAGGCTTTCTTAGAAAGCTGGGGAATTGCTCCGCATGGGGGCTCCATCGACGTCTATGTCACCCATAAGTGAGGATTGACTTCCTGCTTGGTCCTGGAGAAACAGAAACATGACTGCTGAAAAAAAACCACCACATGGCCTACCTAGTCTGCCCTTCCATATCAACCACTACAACAGTCCCCTTTTTCCCTTTAGAGAGCCTCTGTGTTATCCCATGCTTTTCTGAATTTAGATACTGTTCTCTACCACCTCCACTGGGAGATTATTCCTCGCATCTACCCGCCTTTCCTTAAAGAAATATTTCTGCATATTACTCCTGGGTCTATCCCCATTTCACCCTTATCCTACGTCCCCTAACAGAGCTTGCTTTCAATCGAAAGAGGCTCTCTTCCTGTGTATTTATGCCACGGAGGTATTTAAACATCTCAATCATATTACCTCTGCCCTACCTTTCCTCTGAAGTATACATATTGAGGTCCTTAAGTCTGTCCTCATATGCTTTATAACAAAGACCACTAACCATTTTAGCAACCACCCTCTGCACAGAATCCAACCTGCTAATATCCCTTTCAAGATGCAGTCTCCAGATTTGCACACAATACTCCAAATAAGGTCACACCAAAGACCTATTCAGAGACACTATTACCTCCTTTCTTCTGCTGGCCATTCCTCTCCCTATGCATCCAAACATCCTTCTAGCTTTCATCGTCACCTTTTCTACCTGTCCAGCTACTTTGAGATCGTTGGACACAATCATGCCTAGGTCCCGTTCTTTTGTGGACAGAAGTACGTCACCCCCTATTACTGTACTGCTCCCTTAGATTGCTGCAACCCAAATGCATGACCTTGCATTTTTTAACATTAAATCTCAGCTGCCAAATTCTAGACCATTCTTCAAGCTTAGCTAGATCTCTCCTCATACTGTCTACATCTTCCTGGGTGTCTACTGAGTTGCAAAGAAGCAAACCTTACCCAACAGCCCTTCCGCAATATCACTAACAAAGATGTTAAAAAGAATCGGACCAAGGACAGATCCCTGTGGCACTCCACTGGTAATCACCTCGTCCTCAGAGTGAACTCCATTTATTTGTACCCTCTGTTGCCTCCCACTCAACCAATTTCTAACCCAAGTATTAACTTTAGGGTCTATCCCTAGGGTGCTCAGTTTATAAGACGCCTGTGTAGAATGGTGTCAAATGCTTTACTGAAATCTAAATACAACACAGCTAGGGCTCTCCCTTGGTCCAACTCCCTGGTCACCCAGTCAAAAAAATCAATCATATTTGTCTGACAAGACATGCCTCTGGTGAATCCATGCTGCCTCGGATCTGGTAATCCATTGGACTCCTGAAACCTCATTATTTTCTCTTTCAGCAGCGTTTCCAAAACTTTACTCACCACTGAGGTTAAACTAACCTGCCTGTAGTTTTCAACCACATCCTTACTTCCACTTTTGTGTAAAGGCACATGTGCTTCTCTCCAGTCCTCTGGCACCACCCCTCGACTCCAAAGAGGCATTGAAAAGGTCAGTCAGTGATGCGGCTAGAACATCCCCAAGTTCCTTCCGTATTCTCAGATGTATCCCATCTGGTCTCATCACTTTGTCCACTTTTAGTTTAGCTAGTTCCTCACAGTCTTCTGAAAATCGTTTTGAGATGCCCCTCACTTTTGGTCCTGTTTGTGAGTGTTGTCCGAGGTCCTGCTCCCGGGGCCCTTCGTCTGTGAACACAGAACAGAAATGTTTGTTAAGCAATTATGCTTTATCCTCATCAGCTTCTACATATTTCTCCCCTTCACCCATGATTCTGACAATACCACTTTTGCCCTTCCTCTTCTCACTAACATATCTGAAAAATGTCTTAGCCAATGCAATAAAATGGGGAGATATTTCCTCCTCTTTTTTTATCTTTGCTTTCTTGACTACTTTGCCAGTCTATGTTTTTCCAAATATAGATGCTCGTCTTCCTCTCTGTTATCTCTGCATTTCAGGAAGGCCTCCCTCTTTCTTCACATTTTCAGCCTCCCTCTTTTTCTTCACATTTTCAGCCTCCTCTTTTGAGAACCATAGCGGCCTCCTTTTCCTTTTACCTTCATTTCCAATCTAACAAAAAGCCTTTAAAATATGCCCTTTCAGTTTTGCCCACTGTTCTTCTACATTCCCCAGCTGTTCCCAACCCGCTAACTACTCCTTGAGGTACTGGCCCCATCTTGGCACAGTTAGTTGTCCTAAAGTTTAAGGCCCACACTTTTGAAAGCATTTTATCAGCCCTAGTCCTAATACTGAACCACATCATCTGGTGATCACTGGATGTGAGATGACCTCCCACTATAACATCAGAAACACTTTCACCATTGGTAAAAGCATCAAGTGCAGTATGGCCCCTTCTCATGTGGGTTCTGTTACCAGTTGCCTGAATGGTTCTTCCTGTAAAGAATCCAGGATTTCCATGCTTCTAGATGACACCCTCAGCAGGGATGCGCCAATCAACATCTGGCATATTGAAATCCCCTATCAGCAGCACTTCCCCTTTCATGGCAAGGTCTTCTATTAAATCTGTCCACGTCTTCTCCCTGTGATGGAGGTCTGTATATCACACCAATACAAACAGATTTCTCGTTCCCTCTTTCTAGTTTAACCCACACTGCCTCCTCTCTCTCATTTAAGCCCTGTATTTTTAATATTATTTTTTACATATAGTGCCACTCCTCCTCCCCTTCTTCCTACCCTATGCTTTCTGAATAAAGTATAGCCTTGTATAGTTACAACCGTGTCATGGTTGTCCGTGATCCATGTCTCTGTTACTGCCACTAAATCCAAGTCAGCCTCTCCCATTAAAGCCTCAACATCTGGGATCTTATTTACCATGCTACGGAGCATTTATAGACACTGCTTTCCAGATGTTGCCCCTTTTATCTATTTCTATAAAGGTATTTATGTTTCACTTACTTGGAGGCTTTCTTCCCCATCCTCAATGAATCTAGTTTAAAGTCCTCTTCATCCGTAGGTTAGCCAGTCTGCTACAGAAGACATGTTGACCCTTCTTGGACATCATCTCTGCTCTGCAGCCCTTGGATCATCATCCCATGGTCCAGGAAAACAAAATACTCTTGATGACACATCCAAGCAGCCATGCATTTATCTCCAGTATGTAAGCTTCTCTGCCTTGACCTTTACCCTCAACAGGGAGAATTGAAGAGACCACCACCTGTGCCCCATCTGCTTCACACTCTATCCCAGAGCCATGAAGTCACTTTTGATAAGCTCAGAGGGATATCTGGCAGTATCATTTGTGCAGAACCCAGTCCAAAAACATGGTAAAGGAGACAGAGATATTTTATTGTACCAAATTACTAGGATAACTCGCCAAAGGGACCCGGACACAGGCCATGTTTTGATTAAAACTTCATCAGGGGCAATCTGGCGTGCTACAATCATAAATAAACAAAAGTATCAATATAAAATATGCTAAAAATTCATAAAGTGATTGACAATAAATAAATGCTAAACACAAATCAAAATTATAATAATTAAAATAATTAAGAACAGGAACATAAAAGCCACATGAACAAATTTTAAAATATCTAAAAACTCAAAAATAATGTTCAATCATATAATATTAACTAAAATCATAAATAAAATCTTAAAAACAATAAAAAAACAATCTTATAAGGGTGTGCCATTAACCAAGTATTGAAATTCTGTATTGGTAAAGGCCTGGCAATCTACTTCAGTCACACTGCCAAGAAAATCCAGAAGCTTCTGGGTCACCAGGAGTCAGGACTGACTCGAAGGCACACATACACCTCTGTAAATAATTTAGCCCAAATGTAATGGTCTTGTTAGCTAAAAGAGAGATGAGAAGACATGAGTAACAGAAGCAGGAGTGAACCATGTAGAGCTTAAAACTAAAAGTTGAAAACTAGCTCTAAGAATTAAATTATTAACATGCATCCTTACATTGAATCAAAACTATGTAAAATGAAGGATCATCCAGGGACATGATCTTCCAGAGACTCATTGGATTATGTCACTGCAGCATGTTGGTCACTATCAAGGGTAGGAGTGAAGGGCTTACCTTGCAATTCTGAGAGTGATGAGCCCAAGAGGTTAGAAATGATCCTCGATTGCAGCCTTATCTACAAGTCTGAGTGGAGTAGCAGCCTAGTGGATAGAGCATGTTTACAAAGAACTTGAAGCAAATAATTAACTTGAATAATAATGTGAACAATTTAGGTAGCAACATATGTACAATAGGTGGAAATGCAATGGAGTAAGTAAAGGGTACAATGTAAATATATTTAAAAAGTATGAGGCCAGGCCCAGGGAACTAGCGCTCTCTTTGCTGTTACTGATTCCAGGAGGTGAAAATAGTTAGAATCTCTGGTAACCCGCTGCTGCTGGAATGTGAAAGTACCTGAAGGAGTTGGCAGGGTGGGAGGAGATAAGGGAAGTGGAACTGCAGTGGGCTAAACCAAGAGGCAATAAAAGGGGCAACGGATATATATGTAAGGAAAGTAAATCAAAACAAGAGGAAAAGGAAACCTATATGGTTCTCCAAAGAAGTGGCTTCACAAATAAAGGCAAAAAACACAGCTTTCACAAAATTCAGATTACTATAAAAAGAGGAACATATTAAAGAATACAGGATAAAGGTAAAATAACGAGAAATAAGGATAGCAAAGGAAGAAGAAAAGATGACTAAAAATGTGAAGCGTGGAGACAAAACTTTTCAGTATATTCAGGAGAAGAGGAAGATCAGAGGTAGAATTGCAAAGACTCTAAAGTACCAAGGACAGATTCGTGTAAAGTGACATTGAGAAAACGAAAATGCTAAACAAATACTTTTGTTCTGAATTAACTAAAGAAAATCCCGGAGAACGACCATGTATGATTGACAAATATACAAATGGGAATGGAGTAGACACCATACCATTCACAAATAATGTTTTTGAACAGCTTGCAAAACTGCAAGCAAAGCCATGGGACCAGAAGGGATATGCCCCAGGATACTGAAAGAGCTCAGGGAGATTCTGGCAGGGTCTTTTAAAGGATGTTTTTAATAGATCCTTCGAGATGGGAGAGGTTCCACAGGACTGGAGGAGAAGGGCTGATGTGGTACCTCTTCACAAAAGTGATAATAGGGAAGAGGTGAAAAACTATAGGCTGGTAAGCTTTACCTCAGTGGCGGGAAAAGTAATAGAGGCCCTCCTGAGAGAAAGAATAGTAGATTTTCTAGAAACAAATGGGTTGCATGATCTGAGGCAACACTGTTTTACCAAAAGAAGATCATGCCAAACAAATTTGATTGAGTTCTCTGACTGGATGATCAGAGAACTAGATTAAGGGCATGTGATGGATGCGATCTACCTAGATTTCAGTAAAGTCTTTGATACTGTTCCTCATAGGAAGCTAATCAATAAACTGGGCAGCCTGAGGGAAAAGTCTGCCTTTTTGCAGATGACACAAAAACTTGCAAAAGAGTGGCCTCTTCTGAGGGAGTGGACAACAATGAGGAAAGATCTATAAAAACTGGAAGAATAGTCTAATGCTTGGCAGTTAAGAGTTAATGCAAAGAGTGAAGAGTCATGCACTTCAGACACAGAAATCCAAAGGAATTGTATGCAATAGGGGGCAAGAGATTGGTGTGCATGGACCAGAAGGACCTCGGAGTGAAAGTGTCTGAGGATCTCAAGGTGGCAAAATAATGTGACAAGGTGGTAGGCAAAGCCAGAAGGATGCTGGGTTGCATAGAGAGAAGAATAACCAGCAGAAAGGAGGTGGTATTAATGCCCCTGTACAAGTCGTTAGTGAGGCCTCACTTGGAGTATTGTGTTCAGTTTTGGAGATCATATCTCACAAAGGAAACAAAAAGACAAACGTTTCAGAGGAAGATGACCAAGATGTTTGGAGCCTGCGTCAGAAGACATATGAGAAAAGATTTGAAGACCTAAATATGTATACCCTAGAGGACAGGAGGGACTAGGAGATATGATAAAGATGCTTAAATACTTAAAGCATATTTTATTTTATTTAACTGGTTTTAAATACCATTTTTCTACTAGGCAAAATGGTTTACATGGAACAGAACAATTAAAAACATTTCCAGGCAACTCTAAAATAGAAAAACTAGAAATTCTAAACAGCATTTAACGTGGGGGGGGGGGGGGAGTATCTTTGTTGGTATAACTTGGCTCTTTATTGGTGTGGCTGTGGTGGGGTGGGAGTGGAGGGTTGGGAAGGGGGAGATGGAAGCGGAGGAAGTAGGGTGTTTACTAGAAGGCATAAAATGGAGTTTCATGGAGGTAAAATTAAAAGAACCATCACTAAATACTTTTTCACTGAAAGGGTGGTAGATGCTTGGAATGCCCTCCATATGGAGGTGGTGGGGAAAATACAGTGATGGAATTCAAAATAGCATGTGAGACACAGTGAATCCCTTTATAGCAGGACGACAAAAAAAATGTACTATACTATACTATACTTCAACAAATACAGGGGAGTGACCTGCATGGAGCAGGGGGTACAACTACTCTAGCCATCTTACTGGCAGACTAGATGGACCATACTGGTCTTTATACTGTGCTATGTTACTAAGAATGCAGGCAACTAAGTTAACAGCATGATCACTCTCTTGGCAGCAGAGAAGAATCTGCATGCATCATATCAAAGGGACTCATCTGTACCTTCATCAGTGAAAAGATCGTGACCTCTGCTGTGATTGCTCACTCAGTTGAGTTTCTCCAGGCACTGGCCACTCTGTCACCCTGAGCAATGCAACTACCCTGGTGCCACAGAGCTGTAGTTGCAAGAATCATGATCTTGGAAGAGGTCCTCAGATGTGACAAGATTGAAGGAAAGAGCCAAGTACTCGAGGCATGTGAAATGCACAGAAACCAGAGGAAATGCTGATCATCTTTTAAGGGACTGAGAAGGTAAGTCTCCACCAGTTCCAGTGACATGAGAACTTCCTCACACCAAGCTGCCTGGATGATGGTCTCAGTGCCTCCATTCAGAGGTATGACAGTTGCAGGGAGGCAATGATGCCCTTCAAAAGAGAATTATCCTGAAGGACCCATCCTCCTTTGGCATGAACAAGTAGATGGAATAACTGCCTTTGTCTATTTGTTCTTAAAACAAATGCCCTAGCCTGGGCTGGTACCAGCCTTTGTAGGGAAGCCTTCTTGGTTTCAGAACCACATTGCAAGGCCGCAAAGTAGTCCAAAATAAGCTCTCCGCCCTCTAGGGCGCATACCGCTTCATAATGTCCAAAAGCCCTGAGATCAAAAAGACGGAACTCGTCATTCACTAGTGGCAACCTGTCCTGAGCCATCTATCCCATCATTTCACCAAATGGGAGGTGCCAGCCTTTGAAGAGGATGAGTCAAGGACCCTGCAAGCTCTTCAAGAAGGATCGCCACTGAATTTGAGATCTGGCATATGTAGAGTATGTAGGGTGTGGAGGATGGACAGCAGTAGAAGACAAAGTCATCTGACTCTACAGGTTTGGACTCTCTAAAGTCCTCAACAGCTTCAATAGGTCCACTCCAAACAAGAGCTTCCTTCTGGACAAGCTTGGATAACCAGGATTTAGAATTCCACCCTGTACAAACTTGTCAAAAATGGAACCACTAATTCAGGTCTTCTGGCGGCAGACCAAATGTTTTGCCCATATGCCTGACACCCTTCAAGGTGAAAACTGGAAAATTGCACTCCACAAGTACCATGCTCTAGCAGCCTTATAAACTTCTTGTAGAACAAGGCGCCCATGTGGCTTCTCTTCAAGAGGGCCATTTGACAACTTGAGGGAGGAGGATACCTGAGCAATCAAGGCAGACAACGCATCCTCTGAATATTCAGATGAAAGGAGACTCCTGCTCTTCCTCATATTCCAGTCTAGATAGATGAGTATTGTCTCAACCAAGCACCCATCTGCAGCAATTAGAGAGGTGGGGGGGGGGGATGGGGACATCCTGGAATGTAAGATGTCCTGGCAGCCTCTTCCTTACAAACATCCTTAGCTGGTAAGGCCTCTCAGCACTTTGTTTGCACAGGGATTTCATAAGGCCAATGTGATGTTTGCAAAGGCCAAGCAGCGTTTCTTGTGGCCGACATGCACATTCCACCACTGTCCACAGAAACTAATGTGTCCATTTGTGCCAATCACACACATGGCAATAGCGCATGCACCCATCGCAAGTTAATGTGCGCAACTAAACTGCTTAGTCTGGATGTGCAGAAAGCATAGTTACTCACCTGTAACATGTGATCTCCGGGAACAGCAGGAAATTAGTCCTCACATATGGGTATCGTCGGTACCGACGGAACCCGCGCAGGAACGCTCCCCAGTGTCCAATCAGAACGCTTTTTTTTTTCTTTTATAAATTTTTATTGTCAACCTTTTCACGTACATTATACAAGTCCTTTCAAATCCTATACAAAAAATGACTAACATCCTGTACACAACCCCAAAGAAAAAAGAAAAAAAGACACATGGCTAGCATTTGTTAACCACACTGCCCTAACTGCCCTTCCCCTGTCCTTATGCCCATGCTTTACCTTATGGACAGGAATTAAATACAATTCAACTTACAACCAGAATAACATATGACTAGTATGGATCATCATTAACAAGTCATCCTTTCCAACATTCCCCTGAACCCCTTAATCCGTTATAATAAATTCCCCTCCTTCAACCTATTCCCCCAAATTTCTGCCCCCCCTCCTTACTTCTATCCCTAACCCCTCCCCCTTCCCTCCACCCCCCTTCTCGCAACCACTTCCAAACCCCCGCCCAGTGCTTCTCGACTTGCTCCCCTCTTCTCACCCGTCAATTTGTACATTGCATAAAGAAATGACACTCTACATGCAAAACTAGCTATGGAAGGCAAATTTGGCCTCTTCCAGTACCATGCTATTTCACATCGTGCCGCTGTTACACAATACCAAATGATTCTCCAGTCCCCGTCCCACCTCCCATCAGATTTATGCAGGAGACACATCTCAGGACCAAGCTTAATATTCGCCCCCACCATTTCATTAATATTCTCCCCTATTTTGCTCCAATACTCTCTAACTACTGGACACGTCCACCACATATGCATCCAGGATCCTCTCTCTCCACACATACGCCAACATTCATCCGTCTGCAGCACCCCCACCCTACACAATCTCTCCGGTGTGAGATACCATCGACACAACACCTTAAAGCCATTCTCTCGCAATGATGTGGCTATGGAAAACCTAGCTATGCCCATTACTACAGCCTCCCACTCTTCCACCCCCCACGTTACCCCTAAATCATTTTCCCACGCTTCCATATACTTCAGCTTTCCTTCCCCTCTGGCTATCAGTCCCCTGTAAATCCTAGAAAGCATCCCCTGCTGCTCCATGGAACCTAAACATGCTCCTTCGAACCACTCCCCTCCCCCCCAACCTCCCTGCTCCCTCCCTTTTTGTCGAACCACCGAGCACATCTGCATGTACGCGAACCTTTCAGACTCACCCAGTCGGTATAAATCTCGCACTCCCTCAAAGCCTCTACACTGCGTCCCAACCACTATCTGGGACACCTGGGTCAGGCCGAGCTCCGCTCATCTTTGAAGTGCTGCTGCATTCGGGCCTATGCCCTCCGAACAACAGGCCTGCAGAGACATGGTGGGCGACCACTTCTTATCTCCCACCAACCGCTTCTTATACTGTTGCCACACCTTCAGTGTGTGCCCCACTAGAGGATTCCTTCCCTTCTCCCCCCTCCCCTCCCAAACTATACATTCTAATTCCCCCGGTCTATACCTGTCCACCTCCATCCTTACCCACTGCTTATATGGCTCCCGCAGCCACGCGTAAACGGCTCGCAACTGCGCTGCTGCATAGTACAGACTAAAATTGGGGACCCCCATCCCCCCATCCCCCCTCCCCTACCGGCACTTGCATCGTTCTTGCCGCTACCCTTGGCCTTTTCCCCCCCAGATAAATATCTCCACCTGCTGCTGTACCCTCCGCAGTACTCTTCGAGGTATCGGTATGGGTAAAACTTGGAAGAGGAATAAGAACTGGGGAAGGAGCATCATTTTCACCGATGCCATTCTCCCAAACCACGAATAATACCCTCTGCTCCATCCCTGTAGGCGCTCCTCCACCCGCCCCACCATTTTATTATAATTTAGCGTGTACAAGTCCTCTAAGTTCCTCCCCAGCTGCACTCCTAGATAGCGAATCAACTTCTGTGCCCATTTAAATGGGAAACTGTTGCCACTCCCGCTGTCCCCCCTCCTCCCCCACTATTCTTAAGATCTCCGATTTCCCCCCAACTAATCCGAAAGCCCGCCCTCTCGCCATATTCCTGTATCTCACTCATCACTGCCTTCAGCGTCTCTCTAGGTTTCGTGATTGTCAAGAGTATGTCATCCGCAAAGAGAGACACTTTGTATTCCTGGCTTCCCACCCTAACCCCCGCGACTTCAGGGTTGCCCCTCAACCTCGCCGCTAGTGGCTCAAGGGAGAGCGCAAACAATAATGGGGATAACGGACACCCCTGCCGAGTCCCTCGTTCTAGCGGAAAGAACTCAGAATAGCCCCCATTTACTCGTACACATGCTTTTGGCCTATGATACAGAGCCCTTATCCACTGCACGAACCCTGGTCCAAACCCCAGGAGTTCCAATACTGAATACAAAAATGTCCAAGACACTTGGTCAAAGGCCTTCTCGGCATCCAATGAGACCAACAGTCTCTCCTTTCCCTTCTTTTGTGCCGACCAGATCACATTTAACACTTTCCGTATGTTGTATGCCACTTGCCGGCCCGGCACAAACCCAGTTTGGTCTTCATGCACCAATTTCCCCAATAGCTTATTAAGTCTAGTCGCTAGCACTTTTGCCAGTAACTTCGCATCAACATTCAGCAAAGAAATTGGCCGGTATGACACACTCTTGAGGATCCTTCCCTTCCTTATGAATAAGGGTAATACCTGCCCATCCCATCGTGTCTGCCAAGTTCTCCCCCCTTCGCGGCCCATTAAAAACCCTGGTCAACGGTTGCACCAAAAGACTCTCAAACTGTTTGTAAAACCGTGCCGTCAGGCTGTCGAGCCCTGGGGCTTTACCGGTCTTCAAAGCCTTAATGGCCTGCAAGACCTCCTCGGTTTGGATTTCCCTATCCAGCCCTTTCTGCTCGTCCGTCATCAAGCTCGGGAGCCCTGCTTCCCTCACATACTCTTGGATATCCTCCTGCGACCCTGCCCCCCGTGCCGCATACAAGTTACTATAGAAGGACACGAATTCCTCTCTAATGCGCCGATCTTCCCGCACCACCACCCCCCTACTCTTAATCTGCGAGATCCTATTCCACTCCCTTCGCTTCTTCAGCTGTCGCGTGAGGAATTTCCCCGCTTTGTTACCCCCTTCAAAGAACCTCTGTTTCAGCAGCTGCAGGTGGAACTGTATCTTCTCTGCCTCTATTGCATTTACTTTGGCCCTAAGTTCCAAGACTACCCCTCGATACTGACCACCCCCCTCCTGCATATCCCTCTCTTCTACCTCGCGCAGTCGCTGCCTCAGCTGCTCCTCCCGCTCAGCCCTCTCCCGCTTAATGCGTGCCCCCCACTTAATGAACACCCCCCTTATAACTGCCTTAAAGGCAACCCAGATCACTCCCTCTTTTACTTCTCCACCACCATTCTGTCCAAAATACTCCGGAATTAAGCTTCGAATCTCTTTCACCACCCTTTCATCCTCCAACAGACCCTCATTCAATTTCCAAAATTGTCGTCCCTTATCCTCCCCTGCCACCCGCACTTGTACCACCACTGGAGCATGATCGGACCAGGTGATTGGTTCTATTTCCCCCCCCTTAATCCTCCCTGCTAGCTCCTTCCCCACCCATATAGCATCCAATCGGGAGTATGTTCCATGAGCCGCTGAGAAGAAGGAAAATTGCCTTCGTCTCGGATTTAGCATCCTCCACGCATCAATCAGGCCATTCTCCTGCACAAATCTCTGATAACACTTCCTATCCTTCCCTCTCCCTTCCCTCTGACCTGTCGTGTCTCTCCCAACCTCCCAGGCCAAATTGAAATCCCCACCACAAATCAGCACACCATCCCCCATTGCCGCCACCTGCTCGCCCAACTCTTTCCAGAACTCAGTTTGGGTACCCGTAGGGGCATACACATTTACCATACAAAACCACTCCTCCCCCAACTTCACCCGCATCAAGAGATCTTCCCCCCTTATCCCGGAATAGCATCTGGACCTCAGTTTGGACTTCCCCATTAATGAGTACCGCCACCCCGCCTTTCTTTTTCTCTCTAAGATTAGAAGCGAATAGGCGATGCTTATACCCCCTGGGCTGCACCAGTGCCTCATGCTTTTTCTGTAAATGTGTCTCCTGCAGCATTACTATATCCGCCTTATGCCTTATTAATTCTTTATACAGTTTCTGTCTTTTCCATGGTGAGTTTAATCCTTTAACATTCAACGTTAGTATTTTCAACTCCCCTCCTGCACCTCTTCCCCCCCTCTATCCCCTCTTCCCCCCCCACCCTCTTCCCCTCCCCCCCTCTTCCCCTCCCCCCCACCCCCCCTGTCATAGCTCTCCTCTGCGGAGACTCGACTTCCATGTCAGTGACCCCCTCCACCTCTCCACCTGTTTCTTCCCCAGCAACCCCTTGCCCCCCTCTTCCCCCCAGCCCAATCCCACACCTCCCACTACCCCCTACCACTTCTAGCCCCCACATCTCCCCTCCCCTCTTAATACCTCCTCTCCCCCCCATCACCTCGTCTTCCTCCCCCCCCCTCCCCTGCTCCACTGGCCCCCCCCCCCCCCGTCCCCCAAACCTGCCAACAGTACTTGTTTAGAGATACCAGTCCTTTAGTGGAATGCCACCACTCAGCCAGTCTCATATTCGGATTCTGGACTCCGGTGGCCTCCCTTCGCCGTCCTGGCCAATCTTCGAACGCTCGCCCTCTGCCATTTCGCACTCTCCGTCCTCCCTGGCCTGGCTTCCGTTCGCTGTGGAATAGCTGTGCCGTCGACCATCTCCGGTAGATGCTCTGCTCCAAGTTCCCGCAAGGCCTTCCAAGCCTCCGCACTGGATCTCACCGTCCGCGATCTCCCTTTCACCGTGATCAGTAAGCCAAATGGAAAAAGCCACTTGTATCTCAGTTCTGCTCTCCTCAGATATGCTGTTACTTCTCTGATCTCTCTCCTTCGCTGCAGCGTTCCCTGGGACAGGTCTTGATACAACTCCACTTTATGGCCCTCCCAGTGGAAGCTTTTCAATTTGCGGTTGGCTCCCAGCAGCAATTCCTTGCTCTTATAGGAGCTCAGGCACACTACTGTGTCTCTTGGCCTGTTTTCTCGAATGGGCCCCAGGCCTCTGTGCGCTCTTTCTATTTTCGGGCGATTATCGTCCACATCCCCCCCTTGTCCAGCTGTCGCTAGGAGGTCCTGGAATATCTTTTGGACTACCTCCTCACTGTTCTTATACTTAGGTTCTTCCGGCACTCCTCGCACTCGGAGATTGCATCTCCATGAACGATCTTCTAGATCCTCTGTTTTGGCTTTGAGGACCTCCTGCGCCGAATGCAGCTCTTCCCAGCTGTTCTGGAGCTGTGTCAGAGTCTCCCCTTGACTGTCCAGCTTGGTTTCGGCCTCTTCAACTCGTTCTCCCAGCTCCAGAATGTCTTGGCGCATAGTCTGCACGGCCTCCTTGATCTCATTTTTCACCCCACACATCTCTACCTTCAGTTCCTCCTTTAACTCGAGGAGCCACTGCTTAATCTGTTCCGCTGCAGTCAGGCAATCCTCTCCACCTTCGCTCCCCCCGGGCTGTGCGGGGCCTCTGTCACCGTTTTGCCTGATTTCTCCCCATCTTTCCCGCCTTTAGACGTTGCATATGGGGAGCGGAACTCAGCCAGTTTCTTTTTCATCAGGCCCTCTTTTTATTATTAGCTTTCTCCATTATAAGCCAGTGCACGCTTCCCCCAGCCGTCTTCGCGGCCTGCACTCCGGGCTCGCCGCCCTCCCTCTTCTCTTTTACTTGTGCAGTGACTGGGCCGTGCACCCGGGCTCACACAGCTTCTTATTCCAGCCCTTGTTGGTTACCGGGCTTTGGAGTCTCCCCGGAGGCTCCCTGCTTCCCCTCACACGGCTGCTGCCAACTCTCCCGCTGTTCCCGCTCTCTAATTGATGAGCGACCTGCCTGCAGTTCTTCCTCTGCACTGCCCAGACCACGTGGCCGTCTTCTCTCAGCCTTCACCGCTTCGTGCAACAGCGCTTTGAAATTTTTTATTTTATTAGTTTATTTTAAGATTTCCAATTGCTTGACTGGCTTCTGCCGATTGTGGACGCTCCCCTTCAGCCCTCTCTCAGCCGGCCTGCCGCCCGACAAACTCCACTCTCCCGTGGTCGTCTCACCTCCTCCTCTGGCTGCACATCCCACGTGGGGTTGGGCTGCCGCTCCGGCTGTTTGCGCGGCTCCCCGCTCCTCCTTACCACCCTCGCAGGCCTCCGGTGGGGTAAGTCAGCGCCTCCCCGGTCTCACACGCACTCCTATCCGCCCTATTTGGTGCCCATATGGGCTATTTTAGCATTATTCAGCTGACTGGTGGCGTAGCTACCTCGCTACGCCGCCATTCGGGTGGGTGACGTCACCGGAAGTCAATCAGAACGCTTTTGGGAGCATCCCACAGCGCCTGCGTGCTGCCTTCCCGCCTTTCCCAACTGCCTCTCTCCAGTTGAGTTTTAAAGCTGAGACAAAGAGAGAGAGAGGGAAAGGAAAGAGATAGAGATACAACTCCTAGGGGAGGTGGGTGGGTTGTGAGGACAAAATTCCTGCTGTTCCCAGAGATCACCTGTTACAGGTGAGTAACTATGCTATCTCCAGGAACAAGCAGGAATGTAGTCATCACATATGGGGACTCCCTAGCTTTAGGTGCCAGGGAGAGACCCCAGAGGTTGTGTGTCCCTGAAAAGGGCTCCACTTCCCCCCATGGATCTCTGGCATCCTACCAGGGATGGTGGGCAGGAGTTGATTAGGTATGGAACAGGTGTTTGAGAACAGCCTGACCAAACAAGGCATCCCGACGGGAGTCCTTGTCCAAGCAGTAATGGGCTGTGAAGGTATGAACCGAGGCCCAAGTGGCTGCTCGACAGATGTCGTCGATAGACACAGAGTGCAGATGAGCCATTGAGGCTGCCATGGCTCTCACATTATGAGCTGTGACATGGCCCTCCAGAGAAAGGTTCTTACTCTGATAGGCGAAGGAAATACACTGAGCAATTCAGTTAGATAGTGTTCTCTTGGAGACTGGAAGTCCCAATGAGAAGGATCAAAAGCAACAAAAAATTGAGAGGACTTTCTAGGTTGCTGTGTTCTTTGTAAGTAAAAAGCTAGAGCTCTTTTACAGTCCAAGGTATGAAGATTCCTTTCTGCATTTGATGCATGAGGTCCTGGAAAAAAGACAGGTAGGTAGACCTCTTGGTTAAGATGAAAAGGCGAGACCACCTTAGGCATAAAGTATGGAAGAGTCCTAAGGACTACCTTGTCATGATGGAACCTTGTATAAGGTGGATTAGCTACTAGTGCTTGCAACTCACTAATGCGGCATGCTGATTTGATTGCAATGAGAAAGATAACTTTCCAAGAAAGGAATTTTAAGGAGGTGGTAGCTAAAGGTTCGAACGGTGGCTTCATGAGCTGCCCAAGAACCAGGTTTAAGTCCCATGCTACCGGAGGTAGTCTAATGGGAGGCTTAGTTAGAAGGAGGCCTCTCATAAATCTTGCTATGAGAGGATGAGAGGAAATAGGCTGTCCATTTAGAGGTTTAAGAGAAGCTGCAATAGCACTCAAATGGACTCTTACTGAATTTGTCTTAAGGCCTGCATTAGATAAATGGAGGAGATACTCCAGCAAAGATTGTAGAGGTATCGCAAGGGGGTTGAGACCTTTTTCCGAACACCAAATGGTAAACCTTTTCCACTTGAAAGCATAAGAGCATCTAGTGGAAGGTTTTCTGGAAGCATAAAGAACATCTTTCACTTGCTGAGAAAGATGAAGATCTTGGAGATCTAGGCCTTCAGCAACCAAGCCCTGAGATGCAGAGACTGGGGATTGGGATGCCATAACATTCCGTTCTCCTGAGATAGGAGATCTGGAGCAGACCCTAACTCCAGGGAGGGAGCTTGAGAGAGATGTAGAAGCAGAGGGCACCACACTTGCCGTGGCCAATGTGGTGCTATGAGAATCATGTGGCCTCTGTCTCTCTGAAGCTTGAAGAGGGTTTTGGGAATTAGGGGAATGGGTGGAAAGGCATACAGGAAGTCTTGACCCCAGTGAAGGAGGAAAGCATCCTTTGCCTGAGCTCCCTGAGCTGGAGTTCTGGAACAGAACTGGGGAGGTTTGGCATTCCATGGACTTGCAAAGAGGTCTATGTCCGGGGTTCCCCAAAGTTGAAATATCCTGGTCAACTGGTTTGCATGCAGAGACCACTCGTGTGGAAGGAGAACTCGACTGAGTCTGTCCGCCCAAGAGTTTTGAATGCCTGGAAGATATACTGCCAGCAGATGAATCTGATGCTCTCTGGCGAGGGCCCATAGTCGCAAAGCTTGGTTGCAAAGTGACAGAGAGCCCGTTCCCCCCTGCTTGTTCACATAGAACATGGCTACTTGATTGTCCGTATGAATGAGGACTGTCTTGTAGCTGAGCAGGGCGTGGAATACTCGCAGAGCCAGGAAAATTGCTCTGAGTTCCAAGAGATTGATATGCAGACAACTCTCTTGAGGAGACCAGGTGCCCTGGGTGGAGAAGTCTTGCAGATGAGCTCCCCAACCCTTTGGAGAAGCATCTGTTGTGAGAGTTGCTTGGGGTAAGGGTTGTTGAAAGGGGGACCCCAGCAACAGGTTTTCAGTGGACCTCCACCACTGGAGAGACAAAATGAGGCGATTTCTGTTTGCTATTTTGTCTGACAGGCACCCTGATGCCTGGGTCCATTGGGTGGATAAAGTCCACTGAGCTGCCCTCACGTGGAGGCAAGCATATGGAACCACATGCACGGTGGATGCCATTGGCCTAGCAATTGCAACATTTCTCGAGCAGTTAGATGAGGCTTTAGCACTGCTTGAGAAGCTAACAGCACCAAGAGAAGGCAACGGGACTGGGGAAGATAGGCCCTTGCCCTTGTGGTATCCAGAAAAGCTCCTATGAACTCTAGAGACTGAGTGGGAGTCAGACTGGATTTTGGGATGTTTATTACCAGCCCTAAATACTGAAGGATACGCATTGTGCAGGATAGAGAAGTCTTGGCCTCTGACTGTGTTGGAGCTTGAATGAGCAAGTCGTCCAAGTAAGGGAAGACGAATATTCCTAGAGTGCGGAGAAATGCTGCTACCACAGTCATGCATTTCGTGAACACACTTGGAGCTGAGGCCAGACCAAAAGGAAGCACCCTGTATTGGTAGTGCTTTCCTTGAAAAAGGAACCAAAGGAACCTTCTGTGGGTTGGATGGATGAGGACATGGGTGTACGCAGCCTTGAGATCTAGAGAACAAAGCCAATCCTGACTCTGAAGGTAAGGTAGCAGAGCTCCGAGAGAAATCATCTTGAATTTCTCCTGGACAAGGAATTTGTTCAGTTCTCTGAGATCTAAGATAGGTCTGTATCCCCCTGTTTTCTTTGGAAGAAGAAAATAAGGGAAATAGAACCCTGTGCCCTGTTGATGAAGAGGCACTTCTTCTATTGCCCCTTGGGCAAGGATGGCAACCTCCTGACCTAACAGGTTGATGAGAGAGGTCGGAGAATTGAACTACTTCACTATTGTGTGAGGGGGCATGCTTGAAAAATGAAGTTTGTACCCCTCCATTATGATGGAGAGTGTCCAATGCTCTGCTGTTATTTGCCCCCATCTGGGGGCAAAATGACATAACCTTCCTGGAATGGTGGACGGTTCTGGTCCTTCCAGAACCAGAAAGGCTAAGTTCTCTAGCTGAAAGTCAAAGGACCTGAGGAGGCTGAGGCTGCTGGGACAGTGGAGGCCTAGCAGCCTTTGCTTTCTTCTGTTTGGGTGGTTGCTGACGTTTGCTTGAAAACTGACCTGCAGAAGATGCCTGCTGACCATAAGCAGGATAAAATCTTTTCTTTTTAGAAAAAGATGTTTTCTTGAACAACTTCTTTCTAACAGGATCAGCAGTGGACTTGGATAATCTATCCAAGGTGGAATTTTCAGCATCCATTTCATTGGCTTTTTCTTGCCAATCTTTACCAAACAGGTTCTCACCCGTACAAGGGATATTTCCCAATTTATCTTATACCCAGAGCTCTAAAATCAGATGCCTGGAGCCAAGCATTCTACGTGCACCTATGTCAATAGCCGAGGTTCTGCTTATACACTCAAAGCAGTCAAAGGCTGCACGGTTGGAGAACTTAGAAACATCTTGGGCATGTTTGACCCAAGTGAGAAAGTCCTGTCTTTTATCCTCAGAAACGAAAGGACTTAAAGTCTGTAAATTATCTGTGACCTCCTTTAGGAACATTCCCATGTAGAGACTATAGGAACCGATTCTTGCAGCAAGCATGGAAGCTTGGAAGACTCTACGTCCAAAAGCATCCAGGGTTCTGCACTCACATCCTGGAGGATTAGAGGCATGTCTTTTTGCACGTCTGATCCTTCTCATAGCTGACTCTTATGGAACCCAGGACAAGGAGGGACTCGATACATAGTATCTAATCTACGAGAATGAGGAGAGGTGGAAAGAGGTGTTTCCCACATCCTCAACATGAGATCATATAGAATCTCATGAATGGGTAAGGTAGTTGCCTCCTTAGGAGCTTTGGGATATTGTAAAATTTCCAACTCCTTGGTCCTTGGCTCTGTTTCAGGGGCCACAGTAATGGACAGGCCCCGAGCCACCACCCTGATGAAGTCTTGGAAGAACATGTCCTCTGGAGGAGACATCCTACGTTTAGGGGATGACGACTCCTCTGGAAGAAGCATCGCTGCATCGACAAAACTTTCAGAATCCTCAGATTCTTCTGAGGACTCGAAGTATCGTCTGTGCGGATGCTCCTGCAGAGCCCGATACCCGTACCGACCAAGGTCAGTACCGGGAAAGCGTAGTTACTCACCTGTAACAGGTGTTCTCCAGGAGCAGCAGGAATCAGTCCTCACATATGGGTGACGTCGGCGCCGACGGAGCCCTCGCGGAGCAATTTTCCCCAGCTTTCAAAGAAAGCCTTTGGGAATTGCAGCGCGCATGCGCGGTCGCCTTCCCGCCCAAGGGTGCCATCTTAGCCAGTCTGATGACATAGCTAAAAGACAGCATAAAATGTGCAAAAAAACTTAAGCAGATGATTGCAACTCCACGGGGAGGAGGGAGGGTTGTGAGGACTGATTCCTGCTGCTCCTGGAGAACACCTGTTACAGGTGAGTAACTACGCTTTCTCCAGGACCAAGCAGGAAGTCAGTCCTCACATATGGGACTCCCAAGCTTAAGGCTACCGGAGACCCTAAGCACAAAAATGAGCTCCCTCTAGCTCAACGGCACAGAAGGAAGGAATCTAAACTGAATTATCACCCACCGGTAGCCCCCATCCGGGATGGAGGGTAGGAGTTGCTCAAACCTCGAAGAGATTTCGGAGGACTGCCTGTCCGAAAGCACTGTTCCTACGGGACTCCCTCTCGAGACAGTAATGGACTGCAAAAGTCTGGCTCGAAGACCAAGTAGCGGCCCGGCAGATGTCTGACAGCGGAACAGAGCGGAGGTAAGCCACTGACGCAGCCTTCGCCCGAACACAATGAGCCGTGACTCGACTTTCTAATGAGAGTCCGGCTGCCCCATAAGCCCAAGCGATACAGTCCGCAACCCAGATGGACAGAGTACGCTTGGAGACCGGGAGCCCCAATTTATTGGGGTCAAAAGACACAAAGCTGAGCAGCTTTACGGTGCTCCCGCGTACGGTCAAGGTAGAAGTTCAATGCCCTTCTACAGTCCAGGGTATGCAGGACTCGTTCAGCTCGGCTGGAGTGAGGCCTGGGAAAGAAGGTCGGAAGTACCACCTCCTGATTGATGTGAAAAGGGGAAACCACTTTTGGAAGAAACTTTGGGTGAGTCCGTAGGACTACCCTATTTTTGTAGAACCGAGTGAAGGGAGGATCAGACACGAGGGCCTGCAATTCACTTACGCGTCTAGCGGAAGTGAGGGCTATCAGGAATAAGGTTTTCCACGAAAGAAAACGCAGAGAACAGGTAGCCATCGGTTCAAAAGGCGGACAGGTGATCCGCTGTAAAACCACATTCAGATCCCAGTCAGGTGCTGGCGGGCGCAGAGGTGGTTTAAGCAGAAGGAGACCTCGGAGAAACCGTGCTACGAGAGGGTCGCTGGAGAGAGGTCTGCCGTCCACCGGCACATGGTGTGCGGAAAGAGCACTGAGGTGGACTTTGACGGAGTTGGACTTAAGTCCGAGATTAGAGAGGTAGAGCAGGTACTGCAAGATCACCGACACCGAACAGGAGAAGGGATCCTGAGACTGCTGCACACACCAAACGGAAAAACGACGCCATTTTAGGGCGTAGCATTTGCGGGTAGAAGGTCGTCGAGAAGCTAGGACGACCTCTTCCACCTCTGCCGGCAGGAGAAGGGGAGCAAGGACTACCCTCTCAGCCGCCAGGCCATTAGGTTGAGAGATCTGAGGTTGGGGTGTAGCAGAGACCCCTGATCCTGTGTTAGGAGATCCGGTTGAAACCCCAGAGGAAACGGATCCTCTGTCGCCAATTGTAACAGGAGTGGGAACCACGGCTGTCTGGGCCAGCGAGGAGCCACCAGGATCATGGACGCTTTGTCCCGTAGAACCTTGAACAGAGTTCGGGAGACTAGCGGGATGGGAGGAAAAGCATAGAGAAAGCTTTCCGACCATGAGAGCAGAAGAGCATCCGCCGCCACTCGAAGGGGATGTGGCTGACGAGAGCAGAAGCGCGGAAGTTGCCGGTTGAGAGGACTGGCAAAGAGATCCATCGTGGGGAGGCCCCACTTTAAAAAGAGCTTCTGAACTACCAAGGGATCCAGGCGCCACTCGTGCGGCTGGAGGATCCTGCTGAGTTTGTCCGCCAGGCAATTTTCTTGGCCTGGGAGATAAACTGCCTTGAGAAGAATGCCGTGACTGACGGCCCAAGAGCAGAGCTTCTGAGCTTCTCGGCAGAGAAGGTAAGAGCCCGTGCCCCCCTGTTTGTTCACATAGAACATGGCCACTTGATTGTCCGTCTGGACCAGGACAGACTGGTGAGAAGTCAGGTGGGAGAAAGTCTTGAGCGCTAGACGAATTGCTCTGAGCTCCAGGAAGTTGATCTGCTGAGCAGACTCCCACGCGGTCCAGAGACCCTGAGTACATGCCCCTTGGCAATGTGCTCCCCAACCCAGGAGGGACGCATCTGTCGTCAGCACTCGAGCCGGCTGAGGTGACTGAAAAGGCATGCCGATTAGCAGGTTCGGTCGATGAAGCCACCACTGGAGAGAAGAGGACAGCGGCTCGGAGATGCGCACTAAGCGGCTAGACTGCCTGTGGCTTGCTGCCACTGCTTGCGAAGGCACCATTGAGCAGGCCGCATATTCAGGCGGGCATTGGGGGTCACATGAACGGTGGAAGCCATATGGCCGAGCATTCTCAGGAAGCGCCTGGTGGAGACCAGGGACTGGCTGTGAAAACGGCTGACTAGTTCCATGAGCCGTTGAGCCCTGTCAAGAGGCAGAAAAGCTCGCGCCTGAGGAGTGTGCAGTCTTGCGCCGATGAACTCGAGATCCTGTGAGGGGAGCAAAGTGGACTTTGCGAAGTTTATGACAAAGCCCAAGTACTGCAGAAGAGTCACCGTGCGGTTTGTGGCGTTGGTGACCTCCGGAGCGGACGCTGCTCGGATGAGCCAGTCGTCGAGGTACGGAAAGACAGAGGCCGTGAAGCCGGAGATGGGCCGCCACCACCGCGAGGCATTTTGTGAAGACTCGCGGTGCGGAGGATAGGCCAAAGGGCAGTACCCTGTACTGGTAGTGATTTCCTGCCACCACAAACCTTAGGTACTGGCGGTGGCTTGGGTGGATGAGGATGTGCGTGTAGGCATCCTTTAGATCCAAGGAGCATAGCCAATCTCCCTGCTGGAGGTAGGGCAGAAGGATTCCAAGGGTAAGCATCTTGAACTTCTCCCGCACGAGGAACTTGTTGAGGTTGCGCAAGTCCAGGATGGGTCTGAGGCCTCCTGTTCTTTTTAGTATTAGGAAATACCTGGAATAAAAGCCTTGACCTCTCAGGTGGTGGGGCACCGGTTCCACAGCCTGTTCCTTGAGAAGACTTGCTAACTCCTGAAGGAGTAAGTCCCTGTGCAGAGGGAGTCGAGGGGGTTCTCCCGGAAAATAGGAGGGAGGGACCTGATGGAAGTGGAGAAGATATCCTTCTCGCACGACTTGAAGCACCCAGGCATCTGAAGTGATGTTGGACCACCTGTGGGCGAAGTGAACCAGCCGGCCTCCGGTGCTGGGAGGAACCAGCTGAGGGGGAGAGGCTATGCTGAGGAAGTCAAAAACCCCCACCCTGCTGAACAGGGGCTGGTGGTGCAGGCTTGGGGGTTTGCTGCCTACGGGACCCGTTACCCCGTCCCTTGGCCTGCTGGCCCTGTTGGGGAGCTGGAGGGGCCTGATATTGGGGGTAGTGTTTGTAGGCAGCCGCCTTTCTCGGGTAAAAGGTCTTTTTTCCCGAGCCCTTCTTTTTCTGGGAAGGGGCGGAGGTCTTCCTAGAAAGCCTGGTCCTGGTTAGAGTCTCCGTCTCGATTTGTGCAGCCTTTTCCGCCATGGGTTTTCCAAAGAGGTTCTCACCTCTGCAGGGGACATCGACCAACTTGTTCTGGACCCAAGGTTCAAGGTCGGACGACTGAAGCCAAGCCTGTCGGCGGGCACCGATGCCAGCTGCGGCTACACGAGCCGAGGCTTCAAAGCCATCATAGGCTGCTCGGGACATGAATTTGGAGCATTCCTGAATACCATTTGACAAGGCTAGGAACCTCCGCAAAGGTTCCTCGGATAGTCCAGCGGAGAACCCGGCTAGTTCTTTAGCCAGGTCTCGGAGATACATGCCCATGTATAGCTGGTAGGTCTGGACACGACAAGCCAGCATAGAGCCCTGGAAACACTTCTTACCCAGGCCATCCAGGTTACGGGCCTCCCTGCCAGGAGGCACCGAGGAGTGCATTTTGTGGCTCTTAAGCCTGTGCATGGCCGATTCCACTACCATGGAATGGTGTGGTAGCTGTGCTTTTTGGAAGCCAGGACTCTTGCGGACTCGATAAATTGAATCGACCCGCTTGCTCAATACCGGCGACGAGGCCGGACTCTCCCACATGCGGAAGAGTAGTCATTCCAGCATGGGAGGCACCAGTACAGTAAAGTGCTCCCGGGCGGGAGAGTCATACTGAAGGGCGTCGAGCTCTTCGGCTCGAGGCTCCTCCTCGGGATCCGCCGGGAAGGCCAAAGCCTTGGCCATATCCCTGACGAAGTCCGAGAACCGGGCATCCTCCGGAGGGGACTGTTTCCGAGGTTCGGACTCAGGCGAGTCCGAGGGGACACACAGAGTCCGAAAGGAATCAGGTGACTCTTCCTCTTCAGACTCCCAGACCGACTCCGAGGAGGAATCAGTGGGGTCGGCTCGGGCAGGCGGAGGCGTCGGCCGCCCCGACGCCGAGGGAGTCGGCGGCGACGACCTCGGTCCCGAACGGGAGGCCGAGGGTGACCTCGACCGAGGATCGACTCGAGTTCGCATGGACTCGAGGATCGGCTCGGTCTCCGGGGTCGACTTGGACGTCGACGTCCCGGCGGTCGGGGCAGCGGCGCCAGCGAGGCTAGCGATCAGTGCCCGCTGCTGGTCCATGAAGGCAGACAGTCTGCTCTCCAAGGCCGTCAACCTGAGTCCGACCTCAGGTGACCCAGCAGCCCCCGACTCGGGCCCCGACAGCGTCGGGCCCGACGTCGGCACTCTCGGAGGCGAGTCCAGAAGGACCACAGGACTTACCCGAGCAGGCAACTCCGACTCCAGGCGAGGTCGCTTCGGGAGGTGCTCCTTCTCCAAGGACCCGGGACGGCTGTCGGGGCTATGCGACCTGGCCCTCGCGGAGCCAGGAGCGTCCACCGACGCCGCCCTCGCGGGTTTTGTCTTCCGTCGATGGTCTCCGGAGGGAGAACCTCTGTCGGAGGAACTTCGGCGATGGTCCGAGCTGGAACCTCTGGATGCCGAGGCCTCCGACGAGGTCCGGGTACGGCTGGGGTCAGCGAAGATTCTATCCCGCTGATGCCGCCGACTCCTCAACGCTTTGGAGGACATTTTGCCACAGGCTCCACAGATCATTTCTTCATGATCCGGGCCCAGGCAGCGGAGGCAATTATCATGTGTGTCAGTGAGTGACATATTTGTGTCACACTGACCACACCGCTTGAAACCACTGGCAGCCATCGGGGGAAAAAGGGCCCCTGCAAGGTCAAAGGACTGGGCTGCCAGCGAAAAAACCGAAAACGAAACTGACTAAAATTCAGAAAAACCGAAAAAGTAGTGAAGGACTCGTAACGGCGTCACGAGGCCGGGCAGGAAAACGACCGGCGTCGAACCGACTTGAAAAACGAGAAAACTCACGAAAATCAACTTTTTTAGCGGGGACACGACGGGTACGTCTGTAGGGCTCCGCGGAAAAAAGAAGACTGGCTAAGATGGCACCCTTGGGCGGGAAGGCGACCGCGCATGCGCGCTGCAATTCCCAAAGGCTTTCTTTGAAAGCTGGGGAAAATTGCTCCGCGAGGGCTCCGTCGGCGCCGACGTTACCCATATGTGAGGACTGACTTCCTGCTTGGTCCTGGAGAATAACCGGTACCGGCGGGCATCGGAGGACAGGGTACCGGCATAGCAGACACCGATGCCGATGCTATCGGTACCAGTATCGATACCGATGCTGGTACCGGTGGAGTTGTCTGTCGCGGTACCAAGGGCGTCGATGCCGCAAGGAAAGCCGCCAGACTGCGTTCCATGGTCAGAATTCTCTGGTCCATGGACGCTGCCAATGCCTGGATGTCGGTACCGGTGGAGACCACCGGTACCCCAGAGCATAGCACCAGGAGATCTGTCGAGGCCGAGCCATCTAGAACCCCGATAATGCTTTGGAAGCCGAAGCCTCCCGCCGGGGTAATTTTGCCAGTGCAGAATCCTTGAGGGCAACGCCAGAGGCATCTCGATGCTTAGGAGGATCTACCCTTCGAGGACCGGCTGGATTTATGTTTAGTTATCTGAGATCCACAGGAGGAAGAAGCAGCCCTGGAAGACGTCGATGCCACCGAAGCCGCATCAGAGGGAAACAGGGTACTGAGCTTGGCAGCTCGGTTCTGCCGACCTCTTTTAGACATCATGGCAGAGGACACACAATTCGTGATGGAGTGGTCAGGACCTAAACATTTTAAACACCATTCATGGGTGTCGGTGACGGAGATGGTACCGCCACACTTGGTGCACTTTTTAAATCCTGAAGCAGGTTTTTCCATGTTGAGGAAAAGGTTTTTGGGCCTAAGGCCCAAAAAGGCACGTGCAACTGAAGAAAAGGAAAAAAGAAATATAAATAAATATATATATATATATATATATTTCTTTTTTTACAGAAACAAGAGACAGATAGACAGACCGGCGGTACCAGTAGAGCGTCGAAGGCGGCAGACGCGACCACAAAAAGAAAGAAATAAAAAAGAAATTCTTCTGCGGTGACAGGAACACGACCTGCTGGCTCCGCGGAAAAAGAATTACTGGAGAGAGGCAGTTGGGAAAGGCAGGAAGGCAGCACGCAGGCACTGTGGGATGCTTCCAAAAGCGTTCTGATTGGACGCTGGGGAGCGTTCCCGTGCGGGCCGACGATACCCATATGTGATGACTACATTCCTGCTTGTTCCTGGAGATAAGCTGCACCGCTCTGGCATATACCAGGTACACACAGCATGTTGTTGTTAAGTGCCGTCGAGTCGGAGTCGACTCATGGCGACCCTCTGGATAGCTATTCTAAATTGTGTTCAGTTTTGAGTCAGGCGGCTCATTGTTGACAGACTGGTACCCGTAGCTGCTGTTATTGTATCGCTCCATCTAAGTAGTAAATACTAAATAGTGCGGTATATAAGAAACTAAAATAAATAAATAAATCTCATTGTTGGCCTTCCTCTTTTGCGCTGACCTTCTATCTTGCCAAGCATGATGTCTTTCTCTAATGATCTCTCTCTTCGCATGATGTGTCCAAAGTACGAAAGTCGAAGTCTTGTCATCTGAGCTTCTAAAGAAAGCTTAGGTTTGATCTCCTCTAGTACCGACTGGTTTGTTCTTCGGGCAGTCCATGGTATACACAGTATTCACCGCCAGCACCATAATTCAAAGGCATCAATTTTCTTCCTGTCTATCTTTTTCACTGTCCAGCTTTCACATCCATATGATGTTATTGAAAATACCATGGCTTGAACAAGTCGAATCTTTGTATGGAGAGAGACATCTCTGCTCTTGAGAATCTTATCTAGGTCTTTCATAGCCATTCTGCCAAGAGCAATGCGTCGTCTGATTTCTTGACTGCTTGTTGCTTCTTTATTGATAGTTGATCCAAGTAGGTTAAAGTTGTTCACAATTTCAATTTCTTCTCCTTCAACGATGAACCTGTTGATTATGCCAGTTGTCATGATCTTTGTCTTCTTTACATTAAGGTGCAGGCCCATTTTGAGACTATGTTATGTGCAAAACCACTGTGTGGTCCAAATTCACAATATACACATGTAGCTAGCACGCACATGCAACAGAAAGGCATAGCACACAGTGACAATGGGAAGTATTGTAACAGTCTAAATTTGGCGCGCCCAGCGAACCTAATGATGGACTGTGGCCTTGGACGATGTCAAGCCATTCCCCTCAACAGAATTAGGAAGCTAAAGCTGTACTCTCTCCTGGGAAGCCCAAGCAACACGGATGGCTGGGCTCCAGGCCACCCCTTGCAATCAAATTTTCTGTCACAAACCTCTCTGGAAACATTTTCTCTCAGACTTTCTGGAAAATCTCCTTGTCTTGGGGCAGCCAGGGGAAGGGGAGGGGGAGAGGGGACAAAGCCAGAAACATGACTGTGGATAAAGACCATACAGCCAAGCCAGTCTACCCTTCCTTAAAAACTACTAGTGTCCCTTTTTTCCTTTAGAGATCATCTGTGTTTGTCCCATGCTTTCTTGAATTCAGATACTGTCCTCGTCTCAACTACCTCCACTGGGAGACTATTCCACGCATCTACCACTCTTTCCAAAAATAAATATTTCCGCATATACTCCTCAGTCCATCCCCGGTCGCCTTCATCCTATGCCCCCTCATTGCAGAGATCTCTTTCAATTCAAAGAAGCCTTCCCTTCTGTGCTTTTATGCCATGGAGATATTTAAACGTCTGTCTTAACTCCCCTCCCCCACCTATCCTCCAAATTAACCTATCATATAAATGCTCCCTCATCCACTGAGTTAGTTATTCCCACTTTCTCTAGGTTATATCTTAGTAGCCTTGTAAAATCCCCCCTCCACTTAAAGAAATAATAGATAATGTCACAAAATGTTTAAGCACGTTAGAAATTCCTGTAACACGTAAAAGTATTCACCATTCCTTGTAAACTGCTTTGACCTGACGAAAAGCAGCATAAAATAATAGTTAAATAAATATGGAGATCTTTAAGTCTGTCCCCATATGCCCTCTGATGAAGCCCACTGACCATTTTGGTAGCCATTTTCTGCACCAACTCCATCCTTTTTATATATTTTTTTGAAAGTGTCTCTCCAGAATTACACACAATACTACAAATGGGGTCTCAAAGATTTATACAGAAGCACTATCACCTCCTCCTTCCTGAGGCCATTCCTCTTCCAAGGCCTGAAGGATGCACCCAAGCATCCTTCAGTCCTTTGCCGCTGCCATCTCTGCTTAGCAATGTTAACATTATCAGAAAATCATGCCCAGGTCCCACTTTTCTTTCATGGACAGAAGTACTTCACCCCCTATACTGCACCGCTCCCTTAATTCTGACTGGGAAATGATCCTTCTCATCTCTCTCCATGTGGGAAACTCCAATGGGGTATCCAAGGTAAACCCCGAAGACATCTGCCATCAAGCTCTATTGGGGAGAGAGTTTTAAAAGGGCTGCACAGGAACTAATACAATCTAAAAATCGAGCTACATCAGAAACCGCATCCACCATCTGCTGGAGAAAGAAATACTGATGTGTGCCCCTAGCTGCTTCAGCATTAGTAACCATGTCACTGAAAGTTTCTAATTCTAATACTTTCTCTGTCTCCACATCTGCTAGTAGGGGAAAACAACCCATTTGTCTGGGCTGGTCTAGCAGGACATCTGAAACATGAGATTGAGGAGTAAAAACAGCACACTGGTAAGACAAGGCCATAGTGAAGAAACTAAGTGGCATGCTTATTAAAACGGGTTGGGGCAGAGACTGGGTTGTTCTTGGGCAGTGTCCACATAGCGAATGTTTTTGGCATGCACCCACTCTTGATGTAGCAATCAGTACAGGTGCAGCCCTCAGTGGGTGACATTTAGTGCTCTCATGTCAAAAACAATAAGCATGGGTGCAATGCAATACCAGCACTAGTAACATGGGGACATGCTGGGCACACTTCCATTTACCAGCATGGGTTGAGCACTTACCCCATGCTTCTTTTCAGGGCTGATCGCATGCTACCAGCATGAATTTAGTAAATACGCCCCTGTGACATGGGTGTCTGGAGGGGCATTCCCGCTTGGAGGTAGCATAGGTTTTGCCACTGAGGAACTCTGCCAACTGGCAGGTAACCTTGACCCTGCCCTGTAGTCTGCCCGTGGCTTGAGTCCACTGTGAGCAGCGGCAACATTGGGCTGTCCACATGTGTAAGCGAGCTCAGGGTGTGATGTGGACAATCAAGGCCATGTGGCCCAGTAGGCGGCAAGCCAGCACCGACCAACGGCGCTGCACCTCTTCTGCTAGTTGCCTGAGGCGATCTGCCCAATCTGTAGAGAGGACAGCCTTGACCTATTAATGTGTCCAACTGGGCCCCTATGAACTCCAGGCTTTGGGCTGGAGAGAGATGGGATTTGTCATCAACTACCCCAAATCCCAGGTGTTGCAGGAGGAGGATTGCCCGGCTTGTGGCCTGGCTGGCTTCTGAGGCCGTGCTGTCTCTGATGAGCCAGTCCATCCAGGTATGGGAAACGAAGACCCCTTGTAAGCACAGATGGGCGGCAGTGACCACCAGGCACTTGGTGAAAATCCTTGGCAAGGAAGCCAGGCCAAAGGGTATGCACCTTGTACTGGTAGTGCCCTCCTCCCACCACAAACTGCAGGTATTGCCTGTGAGAGGGATGGATCAGGATGTGTGTATACGCATCTTTAAGGTCCAAGGAGGTAAGGCATCAGTGTTCCAAGGGAGAGCATTTTGAACTTCTCCCTCACCAGAAACTTGTTTAGCCCTGGAATTACCGAGATTTTTTGCACACACCGAATACTTTTGGGGTCATAAATGACCCCATGACGAATTTTAATTGTTAACCATGAAAAATGTAAAGTAAACAGACAAAATATTATTCCGAATTATTATATGAAGGTTAAATATTTTGAAATTTAATGCTTTACCTTAAATTACATAAAGAAGAGTTGCCATGAAAGCAGTTTTTGCATGCACTTGATGAACACAGTAAAGTACTACAGTCATCTGCATGAGAGACAGAATTTCTGAATGTTCTTTGCAAACATTGCGCTTGCAGGAGGTACAAACTATGTTGCTTTTCTTGTCTTTTTCTCTGGAACAGCAGTGACACCTTGCCCTTTTCTTTGGGATCCCGACATTGCAAAAGCATCAGTGACTTCTTCAATGCTGGAAGAAGTCTCGCTGCAATTACTCTGAAGCAGCTGCTTTCCTAATTCCAAGCGGAATAGACGACATCTGTGCTTTGACTTGGACTGCCATTCTGGATTTAGTGACATCCAAACAATGAAGGCATTCAAAACACTGATGTCCAACATGTTGCAGAAGATTGTCACTGGCCAGCGTCTTGTCATTCATTTTGTGGTATACGTTTGCAACATTTGATCTGCCGTATCTACTCCACCTTTACTAGAATTATAGTCCAAGATCACGTGTGGTTTTTTTTATATGGACGTGTGTTATCTACTTCTTGATCATGCAAACTGCTCAGAAGAACCACCACTTTTCCTTTCTTCGGGCAATAGGAAACCAGAGTGGCGTCATCGCGAAAGGCAAACAGTGAAGTGAATACCTCTCGGCCCTTTGCTGTAACAAATTCTGGAGGTAATTCTTTTCTGTTCTTTAGAATTGTCCCCAAAAATGTCATTTGTTTGTCTAGCAATTTCCGTGATAGGGATAAACTGCAGAAGAAATTGTCAACAGTAACATTTCTGCCAGATCGCGCCAATCCTTCAGTGAGTTGCAGCACAACCCTTTCACCCTGATTCTGTTCCCTGTTTTGTCCGAGTTCCCTTCCTGTATAGACTTGAAGACGCAGAACATATGACGTTGCACTGTCACACAACATCCATAGCTTTATGCCATATTTCCCAGGTTTGCTTGGAATATATTGTCCGAATGGAACACGGCCATGAAATGTAAGCAGTTGCTCATCCACAGTAACATTTTCACCAGGAACAAAGGCGTCACTTAGAGTTGCTTCCCAGGTATCAAAAACGTGTCTGATTGGAGCAAGCTTATCCACGCCTCGTTGTTCACGTCTGTTGGTTGCATCATCAAATCTGAGAGCACAAGAAATTTGCTGTAAACGGTTACGGGCCATATTTTTGCCGAAAACAGAACGACCATCTTCAAGGTTCCACAACTGAACTATGGATTCATTTTGTGACTTGTACACGCCTGAGAGGATAGTCCAAGAAAACATTGAAATTCTCCGTCTGTCAAATCTTTCCAGGTGTCGTCATAAATATGTCTTCCTTGTTTGCTCGTCCACATCATAATTTCATTCAATAAGTTCTTCCTCATGAACAAGTGGAATGCTGCGAGAGGGCCATCAACATTTCGTACAGCATGACATTAGCTCTGGCGTATCTTCCAGCAGCTTTCTTTATAGGTTTCCTGTTCCATGATGTGGCATCCTTAGATACATAGGCTTCAATGGCAACATTTGTGCTTATTAGTTGATGATCTCTTAGCTCCTCTACGACCACAACTAAGATTCCTCACAGATGATATTGACACCGAGGACTCCTGCCTTCTTCCCCATCCAGCACAGCCTCGACCTTTGCCTCGACCTGTAACTTGACTCTTTGCTGCCGGCGATGTTACCGGCTCAACATCAGTCTCACATTCACTTGGCGACCAACTGCTGTCGCCATCTGAATCATGACTGTCATCAGATTTATCGCCCGAACCTGGCTGATATGCTTCTTTGCTTGCTGAATATGCTGCATCATCAGACGACTCAGAGCCGTCACTGTCAGCATCTCGTTGCAATATTTCTCTTACTTGGGCAGCTGAATACTTTCATTTTGACATCATAAACAATCTAAAATAAATAAACAAAGATAACGAATAAAACGCAAAGCAGTTTTACTATAGGTGTACAATAATCGTGATGAATGAGCTGAAAGCCTTTAGATTTCATCGGAAATAATGAGAGAACGTATATCATCAATTACAGAAAATGTGTAATTTTCATAAAATAAGAGTACAAAAAATAAATGATACATTGCTCAGCAGCCGCGGGAATTCCTGCCGTAAAATGACCGCCACAACGAAGCCTCGTGGGAGGGAGGGAGCTGAAAAATGGCCACCGCACTGAAGCCCACCAAAAAACCTTGCCAGAGGAACGCGGATCCCGCTGCTCTCAGCCAGCCCGGTGCGCCCCGCTACACTAGCTCAGCCGCCCTGATTAGCCACCAAAGAAAACGCGATCCGATTAGAAAACGTGATCCAGTGTGAGCAGCATTGGCGGTGGCGAACATGCCACAGTCTTCAGAGATCCAGTTGATATGCTCTAATCGCAGCCACAGACGAGCAGGGGAGCCAAGACAGACCAGAATGTGCATTGCTGCAGAGTGAGGAAGGCAACCCCATGCTCCCGGCAAAGCAGGCCCTCATGGACAGGAGCCAGAAAATAACCCCTTCGATGATGGGAGCTCAACTGATCCTCGAGACCAAGAGCTCTCAAGTGCTGCGGGCCTGGGCAGAGCTGGGAAATTCAGAGGGACACCTCTTGTGGGCTCTGGAACATCCAGTCTCAGGTAAACAAGCAACGAAAATTAAAAATTAAAGAGACTTAAAGAAAAGCACCATCATCTGCTGGAGACAAAGAAAATACTGACTAGGGCAGAGCTACTCAAATCCAGTCTAATAGACAACATTTTGGTGGTGGTGAGAAGCGAGGAGGAATGTGACAAATTCTATCTAACCTTTTTGATGTCTTGGACATCTGCACCTTGTCCACTCACAATCTTAAATGACAGAGGTGTAAGGCAGGGGTCTCCAAATCCAGCCCTGGAGGGCCACAAACCAGTCAGGTTGGCAGGCTCTCTACTGCATATATATCTCATGCATATTCATTAGGGATATCCCGAAAACCTGCAGGGTTGCGGACCTCCAGGACCGGATTTGAGTAGCTCTGCCCTAGGGGTATGCCTGTACGTCTACCAGAGCCCAGCCAATCAGGTTTCTGGTAGGTTTTTTTTTTCTCTGTCTCCAACATCTGCTGGTAGGGGGAGATAAACCTGATTGTCTGGACTGGTCTAGCAGGATGACTTGTAAATGGAAACAAGTTATTTTTTGGAATCCTGGTAGGTACTTGTGGACTGGCTTGGCTATCGTTGACAACAGGATACTGACAGGAGTGGCCCCAGGGGGTGTGCAGGGCCATATGCGGAGACTCACTGTGGGGCCTCGTTTGCATAAATATTTGGATAATATTAACATGCACTAACTTAACAAACACGCCTCTTAATGAGTGTTTGGATAAAGAAAGATTACCAGATTTCTACACTACTATAAGCCAGTGCCAACCGACAGGCACATTAGGAAGAACTATAAACCCTGTCCATTTAGAACCCATAACAAACCTGCTGTATCTTAACAGCACTACCAGGGCTCACAAAGCACCAAACCCTACCTATCAAAAACGCAACACTGCAAATATTAAACCAATACATCTCAGAGAATACCAATGCATCTTCTATTGGGGAAAGAGAACAAGTAGCACTGTCAAATAGAAACTACATGAACACAATACCTCAGCTGGGTTATACATACAGAACAGACCATTACTAAAGAACAAGGGATCACAATTTAGAAATAAAGAGACAATTAAACTGGGCACCCCAAAAGCCAAACTTGGAAGGTACAACAATTAAACTGGGCACCCCAAAAGCCAAACTTGGAAGGTACACCACCACCGGAGAAATAAAACTATTTTATTTATTGAACGGTTTTATATACTGCCTTTCAGAAAAATCAAAGCGGTTTACACAGAATAAAACTTAAACATTACATTGAAACTTATTAAACAATTGGTATTACAGTGAACAATAAATTAAGCACAGTTACTTACCTGTAACAGGTGATCTCTGGGAACAGCAGGAATTAGTCTTCACATATGGGTACGTCGGTACCGACGGAGCCTGCAGGGGAATGCTGCCCAGCTTCCAATCAGAAAGCTTTTGGCAGCATCCCTCGTGCCTGCGCGCTGACTTCCCGCCTTCTCCAGAGCCTCTCTTCAGTTGAGTTTCAAAGCTGAGACAAAGGCGAGGAGAGAAAGGAAGAAGATAAAGAGATGCAACTCCCAGGGGAGGTGGGAGGGTTGTGAAGACTAATTCCTGCTGTTCCCAGAGATCACCTGTTACAGGTAAGTAACTGTGCTATCTCCAGGAACAAGCAGGAATGAGTCTTCACATATGGGGACTCCCTAGCTAGGGATGCCAGGGGGAGATCCCATAAAAATGCAGAGGCCTCGGCCAGGGATGCATTTTGTCTCCAGGAATTCCCGGCATCCTTCGTGGGATGGAGGGCAGGAGTTGACAATAAAGGAGTTGTGAGGAAAGAAACAGCATAGCCAAGGACTATAGGGGAGAAGTCCTTGGTATATATGATAAGTGACATTAAACACATTTAATGTACACTTAAAAAATGCAGCTTACCTACTGAATCATAGGAAGTAGAGAGCATGATGGAGTCTACTGGATAAGCAGTGGCGGAATCTTCAAAGTGACCTCACAGCAGTGAGGATGAAGGTCCAGACCTGGAGGTAGCAGACGATCCAGGTGTCAACTGGGTAGGATTAGACGTCAGGTCTTCAATGGAAAGCTTTATGGGAAAAAGCTGAAAACTCCTTTAGGCATAAAGTCATTAACAATGAAGGCTAAAGGAAGAAGACTGACGGAGGTAGAGAACTAGCCCAGCCCTGGTGGGAAGAAGGGGAGTGGAAAAAACCCCTATTCCCAAGGAGAACAGTTGTGTACTCAAGATAAAGATGTACACTATTTTTCCTAGCTGGCGAGAGATAGGAAAAAATATTGAAGCTTGATGCTTCAAGGACTTAAAGAAAAAATGGAAGATGTTAGCACCACAGTAGTTATTGGTGCCTAACAGTTCCTGCATCATAATATGGTATGCAAGTAGGGCGATAGACTGTCTAAATCCTCTAGAAGGTAAAACATTTAGTATAGACAGTAAGGGTTATAGTGTGTAAGACATATCAACCCTTGAGAAGGCCTCCAACAGACACATATATATACAGATATATATATATATATGTGGATGGAATATATATATATATGTATAGATATATACATATGTCCATATGTGTATATTAGGATATGGGTGGAGAAATGTATCAAAATATATATATATATATATATATATATATGATATACGGAAATATATACACATTGGTGGGGCATGGAATTGCACCACCAGGGTAATGAGATAGGTATGTAGACATATATGGAGATGCTACATACAAGATAGAGATTGAAGATACATATCTACCACCCAGCCCCATAGTTGTATATGGGGAATATAAAAGAAAAGATTCTCTGCTCCACAAGAGGGTGAAACCACTTGGGATATGTGTAGAGAATCTATTTCCGTGGATTGATATCATACCAACAGCCCAGGCCAGAGGGTTTGGAGAACCCTCATAGGCATGGGAAGGAATTCAGCTTTTCTCTACTGATAGCTTCAGAGATAAGGTCAATGCTCTAAAATAAGGCCCTCATAGTAGAAAGCTTCTCTGAGAGTGCAGAGAGCATTGTGCAGGAGAAAGAGGAGATAAACTGACTGAAGTCAGTGGTATTGCCATATCCTGAGAGGAGATGGAGGAAGATTGTGAAAAAGCCAAAAAGTAGGAGGATCCAAGATAGCTGAGGAGCAGCCTGGAATCACTACTGAGGCTAGATAAACCTTGGAACAAGGGACTGGAACTAGAAAGTACCAGTAACACAATCATTGTAACTCCTGCAGGCACAGCTGGTGATAGAAACCAGCAGAGAGATTGTACTGTGCCCTTTTAAGAATAAGAGACAAGGAAGGAGAGGAGGCATCTCCTGTCTCTTTCTGAGGAATAAGCGTGCTAAGAAGCTTCTCAGTATGGTACCCCTCAACCAGGAAGAAGTCCTGTAGAGAGGGTAGGCAAGTAAGTGGAGGGTGACGTACCCTCAGGGTAAGTGCAACTTGAAGGAAAAAAATGTTCAAAGTGGGACAGAACTATCAGGGGATAGTAGTAACTGCTCCTCTAGAGAGTAAAGGAGGAGAAGTGCGTAGTCCCTGAACCAGAATGTTCCGACATCTTAGTACACTGAGAAAGAAAAGCACAGTGAAGCAACTTCTAATAGGTAGAAGTGAACTGCAAACTATAATTCTCAGCCCCTATGGTTGTTGGGAATGCTGAGAGTGGCCAGAGCTGGAGGACTTCAGACTAGGCTGAGGTGTCCCTTGCTTAGGTACCTCTGAATGATGGGCAGGAGAGGAATGAAACTTTCTTTTCTTAGGGAAAGGTGGTTTGGTAGGACATTTCCTACCCCTCGAAGAATGGGATGGCTTAGAATGGTCTGTAGTGGAAGGAGAGTCAGTGGAGCATTGAGCAACCTGACGTAGCGCCTCCTTACCAAAAAGACCGTCTCCTGTACAAGGAGAATGAGCCAGTATAGTTTGTGCCCGTCTATTCAAGTCTGAAGCTTCGAGCCAGGCTCTGCGAAGTGCTGCAATGGCAATAGCAGAGGATCTGCTAACAGACTCAAAAGAGTCTATAGAAGCATGAGACAGAAACCAGGATATATTCCGGCTATGATTGATGAGCAAGGAATAATCAGTAGCCTTCGGCTCTGGCAAAAAAGGGGTCAAGAGAGAATTTCTCTGTGACCTCCTGGAGTGTTAGACTCATGTGGAAAATATATGAAAGAATTCTGGAGGCCAGCATAGATGTTTGGAAGGCTTGACGACCAAAAGCATCGAGTGTTCTTGAAGAACGACCTGGCGGATAAGAAGAATGCTTCTTCTTGCTCTTAGCCTTCCTCAGTGCTGATTCTACTACCAGGGAACGATGAGGAAGTTGCGGCTTCTGAAATCCTGGAGAGGGAGGCACTCGGTACCGAACCTCAGTAGCTGTAGAAGCTAGAGGAAGCCGTAAGGGTGATTTCCAAACCCTCAGAAGGAGATCCTGCATAGCAGGATGTAAAGGAAGCATGATATTTTCCATTTGTGCCGGTGGGCTATGAGTATCAGCACAACCAGGGATAGAGATATCAAGAAAGGTTGCCATGTCTCAGAGAAAAGTCAGAAAAGACTGATCCCCTATGGGAACCATCCCTGGTAAGGCCAAAGAAAGAGGCTGAGCACCAGAGGACGTACCATGGTGTGAAGCAAGAGACGTAGTAGATGGACCGGGATACTGGCGTGTTAACTCAGAGGCAGTAGGTACTGCATCAGCAATGCCAGGTATCGGTTCCAACGGAGGCATCGACATTGATGGTGATACAGGACCAGCGGTCAAAGTTGTCATCGGGGACTGCTGCAGTGGTACCGAGATCATGAGTTTAGAGTTATGGCTAGGATCTGCGGAACTGCTTATCTGGAAGCGAGCGGAGTCGGTTCCAGGACGCGTCGGTACCCAGTCCTCGAGACTAGAAATCGATTCAAGACTCGGCATCGATGGAAGCGAGTCTATCGATGCATGCCTCGAGGGTACCGACGTCGGTGGCAGTATCGGCGATGCCGATACCGATAAAGCAGTCTGGGTTACATCGATCGGTTCCGAAGGTACCGAGGATACCCGATGATACCCACCTGCGAGAAACAGGTTACTGCATCCCGATGTCGTAGCCAGGGCATCGGAACCGCTCGACGGCGGTACCGTCTCTGAGCATGGCTGGGATATAGAAATGTCCATGCGTAGCGTATCGATCGGCCCCGAAGGTACCGAGGACGCATGAGGACGATCCCTGGTAGCGAGTGGAACACTCGACACCGGTGCCAATGCCGGGGTATCGGTACCGCTCGAAGCGGATACCACCACCGGACACGGTGGGGATCGAGGGAAGTCAATCTGAAGCGTATCGATCGGCCCCGAAGGTACCGAGGACGCCAGATGACGATCCCTGGTGAAGAGTGGAACACTCGACACCGGTGCCGATGCCGGAGGATCGGTACCGCTCGAAGCGGATACCACCCCCGAGCATGGCTCAGGTATGTTCTGTGAGGGGTGAGCCCCAGGAACAACCTGAAACCCCTTTAACGCTTTGGAGCCCATAGACTCCCGCAGGGGTAATGCCAATGGATTCTTGAGGGTAAGGCCGGAGCCGTCACCATGCTGGGCATGGGGCATACCACTCAAGCATTGACTAGTCTTAACAGACTGTTTGTGGGTTACCTGATCCTGTGAAATGGAGAAACCGGGTACCCTCACTGCCGAGGAAAAAACGGCATCGAGGGAAACTTTAAAAACTGAAGGTTTCCTCACAAAAATATCTCCTGACATGTCAGGGGAAAAAGGGTCAGGACCCACACAGTTGAGACACCAGTTATTGGAGTGTAAAAGGAAACAAGTGTTTCCACATCGAATGCACTTCTTAGGAAAAGAAGGCTCCATGAAGCCTGGTAGGCCTAACAAGTTAAGGCAGAAAAAACTGAAGAAAAGGTTTCTCAGAATTTAGGCAAAAATCCACCGGCGGTACCGGTGGCGGCGGGAAATACAGCCGCGACCACAAGAAAACAAAAAACTAAAGAAATTAAGTAAGTAAAAAGAAATGTTTCTGCGGTGACAGGAAGGACGTCCTGCCGGCTCCGCGGAAAAACGAAAACTGAAGAGAGGCTTTGGAGAAGGCAGGAAGTCAGCACGCAGGCGCGAGGGATGCTGCCAAAAGCTTTCTGATTGGAAGCTGGGCAGCATTCCCGTGCAGGCTCCGTCGGTACCGACATACCCATATGTGAAGACTCATTCCTGCTTGTTCCTGGAGCTATAACTAAAGCTTCTGTAAAGTCCAAAGTTTGAACTCCTTGTCCTTGGAGCAAAATAAGGCCCTAGGAAGGAGTGGAGATAAGTGACTGGTTTGGATGTAGAAATACCCTTTGCAGAAAAAGGATAGGTCTTTAAGACCCCCTTTATCCAAATGAAGAACAAAGACATTTGTACTAGGCATTGGGCCTCCAATTTCTTGAAGATCAGTAAAAGTCTTTCGTAAGTGATGTCACTTATAATGACTTTACATGGAGAGCTTCAGATGTGACGGAACTGAAAAGGTAACAGTAAAGAAGGTATTTCCTAATTTACCATAGAAATTGGTTGTCCATTAAGTTTTATGATATGCTGGGACAGCATTAATATAGACAGTAAACAAATCTTTCAAAGTCAGATGTTGTATAGAGATTGATGCAATAACAAGAAGGATAAAGACCTACTTGAGAATATTGATGGAGAATCTCTGGTGAAAAATGGAAGAACTATAGAGAAAGGTTTCATAGAAACCAGTATTATGTTCTTCACTTACAAGGAGAGGACTAGATTACTTTAAAAAAAGATCTAGCCCCTGAACAACCAGGTCTCGAGACGTACGTGAAAGAGTGCAGAGGAGATCCTTAGTCTTAAGACAGCAAGTCTGGATCCTTCTATAACTTCAAGTAGTAGCTGGAAAGAAAGACAATATAAGGGATACCATGTTTGCCTCTCTATGAGGGCAATATGAGTATCATGCGCTCTTTTGTTCATCATAAGCTACAATGAAATATAGGGAATTAGAAGGAAAGTAGTGAACAAGGACCGACTGCAGTGAAAGGAATGCATCCCTGTTGTAGAAGTTCCAGTGAGATGTGGAACAATCCAGGGAATTGTGCAATTCTCTACGCTTTTACGTGGTCTAAGCCCTGGTTACTTTTCCTTAAAAGGAAATTTTTAAGGAAGATGGTAAGATTAGGAAAAAAACAGTCATGTAAGAGCATGACTGGGCAGAGTCTACCAGCTGAAGCCCTTTTTAACCATCTGGAAGCTACCTACTAGGAGTAGCTCTGAGGCTCTTTGGCAAAGGCCCATAGTTGCAGAGCTTTCTTGTATAATTGCAGAGAGCATGTTGTAGGTTGCTTAGATCTGGCTGTTTAATTGCCAGTGTGCAACCTAATCTATTCTGTTGGAGCCAAAAAGAATTGAAGGTGGCTAAGAATAGACAGGCCTGATGCCTGCAACAAAAAATTTGTCTAAATGGGTTCTGGAACCTCTCTTGGAGTTATCTGTTATTAAGGCAGCAGAAAACGTTAGGTCCTATAGGTTGGAGAGGACCGACAGACAATTTGGAGTGGTAATACTCAATTTCTGTCTGATAAGCTGCCTTAAAGAAGTATCTGAGGTGGTTAGCTCAAAGATACACAGAGAAGAAGATGGACCGCAAAGGGGAAGAAAACTCTGTATGGAAACTACTTACTGGAGTAGGTATTGAGGAAAAACCTATGGACTTAGAGGATAAGCCCTCCAGTTGATTAGTAGTACTCTTAGAGACTGAAAGTCGGGACTAAGAGGAATAGAAAGTAATACAGAGTTGGGAGGACTTACAATTTGGTAAGTCTTTGAAGAGGTAGGGTTCCCTTGCGGTTAAAAGTATAAGATATCCTCGTACAGAAAACTGTCAAGGTGAAGGATATAGTTCACCTTGTTGTTAGTTGTTAGGTCTCCCTTTCTTTTAAAAAGGAGAAACCTGTTATCTCTAGGGTATGATGGTCCTTAATAGTTCTTGCAGCTAAAAAGATGGATTTCTCTTGTGGTAAGAGATTCATGCCCAGAGTCAAGGAATGAATCAATGTATGACTGGTATCTTAGCATGGATGAGATGAACCTTAGATACTTCTGTTAAAAAGAAGTAGGTTTAGAGGTTCTAAACCTCACAGAGAAAAAAAAACAGAGAATAGAAATATCAGAAACCCTGCGACTGCTGGGCTTGCTGAGGCTGTTGAGGTCTTGATTTTCATAGCCTGGTTTGATGTTGCCTGTCTTTGGAAACATCTGTATGATGGGTAGGACATGAATAAAACTTTTTTCCCCTAGGGGGATAAAGCTTTTTATTGGCTGGAATAGAGGAAGTTTTTGACAATCCTCTGACAGTAAAAACATCAGTGTTTAACTGAGTAGCTTGAAATAAAGCATCCTTGTTAAAGAGATTTTCACTAGTACAAGGAGTATTTCCCAGCCTTTCTTGTACCTATCTGTCCAAGTCTGAAGCTTGGAGCCAGGCCAGGCGTCATGCTCCTATGGCTATAGCAGAAGTTCTGCTAATAGACTCAAAACAGTCCAGGGAAGCACGATTAAGGAACTTAGAGATATTGTGAGCATGACTGACTAGTAAGAAATAGTTTGCTCCCTTATGCTCTTGAATGAAAGGGTTCAAAAGCTTTAAGCTCTTTGTGACCTCTTCAAGAGACAATCACATATAGAAAATATATGAGATAATCCTTGCTGAAAGCATGGATGCCTGGAAGCATCGACGTCCAAAGGCATCTAAAGTCCTAGACTCACGACCTGGCGGATAAGAGGAGTGCTTCTTTGCACTCTTAATACGCCTCATTGCTGATTCTACAACAATAGAATGATGAGGCAGTTGAGTCTTTTGAAAACCTGGAGAAGGTGGCACTTTGTACCTAGTTTCAAGTGTCTGAGAATGTGGTGATACCTTTAAAGGAGTTTCCCACATCTTTAAAAGTAGATCTTGTAAGATCTGATGCAAAGGAAGCATGATTAGCTCCTTTGGCAACCAGGGGGATTGCAGGGTCTCTGAATCCCCTGGTAAGGACTCTTCACCAGGTATAGAAATGGCAAGTAACTTCGCCATATCAAGCAGAAAAGCTTGAAAAGAAATCTCCCCTGAGGACGACCCTCTAAAATGAGGGGTAAAGGCTAGACTTGTTAAAGATTCAGCCTTGGTACCGATGGGCTTATCCCAGTCATCGGTATTGGAAGACTTGAAAGGATGAAGCATCGGATTCTCTCTAAATCGATGTCTTCGGTACCACTCGAAGTTGGTACCGAGACGAGTCGGTACCAATCATCCATGCTAGGGATCGATTCCAGGCTCGGCATCGAAGGAATCGAGTCTGTCGAAGCAAGCATGGATGGTACCGACACCGATACTGGTACCAGAGGCGATACTGATACTGGTACCAGAGGCGATACCGATACTGGAGGAACGGTCTACAGCCACTCTGACAGTACCGAAGCAACCGAGAGCGCTAGACTACGTTCATCGGTGAGGAGTGTTTCATCCATCACCGTAGCCGATGCTGGGGTGTCGGTACCGCTCGAAGCGGCCACAACCACCGAGCATGGCCCAGGTATGTTCACCGAGGTGAGAACCCCAGGAACGACCTGAAGCCCCGCTAATGCTTTGGAGTCTGAAGACTCCCGCCGGGGCTTTATTGTCAAAATGTCCTCGAGGGCAAAGCCGGAGCAATCTCGATACTGGAAAGGAGATCTACCACTCGAGGACTGGCTAGTCTTTACAGACTTTTGTTTGGTTACCTGATTCTGTGGAAATATTCTATCTGGTGACATTGAGTGCGATGTGAACCGGGTATCGAGCTGTGCTCGATTCTGAAGATTTCTTCTGTTTGAAGTCCAGCAAGAAAGACACTCCAGTGAGCAATGGTCAGGACCCAAACATTTTAGACACCAAATATGGGTGTCAAAGAATATTTATTTATTTATTTTATTTATTTATTAACAATTCTTATATACCGCACTATTAGACATCAGCGCGGTTTACATTAAAACAGAAAACATCCAACAGTTTACATCTGTCTGGTCATTACATTTAACAGGAGGTATAACTTGGCGAAATAGGGGAAACTAAATACAATGGTGGTTTATCTATTAAGGGATAACATGGTTAACTATATACAGAGTGTTACCAACAGTGTATGGAACTGTTTGTTATCTACAGAGTAAAGTTGGCTTGTTGCGAGGGTCTATCCCTTTGGCCACTCCTGCTATTCACCTGATGGTTGTGATCGGAGCTGTCATTGAGATATTTGAGGAAAAGGAAATGTTTTAGCTCCTTTCTGAACTGATTCAAATTGGTCATTGCTCTTTGAGCACTTCTTAAGGATAGTGGCTGGCTTTTCCATAGCGGAAAAAATGGAGGCCTAGTGGCCTAGAAACTGACAGACACTAACAGGAAAAAATTTCTGTCGGAAAAAAGAAATTATTTAGAAAAAACAAAAGAAAAGCACCGGCGGTACCGGTGGCGTCGAGGGAATGCAGACGCGACCACAAAAAAGTAAGAATAAAAAGAAGAATTTTCTGTGGTGACAGGAGTATGTCCTGCCGGCTCCACGGAAAACTGATGAGAGGGACGTGTTTAGGCAGGAAGGCAGCGCGCATGCATGTGGGATACTCCCAAAGGCTTTCTTTTTGGACGCTGGGGAGCGTTCCCAAGCAGGCTCCGTCGGTACCGATGTATCCATATGTGAAGACTCATTCCTGCTTGTTCCTGGAGATAGACCACATGGCCTATCTAGTCTGCCCTTTCATATCAACTACAGTAAGCATTGCACCTTCAGTGTCTTAATACTGCTGTTGTAGAGATTGCCCTGAACATTTGTTCTGAGGTGAAGAAATCCTTGTTCTAATATTTGGAGCTTGATGGCCCTGGCTAACATCTTTGGACAGATGAAATGATTAGGCATATCATGCTCTAGTCTGATTTAAAATATACAAACTTCATGATGATCAATAAGGGACATTATGCAGTTTGCAGTAAGGGAAGCACTTAAAACAAGTTTTTTTACTGACAAACAGGCCGATGCAGAAAGACGGTGCTAATCCCCTGCTGGATCGATTTTTTAATATTCCTGACAATGCGCACATTTTAACGTGCGATGCAGGAAGGTTAGGGTATGCAAATGTCCACCACGGTAACCCTGCGCATGCAAATGAGCCACCGCAGCGTTAAACTGGGAAAGCAAGCCAAACACATGTGCACAAGAAGTCTGCGCTGTTTGGCTTGCTCTCCAGGCACCGGTGGCTAATTTGCATTTTTTTTTACACTGTACTGCCAAAATGAGATTAATATGAAAACAGAGGTTCTGCTACAAAAACGCTCATAAGGGTCTATTGCTGGCTACAGGGAGCAAGAACAGCCGGTTTCCAGAGCTGCAGGAGACTCTCTGTCTCCTACTGTCGGGGGGGGGGGGGGGGCCCCAGCGATCCTTTGTCAGCATGGCCCTGGCAGTGTTTTGATGGCATTGGGGGCTTTGCCCGATACCTGGTCATCTGGGGAGAAGATGATCCAGGCATCGAGGAAAGCACCTGGTGCCATTAAAATACGGTCGGAGCAGTGTTAGAGATCTACTTCACTCAGACCCTGCAGTAAAAATTTTGGCGCTATGGCTGGTTGCAAAATCTTCGCCTGTCTCTGCATCAGGCGTAGCCATGATTTGCATACCAGCCTAGCAGATTAAAATACATTTAAATAATTAGTATTCATTTAAATACGCATGGCGTTAATTGGTCACTAATTTTTCCGCCAGTGTTTACATCTATTTCCTGTATGGAAAGGATTGTAAAAATGTGCTTAAATATGGCGTTATGGGCTCATAAGCCCACGCTAGCTTTCTGCATCGGCCCGATAGTGACGAAGATAGCTGATACAAAATCAAAGGCAAAAGCTTCCTTGAAATGTACTGGCCAAGGATGCTATAAAAAATACACAAAGAAGGAAAAATAAGCAATCAGGGCAAGCAACTACATCAAGACTGAACATTTATTAAAAGCTAAGACACTTATTACCAGCTGAACGAGGAAGAAAAATCAACTGATGTGGACAAAACCTTTTTTCTTGCTTGTATAAAAAATGAGCGTAACCCTGCTTGTAGTCTACTTTGAAGCAGCTTAACTACAAACAATGAAATGAAGGTGACATTTCACTTACTAATTAATGTCCTTTCCTTGAGTCCTGCTAGACCAGTTCAGACAAGTGGGTTGTGTTCCCCCTACTACAGATTGGTGGAGACAAAGACCAATGAAAAGCCCAGGTTTCGATGACATCATACCTATGCCTCAATCAGCCGCAGCCACCAGAGGTGAGTCTGCAGTATCCCAAAGCATATGGGAGATACAGCAAGCCTCACACAACCTCAAATGTGGACGAGTACTCAACAGTAGAAGGAAAGTAGAAACAAAAGGCCGAGAGTAGAAAATGAGCCTGCAGCACCAAGCATAAAATCATGGCAGGCCCAAGGGTACTGCAGCAGGGAAAAAACACAAAGCAATACAGCTTCAAGTTGCGGGCCCTGGACTGGTCTAGCAGGACTCAAGGAAAGGACATAATCTGGTAAGTAAGATGACACCTTCCATATTATCCTGCTAGACCACTCCAGACAAGTGGGATGTACCAAAGCTACAATACCAGTGGGTGGGAAGAAGACAGCAGCTCGCAAAACCCTTGAGCCAAAGTCCGTTTCTGCTTGCACGTTGACATCCAAGTGGTAGTGCTGAACAAAAGTGGAAAGAGATGCCGTTACTGCCCAACAAATATCTGCAGGGGCAACTGAGCTCCGCTCCGCCCGTGAGGATGCAAGTGCTCAGTTAGAATAGACATGCAAACCCTCCGGAACTGGCCGGTACCATAACAGAGATGAGGCAAAAGTCTCCTTAATCCAGCACCCTAAGGTCGACTTGGCTGCCGCTTTACCCTTGCATGAGCCAGCAAACAGCACAAAAGGATGGTCAGACTTGCAAAAGGAATTTGTAATCTCCAAGTATAGCGTAGTTACTCACCTGTAACAAGTGATCTCCGGGAACAGCAGGAATTTAGTCTTCACATAGGGGTATCATCAGTACCAACGGAGCCCGCGCGGGAACGCTCCCCAGCATCCAATAGGAAAGCTTTTGGGAGCATCCCACAGTGCATGCGTGCTGCCTTCCCGCCTCTGTACCTCTCTCACTTCAGTTGAGTTTATAGCTGAGACCAAAGGAGAGAAATAGAGAAAGAGAGATAGAGACAACTCCTAGGGGAGGTGGGTGGGTTGTGAAGACTAAATTCCTGCTGTTCCCGGAGATCACCTGTTACAGGTGAGTAACTATGCTATCTCCAGGAACAAGCAGGAATGTAGTCTTCACATATGGGGACTCCACAGCTGAAAGATGCCAAGGGGTGACCCCAGCTAGCTGCAAACCCAGGTGAGATGGGTCATGCTTCCTCCCATGGACCTTAGGCATCCAAATTATGAATGGTGGGTAGGAGTTGTATTAAGTATGGGAGAGATGTTGTAGAACAGCCTGGCCAAACGAGGCATCCCGATGGGAGTCCTTGTCTAAGCAATAGTGGTCTGTGAAGGTATGTACCGAAGTCCAAGTGGCTGCTTTGCAGATGTTATCAATAGAGACAGAACAAAGGTTAGCCGTTGAGGCTGCCATTGCTCTCACATTGTGAGCAATGACATGGCCTTCGAGAGAAAGTCCCTTACTCTGATATGTATAGGATATGTAATCTGCAATCCAATTTGACAGAGTTCTTTTAGAAACTGGAAGTCCCAAATGACTAGAGTCAAAAGCCAGAAAAAGCTGAGTAGATTTTCTATGTGGCTTAGTTCTTTGGAGATAAAAAGCCAAGGCTCTTTTACAATACAATGTGTGAAGATTCCTTTCCGCACTGGAGGCATGAGGCCTAGGGAAGAATATAGGAAGATAAACTGACTGGCTTAAATGAAAAGGCGAAACCACCTTTGGCAGAAAGTGAGGATGAGTCCTGAGAACTACTTTATCATGGTGAAACCTTGTATAAGGAGGGTCAGCTACTAATGCATGTAGTTCACTAATGCGTCTTGCAGAAGTGATGGTAATTAGGAAAACAACTTTCCATGAAAGAAACTTTAGGTCTGAAGTGCCTAAAGGTTCAAAGGGCGGTTTCATAAGCTGACCAAGAACAAGATTTAGATCCCATGGTGGTTTAATGGGAGGTTTTGTTAAAAGCAGGCATCTCATAATTCTTGATATAAGTGGATGAGAGGAAATAGGTTGTCCATCGAAAGGTTTATGAAAAGCAGCAATAGCACTACAATGGACCCTAACTGAATTGGTCTTCAGACCAGAAGTTGATAATTGTAGAAGATACTCTAGTAGCAACTCTACAGGTACTAAAAGGGGGTTAAGTCCCTTTTGTGAACACCAGATAGAGAACCTTTTCCACTTGAAAGCGTAGGAACATCTTGTGGAGGGTTTTCTGGAAGCCAGGATATCCTTTACTTGTTGAGAAAGGTTAACATCCTGGAATTCTAGGCTTTACCAGGCCCTGAGATGTAGGGACTGGGGATTGGGATGCAGTAAAGATCCGTCCTCCTGCGACAGGAGATCTGGAGCATGCCCCAACCCCAGAGGAGTGGTTTGAGAGAGACGCAAAAGAGGAGGATACCACGTTTGCCGTGGCCAACGTGGAGCTATGAGTATCATACGACCTCTGTCTCTCTGAAGTTTGAATAAAGTCTTGGGAATGAAGGGAATGGGTGGGAAGGCATAGAGGAAGTCCTGTCCCCAGTGGAGTAGGAAAGCATTTCTTACCTAACAGTTTTGAGCCGAAATTCTGGAACAGAATCGGGGAAGTCGAGCATTCTGTGGACTTGCAAAGAGGTCGATATCTGGTGTTCTCCAAATTCGAAACACTCGAGCAAGCTGGTATGAGTGGAGGGATCACTCGTGTGGCAGCAGTATTCAACTGAGTTTGTCTGCCCACAAGATTTGAATGCCCAGAAGGTATACCGCAGACAGGTAAATTTGTAACTCTCTGGCAAGAGCCCATAGTCGCAAAGCTTCATTGCATAGCGACAAAGAGCCCGTTCCGCCTTGCTTGTTCATATAGAACATAGCTACCTGATTGTCGGTTTGGACCAGAACTGTTGCTGAGATGGCCCTGAAAGACTTGAATAGCATTGAAAATGGCTCTCAGCTCTAGGAGGTTTATGTGAAGGGAAACCTCCTGTGAGGTCCAAAGACCCTGAGTGGAGAGATAGTGCAAGTGGGCCCCCCAACCCATCTTGGATGCATCTGTCGTCAGAGTGGTTTGGCATAGAGGCTGCTGGAAAGGAGAGCCTACAAGGAGGTTTTCCAGGTATTGCCACCATTGCAGAAACAAAATCAGACGTGTGGTATTTCTGATTTTGTCTGTTAGTCGATCCGAGGCTTGTGACCACTGAGAGGAAAGGGTCCACTGGGCTGCTCGCATGTGGAGACAAGCATAGGGAACCACATGGACAGCGGATGCCATGTGTCCCAGCAGTTGAAGCATCTCCCAAGCAGTAAGGAAAGAGTAGTTACTCACCTGTAACAGGTGTTCTCCAGGAGCAGCAGGAATCAGTCCTCACTTATGGGTGACATCAGCGCCGATGGAGCCCCCGTGCGGAGCATTTCCCCAGCTTTCTAAGAAAGCCTTTGGGAATACTGCACGCATGCACGGTCCCCTTCCCGCCTAAAGGTGCCATCTTGCTCAGTTAAATGACATAGCTAAAAAACAGCACACAAAAATGTAAAAATAAACTATGTACAACTGCAACTCCCAGGGGAGGAGGGAGGGTTGTGAGGACTGATTCCTGCTGCTCCTGGAGAACACCTGTTACAGGCGAGTAACTACTCTTTCTCCAGGACCAAGCAGGAAGTCAATCCTCACTTATGGGACTCCCCAGCTTCAGGCTACCGGGGACCCAGAGCTGAAAAATGAGCTCCCTCTAGCCTCCGCATCAGAGAAAGGATTTCAATGAAAACATACCTCCACTGGTGGCCCAACCAGAGGTCTGGAGGGTAGGAGTTGCCTAAACCTCAGAGATTCCGGAGCACTGCCTGACCAAAAGCAATGTCCATGTGGGACTCCCTCTCCAGGCAGTAATGGGCCGCAAAAGTCTGGCTTGAGGACCAAGTTGCAGCCCTGCAGATGTCTGCCAACGGTACAGAGCGGAGATGAGCTACTGAGGCAGCCATTGCCCTGACACGGTGGGCAGTGAACCGACCCTGCAAAGGAAGATCAGCCGCCCTGTAAGCCCAGGTGATACAGTAAGCCACCCAGATGGACAAGGTACGCTTGGACACAGGCACCCCCAAGTTATTGGGGTCAAAAGATACGAAGAGCTGAGTAGCCCTTCTATGCCCCTGCGTACGCTCAAGGTAGAAGGATAAAGCCCTCTTACAGTCCAGAGTATGTAGGACTGTCTCAGCCCGGCTGGCATGGGGCCTAGGGAAGAATGTTGGAAGAACCACCTCCTGGTTGAGATGGAAAGAGGAGACAACCTTGGGGAGGAACTTAGGATGAGTCCTCAGGACTACCCTGTTCCTATAGAAACGAGTGTATGGCCTGTCACAAGACTAGGGCTTGAAGTTCACTCACTCGTCTGGCTGGGGTCAAGGCCACTAGGAAAAGAGTCTTCCAAGAAAGAAAGCGGAGAGTACATGTAGCCATCGGCTCAAAAGGTGGGCGAGTCAATTGCTGCAAAACCACATTCAATTCCCACTCAGGCGCTGGTAGACGGAGAGGAGGCTTGAGCAATAGTAAGCCTCTGAGAAATCTGGACACCAAGGAGTGAACTGACAAAGAGTGTCCCTCCACCAGTGAGTGGTGAGCTGCCAGAGCAGAGAGGTGGACCCGAACAGAATTGGACTTAAGGCCCTGATTGGACAAGTGCAGTAGGTACTGGAGCACTACTGGCACAGTGCAGGTGAAAGGATCTTCCTTGCGTTGCTGAAACCACAAGGAGAACCTTCTCCACTTTAGGGCATATGTTCTCCTGGTGGATTGTTTTCTAGAGGCCAAGACCACCTCTTCCACTTCCTGAGGTAGGCCCCAGGGAGCCAAGACTACCCTTGCAGCCTCCATGCCATCAGATGGAGAGATTTGAGATTGGGATGCAGAAGGGAACCCTGATCCTGAGAGAGGAGGTAGGGTTGGAATCCCAGAGGCATGGGTGTCTCCACTGCCAGTTGGAGTAGCAGGGGGAACCAGGGCTGCCTCGGCCACCTGGGAGCAACCAGAAGTACTGAGGCCTTGGTCTTTGAGAATCTTGAACAAGGTTCGGGCCCCAGAGGCGTGGGAGGAAACGCACAGAGCAGACCCTGAGACCAAGAAATCAGGAAGGCATCCGCCGCCACCCTTAGGGGATGCGGTTGCCTGGAACAAAACCTGGGCAGTTGGTGATTCAGGGGACTGGCAAAGAGATCTATGGATGGAAGTCCCCATTTCAGGAAAATCTGCTGAATCACCAAAGGGTGCAGCTGCCATTCGTGGGGCTGCAGAATTCTGCTTAAGCGGTCTGCCAGAAAGTTCTCCTGACCAGGAAGATAAACAGCCCTCAGCAACATCTGGTGCCTGAGGGCAAAAGAGCAAAGGGCCTGTGCTTCCAGGCATAGAGGCCTGGACCCAGTGCCGCCCTGTTTGTTCACATAGAACATGGCCACTTGGTTGTCTGTCTGAACTAGAACAGACTGGTGGGCCAAGGTGTGAGAAAAAGCCTTGAGGGCTAAGTGAATAGCCCGCAGTCCCAGTAGGTTGATCTGTTGCGTGGCTTCCCATGGGGACCAGAGGCCTTGGGTGCAGCTCTCTTGACAGTGTGCACCACATCCTTGTAAAGAGGCATCGGTTGTCAATACCACCGTGGGGGTAGGCACCTGAAAAGGCACCCCCTGCAGCAAGTTGGGGGGGTGCAGCCACCACTGAAGAGACTTCAGTAGAGGTTTGGATACCCTTACTTTGTCTGCTAGGCTTCCTGTGGCCTGCTTCCATTGAGTTCTGAGGCACCACTTTGCAAGCCTCATGTAGAGGCGGGCATTGGGGGTCACATGCACAGTCGATGCCATGTGTCCCAGGAGCTGCAGACAGAGTCTGGCAGGAACCGATGGCAGACTGAGAAACCGGGATGCCAACTCCATGAGCCTCTGAGCTCGGTCCTCTGGCAAGTAAGCCCTTGCTTGCAGAGAGTCCAGCCGTGCTCCTATGAACTCGAGGTTCTGGAAGGGGAGCAAAGTGAACTTTGCGAAGTTTATGACAAAGCCCAGGTCTTGAAGGAGTGTGACAGTCCTGAAGGTGGCCTACCTGGCCTCCTGGTAGGTTTGGCCCCGGATGAGCCAGTCGTCCAGATAGGGGAAGACAAATATCCCCTGAGTACTCAAGTAAGCTGCCACCACAGCTAGGCACTTTGTAAAGACCCGTGGGGCGCAAGTTAGGCCAAAAGGCAGTACCCTGTACTGGTAATGGTTTCCTCCCACCACAAACATGAGGTATTTTCTGTGGTCTGGATGAATGAGGATATGAGTGTACGCATCCTTTAGATCTAAGGAGCATAGCCAATCTCCCTGCTGGAGGTAGGGCAGAAGTGTTCCAAGAGTTAGTATCTTGAACTTCTCTTTCTCCAAGAACTTGTTGAGGTTTCTGAGGTCTAGGATAGGCCTGAGGCCTCCTGTCCTCTTTGGCACCAGAAAATACCTGGAGTAGAACCCGTGCCCTTGTAGGCGAGGAGGTACCGGCTCCATCGCCTTGTCCAGAAGCAGACCCTGAAGTTCTTGGAGGAGGAGGGTGGTGTGCAGGAGAGGCCTCAGAGGCTCTCCTGGAAAGTAGACAGGAGGTAGTTGTTGGAAATGAAGCATATAGTCTTGGTGAATGATGCTTAAAACCCAAGCATCCCCTGTAATGGGTGGCCACCGGTGGGCAAACAGGGCTAAGCGACCTCCTGTGCAGGGATGGGACAGCAGGGACGGAGAGGCTATGCCTTGGGAGTCAAAAAACCCCTCCCTGCTGGGTAGGAGCAGGAGCCAGAGGCTTGGGGGTCTTCTGCCTACGGGGCCCATGTCCCTGCCCCTTGGCCTGCTGCCCCTGAGGGGGAGCTGAGGAGGCCTGGTATTGAGGGAAAGGTTTGTAGGCAGACACCTTTCTCGGGTAGGACTTTTTACCCGAGCCCTTCTTTTTGTGAGAAGGGGCAGAAGTCTTTCTGGACAGCCTAGTCCTGGTCAGGTGCTCGGTCTCGAGCTCAGCGGCCTTCTCGGCCATGGGTTTGCCAAAAAGGTTCTCACCTCAGCAAGGGACATCGACCAACTTGTCCTGAACCCAAGGCTCGAGGTCCGATGACTGCAGCCATGCCTGGCGTTGGGCCGCGATGCCGACGGCCGCCACACGAGCCGAATCCTTTAAGCCATCGTAGGTCGCTCGGGACATGAATTTGGAACAGTCCCGGATCCCTGAAGACAAAGACTGGAATCTCTGCAAAGGTTCCCCGGAGAGACCAGCAGAGAACCCGGCAAGCTTCTTTGCCAGATCTTGGAGAAACATGCCCATGTACAGCTGGTATGACTGGACACGGCAAGCAAGCATCGAGCCCTGGAAGCACTTTCTGCCGAAAGCATCCAGGTTCCGGGCCTCCCTACCAGGGGGGCACTGCAGAGTGCATCTTCTGGCTCTTTAGTCGATGCATGGCCGATTCCACCACCATGGAATGGTGCGGCAGCTGCGCCTTTTGGAAGCCAGGGCTCTTACGGAGTCAATAAATGGAATCAACTCCCTTGCTCAAGACCGGTGCCGAGGCCAGTGCCTCCCACATCCGGAAGAGGAGCCATTCCAGCATTGGAGGAACCGGCACAGTAAAGGCCTCCTTCGGAGGAGAGTCATACTGGAGGACCTCGAGCTCCTCGGCTTGAGGCTCCTCCTCGGGGTCGGCGGGAATCGCCAAGGCTTTGGCCATGTCCCACACAAACTCGGAGAACCGGGTGTCCTCCTGAGGGGACCTACTCCGGGGCTCGGACTGCGGTGACAGGACGCACCGAGTCCGGAAGGTATTGGGGGACTCCTCATCCTCCGTCTCCCAGGCTGACTCATCCGAAGAAAAGTCGAGGGGCTCCGACCGCGTGGGTCGAGGTGGCACCCGCCCCGACGCCGAAGGCACCGGCGTTGACGCCCTCAGTTCCGAGCGGGAGGTCAAGGGAGACCTTGACCTTGGACGACCTCGAGCCTTCATGGTCTCGAGTATCGGCTCGGTCTCCGGGGTGACTTCGACGTCGATGTCCCGGTGGTCGGGGCAGATGCACCAGCGAGGCTGGCCATCAGTATCTGCTGCTGATCCATGAAGGCAGACAATCTGCACTCCAAGGCTGTCAGCTTGAGTCCAAGTTCAGGAGACTCAGCAGCAACTGACTCGGGCCCGGCGACGTCGGCTCCCTCGGAGGAGGGTCCATGAGGACTACAGGACTTGTGTCCAACGGTCTCCGGCTCTACACGAGGTACTTTGGACGGCTTCTCCTGCTCCAAAGGCCCGGGACGGCGGTCGGGGGTCTTAGACTTGGCCCTCGAGGAACCAGGGACCTCTTCCAACGCCGCCCTCGCGAGCCGTTTCTTCCTCTTGCATTCCCTGTCGGGGGACACCCTGTCCGAGGAACCCCGGCGATGCTTGGGATCAGATTCCCAAGACGTCGAGGCCTCAGACGAAGTCTGGGCCCTGCCAGAGGCAGAATCCAAAAAAATCCTCTCTTTCTGGTGCTGACGGCTTCGAAGTGCCTTGGTGGACATTTTACCACACGGGCTACAGATCATGGGGTCATGATCTGGGCCAAGACACCGAAGGCAGCAGTCGTGTGTGTCGGTGAGAGACATTAGTTTCTTGCACCGATCACACTTCTTGAAACCACTGGAAGGCATCGGGGAAAAAAGGGCCCCCGCGAGGTCAAAAGACCGGCCTTCCAGGGAAAAACAGAAAAAAAGGCACGAACGCCAGCCATGAAGGGCAAAAACCGAAAAATAGAGAACAGGCTCAATACCGGTGTACCGAACCCGGCGGGAAGGGGAACCGGCGTCAAACTAAGAAAAAGCGAAGAAATCTTCAGAAAAAAAGTCAACTTTTCCCGGGTGACTAGGACGAACGTCCGAAGGGCTCCACGGAAAAAGAGAGACTGAGCAAGATGGCACCTTTAGGCGGGAAGGGGACCGCGCATGCGTGCAGTATTCCCAAAGGCTTTCTTAGAAAGCTGGGGAAATGCTCCGCACAGGGGCTCCATCGGCGCCGATGTCACCCATAAGTGGGGACTGACTTCCTGCTTGGTCCTGGAGAATACCTTCATAGATGCTTGAGATGCCAGTTGTATTATATGTAGACAGCATGGATGGGGCAGGAAAGCCCTTGACTGCCGTGTGTCTAGACAAGCCCCTATGAATTCTAGAGATTGAGAGGGGGTGAGATGAGATTTTGGGAGGTTTATGACCAGCCCCAAGTAGTGAAGAATTGTCATTGCTCAAGAGAGCGTGAAGCTGGCCTCTGGAGCTGTCGATGCTCGAATGAGCCAATCATCTAAGTAAGGGAAGACGAATATTCCCAGAGTCCTCATAAATACTACCACCACTGACATGCATTTTGTGAAGACTCTTGGAGAAGAGCTAGTCCGAAGGGAAGAACTCTGTACTGGAAGTGTCTTCCGTGGACCAGGAATCAAAGGAACTTCCTGTGACCTGAGTGGATGAGAATATGCGTGTACGCATCTCTTAGATCTAGAGAACATAGGAAGTCCTGACTTTGGAGGTATGGTAAAAGTGTTCTGAGGGAGATCATTTTGAACTTTTCTTGGAACAAATATTTGTTTAATTCTCTGAGGTCTAATATAGGTCTGTGTCCCCCTGTATTCTTTGGAATAAGAAAGTAGGGGGAGTAAAACCCTGTCCCCTGTTGGGGAATGGGTACTACTTTGATTGCTCCTTGAGCTGGAAGTGACGTGACCTCCTGCCACAAGGGGTTGGTGGCAGGGCCCTGAGAATTGAACTGTTTTATTATGGGCGTGTGTTGAGAAAATGAAGCTTGTACCGCAGTTGTACAATGGACAGAGTCCAATTTTCTGATGTTATTTGTTGCCATCTTTTGGCAAAAAAACAGACTTCCTGGAATGGTCAAGGGTTCTGGACCTTTCAGAGGCAGAATGACTAAGTTCTCTAGATAGAAGTCAAAGGCCCTGAGGGGGCTGGGTCTGTTGAGCCAGTTGAGTTTTTTGAGCTTGCGGCTTTCTTTGCTGTCTGTTCTGTTGTTGCCCCTTTCCAGGGAACATGGAGCGGACAGTGAGTTTGATGGGTGTAAGATTGGTAAGGCTTCTTTTTCTTACTGAAAAAGGGTTTTTTGGATATTTTCTTCTTTGCTGGGTTGGCTGTAGACTGACAATCTGTTTAAAGTAGTATTGTCAGATTCAAGTTGATTAGCCTTGTCTTGCCAGTCCTTGCCAAAGAGATTTTCTCCTGTGCAAGGAATGTTTCCCAGCTTTTCTTGCACCCACTGTTCTAAGTCTGGTGCTTGAAGCAAAGCAATACGACGTACTCCTATGAATATAGCAGAGGTTCTGCTAATACATTCAAAGCAATCAAAGGTAGCATGGTTCATGAATTTTGAGACATTCTGGGCATGCTTGACCAGAATAAGGTAGTCTGCTTTTTTCCTCCAAAACACAAGGACTAAGGAGCTCTAAGTCTTTTGTGACTTCTTCCAGGAACATTCCCATATAGAGAATGTAGGAACTGATCCTGGCTCCCAGCATGGAGGATTGAAAGCATCGATGGCCAAAGGCATCGAGAGTCCTGGATTCACGGCCTGGAGGATTAGAAGAATGTGTTTTAGCACTCTTGATCCTTCGCATGGCCGATTGCACTACCATTGACTGGTGTGGTAACTGAGTTTTTTGAAAACCAGGACAACTTGGCACTCGGTACATAGTGTCAAGGCATCGGGAATGTGAAGATATTGTTAAAGGAGTTTCCCACATTGTCAACATTAGATCATGTAAGATCTTGTGAATGGGAAGCATAGCTGCTTCCTTGGGAGCCATAGGGTATTGTAGAATTCTTAATTCTTCTGCCATAGGTTCTTTTTCTGGAATCACAGTGATTGCAAGACCATTTGCTAAATCATGTATGAAAACCTAGAAGGACATATCCTCTGGAGGAGACATTCTGTGTTGAGGAGAAGGAACTGAATCTTCTAATAGATTCGCTCTGGTACCGGTAGAATCGTCAGAGTCATCGGAATCAGAAGACTCAAGCACCGGGTGCTCCTGTAACACATGGTATCGGTACCACTCGAAGTTGGTACCGAAATGTCTCAGTTCCTGATCCCCGATACCGGATATCGGCATGGGGGGGAAGCAGTCCTGTCGAAGCAGGTACTGTCGGTACCGATACATGTTGAACCGTCTGTTGCGGTCTTAGCAGTACCGAAACTGCTAAGAGGGCCGCTAGCCTGCATTCGATAGCGAGGATTCTGTGATCCATCACTCCTGCTGACCTGCTGATGCCTAGGGGCCGGTACCAGTGGAAGCAGCTACGACCCCAGAACATGGCACCAATAGTTCTGCAGAGGTGGAGGCCTCTGGAACATCCTGGAGCCCCGTTAGTGCTTTGGAGCCCGAAGACTCCCGCCGGGGCTGTTTTGCCGGTGAAGTATCCTCGAGGGAAACGCCAGTGGCATCTTGATACTTTGCAGGAGATTTACCCTTCGAGGACCGGCTAGTCTTAGAAGACTTAAATTTAATTACCTGAGATCCATGGGAAGAAGATGAAGCCCTGGAAGACGTCGATACAACTGACATCGTGTCGGCGGCAAAAAGGGTACTGAGTTTTGCAGCTCTATTCTGCAGGCCCCTTTTGGTCATCCTCGTGCAGGAGAGACACTCCGTTGGACAAAGTTCAGGCCCCAAACATTTTAGACACCAATCATGGGTGTCTGTGACGGAAATGGTACTGCCACATTTTGAGCATTTTTTGAAACCACTAGCTGGTTTCTCAATGCTTGAAGAAAAATGGGTCTAGTGCCCAAAATGGCGCCTAGCACCAGAAGCAGGGAAAGATCCCTGAAGAAACACAAGGGTGTTTTTTTTTTTTTTTTAAGGAAAGAAGAGAACCGGCGGTACCGGTAGGCGTTGAATGAAGGCAGACGCAACTACAAAAAAACAATAAGGGTAAATTTTCTGCGGTGACAGGGTACCATGTCCTGTCGGCTCCACGGAAAACGAAGAACTGAAGTGAGAGAGGTACAGAGGTGGGAAGGCAGCACGCATGCGCTGTGGGATGCTCCCAAAAGCTTTCCTATTGGACGCTGGGAAGCGTTCCCGCACGGGCTCCATCGGTACCGACGATACCCATATATGAAGACTACATTCCTGCTTGTTCCTGGAGATCAGAGCAGCACCCTCTGGATATCCACAAGGCAAATCTCCTTATCCTCCCCCCCCACCCACCGATACTGCTCCTTAGAGAAGGAGGGCAGGCAAAGCACCTGGTTCACATCAAAGGAATACAGCACTTTAGGCAAGGAAGGCACAGGCTGAACGGAAGCAGCTTCCGTTGAAGGATAGATAAGGATCTCGGAAAGACAACACCTGCAGCTTGGAGATCTGCCTTGCAGAACAAATCTGCGACCAAGACAACAGTCTTGAGCATCAAATCCTTCAAGGTAGCATGCTTCAATGGCTCAAAGGGGGCCACCATCAGGATCCTGAGCATCAAAAACAGATCCCAGAAAGGGATCGGTGCAGACATCGAACCCCTTGGAGAAAATGGAGACGTCCAAGTGCAAGGCCAAGGACTTCCTGCCACTGGGCCATGGAAACAGTCCAAAGCTACCACTTGAACCTTCAGAGAGCTAAGAGAAGCCCTTCTCTAGGCCATTCTGCAGAAAGGACAACAAGGACAACACCTTAGTTGCCTCAAGAGCCAAGTGCTGCATGCCACATCAGTGATCAAAAAGGCACCACATCGATATGTATGCTAGCTTGGTAGATCTCCTCCGGGCTCCAAGTATGGTAGAGATTTTAGCTGGAGAGTAGTCCTTAGGCACTAGCAGTCTCTTATCAAGAACCATGCCATAAGCGAGAAGGGAGACAGGTCCTCCAGGATGATTGGTCCCTGCAGCAATAGCCCCCAAGACAGAAGCAGCCGCAGGGGAGTCACTTGAAGGAGCCACATCAGGTCTCTGATCCATGCTCTCCACGGCCAATCTGGCACCCTCAAAACACTGCCCGGGTGGTGCTCTATATACCGAATCACATGCCCCACCAGGGGCCACGGATGAAATATGTACAGCAGTCACTGACTAGGCCAAGGCACACTTTGGCACTGGAGTGGGTCGCCATCAGATCCATTTTGGGGCGACTGCAATGATGCAGAATCAACAGAAAGGCTTCCTGACAACACCCCCTTATCAGGATTCAGGGAGTAGTGACTGAGGAAGTCCACTTCCACACTGCTGAGCCAACAAGACTAGGAGGTTCTTCTCCGCCCAAGCAAAAAGGAGATTCAGCTCCAGGGTCACTACAGCGCTTTTTGTGTCCCCCTATTGAATGATGTAAGCCACCACCGTAGCATTGTCTGAAACCATGAACCCAGCCCACAACCAAGGGCCGGAAATATAGAAGAGCCAACCTGTCATCACTCACCTTGAGGCGGCTGATGGACCATATCGCTTCCCTGTGGTTCCAACGGCCCTGAACGGAACAGTCTCAGCAATGGGCTCCCCAGCCTAAGAGATTAGCATCCATCATCAGGAAGCTTTTGGAAGGTGCTCTACATGTGTGCCCATCTTCCTGCCCGAAGGAGCCATCTTACCGCAGTATGACAACATAGCTTAATCAATGGGAGTGGGAGCTTGTGCTCGAGTTCCTGAGAAAGTGCAGTTACTCACCTGTATCAGATGTTCTCCGAGATCAGCAGGAATCAGTCCTCACATAAGGGTGACATCACAGAGCCTGCATGGGAATGCTTCCCAGCTTCTAAAGGAAGCTTTAGAAAGGTGCTCCACACGTGTGCCCTTCTTCCTGCCCGAAGGAGCCATTTTACCTCAGTATGATGAAATAGCTTAATCATGCCAAAATAAATCCACAGGGAGAAGGGAGGGTAGTGATGACTGATTCCTGCTGATCCTGGAGAACACCTGCTACAGGTGAACAACTACACTTTCTCCAAGACCAAGCAGGAAGTCGATCCTCACATATGGGACTCCTTAGCTACAGGCTACCGAAAAAAGCCTGTAAAAGGCCCAAACAGGGCAAGCAGAAAAAACGAACAGAGAACAAGCAGCATGAGCAATCGCTGAAAAGTTCCAAGAATCAACCTCAAGCAGGGACATCAACATCAGATCGACTCTATAATAGCCTGGATAGACAGAAGAGCCGGTGGGAAGAAGTTGCTTCAATTCCCAAAGAGATGCTGAAGTATGGCCTGGCCGAAGTTGCTGTCACGCTGGGAATCTCTGTCCAGACAGTAATGGGCTGTGAAGGTGTGAACTGAAGACCACCTAGCAGCCCTATAGATCTTTGTGGAGACAGAACCCAAGTTGGCCACCGCAGCGGCGATAGTGCAGACATTGTGAGCTGTGACATGGCATTCCAATGTCAGCCCAGCCTGAGCGTAAGTGAAGGAGATGCAATCTGCCACCCAAATGGACAGGGTACATTTCGACACCGCCACTCCCACCTTGTTGGGATCAAAAACACAAGGAGCTGGGAGGAGCGGCGATGGGTTTCTTTCCAGGTAGAAAGCCAGTGCTCTTACAGTCGCAAGGTGTGCAACAGACTCAGCTCTGTTGGCATGAGGCCTTGAGAAGGTGGGTAACACCACTGATTGATTGAGATGAAAAGCAAATCAATATATCGTCACTTCTCAGAGCTTCATAAACTACAAAGTAACCACAATATGTCAGCTCCACTACTTAACCTTGAATTTGTAGCTTTTCCCTATTTAAGATCACCTCGACCATGTAACTCTTGGGTGTAGCAACTGGGTCTCAGACTAGAACAAGGCTAGTATCCAAACTAGAATTTAATGTTTAGATTCCATGCCTTCCGTTGCATCAATGACCCTGATACGTTGCTTTCCAATCGTTTGCTAAAGTCAGGTTGTTCTGTAAATATTTCTTATGCCAGCTTCAACAGTGCTGGACTTATTCATAAAAGTTTAAAGGCAATGCTTATAGATCTTGCAAATCCTTCCTTGTAAAGGTTTAAAGGCAATGCTTATCTCAGATCTTGCAAATCTTCCCAACGCCGTACATCAGCGCCATCGCGTTTCACTTATAAAGCGTTTCTTCAAGGGGGTCTTGAGGTCGTATGTCTCATTGCATCCCTCATATAAACCTGATATGTGGAGGTTATAAAGATTTAACTGTTTAGTTACGTTACAATCTCATGTTCAATCTCAATACTACAGACCATCTATTTAAACCGGAATAGTAGGTGCACTCACCATGTTCGGCAGTCTTGCCTCCCATTCAACACTAAGATGCCACACATGCGACTTAGTTACCGGATTCAGATTTAAGAAGATTTTGAAAAACACGTGACCGGGCTAAATAGTAACCCTTTCTCCTCCGGTATTAATTACAGGCAGGCGCCCCAGTCCAATTGCATATTCAAACCCATAGGGCTCACAAATTGTAGGTTATTGTATGCCCAGGATGTAGTAGCCACAGCTTTACAAAACAGGGCTGATCTTTCTAATATCCATCAAGAATTTTTGATGGAACTTACACATTTGATATTGTTCCATAATAATTTTGTCTTTGAGAATACTGTTTATCATCAAATATCGGGAGTGGCGAAGGGAGCCACCTGCGCCCCTTCTGTGGCTAACCTATATATGGAGGCTTTCGAACGCAAGTGGATATCGTCAACCATCTACTTTAGCTGCATAAAATTGTGGTGTCAATACATCAACGATGTCTTCATGCTTTGGGAGGGCTCTAAGAAAGATCTAGAAAGCTTTACCCAATGGTTGAATAGTAGAGACACCAACATTAAGTTAGTGATGCATATAAAAAACCTGTTAAATAAATAAATAAATAAATATTTAGATGTTCGACTTAAAAAAAGAAGTCAGATGTGGAATACATCGGTCTACTGTAAACCTACCAATAAAAATACTCTACTGCATTATCACAGTGCTCATCCAAGGAGGTTAAAAGATAGCCTCCCTTTCTCGCAGTTCCTTAGATATCGAAGAAATTGTTCTGGAGTTACGGAATTTAAAGCACAAGCCATTCAACTGAAAAATAAATTTGCAGCACGAGGTTATCCACAACATGTTATAGATATGGCTTATAAACGTGCACTTTATAACAATCGTGAATTACTGTTATCTCCAAATCAAAGGCACCATACGGATGACAACTAGGTGAATCTGGTGACAAAATATTCACCATACAATAGTCATATTCAGAAAATATTGAAAAGACACTGCAACGTCTTACGGAGTACCCCTGGATTGGAGGATAAATCCATTCGATGTGTGTGGAAGAGACACTGGAATTTGAAAGAAATTCTCAGCCCAACGATTCTGAGGCCTTTACAAACTCAATCAACAGTTGTGGACAAAGGTCATTTTAAAAGCGGGGAATGTACAGTGTGTGAGATCACTTTAGAAATCACAACCTTTGAATATCAGGGTCATAAATATCATCTAAAACATAGAACGTCGTGCAATTCCACATATGTGGTCTATTGTATAGTATGTCCATGTCAGCTAGCATACATTGGAAAAAACATTCAACCTTTTCATATTCGTATGAAAGAACATCGTAGCAGAATAAAATGTAACACACTACAAGCTCCGATCGTTCAACACTGTCTACAATTGAATCATGATTTTCAGGATTTACGATGTTTTTGCATAGATCAAGTTCTTCATGGCGTTGGTGGTAAATCAAGAGATCGAGAACTCTTGTATAGAGAATAGCGCTAGATCTTTAACCTACAATCTGTGAGCCCTACGGGTTTGAATACGCAATTGGACTGGGGCGCCTGCCTGTAATTAATACTGGAGGAGAAAAGGTTACTATTTAGACTGGTCACGTGTTTTTCAAAATCTTCTTAAATCTGAATCCAGTAACTAAGTCGCATGCATGGCGTCTCAATGTTGACTGGGAGGCAAGACTGCTGAACATGCTGACTGCACCTACTATTCCGGTTTAAATAGATGGTCTGTAGTATTGAGATTGAACATGAGATTGTAACGTAACTAAACAGATCTTTATAACCTCCACAGATCAGGTTTATATGGGGGATGCAATGAGACATACGACCTCAAGACCCCCAGAAGAAAGAGTAGTTACTCACCTGTAACAGGTGTTCTCCAGGAGCAGCAGGAATCAGTCCTCACATATGGGTGACATCGGCACCGATGGAGCCCTCGTGCGGAGCATTTCCCCAGCTTTCAAAGAAAGCCTTTGGGAATTGCAGCGCGCATGCGCGGTCCCCTTCCCGCCCAAGGGTGCCATCTTGCTCAGTCTGATGACATAGTTAAAAGACAGCAAAAAAATTAGCAAAAATAAATCATATGACTGCAACTCCAAGGGGAGGAGGGAGGGTTGTGAGGACTGATTCCTGCTGCTCCTGGAGAACACCTGTTACAGATGAGTAACTACTCTTTCTCCAGGACTAAGCAGGAAGTCAGTCCTCACATATGGGACTCCCCAGCTTAAGGCTACCGGAGACCTCAAGCCGAAAAAAAGAGCTCCCTCTAGCTCGGGACTCCCTCTCAAGGCAGTAATGGGCCGCAAAAGTCTGGCTTGAAGACCAAGTAGCGGCCCGGCAGATGTCTGCCAACGGAACAGAGCGGAGATGAGCCACTGACGCAGCCTTCGCCCTGACACGATGAGCCGTGACTCGACCCTCCAACGAAAGGCCGGCTGCCCCATAAGCCCAGGCGATACAGTCAGCGACCCATATGGACAAAGAACGCTTGGAGACAGGTAACCCCAACTTATTGGGGTCAAAAGAAACGAAGAGCTGAACAGCCCTACGGTGCTCCCGCGTACGGTCAAGGTAGAAGGATAACGCCCTCCTACAGTCTAGGGTATGCAGGACCATCTCAGCCCGGTTAGCATGCGGCCTGGGAAAGAAGGTCGGAAGAACCACCTCCTGATTGAGGTGAAAAGGGGAGACAACCTTAGGGAGAAACTTAGGATGAGTCCGTAAGACTACCCTATTCCTGTAGAACCTAGTGTAAGGGGGATCAGACACTAGTGCCTGAAGTTCACTTACTTGCCTAGCAGAGGTAAGAGCTACCAGAAATAAGGTTTTCTAGGAGAGAAAACGGAGAGGGCAGGTAGCCATAGGTTCAAATGGCAGACAAGTAATCCGCTGTAAGACCACATTCAGATCCCACTCAGGGGCTGGTGGACGTAAAGGAGGCTTAAGCAGGAGGCGGCCTCGGAGAAAACGAGCCACCAAAGGGTGGTTGGAAAGAGGCCTGCCTTCCACCGGCGAGTGGTGCGCTGAGAGAGCACTGAGGTGAACCCTGACAGAGTTGGACTTAAGGCCTAGATTGGAGAGGTAAAGCAAATATTGCAATACTACCGCTACCAAGCACGAGGAGGGATTCTCACTGTGCTGAGCACACCATGCAGAGAATCTACGCCACTTAAGAGAGTAGGATTTCCTGGTGGATTGCCGTCTAGAGGCCAAGACTACGTCTTCCACCTCTCTAGGCAGTAGTAGGGGAGCTAGGACTACCCTTTCAGCAGCCAGGCCATCAGATGAAGGGACTGGAGGTTGGGGTGCAAGAGAGATCCCTGTTCCTGAGACAGGAGATCCTGTTGAATCCCCAGAGGAGTGTCCACCGCCAGTTGCAGCAGAAGTGGGAACCACGGTTGCCTCGGCCACCTGGGGGCTATCAGAATCATGGAGGCCCCGTCCTTGAGGACTTTGAAAAGTGTTCAGGACACTAGTGGCATGGGAGGAAATGCATACAGTAGGCCTGTGGACCACAGGATCAGAAACGCATCTGCTGCTACTCTGAGAGGATGCGGTTGTCTGGAACAGAATCTCGGGAGTTGCCGGTTCAGAGGACTGGCGAAAAGATCCATGGTGGGGAGGCCCCACCTCAGAAAGATCTGCTGAACCACCAATGGATTCAACCTCCATTCGTGTGGTTGCAGGATCCTGCTCAGTCTGTCCGCCAGGTAATTTTCTTGACCTGGGAGGTAGACAGCCTTGAGGAGGATTCCGTGATTGACGGCCCAAGAGCACAGCCGTTGTGCCTCCTGACAGAGAAGGAAGGAGCCGGTGCCCCCTTGTTTGTTCACGTAGAACATGGCAACTTGATTGTCCGTCTGGACCAGCACAGACTGGTGAGATGTGAGGTGGGAGAAGGCTCTCAGAGCTAGGCGTATCGCCCGTAGCTCCAGGAAGTTTATCTGCTGAGCAGCCTCCCAAGGGGTCCAGAGACCCTGAGTATATGCCCCTTGGCAATGTGTGCCCCAACCTAGAAGAGAAGCATCTGTCGTCAGCACTTGAGAATGCGGAGGGGATTGAAAAACCACTCCGAGTATCAGATTCGAAAGATGAAGCCACCATTGCAGAGAGGAGACGAGCAGGGCGGATATTCTTACTGAGTCTGCAAGGCTCCCTGTGGCCTGATGCCACTGAGTTCGAAGGCTCCACTGAGCAGGCCGCATGTGCAGGCGGGCATTGGGGGTTACATGAACTGTGGAAGCCATATGGCCGAGAAGTTTCAGGAATTGCCTGGCGGAGACCAGGGAATTGCTGTGAAACTGCCTGGCTAGATCCATCAACCTGTGGGCTCTGTCCATTGGCAGAAAAGCCTTCGCCTGAAGAGTGTCCAGCCTTGGTGCTATGAATTCTAAGTTCTGGGACAGGAGCAAAGTGGACTTTGCGAAGTTTATGACAAACCCCAAGTGCTGAAGCAGAGCCACAGTGCGAAGGGTGGCTTGACTGGCCTCCTGGGAAGACTGGCCCCTTATGAGCCAGTCGTCCAGGTATGGAAACACAAAAAGACCCTGAAGCCTCAGGTAGGCCGCCACCACCACCAGGCACTTGGTGAACACCCTGGGGGCGGAGGTCAGGCCAAAGGGTAGTACTCTGTACTGGTAGTGGTTTCCCCCACAACAAATCTGAGATACTGTCTGTGGTCTGGATGAATAAGGATGTGAGTATAAGCATCCTTTAGATCTAAGGAGCATAGCCAATCTCCCTGCTGGAGGTAGGGCAGCAGGATTTCAAGGGTAAGCATCTTGAACCTTTCCCTCTCCAGGAAATTGTTGAGGTTGCGCAAGTCTAGGATGGGTCTGAGGCCTCCTGTTCTTTTTGGTACCAGAAAGTATCTGGAATAAAAGCCGTGACCTCTCAGGTGGTGGGGCACCGGTTCCACAGCCTGTTCCTTTAGCAGACTTGCTAACTCCTGAAGGAGTAGGTCCCTGTGCAGAGGGAGTCTTGGAGTCTCCCCTGGAAAATAGGAGGGAGGTACCTGGTGAAAATGGAGAAGATAGCCCTTTTGGACTATATGGAGCACCAAGGTATCTGATGTGACGGCTGACCACCTGTGGGCAAAGTGGGCCAGCCGGCCTCCTGTGCTGATGTGAGCCAGATGAGGAGAAGAGGCTATGCCTTCTGAGTCAAAAACCCCCACCCTGCTGAGCAGGGGCCAGTGTTGGTGGCTTGGGGGCCTTCTGCCTACGGGGCCCGTGACCCTGCCCCTTGGCCTGCTGACCCTGTTGGGGAGCTGCAGAGGCCTGATAATGCGGGTATTGTTTATAGGCAGATGACTTCCTCGGGTAAAAGGTCTTTTTTCCCCGAGCCCTTCTTTTTCTGAGAAGGGGCAGAGGTTTTCCTGGACAGCCTAGTCCGGGTCAGAGTCTCGGTCTCGAGTTCTGCAGCCATTTCAGCCATGGGCTTGCCAAAGAGGTTTTCACCTCAGCAGGGGACATCGACCAACTTGTCCTGTACCCATGGCTTGAGATCGGATGACTGTAGCCAAGCCTGTCGGCAGGCACCGATGCTGGCCCCGGCTACTCGGGCCGAAGCCTCGAAGCCATCGTAGGCTGCTCGAGAGATAAACTTCGAGCACTCTCGAATACCAGTGGACAAGGCCTGGAACCTCTGCAAAGGTTCCTCGGAGAGACCAGCAGAGAACTCAGCAATCTCCTTTGCCAGGTCTCGGAGATACATGCCCATGTAGAGCTGGTATGTCTGGACACGGCAAGCAAGCATAGAGCCTGGAAGCACTTCTTACCGAGGGCATCCAGGTTCCGGGCCTCCCGGCTGGGAGGCACCGAGGAGTGCATCTTCTGACATTTCAGTCGATGCATGGCCGATTCCACAACCATGGAGTGGTGCGGTAATTGTGCCTTTTGGAACCCGGGGCTCTTGCGGACTCGATAGATGGAATCGACCCGCTTGCTTAACACCAGCATCGAGGCCGGGGTCTCCCACATGCGGAAGAGCAGCCGCTCCAGCATCGGAGGAACCAGTACATTAAAGACCTCCTTCGGGGGAGAGTCATACTGGAGGGGCTTCGAGCTCCTCGGCTCGAGGCTCCTCCTCGGGATCCGCGGGGAAGGCCAAGGCCTTGGTCATATCCCACACGAAGTCCGAGAACCGGGTATCCTCCAGTGGGCATCGTCTCTGAGGTTCGGACTCCGGCGAGTCCGATGGGACACACCGAGTCCGATAGGTGTCGGGTGACTCTTCATCCTCCGTCTCCCAGCCCGACTCCTCAGAGGTCTCGAGTGGCTCCGGTTGGGCGGGCACCGATGCCATCCGCCCCGATGCCGAGGGTACCGGCGTCGATGACCTCGGTTCCGAACGGGAGGCCGAGGGAGACCGTGGCCGAGGATCGACTCGAGCCCGCATGGACTCGAGCAGCGGCTCGGCCTCCGGGGTCGACTTGGACGTCGAGGTCCCAGTGGTCGGGGCAGATGCACCGGTGAGACCGGCGATCAATGCCCGCTGCTGTTCCATGAAGGCAGCGAGGCTGCTCTCCAAGGCCGTCAACCTGAGTCCAAGCTCAGGAGACCCAGCAGCCCCCGACTCGGGCCCTGACGGCGTCGGGCCCGACATCGGCTCCCCTGGAGGAGAGTCCACGAGGACTACAGCACTCACGTGTCCAGGAGACTCCATCTCGATACGAGGTTGCTTGACAGGCCTCTCCGACTCCGAAGACCCGGGATGGCTATCGGGGCTATGCGACCTGGCTCTCGAGGAACCAGGAGCGTCCACCGACGACGCCCTCGCGGGTTTCTTCTTCCTGCACAGTTCCCGCGAAGGAGACCCCCGCTCAGAGGAACCCCGATGCTGCTAGGGGCCAGAGTCCCGAGACGTCGAGGCCTCTGACGAGGTCCGGGCCCGTCCGGATGCGGAGTCAGAGAAGATCCTATCCTTCTGGTGCTGCCGACTCAACGCCTTCGAGGACATTTTGCCACATGGACCACAGATCATCGGGTCATGATCGGGTCCGAGGCAGCAGTCATGTGTGTCGGTGAGAGACATAAGTTTCTTACACCGATCACACTTTTTAAACCCACTGGCAGCCATCGGGGGAAAAAAGGCCCCTGCGAGGTCAAAAGACAGGGCCGCCAGTGAAAAAAAGAAAAAATGGCGCGAACGACAAAAACCGAAAAAGAGAGAGTGGGCTCGATACCGGCGTATCGGGCCCAGGCAGGAAAAGGATCTGGCGTCGAAACAAAGGAGAACAACAAAAACAGGGAAATCAACTTTTTCCTCGGCGAAAAACGAGCTACGTCCGTCGGGCTCCACGGATAAAAGACTGAGCAAGATAGCACCCTTGGGCGGAAAGGGGACCGCGTATGCGCGCTGCAATTCCCAAAGGCTTTCTTTGAAAGCTGGGGAAATGCTCCGCACGAGGGCTCCGTCGGCGCCGACGTCACCCATATGTGAGGACTGACTTCCTACTTGGTCCTGGAGAAACGCTTTATAAGTGAAAAACGCAACGGCGCTGATGTACGGCGTTGGGAAGATTTGCAAGATCTATGAGATAAGTATTGCCTTTAAACCTTTACAAGGAAGGATTTGCAAGATCTATAAGCATTGCCTTTAAACTTTTATGAATAAGTCCAGCACTGCTGAAGCTGGCATAAGAAAGATTTACAGAACAACCTGACTTTAGCAAACGAATGGAAAGCAACGTATCAGGGTCACTGATACAACGGAAGGCATGGAATCTAAACATTAAATTCTAGTTTGGATAATAGCCTTGTTCTAGTCTGAGACCCAGTTGCTACACCCAAGAGTTGCATGGTCGAGGTGATCTTAAATAGGGAAAAGCTACAATTTCAAGGTTAAGTAGTGGAGCTGACATATTGTGGTTACTTTGAGATGAAAAGCAGACGTTACCTCAGGTAGAAATTTCAGGTGAGTTTGGAGAACCACCTTGTTCTTATGCAACCTGGTGTATAGCGGGTGTGCCATCAGCGCCTGACTGAGCGCAGAAGAGCCCACCAGAAAAGTGACCTTCCAGGTAAGGAATTTGAGCAGGCAGAAGCTAAACAGCTCAAAGGGTGGGGTGCAAGGAGCTGTTAGAGTACCACATTAAGGTCCCATGCCACTAGGGGTGGTTTAAAGTGGGGGGGGGGGCAAGACAGTAGGAGGCACCGCATAAAGCAACTCATTTATTTATTTATTTATTTATTACAGTTTCTTATATACCGCGCTATTCGGCATCAGCGCGGTTTACATCATAACATAACTACCATGGTGACAAGGTGTCTGGTTTTACATAGAACAGGTAATAAAACTTGGATAACAGGGTTAACTATATACATAACTATATACATAAGCTATTTACACTGCAGGATAGGTAGAGTCAACTCATCAAGGGGTGAGCAGAGATCAGTTGATCTGTTATGGGCTGATAAGCAGCCACAGCACCGAGATGCAATCTGACAGAGTTGGACTTTAGAATATAGTCTGACAGGTGCAGAAGATAGGACAAAACGGACTCCACAGAGAAGGAAGGGGGTCCAGAGACTTTTTCTCACACCATTCAGAAAACCTGCGCCTCTTGAAGGTGTAAGTCCATCTCGTCCAGTCCTTGAATGAGGCAAGTAGAATGTCCTCCACGTCCTGCAGCAAGTGGAGCTCTGTGAGTACTAGCTGCTCAGCAGCCAAGCCATTAGTGCTAGGGTCAACAGGTTGGGATGAAGCAGAGTTCTGTCATCCTGTGAGATCAGGTCTGTGGCACAGCCCAGTCTGAGCAGTTACCGTTGAGACACGCAAAGGAGGAGCGGAAACCAGGGCTGCCTGGACCAGTGCAGCGCAATGAGCATCATGGTAGTGCCGTCTGCCTGCAACTTGAAAAGGGTCATGGCCACCAGAGTTGGTGGGTAAGCATAGAGAAGACCCTCGCTCCAATCCAGGAGAAAAGCATCAGGAGCCAAGCGATTCGGGCAGGGTACTCTGTAGGAAAACAGCAGGAGCTGGGTATTGCTGGGAGTGGCAGAGAGATCTATGGATGGCATGCCCCACCATTTGGAAGATGTGGTCGGCAGCCTGCCTGTTCAGAGTCCACTCGTGTGGCTGAAGGACCTTGCTGAGGCGATGCGCTAGGACGCTGGGCTCCACTGGAGCATACCGTGCGAGACTGCAAATCTCCAGAGGCAGTCTGCCTCCCAGTAGAGGAGGTATAAACCCGTGACGCCCTGTTTGTTGAAGTAGTTCTTATTGTCCTTCTGTATGAGGACAACCTGGTGGGAGAGCTGTTGCTGAAACACTTGGAGAGCATTGGCAATGGCCTGAAGCCCCAGGAAGATAATTTGATGTCAGCTTTCCCCCAGAGTCCAGAGGCCCTGTGTGGACAGGCCATTCAGGTGTGCCCCCCCAGCCAACCTTCGAGGCACTGATTATTAGGACTTGCTGATGCAGCAGGTCCTGGTAGGGAAGCACTGTAAGCAGGTGAGTGGGGTGCAGCCACCAGGACAGGGATTTTTGGAGAGGCAGAATCACTGTGACCCTGTCCAAAAGACATCTGCCACCTGACACCACTGTATGCAAAGTGTCCACTGCATCTGACACATTTGATAATAAACGAGCGGAAACAGCAGCACCACACCAACCTAATCATGAAATCTGTCAACAAACTGAGGGAATTCTAACATTGTCCAGAAGCTCACTAAAGACACCACCCAGCACTGTACACACCATCTTGACCCACAGGAATTTGCGGAGTACGTAAAATCGAAAATCACCACCCATACATGCTACACCCCACCGCGGAGAGATTACCATGAAATGGAAGAACCGCACCAAACCTAGGAGGACTTTGGCATACCAACAACACGTCAGGTAGAGGATATAATGAATGGACAACACAACAACTTCACCGTCAGACCCATGCCCAGTGTCTTGGCTCAAAGCCACCAGAAGCCAGCTTTCCCATCACATTCACAAAATCGTAAAGGAATCCCTCCAACAAGGATATATGCCGCAATCCCTGAAACAAGCCATGATACGACCGATACTTAAAAGCAACATGCTAAGTCCCTCTGAACCAAAATTGTACCGTCCCATCTCGTGTCTATCATTCCATGCCAAAATCATTGAGAAAACAGTGCAAAGACAACTTCAGGACCACATTGACATGAATGCCCCACCGGACATCCACCAACATGGCTTTAAACCTCAGCGCAATGTGGAAACACTACTCACCTCCCTCTTCGACAATCTACTAAGAGGCATAGATAACAAAGAACGGATTCCTGCTAGTATTCATGGACATCATGGCAGCCTTTGACACCGTGTCCCACACCAGGTTACTGCAACGCCTGCAGCAGATAGGAGTATGCAAGAATACCCTGAACTAGTTTACCTCCTACTTGAAAGACCAAACGCAGCAAGTCAAATGTGCCCAAAAGAAATCTCTGCAGTTCCCCGTTACGCAAGGAATACCACAAGGTTCAGCTCTGTCATCAATACTCTAATATATACATCCAACCCATATGCATCATCAAACGCCACAAACTTCACTATCACCTCTATGCTGACGATATCATGGTGTATGCCCCAATCAACCTACTAGTACCTGACACCACAACAATAACAAGATGCATTGAAAACATGAGTGCATGGCTCGCAGCTAATAATCTGACGGTCAACTATGATAAAACAGAGGCAATGTTCGTCAGCAGGAACCCCACTTTCATTCCGCCACAAACCATCAACATTCTAGGCAAACCAATAGCAGTCAAGGATGAAGTTAAGTACCTGGGCATCATAATGGACAGAACCCTGAACCTGAAATCTCACATAGCCAAAACCGCAAACAAGGCCCATCTACATTTGAGGACCATCAGAAAGCTCAAACCAATACTCCACCAAGACCACTTCCGCACAGTGAGCCAAGCACTCATCACACCTTTGCTTGATTATGAAAACTCACTGTATCAAGGCCTCCCCCAGCAGACTTTGCACCCACTCCAAATGGTACAGAACACTACAGCACGCATCATTATAGACACTGCAAGAACTGAGCACATCACTCCCGTCTTACAGTGGCTGCATTGGCTTCCAATGATTGCCAGGGCAAAATTCAAAACAATCATGATCATCTATAATCTCTTTCACCATCAATCGGCAGGTGCACTCCAAGATATCATAAGAAAAGATAACAGCAGTAGACCAAGAAGAACCAGTAATGACAACATGATCGGCACACCTGTAGGATATCACAAAACTAAACAAGCAACCTCAAGAAGAGCTCCTTCGCTACTGGCGTCCACATTCTGGAACTCCCTCCCGATGGGTCTGAGAGCCATGAATGATTCCAAAGACTTCTGCAAGGCCCTCAAAACCTTGCTCTTCACAGAAACTTATGAACAGACAACCAACAAACTCCACCCAAACAGTAACGCAACTACCTCAATGCAACTACCTCCACCATCTCAATACCCACCCTAACTAGACCTATAAGTGTAATGTATAATGTTGTTAAATACCCCATGTATAGTGTATAATATACTTGTATAATGTTGTTAAGTACCCATAATGTATATGTATTATGTTGTTAAGTACACTCATGTTAAATGTAACACTCCAATTGTGATATGACCATTTTGATTGTAGGACAAGGTGGTATACAAATCCATCTAAATAAATAAAATAAATCTGAGAAGAAGCTTGCTGTGGAAGCAAACACGCGTAATAAAGACTTTTTCAAGTACATTTGTAGCAAAAAAAAACCCTGTGAAAGAATCAGTTGGACCATTAGAGATGATAGAGGGGTAAAAGGGGCAATAAGAGGGGACAAGGCCATAGCGGAGAGACTGAATGAATTCTTTACTTTGGTCTTTACTGAGGAAGATGTAGGGATGTTACCCATGACTGAAGTGGCATTTAAAGCTGATACTGCGGAAGACTTGTAATACATCTTCCCAATGTATTGATGTCTTTCAACTATTTGATAAACTGAAGAGTAGCAAATCACCTGGACCGGATGGTATACATCCGAGGGTGTTCAAAGAACTGATATATGAGATTGCAGACCTAATATTAGCAATCTGTGAACTATCATTAAAGTCATCTGTAATACCTGAAGATTGGAGGATGGCCAATGTAACACAAATTTTTCAAAAGGGTTCCAGGGGTGATCCGGGAAACTACAGACCAGTGAGCCTGATGTCAGTACCAGGAAAAATGGTAGAAACCATCATAAAGAACAAAATTACTGAACATGTAGATAGTCATGGCTTAATGGGAGACAGCCAACATGGCTTTAGACAAGGAAGATTTTGTCTTACTAATGTTATGTTTTTTTGAAAGTGTGATTAAACAGGTAGACAAAGGTGAGTCGGTTGATATAGTGTATCTGGACTTTCAGAAAGTCTTTGACAAGGTCTCTCAGACTTTTGGCAAAACTAAAAAGTCATGGGATAGGAAGCAATGTACTATTGTGGATCAGGAACTGGTTAAAAGACAGAAGGCAGAGGGTAGGGCTAAATGGCCAATTTTCCCAATGGAGAAAGGTGAATAGTGGAGTACCCCTAGGAATCTGTGCTGGGTCGGCTGCTTTTTAACATATTCATAAATGACCTGGAAATGGGAATGAGTGAGGTTATCAAATTTGCAGATGACACAAAACTATTTAAAGTTGTTAAAACCCATGAGAATTGTGGAAAATTGCAAGAGAATCTTGATAAATTGGAAGACTGGGCATCCAAATGGCAGATGAAATTTAATGTGGACAAGTGCAAAAGTTATGTACCTAGGAAAGAATAACCCAAACTATGGTTACACAAAGCAAGGTTCCACATTAGGAACTACCACTCAGGAAAAAGCTTTAGGTGTCATCTTGGATAACATGTTAAAACAACCCTCCACCCAGTGTGCAGTGGCGGCCAACAAAAGAAATAGAATGCTAGGTATCATAAGGAAAGGAATGGAAAATAAAACAAAGGATATTATAATGCCTCTGTATCGTTCCATGGTGCGATTGCACCTTGAATATTGTGTGCAATTCTGGTTGCTGTATCTTAAAAAGGATATAGCGTTATTAGAAATGGTACAGAGAAGAGCCACCAAAATGGTAAAAGGGATGGAAGGATACCCCTATGAAGAGAAGCTAAAAAGGTTAGGGCTCTTCAACTTGGAAGAGAGACATCTGAGGGGAGATGATAGAGGTCTATAAATTAATGGAGTGAAACGGGTAAACGTAGATCGATTGTTTACATCAGAATATAGAAAGACTAGGGGACATGCAACGAAGCTACAGGGTAACCTATTTAAGACTAATAAGAGAAAATATTTTTTTCACTCAACGTATAATCAAACTCTGGAATTTATTACCGGAGCATGTAGTAAAAGCTGTTAATGTAGCCGGGTTTAAAAAAGATTTGGACAAGTTCCTGGAGGAAAGGTCCATAAACCATTATTGAAAACGACCCGGGATATCACTGCTTGGCCCAATTCAAGCATTGTGGAACCTGTGTCTTCTGGGGAAACTGCTAGGTACTTGTGACCTAGATTGGTCACCATTGGAGGCAGGATATTGGGCATGATGGACCTTGGTTTGACCCAGTATGGCATATCTTATGTTATGTTCTAAGAGGGTCATCCGCTTTCCCCCACCGAAACAAATCCACAGGGGCTACTGATAGCCGATACAAAATTCTCACCTGAGTAATGACTAAGGAAAGTGAAATTGAGCAATTGTGTATACTGGAACACCTCCCGCCAAAAGTCATTGGACATATTCTGAAGCTCCAGATCCCAATTCTTATGAAAGGTCAGGCAAGAAGCATTCTCTGAAATGTCTGAAGCTGCCCTATATAAATGGGCCAATGAGGCCTTTTGGCCGCCGGGAGTCAAAAATAACCCACTCCCATATTCTAGGCAAGCAAGTGCCCACAGCGATAATCCGACTGACTGAAACAATGGTGAAGTTGAGAGTACTGGAAGGGAGAGATAAGAGCACCCAACACTTGGTTCATATGTGCCTGAGAAAGGAAAGATGACTGTTCAAAAGAAAGAAGCTATCTGCATCTGGTCTTCCTCCCCTGTGGAAAAGCTTACCAAAATTTTGAGTGAACAAGGTGGTCTCTATGGGAATATATGGAGAAAGCTGCGATGAAACCTGAGCTTTCTTACACAAATATTTCCAAGTACGCCATACTGGTCGAACATGAAGGTGAGAACAGATAGACTTCTTTTTAGTGGAGTGGCTAGCAGAGGAATCGGGTCAACCCAGGCAGATTCTGCATCTAGCCAGGAGGATCCCGAGTAATTCGCCCAAAAATGAAGAATGCGCAAAGAACACACATAGTAGAGGTCGAAGTTTGCGAGTTCAAAGCCTCCCAGACTCTTAGGGAGTATTAATGAAAGCCAACTAACCCGGGGGCGACGCCTCTACCAAATGAATCTCAACAATGAACTACGCAGCATCGAGAAAAAAGTCTTTGGAATATGAATAGGTAATTGAGTGAATAGGAAAAGAATTTTCAGCAACATCATCTTAATTGTGTGTACTCGGCCCAATAAGGAGACTGATAGAAAATGCCACTGGAGCAGATCCCTGTCCACTGACTGCAGCAAAGGTCTATAATTGAGTATATACAGATCATTTAAGTTCTGCGGCATAATGATTCCCAGGTACTTAAATTTCAGAACCCTCATGAAACCGAACGTGTTAGGTATCCAAGATACCCCAGATGCAGTTATGCAGGGAAGCGGCGCCGATTTTTGTGTTCACAGTAAAACCAGAGATGTTAGAAAAAGTACACAAAGGCTCAGCTATGACAGGTAGGGTAGCCAAAGGGTTTTTCAAAAGAATTAGGGTGTCATCTGCGTACAAGGAGACCATATGATGATGTCCTTCAGAGCTTATGCCAGTAATCAAGGCAGACTTTCTCAGATAAATCGCCAAGGGTTCTATTGCCATAGCAAAAAGAAGTGGGGAAAGGGGACACCCCTGTCCCAAATCAAACTGAGAAGAGAACCCATTTACCAGAACTGTGGCCTGTAGGGCTGGTACCCCTGCAATTCTACATGCAAATCTCTGGCCTGCTCAGCAACTCAGGCCTGAACCAAAATGAACCAAACTGCACAGACAAGATGGATTCTTCACTACACTTTTGCTGTGTTCAGATATAAGCCTGTTCTTCAAGCAACTGCTTGCACAGCGTTTCTGAGTGTGCATGCATACAGAGGCTATTGTCCGTGGCTGGCCTTGGACACTTGTACATACCCAGAAGTTACATACTGTTGCTTCTGCCTGACTTTTACCATGGCTCCTTTGCAAGAAGCTGCTCATCATCGACCTTCTGATTCGCTGAGAACACCTCAGACTGCCTGCTGCCAACCAATCATCGGACCTATGACGGAGGATTCTCACACAGAATTATGCATTCTGCGCTGGAAACGTTAGTTAGTTAGTTAGTTAGTTGTAAGTTGGAGAGTAAGAGAGAGAGTTGGGGACTTTCCCCACCTGGACATATAGACTTCTGCACCGGTCCTGCTGCTGTGCACTGCGTACCTGATTCCTGAGCCCTGAGCCTTCCGCCAGACGGCCCCTATGTGTGGGCTAGGCCGTCCTCCACAGGTCTGAGATAAGACTTTCACAGATACCTCCGGTTCGGACGTACTGCGGCTCGCCTCTGAAGGGGCTGGAGCCGGCATTAGCTAACAGCTGCATCCTTGGACGGAGCTAAGGTACTGGCTTATCTCTCCTCTCCTGGATGGGCAAAGGGGTTAGCAATATATTTCTTGCTTTTCCTCAGTGCAGAGCGAATCAGTGACGTCTGGTTTACTAATCTGTGATTTATTGCGTTGTCCAAGTGTACATCTGTACCATAACAAATGTCTACCTCATTTTTCTAATTAGCTATATATATGTGTGTGTATATTTTTCTATTTGGTTGCCTATAATAAAGTCTAATATATATCTGCAGACCAGAATTCTTTCGTGGCTCATTGCCAGAATAACTCACCGAACCTTGGGCTGTATATTAGTAGCTATCTCCCCTAGACAACAACAGAGAGTCTAACTTATTTTTGTGCTATGAATATACCCTACAGGCCAGAGGAGGCCTATAGAGAGATTCCATCCATTGCCTAAAAACAGGCCCAAACCCAAAGTATTCCAGGACTGACAAATAGCACCATTCGACCTTATCAAAGGCTTCCTCGGCGTCTAAGGAAAGAATGGCAAAGTCTCCAGGAATATACTTCAAATTAACCAGAACGTTCAACATGTGACATACGTTTTCGAAACCATACCATCCCTTAATAAATCCAGTTTGATCTGGGTGTACAATCTCCAAGATATTTGTTTCTAGATGAGCCACAAGAATCTTTGTAAAGATCTTATATTCTATGTTGAGTAACGATATTGGGCGTTAGCTACTACAAAGCATGGGATCTTTCCCTTCTTTGGTAAAGCACAGTTACTTACCTGTAACAGGTGATCTCTGGGAACAGCAGGAATTAGTCCTCACATATGGGTACGTCGGTACCGACGGAGCCCGTGCGGGAAAGCTCCCCAGCTTCTTAGAATAGAAGCTTTTGGGACCTCCCACTGCACATGCGCACTGCCTTCCCGCCTTCCTGAACAGCTCTCCTCAGTTTCGAGTTTATAGCTGAGTCAACAGAGAGAGGACAGGAAGATAGATAGATAAAAGATACAACTCCTAGGGGAGGTGGGTGGGTTGTGAGGACTAATTCCTGCTGTTCCCAGAGATCACCTGTTACAGGTAAGTAACTGTGCTATCTCCAGGAACAAGCAGGAATAAGTCCTCACATATGGGGACTCCCTAGCTTAGATGCATGGGATCCCCTGTAAAGGTTCGCCATCTTCGTATGGATCTCAGGCATCCATTCTGGGAAGGTGGGCAGGAGTTGTTTAGGAATGGAACAGGTGCTTGAGGACAGCCTGGCCAAACAAGGCATCCCGGCGGGAGTCCTTGTCCAAACAGTAATGGGCTGTGAAGGTATGAACCGAGGCCCAGGTAGCGGCTCGACAGATCTGATCTATGGAAACAGAGTGCAGATGAGCCATAGAAGTTGCCATGGCCCTCACATTGTGAGCAGTGACATGGCCTTCCAGAGAAATGTTTTTGCTCTGGTAAGCAAAAGAAATACACTGAGCAATCCAATTGGAAAGTGTACGCTTGGAGACTGGAAGTCCCAAATGGGAAGGATCAAAGGCCACAAAAAGTTGAGAAGACTTTCGATGTGGCTGAGTCCTATTAAGGTAAAAAGCGAGAGCTCTTTTACAATCCAGAGTATGAAGGTTCCTCTCTGCATTGGATGCATGAGGAGCTGGAAAAAAGACAGGTAGATATACCTCTTGATTAAGATGAAAAGGCGAGACCACTTTAGGCATAAAGTGGGGATTCGTCCTAAGGACCACCTTATCATGATGAAATCTTGTGTAAGGTGGATTAGCCACTAAAGCCTGCAGCTCACTGATGCGGCGAGCCGAAGTGACTGCAATGAGGAAGATGACCTTCCAGGAAAGAAATTTCAAGGAGGTGGAAAACATTGGCTCAAAAGGTGGCTTCATAAGTTGACCGAGCACTAGATTCAAATCCCATGCGACCGGGGGTGGTCTGATGGGAGGTTTAGTGAGAGTCAGGCCTCTCATGAATCTTGCAACAAGAGGATGAGAGGAGATAGGTTGTCCATTTATATGTTTCAAGGATGCTGCAATAGCACTTAAATGGACTCTTACCGAATTCGTCTTGAGGCCTGCATTGGATAGATGCAGGAGATAATCAAGAAGAGAATTCAAAGGAAGTGCCAGAGGGTCAAGACCCTGCTGAGCACACCAAATGGAAAAACGTTTCCATTTGAAAGCATAGGAACGCCTGGTAGAGGGTTTCCTAGAGGCAGAAAGGATATCTTTCACTGGTTGGGAAAGATGAAAGTCTTGAAGGCTTAAGCCTTCAGTAACCAAGCACTGAGGTGAAGGGATTTGGGGTTTGGGTGCCACAAAGTCCCCTCCTCCTGAGACAGGAGGTCTGGCGCAGCTCCCAGATCCAAGTAGGATCCCTGGGAGAGCTGTAGAAGTAGAGGGAACCACACTTGGCGTGGCCAGCGTGGAGCTATGAGGATCATAGTTCCATGATCCCTCTGGAGTTTGAACAGAGTCTTGGGAATCAAAGGAATGGGTGGAAAGGCATATAGGAATGCCTGATTCCAATTCAGGAGAAAGGCGTCCGTAGCCTGAGCTCCCTGACACGGAGTTCTGGAACAGAACCGGGGAAGTTTGGCATTCCACGGACTTGCAAAGAGGTCTATGTCCGGGGTCCCCCATTCCTGAAAGATTCGGTTTATTTGGTCCAAATGTAGGGACCATTCGTGTGGCAGCAGAACTCGACTGAGCCTGTCTGCCCGAGAGTTTTGAACTCCTGGGAGATACACTGCTAGCAGGTGAATCTGATGCTCTCTGGCGAAGGCCCATAGTCTTAGAGCTTCGTTGCAAAGCGACAGAGAGCCCGTCCCTCCTTGTTTGTTTATGTAAAACATGGCCACCTGATTGTCCGTCTGAACTAGGACAGTGAGGTTGGCTAGGAGGGAGTGGAAGACCTTGAGGGCAAGGTAAATTGCTCGCAGTTCCAGAAGATTGATATGAAGGGTGGTCTCCTGCAGAGACCAAGTGCCCTGAGTGGAGAGAGTTTGCAGATGAGCTCCCCACCCTGTTTGGGAGGCATCTGTTGTGAGGGTTGCTTGGGGTAGCAATGGTTGAAATGGAGCCCCCAACAACAGATTCTTGGTGGAAGTCCACCAGTGGAGGGACCAAAACAGACGATCGGAGGTTTGTATTTGGTCTGAGAGCGCTCCTGAAGCCTGAGTCCACTGAGTGGCCAGGGTCCATTGAGCTGCTCTCATATGAAGACGAGCATAGGGCACCACATGCACTGTGGAGGCCATATGACCCAGTAGGCGTAGCATTTCCCTGGCTGTCAAGTGAGTGCTGGACTGAGCTTGGGAGGCCAAACTCAGGAGGCGCTGGCCTCGAACATGTGGAAGGTAGGCCCTTGCAGTGATGGTGTCCAACTGGGCCCCTATGAATTCTAGAGATTGAGTAGGGATGAGTTGGGACTTGGGAAGGTTTACTACCAGTCCCAGATACTGCAAAAGGCTCCTTGTGTGGTCCAGGGAAATCTGGGCCTGTGACTGAGTTGGAGCTCGGATGAGCCAGTCGTCCAGATATGGGAAGACAAAGATTCCCATGCCTCTTAGAAATGCGGCTACGACTGCCATGCATTTTGTGAATACTCTTGGAGCAGAGGCTAGACCGAAGGGGAGTACTCTGTATTGGAAATGTTTTCCCTGAAACAGAAAGCGAAGATACTTTCTGTGGGATGGATGGATGAGTATATGTGTATACGCATCCTGTAGGTCTAGAGAACAAAGCCAGTCCTGACCCTGGAGGTAAGGAAGGAGAATGCCGAGAGACAGCATTTTGAATTTCTCCTTGAAGAGAAATTTGTTCAATTCTCTCAGATCTAGGATTGGTCTGAATCCCCCTGTCTTCTTTGGAATGAGAAAATAAGGGGAGTAGAAACCGGACCCTTGTTGAGGAAGAGGAACCTCTTCTATGGCCCCTTGGGCAAGAAGAGAGGAAACCTCTTGACCCAACAGGGTTAGGAGAGATGGGGGAGAATTGAATGGTCTCACCATATGATGGGGAGGAAGGCTGGAGAAATGAAGTTTGTAACCCTCTCGAATGATAGAGAGGGTCCATTGTTCTGTTGTGATTTGTTCCCATCTGGGAGCAAAGTGAACCAACCTTCCGGGTATGGTGAGAGGTTCTGATTGTGTTAGAACCAGAAGTGGCAAGTTCCCTAGAAGCAAGTCAAAACCCCTGAGGGGTTGGAGCCTGCTGAGCTACAGTAGCTGCTGCAGGCTTAGCTCGTGCTTGTTTGGATTGCTGACGCTTAGCAGTATAGCGAGGTTGAGAAGACTGCTGGCCAGTATTTGAAGCAACTCTGGCCTTCTTATAGTAAGGCCTTTTAAAAGACTTTTTCTTAGTAGGAATTGAAGTGGACTTTGAAAGTCTTTCCAAGGTGGCATTTTCAGCATCCATCTGGGTGGCTTTGATTTGCCACTCTTCCCCAAATAAGTTCTCACCTGTACAGGGCAGATTCCGTAAGCCATCTAGAACCCAAGGTTCCAGATCAGAGGCCTGGAGCCAAGCAAGACGTCGGGCTGCAATAGCAATGCCCGAAGCCCTACTGGCTCCCTCAAAGGAATCATATGCTGCCCTATTAGAGAACTTAGAAACCTCTAAGAGTTGTTTCACTAGGGAAAGGAATCCCTGCTTTTTATCCTCAGGGATAAAGGGGGCAAAATGCCGCACCTTTTTGGCAAGTTCCTCCAGGAACATGCCCATATAGAGACTGTAGGAATTAATCCTGGCTATAAGCATACTAGCCTGGAAAATTTTCCTACCAAAAGAGTCCAAAGTCTTACATTCCCGTCCTGGAGGGGTGGAAGAGTGCCTTTTGGTACTCTTAATCTTCTTCATTGCAGACTTCACCACAATAGAGTGGTGGGGCAATTGAGTCTTTTGGAAACCAGGAGAAGGAGGGACCCTATACATGGTGTCCAACCTACGGGAATAAGGAGACAAAGTCAAAGGATTTTCCCAGAAATCCATCAGTTGTTCTTGAAGGATTTCATGGATAGGCAGGGTAACTGCCTCCTTAGGGGCCTTTGAGTATCCCAAAATATCCAGTTTTTTGGATCTGGGTTCCTTTTCAGAGGATGTGGTAATAGAAAGGGCTGTAGCCATATCTAAAACAAAGTCCTGGAAGGACAAATCCTCTGGAGGGGACATTCTCCTTTTAGGAGAAGAGGGCTCCTCAGGTAAGTTGAGTGAAAACTCAGCAGAATCATCAGAGGATTGAAAATCCTCAGAGGAATCGGTGCTTTCCTCTAACGCACGATACGCGTACCGATCGGTATCGATATCGGGCGTATCGGGTATGGAACCGGTATGGAGCGAAAGCCCATACGGTACCGACTTGCGTTTAGAGGTGGACGGCCTCGATACCGGCATGGCGGACGATACCGGTATCGGGCCCGGAACCGCTGAAAGCGGAACCGATGGCGTTGCAGCTTTAATGAAAGCCATGACGGCTTGCTGCATGGACTGTACAGTATCGCCCATGGACGCCATAGCTGCCTGGATGTCGGTACCGGAGTGACCCGGTACCCCAGAGCAGGCTAACAGGTGATCTGTCGAGGCCGTAGCATCGATATCAACCTGAGACCCCTGAATTGGCGTTTTTGGAAGTTGGACTTCCCGCCGGGGTTGTTTGGCTGGGGCAGGGTCCTCAAGTTCTAAGCTAAGAGCCTCTCGATGCTTTGAAGGAGATTTGCTCTTTGAGGACTTACCCACAGAAGGTTTGGTTACCTGAGATCCATCCGGAGAAGAAGACCTGGATGACTGTGATGCTGTATTCTCTGAAGCAAACAGCACATGGAATTTGTTGGCCCGGTTCTGCAGCCCACGTTTAGACATGTGGGAGCAAGATGGGCAGTCCGGTATGGAATGGTCAGGCCCCAAACATTTCAGACACCAGTCATGGGTGTCTGTGACTGAAATAACAGCATTACATTTGGAACACTTCTTAAATCCAGGGGCTGGCTTCTCCATGAGGAGAAATTGAGTAGGCCGAGAGGCCTCTCTGAAGTGACCAAAAAGCTAAAAAATAAGAAAAAAGAATTATAATTTTTTAAAGAAAGAAAGAAAAGACCGGCGATACCGGTATCGGTATGGGGAAGGCAGGTACGCGGTCTAAAGAAACAAATAAAATAACAATTTCTTCAGCGGTGACAGGAACACGACCTGCTGGCTCCGCGGAAAAAGAGAAACTGAGGAGAGCTGTTCAGGAAGGCGGGAAGGCAGTGCGCATGTGCAGTGGGAGGTCCCAAAAGCTTCTATTCTAAGAAGCTGGGGAGCTTTCCCGCACGGGCTCCGTCGGTACCGACGTACCCATATGTGAGGACTTATTCCTGCTTGTTCCTGGAGATCACTGTTATAGATGCCTGATACATGGACCCAGGAAGGCTTTTTTTGGGTAAAACGTCATAAAAACCTTCAGTAGCACTGGGGCGACCAAAACAGGCATTGCTTTATATACTTCTGCTGGAAGAAAGTCTGGACCAGCCGCCTTAGCATTCTGCAGCTGACAAATAACTGAATGGACATCTGCTAGAAAAATTGGTCGATCTAATGCTTCCTGTGCCTCTTCCGATAATTTTAGGATGTTTATCTCTGCTAGCCAATTGCAAATGGTCTCATCTGTAGCCAGGTGAGAAGTATGTAACGTACGATAAAACTCAGCCAACTGCTCCGTGATAGCCGACGAATTCCATATAGAAGTCCCTTGCGAGGTGGGCACTGCCGTTATTCGATGAGATTGGTGCCGTCACTGCAGCTGCCACAATAGAGCTTACCCGCTTTGTTCCTGTGCTCATAGAAATGTTGATGGGTACATAACATATGAGGGGCAATCTCCTCTGTTTCTAGGGCTGCCAAGTTACCTCTAAGAGCAACCAATTGACGCCACATCTTTCAGGACAGATTTCTCCTATGTTTTAATTCCAGCTCTGCTATCTTTTCTCAGTTCCTCTTTCTGGCGCTGAAAGGATGTAGCAAGAGAAATCAGTTGGTCTCGCAACACTGCCTTCCCTGCCTCCCAAAGCAGCACGTTTGAGGTCTCCTCCGACTCATTAAATTACAGATATTCCTGCAACAGCTTCAAGAAACCTTTCATTCTTCAAAAGAGACCTGGTAAGAGCCCACGAACGAGGTGGGGATTCCAAGTCTGCTGCATGCCACTCTAAGAGCACTAAATGGTGGTCTGAGGGGCCCATAGTTCCAATCATGACTTGTCGGCACAGCAACACCAGGGATCTGAAGACCAACCACATGTCTATGCGTGAATAAGACTGATGGCACTGGAGAGTAAAAGATGTAGTCTCTCTCTCTTGGATGAAGAGATCTCCAGACATCCTTCAGATCAAGTTTTGCTAAAACGGAAGTTAAGGATCGGGAGTGTGTAGGACGAGTCCTCCCCCTCCCGATCTGTGTATATCTGCAAGTGTGCAGTTGAAATCCTCTCCTATGAGATCTCTCCCTGAGCGTATATTTTGAGTAAAACAAGCAATTCTAAGAGAAAGTTGTCTATGTCCATAGGTGGAATGTAAATATTCACCACCGTTACCCTGGTATCGAGTATAGAACCCACTAATATCAGAAAGCGGCCCTGCAGGTCACTAACCTGGCTGAAGAGGTAGAAAGGACACTGCTGAGAGACCAAAATGGCCACTCCTCATTTATGTGACGAAAAATTGGCCATGAAGACTTGCGGATATCTCTGGGACACTAAGCAAATATGAGTCCCTAGGGCCAAGTGCGTTTCTTGTAGAAGCACAAGATCCACATGCTCCCTATGCAATTGTGCAAATACTCGTTGCCTTTTGACCGGGTCATGCAGGCCCCAAACATGCCACGACAGCAATTTAATCATTAATCCAGTGAGTGTAAGCAAGTTGAAAGGGCTGAGACGATGTCTCGAAACATACCACCATTCCCTGCACAACCAAAGCCACATCCATCCCAGTTGATCAGAACTTTTCTTATTGAGTTTCACCCCCCTTAACTTCCCTATAGTCATCCCAACCCTCCCGCCCCATCCCACCCACCCCCCCAGCTTCCATATGGAAGCCCATAGCCCTCAATATAGAGGGTCTGTATAACTTCCACCATCTGATCTCCTTAATGCAAGTCATCTCGCATCAAAAAGGAGGGTTTTGGGTTAGAGCTTTAATCTCCTGCCCAGCCGTCCCACCTCACCCCAAATTTCCACCACCAACCCCTCCCCCCCCCCCCCATCCTCCCTCAACCTCTTGAAACTTTTCCTTCTGGACCTCCCCCATCCCCCTCGGTCCCAAATCCCATCCAGGTCTGCGACCCTCCCCCCCCCCCCCCCGCCTTCCCTCCACCTCTCTGACTCAGTAGCGCCCTGTACCTTAATCATGTAACTTATCTAACCAGACCCCCCAAAACTTCCACAGAGAAAGGTGGGGACATGACAAACCAAACAAAACAGCCATGACAATATCATGGGGTGCAACATTATTTCAATAGAGAACACAGGATGTCTTATTTGGAACAGCAATCAAGCCCCCCGATGCTGTCTCTCATGGCAGATCTGACACATCCATCGCTCTATTCTGTATCTCCTCCACATCCACTTCAGAGTGGCTGTGAGATTGAGGACGTTTCCGGCATTTTGGGATGGAGACTTCCCACTCAGATTGTACAGCTCTCTGTCTTTGTGAACGACCCCCCTCATTCTGAATTTGGTCAACGAAGTCCATGCAAGCCGCTAACACCAATATTTTGTACCGACTGTTGTTCCATTCAAACACCAATGCAAAAGGAAAGCTCCAGCAGTACTTAATGGACTTGGCTTGTAACAACTGGGTCAGCGGTTTAAAGTTTCGTCATCTCTCTAGCGTGTGCTGGAACAGGTCCTGATAAATCTGAATTTCCCAGTCTCGGAATAAAATTAAGCATTTACCCTTCAAGTTGCGCAACAGAGTCATTTTGTCCTCGAAAAAGCTGAAGCAGGCTATGATGGGACTGGGGCAGGTGTCTCTCACCGATCGAAGGCTCCCACCTCTATGTGTTCTTTCCAGTTTAACAGGACCTGAAGTACTCCCCACATAGAATGTGTAAATGTCCTGCATGATTTCCATGACGTTTTCACCACCACCTGAGGTTTCAGGGACTCCAATAATACAAATATTAGAGCATCACTGTCTATTTTCTGATTTCATCACTCTTCTCCTTCAGGTCTTATAGTGAGCTGATCCAGCTTGTGAAGCTTAGATTGGAACAAAGTGGTGGAATCAATATGTTCTCCTATGTTAATTTCTTTTTGCATCACCCGACCCTCTAAGGATGTGAGATCAGACTGCAAGTCTGATATTGCTTTGGAAAAATCCACCCGGAAGGAATGCAATTCCTGTAGCAGTTCCAGCAGGTCAGCTTTAATTGCAGGCTGCATTACATTGCCTTTTCCCCTTGTCGCGTGAAGGGACTCGAGGAGTGTAATGGGGCTTTTGGTGGGCTGCCAGGATTGATGATATCATTCTTCCTAAAATATTTGGATAGCACCGCCGCATAGGTGTTTTTAGCAGTTATGATTTCCAGAGGTAAATTAATAGACCTTGCTGCCCCAGAAATACACCAAGCAGCAGATGCTGACCAAAAAAACAAGATCCAGCACCCTAGAGATCAGTCAGCACTTTCAATCAGAACACAGCTGTAGAGAGATCTTCACTACAGTTCACAAAGAAAACAGACAAGAAAAATACTTGCAACCACCACTGGAGGGAGCCTCGACCTTACAAACCAACTGGAACTTCTACTGTGCATCACTATTGTTAGCTACCAGGAGCCTATTCAACCAATAGATCTTTTTATTCTTTTAAGATATTGTCTTCCCTTGATCTATGCCAGCCAGACAGGACAATCGGGAACCACATAAAGCTCAGACTCACTGTGTACAGATGTAAATCCGTAATGCTGTAGCCGCAAAGCTCCGTTCTCCCCAGAAGGTATGGGCTTCCGTGTCACCACAGCACATTACCTCAAGAAGCCAGAAGTGGAGTGTCTCCCACCACAGAGCTCAGCCGTGCGTTTCAAATGTGCATGTCAAAACCATGCGCTTATGGCAGCCTCACACAGAATAAGCTAAACAGGGCAGACAGCACTTAAATCTGGCACTCCGCTCCACCCAGTTCGCCTGAGACACTCACACAACTCATTCTTCTGGTCCTTAAAATATCAACCGGGGGCGCTCCAGACACTCAAGTCCCTCTTACCTCAGCTCAATACAGTGCACCCCAAACTGACCAGGGAGAACAAATCAGGGGCACATAGTAGCTTTCTCTCTTTCTTCATCTCCAGTCTGCCCTCAGAACAGATCACTTAGCAGTTCTTTTTGCTGCCCCAATTCAACTTCCGGACGTTAGGTGAACACTGTGTCCCTGAACAGTACTGGCAGCATAGAGGGGGAGCGAGCGAGCAATCAGCGATGAGGAGAGACATAGCACCAACAAAACCTCTTGCCTATAGCGTTAATGTGTTCACATGTTCGAGGTAAGGAGAGGGAGCCATTTGGTGCCCATTAAGCCACTTATCTTTCCAGGCAGGACATCGCCAGGCTCGGAGAGAAGCTAAATTGTCACCATCTCTCGTGGGCTCCCACGGCCATTACTCTTTTTACTATCTGTGCCTATCTGATGACGTTCACCCCTTTTTGCCCACCCCCTTATTGACCACTCTCCTCCTGTCCCTAGTAATATCATGTCTCGACTACCGCAATATGGTTTTGGCAGGGCTCCACAACTATCAGCTTCACCACCTTCAAATTATCCAAAATACCGCTGCTCAAATACTTACCCATGCATCCTGCACCGATCATATCACTCCCCTTGTCATCCACCTTCAGTGGCTCCCCATTAAGTATCACATACAATTTAAATGCTTCACACTTGTACACAAGATTCTTCACTCCGGTAATACCCTCTATCTGATCCTCTATCTCCATTCGCCACATCATGTCCCTTGCTCCATACATGAGTCCAACAAGAAGAGCACGATTCACACGGCCTGTGTTGGGCCAGTGGCTGAAGTGGTATATTTTTTAAAAAATTGTTTTATACGTTCCTTCTTGGCATTCCACGTTTCTTACTGCCTTGCTCCATACATGCCAACTGCCTTCACCTTCCCTCAGTTTTCCATGCCCAACTCAAATCTACCCCAAACACCGTGTTCTTTTTCCTTGGCCCCGCATTATGGAATACTTTCCTACTGACCTTCGGCTAGAAGGATCGTTCCCCTAATTCAAAACAACTTGAAAACCCACCTGCTCCAAATGGCCTACAATGTCCCACTCCCCAGTGTATGAACTCCCCTTTTCCTCTCTAATCCCCCTCCCACCCTTCTCCCCCTAGGCCTTGTGTATCTGAATCGTTCTTATTTATTATTGGCACTCTTTTCTTATTCTCTCCCTTCGATATTTTTGTATTTTTACACTTTCCTCTTACTATTTGGCAAGGCGCAGTATATCGAGTGTAAGGCGGTAAGATTTTGCTCGCCTTGGTCCTTCACCAGTTTCTCTAAATCTGCTCCAAACCGGAGCTTTCCCTCAAAGTCCAACGAAAGGTAGGTACAACCTACTCGCAGATATCAAACCAAACAAGTCCAGAGCGAGTAATGGAAGCAAAGCTTTATTAAAAGTACTCAGTGTCAAACAAGTCAAACATTTGAGGCAGATCCCTCAGAGCCTTCTGCAATCTTTGCAAGAGAGCACAGAGGAAAGGAGGAGGAGGAGGAGATAAGGGGCGCTGAGATTGTGTGAGGCTGCTGTACTCTTCTAGATTCGTCCAAATCCTTCCAATTTGCGGCTGCTCAACAACGGCGTGGAGATAAACTAATTTTCCTTCCTCCTATGGCTATCAAAAAGATCTTAGTCTAGTGGAGCCTTCCACATTGCGCTCAAGTGAGAGTCACCCCTTTAGGGCTTGAGGTGGTCATTCATGAGCATTTAATCAATTTCTTTTCCTCTCAATGAAAAGAGAAAATCCATTCATCTGCTGGAGATAAAGAAACATTGAAGAGACCTCTGATGGGCATGGGAGTGATGCCACTGAAACCTGGCCTTTTCACTGGTCTTTGTCTCCATCAATCTGCTGGAAGGGGGAACACAACCCACTTGTCTGGACTGGCTTAGCAGGACGATATGGAAACCTAAATTTAATTCAACTGTTATGGGGGAAGGCTCATTTACTAAAATGTGGTAAGTTTCTGCACTGTGTGTTAATAGCAAAAATGTAAGCGCGGTATGTGCAAAGGCTGTGTTAATGGGGAAAGGCGGCCCCAGCATGTCCCCTACAATTACTGCAGAGAAAGTTCCTTATTACATGTTAATGCCTCTTCATTGTGAATGACGTACATCCATGTTAACTTCAAAACTGAAAACATGCCATAAGTAGAAGCGTGCTAACAGCAATGTACAGTCTAAGCCCACTCTCTACCTCATCACACACTAAACAGCCTGAGGTTTTTTGTGCTGACCGCTTTTAGCATGTGGTAGCCGGTGCTTATGGCTGCTGTGTGGCCTGTTAACTTCTTAGCACACTAATATTCTTATATTATGAATGCTATGGAGCAGTGTTTTATCGTGTTCTAGATTTTGTAACATGGCAAGAATTCAGAACTGAAGCACAAAAGTCAGCCATGACCATGTATAAAAGGATAGAACACCCTTTTGCTTGTTCTCAACAAATCAAATTTTATGATCTGGGCTATTTTAAACAGACATACAATCAGCAGGTAGGAAATTTTTACCCATAGACATAACAGTAAGAAGATGGTGAAGGTAGAATGGCATCATCAAAACAATTAAAAAAATTCATGCACTTTCCAGTCTCAATAGGGATTTCAGGGATTTTGAATTTCAGGCATCATCACTGACTTGTGAGCTTCACTTTCAGCTTAATTTTAGCTAATTAAACATCAAAGTTTCACTTAATCTTAAGAAACATTACAAACCTATTCCAAAGGTCATCATCTTCTCCACCCCAGCCCCAGAAAGCATTAGGAAATCCATTGATCTTTTTGAACTGCTTCACTGTCAGTCCACTCACACCACCAAAGAACTCATTGTATGGGAGGCTAAGAATACAAGAGACAATTTTTAATTCATGTTGAAAAGAATAGCAAACTATGCAATGATTAAAAAATAAGTATGAGCAGACACATAAGATCATCAACTGTTATGAATCCACAGCATAAAGAATCAAGGTAACAGGCATGCTGTTAAAGTTTGAGTCCTATACTTTGAACAACTTTTAATAAACCAAGCACTGCACAGTGAGATTTCCTATGTTAAATAATTGTAGTAACTGTGGGTGGAGGAGTGGCCTAGTGGTTGGGGCAAAGTACTTCAGGCCGGAAGGTCGGGGGTTCAAATCCCACTAGAGGACAGCAACCTTGGGCCGGAAGGACTGGGGTTTCTAGTCCCACAGGTGCTCCTTGTGGTCTTGGGCAAGCCACTTAACCCTCCATAGCCCATGTTCCCTGTAAAATAGTTATCTCCAAGTTATAATGCCCTGTTCAATGTAATTTCAGTTTGTTCAATGTAAACCGCACTGATGCAGAATAGCGCGGTATATAAGAGAATGTAAATAAATAAATAAAATAAATAAAAACTGATCCATTACACTGAAACAATTATTTTAGTAGACCTATTAGTAAGTAGCTTGAAGTGCTGCACAATCAAGTCATTTAGTCACAGATGGGCTTGATCTTGAATTGGGTAGGGCTATGCGCCTTAGCCGCATAGCTCTGCCTGCAGACCCCTTAACACCGGATATCCACTTCTGTGACTACAGAAGTGAATATCTGGGGTTCATCGCACAGCCGGGAAGCTGCTGAGCCTAACTGGGCAACAGTGATTTTCCATGATGCTTAGTTAGCACTCTGCAACGAAAAGATAGGCGAGGGTTTTCCTCGCCTATCTTTTCAGCACAGAGTGCTAACCAGGCAGCATGGAAAGCGTAGTTACTCACCTGTAACAGGTGTTCTCCAGGGACAGCAGGAATCAGTCCTCACATATGGGTGACGTTGGCGCTGACGGAGCACTCGTGCGTAGCAAATCCCCAGCTTTCAAAGAAAGCCTTCGGGATTGCATCGCGCATGCGCGGTCCCCTTCCCGCCCAAGGGTGCCATCTTGCTCAGTCAGGTGACATAGCTAAAAAGACAGCAAAAATGAGTGCTTTCCAGGAAAGGAAGCGGAAAGGACAGGTGGCCCTTGGTTCAAAAGGTGGGCAAGTAAGCCGCTGCAAGACCACATTTAAGTCTCACTTTGTAGGCGGTGGGCGAATTGGAGGCTTCAAGAGTAGGAGGCCTCTGAAGAATCGTGATACCAAAGGGTGACCTGAAAGAGGTTGCCCGTCCACTGGAGAGTGGTGAGCTGATAGGGCACTCAGGTGGACCCTGACAGAGTTAGACTTGAGGTCTAATTCCGAGAGGTGGAGCAAGTACTGCAATACCTGAGGTACTTGACAAGTGAACGGGTCCTCCTTATCCTAGGCACACCACCCTTCAAACCTATGCCATTTGAACACTTAGGATTTTCTAGTGGATGGCCTCCTAGAGGCCAGCAACACCTCCTCAACCTCTTTGGGAAGGAGTAGAGGAGCAGGTACTACCCTCTCAGCAGCCAGGCCATTAAGTTGAGAGATCTGAGATTGGGGTGTAGCAAGGAACCTTGTTCCTGGGTCAAGAGGTCGGGCTGCACCCCCAGTGGGAGTGGAGTTTCGACCGCCAGTTGAAGGAGAAGAGGGAACCAAGGTTGTCTGGGCCACCTGGGTGTTACCAGGATGACCGAGGCCTTGTCCCAAAAGAACAGAGTGCGTGCCACCAGGAGCGTGGGTGGGAACGCATAGATAAGACCCTGTGCCCACGAGATCAGGAAAGCATCTGCTGCCACACTCAGCATATGCGGCTGCCTCGAGCAGAACCGGGGCAACTGATGGTTTTGTAGGCTGGCAAAGAGATCCATGGATGGGAGACCCCGACGGTTGAAGATCCGCTGGGCTACATCCCGGTTCAGTTGCCATTCGTGAGGCTGAAGAATCCTGCTCAACTTTTCGGCCAGGAGGTTCTCCTGACCTGGCAGATAAACTGCCTTTAGGGACATGTGATGTGCCACTGCAAAAGAGCAGAGGTCCAGAGTTTCCTGGCATAGGATGCGAGATCCTGTGCCCCCGTTTGTTGATGTAGAACATCGCCACCTGATTGTATCAGCACCGACTGATGTGCCAGAAGATGACAGAAGGCTTGAAGAGCTAGGCAGATGGCTCAAAGCTCTAGAAGATTGATCTGAAGCGTGGCCTCTCGCGAGGACCACAGACCCTGAGTGCATGAAACTTGGCAATAGGCTCCCCAGCCCAGCAAGGAGGCATCTGTCATCAGCACTCTGGTGTGAGAGGGAGGTTGGAATGGTACTCTCTGAAGCAAGTTTGTGGGGGGGGGGGGGGTGAAGCCACCATTGCAAGGCTGTCACCAGTAGCTTGGAAATTGCTACTCTGTCTCTGAGGCGGCCAGTGGCTTGCATCCACTAGTCTCTGAGGCTCCACTGAGCTGTGCACATGTGGAATCGAGCATATGGAGTCACATGCACTATGGAGGCAATGTGGCCCAGGAGGCGTAGGAAGACCCTTGTGGAGACTTGAAGCCTGTGCTGGACCTGCTGTACCAAGTCCAGCAACCGCCTTTCCCTGTCTGGCTGTAGGTAAGCCGTTGCCTGAAGTGTGCCCAGTCTTGCCCCTATGAACTCCAAGTTCTGAGTGGGGAGTAAAGTGGACTTTTCGTGATTTATAACAAACCCTAGGTGCTGGAGCAGGGTGACTGTGCGAGCAGTGGCCTGCTGGGCCTGCTGTGCCGATTGGCCCCTGATGAGCCAGTCGTCCAGGTATGGAAAGACAGACACCCTGGCATCTGAGGAAGGCCGCCACCACTGCTAGGCATTTGGTAAATACTCTGGGAGTGGTAGCTAGGCCAAAGGGAAGCACCCTGTACTGGAAGTGGTTTCCTCCGACCACAAACCTGAGGTATTGTCTGTGGTCTGGGTGTATGAGGATGTGAGTATAAACATCCTTTAAATCTAAGGAGCATAGCCAGTCTCCCTGGTGGAGGTAAGGCAATAGGATCCCAAGGGAAAGCATCTTGAACTTTTCCCTAACCAGGAACTTGTTTAGATTTCGCAAGTCCAGGATGGGGCGTAGACCTTTTCTTTTTGGTATGAGGAAATACCTGGAGTAGAAGCCTTGCCCCTCTGCAGGTGGTGGGGCACCGGTTCCACCGCCTGATCCTTCAGCAGACCTGTCAACTCCTGCAGGAGGTGGTTTCTGTGAAAAGGGGGTCTGAGAGGCTCTCCTGGGAAAAAGGAGGGCGGCACCTGGTTGAAATGAAGGAGATAGCCCTGCTGGACTACTTGCAAAACCCAGGCGTCGGTAGTAATGGCTGGCCACCTGTGACCGTATAGGGCCAGCCTCCCTCCTGTGCAGGGCCAAACCACTGGTGGGAGAGGAGCTATGCACAGGGAGTCAAAAAACCCCTCCCGGCTGGGTAGGAGCCGGAGCTGCAGCTTGGGAGTCTTCGGATTACATGGGCTATGCCCCTGTCCCCTGGCCTGCTGCCCCTATTGGGTGGCCTGGTAAGTGGGGTAGTTTCTGTAAGCCATACCCTTACTTGGGAAAAAGGGCTTTTTCCCCCTGAGGCCTTCTTCTGAGAAGGTGCAGATGTTTTCTTCGACAACCTTGTCTGGGTCTATTACTCGGACTCGATTTCTGCAGCTTTCTCAGCCATGGGCTTGCCGAAGAGGTTGACTCCTCGGCACGGGACATCGACCAACTTGTCCTAAACCCATGGCTCTAGGTCCGACGACATGAGCCAGGCCTGATGGCGTGCACTGATGCCGGCCGTGGCTACTCAGGCCGAAGATTCGAAGCTGTCATAAGCTGCTCGAGACATGAACTTCGAGCACTCTCTGATCCCTGTTGACAAGGCTTTGAAGTGCTGCAAGGGTTCCTTGGATAGGCCAGCCGAGAACCCGGCAATCTCCTTTGCCAGGTCCCGCAAGTACATGCCCATGTACAGCTGGTTAAGTCTGGACACAACATGACAGTATCGAGCCCTGGTAGCACTTTCTGCTGAGGGCATCCAGGTTCCGGGCCTCCTGGCCGGGAGGCACCAAGGAGTGCGTATTTTGGCTTTTCAGCCGTTACATGGCTGATTCCACAACCATGGAGTTGTGCGGCAGCTGCACTTTCTGGAACCCAGGACTCTTGTGGACTCACTAGATGGAATCGACCCGCTTGCTGAGTATCGGCATCGAGGCTGGGGACTCCCACATGCAGAGCATCAGCCGTTCCAACATCGGAGGCATTGGTACAGTAAGGGCCTCCCCTTCGAGGGAGAGTCATACTGAAGGGCATCGAGCTCTTCGGCTCAAGGCTCCTCCTCGGCATCCGCAAGGAATGCCAAAGTCTTGGCATGTCCCTGACGAAGTCTGAGAACCGAGTGTCCTCTGGAAGGTACCTATTCCGAGGCTCCGAACCCAGAGAGTCCGATAGGATACACCGGGTCCGGAAGGTGTCTGGGGAGTCTTCCTCCTCGGTCTCCCATGCCGAGTCTTCCAAGGAGGACTCGATGGGCTCCGGCATCGAGGGCTTCGAGCCCGACTGCCCCGACGCCGAGGGCACCGGCGACCACCTCGGTCCCGAACGAGAGGTCGAAGGGGACCTTGGCTGAGGACCGACTCGAGACCTGATCAACTCGAGGATCGGCTCAGCCTCCATCGTCGACTTCGACGTCCCGGTGGTCGGGGCGGATGGACCGGCGAGACCAGCCATCATTGCCCGCTGCTGCTCCATGAAGGCAGCCATGCTGCTTTCCAGGGCTGCCAACCTGAGACCAAGCTCAGAAAGCTCCGCAGCTCCTGGCTCGGGCCTGACCCCAAAACTCCCAGAGGAGAGTCCACGAGGACAACAGAAGTTACCTTGCCCAATGTCTCCGGCTCCCTGCGAGGTTGCTTAGCTGGCGCTCCGACTCCGAGGACAAGGGGCGGCGGTCTGGGCTCCGCGGCCGGGAACCCGAGGGCCCAAGCTGATCAGAGGCATCCAGCAACGACGCCCTCATGAGTTTCTTCTTCCTCCGATGTTCCCTGGAGGGAGACCCCTGCTCAGAAGATCCACGACGGTGCTCGGGCTCTGATTTCTGAGATGTCGAGGCCTCTGACGAGGTCCAGGCCCTGCCGGATGTGGACTCTGAAAAAATCCTGTCACGCTGCTGCTTTCTGCTCTTCAAAGGCTTCTAAGACTTCTTAACACATGGCCCACAGACCACCGGGTCATGGTCGGGGCCAAGGCATCAGTCGTGTGTGTCGGTGAGAGACATCAATTTCTTACACCGATCATTTTTTAAACCTGCTGGCAGCCATCGGGGAAAAAGGGCCCCTGTGAGGTCAAACAACCGGGTTGCCAGTGAAAACTAAAAAGAGCAAACACACTAGTCACGAAGGACAAAAATGAAAAATATGACTGGACTCGATACCAGTGTACCAAGTCGAGGGCGGGAAGGGGAACCGGTGTCGAACCGGGAAGCTGAAAAAAATATATCAACTTTTCTACTTTTTCCAAAGTGAAAACAGGACCACGTCTGTTGGGCTCCGCGGAAAAAAGAAGACTGAGCAAGATGGCACCACTGGGCGGGAAGGGGACCGCGCATGAGCAATGCAATCCCAAAGGCTTTCTTTGAAAGCTGGGGATTTGCTCTGCACGAGGGCTCCGTCGGCGCCGACGTCACCCATATGTGAGGACTGACTTCTTGCTTGTTCCTGGAAAAAATCACTGCTACCTGGTTAGCGCTTGCCTCCGCCCTTGAACGCGCCCCAACATGCCCTGACGCTAACTGGATAGCATCGGGGCACGTAGGGGACTTTGGAAGGGATTTTCGAAGGCAATAAGAACATAAGATATGCCATACTGGGTCAGACCAAGGTCCATCAAGGCCAGTATCCTGTTTCCAACAGTGGCCAATCTAGGTCATACGTACCTAGCAGTTTCCCAAAAAGACACAGGTTCCGGCAATGCTTGTACTGGGTCAAGCATTGATATCCTGGGTCCCTTCTTAATAATAGTTTATGGACCTTTCCTCCAGGAACTTGTCCAAACCTTTTTTAAACCCAGCTACACTAACAGCCTTTACTACATCCTCCAGTAACGAATTCCAGAGTTTGATTACACGTTGAGTGAAAAAATATTTTCTTTTATTAGTCTTAAATAGTTTACCCTGTAGCTTCATTGTATGTCCCCTAGTCTTTCTATATTCTGATAATGTAAACAATCGATCTACATTTAACCGTTCCACTCCGTTCATTAATTTATTGACTTCTATCATATCGCCCATCAGCCGTCTCTTTTCCAGGTTAAAGAGCCCTAACATTTTTAGCCTTTCTTCATAGGAGTATCCTTCCATCCCCTTTACCATTTTGGTGGCTCTTCTCTGAACCTTTTCTAATAACTCTATATCCTTTTTAAGATACGGCGACCAGAACTGCACACAATATTCAAGGTGTGGTCTCACCATGGAACGATATAGAGGCATTATAATATCTTTTGTTTTATTTTCCATTCCTTTCCTTATGATACCTAGCATTCTATTTGCTCTCTTGGCTGCCGCTGCACACTGGGCCGAGGGTTTTAACATGTTATTCACAATGACGCCTAAATCGTTTTCCTTGGTAGTTGTTCCTAATGTGGAACCTTGCATTGTATAACCATAGTTTGGGTTGTTCTTCCCTAGGTGCATAACTTTGCACTTGTCCACATTAAATTTCATCTGCCATTTTGATGCCCAGTCTTCTAATTTATCAAGATCCTCTTGCAATTTTCCACAATCCTCTTGGGTTTTAACAACTTTAAATAGTTTTGTGTCATCTGCAAATTTGATAACCTCACTCGTTATTCCACTTTCCAGGTCATTTATGAATATGTCAAAAAGCAGCGGACCCAGCACAGATCCCTTGGGTACACCACTATTCACCTTTCTCCATTGGGAAAATTGCCCATTTAGCCCAACCCTCTGCTTTCTATCTCTTAACCAGTTCTTGATCCATAGTAGTACACTGCCTCCAATCCCATGACTCTTTAGTTTTGCCAAAAGTCTCTCATGAGGGACCTTGTCAAAGGCTTTCTGAAAGTCCAGATACACTATATCAACCGACTCACCTTTGTCCACCTGTTTATTCATACTTTCAAAAAAACATAACAGATTAGTAAAACAAGATCTTCCTTGTCTAAAGCCATGTTGGCTGTCTCCCATTAGGCCATGACTATCTACATGCTGAGTAATTTTATTCTTTATGATGGTTTCTACCATTTTTCCCGGTACTGATGTGAGGCTCACCGGTCTGTAGTTTCCCGGATCACCCCTGGAACCCTTTTTAAAAATTGATGTTACATTGGCGATCCTCCAATCTTCAGGTATTAGAGATGATTTTAATGATAGTTTACAGATTACTAATAGCAGGTCTGCAATCTCATATTTCAGTTCTTTCAACACCCTTGGATGTATACCATCCGGTCCAGGTGATTTGCTACTCTTCAGTTTATCTAATTGTTGTAATACATCTTCCCGATGTATCGATATTTCCTTCAATTCTTCCGCACCTTTAAATACCACTTCAGTCATGAGTAACATCCCTACATCTTCCTCAGTAAAGACTGAAGCAAAGAATTCATTCAGTCTCTCCGCTATCGCCTTGTCGCCTCTTAGTGCCCCTTTAACTCCTCTATCATCTAATGGACCAACTGACTCTCTCTCAGGTTTTTTGCTGCGAATGTACTTGAAAAAGTCTTTATTTCGCGTTTTTGCTTCCACAGCAAGCTTCTTCTCAAATTCTCTCTTTGCCTGCTTTATCAATGCCTTGCATTTGATTTGCCAGTGCTTGTGCTTTTTCCAGGTTTCATCGTTTGGCTCTTTTTTCCATTTCCTGAAAGATGCTTTTTTAGCAACAGCCTCTCTGACCTCACCTTTAAACCATGCTGGCAGTTTTTTGGACTTCCTTCCACTTTTCTTAAAGTGTGGACTACAAATAGTCTGGGCTGTCAAGATAGTATTTTTCAACAACACCCAAGCTTGATGCAAGTCTTTAACCTTTGCAACTGCTCCTTTTAGTTTTTTCTTAACTATTTTCCTCATTTTATCATAGTCTCCCTTTCGAAAGTTAAAAGGTAGTACTGTGGATTTCTGTACTATCCCTCCTCCACTAATTAAATCAAAGGCGATCATTCTATGATCACTATTGCCAAGTGGCCCCAACACCCTTAATCTCTTGCACTAGATCTGGTGTTCCACTAAGGACCAGGTCTAATATGGCTTCCTCTCTGGTCGGTTCATGAACCAGCTGCTCCAAGAAGCAGTCATTTATGTCATCTAGGAACTTTATCTCCCTAGCATGTCCTGCCGTGACACTGACCCAGTCGATGCCGGGGTAATTGAAATCACCCATTATTATTACTGCGCTGTAACTTTTGTTAGCTTCCTTGATTTCTTTGAGCATTTCATCATCCATTTGTTCATTCTGGCCCGGTGGTCGATAGTACACCCCCACTGCCATCGCCTTCCCCTTTTTACATGGAATTTCAATCCATAGAGATTCTACAGCAAATTTTGTTTCCTGCAAAACTTTAATCCTTTCTGACTCAATGCCCTCTCTAACATAGAGCGCAACCCCTCCACCAATTTGATCAGCTCTATCATTACGATATAGTTTGTACCCAGGTATCAGTGTCCCACTGGTTGTCCTCCTTCCACCATGTCTCTGATATTCCAATCATATCTAACCTCTCATTTAGTGCTATATATTCTAACTCTCCCATCTTATTTTTTAGACTTCTAGCATTTGCATACAAGCATTTTAGAGACTGTATTTTATTCATATTAATTTGGCTATTGGTAGACATGGGTAATTTGGGATCTTTAAGCTTTGTCTGCAGGGCAATAACTGGGCAAGTGCCTTTGAAAATCCCTGTTTACGGCATTTACACGGTTTACTGGGCTGTAAACTGTGTTCATGACTTTCGAAAATACCGCCCAGTGTGCGCTAACACCATTAACACATTTAGAGCTTCTGATTTTAGCTTTTAATCAAGTAGCAGTTTTTTCTGGCATTCCTCTAATAAAACCTAAGTTACTCACCTGTAGCATGTGTTCTGCATGGACAACAGGACAAGTCCTCATATTTGGGCGACACCACTGACGGAGTCCATGCGGGAAAACTCAGCTACTCTTCTAGAAGCTTAAAGAAATATCTCAGCACATGCATGCCTGTTACCACCTGCTGCCACTGCATCCGAGGAGCTCAATCTTTAAAGAGCATAGACAGCCAATTCCAAGGAGAGGGAAGGTAGTGAGGATTTGTCCTGCTGTCCATGGAGAATACAGACTACAGATAACTATTTTCTTCATGGACAAGCAGGACAAGTGCTCACATTTATGAATCCCTAGCTACACATTGCCTCAATAGAAGGAAAAAAACCACAAATATGCTGCAACTAGATGGTAACAAAGCTTTTTCGTTGCTAACAGGATTTTTTTTTGGGGGGGGGGGGTTGTTTTTTCGAAGAAACCTGAACAGAAAGAAAAAATGACACTGTTGGGTTCAAGAAACTAAACTTGAGTGGACTTTCTAATGGTTTTAGCCCTTAGTAGGACAAAGCTCTCTTGTAGTCCAATGTGTGCAGGAAAAATGTTATAAAGTCTACCGAATGTTTAAGGTGGAAAGCACAGTTACTTACCTGTAACAGGTGATCTCTGGGAACAGCAGGAATAAGTCTTCACATATGGGTACGTCGGTACCGACGGAGCCTGCGCGGGAACGCTCTCCAGCTTCCCAAAAAGGAAAGCTTTTGGGAGCATCCCACAGCGCCTGCGAGCTGCCTTCCCGCCTTTCCTAACCAACTCTCCTCAGTTCGAGTTTAAAGCTGAGACAATAGAGAGAGAGGAAAGGAAAGATAGAAAAGAGATACAACTCCTAGGGGAGGTGGGAGGGTTGTGAAGACTTATTCCTGCTGTTCCCAGAGATCACCTGTTACAGGTAAGTAACTGTGCTATCTCCAGGAACAAGCAGGAATGAGTCTTCACATATGGGGACTCCCTAGCTAAGATGCCTGGGAGATCCCCAAGGATATGAGACCCTGAAAGGGGTCTGCGTCCTCCTATGGATTCAGGCATCCATCCAGGGAAGGAGGGCAGGAGTGGTTTAAGAATGGAACAGGTGTCTGAGGACAGCCTGACCAAACAAGGCATCCCGTCGGGAGTCCTTGTCCAAGCAGTAATGGGCTGTGAAGGTATGAACCGAGGCCCAGGTGGCTGCTCGACAGATCTGGTCGATGGACACAGAATGTAGATGAGCCATAGAGGTGGCCATGGCCCTCACATTATGAGCTGTGACACGGCTCTCCAGAGAAAAGTTCTTACTCTGGTAGGCGAAAGAAATACACTGAACAACCCAACTGGACAGTGTTCTCTTAGAGACTGGAAGTCCCAAATGAGAAGGATCAATAGCAACAAAAAGCTGGGAAGACTTTCTATGTTGCTGTGTTCTTTGTAAGTAAAAGGCAAGAGCTCTTTTACAATCTAGAGTATGAAGGTTCCTCTGTGCAGTGGATGCATGAGGAGCTGGAAAAAAGACAGGTAGATATACCTCTTGATTAAGATGAAAAGGTGAGACCACTTTAGGCAAAAAGTGAGGATTTGTCCTAAGGACTACCTTGTCATGATGGAACCTTATATAAGGTGGATTAGCCACTAAGGCCTGCAGTTCACTGATGCGGCGAGCAGAAGTGATCGCAATAAGGAAAATAACCTTCCAGGAAAGAAATTTCAAGGAGGTAGTGGCTAAGGGTTCAAAAGGTGGCTTCATAAGCTGACCAAGAACCAAATTTAAGTCCCATGCCACCAGAGGAGGTCGAATGGGAGGTTTAGTTAAAGTTAGGCCTCTCATAAACCTTGCAATAAGAGGATGAGAGGAAACAGGTTGTCCATTGATAGGCTTAAGGGATGCTGCAATAGCACTTAAATGGACCCTTACTGAATTCGTCTTAAGGCCTACATTGGAAAGATGCAGGAGATATTCTAATACAGAATTCACAGGAAGTGCCAGAGGGTCAAGACCCTTTTCAGCACACCAAATGGAAAATCTTTTCCACTTAAAAGCATAGGAACGCCTAGTGGAAGGTTTTCTGGAAGCATGGAGGATATCCTTCACTTGCTGAGAAAGATTCAAGTCTTGAAGGTCTAGGCCTTCAGCAACCAAGCTCTGAGGTGAAGGGACTTGGGGTTTGGGTGCCACAAAGTCCCTTCCTCCTGGGACAGGAGGTCTGGAGCAGCTCCCAAGTCCAGGGAGGGGGCTTGGGAGAGATGCAGAAGTAGAGGGTACCACACTTGGCGTGGAGCTATGAGGATCATAGATCCTTGATCCCTCTGGAGTTTGAATAGAGTCTTGGGAATCAAAGGAATGGGTGGAAAGGAATACAGGAAGTCCTGACCCCAATGAAGGAGGAAGGCATCCTTGGCCTGAACTCCCTGATACGGAATTCTGGAACAGAACCGGGGAAGTTTGGCATTCCACGGACTTGCAAAGAGGTCTATGTCCGGGGTTCCCCATTCTTGGAAGATTCTAAGTACCTGATCCATGTGCAGGGACCATTCGTGTGGAAGCAGAACTTGACTGAGTCTGTCTGCCCAAGAGTTTTGGATTCCTGGGAGGTATACTGCCAGGAGATGGATTTGATGCTCTCTGGCGAAGGCCCATAATCTTAGAGCTTCGTTGCAAAGCGACAGAGAGCCAGTTCCTCCTTGCTTGTTTATGTAAAACATGGCTACTTGATTGTCCGTATGAATGAGGACTGTCTTGTAGCTGAGGAGGGTATGAAAGACCTTGAGAGCTAGAAATACTGCTCGAAGTTCCAAGTGGTTGATATGAAGAGAGGTCTCCTGTGGGGACCAAGTGCCTTGGGTGGAGAGGTCTTGTAGATGAGCTCCCCAACCTGTTTGGGAGGCATCTGTTGTGAGGGTTGCTTGGGGTAACAACTGTTGGAAGGGGGACCCCAGCAACAGATTTTGAGTGGACATCCACCATTAGAGAGACCAAAAGAGACGTTTGGAGGTTGCTATTTGGTCTGAGAGAGCTCCTGAAGCTTGAGTCCACTGGGTGGACAAAGTCCATTGAGCTGCTCTCATGTGTAGGCGAGCATAGGGTACCACATGTACTGTGGAAGCCATGTGGCCTAGCAGTTGTAGCATCTCCCTGGCAGTTAAGTGGTTCTTTGACTGAATCTGGGAGGCTAACTGCACTAGACATTGGCAACGGGCCTGAGGAAGGTAGGCCCTTGCAGTGGTGGTATCCAACCAGGCCCCTATGAATTCCAGGGACTGAGTAGGGGTGAGCTGGGACTTTGGGAGATTTACCACAAGTCCCAGATACTGCAGAATGCGTCTTGTGCGGTCCAGGGAAATCTGGGACTCTGACTGAAATGGAGCTCGGATGAGCCAGTCGTCCAGGTATGGGAAGACAAATATTCCCAGAGTGCGGAGAAATGCAGCAACTATTGCCATGCATTTGGTGAACACTCTCGGAGCAGAGGCCAGACCAAAAGGAAGCACTCTGTATTGGTAATGTTTTTCTTGGAAAAGAAAAACGTAGGAATCTCCTGTGAGATGGATGGATGAGGACATGTGTGTACGCATCCTTGAGATCTAGAGAACAAAGCCTATCCTGACTTTGAAGGTATGGAAGGAGAGTGCCCAGAGAAAGCATCTTGAACTTCTCCTTGCATAGGAATTTGTTCAATTCTCTGAGATCTAAGATGGGTCTGTATCCCCCTGTCTTCTTCGGAATGAGAAAATAGGGGGAGTAGAACCCTGACCCCGGTTGAAGAAGAGGAACTTCTTCTATTGCCCCTTGGGCAAGAAGGGTAGTCACCTCCTGACCCAGAAGGTCGAGGAGAGATGTGGGAGAATTGAAGTGTCTCACCATGGTGTGGGGAGGAAGGTTTGAGAAATGAAGTTTGTAGCCGTCTCTTATGATGGAGAGGGTCCACTGCTCTGATGTGATCTGCTCCCATCTGGGAGCAAAATGAGCCAACCTTCCTGGAATGGTGAGAGGTTCTGGCTGTTGTAGAGCCAGAAAGGCTAAATTCTCTAGCATCAAGTCAAAAACCCTGAGGAGGTTGGGACTGCTGAGTTGCAGCAGCCCCTGTAGACTTAGGCCTGGCCTGCTTAGGTTGCTGACGCTTAGTGGCAAAGCGACCTGTGGAAGATTGTTGGCCAGAAGTAGAAGGAAATCTGCCCTTTTTGTAAAAAGACTTCTTAAAAATCTTTTTCTTGGCAGGAATGGAGGTTGACTTTGAAAGTCTATCCAGAGCAGAGTTCTCTGCATCCATTTGAGTGGCTTTGATTTGCCACTCTTTGCCAAATAGATTTTCACCTTACAGGGCAGATTTCCTAAGCCATCTTGAACCCAGGGTTCTAAATCAGATGCCTGGAGCCAAGCAATTCTGCGAGCAGCTATGGCAATGCCTGATACTCTGCTGGCACCTTCAAAGGAGTCAAAAGCTGCCCTGTTGGAAAACTTTGAAATGTCTTGAGTATGCTGAAGGCAAAGGAGGAATTCGTCCCTTTTATCCTCTGGAAGAAAAGGGAGGAAGTTGTGCAGCTTTTGTGCAACCTCTTTTAGAAACATACCCATGTAAAGGCTATATGAGTTAATTCTGGCAATAAGCATACTGGCCTGGAAGATTTTCCTACCAAAAGCATCCAAGGTCCTGCATTCTCTTCCTGGAGGAGCAGAAGAGTGTCTCTTTGTACTCTTTATTCTCTTCATAGCGGACTGCACCACAATGGAATGGTGAGGAAGCTGAGTTTTCTGAAATCCAGGACCAGGAGGGACACGATACATAGTGTCCAATCTGCGAGAATGAGGAGAGAGAGTGAGAGGAGTCTCCCATAAATCAATCATGTGTTCATGAAGAATCTCATGAATTGGTAAGGTTACAGCCTCTCTAGGAGCCTTAGAGTACACTAAAATATCTAATTTTTTTGCTCTAGGCTCTGATTCAGAGGTCACTGAAATAGAAAGTCCTTTAGCTACTTCTCTTATGAAGTCTTGAAAGGACAAGTCCTCTGGAGGAGACATTCTTCTTTTTGGAGAAGGCGGCTCTTCAGGAGGGGCTATGGATACTTCAGGAGACTCATCTGATGAATCAGAATCAGAGGAATCGAAGTATCGCCTGTCAGGGTGCTCTTCCAACACTCGACATCGGGCGTCCCCGGTACCGGATCGGTACCGAGAAATAGCCCTGGACAAGGAACCGCCGCAGTCGGTATCCTGGTCGATGTCGATGCAGTCGGTACCGGCATCGGCACTGGTGCCGGTACCGGAGCCGATACCGACAACGGAGCTCGTTGCGGTATCATCGGCATCGCAGCTTGAATAAAGGACTTGATAGCCTGCTGCATGGACAGAACATTCTTATCCATCGACGCCATGAAAGCCTGGATGTCGGTACCGGGAGAAAGTGCCGGTACCCCAGAGCAATCTAATAGGTGATCGGTCGAGGCCGTGCCATCGATGTCAACCTGTAACCCCACAGGAGCAGCTTTGGAAGCCGGAGCTTCCCGCCAGGGTTGTTTGGCTGGTGCAGGATCTCGAGGGCAAGCCCGGAGGCATCTCGATGCTTAGAGGGAGATCTACCCTTCGAGGACCTGCTAGGTTTATGTTTGGTTACCTGAGATCCATCAGGAGAAGACGACCTGGAAGATGTTGATGCTACCGCCGGTGCATCAGTGGGAAACAGCACATGGAGCTTAGCTGCTCGGTTCTGTAACCCCCGTTTAGACATTAGAGAGCAGGACGGACAATCCGGAATGGAGTGTTCAGGACCCAAACATTTAAGACACCATTCATGGGTATCTATAACAGAAATAGTACCGCTACACTTAGTGCATTTTTTGAACCCGGAGGCTGGTTTTTCCATGAGGGAATTTTCTTGTGGGCCCTGAGGCCTAAGAAGAAAAATACACCAAGTGAGGAAAAATATCGATTTTTTAATTTTTTTTTAAAAGAAAGAAAAGACTGGCGGTACCGGTCCGGAGTCGGGGAAGGCAGACACGCGACCAAAGAAATAAAATAAAGAACTTCTTCAGCGGTGACAGGGCTCGACCTGCTGGCTCCGCGGCAAAGAAGAACTGAGGAGAGTTGGTTAGGAAATGCGGGAAGGCAGCGCGCAGGCGCTGTGGGATGCTCCCAAAAGCTTTCCTTTTTGGGAAGCTGCTGAGCGTTCCCGCGCAGGCTCCGTCGGTACCGACGTACCCATATGTGAAGACTCATTCCTGCTTGTTCCTGGAGATGTCCGATACCACTTTTGGAAGGAATTTAGGATGAGTACGAAGGACCACTCTATTGTGAAAATAATGTAGGATGGATACACTACTACAGCCTGGAGCTCATTAACTCTGCCTACTGAAGTAACTGCTACCAAAGAAGAGAATGGCTTTCCAAGTTAGGCACCTCAGAAGGAGTTTTCATCAGCTGAGATAAAACCACGTTGAGATTCCATGACGTAACTGGTGGGTTTAGGGGAGACTTCAATAGAAGCAGGCCGCATATGAAGCAAACAACTAAAGGCAGTAAAGAGATAGGTTTCCTTTCTACACAGTGATGGTAAGTGCCAACTACAGTGATGTAAGCCCTTATAGAGTTGGTTTTCAAACCAGACAGAGGTTTTTGCATGGAGGTGAATTACTTTGCCTTTTGTGCAGTATCTGCCTGTTTCTGTTCCTAATTTACCTGTGTGTGTAGGTCGAGTGGACTAACTCCACCCCCCCCCCCCCCCCTGCCATTCTTTGCTTTTCTTCCCTGTGTACATGTGCTGACCTCCCTGTTTGGTCCTCTGCTCTGCCAATAACAATTTCATTGCAAGCTCTGCCCTGCACCCTGGTTTGCTCAGACCATTTTGTTACCTGTTTATGGTTTATTTCGCTTACTAAACAACCTTTTGCTAAGTGTACAAGGCAGTCTACAAATATAATATCAAAAAGGAACTCCATCAAATGACAAGACAGCATAGGAAGGAGAGAAAGAAAAAAACCCATGTGGCCGATTCAGACACTGAAGGAGAGAACATTCACTTGAGAAGGAAGATAAAAATAAGGGACTTCCAGGTAGGGACAACATACTCAACCCCACCCCATTTAGCACTGCTCATTCTTGATGGTCAAAAGCTTGCCAGAAGAGGTGGGATTTCAGATCAGTTTTGAACAGCTGAGAGAGGCTTGTAGATGGAGGTTAGCAGGTAGGGCATTCCACAGTGATAGGGCAAGAAAGGTGGCAGGGGAGTGCCTTGTAGCCTCATAACTGGCTCGGGTTGGCAGGTGGAGGCATAATCTGTTTTTGTGCATGGTTTAAAGGGAACGGGCTGGACAGTATGGTATGATGAGGGAGGAAAGATACTCTGGGGCCTTCTGATGCTAGGCTTTATAGCTAAGAAAGATTTTGTAATGAATGCAGAATTTTACAGATAGCCAGCAGTGCTGAATAAGCAGTGGTGTTGCATGGTCATTTTTACGAGCCTGAGTAAGCATGCGAATGGCAGTATTCCATACACTCTGAAGTCTAGAAAGTACAGACCAGCCAGGACAGAATTACTATAATCTAGTCTAGACACTGCTGTACTAAAGATGATGGTGAATTGTGCCAAAGGTTCAAGAAAAGGTTGGAATGCTTGGAAGTGAAGCAGAGAATTAAATGAGGACTTGACTACTTGATTGATGTGATGAGAAAAGGAAAGGACAGAGTCTAGAAAGACACCAAGGCATCTGAAGTTTGAGACCAGGGTAATGGGCATGCCATGGATCGCTGGGGCTATAACTGGGGCTATAACTGGGACTGGGACTGGGACTGGGACTGGTGTGTACCCCCCCCCCACCCCCCCCGTGCTTGTCTTAAGTTCTCAGAGAGATCAGATCCGGGATAAAGCCAGGGTAATGGGCAGTGCCTAAGAAAGGTGGAGCAGCAGAGAGTACTATGGCTGCCAGGGCCAGCACGGGGTGATAAGGGTAAATTAGACTTACCTGCTAATTGTTGTTCCTTGCGGAACTCTAGTCCAGTCCCGGAACCATAGAGTTGTCAACCTCCTCCAGCAGCCTTGGAGACTGAAATACATCAGCGCTTTGCTGGCACCAGTATAAGTAGGCAAGGACCGCCCCCTCTCACCAGTACCTATTGACAAAGCACACTGAGCAGAACAACAAATAAGGAGAATTAACCAGAATACATTCAACATATCAATATATAAGGAATAGAACATTTCCATTTTCCAATTCAATTTATTTTTTTTTCTTTTAAATAAATTGTTTTCATCGACTGTGTCTGAATAAGAATATCGTCTGACAACACAGAAACGCTCTACCCTACCACCTCCTAAGAGGAAGGGCAGTCAAGCGCGCTACGCAAGAGGGTCCTCTAATGGCTTCATCCCGCGCCACCCGGAAGCAAAGAAAACGCAGAGTACCCGCGGGAGTCAAAACAATCGGGCTGGCAACTCTTTAAACCAAGGGAGGGATCCGGGACTGGACTATAGTTCCGCAAGGAACAACAATTAGCAGGTAAGTCTAATTTACCCTTCCTTAGCATCCCTCTAGTCCAGTCCCGGAACCATAGAGGATGTAACAGAGCAGTGAACATCAACGGGAGGGACAAGCAAGCCCAGCCTGAAGCACTGCTGAGCCAAAACGCCCATCCTCCGCTGACAAAACATCCAAGCGGTAATGCTTGGCAAAGGAATGCAAGGACGACCAAGTCGCCGCCCTACAGATGTCGCCCACTGGGACCAGACTGAACTCTGCCCAAGACGCTGCCTGCGCCCGAGTGGAATGAGCCCGAAGACCCTGCGGAACCAACTTGCCCTTCAAGATGTAGGCCAATGCAATAGCTTCCTTCAACCAGCGGGAAATAGACGACTTCGCCGCCGCTTCTCCCTTACGCGGTCCCCCGAACGCCACAAAAAGCCGATCCGACCGCCGAAAGGACGCCGTCCGGGAGAGATACTTCTTGAGAAACCTACGGGTGTCCAAGAGACGCAACTGACCCCCAGATCCAGCCCCATCGCGATCGGAGAACACCGGAAGAGAGACCACCTGGTTAACATGAAAGGCGGACACCACCTTGGGTAAGAACGCCGGAACGGTACGGAGAACCACTTTGTGGTCGGAAAAAGAGAGATAGGGCTCCCTACAAGACAAGGCCTGTAGCTCCGAGATCCTCCTAGCCGAACAAATCGCCACCAAGAAAACCGTCTTCAATGTGAGATCTTTTAGCGAAGCAGCGGACAACGGCTCAAACAGAGGAGCCAGCAAGGCTTCCAACACCAAATTCAAATCCCACGGAGGAACAGCACAGCGCCGCCGCGGCCGCATGAGCAACACTGCCCTCAAAAACCGCCAGACATCCGCATGGGCCCCGAGAGGCTGGCCCTGCACCTTCCCACGGTAGCAGGAAAGGGCAGCCAGCTGCACGTGCAACGAACTAGCCGCCAAATACTTGTCCACACCATCCTGCATGAACGAAAGGATCTGCGACACTGAAGCTCCCAACGGACGCACAGTACGCTCTGAACACCAAGCCTCAAAGATGCGCCAGACGCGAATGTACGCCAAAGATGTAGAACGTCTACGCGCCCTCAGCAAGGTCGAAACGACCGCCGCCGAATACCCCTTAGCGGTCATCCGAGCCCTCTCAAGAGCCATGCCGTAAGCGAGAACCGAGCCACCTGAGGCATGCGCAACGGACCCTGACACAAGAGATCGCTCCTCTGAGGGAGCCTCCACGGGGCGATCCGCTAACAGACGCACCAAATCCGCATACCACGGCCGCCTGGGCCAATCGAGCGCCACCAGCACCACGAGGCCCCGATGACGCTCTATGCGCTGCACCACCCGGCCTATCAGAGCCCAAGGTGGGAAGACAGAGCAGCTCCCCCTGCGGCCAGGGCTGCGCCAGCGCGTCGAGCCCCTCTGACATCCGTTCTCGCCGTCTGCTGAAAAAATGCTCCACCTGAGCCGATTGGAAGGTCGCCATGAGATCCATTAGGGGAACACCCCAGCGCCGTACCAGAAGCGCGAAGACTTCGGGGTGAAGGACCCTCTCCCCCGGGTCCACCCGTCGGCGACTCAGAAAATCCACCGCTACGTTCTCTACGCCGGCCACATGCTGCACCGACAGACACTTCAGATGCGATTCAGCCCAAGCTAGCAACTGAGCCGCCTCCCGCTCTAGCCCCACGCTGCCAGTGCCACCCTGCTGATTTATGTAAGCGACTGTGGCCGCATTGTCCGAGAGAACCCGAACCGCCTGCCGAGCAAGAGTCCCCCGAAACGCTTGTAGAGACAGAAACACCGCTCACATCTCCAACCGATTGATGGACCATTCCTTCTCTTCCACCGACCACAGGCCCTGGGCAAACGCGTCCCCACAACACGCCCCCCACCCCAGAAGACTGGCATCCGTGGTCAGCAGCTTCCAGGATGGAGGTTCCAAGGGCATGCCCGCGGCCAGATTCTCTGGCTGTAACCACCAGCGAAGATCCAGGTGGACCTCCGGGGGACAGACCAGTCGTCGAGATAACGCATCGCGCTGATGAGACCAACGCCGGAGGAGCACGCTCTGAAGTAGTCGCATATGCGCTCTGGCCCAGGGCACCACCTCTATCGTTGCTGCCATCATGCCGAGCAACTGGAGATACTGCCACGCCGTGGGCGCTGTCGGCCGGAGAAAGTGCCGCACCAGCCTCCGCAACGCCTGCGCCCGCTGATCCGGCAAGAACACTGCCGCTTGAAGCGTCTCGAATCGCGCCCCCAGGTATTCCAACGACTGCAAGGGAGTCAACCTGCTCTTCGCAAAGTTGACCACCCAGCCCAGACTCTGTAGCAACCGCACCACTTTGGCGGTGGCCTCCGCACTCTCCACCCGAGACTTTGCCCGAATTAACCAATCGTCTAGATAAGGATGCACGAGCACCCCCTCCTTGCGAAGAGCCGCCGCTACAACTACCATGACCTTGGTGAACGTGCGGGGCGCCGTCGCCAGGCCGAAGGGCAACGCCTGAAACTGAAAATGTCCCATGAGAACCGCAGGTAGCGCTGGTGCTCCCGCCGAACCGGGATATGCAGGTAAGCCTCCGTGAGGTCGAGTGAAGTCAGAAACTCCCCCTGCCTGACCGCCGCTATGACGGATCGAAGAGTCTCCATGCGAAAGTGAGCTACCCGGAGACACCGATTGAGCCTCTTTAAATCGAGGATAGGACGAAAGGATCCCTCCTTTTTCGGCACCACGAAATAGATGGAGTACCGACCGGAACCGCACTGGTCCCCTGGCACCGGAACGATGGCCCTGAGGCGCAACAATCTCTGCAACGTGTCGACGATGGCCCTCCGCTTGAGCGGAGCTCTGCAGGGCGAGAGAACAAAGGAATCTAACATGGGACAATGAAGTTCAAGAGCGTAACCCTCCCGAATTACCTCCAGAACCCACTGATCTGACGTAAGTTGGACCCAGGCAGGGTAGAATTCCCACAACCGCCCCCCCACGGGAACTACATCTACCTGAGCCCGCCTCATCTCATTGGGGCTTCTTACCAGAGGCGGAGGGAAAGGCGGAGAAACCTCTGCCGGCTCCTCTGAAGCTACGAAACCCCTGGCTTCTAGTCGGGAACCATCCACGCTGAGGCTGACCAAAACGAGCCGCCCGAAAACGGCAAAAATCCCGAGGAGCACCTCGAGACCCAGTGGCAGACCGGACCTGCTTCGGTTTATCCTCCGGAAGACGGCCCCCTTTAGATTCACTGAGATCCTTGACCAGCTTTTCCAAATCCTCACCGAACAACAACTTACCCCGAAAGGGAAGTTTACTGAGACGAGCCTTGGAGGAACTGTCGGCCGCCCAATTGCGCAACCACAAATACCGCCTCGCCGCTACCACAGAGGCCATAGACTTAGCTCCACTACGGATGAGATCATAATGAATGTCCGACAAATAGGTGGCCCCAGATTCCAAACGCGCCGCATCCTCCACCTGCGCTGTCCCAACATCCCCTTGTAATCGTTGGGACCAGCGCAAGCAACCTCTCGCGACCCAAGCCCCCGCCACGGCGGCTTGCATAGAGAGGGCACATACATCAAAAACCTGCTTCAATAGCGTATCCAACTTCCTATCCTGCACATCCTTCAATGCCGCGGCGCCCTCAACCGGGATCGTAGTCTTCTTCGTGACTGCAGACACCGCCGCATCAACCTTGGGAGACCGAAAAAGCTCCCTATCCTAATCCGACAATGGATAAAGGCGCGACAAGGCACGAGAGCCCCTCAGCGTCGATTCTGGCGAGTCCCACTCCTCCTGAATCATCCCTCGAAAGACTCTGTGCAGGGGAAAGACCCGCTGGGACTTACGCACCGCCTGGAGCAGAGGATCCTCCAGAGCATCATCCGGCACCGTTGCCTCCGCCGGCATATTCAACGTTTTGAGAGTCTCAGCAATCAAGGCCGGAAGCTCTTCCCTACGAAACACCCTGACGAACCGACTGTGCTGCTCCGTGTCAGGTAACTCTCCCTCCTCTAACTCCTCACCGGAGGTGTTATCCAGGTCCATGTCCTCCATCCCGAGGATTTCCCCCAGACGAGACGGAGAATCCTCCTCTGCTGACCCCTTGGCCACTTTCGCAGTAGGAGCGCCGTCTTCCGTCCGAATCAGGGACCCCGGACGCTTCTGCCCCTCCGAAGCACGAGCCGGACAGACTACCCCGGGCTGCAGGAGCGCAAAAGCCTGCTGCATGAGAGAGAAGAAATCTGGCGGAATCCCCGGAGCTAAGGCCACTGAATTCTGACCCTGCGAACCCGAGGACCCCTCCCCCAGGGGAAGACTCCGGCCCCTGAAAATCCAGAGTCGGAGGCAAAGCCGGCACCGCACCTAGCGGAAGCCCCTCACCGGCGACAGCCGGAGAAGAGCTGTAACCTCCATAACGTTGGAATCCAGAGTACAGGTCCCACACACACTGGACCCTGTCAGTAAACCCCACTTAGCTCCACAAACCACACAGCGTGGCTTCGCAGGCATACTCAGTGGGAAGCTCTCCTGCCACCCTCTGTCCGTGGGTCAGCAGCACAGCCTAGCAAAAAAAGGAGCTTGTGAGGCAGACTCAAGAAACCCCCGTTTGAACAATAAAGTTTTTTTTTTGTTTTTTTAATTCTTCACACACTAGGACCCCAGAGCACCCCCAAGTCGAACCCAGAAGGTCTGCAGCCAAAACGAGGGTTAGGAAGCTCATAAAAAGCAAATTTAAAGCAAAAAAGCAAATCGGGATTTTTTCAAAATGGCCGCCGCAGCCGATTCCCGCCGAAAAAACCACGCGGCAGACCACCCTGAGAGGAACAGAAAACCAAACTTAGTTCCCCCCCCCCCCCCGTTAAACCTTAAAGGGCCCCAAAAATCAGAAAATTAAACACCTCTTACTCACCACTGCAAGATGGGGTGAAGGAGAGATGCAGCAGCCTCGCTGGAGCTCAGCCTGACTGTGGCTTCAGCTCCAACACCGGCAGCACTTTCTCAGCTGCCCTGCTAACTCCGGGCCACTGCTGCCAGCCTGCAACCTGCTCCTCACCCTTTAACGCGGGTTTGGGAGCAGGGAGGCACAGAAATACCCTTGTGCTGTCTGAACCCCACAGTGCTCGTTTAAGCAATGGGGCAGTGAAAGGAAAGAAGGAAAAGTGAGAGAGAGAGAAGAGGTAAGGGGGGGGGGGGGGAAAGGGGGGCAGATGGAGCCAGAGGAAAAAATCTCCTGCACCAGCACAGTTCCTGCAATCAAAACCCAGAAGGGGCAAATCAATAAAAGTAAATTCAAATTTAAAGGTAAATGTATTCCATTTAGCTCTACCTATATCCCTAACTGAGCCCAGAACCAGGCTCAGAATCTCCTTCAGCTGCTTGGAGACTGAAAGTACTGGTGAGAGGGGGCGGTCCTTGCCTACTTATACTGGTGCCAACAAAGCGCTGATGTATTTCAGTCTCCAAGGCTGCTGGAGGAGGTTGACAACTCTATAGTTCCAGGACTGGACTAGAGGGACGCTAAGGAAGGATCATTACAGCCCAGTCTGTCTGGACCTTGAAGAGGGTCTTGGCCATCAGGGGTGTGGGCGGGTAAGTGTACAGCAGGACCTCAACCCAATGGAGAAGAAACGCATCAGCTGTGAGACTGTTCCAGCAAGGAATCCTGAAGCAGAACCGTGGCAGCTGAACACTGTGTGGGCTGGCGAGGGGAGCGACGTGCACCATGGAGGTCATGTGGCTGAAAACAGCATTCCGTGAGCCGTTGTCTGCCAACTCCACTGGGTATTGTGGACCAAGGCCATCAACCTCTGGAACCTGTGCAGCAGAAAAAAGGCCTTTACCAGAGTCAAATCAAGGAGAGCTCCTATGAACTCCAGTTGCTGGGTGGGCTGAAGGAGGAAACCTTGGATGACTGACAATAAAACTCAACAGCTCTAGTTCCCAGATGGGTCAGCTGTGTTGAATGTCGGACTCCATCCAGAGTGGTGCTTTTAATGTGCCAGTCATCCAAGTAAGGGAAGACAAAACCCCTAGTGCTCTGAGATAGACTGTTACCACTGCGAGACACTGAAGATTCGGGCTGCAAAGGCCAGTCTGAATGGTAACATGCGGTACAGAGTAGTTATTCACCTGTAACAGATGATCTCCGGGAACAGCAGGAATCTAGTCTTCACATATGGGTGACAACAGGTACCGATGGAGCTCACGCAGGAAGCTCCCCAGCTACCAATAGGAAAGCCTTTGGGAGCACTACACTGTGTCTGTGCCTCTGCCTTCCCACTCTCTCAACTCCCTCTCCTCAGTTGAGTTTGTAGCTGAACAGGAGTGAAAAATGAAAAAAATTAATGGAAAACAAACCCTACAACTCCAAGGGGAGGAGGGTGGGTTGTGAAGACTAGATTCCTGATCACCTGTTACAGGTGAGTGACTATGATATCTCCAGGAACAAGCAGAAATGCAGTCTTCACATATGGAACTCCGTAGCTCCCAGATCTCCGAAGAGTTGAACCGGGTCAGAAAGTTGGACAAGGTCATCTGAACATAGGCTTCCCTGCCAAGGAGATCTGGCAAAAATAGTGGGGCGGGGGGTAGGAGTTGTTTCTATGTTCCAAAGAGATGAAAGACTGTCTGGCCAAAGGCAGCATCCCGATGGGCATCCTTGTCCAAGCAGTAGTGAGCCGCAAAGGTATGGATGGAGGACCATGTTGCTGCTCGGCAAATTTCACCAATGGTAACCAATGTTGCCATTGCTCGGACATTATGTGCAGTGACATGATCCATGAGGGTACGGCCTGCTTTGTCGTATGCAAAAGAAATACAATCCGCTATCCATATGGAGAGCGTACATTTTGTTACAGGAAGACCGAGGTGATTAGAATCAAAGACCACAAAGTGGGAAGACATCCTAATGTCCTGCGTCCTTTGGAAATAGGCTAGGCCCTCTTACAGTCAAGCGTGTACAGGGTTGTGTCTGCATGAGATGCGTGAGGGCTTGGGAAGAAGACCAGAAGGATCCCTGATTAACATGGAAAGGAGATACCGCCTTGGCAAAATGTGGGGATATATACGAAGAACTTTGTCAAGATGAAATCTTGAATACGGCGCATGCGCCACTAAGGCCTGCAGCTCACTGATGCGCCTGGCTGAGGTCAAGAAGATGAGGAATAACACTTTCCAAAATAAGTATCGCAGGTGTGTAGTTGCTAAAGGCTCAAATGGAGACTTGAGGAGTTGAGCCAATACCACATTAAGATCCCACGCTACTTGGGGTGCCTTGATGAGGTGGCCCCTCATGAAACGTGCCACTAGAGGAACTGTGGAGATGGGTCAACCATCCAAAGGTTTATGAAAAGCTAAAATAGCACTGAGGTGGCACCTGTACTGAATTTGTTTTGAGTCCTAGAGAGGACAAATGCAAAATGTATTGAAAAAGCGTGGCTACAGGTGCTTCAAAGGGATTTTGATTATTTTGAGAGCACCATGACGCATACCTACGCCATTTGAAAGTATGTATTCTTGATGGAAGGCTTTCTGGAAGAAAGGAGGATATCTTTCATGGTGGTTGATAGTGATAGATGTTGAAACATCATGCTTTCAGCATCCACGCTGTTAGATGGAGGGACTGCAGATTGGAATAGAGGAGTATTCTGTTGTCCTGAGACACAAGACCTGGCAGGGATCCCAATGGAATCAGAGAAGTCTGTGTTAGCCAAAGCAGGAGGGGAAACCAAGGCTGACAGGACCACTGAGGGGCTATGAGAACCATAGATCCCTTCTCTGCTTGGAGTTTGAGGAGGGTATTCGAGATCAGGGGAATAGGGGGAAAAACACATAAGGAGCTACCAACCCCAGTGGAACATGAAGGCATCGGATGCCAGACTGAATTTGGATGGGATCCTAGAGTAGAATTGTGGAAGTTGTGCGTTCTGTGAAGTGGCAAAGAAATCTATCACTGGAGTTCCCCAGATTTAGAACAGCTTTGCCACTGTCTTTGGATCGAGGGTCCACTCGTGAGGCTGTAAGATCCGACTCAATTTGTCTGCCAGGTGATTGGACTCTCCTGGAATACAGAGTGCACGAAGGTGCATGTGGTGGAGAATGGTGAAGTTCCATAAGTGGCAGGCAGGCTTCCTGGCAGAGATGAAGGGAGCCCATCAACCCTTGTTTGTTTATGTAGAACATTGCCACCTGATTATCTGTCCTGACCAGTATCTGGCTATTGGAGAGGTGGTGCTGGAAAACTCAGGAGGCATTCGTGATTGCTCGAAGCTCGAGGAGGTTGATTTGTTGGGTTGATTCCTGGGCTGTCCACAGTCCTTGTGTGGAGACGGAGTCTAGATGGGTTCCCCAACCGAGCTTGGATGCATCTGTAGTGAGGTACTCAGAAAAGGTCACCCTACAAGAAGATTTGTTGGGAGTGATTTGGCCAGAGGGCGTGTTAAGCATAGTTACTCACCTGTAACAGCTGTTCTTCAGGGTCAGCAGGAATCAGTCCTCACATCAGGGTGACGTCGGCACCGACAGAGCCCTCGTGCGGAGAAATTCCCCAGCTTCGCCTTGCATCGCCTTCCCGCCCAAGGGTGCCATAAGAACATAAGATGTGCCATACTGGGTCAGACCAACGTCCATCAAGCCCAGTATCCTGTTTCCAACAGTGGCCAATCTAGGTCATACGTACATGGCAGTTTCCCCAAAAGACAAAGGTTCCGCAATGCTTGTACTGGGTCAAGCATTGATATCCTGGGTCCCTTCTTAATAATGGTTTATGGACCTTTCCTCCAGGAACTTTACAAAACTTTTTTAAACCCAGCTACACTAAAAGCCTTTATTATATCCTCTGGTAACAAATTCCAGAGTTTGATTACACGGTGAGTGAAAAAATATTTTCTTTTATTAGTCTTAAATAGTTTACCCTGTAGCTTCATTGCATATCCCCTAGTCTTTCTATATTCTGATAACGTAAACAATCGATCTACGTTTGCCCGTTCCACTCCGTTCATTAATTTATAGACGTCTATCATATCTCCCCTCAGCCGTCTCTTGTCCAGGTTAAAGAGCCCTAACCGTTTTAGCCTTTCTTCATAGGAGTATCCTTCCATCCCCTTTACCATTTTGGTGGCTCTTCTCTGAACCTTTTCTAATAAGTCTATATCCTTTTTAAGATACGGTGACCAGAATTGCACACAATATTCAAGGTGTGGTCTCACCATGGAATGATATAGAGGCATTATAATATCTTTTATTATTTATTTATTTATTACATTTGCTTATATACCGCACTATTCGGCATCAGCGCGGTTTACAATATAACAAAACGACCAAGACAACATTCTGTTTGGTTTTACAAGGAACAGGAGTAACAACTTGGCTAACATTATTATTAATATTACATTAATATTTTCTATTCCTTTCCTTATGATACCTAGCATTCTATTTGCTCTCTTGGCTGCCGCTGCACACTGGGCCGAGGGTTTTAACATGTTATCCACAATGACGCCAAAATCTTTTTCCTGGGTGGTGGTTCCTAATGTGGAACCTTGCATCGTATAACCATAGTTTGGGTTGTTCTTCGCTAGGTGCATAACTTTGCACTTGTCCACATTAAATTTCATCTGCCATTTTGATGCCCAGTCTTCTAATTTATCAAGATCCTCTTGCAATTTTCCACAATCCTCTTGGGTTTTAACAACTTTAAATAGTTTTGTGTCATCTGCAAATTTGATAACCTCACTCATTATTCCACTTTCCAGATCATTTATGAATATGTCAAAAAGCAGCGGACCCAGCACAGATCCCTGGGGTACACCACTATTCACCTTTCTCCATTGGGAAATTTGGCCATTTAGCCCAACCCTCTGCTTTCTATCTTTTAACCAGTTCTTGATCCACAGTAGTACACTGCCTCCTATCCCATGACTCTCTAGTTTTGCCAAAAGTCTCTGATGAGGGACCTTGTCAAAGGCTTTCTGAAAGTCCAGATACACTATATCAACCGACTCACCTTTGTCCACCTGTTTATTCACACTTTCAAAAAAACAACAGATTAGGAAAACAAGATCTTCCTTGTCTAAAGCCATGTTGGCTGTCTCCCATTAGGCCATGACTATCTACATGCTGAGTAATTTTATTCTTTATGATGGTTTCTACCATTTTTCCCGGTACTGATGTGAGGCTCACCAGTCTGTAGTTTCCCGGATCACACCTGGAACCCTTTTTAAAAATTGGTGTTACATTGGCGATCCTCCAATCTTCAGGTATTAAGAGATGATTTTAATGATAGTTCACAGATTACTAATAGCAGGTCTGCAATCTCATATTTCAGTTCTTTCAACACCCTTGGATGTATACCATCCGGCCCAGGTGATTTGCTACTCTTCAGTTTATCTAATAGTTGTAATACATCTTCTCGATGTATCGATATTTCCTTCAATTCTTCCGCACCTTTAAATACCACTTCAGTCATGGGTAACATCCCTACACCTTCCTCAGTAAAGACCGAAGCAAAGAATTCATTGTCTCTCCGCTATCGCCTTGTCGCCTCTTAGTGCCCCTTTAACTCCTCTATCATCTAATGGTCCAACTCTCTCACAGGTTTTTTGCTACGAATTTACTTGAAAAAAATCTTTGTGTTTTTGCTTCCGCAGCAAGCTTCTTTTCAAATTCCCTCTTTGCTTTCTTTATCAATGCCTTGCATTTGACCTGCCAGTGCTTGTGCTGTTTCCAGGTTTCATCGTTTGGCTCTTTTTTCCATTTCCTGAAAGATGCTTTCTTGGCAACAGCCTCTCTGACCTCACCTTTAAACCATGCTGGCAGTTTTTTGGACTTCCTTCCACTTTTCTTAAAGCGTGGAATACAGCTGGTCTGGGCTTCCAAGATAGTATTTTTCAACAACACCCAAGCTTGATGTAAGTCTTTAACCTTTGCAACTGCTCCTTTTAGTTTTTTCTTTACTATTTTCCACATTTTATCATAGTCTCCCTTTCGAAAGTTAAAAGGTAGTACTGTGGATTTCTGTACGATCCCTCCTCCACTAATTAAATCAAAGGCGATCATGCTATGATCACTATTGCCAAGTGGCCCCAACACCCTTATCTCTTGCACTAGATCTGGTGTTCCACTAAGGACTAGGTCTAATATGGCTTCCCCTCTCGTCAGTTCATGAACCAGCTGCTCCAAGAAGCAGTCATTTATGTCATCTAGGAACTTTATCTCCCTAGCATGTACTGCCGTGACACTGACCCAGTCGATACCGGGGTAATTGAAATCACCCATTATTATTACCGCGCTGTAACTTTTGTTAGCTTCCTTGATTTCTTTGAGCATTTCATCATCCATTTGTTCATTATGGCCAGGTGGTCGATAGTACACCCCCACCGCCATCGCCTTCCCCTTTTTACATGGAATTTTAATCCATAGAGATTCTACAGCAAATTTTGTTTCCTGCAAAACTTTAATCCTTTCTGACTCAATGCCCTCTCTAACAGAGCGCAATCCCTCCACCAATTTGATCAGCTCTATCATTACAATATAGTTTGTACACAGGTATCAGTGTCCCCACTGGTTGTCCTCCTTCCACCATGTCTCTGATAGTCCAATCATATCTAACCTCTCATTTAGTGCTATATATTCTAACTCTCCCATCTTATTTTTTTAGACTTCTAGCATTTGCATACAAGCATTTTAGAGACTGTACTTTATTCATATTAATTTGGCTATTGGTAGACATGGGTAATTTGAGATCTTTAAGCTCTGTCTGCTCCATACTCGAGGGCATTTGGGCTACTTTACTCTTTTTTGGACATCTCTGCTTTTGGTAGCATCCTTCAAGAATACATTCTTCTGAACCATCCGCTCTTGAGCGACTGTCGGCTTTCCCCTATTATCTAGTTTAAAAGCTGCTCTCTCTCCTTTTTAAAGGTTAATGCCAGCAGCCTGGTTCCATCCCGGTTAAGCTGAAGCCCATCCCTTCGGAAGAGCCCCTCCTTACCCCAGAATGTTCCCCAGTTCCTAACAAATCCAAAACCCTCATCTCTGCACCACTGTCTCATCCACGCATTGAGACTCTGGAGCTCTGCCTGCCTTTTGGGTCCTGCACGTGGAACGGGAAGCATTTCGAAGAACACTACCCTGGAAGTTCTGGATTTCAACTTCCTACCTAAAAGCCTAAATTTAGCCTCCAGAACCTCCCTACCACATTTTCCTATGTCATTGGAACCAACATGTACCAAGACAGCAGACTCCTCCCCAGCACTATCTAAGACCTTATATAGGTAGCGCGTGAGGTCCGCTACCTTCGCACCAGGCAGGCATGTTACCAGGCGATCCTCATGTCCACCAGCCACCCAGCTATCTACATGCCTAATGATCGAATCACCAACTATAACGGCTGTCCTAACCCTTCCCTCATGGGCACATGGCCCTGGAGAAACTTCCTTGGCGGAGAGGGTTTTACATCACCTGGAGGACAGGTCCTAGTTACAGGATCACTTCCTGCCACACCAGGGTGATGCTCTCCTGTCACGTGACCTCTCTCCTCCATGGCAGCAGGGATGCTGCCAGACAGGAGGTGGGACTTCAGGACTATATCCCTGTAGGTCTCATCTATGTACCTCTGTCTGTCTTTTGTTTAACAAGTCTGCTACTCTAGCCTCTAGAGAACGGACTTGTTCCCTGAGAGCAAAGAGCTCCTTGCACCTAGTGCACACGTAAGACCTCTCACCAACTGGGAGAAAATCATACATGTGACACAATGCAAAAGACTGGAAAGCCCCCATCTCGCTGCTGGACTGCTGTCTGCATCTTAGTTTTAAGTTTTTGTTTAGATCTTTAAGTTCTTTACTTAAGGGTTGCCAATAAAACTGTACCTAATACGTTTAATATACCTTGTTCACCTGAAGCTTAATTAATCTCAGGTCCTTAGTGTATGACTGATTTGGGTAACGAGCTTTACCTGAGAGCACCTCCTGTCTTTTAAAATGTGTAAGTACCTATAAAGCTACGATTATCCCAGGGGTGGGTGGGTGTGGGGGAGGGAGGGAGGGAAATAACACTTATTTAAAAAGGGCTGCTACACAGTACCCTGTCCTGTGCTGCTGAGGTAAGCTATAGTCTTATTTGATTTAAATCATAGCTCTTTGCTGCTGCTAGGCTCTAACTTATGCAATTTAAACTAGCTAGGTTCTAAATTTAACCAGAAAGCTCTCTTGTGTGTTTTAAATTTAAACTAAAAGCACTTTGCTGATGCTAGGCCCTGAGTGACTATTAAATTTAAACTACAAGCTCTCTGCTGGGTTCTAAATTTAACCAGAAAGCTCTCTTCTGTGTTTTAAATGTAAACTTAAACTGCTGCTACTAGGCCCTGACTGATTTAACAAAAAATAGTAGGTTCACAGATTAATTAGCTTTAATAAAAAGAATTCCTTTCAGAAAATTCCCAGAAGTATATACTCACAATTGCAGATCTCTCTCCAGAAGTAAAAGACACCTTTTCTAGTCTTTCAAGACTGAGGATCACAGAGCTCTGGTTGAGCTATTTATGCCTGTGCTGCTGAGGTAAGCTGTGACCAACTTCCTGGATGATTAACAGTCCTTGCTTGGATAGAAGGAGTCTTTCAAAATGGCCTTTTGATCTGCCACCTGGTGTTTACACCTATTGAAAATGTTTCACAGGTCTCTTGCCCCCTAGGTAGAAGGCCTCTTTGTAAAGGTCTCTAGAAGACTATTTGCTGCTCAAAGAGTACTGACCCCGTTTTGCCTTTTGTGCTAATCTATATTCTTATTTGATTTAAATTATAGCTCTTTGCTGCTGCTAGGCTCTAACTTATGAAATTTAAACTACAAGCTCTCTGCTGGGTTCTAAATTTAACCAGAAAGATCTCTTCTGTGTTTTAAATTTAAACTAAAAGTACTTTGCTGATGCTAGGCCCTGATGACATAGCTAAAAAGATGGCAAAAATGAGAAAAAATTGATCAAAGGACTGCAAATCCAGGGAGAAGGGAGGGTCGTGAGGACTGATTCCTGCTGTCCCTGGAGAACACCTGTTACAGGTGAGTAACTACGCTTTCTCCAGGAACAAGCAGGAAGTCAGTCCTCACATATGGGACTCCCTAACTATAGGCTACCGAGAACCCATAGCTGAAAATGGCTCCCTCTAAAAGAGCCACAGCAGCGATAGGATTTTTCTCCTTGAACACAACCCCCATGGTAGCCTGACACCAAAGGGTCGGAGGGTAGGAGTTGCCTAAACCTCGAATAGGTTACGGAGTACCGCCTGACTGAAAACACTGTCCCACCGGGACTCTCTCCCCAGGCAGTAGTGCGCTGCAAAAGTCTGGCTTGAAGACCAAGTTGCGGTCCGGCAGATGTCTGCCAACGGAACAGAATGGTGGTTAGCCACTGATGCGGCCTTAGCCCTGACAGAGTGGGCCGTGATTCGGCCCTGCAGCTGGAGGTCAGCTGCCCTATACGCCCAGGGGATGCAGTCTGCCACCCAGGTGAATAACGTGCGCTTGGAGACCGGTAGACCCAGTTTACTAGGCTCATAAGAGACGAAGAGCTGGGAAGCTCTCCGATGTCTCCGCATATGCTCCAGGTAAAAGGGAAGCGCCCTCTTACAGTCCAGGGTTTGCAGAACCGCTTCTATCCTGCTGGTATGTGGACTGGGGAAGAAGGTTGGAAGAATCACCTCTTGGTTAAGGTGAAACGAGGAAACCACTTTGGGGAGGAACTTGAGGTGAGTACATAGGACCACTCTGTTTTTGTAAAACCGTGTATACGATCTGTCCAATACTAAAGCTTGCAGCTCGCTCACACGTCGAGCAGACGTGAGCGCCACCAGAAAGAGTGCTTTCCAGGAAAGGAAGCAGAGAGGACAGGTGGACATTGGTTCAAAAGTTGGTCAAGTAAGCCGCTGCAAGACCACATTTAAGTCCCACTCTGCAGCCGGTGGGCGAATTGGATGCTTCAAGAGGAGGCGGCAGCCTCTGAGGAATTGGGATACCAAAGGGTGAGCTGAAAGAGGTTGCCCGTCCACTGGAGAGTGGTGAGCTGATAGCGCACTCAGGTGGACCCTAACAGAGTTAGACTTGAGGCCCAAATCCGAGAGGTGGAGCAAATACTGCAATACCTGAGGTACTTGACAAGTGAATGTGTTCTCCTTATTCTGAGCACACCCCCTTCAAATCTACGCCACTTGAACGTGTAGGATTTTCTAGTGGATTGCCTCCTAGAGGGCAGCAACACCTCCTCAACCTCCTTAGGAAGGAGTACAAGAGCAAGTACTACCCTCTCAGCAGCCATGCCATTAAGTTGAGGGATCTGAAATTGGGGTGTAGCAAGCAACCCTGTTCCTGGATCAAGAGAGTGGGCTGCACCACCAGTGGGAGTGGAGTTTCGACCGCCAGTTGAAGGAAAGCGTAGTTACTCACCTGTAACAGGTGTTCTCCAGGAGCAGCAGGAATCAGTCCTCACATATGGGTGACGTCGGCGCCGACGGAGCCCTCGCGGAGCAATTTTCCCCAGCTTTCAAAGAAAGCCTTTGGGAATTGCAGCGCGCATGCGCGGTCGCCTTCCCGCCCAAGGGTGCCATCTTAGCCAGTCAGATGACATAGCTAAAAAAGACAGCATAAAACTTTGCAAAAAAACTTAAGCAGATGATTGCAACTCCAAGGGGAGGAGGGAGGGTTGTGAGGACTGATTCCTGCTGCTCCTGGAGAACACCTGTTACAGGTGAGTAACTACGCTTTCTCCAGGACCAAGCAGGAAGTCAGTCCTCACATATGGGACTCCCAAGTTTAAGGCTACCGGAGACCCTAAGCACAAAAATGAGCTCCCTCGAGCTCAGCAGCACAGAAGGAAGGAATCTTCGCTGAATTATTACCCACCGGTAGCCCACATCCGGGATGGAGGGTAGGAGTTGCTCAAACCTCAAAGAGATTACTGAGGACTGCCTGTCCGAAAGCACTGTCCCTGCGGGACTCCCTCTCGAGACAGTAATGGACCGCAAAAGTCTGGCTCGAAGACCAAGTAGCGGCCCGGCAGATGTCTGCCAGCGGAACAGAGCGGAGGTAAGCCACTGACGTAGCCTTTGCCCGAACACAATGAGCCGTGGCTCGACCTTCCGAAGAGAGTCCGGCTGCCCCATAAGCCCAAGCGATACAGTCCGCAACCCAGATGGACAGAGTACGCTTGGAGACCGGGAGCCCCAATTTATTGGGGTCAAAAGACACAAAAAGCTGAGCAGCTTTACGGTGCTCCCGCGTACGGTCAAGGTAGAAGTTCAATGCCCTTCTACAGTCCAGGGTATGCAGGACCATTTCAGCTCGGCTGGAGTGTGGCCTGGGAAAGAAGGTCGGAAGTACCACCTCCTGATTGATGTGAAAAGGGGAGACCACTTTTGGAAGAAATTTTGGGTGAGTCCGTAGGACTACCCTATTTTTGTAGAACCGAATGTAAGGGGGATCAGACACGAGGGCCTGCAATTCACTTACGCGCCTAGCGGAAGTGAGGGCTATCAAGAACAATGTTTTCCAAGAAAGAAAACAGAGAGAACAGGTAGCCATAGGTTCAAAAGGCGGACAGGTGATCCGCTGCAAAACCACATTCAGATCCCAGTCAGGCGCTGGCGGGCGCAGAGGTGGTTTAAGAAGGAGACCTCGGAGAAACCTCGCTACGAGAGGGTCGCTGGAAAGAGGTCTGCCGTCCACCTGTACATGATGTGCTGAAAGAGCACTGAGGTGAACTTTGACGGAGTTGGACTTAAGTCCCAGATTAGAGAGGTAGAGCAAGTACTGCAAGATCACCGACACCGAGCAGGAGAAGGGATCCTGAGACTGCTGGGTACACCAAACGGAAAAGCGACGCCATTTAAGGGCGTAGCATTTGCGGGTAGAAGGGCGCCGAGAAGCGAGGACGACCTCTTCCACCTCTGCCGGCAGGAGAAGGGGAGCAAGGACTACCCTCTCAGCAGCCAGGCCATTAGATTGAGAGATCTGAGGCTGGGGTGTAGCAGAGACCCCTGATCCTGAGTGAGGAGATCCGGTTGAAACCCCAGAGGGAATGGATCCTCCACCGCTAATTGCAGCAGGAGTGGAAACCACGGCTGTCTGGGCCAGCGAGGGGCCACCAGGATCATGGAAGCTTTGTCTCGGAGAACCTTGAAAAGAGTTCGAGAGACTAGCGGGATGGGAGGAAAAGCATACAGAAGGCTCTCCGACCATGAGAGTAGAAAAGCGTCTGCCGCAACTCGAAGGGGATGTGGCTGACGAGAGCAGAAGCGAGGAAGTTGCCGGTTGTGAGGACTGGCAAAGAGATCCATCGTGGGGAGGCCCCACTTTAGAAAGAGCTTCTGAACTACCAAGGGATCCAGGCGCCACTCGTGCGGCTGGAGGATCCTGCTGAGTTTGTCCGCCAGGCAATTTTCTTGGCCTGGGAGATAAACTGCCTTGAGAAGAACGCCGTGACTGACGGCCCAAGAGCAGAGCTTCTATGCTTCCCGACAGAGAAGGAAGGAGCCCGTGCCCCCCTGTTTGTTCACGTAGAACATGGCAACTTGATTGTCCGTCTGGACAAGGACGGACTGGTGAGAGGTCAGGTGGGAGAAAGCCTTGAGAGCCAGGCGGATCGCTCTGAGCTCCAGGAAGTTGATCTGCTGAGCAGACTCCCACGTGGTCCAGAGGCCCTGAGTACGTGCCCCTTGACAATGTGCTCCCCAACCCAGGAGGGACGCATCTGTCGTCAGCACCTGGGCCGGCTGAGGTGACTGAAAAGGCATGCCGAGTACCAGGTTCGGTCGATGAAGCCACCACTGGAGAGACGAGGCCAGCGGCTCGGAAACGCGCACTAGGTCTGCTAGGCCGCCTGTGGCTTGTTGCCACTGCTTGCGAAGACACCATTGAGCAGGCCGCATATTCAGGCGGGCATTGGGGGGTCACATGGACAATGGAAGCCATATGGCCGAGCAGTCTCAGGAAGCGCCTGGCGGAGACCAGGGACTGGCTGCGAAAACGGCCGGCTAGGTCCATGAGCCGTTGAGCCCTGTCGAGAGGCAGGAAAGCTTGCGCCTGAGGAGTGTGCAGTCTTGCGCCGATGAACTCAAGATCCTGTGAGGGGAGCAAAGTGGACTTTGCGAAGTTTATGACAAAGCCCAAGTACTGCAGAAGAGTCACCGTGCGGTGTGTGGCGTTGGTGACCTCCAGAGCGGACGCTGCTCTGATGAGCCAGTCGTCGAGGTACGGAAAGACATAGAGGCCGTGAAGCCGGAGATGGGCCGCCACCACCGCGAGACATTTTGTGAAGACTATCGGTGCGGAGGACAGGCCAAAGGGCAGTACTCTGTACTGGTAATGATTTCCTGCCACCACAAACCGTAGGTATTGGCGGTGGCTTGGGTGGATGAGGATGTGCGTGTAGGCATCCTTTAGATCCAAGGAGCATATCCAATCTCCCTGCTGGAGGTAGGGCAGAAGGTTTCCAAGGGTAAGCATTTTGAACTTTTCCCGCACGAGGAACTTGTTGAGGTTGCGCAAGTCCAGGATGGGTCTGAGGCCTCCTGTTCTTTTTGGTATTAGGAAATACCTGGAATAAAAGCCTTGACCTCTCAGGTGGTGGGGCACCGGTTCCACAGCCTGTTCCTGTAGAAGACTTGCTAACTCCTGAAGGAGTAAGTCCCTGTGCAGAGGGAGTCGTGGAGGTTCTCCCGGAAAATAAGAGGGAGGGACCTGGTGGAAGTGGAGAAGATAGCCTTCTCGTACGACCTGAAGCACCCAGGCATCCGAAGTGATGTTGGACCACCTGTGGGCGAAGTGAACCAGCCGGCCTCCGGTGTTGGGAGGAGCCAGCGGAGGGGGAGAGGCTATGCTTAAGGAGTCAAAAACCCCCACCCTGCTGAGCAGGGGCTGGTGGTGCAGGCTTGGGGGCTTGCTGCCTACGGGACCCGTTACCCCGTCCCTTGGCCTGCTGGCCCTGTTGGGGAGCTGCGGGGGCCTGATATTGGGGGTAGTGTTTATAGGCAGCCGCCTTTCTCGGGTAAAAGGACTTCTTTCCCGAGCCCTTCTTTTTCTGGGAAGGGGCGGAGGTCTTCCTAGAAAGCCTAGTCCTGGTGAGAGTCTCTGTCTCTAGTTGTGCAGCCTTCTCGTCCATAGGTTTGCCAAAGAGGTTTTCACCTCGGCAGGGGACATCGACCAACTTGTCCTGCACCCAGGGCTCAAGGTCAGACGACTGAAGCCAAGCCTGTCGGCGGGCACCGATGCCGGCTGCGGCCACTCGAGCCGATGCTTCAAAGCCATCATAGGCTGCTCGGGATATGAATTTTGAGCATTCCCGAATGCCAGTGGACAAGGCTAGGAACCTCCGCAAAGGTTCCTCGGACAATCCAGCGGAGAACCCGGCTAGCTCCTTAGCCAGGTCTCGGAGATACATGCCCATGTATAGCTGGTAGGTCTGGACACGACACGCAAGCATAGAGCCCTGGAAACACTTCTTACCAAGGCCATCCAGGTTACGGGCCTCCCTGCCAGGAGGCACCGAGGAGTGCATCTTCTGGCTCTTAAGACGATGCATGGCCGATTCCACTACCATGGAATGGTGTGGTAGCTGTGCTTTTTGGAAGCCAGGGCTCTTGCGGACTCGATAGATAGAATCGACCCGCTTGCTCAGGACCGGCGAGGAGGCCGGACTCACCCACATGCGGAAGAGTAGTCGGTCCAGCATGGGAGGAACCGGTACAGTAAAGTGTTCCCTGGCGGGAGAGTCATACTGGAGGGCGTCGAGCTCTTCGGCTCGAGGCTCCTCCTCGGGATCCGCAGGGAAGGCCAAAGCCTTGGCCATATCCCTGACGAAGTCCGAGAACCGGGCATCCTCCGGAGGGGACTGCTTCCGAGGTTCGGACTCAGGCGAGTCCGAGGGGACACACCGAGTCCGAAAAGAATCAGGCGACTCTTCCTCTTCAGACTCCCAGACCGACTCCGAGGAGGAATCGGTGGGGTCGGCCCAGGCAGGCTGCGGCGCCGGCCGCCCCGACGCCGCGGGAGTCGGCGTTGGCAACCTCGGTCCCGAACGGGAGGCCGAGGGTGACCTCGACCGAGGATCGACTCGCGTTCGCATGGACTCGAGGATCGGCTCGGTCTCCGGGGTCGACTTAGATGTCGACGTCCCGGCGGTCGGGGCAGCGGCGCCAGCGAGGCTAGCGAGCAGTGCCCGCTGCTGGTCCATGAAGGCAGACAGTCTGCTCTCCAAGGCCGTCAACCTGAGTCCGACCTCAGGTGACCCAGCAGCCCCCGACTCGGGCCCCGACGGCGTCGGGCCCGACATCGGCCGTCTCGGAGGCGAGTCCAGGAGGACCACAGGACTTACCCGAGCAGGCAGCTCCAACTCCAGGCGAGGTCGCTTCGAGAGGTGCTCCTTCTCCAAGGACCCGGGACGGCTATCGGGGCTATGCGACCTGGCCCTCGCGGAGCCAGGAGCGTCCACCGACGCCGCCCTCGCGGGTTTCACCTTCTGTCGATGGTCCCCAGAGGGAGAACCCCTGTCGGAGGAACTCCGGTGACGGTCAGAGCTGGAACCTCGGGACGCCGAGGCCTCCGACGAGGTCCGGGTACGGCTGGGGTCAGCGAAGATCCTATCCCGCTGATGCCGCCGACTTCTCAACGCTTTGGAGGACATTTTGCCACAGGCTCCACAGATCATTTCTTCATGATCCGGGCCCAGGCAGCGGAGGCAATTATCGTGTGTGTCAGTTAGTGACATATTTCGGTCACACTGACCACACCGCTTGAAACCACTGGCAGCCATCGGGGGAAAAAGGGCCCCTGCGAGGTCAAAAGACCGGGCTGCCAGTGAAAAAACCGAAAACGAAACTGACTAAATCAGAAAAACCGAAAAAGAAGGAGAGGACTCGTGACCGGCGTCCCGAGTCCGGGCGGGAAGAAGACCGGCGTCGAACCGAAGGAAAAAAGAGAATATTACGAATAAAATCAACTTTTTCGCGGGGACACGACGGGTACGTCTGTAGGGCTCCGCGGAAAAAAGAAGACTGGCTAAGATGGCACCCTTGGGCGGGAAGGCGACCGCGCATGCGCGCTGCAATTCCCAAAGGCTTTCTTTGAAAGCTGGGGAAAATTGCTCCGCGAGGGCTCCGTCGGCGCCGACGTCACCCATATGTGAGGACTTCCTTCCTGCTTGGTCCTGGAGAAAAGAGGGAACCAAGGCTGTCTTGGGCCACCTGGGGGCTACCAGGATGACCGAGGCCTTGTCCCAAAGAATCTTGAACAGAGTGCATGCCACCAGGGGCGTGGGGTGGGAATGCACAGAAAAGGCCCTGCGCCCATGAGATCAGGAAAGCATCCACCACCACTCAGCGGATACGGCTACCTCGAGCAGAATCGTGGCAACTGATGGTTTCGCGCACTGGCAAAGAGATCCATGGATGGGAGAAACCAATGGTCGAAGATCCGCTGGGCTAAATCCCGGTTCAGTTGCCATTCGTGAGGCTGAAGAATCCTGCTCAACTTGTCGGCCAGGAGGTTACCCTGACCGGGGCATATAAACTGCCCTTAGGGACATGTGATATGCCACTGCAAAAGAGCAGAGGTCCAGCGTTTCCTGGCATAGGATGCGAGATCCTGTGCCCCCCCTGTTTGTTGATGTAGAACATCGCTACCTGATTGTCTGTCTGTATCAGCATCGACTGATGTGCACGAAGATGACAGAAGGCTTGAAGAGCTAGGTGGATGGCTCGAAGCTCTAAAAGACTGATCTGAAGTGCGGCCTCTTGTGAGGACCACAGACCCTCAGTGCATGAACCCAGGCAATGGTCACCCCAGCCCAGCAAGGAGGCATCTGTCATCAGCACTCTGGTGTGAGAGGGAGGTTGGAATGGTACTCCCTGAACCAAGTTCGGGGGGGGGGGGTGAAGCCACCATTGCAAGGCTGTCACCAGTAGCTTGGAAATCGCTACTCTGTCTCTGAGGTAGCCAGTGGCTTGCGTCCACTGGTCTGAGGCTCCATTGAGCTGTGCGTATGTGGAATCGAGCATATGGAGTCACATGCACTGTGGAGGCAATGAGGCCCAGGAAGCATAGGAAGACCCTTGCGGAGACTTGAGGTTTCTGCTGGACCTGCTGTACCAAGAACATAAGAACATAAGAAATGCCATACTGGGTCAGACCGAGGTCCATCAAGCCCAGTATCCTGTTTCCAACAGTGGCCAATCTAGGTCATACGTACCTAGCAGTTTCCCCAAAAGACACAGGTTCTGCAGTGCTTGTATTAGGTCAAGCATTGATATCCTGGGTCCCTTTTTAATAGTGGTTTATGGACCTTTCCTCCAGGAACTTGTCCAAACCTTTTTTAAACCCAGCTATACTAACAGCCCTTACTACATCCTCCGGTAACAGATTCCAGAGTTTGATTACACGTTGAGTGAAGAAATATTTTCTCTTATTTGTCTTAAATAGTTTACCCTGTAGCTTCATTACATGTCCCCTAGTCCTTCTATATTCTGATAGCGTAAACAATTGATCCACGTTTATCCGTTCCACTCCATTCATTAATTTATAGACCTCTATCATATCTCCCCTCAGCCGTCTCTTTTCCAGGTTAAAGAGCCCTAACCTTTTTAGCCTCTCTTCATAGGAGTAGCCTTCCATCCCCTTCACCAATTTGGTGGCTCTTCTCTGTACTTTTTCTAATAACTCTATGTCCTTTTTAAGATACGGTGACCAGAATTGCACACAATATTCAAGGTGCGGTCGTACCATGGAGCGATACAGAGGCATTATAATATCCTTTGTTTTATTCTCCATCCCTTTCCTTATGATACCTAGCATTCTATTTGCTTTCTTGGCCGCCGCTGCACACTGGGCGGAGGGTTTTAACATGTTATCCACGATGACTCCTAAATCTTTTTCCTGGGTGGTGGTTTCTAATGTGGAGCCTTGCATCGTGTAACTATAGTGTGGGTTGTTCTTTCCTAGGTGCATAACTTTGCACTTGTCCACATTAAATTTCATCTGCCATTTGGATGCCCAGTCTTCCAATTTATCCAGATCCTCCTGCAGTTTTCCACAATCCTCTTGGGTTTTAACAACTTTAAGCAGTTTTGTGTCATCTGCAAATTTGATAACCTCACTAGTTATTCCTTTTTCCAGATCATTTATGAATATGTCAAAAAGTAGGGGACCCAGTACAGATCCCTGGGGTACTCCACTATTCACCTTTTTCCATTGGGAATATTGGCCATTTAGCCCTACCCTCTGCTTTCTATCTTTTAACCAGTTCCCGATCCACAATAGTACACTGCCTCCTATCCCATGACTTTTTAGCTTTGCCAAAAGTCTCTGATGGGGGACCTTGTCAAAAGCTTTCTGAAAGTCCAGATACACTATATCAACCGACTCACCTTTGTCTATCTGTTTATGCACACCTTCAAAAAAACAGATCAGATTAGTAAGACAAGATCTTCCTTGTCTAAAGCCATGTTGGCTGTCTCCCATTAGGCCATGACTATCTACATGCTGTGTAATTTTGTTCTTTATGATGGTTTCTACCATTTTCCCTGGTACTGACGTCAGGCTCACCGGTCTGTAATTTCCCGGGTCACCCCTGGAACCCTTTTTAAAAATTGGTGTTACGTTGGCGACCCTCCAATCTTCAGGTATTACAGATGATTTTAATGAAAGTTCACAGATTACCAATAGCAGGTCTGCAATCTCATATTTCAGTTCTTTCAACACTCTGGGATGTATACCATCCGGTCCAGGTGATTTGTTACTATTCAGTTTATCAAATAGTTGTAATATATCTTCCCGCTGTAGCGATATTTCTCTCAATTCCTCTGCAGTATCACCTTTAAATACCACTTCAGTCTTGGGTAACATCCCTACATCTTCCTCAGTAAAGACCGAAGCAAAGAATTCATTCAGTCTCTCTGCTATAGCCTTGTCCCCACTTACTGCCCCTTTTACCCCTCTATCATCTAATGGTCCAATTGACTCTCTCACAGGCCTTTTGCTACGAATGTACTTGAAAAAGTCTTTATTTCGTGTTTTTGCTTCCGTAGCAAGTTTCTTCTCAAATTCCCGCTTTGCCTGCCTTATCAATGCTTTGCATTTAACTTGCCAGTGCTTGTGTTGTTTCCAGTTTTCATCATTTGGCTCTTTTTTCCATGTCCTGAAGGTTGCTCTTTTGGCAGCAACAGCCTCTCTGACCTCACCTTTAAACCATGCTGGCAGTTTTTTGGACTTTCTTCCACTTTTCTTAATGCGTGGAATACAGCTGGTCTGGGCTTCGAGGATAGTATTTTTAAATAACACCCAAGCTTGCTGTAAGTCTTTAACCTTTGGAACCGCTCCTTTTAGTTTTTTCAGAACTATATTCCTCATTCTATCATAGTCTCCCTTTTGAAAGTTAAAAGGTAGTACTGTGGATTCCTTTACTATCTGTCCTCCACTGATTAAATCAAACATGATCATACTATGATCACTATTGCCAAGTGGTCCCAACACCCTTATTTCTTGCACCAGATCTGGCGTTCCACTAAGGACTAGGTCCAGTATGGCTTCCCCTCTGGTCGGTTCATGAATCAGCTGCTCCAAGAAGCAGTCATTTATTTCATCTAGAAACTTTATCTCTTTAGCTTGTCCTGCTGTGACACTGTCCCAGTCGATACCGGGGTAATTGAAATCACCCATTATTACTACTCTGTTGTGGCTTTTGTTAGCTTCCTTGATTTCTTTGAGCATTTCATCATCCATTTGTTCATTCTGGCCAGGCGGTCGATAGTATACTCCCACTGCCATCACCTTCCCTTTCATAAATGGAATTTCAATCCATAGAGATTCTACAGCAAATTGTGTTCCCTGCAAAACTTTAATCCTTTCTGACTCAATGCCCTCTTTAACATAGAGCGCAACCCCTCCACCAATTTGTTCAGCTCTATCATTACGATATAGTTTGTATCCAGGTATCACAGTGTCCCACTGGTTATCCTCCTTCCACCATGTCTCTGAGAGTGCAATCATATCTAACCTCTCATTTAGTGCTATATATTCTAATTCTCCCATCTTATTGTTTAGACTTCTAGCATTGGCATACAAGCATTTTAGTGACTGTATTTTATTAATTTTATTAATATTAATCTGGCTATTGGTAGGCATGGGTAATTGGGAATCTTTATGCTCTGTCTGCTCCTTACTCAAGGGCATTTGGGCTACTATACTCCCTTTTGGAACCACACTGTTTTTGGTAGTATCCTTCAAGGATACCTTTGTCCGAACCATGCGCTCCTGGGTGACTGTCGGCTTTCCCCTATTTTCTACCAAGTCCAGCAACCGTCTCGAACTGTCCAGCGGTAGGTACGCCCTTGCCTGAAGTGTGTCCAGTCTTGCCCCTATGAACTCTAAGTTCTGAGTGGGGAGTAAAGTGGACCTTTTGTGATTTATCACAAACCCTAGGTGCTGAAGCAGGGTGACTGTGCGAGCAGTGGCCTGCTGTGTCTCCTGTGTCGATTGGCCCCTGATGAGCCAGTCGTCCAGGTATGGAAAGATGGAGACTCCCTGGCTTCTGAGGAAGGCCGCCACCACTGCTAGGTATTTGGTAAATACTCTGGGATCGGAAGTTAGGCCAAAGGGAAGCACCTAGTACTGGAAGTGGTTTCCTCCAACCACAAACCTGAGATATTGTCTGTGGTCTGGGTGTATGAGGATGTGAGTATAAACCTCCTTTAAGTCTAAGGAGCATAGCCAGTCTCCCTGGTGGAGGTAAGGCAGTAGGATCCCACAGGAAAGCATCTTGAACTTTTCCCTCATCAGGAACTTGTTCAGATTCCGCAAGTCCAGGATGGGGCGTAGGCCTCCTTTTCTTTTTGGTATGAGGAAATACCTGGAGTAGAAGCCTAGCCCTTGCAGGTGGTGGGGCACCGGTTCCACCGCCTGATCCTTTAGCAGACCTGTCAACTCCTGCAGGAGCAGGTTCCTGTAAAGGTGGGGCCTGAGAGGCTCTCCTGGGAAAAAGGAGGTGGGCACCTGGTTGAAACGAAGTAAATAGCCCTGCTGGACTACTTTCAAAACCCAGGTGTCGGTAGTAATGGCTGGCCACCTGTAAGCATAGAGGGCCAGCCTTCCTCCTGTGCAGGGCCAAACCACTGGTGGGAGAGGAGCTATGCACTTCTCAAGGTCCCCTTGCACTTTAAGAACGCTGAATAATTATGGCATCTGCAAATATGAATAAATTTGATTTTATTCCAAGTCAATGCTTACTTAACATCTACCATAGATTAATGTTATCTTCACAGAAGGGCTTCTTATGCAAAATAGGTTACTTACATATACATGTATTTGTCCAGTTTTGTTGCAAAATGACGAGGCATCTCTCCACATCCATAATAATTTCGATCATTTTCAGGTATGTGGTCCACATCATGGAAAATTACACAGTCCCAATTATAATCGTTCATGGCTTCTTTAAATCCAACATTAAAGAGCATTGCACGGTTAAAGGTTTGTGTGCCAGACTTATGAAAAGGGAAGAGAGAACAGTGAATGTATTTTATTATAAAGAACATATTAAACTACATCACCAAGGTGTTATGCACAATTTACATTAAACAGGATAGCAAGAATGTTTAATATTTTCTTACATTTGGACTTAGTCTATGCTCTTATTGAAACAGAAGCTAACATTTAGTAATGCCACATTCAAAAATCTCAAATGCCATACTAATGCAAAGCCAAGCAAAATAAATGTCAAACCGAAATTCTAATATTTCATCATACAGTATGCAATAGATAGAATGAGGAAATGTCACTAGACTGAAGTACTTCATAGGTTGTAAACAAAAAGTGACAGAGTTGAAGCACATCTGTGTAGTCAACTGAAACAAATTCCCATTTTAAATGTATTTTACTGGTATCACATTTATCAGAATGAAGAAATTAGACCTTACCTGCTAATTGTCTTTCCTTGAGTTCTCTCCGGGCCAGTCCAGGAAACTGTAGGGTTGTCAACCTTCTCCAGCAGCTGAGGACTGAATGATCAAAGTCTTGCTGACAAGCTACCCAGCCCCCCCTGGTGCCAGACGTTCAGTCTACTATTGTCAAAGCAGTCTATTCAGTTACTAACACTAACTTGCGTAAACTACCGTAAAAACAGCAACTAACAGACAATTTTATTATTCCACCTCTATGTATATCCTTGTTTCATCCTGTTTTTTTCTCTTTTTTTTTTCTTTTTCATATCTTAGTACTCTAGCATGGCCGGTACTGCCATACTCCCCCTAACCTCCAGGGAGCCCCACAGTCAGCACCTCACCGAAAAACCTTTTTGGACAGAACATAACACATACGATTCTTAATCTTCATGTCCCCGCACTATTCTTGCTGAAGACTTCCTGAAAAGATCGTTAAACGTTTCACAAAACACTTCCCTGAAACTCGCAAATGGCCTGGGTGGGCCCTGGTCTGGCCCGGAGAGAACTCAAGGAAAGACAATTAGCAGGTAAGGTCTAAATTCTTCTTCCTCCTCGTCTCTCCAGGCCAGTCCAGGAAATTGTAGGGAAGTACTAGAGCAGTATCTAATCTCGGAAGGGACCTGCTAGGCCCACCACTATGGCTGCGGCCCCAACATTTGCGTCTCCCCTTGCTTGCACATCCAACCTATAATGCTTCGCAAACGTGTGGAGAGACGACCACGTAGCCGCCCGACAGATATCCACAGGCGGAACTAAGGCAAACTTGGCCCAAAAGGCAGCCTGGCCCCGCGTAGAATGTACTCGGAGACCCTCAGGAGCCAATTTACCAGCCGCCTGATACACCGCCCCTAACGCCTGTTTAACCCATCGAGCAATGGATGCTTTGGAAGCCACCTGTCCTTTCCATGCTCCTCCAAAGAAAACAAACAATCTTTGTCTTCCTAATAGACGCCGTTTTCCTAAGGTACCGATGGAGCACTCTACCAAGATCCAATTTCCGCAAGGAACTAGCCATTCCATACCTCTCACCGCCCTTAAAAGTCAGAAGTGAAATTGACTGCTTCAAATGAAACCCAGACACTACCTTCGGTAGAAAAGAAGGAACTGGCTGTAATACCACCTTCTCCGCCGAAAACTGAATGTACGGCTCCTTACACGAAAGCGCCTGCAGATCCGAGATCCGTCTTGCCAAACACAAGGCTACCAGGAAAGCCGTCTTCCAGGAAAACTCTCAGCGGTACCACCCCTGCTGGCTCAAAGGGTGCCCGCGTCCATGCCTCCAAAACCAAATTCAAATCCCAAGCTGGAACAACTGTGCGCACCGGAGGCCGCACATTCTTAACCGCTCTTAGGAATCTCAGAACATCTGGATGCAATGACAAGAGGCCCTCTTGCACCTTGCCTCGAAAACATGCTAACGCCGCCAATTGAACTTTTAGAGTACTGAGGGCTAGAACCTTATCCAAACCCTCCTGGAACCACCGCTTGAAGACTCAGCAAAGGTCTTAGCATATCGCCTACTGTGTTTCACTTTGCCTGTGTTCCACACGGAGACACCACGAAGGCCTCTTCTAATGGCCGAGCGAACTCCAGCACGTAACCGTCACAGACAATCTCCAGTACCCACTGATCCGCTGTTATGGTGGCCCAGATGGAATGGAAACTCTGCAAGCGTCCTACCACCAGAACCTCTGCCTGGACCATCCCCGTCTCATTGCAGTTTCTTTGAGGAGTTCTGCTGGGGATTGAAATATCCCCTGCCGAAGCCTCGAGCCCCCCGAAAGGGCTGCCTCCTGGACACAAAGCGACCCCGCTGATAAGGAGCAAACTGCGAACCTCTGAACTTGCGAAACTCTCAAACCTGCACTTTCTGCAGAGCCCCAGGTTTCTGTCCCTTCGGATGGTCTTCTGGTAACCGACCCCCTTTGGAGTCCCCCAGATCCTTCACAATTTTCTCCAACGCCTCCCCAAACAGCAGCTTGCCCTTATAAGGGAGTTTACTAAGCCGCGCTTTAGAAGCCGCGTCCGCCGCCCAACTTCTCAGCCAGAGAAATCTTCTTGTGGCTATCACTGACACCATGGACTTCGCCGAGATCCTTACTAAATCATAAAAGGCATCAGCAAGGTACGCTGTAGCCGACTCAAGCTTCGCCCCCTCCGAAGATCCGTCCTCCCCTTCGGAATTAGACTCCCCATGGAGCCAACGAATGGAGGCTCTGGACACATACGCTCCACAGATGGAGGCCTGCAGCGACAGAGCACTGGTATCAAACGCCTGCTTAAGAAGTGATTCCAACTTTCTATCTTGCAGATCCTTAAGGGCTGCTGCCCTCTACCAGTATCGTCGTTTTCTTTGTAACCGCTGACACCAACGCATCCATCTTAGGCATGCAGAGTAACTCTCTCTTCCTGCGGTATGGAGTACAACCTACCGATGGCCCGACCGCCTCTCACTGTGGCTTCAGGACATTCCCATTCAGACTCTACCATCTGCTTAATCACCCTATGGACCGGAAAACACCACCACTCTGCCTTAAATCCTTGAAGCAGCGGGTCCTCCAGCAGTTCTTCCTGCACTGCCAGTAGAGCAATATTCAACGCTGCTAGCGACTGGGAAATAAGAGCACCCAGCTCTTCCTTCCTAAAAACCCTAAAGACTGGCGCAATCTCACCTTCCTCTAACTCATCCATTCAGTGATTTTGTCCTGATTTTCTCCCTCCTCCGCTAAGCGAGACTCCAAGACCTGCTGACCGAAGCCATCGGCCACAGCCTCTCCTACCAAGGCACTTCTAGAGGATCCCTCCCCAGGGTCTATGGGTGAACCCATCCCCTTTCTGTACCCCGAAGAGGTCAGGAGAAGAGATCTTGGCATGCCCCTGCTCCAACTTTAGACAATAAGCTTTATGTAGAGACAGGATGAAATCCGGTGAAAAAAACGGATTCCAGACCCCCCTGTACCCCTAGCAGAGGTCCCTGGGATCCAGACTCTACTGGTGGATGCTTCCTTGACTTTGCTCTTTTCTTCTCCGGCTTGTCTGGCAGCACGGGGGAAACGGCTGCCTTTCCTAATATGGCCGCCATTCCCGCCTTTTCTCCAAAGCTCAAATGGCTGCCCAGAGGTTCTAGCAATTTTTCCCTTCCTTCCATGCTCTCCCCGAGCAAACAAGCAACACTACTGCCTCTTCTAAACCAAAAACGGCAGAGTCCTGAATCAGACAGCCCCCGACGACTTCCGCACTGCGCGCACGCTGCCTGCCCCTGCAGCATGCGCCTCTGCTACTACCGCCCGCATACTCTCTGATGGAAGCGGTCCCCTGTCAAGGCCTGCACAATCGCACACCCAATACCTGCCGGTTTGGACCGTCACTCCGCAAACTACTCTTCGCGCTGCCAGCAGTAGACTGAGATCGGGTCCCGCAGATAGAAGGGGCTGGACCCTGGGGCTCCCAATTCCCCCCTTCTGATATCCTGGAACAGAGCCGCACTCCGAGGCAGGCTCTGCCTCTGCTGCCTTTCAACTTCGCTATGCAGCCGCCACGCTCCGTTCCTCTTTTTTTTTTTAAATGCTGTCAATTGACGTTTTTATAGCAATAGGACCCTGCCAGAGCCCTTCAGCAACAAAAAGAAAGTATTTACTTTATCCGATTAACACTATCTAAACTTTACTCCTTGCCTCACCGGGAGCCTGTCAGGCTAAGTCCTATCCAGCTGCTGAGGACTGAAAGGAGCCTCTGACACCAGAGAGGGGGGGGGGGGCTGGGTAGCTTGTCAGCAAGACTTTGATCATTCAGTCCTCAGCTACTGGAGAAGGTCGATAACCCTACAGTTTCCTGGACTGGCCCGGAGAGGCGAGGAGGAATTAGGTATTTATCAGAATTTAATCAGAAATTAAATCCATCACTATTCTAGTTTTCTGAAGAGTGCATAGAGGGTCTCAGTTACTATGTTTTCCCCCTATTCTACCCAGCCTATGTTTATGGAAAAAAGCTTGGTAAACAAGACCCAAAATTTTTAAAAGAAAACGTTTTCAAAGAAAATGGAAAAGGCAGACAGAACAATTAGATTTAGGACAACTATTTTTGTAAGGTCATATTTTTTATTTTATTTTTTTAGTTCCATCAAGTCAGTGTAGACTCCTGGTGACCCAGCAGCCTCTGGGTTTTCTTTGTAATGTATCGCCAGAAGTAGATTGCTAGGCCTTTTCTTCCAAGGCAAAGGAGGGTAAAGTGACTTGCCCAAGGGGTCACAAGGAGTGCCAGGGGATCTTCTGGGAACTAGGCAGTTTCTCTAACCACCAGGCTACTCCTCCCACATATTATGTTGCTCCAAATTCCTTCCTCCAATCGTTTCCTTTTATTGGTGAGAATGAACATTCTCAGTAAAGTTCAAACAACTTTGGGGACAATTTCTGACAGCTTGTGCAGGGTTCATACAATCTTAGCATTTTTTTTTTAAATAGTCCCTTAAAAACTACTGAATCTCACAGAATGAATGATTTAATTTTCATTTGAGCGTAACATGAGGTCTACTTAGATAAGAGAAATATTAAAATGTAGCACTTAAGTTTATTTTAAGTTGTTCAAATCAAAGTTTCCTTATTGTGGTTGTCTATCTACATATAGAAAAGTACAGTACTAGTAGTAGTATGGGGAATACCTACTAATCATTTTTATAGCACTTTAAGGTGTACCCCATAGCCAGCAGAATTAAATTGTCGCACAAGTGAGCGACATATCTGCTGGTGGCAGTCCTTGGTCCACCAGCTGGTGGGGGAAGGGGGGGGGGAAATGGAGTCCCCTGCTGGCAGCAGCTCTCAAGCAGCACTACTGAAAGGTGCATACGCATCTGTGTACAGACAAGGCAGAAAACAAACAAAAAAATTAAACCCAATCAACATCGCATGCAACACTCAGCTCTCCACCAACTCACAAAAAGGCAAACTATTCTCTCACACCCAGCCTCCGCCCTACCCTATAGCATAGTTACTTACCTGTAACAGGTGATCTCAGGGAACAGCAGGAATTTAGTCTTCACATATGGGTATCGTCGGTACCGACGGAGCCTGCGCGGGAACACTTCCCAGCGTCCAATAGGAAAGATTTTGGGAGCATCCCACAGTGCCTGCGTGCTGCCTTCCCGCCTTTCCCAGCTGTCCCTCTCCAGTTGAGTTTATAGCTGAGACAAGAGAGAGAGATAGAAAGATACAACTCCTAGGGGAGGTGGGCGAGTTGTGAAGACTAAATTCCTGCTGTTCCCGGAGATCACCTGTTACAGGTGAGTAACCATGCTATATCCAGGAACAAGCAGGAATGTAGTCTTCACATATGGGGACTCCCTAGCTACAGATGCCAGGGAGATGGCCCCAGAAAGTTGTGTGCCCTTGTGAAAGGGCTCCACTTCCCCCCATGGATCTCTGGCATCCTACCAGGGATGGTAGGTAGGAGTTGATTAAGTGTGAAACAGGTGTTGAAGAACAGCCTGACCAAACAAGGTATCCCGGTGGGAGTCCTTGTCTAAGCAGTAATGGGCTGTGAAGGTATGAACCGAAGCCCAAGTAGCTGCTCAACAGATGTCGTCGATAGACACAGAATGAAGATGAGCCATTGAGGCTGCCATGGCTCTCACATTGTGAGCTGTGAAATGGCCTTCAAGAGGAAGGTTCTTACTCTCATAGGCAAAAGATATACATTGTGCAATCCTGCTGGACAGTGTCTTTTGGAGACTGGAATTCCCAAATGACAAGGATCAAAAGCAACAAAGAGTTGGGAGGATTTTCTATGTTGTTGTGTCCTTTGCAAGTAAAAGGCCAAAGCTCTTTTACAGTCCAAAGTATGAAGGTTCCTTTCTGCATTTGAGGCCTTGGAAAGAATACAGGAAGGTAAACTACTTGGTTCAAATGAATGGACGAGACCACCTTTGGCATAAAGTGTGGATGAGTCCTAAGGACTACCTTATGATGGAACCTTGTATAAGGAGGATCAGCCACCAAGGCTTGCAATTCACTGATGCGACGTGCTGATGTGATTGCAATGAGAAAGATAACTTTCCAGGAAAGGAATTTCAAAGAGGTAGTGGCTAATGATTCAAAGGGCGGTTTCATGAGCTGCCCAAGTACCAGATTCAAGTCCCATGCCACCGGTGGTGGCTTAATGGGAGGCTTCGTTAGAAGGCGGCCTCTCATAAATCTCGCTATGAGAGGATGAGAAGAAATAGGTTGTCCATTGAGAGGCTTGAAAGAAGCTGCAATAGCACTCAAATGGACTCTCACTGAATTAGTCTTAAGCCCTGCATTTGATAAATGAAGTAGATACTCTAGTAATGATTCCAGAGGTAACGCAAGAGGGTTAAGACCCTTCTGCGAGCACCGTATAGTAAACCTTTTCCACTTGAATGCATAAGAGCGTCTTGTGAAAGGTTTCCTGGAAGCATGAAGGATATCCTTCACCTGCTGGGAAAGGTTAAGACCGTGAAGTTCTAGGCTTTCAGCAACCAGGCCCTGAGATGCAGAGACTGGGGAATGGGATGCCACAGCATCCCGTCCTCTTAAGAAAGCAGATCTGGAGCAGATCCTAACTCCAGAGGCGGAGCTTGAGAGAGATGTAGGAGCAGAGGGTACCACATTTGCCGTCGCCAACATGGAGCTATGAGGATCATATGACCTCTGTCGCTCTGAAGCTTGAACAGGGTTTTGGGCGGAAAGGCATACAGGAAGTTCTGACCCCAATGGAGGAGGAAAGCATCCCTGGCTTGACAACCTCAAGCCGGAATTCTGGAACAGAACCGGGGAAGGTTGGCATTCAGCGAACTTGTAAAGAGGTCTATGTCCGGGGTTCCCTAAATTTGAATCATTTTGGCCACCTGGTCTGCATGGAGACCCCATTCGTGTGGAAGCAGAACTTGACTGAGTGTCTGCCAAAGAGTTTTGAATGCCTGGAAGATACACCGCAAGGAGATGAATCTGATGCTCTCTGGCAAGGGCCCATAGTCGCAAAGCTTCGTTGCAGAGTGACAGAGAGCCTGTTCCGCCCTGCTTGTTGACATAGAACATGGCTACTTGATTGTCCATTTGAACTAGGTCTTGTAGCTGAGCTGGGTGTGGAATACTCAAAGAGCAAGGAAGATTGCTCTGAGTTCCAGGAGAATGATGTGGAGATAGGCCTCCTGTGGAGTCCAGGTACCCTGGGTAGAGAGGTCTTGCAGGTGGGCCCCCAAACCACCTGTGAAGCATCTGTTAGAGTGGCTTGTGGTGGGGGTTGCTGAAAAGGAGACCCCACCAAAAAGGTTTTGGGGTGACTGCCACCATTGGAGGGACAAAATAAGGCGATCTGAGTTTGCTGTTTTGTCTGACAGGCAACCTGACGCCTGAGTCCACTGAGTGGATAAGGTCCACTAGGCCACCTTCATATGGAGGCGAGCATAAGGAACCACATGCACGGTGTGTGCCATGAGGCCTAGCAACTGTAACATTTCCCGAGCAGTGAGGTGAGGGTTTAGCACTGCTTGGTAAGCTAACTGCACAATGCGAAGGTAGCAGGGATATGGAAGGTAGGCCCTTGTCTGTCTGGTATCCAGAAGAGCTTCTATAAACTCTAGGGAATGAGTAGCAGCAAGGTTGGACTTTGGGAAGTTTATGACAAGTCCCAAATACTGAAGGATGCGCATTGTGCGAGACAGAGCAACCCTGGCCTCTGGCTCTGAAGAGGCTCCAATGAGCCAGTCGTCTAAGTAAGGGAAGACGAATATTCCCAGGGTGCGGAGAAATGCTGCTACCACAGCCATGCATTTTGTGAACACCCTTGGTACAGAGGCCAGGCCAAAAGGAAGAACCCTGTATTGGTAGTGCTTCCCTTGAAACAGGAATCGAAGGCACCTTCGGTGAGTTGGATGGATGAGAACATGAGTGTACGCATCCTTGAAATCTAGAGAACAAAGCCAATCCTGACTCTGAAGGTATGGCAGCAGAGATCCTAGAGAAATCATTTTGAATTTCTCTCTGAACAGAATTTGTTCAATTCTCTGAGGTCAAGAATGGGCTTACAATAGACAGAGTACAATTTTCTGCTGTTATCTGACCCCATCTGGGGGCAAAATAACATAACCTTCCTGGGATGGTGGAGGGTTCTGGGCCGTTCAGGGCCAGGAAGGCAAACTTCTCTAAACAGGAGTCAAAGCCCCTGTGGAGACTGAATCTGCTGAGCGGGTTGAGGCTTAGCTGCTTTTGGTTTCCTTTGCTGTCCCTTTTGGGAAGGCTGACCTAAATGATGTCCCTGCTGAGTATAGGAGGAATAAAACTTTTTCTTCTTGCTGAAGAATGGTTTCTTAGAGGATCTTTTCCTCGCAGGATCAGCTGTAGATTTAGACAATCTATCCAAAGTGATATTGTCAGCATCTATCTCATTAGCTTTTTCCTGACAATTCTTGCCAAAGAGATTCTCTCCTGTGCAAGGTATATTTCCCCAGTTTGTCCTGTACCCAGATTTCCAAGTCAGATGCCTGGAGCCAGGCAATTCTATGTGCACCTATGGCAATGGCAGAGGTTCTGCTTATGCATTCAAAGCAGTCAAAGGCTGCACGATTCACAAACTTGGAAACATCCTGAGCATGTTTGACAAGAGCAAGATAATCTTGCCTTTTATCATCAGGAAGGAGAGTGCTCATAAGCTCTAAATCTCCTGTGACCTCTTTAAGGAACATTCCCATATACAAGATATAGGAACTGATCCTAGCAGAAAGCATAGAAGCCTGGAAGTATCGACGTCCAAAGGCGTCAAGAGTCCTACACTCACGTCCTGGATTAGATGCATACCTTTTTGCACTCTTTATCCGTCTCATGGCTGATTCCACCACCATGGAATGGTGTGGTAATTGAGTCTTCTGAAACCCAGGACAAGGAGGAACTCGATACATGGTGTCGAGTCTTCGAGAGTGAGGAGATGTGGTCAGAGGTGCTTCCCACATCCTTAACATAAGATCATGCAAGATCTCATGAATAGGTAAGGTAGCTGCCTCCTTGGGAGCTTTAGGGTATTGTAGGATTTCTAATTCCTTTGCCCTAGGCTCTTTTTCAGGAACCACTGTGATGGAAAGACCTCGAGCCACATCTCGGATAAAATCCTGAAAGGACATATCCTCTGGTGGAGACATCCTATGCTGAGGAGAAGAAGCAGCCTCAGGAAGAAGTACTCTGGTATCAACAGAGCTTTCAGAGTCTTCAGACTCATCTGAGGATTCAAAGTATCTCCGATCCAGATGATCGTGCAAGGCACGGTACCGGTACCGATCGAAGTCAGCACTGGAGTGGTCCGGTACCGACTTGTCGATGCCAGATAGATGCGCATGACTCTGTCCCAGTAGAAAACCTGCCGATGACGGTGCAGTCAGTGCCGGTACCGGAGTCGGTGCTGGTACTGGTTGAATTGTCTGAAGCAGTTTCAGGGGCATCGAGGCCATGAGAAGAGTCGCCAGACTGCGTTCAATAGCCAGGCTGCCGATGCTTGGGTATCAGTGCCGGATGAAGTGGCTGGAACACCAGAGCATGGCACCAGTAGTTCTGCCGAGGTTGAAGCCTCGAGAACATCCTGGAGCCCCGTTAGTGCTTTGGAAGCCGAAGCCTCCCGCCGGGGCAATTTTACCGGTAAAAGTCCCTCAAGGGCAACGCCAGAGGCATCTCAATGTTTAGAAGGAGATCTACCCTTTGAGGATTGGCTAGATTTATGTTTAGTTACCTGAGATCCATGGGAGGAAGATGAAGCCCTGGAAGATGTCGATGCCACGGAGGCTGCATCGGAGGGGAAAAGGGTGCTAAGTTTAGCAGCTCGATTTTGCCGGCCCCTTTTCGACATCTTCCCACAGGCAACACACTCTGAAATAGAGTGGTCAGGACCTAAACATTTGAGGCACCACTCATGGGTGTCTGACGGAAATGGTACCGCCACACTTAGAACACTTTTTAAAACCCGAAGCGGGTTTTTCCATTTTGAGGGAAAAAATTGGTCCTAATGCCCAAAATGGCGCGTGGCACCCAAGAAGAAATTTACTGGAGAAAGACTCCAGAAAGAAAGGGGGGGGTTTTTGTTTTTTTTAGAAAAAATAAAAGAACCACCGGCGGTACCGGTATAGCGTCGAGGGAAGGCAGACGTGACCACAAAAAAGAAGAACGGGAAATTTTCTGCAGTGACAGTATGTGCGACCTGTCGGCTCCGTGGAAAACGAAGAACTGGAGAGGGACAGTTGGGAAAGGCAGCACGCAGGCGCTGTGGGATGCTCCCAAAAGCTTTCCCATTGGATGCTGGGGAGCGTTCCCACGCAGGCTCCGTCGGTACCGACGATACCCATATGTGAAGACTACATTCCTGCTTGTTCCTGGAGATCTGCCATTACATCAGTGTTTCTTCAACCTCCCCCCTTTTAACTCAGCTTTTCGTTTCTACATACCTGGTACACTATAAACCCTTAAACCTCTTCAAATTGACTCAGCCATTATGGCACTCTATTTAACTGCATTTATATCCCTCTTTTCACCGGGTCAAAGCAATTATGTTAATTGACTGTTTTACTATTCTATGTAAATCACGTATTTCTGCACTTCTGGTTATGCTCACACACTCTGTTATACACACACACACCCAGTTCATTGCAAACCGTTTTGACTTGTAGAAAAACGGTATATAAAAGAAGTTAAATAAACCAACCCTCCACAATAGGTGCTATCACCAATGCATAATGTACCTAAAAAGTACTGTGGTTGCCTTGTTAGTCCACTTTAACAGTTGATAAATAAAAAGAAAAAAAAGAGAGGCCATTATGTTGGACTAACTTAATACATTTTTTGACTTAACTTTCTATAAAGTGACACCTCCGTGGGGAATCATAGTTCAGGACCAGAGCACTGCATCAATGATGTTATAGTAAAAATCCAAAGAGGAAATTTTAACACAATCCAGGAATGTAAGATTTTTTTAAAATTAAAGACAGACACCTCCATATTGCCAAGAAAGGACTTAAAGATCTGGGTTTCCTATCACATTATAAACCATAAATTTTTAATGCTTTGTAACCTACTGTTGTGGTAGGCTATGGCCTATAATAGCCTGTAGAACTTATGAGAGGCCTGTAAACTAGGCCTGAGTTCCCCACCCCCACTTGGAAATAATAAATGCTGAGAAAGACCAAAGTCAGTAGAAGTTTGAGAATCCGCTTTAAACTGCTTTTGATAAGTTTGTATGAATCCTCTATTCATTTCTTCCATGCTGATGATAGATATATTCCAGTGTTCTGCATTCCTCACATTCTCTGAGCCTAATGACCTTGCAGTAGAATTGTATCAATACCTAGAAACTGTGCCATTGTCAGAACAATCCTAGAGGAGGGAGCAGGGTGCTAGGCCCAGAGAGGGTCCCTGATTGGATGGGTGCAGGGGGCGTTGGGACCAATAGAAAGTCTGCATGTATCAAACTGAAAAGAAATGTATAAAATGAATATGTTTCTGTAAGAGCTTTGCTCAGTCCTTTTTGAAGCTTGACTCTGAGCCTTGTGCACAATAAATTGGCTTGGATCTTTGAACTGACTCCTGGTATTATTTATTGCATGCTTATCAGCTGCTACATATTCTTGGTGCGTTGGCCGGGAATGTGCGAGTAGTGGATGGTATTCAAGTGAATATACCACGTACTTTCGCCTCCAGGTTTGGCCAGGTTGGAACCGTGTCTGTCCGACTGCAGGGGAAACCTCAGTCGCCACCGATCTTCTTGTATCAGGGAGGGTTCCGCCTTGCCTCGGCGGGCCACTGGGTCCAGCTGGCCAACACCTCCGAACCCGAGGGGAGTCCAGGATCCAACCCATGAACTGGTTTGGTATCAGGAACCGGATCCGGTGAGTAGAAAACCTTGGGCATTTGAGTCAGTGAAGCCTGGGGAAAGTCTTGCATGAGTATGCGAGACAAATTTGGTATAGACTAACTGGGAACGTCTTGCATAAGTGTGCAAAGACGAGAGAGCCTGATCACCTCTCATAAGGGCGGTCCTAGTACGCTCCGCATAAGGGTTAGCGGAGCAGAAGCCACCGACCCTTTGGTTGGGATAGTCAGTTAGTCAGTCAGTAAAACCTTGGGCATTTGAAAAATAATTTCTTGTTGCTGGCATGATTGTCTGCGTGACTGAGAGATCTTGAATACAGACCAAGTGAGAGCGGACTCCTGAGTGGCGCAGTTCCTGGCTGGGCGACCGCGCCCAGGTTGCGAAAAGGAGGAAGCGTTTGGTATTTGTCTCCCCCATTGTTCCGTTGTCCTTACTGTTTGTTGTTTGTATCTGATTTTTGTTATCTGTTGAAACCGCAGGTTTCCCTTCTGGTATAATGTAAGATTATTCTGTTGGGTAATTTGTGAAACAGTTTACCGATTAAGGAATAGTACTAAGAAAAGAAGAAAGAAGAAAAAAAAACACAACTCAGGAGTCACTTCTAAGTACAAAGACAGCTGTCTCACTGATTTCAGTTTTTTTTTCCAATACAGTGTGAGTCTCTAGCAGGCAGAGAGAAGGGGTGTGTCTTTCACACAGCTCGTAGAAAGGAATGTTTAATATCCTTTAACCCTTTGAAGGCTTTAATCCACATTCTGCAGCTGGGTTAATTTGTGCTTATTTCAGGAAAATTGTATCTGTTTTATTCAATATGTTTTAATAGTGATGTTCCTTCTGCTATGGTCATGTATTATATATCATTTGGTAGGAATGTTTAGTCAGAATTTTGGATCCCGACAGTTTTGGGCTCAGCCTGGAAAGGGTTAAGTTCTTATTAACCCCTTTCGATCTCCTCAACTGTTCTTGTTATATCTCAGCCCTACTTGTCTGTAATGGTCCAAACGGAAATTATAGAGAAATTAAGGAAACTGCTTTTGTTTTTCCTTTGACCTACGAAGTAGAGGTTAAGAACCCTGACAGGACTATGAAGCATCCCAAGCCAGTAGTTACCAGATAACGACTTGAAAATGATCTAAATCCTGAGGGAATGAGGAGTTAATCGTGCTTGATATATGTTTGGTTTTGATTGCATATGCCATCGAGCAAAATTAAAAGTAAAATGGGATTTTATATACTGTGGCAAGCACCTCATAGAGGACATACTTATTGTTTATATATATATAAAGAAAAAAAAGAAAAAGGGGAGTATATGCATTCCAGATATCCACCAACTTTATGAAAAGGTATCCGTTTCATGTCCTTTGAATATCTGCTTTCTAAACTCTAAGATTTAAAGTAATTTCTTTTGCAGAGACATTGTTCAGCTTAAGTGCTGATTACGGCTGGCAGTTAGTTTCATGCCAAGTATTTTTATTCTAGTCATACGTAACAGATATGTGGCCGTCATGTTAGGAGCCATAGTTCTTTCTATTGGGATTGTTATAACATGTTGCAAAATAATAGTTCTACTTTATCTAAATTGTTCCTATTTAGAATGAGCACACACATCTATTATCCGTTCAGGGTCCTCCAGAGGGACATCAGTCAAATCTGGGTGACTTGAAAATACAGTGTCCATAGTTTCTAAACAGTCATGATCGGGGGGGGGGGGGGGGGGCCAGCCAGCCAGCCAGCCAGGAACAATGTAGCAGGATTCAGAGCTTGATTGACCTTCAATTGTATCTGGGGGTTTTCACACAGCATACTCTGATACTTCAACATTCGTGAATTCGTTAGCCAGAAACCGCCTTTGTGTTCCATAAGGGTCAGAACAGAATGTGGCACAGTAACTTGTAGATTCTGTCCCAGAGTGAGCTTGTCTGCTTCGCTCACTAGGAGGGCGGTGGCTGCTACTGCTCTCAAACAAGGGGGCCAGCCTTTTGCAACCACATCCAACTGTTTTGACAAATAGGCTACTGGCCGTTGCCAAGATCCAAGAGATTGAGTCAGCACCCCTAGAGCATTTCCTTGTGACTCATGAACATAGAGACGGAAAGGTTTCTGGACATCTGGTAGACCCAGAGCTGGTGATGACATCAGAGCGGCTTTTAAAGATCGAAATGCTGCATCCTGTTCAGGTCCCCATTCCAATGGAGACCTCTCCATTCCTTTGGTAGCTTGATACAATGGCTTTGCCAACAGAACAAAATTGAGGATCCATATGCAACAGTACCCTGCGGCCCCCAGGAAGGCTCTCACTTGCCTCCTTGTGGTTGGAGTAGGAATACTGCATACAGCTTTTTTGCGTTCCGGTCCCAAGCGTCAAATTCCGCTGGACAACTGGAATTCTAGATATTTAACTTCAGTCTGACATAATTGCGCCTTGGCTCTTGAGACTTTGTATCCAGCCTCATTTAGAAGGTGCAAGAGTTCACTGGTGGCTTGTAGACATTCTCTTTCTGAATTGGTGGCTATGAGCAGGTCATCCACATACTGAAGAAGAACCCTTTGTCCTGGGTTCACAGAGTAGCTTGAGAGATCTTGATTCAAAGCAGCACTGAAGAGTAGGTGAATTCTTAAATCCTTGGGGTAATCGAGTCCAGGTGAGTTGGCCCCGCCTTCCTGTTGTGGGGCCTTGCCATTCAAAAACGAACAAAAGTTGACTGGTGGGGGCTAGGCGTATGCAGAAGAAGGCATCTTTCAGGTCCAGGACAGTGAAATGAGTAGCCTCAGCGGGGATCAGTCCCAAGAGAGTATAAGGATTTGGTATCACTGGGTGTATAGTTTCAGCTGCATCATTTACCTGCCTCAGATCTTGTACTGGGCGGTAAACCCCCCTGTCCCAGGTTTCTTGACTGGGAGAAGGGGGGTATTCCAAGGTGACTGGCACTCCTTGAAGTCCATACTTCAGCAGTTTTATCAGATAGCAGTGGATACCTTCAATGGCTGGTCGGGGAAGAGGATACTGCTTCACATGCAATGGTTCCGCTCCTGGCTTGAGGGTGACGATGACAGGGGCTATGTTCTTTGCTAGGCCAGGTGGATTATCTTCTGCCCATACTTCAGGCAGGGCTATAAGGTTGGTGGGTATACAGGAACTAGCTGACTTGGTTGGAGATGCACTATAGAACCGCCACTCTTCTTCTCGGGGAACAGTCAGCACCATCAATCCAGCAGGCTTTGGGTTCACAGTCATTTGCATTTCTCCCCCTTCAGCAAAGGATATTTGCGCATGGAGCTTAGCAAATTTTAAAACAATTACGTCCTCTTGTACTTCTACATGATTTTCTGAGCATTGTACAGGCCATCATCACACCACACTTTGATTTCGCAAATCTCACCCTACTAGGAACAACAAAACAAAACATTAAAAGACTCCAACTTGCCCAAAATGCAGCAGCAAGAATTGTAATGAAGGTTCCACCATTTGAACACATTACCCCTATACTAGCAAACCTTCACTGGCTCCCAATTCAATCTAGAATAAATCACAAATTGATTATCACCACATTTAAGACTTTAAACACAATGGCCCCAGTCCCCTTGACAAAACTTATCACCAAAGACACATCCCAAACTACGCTTCGGAGAGGCCACACGAATAGAATTAGGATCCCGAAAGAATTCACAACTGCTAAAAAGACTACTAATAGGAAAGCGTTCTCACATGCAGCTCCCACCCTTTGGAACTCCCTCCCTGAAGAAATAAGGGCATTAAATGATGCAAAGGAACTCCGCAAGAAATTAAAAACTTATCTATTCACCTCCCATTTTGGCACACTTGAAATACCTTACCTCTGACAGGTAATGGTTAATAGCACCCTAGGGTACACCAACTCTAATTCTCCTAGCTAACTACAATTACAATTAAAATCGACTAAATAACTACTTGTAAATCTTGTAAATAGATATATGTAATAGATCAAAATATGTAAATAAGTTCGTCTGTTATTTAACAAGTTGTCTGTTATTTAACAAGTTGTCTGTTATTTAACAAGTTGGCTGTTATTTAACAAGTTGCTGTTATTTAACAAGTTGCTGTTATTTAACAAGTTTTACCATATTTAGTCATTCATGATTAATGTATTTAGCAAAATTGTACCAAGTTAACAAATGTTCCATGTAAAACAGCTAAATTGTACCTAGTTAACAAATGTTCCATGTAAAACAGACTTGTAAATCTGTTCATTCCTTGTTCATTGTAAACCGCACCTGATCTGTGGAAGGTAGCGGTATATAAGCAACTGTTAAATAAATAAATAAATAAATATCTCGGCCCAAAAGTGGAATAGGGCATTCAGGCATATACAGGAACTGGTGCGTTATTTTCTGTCCCCCTAGTTCACACGTGCAGTTCTGCAGGAAAGGCTTGGTGGCCCTAGTTCCAGTGGCCCCGACAATAGTGACAGTTCGAGAGGAAAGAGGGGCCACCGGCCTTGCCACCACTGAATGTTCGGCTCCTGTATCCATCATAAAATCCATATATTGGTCCCCTATTTTCAAACTGACCATAGGCTCCTGGGAACCCAGGGTGAACTTGGAGTCCAGTCTGGCCTAGTCTTCATCCATGTCATAGCCCGTTGCAACTGCCACTCCTTCAATAGCTTCTTCCCTCTCTTGCTGAAACTGTGCTCAGTTTATTCTTCCACGACTCTGAATTTGACCTCCTGTTCTCCAGGGACTCCCTCCTCCCCTCCTGGGGGTGGAGTCAAAATGCGGGCATTCACTTTTCCAATGTCCTTCTCCTCTGCAATGGGCGCACTAATTTGCACCCAGTGGGGTCCAATTATTTTCACGACCCCTTCCACGTCCTCTGCTCCTTCGGCTAGGAAAACCTCCTCCACGTCGTTCAACTAAAGCAGCAGCAAGATCATCTGTTTTCTTCTTCATCTTACGTTCACTTCCTCTGTCACGTTCATTTTCACGATTCACAAACACTTTCTGAGCAACTTCCATTAACTGTGCTGTATTCATGCCCGCAAATCCATCCAGTTTCTGTAACTTTCGTTTTATATCTCTCTGGGACTGACTGACAAAGGCTGTATTTACCATATGCAAATTCTCCTGGGCTGCTGGATCGTATGGGGTATATAGTGAGGGCTGCCTGTACTATTTGGATCCCACTTGGGGCCATCAAGGCTGATGGGTCTGCATAATACTTTTCATTAGTTCAATCAAATCCTAAGGCTTCTCAGTGTAGGAGGCATAATGCGTCTTTCAGTTCAGTAAATCAATGGTGGAAAAAGGCACATAAAGAAGGCTGGTCGGCTCTACCACGACCTGGCCTTCGGTATTAAGGGTGGGTAGGCCCTGGACCTGGCGCAATGGTATAACGTGACCATCCCTTTTACTGGTAGTTGTACTTCTGAAGGTATACGGCAATCGGGACTGTCTGGGTTCCACTTCATGTTCTTGGGTGCTGGCTGTGAGTGACCTTGAACTGCCAAATGAATCCCTGCTTGTAGTGTCATCAGTGGACTGTGGCCCACTCGGAGGCACTCTGAACTGAGCCGGGGCTTCCGGTCAAGAGGGGGTGCAGAGGTGGCTGGTGAACTACTTGGGGTACATCTGCAGGGAGGTGTTCCCCCCTGCCCCAGGCTCTGCCCGGGGTGGTGGCAGAGCTGAGGGGACTGGCCTATAAAGATACTGGGACGGACAGAGTGGAATGTCTGGAAATTCTGGGGCAGAATAAATGGGCAGCTTTTTTTTTTTTAATTTAAAGATCCAGACTTCCGGGCCCCCCTCCCTTGTGGTTGCTACTGATCTCCTACACTGTTCCTCATAGCAACGCCTTATCCAGGAGGGCTTTTTTTTTTTTTTTTTAAGATCCACAAACACTTAACCAGGAATCTATATAGGGGAATTGATAAAGGAACATTTTCTGTACAACCTGAGAAACACGGGAAACTATATGTGTACACAGACTCCAAGTATGGCCTTACAACCTTGCACGCACATGGGGCCCTGTACAAAGAATGAGGGTTGATAACCTCAGGAGGCAAGTCCATTAAGTATGATCCCGAGATATTGACATTATCAGATGCATACTGCCTACAGACCTCAGAATTTAGGAAAAGTAGAACGTATGAATAGAACCCTGAAATCTCAGTTGTCTAAACTTTGTCAAGAAGTTCACCTGAAGTGGCCCCAGGTTCTTCCTATAGCCCTTCTTAGGATATGCTTAGCCCCTACTAAGTCTTTATGAGTTTCCCCTTTTGAGATTCTGTATAGGCGACCCCCGCCTATTGTACAAGGAATAAAAGGAGATATGAAGCAGATTGGATCTGAAATTACTAGATAAGAACTATTGGTTTTAAGTTCTGTTTTGCAGAGTCTTCATACGTGGGGTACAAGATCAGCTGCCCATCCATCTAACAGAACCCCTGCATCCTCTCAAGCCTAGAGTCTCGGCGTGGATCAAAGAGTGGAGAAAGACACCGTTGATACCGCATTGGAAGGGACCTTATGTTGTTATCTTCTCAACCCCAACTGCAGTTAAAGTTGCAGAACTCGAACCCTGGATTCATCACAGTCGAGTAAAGCTAGCAGCCATTGATAGCACTGTAGAACGGAGGGCAGCTACAAAAGTATTAGCTATGTGGCAATATTACCCTATACCCCAAAATGATGCTTTTACGCAAGTATAATATGTGATTTAATTTCTCACTTGCGGGTGAGAATAATCAAAGGGGGGAATGTGGTAGGCTATGGCCTATAATAGCCTGTGGAACGTATGAGAGGCCTGTATAGGCCTGAGTTCCCCACCCCCACTTGGAAATAATAAATGCTGAGAAAGACCAAAGTCAGTAGAAGTTTGAGAATCCGCTTTAAACTGCTTTTGATAAGTTTGTATGAATCCTCTATTCATTTCTTCCATGCTGATATATTCCAGTGTTCTGCATTCTCACATTCTCTGAGCCTAATGACCTTGCAGTAGAATTGTATCAATACCTAGAAACTGTGCCATTGTCAGAACAATCCTAGAGGAGGGAGCAGGGTGCTAGGCCCAGAGAGGGTCCCTGATTGGATGGGTGCAGAGGGCGTTGGGACCAATAGAAAGTCTGCATGTATCAAACTGAAAAGAAATGTATAAAATGAATATGTTTCTGTAAGAGCTTTGCTCAGTCCTTTTTGAAGCTTGACTCTCTGAGCCTTGTGCACAATAAATTGGCTTGGATCTCTGAACTGACTCCTGGTATTATTTATTGCATGCTTATCAGCTGCTACACTGTTTTGTCACCTTTTTCCTTCAAAACTATCACTGGAATGCTTAATACATTCGGATAGTCATCTTTTGCCCATATCATCCTGATCTAAGGTAGATTTCAACATTCGGAAACTAGTCAAAAATTGTATTGTTAGCCTACAAAAAAGGTATCACCTTATTCTCTGTTTTCTTTTTATTTCCATTAAATAAATATGGCCACTTTTGATAGTCCTACATACCTCATCCTAAATTCTTATCTTGGAGCACACCGATTCTTTTAATTGTAATGACAACTAGTAGGAAAAGTATTTTCCAGGTCAGATTTTTGAGAGATTATTCCACTGGCTCAAAAGGCAGTTTCATCAAAGATGTAAAATCATCATTCAGGTCCATGGAATAGGTTTCTGTGTTGGTGGTTTTACATGAAGAAGCCTTTTCATAAAAATCTTCAAAACTATGAGATATTGGGAAGTCAGGGAATGTCTGAGGGTGATGGGCTAAGAGCTTACAAAGGAGTACTCAAACAAAAAACATCTGCAGTCCCAGGCAATAGTTTGGGTTTTGCGGTAAGACACCAAAAGGGGGTCTTGACAGATTGTGAAACAGAGCAAAAACCTTTTCCACTTAGAAGCATATTAACATCTAGCAGAAGATTTGTGCAGCCACTAATATGTCCTAAATTGAAGGCAGCAGATTCAAGGAGGCAACTAAACGCTGCTCAGTTTCAAGCTGTTAAAGCCAATGACTTGAATCTGGATGCAGAAGGGTGTTCTTGTTCAACTTTATCAAGGATGGAAAGGCTTGAAGCCTGAATTGAGGAGAACTGAGAATTTTTTGACAAAAGGTAACCGGCTCTGATTAGGCCAGTATGGTGCTGTGAGATTCACTGTGCTGGATCTTTAAAAGAATTACCTTAGTTCCCTGTTTGTTCTGTCTTAGCAGACTAAGCTCTGTGAAGCAGGGACTGTCTCATATTTATACATGCATAGCTGAGTATCACTAATAATGCTATATAAATAAGTAGCAATTGTAATTTTTGAAGGGTTTCTGCTAGTAGAAAAATGGATGAGTAAATGTAGAGGGGCCAAGTCTAGTCTATGGCCTGTACATCTTGTGCTAGTGATCTGGAGCCAGGTGCATTGAACAAAGGGACAACTTTGTGTTTTTGCTGCTGTCAAGTTAGAGGCATGCCCTACTTCAGGAAACTATTCTGCAGAGTTTGAGGATCTAGGGATCATGCACAAGGTTGAAGAACTCTGTTCAGCTTGTCTACTCTAATTCTCATTCCCCAATGTGAAAGTGACTAGGACAACTATATAATTTTAAATTGAAGTCCCAAACTCATGCTGCTCCTTGATATAATTGAAAGGGACCTTGCACTCTCTTAATTGCTCATATAGAACACTACCACTTTGTTGTTCATCTGGATGAGCACAAGTATTCCTTAGAAAAGGAAGAATACGACTTCCGGTGACGTCACCAGGCTGAATGGCGGCGTTCTAGCCGAGCTCCGCCACCAAAGTCTGCTTCGCAGTGAAATAAGCACCCCTAAGTAGCAGGGAAGTGGTGGTAGGCTGCAGGGGAAGTGAGTTTGATACTCTCCATAGTACCCACATGCGAGCTGGGGCAGGCAGCGGCTGCGGCAAGCGCAGACAAAGCGAGTAGAGTCACAGTGCGGTGAGAACCACCACATGGCAGTGAAGACTGAAGAGCGGCAATAGTAAGGCCGCGGGGACAGCAGGCAGCTTTGTAGAGCGGAGAGCAGATCGGGACCAGAACCCGAGAGAGACTGCCTGAGGTGCTGGAGCATCGGAGGGGGACGTGAAAAAGGACCAGCTGAGCGGATCACCACGAGAGTCGGCTGATAGCGGCCCTTTGCAGAGAGGAAGTTGCAGAGTAAGTGCACTTCTAAACGGTGCAGAGCGGAGGCTGAGGAGGAGCAGCAGCAAGAAGGAGCACCAGACAGACTAACGCCGGAGAGGAGGGGAGCCCCAAAGCTGGTGAGAGCGCGGTGGTGGGAGCGGGAGTGACGGCCGCTAGAGCAGGGAGACAGCGCAGTCAAGTGGAGAGGGGCCTGGAGCACGTGATGAAGAGGACCAGATGACAGAGCACTGCAGAATACAGCGCCAGAGGAAGCAGGGATAAGTGCAGCAGTGCTGGTGTGGGGGTGGGGAGAGCTGGAAAAGCATTACGGATAGGGAGAAGAGTCTTCAAGCAACTTGGGGGGGGGCGCGGCGAGGAGAACGCAGTAAGCACCTGAGGGTCTTAGTAGGCTGGCTGCAGGAGGCTCAAGGAGAAGACATTTTATAATCTGCATGTCAGAAAGATCAGCAGGAGGGCAAGGAGAAGGGACCAACAGTGCAACCGGAGGACGGTAGCAAGTCAGCGCTCCAGGGGAGAAAGATGGACAAATCCAAAAGTGGGGTGGCTGCCAAGAAAAAGCTGGCGGAATTTAAGTCCCCTTATACCCAGCGAGGAGAGAAGGAAGGGAAACATACTAGAAGGAAGTACCTGTGCAGGACGAGGACCTGGGTGTTCCTGGAATCCGGGGGTTGCATATATGAACTCCAAGTTCTGGGAGGAGAGCAAAGTGGACTTTGCGAGGTTTATCACAAACCCCAAGCTTTGAAGAAGAGCAATAGTTCTGAGGGTGGCCTGTCGGGCCTCCTGGCACGTCTGACCTCTTATGAGCCAGTCGTCCAGATAGGGAAAGACAAAGATGCCTTGTAGCTCACTGGGCTTAGCTGACAGCCTCTCATTAGAGCTGTCTCCTGCAATTCTGCACTGCTCAGTACGGGACAGGCTTCTAAGGCTTGTACCTGTGCCTTGGCTTGTAGCAGCTTCTCCTCTCTCGTGCTCTGTACCACTCTCGGGCTCTTTCCAGCACTCTCCTCTCCTGCTGTTCCTGTTCCCGTTGCTCTCCTTGCTAACCTCTGTATATTCTAACCTAGGGTTAAATCTCCAAGGTTCCAGCCCCACCTCTTCTCTTCCCAGGTGATGGAGATCAGCTTGCCCTCTGGCACCTGGGTAATCGGGGAGCTTACTGACGTAAGGGTCTTTTACCTTGGGTCTGTATTCACTCTCCCTTACTCCACTAGGGGAACTCTGAAACCTGTTCCAGCTGGGGATTTTCTGGTTTCTAGGTGTGGTTGTGGTTTTATTTCTCTGACCTTGTAAAATGGGTCCTTTTATTAGAGTGAATTCTTTGGGGGGGTTTTCCCTTTCTCCTAACTCAGAATGAGCTTCCTTACCACAAGCTACAAGGAAAACTATTTAAGACAAATAAGAGAAAATATTTTTTCACTCAACGTGTAATCAAACTCTGGAATTTGTTACCAGAGGATGTAGTAAAGGCTGTTAGTGTAGATGGGTTTAAAAAAGGTTTGGACAAGTTCCTGGAGGAAAGGTCCATAAACCATTATTAAGAAGGGACCCAGGATATCAATGCTTGACCTAATACAAGCATTGTGGAACCTGTGTCTTTTGGGGAAACTGCTAGGTACGTATGACCTAGATTGGCCACTGTTGGAAACAGGATACTGGGCTTGATGGACCTTGGTCTGACCCAGTATGGCATTTCTTATGTTCTTATGAGTTCTCAGGTAGGCCGCAACCACTGCCAGGCATTTGGTAAAGACTCTGGGACTGAGGTTAGGCCAAAAGGCAGTACTCTGTACTGATAATGGTTTCCTCCCACAATGAACCTGAGGTACTTTCTGTGGTCTGGATGAATGAGGATGTGAGTGTACGCATCCTTTAGATCTAAGGAGCATAGCCAATCTCCCTGCTGGAGGTAGGGCAGAAGTGTTCCAAGAGTAAGCATCTTGAACTTTTCTTTCTCTAGGAACTTGAGATTCCTGAGGTCCAGGATACGTCGAAGGCCACCGGTTCTTTTGGGTACCAGGAAATATCTGGAATGGAACCCTTGACCGTGCATTTGAAGGGGCACAGGCTCCACCGCCCTGTCCACCAACAGACCTTGGAGCTCCTGGAGGAGAAGATCTGTGTGCAGAGTAGGCCTTGGAGGCTCTCCTGGAAAATATGGAGGAGGCAGTTGGTGAAAGTGTAGTGCATAGCCCCTGTGGACAATGTTTAACACCCAACTGTCCCCAGTGATGCAAGGCCACTGGTGGGCAAAAAGGGCGAGGTGACCTCCTGTGCAGGGTTGGGAGAGCAGGGACGGAGAGGCTATGCTTGAGGAGTCAAAAACCCCCACCCTGCTGAGTGGGAGCAGGGGCCGGAGGCTTCGGGGTCCTCTGCCTACGGGGCCCATTACCCTGCCCCTTGGCTTGCTGACTCTGGGGTACAGCTTGGGCAGCTTGATACTGAGGGTACTGTTTGTAGGCAGTGCCCTTCCTTGGGTAAAAGGGCTTTTTACCCGAGCCCTTCTTCTTGTGAGAAGGGGCAGAGGTCTTTCTAGACAGCCTTGTCCTTGTAAGGTGCTCGGTCTCGAGCTGAGCGGCCTTCTCGGCCATGGGCTTGCCAAAAAGGTTCTCACCTCGGCAAGGGACATCGACCAACTTGTCCTGAACCCATGGCTCGAGGTCCGGTGACTGCAGCCATGCCTGGCATCGAGCTGCGATGCCGGCTGCCGCAACTCGGGCCGAAGCCTCGAAGCCATCGTAGGCGGCGCGGAACATGAACTTGGAGCATTCCCGAATCCCCGAGGACAAGGACTTGAATCTCTGCAAGGGTTCCCCGGAGAGACCAGCAGAGAACCCGGCCAACTCCTTGGCGAGGTCTCGCAAGTATATGCCCATGTACAGCTGGTAAAACTGGACACGGCAAGTAAGCATCGAGCCCTGGAAGCACTTTCTACCAAAACCATCAAGGTTTCGGGCATCCCTGCCAGGAGGCACCGCGGAGTGCATCTTCTGACTTTTCAGGCGATGCATGGCCGATTCCACCACCATGGAATGGTGTGGTAGCTGTGCCTTCTGAAAGCCAGGGCTCTTCCGGAGTCGATAGATCGAATTGACCCGCTTGCTTAGAACCGGCGCCGAGGCCGGTGCCTCCCACATCCGGAAGAGGAGCCGTTCCAGCATCGGAGGAACCGGGAACAGTAAAGCCTCCTTCGGAGGAGAGTCGTACTTCCTCGGGGTCCGCCGGGATAGCCAACGCAGCGGCCATATCCCGGACAAACTCCGAGAACCGGGTATCCTCCAGAGGGGATCTACTCCAGGGCTCACACTGTGGTGAGTCCGACGGGACGCACCGAGTCATGAATGTGTCAGGGGACTCCTCATCCTCCGTCTCCCAGGCAGACTCGTCCGACGAGGAGTCAGGATCCGACCCCGCGGGGCCCGGGAGCACCCGCCCCGATGCCGGAGGCACTGGCGTCGACGCCCTTGGTCCCGAACGGGAGGTCAAGGGAGACCGCGACCAAGGTCGACCTCGAGCCTTCATGGCCTCGAGTATCGGCTCAGTCTCCGGGGTCGACTTCGATGTCCATGTCCCGGTGGTGGGGGCAGATGCGCCAGACAGGCTGGTCATCAGTGCCCGCTGCTGCTCCATGAAGGCAGACAGTCTGCACTCCAAGGCTGTCATCCTGAGACTCAGCTCGGGAAACGCAGCAACCACCAACTCGGGCCCCGGTGGCGCCGGACCCGACGTTGGCTCTCTGGGAGGAGAGTCCGAAGACTACAGGACTTACGTGTCCAGCAGACTCCGGCTCCACGCGAGGAACTTTGGCAGGCTTCTCTTGTTCCACGGGCCCGGGGCGACGGTCGGGGGTCTTAGACCTGGCCCTCGAGGAGCCAGGGACCTCTTCCGATAACGCCCTCACGAGCTGCTTCTTCCTCTTGCGTTCCCAGTCGGGGGACCCCCTGTCCGAGGAGCCACGACGGCGCTCGGGATCCGAATCCCGAGATGTCGAAGCCTCAGACGAGGTTCGGGCCCGGCCGGAGGCTGAGTCAAAAAAAGCCTCTCTCTCTGCTGCTGGCGACTTCGGAGTGCCTTGGAAGACATCTTCCCACATGGTCCACACGTCTTAGAGTCGTGATCAGAACCGAGGCACCGAAGGCAGCAGTCATGTGTGTCGGTGAGAGACATCAACTTCTTACACCGATCACACTTTTTAAAACCGCTGGAAGCCATCGGGGGATAAAGAGTCCCCGCGAGGTCAAAGGCCCGGGCTTCCAGGGAAAAAGCATAAAAGGGCGCAAACGCCAGCCACGAAGGGCAAAAACCGAAAAAGAAGAAACGAGCTCGATACCGGTGTACCGAACCCGGCGGGAGGGGAACCGGCGTCGAACCGGAAAAGAAAAATAGCGAGAATCGCCGAAAAAATCAAACTTTTATCCGGGATAGAAACATAGAAACATGATGACAGAAAAATACCACATGGCCTATCTAGTCTGTCCTTCCATAACTACAACAGTCCACTTTTTACCTTTAGAGATACTCTGTGTTGGTCCCATGCTTTTTTGAATTCAGTTACTGTCCTCATCTCTACCACCTCCACTGGGAGACTATTCCATGGATCCACTACTCTTTCTGTAAAGAAATATTTCCGCATATCACTCCTGAATCTATCTCCCTTCACGTATCTCCCTTCACCCTCATCCCATGTCCCCTCGTAGCAGAACTTGTTTCAATTGAAAGAGGCTCTCTCCCTGAACATTTATGCCACGGAGGTATTTAAACATCTCAAACATATCACCTCTATCCCGCCTTTCCTCTAAGGTGTACATATTAAGATCCTTAAGTCTGTCCTCATATGCTTTATAATGAAGCCCATTAATCATTTTAGTAGTAACCCTCTGCACCGACTCCATCCTGTTCACATCCTTTTGAAGGTGCGGTCTCCAGAATTGCACACCATACTCCAAATGAGGTCGCACCAAAGACTTATACAGAGGCATTATCACATCCTTTTTTCTGCTAGCCATTCCTCTCCGTATGCACCCAAGCATCCTTCTAGCTTTTGCCATCGCCTTTTCTACCTGTTTAGCTACTTTAAGATCATCAGACACAACCACGCCTAGGTCCTGCTCTTCTTTAGTGGACAAAAGTACTTCACCTCCTATGCTGTATTGCTCCCTTGGATTGCTGCAGCCCAAATGCATGACCTTACATTTTTTAACATTAAATCCCAGCTGCCAAATTCTAGACCATTCTTCAAGCTTAGCTAGATCCCTCCTCATGTTATCTACACCTTCCTGGGTGTCTACTCTATTGCAGATTTTGGTATCATCTGCAAAGAGGCAAACCTTACCCGACAGCCCTTCCGCTATATCACTAACAAAGATGTTAAAAAGAATCGGACCAAGGACAGATCCCTGGGGCACACCACTGGTAACATCCTTCTCCTCAGAGTGAGCTCCATTTACTTGTACTCTTTGTCGCCTCCCACCCAACCAATTTCTAACCCAAGCAGTAACTTTAGGGTCCATCCCTAGGGTGCTCAGTTTGTTTATAAGTCGCCTGTGAGGAACAGTGTCAAAGGCTTTACTGAAATCTAAATACACCACATCTAGAGCTCTCCCTCGGTCCAACTCCTTGGTCACCCAGTCAAAGAAATCAATCAGATGACAGGACACACGTCCGGTGGGCTTCTCGGAAAAAGAGAGACTGAGATAAGATGGCACCTTTAGGCGGGAAGGGAACCGTGCATGCGTGCCTGCATTCCCAAAGGCTTTCATGGAAAGCTGGGGAAAAGCTCCGCTAGGGCTTCATCGGTGTCGATGACACCCATATGTGAGGACTGACTTCCTGCTTGGTCCTGGAGAACTTTGTGAGTTGGATGGATGAGAACATGAGTGTACGCATCCTTGAGATCTAGAGAACAAAGCCAATCCTGACACTGAAGGTATGGCAGCAGAGTTCCCAGAGAAACCATCTTGAATTTCTCTTTGAACAGGAATTTGTTCAATTCTCTGAGGTTTAAAATAGGTCTGTGTCCCCCTGTTTTCTTTGGGATAAGGAAATAGGGGGGAGTAAAACCCTGTACCCTGTTGATGAATGGGTACTTCCTCTATTGCCCCTTGGGCAAGAAGCATAGTGACCTCTTGATCTAACAGGTTGACGAGAGAGGTCTGAGAATTGAACTGTCTTACCATTGTGGGAGGGGGCATGCTCAAAAAGTGAAGATTGTACCCCTCTTTTATAATGGAGAGTATCCAATGTTCTGTTGTTATCTGCCCCCATCTGGGGGCAAAGTGACACAACCTTCCTGGAATGGTGGAAGGCTCTGGTCCATTGAGGGCCAGGAAGGCTAAGTTCTCTAGATGAAAGTCAAAGGCCTTGTGGAGGCTGAGACTGCTGAGACGGTTGAGGCTTAGCAGTCTTTGCTTTTCTTTGTTTAGGTGGTTGCTGACTCTTTCGGGCAGGCTGACCTGCAGAACATCCCTGCTGGGAATAAGAGGGATAAAATCTCTTCTTTTTTGAGAACAATGGTTTCTTGAAAGATTTCTTTCTTGCAGGATCAGCTGTGGCTTTGGATAACCTATCCAAAGTGGAGTTGTCAGCATCCAACTCATTGGCTTTCTCTTGCCAATTTTTGCCAAATAGATTCTCACCTGTAAAAGGGATATTGCCCAGTTTGTCCTGCACCCAGAGCTCCAAATCGGATGCCTGGAGCCAGGCAATTCTACGTGCACCTATGGCAGAGGTTCTGCTTATGCACTCAAAACAGTCAAAAGCTGCACGATTGACAAACTTAGAAACATCCTGGGCATGTTTAACCAGTGTAAGAAAATCCTGCCTCTTGTCATCAGGAAGGAGAGGGCTTAAAATCTCCAAGTGTCCTGTGACTTCTTTAAGGAACATTCCCATATATAAAATATAGGAACTGATCCTGGCAGAAAGTATGGAAGACTGGAAAGTACGACGTCCAAAGGCATCCAAAGTTCTACACTCACGTCCTGGAGGATTAGAGGCATGCCTCTTTGCACTCCTGATCCTTCTCATAGCTGATTCCACTACAATAGAGTGGTGAGGAAGCTGAGTTTTCTGGAAACCAGGACAAGGAGGGACTCGATACATGGTATCCAGTCTGCGAGAGTGAGGAGAAGTGGTAAGAGGTGTCTCCCACATTCTCAACATGAGATCATGTAAGATCTCATGGATAGGCAAGGTAGCTGCCTCCTTAGGAGCCTTGGGATATTGTAAAATTTCCAACTCCTTTGCCCTGGACTCTGTTTCAGGAGTCACAGTAATGGACAGACCTCGAGTCACCTCCCTGATAAAATCCTGAAAGGAGATATCCTCTGGAGGAGACATCCTGCGTTTAGGAGAGGAAGGCTCCTCTGGGAGAAGTACTCTGGTACCGACAGAGCTATCAGAATCCTCAGATTCTTCAGAGGATTCAAAGTACCTTCTGTCCGGGTGCTCTTGTAGAGCCTGATACCCGTACCGACCGAAGTCGCTACCGGGGGGGGGGGGGGGGAATCAATACCAGTGTATCAGTACCGGAAGGCATGGCAAGACTGGGTGCCGGCAAAGCGGACACAGATGTCTATGCCGATGCTGTCAGTACCGGTACCGGAGTTGGTACCAGTTGAGCTGTCTGACGCGGTTCTGAGGGTGTCGATGCCGCAAGGAGCACCGCCAGACTGCATTCAATAGGCAGGAACCTCTGGTCTATCGACACTGCCGATGCCTGAGTATCGGTACCGGAAAAAGCATTCGGTACCCCAGAGCATGGCACCAGTAGTTCTGCCGAGGTCGAGGCCTTGAGAACATCCTGGAGCCCAAATAATGCTTTGGAAGACGAAGCCTCCCGCCGGGGCAATTTTGCCAGTGCAGAACCCTCAAGGCCAACGCCAGAGGCATCTCGATGCTTGTAAGGAGATCTACCCTTTGAGGACCGGCTAGACTTATGTTTAGTTACCCGAGTTCCATGGGAGGAAGACGAAGCCCTGAAAGACGTCGATGCCACAGAGGCTGCATCGGAGGGAAAAAGGGTGCCGAGCTTAGCAGCTCGGTTCTGTCGACCCCTCTTGGATATCATGTCACAAGCCATACACTCCGAGATGGAGTGGTCAGGACCTAAACATTTAAGAGACCACTCATGGGTGTCGGTGACGGAGATGGTACGCTACACTTGGTGCACTTTTTAAAACCCAAAGCGGGTTTTTCCATCGTGGAGGAAATTTTGGGCCTAAGGCCCAAAATGGCGCATGCACCTGTAGGGAAAAGTTTGGAAAAAAACTATAGTATATATATTTTTCTTTTTTTTTAAAGAAAGAAAGAAAGAACCACCACCGGCGGTACCGGTATAGCGTCGAGGAAGGCAGACGCGACCACAAAAAGAATAAGGAAAAAATTTTCTGCGGTGACAGGAACGACGACCTGCTGGCTCCATGGAAAACGAAGAACTGGAGAGAGGCAGTTGGGAAAGGCGGGAAGGCAGCACACAGGCGCTGTGGGATGCTCCCAAAAGCTTTCTAATTGGACGCTGGGGAGCATTCCCGCGCAGGCTCCGTCTGTACAGACGATACCCATATGTGAAGACTACATTCCTGCTTGTTCCTGGAGATAGCCCTTACGCCAGCTTATTCTCTTGTTGTATGTAAATAGAAATTACACTTACCTGGTAATTGTCGTTCCTTGGGTTACGACAGTTTAGTCCTCTACTTCTGGGTTGTGCACCTCTTCCTGCAGCTAGGAGACTGGGCATGTCAAAGTCGTGACATCACTGGATATAGCCTGCTGGTATCTCCCATCAGCCTCCAGTGTACTATTGACAAAGCAAACTCAAAGGAACAACAAATAAGTAACTATACCATAACTTTAAATAACTCCCCATTCTTCAACCGGAGGAGCCTTTTAAACCGTATCCGTCTTATATTTTCTTTTCTCTCTTTTTTTTTTTTTTTTTTTTTTTACTTTACATTCATGTCCCCCCTATGCAAACACGTATCCTATACCATCACCTCGTTTAAATAAGAGAAAAGAAAGAAAGAACAGAGAGGGATACTCACTGCGATTTAGAAACTGAAAGGATCTGTCTACTCCTTGAGAATGATGCTTCACTCCGCCTGAAAATAAACTCTGAAGAAATCACACTCCTGGGCGGGAATGAGGACTAAACTGTCGTAACTCAAGGAACAACAATTACCAGGTAAGTGTAATTTCTATTTCCTTATCGTTCCTCCAGTTTAGTCCTCTACTTCTGGGATGTAACAGAGCAGTAATCATTGGGAGGGACCTATCAAGCCAACTCACCACACTGCTGACCCGAAACAGGCTTCCTTTACTGCCAAAACATTTAGGCAGTAGTGGTTACTGAGGAAATGAAGAGACGACCTGGAAGCTGCTCTACAAATCCCTCCTGGTGGAATGACACGGTGATTCACCCATGAAGCTGCTTGTGCCCTGGTAGCAAGAGTCAGAAAGCCCCCCGGAATCATACAACCTCGCCAGCAGAAAGCTGAGGCAACCACCGCCTTAACTCAGTGCGAAATGGCCGCCTTCGCTGCTGCTTCCCCTTTGTGGGGACCTCCAACCAGCACACAAAAACAAAGAAAGGAACATTGCACCCTGCATGTAATGTTTCCTATCGGTGTAAGCTACGAATAAAAACCTCCCCTTCCAGAAAAACCGAGAACTGGAAGAGAAACCAATAGGCTCAGGAGAAAAATCAGAAAACCACCTTTTGGAAGGACGACAGGACTGCTCGCAAACACCACCCTCTATCCAGAAAGGGTGAAAACGGCTCATTAGATGACAACGCCTGAAACTCCGAAACCCATCGCACCGAACAACGAGCTATCAAAGCCACTGTCTATAACAGCAAATCCTTTACCGACGCCTGGAGTAAAGAATCAAAGGACTCTTTAGCTAACGCCTCTAAGGCCCAATCGGGATCCCCCGGCGGCACCCGAACTCTCCTTGAGTAGCGCAGTCAGATCCCAACTTAAGGAAACGCTACACATCGATCCGAACACCTAGCGCTATTCCCTTCACAGACTCCTACAGCCGGAAACAGTCGCCCGCTGGATCCTCTAAGGAACTGGCCGCTAGTTCCTTCAGACACTGTCCTGCAGAGAACTCAGACCAAGGATACAGACACCTTTGTCGCCCGGACTTGCCGCCGTGAACCAGCAGCCTTCCAAAAGGCGCTAAGCATGGACCTACGTAGCAGAAGCAGCCTGCCTCCTTGCTCTCAACAAGGCAGCGAAGACTGCCGCAGAATAACCCTTCTACTTGGGCCCCGCCCATACAAAGGCCAAACCGTAGGCGGGCACAGATCCACCTGAGACATTCGTCACGGACCTAGCCGCAGCAGAATGTCCGCTACCAAACAACTTCTAGGAAAAGCCTGTCGAGTAGATGAATGAGAAAAGCCTAGTACGGCCGTCTCGCCCACCGAAAACCCCGATACGCCAACTAGTTGCCCTATGAGAGCCCAAGGGGAAAGGACAAGACAGACTTAATGGGAGCTTACTGACCCTCGACTGGGACGAACCATCAGCCCCATTCCTCCACCAGAGAGACCTCTGGGTGAACCCCAAGGAAGCCAATAATATTAGCTAGCGCTTGAATCAAGCCATAATGCACATTTGCCCAATAAAGCAAATCAGGCTGTAGTCGATTCAACTCCCTGATCCTTTCCTGTTCCAGGCGAGTAGACTGCCGTAACACTGCGACCAGCGGAAGCATGCTCTCGCCTCCCCAGGCTCCAAAAATGGGAGCTTGTAAGGCCAGAGCAATGCCCCCAACGATCGCTTCAGTGAACCATCTACTTTCCCATCTTGCGATAAAGAAGATTGCTAGGGCTCTGTTCCATACAGTGAGTCCGCACACCCTGGAAGTGCAAGGTGTGCACCCAGCCACGTGGTACCCAGGCGTGCCTCTGCTTAGCCTCAAAATGTCAATCAAGAACAGGCGAATTCAGGACAGCTGAATACTTTATTTTCCTCTCTTCTTTATTTATTTATTTTTATTATTTATTTATTTATTTTTACAAAGACACCTCTAAACCAAAAATGCCTTCAGCATATGTTAAGAGACGCTCTTTCCGTGCCAACAATATGAAGTAGAAAGAACTCCCAAACACAGGCATACTAATCCACGGCCGTCCTGCTAGAGTAACGCCCCATTCCGTCTGATTGCACAAAGATGGACTTTATATTTTAAGTTCAACTAGCACCTGGTGATATGAAAAACAGCTCTCATTCTGCAGTGGCAATTGAGTCAGCAATAAAGAAGCCGAGAAACTGCAGACAAGTTCCCATTATACCACCTGGTAAAGACTCTACTTTTAGACCACTGAAGCAAAAAAAAGCATGCGAGCGTGCCTTGTGTCCTGCCAGCAGCTGATCGAATTGAAGGGATTCAGTGTATGCAGGGCATTGTCCAGAGAACGCAAGGCCCCTCCTCCAGGCTGACTCCACATTCACAGTCTAAACCGGCAGTCACCTTGGCTGATGCCGATCAGCGCAGAAGCCATCCTGTAAGCCCAGCATATGAAGTATGCCTACTAGAGTCTGAGCCGCTGCCACTGCTGCTAGAGAACTAGCCTAGCTGTTCTGGCCCCCCATTAAGGCATTCACTGAACACTAGCAGAGACTCTCCGTACTGGAGAACCTCTGATAAATGGAATGGGAGCACAGATAGCTCCAAAGGCCAGAGTTCTATTTCGCAATCCCTCTCCGCTGAGCTACCTTTTCCATATGTAAAATTAAACCCCATATAGCCAAAATTAAGACATTACAAATCTACCGTAAAATCTTATAATTTGGCAAAGTCAAACTAAACGGGAACATTTTCCATTAAGAAACCACACAACTATAAAATTCTTCCCATGACATAATGCTTATGGCAGACCATTCCACATCTGTGGACTGGCCATGGCGCTCACCCAAGCACCTGTTACAACTGTCCAAGAGAGTTATCACCATAATTCCTTTTGACCTGAATAGGTTTACAGCGGAACATAGCGCTAAGCCAAAATATTATCCTACCATATAAATCAACTTTAACGCTGTATAGGACCTTCTATGGATAGCGGAAGGAGATTCTGGTAAATCAACATAGCTATGCCCTTTTTTTTTTTTTTTTTTTTTCAAGATAGGACTCCAAAAACCAAGTTTCCGCCAACTCCAATGAAATCAAAGCAGATCCGCTAAAATTACCCAAACTGCTACTATAGCTTTGCAAGAAGCTACCAGCCCCCACTGCACCCAGTGGTCCTTCCCCCCCTTATCCTGGGAGATTCTGCATTGCAGGAGGCGTTGCCCACCCCCTGCCAGCCTACTGCATCTGCCAGGGAGCTGAAGAGGAAAATAGAAAGTACCCCTGGAAGCAAACAATGTCCCATCCTTGGGATCCAGGCGCAAAAGGTAAAATCAAAAGTAAAATCAACAGTGTTAGCTAAAAATGAACAAGGCTCTCACTAAGCGAGTTTCTTTTTCTTTTTGAAATCCCACCGAAGTCCATGGGACCCAAGCTTTCGAACACAGCCCCTGACGCTGTGCATTAACTGCAACCAGAGAAATGAAATGAAACCCTGCTCTAGTAATAGATGAGAATTTCTTGGGAAGGGCCTGCTAAGTGTTGCTATGAAACCCACAAGCACCTCACCAGGCCTCCCTGCAGTCAGAGAAATAGCAGTGGGATACACCGACCACCTTGCAAATGGAGGTCTGAGAGGTTGTTGCCTGTGTGAACCTGATGAGTAATATGATATTGTATGGTACCACTCACCCCCCAGGGATGGGGGCACTAAATACTTTATGTGATTCATGAGCAGCGCTGTCATTCGGTGGCCTTTAGGGCAGCAGAGCCCGATCAATGATACAGAAATTAAGAGCTTTAAATCTTGGTCATATAAACTGGATTCTCAGACCTTACATCACATCACCGAGGCTCTGTGGTGATTTCTTTCCTGATCTGCAGATAATGGCTGCCTGCACAGTCATAGAAAGGCACTATTGAGTGTACCAGCCGCCCTCTGGTGGCCATAGACCGTAGCACAGGCACTTCCCGGTTGGCAGTTTAACTGCCAGTCTATTTTTGTACATTCTAAGGTTTGCTAAACCTGTCCCTGTGAATTTTGGGCAACTTTCACTATAGACTACATAAAGGCACACTTCTAGGCTTTCCCTCCTGCAAACTACAAGTCAGGGCTCTGCCCTTGAAACTAAAAGCTGGCAATTTGCCTAATATCCTGGGCCTGAACAGATGCTCCTCAGAGACATGATTAGGAGGGAAAGAACATGTGGTATCAGGGATCAATGCCAAAACTGCTGTCCTGTTTTTAAGTTTATTCTTATTTATTCTATAAAGAGGATTGACAACAGTCCCCCTTAATGCTGAGGAACCCCCTGGCCTCAAAAAAAAAACTACAAACAAAAGAAAGAAAAACACTAGGCCCAAAAATTTAGCTATTCTGCCTGTTTTCCTCACGCAGGCAACTTTCGCGATGCGGTCCAAATACCTAGAGAGGAAATGGCCACCCCTTCGCCAATGAATTTTGGCGCCAAGAACAGCCACCGCTGCAAAAATGAGGCCTCAGCAGACCAACAGAGCCCGAAGGCCTTACCTGCAGGGCCAAAAGCCACACAGCCTGCTCCTACCTCCTTGAATTCCTCCAATCCTCAAGCTGCGCTGATGTGCCTGGCAGCCGCAGCGAGGATCACTCAGCTGGTTCCACAGAGTAAAATTAAAATCCCGCAGCAACGGAGAGGCTCCGTCTCACACAGCTTCAGTGCGGCTGTACGGGTCCCGGAGCTTTCTCCCGTACAGTCCACGGAGAGATCCGCACCGGCAAATGCCTGCAGCAAGTGAAAATCACTGACAAGGAGGGAAGGCGAGAACTGCTACTAATTTAAAGAACCAGGCTCAAATTTAAAATTACTGTAAATAAGGAAATTTGCTCCTAACTAAAGGGAACTAATCCTCGATTGTCAATTAACCAAAGGTAACTGAATTAAAAGTAAAATTAAAAGTAAATGAAAGGTAAAAATCAAAAGTAAAATCAGAATTTGTCACACTAAATGCTCCTATCTATTCCCCCCCAAGTGAGCCCAGAAGCTAGGCTCACTATGTCCTCCTGCTGCAAGGAGACTGGACACACTGGAGGCTGATGGGAGATACCAGCAGGCTATATCCAGTGATGTCACGACTTTGACATGCCCAGTCTCCTAGCTGCAGGAAGAGGTGCACAACCCAGAAGTAGAGGACTAAACTGGAGGAACGATAAGGAACTCACATTTTTGTAAATAAGCTCCCTTGAACCTCCCCTCAACCCCCCTCCAACATTCCCCCCCTTGCAAAGACCTTCCTCTGTAAATAGCTCCCTTACTCCCACCCTAGAAGCGTCCCTCACCAATGATCCCTCACCCCTCCAAGTACTCCTTTATAACCCTTTACAATCTAATGTTCATTGAAATTAAGATTTAGTTATACCGATGTTTAGTTATAAGGCTACTTATTTTGTAAACCACTCTGATTAAAGGATAGAGCGGTATATAAAACCTGATAAATAAATGCAATTTTATTCAATTAAGGTGTGTAATCAAGTTAAATAAGGTAAAACTAAACCTTACCTGCTAATTTTCTTTCCGGGAGTCCTTCTAGTCCAGTTGCAAGGGTTATGCTCATCTACCAGCAGATGGAGACTGAGAACACCGAGCTGAAACTCAGTCCTATAAGCAGCCTGTGCACTAACTCAGCCAGTATGAACCTTACAAAGCAGTCATGGAGTCCCAAAAATCCGAAATTCTCTGCCAGTACAAAACTTGGCAAACACCATCACCATACAGTACTTCGACAATCTGAGCTCTTTTGTGTGTGTCTGCGTATATTTATATACACACACAAGATATGGTGATAATGGTTTGCGCCAAGTTTTGTACTGAGAGAATTTGTTTTTTTTGGGACTCCCTATCTGCTTTGTTAGGTACATATTAGAAGCTCATAGCAATTCCAGCTGGAGAGAAACAGCAAAACAATCCAGTGGGAACCCAGCAACCAACTGCCAGTATCAGGAACCCCACAGCCCTCTTCAGTGCCGAACTCAACCAGCACTCTTCTAATCGATGCAAAGGCCAAAAAGAACAGTCACTGAATAATCCTGGGTGGGTTCTGGAACAGACTAGACAGACTCCAGGAAAGAAAATTAGCAGGTAAAGCATAGTTACTCACCTGTAACAGGTGATCTCTGGGAACAGGAGGAACTGAGTCTTCACATATGGGTGACATTGGCACCAACGGAGCCCGCGTGGGAACGCTCCCCCAGCATCCTATAGGAAAGCTTTTGGGAGCATCCCACTGCACCTGCGCTGCTGTCTTCCCACCTTTCCAACTCTCCCTCCTCAGTTGAGTTTGTAGCTGAGATAAAAGGAGAGAGAGAGAGAGAGATACAACTCTTATGGGAGGAGGGTGGGGTTGTGAAGACTCAATTCATGCTGTTCCTGGAGATCACCTGTTACAGGTGAGTAACTACGCTATCTCCAGGAACAAGCAAGAATGTAGTCTTCACATATGGGACTCCCTAGCTTGGAGATGCCAGGGAGATGACGCCAGAGAGAGCAGTGAAACAGACTTAAGTGGGTCATGTATCCTCCCAAGGATTTCTGGTATTGAAACCCAGGAAGGGGGGTAAGAGTTGTTCTAAGTCTGAAAGAGATGCTGGAGAACAACCTGGCCAAATGAGGCATCTCTACGGGAGTCCTTGTCCAAGCAATAATGGGCCGCAAAAGTGTTGACAGAGGATCAGTTGCTGCTTTGCAAATTTCATCAATTGCCACTGAGCGTAAGTTTGCCATGGAGGCAGCCATTGCTCACACATTGTGTGCTGTGACATGACCTTCAAGAGAAAGTCCCTTACTCTCATAGGTAAAAGATATCGAGTCTGCAATCCACCTGGAGAGTGTTCTTTTGGAAACTGGTAGACGCAGGTGGATGGAATCAAACGCAACAAAAAGCTGTGAAGTCTTTCTGTGCTGCCTAGATCTCTGAATATAAAAGGCCAAAGCACGCTTGCAATCCAGAGTATGTAGATTCCTTTCTGCACTAGAGGCATGAGGTCTAGGGAAGAAAACAGGCAGGTAAACTGACTGGTTCAAACGAAAAGATGAAACCACCTTTGGCATGAAGTGGGGATGAGTCCTAAGGACTACCTTATCATGGTGAAACCGTGTATAAGGTGGGTCAGTCACTAAAGCTTGGAGCTCAATGATGCGTCTTGCAGAAGTGAGGGCAATTAGGAAGATGACTTTCCAAGAAAGAAACTTAAGGAATGTAGTGGCTAGGTGTTCGACGGGCGGTTTCATGAGCTGTCCAAGGACAAGATTAAGATCCCATGCCACAGGTGGTGGCTTAATGGGAGGCTTAGTTAAGAGTAGACCTCTCAAAGCATGCAACAAGCGGCTGAGAGGAGATAGGTTGTCCATCAAAGGGTATGTGAAAAGCCACGATGGCACTGAGGGGAACTCTTACTGAATTAGTTTTAAGTCCAGAGGATGAAAGGTGGAGGAGATACTCAAGTAACGCCTCTACTGAAACGGAAAATGGATTAAGATCCTTTTTTGAACACCAAATTGAGAACCTTCTCCATTTAAAAGCATAAGCACACCTTGTGGAAGGTTATCTAGAGGTCAGAAGGATATCTTTAACCTGTTGAGAGAGCTTGATATCCTGGAGTTCTAAGCTCTCAGCAGCCACGCCATCAGGTGCAAAGACCAAGGATTCAGGTGCAGAAGCGTCCCGTTCTCTGGGGACAGATCTGGAGCACATCCCAACTCCAGAGGTTTGGCTTGAGAGACGCAGCAGTGGGTGCCACGTCTGTCGTGGCCAGCGTGGGGCTATGAGGATCATATGGCCCCTGTCTCTCTGAAGCTTGAACAGAGTCTTGGGAATGAGGGGAATGGGTGGGTAGGCATATAGGAAGTCCTGACCCAGTGGAGGTGGAAAGCATCCATTGCCTGACTGTTCTGAGCATGAATTCTGGAACAGAATTGGGGATGTTTGGCATTCTGAGGACTTGCAATCAGATCTATATCTGGTGTTTCCCAGATTTGAAAGTTTTGAGCAATCTGCTCTTAATGGAGAGACCATTCGTGTGTCAAGTAGTACTCTGCCAGGAGATTCTGCTTGCCAGGGAGATACATCGCTAGTAGGTGTAGCTGAAGGTGTATGGTAAAGGACCATAGGTGTAGGGCTTCGTTGCACAACACCCGAGAACCTGTTCCACCCTGCTTGTTCACAAAGAACATGGCCACCTGATTGTCCATCTGGACTAGAACTATTTTGTAGTGAAGATAGTCCTGGAACATTCTGAGAGCACCGAAGATGGCTCTGAGTTCCAGCAGGTTTATGTGAAGCTGAGCCTCCTGCTGAGTCCAAAGACCCTGAGTGGAGAGAATGACCAGATTAGCTCCCCAACCCAATTTGGACGCATCAGTCATCGGGGTGGACTGGTGTGGTGGCTTCTGAAAAGATGACCCTATGATTAGGATTTCTGGTGATTGTCACCATTGGAGAGATGAAATGAGGCATGCAGAGTTCCTGCTTCTGTCCCCCAGATGACATGATGCTTGAGTCCACTGTGAAGCTAGGGTCCACTGAACTGTTCGCATGTGTAGATGAGCATAGGGAACCACATGTACAGTGGAAGCCATATGACGGAGCAACTGAAGCATTTCTTGAGCAGTTAGGGTGGTTTTCATAACTGCTTGAAAAGCCTTTTGTGCTTTAACTACTTTGAATAATTTTGTATCATCTGTAAATTGATCACCTCACTCGTTATTCCCATTTTCAGGTCATTTAGGAAGATTTTAAAGAGCAGCGAGCCCAGCACAAATCCATGGGATACTCCACTATTCACCTTTCTCCATTTGGAAAATTGGCCATTAGCCCTATTCTCTGCTTTCTATCTTTTAACCAGTTCCTAATTTACAATAGTACACTGCCTCCAATCCCATGACTTTAATTTCTTTAAGAGTCTCTCATAGGGACCTTGTCAAAGGCTTTCTGAAAATCCAGATAAACTATTATCAACCCACTGACCTTTATCTGTTTATTCATACCTTCAAAAAAATGTATAACAGATTAGTAAAACAAGAGACTTTCCTTGGCTAAATCCATGTTTGCTTTCTACAATTACACCATGATTATCTACATATTTAGTGATTTTATTCTTTATAATGGTTTCTACCATTTTATCTGGTACTGTCAGGTTCACTGGTTTGTAAATTCCCGGATTACCCTTGGAACCCAGACTGGCGTTGCATTGGCCATTCTCCAATCTTCGGGTACTACAGATGATTTTCTTGATAGTTTACAGATTACTAATAGGTCTGAAATCTCATATTTCAGTCCTTTCAAGACCCTCAGATATATTACATCCGGTACAGGTGATTTTATTTTAATTATTTATGCAATTTTAACAAAAACAGCAAGAAACAAATATTTTCCTTGCAATGAATACAGAGTATATAAAGATAATAGCAAAGGAAAAAATAAAAGAGAATACAACTATAAATATGCTCTGTTGTAGTCCACAATTTGAGGAGGAGAGAAGAAATATCAAACCAAAGCAGAGTCTTTGGAAGAATGCATTAACTAATATTCTTAAACATGAAAACCAAAGTGGCTGCGGAGGACCCAGGATATACACCAAAACAGAGGATATAGGTAGATTACAATATTACTCTGGTGATGGAGTAGCAGGCAGTCTGGCATTAATGAAAGTATTCAAATCACTAGGATCAGAAAAAAAATATTTAACATCCTTAATAATCACCCCAAACACCTGCATGGAAATCTGAGAAAAAAGGTTCCCCCAATTTTTAACACCCCTGCTTTATAAAGCAAAAATTGTTTTCTCCTCTTCTGAGTCTCCTTAACTAAATCTGGAAACATCGATACTTTTAAACCCAAAAAGGTTTCTAATCTTTTCTTAAAAAACATTTTTAGAAGCCAATCTTTATCGGTAACCAAAGCACATTGAACTAACAAAGTTGAAGGAGTAGGAGTGGAAACTCCCCCCCCCCTCCCCGGTGTCCTCGAGGAAGCCAGTAACAATCCAGAATATTAAAGTTCACTGTAGATACTGCCACTGGGGTCTCAGCATTCTTTTTCCTACGGGGTAGATAATATACCTTACTCAAAGGTTTAATTAGTTCAACAAGAACCTTCAAAATCTCCAGCATATATCATTTAAACATGTCCAAAGCTGTAACATCAGGGAGTCGTGGAAAATTTAAAACACGAAGATTCGCTGCCCTGGAAGCATTTTCTAGCACTTCCAGTTTGTATTTAAGCGTCCCATTCTCCTAAGTTAAAGTCAAGTACATGTCAGAAACATTTTCCAACTGAGAACCAAGAGTATTATTCTGTACCTTAATCTGCTCACATGTAGACATTACAACTTCAATATTTTCAGCATTCTTCTGAATGTTGGCAGTATTCTCCTGGACCCGGGACGCTAATAATGCAGTTTGTGAGTTGATCGTAGTTGAAAGAGTGGCAATCACTTCCCAGATAGATTCTAAGGTAAACACCTTAGGACGAGCCAGAGGAGGTGGATCAAATAAAGAAGGGGTTGAAGCCGACTGAGGGAAAGGGCTTCCCGCGAAGGAAGACCTCACCGGAGTAGTCAACGCCAAACTACCACCCGAAGCCTCCCCGAGACTGTCAGGGGTCAATGAAACCAATCGCTCAGCCAACACCCTCTCCGCAGCCGGAATCCCTTCCTTGGGAGTCGTCGGCGCTATAATAGCTGAGGAAGAATCCAGAGCAGCTGGGCGTGGCGGTGGAATCCTCGCTGCAGGAGAGACACACGTTTCAGGATCCAACGGAAGTGCCTGAGCCTCTGTACTAGGCGCAACCAAGCTGGCTCGAATCTCCTGTTTCTTATCTGAAGGTACCTTAACAAAACGGTCCATAGGACCAGAACTGGATGGTTGGGGCTCAGAGGGAACAGCCCTCAACTTTCCTTTCCTCTTAGGCATCAGCACAAGGAGAACACTCCGCAGCCATCTTCGAAAGTCTTCGCCCCTCCCTGTGAATGTCCCTTTTTTCTCGGTACAGGTGATTTGCTACATTTCAGTTTATCAAATAGCTGTAATACATCTTCCCAGTTTACTGATATTTCTCTCAATTCTTCTGATTCATCACCTTTAAATACCATTTCAGGCATGGGTAACTTCCCCTACATCATCTTCAGTAAAGGCCAAAACAAAGAATTCATTCAGTCTCTCTGCTATGGCCTTGTCCTCCCTTTGTGCCCCTTTCACTCCTCTACCATCTAATGGTCCAGCTGACACACAGGTTTTTTGCTATGAATGTACATGAGAAAGATTTTATTATGCATTATGTTTCCATAGCAAGCTTTTTTTCAAATTCTCTTTGTCTAGCCTTGCATCTAGCTTGCCAATGCTTATGATGTTTCCCGTTTTGTCATTTGACTCCTTTTTCCATCTCCTGAAAAATGCATTTTTTGTTACGACAGCCTCACTGACCTCATCTTTAAATGATGCTGGCAGTTTTTTGACCTTCCTTCCACTTTTCTTAAAGTATGGAATACATCTGGTCTGGGCTTCCAAGATAGTATTTTTAACCACCACCCATGCTTGATATAAATCTTTAACCTTTGCAGCTGCTCCTTTTAGGTGTTTTTTTAAGCTATTTTCCTCATTTTATCATAGTCCCTCTTTTGAAAGTTAAAAGGTAGCACTGTTGATTTCCTTGCTGTCCTTCCTCCATTTATTAAATCAAATGTGATCATGCTATGATCACTATTGCCAAGTGGTTCCAACATCCAAAGATGACCGTGACTAGGAAAACCACCTTAAGGTTCAAATCCTTGAGAGCTGCTTTTCAGGAGGACTCAAAAAGGAGCATTTTAGAGACTTCAATACCAGAGAGACACTGCACTGAAAACAAGCAAATGTACTGAAGGATGGATCTGCTTAACCCCTATGAAGAAGCGTAAGAGTGCACCGTAAAGGACATCCCCTGAATTTAGCCCCTGTAGCTTAGGACTGCAACCTGAATCTTGAGAGTTCAGCACCAATCTTTTGTCCAAACCAGACTGCAAGGAAGACAAAACAGTAATAATGTCTGCCTTTCTGGCCTGCAGGGCCTGAGAGAAACACCACCTCTTGAAGATCTGCCAGACTTAATAAGCCAAAGACAGAGGTCCTCCATGATCACAGCAAAGTATTCACCACTGCTCCAGAGTAGCCCTTCTTGTCCTGTCTGTCTTAAGGGCCAGAAGCTAGAAGGAAATAGGATCCACCATCACAGGGGTTCCCTTCTGTAGAAGGCCCTTCTTTTGAAAAAGCAAGAGAGTGGGTCTCACCAACAGATTTAAGAGATCTGCGTACCATCATTCTGCATGGCCAGTTTGTTACCACTAGAATCACTAGACCAAGGTGAGATAGAATTCTATGAAGACAATGGCTCACTAAGGGCCATGGGGGTGGGGGCAGAATATACAAGGGCTACTCCTGAAGCAGGACATCCAAACTCACTGTCCATGAATCCTTCTGGCAGCTGAAAATTCTCTCTACTTTGGCACTGATCACCTTAAGTTCCAGAATGGCCCAGAAGGAGCCACCCTTTTTGGGTACTACAAAGTAGCCTTTTCCAGGCTTTGCAGAGGGCACAGGTACAATAGCCTGCAACTGCAGGAGGCACTACAGAGTTTCCTCAACTGCAAACTGCTTGGAGACTCCAGAAGAGCATCCCTAAGAGACTCTGTGAACTCCAGCAAGTAACCCTGACTGAGAACCTGTAAGGCCCATTGGTCTGAAATAATATGGGTCCACTCCAAGTAAAACAAACAGCCACAGTTGCAGCCATCCCTCCCCCCATCCAGCTGTACCTCGGAAGAGACCCACCCACCGAGTCCCAAGAGCTGACCCTTTTTGGGCTTAGACCCATAAGAGGACTAGGGCATCTCTGAGGAGGTACTCTGGGGTCTTCTGAAAGCGAGCCTCATTGAGGTCTTTCACCAACTTCTCCAAATCCTCCCCAAGAACAACCTGTTCTTGAAAGGAGGCTTGCTCAGGCATAACTTGGAGCAGCATCCACAGCCCAGTTGTGGAGCCACAGCCACCCAGCCACTATCATTACTCTCCATGGAGGAAATCTTGATCAAGTCATACAGAGCAACAGCTATGTACGAAGCACTAGACTTGTGTCTTGCTACCTCAGGTCTGTCCGGCAACTGCTAGACCCAGTGTGGTAGAGCTCTGACCACCAAGCCTGCATAAAGAGCCACTTCAGTGCCCAGAGCCAAAGCTGTAAAGGCATTCTTGAGAAGAACCTTCCACCATCCTATCTTAAGACTCCTCCAGCACAGTGCTGCCTTCTACTACAACGGTCATTCACTTTGTCACTGCTGTGCTCAGGGTATCTAACCGAGGAATCCAAAAAACTGATCCAGCTCATCCTGAGGTAAAGGATACAGACCATAAGGACCTTAGAGCTCCTAAGACCCATTTCTGGTCTCCCCCACTGGGAGCCCACAAGCTGGTGCATATGCTCCAGAAGGGGAAAAACCCAGATGGATGTGATAAAACTTTCCAAAATAGAGTCAACTTGGGAGACCTCCTCAGGGATGGACTCCACAATGCCTTAAGCCACCATAGCGTTTTGAATGAATCTGGAGAGATGCCTCCTTATGAAACAGGTGGATCACAGACCAATTTTGCCTTCTAGTAGGGGAAAACTCCTCTTCCTCCACCGACTAATCTGCTGAAGATTGGCATAGAAGAGGATTCCCTATCACCCCCACAGGGATAAGGTGAGGATCCCAGATGGACTTACAAAAGAGACAGAATGGAAACACTTACCACCCCCTGCTGCCAGCAGAAGAGCCCGATGTCCCAAGTACCTCATAGGGGTAGATGAGGGCCTCAGACCCTCCCCCTCCAGGGGGCTTTCCAGCAGCTAGCAGAGGCTGAAAATGGCTCGTCATTTCAGCTGCAGCTGCTCAAAGCCAGCCCAGAAAAGAAACATGAGGACTCAGAAGGTTCAAGGGGGACTGCCGGCTTCAGCCTATGGCCTTCAACATGCTCTGCCTCCATTAAGACGATGTGGCCACCCAAGATTGCCCACTGGTGGGAACAGTGGCCAAGTGTGGAAGCTGTAGTTGAGACTGCAGATTAGCATCAGGCCTTGGGCCCTCCCCCTCCCTTGCAGGGTCCCAAAAATGCCTAAAAAAAGGTCTCCAATGCATTTCCCTAGCACGCGTGGCAAAAGGGGCCAGCTGCCAAGTCGACCTAGCAGGAGCAACGAGACACGGTGCTAAGCACCCAGCATGGCTGCACATGGTAAAAAAAAAAAAATGCAAGAAAAAAAAAAAGTGCACCACTAGTAAAACCACCAACCACAGTGGAAAGAAAACCCTGAAAAGGTATTCCCAGCACCTGTCAAGTCAGCCAGGGAAACCCCAGAAGGGCTGCCCCAGCTGGTTCCATAGGCCTGAAGCCCGGCTGCTGGAGAAGTATACACTGCTTTTTCATTTAAATTTAAAACTGTCTTAATGCAAAAGCAGAGAGCCAAAAGGAAGTCAATTGAAAAAACAAAGGAGAAAATATAGAAAAGAAAATAATCACCACAGCAAGCAGATAAGAGGACAGTAAGAAGGAAGGAGGGGGCTTGGGCACAACTTACCAACCCACTTAAAGGTGTTGTGGGGTTCCCCCTTCTGCTCTCCGGCCCAAGAGCCTGGAACCCATAGGAAATTAGCTTTGGAAACAGGGCAGCTGTTGGTTCGAGAAGACAGGGTATACCTGAGCTCCAAGTAAACATTAGGTATACTACTCTCAGGCCACAGGATCGTGGTCTCGGCCAGGGGAGACAGGCCTATCTGTACTGCTATGCCAATTCAAAGATATTTCCACATGCTGGAGGAAAATAATGGCTTCTCTCAACGCTACCCAAGTATACTGAGTGATGGCATCACAAAGTTGCTCTGGTCTGCCTCCACCTGCTGGACTGATCTGGTAGGATAAGGAAAAAGGATTTACACACTGACCGCCCTGTTTACTAGGCGAACTAAGTGGTCGCCTACGGTGGCTGACCCTGATGGGCAGCACAGTGATCACCTCTCCTCTTATAAGCAGCAGCTCAGCCCTAGGAAGGCCCAATGTGCCGTCCCCATCCAGTCTCTTATCTGGCATTGATGGGCAACACGGTGATCACCTCTTTAGCGCCGCAGGCCTTAAAGCACATGCATGTACTCATAACCGGCTGCTCCTGCCCCCTCCAGGGCAACTTCATGTCGGGGGGGGGTGAGCGGCGGGCCATGAGAAAATACACGCACTTTAAGGCCTGCCATGGTGCTAAAGAGGTGATCGCTGTACCACTCATCAATGCCAGGTGAGCGGCTGAATGTGAGGGGCAACGGCACGTTGCAAGGTATGGGCGGTACATCGGGCCTGCCTAGGGTGGCAAGAACCCCTTAGTTCACTCCTGGGTTTACACAAAAGGCCCAGCAGTGATGACTTCAAGCACATAGCCTTTAACTTGTTCAGAAACTTCAGCAGAGTTTAATGTCAATGTGGTAAAGCATACCTCTTGGGGCAATAAGTGGGATTAGCCACAAGGGATTTGCTCCTTCCTTCAAACACTCGTACATATAATTCAATTCCTGACTGACCATAGCATTATGAAGGTAGGATATGGTAACACTTAGCAGAACTACATGTACTACAATAAGGCAAGTATTCAATTTTTGATCTATAACACAAAATAATGGAGCTTGGCTACCACAGCAAATATCTACATATGCTAACTTCAGGCCATCTAAGACATGAATCTCCACTTTATTTACTTAAAGGGATATGAGCTATTTATAGTATCACTAGATGACTACTTGGTTTACAGCTCAATGCAATTATGAAATTATTAATCCAGTGCAGATAGTTAACCTACTGCTAGATGCCACTGGTCAGTAAGAGATCCTTTTAATTCAGGTTTCTCTCATATTTTATCTGGTTTTTTTAGACAAATTATTTTTAAATGAGCTGAACGCTGCTAATAATTTGAAGGGGTTTTTTTGTCTGTTTTTTTAAACTTGAGCTGTATAAGTTATCACAGAGAATTATTACTTGAGGTTTCATACTAAATACAGTGGCTTATTAAAAAATACTGAGCACATTATTCTCACCTGTTCAATAACATAGAAAGCAAATTCTAATCGTTGATTTTGTAACATGGGTATCACGTGTCGAAAGAAAATTGGAAGGTGTTCATGGCGGTTACGGAATGGAATAAGGACTGCTACCTATAAAAATAAAACAGTCATCATAAACAAATTATCATCATGTGAGAAATTATCAGACCTTCACATCACTAAAAGGCAACAGCAACAATTCAAAAACAACTTTCGCCTTGTGAAAGTCAACCTTAATTCTTCCTTTTTTCATATTATCCATAGGATATTTTCATATAAGTTACTACTAGTGATTAAAAATAAAGGTGAAGCTACTCACCTGTAAAAGGAGTTCTGAGGACAGCAGATTACATAGTCCTTATATATCAGTGACATCACTAAGCAAGCCTGTGATAGAAAACCTTGAGATAGCAAGCTCTTACAATTTAGACCTTTCCAGGGCAATGAACGACACACATGTAGTGGTTCCAGCATCTGCCATATTACATGAGGACTATCTGATCTATCTTTGCAGAATCCCTTTTACCGATAAAGCAACTTTGCTTTCTCCTAGCATAAGCATGCAATCTAGGAATTCCCATGTGTCAGGATTAAGTATAGGCTGCCTTTAATAAGACTAAATAATGGAGAAATAAAAGTAAATAATGTCAATGGGCAACAATGAATGTTTTGTTGGCAACAGGTCATTGCTTTTTAATTTTTTTTGAAAATTAATTAGGAGGAAAAAAAGGGTCCTGGGGGTATGGATCTGAATTCTAATCAGCAGTGAGTCTTCAGGTCAGACTTATCAAATCTACTGTAACATCAAGCACCCTTTTCCAAACAATAGTAGGATATGATGCAAATATGTGGAAGGAAGTTCACACTGCAATTTTGCAATATTTCTTCTATACATATCTACTTCAGGTAGGGCACCAGTGCTTACCACAACTCTGAAAGATCCTCAAAATGCCTTTCAATGGTCAGGTCTACCTGTGCATCTCTTTAGATTATGCCATCTGCTATCCAATTTAAAAGTTCGCTTGGTTACACCAATCTCAGATTTCCTGGAGTAAAGGAATCAAAGCAAACAAACCTATACACTGATGAAACAGAGGGTGACAGCAGGAGCAGGAAGCAGTGGAGCAGCAGGGAAATTAGGCCTGCCACCTGAAGATTATCAGGGTCAGCAGTAGCATGCTAAGTCAGTGTTGCTGGAACTCCGAGCCCTATCACCCGAAATCAGAAGAAAACCTGTAGTGGTGTAATCTTCAGTGCCCTGACAAGGACCCAATCCCACTGAGGGAAAAAGCAGCTCCTGCAGAAACTAAGAATCTGACGGCCCCAATCCTTGCCAGCAAAGGAGGAAGAGGATTTGCATGATGGTAGTGCAGTCTATCTGCTGATAGGGACCAAACCACTGCCAGCACAAGAGGTGGCAGCTCTTGCAGTAGGGGTGGAGCCAACTGGGCTGAAGATGGTGATAAGAAGCTTGGCGGCAGAGGAGCGAGACCATGCAAAAAGAAGGGAACCAGAGGGAAGGCGGGCAGGGGGCTTGAGAATCAGCAGGAGAGTACAAGGGGTGTGTGTGTGTGTGAGTGAAGAAGTGTCTAGAAAGGGACAGGAGGAGAGAACACCCAAATATTTAAGACATCATTCCCCTAAACAACCCCCATACCTCCCAACAAACACGTACACATCATAGATAGCACTCAGACACACCATATACTACCAGTCACCACATACAACCCTCATACATCCTCCTTGCACCATACAAGCATACCACTCTAGTGAGACATACTTTACCAGGTAGTCCCCTCTAATAAGGCTATGCTATGCTCTATACATCTTCGGACCTGGCTCAACAAATCTAGGTGCCAGGCATTGTAGCACCTGAAAATAGTACCCCAGCACCTGGGATTTCATGCCCCATAACATTTGTTTCTTGGTGCTTATTCAAGAAACAGCAGCTTTCCTGACTCCCCACTACAATTTGGCTCTGTAAGCTTGAGCCATGAGATACAAGCAGCTCAATTCGGTTGTGCGGTTTCAAGTCTAATGCAACTTGAATCTACGAGATCTACCGTAACTGTACCATGTGGCTCAAGTTTACAAAGCCAAATCACGGTGGGGAGGCAGGGCGGGCCCAAGGGTTTCTGCTGCTTTATGCAGAAATCCCAACCTCGCTGCTACTGCTCCCCCCCCCCCCTCCAAACTGCCACCAATTCTGTCTCGGGAGGGGGAAGACAGGCAGCAGCAGCCTTTCAAAAAGGGGCGACAGGCCATGTCCTTCAGCACACATGACCTGCCGCTTCTGATCCCCTTCCAACAAAACTTACTGTCAGAGGGGGTCAGAAGCAATATGCCATGTATGCTAAGGACATGGCCTGCCACAAGAAAGCTGCCGCTTCGCAATACTGTCACTGCCCACCTCCTCCTCCAAATGGAAACAGCAGCAGCTGGGGAGTGAGGGCGGTGTGGCCAGTCATGTGTGCCACTGCCCACCTGGGCCGGCCGCCCTAGGTGGCTGTCTAACTCACCTAGTGGATGGGCCAGCCCTGTCAGGAGGATAGGAAAGCCACAAAAATGGTAGCAATGCCACTTTACAGGATATTGGTAAGGTCTCACTTAAGAGTACTCTGTTCAGTATTGGAGTCTGTATCTCGCTAAGGATATACGTACAGTGCCTTGTGAAAGTATTCCTCCCCTTGGTTTTTGCCTTGTTTTGTCACATTATGTACAACCTGGAATGAAAATGGAGGTTCATTTGGATGTTAGATAATGGACCTAACAATATAGTCCAAATTGGTGAAGTGAAATGACAATAAAATACCTTGTATATATAAAAAAACAAGTAAAAACTGAAGTTGTGAGTGCATATGTATTCATCCCTTTTGCTATGAAACCCCTAAATAAGATGTGGTCCAACCAATTAACTTCAAAAGTCACAATTAGTTGATTAGGGTCCACCTGTGTGCAATCAGTGTCACATGATGCCTGTATAAATATACCTGTTCTGAAAGGCCCCTGACACTGCACCACCACTAAGCAAGCAACATGAAGACCAAAGAGCACTCCAAATAGGTCATAGGCAAAGTTTTGGAGAAGTATAAATCAGGATCGGGTTATAAAAAAAATGGAAATTACACTTACCTGGTAATTGATGTTCCTTGAGGGAGTACAGTTCAGTCCTCCACCACTGGGGTAGTGCACCTCCTCCTGCAGCATGGAGACTGGACAAGTCAAACTTGTGACATCACCGGGTATATCTTGCTGGTCTTCTCCCATGATCCCCCAGTGACCTACTGTCAAAGCAGACTCAAAGGAGCAAACAAACAACCAGTTAAAGTACTAAATACAAAGCTATGCTCAAACTTCAACTTTAAAACCACAGGGCCCCAAAAAGAAAGGCCGAAAACACCCTCCTACGTGCCCCTGTCCCCCTGCGCACCAAACAGCGGAAGACAGAGAGCTAGAAGGAAGGAGAACTAATGGAGTATAGGCAGAAAAGGTTGCTCTCGCGATTGCCTGCCAATCAGAGCCCGTTGCCGACTCTAGGATCCAAAAGCACACTCGGAACTGACGCCTCGCGTCTGAAACATCCATCCCCGGGCGGGAATGAGGACTGAACTGTACTCCCTCAAGGAACATCAATTACCAGGTAAGTGTAATTTCCATTTCCTTATCGGTCCTACAGTTCAGTCCTCCACCACTGGGATGTACCAGAGCAGTAATCATTGGGAGGGACCTACCTAATCGGCTCGGCCCCTAAATGAACAGAGCAGGCACCGACCCCAGCCCGCTCCTCATGTCAACAGGCGGTAAGCCAACCAGGAAGACATGACCGAGAGCCTACTTGGACCCTCTTCACTGGTGAAAACAGCACAGAACTCTGCCCCAAGCAGCGCTAGTGCTTAAGACAAACCCGCCATCGCAAACACACTGAACGTCCTAGAAACAGACCTACTGATAAGGCTACCGGAGCTCCGCCTGAAAAATCCGCTTGAGCTCCCCCTTGGCTCACGACCCCACCAGGGTGTCAAGTGTTAGCAACCGCTGCTCTCCCGCAGAACCCGCCTCCACGGAGGGACAGGCAGCGAAGAGACCTCCCAGAAAGCAACGGAACCTTCACCTAAGGTCCAAGGAACGCAGGTCACAAGCAAAGTGTTCGTGCGGAAGTCTCAAACCAACAACTAGACAGGCACAGCCGGATTCCACGAGGGAGAACTGAACCGAGGTCCATCCAGACAGAGGTGGGAAGCAAAATGAGGGAAATGGAAAAACCACCGGCGTCAAACACCCTATTTGTCACACCTCTTAAGGGCTTTATTCTTTGCAACACGAAGTAGCTCTACAGCTATGTCCTGGACCAGTTGGAGTCTTTTTAATTGAGAATGTGGAATGCAGCTAAGCAATGAGTTGCAATAAACCAAGGGTGATCCACCAAGGGCATATAGGAGGGTGTCAAGCGCCCCAGAGTCCAGCGTTGTTTCAGAAGAAGTGGAGTCTTACATGGTGTGACAAAAAAGAAAGGAGACTCTGGTAGCCACGCCCACGACGCAATGCCAGTAGGCTAACCGCTTACGTCACCTAGATATGCCCTCCTGAATTGGAGGAACCATGCAGAAGTAGCAATCGCCGACGTGATCCATGGGCCCTCTCCAGATCATTGGAACCGCAAAAGACTTTGATGGTCTTTTCCCATCCATCCATAGCCTGAGATCTGCTACACATGTATTGCAGCATATGTGTGGCGCCTAGCTTTTATCCTGATCTCCTATTCTGCAGCCAAAATATAAATTGTAGGCTTTCTGAACCGCCACAGTCATATGCCATTTTTGTGATGTAAAAGTCACATCACCACAAATATAGCAGAAATTATCTGCATGATTAACACCAGTACGAGGAATCGCCAAATATGCTGTGAGTGACATATCGGTATAAAATAAATATGTCCTAATTTTTTTTTTTTTTTTTTGTCAAGCGAGGCAAATTTAAGTAGTGACTGCATCAACTGGTTTTGGACAGTTATTTCTATTGGTTGCAAGTAAAGATTATGCAAGCTCACACAAATGTTGCATAATACACTGTTAATGGTCCCCACTGACCAATGAAGAGCACATATCTCATCAACCAGACTCAGTCGGCCATTTTCATTATGATATCTGAAAGTCATAGAATGGACCGGGCCACGGCCCCTGTTGTACCAATGTGTTGACGCTATCCAGTAGCCTCATATGTCCTCTGCTAAACATCGACCCGTCGCCGCAGACTGACAGGTCGCCATGAGGTCCAATATGGGCTGACCGCATCTGAACACACGCGGCGCGCACACCGCCTGATGCAATCTCACTCCTCCGGCAAACACTCGGACCCCGCTAAGGACATTCGCCACCACAGTGTCCCCACCAAAATGCAAGCCGCCAAGGCTTCAACCGCTCACGCTGTCCCTTCGTTCGGGCCATCCTGTCCACCTGACCGACTCCACCCTGCCGATCGAAATAGGCCACCATCCCGGAGATCTCAGACAGCACCTACACCGCTCAATCCGCTACCGTGGCCGCGAACGCCTGCCACGGCTGATGTACCGCTTACCGTTCCAGTCAGACGATGGAACACTGGGCGTGCTGCGTACGCTAAAACGCCTTGTACATAAAGGATCCCCAAAATGTAGCTGAGTCCAACAACGCTCCGGCCAAACTCCCGGAGGAAAGGGACAGAACCTTACAAAAAGAAGTTGGGACAATTAGGAAGGCTTTCCTGTTTGATTATTCTTTTTTTCTTTTTCTTTTTTACAACTCCATAAGGGTCACAAGGCACACAACCGAACAGGACTTTGTCCAGGGAACGCAAGGCCCCTCCTCCTGGCTGACTCCACATCCACAGTCTAAACCGGCAGTCACCTTGGCTGATGCCGAGCAGCGCGGAAGCCATCTTGTAAGCCCAGCATATAAAGTATGCCTACTAGTACAGTATTCCACAATGGAGGGACATGTAACGGACGGCTTGGAATATGAACCTACAGATATCCCGCGCTTGCTCCAAGACAAGCACTGTGCAGCCTACTGGTCTTCTCGGAGCACCGCCACGACCCAAAGACCTAAACCGGCCAGCAAAAGACGACGTACGCTGGGCCCGAAGGAACCTGGTCGAACGGATCCCAGCACCCCCTGTATCGTTAGGATAGGAGCCTCCCCCCAAGGACTCTTCCCCGGCCGGAACGGGCTGAGCATAACTCTAGGCCCTGCGGCGAGCCCCCACGAAGAAGTGGGACGCAACGATGCCTTGAGGAAAGGGAAGGCCCAATGGGTGAAGCAAGTTGCCAGCCGACCAAGGGAGTAAACCCCACACGCGCACCGCAACGGAAGGTCGGAAGAACTGAGGATTCTGGTCCCACAGGTGCGCCTGCTAGCCTTGAACAACATACACCTCCGCAGGTACAAAAAACTTAAATTGTGAGCACCTTCAGGGGTAAGGGGAATAGACTACAGCCTCCGACTGTTGACCACCTTTGTCTTGCACAACAGACAGCAGCACCCAACCAAACAAATGATTGGGGATATATGACCTCAGAACCCCAAGGCAGAGGTAAAACAGTAGAACGTGCAGTGGATGTGAATTTCCAGATCTGCCAGCCCCCTGCCCACATTGAGAAGAGGCAGAGAAGAACTGGACCAGCGGATCTGGAGGGGTGCCTCCTGGACAGCCGGGCCACCGAAGGGAAAGCTGATGACGGAGGCCCAAACTCCTCAGGATGGTCCCGTCGTGCAATGGCAACCCCATGCAACACCATGACAACCCCGCTCACGATATCCCAAGCGATCTCTGTCATTGTTGCAACAATCACCTGAGCATGAGAACACAGACGGAACACGGACATGCAGACGCACTCAAGGGGAGTGCACCTAAGAAGTATGCTGAAGCCAATGAGCCTATCCAACATCCAGCACCACATGTCCAGGTGTCCCACTCCTGTCACCCAAAACACAGGACGCTTGAACCTAGGTGACCGTCAGAGCAAAGACAGGGAGGCCTGACTGCCGCTATCAACCCTTCCAGGACCCTGGAACACTAAGCCCCGGACTGTGCCATCCAGCAACACTTCTCATGATCCCCAGCAGGGGCCTTTCCCCAGATGGCCCAGATGGGCAGTGTTCCAGCCAAGTGGGCAAGCTGCGCTCTGATAACATAGTGCAGAAAACCAAATCAAAGTGTCTCAACCTAGCTAATTTTTGTCTAATAGTGAGCATTCATAATATCAGCCAGGCTCAATCATAACATTATTATTAATGATCTCTAAAGATTGCAGTGTTACTAATGTAACACTAATTGGTTTTTGTTTTTTAGGGGGCTTTTTTTTGTTTTGTTTTTAAAGAGCTTCAAAGGTGATCTTGGAAACTACAGACCAACGAATCTGATTTCAGTGCCAGTTAAATGATAGAACTTGTTCTGAAAAGCAGTACCCAGCTGTCTTTTCAAAGGGTTAATAAACATGTGAGTAAGCCAAATGATATGTATCTGGATGTTTTAGAAGGTACTTGACAAAGCCCCTTATGAAAGTCTCCTGAGGAAGGAGATGATGTGCTATTATAGAATGGGAAATGGTTCAAAAACAGGAAACACAAAAGGACTAAATGGTCAGTTTCTCACAGGAGACCCGTAACTAGTGGAATGCCTCGGGATCTGCACTGGAACTGACATCTGGTAACATCTACTGCACTGAAATGATCTGGAAAAGAGATCAGCAAGCATGGCGATCAAATTTGCAGATGGCATAACGACTTTTAGAGGCTGTCTTCACAATTTCCAAGCGTATAAACATGGAAATAGCATCCATATGTAAATGACAATTTCAGAAAGGGCTCAATTTGTAGGTGGTTGTGCCGCCGATGAACCTGAATGGCCAAATCCTAGCACGGAAACCTGCTGCTGACAGACATTGCTAACTGCCAGAATGCAGACAAAGGTAAAGGCACCCCCCAAGAAATAAACCCCAAACCAATCACATTGCATTCAAAGAACTATAAAATATCATGAAATTAAAAGGAAATTAAAATTAAAAGTAACAGCAAAAAGAAGTCCTTATCTGGGTGTAGCCGCATGGAACAGCGTCGTCTGCCCAAACGCGGGGCTGCTCTGCTCTCCGCCACGAGGCCTCAGCCCTGCCGAGAAAATGGCGCCAATCCGAAGCAGGCCCGTTTGGCGTCAAACACCACAGAGGCGGCAAGAGCTCAGAGCCCCTCCATGCGGACTCGAGAGACTCCCTTGCGGCGTCGGGATGCAGCAGTTACCCCGCTGTAGCTGCGGGGTGAAGAGCTGTCCAGACACGTTGCTGCCTCCAGAAGTAGCAGACGCTGCGAGCCCCGGCCCGCCGGCTAAAGAACCTCGAACGGTCTGAGGCTCTCGCCGCGACGGGAATCTGCCGTATGGACACTGCCAAAATGCAGGTGTTCCACAGAGCTCTCCCCCGTACAGTCCTGGGGGAGAGATCATCACCGGGCACAGAGGGACCGAAGGATCCCAAGCAGAGAGGCTAGCTGGCAGCGTGAACTTTTAAAAGGGACAGAACCCCCCTTTACACTAAGGCAGACTAGGTGAAAAGAAATAAAGTAAAAGTAAATGAAATTAAATGAAAATGAATACAATTTACAGGATTACACCTAAAGAAGGGCAAAAGAAATTCAAGGTAAATCAAAACCTGACTAACTGCTCCTAAACTGCTTCTCAAGTGAGCCCAGCACCTAGGCTCACTACGTCCTCATGCTGCATGGAGACTGGACACACTGGGGGATCATGGGAGAAGACCAGCAAGATATACCCGGTGATGTCACAAGTTTGACTTGTCCAGTCTCCATGCTGCAGGAGGAGGTGCACTACCCCAGTGGTGGAGGACTGAACTGTAGGACCGATAAGGAATCCCAAATTCTGAATATCCCTCGCAGCACCATTAAATCCATTATAACAAAATGGAAAGAATATGGCATCACTACAAACCTAACAAGAGAAGGCCGCCCACCAAAACTCATAGACCAGGCAAGGAGGGCATTAATCAGAGATGCTACAAAGACACCAAGGATAACACTGAAGGAGCTGTGAAGATCCACAGCAGAGATGGGAATATCTGTCCATAATACCACTTTAAGCCATACACTCCAGAGACTGGGGCTTTATGGAAGAGTGGCCAGAAAAAAGCCATTGCTAAGAAAACACATTTGGAGTTTGCACAACAGCATATGGTGGACCCCCAAAACACATAGAAGGTGGTTCTCTAGTCAGATGAGATGAAACCTTAACCTTTTTGGCCATCATGGGAAACACCATGTGTGGTGCAAACCCAACACTTCCCATCACCCCAAGAACACCATTCCCACAGTGAAAAAGGGGATGCTGTGGGGATGTTTTTCATCGGCAGGGACAGAAAAACTGGTCAGGATTGAGGGAACGATGGATGGCACTAAATACAGGACAATTTTTGAGGAACACCTGTTTCAGTCTGCCAGAGATTTGAGGCTGGGACGAAGGTTCACCTTCCAGCAGGACAATGACCCTAAACATACTGCTAAAGCTGGTTTAAAGGGAAACATTTAAATGTCTTGGAATGGCCTAGTCAAAGCCCAGACCTCAATCCAATTGAGAACCTGTGGCATGACTTGAAAATTGCTGTACACCAACGCAACCCATCTACTTGAAGGAGTTGGAGCAATTTGCCTTGAGGAATGGGTGAAAATCCCAGTGGCTAGATGTGCTAAGCTAACAGAGACATATCCCCAAGAGACTTGCAGCTGTAATTGCAGCAAAAGGTGGCTCTACAGCATATTGACTTTGGGGGGTGAATACATATGCACACTCTACTTTCAGTTTTTGTTGTGTCTTAATTATTGTTTCTGTCACAATAAAGGATATTTTGCACCGTCAAAGTCATAGGCATGTTGTGTATATCACATGGAGCTAATCCTCAAAACTCCAATTCCAGGTTGTAATGCGACAAAATAGGACAAACACAAAGGAGATGAATACTTTTTCAAGGCACTGTTAAGAGGCTAGATTCTGTACAGAGAAGAGTGACCAAAATGGCAAGAAATCTCGATCAGAAGAGAGACTAGAAGCCCTCAGCATGCATATCCCAGAGCAGGAATGTTGAACGCCAGTCTTTGAAAGTTCCAAACCAGCCAGGTTTTCAGGATATCCCTTATGAATATACATGACATATATTTGCATGCACTGCCCCATTGCATGTAAATATATTTTATAAATATTCATTAGGGACAACTCAAAAACCAGGCTGATTCGTTGTGCATCCAAGATTAGAGTTTGACATGCCTACATTATAGGAGAGGCGTTAAAGAGAAGTACAATGCAAACCTTTAAATACTTGAAAAGTATTACAGAATAAGCAAGCCTTTTTCAAATGGGAGGAAGCTCTAGAACCAGAGAGCATATGAGGCAACTCGGAGGTAGATTCAAAAACATCAGGTAGTATTTCTTTATGGAAAGAGTGGTGGATAACTGGAATGCCCTCCTGAAGGAGACAGTGGAAACAAAACCAGTGCTGGAATTCAAAATAGAGTGGGATAACACGGATCCCTAAAGGGCAGGAGGATGGTAGCCAATTCAAACAGATGTAAAATGACTGTTTTGATTCTCCTAAAACCATGGGGAAAGTAACACGACACATGGCTGAAGCAATATGCTTAAGTGCTTGTATGCTAAGGGTGTGCTCCCATGCACTGCTTAGGTGAACAAGGGACAAAACCTGAAACTTAAGTGGCCAAGGGCCATGTCACCACTTGCGCACATGGTGGGGGTGGGTCTTTTGTGCCCAGTGAAAAGTTTGAGCAGGGGAAGGTTGGATAGATCACAGCTCAGACAGCTGGTGGGGCCTCCTCATCCATAAAGTTATTGCTGGGCAAGCTGGATGGTCTTTATCTGCCATCATCTACTATGTTACTATGTAAGGTGAGGGGAATAGGTGGCAGGCTCCCAACCCCATTAGTTGCCTGGGAGTGGGAGCATACCAGAGACTGAGTGACCCATTATCATGTTTAAAAGATGTTTGGGTCACTGCCTGTGATGACCTCAGCTCCACTTGGGGTGCAGAACTGCGAGTAGAATGTCAGTAAAGCAATGCTCTCAGATGCCTCCAAGGCATTTAAGATGGATACCAGCCAGGCAATCACTACAGTCAAAGTTTTTTTGATACCTCAAAAACTGATCTCCCACAAGTAGACAGCAAGTCTCAAGGACTGGCTCAATGTCCAGATGTACTAGTGCCAATGAAGTCAAAGCAGCTGCTTCATGCTATGCAGAGACAACCACCATCCTATCCTCGAAGCTCTTCAAGGATCACTATTTGAGGGCTGCCATCAACAAAAAGATTGGAGCTGTAAGAAGGTTGGTCAATGCCTCCTGAATCTGGCAGAGAATATCAGAAGATTGGTGAAGGCCCCTTAGATTGTCAGGGTCCCTGAAGTACAAAGACAGACATCTTCATGTCATACCAGTTGGAGGCAAACTATTACTCCAATGCCTCCATGCTCATGACGGAACCAGAACTCTACTCGTTCCCAACTCCTTTACAAAATTCAATAAAACTACAACTAATAGAGCATTCAGTTTCTCAGCCCCTTCATTATGGAATGCACTGCCAGACAGAGCTACCACTGACCAAACAACCTTTAAAAAAGACCTCAAAACATCTTTTTACAGAGTACTTTGGTACCTCAGAACCAAGTGAAGAACTATTCCCCACTTAGACCCAAACATATCCCCTCCCATCACAATACACATTCCCCCTAACACTAACACCTTCATCTCATTTGATAAAAACATTCAACATTTCACATAATCTATAGCAGGCAGAAAAATCCTCATAGATTATTACCATTACAAACTCACCATACACCCTAGTTAATACCATATTTCACATGAATATATAAATGTATCTGACTGAATGCATATACAGGGTGAGCCAGTCAAACCTGCATTTTTGAAATGACTGTAAAAAATAAACGGATGGATATTTCAAAATTTTATTGTTACTATCTTAATGTACATTAAAAAGCATTTAAGAAACAATATTCACTGTTTAAAAATAACGCCAGTAAGATGGTGTCCTTCCCGATTGAGACATTCTTGTAGGCGATTTCTGAAACTGCCCATCACATCACGGAGCATACGCTGAGGAATTCTCTCGATTTCCAACCGGATTCTCCTCTTGAGTTCCCCAAGCGTTGGAGGTCGTTGTTCAAAGACTTTACTCTTCAGGTACCCCCACAAGAAAAAAAAATCGCACACTGTGAGGTCGGGCGATCGGGGAGGCCAAGAAATTGCTCCATTTCGGGATATCACCCGATTTGGAAAAACATGTTGAGAACATTCATGCTCACACGGGCTGTATGACTTGTGGCACTGTCTTGCTGGAATAAGGTTTCATTGTTCATTCCATGTTGACGAAGCTGAGGAATGAAGAACGAATGCAACATTTCCGAATAGCGTTGTGCATTCACAGTAACTGCTTGCTCCCTGTCATTTTCAAAAACATACGGGCCTATGATTCCCAATGAGGACATTGCGCACCAAACTGTTACCTTGCTTGAATGGAGTGGTTTTTGATGGAGTTGTTGAGGGTTTTCATCACTCCAATATCGGAAATTTTGTTTATTCACAAAACCGGAGAGATGGAAATGTGCCTCATCGCTCATCCACAGGTTGTGAACAAGGTCCTCGTTTTCATCAAACATGTCCAACAACGTTTGACAAAAACGCCGTCGAGCTGCAAAATCGTTTTCATTCATAGCCTGAACCACCTGAATTTTGTACGGGTGATGGTGTAAATCTAACCTCAAGATTCTTCGGACGCTCGTGTTTGCCATGCCAAGCGCAGCACTCTGTCGACGCGCCGATCTCCGAGGGCTTCTTTCCACAGCAACTCTCACGCGGTCAATATTCGCGGGAGTTTGCACTGATCTTGCACTGCCACCCCTTCTGCTTCTCGTTTCACCAATTGCTTCTCCCGCCCTTTTCAAAAATGCAGGTTTGACTGGCTCACCCTTTACAATGCAATATGTACACTCAAGAATGATGAAAGCGTAGGTACTCACCTGTAACAGGTGATCTCCGGGAACAGCAGGAATTTAGTCCTCACATATGGGTATGGTCGGTACAGACGAAGCCTGCGCGGGAACGCTCCCCAGCATCCAATAGGAACGCTTTTGGGAGCATCTCTCAGCACATGCGCGCTGCCTTCCCGCCTTTCCAACTGTCCCTCTTCAGTTAAGTTTGTAGCTGAGTGAAAGGACAGAGGGAGAGAGGAAAGAGACAAAGAGAGAGAGAGAGAACTCCTAGGGGAGGTGGGTGGGTTCTGAGGACTAAATTCCTGCTGTTCCCGGAGATAGCACAGTTACTTACCTGTAAAGCACAGTTACTTACCTATAACAGGCGATCTCTGGGAACAGCAGGAATAAGTCTTCACATATGGGTACGTCGGTACTGTGATAAGGAAGCTTATCATAGCTCAGGTAGGAGCTATAGAAAAGATGATGTGACTCTGAACAAGCAACCTGTCAGTTCTGGTAGAAGCAAGAAAACAGAGTTTTCACATAAAAGACTACCAGTCCCAGAATGCACCAGGTTTCCAGCAGCCATGAGAGGGGCTGAAGTGAGAGAATGTGTGTGCAATCAAGAGAGCTATGAGGTAATCCCTAAGCACTCATCTCAAAGGGCAGGGCCTGATTCAACACAGCTGCGCTGTGTTAGGGAGCAGCACACATTAGAACAGGATAAGAATAGAGCTTATTCTTCAGATAACAGCTTCAGGGAGAGCTTCAGCAAGGGCTACAAGCTCCAGCCCAGTTTCAGGAAGAGATACAGAGACAGAGACGGCAACGGCAATAAGCTCAAGCACCAGTATCACCTGGAGAAACAGAAGCCAAGCCAAGCAGATAGAGAGAGAAGGAAACTCTCTGGAAGGAAGAGAAGAAAGGCCATTGGAAGGTCTGGGAGATTCCAAGGCAGTACTCATACTGGGAGGTATTCCAAAAGCCAGCAGAGTCCATTGGACTGGATTCAGCCAGAGGAATGGAGTGGCAGAGATAGGAATCACCAGTGGCTACCTGGAAGAGAGAAGACTGCATGTGGAAGGGACTTTCAGACCAAGGCCAGAAGGTATGTGAGAGGAGATCCAGTGTCCAGGGATCAAGATTGGAAGGCTGGACATCAGAATTGGATTACATATTGGCCAGGCTTTACAGAGAGGAATTATGATGGCAGGAGAGGCTCAGATATGAACACTGATCCAGACCCTATCTATAATAGAGAATGGCAGCAAGGGAATAAGCATTCTCATGATAGTGCCTTAATGAAAGACTCATCTGTGCCAATGTATGATATTGACCCTATGATTGTTGATGAAGAGGGAGATACAGCAAATGAAACTATTTATATGGACTGTTCTCTATCTAAATGCTATTGCTAGTTTTCCGTGAGCAAACACATCAGCCATCACAAAGAAACCTAACTTTGTTCTTTATTTCCACTGCAAACAGCTCTTAAAGCAGGATTTGGGCTCACACAGTAGCAGCCAGCCAGCTAAAGGCTTTCAGCTGGTCCATTGATAGTAATTAGGGCTGCACCTGATTGTGTGTGTGAGCAAGGGAGAATCACTGCTGAGATCGGCGTGGAAAAATAAGCAGAAGTTAACCTAACCAGCAAAGTTTATTCTTTACTTTGTGCCTTTGTATTTGGTAATTATTTGCTAAGAAAACATTAGCTAATTGCCTGACAAGCTGAAGGTTGTTTTCTGGTTTACTTTGTGACTTTTTGTTATCCATTTTAAACACTGCAAGCAAGTAACCTCATTTATAGTGCTATCAAGCATACATGTGCTGGGTGAATTAAACCCCATCAATAAAAAGTATTTTATTGATCTTACCACTTGGTTTCACAACTCAAATTATTGTCATCAGCTGTGTTTGGGAGTGAATAAACTACAATACCCACAATACCTTGCAAGAATCATATGAATATATGCATCGTCAAGATTGTGTAAGTTCTCACCCTAGGCAGCCGTCTGACAGTACCGACGGAGCCTGCGCGGGAACGCTTCCCAGCGTCCAATCAGAAAGCTTTTGGAAGCATCCCACCACGCCTGCGTGCTGCCTTCCCGCCTTTCCCAACTGCCTCTCCTCAGTTAAGTTTTAAAGCTGAGACAAAGAGGGAGAGAGAGGAAAGGAAAGATAGAGAGATACAACTCCTAGGGGAGGTGGGAGGGTTGTGAAGACTTATTCCTGCTGTTCCCAGAGATCACCTGTTACAGGTAAGTAACTGTGCTATCTCCAGGAACAAGCAGGAATGAGTCTTCACATATGGGGACTCCCAAGCTAAAATGCCTGGAGTCCCAGCATGTTATGGATTGGAACATGCTATGCCTCATATGGCCAGGCATCCCAGGATGGTGGGAAGGAGTTGAAACAGAAACGTGCTGTAAAAGACAGCTAACCTAACATAGGACTGCAGATAAGAAGTCCCTGTGTGGATGACAATTATCATCAAATATATTGAAAATGAAATGTTGCAATATGGACCTCCCCTAACAGGATTGTACAAAAGTATGGAGGTTCATGGTATCTACTGGGGATCCAGTAGAGGAACCTCAAGGAGGACTTCACTGCAAAAGTAGAGGTAATAAACCTGTAGGAAAACATAATGGAGGTCAGGAATTCTGTAAGGTAAGAGGTAACCCCAGGGGTAAACTGGGGAAGTACCAAAACTGTAAGCCGTCAGCGGAAGGCTTTATGAAAAAAGCCCAAACTCTTTTGGCTACAGAGTGACTCACTGATAGGAGCAAAAGAGGAAAAGGCTGACTGATTTGGACAAACAGGCCTAATCCTTGTGGGAAGAAGGGGTATGGAAAACCCTTATATCCCAAAAGAAAGGACAGATGTCCGAGGCGTTAGCCTCAGAATGACTGAAGATCTGCAATGTCTTTCCTAACTGATGTCAGGTAGGAAAGATACTGGAACATGGAGAGCTTCATGGGTACCTAACCTTTAAGGTTATGGTAGAAAAGTAGTTAACTACCACTGGAGTAGTTGTGTGTGTAGCACCCAAAACATGCTGGAACAGCATGGTATGGGTAGAGCCCAACTGTCAGAATCATATAGAGACATATATATATATATCTATATGAGCATAGACAGTGAGATAGATAAGTATGTAATACATATCTAACTATAATAAATATCTCGATAGATGTATATTTATTTATTTAGCTGTATTTATATTCTGCTTTTCACCGGGTCAAAGCGGTCAATTGGGGGATACATTTAACATGAGGGGATATGAGACACACACGCTAATACTTACAGGGAGCATGGGCAATGGAAGGTTAAGTGGCTTGCCCAAGACCACAAGGAGTGCCTGTAGGACTAGAAATCCCAGTCCCTCCGGCCTGATATTGTTGTCCCCAGGTGAGACTTGAACCCCCGGCCCTCTGGCCTGAAGTACCTTGTCCTAACCACTAGACCACTCCTCCCTACGTATATATGTACATATAGATATATAGATAGACATATAAGAATATATATCTATAGTGAGATATCGAAGGGCAAAAACATATACACACACAAATGATACAAGTGTCTGCAATTAGGCAGACAGAGATGTGCTTATAGAAGTATATTCATATAGGAGATGTGAAGAGGAGAGATTCATCTAACAAGAAGGTGGAACCTACTTGAGAAGATATATAGAGAATCTATTTCCCCTGGCTGTGATGGAAGAAAGTCAGGGGAAAAATCCCCCTGACAAAGAGCAGACTAGATTGCTGAAAGAATGCTAGTCAGTGAAAAAAACCAGGGTGGTTACGTGAAAAGCAGAGGATATCATCAGTCTGCAGGCAGCAAGTCCCGAGTCCTCCAGAACTCTGGCATGGTAAATGGACAGAAGGCGCATAGGAATGAGATACCATGTTGACCTACTTGAGGGGCAAAAAGGGTATCATGCGTTCTTTAGCTAAATATGCGCTGTCCATGAAGGATTAGGATACCATGAGGACGAGCTGCAAGGAAAAAAAGAGAGCATATTCCCAGTGGGAATCCAGAGGACCAAACGAGGGAATTGAACAACTCTTTAAGCTTTCACGTAAGAGAAGGCCCATGTCCTTTGCTTTAGAAAGGAGATAGTAGGGTAGGAAGAACCCTTCCAGTCATGAGGGGCATGACTGAGGGAGCCTTTTCCAACCATCTAGGACAGCTGTTTGAGGAAATCCTAATGCTCTCTAGCAAGGGCCCATAGTGGAAAGCTTCTCTGTAGATTGCACAGAGCATAATGCAGGAGAATTAGGAGATAGAACTGGCTGCTGGAAAAGCCAGTAGCTAGGCCGACTATGCTGCCAAACCCAAGGGAATTGGAGATGGCAATAATAGAAAACAATCAGAGAAGCCTGTAGTGATAAGATTTGCCAAGAAAGATGAATCCACCGTCTTGGAGTCACTACTGAGGCCAGAAAGAATATAGTGGAGGACAACTCTGGATACTTGTGGGGGAGAACCAGTGGTCCAATCACTAGACTCCTGCATGGGCAGCTGCTAGTAAGACATCAGAAAGAATCTTTCTGTTAAAAAACAGAAAACAGACAGGAGTAAGAAAACTCTGGACCTACCTGAAAGCTGCCCCAAAGCAAAAAAGAAGAAGGAGTTAACTCAGAGAGGAAAACTCCACACTGGAATAGTGAGAAAACTAAAAGGGCTGAAGAGAAGCCCTCCAGTGTAATAGTACCACTCTTACAGGGGAAATGCTCGATAAGAGGGTAGAGAAGATGGAGCTGAATGGAGACTTCCAATATGGTAAGTCTGTAGAAGGAAAAAATTCATGCTGGTACAGAAAAACCCTAATTTGATAGTTGTTAAACCTCTTTCCCTAGCAGGAAGAAGAGGAGAAGCTGTGACCTATAGGCATGAACATCCTAAAAGCTCGTATAACGGGGAAAAATGGATGTCTTGTGAAAAGAGATCCATGCCTAGAGTTTAGAATGAAGCAGTGAAAAGCTTCTACTGACAAGAAGCCAACTGCAGGTTCTAAACCCCAAGAGACACAAAAATATGTGATTAATCAGAAACCCTGCATATGCTGGGTTTGGTGAGCCTGGTAAGAGTTTGGATTCTTCAGACCAGGGCGATGTTTCCCTTGTTTGGGAACATCTGTGTGATGGGCAGAAGATGAATAAAACCTTCTCCCCCAGGGGAAAAAAGTTTGGTAGGACATTTCCTACCTACTGGGAAAGAAGAGGGTATAGAACAGCCCTTAGAAACAGGTAAGCCAGTGAACCACTGAGTAACCTGACGTAAAGACTCCTTAGTGAAGAGATTTTCTCCAGTGCAAGGAGTATTACCCAGTCTTTGTTGTGCCCATTTGTCTAAGTCTGAAGCTTGGAGCCAGGCTCTACGTCGTGCCCCTATAGATATAGCAGAAGCCCTGCTAACAGACTCAAATGAGTCTAGGGAAAAACGAGTAAGAAACCAAGAGATATTTTGAATATGACTAAGCAGTGAGGAATATTCTGCAGTCTTGGGTTCTGAAAGAAAGGGAGTCAAAAGATGCAATTTCTTTGTGACCTCCTCAAGAGATAGACTCATAAAAAATATATGAGAGAATTCTTGCTGAAAGCATGGATGTCTGGAAGGTTTGACGTCCAAAGGCATCTAGTGTCTTAGACTCACGACCTGGCAGATAAGAGTGCTTTTTCTTACTCTTCACCCGCCTCATTGCTGATTCCACTACAATGGAATGAGGAGGAAGTTGAGTCTTTTGAAACCCTGGAGAGGGGGGCACCTGATATAGGAGATCAGTTGCTCTGGAAGGTGGGGGTACCCTTAAAGGTGCTTCCCACATTCGTAGAAGATCCTGCAAGGAATGATGCAAAGGAAGCATTATGTTTTCCTTTGCTTCGGTAGAAACAGAGCCTTGTGCAGGATCATGTCCAGGGATAGAGATGGCAAGTGATCTTGCCATATCCCAGAGGAAACTCTGAAAAGAAGGATCTCCAAAGAGAATCTCCCTTGGACAGGTTAGATCTGAGGAACTAGCCTGGGCACCGAAGGATGTATCTGCACGGTGCAATATGGGATCCTTAACGGATGGACGCTGGTACTGGAAGTCAGGACCAGCGACAGTCAGTAGCACATCGTCCATGCCAGGTATCGTCTCCAAACTTGGTATAGAAGGGCGCGATCCTGTTAAAAGAAGCATGGAAGGAGCTGGCCACGATGCTACAGTGGAGACCGGTACCGGTACCGATATCAGAACCGAACCAGACACAGACATCGGAACAGCCACCGGTGACAGCTCAATTGGTACCGAGGTAACCGAAAACATTCGGCCGTCACCCTCAGCACCGAGCATCCGTATCGACAGGTCAAGGTATCAAGGCGTGTCGGAACCACGTCTTCCAGACTAGAGATTGATTCCAAACTCGGCATCGAGGATAATGTAGACATCGGTACCAACTTCGGTATCGTGTCTGATACCGATGGATGAAACCCAGGGGGTGGCAATCCAAACAGCATCGGAGGAACCGAAAGTTGTGGATCCGAACCATCGGAACCGAGCCTTCGGTACCGACGGGAGCCGGTACCAAGGTGAGTCGGTACCCAGTCCTCCAAACTGCAGATCGATTCCAGACTCGGCATCGAAGGATGCGAGTTTATCGATGCATGTCTGGAGGGTACCGACGTCGGAGGCAGTATCGGTGCCGGTACCGATACTGGAAAGTCAGTCTGGAACGTATGCACCGGTCCCGTAGGTACCGAGGATGCCAGACGACGATCCCTGGTGAGGAGTGTTTCCAACACCAGTGCCGATGCCGGGGTATCGGTACCGCTCGAAGCGGATGCCACCACTGGACATGGCTCAGGAATGTTCTGTGGGGGGTGAACCCCAGGAACAACCTGAAACCCCACATAGGCTTTGGAGGCAGAAGACTCCCGCCGGGGTATGGAAGCCAATGGGCCCTCGAGGGCAAGGCCGGAGCCATCTACATGCTGTGCATGAGACCTACCACTCGAGGGTTGGCTAGTCTTAACAGACTGTTTGTGGGTTACCTGATCCTGTGTAGAAGAAGAAATGGTCGGTGCCCAGAAGTTGGAAGGGAACCTCATATCGAGGGAAACTCTATGTTGAAAACTTTTTCTCACAATACTGTTGCCCAAGGGCTCCGGAGGAAAAAGGTCAGGACCCAAGCAGCTTAGACACCAATTATAGGAGTCTAAAAATTAAGTTGCACCGCCAGTTTGAACATTTCTTGGAGAAAGTGGCTGGCGGTTCCATGAAGGACTTGGAGAGGCCTGGAAGGCCTGAAAAACGGTAACACACTGAGAAGAAAAAATATTCCCTGAAAGGAAAAAATTTTACAAGAAAAGAGAAAGAAACACTGGCGGTACTGGTGGCGTCGGGGAGACAGCCGCGACCACAAGAAAACTAAAGGATTAAAAGAAGAATTTTCTGTGGTGACAGGACGACGTCCTGCCGGCTCCGCGGAAAAACGAAAACTGAGGAGAGGCAGCTGGGAAAGGCGGGAAGGCAGCACGCAGGTGTGGTGGGATGCTTCCAAAAGCTTTCTGATTGGACGCTGGGAAGCGTTCCCGCGCAGGCTCCGTCGGTACCGACGTACCCATATGTGAAGACTCATTCCTGCTTGTTCCTGGACATCAGGTGATCTCTGGGAACAGCAGGAATAAGTCTTCACATATGGGTACGTCGGTACCGACAGAGCCTGCGCGGGAACGCTCCCCAGCGTCCAATCAGAAAGCTTTTGGGAGCATCCCACAGCGCCTACGTGCTGCCTTCCCGCCTTCCCAACTGTCTCTCCTCAGTTGAGTCTTATAGCTGAGACAAAGAGGGAGAGAGAGGGAAAGGAGAGAGAGATAGAGAGAGACACAACTCCTAGGGGAGGTGGGTGGGTTGTGAATACTTATTCCTGCTGTTCCCAGAGATCACCTGTTACAGGTAAGTAACTGTGCTATCTCCAGGAACAAGCAGGAATGAGTCTTCACATATAGGGACTCCCTAGCTTTAGATGCCAGGGAGAGAGCCCATACGTTGTGTGTCCCTGGGACAGGGCTGCACTTCCCCACCTGGATCTCTGGCATCCCATGAGGGATGGTGGGTAGGAGTTGATTAAATATGGAACAGGTGTTTGAGAACAGCCTGACCAAACAAGGCATCCCGGCGGGAGTCCTTGTCCAAGCAGTAATGGGCTGTGAAGTTATGAACCGAGGCCCAAGTGGCTGCTCGACAGATGTGGTCGATAGAGACAGAGTTCAGATGAGCCATTGAGGCTGCCATGGCTCTCACATTGTGAGCTGTGACATGGCCCTCCAGAGAAAGGTTCTTGCTCTGATAGGCAAAAGAAATACATAGGGCAATCCAGTTAGAAAGTGTTCTCTTGGAGACTGGTTGTCCCAAATGAGAAGGATCAAAGGCAACAAAGAGTTGGGAAGACTTTCTATGTTGCTGCGTCCTCTGTAAGTAAAAGGCCAGAGCTCTTTTACAGTCCAGGATATGAAGATTCCTCTGTGCACTTGATGCATGAGGTCCTGGAAAAAAGACAGGTAGGTAGACCTCTTGGTTGAGGTGAAAAGGCGAGACCACCTTAGGCATAAAGTGTGGATTAGTCCTAAGGACCACCCTGTCATGATGGAACCTTGTATATTCACTGATGCGGCGTGCTGATGTGATTGCAATGAGAAAGATAACCTTCCAAGAAAGATATTTCAAGGAGGTGGTAGCAAAAGGTTCAAAAGGCGGCTTCATAAGCTGACCAAGAACCAAATTTAAGTCCCATGCCACCGGGGGTGGTCTAATGGGAGGCTTTGTTAAAAGGAGGCCTCTCATGAACCTTGCTACAAGAGGATGAACGGAAACAGGTTGTCCATTTAGAGGCTTGAGGGAAGCTGCAATAGCACTCAAATGGACTCTTACTGAATTTGTCTTAAGGCCTGCATTAGACAGATGGAGATACTCCAGCAATGATTCCAGAGGTATAGCACGGGGGTTAAGACCCTTCTCAGAACACCAGATGGTAAACCTCTTCCACTTGAAAGCGTAAGAACGTCTAGTGGAAGGTTTTCTGGAAGCATACAGAACATCTTTTACTTGTTGAGAAAGATGAAGATCCTGGAGATTTAGGCCTTCAGCAACCAAGCCCTGAGATGCAGAGACTGGGGATTGGGATGCAACAACTTTCCGTTCTCCTGAGAGAGGAGGTCTGGAGCAGACCCTAACTCTAGGGAGGGAGCTTGAGAGAGATGTAGAAGCAGAAGGTACCACACTTGCCGTGGCCAATGTGGAGCTATGAGAATTATGTGGCCTCTGTCTCTCTGAAGCTTGAACAGGGTTTTGGGAATTAGGGGAATGGGTGGAAAGGCATACAGGAAGTCTTGACCCCAATGAAGGAGGAAAGCATCCCTTGCCTGAGCCCCCTGGGCCGGAGTTCTGGAACAGAACCGGGGAAGCTTGGCATTCCACGGACTTGCAAAGAGGTCTATGTCCGTGGTTCCCCAAATTTGAAAAATGTTTGACACCTGGGTCCATATATAGGGACCACTCGTGTGGAAGCAGAACTCGACTGAGTCTGTCTGCCCAAGAGTTTTGAACACCTCGAAGATAAACTGCCAGAAGATGAATATGATGCTCTCTGGCGAGGGCCCACAGTCGCAGAGCTTCGTTGCAAAGCGATAGAGAGCCAGTTCCTCCCTGCTTGTTTATATAGAACATGGCTACCTGATTGTCCGTGTGGATAAGGACTGTCTTGTGGCTGAGCAGGGTGTGGAAAACTCTCAGAGCAAGGAAGATTGCTCTGAGTTCCAAGAGATTGATATGTAGACAAGTCTCCTGTGGGGACCAGATGCCCTGTGTGGAGAGGTCCTGAAGATGAGCTCTCCAGCCCATTGGAGAAGCATCTGTTAGAGTTGCTTGGGGTCGAGGCTGTTGAAAGGGGGACCCCAGCAACAGGTTTTGAAGGGACTTCCACCATTGGAGGGACAAAATGAGGCGACTTGTGTTTGCTATTTTGTCTGATAGGCAGCCTAATGCCTGGGTCCATTGGGTGGATAAAGTCCACTGAGTTGCTCTCATGTGAAGGCGAGCATATGGTACCACATGAACGGTGGATGTCATGTGGCCTAGCAACTGTAACATGTCTCGAGCAGTTAGTAGGGGTTTCAACTCTGCTTGAGAAGCTAACTGCATCAAGCGAAGGCAACGGGCCTGGGGAAGATAGGCCCTTGACCTTGTGGTATCCAGCAACGCCCCTATAAACTTCAGGGACTGAGTAGGGATCAAATTGGATTTTGGGATGTTTATTACCAGCCCTAAATATTGAAGGATACGCATTGTGCAGGTTAGAGAAGTCTTGGCCTCTGATTGAGTGGGAGCTCGAATGAGCCAGTCGTCCAGGTAAGGGAAGACAAATATTCCCAGGGTGCGCAGAAAAGCAGCAACCACCGCCATGCATTTCGTGAACACCCTTGGTGCAGAGGCCAGACCAAAAGGGAGCACTCTTTATTGATAGTGCTACTCCCGAAAAAGGAACCGAAGGAACCTTCTGTGAGTTGGATGGATGAGAACATGAGTGTACGCATCCTTGAGATCTAGAGAACAAAGCCAATCCTGACTCTGAAGGTATGGCAGCAGAGTTCCTAGAGAAACCATCTTGAATTTTTCTTAGACTAGGAATCTGTTCAACTCTCTGAGATCTAAGATGGGTCTGAAGCCCCCTGTTTTCTTTGGAATAAGAAAATAGGGGGAGAAGAACCCTGTGCCCTGTTGCTGAAAAGGCACTTCCTCTATTGCCCCCGGGCTAGAAGGGTGGCAACCTCCTGCTCCAACAGGCTGAGGAGGGAGGCTGGAGAATTGAACTGGTGCACTCTTGTGAGAGGGGGCAAGCTGGAAAAATGAAGTTTGTACCCCTCTCTTATGATGGAGAGTGTCCAATGCTCTGCTGTAATTTGCCCCCACCTGGGAGCAAAGTGACATAACCTTCCTGGAAAGGTGGAGGGCTCTGGTCCTTCCAGAGCCAGGAAAGCTAAGTTCTCTAGCAGAAAGTCAAAGGCCCTGAGGGGGCTGAGATTGCTGGGCTGGAGCAGGCCTCGCAGCCTTTGCCTTGCTCTGTTTGGAGGATTGCTGAAGTTTGGAAGGAAACTGAGCTGCAGAAGATGCCCGCTGACAGCAGGATAGAATCTTCCCTTTTTAGAAAAAGGTGTTTTCTTGAACAACCTTTTCTTAGCAGGAGCAGCTGTAGATTTGGATAGTCTATCCAAAGCAGAATTTTCAGCATCAATCTGATTGGCCTTTGCTTGCCAATCCTTACCAAACAGATTCTCACCTGTACAAGGGATATTTCCCAATTCGTCTTGGACCCATATCTCCAAATCAGATGCTTGAAGCCAAGCAATCCTACGTGCACCTATAGCTATAGCTGAGGCTCTGCTTATGCATTCAGAGTCAAAAGCTGCACGGTTGGAGAATTTGGAGATATCCTGGGCATGTTTGAGCCCAGTGAGAAATTCTTGCCTTTTACTGTCAGACATAAAAGGACTTAAAGTCTGCAAATGGTCAGTGACTTCTTTTAAGAACATTCACATGTAGAGACTATAAGAATTAATTCTCGCAGCAAGCATGGAAGCTTGGAAGACTTTTCTTCTAAAAGTATCCAGGGTTCTACATTCACGTCCTGGAGGATTAGAGGCATGTCTTTTGGCACTCTTAATCTTTCTCATTGCAGACTCAACCACAATAGAGTGGTGAGGAAGCTGAGTTTTATGGAAACCAGGACAAGGAGGGACACGATACATGGTGTCCAACCTGCGAAAATGAGGAGAGGTGGTTAGAGGTGCTTCCCACATCCTTAACATGAGATCATACAGAATCTCATGAATAGGTAAGGTAGTTGCCTCCTTAGGAGTTTTAGGATATTGCAAAATATCTAACTCCTTGGCTCTGGGCTCTGACTCTGGGGCCACTGTAACAGAGAGGCCCCGAGCCACCTCTCTGATAAAGTCTTGAAAAGACAAGTCCTCTGGAGGAGACATCCTTCGTTTAGGAGAGGACTCCTCCTGTGGAAGAAGCATCACTGCATCGACAGACTCTTCAGAATCCTCAGAGTCGTCAGAGGAATCGAAGTATCATCTGTCTGGATGCTCTTGAACATAAGAACATAAGATATGCCATACTGGGTCAGACCAGGGTCCATCAAGCCCAGTATTCTGTTTCCAACAGTGGCCAATCTAGGTCATATGTACGTAGCAGTTTCCCCAAGGGACACAGGTTCCACAATGCTTGTATTGGTTCAAGCATTGATATCCTGGGTCCCTTCTTAATAATGGTTTATGGACCTTTCCTCCAGGAACTTGTCCAAACCTTTTTTAAACCCAACTACACTAACAGCCTTTACTACATCCTCCGGTAAATTCCAGAGTTTGATTACACATTGAGTGAAAAAATATTTTCTTTTATTAGTCTTAAATAGTTTACCCTGTAGCTTCATTGCATGTCCCCTAGTCTTTCTATATTCTGATAAGGTAAACAATCGATCGACGTTTACCCGTTCCACTCCGTTCATTAATTTATAGACTTCTATCATATCTCCCCTCAGCCGTCTCTTTTCCAGGTTAAAAAGCCCTAACCTTTTTAGCCTTTCTTCATAGGAGTATCCTTCCATCCCCTTTACCATTTTGGTGGCTCTTCTCTGAACCTTTTCTAAAATCGCTATATCCTTTTTAAGATACGGCGACCAGAACTGCACACAATATTCAAGGTGCGGTCTCACCATGGAACGATATAGAGGCATTATAATATCTTTTGTTTTATTTTCCATTCCTTTCCTTATCATACCTAGCATTCTATTTGCTCTCTTGGCCGCCGCTGCACACTGGGCCGAGGGTTTTAACATGGTATCCACAATGACGCCTTGCAACGCCCGATACCCGTACCGACCGAGATCGGTATCGGGAATAACCGGTACCGGGGTATCGGTACCGGAGGGCTTCGGAGGACAGAGTACCGGCATAGCAGACACCGACACCGATGTCGATGCCACCAGTACCAGGATCGGTACCGATGGCGATGCTAGTGCCAGTACCGGCAGAGTAGTCTGTTGCGGTACCACGGGCGTCGATGCCACAAGGAAAGCCGCCAGACTGCGTTCCATGGACAGAATCCTCTGATCCATCGACGCCACCAATGCCTGGAAGTCGGTACCGGTGGAAGCCACCGGTACCCCAGAGCATGACACCAAGAGATCTGTCGAGGCCACGCCATCGAGATCATCCTGGAACCCCGATGATGATGCTTTAGAGGCCGAAGCCTCCCGCCAGGGTAATTTTGCCGGTGCAGAATCCTCTGGGCAAGGCCAGAGGCATCTCGATGCTTAGAAAGAGATCTACCCTTCGAGGACCGGCTGGATTTATGTTTAGTTACCTGAGATCCATGTTAGGAAGAAGCAGCCCTGGAAGATGTCGATGCCACCGAAGCCGCATCAGAGGGAAACAGGGTACTGAGCTTGGCAGCTCGGTTCTGTCGACCCCTCTTAGACATCATGGAACAGGATACACAATCTGTTATGGAATGGTCAGGACCTAAACATTTTAGACACCAGTCATGGGTGTCGGTGACGGAGATAGTACCGCCACATTTTGTGCACTTTTTAAATCCTGAGGCAGGCTTTTCCATGGTTAAGGGAAAAATGTTCTGGGCCTAAGGCCCAAAACTCAAGTGCACCTGAAGAAAAAACAAATGGAAAACATTTTTTTTTTTTACAAGACGAAAAGAACAAGGACCGGCGGTACCGGTACAGCGTCGAAGAAGGCAGACGCGACAGAAAAGAAATAAAGAAAAAATAGAGTAGTTACTCACCTGTAACAGGTGTTCTCCAGGAGCAACAGGAATCAGTCCTCACTTATGGGTGTCATCGACATCGATGAAGCCCCAGCGGAGCATTTCCCCAGCTTTCCATGAAAGCCTTTGGGAATGCTGGCACGCATGCGCGGTTCCCTTCCCGCCTAAAGGTGCCATCTTACCTCAGTCAAATGACATAGCTAAGAACAGCACACAAAAATGTAAAAATGAACTGTGTACAACTGCAACTCCAAGAGGAGGAGGGAGGGTAGTGAGGACTGATTCCTGCTGCTCCTGGAGAACACCTGTTACAGGTGAGTAACTACTCTTTCTCCAGGACCAAGCAGGAAGTCAGTCCTCACTTATGGGTGACTCCCCAGCTCTGGGCTACCAGGAACCCAGGCTGAACAATAGAACTCCCTCTAGTCTCAGCAACAGAGAAAAGGCTTTTCAAGAACACAACCTCCACAGGTAGCCCAACCAGAGGGCAGGAGGGCAGGAGTTGCCTAGACCTCAAAGAGATTCCTGAGTACTGCTTGGCCAAAAGCACTGTCTCTACGGGACTCCCTCTCCAGACAGTAGTGGGCTGCAAAAGTCTGGCTTGAAGACCAGGTAGCAGCTCGGCAGATGTCTTGCAATGGAACAGAGCAGAGATGAGCCACTGATGCAGCCATTGCCCTCACACGGTGAGCCGTGACCCTACCCTGCAAAGGAAGGTCAGCCGCCTTGTAAGCCCAGGTGATATAGTCAGCCACCCAGATGGACAAGGTACGCTTGGACACAGGCCTCCCCAAGTTATTGGGGTCAAAAGAGAGGAAGAGCTTAGAAGCTTTCCTGTGACCTTGCGTACGTTCAAGGTAGAAGGATAAGGCCCTCCTACAGTCCAATGTATGGAGAACTGTTTCAGCCTGACTTGCATGAGGCCTAGGGAAGAATGTTGGAAGAACCACCTCCTGGTTGAGGTGGAAAGAGGACACAACCTTAGGAAGGAACTTAGGGTGAGTCCTGAGGACTACCCTGTTTTTATAGAACCTGGTGTAAGGCCTATCACAGATCAAGGCCTGAAGCTCACTCACTCTCCTAGCCGAAGTCAGGGCTATCAGAAAGAGAGTCTTCCAGGAGAGGAAGCGTAGAGGGCAAGTAGCCATAGGCTCAAAAGGTGGGCGAGTCAGTTGCTGCAAGACCACATTAAGCTCCCACTCAGGAGAAGGAGGACGTACAGGAGGTTTGAGCAGTAACAAGCCCCTGAGAAACCTGGACACCAAAGGGTGCACAGACAAGGAATGGCCCTCTATCAAGGAGTGGTGAGCTGACAAAGCAGAGAGGTGGACCCGAACAGAGTTGGACTTAAGACCCTGATTGGACAAGTGCAGCAGGTACTGAAGCACTACAGACACTGCACAGGAGAAAGGATCCTCTGCACGTAACTGACACCACACAGAAAACCTCTTCCACTTGAGAGCATAGGTTTTCCGAGTGGATAGCTTTCTAGAAGCTAGGAGAACCTCCTCAACCTCCTTAGGCAGGCCCCAGGGAGACAATACTACCCTTGCAGCCTCCATGCCATCAGATGGAGAGATTTGAGGTTGGGATGCAGCAGGGAACCCTGATCTTGAGAGAGAAGGTCGGGCTGCAATCCCAGAGGCAGAGGCGGATCCACCGCCAGCTGCAGCAAGGGGGGGTACCAAGGCTGCCGGGGCCACCTGGGAGCTACCAGGAGGACTGAGGCTCTTTCTTGGAGAATCTTGAACAGTGTCTGGGCCACCAGAGGGGTGGGAGGAAACGCATAGAGTAGACCCTGAGTCCAGGGAATCAGAAAAGCATCTGCTGCTACTCTCAGAGGATGCGGTTGTCTGGAGCAGAACTTTGGCAGCTGGTGGTTCAGTGGACTGGCAAACAGGTCTATGGAGGGAAGACCCCATTTTAAGAAAATCTTCTGAACCACCAAAGGATGCAGCTGCCACTCGTGTGGTTGCAGAATCCTGCTCAATTTGTCGGGCAGGAAATTCTCCTGGCCTGGAAGATAAACTGCTTTGAGTAGCATGTTATGTTTCAGGGCAAAGGCACAGAGGAGCTGTGCTTCCTGACAAAGGGGCTGGGAACCAGTTCCTCCCTGCTTGTTCACATAGAACATGGCCACCTGGTTGTCTGTCTGTATCAAGACAGACTGATTGGCCAGGGAAGCAGCAAAGGCCTTGAGGGCCAAGCGGATAGCTCTGAGTTCCAGGAGATTGATCTGCTGGGACACCTCCCAAGGAGACCACAGACCCTGGGTGCACTTGTCCAGGCAGTGTGCTCCCCAACCCAACAGAGAGGCATCGGTGGTCAGCACCACTGTATGAGGTGGCATTTGAAAAGGCACCCCCACCAGCAGATTGGGGGGGTGTAACCACCAGTTGAGGGAGGTCAGAAAACGGTGGGACACTCTAATCCTGTCCCTGAGACTTCCTGAGGCCTGTGACCACTGAGTCCGAAGGCACCACTGGGCAGGCCTCATATGGAGCCTGGCATTGGGGGTCACCTGAACTGTGGACGCCATGTGGCCTAGAAGCCTGAGACAGAACCTGGTGGAGACCAGGGACCTGTGCAGAAACTTGCTTGCAAGGTCTATGAGCCTTTGTGCTCGGTCCACTGGTAAGAATGCTCTTGCCAGCTGAGAATCCAACCTTGCCCCTATGAATTCCAAGTTCTGGGAGGGAAGCAAAGTGGACTTTGCGAAGCTGATGACAAAGCCCACCTTCTGGAGCAGGTCTATGGTTCTGTTGGTGGCCTGCTGGAACTCGAGAGACGTCTGGCCTCTGATGAGCCAGTCGTCCAGGTAGGGAAACACAAAGATGCCCTGATTCCTCAGGTAGGCTGCAACCACTGCCAGGCACTTGGTGAAGACCCTGGGAGCGGAAGTTAGCCCAAAAGGCAGTAGTGGTTTCCTCCCACAATGAATCTGAGGTACTTTCTGTGGTCTGGATGAATGAGGATGTGAGTGTAAGCATCTTTTAGATCTAAAGAGCACAGCCAATCTCCCTGCTGGAGGTAGGGCAGAAGAGTTCCAAGAGTAACCATCTTGAACTTTTCTTTCACCAGAAACTTGTTCAGGTTTCTGAGATCCAGAATGGGTCGAAGACCACCGGTTCTTTTTGGCACCAGGAAATATCTGGAGTAAAAACCGTGACCCTGGAAGTGGGGAGGCACAGGCTCCACCGCCTTGTCCAGCAACAGCCCTTGGAGCTCTTGGAGGAGAAGGGCAGTATGCAGGGGAGGCCTGAAAGGTTCCCCTGGAAAATGTGGCGGAAGTTGGTGAAAATGGAGGGCATATCCTCGATGGACTATGTCCAGCACCCAACTGTCCTGAGTAATCAGGGGCCACTGATGGGCGAACAAGGCTAGGCGGCCTCCTGTGCAGGGCTGGGACTGCATGGGAGGATTGGCTGTACTCAAGGAGTCAAAAACCTCCACCCTGCTGAGTGGGAGCAGGGGCCGGAGGCTTGGAGGCAGTCTGCCTACAGGGCCCATTACCCCGGCCCTTGGCTTGCTGACCCTGTGGGGCAGGTTGGGCAGCCTGATACTGCGGGTACTGTTTGTAGGCAGTGCCCTTCCTCGGGTAAAAGGGCTTTTTACCCGGGCTCTTCTTCTTATGTGAAGGGGCAGAGGTCTTCCTCAACAGCCTTGTCCGTGTGAGGTGCTCAGTCTCGAGCTGTGCGGCCTTCTCAGCCACAGGCTTGCCAAAAAGGTTTTCACCTCGGCAAGGGACATCGACCAACTTGTCTTGAACCCATGGCTCGAAGTCCGATGACTGCAGCCACGCCTGGCGTCGAGCCACGATGCCAGTAGCCGCTACTCGGGCCGAAGCCTCGAAGCCATAGTAGGCGGCGCAGGATATGAACTTCGAGCATTCCCGTATCCTCGTAGACAAGGACTTAAAACTCTGCAAGGGCTCGCCGGAGAGACCAGCAGAGAAACCGGCCAATTCCTTGGCCAGATCTCGTAAATACATGCCCATGTAGAGCTGGTAAGTCTGGACACGGCAAGCAAGCATGGAGCCCTGAAAACACTTTCTGCCGACTCCATCAAGGCTTCGGGCTTCCCTACCAGGAGGCACCGCAGAGTGCAGACGATGCATGGCCGATTCCACAACCATAGAATGGTGTGGCAACTGTGCTTTCTGGAAGCCAGGACTCTTGCGGAGCCGATAAATGGAATAGACTCGCTTGCTCAAAACCGGCGCCGAGGCCGGTGCCTCCCACATTCGGAAGAGGAGCCGTTCCAGCATCGGAGGAACCGGGACAGTAAAGACCTCCTTCGGAGGAGAGTCGTACTGTAGAGCATCGAGCTCTTCAGCTCGAGGCTCTTCCTCGGGGTAAGCCGGGATAGCCAGAGCAGCGGCCATATCCCGGACAAACTCCGAGAACTTAGTATCCTCCGGAGGGGATCTACTCCGGGGTTCAGACTCAGGTGAGTCCGATGGGACACACCGAGTCTTAAAGGTGTCAGGAGACTCCTCATCTTCTGTCTCCCATGCCAACTCGTCCGACGTCGAGTCGGGGTCCGACGCCGCGGGGCCTCTGGGCACCCGCCCCGACGCCGGAGGCACCCGGATGTCCCGGTGGTCAGGGCAGATGCGCCAGACAGGCTGGCCATCAATGCCCGCTGCTGGTCCATGAAGGCAGACATTCTGCTCTCCAAGGCTGTCAACCTGAGGCTCAGCTCGGGTGATGCAGAAGCCCCCGACTCGGGCCCCAGCAGCGTCGGGCCCGACGTCGGTATTCGGGGAGGTGAGTCCTCGAGGACAACAGGACTTATGTATCCAGCAGACTCCGGTTCTATACGAGGAACTTTGGTCGGCTTCTCCTGTTCCATGGGCCCGGGACGACAGTCAGGAATCTTAGACCTGAACCTCGAGGGTCCAGGCGAGGGTCCAGGGACTTCTACCGACGCCGCCCTCGCGAGCCTCTTCTTCCTCTTACGTTCCCTCTCGGGGGACCCCCTGTCCGAGGAGCTCCGACGCCTCTTGGGATCGGAATCCCAAGATGTCGAAGCCTCAGACGAGGTCCGGGCACGAGCAGAGGTCGAGTCGGAGAAAAGCCTTTCACTCTGCTGTTGATGACTTCGGAGGGCCTTGGAAGACATTTTTCCACATGGCACACACGATTTAGAATCGTGGTCCGGGCCCAGGCACCGAAGGCAGCAGTCGTGTGTGTTGGTGAGAGACATGATCTTTTTACACCGATCACACTTTTTAAAACCACTGGAAGACATGGGGGAAAAAAGGGTCCCCGCGAGGTCAAAAGACCGGCCTTCCAGGGAAAAGAAAAAAGTTTTGGCGCGAACGCCGAGCCACTAAAGGCAAAAACTGAAAAAGAAAAAGGGGGTTCGATACCGGTGTACCGATCCCGGCGGGAGGGGAACCGACGTCGAATCCGAGAAAAAAAGAGCGAAATAACGCTAGAAAAAATCTACTTTTAACCGGGAAAACAGGACGCACGTCAGATGGGCTTCACGGAAAAAAAAGAGACTGAGGTAAGATGGCACCTTTAGGCGGGAAGGGAACCACGCATGCGTGCCAGCATTCCCAAAGGCTTTCATGGAAAGCTGGGGAAATGCTCCGCTGGGGCTTCATCGATGTTGATGACACCCATAAGTGAGGACTGACTTCCTGCTTGGTCCTGGAGAAAAGGAAATTCTTCTGCGGTGACAGGAACACGACCTGCTGGCTCCGCGGAAAAAGAACTGAGGAGAGACAGTTGGGAAGGCGGGAAGACAGCACGCAGGTGCTGTGGGATGCTCCCAAAAGCTTTCTGATTGGACGCAGGGGAGCGTTCCCGCGCAGGCTCCGTCGGTACCGACGTACCCATATGTGAAGACTCATTCCTGCTTTTTCCTGGAGATTACCTGTTACAGGTGAGTAACTATGCTATGGGCACTCCCTAGCTGAAAATGCCAGGGAGACAGCCCCTGGAAGGTGCCACCATCGAAGGTGAGAATCCTTCCTCCCATGGATCTCTGTCATCCCACCAGGGTTGATGGGTAGGAGTTGGTTTAAGTTTGAAAGAGATTTTGAAGAACAGCTTGGCCAAAGAAGGCATCCCGACAGGAGGATTTACCTAGGCAGTAGTGGGTTGTGAAGGTGTGTACCGAAGCCCAGGTGGCTGCTCGACAAATGTCATCGATACAGAGTGGAGATTAGCCATAGAAGCTGCCATGGCTCTCACATTATGAGCTGTGACATGGTCATGAAGAGGAAGACCCTTACTCTCATAAGCAAAGGATATGCATTGGGCAATCTATTTAGATAACGTTCTTTTGGAGACTGGAAGTCCCAAATGACTAGGGTCAAAAGCTACAAAACGTTACGAGAACTTTCTATGTTGCTGTGTTCTTTGTATGTAAAAGGCTAAGGCCCTTTTACAATCCAAAGTATGAAGGTTTCTTTCGGCATTAGAGGCGTGAGGCCTCAGAAAAAATACAGGAAGATAAATTGATTGGTTTAAATGAAAAGGCAAAACCACCTTTGGCATAAAGTGTGGGTGAGTTCAAAGAACAACCTTATCATGATGAAACCTAGTATAAGGAGGATCAGTCGCTAAAGCTTGCAATTCACTAATGCGACGGGCAGAGGTGATTGCAATTAGGAAGATGACCTTCCAAGTCAAAAACTTAAGGGCTTTAGTGGCCAAAGGTTCAAAAGGCGGCTTGAGTTGCACGAGAACTAGATTTAGAGCCCATGCCACCGGTGGTGGCTTGATGGGAGGTTTAGTTAATAAAAGACTTCTCATAAATCTCGATAGGAGTGGATGAGAGGAAACTGGTTGTCCATTTAGAGGCTTATAAGAAGCTGCAATTGCACTAAGATGGACTCTTACCGAATTGGTCTAACCCAGAATTCGATAAGTGAAGAAGATACTCTAGTATCGATTCTAGGGGTATGACCAGGGGTTTTAAACCCCTCTTGGAGCACCATATAGTAAAACGTTTCCACTTGAAGGCATAAGATCTTCTTGTGGAAAGTTTCCGAGAAACCTGAAGGATATCTTATCTACTGGGACAGGTTGAAATCCTGGAGATCTAAGCCTTCAGCAACCAGGCCGTGAGGTGCAGGGACTGGGGATTCGGGTGCCATAGCATCCCCTTCTCCTGGGAAAGGAGATCTGGAGCATGCCCTAACTCCAGAGGTGCCGCTTGAGAGAGATGCAGAAGCAGGGAATATCACGTTTGGCGTGGCCATCGTGGTGCTACGAGACTCATGCGACCCCTGTCTCTCTGAAGCTTGAAGAGTGTTTTGGGGATGAGCGGAATGGGTAGGAAGGCATAAAGAAAGTCCTGACCCCAAATGAGGAAGGCATCCCTTGCCTGACAGTTGTGCGCCGGAATTCTGGAACAGAACAGGGAAAGTTTGGCATTCAGTGGACTTGCAAAGAGGTCTATGTCTGGAGTGCCCCAGAGATGAAATATCTTTTCCACCTGGTCTAGGTGGAGTGACCACTCGTGAGGTAGCAGTACCCGACTGAGTTTGTCTGCCCGAAGATTTTGAATGCCTGGAAGATATACCACTAGAAGGTGAATTTGATGCTCTCTGGCTAGGGCCCATAGTCGTAAAGCTTCGTTGCATAACGACAGAGCCTGCCCCACCCTTCTTGTTCACATAGAACATGCCAACCTGATTGTCCGTCTGGACTAGGGCTGTCTTGTAGCTGAGCTGGGCGTGGAACACTCGAAGAGCTAAATAAATTGCTCTTAATTCCAGGAGGTTTATGTGTAAACCAACTTCCTGTGAAGTCCAGGTGCCCTGGGTAGAGAGATGATTCAGGTGTGCTCCCCAACCCACCTGTGATGCATCTGTTAGGGTGGCCTGAAAGAGGGGTTGATGGAAAGGAGACCACACTGTCAGATTTTCTAGTGATTGCTACCATTGGAGGTACAAAATTAGTCATTGAGAGATTGTTATTTTGTCCGACAAATGACCCATGGCCTGTGTCCACTGTGTGGAGAGGGTCCACTGAGCTGCTCGCGTGTGGAGGCGAGCATATGGGACTACATGAACTGTGCATGCCATGTGTCCCAGCAACTGCAGTAGTTCCCGAGCAGTGAGGGAGGATTTGCCTGCTGCTTGGGAAGCTAGCTGCATAATGCGAAGACAGTGCAATGCTGGCCTCTGCAACTGTGGAGGCTCGAATGAGCCAGTCTAAGTAAGGGAAGACAAAAATCCCCAAGGTTCGTAGAAATGCTGCTACTACTGCCATGCATTTCATAAACACCCTTGGTGCTGAAGCCAGACCAAAAGGAAGAACCCTGTACTGGAAATGTCTTCCCTTAAAAAGGAAACATAAAAATTTCCTGTAATCTGGATGGATGAGAATGTGAGTGTATGCATCCTTTAAGTCTAGAGAGCAAAGCCAGTCCTGGCTTTGAAGATATGGCAGAAGAGTTCCCAGAGAAATAATTTTGACTTTCTCTCGAAACAGATATTTGTTAAATTCTCTGAGGTCTAGAATGGGTCTGTCCCCCCACCCCCCCCCCCCTGTTTTCTTTGGAATAAGAAAATAGGGGGAGTAGAACCATGTTCCCTGTTGAAAAATGGGTACTTCCTCTATTGCCCCCTTGGGCAAGAAGTGTGGAGACCTCGCGATCTAGCAGATTGTCTGCGGAGGTTTGTGAATTGAACTGCTTTAGAATTGTAGGAGGGGGTATGCTGTGAAAATGAAGCTTGTACCCCTCCTCCTACAATGGACAAAGTCCAATCTTCTGCTGTTATCTGATGCCATCTGTTGACAAAGTGGCATAACCTGCCTTGAATATTGGGGTGGATGGGGACCCCTCAGAGGCAGGAAGGCAAAGCTCTCTAGGAAGGAGTCAAAGCCCTTGAGGGGGCTGAACCTGGAAAGCTGGTTGGGCTCTCGGGCCTTTTGGTTTCTTTGCTGTCTGGTTCATCCCTTTTGGGCAACCTGACCTGGAGTCTGGCTCTGCTGGGTTTAGGAAGGATAAAACTTCCTCTTTTTGCTAAAAGAGGGTTTCTTATAAGGCTTCCTTTTGGCTGGAGTGGCTGTAGACTGACAATCTATCTAAGGTAGAATTGTCAGCATCTAACTCGTTAGCCTTTTCCTGCAAGTTCTTGCTGAAGAGATTCTCCCCTCTGCAAGGAATGTTGCCTAACTTGTCCTGTACCCAAGTCTCCAAGTCTGATGCCTGTAGCCAGGCAAGCTGTTGTGCACCAATAGCAATAGCAGAAGTTCTGCTGATGCATTTGAAACAGTCAAAGGCTGCACGACTGACAAACTTGGAGACATCTTGAGCATGCTTAACTAGAGCAAGAAAATCTTGTCTCTTATCTGGGAGAAATGGGCTCCTAAGTTCCAAGTCTCCTGTGACTTCCTTAAGGAACATTCCCATATATAGGATATATGAACTGATCCTAGCTGAAAGCATGGAAGCTTGAAAAGTTCTGCCTCCAAAAGCATCCAGAGTCCTGCATTCACGACCTGGAGGATTGGATGCATGCCTCTTTGCACTTTTCATCCTACGCATGGCTGATTCCACTACCATTGAATGGTGTGGCAGCTGAGTTTTCTGAAATCCAGGACATGGTGGAACTCGATACATAGTATCGAGTCTCCTAGAGTGAGGAGAAGTAGTCAGAGGTATCTCCCACATTCTGAGCATCAAGCTATGCAGAATTTCATGGATAGGCAGAGTAGCTGCCTCCTTAGGAGCTTTAGGATATTGGAGGATTTCCAATTCCTTTGCTCTGGGTTCCTCTTCAGGAGCTACTGTGATTGAAAGACCTTTGGCCATATCACCGATGAAATCATGAAATGACATGTCCTCTGGAGGTGACATTCTGTGTTGGGGAGAAGAGGGATCTTCTAGGAGAAACCCTCTAGTGCCAGCAGAATTGTCAGTCTTCGGAGTCGGAGGAATCGAAGTATTCCTGACCCCGATGCTCTTGCAAAGCACGATCCTGGTACCGATCGAAGTCGGTACCAAGGTGACCCGGTACCACTTTATCCACTCTAGCCAAAGGTGGCATGGGAAGAGTTCACACCGGGGCTGGTACCGTCAGTACTGTCATCGTCAGAGTCGGTGTCGGCGTCAATGTCAGCACCGGAGCCCTTGGGACCACCGGTACCGCAGCTGAAAGAAGAGCTGCGATACTGCGTTCGATAGCAAGAAACCTCTGGTTTATCGACGCTGCCAATGCCTGGGTGTCGGTACTAGTAAGAACGGCCGGAACCCCTGAGCATGGCACAGGTAGTTCTTGCGAGGTTGAGGCCTCGAGAACATCCTGAAGCCCCATCGATGCTTTGGAAGCCGAAGCCTCCCACCAGGGCTATTTTGCCAGTGTGGTTCCCTCAAGGGCAATGCCAATGGCCTCTTGATGCTTAGCAGGAGAGCTAACCTTTGAGGACAGGTTTTGTGTTTAGTTACCTAAGATCCATGGGAAGAAGAGGCGGCCCTTGACTATGTCGATGCAATGGATCTGGCATCTGAAGAAAAGAGGGTACCAAGCTTTGCGGCCCGGTTCTGTCTTCCTCTTTTGGTCATTCCCATGCAGGAGAGACATTCAGTTGGAGAATGACCATCTCCTAAACATTTTAGACACCAATCATGGGTGTCAGTGATGGAAATGGTACCGCCACACTTAGTACATTTTTTAAAACCACTAGTTGGCTTTTCCATGATTTAGAAAAAATGGGGCCTAATGCCCAAAATGGCGCCTAGCACCAAAAAGGAAAATTTCTGAAAAGAAATAGACTAAGTTTGTTTGTTTGTTTTTTTAATATGAAAAGAAAAGAAAAAAACCGGCGGTAACGGTAGGCGTCTTACGGTAGGCAAACGCGACCACAAGAAAGAATTTTAAAGACGAAATTTTCTGCGGTGACAGGGAATAGGTCCTGTTGGCTCCGCAGAAAACGAAGAACTGAAGAGGGACAGCTGGAAAGGCGGGAAGGCAGCGCGCATGTGCTGAGGGATGCTCCCAAAAGCGTTCCTACTGGACGCTGGGGAGCGTTCCCGCGCAGGCTCCGTCGGTACCAACGATACCCATATGTGAGGACTACATTCCTGCTTGTTCCTTGAGATTATGTAAATATAAATGTGTAAATATGTTGCGTATGTAATCCTATTATCAACCATGTAAAAACATTAATAACATCCTACCTTTCCTATGTATTTTGATAAGTTACCTGTTGAATAAGTTATAATGCAATATTCTAGTTTTGTTTGATGTAAACTGCTTTGATTCTCCTGAAAGGCGGTATATAAATCTGTTCAATAAATAAATGACATCGTGGATCAATGCACCTCTACCTACACCTGGTGTTCAGCATCACAGGTTCTCACTGATAATGAAGCGGAGGATCAATACTATTAATTCTTTGGATGGGAGTCAATGGATGACCATTCCCTGTGGACCCTATTAATGCTCGATGCAGAGTAGAATCTATTTCCTCTCAATGTTAATGGACCTCTGGTGTTCGATGTAGCTCCTAGTCCTATGGGAAACAGATATTTGATGTACGGAATTTATTAGAGCCAAAAAAACATTTTGCACTGTTCTGCACAATCCTCAAGGCCCCTCTGTCATCTGTGAACGAAAAACAGAGGGTTCATGGTCAGGGAACAGACATTACAGACACCATCTATAAATGTCTGTAATGGACATAGTCCTATTGCATTTAGAGCACCTCAAACTCAATGGGGAGTTTTTGAGGCAGATTGTCCAGAAGAAGTAGTTATTCACCTGTAGTAGATGTTTTCCATGGACAGCAGGAATATGTCCTCATGAATGGGTTACGTCTCTGATGGAGCCCTGCACGGGAACACTCCTCAGCTTCTATTGGAGGTTTTTGGGAGGCTGCACCGCACCTGCGTGTTTGCCTTCCTGCTGTTGCCATGGCAACATCTTCTCCAGTTTGATAACAAAGTTGTAGCAGAATACAACTCCTCAGGGAGGTGGGAGGGTTGTGAGGACTTACTGCTGCCGTCCACAGAGAACACATAAGAACAAATGCCATACTGGGTCATTATCTTCCTTCCAGCAGTGGCCAATCCAAGTTACAGGTACCTGGTAGGTTCCCAAAGTAGTACATAGGTTCACAAAGTGTTTGTCCTGGGGTAAGCAGTAGATTTCCAGGGTCCTCTTTAATAGTTTATTGACCTCTCCTCCAGGAACTTGTTCAAACCTGTTTTAAACCCAGCTACACTAAAGCATAGTTACTCACCTGTAAAAGGTGATCTCTGGGAACAGAAAGAATTTAGTCTTCACATATGGGTATCGTCGGTACCGACAGAGCCTGTGCGGGAACGCTCCCCAGAGTCCAATAGGAAAGTTTTTGGGAGCATCACACAGCACCTGCGTGCTGCCTTCCCGCCTTTCCCAACTGTCCCTCTCCAGTTGAGTTTAAAGCTGAGACAAAAGAGAGAGGGAAAGAGTGAGAGAGAGATAGATAGATACAATTCCTAGGGGAAGTGGGTGGGTTGTGAAGACTAAATGCCTGCTGTTCCCAGAGATCACCTGCTACAGGTGAGTAACTAGGCTATCTCCAGGAACAAGCAGGAATGTAGTCTTCACATATGGGGACTCCCTAGCTGCAGATGCCAGGGAGAAGGCCCCAGAAGTTGTGTGCCCTTGTGAAAGGGCTCCACTTCCCCCCACTGATCTCTGGCATCCTACCAGGGATGGCGGGTAGCAGTTGATTAAGTATGAAACAGGTGTTGAAGAACAGCCTGACCAAACAAGGCATCCTGGCGGGCGTCCTTGTCTAAGCAGTAATGGGCTGTGAAGGTATGAACCGAAGTCCAAGTAGCTGCTCGACAGATGTCGTTGATAGACACAGAATGAAGATGAGCCTTAGTGAGCTGTGACATGGCCTTCAAGAGGAAGGTTTTTACTCTCATAGGCAAAAGATATACACTGTGCAATCCAGCTGGACAGTGTCCTTTTGGAGACTGGAAATCCCAAATGACTAGGATCAAAAGCAACAAAGTTGAGAGGACTTTCCATTTTGCTGGGTCCTTAACAAGGCCAAAGCCCTTTTACAGTCCAAAGTATGAAGATTCCTTTCTGCATTTGAGGCGTGAGGCCTTGGGAAGAATACAGGAAGGTAAACCGCTTGGTTTAAATGAAAAGGTGACACCACCTTTGGTTATAAAGTGTGGATGAGTCCTAAGTACTACCTTATCATGATGGAACCTTGTATAAGGAGGATCAGCCACCAACACCTGCAATTCACTGATGTGACGTGCTGATGTGATTGCAATAAGAAAGATGACCTTCCAGGAAAGGGATTTCAAAGAGGTAGTGGCTAATGGTTCAAAGGGCAGTTTCATGAGCTGCCCAAGAACCAGATTTAAGTCCCATGCCACTGGTGGTGGCTTAATGGGAGGCTTAGTTAAAAGAAGGCCTCTCATAAATCTCGCTATGAGAGGATGAGAGGAAATAGGTTGTCCATTTAGAGCAGGGGTGGGGAACCCTGGTCCTGGAGAGCCGCAGACCAGTCAGGTTTTCGGGATATCCCTAATGAATATGCATGAGATATATATGCATTAGAGATATCCTGCCAACCTGACTGGTTTGTGGCCCTCCAGGGCTGGATTTGGAGACCCCTGCCTTACACCTCTGTCATTTAAGATTGTGAGTGGGCAAGGTGCAGATGTCCAAGACATCAAAAGGGTTAGATAGAATGTGTCACATTCCTCCTCACTTCTCACCACCACCAAAATATTGTCTATTAGACAACTTTTTGGTGGTGGTGAGATCGAGGAGGAATGTGACACATTCTATATACCCTTTCGATGTCTAGGACATCTGCACCTTGCCCACTCACAATCTTAAATGACAGAGGTGTAAGGCAGGGGGTCTCCAAATCCAGCCCTGGAGGGCCACAAACCAGTCAGGTTGGCAGGATCTCTCTAATGCATATATATCTCATGCATATTCATTAGGGATATCCCAAAAACCTGACTGGTCTGCGGCTCTCCAGGACCAGGGTTCCCCACCCCTGATTTAGAGGCTTGAAAGAAGCTGCAATAGCATTCAAATGGACTTTCACTGAATTGGTATTAAGTCCTGTATTTGACAAATGAAGGAGATACTCCAGTAATGATTCCAGAGGTATCGCAAGAGGGTTGAGACCCTTCTGCGAGCACCATATGGTAAACCTTTTCCACTTAAAAGCATAAGAGCGTCTTGTGGAAGGCTTCCTGGAAGGATAAAGGATATCATTTACCTGCTGGGTAAGGTTAAGACCGTGAAGTTCTAAGCTTTCATCAACCAGGCCCTGAGATGCAGAGACTGGGGATTGGGATGCCACAGCATCCCGTCCTCTTGAGAAAGCAGATCTGGAGCAGATCCTAACTCCAGAGGCAGAGCTTGAGAGAGAAGTAGGAGCAGAGGGTACCACATTTGCCGTGGCCAAGGTGGAGCTATGAGAATCATATGACCTCTGTCTCTCTGAAGCTTGAACAGGGTTTTGGGAATTAGGGGAATGGGTGGAAAGGCAAACAGGAAGTCCAGACCCCAAAGGAGGAGGAAAGCATTCCTGGCCTGACAACCCTGAGCCGGAATTCTGGAACAGAACCGGTGAAGTTTGACATTCAGCGGACTTGCAAAGAGGTCTATGTCCGGGGTTCCCAAAATTTGAAACGTTTTGGCCACCTGGTCTGCATGGAGAGATCATTCGTGTGGAAGCAGAACGCAACTGAGTCTGTCTGCCCAAGAGTTTTGAATGCCTGGAAGATATACCGCAAGGAGATGAATCTGATGTTCTCTGGCAAGAGCCCATAGTCGCAAAGCTTTGTTGCAGAGTGACAGAGAGCCTCTTCCGCCCTGCTTGTTCACATAGAACATGGCTACTTGATTGTCCGTTTGAAATAGAACTGTCTTGTAGAGCTGAGCTGGGTGTGGAATACTCTAAGAGCAAGGAAGATTGCTCCGAGTTCCAGGAGATTGACGTGGAGATAGGCCTCCTGAGTCCAGGTACCCTGGGTAGAGAGGCCTTGCAGGTGGGCTCCCCAACCCACCAATGAAGCATCTGTTAGAGTGGCTTGGGGTGGGGGTTGCTGAAAAGGAGACCCCACCAGAAGGTTTTGGGGTGACTGCCACCATTGGAGGGACAAAATAAGGCAATCTGAGTTTGCTATTTTGTCTGACAGGCAACCTGATGCCCGAGTCCACTGAGTGGATAAAGTCCACTGGGCTGCCCTCATATGGAGGCGAGCATAAGGAACCACATGCAAGGTGGATGCCATGTGGCCTAACAACTAACATTTCCCAAGCAGTGAGGTGAGGTTTTAGCACTGCTTGGGAAGCTAACTGCACAATGCGAAGGCAGCGGGGCTGCGGAAGGAAGGCCCTTGTCTGTCTGGTATCCAGCTGAGCTCCTATAAACTCTAGGGACTGAGTGGGAGCAAGGTTGGATTTTGGGAAGTTTATGACAAGTCCAAAATACTGAAGGATGCGCATTAACTTTCGAAAGGGAGACTATGATAAAATGAGGACAATAGTTAAGAAAAAACTAAAAGGAGCAGTAGCAAAGGTTAAAGACTTACATCAAGCTTGGGTGTTGAAAAATACTATCTTGACAACCCAGACCAGCTGTATTCCACGCTTTAAGAAAAGTGGAAGGAAGTCCAAAAAACTGCCAGCATGGTTTAAAGGTGAGGTCAGAGAGGCTGTTGACAAAAAAGCATCTTTCAGGAAATGGAAAAAAGAGCCAAACGACGAAACCTGGAAACAGCACAAGCACTGGCAAATCAAATGCAAGGCATTGATAAAGCAGGCAGAGAGAATTTGAGAAGAAGCTTGCTGTGGAAGCAAAAACGTGAAAAAGATTTTTTCAAGTACATTTGCAGCAAAAAACCTGAGAGAGTGTCAGTTGGTCCATTAGATGATACAGGAGTTAAAGGGGCACAAAGAGGCGACAAGGCAATAGCGGAGAGACTGAATGAATTCTTTGCTTCAGTCTTTACTGAGGAAGATGTAGGGATGTTACCCATGACTGAAGTGGTATTTAAAGGTGCGGAAGAATTGAAGGAAATATCAATACAGCGGGAAGATGTATTACAACTATTAGATAAACTGAAGAGTAGCAAATCACCTGGGCCGGATGGTATACATCCAAGGGTGTTGAAAGAACTGAAATAAGAGATTGCAGACCTGCTATTAGTAATCTGTGAACTATCATTAAAATCATCTCTAATACCTGAAGAATGGAGGCTCGCCAATGTAACATCAATTTTTAAAAAGGGTTCCAGGGGTGATCAGGGAAACTACAGACTGGTGAGCCTCACGTCAGTACCGGGGAAAATGGAAGAAACCATCATAAAGAATAAAATTACTCAGCATGTATATAGTCTGGCCTAATGGGAGACAGCCAACATGGCTTTAGACAAGATCTTGTCTTACTAATCTGTTATGTTTTTTTGAAAGTGTGAATAAACAGGTGGACAAAGGTAAGTCGGTTGATATAGTGTATCTGGACTTTCAGAAAGCCTTTGACAAGGTCCCTCATCAGAGACTTTTGGCAAAACTAAAGAGTCAAGGGATAGGAGGCAGTGTACTACTGAGGATCAAGAACTGGTTAAGAGATAGAAAGCAGAGGGTTGGGCTAAATGGCCAATTTTCCCAATGGAGAAAGGTGAATAGTGGTGTACCCCAGGGATCTGTGCTGGGTACGCTGCTTTTTGACATATTCATAAATGACCTGGAAAGTGGAATAACGAGTGAAGTTATCAAATTTGCAGATGACACAAAACTATTTAAAGTTGTTAAAACCCAAGAGCATTGTGGAAAATTGCAAGATGATCTTGATAAATTAGAAGACTAGGCATCAAAATGGAAGATGAAATTTAATGTGGACAAGTGCGAAGTTATGCACCTAAGGAAGAACAACCCAAACTATGGTTACACGATGCAAGGTTCCACATTAGGAACCACAACCCTGGAAAAAGATTTAGGCGTCATTGTGAATAACATGTTGAAACCCTCGGCTCAGTGTGCAGCGGCAGCCAAGAGAGCAAATAGAATGCTAGGTATCATAAGGAAAGGAATGGAAAATAAAACAAAATATATTATAATGCCTCTATATCGTTCCATGGTGAGACCGCATCTTGAATATTGTGTGCAATTCTGGTCGCCGTATCTTAAAAAGGATATAGAGTTATTAGAAAAGGTTCAGAGAAGAGCCACCAAAATGATAAAGGGGATGGAAGGATACTCCTATGAAGAAAGGCTAAAAAGGTTAGGGCTCTTTAACCTGGAAAAGAAACGGCTGAGGGGAGATATGATAGAAGTCTATAAATTAATAAACGGAGAGGAACGGGTAAACGTAGATCGATTGTTTACGTTATCAGAATATAGAAAGACTAGGGGACATGCAATGAAGCTACAGGGTAAACTATTTAAGACTAATAAAAGAAAATATTTTTTCACTCAACGTGTAAACTCTGGAATTTGTTACCGGAGGATGTAGTAAAGGCTGTTTGTGAAGCTGGGTTTAAAAAACATTTGGACAACTTCCTGGAGGAAAGGTCCATAAACCATTATTAAGAAGGGACCCAGGATATCAATGCTTGACCCAGTACAAGTATTGCGGAACCTGTGTCTTTTGGGGAAACTCCTAGGTACGTATGACCTAGATTGGCCACTGTTGGAAACAAGATACTGGGATTGATGGACCTTGGTCTGACCCAGTATGGCATATCTTATGTTCTTATGTTCTTATTGTGCGAGAGAGTGCAACCCTGGCCTCTGGCTCTGAAGGGGCTCGAATGACCAGTCGTCTAAGTAAGGGAAGACGAATATTCCCAGGGTGTGGAGAAATGCTGCCACCACAGCCATGCATTTTGTGAACACCCTTGGTGCAGAGGCCAGGCCAAAAGGAAGAACCCTGTATTGGTAGTGCTTCCCTTGAAACAGGAATCGAAGGAACTTTCGGTGAGTTGGATGGATGAGAACATAAGTGTACGCATCCTTGAGATCTAGAGAACAAAGCCAATCCTGACTCTGAAGGTATGGCAGCAGAGTTCCTAGAGAAATCATTTTGAACTTCTCTCTGAACAGGAATTTGTTCAATTCTCTGAGGTCTAAAATAGGTCTGTGTCCTCCTGTTTTCTTTGGAATAAGGAAATAGGGGGAGTAAAACCCTGTACCGCGTTGGGAAATGGGTACCTCTTCTATTGCCCCTTGAGCAAGGAGCACAGTGACCTCTTGACCTAACTGGTCGTTGAGAGAGGTCTGAGAATTGAACTGTCTTACCATTGTAGGAGGGGGCATGATGAGGAAATGAAGCTTGTAACCCTCTCTTACGATAGAGAGAGTCCAATTTTCTGCTGTTATCTGACCCCATCTGGGGGCAAAATGACATAACCTTCCTGGGATGGTGGAGGGCTCTGGGCCTTTCAGGGCCAGGAAGGCAAAGTTCTCTACATAGGAGTCAAAGCCCCTGTGGAGGCTGAGTCTGCTGAGCCGGTTGAGATTTAGCTGCTTTTTTCTTTCTTTGCCTAGGTTGTTGCTGCTGTCCCTTTTGGGCAGACTGACCTAAATGATGCCCCTGCTGGTTATAGGAGGGATAAAAAACTCTCTTCTTATTGAAGAATGGTTTCTTAGAGGATCTTTTCCTCGCAGGATCAGCTGTAGATTTAGACAATCTATCCAAAGTGATATTGTCAGCATCTATCTCAGCTTTTTCCTGCCAATTCATGCAAAAGAGATTCTCTCCTTTGCAAGGTATATTCCCTAGTTTGTCCTGTACCCAAATTTCCAAGTCAGATGCCTGGAGCCAGGCAATCCTACGTGCACCTATGGCAATGGCAGAGGTTCTGCTTATGCATTCAAAGCAGTCAAAGGCTGCACAATTCACAAACTTGGAAACATCCTGAGCATGTTTGACAAAAGCGAGATAATCTTGCCTTTTATCATCAGGAAGGAGAGGGCTCATAAGCTCTAAATCTCCTGTGACCTCTTTAAGGAACATTCCCATATACAAGATATAGGAACTGATCCTAGCAGAAAGCATAGAAGCCTGGAAGTATCGACGTCCAAAGGCGTCAAGAGTCCTACACTCACGTCCTGCAGGATTAGATGCATACCTTTTTGCACTCTTTATCCTTCTCATGGCTGATTCAACCACCATGGAATGGTGTGGTAATTGAGTCTTCTGAAACCCAGGACAAGAATGGTGTCGAGTCTTCGAAAGTGAGGAGATTTGGTTAGAGGTGTTTCCCACATCCTTAACATAAGATCATGCAAGATCTCATGAATAGGTAAGGTAGCTGCCTCCTTGGGAGCTTTAGGGTATTGTAGGATTTCTAATTCCTTTGCCTTAGACTCTTTTTCAGGAGCCACTGTGATGGAAAGACCTTGGGCCACATCTCAGATAAAATCCTGAAAGGACATATCCTCTGGTAGAGACATCCTACGCTAAGGAGAAGAGGAATCCTCAGGAAGAAGTACTCTGGTATTGGCAGAGCTTTCTGTGGACAAGTGCAAAGTTATGCACCTAGGAAAGAACTTTCTAGGAAAGAGCTTTCTGTGGACAAGTGCAAAGTTATGCACCTAGGAAAGAACAACCCATACTATAGTTACACGATGCAAGGCTCCACATTAGAAACCACCACCCAGGAAAAAGATTTAGGAATCATTGTGGATAACATGTTAAAACCCTCCGCCCAGTGTGCAGCGGCGGCCAAGAAAGCAAATAGAATGCTAGGTATCATAAGGAAAGGGATGGAGAACAAAACAAAGGATAATATAATGCCTCTGTATCGCTCCATGGTACGACCGCACCTTGAATATTGTGTGCAATTCTGGTCACCGTATCTTAAAAAGGACATAGCGTTATTAGAAAAAGTACAGAGAAGAGCCACCAAATTGGTGAAGGGGATGGAAGGCTACTTCTATGAAGAGAGGCTAAGAAGGTTAGGGCTCTTTAGCCTGGAGAAGAGACGGCTGAGGGGAGATATGATAGAGGTCTATAAATTAATGAATGGAGTGGAACGGATAAACGTGGATCAATTGTTTACGCTATCAGAGTATAGAAAGACTAGGGGACATGTAATGAAGCTACAGGGTAAACTATTTAAGACAAATAAGAGAAAATATTTTTTCACTCAACGTGTAATCAAACTCTGGAATCTGTTACCGGAGGATGTAGTAAGGGCTGTTAGAATAGCTGGGTTTAAAAAAGGTTTGGACAAGTTCCTGGAGGAAAGGTCCATAAACCACTATTAAAAAGGGACCCAGGATATCAATGCTTGACCCAGTACAAGCATTGTGGAACCTGTGTCTTTGGGGATATTGCTAGGTACGTATAACCTAGATTGGCCACTGTTGGAAACAGGATACTGGGCTTGATGGACCTCGGTCTGACCCAGTATGGCATGTCTTATGTTCTTATGTTCAGTCTCTTCAGACTCATCCGAGAATTCGAAGTATCTCCGATCCGGGTGATCATGCAAGGCACGGTACTGGTACCAATCGAAGTCGGCATCGGAGTGGTCCGGTACAGACTTGTTGATGCCGGACAGAGACGCATGACTCGGTCCCAGAAGAATACCTGCTAATGTCGATGCAGTCGGTGCCAGTACTGAAGTCGGTGCCGGTACCGGTTGAATTGTTTGAAGCGGTTTCAGGGGCATCAAGGCCATGAGAAGAGCCACCAGACTGCATTCAACAGCCCAGAATCTCTGGTCTATCGACACTGCCGATGCTTGGGTATAGGTGCCGGATGAAGCGGCCGGCACCCCAGAGCATGGCACCAGTAGTTCTGTAGAGTTTGAGGCCTCGAGAACATCCTGGAGCCCCGTTAGTGCTTTGGAAGCCAAAGCCTCCCACCGGGGTAATTTTGCCGGTGAAAGTCCCTCAAGGGCAACGCCAGAGGCATCTCGATGTTTAGAAGGAGATCTACCCTTTGAGGACTGGCTAGATTTGTGTTTAGTTACCCAAGATCCATGGAAGGAAGACGAAGCTCTGGAAGAGGTCGATGCCACGGAGGCTGCATCGGAGGGAAAAAGGGTGCTAAGTTTGGCAGCTCGGTTTTGCCGACCCCTTTTCGACAACATCCCACACAGGCAACAAACTCTGAAATAGAGTGGTCAGGACCTAAACATTTGAGGCACCACTCATGGGTGTTGGTGACGGAGATGGTACCGCCACACTTAGAACACTTTTTAAAACCCGAAGCGGGTTTTTCCATTTTGAAGGAAAAAGTTGGGCCTAGTGCCCAAAATGGCGCGCGGCACATGAGGAGATTTTGAGAAAAAAAGAAAGAACCACCGGCGGTACCGGTGTAGGGTCGAGCAAAGGCAGACGCGACCACAAAAAAGAAGAATAAGGGGGGAATATTTTCTGCGGTGACAGGGTGTACGACCTGTCGGCTCCACGAAAAAAGAAGAACCGGAGAGGGACAGTTGGGGAAGGCAGCACGCAGGCGCTGTGGGATGCTCCCAAAAGCTTTCCTATTGGACGCTGGGGAGCGTTCCCGCGCAGGCTCAACACAGTTACTTACCTGTAACAGGTGATCTCTGGGAACAGCAGGAATTAGTCCTCACATATGGGTACGTCGGTACCGACGGAGCCCGCGTGGGAAAGCTCCCCAGCTTCCCAGAAGGAAAGCTTTTGGGGCCTCCCACAGCGCATGCGCGCTGCCTTCCCGCCTTCCTGACCAACTCTCCTCAGTTCGAGTTTAAAGCTGAGACAATAAAGAGAGGAAAGGAAAGAGAGAGAGATACAACTCCTAGGGGAGGTGGGTGGGTTGTGAGGACTAATTCCTGCTGTTCCCAGAGATCACCTGTTACAGGTAAGTAACTGTGCTATCTCCAGGAACAAGCAGGAATAAGTCCTCACATATGGGGACACCCTAGCTAAGATGCCCGGGAGAGCCCCTCAAGGGTATGAGACCCTGAAAGGTTCCTCATCTTCATATGGATCTCAGGCATCCATTCAGGGAAGGTGGGCTGGAGTTGTTCAAGAATGGAACAGGTGTCTGAGGACAGCCTGACCAAACAAGGCATCCCGGCGGGAGTCCTTGTCCAAACAGTAATGGGCTGTAAAGGTATGAACCGAGGCCCAGGTGGCTGCTCGACAGATCTGGTCAATGGAGACAGAGTTTAGATGAGCCATAGAGGTGGCCATGGCCCTCACATTGTGAGCAGTGACATGGCTCTCCAGAGAAAGGTTCTTACTCTGGTAAGCAAAAGAGATACACTGAGCAATCCAATTGGAGAGTGTTCTTTTAGAGACTGGAAGTCCTAAATGAGAAGGATCAAAAGCAACAAAAAGCTGAGAAGACTTTCGATGTTGCTGTGTCCTGTGGAGGTAAAAGGCAAGAGCTCTTTTACAATCTAGAGTATGAAGGGTCCTCTCTGCACTGGATGCATGAGGAGCTGGAAAAAAGATAGGTAAATATACCTCTTGATTAAGATGAAAAGGGGAGACCACTTTAGGCATAAAGTGGGGATTGGTCCTAAGGACCACCTTATCATGATGGAACCTTGTATAAGGTGGATTAGCCACTAGAGCTTGCAGTTCACTGATACAGCGAGCTGAGGTGACTGCAATAAGAAAAATAACCTTCCAAGAAAGAAATTTCAAGGAGGTAGTGGCTAAGGGTTCAAAGGGTGGCTTCATAAGCTGACCAAGAACCACGTTTAAGTCCCATGCCACCGGAGGAGGTCGAATGGGAGGTTTAGTTAAGGTTAGGCCTCTCATGAATCTTGCAATAAGAGGATGAGAGGAAACAGGTTGTCCATTGATGGGCTTAACGGATGCTGCAATAGCACTCAAATGGACTCTTACTGAATTTGTTTTGAGTCCTGCATTGGAGAGATGCAGGAGATATTCCAAAAGAGAATTCAAAGGAAGTGCTAGAGGGTTAAGACCCTTTTGAGCACACCAAATGGAAAATCTTTTCCATTTAAAAGCGTAAGAACGCCTAGTGGAAGGTCTCCTAGAGGCATGGAGGATATCCTTCACTTGCTGCGAAAGATTGAAGTGTTGAAGGTCTAGGCCTTCAGTAACCAAGTTCTGAGGTGAAGGGACTTGGGGTTTGGGTGCCACATAGTCCCCTCCTCCTGAGACAGAAGGTCTGGAGTTGCTCCCAAGTCCAGGGTGGGGGCTTGGGAGAGATGCAGAAGTAGAGGGTACCACACTTGGCGTGGCCAGCGTGGAGCTATGAGGATCATGGACCCTTGATCCCTTTGAAGTTTGAACAGAGTCTTGGGAATCAAAGGAATGGGTGGAAAGGCATATAGGAAGCCCTGACCCCAATGAAAGAGGAAGGCATCCTTGGCCTGAACTCCCTGACACGGAATCCTGGAACAGAACCGGGGAAGTTTGGCATTCCACGGACTTGCAAAGAGGTCTTTGTCCGGGGTCCCCCATTTCTGGAAAATTCTGAGTACCTGATCCATGTGTAGGGACCATTCGTGTGGAAGCAGAACTCGACTGAGTCTGTCTGCCCAAGAGTTTTGGATTCCTGGAAGATATACTGCCAGGAGATGGATTTGATGCTCTCTGGCGAAGGCCCATAGTCTTAGAGCTTCGTTGCAAAGCGACAGAGAGCCAGTCCCTCCTTGTTTGTTTATGTAAAACATGGCTACTTGATTGTCCGTATGAATAAGGACCATCATGTTGCTGAGGAGGGCATGAAAAACTCTGAGAGCTAGAAAGATTGCTCGAAGTTCCAAGTGGTTGATATGTGGAGACCAAGTGCCCTGAGTGGAGAGATCTTGAAGATGAGCTCCCCAACCTGTTTGGGAGGCATCTGTTGTGAGGGTTGCTTGGGGCAACAATGGTTGAAAGGGGGCCCCCAACAACAGATTTTGAGTGGACATCCACCATTGGAGAGACCAAAAGAGACGTTTGGAGTTTTCTATTTGGTCTGAGAGAGCTCCTGATGCTTGAGTCCACTGGGTGGACAAAGTCCATTGAGCTGCTCTCATATGTAGGCGAGCATAGGGCACCACATGTACTGTGGAGGCCATGTGGCCTAATAGTTGTAGCATCTCCCTGGCAGTCAAGTGGCTTCTGGACTGAGTCTGGGAGGCCAAGTGCACTAGACGTTGGCAACGAGCCTGAGGAAGATAGGCCCTTGCAGTGGTGGTATCCAACCAGGCCCCTATGAATTCCAGGGACTGAGTAGGGGTGAGTTGAGACTTTGGCAGATTGATCACAAGTCCCAGATACTGCAGAATGCGTCTGGTGCGATCCAGGGAAGTCTGAGCCTCGGACTGAGATGGAGCTCGGATGAGCCAGTCGTCCAGGTATGGGAAGACAAAAATTCCCAGGGCGCGTAGAAATGCAGCTACTATTGCCATGCATTTGGTAAATACCCTTGGAGCAGAGGCTAGACCGAAGGGAAGTACTCTGTATTGGAAATGTTTTCCCTGGAAGAGAAACCGTAGGAATTTTCTGTGGGATGGATGGATGAGTATATGTGTGTACGCATCCTTGAGATCTAGAGAACAAAGCCAATCCCGACTCTGTAGGTATGGAAGGAGAGTACCTAGAGAAAGCATCTTGATTTTCTCCTTGCATAGGAATTTGTTCAATTCACTGAGATCTAGAATAGGTCTGTACCCACCTGTTTTCTTGGGAATGAGAAAATAAGGGGAGTAAAACCCTGACCCCTGTTGAAGAAGAGGAACCTCTTCTATTGCCCTTTGGGCGAGAAGGGTGGTCACCTCCTGACCTAACAGGTTCAGGAGAGATGGGGGAGAATTGAAACATCTCACCATGGTATGGGGAGGAAGGCTGGAGAAATGTAGTTTGTAGCCCTCTGATGATAGAGAGGGTCCATTGTTCTGATGTGATTTGCTCCCATCTGGGAGCAAAATGAGTTAACCTTCCTGGAATGGTGAGAGGCTCTGGATGTTTTAGAGCCAGAAAGGTTAAGTTCTCTAGAGTTAAGTCAAAAACCCTGAGGGGGTTGGGTCTGCTGGGCTGTAGCAGCCCCTGCAGGTTTTGCCCTGGCCTGTTTAGGCTGCTGACGCTTAGGAGCAAAGCGAGCTGCAGAAGATTGTTGGCCAGTATTTGTAGCAAATCTGGCCTTCTTATAGAAAGGCTTCTTGAAAGATTTTTTCTTGACAGGGGCAGAGGTAGACTTAGAAAGTCTATCTAAAGCAGCATTTTCTGCATCCATTTGGGTGGCTTTGATTTGCCACTCCTTACCAAACAGATTCTCACCTGTACAGGGCAGATTTCCCAACCCATCCTGGACCCAGGGTTCTAGGTCAGAGGCCTGGAGCCAAGCAATTCTGCGAGCCGCTATGGCAATACCTGAGGCTCTGCTAGCACCCTCAAAGGAGTCAAAGGCTGCTCTGTTGGAGAACTTTGAAATATCTTGGGTATGCTTTAGCAAAAGAAGGAACTCCTCCTTTCTATCCTCTGGGATAAAGGGGAGAAAATGGCGTATTTTCAATGCAATCTCCTTCAGAAACATGCCCATATAGAGGCTGTATGAATTGATTCTGGCAATAAGCATACTTGCTTGGAAGATTTTTCTACCAAAAGCATCCAAAGTCCTACATTCTCTCCCTGGAGGAGTAGAAGAGTGTCTTTTGGTACTCTTTATCCTTTTCATAGCTGACTGCACCACAATAGAGTGGTGAGGGAGCTGAGTATTTTGAAAACCAGGAGAAGGAGGGACACGATACATGGTGTCCAAACAACGAGAATGTGGAGATAGGGTGAGAGGAGTCTGCCATAAGTCCATCATGTGTTCTTGAAGAATTTCATGAATGGGCAAGGTGACTGCCTCTTTGGGAACCTTAGAGTATCCTAAAATATCTAATTTTTTTGCTCTAGGTTCTTTTTCAGAGGTTACTGAAATAGAGAGATCTTTAGCTACTTCAATGATGAAGTCTTGAAAGGACAAATCCTCTGGAGGAGACATTCTCCTCTTTGGAGAAGAGGGCTCTTCAGGTAGAGTTAGGGATACTTCAGCAGAGTCATCTGATGAATCAGAATCATCAGAAGACTCGAAGTATCGTCTATTTGCTTCCAGGGATCGATAAGCGTATCGACCGGTATCAACATCGGGGGTACCCGGAACCGGATCGGTATCAGGGAAAACCCCAGAACCGGGAACCGGAATCGGTATTCTGGTCGATGTGGATGCCCTGGGTACCGGTATCGGTTGTGGTACCGGAACCGGAGTCGGTACCGCAGGCGTCGCAGCTCTAATAAAAGCCATAATAGCCTGCTGCATGGATTGAACTGTATGATCCATAGACGCCACAACTGTCTGGATGTTGGTACCGGAAGATTGAGCCGGTACCCCAGAACAGTCTAACAGGTGATCGGTCGAGGCCGTGCCATCGATGTCAACCTGTAACCCCATAGGAGGAGCTTTGGAAGCCGGAGCTTCCCGCCGGTGTTGTTTGGCTGGGGCAGGGTCCTCAGGGTCAAGCCCGGGGGCATCTCGATACTTGGAGGGAGATTTGCCCTTTGAGGACCTGCCAGAGGAATGTTTGGTTACCTGAGATCCATCAGGAGAGGAAGACCTGGAAGATGTCGATGCTGGAGTATCTGTAGAAAACAGCATGTGAAACTTGGCTGCCTGGTTTTGTAAGCCACGTTTAGACATCAAAGAACAGGATGGGCAATCCGGAATGGAGTGGTCAGGCCCCAAACATTTAAGATACCATTCATGGGTGTCTGTGACTGATATAGTACCGCTACACTTGGTGCATTTTTTAAAACCAGAGGCTTGTTTCTCCATGAGGGAGAATTCTGTGAAGGCCTAGAGGCCTCACAGAACAAACACACCAAGTGGGGAAAAAAGTTTTTTTTTTTTTTTAAAGAATAAAGAAAAAAGACCGGCGGTACCGGTCCGGAATCGGGGAAGGCAGACACGTGGCCAAAGAAACAAATTAAAATAACAACTTCTTCAGCAGTGACAGGAACACGACCTGCTGGCTCCGCGGAAAAAGAAGAACTGAGGAGAGTTGGTCAGGAAGGCGGGAAGGCAGCACGCATGCGCAGTGGGAGGCCCCAAAAGCTTTCCTTCTGGGAAGCTGGGGAGCTTTCCCGCGCGGGCTCCGTCGCTACCGACGTACCCATATGTGAGGACATTCCTGCTTGTTCCTGGAGATCATCGGTACCGACGATACCCATATGTGAAGACTACATTCCTGCTTGTTCCTGGAGATCAGCTTTTACTACATCTCTGGTAAAGAATTCCAGAGTTTGATTATGCGTTGAAACTACAATGTAGCCCATTTAAGAGTAATAAGAGAAAACTACAATGTAGCCCATTTAAGAGTAATAAGAGAAAATATTTTGTCATTCATTACGTATCCCCTAGCTTTCCAGCTTTTTGATAGCGTAAACTGATTTATGTTTATCCATTCTACTCCACTCATTAATTTAGAGAGATCTATCATATCTCCCCTCAGCAGTCTCCTTTCCAAATTGAAGAGTTCTCACCTTTTAAGCCTTTCATAATAGGGGTATCCTTCCATCCTATAACATTTTGGTGGCTCTTTTCTGTGCCTTTTCAAATTCTGCTATATTCTTTTTAAGATATGGTGACCAGAAATGCACACTATATTCAGGGTGCAGTCACACATAAAATGATACTGAGGCATTAATATCATTGGTTTTATTCTCCATTCCTTTCCTTATGATGTCTAGCATTCTATTTGCTTTCTTGGCTGCCGCTGCACACTGGGTGGAGAGTTTAAACATATCCAAAATAACGGCAAAATCTTTTTCCTGGGTGGTGGTTCCTAATTTGGAACCTTGTATCGTGTAACTGTAGTTTGGGTTGTTCATTCCTAGGTGTATGACTTTGCATTTGTCCACATAAAATTTCATCTGCCATCTGAACATCGTCTTCCAAGTTATCAAGGCCCTCTTGCAATTTTTCAGAATCTTCTTGTGCTTTAACAACTTTGAATTATTTTGCATCATCTGCAAATTTGATCACCTCACTCGTTTTTCCCATTTACAGGTCATTTAAGAATACATTAAAAAGCAGCAGGCCTAGCATAAATCCCTGGAGTATTCCACTATTCACTTTTTTCCACTGAGAAAATTGGCCATTTAGCTCTACTCTCTGCTTTCAATTTTTTAAACTGCCTCCTACCCTATGACTTATTTTCACCAAGAGACTCATGAAAGACCTTGTCTACCTGTTTATTCACACCTTCAACAAAATAACAGATTAGTAAGACAAGACTTTCCTTTGCTAAGTCCATGTTGGCTTTCTCCAATTAAACAGTGACTATCTACATAGTGGTTTCTACCATTTTGCCTGGAACTGTCAGGCTCACCAGTCTAAATTTCCCGGATCACCTTTGTAACCCTTTATAAAAATTGGCGTTACATTGGCCATTCTTCCATCTTCAGGTACTACAGATCATTTTAATGATAGTAGGTCTGAAATCTCATATTTCAGTCCTTTCAACACCCTCAGATGTATACTGTCCGGTCCAGGTGATTTGCTACTCTTCAGTTTATCAAATAGATTTATCAATATTTCTTTCAATTGTTCTGATACATCATCTTTAAATACCATTTTAGGCATGGATAACTTCCCTACATCATCTTCATTAAAGACTGAAACAAAAAATTCATTCAATCTCTCCACTATGGCCTTGTCCTCCCTCAGCACCCCTTTCGCCCCTCTTTAGTCTAATGGTCCAACTGACACATGGGTTTTTTGGCTACAAATGTACTTCAAAAAGTTATTATGCATTTTTGCTTCCACGGCAAGCTTTTGTTTTTAAATTCTCTCTCTGCCTGCCTTATCAATGCCTTGCATCTAACTTACCAGTGCTTATGTCGTCTGCCATTTTTTCTCAATTGGCTCCCTTTTGCATTTCCTGAAAGATGCTATTTTGGCTACAATAGCCTCTCTGACCTCACCTTTAGACCATGCTAGCAGTTTTTTTGTCTTCCCTTTACTTTTCTTAAAGTGTGGAATACAGCTGGTCTAGGCTTCCGAGATAGTATTTTTAAACACCCATGCTTGATGTAAATCTTTAACCTTTGCAGCTACTCCTTTTACTATTTTCCTCATTTTATCAAAGTCGCCCTTTTGAAAGTTAAAAAGTAGTACTGTGGTTTTCCTTGCCGTTCTACCTCCATTAAATTACATGCAATCATGCTATGATCACTATTGCCAAATGGCCCCAACACCCTTATCACTTGCACCAGAACTTGTGTTCGACTAAGGACTAGGTCCAAAATAGCTTGCCCTGTGCTAGTTCATGAACCAACTACTCCAAGAAACTCTCTCCCTAACATGCCCTGCTGTGACATTGACCAAGTCGATAATGGGGTAATTGAAATCGTCCATTACTGTGTTGTATCTTTTGTTAGCTTCCCCCATTTCTTTTAGCATTTCATCATTCATTTATTCTCGCCAGGCGGTCGGTAGTACACCCTCCCTCCCCCCACTGCCATCGCCTTCCCCATTTACATGGAATATCTAGCCACAGAAATTCTACAGTGTATTTTGTTTCCTGTAAAACTTTAAAACTGTGCAACTCAATGACTTCTCTAACAGAGTGGAACCCCTCCGCCAATTGATCTACCCCAGAGGTTCCCAACTCCAGTCCTGGAGGGCCAAATACCATTCAGGTTTTCAGGCTGTCACTAATAAATACACATGAGATGCATTTGCATGTACTGCCCCATTGTATTCAAATGTATCTCATGCATATTCATTAGGCACAGCCTGAAAACCTGAATGGTGATTGGCCCTCCAGGACTGGAGTTGGGAACCTCTGATCTACCCTATCATCGCAACAGTTTGAACCCAGGTATCACAATTTTCCATTGGTTGTCTTCCTTCCACCAGGTCTCTGAGATACCAATTACATCTAACATTTCATTTAGTGTTATATATTCTAACACTCATCTTATTTTTAGACCTCTAGAATTTGAATACAGACATTTTAGAGTTATTTTAGTCATATAAATCTCATTATCAGTTGACAGGTGCAATTTGGTGTCCTTCAGCTCTGTACTTAATTGCATCTCTGTTACTTTTATTTTTATAGGAACCTCTCCTTCTGGATGTCCAAACTTCCCTCTTTTGATAGTATCCTTCAAAGATACATCCTTCTAAACCATGCACTCTTGGGCAACTGTCCGCTTTCCCCTATTTAGTTAGAAAGCTGCTCTTTCCTTTTTAGAGGTTAATGCCAGAAGCCTGGTTCCATCACAGTTAAAGTCGAGCCAATCCTTTCAGAAATAAACCTCCCTTCCCCAGAATGCTGCCCAGTTCCGAAATCCAAAACCCTCTTCCTTGCACCATCATCTCATCTATGCATTGAGAATGGAGCTCTACCTGCCTCTTGGGTCCTGTGCATGGAACAGAAAGCATTTCAATGAATGATTCCCTGGAAGTTCTGGATTTCAACTTCCTACCTAAAAGCCTACATTTGGCCTCAAGAACCTCCCTCCCAGACTATTCCTATGTCATTGGTATAGCATAGTTACTCCCCTGTAAAGCGCAGTTACTCACTTGTAACAGGTGATCTCCGGGAACAGCAGGAATCTACCTTTCACATATAGGTATCGTCGGTACCGACGGAGCCTGCGCAGGAACGCTCCCCAGCGTCCAATAGGAACACTTTTGGGAGCATTCCTCAGCACATGCGTGCTGCCTTCCTACCTTTCCAACTGCCCCTCTTCAGTTAAGTATGTAGCTGAGTGAAAGGACAGAGGGAGAGAGGGAAGAGACAGAGAGAGAGACAACTCCTAGGGGAGGTGGGTGGGTTGTGAAGACTAAATTCCTGCTCTTCCCGGAGATCACCTGTTACAGGTGAGTAACTACACTATCTCCAGGAACAAGCAGGAATGTAGTCGTCACATATGGGGACTTCCTAGCTGAAGATGCCAGGGAGATAGCCCCAGGAAGGTGCCACCCTAGAAGATGGGAATCCTACCCACCAACCCTGGTGGGATGCCAGAGATCCATAGGAGGAAGGAGTTGATTTAGGTGTGAAAGAGATTTTGAAGAACAGCTTGGCCAAAGAAGGCATCCCGACGGGAGGCTTTATCCAGGCAGTAGTGGGCTGTGAAGGTGTGTACCGAAACCCAGGTGGCTGCTCGACAAATGTCATCGATACACACAGAGTGGAGATTAGCCATAGAAGCTGCCATGGTTCTCACATTATGAGCTGTGATATGGTCATGAAGAGGAAGACCCTTACTCTCATAAGCAAAGGATATGCATTGGGCAATCCATTTAGATAAAGTTCTTTTGGAGACTGGAAGTCCCAAATGACCAGGGTCAAAAGCTATAAAAAGTTGCGAGGACTTTCTATGTTGCTGTGTTCTTTGTATGTAAAAGGCTAAATCCCTTTTATAATCCAAAGTATGAAGGTTTCTTTCTGCATTAGAGGCGTGAGGCCTCGGAAAAAATACAGGAAGATAAACTGATTTAAATGAAAAGGCGAAACCACCTTTGGCATAAGGTGTGGGTGAGTTTGAAGAACAACCTTATCATGATGAAACCTAGTATAAGGAGGATCAGCCACTAAAGCTTGCAATTCACCAATACGACGAGCATACGTGATTGCAACTAGGAAGATGACCTTCCAGGTCAAAAACCTAAGGGCTGTAGTGACCAAAGATTCAAAAGGCGGCTTCATGAGCTGCCCGAGAACTAGATTTAGATCCCATGCCACCGGTGGTGGCTTGATGGGAGGTTTAGTTAATAAAACGCCTCTCATAAATCTTGATAGGAGTGGATGAGAGGAAATTGGTTGTCCATTCAGAGGCTTATAAGAAGCTGCAATTGCACTAAGATGGACTCTTACCGAATTGGTCTTTAGACCAGAATTCGATAAGTGAAGGAGATACTCTATCATCGATTCTAAGGGTATGACGAGGGGGTTTAATCCCTTCTTGGAGCACCATAAAGTAAAACGTTTCCACTTGAAGACATAAGATCTTCTTGTGGAGAGTTTTCTAGAAGCCTGAAGGATATCTTTTACCTGTTGGGACAGGTTGAAATCTTGGAGGTCTAAGCCTTCAGCAACCAGGCCGTGAGGTGCAGGGACTGCGGGGATTTGGGTGCCATAGCGTCGTCCCCTTCTCCTGGGAAAGGAGATCTGGAGCATGCCCTAACTCCAGAGGTGCCGCTTGAGAGAGAGATGTAGAAGCAGGGAACACCACGTTTGGCGTGGCCATCATGGTGCTATGAGAATCATGCGACCCCTGTTTCTCTGAAGCTTGAAGAGTGTTTTGGGGATGAGGGGAATGGGTGGGAAGGCATAAAGGAAGTCCTGACCCCAGTGAAGGAGGAAGGCATCCCTTGCCAGACAGTTGAGAGCTGGAATTCTGGAACAGAACCGGGGAAGTTTGGCATTCAGTGGACTTGCAAAGAGGTCTATGTCTGGAGTGCCCCAGAGATGAAATATCTTTGCCACCTAGTGTAAGTGGAGGGACCACTCGTGAGGCAGCAGTACTCGACTGAGTTTGTCTGCCCAAAGGTTTTGAATGCCTGGAAGATCCACTAGAAGGTGAATTTGATGCTCCCTGGCGAGGGCCCACAGTCATAAAGCTTCGTTGCATAACGACAGAGAGCCTGTTCCGCCCTGCTTGTTCACATAGGACATGGCTACTTGATTGTCTGTCTGGACTAGGACTAGGACTGTCTTGAAGCTGAGCTGGGCATGGAATACTCGAAGAGCTAAATAGATTGCTCTTAATTCCAGGAGGTTTATGTGTAAACCAACTTCCTGTGGAGTCCAGGTGCCCTGGGTAGAGAGATGATTCAGGTGTGCTCCCCAACCCACCTGTGATGCATCTGTTAGGGTGGCCTGAAAGAGGGGTTTGATGGAAAGGCGACCCCACTGTCAGATTTTCTAGTGATTTCCACCATTGGACGGACAAAATTAGTCATTGAGAGATTATTATTTTGTCCGACAAATGACCCTTGGCCTGCGTCCACTGTGTCGAGAGGGTCCACTGAGCTGCTCGCATGTGGAGGCGAGCATATGGGACTACATGAACTGTGGATGCCATATGTCCCAGTAACTGCAGTAGCTCTCGAGCAGTGAGGGAGGTTTTGCCTGCTGCTTGAGAAGCCAGTAGCATTATGCGAAGACACCGGGCTTGTGGAAGGAAAGCCCTTACCTGTCTGGTGTCTAGACAGGTTCCTATGAATTCTAGGCATTGGGAAGGAACTAGTTGAGATTTTGGGAAGTTTATTATCAATCCCAAGTATTGGAGGATTCGCATTGTATGGGACAGTGCAGTGCTGGCCTCTGCAACTGTAGGGGCTCGAATGAGCCAGTCGTTAAAGTAAGGGAAGACGAAAATACCCAGGGTTCGTAGAAATGCAGCTACTACTGCCATGCATTTCGTGAATACCCTTGGTGCTGAAGCCAGACCAAAGGGAAGAAACCTGTACTGGAAATGTTTTCCCCTGAAAAGGAAACGTAAACATTTCCTGTGATCTGGATGGATGAGAATGAGTATATGCATCCTTTAAGTCTAGAGAGCAAAGCCAGTCCTGGCTTTGAAGGTATGGCAGAAGAGTTCCTAGAGAAATCATTTTGAATTTCTCTCAAAACAGATATTTGTTCAATTCTCTGAGGTCTAGAATGGGTCTGTGTCCTCCTGTTTTCTTTGGAATAAGAAAATAGGGGGAGTAGAACCCTGCACCCCGTTGAAGAATGGGTACTTCCTCTACTGCCCCTTGGGCAAGAAGTGTAGAGACCTTGTGATCTAGCAGATTGTCTGCAGAGGTTTGTGAATTGAATTGCTTGAGAACTGTAGTAGGGGGCATGCTGTGAAAATGAAGCTTGTACCCCTCTCCTACAGTGGACAAAGTCCAATCTTCTGCTGTTATCTGATGCCATCTGTTGACAAAGTGGCATAACCTGCCTTGAATATTGGGGGGGTTGGGGACCCCTCAGAGGCAGGGAGGCAAAGCTCTCTAGGAAGGAGTCAAAGCCCTTGAGGGGGCTGAACCTGGAGAGCTGGTTGGGCTCTCAGGCCTTTTGGCTTCTTTTGCTGTCTAGTTTATCCCTTTTGTGCAACCTGACCTGGAGTTTGACTCTGCTGGGTATAAGAAGGATAAAACTTCCTCTTTTTGCTAAAAGAGGGTTTCTTATAAGGTTTCCTTTTGGCTGGAGTGGCTGTACACTTTGACAATCTAAGGTAGAATTGTCAGCATCTAACTCGTTAGCCTTTTCCTGCCAGTTCTTGCCGAAGAGATTCTCCCCCCTGCAAGGAATGTTGCCTAACTTGTCCTGTACCCAAGTCTCCAAGTCTGATGCCTGTAGCCAGGCAATCCGTCGTGCGCCAATGGCAATAGCAGAGGTTCTGCTGATGCATTCGAAGCAGTCAAAGGCTGCACGATTAACAAACTTGGAGACATCTTGAGCATGCTTAACTAGAGCAAGAAAATCTTGTCTCTTGTCATCTGGGAGAAATGGGCTCATAAGTTCCAGGTCTCCTGTGACTTCCTTGAGGAACATTCCCATATATAGGATATATGAACTGATCCTAGCTGAAAGCATGGAAGTTTGAAAGGTTCTGCACCCAAAAGCATCCAGAGTCCTGCATTCACGACCTGGAGGATTGGATGCATGCCTCCTTTGCACTTTTCATCCTACTCATGGATGATTCCACTACCTTTGAATGGTGTGGCAGCTGAGTTTTCTGAAATCCAGGACATGGCGGAACTCGATACATAGTATCAAGCCTCCTAGAGTGAGGAGAGGTAGTCAGAGGTGTCTCCCACATTGAGCATCAAGCTATGCAGAATTTCATGGATAGGCAGAGTGGCTGCCTCCATAGGAGCTTTAGGATATTGGAGAATTTCCAATTCCTTTGCTCTGGGTTCCCTCTTCAGGAGCTACTGTGATCGAAAGACCTTTGGCCATATCACAGATGAAATCCTGAAATGACAAGTCCTCTGGAGGTGACATTCTGCTTTGGGGAGAAGAGGGATCTTCTAGGAGAAACCCTCTAGTGCCAGCAGAATTGTCAGAGTCTTTGGAATCGGTGGAATCAAAGTATTCCTGACCCCGATGCTCTTGCAAAGCACGATCCCAGTACCGATCGAAGTCGGTACCGAGCTGACCCGGTACCGCTTTGTCAATTCCAGCCGGAGATGGCATGGGAAGGAGTTCCCACCGGTACCGTCATCGCCGGTGTCGGTACTGGTGTCTGTACCGGTGCCCACCGGTACCGCAGCTGAAAGAAGAGCTGCGATGCTGCGCTCGATAGCGAGGAACCTCTGGTCTATCGACGCTGCCAATGCCTGGGTGTCGGTACCGGTAAGGACGGCCGGAACCCCTGAGCATGGCACAGGTAGTTCTTGCGAGGTTGAGGCCTCGAGAACATCCTGGAGCCCCGTTGGTTCTTTGGAAGCCGAAGCCTCCCACCAGGGCTGCTTTGCCGGTGTGGTTCCCTCAAGGGCAACGCCAATGGCCTCTCGGTGCTTAGCAGGAGAGCTACCCTTTGAGGACTGGCTTTTATGTTTAGTTACCTGAGATCCATGGGAGGAAGAGGAGGCTCTTAACAATGTCAATGCAATGGATCTGGCATCTGAAGAAAAGAGGGTACCGAGCTTTGCAGCCCGGTTCTGTCTTCCTCTTTTAGTCATCCCCATACAGGAGACACATTCAGTTGGAGAATGTTCATGTCTTAAACATTTTAGACACCAATCATGGGTGTCAGTGACGGAAATGGTACAGACACACTTAGTACATTTTTTAAAACCACTAGTTGGCTTTTCCATGTTTTAGGAATATGGGCCTAGTGCCCAAAATGGCACCTAGCACCAAAGAGAAAAGTTTCTGAAAAGAAACAGTCGAAAGCCTAAGTAAGTTGTTGTTTTTTTATATGAAAAGAACCAGAGGCACTGGTAAGCGTCGTGCGGTAGGCAAACATGACCACAAGAAAAGAAATTTAAAGACAGAATTTTCTGCGGTGACAGGGAATAGATCCTGTCGGCTCCGCGGAAAACGAAGAACTGAAGAGGGACAGTTGGAAAGGCGGGAAGGCAGCGCGCATGTGCTGAGGGGTGCTCCCAAAAGCGTTCCTATTGGACGCTGGGGAGCGTTCCCGCGCAGGCTCAGTCTGTACCGACGATACCCATATGTGAAGACTACATTCCTGCTTGTTCCTGGAGATCAGGTGTTCTCCAGGGACAGCACGAATCAGTCCTCACTTATGGACCCCGTAAGCACCGACGGAGCCCACGTCGTGCGATTCCCCAGCTTTCAAAGAAAGCCTTTGGGATTGCTGCCATGCATATGTGGTCGTCTTCCCGCCCAAGGGTGCCATCTTGCTCAGTCAGGTCCCTTAGCTCAAGCCCTACCAAGTAGATGGCTAGGGAAGGACAAAAATCCAGCAACTCATCAGGGGAGGTGGGAGAGTAGTGAGGACTGATTCCTGCTGTCCCTGGAGAACAACTGTTACAGGTGTGTAACTACACTTTCTCCAGAAACAAGCAGGAAGTCAGTCCTTACTTATGGGACTCCCCAGCTACAGGCTACCGAACCTGCAACTAAAAAAACGCCTCAGCTAGGTCGTGAGAAGAGGCTGATGCCCGAAGGAGCCAGAGTCCTTGGGGCAAAGCCCTCAGTAGCCGTGAAGAAGGGTCGGAGGGCAGGAATTGCTTATACCCCAAACAGATTATGGAGTACAGCCTGGTAGAAGGCGCTGTCCCGACGGGACTCCCTCTCCAGGAAATAAGGGCAGCGAAGGTGTTCACTGAAGACCAGGTTGCCGCCTGGCAGATGTCCAGCAAGGGCACTGAATGCAGCAAGGCCACTGAAGACACCTTGGCTCGGACACCGTGTGAGGTGACTTGTCAATCTAACGGGGCACCTGCCTTCGCATGGGCGAAGGCAATGCAGTCCGCCACCCAAATGGAGAGGGTGCGTTAAGCGACTGCCTGCCCCAGTCAATTGGGATTTTAAGTCACATAGTCGGTCAGACTTGCGATGAGCCTGGGTGCGCTGCAGATACAAGGCAAGAGCCCTCTTGCAGTCGAGTGTATGCAAAGCTGCCGACGCCTGGTCAGCATGGGGTCTCGGGAAGAAAGTCGGTAAGACTATCTCGATTGAGATGGAAATATGAGACAATGTTTGGCAGGAACTTGGGGTGGGTGTGGAGGACCACCCTATTCCTATAGAATCAAGTGTAAGGGGCTTCAGCCATGAGAACCTGGTGCTGACTCGGCGGGCCAAGGTCAAAGCCACCAGGAAGACCACCTTCCAGCATAGGTGCCGAAGCGAACACGTTGCCATCGGCTCTAAGGGTTAACGCGTAAGCTGCATGAGCACTACGTTCAGGTAACATTCCGCCAGGGGAGGCCGGATTGGAGGCTTGGAAAATAAGAGACACCGCATAAAGTGGGAGACCAAGGGTGCCCCAAGAGGGGTTTCCCCTCGACAGGGAAGTGATTCACCGAGATGGCGCTCAGGTGCACCCTGATGGAGTTATTTATTTTTATTTAACATTTCTTATATACCGCCTTTCATGATATTAAGGCAGTTTACATTGAACAAACTGAAATTACATTGAACAGAGCATTATAACTTGGAGATAACTATTTTACAGGGAACATGGGCAATGGAGGGTTAAGTGGCTTGCCCAAGATCACAAGGAGCACCTGTGGGACTAGAAACCCTAGTCCTTCTGGCCCAAGGTTGCTGTCCACTCCTCCCTCAGTAGACTTCAAGCCTTCTTTCGAGAGATGGAGGAAGTACTGAAGGACCCACTGAATGGAGCAAGAGAATGGGTCGATCTGGAGCTCGGAGCACCAGACTGAGAAGCGTTGCCACTTGAAGGAGTAAGCTCGTCTAGTCGCGTTTTTCCTCTATATGAGGACCACCTCCTCAACCTCTGGGAGGTCCAGCAGGGCTAGGGAGACCCGTTCAGTCAGTGACGGATAACGAGGCCAGGTTCGGGTTAGCACCCATCCCTCCTCCTGCGTTAGCAGGCCTGGGGCACAGCCCAGGGGAACTGGAAGCTCCGACAACAGCCGGAGCAGGAACAGGAACCACGGCTTTCGAGGCCACGAGGGGACTACGAGGATCAACGCCCATTCCTGCTGAGCTTTGTGGAGTGTCCTCACGATGGGGGGGGGGGGGAGGAATGCATACAGCAGGCCAAAAGACCAGCTCAGAAAGAATGCTTCTGGGCCCTCCCTGCTTGGGTGTGGGACTGGGCCGCAGAAGATCAGGAAGCTGCGTGTTCGACGGGCTGGCAAAAAAGGTCCATGGCTGGAGTTCCCCACCGATGAAACAGCCAGTCGGCCACCCTCGGGTCCAGTCGCCATTCGTGAGGGCGAAGGATTCTGCCAAGTCTGTCCACCAGGACATTCTCCTGGCCTGGGAGGTAGACTGCACTGAGGGTCATTCCCCGACCGAAGGCGAAGGAGCAGAGAAGGAGGGAGCATGATCTGGTACTCTCCTCCTTGTTGATATAGAACATTACCATGCGGTTGTTGGTTTGCACGAGCACCCACCTCACCCTGAGGTGATCCATGAAGGCTCTCAGGGCCCACCGAACCGCTCGGAGCTCGAGCAAGTTTATTTGCTGTTGAGACTCCTCGGGTGACCCATTGCCCCTGCGTGCACAACACACCGAAGTGGGCTCCCCAACCCAGCAAGAAGGCATCCGTCATCAGCACTATCTCGTGCGGCGGGGTCTCGAAGGGCAATCCCCGGAGGTGGTTGCGAGGGTTTTGCCACCAGCCCAGGGACAGGCGAAGGCTGTGGGAGACCTTTATGGGGTCCCTGAGGTGGACAATAGATGGGCTCCACTGTGCACTGAGGCACCAACTGAGCTGTCCACATGTGCAGGCGGGTGTGGGGAACCACATGGACAGTAGAGGCCATGTGGCCCAGGAGGCGCAGCATAGTTCGGGTTCTGACCCAAGGGGAGCTCTGGACCTGGGCTGCCAGGGCTTGGAGGTGGTCAGCGCAATCCGCTGGCAGAAAAGCAGTCGCCCGCTGAGTATCAAGGTGTGCACCAATGAATTCTAGGGCCTGCACTGGTTCAAGATGGGACTTGGGATAGTTGACCAAGAAACCCAGGTGCTCGAGTTGTGCACGACACCGCCAGGCGGGTTTCCTTGACAGAGGATCCCGTGACAAGCCAGTCGTCAAGGTAGGGAAAGACTGGTATGCCCTTATGCCTGAGGGAGGCAGCAACCACGGAGAGGCACTTCGTGAAGACCCATGGGGCAGACGCAAGGCAGAAGGGGAGCACCCTGTATTGAAGTGCTCCCCCGCACCCTGAAGCACAGGTACTGTCTGTGCTGGGGGTGAATCAAAATGTGGGCGTAAGCGTCTTTTAGATTCAAGGAGAATAGCCAGTCGCCCTGCTGTTGGAAGGGCAGCAGAATACCAAGGGATGACATCTTGAACCTCTCCCACACCAAGAGTTTGTTTAGCTTTCGGAGGTAGAGGATGGGCCGCAGACCCCCCCCCCCCCCCCTCCCCGTCTTCTTCGGGACGAGGAAGTAACAGGAATAGAATCCCTGACCTCAGAGGTGCGCCGGGACCCTCTCGACCCCTGCTGGGTGAGAAGGTTGATTAATTCCAGTTGTAGGACAACCTGATGCACGGGGAGTCGAGGAGACACTGCCGGGGAGAAGGGAGGGGGAAGCATGTCCAGGCGGAGGCGATAGCCGTCCCAGATTACCCCGAGGACCCAGGTGTCTGAAGTGATGGAAACCCATGAGGGGTCAAGGACAGGCATCCCCCTCCCCCACCGGCTGCAGAGAGACGCCAGGGGGAGAGAGGCTTTGCAGCTAGCGTCAAAACCCCTGTGAGGGTTGAGGCAGTGCCAGGGTTTGGGCCTTGGGCCCTTTCAGCTTGCGGCGACTCTGGCCGGACTTCCCTTGTGCCGCAGTGGTTGGCGTGGGAGTAGGTGGGTACAGTGGGTAGCCACGGTAGGGCAGGCCCTTCCTCGGAAAGAAAGGCTTTTTGGTTTGTTTCTTGAGGGAGATTGGAAGTCTTGCACGAGAGAGAGGTTCGGGTGATGAACTCCATCTCTATCTCCGCGGCCTTGTCCTCCATAGGTTTGCCAAAGAGCTGCTCACCCAGGCAAGATACATCCAGGAGCTTCTCCTATACCCACTGCTCCAAATCTGAGGATTGGTGCCATGCCTGGCAATGGGCCCCGATGCCTGCAGCCCCCACTCAAGCCAGGACTCGAAACCATTGTAGACGGCACGGGAGAGGTACTTTGAGCAGTCTGTGACAGACTTCAGCAGGGTACTGAACCTATTGAGGGGTTCGCCCTCGAGGCCCAAGGAGAAACCCCCGAGCTCCATGGCCAAGTCGCACAAGAACATGCCCATGTATAACTGGTATGCCTGAATACAGCAGGAGAGCATGAACCCTGGTAGGCCTTGTGGCCTAGGGCGTCGAGGGCTCTCGACTCCTGGCCCGGGGGAACCGAAGAGTGTGACTTCAGGTTCTTTTGCTTTCTCATTGCCAACTCCACCATGATGGAAGTATGGGGGGAGTTGGGTTTTCCTGAACCCAGGGCTGCGCTGGACCTTGTACATGGTGTCGAGATGCTTACTCATGATGGGAACAGAGGCAGGCACCTCCAACATGCAAAGCAGCAGCCTGGACAGAATGGGAGGAACTGGGACAGTTAAGAGACTCCCTAGGTGAGGACTCGTACTGAAGGATGTCGAGCTCTTCAGCTTGAGGGTCCTCCTCAGCCTGGGTGGCCAGATTGAGAGCCTGTGCCATATCCCAGGAAGGTGGTATCCTCGGGTGGCGAGCGCAGCTGAAACACGGGCGGAGAGGGGTCCGATGTAAGGTCCCGATGGGTACAGGTTGCCAGGAAGGTATCCCCGTCAGACTCCCAGTCGGAGAAGTCGGATGAGGAATCCGAACCGGCTTGTCGCCCTGTCCAACGGCTGCGGCCCGCTTGGAGCTGGAGGCCCTGGAGGATCTCACCCCCAACGAACAGGAATGTGTGCGACAGACGTCGAGGACCCTCATGAGGCCCGCAGCTCTCAGGGTTTTCCTGGACGGTCTTCAGCGTCCCACGCAAGGGAACCTCAGTCTCTGGGCACGAGTCAGCAAAGCTGGCTGTGTGCGCCTGCTGGGTAGCGATAAACACAGGAACACTGCATTCTAGTGCCAGCATGCGGGACTCCCATGTGGGCTTAGGGCCCTGCGACGCCAACCCTGGGGTCACCGGAACGGGCATCGAGGAGGAGAGGGGTCCTCTCCGGGATGGCCCTCAGGAGACTGGGAGCCATCGCCGGAGGCCTCCGTTATCTGTATGAGGTACCTTGTGGGGCCGCTCCTTGTCTGACTCTCGGGAATGCCGAAGGTGGCTAAGCGACCGAGTGCAGGAGTGTTCGCGCTTGTCAGGAGCCCCCAACAGTGACTTCGAGGCCTTCATCTTGTGACGCTCCACTTCAGGGGACCCCTGGTCGGAGTGCCACCGAGAGTGCGGGGCCGAGGTGGGGGATCCCACTGGAGGAGAGGCGACTGAGGGCACCACTGGGGACTCCGAGGAGGCCTTCCTGAAAATGTCTTCAGACTTCTGCTTACAACTGAGCAGGGCTTTGGAGAACATTTTCTTACAAAGCGAACAGAGTTCTGGATCATGGTCAGCCCCAAGACACCACAGGCAACAGTCATGGGTGTCCCGTAAGCAATATGTTCTTAGAGCATCTATCACATTTTTCTAAATCCGGTGGCCATAGGGACAAAAATGGCCCCCACGGGGTCAAAGACCCACGTGGCCAGCAGTTGGAGGAAAAAGGGCACAAAGCCCGTTAAGGCAAAAAAGCTAAGAAAAACATCCCCTAATGGCTCTAAAAAGATAGAGCGGGGAAGGACAGTTAGAGGACCGGTGCAACAGGAAAAATAGTTGGCCAGTAGGCCGAAAACAAAACACTTTTTCTGAGGGATGAGGAAGTGTGTCCGAAGGGCTCTGTGGGAAAAGGGAGACCGAGCAAGATGGCACCCTTGGGCGGGAAGAGGACCAGGCATGCATGGCAGCAATCCCAAAAGGCTTTCTTTGAAAACTGGTGAATTGCTCCGCGCAGGCTCTGTCAGTGCCAACGTCACCCATAGGTGAGGACCGACTTCCTCCTTGTTCCTGGAGAATAATACGTACCAAGACAGCAGTTTCCTCCCCAGCACTACCTAAACCTTGCCTAGGTGGCGTGTGAGGTCCGCTACCTTTGCACCAGGCAGGTATGTTACCAGGTGATCCTCACATCCACCAGCCACCCATAAACCATTATTAAGAAGGGACCCAGGATATCAATGCTTGAACCAATACAAGCATTGTGGAACCTGTGTCCCTTGGGGAAACTGCTAGGTACATATGACCTAGATTGGCCACTGTTGGAAACAGAATACTGGGCTTGATGGACCTTGGTCTGACCCAGTATGGCATATCTTATGTTCTTATGTTCTATCTACCTGCCTAATGACTGAATTGCCAACTATAACGGCCGGCCTAACTCTACCTTCATGGACATGTCCCTGGAGAAACCACCTTTGTGTGAGAGGGTTTTACATCACCTGGAGGACAGGTCCTAGCTACAAGATCACTTCCTGCCACACCAAGGTGATGCTCTCCTTTCACAAAGAGGCTGCCAGACTGGAGGTGGGACTTCAGTACCACGACCCTGTAGGTTTCATCTATATACCTTTGTCTTCCTTAGATCCTCTACTACCCTAGCCTCCAGAGATCGGTCTCGCTCCCTGAGAGCAAAGAGCTCCTTGCACCTAGTGCACACAGACCCCTCACAAACGAGGAGAAAATAGTACATGTGACAATGCACAAGACTGAACAGCACCCCCATCTCACTGCTGGACTGCTGTCTGCGTTTTGGTTTAGCTATATAGGTTAAAGTTGCTAGGGATACTTGTACTAATACAACTATACCTAATAAGTTTAAGGGACTTTGTACACCTCAAGATGAATTAATTTCAGGGCTTTAATCTATTCCTGATGAGGATAACTAGCTGAACCTGAAAGTGAATTTGACCACCTCTTTCCCTTTAATAGGTTTAAGAGCCTATAAAGCTATTATGCCTGGGGTGGGTGGGAGGGATAGAATACTGCTACAGGTGACTAACTACCCCTTCTCCGTGGACAAGCAGAAACTAAGTCCTCATGATGGGACTCCCAAGCTTTAGGCTACCAGAAATAGAGGCGGTAAAGAAACCCAACAGGGGCAAAATTGAACTGAGAACTGGAGAATCAACTATGTACAGAAGAGGTAGTTCACTAAAGGGAACTCATCTGATTCAGCTTCTTCATCACGTTACCTTTCATTTGTTTTCTTTTGTTTTAGTAGCCTGAATAGACAGTAGGGCCTTGGGGGGATGGAGTTTGGTTCTAATCACCAAAGAGATGCTGGAGTACCGACTGGGTGAAGTTTCTTTCCCATCGGGAATCCCCATCCAGACAGTAGCGAGATGTGAATGTGTGGACAGAAGTCCACATTGCAGCCTTGCAGATCTCTTCCATTGAGAGAGAGTGAAAGTTGGCCACTGAAGCAGCTATGGCTCTGATGTTGTGAGCTGACACATGACCATCAAAGGCTCAGGTCAGCCTGGGCATGCCAAAGTGATGCAGTCTGTCAGGCAAATTGAAAGAATGTGTTTGGAAATGGCAGCCTCTAGTTTGCTGGTGTCAAAAGAAACAAACAGCTGTATGGACTTGTCGGGGGGGGGGGGGGGAGGCCTTCACCTGCTCTAGGGCTCATTTACAGTCCAGCATGTGCAGTTCTGCTTCCCCTCTGTGGGCATGAGACCTTGGGAAGAAAGCCAGTAGGACTGATTAAGATGGAAAGCTGACACCACCTTTTGAAGAAATCAAGGATGAGTGCACAGGACCATTCCAATATGATGGAATCTGTTGTATAGCAGATAAGCCACTAGAGCCTGGAGCTCACTTACCCGGCATGCTAACATTCCTAGTGCCGATTACAAGATCTTCCAGGTCAAACACTTCATAGGGCACAAATCATGTGGCTCAAAGGGAGCCAACATGAATTGTACCAGATCCATTCTGAGGTCATAAGCTACCACTGGGGCTTGAAGGGAGGCTTTGAGAGAAGCAAACCCCCATAAAGCAAGCCACCAATAGCAGAGTCGAGATGGACCTTCCTAAAATTCCACGATGGTATGTCCCAATTGTGCTGAGGTGAACCCTAACAGAGTTGGACTTGAGGCAGACTCAGAAGTGTAGGAGGTACTCTAGTAGTCTGATAGTGGAGCAATTAAAAGGATCAAATGCCTGTTCTGCACACCAGATCACAAATTGTTTTAATTTGAATGTACAAGACCTTCTCGTTGAGGTCCTCCTAGAAGTCAACAGAACATTTGCTACTCTGTCTGGTAGGTTAAACTCGGAGAGGACTAGCCTCTCAACATTCACACAGTCAGGGCCAAGGATTGGATGTTGGGATGCAGCATCTTCTTGTCTTCCTGTGATATAAGGTCTGGGGCAGAGCCCAGTCCTAAAGGTTCCCACTGGGAGAGTTGAATCAGACTGGGAAGCCATGGCTGTCTGGGTGCATATGGCATGATGAGTACCATCATACTACTTGTCTGTTTGAAGTTTCAGCAGGGTCTTTATTATGAGAGCTTTGGAAGGATACACATATAGCAGGCCCATCCCCCAGTACAGGAGGAAAGCATCTGGTGCCAGCCTGCTGCATGAGGCACTCTGGAGCAGAACTGATCCACTTGAGTGTTTTGCTGCGTTGCGAACAGATCTACTGAGGGGACCACACTTCTGAAAGTTGTGGACTACCACGCCCCTGTCCAATGCCCATTCGTGCAGCTGGAGGATGCAACTCAGCTGGTTCACCGGGGTATTCTGCTCCCCTGGCAGATATGTGGCCCTGAGCTCCTTCTCATAGCCGATGGTGAACCTCCATAACCAGACAGTTTCCCAGCACAGGAAATAAAAACCTGTGCCCCTCTGCTTGCTTATGTAGTACATTGCGAACTGATGATTAATCTGAATCAGGACAATCTGGTTGGCCAGTCAGTCATTCTCAGAAAGCAGAGGGCATTTGCTATGGCTCACAATTCCAAGAAACTGATCTGGTGCAAGCTCTCCTCTGCAGACCAGACAAATACACTCCCCACCCAAGTCTGAATACGTCTGCTGTCATTTTCTGAGGTGATGCCTTCTGAAAGGGGAGACCCTTCAGCCGGTTCTGATGTTCCAACCACCAGTGTAGGGACTAGATAAGAGGGCCGGTGACAACTACCTGATACCAAAGGTGACCAGTGGCCTGGATCCATTGAGTCATCAGTATCCATTGAGCCAGTCTCATCAAAAGAGGAACCATGGGTGTGATATGTACAGCAGAGGCCATGAGGAAGAGCATGGGGAGCATCCCATGAGCCATTGTCTAATGATATTGCTGGGTATCCTGGACCAAGGCAGGCAGTCAGTCAATCTCTGGAGTCGGTCTAGCAGAAGGCAGGCCTTTGCTTGAGTCATTTCGAGGAGAGCCTCTATGAACCCCAGTTGATTACAACCCCCAACAAATCTAGCACCTCAATGGTCAACAGTATTGATTGCTGAATTTCATCTGGAGTGGTGATTTTTATAAGCCAGTCGTCCCAAAAAGGGAAGACAAGACCTCTCCACAAAAGTGGTAATAGGAAAGAAGTGACAAACTACAGGCCAGTAAGCCTTACCTCTGTGGCGGGAAAAGTAATGGAGGCGCTCCTGAAAGAGCGAATAGTGGACTGCTTCGAAACCAATAGGTCGCATGATCTGAGGCAACATGTTTTACCAAAGGGCGATCTTGCCAAACAAATCTGATTTGAGTTTTTTGACTGGGTGACCAGAGAACTAGATCAAGGGCATGAGATGGATGTGATCTACCTAGACTTCAGAAAAGCCTTTGATATTGTTCCTCATAGGAGACTTATCAAACTCAACAGCTTGGGGATGGGTCCCAAGATGGTGAACTGGATCAGAAATTGGTTGAATGATAGACAACAGTGGGCGACGGTAAACGGAACTCACTCGGATGAAAGGAAGGTGATTAGCGGTATGACCCAGGGTTCGGTCTTGCGACCGGTACTGTTGAATATATTCGTGAGTGATATTGCCAAAGGGCTGAATGGAAACGTGTGTCTTTTTGAAGATGACACCAAAATTTGCAACAGAGTGGACTCCCCTCAAGGAGTGGGGAACATGAGGAAAGATCTACAAAAGCTGGAAGAATGGTCTAATGCTTGGCAGTTAAGATTTAATGTGAAGAAGAGCAGTGTCATGCACTTGGGAAGCAGAAATCCAAGGAAATTGTATGCGATGGGGGGCGAGAGATTGATGTGCATGGACCAGGAGAAAGAGCTCTGTGTGATTGTTTCTGATGATCTCAAGGTGGCAAAACAGTGTGACAAGCCGGTGGGAAAAGCCAGAAGGATGCTGGGTTGCATACAGAGAGGAATTACCAGCAGAAAGGAAGAGGTACTAATGCCACTGTACAAGTCGCTGGTGAGGCCTCACTTGGAATATTGTGTTCAGTTTTGGAGACCGTATCTCACAAAGGATATAAACAGGCTGGAAGCGGTTCAGAGAAAGGCGACCAAAATGATTTGGAGCCTGCGTCAGAAGACTAGAGGGCATAACATGAAGCTGCAAGGGGTAAACTGAAAGGCAATGTCAGGAAATACTTTTTCACTGAAAGGGTAGTGTATGCTTAGATGGAAGTGGTGGGGGCAAACACAATGACAGAATTCAAAATGGCATGGGACAGACATAGTGGATCCCTATATAGCAACAGGATAAAGCATAGTTACTCACCTATAACAGGTGATCTCAGGGAACACATGGGTATCGTCGGTACCGATGGAGCCTGTGCGGGAACGCTCTCCAGCGTCCAATAGGAAAGCTTTTGGAAGCATCCCACAGTGCCTGCGTGCTGCCTTCCCACCTTTCCCAACTGTCCCTCTCCACTTGAGTTTAAATCTGAGACAAAAGAGAGAGGGAAAGAGAGAAAGAAATACAACTCCTAAAGGAAGTGGGTGGGTTGTGAAGACTAAATTCCTGCTGTTCCCGGAGATCACCTGTTACAGGTGAGTAACCATGCTATCTCCAGGAACAAGCAGAAATGTAGTCTTCACATATGGAGACTCCCTAGCTGCAGATGCCAGGGAGAAGGCCCCAGAAGTTGTGTGCCCCTGTGAAAGGGCTGCACTTCCCCCCATGGATCTCTGGCATCCTACCAGGGATGGTGGGTAGGAGTTGATTAAGTATGGGAACAGGTGTTGAAGAACAGCCTGACCAAACAAGGCATCCCGGCAGGAGTCCTTGTCTAAGCAGTAATGGGCTGTGGAGGTATGAACCGAAGCCCAAGTAGCTGCTCGACAGATGTCGTTGATAGACACAGAGTGAAGATGAGCTTATTTTGCACGGACTGTTCCAGGTCGGAAGACTGAAGCCAGGTGAACCTGCGGGCCCCAGTGCTCACTACTGCCATTCTAGACACCGTCTCAAAGACATCATAGGTTGCCCAGACCAGAAACTTCTAGCAGTCCTTGTCATGGCACATCAGGGCATACTGCTCCAATTTTTAAGGGGGAAAGAACTGGCAGAAGTCTGAGATGAAAAGATGTCCTTCAAGAACATGCTCATGTAGAGCTGATAAGAATGTACTTGAGCAACGAGCATGGAGCTTTGGAAGTACCTCCTTCTGAAGGAGTTTGACATCCGAGCCTCCCTACTTGGGAGTGTCTAGGAATGAGTCTTGGTGCTTTCGATCCTCTTAAGGGCGGTATCTACCACTAAGGAGTGGTGCGGGAGCTTCTCAAACTCGGGAGCTTTTGAATCCTGCACAGTCCAGCCTTCTACTGAATGGTGGCACAGTGATGCAGCATTCCCACATCCTCATCTATCAGGATGTGGTGCACTGGTACCATCACTGCTTCCTTAGTTGCTGAAGAGCATAGGAGGATCTCCAACTCCTCTGCCTTGGGCTTATCCTCCATGTCCAGTGAAAATGGGATGGCCTTTGACATATGCATTAAGAAATCCTGGAAGGGCATGTCTTCCAGTTGAGACCTCCGCCTTTTGTGCAGAGGGGAGGGGTCTGACTGGCACTCAGAAGACCTGCCCTCCAACAAGTTCTCCAATTCCACATCAGTCGCCCAGCCAAAGTTTATTTATTTTTATTTATTTACATTCTCTTATATATCGCGCTATTCTGCATCAGTGCGGTTTACATTGAACAAACTGAAATTACATTAAACAGGGCATTATAACTTGGAGATAACTATTTTACAGGGAACATGGGCTATGGAGGGTTAAGTGGCTTGCCCAAGACCACAAGGAGTAACTGTGGGACTGGAAACCCCAGTCCTTCCAGCCCAAGGTTGCTGTCCTCTAGTGGGATTTGAACCCCCGATCTTCCGGCCTGAAGTACCTTGCCCCAACAACTAGGCCACTCCTCCACTCAAAGGAAGGACTCTGACCGGAGCTCCCTCCTGCCTAGAGGGGAGTGAGAGCTTTGCAAGGAATCAATAATGCATTGAGGGATTCCGAGGTTTCGTTGAGGCATCGAAACTCAAGACACTCAAGAGGGAGATGGCCCCGCCGGAAACTGGCTTCAGCTCTTCAATGCCCTGATGTCAATGTTTCCACTGGCAGAGCGTGTGTCTCAAGGATCAGCTGCACAATGCTAGATGACAATGGTGTGGGCACCAAGGCACCACCCAGCTGTTTCTTCAGCAACGACTTGATGTGGACTTAGATTGCCTGAAGGAGATGTTCCTCCATGGATGCCAATTGCGAAGGCCTCGGGGCCCGAAGGTTTTGACTGATGGAACCGGTATGCGTGCCAGGGTATCAGCATGGCCTTGGCAGTCAGGAGCCAATTAGTGTTCCTCCAAAACCCTGGAGGTTGAGGGGCTCTATCTCTGGAGCACCTTGATGGGCCTCTCACGCCCATCACTCTCGACGTCTCACTTGGAAGGACTCTGTTGTCAATGTGCTCGTGGCCTTTGCTTGGTGCTCGGATGGATTCCTTTTTGACATCAGTGGAGACAAGGTCGAATCCTCTCCCCAAACCAGGCAAAAACCAACAGAAAGCCAATGCTCCAGGGCACTGTAGGTACTCGGCTTTGACTGAGCTTGAGAACTTCACGATGCCAATGCACAATCAATAGATTCCTGGGAAGTCATCGAGATAGATGGCTGTGCCAAAGACCCTGAATCAAATTTCTGGTCAAAGAGATTCTGTTTCTCGATGACTCAGGCCTCTCCTTGTCATCTGCAAACACAAATTGCAAGGCGGCTGGTGATTGGGACTCAGACAGTGGAGACACCAATTCTGTCTGCCTATGACAGAGATGGTCCTGGCACACTTTGTGCACTCCTGCTGGCCAGTTTCTGGGACATGCCCGGGAAGATGGCCATGCCAAAATCAAATACCTCGATGGTGACTATGGACCCAGATGGGCCACAGGGAAACAAACCAAAAATTTAACAGTTACCAAAAAGCGCATGAACCAAAGGCGGCACTATGACCAATGGAACCAACGTTATGAAATGCAGGCACAAACATGAAACTCCCCAAGAAGGCCCCCAAAGAGGAGGGGGGGAGGAGGGGAAAAACACCACGTTTACCGGCAGAAGACCAAAACATCCATGGGGCTTCATGGTAAAGACTGGAGAACATCGCACTGCAGCAGTAGGTAGGAAGGCAGACACGCAGGTACAATGCAACCTCCCAAAAGCTCCAATTCCCATGTAGGGCTCCAGAGATGTCACCAATACATGAGGACTTACTTCCTGCTTGTCCATGGAAAAAAATAGCCGCAGTGAAATCATACAAATCGATCGTGAAAAATTCTCTCCCCACGGGGCACCTGAGGCCTAGGTTTGGCCTATAGCGGCAATGTGAAAAACACAGGAGGAAACTTTAAACACCTGAAAAATCTAACTAAAAACACTACTGAGAAAGCACAGTTACTTACCTGTAACAGGTGATCTCTGGGAACAGCAGGAATAAGTCTTCACATATGGGTACGTCGGTACCAACGGAGCCTGCACGGGAATGCTCCCCAGCATCCAATCAGAAAGCTTTTGGGAGCATCCCTCGCGCCTGCGCGCTGACTTCCCGCCCTTTCCACTTCTGCTCCTCAGTTGAGTATCATAGCTGAGACAAAGGAGAGAAAGAGGAAAGGAAGATAGATAGATAGATAGATAGATAGATAGATAGATAGATAGATAGATAGATAGATAGATAGATAGATACAACTCCTAGGGGAGGTGGGTGGGTTGTGAAGACTTATTCCTGCTGTTCCCAAAGATCACCTGTTACAGGTAAGTAACTGTGCTAACTCCAGGAACAAGCAGGCATGAGTCTTCACATATGGGGAATCCCTAGCTAGAGATGCCAGGGGGAGATCCCATAAAATGCATGTTCCTGGATCAGGAGTGCATTTCCCACACAGGATCTCCGGCATCCCATGAGGGAATGGAGGGTAGGAGTTGAGAATAGAAGAGCTGTAAGGAAAACAGCAAACCCAAGGACTACAGGAGAGGAGTCCATGGCATGTATGATAAGTACCATTAAAATCATTTAATGAACAGTTATAATATGGAGCTTACCTACTGGATTGTAGGAAGTAGAAAGTGTGATGGAGTCTACTGGATATGCAGTAGCGGAATCCTCAAGGTGACCTCACAGCAGTGAGGGTGAAGATCCAGACCTGGAATTAGCAGGCGATCCAGGTGTCAACTGGGGTAGGATTAGAACGGCAGGTCTTCAATGGAAAGCTTTATGAGAAAAAGCTGAAAACTCTTTTAGGTACAGAGTCATAACATTAAGGACTAAAAGACGACGACTGACCGATTTGGACAACTAGCCCAGTCTTGGAGGGAAGAAGGGTTATGGAAAAAAGCCCATATTCCCAAGCAGAACAATGTGTACTCAAAGACAATGAAGATGTACACTATCTTTCCTAGCTGATGAGAGATAGGAAAGATATTGAAGCTTGAATCTTCAAGGATAAGGAGACCTAGAGCAAAGCGGAAGCTGTTATCACCACAGTAGTGGTTGTGAGCATAACAGTCCCCACATACTAAGGAACAGTATGAAAAAGGGAGTCCACTGTTTGTAACCTCTGAGAAGGTACACATTGCTATAGCATAGACAGTGAGGAGAAAGTATGTAATAAATATCGATCTATGAAAATCTCCCTATATACATACATACATACACATATATATATATATATATGTATATGTATCTAGATATGCAGAATATGTATCAACATATATATATAGATGGATATATATATACATATGGGGCATAAGTATGCACATACAGCTTACAGACATATGTATGTAGAGGCATATATAGAGATATTTACATACATGACAATAAGTCTGAAGATACATCAAGCCCCATAAGAACATTCACATGGGGAATGTGAAGGGGAAAGATTCATCTAACAAGGGGGTGAAACCCACTTGACAGATATATAGAGAATCTATTTCCGTGGGTTAAGAGGATGCAGGAATGCAATCCAGTAAAATAACCAGGATGGTTGCGTGAAAACAGAGGATATTATCAGTCTGTAAAGAGCAAGTCGAGAGTCCTTTAGAACTCTGACATGGTAGATGGGTAGAAACGCATAGGGGAGATACCAGGAGGACCCACTGGAGGGACATAGGGGTATCATGCGTTACTAATAGCCTTGGATATTCACGCAGAAAAAGCTTATATTCTGAATTATAACAGGAGACAAGAGGGTGTAGAGAACCCTCACAGTCATGAGAATGATTTATAAGCTTTTTTCTACTATATAGAATAGCCCTCAGAGACAAAGATCAATGCTCTGTAGCAAGGGCCCATAGTAGAAAGCTTCTCTGAAGATTGCAGAGAGCATTGTGCAGGAGAATTATGAGATAAAACTGACTGAAGTCAGGTGTGTTGCCACATCCTAGGAAAAGGAGATGGCTAGAAAGAAGATAATGTGAGAAGCCTAAAGTGAGTAGGATTATCCAAGATAGATGAGAACTAGCTTGGAATCACTACTGAGGCTAGACAAAAATTGTGGAAGATAGACTGGAACTTGTGGAAAAGTACCAGTAGTTCAGTCACTGGAACTCCTGCATGCACAGCAGCTGAAAAAGACAGCAGAGAGAATCTTAATGTGCAAAACAAAGAGAAACAGACAAACTTCTGTTAAGAAGAGGTTAAGTGTAGATTGTAACCTCCAGAACCTATGGTTGCTGGGTATGTTGAGACTGGCTAGAGTTTGGAAACTTCAGACTAGGATGAGGTGTCCCTTGCTTGGGCACCTCTGGATGATGGGCAGGAGAAGAGTGAAACCTTCTTTTCTTAGGGAAAGAAGGCTTGGTAGGACATTTCCTACCTCCTGGGGAAGAAGGCGGCTTAGAATGGTCTCCAGAACCAGGGACGTCAGTGGAGCAATGAGCAACCTGACGTAAAGCCTCCTTATTGAAGAGATTTTCTCCAGTACAAGGAGAACTACCCAGTGTATGTTGTGCCCATCTGTTCAAGTCAGAAGCTTGGAGCCAGGCTCTACGACGTGCTCCAATGGCAATAGCAGAGGATCTGCTAACAGACTCAAAAGAGTCTAGAGAAGCACGAGAAAGAAACCAAGAGATATTCCGGCTATGATTAAGAAGCAAGGAATAGTCAGCAGCCTTAGGCTCTGACAAAAAAGGAGTCAAAAGAGATAATTTCTTTGTGACCTCCTGGAGTGTTAGACTCATATAAAAAATATAAGAAATAATTCTTGATGCCAGCATAGATGTTTGGAAGGTTTGACGTCCAAAGGCAACAAGTGCTCTAGAAGCACGACCTGGCGGATAAGAAGAATGCTGCTTCTTGCTTTTTACCTTCCTCATTGCTGATTCCACTACAATGGAATGATGGGGAAGTTGATTCTTTTGAAACCCTGGAGAGGGGGGCACCTGATACAGAACATTAGTTGCTGTAGAAGGTGAGGGAACCCTTAAAGGTGATTCCCATATTTTCAGAAGAAGATCCTGCAAAGAATGATGTAAAGGAAGCATTATATTTCCCTTTTCTGCAGGAGAGCCTTGGTTAAGATTACAGCCAGGGATAGGAATAGCAAGAAAGGTTGCCATGTCAAGGAGAAACTTCTGAAAAGAAGGATCTCCAATGGGAACCATCCCTAGAAAGGCTAAGGTTGAAGATGCAGCCTGAGCACCAGAGGATGTACTGGTCTGGTGCAGAAAAAGAACCTTACTAGATGGATAATGATACTGGCAGTCACGATTTGAGGCAGTTAGTACTGCATCGTCTATGCCAGGTATCGATTCCAAACTAGGCATGGAAAGGATCGATGGCACCGATGTAACTGCAGGAATCGACATCGATACAGATACCGGTAATGGCATAGAGCCCGCTATCGGAGGCTGCTCAAGCGGTACCGAGGTAACCAGAGAGTCTTGGTGAGTATCCTCGGTACAGCGCATCCGGAAACGACAAGGGTCTGTTCCAAGGTGCGTCGGTATCCAGTCATCTAGACTAGATATCGATTCCAGACTCGGCATCGAAGGGAGCGAGTCTATCGATGCATGTCTAGAGTGCACCGACGTCGGTGGTGGTACCGGCGATGCTGATACAGGGAAGTCACTCTTGGTCGTATCGATCGGTCCCTAAGGTACCGAGGACGGCAGATGACGATCCCTGGTGAAGAGTGGAACACTTGACACTGGTGCCGATGCTGGGGTATCGGTACCGCTCGAAGCGGATACCATCCCCAAGCATGGCTGAGATATAGGAAAGTCAATATGGAAGGTATCGATCGGTCCCGAAGGAACCGAGGATGCCAGAAGACGATCCCTGATGTCGAGTGAAACACTCGACACCGGTGCCGATGCCGGGGTATTGGTACCGCTCGAAGCGGATACCACCCCCGAGCACGGCTCAGGTATGTTCTGTGAGGGGTGAGCCCCAGGAACAACCTGAAACCCCTGAAATGCTTTGGAGCCCGAAGACTCCCGCCGGGTTTTTAATGCCAATGGGGTCTTGAGGGCAAGGCCGGAGCCGTCATCATGCGTGGCATGAGACCTACCACTCAAGGATTGGCAAGTCTTAACAGACTGTTTGTGGGTTACCTGATCCTGTAGAGAAGAAAAACCCGGTGCCCTCACTGCAGGAGGGAAAACGGTATCGAGGGAAACTCGAAAGAGGGAAGGTCTTCTCTCAGCATTGCAGCCTGATAGTTCAGGGGGAAAAGGGTCAGGACCCAAACAGGTCAGACACCAGAGATTGAAGTCTAAAAAGAAAACTGTTTCCACAGTGAAGGCACTTCTTAGGAGAAGGCGGCTCCATGATGGAGAGGCCTTGTAGGCCCAAAAAGTTAAGACAGAAACAGAGGGAAAAATCTCTCTGAGTTTAAGAAAAAAGAAAGAAAAAACCACCGGCGGTACCGGTGTCGGCGGGAAATACAGCCACGACCACAAGAAAACAAGAAATGAAGTATTTAAAGAAAAATGTTTCTGCGGTGACAGGACGACGTCCTGCCGGCTCCGCAGAAAAACAAAAACTGAGGAGCAGAAGTGGAAAGGGCGGGAAGTCAGCACGCAGGCGCGAGGGATGCTCCCAAAAGCTTTCTGATTGGATGCTGGGGAGCATTCCCGTACAGGCTCCGTCGGTACCGACGTACCCATATGTGAAGACTCATTCCTGCTTGTTCCTGGAGATAAACAGTAAACAAAACAGCAGCAGAAGAGGAAACATACGCAAAACACACCACCAAAAGATGACAAGGCACTCGTAAATCTCTGTAAACACCAACACACATCTGTATGGCTCCACAGAAAAAGAAGAGTGAGGAACTCTCCCACAAGGCAGCAACAGATGGGAAGTGACACGTGTGATGAAGCATTATAAAAACCTTCAGGAAGGCAGCTGTGAAGCTGCTCCTCTGCAAGCTTCATCAATGTCATCATCCATAATCCTGCTTGTCCGCAAAGAAAGCTCTATGCATACAGTGCATTTCCAAATCTTGGCACATACTTTCTAGCAAAAGCCTACCTGTAGAAAAGGAGCTCCAAGTCACCTATGTACACTGTACATGTGGGAAAATTTCAAAGCAAAAGTATGTAGGTAACTTTTGCTTTGAAAACAGACGGAAAGCCTGTGAATAACGAAAGTAGGCTCTGTTTTCATCGCAGTGCACACAGTTTGGAACTTCCCGAATATGTAATATCCAGATTCTAAACAAACAATTGTGGCTCAATTTTGCTTAGTCACCTTACATAATTTCAAGTTTAAATCTGATATATTGCAGGCTTTGCTAAACAGTGGAAACAAAAAGATCACACATTTCATACAGTTCTACAGGGAATTGGGAAACAGCATTAAAGCGTAATCACTCATCTGTAACAGGTGTTCTCCGGGGACAGCAGGAATCACTCCTCACATATGGGTAACACTGGCACTGATGGAGCCCTTGCGGAAGAATCTCCCCAGCTTTCAAAGAAAACCTTTGGGAGATGCCACCATGTATGTGTGGTCCCCCTTCCCGCCTAAGGGGGTCATCTTGCTCAGTCAGATCACATAGCTAAGAGATAGCAAAAAAATAAAATAAGGTAAAGAAGCAACTCCAAGGGGAGAAGGAAGGGTTGTGAGAACTGATTCCTGCTGTCCCTGGAGAACATTTGTTAACAGGTAAAGCATAGTTACTCACCTGTAACAGGTGATCTCCGGGAACAGCAGAAATTTAGTCTTCACATATGGGTATCGTCGGTACCAACAGAGCCTGCGCGGGAACGCTCCCCAGCGTCTAATTAGAAAGCTTTGGGAGCATCCCACAGCGCCTGCATGCTGCCTTCCCGCCTTTCCCAACTGCCTCTCTCCAGTTGACTTTAAAGCTGAGACAAAGAGAGAGGGAAAGAGAAGAGAGAGAGATCCAACACCTAGGGGAGGTGGGTGGGTTGTGAAGACTAAATTCATGCTGTTCCCGGAGATCACCTGTTACAGGTGAGTAACTATGCTATCTCCAGGAACAAGCAGGAATGTAGTCTTCACATATGGGGCCTCCCTAGCTTTAGATGCCAGGGAGAGACCCCAGAAGTTGTGTGTCCCTGTGAAAGGGCTCCACGTCCCCAATGGATCTCTGGCATCCAACCAGGGATGGTGGGTAGGAGTTGATTAGGTATGGAACAGGTGATGAAGAACAGCCTGACCAAACAAGGCATCCCGGTGGGAGTCCTTGTCCAAGCAGTAATGGGCTGTGAAGGTATGAACCGAGGCCCAGGTGGCTGCTCGACAGATGTCGTCGATAGACACAGAGTGCAGATGAGCCATTGAAGCCGCCATGGCTCTCACATTGTGAGCTGTGACATGGCCCTACAGAGGAAGATTCTTACTCTGATAGGCAAAGGAAATACACTGAGCAATCCAGTTGGACAGTGTTCTCTTGGAGACTGGAAGTCCCAAATGAGAAGGATCAAAAGCAACAAAGAGTTGAGAGAACTTTCTATGTTGCTGTGTTCTTTGCAAGTAAAGGACAGTTACTTACCTGTAACAGGTGATCTCTGGGAACAGCAGGAATTAGTCCTCACATTAGTACCGACGGAGCCTGCGCAGGAACGCTCCCCAGCTTCCCAAATAGGAAAGCTTTTGGGAGCATCCCACAGCGCATGCGCGCTGCCTTCCCGCTTTTCCTAACCAACTCTCCTCAGTTCAAGTTTAAATCTGAGACAATAGAGAGAGAGAGGAAAGGAAAGATAGAGAGAGAGATACAACTCCTAGGGGATGTGGGAGGGTTGTGAGGACTAATTCCTGCTGTTCCCAGAGATCACCTGTTACAGGTAAGTAACTGTGCTATCTCCAGGAACAAGCAGGAATGAGTCCTCACATATGGGGACTCCCTAGCTGAGATGCCTGGGAGATCCCCAGGATGAGACCCTGAAGGGTTCCTCGTCTTCCAATGGATCTCAGGCATCCATACAGGGAAGGAGGGCAGGAGTTGTTCAAGAATGGAACAGGTGTCTGAGGACAGCCTGACCAAACAAGGCATCCCGGCAGGAGTCCTTGTCCAAGCAGTAATGGGCTGTGAAGGTATGAACCGAGGCCCAGGTGGCTGCTCGACAGATCTGGTCAATGGATACAGAATGAAGATGAGCCATAGAGGTGGCCATGGCCCTCACATTGTGAGCTGTGACATGGCCCTCCAGAGAAAGGTTCTTACTCTGGTAAACAAAAGAAATACACTGAGCAATCCAATTGGACAGTGTTCTTTTAGAGACTGGAAGTCCTAAGTGAGAAGGATCAAAAGCAACAAAAAGCTGGGAAGACTTTCTATGTTGCTGTGTCCTGTGTAAGTAAAAGGCAAGAGCTCTTTTACAGTCCAGAGTATGAAGACTCCTCTCTGCACTAGATGCATGAGGAGCTAGAAAAAAGACAGGTAAATACCTCTTGATTAAGATGAAAAGGTGAGACCACTTTAGGCATAAAGTGAGGATTTGTCCTAAGGACTACCTTATCATGATGGAACCTTGCATAAGGTGGATTAGCCAGTAAGGCCTGCAGTTCACTGATGCGGCGAGCAGAAGTGATGGTAATAAGGAAAATAACCTTCCATGAAAGGAATTTCAAGGAGGTAGTGGCTAAGGGTTCAAAAGGCGGCTTCATAAGCTGACCAAGAACCAAGTTTAAGTCCCATGCCACCGGAGGAGGTCGAATGGGAGGCTTAGTTAAAGTTAGGCCTCTCATGAATCTTGCAATAAGAGGATGAGAGGAAACAGGTTGTCCATTAAGAGGCTTGAGGGATGCTGCAATAGCACTCAAATGGACCCTTACTGAATTTGTCTTAAGGCCTGCATTGGAGAGATGCAGGAGATATTCCAATAGAGAATTCACAGGAAGTGCCAGAGGGTCAAGACCCTTTTGAGCACACCAAATGGAAAATCGTTTCCACTTAAAAGCATAGGAACGCCTAGTGGAAGGTTTTCTGGAAGCATGAAGGATATCCTTCACTTGTTGAGAGACATTTAAGTCTTGAAGGTCTAGGCCTTCAGTAACCAAGCTCTGAGGTGAAGGGATTTGGGATTGGGATGCCACAAAGTCCCTTCCTCCTGGGACAGGAGGTCTGGAGCAGCTCCTAAGTCCAGGGAGGGGGCTTGGGAGAGATGCAGAAGTAGAGGGTACCACACTTGGCGTGGCCAGCGTGGAGCTATGAGTATCATAGATCCTTGATCCCTCTGGAGTTTGAACAGAGTCTTGGGAATTAAAGGAATGGGTGGAAAGGCATACAGGAAGCCCTGACCCCAATGAAGGAGGAAGGCATCCTTGGCCTGGACTCCCTGACACGGAATTCTGGAACAGAACCGGGGAAGTTTGGCATTCCACGGACTTGCAAAGAGGTCTATGTCCGGGGTTCCCCGTTCCTGGAAGATTCTGAGTACCTGATCCATGTGCAGGGACCATTCGTGTGGAAGCAGAACTTGACTGAGTCTGTCTGCCCAAGAGTTTTGGATTCCTGGGAGGTATACTGCCAGGAGATGGATTTGATGCTCTCTGGCGAAGGCCCATAATCTTAGAACTTCGTTGCAAAGCGACAGAGAGCCAGTTCCTCCTTGCTTATGTAAAACATGGCTACTTGATTGTCCGTATGAATGAGGACTGTCTTGTAGCTGAGGAGGGTATGGAAGACCTTGAGAGCTAGGAACACTGCTCGAAGTTCTAAGTGATTGATATGAAGGGAGGTCTCCTGTGGGGACCAAGTGCCTTGGGTGGATAGGTACTGCAGATGAGCTCCCCAACCTGTTTGGGAGGCATCTGTTGTGGGGTAACAACTGCTGGAAGGGGGACCCCAGCAACAGATTTTGAGTGGACATCCACCATTGGAGAGACCAAAAGAGACGTTTGGAGGTTGCTATTTGGTCAGAGAGCTCCTGAAGCTTGTGTCCACTGGGTGGACAAAGTCCACTGAGCTGCTCTCATGTGTAGGCGCGCATAGGGTACCACATGAACTGTGGAAGCCATGTGGCCTAGCAGTTGTAGCATCTCCCTGGCAGTTAAGTATCTTTTTGACTGAATCTGGGAGGCTAGCTGTACTAGACGTTGACAACGGGCCTGAGGAAGGTAGGCCCTTGCAGTGGTGGTATCCAACCAGGCCCCTATGAATTCTAGGGACTGAGTAGGGGTGAGCTGGGACTTTGGGAGATTTACCACAAGTCCCAGGTATTGCAGAATGCGCCTGGTGCGGTTTAGGGAGATCTGAGCCTCTGACTGGGTTAGAGCTCGGATGAGCCAGTCGTCCAGGTAAGGGAAGACAAATATTCCCAGAGTGCATAGAAAAGCAGCAACCATTGCCATGCATTTGGTGAACACTCTGGGAGCAGAGGCCAGACCGAAAGGAAGTACTCTGTACTGATAATGTTTTCCCTGGAACAGAAAACGTAGGAATTTTCTGTGAGATGGATGGATGAGGACATGGGTGTACGCATCCTTGAGATCTAGAGAACAAAGCCAATCCTGACTCTGCAGGTATGGAAGGAGAGTGCCTAGAGAAAGCATCTTGAACTTCTCCTTGCATAGGAATTTGTTCAATTCTCTGAGATCTAGAATGGGTCTGTATCCCCCTGTTTTCTTTGGGATGAGAAAATAGGGGGAGTAGAACCCTGAGCCTTGTTGAAGAAGGGGAACTTCTTCTATTGCCCCTTGGGCAAGAAGGGTAGTCACTTCCTAACCCAGAAGGTCCAGGAGAGATGTGGGAGAATTGAAGTGTCTCACCATGGTATAGGGAGGAAGGTCTGAGAAATGAAGTTTGTAGCCCTCCCTTATAATGGAGAGGGTCCACTGCTCTGATGTGATTTGCTCCCATCTGGGAGCAAAATGAGCTAACCTTCCTGGAATGGTGAGAGGTTCTGGCTGGCGTAGAGCCAAAAAGGTTAAGTTCTCTAGTATCAAGTCAAAAACCCTGAGGGGGATGGGACTGCTGGGTTGCAGTAGTCCCTGCAGGTTTAGGCCTGGCTTGTTTAGTTTGCTGACGCTTAGCAGGAAAACGACCTGAAGAAGATTGCTGGCCAGAAGTGGAAGGAAATCTGCTCCTTTTGTAAAAAGGCTTTTTGAAAGCTTTTTTCTTGGCTGGAATGGAGGTAGACTTGGAAAGTCTATCCAGAGCAGAATTCTCTGCATCCATTTGAGTGGCTTTAATTTGCCACTCTCTGCCAAAGAGATTTTCACCTGTACAGGGCAGATTCCCCAAGCCATCCTGAACCCAGGGCTCTAGATCAGAAGCCTGGAGCCAAGCAATTCTACGAGCAGCTTTATGGCAATGCCTCAGACTCTGCTGGCACCTTCAAAGGAGTCAAAGGCTGCCCTGTTGGAAAACTTGGAAACATCTTGAGTATGCTTAAGCCAAAGAAGAAATTCATCCTTTCTATCCTCTGGAATGAAAGGAAGAAAGTTGCGCAACTTCAGTGCAATTTCCTTTAGAAACATACCCATATAAAGGCTATATGAGTTGATTCTGGCAATAAGCATACTGGCTTGGAAGATTTTCCTACCAAAAGCATCCAAGGTCCTGCATTCTCTTCCTGGAGGAGCAGAAGAGTGCCTTTTGGAACTCTTAATCCTTTTCATAGCTGACTGCACCACAATGGAATGGTGAGGAAGCTGAGTTTTCTGAAATTCAGGACAAGGAGGGGCACAGTACATAGTGTCTAATCTACGAGAATGAGGAGAAAGGGTGAGAGGAGTCTCCCATAAATCAATCATATGTTCATGAAGAATTTCATGAATTGGCAAGGTGACTGCCTCTGGGAGCCTTAGAGTAACCTAAAATACCCAATTTTTTAGCTCTAGGCTCTACTTCAGAAGTTACTGAAATAGAGAGTCCTTTAGCCACTTCCAATATGAAGTCTTGAAAGGACAAATCCTCTGGAGGAGACATTCTCCTCTTTGGAGAAGTAGGTTCCTCAGGAAGAGTAATGGATACTTCAGGAGACTCCTCTGATGAATCAGAATCATCAAAGTATCGTCTGTCCGATTCCAACGATCGATACGCGTATCGATCGGTATCGACATCGGGCGTACCCGGTACCGCATCGGCACCGAGGAAGAGCCCTGAACCAGGAACCGGGGTCGGTATCCTGGTCGATGTCGAAGCAGACGGTACCGGTATCGGAGCTGGTACCAGTGCCAGCGCCGGTATCGACAACGGAACTCGTTGCGGTACCGCCGGCGTCGCAGCCTTAATGAAAGCCATGATAGCTTGCTGCATGGATTGGACAGTGTGATCCATAGACGCCACGACTGCCTGGATGTCGGTACCGGGGGATAATGCCGGTACCCCAGAACAGTCTAACAGGTGATCGGTCGAGGCCGTGCCATCGATGTTAACCTGTAACCCCATAGGAGGAGCTTTGGAAGCCGGAGCTTCCCGCCGGGGTTGTTTGGCTGGTGCAGGATCCTCTAGGGTAAGCCCGGAGGCATCTCGATGCTTAGAGGGAGATTTACCCTTCAAGGACCTGCTAGGTTTATGTTTGGTTACCTGAGATCCTTCAGGAGAGGAAGACCTGGAAGATGTCGATGCCACCGCCGGTGCATCCGTGGGAAACAGCATATGGAGCTTGGCTGCTCGGTTCTGTAAGCCACGTTTAGACATGAGGGAGCAGGACTGGCAATCCGGAATGGAGTGTTCAGGACCCAAACATTTAAGACACCATTCATGGGTGTCTGTAACAGAAATTGTACCGCTACACTTAGTGCATTTCTTGAACCCGGAGGCTGGTTTTTCATGGATGAAAATTTTCTTGTGGGCCTGAAGGCCTAAGAAGAAAAATACACCAAGTGCGGTGAAAAATAGTTTTTTTTTTTTTTTTTTGAAGAAAGAAAGAAGAAAAGACCGGCGGTACCGGTCTGGCGTCGGGGAAGGCAGACACGCGACCAAAGAAATAAACTGAAATAAAGAACTTCTTCAGCGGTGACAGGAACACGACCTGCTGGCTCCGCGGAAAAGAAGAACTGAGGAGAGTTGGTTAGGAAAGGCGGGAAGGCAGCGCGCATGCGCTGTGGGATGCTCCCAAAAGCTTTCCTTTTTGGGAAGCTGGGGAGCGTTCCCGCGCAGGCTCCGTCGGTACCGACGTACCCATATGTGAGGACTCATTCCTGCTTGTTCCTGGAGATAAGGCTAAAGCTCTTTTACAGTCCAAAGTATGAAGATTCTTTCTGCATTAGATGCATGCGGCCTTGGAAAAAACACAGGCAGGTAGACCGCTTGGTTTAGATGAAAAGGCGAGACCACCTTTGGCATAAAGTGTGGATGAGTCCTAAGGACTACCTTGTCATGATGGAACCTTGTATAAGGTGGATCAGCTACTAGTGCCTGCAACTCACTGATTCAAGAAAGTAATTTCAAAGAGGTAGTAGCTAAGGGTTCGAAAGGTGGCTACATAGGCTGACCAAGAACCAGGTTTAAGTCCCATGCCACCGGTGGTGGCCTAATGGAAGGCTTAGTTAGAAGGCGGCCTCTCATAAATCTCGCTATAAGAGGATGGGAGGAAATAGGTTGTCCATTTAGAGGCTTGAAAGAAGCTGCAATAGCACTCAAATGGACTCTTACTGAGTTAGTTTTAAGTCCTGCATTGGATAAATGAAGGAGATACTCCAGTAATGATTCCAGAGGTATCGCAAGGGGGCTAAGACCCTTCTGCGAACACCATATGGTAAACCTTTTCCACTTGAAAGCATAAGAGCGTCTTGTGGAAGGCTTCCTGGAAGCATAAAGGATATCCTTTACTTCCTGAGGGAGGTTAAGATCATGGAGATCTAGGCCTTCAGCAACCAAGCCCTGAGGTGCAGAGACTGGGGATTGGGTTCCCATAACATTCCGTCCTCCTGAGAAAGGAGATCTAGAAGCAGACCCTAACTCCAGAGAGGGAGCTTGAGAGAGATGTAGAAGCAGAGGGTACCACACTCGCCGTGGCCAATGTGGAGCTATGAGAATCATACGGCCTCTGTCTCTCTGAAGCCTGAACGGGGTTTTGGGAATTAGGGGGAATGGGTGGAAAGGCATAAAGGAAGTCTTGACCCCAGTGAAGGAGGAAAGCATCCCTGGCCTGAGAGCCCTGAGCCGGAATTCTGGAACAGAACCAGGGAAGTTTGGCATTCAACGGACTTGCAAAGAGGTCTATGTCCGGGTTTCCCCAAATTTGAAAAATCTTCGCCACCTGGTCTGCATGTAGAGACCATTCGTGTGAAAGCAGAACTCGACTGAGTCTGTCTGCCCAAGAGTTTTGTATGCCTGGAAGATACACTGCCAGGAGATGAATTTGATGCTCTCTGGCGAGGGCCCATAGTCGCAAAGTTTCATTGCAAAGCGACAGAGAGCCTGTTCCCTCCTGCTTGTTCACGTAGAACATGGCTACTTGATTGTCCATATGAATGAGGACTGTCTTGTAGCTGAGCAGCGTGCGGAACACTCGAAGAGCAAGGAAGATTGCTCTGAGTTCTAAGAGACTGATATGTAGATGAGTCTCCTGTGAAGTCCAAGTGCCTTGGGTGGAGAAGTCTTGCAAATGAGCTCCCCAACCCATTGGTGAAGCATCTGTTGTGAGAGTTGCCTGGGGTAAAGGTTGTTGCAATGGGGACCCCAGCAACAGGTTCTGAGTGGACTGCCACCATTGGACAGACAAAAAAGGCGATTTGTCTTTGCTATTTTGTTTGCCAGGCACCCTGATGCCTGGGTCCATTGAGTGGATAAAGTCCACTGGGCTGCTCTCATATGGAGGCGAGCATAAGGAACCACATGCACTGTAGATGCCATGTGGTCTAGTAGTTGTAACATTTCTCGGGCAGTGAGATGAGGCTTTAGCACTGCTTGAGAAGCTAACTGCACCATGCGAAGGCAATGGGTCTGAGGAAGATAGGCCCTTGCTTTTCTGGTATCCAGCAAAGCTCCTATGAACTCTAGAGACTGAGTGGGAGTTAGGCTGGATTTTGGGATGTTTATGACCAGACCCAAATACTGGAGGATAAGCATTGTGCAAGATAGAGAAATCCTGGCCTCTGCCTCTGATGTGGCTCGAATGAGCCAGTCGTCTAAGTAGGGGAAGACGAATATTCCTAGAGTGCGGAGAAAGCACAGTTACTTACCTGTAACAGGTGATCTCTGGGAACAGCAGGAATAAGTCTTCACATATGGGTATGTCGGTACCGACAGAGTCTGCGCGGGAACGCTTCCCAGCGTCCAATCCGAAAGCCTTTGGAAGCATTCCACCACGCCTGCGTGCTGCCTTCCCGCCTTCCCAACTGTCTCTCCTCAGTTAAGTTTGAAAGCTGAGAAAAAGAGAGAGAGAGCGCAAGGAAGGGAAAGATAGAGAGAGAAAAAGCAACTCCTAGGGGAGGTGGGTGGGTTTTGAAGACTTATTCCTGCTGTTCCCAGAGATCACCTGTTACAGGTAAGTAACTGTGCTATCTCCAGGAACAAGTAGGAATGAGTCTTCACATATGGGGACTCCCAAGTTCAGATGCCCAGAGGGAGTCCTAGCATGTTGCACGTCTAGAACGAGCCATGCTATTGTTTAAGACCTCAGGCATCCTAGGGATGGAGGGTAGGAGTTGAAAACAGAAGAAGAGCTGTGGAACAGCTGGTTAGAACAGGGTTTCTAGAGAGAAAGACCCTGTATAGAGAGTATTTTGTAGTAAAATATTGTAATCTGGGCCTCCGTTGTTGACCTTGAACAAGTCCACTGAGGTACATATGGATCTGTTAGAAGAGCCAGTGAATGTGAGAAGTAGAGGTAGTAAAAGTAGAGAAAAACAGTGGAGAGGTCAGAACCCTTCAGGGTGAGAAATAGCCCCATGGGAAAGACTGGGGTAGTATAAGAGGTAGAGCTTCAGCGGGGACGCAGAAGGTAGCATTAAAGAAAGCTTACGCTGATCAGGTCCAAAAACAATATAAATTTAGGACCAAAAGAAAAAATGAGTCTGACCTAACTGGACTGGGAATGGAATCAGTCCATGTAGGGAGGAAGGGGTATAGAGACCCTTGTATCTGATAAGAAAGTAAGGACAGACTCAGGAGCGCTACGCTCTAGATTGACAAGCTCCACAATGTCTTTCCTAAATGGGGTCAATTAGGAAAGAAGAAAGGTACATGGAGAGCTTCAGGAGTACCTAACCTATATGGTAGGAAAATATTTTGTTAATTACCACAGGAAGTGGTTATAAGTGTAGCCCCCTAAGTATGCTGGCATAGCAATGATAGGGGTAGTGCCCATCTGTCAGGATCATATAGGAATGTAAGGACATCTGAACCTAACAGAACAGATAGATAAGTATATGGATACATATCTATCTAAAAATATATCTCAGTAGATCTATAAATATATCTATGTGTATATACATATTTATATTGAATATATACACCTATAGGGTATATACGCATATATCTACAGGAGATATGTATGGGCAGAAGAGACACAGATAAAGATGAATATATATATACATATATATCTATATGTGTAAATATATATATGAATATGTAGACCTATACACACATCTCCAGGAATGTGGAAGAAGAGAGGTCTATATAAGCTGATCTCCCCTAGGAGGAAGATTCATCTAACAGCAAGAAGGTTAATACCTGCTTGAATAGATATACAGAGAAATCTTTTCCTGGTTATGATTGGCAGAGTCAGAGGAGAGGCTCCCTGACAAGAAGTCTGGATTCTTTTTAGAATGTGAGCTTTTGAATAACCAGGATGGCGTACGTGAAAAAGGCAGAGGATAACTTCAGTCTGTAGGCAGGAAGACCAGATTTCTCCAGAATTGCCATATAGAGAATGGATAGAGGACGCCACTGGGGGAAGTTAACCTAGTGACTTGCCTATGAGGGCAAGAGGGGTATTGGGCGTTCTCTGCCAGTGAAGAAAATTATCTCTGACGAGAAGACCAAAGGAGATATGGGCCAAGCCAGGGAATTGGCCCTTCTTTAGGTTTTCACGTAATGAAAGGCTTGAGACTGATGTCTCAAAAGAGATTTAAGATGAGATGGTAAGGGTAGGAAATACCTACCAGTCATGGAAACATGACTGTGGGAACCCTATTAAGCATCTGGGGTTATCTGCTAGGCAAGATACTAATGTTCTCTAGCAAGGGCCCATAGTGCAAAGCTACTCTGTAGAGTTGCAGAGAGCATGCTGCAGGTTGGTTAAAAGAAAAAATGGCTCTGGGAAGCCAGCAGGTAAGCAACTATTCTGCCAAGGACAAGGGGGCAAAGAATAGAAGTTAACCAACCAGGCTGTGATGAGGGTTTCCCAAACAAGGTTGATAACCTGTTCGGGACCTAGCCCTGAGGCTAGAAGGATTGCTAGTGGAGGAGAATCCCTGATTGTGTGGTAAACAGAACCAGTGGCTTAACCACTAGGAATTGCTGTATCTGCAGCAACGTACCAGGGCAACGGAGAATATTTTTTTTTCCTCTCCCTCTTTTAGATTGGGAAAAAACAAACAGACCTGGTAGGATTTCCTATTGTCTTGATGGGCTGCCCTAAGGTAACAAGGGGGGGAAACAACTCCAGAAGGGAGAATTCCCCCGGTAGAACAGGTAGAGGACCATAGCAGCTTACCAGTGTAAAAGGGTCCCTCTTACATACGAAATGTTATAGTAAGAGGGAGGTAAGACAGAGTTGAAAGAGACTGACTATGGAGGAAGTCTCTGACTGGTGAGATGATACCTGCCAGTACAGGGAAAACAACTGTCTATTAATAGTTGTTAGTTCTCTTTCCTCCAAGAGGAAGAGGAAAACCCTGTTAAGTATGGGAATGATCATCATAAAGACTCTTAAAGTTGAAGAAAAGATGTCTCATGAAGAGATATCTAGGAAGGTTAGAATAAATTTAGTGCAGATATTGTAAATGAAAAGAAGCAGACTGCAACTCTAACCACCAACCAAGAGGGACAAAGATGATCTATTTGAAACCCAGCGACTGCTGGGCACTGTTCCCTCTAAGCTGTGCGCGCGCACACACCTCGCCGAGCGAGCGCACATACTTTACAACAGAGCGCACAAAATTACGGCTCTGATTCTGATAGCAAACACAGACATCTTAAAATTTAAAAGTTATGATTGTAATTACTAGAAATTTCCCGTTTCATTTAGTAATCGTCTTTTTTCATTTAATTTGATTAAAATCAATGTGGTGTACATACTGTATTCTGATGTGTAGTCACATTTTAAAGTATATAACTCCGAGTGTCGCTATGTGGCGCACAAAAATTTAACCTTCCTTCAAAAGCTGCACACAGCTGATATTTTATGCGCACACAGCCTACAGAAAATTAGAGGGAACATTGCTGCTGGGTTTGTTGACCCTGCTGAGGTTGTGGATTCTTCAGACCAGGGTGATGTTTCCTCTGTTTGGGAACATCTGTATGATGGGCAGAAGACGGATAAAATCTTCTTCCCCTAGGGGAAGAAATTTTGGTAGAACCTTTCCTACTAGCTGGGAAAGGAGATGGCGTAGAACAGCCTCTGGAAATAGGAGAGTCAGTTGTTAACTGAGCAACCTGGAATAAAGACTCCTTGTTAAAGAGATTTTCTCCAGTACAAGGAGCATTTCCCAGTCTAACTTGTGCCCATTTGTCCAAGTCTGAAGCTTGGAGCCAGGCTTTACGTCGTGCTCCTATAGCTATAGCAGAAGTCCTGCTAACAGACTCAAAGGAGTCTAAGGAAGCACGAGTAAGAAACCTAGAGATATTCTGAGCATGACTAACCAGTGAGGAATAGTCTGCACTTTTGGGCTCTTGAAGAAAAGGAGTCAAAAGATGTAATTTCTTTGTGACCTCCTCAAGAGATAAACCCATATAAAAAATATATGAGAAAATTCTTGCTGAAAGCATGGATGCCTGGAAAGTTTGACGTCCAAAGGCATCTAAAGTCTTAGACTCACGACCTGGCGGATAAGAGTGCTTTTTAGTACTCTTCACCCGCCTCATTGCTGATTCTACAACAATGGAATGATGAGGAAGTTGAGTCTTTTGAAATCCTGGAGAAGGGGGCACCTGATATAGAAGATCAGTTGCTCTGGAAAGTGGGGGTACCTTTAAAGGAGCTTCCCACATTCGTAGTAGGTGGTCCTGCTAGGAATGATGCAAAGGTAGCATGATGTTTTCCTTTGCTCACTCAGGAATATAGAGGGATCCTGTATTGCCTTGTGTAGGACCCTGTCCAGGAATAGAAATGGCAAGGGATTTTGCCATATCTAGGATGACAACCTGAAAAGAAGGATCCACAGAGGGAACTTCCCTTGGATAGGCTAGATCTGATGAAGAACTAGCATTGGCACCGAGGGATCTATCCAAGCTTATAGGAATAGAAGATCCTGGATGGTGCAGTATGGAATCCTTATAGGATGGTCGCTGGTACTGTGGGATGACGGGACCAGCGCCAGTCGGTAGCACATCGACCATGCTAGGGATCGATTCCAAACTCGGTATCGAGGGAAGCGAGCCTGACGAGAGAAGCATGGAAGGCACCAACAGCAATGGTAATGTGGATACCGGTAGGGACTTCGGTACTGTATCTGATACCGGTGGATGAAGGCCAGCCGGTGGCAACTCTAATGGTATCAAAGAAACCGAGAGTTGCGGATCCGAATTAACGGAACCGGCCTTCGGTACCGACTGGTGTCGGTACCAAGGCAAGTCGGTACCCTGTCCTCCAGACTGGAGATCGATTCCAGACTCGGCATCGAAGGAAGCGAGGCTATCGATGCACGTCTGGAGGGTACCGACGTCGGTACTAGTATCGGTGCCGGTACTGATACTGGAAGGTCGGTCTGGAGCGTATCCACCGGCCCCGTAGGTACCGAGGACGCAAGACAACGATCCTTGGTGAGGAATGTTTCATCCAACACCATTGCCGATGCAAGGGTATCGGTACCGCTCGAAGCGGATGCCACCACCGGGCATGGCTCAAGTATGTTCTGTGAGGGGTGAACCTCAGGAACAACCTGAAACCCCACACAGGCTTTGGAGGCTGAAGACTCCCACCGGGGTTTTGAAGCCCGTGGATTCTCGAGGGCAAGGCCGTAGGCATCTCTATGCTGTGCATGAGAACTGCCGCTCGAGGACTGGCTAGTCTTAACAGACTGTTTTTGGGTTACCTGATCCTGTGTAGAAGATATGGTCGGTGCCCTGAAGTTGGATGGGGACCGCATGTCGAGGGGAACTCGATGTTGAAAACTTCTTCTCACAATACTATTGCCCGAGGGCTCTGGAGGAAAATGGTCAGGACCCAAGCAGGTTAGACACCAATTGTGAGTGTCTAAAAATAAGGCTGTACCGCCACAGTTTGTACATTTCTTGGGGAAAGTGACAGGCAGTTCCATGAAGGAAAATGGAGAGGCCTAACAGGCCTGAGAAACCGTGAGACACTAAGGAGGAAAAATATTCCTTAAAAAGGAAAAATTTTACAAGAAAAGAAAAAAGAAACACCGGCGGTACCAGTGGCGTCGGGGAAGGCACCCGCGACCACAAGAAAAATAAAAAATAAAAGAAGAATTTTCTGAGGTGACAGAAGGACGTCCTGCCGGCTCCGCGGAAAAATGAAAACTGAGGAGACAGTTGGGAAGGCGGGAAGGCAGCACGCAGGCGTGGTGGGATGCTTCCAAAGGCTTTCAGATTGGACGCTGGGAAGCGTTCCCGCGCAGACTCCGTCAGTACCAACATACCCATATGTGAAGACTCATTCCTGCTTGTACCTGGAGATATGCTGCTACCACAGCCATGCACTTCGTAAACAATCTTGGTGCTGAGGCCAGGCTGAAAGGAAGCACCTGTATTGGTAGTGCTTTCCTTGAAAAAGGAACCAAAGGAACTTTGTGTGAGTTGGATGGATGAGAACAGGAGTGTACGCATCCTTGAGATCTAGAGAACAAAGCCAATCCTGACTCTGAAGGTATGGCAGCAGAGTTCCTAGAGAAACCATCTTGAATTTCTCTTTGAACAGGAATTTGTTCAATTCTCTGAGGTCTAAAATAGGTCTGTGTCCCCGTTTTCTTTGGGATAAGGAAATAGGGGGAGTAAAACCCTGTACCCTGTTGATGAATGGGTACTTCCTCTATTGCCCCTTGGGCAAGAAGCATAGTGACCTCTTGATCTAACAGATTGATGAGAGAGGTCTGAGAATTGAACTGTCTTACCATTGTGGGAGGGGGCATGCTCAAAAAGTGAAGCTTGTACCCCTCTTTTATAATGGAGAGTGTCCAATGTTCTGCTGTTATATGCCCCCATCTGGGGGCAAAGTGACACAACCTTCCTGGAATGGTGGAAGGCTCTGGTCCATTGAGGGCCAGGAAGGCTAAGTTCTCTAGATGAAAGTCAAAGGCCTTGTGGAGGCTGAGACTGCTGAGACGGTTGAGGCTTAGAAGTCTTTGCTTTCCTTTGTTTAGGTGGTTGCTGACTCTTTCGGGCAGGCTGACCTGCAGAACTTCCCTGCTGGGAATAAGAGGGATAAAACCTCTTCTTTTTTGAGAACAATGGTTTCTTGAAAGATCTCTTTCTTGCAGGATCAGCAGTGGCTTTGGATAACCTATCCAAAGTGGAGTTGTCAGCATCCAACTCATTGGCTTTCTCTTGCCAATTTTTGCCAAATAGATTCTCACCTGTACAAGGGATATTGCCCAGTTTGTCCTGCACCCAGAGCTCCAAATTGGATGCCTGGAGCCAGGCAATTCTACGTACACCTATGGCAATGGCAAAGGTTCTGCTTATGCACTCAAAACAGTCAAAAGCTGCACGATTGACAAACTTAGAAACATCCTGGGCATGTTTAACCAGTGGGAGAAAATCCTGCCTCTTGTCATCAGGAAGGAGAGGGCTTAAAATCTCCAAGTGTCCTATGACTTCTTTAAGGAACATTCCCATATATAAAATATAGGAACTGATCCTGGCAGAAAGCATGGAAGCCTGGAAAGTACGACGTCCAAAGGCATCCAAAGTTCTACACTCACGTCCTGGAGGATTAGAGGCATGCCTCTTTGCACTCCTGATCCTTCTCATAGCTGATTCCACTACAATAGAGTGGTGAGGAAGCTGAGTTTTCTGGAAACCAGGATAAGGAGGGACTCGATACATGGTATCCAGTCTGCGAGAGTGAGGAGAAGTGGTAAGAGGCGTCTCCCACATTCTCAACATGAGATCATGTAAGATCTTATGCATAGGCAAGGTAGCTGCCTCCTTAAGAGCCTTGGGATATTGTAAAATCTCCAACTCCTTTGCCCTGGGCTCTGTTTCAGGAGTCACAGTAATGGACAGACCTCAAGCCACCTCCCTGATAAAATCCTGAAAGTAGATATCCTCCGGAAGAGACATCCTGCGTTTAGGAGAGGAAGGCTCCTCTGGGAGAAGTACTCTGGTACCGACAGAGCTATCAGAATCCTCAGATTCTTCCAAGGATTCAAAGTACCTTCTGTCCGGATGCTCTTGTAGAGCCTGATACCCATACCGACCGAAGTCGGTACCGGGGGGGATCGGTACCGGTGTATCGGTACCGGAAGGCATAGCAAGACTGGGTGCTGGCAAAGCGGACACCAATGTCGATGCCGTCGGTACTGGTACCGATACCGGTGCCGGAGTCGATGCTGGTACCCGTTGAGCTGTCTGACGCGGTTCCGAGGGTGTCGATGCTGCAAGGAGAGCTGCCAGACTGTGTTCAAGACCAGTACAAAACATGGAGTATACAGAAGGATGAAAGTTTATTGAAAATTCATGCGCCACTGGCCCGACACAGGCCGTGTTTCGTTGCCTTCATCAGGGGCTCAAAGTGGACTGAGAAACTAAAAACATATAAAATCATAAACAATGTAAAATATAAGATGCAATATATCCATTGAGACCAAGTAATATAGACATAACGACCTTAAAATGGTAAATAATTAAGGCTACATATAAATAAAACAATGGAAATAAAACTCAATTTGCAAAAATATAAAAATATAAATATATAAATAAGCATCAAAAAAATCAGGTATATAAATAATTACACAAGTATAAGTAACAATAAAAAACATATAAAATGATAAAAATATATAAACAGTTAGTACTTAATAACTCATAAAAATCATCAAAAGGTATTAAGAACTAGGGAGAAAATGAAGATAAGACATGAAAGACACGTACCTTCTTGTATCCTTGAAAATAATTGTGTATCACTACACATTTTAAAAAGGAGGAAGAAAAACATGCATAAATGAAAATGCATATTACCCCAAATATAGGGACCATAATAATAGGGAGGACTACTGGGGAAAGAAACAAGCGCACAAAGGGGAGGATCAGTGGAACCTTCTAAACTAAAAAAGGAGTATTTAGAATAAAATAAAGAGGGGGATTTGCAGGTTCTAAAATATTTTCACAGTTCAAATCATTATAAAAGATAATAAAAACTTAGAAAGTGAACTCATCAGTTGATGATTTTAATTTTTACCTGTAGAAACAGCTTTTCGATATGAGTAGAAAGGAGACTGCTCCTATTCACTAATGTAATTCGCTGAAAAACCACTGTTAAAATAAACAGCTGAAAATCACTGATTCTCCGGCGTATACACTAGAAAATTATAAAATAACTATTAAATTAATGTAACATTAAAGACCAAAATCTCATTGCAATGCAATGTGTGCCTTCGAGTCAGTCCTGACTCCTGGCGACCCAGAAGCTCCTGTGTTTTCTTGGCAGTGTCACCGGAAGTAGATTGCCAGGCCTTTCTTCCGAAGCAATGGAGGGTTAAGTGACTTGCCCAAGGCCACAAGGAGTGCTAGTGGGAATCAAACTCTGGTTGTTTGGTTACCAAGCCAGTGTTCTAACCACTAGGCTACTCCTCCACTCCCAAAATCTCATTAAGAGCATGGATAAAAAGCCAAAAAATGTATTAAGAAAGAGGGGAAATGAATACATTGAACCAGAAAATCGACGAAGTATATATAAAAAAAAACAATCGGAAGGAACACGAGATTAAAAACAGAACGTGCTGCCTAACAACTATACAACAACCTAAGGGGTCATTTAAAAGCCATTTTTAAAAAATATGATGTTTACATAAAAATATTTAAAATATAGAAAAGACAAACTTAGAAAATTGTAATTCATATGTATATAAAACCCAAATGCAACACCAAAATGAAACCACGGTTGCTAAAACACCGACAGATCCGTTTAGAAGTAAAAGATGGAATCAAACACAAGTGCCGAAAGACAGAAAGTTCTGTCACTTAAATGACTCTTGTAAAATCATCAGCGTTCACATAAAAAAATCGATTAGAATGGAAAAGACAAACTTAAAATATTGTATTACATATCTGTATAAACGTCAGAAAGAAACCTTGTTTCTCAAGACACCGGCAACACGTAAAAAGTAGAAAAAACGCAAGTGCCTAAAAATAGAACCTATTCACATTTTAAAAATTTTTTTAAAAAAGGGGAAATTATATAACACGTGAGAAAGATCTTATAGGACAAAAAAACAGCATGCACCGAAAAGATCTATCATAAGCCGTCAAGACCATTAAAACCTTACACACGTAATCTGAACCGTAAGAAAATCCTTTAAAAACTAAAACTTTAAATTCATAATCCATCGTGTATAGAAATATCGCATGACAAATGAAGCCACCTTACATTTATCTGAGCTTCCAAATGTGTCTGCTGTAAATGCCACATCTATTCTCAAAAAAACACCAGCGCCTTCGTACTGGCAAGGAGGGGTCTATTTATAGCAACGAGGTGACTCGGAACCATGACGTGTGCAACTAAACTTGGCTGACATAAATCGTATTAAAAAGCAATATGAATTTCAAACCATGTCTCTTCCAACACTATATAAAAAAATATATATTATGACCAGTTGTTATGAAAAACTATGTATGTTCTAACCAGGTATTATAAAAAAACGGACAAATCATTATCCATATTAAGACCATTGGGATGTAAACTATTCATTGCAAATATCTCTCCTCCAAACATCGTATGGTTTTATCCACATCTCCTCCTCTCCAGTTTTTACTTTTTTAATAACAAAAAATTTCAGATCCAAAATTTTATGTGTAGACTCAAGCCAATGATTGACCAGAGGCTTATCAGTCAATTTTCTTTTGATACAACTCCTATGCTCTATAATCCTATCCCTAACAGGACAAATTGTTTTACCTACGTATACTTTATTGCATGGGCAAAGTATCACGTAAATGACATGGCTGGTAAGACAATTGGAGAAATCATCTATGTAAAATATATGATTATTAGAATGAATATATTGTTTTTTTAACCGTTAAAGAATGTGTGCAGAAGTACATATACGACGTGCCCTCAAAAATTGGCTAACTGGTAAATTTTGTTTAAGTGCCGGATTATGGAAATTTTGGTAATTACTTTGAAGAACAAGCAACTATTATGACAGATAGGTTTAGAAGATCATACCCTCACTAGTGTATCCAAAATGCATACAACAGAGCCAAATATAGCATTCGTGAAGACTTGCTAACTCAGCAAGAGAAGAATAATGATGTTGGCATTGTTTGTCCTCTATTATATTCTCATCAATCCCACCAAATAGAAAAAATTATTAAGAAATATTGGCATTCAATTCAATCCATACCTGGTTTTCAAGATCAGAAGTTCATGATAGCTCATAAACGCAATGTGAATTTAAGAAATATGTTAGTTCCCTCAGCATTGACCGAACAAAAGTATCTTTCGAAACATAAAGGCCATTTTCCATGTGGTCGTTGTTCAGTATGCACACATTCTTTAACGGTTAAAAAAACAATATATTCATTCTAATAATCATATATTTTACATAGATGATTTCTCCAATTGTCTTACCAGCCATGTCATTTACGTGATACTTTGCCCATGCAATAAAGTATACGTAGGTAAAACAATTCGTCCTGTTAGGGATAGGATTATAGAGCATAGGAGTTGTATCAAAAGAAAATTGACCGATATGCCTCTGGTCAATCATTGGCTTGAGTCTACACAAAGTTTTGGATCTGAAATTTTTTGTTATTAAAAAAGTAAAAACAAACTGGAGGAGATGTGGATAAAACCATACGATGTTTGGAGGAGAGATATATATTTGCAATGAATAGTTTACATCCCAATGGTCTTAATATGGATAATGATTTGTCCGTTTTTTTTATAATACCTGGTTAGAACATACATAGTTTTTCATAACAACTGGTCATAATATATATTTTTTTATATAGTGTTGGAAGAGACATGGTTTGAAATTCATATTGCTTTTTAATACTATTTATGTCAGCCAATTTTAGTTGCACACGTCATGGTTCCGAGTCACCTCATTGCTATAAATAGACCCCTCCTTGCCAGTACGCAGGCGCCGGCGTTTTTTTGAGAATAGATGTGGCATTTACAGCAGACACATTTAGAAGCTCAGATAAATGTAAGGTGGCTTCATTTGTCATGCGATATTTCTATACACGATGGATTATGAATTTAAAGTTGTTTTAGTTTTTAAAGGATTTTCTTACGGTTCAGATTACGTGTGTAAGGTTTTAATGGTCTTGACGGCTTATGATAGATCTTTTCAGTGCACGCTGTTTCTGTTTTTTTGTCCTATAAGATCTTTCTTACGTTATATATAATTTCCCCTTTTTAAAAAAATTTTTTAAAATGTGAATAGGTTCTATTTTTAGGCACTTGCGTTTTTTCTACTTTTTACGTGTTAATGCACTTGCCGGTGTCTTGAGAAACGAGGTTTCTTTCTGACGTTTATTCAAATATGTAATACAATATTGTAAGTTTGTCTTTTCCATTCTAATCGATTTTTTTATGTGAACGCTGACTATTTTACAAGAGTCCTTTAAGTGACAGAATTTTCTGTCTTTCGGCACTTGTGTTTGATTCCATCTTTTACTTCTAAACGGATCTGTTGGTGTTTTAGCAACCGAGGTTTCATTTTGGCGTTACATTTGGGTTTTATATACATATGAATTACAATTTTCTAAGTTTGTCTTTTCTATATTTTAAATATTGTTTTATGTAAACGTCAGAGTTTTTAAAAATGGCTTTTAAATGACCCCCTTAAGGTGTTGTATAGTTGTTAGGCAGCACATTCAGTTTTTAATCTCGTATTCCTTCCGATTGTTTTTTTATATATACTTCTTCGATTTTCTGGTTCAATGTATTCATTTCCCCTCTTTCTTAATACATATTTTGGCTTTTTATCCATGCTCTTAATGAGATTTTGGTCTTTAATGTTACATTAATTTAATAGTTATTTTATAATTTTCTAGTGTATACGCCGGAGAATCACAGTGATTTTCAGCAGTTTATTTTAACAGTGGTTTTTCAGCGAATTACATTAGTGAATAGGAGCCGTCTCCTTTCTACTCATATCGAAAAGCTGTTTCTACAGGTAAAAATTAAAATAATAAACTTAGAAAGTGAACTCATCAGTTGATGATCTTTTATAATGATTTGAACTGTGAAAATATTTTAGAACCTGCAAATCCCCCTCTTTATTTTATTCTAAATACTCCTTTTTTAGTTTAGAAGGTTCCACTGATCCTCCCCTTTGAGCGCTTGTTTCTTTCCCCAGTAGTCCTCCCTATTATTATGGTCCCTATATGTGGGGTAATATGCATTTTCATTTATGCATATTTTTCTTCCTCCCTTTTAAAAGGTGTAGTGATACACATTTATTTTCAAGGATACAAGAAGGTACGTGTCTTTCATGTCTTATCTTCATTTTCTCACTAGTTCTTAATACCTTTTGATGATTTTTATGAGTTAAGTACTAACTGTTTATATATTTTTATCATTTTATATGTTTTTTATTGTTACTTATATTTGTGTAATTATTTATATACCTGATTTTTTTTATGCTTATTTATATATTTATATTTTTGCAAATTGAGTTTTATTTCCATAGTTTTATTTCCATTGTTTTATTTATATGTAGCCTTAATTATTTACCATTTTAAGGTCGTTATGTCTATATTACTTGGTCTTAATGGATATATTGCATCTTATATTTTACATTATGTTATTTATGATTTTATATGTTTTTAGTTTTTAAGTCCACTTCGAACCCCTGATGAAGGCAACGAAACACGGCCTGTGTCGGGCCAGTGGCACATGAATTTTCAATAAAATTTTATCCTTCTGTATACTCCACGTTTTGTACTGGGTTTTTCATTTTTCGTGGGAATGTGCTTTTGTGTTAGACTGTGTTCAAGAGTCAGGAACCTCTGGTCTATCGACGCTGCCGATGCCTGGCTATCGGTACCGGAAAAAGCAGCCGGTACCCCAGAGCATGGCACCAGTAGTTCTGCCGAGGTCGAGGCCTTGAGAACATCCTGGAGCCCCGAAAATGCTTTGGAAGCCGAAGCCTCCTGCCAGGGCAATTTTGTCAGTGCAGAACCCTCAAGGGCAATGCCAGAGGCATCTACATACTTGGAAGGAGATCTACCCTTTGAGACCAGGCTAGACTTAGGTTTAGTTACCTGAGATCCATGGGAGGAAGAAGCAGCCCTGGAAGACGTCGATGCCACAGAGGTTGCATCGAAGGGAAAAAGGGTGCTGAGCTTAGCAGCTCGGTTCTGTCGACCCCTCTTGGAAATCATGGCACAAGCCATACACTCCGAAATGGAGTGGTCAGGACCTAAACATTTAAGACACCACTCATGAGTGTCGGTGACGGAGATGGTACCGCCACACTTGGTGCACTTTTTAAAACCCGAAGCGGGCTTTTCCATAGTGGAGGAAATTTTGGGCCTAAGGCCCAAAATGGCGCGTGCACCTGGAGGGAAAAGTTTGGAAAAAAAACTATAGTATTTTTTGTTGTTGTTTTTTTTAAAGAAAGAAAGAACCACCGGCGGTACCGGTATAGCATCGAGGAAGGCAGATGTGACCACAAAAAGAATGAATAAGGAAAACATTTTCTGCGGTGACAGGAACGACGACCTGCTGGCTCCACAGAAAACGAAGAACTGGAGAGAGGCAGTTGGGAAAGGCAGGAAGGCAGCACGCAGGCACTGTGGGATGCTCCCAAAAGCTTTCTAATTGGACGCTGGGGAGCATTCCTGTGCAGGCTCCATCGGTACCGATGATACCCATATGTGAAGACTACATTCCTGCTTGTTCCTGGAGATCATCGCCACCTGGTTGTCTGTCTGGACCAGCACCGGCTGGCGATGCAGGTGGAGAGAGAAGACCCTCAGGGTTAGGTATATGGCTCTGAGCTCCAGGAGGTTGATCTGCTGGGTGCTCTCATCTGGCGACCAGTTGCCCTGAGTGGAGATCTCTTAAGTGGGCTTCCCATCTGGGCAGGGAGGCATCCATGCTGAGGATCCTCGAGTGGCTTGAGGCCTGAAAGGGTATGCCCGCCTCGAGGTGCTTAAGTGACTGCCACCAGATCAGGGACTCCGCCAATTGGCAAGTCACAAACTCTGTCTCAGAGGCGGTCGGTGGCCTAAGACCACTGGTCCAGGAGACACCACTGCGCCACCCTCAAGTGGAGGTGAGCATCTGGGGTGATGTGAACTGTAGAGGCCATGTGCCTAAGGAGGCGCATGAGAAGCTGGGTGGGCATAGAGGGATGGTACTGTCCATCCCGAGCTAGAGACCTGAGACGATCTGCTCGGACCCAGGGCAAGGCGGCCTTCAACTGGAGAGTGTTGATCTTTGCCCCAGTGAAATCCAGGCATTGTGTCGGGAGGAGGTGAGACTTAGGGTAGTTTATGAAGAAGCCCAAGTGTTGCAGAACCTGGATGATGCATGCAATGGCCTGCTGCACCTCTGAGGCTGTGCCTCCCTTTATGAGCAAGTCGTCCAGGTAGGGAAAGTCAAAGACCCTCTGGAGCTGGAGGAAGGTGGCCATGACTGCCAGGCATTTTGTGAAGACTCTTGGGGCAGAGGCTAGGTCGAAGGGAGCACCCTGTACTGAAAGTGCCTGCCCCCCCCCCTCCACTATGAACCACAGATACTTCCTGTGGTTGAGGTGGATGAGGATGTGGATATAAGCATCCTTGAGGTCTAAGGAGCATAGGTAGACTCCCTGCTGGAGGTATGGCAGCAATGTTCCTAAGGGACAGCATCTTGAACTTCTCCCTCACTAGGAATTTGTTGAGGTTGTGCAGGTCGAGGATGGGCCTTAGGCCCCCTGTCCTCTTTAGCACGAGGAAATATCTGGAGTAGAACCCCCTGCCCTTGAGGTGGTGGGGCATTGGTTCCATCGCCTTGTCTTCGAAAAGACCTGCCAACTCCTTCAGTAGAAGGTCCCAATGGAGCAGAGACCTGAGGGGCTCTCCCGGGAAAAAAGGGGGAAGTGTCTGAGTCAGGTGGAGGAGGTGACCCTCCCTGACTACCTTCAATGCCCAGGAATCGGTGGTGATGGTAATCCACCTCTGGGAATAGAGGGCCAGATGTCCCCCCCTGTGGGCTGCTGATCTCCTTGGGGTAGAAAGGATATGCTCAAGGAGTCCAAAGCTCCCCCCTGGCTGGGCCGGGGCTTTGGAGCCTTATGCTTACATGGGCCATGCCCATGTTCCTTGGCCTGCTGACCCTGTTGGGGAGCCGGAGAGGCCTGATAAGGTGGGTAGTTTTGGTAAACAGCTCCCTTCCTCTGGTAAAAGGACTTTTTACCCGAGCTCTTCTGTCAGGGAGGGCAGTGGTCTTCTTGAGATCCTGGTCCTCATCATGAACTCTGTCTCCAGCTCGGCAGCCTTGTTGGTCATGGGTTTGCCAAGGAGGTTCTCTCCTTGGCACGGGACATTGACCAATTTGTCCTGAACCCACTGCTTGAGGTCGGACGACTGAAGCAAAGCTTGGCGGCGTGCACCGATGCCTGCCAACTCAAACCAGTCATAGGCTGCTTGAGACATGAATTTGGAGCACTCACGGACTGCCTTGGGAAGGTTCTTCAACCACTGCAACTGTTCGGAGAGACCAGCCAAGAACCCGGCGAGTTACTTCGCCAGGTCTCAGGTACATGTACAGCTGGAAGGCCTGGATGCGGCAGATGAGCATTGAGCCCTGGTAGCAATTTCTGCTGAGGGCTGCTCCGTAGGCCTCGGGGCCCCCGATGCCCTACAGCCGGCATCTGGTAAACTTGCCAGGGATGACCATAGTCCTATCGAGCGAGACACTGAGCACGACCTCGGCCAAGGATCGACTCGAGGCCAAAGGACCTCTAGGATTGGATCGGTCTCTGGGGACATCTTGGACATCGAGGGCCCGGTGGTCAGGGAGGATGAACCGGTCATGACGGACAACAGCGCCCACTGCTGGTCCATGAAGGCAGATAAACTGCGCTCCAGGGCTGCCATTCTGGACTCCAGACCAGAAGGCTCCGCAGCCGTCGACAAAGGCACCGAGAGACTGGGGCCAGATGCCGGCTCCCCCGAAGGGGAATACGCGACGAGGATAGTGTCTGGAGACAGAGGCTTTCGGAGAATTCTACCCGAGATGAGGCCTTCAGAGGCATCAGGGGCTCAAGGAAAAACTTGTCGTGCTGCTGCTGGTGGCTCGAGGGCCTTGCTGGACATCTTCTTGCAGAGACCGCAGGCCGACGGGTCGTGCTTGGCCCAAGGCAGCAAAGACAGCAGTCATGTGTGTCGGTCAAAGACATGATTTTAGAGCACCAATAACACTTATTAAAGCCACTGGTAGCCATGGGGAAAAAAAGTACCCCTGCGAAGACGAAGACTCTCCAGGCTGCCAGCAAGAGAAAAAAGGGCGCGAAGGAGCGAGAAAAATAAAACAATGAAAGACTACTAAAATAAAACCAAACCAGACACAGAGATAGAATAGTCACTCACCTGTAACAGGTGATCTCCGGGAACAGCAGGAATTTAGTCTTCACATATGGGTATCGTCGGTACCGACAGGGCCTGCGCGGCAATGCTCCCCAGCGTCCAATAGGAAACATTTTGGGAGCATCCCACAGCGCCTGCGTGCTGCCTTCCCGCCTTTCCCAACTGTCCCTCTCCAGTTGAGTTTAAAGCTCAGATGAAAGAGAGAAAGAGAGATAGAAAGATACAACTCCTAGGGGAGGTGGGTGGGTTGTGAAGACTAAATTTCTGCTGTTCCCGTAGATCACCTGTTACAGGTGAGTAACTATGCTATCTCCAGGAACAAGCAGGAATGTAGTCTTCACATATGGGGACTCCCTAGCTGTAGATGCCAGGGAGATGGCCCCAGAAAGTTGTGTGCCCTTAAGAAAGGGCTCCACTTCCCCCAAATAATCTCTGGCATCCTACCAGGGATGGTGGGTAGGAGTTGATTAAGTCTGGAACAGGTGTTGAACAGCCTGACCAAACAAGGCATCCCGGCGGGAGTCCTTGTCTAAGCAGTAATCGGCTGTGAAGGTATGAACCGAAGCCCAAGTAGCTGCTCGACAGATGTCGTCGACAGACACAGAGTGAAGATGAGCCATTGAGGCTACCATGGTTCTCACATTGTGAGCTGTGACATGGCCTTCAAGAGGAAGGTTTTTACTCTCATAGGCAAAAGATATTATACACTGTGCAATCCAGCTGGACAGTGTCCTTTTGGAGACTGGAAGTCCCAAATGACTAGGCTCAAAAGCAACAAAGAGTTGAGAGGATTTTCTATGTTGCTGTGTCCTTTGCAAGTAAAAGGACAAAGCTCTTTTACAGTCCAAAGTATGAAGACTCCTTTCTGCATATGAGGCGTGAGGCCTTTGAAAGAATACAGGAAGGTAAACCGCTTGGTTTAAATGAAAGGGCGACACCACCTTTGGCATAAAGTGTGGATGAGTCCTAAGGACTACCTTATCATGATGGAACCTTGTATAAGGAGGATCAGCCACTAACGCTTGCAATTCACTGATGTGACGTGCTGATGTGATTGCAATGAGAAAGATAACCTTCCAGGAAAGGAATTTCAAAGAGGTAGTGGCTAATGGTTCAAAGGGCGGTTTCATGAGCTGCCCAAGTACCAGATTTAAGTCCCATGCCACCGGTGGTGGCTTAATGGGAGGCTTCGTTAAAAGAAGGCCTCTCATAAATCTTACTATGCAAGGATGAGAGGAAATAGGTTGTTCATTTAGAGGCTTGAAAGAAGCTGCAATAGCACTCAAATGGACTCTCACTGAATTGGTCTTAAGCCCTGCATTTGATAAATGAAGGAGGTACCCCAGTAATGATTCCAGAGTTATCGCAAGAGGGTTAAGACCCTTCTGCGAGCACCATATGGTAAACCTTTTCTACTTAAAAGCATAGGAGAGTCTCGTGGAAGGCTTCCTGGAAGCATGAAGGATATCCTTTACCTGCTGGGAAAGGTTAAGACCGTGAAGTTCTAGGCTTTCAGCAACCAGGCCCTGAAATGCAGAGACTGGGGAATGGGATGCTGCAGCATCCCGTCCTCTTGAGAAAGAAGATCTGGAGTAGATCCTAACTCCAGAGGCGGAGCTTGAGAAAGATGTAGGAGCAGAGGGTACCACAGTTGCCGTGGCCAACGTGGAGCTATGAGGATCATATGACCTCTGTCTCTCTGAAGCTTGAACACAGGAAGTCCTGACCCCAATGAAGGAGCAAAGCATCCCTGGCCTGACAACCTCGAGCCGGAATTCTGGAACAGAACCGGGGAAGTTTGGCATTCAGCGGACTTGCAAAGAGGTCTATGTCCGGGGTTCCCCAAATATGAAAAATTATGGCCACCTGGTCTACATGGAGAGACCATTCGTGTGTAAGCAGAACTCGACCAAGTTTGTCTGCCCAAGAGTTTTGAATGCCTGGAAGATACACCGCAAGGAGATGAATCTGATGCTCTCTGGCGAGGGCCCATAGTCGCAAAGCTTCGCTGCACAGCGACAGAGAGCCTCTACCGCCCTGCTTGTTCACATAGAACATGGCTACCTGATTGTCTGTTTGAACTAGGACTGTCTTGCAGCTGAGCTGGGTGTGAAATACTCGAAGAGCAAGGAAGATTGCTCTAAGCTCCAGGAGGTTGATATGGAGATAGGCCTCCTGTGGAGTCCAGGTACCCTGGGTAGAGAGGCCATGCAGGTGGGCTCCCCAACCCAACTGTGAAGCATCTGTTAGAGTAGCTTGGAGTGGGGGTTGCTGAAAGGAGACCCCACCAGAAGGTTTTGGGGTGACTGCCACCATTGGAGGGACAAAATAAGGCGATCTGAGTTTGCTATTTTGTCTAAAAGGCAACTTGACACCTGAGTCCACTGAGTGGCTAAGGTCCACTGGGCTGCCCTCATATGGAGGCGGGCATAAGGAACCACATGCACAGTGGAAGCCATGTGGCCTAGCAACTGTAGCATTTCCCGAGCAGTGAGTTGAGGTTTTAGCACTGCTTGGGAAGCTAGCTGCACAATACGAAGGCAGCAGGGCTGTGGAAGGAAGGCCCTTGTCTGTCTGGTATCCAGCAGAGCTCCTATAAACTCTAGGGGACTGAGTTGGAGCAAGGTTGGACTTTGGGAAGTTTATGACAGCCCCAAATACTGAAGGATGTGCATTGTGCGAGACAGAGCCATTTGGTCTCTGGCTCTGAAGGGGCTCAAATGAGCCAGTCGTCTAAGTAAGGGAAGACGAATATTCCCAGGTTGTGGAGAAATGCTGCTACCACAGCCATGCATTGTGTATACACCCTTGGTGCAGAAGCCAGGCCAAAAGGAAAAACCCTGTATTGGTAGTATTTCCCTTGAAACAGGAATCGAAGGAACTTTCGGTGAGTTGGATGGATGAGAACATGAGTGTACGCATCCTTGAGATCTACAGGACAAAGCCAATCCTGATTCTGAAGGTATGGCAGCAGAGTTCCTAGAGAAATCATTTTGAACTTCTCTCTGAACAGGAATTTGTTCAATTCTCTGAGGTCTAGAATGGGTCTGTGTCCTCCTGTTTTCTTTGGAATAAGGAAATAGGGGGAATAAAACCCTGTACCTTGTTGGGGAATGGGCACCTCTTCTACTGCCCCTTGAGCAAGGAGCATAGTGATTTCTTGACCTAACCGATCGTTGAAAGAGGTCTGAGAATTGAACTGTCTTATTATTGTAGGAGGGGGCATGCTGAGGAAATGAAGTTTGTACCCCTCTCTTACAATAGACAGAGTACAATTTTCTGCTGCTATCTGACCACATCTGGGGGCAAAATGACAACCTTCCTGGGATGGTGGAGGCTTCCGGGCCATTTAGGGCCAGGAAGGGAAAGCACAGTTACTTACCTATAACAGGTGATCTCTGGGAACAGCAGGAATAAGTCTTCACATATGGGTACGTCGGTACCAACAGAGTCTGCGCGGGAACGCTGCCCAGCGTCCAATTAGAATGCTTTTGGGAGCATCCCACCACGCCTGTGTGCTGCCTTCCCGCCTTTCCCAACTGCCTCTCCTCAGTTAAGTTTTAAAGCTGAGAGAGAGAGAGAGAGAGAGAGAGAGAGATAGAGAAATTCAACTCCTACGGGAGGTGGGTGGGTTGTGAAGACTTATTCCTGCTGTTCCCAGAGATCACCTGTTACAGGAAAGTAACTGCGCTATCTCCAGGAACAAACAGGAATGAGTCTTCACATATGGGGACTCCCCAAGCTAAGATGCCCGGAGGGAGTCCTAGCATGTTGCGAATCTAGAATGAGCCATGCTACTCCTCAGAAACTCAGGCATCCTGGGGATGGAGGGTAGGAGTTGAATTATAGAAAGGTGCTGTAGAACAGCTGGACTAGAACAGGACCTCTATAGAGGAAGACCCTGTGAGATGAAATTTAGTAGTAAAAATATTGAGTGCAATATTCTAATATGGACCCCCCTTGGTGGTATTGTAAAAAGTCTATTGAGGTTCATATGGATCTGTTAGAAAAGCCAGTAGAAGATCCTCAAGGAGTACCTCACTGTGAAGTAGAGGTAATAAACTGTAGAAAAAACAAGTGGAGGTCGGAACCCTTCAGGGTGAGAAATAGCCCCAGGGGAAACTGGGGTAGTACAATGAGGTAGGGCTTCAGCGGGAAACGCAGAAGGTACTACTAGACAAAGCTTAAGCTCTTTTGGCCGAAGAACAGTACAATCCTAGGACCAAAAGGAAAATAAGTCTGACCGATTTGGACTGACAATAGAAATAGTCCATGTAGGAGAGAAGGGGTATGGAGACCCCTGTATCCGATAAAGTAAGGACAGACTTATGAAGCGTTACAGCTTTAGATTAACTGAAGTTCCGCAATGTCTTTCCTAAATGAGGTCAATTAGGAAAGAAAAGGTACATGGAGAGCTTCAGAGGTACTTAACCCTGAAAAGTTATGGTAAGAAAAAATTTGCTAATTACCACAGAGAGTGGTTGTATGTGTAGAACCCTAAGCATGCTGGCACAGCATTGATAGGGGTAGTGCCCATCTGTCAGAGTCATATAGGAATATATGGATATATGAACCTAAACAGACAGATAAGTACGTAGATACAAATCTAACTAAAAGATATATATATATATATATATATGTATATATATATGTAGACATATAGACATGTCTCCACGTATGTAGATGGAAACATGCCTATAAGAGTAGTTACTCACCTTTAACAGGTGTTCTCCAGGAGCAGCAGGAATCAGTCCTCACTTATGGGTGTCATCGACGCCGATGAAGCCCCAGCGGAGCATTTCCCCAGCTTTCTATGAAAACCTTTGGGAATGCAGGCACGCATGCGCAGTTCCCTTCCCGCCTAAAGGTGCCATCTTACCTCAGTCAAATGACATAGCTAAGAACAGCACACAAAAATGAAAAATAAACTATGTACAACTGCAACTCCAAGGGGAGGAGGGAGGGTTGTGAGGACTGATTCCTGCTGCTCCTGGAGAACACCTGTTACAGATGAGTAACTACTCTTTCTCCAGGACCAAACAGGAAGTCAGTCCTCACATATGGGTGACTCCCTAGCTCTGGGCTACCAAGGAACCCAGGCTGAACAAGAGGACTCCCTCTAGTCCCAGCTGCAAAGAAAGGCTTTTCACTGACACAACCTCCACCGGTAGCCCAACAGAGAGCAGGAGTTGCCTAAACCTCAAAGAGATTCCGGAGTACTGCTTGGCCAAAAGCACTGTCCCTACGGGACTCCCTCTCCAGACAGTAATGGGCCACAAAGGTCTGGCTTGAAGACCAAGTAGTAGACCTGCAGATGTCTAGCAAGGGCACAGAGCGGAGATGAGCCACTGAGGCAGCCATTGCCCTGACTCGGTGGGCCGTGACCCGACCCTGCAAAGGAAGGTCAGCCGCCCTATAAGCCCAGGTGATACAGTCAGCAACCCAGATGGACAAGGTACGCTTGGACACAGCCAACCCCAACTTATTAGGGTCAAAAGACACGAAGAGCTGAGTAGCCCTTCTATGCCCCTGCGTACAGTCAAGCTAGAAGGATAAGGCCCTCCTACAGTCCAGGGTATGCAGAACTGCTTCAGCCTGGCTTGCATGAGGCCTAGGGAAGAATGTTGGAAGAACCACCTCTTGGTTAAGGTGGAAGGAAGAGACAACTTTGGGGAGGAACTTTGGATGAGTCCTAAGGACTACCCTGCTCCTATAGAAGCGAGTGTAAGGCCTATCACAGACCAGGGCCTGAAGCTCACTCACTCGCCTAGCCGAAGTAAGGGCTACCAAGAAGAGTGTCTTCCAGGACAGGAAGCGTAGAGGGCAAGTAGCCATCGGCTCAAAGGGTGGGCGAGTCAGCTGCTGCAAGACCACATTCAGCTTCCACTCAGGAGCTGGACGACGGATTGGAGGCTTCAGCAAAAGCAAGCCCCTGAGAAAGCGGGACACCAAGGGGTGAACCGATAGAGAATGTCCTTCCACCAGTGAGTGGTGAGCTGCTAGAGCTGAGAGGTGGACCCGAACAGAATTGGACTTAAGTCCCTGATTGGACAAGTGTAGTAAGTACTGAAGCACTACTGGCACAGTATAGGAGAAAGGATCCTCTGTACGAAGCTGACACCACACAGAAAACCTTTTCCATTTGAGAGCATAGGTTTTCCTAGTGGACTGTTTCCTAGAGGCTAGGACAACCTCCTCAACTTCCTGAGGTAGGCCCCAGGGAACCAAAACTACCCTTGCAGCCTCCAGGCCATCAAATTGAGAGCTTTGAGATTGGGGTGCAGAAGGGAACCCTGCTCCTATGAGAGGTGGTCGGGTTGCAACCCCAGAGGCAGTGGGGGATCCACTGCCAGTTGAAGCAGAAGTGGAAACCAGGGCTGTCTCGGCCACCTGGGAGCCACCAGCAGGACCGAGGCCTTGTCCTGAAGAATCTTGAAGAGAGTTTGGGCCACCAAGGGCGTGGGAGGAAACACATACAGGAGACCCTGAGACCAGGGAATCAGAAAAGCATCCGCTGCTATTCTCAGAGGATGCTGTTGCCTGGAGCAGAACTTTGATTTCTGAAAAATTACTCCAATCAAACAGACTGTTGCAGAAAAAATCAGAGGGCTTGTGTCTAAACTTAATAGCAATGCACGGAAATCGTCTCAGACTTTTCGGCTACCAATTGCTGGGTGCTGATATTTCAAAACAACCAGCGGCGCCTGCTAGCATCAATGACTGATTCCGGCTTATTTTAATTATTGACTCCCTCTCCCGATTATATTCATGAACAATTTCTCAGTCTCTGATGTGAATGAAATAAACACTTAGCTTCACGTTCTTTTTTTCAATTGATTCTGAAACTGATCGTATGCACAAACTGATCATTAGCACAAACCTTGCTATTCCGAGAACAGCGCTGGATTTTCCAGCTGCAAACTTTAACACCTAAAGGGCTTAATTTAGAAATTGAATGGGGGAACTGTTGTTGATCAGTTGTTGATGGTTGAATTGATTAAAGGGAAGGCTTTAATAAGGATAGTTGGATGAGGTCTGCACATGCGCAGCGTTTTTTAGAAGATGATGATCAAGAACTGCCTGGTTTTCAGAGAAAGTTGAAAGTTTGATATATGGAGCTGTGTGGAGTGACGGCCAACACTGGGTATGGTTTTAGCTGTTACAATAGCTAAAGTTTTAACTCTATCACTTTTGATTGGACTTTTAGCAGTACAACAGTGAAGAAATTAGATGAGTTTTAATAACGGTTTCTCTTTTAGTTAAATATTTGGCTGACAGTGGCTTACCCCCTGAAGAACCTCATTACATTGAGAGAAACGCGGTCACGACGTGGTGTGTGAGGCATTGGGAAGAAGAAGACGGAAGGAAGAAGATATTGTTGCCATACGATCAGTTTCAGAATCAATTGAAAAAAGAACGTGAAGCTAAGTGTTTATTTCATTCACATCAGAGACTGAGAAATTGTTCATGAATATAATCGGGAGAGGGAGTCAATAATTAAAATAAGCCGGAATCAGTCATTGATGCTAACAGGCACCGCTGTTTTTTTTTAAATATCAGCACCCAGCAATTGGTAGCCGAAAAGTCGGAGACGATTTCCGTGCATTGCTATTAAGTTTAGACACAAGCCCTCTGATTTTTTCTGCAACAGTCTGTTTGATTGGAGTAATTTTTCAGAAATCATTGATATTAGGTTACTCTATAAGCTAGACCCGAATCACTTGTATGGAGCAGAACTTTGGCAGTTGCTTGTTCAGTGGACTGGCAAAGAGATCTATCAAAGGGAGACACCATTTTAGGAAGATCTTCTGAACTACTAAAGGATGCAGCTGCCACTCGTGGGGCTGTAGAATCCTGCTCAACCTGTCGGCCAGGTAGTTGTCCTGGCCTGGAAGGTACACAGCCTTGAGGAGCATGTTGTGCTTGAGGGCAAATGAACAAAGGTCCTGAGTCTCCTGACAGAGGAGTCTGGACCCAGTCCCGCCCTGTTTGTTCACATAAAACATGGCTACTTGATTGTCTGTCTGAATCAGGACAGATTGATGAGCCAGGGTAGGAGAGAAAGCTTTGAGTGCTAATCGAATAGCCCTGAGTTCTAGGAGATTGATCTGCTGTGCAGCCTCCCAAGGAGACCACAGGCCCTGGGTGCACTTGTTCAAACAATGAGCTCCCCAGCCCTGCAAGGAGGCGTCCGTGGTCAGTACCACTGTGTACCCAGGAATTTGAAAGGGCACCCCTTTCAGTAGATTGAGTGGGTGCAACCACCAGCTGAGGGAGTTCAGAAATTGTCTGGACACCCTTAACCTGTCTCTGAGGCTGCCTGTGGCCTGTGACCACTGAGTCCAAAGGCACCACTGTGCAGGTCTCATATGGAGCCTGGCATTGGGGGTCACATGTACTGTCGAAGCCATGTGGCCTAGAAGCCTCAGGCAGAGTCTGGCGGAAACTAGTGACCTGCTGAGAAACTGGTTTGCCAAGGCTATTAATCTGTGTGCTCTGCCTTCTGGCAAGAAAGCCTTCGCCAGCAGAGTCTCTAGACTTGCTCCTATGAACTCCAAGTTCTGGGAGGGGAGCAAAGTGGACTTTGCGAAGTTTATTACAAACCCCTGGCTTTGAAGAAGAGCAATAGTTGTGAGGGTGGCTTGTCTGGCCTCCTGGTACGTCTGACCCCTGATGAGCCAGTCGTCCAGATAGGGGAAGACAGATTCCCTGATTTCGCAGGTAGGCCGCCGCCACCACTGCCAGGCATTTGGTAAAGACCCTGGGAGCGGAGGTGAGGCCAAAAGGCAGGACTCTGTACTGATAATGGTTTCCTCCCACAATGAACCTGAGGTACTGTCTGTGGTTTGGATGAATGAGGATGTGAGTGTACGCATCCTTTAGATCTAAGGAGCATAGCCAATCTCCCTGCTGGAGGTAGGGCAGAAGTGTTCCAATAGTAAGCATCTTGAACTTTTCCTTCTCTAGGAACTTGAGGTTCCTGAGGTCCAGAATGGGTCGAAGGCCACCGGTTCTTTTGGGCACCAGGAAATACCTGGAGTAGAATCCGTGACCTTGCAAGTGGGGAGGCACAGGTTCCATCGCCCTGTCCACCAACAGACCTTGAAGCTCTTGAAGGAGGTGGTCTGTGTGCAGGGGAGGCCTTGGAGATTCCCCTGGGAAGTATGGCGGAGGCAGTTGGTGAAAATGCAGTGCATAGCACCTGTGGACTATGTTCAACACCCAACTGTCCCCAGTGACGTGGGGCCACTGGTGGGAAAAGAGGGTGAGGCGACCTCCTGTGCAGGGTTGGAGAGGCTACGCTCAAGGAGTCAAAAACCCCCACCCTGCTGAGTGGGAGCAGGGGCCGGAGGCTTGGGAGTCCTCTGCCTATGGGGCCCATTACCGTACCCCTTGGCTTGCTGACCCTGGGGGGCAGCTTGGGCAGCCTGATACTGAGGGTACTGTTTGTAGGCAGTGCCCTTCCTCGGGTAAAAGGGCTTCTTACCCGAGGCCTTCTTGTGAGAAGGGGCAGAGGTCTTTCTAGAGAGCATGGTCCTTGTAAGATGCTCAGTCTCGAGCTGTGCGGCCTTCTCAGCCATGGGCTTGCCAAAAAGGTTTTCACCTCGGCAACGGACATCGACCAACTTGTCCTGAACCCACGGCTCGAGGTCTGATGACTGCAGCCATGCCTGGCGTCAAGCTGCGATGTCGGCTGCCGCAACTCGGGCCGAAGCCTCAAAGCCATCGTAGGCGGTGCGGGACAAACTTTGAGCAGTCCCGAATCCCCGAGGTCAAGGACTTGAATCTCTGCAAGGGTTCCCCGGAGAGACCAGCAGAGAACCCGGCCAATTCCTTGGCCAGGTCCAGCAAGTACATGCCCATGTACAGCTGGTAAGACTGCACACGGCAAGCAAGCATCGAGCCCTGGAAGCACTTTCTACCGACACCATCGAGGTTCCGGGCCTCCCTGCCTGGGGGCACCGCGGAGTGCATCATCTGACTCTTCAGGCGATGCATGGCCGATTCCACAACCATGGAATGGTGTGGTAGCTGCGCCTTCTGAAAGCCAGGGCTCTTCCGTAGTCGATAAATCGAATCGACTCGCTTGCTGAGAACCGGCGCCGAGGCCGGTGCCTCCCACATCCGGAAGAGGAGCCGTTCCAGCATCGGAGGAACCGGGACAGTAAAGGCCTCCTTCGGAGGAGAGTCGTACTGCAGGGCCTCGAGCTCTTCGGCTCGAGGCTCTTCCTCGGGATCCGCCGGGATAGTCAACGCGGTGGCCATATCCCGGACAAACTCCGAGAACCAGGTATCCTCCAGAGGGGGATCTACTCTGGTGCTCAGACTGCGGTGAGTCCGACGGGACGCACAGAGTCTTAAATGTGTCGGGGGACTCCTCATCCTCCATCTCCCAGGCAGACTCGTCCGATGAGGAGTCAGGATCTGACCCCGCGGGGCCCTGGAGCACCCGCCCCGATGCCGGAGGCACCGGCATCGACGTCCTTGGTCCCGAACAGGAGGTCGAGGGGGACCGCGACCGAGGTCGACTTCGAGCCATGATCGACTCAAGTATCAGCTCGATCTCCGGGGTCGACTTCGACGTCCCGGTGGTTGGGGCAGATGCGCCAGACAGGCTGGCCATCAGTGCCCGCTGCTGCTCCATGAAGTCAGACAATCTGCTCTCCAAGGCTGTCATCCTGAGACTCAGCTCGGGAGACACAGCAGCCACCGACTCGGGCCCCGGCGGCGCCGGGCCCGACGTCGGCTCTCTGGGAGGAGAGTCCTCGAGGATCACAGGGCTTACGTGTCCAGCAGACTCCGGCTCCACGCGAGGAACTTCTACAGGCTTCTCTTGTTCCACAGGCCCGGGGCGACGGTCGGGGGTCTTAGACCTGGCCCTCGAGGAGCCAGGGACCTCCTCAGACGATGCCCTTGCGAGCCGCTTCTTCCTCTTGGGTTCCCGGTCGGGGGACCCCCTGTCCGAGGAACTTCGACGGCGCTCGGGATCCGAATCCCGAGATGTCGAGGCCTCAGACGAGGTCCGGGCCCGGCCGGAGGCTGAGTCCGAGAAAAACCTTTCTTTCTGCTGCTGGCGACTTCGTAGTGCCTTGGAAGACATCTTCCCACATGGTCCACACGTCTTAGGGTCGTGATCAAGACCGAGGCACCGAAGGCAGCAGTCGTATGTATCGGTGAGAGACATTAACCTTTTACACCGATCACACTTCTTGAAACCGCTGGAAGCCATCGGGGGGGAAAAAAAAAAAAAAAAAAAAAAAGAGTCCCCGCGAGGTCAAAGGACCGGTCTTCCAGGGAAAAATCGAAAAAGGGCGCGAATGCCAGCCATGAACGGCAAAAACTGAAAAAGGAGAATCGGGCTCGATACCGGTGTACCGAATCCGGCGTAGAACCGGAAGAAAAAAATTGTGAAAATCGCCGAAAAATCAAACTTTTATCCGGGATGACAGGACACACGTCCGGTGGGCTTCTCGAAAAAAGAGAGACTGAGGTAAGATGGCACATTTAGGTGGGAAGGGAACCGCGCATGCATGCCTGCATTCCCAAAGGCTTTCTTAGAAAGCTGGGGAAATGCTCCGCTGGGGCTTCATCGGCATCGATGACACCCATATGTGAGGACTGACTTCCTGCTTGGTCCTGGAGAATAACTAGATCCCCATAGGAATATGGGGAGAGAGAAAGATTCATCTAATAGCAGGAGGGGTGATACCTGCTTGAATAGATGCATAGAGAATCTTCTTTCCCTGGTTATGATTGACAGAGTCAGAGGAATAGTCTCCCTGACAAGGAGTCTAGATTCCTTTAAGAATTTGAGCTCTTGAATAACCAGGATGGCCTACGTGAAAAATGCAGAGGATAACTTCAGTCTGCAGGCAGCAAGTCCAGATCTCTCTAGAACTCCAGTATGGTAAATGGATAGAAGACGCCAATGGAATAAGATACCCTATTGACCCGCCTATGAGGGCAAGATGGGTATCATGCGTCCTTCAGTTGAACATGAGCTTCCCATGAAGTATTGGGAAGGAAGTATATAAGGACGAGCTGCAACGAAAAGAAAACTATCCCTGGTGAGAAGTCCAAAGAAAATGTGGACCAAGCCAGGGAATTGGCCATTCTTTAGGTTTTCATGTGATGTAAGGCCTGTGTCCTTTGTTTTGAAAAGAGACTTTACATGAGATGGTAAGGGTAGGGAACACCTACCAGTCATGGAGCATGACTGGGTGAACCCCTCCTAACCATCTGGGATTATCTGCCAGACAAGATACTAATGCTCTCTAGCAAGGGCCCATAGTGCAAAGCTACTCCGTAGAGTTGCAGAGAGCATGTTGCAGGTTGGTTAGAAGAAAAAAAAACCTGGCTGCTTAAAGCCAGTAGGTAACAAACTATTCTGCCAAAACCAAGGGAATTGGAGATGGCGAAGAATAAAAGTCAAACCAACAAGCCTGTGATGATAGGGTTTCCAAAAAAGGTAGATAACCTGTTTTGGGTTTACTACTCAGGCCAGAAGGATTGCTAGTGGAGAACAAACCCTGGTTGTGTGGTGAACAGAACCAGTGGTTTAACCACTAGGAACTGCTGCATTTGCAGCAATCATCAGAGCAACGGAAAACCACCTTTTTTTTTTTTTTAGATTGGAAAAAGAAACAGATATAAGCAGGAGTGGTAAGACTTCCTTATTGTCTGATAAGCTGCCCTAAAGTAAGAATGTGAAAGGGGGAGAACTCTGGAAAGGAAACCCCTTCCTGGAATAGGTAGAGAACCATAGGGGCTTACCAGTGTAATAGAACCACTCTTACAAACCGAATGTTGTCGTAAGAGAGCAGGTAAGACAGTTGAAGTAGACTCACGGTGCAGTAAGTCTCTGAAAGGTAAGATGATACATGCTAGTACAGGGAAAACTGTCTTATTGATAGTTGTTACCCCTCTTTTCCTCAGTAGGAGAAAGAGGAGAAACCTGTTAACTATAGGCATGATCATCATAAAAACTCTCAGAGCAAAAAGAAAGGATGTCTCGTGAAAAGAGATCCATGAGAATTTAGGATGAAATTAGTGTAGATGCTTCAAGTGAAAAGAAGCAGACTACAAACTCTAACCTCCAAACAGGAGATGTAATGATAATTATTATAATCTATCAGAAACCGTGCGGCTGCTGGGTTTGCTGAACCTGTTGATGTTGTGGTTTCTTTAGCCCGGTCTGATGTTTCCCCTGTCTGGGAACATCTGTATGATGGGTAGAAGATGGATAAAACTTTTTCCCCTTAGGGGAACAAAGTTTGCTAGGAAATTTCCTACAAACTGGGAAAGAGGAAGGCGTAGACAAGCCTCTGAAAACAGCAATGTCAATGGTTAACTGAGCAGCTTGGAGTCAAGACTCCTTGTTAAAGAGATTTTCTCCAGTGCAAGGAGTATTTCCCAGTCTTTCTTGTACCCATTTGTCCACGTCTGAAACTTGGAGCCAGGCTTTACGTCGTGCCCCTATAGCTATAGCAGAGGTTCTGCTAACAGACTCAAAGGAGTCTAGGGAAGCACGAGTAAGGAACCTAGAGATATTTTGAGCATGACTAACCAATAAAGAATAGTCTGCTCTTTTGGGCTCTTGAAGAAAAGGGGTCAAAAGTAGTAAATTCTTTGTGACTTCAAGAGATAATCCCATATAGAAAATATATGAGAGAATTCTTGCTGAAAGCATGGATGCCTGGAAGGTTTGGCGTCCTAAGGCATCTAAAGTCTTAGACTCACGACCTGGCGGATAAGAAGAGTGCTTTTTAGTACTCTTAACACGCCTCATTGCTGATTCGACAACAATGGAATGATGAGGAAGTTGAGTCTTTTGAAAACCTGGAGAAGGGGGCACCTTGTATAGAAGATCAGTTGCCCTAGAAGGTGGGGATACCGTTAAAGGAGTTTCCCACATTCGAAAGAGCAGATCCTGCAAGGTCTGATGCAAAGGAAGCATGATGTCCTCCTTTGGACTCCAGAGAATATACAGAGATTCTGTATTCCCTGGTGCAGGATCTTGACCAGGTATAGAAATGGCAAGTGACTTTGCCATATCAAGCAGGAATGCCTGAAAAGAAAAATCTCCAGAGGGAAGTCCTCTACAAAGAGGAGTACAGGCTAGATCTGATGAAGAACTAGCATTGGCGCCGAGGGACCTATCCAAATTGATTGGAATAGAAGACCCTAAGGGGTGGAGCATCGGACTGTCCTTACAGGATGGTCGCCGGTACCGCAGGAGGTCGGGACCACAAGCAGTCGGTAGCGCATCGTCCATGCTAGGGATCGATTCCAAACTCCGTACCGAGGGAAGCGAGCCTGTTGAAACAAGCATGGAAGGTACCGACAGCGATGCTAACATTGATACTGGTACCCATTCCGGTACCGTATCCAATACCGATACATGAAGACCAGTCGGTGACAGCTCTAACGGTGCCAAAGAAACCGAGAGTGCCCGACATGGATCATCGGAACCGTGCCTTCGGTACCGTCCAGTGTCAGTACCAAGGCGAGTCGGTACCCAGTCATCCAGACTGGAGATCGACTCCAGACTCGGCATCGAAAGAAGCGAGTCTATCGATGCACATCTGGAGGGTACCGACATCGGTACCGGTACCAGTACCGCGATCGATACCGATACTGGAAGATCGGTCTGCAGCGTCTCTAACGGGCCCAAAGGAACCGAGGGCGCCAGACTGCAATCTTTGGTGAGGAATGTTTCATCCAACACCATTGCCGATGCCAGGGTATGGGCACCGCTCGAAGCGGATGCCACCACCGAGAATGGCTCAGGTATGTTCGGAGAGGGGTGAACCTCAGGAACAACCTGAAACCCCATTAAGGATTTGGAGGCCGAAGACTCCCACCAGGGTTTTAAAACCTGTGTGTCCGAGGGCAAGGCCAGAGGCATCTCTATGCTGTGCATGAGATCTACCAGTCAAGGACTGGCTAGTCTTAACAGACTGTTTTTGGGTTACCTGATCTTGCGAAGAAGAAAGGGTGGTCGGTGCCCTGAAGTTGAATGGGGACTGCGTATCGAGGTGAACTCGATACTGAAGAGTTCTTCGAACTATACTGTTGCAGGAGGGACACTCCAGCAGATAGTGTCCCAAGCAAGGTAGACACCAATTATGAGTGTCTAAGATTAATTTTGTACCGCCACAGTTTGAACATTTCTTAGGGATAGTGGCTGGCGCTTCCATGAAGGAAAGTGAGTAGGCCTAGGAGGCCGAAAAAACCGTCAGGCACTAACAAGGAAAACATTATTCCTTAAAAGGAAAAATTACAAGAAAAAAGAAAAGAAACACCGGCGGTACCGGTGGCGTCGGGGAAGGCAGATGCGACCACAAGAAAACCAAAAAATAAAAGAAGAATATTCTGCGGTGACAGGAGAACGTTCTGCTGGCTCCGCGGAAAAACGAAAACTGAGGAGAGGCAGTTGGGAAAGGCAGGAAGGCAGCACGCAGGCATGGTGGGATGCTCCCAAAAGCGTTCTAATTGGACGCTGGGAAGCGTTCCCGCGCAGACTCCGTCAGTACCGACGTACCCATATGTGAAGACTCATTCCTGCTTGTTCCTGGAGATAGTTCTCTAGACAGGAGTCAAAGCCCCTGTGGAAGCTGAGTCTGCTGAGCCGGTTGAGGTTTAGCTGCCTTTTTTTCTTTCTATGCCTAGGTTGTTGCTGCTGTCCCTTTTGGGCAGACTGACCTGAACGATGTCCCAGCTGGGTATAGGGGGGCTAAAACATTTTCTTCTTGCTGAAGAATGGTTTCTTAGAGGATCTTTTCCTCGCAGGATCAGCTGTAGATTTGGACAATCTATCCAAAGTGATATTGTCAGGATCAATCTCATTAGCTTTTTCCTGCCAATTCTTGCCAAAGAGATTCTCTCCTATGCAAGGTATATTCCCCAGTTTGTCCTGTACCCAGATTTCCAAGTCAGATGCCTGGAGCCAGGCAATTCTACTTGCACTTATGGCAATAGCAGATGTTCTGCTTATGCATTCAAATCAGTCAAAGGCTACATGATTCACAAACTTAGAAACATCCTGAGCATGTTTAACAAGAGCAAGATAATCTTGCCTTTTATCAGGAAGGAGAGGGCTCATAAGCTCTAAATCTCCTGTGACTTCCTTAAGGAACATTCCCATATACAAGATATAGGAACTGATCCTAGCAGAGAGCATGGAAGCCTGGAAGGATCGACGTCCAACGGCGTCAAGAGTCCTACACTCACGTCCTGGATTAGATGCATGCCTTTTTGCACTCTTTATCTGTCTCATGGCTGATTCCACCACCATGGAATGGTGTGGTAATTGAGTCTTCTAAAACCCAGGACAAGGAGGAACTCGATACATGGTGTCGAGTCCTCAAGAATGAGGAGATGTGGTCAAAGGTGTTCCCACATCCTTAACATAAGATCATGCAAGATCTCATGAATAGGTAGGGTAGCTGCCTCCTTGGGAGCTTTAGAGTATTGTACGATTTCTAATTCCTTTGCCCTACGCTGTTTTTCAGGAGCCACTGTGATGGAAAGACCCTGAGCCACATCTCGGATAAAATCCTGAAAGAACATATCCTCTGGTGGAGACATCCTACGCTGAGGAGAAGAGGAATCCTCTGGAAGAAGTACTCTGGTATTGGCAGAGCTTTCAGAGTCTTCAGAGTGGTCCGGTACCGACTTGTCGATGCCGGATAGAGACGCATGACTCGGTCCCGGTAGGATACCTGCCGATGTCGATGCAGTCGGTGCCGGTACCGGTTGAATTGTCTGAAGGGTTTCAGGGGCATTGAGGCCGTGAGAAGAGCTGCCAGTCTGCATTCAATAGCCAAGAATCTCTGGTCTATCGATGCTGCCGATGCTTGGGTATCTGTGCCGGATAAAGCATCTGGAAACCCAGAGCATGGCACCAGTAGTTCTGCCGAGGTTGAAGCCTAGAGAACATCCTGGAGCCCCGTTAGTGCTTTGGAAGCCGAGGCCTCCCGCCGGGGCAATTTTGCCGGCGAAAGTCCCACAAAGGCAATGCCAGAGGCATCTCGATGTTTAGGAGATCTACCCTTTGAGGACCGGCTAGATTTATGTTTAGTTACCCGAGATCCATGGGAGGAAGATGAAGCCCTGGAGGACGTCGATGCCACGGAGTCTGCATCAGAGGGAAAAAGGGTGCTAAGCTTAGCAGCTTGGTTTTGCTGACCCCTTTTTGACATCATCCCACAGGCAACACACTCTGAAATAGAGTGGTCAGGACCTAAACATTTGAGGCACCACTCATGGGTGTCAGTGACAGAGAGTACCGCCACACTTAGAACACTTTTTAAAACCTGAAGCGGGTTTTTCCATTGAGGGAAAAAGTTGGGCCTAGTGCCCAAAATGGCGCATGGCACCCGAGAAGAAAATTACTGGAAAAAGACTCCAGAAATAAAGGTTTTGGGGTTTTTTGTTGGTTTTTTTTTTTTTAAAAAGAAAAGAACCACCGGCGGTACCGGTATAGCATCGAGGGAAGACAGAAGTCTAAGAAGGGAATTTTTCTGCAGTGACAGGATGTGCGACCTGTCGGCTCCACGGAAAACGAAGAACTGGAGAGGGACAGTTGGGAAAGGCAGGAAGGCAGCACGCAGGCACTGTGGGATGCTCCCAAAAGCTTTCCTGTTGGACGCTGGGGAGCGTTCCCGCGCAGGCTCCATTGGTACCGACGATACCCATATGTGAAGAATACATTCCTGCTTGTTCCTGGAGATTATGATAAATACATCAACCAAAACAAACAAACCTTCTGGAGAAAACTATATGAGGACCTCATAGAGCATAATCAAGAAGCAGAATGGATTACCCTGCATTCAGGAGCATTTAGGAAAAAAGCAAAACTTCAAATCTATGGAAGGGTCCTGCAATAACGAAAGAGCTGGAAATCAGACCAACTAGCCCCAAACTGGAAGAACCCTAAGCCAGATAGTGACCAACATTTGGCTCAGTTACCACCACTTCACCAAAACCTGGTTAACTGCAAAAAAAAAAACTGATCAAGCAGCATCACAATGGCTTATAACAGCAAGAACATTTCTTCTTCCAAAGACGACCCAAAAATTACAGACCAATAACTTGTCTATAATTTATAAGCTGTCCCCTGCAATTAATGTAGACAGAATATATGATCATATCGAATCCAATAACATCACGGCAATAGATCAAAAGAGCAATAATAGGATAGCATATGGAACCAAAGATAAGAATGTTAAATAAGGCCATCATGGCCAGCGCTAAGAAAAGCAGAAATCTCACTATAGCATGGACTGGTTGTAAGAAAGCTTTAGACGGCGTCCCACACTCTTGGATAATAAATTGCCTTGAAAAGTATAAAATATATTCTGTTTGACAGAGGCTGTTTGGATCCTGATCTCCGTATTCTCCTGCTTATCACCTGTGTCGTCATTGCCCACTGAATTGCCCTAGTCCCCTGTTGCTGTTGTGTGATCTGTCTTAATTAGATTGTAAGCTCTGAGGAGCAGGGACTGTCTTACTTATTATACATGTACAGCACTGCATATGCTTTATAGCGCTATATAAATGATAATGTACATCTACTATTTAAGTTCACCATGACAATGTAGCAAACCACTCTCCTTTTGAAGTATGTAGACGGTCAATACATCATTCCTATCATCAAGATCCAGCCAGGAATATTTTTAAGGAGATTCCCTGTCGCCACATCTGTTTTGTATGGCATTTAATACAATGAGTACGCTCATGAACTCTTTGGGATATGAATTTAGCGTAGTTACTCACCTGTAGCAGGTATCCTCCAGGAACAAGAGTAAGTCCTCATTTTTGGGTGAAGTCACCAACAGATCCTACGTGGGAACAATTTCCAGCTTCCATAGTAAGTTTTGAAAGGTCCACCGCACATGCGTGCCTCTCTTCCTGTCCAAAGGAGCCATTTTACCTCAGTATGACGACACAGCTTAATCAAGCAAAGAGAACAACTCCATGGGGTGGGTAGCAAGGATTTATTCCTGCTGTTCCCAGAGAACACCTGCTACAGGTAACTATACTTTCTCCGGGAACAAGCAGGAAGTCCTCACTTATGGGATTCCCCAGCTACCGGATACCAAAAAAAAAAACCTGTAAAAAGCCCAATGGGGCAACCAGAAAATATGAACCAAGAGAAACAGCGTGAATAATCTCTAAGGTTCCAATAGTCTGTGCCCAGCAAGGACATCAACATCAGGATGACTCTACGGTAGCCTGGACAGACAGAAGGGCCGTTGGGAGGCGTTGAAGCTAATTCCCAAACAGGTGTCAGAGTACAGCTTGGCAAAAGTTGCCGTCATGCCAGGAATCTCCATCCAGACAGTAACAGGCTGTGAAAGTGTGGAATGAAGACCTCGCAGCAGTCCTATAGATCACCACCTTTGAGATAAAGCACAAGTTTACCACAGAAGCAGCCATAGCTCGGATGTTTTGAGCCGTGACGTGTAGCTCCAGGGTCAGACTAGCCTGAGCGTAAGCAAAGGAGATGCAGTCCACAATCCACATTGAAAGGGTGTGCTTGGAAACTGCATGCCCAGTCTATTAAGGTCAAGAGAGACAAAGAGCTGGGAGGAACAATGATGGGCTTTCATCCAGTCCAGACAGAAAATCAGAGCTCTCTTACAACCCAGTGTGTGCAAAGTCGTCTCCGCCCTGCTGGAATGAGAACGAGAAAAAAAGGTGGACAATAACAGACTGCTTGAGATGAAAGGCAGAAACTACTTTAGGAAGGAGCTTGGGATGAGTCTGGAGGACTACCCTATTGTGGCGAAATCTGGTATATGGAGGGTGTACCACCAGCGTCTACAGTTCACTAACTCTGCACACAGAGGTGACTGCAATCAAGGACACAACCTTCCAGGTGAGGTGTTTAAGCAAGCAGGAGTTGAGAGGGTCAAAAGGGGCCAGAAGGAGCTGCTCGAGCACCACATTAAGGTCCCACACCACAGGAGACCTCTCATGAAAGCCTATGAGAGGATGTGTGGAGATGGGCTTACCAGCAATGCCACAGTGGTATGCTGCCGCCACCATGCTGAGATGCACGCTCACCGAGTTGGATTTGAGACCAGAATTGGAATGATGGAGGAGATAAGTCAGCAACCCTTCCTGAGTGCAGGCGGAGAGGTTTTGTTGGCAGAAAGTTTCTATACAGAAAGGCACAATAAAGTTGTATGCCTTATCCATTGGAAACTCTGTAAGCACTATAACATCACTGTCTGAAAAGCACTGGGATCATGACCCTAAAAGAATTACAGAGAATGAAAAGGTTATGATCACTGGGATACTCTCATTCCGACTGATAAAAAGTTGAAAACGAGGAAACGAGATATAGTGGTAAAGGAAAAAAAATCACCAAAACTGTATTGATTATAGAGGTGTCAGTTCCAAGCGACTACTTTATGAATTGCGTTGAGAATGAGAAAATATTCAAGCACCAAGAAATACTGGCTGGGACCAATAAAATGTGGCTAAAAGATACAGAACTATTTCCCATCGTACTGGGTATCACAGGCCTGATTAAGAAGAATTTCCAAGCACACCTTGATAAATTACCCATACACGTAACTTCTTACAAACTCCAGAGGGAAGCTTTCTTTGGCACAATGCAAGTACTATGCCGAGCATTAGCAGTACATTTGAGAGACTGAGATCATACTCCACATACCCTGGCTTGGTATGCGCAAAACTCATCTATTTGTAGAAACTGCCCCAGTAGCAAGGTTCTAGCAACTTTCCTTTGCACCAGATGGAAAACCTGTGTCACTTAAATGCATAGGCACAGCAGGTTGAGTCTTTATGCAAAGCAAGGAATACGTTCTCCACCTCTGCAGGAAGGTGAAGTTCCACAAGAACTACCCACATGGTATCGACACCATGAGAGCTAGGGAGCGGACATTGGGGTGAAAAAGGGACCCAGCGTCCTGAGACCCCAGATCAGTGTCACAGCCCAGTCTGAGGGGCCGTGTCCAAAACAGTTGTAGCAGAAAAGGAAACAATGGTTGCCTGGGTCAGTGCGGGGCAATGAAAATCATAGTAGCCCCGTCGGCCTGAAGTTTGAACAGGGTTTTTGCCACTAGTGGGATCAGTGGATATGCACAGAGCAGCTCTTCGCTCCAATCCAGCAGGAAGGCATCAGAGGCTATCCAACAGCTGCAGGGAATCCTGGAGCAGAACTGTGGGACCTGAGCACTGTCTAGCAACACAAAATGGTCTATGCTCAGTGTTCCCCACATCTAGAAGAGGTGGATGGCTACCTGCGCGCTGAGAGCCCACTCATGTGGCCAAAGGACATTGCTGAGACAATCCAACAACACACTGAGCCCCCATGGCATATACATAGCCCAGAGAATCATGCCCCGGGAGAGGGTGAATTTCCAGAGGCGCACCACTTCCCAACAGAGAAGATACGAGCCTGTACCGCCCTGTTTGTTGACTTAGGATATTGCCACCTGGTTGTCCATCTAAATAAGGACAATCTGGTTGGCAAACTGCTCCCAAAAACACTTGAAGAGAATTCAAAATGGCCTGGAGCTCCGGGAAGTAAATCTGGTGCAGGCATTCCTGAGCCATCCAGAGACGCTGCGTGCACAGGCTGTCAAGAAGGGCTCCCCAGCCCATCTTGGAGGCATCAGTAAGTCAGGACACACTGATGCAGAGGGGCTTGAAATAGAAGACCCATTAGCAGGTTCTGAGGCTGTAGCCACCAGAATAGGGATTCCTTGAGAGGTGGAGTGACTACTTTCCTGTGCCCAAGACAACCTGTGGCCTGATACCATTGTGTGCAGAGTAAGCAGGGAAATGTGGAACATGGAGGCCATGTGGCCAAGGACACAAAGCAACAAACAGTACAGAAACGTAGGCAATTATTGAACTCTCACCAATACTTTATTGATCCGTACTTATTAAGGTCTCCCTTAAGTACGGATCAATAAAGTATTGGTGAGAGTTCAATAATTGCCTACGTTTCTGTACTGTTTGCTGTTTGTCTGCGTGGCAGTTGCTGCTTTTCCTTGGTGGCAAGGACGCAAAGCATCCATCGAGCCACTGTGACTGGATTGCGCTGAACCTTGTAGGTCACTGCAATGAGACGCTGGGCCCGATCTGTGGGCAAGTGGGCCCGAGCTAAGGTGGTAGCCAGGAGAGCCCCTATGAAGTCTAGGCATTGAGAGGACTTCAGGTGAGACTTTGGATAATTGATTACAAAGTTGAGATGTTCCACACCCCAAATGATGAGAGCTGCAGATTGTTGTATCTCACCAGGTGTCGTATCTGATTAGCAGTTGTCCAGGTAGGAGAAGACTAAAACAGCCAGGGTGCAGGGGAAGGCAGCGATGACCACCAGACATTTTGTGAAGACCCTCGGGGTGGAGGCTAGGCCGAATGGCAGCACCAGATACTGATAGTGTCTTCCACTAAGCATGAAGCAGAGAACCTGTTGAAGGAGGTGAATGGGAATAAGAGTATAGGCATCTTTGAGATCCAGGGAGCAAAGCCCACCTTCCCATTGGAGGTAAGGCAACAGTGTTCCCAGGGAGACTATTTTGAATTTCTCCTTCATCAGGAAGCAGTTAAGGTTCTGTAGATCCAGTATTGGCCTGATGCTGCCTGTTTTCTTGGGAACTAGGAAGTAACTAGAGTAGAACCTCTGCTTGGCCTGAGATGTGACCAGCTTGATGGATAAATCTGCCAGGAGAGCGTGACCCTCCTGTTAGAAGGGCTCCCTCTGGTGAGGATCAAGGGGGTACACACCTGGGAAAAACGAGGGAGAAAGTTGCTCAAAGTGCAACAGCTACCCATCCTGAACTATCATTAGTGCCCAGGTGTCTTATCACTGACCATCAGTGGACATAATGGACCAACCCTCCCCCCACTTGCAGAGAGGAATTGTGCTTGAGACGGGAAAGTACAGCCAAGCTTCGCAGGAAGGAGCCAAAAGCCTCCACCTGGCTGCAGTGCAGGCTGGGGTTTTTGTGGCTTCTAGCAACATTGCCAACACTGGCCCTGGCTCTTTTGTCTTGATCTTGCTGAGGATCCTGATAGGCCATGTAGGGAGGAGAGCCAAGGTAATAACTCCTCTTTTTCAGGTACAAGGCCTTCTTTCCCGAGGCCTTCTTCCTGGAGGATTCAGCCATCTTTCGTGAAAGTTGGTTCATCGTTAACTGCTCTCTCTCTAGCTCCCTAGCCTTCTCCTCCATGGGTTTGCCAAAGAGGTCCTCAACAGGGGACATCCACAAGCTTGTCCTGTACCCACTACCCAATGTCAGAAGATTGTAACCAGGTTAGGCGACGGGCCCTAATACCCATAGCAATCATCCTGACCACTGACTCAAAGGCGTTATAGGCCACTCTGCTCATATATTTAGAGCAGTCCTTTCCCTTGGAGATGAGAGCACGGAACTGGTCCAGCTGCTCATCCGAAAGCATGGGCGAGAACTCTGAGAGGTCCCTTCTATAATATCTTTCAAGTACATCCCCATATAGAGCTGGTAAGGAAGGATGCGGCCCACCAGCATGGACCTCAGGTAACACTTCCTCCCGAAGCTGTCCAGGGGGAACTGAGTGGGTCTTAGAACTCTTAATCCTTCTCATGACGGACTCCACAACCATGGAGTTGTGGGGAAGCTGGGGCTTCTCGAAACCTGGACTCTCTTGGACTTAGTTCATGGAGTCCAGCCAGTGACTTATGGGGGTCTCCCAGATTCGGAAGAGCAACCTCTCAAGGATACAATGGACTGGAACACTTATAGCCTCCTTGTGAGAGGAAGGGTATTGAAGGATTTCCAACTCCTCAGCTCTTGTCCCCTCCTCTACCTCGAGGGTTATGGCAGAGCCTTTGCCATGTCTCAGACAAACTCATGAAATGAAATGTCCTCACTTGGAGTTTAAGTTACAATATAAACCACTTTGATTGAAATGCTAAAGCAGTATAAAAGACCTGTTAAATAAATAAAAATCATAGGGTGGCAAAGGATCCGATGAAATATCCCCTATAGCACTCAGACCCGGGCCTCCTCCTCGGTCTCCCACTCAGAGTCTGAGTCTGTGAGGAAGTCAAAGTATCGACTGTTCTCTTCTTGGCAACACTTGGGAGGGGTGGACAGGGATCAGGCTTCCCGAAGCATCTGACAATGGTGCTCCGATTCTGAGGCACTCAGAGGAGATCCTAGGTGCCCAAGAGAGTCCGAGCACCTGCCAGAGGCCTCTCCCCCACTTGTGGAGGAATGGCCCGCCAGGGCTGCTTCAGTGGCTGCTCCCACCCTCAACCTCAGAATTGCGCAGAGGGAGGCTTTGATGCCTGTGCCCATGAGTTTTACCCCAGCTTTCTGCATCACCCCTCTATGTCGATGGGGCGGAGGATCGATCCTTCTGGGGGTGACTCTCAAAGGATAGCCTCTGGTCCAGGCCACCGTGGCTCCTCTGCTCTGAATTAGCTCGAGCACCATGCTGGGTCGAGGCCTTGGCAGAGGCTCTCGAGGGAGTCAACACCAACATCAATGCCAGCGCCAATAATGCAGACTCCGAAAATCCAAACAGTGATTCCCGCCGTTTCTCTCAATTCTTCAGTCCCTTCTGAATTATCTGCAAACATAGATTGCAGGTGGAGGGCTTGTGGTCAGGCTCAAGGCACTGAATGCACTAACCATGGTGGTCTGTCACAGTGATGGTGTGGTTACACCTAGAGCATTTCTTGAACCCACTGGTCGGTTTGCTGATATTGGAGAAGATGGCTTCCACCAAATCAAATGACTCAAACGTCCCGAGCAACCGTAAAAAAGCAAAAAGAAAACTGAGAAAACGCTGAGGCACCGACGCTCCCAGACATGGGCACGAAGACAAGGAAAAAGCATGTGACTGAAAATCAAAGCGAGAAAATAGAAAAAATGAGCCGTGAGGGTTACTTCAACTTTCCGGGGGCAGACAAACGTCTGAAGGGAAAAAAAAAAGACAACTGAGGTAAGATGGCTCCTTCAGGCAGGAAAACAGGCACACATGCGTGTTGGACCTCTCAAAAGCTTCCTATGGAAGCTGGAGATCGCTCCCGGGCAGGCTTCGTTGGTGACATCACCCATAAGTGAGGACTTACTTCCTGCTTGTTCCTGGAAAAAGTTGAAATCTTAAAGAAGGTAACATCCTATTTATTGTTTACAGACTACCTAAAGCTCTACAGTTCCAGTGACCAACAATTAGCAGAGCAACTCCGTGTAGTGAAAAGCTTTTCTGACGACATCTGGATGACGTTTGGCCTTGAAAAACATACTAAGGCAACTTTTTTTTTTTTTTTTTTTTTTAAAGGCGAAAATTGAGCAGAACAGAACACATCTCCCTAGCTGAGGAATTAGTCATCAAGGAACCCGAAAAGGAAGGCATGAAGGTAGAGGAAGGAACGACAAGTGGCATATAAGCATAATAAAATAAATAAATAAATAATGCTGTTAGGTCAGACTGAAGGTATATGATAGTAGCTCTGTATGTATAATCAATCTCTTTGAGGCCTAGTCCTCCTTCAGCCCTAGAGATGTAGTCTTGGCATACACTGATTCTTGTAAATTACCTCATGGGCACGGGGAAATTTTCTTGAAAAACTGAATGTGCGAAAAAGATCTTTAAGATGCCGTTCTGCAATCCCAAAGCTGTATGAGAGTACAGGAACTGTCAACTGATTAAGCACAGTTACTTACCTGTAACAGGTGATCTCTGGGAACAGCAGGAATTAGTCCTCACATATGGGTACGTTGGTACCGACGGAGCCTGAGCGGGAAAGCTCCCCAGCTTCCCAGAAGGAAAGCTTTTGGGGCCTCCCACTGAACATACGCGCTGCCTTCCCGCCTTCCTGACCAACTCTCCTCAGTTCGAGTTTATAGCTGAGACAATAGAGAGAGGAAAGGAAGAGAGAGAAAGATACAACTCCTAGGGGAGGTGGGCGGGTTGTGAGGACTAATTCCTGCTGTTCCCAGAGATCACCTGTTACAGGTAAGTAACTGTGCTATCTCCAGGAACAAGCAGGAATAAGTCCTCACATATGGGGACTCCCTAGCTAAGATGCCCGGGAGATCCCCTGAAGGGTATGAGACCCTGAAAGGTTCTTCATCTTCCTATGGATCTCAGGCATCCATTCAGGGAAGGTGGGCTGGAGTTGTTCAAGAATGGAACAGGTGTCTGAGGACAGCCTGACCAAACAAGGCATCCCGGCGGGAGTCCTTGTCCAAACAGTAATGGGCTGTAAAGGTATGAACAGAGGCCCAGGTGGCTGCTCGACAGATCTGGTCAATGGACACAGAGTTTAAATGAGCCATAGAGGTGGCCATGGCCCTCACGCTGTGAGCGGTGACATGGCCCTCCAGAGAAAGGTTCTTACTCTGGTAAGCAAAAGAGATACACTGAGCAATCCAATTGGAGAGTGTTCTTTTGGAGACTGGAAGTCCTAAATGAGAAGGATCAAAAGCAACAAAAAGCTGAGAAGACTTTCGATGTTGCTGTGTCCTGTGGAGGTAAAAGGCAAGAGCTCTTTTACAGTCTAGAGTATGAAGGTTCCTCTCTGCATTGGATGCATGAACAGCTGGAAAAAAGACAGGTAAATATACCTCTTGATTAAGATGAAAAGGTGAGACCACTTTAGGCATAAAGTGAGGATTTGTCCTAAGGACTACCTTATCATGATGGAACCTTGTATAAGGTGGATTAGCCACTAAGGCCTGCAGTTCACTGATGCGGCGAGCTGAAGTGACTGCAATGAGGAAAATAACCTTCCAGGAAAGAAATTTCAAGGAGGTAGTGGCTAAGGGTTCAAAAGGTGGCTTCATAAGCTGACCAAGAACCAAGTTAAACCACCGGAGGAGGTCGAATGGGAGGTTTAGTTAAAGTTAAGCCTCTCATGAATCTTGCAATAAGAGGATGAGAGGAAACAGATTGTCCATTGATGGGCTTAAGTGATGCCGCAATAGCACTCAAATGGACTCTTACTGAATTCGTTTTGAGTCCTGCATTGGAGAGATGCAGGAGATATTCCAAAAGAGAATTCAATGGGAGTGCCAGAGGGTTAAGACCCTTTTGAGCACACCAAATGGAAAATCTTTTTCATTTAAAAGCGTAAGAACGCCTAGTGGAAGGTTTCCTAGAGGCATGTAGGATATCCTTCACTTGCTGCGAAAGATTGAAGTGTTGAAGGTCTAGGCCTTCAGTAACCAAGCTCTGAGGTGAAGGGACTTGGGGTTTGGGTGCCACAAAGTCCCCTCCTCCTGAGACAGAAGGTCTGGAGCCGCTCCCAAGTCCAGGGAGGGGGCTTGGGAGAGATGCAGAAGTAGAGGGTACCACACTTGGCGTGGCCAGCGTGGAGCTATGAGGATCATGGACCCTTGATCCCTTTGAAGTTTGAACAGAGTCTTGGGAATCAAAGGAATGGGTGGAAAGGCATACAGGAAACCCTGACCCCAATGCAGGAGGAAGGCATTCTTGGTCTGAACTCCCTGACACGGAATTCTGGAACAGAACCGGGGAAGTTTGGCATTCCACGGACTTGCAAAGAGGTCTATGTCCGGGGTTCCCCATTTCTGGAAGATTCTGAGTACCTGATCCATGTGCAGGGACCATTCGTGTGGAAGCAGAACTCGACTGAGTCTGTCTGCCCAAGAGTTTTGGATTCCTGGAAGATATACTGCCAGGAGATGGATTTGATGCTCTCTGGCGAAGGCCCATAATCTTAGAGCTTCGTTGCAAAGCGACAGAGAGCCAGTCCCTCCTTGTTTGTCCGTGTGAATAAGGACTGTCATGTTGCTGAGGAGGGTATGAAAAACTTTGAGCGCTAGAAAGATTGCTCGAAGTTCCAAGTGGTTGATATGAAGGGTGGTCTCCTGTGGAGACCAAGTGCCCTGAGTGGAGAGATCTTGGAGATGAGCCCCCAACCTGTTTGGGAGGCATCTGTTGTGAGGGTTGCTTGGGGCAACAATGGTTGAAAGGGGGCCCCCAACAACAGATTTTGAGTGGATATCCACCATTGGAGAGACCAAAAGAGACGATTGGAGTTTGCTATTTGGTCTGAGAGAGCTCCTGATGCTTGAGTCCACTGGGTGGATAAAGTCCATTGAGCTGCTCTCATATGTAGGCGAGCATAGGGCACCACATGCACTGTGGAGGCCATGTGGCCTAATAGTTGTAGCATCTCTCTGGCAGTCAAGTGGCTTCTGGACTGAGTCTGAGAGGCTAAGTGCACTAGATGTTGGCAACGGGCCTGAGGTAGATAGGCCCTTGCGGTGGTGGTATCCAACCAGGCCCCTATGAATTCTAGGGATTGAGTAGGGGTGAGTTGGGACTTTGGCAGATTGATCACAAGTCCCAGATACTGTAGAATTCGCCTGGTGCGATCCAGGGAAGTCTGAGCCTCAGACTGAGACGGAGCTCGGATGAGCCAGTCGTCCAGGTATGGGAAGACAAAAATTCCCAGGGCGCGTAGAAATGCAGCTACTATTGCCATGCATTTGGTAAATACCCTTGGAGCAGAGGCTAGACCGAAGGGAAGTACTCTGTATTGGAAATGTTTTCCCTGGAACAGAAACCGTAGGAATTTTCTGTGGGATGGATGGATGAGTATATGTGTGTACGCAGTCCAGTCCTGAATCTGTAGGTATGGAAGGAGAGTGCCTAGAGAAAGCATCTTGAATTTCTCCCTGTATAGAAATTTGTTCAATTCTCTGAGATCCAGAATGGGTCTGTACCCCCCAGTTTTCTTGGGAATGAGAAAATAAGGGGAGTAAAAACCTGACCCTTGTTGAGGAAGAGGAACCTCTTCTATTGCCTTTTGGGCGAGAAGAGTGGTCACCTCCTGACCCAACAGGTCTAGGAGAGATGGGGGAGAATTGAAACTTCTCACCATGGTATGGGGAGGAAGGTTGGAGAAATGTAGTTTGTAGCCCTCTCTGATGATAGAGAGGGTCCATTGCTCTGATGTGATTTGCTCCCATCTGGGAGCAAAATGAGTTAACCTTCCTGGAATGGTGAGAGGTTCTGGATGTTTTAGAGCCAGAAAGGTTAAGTTCTCTAGAGTTAAGTCAAAAACCCTGAGGGGGTTGGGACTGTTGGGCTGTAGCAGCCCCTGCAGGTTTTGCCCTGGCCTGTTTAGGCTGCTGACGTTTAGGAGCAAAGCGAGCTGCAGAAGATTGTTGGCCAGTATTTGTGGCAAATCTGGCCTTCTTGTAGAAAGGCTTTTTGAAAGATTTCTTGACAGGGGTAGAGGTAGACTTAGAAAGTCTATCTAAAGCAGCATTTTCTGCATCCATTTGAGTGGCTTTGATTTGCCACTCCTTACCAAACAGATTCTCACCTGTACAGGGCAAATTTCCCAACCCATCCTGGACCCAGGGTTCAAGGTTAGAGGCCTGGAGCCAAGCAATTCTGCGAGCCGCTATGGCAATACCTGAGGCTCTGCTAGCACCCTCAAAGGAGTCAAAGGCTGCTCTGTTGGAGAACTTTGAAATATCTTGGGTATGCTTCAGCAGAAGGAGGAACTCCTCCTTTCTATCCTCTGGGATAAAGGGGAGAAAATGGCGTATTTTTAATGCAATTTCCTTCAGAAACATGCCCATATAGAGGCTGTATGAGTTGATTCTGGCAATAAGCATACTTGCTTGGAAGATTTTTCTTCCAAAAGCATCCAGAGTCCTACATTATCTTCCTGGGGAGTAGAAGTGTGTCTTTTAGTACTCTTGATCCTTTTCATAGCTGACTGCACCACGATGGAGTGGTGCGGGAGCTGAGTTTTTTGAAACCCAGGAGAAAGGGGGACACGATACATGGTGTCCAGACGACGAGAATGTGGAGATAGGGTGAGAGGAGTCTCCCATAAGTCCATCATGTGATCTTGAAGAATTTCATGGATGGGCAAGGTGACTGCCTCTTTGAGAACCTTAGAGTATCCTAAAATGTCTAACTTTTTTGCTCTAGGTTCTTTTTCAGAGGATACAGAAATAGAAAGACCTTTAGCTACTTCAATGATGAAGTCTTGAAAGGATAAATCCTCTGGAGGAGACATTCTCCTCTTTGGAGGAGACATTCTCCTCTTTGGAGAAGAGGGCTCCTCAGGTAGAGTAAGGGATACTTCAGAGTCATCTGATGAATCAGAATCATCAGAAGACTCAAAGTATCATCTGTTTGCTTCCAGGGATCGATAAGCGTATCGATCGGTATCGACATCGGGGGTACCCGGAACCGGATCGGTATCGGGAAAAACCCCGGAATCGGTATCCTGGTCGATGTGGAAGGCATAGGTACCGGGTATCGGTTGTGGTACCAGAACCGGAGTCGGTTCCACAGGGTGCGGTACCGAGGGCATCGCAGCCTTAATATCGCAGCCTGCTGCATGGATTGAACTGTATGATCCATGGACGCCACAACTGTCTGGATGTCGGTACCGGATAATTGAGCCGGTACCCCAGAACAGTCTAACAGGTGATCGGTCGAGGCCGTGCCATCGATGTCAACCTGTAACCCCATAGGAGGAGCTTTGGAAGCCGGAGCTTCCCGCCGGGGTTGTTTGGCTGGGGCAGGGTCCTCAGGGTCAAGCCCAGGGGTATCTCGATACTTAGAGGGAGATTTGCCCTTTGAGGACCTGCCAGAGGAATGTTTGGTTACCTGAGATCCATCAGGAGAGGAAGACCTGGAAGATGTCGATGCTGGAGTATCTGTAGAAAACAGCATGTGAAACTTGGCCACGTTTAGACATCAAAGAACAGGATGGGCAATCCGGAATGGAATGGTCAGGCCCCAAACATTTAAGACACCATTCATGGGTGTCTGACTCAAATAGTACCGCTGCACTTAGTGCATTTTTTAAACCCAGAGGCTTGTTTCTCACCAAGTGAGGGAAAAAAAAGGAGATTTTTTTTTTTTTTTTTTTTTTTTTTTAAATAAAGGAAAAAAGACCGGCGGTACCGGTCTGGAATCGGGGAAGGCAGACACGCGGCCAAAGAAATAAATTAAAATAACTTCTTCAGCGGTGACAGGAACACGACCTGCTGGCTCCGCGGAAAAAGAAGAACTGAGGAGAGTTGGTCAGGAAGGCGGGAAGGCAGCGCGCATGCGCAGTGGGAGGCCCCAAAAGCTTTCCTTCTGGGAAGCTGGGGAGCTTTCCCGCTCAGGCTCCGTCGGTAAGTGTAGTTACTCACCTGTAACAGGTGTTCTCCAGGAGCAGCAGGAATCAGTCCTCACTTATGGGTGACGTCGGCGCCGACGGAGCCCTCGCGGAGCAATTTTCCCCAGCTTTCAAAGAAAGCCTTTGGGAATTGCAGCGCGCATGCGCGGTCCTCTTCCCGCCCAAGGGTGCCATCTTAGCCAGTCAGATGACATAGCTAAAAAAGACAGCATAAAAATTTGCAAAACAACTAAAGCAGATGATTGCAACTCCAAGGGGAGGAGGGAGGGTTGTGAGGACTGATTCCTGCTGCTCCTGGAGAACACCTGTTACAGGTGAGTAACTACGCTTTCTCCAGGACCAAGCAGGAAGTCAGTCCTCACTTATGGGACTCCCAAGCTTAAGGCTACCGGAGACCCTAAGCACAAAAATGAGCTCCCTCGAGCTCAGCAGCACAGAAGGAAGGAATCTTCGCTGAATTATTACCCACCGGTAGCCCACATCCGGGATGGAGGGTAGGAGTTGCTCAAACCTCAAAGAGATTACGGAGGACTGCCTGTCCGAAAGCACTGTCCCTGCGGGACTCCCTCTCGAGACAGTAATGGACCGCAAAAGTCTGGCTCGAAGACCAAGTAGCGGCCCGGCAGATGTCTGCCAGCGGAACAGAGCGGAGGTAAGCCACTGACGTAGCCTTCGCCCGAACACAATGAGCCGTGACTCAACTTTGTAAGGAGAGTCCGGCTGCCCCATAAGCCCAAGTGATACAGTCCGCAACCCAGATGGACAGAGTACGCTTGGAGACCGGGAGCCCCAATTTATTGGGGTCAAAAGACACAAAAAGCTGAGCAGCTTTACGGTGCTCCCGCGTACGGTCAAGGTAGAAGTTCAATGCCCTTCTACAGTCCAGGGTATGGAGGACCGTTTCAGCTCGGCTGGAGTGTGGTCTGGGAAAGAAGGTCGGAAGTACCACCTCCTGATTGATGTGAAAGGGGGAGACCACTTTTGGAAGAAATTTTGGGTGAGTCCGTAGGACTACCCTATTTTTGTAGAACCGAGTGTAAGGGGGATCAGACACGAGCGCCTGCAATTCACTTACGCGCCTAGCGGAAGTGAGGGCTATCAAGAACAATGTTTTCCAAGAAAGAAAACGGAGAGAACAGGTAGCCATAGGTTCAAAAGGCGGACAGGTGATCCGCTGCAAAACCACATTCAGATTCCCAGTCAGGCGCTGGCGGGCGGAGAGGTGGTTTAAGTAGAAGGAGACCTCGGAGAAACCTCGCTACGAGAGGGTCGCTGGAAAGAGGTCTGCCGTCCACCGGTACATGATGTGCTGAAAGAGCACTGAGGTGAACTTTGACGGAGCTGGACTTAAGTCCCAGATTAGAGAGGTAGAGCAAGTACTGCAAGATCACCGACACCGAGCAGGAGAAGGGATCCTGAGACTGCTGGGTACACCAAACGGAAAAGCGACGCCATTTAAGGGCGTAGCATTTGCGAGTAGAAGGTCGCCGAGAAGCTAAGATGACCTCTTCCACCCCTGCCAGCAGGAGAAGGGGAGCAAGGACTACCCTCTCAGTAGCCAGGCCATTAGATTGAGAGATCTGAGGTTGGGGTGTAGCAGAGACCCCTGATCTTGAGTGAGGAGATCCGGTTGAAACCCCAGAGGGAATGGATCCTCCACCGCTAATTGCAGCAGGAGTGGAAACCACGGCTGTCTGGGCCAGCGAGGAGCGATCAGGATCATGGAAGCTTTGTCTCGGAGAACCTTTAAAAGAGTTCGAGAGACTAGCGGGATGGGAGGAAAAGCATACAGAAGGCTCTCCGCCCATGAGAGTAGAAAAGCGTCTGCCGCAACCCGAAGGGGATGCGGCTGACGAGAGCAGAAGCGAGGAAGTTGCCGGTTGAGAGGGCTGGCAAAGAGATCCATCGTGGGGAGGCCCCACTTTAGAAAGAGCTTCTGAACTACCAAGGGATCCAGGCGCCACTCGTGCGGCTGGAGGATCCTGCTGAGTTTGTCCGCCAGGCAATTTTCTTGGCCTGGGAGATAAACTGCCTTGAGAAGAACGCCGTGGCTGACGGCCCAAGAGCAGAGCTTCTGTGCCTCCCGACAGAGAGGGAAGGAGCCCGTGCCCCCCTGCTTGTTCACGTAGAACATGGCAACTTGATTGTCCGTCTGGACAAGGACGGACTGGTGAGAGGTCAGGTGGGAGAAGGCCTTGAGAGCCAGGCGGATCGCTCTGAGCTCCAGGAAGTTGATCTGCTGAGCAGACTCCCACGTGGTCCAGAGGCCCTGAGTACGTGTCCCTTGGCAATGTGCTCCCCAGCCCAGGAGGGATGCATCTGTTGTCAGCACCCGGGCCGGCTGAGGTGACTGGAAAGGCATGCCGAGTACCAGGTTCGGCCGATGAAGCCACCCCTGGAGAGACGAGATCAGCGGCTCGGAGACGCGCACTAGGTCTGCTAGGCCGCCTGTGGCTTGTTGCCACTGCTGGCGGAGACACCATTGAGCAGGCCGCATATTCAGGCGGGCATTGGGGGTCACATGGACGGTGGAAGCCATATGGCCGAGTAGTCTCAGGAAGCGCCTGGCGGAGACCAGGGGCTGGCTGCGAAAACGGTCGGCTAGGTCCATGAGCCGTTGAGCTCTGTCGAGCGGTAGGAACGCTCGTGCCTGAGGAGTGTGCAGCCTTGCGCCGATGAACTCGAGATCCTGTGAGGGGAGCAAAGTGGACTTTGCGAAGTTTATAACAAAGCCCAAGTACTGCAGAAGAGTCACCGTGCGGCGTGTGGCGTTGGTGACCTCCGGAGCGGACGCTGCCCTGATGAGCCAGTCGTCGAGGTACGGAAAGACATAGAGGCCGTGAAGCCGGAGATGGGCCGCCACCACCGCGAGACATTTTGTGAAGACTCGCGGTGCGGAGGACAGGCCAAAGGGTAATACTCTGTACTGGTAATGATTTCCGGCCACCACAAACCTTAGGTACTGGCGGTGGCTTGGGTGGATAAGGATGTGCGTGTAGGCATCCTTTAGATCCAAGGAGCATAGCCAATCTCCCTGCTGGAGGTAGGGCAGAAGGATTCCAAGGGTAAGCATCTTGAACTGTTCCCGCACGAGGAATTTGTTGAGGTTGCGCAAGTCCAGGATGGGTCTGAGGCCTCCTGTCCTTTTTGGTACTAGAAAATACCTCGAATAAAAGCCTTGACCTTTCAGGTGGTGGGGCACCGGTTCCACCGCCTGTTCCTGTAGAAGACCTGCTAACTCCTGAAGGAGTAAGTCCCTGTGCAGAGGGGGTCGTGGAGGTTCTCCCGGAAAATAGGAGGGAGGGACCTGGTGGAAGTGGAGAAGATAGCCTTCTCGCACGACTTGAAGCACCCAGGCATCTGAGGTGATGCTGGACCACCTGTGGGCGAAGTGAACCAGCGGGGGGGGAGAGGCTATGCTGAAGGAGTCAAAAGCCCCCACCCTGCTGAGCAGGGGCTGGTGGTGCAGGCTTGGGGGCTTGCTGCCTACGGGACCCGTTACCCCGTCCCTTGGCCTGCTGGCCCTGTTGGGGAGCTGCAGGGGCCTGATATTGGGGGTATTGTTTGTAGGCAGCCGCCTTCCTCGGGTAAAAGCACTTCTTTCCCAAGCCCTTCTTTTTCTGGGAAGGGGCGGAGGTCTTCCTAGAAAGCCTAGTCCTGGTGAGAGTCTCCGTCTCAATTTGTGCAGCCTTTTCAGCCATGGGCTTGCCAAAGAGGTTTTCGCCTCGGCAGGGGACATCGACCAACTTGTCCTGCACCCAGGGCTCAAGGTCAGACGACTGAAGCCAAGCCTGTCGGCGGGCACCGATGCCGGCTGCGGCCACTCGAGCCGATGCTTCAAAGCCATCATAGGCTGCTCGGGATATGAATTTTGAGCATTCCCGAATGCCAGTGGACAAGGCCAGGAACCTCCGCAAGGGTTCCTCGGACAAACCAGCGGAGAATCCGGCTAGCTCTTTAGCCAGGTCTCGGAGATACATGCCCATGTATAGCTGGTAGGTCTGGACACGACACGCAAGCATAGAGCCCTGGAAACACTTCTTACCAAGGCCATCCAGGTTACGGGCCTCCCTGCCAGGAGGCACCGAGGAGTGCATCTTCTGGCTCTTAAGACGATGCATGGCCGATTCCACTACCATGGAATGGTGTGGTAACTGTGCTTTTTGGAAGCCAGGGCTCTTGCGGACTCGATAGATAGAATCGACCCGCTTGCTCAGGACCGGCGAGGTGGCCGGACTCTCCCACATGCGGAAGAGTAGTCGTTCCAGCATGGGAGGAACCGGTACAGTAAAGTGTTCCCTGGCGGGAGAGTCATACTGGAGGGCGTCGAGCTCTTCGGCCCGAGGCTCCTCCTCGGGATCCGCAGGGAAGGCCAAAGCCTTGGCCATATCCCTGACGAAGTCCGAGAACCGGGCATCCTCCGGGGGGGACTGCTTCCGAGGTTCGGACTCAGGTGAGTCCGAGGGGACACACCGAGTCCGAAAAGAATCAGGCGACTCTTCCTCTTCAGACTCCCAGACCGACTCCGACGAAGACTCGGTGGGGTCGGCCCGGGCAGGGCGCGGTGACTGCCGCCCCGACGCCAAGGGAGTCGGCGTCGGCGACCTCGGCCCCGAACGGGAGGCCGAGGGTGACCTCGACCGAGGATCGACTCGAGTTCACATCGACTCGAGGATCGGCTCGGTCTCCGGGGTCGACTTAGACGTCGACGTCCCGGCGGTCAGGGCAGCGGCGCCAGCGAAGCCAGCGAGCAGTGCCCGCTGCTGGTCCATGAAGGCAGACAGTCTGCTCTCCAAGGCCGTCAACCTGAGTCCGAGCTCAGGTGACCCAGCAGCCCGCGACTCGGGCCCCGACGGCGTCGGGCCCGACGTCGGCGGTCTCGGAGGCGAGTCCAGGAGGACCACAGGACTTACCAGAGCAGGCAGCTCCGACTCCAGGCGAGGTCGCTTCAAGAGGTGCTCCTTCTCCAAGGACCCGGGACGGCTATCGGGGCTATGCGACCTGGCCCTCGCGGAGCCAGGAGCGTCCACCGACGCCGCCCTCGCGGGTTTCACCTTTCGTCGATGGTCCCCGGAGGGAGAACCCCTGTCGGAGGAACTCCGGCGACGGTCCGAGCTGGAACCTCTGGACGCGGAGGCCTCCGACGAGGTCCGGGTACGGCTGGGGTCAGCGAAGATCCTATCCCGCTGATGCCGCCGACTTCTCAACGCTTTGGAGGACATTTTGCCGCAGGGCCCACAGATCATTTCTTCATGATCCGGGCCCAGGCAGCGGAGGCAATTGTCGTGTGTGTCAGTTAGTGACATATTTCGGTCACACTGACCACACCGTTTGAAACCACTGGCAGCCATCGGGGGAAAAAGGGCCCCGGCGAGGTCAAAGGACCGGGCTGCCAGGGAAAAACCGAAAACGAAACTGACTAAGTCAGAAAAACCGAAAAAGAAGAAGAGGACTCGTGACCGGCGTCGCAAGTCCGGGCGGGAAAAAGACCGGCGTCGAACCGAAGGAAAAAAGAGAAAATATGAGTAAAAATCAACTTTTTCGCGGGGACACGACGGGTACGTCTGTAGGGCTCCGCGGAAAAAAGAAGACTGGCTAAGATGGCACCCTTGGGCGGGAAGAGGACCGCGCTTGCGCGCTGCAATTCCCAAAGGCTTTCTTTGAAAGCTGGGGAAAATTGCTCCGCGAGGGCTCCGTCGGCGCCGACGTCACCCATAAGTGAGGACTGACTTCCTGCTTGGTCCTGGAGAACCGACGTACCGATATGTGAGGACTTATTCCTGCTTGTTCCTGGAGATAGCTTGTACTATGTTCCCTGTCATGTTAAAGCACTTTCTAATAACTATTTTAATCTTCTATTTCTACAGTATTTTTTTTACTGATTTTTTCTCTCAGTAATTTCTGCTTTTCACCGTGTCAAAGCAGTGTACATTCTGGTACGGTATATATTTCCCCTTGTCCCCTCACAATCTACATTATATACCTGAGGCAATGAAGGGCTAAGTGGCTTGCCCAAGGCCACAAAGAGCCCCTGTGGATCATTGCATCACTGGATCCAAATACATAAAAATTGCTGAAATACACAAATACAACGGGAAAAATAGAGTATTATTCCAAGAACCTTTTGTCGATCAAGAACAGACACATGAATGGTTAAGGAGAGGTGAATTGAAACCGAAGGATAAGCAATTAATAGCTGCAGCTCAGGACAGCAGATTATGGATGAGATGGCTTTCAGCAAGCATTAAAAAAACTAGCAAAACGGACATGTCAATTCTGTAAGAGCGAGCTGGAAATAGTGACTCAGCTCATAGCTGTCTGTGAATTTCTGATGACAGAAAAGTTTTATACAGAAAGGCAGAACAAAATAGCACACCTCATATTGGAGACTCTAAACACTACAGCATCATTGTGCCTGAAAAGTGCTGGGATCATGACGTTAAGAGAATGAAGAGGTTACCACCACCCGGAATGCTTCCATTCAGGGCATTAAAAAACTGGATGCAAGGAACATAGTGGTAAAGGAGACCACCACCAGAATTATATTGATTATAAAGGTGTTAGTTCCAAGCAACTATTCTGTGAATCATGTTAAGAGGAAGATGATTTTTAGATACCAAGAAATGCAGTTAGGGACCAAGAATATGTGACAGACTGATACAAAGTTATTTCCTATCATGTTGGGTGCCACAAGTTTGATTAAGACTTTCCAAGCACATCTTGATAAATTATCCATACATGTTGCATCTTACAAACTTCAGGAGGCGGCTCTCTTTGGCACAATGCAAGTACTATGTTGAGCATTAGCAGTAAATTTGAGAGTCTGAAATCATACATGAGGTTTCATTACTGTAATGGCATGCGCAAAACCAAAATTTGGAGAAACTGCCCCACCATAACTTTGCTCTCACCTTCCATCGAGGTATACAGTCCTTTGGCTTCCAGTGTCCACCAGGCTCAATATCTGTATCCTTGGAAAACAGCTGATAAATTTCATCTAAAATTATTTCACTCATGTTGATGTTGATAAGGCCTCCTGCAATAAGTTTTGAAAATTTAAGTGTGCACACTATTAAAAGAAACATCTTTTCATAAACCATAAATTGTCAAAAACTTGTTTCATTGCCCAGTGACTTAAGGGTACCGCAATTATATAACTGCCTGGTAGTGACAAGCTCATGCAAGTTTTCTGATGCCTAAATACATAAGATATCAACTCTCAAGTCAAAGGCTTAAATATTCACGAGCATCACAGAACCTAACAAAAACTTAAATAAAATTGTGCTACGCCTACATCTGTACCAGTATACAACATAAGAATGGTTGCTGCAAGGCAGGCAGATTATCAGTAGTCTTATGGTTTACCATTAATTCACAGGTGAGGTTTTTGGCCTAACTGCTAATAGTGTGCCCTAATTTTTCTCAAGGGATTAGAGAAACTTCTTTTAAATAAAATCTTTCTAAATCGCGTGCGCTTTTTGGTGTGTTCTTAAATGCTTATTTAGTCTGAAGGTAAAAGTGATCTGTAATTTTAGAATAAGACAACTAACAATGTATGTATGGGGGGATAAAAATGCAGTGTATTCATAGTACTCACTACTACTAATCATTTGTATAGTGCTAAAAGGCATATGCAACATTGTACATATAGAAGATACAGTCCCTGCTCACCAGAGCTTACAATGTAATCAAGACTAAACACAAAGCGAAACTGGGGACTAGAGTACGTTAAGATACACATAAGTAGTAGACAAGAGAGTGAGGAGCATCAGGATCCAAAAGTGGCTTCATAAAGGTGAATTTTAGCTTGGATTTGAATAGGGCTAGAGAAGGAACCCAGCACACAGACTCAGGTAGCTTGTTCCAGGCATATGGAGCAGTAAGATGGAATATATGAAGTCTGGAATTGGCAGTGACCCAAGTGATGTAAAACTAAATTACAGAAGTCAAATGTATATAACTGACTGTTGGAAAATATCTGCTAATTACTCAGGTCATTAACTATCCTTTGATAATATTTAATAAAGTTCTGACTTAAAAATAAATTACTGGAGTCATGTACAACTTTCTATAACATATTCCTGACAAAAAGAAAAATGATCTAATTAGAAATAGTAAGTAGTCTTACTTTTGATGCGCTCTGTAAATTAAATGCAAAAACAAGATTATTTTTATTCACCTAAAACTAAAATCATTAAGATTTTCTATTTTATTCCAATTTATTGCTGGGATCAATTCATATCTTTGGGAGATAATTCTTCAAGCAAGTATCCCTAGAGAAATTCAGGTAGAACTGCATAACTCATGAGATTCACACAGGTACACCCATAAAGAAGTCACATACATATATAGGGTGGCCCAAAAAAAGTGAGAACATCTCGCAGCATATAAGTTATTTAAAAATTCAAAGAGACAAAAGTAAATGATTGACAAATTAAAAAAACAAAGATGGCGACCGGAAATTGTCAAAATAAAGACGTTATATAGTTAAAAAAGGTAAATAAGTAAACTATTTAAGCTTTTAATTTACGAGATGTTCTCACTTTTTTTGGGCCACCCTGCATATATGCTAGTTCAGTCCCTACTGCCCTCTTCTGCGGACCTAAAGTTTTCCAGAAACTTGCTAAAGCCTACTTTAAAATTTTAATCCATATTCTGCAGCCGGGTTAATTTTTGCATATTTCAGGAAAATTGTACCCGTCTTATTCAATATGTTCTAATAGTGATTTTCCTTCTGCTATGGTCATGTATTATATACCATTTGATAGGAATATTTAGTCAGAATTTTGGATCCCAAGAGTTTTGGGCTCGGCCTGGAAAGGGTTAAGACATGACTGCTTTGCTACATCATTAATCGGGATTTGAGGTGAAAGATTACTCCATTTGCTTACACATCAGCCATTACTAACATTTTGCCTGCTGCTATTCACACATGCTCATGGCACTACATTTAAATCAATTTGTTTTCCAAAAACCATTAGCAGTAACCAACATCACTAGTCTACAAATTAGGTTTAATATAATAAGAACTCAAGATTACTTACTAGGACAATCACATGCATGTGCATCAGTGGTCCACACAAATGCAAGGCTCCAAAAAAGCTACTCCTTTATTTCCACAACACATCCTAAAATTTTGATATTGACTGGAGAGAGATCATTAGAGACACCCACAAATACCCACCCCACTATAGCACACTTATAAAAATGACCTCTTTCTTCAGCAGTGGAGTGGAATAGCCTAGTGGTTAGAACACTGGCTTGGTAACCAGCAGACCAGGGTTTGATTCTCACTGGCACTTTTGTGGTCTTGGACAAGTCACTTAACCCTTCATTGCCTCAGAAGAAAGACCTGTCAATCTACTTCCGGTCACACTGCCAAGAAAACCCAGGAGCTGCTGGGTTGCCAGGAGTCAGCATTGACTCAAAGGTACATGCTACATGTTTCTTCAGCAGCGAGTTAAATATGAATGTCCTTTTATAGTTTTTTTGGCCCAGCACCCTCCATCTGTTTATTTGGGCATTCAGCTTATTCAAAGCTAACCATGGATTTTCCCCTTCCCAATCTCTGTCTTCCATGTGGCAACCCTCTTAAATCAGGAACCACAGGGTCATGGCTGCCCTCTGAAACATACACCGTTTTGCTCATTAGCAGTTGTCAAGGAGCTTTTCTGCCATATGCGCTTACGAGCGGGACAGTCTTGTATGTCTCTGAACAGCGCTATGTATGACTTTTAGCGCTACACAAATTAGTAGTAATCTCCAAAGACAACTGTGAAGGCTCTCTGCAGTATCATTACAGATGGCCCATGTAGCAAAGCGGAGTGCAGGAATTGCATCTGAAACTCCCTTCACATAATGGTTGGCAGCAGTGTCATTTTATGTTTGAACCTCCCCCCCCCCCCCCCCCCATGTCCTCACACAGTCTATTTAGTCATTATAGCGAGTCTTCAGCTGGAGGCCATACATCAGTGTATCTTTTGAAATCTTTCAATCATAGGCCCTAGATCCAGCCAGTATTACCATTGCATAATATGAATACTGCCCTCCATGTTATTCTCAGCCACAGCTGATCATGGGGACCAGAAGGCCTGAGCCTTGAATCAATCAAATATGAGCCCCAGTGCATGGCAATGCACAGCACTGCTGGTGAGCCACAAAGCCAGTCAATATTTCAAAATTTTCCAATAGACGTTTAAAAGTAACTGTTGATTCAGCTTTTTTACCCTGGATCAAAACAGAGCTGTAAAATAGAGATTTCAGTGGAACATTCATTCAAGTTCTCATACCTAAGACAAACTGTTCCTGAATCTTCCAAGAAAGCTGTGATTACACCACTTTTAGAGGTTCAGGGATTAGACTCATCTGATAATCTCTCTTACCAGTCTATTTTGAATCCTTTCAATTTTGTCTAAGGCAGTAGAAAATGCAAGTTAATCACAGTTAGCAGCTTATCAGGAGCAGCAATAGATTCTCCATTCATATTAGTACGGCATTAGCTATGTCTTATTGAATCCAGGAGTTGGTTACACAGCCAGTTTTCAATTTCGTGGAGATTGGCTGTGCAGATGCCAGTTATTCTTGCAGTAGATCAAGAACTAGAATGGTTAATGTAGCCTTTGAAGTTTATACATTTTCATAATCTGAAGACATCTGATCAATGTTCCACCTCCTACTGGAGTAAGGAAGAACTTCCTTTGACGTTTGTTGTACAGAGCTGGGAAAGAAGACATCTTGTGAGTTTCTTGTAAATGGAGAGGATAGATCTGAAGGAATTCCTATAAATGGGTCCCCCCTCAAGGGAGAAGTCACATGGAGTACACTGCAGATCTCGGTAGTCTTTCAGAACAGTCAGACTGTTTTGACTGAGGGGAAGTAAAGAATGACTCATGTGACTCAGAAGCCAATATGGAAAAAAGAGAAACTAGTGAATCCTGCAAAGATAATGCATGGCTCTTTGTGACGGTGTAACTCCCATGGATTGAGTAGCTTGTGTCACAGCATACAGATTCTCCACTCTTGAAATATCCCTGCAATAGGCCCATGACAAACCAAACATTTTTTGCAAAATGAGTAGGGCTGTGTGACAAGCGGATGGGTCACATAGGCCTGAATAGAATGGGACAGGATTTTTTTCCGGAACCAAAATAGTGAGAGAACTTCTTGTAAGCAGATGGCAGTCCTGGTATATTGTTGGCATGGTGATTTTTTTTGTGCTTAAATGATAGCGTTTAGAGACTACCTATGAACTATGAGGTTCAGAAAGTTGTTCCTGCTTATATCACAATACCACAAAAAAGTGTCTATGGTCCAGAAGCCTCTGCTGAACATGGCCCCTTTCCTGAAGGCATCCAAATAATAAATACACAGTGCAAATACTAATCACATTGTACCATTTTTTGATACGGGAAAAATACCTCAGATATTGTCCTTTACGCTATTTAGCCAAAACAGCTCCTATCAAAGTCTTCAACCAGATATTTAAGACCATTCGTCATGGGTCAGAAAAATCCTTCACTTTCTAAAGCACCTTAATATGAATCATCACTTTCTATTTATTTTATTTAGCTGTATTTATATACTGCCTTTCTCCGGGTCAAGGCGATTTACATGGAACAAAAAGCAAGGTGGAATTAGGTCTTACCTGCTAATTACCTTTCCTTGAATCTTCTCCGGGCCAGTCCAGGGTACGTTAGGGTTGTCAATCCCCTTCAGCAGCTGAGGACTGAAAGAAACTTGAAACTTTGCTGACAGGTTAAGCCACTCCCCTTGATGACAGCAAACCAGTCTTCTCCTGACAAAGCAGCCAAAGCAGAATCTAAAAGACATAACTCAGAGAACTAATAAGACTGCACATTCCCCAGCATCAGACAGCGCAATACAGGAAGCAAGTATAAGAACGAAAAGAGAGAAACAGCGATAAAATGGTAATTCGTTTTTGAAATTTTTTTTTTTTCATCTTTTTTTTTTTTTTAATTTAAACAAGGTAATAAGAAAACCAAGGAATATGCCTCCCTGCAGACGGCCAAGGAGCCCCTAGTTCCAAACAACCAAGGAAACTCCACGCGTTCTCTCTTAGGCGCCAGGAGACGGAACAACAGACACTGAAGACGAAAGAAAGGGTGGGCCCTGGACTGGCCCGGAGAAGATTCAAGGAAAGGTAATTAGCAGGTAAGACCTAATTCCACCTTCCTTATCACTTCTCCGGGCCAGTCCAGGGTACGTTAGGGCAGTACCAAAGCAGCACCTAAATTCGGGAGGGACCCGCAAGACCGGCCACCAAGGCCGAAGCCCCCACATTCGCATCCTCTCTAGCATGAACATCCAAACGGTAATGTCGAGCAAAAGTATGGAGAGAAGACCAAGTCGCTGCCCTGCAGATATCAACCGGAGGAACGAAAGCAAACTCCGCCCAGGAAGAGGCTTGAGCACGAGTGGAATGAGCCTTGAGCCCTGGCGGCAGAAGCTTCCCGGCCGCCTCCAACGCCGCCATAACAGCATTCTTAACCCAACGAGCAATAGAGGACTTAGAAGCAGCTTGACCCTTTTTTGCGCCCGCAAACAGCACAAATAATCTATCCGATTTGCGAAAGGATTTCGTGACCTTCAGGTAATTGCGTAAAACACGCCCCAAATCAAGCTTTCAGAGCACCCGATCTATGGGAGAATCCGAGAGTTCTGAAAACACCGGCAATGCCACCGACTGGTTAACATGGAAGGCGGAAACCACCTTAGACAGAAAAGAAGGGACAGTACGCAACAGAACTTTCTCTGGCAAGAAAAGTAGATACGGCTCCCGACAAGAAAGAGTTTGCAAATCGGAAATCCTCCTAGCCGAACATAAAGCGACGAGAAACGCCGTTTTCCAGGTAAATTCACACAAGTTGTCCCCAGACGCCGAAGCAAAGGGAGATCATGCCAACGCTTCCAACACTAGATTCAAATCCCAAGGAGGCACTACCCGGCAAAGAGGAGGACGAATAAGTCGAGCTGCCCGAAAAAAAACGGTGGATATCTCTATGTAAGGACAGTGACCGAGCCTGCACTGGGCCACGGAAGCAAGCCAGAGCCGCCAAATGTACCTTCAGCGTACCGAGAGCTAAACCCTTATCCAGGCCACTTTGAAGGAACAACAGTAGTTGCGGCAAAGCCGTGGACATGGGCTGAAAACCTCTTTCAGCGCACCAGTTTTCAAACACGAGCCAGATTCGAACATACGCCAAGGAGGTAGAAGATCTCTTAGACCGCAACAGGGTGGCAACCACCGCATCCGAGTAACCCTTGCGCCTCAACCGAGTCCTTTCAAGAGCCAAGACGTAAGCAAGAAGCGATCCACCTGTGGCATGAGCACCGGCCCCTGATGCAAATTGATCCGAACGGGAAGACGCTAAGGAGAAGCTACCAACAGTCGCAGCATATCCGCATACCAGGGCCGCCGAGGCCAATCCGGAGCAATCAGAATAACCAAGCCTCGGTGAAGCGCTATCCGTTGAATGACGCGCGATAACATCGGCCACGGAGGAAAAACGTACAGAAGAGCCTCTGCCGGCCATGGTTGAACCAAGGCATCCAGGGCCCTCCGAAATGTGCTCCCTGCGCCTGCTGAAAAAACGAGGCGCCTTCGCATTGGACAGGGTCGCCATAAGATCCATCACCGGCCGACCCCAGCGGAGGGTGAGATCGTGAAAAACCGCCGCGTTTAACTCCCATTCCCTGGGATCGAGAACATTGCGACAGATAATCCGCTTGTACATTGAGCTTGCCCGCGACGTGCGCCGCTGACAGGGCTACGAGGTGAATTTCTGCCCAAGACATCAACTCCTGACACTCTACCATCAGAGACGAGCTCTTGGTGCCCCCTGGACGATTGATGTAAGAAACCGTCACCGCATTGTCGGAAAAAACCTGAACCGCCTTCCCCACAATCAAGCCATGAAACTGCAGAAGGGCAAGGTGGACGGCTCTCAGCTCCAACCGATTGATCGACCACAGCCTTTCTTCTGTGGCCCAAACGCCTTGCGCCACCTGAGACAGGCAGTGAGCTCCCCAGCCCGAAAGGCTGGCGTCCGTGGTCACCAGAACCCACGGCGGATCCTGCAACGGCATGCCGGCCTAAAGATGTTCGGAATCTAGCCACCAGTGCAAACTGCGACGAACTTGAACCGGGCAGCTCAGCCTTTGGGAAAGGGGGTGAAGCTGCGGGGACCACCGGGAGAGCAACGCCTGCTGCAGCGGTCTCATATGGGCCTTGCTCCAGGGAACGAGCTCCAAGGCTGCTGCCATGGACCCCAGCAGTTGTAAATAGGTCCACCAGCTTCTGGACTCTGTTTTCGGGCAAAAACACCGATCCGCGATCCGTATTGAATAGAGCGCCGAGATAAAGAAGCTGCTGCACCGGCTGGAGATGACTCTTCTCCCGGTTGATGACCCATCCTAGACTCTCTAACAAATGCACCAGCTTTGCCGTCGCCGCCACTGAGGCCTGAAAGGACTCTGTGCGGATAAGCCAATCGTCGAGATACGGGTGAACCCGAATACCCTCTTTGCGCAGGGCTGCCACTACTACCACCATCACCTTGGTGAATGTACGAGGAGCAGTTGCGAGTCCGAACGGCAAAGCCCGAAATTGGAAGTGACCCATAGGAAGGGCAAACCGTAAGAAACGCTGATGATCGGGGCGAATGGGAATATGCAGATACGCCTCTGTGAGATCCAGCGCTGAAAGGAACTCCCCCGGCTGTACCCTCGAATGACCGCCCTTAAGGTTTCCATCCGAAAGTGCGGCACCCGGAGACAGCGGTTGACGTGCTTGAGATCCAGAATAGGCCGAAAAGAGCCCTCTTTTTTGGGAACCACGAAATAAATAGAGTATCGACCGAATCCATACTGGTCGCAAGGAACCGGAACCACTGCTTGCAGATGCAACAGGCGCTGCAGAGTGTCCGCCACGATTTGAGCCTTCGGACCAGATGGACACGGAGACATTACAAAGGCGTCCGGCAATGGGCAAGCGAAGTCCAGCGCATAGCCGTCCCGAATCATCTGCAGCACCCATTGGTCGGAGGTTATCGCGGTCCAGGCCGCCAAGAAGTTCAGTAGGCGACCTCCCACAGGAACTGGAGCCTGGACCAAGAAACCTTCATTGCGGCTTCTTACCGGAGGAGGGCTGGGAACCGAAATAGGACCTTCCAAATCCTCTAACACCGCAAAAGGAAGAACCGCGCGCTCCGAAACGTCCCCTAGGATAGGGAAGAAAACGAGCTCCACGGAACCTACGAAAATCCCTTCCATGACCACGCGGAGCAGACCCTCCTCGAGATAGTTTAGGACAATCTTCCGGTAAGCGACCTCCCTTGGAGTCCCCAAGGTCCTTAACAATCTTTTCCAGCGCTTCACCAAAAATCAATTTACCTTTATATGGAAGCTTGCTAAGACGCAACTTAGAGGAAACGTCCGCAGTCCAATTGCGCAACCAAAGAAAACGCCGAGCTGCCACCAGTGAGGCCATAGATTTCACCGCAATCCTTATCAAATCATAGAAGGAGTCCGCCAGATAAGCTGCCGCGGATTCCAATTTGGCGCCCTCCAAAGTAGAAGCGTCTGCCTGCGGAGCAGAAACTTCCCCTTGCAACCACCGGATAGAAGCTCGGGACACATACGCCCCACAGATGGAAGCCTGAAGAGCCAGAGCGCTGGAATCAAAAGCCTGCTTTAGAAGCCCCTCCAGCTTCCGATCCTGGAGATCTTTAAGAGCCGCTGCTCCCTCTACAGGAATAGTGGTCTTTTTAGACACCGCTGACACAAGGGCATCCACTTTTGGCAACTTCAACAATTCTTTCTCCTCCTGAGGAACCGGGAAGAGACGAGTCAAAGCCCGAGCACCTCTCAGGGAAGCTTCTGGGAACTCCCATTCAGATTCGATCATCTGTTTGATGACGCGGTGCACAGGAAAACAGCGTTGTTCTGTTTTAAACCCTTGTAACAAGGGATCCTCTAAGGGCTCTTGAGAAACCGAGGGCAAGAGAAGGTTCAGAGCAGACAACGATTATGAAATAAGAGCACCAAGCTCCTCCTTGCGGAAGACCCTAAAAACATTTGGATCCTCCCCTGGGGAGAGTTCGCCCTCCTCCAATAACCCTGGAACAGAATCCAGGTCTTGCTCTGGAAATAGCTCTCCTTCCTCTAAACCCTGAGTGTCAGGGACCTGCTGACCGAAAAGATCCATCCCAGGCCGAGCAGAGCGGTCCCCTTGGGAAGGACCCTCCCCCGTGGCTGTGGAATTCTGCCCTGGCTGGGGTACATCGAAAAACCCAGGCAGAGCTGCATCTGACTGAGAAGCTTTCATAGCAGAGTCTGGCTGAGCAGTTTTCAGTAGGAAGGCATTATGAAGAGCTAAAATAAACGCGGGGGAGAAAACAGAAGCAAAATCTACCTGAGCCTCAGGAACCCTCTGAGATGACTGCGCGGGAACGGGAGTCAGCTTAGCAGACTTCGATTTTCGCTTCCCCGACTTGATTGAGCCCGCGGGAACTAGCAGCGGCTCCTTCAAAATGGCCGCCGTTCCCGCCTTATCAGAAGCCGCCACAGCGCTGGGGGCCTTCTGAGGAGAGCTTACCTTCCATGAAGAACCGCGCTAAACTAAACCAGGCACGAGACCCCAAAAAGAAAACAAAAAGCCAAAAAATCTAAACGGAACGCGAGTAACGCCGACGGACTCCCCGGCCCCCGGCGATCCGCAGCTTCAGCTCACCTGAAAGAACACGCGGTGAGAAACCGTTTCCCCTCACACCCGCAGCTAGCGGGAGACAACGGGGCTTGCCTGGCCGGCACCGCAGAGGGTAACTGGGGCTCCCAGAACCAATCTGCAGGAGAGCAAATTTCCCCGGAGAGAAGGCAAATGCTGCACAGCTCCTACGCTGCCCCCCACTAACGCGGGGCAGGCAATACAGAGCACAGTGAGTAGAATCAAAGGCAATTTAAACAAAACTAAACTAAAGATGCTCCGGGGAATATAGCAGCTTAGAAGCCCTGCTAGAGCCAAGCGCTAATACCGATACAAGAGGCAAAAAATAATAAAAGACCGAAATCTTCACAAGAACTGTCAGCAACAATCCTCTTCAGCTGCTGAGGACTGAAAGACTGGTTTGCTGTCATCAAGGGGAGTGGCTTAACCTGTCAGCAAAGTTTCAAGTTTCTTTCAGTCCTCAGCTGCTGAAGGGGATTGACAACCCTAACGTACCCTGGACTGGCCCGGAGAAGTGATAAGGAAACTACATTATAACAGTGGTATCAACTATGTGCAACATGCAATTAGAGACCTTTAGGCTCTTAATTATATACAATTTTGACTATATAATAGACAATTAAAAAAACATCATGCCTTTACAAAGACCTATTTGCTCTGTCAACCATTACTTGGCATACCCAGCACACCCTTTACTGAAGAGGCATGCTATTTCCCTTTTTTAGTGGAGAACTTTTCAATTTACTGCATAAGGAGATGAAGGGAGGCAAATCTACTGGAGTGCATTGAGCCAACCAACTTCTGCAATGAAGCTTTATTTCATTTATTTTGAGAAACTGCTCCGCTGTCTCATATAGGGTTTGAGCCAATAGAGATAATTCTTCCAGATCCTCAGGAACATCTGTTTACCTTCATAACAGTCCTCCTGATGGCAAGTAGAACCCAAGCAAATAATTCTGTGAGCATCATTGCTAACCAGCTTTCTCTTGCAAGCCAAACAGGACCTGAAGTCTGGTCCTACAATGTCAAAGCAGCAACTAATAAATCTTAATTTACTTTTATTTTAAGAACCAAACATATCATCTAATGAATGAAAAAGACCGTAAAAACCTGTTAGGCTCTCTGAAAAGCAAATACATGGGTCAAGGTTCTCATGTCACCACATATCACCACCTGAAATTATATGATATTCCTGTTGTCTGGATTGATTGTTTATGTGGATGAGGGAACCAGATTTGATATGGTCACTGATGGGCATTAATTTTGATTGTGTCTTAGTCAAAGTACAATTTGTGGGGCTCTAGGCAGCTACTGAGTCTATCTGTTCACCCTTCACACAGAGAGCACCTAATTCCAGATCTTCAGCACCTCCTTGTAAGAAGATATGAGATTTGTTTTTTTCTTTATTTGCTCATACAAAATCAGCACCATTTTAGTGAGGCATGAATTTGTGACTGCCATACGGCTGCACAATCCGTTAGACTGTGCTTTCTGATCTAGAAAGATCTATCACACTAGCAAACCTGTTAGAATTCCAATATAACTGAAAAAGGTGCTTACCAATGACTGTTCGAATATCACAAAGATTGCCATAAGGCAGCTGAGGTTTGAGCAGGGCTGGTGCTACCATGAGGCAAGCTAGACAGTCGCCTAGAGCACTGGCCATTTGGGGATTTCCACTGCCGTTCCTCTCTAGGGCCAGCAGTGGAAGCAATGACAAAGAATTCGCAATACAGCATGTACAAAAGGCTTGGGGCGCTGCATTGCGGTTCCCACCTGCTATCATCCAGATTTCCGCCCCCTCCAATGTAGGCTTCTGGTTTCTGGAAAATTGGAAGTCTGCATTGGGGGCGGGGGGGTGGAAGCATCTGATGACAGCACTTAGGAACCGCAACACAGCACTTACCAAAGGCTCCAAGCACTGCATCACAGTTCCTTTGCTGCCACCGCCACCACTGGTCCCGGAAAGGGGGTGTAGTGATGGCAACAGGAGCGGGAGGAGGGGGTGGTGGCAGCAGAATGGAGGGGTGTGCCTAGGGCACCTCCAATCCTTACACAAGCCCTGGGTTTGAGATGCAGGAGAGAGATTATTTGGTCAGTAGGACTCTCATGGATTGTCTAATTACGGTTTGCTGAAGATTTTTTAAAACTACATCATCTTGGGTGGTTGAATTTTAAATCAAGGCAGCAAATGAAATTTTTAAATAAATATTAGAGTTGCTGATATGGTATTAAGGTTGATTTCATATAGCTAATTACGTAACCCAGTGAAGCCAGCACCTGAATTACTCTTTAAAGTAACTATATGGCCTCTTTTGAAGAAGACTAATTCAATCTAGGCAGGACTTCTAACTTTTAAGGGGGTACGATGTGATACAGAGTACTGTGGTGAACAGCGCCCTCCTGAGCCTATGGAGACAGATGAAAATCCTGAGGTTCAGCAGGATTTACACCAAAAGGACAGGGCAAGGAAAAAAGAGAGACTATTCCACAGAGCTGAGCAGAGAGACCAGCCCAGGGGAGGAGTCCTGCAGTTCTGATTGGGCACACCCAGCCCTGGGAAGGGGCGTGCCTAAGAGAGAATGTACTTTTAAACCAGAGCATGGCTCTGAGAAGGAGATTCGAGAGGGGAAGCAGTACGAGTATGGGAATGAGTTGAAGAAGAAGCAGCCCAGGAAGGAATACAGGAGGAAGAAACAAGAGGAAAGCCAGAGGAGAGTTTAATGATACTTGGGAACCTGGCATAAGAAGAAAACCTGCACAATTCTGTTCAAGGGAAGTAAGCAGAAGTCCCACAGAGAGAGGACTTAACCTTGAATTGGATAGCCGTTGGAAGGCAACGCCTTGGGAGAGAAAGCCTTCAAGGCAAGCACAGGTGAAAGAGCAATCATTCTCTGAAGTGTCGTTTGTACCAGAAAGCAGCAAACAGAACAGCTGGAGAACCTTGGAGCCGTCTGAAGACAGAAGGGCTCTGCAAAAAGTGAGTAATTGGCCACATGCTTGCCAAGCTGAATGTAAAGATAATTCTCCTATCTATGAAACAATTGCCAAAGAGACTAGCAATTATTCTGATGCCTTTAACTTACAAGAAGAGAAGACAAACAGCCTTGAGCAGAAGGGAAGTTCTATAGCAGACAACAGTACCCTATCTCACAAGGAACAGGCTGAATTGCTTCTACAAAGCTTTAAACAATTCTTAGAGTTACAAGCTAGACAACAGCTAATTTCTCAAGAAGCTAGTAATGCCTTACAGCTAGAAGGTGTAACAGAGAGTAATACAGACTTACCAGGCTGTGAACAAATGGACTGTACGATTTGTTGTATAGATAAGTTAAGCTGAAGGAAATGCTTTTGCCGTCTGTGTTCTGAGAGTTACCAAAGCAGCTGTTTGCATTGATGAAAGAAGCTCTGATTACCTGCACATGTTTTCCCAAACACCGTGAGAGTAACGGTGATCGTAAGAGGCTGCAGTGAGCCTAACTGGCCTCTGGAGGCAAAAGAGAGTAATTGGCTGAAAAGTGTAAAGCAGCAGTATACTTTTGAGTTGCATTTATCCTGAGTTTCTGTTAGCCTTTTGAAGCACCTTTGTTTTGCATTATTACATGCCATGTGATGGAACATTTATCTTTTGCTTTAATAAAATACTTATTATCAAGAAACCCCACAACTACAGTTTCTTTAATTCGGAGTGAGAAGAACTGGAACTACAACTCCCAGCATTCCTGGGGTAAAGGTTTTACTCTTCCCTCACGAAGCACCAGCGGCTGCTCCTGCCTTTAACCCCTTGAGCCGGGCAGGGTCGCCGGAGTACTTATACCTCCTTCATTGCCTGCAAATTCACCCATAGTCCTCATATATTAATGAAAAAACCCTGCATACAAATACCGGACCCTTTCTGCTAGGAAAATGCACTGCATCCAGGTAAGGAAAGCATCGTTACTCACCTGTAACAGGTGATCTCCGGGAACAGCAGGAATTTAGTCTTCACATATGGGTATCATCGGTACCAATGGAGCCTGCGCGGGAACGCTCCCCCAGTGTCCAATAGGAACGCTTTTGGGAGCATACCTCAGCACATGCGCGCTGCCTGCCCACCTTTCCAACTGTCCCTCTTCAGTTAAGTTTGTAGCTGAGTGAAAGGCTAGAGGGAGAGCGGAAAGAGACAGAGACAACTCCTAGGGGAGATGGGTGGGTTGTGAAGACTAAATTCCTGCTGTTCCCAGAGATCACCTGTTACAGGTGAGTAACTTAAGCTATCTCCAGGAACAAGCAGGAATGTAGTCTTCACATATGGGGACTCCCTAGCTGAAGATGCCAGGGAGATGGCCCCAGGAAGCCGCCACCTATTGTGAGGTGGGCCATGCTTCCTCCCATGGATCTCTGGCATCCCACCAAGGTTGGTGGGTAGAAGTTGAAGTAAGTCTGGAAGAGATGCTGAAGAACAGCTTGGCCAAATAAGGCATCCCGACGGGAGGCTTTATCTAGGCAGTAGTGGGCTGTAAAAGTGTGTACCGAAGCCCAGGTGGTTGCTCGACAGATGTCATCGATAGACACAGAGTGAAGGTTAGCCATAGAGGCTGACATGGCTCTCACATTATGCACTGACATGGCCTTGGAAAGGAAGACTCTTACTCTCATAAGCAAAGGATATGCATTGCGCAATCCATTTAGATAGAGTTCTTTTGGAGACTGGAAGTCCCAAATGACTAGAATCAAAAGCAATAAAAAGTTAAGACTTTCTATGTTGCTGTGTTCTTTGTAAGTAAAAAGCCAAGGCTCTTTTACAGTCCAAAGTATGAAGGTTCCTTTCTGCCTTAGAGGCAATGAGGCCTCAGAAAGAATACAGGAAGGTAAATCAATTTAAATGAAAAGGCGAAACCATCTTTGGCATAAAATGTGGATGAATTCTGAGAACCACCTTATCATGGTGAAACCTTGTATAAGGAGGATCAGCCACTAAAGCTTGCAATTCACTAATGTGATGTGCAGAGGTGATTGCAATCAGGAAGATGGCCTTCCAGGATAAAAACTTTAGAGCTGTAGTGGTTAAAGGTTCAAAGGGTGGTTTCATGAGCTGTCCCAGAACTAGATTTAAATCCCATGACACCGGTGGTGGCCTGATGGGAGGCTTTGTTAATAGAAGACCTCTCATGAATCTTGCTATGAGTGGATGAGAGGAAATTGGCTGTCCATTTAGAGGCTTATAGGAAGCTGCAATTGCACTAAGATGGACTCTTACTGAATTGGTCTTTAGACCAGAATTTGATAAATGAAGTAGGTACTCTAGTACCGATTCCAAAGGTATCACAAGGGTGTTTAAGCCCTTTTGAGAACACCACATAGTAAAACGTTTCCACTTAAAGGCGTAAGAACGTCTTGTGGAAGGTTTTCTAGAAGCTTGAAGGATATCCTTTACCTGTTGGGAAAGGTTAAGATCCTGCAGGTCTAGGCTTTCAGCAACCAGGCCCTGAGATGCAGGGACTGGGGATTCGGGTACAACAGTATCCCGTTCTCTTGGGAGAGAAGGTCTGGAGCACAGCCTAACTCCAGAGGTGCAGCTTGAGAGAGATGTAGGAGCAGGGGATACCATGTTTGTCATGGCCACCATGGCACTATGAGAATCATATGACCTCTGTCTCTCTGAAGCTTGAAGAGTGTTTTGGGGATGAGGAGAACGGGTGGGAAGACATAGAGGAAGTCCTGACCCCAGTGAAGGAGGAAGGCGTCCCTTGCTGGAATTCTGGAACAGAACTGGGGAAGTTTGGCATTCAGTGGACTTGCAAAGAGGTCTATGTCTGGGGTCCCCCAGATCTGAAATATCTTTGTCACTTGGTCTAGGTGGAGAGACCATTCGTGAGGCAGCAGTACTCAGCTGACTTTGTCTGCCCAAAGGTTTTGAATGCCTGGAAGATATACCACGAGAAGGTGAATTTGATGCTCTCTGGCGAGGGCCCATAGTCGTAAAGCTTTGTTGCATAACGACAGAGAGCCTGTTCCACTCTGCTTTTCACATAGAACATGGCTACTTGATTGTCCGTTTGGACTAAGACTGTCTTGTAACTGAGCTGGGCATGGAATACTCTAAGAGCTAGATAGATTGCTCTTAATTCTAGGAGGTTTATGTGAAGACAAGCCTCCTGTGGAGTCCAGGTACCTTGGGTAGAGAGATGGTGCAGGTGTGCTCCCCAACCCACCTGCGATGCATCTGTTAGGGTGGCCTGGAATAGGGGTTGTTGGAAAGGAGACCCCATTAAAAGAGTCTCCAGTGAGTGCCACCATTGTAGGGACAAGATCAGTCATTGAGAGTTTGATATCTTGCACTGTAAAAGCCATCTACTACAAGATCAAGACCCTTCGACATCTGAGACCCATGCTAGAACCAGAGGGCTTCCGCACAATATTCCAAGCGCTAGTCACACCCCATTTCGACTACGCGAATATTATACTCCACAGCCTCCCCAAGAATACCTTAAACCCGCTACAATTAGCGATGAATGCAGCGGCTCGAGTCTTGTGTGGAGCATCAAGGCGAGACCACATAACCCCCATCATTAGGGAGCTACACTGGCTCCCGATAAGTTGCAGGATCTCATATAAAACCCTCCTCATTACCTTCAAGGCCATTAATAAAATATCACCCTCCTCAATCTCAGCCCTTCTCAACCACACCCCCAACAGATCTAGGTGGTCATTAGCTGCCAATACACTAGTTATACCAAGGGAAACCACAAAATGTGCAAAATCAACTAATAGAGCATTTGCGTCCTATGCTCCTAGATACTGTTACAGCCTCCCTCCCAGCATCAGATTGATCAGCGACCTCATGCAATTCAGAAAAGCCCTCAAGCACCACCTGTTCCTTATGTACTTCTGACAACCTAACACCACCTCCCCTCCTCCCCCACCACAACCCAATCCCTCAATATGATTCCTAAATATGTACTTACGGAGCATGAAACACAGACCAGATAGTACTTGTATCCAAACGGTACTGCCTCAAGATGTACTTTACTGTAAATAGACTGGCCAATATGTAAATAGACTACCAATATTGTAACTGTAAAATATACATAGTTTCCCCCAGTTCAAATCCATGTTACGTTCCCTGTTATATGTAAACTTAGGACAGATCTGCCACTGTCAGAGTCATATTGTTGAATGTAAACCGCACTGATAACAGAGCACGGTAGAGAAAAGCTGTTAAATAAATAAAATCTTGTCTGACAGACGTCCTGTGGCCTGTGTCCACTGTGTGGATAGGGTCCACTGGGCTGCTCGCATGTGGGGGCGAGCATAGGGAACTACATGAACTGTGGATGCCATATGTCTGAGTAATTGTAGCAGTTCTCGGGCAGTTAGGGAGGATTTTCCCGCTGCTTGAGAAGCTAGTTGCACTATGCAAAGACATCGGGGCTGTGGGAGGAAAGCCCTTGACTGTCTGGTATCTAAAGAAGCTCCTATGAACTCCAGGGACTGGGAAGGGACAAGTTGGGATTTTGGGAAGTTTATTACCAATCCCAAGTATTGGAGGATTCGCATTGTGCAAGACAGTGCAGAGCTGGCTTCTGGAACCGTGTGGGCTCGAATGAGCCAGTCGTCCAAGTAAGGGAAGATGAATATCCCTAGGGTTCACAGGAATGCAGCTACTACTGCCATACATTTTGTGAATACTCTTGGTGCCGAAGCCAGACCAAAGGGAAGAACCCCGTATTGGAAGTGTTTTCCCTTGAAAAGGAATCGTAAGGATTTTCTGTGATCTGAATGGATCAGAATGTGAGCATATGCATCCTTTAGATCTAGAGAGCAAAGTCAATCCTGACTTTGAAGGTATGGCAGAAGAGTTCCCAGAGAAACCATTTTGAACTTTTCTCAGAACAGATATTTGTTCAATTCTCTGAGGTCTAGAATGGGTCTGTCCCCTCCTGTTTTCTTTGGAATAAGAAAATAGGGGGAGTAGAACCCTGTACCCTGTTGGAGAATGGGTACTTCCTCTATTGCTTCTTGGGCAAGGAGTGTTGAGGCTTCTTGATCCAGTAGACTGTCTGCAGAGGTTTGGGCATTGAATTGTCTTACAATTGTAGGAGGGGGCATGCTGTGAAAATGAAGCTTGTACCCCTCTCCTACAATGGACAGAGTCCAATTTTCTGTTTTTTGGTGCTATCTGTCGGCAAAATGACACAACCTGCCTGGAATGTTTAAGGGTTCTGGACCCTTCAGAGGCAGGAAGGCCAAGCTCTCTAGGAAGGAGTCAAAGCCCTTGAGAGGGCTGAGCCTGTGGAGCTGATTGAGCTCTCGGCCCTTTTGGCTTCTTTTGTTGTCTGGATTGTTGTCACTTTTGGGCTACTTGACCCTGACCTTGCCCTTGCTGGGTATGGGATGGATAAAACTTCCTCTTGGTTGCTGAAAAAGGGTTTTTTATAGGGTTTCTTTTTGGCTGGAGTGGCTGTAGATTTTGACAATCTGTCTAAAGTGATATTGTCAGCATCTCTCTCATTAGCCTTTTCCTGCCAATTCTTGCCAAAGAGGTTTTCTCCTGTGCAAGGGATGTTTCCTAATTTGTCCTGTACCCAAATCTCCAAGTCTGATGCCTGAAGCCAGGCAATCCGACGTGCACCAATGGCAATGGCAGAAGTTCTGCTGATGCATTAAAAGCAGTCAAAGGCTGCACGATTTACAAACTTGGAAACGCTTTGAGCATGCTTGATAAGAGTAAGGAAGTCTTGTTTGTCATCAGGGAGAAAGGGGCTCATAAGCTCCAAATCTCCTGTGACTTCCTTGAGGAACATTCCCATATACAAAATATATGAGCTGATCCTAGCGGAAAGCAAGGAGGACAAATGTTTGACGCCCAAAGGGGTCAAGAGTCCTGCATTCACGACCTGGAGGACTGGATGCATGTCTTTTTGCACTTTTCATCCTACGCATGGCTGACTCCACTACCATTGGATGGTGTGGCAGCTGAGCCTTTTGAAAGCCAGGACATGGTGGAACTCGATACATGGTATCGAGTCTCCTAGAATGAGGAGATGTGGTCAAAGTTGTTTCCCACATTCTGAGCATCAAATCATGAAGAATTTCATGAATGGGCAGAGTGGCTGCCTCTTTGGGAGCTTTAGGGTATTGTAGAATTTCCAATTCTTTTGCTCTAGGTTCCTTTTCAGGAGCTACTGTGATTGAAAGGTCTCAGGCCACATCACGAATAAAATCCTGAAAAAACATGTCCTCCGGAGGAGACATTCTGCGTTGAGGAGAAAAGGAGTCTTCCGGGAGAAGCATTCTGGTACCGGCAGAATTAGAGTCCTTGGAATCGGAGGATTCGAAGTATCTCTGATCCTGATGTTCATGCAAAGCACGGTATCGGTATCGATCGAAGTCGCTACCGAGTTGGTCTGGTACCGATCTGTCGCTGCCAGAAAGTCGGCATGGGAAGAATTCCCACTGGGGCTGGTACCGTTGGTGCTGGTACCGGCATCGGTTCCGGTACCGGCATCGGTTCCGGTACCGGCATCGGTTCCGGTACCCGTTGAACCGTCGGTAGCGGTGTCAACGGTACAGCAGCTGAAAGGAGAGCTGCAAGACTACGTTCGATAGTGAGGAACCTCTGGTCTATCGACGCTGCCGATGTCTGGGTGTCGGTACCGGTAGAAGCGGCCGGAACCCTTGAGCATGGCACCAGTAGTTCTGCCGAGGTTGAGGCCTCGAGAACATCCTGAAGCCCTGTTGGTGCTTTGGAGGCCAAAGCCTCCCGCCGGGGCTGTTTTGCCGGTGTAATTTCCTCAAGGGCAATGTCAATGGCTTCTCGATGCTTGGAAGGAGATCTACTCTTTGAGGACCGGCTCTTATGTTTAGTTACCCGAGATCCATGGGAGGAAGACGAGGCTCTGGAACACATTGATGCAATGGATATGACATCTGAAGAAAAGAGGATACCGAGCTTTGCAGCCCTGTTCTGTCTTCCTCTTTTAGTCATCCCCATACAAGCGAGACACGATGGAGAATGGTCAGGGCCTAAACATTGGAGACACCAGTCATGGGTGTCAGTGATGGAAATGGCACCGCCACACTTAGTACATTTTTTAAAATCACTAGCTGATTTTTCCATTTTTCAGGAAAATAGGGCCTAATGCCCAAAATGGCACCTAGCACCAAAAAGAAAAGGTTTCTGAAGAGAAACAGTTCAAAAAGTAAATAAATAAATATTATATATATATATATATATATATATATATATTTTATTTTTTATTTTTTTAAAGAAAAAGAGAACCGGCAGTACCGGTAGGTGTCAAGCGGAGGCAGATGCAACCACAAGAAAACAAGTTTAAAGAAGAAATTTTCTGCCATGACAGGGTGTGTGTTCTGTCGGCTCCACGGAAAATGAAAAAACTGAAGAGGGACAGTTGGAAAAGCGGGAAGGCAGTGTACATGTGCTGAGGGATGCTCCCAAAAGCGTTCCTACTGGATGTTGGGGAGCGTTCCTGCGCAGGCTCCGTCGGTACCGACAATATCTATACGTGAAGACTACATTCCTGCTTGTTCCTGGAGATAGATGAAGACTCTCATCCTTCAATGGTGGACCACTAGTATCACTAGGCATTTTGTGAAAACTTTCAGTATCAGAAAAGGAGACAATATCCACAAACCACAGAAGTACACAGAGATAAGGTGTCTGATAACTAAAGGATGTAAATTACAGATCTTTTGTATTTCGTAAACCATATTGGTTGGTCCTCTAATGGACCAAAAAGGTGATATATACAAACTCATATTACATTACTGGGGACTGGAAGTTAATAATTGAGGGGTACAGCAACAACCACCAAAAAACAAACCTCCCAGATTAGACACTTGAACTCACAAGAGCTCTAAAATCCCTATTGAACCTCAGATAAGTGGTTCTCAACCTTTTTTCAGTTTGGACATCTGACGGATGATGCTTGCACGTGGGACACATTGCACATGTTCCCATCATGAATCTCTGGCCTGACAGAATATAGCAGCTCTTAAGAGTTAAATGAGAACATACTCTGCATCAACAAAAACCCTACCCTCCTCCAACAACAGGTAGACCAGAACTAGGACAAGTCACCAGTCAAGAAATATTCCAATTCTCAAGTTATCTGAGTAACAGAAGCTGACTTTTTTTTTTTTTTTTAGTGCCATCAAGTCAGTGTTGACTCATAGCGACCCAACTACCTCTGGGTTTTCTTGGCAATGTATCACCGGAAGTAGATTGCCAGCCTTTTCTTCCAAGGCAATGGAGGGTAAAGCATAGTTACTTACCTGTAACAGGTGATCTCTGGGAACAGCAGGAATAAGTCTCACATATGGGTACGTCGGTACCAACGGAGTCTGCGCGGGAATGCTCCCCAGCGTCCAATCAGAACGCTTTTGGAAGCATCCCAACATGCCTGCGTGCTGCCTTCCCACCTTTCCCAACTGCCTCTCCTCAGTTAAGTTTTAAAGCTGAGACAAAGAGAGAGAGAGAAAGGGAAAGACAGACAGATAGAGAAATGCAACTCTTATTGGAGGTGGGTGGGTTGTGAAGACTTAATCCTGCTGTTCCCAGAGATCACCTGTTACAGGTAAGTAACTGTGCTATCTCCAGGAACAAGCAGGAATATGTCTTCACATATGGGGACTCCCAAGCTAAGATGCCTGGAGGAGTCCCAGCATGTTGCAAATCTGAGAGCCATGCTACTGTACCGAACCCCAGGCATCCTAGGGATGGAGGGTAGGAGTTGAACTAAAAAGATGTGCTGTGGAACAGCTGGACCAAACAGGACACCTAGATAGGAGAGTCTGTGCAGGTGATATTTAGTGGTAATATTGAAAAGCAATAAACCAATATGGACCTCACCTGGTGGAATTGTAAAAAGGTATATGGAGGTTCATGTGGATTTGTTAATATTTATTTATTATTTATTTATTACAGGCTCTTATATACCGCTCTATTCAGCATCAGCGCGGTTCACAATATAACAGACCAGAACAACAAACTGTTTGGTTTTACAGAGAACAAGGACAGAGAACTTGGATAAAACATGGGACGTCGTTACTGCAACTATTTACATGAATATTTACAAGTATACATAACAGGATTTGTTCTTAGCTTGGGTGGTGATCGAGATTGGTTAGCTGGTCAAGTAATATTGGGGGGAAAAGCTGGGATTTGAGTGCCTTTCTGAAAAGGGATAGATCAGTGATAGCCCGAATCTCTGGAGGTAGGGCGTTCCAGCACTTAGGGGCATAGGATCTGAAGGCCCTGTTAGATGTCACTGATAGGCATTTTGTCGCTGCTTTAGGGATAATTAGAACATTTGTTGATATCGTTCTCCTGGATCTGTTGGGTGGAACGGCCTGAATGAGGTCTATTAGAGAGGAGGAGGTGATGCTTTTAGTGGCCTTGAAGGTTAGTAATAATGTTTTGAACAATATTCTGCCATGTATGGGGAGCCAGTGGAGTTGCTCTAGGATGGGTGTTACATGGTCCCTTCTTGATGCTCCGTAGAGGACTCTAGCAGCGGTATTCATGGCGAGTTGCAAAGGGTTTAATGTGGAGTGTGGGAGGCCTTGGAGAATGGCATTGGCATAGTCAAGGTGTGGTAGGGTTAAGGCTTGAAATATACTTCGGAAGTCATCAGGATCAAGTAGGGGGCGAAGATGGCGGAGTGTCCGGATCTTGAGGTAGATTGCTCTGACTACGTTGGTTATATGTAGTTTCAAATCCATGCGTTGGTCCAAAGTGACCCCAAGGTAACGAATGGAAGGTTTTGACTGGAGCTCGGCTTCTTTCACCTTTATGTGGGATGGGGGGGTGAAAAGTGGGTCCCTAGTGATGAAGAGAACCTCAGTCTTTTTGTGCTGAATTCGGAGGTTCTGGGATTGAAGCCATTCAGATACTGCATCAAAACATTTGGCTAGCGGGGAAAGGTCCATATGGACTGTGGAGAAAGGCATGTATAGAAGGATGTCATCCGCGTATATCAAGCATTCAACCTTGAAGGACCTGATATTGCAAACTGGCTGTATGTATATATTGAAAAAGAGTGAAGATAGGGATGATCCTTGTGGTACGCCTTGCTTTTGGTGGTAAGGTGCGGATGTTGCGGTCCTTGAGGTAACGTACTGCCATCTCTGATCAAGGTATGACTTGCACCACTCCAGGGCAGTGTTATTTATGCCTTTTTCTTTTAGTCGCCCTAATAAAAGATCATGATGTACAGAGTCAAAAGCCGCAGCAATGTCTAAGAAGATAAGAGCAAAGCCTTGGCGGATGTTATCAATGCCTGTGATGATGTTGTTGCAGAGAGTGGTAAGAAGGGTTTCGACACCGTGGAACTCTCTGAAGCCATGTTGGCAGTGGTCAAGAGGGGAGGCGGTGTCGATGTGGTCCTGTATTTGTCTTTGAGCTTCCTTTTCAATTATTTTAGCTAGCAGGGGTTGTCAGACGGCTGCCTGGGTGAGAATCTTCACACTCTTGGCAAGTGCATATTTCTATGATTTGCAAGGTATTGTGGGCAATGTAGTTCATTCTCACCAGACACAGCTGCTGACAATAATTTAGTTGTGCTCTTGGGTAAAGCCAATAAGATATTTATTTATGGGGTTATTTCTCCCAACACAGATATGCTTCGTAGCACATAAATTAGGTAACTTGCTTTCAGTGTTAACTTGGAAAAACAAAGTCAAAATCAGGAAAACAACAAATGAAAAGCTACACAGCAAGAAACAAACTGTTTTTTTCAGGTTAACTTCTGATTACTTCCCACATAAATACAGAAGTGATTCCTAGCTCACAAGCAATTAGGTAAGGCTTAATTGCTAGCAGTCACCAGCTGAAACCCCTTAGCTGGCTTGCCTTCCACTGTGTGGGTCAAATCCTGCTTCAGGAGCTTTTCTGAGTAGATTAAAGAACAAATTTGTATTTCTTTGTGATGGTTGCTGTACTTTATAACAGAAAGTTACCAACGGAGTTTAGATAGAGAGCAGTCCATATAAACAGGATCCTCATCTGTTATTATTCCCCCTTGTTCAACAAGCATGGGTTCAATATCATGGATTGGCACAGATGAATCTATCAATGGAGCATTTTCAGGAGAATACTTGTTTCCCTGCTGTCTTTCAAGGTTATAGCTAGGGCATAGATCAGTGTTCATACCTGAGCTTCCATTGCTGCTAGAGTTCCTCTCTATATAGCCTGGCCAGTATGTAGTCCAGTTCTTATGTCCAGCCTTCCAATCCAGATCCCTGGACACTGGATCTCTCTTCACATACCTTCTGGCACAGGTCTTAGGGTCCCTTCCACGTGCAGCCGTCTCCCTCACAGGTAGCCTCTGGTGATTCCTAGCTCTGCAGCACCATTCCTCTGGCTTTCCCCAGTCCAATGGTGTATGCTGGCCCTTGGAATACCTCCCAGTATACGTACTGCTTTGGACTCTTCTAGACCTCTCAAAGGCTTTTCTCTTCCTTCTTCAAAAGGGTCTCTTTCCCTCTCTGTCCGTCCGGTTTGGCTTCTGCTTCTGATGATCCTTCAGATGAAACTGATGATCAAACTCAAGCTGATTCTCAGGATACTGAGGACAATTCTCTGGATATCCAAGGTGATCATGAAGATGGTCATCTGTAGAATAAACTCTACTCTTATTCTGCCTAGATGAGTGCTCCTCCCTAACACGGCAGCTGTGCTGAATCAGGCCTTGCCCTTTGAGATGAGTGTTCCATCCTAGCACAGCGCAGCTGTGCTGAATCAAGCCCTGCCCTTTGCAATGAGTGCTTGGGGATTACCTCATAGCCCTTTTGATTAAACACACGTTTTCTCACTTCAGCTCCTCTCATGGCTGTTGGAAACCTGGTGCATTCTGGGACTGGTAGTCTTTTATGGCAAAATTCTGTTTTCTCATTTCTACCAGCACTGACAGGTTGCTTGTTCAGAGACACTTCACCTTTTCTATAGCCCCTTCCTGAGCTATGATAAGCTTCCTTATCACAGGGTATGCTAGCTATGGGTCTATAAGATTCAACCTTTTGTGGGTCGAGTTTGTGGTTTTTCAAGAGGGGTCTGATGGATGTTCTCTTGAGGGCTGATGGGAAGGAACCAGTTGTAAAGGATAAATTCATCATTTTAGTGATGGGGCTGAGATCTTGGCGTAGTTCCTTTATCCAGTGGACTGGACAAGGGTCAGTTTGTGCAGTGGTAGTGTTAAGAGCAGCGATGGTGTCCTCAACATGTTTTCTGGATGGTGTGGAGAACATAGATAGGTTTGATATGCATACGGTGACTTGAGAAGGGATTGTTGCAATGTTGTTGGTTTGAAGCAGCTTGGATTGCAGGTAATCGGCGAAAGCTTGGGGTTGAATGGGTTCAGAATGTTCTGGTGATGGTTCTTTAGATAAGATTTTAACTAAATTGAAAAGATCACGTGGTTTATTTAGTGATCTTTTCAGCGTATCGGTATGGAATTGTTTCATCTTGGCCATGACTGACTCTCTGTGCACAGATAGATGTACTCTGTAGGCTGCTTGGTCTTCTGAAGAGTGTGAGCGACACCATCGTTTCTCCAATCTTCTTAGGTGTGTGAGGGAGGCTCGTAGGTCAGGGGAGAACCAAGGAGAGGATTTTCTTTTCTTTGGGTTGTTACCCTGGACTGGTTGTAGTGCAATGGTACTGATAGTGCTGTTCCAGGATGTGATCAGATTTTCGAGATTGAGAGAGGTGTCATGTAGGAGAGGGAGGGTTTCCGTAACTATATGCTCTTTGTTGAAGGTTTTGAATTTCCGAGATGTTACTTTTGTTGAGTCAATGGAGTTTTTGTTGATGTGTGATGACTGTTTGCCGTTGATGAGGATGGGGAAGGTGATTAAATTATGGTCTGACCAAGGTACTGGGGTTACAGAAGTGTTGAGACTATTGTTGGAATCAAGAGCTGTCATAGGAGCAAAGATCATGTCAAGGATGTTTCCTCTCTTGTGCGTGGGGGCTTCAACAATTTGCTTGTAGCCCAGCTCGTTGATTGCTTCAAGGAGGGCTGAGGCGTGGCTGGGATGCAGTGTTGGGAGACTGAGGTCTCCTAATATCCAGTTGGGAATGCTGGGCTTGCGTGTGTTGGCTGCTAGGTCTAGAATGTTAGGAAGGTCGTCCGTGGAGGGCGAGGGTGCTCTGTATATTAAATTGATGAAGCATTGCTCATTTGTGATGGTTAAAACGTCCATGCTGTTTGAGCTTGTAGAGTCCACAGTGTGGAAATTTAGGTCATTCTTGGTAAGTATGAGAATGCCTCCTCCTCTCTTGCTCTCTCTATGTTGGGAATGGACGGAGAAGTTGGGGGGTATGAGTTGGTTAAGGATCAGAATATCCCCAGGGAGTACTTCAATATAAGGGGAGGTAAATAACTGTGCAAAAAAACAGGCTGAGGTTAGAACCCTTAGGGTGAGAAGAAAATCCTAGTGGAACTGGGGTAGTTCAATGAGGCAGGACTTTGCGGGAAACGCGGAAGTCCCTATTAGATAAGACTGAAGCTCTTTTGACTTTAAAGAGACATAGTTCTCATAGGAGAAGGGAGCTTCGAAGATCCCTATATCCAATAACAAAGAACGATAGGAGCATGAGGCATTGTAGCCTCACATTTTCTGAAGATTCAGAAAGTCCTTCCTAATTGAAATCAGGTAGGAAAAAGAAGGTATATGGAGGGCTTCAGGTGTACCTAAACTGAAGGTCATGGTACAAACCCCCCCCCCTCCCAACTACCACAGGGAGTGGTTGATTATGGAGAACCCTAAGTATGCTGAACAGCATGGAAAGGAATAGAGACCATCTCTCAGGTCCGTAGGGGAATATATATATATATATATATATATATATATATATATATAGGCAGACAGACAGAAACAGTATATAGACATATATCTACCCACTATCATATATTGCAATACATATATATAGATAGGTAAAAACAGATATGCCCATTATATATGTATATATATGGGCACAGACATGCCGATGTCCATATACATGTATACATACCCATGTCCGCACATAGGGTATGTGAAGAGAGAAAGATTCAACTAACAAGAAGGGAGGTACCTGCTTGAGAAGGTATTTAGAGAATCCCTACTCCCTAGTTATGAGTAGGAAAACCAAGGGAGTTCTCTCATTGGCAAGGAGAAATCTAGAGTCCTGTAAGAACTCTAGCCCCTGAATAACCAGGAATGGAGACCTACCTGAAAAATGCAGAGGATTTTTTTTTTTAATCTGCAGACAGTAAGTCTGAATCCTTCCATAACTCCAGCAGGTAGCTGGAGAAAAAGATGCAATGAAATAAAAATACCCTATTTACCCTTTATGAGGGTAAAATTGGTATGGTGCATTCTTGTGCTCAATATGGATTACGTCCTGAAGAATTGAGGATGGAAGGAAAATACAAGACAAGGACTGTCTATACTGAAAGAAAAAACATCCCTGGTGAAGGGGTCCACTGGAGATGTGAAGCAATCCAGGGAATTGGATAATTCTTTAGGTCTTCACTTAAAGGCCTGTGTCCTTTATTTAAGAAGACTTTAATGGAAATGGTAAGGGCAGGGAGAACCCAGTAGGCATGACTAGGTAAAGCCCTTCCTAACCATCTGGAATTATGTGCTCTCTAACAAGGCCCCACAGTGTAGAGCTGCTCCGTAGAGATGCAGAGAGCATGTTGCAGGTTAATTAGAAGAAAAAACTGGTGTTTAAGAGCCAGTAGGTATCCGGAACTACACCGCCAAGCCCAAGGATTGTGTCTGCAACAATAGCCAGAAATGGTTCTTAACCCATCTGGGATTTAGTGGTAAGGCCAGAAATAATTGGAATTGGGGAACAAGCCCTGGTTGCTTGGTCAGCAAGTCAGTGGTCTAACCAGTAAGAGCCCCTGCAGTTCTAACTATTGATAGGGCAGCAGAAGAAATCTTAGGTCCCAAGATTGGGAAAGACATCCAGACATAAGTAGGAGTGGTAAGACTCCGTTATTGTCTGAGAAGCTGCCAGGAAAACTAAGAATGCAAGGGGGAGACAACTCTGAAAGCACAGTTACTTACCTGTAACAGGTGATCTCTGGGAACAGCAGGAATTAGTCATCACATATGGGTACGTCGGTACCGACGGAGCCCGCGCGGGAAAGCTCCCCAGCTTTTCAGATTAAAAGCTTTTGGGGCCTCCCACTGCACATCCGCGCTGCCTTCCCGCCTTCCTGACCAGCTCTCGTCAGTTCGAGTTTAAAGCTGAGACAATAGAGAGAGAGGACAGGAAGATAGATAGAGATACAACTCCTAGGGGAGGTGGGTGGGTTGTGATGACTAATTCCTGCTGTTCCCAGAGATCACCTGTTACAGGTAAGTAACTGTGCTATCTCCAGGAACAAGCAGGAATAAGTCATCACATATGGGGACTCCCTAGCTAAGATGCCTGGGAGATCCCCCTCCAAGGGTAAACCATCTTCGCATGGATCTCAGGCATCCATCCAGGGAAGGAGGGCAGGAGTTGTTTAAGTATGGAACAGGTGTTTGAGGACAGCCTGACCAAACAAGGCATCCCGGCGGGAGTCCTTGTCCAAGCAGTAATGGGCTGTGAAGGTATGAACCGAGGCCCAAGTGGCTGCTCGACAGATCTGATCTATGGACACAGAGTGAAGATGAGCCATAGAAGTGGCCATGGCTCTCACATTGTGAGCTGTGACATGGCCCTCCAGAGAAATGTTCTTACTCTGGTAAGCAAAAGAAATACACTGAGCGATCCAATTGGAAAGTGTACGCTTGGTGACTGGAAGTCCCAAATGAGAAGGATCAAAAGCCACGAAAAGTTGGGAAGACTTTTGATGTGGTTGAGTCCTGTTGAGGTAAAAGGCAAGAGCTCTTTTACAATCCAGAGTATGAAGGTTCCTCTCTGCACTGGATGCATGAGGAGCTGGAAAAAGACAGGTAGATATACCTCTTGATTAAGATGAAAAAGCGAGACCACTTTGGGCATAAAGTGGGGATTCGTCCTAAGGACCACCTTATCATGATGAAACCTAGTATAAGGTGGATGAGCCACTAAAGCCTGCAGTTCACTGATGTGGCGAGCCGAAGTGACTGCAATAAGGAAACAACCTTCCAGGAAAGAAATTTGAAGGAGGTAGAGTCCAAAGGCTCAAAAGGTGGCTTCATAAGCTGACCTAGAACTAGGTTCAAATCCCATGCTACCGGAGGAGGTCGGATGGGAGGTTTAGTTAGAGTCAGGCCTCTCATGAAACGTGCAACAAGAGAATGAGAGGAGACAGGTTGTCCATTTATAGGTTTTAAGGATGCTGCAATAGCACTCAAATGGACCCTTACTGAATTCGTCTTAAGGCCTGCATTTGAAAGATGCAGGAGATAGTCCAAGAGGGAATTCAAAGGAAGTGCTAGAGGGTCAAGACCCTGCTGAGCACACCAAATGGAAAAACGTTTCCATTTGAAAGCATAAGAACGCCTCGTGGAAGGTTTCCTAGAGGCATGAAGGATATCTGTCACAGGTTGAGAAAGATTAAAGTCTTGAAGACTTAAGCCTTCAGTAACCAAGCTCTGAGATGTAGGGATTTGGGGTTTGGGTGCCACAAAGTCCCCTCCTCCTGAGACAGAAGGTCTGGCGCAGCTCCCAGGTCCAGGGAGGATCCCTGGGAGAGATGCAGAAGTAGAGGGAAACACACCTGGCGTGGCCAGCGGGGAGCTATGAGGATCATAGTCCCGTGATCCCTCTGGAGCTTGAACAGAGTCTTGGATATTAGAGGAATGGGTGGAAAGGCATAGAGGAATTCCTGACCCCAATGCAGGAGGAAGGCATCGTGGGCCTGAGCTCCCTGACACTGAGTTCTGGAACAGAACCGGGGAAGTTTGGCATTCCACGGACTTGCAAAGAGGTCTATGTCCGGGGTCCCCCATTCCTGAAAGATTCTGCGTATCTGGTCCATATGTAGGGACCATTCGTGTGGAAGCAGAACTCGACTGAGTCTGTCTGCACGAGAGTTTTGAACTCCTGGAAGATACACTGCAAGAAGGTGAATTTGATGCTCTCTGGCGAAGGCCCATAATCTGAGAGCTTCGCTGCAAAGCGACAGAGAGCCTGTCCCTCCTTGTTTTTTTATATAGAACATGGCTACCTGATTGTCTGTCTGAACTAGGACAGTCAGGTTGACAAGGAGGGCATAGAAGACCTTGAGGGCAAGGTAAATTGCTCGCAGTTCCAGGAGGTTGATATGAAGGGTGGCCTCCTGTGGAGACCAAGTGCCCTGAGTGGAGAGGTTCTGAAGATGAGCTCCCCACCCTGTCTGGGAGGCATCTGTTGTGAGGGTTGCTTGGGGCAACAAAGGTTGGAAGGGGACCCCCAACAACAGATTCTTGGTGGATGTCCACCATTGGAGGGACCAAAATAGACGGCTTGAGGTGAGTATTTGGTCGGAGAGCGCTCCAGATGCTTGAGTCCACTGGGTGGCCAAGGTCCATTGAGCTGCTCTCATATGCAGACGAGCGTAGGGCACCACATGTACCGTGGAGGCCATGTGGCCCAGAAGTCGCAGCATTTCCCGGGCTGTCAAATGACTGCTGGACTGAGCTTGGGAGGCCAAACGCAGCAGGCGTTGGGCCCTGACCTGAGGCAGGTAGGCCCTTGCAGTGATGGTGTCTAACTGGGCCCCTATGAACTCGAGAGACTGAGTAGGGATTAGTTGAGACTTGGGAAGGTTTACTACCAGTCCTAGATACTGCAGAAGACGCCTTGTGCGGTCCAGGGAAATTTGGGCCTGGGACTGAGAGGGAGCTCGGATGAGCCAGTCGTCCAGGTATGGGAATATGAAAATTCCCAGGCCTCTTAGAAAGGCAGCTACGACTGCCATGCATTTGGTGAACACTCGTGGAGCAGAGGCTAGACCGAAGGGGAGTACTCTGTACTGGAAATGTTTTCCCTGAAACAGAAATCGAAGGTATTTTCTGTGGGATGGGTGGATGAGTATGTGTGTATACGCATCCTTTAGGTCTAGAGAACAAAGCCAATCCTGATTCTGAAGGTATGGGAAGGAGAATGCCCAGAGAAAGCATTTTGAATTTCTCCTTGAAAAGAAATTTGTTCAATTCTCTCAGATCCAGAATTGGTCTGAAGCCCTCTGTCTTCTTTGGTATTAGAAAATAAGGGGAGTAGAATCCCGTCCCCTGTTGAAGAAGAGGGACCTCCTCTATTGCCCCCTGGGCAAGGAGGGAGGAGACTTCCTGACCCAAGAGGGCCAGGAGAGATGGGGGAGAATTGAAGTGCCTCACCATAGTATAAGGAGGAAGGTCGGAAAAATGGAGTTTGTAACCCTCTCTGATGATAGAGAGGGTCCATTGCTCTGATGTAATTTGCTCCCATCTGGGAGCAAAGTGAGCTAACCTTCCGGGTATGGTGAGGGGCTCTGGTTGTTCTAGAGCCAGAAAAGTTAAGTTCTCTAGGGGCAAGTCAAAACCCCTGAGGGGGTGGAGCCTGCTGAGGCGTAGCAGACGCCGCAGGCTTTGACCTTGCCTGTTTAGGTTGCTGACGTTTAGCAGCAAAACGAGGCTGATAGGATTGTTGGCCAGTATTTGTGGAAAATCTGGACTTCTTGTAATAAGGCCTCTTAAAAGACTTCTTGGCAGGAGTGGAGGTAGACTTAGAAAGTCTATCTAAGGTGGCATTTTCTGCGTCCATTTGAGTGGCCTTAATTTGCCACTCCTCACCAAATAAGTTCTCACCTGTACAGGGCAGATTTCGTAAGCCATCTAGGACCCAAGGTTCTAGATCAGAAGCCTGGAGCCAAGCAAGACGTCGGGCTGCTATAGCAATGCCCGAAGCCCTACCAGCACCCTCAAAGGAATCAAAAGCTGCCCTGTTGGAGAACTTTGAAATATCCAAAAGGTGTTTCACTAAGGAAATGAACTGCTCCCTCTTATCCTCAGGGATAAAGGGGGCAAAATGCCAAACTTTTAGAGCAATTTCACTGAGAAACATGCCCATGTAAAGACTATAGGAATTAATCCTGGCTATAAGCATAGTAGCCTGGAAAATTTTCCTGCCAAAAGAGTCTAGAGTCTTACATTCTCGCCCTGGAGGAGTAGAAGAGTGCCTTTTGGTACTCTTTATCTTCTTCATTGCAGACTTCACCACAATAGAATGGTGAGGCAACTGAGTTTTTTGGAAACCAGGAGAAGGGGGGACACGGTACATGGTGTCCAACCTGCGAGAAGGAGACAATGTTAGAGGAGCCTCCCATAAGTCCATCAAGTGTTCTTGAAGGATTTCATGGATAGGCAGGGTAACTGCCTCTTTAGGAGACTTAGAGTATCCTAAAATATCCAGTTTCTTTGATCTGGGTTCCTTTTCAGAGGATGAAGCAATAGAAAGACCTTTAGCCATTTCTATGATGAAGTCCTGAAAGGACAAATCCTCTGGTGGAGACATTCTCCTTTTAGGAGAAGAAGGTTCCTCAGGAAGATCAAGGGAGAACTCATCAGAATCATCAGAGGAGTTAAAATCCTCTGAAGAAGCAGAGTATCCTCTATGTGCTTCCAACGCACGATACGCATACCGTTCGGTATCGACATCGGGCGTACCGGGTATGGGATCGGTACCGGGCAAAAGCCCGGATCCGGCATGCGGAACCGATCTGCGTTTGGAAGACGATGGCCTCGGTTCCGGTATGGAAGCCATTACCGGAACCGGACCCGGTACCGCTGGCTGCGGTACCGAGGGCGTAGCAGCATTAATAAAAGCCAGAATGGCCTGCTGCATGACTTGGACAGTATTGCCCATAGACGCCACTGCTGCCTGGATGTCGGTACCAGTATGGGCCGGTACCCCAGAGCAGTACAACAGGTGATCTGTCGAGGCCGCGCCATCGATGTCAACCTGTGACCCCATGATTGCTTTGGAGGCCGGAGCCTCCCGTCGGGGTTTTTTGGCCTGGGCAGAATCCTCGAACTCAGAATTGAGAGCCTCTCGATCTTTAGAAAGAGATTTGCTTTTAGAGGATTTGCCCACTGGAGTTTTGGTTACCTGAGATCCATCCGGAGAGGAAGACCTGGATGACTGTGATGCTTCTGAAGGAAACAGCACATGGAACTTGTTGGCCCGGTTCTGCAATCCACGTTTCGACATCTGGGAGCAGGATGGGCAGTCCGGTATGGAATGGTCAGGTCCTAAACATTTAAGACACCATTCATGGGTGTCTGTAAGAAGAATGACAGCACTGCACTTGGTACACTTTTTAAAACCAGGAACTGGCTTCTCCATGAGGAGAATTTGTGTAGGCCTGAAGGCCTAACAAAGTACCAAGCTGTGCTGAAGAAAAGAAAAAAATATATATATTTTTTTTTCAAAGAAAGAAAGAGAGACCGGCAGTACCGGTTTCAGAATGGGGAAGGCAGGTACGCGGTCTAAAGAAAACAATAAAATTAACAATTTCTTCAGCGGTGACAGGAACACGACCTGCTAGCTCCGCGGAAAAAAAGAAACTGACGAGAGCTGGTCAGGAAGGCGGGAAGGCAGCGCGCATGTGCAGTGGGAGGCCCCAAAAGCTTTTAATCTGAAAAGCTGGGGAGCTTTCCCGCGCGGGCTCCGTTGGTACCGACGTACCCATATGTGATGACTTATTCCTGCTTGTTCCTGGAGATAGAAAACTTAGGGGCTTAAGGAAAAGCCCTCAGTAAAGTGGTATCACTCTTACAGACCAAATGTCTTAGTAAGAGGGACAGAGTTGAAAAGAAAGACTTACAGTGGAGTAAATCTTTGAAAAGTAATATGAGAGATGCTGATGCAGAAGAAACAGTCAAAGGTAACGGCATAGCAACCTTATTGAAAGCTGTTACTCCTCTGTGTACTTCAGAGGACGAGGAGTAACCTTACTACCTGTAAAGCATAATCTTAAGAAGCTCTTTGAGCTAATAGTCAGGATGTCTCTTTAGGAGAGACATGTGTAAATTTTAGGGTGGAACTGATGTAGATGCTTGTAATGGGAAGAAGCAAACTACAGGATCTAAACCTCAAACAGGAAAAAGGATTCAGTAAAGAGTCTATCAGCAACCTTGCGGCTGCTGGGTTTGCTGAACCCGTTGAGGTTGTGGTTTCCTGAGCCTGGTTGGTTGTCTCCCCTGCCTGGGAGCATCTGTATGATGGGTAGAAGATGAATAAAACCCTCTCCCATTAAGGGAACAACGCTTATTAGTAGATTTTCTACAAACTGGGATAGAGGAAGGTGTAGAGAAGCCTCTGAAAGCAATAGTGTCAGTGGTTAACTGAGCAGCCTGGAGTCAAGTCTCTTTATTAAAGAGATTGGGAAACACTCCTTGCACTGGAGACAGTCTATCTTGTATGCATTTGTCCAAGTCTGAAGCTTGGAGGCAGGCTCTACGTCGTGCCCCTATGGCTATAGCAAATGTTCTGCTAACAGACTCAAAAGAGTCCAGGGAAGCACGAGTAAGGAACCTAGAAATATTTTGAGCATGACTGACTAGTATAGAAAAAAAAAAAAAGAGTAGTTACTCACCTGTAACAGGTGTTCTCCAGGAGCAGCAGGAATCAGTCCTCACATATGGGTGTCATCGACGTCGATGGAGCCCTTGTGGAGCATTTCCCCAGCTTTCCAAGAAAGCCTTTGGGAATGCAGGCACGCATGCACGGTTCCCTTCCCGTCTAAAGGTGCCATCTTGCCCAGTCAAATGACATAGCTAAAAACAGCACACAAAAATGTAAAAATAAACCATGTACAACTGCAACTCCCAGGGGAGGAGGGAGGCTTGTGAGGATGATTCCTGCTGCTCCTGGAGAACACCTGTTACAGGTGAGTAACTACTCTTTCTCCAGGACCAAGCAGGAAGTCAGTCCTCACATATGGGTGACTCCCTAGCTCTGGGCTACCAAGGAACCCAGGCTGAACAAGACAACTCCCTCTAGTCCCAGCATCAAAAAAAGGCTTTTCACTGACAGAACCTCCACCGGTAGCCCAACGGAGGGCTGGAGGGCAGGAGTTGCCTAAACCTCAAAGAGATTCCGGAGTACTGCCTGGCCAAAAGCACTGTCCCTACGGAACTCCCTCTCCAGGCAGTAATGGGCCGCAAAGGTCTGGCTTGAAAACCAAGTTGCAGCCCTGCAGATGTCCACCAACGGTACAGAGCGGAGATGAGCCACCGAGGCAGCCATTGCCCTAACACGATGGGCCGTGACCCGACCCTGCAAAGGAAGGTCAGCCGCCCTGTAAGCCCAGGTGATACAGTCAGCTACCCAGGTGGACACAGCTAACCCCAAATTATTAGGGTCAAAAGATATGAAGAGCTGAGTAGCCCTTCTATGCCCCTGCGTATGGTCAAGGTAGAAGGATAAGGCCCTCCTACAGTCCAGGGTATGCAGAACTGCTTCAGCCTGGCTTGCATGAGGCCTAGGGAAGAATGTTGGAAGAACCATCTCTTGGTTAAGGTGGAAGGAGACGACAACTTTTGGGAGGAACTTTGGATGAGTCCTAAGGACTACCCTGTTCCTATAGAAGCGGGTGCAAGGTCTGTCACAGACCACGGCCTGAAGCTCACTAAATCGCCTGGCCGAGGTCAGGGCTATCAAGAAGAGTGTCTTCCAGGACAGGAAGCGTAGAGGGCAAGTAGCCATCGGCTCAAAAGGTGGGCGAGTCAGTTACTGCAAGACCACATTCAACTCCCACTCAGGAGCAGGACGACGGATTGGAGGCTTGAGCAAAAGCAAGCCTCTGAGAAAGCGGGACACCAAAGGGTGAACCGACAGAGAATGTCCTTCCACCAGTGAGCTGCTAGAGCTGAGAGGTGGACCCGAACAGAATTGGACTTAAGTCCTTGATTTGAAAAGTGCAGTAAGTACTGAAGCACTACTGGTACAGTACAGGAGAAAGGATCTTCTGTACGTAGCTGACACCACACAGAAAACCTTTTCCATTTGAGAGCATAGGTTTTCCTAGTGGACTGTTTCCTAGAGGCTAGGACAACCTCCTCAACTTCCTGAGGCAGGCCCCAGGGAGCCAAACTACCCTTGCAGCCTCCAGGCCATCAAATTGAGAGCTTTGAGATTGGGGTGCAGAAGGGAACCCTGATCCTGAGAGAGAAGGTCGGGTTGCAGCCCCAGAGGCAGTGGGGGATCCACTGCCAGCTGAAGCAGAAGTGGAAACCAAGGCTGTCTCGGCCATCTGGGAGCCACCAGCAGGACCGAGGCCTTGTCCTGAAGAATATTGAGCAGGGTTCGGGCCACCAAGAGCGTGGGATGAAACGCATACAGGAGGCCCTGAGACGAGGGAATCAGAAAAACATCTGCTGCTATCCGCAGAGGATGCGGTTGCCTGGAGCAGAACTTTGGCAGCTGTTTGTTCAGAGGACTGGGAAACAGATCTATGGAGGGAAGTCTCCATTTCAGGAAAATCTTTTGAACCACCAAAGGATGGAGCTGCCACTCGTGGGGCTGCAGAATCCTGCTCAACCTGTCGGCCAGGTAGTTTTCCTGGCCAGGTAGATACACAGCCTTGAGGAGCATGTTGTGCCTGAGAGCAAACAAGCAAAGGTCCTGTGCTTCCTGACAAAGGAGCCTGGACCCAGTTCCGTCCTGCTTGTTCACATAAAACATGGCTACCTGTTTGGACTAGGACAGACTGATGAGCCAGGGTTGGAGAGAAAGTCTTGAGGGCTAACCGAATAGCCCCGACTTCCAGGAAATTGATTTGATGTGCAGTCTCCCAGGGAGACCACAGGCCCTGCGTGCACTTGCCTAGACAATGAGCCCCCCATCCCTGCAGGGAGACATCTGTGGTCAACACCACGGTGAACCCAGGAATCTGAAAAGGCACCCCTTGCAGTAGATTGGGCGGGTGTAGCCACCAACGGAGGGAGTGCAGAAATTGTCTGGACACCCTTATCCTGTCTCTGAGGCTGCCTGTGGCCTGTGACCACTGAGTCTGCAGGCACCACTGCGCAGGCCTCATATGGAGCCTGGCATTGGGGGTCACATGTACTGTCGATGCCTGAGGCTTCTTGGCCACATGGCTGAGTCTGGCGGAGACGAATGACCTGCTGAGAAACTGGTTTGCTAAATTTATCAGTCTTTGGGCTCTGTCTTCTGGCATGAATGCCTTTGCCAGCAGAGAGTCCAATCTTGCCCCTATGAACTCCAAGTTCTGGGAGGGGAGCAAAGTGGACTTTGCGAAGTTTATGACAAACCCCAGGTTTTGAAGGAGAGCAATAATTCTGAGGGTGGCTTGTCTGGCCTCCTGGCACATCTGACCCCTGATGAGCCAGTCATCCAGATAGGGGAAGACAAAGATTCCTTGATCTCTCAGGTAGGCCGCCACCACTGCCAGGCATTTGGTAAAGACCCTGGGAGCGGAGGTGAGGCCAAAGGGCAGTACTCTGTACTGATAATGGTTTCCTCCCACAATGAACCTGAGATATTTTCTGTGGTCTGGATGAATGAGGATGTGAGTGTACGCATCCTTTAGATCTAAGGAGCATAGCAAATCTCCCTGATGGAGGTAGGGCAGAAGTGTTCCAAGAGTAAGCATCTTGAACTTTTCTTTCTCTAGGAATTTGTTGAGATTTCTGAGGTCTAGAATAGGCCGAAGGCCACCGATTCTTTTGGGTACAAGGAAATACCTGGAGTAGAATCCCTGATCCTGTATGTGGGGAGGCACAGGCTCCACTGCCCTGCCCGCCAACAGACCTTGGAGCTCCTGAAGGAGAAGGTCTGTGTGCAGGGGAGGCCTTGGAGGCTCCCCTGGAAAGTATGGAGGAGGCAGCTGTTGGAAGTGTACCAGATAGCCCTTGTGGATTATGCTGAGCACCCAACTGTCTCCAGTGATGAGTGGCCACTTGTAGGCAAACAGGGCTAGGCGACCTCCTATGCAGGGTTGGGAGAGGAGCCCCTCTTTTTGTGAGAAGGGGCAGAAGTCTTCCTAGACAGCCTTGTCCTCGTGAGGTGCTCGGTTTTGAGCTGTGCAGCCTTCTCTGTCATGGGCTTGCCAAAACGTTTCTCACCTCGGCAAGGGACATCGGCCAACTTGTCCTGAACCCATGGCTCGAGGTCCAATGACTGCAGCCATGCCTGGCGTCGCGCCGCGATGCCGGCTGCCGCAACACAGGCCGAAGCCTCGAAGCCATTGTAGGCAGCGCGGGACAAACATGGAGCATTCCCGTATCCCCGAGGACAAGGACTTGAACCTCTGCAAGGGTTCCCCGGAGAGACCAGCAGAGAACCCGGCCAGCTCCTTGGCCAGGCCCCGCAAGTAGATGCCCATGTACAGCTGGGTAAGACTGGACACGGCAAGCAAGCATCGAGCCCTGGAAGCACTTTCTGCCAAATCCATCCAGATTCCGGGCCTCCCTGCCAGGGGGCACCGCGGAGTGCATCTTCTGACTTTTCAGGCGATGCATGGTCGATTCCACCACCATGGAATGGTGTGGCAGCTGCGCCTTCTGAAAGCCAGGGCTCTTCCGGAGTCGATAGATAGAATCGACCCGCTTGCTTAGAACTGGCGCCGAGGCCGGTGCTTCCCACATCCGGAAGAGGAGTCATTCCAGCATCGGAGGAACCGGAACAGTAAAGGCCTCCTTCGGAGGAGAGTCATACTGTAGGGCCTCGAGCTCCTCGGCTCGAGGCTCCTCCTCGGGGTCCGCAGGGATAGCCAACGCAGTGGCCATATCCCGGACAAACTCAGAGAACCAGGTGTCCTTCGGAGGGGATCTACTCCAGGGCTCAGACTGCGGTGAGTCCGACGGGACGCACAGAGTCCTGAAGGTGTCGGGGGACTCCTCGTCCTCCGTCTCCCAGGCGGACTCGTCCGATGAGGAATCGGGGTCCGACCTCGCGGGGCCTGTGAGCACCCACCCCGACGCCGAAGGCACCGGTGTCGACACCCTCGGTCCCGAACGGGAGGTCGAGGGAGACCGCGACCGAGGTCGACCTCGAGCCTTCATGATCTCGAGTATCGGCTCGGTCTCCGGGGTCGACTTCGATGTCGATGTCCCGGTGGTCGGGGCAGATGCGCCAGACAGGCTGGCCATCAGTGCCCGCTGCTGTTCCATGAAGGCAGACAATCTGCACTCCAAGGCTGTCAGCTTGAGACCTAGCTCAGGAGACTCAGCAGCCACCGACTCAGGCCCCGGCGGTGCCAGGCCCAACGTCGGCTCTCTGGGAGGAGAGTCCACGAGGACTACAGGGCTTACGTGTCCAGCAGACTCCGGCTCCACACGAGGTACTTTTGGCGGCTTCTCCTGTTCCACAGGCCCGGGGCGACGGTCGGGGGTCTGAGACTTAGCTCTCGAGGAGCCAGGGACCTCTTCCGACGACGCCCTCGTGAGCCGCTTCTTCCACTTTCGTTCCCGGTCAGGGGACCCCCTGTCCGAGGAGCCCCGGCGGTGCTCGGGATCAGACTCCCGAGATGTCGAGGCCTCAGACGAGGTCCGGGCCCGGCCGGAGGCCGAGTCAGAGAAAAGCCTTTCCTTTTGGTGCTGACGACTTTGAAGCGCCTTGGAAGACATCTTTCCACATGGTCCACAGATCTTAGGATCGTGGTCAGGACCCAGGCACCGAAGGCAGCAGTCGTGTGTGTCGGTGAGAGACATTAGCTTCTTGCACCGATCACACTTTTTGAAACCACTGGAAGCCATCGGGGAAAAAAAAAAAAGAGTCCCCGCGAGGTCAAAGGACCAGCCTTCCAGAGAAAAAGAAAAAAAAGGGCACGAACGCCAGCCACGAAGGGCAAAAACCGAAAAAATAAGAGCGGGCTCGATACCGATGTACCGAACCCAGCGGCAGGGAAACCGGCATCGAACCGGAGAAAAAGTAGCGAAGGAATCGCGAAAAAATCCAACTATTTTCCGGGAGGACTAGGACACACGTCCGATGGGCTTCACGGAAAAAGAGAGACTGGGCAAGATGGCACCTTTAGGCGGGAAGGGAACCGCGCATGCGTGCCTGCATTCCCAAAGGCTTTCTTGGTTTGTGACTGGTCATGTGATAGTATATAAGATCAAGCGGAGTTGAAGAGGAGCTTGAGCAACGAATTTTGATAAAGGGCCGAGAGGATCGAAAGGCTCGAAACACAACGTTGGGTCATGATTGTCTATGAAAATTCATGGGCTAGTTGTTTTTATGATAGCCTTTAAAGCGGCTTAGCTATTGAAAAACGGAGAACTTTAAAACATCTGATGGTGTTTTGACATTTGACGACATGGAAAAGTGAAAGCGGAAAAGGGGATTGTCCTCCATTGTGAACGTTTTCTTCTCCGGTCCTATGTGACGACAGCTAAGTGCTTTTTTGGTCTTGATTTTTACATGAATGAAATGGTCACATCGGTACATACTATGGAGATAAGTTTCCTTAGTGTGGTTTAGGGGTTAGTTACCCCTTTAAAAGAACGAAAAAAAGAATAAAAAGGAATACACTACGAGAAGGTACAGAATAATATTGATCTTCACAGTGTATATTCCAACAAAAAATATGATAGATGAGTGTTGCTCTTGATAAGAACTATAATAATCATGTCCTGGCAATGTCACAGTTTTTATACTATTTCCCTTTTTAACTGGTCTTTTATTTTGATTCTTGTGTGTCAAATGTGTGCATATATAGTCCAAAGCTATTTCACGAGCCACTTTAGTGTTTTCTTTTTTTAGGAGATGTTGGACATTAAGGGGTTGAACTGCAAGGGTGCAAATAAAGCATGGTTACTCTCCCTGTAGCAGGTGTTCTCCGTGAACAGCAGAAATAAGTCCTCACATATGGGCGATGTCCTCCGATGGAGCCCCGCGCAGGAATGCTCCCCAGCTTTCACCAGATGCTTTTGGGAGCCTCCATCGCGTATGCACGCCTGCTGCTGTGCCATCTTATCCTCAGTAGGATACAAAAGCTAGTAGCCAAAACTCCTCCACAGGGAGGTTGGAGGATTGTGAGGACTTATTCCTGTTCATGGAGAACACCTGCTACAGGTGAGTAACTATGCTTTCTCCATGAATAAGCAGGAAGGACTCTTCATGTATGGGACTCCCAAGCTACAGGCTACCAAACTGAAAAAAACCCAACTGGGGCAAGAACCACCAGAACAAACAGCATGTGTAGTCCTCCAGAACTCAAATGAGACAACGTCCACAGCAGACAGCCACATCAGGATGACTCTTTCGGTAGCTTGGATGGACAGCAGGTCAGAAGGGCAGATGGGAAGGAGCTGAACCTAAGTCCCAAACAGATGCCAGAGTACGACTTGGCCGAAGTTACTGTCATGCTGGGAATCCCTATTCAGGCAGTAGTGGATTGCAAAGGTGTGGACAAATAACCACATGATAGCCCTGCAGATAAGTCACAGAAGCAGCCATGGCCCTGGATATTGTGGGCTGTGACATCACCATCAAGGTGCAGACCTGCCTGAGCATAAGCAAAGAAAATGTAATCTGCAACCCAAATGGACAGCCTGTGTTTTGAGACAGCCACACCCAACTTACTCAGATCAAAGGAGACAAAGAGCTGTGTAGGCCAACTATGTGGTCTGGTCTGTTTGAGGTAGAAAGCTAGCGCATGTTTACACTCCAATGCGTGCGGCTGGGCCTCCACCCTGTTGGTATGAGGCCTAGGAAAGAAGGTGGGCAAGACCACAAACTGAGGTGGAAAGCTGAGACCACCTTTGGCAAGGAACACGGGTGGGTACGCAGCACAACCTGGTTTTGATAGAACCTTGTGTACGGTGGATGAGCAACCAAGGCCTGCAGCTCACTGACTTGGCAAGCTGAGGTGAGCATCACAAGAAATATCACTTTCCAGATGAGGAATTTCAGTGGGCAGATAGCCAATGGCTCAAAGGAAGCCAACATGAGCTGCCCCAGCATCACATTCAGATCCCATGCCACTGGCAAGGGTCAGATTGGAGGCTCAAAAAGAAGCAGGCCACGCATAAAGTGCACCACCAGAGGCTGAGCTGATAAGGGCTTTCCCTTCAAGCTGTGATGGTAGGCACCAATCACACTCATGTGAACCCGGACTAAGTTTGACAAGACCGGAATTCATACATACATACTGCAGCAAGTCTTCGACTGAGCAGGAGAAAGGGTCCAGTGCCTTGCCCGTGCACAAGAACAAGAACCTCTGCCACTTGAAGCATGTGAAATCCCTGAGAGAGGCTATGAGAACATCAGTCACCTCATCCAGCAGATGGAGCCTGCACAGTACTACTTTCAGCATCGAAGCTGTAAGAGCCAGGGCAAGATATTGGAATAAAGCAGGATCCTTCCCTCCTGGGAGTTAAGGTCAGGGTTACATCCCAGCCAAAGAGGCACCTGACTGGAGAGCTGAAGCAACAGGGAGAACTATGGTTGCCTGGGCCAATACTGGGTAATGAGAATCACCGTCCCCGCCCACCTGCAGCTTGAGCAATGTCTTCATCAACAGTGGAAACAGGACATATGCATAAAGCAGACCCTTGCCCCAATGCAGGAGAAAGGCATCCAGAGCCAGCCTGTCCCTGGAAATAATGCAGGAGTAAAAGTGGTCCACTTGCGCATTATGTGACATGGCGAGGAGGTCTACTGTCAAGAGTGCCCCATTCCTGGAAGATGTGCTGCACTACTCTCCTGTTGAATGTCCATTCATGCAGCTGGGAGGACCCTTTTGAGCTTGTTCACCGGAGCATGGAGCTCCTCAAGCAAGTAAGTTGTCCACAGTTCCATGCCATGAGTGACAGCGGACTTCCAGAGGCACACCACCTCCCAACACAGAAGTTACAATCCCGTGCCCCCGTCTGATGTTATAGAACATTGCCACCTCTAAATCAGGACAACCCGATTGGCCAGGTGTGTCCAGAATGCCCCGATAAGTGTTTGCGATTGCTCAACTCCAGAAAATTGATCTGATGCAGGCTCTCCTGCGTTGACCACAGGTCCTGTGCGCGCAGGTCGTCCAGGTGAGTGCCCCATCCCAGCTTGAACATGTCTCTGGTGAGCATTTGGTAGGGTGGCATTTATTTATTTATTTACATTCTCTTATATACCGCGCTATTCTGCATCAGTGCGGTTTACATTGAACAAACTGAAATTACATTGAACAGGGCATTATAACTTGGAGATGACTATTTTACAGGGAACATGGGCTATGGAGGGTTAAGTGGCTTGCCCAAGACCACAAGGAGCACCTGTGGGACTAGATACCCCAGTCCTTCCGGCCCAAGGTTGCTGTCCTCTAGTGGGATTTGAACCCCCGACCTTCCGGCCTGAAGTACCTTGCCCCAATCACTAGGCCACTCCTCCACTCCATTGACTGAAAAGGAAGACCCCAGAGCAAGTGCCGTGGATCCAGCCCCATATTAGGGGTTCCAGCAGGGTCGCAGTGACCGCCATGCAGTTCACTAGGTGACCTGTGCTCTGGCACCACTGAGTGCTTGGAGTCCACTGAGCGCCACGCCTCAGGAGATGGGCCAATGGGATCACATATACCACAGAAGCTATGTCGTCTAACATACACAACATCCCTCAGGCTGTCATGTGCAGCCTCTCTTCAATGGCAGCAACTACCTCCATGAACCGCTGCAGACGGTCCACAGGGAGAAAGACTCAGGCCCAGGTAGTGTCCAAGAGGGTCCTGATGAACTCTAGCTGCTGCGTGGGCTGCAGGTGGGACTTGGGGTAGTTGACAATGAAGCCCAGTCGCTTGAGGACCTAGATAATCAGGTGGGCTGAGTGTTGCATGTTGTCTGGCATGGAGCTTTTTATGAGCCAGTCTAAGTAGAGGAAGACGAAGACTCCCAGGGTCCAGAGGTAAGTGGCAACGACGACTGCAAGACACTTTGAGAAGACCCTGGAGGCAGACGCCAGCCCAAAGGGCAAACACCCAGTACTGAAAATGCTGGACGTTCAGAGCAAAGTGCAAGCACTTTCTGTGAATGGGATGGATCAGGATGTGTATCCAAGGAACATAGCCAATCACCCTTGAGGAGATATGGGAGCAGTGTCTCCAAAGAGACTATCTTGAACTTTTCTCGAACCAAGCAGCAGTTCAGGTCCCTGATGTCCAGGATAGGCCAGAACCCCCTGTCTTCTTGGAGACGAAGAAGAAATGGGAGTATAAGTTGTGCTCTATCTCAGCCGGAGGCACTGGCTTAATGGCGATCTCTGCCACCAGGGCAGCAACCTCTGCCTGGAGGAAACCGCAGTAGTGTGGGTCTAGGGGATACTCTCCTGGAAAGAACTGAGGCAGGAATTGGGCAAAATGCAGCAGATACCTGTACCAAATGATCTGCAGCACCTAGGCATCCATGGTACTAAGAGGCCACTGGTGCCCAAAGTGGACGAGCCGCCTGCTCACCTGAGTGGACACCCTGTTGGGAAGGGGGTGAATGGCTATACTCCTGAGGAAGATGTCAAAGACCCGCCCTCTGGCTGAAGCACAGCTGAGCCTTATGCTGAGCATCTTGGGGGCTCTGGTAGGACTGGCGTTTCGGCTGGTAAAAAGGCTTCATGCTCTGGTTCTGCTTCTTGGAGGAATCTGCCATCTGGCGGGAGATAAAGACAGAAGAGGTGACTATCTCGGCTGCCCTCTCCATGGGCTTGCCAAAGATGTTCTCACCCTTGCATAGCACACCCGCCAGCTTGTCCTGGGCCCAGTGATCAGATTGGAGGACTAGAGTCAGGGCAAGTTGGCATGCCCCAATACCCACTACAGCCACTCTACCCACAGACTCAAAGGCATCATAGGTGGCATGGACTGCATACATGGAGATGTCCTCCTTGTGGGCCACCAAGGTGCAGAAGGCATGAAGACACTCCACTGGAGTGAAGGGGCAAACTCATTCAGGTCCTCCATGATGTCCTTAAAGAATATCCCCATGTAGAGCTGATAGGACAGGATCCAAGCAACCAGCATGGCGTATTGGAAGCACCGCTGTCCAAACCCATCGAGAGTCCTCTACTCCCGGCTTGGGGGCATTGAAGAGTGAGTCTTCGAGCTCTTGACATGCCACATGGCAGACTCTACCACCAGGAAAAGTTGCAGCAGTTGAGGCTTTTCTCCTACTACTACTACTGAAAGGTTACGGAGCACGGCCTGGCCGAAGGCACTGTCCCGTTAGGACTCTCTATTCAGGCAGTAATGAGATGCGAAGGTATGGACTGAAGACCAGGTGGTGGCCTGGCAAATGTCTGCTAGCGGGACCGAATGCAGGTTAGTTACTGAGGTTGCCATAGCCCTCACCCGGTGCACCGTGACCCAGCCTTCCAAAGGAAGCCTCACCTCCTCGTAAGCCAGGGCAATACAGTCCGCCACCCCTGCAGGCAGCATACGCTTGGACACCACCTCCCCCAGCTTACTGGGGGTCACAGGAAACAAAAAGCTGAGACTTTTCGGTGGCCTTGAGTGCGTTGGATATAGAAAGACAAGGCCCTCTTACAGTCCAAGGTATGGAGGACCGTCTCTGCCCAACTGGCGTGTGGGTCTGGGAAAGAAGGTAGGGAGGACGACCTCCTGGCTGAGAAGGAAAGGACACCACCTTCAGAAGGAATTTAGGATGCGTGCGAAGCACCACCCTATTCTTGTAAAACCTGGAGTAAGATGCTTCAGCCACAAGGGCCTGGAGCTCGCTTACCCTATGGGCAGAAGTGAGCATGAACAGGAAAACCACCTTCCAAGAGAGGTAGCAAAGGTGGCAAGTAGCCAGGGGCTCGAATGGTGGCCGGGTGAGCTGCCCCAACACATTGAGATCCCATTCGGTCGCTGGGGGGCAAACTGGGGGCTTAGACAGGAGAAAAAAGATGGAGATGCCAAAACGAAAAAACAAAACTTAAGTAAAAAAGGAATCAACCCTGATACAGAGGCACCGAAGTCGGGGCAGGAAAGGTACCAGTGCAAAACTGGAGACGAGTAACAAACTCAAGAAAAAAAATCAACTTTTCCCAAAGGAAAACAGACGTCGTCTAGTGGGCTACACGGAAAAAAGGAGACTGAGCAAGATGGCACCCTTGGGCGGGAAGGGGACCATGCATGCATGGTAGCAATCCCAAGGCTTTCTTTGAAAACTAGGGATTTGCTCCACGCGGGCTCCATCGGCGCTGATGTCACCCATAGGTGAGGACGGACTTCCTGCTTGTTCCCGGAGAAAGCAGCATGAATTTGAAGTGTATAAAGTCTGCAAAGATACAGGATTTGAGCCAAGCATGCTCAGCTGAGCGGGTGCAGGAACGAAGATAGCGGGTAGTGGAAATAGCCAGGGTTGAGGTACAGTATGCCTCACAGGACGTGGCATAGGTGGAGTACGAGCATACAAAGCAAAAGGAAAGTGCAGCATTATAGGAAGTTACTGCCTCATCAAGAGACTCAGAGAACATAGTAGAGGAAAAAATGGTGATGAGACAGTGGAGGAGAGAGCCAACCGGTCAATAGCATGAAGATTTCTAGAGGTTGGAGGAGACAGGGCAAGGTGGAAACAGTGAGTGACGAAGAGTTAAATCAGCAGGTGATGGGTCTGATTAAGGGCAGAAATGAGGTACAGAAGTTTAAGGTAAGTAATTAGAGAAGAATACAAGGTCAAGGCAGTGGCCTTGCTGGTGATTAGGGGCAGTAGCGCAAAGCTGGAGGTTGAATGATGAAGTAAGGGAGAGGAGCTTTAAAGCATAAGGGTCAGAGGGGTTATCAACATGAATAATAAAATCCCAGAGAATAAGGGAGGGGTAAGATGAATCCAGAAAGAAGGAAAGCCATGAGTCAGAGAGAGAGAAAGAAAGAAAGAGGTGGACTTATCAGGGGATCGATAAACAGCTAATCGGAGAGGTACTGGAATAAAAAACCAGATGGAGTGGACCTCAAAGGAGGGAAAGAAGTGAGACTGTGGCAAAAGGAGGAGATGAAATTGTCAGGAAGGAGAGAGTAAAAGCCCAACACCACCACCACAGCCAATGGGACGAGGCGCGTGGGAGAACAGATAGCTGCCATGACAGAGCAGCCACTGAAGCAGAGTCATCAGGGAGAAGCCAGGTCTCAGCGCAAGGAGATGGAGAGAATTAGAGATAAAGAGATCATGAGCAAAGGCAAGTTTGAGATGGAGTATGCGTTCCACAAGGACATAAGAAATAGAGCAAGGAGGGGGAAAGGAGAGGGATATGAATAAGATTTGAGCTAGTGTGTGAGGGTCTGTTCTAAGAGTGTGACAAAAATCTAGGGGGGCGGCTACGATCGCAGACTTTCACTATCTCGGCATTTGCCGACGATTTGTTAGTTCATTTGACTTCCCCGGCCACCTCCCTGCAACAGCTCTTGGATGAGTTTCAGAGGTTTGGAGCCTCTGCGGGCTTGCGCATTAACAAAGACAAATCGGCAGCAGTGGATGTCTTAGGACACCTCGGCGGTTCTTGGAGAGGCCCATTCCCACTACGGTGGGCAGAGAAGGAATTTACCTACTTGGGAATCACACTGACTGGAAACCCCCAGGATTTATATCGGCGTAACCTTGATCGGATTCTGCGGAATCTGACAGTACAATTAAAAGCGTGGGAACCCCTCCCGCTATCGCTAGCGGGGAGGATAGCGGCGATACAGCTGATCATTTTACCTCGAATCTTATATTGGCTGCAAACCCTACCAGTCTGGCTGCTAAGTCGTGACCTGCGTAAAGTGGAAGATTTGCTAAAGAGGTTTCTTTGGCGGGGAAAGCGGGCGCGCGTCCCGTGGATTCGACTACTTGGTAGATGGAGGGAGGGGGGTATGGGCTTACCGGATTTGAAAACTTACGCACTGGCCTGTCAAGCCAGACACCTGGGGGATTGGTTAGGGGAGACGGAAATATATACCCCTAGGTCTTTGGAGGAGTGTTTAGTAGCTCCTGCGTCCCTTCTAGGGATTCTCCACGGCTCGCACAAGGATTTCCTAGCTTCTCCTCGGCAGAGTCCCTTAGTGGTATCGACCCGACGTACCTGGCAACAACTTCATAATTGTTGGAATGCTGACTGGAAGGTGTCTAGCTGGTTGCCGTTGCAGGGGAACGCTCAGTTCACTCCCGGTTCTGAGACTGCGGTGTTTCGGGATTGGTGGCTGCGGGGCATCCGGACAGTGGGGCATTTGGTCGACCATGAGGGAACTTCTAAATCATTCCGGGCGCTCAGTAGGGAATATGGTCTCCCTGACTCGCATTGTTTTGCATACATGCAAGCCTCCCACTATGTGGCGTCCCTGCCACGAGACTCGCTACAGGCGTCGCGCTCTGCCCGCATCTTGGAATTTTTTCAGATAGGGGAGGAGCGCCCACCCTCGATTTCTATTCTCCGAAAAAGTCTAGAACCCTACCGCCCCTTCCCTGATTATAGCAGTGTTGAAAAAGCTTGGGCAGCCGAACTGGGAGGAGAGGTGCCGCCAGGGTTGGTGCTGACGGCCTTGAAGCGGATTGGAAGGCTGGTGCAGGGGGTGCGCTGGCGTGAGATTCAATTTAAATGTGTGACCAGGGCTCATTTCTCGCCGAGGCGGGCGCTCCGCAGCCATCTGGAGACGGACGGATCCTGCCCGCGCTGCGCGGAGCCCCTGGCCACTTTATTGCATATGTGGTGGGGCTGCCGAGGAGTGCGGGCCTATTGGGTAAGGATATGCAACTTTCTCCGCACAGTGCTTCAATGTCAGCTTCGCTGGACAGCCCTATTGGTAGTGCTCGACCAGCTGCCGACCCCCTGCCCCGCAACATCTGGCGAGTGTTTGTTTGTGCGGAAGGCCTGTCTGGTGGGTAAGGGACCGATCCTTCGTTTGTGGAGAGACCGCCAGCTGCCTACCTTTAGTGAATGGCGGAATAGTTTCCACCAACTCATGCTGACAGAGCGTTGGATGGCGCGGGGCAGTGCCAAGCGTTGGACAGTGTTCCTGTCGGTCTGGGAGCCATATATTCAACAACTCGGGGCCCACAGCCGCAATGCAGTCCTTCAGGGGGGGAGTTAAACGAGACCGGTCCAGTGACGGATTGATTACTGCCATGCTGTTCTTGACGATTATTTGATTTTATTAACGAGAAGTGGAGTAGGGGGGGGGTGCGTGGGTGGGTAGGGGGGGTGGGAGGGCTGGGGAGGGGATATATTGTAAAATGTCCACCTATTGTGTCTTTTTACTGCTGCCCGCGGGGGGGAGAAGAGCACACACCCCCCGTGGGGACATATGTTGCACTGTTGTTGTATGTTATGGTGGACTTAAATAAAGTGTTATAAAAAAAAAATCTAGGGGGGCCAGGGCTGGGGGCTGATACTTCCCGATGAGAGGAGGAGGAGTAGAAGAGTGCAGGGTAGAGAGGAGACTGCACGGCAGTAAAGCATAGTTACTCACCTGTAACAGGTGGTCTCCGGGAACAGCAGAAATTTAGTCTTCACATATAGGTATCGTCGATACCGACGGAGCCTGTGAGGGAACGCTCCCAGCATCCAATAGGATTGCTTTTGGGAGCATCCCTCAGCACATGCGCGCTGCATTCCCGCCTTTCCAACTGTCCCTCTTCAGTTAAGTTTGTAACTGAGTGAAAGGATAGAGGGAGAGAGGAAAGAGACAAAGAGATAGAGAGACAAAGAGATAGAGAGACAACTCCTAGGGGAGATGGGTGGATTGTGAAGACTAAATTCCTGCTGTTCCCGGAGATCACCTGTTACAGGTGAGTAACTACGCTATCTCCAGGAACAAGCAGGAAAGTAGTCTTCATATATGGGGACTCCCTAGCTGAAGATGCCAGGGAGATAGCCCCAAGAAGGTGCCACCCTAGAAAGGTGGGAATCCTTCCTACCATGGATCTCTGGCATTCCACCAGTGTTAGTGGGTAGGAGATGAATAAGGTCTGAAAGAGATTTTGAAGAACAGCTTGGCCAAAGAAGGCATCCCGACGGGAGGCTTTATCCAGGCAGTAGTGGGCTGTGAAAGTGTGTACCGAAGCCCAGGTGGCTGCTCGACAAATGTCATCGATAGACACAGACTGGAGATTAGCCATGGAAGTTGCCATGGCTCTCACATTATGAGCTGTGACATGGCCTTGAAGAGGAAGACCCTTACACTCATAAGCAAAGGATCTGCATTGGGCAATCCATTTAGATAAAGTTCTTTTGGATACTGGAAGTCACAAATGACTAGGGTCAAAAGCTATAAAAAGTTGCGAGGACTTTCTATGCTGCTGTGTTCTCTGTAGGTAAAAGGCTAAGGCTCTTTTACAATCCAAGGTATGAAGATTTCTTTCTGCATTAGAGGCGTGAGGCATTGGAAAAAATACAGGAAGATAAATCGATTGATTTAAATGAAAAGGCAAAACCACCTTTGGCATAAAGTGTGGATGAGTCCTAAGAACAACCTTATGATGAAATCTAGTATAAGGAGGATCAGCCACTAAAGCTTGCAGATCACTAATGCGACGTGCAGAGGTGACTGCAATTAGGAAGATGACCTTCCAGGTCAAAAACTTAAGGGTTGTAGTGGCTAAAGGCTCAAAAGGCAGCTTCATGAGCTGCCCGAGAACTATATTTAGATCCCATGCCACCGGTCGTGTTTAATGGGAAGTTTGGTTAATAGAAGACCTCTCATAAATCTTGATAGGAGTGGATGAGAGGAAATTGGTTGTCCATTCAGAGGCTTATAAGAAGCTGCAATTGCACTAAGATGGACTCTTACCGAAATGGTCTTTAGACCAGAATTCGATAAGCGAAGGAGATACTCTACTATCGATTCTAAGGGTATGACGAGGGGGTTTAATCCCTTCTTGGAGCACCATATAGTAAGACTTTTCCACTTGAAGGCATAAGATCTTCTTGTGGAAAGTTTTCTAGAAGCCTGAAGGATAGCCTTTACCTGTTGGGACAGGTTAAACTCCTGGAGGTCTAAGCCTTCAGCAACCAGGCCGTGAGATGCAGGGACTGGGGATTCAGGTGCCATAGCGTCCCGTCCTCTTTGGAAAGGAGATCTGGAGCATTCCCTAACTCCAGAGGTGCCGTTTGAGAGAGATGTAGAAGCAGGGAATACCACGCTTGGCGTGGCCATCGTGGCGCTATGAGAATCATGCGACCCCTGTCTCTCTGAAGCTTGAAGAGTGTTTTGGGGATATGGGGAATTGGGTGGGAAGGCATAAAGGAAATCCAGACCCCAGTGAAGGAGGAAGACATCCCTTGCTTGACAACTGTGAGCCAGAATCCTAGAACAGAACCGGGGAAGTTTGACATTCAGTGGACTTGCAAAGAGGTCTATGTCTGGAGTGCCCCAGAGATGAAATATCTTAGCCACCTGGTTTAGGTGGAGGGACCACTCATGAGGCAGCAGTACTCGACTGTCTGCCCAAAGGTTTTGAATGCCTGGAAGATATACCACTAGAAGGTGAATTTGATACTCTCTGGCAAGGGCCCACAGTCGTAAAGCTTCATTGCATAACGACAGAGAGCCTGCCCCGCCCTGCTTGTTCACATAGAACATGGCTACTTGATTGTCCGTCTGGACTAGGACTGTCTTGTAGCTGAGCTGGGCGTGGAATACTCAAAGAGCTAAATAGATTGCTCTTAATTCCAGGAGGTTTATGTGTAGACCAGCCTCCTGTGGAGTCCAGGTGCCCTGGGTAGAGAGAGGATTCACGTGTGCTCCCCAACCCACCTGTGATGCATCTGTTAGGGTGGCCTGAAAAAGGGGTTGATGGAAAGGAGACCCCACCGTCAGATTTTCTAATGACTGCCACCATTGGAGAGAGAAAATTAGTCGTTGAGAGTTTAATATTTTGTCTGATAAATGACCTGTGGCTAGGATCCACTGAGCTGCTCGCATGTGGAGGCGAGCATATGGGTCTACATGAACTGTGGATGCCATATGTCCCAGCAACTGTAGTAGCTCCCGAACAGTTAGGGAGGATTTCCCCGCTGCTTGAGAAGCTAGTTGCATTATGTGAAGACACCGGGCCTGTGGAAGGAAAGCCTTTGCCTGTCTGGTATCTAGACAGGCCCCTATGAATTCCAGGCATTGGGAAGGAACAAGTTGGGATTTTGGGACGTTTATTACCAACCCCAAGTATTGGAGGATTCGCATTGTGCAAGACAGTCCAGTGCCGGCCTCTGCAACTGTAGGGGCTCAAATGAGCCAGTCGTCTAAGTAAGGGAAGACGAATATCCCCAGGGTTCGCAGAAATGCAGCTACTACTGCCATGCATTTCGTGAATACCCTTGGTGCTGAAGCCAGACCAAAGGGAAGAACCCTGCACTGGAAATGTTTTCCCCTGAAAAGGAATCGCAAGAATTTCCTGCGATCTGGATGGATCAGAATGTGAGTGTATGCATCCTGTAAGTCTAGAGAGCACAGCCAAACCTGGCTTTGAAGGTATGGCAGAAAAGTTCCTATGTTTATGTTTATTAAAATATTTGCTATACCGCCCCATACCAATGGCATCTGGCGGTTTACAATTGTTAAAATAACATTACATTAAGGCTGTTAAGAAGCGGAAAGGAACGCCAATTAAAATTTAAAAGCGATAGAAGAGAGGCAAAGAATAAAAGGACACAGAATAAAAGGAACATCAACAGGAGGAAGAAGAGGGAGACAAGGACGGGGAAGGGAGATCAAATGCCAGACTAAACAAATGAGTTTTGAGTTGCTTTTTAAAGGCTGGGTAGGATTGCTCTGAGCGGAGGGAAGGGGGAAGAGAATTCCAAAGTCTAGGGCCCAAAAAGTAAAAAGCCGAGGAACGAGTAGATTCAAGGTGGGCTTGGGAAGGGGAAGGAAGGGACATACGGTTAACATGAATGGAACGAAGCAAACGATGGGGGGTGTGGAAATGAATCAAATCTGCAAGATAGAGAGGGGTGCCTGTATGAATCACCCTGTGTGCAAATGTGAGAAACTTGTACTGTATGCAAAATGAGACCGGTAACCAGTGATGGTGCAAAAGTAGGGGAGTGACGTGATCATAGCGAGCAGCATGGGATAGTACACGAACCGCTGCATTCTGGACGCGTTGTAGACGGGAGAGTTGAGATTGTGGTAAGCCAGCTAAAGAGACGTTACAATAATCAAGACGGGACAGTACCAAGGAAAGAATAAGAGTAGCTAAGGCAGAGGGTGAGAGAAAAGGGCGCACAGCCCGAAGCTGTTTAAGGGAGAGAAAAGAGCGCTGAACTATTGAAGAAATATGACCCTTGAAAGAGAGAGAAGAGTCGAGAATAACACCAAGATACTTAAGAGACGAAACAAGAGGAATGGGCTGGGAGGAGAAAGGGGCACAGGTGGGGGAAGGGGGCACAGGTGGGGGAAGGGCTCCCAAGGGTAAACCAGATAGCAAAATAAATCATTTTGAATTTCTCTCGGAACAAGTATTTCTTCAATTCTCTAAGGTCTAAAATGGGTCTGTGTCCTCCTGTTTTCTTTGGAATAAGAAAATAGGGGGATTAGAACCCTGCACCCTGTTGAAGAATGAGTAACTCCTCTATTGCCCCTTGGGCAAGAAGTGTTGAGACCTCGTGATCTAGCAGATCGCCTGCGGAGGTTTGAGAATTGAATTGCTTTAGAATTGTAGGAGGGGACATGCTGTGAAAATGAAGCGTGTACCCCTCTCCTACAATGGACAAAGTCCAATCTTCTGCTGTTATCTGATGCCATCTGTTGGCAAAGTGGCATAACCTGCCTGGGATATTGGGGGGCTGGGGGCTAAGCTCTCTAGAAAGGAGTCAAAGCCCTTGAGCGAGCTGAAACTGCGGAGCTGGTTGGGCTCTTGGGCCTTTTGGCTTCCTTTGCTGTCTAGTTTCTCCCTTTTGGGCAACCGGACCCCGAGTCTGACTCTGCTGGATATAGGAAGGATAACATTTCCTCTTTTTACTGAAAGAGGGTTTTTTTTATAAGGTTTCTTCTTGGCTGGAGTGGCTGTAGATTTCGACAATCTAGAGTAGTACGAGGGTTGCTATTTATATTTCTGGCCTTAGCAATAGTAAGTGTTGCCAGGTGCCATACAATGGTTCCATTGGAACGCTGACATTGTTGAACATAACCTTATTCATAACATTTTATCATTTGAGCGTGATTTGTTGTTTACAGTAACTTGAAAAATTCATCTCGGGGGAAAAATGGAATTAACTCGTGAACATTTTTGTGCGATTATTTTTCATAACTTTCAACGTGGATTATCAAGACAAGAGTGCATCGATGAACTTTAATTTTTTATACGGCGATAAAGCACCATCCCACAGCACTGTAAAAAATTGGTATAACGAATTCAATCGTGGCCGACGTTCGCTCCAGGACGAATTCCGTCAGGGTCATCCAAAATCGGTTGTTGTGCCAGAAAATATCGATGCTGTGTGTGAACTGATAAAGCAAGATCGTCATGTGACATACCGTGAGATTGAGGCATCTTTGGGCATTAGTATGACAAGCATCAATAAGATATTGCATAATCATTTGGCCTTAAAAAAGATTTGTTCGCATTGGATCCCGCATAATCTGACAAAAGCTCAAAAGAAGGCTCGTGTCGATTGGTGCAAGGAAATGTTGAAAAAATACGTTCAAGGTGCATCAAAGACTGTGTATAACATCTAAACAGGTGACGAATCATGGATTATGCATATGAGCCCGAAACAAAACAGCAATCGACTGTATGGGTCTTCCATGACGAGCTAAATCCAACAAAAGTTGTTCGCAGAAGCAGCACATTGAAGCAAATGGTTGCCTGTTTCTTCGGCATTACCGGTCACGTGGCGACAGTGCCGTTAGAGCAACGTAGGACGGTCAATTCTGAATGGTACACGACCATTTGTTTACCAGAAGTCTTCGGAGAAATTCGGAAAAAGTCGAAGAAGAGGCGAATAATTCTTCATCATGACAATGCGAGCTCTCACACATCGGCTCAAACAAAGTAATTTTTGACCGGCCAAAACATCGAATTGATGGGTCATCCACCGTACAGCCCTGATTTGGCACCCAATGACTTCTTTTTATTCCCGCACATCAAAAACAAATTACGTGGTCAACGATTTTCAACACCTGAAGATGCGGTTGATGCATTCAAAACGCATGTTTTGGAGTTACCTCAATCGGAGTGGAAAAAGTGCTTCGAAAATTGGTTCAAACGCATGCAAAAGTGTATTGATCTTCATGGAGAATATTTTGAAAAACAATAAAACTAATTTTGATCATAAATATTTGTTTTTTTCATTATTAGGCCAGAAATATAAATGGCAACCCTCGTATTGTCAGCATCCAACTCCTTTTCCTGTCAGTTCTTGCCAAAGAGATTCTCTCACGTGCAAGGAATGTTGCCTAACTTGTCCTGTACCCAACTCTGATGCCTGAAGCCAGGCAATCCGTCGTGCGCCAATGGCAATAGCAGAGGTTCTGCTGATGCATTCAAAGCAGTCAAAGGTTGCACGACTGACAAACTTGGAAACATCTTGAGCATGTTTAACTAGAGCAAGAAAGTCTTGTCTCCTGTCATCTGGGAGAAATGGGCTCATAAGCTCCAAGTCTCCTGTAACTTCCTTGAGGAACATTCCCATATATAGTATATGAATGTAAGCTTGTCTATACAGGGCGGTGTACACAACCAGACTGTCTAAGAAAACCTGAGAAAGAGTTAAATTTGTTCAGAACTTTGCTTAGAAATAAACTTCATATATTTGCTTACTAAGTAGGTGAAGAGGTACAAGTCCTGTAAATAAGAAAAGGGGCAGCTTGTCCTCCAGCCTTTCAGTCTCAGGGTTACTAGATATCAAGCAGTCAGCAGTAAACAGTTATGTCTTGGAATACATGTATGTCTCCTCATACTGACCTATGCTGATTAGAAAGTGACCTATGATGTGATGAATATGTAATACCTGACGTAGAACAATAAAGTGAAATTATGCTGTATCCTCCAAAAGAGCCTTATAAATAAAGTAAACCATAGCTAATAGTTAGAGTAAACAAAGAGAACTTGTTTCTATTTGTTTCTCTCCGCAAAGCTTTGGTGTATCTATATAGAAGTGTGTGGTATTTTATTGCTGTCTCTTATATTTCCTTCTCATTGCTTTGAGTGTGGTTTTCTGTTACTCCAAGAGCCCTGCAGTGTTGCTGGTGAGGGGGGGGAGGGGGCGAAGAGCAGCCCTTCAGTTGGTGCCGTGCCGGTCTACAGATTTCTCCATTCCTGGCAAGGGCAGAAGGTGTTTGTGAGTATTGTATGGTGACAGCAATGGGTAATCTGTTGGGTAGACGGGATTTATCTCAGTTGCGTGAATGGCTTGACAAAGCTAAGGTTTTAGCTGTTCAGGAAGGTAGCCCTTCTTATTGTATGCGTGAGAAGTATGGGGATATGGCTACTAATTCTATTGTACACTGGCATGCGGTGACTAACGATAATGTGCTTTTACAGTTTCCTTTGGAGGAAACGTTTTCTATAGATAAACTTCGTTATCTGAAATGTGCTAACGTAGGTACAATGAGACCCTGTGGACCCTCTTTCCCAATCAACGCATAAAGCGGAGCTGTAAGGTCTGAAAAGTTAGCTATCCACTGTTTACAGAAAATCAATAATCCCAAAAATCCACGTAACAATGCTGGTGTTGCTGGAAAAGACAATGATAAAATAGGTTCCAATCTGGCAGAAGTAATTGCACGGCCAGCTGGAGTTAGAACACCACCCAGAAAAGTAACATTTTGAGATACAAATTGCAATTTAGACAAATTGACTTTCAGTCCTAATTTGGCAATATGAGCTAATAAAGATAATGAGTCTGCTAAACAGATCTCATAACTTGGTGAACATAAAAGCAAATCATCCACATATTGAATTAAAGAGGATTGGTCAAGCTTCACATTTAATAACGCAGTTCTTAGAGCCTGCGAAAAGTACGCAGGACTGTCCGTGTAGCCCTGGCATAGTCTAGTCCATGTATACTGCTGATTGTCAAAATGAAAAGCAAATAAAAATTGGTTTTCTTTGCTAATTTGCACTGAAAAAGAAACTTGGGAAGTCCAACCGTTGAAACGCATAGTCCCCGACGCTAACGAGCGCGCTGTATAAGAGCATTTCATCCTGGAGGTTTCATCAGGGGAAATGGACGCTGACAATGCCATTCGAGTTCATAAGTTTTTCCCTTTCTGAGCTATCTAAAGTGCTTTTGTGAATTTCCCCTGATGAAACCTCCAGGATGAAACGCTCTTATACAGCGCACTCGTTAGCATTGGGGACTATGAGTTTCAACGGTTGGACTTCCCAAGTTTCTTATGATAGCCGAATGAAAAGCTAAGTAACACTATTTCTGAGATTACTTTGGAAGCCACAAGCTACTTTTCATCGTTCAGCACTATAGTATTTAAGCTTTTTCCTTGATAAAAATTCTTAAAAAAAAAACACAGTGGCTGCAGCAATTTTCTAAGGTCGTTGATGTACATAGGGCAGTATACCATCTGGCGTTTTAAAGAGCCGGTGGGGGCCCGCAATTCTGAGACCTTGTTGCCACTGAGTTAAGTTACTATTACAGCATACTTTGAGTGGGGAGTATTGCACATATTTGATACACTATCACGATAAAAGACCATTATTTGTTTGTATGATGCAATGGATCTGGCATCCGAAGAAAAGAGGGTACCGAGCTTTGCAGCCCGGTTCTGTCTTCCTCTTTTAGTCATCCCCATACAGGAGAGACATTCAGATGGAGAATGTTCAGGCCCTAAACATTTAAGACACCAATCATGGGTGTCAATGACGGAAATGGTACCGCCACACTTAGTACATTTTTTAAAACCACTATTTGGTTTTTCCATGTTTTAGGAATATGGGGCCTAGTACCCAAAATGGCGCCTAGCACCAAAAAAGAAAAAAAGTTTCTGAAGAGAAACAGTTCAAAGTATAAGCTGTTTTTTTTGGAAAGGAAAAGAAAAGAACCGGCGGTACCGGTAAGCGTCGTGCGGAGGCAAACACGACCACAAGAAAACAATTTTAAAGACACAATTTTCTGCAGTGACAGGGTATGGATCCTGCCGGCTCCGCGGAAAAAGAACTGAAGAGGGACAGTTGGAAAGGCAGGAAGGCAGCGCGCATGTGTTGAGGGATGCTCCCAAAAGCATTCCTATTGGACGCTGGGGAGCATTCCCGCGCAGGCTCCGTCAGAACCGATGATACCCATATGTGAAGACTACATTCCTGCTTGTTCCTGGAGATTGAGGGTGAGGTTGTTTGAGAGAGAGAGAGAGAGAGAGAGAGCGCGCTGAATGAGAGGGAGAATGTGGTGACACTCTGGAGCTGATGACAGGGTAGAGGACAGGATGGTTGGGGAAGTGAGGATGGTAAAGAGGAGGTAAGGGGGGGGAGGTGTGACTGTCAGTAGGAGGGCAGACAATTAGGAAGTGATGAGGAACCGGAAGAGAAAGTGATGAGGAACCGGAAGAGAAAGTGATGAGGAACCGGAAGAGAAAGTGATGAGGAACCCTAGAAGAGGGATGAAGAGAACATGTGTCAGAAGAAATAAGGATAGGTGGGAGAGAGGTCATAGGGGTCAAGGTGTACCTGTGAATAAGCGTGGTAATGAGCAGAGGATGGCTATAAGAGGCTGAATGCCACGAGGTGGGTGGGTGGGTAGAGGGGAAGGAGGGGTACAAGTTATGAGGAAAAGCAGGAGATAGGTAGGAATGGATAAAGCTGGACAAGTTTATAGATAAATAAATAGCACAATCACAATGATACAGATAAACAAGCAGCACACTAACGGTGATATATACATTCTATCAATAGACACACAGAACTCACAAGCTGGCAGGTAAATGTGCCCAAACTGGCAGCAAAGCAGGTAAGTAGCTTCTCTGTGCTGAGGCAGAGAGAGAAATCAGCACATGTAGGAAACAAAACAGGAAGAGGGGATTAAGCAAAGCTCAAGGGGGGAGGGGTTAATCATTCGGGGAGATTCAAGCAGGGGAAGGACTCCGAGAGGAAGTCTAAGTACCTCCAGGTCTCCTCCTGATGGTGCTGCCACTGGCAGTGATGATGGGTGCTGGTGGGACAGATAGCGGGCGTCCCTGGGGTTTCCGTGGTGTTGGGGCATCAGACGCCAAGACAGCAGAGAGGGAGATGGTGTTTAGCTCGGAATGGACTCCAACAGCCCACCCAATGTCCCTGCTTCAGCAGGGAGAGCAGAATGGGCTGCATGGAGCTCATGCAGCCGCATGTGCGCCTCAAGGGCCCAAAGGCGTGCGGTCAGCACTGCAGTCTCCGAGGTAGTTGGGGCTGGTGCAGCGATCTCTGCCATCGACTCTGGCACCTGTTCTGGGGACTCCACAATGGTCAAGGCATTCGGAGATTACTGATGGCCCTCCAAGGCCTTGAGAATCTACTCCTCCTGATGGGACACCTTTGCAGGTTGCTCCCGGCCATCATGTAGAGGGGCTCTGGTGCCGATGCCTGGGCTTACCACAGTCTCTGGCCACCACCTCTGATGTCGACAAGGCAGATGGTGAATCCTTTGGTGGCTCTGACCTGATGTCAATGGAGTGCCTCCGCATCATGGTACCACAGCTTTTCAGCTCAGAATAAGCATGGGTATCATGTGATTCCAAAGCCTCTGCCCAGCCCCACGAGGGCATCAATGCCAATGCCAAGGACACCGAGCCTGATGTTCCAAAGAGTGACTCATACTGCTTCTCCTGACCTTGAGGCCCTTCCTAGTCATTTGCATGCACAGATTACAGGTGGAGGACTCATGGTTAGGACCAAAGCACTACATGCAACAATTGTGTCAGTCTGACCGAAATAGTGCATGCACAGCGAGTGCATTTTTTAAAGCCGCTGGCGGGGGGGGGGGGGGGGGGGGGTTAATGTGGTGCACGGGGAGAGATGGCTGCGTGCTGAGATCTCTCCTTGAGGCTTTGCCCTGAAAGCTTTCAAATTGGCCGGCAATACTCAACACCCAGCGATTTCCCTCAGGAGAGTATAAGTTGGAACCCCCCACAGGGTCCGAATCGGAGGTTTGACTTTGGAGTAGCATGAAATCTGCGCGGAAGGAGACAAACCTCTCCATTACCATGCATGATGTCAAGTACAAAACCTGAAAAAAATCCCCACGCAATTCCTACAATTCAAACAAGAACTTTACTCATGAACATGCAGCACTACAATATTTTGGGCCCCAAGAACAATACACCTATTCCTAGTAACAAAGCAAGGCTACTATGGATTTCTACATAGAAATTACGCACTAAGAAATCTGTGTCATAGTTACATATAACACAAGTCTGGAGTGAGGTGATTTAGAAAAACACTTTATAGGAGTATACTAAGACAAAGTACCCAATACGGGCATGTTTTGGCTAAGTCTTCATCAGGGATAGTGATCTTGAACATAAAAATAAATCATATATAAAAAAGGGGATAAAACATGCAATGAAAAATTAATTATGTCAATAAATGAGTAAAAGTCAAAATCATTATAAAGCAATATAGACTTTAAAAAGTAGAAAATACAGTTACTATATAATAAAATTGTATAAATACAGTTGCGGTTAACATTAATGGCACCCTTGCAGCAGTTCAATCCCTTAATGTCCAATATCTCCTTAAAAAAAAAAAAAGTGTCCAGTGACATGACTTTGGACTATATATGCACACATTTGACACACAAAGAATCAAATAAAACAAGATCAATTAAAAAAGGAAATTGTATAAAAACTGGGACATTGCCAGGACATGATTATTCAAAGTAAAAAGTCAGACCAAACCAATGCCAAAAAGCACTGAATAGGAAAATGCAAAGTACCTGTGAATGAAACAGTATTTTTGTTAGGCTTTCCTTTCATGACAAAACATCCCTTCTCGTAACAAACCCTCCAGTTTATTCTATTTAAAAAGCATACTATGCTCTATGACCCATTCAAACGTGTAAAGACACACCAAAGTGAGACACATGTACAAACTTATCTTAAATGCAGGGGACTTCCCTGAGAAGTAGAAAAGAACTGTTGATGCATTCAACACCAGCAGAGACCGTCTCTCGAAGTCCACCACCATTCACACTCCTGTGGGCAGGACACCTAGGTAAGCGCTTGAAATTCAAACAAGCTTAACCGACTTACGCAGAGTCCATTGGTTATACAAATGCCTTAGAAATCAATGCCTTAATTATCCAGAAACATTAGACGTCCATGCGACATAGCGCCATGTTTCAAGCCATAGAGAACGCAAAGCTCTTCAAGCAAAGCATATGAAGAGAATTCCTCCTAGAGAATGCACGTAATGCGAAATTATTTAAAGGATGCCGATAGGCGGGTCTTTAAGCTTCATGCAGTGGCTCCTCATGGATTGAATTTAGAAATTGACTGGTGGAGTTTCATATAATCTAATGGAAGTTACTAAGGTAATGTGATATGGCTTCATAGATCAATGAAACTGATTTTGGCGACAGTTTGTCACAATGATTAGGACCCGCCCATCGGCAACCTTTAAATGATTTCTCATTACGTGCATTCTCTAGGAGGAATTCTCTTTATTCACTTTGCTTGAAGAGCTTCTCTATGGTTCGAAACACGGCGCTGTGTCGCATGGACTTTTAATGTTTCCGGGTAATTAAGGCATTGACTTCTAATGCATCTGTATAACCAACGGACTCTGCGTAAGTCAGTTAAGCTTGTATGAAATTCAAGTGCTTACCGATGTGTCCTACCCACAAAAGGTGGTGGACTTTGGCAGACCGTCTCCACTGGTGTTGAATGCATCAAAGGTTCTTTTCTACTTTTCAGGGAAGTCCCCTGCGTTTAAGATAAGTTTATATGTGTGTTTCGCTTGGTGTGTCTTTACACGTTTGACTGGGGCATAGAGCATAGTATGCTTTTTAAATAGAACTGGAGGGTTTGTTACAAGGATAGGTTTTCCTTTCATGAAAAGCAAACAAAAATATTGTTTCATTCACAGGCACTTTGCTTTTCCCTATTCTAAGATAGACAAGCAGTGCTCTTTGGCATGGGTTTGGTCCGACACTTCACTTTGGATTTTGTTTTAGTCTGGATCTTTGGTCTTTTTCTATAGGACATGATTATTAGCATCCTTAAACAATTCAAACCAGTTTGAACAGAACAACATTCCCACTGCAATAAAATTAGATGTCCATATGATCAATTGTCAGCCCTCACATGATTTGAATCAACCAATGAAAGATGACTCTAAAGTTTAAAATGGCCACATTCATTCCCCGTTACTTTTTCACAATGGTGACAAGAGAGCTATCTGAACCATCAGAAAAGCCATTATCAAACAAACTTCAAAGGGGTACAAGGCCATCTCCAAAGACCCTGGGATTCCTGCGTCTACAGTTCGAATGTTAAGAAGTTTTCTGCTCAAGAAACTGTCAAGAACCTCCCAGGACATGGCGGGAAGAGGGAAATGAATCCAATAGTCTTCGAAGATTAGTGTGAACTGTTGGAAAAACACCACATACAACATCCAAAGAGCTTAAGGCTGACCTGCAGCAATCTGGAGTGGTCATTTCAAACTGCACCATACGCCTTGCACTAACCAAAGAACTTCATGGGCGAAGGCAAAGGAGGACCCCGCTGCTCAAAGACAGACATAAAAAGGCATGCCTGATCTTTGCCCAAACCCTTTAGGCACCACAATCCTTCTGGGAAAATGTACTGTGAACAGATGAAACCAAACTTGAGCTCTTTGGCAATGCAGACCAGCAATACATTCTTCCGTTAACAGTTTCTCGTCTGTTTCATTTCCTTTCTTTTCTTCAGGGTTCGCTTGTGTTACCGCAGACTGCAGCCAAGCAGCAAGTCAGCCAAAACATATGCCGACGATTGAGCCCTACTACCTGCAGGGAGGGAAGGTAAGCTCCTCCCCGGTGCATAAACCTGCAAACGGAGCACATTTAAAGGGCTGCACCCTATAAGCATACCCACGCCAGCGTGCACAGGAACTGGTCTCCTCAGCCTTCCTCCCCCTTATCGGAGGCTAAGCCCCTCCCACTCCACCCCAGCACAGCCAATCTAGCTGAGGAGCACTCTGCCTCAAAGACCTTAAAATCACTGGCACGCACAAGTGGGCCTGCACCTGAGGGCCTCACCAGAGGGCCCTCTGGCATGGCCCTTAGGTGGGGACCAATACATTGCAGGAAGCCAGCTACAAACAAGGAACAATGAACAGACCTTCCAGTGTTGCCAAACATCCTGCCCCCCTACAAAGAACTGCCAGAACAGACGGAACCATCCAGTCCACATTACACAAATAGGAGGTACCCTGATGTCCGCATCCTACATTGCCAACTCCTCTTAATACCAGATAGATCTCCAGCCTGCCCGACCTGGACATAACTCCTGTACCTAAACCTCCTTTGAACCCCAAGGCTATAGCAGCACAGAAAGCTCTCCAACATCTGTACACACTGCTCCTCCTAAATGCTTTTGCCTCTACTTCCCACTAACCTAATATTTCCCAATCTTAAACTTCAGGTAACACCAATAGTCCTGTTGTACTGTATTGTCCTCGCATGATTCCCTGTGACTCGAGCACTAAGCTATGCTATCTATTATAAAACAAGTCAGTTGCTAATAGTACTAATAATTATATTAGTACAGTACTACTATCATACTGTTATTCTACCTGTGCCTATAAAATGACTTCCATATCATGGTTATTGAGGTTACGGCAATTAATCTAGGTATGTCAGCAAAGCAGAACCCCACTGCTGACGTGTGATCTTTTTCCTTTAATAAGCCACACTGATTGGGACCCACTAATGACCACCACCCAAACTCAGCACACTGTATTAACTCCATTACAAATCCCCACTGCCCTTCTTCAGGCTCTAGTTTAGAACTATTGTCTTAGTGAGTGATAATCTGATAAGATGGATAAAACAATGTCAAGGTTCCCTGTTTCACCCATGCATATCTTCCTAATCATAATCATATCAGTCCTACTGACAAAATCCCTGGAACTAAAATATATAAAAATACCAATAATCCACACTCAAACTTGCACCCAACATCAATCATTCCAGTGCCATCTCCACCAATACCGTCAGATATGCTCACTAGCCAAGATTACCCTCCCACTGCACCCTGTATATACCCCTCTCAAGCCCTAACAGCCCAACCCCCTTCATGTGCTCTAACGTACAATCCACCAGAAAAAAGGTACCATTATTAGTTGACTTGCTATCTGATCAAGACCTAGACATACTATGTCTCACAAAGGCTTGGTTTAATAAAACAGACACCGTCTTCATTAACCAATTTTGTCCACCATCATACACAATCCATAATTGTAACTGATCAGCCAGTAGAGGCGGAGGAATTTGTATTATAGCAATAAGTGAATTTGAATTTAACATTAACGATTCAAATTCCACTCCAAGAATAGACATTATCAAAATTTTTAATGCCTCTATTTCGCTGTGCTTGGCATATAGAGCTCTGCAAAGCGATGCCCTGGATCTATCCACACTACTAGAAGCAGCTTGCTCCCCACCCCCTCATCCTTCTTGGAGATTTGAACTTATCCTCAACCACCCATAAACAGACTGCCTCCTTCCTAGAAGCTATGGAAGCCCTCTACTTCTTCCAGATCCTCACATCTCCAACTCACATTAAAGGACATACCCTTAACCTGATTTTCATGCCTCAAACTCTTATAGCTGATGACCAAACACCACACTCAATCCTCCCAGTACCTTGGTTGGATTATGCACTGATCTTCTCTACCCCGCTTCCAAACTACCAAAGGAAATCAAGAACAAATCCGACAACTCGAAGATTCAAACAGTTTGACAACAACCTATTCCTCAAACAAATCATCCCCCAACTAGAACATCTTAAACATGATAATTCTAATCTTGACTCCCAGATTGAAGGATGGAATAAGATTATGGTACCTGCCGCTCAAGCACCAGCTAAGCCTACCTCGACCAAATCCAGCAACAGAGCTCCATGGTTCTTAACATCACTACTAGTGCAAAAGAAGGAACGACAATGACTGCAACGTAATTGGAGATGAACAAGAGACTCTTCCATCCACGCCATCTATACAGAAGAGCAACATGCCTATTGCAAAGAAAGCATAGTTACTCACCTGTAACAGGTGATCTCCGGGAACAGCAGGAATTTAGTCTTCACATATGAGTATCGTCGGTACCGACGGAGCCCGCGCAGGAACGCTCCCCAGCGTCCAATAGGAAGCTTTTGGGCACATTACACAGCGCCTGCGTGCCGCCTTCCAGCCTTTCCCAACTGTCCCTCTCCAGCTGAGTTTAAAGCTGAGACAAAAGAGAGAGGGAAAGAGAGAGATAGAGAGATACAACTCCTAGGGGAGGTGGGTGGGTTGTGAAGACTAAATTCCTGCTGTTCCCGGAGATCACCTGTTACAGGTGAGTAACTATGCTATCTCCAGGAACAGGCAGGAATGTAGTCTTCACATATGTGGACTCCCTAGCTGCAGATGCCAGGGAGAGACCCCAGAAGTTGTGTGCCCTTGTGAAAGGGCTCCCACTTTCCTCCATGGATCTCTGGCATCCTACCAGGGATGGTGGGTAGGAGTTGATTAAGTATGGAACAGGTGTTGAAGAACAGCCTGACCAAACAAGGCATCCCGGCGGGAGTCCTTGTCTAAGCAGTAATGGGCTGTAAAGATATGAACCGATGCCCAAGAAGCTGCTCGACAGATGTCGTCAGACACAAGAGTGAAGATGAGCCATTGAGGCTGCCATGGCTCTCACAATGTGAGCTGTGACATGGCCTTCAAGATGAAGGTTTTTGCTCTTATAGGCAAAAGATATACACTGTGCAATCCAGGTGGACAGTGTTCTTTTGGAGACAGGAAGTCCCAAATGACTAGGATCAAAAGCAACAAAAAGTTGGGAGGACTTTCTATGTTGCTGTGTCCTTTGCAAGTAAAAATCCAGAGTTCTTTTACAATCCAAAGTATGAAGCTTCCTTTCTGCATTTGAGACATGAGGCCTTGGGAAAAATACAGGAAGATAAAACGCTTGGTTTAAATGAAAAGGTGACACCACCTTTGGCATAAAGTGTGGATGAGTCCTAAGGACTACCTTATCATGATGGAACCTTGCATAAGGAGGATCAGCCACCAACGCTTGCAATTCACTGATGCGACGTGCTGATGTGATTGCAATAAGAAAGAGAACCTTCAAGGAAAGGAATTTCAAAGAGGTAGTAGCTAATGGTTCAAAAGGCGGCTTCATGAGCTGCCCAAGAACCAGATTTAAGTCCCATGCTACTGGTGGTGGCTTAATGGGAGGCTTAGTTAAAAGAAGGCCTCTCATAAATCTCGCTATGAGAGGATGAGAGGAAATAGGTTGTCCATTTAGAGGCTTGAAAGAAGCTGCAATAGCACTCAAATGAACTCTCACTGAATTGGTCTTAAGCCCTGCATTAGACAAATGAAGGAGAAACTCCAGTAATGATTCCAGAGGTATCGCAAGAGGGTCAAGACCCTTCTGAGAGCACCATATGGTAAACCTTTTCCACTTGAAAGCATAAGAGCATCTTGTGGAAGGCTTCCTGGAAGCATAAAGGATATCCTTTACTTGCTGAGAAAAATTAAGACCTTGAAGTTCTAGGCTTTCAGCAACCAGGCCCTGAGATGCAGAGACTGGGGATTGGGATACCACAGCATCCCGTCCTCCTGAGAAAGGAGATTTGGAGCAGATCCTAGCTCCAGAGGCGGAGCTTGAGAGAGATGCAGGAGCAGAGGGTACCACATTTGCCGTGGCCAATGTGGAGTTATGAGAATCATATGACCTCTGTCTCTCTGCAGCTTGAGCAGGGTTTTGGGAATTAGGGGAATGGGTGGAAAGGCATACAGGAAGTCCTGGCCCCAATGGAGGAGGAAAGCATCCCTGGCCTAACAACATTGAGCCGGAATTCTGGAACAGAACTGGGGAAGTTTGGCATCAGCGGACTTGCAAAGAGGTCTATGTCCAGGGTTCCCCAATTTTGGGAAATATTTTGGCCACCTGGTCTGCATGGAGAGACCATTCGTGTGGAAGCAGAACTCCACTGAGTCTGTCTGCCCAAGAGTTTTGAATGCCTGGAAGATACACCGCAAGGAGATGAATCTGATGCTCTCTGGCGAGGCCCATAGTCGCAAAGCTTCATTGCATAGCGACAGAGCCTGTTCTGCCCTACTTGTTCACACAGAACATAGCTACTTGATTGTCTGTTTAAACTAGGACTGTCTTGTAGCTGAGCTGGGTGTGGAATACTCGAAGTGCAAGGAAGATTGCTCTGAGTTCCAGGAGATTGATATGTAGATAGGTCTCCTGTGGAGTCCAGGTACCCTGGGTAGAAAGGCCTTGCAGGTGGGCTCCCCAACCCACCTGTGAGGCATCTGTTAGAGTGGCTTGGGGTGGGGGTTGCTGAAAAGGGGACCCCACCAAAAGGTTTTGGGGTGATTGCCACCATTGGAGGGACAAAATAAGGCGATCTGAGTATGCTATTTTGTCTGACAGGCAACCTGACGCCCGAGTCCACTGAGTGGATAAAGTCCACTGGGCTGCCCTCATATGGAGGCGAGCATAAGGAACCACATGCACGGTGGATGCCATGTGGCCTAGCAACTGTAACATTCCCTGAACAGTGAGGTGAGATTTTGACACTGCTTGGAAGACTAATTGCACAATGTGAAGGCAGCGGGCCTGTGGAAGGTAGGCCCTTGTCTGTCTGGTATCCAGCAGAGCTCCTATAAACTCCAGGGACTGAGTGGGAGAAAGAATGGATTTTGGGAAGTTTATGACAAGTCCCAAATACTGAAGGATGTGCATTGTGCGAGACAGAGCAACCCTGGCCTCTGGCTCTGAAGGGGCTCGAATGAGCCAGTCTAAGTAAGGGAAGACGAATATTCCTAGGGTGCGAAGAAATGCTGCCACCACAGCCATGCATTTTGTGAACACCCTTGGTCCAAGGCCAGGCCAAAAGGAAGAACCCTGTATTGGTAATGCTTCCCTTGGAAAAGAAAGCAAAGGAACTTTCGATGAGTTGGATGGATGAGAACATGAGTGTACGCATCCTTGATATCTAGAGAACAAAGCCAATCCTGACTCGGAAGGTATGGCAGCAGAGTTCCTAGAGAAATAATTTTGAACTTCTCTTTGAACAGGAACTTGTTCAATTCTCTGAGGTCTAAAATGGGTCTCTGTCCTCCTGTTTTCTTTGGAATAAGGAAATAGGGGGAGTAGAACCCTGTACTCTGTTGGGGAATGGGTACCTCTTCTATTGCCCCTTGGGCAAGAAGCATAGTGACCTCTTGACCTAACTGGTCTTTGAGAGAGGTCTGAGAATTGAACTGTCTTACCATTGTAGGAGGGGGCATGCTGAGGAAATGAAGCTTGTAACTCTCTCTTACAATAGACAGGGTCCAATTTTCTGCTGTTATCTACCCCCATCTGGGGGCAAAATGACATAACCTTCCTGGAATGGTGGAAGGCTCTGTGCTGTTCAGGGCCAGGAAGGCAAAGTTCTCTAGATAGGAGTCAAAGCCCCTGTGGAGGCTGAGTCTGCTGAGCCGGTTGAGGCTTAATAGCTTTTGTTTTCCTTTGCCTAGGTTGTTGCTGCTGTCCCTTTTGGGCAGACTGACCTAAATGATGCCCCTGCTGGGTATAGGATGGATAAAACCTCTTCTTACTGAAGAATGGTTTCTTGTAGGATTTTTTCCTTGCAGGATCAGCTGTAGATTTAGACAATCTATCCAAAGTGATATTGTCAGCATCTATCTCATTAGCATTTTCCTACCAATTCTTGCCAAAGAGATTCTCTCCTGTGCAAGGAATATTTCCTAGTTTATCCTGTACCCAAAGTTCCAAGTCAGATGCCTGGAGCCAGGCAATCCTAGGTGCACCTATGGCACTAGCAGAGGTTCTGCTTATGAACTCAAAACAGTAAAAGGCTGCACGATTCACAAACTTGGAAACATCCTGAGCATGTTTGACAAGGGCGAAGAAATCCTGCCTCTTATCAGGAAGGAGAGGGCTCATAAGTTCTAAATCTCCTGTGACTTCCTTAAGGAACATTCCCATATATATTATATAGGAACTGATCCTAGCAGAAAACATGGAAGCCTGGAAGGTTCGACGTCCAAAGGCGTCAAGAGTCCTACACTCACGTCCTGGAGGATTAGATGCATGCCTTTTTGCACTCTTGATCCTTCTCATAGCTAATTCCACCACCATGGAATGGTGTGGTAGCTGAGTCTTCTGAAACCAAGGACAAGGAGGAACTCGATACATGGTGTCGAGTCTTCGAGAGTGAGGAGATGTGGTTAGAGGCGTTTCCCACATCCTTAATATGAGATCATGCAAGATCTCATGAATAGGTAAGGTAGCTGCCTCCTTGGGAGCTTTAGGGTATTGTAGGATTTCTAATTCCTTTGCCCTAGGCTCTTTTTCAGGAGCCACTGGGATGGAAAGACCTCGAGCCACATCTCGGATAAAATCCTGAAAGGACATATCCTCTGGTGGAGACATCCTATGCTGAGTTGAAGAATCCTCAGGAAGAAGTACTCTGGTATCGGCAGAGCTTTCAGAGTCTTCAGACTCATCCAAAGATTCAAAGTATCTCCGATCCGGGTGATTGTGCAAGGCACGGTACCGGTACCGATCGAAGTCGGCATCGGAGGGTCCAGTACCGTCATGTCGATACCAGACGGATAAGCATGACTTGGTCCCGGTAGAATATCTGCCGGAGTCGGTGCCGGTACCGGAGTCGGTGCCGGTACCAGTTGAATTGTCTGAAGTGGCTTCAAGGGCATCGAGGCTGTGAGAAGAGCCGCCAGACTGCGTTCAATAGCCATGAATCGCTGGTCTATCGACGCTGGCGATGCTTGGGTATTGGTACTGGATGAAGCAGCTGGTACCCCCGAGCATGGCACCAGTAGTTCTGCCAAGGTTGAGGCCTCGAGAACATCCTGGAGCTCCGTTAGTGCTTTGGAAGCCGAAGCCTCCCGCCGGGGCAATTTTGCCGGTGAAAGTCCTTCAAAGGCAACACCAGAGGCATCTCGATACTTAGAGGGAGATCTACCCTTGAGGACCGGCCAGATTTATGTTTAGTTACCTGAGATCCATGGGAGGAAGACGAAGCCCTGGAAGACGTCGATGCCACAGAAGCTGCATTGGAGGGAAAAAGGGTGCTAAGTTTAGCAGCTCGGTTCTGCCGGCCCCTCTTCGACATCATCCCACAGGCAACACACTCTGAAATAGAGTGGTCAGGACCTAAACATTTGAGGCACCACTCATGGGTGTCGGTGACGGAGATGGTATCGCCACACTTGGAACACTTTTTAAAACCCAAAGCGGGTTTTTCCATTTTAAAGGAAAATGTTGGGCCTAGTGAGGAGAATATAACTGGAAAAGACTAAAGAAAGAAAAGGGGTTGGGGTTTTTTTGGAAAAAAAGAAAGAACCGGCGGTACCGGTGTAGTGTCGAAGGAAGGCAGACGCAATCACAAAAAAAGAATAGACGGGAATTTTTTCTGCGGTGACAGGATGTGCGACCTGTCGGCTCCGCAGAAAACGAAGAACTGAAGAGGGACAGTTGGGAAAGGCGGGAAGGCAGCACGCAGGCACTGTGGGATGCTCCCAAAAGCTTCCTATTGGACGCTGGGGAGCGTTCCCGCGCAGGCTCCGTCGGTACCGACGATACCCATATGTGAAGACTACATTCCTGCTTGTTCCTGGAGATACACTGACTTAAGAGAGAATACCACTAAAATATAATTGTGTGTTCTATAAACAAATCCAGAGAACTCTATCACAAAATCTCTCCTGAATGAACCAAACAGATGCCTCAAAGACAAAATATCCCCACAGGACACAGCTGATCACCTTTGCTCTAAATGCTACTCAACCCCTCCACCCAGAATCCATCATCCTGAAAATCCAAACACCATCACCACCCCTCAAGCCACATGGTCTGATTCAATCCCCCATCTCTTGAAAATGTCGTGACCACAATTAAAAATCTTAATGCAACTACTTAAGCCCTAGATCCCTGCCTGGTTACTTTTATCAAAAGCGCCAAGGAACACCTTAGCCTCTACATACTGACCATAGCACAAACATCCCTTTCCAATGGGACAATGCATACCCCTCTGAAGAGAAGCTCAATTCGTCCAATCCTAAAGGGAAACAAACTAGATTACAATTCAATGTCATTCTACAGACCAATGATATGTACCCCTCTCTTATCAAAGATAATAGAAAAACTGGTACAAAATCAACTCCAGAATTTTATTGACGACTATGCGCCCCCTTGATCCCTTCCAACATGGATTTAAACTGAACTACTGAGTTGAAACTCTGCTCACATCCCTCCTAAACTGCTGCTGGGGGCTTTGATAAAAGCAAGCCCCGAAGAAAACAGGTCACCAAAAGTTGGACCAAGACGGCTTACCATCCACCAGATGGTGGTGTGCCGCCAGGGCACTAAGTTGCACTCAGACGGAGTTAGACTTGAGCCTGGATTGTGAGAGGTGGAGAAGGTACTAACACCATTCCCACCAGGCAGAACGAATCAACCCTGTGCTTGGCACATCAGGCCGAAAACCTGCACCATTTGAGGGCATAAGCCTTCCTAGTAGAGGCCTTGTGAGAGGAAAGCAGAATTTCTTCCACCTCAACTGAAAGGTTGAGAGGAGCCAGAGTCACCCTCTCAGCAGCCACACTCTTAGCAACAGGGACCCCATGTTGGGATGCAGAAAAGAGACCCCCCCCCCCCTCCTGAGACAGGAGTCCCGGGACGGTCCCCAAAGGGATGGAGGATCTCCATCAAACGGAGGAGCAGCGGAAACCACGGTTGCCTGGGCCACCAAGGCAGAGTGTCCTGAACAAGGTCTTGGCGATCAGCGGCATGGGAGGAAAGGCATGCATGAGGTCTTCCGACCATAAGACAACAAACGTGTTCGCTGCCACCCTGGAGGGGTGGGCCTGCCGGGAACAGAAATGGTAAGTTATGGTCTTCTTTTGAGCGATTAATACTATTAACTATTGTCAAAAAACACTCAATACTATCAAAATGGAACAAAAATCTTCTTCAATTTATCTCTTGCAGTTATTCAACAACATTTAATTTTCCTAACTACAAAGGTCTCAGACTTCTTCGGCACTCTTTTTTAGACTTGTAACACGTCCAACTGATGTGCCTAATAACATCAGTGACCTTCAATACACTCTACCTAGTGGTAATGAAGCAGATGGCGCTCTTATCCCTACCGGGCACTGCTGAAACTCTTAAAACTACTGCTAGAAGCTCAATATTCATCATAAAATCCTTCCAACACTTAGCTTCTAGTTGATTGTGTCACAGCAAACTCTCCACCGTGCTTCATTTGATCCCCCCCCCCAGGCTGGCAAACAGATCACAGGTTCCCCCCAGAGCCAGAAAAGCCGACTGGCTACCCTGGGGTCCAGCTGCCATTCGTGCGGCTGGAGATGACTGCTCAGCCCGTCGGCCAGAAAGTTGTCCTGGCCGTTCGGTACACTGCCTGCAGGAGGATACCCTGCTGGATTGCATATGAGCAGAGGACCAATGCCTCCTGACAAAGGGTACGAGACCCCGGGCCTCCCTGTCTGTTCACGTAGATCACCACCACCTGGTTGTCCATCTGGACCAGCACCGGCTGGTGACGCAGGTAGTGACAGAAGACTCGCAAGGCTAAGTATATGGCTCGGAGCTCCAGGAGGTTGATCTGCTGGGTGCTGTTGTCTGGTACCAGTTGCCCTGGATGCGGAGCTCCCCACTGTGGGCTCCCCAACCTAGCAGGGAGGTGTCCATGGTGAGGATTTTTGAGGGGCTTGGGGCCTGAAAAGGCATGCCTGCCTCAAAATGCTGGAGAGACCACCAAAAGACCAGAGAGTCCGCCAGTTGGTGGGTTACAGAGAGACTGTCTCGGAGGCAACTCGTGGTCTGAGAACTCTGGTCCCAGACACACACAGTGCCGTCCTCATATGGAGGCGAGCATCTGGTGTGACGTGGACCGTGGAGGCCATGTGCCCGAGGAGGCGCAGAAGTTGCCAAGCAGGCACAGAGGGACTGTACTGTATGTCCTGTGCCAGAGTCCTGAGATGGTTGGCTCAATCCCTGGGCAAGAAGGCCTTCGACTGGAGAGTGTCGAGCTTTGCCCCAATGAACTTCAGGCACTGTGCCGGAAGGAAGTGAGACTTAGGGTAGTTTATGACAAACCCCAAGTGTTGCAGGACCTGGATGTTACGTGCGGTGGCCTGCTGCATCTCTGAGGCCGTGCCTCCCTTTATGAGCTGGTCATCCAGGTAGGGGAAGACAAACACCCCCCCCCCCCCCCGGAGGCAGAGGAAGGTGGCCACGACTACCAGGCATTTTGTGAAGACTCTTGGGGCAGAGGCCAAGCCGAAGGGGAGCACCCTGTACTGAAAATGCCTGCCCTCACTACAAACCGCAGGTACTGCCTGTGGTTGGGGTGGATGAGTATGTCAGTATAAGCATCCTTGAGGTCTAAGGAGCATAGCCAATCTCCCTGCTGGAGGTATGGCAGCAATGTTCCAAGGGAGTGTATCGAACTTCTCCCTCACCAGAAATTTGTTGGAGGTTGAACAGGTCAAGGATGGGCCTTAGGCCCCCTGTCCTTTTTGGCACGAGGAAGTACCTGGAGTAGAACCCCATGCCTTTGAGATGGTGGGGCACCGATTCCACCACATTGTCCTCAAGAAGACCTGCCAACTCCTTCAGTAGAAGGTGGTCCCGGTGAAAGGGAGACCTGAGGGGCTTCTCCTGGAAAATAAGGGAGAGGTGTCTGAGTCAAGTGGAGGGGTAACCCTCCCTGACTACCCAAAGCGCACAGGAGTCGGTGGTGATGGTCAACCACCTCTGGGCAGAGAGGGCCAGACGTCCCACTGTGGGGGCTGCTGATCTCCTTGGGGTAGATAGGCTATGCTCAAGGAGTCAAAAACTTCCCCCCCCCTGGCTGGGCAGGAGCTGGTGCCTGGGGTTCTGCAGCCTTCTGCTTACGAGGGCCATGCCCGTGTCCCTTGGCCTGCTGAGCCTGTTGGGGAGCTAGAGAGGCTTGAAAAGGTGGGTAGTTTCTGTAAGCAGCTCCCTTCCTCGGGTAGAAGGCCTTTTTACCAGAGTCCTTCCGTCGGGGAGGGGCAGCAATCTTTTTGGAGAGCCTGGTCCTCGTCATGAACTCGGTCTTCAGCTCAGCAGTCTTGTCGGTCATGGGCTTGCCAAAGAGCATCTCTCCTTGGGTTTGCCAAAGAGCATCTCTCCTTGGGTTGAGACATCGACCAATTTGTCCTGAATCCACTGCTCGAGGTCGGACTGCAACTAGGCTTGGTGCCATGTACTGATGCCCTCCGCTGCTACTCGAGCCGCAGACTCAAACCAATGAGGCCACTTGAGACATGTATTTAGAACACTCACGGACTGCCTTGGCCAGGTTCTTGAACTGCTGCAGGTTTCCTCAGAGAGATCAGCTGAGAACCTGGCGAGTTCCTTCGCCAGGTCTTTCAGGCACATGCCCATGTACAGCTGGTAGGCCTGGATGTGGCAGATGAGCATTGAGCCCTGGTAACAGGGTGTAGTTCTCCCTGCCGGGGGCACCAAGGAGTGTCTCTTCTGGCTTTTCAGTCAACGCATGGCTGATTCCACTACCAGGGAGTTAAGCGGCAGCTGTGACTTTTGGAAGTACGGGCTCCAGCAAACTCACCACCGGTTCCGAAGCCGGTGTCTCCCACATTCAGAGCAGCAGCCATTCCTGGATGGGAGGGATGGGCACCTTGAGCAATTCCCACAGAGAAGCCTCGTACTGGCGGATCTCCAACTCATCTGTCCGAGGGTCCTCCTCCAACTCCTTGGTGAAAGATAGGGCCTTTGACATATCCTTGATGAAATCAAGGAAGCTCATATCCTCCAGCAGGGACTGCCATAGAGGCTTCAAGATGGAAGAGAGAGGAGACAACGCGGTGGTGACAGGTATCAGGGGACTCCTTGTCCTCTGTCTCCCCCACTCAGAGTAGTCTGTCGAGGACTCGTAGGAGGGCTGTTCCGTGGGCCTCAGGGCTGCCGATGCTCTGTGGTCGGTGCCCAGCAAACTTGCCAGGGATGACTGCGGTCTCATTGGGTGGGACTCAGGTCACAACCTCAACCGAGGATTGGCTCAGCCTCTGAGGACATCTTGGATGTCGAGGGCCCGGTGGTCGGGGCGGATGAACAGGTCGTGCTGGACAACAGCGCCTGCTGCTGGTCCATGAAGGCAGATAAACTGCACTCCAGGGCCGCCACTCTGGACTCCAGACCAGAAGGCTCCGCAGCCTTCAACGCGGGCACTGAGGAACTCTGGCCCAAACGTCGGCTCCCGAAGGGGAATCCTCAACGAGGATGGTGTCCGGGGACAAAGGTCGGTCCCTGGTCGAATCCTTTCGGGAGACCTCTGCATGCTGCTCTTTCTCCAAAGCCTCAGATGAGCGTCTTGGGCTGTTGGACCGGGCCCAGGGAGCACCCAGCTGGTCAGAACCGTCCAAGGATGCCACCTTCGAGGGTTTGTTGTTCTTCCTGGATTCCCTCGAGGGAGACCTCTTTTCTGAGGACCCATGACAGGGCTCGGGTTTGGGAGGTTCTACCTGAGATGTCGAGGCCTCAGACTACACCTTGGACTTCGGAAGCACCGGGGACTCAGGGAAAAACCTATCATGCTGCTGCTGGCGGCTCTTGAGGGCCTTACTGGACATCATCTTGCAGAGACCGCAGCCATGGTCTGTCCCGAGGCAGCAAAGAGAGCAGTACCCCTGCAAAGTCTCAGACTCTCCAGGCTGCCAGTTGAAGGAAAAAAGGGCATGAAGACGCCAGGAAGAGAAAAACTACAAAAATAAATCCGAACTAGATACAGAGGCAACAAGGTCGGGTGGCGGGAAGGGGACCGGTGCGATACCGGATATGAGTATGAAACTCAGAGAAAAATCAACTTTTTCCAGGGACAAGCAAGACAAACATCTGAAGGGCTCCACAGAAAAAAGACTGGGCAAGATGGCAGCCTTGGGCGGGAAGGGGACCATGCATGCGTGGTGGCATCTTCCAAAGGTTTTCTTTGAAAGCTGGGGAGATGCTTCCGCGAGGGCTCCGTCAGTGCCGATGTCACCCTTATGTGAGGACTGACTTCCTGCTTGTTCCTGGAGAAAAGGAGGGAACCCGAGAAAAACCAAGTAAGCAACGATTCCAGATAAAGGAAAGTAATGGTTCACTATCAAGTGAAGAATCACATCTCAAATTTAGATAAAATAAAGGCACTGAAGGCTTATTTTAAAAATAAAGATAAAGTCTTCTTGTGGTTATAAATTACACGTGTTTTCAGATGTTTCTAAGCCTACTCAAGCCCATAAGAAAGGCTTTTTGTCTTTAAAACCTAGGGTGCTAGAATAGGTGTTATGTTTTTTCTTAAATTTCCATGTAAATGTATTATTACCTTTCAAGGATGTACATGTTTTCTCTGATGTTATTCAATTGGAAACTTTTCTACTTGAAAGGAAAACGACGTAGGATTGTGTTTTCCTCCTATTTTTGGTGTATCCCGCAATTTGCGGAGGTAAATTTTTTACTTCTTGATTTCTGGTTTATTATTTGATATTATATGTGGGACTCTTACTCATCATTTATCATTATTTATTATTTATTACATTCTCTTATATATCGCGCTATTCTGCATCAGTGCAGTATACATTGAACAAACTGAAATTACATTGAACAGGGCATTATAACTTGGAGATAACTATTTTACAGGGAACATGGGCTATGGAGGGTTAAGTGGCTTGCCCAAGACCACAAGGAGCAACTGTGGGACTAGAAACCCCAGTCCTTCCGGCCCAAGGTTGCTGTCCTCTAGTGGGATTTGAACCCCCAACCTTCAGGCCTGAAGTACCTTGCCCCAACCACTAGGACACTCCTCCACTCCATGATGTGGACTACTACAGCAAAATAAAATTTCTTTTTTAGATTTGTTTTCTGTGATACAATTTCTTGATGTATTTCTTGTTTTGTTTATGATGGAATTAATTTAAATCTCTCAATGAACATAAAAAAAACAAAACGATAAATAAGCAAAAGAAACGCCAAGCTTTTCCAGAGGAACAGATAAGTGTCTGATGCACTCCGTGGAAGAATGAAGACTGAGGTAAGATGGCACCCTTGTGCGGGAAGGTGACCACGCATGCGTGGTATAACTCCCAAAGGCTTTCTATGAAAGCTTGGAGAGGTTACCCTTGCAGGCTCCTTCAGTGCAGATGTCACCCTTATGTAAGGACTGACTACCTGCTTGTTTCCAGAGAATGGACTCAACATTGCCCCAAGGGAGAACCAAACACTTTTGTTAAAGCCTTCCCCCTAACTTGGCGCTTTGAATAACTTTATTCCAGAGTTCAACAGCTTTTATGTTTGGCATGTTTAAACCTTTGCTGCAAATTCAAATTGTACAATAAAGCATAGTTACTCACCTGTAACAGGTGATCTCCGGGAACAGCAGGAATTTAGTCCTCACATATGGGTATCGTCAGTACCGACGGAGCCTGCGTGGGAACGCTCCCCAGCGTCCAATCAGAAAGCTTTTGGGAGCATCCCACAGTGCCTGCGTGCTGCCTTCCCGCCTTTCCCAACTGCCTCTCTCCAGTTGAGTTTTAAAGCTGAGACAAAGAGAGAGAGAGGGAAAGGAAAGAGAGAGAGATAGAGAGATACAACTCCTAGGGGAGGTGGGTGGGTTGTGAGTACTAAATTCCTGCTGTTCCCGGAGATCACCTGTTACAGGTGAGTAACTATGCTATCTCCAGGAACAAGCAGGAATCTAGTCATCACATATGGGGATTCCCTAGCTTTGGGTGCCAGGGAGAAACCCCAGAAGTTGTGTGTCCCTGAGAAGGGCTCCACTTCCTCCCATGGATCTCTGGCATCCTGACAGGGATGGTGGGTAGGAGTTGATTAAGTATGGAACAGGTGTTTGAGAACAGCCTGACCAAACAAGGCATCCCGGCAGGAGTCCTTGTCCAAGCAGTAATGGGCTGTGAAGGTATGAACCGAGGCCCAAGTGGCTGCTCGACAGATGTGGTCGATAGACACAGAGTTCAGATGAGCCATTGAGGCTGCCATGGCTCTCACATTGTGAGCTGTGACATGGCCCTCCAGAGAAATGTTCTTACTCTGATAGGTGAAAGAAATACACTGAGCAATCCAGTTGGATAGTGTTCTCTTGGAGACTAGCAGTCCCAAATGAGAAGGATCAAAAGCAACAAAGAGCTGAAAAGACTTTCTATGTTCCTGTGTCCTCTGTAAATAAAAAGCCAGAGCTCTTTTACAGTCCAGGGTATGAAGATTCCTCTCTGCACTTGATGCATGAGGTCCTGGAAAAAAGACAGGTAGTTAGATCTCCTGGTTGAGGTGAAAAGGCGAGACCACCTTGGGCATAAAGTGTGGATGAGTCCTAAGGACTACCTTGTCATGATGAAACCTTGTATAAGATGGATTAGCTATTAGTGCTTGCAATTCACTAATGCCGCGTGCTGATGTGATTGCAATGAGAAAGATAACCTTCCAAGAAAGAAATTTCAAGGAGGTGGTAGCTAACCAGATTTAAGTCCCATGCCACCGGAGGTGGTCTAATGGGAGGCTTAGTTAGAAGGAGGCCTCTCATGAATCTTGCTATAAGAGGATGAGAAGAAATAGGTTGTCCATTTAGAGGATTAAGAGAAGCTGCAATAGCACTCAAATAGACTCTTAATGAATTTGTCTTAAGGCCTGCATTAGACAAATGGAGGAGATACTCCAGTAGAGATTCTAGAGGTATAGCAAGGGGGTTAAGACCCTTTTCTGAACACCAAATAGTGAACCTTTTCCACTTGAAAGCATAAGAACGTCTAGTGGAAGGTTTCCTAGAAGCATAAAGAACATCTTTCACCTGCTGAGAAAGATGAAGATCTTGGAGATCTAGGCCTTCAGCAACCAAGCCCTGATATGCAGGGACTGGGGATTGGGATGCCATAACATTCCGTTCTCCTGAGAAAGGAGATCTGGAGCAGACCCTAACTCCAGGGAGGGAGCTTGAGAGAGATGTAGAAGCAGAGGGTACCACACTTGCCGTGGCCAATGTGGTGCTATGAGAATCATGTGGCCTCTGTCTCTGAAGCTTGAAGAGGGTTTTGGGAATTAGGGGAATGGGAGGAAAGGCATACAGGAAGTCTCGACCCCAGTGAAGGAGAAAAGCATCCTTTGCCTGAGCTCCCTGAGCCGGAGTTCTGGAACAGAACCGGGAAAGTTTGGTATTCCACGAACTTGCAAAGAGGTCTATGTCCGGGGTTCCCCAAAGTTGAAAAATCTTGGCCACCTGGTCTGCATGCAGAGACCACACGTGTGGAAGGAGAACTCGACTGAGTCTGTCTGCCCAAGAGTTTTGAACGCCTGGAAGATACACTGCCAGAAGATGGATGTGATGCTCTCTGGCGAAGGCCCACAGTCGCAGAGCTTCGTAGCAAAGCAAGAGAGAGCTGTTCCCCCCTGCTTGTTCACATAGAACATGGCTACTTGATTGTCCGTATGAATAAGGACTGTTCTGTAGCTGAGCAGAGTGTGGAACACTTGCAGAGCAAGGAAGATTGCTCTGAGCTCCAAGAGATTGATATGTAGACAACTCTCTTGTGGAGTCCAAGTGCACTGGGTGGAGAGGTCTTGCAGATGAGCTCCCCAACCCATTGGAGAAGCATCTGTTGTAAGAGTTGCTTGGGGCAGAGGTTGCTGAAAGGGGGACCCCAGCAACAGGTTTTGAGTGGACTTCCACCATTGGAGAGACAGAATGAGACGACTTGTGTTTGCTATTCTGTCTGACAGGCAACCTGATGCCTGGGTCCATTGGGTGGATAAAGTCCACTGAGCTGCCCTCAGGTGAAGGCGAGCATATGGTACCACATGCACGGTGGATGCCAAGTGGCCTAGCAACTGCAACATTTCTCAAGCAGTTAAAAAGGGCTTTAGGGCTGTTTGAGAAGCTAACTGCACCAAGCGAAGGCAACGGGCTTAGGGAAGGTAGGCCCTTGCCTTTGTGGTATCCAGCAGGGCTCCTATGAACTCTAGAGACTGAGTAGAAGTTAGACTGGATTTTGGGATGTTTATGACCAGCCCTAAGTACTGAAGGATACCCATTGTGCAGGATAGAGAAGTCCTGGCCTCTGACTGTGTTGGAGCTCGAATGAGCCAGTCGTCCAAGTAAGGGAAGACGAATATTCACAGAGTGCGTAGAAATGCTGCTACCACAGCCATGCATTTCATGAACACCCTTGGTGCAGAGGCCAGACCAAAAGGAAGCACCCTGTATTGGTAGTGCTTTCCTTGAAACAGGAACCGAAGGAATCTTCTGTGGGTTGGATGGATGAGAACATGGGTGTACGCATCCTTGAGATCTAGAGAACAAAGCCAATCCTGACTCTGAAGGTATGGAAGCAGAGCTCCGAGAGAAATCATTTTGAATTTCTCCTTGACCAGTAATTTGTTTAATTCTCTGAGATCTAAGATAGGTCTGCATCCCCCTGTTTTCTTTGGTATAAGAAAATAAGGGGAATAGAACCCTGTGCCCTGTTGATGAAGAGGCACTTCCTTCTACTGCCCCTTGGGCAAGAAGGATGGTAACCTCCTGACCTAACAGGTCGATGAGAGAGGTCGGAGAATTGAACTGCTTCACTATTGTGGGAGGGGGCATGCTTGAAAAATGAAGTTTGTACCCCTCTCTTATGATGGAAAGTGTCCACCACTCTGCTGTTATTTGCCCCCATCTGGGAGCAAAATGGCATAACCTTCCTGGAATAGTGGACGGTTCTGGTCCTTCCAGAGCCAGAAAGGCTAAGTTCTCTAGCTGAAAGTCAAAGGCCCTGAAGAGGTTGAGGCTGCTGAGCCGGTTGAGGCCTAGCAGCCTTTGCTTTCTTCTGTTTGGGTGGTTGCTGACGTTTGGTTGAAAACTGACCTGCAGAAGATGCCTGTTGACCATAAGCAGGATAAAATCTCCTCTTCTTAGAAAAAGGTGTTTTCTTGAACAACCTTTTCCTAACAGGATCAGCAGTAGACTTGGATAGTCTATCCAAAGTGGAATTTTCAGCATCCATCTCATTGGCTTTTTCTTGCCAATCTTTACCAAACAGGTTCTCACCAGTACAAGGGATATTTCCCAATTTATCTTGTACCCAGAGCTCTAAATCAGATGCTTGGAGCCAAGCAATTCTACGTGCACCTATGGCAATAGCCGAGGCCCTGCTTATACATTCAAAGCAATCAAAGGCTGCACGGTTGGAGAATTTAGAGACATCTTGGGCATGTTTGAGCCAAGTGAGAAACTCCTGCCTTTTATCCTCAGAGATGAAAGGACTTAAAGTTTGTAGATGATCAGTATCTTCCTTTAGGAACATTCCCATGTAGAGACTATAGGAACTGATTCTTGCAGCAAGCATGGAAGCTTGAAAGACACTACGTCCAAAAACATCCAGAGTTCTGCATTCACGTCCTGGAGGATTACAGGCATGTCTTTTTGCACTTCTAATCCTTCTCATAGCAGATTCCACAATGGAATGGTGGGGAAGCTGAGTATTATGGAAACCAGGACAAGGAGGGACACGATACATAGTATCTAACCTACGAGAATGAGGAGAGGTGGTAAGTGGTGTTTCCCACATCCTCAACATGAGATCATATAAAATCTCATGAATGGGTTGGGTAGCTGCCTCCTTAGGAGTTTTGGGATATTGTAAAATATCCAACTCCTTGGCCCTTGGCTCTGTTTCAGGGGTCACAGTGATGGACAGGCCCCGAGCCACCTCTCGGATGAAGTCTTGGAAAGACATGTCCTCTGGAGGAGACGTCCTGCGTTTATGGGAGGAGGACTACTGTGGAAGCATCATCGCTGCATCGACAGAACTTTCAGAATCCTCAGATTCTTCTGAGGAATCAAAGTATCGCCTGTCTGGATGCTCTTGCAGAGCCCAATACCCGTACCGAGCAAAATCGGTATCAGGAATAACCGGTACCGGGGAATCGGTACCAGCGGGTATCGAAGGACAGGGTACCGGTATAGCAGGCATCGATGCCAATGCTTTCGGTACCGGTGGAGTTGTCTGTCATGGTACCAAGGGCGTCGATGCCACAAGGAAAGCCGCTAGACTGCGTTCTATGGACAGAATTCTCTGGTCCATAGACGCTGCCAATGCCTGGAAATCGGTACCGGTGGAAAAGCACAGTTACTTACCTGTAACAGGTGATCTCTGGGAACAGCAGGAATTAGTCTTCACATATGGGTACATCGGTACCGACGGAGCCTGCACGGGAACGCTGCCCAGCTTCCAATCAGAAAGCTTTTGGCAACATCCCTCGCGCCTGCGCAGTGACTTCCCGCCTTCTCCACAGCCTCTCTTTAGTTGAGTTTCAGAGCTGAGACAAAGGCGAGGAGAGAAAAGGAAGAAGATAAAAAAGATGCAACTCCTAGGGGAGGTGGGAGGGTTGTGAAGACTAATTCCTGCTGTTCCCAGAGATCACCTGTTACAGGTAAGTAACTGTGCTATCTCCAGGAACAAGCAGGAATGAGTCTTCACATATGGGGACTCCCTAGCTGGAGATGCCAGGGGGAGATCCCATAAAAATGCAAGTGCCTGGAGCAGGGGTGCATTTTGACTCCAGGAATCCCCGGCATCCAATGTGGGATGGAGGGTAGGAGTTGACAATAAAGGAGCTGTGAGGAAAGAAACAGCATTGCCAAGGACTAGAGGGTTCTACAAACTACAGGAGTCCTTGGTAGATATGATGAGTAGCATTAAAACACATTTAATGTACACTTAAAATATGCAGCTTACCTACTGTATTGTAGGAAGTAGAAAGCATGATGGAGTCTACTGGATAAGTAGTGGCGGAATCTTCAAGGTGACCTCTCAGTAGTGAGGATGAAGGTCCAGGCCTGGAGGTAGTAGATGATCCAGGTGTCAACTGGGTAGGATTTGACGTCAGGTCTTCAATGGAAAGCTTTATGGGAAAAGCTGAAAACTCCTTTAGGCATAAGGTCATTAACAGTGAGGACTAAAGGAAGAAGACTGACGAAGTTGGACAACTAGCCCAGTCCTGGCGGAAAGAGGGGGACTGGAAAAAAAAACCTATTCCCATGGAAAACAGTTGTGTACGCAAGATAAAGAGATGCACTGTTTTTCCTAGCTGGCGAGAGATAGGAAAAATATTGAAGCTTGATGCTTCATGGACTTAAAGAAAAAATGGAGATGTTAGCACCAAAGTGGTTATTGGTGCCTAACAGTTTCTGCATCGTAAGATGGCATGGGACGTAGGGCAACAGACTGTCTAAAACCTCTAGGAGGTAAAACATGTAGTATAGACAGTAAGGGTGATAGTGTGTAAAACAGATTAACCCTTAAGAGGCCCCCTATCAAACACATATATATATAGGGATATATACATGTGGCTGGAATATATGTCCAGATGTGTATATTAGGATATGGGTAGTGAAATATATCAAATATATAGATATATAGATATGATATACCGGAAGATATGTAAATTTGTGGGGCATGATTTAGCACCACCAGAGTAATGATACAGGTATGTAGACATGTATGGAGATGCTACATACAAGACAACAGGTTTAAGATACATGTCTACCACCCAGCCCCATAATTGTACATGGGGAATATAAAAGAAAAAGATTCTGTGCTCTACAAGAGGGTGAACCCACTTGAGATATGTATAGCGAATCTATTTTCATGGATTGAGGGATGCAGAAAAGCAATTTAACCAGATAACCGTGATGTTCGCGTGAGAACAGATGAACTTATGAATCTGTAAAGAACAAGGCGGGAGTTCCACAGAACACTGACATGGCAGATGTGGAGAAACGCAGGGAAGATACCAGAGGGACCTATGGAAGGACCCAGAGGTAGCATGCGTAAACAGAAGCCTTGGATTTTCACGCAGAAGAACTGATATATCGTGTTAACACCCCAGGCTAGAGGGGGTGTGGAGAACCCTCACAGGCATAGGAAGGGTTTATAAGTTTTTCCCTAGTAATAGAGAAACTTCAGAGACAAGACCAATGCTCTATAGCAAGGCCCTCATAGTAGAAAGCTTCTCTGAAGACTGCAGAGAGCATTGTGCAGGAGAGCTATGAGATAAACTGACTGAAATCAGGTGTGTTGCCATATCCTAGGAGAGGAGATGGTTAGAATAATGTGAGAAAGCCTAAAGGAGTAGGAGGATCCAAGATAGTTTGGAATCACTACTGAGGCAAGACAAAATTTTGAACAAGGGACTGGAACTTGGAAAAAGTCCCAGTAATAGAATAACTGTAACTCCTGCAGGCAGAGCTGCTGACGGAAACAGCAGAGAGATTGTCCTGTGCCGAATAAAGAAAAACAGACAAGAAAAGAGAGGAGATATCTCTTCTCCCTGTCTGGGGAACGAACTTGCTAGAGAAGCTGTTCAGTATGGTACCCCTCAAGTAATTGGAGGGTGACGTACCCATAGGGTAAGTCAACTGAAGGAAAAAATGTTCAGTTGGGATAGAAACTATCAAGGGATAGTTGCAACTGCTCTTCTAGAGAGTAAGAGGAGAAGTGTGTAGTCCCTGAACAAAAAATTTTCCGAAAGGTTAGTACACTGAAAAAGAAAAGCAGTGTGAATAAACTTCTAATGTGTAGAAGTGAAGTGTAAGTTACAATTCCCGGCCCCTATGGTTGCTGGGAATGCTGAGACTGGCCAGAACTGGAGGACTTCAGACTAGGCTGAGACGTCCCTTGTTTAGGTACAGCCGAATGATGGGCAGAAGATGAATGAAACTTTCTTTTCTTAGGGAAAGAAGGTTTGGTAGAACATTTCCTACTCTTTGAAGAAGGAGGTGGCATAGAATGGTTTTTAGTGGAAGGAGAGTCAGTGGAGCATTGAGCAACCTGATGTAAAGCCTCCTTATTGAAGAGACCTTTCTCCTGTACAAGGAGAATGAGCTAGTATAGTTTGTGCCCATCTGCTCAAGTCTGAAGCTTCAAGCCAGGCTCTGCGACGTGCTGCAATGGCAATAGCAGAGGATCTGCTAACGGACTCAAAAGAGTCTATAGAAGCACGAGACAGGAACCAGGATATATTCCGGCTGTGATTGATGAGCAAGGAATAATCAGTAGCCTTGGGCTCTGGTAAAAAAAGGGGTCAAAAGAGACAATTTCTCTGTGACTTCCTGGAGTGTTAGACTCATGTGAAAAATATATGAAAGAACTCTGGAGGCCAGCATAGAGTTTTGGAAGGCCTGACGACCAAAAGCATCGAGTGTTCTTGAAGAACGACCCGGCGGATAAGAAGAATGCTTCTTCTTGCTCTTAACTTTCCTCAGTGCCGATTCCACTACAAGGGAACAATGAGAAAGTTGAGGCTTTTGGAACCCTGGAGAGGGTGGCACCCGGTACCGAACCTCAATGTCTGTAGAAACTAGAGGAAGTCGTAAGGGCGATTTCCAGACCCTGAGAAGGAGATCCTGCAGAGCAGGATGTAAAGGAAGCTTTATATTTTCCATTTGTGCCAGTGAGCCATGAGTAGGAACACAACCAGGGATAGAAATATTAAGAAAGGTTGCCATATCCAGGAGAAAAGCCTGAAAAGACTGATCTCCTATGGGAACCATCCCTGGTAAGGCTAAAGAAAGAGCCTGAGCACCAGAGGACGTACAGGGTACTGCACCAATGCCAGGTATCGGTTCCAAACTAGGCATCGGCATCGATACTGATACAGGATTAGCAGGTGAAGTATCCATCGGGAACTGCTGTAGTGGTACCGAGATCATGAGGGAGTTATGGCTAGGATCTTCGGAACTGCCTATCTGAAAACGACAGGAGTCGGTTCCGGGACGCGTCGGTACGCAGTCCTCGAGACTCGATATCAACTCAAGACTCGGCATCGAAGAAAGCGAGACTATCGATGTATGTCGCGACGGTTCCGACGCCGGTGGCAGTATCGGCCATGCCGATTCCACTAAGGCAGCCTGGGTTACATCGATCGATACCGACGGTACCGAGGATACCCGATGAGCACCCCTTGCAAAGGGTAAGGCGGTCCACCTCGATGCTGATGCTAGGGTATCGGAACCGATCGACGCCGGTACCGTCCCGGAGCATGGCTGAGATTGAGGGAAGTCAATGCAGTGCGTATCGATCGGTCCCGAAGGTACCGAGGATGCCCGATGACGATCCCTGGTGAAGAGTGGAATACTCGACACCGGTGCCGATGCCGGAGGCTCGGTACCGCTCGAAGCGGATACCAACCCCGCGCATGGCTCAGGCATGTTCTGTGAGGGGTGAGCCCCAGGAACATCCTGAAACCCCTTTAACGCTTTGGAGCCCGAAGACTCCCGCAGGGGTAATGGCCAATGGATTCTTGAGGGTAAGGCCGGAGCCGTCACCATGCTGGGCATGAGACATACCACTCAAGCAGTGACTAGTCTTAACAGACTGTTTTTGGGTTACCTGATCCTGTGAAGTAGAGAAACCGGGTACCCTCACTGCCGAGGAAAAAACGGTATCGAGGGAAACTCTAAATACTGAAGGTTTCCTCACAAAATTATCTCCTGACAAGTCAGGGGAAAAAGGGTCAGGACCCACACAGTTGAGACACCAACTATTGGTGTCTAAAAAGAAACAGGTGTTTCCACTTTGGATGCACTTCTTAGGAAAAGGCGGCTCCATAATGAAAAGGCCTAGTAGGCCCAAGAAGTTAAGGCAAAAAAACTGAAGAAAAAGTTTCTCAGAATTTAGTCAAAAAACCACCGGCGATACCGGTGGTAGCGGGAAATACAGCCGCGACCACAAGAAAACAAAAAACTAAAGTAATTAAAGCAATTAAAAAGAAAAGTTTCTGCGGTGACAGGAGGACGTCCTGCCGGCTCCGCGGAAAAACGAAAACTGAAGAGAGGCTGTGGAGAAGGCGGGAAGTCACTGCGCAGGCGCGAGGGATGCTGCCAAAAGCTTTCTGATTGGAAGCTGGGCAGCGTTCCCGTGCAGGCTCCGTCGGTACCGACGTACCCATATGTGAAGACTCATTCCTGCTTGTTCCTGGAGATCTGCTGGTACCCCAGAGCATGGCACCAGGAGATCTGTCGAGGCCAAACCATCGAGAACATCCTGGAACCCCGTTGATGATGCTTTGGAAGCCGAAGCCTCCCGCCAGGGTAATTTTGCCGGTACAGAATCCTCGAGGGCAACGCCAGAGGCATCTTGATGCTTAGGAGATCTACCCTTTGAGGACCAGCTAGACTTATGTTTAGTTACCTGAGATCCACGGGAAGAAGCAGCAGCCCTGGAAGACGTCGATGCCACCGAAGCCGCATCAGAGGGAAACAGGGTACTGAGCTTAGCAGCTCGGTTCTGTCGACCCCTTTTAGACATCATAGCACAGGACACACAATCTGTGATGGAGTGGGGTCAGGACCTAAACATTTTAAATACTATTCATGGGTGTCGGTGACGGAAATGGTACTGCCACATTTTGTGCACTTTTTAAAACCTGAAGCAGGTTTTTCCATATTAAGGAAATTTCTGGGTCTTAAGGCCCAAAAAGACAGGTACACCTGAAGAAAGTAAAAGAATGGATAAAGTAATTTTTTTTTTTTAAACGAAAAGAAATACCGGTGGTACCGGTAGAGCGTCGGGGAAGGCAGACGCGACCACAAAAAGAAATAAAGAAATATGGAAATTCTTCAGCGGTGACAGGAACACGACCTGCTGGCTCCGCGGAAAAAGAAGAACTGGAGAGAGGCAGTTGGGAAAGGCGGGAAGGCAGCACACAGGCGCTGTGGGATGCTCCCAAAAGCTTTCTGATTGGACGCTGGGGAGCATTCCTGTGCAGGCTCCGTCGGTACTGACGATACCCATATGTGAGGACTAGATTCATGCTTGTTCCTTGAGATAGAGGTTGATTCTTCATTCATGAGTATTAGAAACAGCTCATCTGCTGTAATGAGACACAGGTGGGCTATATTTACTTTATTATTGACCTGAAGGTGGCAATTTTTGGAAATGGAGCTAAATTAGACTTGGTAATATTTAAAAAATAGAAACCAAAGTCTTGAATGTGTAATTGTTCTTTCAGTATAAAGTATGCTGTGTGGATCTGTGAAAAACTGCTACTTTAATGCATACTACATTGTACTTTTTAGACAGCATAATGTGAAAAATGTACAAGGCACTGTAGCTGTCATGTTGCAGCAGAAATATGACAAACATTTGATGCCCTCCCTCCCCATATTTTATGTTTTGTACAACAATGTGCAACTTCATTACTCCAAAAATGACAGAGGCAGGTGGCATCTTTTAGATTTATTGAGGCATGGGCTTTAGAGGACCAGGCCACTGGTGAAGTAGACTTGTCCTCAAAAGCTCAAGTCTCGATAAATCGGTCTACAAAATTGCTACCTGTCTCTGTCGTTTTTGCTACTCCAGATTAACATGGCTACTCCTCTAAAACTACTCAGTAAGATCATCCCTGCTGCTGCAGTCTTAAAACAGACTGGTGCAGTATCTATAGTGAGACTTAACATGAAATACCTGTATGAAGGATTTGGAAACACATGGACTTACCAGTGAAAATTGGCTTTTGAATGGTGGTCGTTCCCCTTTATGCGCCCCCTCATCTGACTGGCTTGAAGTTTTAGTTGTTAACATATAACGCTTCCTTTTCCTACACAACCTAGGAGTCCTCAGGTTCGGCCGACAGTTTTGCTGCACCATTTAGTAACTCAGATTATAATTAATCAACCCAAATTTCTTTCCCATTTAATACAAATCAGTATTCTCTTTGCCACAGCTTTGCACAGCAGAGGCTGCATAAGATCAGATCATAGTTTATCGTAAGATAGATAAATTAGAGCCAAACTAAACTAAATTTAGATCTGTCCTAAGATAACAGTTTAATTTAGCTTGGCTCTACTTCTTTTCAAGAATATGAAAATCTGTGTATTGATTACAAAGCAATGAATAAAGCTTAGCTTCATAGGAAAACAATATTGCCTAAACCCTAAATCATTTTATATATAATTTTACTTTCAACATAATTGTTAACTTTGGTTATATGATCACTATAGTATAAAATACATTTTAAAGAAAGATTTTATGAGACACTAAAATCAATAGAATCACACGATGCCTTAAACATTGAAAAGCTGAATAAACTTACGCATAAAAGGCAACTTTTCTGGGCAGAGATGATGAGGAGAATAAGTAAAATTTTCTGGAAGAAACATTTCTTGTGCAATGTAATCAGTGGAATTGCTGCCTTCAGGGTAATCTAAAGCAAAACAAAAGCAATTTACTCCATTAGAATGTGTACTATAGCCCATGACAATGTAAACCAGGGAATATTTTTAGATGTCTGGAGCATAGCAGATTGAAACATTCCAAATTTTACTGTGCACTTAGCACATCTGTTTTGCGCACCTACTTGGGTATAATTTAGTTCAGAGTAGAAACTGGAATGTATAACTATTATACAAAATTCTTCAAATATTCCCTGCATTTAACATCAAGATTTTAACAAAAAAAATCAACCATAATGTACACTGTGCAGGGTTTCAGTAACAGCTTAAAAATTTTTCATGGTGGTCTATTGTGCATCCGACAGTGCACCACAAACTATTTTGCCAATTAAAATAGAACCCAGTCTCCTAAAGATGATGCTAAAGATTGGGTACAGCTTGCTGTAATTCTAGGACTGAGTGGGAAAAAGGATAGCACATATATTATACTTTGTTGCATTAATTTATCTGCATTTGCACAGCACAAAACATTTGGAAACCTTTTAACAATGTCAGGTCAAGCCAAGTTTCTTGCCTGTTAACAGGTGTTCTCCATAGACACCAGGATAAATCAGACAGTTAAATATGTGACATCATCCAACATGCACAAATAAAAAGTAACACTCTCAGTTCGTTAACAACCAGAAAAAAAAATTTGAGCAGGCACGTACCACCCTATGCATCAAGTTCCTGCAGAGACGTCTCAGTCCATAGCGTAACATCACCTTTCTGGGAGGTGGGCAGAATTCAGTCTCCAATTTATCGTGCTGTCTATGCAGATCACCTGTTACAAGCAATCAACTTTGCTGTCCATCAACAAGCAAGATGAGCCAGCCATACAAGTTAGTTATCCCAAGCTAGGGATCGATTTAGTACACTTTGAGAATAAAAGTGTGTCGTAAAGAACAAAAAGGTTACTTGGAGGTAGAAAAGATGCTAGGTTGCATACAGGGAGGAATAACCAGCAGAAAGGAAGAGGTATAAAAGCCCTTGTATAAGTTGTTGGTGAGGCCTCACTTGGAGTATTGTGTTCAGTTTTGGAGACCATATCTCACAAAAAATATAAAGAGACTTGAAACTGTTCAGAGGAAGGTGACCAAAATGATATGGTGCCTGCACCAGAAGGCATATGAGAAGAGACTGAAGATCTAAAATATGTATAACTCCAGAGTAAAGGAGGGAGAGGGGAAATACAATACAGATTTTAAATACTTAAAGGGTATTAATGGAAAAACAATTTCAAAGAAGGGAAGCTGTAAAACTAGAGGGCATAAAATGAAGCTGCAAGGAGATAAAACTTAAAAGTCATGTCAGGAAATACTTTTTCACTGAAAGGGTGATGGATGCTTGGCATGCCCACCCGATGGTGGTGGTAAGGGCAAAAAGTGACAGAATGCAAAAAGGCATGGGGCAGACAGAGAGCATGGTTACTCACCTGTAACAGGTGTTCTCCAGGAGCAGCAGGAATCAGTCCTCACTTATGGGTGACGTCGGCGCCGACGGAGCCCTCGCGGAGCAATTTTCCCCAGCTTTCAAAGAAAGCCTTTGGGAATTGCAGCGCGCATGCGCGGTCGTCTTCCCGCCCGAGGGTGCCATCTTAGCCAGTCAGATGACATAGCTAAAAAAGACAGCATAAAAATTTGCAAAAAGAACATAAGCAGACGATTGCAACTCCAAGGGGAGGAGGGAGGGTAGTGAGGACTGATTCCTGCTGCTCCTGGAGAACACCTGTTACAGGTGAGTAACCACGCTTTCTCCAGGACCAAGCAGGAAGTCAGTCCTCACTTATGGGACTCCCAAGCTCAAGGCTACCGGAGACCCTAAGCACAAAAATGAGCTCCCTCTAGCTCAGCAGCACAGAAGGACAGAATCTTCGCTGAATTATCACCCACCGGTAGCCCACATCCGGGATGGAGGGTAGGAGTTGCTCAGACCTCAAAGAGATTACGGAGGACTGCCTGTCCGAAAGCACTGTCCCTGCGGGACTCCCTCTCGAGACAGTAATGGACCGCAAAAGTCTGGCTCGAAGACCAAGTAGCGGCCCGGCAGATGTCTGCCAGCGGAACAGAGCGGAGGTAAGCCACTGACGTAGCCTTTGCCCGAACGCAATGAGCCGTGACTCGGCTGTCTAAGGAGAGTCCGGCTGCCCCATAAGCCCAAGAGATACAGTCCGCAACCCAGATGGACAGAGTACGCTTGGAGACCGGGAGCCCCAATTTATTGGGGTCAAAAGACACAAAAAGCTGAGCAGCTTTACGGTGCTCCCGCGTACGGTCAAGGTAGAAGTTCAAAGCCCTTCTACAGTCCAGGGTATGGAGGACCGTTTCAGCTCGGCTGGAGTGTGGTCTGGGAAAGAAGGTTGGAAGTACCACCTCCTGATTGATGTGAAAAGGGGAGACCACTTTAGGCAGAAATTTTGGGTGAGTCCGTAGGACTACCCTATTTTTGTAGAACCGAGTGTAAGGGGGATCAGACACGAGGGCCTGCAATTCACTTACGCGTCTGGCGGAAGTGAGGGCTATCAAGAACAGTGTTTTCCAAGACAGAAAACGGAGAGAACAGGTAGCCATAGGTTCAAAAGGCGGACAGGTGATCCGCTGCAAAACCACATTCAGGTCCCAGTCAGGCGCTGGCGGGCGCAGAGGTGGTTTAAGTAGAAGGAGACCTCGGAGAAACCTCGCTACGAGAGGGTCGCTGGAGAGAGGTCTACCGTCCACCGGCACATGATGTGCCGAAAGAGCACTGAGGTGAACTTTGACGGAGTTGGACTTAAGTCCCAGATTAGAGAGGTGTAGCAAGTACTGCAAGATCACCGACACCGGGCAGGAGAAGGGATCCTGAGACTGTTGGGTACACCAGACTGCAAAGCGACGCCATTTAAGGGCGTAGCATTTGCGGGTAGAAGGCCGTCGCGAAGCCAAGACGACCTCCTCCACCTCCGCCGGCAGGAGAAGGGGAGCAAGGACTACCCTCTCAGCAGCCAGGCCATGAGGTTGAGAGACCTGAGGTTGGGGTGCAGTAGGGACCCCTGATCCTGAGTGAGGAGATCCGGTTGTACCCCCAGAGGGATTGGATCCTCCACCGCCAGTTGCAGTAGGAGCGGAAACCACGGCTGCCTGGGCCAGCGAGGGGCCACCAGGATCATGAAGGCTTTGTCTCGGAGAACCTTGAAAAGAGTCCGAGAGACTAGCGGGATGGGAGGGAAAGCGTACAGAAGGCTCCCCGACCATGAGATCAGAAAAGCGTCCGCCGCAACCCGAAGGGGGTGTGGCTGACGACAGCAGAAGCGAGGAAGCTGCCGGTTGTGAGGACTGGCAAAGAGATCCACCGTGGGGAGGCCCCACTTGAGGAAGAGCTTCTGAACTACCAAGGGATCCAGACGCCACTCGTGCGGCTGGAGGACCCTGCTGAGTTTGTCCGCAAGGCAATTTTCTTGGCCCGGGAGATAAACTGCCTTGAGGAGAATGCCGTGACTGACGGCCCAAGAGCAGAGCTTCTGTGCCTCCCGGCAGAGGAGGAAGGAGCCCGTGCCCCCCTGCTTGTTCAAGTAGAACATGGCAACTTGATTGTCCGTCTGGACAAGGACGGACTGGTGGGAAGTCAGGTGGGAGAAGGCCTTGAGAGCTAGGCGGATCGCCCTGAGCTCCAGGAAGTTGATCTGCTGAGCAGACTCCCATGTGGTCCAGAGGCCCTGAGTACGTGCCTCTTGGCAATGTGCGCCCCAGCCCAGGAGGTATGCATCGGTGGTCAGCACCCGGGTCGGCTGAGGTGACTAGAAAGGCATTCCGAATATCAGGTTCGGCTGCCGGAGCCACCACCGGAGAGACGAGATCAGCGGCTCGGAGACGCGCACTAGGTCTGCTAGGCCGCCTGTGGCTTGTCGCCACTGCTGGCGGAGACACCATTGAGCAGACCGCATATTCAGGCGGGCATTGGGGGTCACATGGATGGTGGAAGCCATATGGCCGAGTAGTCTCAGGAAGCGCCTGGCGGAGACCAGGGGCTGGCTGCGAAAGCGGTCGGCTAGGTCCATGAGCCGTTGAGCCCTGTCGAGCGGTAGGTATGCTCGCGCCTGAGGAGTGTGCAGCCTTGCGCCGATGAACTCGAGATCCTGTGAGGGGAGCAAAGTGGACTTTGCGAAGTTTATAACAAAGCCCAAGTGCTGCAGAAGAGTCACCGTGCGGCGCGTGGCGTTGGTGACCTCCCGAGCGGACGCTGCTCTGATGAGCCAGTCGTCGAGGTACGGAAAGACAGAGGCCGTGAAGCCGGAGATGGGCCGCCACGACCGCGAGACATTTTGTGAAGACTCGCGGTGCGGAGGACAGGCCAAAGGGCAGTACTCTGTACTGGTAATGATTTCCTGCCACCACAAACCTTAGGTATTGGCGGTGGCTTGGGTGGATGAGGATGTGCGTGTAGGCATCCTTTAGATCCAAGGAGCATAGCCAATCTCCCTGCTGGAGGTAGGGCAGAAGGATTCCAAGGGTAAGCATTTTGAACTTCTCCCGCACAAGGAACTTGTTGAGGTTGCGCAAGTCCAGGATGGGTCTGAGGCCCCCTGTTCTCTTTGGTATCAGAAAATACCTGGAATAAAAGCCTTGACCTCTCAGGTGGTGTGGCACCGGTTCCACCGCCTGTTCCTGCAGAAGACCTGCTAACTCCTGAAGGAGTAATTCCCTGTGCAGAGGGGGTCGCGGAGGTTCTCCCGGAAAATAGGAGGGAGGGACCTGGTGGAAGTGGAGAAGATAGCCTTCTCGCACGACTTGAAGCACCCAGGCATCTGCGGTGATGCTGGACCACCTGTGGGCGAAGTGAACCAGCCGGCCTCCGGTGCTGGGAGGAACCAGCGGGGGGGAGAGGCTATGCTTTGTAAGTCAAAAACCCCCACCCTGCTGAGCAGGGGCTGGTGGTGCAGGCTTGGGGGCTTGCTGCCTACGGGACCCGTTACCCCGTCCCTTGGCCTGCTGGCCCTGTTGGGGAGCTGCAGGGGCCTGATAAGGGGGGTATTGTTTGTAGGCAGCCGCCTTCCTCGGGTAAAAGGACTTTTTCCCCGAGCCCTTCTTTTTCTGGGAAGGGGCGGAGGTCTTCCTAGAAAGCCTGGTCCTGGTGAGAGTCTCAGTCTCAATTTGTGCCGCCTTTTCCGCCATGGGCTTGCCAAAGAGGTTTTCGCCTCGGCAGGGGACATCGACCAACTTGTCCTGCACCCAGGGCTCAAGGTCTGACGACTGAAGCCAAGCCTGTCGGCGGGCACCGATGCCGGCTGCGGCCACTCGAGCCGACGCTTCAAAGCCATCATAGGCTGCCCGGGACATGAACTTTGAGCATTCCCAAATGCCAGTGGACAAGGCCAGGAACCTCCGCAAGGGTTCCTCGGACAAACCAGCGGAGAATCCGGCTAGCTCTTTAGCCAGATCCCGGAGATACATGCCCATGTATAGCTGGTAAGTCTGGACACGACATGCGAGCATAGAGCCCTGGAAACACTTCTTACCAAGGCCATCCAGGTTACGGGCCTCCCTGCCAGGGGGCACCGAGGAGTGCATCTTCTGGCTCTTAAGACGATGCATGGCCGATTCCACTACCATGGAATGGTGTGGTAGCTGTGCCTTTTGGAAGCCAGGGCTCTTGCGGACCCGATAGATAGAATCGACCCGCTTGCTCAGGACCGGCGAGGAGGCCGGACTCTCCCACATGCGGAAGAGTAGTCGTTCCAGCATAGGAGGAACCGGTACAGTAAAGTGTTCCCTCGCGGGAGAGTCATACTGGAGGGCGTCGAGCTCTTCGGCTCGAGGCTCCTCCTCGGGATCCGCAGGGAAGGCCAAAGCCTTGGCCATATCCCTAACGAAGTCCGAGAACCGGGCATCCTCCGGGGGGGACTGCTTCCGAGGGGACACACCGAGTCCGGAAAGAATCAGGCGACTCTTCCTCTTCAGACTCCCAGACCGACTCCGACGAGGACTCGGTGGGGTCGGCCCGGGCAGGGCGCGGCGCCTGCCGCCCCGACGCCGAGAGAATCGGCGTCGGCGACCTCGGTCCCGAACGGGAGGCCGAGGGTGACCTCGACCGAGGATCGACTCGAGTTCTCATCGACTCGAGGATCGGCTCGGTCTCCGGGGTCGACTTAGATGTCGACGTCCCGGCGGTCGGGGCAGCGGCGCCAGCGAGGCCAGCGAGCAGTGCCCGCTGCTGGTCCATGAAGGCAGACAGTCTGCTCTCCAAGGCCGTCAACCTGAGTCCGAGCTCAGGTGACCCAGCAGCCCCCGACTCGGGCCCCGACGGCGTCGGGCCCGACGTCGGCTGTCGCGGAGGCGAGTCCAGAAGGACCACAGGACTTACCCGAGCAGGCATCTCCGACTCCAGGCGAGGTCGCTTCGGGAGGTGTTCCTTCTCCAAGGACCCGGGGCGGCTATCGGGGCTATGCGACCTGGCCCTCGCGGAACCAGGAGCGTCCACCGACGCCGCCCTCGCGGGTTTCACCGTCCGACGATGGTCCCCGGAGGGAGAACCCCGGTCGGAGGAACTCCGGCGACGGTCCGAGCTGGAGCCTTTTGACGCGGAGGCCTCCGACGAGGTCCGGGTACGGCTGGGGTCAGCGAAGATTCGATCACGCTGATGCCGCCGACTTCTCAACGCTTTTGAGGACATTTTGCCGCAGGGCCCACAGATCAGTTCCTCATGATCCGGGCCCAGGCAGCGGAGGCAAAAGTCGTGTGTGTCAGTTAGTGACATATTTCGGTCACACTGACCACACCGCTTAAAGCCACTGGCAGCCATCGGGGGAAAAAGGGCCCCTGCGAGGTCAAAGGACCGGGCTGCCAGGGAAAAATCGAAAACGAAAGCTGACAAAGTCAGAAAAACCGAAAAAAAGTAAGAGGACTCGTGACCGGCGTCGCGAGTCCGGGCGGGAAAAAGATCGGCGTCGAACCGAAGGAAATAAGAATAAAATAATGAAGAAAATCGACTTTTTCGCGGGGACAAGACGGGGACGTCTGTAGGGCTCCGCGGAAAAAAGAAGACTGGCTAAGATGGCACCCTCGGGCGGGAAGACGACCGCGCATGCGCGCTGCAATTCCCAAAGGCTTTCTTTGAAAGCTGGGGAAAATTGCTCCGCGAGGGCTCCGTCGGCGCCGACGTCACCCATAAGTGAGGACTGACTTCCTGCTTGGTCCTGGAGAATATCCCAATATAGCAAGAAGATGGAATAAAAAATTTAAAAAAACACACTTAAATATCTTTTAGACTTCAACAAATATAGGGGTGCCCTGCACAGAGCAGCAGGTAACCCACCACTCTGGTCATCTCACTGGGTAAACTAGATGGACCATACCCAGTCTATCTGCCATCATCTACTCTATGTTACTATGGAAACAAAGGTCAGGAAGGTTTAAAGAAATCCAAGATCTTTACAGATCTAAGAGTTAATGCAATCCAAGAAAAAATATTTAAGAAAATAATTTTAAAACTGCTTGTCCAACTGCATTCTTTAGCCTTGAAGTATAATCCAAGCAATAATGCAAAGTTAAAGGTATGACGAGAAGACCACATTACAATTCCATAGATGTCTTGCATCAAGACTTCCTATAAATGGGCTATGGATATAGACAAAGCCGGCAATACACCTTTATTTTGTCATATAGAGTGTGTCCTGCTTTCTGTTAGCAAAATAGTATGCAATCCACTAACCAATTGGGATCATGTGTAATCAAAAAATTTTTTTATTGCGCTTGTACATTTTAGATTAATTGCAAAAGCCCTCTTGCAATGTAGGGTACAAAGTCTTCTCCTGGATGAGAATGAGACCTAGGACTAAAGACTGCCAAACGTTTTATTGAATGAGATGAAATGGCGATACAACAACGGGAAGAAATTTAGGATGGGTTCTTAATATAAGTTTGCCGATGTGAACATTTGCAGAAAGACCGCTTTCTAAGAAAGATGCTTCAAATAAGATGGACGGTCAGCTTGAATGTTAAAACCATACTGAGTCCCAAGAACTGGAGTTTTGGAATAGGCAGTTTAGTATGAAAAAGGCCACTGAAATCTTGCAATTATCAGGGCTAGCTCAAGAGATGAGCCAGTTAGGCATTGGCTGAAGAGTAGGAAATGGAAAGCTGGCAAGTAAATGAAAGGTAAAAGGGACAGATACTAGTGACTGAAAGGGGAATAGGAATAAAATATAGTTATAGGTAGATAAAAGGCTGATGAAAGAAATGGAGAAAAGGATGAAAAAAAGATAAACATGAAAGACAGATGTAGGAGAGGCACGGAAGACATGGTGCGGAAAGAAACAAAATCATGGAAAGGGGATTTAGGAGAAAACCAACAAGTGGAAGTGGTAAAGAAAGATCAACAACCCCCAACTGGAAAAATGAAACACAAAATGGTACAAAAAAATGATCCATTTTTAGAAAATGAACTTGGTCAGTTTTGAAAAAGCTCATTTCTTTGTATTTCTGCTCAGTACAAGACAAAGCACAGTTACTTACCTGTAACAGGTGATCTCTAGGAACAGCAGGAATAAGTCTTCACATATGGGTATCGTCGGTACTGATGGAGCCTGCGCGGGAATGCTCCCCAGCGTCCAATAAGAAAGCTTTTGGGAGCATCCCACAGCGCCTGCGTGCTGCCTTCCCGCCTTTCCCAACCGCCTCTCTCCAGTTCGAGTTTTAAAGCTGAGACAAAGAGAGAGAGAGGGAAGGAAAGATAGAGAGCTACAACTCCTAGGGGAGGTGGGTGGGTTGTGAAGACTTATTCCTGCTGTTTCCAGAGATCACCTGTTACAAGTAAGTAACTGTGCTATCTCCAGGAACAAGCAGGAATGAGTCTTCACATATGGGTACTCCCTAGCTGCAGATGCCAGGGAGAGACCCCAGAGTTGTGTGTCCTTGAAAAGGGCTCTATCTCCCCCCATGGATCTCTGTCATCCAACCAGGGTAGGTGGGTAGGAGTTGATTAGGAATGGAACAGGTGTTTGAGAACAGCCTGACCAAACGAGGCATCCCGGCGGGAGTCCTTGTCCAAACAGTAATGGTCTGTGAAGATATGAACCGAGGTCCAGGTGGCCACTCGACAGATTTGGTCGATGGACACAGAGTTTAGATGAGCCATTGAGGCTGCCATGGCCCTCACATTGTGAGCTGTGACATGGCCCTCCAGAGAAAGGTTCCTACTTTGGTAGGCGAAAGAAATACACTGAGCAATCCAGTTGGACAGTGTTCTCTTAGAAACTGGAAGTCCTAAATGGGATGGATCAAAAGCAACAAAGAGTTGAGAAGACTTTCTATGTTGCTGTGTTCTTTGTAAGTAAAATGCGAGAGCTCTTTTACAATCCAAAGTATGAAGATTCCTCTCTGCATTTGATGCATGAGGTCCTGGAAAAAAGACAGGTAAGTATACCTCTTGGGGTTCAGATGAAAAGGCGAGACCACTTTGGGCATAAAGTGTGGATTGGTCCTGAGGACTACCTTATCATGATGGAACCTTGTATAAGGAGAATTAGCCTCCAAGGCTTGCAATTCACTGATGCGGTGTGCTGAGGTGACTGTAATGAGAAAGATAACCTTAAAAGAAAGAAATTTCAAGGAGGTGGTGGCTAAAGGTTCAAAGGATGGCTTCATAAGCTGGCCAAGAACCAGATTTAAGTCCCATGCCACTGGAGGTGGTCTAATGGGAGGTTTAGTTAAAAGAAGGCCTCTCATGAATCTTGCTATAAGAGGATGAGAGGAAATAGGCTGTCCATTGAGAGGCTTGAGGGACGCTGCAATAGCACTCAAATGGACTCTTACTGAATTTGTTTTAAGGCCTGCATGGGATAAATGCAGAAGATACTCTAGTAAAGAATTCAAAGGTATTGCAAGAGGGTTAAGACCCTTCTCTGAACACCAAATGGTAAATCTTTTCCATTTGAAAGCATAAGAACGTCTAGTGGAAGGCTTTCTAGAAGCATGAAGAATATCTCTGACTTGCTGAGAAAGATGAAAAACTTGAAGGTCTACGCCTTCAGCCACCATGCCCTGAGATGGAGAGACTGGGGGTTTGGGTGCCACAACGTTCCGTCTTCCTGAGATAGAAGATCTGGTGCAGAGCCCAACTCCAGGGAGGGAGCTTGAGAGAGATGCAGAAGTAGAGGGTACCACACACTTGGCGTGGCCAATGTGGTGCTATGAGGATCATAGAACCTCGGTCTCTCTGAAGCTTGAAAAGTGTTTTGGGAATTAGGGGAATGGGTGGAAAGGCATAAAGGAAGTCTTGACCAGTGAAGAAGGAAGGCATCCTTGGCCTGAACTCCCTGACACGGAATTCTGGAACAGAACTGGGGAAGATTGGCATTCCACGGACTTGCAAAGAGGTCTATGTCCGGGGTTCCCCAAATTCAAAAAATCCTGGCTACCTGGTCCATGTGGAGGGACCACTCGTGTGGAAGCAGAACTCGACTGAGTCTGTCTGCCCAAGAGTTTTGAACGCCTGGAAGATATACTGCCATAAGATGAATCTGATGCTCTCTGGCGAAGGCCCACAGTCGCAAAGCTTCTTTGCAAAGCGACAGAGAGCCAGTCCCTCCCTGCTTGTTCACATAGAACATAGCTACTTGGTTGTCCGTGTGGATGAGGACTGTCCTGTAGCTGAGCAGGGAGTGGAACACTCAGAGCTAAGAATATTGCTTTGAGTTCCAAGAGATTGATGTGTAGAGAAGTCTCCTGTGGAGACCAGATGCCCTGGGTGGAGAGATCTTGCAGATGAGCTCCCCAACCCATTGGAGAGGCATCTGTTGTAAGGGTTGCTTGGGGTAGTGACTGCTGAAAAGGGGACCCCAGCAACAGGTTTTGAGAGGACTTCCACCACTGGAGAGACCAAAAAAAGGCAACTGGAGTTTGCTATTTTGTCTGACAGGCAACTTGATGCCTGAGTCCATTGGGTGGACAAAGTCCATTGAGCTGCCCTCATGTGAAGGCGAGCATATGGAAGCACATGCACGGTGGATGCCATGTGGCCTAAGAGTTGTAACATTTCCCGAGCAGTTAAATGGGACTTTAACTGTATTTGGGAGGCTAACTGCACCAAGCGTAGGCAACGAGCCTGAGGAAGATAGGCCCTTGCAGTTGTGGTATCCAGCAAAGCCCCCATCAACTCCAGAGATTGAGTAGGGGTGAGAATGGATTTTAGGATGTTTATTACCAGTCCCAAATACTGAAGGACACGCATTGTGCAGGTTAGAAAAGTCTTGGCCTCTGACTGAGAGGGGGCTCGAATGAGCCAGTCGTCCAGATATGGGAAAACGAATATTCCTAGAGTGCGTAGAAATGCAGCTACTACTGCCATGCATTTCGTGAACACCCTTGGTGCTGAGGCCAGACCGAAAGGAAGCACCCTGTATTGGTAGTGCTTTTCTCCAAAAAGGAACCGAAGGAACCTTCTGTGTGTTGGATGGATGAGGACATGGGTGTATGCATCCTTGAGATCTAGAGAACAAAGCCAGTCCTGACTCTGAAGGTATGGAAGCAGAGCACCGAGAGAAATCATCTTGAATTTCTCCTTGAATAGAAATTTGTTCAATTCTCTGAGATCTAAGATGGGTCTGTAGCCCCCTGTTTTCTTTGGGATAAGAAAATAAGGGGAGTAGAAAGCTGTGCCTTGTTGAAGAAGAGGTACTTCTTCTATTGACCCTTGGGCAAGAAGGGTGGCAATCTCCTGACCCAGAAGGTTGAGGATGTTGGAGAATTGAACTGTTTCACTATGGTGTGAGGGGGAAGGCTTAAGAAATGAAGCTTGTACCCTTCCTTTATGATAGAGTGTGTCCATTGCTCTGCTGTAATTTGTTCCCATCTGGGAGCAAAGTCAGTCAACCTTCCTGGAATGGTAAGGGGCTCTGGTTCCTCCAGAGCCAGAAAGGCTATCTCTAGCTGCAAGTCAAAGGCCCTGAGGAGGCTGAGGCTGCTGGGTCATGGAAGGCCTAGCAGCCTTTGATTTGGCCTGTTTAGATGGTTGCTGACGCTTTGCAGCAAAACGACCTGCAGAAGATGCCTGCTGACCATAAGCAGGATAGTATCTTCCCTTTTTGGAAAAAGATGTCTTTTTGAACAATCTTTTCTTAAAGGAGCAGAGGTAGACTTTGAAAGTCGATCCAAAGCAGAGTTTTCAGCATCCATCTGATTGGCCTTTGCTTGCCGATCCTTACCAAAAAGATTTTCACCTGTACAAGGGATATTCCCTAATTCATCTTGGACCCAGAGCTCCAAATCAGAAGCTTGTAGCCAAGCAATTCTGCGTGCCCCTATGGCAATAGCCGAGGCTCTGCTTACACACTCAAAATAGTCAAAGGCTGCACGGTTGGAAAATTTGGAGGCATCTTGGGCATGTTTGAGCCAAGTGAAAAACTCCTGCCTTTTATCCTCCGAAATGAAAGGGGTTAAAGTCCGCAGATGATCTGTGACTTCTTTTAGAAACATTCCTATATAGAGACTATAGGAGTAGATACTGGCAGCTAGCATAGAAGCTTGAAAAACCCTTCGGCCAAAAGCATTTAGGGTCCTGCATTCACGTCCTGGAGGATTAGATGAGTGTCTCTTTGCACTCTATCTTTCTCATGGCAGACTCTACCACAATAGAGTGGTGAGGAAGCTGAGTCTTGTGGAAGCCAGGACAAGGAGGGACACGATACATGGTGTCTAGCCTGCGAGAATGAGGAGAGGTGGTAAGAGGTGTCTCCCACATCCTCAACATGAGATCATACAGAATCTCATGGATAGGTAAAGTAGCTGCCTCTTTAGGAGTTTTAGGATATTGTAAAATATCTAACTCCTTGGCTCTGGGTTCTGACTCAGGGGCCACTGTGATGGAGAGGCCCCTTAGCCACTTCCCTAACGAAGTCTTGAAAAGACAAGTCTTCTGGAGGAGACATTCTTCGTTTAGGAGAAGAAGACTCCTGAGGAAGAAGTATCAATGCCTCGACAGAACCCTCAGACTCATCAGAGTCTTCAGAGGAATCGAAGTATCGCCTGTCTGGATGCTCCTGTAAAGCCCGATAGCCGTACCAAGTAGGATCAGTATCAGGAGTAACCGGTACCGGTTCGGTACCGATGGGCATCATAGGACAGGGTACCATTGCAGTCGACACCGAAGCCGATGCAATCGGTACCGGCACCGGGAGTGATGCAGGTGCCGGAGCCGGTACCGACAACGGGGATTGTCGCGGTACCGGAGGCGTCGCAGCCTGTATGAATGCCGTTAGGGTGCACTGCATGGTCAGAATCTTCTGATCCATCGACGCCACCAATGTCTGGATGTCGGTACCAGTGGGAGCCACCGGTACCCCAGAACACGGCCACAGGTGATCTGTCGAGGCCGAGCCATCGATGTCAACCTGTGACCCTATAGACAATGCTTTGGAAGCCGGAGCTTCCCGCCGGGGTAATTTTGCCGGTGCGGAATCCTCGAGGGCAAGCCCGGAGGCATCTCGATGCTTGGAGGGAGATCTACACTTCGAGGACCGGCTAGATTTATGCTTGGTTACCTGAGATCCATGGGAGGAAGAAGCAGCCCTGGAAGACGTTGATGCCACCGAAGCTGCATCAGAGGGAAACAGGGTACTGAGCTTGGCTGCTCGGTTCTGCCGACCTCTTTTAGACATCATGGTACAGGACATACAATCCGTAATGGAATGGTCAGGCCCCAAACATTTTAGACACCAGTCATGGGTGTCGGTGACAGAAATAGTACCGCCACATTTTGTGCACTTTTTAAACCCGGAGGCAGGCTTCTCCATGAGGAAAATATTTTTAGGCTTAAGGCCCAAAAACTGAAAATGCACAGTGAAAAGATAAATTGTTTTTTTGGTTGTTTTTTTTTTTTTTGAAAGAAAGAAAAGAAAAGACCGGCGGTACCGGTCCGACGTCAAAGAAGGCAGACGCGACACAAAAGAATTAAGAAAAAATAAAGAACTTCTTCTGCGGTGACAGGAACACGACCTGCTGGCTCCGCGGAAAAGAAGAAATGGAGAGAGGCGGTTGGGAAAGGCAGGAAGGCAGCACGCAAGCGCTGTGGGATGCTCCCAAAAGCTTTCTTATTGGACGCTGGTGAGCGTTCCCGCGCAGGCTCCGTCGGTACCGACGATACCCATATGTGAAGACTCATTCCTGCTTATTCCTGGAGATTATATATTTGTTTCTTTCTTCCTCTTTCCATTGTTCATAGAGTCTGATTTCATGGGGTTTCAGTTTAATTTTTTATCTATATAGTTATTTTGAATTTACAACTTTTTTTTTACACTGGGGGGGGGAGATGTTAAACAAAAGTGAAGTTTTTTGTTAACATGTATGTTCTGCAAAAGAATTTGCAGCAATCTAGTTTGTTTTCCTAACTGGAGATATACTGGTGTTCTAGAATATTTGCAATATTGACTTTTCATAAGTAAAAGTTGTAGTAATTTAAGTTCCTAGACATGGCACTATGGTATGGTGCGATGCAGTTTGGTGTTGTACGATAAGCTGAGTGTCTATTTACAATGTTTTGTGTTACTTCGCATAGCTTCTGTGACCAGGAGTGTACGGTATTTACACTATGTTGCTGTCAATGATGACGGCACAATTTGAACAGAATGTTTTTTTATATGTTGAGTTGTAAAGTGAAACACCCTATCTCCATTCTGCATCCACTTTTGAAGATTGCTGGTTGGTCTGGGAATGTTCCATATGAATGGATGCTTATATTTATTTATTTTATTTAACAGGTTTTATATACCGCTTTATCATTTCAATCAAAGCGGTTAACATTGAAACTTAAACTTGGTAATATACATTAAACAGGGACATTGGTAACTTGGATTTTTCTGAGGCAATGGAGGGTTAAGTAACTTGCCCAAGGCCACAAGTAGTACTAGTGGGGATTGAACCCTGGTCTCTGGGTTCCCAAGCCAGTTGTCTTAACCATTAGGCTACTCCTCCACTCTGACTAATGTACAGTTGTGGTCAACATTATTGGCACCCTTGTGTTTTAAGTATGTTGTATACAATATCTTGAGAAATAAAACCCTTCCCCATAAACCAAGGCATCCCACAAGGTTCATCCCTCTCTGCAATGTTATTTAACATCTACATACAGCCAATATGTGAAATTATCCAACACAAAATCCAGTATAGATTGTACGCTGATATCATTATGGTAAACGCTCCAGTTGAAATACACAACCCTGACCTATCAACTATAACTGCATGTGTGGGTGACATGATCATCTGGCTCAACCACCACCACCACCACCCTCTCCATAAATTACAAAAAGACGGAGGCACTCTATTACCAGGAACATCTCAATTACCCCACCACAATCTGCATACAGCAAAGGCAAACAGTAAAGAAAGAAATTAAATACCTAGGAATTATCATGGACCAACACCTCTCCATGCAACCCCACATAGTAAAAACTACTACAAACACCTACCATAAAATGAAGATAAGGAGACAAACCGATTCTAGACCATGATCACTTCCACACCATCTTCCAAGCAATAATCACCCTAACACTGGGCTACTGTAACGCACTTTATCAGGGGCTCCCGAAGCAAACCTTACCACTTCAAACTGCACAAAATACTGCAGCCCGACTCACAGGAACAAACATGAACACATCATCCCCATACTCAATCACTTACACTGGCTCCCAAACCGATCCCGCATCAGATACAAACCAATCTTAGTCATTTTCAAAATCATACACCAATTATTGGCTTATATCCTACAAGACACCATAATAAGAAACCCAAGCCACATCTGAAAGGGTGCTATCACTTTTTGCTCCATCACTGTGGAACTCATACTCAGCCAACATGCACGCAACTACAGACATTAATGGACTTTAAAAAATTGAAAACGCTCCTCTACACGAATCATCTGGGACATATCACCTAACCTCTAGAATGAAGTCATGACCCAATCCTACAACGGTGGACCCATAGCCATGGACAACCAACCCAATAAACACGACACACCAAACTATATATAGTTATGTCATGCACTCATGACACTGTACATAATTAATCATTACCTCTTCTTCTCTCCCTCCCCTGTTCAAATATTCTTGTATATTGTTCATTCGTACTATGTATAATGTTGAGTTACAATGTAAACCGCTCTGAGTGAAGGACAGAGCAGTATAAAAAAAAAAAAAAAGACTAAATAATTGGAAATATTCCAAATGTGTCATCATTATTTTAATAGTATGTTCAAAGATATACAACAAAAAAAATGGTCTGTGCAACTTAGACAAATTACTTTCTTAGAAAAAAATATTCCCTGGACAGGATTAATGGCACCCCTCACTAATATTTGGCTGCACATCCCTTGGCAGAGATGACAATCTCCAAATGTTTCTTGTAGCCATCTATAAGTTTCACACATCTGTCTGCTGGTAGTTTCTCCCACTCTTCAACTGCGATGTGTTCCAACTCGTTTTTCCAGGATTCCTTTTACCAATGGCAGATTCCAGCCGTTTCAAAAGGTTTTTGATTGGATTGACATCAGGACTCACTGCTGGCCAGTTTAACAGTTCCATTTTTAACCTTTTTTCCTACTTTTGGATATATGTTTTGAGTCACTGTCCTGGTGGAGGACCGATGTCTCAACTCCGACCTAGCTTTCTAACAGTAGGTAGCACATTTCTCTCCAAAATACCTTGGTAATCCTCTGACTTCATGATTCATTTAATACGTTCCAGGCCTCCATTTCCTGAGGCAGCAAAACAGCCCCACATTATGGAACCTCCACCATATTTAACTGTAGGAAGGGTATTTTTTTCCTTGTAAGTGTCATTTCTTCACCTGTAAATGTACCGCTGGTCTGCATTGCCAAAGAGCTCATTTGGTTTCATCTGTACACAGAACATTTTCTCATAAGGATTGTTGTTTCTCAAGGTGAGTTTGGGCAAAGATCAGGGGTGTCTTTTTGTCAGTCTTTAAGCAGTGGGGCCTTCCTTGGCCTTCGCCCATGAAGCGGTCCTTTGTTTAGTGCATACCATATGGTGAGGGTTGAAACCACCACTCCAGATTGTTCCAGGTCAGCTTTAAGCTCTTTGGATGTTGTACATGGTGTTTTCCCAACAATTTGCACTAAACGTTGAAGATTTCTTGGATTAATTTTCCTCTTACCACCACGTCCTGGGAGATTCTTGACTGTTCCATGAGCAGAAATCTTCTTAACATTGCAAACTGTAGATACAGGAATCCCAAGGTCTTTGGGGATGGCCTTGTACCCCTTTGAAGTTTGATGTTTAGTGATATATAAGGTTAAATTAGACTTACCTGCTAAATTGTTGTTCCTGGAGTGGAACCAGTCTAGTCCCGAGACCTCTGGATTGCCCATCTCATCCAGCAGCTTGGAGACTGAGAAACTCCTTTTGTGACATCACCAGTATCTCTCTCCGGAGACCGCCTCCTGCCACCAGTAACCTACTGACAAAGCAGACTCACCGGAGCAACAAGTAAAATTTATCTAACCATATGAAAAAACAGTATAAGCAATAACGACAGTGCAATCACTGTAACTTAAAACTTGAACAGGCCACTCCTTCCCACGGGAGAAAGAAGAGTGAACCCCCATAGTAAGAAATACAGACTAACCTCCCGGTTGATCCATTTCTCCTTTCCTCTCCTTTATTTTATTTTATTTTATTTCTTTATTTATTTTTTTAAACATGCAAAGCCCAAAATAGCTCTTACCTGTGACTATGAAAATACTTCAGGCCCATTGCCAATCTTGACCAGTTAGGAGAGATACGGGACTAGACTGATTCCACTCCAGAACAATTAGCAGGTAAGTCTAATTTAACCTTCCTGATCGTGTCCCCAGTCTAGTCAGTACCAGAGCAGTAAAGAAATATCAAACACGGGAGGGAACTGGAAAACCGGCCTGAAGTACTGCCAATTCGAACGAGGTCTCTTCCGCCCTCAAAACATCTAGCCGATAGTGCCTCACAAAGGAATTCAGCGACGACCAGGTTGCCACCCTACAAATATCTCCCGGCGACACCAACCTAGCTTCCGCCCAGGAAGTGGCCTGAGCCCTAGTGGAATGAGCTCTCAGACCTTCCGGGACCACTCTACCATTTACCACATAGGCCGACGCGATTGCTTCCCTTATCCACCGCGAAATGGACGCCTTAGACGCTGCTTCCCCCTTGCGAGGACCTGCAAAGAATATAAAGAGTGTCAGACTTGCGAAAAACCGACGTCCGACTAAGGTACTTCAACTCTCGAACATCCAACCGGAGACGCTGCCTCGACGAGGCGGCCCACCCGAGTACACCGAATATACCGGTAATGTAATCTCCTGAATGACATGAAATGCGGATACTACCTTCGAAAGAAACACCGGCACCGTCCGCACCACCACCTTGGACGCAGAAAACACCAGAAAGGGCTCCCTACAGGATAGCGCCTGGAGCTCTGATACTCTTCTAGCTGAACAGACTGCTACAAGAAAAAACACCTTAAGAGTGAGGTCCTTGAGCGACGCGCGGGACAAAGGCTCAAAGGGCTCTTTCTCTAAAGCATCCAACACAAAGGGCAGGTTCCACTTGGGAAAGGATGGCCTAGACGGAGGCCTGAGAAGCGATACAGCCCGCAAAAAATGCTCGACATCCCGATGAGTCCCTAGCAACTGACCTGCCAGCCTGCCCCTATAGCAAGCCAAGGCCGCCACCTGGACCCGCAACAACGCGGCGGCTAGCCCTTTGACAAACCCATCCTGCAAGAACTCCAGGATCTGGGGATAGAAGACCTGAACGGCTCTAACTCTCTATGCTGATACCAGCCCTCAAAAATTCACCAGATACAGACATACGCTAGGGAGGTGGACCGTCTTCTGGACTTTAACAAGGTAGTCACCACAGCCGCTGAATACCCCTTGGATCTCAGCCTCGCCCTTTCAAGAGCCAAGCCGTAAGAGAGAATCGATCCATGTGAGGCATGACCAGAGGACCCTGCCTTAACAGATCCGCTCGCCAGGGGAGCCGCCAGGGCTTTGCAATCAACAACCTGATCAGGTCCGCGTACCAAGGACCCTATCAGAATCACCTGACCCCTGAGACGCTCCACCTGCTGCAGAACTCTTCCTATCAACACCCACGGAGGGAAAACGTACATCAGCTGATCCTCCGGCCAGTCCTGAATGAAGGCATCGAGACTTTCCGACATCCTCTCTCTGCGCCTGATGAAGAAGCGGCTGGCCTTTGCTGACGCGTAGGTCACCATCAGGTCCATGACCGGAGACCCCCACCTGCGAGTCACCATGTCAAAAACGTCCGTATGTAGAACCCATTCCCCTGGATCCACGTGTACCCGGATGAGAAAATCGGCCTCTACATTGTCTATTCCTGCCACGTGCGCTGCTGAGAGATCTATCAAGTGCGCTTCGGCCGGCCTCCAAGGCCATGCTGCTGGTGCCACCCTGCCGGTGGACGTAGGCCACCGTCGTCGCGTTGACTGACAACACTCGCACCGACTTTCCTCCGATTCGCGTCTGGAACTCCCGGAGTGCCAGCGACACCACCTTTAACTACAGCAGATTGATTGGCCACGCCCTCTCCTGGGAATTCCACTGACCCTGCGCGAATTCCCCTTGACAGTGAGCTCCCCAGCCCGTCAGACTGGCATCTGTCATTAGAGCCACCCAGGCTGGCGCCTCCAGGGACCTCCCCTTCTCCAGCGACCCAGGTAGAAGCCACCAACTTAGGGCCTGACGCGCCTCTGCTGGGCATGGCAGCCTCCGAGCCAGCGAATCCTGCTGGTGCAACCACCGGCGAAGCAAAGCTCTCTGTAACGGCCTCATGTGTGCCCTCGCCCACAGCACCGTTTCTATTGTAGCCGCCATAGTGCCCAATAACTGCAGGTAATGCCAGGCTGAGGGTGCGCTGTATTTCAAGAACTTCCCCACCAACCTCCTCAGGGCCTGCGCCCGCTGAATGGTGAGAAACACCCTTCCAACCCGGGTGTCGAATCGAGCACCCAGGTATTCTAGGTTCTGCAAGGGAATCAAGTGGCTCTTCGCCATGTTGACTATCCAAACAAGACTTTCCAAGAAGGCTACCACTCGGGCCATCACCGCCACACTCTCAGCCTGCGACTTTGCTCGAATCAACCAATCATCCAGATACGGATGAACATCCAGATACGCAATGCTGCCGCCGCCACTACCACCATTACTTTGGTGAAAATTTGCAGAGCCGTCACTAGCCCGAAAGGCAACGCCCAGAACTGAAAATGCCCGAACGGGACTGCGAATCTGAGAAACCTGTGATGATCCGGCCTGATGGGAATATGAAGATAAGCCTCCGACAGGTCCAGGGACGTGAGAAAGCACAGTTACTTACCTGTAACAGGTGATCTCTGGGAACAGCAGGAATTAGTCCTCACATATGGGCACGTCGGAACCGACGGAGCCTGCGCGGGAAAGCTCCCCAGCTTCCCAGAAAGGAAGCTTTTGGGGCCTCCCACTGCACATGCGTGCTGCCTTCCCGCCTTCCTGACCAGCTCTCCTCAGTTCGCGTTTATAGCTGAGACAATAGAGAGAGGAAAGGAAGATAGATAGAAGATACAACTCCTAGGGGAGGTGGGTGGGTTGTGAGGACTAATTCCTGCTGTTCCCAGAGATCACCTGTTACAGGTAAGTAACTGTGCTATCTCCAGGAACAAGCAGGAATAAGTCCTCACATATGGGGACTCCCTAGCTAAGATGCCTGGGAGATCCCCTTCCAAGGGTTCGCCATCTTCGTATGGATCTCAGGCATCCATCCTGGGAAGGTGGGCAGGAGTTATTCAAGTATGGAACAGGTGTTTGAGGACAGCCTGACCAAACAAGGCATCCCGGCGGGAGTCCTTGTCCAAACAGTAATGGGCTGTGAAGGTATGAACCGAGGCCCAGGTGGCGGCTCGACAGATCTGATCTATGGATACAGAGTGAAGATGAGCCATAGAAGTGGCCATGGCTCTCACATTGTGAGCTGTGACATGGCCTTCCAGAGAAATGTTTTTACTCTGGTAAGCAAAGGAAATACACTGAGCAATCCAATTGGAAAGTGTACGTTTGGAGACTGGAAGTCCCAAATGAGAAGGATCAAAAGCCACAAAAGTTGGGAAGACTTTCGATGTGGCTGAGTCCTGTTGAGGTAAAAGGCAAGAGCTCTTTTACAATCTAGAGTATGAAGGTTCCTCTCTGCACTGGATGTATGAGGAGCCGGAAAAAAGACAGGTAGATATACCTCTTGATTAAGATGAAAAGGCGAGACCACTTTAGGCATAAAGTGGGGATTCGTCCTGAGGACCACCTTATCATGATGAAACCTAGTATAAGGTGGATGAGCCACTAAGGCCTGTAGTTCACTGATGCGGCGAGCCGAAGTGACTGCAATAAGGAAAAGGACCTTCCAGGAAAGAAATTTCAAGGAGGTAGAAACCAACGGTTCAAAATGTGGCTTCATAAGCTGACCTAGAACTAGGTTCAAATCCCATGCTACTGGAGGAGGTCGGATGGGAGGCTTAGTTAGAGTCAGGCCTCTCATGAACCTTGCAATAAGAGGATGAGAGGAGACAGGTTGTCCATTTATAGGTTTTAAGGATGCTGCAATAGCACTTAAATGGACTCTGACTGAATTCGTCTTAAGGCCTGCATTAGAAAGATGCAGGAGATAGTCTAGTAGAGAATTCAAGGGAAGTGCTAGAGGGTCAAGACCCTGTTGAGCACACCAAATGGAAAAGCGTTTCCATTTGAAAGCATAGGAACGCCTCGTGGAGGGTTTCCTAGAGGCATGAAGGATATCTTGCACTGGTTGAGAAAGATTGAAGTCATGAAGGCTTAGGCCTTCAGTAACCAAGCTCTGAGGTGTAGGGACTTGGGGTTTGGGTGCTACAAAGTCCCCTCCTCCTGAGACAGAAGGTCTGGCGCAGCTCCCAGGTCCAGGGAGGGTCCCTGGGAAAGATGCAGAAGTAGAGGGAACCACACTTGGCGTGGCCAGCGTGGAGCTATGAGGATCATCGATCCGTGATCCCTCTGGAGTTTGAACAGAGTCTTGGGAATCAAAGGAATGGGTGGAAAGGCATATAGGAAGACCTGACCCCAATGCAGGAGAAAGGCGTCGTAGGCCTGAGCTCCCTGACACGGAGTCCTGGAACAGAACCGGGGAGGTTTGGCATTGCACGGACTTGCAAAGAGGTCTATGTCCGGGGTTCCCCATTCCTGAAAGATTCTGCGTATCTGGTCCATATGTAGGGACCATTCGTGTGGAAGCAGAACTCGACTGAGTCTGTCTGCCCAAGAGTTTTGAACCCCTGGAAGATACACTGCCAGAAGATGAATTTGATGCTCTCTGGCGAAGGCCCATAATCTGAGAGCTTCGTTGCAAAGCGACAGAGAGCCTGTCCCTCCTTGTTTGTTTACGTAGAACATGGCCACCTGATTGTCTGTTTGAACTAGGACGGTCAGGTTGACAAGGAGGGTATGGAAGACTTTGAGGGCAAAGAAGATTGCTCGCAGTTCCAGGAGGTTGATGTGAAGGGTGGTCTCCTGTGGAGACCAAGTACCCTGAGTGGAGAGGTGTTGTAGATGGGCTCCCCACCCTGTTTGGGAGGCATCTGTTGTGAGGGTTGCCTGGGGCAACAAAGATTGGAAGGGGGCCCCCAACAACAGATTCTTGGTGGATATCCACCATTGGAGGGACCAAAACAGACGCTTTGAGGTGAGTATTTGGTCGGAGAGCGCTCCTGATGCTTGAGTCCACTGGGTGGCCAAGGTCCATTGAGCTGCTCTCATATGAAGACGAGCATAGGGCACCACGTGTACCGTGGAGGCCATGTGGCCCAAAAGTCGCAGCATTTCTCTGGCTGTCAAGTGACTGCTGGACTGAGCTTGGGAGGCCAAGCACACCAGACGTTGGCCCCGGGGACTTGAGGTAGGTAGGCCCTTGCAGTGGTGGTGTCCAACTGGGCCCCTATGAATTCCAGAGACTGAGTAGGGATGAGTTGAGACTTGGGAAGGTTTACCACCAGTCCCAGATACTGCAGAATGTGCCTTGTGCGGTTCAGGGAAATCTGGGCCTCTGACTGAGATGGAGCTCGGATGAGCCAGTCATCCAGATATGGGAATACAAAAATTCCCAGACCTCTTAGAAATGCAGCTACAACTGCCATGCATTTGGTGAATACTCTTGGAGCAGAGGCTAGACCGAAGCGAAGTACTCTGTACTGGAAATGTTTTCCCTGGAACAGAAATCGTAGATATTTTCTGTGGGATGGGTGGATGAGTATACGTGTGTACGCATCCTTGAGATCTAGAGAACAAAGCCAATCCTGACTCTGAAGGTATGGAAGGAGAATGCCCAGAGAAAGCATTTTGAATTTCTCCTTGTATAGAAATTTGTTCAATTCTCTCAGATCTAGGATAGGTCTGAATCCCCCTGTCTTCTTTGGTATGAGAAAATAAGGGGAGTAGAAACCTGTCCCTTGTTGGAGAAGAGGAACCTCTTCTATTGCTTTTTGGGCAAGGAGGGAAGAGACTTCCTGACCCAACAGGACCAGGAGAGATGGGGGAGAATTGAAGTGCCTCACCATGGTATGTGGAGGAAGGTAGGAAAACTGAAGTTTGTAGCCCTCTCTGATGATAGAGAGGGTCCAGTGCTCTGATGTAATTTGCCCCCATCTGGGAGCAAAGTGAGCTAACCTTCCGGGAATGGTGAGGGGCTCTGGTTGTTCTAGAGCCAGAAATGTTAAGTTCTCTAGGGGCAAGTCAAAACCCCTGAGGGGGTTGAGCCTGCTGAGGAGTGGCAGACGCTGCAGGCTTTGACCTTGCCTGTTTAGGTTGCTGACGTTTAGCAGCAAAGCGAGGCTGAGAAGATTGTTGGCCAGTATTTGTGGAAAATCTGGCCTTCTTGTAGTAAGGCCTCTTGAAAGACTTTTTCTTGGCAGGAGTAGAGGTAGACTTAGAAAGTCTATCTAAGGTAGCATTTTCTGCGTCCATTTGAGTGGCTTTAATTTGGCAGTCTTTACCAAATAAGTTCTCACCTGTACAGGGCAGATTCCGTAAGCCATCCAGGACCCAGGGTTCTAGGTCAGAGGCCTGGAGCCAAGCAAGTCGTCGGGCTGCAATGGCAATGCCCGAAGCTCTACCGGCACCTTCAAAGGAATCAAAGGCTGCTCTGTTGGAGAACTTAGAAACATCTAGAAGCTGTTTCACCAGAGAAATGAACTCCTCCTTTCTATCCTCAGGGATAAAGGGGGCAAAATGCCGTACCTTTAGGGCAAGTTCCCTTAGAAACATGCCCATATACAGACTATATGAATTAATCCTGGCTATAAGCATAGTAGCCTGGAAGATTTTCCTACCAAAAGAGTCTAGGGTCTTACATTCCCGCCCTGGAGGGGTAGAAGAGTGCGCCTTTTGGTACTCTTAATCTTTTTCAGCGCAGACTTCACCACAATGGAATGGTGAGGCAGCTGAGTTTTTTGAAAACCAGGAGGAGGAGGGACCCGGTACATGGTGTCCAACCTACGAGAATGAGGAGACAACGTTAGAGGAGCCTCCCATAAGTCCATCAAGTGTTCTTGAAGGATTTCATGGATAGGCAGGGTGATTGCCTCTTTAGGAACCTTAGGGTATCCTAAAATATCCAATTTCTTTGATCTAGGTTCTTTTTCAGAGGATGTGGTAATAGAAAGTCCTTTAGCTACTTCTATAATGAAGTCTTGAAAGGACAAATCCTCTGGTGGAGACATTCTCCTCTTTGGGGAAGAAGGCTCTTCAGGAAGAACTAGAGACAGCTCATCAGAGTCATCAGAGGAGTCAAAATCCTCAGAAGAATCAGAGTATCCTCTATTTGCTTCCAACGCACGATACGCATACCGATCGGTATCGACATCGGGCGTACCGGGTATGGGATCGGTATCGGGTGAAAACCCGGATCCGGCATGCGAAACCGATGTGCGTTTGGAAGACGATGGTCTCGGTTCCGGTATGGAAGACAGTACCGGAACCGGACCCGGAACCACTAGATGCGGTACCGAGGGCGTCGCAGCTTTAATGAAAGCCAGAACGGCCTGCTACATGGTCTGGACAGTATTGCCCATAGACGCCACTGCTGCCTGGATGTCAGTACCGGCATGGGCCGGTACCCCAGAGCAGTCTAACAGGTGATCAGTCGAGGCCGTGCCATCGATGTCAACCTGTAACGCCATAGATGGTGCTTTGGAAGCCAGAGCTTCCCGCCGGGGTTTTGTTTGTTTTTTTTTTTTGAAAGAAAAGAGAGACCGGCGGTACCGGTTTCGGTATGGGGAAGGCAGGTACACGGTCTAAAGAAACAAACTAAAATAAGAATTTCTTCAACGGTGACAGGAACACGACCTGCTGGCTCCGCGGAAAAAGAGAAACTGAGGAGAGCTGGTCAGGAAGGTGGGAAGGCAGCGCGCATGTGCAGTGGGAGGCCCCAAAAGCTTCCTTTCTGGGAAGCTGGGGAGCTTTCCCGCGCAGGCTCCGTCGGTTCTGACGTACCCATATGTGAGGACTTATTCCTGCTTGTTCCTGGAGATACTCCTTTCTGAATGGCCACTATCACCGAACGCAGTGTTTCCATGTGGAAGTGCGACACCCGCAAGCAACGATTCACCCCTTTGAGGTCTAATATCAGACGCACCCCTCCCCCGTCTTTCTTTGGTACTATGAAATAAATGGAGTAACGACCGCAACCGCACTGGTCTGGGGGTACCGGGACAATCGCCCTGAGGGCCAGCAGCCTGTGTACCGTCTCCAGCAAAGCCGCACACTTTGCGTCCGATTTGGCGGGAGACCGAACGAAGGCCTCTCGAACTGGGTGCAAAAACTCCAGGGCGTATCCTTTGCGAATGACTTCCAGCATCCATTGATCTGACGTGATTTGGACCCAGGCAGGATAGAACTCCTGCAAGCGCCCCCCCCCCCCCCCACAGGCAGAAGGGGACCCTGGGTCCCCCTTATCTCATTGTGACTTTTTGGAGTTAAGCGAGGACGAGGATGAGGAACCAAAGCCTCTCCCTGCCCCGCGAAACCCCTGGCTTCTATTGGGGAAACGTCCTCTTTGGCCCGAGTTAAACCTCTGAGTCCTAAAACGATGAAAATCCTGCAGCTGGCCCCTGCCCGCCGGGGCATTACGAGCCGCCTTAATCTTGTCCTCCGGCAATCTATCTACTTTGGACTCACCCAAATCCTTAACTAGCTTCTCCAAGTCCTCATCAAACAACCACCGACCTTTAAAGGGAAGCTTGCTTAACCTAGCCTTAGAAGAGCTATCCGCCGCCCAATTATGAAGCCACAGGTAACGGCGGGCCGCCACTGCCGAAGCCATGCTCTTGGACAAGCCTCGCATAAGATCATAATGAATGTTCGCCAGATAAGCCGCTCCGGATTCCAAACGAGCAGCTTCCCCAGCTAGGGAACTTGGCTGCCCTTCTTGGACCTGCTGCGCCCAGCGAAGACATGCTCTGGCTACCCACGCTCCGCAGATCGCTGCCTAGAGGGAAATAGCATTGACATCAAAGACCTGCCTCAACAATACATCCAACTTTCTGTCCTGCGCATCCTTGAGAGCCGCACTACCCTCTACTGGGATGGTAGTCTTCTTGGTGACTGCAGAGACGGCCGCATCTACCTTGGGAGACAAACATTTCCTTGTCTTGATCCGAGAGAGGATAGAGACACCCCATGACTCTGGACCCCTTCAATGGCACTTCTGGGAGACTCCATTCCTCATGAATCATCTCTTGAAACACCCTATGCACCGGAAACGCCCTTTGATTTTTGCGGAATACCTGCAACAAAGGGTCCTCCAGCGCTTCCTCCTCCGCCGCCCATGGTAGCGGCATATTGAGCACCTTGAGCGTCTCCACTATGAGCGCCGGCAGCTCCTCTCTCCTGAAGACCCTCACAACTCTTGCCTGATCCTCCCTCTCAGAAAGCTCTCCCTTCCTCCAACTCCTCTTCCAAATCTAAGGTATGGCTGTCCTCATCCGAAAGAGCCCCCTCCAAAAGCATAGATTGCTCTCTAAGGCCCTCCTCACCACGGGGCCGTTTGCTACCCCCCGCGGGCCCCTCTCCAGGCAGGGACGCCGCTCGCTTCCTAGCATCGCAAGTGCCCGCTGTAACCACTGGTTGTCTGGCCTCTCCAAACACTGCGTGCTGCAGCAGCACAACAAACTGCGGAGAAAAAATTGAGACTAGCTCCTTGGGGAGGACCACCTGAGAAGAGGACGCACCCCCAACGGAGGAAGGACCAGCCACCGGATCTTCCTGCCCCGATTCAGGGAGCACCGGTGCCGCACCCTCCTGTAACACGCCTGGGACCCCCACTTCCCCTTCTCTGGGGGGGTCCGAGACCGCTGAATCTCCCACACAAGCTTTGCAGAGTGACGTGCCAGAGCCCTTCTTAGCGCCACATACCACACACTGAGACTTGGTCGGCGTAGCTACGAAAGTACTAAAGGACTGAGTACTTCCCCTGAACGTGGACCCGTAAAATTGAATAGAGGTCCCTGCTGCCCCCCCAAATAAGACTGGAGCGCCTATGAGGAGAAAAACCCAATCGCCGGGACCCCCCCCCCCAAAGAAACAGAGAAAGGCGGCCTATGTTCCCCTTTTTTTTTTTTTTTTTTTTTAATTTTTTTTTATTTTGAGTTATTCCCGCGGAAGAGGAACCGCTATTTCCCTGAGGCGCTAAAACAACTCCAGCCCTAGGGACCGCGGCCTACACATGCCGATGCCATGCGGTCCGGCCGGCAGGCAGCTTCGTGCCAAAATGCGCTGACAAACTATGCTAAGAGAATGGCCTCCCGCTTACCTTTTCCCGATGTAAGAGCAAGGTCTCCAAAAAGAAACTGACCTCTTGCGCTCACTGCCGGCTCCGGAGGCACACTCTCGCCCCGGAGACAAACAGCCGTATCACAACCCAGAACCAAGTGTCGGATCTGTGCGGTGGGTTAAGGCCGCCGGGCGCTCTCGCAGGCAGACACTTCTGCGTGGCACCGGCAAAACCCTGTTACACTCTTCTCCAAGCGCGTCAGAACTTGTGCTGGGAATGGCTCTGCTTACCAGCAGGCCCCCGATCAGAATGAAGCGAGAAACTTGAAATAAAAAGAGGGGGGAGGGAGGGAGGAGAGGGAGCAAAGAAGGGAGGACTGGCCAGCTCAAAATTTTAGAGGCACAGGCACCGTATTCATATACTTTTCTTTAAATAAGTCAAACCCTATCATCTACAAACACACTGAAAAAGGACCAATTCTGAATTGTTTCTCCAGTGAGCCTGAGCACCCGGGCTCCCTATCTTTCCAGCTGCTTGGAGACTGAGGTAACTGGTGGCAGGAGGCGGTCTCCAGAGAGATATACTGGTGATGTCACAAAAGGAGTTTCTCAGTCTCCAAGCTGCTGGATGAGATAGGCAACCCAGAGGTCTCGGGACTAGACTGGGGACACGATCAGGAATATAATGTTTGTACTATCCCTGTTGCACCTTGTGCCAGTTATAACCTCCACATATTACCCCTGACTTTGAAACATTCTATGTAAACATTAAGAGATGAATGTAAACCACCTTGACTTAAGGAGAAGGCAGTATATAAAACCTGTTAAATAAATAAATGGCTTTTCTGATGGTCTCAGGCAGCTCTAGCCTTCACCATTGTGAAAATGGAATAGGGAGTGAATATGGCCGTTTTAAACATTACAGCCATCATTCATTGGTTGATTCAAGTCATGTGAGTACTGATTGATCACAGGTGCATCTAATTTTACTGTAATGGAAATGTGATTCTTCTGTTCAAACTGATTTGAATTGTTTTTAAGGGTGCCAATAATGTCCTAGCAATGTCCCAGTTTTTAGACTATTTCCTTTTTTTAATTGGTATTGTTTTATTAGATTCTTTTGTGTGTCAAATGTATGTGCATATATTGTAAGTCCAAAGCCATTTCACTGGCCACTTCATTCTAGGAGATAGTGGGCATTAAGGGGTTGAACTGCAAGGGTGCCAATAATGTTGACCACAACTGTATGCTAGAATGACATTAAGCTAAATTAAAATGTAATGGCCGAGACTGAAATATAACCAGTTGTTGCCAATAAGAACTGGATATACAGTTCTGCTTCAGGAGCTAATGCCCTGTGCTACCTGATTTCATCCTACTGGCTGCAGCTAGCAAGGTCCTGTTGCTGGACTCGCTGATGCAGTGCAGGAGGGAGGATGCAGAGCCTGCACATGCACAAGCAGATAGAGAGGCAGAAAATGGCAGCAACACCAGAAGCTAAGAAAGTACTTGTTTATGGAAGGAGAGAAGCTATGGTATTTAAATATGCGGAATACTTTAATTCCAAAACATGGGTAAGCAATGGCATTTGGTCCAACACCAGAAGGAAGCTAGTGGTGAACTTATTCTCATGTTGCAAGCCCTGATGTCTCACAGTTCAAACTACAAGATTAGACCCCCGAGATGGGGAACAAAAGCAAACATTTGTACAGGATGCCACAATCTCTTGTGCTAGTCCTGGCAATAATAGTATTTTTGCAACTGAAACCCCAGTTGTTTCAGTCAAGAGTACGTTAAATGATGAAAAGTGGAGGAAATGAGAGAGGTAGTAAAAGAGTCACCAGTGAACAGGAAAAAGGGCTCTAGTTTCTATCTTTACACCAATGAGAGAACTACTCCTCCATTTAAAAGCATAATTTTTTCTAGTCACTCTCGTAATTAAAATCTGTTGAATTCCAAGAGGTAAATGGAGAGAGGCTATCATGCTGTGCCAAACATCCACACTATCAGAGCCAAATTCCTCAGACTGGGGATAAAGGAGAAATTTACATACCTGATAATTTTCGCTTTCCTTGAATCCTGCCAGACCTGTCTAGATGAGTGGGTTATGCTCCCAAGTCAGCATGTGGAGGCAGACCAAAGCAAACTTTAGTGATTTGGTATATCTACCGGAGCAGCACAGAGAAACTAGTATCAAACTTTTGCAAGCAATAAACAGACTGGAAAACAGAGAAGCTATGCAAGTTAACATTTATAAAAATGTACAAACCATTTGGCTCTTTCAACAAATTCAAATTGTGCCAGAAACATATTGATCATTCCATGAAGAGGCAGTAAAGCTTCCAAACCTGTAGAATCTTCTAGCGCAGGATTTCGTCTGGTCTAGTAAGATTCAAGGGAAAAAAATTATCAGGAATGTGAATCTATCCTTCCTCATCATCCTGCTAGACCAGTCCAGACAAGTGGGATATAACAAAGAAGTCAGACCCAGGGTGGGAGGAAGACAATGCTCCAGAAAGAACTGCCCTGCCAAATGCACCATTCACTCTGGCACCTACTTGCAACCTGTAGTACTTCACAAAAGGTGCTCCAATATGACTAGATACTCCGGGGACATCAAGGCAGATACCATCCAAGAGAAGGCCTGTGCCCTAGCGCAGGGGTGGGCAATTCCGGTCCTGGAGGGCCGCAGACCAGTCAGGTTTTCATGATGTCCCTAATGAATATTCATGGCCTATTTCCATACAATGGAAGGCAGTGGATGCAAATAGATCTCATGAATATTCATTAGGGACATCATGAAAACCTGACTGGTCTGCGGCCCTCCAGGACCGGAATTGCCTACCCCTGCCCTAGCGGATTACACAGAAATATGACAGCAGAGAAGGATCATTCAGCCTATATGACAAATCTCCTCTGTCTGAAACCATAAGAACACATGACCAGCCTGTAAATTGTATATATTGTTATTGTATATAGTTACCCTGTTAGCCAAGTTGTTCTCCTGTTCATATGTAAACACAAAGTACTATTGGAAATGTGTATGTTCGTTGTTTATTGTAAACCGCACTGATGCTGAATAGCGCGGTATAAAAGAGACTTTAAATAAATAAATAAATTAAATAAATATGGTCTGCCTTTTCATACCAACTACTAAGTTCTACAGACCTATTTTCCTTTAGAAATCTTCTGTGTTTGTCCCATGCTTTCTTGAATTCATCTTCATCTTATGCCCCTCATTACCGAGTTTTCCTTCAATTGAAAGGGGCTCTTCCTGGGCATTTTTGCCATGGAGGTATTTAAAACATCTCTATCATGCCTCCCCTCTCCCATCTTTCTTCCAAAATATACATATTGAGATCTTTACATCTGTTCCCAGATGCCTTATGATGCCCAATGACCATTCTTGAAGCCACCCTGTGCACCGACATCATCCTGTTTATATCCTTTTGAAAGTAGGATCTCTAGAATTGTACACAATACTCTAAATAAGGTCTCAGCAAAGACTTATACAAAGGCATTATCACCTCCTTTGTGCTGGCCATTCCTCTCCCTATGCACCCAAGCATCTTTCTGGGTGCATCACCAGAAACCCTCTAGGTCCTGCTCTTCTTTCATGGACAGAAGCACTTCACCCCTATACTATTCCACTCCCTTGGATTTTTGCAGCCCAAATGCATGACCCTGCATTTTTAGTGTTAAATCTCAGCTGCCAAATTTTCAATCACTTTTCAAGCTTCACCAGATAGCGTAGTTACTCACCTGTAACAGGTGTTCTCCAGGAGCAGCAGGAATCAGTCCTCACATATGGGTGACGTCGGCGCCGACGGAGCCCTCGCGGAGCAATTTTCCCCAGCTTTCAAAGAAAGCCTTTGGGAATTGCAGCGCGCATGCGCGGTCGCCTTCCCGCCCAAGGGTGCCATCTTAGCCAGTCAGATGACACAGCTAAAAAAGACAGCATAAAAATTTGCAAAAAAACTTAAGCAGATGATTGCAACTCCAAGGGGAGGAGGGAGGGTTGTGAGGACTGATTCCTGCTGCTCCTGGAGAACACCTGTTACAGGTGAGTAACTACGCTTTCTCCAGGACCAAGCAGGAAGTCAGTCCTCACATATGGGACTCCCAAGCTTAAGGCTACCGGAGACCCTAAGCACAAAAATGAGCTCCCTCTAGCTCAGCAACACAGAAGGAAGGAATCTTCGCTGAATTATTACCCACCGGTAGCCCACATCCGGGATGGAGGGTAGGAGTTGCTCAAACCTCAAAGAGATTACGGAGGACTGCCTGTCCGAAAGCACTGTCCCTGCGGGACTCCCTCTCGAGACAGTAATGGACCGCAAAAGTCTGGCTCGAAGACCAAGTAGCGGCCCGGCAGATGTCTGCCAGCGGAACAGAGCGGAGGTAAGCCACTGACGCAGCCTTTGCCCGAACACAATGAGCCGTGACTCGACCTTCTAAGGAGAGTCCGGCTGCCCCATAAGCCCAAGCGATACAGTCCGCAACCCAGATGGACAGAGTACGCTTGGAGACCGGGAGCCCCAATTTATTGGGGTCAAAAGACACAAAAAGCTGAGCAGCTTTACGGTGCTCCCGCGTACGGTCAAGGTAGAAGTTCAAAGCCCTTCTACAGTCCAGGGTATGCAGGACCATTTCAGCTCGGCTGGCGTGTGGCCTGGGAAAGAAGGTCGGAAGTACCACCTCCTGATTGATGTGAAAAGGGGAGACCACTTTTGGAAGAAATTTGGGATGAGTCCGTAGGACTACCCTATTTTTGTAGAACCGAGTGTAAGGGGGATCAGACACGAGGGCCTGCAATTCACTTACGCGCCTAGCGGAAGTGAGGGCTATCAAGAACAATGTTTTCCAAGAAAGAAAACGGAGAGAACAGGAAGCCATAGGTTCAAAAGGCGGACAGGTGATCCACTGCAAAACCACATTCAGATCCCAGTCAGGCGCTGGCGGGCGCAGAGGTGGTTTGAGTAGAAGGAGACCTCGGAGAAACCTCGCTACGAGAGGGTCGCTGGAAAGAGGTCTGCCGTCCACCTGTACATGATGTGCTGAAAGAGCACTGAGGTGAACTTTGACGGAGTTGGACTTAAGTCCCAGATTAGAGAGGTAGAGCAAGTACTGCAAGATCACCGACACCGAGCAGGAGAAGGGATCCTGAGACTGCTGGATACACCAAACGGAAAAGCGACGCCATTTAAGGGCGTAGCATTTGCGGGTAGAAGGGCGCCGAGAAGCGAGGACGACCTCTTCCACCTCTGCCGGCAGGAGAAGGGGAGCAAGGACTACCCTCTCAGCAGCCAGGCCATTAGATTGAGAGATCTGAGGTTGGGGTGTAGCAGAGACCCCTGATCCTGAGTGAGGAGATCCGGTTGAAACCCCAGAGGGAATGGATCCTCCACCGCTAATTGCAGCAGGAGTGGAAACCATGGCTGTCTGGGCCAGCGAGGGGCCACCAGGATCATGGAAGCTTTGTCTCGGAGAACCTTGAAAAGAGTTCGAGAGACTAGCGGGATGGGAGGAAAAGCATACAGAAGGCTCTCCGACCATGAGAGTAGAAAAGCGTCTGCCGCAACTCGAAGGGGATGTGGCTGACGAGAGCAGAAGCGAGGAAGTTGCCGGTTGTGAGGACTGGCAAAGAGATCCATCGTGGGGAGGCCCCACTTTAGAAAGAGCTTCTGAACTACCAAGGGATCCAGGCGCCACTCGTGCGGCTGGAGGATCCTGCTGAGTTTGTCCGCCAGGCAATTTTCTTGGCCTGGGAGATAAACTGCCTTGAGAAGAACGCCGTGACTGACGGCCCAAGAGCAGAGCTTCTGTGCTTCCCGACAGAGAAGGAAGGAGCCCGTGCCCCCCTGTTTGTTCACGTAGAACATGGCAACTTGATTGTCCGTCTGGACAAGGACGGACTGGTGAGAGGTCAGGTGGGAGAAAGCCTTGAGAGCCAGGCGGATCGCTCTGAGCTCCAGGAAGTTGATCTGCTGAGCAGACTCCCACGTGGTCCAGAGGTCCTGAGTACGTGCCCCTTGACAATGTGCTCCCCAACCCAGGAGGGACGCATCTGTCGTCAGCACCTGGGCCGGCTGAGGTGACTGAAAGGGCATGCCGAGTACCAGGTTCGGCCGATGAAGCCACCACTGGAGAGACGAGGCCAGCGGCTCGGAGACGCGCACTAGGTCTGCTAGGCCGCCTGTGGCTTGTTGCCACTGCTTGCGAAGACACCATTGAGCAGGCCGCATATTCAGGCGGGCATTGGGGGTCACATGGACGGTGGAAGCCATATGGCCGAGCAGTCTCAGGAAGCGCCTGGCGGAGACCAGGGACTGGCTGCGAAAACGGTCGGCTAGGTCCATGAGCCGTTGAGCCCTGTCGAGAGGCAGGAAAGCTCGCGCCTGAGGAGTGTGCAGTCTTGCGCCGATGAACTCGAGATCCTGTGAGGGGAGCAAAGTGGACTTTGGGAAGTTTATGACAAAGCCCAAGTACTGCAGAAGAGTCACCGTGCGGTGTGTGGCGTTGGTGACCTCCGGAGCGGACGCTGCCCTGATGAGCCAGTCGTCGAGGTACGGGAAGACATAGAGGCCGTGAAGCCGGAGATGGGCCGCCACCACCGCGAGACATTTTGTGAAGACTCGCGGTGCGGAGGACAGGCCAAAGGGTAGTACCCTGTACTGGTAATGATTTCCTGCCACCACAAACCTTAGGTATTGGCGGTGGCTTGGGTGGATGAGGATGTGCGTGTAGGCATCCTTTAGATCCAAGGAGCATAGCCAATCTCCCTGCTGGAGGTAGGGCAGAAGTATTCCAAGGGTAAGCATTTTGAACTTTTCCCGCACGAGGAACCTGTTGAGGTTGCGCAAGTCCAGGATGGGTCTGAGGCCTCCTGTCCTTTTTGGTACTAGAAAATACCTGGAATAAAAGCCTTGACCTCTCAGGTGGTGGGGCACCGGTTCCACCGCCTGTTCCTGTAGAAGACCTGCTAACTCCTGAAGGAGTAAGTCCCTGTGCAGAGGGAGTCGCGGAGGTTCTCCCGGGAAATAGGAGGGAGGGACCTGGTGGAAGTGGAGAAGATAGCCTTCTCTTACGACTTGAAGCACCCAGGCATCTGAAGTGATGTTGGACCACCTGTGGGCGAAGTGAACCAGCCGGCCTCCGGTGCTGGGAGGAGCCAGCGGAGGGGGAGAGGCTATGCTTAAGGAGTCAAAAACCCCCACCCTGCTGAGCAGGGGCTGGTGGTGCAGGCTTGGGGGCTTGCTGCCTACGGGACCCGTTACCCCGTCCCTTGGCCTGCTGGCCCTGTTGGGGAGCTGCGGGGGCCTGATATTGGGGGTAGTGTTTATAGGCAGCCGCCTTTCTCAGGTAAAAGGACTTCTTTCCCGAGCCCTTCTTTTTCTGGGAAGGGGCGGAGGTCTTCCTAGAAAGCCTAGTCCTGGTGAGAGTCTCTGTCTCTAGTTGTGCAGCCTTCTCGTCCATAGGTTTGCCAAAGAGGTTTTCACCTCGGCAGGGGACATCGACCAACTTGTCCTGCACCCAGGGCTCAAGGTCAGACGACTGAAGCCAAGCCTGTCGGCGGGCACCGATGCCGGCTGCGGCCACTCGAGCCGATGCTTCAAAGACATCATAGGCTGCTCGGGATATGAATTTTGAGCATTCCCGAATGCCAGTGGACAAGGCTAGGAACCTCCGCAAAGGTTCCTCGGACAATCCAGCGGAGAACCCGGCTAGCTCTTTAGCCAGGTCTCGGAGATACATGCCCATGTATAGCTGGTAGGTCTGGACACGACACGCAAGCATAGAGCCCTGGAAACACTTCTTACCAAGGCCATCCAGGTTACGGGCCTCCCTGCCAGGAGGCACCGAGGAGTGCATCTTCTGGCTCTTAAGACGATGCATGGCCGATTCCACTACCATGGAATGGTGTGGTAGCTGTGCTTTCTGGAAGCCAGGGCTCTTGCGAACTCGATAGATAGAATCGACCCGCTTGCTCAGGACCGGCGAGGAGGCCGGACTCTCCCACATGCGGAAGAGTAGTCGTTCCAGCATGGGAGGAACCGGTACAGTAAAGTGTTCCCTGGCGGGAGAGTCATACTGGAGGGCGTCGAGCTCTTCGGCTCGAGGCTCCTCCTCGGGATCCGCAGGGAAGGCCAAAGCCTTGGCCATATCCCTGACGAAGTCCGAGAACCGGGCATCCTCCGGAGGGGACTGCTTCCGAGGTTCGGACTCAGGCGAGTCCGAGGGGACACACCGAGTCCGAAAAGAATCAGGCGACTCTTCCTCATCAGACTCCCAGACCGACTCCAAGGAGGAATCGGTGGGGTTGGCCCGGGCAGGCTACGGCGCCGGCCGCCCCGACGCCGCGGGAGTCAGCGTCGGCGACCTCGGTCCCGAACGGGAGGCCGAGGGTGACCTCGACCGAGGATCGACTCGAGTTCGCATGGACTCGAGGATCGGCTCGGTCTCCGGGGTCGACTTAGATGTCGACGTCCCGGCGGTCGGGGCAGCGGCGCCAGCGAGGCTAGCGAGCAGTGCCCGCTGCTGGTCCATGAAGGCAGACAGTCTGCTCTCCAAGGCCGTCAACCTGAGTCCGACCTCAGGTGACCCAGCAGCCCCCGACTCGGGCCCCGACGGCGTCGGGCCCGACGTCGGCGGTCTCGGAGGCGAGTCCAGGAGGACCACAGGACTTACCCGAGCAGACAGCTCCGACTCCATGCGAGGTCGCTTCGAGAGGTGCTCCTTCTCCAAGGACCCGGGACGGCTATCGGGGCTATGCGACCTGGCCCTCGCGGAGCCAGGAGCGTCCACCGACGACGCCCTCGCGGGTTTCACCTTCCGTCGATGGTCCCCAGAGGGAGAACCCCTGTCGGAGGAACTCCGGTGACGGTCAGAGCTGGAACCTCGGGACGCCGAGGCCTCTGACGAGGTCCGGGTACGGCTGGGGTCAGCGAAGATCCTATCCCGCTGATGCCGCCGACTTCTCAACGCTTTGGAGGACATTTTGCCACAGGCTCCACAGATCATTTCTTCATGATCCGGGCCCAGGCAGCGGAGGCAATTATCGTGTGTGTCAGTTAGTGACATATTTCGGTCACACTGACCACACCGCTTGAAACCACTGGCAGCCATCGGGGGAAAAAAAGGGCCCCTGCGAGGTCAAAAGACCGGGCTGCCAGTGAAAAAACCGAAAACGAAACTGACTAAATCAGAAAAACCGAAAAAGAAGGAGAGGACTCGTGACCGGCGTCGCGAGTCCGGGCGGGAAGAAGACCGGCGTCGAACCGAAGGAAAAAAGAGAATATAACGAATAAAATCAACTTTTTCGCGGGGACACGACAGGTACGTCTGTAGGGCTCCGCGGAAAAAAGAAGACTGGCTAAGATGGCACCCTTGGGCGCGAAGGCGACCGCGCATGCGCGCTGCAATTCCCAAAGGCTTTCTTTGAAAGCTGGGGAAAATTGCTCCGCGAGGGCTCCGTCGGCGCCGACGTCACCCATATGTGAGGACTGACTTCCTGCTTGGTCCTGGAGAACCCTCATGTTATCTTTGCCTTCCTGGATGTCTACTCTAATGCAGATTTTGATATCATCCGCAAAGAGGCAAACTTTACCTGATAGCCCTTCTGCAAAATCACTTACTAAATTGTTAAGAATCAGGGCAAGGACAGATCCCTGCGGCACACCACTAGTAAGATCCTTCTCCTCAAAGTAAGCTCCATTTACCTGTTCCCTTTATCGCCTCCCACACAACCCAGACACTCTAGGGTCATCCCTAGAATGCTCAATTTATTTATAAGTCACCTGTGTGGTACGGTGTTAAAGGCACTCCCAGCTGCTGAACCACTGGGTCACCGGAGAAGAAATTCCCTCTGACGTCATTGAGTTTCCCTAGCTAAACCACGAAATAGCAAGTTCCTCTTTCTAAAAAATAACTTCAGAAGCCATTCTTTATCAGACAGAGGAAACGTTACAATTAAAGTAGCTGGTACAACAGGTTCTTCTTGAGAACTCTAGGAGCTCAGATACATTAGGGACATCTGCTTGCTGTAGTAACAGATGGAGTAAGATTTTTTTCCCAGAAGGGAGATAATACATTTTCACCATTGGAGGATGACACTCCATTGCAACTGCCAAACATGCCCCAAGCCAAAACCATGGACACCTAAGGAAAATTAATCAACCTAAGATTCGTGGCTCAAGATGAAATTTCCAATACCTCCAATTTAGAACTTAGAAAGGCAAAATTCTTAACAAAGGCATCAAACTGTCTTAATACCTGTACCTTAGGCTGAGTTTTAGAAATTGTTGCTTAAACAGCCTCAACCTTAGTAACAATCTCTTCAATCTTCGCTGAGTTACTTTCAGCTTTCAAAGAAAGGGAAGAAAATGGCAGGACCAAAGCTTCCCCCAAAGATACCATCACCGACCAAATGGTTTCTAAAGTAAAAGTCTCAGGACGTAAAAGAGAAAGAAAACCTTCCAGGTTGAGCTGCCTCCTCTTCCATCTCAGCTGATGCTGATCCGCCTCTCTGAAGGGCATCCAAACCTGCTGCCTGATGTCCTCCCAGTAACACCAAAAGACAAGCGAGATGAAGTTGTTCCAGGTCAGCCAAGTGCCAACCTTCCAAGCTCCTGAGTCTGGCCCTCGACCTAAAGGGATACCACTCCCTGATAGGTGGGTTCTCTCCTGCAGACGTTCTCTGGGAGAATGCTAGAAACATGCTGCTTTAGGAGTTCAACGTGAATCGGGAGGGGGATGAAATGCCCAATGCAGTCGTCTAGCTCAGCGTTTTTCAACCACTGTGCCGCGGCACACTAGTGTGCCGTGAGATATTGTCTGGTGTGCCGTGGGAAAAATTCCAATTTCATCCGTAACATGTGGCCTCGGCTCACAAATTAGGGTTGCCAACCGGCCGGTTTTCAGCCGGCCTGGCCGGTTTTTCCATGGCCAGGCCGGCTGCCGGCACAGTTGTAAAACCGGCCATTGAAAAGCTGGTTTTTTGCTCTGGCCGCAAGATCGGGAGCGGCCAGAGCAAAAAAACGGCTTTTGTGCCGAAGTCCGCGACGCGATCGCGATTCCCTATAGCAGTGCAGCCGCTGGTTCTGCTTTGTACAGAGCAGCGGCTGCACTACACTTACATTGAAAAGTAAAGAGAAACTGTGTCAGGAGCCCTCCGATCATGCAGAGCCCGAGGAAGTGATGTCATGGGGGCGGGCTCCTCACAGGCTGTCTTTCCTTTTCAAATTAACTTTAGCTGCAATAAAGTTAATTTGAAAAGGAAAGACAGCCTGTGAGGAGCCCGCCCCCATGACATCACTTCCTCGGGCTCTGCGATGACCGGAGGGCTCCTGACACAGTTTCTCTTTACTTTTCAATGTAAGTGTAGTGCAGCCGCTGCTCTGTACAAAGCAGAAGCAGCGGCTTGGGCAGAGGGGGGGGTGTGTGTGTGTGAGTGAACCAGCAAGGGAGGGGGGGGGAGTGTGAGTGAACCAGCAAGGGGGGGGGAAGAGTGTGAGTGAACCAGCAGTGGAGGGGGGGTGGTGGTGTGAGTGAACCAGCATGGGGGGGGGGGGGGCGATTGTGTGAGTTAACCAGCAGGGGAGGGGGGATAATTGATTGTGTTACCCAGCAGGAGGGGTGAGTAAGTGACAGGGGGGTGGGTGAGTGAACCAGCAGTGGAGGGGGGGGGTGGTGTGAGTGAACCAGCAGGGGAGGGGGGTTGGTGTGAACCAGCAGGGGAGGGGGGTTGGTGTGAGTGTTTGATTCCTATTCAAGAGAATTACTTTATATATAGTCAATATAGGCACAGAGGTAAATTTTTTTAACATTTTCTAATGGTGGTGTGCCTCGTGATTTTTTTCATGAAAAAAGTGTGCCTTTGCACAAAAAAGGTTGAAAAATACTGGTCTAGCTCATCAGCCCTGACGAAACTGAAGCAGAGGTTATCTCCCTCCGCTTCCACTGGCTGCTGGAGCAAATGCATAAAAATTGTCCAAAGGTCCGACGACCATTGCAGGCAATGGCGAAGAGGTAGCAGGGGTATGGGTGGGCTGCAGAGCCCCTTTTACCTTCTGCTTTTTCGCCATAAGGTAAGAAGCTTGCTCACAAAAGTCTAACGCCCAGCTTCTCTTAGTTTTACTGGATATTGATGTTTCCCTTTCTCTTTCTATGATCTCTTGTATTTTATGAAGGCCACCTTTTTTTTCTAAATCTTTTCAGCTACTTCTTTCGAGAAGTAGATGTTATCAGAATATAGAAAGACTAGGGGACATGCAATGAAGCTACAGGGTAAACTATTTAAGACTAATAAAAGAAAATATTTTTTCACTCAATGTGTAATCAAACTCTGGAATTTGTTACCGGAGGATGTAGTAAAAGGCTGTTAGTGTAGCTGGGTTTAAGAAAGGTTTGGACAAGTTCCTGGAGGAAAGGTCCATAAACCATTATTAAGAAGGGACCCAGGATATCAATGCTCGACCCAGTACAAGCATTGCGGAACCTGTGTCTTTTGGGGAAACTGCTAGGTACGTATGACCTAGATTGGCTGCTGTTGGAAACAGGATACTGGGCTTGACGGACCTTGGTCTGACCCAGTATGGCATATCTTATGTTCTTATCTTATGTTCTTATGAGAACCATAGTGGCCCCCCATCTGCATGTACATAAGGTTAAATTAGACTTACCTGCTAATTGTAGTTCCTGGAGTGGAACAGTCTAGTCCCATAACCTCTGGGTTCCCAATCCAATCCAGCAGCTTGGAGACTGAGAAACTCCACCTTTTTGTGACATCATCCGTATAAGTCTCCGGTGCCAGCCTCATGCCACCAGTAACCTATTGACAAAGAAGACTCACCGGAGAAACAAGTAAGCCAAAGACTATAGTAAACATTGATAACAGTAAAATAGCAACTGAGGGCAAGAAACTCCCAGCCCATTATAGCACTTAAGAGAAAGTGGGAGCATTCCAACCCCCTGCTTGAAGTAAGGAACAGACCCAGCAGAACCAAGAAAGAAGCCCCTCTTACCTGTGAAGCTGAGCCAATCCGGACATGTGTTTGCCCAGGAACTCTGGGGGGGGATATGGGACTAGACTGTTCCACTCCAGGAACTACAATTAGCAGGTAAGTCTAATTTAACCTTCCTGATCATGTCCCAGTCTAGTCCCATAACCTCTGGGTCTATACCAGAGCAGTGAAACACACTTACACACGGGAGGGACCTGGCAAACCAGCCTGAAGAACCGCTGATCCGAAGGAGGTCTCCTCCGCCATTTGAATATCCAGACGGTAGTGCCTAGCAAAAGTATTGAGGGACGACCACATCGCCGCCCTACAGATTTCCACCGGCGAAACTAAACGAGCCTCCGCCCAGGAGGCAGCCTGAGCCCGCGTAGAATGAGCTTTCACCCCATCCGGCACAACTCTGCCCTTCAACACATAAGCCGACTCAATGGCTTCCCTAATCCAGCGAGCAATAGATGCTTTAGAGGCCGCTTCACCCTTTTTCGGCCCGCGAAAAGCACAAAAAGTCTATCCGACTTCCGAAAGGACTCCGTCCTCTTGAGATACTTCCGTAAAGCTCTCCGGACATCCAACCGATGAAACCGAGTAGCTGGAGAACTACTGCTATCACCTCGCAATACCGGCAAGGAAATCGCCTGGTTAATATGAAATGCCGAGACTACCTTCGGGAGGAAAGCCGGCACCGGCCGCAACACCACTTTAGACGGAAAGAAGGAAAGATAGGGCTCCCTACAGGAAAGAGCCTGTAATTCGGAAACACGCCTGGCCGAGCACACCGCCACGAGAAAGGCCACCTTCAGAGAAAGATCCTTGAGTGAGGCTCTAGCCAGCGGCTCGAAGGGCTCCCCCACTAAGGCCTCCAAAACAAACGGAAGACTCCATTTGGGAAATACTGGGCGGGTTGGAGGCCGAGCAAGAGAAACCGCTTGGAGAAATCGTTTTACATCCCGCTGGACCCCCAGCGACTGACCCGCCAGCCTGCCCCTGAAACAAGATAAGGCAGCCACTTGGACTCGCAACGAAGCCACTGCCAAACCCTTTTCGAAACCATGTTGCAAAAATTCCAGAATTTGCGGGAGGGAAGCTCGTAACGCTTGGTACTGCCGCGCACTACACCAGGCCTCAAAAATCCGCCAAATGCGGACGTAGGACAACGAAGTGGAACGCCTTCTGGACTTGACCAAGGTAGAGATAACCGCTGGAGAATACCCCCGGGAGGTCAACCGCGCCCTTTCAAGAGCCAGGCCGTAAGAGAGAATCGACCCACGTGAGGCATGACCAGCGGCCCCTGAGATAACAGATCCGTTCGGTCGGGGAGACGCCAGGGCCGGGCCACCAGCAACTGCACCAGATCCCCGTACCAAGGACGCCGGGGCCAATCCGGCGCAATCAAGATGACATGGCCCCGGAAGCCCTCTATTCTTTGTAGAACTCGGCCGATCAACACCCACGGAGGGAAGACATACAGAAGCTGCTCCTCCGGCCAGATCTGCAAGAGAGCATCCAGACCCTCCGACATTCGTTCCCTGCGCCTGCTGAAGAAGCGGTTGCACTTTGCAGACGCAAAGGTCGCCATGAGATCCACCACCGGCCTGCCCCACCGTCGGACCACCATTTCGAACACCTCGGTATGCAGGACCCACTCCACGGGATCCACTCTTACCCGGCTGAGGAAGTCGGCCTCCACATTGTCTACCCCCGCTACATGGGCTGCCAACAGGTCCAGAAGGTGGGCCTCCGCCCAGGAACACAGAGCTTCGGCCTCGGACTCTAGGGACGCACTGCTGGTGCCGCCCTGCTTGTTGACGTAGGCCACTGCCGTCGCATTGTCCGAAAGCACCCGGACTGCTTTCCCGTCGAGGAGCGGCCGGAACTCCCGCAAAGCCAGCGACACCGCCCTGAGCTCCAACCGGTTTATCGCCCAGGCGCTTTCTTGAGCGTCCCAAAGCCCCTGAGCGAAGGCTCCCTGGCAGTGAGCTCCCCAGCCCAGCAGACTGGCATCGGTCATCACCGCCACCCAGTCCGGCGATTCGAGGGACTTCCCCCTGTCGAGCGACTGGGGGAGCAACCACCATCGTAGAGACTGACGAACATCCTCCGGACATTCCAGCTTCCGGGAGAGGGAGTCCCGCTGGTGCGACCACCGACGAAGCAGAGCCCTCTGTAAGGGCCTCATGTGAGCTCTCGCCCAGGGGACGGTCTCTATCGCCGCCGCCATGGTGCCCAACACCTGCAGGTAGTGCCACGCGGATGGCGTCCGGAGCCTGAGAAACCCCTGAACGCGATTCCGCAATTGCAAGGCCCGTTGGGCGGTAAGAAACACTCTTCCGCTCCGCGTATCGAAGCGCGCCCCCAGGTATTCCAGATTCTGGGAAGGCTGGAGATTGCTCTTGGCCAGATTGACAATCCAACCCAGGCTCTCCAGTAGAGAGACTACCCGGGCCGTAGCCTGCACGCTGTCGTCGTGCGATTTCGCCCGGATCAGCCAATCGTCCAGATAAGGATGCACGAGAATCAATGTTCCCTCTAATTTTCTGTAGGCTATGTGCGCATAAAATATCAGCTGTGCAGCTTTTGAAGGAAGGTTAAATTTTTGTGCGCCACATAACGACACTCGGAGTTATATACTTTAAAATTTGACTACACATCAGAATACAGTATGTTTGTACACCACACTGATTTTAATCAAATTAAATGAATAGACGATTACTAAATGAAGCAGAAAATTTCTAGTAATTACAATCACAATTTTTAAATTTTAAGACGTCTGTGTTTTCTATCAGAATCAGAACCGTAATTTTTGTGCGCTCTGTTGTAAAGTATGTGCGCTCACTAGGCGAGGTGTGTGCGCGCGCACACGTGCACAGCTTAGAGGGAACAGTGACGAGAATGCCTTCCTTTCGCGGAGCCGCCGCCACCACTACCATGACCTTTGTAAAGACTCTCGGGGCAGTCGCTAGCCCGAAGGGCAATGCTTGGAACTGAAAATGACCGAACGGGACCGCAAATCGGAGAAACTTGTGATGCTCCTGCCGAATTGGAATGTGAAGGTAAGCTTCGGACAGGTCGAGGGAGGTGAGAAACTCCCCCTGTCGCACCGCCACTATGACGGAGCGCAGGGTTTCCATGTGAAAGTGAGACACACGGAGACAGCGGTTGACTCCTTTGAGATCCAGGATCGGGCGAACATCTCCGCCCTTCTTTGGGACCGTAAAATAAATGGAGTATCGACCGCACCCGTACTGATCTACGGGCACGGGCGCAATCGCTCGGAGATCCAGTAACCGCTGTACCGTCAGCCTTAAGGCCGCCCTCTTTGTCACCGTCCTGCCGGGGGAGAGCACAAAGGAATCCCGCACGGGGCGCAAGAGCTCCAGAGCATAACCGTCACGAACAACCTCCAACACCCACTGATCCGTCGTGATGTGGGCCCAGGCGGGAAGGAACTCCCGCAGACGTCCACCCACGGGGGTGGGGGACGACTGGGCCCCCCTCACTTCATTGGGGCTTTTTAAGATTAAGGGAGGAGGAGGAGGAGGTATTAAGTCCGAAACCTCGCCCCGCGCCCCGAAACCCCCGGAAACTCTGTGATAGGAAGGGAAAACGCCCCCTCTGTCCTGGAGCAGCCCTTTGGGAACGAAAGCGACGAGAGTCCCGCAACTGCCCCCTGGAACTCGATGCCCCCCGAGAGGCCCGGGGCTTGTCCTCGGGCAAACGCCCGCCCTTGGACTCCCCGAGCTCCTTGACCAGCTTGTCCAAGTCCTCGCCGAACAGCAGATGCCCCTTAAAGGGCAATTTGCTCAACCGAGTCTTGGACGACGTGTCAGCGGACCAGTTCCGCAACCAGAGATAGCGCCGCGCTGCGACCGCCAATGCCATACTCTTGGACAGCCCCCGCATAAGGTCGTACTGGAGGTCCGAGAGGTAAGCGGCCCCTGACTCCAGGCGTGCCGCTTCCCCCGCCAAAAGAGACTCCTGGCCCTCCTGGACTTTCTGAGACCAACGCAGGCAGGCCCTAGAAACCCAGGCGCCACAGATGGCTGCCTGTAGGGAAAGAGCATTAATATCAAAGACTTGCCTGAGCAAGACATCCAGTTTCTTATCCTGAACGTCCTTGAGCGCCGCGCTACCTTCCACCGGAATGGTAGTCTTCTTGGTCACTGCCGAAACCGCAGCGTCCACCCTGGGAGGTTGAAACACCTCCTTGTCCCGGTCTAATAAAGGGTACAAACGGCCCATCACTCTGGCACCTTTCAAAGGCGCCTCAGGGACATTCCATTCCTCTTGAATCATCTCCTGAAACACCCTGTGCACCGGGAAAGCCCTCTGAGTTTTCCGGAACACCTGCAGCAGCGGATCTTCCAATGACTCGTCTTCCGCAGCCGCAGGCTCCGGCATGTTGAGCGCTTTTAGCGACTCCACAATGAGGAATGGCAGTTCCTCTCTCCGAAATACTCGCACTACTCTAGCCTGATCCTCCTTGTCAGGGATCTCGCCCTCCTCCAACTCGTCCTCCAAACATACGCTGTGGGCGCCCTCATCCGAGAGAGGGCTTTCCGACAGCCCGGAGAGGTCCCCCAGGGTATCGTCTCCCCGAGCCTTCTTGCTCCTACTCGGGGAAAGGGACCGACGCGGGGACGCCGGACGTTTACCAGCACCACTGGAGCCGCTCGGCAAACCCGCCTGCAACAAACCACTAAAAGCAGAATGTTGAAGAAGTGCCACAAACTGTTGAGAAAAAATGGTAGAGAGCTCAGTGGGGAACACCATGGGAGAAGCCGGAGCGCCCAAACCTGAAGACGTTCCTGGCAGCGGTTCCTCATGCGCCAGGGCCGGGAGGCGCGACGGCGAAGCCTCTGGCTCGAGCCCTGGCACTGGAACTGCCTGTGAGGGGAGGGGGTATCCAGCTCCCGGGCCTCCCCCGCACACTCTTTGCAGACCCCTGCACTTGTGCCCTTCCGTGTCCCACACACAATGCAAAGGGGTTTGGAGGGCATGCTGACCACTGCTGCCTCAACAGAAAAGGAAGTGAGTGAAAAGAAAATGGCCCAAGGTACACCCGAGAAAATGCAGAAAAAACGCCGAGGGCACAGAGAGAAAAAAATCCCCCACAGCTGAAAACTGCTGCGCTGTAATATCGGAGAGTTTGCCTGCACCTGTATGCTTTCACAACTCTCCCTAAAGAGCAGGGCAACTTCAAAACAAAAAGAACCGGCCCGTGCAGAAAACCGCGGCGTCACCACGAGGCAGGGCCGCGAGGAAAAAAGAGCGCGAAAGCGCGCTGAGAAACACTGACCGGGCCGCGGCCCCTGCCCGAGCACAGCAAAAACCACGCCGGCTCTAAAGACGGTCCCGCGGCTGCTCGGAAGGCTCCCGCCAGCCTAGGGAACACCTTCCGATTCCCCCCAAGGTAAAACTCACCGCACCGCTGAACAGCGGGAGAGACAGAGGAGGGGGGTGTAGGAGCAGCCGAACGCGCTAGCAGGCACAGACTTCCGCGTGGCGCCAGCTCTCCCGAAGACAGACTTACCCCACCGGATCTCGCCCGGGCCGCTGCTGTGTCTCAGGCAAACCTCTGAAACAGCCGGCTACAGCAATGAGCTCTGCCCCGAAGAGTAGCTAAGTGCAGGAGGGGGGGGGGGAGGGGGGGAGACGGAGGACCCAGAGCCAAAGAGCTGGAGTGCTCCCAATTCCAAGAAATAGACAGCAAATCAGGACTGCAAAATAACTAACAGCTAAATTAAGCCCATAAACTAAGGTGTCTCAATTGTTTCTCCTGTGAGCCCGGGACCCCCGGGCTCCCAACTATCCAGCTGCTTGGAGACTGAGGTAACTGGTGGCATGAGGCTGGCACCGGAGACTTATACGGATGATGTCACAAAAAGGTGGAGTTTCTCAGTCTCCAAGCTGCTGGATTGGATTGGGAACCCAGAGGTTATGGGACTAGACTGGGACACGATCAGGAACTAATAAAAAGGTTTGTTGCCCTTAAAATATCCCTTTTCAGTTCTGCCCTTTGCTTTTCTACATCCCCCAGGTGTTCCCATCTTGCTAAAGACTGAGGTATTGTCCTATCGTGGCAAAGTTAGGCTCCTAGAATTTAGGAAAGTTCACTTTTGAACAAACTAAATATCAGCCCTTGTCCTAATACTGAACCACAGCATCCAATGATCTCTGGATGTAAGATGATCACCCACTATATCATCAGGAACACCCTCGCCATTCGTAAGCGCCAGAGTCCAGTAAGACCCCCTTATGTCTGGTTCTGTTACCAGCTGCCAGAATAGTTTTCCCTGTAAAGAATCCAGGATCTCCTTACTTCTAGATGACAGAGCAGCAGGAATGACCCAATCTAGCTTCAACTCTCTCTGGAATTTACCTATCATTCAGAAGGTAGTCTAAGCAGACAGCTTCCTTAATCCAGCAGGGAGCCGAGGACTTGGCCACCAACAGTCCTTTTTTTGGACTGCCGAAGAGCATAAATACGTGGACCAACAGACGGAAAGCATTATTAATCACCAGATAAATCAACAATGCCCTCCACACGTCCACCAGAAAGAAAGAGAAATCCACCTAAAGATCCCCCTCGAAAAATGAGGTTAGGACTGCAGTTCAGTTGAGATGACAGGGCATTAGCACTTTTGGGAAAAAGAATGGAATAGTACACAAGGAGACCGACACTGCCAAAATAACTAAAAAAGTTTCCCTGCAGGACAAGGCCTGAAACTCTGATGCCCACATGGTGGTGGTGACCAGAAAAACCACCTTGAGCATCAAATCCTTGGGCTCAAAAAGGGGACTTTTTTTACATCTCTATTATTGAGCAAACATATAATCTCAAAGGCTTAAAAGTCACATTTATAAAACATTGTTTCATATTCCTCCTTCAAGAAAATATATAAAACCATACTTATTTTAATCTTCTCAAAGTGTCCCCATTCCTAAAGGGATTCCATAGCAAGAAAGGTAATACTGTGTGGCTCTTGAATACAAACTCAGAACTCTTAAAGAGGACTTTGTTATTTTTAATAGCTAATTTTTTTCTGCTGCATTGCCTAGTAAGTTGTAGCTGTATTGCAAAAGGGGAAAATTCTGTGTTCTTGGGCAAAGCTTTTTTTCTGCTGCTAGAGCTCTTTCTTTTCCTCTAGTTTTCAAGTTCAAAGAAGTTGGCAAGCTCTTTGAAGTCACCGACTTCCTTAGGTGTTACATTCCTCCCTTCCCACCCCAGCTCCCATTTACTCCACATGAGAATTCTTGCTATATAGGGCAACTTCCCAATTAGCTTGTTGACAAAAGATAACCACTTTTATTGTCTGGTAGGGAAAATCTAAGCAGCAAATAGTTCCACATTTGAATATCTACAAAAAGTAAATTTGCTATTCTTGAATGAGCTTTGAGCAGGTATGTTTATGTTTATGTTTATTAAAACTTTTTATACCGCCCAACACCGGTGGCACCTGAGCGGTTTACAATATAGTTAAAACAACTTAAAAATGGCTGAGAAAAGAAAAGGAACGCCAATAAAACTGATAGGATAGAAGAGGAAAAGAAAAGACAAGAAGAGCAACAGACTACAATATAATGATTAAACATCAAGGAACGAGGGGGGAGGGAATGACGGAGGGGGAAGGGGGAGCCGGGGACGATAGGTTAAACGCTAGACTGAAGAGATGGGTTTTGAGTTGTGACTTAAAAGATTGGTAAGATTCCTCAGCACGGAGTGAGGGGGGGGGAGCGAGTTCCAGAGGCTAGGGGCTAGAAAATAGAAGGCAGAGGAGCGGGTGGAAACAAGATGAGCCTGAGAAGGTGAGGGGAGAGATAGACGATTGGTGTGAATGGCACGAAGTAGGCGGTGGGGGGGGCGAAAGTGTATCTGGTCGGCAAGATAGAAGGGAGTACCAGTGCGGACAGCCTTGTGTGTGAGAATGAGAATTTTATACTGAGCGCGAAAAGGAATAGGCAGCCAGTGATAGTGAAGGAGAAGCGGGGTGACAATTTTACAAAGAGAACACAATCTATATACCTTAGACATAGTATCAAAATTTAATAGTGCAAACTAATAATTGTTTAGCAAGAAAGCAGGGCTACACATAGGGACATAGAGCAGCACTGTTTAAAAAAAAAACAGTTAATCTTTGTGTGTGTTCTATCTTAAAGGACAGCGGAGGAAAAGTTAAGGCCCCTAGTAGGTGTCTCATTTACTTCAACAGGTACCAAAGCTCCACCAACTAAATGATGGCTGGGAAAAATCGTAGTGCCAAAGCTGTTGCTTCTGTTACAGCTTCTGCCTCTGTCCAGATAGCTCGATGCCAATCGAAGGACTGGTTCCATGTGGAAGATGCCCATAAGCTAAAGCCCTCATGAAAGCAGAGGAGCAGCTCAGAGGTGGTGAGGCTGAGAAACATTTGAGACAGCAAGTACATTGACGAGATGCTTCTTGAAACATTCAAGCTCTGACAGAGGTGATGATGGTATGCTACAGAATGAAGACAGTTGGACAAGTCTTCTTTGCACCTAAATGCTGGAATGACCTCCCACCTGAAATAAGAGCAATTAAAGACCTCACTCAATTCCGCAAGGCAATCAAGCACCACATTTTCCTTCTCCACTTTGCACAAGCATCCAATCATCAGCACTCCTAAACCTACAAACTCTCAATCTCCACTCCCAATTCCCTCATAGGCAATTCCACCTCAAGTTCTCTGCGGTATTGCCTTAGCCCTTCTGTGAATACTAAAGAATCTAATATGTTTTTGTACATAGTTACAGTTTTTTACCCTGTTGTTCCAAGTTTAAGTTTCCTGTTATAATGTAAGCACACAATTGTCCTCTGAATGTGCAACCTTTGTTATATGTAAACCGCACTGACAACAAATAGCGCGGTATATAAAAGATGTTAAATAAATAAATAAGTCACCAGGGCCTGCAGAATAGACAATCTAACTCCTCCACCCCTCGAACTGAAGAATCCATATGCAGCCATAGAGAGTGGAGGTAGTGAAAGCATTCCAGGAAAGAGAAGAACCAGAGCTCAAGCACCCCAAAGTTGCAGAATCAGTGACCACAAGGAAGTGAAAGTTAGTGATGATTGAAAATTCTCTGAGGGTACTGGGGCATCCATTTGCCAACCAGACTAAGTTCAGGGAGGTGTGCTGTCTGCCAGGTGCTAAAATCCGAGATGTTACAGAAAGTTTGCCAAGACTCATCAAGCCTACTAACTATTATCCGATGTGGCTCATCCATGTCAATAGAAAGCGTAGTTACTCACCTATAACAGGTGATCACCGGGAACAGCAGGAATTTAGTCTTCACCTATGGGTATTGTCAGTACCGACAGAGCCTGCGTGGGAACGTTCCCCAGCGTCCAATCGGAAAGCTTTTGAGAGCATCCCAAAGCGCCTGCGTGATGCCTTCCCCCACCTTTCCCACTGTCCTTCTTCAGTTGAGTTTATAGCTGAGACAAAGGAGAGAGGGAGAGAGATAGAGAGACAACTCCTAGAGGAGGTGGATGGGTTGTGAAGACTAAATTCCTGCTGTTCCCGGAGATCACCTGTTACAGGTGAGTAACTACGCTATCTCCAGGGACAAGCAGGAATGTAGTCTTCACATATGGGGACTCCCTAGCTGAAGATGCCAGGGAGATGGCCCCAGAAAGCTGCAACCCATTGTGAGATGGGCCATGCTTCCTCCCATGGATCTCTGGTATCCCACCAGGGATGGTGGGTAGGAGTTGAATTAAGTCTGAAAGAAATGTTGAATAGCCTGGCCAAACAAGGTATCCCGGCGGGAATCCTTGTCCAAGCAGTAGTGGGCTGTAAAGGTATATACCAAAGCCCAAGTGACTGCTTGACAGATGTCATCGATAGATACAGAGTGAAGGTTAGCCACAGAGGCTGCCATGGCTCTCACATTGTGAGCTGTGACATGGCCTTCAAGAGGAAGACCCTTACTCTCATAGGCAAAGGATATGCATTGTGCAATCCAGTTAGACAGAGTCCTTTTGGAAACTGGAGGTCCCAAATGACTAGAATCAAAAGCAACAAAAAGTTGAGAAGACTTTTGATGTTACTGTGTTATTTGTAGGTAAAAAGCTAAAGCTCTATTACAGTCCAAGGTATGAAGGTTCCTTTCTGCATTGGAGGCATTGGGTCTCAGAAAGAATACAGGAAGGTAGACCGGTTGATTTAAATGGAAAGGGGAAACCATCTTTGGCTTAAAGTGTGGATGAGTCCTAAAAACAACCTTATCATGGTGAAATCTGGTATAGGGAGGATCAGCCACTAGAGCTTGCAACTCACTAATGCGGCATATGGAGGTGATTGCAATTAGGAAGATGACCTTCCAGGAAAGGAATTTCAGAGATGTAGTTGCTAAAGGCTCAAAAGGCGGTTTCATGAGCTGGCCGAGAACAAGATTCAAATCCCATGCCACCAGTGGTGGTCTAATGGGAGGTTATGTTAATAGAAGACCTCTCATAAATCTTGTTATAAGTGGATGAGAGGAAATAGGTTGTCCATTTAGGGGCTTGTAGGAAGCTGCAAAAGCACTAAGATAGACTTACTGAATTGGTCTTAAGACCAGCATTTGATAAATGAAGGAGGTACTACAATACAGATTCCAGAGGTACCCACAAGGGGGTTAAGTCCCTTTTGAGAACACCATATGGTAAACCGTTTCCACTTAAAGGCATATGATTGTCTTGTAGAAGGTTTTCTAGAAGCCTGTAGGATATCTTTTACCTGTTGAGAAAGGCTGAGATCCTGAAGGTCTAGACCAGGGGTCGGGAATCTTTTTCTCTGAGAGAGCCATGAACACCACATATTTTTAGAAGTAAATCTGTGAGAGCCATAGGCCTATATTATGTTCAATACCATAAAAACACAAATAAATGTATGCATTTTGTGTACAGTGTAATTTCAACACAAAGTACAAAATGTCTCTGAATAACATAACATTGTTATGCTGTTGCTAATAAATGATGAGTATTTCTTACCCTTAATGCGACTTCTGGTGCTGCATGGCTTTGCTGATGGCTTTGTAGTCTGGTTCATACGTGGTGAGGTTGAGCTTCATGCAGGCGTTGAGACTTCCATCAGTTAAACGTGATCGCAGGTTGGTCTTAATGTTCTTTAGGTGTGAGAAAGACTGCTCGCATGCATACGTAGAGCCAAACATTGTCAGTACAGCAATACTCACGCGCTGCAGTGTGTGGTATCTAACGGGAAGCGCGTTCCAAGTTCTGACAATCAGCTGGTCTGCTTGTTGAAGATTTTTCATTTCTGCCCACTTGTGTTGGCTCGCCAACTCTGCTTGCTGTCGTGCAAGTCTTTCCAAATCTTCATTCAGTGACTTAAACTTATTCACCCACATGTCTGAGGCTTTCAGGTCAGCAGCTTGTAGCTCAAAATTTCTGACGGAGACACCAGGGATGCAGCTCAGGTCAGTGCTGTCCACTGCACACTCGTGTGGATGGGTGATGAACTTAAAAAGACGAGTGTGCTCACGAAATTCTCCAAAGCGCGCTTTGAATGACTGCAGGAGATTAGACGTGAAGCCTGCCAGCTGTTGAAGATTAAGTTGTTGAGCAGGGTCTCTTGATGTGCATGCATCTCTGAACTTTCCCAGTTTTTCAAAGTGCAGTAAACGACCTGTTTCAATGTCGGCAATGAAGAGTTCAAGCTTGTTGTCAAATGCAAACACTGCTTGTTGCAGGGATAAGACTGTATTTCCAATGCCTTGCATTTTCACATTGAGCTGATTTAGATGTTCAGTCATGTCTACGAGATAATAGAACTTCAGGAGCCACTCAGCATCAGCTAACTCGGGATGCTCGACATTCTTCATCTCAAGAAAAGTCCGGATTTCGCTCAGACAAGCTGCAAATCGGCTGAGCACCTTCCCCCTTGACAACCAACGCACGTTGCTGTGCAGAAGCAGACCAGGATAATTATTCCCAACCTCATCAAGCAGTGTTTTAAACTGGCGATCATTTAATGCTCGGGCAACAATAAAATTGACTACCCGAACCACCAGCAACATCACCTCACCAAGCTGCTCGTCACACATCTGAGCACAAAGCACCTCCTGATGTAGAATGCAATGAAAGCTTATAATGCGTCTGTTTTCATGCTCACAAAGAAGAGCGACGAATCCTCTGTTTTTCCCCACCATGCATGGAGCACCATCAGTACACACAGAAACAAGTTTATCCATCGGTAGATTTTTTGCTTTAGCGAACTCAATGAAGGACTCGAATAAATTCTGCCCTCTTGTTGTGCCTTCCATAGGCAAAACAGCAAGACTTTCCTCATGTAGTGTGTCACCGACAACATACCTTGCAATCACGCTGAACTGTGATAAATTACTGACGTCTGTTGACTCGTCCAAGGCAAGAGAAAAAAACGGTGCCGCATGTATGTCCTTCACTTGCATTGCCTCAATTTGATTTGACATCATGATGCTACGATCGTGAACAGTTCTTGCAGACACAGGTCGGATAGAAAGACATGGGCAGCATCAACGTGTCAGGTATTCCAACTATATTTTCCTCATCGAGTGGCTGAATTTTGTAAATAGTCTTAAGAAGGTAGAAATGATAAGTTTTAATTAGGGTTGGGTTTTAGATAAGTGAAGTATGTTTGTTGTTTATTATAGTAGGATTTCTGGTCCCCTGAAGAACCTGGATAGTGAAACGCGGGGGCGCTTCAAGTACAGCGTTGGGACGTCAAGATATGGAATTCGAATTGAGCAACTTTTACTGAGAATTAGAAATTATAAGTTAAGTGGACAATACAATTCTAATATCAATATTGGTTGCTGAATGACAAAAGTGATAAGGGAATAATTTGCATATAACTGGGTCATTGATGCTAAACAGGCATAATACTGGGCTTACACAACACCCAGAACATCATGCCATTGTGAAGTCTGAGACCCAAGAGAAAGTATAAGCAAAGTACAAGCAAAATCCCTTATATTAAATTTCAACTCAAGATTAATAGAGTGTAGGAATATTCTTCAGTGATTGCTAAATTCACTCTGCTAGTAGACCATATAGTGTTGTCCCATTAAGCCATGGCTATCTACATGTTCAGTAATTTTGTTCTTTATGATGGTTTCTACAATTTTTCCCAGTACTGATGCCAGGCTCACCGGTCTTTATTTTCCCTGATCACCCATCGAATCCTTTTAAAATAGTGCCATTACATTGGCCATCCTCTAATCGTCAGGTGTTAACAGATTATTTTATTGATAGTTCACAGATTACTATTAGGTCTGCAATCTCATATTTCAGTTCTTTCAACACCCTTGGATGTATACCATCCGGTCCAGGTGATTTGCTACTCTTTAGTTTATCAAATAGTTGAAATACATCTTTCCGGTGTATTGCTATTTCTTTTAATTCTTCCGCAGAATCACCTTTAAATACCATTTCGGTCACGGGTAACACCCCTACATCTTCCTCAATAAAGACCGAAGCAAAGAATTCATTCAGTCTCTCCGCTATGGCCTTGTCCCCTCTTAGTGCCCCTTTTACTCCTCTATCATCTAACGGTCCAACTGACACTCACGGGTTTTTTGCTACAAATGTACTTGAAAAAGTCTTTATTACGTGTTTTTGCTTTCACAGCAAGCTTCTCCCTCAAATTCTCTTTGCGTGCCTTATCAATGCCTTGCATCTAACTTGCCAGTGCTTGTACTGTTTCCAGTTTGTCATTTAGTTCCATTTTCCATTTCCTGAAAGATGCTTTTTTGGCAACAGCTGCCTCTCCGACCTCACCTTTAAACCATGCTGGCAGTTTTTTGGAGTTCCTTCTACTTTTCTTACAGTGTGGAATACAGCTGGTCTGGGCTTCCAAGATAGTATTTTTAAACACCACCCAAGTTTGATGTAAATCTTTAACCTTTGAAACTGCTCCTTTTAGTTTTTTCTTAACTATTTTCCTCATTTTATCATAGTCTCCCTTTTGAAAGTTAAAAGGCAGTACTGTGGATTTCCTTACCTTCCCTCTTCCATTTATTAAATCAAATGCGATCATGCTATGATCACTATTTCGAAGTGGCCCCAACACCCTTATCTCTTGCACCAGATCTTGCGTTCCACTAAGGACTAGGTCCAAAATGGCTTCCCCTCTGGTCGGTTCATGAACCAGCTGCTCCAAGAAGCAGTCATTTAGAATTTTTTTTCTCTCTACCATGGCCTGCCTTAACACTGACCCAATCGATATCGGGGTAAATCACCCATTATTATTACTGTTCTGTAATTTTTGTTAGCTTCCCTAATTTCTTTGAGCATTTCATCATCCATTTGTTCATTCTGGCCAGGCGGTCAATAGTACATCCCCACTGCCATCACCTTCCCCTTTTCACATGTTGTTATTTCAATCCATAGAGATTCAACAGTGTATTTTGTTTCCTGCAAACTTTAATCCTTTGTTACTCAATGCCCTCTCTAACAGAGCGCAACCCCCTCCACCAATTTGATCTGCTCTATCACTACGATATAGTTTGTACCCATGTATTACAGGGTTCCACTGATTATCCTCTTTCCACCATGTCTCAGATACCAATCATATCTAACCTCTCATTTAGTGCATTTGCATACAAGCATTTCAGAGGCTGTATTTGACCGAGGCAAGATTGCATCCTTGGGCAGAAAGGGGACCACGCATGCTTGGTCCATCTCCCAAAGGCTCTCTTTGAAAGTTGGGGAGATGCATCTGCACGGGCTCCTTTGGCAACGACGTCACCCATATGTGAGGGCCGACTTCCCGCTGTTTCCCGGAGAAGAAAATTAGCAGGTAAGGTCTAATTTCACCTTCCGAATTGTCCCTCCAGTGCAATCCAGATGCATGGGAAGAACAAGAGCAGCACTGATGACTGGCAGGACCAGAAACACTGGCCTTCAACACCCAAGCCCCGAATACCACATTCTGTCTGGCCTGCACATCTAGACAGTAGTGCATTGCAAAGGAATGAAGGGAGGACCATGTGACCACCCTACAAATATCCTGGGGTGGAATGAGACCAAACTCTGCCCAGGAAGAAGCTTGGGCATGCATCAAATGGGCTCACAGGTCCTCGAACTGAGGCCTCTGACCATAAATGCCCAAAGTGATGACCAAATGGATCCAACGAGAGATAGAAGCTTTGGATGCCACCTCACCTTTACACAACCAACTGAACGCCAAAAATACGATCCAACTTCGAAAAGTCCTGCGTGACCCTCAAGTAGTGCCTGAGATTCCTACGGACATCCAACGAAAGCAAAATCAGTGCGTCCACGGACTCACATTCCCTGGAAAACCCTGACATTTTGGTTAACATGAAATGCCGAAACCACCTTGGGAAGAAAAGGAAGTACTCCATCCCAGTCCATCCTCTCACTGGAAAAAAAAACAAATAAGGATCTCTGTAGGACAAAGTCTGCAGCGCTAAAATACGGTGTGCAAACAAATGGCAACCAAGCCTTCAGCGTCAAGTCATTCAGGGAATCTGAACTGACAGGCTCGAACAGGGCTTCTGCCAGAACAGAGAACACCAAATTAAGGTCCCAGGGCAGCAAACAGCACGGGGACTGAAGGTGCTTCACCCATCTCCCCCAAAGAAAATGCACCACAACCGTATGCGCCACAAGGGACTGTCCCTGAATGCAGCCACAAAAAAAAAAAAAAACAGGCCAAGGCTGTAATTTGAACACGCAAGGTATTCAAAGCCAGCCCCTTCTCCAAGACCATCTGCAGAAAAGCCAGAATCTCCAGAACACACACCGCAAACTGATGCTGGTTGTTATACGTATACCACGGCCTCAACTATGCGCAAGACCTGCACGTAGGCCAACGAATTGGAGCGCTGCCAGGCCTGCAACAAGGTGTCCACCATGAGCAGGGAATAGCCTCTACAGCTCATGCATGCCTGCTCCAGAGACATGCCGTAAGCGAGAACCTAGCCACTGCCAGCATCCGGACAAGTCCTTGGGAGATCAGATCTCCCTCCCCAGCCAAAGGCAGAGGCTCTGCCACCAGATTCCACATCAAGTCCACGTATCATGGCCTTCGAGTCCAATTCGGAGCCACCAAGACTACCTGACCTGGATGTGCCTGGACACGCTGCAACACTCAGCCAGAGGCCAGAGTGGGAAAACATACAGTAGCCTGATCCTGGGGCAGGGCTGCACTAGAGCATTGAGCCCTTCTGACATGGGTTCTCGCTGCCAGCTGAAGAACCACAGGGACCTTGGCATTGTTCAGCATCACCATCAAATCCATGATGGAAGGGCCCCTGTGGCCACTGCCCCTGTGCCACTTGCGCTCAACATTGCCGCCCCCCCCCCCCTCTGAGGCCAGCATCTACTACTACTGACCATTTGTATAGCGCTACAAAACATACACAGCGCTGCACAGACATAAGAGAAAATCCCAGCTCAGAGCTTACAATCTAGTCAAGACAGATAACACAGTAAGTGTAGACAGGGATACATCTAGGGGGAAATGGTAAGGAAACACAAAGAAGATCAGGTGAGTCAAGATCTGAAAGCAGCAGCGAAGACGTGAGTTTTCAGTTTGGATTTGAAAAGGGCCAGAGAAGGTGCCTGACGTACAGATTCAGGTAGTTTGTTCCAAGCATAAGGAGCAGTAAGGTGAAAAGAGCGAAGTCTGGAGTTAGCAATAGAAGAGAAGGGCAGATAGAAGCAATTTGCCAGAATGATGAAGTTTCTGGGGAGGGGTGTAGGGAAGTATAAGAGGAAAGGTAGTGAGGAGCTACAGAGTGAATGCACTTATAGGTCAGCAGGAGAAGTTTGAACTGTATGCAGAAATGGATAGGAAGCCAATGAAGCGACTTAAGAGGGGTAATATGAGCTTGATGAGATTGGCAGAAGATCAGCCGCACAGGAGCATATTGAACAGATTGAAGAGGAGGGAGATGATTCAGAGGGAGACCAGCAAGGAGTAGGTTGCAATAGTCAAGACAGGAGATGAATAAAGAGTGTATAAGTGTCTTAGTGGTGTGCTCAGAAAGGAATGGGCGTATTTTGTTGATGTTATTGAGAAAGAAACGGCAGGTCTTAACTATCAGACGGATGGGTGTGGAGAAGGAGAGAGGAGTCAAAGACGATCCCAATGTTGCAAGCCGAGGAAACAGGTAGGAGTAGAGAGTTAGTCACAGAGACTGAGAAAGCAGGAAGGGGAGAAGTGGTTTTAGGGGGAAATATAAGCAGCTCAGTTTTTGCCATCTTCAATTTTAAGGCAGTGAGACAACCAAGCAGCAATGTCAGAAAGGCAGGCAGAGATCAGAGTCTAGATTACCGGAGAGATTTCAGTTGTAGAGAGGTAGATCTGGGGATCATCAGCATAAAGATGGTACTGAAAGCCATGGGAAGAGAAGTGCACCAAGGGACTGGGTATAGAGAAAAGGAGTGAACCCAAGACAGATCCTTGGGGTACACCAACAGAGGGCAGTTCAAGACATCCCTACCACCAACTTGGACTGGTCCAACCACCACGGGCCACTCCTGTTAGGGCCAAATGCACCTCCATCAACTGGGTCTGCGGGAACCAATGTGATAGGAGCGAGGACTGCAAAGGGTGCATATGCAAGAGAACACAGGGTACCAGGTCCAGAGTAGCATCAGACTCGACGGCACTTAACAAATTCAATTTACCATGACTTATGATCCTATGAAGATTGTGTTCCTCAATGTTCTTGTTCGTAAAGAGTCAGATTCTTGGGGTACGTCGGTACATAAAAAAAGCACAGATAAGAACACGTTTTTACATTTCTCAAGTGCCCATCCGGTGAATCTTTTGAAAGGGCTACCATTCTCTCAGTTTATAAGGTATAGACGGAATTGTTCTAGGGTGTCAGATTTTAAAATCCAATCTGAATCCCTTAAAAATGATTTATTGCAGCGGGGTTACCCAGAGGAAGTATTGGGTAAAGCTTATAAGAGAGCATTGTATAATGATAGGAAGTGGCTTTTGTCCCCCAGGCCACGGGAAATAGGAGGAGATGAGTGCGTGAATCTGATTTCTAGGTTTTCTCCTTTAAGTACTCAGATTCAATGCATTATAAGAAAGCATGCCAATGTGCTCCGTACAGTGTCTGGATTGGAGACTAAGTGGCTCTGGTGTGTTTGGCAACGGAACATGAATCTTAAGGCGATTCTGAGTCCGTGGGGCTAAAGACTGAAGAGGTAGTTCCCACCGGTCCGCTAGGGCATAGTAAATGTGGTCACTGTATATACTGTGAGGTGACATGGGAAACAGATCATTTTTTGTATTAGAATAAAGTATACTTAGTCTTAATCACATGATGTCACCGATATTATGTAATGTATGGGATTTTTCGTCCCTGTAGATTACTATACATTGGCAAGACAATCTGTCCGTTTCGGGTATGCCTAGGGGAGCACAAGAGTCGTATACATTGTAAATGTTGTGAGGCTCCTTTGGTTGAGCATTGTCTTAGGAAGGGTCATGTATTCCAGGATTTACAGTGTTTTTGTTTTGAACAGGTATGCTTGGGGTTTAAAGGTAGGACACGAGAACAGCAGTTGCTCTACAAAGAACAGCATTGGATTTTTCAGCTGGGGTCCGTAACACCTGAAGGTTTTAATTTGGGTATTGATTGGGGCGGTTGCGTGTCATAGGTCTGAATGGATTGGTGGAAGTAGTAGATGGGAGGAGCTAGTTGTCTATTTAGGTGGATCAGTATGATCGTGGTTCAGTAGATGTTGGAAGATCAGGAAGTAGTTGAAGAGAGATCCCATGGTTAATGGCGGTATGTTGAAGTAAGCGCGTCTAGTTTGTTGAAGTTTGGATGATCAGGTAATGACGTTTCGTTTTGATGGGTTTTGTGTTTGGGAGGTGGTTTCTTGGATACACGTAGTAAGTGGATACAGCATTGTAGTATGTTTGTTGTAGGATTGGAATTATATTCTCCTGAAGCAGCTGATGCGAAACGTGGAAGGGACGTCCGAGTAGGCGTCGGGATCCAATCCGTTTTTTGAATGGAGTTAATCAAAATACCGGGAGTCATAAGTTGTGATGTTTGAAGTGTTAGGACATGTGGATATATTGTATTTGATAATTTATGGATACACTTTCACATCTGTTTATATATGACAATGGTATCTTGTATATGGAAATGTGCAAACCATTGATGTATGTAATCTCCTAATGAACACCGGCGCTCACCATAAAAAGGGAACTATGGTAGGTGTTTGAGGTTTCTGAGGTTTGCCATTCCATCATTTTTATGCTGAGTTGATAGATTATTACGTAATGGTGAGTAGAGCTATTTAGTTTATTGTATGAATTATCATTAGTAAGCTCTGAGGATGACCTTATTTAATACTGTTTAAAGAAACAGTGACAAGCTCAAACTGCTCTACTCCGGGACATCTCCCAAAGGATGGGGAGAGAGAATGGAGGAGCAAAGTGCAGCTGGAGGGAGTATAGGGAGAGGGAATTGGACCACTGGGTTCTTCACTCCTGCGGGAACACGGCAAAGAAACAAACTCAATCCACTAGTTCAGCTATACATGTTCACCATCTGCAGAGACTGAGAAAATACTGTGTGAAACTCTGAAATGCATACAGAGCCTTGTGCTTCATAGAAGCTACAGCCATGACAGTCCAGGGCAATGCATGGACAGCACAAGGAGATTTCTGAATAACCTAACATCCATATGCGGAGAGTACAGTCAAAAGGAATACATTGAGGGTGAAGGCTCCCAGGCAATTTATGGTGTGCACCCAAGTTCGATCTATAAAAGCCGCCTCAAAATACTTATTCATGCCCTCATATCCTGCCACATGGATTACTGCAATTTTCTTTAAGACTGCCTCATAACCATCTCCAAATACAAGTCCTGCAGCAGAATTCTGACGTAACACTAGGACATAACATCAGATTACGACTGTCTTGAAAAACCTCTACTGGCTTTCTATATATTATCATATTCAATTCAAGGTACGCCATCTTATTCATGAAGTCTTGCGATTAGCATTCCTCTCTACTGATCCAATCACCCTGCAGACCTCTTCCTGTCCAGTCCATTCAAACCATGTCAAATAACTGTCACCCCAATGCCTTATAATCATTTCTTGGATGTTACCTCAGATACTGCTTTTTGATGTTTTGAACCCATTATTTGGAATGCTCTCCCCTCGATACTTGAGAAACAAATTGCTCTTATTTTAAGTCTATGTTAGAGACCTACTGTTTTACCCTTGCCTATGGAAAGTCCTTAGATCTAACTACAGTCTGATATCAACTTCTCTAGTCTCTTATTACTTTTCCTTCTTTTTAGATTTATAATTGCATTTTTACTAGTTTCTCTCTTTTATCTATTATATATTATTATGTACACAACTTTGAAGCATCCGTTTGGGAATAATTAAATCAAACTAAACAGACTCTAGCACAAGTTACGGAACTCACCGAGAGTGCAAACTCCAGCACAAAGCTAAGGACAGCACAGTTACTTACCTGTAACAGGTGATCTCTGGGAACAGCAGGAATAAGTCTTCACATATAGGGTATCATCGGTACCAACAGAGCCTGCGCGGGAACGCTCCCCAGCATCCAGTAAGAAAGCTTTTGGGAGCATCCCACAGCGCCTGCACGCTGCCTTCCGGCCTTTCCCAACCGCCTCTCTCCAGTTCGAGTTTTAAAGCTGAGACAAAGAGTGAGAGGAAGGAGAGATAGATAGAGAGATACAACTCCTAGGGGAGGTGGGTGGGTTGTGAAGACTTATTCCTGCTGTTCCCAGATATCACCTGTTACAGGTAAGTAACTGTGCTATAACCAGGAACAAGCAGGAATGAGTCTTCACATATAGGGACTCCCTAGCTGCAGATGCCAGGGAGAAACCCCAGGTTGTGTGTCCTTGAAAAGGACTCTACCTCCTCCCATGGATCTCTGGCATCCGACCAGGGTAGGTGGGTAGGAGTTGATTAGGAATGGAACAGGTGTTTGAGAACAGCCTGACCAAACAAGGCATCCCGGCGGGAGTCCTTGTCCAAACAGAAATGGGCTGTGAAGGTATAGAAACATAGAAACATGATGACAGAAAAAGACCACATGGCCTATCTAGTCTGTCCTTCCATTACAACAACTACAACAGTCCACTTTTTACCTTTAGATATCCTCTGTGTTGGTCCCATGCTTTTTTGAATTCAGTTACTGTCCTCATCTCTACCACCTCCACTGGGAGACTATTCCATAGATCCACTACTCTTTCTGTAAAGAAATATTTCCGCATATCACTCCTGAATCTATCTCCCTTCACCCTCATCCCATGTCCCCTCGTATCAGAACTTGCTTTCAATTGAAAGAGGCTCTCTCCCTGAACATTTATGCCACGGAGGTATTTAAACATCTCATTCATATCACCTCTATCACGCCTTTCCTCTAAGGTGTACATATTAAGATCCTTAAGCCTGTCCTCATATGCTTTATAATGAAGCCCATTAATCATTTTAGTAGCAACCCTCTGCACCGACTCCATCCTGTTCACATCCTTTTGAAGGTGCGGTCTCCAAAATTGCACCCCATACTCCAAATGAGGTCGCACCAAAGACTTATACAGAGGCATAATCACCTCCTTTTTTTCTGCTAGCCATTCCTCTCCGTATGCACCCAAGCATCCTTCTAGCTTTTGCCGTTGCCTTTTCTACATGTTTAGCTACTTTAAGATCATCAGACACAACCACGCCTAGGTCCCGCTCTTCTCTAGTGGACAAAAGTACTTCACCTCCTATACTGTATTGCTCCCTTGGATTGCTGCAGCCCAAATGCATGACCTTACATTTTTTAACATTAAATCCCAGCTGCCAAATTCTAGACGATTCTTCAAGCTTAGCTAGATCCCTGCCCATGTTATCTACACCTTCCTGGGTGTCTACTCTATTGCAGATTTTGGTATTATCCGCAAAGAGGCAAACCTTACCCGACAGCCCTTCCGCTATATAACAAAGATGTTAAAAAGAATCGGACCAAGGACAGATCCCTGGGGCACACCACTGGTAACATCCTTCTCCTCAGAGTGAGCTCCATTTACTTGTACTCTTTGTCGCCTCCCACCCAACCAATTTCTAACCCAAGCAGTAACTTTAAGGTCAATCCCTAGGGTGCTCAGTTTGTTTATAAGTCGCCTGTGAGGAACAGTGTCAAAGGCTTTACTGAAATCTAAATACACCACATCTAGAGCTCTCCCTCAGTCCAACTCCCTGGTCACCCAGTCAAAGAAATCAATCAGATTTGTCTGACAAGACCTGCCTCTGGTGAATCCATGCTGCCTCGGATCCTGTAACCCGCTGGACTCCAGAAACCTCACTATTTTCTCTTTCAGCAGCGTTTCCAATTATTTACTCACCACCGAAGTTAAACTAAACGGCCTGTAGTTTTCAACCACATCCTTACTTCCGCTTTTGTGTAAAGACACCACATGAGCCTCTCTCCAGTCCTTTGGCACCACTCCCGACTCCAACGAGGCATTGAAAAGGTCAGTCAGTGGAGTTGCTAGAACGTCCCCAAGTTCCCTCAGTATTCTAGGGTGTATCCCATCTGGTCCCATCGCTTTGTCTACTTTAAGTTGAGCTAGTTTCTCACAAACACAGTCTTCTGAAAATTGTTCAAGATGTCCCTCGCTTCTGTTCTTATTTGTGGGTGTTTTCTGAGGTCCCGCTCCTGGTTCTTCATCTGTGAACACAGAACAAAAATATTTGTTAAGCAATTCCGCTTTATCCTTATCAGCTTCTACATAGTCCCCCCTGCACCCTTGAGTCTGACAATACCACTTTTGCCCTTCCTCTTCTCACTAATATATCTGAAAAATGTCTTATCCCCCCATTTTATTGCATTGGCTATTTCCTCCTCCTTTTGAATCTTTGCCTTCTTGACTACTTTGCTAACTTCTCTAAGTTTTTCCAAATACAGATGCCTGTCTTCCTCTCTCTGTGATCTCTTATATTTCATGAAGGCCTCCCTCTTTTTCATCATTTTTTCAGCTACTTCCTTCGAAAACCATAGCGGTCTCCTGTTCCTTTTGCCTTTATTTACAATGTTAACAAAAATGTTGGTTGCCTTTAAAATACCCCCTTTCAGTTTTGCCCACTGTTTTTCTACATCCCCCAGCTGTTCCCATCCCACTAACGACTCCCTGAGGTATTGGCCCATCTTCGCAAAGTTAGTCTTCCTAAAGTCTAAGATCCTCACCTTGGAATGGATTCTAACAGCCCTAGTCCTAATACTGAACCACACCATCTGGTGATCACTGGATGCAAAATGATCTCCCACTACAACATCAGAAACACTTTCACCATTGGTAAGCACCAAGTCCAGTATGGCCCCTTCACATGTGGGGTCTGTTACCAATTGCCTGAATAGTTCTCCCTGTAGAGAATCCAGGATCTCCTTACTTCTAGATGATACTGCAGCAGGAATGTGCCAATCAACATCTGGCATATTGAAATCTATCAGTAGCACTTCCCCTTTCCTAGCAATGCTGCGCATGTCTTCAATTAACTCTGTCCACCTCTTCCTCTTGTGAGGGAGGTCTGTATATCACACAAATGCAAATAGATTTCTCTTTCCCTCTTTCTAGTTTAACCCACAATGCCGCCTCTCTCCCTTTTAAGCTCTGTAATTCCAAAGCTTTAATAGTAGTTTTTACATATAGTGCCACTCCTCCTCCCCTTCTTCCTACCCTGTCCTTTCTGAATAAAGTATAGCCAGGTATAGTTACATCCCAGTCATGGTTTTCTGTGAACCATGTTCCTGTAACTGCCACTAAATCCAAGTCAGCCACTCCCACCAAAGCTTCAACTTCAGGGATCTTATTTCCCATTCTACGGGCATTAATACACACTGCTTTCCATATGTCACCCCTGTTACCCATTTCCATATAGGTATTCAATGTATCACCTACCTGGGGGCTTTCACTTACCTGGGGGCTTTCTTCACCCATCCCCAACAAATCTAGTTTAAAGCCCTCTTCAGTAGATTAGCCAGTCTACTACCAAAGATGCGTTGACCTTTCTTGGACAGATGGATGCCATCTCTGCTCTGCAACCCTTGGAACAGCATCCCATGGTCTAGGAAACCAAAACGCTCTCGATGACACCATCCACGCAGCCATGCATTCATCTCCAGGATGCGAGCCTCTCTGCCTTGGCCTTTACCCTCAACAAGGAGGATTGAAGAGACCACCACCTGTGCACCTAACTGCTTTACCCTCTGTCCCAGAGCCATGAAGTCACTTTTGATACGTTCCGAGGTATACCTGCCAATATCATTTGTTCCAACATGAATTAGCAACATTGGGTAATAGTCAGTGGGCTTGATGAGTCTCGGCAAACTCTCCGTAACATCTTGGATTTTGGCACCAGGCAGACAGCATACCTCTCTGGACATCAAGTCTGGTCGGCAGATGGACGCCTCAGTACCCCTCAGAAGAGAGTCTCCAACCACCAGTACCCTTTGTTTCCTTCTGGTCACCGATTCCGCAACTTTGGGGTACTTGAACTCTGGTTCTTCCCTTTCCAGGGATACTTTCACCTCCTCCACTTCCAGGGCTGCATAATGGTTCTTCAATTCAAGGGCTGGAGAAGTTGGATTGGTGATTTTGCAGGCCCTGGTGACTTGTGTCCAACCATCGACATTCTGTTGGCACCCATCTTCTCCTGTGCTGGAGAGCCTGGTTGCTGCAAGAAGCATTTCATCAATGTACTTCTCACTGTCTTGAATGCTCCTCAGCCTCGCCACCTCCTCTCTGAGTTCCTCCACTTGTTTCCTCAGAGCCTCAGCATGCAGGCACCCTGCACATGGAACCGGTCCTTCAACTGGCATTAGGACCTGTCTCGACAGAGGCAGAAGCTGTAAAGGGGGCAACAGCTTTAATAATACGATTTTTCCCAGCCATTGTTCTGTTCGTGGAGCTTAGGTATCTGTTAAAGCAAAAGAGAGAGATCTACCAAGTATCAGCCTGTTTCGCAGCTGTCCTTTCAGAGAAAAAGTAGTTAAATCTCTTTAATTATATACAAATCTGCAGGTCCAATTCACTGTGATTTGTTAAAGGGGGAGGTGCCCTATAAAGCAAGACTGCTCACTAGGGGTGGGTGGGAGTCGGGGTGGGTAGGGAGGGAACACCTGATTAGGTGTTAGCAGTTTCTAAACCTGAACCGAGGCCCAGGTGGCCGCTCAACAGATTTGGTCGATGGACACAGAGTTTAGATGAGTCATTGAGGCTGCCATGGCTCTCACATTGTGAGCTGTGACATGGCCCTCCAGAGAAATGTTCCTACTCTGGTAGGCGAAAGAAATACACTGAGCAATCCAGTTGGACAGTGTTCTCTTAGAGACTGGAAGTCCTAAATGAGAAGGATCAAAAGCAACAAAGAGTTGAGAAGACTTTCTATGTTGCTGTGTTCCTTGTAAGTAAAAAGCGAGAGCTCTCTTACAATCCAAGGTATGAAGATTCCTCTGCATTTGATGCATGAGGTCCTGGAAAAAAGACAGGTAAATATACCTCTTGGTTCAGATGAAAAGGTGAGACCACTTTAGGCATAAAGTGTGGATTGGTCCCGAGGACTACCTTATGATGGAACCTTGTATAAGGAGGATTAGCCAGCAAAGTTTGCAACTCACTGATGCGGCGTGCCGAGGTGACTGCAATGAGAAAAATAACTTTCCAAGATAGGAATTTCAAGGAGGTGGTGACTAAAGTTTCAAAGGGTGGCTTCATAAGCTGGCCAAGAACCAGGTTTAAGTCCCATGCCACTGGAGGTGGTCTAATGGGAGGTTTAGTTATAAGAAGGCGTCTCATGAATCTTGCTATAAGAGGATGAGAGGAAATAGGTTGCCCATTGAGAGGCTTGAGGGACGCTGCAATAGCACTCAAATGGACTCTTACTGAATTTGTTTTCAGACCTGCATGAGATAGATGCAGGAGATACTCTAGTAGAGAATTCAGAGGTATTGCAAGAGGGTTTAGACCTTTCCCTGAACACCAAATGGTAAATCTTTTCCATTTGAAAGCATAGGAACGTCTAGTAGAATGCTTTCTAGAGGCATGAACAACATCTCTGACTTGCTGAGAGAGATGAAAATCTTGAAGGTCTAGGCCCTCAGCAACCACGCCCTGAGATGGAGCGACTGGGGGTTTGGGTGCCACAAAGTTCCCTCTTCCTGGGACAGAAGGTGTGGTGCAGAGCCCAAGTCCAGGGAAGGAGCTTGAGAGAGATGCAGAAGTAGAGGGTACCACACTTGGCGTGGCCAACGTGGTGCTATGAGGATCATGGTCCCTTGATCTCTCTGAAGCTTGAATAGTGTCTTGGGAATTAGGGGAATTGGTGGAAAGGCATAAAGGAAGTCCTGACCCCAGTGAAGGAGGAAGGCAATCTTGGCCTGAACTCCCTGACACTGAATTCTGGAACAGAACCGGGGATGTTTGGCATTCCACGGACTTACAAAGAGGTTTATGTCCGGGGTTCCCCAAATTCAAAAAATCCTGGCTACCTGGTCCATGTGGAGGGACCACTAGTGTGGAAGCAGAACTAGACTGAGTCTGTCTGCCAAAGAGTTTTGAACGCCTGGAAGATATACTGCCAGAATATGGATCTGATGCTCTCTGGCGAAGGCCCACAGTCGCAAAGCTTTGTTGCAAAGCAACAGAGAGCCAGTCCCGCCCTGCTTGTTTACATAGAATATGGCTACTTGGTTGTCCGTATGGATGAGGACTGTCCTGTAGCTGAGCAGGGAATGGAACACTGAGAGCTAAGAATATTGCTCTGAGTTCCAAGAGATTGATATGCAGAGAAGTCTCCTGTGGAGACCAGATGCCCTGGGTGGAGAGATCCTGCAGATGAGCTCCCCAACCCATTGGAGAAGCATCTGTTGTCAGAGTTGCTTGGGGTAGCGACTGCTGAAAAGGGGACCCCAGCAACAGATTTGGAGGGGACGTCCACCACTGGAGAGACCAAAATAGGTGACTGGAGCTTGCTATTTTGTCTGACAGGCAACCTGATGCCTGAGACCATTGGGTGGACAAAGTCCATTGAGCTGCCCTCATGTGAAGGCGAGCATATGGAACCACATGCACGGTGGATGCCATGTGGCCTAATAGCTGTAATATCTCTCAAGCAGTTAAATGGGACTTTAACTGTATCTGGGAGGCTAACTGCACCAAGCGTAGGCAAAGGGCCTGAGGAAGATAGGCCCTTGCAGTTGTGGTATCCAGCAAGGCCCCTATAAACTCCAGAGACTGAGTAGGGGTGAGATGGGATTTTGGGATGTTTATTACCACTCCCAAATACTGAAGGACATGCATTGTGCAGGTTAGAGAAATCTGGGCCTCTGACTGGGATGGAGCTCGAACGAGCCAGTCGTCCAGATATGGGAAAACAAATATTCCTAGAGTGCGTAGAAATGCAGCTATTACTGCCATGCATTTCGTGAACACCCTTGGTGCAGAGGCCAGACCGAAAGGAAGCACCCTGTATTGGTAGTCCTTTCCTTGAAAAAGGTACCGAAGGAACCTTCAGTGTGTTGGATGGATGAGGACATGGGTGTACGCATCCTTGAGATCTAGAGAACAAAGCCAGTCCTGACTCTGAAGGTATGGCAGCAGAGTACCGAGAGAAATCTTGAATTTCTCTTTGAATAGAAACTTGTTCAATTCTTTGAGATCTAATATGGGTCTGTAGCCCCCTGTTTTCTTTGGAATAAGAAAATAAGGGGAGTGTGGGGAGGAAGGTTTAAGAAATGAAGCTTGTACCCTTTCCCTTACAATGGAGAGGATCCATTGATCTGCTGTAATTTGCTCCCATCTGGGAGCAAAGTAAGCAAACCTACCTGGAATGGTGAGGGGCTCTGGTTCTTCCAGAGCCAGAAAGGCTAAGTTCTCTAGTTGCAAGTCAAAGGCCCTGGGGAGGCTGAGGCTGCTGAGCCGTGGGAGGCCTGGCAGCCTTTGACTTGGCCTGTTTAGGTGGTTGCTGACGATTTGCAGCAAAACGACCTGCAGAAGATGCCTGCTGACCATAAGCAGGATAGTATCTTCCCTTTTTAGAAAAAGATGACTTTTTGAACAACCTTTTCTTAGCAGGAGCAGAGGTAGATTTTGAAAGTCGATCCAAAGCAGAGTTCTCAGCATCCATCTGAGTGGCCTTTGCTTTCCAATCCCTGCCAAAAAGGTTTTCACCTGTACAAGGAAGATTTCCCAGTTCATCTTGGACCCAAAGTTCCAAATCAGAGGCTTGTAATCAAGCAATTCTGCATGCACCTATGGCAATAGCCGAGGCTCTGCTTACACACTCAAAAGAGTCAAAGGCTGCACGGTTGGAAAATTTGGAAACATCTTGGGCATATTTAAGCCAAGTGAGAAATTCCTGCCTTTTATCTTCTGAAATAAAAGGGGCTAAAGTCTGCAGATGATCTGTGACTTTTTAGAAACATCCCCATATAGAGACTATAGGAGTTGATTCTGGCAGCAAGCATATTAGCTTGGAAAACCCTTCGGCCAAAAGCATCAAGGGTCCTGCATTCACGTCCTGGAGGATTAGATGAGTGTCTCTTTGCACTCTATTTTCCTCATAGCAGACTAACACAATAGAGTGGTGAGGAAGCTGAGACTTATGAAAGCCAGGACAAGGAGGGACACGGTACATGGTGTCTAATCTACGAGAATGAGGAGAGGTGGTAAGAGGAGTCTCCCACATGCTCAACATGAGATCGTAGAGAATCTCATGAATAGCTGCTTCTTTAGGAGCCTTAGGATATTGCAAAATATCTAGCTGCTTGGCTCTAGGCTCTGACTCAGGGGCCACTGTAATGGAGAGGCCCCTAGCCACATCCCTAATGAAGTCCTGAAAAGACAAGTCTTCTCGAGGAGACATTCTTTGTTTTGGAGAATCAGACTCCTGAGGAAGAAGTACCGGTGCACTGACAGAAACCTCCGACTCAGAGTCTTCGGCGGAATCGAAGTATCGCCTGTCTGGATGCTCCTGTAAAGCCCGATAGGCGTACCTAGTGGAATCGACATCGGGAGTAAGCGGTATCGGTTCGGTACCGATGGGCATCATAGGACAGGGTACCGTTGCAGTTGACACCGAAGCCGATGTCGATGCAATCGGTACCGGCACCAGGAACGATGTCGGTACCGGCAACAGAGACTGTTGCGGTACCGGAGGCGTCGAAGCCTGCATAAACGCCGTTAGGGTGCGCTGCATGGACAGAATCTTCTGATCCATCAACACCAGAGTCTGGATGTCGGTACCAGTGGAGGCCACCGGTACCCCAGAACACGGCAACAGGTGATCGGTCGAGGCCGAGCCATCGATGTCAACCTGTGACCCCATAGACAATGCTTTGTAAGATGGAACTTCCCGCCAGGGTAATTTTGCCGGTGCGGAATCCTCAAGAACAAGCCCGGAGGCATCTCGATGCTTAGAGGGAGATTTGCCCTTCGATGACCGGCTAGATTTATGTTTGGTTACCTGAGATCCATGGGAGGAAGAAGCAGCCCTGGAAGACATCGATGCCACCGAGGCTGCATCAGAGGGAAACAGGGTACTGAGCTTGGCTGCTCGGTTCTGCCGACCTCTTTTAGACATCATGGTACAGGACACACAATCCGTGATGGAATGGTCAGGACCCAAACATTTTAGACACCAGTCATGGGTGTCGGTGACAGAAATAGTACCGCCACACTTCGTGCACTTTTTGAACCCGGAAGCGGGCTTCTCCATGAGGAGAAAATATGTTCAGGCCTAAGGCTCAAACCGAAAATGCACAGTTGAAGGAAGAAAAGGTTTTTTGTTTTTTTTTTAAGAAAGAAAAGACCGGCGGTACCGGTCTGACGTCGAAGAAGGCAGACACGAGACAGAAAAATAAAGAATTCTTCTGCGGTGACAGGAACACGACCTGCTGGCTCCGCGGAAAAGAAGAACTGGAGAGAGGCGGTTGGGAAAGGCGGGAAGGCAGCGCGCAGGCGCTGTGGGATGCTCCCAAAAGCTTTCTTACCGGACGCTGGGGAGCGTTCCCGCGCAGGCTTCGTCGGTACCGACGATACCCTATATGTGAAGACTCATTCCTGCTTGTTCCTGGAGATTGTCCCTTGCAAAAGTATTCATAGAAACATAGAAAAATGACGACAAAAAAAGACATGGCCTATCTAGTCTGTCCTTCCATATCAACAGTCCCCTTTTTTCCTTTAGAGATCCTGTGTGTTTGTCCCATGCTTTTTTGAATTCAGATACTGTCATCTCTACCACCTCCACTGGGAGACTATTCCACGGATCCACCACTCTTTCCGTAAAGAAATATTTCCGCATATCACTCCTGAATCTATCCCCCTTCACCCTCATCCCCATGTCCCCTTATAGCAGAAAGAGTAATTAGACCTTACGTGCTAATTAGCGTTCCTGAAGGAACTCCAGTTCTGTCCCTTTCCTCTGGGTTGTGCTCCCTTCCAGCAGCATGGAGACTGAGCTCGTCAACAATTTGATGACCCTCGGGTATAAATACCCTCAGCACCTCCTACCAGCTCCAGTATTCTATTGAAAAAGCAGACTTAACGGAGAGACAATTAATCCAAACTCACTCCCCCAACTTGCAAAGGAACTTTAAACCACCACCTTCCACCTCCCCCCCCCCCCCCTCGAAGAAGAGGCGGCTCACCTGAAACATTATTAGCCCTTAGGCAATACACCGCAGGGCACCTGGTCTGTCCACACCTGCCCCGGAATCTCTGAGGAGAACCCCCCCCCCCAGCCACTTCACCACTCAAATACCTGACATTTCGAGCCGGCGACTCCTCATTCACCTGAAAACTGAAATTGGGTAGGATCAGGGACTGGACTGGAGTTCCTTAGGAACGCTAATTAGCACGTAAGACCGAATTACTCTTTCCTAAGCGTCCCTCCAGTCCAGTCCCTTTCTTCTGGGATGTAACAGCAATTCAATTCTGGGAGGGACCTGACAGACCAGACCGAAGCACCGCTCCACCAAACCCAGCATCTACTGCTGCCTGAACATCCAACCAGTAAAACTTGGCAAAGCTATGCTGCAACGATCAAGTCGCCGCCCTGCATATCTCCAGTGGTGGAACCAGACTAAACTCCACCCACGAGGCCGCTAAGCCTCAGGTAGAGTGGGCCCGGAACCCCACATAAGAACATAAGATATGCCATACTGGGTCAGACCAATGTCCATCAAGCCCAGTATCCTGTTTCCAACAGTGGCCAAACTAGATCATGTGTGCCTAGCAGTTTCCCCAAAAGACAGGTTCCACAATACTTGTACTGGGTCAAGCATTGATATCCTGGGTCCCTTCTTAATAATGGTTTATGGACCTTTCCTCCAGGAACTTGTCCAAACCCTTTTTAAACCCAGCTACACTAATAGCCTTTACTACATCCTCCAGTAACAAATTCCAGAGTTTGATTACACATTGAGTGAAAAAATATTTTCTTTTATTAGTCTTAAATAGTTTACCCTGTAGCTTCATTGCATGTCCCCTAGTCTTTCTATATTCTGATAACGTAAACAATCGATCTACATTTACCCGTTCCACTCCATTCATTAACTTAAAGACTTCTATCATATCTCCCCTCAGCCGTCTCTTTTCCAGGTTAAAGAGCCCTAACCTTTTTAGCCTTTCTTCATAGAAGTATCCTTCCATCCCCTTTACCATTTTGGTGGCTCTTCGAACCTTTTCTAAAATCGCTATATCCTTTTCAAGATACGGCGACCAGAACTGCACACAATATTCAAGTCTCACCATGGAACAATACAGAGGCATTATATCATCTTTTGTTTTATTTTCCATTCCTTTCCTTATGATACCTAGCATTCTATTTGCTCTCTTGGCGGCTGCTGCACACTGGGCCGAGGGTTTTAACATGGTATTCACAATGACGCCTAAATCTTTTTCCTGGGTGGTGGTTCCTAAAGTGGAACCTTGCATCGTGTAACCATATTTTGGGTTGTTCTTCCCTAGGTACATAACTTTACACTTGTCCACATTAAACTTCATCTACCATTTTGATGCCCAGTCTTCCAATTTATCAATATCCTCTTGCAATTTTCCCCAATCCTCTTGGGTTTTAACAACTTTAAATAGTTTTGCATCATCTGCAAATTTGATAACCTCACTCCTTATTCCACTTTCCAGGTCATTTATGAATATGTCAAAAAACAGTGGACCCAGCACAGATCCCTGGGGTACACCACTATTCACCTTCCTCTATTGGAAAATTGGCCATTTAGCCCTACCCTCTGCTTTCTATCTTTTAACCAGTTCCAAGATCCACAGTAGTACACTGCCTCCTAATCCCATGACTCTTTAGTTTTGCCAAAAGTCTCTGATGAGAGACCTTGTCAAAGGCTTTCCAGATACACTATATCAACTGACTCACCTTTGTCCACCTGTTTATTCACACCTTCAAAAAAACAAACAAATTAGTAAGACAAGATCTTCCTTATCTAAAGCCATGTTGGCTGTCTCCCATTAGGCCATGACTACATGCTGAGTAATTTTATTCTTTATGATGGTTTCTACCATTTTTCCCGGTACTGACGTCAGGCTCACTGGTCTGTAGTTTCCCGGATCACCCCTGGAACCCTTTTTAAAAATTGGTGTTACACTCGCCATCCTCCAATCTTCAGGTATTACAGATGATTTTAATGATAGTTCACAGATTACTAAGAGCAGGTCTGTAATCTCATATTTCAGTTCTTTCAACACCCTTGGATGTATACCATACAGCCCAGGTGATTTGCTACTCTTCAGTTTATTTAATAGTTGTAATACATCTTCCCGATGTATCGATATTTCCTTCAATTTTTCCGTACCTTTAAATACCACTTCAGTCATGGGTAACATCCCTACATCTTCCTCAGTAAAGACCGAAGCAAAGAATTCATTCAGTCTCTCCGCTATCGCTTTGTCACCTCTTAGTGCCCCTTTAACTCCTCTATCATCTAATGGACCAACTGACTCTCTCACAGGTTTTTTGCTACAAACGTACTTGAAAAAGTCTTTTTCACGTTTTTGCTTCCGCAGCAAGCTTCTTCTCAAATTCTCCCTTTGCCTGCTTTATCAATGCCTTGCATTTGACTTGCCAGGGCTTGTGCTGTTTCCAGGTTTCGTCGTTTGGCTCTTTTTTCCATTTCCTGAAAGATGCTTTTTTGGCAAGGACAGCCTCTCTGACCTCACCTTTAAACCATGCTGGCAGTTATTTGGACTTCCTTCCACTTTTCTTAAAGCTTGGAATACAGCTGGTCTGGGCTTCCAAGACAGTATTTTTCAACACCATCCAAGCCTGATGTAAGTCTTTAACCTTTGCAACTGCTCCTTTTAGTTTTTTCGTAACTATTTTCCTCATTTTATCATAGTCTCCCTTTCGAAAGTTAAAAGGCAGTACTGTGGATTTCCTTACTACCCCTCTTCCACTAATTAAATCAAAGGCGATCATGCTATGATCACTATTGCCAAGTGGCCCCAACAACCTTATCTCGCACTAGATCTGGTGTTCCACTAAGGACTAGGTCTAATATGGCTTTCCCTCTGGTCGGTTCATGAACCAGCTGCTCCAAGAAGCAGTCATTTATTTCATCTAGGGACTTTATCTCCCTAGCATGTCCTGCTCTAACACTGACCCAGTCGATACCGGGGTAATTGAAATCGCCCATTATTATTACTATGCTGTAACTTTTGTTAGCTTCCTTGATTTCTTTGAACATTTCATCATCCATTTCTTCATTCTGGCCAGGCGGGTCGATAGTACACCCCTACTGTCATCGCCTTCCCCTTTTTACATAAAATTTCAATCCATAGAGATTCTACAGCAAATTTTGTTTCCTGCAAAACTTTAATCCTTTCTGACTCAGTGCCCTCTCTAACAGAGCACAACCCCCCCACCAATTTGATCAGCTCTATCATTACGATATAGTTTGTACACAGGTATCACAGTGTCCCACTGGTTGTCCTCCCTTCCACCATGTCTCTGATATTCCAATCATATCTAACCTTTCATTTAGTGCTATATATTCTAACTCTCCCATCTTATTTTTTAGACTTCTAGCATTTGCATACAAGCATTTTAGAGACTATTTTATTCATATTAATTTGGCTATTGGTAGACATGGGTAATTTGGGATCTTTAAGCTCTGTCTGCTCCATACTCTAAGGCATTTGGGCTACTCTACTCTTTTTTGGAACCTCTCTGCTTTTGGCAGTATCCTTCAAGGATACATTCTTTCAAACCATGCGCTCTTGTGTGACTGTCGGCTTTCCCCTATTATCTAGTTTAAAAGCTGCTCTATCTCCTTTTTAAAGGTTAATGCCAGCAGCCTGGTTCCATCACGGTTAAGGTGAAGCCCATCCCTTGAAAAGAGCTACTTTCCCCAGAATGTTCCCTAGTTCCTAACAGATCCAAAACCTTCATCCTTGCAGCATTGTCTCATCCACACATTGAGAATCCGAAGCTCTGCCTGCCTTTTGGGTCCTGCGCGTGGAACGGGAAGCATTTCGGAGAACGCTACCCTGGAAGTTCTGGACTTCAACTTCCTACCTAAAAGCCTAAATTTAACCTCCAGAACCTCCCTACCACATTTTCCTATGTCATTGGTACTGATATGAACCAAGACAGCAGACTCCTCCCCAGCACTAAGACCTTTTCTAGGTGGCGCGTGAGGTCTGCTACATTCGCACCAGGCGGGCATGTTACCAGGCGATCCTCACATCCACTAGCCACCCAGCTATCTACATGCCTAATGATCAAATCACCAACTATAACGGCCGTCATAACCCTTCCCTCATGGGCACATGGCCCTGGAGAAACTTCCTTGGTGGAGAGGGTTTTACATCACCTGGAGGACAGGTCCTAGTTACAGGATCACTTCCTGCCACACCAGGGTGATGCTCTCCTATCACGTGACCTCTCTCCTCCATGGCAACAGGGATGCTGCCAGACTGGTGGTGGGACTTCAGGACTATATCACTGTAGGTCTTGTCTATGAACCTCTCTGTCTTTCTTATGTTTTCCAAGTCTGCTACTCTAGCCTCTAGAGAATGGACTCGTTCTCTGAGAGCAAAGAGCTCCTTGCACCTAGTGCACACGTAAGACCTCTCACTAACTGGGAGAAAATCATACATGTGACACTCAATGCTAAAGAATGGAAAGCCCCCATCTCGCTGCTGGACTGCTGTCTGCATCTTAGTTTTAAGTGTGTGTTTAGATCATTAAGTTCTTTACTTACTAAGGGTTGCTATGGATATTTATACTAATAAAACTGTACCGAATACGTTTAATATACCTTGTTCTCCTGAAGCTTAATTAATCTCAGGTCCTTAGTGTATGACTGATTTGGGTAACGAGCTTCACCTGAGAGCACCTCCAGTCCTAAGATGTGTAAGTACCTATAAAGCTACGATTATCCCAGGGGTGAGTGGGTGTTGGGGAGGGAGGGAGGGAAATAACACTTATTAAAAGAGGGCTGCTACACAGTACCCTGTCTTCTGCTTCTGAGGTAAGCTATATTCTGATTTGATTTAAATTATAGCTCTTTGCTGCTGCTAGGCTCTCACTTATGATGAAATTTAAACTACAAGCTCTCTGCTGGTTTCTAAATTTAACCAGAAAGCTCTCTTCTGCTGGGTTCTAAATTTAAACTAAAAGTACTTTGCTGATGCTAGGCCCTGAGTGACTATTAAATTTAAACTACAAGCTCTCTGCTGGGTTCCAAATTTAACCAGAAAGCTCTCTGTGTTTTAAATTGAAACTGCTGCTACTAGGCCCTGACTGATTTAACAAACAATAGTGGGTTCACAGATTAATTAGCTTTAATACAAAGAATTCCTTTCAGAAAGTTCCCAGAAGTATATACTCACAACTGCAGATCTCTCTCCAGAAGTAACACTGGGACCGATCTTCCCCTCTGAATGTATGCCGAGGCAATGGCCTCCCTGATCCACCTGGAAATAGAAGCTTTGGCCTCCGCCTCTCCTCTACGCAGCCCCCCAAAACAAAACAAAGAACCATTCCGACTTACAGAATGACGCTGTGCATTTCAGGTAACACCTCAGGACCCTGCATAAGTCCAGATGGCAAAGCATACGTCCAGATGGTGAAGCATACTCTGCCCCTGCCAGTTGATGTAGGCCATCATGGTCACATTGTCCGAAAGCACCCCGGACCACCCTCTGGTGAACCCACTGACCACTGCCGGAGCAGAGCCCACTGTAGCGGTCTCATGTGTGCCCTGGACCAGGGCACCAACTCGATAATCGCCGCCATGGTCCCAGCACCTGCAGATAATGCCAAGCTGAGGGTGCCCTCATTGCCAGAAACCGGCGTACTAGAAGCCTTCGCTCTTTTGCTCTCTGCACCAGCAGAAACACCTTGCCCCTGACAGTGTCAAACATCACCCCCAAATATTCTATTTCCTGCGAGGGAGCCAATCTGCTCTTTACCAGATTGATCACCCATCCTAGACTCCTCAGGAGCCCAATGACCTGGGCCGTTGCCTTCCGACTCTCCTCCTTTGACTTGGCCCTGATCAACCAGTCATTGAGGTACGGGTGAACCAGGATCCCTTCTTTACGTAGTGTCGCTGCCACTACGACCATTACCTTGGTAAAGGTGCGAGGAGCCTTTGCCAAGCCAAATGGCAACGCCTGAAACTGAAAGTGTCCCTTTGTTACCGCAAACCGCAGAAACTGCTGGTGCAACTCTCGAATGGGAATATGCAAATATGCTTCCATGAGATCAAGAGACATTAGAAACTCTCCCTGTCGCACCGCTACTATGACCGACCTTAAAGTTTCCATGCGAAAATGGGGCACCCGGAGGCAACGATTGACCCTCTTCAGGTCAAATATAGGACAAAAGGAGCTCTCCTTTTTTGGTATCACAAAATAGATGGAGTATCGACCGCAGCCGCACTGTTCTCTGGGTACCGGCATAATCGCTCCCAACAGCAGCAGCCGTTCCAGAGTCTCCTCCACTACTGCCAGCTTGGCCGGAGACCTGCAAGGAGACTGTACGAACGATGGGAACACTGGTCTTGCAAATTTGAGGGCATACCCCTCTCGAACTACCTCCAGGACCCACTGATCGGATGTGACCCGGACCCAGGTGGGAAGGAACTGCCGTAGGCATTCCGTCCCCCCACTGGGAAGACCCCTGCCCAGGCCCCCCTCACACCATTGCTGTTTCCTAGGGCCCGAGGAGGAGGAAGAGGCCCCAAACCCCCTTCCTGCTCCACAAAACCCCCGAAAAGCCTGCCCTCTAGAGGCGAAACGTCCTCTCTTAAAGGTTGCTGAATGAGTCGTCCTGAACTTTCGGGACTTCTGAGGCTGTGACCTTGCGGGAGCAGGGAACCGACTGATTCGGTCTATCCTCAGGGAACCTGCCTCCTTTAGACTCCCCCAATTCCTTCACCAACTTATCCAGATCCTCTCCAAACAGAAGCTTTCCCTTAAAGGGGAGCCGACTGAGGCGAGCTTTAGAAGAACCATCTGCCGCCCAGTTGGGAAGCCAAAAGGTAACAAGCCGCTACCACCGAAGCCATGTTTTTTGCTAAGCTCCTGATAAGATCGTACAGGCTATCCTCCAGGTAGGCCGCACGCTACTCAATTCTAGCTGCCTCACCTGGAGATCCACTAGGGATACCACTAGACAGTTGGATCTGTTGAGAGCACTGCAAGCAAGCCCGGGCTACCCAAGCGCCACACACCAATGCCTGGAGAGCCAGGGCACTGATGTCAAAGGCTTGCTTTAATAATGAATCAAGCTTCCTGTCCTGGGTATCATTCAAGGCTGCACTGCCCTCAACCGATATCATCTTCTTGGTGACTGCCGAAACTGCGGCATCCACTCTAAGTGATCGCAAAAGCTCCCTCTCGAGCTCAGGCAAGGGGTACAAGCGAGACACAGACCGAACACCCCTCAAACCGGCCTCCGGTTGATCCCACTCTTCTTGAATCATCTGCCTGACTACCCGGTGGATTGGGAACACCTTCTGTGCCTTCCTAACCGCCTGAATCAATGGATCCTCCAAGAACCCCTCCTCCACTGGGACACCTGCGGCCAAACTGAGCAATCCTGGCCTGCTGCTCCTCAGGGATCTCGCCCTCTTCGAATTCCTCCTCGTCCTCCCCGAGTTCCCTGTTCGAGACCTCTCCTTCCAGGTTCTCCGACAGCAGGGAGTGGAGAGCTTCCTCATTTGTCAGTCTCGCCCGCTTGGGTGGTACCCCGGCATCATACTCAGCCTCCGCAGTTCAGATGGCAGAGTGGTCGTGTGCAGCCCTCTGCCCCTGCGTCCCCTGCTGCCGAAGACAGAAAGCCTTATGCAGCAGCAACACAAATGCTGGGGATAAGCCTCCCAACACTCCCCCTCCTGAACTCCTGCCAGTGGAGGGGCTGGGCTGGGGCTGAGGAAAACCAGGCTGCTCCGAGACTGAGGGTAGGGAAGAACCTGGAGAGAGCAGTGCTCCCAGAGGCTCCCCTGAGTCGCGCCAGAAAGGGGGTCCTGAACCCCACTGGCCTGGATCTCCTGCTCCACGGAGGTCGCCTCTAATGCGCATTCCCTGCAGACTCCGTCCTCCGACACCACTCCTCGCCTGGATCCGCAGACCGGTTACTGGGGTCTCGCCAGCATAATGGAAGTGCTCCCTTGATCCCAATTCCAATCCGTTCTCCAGGGATATAGAAAGGCACTCTCTATTAACCAACATTATATGGACCGCAAGCTAATCACTTATAGCAATATATCTATCTTCCTGCAACCAAATAAGGATATCAATATAGACAAACTTAAATTTATATATATGCATATCTACCTGAATATCCATATATATACCTAAACTCTACCAAAAAGGGAAAATAAAGTGTCACTAAATTCTTACTTTTTTTTTTTTTACTCTGCAAAATAGCTTTCAAATAAATACAAGGCTTCCACGGGAGTCCTAGACCTCTCCTTCCAGTTCTGCCAGCAACGGGCCCCCACCCCCTTTTTAGGACTGCGATCTTCAAAACGCGGGACAAAAACGCACCAATATGCCCCTTCACCTACCTCCACTGATCAGCAACATTCGACGGAGGCAGAAGGCCTTTTTTGTCTGGATCGTGGCTGGCGACCACGTGGTCAGCTGCTCTCACCAAGCGTGTCGCCGCCAAGCACTGCCCAGCCGAGCAAGTTCCTCACTTCTCCTCCCTCTCCGAGCGAGCTCCGATTCCCACCCTCGCACTCAGCCACCCTGAGGGCTTCGGCAGCGAGGCGGGACGGACTCCGTCAGCCAGCTCAAAGACTAGCTGCGGCACCAGTGGCTCCTTACCCAAGCCGGGTTCGGAAAGCGCTCCTGCTTCACTCAGGCCTCTTCTCTTTTTTTTTTTTTTTTTTAACCCAGAGGCTTTTATCTTATGGAACACTAACAAGAAGTGAACGAGATCCCCTGAGGAAACAGAGGTAGTGAAACGCAATAGAGGTGCCTGGGGAGGACGTCGGGATCAAACGAAAGCATGATAGGAGCTCGTTCAGAAACAAACGGATTAAGAGCTAAGTGTTTGCTAGAGCGGATGACATTATAACCAGTTTTTGACAATAATCTTATGAGCGACAGTCACGACTGTTTGGTATAATAGCTCCATCTGCTTGACTACTGCTTGAAGGTCATTGATGCTATTGGGCACAGTAGTTGGACATGTCAGTCTGAAAAAGTGTGCCAGAAAAGTATGAGACCTTCTTTGTTAGTATTAATAAAGTGTTCTAAAATCAATATATGAAAGAATGTGGTAAAAGAAGATTTCCGTTCCATATTGATAATATTGAGCGTGTCTTGAGAATTACCTCAGACGCACTGGCTGCTCCTTAAAGTTATTTTTTTAGCTGCTTTATTCAAAAAGCACAAGAGAGCCAAATAAAGAAACATGATCAAAATTAAAAATATGGAAATTGCAGAAATAGGACAATAAGAGGGAAAAGGAGTCTGGGTCCAGACTTACCAATATTCCTCATGGGCCTCCTGTCTGCTCTATGGCCCACCAGTGCTGGAATCCATGGGTAACAGCATTGGACACAGGGCAGCTGTTAGCCTGAGGAGACAATGGTTGCATCCAAGCTCATGCAAACTACGGGTCGAGGTCTCAAAGACATAGGCCAAAAGACTCTGGTTCTGGCCAAGGGAGACAGGCTCTATAGGTCTCAACTAGTGATCACAATACCGTAAGCTGGGCCAGGAGACTCAGGCCTATCTACATTGCGGCAGCAGTCTACACATCTTGCCACCTGCTGAAGGCAGACAAATACTGACTTCTCTCCTTGCTGCACCAGCATATATACAAGTGATGACATCACTGAAAGCTGCTCTGGTCTGCGTTCACTTAATAGCTGGGAAGCCTAACCCATTCATCTGGACTTGTCTATCAGGATGAGGAATAGGTATATTACGTTAACAAATCAAAAAGCATCAACACTGCATAACCCTGCAGAATTAACTACTCATTTACAGTTTGGATTTGCCTTAAAGTTTAAGCTTGAAGAATGCACATTCTGCAAATATTTAAGTTATATTAATATAAACATAGCAAAATATTATTCCTCATTAAACAGTACATTTTATTTTTCTCCCATGGAAGAAAATAATGAAGAAAGTCAGTCCTTACCAGTACCATTCAGTGTAGTGTTCTTATTAGTGTACAATCTGATCATGTGTCCGATTGTTCTCACATTGTCTCTCAACATTATGCCCTGGGCTTGCACCATAAAGAGATAGGTATTTGCTGTAAAAACAGATACACAGTCTTAATATGTGCTTACTTCCAAACTTAAAAATTACAAGAGTCTTCATTCATGCTGTTGATACAATTGCTTGCCTATGATGTTCATACTGACTCCAAATCTGTAGTGAAAGATAACTTAAAAATAAGTATGAGGAAATCAAACCAACCATGGAGTGCTTTTCCATTAATGTTATGGATTATGATAATTTCTAATTACATACCTGCTAGATAAAGAATTAAAACTATGGTATTTGTATTTGTTAAGTCATTGTGAAGTAAGGGCATTTAAAAACACAAGATTACTATTGCAAACATATCGGGCAGACATCCAACCAGCTGCTATGCTTACTGAAGATTTAGTCATATTTATAAATTAAGAAAATCAGCATTTCCTAATCCAGCACAAATAAAGGCAAAAAACATTATGAGAAGATTATAGAAAAAGTTTAGAAATCAACATTAAAAAGGTAATACATCCATTCAACTCTTTGAGATTCTCCAGTAATGCTGTAGCCAATGTAAGATAGCAACACTTCTCACCCAGACAGCAGGATTGCTCAGGTACATGAGTGAACACCACCATTGCATGCTGTCAAAATAAACAGCTGTCCCAGAGCTCACAACTGGGCATAAAGTTCAGAAGATGCACAGTCCTTCTCACATATGGAGGGTTTTCTCCTCAATCCATTCAATTAGTTCCATAGTTCAAGAAGAGAATGCAACTCTCAGGGAGGTGGGAGGGACTGTGTGCCTGATCAATCTGGTCATCTACAGAAAGGTGACGTTTACTTACCAGATAGTGTCCTTTCCTTGAGTCCTGCTAGACCAGTCCAGACAAGTGGGTTGTGTTCCCTTAGTAGAAGATTGATGGAGACAAAGAACAAATGTTTCAATGGCATTACTCCTAGACCTCTATTCACCTCAGCCAGAGGTCTCTTCTATATTTGTCCTAAAGCATATAGGAGAAACATCACAAGCCTCACAAAACCTCAATCATGGGCAACAATGAGTAATTAATAGTAGACAATTATGGGCAGGAAAGCATAAACAGAAGGCTGTCAATAGAAAATGAACCTGCAGAGCAAAGTTGCAAAATCACAGTGGATCCAAGGCTACCACAGCAGACCACCACAGCAAATCCAGATCTGGACTGGTCTAGCAAGACTCAAAGAAAGGTCATTAACTGGAAGTAAAATGTCACCTTCCATATCATCCTGCTAGACCAGTCCAGATGAACCAAAGCTACAACTCCACTGGGCAGGAGGAAGGCACAGCAGCTCGCAACACCCTTGAGCCAAAGGCCAAGTCTGCCCTTGTGTGGACATCCAAGTGGTAATGCTTGACAAAAGTGGAAAGTGATGCCCACATTGTCACCTGACAAATGTCTGCAGAGGCTACTGAGCTCCACTCTGCCCATGAGGGTGCTTGTGCTCGGGTAGAATGGGCACGTAAACATTTCGGAACCAGGCAGTTCTGAAACACCAAGACAATGACCTCCTTAATCCAGCATCCCAAAGTCAACTTAGCTACCGTGTCATCCTTGTATGGGCCAGCAACCAGCACAAAAAGATGGGAAGACTTATGAAAAGAATTTGTAGCTGTCAAGTACCAGAGAAACACCCTCTGGACATCCGCAAGGCAAAGAGCCTTATCCTTCCCTTAACACTGCTACTTAGAGAAGAAGGGCAGGCAGACTACCTGGTTCACATGAAAGGGATAAATCACCTTAGGCAAGAAGGTTGAATGGAAACGGGTTCCCTCAAGAAAGAAAGACAGTCGGAAATCTGTTTTGCAGAAAAAAATCATGACCAAGACAACCATCTTGGGTATCAAATCTTACAAAATAGCATGCTTCAATGGCTCAAAGGGCACTGATATCACTGTCCTGAGCACCAGACACAGATCCCAGGAAGGAACCACAGACAGGAGGAGAGGACACAGATGCCAAACTCCCAGAAGCAAGCACAAGACATCCAGGCACAAGGCTAGAGACTTACCAGCCACTGGACCTCGGAAATTGGCCAAAGCTGCCAACCTGAACATTTGAGGGAGCTAAGGGAAAGGCCCTTCTCCAGGCCATCCTGTAGTAAAGTCAGAGATAGAACCTTGGCTGCACCATCACTCAAAGGTGCACCAGATCTGCAAGTATGCTAGTTTGGTAGACTTCCTCCAGGCTGAGTAGAGTGGCGACCACCACCAGAGAACAACCCTTACACACTAGCTGTCTCCTTTCAAGAGCCAAGCCATAAGCAAGAAGGGAACCGGGTCCTCCATGATGATTGGTCCCTGCCGCAAGAGGCCACAAGATGGAAGCAACCGAAGAGGAAGCATCAGCAGGAGCCACATCAGGTCTCCAAACTATGCTCTCATTGGACAATCCAGCACCAGCAAGACAAAACTGCCTGGGTGGCATTCAATATGCTGAATCGCATGTCCCTGCAGGGGCTATGGAGAAAACACATACAGCAGGTGTTGACTTAGCCAAGGGTGGGTCAGGGCGCCAATGCCCTCAAACCCCATCTCCATGCGGCAACTAAAGAAGCTGCAAACACTGGCATTGGAGCGGGACTCCAGCAGATCCATTTCGAAGCAACCTCAACCATGCACAAGCAAATGAAACATCTCCCGATTCAACTCATTCTCCAAGATCCACAGAGGGGAAGTCTGCTTCCACATTGTCCATCCTGACAATGTGCTGAGCCAAAGCTAGGAGGTTCTTCTCTGTCCAAACAAGAGAGTCACCTCCAGAGCTACCCCGACACTCCTCATGCCGCCTTGCCAATTGACATAAGCCACTGCTGTGGCACTATCTGAAAACTCAAACTGCCCGGCTCTCAACCAGGAGCCAGAAACACAGAAGAGTCAATCTGATGTCCCTTGCCTCGAGGCAGCTGAAGGACCACACTGCTTCCCTGCAGTTCCAACAGCCCTGGGTCGTACACTCTTGATGATGAGCTTCCCAGCCCGAGAGACTGGCATCTATTGTCAGGAGAATCCAAGAAAAATCTTCCAGCGTTATGTCCTTCCTCAGATGACAGCTGCTGCCCCCACCTCAGGTTGGACTTCACCATCAATGGGAGTGGGAGCCTGGGCTCAAACTCCCGAGAACTCAGGGACCACCAAGTAAACAAGGACCACTGGAGCAGTTGCATGTGAGTACGCACCCATGGCACCATCTCTATGGTCACTGCCATCAATCCAAGGAGTTTAAGAGAATCCCAGACGCTGGGAGCCTGCTGCGCACAGAACAGTACCAGGCAATCCAATGGTAATATAAACATAGAAACGTGTCAGCAGAAAAAAAAACATATGGCCTATCTAGTCTGCCCTTTCTTTCCTTTAGTGATCTTGTGTTGTCCCGTGCTTTTTTTTGTATGCATTTTTATTGTAATCATATGAAAGAAGATACATATTGCAGCTACATTTCAGCCATGTCAGTTCAAACATTACACCTTTACAGTAACCATAAACAAAAACAAGGAACAAGTGGCTAGTATGGGGTGTTCCCACCCACTCCCCCCCCCCTCAGGTAGAGTAAATGCCCCCCCCCCCCACAGCACCTGCTCAAAATACTTCTCAGCAAGATGGTCTCATTTACAGCAAGTAGCCTCTGGGTTCTGCACCCACTCTCTTCCCCTTATCGCATAATGTTCACACACTGCATATCATACGGCAACTCTTCAGCCCTTCCTTTGCTCTTTTGGGGTCTCACTGGTTGTTGGTCACTTTTTCCTTTCCTTTATCCCTCCTTCCCTTCCTACCTCCCCCCTTTCCCTCTTCCCATCCTCCCCAGCCAATGTGATTCAGAGACCCAGGAGGTGTTGGCGGCAACGTTCCCATAGGGACCAATTTCACTGCCTGTCAAAGGATCCTGACACCTTTTTCCTTTTCAGTATCCATTTGGCCATCTCTCACTGTTCAGCTGCCGATGCCTTATCCACTATCCAATGGGACAATAGCACTTTCCGGGCCATCAAGAATGCCACTAGTACCATTTTCTGTTGTAGAACATCCCGTACTGTGGTTCGGAGAGTGTCATCCCCCCCCCCCCCCCCCACAAAAAGGTGGTATATGTCCAATCTATATTAGCCTTTACCAAGGCCTGGATCGTTGCCAGTACCTTGTCCCAATAATGCTCTAATGTGGGGCATTACAAAAAAGTATGAATCCATGTACCCCGAACGGCCTAGCAACGCAAACAGTTTGAGCTGTCCCACAAGTGCAATTGAACACCCCATTAACGAGTCAAGCACACCCTGTGTACAATTTTGAATTGCATCTCCTGTAATGCAGCATTCGGTGTGCATAGGGGAATACCCAACAGAAGGCTTTCCACCATATGCACATCTATCTCTTCCCCTAATTCCCAAGCCCATAGGGTTCCCAGCCCCTGCTGCCAGTTACTGGTCTCTTTTCTCTCCCCATTTTGTAGCAGTAGGCCACATTGTTATGTTTGGCTGAGACCCTGCCTAGGGGTGTAAACTGAGTGGTTCAGGTCCTCCCCCCCTCCTCCCCATCCCAGAAGTAACAATGGCAGCATTGCAGATAAGCCATAAAATATTTGTTAGGGATTTTCCATTTGCATTTGAAATGGCAAAGGAGAGGAACTTGCCCTTATTCAGGTCCATAGGCTGACCTACATAGCGACAACCTTGCGCTTCCCAATTGCAAAAGGTAACTGTGTTGAGTTCCGAAGCAAACTCAGAATTCCCAACAAATGTTCTAAACGGGGTGCTGCTTCCCTTTGCGCGCGCGCGCCCCCCCCACCCCACCCCACCCCACCCCACCCCACCCCACCCCACCCCACCCCACATGCCCTCCGCATTGGCTCTAGGAACACACTGCATTTTGTGCCCGTTTGTGCCACCGTTTTGGTTGCAAGATGCTAGAGAACCTATACGGGACGCAGCTCTCGTCGAGGAACCCAGCTGGAGTGTTCTCATCTCCCTGTAATTTCATATATCCATCGAAGCAGTAGTCATGTTATAGAGGCAGAGATCAGGTAAGTTAAGCCCCCTTGCATTCTGTCCCGCTACAAATTTTGGCATAGCTAATATGCACCATGCGCCCCCGCCACAGAAAGGTACTCACAATGCTTCGATAAAGCCATTCATATTTCCCTTTTACCCATAAAAGTAAGATCTGCAATGAATATAGCAGTCACAGCCATAGCACCATTTTGATCAGTGCAACCTTTCCCAGAAGCAAAAGGAGGCTCCTCCACTTCGTGCACCAGTTCTTCATCTGGGCAAGTTTGTCAGACACATTCCTTTGATACAGGGTGCGCCTGTCTGCACACAGATACACCCCTAAATATTTCATGGAATCTCCTGCCCATGCAAGCGGAAGAGTTTTTCCGTCCTACTCACCCATCTGGTTTGTACCTGCATAGCCTCTGATTTAGACCAGTTTACTTTCAGCCCCGCAAATGTCCAAAAACAAGGCTATCATTCTCATCACCCTGTCAATGTGTTCGCCAGAGGATACTACCATCTTAGATGCCAAGGGTTCCAGAGAGCAAAAAAAGCATTGGGGAGAGTGGGCAGCTTTGTCTCATCCCCCTTTGTAAGGGGAAGTTGCCTGTGGGGCCTATGGTACAGAAATTTCACCGACTCCAAGAAAGTGCCCACGGTCCCATATTGCTCCACTATCCAAAAGAGATATTCCCAGGAGACATTATCAAAAGCCTTTTCAGCATCTAGACTTGCAATAATGTCATCTCCCTCCTGCCCCTTCCCTTGCTGGAGGGCTGCCAGGACTCTCATCAGGTGCACAGACGCATGGTGTCCTGGAATGAACCCCACCTGATCTGGATTTATTAATTCCAGGGATGACCCTAGCCAAACGTCTTGCCACTATAGAGCTTGACATCTTGGGTTAATGAGCGAGATAGGTTCTTATCGACCTACTAGGGTTTCATCCCTTCCTGGCTTTGGGAGTACCACTATTATTGCCCAGTTTTGTCTTCCACCCAGGTCTCCCTTGGCTAATGCCTCTACACATTGCTCCTGGAATGGCTTAACCACCAATCCTCTCAAGATCTTGTAGAATTCACCCTTGAGACCATCCAGGCCTGGTGCCTTCGCCAGTTTGGTTGCCTTAATAGTGGTCAAAATCTCCTCCCTACAGAAGGGTGCATTCAAAAGAGTCAGCTCGTCTTCTGATACCCCGGGTGGTATCAGCCCTTTAAAGAACTTCTCCCTCCCTGTTACGTCTGACAAGCCACATTCATAAAGCTGCTGGTAGAACCTCTGAAATTGCTGGCATATCCCCTGTCTCTTTCAGCATCCCTTGTGGGGTCCTGATCTGCCAGATCACAGCTTTGCTTTTTGCCAGGCTTACCAGTTGTGCCAATAGTCTCCCACATTTGTTGCCCCATTTGTGGAGCTGGTATTTGTATAGCCCGATATCCCACTTCGCCCTCTAACAATGCATTGATTTATTTTCATAAGGCAAAATGGCGCGCTTTGCTCAAACTCACATTGTAGTGTCTACATAGGATCTGCAATTGCCTAGATAAGATCCAATAATTTAGCATCTCGAGCCTTTCACTTCCCAGCCATGTAGGCTATTATAACTCCCCTCATAGTGGCCTTTGCTGCCTCCCACAATACCCTAGGATCAGCTCCCTCAGTTGCGTTTTCCTGCCATTCCCTCTGAAGGTACTCCTGGTCTCTGTATAAAGTGGGGCTCATCTTCCAAGATCTCTCCCCCATCCCACTCTTCCCATCCGAACCATAGACTAGATGGATGCATGGTCCGATATCCCCATGTCTGCTATCTCTGCATGCTCCACTCTCGGAACAGGAGCTCAGCCATCAGTAGATAGTCCAGCCTAGCATAGTTACTGTGCTATCTCTCCCGAAAATTATGGGAGGGAGGAGTGGCCTAGTGGTTGGGGCAAGGTACCACAGGCCGGAAGGTCAGTGGTTCAAATCCCACTAAAGGACAGCAACCTTGGGCTGGAAGGACTGGGGTTTATAGTCCCACAGGTGCTCCTTGTGGTCTTGGGCAAGGCACTTAACCCTCCATTGCCCATGTTCCCTGTAAGTATTAGTGTATGTGTCTCATATCCCCTCGTGTTAAATGTATCCCCCAACCACTTTGACCCGGTGAAAAGCGGGATATAAATGCAGCTAAATAAATAAAATAAATTCCCAAAAACAGATAGCAACTGAGAAACACAAATCCTCAAATTTCCCCAGTAAAAATAAATGTTTTAGAAACAGAGAAACATGACAGCAGAAAAAGACCACATGGCCTATTTAGTCTGCCCTTCCATATTAACCACTACAACAGTCCCCTTTTTCCCTTTAGAGATCCTCTATGTTTGTCCCATGCTTTTTGGTAATTCAGATACTGTCCTCGTCTGACTTCCACTGGGAGACTATTCCATGCATCTACCACTCTTTCTGTAAAAAAATATTTCCGCATATTACTCCCGAGGCTATCCCCTTTCACCCTCAACTTATGTCCCCTCATAACAGAGCTTGCTTTCAGTCGAAAGAGACTCTTCTCCCATGCATTTATGCCACGGAGATATTTAAACGTCTTAATCATATCACCTTTATCCTGCCTTTCCTCTAAAATATACATGTTAAGATCCTTGTCTGTCCTCATATGCTTTATACTGAAGATCAATAACCATTTTAGCCAGGTGTCTACCAATTGTAGCTCTTTAAGAAGGAAATCCACCCCCCTTTCCTTGTGCGGGTGTCGGGACACCCCTGGCCGGTTTACAGTCGAGTGACACGTCCCGTGATAGAATGAAATCCACCCCCCCCCCCATACACACACACTATTGCCTGGTATTCGCGGAATTGGAGCAGCTTAGAATTGATATGGACAAAAAAAACGTGTGTATATATCCTTCTAGCTCCCCTGCCATAATATGATATCTGCCTTCCGCATCCACAATATTCTTGTGGGGGGGCAAAGGGCAGTCGGCGGCTCACCAGTGTCGCTTCTTCCCGTTATAGGATGCTCACCCACCCACCCTTGTTGTAATTTCTTGCGTTTCTGCTTGGAAAGACGAGTCTCTTGCAGAAACACTACATCTGCCCCCTCTTTCCGTAAATAGTTGAGTATTTTTGTGTGCTCAGTGGGTGAGTGAATCCCCTCTACATTTAAAGTGAGAACTTTTATTTTATCCAATCACAGTGTGTATGAAGCATTGTGTACCTCCAACTCTAGTCCTACAAGCAGAAGGAGTATCCGCCTCCCAGCTGAGTGGATCCCTCTTTATTCCTGTCTCTGCTCCCTACCGGCTGAGGTTCCCCATCCCCCTTTTTATCCATTCCCTCCCTCCTTCCTCTCCTCCCCCAACCCCATCTCCCCCCATGTCCAATTTTCCCTCCTCCCTCCTCAACAACTTTATCGTACACCTACTCCCACTCCCGAGTATCCCCTCCTCCTCTCCCCCACCTCATGGCTCTGCTCCCCTCAACCCTCTGTGGCCTGTCATACCCCCATTCATATCAATTCCTCATCACCCTCAATCATTCAAATATTCATCCTTATACATCCCTCTGTTCTACCCTGACTCATTCACACACACAGTCAGGATTTGTGCTGTCTGTGCCATTTAAGATCTCTACCCCAGTGTCTCGGCATTTGTGAGTGCAAGTTGGCCCCCCCTCCATTGTCATTATGTCTCCACTAGGATTGCCCCTGCGCCTACTCTTATATTTCAGATGTCCATCAAATCTCAACGTTCCAGGCTGCACTCTCTCTTCAGTAGGCCGCAAGGGGGGTGTCTCAAGGGGCACAGTCCACTCAAGGCGCTGAGCTCCCTGTCGGTAACCAAGAGGTTGCCATGCTGTCCCTTCAGTCATATTCGTGCCCCATGCCCTGCTGGGGGTTCCCAACCGTCCGCAAGTCCACAACATACTTCTCCTGCTGTCCCCTTCAGCTCCTGGGTAAGCGGTCCAAAAAATCCTACAGCGCTGTTGGGATCTGAAACTGGTGTGTTTGATTCTCATGTTGCAGCCTGACTCGAGCTGGGTATTGGAAGGAGAAACTTATTGCCTTATTCACCAACTGGGCACACAGTGGGACCCATAGCTAGTCTGCGTTCTGCCATGCTTGCCAAGTGATCATTAAACAGCAATAGTTTGTGCCCTTGGTATTCTAGCTGTTGCTGAGAGCAGAATCAGTTCATAAGCTTGTCTTTCTCTGCAAAGTTCAATATACGAGCAACAGGTCGAGGCCTAGCAGCGTTATCTCTGTGTGGTCCCAGCCTGTGGAGGTGTTCCAACAGCATGCAATTCTCCACCACCAGCAGGGCCAATCGTTTAGGAAGCCAGTCTTCTACGAAATCCCACAGCTCTGCATCCTTGCAAATCTTTGGCAAGCCAATTAGATGTATATTATTCCTCCTGCTGCGATTCTCCTGGTCATCCAGCTGGTTTAGGAGCTCCTGCTTGCTCTGTTCTAGGACTGCTACACGCTGCTCTAAGGCCTCAATTCACCCATCCTGTTGCTCAACCCAGCCTTCCACTTGCTGCACTCGCTGGCCCTGCGCCTCTAGACTGCTTTTTAAGTCTTTGAAAGAAGCATGTAGGTGAGAGAGAGGTTTGTCGAGGACAGCAGCTATTGTGCAGGTAATCTCCCTTACCGCTTCATCTTGCATGGTGATACTGGGCTGTTGCTGCTTCTCATCTGCCATTTTGGGAGCGCAGTCTTTCACAGTCCTTGGAGACTTCACCGGCATGACTAGATGGTCCACCGCTGCCTGTATTGTTCAATTTCAGCAGCAATGTGCATCTTCGCAAGCCAAGGGGTGTATGCCTCAGGTTCAGCGGTGAAAAAACCTGCACGTTTTTTAGCTGTTTTAGTGCCCCGGAAACAGAGCTCAGCTTGGAGACATCTGCTCAGCTCCCTGTCATACAATCCCCCGTCCTATGCTTTCTTGAATTCAGATACTGTCCTTGTCTCTACTACCTCCACTGGGAGACTATTCCACATATCTACCACTATTTCCATAAAAAAATATTTCCACATATTACTCTCAAGTCTATCCCCTTTCACACTCATTCTATACCCCTCGTTGAAGAGTTCACTTTCAAGCAAAGAGCTTCTCCTCTTGTATCACGGAGGTATTTAAATGTCTATCATGTGCCACAGAGGTATTTAAAGGTCTATCATGTCTCCTCAATCCCGCATTTTCTCTAACATATACATATTAAAGATCTTTAAGTCTGTCCCCATAAGCTTTATAACGAAGACCACTAACTATTTTAGTAGCCACCCTCTGCACTGACTCCATCCTGTTTATATCCTTTAGAAGGTATGGTCTCCAGAACTGCACACAATACTCCAAATGAGGTCACACCAGAGACTTATACAGAGGCACCATCACTTCCTTATCTCTGCTGGCCATTCCTCACCCTATGCACCCAAGCATCCTTCTGGATTTTGCTGTCACCTTATCTACCTATTCAACCACTTTAAAATCATCAGAAACAATCACATCTAGGTCCTGCTCTTCTTTTATGGACAGAAGTACTTCATTCCCTACATGTACCGGTCCCTTGGATTTTTGAAGCCCAAATGCATGACACCCTGCATTTTTTAGCATTAAATCTCAGAAGCCAAATTCTTGACCATTCCTCAAGCTCAGTAAGATCCCTCCTCATGTTATCTACTCCTTCCTGTGAATCTACACTATTGCAAATTTTGGTATCATCTGCAAAGGGGCAAACTTTACCAGACAGCCCTTCTGCAATATCACTAAGTTTGGACTAAGGACAGATCCATGTAGCACACCAATGGTTAACATCCTTCTCCTCAGAGTGAGCTTCATTTACCTGTACACTGTCACCTCCCACTCAACCAATTTTTAACCCAGTAACTTAGGGTCTATCCCTAGAATGCTCAAATTATTTATAAGTCGCCTGTGTGAAACAGTGTTAAAGGCTTTACTGAAATCTAAGTACACCACATTTAGGGCTCTCCCTGTGTCTTACTCTCCGGTCACCCAGTCAAAGAAATCAATCAGATTTGTCTGACAAGACCTACCTCTAAGTACAACCCATGCTGCCTCAAATCCTGCAAAACATTGGACTTCAAAAACCTCACTATCCTCTGTTTTAGAAGTGCTTCCATTAAGTTACTCACTGCAGAGGTCAGACCTCAACCTTGCTTCTACTTTTGTGTCAAGGGACCACATGTGACTTGCTCCAGTCCTCTGGGACCATTCCTGACTCTAAAGAAGAACTGAAAAGGTCAGCGGAGCCGCTAGAACATCCCCAAGTTCCTACAATATTCTCGGATGTATCCCTTCTGGCTCCCATCGCTTTGTCTACTTTTAATTTAATTAGAATCTCATGAGCAGTCTTTTGGAGAATTGTTCAAGATCACCTTCACTTCTGCTCCTATTTGTGGGTGTTTTCAGAGGTCCTGCTCCTGGCCCTTCATCTGTGAACACAGAACAAAAATACTTGTTAAGCAATTCCGCTTTATCTTCATCAGCTTCTATATATCCCTCCCCCCGAGTCTGACAATATCACTTTTCCACTTCCTCCTCTCGCTAACACATCTGAAAAATGTCGTCCTCCCATTTTATTGCATTGGCTCTCTCTTTTTGTATCTTTGCTTTCTCAACTACTTTCCTAGCTGAGAGCTTGGAGACCAGCAAGACAGCAAGGACCCACAAGGGACCATGTCAACTTAATGCCACCATCAAGTCAAGAATCTATAGGTAATCCCAAACTCTGGGAGCCTGTTGTGCCCAGAAGGCTGCCAGTTGAGCAAACAGCTCACACACTCTCCTCGGATAGGAAGACCCTGCTTACACATGTCGAACCACACTCCCAGGTATTATAGTGACTGGGAAGGCTGCAAGTGATTCTTCCCATGGTTGATCATCCAGCTGAGACTCTCCAGGTACTGTACCACTCAGGCCGATACCAGAGATGCTTCTGACTGTGAGCTGGCTCTAATGAGCCAGTCTTCCAGATATGGATGAACACAGATCCCCTCACACCTCAGCGCCACAGCAGCCACCACCATGACCAAGAATGTTTTCGGAGCAATGGAGAGGCCAAAAGGGAAAAGCAGCGAACTGAAAATTAGAGGCAAGAACGGCAAAAGAGGAAACGTTGCTGATCCTCGTGGATAGGAATTTGGATATAGGCCTTGGCAACATCCAGGGATGAGTGAAACTTCCCACGCCACACCACACGGATCACTTATCGTACAGTCTCCATGCTGAAGTGCAGGGTCAGCAAATGTTCGCTGACCCTTTGAGGTCAAGGATTGGGCAGAAGGACCCGTACTTTCCGGGCACCACAAAACAGATGGAGTACTGGCCCCTGCACTGCTCAGCAGAGGGGACTAGGGCAATCACCTGAGACTGAGCAATCTTCTCAACGTAGCCTCAACAGCAGCCCTCTTGGCCACAGGGCCACATAGGTAGACAATGAAGGTATCCGTGACAGGCTAAGTGCAATCCAGAACATAGCCATGCTGAATGGTGTCTAGCACCTAGTGGTCTTCAGTGACCCATGTCCACTCCTGGACTCAGGTCACTGAGGACTGGAATGGGCCTCCAACCAGTCATGTCACTGGGTGGGAGAAGTAGATCTAGAAGTGGCACGCTCCAGGGGTCCTCTAGCCCCACCGACGAACTCAGTCAGGGACCAAACACCAGAGTATGAAGAAAAGGTGGTCTTTCTGGGATGATACTGGCAGGAATCCTGGGCACTCCAGGGTTCCAAGTACCATGAACAAAGATGATGGGTGAATGTCACAGAAGCACATGTACCCATTCACTTTCCTATCTTCTACCCAGCCCCTGTTTCTCTGAAGTGCTGCGTTTCCCTTCTAAATGCATTATCCACCCACCCCTCTGCCCTCCCACCCGACTTAACATTCTTTCAAAGCCTTCCTCTGCTCACTGACACAATTGCTCAGATGCACCTGAACTCAATAGGACTATCCTCCCTCTCCACCTCTATTTCCTCCTCTTTGCATTCTCTCCTCTTCTCCTTTTCCAATGGCTCTACATCACTGTGTTCTTGATGTTAACTTTCTAATCTTTCCCTCATTCTGACAATTCCATACCCCTACTTCTCATTACCCACTTTTTATTATCCCTATCTCCCATACCATTTGTCATCCACCTTATATAATCTGCCCTCCAGCTTCACCATTTTCTTCCTCTCATTCAGCCATCACCATTTTCACTGTGGAAACCTCACCCTCGCTTCCGTCATGCTACCTCCTCTCTCCTCCATTCTCTCCTGCTGCTCCTCCTCTCATCTGGAGATGTCAATCCCAACCCTGGTCCCCTCTAGACTTTTTTCACACTCCCAAGACAGATCAATGTGTAACCTCTCAAATCTTGTTTATACCCCTTTTCTCATCTCCCTCTTCTCTGTCCTCTGTCACAACTACCTATTTTCCCCATGCACTTTGGTCTATTAGCTGTTGTGGTGGCGTTGGGTTTCTGCTCTTTCATTCCTACCAATTTCAGCCCATCCTTTTGCTTCTAATTCCTTTGCTTCCTTTGAAGTCCACATCATCCACCTATTTACTCTACTACTTCTCCAGGTAGCTGTCATTAATCAACGACTCCCCCCCCCCCCCCCCCCCCCCCCCAAACAGGTCCACCTCTACCTTTCTCAGTCTGACTCCTGGCTCTTCTCTTTTCTCGATGTTTCTTCCCCTTCCCTTATTCTTGTGGATTTTAAAATTCATGTTGATGACCCTTCTGACCTTTATGCCTTAAAGCTCCTTTCCCTATCCCCCTCATTCAACCTCCAGCTGTGCTGTACCATTCCTACTTACAAATACTACCACTGCCTTGACTTTGTCTTCTCCTCCAATTGCTCACCCTCAAACTTAAACTTCTCTACCTCAGTTCTACCCTTATCACCCACTAACCTTCATCCTTAACCTCTCCCCCATCTTTGTCCCGCCCAATCTCCACTAACCATGTTTAAAAATCTTCACACTATCAAGCCCTTCAGCTCTCTCCACTGCTGTCTTATCACCTATTGCCTCCACTATGTCATCTGAGTGTTGATGAGGCAGTATCTTCCTATAACATTATACTCTCCTCTGCTCTGGATGCACAGGCTCCTCCCATTCCATGCCCTGAGAGGCCTATTGTACCTCAACCTTGGCTGTCCTCAACAACCCATTACCTACACTCCTATGCCCGCTCAGCTGAGCACCTCTAGCTCAAATCATGTACTTTTGCTGACTTTCTACATTTCAAATTCATGCTAACCTCTTTCCAGTTAGCCATAGCACTCACCAAGCAAGAGGACTATGCCCATCTCTCTTGCCTCTGACCTTTTACCATCTCTTTGCTATGCTCAACCCTCTTCTCCCCTAATCCCTTCTTCACTTTCTGCCCAGACCTTGGCTGACTAGTTCCATGACAAAGTCCAGATTAGCCTTGAATTCTCCAAAGGATCACTTCCTCACCTTCCCCCTCTTCAATAGCAAATCCTTCCTTCAACTTCTGTCACCCTTTCTTCCTTTTCTGAAATAATTGAGGAGGAAACTACAAATCAACTCCTCCTTCAAACGGACTACATGCTCCTCTGATCACATTCCCACCTGTCTACTAAGCTCTCTCTCTTTTGCTATCATTCCTTCCATCTTCATATCCTTAACCTATCACTTTCCACTTCAACTGTTCCTGCAGCCTTCAAACATGCTGTGGTTACACCTCTCCTCAAAAAGCCTTCACTAGACCCTACCTGTCCTTCCAATCAGCCTCTCTCCCTCTTCCCCTTTGCTTCAAAACTATTAGAACGAGCGGTTCACTATCGCCATCTTGACTTTTCCTCTCCAGCCCTTCTGGATCCACTGCAATCTCGCTTTCATCCTCTACATTCTACAGAAATGGTTCTTGACAAAGTCTCCAGAGACTTGTTCCTTGCCAAATCCAAGGGCCTTTACTCAATACTCATTCTTCTTGACCTTCCTAATGCCTTTGACACTGTTGATCACCACCTTCTCCTTGACACCCTGTATTGTTTGGATTCGGGGGCCCTCTTCTGTTCTCGTTTTATTTTTTCTCCCCCATCGTACTTATTGTATATTCTGGTGGCTTCTTCTCTACTGCCATCCTGCTTTCAGTTTGTGTACCTCAGGGCTCTGTCTTGGGACCTCTCCTTTTCATGCTCTACACTCAGTCGCTTGGTACACTTTTTTCCTCCCTTGGCTTGCTGTACCATCTTTATGCTGACGACTGTCAGATCTCCTTCTCTACACCTGAATTCTCTCCAAGAATCCAGGCTCTGATCTCTGCCTTTTTTTCTGAAATTGCTGCCTTGATATCTCACCGCCGTCTGAAACTGAATATGGCTAAAACTGAGCTCCTTATCTTTCCCCCTAAACCCACCTCCCCCCTTTCTCCCTTCACTATTTCTGTGGATAACACCACACTCCTCCCTGTTCTTTAGCTTGCAATCTTGGGATCATCTTTGATTCTTCTCTTTCCTCTGCACACATCCAACAGATAAAGAGTCAACAGGTTTTAACTAATATCAGCAAGATTCATCCCTTCCTTTCTACACACACTACTAAGACCCCTTATCCACTCACTAGTCACTTCTTGTCTTGACTACTGTAACCTGCTCTTTGCTGGTCTCCCTTTGAATCATCTCTCTTCCTTCAATCTGTTCAAAACTCAGCTGCGCGGCTTATCTTTTGCCATGCTGTGTAAAGCACAGTTACTTACCTGTAACAGGTGATCTCTGGGAACAGCAGGAATTAGTCTTCACATATGGGTACGTCGGTACCGACGGAACCTGCACGGGAACGCTGCCCAGTTTCCAATCAGAAAGCTTTTGGCAGCATCCCTCGCGCCTGCGCGCTGACTTCCCGCCTTCTCCAGAGCCTCTCTTCAGTTGAGTTTCAAAGCTGAGACAAAGGCGAGAGAGAAAAGGAAGAAGAAGATAAAGAGATGCAACTCCTAGGGGAGGTGGGAGGGTTGTGAAGACTAAATTCCTGCTGTTCCCAGAGAATACCTGTTACAGGTAACTGTGCTATCTCTAGGAACAAGCAGGAATGAGTCTTCACATATGGGGACTCCCTAGCTGGAGATGCCAGGGGGAGATCCCAGAAGAATGCAGGAGCCTGGAGCAGGGGTGCATTTTGTCTCCAGGAATCCCCGGCATCCGATGTGGGATGGAGGGTAGGAGTTGACAATAAAGGAGCTGTGAGGAAAGAAACAGCATTGCCAAGGACTAGAGGGTCCTACAGACTATAGGAGTCCTTGGTATATATGATGAGTAGCATTAAAACACAGTTAATGTACACTCAAAATATGCAGCTTACCTACTGTATTGTAGGAAGTAGAAAGCATGATGGAGTCTACTGGATAAGCAGTGGCGGAATCTTCAAGGTGACCTCCCAGCAGTGAGGATGAAGGTCCAGACCTGGAGGTAGCAGACGATCCAGGTGTCAACTGGGTAGGATTAGACGTCAGGTCGTCAATAGAAAGCTTTATGGGAAAAAGCTGAAAACTCCTTTAGGCATAAGGTCATTAACATTGAGGACTAAAGGAAGAAGACTGACGGAGTTGGAGAACTAGCCCAGTCCTGGCGGGAAGAGGGGGACTGGAAAACCCCTATTCCCAAGGAGAACAGCTGTGTACTCAAAGATAAAGATGTACACTGTTTTTCCTAGCTGGCGAGAGATAGGTAAAATATTGAAGCTTGATGCTTCAAGGACTTAAAGAAAAAATGGAAGAACTTAGCACCACAGTGGTTATTGGTGCCTAACAGTTTCTGCATCGTAATATGGTATGCGAGGTAGGGCGATAGACTGTCTAAAACCTCTAGGAGGTAAAACATTTAGTATAGACAGTAAGGGTGATAGTGTGTAAGACATATCAACCCTTAAGAAGCCCCCCAACAGACACATATAAATACAAATATATATATGTTGATGGAATATATATATATATATATATATATATATATATATATAATATATATATACATATGTGCAGATGTGTATATTAGGATATGGGTGGAGATATGTATCAAAATATATATATAGATATAGACAGACAGATAGATAGATATAGATATAATATACATAAATATAGATACATTTGTGGGGCATGGCTTTGCACCACCAGAGTAATGATATAGGTATGTAGACATATATGGAGATGCTACATACAAGACAACAGGTTGAAGATACATGTCTACCACCCAGCCCCATAATTGTACATTGGGAATATAAAAGAAAAAGATTCTGCGCTCTACAAGAGGGTGAACCCACTTGGGATATGTATAGAGAAACTATTTCCGTGGATTGAGGGATGCAGGAAGGCAATCCAACCAAATAACCGTGATGTTCGCGTGAAAACAGATGATCATATGAATCTGGAAGGAACAAGGCGGGAGTTCCACAGAACACTGACATGGCAGATGTGCAGAAACGCAGAGAAAATACCAGAGGGACCTACTGGAGGGACCCAGAGGTAGCATGCGTAAACATCAGCCGTGGATTTTCATGCAGAAGAACTGATATCTCGTGTTAACACTCCAGGCTAGAGGGTGTGGAGAACCCGCACAGGCATGGGAAGGGTTTATAAGCTTTTCCCTACTAATAGAGAAGCTTCAGAGACAAGGTCAATGCTCTATAGCAAGGCCCTCATAGTAGAAAGCTTCTCTGAAGACTGCAGAGAGCATTGTGCAGGAGAGATATGAGACAAACCGACTGAAGTCAGGTGTGTTGCCATATCCTAGGAGAGGAGATGGTTAGAATAATGTGAGAAAGCCTAAAGGAGTAGGAGGATCCAAGATAGATGACGAATAGCTTGGAATCACTACTGAGGCTAGACAAAATTTTGAACAAGGGACTGGAACTTGGAAAAAGTACCAGCAATACAATTACTGTAACTCCTGCAGGCACAGCTGCTGACGGAAACAGCAGAGAGATTGTCCTGTGCCCAATAAAGAAAAACAGACAAGAAAAGAGAGGAGATATCCCCTCTCCTTGTCTGAGGAACGAGCTTGCTAGAGAAGCTTTCCAGCATGGTACCCCTCAGTCAGGGAAAAAACCCGGTTGAGAGGGTAGAGTAAGTAATTGGAGGGTGACATACCCATAGGGTAAGTCAACTGAAGGAAAAAATGTTCAGTTGGGATAGAACTATCAGGGGATAGTTGCAACTGCTCTTCTAGAGAGTAAGAAGAGGAGAAGTCTGTAGTCCCTGAACAAAATTTTCCGACAGGTTAGTACACTGAAAAAGAGGAGCACAGTGAATAAACTGCTAATGGGTAGAAGTGAACTGTAGATTACAATTCCCGGCCCCTATGGTTGCTGGGAATGCTGAGACTGGCTAGAGCTGGAGGACTTCAGGCTATGCTGAGGCGTCGCTTGTTTAGGTACAGCCGAATGATGGGCAGGAGATGAATGAAACTTTTTCTTAGGGAAAGAAGGTTTGGTAGGATATTTCCTACCCCTTGAAGAAGGAGGTGGCTTAGATTGGTCTTTAGTGGAAGGAGAGTCAGTGGAGCATTGAGCAACCTGACAAAGCCTCCTTATTGAAGAGACCTTCTCCTGTACAAGGAGAATGAGCCAGTATAGTTTGTGCCCATCTGCTCAAGTCTGAAGCTTCAAGCCAGGCTCTGCGACGTGCTGCGATGGCAATAGCAGAGGATCTGCTAACGGACTCAAAAGAGTCTATAGAAGCACGAGACAGGAACCAGGATATATTCCGGCTGTGATTGACGAGCAAGGAATAATCAGTAGCCTTGGGCTCTGGTAAAAAAGGGGTCAAAAGAGACAATTTCTCTGTGACTTCCTGGAGTGTTAGACTCATGTGAAAAATATATGAAAGAATTCTGGAGGCCAGCATAGACGTTTGGAAGGCCTGACGACCAAAAGCATCGAGTGTTCTTGAAGAACGACCTGGCGGATAAGAAGAATGCTTCTTCTTGCTCTTAACTTTCCTTAGTGCTGATTCCACTACAAGGGAACGATGAGAAAGTTGAGGCTTCTGAAACCCTGGAGAGGGTGGCACCCGGTACCGAACCTCAGTGGTTGTAGAAACTAGAGGAAGTCGTAAGGGCGATTTCCAGACCCTCAGAAGGAGATCCTGCAGAGCAGGATGTAAAGGAAGCATCATATTTTCCATTTGGGCTGGTGAGCTATGAGTAGCATCACAACCAGGGATAGAGATATTAAGAAAGGTTGCCATATCCAGGAGAAAAGCCTGAAAAGACTGATCTCCTATGGGAACCATCCCTGGTAAGGCTAAAGAAAGAGGCTGAGCACCAGAGGACGTACAGTGGTGTGAAGGAAGAAACCTAGTAGATGGACAGGGATACTGGCATGTTAACTTAGAGGCAGTGGGTACTGCATCAATGACAGGTATCGGTTCCAAACTAGGCATCGGTGGAATCGGTGCAAGAACAGGCATCGACATCGATACTGATACAGGACCAGCAGTTGAAGTCGCCATCGGGGACTGCTGCAGTGGTACCGAGAGCATGAGAGAGTTATGGCTAGGATCTTTGGAACTGTCTATCTGGAAACGACAGGAGTCGGTTCCGGGACGCGTCGGTACCCAGTCCTCGAGACTAGATATCGGTTCAAGACTCGGCATCGAAGAAAGCGAGGCTATCGATGCATGTCGCGAGGGTTCCGATGCCTGTGGCAGTATCGGCGATGCCGATACCACTAAGGCAGCCTGGGTTACATCGATCGGTACCGACGGTACCGAGGATACCCGATGACCACCCCCTTGCAAAGGGTAAGGCGGTCCACCTCCATGCCGATGCCAGGGTATCGGAACCGATCGACGCCGGTACTGTCCCGGAGCATGGCTGAGATATGGAAATGTCCATCGGTATCGTATCGACCGGCCCCAAGGGCGCCGAGGATGGTAGAGGACGATTCCTGGTGAAGAGTGGAACACTCGACACCGAAGCCGATGCCGGGGTATCGGTACCGCTCAAAGCAGATACCCGCACCGTACACGACTGGGATCGAGGGAAGTCAATCCGGTGCGTATCGATCGGTCCCGAAGGTACCGAGGATGCCCGATGACGATCCCTGGTGAAGAGTGGAACACTCGACACCGGTGCCGATGCCGGAGGCTCGGTACCGCTCGAAGCGGATACCACCCCTGAGTATGGCTCAGGTATGTTCTGTGAGGGGTGAGCCCCAGGAACAACCTGAAACCCCTTTAACGCTTTGGAGCCCGAAGACTCCCGCAGGGGTAATGCCAATGGATTCTTGAGGGTAAGGCCGGAGCCGTCACCATGCTGGGCATGGGACATACCACTCAAGCATTGACTAGTCTTAACACACTGTTTGTGGATTACCTGATCCTGTGAAGTGGAGAAACCGGGTACCCTCACTGCCAAGGAAAAAACGGTATCGAGGGAAACCTTAAAAACTGAAGGTTTCCTCACAAAATTATCCCCTGACAAGTCAGGGGAAAAAGGGTCAGGACCCACACAGTGTCTAAAAAGAAACAGGTGTTTCCACATCAAAAGCACTTCTTAGGAAAAGAAGGCTCCATAATGAAGAGGCCTGGTAGGCCCAACAAGTTAAGGCAAAAAAACTGAAAAGGTTTCTTAGAATTTAGTCAACAATCCACCAGCGATACCGGTGGTAGCGGGGAATACAGCCGCGACCACAAGAAAACACAAACTAAAGTAATTAAAGTAAGTAAAAAGAAAAGTTTCTGCGGTGACAGGAGGACGTCCTGCCGGCTCCGCGGAAAAACGAAAACTGAAGAGAGGCTCTGGAGAAGGCGGGAAGTCAGCGCGCAGGCGCGAGGGATGCTGCCAAAAGCTTTCTGATTGGAAGCTGGGCAGCGTTCCCGTGCAGGCTCCGTCGGTACCGACGTACCCATATGTGAAGACTCATTCCTGCTTGTTCCTAGAGATCCCCTCTTCTCAAGTCACTTCACTGGCTCCCTATCAGTTTCCGCATCCAGTTCAAAATGTCTCCTACTGACCTACAAGTGCACTCATTTTGCAGCTCCTCATTACTTTCCTCCCTTCTCTCTCTACACTACTCCTCAGGAACGCCACTCCTCTGGAGATCCCTTTTATCTGTGCCCTTCTCTGCCACTGTCAACTCCGTTCACTCCACCTTGCTGCTCCATGTCTGTAACAAATTACCAGAGTCTGTGCGTTAGGCTGCTTCTCTAGCCCTATTCAAATCCAGGAACAAAACTTGAAACTCTAAACTGGGACTCGCTTGTTGCGAAGAAAATAAAGAGGCAGAGTTGTCGATTAGGTTATCTGCCTGGGATAGACTCCTCTTTCTAGTGGGTTCAATATCTGCATCAGTAATTTAATTAGGTATTGTGACCTTAGGGAGATGGTGTCTCTTGAGAGGAGAATCTCTGTGTCGAGAGGAAAAATCCCTAGGGTTTGACTGTCTATTGTTCCATGGATAAATATTACCTGTTCTGTAATCCTCCTCGTCTCTACAATACTTTTCTAATTTCTTATCCTTAATAGTTTTCTGATACTGAAGAAGCAGCAGCCCAACAGTTAACCCTAGCAAGAGAGATTGTAGGCAGTTTAGTGATGTCTGACTGCCCTTCCACCGAAGGGAGTGGCAGCCAGTGACACTCTCCTCCTCAACAGCCCACTCCCCTTACAGGAGAGGGTGGCAGATGTCCACTGGGGTAAGCACAGCTTCTTCTCCACCTAAAGAGACATCCACTGGGGAAAACATGGCTTTTTCTCCACTTAAGGAGACGGCAGCCGGGGGAGCTGAAGTGGCTGAGTTGCCTTTTTCTTTTTTCTTTTTTTTTTTTTGCATACCACGTAACACAGTCCACCACCCAAAAGAAAACGATGGAAGAGTGAATAGGTGAGAGTGGCCTGGCCCCCACCAGTTTCACCTCCCTGGTGCTAGTTGCTGGCAAGAAATGGAAATTACACTTACCTGGTAATTGTTGTTCCTTGAGGAACTCCAGTTCAGTCCTCCACCTCTGGGTAGTGTACCACCTCCTGCAACTTGGAAACTGGGCATGTCAAAATCGTGACATCACTGAATGTAGCCTGCTGGTCTCTCCCATCAGCCCCAGTGAACTATTGACAAAGCAGACTCAAAGGATCAACAAATAAGTAGCTATCATACTAAATTCAACCTTATACTCAACCTGAACGTATAATGTATAACATATAACTAACTGCTAACTAACCCCCCCTCCAGTAAGAAGGGGACTGCTTCTTGCCGCCCCCCCGCCGAACCAGAGACAAGGAAGAGAAAAAAATAGAAAGAAATAGATAGTAAGTAGCAGAATGATTACGGTCCTATTAAGAGCTATACCCACCGGTAGTCTTGCACTCCCCCTACTGATCATACACTGCTGAAGAATCCATCCCCGGGCGGGAATGAGGACTGAACTGGAGTTCCTCAAGGAACAATTACCAGGTAAGTGTAATTTCCATTTCCTTATCATTCCTCCAGTTCAGTCTTCCACCTCTGGGATGTAACAGAGCAGTAATCATTGGGAGGTACCTTTCCAACCGGATCGCAACACCGCTGACCCGAAATAGGCATCGTTCGCCACCAGAACATCCAGGCAGTAGTGCTTACTAAAAGTATGAAGAAATGACCAGGTGGCCGCCCTACAAATTTCTACTGGCGGAACCAAACTGTGTCCCACCCAGGATGTCGCTTGTGCTCTAGTAGAGTGAGCCCGTAAGCCCAGATACTGGACGACCTTGCAAAATATAGGCTGACGTAATCGCCTCCATAATCCATCTGGAAATGGATGCCTTCACCGCCACTTCCCCTTTGCGGGGACCTCCGAATAAGACGAATAGATGGTCCGACTTGTGGAAATTTTCTGAAACCTTTAAATAATGCCGCAGTACTCCTTATGTCCAAGCGGCATAAACTACAGTCAGACATTCTCCTCTGCCGAATCTAGAGCTGGAAGGGAAACCGCTTGATTTAGGTGAAACAGAGAAACCACCTTTGGCAAAAAGGATAGAACTGGTCGCAACACCACCTTTTCTCTGGAAAAGACAAAAAACAGCTCTCTACACGACAATGCCTGCAATTCTGAAATTCACCTTGCCGAACAGATGGCTACCAAAAACACTGTCTAAGGTTAAATCCTTAACTGACGCCTGGTGTAAGGGCTCAAAGGGTTCCTTAGCTAATGCACCTAAAACCAAGTTGAGATCCCACGGTGGAACCAATATTCTACGAGAAGGCTGCAGCCGGGATACCGCTTTAAGGAAGCGCAGCGCATCTGCATGAGAGCCCAGGGCCACTCCCTGGACTTTGCCTCTATAGCAAGACAGGGCTACTAACTGAACCCTTAAGGAACTGGCTGCCAGACCCTTATCAAACCCATCTTGCAGGAAGCTCAACACAAAGGGAACGGATACTGAAGCTGCGCGCACTTGCCGCCGTGAACACCAGTCCTCAAAAACACGCAATATGCGCACATATGCGAGGGACATGGACTTTTTCCTCGCTCGAAGTCGCGATTACCGCGCCCGAATAACCTTTTCTCCTTAACCTTGCCCTTTCAATGGCTAAACCGTAAGCGAGAACTGATCCACCTGAGGCATTCGAAGCGGACCCTGAAGCAATAGTTCCTCCGATGCCGGTAACCTCCAAGGATTCCCATCGAGCAGCCAAACTAGATCAGTGTACCACGGGCGTCTCAGCCAGTCCAGGGCCACCAACAGCACTCTCCCCTGGTGAGCTTCTATGCGCTGAATCACTCGCCCTATGAGCGCCCATGGGGGGGGGGGAGACAGAGGAGACCTGACGGCCACCGTTGTATCAGGGCATCGATCCCTTCCGACATCCTCTCTCACTGCCTGCTGAAGAAGTGACCCGCCTTCGCTGACTGGAAGGTCGCCATGAGATCCATCATTGGCGGTCCCCATCTGCAGACAATTTTCACAAACACGTCCGGATGCAGCTGCCATTCCCCTGCATCCACTCGGACCCTGCTGAGAAAATCCGCCATCCATTTCTTGCAATGTGCACCGCCGAGATTGCCTGTAGTCGAACAGCGCCCCTGCTTCCTCTTCCATGGCCACACTTCCTGTTCCGCCTTGCCGATTGATGTAGGCCACCATCGCAGAGTTGCCCGAAAGCACCCACATCGCTTGGCCTTTCACTGCAGCTTCAAACATCTGAAGCACTAGAAAGACTGCTCGCAGCTCTAGCCGGTTGATTGACCATTTGCTGTCTTGGGCGGTCCAAGTCCCTTGCGCGAAGAGGTCTTTGCAATGTGCTCCCCATCACGTGAGACTCGTGTCTGTCATCAATGGAAGCCACTCCGGCTGTTCCAGGGGCATGCCTGCTTTCAGAGATCCTGGATCCAGCCACCACCGAAGTGACTGCCTAACCCGGGGAGGACAGGGCAGACATTTGTTCAGCGAGTCAAACCGGTGCGACCATCGGCGAAGCAGCGCTCTCTGTAATGGCCACATATGAGATATGGCCCATGGCACTACCTCCAGGGTCCCCGCCACTGTCCCCAGTACGCAAAGATAACTCCACGCTGAGGGTGCTGGGGTGTCCATGAACTTTCGCACCAGTTGTTAAGGACTTGAACTCGAACTCGATGATCCGGCAGAAACACTGCTCCTCTCTGAGTGTCGAAACGTACCCCCCAGATATTCGAGATCCTGGGACAGGACTAAGCGGCTCTTGGTCGAATTGACCACCCAGCCGAGACTCTGCAGAAACTTCACTACCTTGTCTGTAGCCTGTACGCTCTCGGCCTTGGATTTTGCTCGAATCAGCCAGTCGTCGAGATAGGAATGAACTAGAACACCTTCCTTTCACAACGCTGCCGCCGCCACCACCACCACCACCATGATCTTGGTGAAGGTATGCGGAGCCATCACCAGACCGAAAGGCAATGCTTGGAACTGGTAATGTCCCCAAGGAAGAGCGAACCTCAGGAACCTTTGATGAGTCGCTCTGATTGGAATGTGCAAATACGCCTCCATGAGATCGAGGGAAGTCAAGTACTCTCCTTGGCGCACCGCCACGATAACCGACCTCAACGTTTCCATCCTGAAATGCGGAACTCGAAGGCAGCGATTCACTCCTTTTAGATCCAAGATAGGATGGAGAGACCCGTCTTTCTTTGGCACCACGAAATAAATGGAGTAGCGACCTACGCCGTAGTCTGCTGTCAGGACCGGTGCAACTGCTCCCATTTGTAAAAGCAGATCTAACGTACGGCGGACCGCTAGCGTTTTCCGTCAACCTCTGCAGGGAGACATTACAAACGAGTCCAGAACCGGTCGTGCCAATTCCAGTGCATAACCTTTGCGAATTATCTCCAACACCCACTGGCCAGACATTATTTGGGCCCAGGCAGGCAGAAACTCCCAAAGGCGCCCTCCAATCGGTTGGCTTCCTACCGGGACCCGCCTCATTTCATTGTGGTTTTCGACTTGCCGTTGCAGAGGCTGCTGCAAAACCTCTACTTGCTCCACGAAACCCACAAAATCCCTGGGCTCTAGAAGCAAATCTTTTCCTTTGGAAACCACCCAAGCAAGTAGTACGAAATCTCCTGCAATCTCTAAACTGTCCCCAAGAGGCCGGCAAGGACTTCCCTTGCTTAAGGTTATCCTCCGGGAGTCTTTCGCCCTTAGACTCTCCTAAATCCTTAACCAGTTTATCCAGATATTCCCCAAACAACTTCTCTTTAAACGGAAGCTTACTGAGGCGCAACTTAGAGCCATCGGCCGCCCAATTCCTCAACCACAGGGACCTCCAGGCGGCCACCAATGAAGCCATACTATTTGCTAACCCTCTGATCAGATCATAGTGTACATCCGCCAAATACGCCGACCTAGATTCAAGCCATGTCAGCTCCCTCACACTCTCCTATTCCAGCTGATTAGACTGCCTTAAGCGTTGAGACCATCAAAGACATGCTCTCGCCACCCAAGCCCCACAAATGGAAGCTTGCAAGGATAAAGCGTTAGCCTCAAATGTTTGCTTCAATAATCCATCCACTTTCCTATCCTGCGCATCCTTTAAGGCCGCGCTACCTTCCACCGGAATAGTAGTGGTCTTTGTAACCGCTGACACTGCCGTGGAACTTTTGTCCTTGTCCGCTAGGGGAAAGAGCCTGCTCATAGTCCTGACCCCTCTTAGTCCTGCTTCTGGCTGATCCCACTCCTCCTGGATCATCCGGTCTACCACCCGGTGGATGTGAAACGCTACTTGAGATTGCCTCACCGCTTGAATGATAGGGTCTTCCATATCCTCTTCCTCCGCTGACTGCGCCGTAGCAAGATTTAGCGTCTGGAGGGATTCCGTGATAAGTGCCGTAAGCTTGTCCTTTTGGAATACCCGAATAATTTTTGCCTGATCCTCAGGCTCAGGTATTTATTTCTCCTTCTTCCAATTCTTCCATACCTGATTCAAGTTCCCTCTCAGCTTCATCTGTCTCTTGCCATTCCATATCTGGGGGTGAAAGATCACGAGTTCTTGACCTCTTTGGGGGCCTCGGGGAAATGCTACCAGCCTCTGCTATGCCAGGCTGCTGCATAGGATTCGTAAGCGGCAAGGGCTCAGGTAACATCCCTTGACGCCTTAAACAGAACGCCTGATGCATTATTAGAACAAAGTCCAGACAGAAATCCCCGAGCTGCGGTCCCGATACTAATGCCAGTAGCACACTTGACTTCCTCTGCTTGCTCAGTGATGTTCAAGCCCATGCGGCACTGCTCAGCACAGGAGCGAGTGGAAAGCTGCGGCGCGAGCTTGTCTCCCTCCTGCAGCTTCTCTCAGAAGGATCACGGCAGGCCGGGACCGGCGGGGAATCGAGGCTGCACACTGCAGGGCTCTCCTCCGTACAGGCAAGGAGGAGAGAGCTGCTAGTGAAACCGGTCCCGAAGGAGAAAAAAAATAGGGGAAGATAGGCAAGGGCCGGCTCAAACACTGAGGTTTTTTTTTTTTTAAAAGAAACAGCAACCAAAATAATTAAAGTATAGGGATCAAACAAAATCCAAACCTATATCTAAAGCTACCCTAACAGCTCCTTATCTGTTCCTCAAGTGAGCCCAGCATCTAGGCTCACTACGTCCTCCAGCTGCATGGAGACTGGACATCCTGGGGCTGATGGGAGAGACCAGCAGGCTACATCCAGTGATGTCACAATTTTGACATGCCCAGTCTCCAAACTGCAGGAGGAGGTAACACTACCCAGAGGTGGAGGACTGACCTGGAGGAAGATAAGGAACCGACATGTGCCCCCAAATCCATATCATCTTTTCCATTACAGTCCACACTGCACAGATTGGACAATTTCCATTCTGCTGGAGACAAATACTGGCGAGATCAGGGCTGCACAGACCGTTAAGTACTATGACATCAAAATCAAGCCAGTGCTTCTCAGTCTCCAACGTGTCTGGACTGGACGGAAGGACAATCAGGAAGAAATTACAGAGAACCTGTATTTGTCACAAGCACTTGTTACAGTAATGGTCTAGTTATTACTGAACTCAGATACATTTTCTTTTAATTTTCAAAATGTGGTATTTTCCAAAGTTCAAATACACAGAACCTAGCCCAAACCAGAGCAACTGCAATTCTATCTAAATCCAAAATCAAACTGAACTGAAATCTCTCCGATTAGCTATAGTGAATTTCCTCTCATTACACACAGCAGAGCAGCCAGCATTATTTTAATTATTCTCTTTAGGCAGGTGCTTAGTTCTTCAGATTCTCTTTCAAGCACTTAATACACAGCTCTGAGAAACAACAAATTTAATTGGTGCAACAAGGCTCTAGAGAAGTAAACACTCTATGGACTTTTGTTAATTATATTATACCTATACAGGTTCTGAACATCTTGTTTATCTAAGCAACAGTATTGCTTTTTCAAATCCATGCTGTTTTAAGAAAGTACACCACATTTTATTTCCCTTGGGTGTTAGCTTTCTGCTAGTATAGTTGAATCCAGATTTTAAGACAGTTTCTTTAACAAGAATCTATTTAAAATAGATGCAGAGTCCAACGTGACGCATGAGTGAGTGAGAACGCTTCTCAGCTCACTCTGGGGCTGCCTCAATATTAATCGGCAAAAAATTGATCTTAGCCTTCAACAATCGGCCAGAGTGATTAAATAGTTGGAGAAGTCTGGGTGGCCTCAAACGGGCGATGAGAGCAGTAAAGAAAAGTGCCCTTACCGGCAAGGAAAGACCGGGAGAAGGTTCAGAAACCTGGGGCCTCAACAGCTGCGTTATCACAGCCAGCATCGCCCGGTACTGAGAGCACAGATTCAGCTACGAAGGAATTAGCAAGAGAGGTAGTGAAGCTGCTGGACACCCAAATCTGACCAAATTATGAAAAAGTTGGAGTCTGTGCGGAAGTCGCTTGCAGGAATGGAGCACAGAGTGGTGGCAATTGAGGATGAAGAAGGGAGGAAGTCTCGGGAAAATGAGCCACAATGTCTAAAAATTGAGGCCCTGCTGGAAAAAGTTGATAACCTGGAAAACAGGTCGAGGAGGAACAACCTGCGAATAGTGGGAGTCCCTGAATCTACAACAGATCAAATGTTACTACTGTTAATTGAAAAATGGCTACCCCAAGAACTGGGACTGAGCGCCTTAATCGGGGACATTAAAGTTGAGCGGGCTCAGATGGAAGCCAAAATGGAGTCGCGACAACGCCCTAGGATAGTAATAGCCAGAGTGCTCAACTTTTACCATAAAACTCAATTGCTCCAGGCGTATCAGAGGAAGCGAGACTTATTACTAGAGAACCATAGAATACTGATTTTTCAGGATTACTCTGCAGCGGTCGCAGCAAGAGAGGAAGGAGTTTACACCAATCTGTGCTGATAGGGGAAAAATAAAGCTTAAAGTGTGTAGCAGGACTAAGAGGCCCGCAAGGGAAAATAGGAATCCTGTATATATCTATATATGGAAAGGAATGTGCTGTGCTAAGACAAATTGATTGTTCCACACAGAGACGACTAACATCTGTGAAGTTACTGATAAGCTGTGGTGGGCCTCAGGGGATGAGTTGACGACGTATGTATATGTTTCTGTTAATGTATAAAAGACAGACAGACCCTCTAACCTGTGGAATAAACTTACATACTACTTATGTGCGAGTTGTGTGTGTTTGTTCCCCTGGAATTCCAGACAGAGAAGGTAAGCTATCAGATGTCCCGAGGGTAAGTAGTATATAGTGCTGGGAAAGGAATAACCCACACTAACAATTTGGTGTCAGAAGTGAGAATTTCCTCGTTGCACTGGGATTTCCAGACTTTCTAAAATCGACGTTGCTTTGGTAGCTCGTCTCAGGAATGCGCTTTGATAGCGCCATGCATAACATGCGCTTTGGTAGCGCTATGCATAACAAGGACGTCCTGCTGGGTCTGTGTAATACCCTTTTCCTTCTGTGGCTTGTGTGAGCTTGGCAAAACGCCCCTGCCTCAGCCTGAAGCGATAGTGCTAGTGACGGTTGTTGGCAGAAAGCAAGTGGCCAAGCATGCGATTGTTGGATATTAGAGGATGGGGGGGGGGGTCCCAAGGTAAGGGGACCGCTCCAGAATCCGCGGGAGTGCATGCGCAGCCAAAATGTTGTGATAAGGTTTAACTGCAGCTAAGAAGGCATCCTATTCTCGCCGTACCCCGGTCCCTCCCGGCGCACCCCCGGCAGATAGGGAGATGCCGAAGGAATATGTAGACAGAGTGGCAGGGGGTTATTATACTGATCCCTGGGTGGATAATATGGCGGGGTGGACAGAGGTTTACATAGCTCAAATCCTTTTCCCAGGGAGGGTAGCTTCTCTGCCTGGCATTCAGATATGATTCGGGGATTGTGTCTGGGGGATAAGAAAGCTTTTCCCTTTTATTACGGAGACCCGAAATGGCCAAAATCTTATATGAAGGAATGTGGTACTGTATGGATACAACTGGCTCCTTATTATAATGGTCAGCACCTACCGGTGCTTGACTCGCCCCAGGAACTGCCTCCAAAATCGCCCCAACCCAAGGTGTCCTCCCGGGTGCCCACGGCCCCTCCGCCGTATCAGCCCATTTACCCCTCCCTGGTTGGATCAGCCGCCGTTGTAAAGTCAGCCAGAGACTCTAATTAGCTGACATTGTTCTAGCGGCGGCTGCTTCTACCGCGCACCCCCCGGTAGTAATGGTGGGGCGTGCCCCCACCCACCGGGAATTACCTATAGATAAAATGTTTCGGCAGATATGTACCACTTATGAGGCTGTGCGTGGCAAGGCTGAGGAGCCTGCCGGTTCGCCTCCACTGCCACCCGCTGCCCAGCTACCTTCTCCTGCCCTACCTTCTCACTCAAGCCCATGCTTGACCGAATCTGGACCCGCCCCTGCTGGGTGGGACGCACCCAGGGACAACATGTATCGCCAATTGTGTAAGACATCTCCAAAGGTCTCTACCGGGAGTTTGGGGACGCGAGCGGGGGCCGGAGAGTCCACTGCCGCTTCCCCTTCCGTCCCTTTTGCCCCCCCTAATTCCCCCCATCCGATGCCTTCATCCGAAGATCGGGGGGGGCAGGAAACAGGAACAGAGTAGGGCTAGGGCTCATAGGGATGGGCTTAGCCCTCATAACCCCTTTCATAAGCTGGATTCAAATGACGTGAGAACTTCTAATAGTGATAGAGTAACAGGAGACCCTACCTCTAAGGGCCATATATACACCCAGTATCCTTTTCTAACTATTGGTAACCAGCTTGTTAAGCCCCTGGATCCCACCATCCTTTCTTCTATCTTACAGCATGCCCCGAACCCCACAAAAACGCCAGCTGCCACTATGCACTTCTTGCAACGTATGACTCGTGGTTTGCAGTGCACGGCGCAGGACTAACGCCTCATTATTGAGGGTGTCCTGGGGTATGATGAAGAAACCCCATTTGATTTTTCAAAAGTTAAGTCACTGGCGAATCCTTATGAGATGCCGGTATCCCGAGGTGATAAAAAATAGATGTGGGATGAAGTGTTAGAAGAGTTTGAGCGTTTATTTGGGGTGAAACAGAATCTTGCTGCATCTATTCCATGCGTGCAGGAACCAGGGAAAGAGTTTCACAGTTTGTGCGAAGGTTTCGTAAGTGTTGGAAGGAAGAGGCAGGTTTATCACAGGAAGGCTTGATGGCTTCGATGTATATTCAGACGCTGTTTGGGGCTATGCGCCCGGAAGTGACTGTAGCATGTAAGCGAATGATAGATGCTTGGTTTAGCATGACTGGCAGAATTAGAGAAGGTAATATTAATGAAGGAAGCGGTGGGATGCTTTGCAGATATGGATGTTAAGAAAGGTAAAATTTGTCATGCTTGGCAGCAGTATATTGGTTGCCAGCAATCCTACCCCGGGAGATAAACCCCCGGGGCCTCAGTGGTCACAATCTCGGGGGTGGAGGGGACAGCGGGGCCGGTTTCGAGGCGGGGTGGTGGAAGAGGAGTAGGGCATGGAATATCTAGGAATCAGATTTGTTTTCATTGTAACAAGGACATTGGAAAAATGAGTGCCCTTACATGGCAGGTAGCGGCCCTGTGCCGACTGGGGGGGGGGGCCTTGCCCCCTCCCCTGACGTCATCGGCACCACTCCCTCCCCCATCTAGTAGCCCCGCAACCCCCGTTATCCCTATGACATGGCAACAGCCCCCGCAACACCCATAGGGCTGCCCTGAGGCAATGGTTCCGATCTGGGTTCAGTTAACAGGTGGATGGAAGGAGCCCCCTTGTTGTATGTTGTGCATTAATGGCCAGCAAGTCTCCTTTGTAATCAATACGGGAGCGACTTGCTCTACGTTGCATGCCTCTGTTTGTAGAGAACCCTTAATGCCAGGTCCTGCCTCGGTTGAGATAAATGGAACCTCTACCCCCACATGGATTACACCCCCGTTGTCTGTCTCTGCGCTTGGTAACAATACTGTTTTGTTTACACATTCATTTACGATTAACATAGAAACATAGAAACATGATGACAGAAAAAGACCACATGGCCTAGTCTGTCCTTCCATATCAATAACTACAACAGTCCACTTTTTACCTTTAGAGATCCTCTGTGTTGGTCCCATGCTTTTTTGAATTCAGTTACTGTCCTCATCTCTACCACCTCCACTGGGAGACTATTCCATGGACCAACTACTCTTTCCGTAAAGAAATATTTCCGCATATCACTCCTGAATCTATCTCCCTTCACCCTCATCCCATGTCCCCTCGTAGCAGAACTTGTTTTCAATTGAAAGAGGCTCTCTCCCTGAACATTTATGCCATGGAGGTATTTAAACATCTCAATCAATCATATCACCTCTATCCCGCCTTTCCTTTAAGGTGTACATATTAAGATCCTTAAGTCTGTCCTCATATGCTTTATAATGAAGCCCACTAATCATTTTAGTAGCCACCCTCTGCACAGACTCCATCCTGTTCACATCCTTTTGAAGGTGCGGTCTCCAGAATTGCACACTATACTCCAAATGAGGTCGCACCAAAGACTTATACAGAGGCATTATCACCTCCTTTTTTCTGCTAGCCATTCCTCTCCGTATGCACCCAAGCATCCTTCTAGCTTTTGCCATCGCCTTTTCTACCTGTTTAGCTACTTTAAGATCATCAGACACAACCACGCCTAGGTCCCGCTCTTCTTTAGTGAACAAAAGTACTTCACCTCCTATACTGTATTGCTCCCTTGGATGGCTGCAGCCCAAATGCATGACCTTACATTTTTTAACATTAAATCCCAGCTGCCAAATTCTAGACCATTCTTCAAGCTTAGCTAGATCCCTCCTCATGTTATCTACCCCTTCCTGAGTGTCTACTCTATTGCAGATTTTGGTATCATCTGCAAAGAGGCAAACCTTACCCGACAGCCCTTCCGCTATATCACTAACAAAGATGTTAAAAAGAATCGAACCAAGGACAGATCCCTGGGGCACACCACTGGTAACATCCTTCTCCTCAGAGTGAGCTCCATTTACTTGTACTCTGTCGCCTCCCACCCAACCAATTTCTAACCCAAGCAGTAACTTTAGGGTCCATCCCTAGGGTGCTCAGTTTGTTTATAAGTCGCCTGTGAGGAACAGTGTCAAAGGCTTTACTGAAATCTAAATACACCACATCTAGAGCTCTCCCTCGGTCCAACTCCCTGGTCACCCAGTCAAAGAAATCAATCAGATTTGTCTGACAAGATCTGCCTCTGGTGAATCCATGCTGCCTCGGATCCTGTAATCCGATTATTCCCTCCTGTCCAGTGAGTCTCCTGGGGTGGTATCTGTTGTGTCGCTTAGAAGCAGTAACTATTAGTAATTCAGATGGCTCTTTTGCCTTGCACTCTTTTTATTAAATATGATTTCTACAGAGGCACATGGGTTGTCTAAGGTTCCTCCTAAACTCTGGGCCACCTCCCCAACTGACGCCGGGTTGGTCCCCTGTATGCCATACGTGGCACTTTTGAAGGATCCTCAAGCTGTCGTCTGTATTCGACAGTACCCTTTGTCTGGCCCTAAAGAAACTGCTTTGCAGTCCACGATCCAGGATTTTGTTGTAGCAGGTATTGTAGTTCTTACTGTTTCTCCTTATAATACTCCTGTGAATCCCATCCCTAAAGGGGATGGGTTCCGTTTTACCCAGGATTTACGTGCCGTAAATCAGCTTGTTGTCCCACTGGCACTGGTGATGCCCGATATTGCTGGGCTACTTACTCTTATTCCTACGGAAGCCAAATGCTTCACGGTTATTGATTTAGCTAATGCCTTTTTTAGTATACCACTAGATCCCATCACGCAGCCTCTTATGGCTTTCAAACATGCAGGCAAACAATATACCTGGACTCGCCTGCCGCAGGGATACATTGATTCCCCGGCGGCGTATTCTCTTGTTCTTAAGGCATCAATTGAAATGTGGCATCCGCCTTGTTCCTCCACCCTTCTCCAATATATGGATGATTTGTTATGTTCTAAAACAAATCACAGAATGTGAAAATGACTCTGTATCCTTGCGCTGCCATCTAGCCTCCCATGGACATAAGGCTTCTTTAAAAAAGCTCCAGTGGTGGTGTGAGCGTGTTACCAACTTGGGGTTTGTGTTGTCCCCTGGAAACCGGGCGCTCTCTCCTGCCCGAGTACAGGCAATTATAAAATTATCTCCTCCAACAACAGTGACACAAATGCTGGCTTTCCTTGGATTAGTATCCTTCTGTCGTGCTTGGATCCCGGACTGTGCTTATTGGGATTCCATATTGCGAAGGGCTACTTTGCAGTTACCAGGCTCTGCATCTATTGAATGGAACGAAGAAATGCTTGCTGCATTTGCTACTTTGAAAAAGCTGCTGATCTCGGCTCCTACACTTGGACTACCCGATTATGGGAAAATGTTTTACTTATATGTAAGGGAAGAGGGAGGAACTATGGCAGCTATTTTGGCTCAAGTCCATGGGGGGGAATGCGCCCAGTCGCAAATTTATCGAAAAAATTGCCCCTCCAGGTACAGGGTATGCCTGCATGTTTGTGAGCCCTGGCGGCTTCAGCTATTGCCGTACAGATGACTACCCTGATTACCCTGTCTCATGAGACTATTCCGTTTTCTACCCATTCTGTTTTAAATGTGTTAAAGAACCTTACTACGCAACACATGACAGCCCAGCGCCTTAGTGGGTATGAGGTAATTTTAACTACTGAAGGGTTATCGGTTAAACAGCAGTCCGCTGCCTTTACCCCGATGCTGGCCTTGCAGGCCTTAATGCACCCAGTAGATGATTCAGAGTTGCCCCAAGAAGAACATGATTCCTTAAAGTTGATTAACTTTGAGACGTCAGTACGTCCTGATTTGCCCTCCTCCCCGCTCCCGGATGCTCCACATATATTTGTGGACGGGAGCTGTGTCTGTCCCGCAGACAACGCCTACATTGCTTCTTATGTCATTGTAGAACTCCCAAATATTTTGCATGAAGTCGAGTTATTACCTTATGATTCTGCACAAGCTGCAGAATTGGTAGCGCTTACTAGAGCCTGTGAATTATTTGCTGATAAACGTGTTAACATTTATACAGATTCCAGGTATGCCTTTGGGGTGGTGCATGATTTTGGTCTCTTATGGGGGCATAGGGGATGGAAAACAGCAGATGGTAAACCAATTTCTCATGCACAATTGGTTAATGAACTGCTGGCCGCCTTATGTAAACCCAAAATCGCCGTTATTAAATGTACTGCACACAGATATGACACTTCTTTTGCCTCTCAAGGTAATGCCTTAGCTGATCTTGCAGCCAAACAGTGTGCACAAGCCCAAAATGATAATTACACTTACCTGGTAATTGTAGTTCCTTGAGTGATGACAGTTCAGTCCTCTACCTCTGGATTGTCAACCTCCTCCTGCAGCTTGGAGACTGGTACGTCAGAATCATGACATCACTGGATATAGCCTGCTGATTTCTCTCTCTCCCTCCAGTGTGAACTATTAACAAAGCAGACTCAAAGGAGCAATATATAAGTAGCTAACATCAATAACCAAACAAACTTTACTAGCCCATAAGGGTTAAACACTATAATAGTCGGCTAGACTTTTACTCCGTTACTGCCAGATAAACTGCGGAGTATCAAAAAGTGAAAATGAATCACAGCGAATTACACCTACTTGTAAGAACCGTCCTTCGCCCCCATTAGCAATCCACCTCTGGAATAGACTGGGAGGGATGGAGGACTGAACCGTCGTCACTCAAGGAACTACAATTACCAGGTAAGTGTAATTATCATTTCCTTATCGTTCCTCCAGTTCAGTACTCTACCTCTGGGATGTACCAGAGCAGTAATCATGAGAGAGGCCCCGCCATCCGGCCTGCAATACCGTCGAACCGAACCGAGCCTCCGCAGCCGCCGCTAGATCCAGATGGTAATGCTTAGTGAAAGTATGAAAAGACGACCATGTCGCTGCTCGACAGATCTCCCCTGGCGGCACCAAACTGTGCTCCGCCCAGGAACAGGCCTGCGCTCTGGCGGAATGCGCTCGCAAGCCCTCAGGCACTGTCTGACCTTGAAGCAGATAAGCGGACGCTATAGCCTCTCGGAGCCACCGGGCAATAGAAGCCTTAGATACCGCCTCTCCTTTGCGGACACCTCCAAACAGTACAAACAAATGATCCGATTTGCAAAACACCTCCGTAACCTGCAAATACCTATGCAATGTTCTTCTGACATCCAGCCGACGCAACCCCCGATCACGATCGGCACCCTCCAAAGAACCGAGAACAGGCAGATACACCACTTGGTTCAAATGAAAAGGAGAGACTACTTTAGGTAAAAAGGAAGGAAACGGACGCAGCACCACTTTTTCCCTTGAAAATGTCAAGTACGGTTCCCTACACGAAAAAGCTTGCAACTCCGAAACGCGCCGAGCCGAACAGATCGCCACTAGAAAAACCGTTTTCAAAGTTAAATCTTTCACTGAAGCGCGATGCAACGGCTCAAAGGGAGGCCCCGATAACGCCGTCAACACAAGGTTGAGATCCCAAGGCGGGACCACCACCCTGCATGATGGCCGCAACCGGGAAACTGCTTTCAAGAAACGGATCACATCTGGGTGCGTACCTAACGACAGCCCCTGCACTTTACCTTGGAAACAGGCAAGGGCTGCCAACTGGACGCGCAATGAACTAGTCGCCAGGCCTTTCTCAAAACCATCCTGCAGAAACTACGATAGAAGGAATGGCCCCCGTCGCCGCCCGAATTTGATGTCGGGAGCACCAATCCTCAAAGATACGCCATATCCACACATACGCTAATGAGGTGGACTGCTTTCTTGCCCGAAGCAGCGTAGATACTACTGCCACCGAATAGCCTTTTTTCTTCAACCGGGCCCTTTCAATGGCCATACCGTAAGCGAGAACTGATCCACTTGGGGCATGAAAAGCGGACCCTGGAGCAACAGATCTGCCCTTACCGGCAACCGCCACGGTGTGCCGTCTAGGAGACGTACGAGATCCGCATACCACGGACATCGCGGCGAGTCCGGCGCCATGAGGAGCACCCTTCCCAGGTGAGCCCCGATTCTCTGAACCACTCGGCCTATTAACGCCCAGGGAGGGAAGATGTACAGGAGTCCCGAGGCTGGCCACTGCTGCAACAGCGCGTCGATGCCCTCTGACAAGCGCTCTCTCCTTCTGCTGAAAAACCGGCCGACTTTCGCCGACTGAAAGGTCGCCATCAAATCCATTACCGGCATTCCCCAGCGGCTCACTATCTGTGCAAACATGTCGGGATGAAGCTCCCACTCCCCCGCATCTACCTGCACTCTGCTGAGAAAATCCGCCTGGACATTCTCCTTTCCTGCTATGTACGCTGCCGAAAACGCCGTCAACTGCCTTTCTACCCATGTGAGTAACAGATCTGCTTCCTCCTCCATTGCGGCACTTCCTGTGCCGCCTTGGCGGTTTATGTATGCCACAGTCGCCGAATTGTCCGACAGCACCCGAACCGGACGGCCCAGGACCAATTCCTCGAACGCTTGTAGCGCCCGCATTACTGCCCGAAGCTACAGCCGATTTATCGACCAAGACCTCTCTTGGGGCGACCAAACCCCCTGCGCAAACCTGTTCTGGCAGTGGGCACCCCACCCCGTCAGACTGGCATCCGTCAATAACGGGAGCCACTCCGGTTTTTCCAGGGGCATGCCGGCCGCCAAGGAAGACTCCCGCAGCCACCACCGGAGTGACTGTCGGACCTTCCAAGGGCACGGCAGACGCTTGCTCAAGGAATCGTTCTGATGCGACCAATGCCGCAGGAGTGCCCTTTGTAACGGGCACATATGAAACCTGGCCCACGGCACCACCTCCAAGGTCGCCGCCATTGTGCCCAACACCTGCAAGTAAGACCATGCCGACAGAGCCATGACCGACCGGAACTTCCGGACCAGAGACCTGAGCGTCTGGGCCCGGCTGCGCGGTAGGAACACGAAACCCTTCCGAGTGTCGAATCGCACCCCAAGGTAGTTTATGTCCTGAGAAGGCTGCAGACTCCTCTTGGCTGGATTGACCACCCAATCCAGACTCTGTAAGAACTCTACCACTCTGGCCGTCACGCGAACGCTTTCCGATTCGGATTTGGCACGAATCAACCAATCGTCGAGATACGGATGTACCAGAATTCCTTCCTTGCGCGCCGCCACCACCACAATTTTTGTGAAGGCTCGCGGCGCCGTTGCTAAAACAAAGGGCAACACCTGGAACTGATAATGACCCCAAAAGAAAGCGAACCTCAGAAATTTCTGATGAGCTGCGCAAATAGGGATGTGCAAGTACGCCTCTGTAAGGTCGAGAGACGTCAAATACTCCCCTTGGCGCACTGCCACTATGACGGATCGCAAGGTTTCCATCCGAAAGTGCGGCACTCTGAGGCAACGACTGATGGCTTTCAGGTCTAAAATGGGCCTTAACGTTCCGCCCTTATTTGGCACCACGAAATAAACGGAGTACCGACCCGTGCCGTACTCTGCTTTGGGCACCTCGATCACCGCCCCTAACCGAAGAAGGCGATCTAAGGTACTGCGAATGGCCACGACCTTTGAAGCGCTCCTGCAAGGGGACATGACGAAGGAATCCCGCACTGGACGAGCCAGCTCGAGCGCATAGCCCTGCTGAATTATCTCTAACACCCAGCGGTCGGAGGTGATAAGGGTCCAAACCGGAAGAAACTCCCGAAGACGTCCCCCTATGGGAGGCCCCCCCCCCGGTGGGACCCCCCATCTCATTGCGACTTGCGAGCCGCGGGAGAACCGCCTGACGCGAAACCTCTATTAGCTCCTCGGAAACTGCGAAACCCCTGCGCACGAGCCGGGAACCGACCCCGCTGCGAAGAGGTGAACCGTGAGGAACGAAATCTGCAGAAGTCCCGAAACTGACCTCTATAAATTTTGACTCGGCTTGCCTTGCTTCGGCTTATCCTCAGGAAGCCTACCCCCTTTGGACTCCCCAAGATCCTTCACTAACTTGTCCAGATCATCTCCAAAAAGTAGACCGCCCTTAAATGGCAGTTTGCCGAGGCGAGACTTCGAGGAACCATCCGCCGCCCAATTCCGCAACCACACCGAGCGGCCACCACGGATGCCGTACCATTATGCAGCCCTGGAAGTGGAGGAGGTGAAAGCATCCCTGGAAAGGGAAGAACCAGAGTTCAAGTACCCCATAGTTGCAGAATCAGTGACCAGAAGGAAACGAAGGGTAGTGGTGGTTGGAGACTCTCTTCTGAGGGGTACTGAGGCGTCCATCTGCCGACCAGACTTGATGTCCAGAGAGGTATGCTGTCTGCCTGGTGCCAAGATCCAAAATGTTACGGAGAATTTGCCGAGACTCATCAAGCCCACTGACTATTACCCAATGTTGCTAATCCATTTTGGAACAAATGATACTGCCAGGTATACCTCGGAACGTATCAAAAGTGACTTCATGGCTCTGGGACAGAGGGTGAAGCAGGTAGGTGCATAGGTGGTGTTCTCTTCAATCCTCCCTGTTGAGGGTAAAGGCCAAGGCAGAGAGGCTCGCATCCTGGAGATTAATGCATGGCTGCGTGGATGGTGTCTTCGAGAGCGTTTTGGTTTCCTAGACCATGGGATGCTGTTCCAAGGGTTGCAGAACAGAGATGGCATCCATCTGTCCAAGAAAGGTCAACACATCTTTGGTAGTAGACTGGCTAATCTACTGAAGAGGGCTTTAAACTAGATTCGTTGGGGATGGGTGAAGAAAGCCCCCAGGTAAGTGAAAGCCCCCAGGTAAGTGATACATTAAATACCTTTATGGAAATGGGTAACAGGGGTAACATATGGAAAGCAGTGTGTATTAATGCCCGTAGCATGGGAAATAAGATCTCTGAAGTTGAAGCTTTGGTGGGAGTGGCTGACTTAGATTTAGTGGCAGTTACAGAAACATGGTTCACAGAAAACCATGACTGGGATGTAGCTATACCTGGCTATACTTTATTCAGAAAGGACAGGGTAGGAAGAAGGGGAGGAGGAGTAGCACTATATGTAAAAACTACTATTAAAGCTTTGGAATTACAGAGCTTAAAAGGGAGAGAGGAGGCATTGTGGGTTAAACTAGAAAGAGGGAAAGAGAAATCTATTTGCATTGGTGTGATATACAGACCTCCCTCACAAGAGGAAGAGGTGGACAGAGAGTTAATTGAAGACATACGCAGCATTGCTAGGAAAGGGGAAGTGCTACTGCTAGGAGATTTCAATATGCCAGATGTTGATTGGCACTTTCCTGCTGCAGTATCATCTAGGAGTAAGGAGATCCTGGATTCTTTACAGGGAGAACTATTCAGGCAATTGGTAACAGACCCCACACGTGAAGGGGCCATACTGGACTTGGTGCTTACCAATGGTGAAAGTGTTTCTGATGTTGTAGTGGGAGATCATTTTGCATCCAGTGATCACCAGATGGTGTGGTTCAGTATTAGGACTAGGGCTGTTAGAATCCATTCCAAGGTGAAGATCTTAGACTTTAGGAAGACTAACTTTGCGAAGATGGGCCAATACCTCAGGGAGTCATTAGTGGGATGGGAACAGCTGGGGGATGTAGAACAACAGTGGGCAAAACTGAAAGGGGGTATTTTAAAGGCAACCAACCTTTTTGTTAAAATAGTAAATAAAGGCAAAAGGAACAGGAGACCGCTATGGTTTTCGAAGGAAGTAGCTGAAAAAGTGAAGAAAAAGAGGGAGGCCTTCATGAAATACAAGAGATCACAGAGAAAGGAAGACAGGCATCTGTATTTGGAAAAACTTAGAGAAGCTAGCAAAGTAGTCAAGAAGGCAAAGATTCAAAAGGAGGAGGAAATAGCCAATGCAATAAAATGGGGAGATAAGACATTTTTCAGATATATTAGTGAGAAGAGGAAGGGCAAAAGTGGTATTGTCAGACTCAAGGGTACAGGGGGGGAATATGTAGAAGCTGATAAGGATAAAGCGGAATTGCTTAACAAATATTTTTGTTCTGTGTTCACAGATGAAGAACCAGGAGCAGGACCTCAGAAAACACCCACAAATAAGAACAGAAGCGAGGGACATCTTGAACAATTTTCAGAAGACTGTGTTCGTGAGAAACTAGCTCAACTTAAAGTAGACAAAGCGATGGGACCGGATGGGATACACCCTAGAATACTGAGGGAACTTGGGGACGTTCTAGCAACTCCACTGACTGACCTTTTCAATGCCTCGTTGGAGTCGGGAGTGGTGCCAAAGGACTGGAGAGAGGCTCATGTGGTGCCTTTACACAAAAGCGGAAGTAAGGATGTGGTTGAAAACTACAGGCCGGTTAGTTTAACTTCAGTGGTGAGTAAATTAATGGAAACGCTGTTGAAAGAGAAAATAGTGAGGTTTCTGGAGTCCAGCGGATTACAGGATCCGAGGCAGCATGGATTCACCAGAGGCAGGTCTTGTCAGACAAATCTGATTGATTTCTTTGACTGGGTGACCAGGGAGTTGGACCGAGGCAGAGCTCTAGATGTGGTGTATTTAGATTTCAGTAAAGCCTTTGACACTGTTCCTCACATGCGACTTATAAACAAACTGAGCACCCTAGGGATGGACCCTAAAGTTACTGCTTGGGTTAGAAATTGGTTGGGTGGGAGGCGACAAAGAGTACAAGTAAATGGAGCTCACTCTGAGGAGAAGGATGTTACCAGTGGTGTGCCCCAGGGATCTGTCCTTGGTCCGATTCTTTTTAACATCTTTGTTAGTGATATAGCGGAAGGGCTGTCGGGTAAGGTTTGCCTCTTTGCGGATGATACCAAAATCTGCAATAAAGTAGACACCCAGGAAGGTGTAGATAACATGAGGAGGGATCTAGCTAAGCTTGAAGAATGGTCTAGAATTTGGCAGCTGGGATTTAATGTTAAAAAATGTAAGGTCATGCATTTGGGCTGCAGCAAGCCAAGGGAGCAATACAGCATAGGAGATGAAGTACTTTTGTCCACTAAAGAAGAGCGGGACCTAGGCGTAGTTGTGTCCGATGATCTTAAAGTAGCTAAACAGGTAGAAAAGGCGACGGCAAAAGCTAGAAGGATGCTTGGGTGCATACGGAGAGGAATGGCTAGCAGAAAAAAGGAGGTGATAATGCCTCTGTATAAGTCTTTGGTGCGACCTCATTTGGAGTATGGTGTGCAATTCTGGAGACCGCACCTTCAAAAGGATGTGAACAGGATGGAGTCGGTGCAGAGGGTTGCTACTAAGATGATTAGTAGTCTTCATTATAAAGCATATGAGGACAGACTTAAGGATCTTAATATGTACACCTTAGAGGAAAGGCGGGATAGAGGTGATATGATTGAGATGTTTAAATACCTCCGTGGCATAAATGTTCAGGGAGAGAGCCTCTTTCAATTGAAAGCAAGTTCTGCGACGAGGGGACATGGGATGAGGTTGAAGGGAGATAGATTCAGGAGTGATATGCGGAAATATTTCTTTACGGAAAGAGTAGTGGATCCGTGGAATAGTCTCCCAGTGGAGGTGGTAGAGATGAGGACAGTAACTGAATTCAAAAAAGCATGGGACCAACACAGAGGATCTCTAAAGGTAAAAAGTGGACTGTTGTAGTTGTTATGGAAGGACAGACTAGATGGGCCTTGTGGTCTTTTTCTGTCATCATGTTTCTATGTTTCTATTAGCCAGGGCCCTGATCAAGTCATAATCCACGTCAGCATCCAGACGATCCAGCTGTTTGAGTCCCTCCAGATCCAGGTGTGCGGACTGCCTCAGCCGTTGCACCCAACGCAAACATGCTCTGGCCACCCAAGCTCCGCATATGGAAGCTTGAAGCGACAGCAAATCCGCTTCAAAGGTCTGTTTCAATAAACTATCCACTTTCCTATCCTGGGAATCCTTTAAAGCTGCACTACCCTCCACTGGGACGGTAGTTTTCTTGGTAACGGCCGAAACCACCGCGTCGACTCGCGGCGCCTTAAACCGTTCTCTATCCTTCTCAGCCAAGGGATAGAGCCTATTCATGGTCCGTATGTCACGCAGACCCGGTTTCTGGCCTATCCCATTCCTCCTGGATCATTTTGTCCACCACTCTATGCACTGGGAACACCACCTGTGACTGCCGGACCGCCTGGATAACTGGGTCTTCAATCTCCTCCTCCACAGCAACTGGCGAGGAGAGATTCAACACCTGTAGCGCCTCTGCGATTAATGCCGAGAGTTCCTCCCTATGGAGCAGTCTAATGATCTTGGCCTGATCCTCTGGCTCCGGAATCTCTCCATCCTCGAGATCTGGAGCCATCTCATCTTGTTCCCAATCAAGATCCTCCTCAACATTCCAAGCAATTTCCTCAGACGTGGACGCCTTAATCCTCGCCTTCTTGGCAGCCACCGGTTCCGCACCAACCCCTGCCCTGGACTCGAGGCTGGGAAACACTGGGAATCGGCAAGGCGCTGGGCAAGCGACCCTGACGCCGCAAACAAAACGCCTGGTGCAACAACAAAACAAATTACGGGCTAAACTCCACGTGCTCCGCTGCTGGTGACACTATCTGGGTCCCTGACAAGCTAGCTAGCTCTTCTGATGCTACATCTCGCCCAGGGCTCTGAGAAGCCGCAGGTACCGCGCCCGTCGGCCCCCCCTGCGCCTCCTGAATCTCCTGACTCTCCATTTGCTGTTCCACTGTGGATGACAAGGCAGCACAGTCACGACATACCCCCCCCCCCCCCCCCCACCGCCACTGTGCCCCTTCGCATCCCACAGACAATGCACTGCGGTCTGGTGAACATCCCAAAGCAAATCCAGAGCTAAGCAGCCCTGCCCCCAACAAGGAAAGGAAGAAACCAAAGAAATAAAAGAAAGAAAGAGATAAGGAAAGAAAGAAAGAAAAGAAATAAAAGAACCATAAGGGCAGCTGCCTGCTCTGTGCCGATGAAGCTAGGGCTCCCTCCGCACCGTGGGAGGCCCCCCCCCCCTTCACCACAAACTTTCCGTTAAGTAACCTAAAGGAACAGCAGAGTCCCGTGGTTACCACTGAAGGGCCCGCTAAAACTAGGGCTTTCATCCAGCGGCCATGCAGTTCCACAGTGTCACTTAAAATGGCCTCCGGGAACTGCAGGGCACTAAAAAGAGGCACGAAACAGCTTACTGGGTTTTGCCGTGCTCATAACAAGCTTTCCCAGCCTAATCACAGCCTGCCGCCAGTTACAGCTGACCAACCAGGTCTGCGCCGAGGTCCCCGAGGCTGTACATTGGCTGCGGAGCAAACAAGGCTGCCTGTGAAGGCGCGAAGCCGCGTCTCCACCGGACTGCGGGATCGCGCCGCAGTCTGGATCAACCAGCCTGTCACCAAAGGGCTCTCCCCCGAAAGTCCTGGGGGAGAGAACTTTGCCTGCTCTTTCAAAGAATGGCCCCAAATGAAAGGGAAAGAAAGCAGACTGACACTTTTTTTTTTTCCTACCTTTAACAGTCCAGGAATGAGAAAGTCAGCCTGCCCTGCATTATGCTTTTTAAAGGAATAGTACCCCTTTAGAAGTAGCCCAAGTATTATCAGGCTTTGTTTTTGTTTTGTTTTTTAACTCTATTTCCTTCAAACCTAATCAGCTAGCCAACCTAAAGCTCCTTATTCGTTTCTCCAGGGAGCCCCTATCGGGCTCACTACGTCCTCCTGCTGCATGGAGACTGGTCATACTGGAGGGAGAGAGAGAGATCAGCAGGCTATATCCAGTGATGTCATGATTCTGACGTATCAGTCTCCAAGCTGCAGGAGGAGGTTGACAATCCAGAGGTAGAGGACTGAACTGGAGGAACGATAAGGAATTGAATTCTTACGTAGTAATAATCTCTCTCAGGGCATGCCAACAGTTTCTTACTATTTGTCTGATCCTCCACTGTCTGAATATTATGTTTCCCCTCTTGAGCATTCTTTTCCTCTGCACCACTTGCAGGCTGCTGCAGATCCCGAGGATATTATGTATTGGGAACAGCATAAATAGGAATTACACTTACCTGGTAATTGTGGTTCCTTGAGTGACTCCAGTTTAGTCCTCAACCTCTGGGTAGTGAACCTCCTCCTGCAGCTTGGAGACTGGGCATGTCAAACTCATGACATCACTGGATATAGCCTGCTGGTCTCTCCCTTCAGCCCCCAGTGAACTACTGACAAAGCAGACTCAAAGGAGCAAAAAATCAGTAACTTTTTTTTTAACTTATTATATTCAAGGGCACGCAGAACATATAACCTCTCTCCCTACTACTCCCCTTCCAGAAGGAAAAGGTACTGCTTCCTGCATGCTCTCCTTTCCATCGAATGGCTAGCCCTAAACAATCCAGAGCAATATAACAATATATAACAATATCATGCAAAACAAATGGAAGCATCAAAACGACTGACCACCATTGAAGGCCTATATCCACTTTTAACCTTGCACCTCCCCCAACAGAAAAACCACTGCTAAGACCCCATCCCCGTGCGGGAATGAGGCCTAAACTGGAGTCACTCAAGGAACCACAATTACCAGGTAAGTGTAATTCCTATTTCCTTATCATTCCTCCAGTTTAGTCCTCAACCTCTGGGATGTATCAGAGCAGTAATCATTGGGAGGGACCTTTCCAGCCGGATCTCAACACCGCCTCCCTGAAAACAGCATCCTTAGCTGCCAGAACATCTAGGCAGTAGTGTTTACTGAAAGTATGGAGAGACAACCAAGAGGCCTCCCTACAGATGTCCACTGGCGGAACCAAACTGTGCTCCGTTCAAGACGACGCTTGCACTCTGGTAGAGTGAGCTCGTAAGCTCCCTGGGACTGTACGGTCCCATAGAAGATAAGCCGACGCACTCACCGCTCCAATCCATCCAGAAATGGACTCCTTCGCCGCCGCTTCCCTTTGCGGGGCCCTCCGAACACCCCGAAGAGAGATGATCTGCCTTGTGAAAGTTTCTGAAACCTTAAACACTGCTGCAGTGCTCTCTTGACGTCCAAACAGCGCAAGTTATGGTTCAATACGCTCCCCTCCGCCGCACCTAGCGCTGGAAGAGAGACCATTTTAGTTAGGTGAACGTAGAAACCACCTTTGGCAACAACGACGGAACCAACCACCAGGCCACCTTCTGTCTGGAAACAGACAAAAAACGATTCCTGACAGGTCAACGCCTGCAACTCCGAAAATTGCCTTGCCGAACAGATGGCCATCAAACATAACGTCTTCAAGGCAAAACCCTTAACCTATGCCTGTTGCAAGGGCCCCAATGGCGCACTAGCTAACACTCCTAAAACCAACTTGAGCTTCCCTGGTGGAATTAATATCCTACGACAGGGCTACAGTCTGGTAACCGCCTGAAAAAGCATACCACATTGACCTGTGCATGAGAGCCACTCCCTGTCCTTTGCCCCTATAGCAAGACAGAGCCGCTAACTGAACTCTCCAAGACCTGCCTTTACCAAATCAGGAAACAGGATACTGGACCTGAAAGAGCTTGGTCTGACCCAGTATGGCATTTCTCCTATCCTTATGAACGGAACCTCACCAAGGTCTCTGCCTTGGAAGTAACAGGCTGCGCCTGGCCCTATGGCTAGCTCACACAGAGCAGTGCGGCCTAGTGGTTGAGGCAAGTTGCCAGAGGCCCAAGGGTTTGAATTCCAATCGCGACCACCAACCTTGGGCAATAAGAACTGGGGTTTCTGGTCCCACAGATGGTCCTTCTGGCCTTCGTTAAGCGACTTGTCCCTGAAGGGCTCACAATTTGTTTTGGTACCTGAGACAGAGGGTTAAGGGAAATAGAAATACCGTAATCGACTGTATGCCAACCTGACCTGTAGGCAATCAGTATACTCAAATAAATAACTGACTAGGAATATGTGACCGTAGCAAACACTGGCAGTGGAGAGACATCAGAGCTGGTGCTGGTTCCTGGTCTTCCTTTCTCGCTCTCCCAGTCCTTCTGCCAGCATTGAGAAAAGGCTGAGAATAGATTGTCCAGTGGGCCGGGGGACCTTGCGTCCTGGACATGAGAGAGACAGAGGGGCTAGGATCTGGGAGCAAAGCCCAAAGAGAAAGGGAAACTGGCGACTGTGATACTGTAGCTCCTCCGGACGGCTCACTCCACAGCAGATCCCACAACTGCATCTCCAACCCCATGTAACACCATGAGGACCTCACGCACTTTATTACAATCGACATCCCCCCATTACTGGAGAAATTACCTTAGTCTGATAATACAGTCTGAGCAAAGAAATGCAGTCTCACTCTGCAAAGAGTGCACCCAAAAATCATGCCTAAGCAATTGTAAATAAATAAATAGTGAGCACATACAAAATGCACATCTACATATACGGGTGACCCAGCACCTGTCATCCAAACATAGTTCATTGAGCACGCTTGAACATAGGCTGAATGCATGGAGCATACACAGAGTATTGACTTCCTCTATGAAACCTTCCAGTGCCCTGGAGCGCTAAGCCCCAGACTGTGCTACCTAGACGTCCTTCTCTTCACCCTCAGCACGGGCCCTTTAACAAGATGGCACAGACGGGTCAGTGCCCCTGCTAAGTGCTTAAAGCCCTGCTCTGACAGCACAGGCTCTAGAAATAGATGAGAATTTCCTGGGAAGGGCATGCTAAGTGGAGCTATGAAACACACAGGCACCCCCCCCCCCCTGCAGTCAGAGAAATAGCAGTGAGCTACACCGACAACCTTGCAAGTGGAGGTCTTAGAGGTTGCTGCCTATGTGAACCTGATGAGGAATACGATTTCGTATTTTACCACCCCCCCCAGGGATGGGGGCACTGAATACTATATGTGATTCATGAGCAGTGCTGCCATCCAGTGGCCTTTAGGGCACCAGAGCCCGACAAACGATACAGAGATTAAGAGCTTTAAATCTTGGTCATATAATCTTTATTTGCAGAACATTACAGTCACTAACCCCTAAGTGCCCATGAGGTGGCCCTGTGGTTATTTCTTCCCCGACTTGCAGAGATCAATCTGATGATGGCTGCATACACATGGTCACAGAAAGGCACTATTGAGTGTACCAGCTACCCTCTGGTGGCCAAAGACCGTAGCACAGGCACTTCTTGGTTGACAGTTTAACTGTCATTATTATTATATATTTTTTTTTATATCCTAAGGTTTCCTAAACCTGTCCTTGTGAAACCACAGGCGTTTGGGCAACTTTCACTATGGAATACACAAAAGCACACTTCCAGCCTGTCCCTCCTTCCACCTACAAGTTAGGGCTCTGCTCTTGAAGAACCTAAAAGCTGGCAATTTGTCTAATATCCTGGGACTTAATAGATGCTCCTCAGAGACATGATTAGGAGGGAAAGAACATGTGGCATCAGAGATCAATGCCAAAACTGCTGTCCTATAAAACTAAGAATAAACTTAAAAATAAAGAGGACTGACAACAGCCCCCTTAAGGCTGAGGAACCCCCCCGAGCCTCAAAAAAACCTACAAACAAAACAAACACTAGACCTTAAAATCTAGCTATCCTGCCTGTCGTCTTCCTCACACAGGCAGCTCACTGCAACTCTCGCCATGCGGTCCAAATACCTAGAGAGAAAATGGCCGCCCCCTTTGCCAACGTATTTTGGCGCCAAGAACAACAGCTGCTGCAAAAAGGAGGCCTCAGCAGACTGACAGAGCCCGAAGGCCTTACCTGCAGGGCCGAAAGCCACGCAGCCTGCTCCTACCGCCTTGAATTCATCCAATCCTGCTGCCGTGCCTGGCAGTCACGGCGAGGACCGCTCAGCCGGTTCCACAGAGTAAAATTAAAATCCTGCAGCAACGGAGAGGCTCCATCTCACACAGCTTCAGTGTGGCTGTACAGGTCCTGGAGCTCTCTCCCGTACCATCCAGGGAGAGATCCGCACCGGCAAATGCCTGCATCAAGTGAAAATAACTGAGAAGGAGGGAAGGCGAGAGTTGCTACTAATTTAAAGAGCCAGGCTCAAATTTAAAATTACTGTAAATAAGGAAATTTGCTCCTAACAACTAAAGGAACTAATCCCTGATTGCCAATTAACCAAAGGTAACTGAATTAAAAGTAAAATCAAAAGTAAAAATCAAAAGTAAAAATCAGAATAGAAAATTTGTCACACTAAGAGGTAATTAGATCTTACCTGCTAATTATTGTTCCTGAAGGAACGACAGTCCAGTCCCTTACTTCAGGGTTACGCAACCCTTCCAGCAGCTTGGAGGCTGAGCCCAACCTTTTTGGGGTGGAGCGGTATATATACCACTGGTGCCACCCACCAACTCCAGTAAACGACTGTCAAAGCAGATATAACCAACCTAGATAACTCAGAAAACATAAGTAAACAAACTCAAATCTAAGTAATTTTTTTTTTTTTTTTTTAAACCAGGGAGAAGGTAGGAGAACTGCCATGGTGCGTGCCTTTTCTCCAGCCTGACCCACCAACACACCTGAAACCGCCCTCAGGCCGCAGACCCCTAACAAAGAGAACGGCCGGAATGGCTACAGAACTAGGGAGGGTAGTAGGGACTGGACTGTCGTTCCTTCAGGAACAATAATTAGCAGGTAAGATCTAATTACCTCTTCCTTATCGTCACTCCAGTCCAGTCCCTTACTTCAGGGAAGTACCAGAGCAGTACCAGCCCGGGCAGGATCCGCCATTCCGGAACGTAGCACTGCCTGTGCAAACCTAGAGTCCGACGAGCTCTGCACATCCAGCCTGTAGTGCTTGGTGAAGGAGTGCAGAGAGGACCAAGTCGCTGCCCTACAGATATCCAGAGGAGGTACTAGACTGAACTCCGCCCAAGAGGTAGCCTGTGCTCGAGTTGAGTGAGCGCGCAAGCCCCCTGGGACCTGTTTCCCCTTGAGGATATAGGCGGAAGCGATCGCCTCCCTGATCCATCTGGAAATTGAGGCCTTGGCTGCCGCCTCACCCTTGTGGGGCCCTCCGAACTGTACAAAGAGTCGTTCGGATTTCCGAAAGGGCGCCATGCGGGAGAGGTAGCGCTTCAAGGCTCTGGGGACATCTAGCAGATGGAGCTTACTGTCTCCCCCTACTGCCCCCTCCGGTCGGAGAGTCGGGAGAGAGATGGACTGGTTGACGTGGAAGGGGGAGATCACCTTAGGCAAAAAGGAAGGAACCGTCCTAAGTACTACCTTATCCCTGAGGAAGGACAGAAAGGGAGGCCGAGAAGACAGGGCTTGTAGTTCGGAGACTCGTCTGGCTGAGCAAATGGCCACCAGGAACACCGTCTTCAGCGTCAGATCCTTCAAGGAGGCCTTCTTCAAAGGCTCAAACGGACCCGTGGCTAGGGAATTCAGAACTAGGTTAAGGTCCCAAGGGGGTATGACCGATCTTCGTTGTGGTCGGAGCCGCTTGACCGCTTTCAAGAACCTTGCAACGTCCGCGTTTGTTCCCAAGGCTTTTCCGCCCACCTTGCCCCTATAGCACGCGATGGCCGCCAGTTGTACTCTCAGGGAGCTGTGAGCTAAACCCTTGTCGAGGCCCGCTTGCAAGAACTCCAGCACCTCCGGGACCGAGGCCGACAGGGGATTCTTCCGGCGTTCTGTACACCATGCTTCAAAGATACGCCAGACTCTTACGTAGGAAAGACAGGTGGAGCGCTTCCTCGCGCTCAACATGGTCGCGATTACTGCCGGTGAGTAGCCGCGCTTCAAGAGCCGCGCCCTTTCAATAGCCATGCCATAAGCGAGAATCGATCCACGTGTGGCATCTGAACCGGTCCTTGCTTGAGTAGGTCCTTCCTGACCGGAAGGTGCCATGGTCGGTCGGCGATCATCCTTACCAGATCCGCATACCAAGGACGGCGAGGCCAATCCGGGGCAATAAGGACTACTAGACCCCGGTGAGCTTCCACCCGCTGGAGGACCTTCCCGATTAGAGCCCAAGGGGGGAAGACATAAAGGAGCCCTTCCGTGGGCCACCTTTGAGACAGGGCGTCCAGGCCCTCGGACATCCTTTCCTTTCTCCTGCTGAAGAATCGGCTTGCTTTGGCGGATGTGAACCGTGCCATGAGGTCCATTACTGGGGGACCCCACCGGGCCACTATCTGGTCGAAGACCTCTTGATGCAGTTCCCACTCGCCGTGATCTATCTTGTACCTGCTGAGGTAATCGGCCATGATGTTGTCCGTACCTGCCACGTGCTGTGCTGAGCGCGCGCCTCCAGGTGGACTTCCGCCCACTTGAACAGGGAGTCCGCCTCCTTTTCCAATGCCGGACTGCTGGTGCCCCCCTGGTGATTGATGTACGCCACGGCGGTGACATTGTCGGAGAGGACGCGAATCGCTTTCCCTCGCACTGAAGGCTGAAGAGCCCTGAGCGCCCCGCGTGACCGCTCTCAATTCCAGGCGGTTGATAGGCCAAAGGGATTCTACTGCCGACCATTGCCCCTGGACAAACTGGTCCTCGAAATGAGCCCCCCAGCCTGCCAGGCTGGCGTCTGTCGTCAAGAGTACCCACTGAGGAGGCTCTAGGGGCATTCCGCGACTCAAGTTCCTTGGGCACCTCCACCAGAGAAGAGAGTGTCTGGTCCGAGGAGCACAGGGGAGCAGCCGAGACAAGGGGTGCTGTTGTGGAGACCACCGCCGCAATAGAGACCGCTGTAAGGGGCGCATGTGAGCTCTGGCCCACGGAACGACTTCTATTGCCGCCGCCATGGTACCCAACAATTGCAGGTAATGTCTCGCTGAAGGAAGCCGTCTGACCATGAACTGTGAGACTAGAGTTCTCAGGTCCTTTAGCCTTGAGCTGGACAGAAAGACCCTGCCCTTGCCTGTGTGGAAACTTCCTCCGAGATATTCGAGCTCCTGTGATGGAACCAAACTGCTCTTTGCTCGATTGATGACCCATCCTAGTTCTTCCAGAACTTGAACTACTTCGGCTGTTGCTTGGCGACTTTCCTCCTCTGACTTTGCCCGGATCAGCCAGTCGTCCAGATAGGGGTGCACTAAGATTCCCTTCTTTCGTAGGGCGGCCGCTACTACCACCATCACCTTGGTAAAGGTTCTGGGCGTTGTTGCTAGCCCGAAGGGTAGCGCCTGAAATTGAAAATGACCTCGAGGTACCGCGAATCTGAGGAATTGCTGATGGGCCCTTCTGACCGGGATATGTAAGTACGCTTCTGTCAGATCCAGCGATGTTAGGAACTCTCCGGCCCTCACGGCCGCTATCACTGACCTTAGGGTCTCCATCCGGAAGTGAGGTATCTTGAGGCAGCGGTTGACCTGTTTTAGGTCGAGGATCGGGCGAAAGGATCCCTCCTTTTTTGGGACGACGAAGTAAGTAAATCGAGTACCGACCCGTACCGCATTGGTCTGGGGGCACCGGGACTACGGCCCCGAGAGCTATGAGGCGGGAAAGTGTCGACTCCACGGCTTCTCTTTTTGCTGCGGAGCCGCAGGGAGACTGAACAAAAGCTGGGAGTATTTGCTTTGCAAATTCGAGGGAGTATCCTTCTCAAATCACTTCCAGCACCCATTGATCGGACGTGACTCGGGACCAGGCGGGAAGAAACTGCCTCAGGCGACCGCCTACCGGCAATCCGTCCTCCCGGACCCCCTGTATCTCATTGTTGCTTTCTGGGACCCGAGGAGAAGGAGGAGGAAGAGGATGAGAAACCTCTGCCCCGAAACCCTCTAGCACCTTGACCCCTAGCGTTAAAACGACCCCTGAGGAAAGGGTTAGGTCTGTTCGAGCGGAACCTCCGGGGTTCTCTGGATTGGTTCCGAGAAGGGGCAGAAGATCGTGTTTGCTTGATCCTGTCCTCTGGAAGTCTGCCGCCCTTGGACTCGCCCAGGTCCTTTACCAACTTGTCCAAGTCTTCTCCGAACAAAAGTTTCCCTTTAAAGGGGAGGCGACTCAGGCGAGCTTTGGAGGAGGCATCCGCGGCCCAATTCCGGAGCCACAAGTAGCGTCTGGCTGCCACCACCGAGGCCATGTTCTTTGCTAAGCTCCGGATGAGGTCATATTGGCTATCTGCCAAGAAGGCCGTACCTGATTCCAACCTTGCCGAGGTGGCTAGGACCCCATCGGAGGAACCCTCCTCCGCCTGGAGTTGCTGAGACCACCTCAAACATGCTCGTGCCACCCATGCTCCCGAAACTGAGGCTTGTAAGGCAAGAGCGCTCACGTCGAAGGCTTGCTTAAGGAGCGTGTCCAATCTTCTGTCCTGGGCATCCTTCAGCGCCACGCTGCCCTCCACTGGGATGGTGGTTTTCTTCGTTACTGCCGAGACCGCCGCATCCACTCTGGGGGACTTCAGAAGTTCTTTGTCTGCCTCAGGGAGAGGGTAGAGCCGAGACATGGCCCTGACTCCTCTCAACGCTGACTCTGGTTGATCCCACTCCTCCTGAATCATCTGACGTACCACTCTGTGGACAGGGAAGACCTTCTGGGACCTTCTGACGGCCTGAATCAAGGGATCCTCCAAGGCTTCCTCCTCTGCGGGAGTATCCGAGGCTACGTTGAGAGCTTTCAGGGAGTCATTAATTAAAGCGGGCAACTCCTCCCGCCTGAATACTCTGATTATGCGAGAGTGGTCCTCCTCCGGGATCTCCCCTTCCTCCAGCTCCTCCTCTTCCTCCTCCTCCTTTTCCGAGGGCTCCTCCTCTGGCAAGTCCTGGGAAAGTGGAGTGAGGGGCTCTTCAACTGCCAGCCTGGGACGCTTCGAGGAAATCCCCGAGTCCTGGGAGTTAGATCTCATGGGTCTGACCAGTTTGCCTTCAGACGACGGACCCGCTTCCCCTGGGCCAAGACCCCTCTTACGCCGGCAATAGGCCTGGTGCAGCAGGAGAATGAAATCAGGGGAGAAGAAGTCCCCTGCTCCCCCTTCTCCTGCAGGCAGGGAGGAGGAAGGAGCTGGGGGAAGGAGGGTCTCTGAGTGCGAGGGAGGGGACAGCTGAGGCGCTGCTTCTCCCTCTAAGGGATCAGAAGACCCCTGCGAGGCCTGGGACATGGCCAGGCTGATTTCTTGTTCCACAGAGGAAGCGACAGCGGCGCAGCCCCTTGCAGTGCCCCTTCTAGTGCCACAAGAGGGACACCTCGGTTTGCCCGTCATGTTCTTGGGAGAGATCTCCTAGTTGCCTCCCCCAACAAAAAGATACTGTTCCCCCTCAGACTAAACAAAATCAATAAACAAGATTAAATCCAATTAAATTACATTAAAATAAATAAAAATACATTAAAATAAATTAACTAAACTAAATTAGGCTGATAACCGGCCCCCCCCTTACAATATTAGACCCAGCAAGCTCTCCGGGGCTGGGGGGGCTATGTTGCAATATTTCCCCCTCAATATCTCATTAAACGCCAAGAAAAGCTGTAGCAGGAAAACTTCTATAAATTTGCTAACAGCTTAAGCTGTATACTTGCGGTTCAGGAGCTCTTCAGTTCCAGGCCCGAGACCGCCGTTCTCCTTAGGGGCTCAACACGTGCTAGGCTGCAGCCACGTGGAGCCCTAGATGAATCGCCTGCAAACGCTGGCCTCTGCTGTCCCCCGCGCTCCGGCGGTAAGGGGGAGAGAGGAAAGTGAAGCCCGAACAATTTCGGAGCTCACGCTGCCCGCCGCGCTTCTCTTCTGCCGCTGAAACAGCGCGTCGCCGTAAGAAAAGAAGGGGGGCTGAAGAGGATTCGGCTCTCCCCGCGTGTACGGCGCGTCCTCCAGCGCTCAGCCGCCAGCTGGGCTTCGGCGCGAGGACGGGCCGGATCTGAGGCAGGCAGACCGGAGAATAGGCAGCATGGGCAGTGAGAGGAGCTCTGGACTTTCCTCCTCGCTGCTGCCCGATCCGCAGAGAATCAGTTTCAGTACGCTGCGGGGAGGGAGGGGAGGGAGGGAGGGAGGGGGGGAAAGGAGTACTCCGGAGAGAATCAAATAGGATACCAAAGATCCTGTAAATCAAATGAATTAAATAAATCAAATCCAACTAAAATTAAATAAATTAAATTCAATAAATTAAATAAAAAGGAATTTAAGAGGAAAGAAGGACTCCAGTAAGCCCTAGGCTTACGGGACCCTCCAGCTGCTTGGAGGCTGAGTATACTGGAGTTGGTGGGTGGCACCAGTGGTATATATACCGCTCCACCCCAAAAAGGTTGGGCTCAGCCTCCAAGCTGCTGGAAGGGTTGCGTAACCCTGAAGTAAGGGACTGGACTAGAGTGACGATAAGGAAATGCTCCTTATCTGTTCCCCCAAGTGAGCCCAGAAGCTATGCTCACTACGTCCTCCTGCTGCATGGAGACTGGACACACTGGGGGCTGATGGGAGAGACCAGCAGGCTATATCCAGTGATGTCATGAGTTTTTGACATGCCCAGTCTCCAAGCTGCAGGAGGAGGTTCACTACCCAGAGGTTGAGGACTAAACTGGAGGAACGATAAGGAATATGAGTTTAAATTCAGCACAGATTTGGCAGGAAAAAGGTGGGGGGGGTCGAAGAGGACTACTGAAAGCGGCAGCCCCTCTCTTAATTGGTCAAGTACATGGGGTAGGGCATAAAAACAGAAAGACGGTTCTTAAGGAGTTACAGGAAATATTTGTTTGCAGAGATTTGCCTCATTTAGTGGAATCACAATTGAGTCAATGCTTAGTATGTGCTAGGAATAATGTTCAGCAGGGAAAAGCAATAGGACAATTGCAACATTTACCCCCACCCCAAGGCCCGTTTCAGGCCCTACAAGAAGATTTCACATGCATGCCACGATCGATAGGGGGTTATAAGTATTTGTTGTTCATTGTAGATAGGTTTTCAAAGTGGCCAGAGGCTTTTCCCACGACCAAGGAAGATGCTAGAACAGTAGCAAAAATTCTCTAAGGAAGTTATTCCCCGCTTTGGGTGTCCCCTTTCTATAGATTCTGATCAGGGAGCAGCAGTCACCTCTAAGGTGTTACAACAGATTACTTAGATGTTTGCCATTAATTGGAAATTTCATGTCCCATATCACCCACAGTCATCAGGGATAGTAGAACAAATGAATCGAACAATTAAAGAAAAATTAAAAAAGGCTACACAACACGCTCCAGGAAGGTGGCCAGTGTATCTGCCAGCTGTATTGGCAGAGATTAGGCTAACCCCCAGGGCATCTGGATTCTCTCCTTTTGAAATTCTGATGGGATGACCCTTCCCCTTACCCTGGAAATGGCCCGAGGGAACGGTGATAATGGCGGATGACTTGTTGCTGGCACAGGAAGAATATGCTACACAGCTAGCTAAATATTTATGCACGGTGTCTGAACAAGTGTACAATGCTTTCCCTTTTCCTTCTACAGAACCGACGTACCCATTCCGCCCAAGAGACCGTGTGCTGGTAAAGCTGTTTCATAAGAAGGACCAGTGGGACCCGCCGTTTGGAGATACAGAGGAGATTGCAGTTACTCGCACAGCTGTGCTGACTGATAAGCATCCGACCTGGGTACACGCCTCACGCGTCAAGAGTGCACCGGAGGATTCCTGGAAGATGCCTGACTTGCACCAGCCATGAGGACCTTGGACGCAGGCACATCGGATGGAGAACAATGCAACTTGGATTCAGGCTCTGCAGAACTCCTCTACTTATGTACTCTTATACACCTGTTTCCACGGTGGCTGATGTACCCGAGCATGCCCCCACCGACCTCCAGTTAATAATGTCTGCTTAACTGTCCTTCAGAAGACTGTTTGGCTGTTCTTATAGTGGGCGTATGCAGGCCCAAAGGGGAAAAATAAAGCTTAAAGTGTGTAGCAGGACTAAGAGGCCCGCAAGGGAAAATAGGAATCCTGTATATATCTATATATGGAAAGGAATGTGCTGTGCTAAGACAAATTGATTGTTCTACACGGAGACGACTAACATCTGTGAAGTTACGGATAAGCTGTGGTGGGCCTCAGGGGATGAGTTGATGACGTATGTATATGTTTCTGTTAATGTATAAAAGACAGACAGCCCATCTAACCTGTGGAATAAACTTACATACTAATGTGCGAGTGTGTGTGTTTGTTCCCCTGGAATTTCAGACAGAGAAGGTAAGGTAACAGACGTCCCGAGGGTAAGTATATAGTTCTGGGAAAGGAATAACCCACACTAACATGTGGCAAAGAAATTCCTGTCGGAGTTAGACACAAAGGCATCCGACGAGGGAGCAGCGACGTGAAAGAACTAATGGCTACAGTAGCTGAAGAGTGCAAAAGCAATAAAGGGATGTAAGCAGACTGACAGACACTTGGAACTTTGGAGGGAACTATATGTGGATGTCAGAGTCCAGTGTCTTAATGGACTTGATGCTGGGTCAGTTTTATTTGGTTAATGTTGCGTTGTTACGAAGGCATCAACTAGTTGGGTGTGTGGATGTGTATGGTTGTGTTTAAAGTCATGGAACAGAGTTTAGATGCAGGGGAGAGAGGGGTGTGATGTTGAGGCAGGCCTGCAGCACCGGCTGGGGGACTAATTCCTCAGCTAGGAAGTGCTGAAGGTAGGAAATGAGAACTTTTATCGAGCAAAGGGGGGGGTGGAAGAGAGAGAGGGGGGAGATGAAGCGAGACCATGAAGGGGAGGGGAAGAGGAGGGGTGGGGTGTGGTGGGAGGGGGGAGGAGTAAACAAATAAAACAAGTGAAGAGACAGGATTTAGAGATGGCGTATTTAATGGTAAGAGACTCAAAGGAGGAGGGGACCAGGCTAATTGGATTCTGCTGGGGGTTGAGGCTGGGCAACCTTGAACAAAACTGAAAATGCTCGGTAGGGCAGTTGTGAGAAATAATAAAAGGTATGTGGCATCAATGAGACCCCAGACACGTATTATTACTTGGAATGTAGGGGGCATGAGTACTTCCATAAAACGTACAAAGGTTTTGCAAGCGTTGAGAAAAGGGAAAGCCCAAGTGGCCCTTCTGCAAGAGACCCATCTGAATGCCAAAGAGCATGCTAAGCTGAAGAGGAACTGGGTGGGTCAAGTGTGCGTGGCATCGGGGGGGGGGGGGGGAGAGAGGGGGTAGCGATACTAGTAAAAAAAAAAAAAAGGGATCCAGGTGGAGGTAATAAGAGAGGAGACGGACCCATTGGGGAGGTTTATTTTCCTGCACGTGCAATTGAATAGAGAAGAAATCCTTTTGGTCAACATATATGCACCAAACGTGTATGAACATAAATTTTTCCAGAACTTGCTGCAGAAAATTGAAATGGTGCCAAAAGTCGAGATAGTGCTGGCAGGGGACTTTAATTGCCCATATGACCCAGAGCTAGACAAATCTAACTCACGAGGTGGAGGAGGGTGGAATAAGAGAGGAGTGAGCTATCTGTGTCAAATGGGAGGTTTGGTAGTTGTCTGGAGAACATTACATGAAGAGGAAAGGGATTACACGCACCTGTCGAGAGTCCAAACATGGTCGAGAATTGATTATGTACTGGTCTCCAAAAAAGATTTTGGGAAGGTGCTTAATGCGGAGATTGAACCAATTGTAGTGTCTGATCATGCAATAGTGAGGGTAGATTGGAGAGGAATAGAGTCTGGACGCTATAGATGGTCATTCCCTAGACATATGTGGAAAAATTTGGAATTTCAGAGATTCTTAGAACAGAAATGGGAGGAGTACTTAAGATATGAGGACTGTACTGAATCGGTGGCACACGTGTGGGAAGCGGGAAAGGCGGTGATGCGGGGGCATGTGATTGCATATGTAGCAAGAGAAAAGAGAAAAATTAATGACGGTATATTGCAGTTGACACAAGAGCTACAAGAACTGAAGGTGGTGACCTTAGAGCGTCCTGCAGGGGGAACATTGCAGAGCTACTTGGAGGCCCAAAGGAAATTAAACAGCTTACTGCAAGAGAGGGCAGTATATGCTATGCAATATTATAGGCACCGATTTTTTCGTTATGGGAACCGCTCGGGTAGGCTACTAGCACGATTAGTGAAAGAGTGGGGGAGCGCTAGGCTGATAGCGACCATCCGGGATAAAGAGGGGACTAAGCAACATGAGGCAAAGAAAGTGGCTGAGGTCTTTAGGCAATTTTATAGAAGGCTGTATACTCCAGAGGAGGAAGATAGAGAACAGGAAAAAATCTTTTTAGATAAGATCCAATTACCACAGTTGACCCAGCAGCCTATTTCCAGTGGGGAAATTCAGAAAATTATTAGAGCAGGAAAGCCTCACAAGGCGTCGGGGTCTGATGGATACAGATCAGAATTCTATAGGATGCTGGAGCCTCGGGTAGCTCCCACAATGGCAGCCCTGTATGCAGAGGCACTGGAGGCTAAGGGCTTCCCGAGAGATATGTGGACGGCCTCCATCTCCCTTATACATAAAGTGGGCAAGGATCCGGAGGACCCAGCCTCCTATAGGCCGATTTCACTAATAAACTACGAAGATTTTGGCCTCCATTATGGCGGTAAGACTACAAGCTCTTCTCCCGAGATTAGTAGGCTCCCATCAGTCCGGGTTTGTACAAGGGAGGGAAGCGTCCCTGAATATAAGCAGAGTAATACTGGGGATGGAGAGATGCTTGCAGAAGGGAACCCCATTACTCCTAGTCAGCCTGGATGCCGAAAAGGCATTCAATAAGAGTCTCATGGGAGTACACGTTCAAAGTGTTACACAGGTTTGGTTTTGCAGGGGCATTTGTAGGATGGGTGATTGCACTATACATGGACCCCCTGGCATACATAACAGTAGGGGGGGAGAACTTGGAATCTTTTACATTACAAAGAGGGACAAGGCAAGGATGCCCCCTATCGCCTTTACTGTTTGTGCTCCAGTTAGAGCCCTTGTTAACTTTATTGCAGTTGGAAGAGATACAGGGGATAACATGGAAAAAGGGGGGGGGGGAAATAAAAATGTGTGCTTTTGAGGATATGTTATGCCTGACGAAACCCCAGAGGTCGTTGGAGCCAGCGCTGCAGCAGATAGAGAAATTTGGAACTTTCTCTGGATTGAAAATAAAGAGCGCCAAGTCTTTGGCGTTGGATGCTGGGGATGCGTACGCAAACAGTAGAAGGGTGCTTTTCCCTTAGTATGGGCTGACAGGCAGATTCAATACTTAGGCATTCAAATTCCAGAAAGGATCGCTCAGTTATATAATGTTAATATAAAGCCTATGATGGAAAGGACGACAGAACGGTTAAAAAAAAATGGCAGGAACTACCTATTTCATTGAAAGGCCGAATAGAACTTCTCAACATGGAGGCGGCCCCCAGGTGGATATACATGTTATGGCACATTTCAGTATGGCTATTGAGAAAGGATGTACAATCCTTGCAGGGCCATATCTCCAGATTTTTGTGGAAAGGGCATAAGGCTCATATTGCGATGGAGATGTTGATGAAACCTGCGGAAGGCGGCAGGGCTGATTTGTGGTCAATACAAGCTTACAATTTGGTTTAACTAGATCCTTACAAGATCTAATAGAGGGCACAACAGAAATTATGCCGATAGAACTAATTGATGATATGTCAGGACTGCAACATAGTGTGTCTGCTGCACAGAGATCAGGCTGAACTACCACCAATTTGGAGGGACTCTGTATTTACAAGCCCTTAGGCAAGCATGGAAAGTAATCTGCTCTCACAAGAATATTGACTGGAAAAGATAAGACTGCCTTCCGCTGACAGGAAATGTAGACTTCAAGCCAGGACTGCAAGGGCCGATAGCTGCGAAATGGGCCCAGAGTGGTTTGCACTACATAGGACATTTTAGAATTCAAGGGGCAGGAGAGATGGATTCCTACATCTCGCTGAGAGACAGATACCGGTTGGATCCTCATGAATTTTACCTGTACCTGCAAGTAAGGCATTATGTGAGAAGTATACAAGCACAAAACAGTCTATTATTAAGCGGGAACGGAATGATAGATCTTTTTAGAGCCCTAGAGGGGAAAATTAAGGTACAGGGGCTATGGAAGGAATTATGTCCTGGGGGACAGAAAAAGGACTGGAATCTTTAGCGAGGAAGTGGCAAAACGATAAAATGCCGGCAGGATCAGTAGAGAGGCTACAAAGAGCCTTCAAAACAATAAAGGAAGTTACAGAGTCCGTACAAATGCACGAAATACAGTATAAGTTTTTGTGGCGAGCCCATGTACACGACGTGTGGGCAGCACGGGCAGGCTTGACCGACAGATGTATGTAAACTCTGTGGGAAAGAAAAGGGCACCTTAGCGCATCGTTTTTGTTTCTGTAACTGTATTCAAGGTTTTGGGGAGGAAATAGGGGCGAAATTAAGTGGTTGGGTAGCATGTCAGCTGGAGATGACACCAGAGTGGTGTCTTTTTGGGGCACATGAGGCAGAGACTCATATGATAAGCTATAAGCGGAAGTTGTGTGAAAAAGGATTCCTAGTAGCAAAGCAATGCATATTGAGGCACTGGATGGGAGAAAAGGCACCAACAATAGGGGAGTGGGTACAGTTAATGTCGGAGCTAATGAATATGGAACAGCACGAATATTGGGGGGGAAATGCCAGTGAAATGTGTACACAAGTCTCGTCCCCAGTCCAAAGTCTAAGTTTAAGCTGAAATGTGCGTCCAGAGCCCGCTGGATGAGGATGAAAGGGGGTTCCCTGTCTCAGCGTTGAGAATCTGAAGACTTGAAAGGGTATGTGAAAGGGTATCAGGAAGGGGAGGGAAACAGAGGAGCGCATGTGGAAAGGAACAAAGGGGAGGGGAAGGGGGGGAATGAGTGCATAGGTGTATGAGTGAGTGCGTGCGTGAGGGGCAGAGGTAGCCTGGGGGAAGCAATAGGCTGCTGTTGGAATGCAGGGATAGTTATAGGTATCGGGGCTAAAAGGTGGCTGATTACTGGAATATTGGTTAAGAGTATTAACCTTGGCAACGAAGTATTGTGCCAGCTAACAGTAAGGATTGATTGAAGATGGCCATATAGATAGAGAATGAGACAGGCTAGCAATACAATCTCTTGATAAGGAAACCTGCGTAAGTCAGGAGCTGGGAAAACAATGCAAAGAATGACAGGTACGGCATGTGAAATTACACTGCAGTGATTAAACTGTGGGGTCACAGATGCCAAGGATGTAGTGGGGATGGGGGAATCTTGGCATGTAGGTTTGATTATTGATCAAAAATTTAGTGTTCAAAATTTATAAATTGTTAGGTTATCATTAGGGGTGAGTACTGTATGTCTAGCCTGTAGTAGAATAGGTTATATGAGCGATGGCTGTGATCATCTGAAATGCAATTTGGAAATTGTGATGTAGCATCATTTATGTTTTCAGCTGTGGCGAAAAATGATAATTACACTTACCTGGTAACTGTAGTTCCTTGAGTGACAACAGTTCAGTCCTCTACCTCTGGGTTGTCAACCTCCTCCTGCAGCTTGGAGACTGGTATGTCAAACTCATGACATCACTGGATATAGCCTGCTGCTCTCTCTCTTCCCCTCCAGTGTGAACTATTAACAAAGCAGACTCAAAGGAGCAACAAATAAGTAACAATAAATGCCAACTGCACCTGACTTAGGTTAACTAGAACATTATAACAACCTGCATTTAAGGCGTCTTACGCCCTGTACTGCCACCGAAAAGATTAGCCACCTTCTCATATCTAACAGATGAATGGACTTACCTGTAGAAAAATGACCATGCGGCACCCGGCTGCCCCTCTCCTGAAAAATCTCTGGGCGGAAATGAGGACTGAACTGTCACTACTCAATTACACTTACCTGGTAATTTAGAGTTCCTTATCATTTCCTTATCGTTCCTCCAGTTCAGTCCTCTACCTCTGGGATGTACCAGAGCAGTAACTATTGGGGGGGACCCTTCCAGCCGGTGCGCAACACTGCCGCCCCGAAACAAGCATCATCCGCTGCGGCGACATCAAGACAGTAATGTTTACTGAACGTATGCAGCGACGACCAAGTAGCCGCCCTACAAATCTCACTCTGAGGAACCAAACCGTGTTCCGTCCAAGAAGCCGCTTGCACTCTGGTGGAATGAGCTCGTAACCCGTCCGGTACTGTGCGACCCTGAACCAAGTAGGCAGAAGCGATCGTTTCTCGAATCCACCTGGCAATGGAAGCCTTTGACGCCGCCTCTCCCTTCCGCCTACCTCCAAAAACCACCACAAACAGCCGATCCGATTTGTGAAAAGACTTGGTAAATCTCAAATACTGCCGCAAAGTTCTCTTAACATCTAACCGACGCAAACTGCGGTCCACAGAATTCCCTTCTAAAGAACCTAGTACTGGCAAACACACCGACTGATTTAAGTGAAACGGAGATACCACATTAGGTAAAAACGACAGCACTGGACGCAAGACAACCTTTTCCCTCGAAAAGGACAAGAATGGTTCCCTAGAGGACAGCGCTTGCAATTCTGAAACGCGCCGCGCAGAACAGATCGCCACCAGAAACACTGCTTTCAATGTCAGATCTTTCAATGACGCTAGATGCAAAGGCTCAAAAGGCGGCTTGAAAAGCGCCGACAAAACCAAATTAAGATCCCAAGGCGGAACCATCACCCTATGCGAAGGACGCAACCTAGCTACCGCCCTAAGAAAACGTAGCACATCCGCATGAGCTCCCAAGACTAAAACTTGAACCTTGCCCCGATAACAGGACAGTGCCGCTAACTGTACACGCAAAGAGCTAGCTGCTAAACCTTTATCAAAGCCATCTTGAAGAAAGTTTAAAATAGAAGGAACGGTGACTGTTGACGCCCGAATCTGACGTCCCGAGCACCAATCTTCAAAAATACGCCAAATCCGCACATACGCCAACGAAGTGGACTGCTTCCACGCCCTCAGCAGCGTAGATATCACTGCCACCGAGTAGCCCTTCTTCAGCCGAGCCCTTTCAATGGCCATACCGTAAGCGAGAATCGATCCACTTGGGGCATGAACAGGGGACCTTGCTGCAACAGGTCCGGCCTTGCCGGAAGCCACCAGGGTAGGCCATCTAGGAGTCACACCAGATCCATGTACCATGTGCGCCTTGGCCAGTCGGGCGCAACCAGAAGCACTCTCCCCTGGTGAGCTTCTATTCTTTGAACTACTCGCCCTATCAACGCCCACAGCGGAAAAATGTAAAGGAGACCCGAAGTCGGCCACCGCTGCAACAGCGTGTCTATGCCTTCTGACATTCTCTCTAGTCTCCTGCTGTAAAATCTCGTGACCTTTGCCGATTGAAAAGTTGCCATCAAGTCCATTATTGGTGGCTCCCAACGAACCAGTATCTGCGCAAATACTTCGGGATGCAACTCCCACTCCCCGGCATCCACTCAAACTCTGCTGAGGAAATCCGCCATCACATTGTCTCTCCCCGCAATGTGTGCTGCTGAAATTGCCGTCAACCGACTTTCCACCCAGGCGAACAGCAAATCCGACTCCTCCTCCATTGCTGCACTCCCCGTGCCGCCCTGACGATTGATGTAGGTGACCGTCGCTGAGTTGTCTGAAAGAACCCGAACTGGACGCCCCATCACTAACTTCTCAAATGCCTGCAGCGCTCTCGCCACCGCTCGCAATTCCAAACGATTTATCGACCAAGCAGCCTCCAACTGGGACCAACACCCCTGCGCGAACCGGCCCCCACAGTGGGCCCCCCAGCCCGTGAGGCTGGCATCCGTCAAAGGAATCCACTCCAGCTGCTCCAGGGGCATTCCAGCCGCTAACGATGACAGGGCCAGCCACCACTGGAGCGACTGTCGCACCTTGAGCGGACACGGAAGCCGCTTGCTCAACGAGTCCGCCTGATGAGACCAGCGACGCAGCAACACTCTCTGTAGCGGCCGCATGTGAACTTTGGCCCACGGCACCGCCTCCAGAGTCGCCGCCGCCATCGTTCCGAGTACACGTAGATAGAACCACGCCGTAGGAGCTGGGGTGGCTCTGAACTTGTGCACCAGACTGCGCAGGACCTGCACTCTCCTGACCGGCAAAAATACCTTCCCGTCGAGTGTGTCAAACTGAACTCCCAGATACTTGAGAACCTGAACCGGCTGAAGACGGCTTTTGGCCGGATTGACCACCCAACCGAGGCTCTGCAAGAACTCTACTACCCTGTTTGTCACCTGCCTGCTCTCTGCCTCGGACTTCGCCCGAATCAACCAATTGTCGAGGTACGGGTGCACCAAAATACCTTCCTTGCACAACGCCGCCGCCACTACCACCATAACCTTGGTGAAAGTGCGCGGCACCGTTGCAAGACCGAAGGGCAACACTTGGAACTGGTAGTGGCCCCAGGGCAAAGCGAACCTTAACAAATCGCTGATGAGCCTCCCGGATGGGAATGTGTAAGTAGGCCTCCGTCAGATCCAATGACGTCAGGAACTCTCCCTGACGGACCGCTACAATTACCGACCGTAACATTTCCATACGAAAGTGAGCCACTCTCAGACAGCGATTCACTCCCTTGAGGTCTAGTATAGGCCACAGTGCTCAGCCTTTCTTTGGCACCACGAAATAAATGGAGTACCGACCCAAGCTGTACTCTGCTTTTGGAACCTCTACAACCGCCCCTAATTGCAACAGATGCTCCAAGGTGCTGCGGACCGCCAGAGTTTTCTTCTGTCCCCTGCAAGGTGACATGACGAAGGAATCGCGCACAGGCCACGCCAGTTCTAGGGCACAGCCCCGGCGAATTATCTCTAGCACCCACTGGTCGGATGTGATGAGGGTCCAAGAGGACAAACTCCCGAAGCCTCCCCCCCAAATGGAAGTTTCCTCTGCCAGGACCCGCCTCATCTCATTGCGGTTTACGAGTTGACGACACGGAGCCCAAAGAGAAACCCCTATTCGCTCCCCGAAACCCTTGACCTCGGGACGAAAATCTGCCCCTCTGGAAGGACCCGTACCGCGTGGATCGAAACCTCCGAAAGTCACGAAACGGGCCTCTAAAATTTTGAACAGCCTTTCCCTGTTTTGGTTTGTCCTCTGGCAGCCTACCAGCCTTGGACTCCCCCAGATCCTTTACCAATTTATCCAAATCCTCTCCGAAGAGCAACTTCCCTTTGAACGGCAGCTTCCCGAGCCGGGACTTAGAAGAACTGTCCGCCGCCCAGTTACGCAACCACACCGATCTGCGAGCGGCTACGACGGATGCTGTGCTATTCACCAGCGCTCTATCAAATCATAGTGCACGTCCGCTAAATATGCCGCTCCGGACTCCAGACGTCCCAGCTCCTTGAGCTCCTCGAGATCCAAATGAGGCGAGTGACGTAACCGCTGTACCCAGCGCAAGCACGCCCGCGCCACCCTGGCCCCACAGATAGATGCCTGCAAAGAAAGAGTCAGCCTCAAAAGGTCTGCCTCAGGAGACCGTCAACCCTACGGTCCTGCGCATCCTTCAAAGCTGCGCTTCCCTCTACCGGAATGGTAGTCTTTTTGGTCACTGCCGACACCACCGCGTCAACCCGTGGCGTCCAGAACCTTTCCTTACCGGCTAGCGGGTAAAGCCTATTCATCGTGCGCACGCCTCTGAGATCCGCTTCCGGCTGGTTCCATTCATCCTGGATCATTTTATTGACGACTTTATGCACCGGAAACACCACCTGAGACTGACGAACCACCTGAATGACGGGATCTTCCACCTCGTCCTCTGCGTCCGTCTGAGCCGCTAAATTTAGCATCTGCAACGACTCCGTAATCAACGCCGGAAGCTCCTCTCTACGAAAGGCCCTAATGATCTTAGATTGATCCTCAGGTTCCAGGATCTCCCCTTCCTCCAGATCCTGTGCATCCTCCTCATTGTCCCAGTCATGCTCCGAGCTCCAGCCAATCGCTCTCCACAGCTGAAGAATCCCGGGCCCTAGCCCTTTTAGGCACCGAGGGGCCCTCGCCCACCTCGACCGACCCAGCCATTTGCAGACCTGAAACCGTAAGCGGCGCCACCCCGGCTAACTTCCCCTGGCGCCGCAAACAAAATGCCTTGTGGAGCATTAATATGAATTCCGGACAAAACTCAGCAGGATCCCCCGGCTGCGTCTCCATCTCTGCAGCCAAGGCCCCCGCCGGCTACTCTACAGGAGCCTCCTGCCCAGGAATTTGGGGAGAGTCAACTAGCACTCCTGGCGGCTCTGCAGCCTCCTTAATGTCCATCTGCTGTTCCACCGTGGACGAAAGTGAAGCACAACCGCGGCACACTACGGACTCCGCCACCGTGCCTCTCCGGGTACCACAGATCACACACTGTGGGCACCCCACCATGAGGTTTTTCCTTCTCCTTATAACTTTGTAATTATTTAATTATTTAACTTCTGTCAACCAAATGGAGACCAATACCTGCCCCCAGTAGCAAAAGTGACTGTTTCTGCGTGAAATATTCCTGTCTGAAATGCCGGGCTATTGCAACTGCGAGAAGGCCTCCCTTCCCCCACCCCCCGTGGTGCTAACATGCCTGCGGAATAAAGGAACACTTAAAATGCACTGCAAAAACCACCAACGTCCTACATCGCTAAAGAAGCCTAATGCCAGCTGAAATCTCTAAAATGTAAACAGCATTTGCTTACCTGCTCAGTGTTGTCGATGCTGAACAGCCACGCGGCTTCCAAAGCCACCTAAAATGGCCACCGGGAAACCCGTGGAGAAAAAGAGCGCCAAAACTGCAGCCTTCCTAGCACTCGAACTTCTACCAAAAAATGTCTCCCCTGCCGAAGCAGCCTGCTGCCGGTGAAAGCTTACCACTTCACAAGCAGTTTGGGTCATGTTTGTGGAGTAATAAATTACTATGAAAATTACCAGGCAGGTCTGCACGGTCACTTAATCCTCCCCAGATTCGCCACCGCTGGCCCGGGCTCATCTGAATCAGACAGACTTGACCGCAGTTTCCCTGACCTCCGGAGCAGCAATCAGACTTCAAGGTGGCCCGGCAGAGTACAGGTCTCCAAGAGAGAGGACTCTCCCCCGTAGTGTCCGGGGGGAGAGATCCACCGATTACCACACAGCTACTCTAGCACTTTCAATGGTTTTTTTTGTTTCGTTTTTTTAAACTCGGTGACAGGCAGGGAGCAGAAAAAAAACGCCAAACCTCTTTTCTCTCTTTTTTTTTTTTTTTTTTTTAAAGAAGTACTAGCCCAAATAAAAATGGACCACCAATAAACACCAAAACTACCCTAATCCTACTCTCTCCTTATCCGTTACTCCAGTGAGCCCTCCCCCGGGCTCACACCGTCCTCCTGCTGCATGGAGACTGGTAACACTGGAGGGGAAGAGAGAGAGAGCAGCAGGCTATATCCAGTGATGTCATTTAATTTAATTAATTTAATTAAGTCGCTTATATACCGCACCTTCCAGAGATCAGATGCGGTTTACATTTAACAATATAACAGGCTGTTGTCCGTTTTACAATGAACGTCTGAAACAGTGTAACTATTATACAACAAAAATGGAAATTACACTAACCTGGTAATTGTAGTTCCTGGAGGGTCCAGTTTAGTCCTCCAACATCGGGTAGTGCCCCTCCTCCTGCAGCCTGGAGACTGGACCAATCAAGTCTTCTGTAGTATATATGCAGACGGAGCTCCCAGAAGCCCCCAGTGTACTAGTAACAAAGCATACTTAACGAAGCAACACATTAGATTAATATACAAAATGACAAAGAAAATGACATAATTAAAGAACAATTTGTTTCCCCCCCACAAAAATATCCAACTTTCTCCCCAAACGAGGAAGTCAGAACACTGTATTGCACTGGAACCAACGCCCCAGAAATCAAAATACAGCTCCGTATCAGAAATCTCAGGAGCTGACTGAACACCTGAGAAAGGAAGAGCCATAGCCAAAAACGCGGCTGCAAAAAAGGTTCGAACGGCAAGAGGAACCGTCTTATGATCCACCGTTCGGAAAGCGCACCGCATTTTTATAACAGATAGTCGGGAGGGAAGGAGGACTAAACTGGACCCTCCAGGAACTACAATTACCAGGTTAGTGTAATTTCCATTTCCTGTTCGGTAATCCAGTTTAGTCCTCCAACATCGGGATGTAACAGAGCAGTTAAGACCGGGCGGGACCTTACCATCCGGTGCGCAGAACCGCCGAACAAAAGAGGAATCCCGAGCCGCTGACACATCTAAACGATAGTGTGTACTGAAAGCATGCAGAGACGACCAGGTGGCCGCCTTACAGATATCTGCTGGTGGAACTAGGCTATACTCCGCCCAAGCGGTCGCCTGAGCCCTAGTGGAATGATCCAGTAGCCCCTCCGGAACAGACCGCTGCTGCAACAGATACGCAGACGCGAACGCTTCCTTGAGCCATCTTGCAACGGAGGCCTTAGCCGCCGCTTCCCCTTTACGTGCACCACCGAAGAGCACGAATAACCGGTCAGTCTTCCGAAAAGATTCGGTAGCCTTCAAATAACGACGAAGTGCACGACCCACATCGAGACGGTGAAGACTTTTGTCCGCCGACCCGACAGAGTGGGAAGAAAGAACTGGAAGAAACACTGCCTGATTCACATGAACAGGGGAAACCACCATCGGCAAAAAGGAAGGGACCGGGGAAAAAGACAAAAAAGGTTCTCGGCAGGACAACGCATGTAGATCTGAAATACGCCGTGCCGAACAGATGGCTACAAGAAAAACCGTCTTCAGCGTAAAATCTTTCAGAAACGCCCTACTCAGGGGTTCAAAAGGTTCACGAACCAGGGCCCGCATCACTAGATTCAAGTCCCCTGGAGGAACGAAAATCCTGCGGGAGGGCCGCAAATGAAAAACAGTCGTAAGAAAACGACGTACGTCCGGATAAGAACCGTGGAGACGGCCTAAAACTTTGCCTCGATAACAAGAGATAGCCGCCAACCGGACTTTCAGGGAACTAGCCGCAAAGCCCTTATCAAAAGCAACCTGAAGAAACTTAAAACGACGGAAACGGAAACCGTCGCCGCCCGGACTCCACGCCGGGAGCACCAGTCTTCAAAGATCCCCCAAATCCAAACGTAAGTAAGTAAGAGAAGTGGACGTTTTCCCCGCCCGCAGTAGGGTAGAAATCACCGCGGGAGGAGTAACCCTTCTTTTTCAGCCGAGCCCTCTCCATGGCCAAACCATAAGCGAGAATCGACCCACTTGGGGCATCCGCAAGGGTCCCTGAAAAAGAAGATTCGGCAGCGTGGATAGGAGCCAAGGAATGCCGTCGCTCAGCCGGACCAGATCGGCATACCAGGGCCACCCAGGCCAGTCCGGGGCCACCAGTAACACTCGACCCTGATGGCCCTCGATGCGCTGAACGACCCGGCCAATCAGAACCCACGGAGGAAAGACATAACGAAGGCCGGACGTTGGCCACGGCTGAATGAGAGCGTCGAGCCCCTCGGACATGCGCTCCCTTTGCCTGCTGAAGAAGCGTCCTGTCTCGGCCGATTGAAATGTCGCCATGAGATCCATGAAGGGCGCCCCCCCCCCCCCCGACGAACTATTTGCGCGTAAACTTGCGGGTTTAGCTCCCACTCTCCCGGGTCCACCCGCACTCTGCAGAGAAAATCGGCCTGAACATTGTCTGCGCCTGCAATAGGCGCTGCCGAGATGGCCGGAAGACGAGACTGCACCCAATTGACCAAGGCCATCGCTTCTGATTCCAGGGCCATGCTGCCGGTGCCCCCTTGGCGATTGATGTAAGCTACGGTGGTCGCAATGTCCGAGAGGACTCGCACCGGCCGGTCGAGAACTAGGGCTTTGAGGCCAAGAGGGCTAGCCGCACCGCCCGCAATTCGAGGCGGCTGATCGACCAAGAAGTCTCCAGGGGAGACCATTCCCCTTGAGCGAAGCGGGTCTCGCAGTGAGCCCCCCAGCCGGTTAAGCTGGCATCCGTTGTGAACGGAACCCAAAGTGGAGGCTCCAGGGAATCCCCCGCGCCAGGTTCTCGGAGGAGAGCCACCACCGGAGTGATTGGCGAACCGCCCTTGGGCAAGTCAATCTCCTGTTCAACGAGTCGAATTGGTTGGACCAACGGCGCAGCAGAGCACTCTGTAGCGGGCGCATGTGGAAGCGCGCCCAGGGCACCACCTCCAAGGTTGCTGCCAGCGTACCGAGGAGCTGTAGCTATCACCATGCAGACGGAGCGGGCATCCCCCTGAAGAGTCGGACAAGAGACCGAATGCGGCGCTCCGGTAGGCACACCAAGCTCCGTGCTGTGTCGAGGCTCACTCCCAGATACTCGAGATCCTGAGTCGGGCACAGACAACTCTTGCATTCTTTCACCACCCAGCCGAGGGACCACAGCAGAGCCACCACCCTGCTCGTGACGTGCACACACTCCCGACTGGACTTTGCCCGAATCCACCAGTCGTCGAGATACGGATGGACCAGGATGCCCACTTTGCACAAGGCCGCCGCGACCACTACCATCAAGTTTGTGAAGGTGCGGGGGGCCGTGGCGAGACCAAACGGCATGGCCGGAAATTGGAAGTGGCCCCACGGAAGAGCGAAGTGGAGAAACCGTTGATGAGACGGCCGGATGGGAATGTGTAATGTGGTCTGCAGCGGCTGTGGAAGATCCTGCAGCAGGGGCTCTGAGGAGGGGGGAGATAAGGTGCTGAGGGACCCAGCTAGCAACGCAGTGGGTATGGGGAAAGCCTCCGGGATGCAGCGTGCAGGTGTAACACAAGCAAGCTATTAATGTACCCTTCGGCTGATTACATTTCACATATAATACAGCCAGAGAAAAAAGCATTGTAGAGACTTAAACCACCTTTCCTCTTCTTGTGTGGGGTTTCATTTATTTATTTATTTATTTTTTTGCATTTAAAACAAAAAGCAAGAAGGCTCAGGGAAACCCAAGACTGTTTAAGAAAAGGATTTTGAAACTCCACGTGCCTCCACAGCATGATTAAGTGTGTGGAAACTGCTGTTTAGAGCTGTTTCCTCTAAAAAGAAACACTGAAGAGAAAAACAAAACATCCGCTGGCACCGAAAAACTGTCAGGTATTCGCAGAACTGAGAAGGGAACTGTCAGTCATTCACTGTGCTGGCATAGAGAAACTTTCAAGGTCAGGGTAAGGCAATAACAGTGACTGAAAGTAGGGAAATTAGAGTGGGATCCCTCCGCAGCCATTCAGACCTCCATGGTAGGGGCTGAAAGGTGTTTCTGGGGAGGGATGTAGAAGCTCAATCCAGCCATAGGAAAATTACAGTGAGCATGCTTAATTAGGCCGAGCCCAAAACAGTCAGGATCCAAAACACTGACTTAAAACCTCAACCAAATGGTATATTGAATAAGACAGGTACAATAATCAGTAGGACGTACAAAGTAACCCGGCTGCAGTTTGTGGACTAAAAAGTCAAAGTAGGCACTTCCAAACTCAGGGGCAGCCGGTCCGGATACAGCTGAAAGCATCCCAGAGCAGCTGAGGCAAGGAAGAAAAAACAAAAACAGAGTACTCACAGTTTTCTTACCGAAAATGATACCTGAACTTCCTGGAGGTATCCAAACTCTCGTGGTAAAGACTCAGTGCAGCGTAAAGCCCATGGAGAGCTCCCCCGAAGCCAAGCTCCGGAGTTCCCAAGTTCCTCAGGGGAAGCAAGATGCTGGGGGAAGAGCAGAGCTGATGCCCGAGGTCCCTTGTGTTTCTTCTGACAGCCTATGCAGCGTAAACCTGAATAAGGCACAGGGAGAACTAAAAAGAAATAACTGCGTCCCGCAGGAACAGGCATTTAACAATATTCCCCATAATAGGTAATGCCTCAGCCAGCCTTCTTTGTTGGGCACAGTGGGGAATGGAAGCCATGAGCCCTGCACCCTTCATCAGTGACTCAGCATTGTACTGTGGCTCTGAATTGCATACTGTTCTCTATCCATGCCTTCTGTACTTTTTATCCATTATGTTCATACATAGGCAGAGAAAAAAGTAACCTCTGCACAACTGACATCTAGCAAGTGTTGTGGAAAGAAGAAAAAAAAACTGAAACAATATAGCTTTTAGAAGCCAGCAGAGAAGTAATCTGGCTTCCCGCCAAAAACCGAGGCTCATTAGCTATTCAAAATGGCCACCAGCAAAAATAAACCACCAAAAGAGTGAATTAAAACCCCCAAAAGCTAAGGAATTAACTTAAAAAGTCAAAGAAGAAGGTGGGAGGGTTGCAGGCATGAGAGAAATGCCTAAAATCGCTGAAAAATCAAGAAAAATCAATCGAGTTACCACAGAGCTGCAAACAGCAGCACAGCTCTTGCAGATGCCAGAGTCAGTCATTGTACCTCTGCGGGACCCACAAATCACACATTGAGGTTTGGCAGCCATGCTAAGGCAACCTGCTTCCAGGGGGAAAGAAGGAAACAGGAACAGGGAAGCCCACAGCAAAGGGACTAACCGTATTCAAATCAGTACAGCTTTAAATTTAAAACGTTTTTTTTTTTTTTTTTTTTTTTTACAGAAAACAAAATACTCCCCAGAATCCTAGGGGTGCCCTGAGCAAAATCGCCAGCAAAAGAAACCCCAAAAATGCCAGGGGAACCCGTGCACAAGTGTTAAAAAGTGCCCTTAAAAAGCACACTTTAGAAATCCAAAATGGCCGCCGCACTTTTCCACCCCCAATAAAAAAGGGCGCAAAAATACAAAGGTAACCAAATAATATGGAAAAGAAAGAAAACGACCCTCTAATACAGGGCAAGCGAAAAAAATCAGGAAAAAGTGCAATTCGGAAGCCAGGGGAGCCGACAGAGCCTCTGACAATGCAAAAAACAACAGAGCTGAAAAGATAAAGCAAGGAAAATTCCTACCAGCTCAGGGAACAGCAAGGAACTCAGCCAACTTCTCCAAGTGACAGGCAATGCTGTAGCAGGTATGGCTCTTCCCCGAACAGTCTTGGGGAGAGCTCAACCCAGGTTTCAGATATTCCCAGGCAGGAAGGCAGGAGCCCAATGCAGGTCTGGCTTCCCCCAGGATGTCCCCTGTGGCAATGCTCCTTTTTTTTTTTTTTTTTAAAGATACAGCTACCTAGCAAAGAAATGGTAAATAAAGGACCCAAAATAAAACCCCAAAAGAACTATCTAACTAGTGTTGCTCCTTCAAGTGTCACTTAGTGTGCCCAGAAAGGGCACAGAAGTCTGCAAGCTGCAAGGAGACTGGACACACTGGGGGCTTCTGGGAGCTCCGTCTGCATATATACTACAGAAGACTTGATTGGTCCAGTCTCCAGGCTGCAGGAGGAGGGGCACTACCCGATGTTGGAGGACTAAACTGGATTACCGAACAGGAACAGTCAGTAATCGTTTACAAGGAACGTCTTAAAACAAAGGAAAGTTGTGAAATAACAAACATTGAGAACTATATACAAAATTGGGATATGCGTGCCTTACATAAGATGTATAAAGACTTTATAAATTTCTAAACTAGTTAAAATCTTAGCAGTGAGCAGTCCTAGGTCATGTCAATTTTGTGTCACTCTGTCAAACAGTGTTGTTATCCGTTTTCTTGTTGGGAGAGGGAGTTTGTTGATAGCCCGTAGTGTGCCTTAAACAGATGTGTTTTTAGATTCTTACGGATCTCTTTGATCTCGATTATTGATCTGATTTCCTCTGGGAGGTCATTCCAGATAATGGGGGCCACATGGGAAAATGCTTTTTTGTTTGTTGTCTTTTTAGCTTTTATGCATTATTTTGGGGTCCTTAATTTGTTTGTTTGGTCTCTTCTGTGTTGATTATTGGTTGATTCTTTAGATATGAGATTTTTTAGGGTCGGTGGGACCATATTGTTTAGAGCCTTGAAGGCTGCCTCTAGCGCTCAGCTGCCTAGGGGCTTCGGCGCAAGGCAGACGCGGCCGTGGAAAAGATGCTGGTAAGCGGGCCGCGCGGGAGGAGAGCTCTCCTGTCCTCCCCACTGCACCGGGAAACCTCTTCCTCCGGAGCCTCACTGGAGGGCAAAGAGGCAGGGGGGGAGGGGGAAAGAGAGAGGAGAATTAAAGGTGCAGGACTAGGCTAAATCCTAAATTAAGACTGAACCAAAGAAATTAAAAAGGAATCAAAAAGGAAATTAAATTAAAATAACTAAATTCTTAGTCCAGTCCCCGTAAGTACTCTGGCTTACAGGAACCCTCCAGATGCTTGGAGGCTGAGATTACTGGTGCCAGTGGGTGGTGCCAGGGGTATTTATACCCCACCATCATCAAAAGGATGATGGGCTCAGCCTCCAAGCTGCTGGAAGGGTTGCGCAACCCAGACGTTAAGGGACTGGACTGAAGTGACGATAAGGAAGGTTGTTAGTGTTTTGTATAGAATTCTGCTTTGTATTGGTAGCCAATGAAGATTTGCCAGTATAGGTGTTATGTGATGAAATGGTGGGACATTCATGATGGTTCTGGCTGCTGCGTTTTTTGCAAGTTGGAGTCTTTTTATGTTTTGTTTCGTTACCCCTAGTAGAGTCAGGTTGGCGAAGTCAAAGTGAGGGGTTATTATTGCATGTATTATTTTCGTGAAATCTTGTAAATGTATTAGAGGACGTAGCTGTTTTAAGATTTTGAGCTTGATTTTCTTTGTTGTGTTTCTTATGTGCATATTCATACTGAGATGTGTATCCAGTATTACGCCTAAATATCGTACTTCATTTTTTATTTTGATTTCGTGGTCCTGAAGTATAATGTGTGGTGGGGGAGAGTATGATTGGTTTTTGGTTACAATTAGTGCTTCGGTTTTAGTGTGATTGATGGCAAGATTATTGTTATTTAGCCAGGTAGTAATTTTGTTGAAACATTAAGTGAGTAATTTAAGTGTTAGATTGGGGATCGTGAATGGGATATACATCACTATGTCGTCTGCGTACAAATGATAGTATACCTTGAATTTTTTGAATATGTTACAGACCTGTTTTATATAGATGTTAAATAGGAGGGCTGATTGGCCTACCCCAAGGTTCTGCCCTATTTCCTGATTATATGTATTAGATGTGGTTTCCTATTCTGACAGGAACTCATGTCATGAGTTTGACGTACCAGTCTCCAAGCTGCAGGAGGAGGTTGACAACCCAGAGGTAGAGGACTGAACTGGAGGAACGATAAGGAAATAATAAAAACGAATTACCATAAAATAGATGCAAAGGAATAAAGCCACTTTAATGATGGCATGTCTTAAAAAGAATAGGACCCAATAATATAATGGATTTCAATGAAAGAAAGATGATAAATGGTGGTGTATACAACTTTTCAAGCAGTTAAAAAAAAGTTAATGCTCTACAGATTTTAAGCAACTGGGAAAGAAAATGTACTAGTTCGTAAAACGAGCTGAGCAGGCAAAATTTAAAAAAAAACACACACTAATCTATAGTAAGTAGCCCATGGTAAGTTCAGAGATAGCATAGTTACTCACCTGTAACAGGTGATCTCCGGGAACAGCAGGAATTTAGTCTTCACATATGGGTATCGCCGGTACCGACAGAGCCCGCGCAGGAATGCTCCACAGCGTCCAATAGGAAAGCTTTTGGGAACATCCCACAGTGCCTGCGTGCTGCCTTTCCCAACTGTCCCTCTCCAGTTGAGTTTAAAGCTGAGACGAAAGAAAGAAAGAGAGAGATAGAGAGATACAACTCCTAGGAGAGGTGGGTGGGTTGTGAAGACTAAATTCCTGCTGTTCCCGGAAATCACCTGTTACAGGTGAGTAACTATGCTATCTCCAGGAACAAGCAGGAATGTAGTCTTCACATATGGGGACTCCCTAGCTGCAGATGCCAGGGAGATGCGACAGAAAGTTGTGTGCCCTTGTGAAAGGGCTCCACCTCCCCCAATGGATCTCTGGCATTCTACCTGGGATGGTGGGTAGGAGTTGATTAAGTGTGGAACAGGTGTTGAAGAACAGCCTGACCAAACAAGGCATCCCGGCGGGAGTCCTCGTCTAAGCAGTAATGGGCTGTGAAGGTATGAACCGAAGCCCAAGTAGCTGCTCAACAGATGTCGATAGACACAGTGTGAAGATGAGCCAATGAGGCTACCATGGCTCTCACATTGTGAGCTGTGACATGGCCTTCAAGAGGAAGGTTCTTACTCTCATAGGCAAAAGATACACTGTGCAATCCAACTGGACAGTGTTCTTTTGGAGACTGGAAGTCCCAAATGACTAGGATCAAAAGCAACAAAGAGTTGAGAGGACTTTATGTTGCTATGTCCTTTGCAAGTAAAAGGCCAAAGCTCTTTTACAGTCCAAAGTATGACGATTCCTTTCTGCATTTGAGGCGCGAGGCCTTGGAAAGAATACAGGAAGGTAAACCGCTTGGTTTAAATGAAAAGGCAACACCACCTTTGGCATAAAGTGTGGATGAGTCCTAAGGACTACCTTATGATGGAACCTTGCATAAGGAGGATCAGCCACCAACGCTTTCAATTCACCGATGCGACGTGCTGATGTGATTGCAATGAGAAAGATAACCTTCCAGGAAAGGAATTTCAAAGAGGTAGTGGCTAATGGTTCAAAGGGCGGTTTCATGAGCTGCCCAAGTACCAGATTTAAGTCCCATGCCACTGGTGGTGGCTTAATGGGAGGCTTAGTTAAAAGAAGGCCTCTCATAAATCTCGCTATGAGAGGATGAGAGGAAATAGGTTGTCCATTTACAGGCTTGAAAGAAGCTGCAAAAGCACTCAAATGGGACTCACTGAATTGGTCTTAAGCCCTGCATTTGATAAATGAAGGAGATACCTCTGGAATCATTACTGGAGTATCGCAAGAGGGTTAAGACTCTTCTGCGAGCACCATATGGTAAACCTTTTCCACTTAAATGCATAAGAGTGTCTTGTGGAAGGCTTCCTGAAAGCATAAAGGATATCCTTTACCTGCTGAGAAAGGTTAAGACCGTGAAGTTCTAAGCTTTCAGCAACCAGGCCCTGAGATGCAGAGACTGGGGATTGGGATGCCACAGCATACTGTCCTCTTGAGAAAGGAGATCTGGAGCAGATCCTAACTCCAGAGGCGGAGCTTGAGAGAGATGTATGAGCAGAGGGTACCACATTTGCCGTGGCCAACATGGAGCTATGAGGATCATATGACCTCTGTCTCTCTGAAGCTTGAACAAGGTTTTGGGAAATAGGGGAATGGGTGGAAAGGCATATAGGAAGTCCTGACCCCAATGGAGGAGGAAAGCATCCCTGGCCTGACAACCCTGAGCCAGAATTCTGGAACAGAACCAGGGAAGTTTGGCATTCAGCGGACTTGCAAAGAGGTCTATGTCCGGGGTTCCCCAAATTTGAAAGGTTTTGGCCACCTGGTCTGCATGGAGAGACCATTCGTGTGGAAGCAGAACTCGACTGAGTCTGTCTGCCCAAGAGCTTTGAATGCCTGGAAGATATACCACAAGGAGATGAATCTGATGCTCTCTGGCGAGGGCCCATAGTCGCAAAGCTTCGCTGCACAGCGACAGAGAGCCTGTTCCGCCCTGCTTGTTCACATAGAACATGGCTACTTGATTGTCCGTTTGAACTAGGACTGTCTTGTAGCTGAGCTGGGTGTGAAATACTCGAAGAGCAAGGAAGATTGCTCTGAGCTCCAAGAGATTGATATGGAGATAGGCCTCCTGTGGAGTCCAGGTACCCTGGGTAGAGAGGCCTTGCAAGTGGGCTCCCCAACCCACCTGTGAAGCATCTGTTGTTAGAGTGGCTTGGGTTGGGGGTTGCTGAAAAGGAGACCCCACCAAAAGGTTTTTGGGGAACTGCCACCATCAGAGGGACAAAATAAGGCGATCTGAGTTTGGCATCATGTTGCCTGTCAGACAAAATAGCAGAGTCCACTGACTGGATAAGGTCCACTGGGCTACCCTCATATGGAGGCGAGCACAAGGAACCACATGCACGGTGGATGCCATGTGGCCTAGCAACTGTAGCATTTCCTGAGCAGTGAAGTGAGGTTTTAACACTGCTTGGGAAGCTAACTGCACAATGCGAAGGCAGCGGGGCTATGGAAGGAAGGCCCTTGTCTGTCTGGTATCCAGCAGAGCTCCTATAAAAACTCTAGGGATTGAGTGGGAGCAAGGTTGGACTTTAGGAAGTTTATGACAAGTCCCAAATACTGAAGGATGCACATTGTGCGAGAGAGCAACCCTGGCCTCTAGCTCTTTAGGGGCTCAAATGAGCCAGTCGTCTAAGTAAGGGAAGACGAATATTCCCAGGGTGCAGAGAAATGCTGCTACCACAGCCGTGCATTTTGTGAACACTCTTGGTGCAGAGGCCAGGCCAAAAGGAAGAACCCTGTATTGGTAGTGCTTCCCTTGAAACAGAAATGGAAGGAACGTTCGGTGAGTTGGATGGATGAGAACATGAGTGTACGCATCCTTGAGATCTACAGAACAAAGCCAATCCTAACTCTGAAGGTATGGCAGCAGAGTTCCTAGAGAGATCATTTTGAACTTCTTTGAACAGGAATTTGTTCAATTCTCCGAGATCTAAAATGGGTCTGTCTCCTCCTGTTTTCTTTGGAATAAGGAAATAGGAGTAAAACCCTATACCCCGTTGGGGAATGGGTACCTCTTCTATTTCCCCTTGAGCAAGGGGCACAGTGACCTCTTGACCTAACTGGTCGTTGAGAGAGGTCTGAGAATTTAACTGTCTTACCATTGAAGGAGGGGGCATGCTGAGGAAATGAAGCTTGTACCCCCTCTCTTACAATAGATCGAGTCCAATTTTCTGCTGTTATCTGACCCCATCTGGGGGCAAAATGACATAACCTTCCTGGGATGGTGGAGGGTTCTGGGCCGTTCAGGGCCAGGAAGGCAAAGTTCCCTAGATAGGAGTCAAAGTCCCTGTGGAGGGCGAGTCTGCTGAGCGGGTTGACGCTTAGCTGCTTTTGGCTTCCTTTGTTGCCTAGGTTGTTGCTACTGTCCCTTTTGGGAAGGCTGACCTAAACAATGTCCCTGCTGGGTATAGGAGGGATAAAACTTTCTTCTTGCTGAAGAATGGTTTCTTAGAGGATCTTTTCCTCGCAGGATCAGCTGTAGGATTTAGACAATCTATCCAAAGTGATATTATCAGCATCTATCTCATTAGCCTTTTCCTGCCAATTCTTGCCAAAGAGATTCTCTCCCTAGTTTGTCCTGTACCCAAATTTCCAAGTCAGATGCCTGGAGCCAGGCAATCCTATGTGCACCTATGGCAATGGCAAAGGTTCTGCTTATGCATTCAAAGCAGTCAAAGGCTGCACGATTCAAACTTGGAAACATCCTGAGCATGTTTGACAAGAGCAAGATAATCTTGCCTTTTATCATCAGGAAGGAGAGGGCTCATAAGCTCTAAATCCCCTGTGACCTCTTTAAGGAACATTCCCATATACAAGATATAGGAACTGATCCTAGCAGAAAGCATGGAAACCTGGAAGGATCAACGTCCAAAGGCGTGAAGAGTCCTACACTCACGTCCTGGAGGATTAGATGCATACCTTTTTGCACTCTTTGTCTCATGGCTGATTCCACCACCATGGAATGGTGTGGTAATTGAGTCTCTGAAACCCAGGACAAGGAGAAACTCGATACATGGTGTCAAGTCTTCGAGAGTGAGGAGATGTGGTCAGAGGCGTCTCCCACATCCTTAACATAAGATCATGCAAGATCTCATGAATAGGTAAGGTAGATGCCTCCTTGGGAGCTTTAGGGCATTGTAGGATTTCTAATTCCTTTGCCCTAGGCTCTTTTTCAGGAGCCACTGTGATGGAAAGACCTCGGGCCACATCTCCGATAAAATCCTGAAAGGACATATCCTCTGGTGGAGACATCCTACGCTGAGGAGAAGAGGAATCCTCAGGAAGAAGTACTCTGGTATCGGCAGAGCTTTCAGAGTCTTCAGACTCATCCGAGGATTCGAAGTATCGCCGATCCGGGTGATCGTGTAAGGCACGGTACCGATCGAAGTCGGCATCGGGGTGGTCCAGTACAGACTTGTCGATACCGGATAGAGACGCATGACTCGTTCCAGTATCGGTTGAATAGTCTGAAGCGGTTTCAGGGGCATCGAGGCCGTGAGAAGAGCCGCCAGACTGCATTCAATAGCCAAGAATCACTGGTCTATCAACGCTGCCGATGCTTGGGTGTCGGTGCCGGATGAAGCGGCCGGAACCCCAGAGCATGGCCCCAGTAGTTCTGCCAAGGTTGAAGCCTCGAGAACATCCTGGAGCCCCGTTAGTGCTTTGGAAGCCGAAGCCTCCCACTGGGGCAATTTTGCCGGTGAAAGTCCCTCAAGGGCAACGCCAAAGGCATCTCAATGTTTAGGAGATCTACCCTTTGAGGACCGGCTAGATTTATGTTTAGTTACCTGAGATGCATGGGAGGAAGACGAAGCCCTGGAAGATGTCGATGCCACGGAGGCTGCATCGGAGGGAAAAAGGGTGCTAAGTTTAGCAGCTCGGTTTTGCCGGCCCCTTTTTGACATCATCCCATGCTCTGAAATAGAGTGGTCAGGACCTAAACATTTGAGGCACCACTCATGGGTGTCGGTGACGGAGATGGTACCGCCACACTTAGAACACTTTAAAACCCGAAGTGGGTTTTTCCATTCTGAGGGAAAAAGTTGGGCCTAGTGCCCAAAATGGTGAGTGGCACTTGAGGGGAAAATTACTTGAAGACTCCAGAAATAAAAGGTTTTTGGGGTTTTTTGAAAAAAGAAAAGAACCACCGGCAGTACCAGTGTAGCGTCGAGGGAAGGCAGACGCGACCACAAAAAAGAAGAATAGGGGGGGGGGGGGAATTTTTTCTGCAGCGACAGGGTGTGCGACCTGTCAGCTCCACGGAAAACAAAGAACTGGAGAGGGACAGTTGGGAAAGGCGGGAAGGCAGAACGCAGGTGCTGTGGGATGCTCCCAAAAGCTTTCCTATTGGACGATGGGGAGCGTTCCCGCGCAGGCTCCATCGGTACCGACGATACCCATATGTGAAGACTACATTCCTGCTTGTTCCTGGAGATATAGAAAACTGTGGTACATTTGTCAGAATTCTCTGGTAATTATGTCCACATTTGAAAAGCTTTACATTAAATTACAGTAAGAACAGACTTTCAGCACATTAATTCTCTCATTTAAAAGGGGAAATTTGTTCTTACCTGCTAATTTCCTTTCCTTGAATCCTGCTAGACCAGTCCAGACAGGAGGGTTATGCTCCCTAACCAGCACATGGAGACAAAACACTGACTTTCAACGACTTCATCACCAGTATAAGGGTTTGTGCAATCCTGAAATTCGCCAGTATACTATTGATAAAGCAGACCTGAAACACACAACTTGAGCAACATTATAAATAAACCCTCAGAAACCCTAACCTCTTCAGACATGGGATCATATTTCACCAAGGTAACACAGAGGGCCTAAAATTAACCACTAGAAAAGATTGACAGGAATAATCTTAGGCGCCTTTGTCTTCCCAGGATATATGTCCTGGACTGATGCAGCAGGACTCAAGGAAAGGAAATTAGTAAGTAAGAACAAATTTTAACCTTCCTTATCATCCTGTTAAGCATACCAAAGCTTGGACCCTAAGAAAAAGACTTGTCCCAGAGAACATGAAACTTATCCTGAACTTGCAACTTGCCATGCTCAGGAAATGAGCAAACTCAATCAAGATGACACCCTGCCTTGAAACCCACGCTCTATCGCCCTGGAGCTCACACAGAGCATCACCAACAACACCTTCCCGAAGAGGGGTGAAGATCTGCGGAATTTCTCCTTCTGCATCCATAGAAACCCCAACTGGCCCCTCTATACCACCAGACTAAGATGGATCTGAAACTGTTTTGCCCTTGTGCCCTCAAGCCACAGAAACCTCAACCTAGTTTATTGCAGAAAGGAAGGAGATCGATACCTTTAGGTACCTAAGCAAGAACCCTGAATGGCTAAAATGTAAAGGGTCTTTGGAGGAAAGGTCCTATGGATGCGAGCAAAGATGGGACCAACAGTTTCCTTAACAAGAACAGTGAGCACAATTTTGGGTCATAACTACCGAACCACATAGGAAGAAAACAGGATGCAATGAGAAGGCAGAGAGAAGTCCTTCCACGAAAAGGACGAGCACCTTGATATCCACCCAACTAAGCATAAAGCAATCTCGAATAACCTTTCCAGTGAGCATCCTCAGAGGATTAGCTCCCAGGAAGTCCCAACATGAACATGATCTAAAACAAGGTCTTCCTGCATGTAATTCGCCTTGATTTCTTCCCCTGGAAAGGCATAAGCTAAATACCACAAATAAATTACTGTCTGGACGATGACAAATGAAAGTCCTACCTCCCCGCCCCCCCCCCCCCCCCCGCTCCATAAAGGGAACAAGTAGTTCCTTCTAGGTCAGCGGTTCTCAACCTGCTAGCCCCGGAAGAAAACTGGGGGCTAAGGCTACAAATGGGCTGATACGAGGGGATGGGAGAATGGAACTGGGAGTGGATCTGAGAGGGGCTGCCATGGTATTTGTACTAGAAGGGACTGGTCAGTAGGGAAGGAGGGGGACTGGAAGGGAATGGACACCAGTGGCAGTCATGGGAATGCAAGTTGACATTGGAAGGTACTGAGAGTGAGGACTGGAAAGGGGCACTGGGACTGGAAATAGGCTGATGGAAAGAAGTGAAGAAAATGAAAGAAGAGATAAGAAATGGCAGATGGACCATAGACCACAGAAAGAGAGCTAAGAGAAGACAGGAAAGCAGAAGCCTCAGATTGGGACTAGCATGATAAGAGAATAAATTGGTCAGCCAACAAAGGTAGAAAAAATAATTTCATTTCATATTAGTGATCTGACTACAAAATCATCATAATTTTGAAATCAAATATTGTTACTTGTTAATGTGATTAATTATTGTGGTTTAAATAAGCAAATTTTATAAATAAAAACATATTGCAAAGGCCTATAATATTAATAATTCAACAAATGATTACAGCGACAATGCGTTAACAGTAAAGGAAGAGAGACGCATTTGATTTTATCATTGGGGGTCACCACAAATTAACCAATGGTAAAAGGGGTCACGGTACAAAAAAGGTCGAGAACCACTGCCTTAGAGGAAAGGTGGGATAAAGGCGAAATGATTGAGACATTTAAATACCTCTGAGGCATAAATGTACAGGAGGAGTGCCTCTTTCGATTGAAAGCAGGCTCTGCTACGAGGGAACATGGGATGAGGGTGAAAGGGGATTGATGCAGGAGTGATATGCGGAAATATTTCTTTACGGAAAGAGTGATAGATCCGTGGAATAGTCTCACAGTGGAGGTGGAAGAGATGAGGACAGTATCTGAATTCAAAGAAGCATGGGACAAACAGAGGATCTCTCTAAAGGAAAAAGGGGACTGCTGTAGTAGTTGATATGGAAGGACAGACTAGATAGAAACATGACAGAAAAAGACCACATGGCCTATGTTTCTATGATTGTTTACGCCATCAAAATATAGAAAGACTAGGGGACATGCAATGAAGCTACAGGGTAACCTATTTAAGACTAATAGGAGAAAATATTTTTTCACTCAATGTGTAATCAAACTCTAGAATTTGTTACCGGAGGATGTAGCAAAAGCTGTTAGTGTAGCCTGGTTTAAAAAAAAAAAAAAACACAGCACAAATTCTGGTGAGAACATCCCATGAGGGCTCTTTCCTATAGCTGCCTTGCCAGAAGCCCCCTTCAGACCCTTAGGACCTTTTGCGGTGAGGGGGGACCCTTCCTTCCACATTAAACTGATGATCCTGCCGTGGCTAGTGCATCTGTGGAGGCCTCGGGTTCTTCCGCGCCCCTCAGGGATTTCTACAATCTGTCCTGCATGCAGGCCAGCCTCCACTGACCTGGATTCGGTCTTGCAGCCTCAGCAGAACCTGGCTATGGAGACAACGTCTGTGTGACCCACATGCCAAGGAAGTCTGCTTTACAGGCATGGTGTCTCTCCTCCTGACCGCTTACAGCTTTCTTCCCCACCCCCCCCCGGCACTTCACTCCTGTCCCCCCCCCCCCCAAAAAACACAACAAATCTTCTAACAGGACCACTACTGGCTCCCCCAGCAATCCTGTCTTGTTCCTTCCCACAGCTCTGCAAGCTGCAATTCCCACACTTACCTAGGATGTCTGCCAAACCACGCAGCTTCCCCAGTCAAACCCGAAATCGCCATCCACTTATTTTCACTGGCAGTCTGCCTTGAACTGTCTGCCCAGGCATCTGGGCAGCTGTCCCAATGCTCAGTCAACCTCGCAGCTTCGACATCTGGTAGAGGGAAACACTGGTCTCTTGCACTGTGACAACTCCTTACCATCTCAAAGCCATGGCTCTGGAATTGTCGCTCACGTGCCTTTCCTGTGAGCTGTTTTCTCCGAGATTAAAGCCTGGCTCCCTTCTTTTCTGTTGAGCTACCGAGTACAGCAGATTGACGGGCCAGCAGTAGTCTCCTCTGGAACCAGAGATCACCGCAGTGCCTTCCAATTAAGTCTAGCACCGGCACTCAGATGAAGTTAAAGTGAGCCGCCGACAGCTGTTCCTTAGCCTCTAAGCGCTCTATCGGTGATCACTACAGCTTAATCCAAAAATAAATGCTTTTTCTGCCAGATTAAAAATCTAAGCGTTCCTTCAGCGAGTCCTAGCAAAGGGATTCACGTTTATCCAGATCTTGAAGGCTGGGGGTGTCATGAAAATCATGGCATGCTCAGTCTCCAAGCTGCTGATAGGGGGTGAATACCCAAATATGCCGACTGGACTGGAGGAACGAAATGGAACGGCTTTTACCTACCGGCCCTGCACAATCTTCCTGGCTAGCCCATCAGTGCTGAGCCCACAGCCTAGAGTACTGGAACAGAGCATCCCTCCAAGTTCAATTAAGAAAAGATCCACAGACCAATCCCCAAAAGCAAGCACTGAGCCTAGTAACCCTCAACCGTATCGGCCACAGGTAACAACCTGCCCCTCAGGGAGCTAGGCCAAATCCTGCTGCACCAGCCCATACTGCAATCATCTGCTCAATGCGGAAAATACTAGCAAGATCCATGGCTGCTCCACTTCTTATACTAGTGATGACATTGCTAAAGCTTGTGTTCTCAACCTCCTTTGGCTGGATGGATAACATAACCCACTTCTCTGGACTGGTCTTGCTCCGTTTATTAAGTTTTCAAAAGGTACCCCTTGAGGAAAAATATTTGAAGGACGTTTTGTAGACAGAAACTGCAAATAAATATTCTCAGGAAAAAAAAAATGATGATTTTGCTGCCGAGGAGTCAGGAGGAAATGGGAGTTTTCATGAAGTTTTTCCTCTGGACAGCCTAAATTTGACAAGACCTCAAATGTTGTATCTATCAGGGACATTTTGCTACTTACCTTCTCGCACAAGTCTGATAAAAAGGTAGGATTTCTGAGAAGATATTTCCATAAGGATGAATGATACTGTAGGTATCAGCAAAGTCCTTTTAGTTTAAATTTAAAACACAGAAGAGGGCTTTCTGGTTAAATTTAAAACCCAGCAGAGAGCTTGTAGTTTAAATTTTATAATAAGTTAGAGCCTAGCAGCAGCAAAGAGCTATAATTTAAATCAAATAAGAACATAGCTTACCTCAGCAGCATAGGACAGGGTACTGTGTAGCAGCCCTCTTTTAATAAGTGTTATTTCCCTCCCTCTCTCCCCACACCCACCCACCCCTGGGATAATCGTAGCTTTATAGGTACTTGCACATCTTAAAAGACAGGAGGTGCTCTCAGGTGAAGCTTGTTACCCAAATCAGACATACACTAAGGACCTAAGATTAATTAAGCTTCAGGTGTACAAGGTATATTAAACGTATTAGGTACAGTTTTATTGGTATAAATATCCATAGCAACCCTTAGTAAGTAAACAACTTAAAGATCTAAACAAAAACTTAAAACTAAGATGCAGACAGCAGTCCAGCAGCGGGATGGGGGCTTTCCAGTCTTTTGCATTGAGTGTCACATGTATGATTTTCTCCCAGTTGGTGAGAGGTCTTACGTGTGCACTAGGTGCAAGGAGCTCTTTGCTCCCAGGGAATGAGTCAGTTCTCTAGAGGCTAGAGTAGTAGACTTGGAAAACATAAGACAGACAGAGAGGTACATAGACGAGACCTACAGGGATATAGTCCTGAAGTCCCACCTCCAGTCTGGCAGCATCCCTGTTGCCATGGAGGAGAGAGGTCACGTGACAGGAGAGCATCACCCTGGTGTGGCAGGAAGTGATCCTGTAACTAGGACCTGTCCTCCAGGTGATGTAAAACCCTCTCGCACCGAAGAAGTTTCTCCAGGGCCATGTGCCCATGAGGGAAGGGTTAGGACAGCCGTTATAGTTGGTGATTTGATCATTAGGCATGTAGATAGCTGGGTGGCTGGTGGACGTGAGGATCGCCTGGTAACATGCCTGCCTGGTGCGAAGGTAGCGGACCTCACGCGCCACCTAGATAAGGTCTTAGATAGTGCTGGGGAGGAGTCTGCTGTCTTGGTACATGTCGGTACCAATGACATAGGAAAATGTGGTAGGGAGGTTCTGGAGGCTAAATTTAGGCTTTTAGGTAGGAAGTTGAAATCCAGAACTTCCAGGGTAGCGTTCTCTGAAATGCTTCCTGTTCCACGTGCAGGACCCAAAAGGCAGGCAGAGCTCCGGAGTCTCAATGCGTGGATGAGACAATGGTGCAGAGATGAGGGGTTTGGATTTCTTAGGAACTAGGGTACATTCTGGGGAAAGGAGGGGCTCTTCCGAAGGGATGGGCTTCACCTTAACCGGGATGGAACCAGGCTGCTGGCATTAACCTTTAAAAAGGAGATAGGGGAAAGCCGACAGTCACCCAAGAGCAGATGGTTCGGAAGAATGTATCCTTGAAGGATACTACCAAAAGCAGAGAGGTTCCATAAAAGAGTAAAGTAGCCCAAATGCCCTCGAGTACGGAGCAGACAGAGCTTAAAGATCCCAAGAGATCACGTGATGCGGTGAGGGAAGCAGACGCGTGCTGCTTGCGCTCCGGTCTCCTTCAGCCTAACCGTGCATTTATTGCCGATCCCAGAGCCGAAATTAGACTATAAACGTTATTAACTTGGTTATATAACCGATCTCTGGCTGAAGTTGTTCTGGGAGATCGTGGAAAGGATGGCTGCAGCCGTAAAAACTGCTCGGAGGGAGAAGGACCATGGCACTCCAGCGCCTAAAATGGCCGATGCCATGACCATGCCGAAATCGCCGACCTCGCCAGCCTTCCTAGAGGAGGTTTCTGCAGCAGTGGCGGAGGCCCTATCTACGCAATTCACAGCGCTACATGAAAAAATGGATACCCTGCAAGAATCGGTGGGCGCCCTGGGGAGCAGACTCCAGGAAGCGGAGGATCGCATCGGGAGGGCTGAAGATGGCCTGGAGACCCTAACGCAGAGTGTGCAGACTCTGAAAGCTCAAATACAAGCGCACGAACTAAAAATGGATGACCTAGAGAACCGATCCAGGCGGAATAACCTGAGAGAGTGATGGGCATTTCCGAGTCGATAGCGGATAAGGACCTTAAGCAATACTTGGAGTCTCTGCTCCCCCAGCTATTTGAGGGTATCGAAGATCATGGTAAACTGTTCATTGAGAGAGCGCACCGTGTGGGAGGTAGGCAAGTGCAGGACTCGCGGCCGAGAGTGGTGCTCGCAAAATTTTTACAATACCCTCAGAAGGAGGCTATACTACAAGCTGCTAGGCAGAAGGGCGAGATACTGCATGAAAACCTGAAGCTAAGCTTCGCGCAGGATTATTCTGCGGCAGTCAGCCAGCAGCAGAGAGCCTATGCCCCTCTCTGCCAGAGGTTGATCAGCTTACACATTAAATTTTCCGTGCAGTATCCTGCAAAGCTGCACGTGTTCCATGAGGGTGCCCGTCGATCCTTTGATTCTGCGGCTGAAGCAGGTCCATACATCGAGGGCCTTGGGAGAGAGGAGCAACAATCCCCGTCCCGAACCTGAGAAGTTTTGCCAGCTCAAAGTTTTCTCTGTTTCGCCTGTGTTGAGAGGTGTATATCCTAATGGAAGAGACATGAGGGGACCTCGTCTGTTCCTGACCTTTTGAGAATGTGTCCTGGACCGAGCGGCCCTTTCCTCGGGTGGCGTTTGCGGTGGTGAGTTGGCTCGATGCCTGTCCTGGGGAGGCCAACGAAGTGGTGCGTTCCTGGAGCCGGCAGACCCCAGCTTATGGCCTGGATTACACCCGACTGAGGAAGGCGATATGTTACAGCTCGGGTGGACAGAGTTGACCCTGGAGCAGACATTTTCCCGCCAGGCCGGCGCACAATGTTCTTTTTGAATTGCCCTTTAATCAAAGTTTTTGTTGTCTTTGCTGTTCTTCTCTGTTATCTTTGCACTGGGTTTTTTGTTTTCCTTTTTCCCCTCGGGTTGTAATCTTACCTGGGATACAATATGGGGGTCATTGGACCGGGGGTTTGGGGCGGGGGAGGGAGGCGGGGCGCGCCCCTTCCTCCTGGGCTAGTGGTGTCGGGCCTGTGGTAGATGGAATGCGGTTAGGTAAATATGAGGATGGCACCGCCTTGTTAATGTGTCGGGGGATGCGAGGGGTATAGCTCACTCATGGCAGGGCATGTTACTCTTCTCCCGCGGTGCCGTACCCTGGGGGCCGCGTGGTCTGGGGCCCTAGGGGTGGGGGGTGAGAAGCTAGGGGGGTTGCCCGGCGGGTTGGGCTTCCAGAATACATCTCGGAGGCCTACCCTTGCGGGTTAGTTATCCCGTGGGTAGCTCAGGGGGTTGGGGAGTCCCCTCCTGGGGTGATTTATTTTATATTTGTAATTTTTATTTTATTTTCTATATATCTCCCAGTGCCTGAAGTTGTGCTGTTTGAGGTAACTGTGTTGCACTCTACACCTTTTGGGATGGGTTGCTGGCTAAGGGCAAACAAAAGTGTTTTCACTTGTAGTAGTGGGAGATTGAGAGCAGTGGTTGAGTGCCTGTGTCTTGGGGCTGGAGGAGACCGCACGCACTCACTGATCTCAGGGAGCGGATTCTATTCTACCTCGTAGGAGGGAGAGTAGAAGATAAGTAGACAGAGGATGGCGGGAGGGGGGGAAGGGGGGTTGGGACTCAGGGGCAAAATTACACCCATGACATGGTGCACTTATTTATGCTGAGATACGAGAATGTCTATAAGGGGGAGCCTCAGGCTGGGGGGGCGCCCTCGAAGACCTTCGATATGGTTCTGATGCGATATTGTGCATGTATTCAATGCCTCTTAAGATAATCTCCTGGAATGTTTGCGGCCTGGGTAGCCCGATCAAGCGCTCTAAAGTCCTGCAGGCGTTAGCTAGGCAGAAGGTGGACATCGCTATGCTCCAGGAAACCCACCAGACTGCCGAGGAGCATCGTAAGCTGTGCCAGGAGTGGGTGGGGCAGGTATGGGGCTCCCCTGCACGTGGGAAGAAGGGGGGAGTAGTACTTTTGATACATAAGCGAATTAGGCTGGAGGTCGAGCGAGAACTTGGGGACTCATCGGGTAGATTTATAATTGTGCAGGGGGTTTTGGAGGGGCAACCCGTTATTCTGGGTAATCTATACTGCCCAAATGTTTTGGACTTGAACTTTTATTCCCGTCTTGCTTCTAAGGTAGAGACGCTGCCGGAGCTCCCCTTAATTCTGGGAGGGGACTTTAATGGTGTTATGGACGTGGCACTAGACACGTCCAGAGGTGGGGGGCCTAGGGATAGAATGCAGTCGGCCCGTGCGCTGCTACGACTCAGTTCCAGACTGGGGCTAGTGGACCCCTGGAGGTTATTACATCCCACGGAAAAAGGACTACACATCAATCTCGGGCACACGGCTCTAGTGCGCGTATAGACTATTTGTTGATTTCCACGGGATTGTTTGCGAAAGTCCAGGATGCGCAGATAGCGCCCATAGAGATATCGGACCACGCGCTTATATGGCTAGAGATTCACTGGAACGGGACTACCCCTCGGACATCTTGCTGGCAGTTCCCCCTTGAGCTCTATAGGGATATGCAATTCCGGTCATTTCTTCAGCAGCGATGGCGGGAATTTGAGGCTGATAATAGTATACACCAGGAGAACCCCGAGTTGGTCTGGGAAACGGCGAAAGTTGTTTTACGAGGGGATATTATTGGATTTCTTGCTCGGAAGCGGAGACTGCTGGCTGAACGTATAATTCGCTTGGAGAAATTGGCTACGAAGCTGAGACGCCAATGGGCACACAATCCTTCGCCGGGGCTCAAGCGGCGGGTGTGGGAGAGTCAAACGGAGCTTAATGAACTCTTACACCAGCGGGCCAAGAAGTCTGTGTTGTATTACCGATACCAGCTCTACCGTCATGGATATCGACCGGGGAAATTGCTGGCTCGGTGTATACAAGGTCGGTGCCGGCGCTCAGGGATGATCAAGGGATGCTTCATCAGGAGAGCCTGGAGATAGCGTGCATATTTCGTTCTTTTTTTCAGCAATTGTATACGGTGGAGTCACCCTCCTTCCAACAGATGACAGACTATGTTGAGAATTTAGATTTGCCTCAACTGTCGGAGGTGCAAAAGGTGCAGCTGGACCTGCCAATAACAGTGGCAGAGATGCAAGCGGCTATATCCAAGGCTAGTTGCTACAAATCACCCGGGTCAGATGGGCTCGGTGCTGAATTTTATATGATTCTCAACGAGCTGCTTTCCACAACATTAGTAGCGGTGCATAACCTGCGGGCGCAGCAGGGGTACTTTCGCTGGGGAAACAATCACGTCCACATTGTTCTCATTCCGAAACCAGCCAAAGACCCCCTACAGGCAGCATCCTATCGCCCTATCTCGTTACTTAACTTTGATCTTAAGTTACTGGCTAAAATTTTGGCTGACCGCCTTGCGGGATATCTGGGGCAGCTAGTCCACGAATCTCAAGTAGGTTTTGTTAAAGACCGCTATGCCGTCTGGAACTTGCGCAAAATCCTCACATCCCTAGAATGGGTCCAGCATAAACGTCTGCCGTCCTTATTAATTAGCTTTGACACAGAAAAAGCTTTTGATAGGGTTGACTGGCAGTATCTGATGTATCTTCTCCCGCGTTATGGCATAGGGCCTGTGTTTTGTAAAATGATCGCAAGTTTATATGTGGATCCAACGGCTGCGATCATGTGTAATGGGGTGCTGTCCGAGGCCTTTTCGTTGCAACGTGGGACACACCAGGGGTGTCCTTTATCCCTGTTACTTTTTGTCACTGGACCCCCCTCTTGCATAAGGTGGAGGGACCTCGAGAGATACGTGGGGTACGTATCGGGGCTTACGACTTTAAGATCACCGCTTTTGCGGATGACGTCTTGGTTCACTTGCTGTCGCCTGAGGCATCGCTGCCCAGTTTATTACGGGAGTTCGCGAACTGCCCAAAAATCTGGGGCTTTCGTATCAATGAGGAAAAGTCCGAAGTCTTGGATGTTTCAGGACAGCTGCGGGGTAGCTGGCCGGGGATGTTCCCTTTAAAATGGGCAGGAAATCAATTTGTGTACCTGGGGATAGTACTGCCCAGTCAGCTTTCACTACTCTACGGGAGTAACCTGCATCGGATGATGACCAAAGTGAGCGCCCAGCTGCAAGCTTGGCGGGCCCTTCCCCTATCTCTTTCAGGGAGAATAGCGGCGATTAAAATGGTAATCTTGCCGCGCTTATTGTATTGGATGCAGACTCTCCCGGTTTGGTTGCTACGATGGGATATACGGCGTTTTGAGGCAGAATTTCGGGGGTTCCTGTGGTGAGGTGCGAAAGCGCGTATCCCTTATGGTCGTTTGGTGGGGAGTGGGAAGTGTGGGGGCTGGGGGCTTCCAGATCTGGGCGCCTACGCACTGGCATGCCAGGCCCGACATCTGGGGGGACTGGCTGGGTGCTACAGAGCTTTATACGCCCAGGGCGTTGGAGGAGGCCTATGTGGCTCCCCACTCCCTCCAGGCCATACTGCATTTGGAAAACCGTGTGCTGCCGCCTCACCTGGCGACAAGTGTTTTATTGGCGCCAGTGTGGCGGACGTGGAGGCAGCTTAATCTATATTGGGGGCACAATTGGCAGGTGTCGAGTTGGTTTGTTTTACTCCGGGTACTGAAGGAGTCTTGTTTCGATCATGGGAGGAAAGGGGCATACGAAACTTGGGACATGTGGTTGATCCTGCTGGGAAATCCAAATCCTTCTAGTTCCTATGTCATGAGTATGACTTGGGGCCGAGGCATGTGTTCGCGTATCTGCAGATTGCCCACTATGTAGGCTCCCTTCCAGGGGCGGAGCTTCACGCAGATCGATCTGCACAGATCTTGGAGTTTTGACTTAGGGGGGGGAGGGGAAACCTTCGGTATGGGTCTTCAGGGCCAGGCTGGAACAGTATCGGAGTCGCCCGGATTTCCACAGTGTTGAGCAGGAATGGGGGGCGGAGATGGGCCGGGAGATTCCCCCGGGAACAGTTCTTGAAGCCCTTCGCAGAACTGGGACCTTGGCTGAAGGTGTCCGCTGGAGAGAAATGCGAGCTAAATGTATAACGAAGGTTCATTTTTCACCAAGAAGGGCCCTTCGATGTCACTTGACTTTGGATGGGAGTTGTCCACGATGTGCGGAACCTCAAGCAACCTTATTGCACATGTGGTGGGGTTGTCGGTTGATTCGACCATATTGGAGGCGCATTTGTGCTTTCATGACGAGTCTTTTGAGACAGCAGGTATATTTGGATGCAGCCCTGGTCACGTTAGATTTATTGAGTCGTACTTCCCCGAAGGGGAAATGGGGACGAGGATTAGTGCGGAAGGCATGTCTGGTGGGTAAGGGACCCCTCTTACGTCAGTGGCGGGAGAGCAGCCCTCCCTCCTTTTGGGAGTGGCGAAATTACTTTCATCAACTGATGCTCCTGGAGCGTAGGGGCGCTAAGGACAATGCTAAGCGATGGTCTGCCTTCCTCTTGCTTTGGGACCCGTATATTTACCAATTAAGCCCCCGGTGCCGCAACGTAGTCCTTCAATTGGGCAGTTAGTCTCTAGCCTTAAATGTGGCTAGGTCCCAGTGGCAGGTTCGTTTAGTTCTGCCAGTGGGATCGGAATGTAACATGGTCATGGGTGTGATGGAGGGGGTGGGTAGAGGGGGGATGGGGTTTGAGGGAGGGGGGTGAGGTCACATGGAAAATGTATCGCCATCACAGTTCCCTCCTGGGGATCAGAGTCAACCCCAGGAGGAGTATGTTGACTGTTATATTATTTCTGTTTGTACTGGTGGTTTAAATAAACTTTCTAAAAAAAAAAAATAGATCCCAAATTACCCATGTCTACCAATAGCCAAATTAATATGAATAAAATACACAGTCTTTAAAATGCTTGTATGCAAATGCTAGAAGTCTAAAAAATAAGATGGGAGAGTTAGAATATATAGCACTAAATGAGAGATTAGATGTGATTGGAAACACTACCTCTTCCTCCTACATTACCCGGAAACCAATGAAAGCTCAGCACCAATTACCGAAACCTCACAAATCTCCTCTGTCTGAAACCATAAGAACACATGACCAGCCTGTAAATTGTATATATTGTTATTGTATATAGTTACCCTGTTAGCCAAGTTGATTCTCCTGTTCATATGTAAACACAAAGTACTATTGGAAATGTGTATGTTCGTTGTTTATTGTAAACCGCACTGATGCTGAATAGCGCGGTATAAAAGAGACTTTAAATAAATAAATAAATATCAGAGACATGGTGGAAGGAGGACAACCAGTGGGACACTGATACCTGGGTACAAACTATATCGTAATGATAGACCTAATCAAATTGGTGGAGGGGTTGCGCTCTATGTTAGAGGGGGCATTGAGTCAGAAAGGATTAAAGTTTTGCAGAAAACAAAATTTGCTGTAGAATATAGTAATTACACTTACCTGGTAATTGTAGTTCCTTGAGAGACGACAGCTTAGTCCTCGACGTATGGGTAGCGCACCTCCTCCTGCAGCATGAAGACTGGACCAATCAGATTTCAGCTCCACTGGGATAAGCACACCCTGCAACTCAGGAACTCCAGTGAACTACTGACAAAGCAAACTCAAACACATAGCTAACCTTTAGTAAAACTGCTCTCATAGGAAATACATTCCGCAACCTAACTGGGTTTTGTTTTTGTTTTTTTTTGTTTTTTTTAATCAACTGGTGGCGTAGGCCACATACTAAAAATGATAACCCACCGGAACGGAAAAGTCCCGCTCCTGCCACAGCGAAAAACTTAGAGAGAAAAGAAAGTAACAGGAAACGCACTCACCTGGAAAAATCGTCTTCTTCATTCAAGGCGAGCCGTGCGAAAAGAAATCAGGGAGAGGTAGGAGGACTAAGCTGTCGTCTCTCAAGGAACTACAATTACCAGGTAAGTGTAATTACTATTTCCTTATCGTTCCTCCAGCTTAGTCCTCGACGTATGGGATGTATCAAAGCAGCCTAACGGGTGGGATTGTGCCAGCCGGCACGCAGAACCGCAGAACCAAAGCCAGCATCGCTCGCCGCCAGAACATCAAGACGATAATGTTTACTGAAAGTGTGCAAAGACGACCACGTGGCCGCTTTACAAATATCTACCGGGGAAACCAGACTGAATTCCGCCCAGGATGTCGCTTGTGCTCTCGTAGAGTGAGCCCGCAGTCCCGGCGGCGGAGACCGACCGTGCAATATGTAAGCCGAACCAATCGCCTCTTTAATCCATCTGGCAATAGAAGCCTTCGCTGCCGCTTCCCCTTTACGAGGACCACCAAACAGCACAAACAAGTGGTCTGATTTACGAAAGTCATTTGTAACTCGTAAATAACGGCGGAGAACCCGCTTGAGGTCCAACCGACTCAAACCACGATCAGAAGCATGCCCTTCGGACTCCGAAAAAACCGGAAGAGAAACAACCTGATTCAAGTGAAAAGGAGAAGTCACCTTTGGCAAGAAAGATGGCACAGGCCGCAGAACCACTTTGTTAGGCGAGAAAGACAGAAAAGGCTCCCTGCAAGAAAGAGCCTGGAGTTCGGAAATACGGCGTGCGGAACATATAGCCACTAGGAACACCGTTTTAAGAGTCAAATCCTTTACCGAACTACCAGAGAGCGGCTCAAAAGGAGCTGCACTTAGGGCACGTAGCACTAAATTAAGATCCCACGCGGGAACCGATACTCTACGGGCTGGCCGTAACCTAGACACAGCACGCAAAAAACGAACTACATCCGGATGCGCCCCTAAAGCCACGCCCTGAACTTTACCGCGATAACAAGACAGAGCCGCCAATTGAACTCGCAAAGAGCTGGCGGCTAGACCCTTAGTAAAACCGTCTTGCAAAAAATCCAGAATTATCGGCAGAGAGGCCGTAGCCGCCCTGATCTGGTGTCTGGAACACCAGTTCTCAAAAATACGCCAAACCCGAACATAGGCCAACGAAGTGGATCTCTTTCGCGCCTGCAAGAGGGTCGCTACCACGGAGCGGGAGTAACCGCGTTTTCTTAGCCGAGCCCTTTCAATAGCCAAGCCGTAAGAAAGAATCTCTCCACTTGTGGCATGCGAAGTGGACCCTGACACAACAGGTCCGGAAATAAGGGAAGTTTCCAGGGAGGACCGTCGATCAGCCTCATCAGATCGGCATACCAAGGACGACGCGGCCAATCCGGCGCTATTAAGAGCACCCGACCCCGGTGGGCTTCGACACGTTGAATAACGCGCCCCAACAGTGGCCATGGAGGGAATACATAAAGTAGACCCGTGGATGGCCACACCTGCAACAGAGCATCCAGACCTTCTGACATCGGCTCCCTTCGCCGACTGTAGAATCGAGCCGCTTTTGCTGAGCGGCACGTGGCCATCAGGTCCATGAGTGGTTGGCCCCAACGCTGCACCAGCTGCGCGAACACCCGGGGATGTAGCTCCCATTCTCCGGGATCCACCTGAACTCTGCTGAGGAAGTCCGCCGTCACATTGTCTTTTCCGGCGATATGTGCTGCGGAGATGGCTGACAGGCGAGGCTCTACCCATTCGAACAACGTCCGAGCCTCTGCCGCGAGGCCGACACTTCCGGTTCCCCCTTGCCGGTTGATGTAGGCCACGGCCGTTGCATTGTCTGAGAGCACCCGAATCGCTCGAGCCGAGATCCGAGTCTCGAAGCCCTGCAACGCCAAGCGAATGGCTCGAAGCTCCAACCGGTTGATCGACCAGGCGCTCTCTTCTGGGGACCAAAGACCCTGGACGAACTGGCCCTCGCAGTGAGCACCCCAGCCCGTCAGACAGGCGTCCGTTAATAGCGGAATCCAGTTCGGCTGCTCCAACGGCATCCCCACTCGCAGGGTGAGCGGATTCAACCACCAGGAGAGATCCCTTCGAACCGACATCGGGCAAGGCAGACGCCTGTTCAGCGGATCGGACTGGTTGGACCAGCGGCGGAGTAAGGCTTGCTGGAGGGACCGCATGTGAAACCGCGCCCAAGGAACCACCTCCAGAGAGGACGCCATCGTCCCCAACAACTGCAGGTATCGCCACGCCGACGGGGCTGGAGACCCTCGAAACTTTCGCACCAGAGCCTGAAGAGTCAAAATCCTGCGTTCGGTTAGAGAAACCAACCCCTGGCAAGTCTCGAATTGCACCCCTAAATATTCGAGAAGCTGTGTTGGAACCACATGGCTCTTGAGTGGGTTGATCACCCAGCCGAGAGACTGTAAGAGAGTGATGACCTTTTCTGTCGCTGCCAAGCTCTCTGCGCACGATTTCCCGCGAATCAACCAGTCGTCCAGATAGGGATGAACCAGCACCCCGTCCTTGCGGAGAGCCGCGGCAACTACCACCATGATCTTGGTGAATACGCGAGGTGCGGTCGCTAGACCGAATGGTAAAGCCTGAAACTGGAAATGCCCCCACGGAAGCGCAAAGCGCAGATACCTCTGCTGGTCTTCTCGAATAGGGATATGGAGATAAGCCTCCGTGAGGTCGAGGGACGTAAGAAATTCGCCTCGGCGAACGGCCACTATGACAGACCGTAGCGTTTCCATCCGGAAGTGAGGAACTCTTAGACAACGATTCACTCCTTTGAGATCCAATATGGGTCGCAGATCGCCTCCCTTCTTTGGCACCACGAAATAAATGGAATACCTTCCCAGACCATATTCCGCTGGTGGAACTGGAATGACCGCCCCCAGCTGAAGAAGCCGATCGAGCGTTTGGCGCACCTGCAAGGTCTTCTGAACCCCTCGACAGGGAGACGCTACAAAGGAGTCGAGTACTGGACGGGCCAAATCGAGAACATACCCGTCTTTGATAATGTCTAGTACCCACTGATCGGAAGTAATTTGGATCCAACCGGAGAGAAAATGTCGAAGGCGCCCTCCGATCATCGGCCGCTCCACCTGGACCCGCTGTCTTTCATTGGGGTTTGCAGGGGCCCGGGGCACCTCCCGCCGTGAACCCTCGACTGGCTCCACGAAATCCGCGAAAACTGGACACCCGGGAACTATATCTACCCCGCTGGGCGCTGGCGTAACGGGGTGACCGGAACCTACGAAAGTCCCGAAATTGTCCCCTAGTAACCGGAAGGGATCTACCCCGCTTGGGCCGATCTTCTGGTAATCGACCGCCTTTGGATTCACCTAGATCTTTGACCAACTTATCCAAATCCTCACCAAAGAGCAGTTTACCCTTAAAAGGTAACTTGCCCAACCGTGACTTAGAGGAACCATCGGCCGCCCAATTTTTTAGCCAAAGAGCTCTACGAGAAGCCACTACGGAAGCCATGCTATTGGAGAGAGCTCTGATGAGATCGTACTGCACATCCGCCAAATAAGACGTACCAGACTCCAAGCGGTGAAGTTCCGTCAGCGTATCAGTGTCTAAGGATGGAGAACGCTGAAATCGCTGAACCCACCGCAAACAGGCACGGGCTACCCAAGCCCCACAAACCGAAGCCTGTAACGCAATCGCATCCGCCTCAAAGGCCTGCTTCAACAGACCATCCATCTTCCTGTCCTGCGGCTCCCTCAAAGCCGCACTCCCTTCAACAGGAATGGTGGTCTTCTTCGTCACCGCCGACACGGCTGCGTCGACCTTGGGAGATCGAAAACGTTCCAAATCCGTTTCTGCCATAGGATAAAGACGACGCATGATCTTAACTCCCTTGAGACCAGTCTCAGGAGTGTCCCACTCGGTCTGAATCATCTGGTCAATAACTTTATGAAGTGGAAAAACCACTTGAGTCTGACGAACCGCTTGAATGATGGGATCTACTCCGTCCGGCTCTTCCGCCTTAGGCGCAGAAGACAAGCCTAACGTCTGAAGAGCTTCCGAAACAAGAGCTGGAAGCTCCTCACGCCGGAAAACCCGAATAATCCTCGCTTGATCCTCCGGCTCCGGAAGCTCTCCTTCCTCCAAGCCGTCTACATCTCCCTCCGGATCGAACTCGGGATCATCCCCCTCAGGCCAGTCCGCCTCCACAGAACCAGGGTCGTGCAACCGCGGCCGCTTCGGGGCTCTGATGTCGGACAATGGAGGCTCTCCAAGAGGGGACTGGAGGGATAGTCCCTGCGGTGGTAGAGGCGCCCCTCCCATAACCTGGCGCCTTCGACAGAACGCCTGATTCAGAAGCAATACAAAATCTGCCGAAAAATCCTCCAAGGGCAACGACTCCCCCAGAGCCAGTTGCGCCCCGGGCGCCGAGGTACTGTTAGGAGCAAGCCCCGAGGGACCCTCTAGTGGTGATTCTAAATCTCCTGATGCGGCCCCAGACTGTGCCGATGCAGGCAAAGAATGCTCCAGGCGCTGTTCCATGCTGCGAGACAGTGAGGCGCAGCGAGGGCACACGCCGGTCTCTGCGTCGGCACCCCGCCGAGATCCACAAATGAGGCAAAGAGAACCCGTGGACATGGGGAGTGTAGCGTGTTTAAAAAAAAACAAAAAACGCCAGCCAACCGCAGCCAAAAAAGACAGGGGAACCAACAGCACCCTGACCCAGAGGAACCAAACGGAAACTGGGCAGTGTGCAATGAAGGAAAGCGGTGCAGGTCAAGAAAAAAGGTCTGACCAGCAAGTGAGGAAAGGAGGCTATGCTTGCTTTCCCTCAGAGGCATACATATCTTCCCTTTGTGTCAGTATTTTATTTATTTATATTTAGAAAGCCGAAGAATAAAAGCCTCCCAGAACTAAAGAGGCTACTTCCTCAGACAGCTGCCACGGAGAAAATCAGCGAGGGAATGAGACAGCAAAGGCAAAATAAAGCAAATAAAAGAAAGTCACTGAAATGAAATTCGAATGAAAGGAAAATAAAGGAAATCAAAAATCTACCGCGGGGCAACTGAAAGAAAAAAACCGCGGACCGAGAAAAAATGGCCGCGGCAGACCCGCAAGCGTTTTGGCGGGCTTTGGCAACCTCACGGTGAAGGGAAGGGCCCGAGGAAAATAAGCCTGCTGCTGCCGTGAAACGGGAGCCCCCCCGTGAACGCTTCCCCCCTAGAATATCTGCGACTGTCCTGAACAGCTGAGGGAGGGAGTGAACGCGGCTCAAAAGCCGGCCAGCTTCCCCTCAGCTGCAATCACTCACCGGCACACACGCAGCTGTCCTCAGTCTCTGGAGACGAGCTGCAGCTCAGCCTTCGTTGGAGCTCTGCCCCGAAGAGCCTTGGGGCAGAGATCCACTTTCCCCCAAAGTCAAAAGGTACAGAGAGAGTCGTCAAGGTCTGAGCAGGAGAAGGAGCTTCCTCCGGTTTCCTCCCCCCGCCCCCACTGAGTGCCGAGAATCACAGTGAAAATTTAAAGGGACAGCGTATTAAATAAGATAAAGATAAAGGAGCCCTAAAAGGACCCAAATAAAGGTTAGCTATAGGCAAAGAATACTATCTAAATAACTAGTGAGCCCAGCTACGCTCACTAACGTCCTCCTGCTGCATGAAGACTGGACACACTGGAGTTCCTGAGTTGCAGGGTGTGCTTATCCCAGTGGAGCTGAAATCTGATTGGTCCAGTCTTCATGCTGCAGGAGGTGCGCTACCCATACGTCGAGGACTAAGCTGGAGGAACGATAAGGAACTCTATGAATTGAAATTCCATGTACAAAGGGGAAGGCGATGGCAGTGGGGGTGTACTATCGACCGCCTGGCCAGAATGAACAAATGGATGATGAAATGCTCAAAAAAATCAAGGAAGCTAACAAGTTACAGTGCGGTAATAATAATGGGCGATTTCAATTACCCCGGTATCAACTGGGTCAATGTCACGGCAGTACATGCTCAGGAGAAAGTTCCTAGATGAAATAAATGACTGCTTCTTGGAGCAGCTGGTCCATGAACCAACGAGAGGGGAAGCCATATTAGACCTAGTCCTTAGTGGAACACCAGATCTAGTGCAAAAGATAAGGGTGTTGGGGCCACTTGGCAATAGTGATCATAGCATGATCGCCTTTGATTTAATTAGTGGAGGAGGGATAGTAAGGAAATCCACAGTACTACCTTTTACCTTTCGAAAGGGAGACTATGATAAAATGCGGAAAATAGTTAAGAAAAAACTAATAAGGAGCAGTTGCAAAGGATAAAAACTTACATCAAGCTTGGGAGGTGTTGAAAAATACTATCTTGGAAGCCCAGACCAGCTGTATTCCACGCTTTAAGAAAAGTGGATGGAAGTCCAAAAAACTGCCAGCATGGTTTAAAGGTGAGGTCAGAGAGGCTGTTGTTGCCAAGAACGCATCTTTCAGGAAATGGAAAATAGAGCCAAACGATGAAACCTGGAAACAGCACAAGCACTGGCAGGTCAAATGCAAGGCATTGATAAAGAAGGCAAAGAGAATTTGAGAAGAAGCTTGCTGCGAAAGCAAAAACGCAAAATACAATTTTTTTCAAGTACATTCGTAGCAAAAAACCTGTGAGAGTCAGTTGGACCATTAGATGATAGAGGAGTTAAAGGGGCACTAAGAGGCGACAAGGCAATAGCGGAGAGACTGAATGAATTCTTTGCTTCGGTCTTTACTGAGGAAGATGTAGGGATGTTACCCATGACTGAAGTGGTATTTAAAGGTGCGGAAGAATTGAAGGATATATCGATACATCGGGAAGATGTATTACAACTATTAGATAAACTGAAGAGTAGCAAATCACCTGGGCCGGATGGTATACATCCAAGGGTGTTGAAAGAACTGAAATATGAGATTGCAGACCTACTTTTAGTAATCATTAAAATCATCTCTAATACCTGAAGATTGGCAGATCGCCAATGTAACACCAATTTCTAAAAAGGGTTTGAGGGGTGATCCTGGAAACTACAGACCGGTGAGCCTCACATCAGTACCGCGAAAAATGGTAGAAACCATCATAAAGAATAAAATTACTCAGCATGTTGATAGTCATGGCCTAATGGGAGACAGCCAACATGGCTTTAGACAAGGAAGATCTTGTCTTACTAATCTGTTATGTTTTTTTGAAAGTGTGAATAAACAGGTGGACCTATACCGTTCCATGGTGAGACCGCACCTTGAATATTGTGTGCAATTCTGGTCGCCGTATCTTAAAGAGGATATAGCGTTATTAGAAAAGGTTCAGAGAAGAGCCACCAAAATGGTAAAGGGGATGGAAGGATACTCCTATGAAGAAAGGCTAAAAAGGTTAGGGCTCTTTAACCTGGAAAAGAGACGGCTGAGGGGAGATATGATAGAAGTCTATAAATTAATGAACGGAGTGGAACGGGTAAACGTAGATCGACTGTTTACGTTATCAGAATATAGGAAGACTAGGGGACATGCAATGAAGCTACAGGGCAAACTATTTAAGACTAATAAAAGAAAATATTTTTTCACTCAACGTGTAATCAAACTCTGGAATTTGTTACCGGAGGATTTAGTAAAGGCTGTTAGTGTAGCTGGGTTTAAAAAAGGTTTGGACAAGTTCCTGGAGGAAAGGTCCATAAACCATTATTAAGAAGGGACCCAGGATATCAATGCTTGACCTAGTACAAGCATTGCAGAACCTGTGTCTTTTGGGGAAACTGCTAAGTACGTATGACCTAGATTGGCCACTGTTGGAAACAGGATACTGGGCTTGATGGACCTTGGTCTGAGCCAGTATGGCATCTCTTATGTTCTTAGGTATATAAGGTATACTTGCTCCCTGATGTCACCAGAGCAACTCAGGTCCATAGGAAAAAAAGCTCCTCTCCTTGCAGCCCACAGCTTTGGCATGTCAAGCTATATGTTTTTCATTTTCTTTGAGAATGTTTGATTACTTTTAAGACAAGTATACCTTTCTAGACTAGTTATTTAGTAAATATTCTTACAAGGAAAAATCTGGGAGGATATCCTCGGTCTGGCTTGATTGTAGTCTCCCAAGCATGAATGATTGGACATTATTGGATTAGTCTCTCTGACTCAGGATTTTAGGATTGAGATGTTTCTCTCTCCTTAATTGGATTCTTTATACCTTTTTCTCCACGATAACAGCTACTATTTTGTATGTCTATGGCTTTTGGATCATTCTGCTTTGATATGTTAGTTTACAGTGAAATTAGACCTTACTTGCTAATTTTCTTTCCTCACGTCCCTCCAGTCCAGTCACCTGGGTCTTGCCCCTCCTCCAGCAGACGGAGACTGAGAACTTCCAACGTCTATATCACCCATAAGGTTGGAACCTCTCCAGAAGTCAATATGAGGAATCGCAAAGCATGAATCAAAACAAAACGAGACAACCGCTCAACTATGTACACCAACTTGATCCCCTTAAGGATCTGGCCCAAGGGAGCTACCCCTCTGGGAAATAAGAAAGATGAAATTCTGGAAAACCCGAAGGTACTGGACAAACCATTCTTCCCACAAAGACACTCCTCCAGGCAACACCAACACTGAACAGATAGGCGAGTTCTGGACTGGAGGGACTCAAGGAAAGAAAATTAGCAAGTAAGATCTAATTTCACCTTCCATAGTGCCTCTGCAATCCAGTCTAGACTCCGGGATGTACCAGAGCAGTATTTAAGAATGGGAGGGACTTGCAAGGACGGCCTGCAAACCTGCACCCCGAATCATGCCTCACTTGTGCCCTGCACGCCCAGACAGTAGTGTTGAACATAGGTATGCAGCAACGACCACGCAGCCACCCTGCAAACCTCCACTAGGGGGAACGAGACTAAATTCTGCTCATAATGCAGCATACACCCTGGTAGAATGTGCACAAAGCCCCCTAGGAAGAGGTTTGTGGTGCAACAGATATGCTGAAGTATTGCCTCCTTCAGCCAATGTGAAATAAATGCTTTCAAGGCAGTGTCACCCTGACGAGGACCACGAAACAGAATGAACAGTCTCTCCAACTTACAAAAAGCACTCATGAGCTTGAGATTTCTTAAGCACACGGCGTACATCAAGGAAATGCAGCCGAGAATCCTCAGAGTCAAAAAAAGGACAGGCAGAACCACACTGCTCATATAAAAAATAGACACCACTTTAGGCAGAAAAGAACAAACAGATCCGAAGACCAATTTTCTCCTTGGAAAAACAGATCCAGCTTCTTGCACGAGAGAGCCGCGCAGTGCATTTTGGAACTGCAGGATGCAATGGTCACCAAAAATACCACGGTCTTTGAGCCTTTGGAATCTGCATTGGCTAAAACAGAGCCTCTGTGAATGCCGAACACATCAAGTTGAAGTCCCAAGCTGGTACCACCAAGTGTACAGGGATACGGAACTGCTTTACTTCTCGGAGAAACTGCAACATCAGAATGGGCTGCCAGGGTGACCCCCTGCACCCACCTTCCGGTAACAGGCCAATGCTGCCACCTGAACCTGCAACAAACTCAAGGCCAAGCCCTCATCTACGCCAGCCTGCAAAAAGGCCAGCATATCTGTCACCGCTGCCCACAAGACATGTTGCCCCCCTGTCCTCGCACCAATCTTCGTGCACTCTCCATACCCAAACATATGACAAAGATGTGGCATGCTAGCGAGCTCACAGCAAGGCTGTGATCACTGGCACAGAGTATCCACACTTCTTCTGCCGAGCCCTCTCAAGAGACAGGCCGTGAGGGGGGAAAAAAAAAAAAAAAAATCGATCCACCTGAGGCATGAGAATCTGACTTTGAAACATTAGGGTGCGCCACACCAGCAGGCCCCCACTGACAGCCAAACCAGATTGGCTTACTAGGGCCACTGGAGCGATGAATATCACTAGCCCCCTGTGGGCCTCTAGATCACCCTGCCAAATCAAAAAGCACAGTGGAAACACATACAGCAGGCCCTGCAACGGTCAAGGCTGGGTATGCTCCATTGTAGTATTTCTCCTTGTCTTCTCTTGCTAAACGCTGGAAATCTGTTGAGTTCTGTGATTGCTCAGAAACGCTAAAGCCAGAGGAGAAAGAGGCAATTTTCAGTTTTTTTAGTCATCCATTTTGACCATTTTTGCTTTTTCGCCTTTTGTAGAGATTTCTCACCTTTATTCCAACACAACCTTCTTGAGCGCGGTCATTTGTATCTAAAGCAGCAAATCAATTTTGCAGGCAGTTTTCAAATTCCAGTGGTATATTCTCAAGATCATATTTTGCTACATTCATGAGTGGCTTGCTCTTTTTCAACTTTAGCTTGAATTTGCATACTAGTAGTTGGTGATCTGTACCACAGTGAGATCCAGGTTTTGTCTTTGTTGATGTTATAGAGCTTTTACATCATTGACTTCCACAGATGTAGTCAATTTGATTTTTGTACAATCCATTGGGTGAAGTCCACGTGTACAGTCGCCGCTTGTGTTGCTAGAAGACGGTTTTTGAGATGAATAGATCATTGGTCTTGCAGAATTCTATCAGTCTTTCTCAAGCTTCATTTCTGTTGCCAAGACCAGTTTCCAACCATTTTGCCTTCTTTGTTGCCAACTTTTGCGTTCCAGTCACCCATGACTATTGGGATATCCTGTTTGCATATTGTCAATTTCAGCTTGTACTTTTTCATAGAACTCAATTTCATCCTCTTCTACAGCTGTTGTTGGGGCATATACTTGAATTGTAGTTATGCTGAGAGGCATTCCTCATAGACAAATAGAAACGAAGCATTCACTAACTGCATTGTATCTCATTACAGTTCTTGCAAGTTTCTTAATTATAAATGCAAAACCATTTCTTCTTTGTCTCATTTCCAGCATAGACGACCATTTGTTATAGCTAAATGTGAATACCAGAAAATATATAATGTGCACATTTGCATTTCTCAATACAGGAAATAAAAGAAAGGGTTGGTACAGAAAGTGCAGGTTATTTTTCATCACGAGTAGAAAGTTAATGATATATGCAAGCCCTTGGAGATTAAGAGGAAGTGACTGGTAATTTCTACAAGAATCTAATTATCTACACCCAATATGCACAAGTTCCATTTCACAACAAATACACTCCCAATTATTTAAATCAATACCGATTCTGTTACCTTTATTCAAGTTTCAATTTTGCTAGGGCAAAAGTTAAAAAGATGAAATGGCAGATAACAGAAAGGTAAGAGAACTATACTGAAACATATGAATTAAGAGGTGTTTCTATGCTTTTGTCAGTAACTATAAATTTGCTAATCCATAAAATAAGTATCAATATTGCATGATAAAAACAAAAAAAGTAACCTCTTAATTCATGTTTCAGTATAGCTCTTTTACCTGTTATCTGCCATTTCCTCTTAACTTTGCCCTAGCAAAATTTAAACCTTTGAGTAAAGGTAACAAAATTGGTATCATTTACATTATCAGGAAAGTAATTATGTTGTGAAATGTTACTTATTGACCAAAGCTTTTGTTTTTCATTTCCTGGATCTTGTCTAGTTTTGATTTATATGGCAGGTTTCATTCTATCTGCATTTTAGGCTTGATTACATAAATATACTGAAAATAGAAAAACCTATAACCAGGTCAAAAGTACCAACAACAAATCTAAACTCAGTCAGTCAGTCAATCTAAAAAAAATCAGCTTATCAGATCCCATTTTTTTTGTGTGTCACGTTGTTTGAAATTACTGTTGACGGGATTGTTGGAGCAGCCTAGCACGGATTTATTACACAGCTAAGTATATGCTGTTTTGAAAAAAAAAGAAGGGTTTTTTTCTAATTAAAATGGACGGGCCACGGTGGTGAGAGGTTGTTTCCTCTTCACTGTGTTGGGCCATTCCGACAAAAAAAAATGGGATCTGATAAAATGCTTTTTTTAGATTGACTGGGTTTAGATTTGTTGTTGATTACATAAATGTTTGTATTACTGTTTTGCTTTTAACACCGAGTTATAATATTAGTTCTGTTCATCAGTTTTGTGATGTATAGAAAAGTAATTGTTAAAACGAGATTTTCACCCTACTAACGGCCGTGAATTTTACTATGAACCTTAATGATAAGCAATGGGTATGTTACTAAGTCGTTACAGTAAAGTTCATGATCATCTAGGTTTATACAGTATATGGTGCATGATAAGAAATGGAAGTATACAACCCTTTGCCAGTTATGATCTTTAGTACCGCAATGTTACAAAACCATACAAAAAGGGCACACTGAAACAATGAGAAAATATGGCATATAGCAGTTAAAACGTCACCAATAATTAAGATTTTTTAAATAATTTGTACTTAGAAAATTTAACACAAATTGTTTCCTTCACCATCTAGCACCTTTCCTCGTCTGCCTAATGTTCCTTCATCAGGTCAAGAGTAATGCCAAATAGCAAACCCCCAAGACAGCGTTCCTTTTAATTAAATTTATTTTCCAGACTATCTTCAAGTGAAGAAAAAGCCTTGCCCAGGCATCATGGCCAATAAGCATAGACCAAAACATTAGGCGGCGTAGCAGACTAAGTCCGTAAAAGCGGTTCCACGAGTTAACTGTCTCCTATCTTAAGGAACCAAAAGTAAAAGTTACTAACTGTCTGTATCTTAAAGTTGTCCGTCAAGACGAGTGTATCAACGTGCGCCGAGCGGAAACAGAACGGATCAAAACCAAGAGACGGCGACAAGAGGATTTTCTCCTCAATCACAGAAAAGAGACCCACCACGAGGAAGTTTGAGAACCTTATAAAAACTAACACAGTTTTTAACAATGAACTCACTGGCATTTAAAATTGCAACGTTTAATTTATCATGGCTTCAGAATTCCGGGTCTTCTTCGACACGGGATTGCAACCACATTCCATTTCACTTTAATGTACAGAACAGAAAAGTCATAGCACCAGATCAGACAGACACACCCACAGTATACAGCCTTACCTATGCCGGGGGCAACGTAGATGAAGTAGAGGCAGGACGAGGAAAGGGAGAAGAAGAAAATGAAGGCAAAAATAGAGCGATTGGAAACCCGCAGCAGCCTCCTGAGCAGCAACATCCTGGAGGGGCCTCAGCGCGGCAGGTCCCGGGGCTCTCTCCCATGGGAAGAGGAAGCCGGAGAACGAACACTCGAGCCTTGGATTCCGGTAATATAATTTGCAGTTCTCAGCGGCAGACGAAAATAAAGTTGTGCGCTCGCGGGAGGGGAGAGCCGCTGCGTGGGGGCATCAGGTGACGGTACCGCAATACCTCGGGCGGGGGTCTCACCAGTTTTGTTTGCTAGTTATTAGTAGTGTTATTAACCGCAGAAGCCGCACGTCACTTTCTTAGCATGAATTCTGCACGAAGTCCCCCAGACTACGAAAATTTTAACGAAAAAGCCGCTCCAGCTTCTTTTCCTCACAATATAACTGTCCCCTTAGGAGCAGGGAGGGCTTCGAGGGTGGTGACTTGACCCCAAGTGACAGGACTTTGGAGTAGTGAACCGAGCCGCCGCAGCTACCTGCTCTTTCGTCGGGCCCGGCCTCCAGACCTCGGTATCCGCGTGCCCAGCGCACCGTCACCCGGTGAATGAGGCCGCTAAGACGGTCACCCGGCAACGCCGCACCTTCCACGCGCGCGCTGGGGGGACCGGGGCGGGGCGAGAAGGGAGCCTGCTTGGTCTCGGCACAGGAGGCCGCTGCGGCTGCTCGCGCCCGCCTTCCGCCCACTCCTTTTCTTTCCTCCCACCTTGAGGCGCGCGCAGAGTTGCAGACCTTCACCTCACCAGCATGCCCGCGTGAGAGAATGCTGATTGGCAGCGACAGCCAACCGGCCCGCCTACGCCCTATTCCTCCGAGTCTTTATGTAGCGCTGCTGTCTGAATGGGTTTAGAAAAAAAAATGCGGCCTTAAAATGAGGAAAAAAAAATAAAAGTGGAAAATAGAGAGGTGATTCGCAGTAATTGACTGAATTCGAAGATATTCCAGAATAGGTAGAAGGGTGTGATAGGGCTTCTTTAGGTAATAGCTTTGCACTCTACGCTTCCCTCTTTTCTTACTCTTCCCCCTACCTGGATGATTTCGTCACCTTCCTCGCGGCTTCTTGCCGCATTTTGCTTTGTGATGTCACGGATGACGTGACGTACCAATTGCCTGGCGGATTCAGCCGAGACTTTCTACAGGCAAGGAGGGTAAGGTTGAGTGTTGCAAGCACGCAATAAGTCTGGTGCAGACGGAGGATCATCCATAGCTGTGTGGATGCACCAGTACCCTCTCCCCCCACCTGTAGTCTAGCGTTGTTTTGTTCACAGAAAGATTTTAGAATGCCAATTTTTTTAAATGTCTTCTCAAATATAGAAAGGGTCATTTTATAAGAGTCGGAACGGTGCAAAGGTTTGAGCAGACCCAGTTTAGGCAGAGACAAGCTAGGTAATTGCCTTGGATGCCAGAGTTCGAAGGCACCAAATACCTAGAGCCCAATTCTTGATAAAATTCCACTCCATCCTACCAAACTCTGGTCTTGCCAATGAGTGTCAACACTTTAAATCCAATGTTGGGTATTGGGTGCCCTAAGTAAACCTTCAGCCTTATGTACCCTCCACAAGATTTGATAAGGAAACTCATTAATCTTGATCATCCCAATGCCACACCTCCCACAAAAATGCATAACTGAACATAATACATGTGTGCATTCAGGGGCGGCCCAAGGGGGGTGCGGGGTCATGTGCAGAGACTGAGTGCGGGGCCTCATTTGCATAAGAGGTCTCATTTGCATAAACATTTGCATACTGTTACCATATACTAACTTTTAGTAAACATGCCTCTTAATGAGTGTATGGATAAAGAAAGACTAAAAGATTTCTACATTACTATAATCCAGTGCCAACCACCAGACACATTAGGAACTACTACAAACACTGCCCATTTAGAACCCATAGCAAACCCGCCGTATCCTAACAGCACTACCAGGACTCACAAAGCACCATACTCTACCTATCAAAAGGAAACACTGCAAATATTAAACCAATACATTTCAGAGAATAACAATACATGACCTACTGGGGAAAGAGAACAAGTGGCAATGTCAAATAGGAATTACATAAATAGAATACCTCAGCTCAATTACACATGCAGAACATAGACCATCACCAAACAAGGAATCACAATTTAGAAATAGGAAGACAATAATTAAACTGGGAACCCCAAAAGCCAAACTTGGAATGTACAACACCACTGTAGAAATAAAACTATAAATTAATTTCCTCTTGTACTAAACAAAGCGCAGACGTTAATGATGCACATTTCCCAGAGCTGACATATTCCAATTAATAAATTCAAAATAAAGAGATATTTTTCTACCTTTTGTGCATTTTTTTCAGCTGCAATTGCTCCAGCCACTTTCTTCTGGTTTCTTCTTGTCTTCTGCTAACTGTCCATAGTCTGCTGTCCATTTGTCCTTTCTTCTCTCCTAGTTTTTTTCCATTCTCTCTCTACATCTGCTTTAAACATACTAATCTTTCTCCTTTTGCTCTTTCCTCATTCCTGTTTCATCCACTCAAATTTTACCCCTCCATCCTCAATCCCCACTTGCTCTCCCAATACCCGGCCAATTGTAGATTTTTCATCCCTCCCACACAATATTTTTCCCCCTCTCCATTTTACTCTCCCAGCCCCATCCCATTCTAATCCTCCCCCAACATCAGCTCCCTTCTAGTTCCAGCCTCACCCAGCATCCATTCCCTTCTAGTCCCTGCATCAGCCCATTTCCAGTCCTAGCCCCCCATCAGCCCATTTCCAGTCCTAGCAACCCCCCAACCCAATACCAGTCCTAGCTCCCCCATCAACCCACTTCCAATCCTAACCCCCCATCACCCCATTTTCAGTTTAGGCCCCCCCCTATAACCCATTACCAGTCCTAACCCCCCATCAGCCCATTTCCAGTCAGCCCCCCATAGCCCATTGCCAGTCCTAACCCCCCCCCATCAGCCCACAGCCCATTACCAGTCCTAACCCCATCAGCCCACCTCAAATCCTAACCCCTCCCCATCAGCCCATTTCCTGTCCTAACCCCCCCATAGCCCATTACCAGACAGCCCCCCCCATCAGCCCACAGCCCATTACCAGTCTTAACCCCCCCATAGCCCATTACCAGTTCTAACCCCCCCAACAGCCCACAGCCCATTATCAGTCCTAACCCCATCAGCCCATTTCCTGTCCTAGCCCCCCCATAGCCCATTATCAGTCCTAACCCCCCCCCCCACAGCCCATTACCAGTCCTAACCCCATCAGCCCACCTCCAGTGTTAACCCCCCATCAGCCATTTCCAGTCCTAGCCCCCCCATAGCCCATTACCAGTCCTAACCCCCCCCCAACAGCCCACAGCCCATTACCAGTCCTAACCCCATCAGCCCACCTCCAGTCTTAACCCCCCCATCAGCCCATTTCCAGTCCTAGCCCCCCATAGCCCATTACCAGTTCTAACCCCCCCAACAGCCCACAGCCCATTATCAGTCCTAACCCCATCAGCCCATTTCCTGTCCTAGCCCCCCCATAGCCCATTATCAGTCCTAACCCCCCCCCCCCACACACAGCCCATTACCAGTCCTAACCCCATCAGCCCACCTCCAGTGTTAACCCCCCATCAGCCCATTTCCAGTCCTAGCCCCCCCCATAGCCCATTACCAGTCCTAACCCCCCCAACAGCCCACAGCCCATTACCAGTCCTAACCCCATCAGCCCATTTCCTGTCGTAGCGCACCAATCTCCCTTTATCAGTCGTAACACCCCCCCACAGCCCATTACCAGTCCTAACCCCATCAGCCCACCTCCAGTGTTAACCCCCCATCAGCCCATTTCCAGTCCTAGCCCCCCCCATAGCCCATTACCAGTACTAAAACCCCCCCAACAGCCCACAGCCCATTACCAGTCCTAACCCATCAGCCCACCTCCAGTCTTAACCCCCCCATCAGCCCCCCTCACGTCCTAACCCCTCCCCATCAGCCCATTTCCTGTCCTAGCCCCCCATAGCCCATTACCAGTCCTAACCCCCCTAACAGCCCGCAGCCCATTACCAGTCCTAACCCCATCAGCCCACCTCCAGTCTTAACCCCCCAAGCCCATTTCCAGTCCTAGCCCCCCATAGCCCATTACCAGTCCTAACCCTCCCCCCATCAACCCACAGCCCACCTCGTCAAGTCCTAACCCCCTCCATCGCCCATTACCAGTCCTAACCCCCCCCCCCCATCGGCTCAAGGAAAATTTAAAAAAAAAAAAAAGCTGGCTGCTACTGCTGCCGCCGCAGCAGCAGCAGAATGGAGTGTCCCGCGGGGCCCCCTCTGCCCGGCTGAGTCCCTCCCTCTGCGATGGCTGATCCCCTCTGTGCCGGCTTTCAGATTCGCGAAGGGAGAGTGTCTCCCTCGCATCTCTGTTAAACCCACAGGGGCTGATGGGAAGCAGGGGCTGATGGGAAATTTCCCATCTGCCCCTGCAGGCTTAACAGAGACGCGAGGGAGACACTCTCCCTTCGCGAATCTGAAAGCCGGCACAGAGGGGCTCAGCCGTCGCAGCAGGAGGGAGGGAGGGACTCAGCCGGGCATAGGGGGCCCGGCGGGACTACAATGGTAGCAGCCAGCTTTTTTTTTTTTTTAAATTTAATTTTGAAAAAAAGCAGAATGTTCTTTGCGTGGGGCCCCCTGAAACACCACGCCCTGTGCAAAAAACATTCTTGCTCAATGGATGGACCGGCCCTGTGTGCATTGGCTTTTGCAGTGTTACACAAACTGGTTCTAGATACCTATTTTATAAGGGTACATAGGTACCTATGTTGTCTTTGTAAAATAAGTTCCTTTTTGGACTTATTATTATTATTATTATTATTAAACATTTATAGAGCACTACTGGCCACAAGTAGCATTGTGACAATACAAATGAAGACAAGTCCTGCTCATTAGAGCTTATAATCAAATCAAGACAAAACAAAGAAGGACTAAGGGAGGGAGACAAACATCAAAGGAACCACAAGGAACAGAGGATTAGGAAGCAAAGGCAGCCTTAAAGAGGTGAGCCTTAAGAAGAGATTTGAAGAGGGGGGTGATGAAGCCTGACGAATGGCTTCAAGAAGAGAGTTCCAAGCATAAGGAGCTGCAAGGTGAAAGGACCAAAGTCTGGAGTTAGCAGAAAAAGAAAAGGGCAAAGATAGGAACAGGCTTAACAAAGAACAAAGTTCTCGAGGAGGGGAGTGGAGGGAGAGGTGAGAAGAGAGAGAGTGGAGCAGCAGAATTAATGCATTTAAAAGTCAAAAGAGGGGAGTACTGCTGGTCTCCAGATTGGTTTCCTGTTTTACCGCATTGAGGAGTAGGAGCAACTGGTTTCATCACCCCTCCCTCGGCTGCTATAAAAGCGTCGCGCCACCGCAGAACGCAACCCACGGACATGTGACCAAAGGGGCAGGTACGACCCTTTGGATCCCCTTCGGAGCTTTGAGGAGCTTTAGTGGAACTTATGGGCAAGAGACAAAAGAAGGTGTTTCCGGTGCTGGGCGCTAAATCTGTTAAAATTTCTGGCCCAATGGATCATCATTTGGTGAGTGCCCAGACTAATTTGTTGGTGGTGGATATTTCTGCTGAGTCCGTGAGTACCCTTTCAGATGTCTCCTCGACTACGCTGGGAGTACCCCTCTCCGGTCAGGAAGGGACAAAAGAGATTTCCCCCCCCCCCTCCCGAGGACGTTACAATGGTGGGGGATCACTCCATTGGTTCACAGGAGGCCTCTTCTCTATTGACTATTAAGATGGACAAAGAGAAGTGTAATTTACCGGCCATTTTGGATCTGGCATCTTCTGCTGCATCTATTACTCCTCCTTTGGATCCTCTTTGTGATGTTTGGGAGGTAGTGGCTCACATTGAGTCTTCTCTGTGTTCTTCTTTCTCCCAGATACCACAATTTTCCAAAGATTTAGTTCAGAAGTTTTCAGACCAAGATGTTTCTATTGGGAAATGTAATTTGTCTGTTAATAAGTTGGAAGGGCAGGTCTCTGTGGTGCAGGCGGCTATTTCCTCTTCTATTAGGGATAGTCTTACTGCTGTGGCAAAGTGCAATCAATGAACAAGTCCAGGAGTCGATTGACAGGGTCCAAATCAGTTTATTGTGTACAAGGCCCAGTCAGTCAAAGCATCAAAAGGTACTGAGCAAACGTTTATACAGAGACATAACTTTTTATACCTCTTTTTTAGTTTGATACATGAAAACTTTCTATTGGTTCTAGCTCGATACATGCAAACTTCTCATTGGTTATACATTCCCTTCATTTGTCCAATTAGAAATCCCTCAGGAGCCTAGCAACTGGCCCCCTCCTTTAGGATTGCTCGAACAATGGTACAGTTCTAGATCTCGTTACTTTTCTACTGCAAGGTTAACTTTGGCTTCTGGAATGCATATACTGTTACTTTTCTGTTCTTTCACATACAAGAGAATAATAGAAGACTTATGCATTCATGAAAACTTCTTATTAAGCATTTTAAAACAGCTTTCTTATTTTTCACAGATTTTTGGTTCTTTTCTAGCTATAATGGGAGTTAGAATCCAGGCCTAACTTACAGGCCTTTCATAGTAGCAGGCCATGCTAGGCCATAGCCTACCTCATTACGATACACCATCAACTGGAATATCTGGAGAATTCAGTTCGTTCGAAGAATTTATGATTCTTACATTTTCCTCTCACTTGGTTTGCAGCTTGTCGTGCTGTGAGGGCTTGCGTGCATCAGTGATGCTGAGAGCTAAACTATCGGTAGTTTAACTACTGGCAGGGTCTCCCAAGATGGACAGGTCTCAGCTGAGGTACCAGACCAAGACAAACCACCCATCTGGGCAGCAGCAGAATGGGACAGTGTTGACGGCGGAGGATCACATTTTTGTGACAACGGCAACAACACCAAACTTAAACTTCGCGGAAGAAAGGCCCGGCAATCTACTTCTGTATCTTGCCATGAAAACCCAATGGATAGTTACAACAAAACAAATTGTGCTATGGTGCTGGAAGATGAGACCCCCAGGTCAGAAGGCACTCAACTAGCTACTGGGGAAGAGCTGAAGACTTTTCAGAGTAAAGCCAGCATTTATGATGTGGTTGGATCAAAGCCCTCGGGAAGTCTGACTGCTGATGTAGTTGCGCATGAAATGAGAGTCAGAAGCTGTAAAGATGTCTTACACATTGGAACATGGAACGTACGAAGCAAGAACCAAGGGAAGTTGGAGGTGGTCAAGAATGAAATGGAACGTGTACAACTTGATCTGTTGGGGTCAGTGAACTGAAATGGACTGGCATGGGGCACTTTGCATCAGATGATCACATGGTCTACTATGCTGGAAATGAAAGACAAAGAAGAAATGGTGTTGCATTTATAATAAAGAAGAAACTTGCAAGAATTGTAATGAAATACAATGCAGTCAACGAACGCTTAATCTCTATTCGTCTACGAGGATTGCCTATCAACGCAACTATAATTCAAGTATATGCCCCAACAACAGCTGCAGAAGAGAATGAAATTGAAGAGTTCTACGAACAAGTACAAGCTGAAATTGACAGAACATGCAAACTGTGGTGGAGAAGCAGGCTTAGAAAGCAGAGAGAGAAAGAAAAAACAGACTTTTTTTCCTTTCCACAAAGAAACTGCAGGCAAAGGAAGGGTTAACTCTCAAACTAAGGACAGAGATTCCCTGCAGAGAAGTGCAGACCTAAGAACACACCCTGTTCCCATGGAGATAGGGGGAGGAGAAGGGAGTGGTTTGGAGGCGGAGTCAAGAGCCATAGGACAGCCCCAAACATTTAGGCAGGGAAGTTGCACTCACAAAGAGATTCAGATTGGGACGGAGGTTGAGACTCACGAACAGACATGAGGGAACAAACAAGGAAGCACCAGAGAGAAACAGTCTCGGGCAGAGAAACAGAATTGGAAGGAAACATGGAAGCCACTTGCACAGAAGCAATTGAGAAGTAGGAGCAGAGAGCTGACAAGGCCAGTGGAGAGCTCAGGGGAGGAGTCCTCAGAGGAGGAAATATTCTCCCGAAGTTCTTGGCTTAACTCTTCTCCTAGTAAGGAGTCTACAGGGAGGAAAAACACTACAAGCAAGGTGGGCCCTTTACAACTCTTAAAAGAGCTGCTAAACAAAGAAGGTTTTTTCTGCCCTTCCCCCACAAGCTCACGTAATGCTAAGGGTACCTGGGAGAAGCTCTTGAAGGCTGTACAAGACAGAAAGGCTTCTCAGGAAGATACCAGAGAAAGCATTTACCAGAGAAAGCCTAGTGTGGAGGAGATGGACTTGGGGGACAGTGTGGATTCATGCAGTGTTTCAGATATGGAGATAGACTGTTCAATTTGTGCTAAAGAGGAGTAAAGGAACCAAATAGCGTTTGAAGAGCTGAAGGAATCTCAGCTGCTCCTAATCAGTGAATGTGTCTGTGTTACCTTGGGCTGGAGTAAAAGAACTGAATGAAGTTTGTTATCTGGAAGAAACCAGAAGTTCTTTTACAAGGATATTTTAAAAAGCCCATTTCTTTTAGCTGTGCTTTTAAAAGTAGCTGGCCTGATTAAAGCCTCTTGGAAGGAAAGCTAGGCAGAAGCTAAAAGCTTGTAATATAAATTGAAGAAAATTCTATTGCTGTGAAAAAGTATCTGGGTGGACCAGGAAGCCTTGTTAGACCTGCTGTGAAAGTAACAGGGGTTTATAGCGCCTCCTGGAGACCAGGAACAGAATACCGATGTAAATAGAGTTTTATGTGAAAGAAAGATTTAAAGCTGTACCAAGCCAAGGACTGTACAATAGGCTTGTGTTGTATTCTATGGAGAAGTATCCTGAACTTTAATTTTGTATGCTTCAATCAATTCTTGTCAAAGAATTGAATCCGGTTAGGAACTCCTTATTTCTAAAATAAAGAAATATTCCTGTGACCTTTGGCACTTGGCTCCAATCCTTTCGGGGACGCAACTACACGCTATTGGGCTGATTCAAACAAAGGACGATCGGGCGCTCCCCATACCACTAGGCAACCGCCTGGCCACACGGGGGGTGTCTGACAGGTGGCGTAGTTATTGGATTGAGGAAAAAACCTACCAATTGAAGCTACTGGAAACATCAGGATATACAAGGTGGCCAGTGTGACATCCTGAAAGCCTTCCTCAGAATTTCTGCAAAGAGAACCGGACCGGAGACTCAGCAGAGCGGACCAGGAGTTGGAGAGCCCAGCTGGTACCGACGGTGCTGAGAGGCCTGATTCACCACTTACAGCAGGTAAACCCGTATTTAAGAGGATTGAGCCAGGATTGCTGTAAGGGGGAGGTTCTGCAGGTGGAGGAGAGAGGGGGTGCTTTGATAAGGGCCGCACTTGGTGTGTCTTTTTTCTGTTTCTTTCCAGCATCGCAGTATGGAGCGCACCGAGCTGCTTAACTGGATGGCAGACTGCTTCCGGCAGCAACAGGAGCTAGCGGTGAAGTCGCAGGAAAGGATGGCTGCCATGATAAAGGAACAGCAACAGCCACTCCTGGACATGATGGCTGGGTGGATGGCTCAACAGAAGAAGACTTCAGATGAGATAAGGACTGAGTCTAGTTCCTCAGGAACATTATTGGGACTGGGACATAATAGCAAAGGACCTTTTTCATTTGGGCCTTTGACCCCAGGAGATGATGTAGATGATTATTTTGAGGTTTTCGAGCGTGTAGCGGTCCTAAGTGGATAGCCAGCAGAGCAGTGGGCCATACGAATAGCAGCCTCCCTTACAGGGGAAGCTCTTGCAGCATATAGGGCCGTGCCTGCTGAGCTAGCCTCCACTTATGATGAGGTAAAAAAGGCCGTGAGAGACCGATTGGGACTAACTCCAATGGTCTACCGCCGTCTTTTCAGGGCTTGTAAACTGAGGCCAGATGAGACGCCTCGTGCTTTATGTCAGCGTCTCAAAGCACTATTGCACAAGTGGTTATTGCCAGAAGGGAAAACTGTTGATGCTATTGTAGATATAATGGCTCTAGAACAGTTTATTGAGGCTGTGCCACAGGAAATGTGATCTTTCTTGGTCTTACAAGATTGCAAGAGCACAAAAGGAGCAACTTCTTTGGCAGAGCGGTTCCTGGAAGCTCGGGTAGTAGGCCAAATGAAGGGTGCAGGGTTGAGCCAAGCAGATGTAAGGGAACCAGAAAGAATAAGCAGGACCATGCTAGGAGAGGTTACCCAAGGAAAACCCCTAGGAAGGTCGGGGTATGAGCAGTGCAAATGTTACAGTTGCGGAAATAAGGGCCATATCAAAAGAAACTGTCACAGTAGGACAGTGTTAATGACAAACCCCTCTAAGGAGAGGGCTTTCTGCTATCAGTGGAGGTGGAGGACATCCCAGTGCAGGCGCTCCTGGATTCAGGCGCCGACCAGTCAATGGTCTCCCAGCAGCTATGGGCAGAGATACAAGCCAGGAGAGGGGGTCACACAGAAAAACATTCAGAAGGGAACATAAAGATTCAATGTGTGCATGGCGCAGCATCAGTTTACCCCTTACAGACAGTAAAAGTGAAGGGCCTAGGTTTAAAAAGAACTATCACTGTAGCCGTAGTCCCAAAACTTCCATTTCCAATAGTTTTAGGGAGGGACTGGCCACAGTTCAAACGTGGGCTAGCACAGGGGTTGGAGTCCAAAACAGGGTTAGTCTCTAATAGGGCAAAACCCAAGGCTAGGGAAGAAGAGGAAGATTTGAGCGGAGTACTAACACCCTCTAGAGAAAGGGATAAGGTTGGACAGGGGAGAGGCTTCACATCCTCTCGGAAGCCCAAGGCCAGGTCCCAAGTAATGCCGGCTCCATTGTTCGAGACAACTCACAAGAAGCAGGATAGGAGGGTGGCTCTAAGACGAGATCAGGATAGTAAGCCCAAGTTCGTGCTAAAATGCTGTCGTACTACTCCTAATGCACGAATACCCACACGAGCGACAGAGCATGCCGCAGGGTTCGATCTCCACAGTGCTGAAGACATTAGTATCCCTAGGCTAGGGAGGGCTTTGGTGGAGACGGGATTGCAAGTAGAGATACCGCCCGGATGCTATGGCCGGATTGCTCCACGCTCCGGCCTAGCAGTAAAAAGCTGCATTGATGTAGGAGCAGGGGTAGTAGACCCGGATTACCGGGGACCCATTAAGGTTTTGTTACTCAACTTTGGGAAAACAGACTTTAGGGTAAACACCGGGGACCGTATAGCCCAGCTAATCATGGAGAGGGTAGGATTTCCTCCTGTGGAAGAAGTACCGGAGTTAAACCCTACGGTACGGGGATCAGCGGGGTTTGGATCTACGGGACGGGCGGAGATAAAAGGTTTAGCAGCAACTAGGGAGGAGGATAAGGCCGATGTTGACCTCGGGCCTCAATTGGCTGACTGTAAAACGAAGCCTACTCGGAGAATGGGGGAGGAACTGGCGTGGAACCAGCAACAGGACCTGTTTAGGTTGTTGCGGAGATTCCCGGACGTCTTAACCCCTGTACCAGGGGAGACGAGACTCGTGGCCCACGAGGTAATAACCCCTCAGGGTGAGGTGATACGGCAAAGGCCGTATAGGCTTCCAGAAGCAAAGCAGCAAGAGGTTATCAGGCAGGTACGGGAAATGTTGGACATGGGCATAATCGAGGAGTCGGTTAGCCCATGGAATAGTCCAATAGTAATGGTCCCGAAGCCTGACGGAACGATATGGTTTTGTATTGACTTCCGAAAGGTCAACGCCATTTCTAGATTTGATACCTATCCCATGCCCAGGATAGAGGAGTTATTAGACCAGCTGGGGCAAGCAGCTTACCTTACCACGCTGGACATGTCTAAGGGGTACTGGCAGATTCCCCTTACGCAGGAATCTCGCCAGAAAACTGCCTTCAGTACCCCTATAGGACTCTACCAGTTCCGTCGCATGCCCTTCGGGCTACACGGAGCGGCGGCCACATGTCAGAGGCTGGTAGACATTGTCCTACGTCCACATCGCCAATATGCCATAGCGTACATGGACGATGTGGTAATTTATAGCAAAAGCTGGGACCAACATCTAGTTCATATTGCGGCAGTTCTAGAAGCAATGAAGAAGGCAGGCATCACCTTAAACCCTTCCAAGTGCATGTTTGGGGGGAGGGAGGTGAAATATCTCGGGCACATAGTAGGACGGGGCGTAGTAAAACCCCTTATTGACAAAGTAAAGAGTGTGAGGGACTTTCCTAAGCCAATTAATAAGAAGCAGATACGGAGCTTTTTAGGATTAATTGGCTACTATCGCAGATTCTTGCCCCATTTCGCGACGGAAAGCGCCCCTCTCACTGATATGTTGAAAACAAATGCGCCAACTCAGGTAAAGTGGTCACCAGTGGCAGAACAGGCTTTCGCACAACTGAAGGAACAATTATGTTCAGCACCCGTTTTAAGAGGGGTAGACTTTAATAAGTCTTTCGTATTGCAAACCGATGCGTCAAACGGGGTTAGGTGCTGTCCTAGCGCAAAAACATGAAGGGGTAGAGCACCCGGTTATGTTTTTAAGTAGAAAACTGGCACCTGCAGAACAAACGTACTCCACGGTCGAGAGGGAATGCCTCGCCATACGTTGGGCAGTGGAGGCACTTCGTTTTTACCTAACTGGCCGTAGGTTCCTTTTAATAACCGACCATGCGCCATTAAAATGGTTGACCAGCATGAAGGATCACAACCCTCGCCTCACAAGGTGGTACATGGCCCTCCAGGCCTATGATTTCCAAGTCGAGCACAGGGCGGGACGGCTACACACAAACGCTGATGCCCTTTCACGGATTCCGTGCTGTGCGTTAGAAACGCCAGCCCGGAATATCTTAAGGGGGGAGTTATGTGGTGGAGAAGCAGGCTTAGAAAGCAGAGAGAGAAAGAAAAAACAGACTGTTTTTCCTTTCCACAAAGAAACTGCAGGCAAAGGAAGGGTTAACTCTCAAACTAAGGACAGAGATTCCCTGCAGAGAAGTGCAGACCTAAGAACACACCCTGTTCCCATGGAGATAGGGGGAGGAGAAGGGAGTGGTTTGGAGGCGGAGTCAAGAGCCATAGGACAGCCCCAAACATTTAGGCAGGGAAGTTGCACTCACAAAGAGATTCAGATTGGGATGGAGGTTGAGACTCACGAACAGACACGAGGGAACAAGCAAGGAAGCACCACAGAGAAACAGTCTCGGGCAGAGAAACAGAATTGGAAGGAAACATGGAAGCCACTTGCACAGAAGCAATTGAGAAGTAGGAGCAGAGAGCTGACAAGGCCAGTGGAGAGCTCAGGGGAGGAGTCCTCAGAGGAGGAAATATTCTCCCGAAGTTCTTGGCTTAACTCTTCTCCTAGTAAGGAGTCTACAGGGAGGAAAAACACTACAAGCAAGATGAGCCCTTTACAACTCTTAAAAGAGCTGCTAAACAAAGAAGGTTTTTCCTGCCCTTCCCCCACAAGCTCACGTAATGCTAAGGGTACCTGGGAGAAGCTCTTGAAGGCTGTACAAGACAGAAAGGCTTCTCAGGAAGATACCAGAGAAAGCATTTACCAGAGAGAGCCTAGTGTGGAGGAGATGGACTTGGGGGACAGTGTGGATTCATGCAGTGTTTCAGACATGGAGATAGACTGTGCAATTTGTGCTAAAGAGGAGTAAAGGAACCAAATAGCGTTTGAAGAGCTGAAGGAATCTCAGCTGCTCCTAATCAGTGAATGTGTCTGTGTTACCTTGGGCTGGAGTAAAAGAACTGAATGAAGTTTGTTATCTGGAAGAAACCAGAAGTTCTTTTACAAGGATATTTTAAAAAGCCCATTTCTTTTAGCTGTGCTTTTAAAAGTAGCTGGCCTGATTAAAGCTGCTTGGAAGGAAAGCTAGGCAGAAGCTAAAAGCTTGTAATATAAATTGAAGAAAATTCTATTGCTGTGAAAAAGTATCTGGGTGGACCAGGAAGCCTTGTTAGACCTGCTGTGAAAGTAACAGGGGTTTGTAGCGCCTACTGGAGACCAGGAACAGAATACCGATGTAAATAGAGTTTTATGTGAAAGAAAGATTTAAAGCTGTACCAAGCCAAGGACTGTACAATAGGCTTGTGTTGTATTCTATGGAGAAGTATCCTGAACTTTAATTTTGTATGCTTCAATCAATTCTTGTCAAAGAATTGAATCCGGTTAGGAACTCCTTATTTCTAAATTAAGAAATATTCCTGTGACCTTTGGCACTTGGCTCCAATCCTTTCGGGGACGCAACTACACGCTATTGGGCTGATTCAAACAAAGGACGATCGGGCGCTCCCCATACCACTAGGCAACCGCCTGGCCACACGGGGGGTGTCTGACAAAACAGGATATCCTGATAGTCATGGGTGACTGGAACGCAAAAGTTGGCAACAAAGCAGAAGGCAAAGTAGTTGGAAAATATGGACTTGGCAACAGAAATGAAGCTGGAGAAAGACTGATAGAATTCTGCAAGACCAATGATCTATTCATCTCAAACACCTTCTTCCAGCAACACAAGCGGCGACTGTACACATGGACTTCACCGAATGGATTATATAAAAATCAAATTGACTACATATGCGGAAGTCAATGATGGAAAAGCTCTGTAACATCAACAAAGACAAAACCTGGAGCTGACTGTGGTACAGATCATCAACTACTAGTATGCAAACTCAAGCTAAAGTTGAAAAAGAGCAAACCACTCATGAATGCAGCAAAATATGACCTTGAGAATATACCACTGGAATTTAAAGACTGCCTGCAAAATCGATTTGCTGCTTTAGATAGAAATGACAGAGCTCCGGAAGAGTTATGGAATGACATCAAGAAGGTTGTGTTGGAAGAAAGCGAGAAGTCTCTACAAAAGGTGAAAAAGCAAAAACGGCCAAAATGGATGACGGAAGAAACTCTGAAAATTGCCCAGAAACGCCGAGAAGCTAAAGCCAGAGGAGAAAGAAAGACAATCACAGATCTCAACAGAGATTTCCAACGTGCAGCAAGACAGGACAAGGAAAAGTACTACAATGACACTTGCAAGGAAATAGAAGCAGAAACTATTAGAGGAAGAACAAGATCGGCTTTCCTAAAGCTACGAGAGTTAAAGAAAAAGTTCCAGCCTCGAATTGGAATGTTACAAGATGCTCAATGTTCTATGTTGAATGATGCTGAGAAGATCAAGAAAAGGTGGAAGGAATATACAGAGTTTTTATATGATAAAGATCAAGTGGACCAACAGCCGTTTCAACCTGTACCTTATGATCGGGAACCATTGGTGATGAAAGAAGAAGTTGAAGCAGCATTGAAAGCCTTATCAAAGAACAAAGCACCAGGCATTGATAGCATTCCCATAGAAGTACTGCAGCAATCTGATGCAGCTGTTACCGTACTCACAAGGCTCTGCCAAGAAATATGGAAGACAACATCATGGCCAACTGACTGGAAAAGATCTGTGTTTATACCAATACTAAAGAAAGGTGATCCAACTGACTGTGGAAATTATCGCACAATCGCTCTGATCCCACATGCCAGCAAGATTCTACTGAAGATTATTCAAGAGAGACTACAACCATACCTGGAACAAGAACTACCTGAAGTGCAAGCAGGGTTCAGGAAAGGGCGAGGAACGAGAGACATCATTGCGGAAGTGAGATGGATCCTTGAAAAGACTAAAGAATACCAAAAGGATATCTATTTGTGCTTTATCGACTACAGCAAGGCTTTTGACTGTGTAAACCATGAGAAACTCTGGGCCACATTAAGAAGCATGGGTATACCAGAACACCTGATCGTTCTCTTGCGCAATCTGTACATTGATCAAGAAGCAACAGTTCGAACGGAACAAGGAGAAACAGAATGGTTTAAAATAAGCAAAGGTGTAAGACAAGGCTGTATACTTTCCCCCTACCTGTTTAATTTTATATGCAGAACAAATCATCAGAGAAGCAGGATTGTATGAAGACAACAGAGGTGTGAAGATTAGTGGAAGACTCATCAACAACCTTCGCTATGCTGATGATACCACATTACTGGCTGAAAGTGAAGATGATCTGAAACATTTGCTTCTCACAATCAAAGAACATAGTCTCAAAATGGGCCTGCACCTTAATGTAAAGAAGACAAAGATCATGACAACTGGCATAATCAACAGGTTCATCGTTGAAGGAGAAGAAATTTAAATTGTGAACAACTTTAACCTACTTGGATCAACTATTAATAAAGAAGCAACAAGCAGTCAAGAAATCAGACGACGCATTGCTCTTGGCAGAATGGCTATGAAAGACCTAGATAAGATTCTCAAGAGCAGAGATGTCTCTCTCCATACAAAGATTCGACTTGTTCCAGCCATGGTATTTTCAATAACATCATATGGATGTGAAAGCTGGACAGTGAAAAAGATAGACAGGAAGAAAATTGATGCCTTTGAATTATGGTGCTGGCGGCGAATACTGTGTATACCATGGACTGCCCGAAGAACAAACCAGTCGGTACTAGAGGAGATCAAACCTAAGCTTTCTTTAGAAGCTCAGATGACAAGACTTCGACTTTCATACTTTGGACACATCATGCGAAGAGAGAGATCATTAGAGAAAGACATTATGCTTGGCAAGATAGAAGGTCAATGCAGAAGAGGAAGGCCAGCAATGAGATGGATCGATACAATAACAGCAGCTACGGGTGCCAGTCTGTCAACAATGAGCCGCCTGACTGAAGACCGAACACAATTTAGGATAGCTATCCAGAGGGTCGCCATGAGTCGACTCCAACTCGACGGCACTTAACAACAACAACAAATTTTCCTTGTACTCACTACTTTGTTCCTAATATATTATTATATAAATATTTTAGGGAGGTTTTGTTATTGGAAGATCCTGAAGCGATAAAATTTTCTTCTGTCTATTATGTGCCTAGGCTGCCCTCCACGGAGACTGCCTCCTCGCCTAAAATTGGTAGAAAGATCCCTCCCTCAGCAGAATCTTTGGATGTCTGGGCGTTTTTGGAGTCTTCCCTAGATGTGATTTCACATCGTGCTACATTAATTGTTTCTTTCTTGTCATTGGCTGATAAGAATTTGGTGATGCGGTTATATTTTCAAAAAAAGATCTTTTTTTTTTGTGGTAATTCCATTCAGATTTTTCCTGATGTTTGTAGATCTACCCAAAAGCGAAGAAAGGCCTTTCTTTTGTTAAAACCTAGATTTGTGGCTTTGGGGGCTTCTTTCTTATTAAAGTATCCTTGTAAATGCATTATAATATATCAACGAGTTAAATATGTTTTTCTTGAGGTTGAACAATTAGAGGTGTTCCTGTTGAATAATGAAAATGCTTGATTTTTCTCCTTCCTGGCCTAGTGTAAAGGGATTGAGTATTGTTTCATAGGAATCCAATCATATTTTGTTTAATGGTGGAATACCTTTTTAGTGCTTTAATTTGATATGGTTAAATGTGTTTGTATTCCTGTCTTATTTTAGTTTTGTTTTCTTCTAGTATCTGTTAGCACTCCTCTTTATGTGGACTTGATTGTATTGCTTGTATAAATATGTTATTAAAAGCATGAATATATAATAAAAATGTAAATTTAAAAAAAGTCAAAAGAAGGCGTTTGAATTGAATACGGTAATGGAAGGGAAGCCAATGAAGTGATTTGAAAAGATGGGACTTCTCACTAGGGCCAATGCTACTACTAGGCAACCACCTAGTTCACCTAAAGCACCTGCCCTCCAGGAGCGCCCATTGCCACCCCTCTCCGGAATCAAAGTGGCTTCCATTTATTGTATGGATTAGCCAGGTGCCACCATTTTTTAAGATTGCAGCACAGGGACAGGAGCACGTGGACAAAGCTCCCGCTCCATCTTAATCCTTTCCAGGCCAAGCCCAAAAATCTTGGGATCCAAAATTCTGACTAAATATTCCTATCAAATGGTATATAATACATGACCATAACAGAAGGAAAATCACTATTAGAACATATTGAATAAGGGGTACAATTTTCCTGAAATATGCAAAAATTAACCCGGCTGCAGAATGTGGATTAAAAATTTAAAGTAGGCCTTGAAAGGGTTAAAGGTACTGGGAGAGGGATGGGGGGTTCAGAGGCCACTGGGCTGTTGGTTATTGGGTGGGTGGGATCGGGGCTGCTGGGGCACCAGGTTTTTTTAAAATTGAGTTTGTGGAGAGATTGGGGCCGATGGGCCACCGGAGGTTTTGTTTTATTGGTTGGGTGGGTGGGAATATTGGGACATGGATAGCAAGGAAGGAATCTTTTTATTAGAACACTCTTATTCTCAAAGTCAGGCCCGACACAGGCCGTGTTTCGTTTATGCCTTCATCAGGGGCTGTTGGCTACAAAACATTTAAAAATATGTTTAAAACACATTAAAAACATCTATAATCAATAAGACCAATTATAAAATTACATAAAACCAAATCATAAAAGCATCATTAGAACAGAAAATGAATGTCATATGAAATAAATAAATATGCACATGAATATACAGCAAAAAACCTCCCATTGATACATACATAAATAAATTAATTAATTAATATGTATTTGTAAAAAGTACTTATACAACACAATCATTAATATGTATCAAAAATAAAAACCATACACTATGGTTAAGATAGGCATTATAATGGGGATCCTTGCATGCTACGTCAATCTGCCGCAGTTGATTGAGGACAGTGGCATTATGTGGAAAATCATATAGGAGACTAAGAAGTTGTAGGCACCTCAAAAATAGAATTTGCTTAAAATGTTTTTTGAGAGTGGTTGGTGTATAATACTAATATGCATCTAAAGAGTTGGGTGACTGCACTTGTCTTCTAACAAGTCTGTAGTGTGTTGATTTAGTCTGGTCATGGTTTAGTAGTGAAGAAAGCTGACAATCATGTACAATTTCTTTAGTAAAGATGATTAATGTGAGAAGATATGTGGAAAAGTGAATAGCTGGGTAAGGTGAGATGGTTAAGAGCTCCTCCCTTGCAGAGATATGTAACCAGCTGTCAATCACTGACGTCATTCTTTTCTCCCGCGTATTTGAAGCGCTTTAGCCATTGCGCAGCTGTCTGCGTCTTTTAGTCGCTTAAAGTTTGATGGATCGGCTAGCAAGCTTAATCCTACGAGGTGGTGTGTATGAGACTTTGGGGAGATTGCAAAACACAAGTGAGGTGTTGTACGGTAAGGACAAAGGAACTTATATGGATTTATGTTTATTTTCGGTTGAAAGAAACGGAGCGCAAGCAGGTAGTTGTGCTGCTGGCAACATGCGATGAATTAGTTTATAAGTAGTAGGGCTTTAAAATAAAGGTATTTATGATAAAATATTATGGACAATTCAACGCGTATGTGGTATGGATTTATTTATATTATTTTGTAACCAATAGCAGTGCAAAGTCAAAGGAATATCTACATGTTAGTGGATAAAAAAAACTGTCAAGAGTGATGAGATCCGGGGTATCATTTTCTAAATGAAAACGTTTTTTAGGAATAAGTTTTAAAGGTATTCAAAAATTGAATTTATGGACAGTGGCGTTCTTATGTTGAATTGTAGTAATTACGGTGTGGCAAGGTACAGATTATAGAACACACAGGTATGTTTTCAACAAGGATTCAAAAGAAGGTTATAGGGTGTGTATTTTTTATTTTATTTTATTTGCCTGCATTGTCATATTGTAAAACAGTGTATGGTTTTTATTTTTGATACATATTAATGATTGTACTGTATAAGTACTTTTTACAAATACATATTAATTAATTAATTAATTTATGTATGTATCAATGGGAGGTTTTTTGCTGTATATTAATGTGCATATTTATTTATTTAATTACTTATTTGTTTATTTATTTCATATGACATTCATTTTCTGTTCTAATGGTGCTTTTATGATTTGGTTTTATGTAATTTTATAGTTGGTCTTATTGATTATAGATGTTTTTAATGTGTTTTAAACATATTTTTAAATGTTTTGTAGCCAACAGCCCCTTAAGTCCACTAACCTTAAAGATGCTGAAGCCTTCCTTCAAGCTATGTCCTCTCTTAATTTCTCCCAAATCATTGATGTCCCAACACACATTCATGGCTCTACACCTGATCTGATCTTCGCAAACAACGAGCTAATATCAACAGGCTCATTATCAATTCCTATAGTTATACCAGTACCATGGTCATATCACTACCTAATTAAGATAAGGTTACTTTTACGGAATAATTGGTGCAACAAACATGATCTTAACTCTAATGTACAGAGGCGATTTAAAAAATTTGACAAAGATAATTTCTTAAAGGACACATTAGAACATCTTAATTCTGAGTCAAACAATATTGAAGCTCAAGTTATTAATTGGAACAACACTTTATCTGGTGCTGCCACATCACCCATCAGTACAAAGAATGTACAATACAAAAAGAAACAAAGCAAGCCTTGGTTCTCTGCTCACCATTGAAAAGAAACCTCAGAAAGCTAGAACGGAAATGGCGGAAATTTAAGGCAACAAACATACAGAAGTTGTACTTAGAAATGCAAAGTCATTATATGGAACATATTAATCATGCAAAAAAGGAATTCCATACAAATATTATTAACACTTCCTTAAATAAACCCAGAGAGTTATTTGAAATAGTTAAGATACTTACAAAAGAGAAATTAACAGATGAAGATGTACAAATTGATCCACAAAAATTTGCAGATTATATCAAGGAAAAATTTCACTCTATTAAAACAATAATTGACTATACCACAAATTCACAAGTTTCTCAATCTAAAATTTGGGAAAAATTCTACTCTCCTTCAAATGAACAAATTTCTCAAATTATTTCAGCAATTAATACAAGCACCGCTCCCACAGACCCTTGCCCTGTTTCTTGGGTCAAAGCTTCCAAATCAAGCTTGATACCATACATAAACAATATTGTGATTAATTCTCTTTCCCAAGGTCTTATGCCTACACAACTAAAGCAAGCGACAGTTAGACCTATACCAAAGAAAACAACTCTTGACAAAAGTAATCCTGCTGCTTACTCTCCAATTTCAAGTTTACCATTTCTAGCAAAAATCATAGAAAAAGCAGTCCAACAGCAATTACAAGATCACATTGATAATCATGCACCCCTAGATAATAACCAACATGGTTTCCGTCCTAATCATGGCGTTGAAACTCTTTTGATTTATCTTTTTGACAATATCCTTCGTGTTATAGATAGCAAAAAAAAAGGGATTCTAATGATCTTTGTAGACATTTCATCAGCATTTGACACAGTTAACCACCGAATTCTCCTTGAGAGACTACGAATGATTGGTATTCATGGTGTTGCTCTCAAATGGTTTCAATCGTACCTTTCTGACAGAGAGATTAGAGTAAAAGTAGGTTGTAATACTTCTCAATCTATAAAGATACTGCAAGGAGTCCCTCAAGGTTCCGCCCTCTCTTCTCTTCTTTTTAATATCTACATTCAACCAATTTGTGATATAATAAAGGCTTACAATATACAATACACTATTTATGCAGATGACAAGATGGTGTAAGAAGAATAATTTTCAATCAATTACAGCAAAACAGAGGCCCTCATAATTACTCGTAACCTTGAATTCATACATCCACCAAACATTACAGTTGATAACACAACTATTCCAATTAAAAAGGAAGTTAAGTATCTTGGTATTACTCTAGACAGCGAGTTAAATCTCAAATCTCATATTAATAAAACAATAAAGAATTCGTATTTCAGAATGCATATTATAAGGAGACTAAAACCACTTCTTGCATATGATCTGTTTCGTACTGTATGTCAAGCGCTAATAACTCCTTTGCTGGATTTTTGCAATCCAATATTCCTTGGTTTAACACTACAAGCTTTGAAACCTCTTCAATTGGCTCAGAATACTGCAGCACGAATTATTTCTGATACCTCGATTCATGATCACATTACGCCAGTTATGAAGGATCTTCACTGGCTACCAATCCAATCACGCATCAAATATAAAACAATTATCAACATCTTTAAAATAAAGCATCATATATCAGCCAATAGTCTTTACTCCCTCATTATTCCTGACTACAGCTCTCGACCAAGAAGAAAGGGTACATCTCACAGATTAAGTTCTTCATGTAACCTCAAAAATACACGCAAGGATACTACTGAGAGAGCATTTTCATTAGCTGCCCCAATATTATGGAACTCTCTTCCAGATGAGTTAAGATCATCAACCGAACTCAAAGACTTTCGGAAGCAATTAAAAACTTTGCTTTTTATTGAACATTATGGGCCTATTACGTAATTTTATAATTTACCTACCCACTGCAAAATAATTAAATAAATGTTATTGTTATATATTATTTGAATTTTAAATTTGTAATTAACACATGTATATTGTAATGATTATTGTGCTGTATGACTATATGTTGCAATGTTTGTAGTTTTCCCTCTACTCACCAGATATTTTGTTTGTTTTGTTCTTTCACCGCCTTGATTATATGATAAGGCGATATATAAATACAGTTAAATAAATAAATTTATTTATTTATTTATTTACATTCTCTTATATACCGCGCTATTCTGCATCAGTGCGGTTTACATTGAACAAATTGAAATTACATTGAACAGGGCATTATAACTTGGAGATAACTATTTTACAGGGAACAAGGGCTATGGAGGGTTAAGTGGCTTGCCCAAGACCACAAGGAGCACCTGTGGGACTAGAAACCCCAGTCCTTCTGGCCCAAGGTTGCTGTCCTCTAGTGGGATTTGAACCCACGACCTTCCGGCCTGAAGTACCTTGCCCCAACCACTAGGCCACTCCTCCACTCCATAAATAAATAAATAAACGAAACACGGCCTGTGTCGGGCCTGGCTTTGAGAATAAGAGTGTTCTAATAAAAAGATTCCTTCCTTGCTATCCACGTACTTTGACTGGGTTTCTTGATTGGCACGTGGATTTGTGCTCTTTGGTTGGACTGGGAATATTGGGACTGCACTGCCACTGGGGATTTGGTTTCTGTGGGGGATCGATGATGGGGGCACCAGCCCCCCAAAAATATTTTGATGGCATCGGGGGCTTTCCGCGATGCCTGGATCATCTGAGAGGAAGTTTGACACTTCACCTCAGATGATCCAGGCATCGAGGAAAGTCCTCAATGCCATCAAAATACTGTTGGGGGCACGCGCAAGACTTTTAAGGTACCTCAGACCAGGCGTAGAGATATTGGCTTTTTGGATGGTTACGTAATCCTCTATGCATTTCTCTGCATCGGGTCAGACAGGATTAGCATGTCATTTTAATACGTGAAAAAAACCAACAAAACCCTAAGGGCAAAAGTGGAAGGCTCACCCTACATATAGTCAAAACCAAAAATAGCCAAAGCAGAATATTCTCCTGTGAAAAAAAAAATTTGTCAGACGGTGTCTGTGAGGGGTTAGTCACTACATCAGATCAGGTCCATTTTAATCACATTGCAGTAAAACCCACAGCTACTTAGCTGTATATTAGAAACAAGAGTACTTATCTGAACCAACAAGCTCAAATACGAGGTGAAAACCATTTAAACGGGGTCATCATTTGCATATAATTTAAATATTCTTGACATTACTGTGTGCACTTTCTTTTCCTTTGCTTTTTACATGCGTGTCAATCTCTTTTCTGTATTTGGCATGTTGGAACTTCCATGTATAAGCTGCGTTTTCTGCACGCAAAGGGCGCGCTAGTCTTTCGCCCGCTAGTTTGAATGGAATAGGGAGAAACAGAATGGTTTAAAATCAGCAAAGGTTTAAGACCAGACTACATACTTTCCCAACATCATCAGAGAAGCAGCACTATATGAAAACAACCAAGGTAGTGGAATACTCATCAACAACTTTCATTATGCCGGCGATACGACATTATTTGGCTGAAATTGAAAATGATCTGAAACAGCCGTTTATCAAGATCAAGGAACATAGTCTTAAAATAGGCCTGCACCTTAACATGAAGAAAGCAAAAATCCTGACAACTGGAAAAAATTTATCATTTTATCCTTGATGGAGAAGAAATAGAAATAGCAGACAACTTTAACCTGCTTGGATCAATAATCAATAAGGAAATGACAATTAGTTAAGAAATCCAACGGCGCATTGTTCTTGGCAGAATGGCTATGAAGGACCTAAAGAAGGTTTTCAGGTGCAGAAGTGGCACTTTCAATACATCATATGGGTATGAAAGTTGGACAGTGAAGAAGAAACGCAGGAAAAAAATTGATGCCTTAGAATTATGGTGCTGGCAAAGATTGTTGTATATACCATGCATTGTCTGAAGAACAAATCAATCAGTACTAGAGTATATCAAAACTAAGCTTTCTTTAGAAGCTCAAATAACAAGACTTTCATACTTTGGACACTTCATGCAAAGAAAAGAGAAGGACATCATGCTTGGCAAAGTTGAAAGCAGGGCCATAGCAAGAGCTGTGTAAAGAGCTGGGCACGTGTACAGAAAGGGTGCAGACATCATTACTGGTACTTTCAGGAAGCTTGAGAAGAGCGAGTTCCTGCATGTGGCTGGATGAAGGAGGCACCAGGTTCTCAAGTTGCACAGGGTGCATTTATAGCTTTCTATGGTCCTGGTTGAAGGTCAGCTATACAATGGATCGATACAATAACAGCAGCCACCTGACTGAAGATCAGATACAGTTTCAGGTTGCCATGAGTTGCTGCTAAATGTCACTGAGCCCTTGCCATTTTAGTGTGTAAAATTCTTAAGTCACTAAAAAAAATTCCCAGATTCTACCAGTTACTCACTTATTTGGGAAGGGTGGGGCAGAGCAGCACAGAAAGCCATCCTCTTCCAGTGATGTGACTATTATGGACATTTCTAAAAGGGGCAAAAAACCTTGCCATATGCGCATGTCCTTTCACCACTGTCCCACCTATGACTATTATTACACAAAATGTTACATAACAGAAATAAACCAATTTTGTATCAATATGGAATTCGACTCCCACCACCCAACTGTTTTGTTAAATTTTATTCTTACTAATCTATAAAGCACGAGCAAAAGCAGAAATGTGCAATTATATCTTCACAGGTGAAGTACAATATACGGTTGTAGTCAACATTATTGGTACCCTTGCAGTTCAACCCCTTAATGTCCAATATCTCCTAAAAAAAGTGACCAGTGAAATGACTTTGGACTATATATGCACACATATTTGACACATAAAAATCAAATAAAACAAAACCAATTAAAAAATGGAATAGTAGGTAACAGTATAAAAACTGGGACATTGCCAGGGCATGATTATTGGCACTCCTCTTATAAACAATTCAAATTAGTTTGAACACAACAAACACATTCCCACTGCAGTAAAATTAGATGCACCTGTGATCAGCTCTGACGAACAGGGACCGTCTTTACATGTATCTGTAGAACACTGTGTACGCTTTGTAACACTATATAAATGATAGTAAAAGTAGTAGTAGTAATTGTCAGTACTCACATGACTTGAGTCAACCAATGAATGATGGCTTTAATGTTTAAAATGCTCACATTCACTCCCTATTCCATTTTCACAATGCTGAAGACAAGAGTACTGCCTGAGACCATCAGAAAAGCCATTATCACCAAACATCAAACTTCAAAGGCCATCTCCAAAGACCTTGTCTACAGTTTGCAATGTTGTTAAAAAGTTGTCTGCTTATGGAACTGTCAAGAACTTTCCAAAACATGGTGGGAAGAAGAAAATAAATCCAAGAAGTCATCAAAGGTTAGGATGAACTGTTGGTAAAACACCATATACAACATCCAAACAGCTTAAGGCTGACTGCAGCAATCTGGAATAGTGGTTTCAACCAGCACCATTCACTGCGCACTAAACAAAGAAGGACTTCTTGGGCGAAGGCCAAGGAGGACCCCACTGCTCAAAGACAGACATAAAAAAGCACTCCTGATGTTTGCCCAAATCCACCTTGAGAAACCACAATCCTCATGGGAAAATGTTCTGTGCACAAATGAATCCAAACTTGAACTCTTTGGCAGTGCAGACCATCAATACATTTACAGGCAAAGAAATGAAGCTTATAAGGAAAAAACACCTTTCCCACAGTTAAATATGGCGGAGGTTCCATAATGTTGTGGGGCTGTTTTGTTGCCTGAGGAACTGGAGGCCTGGAACGTATTAAAGGAATCATGAAGTCAGAGGACTACCAAGGTATTTTGGAGTGAAATATGCTGCCTAGAGTCCGAAAGCTAGTTCTGGGTCGAAGGTCATGGGTCCTCCAGCAGGACAATGACCCAAAAATCATCCCAAAGTACAAAAGAATGGTTAAAAAGGAACAAATGGATTGTTTTAAACTGGCCAACAATGAGTCCTGATCTCAATCCAATTGAGGAACTTTGGAAAGAACTGAAATCTGCCATTGATAAAAGGAATCCTGGAAACATTCATGAACTGGAACAAATCGCAATTGAAGAATGGGAGAAGCTACCACAGCAGAGGAGATGAACGAAACTTATAGATGGCTACAAGAAATGTTTGGAGGCTTTCATCACTGGCAAGGATTGTGCAACCAAATATTAGTGAAGGGTACCATAATTCTGGCCAGGTCATATTTTATTTCTCAGAAATTACTACATCTAAGTTGCACAGACATCTTTTTTTTGGTTGTATACCTTTGAACATACTATCAAAATACTATGATGACATACAGTTGTAATATTTCCAATTTCTCAAGATATTGTACACAACATACCTAAAATGGAAGGATGCCAATAATGTTGACTGCATCTGTACAAAATATATATATTCTAGAGTAACCACAATTAGAACAATTCAAACTCTCCACTAGCAAATACTTTAGAAATAACACCCTGCAAAAACCACATTCCAGACCTATGTAGAAAACGTCTCATACTAAAACAGCACTAATGTCCAGGATTCAAATAGCAACAAACTTGCCTATAAAAGGCAGCTGGCAAAACAGAACAAATCTATCTGCTATAGATCCATACACAAACTAAACACTAGAAAAATACTTCACTTCTATCACTTGTGCAGAATATACAAATACAGAATAAGCAACCGCAAACTAGAAATAGGAACCCTGAGGTCAGACTCTGTATGCAGTATAACAGTGGACAAATAAATAACTAACCCGGAAAATACTAACACCGGTGAAATTAAGCAAATAATTTTTGTTGGAAGAGCCAACTCAGTCAAGGGGAAGAAAACCCCATACCGCCGTGGCAAATTCCTTTTTAATAAATATTTCTTTTTTAGAACATTTTTCTTCGTTTTTAAAAGAATCAGTGAGCACTTAACTGAAGTAACAGTCCTTCTTCATCCAGAGAGCAATGTAGCAGATGACGTGGCACGTTTCGGGGCCGATCATAGTGTATGCCCCTGCTTCAGATCTAAGACTTCGCTCAATGAACTTGCATTGCATGATAGTGCCTCAAGAAGCCGGTTTTTTATCACGGCAGACGTCACGTAACCCAGCCCTCCAGCGCCCAGCTGTAGGGGACGTCAACCAAAGCAGCCAATCAGAATTAAAAGGGGAAAAGTCACCATTTGAAGACCTGCCCCTACATCTGAGCATGGCCATCAAATCAACAATGGGAATTAAATGATAGTATACCAGTCCAGTTGTGCGTTGAGACCATGAGGGGAAACAGAGTTCAAACGATAAATCCATCTTTGCTCCCGATGTTGTAGAATTTGTACGCGATTGCCTCCACGTGGATCAGGTGGTATAAAGTCCAAAATTCTCCAGGTGAGCGATTCAAAGGAATGAGCCTTGGAAAGGCAATGTTCCACTATGGGCGCTGATAAGGTCTCCGTACGAAGTCTAGATGCATGTTCTCCTAGGCGGACTTTAAAAGGTCTGGTGGTGCGGCCAATATAATATAGGTCGCATGGACAGACAAGAAGGTAGACCACATAAGATGTGGCACAATTAGTGTGCCATCGGGCATGATGAACATAATGAGTGTGATCGTCCTGCCAGGACGGACCAGAGATAGTATTATGACAATAGGTGCAACTGCCACAAGGGAAATGCCCCGCAGTTTCATGAAACTTTATTGGGCGATCTAAAACCGGTGCAGTATGAACTAACATGTCCCGTAAATTAGACTGCCTAGAATATGCTATCCGTAGACGTTTACGAAAACAGGAGTGCAACCCCAAGATAGGCCAATAACGATGCAAAATACCTACAATTTTGGAGGAGCCTCTCATGTAGGGAAACACAGCCGTAACGTCATCTGATGAATTAGAAAGGGAAGAACCCTGTAACAACCATTCCCTATGAACGTGACAAGCACGCTTGTAGGCCTGATTAACTACATAAGAGGGATACCCCCTAGCTAGTCCCCAAGGTTCACAAGTCACTGGTTCAACCTCCGGGGCGCCCAATAGTGTCCTGTCGAGGCTCTCTTCTTGAGCCACTTTCACAATTCTGTGACTTGTTTTTACAACCTTTGGCAAGTACCGTATCATCCTATCTGAAAGACACGGGGGATTTTCTGGTTCAATTGACTTCTTGTACAACACCGTCTCAGTATATTTATTAAAAAGGAATTTGCCACGGCGGTATGGGGTTTTCTTCCCCTTGACTGAGTTGGCTCTTCCAACAAAAATTATTTGCTTAATTTCACTGGTGTTAGTATTTTCCGGGTTAGTTATTTATTTGATTGGTTTTACCGGGAATAGGGTATTAGTGTTTTGAGTACAACAGTGGACATGCATTTCCTTCTGTACTGTGCTACACACAAAGTTATCATGGTTGTACTTTTCAAAAGCTGACATATTTCAGTCACAAAACTGAAAATAAAAAGATGTTCTACTTTAGTTGTTTGGGCATTTATTTTCCTAATCCTATTGGTCCCAATCTTTCCTTTCTACTTTCCTTATGTCAATCTTCAGCTAAATTCTCTTTCAGGATCTTGTTTTTATTTCTCTTCATCTGCTGTCTTCCCTGCTTTTCTATATCTGTTTGTTTGATTTTTCTCTTTCAATGTTTTATCAATTTCTCTCTACTCTGCATTTCCACTCAATTATATTTTACCCCTCATTCTCCCCTTCTCTTACTCTCTAGTTAACAGTCTCACCCTTTTCATATTTCACCTACCTATGAGCTTTCCATATTCCATGCTTGCTCCCTTCCCTGAGCTCATTCATCTTCCTGGAAGTCTCATTCTCCGTGAACAAGCAGGAAATAAGTCCTAACATATGGGTGATGTCACTAACGGAGCCCCGCATAGAACGCTTCCTAGCTTCAAAGGAAGCTTTTGGGAGGTATGCTGTGCATGCACACCTGCCTTCTTCTCCTGCTGTGGCGCCATATTCTCCAGTCTTTTTTTTCCACGGAGCCCCTAGGACATGCTCCTGCAGTCTGGAAAAAAGTTTGAATTTCTTGCCCTTGTGGCTGAGCTTTCGCTTATTTTTTCACCTTTTTTCATCAGCCTTTTTTTTTTACCCTTTCAGTGTTTTTTTTTCCTGTAGTTGTTTACAACTTTTTAGCAGATTTTTCCTGCCCACAGCCGTTTTTCAATTTGATTTTGATGAGGCGGTATTTTTAGGCATGTCTAAGCTGGTTAGCGGCTTTAAAAATACACTAAGGGTCTTGTTTACAAAGCCGCGGTAGCGGTTCGCGGTCGTTATCGGAGCCGCGACCCCATTGATTTCAATGGGGCCGCGGCTCCGATAACGACCGCGAACCGCTACCGCGGCTTTGTAAACAAGCCCCTAAATGTGGCATTTGTATTTGGCACATTTCTGCCATTGACTGCCATAATTGGTGCTTGCAATGCCTTGGACCCAACCACCAGCTGGCATCCTGCAAGCTCTTCTTGCAGATGATGTGTCGAAGGCTGAAGGGTCGGGAAAAGCAGAAGGAGTTCCTTTTTAGCTCATCTGATTCAGCATCCTCAGCCCCAACTCCTCGTCCATGACTGAGGTAGCTAAGGGAAAAGAGCAGAGGGTTCAGTTGGAGCAGAAGGGTTCAAGCAGAGAGGGCAACCTTCTTCAGAGACCCCGCCTATGTTGAAAGGGGAGCACAAGGAGAAGCACAGTGTGCAACACCATCGAAGCCCCTCTTGGCACGAGATGGACAGTAAAGGCCAGGAACAGCCAACCAAGCTTCCCCAGTGGGAGGACCCGACGCGGATGGTGGAGTCCATTCCCAGTGCCCAGGAGGGCAGCTGGATGTCTCCCAATGCTCCAGTCATTGTGGAGTCCCCACCCAAGGGGTCACTGGCCATGTCTGCAGCTGCAGCATCAACGTCCTTGTCAGTGGTGGTTCTGGAAGAATGCCTTAGAAGTTCATTTGTGGCAGTAGAAGCCCTGTGGAATGCAAGCATCACGGCACAGAGTGCATCATCACCCCACTCCTTCCAACCTATCCTGGAGACCCATGCCCTGCCCTTGCAGCTGGAACATTGGGTAGGAGATCAGTATTGACCTCGGTGGCCAGAGTCATCTCCCTCTCCAGTATGTCGGAGTTCAAGGCCCCGGAGCATCACCATTGCATGCTGGGTGCAAAGGGGAGCATCAACATTCATCCTCTCCTGAGCCTGTGCAGTCGGCGCTTGGAGGAGACTTGGCATTACTTTGACTTCCTTTTGAAGTCCGAATCGGAATGGGAAACTGAGACGGCATTGACAGTGTCAGATCTTTGGGCCCAAGAACTCCTGTTCAATCTATTACTCTCTCCGGATCGGTGGAATTTGCCCCTGGAAGACATGTCTTTCCAGGATTTTGTTCAGGTCTGGCCAAAGCCATCCTCTTTTCTCTGGAATCAAAAGCAAAACAGAAGGCAGAGTAACTCTTCCAATAGCCTTGACCCTTCGTGAGGCAGTGATGGTACCCGTCCACCATGTCCTGCAGAGGCTGCTACTACGGCTTTAGAAGATGCCACTTACGCTTCCAGCCATCCGCCACTGGCTCATCTCCCTGTACTGGATCCAAAAAGCCCTGGGGTTCAAGAAGCCTCAGCTACCCCACAATTCCATTGTGGTCGAGTCTACCTTGAAGCATGAAAGAGTGGCAGAGCACACTTCTTGCTGCCACCCATGCGGGAGGCGAAGACCCTGGGCTCTTTTGGGAGGAGGTGCTTCCAGGGTTCCATGCTGATAGCCCGGATCCTGGCCTACCAGACTTACATGTCCATGTTTCTCAAGGATGTCATGCTAGACATCGAGGACTGCTGTGTGTCTTTTCGAGACCTTGTAGCTCATGGCAAGAATTGCTCGAAGTTCATAGTCCATAGCACTTATGATGCCTTCCAATCTGCTGGTAGGGTGGCGTCCGTGGGTATCGCCATGTGGCAGTTGGCTTGGTTGCAGTCCTTCAATCTGGAACAGTGGGTCCAGGACAAGATTGCCAACGTCCCCTGTTGGGGTGAGAACCTCTTCAACAAGCCCATGGAAGAAAAGGCTGGAGAAGGAGCAGGTGACCCTCACCGGGCTCTCCAGAAAGACTGCGGACCCCGCACGAAAGAAACATCAAACCAAAAAGGCTTTCCTTTATCCTTATACTTGATATACTGTTCAAGCAAATGCATCAGAGCAGTTTACAATACAAGCTTACTGTGAAAATAAGAAGTGGGAAAGGAATGCCATATGTAGGCAGGAAAGAGATAGTCACCATGTAGAGCTGAGTGAGGTTAAAGAGCATGGAGGTAGGGAGGGGTACCGACAGTGGTACTTTCCATCCCAGTTGCAAGTAGAGCCTAAGGCCCAATCTCCCTGCTCACAGCAGAGGGAGAAACCATTAAAGGCACAACCCATCCCCCAGCCCAAGTCGGGTGCGGGTTTTTGACGGGGTCTTCAGGAGCATAGCCAGCCGTCCATCATCTGCAGGTAGGAGGTGGCTCATCCACTTTGCTCACCAGTGGCCTCTCATCACCTTGGTCGTCTGAGTGTTACAGATTGTTTAAAGTGGCTATCGATTGCATTTCATCCAGCTGCCGCCTCATTACAATCCCAGGGAGTACATCATGGATCCCACGCACTGGAACCTCCTGCTGGCCGACCTCATCATCAAGCCAGTTCCCACAGCTCAGATCAGGCAGGACTTTTACTCCAAAAAGTCCCCAAAAAGACTGTCGGGTTCCACCCCATTCTGGATCTGCAAAATTTCAGTTGGTGCATGAAAAGTTCAAAATGATCTTGTTGGGGATGCTGTTCCCATTCCTCCTACAAGATGGCTATGTTCCTTGGATCTGAAGGATGCGTATATGCATATTCTGATCCACTCGCATCACAGAGAGTATCTTCGGTTCATGCTGGGAGGTCAGCAAAATCTGTACCAGGTACTACCCTTCGGGCTGGCTGCAGCCCCCAGGGTCTTCATGAAGTGCCTGGCAGTCGTGGCTGCTTTCCTTCAGACCCAGGGGGTCTTTGTCTTCCCATACCTGGATGACTGGCTCATAAAGGGTCCCACGCCTGCCAGCATATGGCAGTCCACTGAGCTCACCATTCAAGTGCTTGAAGGACTCTGCTTTGTAATCAACTATCTGAAGTCTCATCTCCCAGTATAACAACTGGAGTTCATCTGGACCCTTCTAAATACCACTCAGGCGAGAGCTTTTCTGCGGGCGGACTGCCTGCGTTGTCTCATTGAGGTGGTGGAAACGTTTCAGCACCAGCGCCACATCACGGCCTGCAGACTACTAAGAGCTCTCGGGCACATAGTGGCCACGGTGTATGTCACCCCTCAGGCCCACCTCTGCATGTGGCAGGCGCAATGGACCTTGCAAACACAATAGCAGCAAACCTCAAACTGTCTGCGGGACACAGTGGTGATGACTGTGCCACTTGCACAGTCCCTAAAGTGGTGGCTCATGCCCGGAAATTTGCGTCAGGGCCTCCCGTTCCAATGAGCAGCGCCCTGCAGGCTGCTCATGACGGATGCCTCCAAGCTCAGGTGGGACGCGCACCTGGACAGTCTCCAGGAGGTCTGAGAATGACTGCCTCCATCAGATCAACTTCCTCGAGCTCCGGGCCATTGTAAATGCTTTCTGTGCATTTTGGGCACACTTGGCAAATCTAAACTACTTGAACTCGCGATTCACTGCCGCTGCCTCAACTTCCTCTCCTCTTATGCCCTCCTGGATCCTTTACAGTCTGACTTTCATCCATTACACTCTACTGAAATGGCTCTTGTCAAAGTTTCCATTGACTTGTTCCTGGCAAAATCCAAGGATCTTTACTCTGTCCTCATCCTTCTTGACTTCTCTGCTGCTTTTGACACTGTTGACCACAATCTTCTCCTCGATACCCTGTCCTCGCTTGCTTTTAAGGGCTCTGTACTATCCTGGTTCTACTCCTATATCTCTCCCATCGCTCTTTCAATGTTAGTTCTGGTGGCTCCTCCTCTTCTGCTATCCCATTCCCAGTTGGTGTACCCCAAGGATTTGTCTTGGGTCCACTCCTTTTCTCTCCCTTGGTGCGCTCATCTCTTTCCATGGCTTTCAGTATCATCTTTATGCCGATGACTCCCAGATCTACCTCTCTACTCCTGAAATCTCTCCAGCAATCCAGACCCGGATCTCTGCCTGCCTTTCTGACATTGCTGCTTGGATGTCTCACCTCCATTTGAAATTGAACATGGCCAAGACGGAACTTCTTATCTTTCCCCCTAAAACCTCCTCTCTTCTTCCTCCTTTCTCATTCTCTGTGGATAACTCTCTACTCCTTCCTGTTTCCTCGACTCACAGTCTTGGGGTTGTCTTTGACTCTTCTTTCTCCTTCTCCACACACATTCATCTGATAGAAACAGCAGGTCTTAGCTTTCTCTGTAACATCAACAAAATCCACCCATTCCTTTCTGAACACACTACTAAGACGCTTATCCACTCCTTAATCACCTCCCATCTTGACTACTGTAACCTACTCCTTGCTGGTCTCCCTTTGAATCATCTCTCTCCCCTTCAATCTGTTCAACACTCTGCTGCGCCACTAATCGTCCACCAGCCTCGTCATGCCTATATTACCCCTCTTCTCAAGTCACTTCATTGGCTCCCTATCTGTTTTCGCATCCAGTTCAAACTTCTCCTGCTGACCTATAAATGCATTCATTCTGCAGCTCCTCACTACCTTTCTTCTCTTATCTCTCCTTACACCACACCTCGGGAACTCCGCTCTTCTGGCAAACTGCTTCTAGCTGTGCCCTTCTCTTCTATTGCTAACTCCAGACTTTGCTCCTTTCATCTTGCTGGACTTTACGCCTGGAACAAACTACCTGTGCCTGTACGCCAAGCACCTTCTCTGACCCTTTCAAATCCAGGCTGAAAACTCACCTCTTCGCTGCTGCTTTTGGATCTTGACTCACCTGATCTCCTTGTTTCTTTACCTTTCCCCCTTGTTTTATCCCTGTCTACACCTTCTGTGTTGTCTGTCTTGACTAGACTGTAAGCTCTGATGAGCAGGGACTGTCTCATACATGTCTGTGTAGCGCTGCGTATGACTTGTAGCGCTATACAAATGCTCAGTAGTAGTAGTAGTAGTAGTAGTAGTAGTAGTAGGTGGTCCTAATCCAGACGGACAACCAGGTAGCCATGTTCTATGTGAACAAGCAGGGGGTATGAGCTCATACCTTCTGTGTTAGGAGGTTGTTCACTTCTGTAAGTTTGTCTTGCTCCATGGCATGGCTCTCAGGACAATATATTTGTCCAGTGAGAGCAACAGCCTAGTGGACTGCCTCAGCCAGGTTCTTTAGCCACATGAGTGGTCCTTTAAGAGGGAGGTGGTGGACTGGATCTTCCAGGAGTGGGGCACGCCTGACATGGACCTCTTCTTTTTAACATCTTTGTTAGTGATATAGCGGAAGGGCTGTTGGGTAAGGTTTGCCTCTTTGCGGATGATACCAAAATCTGCAATAGAGTAGACACCCAGGAAGGTGTAGATAACATGAGGAGGGATCTAGCTAAGCTTGAAGAATGGTCTAGAATTTGGCAGCTGGGATTTAATGTTAAAAAATGTAAGGTCATGCATTTGGGCTGGAGCAATACAGTATAGGAGGTGAAGTACTTTTGTCCACTAAAGTAGAGCGGGACCTAGGCGTGGTTGTGTCTGATGATCTTAAAGTAGCTAAACAGGTAGAAAAGGCGACGGCAAAAGCTAGAAGGATGCTTGAGTGCATACGGAGAGGAATGGCTAGCAGAAAAAAGGAGGTGATAATGCCTCTGTATAAGTCTTTGGTGCGACCTCATTTGGAGTATAGTGTGCAATTCTGGAGACCGCACCTTCAAAAGGATGTGAACAGGATGGAGTCAGTGCAGAGGGTGGCTACTAAAATGATTAGTGGGCTTCATTATAAAGCATATGAGGACAGACTTAAGGATCTTAATATGTACACCTTAGAGGAAAGGCGGGATAGAGGTGATATGATTGAGATGTTTAAATACCTCCGTGGCATAAATGTTCAGGGAGAGAGCCTCTTTCAATTGAAAGCAAGTTCTGCTACGAGGGGACATGGGATGAGGGTGAAGGGAGATAGATTCAGGAGTGATATGCGGAAATATTTCTTTACGGAAAGAGTAGTGGATCCATGGAATAGTCTCCCAGTGGAGGTGGTAGAGATGAGGACAGTAACTGAATTCAAAAAAGCATGGGACCAACACAGAGGATCTCTAAAGGTAAAAAGTGGACTGTTGTAGTTGTTGATATGGAAGGACAGACTAGATAGGCCATGTGGTCTTTTTCTGTCATTATGTTTCTATGTTTCACTACGGCACAGAATGCCCAAGTAGCTCAGTACTGCTCCCGGAGGCCAGTCAGCGATCGCCTGGCTCCAAATGCCTTCCTTGTCCACTGGAATTTCCCCCAATTTCACTCATTGCAAAAATGCTCCTGAAGTTCCAGGCCAAGAGGGGATCCATGATTCTCATCACTGCTTACTGGCCCCGACAACCATGGTTTCCGCTACTGCTGCAGCTCTCACCGAAGGAACTTCTTTACTGGGCTCCGAGTCGGACCTCATCTCACAGGAGAGTGGCTCCTTGCTGCATCCCAATATCCTCTATCTGGTGCTTGCAGCATGGATGCTGAGAAGGTAGCTGTTGCAGAGCTTGCCCTCCCTGGGGTCATCACCGAGATCCTGCTAGCATCCCACAAGGAGTCAACATATAAAGCCTATGCATTCAAATGGCAGTGGTTTGCTATCAGGTGCACTGGTCAGATGTTGGACCCTTTTGTCTGCCCTGCGGACCAGCTGTTGGAATACCTCTTGCACTTCTCCAATTCTGGGCTCAAGTCCAACTTGGTGCATGTTCACCGCTGCGTGATAAGTTCCATCGCAGTTGTGAGGGAAAGCCCGTGTTGGCTCAACCTTTAATACGCCAATTCATGCAGAGCTTGCCTCTTTCAAAGCCTCCAGTTAAGCCCCCTATGGTCACTTGGGATCTGAACATGGTCCTTGGCCAACTCTTATGGGCTCCTTTTGAGTCACTGGATGTGTCTCTGCTGAAATTCTTGACCTGACAGGTTCTCTTCCTGGTGGCTGTCACGATGGCCCAATGTGAGTGAGCTCCAGACTCTGGTCGCAGACCCTCCATACACCAGGTTCCACCAGAACTGGGTGGTGCTCCACACGCACTTGCGTTTTCTACCAAAGATGGTCTCGGCTTTTCACCTCAACCAGTCCATTGTTCTTCCAACATTCTTTCCCCAGCCTCATGCCAATCGCAGTGAGGCCACATTGCACACACTGGATTGCAAGTGTGTGTTGGTCTTCTGCTTGGAGCACACAAAGGCGCACCGTCAATCCTCTCAGTTATTTGTCTCCTTCAACCCCAATAGGTTGAGTGTCGCTGTTTCAAAGCATATACTGTCCCTCTAGCTCACTGATTTCATCGCCCATGCATATTCCTTGACTGGTCTGAGCCTTGAGGGTCATGTCACGGCTCACAATGTCCATGCAATGGCTACATCAGTAGCCAACCTCCATTCTTTCTCTACAGAGGAGATCTACAGGGCTGCAACATGGTCTTCTGTCAATATCTTCATAGCCTATTACTGTCTGGATTGGGATTCCCAACAGGACAGCAATTTTGGCCAGACCGTGCTCCGACATCTCTTTGGGTCTTGAGAGTTAGCTCCTGCCTACCGGCCCTTCTGTTCATTCAGGCTACCTGCTCAAAATTCCCTTGGTCGATGTCGACTGTGGATACCGCATCAGATGAGCCCCTCGACGGGACTGCCTCTCTGGTCTTCCTAGCTTCTCCAGTTCTCGATACCCTGTTGGGCTATTTTTTCTCCTTGGGTTCTGGTAGCCTGGAAGTCCCATATGTTAGGACTTATTTCCTGCTTGTTCACGGAGAAAGCATAGTTACTCACCTGTAGTAGGTGTTCTCCGTGAATATCAGGAATAAGTCCTCACAACCCTCCCACCTCCCTGGGAAGTTACCTTTTGGCTCCTGCTATGTGATCATACTGGAGAATATGGCACTGCAGCGGGTGGGGAAGGCAGGCGCGCATGTGCAGCATACCTCCCAAAAGCTTCCTTTGGGAGCATTCCGTGCGGGGCTCCTTCTGTGACATCACCCATACATGAGGACTTATTCCTGCTATTCACGAAGAACATCTGCTACAGGTGAGTAACTACACTTTCCCTCAGCGACCCTAGCTTCTTATCTGTCAATCAGCCCATTCTGCATCCAATTCCTTTCTTTTTTGTCTTACTCACTACCCAGTTTCCCCATTCCCTTCTCTTGTCTCATTCACAGATCTGTCCCCTTACACTGCTTCTCAACCATTTTCCAGTCCCTCTAGATCCTTCACACCATCTCTCCATCCTTTCCTCCAGAAACTCTTCCCCTTTCTCACCTTCTTCCTTCTTCCCTTCACTCTCCCTCTCTCCAGTCCTTCCTCTTCTTACCCCCCCCCCTTTCCTTCACTCTGACCTCTTTGTACCACCTCCCTCTAAACACTCTGACCCATTATCACCACTCCCCTCTCTCTTTCCTTCCACTTGGACCCTTTTTCACCTTCCCCCTCCAGCCTACCGCACTATTTCTCTCTTTTCCCTCACTTCCTGCAGTCTGAGCCCTCTTCACCCTCTGCCTCCTTGAAGAGGCGTACAACCATTCTGTTTCCACTTAGCATGACCGCCCTAGTCATGAACCACCATCTAGTAGGAGATGTACTTAATTGCATATCACCATCTGCTGCTGAAGGGCCAATCTTGTGGGATGAGCTCTGCATCAGCCCCCAGCTTCCTCATCTTAGCCACAGCATCAGACCTATCTCCAAGCCACAGCCCTCTTCTCCCACCTGCCCTCTTCTCTGCCTGTAGCCTCTATGTCAGCCCCCTGCCCCCACTCCTAGGCTTAGCAGACTCCCTTATTCCAGCCCCATCCCCTAGTATCTGCCTTTTCTCTCATACCCAGCCACTGTGTTTACTTTGCCCCCCTTCTACCAGATTCAGAATCAGACCTTTCACCCATTCTTAGTATCATCTTCCACCTGCCCCCAGCATCATCCCTTTTCTTCAACCCCCACCATCTGCCAGCATCAGCCCCCTTTTGTCATCCCCAACCTTGTGTCACCCCCAGACTCTTCTCTAAGATTCAGCATCTGACCCCCTTCTCCCATCTCCAGCCTCCTTCTCCCACCCTCAGCCCCATGTCATTCCCCAGCCCTAATATCACACCCTTCTCCCTCCAAGCATCGGCCCCCTTCTCTCACCTGCCCCCACCTCTAAATCACCTGCAGGGAATTGGGAGCTTGTTTTTTCATTTCATGTTCTAAAAATTGAAAATTAATTTTTTAATGGTGCCTTTGTTGTCTAATCATTGTATTTTTCCAGTTAGGTTGGTCCAGGTCTCTCTTTATTACTTCCTCTTGTTGGTTTTCTCCCAAGTCCCTTTTCAGGGTCTAATTTCCAATTTCTGTTTCTTCATCATCTGGCTTCTTCTCTTCCCTACATCTGTCTCTGACACTGATCCTTATTTTCTTCCTTTCTTTCATCTGCCTTTTTATCTTCCTATAGTTAGATTACATTCCTCCTTTTTTCCCTTTCTTCTCTTCACCTTTCACCTACTTACCAGCTTTCCATTTCTTACTTTTACTTTCCTAGTACTCCCATTCTCCACCTTTGTTTCATTCCTTCCCCACCTTCCTATTTTTTCTCTTTACTCACTTTCTAGTCCCCCATTCACACTCTGTACTCATTCCCTCCCTAGCCTCTTTTATCTTCCTCTGCCTCTGATCCCCTGACTAGGCCCAGCTCCTTCCCTGCCAATCATCCTCTAATATTCCAGTCCCCTTTTTATGTCTTACCCCTATTCAAAATTCCCATCTCTTAATATTACCTCTCCTATTTCCACCCGACCTTTCTTCTTTCAAAGACTTGTCCTTTCCTTTGTCTCTCACTCTCTCCATAAACTTCTGTCTTTTTTCAGCTAACTCCCAAGCCCTCCAGGTCCTTCAACATCTCCTCTTCCCATCTTTCTGCACTCAGTCTCCCAACCCTACTCATACCACTCACCTAGTCACTATAGATCTCCTCATCCCTGCTTAATTTCTTAGTTCACACTTTCCCTATCTGATACACAAGTCTCCACTATTCCACCATGCCCATTCTCTTTCACTCACAATCCCAATGAAATCTGAATCCACACTTAAACTTCTAATAACCAGTCTTAGAATCTGTTTTCATCTAGTCTCTTACCCAATCTTAAGAGTTTCCACCTATGTTTGAGTTCCTGCTCTCCCTCATGTACACAACATCTGCCCTCTTGCCTATACAACAAGGGGCATCATGATAATTATTTAAGTCTAATTGAGTAACTAATCCCTTTAAATGTGTCATCTGTAGCTGTCAGTCCGCATGCGCGGCATTTTTCTCAGAATGTAGGATTTACGATCCGAAGGAATTCAGGTATGTTAGCTCTTCACTCAAACAGTCTCAAATGGTTCGCCAATGGATATAATCTCTTCAAATCCAGAGAAATTGTTAGACTATCGTCTTTTTCTTTCAGAAAATTCAAAGAGTTGGAAATTTGACAGACGCTATTGAGAGTCTGCAAAAGAGATGAAAGTCTGAAAGTTGTCATTGTGTGTTTACGAGTGCTTCATCACACCCCCTGAGCAAACCGCATGAGTCGGTGAAACGCATAAGCGCTGGGAGATGGCGTTGGGGTTCGATCTTTAATAAGCACGTTTTTTGTTAACATTTGGAAAAGAGACTCGTTTCATTTGGACACATTCAATGCACACGTTAAAATTTTGATAAAAAGAAAAAAAAAGTAAGACGATTTGAAAGGAAAGTTAAGGGTGAAATTAAATAAGGTCCTTGATGCAAATGAGGGGATCTTCTGATTAGGCGAGTTATAACCTAACAGATCACCCCACGTCAGTCTGAGACCTTTTTTCACCAATTCATTGTATTCTCATCTCTAGATATTGGAGCACTTTTTCTTAAGTATTCATTGTTTTGAGTGTTCTTTAAGGAACCGACTTGTTAGTTTTTGTCTAGAACAGTTTAAAGGCTAAACTTACGGCACTGTCTGTGAGTCTTTAGATTTGATAGTTGTGATAGTTGGACGGTCTTTTGGTGCCTCTGGTCTTCGCCTAAGGGCCAAGCCAAAGGGCCCTCTGGCGAGGCCCTCAGGTGCGGGCCCGACAGGCGCGGGTGCCTGTGGTGCACCGGTTCTATTATGGGGAGACCCCTGGTGAGTGATAATGCCTCGAAGGCTGTGGAGCAGGAAAGCTGGACGTTAGCTTACAGGCTGGGATTTGCTTGCCGAAATCCTCCAATCTTGTTGGTCTTGCTGCAGAGATGTAGCACAGCTGGTTGCTGCTGCCTGATGACAGGAGGAAAGAGGGATTCCCTCGGTGCAGAATGGCTCTTCTGACTCCACATATTGGCATATACATGTGCACTTCTGCACCTCTGTATTCAGTATTTTTGAAAAGACTTCATGTTTAGCAGAGCCCTTTCTAAAATACCTCAAAAACATCTCAAGTCTGATCTCCACATCTTTTCTAAAATTTGCCCTCATATATTATATGAGGTGTGACAAAAAAGAAACGAGACTGTCCCATAAATGGTTTATTACAAAATCTACAGAGAAATTATGCATTGTCCCTTTCAAAGTAATCCCCCCCCAGAGTTAATGCACTTCTGCCTTCACTTCTGCCACGTACGGAAGCACTTTGTAAAGTCCTCCTCCTTGAGGTCCCTGAGCTCCCTTGTCACAGTGGCCTTGATCTCTTCTACAGAGGCAAAATTAGTTCCTTTGAGCACAGTCTTCAGTCTGGGTAAGAGCCAGAAGTCGCACGGTGCGTGATCTGGGGAATAAGAAGAGTGATCGAGAGCTGTGATCTGTTTGTTGGCCAAGAACTGCCTCACACTGAGCACGGTGTGTGCAGGTGCATTCTCGTAGTGGAGCAGCCACGACTTGTCTCTCCACAGAGCCCGCCTGCTGCGCCGAACCCGGTCATGGAGGCAATTGAGGACCTGCTGGTAGATGTGCTGGTTGACTGTCTGACCCTCAGGCACAAACTCATGATGGACCAACTCCCTTCTGGTTGAAGAATGCGATCCCCAGTTCCTGAACCAAGATGGTCCACACTGACTCCCTGTTTAGGCTGAGCTCCTCAGTTATCATCCGCACCATCAATCTGCGATCACTCCACACCAGCTAGTTCACTCTGTCAATGTTCTCAGCCGTCTTTGTCGTGGAAGGCCGTCGTGACTTGGGGTCATCCTCCACTTCCTCACAACCAGTCTTGAAGCGTTTGTGCCACTCGAAGACTTGACATTGCATCTTCTCCATTAGCCTTTTGGAGAAGTTGGAGACACTCAGTTGGGCCCTTCTCCAACTTAACTGGAAATTTCAAGTTGATTCTTTGCTTCATATTTCTGCCACCTCCAGTTGCGTGACAAAGCGATGGAGCAGTGTGCTACAAAAAAACCTGAAAAAGAAAAACAGAGTGAGAGAGATGAAAATATTATAGCAGAATAGTGGTGAGATGTTGCACAACACAGTGACTTAAGAGGTTAGCCAGTTGGCATTGAGTCATGGGTGTGGCTGCCACAGTCTCATTTCTTTTTTGTTACACCTCGTATTTATTTGTATTGTGATTATCAATCAAGATTGATGAAATGTGTTTAAAAATAAGATTTTAAAGTTTGCACTGGGCTCGAGACTCTAGTTTTAATTGTGACCCAGGACGATAAGTGAAGAAGTTTATTCAGGTTGGGGAAGCAGAATAGGCAAAGAAGAATTTATAAAAAAATACTGGTGACCTAAATTCTGATTTGAATAAACTGTGATTTCTAATGTTATAAAATGTTACTGAGATGTCATGTGTGAAATTGTTGAACTAAGTCCTATTGTGAGTGTGAAATTGAAGTAGCATAGAAATTGCATCTCTTTCTGAGCGAATACAAGTTGGTGTGTTAACTGTCAGATTAACAGTTTTAGTGAGTTGTTTTTACTCACATAGCTGCTGTCTGTGAATTTGCTATAGAGACATCATTTATAACCTTTAAATTGTTAATGCTTTCACTGCCAGTATAAATATGGTGTAGAGACACGGGAGCAAGGGGGATCACCCTACTGCAGCGTCAGCAAGCACAGAAAAAGCAGGTCAAAGGATCAGCCATGGAAAGAGATCTTTATTCAATCTGATAGGTATAGTTTATTACAGAAGTTAATGGTTTTAACAATTTTTTTACATACTTATTTTAGTATTTTATCTTTCTCTATTGGCTGCCCCTCCTCCTCCTCTTCCATTTTATTTTCATTTTAGGGTCTGTACTATTTATTACCCTTTTTATTTATTAATTTCTTAATGTTTTACCATGTTCCCATACAATGGATTTCCCCAGTGATTCCTGTGTTGATTTTTATGAGACTGTTTTTACATGGTTTGGCAAGCTGAGGTGTTCTGGATCATGTATATCAAGTAACTTATAATTGATATATCTATATATATATCTACCCTCTTCCCCCATTGATTACCACTATTGCTCCTCTTTTATATCTATTTTGGAGATCATAATCCAGGACTCTCAAAGTGTAACAATATAATATATCCTTTGGGAATACTATATAGTGGTTACTTTGTACACTTCTGATGATAGTCTATGCCGTTATGCAATCAAGGTTTTTGACAATGACATACGGTGGCCGGTAGTGCTGTTGTCTGTAGGATTGTACTCTTTTTACAAATTATTGCCTATATGCATCAGAACATACTACAACAGCACAGTAACACCATGGTATGTGAATTGTATGTTCATTTTACTAGCTCTGTCGTCTACCTCTCTGCACCCCGTTGTGATGATGGTCTATGTTGCTTATTAGGATACTGGATATTTCAGTTGATTTTCTCACAACTTACATTTATACAATAAAGTGTGTTCTTGATTCGTTCGTTATACACACATCTCTGTGGCACCTTTTTTGATTGCAACTTGTTATATCAAAAACATTTAACAGAACAATGGTTGGTTTCTGCTTGCCAGTGATGTCAGTGTGATGTTACTACTGCCTCCATTTTTTTGGCCCCAATGCATGACACTCCCTTTACTATTTATTTAATTATTTATGTGTGCTTATATACCGCCTTTCACAAATCAAGGTGGTTTGCATTGAACTCAAAAATGTATTAAAACATACATGCATTACATGGAACGTTATAACAAGGTGTGTCGTAGTATTAAAACAATTCAAAAGTTAGATACGTAAAAATAACTAGGGATAACAATCAACTAATTACATGTAGTATTTGATTTGAGTAAATATAGTTTGATCTTAATTAAATGTTGGTTAAAAATAGATTGAATTCTTTGTTCCCGATATGGAAACTGTTGTCCTGTGTCCTGTTTCAGGTGAAGTATTGGGTGATATAATGATGAAAATGTAAATTCTTTAGATAGCCAGGATTAATTTGTTTTAATTTGTTTTAAGTAATTGATTCATCAAAACTATGCTGATGTTGGATAACTAGAAGGTAGGGGCTTTTGTATTGCTCATCGTTGGTCTTGTTTTTTATTTTCTTGTTACTTAAAAGACAGCTGCTGTGTGGAGATCTATCGCTCAAACAATTTTAAAATTAATGTTAGATGCGATCAAGTGCTTCTCCATTGTATGTATGCTAATTCATTTTCAGAATGGCACAATAAGGCACACTGTTCCTCACTGATACACTGTCAAACATGACTGCTCCGACAAGTCTACGACTGCTTACAATACACGACTATTGACATGGTCTGTCATATGCTTTGCCCACTGACCAGGGTTAGTTTATGGGTTATTATGATTCCTGGAGCTACCTCAGGATGGCTCTTGGAACACGTCCTCACACTAGTATATAATGCTATCTTCTATGGAATGTACCCCTTCGCTTTAACAGCTGATACTACTTGGTTCCGTCTATGGATGTCCTTTCATAGTACTGAATGCATTGTGTATTTTTAGGTGTCTACCACACTGTTATCTGCTCACCTTGATACAATTTTGGTGAGTAGCAACTCTTTGATCGTTTTACTACATATTTCGTCTCTGATGTTACAGACTAGTGCTCTACAGTCATGGGTGATGTTTTCTAAGATAAGCGTCCCATTATTAATCTGATACACATTACATATGACTCATTGTCTAATGTCCATTTGAATATGTTCGCTAGAACATTTCACTAGCAGTTATTATATATGGGTTTTTTTTATGGTTTTATTATTTTGTATTATTTATTATATGTATTATTACTGTTTTCTTCTCCACTATTGGGTTTTATGTTTTCTATTTTCCATTTAATATGCATGTTACATTATTTGATGGTTTTATTCTTTTATGTACTTTAGAAGTCAATTACCTCTGAAGAAGGTCTCCTGACCAAAACACTTATCGGGTTGACCTATTTGCTTTTAATAAAGATCTCTTTCCAAGGTTGATCCTTTGTCCTGCTTTTTCTGTGCGTGCTAACATTTGATATACAGTCATAGGCACAGTATATGGCATCATAGCGGTTTATGGTAAAATCAAGGGTCAACAGAACATAATTGACAACATAAAATCCAAAACAACATATAGATCCAATAAGGAAAGCAGTACATATAGCACCATATAATATGTATAAAAAAAACCTAGTGTGAAAATAGTGTACATATTAAAGGATAAATAAGGACAATGTAAGTAGATAAAAGGGTAACAAGCATGTTGCAGAGGGATTGTGTAAGGAACAATGGAATAGTATAATAGGTAAAACCACAAATGAATAAGAAAAGGACTCTAACGGTCAACAAGAATTAGTTCTGGACAACCAATAAGTGGAAAGGAGATATACAAAAGGACCAAAGTAACCTAGTGATGTGACGTGATATGATGGGGTCATCATCAATTCACATGTAGTGGACATCATCAACAGCAGTTCTGCGATTGCTCAAAGACTATGAACGTGCCAAACACAACCATGGGAGAAGTTATGCATTGAAATTTGGAAGTACTAATATGGACTTATGAGGGGAGGGGAACAGGCTATTGCAAGGATATGAGATGCCCTAGGCAAACCTCATTCCAAGTGCCCCCCCCCCCCCCACTGCTCCAATTGTCACCACTGCTGCCCCTCTGCAACGTGCAATGGCTGCAATACTTTTGAAACAGCACCTAAGCATCAGAGTTACCTCTGATTTAACTTCCTGTTTGCATGGGGGTAAAAGCAGCATCCACCCCTATGCAAAAGGAAGTGAAATCAGAGGAGGGAGGAAGTAAGAACGGCACTGCAGTACCAGAGCTGAAGGTAACTCTGGTGCCTTGGTGCTGTTTTACAAGTATTGCCAGAGGACCTGCACGTTAGACGACCGTCCAGTTTGCCTTATGGTATCGCCAGCCCTGGAGGGAATGAAGGACTGCTGCAACCTTACTTATTACATATGCTAATAACTAATTAGGATGTGTATATTAAGCAGAAGTTTGCTATGTCTTTTTAATAGAGATCTTTAAACTCTTCCTTCAACACTGTCGTAATAAAGCTGCTGAATCACTCTCACTGATTCTGTTTGAATCTTTTTTCTTTGACACTAGGATTTTAGAAATAGTCCAGTGAACACAGATCCTTTTCTAAAATACATCTAGTACTGCCAAAGAAGCATTTGCATTTGATGGGATGCACATCAGAAGAAACCATTTTACAAAAGAAAATCTTCAAAAATGGAGTGGCATCATTTGGGGCTTTGCACATCTAAGTAGTGCCGCTTTTTGTTTCTTCTGTGTGTAAATGGCAAGTTTCGCACAAATGCAAAAGCTAAGTTCTGAAACTAAAATGTTTGTTATTACAGGTTGAGGTGGGTTTTTTTGTTTGTTTTTTTAATTTAACGTTTCACAGTTATTCACATCATGAAACAAGCAAAAAAAGATAACGAGTAACCCACAAAATTATTCATCTCAATAGTCCACATCAAGGAGAAACTGATATCATACCTACATTAAGAAATCAAATAATCTTCATTTACCTGGAAAACATACATTAATCCCAAATTAACAAAGAAGTCAAGCAAAACAAAAATGGTCATGGTATGGTCATCGAATGTGACTATTATAGGTTGGTTTTCAACACCTGAGAGGTAAGCATATCCCCCACTTAAGCTCTCCTCCAAAGCCCGGGTCTAAATGAGAAGATTCTCAGTGGTTATGTGTGACTCAAAGCATGCCCACAGAGAAATGTTCCTGGATATACAGTACATGTATGCTTTGAAAAATGGCCCACTTAAAATCAATGCATAGTGCAGCATATACGTATGAGTAGCATCTTTCCTACAATCGCTACTTAGAACATAACAGTATGTCATACTGGGTCAGACCAGGGTCCATCAAGACCAGTATCCTGTTTCCAGGTCACAAGTACCTGTAAGGTTCCCAAAAGGTATACAGATTCCATGCTGCTTTTCCAAGGGTAAATAGTGGATTTCTCCAGTCCACTTTAATAATGGTTTATGGACTTTTCCTCCAGGAACTCGTCCAAACCTCTTTTAAATCCAACTACACTAACAGCTTTTACTACATCCTCTGCAATGAATTACAGAATTTCATGACTTGAGTGAAATTTTTTTTTTCCGATTTGTCTTAAATGTGCTATATTTTAGCTTTATCGAGTGTCCCCTAGTCTTTCTACGATTTGAAGGAGTAAACAACCGATCTATGTTTATCTGTTCCACTCCATTCAGTATTTTATAGACCTCTATCATATTTCCCCTCAGTCATCTGTTTTCCAAGTTGAAGAAACCTAACCTTTTAAGCATTCCCTCAAAGGATATCCTTCCATCCCCTTTTCCATTTTGGTGGCTCTTCTCTGTACCTCTCCAATTCTGCTATATTCTTTTTAAGATATGGCGACAAGAACTGCACACAATATTCAAGGTGTGATTGCACCATGGAGCAATACAGAGGTTTTATAATATCTTAGGTTTTATTCTCCATTTCTTTCATTATGATTCCTAGCTTTATGATTTCTTGACTGTAGCTGCATACTAGGCAGAGGGTTTTAACGTATTATCCACGATGATGCCCAGATCCATTTCCTGGGTGGTGGTTCCTAATGTGCAATCTTGCATTGTGTAACCATAGTTTGGGTTGCTCTTTCCTAAGGAAGTCATTCCAGAATGGGAATAAGCTATTTCCTTAGCGTCCCTCAAGTCTAGTCCCGACCTCTGGATTTTGCTCCTCCTACAGCAGCTTGGAGAATGAGAAATGTCATCCTTTTATGATGACACTGGTATATCCTGCGAGGATCGGCCTCTCCGCTCCAGTTACCTTAGTCTCCAAACAGCTAGAGGATCACTGAACCTGGAGCTCCAGGTTCACTGGAAAAGCAATTAAGGAGAGATAGGTTTAAATTGTTTTTTTTGGTGTTTGGTGTTTTTTGTTGTTGTTTTTTTTGGTGTTTAAAAAAAGAAAAGAAACAGCTTTCATTGGGGGGTTCTGTGGCTTTAAGGGGCTTCTGGGGCCTTCTCTCTCCCCCCCCTCACCTCCCCATCCGTGTCAGGTTTTTCGTCTGGACAGCGAGGCTCTGAAGAAGTTGGAGACCAGTTCAGGGCGAGGCTCCAGAGCTCCTGGCAGTCAGCGAGTGCAGAAGCTTTGCCTGCTAGTCGCTGCAACGAAGCCCATGGCAGAGGAACTCCGACGGAAGGGAGCCCGGGCTCTCAATCTCCCTCTCACTCCGCTGTGCTCCCAATGCTTGAAACACAGCAGGTCGGTGGAGCGCGGAGGTGGCAGCATTCTGCAGAGCGCACGACTACCGGCCAGCACGGGAGGTAAGCGGGGGCCGTATCGCGGTGCTGCAATGAGGAGAGTCTTAGGTGCGAGAGAGCGCAACGGGCCTATCCACGTGGTGGCAAAGCGGGAAAACGTGGTAATTTTTCGGGGCCTGCAGAGGTGGCTATTTTAGGCGGGAAGCTTCGTTTTTCAGTGAGAGATACGTTTTTAGGCTCGGGAGACTTTGGTGAAGCGGTCTCATTCATTTTTGTGAAAAAAGAAAAATTTAATTTCAGTTTTCATTTTGAGTTATCATTTGGAGGTTAAAGTCTCTGCAACCCAGTTTTTGCCTCAGGTCTGGCAAGAAGGGTACGAGCTTCAGCGAAATGCCCTCTAAGCTGCTGTGCTTGGTCTGCGGCTCTAGGAGGGGGGCGCTGTCAGACACAGGTGTCTGTAGGGGCTGCGTACAGGAGGCAGCCACGATGGAGAGCTCCTTAGGGGGGGAGCTGTGGTTCAGGATACCCCAATCGCGGTGCAGGATACAGTTTCTCTTGATTTACCGTTTCGGGAGCTGGTAGCAGGGACGTTGTCTGCACCATATCTCCCATCCTCGCAGGCATCCTTGCTGGAGGGTTTTGCTGCAATCTTTTCCCAAGATTTTGTTGCTCTTCTGCAGCAGGCATTTGGGGGCCAGCAAAAGAAGCGGGCAACAAGTTCCGTAGATGAGAAACAGAGGGAAAAGAGATCTGGGACTCCGCTGAGTGCAGGGCGACAGGCAGCGTGGCAAAGAAGGCCAGAATAGAGATGGAGCTGAAGGATCAGTCGGTGGCCTTGGAGGGAATTCACTCCGACAAAGGGGACCCTGACTTGGAAATTGACGATGAGTTGGAGGAAGGCGAGATCACAGATAGGGAGGACCAAGCTAGAATGGTCCGCTTGTTCCGGAGAGATGAGTTGCCAGCTCTTATTGCTGAAATGCTGAAGGCGCTTAATATGCCGGCGCCCGGACCAGCAGAAGATTCTACTTTGGAAGATCCGTTGTTACAGGTGTTTCAGAGAAATCAAAGAGCGTTTCCAGTGCATAGAGTGATCAAAGAGATGATTCAGGAAGAGTGGGATATGCCAGAGGTGAGTCTCAAGGGTTCCAGAGTTATGGGTCGACTATATCCACTGGTGGAACAGGATTGAAAGTTGTTCAAGTCCCCAAAGGTGGATGCCGCCGTCTCGGCAGTGACGAAAAAGACTACCATCCCAGTGGAGGGCAGTACAGCCCTTAAATATACACAGGATAGGAAACTGGATACCCTGTTTAAACAAGTCTTTGAAGTCAATGCTCTGTCAATTCAGGCAGCGATCTGTGGAGCGTGGGAGGCGAGATCCTGCCTTCGTTGGTCACAATGAATTCAGGGTGAGCACGGACAGGATACCGTCGGGGAAACATCCAGATTGGAGTCAGGATTGGCATATCTAGCCGACATACATTACGACCTCATTCGGGGCTTATCAAAAAGTATGGCATCGGTGATAGTGGCCCATCGGTACCTTTGGCTGTGCAATTGGGCAGCGGATGGGTCTTCCAAGTCCAGACTAAGTAAGCTTCCGTTCAGGGGACTGCTGCTGTTTGGGGAAGATTTGGACAAGTTGGTTAAGGACCTAGGGGAGTCCAAAGGTGGCAGGCTGCCAGAAGACAAACAGAAATCACAAACAGTCTGGTCTTGTCTCTGAACGCGTGTTCTACACTTCTCCTTTATGCAATGCGCTCAAATGTAACACATCAGTAACTTAAAGTAAAACACACATTGTAAGCTCAATTTTATCACCGGGTCTCAGACTTGTGCACTTATGCCAAGACTCACGTCTAGTAATTAAGTGCAATGCTTGCATCAACGACCACAGTGTTTTCTCTAGAGCAATAGTGTGAAGTAGATATTTATAAGGTGGGTAAACTTAACTTAAAAGCACCACCAATATTTTGCTTAACTGATGATCCACTTCATCAGTTAAGCAAAATATTGGTGGTGCTTTTAAGTTAAGTTTACCCACCATATAAATATCTACTTCACACTATTGCTCTAGAGAAAACACTGTGGTCGTTGATGCAAGCATTGCACTTAATTACTAGACGTGAGTCTTGGCATAAGTGCACAAGTCTGAGACCCGGTGATAAAATTGAGCTTACAATGTGTGTTTTACTTTAAGTTACTGATGTGTTACATTTGAGCGCATTGCATAAAGGAGAAGTGTAGAAGACAAACAGAGACAGGGTCGCTCGACTCCATTGTCCAGAGCTCAACAGAGGGATTTTCGGCGGTTCCATTTTCCTAAGTTCATTCAGGCTCAAAGAGGACGGTTTCCCGTTCGAAACCAGGGGTTTTGTTCCTTTCGGGGAGCGGGAAGGGGTTTCGCGGCCTCTTCTTCCTCTGCTGCAAATCTTCAGAAGTCACAAAGAAGTCAGGGGGACCCAGGTAGATCTAGTACCTGTAGGAGGTCGGCTACGGGATTTTCAGTCTGCCTGGGTCCAGATAACGGCAGACCAGTGGGTGTTGGAGGTTATTCGAGAAGGTTATGCATTGGAGTTTCAAAGGCTGGTAAGAGATTCGTTCGTTCAGTCCCCATGCAAGGCGCCGGCCAATTGCACAGTGGTGTGGGAAATGGTACAGCGGCTACTAGACCTCAACACAATTGTACTGGTGCCCTTAGACCAATGAGGCTGCGGTCGGTACTCCATATACTTTGTAGTTCCCAAAAAGGAAGGGACCTTTCGGCCAATTCTGGATCTCAAGAGGCTAAATTGTTGCCTTTGGGTGTCTCATTTTCATATGGAAACTCATAAGGTCCGTAATTGTGGCTGTCAGGGCGAGTTTCTTACTGCCCTAGACCTGTTGGAAGCATACCTGCACATTCCGATTCAGCAGGAGCACCAGAAATTTCTCAGGTTTGCAGTTCTGGTAGGTCATTTTCAGTTCTGGGCCTTGCCGTTCGGTCTAGCTATGGCTCCACAGACATTCACCAAGTTGATGGTAGTGGTAGCGGAAGCGTTGCGAAAGGAGGGCGTCCTCGTGCATCTGTACTTAGACGATTGGTTAATCCGAGCGAAGTCCAGAGCCGAGAGCGAAGCGATGACAAAGAGAGTGGTAACGTTCTTACAGAGTCTAGGCTGGGTAGTCAATATGGCAAAAAGCAAGTTGATTCCCTTGCAGCAACTGGAGTATCTGGGAGCCCGCTTCGATACGGAAGCGGGAAGGATTTTTCTGCCGCAAGAACGTGAGAGTGGGCTGAGGAAACTAGTCCGGCAGTTTCTGAGCAGAGCGAAACCCACGGTGTGGCATTACCTACAGTTGCTGGGAACCATGGCGGCGACTCTAGAATTGGTCTCGTGGGCAAGAGCGCGCATGAGGCCCTTGCAGATGGCCTTGCTCAGGCGATTGTCTCATCAGAACGATTCCCTGTCGAGCGTCCTGTCTTGTCCGACAGAAATGTGGCAATCTCTTCAATAGTGGTTGCTCCCCGGGTATCTGGAGAAAGGGATGCAGTTGGAGACGCCTTGTTGGATACCTCTAATGACCGACGCCAGTCTGATAGGCTGGGGAGCTCATTTTCAAGGGAGATTCGCTCAGGGTCAGTGGACCGATCAAGAAAAGAGCTGGGCAATCAACAGGTTGGAATTGAGAGCGGGAACCCTCGCTCTACAGGTGTTTCAATGGGATCTGCGCGGGCGAGCGATCCGGGTGTTTTCTGACAATGCGACTGCAGTGGCCTACATCAATCGGCAGGGTGGCACGAGCAGCATGCACATGGAAGCCGAAGCAGAACAGTTGTTCGAGTGGGCCGAAGTTCATCTTCTAGTGCTATCGGCAGCACGTGTAGTGGGAGTGGACAATGTGGAAGCCGACTTCTTGAGTCGAGTAAAGGTGGACCCGGGGGACGTGTTCAAGATGCTGGTGAGACGTTGGGGACCGCCAGTAATGGATCTCATGGCAACGTTCCAGTCGGCAAAAGTTGATCGATTTTACAGCAGAAGAAAGGAAAGGATGTCCGAAGGTCTGGATGCTCTCATTCAGGTTTGGCCAGAGGAGAAACTCCTTTACATGTTTCCGCCTTGAGTACTGATCGGAAAGGTGGTACAGCGCATCAAGGGACACAGAGGGCAGGTGATTTTGATAGCGTCGGATTGGCCCAGGCGGCCTTGGTATGCGGATTTGATGCGGCTCCTTGTAGCGAAACCATGGTGCCTGCCTCGGCGGAAAGACCTCTTGACTCAGGGGCCACTGCACATGCCTTACGTGGATTGGTTCTCACTTACGTCCTGGCTATTGAGAGGGCTCGGCTAGCAAAGAAAGGTTATTCCGCTTCGGTTATTGACACGTTGAAGGCATGGAAGAGATCTACTTCCTTGGCGTATGTTCGCGTCTGGCGGGTCTTTGAGCAGTGGTGTATGGACAAGCAGTTGCAGCCATTAAGAGCGTCAGTTCCGCAACTGTTGGTGTTTTTGCAGAATGGAGTAGAGAAAGGCTTAGTGGCTGCATCCTTGTGGGTGCAGGTAGCTGCGTTGTCCTGTTACAGAGGGAAGATAGCGGGAGTGGTGCTAGGATCACACCCGGATGTCAAGAGATGTTTGAGAGCGGTGGCGGTGGCTCTTAACAGGCCTCCCTATAGACAGGTAGTACCAAGGTGGAGTTTCCCTTTTGTGTTGGAAGCGTTAGGTCAAGAACTGTTTGAGCCTTTGTCGAGAGCATCCTTGAAGGATTTCACTCTCAAGGTGGTGTTCCTGGTGGCTATTTGCTCGACTAGGAGAATTTCAGAGTTACAGGCTTTGTCCTGTAAGAAGCCTTTTTTGTCTTTCTATAATACGAAGGTGGTATTGAGACCAGTGCCATCGTTTTTGCCCAAGGTGGTTTCGCTGTTTCACATGAATCGGAAGGTCTCCTTACTGGTGTTTGGAGGGTCTGCGAAGGGTTCCACCACCGGTAAGTTTCATGCCTTGGATGTTCGTAGGTCCTTAAAGTATCTCAAGAGGACGGAATGTTTCCTGTTGGGAAATTTGGCTTAGGTCTGCTTATATATTGGCTTTATATGACTGCACCCTTACCTGGTGAAACTACACAGCATATGGAAGGCACAGAAGACAAGCATGTGGGTATAAAGGAGTAGATGCGGCCTGCTATGGAGGAGTCTGGGTAACCATGTTCTGCATAGGAGTATGCAAAATATTGGGCCTAGCAGTATTGTAGCCTAACAAGAAAATACAGGCCAAGCTAAGAATTCAAAGATTTCAAACTAATGAGCACAAGCACTCTCTCTTGCCCTGAAGGTTTTAATTAGTGCCAGAAGAAGGAAAAACACAGGAAGGGGCAGAGGTCACAGGCCATGCATAGATAAGCAGACCTATAAGTAGATCCAGATGTATAAACGTAAAAGGGATCCTCCCCTGGGGAAAAGTGTTACAGGAAGCCTGGGGCCTTGCAGACACCTAAGAATTTATGATGAATTCACTGAAACTAATTTGAAGCAGGCATTTGAGGCAAAGAGAAATATATATAAACCAGCCATTTTAAAGAATCGGGGGCAGTACTTTCTCCCCTTACAGAGAGAAGGTGCTGTCCGTCATCTCTAGACAGGCTTTGCTGTTCTGCATGACACTATTATTTTGCTATGCTAGAATAAAAGTCTTTGTAGCTAAAGCAACTGCCGTCTAAGTAATTCATTGGTAATTGGTGATATTTGGGGAACTGTTTGTGGGAAACAGGCCACATTCCGCAGGTCAGATAGGCTATTTGTCCTGTTTGGAGGGCCGAGAAAGGGAGAACCGGTGTCAAAATCTTCCATTGCCAGGTGGATTAAAGAGGCCATAGCATCCGCTTATGTTTTAAAGGGAAAACCGGTACCTGAAGGTTTAAGAGCTCATTCGACTAGAGCGCAAGCGGCATCTTGGGCAGAGTGTCGTCTAGTGCCGGCGGTAGAGATTTGTAAGGCGGCTACTTGGTCATCCTTGAATCCTTTTGTCAAGCATTACCGTCTTGATGTTCAGCAACAAAGGGATATGTGCTTTGGATCAGCAGTGCTTTAGGCTGGTCTAGCAGGTCCCTCCTGGTGATTGTCTTACTGCTCTGTTACATACCCAGAGGTCGGGACTAGACTTGAGGGACGCTAAGGAAAGGTAAATTGTTGTTCCTTAAGGAACTCAAGTCTAGTCCTGTATCCCTCCCAGGCTTTTCTTTCAGGAAGCTAGTGCCTGAAGCAGGTGAACAGCACAGGTAAGAAGTAATAACTTCTAGGCATCGGGGTTAGATTTGGGTCGCTATCCTCTGTTTAAGGGGAGGGCAGGCCTAAGTAGTTCTAACAAGAGTTGCAGGGAAATATTTTATTTGGGGAAATGTAAGTTCAGTTGGTTACACTTGTGGTTATGTTTGCTACTTAATTGTTGCTCCGGTGAGTTTGCTTTGTCAATAGATAACTGGAGCGGAGAGGCGGATCCTCGCAGGATATACCAGTGTCATCATAAAAGGATGACGTTTCTCAGTCTCCAAGCTGCTGTAGGAGGAGCAAAACCCAGAGGTCGGGACTAGACTTGAGTTCCTTAAGGAACAACAATTAGCAGGTAAGTCTAATTTACCTTTATACATGCAGGATAGACCTCTTTCTGCTAAAAACATCTAGCAACGTATTTAGAAACCCTGAGATCCTGCACGTACAGGGCGCTAGTACAAGGATCTCTGAACATGGGTGGGGAGGGGTCGAACGGGGCTGGTGAGCCTTTGAGACGTAGAAGGCATATTCAGGAATCGCCCCTGTATGTATCATGAATAGCTTGTATATGTTCAGGTTATACCAGCTGAAACCTCGAATATGGCCAGGACTTAGAAAAAGTGCAGCACTGCACATCAATATGTCCCATAGTGGAGTATGGGTGTGCCACTTCCGTATGCCACTGGTGTGTCTGCAGTCTGGCATAACACAATATGCAGTCTTACAGACCAAAATGCAGAGGTGAGAGACGTTTGTAGGTACATGTAACATTAAAGCACACTTCAAAGGACATATACAGGTATAGTGGTGCAGTAGTGTTATGTCAGGCTATGCTGACAATTGCGGTTTATGCTAGAGGGACCATGCAGGCCTCCCCTACCGTGACAGGGAAAGTTATTCATATTACAGTGTAGAGGCCCCCAGCCAGATGTTTGCAGTACAGTGCACATACTGTTTTCAGAAATGATGACTGCAAACATGAGTAAGGAGTTCAACAAATGTCACATATGTTGTTTTACAAGATATATCAGGTCACACAGCTCACTTTACGATTGCGAATACAATAGCTAAGGTGCACTTAGATTACTTTGTAGCATTCTGGGCATGCAGCCAGCTAGTATATATAGTCTGGTTAGCATGCACATAATTGTATCATCTGTATTCATGGGATTTGTGAATGAGCACAATACTGTCAGTATGGAGATCAGCCTAGGAGCTGTACGTTTTATCAGTGGAGGCATGACCGTGCAGAGACAAGACTGCATCAGGAACGCATATCTCATCAGCAGTGTGCACGGGTACATACGTGCCATTTGTTGTGCATACCCACGTCCTCTTGTAACAGCAAGGGCCCGTATCTCCCAGAGTGTGTTGTTTGTGCTGCGCCAGAGATGTTTAGCGCCCCAATTCCAGAAGCATGGGTGCATCTATCCTCGCGGTTTTGAAATCGCGTTCAACTTGGTTCCATTTTCATTTTGTTCATGTCAGCAGACCAGACATAGATATTGTAGAATCGCACTCCATGTGCAGAACTTTGCACTTGTCTACTTTAAATTTCATGTGCCATTTGGACACCCAGTCTTTCAATTTATCAAGATCCCCTTGCAATTTTTCACAATCCACTTGTGTTTTAACAACTTTGAATAAGTTTGTGCCATCTGCAAATTTTATCACCTCACTTGCTAGTCCCATTTCCACATCGTTTATGTTAAAAACCAGCGGACCCTGCCCAGATCCCTGGGGTACTCCACTATTCACCTTTCTCCATTGAAAAAAATTAGCCATTTAGCCCTACTCTGTTTTTTTATAACCAGTTCCTAATCCACAATAGTACACTGCCTCCCAGCACCGTACCTAGCCCTGTGCGAGCAGTGCAGCCGCACAGGGTACAAAGAAATAAGGGTGCATTTGGAGCTGCCGGCCTCGGCTTCCTCCCATGCTGCTGCCTGTGCTTGTCCAGCTGCTGCCGCTTTTAGTGTTGCCTTGGCAGTGATGGTGGCAGCAGTGGCATCCAATTGAAAAAAAGAAATGTGTGTTTTTCCGATTCCACATCAGACGAGGCAGGGAGCAGACCAGCCATTCAAGTGCGAGTTGCAAGGACCTGCATTTGAATAGCTGTTCCCTCCCTTCTCTGATGCGTGCATACATCAGAGGAGGGAGGGATAGGCCAACATACAAATGTGGAGTCAGAAAGACCCCCCTTTTTTTTTCAATTGGATGTTGCTGCTTCCGTTGCCACCTCCACCAAAGCAATGCTAAAAGTGGCAGCGGCTGGGCAAGGGCAGGCAGTGCAGGGGAGAGCCGGCCGGATATAGGGGTAAGAGGAAGAGAGGCATGGGGCAAATGACTAATCTGTGATGTGGGGGAGGAGGTCCGCCAAATGTGTAAGTCGCACAGAGCGCATTTATGGCTTGGTACAGCCCTGCTGCCTCCTATCCCATGACTTTTTAATTTTCTCAAGAGTCTCTCATGAGGAACCTTTATCAAAAGCTTTCTGAAAATCCAGATACATTATATCAACTGGCTCACCTTTATCTACCTGTTTATTCACACCTTCAAAAAATATAAGAGATTAGTGAGACAAGACTTTTCTTGGCTATATCCACATTGACTTCTTGCCATTAAGCTCTTGATTTGCATGTGTAAATCAGTTACTTATATGCAAACTGCTGTTTTACTGCGCCTTGTAAATAGTTCCTGTAATTTAGTTCAGTTAATGTTCCATGTAATCTTACCTGTACACAGTTTAAACACTGTTCTATGTAAAGTATACTGAAGTATACAAAATTGTTAACTGTTCCATGTAAACCGCCCTTGATCTCTGGAAGGGGCGGTATAGAAGAAATATATAAATTAAATTATATGGGTAACTAGTGCATACTATTCCAAAAATGCCTCCATAACTTTATCTGATTAATTATATGCTTATCGGCTTAGAGCATAACATAGGAATTACCAGAAGTCAGGCCAAAGGTCCATCAAGCCCAGTATCTTGTTTCCAATAGTGGCCAATCCAGGTCACAAGTACCTGGCTAGATTTCATGCTACCTACCCTCAAGGATAACCAGTGACTTTATCAGGTCTCCCTTAATAACAGTCTATTCTCCTTTTTCAACACAGCTACACTAACTGCTTTTATTGCATCCTCTAGCAATGAGTTCCAAAGCTTAACTAGGCAATAAGTGAAAAAATGCTTTCTCCTATTTGTTCTAAACAGGACATTTTTTGAAGGGGTACTCAGTACCAGCACCTTTTTCATTGCCTGCTAAAATTGACCCATGGTCCTTGTGTATTCATGAAAGACTCCTGCAAATGAGTACCGGAACTACTACTTCTAGGAAAAATGCGCTGGTTCTAATTTTTTGGCATGCCTCCTAATCTTTGTACTTTTTGAAAGGGTAAACAATTGATTTTACCTATTCTACCCTACTCAGAATTTCACAAATCTCTATCTCCCCTCCCGCCTTCTCTTTTCCAAGCTAAAGAAATCTAACCTCTTTAGCCTTTCCTCACTGGAGAATCATTCCATCCATTTTATTATTTTGATTGCCCTTGCTAATTCAGCAATATCTATTTTGAGACGTGTCAACTGCACACAGTTCTCAAGATACAGGTACCCAATGCAGCGATGGAGAAGCATTAACATATTCTTTGTTTTATTCTTTATTATTTTCCTAATAATGCATGTTATTCCTTTTTGAACATCAGCTCCCCAGTGTTTATAATAGACCACAGCCTAACAGTCCAATTCACAAAGGAGCATGTCCGGGCCATCCGAACAGCCCTGAGCAAGGCGGGCCCATTAGGACCTGATTCTGTACTGCGGGAACAAAATGTTCCCACAGCAAACAGAATTGTGCCTAAGGATGGCCAAGCGTGCCCCTGCCTGCCTGCAGGGTTGTCTTCCCCAAAGGTGCCCCTGGCTCCTGCGGCTCGACCCCCCTCTTCCCCACCACCCAATCCACGACTGGCCAGCCAGGGCCTGGATCAGGCAGTTTGGACTCCCCTGCACCCGGCCCCAGCCCCAGGGGTAGATCCCTGGGCCTGATCAGCCTGCCAGTGCTAATTATTCCACCTTTAATCCCGCTGGACGTACAGGGCCATGACCTGAATTGGCCCTGTACATCCTTCCAGCTCAATCCGCCCCCACTCCGTCCAGATCTTGCCCCCTCCTGCGGCTCTAGCCATGCAGGGAGAACAGGAGATGGACTAGGGGCAGCCCCGCAGGATCCCTCTTGGAATTGGACCCTAAATCACAGTAGGTCCTGGTGAAAACAGGTACAATGTTTTTTTGGTAGGGCAATTTAGAGGAATTTTGTAAAAACATATACACTAAGGGCCCAATATTCAAAGGCATTTACACTGTCTACAGAGCTGTAAACCATGTAAATGCCACTGAGAGGGATATTCAATAGCACTAAAATGGTTAGTGCCACTGAATATCTCAGATTAACACCGCTACACGCCCCAATGCTAATCATGTAGCATCAGGGCGTGTTGTCAATGTTCTGGGGGCGGCACGTGTTCTAACCGGGCAGCAGCAATATTGCGCTGCTGCCCAGTTAGCGACTCTTGGGTAAAGATAGATGCAGCAAAAGCTGGCCTATCTTTACCTGTGGGAGCTAACCGGGCAGCGGCGATATTGAGCCACTGCCAGGTTAGCTCTTGCTGAACACTAAACCCGGATATTCAATGCCAAGGCACGACCCCGGCATTGAATATCCAGGTTTAGTGTTCAGCACTGGCAGTTTGACACTGTACTCGCATTAGCTGCCAATGCTAAATATTGGGCCCTAACTGTCCTTGATAATTCAGAGGACAAGTATTATAAAGGACCAGTAGTTTGTGAAAATCCTGTATGTCCCCCCAGAAGGAGGTCTTATGGTGCTGTCTCTTAGGAAACTGATCCTGGTGAAATATGTTATTGATTTTTGTATTTTTTGAAATTTTCATGATGTTTGGGCATTTTTTCTTGTTTGTTTCAGACATTCATTTTAATAAAAAAATTTAACTTGCATGAGAATTTTTTAATGTGTGCAAATCATCTATATATGTGTTAAGTCAATTTTGCTTGCGCTAAATTTTTTAAGGCTTACTAATGAACTGAATGCATGCTAACAAATGCACATCCCTAGGCCTTGGATTTTTGGTTTGTTGGTCATGCAGGGCTTAGTGCTGGTGGCCTTTTGATTTCCATTCTTTAAGATGAGAGGAATCAATATTTATATGAATCTACTCAGGGTTTTTGTTTTAGGGTGTACTCGGTGGTACGGAATACTAGCTCCTTTTTTATTAGCTGTTAAAACTGAACCATAGTCCTCGTGTATTAATGAAAGTGCTCTGCATATACCGGCACCTTTTTTTCTAGGAAAAATGCACTGAGTCTACTAATTCTCAAAGAGAGACGACTCCTCCAATAACAAATTCTTTTGTTAACCTCGCACTCTCATTCAACTACTACTCACATCACATAGAATGCAAAAAATGTCTTTGGCGGGAGCTCAATTTCACAGCACAAAGGAGTTTCATGTGCCTAAACATCAGTTTCATTATCGCTCCTACCAGTATATGTAAGTATGTGTATTTTTAAAAATTTTAATGTTTTAATTTTTCAAAAAGCCCTCCATTACAGTCTATAAAGACCTTCACAATCAATCTCCATTTAAACTTTCTCAATCTTCAAAATCCATTTCAAATGAGTCAATGAAACTTAACTTTGAAGGTGCTCAATCCTTAAACTCCTTTGCCATTTATTTTTTCAAAGTTCCTAGACTTCCTCTTCAGTATCCCAACCTTGGGCACAGGTTTCCCCATCAAGTTTTCCTCAGGGATTTTGTGAAGCCAAACATGGCTGACTAGAACGAAGATGCCGCAAATTGACTTGGCCTGCGCATTTCACCTTAAAATTGCAGAAGCATCTTTGGATGAGACTTTGGCTTCCCAGTTTTCTGCTTTGTCAACGAAAATGAATTTAAATACTATAGCATTGCACAGAATGCAAACAAGATCGTAGCTGAGTGTGCTGAGATTCAAAAGAGGCTGACTTCATTGGAGGGTCAGTCAGAAGCTTATATGCAGAACTTTGCAGTGATTAATGCCCAGGCTGAAAAGTTAGAAAACTTATCTCGAGTATGTAACTTAAGGATAATTAACTTTCCTCGGGCCCAGACTGTGTCTGCATGGGATATGTTTAAAGCCTATTTAACAGAGATTTTGGCTGTGCCCATGAACTTTCACCCTCCTGTGGTGAGAGTGTATTATCTCACACTGGGTAAGAAGACCCCTAATTAATGATGTTGTAGGGACACAGCAAGCTGACAGTTTAAATATCTCAGAACTGTTGGAAAGATCGCGAGAAGAGTCTGGACTGCCTTCAACGTTGACTGTGACATTTCCACTTTTGTCAGCTTGGGAGCGGTTGTTAAATGTTTTTTCGTAAAAGAAATTTACTGATTAAGGGTTTATTGGTTCGTATTTATCCGAACCTTACTAAGGACACACAACGGCGATGTAGAGAATTTCTTCTCTGTCCAGGAGTCCAGCAGCTGGAAGCATTCTTTTTCTTAAAGCACCTTTGCAAATGCTTGATGAAATATCGTTCTATTTCTTATATTTTTTTATGAGCCCTCCCAGTTGCAGGCCTTTGAGAAACTGGTATTTTCTCTCTCTAGCAGGTGGCAAGGTGTGTGCACTGGTTCAGGAGTGCAGATAGGCCTGACTGTCCCAGCCCACTCTACAGTGCAGTCATTGAGATTGAGTCTGGAAATGCGCAACAATGCTCTGAAGGTGAGTATGCCTGCGTCTGTTGGAGCAGACAGCCTCCATGTGTCCATGCTATTTCCCCTATGGATTACTATCACTTGATCAACCGAAAGAGGAGCAAAAAGACCCTACAAAGCCCAGGGGGGGAGGGGGGAAGTGGCCCAGGCCCCCCCTTTTTTTTTTGCTGTCCTTGTCTGCATGCCATGTAGTTTTTATGTAGTGTTTATGTTTTTTTTTGTATTTCTTTTTTTCACCATTGGTTTCAATGGGCAGTATATGGTCCTGCTATTTTCAACAACTCAACCCCAATAAAAAAATAAAAAAACACAAGGCCTTTGTTTGGTACCTGGGCTTATCAAGCCTTAGAGGGAGTCCAGGGCTTTCCTACTTGGGTTTCCCCAGTCAGCTGGGCAAGTGCTAGGATTTCTCTTTTGGGGGGGGGTTCCTTTTTGCCACAGCCTGCTTCTTTTTAAAACTTTGCCATTGAAATGTTCAGCTGTGCAGCCCAATCAACCAGTGACCCCCTTCTATTTTTCTTGGCAGCTGCTTATTTTTGCCCCTGTTGTGACTGCATAGCCTGGGGTGCCCTTTTTGTGGCATTTTGGGACTCCCATGTGGTTCCCAGGGCCCAGTGTCATTTCTGTGCCCTTGCCACTCCTTCTGCCCTTTTTACTGCTGGAGAGCACCACAGCCTTTTTCGATGTCAGCCTAGTCCAGTGGAGGTGGAGCTTGGCAGGGAGGCCTTGGCCTTTGGGGGTTCTACATGGCCCAGGGCTTTCTTTTTCAACTGACTTGCACTGCAGCTCTTGAAACAGCTCACGGGCTATATTCAGTTCTGACTAGCTGCTTGGCAGCTCCCTTTGTGGGGGCCCAAGGTCCAGGCTTCCTCTCTGAGGACCCGGGGTCTATAAGCGCTCTTGTCATGGGCAGATAGGTGGATCATGGTCTCCACTTTACCCTTGTGCTCCTCCTTCCTCCAGGAGCCCAATCTTATTCCCTATCATTGGTTGAAGGCCCCTTGAAATTCCTGTTGCCAGTAGGTAAGTCTGGGGAGGTAGTGCCCCCACAGGAAGATTAGATCTGCCTTTTCACTGACAAGTCCTGTTTATGCCCCTGCAGGATGCTGTAGTGGCTCTTCAGGTTGCAGAGTGGTCTGTTGTCTTCATAGTACTCCCCGACCATATGCAGTAACACATAGGGTTGTAGGGAGAGAAGCCATGAACTGGGCCTTCAGGATTCTAAGATCCTATCTTGGTCCCAAGGTAAGCAGGGTCAGCCCTTCATGTCCTCTGGGGTGGGAGTCCTGATCTCAGCTGGACTGAACACACGGAGAGAGGTACTGCACTTGAATCCCAGTTTTGGAGGGTCAAGATCCTTAAGAAGGCCTTGACAGTCACTGCCTTAGGCTTTCAGGTAGTGCTGGTGCACCTTAAGGTTACAGTAGCGCTCTGATGATGGATGCATTCTTTGCTAGCAGCTTTGTGGCTCCAGCCATATGACTATAGCCCCTTGTTCCCAAGGTTGCAAGTTTGTTTCCTGAAACACCTATCAGTACCAAGCAGGTTGGGCCAAATGGTCATCAAATCCGGTCTCCTTCAGGATATTAGGAAGTTTGCAGAGGACCACCAATGGTTGAACCTTTTTAAATTTTATGGAATTGTCATTTTTATTGGAACCGTTTTTTTTTAATTTTATTTTATTTCCCGCACTTGTTCAATTTAGTGTGCATTCAGTGTACAATAGCAAAGAATGACGGGGTTTTCAGCAGTTTGTAATGTAAGAAGGTCAGCTGATGCCGGCTTTTCCCATGGAGATAAATGGACTGAATAGTGCAAGTGCGGGCGTTGTTGTAGCTAAAGAATTCCAGACAAATTTTATTTGGTAGAAAGATACTGCAGTAGTTTCAGATTCAGAACCAGGTATGGTTTTTGTATTGGACAACTGAAGCAACAGGAGTATTCTATTAGACCCAGTAATATGTACCATGGGTCCTAATGTGGAAAGGCTCCACTTATTCCTACATCTGTTTATTTTTATAAGTGGCTTCTGATTGTAACATGATTTCTAGACAACATATTGGTAGTTTTTGAAGTTTTTCACATAATGGTTGTTTTAGGAAGACAAAGGTCTCTTGTTATGTGGCCAGGTATTGGGGGATTTAAGGAGTAGTAGATGGTGTCCCGTTTGTATTTAGATTCAAGTCCAGATTAGCAGTTTATAGTTTTTTTTACAGTTATTTTTAGGGCTAAGGCAGGGTTTAATAACATGTATAGATTTACACTGTTTAGAGACAATTGTTTTCAACTTATTTTGTGTTACCAGTCACTCCTGCCTCGAGCATACACTATTTGCCATATTATTAGTACCGGTATTCATTTTAGTTGTTTTTCTTTCCTCTCCCTATAGTTTACAAGATGGAATAGAAGGGGGATTTCTGGTTGGTTACATGTCATATTCCCTGCTTTTCTTTTCCTTTTTTTCTTTGTTATAGTCTGTTTATCCTTTATGACTTTTTTATGCAAGTTTTATATATGGTCTCTTAATGTTAGAAGTTTTTAGATGGTGTATGTATTTATTTAACTATTGATTTATTTATTTTAGCTATAGCATTAAGTATTGTGATATTTGTTCAGTTTTAAGTATTTTTATGTTGATGATTAGATTTTATGTGATTGCATATTGTATTTCTATGATTTTATTCATTAAAGTATTTATGTGTTTTTATTTGTTTATTCTTTATTTATGATTTTAGTATGCCAAGTGAACCCCTGAAGAAGGCATAACCGAAACACAGCCTGTGTTGGGTTGGCTTGGTTATTATACCCCTGGTGGAGGTTTCACATTGTACCCCTCTTCAAGTAACTCAATAAATTTATTCCCTGTTTTACCACGTTTAGAATGGGTTTTCTGGTCTAGTCAGTCTCCTTGTTCAGGGCCAGAGAAGAGACAGACATGATGAGCTCTAGCTGGGAAGACTGGGGTCAGTGATAGCCTGTCCTTAGAATCCTCGGTGATTCTCTACCAGGACTTCATGTACCCTGGGGTTAGTTCTACACTCTTCTAAGCCAAGCTTCCTCATGACAGAGAGGCCACTCAAGCCTCAGCCAACTCAGCATGTGACCCTCAGGCCCTCTGGTCTGTGACATCGACCTTAGAGCCAGTTTGTTGTACCAGGGTGCATCTCTTTTCTCTGCAGTGGCACCTGCAAAGCTTCTGGTCACCATGTTTCCCATCTTTCGAGCATGCCCTTCCTTTCCCCCAGGAGATAAGGTAGCAGTTGAGATTGAGAGATTGTGGTTCTGCCATCTGATGGCTAAGTGCCGTTGGAAGCACTGGATAGAGTGTTTATCATTTTGGATACCAGCCTGAAGGTTTGAAGCCCAAGCCTGTTGGCCCAGGACTGTGGCTCCTCAGGAGATCTCCTGGGCAATCTTTCATTTGGATGCTAGAGCAATGAGTTTGGCTCTGCAGAGGTTCAGACAGTGAACAAACAGCAATCCTGAATTTCACTTTCCTTTTTAATGTTTTCTGCAACAAGCATTTCAAAATGGATCGGAAATATTTAGAGTTTAACTCAAATAAAATAAACATAAACAGATGATATCCGCTTACTTCTATACTGCATATTCAGTGGCCCTATTCAGCATAAGGCTGAAGAATATTCAGTCCTGAACTTCAATGGCTAACATCTGTCAGGCCAGCTATTTGGTTGGTCCCCCCCAAATGGATACATTTTTCTGGACAGCAGCTGAATATTATTGCTATCTGGATAAAATTTGTCCCTTCCTAAATCGAAATGGATACATTTTGGTTGGACAACAAGTTGTCTGGTCCAAATTTATGCATTAGCCAGAAGAGAATTTTTTAATAAAGCACTCTTGGATTAGAGGAAGTGTTTTTGAACATTGACCCGGTGGTTATCGCTCTATAAAATGAGCATGTCTGAAGTGTAATTCTGAATAAACAAAGAACTCTTCTGTAGCAAGGCTTTACAGCTTTTATTCTTCATGGCAAGCACAAAGATCCTTGAACGCATAAGCTGTTGTGTTTTTCTTCTTAACAAGTAACATGTTCATGTAACTTCTGTTTCTTTTAACTAGTAGTTATTCTTCATTTTATGATTCTTCCTCAGCCTTATTTGTTTGTTTACATTTAATGAAAAACATGTTTACAAGTAAACTCAATGCATTATACAATAAAACCCTATATAGAAGAACACTTCCCTCCCTTACAAATTGAATAAGAAAGTCACACATTACTTCAAACTGCAGGAAAGAGACAAGCCTTAACTCTTCCAAAACTGGAATGCACTCCTCTAAAAGGGCTTCCGATTAACATCAACGTGCAGATCCTAGAAACAAAAAGGTCCTGTGCCTAGTAGATTCCAACTGGGCATACCTGATCCCAGGGATTTTCAATGACCTTAAATGAGAGCCAAACACAAAATTCTTACTGCACAGTAGCGCACCAACTGATTCACAAGATATGCTGGTGTTAGCCCACGAAGAGTCTTAAAAGCCAAAATGATTATCTTGGATTGAACATGAAATGCTATTAGTAGCCAATGAAACTCATATAGTAGTGGACAAATGGAGTCACAGTGGTTCAAATCCCCACTATCCTGACTGCAATGTTTTGTACCAATTCTAGTCTATTTAAAAGTCTTTGGGGGAGGCCAACATACTGTGTATCACATTACAGCAGTGTAGCCTACTGAATACTCAACACTAAGGCATAGACATCTATAAGCAAATCTCTGGCTGGAATAAAGGGTGCAATTGGAAAATCAATATCAGACGATAAAAAGCCACCTTACAAACTGCAGAAACTTGCTTAGAGAATGAGAACCCCAAAAGCATCTCCAGATTCCTAGCTACTGTCTGCATGAGCAAAGCCCAAACCTTTATATTTAAGCTGAACTCTGAATCTAACTCCCTCCTTCCTATCCACAATAATTCAAATTTCTTTACATTCAAGGTCAGCTTCTTCGACAAATACCAGTCTGAACCCATTCAACATCGCTTCTGTCAAATTTACTAAATGAAAAATCACCTAAATATCATTAACAAAAGCATGGTAGTGCAGTCCCAGTGCTGAGAACTCCTTATACAAAGGGGCCAGAAAAATATTTAACAGGTGTGGGGAAATAATCAACCTTTTCAAGACCCTACAACATGTTATCAAGGGTGTTGAGTTCTGATCCCTCATCCATACCATGTGTGACCTACCCTGCAAAAATGAGGAAAACCATTGATAAAACATCCACCCATACCATTTAAGCATAATACCTTGGTCAGTTCCTCACGTGCATCAAATGAGAGGTGGATAAAGATGCAATGAGGCTACCAAAGTGCTTTCCCTCATGTCCATATCCTTTGCTATACCATTTAGCAAAGAGGTAAGCAGTGTCTCTGGGCTATGAAACTTCTGAAAACCAGACTGCTACATATCCAGCACATCCTTGTACAGCAAAAATGGATTAATTGAACAGCAACTATCTTTCCAATACATTCCCCAAAGAGGGCAAACTGGCATATAGGCCAATAATTCACCACATTCATAGAATTGAGAGAGAGTTTCTTCAACAGTGGCCTTACAATTGCTCATTCAAATTAACTGGAAAGATACCCTCTCTCAAACTAGCATTGACAATCAAGCCCAAATGTTCCAAAACCCCACCTTCAGCTCCCTTTAACCCCACCTGACAAGTAGCCAATAATGGCTGTAGCCATGACAGAATCCCCTTCAGAGAGGACATATCCACCAGCTTAGAGGCACATCACTCCCCCACCTCTCTTTCTCAAATCCCAAATCTCTACCTAACAATTCATCTCCCCTCATAGTTCCAGAGACAATTGTGCTCCCTGTAATGCTTTGGTCTTGTGACAGAAGTAATTGGCTAACCAGGCCAGGGCCAGCTTAACGGTGCCAAAAGCCTGGCTCATTAACTCTGCCCTTCACAGCAGTGGGAGTTCATTCCTTCACTCCTGCCACTGTGCTCTTCCTCTGCCACTCTGGTGTCTTGCTGCTGGTACCATAACAAGTTTCAAAAGTGTGAAAGAGGCACTTCCTGTATTCTCATGAGAAACAAAAAGCACCTGCTGCCTACATTTAAAACCTGCCACAGTACCCGTGACAAGACACAAGACCAGCAGAAGACGTGCACAGTGACAAGAGAAAAAGAACAAGCTCCCACCATTGTATAAAGGAGTATTTGTGGTACGGGTAGGCTTTAGGATGCAAGGAGGGTGATGCTAATAGGCTATTGGGTGGAATGGGGCTGGGGCTGAAAGAGGGCTAATGCTGGAAGGAGAATGATGCTAAAGGTCAGGAAGGGATTTGGAAGGAGAATGGGGCTAGGGCTGGATTGGAGGATGATTCCAAGGAGCTGGGCTGGAAAGAGGTTGATGCTAAGGGGCTGTTGGGAGGGATGGGGCTGATGCTAGAGCTTGGGGGGGCTGGAAGTATATGATGCTAAGAGGCTGCTAGGGGGGGTGCTGTGACTGGAGAGACTGAGACTGGATGGAGATTGATGGTTGGGATCTGGGCTAGACGGGGTCTGATGCTAAGAGCTAGGACTGGAAAAGGGCTGATGCTAAGAGGCTGGGTTTGGAAGGGGGAGGATATTAAGAGGCTGCTGGGAGTTGTAGGGGAGTGGGGATGAGGCTCAGGGGCTGAGGCTGATACTGACAGGTGCTGGATGAAGGGTGAGAGAAAATGGAAATGAGACCTTGGAAAAGGACTTAGGAGAAAACCATCAGGAGGAGGTGGTAGAGAGAGACCAGGACCAACCCAACTGGAAAATAACATGATCAGATAGCAAAGATACAAAAAAATATATTTTCAGTTTTTAGAGAATGAAATATGTCAGCTCTGAAAACATGTATTTACTGACAAGGGCTCTACAGATCAACCAACAGTAAGGATTTGAGGTGTTTTTTTTTTATTATATTAAATTGCTAGCTCTCTGACTGGGAGCTCTTAAAAGGGTTTTTTTGTATATTTTTAAAGCAAGGTTACTTTATTTTTGGTGCTTTAGTGGAACTTTCCTTGAGCACAGTAGGTTGCTGAACTCTAGTAACCTCCTCAGGTTTGGAAACTGCTAACACCTAATCAGGTGTTAGTTCCCTCCCTACCCACCCTGTCTCCCACCCACCCCTAGTGAGCAGTCTTGCTTTATAGGGCACCTCCCCATTTAACAAATCACAGAGAATTGGACCAGCACATTTTGAATATAATTAAAGAGATTTAACTGCTTTTTCTCTGAAAGGACAGCTGGAAACCGGCTGGTACTTGGTAGATCTCTTTCTTTTGCTTTAACAGATACCTAAGCACCTCGAACAGAACAATGGCTGGGAAAAATCGTATCGCTAAAGCTGTTGCCCTCGTTACAGCTTCTGCCTCGGTCCAGACAGAGGTCCTAATGCCAGTTGAAGGATCGGTTCCATGTGCAGGGTGCCTGCACGCTGAAGCTCTGAGGAAACAAGTGGAGGAACTCAGAGAGGAGGTGGCGAGGTTGAGGAGCATTCAAGACAGTGAGAAGTACATTGATGAGATGCTTCTTGCAGCAACCAAACTCTCCAGCACAGGAGAAGATGGGTGCCAACAGAATGTCGATGGTTGGACACAAGTCACCAGGGCCTGCAAAATCACCAATCCAACTTCTCCAGCCCTTGAACTGAAGAACCATTATGCAGCCCTGGAAGTGGAGGAGGTGAAAGCATCCCTGGAAAGGGAAGAACCAGAGCTCAAGTACCCCAAAGTTGCAGAATCAGTGACCACAAGGAAACGAAGGGTAGTGGTGGTTGGAGACTCTCTTCTCAGGGGTACTGAGGCGTCCATCTGCCGACCAGACTTGATGTCCAGAGAGGTATGCTGTCTGCCTGGTGCCAAAATCCAAGATGTTATGGAGAGTTTGCCGAGACTCATCAAGCCCTCTGACTATTACCCAATGATGCTAATCCATGTTGGAACAAATGATACTGCCAGGTATACCTCGGAACGTATCAAAAGTGACTTCATGGCTCTGGGACAGAGGGTGAAGCAGTTAGGTGCACAGGTGGTGTTCTCTTCAATCCTCCCTGTTGAGGATAAAGGCCAAGGCAGAGAGGCTCGCATCCTGGAGATGAATGCATGGCTGCGTGGATGGTGTCATTGAGAGCGTTTTGGTTTCCTAGACCATGGGATGCTGTTCCAAGGGTTGCAGAGCAGAGATGGCATCCATCTGTCCAAGAAAGGTCAAGGCATCTTCAGTAGTAGACTGGCTAATCTACTGAAGAGGGCTTTAAACTAGATTCATTGGGGATGGGTGAAGAAAGCCCCCAGGTAAGTGAAAGCTCCCAGGTAGGTGATACCCATTTCCATAAAGGTATTTAATGTAACAGGGGTAACATATGGAAAGCAGTGTGTATAAATGCCCGTAGCATGGGAAATAAGATCCCTGATGTTGAAGCTTTGGTGGGAGTGGCTGACTTGGATTTAGTGGCAGTTACAGAAACATGGTTCACAGAAAACCATGATTGGGATGTAACTATACCTGGCTATACTTTATTCAGAAAGGACAGGGTAGGAAGAAGGGGAGGAGGAGTGGCACTATATGTAAAAAATAATATTAAAACTTTGGAATTACAGAGCTTAAAAGGGAGAGAGGAGGCATTGTGGGTTAAACTAGAAAGAGGGAAAGAGAAATCTGTTTGCATTGGTGTGATATACAGACCTCCCTCACAGGAGGAAGAGGTGGACAGAGAGTTAATTGAAGACATATGCAGCATTGCTAGGAAAGGAGAAGTGCTACTGATAGGAGATTTCAATATGCCAGATGTTGATTGGCACTTTCCTGCTGCAGTATCATCTAGAAGTAAGGAGATCCTGGATTCTCTACAGGGAGAACTATTCAGGCAATTGGTAACAGACCCCACACATGAAGGGGCCATACTGGACTTGGTGCTTACCAATGGTGAAAGTGTTTCTGATGTTGTAGTGGGAGATCATTTTGCATCCAGTGATCACCAGATTGTGTGATTCAGTATTAGGACTAGGGCTAATCCATTCAAAGGTGAGGATCTTAGACTTTAGGAAGACTAACTTGCGAAGATGGGCCAATACCTCAGGGAGTCGTTAGTGGGATGGGAACAGCTGGGAGATGTAGAAAAACAGTTGGCAAAACTGAAAGGGGATATTTTAAGGGCTACCAACCTTTTTGTTAAAATGGTAAATAAAGGTAAAAGGAAAAGGAGACCGTTATGGTTTTCGAAAGAAGTAGTTGAAAAAGTGAAGAAAAAGAGGGAGGCCTTCATGAAATACAAGAGATCACAGAGAGAGGAAGACGGGCATCTGTATTTGGAAAAACTTAGAGAAGCTAGCAAAGTAGTCAAGAAGGCAAAGATTCAAAAGGAGGAGGAAATAGCCAATGCAATAAAATGGGGGGATAAGACATTTTTCAGATATATTAGTGAGAAGAGGAAGGGCAAAAGTGGTATTGTCAGACTCAAGGGTGCAGGGGGGGAATATGTAGAAGCTGATAAGGATAAAGCAGAATTGCTTAACAAATATTTTTGTTCTGTGTTCACAGATAAAGAACCAGGAGCAGGACCTCAGAAAACACCCACAAATAGGAACAGAAGCGAGGGACATCTTGAACAATTTTCAGAAGACTGTGTTTGTGAGAAACTAGCTCAACTTAAAGTAGACAAAGCGATGGGACCGGATGGGATACAGCCTAGAATACTGAGGGAACTTGGGGACGTTCTAGCAACTCCACTGACTGACCTTTTCAATGCCTCGTTGGAGTCGGGAGTGGTACCAAAGGACTGGAGAGAGGCTCATGTGGTCCCTTTACACAAAAGCAGAAGTAAGGATGTGGCTGAAAACTACAGGCCGGTTAGTTTAACTTCGGTGGTGAGTAAATTATTGGAAACGCTGCTGAAAGAGAAAATAGTGAGGTTTCTGGAGTCCAGCGGATTACAGGATCCAAGGCAGCATGGATTCACCAGAGACAGGTTTTGTCAGACAAATCTGATTGATTTCTTTGACTGGGTGACCAGGGAGTTGGACCGAGGAAGAGCTCTAGATGTGGTGTATTTAGATTTCAGTAAAGCCTTTGACACTGTTCCTCACAGGTGACTTATAAACAAACTGAGCACCCTAGGGATGGACCATTAAGTTACTGCTTGGGTTAGAAATTGGTTGGGTGGGAGGCGACAAAGAGTACAAGTAAATGGAGCTCACTCTGAGGAGAAGGATGTTACCAGTGGTGTGCCCCAGGGATCTGTCCTTGGTCCGATTCTTTTTAACATCTTTGTTAGTGATATAGCGGAAGGGCTGTCGGGTAAAGTTTACCTCTTTGCGGATGATACCAAAATCTGCAATAGAGTAGACACCCAGGAAGGTGTAGATAACATGAGGAGGGATCTAGCTAAGCTTGAAGAATGGTCTAGAATTTGGCAGCTGGGATTTAATGTTAAAAAATGTAAGGTCATGCATTTGGGCTGCAGCAATCCAAGGGAGCAATATAGTATAGGGGGTGAAGTACTTTTGTCCACTAAAGAAGAGCGGGACCTAGGCGTAGTTGTGTCTGATGATCTTAAAGTAGCTAAACAGGTAGAAAAGGCGACGGCAAAAGCTAGAAGGATGCTTGGGTGCATACGGAGAGGAATGGCTAGCAGAAAAAAGGAGGTGATAATGCCTCTGTATAAGTCTTTGGTGCAACCTCATTTGGAGTATAGTGTGCAATTCTGGAGACCGCACCTTCAAAAGGATGTGAACAGGATGGAGTCGGTGCAGAGGGTTGCTACTAAAATGATTAGTGGTGTTCATTATAAAGCATATGAGGACAGACTTAAGGATCTTAATATGTACACCTTAGAGGAAAGGCGGGATAGAGGTGATATGATTGAGATGTTTAAATACCTCCGTGGCATAAATGTTCAGGGAGAGAGCCTCTTTCAATTGAAAGCAAGTTCTGCTACGAGGGGACATGGGATGAGGGTGAAGGGGGATAGATTCAGGAGTGATATGCGGAAATATTTCTTTACAGAAAGAGTAGTGGATCCATGGAATAGTCTCCCAGTGGAGGTGGGAGAGATGAGGACAGTAACTGAATTCAAAAAGGCATGGGACCAACACAGAGGATCTCTAAAGGTAAAAAGTGGACTGTTGTAGTTGTTGATATGGAAGGACAGACTAGATAGGCCATGTGGTCTTTTTCTGTCATCATATTTCTATGTTTATTTGGTTCTGTACAAGAAGAAATGCATTCCCGTTTCTTTCTTCAGTATTCCACTGCTCACTAGGAGCCGATGCAGAAAGGGGGCACTGAAATCATGTGCTTTTGATATGTATGTGTCTATGTAGCACACCGGCATGCAGAAAGGGGTGCATATGCAAATTAGCCACACATAAACGTCAGTGCAAATGTCAGTGTTAAACTGGGAGAGCAAGCCAAATACACATGTGCAGAAGGCGGCAGAAGGTTGGCATGCTCTCCCAGAGAAACAGAGTCATCTGAGAGGAAGTTTGACACTTCACATCAGGGAAAGCCCCTGATGCCATCAAAATACTGTAGGGGGGCAGTTGCCCCTGACACCGATCCCTTGACAGAAGCCAGATCCCTACCTGTGCAATAAAAAAAGCTCTGGTGACTCAGCGGCCTTGATCCACCACCCACCCAATAACAAAAAGACCCAGTGGCCCTCAGACTCCCCACCCCCTCTTCGGTACCTTTAAGCTGGAGTGGGAGTGTTGCCCATGTGCTCCTGCCCCTGTGCCAGCATCTTGAAAAATGGCAGACCCTGGCTCTGTGTGCTCCTGCTCCAGCTTAAAAGTACTGGGAGGGGGGGTGGGGCGTTTGGGGGCCACTGGGCTTTTTGTTATTGGGTGGGTGGATGGGGGATCAGGGCTGCTTGGCTACCAGGGATTTTTTTATTGGGTGGGTGAGAGGGATCTGGGCCACCAGTGTTTTCTTTATTGGGTGAGTGGTGGGATTGGGGCCGCTGGGCCATCAGAGATTTTTTTCTCTATATGTGTAAGACTTTTAAGCCACTTCAGACCAGGCTGGTTATGTAATCCTCTACGCGTTTCTCTGCATTGGGCACAGACAATATTAGCATGCCATTTAGAGGCGGTGACGAGCGCTAATCGGGCAGCAGCGATATTGTATGCTGCCCAGTTAGCAATCTGGCCCTTAACGATAAGCGAAGAAAACCCTCGCCTATCTTTAAGGTGCAGGACCTAAACGGGCAACATACAATATAGCTGTTGCCCAGTTAACTACTGCGGCTTCCAGTGTCTGCGGCAATGCCCAGATATTCAAGGCTGAGGCCACATATGACACTTGCATTGAATATCCGGGGTTAAGGGTCGGCGGGCAGGACTATGCACCATAGGGCCCTTCATGTTTAACTTTGTGTCATGAAGAGGTTGTCCCAGGTTCAGTTCACTTAAGGGTTCACTGGTAACATACAATTTGACCAGGTGCCTAAACCTTTGCATGCAACTCAAAGACAGTAAGAATATTAAACCTATACATTTCAGCATGTGCTCTAGTGCTGGTGAGATGCCAAGATGTGTAAAGGAGCTAGTTGCCCATATAAAGATGAAATTAGAATCCTAGATGGCTTGAAGAGAGGGATCTAAAGTGATTTAGAAAAGTTACCAGCTGATATTGAAACCAATTATTTGTTCATCTGTGAACGCCAGCAAACTCATAATCGGCCTATATATTTTTGAACATTTTGAGGATAATTTTTTAAGAGGACCCTAACTTAAGAGGACAAGTCGGCTCCTACTTAAGTATTATTTTATAAAGACACATAGGCAACCAAGCTTTTTAGAAAATACTAGCTACGTGGCAGAAATCACACCTTGGACATTCCCACGTGGGTTCATGTGCAAAGTTTGCAAGCACACATGTTGATTAATGTATATGTGGACTCCACCTATGCTCTGTTCGGACTGTGTCCCCGGCACCACCTCGTATGTCCCATCGTATAAACTGTGCATACTTTTATGCCGGTTGGAATTTTATAGAAAATACTAGCTACGCGGCAGAAATCACACCTTGGACATTCCCACGTGGGTTCATGTGCAAGGTTTGCAAGCACACATGTTGATTAATGTATTTGTGGACTCCACCTATGCTCTGTTCCGACTGTGTCCCCGGCACCACCTCGTATGCCCCATCGTATAAACTGTGCATACTTTTATGCTGGTTGGAATTTTATAAGAGGCCACAAAAGTGTGAACATGACTTTATAAAATTATCCTCTGTATGGATACTATCAGGCTATTTAAATTGCTAAACAGCCTGATACAGGGGTCAGATTAGGGGTGAAGTGATGGTGGCTAAAGAAATCTGGATAGCAGTGGTATTCAGCCACTATCTGGATAGTTCAGCTCAATGACCTATATGGATTGTGGCGCTGAGTATACATACTAAGGTAACAGGGGCGGCTCGATAATGAGGCCAAGTGAGGTGGTGGCCTCAGGTGGCAGCTTTTTGGGGGCGGCAAAACTGCCCCCAAAAAGACCGCCTCACTCAGCTTTCAAAATAAAAAACAAACAAACTCCGGCATAAGAAGCAGCTGCTGCTGCTGCTCCAGCGGCGGCAGCGGCAGAATGAGGAGCCTCGTGGCCGCCCATCCGCCCCCAGAGAGCCTGCTGGTTTCCCCTCTGTTTCCCCTGGTTTCGCCGGCTCCACTTTTCAGATCCGCGGGGAAGGGACAGTGTTTCCCTTAACCACAGCTCTGGTAAAGCTGAGCCCACGGCACTGATGGGAAACAGGAAATCCTGTTTCCCATCAGCACCTCGGACTCAGCTTTAACAGAGCCACGCGAAAGGGAAACACTGTCCCTTTGCCACGGCTCTGCAAAGCGGAGCCGGCGAAGAGGGGAAACCAGCAGGCTCTCCAGGGGAGGAGGGTGGGCGGCCACGGGGCTCCTCATTCTGCCTCTGCCGCCGCTGGAGCGGCAGCGGAAGTTGCTTCTTATGCCGGGGGTTTATTATTTTTTCAATTTCCCTGGGGTGGGGGGAGAGGGGTCTAGGACTGGAACCGGGCTGATGGGGGGGAGGTAGGACAGGAATTGGGCTGATTGGGGGGGGTTAGAACTGGAAATGGGCTGATGGGGGGGGTTAGGACTGGAAATCGACTGATGGGGGTTTAGAACTGGAAATGGAATGAACAGGAGGGGGGCAAGGACTGGTAATGGGCTATCGGGGGGGGGGTTAGAACTGGAAATGGGCTGATGGGGGTTAGGACTGGTCAGGGGTTCAGGGGGTGTTAGAACTGGAAATGGGCTGATGGGTTAGTACTGGAAATGGGCTGATTGGGAGGGGGCTAGGACTGGTAATGGGTTATGGGGGGTTAGAACTGGAACTGGGCTGCTGGGGGGGTTAGGACTGGAAATTGACTGATGGGGGTTTAGAACTGGAAATGGACTGATCAGGAGGGGGCTAGGACTGGTAATGGGCTATCGGGGGGGGGGGGTAGACCAGGAAATGGGCTGATGGGGGTTAGGACTGGTAATGGGTTAAGGGGGTGTTAGAACTGGAAATGGGCTGATGGGTGAGTACTGGAAATGGGCTGATTGGGAGGGGGCTAGGACTGGTAATGGGCTCTCGGGGGGTTAGGACTGGAAATGGGCTGATGGGGGGGTTAGGACTGGAAATTGCCTGATGGGGGTTTAGAACTGGAAATGGACTGATCGGAGGGGGCTAGGACTGGTAATAGGCTATCGGGGGGGGGGGGGGTAGACCTGGAAATGGGCTGATGGGGGGTTAGGACTGGTAATGGGTTATGGGGGTGGGGGGGGGTTAGACCTGGAAATTAGCTGATGGGTTAGTACGGGAAATCGACTGATGGGGGTTTAGAACTGGAAATGGACTGATCAGGAGGGGGGTTAGGACTGGTAATGTGCTATCAGGGGGGGTTTAGAACTGGAAATGGGCTGATGGGAGCTTAGGACTGGAAATGGGCTGATCAGGAGGGGGCTAGGACTGGTAATGGGCTATCTGGGGAGGGCTAGGACTGGAAATAGACTGATGGGGGTTTAGAACTGGAAATGGGCTGATGGGGAGGTTAGGACTGGTAATGAGCTATGGGGGGAGACTAGGACAGGAAATGGGCTGATTGGGGTGCTAGGACTGAAAATGGACTTATTGGAGGGTTATGACTGGTAATGGGCTGATTGGGGGGCTAGGACTGGGGTGGACTGATAAAGGGGATAGGACTAGAAATGGGCTGGGACAGGAAATGGGCTAATAGGGGAGGAGAGGGGAGTGCTGCTGGCCCTGGAAGAAAACTAGGGGCTAGGGCTACAAAAGGGCTGGTGCGGGGGGATGGTAGAATAGGACTGGAAGGGAGCGGATACTGAGAGGGTCTGCCAGGGGAAGGATGGGGCAGGAAGGAAAGGAAGGGGCTGGAAAGGAGCTGACACCTGGAATGTACTGAAGGGGGACTGGAAAGGAGCTGACACTTGGGGATGGGAGTGGTAGGTAGCTGGGTAATAGGGAGGAGGCTGGAAGGGAGCTGACATGTGAATGGCACTGGAAGGGAGATGGGAGAGGGTAGGATGGCTGGAAGGGAGCTGACTGGGGGGTGGCACTGAGAGTGAACCTGAGCTGATACCTGGGATGGTATTTGGACTAGAAGGGGCTGGACAGTGGGAAAGGAGGGGGACTGGAAGGGAATGGACACGTGGCAGTCATGGGAATGCAAGGTGGTTGACATTGGAATGTACTGGGAGGGGAGGACTGGAAAGGGGGCTGATACTGAGGAGGGTTACTGGAACTGGAAATGGGCTGATGGAAGGAAGTGAAGAAAACAAAAGAAGAGGCAGATGGACCATGGACCATAGACCACAGAAAGAGAGCTAAGAGAAGACAGGAAAGCAAAAGCCTCAGATCGGGACCAGCATGATCAGAGAATAAAATGGTCAGACAACAAAGGTAGAAAAAATAATTTTATTTAATTTTGGTGATTGGACTTTGTGCTATTTTTATATTTTACACAGTATTGGGGAACTGCATCTCTTATTTATCTGATGTTGCACTGCATGTGGACTCTAGCTTCTTGGGGTTTCAGTTTAAATTTTGTCTACATATTTTTATTTTTACTTTAGATTGTGGTTACTTATTCTGTACTTGGTGAGGGTCGATGTTGTGCATGTGTGACTGAGGTCAGGTGTTCTGCTAACATGCAGTTTGTATATAAATATCTATACTATACTGTAGTAATTTGACTTATTCAGCTTTTCAAATAGGTGTATGGATGTTTCAGGGCCCACTGTAGTATTTACAGTGACGCTGTTTTTGGATGGGCTCCTTATGTGACTTTTGGAAGTTTGTGCTGATATGGTATGTTTGCTTTTTGTTGTAGGGTTTTTTATTAGTTCACAATATGCCTGGTATTTATTTATTTTATTTTATTTTATTTAGCTGCATTTATATCCCGCTTTTCACCGGGTCAAAGCGGTTGGGGGATACATTTAACACAAGGGGATACGAGACACACACTAATACTTACAGGGAGCATGGGCAATGGAGGGTTAAGTGGCTTGCCCAAGACCACAAGGAGCACCTCTGGGACTAGAAATCCCAGTCCTTCCGGCCCAAGGTTGCTGTCCTCTAGTGGGATTTGAACCACCAACCTTCCGGCCTGTAGTACCTTGCCCAAACCACTAGGCCACTCCTCCCTCTGGAGAATAGTGGTATTGTTGCTGTTAGTGAGATGATCAGAATCAGATTTTTTTTTTTTTAATATTGAGTTCCGTGGGTGATGTGGTGAGGAATGCCCTCCAGAAGAGATGGAGATAGGGGAAAATCCTGGTAGAAGTAATGAAACAGCACTAGCACACAGGATTTCCAATGCAGAGTTGAAAAAAACACAGCTCTCTGCTGAGCACAGGACACGCCCCAGCTCAGGGGAGGAGACAGGCTTCTGCACTGATTGGGCACGCTCAGGGGAAGGTAAGGGCGTGCCGGGAAATGAAGCCCTTTTAAATCCCCAAGCAGAGAGGGAAGAGGAGAGGAGGAAAAGAGAAAAGGAGGAAAGAGAAAAAGAAGGAAAAGGACGGAGGAAAACGCTAGAACCCTGGAGCAAGGCAGAACCTTGGAGCAGTAAACCTTGGAGCCAAGCACACTCTAAGAAGGAACCTTACTACAAGGTAGAGCCTGGGCGTGGGAAGGCTAGCAAATTCAGCACATGGAAAGAAGGTATCTGGTCTGGCTACGGAAGCAAGGAAGTGAAGCAGGAAGAAAGCTTTTCAAAAAGAAATTCACAGAGCAGAGGAAATAGCAGTAAGGCTGCTGAGTTTTTGAACCAGAGGGACTTCTGGAGGAAAGGTGCCAGTTCTTATTCAAACCCTGCTAAAGGTAAAGCTGACTTTTCTACTTCTAATGCTTTACTAGAGAAACCTTTTATTTGTGCTAACCTTCACAAGGTAAACCCAGCTGCAGAAGCTGATAGCAAGTGGGGGAAGGGTGTTACCCTTACCAAAGACTTTCACACGGATAAAGAGCACTTACAGGCTGAATTGCTTTTAAAACAGTTTAAAGAGTTTCTGGAACTGAGGTCAGGGAAGCTTAGCAGGCCTGACAGAGACAGCGATAACCTTAGCTCTGATGAATGCATGCAAGTGGATAATTACCTGCCTGCTTTAGAAGGGGACACTTCTCCAATGGATTGCTCAATCTGCCTCAAAGAGGACAGCAATGTAAGAAACCCTTGAACCCTGTATGAAAAGAATACAGGGAGTTTGCTGTACTTGCTGCCAAGCCAAAAGGTTTACAAATTGTTTTCATTTGTTGTTTTGAGAAGCCACGCTGTGGAAAGAACAGCTGTTTGTTTGGTGCTGCAATAATTCTGAAAGACCACATGAGGCACTGCTGAGTTAAAGCTGCTGTGATTGTGAAGAGCCAACTAGAAGCTAACTTAATTTCAGTTGTACTTCCTATGTTCCTGGTTTCAGCTGTTTGGGTTGAAGTTGCACCTTTTGCGTTATGCACCATTGAATTTTGATGCGCTGGAAAATATCCCCACAACAATAAATTTCTTGCAGCCTTAACATTCGTGTCACGACTACAATTTAATCCTGAAGGAAATACAAGCACACTACAAGACCCAGAATTCCCAGGGACCAGTACAAGCTTTATTCCTCAGGGACATTACAAGGCCACTCCTGCCTGTAAGCTCTCGGGCTCGGGCAGGAGCGTCGCAGTGAATGTCCTGGTTCTGCTCGGCACCTATTGTGGATGCAAAATATATGTTGAAAAAGAAAAAGGGAGAACCATAACACCATTTATAACAAAATAAAAATGGGTTATAATTTAGTTTTATAAACTGTGCTATTGATTCTTGCTGTCTTTTAGTTCCTTGGTGTGCAAACAGGACCGTACCTAGCCCTATGCAAGCAGTTTATTTATTTATTTAGCTGTATTTATATCCCGCTTTTCATCGGGTTAAAGTGGTCAATTGGGGGATACATTTAACACGAGGGGATATGAGACACATATGCTAGTATTTACAGGGAACATGGGCAATGGAGGGTTAAGTGGCTTGCCCAAGACCACAAGGAGTGCCTATAGGACTAGAAATCCCAGTCCCTCTGGCCTGAGATTGCTGTCCCCAGGTGGGACTTGAGCCCCTGGCCCTCCGGCCTGAAGTACCTTGTCCTAACCACTAGACCACTCCTCCCTTGGGGGCTTGGGGGGCACATTTCGGCTCTCTGCTGTTGCCCTGCTGCCGCTGGCAGGACAATAGCAGGCAGTTAAAATGCGCCCCAAAGCCTTTTTGCAGCACTTTAAGCACGTCTGGTCCCTCCCTCCTCCGACACGATGTCAGAGCAGGGAGGGACAGATCTGCTTAGAGTACCGGCGCCTTTCAGATTGGGTGCATGCCCCCCACTCCTCATCCCCATACCTCCGTCCAGCGCTGCCTGCTCTTTCCCTGCTGCTGGCGCCGCCGTGAAAAAAACAGAGGGCAGCAGCAGCAGGGAAAGAGCAGGCAGCGCTGGACGGTGGTATGGGGGGAGAGGGGGGGCGTGCAAGTCGCACAAGGCGCGATTGCAGTTCGATACGTGTGTCCCTGTGTGCAAACATCTTGCATTTCCTCCATATAATCTAATTGACTTTTTGATTTGGTTCAGTCTGTGATTGGATTTCTGAAAAAGCCCCGCCCCCTCTAAGGTGGTGGGGGGGGGCGCCATCTCATTCTTCGCCTCAGGCAGCAGACTGCCTTGAGCCGCCCCTGTAAGTTAAGAAACGTTACTTAGTATGGTCACTGTGTAGGCTGAATATTGACCCCATTATTTTTGAGCCTGAGAAAGCTGGAAAAGTATCAAAAGATTTTACTATTTCAGGACTAGCCACCCTTGGGTTGTTCACAAAAATTAACATATCATCTGCAAATAGACTAATACCCTCATTGACAAACATGTACTAATGCGTGATAATATGTGATAATGTCATTTATTGCATATTAAATAATGTAATCCCTATTATTCTCAATGGGGCCTATTTGCTAACGATGCACTTAAGTTGAATTAAAATGCATTAATGTAAATGACGATGTAAGCTTAATTTCTTGACCCAGCATGCCAATGCTATTAAAATTAGCTAGTGGCTTCATAAATACAATGAGGAACAAAAAGACAAGGGATATTCTTGCATTGCTCCCTGGCTGAATGAAAAAATTCAGATAGTTGATTATTAATTTTTAGGCCCTGGGGGAATTTTATAATGCCATAATACCATGCAAGTACATTGATGGCACACATTTCATTAGAATACAACAAGAAAATGGATCAAAATTATTACAAAAATTATTACATAAACCAACATTCAGACTTATCTGCATCAGGGGGAAAAGCCCCGATTTGAAGTTCCCAGAGCAAAACTCCAGCTGGTATTCAGCTTCGAATCGGGGCTTTTTCCCCTGATGCAGATAAGTCTTTTGGATATATGAATGTTGGTTTATATAGACATGTATCACATATCACATTTATAATTTTTTTATTTGGTTTTTGCACTGCTATTGCAATCAAATTCTAAGGACCTATGACGATTTTGAGCATACTAGTTGTGGCCCTTTGAGGATGTTATGCTAGAGCAGGAATGGGCAAACTACGGCCCGGCGGACCTTTTAATCCAGCCCGCGGAGCGCTAGCTAATTTATTCATTTATTCACCTCACTTTCTAGAGGACGCAGCGTAATCTCGCGATGGCCGGCTAGTGTAGTGCAGAATCCCAAAATGAGTGGGGCAAAGAAAAGAAAAGTGGACAGTGAATGCAGAGTGTTTAATAAGGAATGGATAGCAAAATATTTTTTTACGGAAGTCCGATCAATGGCTGTATGTCTCATATGCCAGGAAACTGTTGCGGTTTTCAAAGAATATAATATCAGCCGTCATTTTGCCACGAAGCATGCTAACTATGCTAGCAAGCAGTCGCCCCAAGAACGAGGGTCTACAGCTCGGAGGTTGATGGCTAAATTACAGGCTCAGCAAAATTTATTTCACAGACAAACTGTGATTCAAGAGTCAAGTACCAAAGCAAGTTTTATGCTCTCATTCAAATTAGCAAAAGCTAGTAAACCCTTCTCTGAAGGAGAGTTTTTGAAAGAATGCATGATAGAGACCGCAGGTCTTTTGTGTCCAGAGAGCAAAGACAAGTTTGAAAAACTCAGTTTATCACGCAGGACAGTGACTCGTCGTGTGGAACTGATTGATGAAGACATAACAAACAAGTTAAATAATATTGCAGAGTCCTTTAAATTATATTCGCTAGCACTGGACGAAAGTACAGACATAAAAGACACAGCTTAGCTCTTAATTTTTATCCGAGGGATTAGCGACAGTTTTGAAATAACTGAGGAGTTTTGGCCATGGAGCCACTTAAAGGAAAAACACGGGGAGAAGATTTGTATGACCGGGTGTCTGCTGTCATCGAGAGTATGAAGCTACCTTGGAGTAAACTTGCTAATGTCACTACGGATGGATCTCCAAATTTAACTGGAAAAAATGTGGGATTGCTGAAAAGAATTCAGGATAAAGTGAAAGAGGAAAACCCTGAGCAAGAAGTTATTTTTCTCCACTGCATCATACACCAAGAATGTTTGTGTAAATCTGTATTACAGCTTAGTCATGTTGTGAATCCAGTTATAAAGCTTGTTAACTGCATACGAGCAAAGGGACTTCAGCACCGTCAGTTCATTGCATTTCTGGAGGAAACCGACGCAGACCACCAAGACTTGCTTTACCACTCTTGTGTCCGCTGGTTGAGTTTGGTTAAAGTGTTTAAACGAGTGTGGGATCTTAAAGAAGCGATTGATACATTTTTGGAGTTAAAGGGGAAGTCTGATGATTTTCCAGAGCTGAGCGACAAGAATTGGCTGTGTGACTTTGCGTTTGCTGTTGACATTTTTTCTCACATGAATGAGCTTAACGTCAAGCTACAGGGAAAAGACCTGTATATTCACGACATGTATAGTAATGTAAATGCCTTCAAAGCCAAGTTGACTTTTTTTTCTAGGCAAATTTCAAAGAAAAACTTCTCTCATTTTCCCACACTAGCCACACAGGAAAAGGCCATCCAAAATGTGAATAAATATAGCAAATCACTGAATGACCTGCATAAAGAATTCTGCCGTCGGTTTTCAGATTTGGAAAAAATTGAAAAGTCACTTCAGCTGGTGGCCTGTCCCTTGTCACAAGACCCAGAAACAGCACCACAAGAAGTGCAATTGGAACTAATCGATCTTCAATCTGATGCAATCTTAAAGGAGAACTTCCACTCTCTTCCACTAAAAGAGTTCTATGCCTCACTTAAAGATGACTGTTTTCCAAACCTCCGGGGGATGGCACAGAAGATTCTGGCCTTGTTTGGCTCAACCTACGTGTGTGAGCAGACGTTCAGCGTCATGAACATCAATAAATCCCGTCACAGATCCCAGTTAACTGACCAACACCTCAGATCTATTCTGCGAATTGCAACAACAAAGCTATCTCCTGACTTTGATGCCTTAACAAAAAAGGTAGACCAACTACACTGTTCCCACTAAAATTGAAGGTACTATTTTATGAAAGAAATACATTGCATAAAAGTTTTGTAAAATAACTCTTTTTATGCTTTTCTACCTTAAATTAATCTAAACATTTAATGTTACAAATTTAAATTTAATTTATATTAATTCACACATACACACTGTCCATCTACTCTTGGTCCGGCCCCCGGGTCCAATATATGAACCCATTGCGGCCCTCGAGTCAAAAGGTTTGCCCACCCCTGTGCTAGAGGGTCTTTTTAGGCCTTAAGAAGCTCACGATTATTTGAGGTCCCTTTCTATATATTTTTGTAATAATTTTAATCCACTTTCTTGTTGTATTGTTATATTTTTTCGGATCGGTTTTGAGGTCTTTTTGTAATTAACACATTTCATTACATCATTAAATGCTGATTGTTGTAATCTTGGTGTGTGTGTGGGAGGAGTGCTGAAACAGGACCTGCTGTTGCTGGAAGTAATCTGCATTTCTAATTACCTGATGGGAAACTTTTTTGAGGCTTGGGGAGAACATAGAAACAAAGAAAAAGGAAACATAGAAACATGATGACAGAAAAAGACCATATGGCCTGTCTAGTCTGCCTTCCATATCAACCACTAAAACAGTCCCCCTTTTTCCTTTAGAGATCATCTGTGTTTGTCCCATGCTTCTTTGAATTCAGATACTGTCCTCATTTCTACCACCTCCACTGGGAGACTATTCCACGGATCCACCACTCTTTCCGTAAAGAAATATTTCCGCATATCACTCCTGAATCTATCCCCTTTCACCCTCATTCCATGTCCCCTCATATCAGAGCTTGCTTTCAATTGAAAGAGGCTCTCCCCCTGTGCATTTATGCCATAGGGGTATTTAAATGTCTCAATCATATCACCTCTATCCCGTCTTTCCTCTAAGGTGTACATATTAAGATCCTTAAGTCTGTCCTCATATGCTTTATAATAAGACCACTAACCATTTTAGTACCCACCCTCTGTACTGACTCCAGCCTGTTTATAACCCATTGAAGGTGCGGTCTCCAGAATTGCACACACTACTTCAAATGAGGTTGCACCAAAGACTTATACAGAGGCACTATCACCTACTTTCTTCTGCTGGCCATTCCTCTCCCTATGCACCCAAGCATCCTTCTAGCTTTTGCTGTCGCTTTTTCTACCTGTTTAGCTACTTTATGATCATCAAACACAATCACCTCTAGGTCCCGCTCTTCTTTAGTAGACAAAAGTACTTCACCCCCTATACTATATTGCTCCCTTGGATTGCTGCAGCCCAGATGCATGACTTTGCATTTTTAACATTAAATCTCAGCTGCCAAATTCTAGACCATTCTTCAAGCTTAGTTAGATCCCTCCTCATGTCATCTACACATTCCTGAGTGTCTACTCTATTGCAGATTTTGGTATCATCCGCAAAGAGGCAAACCTTACCCAACAGCCCTTCCGCTATATCACTAACAAAGATGTTAAAAAGAATCAGACCAAGGACAGATCCCTGGGGCACACCACTGGTAACCTCCTTCTCCTCAGAGTGAGCTCCATTTACCTGTACCCTTTGTCGCCTCCCACTCAACCAATTTCTAAACCAATTAGTAACTTTAGGGTCCATCCCTAGGGTGCTCAGTTTGTTTATAAGTCGCCTGTGAGGAATGGTGTCAAAGGCTTTACTAAAATCTAAATATACCACATTTGGGCTCTCCTCCGGTCCAACTCCCTGGTCACCCAGTCAAAGAAATCAATCAGATTTGTCTGACAAGACTTGCTTCTGGTGAATCCATGCTGCCTCAGATCCTGCAATCTGCTGGACTCCAGAAACCTCACTATTTTCTCTTTCAGCAGCGCTTCCAATAATTTACTCACCACCAAAGTTAAACTGACCGGCCTGTAGTTTTCAACCAAATCCTTACTTCCGCTTTTGTGTAAAGGGACCACATGTGCCTCTCTCCAGTCCTTTGGCAGCACTCCTGACTCCAATGAGGCATTGAAAAGATAAGTCAGTGGAGCTGCTAAAACGTCCCCAAGTTCCCTTAATATTCTCAGGTGTATCCCTTCTGGTCCCATCTCTTTGTCTACTTTAAATTTAGCTAGTTTCTCAAAAACACAGTCTTCTGAAAATCGTTCAAGATGCCTCTTGCTTTTGTTCCTGTTTGTGGGCGTTTTCTGAGGTCTTGCTCCTGGTTCTTCATCTGTGAACACAGAACAGAAATATTTGTAAAGCAATTCCATTTTATCCTCATCAGCTTCTACATATTTCTCCCCTTCACCCTTGAGTCTGACAATACCACTTTTGCCCTTCCTCTTCTAACATATCTGAAAAATGTCTTGTCCCCCTATTTTATTGCATTGGTTATTTCCTCCTCTTTTTGAATCTTTGATTTGCAAGCCTCTTTGCTAGCTTCTCTAAGTTTTTCCAAATGAAAGCAGATAAAGACCATATGGCCTATCCAGTCTATCCTTCCATTCCAACGACCAAGCTTTACAGTCCCTTTTCTTTCACTTAGAGATCCTATGTGTGTCCCATGCTTTCTCAAATTCAGATACAGTACTTAACTCTACAACCTCTACTGGGTGACTATTCCATGTATCCACCTCTCTTTCCATAAAGAAATATTTCCTCAAATTGCCCCTTTCATCTTCATCCTATGCCCCCTCATTGCAGAGTTTTCTTTCACCTGAAAGAGGCTCTCCTCCTGTGCATTTATATACGGAAATATTTAAATGTCTCTCTCATCTCTCTCCTCTTCCACCTTTCTTCGAAAGTATACATATTGAGATCTTTAAGTCTGTCCCAAAATGCTTTATGATGAAGACCACTGACCATTTTGGTAGCTACCCTCTGCATTGATGCCATCCTGTTTTTATCCTTTTGAAGGTATAGTGTCTAGAATTGCACACAATACTCCAAATGAGGTCTCACCAAAGACTTGTACTGAGGCACTATCACATTCTTCATCCTGCTGGCCATTCCTCTCCCTATACACCCAAGCATTCTTCTGACTTTTGCCATCACCCCCTCCAACTGCCCAACAATCCCAAGACCACCAGAAACAATCACCCCCAGGTCCCACTCCTCCCCCATAGACAGAAGACCCCACCCTGCACTTCTCTCCCAGATCTCCGCAGCCCAATGCATGATCTACATTTGGGCTGCAAAAATCTAAGGGAGCAGCACAACACAGGGAGATTTGGGTTACATTAAATTTCTTTGTCTACTCAAAATTCTTTTTTATTTATAAATTCAGTTAAGGCCCAGTTGACTTGTAAAACTTTCATTTAGGAACACTAAAAGGTAGCATGGTGTTTGCGCACAGTTTCAGCACAGTGCTTCAAAGCAGAGTAGGGCCCCGTACCAAAAAACCTACGCAAACATTGTTGCACATGTCAGGGTGGTGACTGGGTGGGACAAGGGTGTTCCCACTATTGTGCAAGTAACATACGCATTTATAACTTGAGCTGCCTGCGAGTGGCACAAGTAGAGCGGATGCAACTAATGCCACCTCAGTGATTGCTATGAGTTCCTTCCATGGCCAGTTTGCTGCATCTCGATGGCATGGTTACTGTAGGGAACAGATGTGCTGCACCCTTTCATTTAGCCCAAAGCCCTGTGTTGGTAACGTGGTCCACACACGTTATCGATGTGGGGCTTAGTAAACATGCCCTTTAGTGGCTTGCCCAACACCACAAGGAGCACCTGTGGGACTAGAAACCCCAGTCCTTCCGGCCCAAGATTGCTGTCCTCTAGTGGGATTTGAACCCCTGACCTTCCGGCCTGAAGTACCTTGCCCCAACCACTAGGCCACTCCTCCACTCCATTTATCCTCTATTTCACAGTTCTTTTATAGTACACTATGTCCTCTCCCTCTTCCAGCATGTCTATAACTCATTGGTTAATACTGTCTTCACTCCACTTCTTTGCACTTCGGCAACTGTGGCAGGCTACGTGTTACTAGTCACGTAGTCTCTCCTTCCAGGATGCAGACATACAGAAAAGGGAGTCAGAAAGTCATAAATTTATTTATAAATTCTGTTAATGCCCAATTTAGCTGATTCATATCCCCCCAACTCCCATCCACTACATGCTCGGTCTTTGATTTATACACTGTTAAGTCAATTAAGAAGATAGGAGACAAAGTTTTATAGCCCTTAGGAACAGATTAGTTTAAGGTTGTTCAGGTCACTTTGAAGCAAACATTAAATAAATAGCATACAATATGCCTAATAAATTTAAACTTCTTTATTAGTTGAAGTCTCCCTACTTCCTTAGCAACTTTATATAACTAAACAGCTCATGAATACTAAGATGCAGACAGGAGTCCAGTAGCGAGATGGGGTCTATCTAGTCTTTTGCACCAAGTGTCATATGTATGATTATCTCCCAGTTGATGAGAAGTCTACATGTGCACTTGGTACAAGGAACTCTGAGTTCTCAGAAAGAGTTCAATCTTTGGAGTTCAGAGAATCAGACTTGGAGGGTCTGAGGCAGACAGAGAGGTATATAGAAGAGACCTTGAAGGACATAGTAGAAAAGTCCCATCTTCCATTTGACAGCCTCTATGTTGCTATGGAGAAGAGAGGTCACTAGAAAGGAAAGCATTACCTTGGTATGGAAAGAAGTGATCCTATAGCCAGGACCTGCCCTTAGGGTGATGCAACATCCTCTCACATGTAGGATGTGCCTTCAGAGGCATGTCCCCAAGAAGGAAGGGTTAGGATGGTCATTGTAGTTGGCAATTCAGAGGGAGTAGACAACATGAGAAAAGATCTACAAAGATTAGAAGAATGGTCTAGTGCTTGGCAATTAAGATTTAATTCAAAGAAGTGCAGTGATGCACTTGGGATGCACAAACACAAAGGAGCTGTATGAGATAGGGGACAAGAGGCTGGTGTGTACAGACCAAGAGGGGAACCTCAGGGTGATAGTGTCTGAAGATCTCAAGGTGGCAAAACAGTGTGACAAGGTGGTGGCCAAAGACAGAAGGATGTTAGGCTATATACAGAGGGGAATAACCAACCAGAAAGAGGACATATTAGTCCCCCTGTACAGGTCATTGGTGAGGTTTCACTTGGAATATTGTGTGTAGTTTTGGCGACTGTACCTTGCAAAAGATATACTCGTAAAAAGACTTGAAACAGTTTAGAGGAGGGTGACCAAAATGATATGGAGTCTGCACCAGAATATGTATACTCTAAAAGAGAGGAGGAATGGGTGGATATGATACAGACATTTAAATACTTAAATGTTATCAATGAACAAACTTTTTTCAAAGACAGGAAGCTGTAGAATTAGGGTGGTGGATTCCTGGAACGTCCTCTTGAAGGAGGTGGTGGGAGCAAAAACAGTGACAGAATTCAAAAAGGCATTGGACAGACACAGAGGATCACTATATAACCAGAGGATGGAATCAAAGCAAACGTAAATAACTTCTTAAATGGAAAGGGGTGACTCTGCAACTCTAGCCACTACTGGGCAGACTAGATGGATCATGCTGGTCTTCATCTGCTGTGATTTACTATGTTATCATGTAAACAGCTGGGCAGCATGTGGAGGTGAGGATTGCTTGGTAACTTGCCTATCTGGTGCAAAGATGGCCGATCTCAAGTGTCACCTAGATAATATTTTAGACAGTGCTGGGGAGAAACCAGCTATTTGGTACATGTGCATACCAGTGGCATAGGAAAGTGCAAAAGTGCAAATTTAAATTTTTAGATAGAAAGTTGAAATTCAGAAATGTTTCCCGTTTGACATGCAGGACAAAGAGTGAGGCAGAGTCTTAATTCATGGGTGGGGCAATGGTGTAGGGATGAGGATTTAGATTTGTTAGGAACTGGGCAACATTCTGGTGAACAGGGAGTCTATTCTGAAAATATGGGTGCTACATTAACCAGGAAACCAGGCTGCTGTTGCTACCATTTAAAAATGTAATAAACATAATTTTTTACACAATAACAGACTCCTCAGTGAGGCAAAGGGTTACTTTAATTACATTCTTGCAAGAACGGTTACCTGACTGAAGCAGACACATTTATTATTTATTTATTTATTTATTTATTTATTTATTACATTCTCTTATATACCGTGCTATTCTGCATCAGTGCGGTTTACATTGAACAAACTGAAATTACATTGAACAGGGCATTATAACTTGGAGATAACTATTTTACAGGGAACATGGGCTATGGAGGGTTAAGTGGCTTGCCCAACACCACAAGGAGCACCTGTGGGACTAGAAACCCCAGTCCTTCCGGCCCAAGATTGCTGTCCTCTAGTGGGATTTGAACCCCCGACCTTCCGGCCTGAAGTACCTTGCCCCAACCACTAGGCCACTCCTCCACTCCATTTATCCTCTATTTCACAGTTCTTTTATAGTACACTATGTCCTCTCCCTCTTCCAGCATGTCTATAACTCATTGGTTAATACTGCCTTCACTCCACTTCTTTGCACTTCGGCAACTGTGGCAGGCTACGTGTTACTAGTCACGTAGTCTCTCCTTCCAGGATGCAGACATACAGAAAAGGGAGTCAGAAAATCATTACATACTACACTATGTCCTCACCCTCTTCCAGCATGTCCACATCTCATTGGTTAATTCTTTCTCACTCCACTTCTTTGTACTTACGCACCTGTGACAGGCTACGTATTACTAGCCACGTAGTCTCTCCTTCCAGGATGCAGACATACAACAAAGGGAATGAGAAAGTCAATACATACTACACTATGTCCTCTCCTTCTTCCAGCATGTCTATAACTCATTGGTTAATACTATCTCACTCCACTTCTTTGCACTTCCGCACCTGTGGCAGGCTACGTGTTACTAGCCACATAGTCTCTCCTTCCAGGATGCAGACATACAACAAAGGGAGTCAGAAAGTCATTACATACAAAATTATATTACAGAGTGGTAGATGAGTGGAATACAAGAATTATATTACATTGTAAAAATAACATATCTCATTTGTTTATATCAATCCCCTCCCTCTTTCGTTTTAGAGTTTTCTTGTTACTTTTTACATTTACTCTACAGTTCCATAGGAAGCTTCTAATTTAGATAACATCCTTCCTGACTCTATCTCTTCCCCTTTATTGTCCATTAATAACATTGCACCCTTCTGCACTGGAGATGATACAATCATTTGTTTAGTGCTTGTCGTTTCTATCAATCTTTGAGTTTGCCCTCCTATACAAGGTATTATGCAACACCCCACCATAATTAATACTCCAGTTACAACAAGTATAGAGGTAAATATAGATGCTACCACCCCTTTCCACTTCCCAAACCATGACTCCAACCATCCAGTGAGAGAGGTATCTGTACCTGAATTTTCTGCCAATTACTCTGCCAAGATAGTTAAGTCCTCGCAGGGCTTTAGTGATAGTGCCATCAGGGGCCGTGTTATTGGGGATGAACATACATTTCCCACCCAACATTACACACATGCCCCCTTTTCAGCCACCATCATATCTAAAATCATTCAGTTCTCCCAGGCCATTCTGCTAGTGGCATCCAATTGTTCTGCGATCCCCTTTATTGCATCCCGGGTATAATTGATAAACCACTATTGATTATAATATATATAATTTATCCAATCTACATTTTTGTTTATCGTGATTACCCATAACAGGGATTCAAATCCAGTTGCAATCTGGTTTCGTGCTTTATACTCATCCAGAACTCCCTGAGGAACTCCTATTGCATCTATATATTTCCTGTCATCAAATGAGGCTCCCAGAGTACTCCTCTTTTTCCTTTGTATTTGCCCCTTGCCCCTTGTCCTGTTCTGTGAACGCCAAGGTGAAAGGAACTGTCAATTGAACTATTGCACATGTTCCCGACCATAGGGTAGGCAATGTTGGTCTCAACGTCCGCCCTCCACAGTACCACCACAGGTATGCCCTAGGGATTACCAGGTTGGAGTAGTTCTTCTCTTCTCCTTCCATCCCTGTCAGGTTTAAGCTTAAAACGCAGGTATTCAGTTCCCCCGCTTCCCTCGTGTAGTTCTTCCCCCGGCTGATGAGACAGGCGGAGTGATTTCCAAACACTGCTGAAAATGTGGGCGGAACTTTTACCTCCTTCAAATCTGTAGGGGGAAAGAGCAAATTCAATGACTTGCGACTTTCATTTCCCCAAGCCATTTTTTTCCTGATACAGAGATATGAGGCATCTTACTCCATCAGGATCTGTATCCCACCTCAAGGGTAAGGGCACAACCTGTTCAATGGGCCTCCCGGAGGCACATGCGTAGCAATTTCTATGCTTGAGACTTCCTATGGTATATTTAACCCATTCCACCCAGGTGTTCACATCCCCATAACACGTTTCCACCTCTAGAGTGTCCCTCAAATTTTTAATCTCCACTATCTTGACTGCCTTAGGGTCCTTATTAGGTTCAAAGGATATGCTGGGAAATGGTGTGGAGACCTGAGTCTGATTCTTGAGGAGTATTTTTATCCTCAGTCTTCCCAGGGGATCTTGCCCACTAACGTCTATTCCTAGTCCATAGGTCCCATCCAGTGAGTCATCCCTTCCAGAGAGGGTGACCACAATGGGGTTGCAACTTCATGGGTTACATTGCTGAATGCTGTGTTTCTTTATCATTGCTATTTTCTTTTGAACTGGGTGCCTCTTCCCCTCTGGGGAGACCCATCCTCCATCCTCGGTGGTCCACCAAACTTGTGACCACCCATAACAGGGCATCCCATACACAAGTGTCTGGGCAGTCTCTTGACACATATACTTATGACTATTTCCCCACAACTTTTCGTAGTATTCCCCATCACAACTTATCACTTGGCAGGCATCAAATTCTAGGCTCACTGGTCCCTCTCCCTCTGGTACGGTCACAGTAAATATGTTAGGGTACACCCTTCCCCATTGTGTCTGTGTTCGTATTTGTTCATTCGTCCATCCCTTTCCCCGTCCTAGATACCATGTCATTCCCTTTAACAGAAAGTGATCCCCCCCATCATAGCAAAACCATCCACTTTTCTTTGTCCATGTTATAATTTTTATTAGTCCTTTTTAACCAACTCCTCTCCTGTTCTTCTGTTTTTCCTTGTTATTTTCAGGCACAGAGGGTCATTAGTTCCCTGGACCTTCCATTGTTCGTCTGAAGGAGCTTTGACCGGACCTTTAATTCGTGTATAATTAGTCCAACCTTTTTCCGCAGTTCTTACAGCAGTCTCAGTACTTAGCAAGACCTGGAACGGGCCGTCTCAGTCTGGTTGCAATTCAGACTCCTTCCAGGATTTTATCAAGACCAACTGTCCTGGTTTGGGACCATGAACTGCAAACTCCAATGGGGGTGTTTGTGCCAACAGTCCTTTATTCCTGAGAACAGATAAAGAAGAGGACAGTCCAAGTATATATTCTTTAAGAAACGTATCTTTGGTTTCAAACTGAGGAGGTTCCTTTAATTGTCCTATATAGGGTAATCCGAATAACATTTCGTAGGGGGACAATTCCTAAATATTTCCAAGGGGCTGTTTTGGATTCTTAACAATGCTAAGGGCAAACACTTAGTCCAAGGTAATTTTGTTTCTAATATCAATTTGGCTAGCTGCTTCTTTATAGTCTGATTCATGTGTTCCACTCTCCCTTAGGAGGGTGGATGCCATGGAGTAAGGAAATCCCAGGATACTCCCAGAGTTTTCATTATGTTTTGCAATATCTTGGCTGTGAAGTGACTTCCCTGGTCCGAGTCAATGTGACCTATTATTCCATATCTTGGAATGATTTGTTCCAAGATTATTTTTGCTACTCCTATTGCCGTGACAGCTACCATGGGAAATGCCTCCACCCATCCCGTCAAATGGTCCACTATTACCAAAAGGTACTTCACCCGCCCAACCAGGGGCAACTCAGTGAAATCAACCTGTATACTTTGGAATGGACGAAGACCAGGGTCTCTGCCTCGCTGCGGTTATTTCCTAAGGACCTTTTTGTTTATTTTCTTACAGGTTATACACCTCTCACACACATGCTTGGCTACTGTGTATATTCCCATATACCCATAGTGCCTTAGAACCATTGCCTGTACACCCCAATCACTCCCTTGATGTAGAATGACCATAATTTCTCTCATTGTTTGTTTGTTTACCATCTGCCTGCCATTGGGTAAAACCCATTTTCTCTTTTCAGTTTCTACTGCCCCTATATCGTCGAGTTTTCATTTTTCCCTTTCAGTAAATATGGGATTTGCTGCCTAACTCACTATTTCTGGGGTTAAATTGTATATAGGGGTTAAATATTCCTCTAAGACAGCTTCTTTAGCAGTTTCATCTGCTAATCTATTTCCTCTGGCTTTAAAAGAATTCCCTGCTTAATGACCGTTTACATGCACCACTGCTATTTCTTGTGACAGCAGCAAATTCTTTTACACTTGCTGAATTAATCTTTTCACTGTTTATATATAATTTAAGGATTTCACATAACCACCTTTCAAATTTCAGCCACATTTCAGCCAGAAGACTGCAGTTGGCTTTATGCTTTCTTTTGTCCATGTAAAACAGCAAATTCTTAAAACACTTCTTTGCTTTATCCTTATTCTTAGTGTGTTCATTACTCTGCCATTTACTTCAACATCCTCCCTAATAGACTGTCTGGAGGAATGTCCCTGGGGTCTGTACTGCCAGCCATGTCCTTACTTGAGTTTCCTTTAGAATTCTTAATCCCATCAAGACTCCTTTCACCAATGTGCTTTTCACTTCGTCTCTCTCCAGCTGCACTCCTCGTGGATGTGTCAGAACCGCGGATTGAGACTCCGCACTCACTTCGTGTCTAGGACACGTCTCATACACACAACAATCTGTCTTGATACCCAACCACCAAGGTAATACTTTACAATTTTGTTTCTTACCTTGGTCCGTGCACAGAGGTACCTGGTTGACGCGTTTGTGCCTGCTTAATACCTGTCTGCTTCACTGAGTCGGTATTGATTTTTCCTTCATGGTCTCGGGATTTTGCTGTCAGTATGCTGTCGGAACCCCCCGTTGTCGATACACAAGGCCGTTGAACTCAACGGATGCATCTCCCTGTCCTCGGTGGTGGTGGTCTCCTCCAGTGATGACACAATCTCGGACGAGCGCCCAATCTGTAATAAACATAATTTATTTTACACAATAACAGACTCCTCAGTGAAGCAAAGAAGAGAACAGCTTTTAGACCTCTGGGAAAGCCAACACTTGCTCAAGAGCGCGTGATTCAGAATGAAGTATCTTTGAAGGATACTATCACAACAGGAAACAGGGTATTCTGACAGAGGTGCTAAAATAAAGGCAAAAATAGCCCAGGTGACCTTAAATAAAGAGCAGACAGAACTGAAAGATTGCAAAGTATCCTTGTCAACTGTCAAGAAAGTTATAAATGTTTGCATAGAAATGCTAGAAGTCTAAAAAATAAGATGGGGGACTTAGAATATACAGCCCTGAAGAAGAGGTAAATATAAATAGGTATCTCAGAAATCTGCTGGAAGGAGAATAACCAATGGAACACTATGGGGTATGTTTACTAAAGCACTTTTACAGCTGATGCTGGGCGTTAGTAGCAAAAGCCGTGCAGTAGCTGCAAAAGATGACTCATATGTTGGGGATGTGCCCAGCATTTTCCCAGCAGATAACACAGTGAAAATGTAGGGCTTGTAGCAAGATAACATCTTTGATGCAACTATCGCACCCATGGAGGTGGTGTTAACTGCATCCACGATGTCTGCAAAAACATATGGGTTCTGCACACTGTCAACGCCCACAGTAACTGCTCTACAGGTGCACTCAATCTCCACTTACACTGCCACCACGCATAATACAGCTATTATGGAAAACTCCCTGCCATGATCAGCATCGGCAGCAGGGAGCAGGAATGCAACATCCTCCTACTCCCCACAGCAGAGGCCAATCAGGGCCCGCCGCAGACAAAGAACCAGACATTTTTGCAACACTTCAAAAGAAGCAGTGCACTTAGGTGAGGACAGACTCTGCCACCAGACTCTCCCTCCAAATGCCGCAAGCAACAACTCACTGGCCCCCTGATAACGTACAGCTAGAGATCTCTGCAATAAGCCTCTTAATTGATTCGCGCTACCCGGAACACTACACAGACACCCCCCCACCAATGGATCCTCTCCAATCAGAGAGCCCCATCCAAAGCAGCAACAGGAAGGTACTCCCCACCCCACCAAATGCCACACGCACAGGTGCTAAGGCGCCGCAGCTATACAACCATGCTCACAATATACCCGCTGCTCTACCTGCTCCTAGCAATTCGGCTGATCTCCACAGCACACATCAAGTGACCACCACACCCCAACCATGGTTCAACACGCATCCTAACATAACACCACACACGTGGCACTTAATAACACACACAGCTGCCTAATATACATACAGAACTCCCCCACACAAACAGCCACAACCTCACTCAAAACTGCATACACACACACACTACACTGTGCAGTCATAAACTCATACTCAATCAGAAACAAAATCCCAATCATAAGAGGCCTGCTATCATACAAAACCTTAGACATCCTTTGCATTATGGAATCATGGATTACCGAAACAGACAACGTGCTTTTAAACCAACTAGCACTCAATGGATACTCCATCTACCAATGTCCACGATCACAACATTGAGGTGGCGGAGTAATGATCATCGCTAAGAACGACCTCAAGTTCAGATACCTTGCAAGTGTGAGCACCTATGACTCAGACACCATCACCATAACTAAAAAACTGGTAACCATCTGTCTCATCTACAGGACACCAACCCTCAATGCCAATGACCTATCAGTGATCCTGGACAGTGTGATTACCGTGTCAAAAACTGGAAAGGACCTCCTAGTATTAGGAGACTTTAACCTCTCCTTGCTACAACAGAACTATGCACACTCCTTCATACAAACCATGTCAGCAATGGACCTAACACAACTTGTAATGACCTCCACCCATGATTAAGGCAACACCCTTGATCTAATCTTCTTCAATGACAACTCAACCCAGTCAGGACTCCCACATTCAATCCACGCACACCAGTACAGTGGTCAGATCATAAACTCATCACCTTTTCTCTCCCACAGAACATCCACAGAAAAAAGCCACAACCAGCATCCAGCAATAAGAAGATTTAAATCTTTTAAAAGGGACAATTTCATTCTTGACACCCTCCCAAAACTTCTCGTAGACTCCACTGACCCCCAAGTCCTCATTGAAAACTGGAATAATGTCATAAGAAAGGCAGCCATCACTACCAGCACAGCAAACACCAGTACCCACCCACACAAGAAATAACCCAGAACTGAATGGTGCACACCAGCTCCCTACAACTTGAAACAACAACTCTGGAAATGTGAAAGGAAATGGCATAAACCAAAAAGCAATGAAGACAAACTCCACTACCTACAACTTCTAAAGGACTATTACATCAAAACTGACATGGCGAAATGACAGTACTATACTAAACTACTCAACTCTGCAGTCAGCCTTGCCCCTCTTCAACCCCTCCCCCCTTTCCGCACCCGTCACCGCTATCCCTGGTTCCACCCTGGTCTCCTGCTACACTGCTCCTACCTCTGTAGAGCCGAGCGCCATTGGTGCAAGCATCCCTCTACCGCCAGCCAAGCCCACTTTTGGCATTGTCATTCGCATTATCGCTCCTTATTACACTCTGCAAAATTAGACTATTTCTCTAATCTCATTTCCTCCTCCTCAAACTCCTCCCATCAACTCTTCTCAGTCCTCCGCTCCCTCTCCGCCTCCCACTATCTCACCTCCCCTGCCCCTTTTCCCATCATCCCAGACCCAGCTCTTCTAGCTTCCCATTTCACCGCCAAGATTACCTCCCTCCGTCTGCTCTTCCCTTCTTGCCATCCCCCTCTCTCCTCCCCCTGTGACTTCTGTCCCCTCCCCTTTTCCCCCTTCCCCCCTTCCCCCCATCCCCTCCCTCTCCCATAGATGGTCCACTTTCCAACCAATTACAAGCGCAGAACTAACTAAGGTATACTCCTCAACCCGGAAAACCACTTGCTTTTCAGACCCCCTTCCCTCCCACTGGCTCCTGGATTCTTCCCTAGCCCTCTCTCCCCTGATCCTTTCTATTTTCAATTCCAGCCTCTCCTCCGGTACCTTTCCTTCTGTATGGAAACAGCTTCTATCCGCCCTATTCTGAAGAAAGATTCCCTTGACCCTTCCTCCCCAGCTAACTGGCGCCCCATCTCAAACCTTCCATTTCTGTCTAAGGGGCTTGTTTACAAAGCCGCGGTAGCGGTTTGCGATCGTAATCGGAGCCGCGGCCCCATTGATTTCAATGGGGCCGCGGCTGCGATCGCGATCGCGAACCACTACCGCGGCTTTGTAAACAAGCCCCTAAGATCCTACAGAAACTGGTGTTTGCACAACTCTCCTCTCATCTTGAAACTTCTCTTGCTCTTCTCCCCCGGCAATCTGGTTTCCACACAGGCCACAGCACAAAATCCATCCTTCTCTCCCTTCTCAACGAATTGCATGTCGCTCACGATCACGGTTCCCTCTCCATTGCCATCTCACTAGACCTCTCCGCTGCCTTCAACCTTGTGGACCACTGTACACTCCTCACACGCCTTCACGATATGGGGCTCTCTGATTCTGTCCTTTACTAGTTTCGTTCCTTTCTCTCTAATAGATCATTTTCCGTTCTTTCGGGGCTCTCCTCTTCCCCTCCCACCCCATTCCCTGCGGTGTCCTCCAGGGCACTGTCCTTGCTCCTCTTCTATTTAATATTTTTCTAGCACCCCTCGCCCTTCTAATTCAACAGCACAGTATCTCGACTTACTTCTATACAGACGATATCTTCCTTCTTCACCACACTGACGCCGTCACCCCCGACATCACTCCTGTTAATTCTTGCTTAGCTTCTGTTGCCTCTTGGCTCTCTTCCAACTTTCTGCATATTAACCTCTCAAAAACCTCTGCCATCTGGTTGACCTTTGGGTCCCTGGTTCCCCCCCTTGTTCCCCTCCGCTCCTCCTCTCCAATCTCCCTTGTTTCTTCCCTGTGTTACCTTGGGGTTACCCTGGATTCTTCTTTGTCATTTAAGGAGCACATCTCCTCGGTGGTACAACGGTCCTTCTATACTTTGAGACAGCTCCATGCAGTTCGCCCCTTCTTGTCAGTCCCCTCCATGACCACCCTACTTCTGTCCCTAGTAGTTTCACGTTTGGACTATTGTAATGTTTCCCTAACCGGCCTCCCCCAATCCCAACTTTGAAGATTACAACTTGTTCACCACACCGCTGCCTGTATCTTGACCCATGCCTCACGTTATGACCATATTACCCCCATTCTGATCCATCTGCATTGGCTCCCAGTCCCATACAGGATACATTATAAAGTGCTTATCTTCATTCATAAATCCATTTATACCGGTACCCCGCTTTACCTCGCAGATTTGATCCACCTTCATACTCCACATCGTTACCTCAGGTCAATCCATGCTAATCGTTTATTTCTCCCTTCCCCATCCCAGGCCCATCTTGAATCTACACACTCCTCAGCTTTTTTCTTCTTGGGTCCCCAACTCTGGAATTCGCTCCCCACTGCCCTCCGTTTGGAACCCTCCTACAAAACATTTAAAACCAGGCTAAAAACTCACTTATTCTGCAGTGCATATGACCTCCCTCTTCCCTCCTCTTCCCTATCCCCACCTCCTCGCTGACAACATCTGCTTCCCCTCCCACTTGTACTCCTGGCTGTTCTTCTCTGCTTCTATCCTCTCTCTCCTGTCTACCATGGATTGGTGTTCCTTTCTATTTCCCAGCAGTCTTCAAATTTGTTTGTAAACCGCTCAGATGCTTGTAGTATGAGCAGTATATTAAATTTTCAATAAAGATAAAGAAGAGAACTTTTCAACATCATAAAGTGGCTGAGAAAACCGCCAATGAATGAAAACCAGGACATCACATTCACCCACCATCAAATGGCTCAACACTGTAAACAACTACAGCCCCAACCAGAACCCCCCTCCACCCCCCTGCTGATTTAGCCAACCACTCGGACCCCTGGAGCTCATTCGCCAACATCACTAAAGAACAAACTGAAAACACCATATCGTCCATAAATACAACAAGTTCACCTCCAGATCTCTTCCTAGTCCCATGGATCACAGCAACCAAGAAAGAACTAACTGGCATACTCAACAAAATCACACGATTGATACTACAACAAGGCACCATGCCCATATCCCTAAAAACATCCTCCATATGACCAACACTGAAAAAAACAACACTGGACCCTGCTGATCCAAAATGCTACAGACCCATTGCTAGCCTATCATTTACAGCAAGATCATCGAAAAACCATCCAATACCAACTCCAAGACCACATTGAAAGACACAACCTCCTAAACCCACAACAACACAGATTCTGGCCAAACCACGGAATGGAGACACTACTAACCACCCTGATATATACACTAATTCAAGGAGTACAGCGCATCAACCAAGGCTTCCTACTAATCTTCTTAGACATTTCCTCAGCATTTGCCACTGTGAACCACCAGATCCTATTGCAATGTCTTCAATCCAACAGAATTCAAGGTATAGTCCTCAAATGGTTTACATCCTACCTCTCTGAATGTCATCAACAAATAAAGATTGGCCAGAACGATTCCAACCCATACAGACGCAAGGGGTACGCCAGTGATCCACCCTCTCCACTCTACTATTCAATCTCTACCTTAACCATTCTGCACACTTATAAGATCACATAACCTCTACATCAGGGGCCTCAAACTCCAGCCCTGAAGGGCCGCAAACCAGTCAGGTTTTCAGGATACCCCTAATGAATATTCATTAGATATATTTGCATACAATGGGGCAGTGCATGCAAATATATCTCATGCATATTTATTAGGGATACCCTGAAAACCTGGCTGGCTTGCGGCCCTCCAGGACTGGAGTTTGAGACCCTTGCTCTACATCCACATCTATGCTGAAGATATCATGATTTATGAACCAATCGACACAAACCAACCCTCGCTCTCCACCCACCAGGAATTCTTCTCTGATGTGTCCAACTGACTAAAAGACAATAAACTACAAATTAACTACAGCAAAATGGAGGCTTTCTTCATAACAAGAGACACCAACTTCACCCCTCCCACAACAATAACACTGAACAACATGCCAATCCAAACCCAGACCGAAGTCAGGTACCTTGGAATCACCCTACAGTAGAACAACACCTCATATTCAAAACACATATCAACAAAACTGCCCGGACCGTAAAGTTGAGCCCAGCGTCTCTGTTAAAGTTGAGCTGCCAGGCTCAATTTTAACAGAGCTGTGGGAAAGAAGGGAAACACTGTTCTTTCTCGCAGCTGTGCTAAGGTGAGCCAGGGCGCCGGGCTTCAGGCCAGTCAGGCAAGTGCGGGACCTCCTGGGACAGCAGCGGGGGAGGGATTGAATCTGCCACTGTCGAGAAGCAGCGGAAGCAGCTTATCCACCTTTTTTTTTTCTTTTAACTTTGAAGGTGGAGTGTGGCGGCTGTTTGGGGGGCATTTTATGCTGCTCTCAAACGTTTGCCACCCAGGGGCGGCCCAAGGGGGGTGCGGGGCCATGTGCGGAGACTCGGTGCGGGGCCTCATTTGCATAAATATTTGCATAATTTTACCATACACTAACGTTTAGTAAACATGCCTCTTAATGAGTGTATGGATAAAGAAAGACTAAAAGATTTCTACATTACTATAATCCAGTGCCAACCGCCAGGCACATTAGGAACTACTACAAACACTGCCCATTTAGAACCCATAGCAAACCCGCCATATCCTAACAGCACTACCAGGACTCATAAAGCACCATACCCTAACTATCAAAAGGCAACACTGCAAATATTAAACCAATACATTTCAGAGAATAACAATACATGACCTACTGGGGAAAGGGAACAAGTGGCAATGTCAAATAGGAATTGCATAAACAGAATACCTCAGCTCAGTTACACATGCAGAGCACAGACCATCACCAAACAAGGAATCACAATTTAGAAACAGGAAGACAATTAAACTGGGAACCCCAAAAGCCAAACTTGGAATGTACAACAACACTGTAGAAATAAAACTATAAATTAATTTCCTCTTGTACTAAACAAAGTGCAGACATTAATGATGCACATTTCCCAGAGCTGACATATTCCAGTTAATAAATTCAAAATAAAGAGATATCTTTCTACCTTTTGTGCATTTTTTTTCAGTTGCAATTGCTCCAGCCACTTTCTTCTGGTTTCTTTGTGTCTTCTGCTAACTCTCCATCGTCTGCTGTCCATTTGTCCTTTCTTCTCTCTTCTAATTTTTTTCCATTCTCTCTCTACATCTGCTTTAACATACTAATCTTTCTCCTTTTGCTCTTTCCTCATTCCTATTTCATCCACTCAAATTTTACCCCTCCATCCTCAATCCCCACTTAATCTCCCAATACCCAGCCAATTGTAGATTTTTCTTCCGTCCCACACAAAATATTTTTCCCCTCTCGATTTCACTCTCCCAGCTCCATCCCATTCTAATCTCCCCCAACATCAGCTCCCTTCTAGTTCCAGCCTCACCCAGTATCCGCTCCCTTCTAGTCCCCACATCAGCCCATTTCCAGTCCTAGCCCCCCCCATCAGCCCATTTCCAGTCCTAGCTCCCCCATCCATTTCCAGTCCTATCCAAGTCCCTCCATCAGCCCATTTCCAAAACCAGCCTCCCATCAGCCCATTTCTAGTCCTTTCCTAGCCCCACCATCAGCCTATGTCAAATCCTAGCTCCCCTCCACTCAGCCCATTTCCAATCCAAACCCCCCATGACCCTACTTCCAGTTCTAGCCCCTCCATGAGTCCATTTCAATCCAAGCCCCCACCACAGCCCATTTCCAATCTTAGCTCCCCCCAACACCCAATTCCCAGTCCTATCCTAGCCCCCTCCATCAGCCCATTTCCTGTCCTAGCTCCCTCCCCTCACAACCCATATCCATTCCAAGCCCCCCCCCCATCAGCTATTTGCAGTTCAAGCCCCCCTTCCCCTCAGCCCATTTCCATTCCAAGCCCCCGTCCCCATCAGCTATTTGCAGTTCAAGCCTTCCCTTCCACTCAGCCCATTTCCAGTCCTAGGAACCCCCCCAACCCATTACCAGTCCTAGCCCCCCCATAGCCTATTACCAGTCCTAAATCCCCCTCAGCCCACTCTCAGTCCTAATCCCGTCAGCCCATTTCCAGTCCTAACCACTGTTCCCTCTAAGCTGTGCGCGCGCACACACCTCGCCAAGTGAGCGCACATACTTTACAACAGAGCGCACAAAAATTACGGCTCTGATTCTGATAGAAAACACAGACGTCTTAAAATTTAAAAGTTATGATTGTAATTACTAGAAATTTCCCGCTTCATTTAGTAATCGTCTATTTTCATTTAATTTGATTAAAATCAATGTGGTGTACATACTGTATTTTGACGTGTAGTCAAATTTTAAAGTATATAACTCCGAGTGTTGTTATGTGGCGCACAAAAATTTAACCTTCCTTCAAAAGCTGCACACAGCTGATGTGTTATGCGCACACAGCCTACAGAAAATTAGAGGGAACATTGGTCCTAACCCCCCATCACCCAATTTTCAGTTTAAGCCCCCTCCATAGCCCATTACCAGTCCTAACCCCCCATCAGCCCACTCCCAGTCCTAACCCCATCAGCCCATTTCCAGTCCTAACCCCCATCACCCAATTTTCAGTTTAAGCCCCCCCGCATAGCCCATTACCAGTCCTAACCCCCCATCAGCCCACTCCCAGTCCTAACCCCATCAGCAATTTCCAGTATTAGCCCCACCCATAGCCCATTACCAGTCCTAACCCCCCATCACCCCATTTCTAGACTTAGCTCCCCATAGCCCATTACCAGTCCCCCCTATCAGCCCTTTTCCAGTCCTAACCCCATTAGCCCATTTCCTGTCCTAACTCCCACCCCAACAGCCCAGGGAAATTTTAAAATTTAAAAAAAAAAGCTGTCTGCTGCCGCTGCCGCAGCAACGGCAGAATCAAATATCCCGCGTGCAACCCCCCCCCCCCGTGCCCGACAGAGCCTGCCCTCCCTGCATTAACTCTGTCTCAGCAGCCGCACCGGCTTTCAGAGCGCGAAAAGAGAGTTTCTCCCTCACGGCTCTGTTAAGCCCGCGGGGGCTGATGGGAAAGTCCCATCAGCCCCTGCGGGCTTAACAGAGCCACGAAAGGGAAACTAGTCTCCCTTCGCGCTCTGAAAGCCGGTGCGGCTGCTGAGACAGAGCTGATGTAGGGAGGGCAGGCTCTGTCGGGCGGGGGGGGGCACCACGGGATATTCGATTCTGCCATTGCTGCGGCGGCGGTAGCAGACAGCTTTTTTTTTTATTTTAAAATTTACTTTAAAGCAGAATGTTCTTTGCACAGGTCCCCCTGAAACGCGGGGCCCTGTGCAAAAAACATTCTTGCTCAATGGACGGGCCGGTCCTGTTGTCACCTGTGGTGACCTCCTCACTCTGCCTCATTATAGAACCACCCCTGCCTGCCCCTACAAACTGCTCTCCACTCAACCGCAAGGACCATACAAGCAGCAAAAGGACTGAACCACATCACACCTATACTAAAGCAGCTCCACTGGCTCCCACTTCCGAGCTGTATTAAATACAAAACAATTGTCCTAACACACAAGGCATGCTGATCCCCCCCCCCCCCATATCTCCACCCTCTACTGCAGACCTTCCTGCCACATAGATCAAGACAGACCTCAATGAAGAACATCCTCATCATCCCACACAGCAAAATCAAATCCAACCAGCAAGCATGCAACTGTGCCTTCCAACTATACGCTCCATTAACATGGATCACCTTACTGCACCAGCTAAGGAACATCACAGGCCTCACCACAGTCCGGAAATACCTGAAGACACACCTATTATCACCGAGCATTTCAGCCCCATCACATAATCCCCCCCCCCAGAAGAAAAACAACAAAAAGACAACCTCTGTGAATCGCCCATATATGTATATAGTTATGAGCCCATGAGTTATCAATTGCATGTTGTATATAGTTTACTCCTTTACCTAATTTACTATTTTACCTACCTTACCTATTTTGCCTATTGTTTTAATGTATATTCATTTATTGTTCACTGTAAACCACTTTGACCTGGTTAAAGGCGGTATATAAATACAGTTAAATAAAATAAATAAAAATAACTGCCTACGGTAGCTGCATTTCTCCTGCGTTAGCTGTCACTGTGGCATGATTTTCCCATGTTAGTGGAAATACCCCCATGATACTAGGGTAGAAATTGTATCATAATGATAGGGTACCTCAAATTGGTGGAGAGGTGATGAAGTATGTAAAGAAAACATGAGTCAAAACAGAATAAAAGCTCTGTAGAAAATAGAATGCACCATGGAATCTTTTTAGATAAAAATCCCATGTTTGAAGGCAAAGAGAATTGTGTGGGTATACTACCATCCGCATGGCCAGAATGAACATATTGATGAAATGTTTACAGAGATTAGAGAAGCTGACATATTTGGCAACAAAATAATAATGGGTAATTTAGCTTACCCCAATATTGACTGGGTAAATGTTATGTCAGGACATACTGGGAAGGTAAATTTCATAGATGAAATAAATGATGGCTTCATGGAGCAGCTAGTTGAAGAACCGACAATAGCGGGGACTATTTTAGACATAGTCCTTAGTAGAACACAGGATTTGGTACAAAAATTAACAGTGTTGAGGCCACTTGGCAATAGCGATCATAACATGATTATTTTTCATTTCATGTCACTTATTATATTCCACTAACACCCATCCAGTTCCAAGCAGATTACATACAATACTTTACCTTAAAATGCACTAAACTTTAAAAAAGATTTACAATACCACATAATGTATTTTTCAATAAAATACAACCTAAAGATTGTTATTCTAATGAATTCAGATACTTATGAAAAAAAGCCTGGTGAAAAAGCTCATTTGATTCTTATTTTCATTTGGTAAATTGTTCCATTCTATACTTGCTTCATATGACAACAATTTGGCAAGAGTCCTCTTATAATAAAAATTCTTCCTTGATGGATAAAACAAATGAAAACTGTTTGTAGAGCAAACTAATCTCCTATTTATAGAAAAGATGTCCATTATCATCATATTTGCGGTTGTCAACCCATGTAAAACATTAAAAACTAAACATAATAATTTTAAAACAATTCACACCCAAATTGGCAGGCATTGCAGCTGAGATACAGATAGGGTATGCTTTCTTTTAACACAAACTTTTAAAGTCAATCTAGTTGTATTTTGCAATGACTGCAGTCTATCACATTGCTTGATAGCAATACCCAAATATATAATGTTACCTAGACTAACAGTGGAAACAACATAAGCACTGGTGAGTTAGATGCAAAGCATTGATAAGGCAGGCAAAGAGAGAATGTGAAAAAAAGCAAAAACACATAATAAAACTTTTTCAAGTACATTCATAGCTAAAAACCTGTGAGAGATTCAGTTGGACCATTAGATAATAGAGGGGTAAAAGGGGCACTAAGAGAGGACAAGGCCATAGCGAAGAGACTGCATGAATTCTTTGTAGCGAAGAGACTGCATGAATTCTTTGCTTCAGTCTTTACTGAAGAAGATGTAGGGAAGTTACCCGTGACTTAAATTGTATTTAAAGGTAATGCATTGGAAGAATTGGAATAAATATTGATAAACCGGGAAGAGGTATTACAACTATTTGATAAACTAAATAGTAGCAAATCACCTGGGCTGGGTGGTATACATCCGAGGGTGTTGAAAGAACTGAAATACGAGATTGCAGACCTACTATCAGTAATCTCTGAACTATCATTAAAATCATCTGTGATTCCTAAGATTGATGAATGGCCAATGTAACGCCAATTTTTAAAAAGGGTTCTGGGGTGATCCAGGAAACTACAGACCACTGAGCCTGACATCAGTACTGGGCAAAATGGTAGAAACTATTATAAAGAACAACATTACTGAACATGTAGATAGTCATGGTTTAATGGGAGAAAGTCAACATGGCTTTAGCCAAGGAAGGTCTTGTCTCACTAATCTCTTATATTTTTTTGAAGGTATGAATAAACAGATAGACAAAAGTGAGCCGGTCAATATAGTATATCTGGATTTTCAGAAAGCCTTTGACAAGGTCCCTCATGAGAGACTCTTGAAGAAATTAAAAAGTCTTGGGTTAGGAGGCAGTGTACTATTGTGGATGAGGAACTGGTTAAAAGATAGAAAGCGATCACGTGATCGCATGAGCGGGTGAGGACGTTCCTCGTCGCGCTCCCGGGCCGCTTCCCTGAGCTTGCTTAAAAATTCGAATGGAAATCTCTCAGAGTGAGGGGGAGTAGAAGCAAAGGTCAGGGAGCCTTAGTGCGGTGATTGACAACCCGGAGAGTGGAAAAGCGGCATGCGGTCAGCGGCAAAAAGAGAAAAACCACATGGACCTCGTGAGACCAAAATGGCGGCCGTGCCACGAGCCTGTGACCTGCCGGATTCGCCAGGGAAAGAGAGTGTGGAGTCGGGCTCCAAGGAATTGGTGCAAGAAGTAGCCAAGCTGCTGGAGCCTAAATTTGATACTGTGTTGAAAAAGTTGGAGGAGATGGGAGAGACTTTTACCAAAATAACTCGCAGAGTGGAAGAGGTTGAACAAAGGACAACAACGCTGGAAGACAGTGAACTCCGGTTGGAGTGGAATAACCAGAAGCACCAAAAACAAATTGAGGCCCTGCTTACCAAGGTGGATGATCTCGAACAGGTCCAGAAGAAATAATCTGCGCCTGGTGGGAGTACCGGAGACATGGACAGAGCAGCAGCTACCCGGCTTGTTTGAGGTATGGCTACCGAAAGAACTGGGCCTAGTGGAAATGCAAGGGAAAATTAGAGTGGAAAGAGCGCACAGGCTGGGCCAGAGAATGGAGGGCAAAGAGAGGCCAAGACTGGTGTTAGCGCGGATATTAAACTTCCAGCACAAAGCAGCGCTCCTGCAGGCCTACAGGAAGCAGCGAGCCCTAAAACTGGACATTAAAAAACCATACTAATGTTTCAGGATTATTTGGCGGCTCTAGCTGCAAAGAGGAAAGAATTTTCGCCACTATGTACAGAGCTGGCAAAAAGTGGCATACGCTTTGCTTTGAGCTGTCCAGCCATCCTGAGAATATTTCCTGCTAACCTTTCGAATCTTTATGTACAAATCAAATTTATTCTGTCTTGATTCGACAGCTTTTTCCATGTAATCTTACCCGCTTCTGATCGCTGGAAGGAGCGGTATACAAATGCTTGCTAAATAAATAAATAAAAAATTATTTCATAAGGGGGCAGCGCACATGTTTGAGCAAGCCTTGGCAGCGCAGATGTTCATTGCCACTCTGCAGAAGGAGAAGATGCAGGAGAAGGACTAAGAGAACTAGCGCTTGGCATGGACAGATGTTACATGCTATGACAGAATAGAGGATATTCGGTGGAGTACGTTGAAGAAGCGACGGAAGTTGGAAACTGGATTCACTGGATGGGCATCTTTGAGAGTGACTTACTAGAGTGGTAGTCACAGGGGTTTTCCCCCTTTTCCTCCACATTGCTGCGAAGGGGGCAGCCCGGAAGTGTGGACTGTGATCTATCCCTGTGGGGATATTAGCTATGGCTAGCTGGACTGTTGGGAGGGGGAGGGGAGTTAGAGTTGGGGGGAGGGGGGCTTGGGCACGTTGGGAGTTTGGGAGGGGGATGTGTGAACCAGTTGAGTTGTGGGGATTGCTGTGTGTACTGTTCTGGGATGGGAGGCAAGAGAGAGAGGGGGTGGGTGGGATGGAGAGGTGAGGGGAGGGGGAGGAGGGCGGAGAGGGAGGGGAGATGTAGCAGTGGGAGGGTGGGGGTGGCGGTTGGGAACAGAGAGACGGCAAAATAGGATGAAGTGTACCCTAGGGATACCAGAGCGCTCATTTGGGGCCGGGGCTGGGCAGCTCCTAGAGCTCAAAGAGCAGAATTGCATGAATAATGTCAAGCTAATGACAAGATATGATGCAAAATATAAAGATCATGTCCTGGAATGTAGGGGGGATTGGATCGCCAGTTAAACGTACCAAAGTACTCCAGGCACTCAAGAGGAAAGGAGCACAAATCGCGTTGCTGCAGGAGACCCATTTGAGTGCTGTGTAGCATGAGAAGCTAGAGAAGAGAGAGTGGGTGGCAAAAACATATGGGGCATCCTCGGGGACCAGAAAGGCGGGGGTGGTAGTGTTGGTAAAGAAAGGCTTGCCATTGGAAGTGAGTAAATGTGAAGTGGATCCAAATGGAAGATTTTATTTTTTTGCAAGCAAAGTTATATACAGAGGAACTCTGGATAGGTAATGTCTATGCCCCAAATGTATACAACCATGGTTTCTTTAAGGATCTGTTGAAGTTGATTATGAAAGCAGAGGGGAAAAAGCTGATCATGTCAGGAGACTTTAAATGCCCACACGACCCGAGGTTGGATAAGTCAGGGGGAAGCGAAAAAGGGGCCTGGTCCAAAAAAGGGGTTGGGTACCTGTGCAGGATGGGTGCCTTGGTTGATGTTAAGACCGGCTGGCATTTACCCACATACTTGTGGGAGGATAAGGACTTTAGGGTATACCTTGAAAAGCAGTGGGAGGAGTATACAGCGTTCAATGATATCCCCAACTGTTCGCCACTCTTGTTCTGGGACGCAAGTAAAGCAGTAATGAGGGGGGCCATCATAACTTATACTATTCAAAGGCATAAACACTTAGATCGTAGTCTGCTAGTAATGGAACGCATCCTACGTGCGCTGCAGAGGCGACAAAGCAGAACAAGGGATAACGCCACCCAACAAGAGTGTATTAGAGCTCAAGCGGCTCTTAATGAGCTTCTTCAGAGGAGACCCGGTATGTCTCTGCAGTATTATAAGCGTCAGTTGTACAAATTTGGTAACAGATCTGGGAGATTGTTGGCCAGAATGATTAGAGACTCCGGGGGTACGCGTTTTGTTCCGGTACTGACAAGAGAAACTGACAAGAGCACCTAGTAACTCTGACCAGCTGCCAAACATCCCATCAGATCTATTGGCCCGACAATACAAACAGCTTCAACAACCAAAAACTCCACACCTGAGCGCCGAGACAACAAAAACAGACCACTGCACCATCATAAACAGCGACTGGAATACGTTTGATGCAACCACAGAAGCAGAAATATCATCCACCATCTCCTGCCTTAACACCACCACCTCCCCACTAGACCCCTGCCCCACTGACTGGATAAAGAAATCCAAGGAAGACCTGAGCGCACCATTATCCCACATCGTTAACGAATCCTTCACTCAAGGACGCATGCCGGACATCCTCAAAACCACAATCATTCGACCAACCCTAAAAAAGCCTAACCTAGATCCCCTAGACCCCACCTCCTACAGGCCAATAGCAAGCCTCCCATTCACTGCCAAAATCATCGAGAAGATAGTCCAACGCCAGCTTCAAGAACATTTAGACGTCAACAACATACTGGACCCGCAGCAACACGGTTTCCGTCCACTACATGGAGTCGAGACCCTCATGACCACACTGATGAACACCCTCATCATGGGAACTCAAGAAAAACACTCCGGATACACCATGATCTTCCTAGATATATCAGCAGCCTTCGACACCATCTCCCACAACATCCTCATACACAGACTCCAATCAATAGGGATCAAAGATACTGTACTTCGATGGTTCCAGTCCTACCTAACCAACCGACAGCAATTGATCCGCACCAGCACCTCAACCTCACCCCCCTTCCAGCAACATCAAGGAGTACCTCAAGGATCCACACTATCAGCCATGCTCTTCAACATTTACCTCCGACCACTCTGCTCAGTCATACGTACCCACAACATCAACTTCCACATATATGCGGACGACATAATGCTCTATGCCCCAATTACAACCACAAACCCAACGAATGAGCAACTATCAGCCTGCTTCGCTGATGTATCTAAATGGCTGCAAGAGAACAACCTCTCCATTAACATAAAGAAAACTGAAGCTCTTATAGTGACCAAAGACCCAGACTTCAAATCACCTACACACCTCAACATGGGAACTACACAAATTCAAATACAGCCACAAATAAGATATCTGGGCATTATCATTGACCAGGCTCTAACCCTCAAGCAACAAATCACTAAGACCACCGGAACTATATTCCACAAGGCTAAAACAGTACAACGTCTCCGACCTCTCCTCGAACCTCAAGACTTCAGGACAGTAATGCAAGCTATAACACTCCCACATCTGGACTACTGCAATATAATCTACCATGGACTACCCGCCACACAAACCAATCCCCTCCGAACGGCCTTGAACACCACAGCGAGAATCATTCAGAATGCGAGGAAACGAGACCACATCACCCCAATTCTAAGGGACCTACACATACTTCCCCTCGAAGCAAGAATTAAATACAAAGCTATTCTACTCACCCACAAAACCATCCAGCAAACACAGAGCACCCAGCTCCACACCCTACTGACCCGTCCAGCCCACAGCAAAACGACCAGACAGACCTCCAGCAACTCCCTCACCATCCCTCACAAAAGAACCAAATGCACACAATGGACCTGCAACAGAGCCTTTGAACTTTATGCCCCATCCCTCTGGAATTCTCTACCGAGCCACCTCAGGAACAATAACGATCTCCTGTCATTCAAAAAACAGCTAAAAACCATTCTATTCCAAAATATCTCAAAACAGAAACACCCTCCCACAAATAACTACACCAACCCCTCTAGGCCACCCTCAAGAACCCATGATCAAAAACTATGTTACCTTGTCCATGGTCTATGTCTATCCTCTGTCAAAATCATCAATGTTGCCCTCCTGGTGATGGCCCTATCCCTATGACCGATTAACCCCCCCCCCCCCTTTGTTATGCCGTTTTGACCCGGTGAAAAGCGGGATATAAATACAGTTAAATAAATAAATAAAAATACTACGGAGTGGGGAAGGAGCCTTGCATCATCAACTGCATCAGATAGCTGCCATATTTAGGAATTTCTATTCAAAACTGTACACAGAAGAGGAAAGGGACTATGAGAAGAGCCGGAGATTTTTAGATACGCTGGGTCTCCCTAAGTTAAGAGAGGAAGATCTACGGGTGTTGAACGCCCCTAACTCAGGAGGGGAGATACAGAAGGCAATTCGGGCGGGTAAGCTCCATAAGACCCCGGGCCAAGATGGATTCGGGTCGGAGTACTATAAGATACTTGAACTTAAAATTACCCCCACCTTGCTGGCAATGTATGATACAGTATTTCAGGAGGGACGCTTCCCCAGAGATATGAGGTGTGCAGACATTACTGTAATACCGAAAGAAGGGAATGATTTGCAGGACCCAGCCTCTTATAGGCCTATATCATTGATAAACTTTGACATAAAAATTATGGCCTCGATCATGGCGGATAGACTGAACCCCCTCCTACCCTCATTAATTGACCCGCGGCAGGTGGGTTTTGTGCAAGGGAGGGATGCCACTAGGAACATTGCGAAACTGATCATGGGGATGGAATGTTGTATGAAGGAGGAGGCACCATTGTTATTAGTCAGCTTGGATGCTGAAAAAGTGTTCGATAGAGTGGCTTGGCAGTACCTGTGGGACGTTCTGCAAGGTTTTGGATTTGTAGGTACCTGTCTGCAGTGGGTTCAGATCCTATACACCACCCTGCAGGCAAAAGTGGGGGTGAATGGAGTTTTCTCTGACCCCTTTACACTGGGAAGATGTACGAGGCAGGTATGCCACCGTCCCCTCTCCTGTTTGTTCTTTCACTGGACCCTCTTCTTCATGCGATCCAAAGCGATGCACAAGTAGTGGGAGTGTGTATGGGTAAGGAGGAATAGATGAAGCTAAGTGTTTTTGCTGACGACATGCTTCTTTGCCTGAGAAACCCGCAAGCTTCACTGTCGCGGGCACTTCAGCTGATTGCCTACTTTGGTGATTTCTCGGGGCTTAAAATCAATGTTGTCAAGTCAATGGCACTGGATGTGGGTGGACGAGTGAGAAAACAGTGGAAGGGTGTTTTCCCTCTGACCTGGGCATCTAGCTCAATCCACTACTTGGGCATTCAACTGCCAGATGCCCCTGAGTGTCTCTATAAGTGTAACATACCGGGAATGTTGGAGAGAGCTCGGATAACTTTTTATAGATGGGTCACCTTGCCATTATTCCTGCGGGGTCAAATAGCATTATTCAACGGTGGAGCTTCCAAGATGGCTCTATGTGCTCCGCATGCTGCCCATTTGGGTCTTAGGTAAAGATTGGAAGTGCTTTGAACAACACCTGGGCTATTTTTTGTGGAGGGGAAGAAATGCGCGTATCCTTCTGAGGGCCCTAATGGGACGACGAGAGGAAGGGGGATTAGATCTTCCTTCTGTACGTAATTACAACCTCCGATATATGGCACGACACCTCGCGGGACTTTGGTCGGTGGAGGTGGGCTGTGCCCCAACACAACAGCTAAATTGGATATATGCCCCATACCATTGTTTGTGCATCCTGCATACCCACAGTCGAGACCTAGAAGAGTGCCTACGTGGTAGGACTTATATGGGAGCGCTGAGAGCAGCATGGCGCGCCCTATGTATGAGATTTGGGTGGGATTGGAATTGCTCCCAGTTGCTCCCATTAGTGGGGAACCCAGAGTTCCATCCGGGTTTTGTGTCTGGGACCTTCACAGGGTGGGCTCAGAAAGGTCTAATGTGTATCGGAGATATGTGCAGAGAGGGAGGAGCGGGTATTGACAGCTTTCAAAATCTTAACTTGAAATATTGCCTACATAAACATGAGTGTTACTGTTATTTACAGGCACGACATTACATAGATGAAGCAAAGAAAAGGGCTCCCACTCTGGTCGACTCTCGCAGCCCAAAAGATTTATTTGTGGAACTGATTGGGAGGGAGGTTCCTACAGAGGAAGGCAGACGCATTGTACGCCCTATATGCGATCAGCGTTATCTGTCCCTTCTGCTGGAGAGGTGGATGGGGGAGGGTATGGAGGGGCTCACCTTGGAACACTTGCAGAATGCTTTTACAAGGATTCCCCTCAGGGTGAAATGGGTCTATCTGCAGGAAATGCAATACAAGTTCCTCTGGAGAGCCTACATAACTGATAGGTGGGTTTTCAAAGCAGGATTACAGAATGATGATAAATGGTGTAGGTTGGAGGGGGGTACACTGCTACACAAATTTTGGAAATGTTCCTAGGTGCAGTTCTTGTGGTCACAGGTTTGTTCCAGGATGGCTGGTATGCTGGCGAGGCAGGTTCCCCAACGGTTGGAAATTTGTCTCTTCCATACTTGGGATGTGATGGGGCAATGGGTAGAACCGCAGCAAAGGTTCTTTATGGAAAGAGGTTTCCTAGTGGTGAAAAAGGTGCTATTGGGCCGTTGGCTTGAGGGGGCTTCCCCAGGGGTGGGACAATGGGAGTTGGCTTTCTTAGAGCTAATGCAGATGGAAAGGCTAACAGCAAAACAACTTGGGGGGAAGCATTGGGAACACTTCACAGAGCTATGGATGGCAGTTTTGAATGATCCCACAGGAACGCAGTGCATTGCTAAATGTATAAGAAGGCACAATAGGTTCATATACACCTAGGGGTGAAGTGAAATGATGAGTAAAAAGTAAGGGGGAAAGAAAACATATCAAAGGAAGGAGGGGAGGGGTGGCGGGGGGGATTGGGGGATAGCTATTGGAGTAAGTAGGGGGGTAGATATGGGTATAATGTTAGAATGAGCCGTATGCTATATTCTGGTATGCTCCTTGCAAAACTGCCCATTGAGGTTGGGATGTTGCTGTTATAAAATCAGTGTTGCTGTTAAGAAAATTTGTGGTGTACGGAAAATTAGAATATATATAGTGTGTGTGAAATTAATAATAAAAAGATTTGAACATAAAAGATAGAAAGCAGAGAATAGGGCTAAATGGCCAATTTTCTGAATGGAGAAAAGTGAATAGTGGAGTACCCCAGAGATCCGTGCTGGGTCTGCTGCTTTTTAACATATTCATAAATGACCTGAAAATGGGAATAAAGTGTGAGGTAATTAAATTTGCAGATGACAAAAAAATTATACAAAGTTGTTAAAATCCAAGAAGATTGTGAAAAAGTGCACAACAATTTGCAACAGAGTGGACTCCCTTGAGGAAGTGGATAGCATGAGGAAAGATCTACAAAAACTGTAAGAATGGTCTAATGCTTGGCAGTTAAGATTTAATGTGAAGAAGTGCAGTGTCATGTACTTGGGGAAGCAGAAATCCAAGGGAATTGTATGCGATAGGTGGTGAGAGGTTGGTGTGCACAGACCAGGAGAAGGACCTCGGAGTGATTGTTTCTGAGGATCTCAAGGTGGTGAAACAGTGTAACACGGTAGTGGCAAAAGCCAGAAGGATGCTGGGTTGCATACAGAGAGGAATTACCAGCAGAAAGGAAGCGGTACTAATGTCACTGTACCAGTCACTGGTAAGGCCTCACTTGGAATATTGTGTTCAGTTTTGGAGACCATATCTTGCAAAGGATATAAAAAGACTGGAAACAGTTCAGAGGAAGGCGACCAAAATGATTTGGAGCCTGCATCAGAAGACGTATGAGAAGAGACTTGAAAATCTAAATATGTATTTATTTTATTTAACAGGTTTTATGTACTGCTTTATCATTTCAATCAAAGTGGTTTACATTGAAACTTAAACTTGGATTACATTAAACAGGGACATTTGATAACTTGGATTTTTCTGAGGCAGTGGAGGGTTGAGTGACTTGCCCAAGGCCACAAGGAGTGCTAGTGGGAATTGAACCCTGGTCTCTGGGTTCCCAAGCCAGTGTTCTTAACCATTAGGCTACTCCTCCACTCTGGAGGAGAGGAGGGACAGGGGAGATATGATTCAGACCATTAAGTACTTGAAAAGTATTAATGAACAAACAAACCTCTTCCATAGATGGGGAAGCTGTAAAACTAGAGGGCATAACATGAAGCTGCAAGGGGGTAAATTGAAAGGCAACATCAGGAAATACTTTTTCACTGAAAGGGTGGTGGATGCTTGGAATGCCTTCCCGATGGACGTGGTGGGGGCAAATACAGTGACAGAATTCAAAATGGCATGTGACAGACACAGTGGATTCCTTTATAGCAATAGGATAAAATCAAAATGGATATAACTCTCTCTTATATTTCAACAAATAGGGGTGACCTACACGGCGCAGTGGGTACACACCTAAACAAGGCATGGGGAGGGGTGACCTGCATGGAGTGGCAGGTGCACCTACTCTTACTGCCTTGCTGAGCAGACTAGATGGACAAAACTGGTCTTTATCTGCCGTCATATACTATGTTACTATGTTAATGTGGACAAGTGCAAAGTTATGCACCTAGGAAAGAACACCCAAACTATGGTTACATGATGCAAGGTTCCAAATTGGAACCATCATCCAGGAAAAAGATTTAGGCATCATCATGGATTACATGTTGAAATCCTCCGCCCAATGTGCAGCGGCAGCCAAGGCGGCAAATAGAATGTAAGGTATCATAAGGAAAGGAATGGAGAATAAGACAAAGGATATAATAATGCCTCTCTATTGTTCCATGGTGCGAATGCACCTTGAATATTATGTGCAGTTCTGGTTGCCATATCTTAAAAAGGATATAGCGGAATTAGAAAAGGTACAGAGAAGAGCCACCAAAATGGTAAAGGGGATGAAGGAGGCTTAAAAGGTTAGGGCTCTTCAACTTGGAAAAGAGATGGCTGAGGGGATATATGATAGAGGTCTATAAAATAATGAATGGAGTGGAACGGGTAAATGTAGATCGATTGTTTACACCATCGAAAAGTAGAAAGACTAGGGAACATGCAATGAAGCTACAGTGTAATCCATTTAAGACTAATAAGAGAAAATAATTTTTCACTCAACGCGTAATCAAACTCTGGAATTCTTTATCGGAGGATGTAGTAAAAGCTGTTAATTTAGCTGGTTTAAAAAAGGTTTGGAAAAGTTCCTGGAGGAAAGGTCCATAAACCATTTAAAGACAGGGGGTGCTCTCAGGTGCAGCTCGTTAACCCAAATTAGTCATACACTAAGGACCTGAGATTACATAAGAACATAAGAAATGCCATACTGGGTCAGACCAAGGTCCATCAAGCCAAGTATCCTGTTTCCAACAGTGGCCAATCCAGGTCACAAGTAATTAAGCTTCAGGTGAACAAGGTATATTAAACATATTAGGTACAGTTTTATTAGTATAAATATCCATAGCAACCCTTAGGAAGTAAAGAACTTAAAGATCTAAACAAAAACGTAAAACTAAAGATGCAGGAAAGGTCCATAAACCATTTAAAGAGGACCTGGGAAATCCACTGCTTGCCCCAATAGAAGCATTGTGGGACCTGTGTGTCTTTTTGGGAACTGCCAGGTACCTGGATTGGCCACTGTTGGAAACAGGATACTGGACTTGATGGACCTTGGTCTGACCCAGTATGGCATTTCTTATGTTCTTATGTAAGATCAGTGCCTGAGCGAGGATTCTAAAATGCTCCTCATACAAGGTGTGACAAAAACGAACATAATAAGAACATAAGATATGCCATACTGGGTCAGACCAAGGTCCATCAAGCCCAGTTTTCCTGTTTCCAACAGTGGCCAATCTAGGTCATAAGTACCTAGCAGTTTCCCCAAAAGACACAGGTTCCCCAGATTTTTTGGTAGAAGAACAGTTAGACATGAATTGATAACTACATTGTGGAATCCTCCCTATCTTTTCTTTGTAGAATTTGGCCATTGTGTTAGCATTAGGGGCTATGATGGAATTATCTTCCTTTGGCATGGGAGTGAGTGATTTTACTATATTTAATAATTCTCTAGTTCTGTTAATCGAAGACATAATAAGCTTGGTATGATAATCATGTTTGTTGTTGTTTATTAGGGATTTATAATTTTCCAGAATAGATAGGAATGATATTTTATCATCTGCATTTTTTGTTTTCCTCCAAATTCTTTCTAACTTTCTTAATAGTCTTTTTAAAGTACGTACTTATTTTGTGTACCAAACAGCGCTTAACCTTCGATGAGTGTTGAGGGCTAAGGTATTATTTGAGACAGTAGCTGCATTGTAAATTGTTGAATTCCATCTGTTTATGAGTAGTTTGGTGTCTTTGGAATCAATTTGCAGATGCAGAAGGACTTCCTTATGGAAGTTGTCTTTTTCATATTTGCAACATTTCCTGTGTAGATAGATTATTTGGTTTGTATTTGACTTACTGGGAATGACTGGGATGAAGAATTGGATAGCGTAGTGGTCAGACCAAGGGGTTTTTTGGATCTGTAATTTTGGATCAAAGAAATCATCAATAAAATCTTGTGGAATAAAAATGAGGTCCAAAGTATTACCCTTAATATGCGTAGGCTCTTGGATTATTTGTTTAAATCCTAAAGCTTCCATTGCTTCCAAAAAACTTAGGGCCAAATGAGATGATATAATTAAAAGTTTTTGGGGGATACAAGATGATGCCATTGTGGAGCTAAACTGCTGCTGGCTTTCCCATGGGGCATAAGCATAAGGCGTAGGGCAGTTTGCAGCCCTCACAACCATCTCCTTATCGCTGGTTTCTTCTGGTCTGTCGGATCACTTTCTTGCCCAGTCACTGCAGCTTCCAACAGTTACAGGGGAGGTATCGCCGGCTGCAGCTGTACCAGGGCAGAAGAGCCCGGTGTCTGCCTCGGATCTTATAACTCTCTCCCCTGACTTATGTCCAGCGGCGAAGAAAGCGTGTTTTCAGCAGTCCCCTGAATGCCTGATGCAGGAGCTACCCCCTGGAGGGGGTGAGCTGAGTGCTTTGAGAGGGCCAAGCTTTGGGGATGGTGCAGCAGGAAGTTTCCCTGTCCTGGAACAACTTTTACACGCTGACAATCGACAGCCATCGGTGAGACAACAGATGACAGATGACAGATGAAACCACGCCTTTAAGAGGTACTCAAGCACTCTCCAGCATGGAGGTAGTAGCAGCATAAACCGGAGACTTTGGTACTTTTACTTTTGTTCAACTGGAGAACTTTACTTTGGAGGCTATTTGGAAGGCTATAGTCTCTCTCGGGGAGGATTTGATCCCTCAAGTTTCATCGTTTGACAATGTTTCTAACAACAAGGCTGGGATACAACAGGTAACTGCTTCCTTGGAATCCACTAAGGTTGAAGTGTCTGACCTTCGTGTCAAGCTGGCATCTTTGGTAACTCGAGCTGATGCGTTTCTTAAAACTTTAATGTGGTTGAGAAGAAATTGGAATTTTTGGAAAATATGCATCGAGTTTGTAATTTGCACTTAATTAACTTTCCAAGGGTGTCTACTATCTCTGCTAGGGATATATTTACGGAATATCTGGTAGATATCTTAGCAGTGCCTCGGGACTCTCTTCCTCCTTTAGTTAAGATATTCTATTTTCCACCTGGTAGGAAACAATCTCTTTCTGGAGCTCAAAACAATTGGAAGTTTTGAATATTACTGATTTTCTTGAGTCCTCTCGGGAAGAGCAAGTGGCTTCTGCTTCTTTGATTGTGACATTTACGCTTCTTTTGGATAGAGTGTGGCTTTTAAAACTCTTCTTCCTCAAGAGGCATTTATTATTTCGTGATCAACATGTATATATTTATCCTGATTTGGCTAGGGCAACCTAGCACTGGCGTAAAGAGTTTCTCTTGATGTGGCCAGAGGTTTTGCAGCTAGGTGGGCCTCTTTTTTCTAAAACATATCCATGCAAATGTTTGGTGAAATATCGGTCTGAATCATCTGTATTTTATGAGCCCACTGAGCTGCGTACCTTCATGAATGTGAGAAGACTGGAAGCCTCTATCGGTTCCACTCAGGATGAATCACAAAATGTGTAATGGAATCTACTGGAATGTATTCCCCTTTTCTTTTTCATCTTTGGAGTAATGTATTTTTTCTTTTTGGGTAGCCCCCTCATTGTGGGCTAGTGTGAGCAGGCATGATAAGGTGATTTATTGGAATTTTTCGGTTTTTTGGTGATGTATATGTTTCTGTGATGCATTGCTCCTTTTCTGTACAAGATGTTTTTTGTTAAATTTCTTGGATTAATTTGAAAATTCAATAAATATAAAATTGAAAAGCTTTTTGGAATGCTGTTATATAGCTGAATATGAAATATTGGATATGGACTTTAAATAATTTTTTAAAACAATTCAATTGAATGGATATGTGAGGTAGCATTTTAGAAAGGGCGTCCAAGTACAATCTGGAACGTCCAGGGCAAAATGTGTAGAAAAACACCAGGAGTGTCTATGTTTTGGCCTGGAACATCTATCACATGCTACTTTGCATAGAGGGACATCCATCGGCATGGAAAAACAAAACCAAGAGCCCTCATTTCCCATCGATGTTCATTGTCAACATGGAAAATATAAGAGATATGAGTATTTATTTATTTTTATTTATTTTATTTATCACGTTTTATATACCGCTTTATCATTTCAATCAAAGCGATTTACATTGAAACTTAAACTTGGTAATGTACATTAAACAGGGACAGTGATAACTTGGATTTTTCTCCTTCTCTACACCCTCCAGATGTTTAGTTGACAAAATGAGCACTTTTACAATGCCTATTAGTGCATGGAGCAGGTATAACCTTTGATGCAGCTTGGGACATTCAGGGCATTTCTGAAATCGGGTGAGGACTTCCAAGTTCCTGGGGACGCCTTGGACATGCCTCCACCATACCCCCATCACAACTTGGACATCCTTATGCCAGGGACATCTCCTGATCCAGCTTCTAAAATGCCTCCGGAGATGTCTCTGTGATTTGGATAACTGTGTGCTCGTTTATAGACATCTAAAGCACAAATAGTGCTTTTAAAATAACTCCCATAATTTGTTAAATGGACTATAAGGGCCTTCACCTTCTTCCTGTCTTTTGTGCACGCCTCAAAGCTACATGGTACTCTGCATTTTTTTTCCTAGGGCCCTCATTATGGAACTCCCTACCCACAGATATATACCTAGAACAGTCTTTTCATAAATTCAAGTCCCTTCTCAAAACCCACCTCTTTTAATCTGCCTTTGACCTCCCTGACTCTCTATTAATCCCCCGCTCCTTGCTCTCTTCCTTCTTCCCCTTCCTATTTGTATGATTGTACTATTCTTTCCTGTCGATTGTTGTAGTTTTTTCCTTTTCCGGTACTTGTACACTCTCTTGATTTTGTTTTGTAAACTGCTCTGATGGTCACTAAGGCGGGTATATTAAACATCAAAATAAAGATAATGATGAAAATAATGGTGACCTCACACTAAATTTATTTAAAGTTGATGTGTGCTCTCATTTTTGATGGTCCATATAGATTATTTTATGCAATTAAGCAATTGATTATTGAATGTTAGGTTATGATGTTGGAGCAATAAGTCTAGGTTACCTATTACTTCCTGCCAGATGGCATGTGTACATGTGCAGTCCTGTGAAAACAAGATGTCTTTAATAGCTGAGCTAATGTATATTTACAAATTCAGTGTACTGGGGCTAACAAATGTGGGTATGCTCTGTACATTCAAGGTATGTTTAATGTCTCCCAAACTCTGATATATTTTTGGTTGGAAGTGAGAAAGGTAGGGGAGGGATAGCATGTTTAACTCTTCTTCACAATTTCAGATGCGTTCAAGCTTTTGTACTAATTGCTCTGAAGCACTGCTTGTCTCTACTTCATTCTGTGATGTTGGTGTGGTATACATGTTGCCACACTCTCTGGTACAAGATGCGCCTTTATTTCTTGATGGGTTATCATCTGTGGATGCCAGTTTGGCCAATAGACGCATCATGGGTGATTTTAATTTACCGGTAGAGAACACCACTGGAGATTCTCTGGCATGTAGCTTTGTGGGATCTATGGAAGCATTAGGCCTCCACCAATGGATTACCTTTCCAACTCTTTGTAAGGACTGTACATTAGATTTGGTCTTTACCCCAACTTCACCTAGCTCGCAGTTGGAGAGCAGTGTGTTCCTGGGATAAGTATTACTGTGGACAGATCGTGTCTTAATATATTTTCAGCTGAGAATTAAGGGGGTCATTCCAAAATGCAAATAGGCTGCTTGGACATGTTGGATTGACAATTTCCTTGCAAAAACATCTAGACCCATATTCCTAAACCACACAGCCCTGAATGTTCACAATGTGAAAAGGGGGATCTTAGAATGTGAGTGGGAGGGGGCAGAAAAAGGGCATAGCATGCCATGGAGACATGGAAAACCTATTTAGGAAAGGCCCATGTATGACCTGAGTGTTTCCCACAGACGCCTATGTTATACCAGTGGGCAATGTGGAATAAGGCCAGCACTTAGAAAAATATCTGTTGCGATCTTCAACACATCCCATATAGATGAATGGCTGTGACACGTCTGTATTGAACTGGTGTGTCTGCTGTCTGGGAGGGCACAAGATGCAGTTGTAAAGAATAGAATGCAGGTGAGGGACGTTTGTAAGGTTAGGGAACAATAAACACACCCCTACAGAAATATAAAGCACTGCAATAGTCTTTCTTCTGGCTATGCTGACATTTGCTGTTTGTACTAAAGGGGCTATTCTAGGCTTCCCAAATAATTCCAATGTTCGGAAAGGTGGGAATGTAGAGGTAGGAATGGAATGTGAGGTAGTATGGAGCAGATTCATGTTTGGCTGAGAAATGCAGAGCAGATGTGTTGTCCTGAGATGCCATGCCATTATATTTTACCAGCAGTTGTTTATAGGTGCAGGGCATGTTTTTTGCAGATGTATGCTATTTGTGATTGCAAGCAAGAGGGCATGTGTGCGTGTATGGGGGTGCAGGGGAGGCCCTGGTGTGCTGATCCACAACCCTGGGGGGGACATGTATGCCTGGGCAGTACCTGGACCATGGGGTGGACTGCAGTATCACCAGGAGCCAGTGTGAATGGGCAGTATATTCTGAAAAGCTGCTCTGCAGCAACATAGCAGGGCATGTCCCTGTCAATGGTGGGGACCCTCAGAGTAGGGGCACGCTGCAGTGCAAACAGCACTAATACATTTCTGACAGCACCATGTTATTTGTGACTGTAATTACTAAGGTGTTCGTCACATGCCATGATTGTTTGCTGCAGGATCTGTCTGGACAAACAGTTCACTTTCCACTTGCTTTTATACAATAGCTTTGGTGCACATACATACCACTGTAATATTATGGGCATGAAATAGACTAGTCTATATAGTCTGGTTTGTATGACCACATCTGTTTCATCCATATTAATGTGTTGTTTGCCTGAGCACACCACTGTCAGTGTGAGCATCAGCTTAGGAGATTTTACCAGCGAGTGCATGAAGATAGGAAGCATCTGGACATCTATCTTGTCAAAATAAGGTGGGCATAGGCCATGCCAGGGACGTATTTCTCTCTGAGGCCGGAACCGCAGGTGTGTCTGTACCCATGGTTTCAGAATCAAGTTTATTACATGCCCATTTTCAGTTAGGCATTTCTGCCAGCTGGACATGGCTGTTACAGAATTGCGCTCCACCTGTTTTAAGTCTCAATATATCAAGCCTAAGTACTAGGTTAAGCATTATGTTCTCTTAAAAGAGGGATTTCAGAAACATTGGTTGCTTGGGGAGCAGGTTCCTGACTTACCAGTGGATCAATTGGTTGAAATATGGGAAGTAAAACCTTGTTAGTGCTTGTTCAGCATGAGTAATTGAGAGATCCTTTGTGAGGGTTTGATCTGCACCCTGGTTTGATGACATTTTATGTGAAACTAAGAAGGAGTTACACTGGGTTGAATAGCAAAAACTCTCAGACAAAGAATGCCAAGCTTCCTTATCTACACATTTATGATCAGTCCAAAGTATGACTTGATCTTAGTAAGAGACAGTATTTTACCTCTAACAAAGGGGTTGCTGTATCAAAATCTGCCAAGCTATTTTCCACTGTTTGGTTTTTATTATGGAAACCAGATACATGCAGCACTCCTGAGTCATTGAAAGCTCAGAAATACCCGTTACTATGCAGACAAGATCACATTGGCTTTGCATCAGGGCTGGTCCAACCATTAGGCAACCTAGGTAATCGACTAGGGTTGGCAACTTCTTGGGGTCAGCAAAGAGCAGGGCATTAAAAGCAAAACAATAGATTTTGACAGCTAGGGGGAGGGGGGGGAAAGGTAGAAACGTAAAGTTTATAGTTTGCCTAGGGCACCGAACCAACCATGGAATCAGTGCTGCTCTGCACCAATTAGCTTGGTCCAATGCTTCCACAGTCTGTTTGTCTTCAAATACAGACAATGGAAATGACAGTATACGGAGGTGTGATCAAAACGTATTGAGACTTGTGTAGCCATATAAGAATACGATTCACCACAATGCTATTAAGCATGTAGTGACCTACTTATGTGACCTCCATGTGCAGACTATAGCATGGCTGCAGCACACCTGCACTTTTTTAAATCACATGATGTTTGGTATTGTGCAAAAGCAGTTTGTCAGATTTATGCTGAGTGAAAAAATTGAACAGAAAATCTGACAGAGACTTGGAGTTTCATGCAGAGAGACTTATGACAAGTTAAAGCAAGTTTATGGCGATGAATGCATGCATTGTGCTCGAGTTTATCACTGGCACAAACATTTCCAAGAGGGCTGCCAAAGTGTTGACAGTGATGAACATTCTGGAAGGCCATCCATATGTAGGAATGAAGACAAAATTGAAGCAGTGTGTGCCACAATATGCTCAAATCGTCAATTGACTATCAGAGAGCATGTTGAGGACATGGACATCAGTTTTGGGTCAGTAATCTATTCTTACTGTCGATTTGGGGATGAGACATGTGTCTGCAAAATTTGTGCCAAAACTCCTGTTCCCTGACCAAAAAGAAGATCGACTGTCTGCAGCTAGGGAGTTTTCGGAATGCATTGAAAATGACTCGGATTTCATCAAAACAATTATTACTGGTGATGAATTGTGGGTTTATGGTTATGACCCAGAAACTAAGGCCCAATCCTCATAATGGAAAACTCCAAACTCTCCCAGACTCAAGCCCATCGGGAGAGGAGGAATGTCAAGATCATGTTCAATTTTCTTTACCAGGGTATTGTTCATCATGAGTATTCTCCAAAAGGCCAAACCATCAATAAGGAGTATTACATCGAAGTTCTGACTCATTTGAGTGATGCAGTTCATTTTAAGAGGCTAGAGTTGCACAGGAATGGTGAATGGTTGCTTCATCACAATAACACCCCAGCTTACACATCACATCTTGTCTAGTATTTCTTGGCCAAACATCAAATCGAGCAAATCTGTCAACCTCCTTACTCACTTGACCTTGCAACCTGTGACTTTTTCTTGTTTCTAAAACTGAAATACCACCGAAAGGGAAAGGAAGGAGATTTGATGACTTGAGATCATTAAGCAAAATTTGACACAGCAGCTACACAGCATAACAAAAGAGGCATTTCAAAATTGTTTCCAGCAGTGGCAGGAATGCTGGAAAAAGTGTGTTTTATCAGAAGGGGACTACTTTGAAAGTCAGTCCTATACTTCTTGTGTTATTGTACAAGTCTTGATACTTTTTGATCGCCCTCATATCTGGAATACTTTTTCAAAAGTGAGAGTAGATGATACTATGCATTTAATTTCTCACATGAAATCAATCTATTGTCCATTAAATCTTCTCTCTGCTATGTCAGTTAAGGCATTGAAGAAAATGGTAATTCTGTTTCTCTGTGCTATCATAAATACCTCACTGAAAACTGGGGATTTGCCCTCCTTTTTGAGAACAGTGGTCATGAAACCACTTATCAGACAAGGCTATAGCGGAGAGACTGAATGAATTCTTTGCTTCGGTCTTTACTGAGGAAGATGTAGGGATGTTACCCAAGATTGAAGTGGTATTTAAAGGTGATACTGCAGAGGAATTGAGAGAAATATCGCTACACCGGGAAGATGTATTATAACTATTTGATAAACTGAATAGTAGCAAATCACCTGGACCAGATGGTATACATCCAAGAGTGTTGAAAGAACTGAAATATGAGATTGCAGACCTGCTATAAGGAATCTGTGAACTTTCATTCAAATCATTGTAATACCTGAAGATTGGAGGATCGCCAATGTAACGCCAATTTTTAAAAAGGGTGCCAGGGGTGATCCGGGAAATTACAGACCGGTGAGCCTGACGTCAGTACTGGGGAAAATGGTAGAAACCATCATAAAGAACAAAATTACACAGCAAGTAGATAGTCATGACCTAATGGGAGACAGCCAACATGGCTTTAGACAAGGAAGATCTTGTCTTACTAATCTGATATGTTTTTTTGAAGGTGTGAACAAACAGGTAGACAAAGGTGAGTCGGTTGATATAGTGTATCTGGACTTTCAGAGAGCCTTTGACAAGGTCCCTCATCAGAGACTTTTGGTAAAACTAAAAAGTCATGGGATAAGAGGCAGTGTATTATTGTGGATCAGGAACTGGTTAAAAGATAGAAAGCAGAGGGTAGGGCTAAATGGCCAATTTTCCCAATGGAAAAAGGTGAATAGTGGAGTACCCCAGGGATCTGTACTGGGTCTGCTACTTTATGACATATTCAAAAATGACCTGGAAAAGGGAATAACTAGTGAGGTTATCAAATTTGCAGATGACACAAAACTGTTTAAAGTTGTTAAAATCCAAGAGGACTGTGGAAAACTGCAGGAGGATCTGGATAAATTGGAAGACTGGGCATCCAAATGGCAGATGAAATTTAATGTGGACAAGTGCAAAGTTATGCACCTAGGAAAGAACAACCCACATTATGGTTACACAATGCAAGGTTCCACATTGGGAACCACCACCCAGGAAAAAGATTTAGGAGTCATCGTGGATAACATGTTAAAACCCTCGGCCCAGTGTGCAGCGATGGCCAAGAAAGCAAATAGAATGCTAGGTATCATAAGGAAAGGGATGGAAAATAAAACAAAGGATATTATAATGCCTCTGTATCGTTCCATGGTACGACCGCACCTTGAATACTGTGTGCAATTCTGGTCGCCGTATCTTAAAAAGGATATAGCGTTATTAGAAAAGGTACAGAGGAGAGCCACCAAAATGGTAAAGGGGATGGAAGGCTACTCCTATGAAGAGAGGCTACAAAGGTTAGGACTCTTCAACCTGGAAAAGAGACGGCTGAGGGGAGATATGATAGAGGTCTATAAATTAATGAATGGAGTGGAACGGGTAAACGTAGATCGATTGTTTACGCTATCAGAATATAGAAAGACTAGGGGACATGTAATGAAGCTACAGGGTAAACTAAGACAAATAAGAGAAAATATTTTTTCACTCAACGTGTAATCAAACTCTTGAATTTGTTACCGGAGGATGTAGTAAGAGCTGTTAGTGTAGCTGGGTTTAAAAAAGGTTTGGACAAGTTCCTGGAGGAAAGGTCCATAAACCATTATTAAAAGGGGACCCAGGATATCAATGCTTGACCCAGTACAAGCATTGTGGTACCTGTGTCTCTTGGGGAAACTGCTAGGTACGTATGACCTAGATTGGCCACTGTTGGAAACAGGATACTGGGCTTGATGGACCTTGGTCTGACCCAGTATGGCATATCTTATGTTCTTATCAAGGATTGTTCAAATGACTTAGCTGACACTATGTTACTAGTAATTGTAGTGGAAGATGGACTGAAGGGAACAACTTCTGCAGAAGAATTCAACTGTACAGAGTAGCCGAATGGTTAGAGCACTGGCTTGGTAACCAAGAGACCAGAATTAAATTCCCACTGGCACTCCTTGTGTCCTTGGACATGCCACTTAACCCTCCATTGCCTCAGAAGAAAGTTAATGTATAATCCAAGTTAACAATGCTCCTGTTCAATGTACATTATCAAGTTTAAGTTACAATGTAAACCACTTTGACTAAATGATAAAACAGTATAAAAACCTTGTTTAAAAAAATAAACAGGGAGTGGAGGGAGACCATGGAATACAAGGGGAGCGTTGATAAGTGTCTGGCCTTGTAACGAGACAGATAGCTACAGGCATACTTCAGTTCCACTGGTCCAAATGATCTCTCTGCAGTTTTGTTTTATTTCATACCAAATAAAATGAAACTGTAGAGAGATCATTCGGACCACCGAAACTGAAGTGTGCCCATAGCTTTCTGTTTCATTACAGTGCCAGAAACCTATCAGCCCCCTCCATCCCTTGTATTCTTTATTATAGAAAAGCTTGACTTGGCCAAATTTTAGCTACAGGAGCCTCGTTTTAAGTATACTTACTATTTTTGTTAATTTTATATGTTTGTATTAAATTATAGACCCCTGACGAAGGATCCTATAGCCAAAACTTGGCTGAGTTGGACTTTTCTTTAATAAAGAAAGAGTAGTTACTCACCTGTAACAGGTGTTCTCCAGAAGCAGCAGGAATCAGTCCTCACATATGGGTGACGTTGGCGCCGACGGAGCCCCCGTGCGGAGCATTTCTCCAGCTTTCAAGGAAAGCCTTTGGGAATGCAGCACGCATGCGCGGTCCCCTTCCCTCCCAAGGGTGCCATCTTGCTCAGTCTGATGACATAGCAAAAGACAACAAAAAAACAAAATGAAGTATATAACTGCAACTCCAGGGGAGGAGGGAGGGTCGTGAGGACTGATTCCTGCTGCTCCTGGAGAACACCTGTTACAGGTGAGTAACTACTCTTTCTCCAGGACCAAGCAGGAAGTCAGTCCTCACATGTGGGACTCCCCAGCTCTAGGCTACCGGGAACCCTAAGCTGAAAAAATAGCTCCCTCTCAAGAGCCTCAGCATTCGTGATAAGAATATCCTCTGATAACGCCCCCGTACAGTAGCCCAACACAAGGGCCGGAGGGTAGGAGTTGCCTAAACCTCAAAGAGATTACAGAGTACCGCCTGTCCAAAAGCACTGTCCCTTCGGGACTCTCTCTCATAAGAACATAAGAACATAAGATATGCCATACTGGGTCAGACCAAGGTCCATCAAGCCCAGTATTCTGTTTCCAACAGTGGCCAATCTAGGTCATGTGTACCTAGCAGTAATGGGCTGCAAAAGTCTGGCTTGAAGACCAAGTAGCAGCCCGGCAGATGTCTGCCAACGGAACAGAGCGGAGATGAGTTACTGACGCGGCTTTCACCCTGACACGGTGGGCCATGACTCAACCCTGCAAGGGGAGGTCAGCTGCCTTGTATGCCCAGGCGATACAATCTGGTACCCAAGTGGACAACGTACGCTTGGAGACAGGTAACCCCAGGTTATTAGGGTCAAAGGAGACAAAGAGCTGAGTGGCCCTTCGATGCCCCCTCGTACGTTCTATGTAAAAAGACAATGCCCTCTTACAGTCCAGGGTATGCAAGACTGTTTCAGCCTGGCTGGTATGCGGCCTGGGAAAGAAGGTCGGAAGAACCACCTCCTGGTTGAAGTGGAAAGAGGAGACCACTTTTGGAAGGAACTTCGGGTGGGTCCGTAGGACCACCCTGTTCCTATAGAACCGTGTGTACGGTCTATCAGAAACCAGAGCTTGTAGTTCACTCACACGTCTGGCCGAGGTAAGAGCTACCAGGAAGAGTGCTTTCCAAGAAAGGAAGCGCAAATGGCAAGTAGCCATCGGCTCAAACAGTGGGCGAGTAAGTTGCAGCAAGACCACGTTCAAAGCCACTCAGTCGCCAGTGGATGAACCGGAGGCTTGAGAAGAAGCAGACCTCTGAGGAAGCGGGACACCAAGTGATGAACCGACAGAGACTATCCCTCCACCGATGAGTGGTGCGCTGATAGAGCACTGAGGTGGACCCGAACAGATTTAGACTTAAGGCCTAGGTCTGACAGGTGAAGTAGATACTGCAGTACCACTGGCATAAGGCAAGAGAAAGGATCTTCATTGCGCTGAGCACACCATATCATGAACCTACGCCACTTGAGGGCATAGGACTTTCTGGTGGACTGCCTCCTAGAGGCCAAAACCACTTCTTCAACCTCCTTAGATAGAAGCAAGGGAGCTAGCACTATCCTTTCATTCAGCAGCCAGACCATCAGATTGAGGGACCTGAGATTGGGGTGCAGAAGGGAACCCTGATCTTGAGACAGGAGAACGTGTTGCAACCCCAGAGGGAAAGGAGTTTCCACCACCAACTGTAGCAGAAGTGGAAACCACGGTTGCCTCGACCATCTGGGGGCTACCAGAATCACTGAGGTCTTGTCCCAGAGAATCTTGAACAGAGTTCAGGCCACCAGGGGCATGGGAGGAAACGCATACAGGAGGCCCGTAGACCAAGAGATCAGAAAAGCATCTGCTGCTATTCTCAGTGGATGCAGCTGTCTGGAGCAAAACCTGGGCAGCTGACGGTTTTGTGGACTGGCAAAGAGATCGATGGACGGATGTCCCCAGCGGAGGAAGATCTGCTAGACCACCCATGCATTCAACTGCCATTCGTGAGGCTGGAGAATCCTGCTTAGCTTGTCTGCTAGGAAATTCTCCTGACCAGGTAGATAAACTGCTTTGAGAAACATGCCTTGTTTGACTGCAAAGGAGCAAAGGGCCTGCGCCTCCTGACATAGGAGCCTGGACCCCGTGCCCCCTTGCTTGTTCACATAGAACATTGCTACCTGATTGTCCGTCTGAACTAAGACAGACTGGTGAGAGAGGGCATGAGAAAAGGTCTGTAGAGCCAAGCAGATTGCTCGTAGCTTCAAAATATTGATCTGCTGTGTGGCCTCCCGAGGAGACCAGAGGCCTTGAGTGCACGCGCCCTGGCAATGTGTACCCCAGCCCTTTAAGGAAGCATCGGTTGTCAGCACCCTTGTGTGTGCTGGAGCCTGAAAAGGTACCCCCCTGAGAAGGTTTGGGAGATGTAATGATTTAATGTTAAAAAATGTAAGGTCATGCATTTGGGCTGCAGCAATCCAAGGGAGCAATACAGTATAGGAGGTGAAGTACTTTTGTCCACTAAAGAAGAGCGGGACCTAGGCGTGGTTGTGTCTGATGATCTTAAAGTAGCTAAACAGGTAGAAAAGGCGACGGCAAAAGCTAGAAGGATGCTTGGGTGCATACGGAGAGGAATGGCTAGCAGAAAAAGGAGATGATAATGCCTCTGTATAAGTCTTTGGTGCGACCTCATTTGGAGTATGGTGTGCAATTCTGGAGACCGCACCTTCAAAAGGATGTGAACAGGATGGAGTCGGTGCAGAGGGTTGCTACTAAAATGATTAATGGGCTTCATTATAAAGCATATGAGGACAGACTTAAGGATCTTAATATGTACACCTTAGAGGAAAGGCGGGATAGAGGTGATATGATTGAGATGTTTAAATACCTCCGTGGCATAAATGTTCAGGGAGAGAGCCTCTTTCAATTGAAAGCAAGTTCTGCTACAAGGGGACATGGGATGAGGGTGAAGGGAGATAGATTCAGGAGTGATATGCGGAAATATTTCTTTACAGAAAGAGTAGTGGATCCGTGGAATAGTCTCCCAGTGGAGGTGGTAGAGATGAGGACAGTAACTGAATTCAAAAAAGCATGGGACCAACACAGAGGATCTCTAAAGGTAAAAAGTGGACTGTTGTAGTTGTTGTTATGGAAGGACAGACTAGATAGGCCATGTGGTCTTTTTCTGTCATCATGTTTCTATGTTTCTATGTAGCCACCACTGTAAGGAGTCCAAATGTCTTGCAGGACTACAAAAGGGGACTGTAACTTCTGGAGAGAGATCTGCAATTGTGAGTATATACTTCTGGGAATTTTCTGTAAGGAATTCTTTGTATTAAAGCTAATTTGTGAACCCCCTATTTTTTGTTAAATCAGACAGGGCCTAGTAGCAGCAGTTTAAGTTTAAATTTAAAACACAGAAGACAACTTTCTGGTTACATATCATACCCAGCAGAGAGCTTGTAGTTTAAATTAATAGTTACTCAGGGCCTAGTATCAGCAAAGTACTTTTAGTTTAAATTTAAAACACAGAAGAGAGCTCTCTGGTTATATTTAGAACTCAGCAGAGAGCTTGTAGTTTAAATTTCATAATACGTTAGAGCCTAGCAGCAGCAAAGAGCTATAATTTAAAATTAAATAAGAATATAGCTTACCTCAGCAGCACAGGACAGGGTACTGTGTAGCAGCCCTCTTTTAATAAGTGTTATTTCCCTCCCTCCCCACACCCACCCACCCCTGGGATAATCGTAGCTTTATAGGTACTTACACATCTTAAAAGACAGGGGGTGCTCTCAGGTGCAGCTCGTTAACCCAAATTAGTCATACACTAAGGACCTGAGATTACATAAGAACATAAGATATGCCATACTGGGTCAGACCAAGGTCCATCAAGCCAAGTATCCTGTTTCCAACAGTGGCCAATCCAGGTTACAAGTAATTAAGCTTCAGGTGAACAAGGTATATTAAACATACTAGGTACAGTTTTATTAGTATAAATATCCATAGCAACCCTTAGGAAGTAAAGAACTTAAAGATCTAAACAAAAACTTAAAACTAAAGATGCAGACAGCAGTCCAGCAGCGAGATGGGGGCTTTCCAGTCTTTTGCACTGTCACATGTATGATTTTCTCCAGTTGGTGAGAGGTCTTACGTGTGCACTAGGTGCAAGGAGCTCTTTGCTCTCAGGGAACAAGTCCGTTCTCTAGAGGCTAGAGTAGCAGACTTGGAAAACATAAGAAAGACAGAGAGGTATATAGACGAGACCTACAGGGATATAAGTCCTGAAGTCCCATCTCCAGTCTGGCAGCATCCCTGTTGCCATGGAGGAGAGAGGTCACGTGACAGGAGAGCATCACCCTGGTGTGGCAGGAAGTGATCCTGTAACTAGGACCTGTCCTCCAGGTGATGTAAAACCCTCTCGCACCGAAGAAGTTTCTCCAGGCCATGTGCCCATGAGGGAAGGGTTAGGACAGCTGTTATAGTTGGTGATTCGATCATTAGGCATGTAGATAGCTGGGTGGCTGGTGGACGTGAGGATCGCCTGGTAACATGCCTGCCTGGTGCGAAGGTAGCAGACCTCACGCGCCACCTAGATAAGGTCTCAGATAGTGCTGGGGAGGAGTCTGCTGTCTTAGTACATGTCGGTACCAATGACATAGGAAAATGTGGTAGGAAGGTTCTGGAGGCTAAATTTAGGCTTTTAGGTAGGAAGTTGAAATCCAAAACTTCCAGGGTAGCATTCTCCGAAATGCTTCCCGTTCCACGTGCAGGACCCAAAAGGCAGGCAGAGCTCCGGAGTCTCAATGCGTGGATGAGACAATGGTGCAGAGATGAGGGGTTTGGATTTGTTAGGAACTGGGGAACATTCTGGGAAAAGGAGAGGCTCTTCCAAAGGGATGGGCTTCACCTTAACCGGGATGGAACCAGGCTGCTGGCATTAACCTTTAAAAAGGAGATAGAGCAGCTTTTAAACTAGATAATAGGGGAAAGCCGACAGTCGCCCAAGAGCGGATGGTTCGGAAGAATGTATCCTTGAAGGATACTACCAAAAGCAGAGAGGTTCCAAAAAGAGTAAAGTAGCCCAAATGCCCTCGATTATGGAGCAGACAGAGCTTAAAGATCCCAAATTACCCATGTCTATCAACAGCCAAACTAATATGAATAAAATACAGTCTCTAAAATGATTGTATGCAAATGCTAGAAGTCTAAAAAATAAGATGGGAGAGTTAGAATATATAGCACTAAATGAGAGGTTAGATATGATTGGGATATCAGAGACATGGTGGAAGGAGGACAACCAGTGATACCTGGATACAAGCTATATCATAATGATAGAGCTGATCAAATTGGTGGAGGGGTTGCACTCTATGTTAGAGAGGGCATTGAGTCAGAAAGGATTAAAGTTTTGCAGGAAACAAAATTTGCTGTAGAATCTCTATGGATTGAAATTGCATGTAAAAAGGGGAAGGCGATGGCAGTGGGGGTGTACTATCGACCACCTGGCCAGAATGAACAAATGGATGATGAAATGCTCAAAGAAATCAAGGAAGCTAACAAATGTTATAGCGCAGTAATAATAATGGGTGATTTCAATTACCCCGGTATCGACTGGGTCAGTGTCACGGCAGGACATGCTAGGGAGATAAAGTTCCTAGATGGCATAAATGACTGCAACTTGGAGCAGCTGGTTCATGAACCGACCAGAGAGGAAGCCATATTAGACCTAGTCCTTAGTGGAACACCAGATCTAGTGCAAGAGATAAGGGTGTTGGGGCCACTTGGCAATAGTGATCATAGCATGATCACCTTTAATTTAATTAGTGGAGGAGGGATAGTAAGGAAATCCACAGTACTACCTTTTAACTTTCGAAAGGGAGACTATGATAAAATGAGGAAAATAGTTAAGAAAAAACTAAAAGGAGCAGTTGCAAAGGTTAAAGACTTACATCAAGCTTGGGTGTTGTTGAAAAATACTATCTTGGAAGCCCAGACCAGCTGTATTCCACGCTTTAAGAAAAGTGGAAGGAAGTCCAAAAAACTGCCAGCATGGTTTAAAGGGGAGGTCAGAGAGGCTGTTGTTGCCAAAAAAGCATCTTTCAGGAAATGGAAAAAAGAGCCAAATGACAAAACCTGAAAACAGCACAAGCCCTGGCAAGTCAAATGCAAGGCATTGATAAAGCAGGCAAAGGGGGAATTTGAGAAGAAGCTTGCTGCGGAAGCAAAAACGCGAAATAAAGATTTTTTCAAGTACATTTGTAGCAAAAAAACTGTGAGAGAGTCAGTTGGTCCATTAGATGATAGAGGAGTTAAAGGGGCACTAAGAGGTGACAAGGTGATAGCGGAGAGACTGAATGAATTCTTTGCTTTGGTTTTTACTGAGGAAGATGTAGGGATATTACCCATGACTGAAGTGGTATTTAAAGGTGCGGAAGAATTGAAGGAAATATCGATACATCGGGAACATGTATTACAACTATTAGATAAACTGAAGAGTAGCAAATCACCTGGGCCGGATGGTATACATCCAAGGGTGTTGAAAGAACTGAAATATGAGATTGCAGACCTGCTATTAGTAATCTGTGAATTTTCATTAAAATCATCTGTAATACCTGAAGATTGGAGGATCGCCAATGTAACGCCAATTTTTAAAAAGGGTTCCAGGGGTGATCCGGGAAACTACAGACCGGTGAACCTCACGTCAGTATCGGGAGAAATGGTAGAAACCATCATAAAGAATAAAATTACTCAGCATGTAGATAGTCATGGCCTAATGGGAGACAGCCAGCATGGTTTTAGACAAGGAAGATCTTGTTTTACTAATCTATTATGTTTTTTTGAAAGTGTGAATAAACAGGTGGACAAAGGTGAGTCGGTTGATATAGTGTATCTGGACTTTCAGAAAGCCTTTGACAAGGTCCCTCATCAGAGACTTTTGGCAAAACTAAAGAGTCATGGGATAGGAGGCAGTGTACTACTGTGGATCAAGAACTGGTTAAAAGATAGAAAGCAGAGGGTTGGGCTAAATGGCCAATTTTCCCAATGGAGAAAAGTGAATAATGGTGTACCCCAGGGAACTGTGCTGGGTCTGCTGCTTTCTGACATATTCATAAATGACCTGGAAAGTGGAATAACGAGTGAGGTTATCAAATTTGCAGATGACACAAAACTATTTAAAGTTGTTAAAACCCAAGAGGATTGTGTAAAATTGCAAGAGGATCTTGATAAATTGGAAGACTGGGCATCAAAATGGCAGATGAAATTTAATGTGGACAAGTGCAAAGTTATGCACCTAGGGAAGAACAACCCAAACTATGGTTACACGATGCAAGGTTCCACATTAGGAACCGCCACCCAGGAAAAGAATTTAGGCGTCATTGTGGATAGCATGTTAAAACCCTCGGCCCAGTGTGCAGCAGCAGCCAAGAGAGCAAATAGAATGCTAGGTATCATAAGGAAAGGAATAGAAAATAAAACAAAAGATATTATAATGCCTCTATATCATTCCATGGTGAGACCACACCTTGAATATTGTGTGTAATTCTCGTTGCCGTATCTTAAAAAGGATATAGCGTTATTAGAAAAGGTTTAGAGAAGAGCCACCAAAATGGTAAAGGGGATGGAAGGATACTCCTATGAAGAAAGGCTAAAAAGGTTAGGGCTCTTTAACCTGGAAAAGAGACGGCTGAGGGGAGATATGATAGAAGTCTATAAATTAATGAACGGAGTGGAACGGGTAAACGTAGATCGATTGTTTACGTTATCAGAATATAGAAACACTAGGGGACATGCAATGAAGCTACAGGGTAAACTATTTAAAACTAATAAAAGAAAATATTTCTTCACTCAACGTGTAATCAAACTCTGGAATTTGATACCGGAGGATGTAGTAAAGGCTGTTAGTGTAGCTGGGTTTAAAAAAGGTTTGGACAAGTTCCTGGAGGAAAGGTCCATAAACCATTATTAAGAAGGGACCCAGGATATCAATGCTTGACCCAGTACAAGCATTGCGGAACCTGTGTCTTTTGGGGAAACTGCTAGGTACGTATGACCTAGATTGACCACTGTTGGAAACAGGATACTGGGCTTGATGGACCTCGGTCTGACCCAGTATGGCATATCTTATGTTCTTAAGTGGTTTGGACACCTTTAAACTGTCTCAGAGGTTGCCTGTGGCCTGCGCCCACTGAACTCTGAGGCACCACTGAGCAGCCCACATGTGCAGACGGGCATTCGGAGTCACATGTACCGTGGATGTCATGTGGCCCAGGAGCCGCAGGAAGAGCCTGGCGGAGACTTGAGAATTGCTTTGGAACTGGTTCGCCAAGTCCATCAGTCTGTGAGCCCTGTCCTCGGGCAAGTAAGCTCTTGCCTGAAGGGTGTCTAATCTTGCCCCTATAAACTCTAGGTTCTGAGAGGGGAGCAAAGTGGACTTTGCGTAGTTTATGACAAAGCCAGATGCTGAAGAAGAGAGACAGTGCGAAGAGTGGCTTGTCGGGCTTCCCGGGGAGACTGACCCCTGATGAGCCAGTCGTCCATGTATGGGAAGATGAAAACTCCCTGATTCCTGAGATAAGCCGCCACCACTGCCAGGCATTTGGTGAAAACCCTGGGGGCAGAGGTTAGGCCAAAGGGAGGTACCCTGTACTGAAAATGGTTTCCTCCCACCACAAATCTGAGATATTGTCTGTGGTCTGGGTGAATGAGGATGTGAGTATAAGCATCCTTTAAGTCTAAGGAGCATAGCCAGTCTCCCTGCTGGAGGTAGGGCAGCAGTATCCCAAAGGTAACCATCTTGAAACTTTTCCCTCTCCAGAAACTTGTTTAGGTTTCGCAAGTCTAGGATAGGCCGGAGGCCTCCTGTCCTTTTTGGTACCAGGAAGTACCTGGAGTAGAAGCCTTGCCCTTCCTGGTGGTGAGGCACTGGTTCCACTGCCTGTTCCTTTAGAAGACTTCCCAACTCCTGAAGGAGGACGTTCCTGTGTAGAGGGAGTTTTGGAGGCTCCCCTGGAAAGTAGGAGGGGGGTAGCTGGTGGAAATGGAGCATGTAGCCCTTTTGGACTATGCTGAGGACCCAGGTATACCCTGTGATGGCTGGCCACCTGTAGGAATACAGGGTTAGCCGACCTCCTGTGCTGAGTGGAGCCAGCAGCGGAGAAGAGGCTGTGCTGTGGGAGTCAAAACCCCGCTCCCTGCTGTGCAGGAGCCGGAGCTGGCGGTTTGGGGGTCTTCTGCCTACGGGGCCCATGCCCCTGCTCCTTGGCCTGCTGGCCCTGTTGGGGGGCTTGAGAGGCCTGATATTGAGGGTAGGATTTGTAGGCGGCACCCTTCCTCGGGAAAAAGGGCTTCTTTCCAGAGTCGTCCTTTTTTTGAGAAAGGGCAGACTTCTTCCTGGACAGCCTTGTCCTGGTGAGAGTCTCATTCTCAATTTCTGCAGCCTTTTCAGTCATGGGCTTACCGAAAAGGTTTTCACCTCGGCAGGGGACATCGACCAACTTGTCCTGTACCCATGACTCCAGGTCTGATGACTGCAGCCAGGCCTGACGGCATGCACCAATGCCGGCCGCAGCTACCTGGGCCGAAGCCTCAAAGCCATCATAGACTGCTCGAGAGATAAACTTCGAGCACTCTCGGATCCCTGTTGACAAAGCCCTGAACCTCTGCAAAGGTTCCTCGGAGAGGTCAGCTGAGAATCTGGCAATCTCCTTTGCCAGGTCTCGTAGGTACATGCCCATGTAGAGCTAGTAGGTCTGGACACGGCAAGATAGCATAGAGCCCTGGAAGCACTTTCTACCGAGGGCATCCAGGTTCCAGGCTTCCCGGCTGGGGGGCACCAAGGAGTGCATCTTCTGACTCTTCAGGTGGAACCCAGAGCTCTTACGGACTCGATAAATGGAATCGACCCGTTTGCTAAGAACCGGCGTCGAGGCCTTTGCCTCCCACATACGGAAGAGCAGCCATTCCAGCATCAGAGGAACCGGTACAGTAAAGGCTTCCTTCGGAGGAAAGTCATACTGGAGGGCATCGAACTCCTCGGCTCGAGGCTCCTCCTCGGCATCCGCAGGGAAGGCCAAGGCCTTGGCCATGTCCCTCACGAAGTCTGAGAACCGGGTATCCTCCGGGGGGTAGGGGGGGACCTTCTCTCAAGGAACGCACCATGTTCGGAAGGTATCCAGAGACTCCTCGTCCTCCATCTCCCACGCCGACTCCTCCGAGGAGGAATTGAGCGGCTCCAGCCGTGTGGGCCTCGGTGCCACCCGCCCCGATGACCTCGGCCCCGCACAGGAGGTCGAGGGAGACCTTGACCGAGGATCGACTCGAGACTTCATTGACTCGAGGATCGGCTCGGTCTCCAGGGTCAACTTGGATGTTGAGGTCCCGGTGGTCAGGGCAGATGCACCTGTCAGACTGGCGATCAGCACCCGCTGCTGTTCCATGAATGCAGCCAAGCTGCTCTCCAAGGCCGTCAACCTGAGTCCAAGCTCAGGAGACTCAGCAGCCCCCGACTCGGGCCCGACACCATCGGCTCCCCCGGAGGAGAGTCCACGAGAACAACAGCACTTATGTGACTCGGTGACTCTGGCTCCACACGAGGTAACTTGGACGGCCTCTCCGACTCTGAGAGCCAGGGGCGGCGGACAGGGCTATGCGACCTGGCCCTCGAGGATCCAGGAGCTTCCACCGACGACACCCTCGTGAGCTTCTTCTTCCTTCTGTGCTCCCGGGTGGGAGACTCCCTCTCAGAGGAACCCCGATGGTGCTCAGGGTCAGACTACCGAGATGTCGAGGCCTCTGACAAAGTCCGGGCCCGGCCGGCCGCGGACTTTGAGAAAATTCTCTCATGTTGATGCTGACGGCTCCGAAGTGCCTTTGGTGACATTTTGTCGCACGGGCCACAGGCCAGCAGGTCATGGTCGGGCCCGAGGCAACGGAGGCAACAGTCATGTGTGCCAGTGAGAGACACCAGTTTCTTGCACCGATCACACTTTTTGAACCCGCTGGCAGCCATCGGGGGAAAAAGGGCCCCTGCAAGGTCAAAAGACCGGGCTGTCAGTGAAAACACAAAAAGAGCAGGAATGCTAGTCACGAAGGACAAAAACCGAAAATCAAAACTCCGGACTCGATACCGGTGTACGGAGCCCAGGCGGGAAGGGGTACTGGCATCGAACCGGATCAGAAAAAGCCAAAATAGCCAAAAAAAATATCTACTTTTCCCAGGTGACACGAACTCACGTGCGTTGGGCTCCGCGGAAAAAGAAAGACTGAGCAAGATGGCACCCTTGGGCGGGAAGGGGACCGCGCATGCGCACTGCATTCCCAAAGGCTTTCCTTGAAAGCTGGGGAAATGCTCCGCATGGGGCCTCTGTCAGCGCCGACGTCACCCATATGTGAGGACTGACTTCCTGCTTGGTCCTGGAGAAGTGTTGATATTCTATGGTCTCTCTCAACTTGTTGTTTGTGCACTAGCAATTGTAGACCAATATCCAATTTGCCATTCTTGTCCAAACCGATAGAGCAGGTCATGCACCTTCAATTAGGTGATTTTGTTGGTACTCATCATGTCTTGGATGAATGGCAGCTTGGTTTTAGCGCCTGTCACAGAACAGAATCTTGTTGGTTTCTCTGATTGACAGGGTGATGCATGAGTTAGACAGCAAAAAGGTTGGCTATTTATTCCTAGTTATAAAAGTATCAGCAGCTTTTTTCATCTGTCCAATTTGGGTATTAGGAGTTCAGTACTTTGGTGTTTTATTCTTTCCTGATGAATTGTCAGCAACAATTACAGTTTCTGGGCTGGATCTCCTGTTGCTACTCTCTCAATCATGGGATACCTCAGAGGTCTGCCCTGTCCTTGACATTATTCAATATCTATCCGACACCTTTCTGTAAACATTTGTGTCGACTTGAATGGAATTTCATTTCTATGCAGATGACATCTTGCTATATGAGACATTTTTGTAGGAACATGGTTTGTCAACAGTCTCTAGATTACAACACTTTGGTCCTATAGTAGGCTGGATGAATGAGAATGGACTTTTTATTAATTATAAGATAAAGGCTGTGAAAGCTTGTGAGGACGTGGACTTTACTCCCTTTCCCCTCCATCTATTTCTTTGCATGGTCATGGGATTCCAGTTAAGGACAAGGTCCATTACTTAGGTGTAGTGTTGGGTTATCAATTTACCTTTCGTGCCCAGATTACTAGAGTGGCTATGAGCACCCTTTTGAAGCTATTTTTAGTTTGTCACGTAAAATCTTTGTTGAAATCTGTAGATCTTAGATGGTTGTGCAAGTTCTTGCACTGCATTATTTTGACATTAATAATAAAAATAATTCATTCATTTATATATTCCACCTATTCTATTTAGATCTAAGCAGATTACAAAAGCTCGAATTTCCAAGAATTCATCAGACAATCTGCCAATTTTTAAAAAATTCCACCTCAAAAAAAAAACATAACGCTTACCCTAAAAAACTATAAGATACTTACAAGGAAACTTCAAATAAAATAAAGCACCAAGAGCCAGAACATGTGGGAGAACCTCTAAAAAGGCCTTACGATGCCCTTGTGTAACCCTAGAGACATCTGGAAAAATCTGAATGGCTTGTCCACAAAATTTCTCAGCTTTTTTTTATTTATTATTTATTTTATTTAACAGTATTTCTAAACCGCCTTATCATAATAATCAAGGTGGTATCACAGCAAACAATCTGGTAGTGTGAGTGTGTTATACATGCAGTGGGGGTGAAAATTTAGTTGGGTGCGTGTTGTGTTGTGTGCTAGATTAGTTTGAGTTATGTACAATGTGGGCTATATACAGTGGTGCTAAAAACATCTTATATACATACAGTGTTAGGCGGTGACGTGTGCTGATATACAGCTATTTAGACTATGTGATGTGTCCATAGTGTTCTATGAACAGCATGGTTTTCAGCTGTTTCCTAAAGTCCTTGAGGTCTGTAGTTGCCCTCAAATCATCCGGTAGTTTGTTCCATATTGTTGGAGCAGCCATGGAGAGTGCTCGGCCTGTTGTGTCCAGCGGCCGGGCGAGCCCGGATTGGTTTTGGTCTGATAAATGCACGCATCCCGGGGGGTCAGCACGTAAGATTCTATCTTTATCCATCTCTGATACAAAAGTAATTAATAATGTGGCCCTTGATGGTATATCATCACAAGCAGACTCCAAAAAATCAGAAATATCCAGGGTAGAGGAAGCTAAATGATCATATTGTGCTCCCCCCTCAGGCTCTCTAACTAATCTCCCCAAGGGAACATAATAAATTCTAGATACACCAATAGATCCCACATCAGTAAATACTTCTTTAAGATATTTTTGAAAAAGTATTAAGGGGGAGAGATAATGAGTCCAGGGGAAATTCAATAAATGCAGATTTTTAGACCGCAAGGAGTTCTCCAATAACTCATCTTGATGATGAAGCAAACAAGAGTCTTGTGTAAAGGTAGCCAACACTCCCTGTTGAGAAAGACTCTGTGTCTCCTGAGTTTCAATCGATCTCTCCAACGTTAATCTAGATTCATGATCAGATAGTTTTACAACCATTTCCTTAGAGAAGTCAGAAACTTTCTGAAGAGAGACCCCAGGTGCCAGCTCCATACGTGAAACAATAGCCCAAATATCTCTCAAGGAAAAATCTGTAGGTGGAGCCTGGGCTTCTCCAGCAAAAGCAAACATAATCACTGAAGGAAGAGGGGGTGGTAATTTTCCCGAAGAGGAATCAAGTTTTAAAAATGAAGCAGGAAGTAAAACTGATCTGGTTTTAACCTAGTGGGGAGTACAAATCAGAAACCTGATTAGTCTCTTGGCTGGGCGGAACTAAACCCAATTCAATAGGAGAGGAAACAGATGAAACAGTACTCACAGTTGATACATCTTCCAGTCCAGCAACAGACGACTGAGTAGGGGCCGGCAGGTCACCCACACGAATATGGGCATCCATCAGACCCACAACTTTGACCGCCTTTGTCTGGACGGCTAACGGATACCGTTTCTTCCTTTTCCCCATTACAGGGACTCTCTCCTTGCGCCAATGTGCTCCGAAGGGGCACCAAAGGGGCAGGACCTGACCCTTTGGTCACGTACCCACAGGCACAGAGTAGTTACTCACCTGTACCAGGTGTTCTCCAGGAGCAGCAGGAATCAGTCCTCACATATGGGTGACGTCGGCGCCGACGGAGCCCCCGTGCGGAGCATTTCCCCAGCTTTCATAGAAAGCCTTTGGGAATGCAGCGCGCATGCGCGGTCCCCTTGCCGCCCAAGGTTCCATCTTGCTCAGTCTGATGACATAGCTAAAAGGCAGCAAAAATAGCAAAAATAAATCATATGACTGCAACTTCAAGGGGAGGAGGGAGGGTTTTGAGGACTGATTCCTGCTACTCCTGGAGAACACCTGTTACAGGTGAGTAACTACTCTTTCTCCAGGACCAAGCAGGAAGTCAGTCCTCACATATGGGACTCCCTAGCTTAGGGCTACCAGAGGTCCCAAACTGAAAAATGAGCTCCCTCTAGAGCCTCAGCATGCAAGAACAGAATCTTCTCTGATAATGCCCCCGACAGGTAGCCCAACACCACGGCTGGAGGGTAGGAGTTGCCTAGACCTCAAGGAGATTATGGAGTACCGCTTGCCCGAAAGCACTGTCCCTGCGGGACTCCCTCTCAAGGCAGTAGTGGGCCGCAAAAGTATGGCTTGAAGACCAAGTAACGGCCTGGCAGATGCCTGCCAACGGAACAAAGCGGAGATGAGCCACTGACGCAGCCTTCGCCCTGACACGGTGAGCCGTAACGCGACCTTGCAACGAGAGGCCGGCTGCCCATATGGACAAAGTACACTTGGAGACAGCCAACCCCAACTTATTGGGGTCATAAAAAACGAAGAGCTGAACCGCCCTCCGGTGCTCCCGCGTATGGTCAAGGTAGAAGGACAACGCCCTTCTACAGTCCAGGGTATGCAGGACCATCTCAGCCCGGCTAGCATGAGTCCTGGGAAAGAAAGTCGGAAGAACCACCTCCTGATTGAGGTGGAAGGAGACGACGACCTCTGGAAGGAACTTAGGGCGAGTCCGTAAGACTACCCTGTATAGTCCGTAAGACTAACCTAGTATAAGGTGCTTCCAAAACTAGGGCCTGAAGCTCACTTACTCACCTAGCTGAGGTAAGGGCTACCAGAAATAGCGTTTTCCAAGACAGAAAACGCATAGGGCAAGTAGCCATAGGTTCAAATGGTGGGCAAGTAAGCCATTGCAAGACCACATTTAAATCCCATTCAGGGGCAGGTGGACGCACTGGAGGCTTAAGCAAAAGCAGGCCTCTGAGGAATCGGGCCACCAAAGGATGACTGGAGAGAGACTGAGCCTCCACCTGTGAGTGGTCTTTTTCCCCGAGCCCTTCTTCTTCTGAGAAGGGGCAGAGGTTTTCCTGGACAGCCTTGTCCGGGTAAGAGTCTCGGTCTCGAGTTCGGCAGCCTTGTCAGCCATGGGCTTGCCAAAGAGGTTTTCACCTCGGCAGGGGACATCGACCAACTTGTCCTGCACCCATGGCTCGAGGTCCGATGACTGTAGCCAGGCCTGACGGCGTGCACCGATGCTGGCCGCAGCTACTCGGGCCGAAGCCTCGAAGCCATCATAGGCTGCTCGAGATATAAACTTCGAGCACTCACGAATACCTGAGGACAGAGCATTGAACCTCTGCAAAGGTTCCTCGGAGAGACCAGCAGAGAACCCGGCAATCTCCTTTGCCAGGTCTCGAAGGTACATGCCCATGTACAGCTGGAAGGTCTGGACACGGCAAGCAAGCATAGAGTCCTGGAAGCACTTCTTACTGAGGGCATCCAGATTCCGGGCCTCCCGGCTGGGAGGCACCAAGAAGTGCATCTTCTGACTCTTCAGACAAAGCATGGCCGATTCCATAACCATGGAGTGGTGCGGTAATTATGCCTTTTGGAACCCGGGGCTCTTGCGGACTTGATAGATGGAATCGACCCGCTTGCTCAAAACCGGCATCGAGGCCGGCGCCTCCCACATGCGGAAGAGCAACCGTTCCAGCATCGGAGGACCCGGAACAGTAAAAGCCTCCTTCGGAGGAGAGTCATACTGTAGGGCCTTGAGCTCCTCGGCTCGAGGCTCCTCCTCGGGATCCGCAGGGAATGCCAAAGCCTTGGCCATGTCCCGCACGAAATCCGAGAACCGGGTATCCTCCGGGGGGGGGGGACCTTCTCCGAGGCTCAGACTCGGGCGAATCCGAAGGAACGCACCGAGTCCGAAAGGTGTCGGGTGACTCCTCATCCTCCATCTCCCAGCCGGACTCCTCGGAGGAGGAATCGAGCGGCTCCTGTCGGGCAGGCATCGATGCCATCCACCCCGACGCTGAGGGTACCGGCGTCGACGACCTCGGTCCCGAACGGGAGGCCGAGGGGGACCTTGGCCGAGGATTGACTCGAGCTCGCATGGACTCGAGGATTGGCTCGGCCTCCGGGGTCGACTTGGGCGTCGATGTCCCGGTGGTCGGGGCAGATGCACCGGTGAGACCGGCGATCAGTGCCCGCTGCTGTTCCATGAAGGCAGCCAAGCTGCTCTCCAAGGTCGTCAACCTGAGTCCGAGCTCAGGAGACTCAGCAGCCCCCGACTCGAGCCCCAGCGGCGCCGGGCCCGACGTCGGCTCCCCTGGAGGTGAGTCCACGAGGACTACAATACTCATGTGACCCGGGGACTCCATCTCCACACGAGGTTGTTTTGCAGGCCTCTCAGACTCCGAAGACCCGGGACGGCGCTCGGGGCTATGCGACTTGGCCCTCGAGAAGCCAAGTGCGTCCACTGACTCCGCCCTCGCGGGTTTATTCTTCTTACGATGCTCCCGCGAGGGAGACCCCCTTTCAGAGGAGCCTCGATGCTGCTCGGGGCCGGAGTCCCGAGATGTCGAGGCCTCTGACGAGGTCCGGGCCCGACCGGACGCGGAGTCAGAGAAGAGTCTTTCCTTTTGGTGCTGCCGACTCCGTAATGCCTTAGAGGACATTTTCCCACATGGACCACAGATCATCGGGTCATGATCAGGTCCGAGGCACCGGAGGCAGCAGTCATGTGTGTCGGTGAGAGACAGACATACGTTTCTTACACCCATCACACTTCTTAAACCCGCTGGCAGCCATCGGGGGAAAAAGGGCCCCTGCAAGGTCAAAAGACAGGGCTGCCAGTGAAAAAAAAAAAAATGGCGCGAACGCTAGTCACTAAGGACAAAAACTGAAATAGAGATCCGGGCTCGATACCGACGTATCGGGCCCAGGCGGGAAAGGGAAACCGGCGTCGAACCGAAGAAAACAGGTTAACGCAGAGAAAAATCAACTTCTTCCTCGGGTGAAACGAATATACATCCATCGGGCTCCGCAGAAAAAAGAAGACTGAGCAAGATGGCACCTTGGGCGGGAAGGGGACCACGCATGCGCGCTGCATTCCCAAAGGCTTTCTATGAAAGCTGGGGAAATGCTCCGCACGGGGGCTTCGTCGGTGCCGACGTCACCCATATGTGAGGACTGACTTCCTGCTTGGTCCTGGAGAAACGCCCGCAACCTGCGGTGGGGCCAGATGGTTTATAGCCCTTACAAATATCCTGCTCAATCAGCGCAATCCTTGCAAGCACCAGGAACCAATCGGGTAGTCTTACAAACGCACACAGGAAAAAACAGAGCACCTCAGCATCCCACGGTGAGGCCAGATGGTTTATGGCCCTTCCAAATATCCTGCCCAATCAGCACAGTCCTCGCAGGCACCAGGAATCAATCGGGTAATCTCACAAACGCACACAGGAAAAAACAGAGCACCTCACAAAATCTGCCAATTTTGATGCGTTGAATTAAAAAATGACCATTAAAACAGCTGATTGGTTACTGTTTCCAAGATATCTAAGCTTTTCTATTTTATGCATATATATATATATATATATATATATATATATATATATATATAGCATGTTAGTAGTGGAGTTTTAATCACAATAAACATTGGCCTTTTCATGTGTTTATGGTTACCACATACAGGGTCGCCCAAAAAAAGTGAGAACATCTCGTAAATTAAAAGCCTAAATAGTTTACTTATTTATCTTTTTTAGCTATATAACATCTTTATTTTGACAATTTCCTGTTGCCATCTTTGTTTTTTTAATTTGTCAATCGTTTACATCTGTCTTTTTGAATTTTTAAATAACTTATATGCTATGAGATGTTCTCACTTTTTTTGGACCACCCTGTATATGACCTTGATAATATTTCACTTGTCATTTTTGTTTAAAAATCATCCAAAGGTTTAATACAATTTATTAAAAAGGTTAATATGAAACAGAAAGCAAGAAATGACTATGTATGCATTAGTATTCATTTCAGACCTTATTCATTGTCTACTCGGCATTTCCTGGCTAGTCTCTTGTATTCTGTAAATGGAGAATCTCTTGTCACTGTCTAGCAATAGACAAGTAATGGTGCGCATTTAAAAATAAGCACTTATTTTCTCTTTGTGTAAGTAACACAAGCTAAAAGTCAATGGATAAACCAAAAGTTAACAACTGAGTGGGAAGCAATACACAGGTCATTGATGCAAAATAGAGCAAAAGGTCGATATCAAATGAGGACCGCAGCTCTTTAAAGTCTGAGACCTGTTGCTTTCATTTGAGATTCACATATAATTGATGGGAACAAAATGGAACTAGAGTTCTGTAGTGGATATTGGAGTAACATTTTTTTCATATAGCTCAACTGTTATCTTACTCCAGAAGAATAGACCATACAATAGTACTGTCTAGCAATAGTCTGCAAGGATTGACAGGTTCCATTTCCCTTGATATCTTTTCTCCATCGCTGCCAGGTCCTGATTAAATTGCTCATCGCTCACTGCTTGCATTTCAGTAGAAAAAAAATCAAGATGAGAGAGCAAAATATGTCTCTTTAGTGACATGTTGCTTCCAAGACTTTTGTATTGTAGGGGTTAAGTGCGAGGTTAAGCATTAGCGGATTACTTTAAGGGTTAAGGGATTATAATGTTCTTGGTTCATAGTCACTCAATGGCCTCTGTTCTGCTCTAATAAAAATATGTCAACCAAACTACTATACAGTGGGCAAGGAGAAACAGGCCAGCATAAAGAACCATATAAGGAAATATCATATATCATAAGCCTTAGCAAAGTGTATGCTTGGATTGAAGGATCCATGCAGAGACGTTTTTCAGAAGGCACATACACAGGAAACCATGCAAACAGCATAAGCTGGGCCGTTAGCCCTGAAGACAGTAGACGGTTTTTGACAGTTGGTGAGTATGGACAAAACAGAGGCCTTAGGGATGTTGAAACAGGAACAGAGGGGTCAGAGAGGTCAGCAGCAGGAAACGAAGGGAGGGGGGAGAAAAGACACAGAGAGGCCTCACAGAGGGATGAATGTGGAGACTGCATACACGGAAGCAAAAAACGTATATATGTAACACGACTATTGTACTCAGTGGGAGGTGGGATTCTGATGTCTGATGACTGACAGAAATTCTCTTCTCCTGCCTGTATTGTTCCATCAGTTATCTAATAAACAGAGATTCTGATTGCACCTGTACTGACCTTTGGATCTGGAATATACAGGAAATTAGTGATAATTAGTAATCAGTCTCTTGTAAGTAACAGGGCCTTACAATTGGTGCCGAACACCTGGGATTGGGCTACTTCTCCTCTCCTGCCTGTATTGTTCCATCAGTTATCTAATAAACAGAGATTCTGATTGCACCTGTACTGACTTTTGGATCTGGAATATACAGGAAATTAGTGATAATTAGTAATCGGTCTCTTGTAAGTAACAGGGCCTTACAGTATGCATTGAAGAGTTTTTCCACCAACTCCTTGTAGTTGTCTGCCTTGTTGTTTCCAAGAAAACTTGTTGCAACTAATTGGAAGGCTTTTCATGCCGTCCTTTCTTTGCCACATAGTGCACAGTTAAATACATCATTTTGAAGAAGTTCATGAATCTGAGGACCAACAAAGACACTTTCCTTTATCTTAGCTTCACTTAGTCTTGGAAATTTCCTGCTGAGATACTTGAAAGCTGGTTTTGTTTTGTCCATGGTCTTGATAAAAGTTTTCCTTAGACCCAGCTTAATGTATAATGGTGGTAACAAAATTTTCTTTGATTCAACATGTGGTGGATGCTGCACACTTTTCTTTTCAGGCTCCAATATCTCTTGATGTGGTGGGAATCTTTCACACAACAATCCCATTCAGAAAGAAAACAGCAGTACTTTGCGTATCCAAGTCTGCAGACCGAGCAACAACTTTCAAATCACCACAAAGATGCCACTGATGTTGGTCATAGTTTATGCATCTCATCAGCTGTTTTATATTGTCATACTTTCCTTCATATGGCCTGCGTGATCAACTGGAATCTATGGCAAAACACTGCCATTATGCAGCAAAACAGTTTTAAGATTCATCTTCGATGAACAGTCTCTGGGACTTCCAAGCTTCAGGTTACTGGAACCGGAGGAGAAAGAATAGCCCAACCTGGCATCGAGAACTGGAGAAGCCAGGAAGACCAGACAGGCAGTCCTGATGAGGGACTCAACTGATGCAGTTTCCACAGGCAACGTCGACCAAGGGAATTTTGAGCAGGTAGCCTGAATGGACAGAAGGGCCAGCGAGCAGGAATTGACCCAAAAAGATGCTGGAGCATGGCCTGGCCAAAATTGCTGTCCCATTGGGAATCCCCATCCAGACAGTAATGGGCTGTGAAGGTATAGAACAAAGACCAGGTTTCAGCCCTACAGATCTCCTCTGCAGAGACAGAGCAGAGTTTAGCATTGCACATACATTGTGAGCTGTGGCATGACTCTCAAGGCTCAGACAAGCCAAGGAATTGCGACGCCTCCAGTTGGGCCCTAGAGCTTACAAGCTGGAAATGGCCTTATATGTCCTCCTTTGAATAAAGTTCCCTTTGTTGTCACCAGGGTATTCTGGGACTTGTAGTGATTTTTTACTCTTGAAGGACAAAATGTAGTTGAGTCGGTGGTTGTAAGGCAGTAAGAAAATTTATTGTGGGGATTTCCAGGGCATTCAAAGTTCAGTACACAACAAAAGCAGAAGGATACATCTCCAACATAAAGATGAAATCAGGATTAAATCAGGATAATGAGAATGACGTAACAAAACCTTTTCCAGTATTCAGCTGTTCTGCTTCTCACACACACTCACACCGAGGACTGCCCCGTGTGGTCAGTTAACAGCAACACAAGTAAACTTATAACAGATGTGGTTTCCTTTTGAAAGCACACTTCTCCACAGCACTGCTTCTTAACTTCAGCAAATAATAAAACTCAGTGAAACACAGAATTAGCTTTCCTCAGCTCAAAGCAGGAACTGCCCTTATTTCCTATACGGTTTCACAGATTCTCAGTTCCCTTCAACACTGCAGAATCTTCTCTTAAAGATAAAGAACAGTCCATTGGAATGGGGTCACATTCACAATTAGGCAAACAAGAATCTACTTGCATTCCTTCAATAGCATCAGGGCAAACAGTATCTCTCTCAGGATTATAAGCTTTCTCAAACTTTCTCTCTTTCAAGAACTCCTGAAATTGGTTCCACAGCAATTCAGCTTGTACTGGCACCTTTGCATTAGGGGAGTGAACCTTTTCCTCAGAAAACAGCTTTCTCAATGCTTCTAGCTTTGGAGTTTCAACGGCTGTACTTTTATCAGGGTTATGGCTTTTCTCATATGAAAAACTCTCTACCCACTTCTTAACCATAGACGGTGAGGACTCAGCTTCCTGACCTTTAGAACTGGCAAATTGTCTCTCTGCTGAATTATCAGTAATGAAACTGCTGGCTTTACCTTGGGGATGTTTCCTCAGACAAACGCTGATTTCTTTCCTCCTGGGTTCCTCCAGGCTCTGAAATACAGCCTCCTTATGTCCTTCTCCAGTCCCTCTAAGGTAGCTGCTTCCTTGGGAGATTTCCTCTGGCTTTCTCCTCCAGCTAAGCACAGCTTCAGCTTCTCTATCTCCTCTCTCACCTTTCCAACTCCAACAGCTATTCCTGTTCCTTTCTCCACGTCCACCTCTCCTCCATTCACCTGTGCCTCTGCCTTCTGTTGCTGTATCCGTATCTGTGCCTCCTGTGCCTGTCCTTGTGTTTCTTGAGTCAGTGCTTCTTCCCTTGACTCTTCCTGTGTCTGTTTTGCTTTGCTCGTGGTTTTAAACACTGCTGCCTACTGGGCATTCCCTGTTCTCTGCACCTGTGTGACCAATCAGCAGGGAAGCCTGTCTCCACCCCTGAGCTAGGGCGTGGCCTGACTTTAGCAGGGAGCTGACTTTTCCTCTTATCTGGCTTGTAATTCCCCTGCACATGTGCACTGCCATTCACTTCAAAGGGAAAATCAGGATTTTCTTCAAGCTCCATATCTTCCAGAGAGCTTTCATCACTACAGAATACATATGGGCGATGCAATCCATGAGTCAGAGGGATAGCTTATATTTCAAAACAGCAACTTCCAGCTTATTGAGGTCAAAGGAGACTAACAACTGAGAGGGTTGATGATGCGCCTTCGTGCGCTCCAAAGTAGAAGGCCAACCGATGCTTGCAATCCAGTATGTACAATGCTGCCTCACCATGATAGGCGCAAGGTGGTGGAAAAACATTGGAAGGACAATAGACTGGTTGAGGTGGAAAGTCAAGACCACATTCAACAGAAAACATGGGTGTGTGTATGGAGGGTGTACAACCAGAGCTTGGAGCTTACTCTGCCACCAGGAAGAGGACCTTCCAGGACATGAACTTCAGTAGACACACGTCCAGCGGCTCAAAGGAAGTCCACATGAGCTGGCCGAGGACCACATTGAGATCCCAAGCAACCATAGGGGGCTTAACTGGAGGCTTCAAAAGAAGCAAGTCCGCATGAATTGGCATACCAGAAGTTAAGCCGACATAGGAGCTTTCCATCATGGCTGCGAAGGGAAGGATATCATGCTGAGGTGAACCCATATAGAGTTGGATGAGCCCAGAATCAGAGAGGTACAAGTGATACTCCAACAGCTGGTCCACTGGACAAAGGGGTCCAGCGCCCGACCAGCACACCAGATGGCAAACCACCGCCACTTGAATGCATAAGGCCTTATGTGTCGACTCCTTGCAGGATGCTAGCAGGATCTCAGTCAAGCCCTCAGGAAGGGCAAGCCCCTCGAGAGCTACCCGCTCAGCATCTATGCCGGGAACTCCAGGGAGAGGATGTTGGGGTACAAGTATCCGCTCTCCAACGAGATGAGGTTTAGGTTGGAGCCCAGGCAAAGAGGTTCCTTCTGCAAGAGCTGTAGCAGTAGCAGGAACCACGGTTATCAAGGCCAGTAAGGCACAAGAGAATCATGGACCCCTTCTTGGCCTGGAGCTTCAGAAACATCTTCGTGATGAGTGGAATCATGGGGTAGGCATAGAGCAGGCCTTTCCCCCAGGGCACAAGGAAGGTGTCCAGAGCCAGGTGATTACTGGCCAGTCTCCGGGAGCAGAACCGAGCCACATGAGCGTTCTGTGCCACAGCAAAGAGGTGCGCATTGGGATTGCCCTACTCCCTGAAGATCTGGTCCACCACCTCCCTCTTGAGGGACCACTCGTGTGGTTGAAGAACCCGGCTGAGGACTTCCACTTGGCCATTGATCTCACTGGGCAAATACATCACCCTGAGATCCATGCGATGGAGCAAGGCAAACCTCCAGAGGCAAACCACCTGCCAACATAGGAAGTATGAGCCCGTGCCCCCCTGCTTGTTCATGTAGAACATGGTCACCTGGTTGTCCATCTGAATTAAGATCACCTAATTCTCTATGTACACCCAAAAGGCACGGAGAGCATTTGCAATGGCCCAGAGCTCAATGAAGTTGACCTGATGGAGGCTCTCCTTCTCAGACCACAGGCCCTGGGTGTGGAGACATTCCAAGTGTGTGCCCCAGCCGATCTTGGAGGCATCCATTGTGAGCAGCTTGCAGGGTGCTGCTGGTTGTAACGGAAGGCCTCAACGCAAGTTCCCAGGCATGAGCCACCACTTCAAAGACTGTGAATGGAGCAGTGATCACCACCCATACCGATGGCGATGCCCTGGGGCCTCGGACTCCAAAACACTGGAGAGGGAGATGGATCCGGTCACTGGCATTGATACCAAACTCCCACTCGATATTCCAGCCATGACGGGCAGGGTATGGGTCTCCAGGATAGGCTGGAAGGAGTGCGGTGATAATGCACTCCGCACTGTGAAGCCTGCATTCTGTAGGGCTTCCACCACTACCGAGTTTTTAAGGATGGTAGGTATTCCTCCAGAACCACCATCGATGAGGACATCAATGCCGCAGCCAGGGACATCACCGGTGATCCCTTAAGTTGGGAACTCCACAATGATTGGGGCATTGGGAGACATCCTGCTGCCCTCCTGAGCACTGGAAATGGACTCTGCTGTCCGGGTCAGGCCCTCCCATCAGGGAAGCTTGGTCGGCTGTTCCCAGCCCTCATTGTCCATTTGTTGAGAAGAGCTGTGATGGTGCTGCACAAGGATCTTCCCTTTGTGCTCCTCCTTTGATGAAGATGGGGTCTCTGTAGAGGGATGTCCCTCTCCGCTCAAAACCCTTGGACATCTCAGGCATGAATGAAGGGGTTGGGGCAGAGGATGCTGAATCAGATGAGCCAAAGAGGGACTCCTCTTGCTTTTCCCAACCCTTCAGGCCTCGACGCATCACCTGCAAGCAGAGCTCGCAGGACGCCAGGTGGTGGTTAGGTCCAAGGCATTGCAAGCACCAGTTATGGCCGTCAGTGGCAGAAATGGTCTTGCCAAATTTGGTGTGTTTTTTTTTTAAAGCCACTAACTGCCTCACCAAATCAAAGGGGAAGCGGCCTCCAAGGCCTCTATCTCGAACTGGATTCGGGAAACCATTTCTTTGGCCTATCTGTGGTTCCCAGAGAGCACCTGCTACAGGTGAGTAACTGCTATCTTTAGGAACAAGTAGGAATATAGTCTTCACATATGGGACTCCCTAGCTCCCAGATGCCAGAGAAATGACCTCAGAACCAGTTGATTTGCCTCAGGGAAGGGTTCGAGAGGTCATGAATCCTCCATGGATGTCTGGTATTGGTAAGTTCCACGACAGAGGGTAAGAGTTGTCCCCAAGTCTGAAAGAGGTGCTGGAGAACAGCCTGACTAAACATGGCATCCCAGCGGGAGTCCTTGTCCAAACAGTAATGAGCAGTAAAGGTATGCACTGAAGACCAGCTTTCTGCTTTGCAGATCTCATGAATGGTCACAGAGCAATGATTTGTAATCGAGGTGGCCATGACACGAACATTATTTCCTAACGGGCTCTACAGGACAACCAACAGTAAGAATTTGAGGGTTTATTTTTATTAAATTGCTAGCTCTCTGACTGGGCGCTCTTAAAAGGGGTTTTGTATATTTTTAAAGCAAGGCTACTTTCTTTTTGGTGCTTTAGTGGAAATTTCCTTGAGAAGAGTAGGTTGTTGAACTCTAGTAACCTCCTCAGCTTTGGGGACTGCTAACACCTAATCAGGAGTTAGTGGGCCTGATTAACTGAGAGCAGCTGAGGCCTGCACAAAAGGCTCCAGTGCCCTGCCCTGTTGAGGCTTTCCTAACAGGGGCTCTACAGGACAACCAACAGTAAGGATTTGAGGGTTTATTTTTATTAAATTGGTAGCTCTCTGACTGGGAGCTCTTAAAAGGGTTTTTGTATATTTTTAAAGCAAGGCTACTTTCTTTTTGGTGCTTTAGTGGAAATTTTCTTGAGCAGAGTAGGTTGTTGAACTCTAGTAACCTCCTCAGCTTTGGGAACTGCTAACACCTAATCAGGAGTTAGTGGGCCTGATTACCTGAGAGCAGCTGAGGCCTGCATAAAAGGCTGCAGTGCCCTGCCCTGTGGAGGCTTTCCTAACAGGGGCTCTACAGGAAACCAACGGTAAGGATTTGAGGGTTTCTTTCTTTTTTTTTTTTAAACTTATGTTTATTGAACCACAAGCCAAATTACAAACAAAGGTTCACAGATACATCCTTGCCCTCGTGCCGGGTTGAATCTTATCCACACACCAGAGGCACTACATTAGCACAATTGTAGAACAACAATTTACATTATCCCCCCTTACCCCCCCATCCCCCTACCCCCCCAACCTTCCCTAGTACGTTGTCCCCCCAAGCAGTCCCTGACTGCCCCCCAACTTATCTCTGCCTCCCCCATTGCTCCCCCTACCCCCTCCGTCTCCCTCCCCTAGCCAACTACCCCATCTGAAGGGCTTCATTACGGGCACGGGGTCCCAAAGCCTGGATGTAGGGTTCCCAGATCAGCAGGAAGTTGGCCCAGCGCTTAACATTTGCCTTGGCCCCATTCCTTTCAAAGAGCATCAGTTGATGAAAAGTATTCCGCCATTCCCAAAATGTGGGAGCCATCTGCTCGCACCACCTATAAAGTATTGGCCCCTTCCCTACCAGACATGCTTTCCGCGCCAACACTCGCTCCCATCTCCCTTTAGGATAAAGTGGTCCAAGTCGATCCAACGCCACAAAGGCCCCATCCCACTGTATGTGCTGGTGGAGTAAGTTGCTCATATATGTGCTAATCCTTTTCCAATACTGCTGGATAGCTGGGCAGCCCCACCACATATGCCCCAAATCTGCGAGAGTGGCGGAACATCTAGGACAGCTCCCATCACACCCAAGCCCACTTCGCATGGCCCTCCTTGGGGAAAAGTGTGCACGAGTAACGCTTTTAAATTGCACCTCTCTCCATTTCATCCCTTCTACAAGCTCTGCAATCCTATACAATGCTTTCAAAATCGAACCCGGGGGGACCCCCTGACCCAGCTCCTCCACCCATCGAGTCTCTTCTCTGGAGTAATCCGGTCTCTCAATGCAAGGCCCCAACCGTTTTTTCAGTTTTGAGATCGTATTTGGGGACTCTTCCCCCAGGGCAAAAAACTCCAAGATCCTCGCCGAGCTCTCCGCAGTTAACTCCCCTTCTGGAAGGGACGCCACATAATGAGAAACCTGCAAATAGGCAAAGTAATAACCACCACTCCACTCATACTCCCTACAGAGACTCGTAAATGATTTACACTTCCCATTACTATCCACCACATGCCCCACATAGCGAAGACCAGCAGCCTTCCATGCCCGAAAAGCCGCCATGGTGGACCCCGGGGTGAAGTTACTATTACCTTGCAGTGGCAACCAGCTTGATACAGCTGTCTCCATGTACGTCTCACCGGTTCTACCAGTACATTCCAGGCTACACGTCCCGGTAGTTGTGAACTTTCCAAATGCAAAACCGCCAGTAAGGTCTGAGGGGCCACCAGTGCTTCCTCAAGAGCCCGAAGTGTAAAGGTCTCTGTGTCCTCTAGCCAATCCCCTAAATGCCTTGCCTGATATGCCAAAGCATAGGCCTGCAAATCTGGGATGCCCATCCCTCCCGCCCGCCCGCCAACCTCCTCGCAATCGATGAAATGGGATGCGCGCCCTCGCCCCTTTCCATAAGAATCCCCTTATCTCTCACTCTAGACATGCGATCTCCAGTTTCTGCAGCCACATGGGGAGCGTCTGCATCCAATACAGCACACGGGGCAGAAGCGCCATCCCCACCGCCGCCGCTCGCCCCCCCAATGACAGGGGTAGAGGTTTCCAGGCCCTCACCTGCTCTCAGAGAGCAGCCAAAATCTGCTCCATATTCCGTTTATATAAGGCCTGCGGGTCTCTGGTTAATAAGATCCCCAAATAGATAAAAGCATCCCCCCCCCATCGTAAAGGGAATGCACCCCCCAGATCCCCTGCACATCTCCTCACACATCCAAGGCCACCGATTTGTCCTTATTTATATGCAGTCCCGCTAATTTCCCAAATGTTGCAAATTCTTCTAATAGTTTGGATAACGACTGCTGCGGTAATTGCTGATGCACTAAAAGATCATCCGCAAAAGCTGCGATTTTGAATTCCTGGCGTCCCATACGCACCCCACGTATCTCCTCAGACAGTTCTATTCTACGGATAAAGGGATCTAATGCTAACACAAATAGCAGCGGTGAGAGTGGACATCCCTGTCGTGTACCCCTTTCCAGTGAGAACGCCTCGGACAACAACCCATTGCATAATACTCTCGCAGTCGGCCCTGCATAAAGAAGCCGGACCATACTACAAAAGGCCTGCCCTAGCCCATACTGGGGTAAGAGGGCATGCAAGTAGTCCCAATCCACTCGATCAAATGCCTTTTCCGTGTCAAAACTAATTAACAGGGACTGCAGCTCCCTTTCCCGGGTCCATTCCAACGATGCCAATATCTTACGCAAATTATACACTGCATGCCGGCCCTTCACGAATCCTACTTGGGAAGCATGTATCAATTCCTCCAGAAACAGGGCTAATCGATCCGCCAACACATTTGCCATCACCTTCAAATCATAGTTCAACAAAGATATCGGCCGATACGACGAGGCCTGCTCCCGGTCTTTGCCAGGTTTAGGGATCAAAATAATATGTGCTTGGTTTTCCCCCCACTTAAATTTACCCTGCTCAACTCTATGGCGGTACATTGCCGCCAAACGGAGGGGCCACTGAGTCCCCCAGCAATTTATAAAACTCGGCCCCTAGCCCATCGGGCCCAGGCGCCCTACAGCTTTTCGCCCGCGTTATTACCCGGAGTATCTCCTCCGGCGTGACCGGCTGCTCCAATTGGGCCCTGTGCTCCCCCCCCAGCCTTGGCACTCTCAACCCTCTCAGATACTCCTCCAGGGAAGGTCCAGGCACTTTTTCGCTCTGGTAAAGTTTCTTATAGAAATCCTGAAACACCCTGAACAATCTCACTATTCCCCTTTTGGGGTCTACCCTGAGCATACCTAATAACCGCCACCGCCCTGGTCCCCCTACTTCCCTGCAGACAGCATGCCAGGAGTTTCTCCAGTTTGTCCCCGAAACGATATAGCTGGTAGCGATAATACATAATGGATTTTTTTGCCCTCTGATGCAGCAAATTATTAAGAGTTGTCTGGGTTTTCCACAGCGTCTGTTTATTCGCTGCCGTAGGGCAGCATGCATATTTACGCCGGGCCGCAACTACTTGTTTCTCCAACCGGATTACCCTTTCATTTAACACCCTCTTTTTCCGCGCCGAGTAACCCAAAATGTCCCCCCGCAGAACTACCTTAGCTGTTTCCCAATATAGTTCAGGGTCCACTTGGTGCTGCGCATTGTTACTCGCAAAGTCCTGCCAGCGCTGCATAAGATAAAGATGAAACTCCGCGTCTCGATACAAATTTAACGGGAAACGCCACACCCTAGACCATAACTCCGCTTTGGCCCACTCTACGTCCACCCAGATTAAAGCATGATCAGATATCTCTAAGGGTCCAATTTGCGCATCTGTTACTTGCGCAAAGTTTCTACTTGAGATAAAAATATAGTCTATCCGGGTGCTTGTACCATGTGCTCGGGACTGATGAGTAAAATCTCTTTCCATGGGATGGAGCAAATGCCAGGTATCAACCACCCCCACTCGATCCTTCAAATTTTGTAAAGCTTTCGCCCCCTGCAAGCGCGCCCGATTTCGTCCCCCCCTCCTTGAAGTGTCTAGCTCCAAATCCAATACCCCATTAAAGTCTTCCCCCAGGAGCAACGGAACGTCCGTAAGCTGCTCAATTCTGGAGGCCAGACGCGCATACAACAATCAGTCCAACACATTAGGGCTGTACACATTACCCAATACTATAGGGCTCACCTCCAGCAACCCATATAGTAACACATACCTCCCGTTCGGGTCTACATATTCCTGCTCCAGGGTAAATCTCACACGCTTATGGATCAAAATGACCACTCCCCCCTTTATCCCCTCTGCTGGGGAGCCCCACCCCTGACCTACTCAATCCCTCTGCAGTTTCAAGTGCTCCTCCTTAGATTGATGCGTTTCCTGTAGAAAGGCTATATCACATTTTTGTCTAGCCAAGGCCTGCAGTACTTTGGATCTCTTAATTGGGTTCCCTATTCCACATACATTCCATGAGATGAGCCTCAGAATACCACAAACTGCTTAAGCCCATGACTCATTTTACCCCAGTATCTCCTGGGAAGCTCCCTCCCCAGCCTGGGGCTCCTCCCATTCTACTATCTGGATTCCATTAACCCTGTACCTATTCCAAGGTCGATTGTGTTGTCCCTCCCCCCCCTTTCCCCCCCACTCCATATACCTTAACCCCATGCTCAACCCCATCTACCTCCTTCATTCTTCCCTGTTCCCCTCTTAACCTCTAATCCTCCTCTCACTTTGAGTCTCTTGGATGCATGCGACCCCCCCTCCTCTGCCCCCACCAACAAGGGACTTCTCCTCCCTGTCCTCTAAAACACCCCACCCCCCTGCCCATCAGCAGCAAACCTGGATCGACTCTGTCTTGAACCCACCACCTTGTACCCACCCCGGTTCAATTTAACTGTCCCAACATTAACGGCTTTATTTAACAGCTCTCTCCTCCTACCCCCCTCCCTTCTAACAAACTAAGTTAACCAAGCATTGTGTGCTCCCCCAAGGTACATACTTATCTGCTTTTCTTCCCATTCAGATCAACCCTCCATTACAGCAACAACTAAGATAACATTCATACCCCCTCTCCCCCTTCCACCCCCGCATCCCGAACATCCACACATTCAATAACCCCACAACTACATATACAAATACAGTTCTATGACCTTGGGGTACTGCCGCTCTCCCTAATGGCAATCCTCCCCCTCCACAAGTCCTCTCAGCTGGTTCAAGTAGTAGGTTGCTCCCGTTCTTTGTGCGGACATTTCCCCAGCCTCCCCAGGCTGCTTTCATGGCTCTGCTCCCGCCACACGAGCTGTCTTCTGGATAAGGCCTTCTATATACTCCATCGCCTCCGCAGCAGTAGCAAAGCTTCTCTGTGTCCCACCATGCATAATTTGGAGCCTCGAGGGATACTGCACCTTAAAGCGGTTATTCGCCTCCACTAATTTTTGGCAGAGGGGGGCATATGCCCTCCTCCTCTGACTCAAGGCCGCAGAGTAGTCCTGTACAATCCTTATTTTGACGTTGTCTTTGATTACCCCTCCAGTTTTCCGGGCTCCTAGTAGCACTGCCTCTTTCTGGGGGAAGTAGAGAAATTTGGCCAAGACCACTCGGGGTCTGTTGTCGGCTGGTCGCTTAGGTCCCACTCTGTGCACTCTTTCCAGCCTCAGCCTGCCATATTCTTCTCTGCTGCCCAGTACCTGCATAGCCAAGGCCTCCACATAGGCTTTTAATTCAGCATCCTGCACATTATTCGGAACCCCCCAGAAACGGAGGTTATTCCGACGGGACCTGTTCTGAAGGTCATCTGTTTTTGCCTCCTGCACGGTTAATGCCTCCTGCAGGCTCCTCACCTCCTACTCCAGGGCCTCCACATGGTCTTTCATCTCCCCAACACGTGCCTCTGCTTCCTGCAGTCTTTTTCCCAGGGCTTCCACCGAACTCTACACTGCGTCCATTTTCCCTCTCAGAGCTTCGAACTGCCCTGACAGTGCCTGGGAAACTGCCTCCGATATCTCAGCTATGGCTCCTGTTGTCACCGGCATCGACGCCGCCGGAGGTGAGTCCACCATCTTGGCTTGCCCCGTCAGCCGCTCCTTCTCTCTCCTGCCAGACTTTACCGCAGCCGCCATGTGCTGGCCTCTGCCCTCTCTGCCTCCCGAGTTGTCCCCTGCCTCACCCGGAATTCAAAAATGCACTTGAGGCTCCAAATCGGCACCGGTTAGCGGCAGGAGGAGGGGGAGGGGAGAACCCGGAGCACGAGCAGTCTGCTACCGCTCGGTTTCACCGCATCACGTGACCTCCTGAGGGTTTATTTTTATTAAATTGCTAGCTCTCTGACTGGGTGCTCTTAAAAGGGGTTTTGTATATTTTTAAAGCAAGGCTACTTTCTTTTTGGTGCTGTAGTGGAAATTTCCTTGAGCAGAGTAGGTTGTTGAACTCTAGTAACCTCCTCAGCTTTGAGAACTGCTAACACCTAATCAGGAGTTAGTGGGCCTGATTACCTGAGAGCAGCTGAGGCCTGCATAAAAGGCTCCAGTGCCCTGCTTTGTTGAGGCTTTCCTAACAGGGGCTCTACAGGACAACCAACGGTAAGGATTTGAGGGTTTATTTTTATTAAATTGCTAGCTCTCTGACTGGGTGCTCTTAAAAGGGGTTTTGTATATTTTTAAAGCAAGGCTACTTACTTTTTGGTGCTTTAGTGGAAATTTCCTTGAGCAAAGTAGGTTGTTGAACTCTAGTAACCTCCTCAGCTTTGAGAACTGCTAACACCTAATCAGGGCTTAGTTCCCTCCCTAACCACCCCGACTCCCACCCACCCCTAGTGAGCAGTCTTGCTTTATAGGGCACCTCCCCATTTAACAAAGCACAGAGACTTGGACCAGCACCTTTTGAATATAATTAAAGAGATTTAACTGCTTTTTCTCTGAAAGGACAGCTGGGAAACTGGCTGGTACTTGGTAGATCTCTCTCTTTTGCTTTAACAGCTACCTAAGCTCCACAAACAGAACAATGGCTGGGAAAAATCGTATCACTAAAGCTGTTGCCCCCATTACAGCCAGACAGATGTCCTAATGCCAGTTGAACGCCTGGTCCAGACAGATGTCCTAATGTCAGTTGAAGGACCGGTTCCATGTGCAGGGTGCCTGCATGCTGAAGCTCTGAGGAAACAAGTGGAGGAACTCAGAGAGGAGGTGGTGAGGCTGAGGAGCATTCAAGACAGTGAGAAGTACATTGATGAGATGCTTCTTGCAGCAACCAAGCTCTCCAGCAGAGGAGAAGATGGGTGCCAACAGAATGTCGATGGTTGGACACAAGTCACCAGGGCCTGCAAAATCACCAATCCAACTTCTCCAGCCCTTGAATTGAAGAACCATTATGCAGCCCTGGAAGTGGAGGAGGTGAAAGTATCCCTGGAAAGGGAAGAACCAGAGCTCAAGTACCCCAAAGTTGCAGAATCAGTGACCACAAGGAAACGAAGGGTAGTGGTGGTTGGAGACTCTTTCTGAAGGGTACTGAGGCATCCATCTGCCGACCAGACTTGATGTCCAGAGAGGTATGCTGTCTGCCTGGTGCCAAAATCCATGATGTTACGGAGAGTTTGCCGAGACTCATCAAGCCCACTGACTATTACCCAATATTGCTAATCCATGTTGGAACAAATGATACTGCCAGGTATACCTCGGAACGTATCAAAAGTGACTTCATGGCTCTGGGACAGAGGGTGAAGCAGTTAGGTGCACAGGTGGTGTTCTCTTCAATCCTTCCTGTTGAGGGTAAAGGCCAAGGCAGAGAGGCTCACATCCTGGAGATGAATGCATGGCTGCGTGGATGGTGTCATCAAGAGCGTTTTGGTTTCCTAGACCATGGGATGCTGTTCCAAGGGTTGCAGAGCAGAGATGGCATCCATCTGTCCAAGAAAGGTCGACGCGTCTTCGGTTGTAGACTGGCTATCTACTGAAGAGGGCTTTAAACTAGATTCATTGGGGATGGATGAAGAAAGCCCACAGGTAGGTGATACATTAAATACCTTTATGGAAATGGGTAACAGGGGTAAAATACGGAAAGCAGTGAGTATAAATGCCCGTAGTATGGGAAATAAGATCCCTGATGTTAAAGCTTTGGTGGGAGTGGCTGACTTGGATTTAGTGGCAGTTACAGAAACATGGTTCACAGAAAACCTTGATTGGGATGTAACTAAACCTGGCTATACTTTATTCAGAAAGGACAGGGTAGGAAGAAGGGGAGGAGGAGTGGCACTATATGTAAAAACTACTATTAAAGCTTTGGAATTACAGAGCTGAAAAGGGAGAGAAGAGGCATTGTGGGTTAAACTAGAAAGAAGGAAAGATAAATTGATTTGCATTGGTGGGATATACAGACCTCCCTCACAAAAGGAAGAGGTGGACAGAGTTAATTAAGACATACGCAGCATTGCTAGGAAAAGGGAAGTGCTACTGATTGGAGATTTCAATATGCCAGATGTTGATTGGCACATTCCTGCTGCAGTATCATCTAGAAGTAAGGAGATCCTGGATTCTCTACAGGGAGAACTATTCAGGCAATTGGTAACAGACCCCACACGTGAAGGGGCCATACTGGACTTGGTGCTTACCAATGGTGAAAGTGTTTCTGATGTTGTAGTGGGAGACCATTTTGCATCCAGTGATCACCAGATGGTGTGGTTCAGTATTAGGAATAGGGCTGTTAGAATCCATTCAAAGGTGAGGTTCTAACTTTGCTAAGATGGGCCAATACCTCAGGGAGTCGTTAGTGGGATGGAAACAGCTGGGGGATGTAGAAAAACAGTAGACAAAAATGAAAGGGGATATTTTAAGGGCAACCAACCTTTTTGTTAAAATGGTAAATAAAGGTAAAAGGAAAGGAGACCACTATGGTTTTCAAAAGAAGTAGTTGAAAAAGTGAAGAAAAAGAGGGAGGCCTTCATGAAATACAAGAGATCACAAACAGAGGAAGACAGGCATCTCTGTATTTGGAAAAACTTAGAGAAGCTGGCAAAGTAGCCAGGAAGGCAAAGTTTCAAAAGGAAGAGGAAATAGCCAATGCAATAAAATGGGAGGATAAGACATTTTTCAGATATATTAGTGAGACGAGGAAGGGCAAATGTGGTATTGTCAGACTCAAGGGTGCAGGGGAGGAATATATAGAAGCTGATAAGGATAAAGCGGAATTGCTTAACAAATATTTCTGTTCTGTGTTCACAGATGAAGAACCAGGAGCAGGACCTCAGAAACCACCCACAAACAGGAACAGAAGCGAGGGACATCTTGAACAATTTTCAGAAGACTGTGTTCATGAGACACTAGCTCAACTTAAAGTAGACAAAACGATGGGACCGGATGGGATACACCCTAGAATACTGAGGGAACTTGGGGACGTTCTAGCAGCTCCACTGACTGACCTTTTCAATGCCTCGTTGGAGTCGGGAGTTGTGCCAAAGGACTGGAGAGAGGCTCATGTGGTGCCTTTACACAAAAGCGGAAGTAAGGATGTGGTTGAAAACTACAGACCGGCTAGTTTTTCGGTGGTGAGTAAATTATTGGAAACGCTGCTGAAAAAGAAAATAGTGAGGTTTCTGGAGTCCAGCGGATTACAGGATCCGAGGTAGCATGGATTCACCAGAGGCAGGTCTTGTCAGACAAATTTGATTGATTTCTTTGACTGGGTGACCAGGGAGTTGGACTGAGGGAGAGCCCTAGATGTGGTGTATTTCGATTTCAGTAAAGCCTTTGATACTGTTCCTCAAAGGCGACTTATAAACAAACTTTGCACCCTAGGGATGGACCCTTAAGTTACTGCTTGGGTTAGAAATTGGTTGGGTGGGAGGCGACAAAAAGTACAGGTAAATGGAGTTCACTCTGAGGAGAAGGATGTTACCAGTGGTGTGCCCCACGGATCTGTCCTTGGACCGATTCTTTTTAACATCTTTGTTAGTGATATAGCAGAAGGGCTGTCGGGTAAGGTTTGCCTCTTTGCGGATGATACCAAAATCTGCAATAGAGTAGACACTCAGGAAGGTGTAGATAACATGAGGAGGGATCTAGCTAAGCTTAAAGAATGGTCTAGAATCTGGCAGCTGGGATTTAATGTTAAAAAATCTAAGGTCATGCATTTGGGCTGCAGCAATCCAAGGGAGCAATATAGTATAGGGGGTGAAGTGCTTTTGTCCACTAAAGAAGAGCGGAACCTAGGTGTGGTTGTGTCTGATGATCTTAAAGTAGCTAAACAGGTAGAAAAGGCAACGGCAAAAGCTAGAAGGATGCTTGGGTGCATACAGAGAGGAATGGCTAGCAGAAAAAAGGAGGTGATAATGCCTCTGTATAAGTCTTTGGTGCAACTTCATTTGGAGTATAGTGTGCAATTCTGGAGACCGCACCTTCAAAAGGATGTGAACAGGATGGAGTCAGTGCAGAGGGTGGCTACTAAAATGATTAGTGGTCTTCATTATAAAGCATATGAGGACAGATTGACGGATCTTAATATGTACACCTTAGAGGAAAGGCGGGATAGAGGTGATATGATTGAGATGTTTAAATACCTCCGTGGCATAAATGTTCAGGGAGAGAGCCTCTTTCAATTGAAAGCAAGTTCTGCTACGAGGGGACATGGGATGAGGGTGAATGGAGATAGATTCAGGAGTGATATGCGGAAACATTTCTTTACGGAAAGAGTGGTGGATCCGTGGAATAGTCTCCCAGTGGAGGTGGTAGAGATGAGGATAGTAACTGAATTAAAAAAAGCATGGGACAAACACAGAGGATCTCTAAAGGTAAAAAGGGGACTGTTTTAGTTGTTGATATGGAAGGACAGATTAGATAGGCCATGTGGTCTTTTTCTGTCGTCATATTTCTCTGTTTCTATGTTTCTATTATGGGCAGTGAAGTGACTCTCAAGGAATAGTCCTGCTTTATCATAAGCAAATGAGATGCAATCAGCTATCCATTTTGAGAAAGTATGTTTAGAAATTGGTAGACCCAAGTGACTAGAGTTAAAGGAAATGAACTGCGAAGCTCTTCGGTGCTCTCAAGTTCTCTGAAGATAAAATGCTAAGGTATGCCTGCAGTCAAGAGTATGCAGAGTTGCCTCTGCTCTAGACATATGCGGTCTAGGAAAAAAGACAGAAAGGTAAACTAACTGATTCAGATGGAAAGGAGACACCACCTTTGGCATAAAATGGGGGTGAGTCCCAAGGACAAACTTGTCATGGTGGAACTGGGTATAAGGCGGATCTGCTACCAAAGCTTGAAGCTCACTAATGTGTCTAGCTGAAGCGAGGACAATAAGGAAGATTACCTTCCATGACAGAAGCTTTAGTGAGGTCATGGCCAAAGGTTCAAAAGGCGGCTTGAGAAGCTGCCCTAGCACAACATTAAGATCCCATGCCACTGGTGGTGGCCTGATGGGAGGCTTGGTCAATAAAAGATCAATCATGAAACATGCTTCAAGTGGCTGTGAGGAGATGTGCTGCCCATCCAAGGGATGGTGAGAGGCAGCAATTGCACTGAGGTGAACTCTCAGCGAGTTGGTCTTGAGGCCAGAGAAAGATAGATGGAGAACATACTGAAGGAGAGTCTCCACAGGAGAACACCAGGTAGAGAACCTACGCCACTTGAACACATAAGAATGGCTGGTGGATGACTTCCTGGAAGCTAACAGGATCTCCTTTACTTCCTGAGTAAGGTTAAGACCCTGAAAAGCTATGCTTTCAGCAGCCAAGCCTTGAGATGGAGAGACTGCGGATTGGGATGGAGCAGCGTCCTCTCTTCCTGGGAGAGGAGATCGAGAGCTGACCTGAGGTTCAGAGGGCGAGTCTGAAACACATGTAGCAGGAGAGGAAACCATGGTTGATGTGGCCAGCATGGGCTATGAGGATCATGTAGCCTCTGTCTGCCTGAAGTTTGAAAAGCGTTTTGGGCATCAGGGGAATGGGACGAAAGGCATACAGGAGATCCCAACCCCAATGGAAAAGGAAAGCATCCGCCTGTTGGATGCAAGACACAGGGGTTCTGGTGCAGAAGCGTGGAAGCTTGACATTCTACAGTGTGGCAAAGAGGTCTATTTCTGGAGTCCCCCAAGTTTGAAAGATGAAGGATGTTTTTTCTGAATGGAGAGACCGTTCGTGGGGAAGGAGGATTCAACACAACCTGTCTGTCAAGACATTCTGTTCTTCTGGCAGATACACCGCTTGAAGGTATATCTGATGAGCAATGGAAAAAGACCAGAGATGAAGAGCCTCTCTACAGAGCGGCCAAGAGCCTGTTCCTTTGTGCTTGTTCACATAGAACATGGCATAGAGTAAACCGCTGCTGATCGTAGGAAGCAGCGGTATACAAATGTTTACTAAATAAATAAATAAATAAATAAATTTGATTGTCTGTCTGGACCAGAATCCTCTGGCATCGTAGATGATCCTGAAACACTTTGAGGGCATTGAAGATAGCACAAAGCTCTAGTAGATTTATCTGAAGTTTTGACTCCTGTGCTGTCCAGAGGCTCTGAGTGGAGAGGGAGCCTAAGTGGGCTCTCCAACCCAATATGGAGGCATCCGTCATCAGGGTGCATTGATATGGAGTCATCTGAAAAGGTGACCCGACGAGGAAGTTTTCTGGGGCACACCACCATTGAAGGGATATGGGCAGAGGAGCAGTGACTTGATCCTGTCCCTGAGACATTCTGAGACCTGCTTTCACTGAGAGGCAAGAGTCCATTGATCTGTGTGCATATGCAGACGGGCATATGGAACTTCATGTACTGTTGAGGTCATATGACCTAGAAGCTGCAGCATCTCTTGGGCCATCAGGTGATCTTTGAGCCATGCCTGAGATGCCAACTGAAGGAGATGGGAACAACGGGGTTGGGTTAGAAATGCCCTTGACTGCTGAGTGTCTAGGAGGGCTCCTATGAACTCCAGTGCTTGAGTAGGAGTGAGATGGGATTTTGGAAGGTTTATCACAAATCCCAAATGTTGCAGCACCTGCATCATACAAAGGAGAGATTGGTGAACCTCCTGAGAGGTGCCTGCCTTTATGAGCCAGTCGTCTAAGTAAGGGAAGACAAATATCCCCAGAGTGCTTAGCTATGCGACCACGGCCACCATGCACTTTGTGAAAACTCTTGGGGCAGAGGCGAGTCCAAAAGGCAGGACTTATTTATACAGTACTATTATAACCTAGACCATCCCGTTGAAAAAACCACGCAAGTCCCAGTCTGACCACCCAACCTAACACCCTACCTATAAAACCTTAGCCCTACCCTACTTCAGCTAAGACAATAGACTTTTCACGCCTCGCACATATGTAGTATATACCTTGGTACCTTCTGGAGCCCCAATGACTCTAACTGTAAATAGTTACTATGTTCAATCACAGTTGTGTAAATAGTTCCAAGTTCAACTAAGTCCTACTGTTTGTTGTAATGTTATATTGTTCAGAACGTTCAATGTATGATTCCTTGTTGTTACTCTTGTTCAATGTAAACCGCCCCTGATCTCTGGAAGGGGCGGTATATACAAGAGGTAATTAGATCTTACCTGCTAATTATTGTTCCTGAAGGAACGACAGTCCAGTCCCTTACTTCAGGGTTACGCAACCCTTCCAGCAGCTTGGAGGCTGAGCCCAACCTTTTTGAGGTGGAGCGGTATATATACCACTGGTGCCACCCACCAACTCCAGTAAACTACTGTCAAAGCAGATATAACCAACCTAGATAACTCTGAAAATGTAAGTAATCAAACTTTGGCAAAACAAACTCAATCTAAATAAAGCCTTTTTTTTTTTTTTTTTTTTTTTTTATGACCAGGAGAAGGTAGTAGGAGAGGAGGTCCAGGGAGAAGGGAGGAGAACTGCCATGGTGCGAGCCTTTCCTCCAGCCTGCCCCACCAGCACACCTGAAACCGCCCTCGGGCCGCAGTCCCCTATCAAAGAGAACAGCCGGAATGGCTACAAAACTAGGGAGGGTAGTAGGGACTGGACTGTCGTTCCTTCAGGAACAATAATTAGCAGGTAAGATCTAATTACCTCTTCCTTATCGTCACTCCAGTCCAGTCCCTTACTTCAGGGAAGTACCAGAGCAGTACCAGCCCGGGCGGGATCCGCCATTCCGGAACGTAGTACTGCCTGTGCAAACCTAGAGTCCGACGAGCTCTGCACGTCCAGCCTGTAGTGCTTGGTGAAGGAGTGCAGAGAGGACCACGTCGCTGCCCTACAGATATCCAGCGGAGGTACTAGACTGAACTCCGCCCAAGAGGTGGCCTGTGCTCGAGTTGAGTGAGCACGCAAGCCCTCTGGGACCTGTTTCCCCTTGAGGATATAGGCGGAAGCAATCGCCTCCCTGATCCATCTGGAAATTGAGGCCTTGGCCGCCACCTCACCCTTGTGGGGCCCTCCGAACTGTACAAAGAGTCGTTCGGATTTCCGAAAGGGCGCCGTGCGGGAGAGGTAGCGCTTCAAGGCTCTGGGGACGTCGAGCAGATGGAGCTTACTGTCTCCCCCTACTGGACCCTCCGGCCGGAGAGTCGGGAGAGAGATGGACTGGTTGACGTGGAAGGAGGAGATCACCTTAGGCAAAAAGGAAGGAACCGTCCTAAGGACTACCTTATCCCTGAGGAAGGACAGAAAGGGAGGCCGAGAAGACAGGGCTTGCAGTTCAGAGACCCGTCTGGCTGAGCAAATGGCCACCAGGAACACCGTCTTCAGCGTCAGATCCTTCAAGGAGGCCCTCTTCAAAGGCTCAAATGGACCCGCGGTTAGGGTATTCAGTACCAGGTTGAGGTCCCAAGGGGGTATGACCGATCTTCGTTGTGGTCGGATCCGCTTGACCGCTTTCAAGAATCTTGCAACGTCCGCGTTTGCTCCCAAGGCTTTGCCGCCCACCTTGCCCCTATAGCACGCGATGGCCGCCAGCTGTACCCTCAAGGAGCTGTGAGCTAAACCCTTGTCGAGGCCCGCTTGCAAGAACTCCAGCACCTCTGGGACCGAGGCCGACAGGGAATTCTTCCGGTGTTCTGTACACCATGCCTCAAAGATACGCCAGACTCTTACGTAGGAAAGACAGGTGGAGCGCTTCCTCGCGCTCAACATGGTCGCGATTACTGCCGGTGAGTAGCCGCGCTTCAAGAGTCGCGCCCTTTCAATAGCCATGCCGTAAGCGAGAATCGATCCACGTGTGGCATCTGAACCGGCCCTTGCTTGAGTAGGTCCTTCCTGACCGGAAGGCGCCATGGTCGGTCGGCGATCATCCTTACCAGATCCGCATACCAAGGACGGCGGGGCCAATCCGGGGCAATGAGGACTACTAGACCCCGGTGAGCTTCCACCCGCTGGAGGACCTTCCCGATTAGAGCCCAAGGAGGGAAGACATAAAGGAGACCTTCCGAGGGCCACCTTTGAGACAGGGCGTCCAGGCCCTCGGACATCCTTTCCTTTCTCCTGCTGAAGAATCGGCTTGCCTTGGCGGATGTGAACCGTGCCATGAGGTCCATTACTGGGGGACCCCACCGGGCCACTATCTGGTCGAAGACCTCTTGATGCAGTTCCCACTCGCCGTGATCTCTCTCGTACCTGCTGAGGTAATCCGCCCTGATGTTGTCCGTACCGGCCACGTGCTGTGCTGAGAGCGCCTCCAGGTGGACTTCCGCCCATTTGAACAGGGAGTCCGCCTCCCTTTCCAATGCCGGACTGCTGGTACCCCCCTGGTGATTGATGTACGCCACGGCGGTGACATTGTCGGAGAGGACGCGAATCGCTTTCCCTCGAACTGATGGCTGAAGAGCCCTGAGCGCCCGCGTGACCGCTCTCAATTCCAGTCGGTTGATAGGCCATAGGGATTCTACTGCTGACCACCGCCCCTGGGCAAACTGGTCCTCGAAGTGAGCCCCCCAGCCTGCCAGGCTGGCGTCCGTTGTCAAAAGTACCCACTGAGGAGGTTCGAGGGGCATTCCGCGACTCAAGTTCCTTGGACACCTCCACCAGAGAAGAGAGTTTCTGGTCCGAGGAGCACAGGGGAGCTGTCGAGACAAGGGGTGCTGTTGAGGGGACCACCGCCTCAGTAGAGACCGCTGTAAGGGGCGCATGTGCGCTCTGGCCCACGGAACGACTTCTATTGCCGCCGCCATGGTTCCCAACAATTGCAGGTAATGCCTCGCTGAAGGAAGCCGTCTGACCATGAACTGTGAGACCAGAGCTCTCAGGTCCTTTAGCCTTGAGCTGGACAGAAAGACCCTGCCCTTGCCTGTGTGGAACCTTGCTCCGAGATATTCGAGCTCCTGTGATGGAACCAAACTGCTCTTTGCTCGATTGATGACCCATCCTAGTTCCTCCAGAACTTGAACTACTTTGGCTGTTGCCTGGCGACTTTCCTCTTCTGACTTTGCCCGGATCAGCCAGTCGTCCAGATAGGGGTGCACTAAGATTCCCTTCTTTCTTAGGGCGGCCGCTACTACTACCATCACCTTGGTAAAGGTTCTGGGAGCTGTTGCTAGCCCGAAGGGTAGCGCCTGAAATTGAAAATGACCTCGAGGGACAGCGAATCTGAGGAACTGCTGATGGGCCTTTCTGACCGGGATATGCAGGTACGCTTCTGTCAGATCCAGCGATGTTAAGAACTCTCCGGCCCTCACGGCCGCTATCACCGACCTCAGGGTCTCCATCCGGAAGTGAGGTACCTTGAGACAGCGGTTGACCTGCTTTAGGTCCAGGATCGGACGAAAGGAATCCTCCTTTTTTGGGACGACGAAGTAAATCGAGTACCGACCCGTACCGCATTGGTCTGGGGGCACCGGAACTACGGCCCCGAGAGCTATGAGGCGGGAAAGTGTCGACTCCATGGCTTCTCTTTTTGCTGTGGAACCGCAGGGAGACTGAACAAACGCTGGGAGTATTTGCTTTGCAAATTCGAGGGAGTATCCTTCTCGAATCACTTCCAGCACCCATTGATCGGACGTGACTCGGGACCAGGCGGAAAGAAACTGCCTCAGGCGACCGCCTACCGGCAATCCGTCCTCCCGGACCCCCTGTATTTCATTGTTGTTTTCTGGGGCCCGAGGAGAAGGAGGAGGAAGAGGATGAGAAACCTCTGTCCCGAAACCCTCTGGAACCTTGACCCCTAGCGTTAAAACGACCCCTGAGGAAAGGGTTAGGTCTGTTCGAGCGGAACCTCCGGGGTTCTCTGGATTGGTTCCGAGAAGGGGCAGAGGATCGAGTTTGCTTGATCCTGTCCTCCGGAAGTCTGCCGCCCTTGGAATCGCCCAGGTCCTTTACTAACTTGTCTAAGTCTTCTCCGAACAAAAGTTTCCCTTTAAAGGGGAGGCGACTCAGGCGAGCTTTGGAGGAGGCATCCGCGGCCCAATTCCGGAGCCACAGGTAGCGTCTGGCTGCCACCACCGAAGCCATGTTCTTTGCTAAGCTCCGGATGAGGTCATACTGGCTATCCGCCAAGAAGGCCGTACCTGATTCCAACCTTGCCGCGTTGGCTAGGGCCCCATCGGAGGCACCCTCCTCCGCCTGGAGTTGCTGAGACCACCTCAAACATGCTCGTGCCACCCATGCTCCAGAAACCGAGGCCTGTAAGGCGAGAGCGCTCACATCGAAGGCTTGCTTAAGGAGCGTGTCCAATCTTCTGTCCTGGGCATCCTTCAGCGCCGCGCTGCCCTCCACTGGGATGGTTGTTTTCTTCGTTACCGCCGAGACCGCCGCATCCACTCTGGGGGACTTCAGAAGCTCTTTGTCTGCTTCTGGGAGAGGGTAGAGCCGAGACATGGCCCTGACCCCCCTCAACGCTGACTCTGGTTGATCCCATTCCTCCTGAATCATCTGACGCACCACTCTGTGGACAGGAAAAACCTTCTGGGACCTTCTGATGGCCTGGATCAAGGGATCTTCCAAAGCTTCCTCCTCCGCGGGGGCGTCCGAGGCTATGTTGAGAGCTTTCAGGGAGTCATTTATTAAAACGGGCAACTCCTCCCGCCGAAATACCCTTATTATGCGAGAGTGGTCCTCCTCCGGGATCTCCCCTTCTTCCAGCTCCTCCTCTTCCTCTTCCAATTCCTTATCCGAGGTCTCTTCTTCAGGCAAGTCCTGGGAGAGCGGAGTGAGGGGCTCTTCAACCACCAGTCTGGGGCACTTTGAGGGTATCCCAGAGTCCTGGGCGTTAGCCTGCATGGGTCTGACCAGCTTAGCCTCGGCCGAAGGACCCGCTTCCCCCGGACCAAGACCCTTCTTACGCATGCAATAGGCCTGGTGCAGCAGAAGAATGAAATCCGGAGAGAAGTCGTCCCCGGCTCCCCCTTCTCCTGCAGGAAGGGAAGGGGGGGGAACCGGTGGAAGGGGGGCCTCTGAGTGAGAAGGGGGGGGCGACTGGGACGCCACTTCCCCTTCCGACGGGCCCGAGGACCCCTGTGAGACCTGGGACATGGCAAGGCCGATCTCCTGTTCCACCGAGGAGGCCACTGCAGCGCAGCCCCTGCACACCCCTGCCTCGGATGCAGTACCTCTCCGGGTGCCACAAGATGGACACCTTGGTTTGCCTGCCATGCTCCTCGAGAGTAGCTAGAGGGATTTCCCTTACAGAAAGGAGGAAACTACCCCAAGCAAGTCAATAAGGGCAAAGAAATTGAATAAAATGACTAAATTAAAATAAAAAATTAGATCAATACATCAATTAACATTAAGATTAAAATGAAGCAATTATCCCCCGAAAGAAATGCCCCCCCAGAAGCCGGCATGCAAAGACAGGAATCCCGAGGAAAAAACCGGGCCACCGAAGTCCTTTTAGAATAAATCACCCTAAGCAGGCAGAGTAAACAAAGAACTTTCACAACGTTTAAAATCTTTTTTCAGCACAACCGCTGAATACTTGCGTTTGGATGACCCTCTCCAGGCCCGAGGCCGTGATTCTCCGGAGTCGGCTCAACACGTGGTAGGCCGCTACCACGTGGAGCCGTTTGCAGCGGAGCTCGTCCCAAAGCTCTTTTTTCTGTCTCGGCCGCTCCGGATGGAGGAGGGACTGGAAGCCGCGACTCGACTACCGCGGGAGCCTCCCTCGCGGCTCCGGAGTCAGAAGCTGCCCTCGATCGCGCCGCGGTAAGAAGAGGAGCTGAGACAATAGCACCCTCTCCCTCCTGACCGGCACGTCCTCTAGCGCTCAGCCGCCGGCGGGGGCTTCGGCGCGAGGACGGACAGGGCTTCCGGCAGGGCTGCAGAGGAGCAGGTCGCTCTTACAGCGAGAGGAATTCTGCTCGTTCCTCCTCGCTACAGCAGTGGGTAGAATCAATCTCCTTCTGTCCCCGAATCGGGCCGCGGGGGGGGGGGGGGGAGAGGGAGGAGGAGAGGAGAGTGCTCCCACAAGAAGGAACTAAAATTAATTAGGTTAAGCCAATTAAGTAAAGCTACCTAAGAGGAAATAAAAATAAATCAACTGATGACATTAAAATTAAAATTAGTAGAAATTAGGACTCCAGTAAGCCCTAGGCTTATGGAACCCTCCAGCTGCTTGGAGGCTGAGAATACTGGAGTTGGTGGGTGGCACCAGTGGTATATATACCGCTCCACCTCAAAAAGGTTGGGCTCAGCCTCCAAGCTGCTGGAAGGGTTGCGTAACCCTGAAGTAAGGGACTGGACTGGAGTGACGATAAAGAAGTTTACAAATAAATAAAATAAATAATGTCTTCCCTGAAAGATGAAGCATAGATACTTCCTGTGTTTTGGATAATTGAGGATAGCGCAGTTACTCACCTGTAACAAGTGATCTCCAGGAACAGCAGGAATTTAGTCTTCACATATGGGTATCGTCAGTACCAATGGAGCCTGCGCAGGAACGCTCCCCAGCATCCAATAGGAACGCTTTAGGGAGCATCCCTCAGCACATGTGCGCTGCCTTCCCACCTTTCCAACTGTCCCTCTTCAGTTAAGTTTGTAGCTGAGTGAAAGGATAGAGGGAGAGAGGAAAGAGACAGAGATAGAGACACAACTCCTAGGGGAGGTGGGTGGGTTGTGAAGACTAAATTCCTGCTGTTCCCAGAGATCACCTGTTACAGGTGAGTAACTACACAATCTCCAGGAATAAGCAGGAATGTAGTCTTCACATATGGGGACTCCCTAACTGAAGATGCCAGGGAGATAGCCCCAGGAAGCTGCCACCCAAGTAAAGTGGGCCATGCTTCCTCCCATGGATCTCTGGCATCCCACCAGGGTTGGTGGGTAGGAGTTGAATTAGGTCTGGAAGAGATTTTGAAGAACAGCTTGGCCAAAGAAGGCATCCCGATGGGAGGCTTTATCTAGGCAGTAGGGCTGCTCGACAAATGTCATCAATAGACACAGAGTGAAGGTTAGTCATAGAGGCTGCCATGGCTCTCACATTATGAGCTGTGACATGGCCTTGAAGAGGAAGACTCTTACTCTCATAAGCAAAGGATATGCATTGTGCAATCCATTTGGACAGAGGTCTCTTGGAGACTGGAAGTCCCAAATGACTAGAATCAAAAGCAAAAAAAAGTTGAGAAGACTTTCTATGTTGCTGTGTTCTTTGTAGGTAAAAAGCCAAGGCTCTTTTACAATCCAAAGTATGAAGGTTCCTTTAGGCATTAGAGGCATGAGGTCTTGGAAAGAATACAGGAAGATAAATTGATTGATTTAAATGAAAAGGCAAAACCACCTTTGGCATAAAGTGTGGATGAGTTCTAAGAACAACCTTATCATGGTGAAACCTAGTATAAGGAGGATCAGCCACTAAAGCTTGCAATTCACTAATGCGACATGCAGAGGTGATTGCAATTAGGAAGATGACCTTCCAGGACAAAAGCTTTAGGGTTGTAGTGGGTATAGGTTCAAAAGGCGGTTTCATGAGCTGCCCGAGAACTAGGTTTAAATCCCATGCCACCGGTGGTGGCCTGATGGGAGGTTTTGTTAATAGAAGACCTCTCATAAATCTTGTTATGAGTGGATGAGAGAAAATTGGTTGTCCATTTAGAGGCTTATAGGAAGCTGCAATTGCACTATGATGGACTCTTACTGAATTGGTCTTTAGACCAGAATTTGATAGATGAAGTAGGTACTCTAGTACCGATTCCAAAGGTATCAAGGGGGTTTAAGCTCTTCTTTAAACACCATATAATAAAATGTTTCCACTTGAAGGCATAAGAGCGTCTTATGGAAGGTTTTCTAGAAGCCTGAAGGATATCCTTTACCTGTTGGGAAAGGTTAAGATCCTGAAGGTCTAAGCTTTCAGCAACCAGGCCCTGAGATGCAGGGACTGGGGATTCAGGTGCTATAGCATCCCGTTCTCTTGGGAGAGGAGATCTGGAGCATAGCCTAACTCCAGAGGTGCAGCTTGAGAGAGATGTAGAAGCAGGGGATACCACATTTGGCGTGGCCACCGTGGCGCTATGTGGATCATACGACTCCCGTCTCTCTGAAGCTTGAAGAGTGTTTTGGGGATGAGAGGAATAGGTGGGAAGGCATAGAGGAAGTCCTGACCCCAGTGAAGAAGGAAGGCATCCCTTGCCTGGCAATTTTGAGCCGGAATCCTGGAACAGAACCAGGGAAGTTTGGCATTCAGTGGACTTGCAAATAGGTCTATGTCTGGGGTTCCCCAGATCTGATATATATTGGCCACCTGGTCTAGGTGGAGAGACCATTCGTGAGGCAGCAGTACTCGGCTGAGTTTGTCTGCCCAAAGGTTTTGAATACCTGGAAGATATACCACGAGAAGGTGAATTTGATGCTCTCTGGTGAGGGCCCATAGTCGTAAAGCTTCGTTGCATAATGACAGAGCTTGTTCCACCCTGCCTGTTCACGTAGAACATAGCTACTTGATTGTCCGTTTGGACTAGGACTGTCTTGTAGCTGAGCTGGGCATGGAATACTTGAAGAGCTAGATAGATTGCTCTGAGTTCCAGGAGGTTTATGTGAAGACAAGCCTCCTGTGGAGTCCAGGTACCCTGGGTAGAGAGATGATGCAGGTGTGCTCCCCATCCCACCAGTGATGCATCTGTTGTTAGGGTGGCCTGGAATAAGGGTTACTGTAAAGGAGACCCCACTAGAAGATTTTCCAGTGATTGCCACCACTGTAGGGACAAGATCAGTCGTGAGTTTGATATCTTGTCTGACAGACGTCCTGTGGCCTGTGTCCACTGTGTGGATAGGGTCCACTGTGCTGCTTGCATATGAAGGCGAGTGTAGGGAATCACATGAACCATGGATGCCATATGTCCCAATAGTTGTAAGTAGTTCTCGAGCAGTTAGGGAGGACTTCACCGCTGCTTGAGAAGCTAGCTGCATTATACGAAGACAGTGGGGTTGTGGGAGAAAAGCCCTTGACTGTCTGGTATCTAGACAGGCTCCTATGAACTCTAGGGACTGAGACGGAGCAATTTGGGATTTTGGGAGGTTTATGACCAATCCCAAGTATTGAAGGATTCGCATTGTGCGAGACAGTGCAGATCTGGATTCTGGAACCGTGGGGGCTCGAATGAGCCAGTCGTCCAAGTAAGGGAAGATGAATATCCGCAGGGTTCGCAGAAATGCAGCTACTACTGCCATGTATTTCGTGAATACTCTTGGTGCCGAAGCCAGACCAAAGGGAAGAACCCTATATTGGAAATGTTTTCCCTTGAAAAGGAATCGTAAGAATTTCCTGTGATCTGGATGGATCAGAATGTGAGTAATATGCATCCTTTAGATCTAGAGAACAAAGCCAATCCTGACTTTGAAGGTATGGCAGAAGAGTTTCCAGAGAAATCATTTAGAATTTTTTTCGGAAAAGATATTTGTTCAATTCTCTGAGGTCTAGAATGGGTCTGTGTCCTCCTGTTTTCTTTGGAATAAGAAAATAGGGGGAGTAGAACCCTGCACCCTGCTGAAGAATGGGCACTTCCTCTATTGCACCTTGAGGAAGGAGTGTTGAGATCTCTTGATCCAGTAGACTGCCTGTAGAGGTTTGGGATTTGAACTGTCTTATGATTGTAGGAGGGGACATACTGTGAAAATGAAGCTTGTACCCCTCTCCGACAATGGACAAAGTCCAGTTTTCTGTTGTTATTTGGTGCCATCTCTTGGCAAAATGACACAACCTGCCTGGAATGTTTAGGGGTTCTGGCCCCTTCAGAGGCAGGAAGGCTACGTTCTCTATGAAGGAGTCATAGCCCTTGAGGGGCCTGGGCCTGTGGAGCTGGTTGAGCTCTAAGGCCTTTTGGCTTCTTTTGTCTGGATTGTTGTTGTTGTTGACCCTTCTGGGAAACTTGACCCTGAGCTTGCCCTTGCTGGGTATAGGATGGATAAAACTTCCTCTTTTTGCTGAAAAAGTGTTTTTTATAGGGTTTCTTTTTGGCTGGGGTGGCTGTAGATTTTGACAATCTGTCTAAAGTGAGATTGTCAGTGTCTATCTCATTAGCCTTCTCCTGCCAATTCTTGCCAAAGAGGTTTTCTCCTGTGCAAGGGATGTTTCCCCAATTTATCCTGTACCCAAATCTCCAAGTCTGATGCCTGAAGCCAGGCAATCCGACGTGCATCAATGGCAATAGCAGAGGTTCTGCTGATGCATTCAAAGCAGTCAAAGGCTGCACGGTTTACAAACTTGGAGACATCTTGAGCATGCTTGACCAGAGTGAGAAAGTCCTGTCATTTGTCCTCAGTGAGAAGGGGGCTCATAAGCTCCAAATCTCCTGTGACCTCTTTGAGGAACATTCCCATATATAAAATATATGAGCTGATCCTAGCTGAAAGCATGGAAGCCGGAAACGTTTGACGCCCAAAAGTGTCAAGAGTCCTGCATTCACGACCTGGAGGATTGGATGCATGTCTCTTTGCACTTTTCATCCTACGCATGGCTGACTCCACTACCATTGAATGGTGTGGCAGCTGAGTCTTTTGAAAACCAAGACATGGTGGAACTCGATACATGGTATTGAGTCTCCTAGAATGAGGAGATGTGGTCAAAGGTGTCTCCCACATTCTGAGCATCAAATCATGAAGAATTTCATGAATGAGCAGAGTGGCTGCATCTTTGGGAGCCTTAGGGTATTGGAGAATTTCCAATTCCTTTGCTCTAGTTTCTTTTTCAGGAGCTACCGTGATTGAAAGGCCTCGGGCCACATCACAAATAAAATCCTGAAAAGACATGTCTTCCAGAGGAGACATTCTGCGTTGGGTACAAGAGGAGTCTTCTGGGAGAAACACTGTGGTACCAGCAGAATTATCACAGTCATCAGAATCGGAGGATTCAAAGTATCTCTGATCCCGATGTTCATGTAAAGCACGGTCTCGGTATCGATCGAAGTCAGTACCGAATTGGTCCGGTATCGATCTGTCGTTGCCAGAAAAAGTCTGCATGGGAAGGATTCCCACCGGGGCAGGTACCATCGGTGCTGGTACCGGCATCTGTACCGGTGCTGGTACCGGCATCAGTACCAGTGCCCGTTGAACCACTGGTGTCAACGGTACCGCAGCTGTAAGGAGAACTGCAAGACTGCGTTCGAAAGCGAGGAATCTCTGGTCTATCGATGCTGCTGATGCCTGGGTATCGGTATCGGTAAAAGCGGCCAGAACTCCTGAGTATGGCGCCAGTAGTTCTGCAGAGGTCGAAGCCTCGAATATCCTGGAACCCCGTTGATGCTTTGGAGGCCAAAGCCTCCCGCCGGGGCTGTTTTGCCAGTGTAGTTTCCTCAAAGGCAATGCCAATGGCCTCTCGATGCTTTGAAGGAGCTCTACCCTTTGAGGACAGGCTCTTATGTTTAGTTACCTGAGATCCATGGGAGGAAGACAAGGCTCTTGAAGACGTCGATGCAATGGACCTGGTATCCGAAGAAAAGAGGGTACCGAGCTTTGCAGCTCGGTTCTGTCTTCCTCTTTTAGTCATCCCCATACAGGAGGAACACTCAGATGGAGAATGGTCTTGAAGGACTAGAAAAGGGGACTGTTACTTCTGGAGAGAGATCTGCAATTGTGGGCATATACTTCTGGGAATTTTCTGAAAGGAATTCTTTCTATTAAAGCTAATTAATCTATTTTTGTTAAATCAGTCAGGGCCTAGTAGCAGCAGTTTAAGTTTAAATTTAAAACATAGAAGAGAGCTTTCTGGTTAAATTTAGAACCCAGCAGAGAGCTTGTAGTTTAAATTTCATAATAAGTTAGAGCCTAGCAGCAGGAAAGAGCTATAATTTAAATCAAATCAGAATATAGCTTAGCACAAAAGGCAAAACAGGGTCAGTACTCTTTGAGCAACAAATAAAGTCTTCTACAGACCTTTACAAAGAGGCCTTCTACCTAGGGGGCAAGAGACCTGTGAAACTTTTTCAATAGGTGTTAACGGCAGGTCAAAAGGCCATTTTGAAAGGCTCCTTCTATCCAAGCAAGGACTGTTAATCACCCAGGAAGTTGGTCACAGCTTACCTCAGCAGCACAGGCATAAATAGCTCAACCAGAGCTCTGTGATCCTCAGTCTTGAAGGACTAGAAAAGGGGACTGTTACTTCTGGAGAGAGATCTGCAATGGTGAGTATATACTTCCGGTAATTTTCTGAAAGGAATTCTTTCTATTAAAGCTAATTAATCTGTGAACCGCTATTTTTTGTTAAATCAGTCAGGGCCTAGTAGCAGCAGTTTAAGTTTAAAACAGAAGAGAACTTTCTGGTTACATTTCATACCCAGCAGAGAGCTTGTAGTTTAAATTTAATAGTCACTCAGGGCTTAGCATCAGCAAAGTACTTTTAGTTTAAATTTAAAACACAGAAGGGAGCTTTCTGGTTAAATTTGGAACCCAGCAGAGAGCTTGTAGTTTAAATTTAATAGTCACTCAGGGCCTAGCATCAGCAATGAGCTATAATTTAAATCAAATCAGAATATAGCTTACCTCAGCAGCACAGGACAGGATACTGTGTGGCAGCCCTCTTTTAATAAGTATTATTTCCCTCCCTCCCTCCCCAACACCCACCCACCCCTGGGATAATCATAGCTTTATATGTACTTACACATCTTAAAGGACAGGAGGTGCTCTCAGGTGAAGCTCGTTACCCAAATCAGTCATACACTAAGGACCTGAGATTAATTATGCTTCGGGTGAACAAGGTATATTAAACGTATTAGGTACAGTTTTATTAGTATAAATATCCATAGCAACCCTTAGTAAGTAAAGAACTTAAAGATCTAAACACAAGCTTAAATCTAAGATGCAGACAGCAGTCCAGCAGCGAGATGGGGGCTTTCCAGTCTTTTGCATTGAGTGTCATATGTATGATTTTCTCCCAGTTGATGAGCGGTCTTACGTGTGCTCTAGGTGCAAGGAGCTCTTTGCTCTCAGGGAACGAGTCCATTCTCTAGAGGCTAGAGTAGCAGACTTGGAAAACATAAGACAGAGGTACATAGACGAGACCTACAGGGATACAGTCCTGAAGTCCCACCTCCAGTCTGGCAGCATCCCTGTTGCCATGGAGGAGAGAGGTCACGTGACAGGAGAGCATCACCCTGGTGTGGCAGGAAGTGATCCTGTAACTTGGACCTGTCCTCCAGGTTATGTAAAACCCTCTTGCATCAAGAAAGTTCCTCCAGGGCCATGTGTCCATGAAGGAAGGGTTAGGACAGCCGTTATAGTTGGTGATTCAATCATTAGGCATGTAGATAGCTGGGTGGCTGGTGGACGTGAGGATTGCCTGGTAACATGTCTGCCTAGTGCGAAGGTAGTGGACCTCACAGGCCACCTAGAAAAGGTCTTAGATAGTGCTGGGGAGGAGTCTGCTGTCTTGGTACATGTCGGTACCAATGACATAGGAAAATGTGGTAGGGAAGTTCTGGAGGCTAAATTTAGGCTTTTAGGTAGGAAGTTGAAATCCAGAACTTCCAGGGTAGCATTCTCCGAAATGCTTCCCGATCCACGCACAGGACCCAAAAGGCAGGCAGAGCTCCGGAGTCTCAATGCGTGGATGAGACAATGGTGCAGAGATGAGGGGTTTGGATTTGTTAGGAACTGGGGAACATTCTGGGGAAAGGAGGGGCTCTTCCGAAGGGATGGGATTCACCTTAACCGGGATGGAACCAGGCTGCTGGCATTAACCTTTAAAAAGGAGATAGAGCAGCTTTTAAACTAGATAACAGGGGAAAGTTGACAGTCACCCAAGAGCGGATGGTTCGGAAGAATGTATCTTTGAAGGATACTACCAAAAGCAGAGAGGTTCCAAGCTTAAAGATCCCAAATTACCCGTGTCTACCAATAGCCAAATTAATATGAATAAAATACAGTCTCTAAAATGCTTGTATACAAATGCTAGAAGTCTAAAAAATAAGATGGGAGAGTTAGAATATATAGCACTAAATGAGAGGCTAGATATCATTGGAATATCAGAGACATGGTGGAAGGAGGACAACCAGTGGGACACTGTGATACCTGGGTACAAACTATATCGTAATGATAGAGCTGATCAAATTGGTGGAGGGGTTGCGCTCTATGTTAGAGAGGGCATTGAGTCAAAAAGGATTAAAGTTTTGCGGGAATCAAAATTTGCTGTAGAATCTCTATGGATCGAAATTCCATGTAAAAAGGGGAAGGCGATGGCAGTGGGGGTGTACTATCAACCGCCTGGTCAGAATGAACAAATGGAGGATGAAATACTCAATGAAATCAAGGAAGCTAACAAACGTTACAGCACAGTAATAATAATGGGTGATTTCAATTACCCCGGCATTGACTGGGTCAGTGTCACGGCAGGACATGCTAGGGAGATAAAGTTCCTAGATGAAATAAATGACTGCTTCTTGGAGCAGCTGGTTCATGAACTGACCAGAGGGGAAGCCATATTAGACCTAGTCCTTGGTGGAACACCAGATCTAGTGCAAGAGATAATGGTGTTGGGGCCACTTGGCAATAGGGATCATAGCATGATCGCCTTTGATTTAATTAGTGGAGGAGGGATAGTAAGGAAATCCACAGTACTACCTTTTAACCTTCGAAAGGGAGACTATGATAAAATGAGGAAAATAGTAAAGAAAAAACTAAAAGGAGCAGTTGCAAAGGTTAAAGACTTACATCAAGCTTGGGGGGTGTTGAAAAATACTTATCTTGGAAGCCCAGACCAGCTGTATTCCACGCTTTAAGAAAAGTGGAAGGAAGTCCAAAAAACTGCCAGCATGGTTTAAAGGTGAGGTCAGAGAGGCTGTTGTTGCCAAAAAAGCATCTTTCAGGAAATGGAAAAAAGAGCCAAACGATGAAACTTGGAAACAGCACAAGCACTGACAAGTCAAATGCAAGGCATTGATAAGGCAGGCAAAGGGAGAATTTGAGAAGAAGCTTGCTGCGGAAGCAAAAATGCAAAATAAAGACTTTTTCAAGTACATTTGTAGCAAACAACCTGTGAGAGAGTCAGTTGGTCCATTAGATGATAGAGGGGTTAAAGGGGCACTAAGAGGCGACAAGGCGATAGCAGAGAGACTGAATGAATTCTTTGCTTCGGTCTTTACTGAGGAAGATATAGGGATGTTACCCATGACTGAAGTGGTATTTAAATGTGCAGAAGAATTGAAGGAAATATCGATGCATCGGGAAGATGTATTACAACTATTAGATAAGCTGAAGAGTAGCAAATCACTTGGGCCGGATGGTATACATCCAAGGGTGTTGAAAGAACTTAAATATGAGATTACAGACCTGCTATTAGTAATCTGTGAACTATCATTAAAATCATCTAGAATACCTGAAGATTGGAGGATCGCCAATGTAACACCAATTTTTAAAAAGGGTTCCAGGGGTGATCCAGGAAACTACAGACCGGTGAGCCTGACGTCAGTACCGGGAAAAATGGTAGAAACCATCATAAAGAATAAAATTACTCAGCATATAGATAGTCATGGCCTAATGCCGGGGTCTCAAACACGCGGCCCGCGAGAGAACATTGTGCGGCCCGTGACGGAGGGAAACAAAAAAAAACAACCCCTGGCTTCTGCTGCTGCTGCCGTGGCAGCGGCAGAATCAACTGTCAATTTAAAAAACCCAAAAACCTGGCTTCTGCTGCTGCAGCCGTGGCAGCAGCAGAATCAGCTGTCCCGCGGCCCCTTCTCCTCTGCCCGGAAGAGCCCTGAGTCTGCTCCATCAGCGGCGGGCTTTTCAAGCCGCGAAGAGAGTATTTCCCTCTCGCGCGGCTTAAGCCTATTCACTTTTCAAGCCACGCGAGAGGGAAATACTCTCTTCGCGGCTTGAAAAGCCCGCCGCTGATGGAGCAGACTCAGGGCTCTTCTGGGCAGAGGGGAAGGGGCCGCGGGACAGCTGATTCTGCTGCTGCCACAGCTGCAGCAGCAGAAGCCAGGTTTTTTTTTTTAATTTACCTGGGCTGATGGGGGGGAGGGGGGGTTAGGACTGGAAATGGGCTGATGGGGGTTAGGAAGGATTGGAGGTGGGCCGCTGGGGGGAGTTAGGACTGGTAATGAGCTATGGCGGGGCTAAGACTGAAATGGGGTAATGGGGGGTTAGGACTGGAAGTGGGCTAATGGCAGCGGGGGGGGGGGGTCTAGGACTGGAAATGGGCAGATGGGGGTTAGGACTGGAGGTGGGCTAATTGGTGGGTTAAGACTGGTAATGGGCTATGGGGGGGCTAAGAATGAAAATGGGGTGATGGGAGGGTTAGGACTGGAAATGGACTGTTGGGGGGCTTAGGACTGGTAATGGGCTATGGGGGGCTTAGGACTGGTAATGGGCTATGGGGGGGCTAGAAATGGTAATGGACTGGGGGGGTTGCTAGGACTGGAAATGGGCTTAGTGGGGGGGGGAGCTAGGACAGGAAATGAGCTGATGGTGGGGCTAGAATAGGACTGGAAATGGGCTGATGCAGGGACTAGAAGGCAGCGGATGCTGGGTGAGACTGGAACTAGAAGGGAGCTGATGTTGGGGGAGGATTAGAATGGTATGGGGCCGGTAGAGTGAAAGGGAGAGGGGAAAAATATTTTGTGTGGGAGGGAAGAAAAATCTGCAATTGGCCGGATATTGGGAGAGTAAGTGGTGATTGAGGATGGAGGGGTAAAATTTGAGTGGATGAAATAGGAATGAGAAAGGAGCAAAAGGAGAAAGATTAGTATGTTAAAGCAGATGTAGAGAGAGAATGGAAAAAAAACTAGAAGAGAGAAGAAAGGACAAATGGACAGCAGACGAAGGAGAGTTAGCAGAAGACACGAAGAAACCAGAAGAAAGTGGCTGGAACAATTGCAACTGAAAAAAATGCACAAAAGATAGAAAAATATCTATTTTGAATTTATTAACTGGAATATGTCAGCTCTGGGAAATGTGCATCATTAATGTCTGCGCTTTGTATGGTAACATTATGCAAATATTTATGCAAAACTTTGCAAGTCCTCATTTGGCCCTCAAAGCAATTTGAGTTTGAGACCCCTGGCCTAATGGGAGACAGCCACCATGGCTTTAGACAAGGAAGATCTTGTCCTACTAATCTTATGTTTTTTTGAAAGTGTGAATAAACAGGTGGACAAAGGTGAGTCGGTTGATATAGTGTATCTGGACTTTCAGAAAGCCTTTGACAAGGTCCCTCATCAAAGACTTTTGGCAAAACTAAAGAGTCATTGGATAGGAGGCAGTGTACTATTGTGGATCAGGAACTGGTTAAAAGATAGAAAGCAGGGGAGTGGAAGGAGTCTCTGCCCGATTGTGCTCTGCTGCTGTGTGGTCTCTACAGGCACCTGTAGGGCCTGCATCCACGCGGCGCCTGCTCCGACGCCATCTACGAGGCATAAGAGAAGGAGCGGTTCCTGTGTCAGTCGGGAGTGAGTGGAAGGAGTCTCTGCCCGATTGTGCTCTGCTGCTGTGTGGTCTCTACAGGCACCTGTAGGGCCTACATCCACGTGGCGCCTGCCCCGACACCATCTACGGGGCATAAGCGAAGGAGCAGTTCCTGTGTCAGTCGGGAGTGGAAGGAGTCTCTGCCCGATTGTGCTCTGCTGCTGTGTGGTCTCTAAGGTACCTGTAGGGCCTGCATCCACGGGGCGCCTGCCCCGACGCCATCTATGGGGCATAAGATCAGTGCCGCTCCGCGGTCGCGCTTTGAAGGGGCGCGTTTAAAGGGGCATTTTCTGCTCCTTATGCACTCCTTTGGCGCTCTGGCAGTGGTCTCCTTGGCATGGGCAAGCGTAGGAAGCGCTCCCTCAACGTGAGTACTGTTAATCCTTCTAAAGTGGTAAAAACTGTCGGTCCTATGGATAAACACGTTGTATCAGTGAAAGATGAGGAGGCTGCGTCCAGGTCTGCTGCCAAGTGTGTTTCCCCTCCAGATAGCGCCTCCGGGGGTTTATCAAGCTCTGCCCTGCTTACAGATTTGGACATTATTGATCCAGTGACCTCCTCTCCAATGTTGGAAGTTCTTTCACAAAATAGGGATGGTGTATCCCCTTTTGTTTCATTGGAGTGTGACTGTGTGCCTTTGGTAGTTCCCTTGCCACAGGCTATTCAGTTACCGGGGGACTGTGTTGCTATACGCTCCGAATTGCTTCTGTTGAAGTTGATTCTCAAAATGTTTCTCTTGTTGATGTATTATCAGTTCTTTCACGTATTGAGTCCTCTATCACCTCCTTAGCCTCTGTTGCCTCTCAATTTTCCGATTTTTCGAAAGGTTCTGTCACAAAAATGGCTCAACACGATTCTCAAATTGCTGTTCTTGATGCTAAATGTCAGAGTTTGGAAAAGCAGTATGATTCCCTACAGAAATCTTCCTTATCTTTTATGAAGGATAGTATTGCTTTACATATGCAACAGGAATTACTGGAGAACTCATTGAGGGCTATGAATATTCGTTGTTTGAATTTCCCCTGCACTAGGTTGTTATCCCCTCAGATATTATTTGATAAGTATTTAACTGAAGTTTTGGGATATGACAACAATACGAAGCCGCCTATAAATAAGCTTTATTATTTGCCTGTGGTCAGGGCTCCTCCTGTCACTGGTTCCCCGGGTGCGGTTTCAAAGCCTCCGGTTGATTCTATGGATTTATCTGAATTTATAGAGTCCTCTCAGGATTTGATTTCCTCCCGTGCTACACTTCTTGTATCTTTTGTGTCTGAGGCAGATAAGAAATCTGTTATGCAATTATTTTTTGCTAATAAGAACGCTCTTTTTTGTGGGGCTAAGATAACTATTTTTCCTGATGTCTCTAGACAAACGCAGCTGAGGCGCAGGGCTTTTTTAGCCTTAAAGCCCCGGGTCTTAGCTCTTGGAGCATTTTTTTTCCTTAAATTTCCCTGTAAATGTGTGGTGGTTTTAGAGGACACTAAATATGTTTTTTCTGAGATTTCGTCTTTAGAATCTTTTATTGTTCATCAGGCTCCTTCGAAGCAGTAATTATGTTTCTGTGTTCTGTAATGCAAAGTAATTAGAGCTTAAATGTTTTTTGGACAGTGCTCCTTTTTTTTGTAATTTGTATATTTTTCTGTTTTGGTTTCCTTAATTGATTCACTTGTACTCGCCCTTGTTGTGGACTAGGTTGATTTCTGTATCGTCCTTAATTGTTTGAATATTGTTTTATTTACCTTGTCTTAAACAGTATAAAAATATATTTGGAGGAAAAAAAAGATAGAAAGCAGAGAGTAGGGCTAAATGGCCAATTTTCCCAATGGAGAAAGGTAAATAGTGGTGTACCCCAGGGATCTGTGCTGGGCCCGCTGCTTTTTGACATATTCATAAATGACCTGGAAAGTGGAATAACGAGTGAGGTTATCAAATTTGCAGATGACACAAAACTATTTAAAGTTGTTAAAACCCAAGAGGATTTGGAAAATTGCAAGAGGATCTTGATAAATTGGAAGACTGGGCATCAAAATGGCAGATAAAATTTAATGTGGACAAGTGCAAAGTTATGCACCTAGGGAAGAACAACCCAAACTATGGTTACACGATGCAAGGTTCCGCATTAGGAACCACCACCCAGGAAAAAGATTTAGGCGTCATTGTGGATAACAGGTTAAAACCCTCAGCCCAGTGTGCAGCGGCGGCCAAGAGAGCAAATAGAATGCTAGGTATCATAAGGAAAGGAATGGAAAATAAAGCAAAGGATATTTTAATGCCTCTATATCGTTCCATGGTGAGACCGCACCTTGAATATTGTGTGCAATTCTGGTCGCCGTATCTTAAAAAGTATATAGCGTTATTAGAAAAGGTTCAGAGAAGAGCCACCATAATTGTAAAGGGGATGGAAGGATACTCCTATGAAGAAAGGCTAAAAAGGTTAGGGCTCTTTAACCTGGAAAAGAGACGGCTGAGGGGAGATATGATAGAAGTCTATAAATTAATGAACGGAGTGGAACGGGTAAAAGTAGATCGATTGTTTACGTTATCAGAATATAGAAAGACTAGGGAACATGCAATGAAGCTACAGGGTAAACTATTTAAGACTAATAAAAGAAAATATTTTTTCACTCAACGTGTAATCAAACTGTGAAATTTGTTACCGGAGGATGTAGTAAAGGCTGTTAGTGTTGCTAGGTTTAAAAAAGGTTTGGACAAGTTCCTGGAGGAAAGGTTCATAAACCATTATTAAGAAGGGACCCAGGATATCAATGCTTGACCCAGTACAAGCGTTGTGGAACCTGTGTCTTTTAGGGAAACTGCTAGGTCCGTATGACCTAGATTGGCCACTGTTGGAAACAGGATACTGGGCTTGATGGATCTTGGTCTGATCCAGTATGGCATATCTTATGTTCTTATGGTCAGGGCCTAAACATTTTAGACATCAGTCATGGGTGTCGGTGACTGAGATGATACCGCCACATTTAGTACATTTTTTAAAACCACTAGCTGGTTTTTCCATCTTTTGGGAAAAATGGGGCCTAATGCCCAAAATGGCACCTAGCACCAAAAAAAAGGTTTCTGAAGAGTAACCATTCAAAAAAAAAAATCTATATATATATTTTTTTTAAAAGAAGAAAGAACCGGCGGTACCGGTAGGTGTCGTGCAGAGGCACGCGCGACCACAAGAAAACAAGTTTAAAGAAGATATTTTCTGCGGTGACAGGGTATGTGTCCTGTTGGCTACGCGGAAAATGAAGAATTGAAGAGGGACAGTTGGAAAGGCGGGAATGCAGCGCGCCTATGCTGAGGGATGCTTCCAAAAGCGTTCCTATTGGACACTGGGGAGCGTTCCTGCGCAGGCTCCGTCGGTACCGACGATACCCATATGTGAAGACTACATTCCTGCTTGTTCCTGGAAATATGTATATACACTTCCTTTCACATCTAGAGAACAGAGCCAATCCAGACTCTGGAGAAAGGGCAAGAGGGTCCCCTAATGAGACCATTTTGAACTTCTCGTGGACTAGCAACTTATTTAGGTTACTGAGATCTAAGATGGACCTGTACCCTCTGGTTTTCTTTGGTATGAGAAAGTATGGAGAATAGAAACAAGTCTCTTTGTGAGATGTGGGAACTTCTTCTATGGCCCCCTGTGATAGAAGAGAAGGCACTTCCTGCAGCAGGAGAATAGTGAGGGGGGGAGGGGGGTTTGAGATTGATATTCCCCCACTAGAGTGGACAGTGTCAGGCTTTGTAAATGAAGTCTGTGCCCTTCTCTCACTATGGTTAATGTCCACTTCTCTTAGGTGATGAGATGCCACCTGTGGGCATGATGACAGAGTCTGCTTGCTATGTGGAGGGAGTGCGAGTTTTCCAAAGGCAGGGTGACTATGTTCTCTAGGAAAAAAATAAAAAAACAGGTGCAGATTGGGTCTGCGTAGCTGGTTGAGTTTTAGGAGCCTGTGGCTTCTTCTGCTGCTTGGGAGGTTGTTGCCTCTTTTGGGTACCCTGAGGTTGGTGTACTGAGAAGCAGGGGTGTAAGAAGGATAAAACTACTTCTTCTTACCAAAGAAAGTTTTCTTTGCAACTGATTTCTTCCTAGCAGGGTTGGCTGTAGTCTTAGACAGCCTATTCAGAGTGGTGTTCACAGATTCTAACTGAGAAGCTTTATCCCGCCAGACTTTGCCAAACAGGTTTTCACCTGTGCAGGGAATATTACCCAGTTTATCTTGAACCCAAGCAATTCTGTGTGCAACAATGCAGATGGAGGTGGCCCTACTAGTGCACTCAAAGCAACCCAAGGACACACTATTGACAAACAGAAAACCTCTGGGCATGTCTGACCAGTTTAAGGTAGTCAGCCCTCTTGTCATCAGGGAGAAGAGGGGCCATTGATTTGAGATCTGTGGTAATCTCTTTGAAGAACATACCCATCTAGAGTATGTAGGCACTTATTCTGGCTGAAAACATGGAAGCTTAAAAACACCAGCGTCCAAAAGCATCAAGAGTTCTCGATTCTCTACCTGGAGGATTAGAAGAATGTGTCTTAGAACTCAATGTCGACACATTGCCAATTCCACTACCATAGGATTTTGTGGAAGCTGCGTCTTTTGAAAACCGGGACAACTTGGTACTCGATACATGGTATCGAGCCATTGAGTATGGGAAGAAATAGTAAGGGGTGTTTCCCACATCCGGAGCATGAGATCATGAAGTATGCGGTGAATCAGGAGTATGGCTGCCTCCTTAGGAGCTGTAGGGTATTGAAAGATCTCCAATTCCTCTGCTCTTGGCTCAGTCTCGGATGTCGCTGTAATGAAAAGGCCCTTAGCTAGGTTCCGAATAAATTCTTGAAAGGACATATCCTCGGTGCTCTGGTGAAGGGTCTTCCGGAAGACTTTGTAGTCTCCGGGTATTGATCGATTCATTATTGGAAGAATCAAAATTGGAAGACTCAAAGTATCGGTGTGAACGATGTCCTTGCTCCACCAAAGCCTGGTACCGAGAGATGTCAGTATTGGAATGGGGGAGGGGGAGGAACTTGCCTGACTTATACCGCAATACTGGGAATGGACTCAAGGGTAGGCATGAGCGGCTGTGCAGCAAGCGGCATATAATCCGATGCAGTCTGCATTGGAACCATGGATAGTGCCATGTTGGCGGTACCACCGGTAAGGATTTTACCGGAACCAAAGCTGCTAGTAGAGCCGCCAAGCTCCACTCTATGGCGAGGATAAGCTGATCCATACAGCCTGTTGATGCTTGGGTATCGGTGTCGGAGATATGTGCTACCGTCCCAGAGCATGGCACCACAAGCTCTCCAGAGGTGGAGGCCTCTGGAGCATCCTGGAACCCCTTGATGGCTTTGGAGGCAAGGTCCTCCCACCAGGGTTGTTTGGCCAGCCAATCCACCTCCTGGGCAATGCTCGAGGCATCTCGATGCTTAGAAAGAGATCTACCCTTGGGGGGAGGGTCTATCTTCGAAGAAGACTTATGCTTCGATAACTGAGATCCATCAGAGAAAGACAATGCCCTCAATGACATTGATGTCAAAGAAACCGCCTCTGAGGCGAAGAGTGATCCTAACTTTGTGGCTTGATTCTGTAGGCCTCTCTGTCATCTTCTTACACAGAGGACATTCTGATGGCTGGTGATCGGGCCTGAGGCATTTAAGACACCAGTCGTGGGTATCAGTAGCAGAAATGGTACTGCCACACTAAGAACATTTCTTAAAACCACTAGCTAGTTTGTCCATAGTGTCAGCAGACAAAATGGAAGGCCTAAGGCCTAAAATGGCATTGACACGCCTGAAGAAAAGTTCTATACTTTTTTTTTTTTTGTAAAGAAAGAAAGAAAGAAAAGAACTGAAGGATCAGTTCCGGCGTCAATAGGAAGGCAGACACAAACCACAAAAAAACAAAGAATTAAAGATTTTTCTTTGGTGACAGGATTTACTTCCTGCTGGCTCCGCGGAAAACGAAGTTGGGAAGGCAGCAATGCAGGCACAGTGGGATGTTCCCAAAGGCTTTCCTATTGGACACTGGGGAGCGTTCCTGCATGGGCTCCGTCGGTAGTGACCTCACCCCTATGTGAAGACTACATTCCTGCTTGTTCCTGGAGATAGGATGGAACTATCCACAATTCCACTTTCTCCTTTGAAAAGGCGAGATAAGGCTCACAACACGAGAGTGCTAGCAGCTCAGAAATCCTTCGCGCAGAAGATATCGCCACCAGAAACACAGTTTTCAACATTAACTCCTTCAGCGTAGAGGTCCCATGTGGCTCAAAAGGCTCCTCCATCAAAACCGACAATACTAGGTTAAGGTCCCATGGGGGAAAACCGCCCTAACTAGAGGGTGGACCTGCTTGACTGCCTACAGAAAACGGACAAGATCTTGATGGGCGCCTAAGGAAACTCCTTGGACTCTGCCCCGATAGCAAGTAATTGCTGCCACCTGCATCCGCAGGGAACTACACGACAGCCCTTTTTCCAATCCAGCTTGCAGGAACACCAGGATCTCTGTTATGTATGCCGAGAGAGACTGGCCATTATTGTCTTCACACCATGCCTCGAAAATCCTACAAACTCAAATATACGAGAGTGAGGTAGATCGCTTACTGGCTTTCAGCAAGGTGGAAATGACTGCTGCTGAATAGCCCCTCTTGCTCAACCCTGCCCTTTCAAGAGCCAAGCCATAAGCGAGAATCGATCTACTTGAGGCATTCGCACCAGCCCCTGGCAAAGAAGGTCCTGTCTGTGAGGAAGTCACCAAGGTTGATCTATCATCAGCCGTAGCAGGTCTGCATACCAATGCCTGTGGGATCAGTCTGAGGCAATGAGGATGACTCGTCCCCGATGCGCCTCTATTTTTTGAACCAGACAGCTGATTAGTGTCCACAGTAGAAATACAAACAGCAGCCCATTTATAGGACAAGGCTGTACCAGGGCATCCAACCCTTCCGATATCTGCTCCCTCTGCCTGCTGTAGAACCGGCTCACTTTGGCAGAGGTGAAAGTCACAATGAAATCCATGATCAATGTCCTCTGTTTACTATTTGCGCAAAGACCTCCTTGCAAAGCGACCACTCTCCTGGGTCCAACCAAACCCCACTGAGATAGTCCACCATTACGTTGTCAGTGCCTGCTATGTGTTCTACCGGGATTGCTTGCAGGTTTCTCTTCTACCCAGACTAATAGCGTGTGTACGGTGGGGTGAAACTGCTGCAGTGCTAAAAAGAAAACCTGCTCACATTTCCAGATGATTGATAGACCACTGCTTCTGTTCCTTGGTCCAAAACCCCTGTGCTATGAGGTTCTGACAATGGGCCCCCCAGCCTCTGAGGCTGGCATCCGTCATTAACGGTATCCAGACGGGTGCCTCCGGGGTCATGCCGACTAACACCTTTTCTGGTCACAGTCACCACTGACGTGCTGCCCACATGTCCTTGGGGGCACAGTAATGGATATGTCAACGGGTGGTGTTCTGCAGTGGCTGCATGTGAGCCCATGCCCACGGCACCAATTCGATAGTCACCACCATGGACCCTAGGAGTTATAGATAATGCCACACTGTGGGTATTTTCATGCTCAAAAACTGTCTGATCTGTTTATGCAACGTCAGCATCCTGTGCTGCAGCAGGGTTACACTGCTCTTATCTGTTAGAAATTGGGCACCAAGGTAGACAAGGTACCGGGAGGGGGACAGTCGACTCTTTGCGAGATTGACCATCAAACCTAGTTCCTGCAGAAACTCTATAACTCGTGCAGTGGACCACCCGCTCTTTTCCGTGGACTTTGCGAGTCAGCCATCCAGGTATGGATGCAGCAAAATTCCTTCCTGCCTGAGCACTGCCGCGACCACCACCATCATCTCTGTAAATGTGTGAGGAGTGGTCATGAGACCAAAAGGTAAGGTTCGGAACTTGAAGGGCTCCATGGGGACCGCGAACCAAATGTACCTCTGATGCATAACTTTGCACTTGCCCACATTAAATTTCATCTGCCATTTTGATGCCCAGTCTTCCAATTTATCAAGATCCTCTTGCAATTTTCCACAATCCTCATGGGTTTTAACAACTTTAAATAGTTTTGTGTCATCTGCAAATTTGATAACCTCACTCGTTATTCCCTTTCCAGGTCACTTATGAATATGTCAAAAAGCAGCGGACCCAGCACAGATTCCAGCCGAATCGGGATATGCAAGTAGGCCTCCGTGAGATCCAAGGAGATAAGGAACTCGCCTGCACTCATGGCCACTGCCCATAGCGTTTCCATGCGGAAGCAGGATATGCGCAGACAGCGATTTATATGCTTGAGATCCAAGATTGGCTAAAAGGTTCCTTCTTTTTTGGGGACCACAAAATAAATGGAATATCGACCATAGCTGTACTGGTTTTGTGGTATTTCCTTTACTGCATTAAAGAGGGTCTCCCTTATGGCTTGCTGTTTCCCCTCCATCTTGCAAGGTGACACTAAGAAGGCATCAGTGATGGGCTGGGCCAACTCTAGTGCGTAGTCTTCCCTGATGATTGCCAGTAACCACTGGTCGGACGTGATGCGGAACCAAGCCAGGTAAAAGTCCCATAGCAGATCTCCTAGGGGAATGACTTCCGGCTGGGTCTCCCTCATCTATCTTGTCTTTTTGAGGGCCGCAGAGAAGGGGAGTAAAAACCATTCCCTGAACCTCGAAACCCCAAAACGCTTGTCCCTGGACCAGGTAGCACCCCCTCTGATAAGGTGCAAACCGCACTGCCCTAAAGCACCAGAAATCTCACGGCTGACCCCTCACCGGGGTCGCCAGCCGTCCCGGCTTCTGCTTATCTTCAGAAGTCGGCCACCTTTGGAGTCCCCGAAGTCCTTGTCCAATTTAGCCAAGCCCTCTCCAAAAAGGAGTTTACCTTTAAAAGATAATTTGCTCAAACAAACTTTGAGGAGACAGAGGAGACATCTGAACATAATATATGCCATAATGGGCCAGACCAAGGTCCATTAAGCTCAGTATCCTGTTTCCAACAGTGGCCAATCTAGGTAATACGTACCTAGCAGTTTCCCCAAAAGACACAGGTTCCACAATGCTTGAATTGGGTCAAGCATTGATATCCTTGGTCCCTTTTTAATAATGGTTTATGGACCTTTCCTCCACGAACTTGTCCAAACCTTTTTTAAACCCAGCTACACTAACAGCCTTTACTACATCCTCCGGCAACAATTCCAGAGTTTGATTACACGTTGAGTGAAAAACATATTTTCTTTTATTAGTCTTAAATAGTTTACCCTGTAGCTTCATTGCATGTCCCCTAGTCTTTTTATATTCTGATAACGTAAACAATCGATCTACGTTTACCCATTCCACTCCGTTCATTAATTTATAGACTTCTATCATATCTCCCCTCAGCCGTCTCTTTTCCAGGTTAAAGAGCCCTAACGTTTTTAGCCTTTCTTCATAGGGGTATTCTTCCATCCCCTTTACCACTTTGGTGGTTCTTCTCTGAACCTTTTCTAATAACGCTATATCCTTTTTAAGATATGGCGACCAGAATTGCACACAATATTCAAGGTGCGGTCTCACCATGGAACGATATAGAGGCATTAAAATATCCTTTGCTTTATTTTCCATTCCTTTCCTTATGATACCTAGCATTCTATTTGCTCTCTTGGCCGCCGCTGCACACTGGGCCAAGGGTTTTAACATGTTATCCACAATGACGCCTAAATCTTTTTCCTGGGTGTTGGTTCCTAATGTGGAACCTTGCATCGTGTAATCATAGTTTGGGTTGTTCTTCCCTAGGTGCATAACTTTGCACTTGTCCACATTAAATTTCATCTGCCATTTTGATGCCCAGTCTTCCAATTTATCAAGATCCTCTTGCAATTTTCCACAATCCTCATGGGTTTTAACAACTTTAAATAGTTTTGTGTCATCTGCAAATTTGATAACCTCACTCGTTATTCCCTTTCCAGGTCACTTATGAATATGTCAAAAAGCAGCGGACCCAGCACAGATTCCTGTGGTACACCACTATTCACCTTTCTCCATTGGGAAAATTGGCCATTTAGCCCTATCCTCTGCTTTCTATCTTTTAACCAGTTCCCGATCCACAATAGTACACTGCCTCCTATGCCATGACTCTAGTTTTGCCAAAGGTTTCTGATGAGGGACCTTGTCAAAGGTTTTCTGAAAGTCCAAATACACTATATCAACCGATTCACCTTTGTCTACCTGTTTATTCACACCTTCAAAAAAAACATAACAGATTAGTAAGACAAGATCTTCTTTGTCTAAAGCCATGTTGGCTGTCTCCCATTAAGCCATGACTATCTACATGTTCAGCAGTTTTGTTCTTTATGATGGTTTCTACCATTTTTCCCGGTACTGACGTCAGGCTCACCGGTCTGTAGTTTCCCGGATCACCCCTGGAACCCTTTTTAAAAATTGGTGGTACATTGGCGATCCTCCAATCTTCAGGTATTACAGATGATTTTAATTATAGTTCACAGATTACTAAGAGCAGGTCTGCAATCTCATATTTCAGTTCTTTCAACACCCTTGGATGTATATCATCCGGTACAGGTGATTTGCTACTCTTCAGTTTATTAAATAGTTGTAATACATCTTCCCGATGTATCGATATTTCCTTCAATTCTTCTGCACCTTTAAATACCACTTCAGTCATGGGTAACATCCCTACATCTTCCTCAGTAAAGACCGAAGCAAAGAATTCATCCAGTCTCTCCGCTATCACCTTGTCACCTCTTAGTGCCCCTTTAACCCCTCTATCATCTAATGGACCAACTGACTCTCTCACAGTTTTTTTGCTACGAATGTACTTGAAAAAGTTTTTATTACCCGTTTTTGCTTCTGCAGCAAGCTTCTTCTCAAATTCTCCCTTTGCCTGCCTTATCAATGCCTTGCATTTAACTTGCCAGTGCTTGTGCTGTTTCCAGGTTTCATCATTTGGCTCTTTTTTCCATTTCCTGAAAGATGCTTTTTTGGCAACAACAGCCTCTCTGACCTCACCTTTAAACCATGCTGGCAGTTTTTTGGACTTCCTTCCATTTTTTTTAAAGCGTGGAATACAGCTGGTCTGGGCTTCTAAGATGGTATTTTTCAACACCACCCAAGCTTGATGCAAGTCTTTAACCTTTGCAACTGCTCCTTTTAGTTTTCTCTTAACTATTTTCCTCATTTTATCAGTCTCCCTTTCGAATGTTAAAAGGTAGTACTGTGGATTTCCTTACTATCCCTCCTCCACTAATTAAATCAAACGCGATCATGCTATGATCACTAATGCCAAGTGGCCCCAACACCCTTATCTCTTGCACCAGATCTAGTGTTCCACTAAGGACTAGGTCCAATATGGTTTCCCCTCTGGTCAGTTCATGAACCAGCTGCTCCAAGAAGCAGTCATTTATTTTATCTAGGAACTTTATCTCCCTAGCATGTCCTGCCGTGACACTGACCCAGTCGATACTGGGGTAATTGAAATCACCCATTATTATTAATGTGCTGTAACTTTTGTTAGCTTCCTTGATTTCTTTGAGCATTTCATCATCCATTTGTTCATTCTGGCCAGGCGGTCGATAGTACACCCCCACTGCCATCGCCTTCCCCTTTTTACATGGAATTTCAATCCATAGAGATTCTACAGCAAATTTTGTTTCCTGCAAAACTTTAATCCTTTCTGACTTAATACCCTCTCTAACAGAGTGCAACCCCTCCACCAATTTGATCAGCTCTATCATTACGATACAGTTTGTACCCAGGTATCACAGTGTCCCACTGGTTGTCCTCCTTCCACCATGTCTCTGAGATTCCAATCATATCTAACCTTTCATTTGGTGCTATAGAGCTTCAGAGTATGGAGGAAGGTGAGATCTTGGCAGGTTCAGACCTGGATCAGTGGGCCACTGACCTAGAAGATGGGGAGTTGGGGGCTTCTGAGGGATCCTAGCCTCTTTAGGGTGTTTCGGAAAGAAGAGTTGGGGGCGCTTATTTCCCAAACGCTGGCAGCCCTGAATATTGCTCTACCATCAGTATGTTCAACCCGCCTGCAACAATCTCCCTATGCAAGAATACCTATCACACAAAGAATGAAATAAAGTACCTTGGAGTAACACTTGCTAGTGAACTAAAGATGGTAAAACACCTCCGCTTAGTAAACAGGGCCATTTTCCACAAGCTCAGAGTTATACAGCCGCTAAGGAACATCATTGAAGCTACTGATTTTAGGACAGTAGCTCAAGCCCTCATCATACCTCATCTCGATTACTGCAATGCAATTCTACTGGGCCTTCCAAAGAAAACCCTAAACATACTCCAAATGGCACAGAACGTTGCAGCCAGAATCATCATGAAAACAGGCTTTGCTGAACACATCACACCAGTGCTAGTCGAACTACACTGGCTCCCCATCGTAGCTCGCATAAAATACAAAACCCTAGTAACCACTTTTAAACTCATCCACAACCTGGCACCAACTTTCCTCACTAACCTAATCGACATGCAACCTGCTAACAGAAACAGGAGAACCACCAACCTAAACAACCTACATGTACCAATAAGTATTAGATCAGTTAAAACCGCCACAAGCAACAGAGCATACTCCTACACTGCACCCACACTCTGGAACCAACTCCCACCTGAGCTGCACTCAAACAACGACCTGATGGACTTCAGGAAAAAACTAAAGACGTACTTATTTCAACAAGCCTACAACATGTCCTGAACAGTAATGAAGCAACCATTATCTGCAGAAACAAAAATGTAGTTAAGTGTAAAATGTATATATGTAAATCCTCCTCTCTCCCCTTTCCTGTGTGTTTTGCATATCCCGTGAATCACGTTGTACATATTGTGAAAATGCTTTGCCCTTGATCTGACAACCTTGACATATAATCCTGTAAATCACGCTGCAATTTTTTGAAATTTGTCTTTGATCTGACAATCTCCGTTATATAATCAAACCGCTCCTGATCGCTGGAAGTAGCGGTATACAAATATATGCTAAATAAATAAATAAATATATTCTAACTCTCCTATCTTATTTTTTAGACTTCTGGAATTTCCATATAAGCAGTTTAGAGACTGTATTTTATTCATATTAATTTGGCTATTGGTAGGCATGGGTAATTTGGGATCTTTAAGCTCGGTCTGCTCCATACTCGAGGGCATTTGGGCTACTTTACTCTTTTTTTGGAACCTCTCTGCTTTTGGTAGTATCCTTTAAAGATACATTCTTCCGAACCATGCGCTCTTGTGCGATTGTTGGCTTTCCCCTATTATCTAGTTTAAAAGCTGCTCTATATCCTTTTTAAAGGTTAATGCCAGCAGCCTGGTTCCATCCAGGCCAATTTCACAACCAGAGGTAATGTCTGGCTGCCACCACTGAGGCTATCCCTTTAGAAACGCCCTGATCAGGTAATAAAAGGCATCTGCCAAATACACCATCCCAGACTCCAGCTTTGCTGCCTCTGGGGTCAGAGACTGCCCTTGTCCTGTAGTCTCTAAGATACTCTGCGCCCAGCGCAAACAGGCCCTAGCTGCAAACGCCCCACAGACCAATGCTTGAAGTGACAGGGCATTAATGTCAAAGGCTTGCTTCGGCAAGGTTTCCAACGTCTGGTCCTGCACGTCCTTGAGTATGATGTTGCCTTCTACTGGTATTGTGGTCTTTTTAGTGACATCCGTCACCGCTGCGTCTACCTTAGGGGAGAATAGGATCTCCTTCTCTTGTTCTGGAAGGGGATAGATGTGTGCCTTTCAGGGTGGCTTCCGGGACATCCCACACATCCTGGATAATTTTTTGATCTCTCTATGCATAGGAAATACTACTTGCAGCTTTCTGACTGCCTAAAAGAGGGGATCTTCTAAAGCAGGGGTGTCAAACGCCAGTCCTGGAGGGCTGCAAACCATTCAGGTTTTCAGGGTATCCCTAATGAATATGCATCAAATATATTTGCATGCACTGCCCCATTGTATGCAAATATATCTAATGAATATTGTCGCAACCCGTGCCCAGGCAACCGCCTATAGGCACGGACCTGCCTTTGTATTGTCCTTTTAAATAAAGAATGGTTGGAGTCTTCCCAGGGCTGAGGCTTCTGGGAGTTGTAGTTGTGTGGTTTCAAGACAATAATGTTGAGACCCGAGGGTTTTCAAGGCAAACACAGAAATTTATTATTTCCTTTTCCTAAAAAGCATTTAAAGCATAACAAAAATAGGATTTTTCTCCAAACAAGATTCCAAAGACCTTTTATCCAAAACAAGGCACTGTAAGTGCTTCAATTAGCTTTCAAACACATGTAGCTGTTTCTCCCAAAAACTTTCAGCATTCAAAATAAAGCTTTTCATTCTTTTTACAAAACCCAAAAGAAAATGTTCTTTTCTTCAGATAAAACAGGATTCTTAGCAAACACTAGCTAAGCAACATTATCCCTGTTTCCTCTCTCTGCTTTGTAGAACATTTTTAGGCTTTAAGACTTTCTCCCTTTCAAACCAGGAACTCCTTATTCCGTCTTCTTACATAGAGAACAGTCCATTAATGAACCATCTGACTCCTTGTCAGATTCATAAGGATCTATTTGCATCTCCTCATAATTTGAGTCTGGTAACTCTGATTTCAAGTCACCCTGTAAAAGCTCAGGCTTAATATCTTCTAAAAGCTTTAACACTTCCCTCCAGTGAGACTTTTCCTTATGCACAGGTTTTCCCCCAAGCACGTGGAAATTCTTTCCCTTCAGTAACTGACACAATGCCTCTAACTGGCTCAAGTTACTTTTTGTTACAGGTTTATTCACGCACCTTTTTGGAGCTGGCAGTTTCCCAGCAGGTTCATAAACTGCTGCTACTGTATCTTTCTCCTCGTCAGCACTCCTTCCAGGCACAGCTTCCCTGTCTCCAGAACCAGATGCAGTTCCCCTGCAGTACTGGCTTCCTTCTGGGTCGTGGCTTTCACCTCTGAGAACCCCACTGCTTTTTCCAGCGTTCTCCCTGGTTAGGCCTCTCGTGTGACTCTCTCTCACAGTTTCCTTCCCAGTATGCTGCCTTCCTGTGTGCTGCTTCCCTCTGGAATCCTCTCTGGTGCTGTCTCTGGTGATTCTCTTTCCTTCCGTCTCCCTGGTGCTTCTCTTTCCTTCTGTTTTCCTGGTGCTCCCCTTTCCTTCTATTCCCTGGGGTTTATAAGAGTGTGCCTGAACTCCCGTGCACTGCCCTTCCCCCAGGTGTTTCTTATTAACTCCCAAGCTTGCCTCTGGATTAGCAGAGCTTGGGCGTGGTCTGCACTCAGCAACTACGTGTTTTTTTCTCTCTGCCTGCAGTTTGAGGGCTACTGCTTTCTTGCCTGTCTCTCTTCTTAAAGGTAAATGACTGTTTTTCTTCCCAATCCATAGACTCAGCTACACTCTCGCCATCACAATATGCATTAGGGGCATCCTGAAACCTGACTGGTTTGCGGCCCTCCAGGACTGGAGTTTGACACCCCTGTTCTAAAGGGTCCTCCTCTTGGGACGGTCCTGCTCCCACATTTAGAGTCCGCAACGACTGTGATATGAGTGCCGGCAGCTCCTTTTGATGGAACACGCCCACAGTTCGTGAGTCTTCCTGCAGTATTTTGCAGACTTCCAACTGCCCTGATTCGCCCATGTCATGATAGTCTATGAGATCCTCCTGGTCGACAGAGTGGAGGGAGTCTGCCTCTTCCCAGGGGTCCTGCTGCAGCAGCCTTTTAGCCTCTGTAGCGCCGTCCTCCACCTCTGGGACCCTTTTGTTTCCTTTGCTCGGACAGCCCTTCTGGGTCCTGTCCTTGCTGCTTCATGCAGAACGCCTTATGCATGAGCAACACAAATTCAGGAGTAAATCCAGACACCGGTGCCGTATCTTCGGGAATTTCTCTAGACATTGAGGGATGTGGAGACGGCATTCTGTGCCCTTGCATTCTAGAACCTCGAGACCCTGCCTATTTTCCACCCCCTCAGGACGTGCGGACCCCCTGGATGTCCCATGGACAATCCCACACTTCCCTTCTACCCCATTGCAGGTTCCTGCGCCATCTAAGAGCCGGTCTTCCAGGGATCATGATGCCACCTCGCAGCCACTGCAAAACCCCACCATAGAAATGAAACTTCTCCAGGAACCATATGCCAGATACATGGCCTTGGAAGGCATTGTAGTCTGCACCAGGGAGAGGCCAATGTCTTGAATAGAAGTCTGTCCTCCTGCCAGACAGACTGAGATGATCTGTCTTTTTTGTTGTTTTACTTTCATTTCATAAAACACAGTGCTGTGACAAAGGGAAACCCTTTAAACATAAGAAAACGCGATGGAAATGCCCCCCGTGTCCATAGTCCCATCTGCCTTGCAATAGGAAGATAATTGGTCTCTTGAGAAAATGGCACTGTTTCCTGCTTACAGAAAATGGCCTCTGGGCAGCCATGCGGTTTCTCACGGTGGCCTGCAGATGCTGAGCTGGACAGATATCTCCGGTAATACTCTTGAGCATGCCCCGCAGTGGAAACAGCCCTGATCCTACCTTGTCGGTGGCTAAAATCCGCTAGCACACTTGAGGGCTTAAACAAAAGCTTTCAGTGACTTCGCCTGCAGCTACTGTCTCCTGCTGCCGGAGAAAGTCAGTGGAGTGCTGCTCAGGGCCAGAAATCCAGCTACTTACTGCGCTTCTGCTTTTGACAGCGGCTCCTCACCCAGAGCAGGGTTTGGGAGCTGCTGCGTCTGCTGTCAAGCCAGGAAACCACTTCCCCCTTCTGTCCATAGGGTTGGGTATTTCCCCCCTTTTTTTTTTTTTAATATCCTAAAATTTGTTAGGGCAGACAACTCCTCCTGCAATGAACCAATGGCCAATTTCTTAACCAAAATAATAAACTGTGCTTCTTATTTGTCTCTTCAGTTAACCCAGAGTCTGGGATCAGCTCTCTCCAGCTACTTGGAGACTGAGTTTACTGGGGCTGATGCCAGCTGCCTACGAACACTGATGTCATCAGAGATGACATGCTCAGTCTCCAAGCTGCTGGTGAGAGTTGACAACCCAGATGTTGGGACTGCACTGGAGGGACAATAAGGAAATAGAGAGCTTTGGGGGTAACACCTGGAGATTGGTTTGTTTGGTCCCTCCAATCAAAAAAATATTCCACTGCCCTTGAGCTTACTAGAGAAGTGACAGTCTAAGTGAAGAAATATGGGGAGATGAGATGATTTGTAACATCTGGTGGATTTGGGAGGCAATTGCAAGGGACGGGTGGCTATGGAAAGAGCGACACACAAAAAGGGAACAGGGTTTTGAAGAAAATGTGAGGTGAGAATGGGAGCCCAAATAGAAGAGAACACATAAGAAAGTGAGATATTGGGTAGAGGGAAGAGTGACAGGGAAAGAGCTGGGGGAGTGAATGTCTACAGGTTGGGGAATGCAGGGACTAGAAAGTGATAAGATGGGGAGGGGGGGGGGGTAAATTGGATGCTAGGGAAGGAATGAGATAAAGATAGGGAATGGGAGTACTAGGAAGTAAGATTAGGAAATGAGAAACTCCTTTATAGGTGAAAGGTGAAAAGAGGGAGACTAAAGACTAGAGGGATGAGAAAGAAGAATGATATCACATTTAGCTAAAAACAAATAGGGGAAATGGGGCAAAAAGATGAAACTAAAAGATGGATGTAGAGGAGGAAGGGAAAAAGTGAATGGAGGAACAGAAAATGGAAATCCGATTTTGGAAAAGGACTTAGGAGATGGCCAACAAGAGGTAGTAGTAACGATAGACCAAAACCAGCTCAGTTGTAAAAATAAAATGAACCAGATAAAGGTACCAAAAAAATTTTGCCAAGTTTTACAGGTTTCTTTGTATTTTGTTCAGTTCATAAGGAAATTAATTTCTGTTTCTTTTTCTTCAGTGTTTCACTGTGCAATCTGCTTTTTTAGGGTTTTCCATTTCATACTTTGCCTGCATAGTTGTTTCTAATTTGTAGTTTTGTATTCTTTTGTAAGCAATGGTCTGTGTTTTCTATGTGTAACTGAGGTGAAAGATTCTCTGTGGTAATCCGTAGCAGTCTGGCTTGTTTTCTTTTTTTCAACTGGAGATCTATTGGTATTGTTCAATATTTGCAGAGCTGACTTTTCATAAGTAGGGTTGGTGCTGATATGATATGGTAAGTGTCCATTTGCAGGGTTTTGTGTTATGCCTTATAGTGTGTCTTGGCAGTGGAGAGAGTTTATTGCTATTGCTGATGTGACACCAGAATTTGAATACAATCTTTTACGTATGTTGAGTTGTACAGTAAGACATTCTGCTTCTGCTCTGCACTCATTGTTAGAGGAATTTTATTGGATGATCTGCAAATGTTCCATGTGAATGAATAATTAAACTCTATTAGACTGATATTCAAGGCAATTATGTATTCACCAGTGAAACCAGTCCATCCATGTACATTCAAAAATATACAAATATGATTGGCTGTTTCAATCTTTCAATGGCCAGATGATATACGTCAGTTTGTAGACTGGGTTAAGGGAGGTACGAGGGCAGGTCAAAAACTTATCCAGCACGATTATTGCACTAACCTTATATTTAACATTGCTGCATATGCGGATACTGGCACTGAATGTACGGCTAACATTAAATGTTAATGCCAGCATTTAACTTAAGTCTGTGACTGTTCTGGTTGAAACTTTACTCCTATCTGCATGCCTCATGCCAGAAGATTGGCCCAAAGAGGGGGGAGGGGCACAAAAGATGGTTCAGGGCATCACAACCCCTTAAGCCAGCCCTGAGTGGCACCAAATTGAAGGATAAACATCTGCTACGTGAAAGTATTTTTGACTAATCAAAGATCTGGAACTTCATGTCCTGCGTACTATCTATTAAAATACCTTAAAGCAAATGTTACTTTCTAGCAGTTTACGGCACTGTTTGAAGATCTTTATTACAGGCAGTTCAGGGAATCCCTGTTTAGTCTACCTATCACCATTTCAAGATAGTATAAGAACTATTAACCAGAAAGAAATTAAAGGGGTATGACATAGTTGACATCATCTAGCCAGCAGAATTTTCAGGATTGCTGAAATGAATTTGTGCATGAGAGAAATTTGCCTACCCCATGTCTCCAATCTATGCAAATTTATCTCATGCATATTCATTGTCGATATCCTGAAAACCAGAATATACCCTCCAGGAAAGTTCTGGGAAAAACTGTTTTACAGTATAGTACAAGATGAAATGTGGCCTTTACTAGACTGCCTTAACCCTTTCCACTCAGATAAATTTTCTGTGTCACTCATGCCAGATGGTAATACATTTTTAACAAGAAACTGGCCAAATTATAACCAATATGACATACATTCTACAGTAATCAGTCATGTTGTATTGTGAGTCACTGACTAGCATGTTATTCATATGTCCAATGGGGTGGAACAGTCAAGTGGAAAGGGTTAAAGTACAATACATCATAGTTGGAGATAAGAAAACTGAAAATATATTCAGCACGCATTCTTAGATTAAGTTGTGTGTTTAGTTGGAAAATAAGGTAGAAATTAACAAAATTTGTTAGCAGTGAATATGATCCCATAATGAGTAGGTGTGTATGGTTAAGAGTTCTTTTTTTTAAACACAGAACTGAAAAGGAGATTTCCACAGCTGCTCAAAGCTGAACATACGTGCTCATTTCTCATTATTTCCAGGGTCTACGGCCATTTAATTATGCTTAATGCTAGCCATGAAGGATACAATCCTGGACATTTAAGATGAGTATTCATCAGGTATCTGCATGTTCTGAGCACACTGAAAACCAAACTACTTCAGGCCCTTCAGGATAGGAGTTGAGAAGTCCAGCCTTAGTGTTTAATATTTTTAGTGTTCACACACACTCCATGGGCATTAAACTTTATCTAAGCAAGCATCCAAATGCTGAACATGCTCCAGAAAGAGTAGTTACTCACCTGTGACAGGTGTTCTCCAGGAGCAGCAGGAATCAATCCTCACATATGGGTGACGTCGGCACCGACAGAGCCCCTTTGCGGAGCATTTCCCCAGCTTTCAAAGAAAGCCTTTGGGAATGCAGCGTGCCTGCGCGGTCCCCTTCCCACCCAAGGGTGCCATCTTGCTCAGTCTGATGACATAGCTAAAAGACAGCAAAAATCAAAATAAAGTATATGACTGCAACTCCAGGGGAGGAGGGAGGGTCGTGAGGACTGATTCCTGCTGCTCCTGGAGAACACCTGTTACAGGTGAGTAACTACTCTTTCTCCAGGACCAAGCAGGAAGTCAGTCCTCACATATGGGACTCCCCAGCTCTAGGCTACCGGGAACCCAAAGCTGAAAAAATGGCTCCCTCTCAAGAGCCTCAGCATCTGTGATAAGAATATCCCCTGAGAATGCCCCCGTACGGTAGCCCAATACAAGGGCCGGAGGGTAGGAGTTGCCTAAACCTCAAAGAGATTACGGAGTACCGCCTGTCCAAAAGCACTGTCCCTTCGGGACTCTCTCGAGGCAATAGTGGACTGCAAAAGTCTGGCTTGAAGACCAAGTAGCGGCCCGGCAGATGTCTGCCAACGGAACAGAGCGGAGAGCTACTGATGCGGCTTTCGCCCTGACACGGTGGGCCATGACTCGACCCTGCAAGGGAAGGTCGGCTGCCTTGTACGCCCAGGCAATACAATCTTCTACCCAAGTGGACAATGTACGCTTGGAGAGAGGTAACCCCAATTTATTAGGGTCAAAGGAGATGAAGAGCTGAGTAGCCCTTTGATGCCCCCGCGTACGTTCAATGTAAAAGGACAACGCCCTCTTGCAGTCCAGAGTATGCAAGACTGTCTCAGCCCAGCTGGTATGCGGCCTCGGAAAGAATGTCGGAAGAACCACTTCCTGGTTGAGATGGAAAGAGGAGACAACTTTTGGAAGGAACTTTGGATGAGTCCGAAGGACAACCCTGTTCCTATAGAACCGTGTGTATGGTCTATCAGAAACCAGAGCTTGTAGTTCACTCACACGTCTGGCTGAGGTAAGAGCTACCAGGAAGAGCGCCTTCCAAGAAAGGAAGCGTAAATGGCAAGTAGCCATCAGCTCAAACGGTGGGCGAGTAAGCTGTTGCAAGACCACGTTCAAATCCCACTCAGTGGCAGGTGGATGAATCAGAGGCTTGAGCAAAAGCAGGCCTCTGAGGAAGCGGGACACCAAGGGGTGAACTGACAGCGACTGTCCCTCCACTGGTGAGTGGTATGCTGAAAGAGTACTGAGATGGACCCGAACAGAGTTGGACTTAAGGCCTAGGTCTGACAGGTGAAGTAGGTATTGTAGCACTACTGGCACAAGGCAGGAGAAAGGATCTTAATTGTGCTGAGCACACCACACTGAGAACCTGCACCACTTGAGTGCATAGGACTTTCTGGTGGATAGCCTCCTCGAGGTGAAGACCACCTCCTCATCTTCTCTAGGTAGAGGTAAGGGAGCTAGCACTATCCTTTCAGCAGCCAGGCCATCAGATTGAGGGATCTGAGATTGGGGTGCAGAAGGGAACCCTGATCCTGAGACAGGAGATTGGGTTGCAACCCCAGAGGGAATGGAGTTTCCACTGCCAACTGCAGAAGAAGTGGAAACCACGGCTGCCTCGGCCATCTGGGGGCTACCAGAATGACCGAGGCCTTTTCCCGTAGAATCTTGAGCAGAGTTCGGACCACCAGGGGCGTGGGAGGAAATGCATACAGGAGGCACGTAGACCAAGAGATCAGAAACGCATCTGCTACCATTCTCAGGGGATGCGGCTGTCTGGAGAAAAATCTGGGCAGGTGATGGTTCAGTGGACTTGCAAAGAGATCAATGGATGGAAGCCCCCATCGTAGAAAGATCTGCTGGACCACCAGTGGATTCAACTGCCATTCGTGAGGCTGGAGAATCCTGCTTAGTTTGTCTGCCAAGAAGTTCTCCTGAACAGGTAGATAAACTGCTTTGAGAAACATGCCTTGTTTGACTGCAAAGGAGCAAAGGGCCTGCGTCTCCTGACACAGGAGTCTGGACCCTGTGCCCCCTTGCTTGTTCACATAGAACATTGCCACCTGATTGTCTGTCTGAACTAAGACAGACTGGTGAGAGAGGGCATGAGAAAAAGTCTGTAGAGCCAAGCGGATTGCCCACAGCTCCAAAAGATTGATCTGCTGTGTGGCCTCCCGAGGAGACCAGAGGCCTTGAGTGCACCTACCCTGGCAATGTGCACCCCAGCCCTTTAAGGAACCATTGGTCGTCAGTACCCTTGTGTGTGCTGGGGCCTGAAAGGGTACCCCCCTGAGGAGGTTTGGGAGATGTAGCCACCACTGTAAGGAGTCCAAGAGCGGTTTGGACACCTTTACTCTGTCTTGGAGGTTGCCTGTGGCTTGCGCCCACTGAGCTCTGAGGCACCACTGAGCTGCCTGCATGTGCAGACGGGCATTCGGGGTCACATGTACCGTGGATGCCATGTGACCCAAGAGCCGCACGAAGTGTCTGGCGGAGACCTGAGAATTGCTTTGGAACTGGCTGGCCATCAGCTTGTGGGCCCTGTCCTCGGGCAAGTAAGCTCTTGCCTGCAGGGTGTCTAATCTTGCCCCTATAAACTCTAGGTTCTGTGAGGGGAGCAAAGTGGACTTTGCGTAGTTGATGACAAAGCCCAAATGCTGAAGAAGAGAGACAGTGCGAAGAGTGGCTTGTCTGGCTTCCTGGAGAGACTGACCTCTGATGAGCCAGTCGTCTAGGTATGAGAAGACAAAGATTCCGTGATTTCTGAGATAGGCTGCCACCACCGCCAGGCATTTGGTGAAAACCCTGGGGGCAGAAGTTAGGCAAAATGGAAGTACTCTGTACTGAAAATGACTTCCTCCCACCACAAATCTGAGATATTGTCTGTGGTCTGGATGGATGAGAATGTGAGTATAAGCATCCTTTAGGTCTAAGGAGCATAGCCAATCTCCCTGCTGGAGGTAGGGCAGCAGTATCCCAAGGGTAAGCATCTTGAACTTTTCCCTCTCCAGAAACTTGTTTAGGTTTCGCAAGTCTAGGATAGGCCGGAGGCCTCCTGTCCTTTTTGGTACCAGAAAATACCTGGAGTAGAAGCCTCGCCCTTTCAGGTGGTGAGGCACCGGTTCCACCGCCTGTTCCTTTAGAAGACTTGCCAGCTCCTGAAGGAGGAGGTTTCTGTGCAGAGGGAGAGTCTTGGAGACTTCCCTGGTGGAAGTGGAGCATGTAGCCCTTTTGGACTATGTCGAGGACCCAGGTATCCCCTGTGATGGCTGGCCACCTGTAGGAGTACAGGGTCAGCCGACCTCCTGTGCTGAGTGGAGCCAGCTGTGGAGAAGAGGCTATGCTGTGGGAGTCAAAACCCCGCTCCCTGCTGTGCAGGAGCCGGAGCTGGCGGCTTGGGGGTCTTCTGCCTACGGGGCCCATGCCCCTGCCCCTTGGCCTGCTGGCCCTGTTGGGGAGCTGGAGAGGCCTGATATTGAGGGTAGGATTTGTAGGCAGCACCCTTCCTCGGGAAAAAGGGCTTCTTCCCCGAGCCCTTCTTTTTCTGAGAAGGGGCAGAAGTCTTCCTGGACAGGTTGTCCTGGTGAGAGTCTCAGTCTCGATTTCCGCAGCCTTCTCAGTCATGGGCTTACCAAAGAGGTTTTCACCTCGGCAAGGGACATCGACCAACTTGTCCTGCACCCATGGCTCCAGGTCTGATGACTGTAGCCAGGCCTGACGGCGTGCACCGATGCTGGCCACGGCTACCCGGGCCGAAGCCTCGAAACCATCATAGGCTGCTCGAGAGATAAACTTTGAGCACTCTCGAATACCTGTTGACAAAGCCTTGAACCTCTGCAAAGGTTCCTCGGAGAGGCCAGCTGAGAACCCGTTTGCCAGGTCTCATAGGTACATGCCCATGTACAGCTGGTAGGTCTGGACACGGCAAGACAACATAGAGCCCTAGAAGCACTTTCTATCGAGGGCATCCAGGTTCCGGATCTCCCGGACGGGGGGCACTGAGGAGTGCATCTTCTGACTCTTCAGACAATGCATGGCCGATTCCACAACCATGGAATGGCGCGGTAGCTGCCCCTTTTGGAACCCAGGGCTCTTACGGACTCGATAAATGGAATCGACCCGTTTGCTAAGAACCAGCGTCGAGGCCGGTGCCTCCCACATACCAAAAAGCAGCCGTTCCAGCATTGGAGGAACCGGTACAGTAAAGGCTTCCTTCGGAGGAAAGTCATACAGGAGGGCTTCGAGTTCCTCGGCTAGAGGCTCCTCCTCGGCGTCCACAGGGAAGGCCAAGACCTTGGCCATGTCCCTCATGGTCCGAGAACCAGGTATCCTCCAGGGGTGACTGTCTCCAAGTCTCGGACTCCAGTGAGTCCGAAGGGACGCACCGGGTCCAGAAGGTGTCCGGGGACTCCTCGTCCTCCGTCTCCCACTCAGACTCCTCCGAGGAGGAATCGAGCGGCTCCGGCCGTGTGGGCCGACGCGGAGGGTATCTGCTTCAACGATCTCGGCCCCGCACGGGAGGTCGAGGGGGATCTTGACCGAGGATCGACTCGAGGATCGGCTCGGTCTCCGGGGTCGACTTAGACGTCGAGGTCCCGGTGGTCGGGGCAGACGCACCGGTCAAACCAGCGATCAGTACCCGCTGCTGCTCCATGAAGGCAGCCAAGCTACTCTCCAAGGCCGTCAACCTGAGTCCAAGCTCAGGAGACTCAGCAGCCCCCGACTCGGGCCACGACGGTGTCGGGCCCGATGTCGGCTACCCCAGAGCACAGTCTATGAGGACAACTGCACTTACGTGACTCAGGGACTCTGACTCCACACAAGGTAGCTTGGAAGGCCTCTCCGACTCCGAGAGCCCGGGGTGGCGGTCAGGGCTATGCGACCAGGCCTTCGAAGAACCAGGAGCCTCCACCGATGCCGCCCTCAGGAGCTTTTTCTTCCTTTGGTGCTCCCGGGAGGGAGACTCCCTTTCAAAGGAACCCCGACAGCGCTCGGGGTCGGACTCCCGAGATGTCGAGGCCTCTGACGAAGTCCGGGCCCGGCTGGACGCAGAGTCAGAGAAAATTCTCTCACGTTGATGCTGACGGCTCCGAAGCGCCTTCGACAACATTTTAACGCACGGGCCACAAGCCAGCAGATCATGGTCGGGCCCGAGGCAGCAGTCATGTGTGTTGGTGAGACACATAAGTTTCTTGCACCGATCACACTTTTTGAACCCGCTGGCAGCCATCGGGGGAAAAAGGGCCCCTGCAAGGTCAAAAGACCGGGCTGCCAGTGAAAAACACAAAAAGAACGCGAACGCTAGTCACGAAGGACAAAAAACGAAAACCAAAAACTCCGGACGCGAGTCCAGGCGGGAAGGGGAACCGGATAAGATAACGTGAAAATCGCAGAAAAAAAAAATCAACTTTTCCCAGGTGACACGAACTCACATCCGTCGGGCTCCGCGGAAAAAGAAAGACGGAGCAAGATGGCACCCTTGGGCAGGAAGGGGACCACGCAGGCGCGCTGCATTCCCAAAGGCTTTCTTTGAAAGCTGGGGAAATGCTCCGCACGGGGGCTCCGTCGGCGCTGACGTCACCCATATGTGAGGACTGACTTCCTGCTTGGTCCTGGAGAAAATCTTAACATGATGAGATGACCATATAACCAAATTCTCCCAATTAAATGAAAAAAATTACATGAACATATCAATGATTTACTAACTAATGACAATACTTTTAAATGTAAAGCATCTAGGTGCAATATCTTAACATATAAAGGCAAAAAGAAAAATCACAAATTTGCTTGCAACCATGTGACGTAACATTTCCAATATCTACTTACTTTACTTTAGGTCACTTACAATTAAAACAAACATTCTTAAGATGCTCATTATATATCTATAATGCAGGAAAATTGCACAAAATAATAGGCATCAAAATGTCTACATTTGTCTTTGCAGACTTATGTTTAATGTTTTATATATACACTGTGTTCTGATAACATAATTATACAAGTATAATAGAACCAGTTAAGCAAGAGAAGTCTTTAACAGTGAATGTGCATATTTTATTCTATTTACAATACATTATAAATATAATACATCATTTTTTGAAAAGTTTAGTTATAATTACCTTGAATAGATTCATTTTGTTAACAGAAACGCAATTGTTAAAGTTACATAATGGTAAAATTTAAATGACAATCTCATGGTTGTGACATAGTGCATTCTGTATTGAGATGATGAAGAAAATAAATTGACTGGCTAGTTCAAAATTAGTTCCAAACCATCATGGAACCTAATGTGTACAAGTTCGGACCAACAGATTCTGACTTTAAATGTACATAAAGTCCTAAATCCAGATTTGAAACAATGCAAAACAAATGGTAGAATATGTAGTTAACACCCACCAGAACTTCACAGTAAATTTGAGATTTGTAAAGACTAGTGGCTTTAAAATAACATCTCCTTATTTCTTGAACCACTTTTAAATACAGCAAGTTAATACACCATGCTGAAAGCTGTACACTGCTATTTAAGAGGGTTCAAGCTACACAGCTGTATTCCATTTCTGTAGCAGGAACAAGTTTGTTATCATCAGAAATGAAAAGTTAAATATATGTACATATCAGTCACACGGATCTTGCCTTACAAAGCAAGAGCACTCTGAATATTTTGTTATTCCCATCTACACAACCTTTTATGATGTTTTTGTTGTTGCATGTTGAGAATTTGCACCCTATCAGAACAAAAAATAAAAAATGGATTTTGTCGGTTTCTTGTAGTCTTTTGACAAGTGGTCAAATATTATTTATGACAATCAATGCTGGCATGGAGTTCTGCTGACTTGCTTCAAAGAGTGTGACTTGGTCAGCCAACTTAGCAAATACTCTAGGAGTTCCAAGATTATAGATGCCGGAATGAACGAAACAAGCTTTAAGCTGAAGACTGTGGACTTCCTGGCTTTTAAGTTGAAGTTTGTATTGTGTTTGCCCAAGCCAAGTGAAAGAACCATGGATTTCTAGTGCTTCTGGACTAAAAGAGGGGGAAAATAAGTAATCAGATATCCATTTTATCTTCCTTTCATGCCGAATTTCAAAACATTTATTAATACATAGCTCTCTTCCACCTACACGTAATCTACCTGCATCCTTGATCATCAAAATCAAGAGCTGGGACACAATGCTTCAGCTTCCATTTGACTGATATGAGACCCTCTGAACAAACTTGATAGAGTCTTTGCACTATCTGTGACTGCTGTCAGAAGAGGAATAAAGGACTGAAGTGGACAGAAAGGTTGTCCTACATGCCTCGGCCCTTAAAACCTATCCTTGAGAAGCTGATTAGTTGCTAAACAAAACATTTTATGACCTAAGTCAAAATATTTCTCAATTTTAATGATATATGTAGATTTGTGCTCTTGTTTATTTTAGTACCAAAATACCATTACCATTTTATTTTAAAATTATAATATTTCAGTGTTAAAAATACAGTAAAGCGTAGTTACTCACCTGTAACAGGTGATCTCCGGGAACAGCAGGAATTTAGTCTTCACATATGGGTATCGTCGGTACCAACAGAGCCCGTGCGGGAATGCTCCCCAGCGCTCAATAGGAAAACGTTTGGGAGCATCCCATAGCGCCTGCGTGCTGCCTTCCCGCCTTTCCAACTGTCCCTCTCCAATTGAGTTTATAGCTGAGATGAGAGAGAGAGGGAGAGAGAGAGATACAACTCCTAGGGGAGGTGGGCGGGTTGTGAAGACTAAATTCCTGCTGTTCCCGGAGATCACCTGTTACAGTTGTGTAATTACGCTATCTCCAGGAACAAGCAGGAATGTAGTCTTCACATATGGGGACTCCCTAGCTACAGATGCCAGGGAGATGGCCCCAGGAAGTTGTAAACCCTTGTGAAAGGGCCCCACTTCCCCCCATGAATCTCTGGCATCCTACCAGGGAAGGTGGGTAGGAGTTGATTAAGTCTGAAAAAGGTGTTGAAGAACAGCTTGGCCAAACAAGGTATCCCGGCGGGAGTCCTTGTCTAAGCAGTAGTGGGCTGTGAAGGTATGTACTGAAGCCCAAGTAGCTGCTCGACAGATGTCGTTGATAGACACAGAGTGAAGATGAGCCATTGAGGCTGCCATGGCTCTCACATAGTGAGCTGTGACATGGCCTTCAAGAGGAAGGTTCTTACTCTCATAGCCAAAGAATATGCACTGTGCGATCCAGTTGGACAGTGTTCTTTTGGAAACTGGAAGTCCCAAATAACTAGGATCAAAAGCAACAAAAAGTTGAGAAGATTTTCTATGTTGCTGTGTCCTTTTTGCAAGTAAAAGGCCAAAGCCCTTTTACAGTCCAAGGTATGAAGGTTCCTTTCTGCACTGGAGGCATGAGGCCTCGGAAAGAATACAGGAAGGTAAACCGCTTGGTTTAAATGGAAAGGTGAAACCACCTTTGGCATAAAGTGTGGATGAGTCCTAAGAACTACCTTATCATGGTGGAACCTTGTATAAGGAGGATCAGCCACTAACGCTTGCAATTCACTGATGCGACGTGCTGATGTGATTGCAATGAGGAAGATGACTTTCCAGGAAAGGAATTTCAAAGATGTAGTGGCTAATGGTTCAAAGGGTGGTTTCATGAGCTGCCCGAGCACCAGATTCAAGTCCCATGCCACCGGTGGTGGCTTAATGGGAGGCTTTGTTAAAAGAAGGCCTCTCATAAATCTCGCTATGAGAGGATGAGAGGAAATAGGTTGTCCACTTAAAGACTTGTAAGAAGCTGCGATAGCACTAAGATGGACTCTTACTGAATTTGTCCTGAGACACGTATTTGACAAATGAAGGAGATACTCCAGTATCGATTCCAGAGGTATCACAAGAGGGTTAAGACCCTTCTGCGAGCACCATATGGTAAACCTTTTCCACTTAAAGGCATACAAGTGTCTTGTGGAGGGTTTCCTAGAAGCATGAAGGATATCCTTTACCTGTTGGGAAAGGTTAAGATCCTGAAGTTCTAGGCTTTCAGCAACCAGGCCCTGATATGCAGAGACTGGGGATTTGGATGCCACAGCATCCCGTCCTCTTGGGAGAGAAGATCTAAAGCGGATCCCAACTCCAGAGGCGGAGCTTGAGAGAGATGTAGGAGCAGAGGGTACCACGTTTGCCGTGGCCAACGTGGAGCTATGAGGATCATATGACCTCTGTCTCTCTGAAGCTTGAATAGGGTTTTGGGGATGAGGGGAATGGGTGGGAAGGCATATAGGAAGTCCTGACCCCAGTGAAGGAGGAAGGCGTCCCTTGCCTGACAACATCGAGCCGGAATTCTGGAACAGAACCGGGGAAGTTTGGCATTCAAGTTTGCGGACTTGCAAACAGGTCTATGTTTATTTATTTTATTTATTTATTTAACATCTCTTCTATACCGCGCTATTAAAATCAGCGCGGTGTACATCGAACAAATATACTGCAATGCAAACAGGTAACATTGAGTTTACAGAGAACACAGGAATATATAACATGGAGTAACAGGGATAACTATGTACAGTCAACATTATACTATATAAATGCTTTTACTATATAAATATGTAAATTCAAGTGGAAATTGTATGTGTATTCATGTAGGAGGCACAGATCAACAGAGGGGAAGTGAACTATCGTGGAGTTTAACCATTTTCTGGTTGTATTAAGGTATTAAGGTGTTTAGTGTAAGTTGGAGGTCTGTTGGTAGTGTGAGTGTCCGAGGTCACGTCTGGGTAGTATTTTGTATTTTGTCCGATGTTCTCCAAATTTGAAATATTTGGGCAACCTGGTCTGCATGGAGACACCTTTCATGTGAAAGCAGAACTCGAATGAGTTTTTCTGCCCAAGAGTTTTGAATGCCTGGAAGATATACCGCAAGGAGATGAATCTGATGCTCTCTGGCGAGGGCCCATAGTCGCAAAGCTTCATTGCATAGCGACAGAGAGCCTGTTCCGCCCTGCTTGTTCACATAGAACATGGTTATCTGATTGTCCGTTTGAACTAGGACTGTCATGTAGCTGAGCTGGGCATGAAATACTTGAAGAGCAAGGAAGATTGCTCTGAGCTCCAGGAAGCTGATGTGAAGACAGGTCTCCTGTGGAGTCCAGGTACCCTGGGAAGAGAGATCGTGCAGGTGGGCTTCCCATCCCACCTGTGAAGCATCTGTTGTTAGGGTGGCTTGGGATAGGGGTTGCTGGAAAGGAGACCACACCAGAAGGTTTCTGGGTGATTGCCACCATTGGAGGGATGAAATAAGACGGTCTGAGTTTGTTATTTTGTCCGACAGGCAATCTGAGGCCTGTGTCCACTGAGTGGATAAAGTCCACTGGGCTGCTCGCATATGGAGGCGAGCATAAGGAACCACATGCATGGTGGATGCCATGTGGCCTAGCAATTGTAGCATTTCTCGAGCAGTGAGACAAGGTTTGAGCACTGCTTGGGAAGCTAGTTGTATTATGCGAAGACAGCAGGGCTGCGGAAGGAAAGCCCTTGTCTGTCTGGTATCCAGATGAGCTCCTATGAACTCTAGGGACTGAGTGGGAGCAAGATTGGATTTTGGGAGGTTTATGACCAGCCCCAAATACTGAAGGATTCGCATTGTGCGAGACAGAGCAGAGCTGGCTTCTGGCACTGTAGGGGCACGAATGAGCCAGTCGTCTAAATAGGGGAAGACGAATATTTCCAGAGTGCGGAGAAATGCTGCTACCACAGCCATGCATTTTGTGAACACTCTTGGCGCAGAAGCCAGGCCAAAGGGAAGAACCTTGTATTGGTAGTGATTTCCTTGAAACAGGAATCGTAGGAATCTCCTGTGATTTGGATGGATGAAAATATGAGTATACGCATCCTTGAGATCTAGAGAACAAAGCCAATCCTGACTTTGAAGGTATGGCAGCAGAGTTCCTAGAAACAGCATTTTGAACTTCTCTCGGAACAGATATTTTTTCAATTCTCTGAGGTCTAAAATGGGTCTGTCTCCTCCTGTTTTCTTTGGAATAAGGAAATAGGGGGAGTAGAACCCTGTACCCTGATGGGGAATGTGTACTTCCTCTATTGCTCCTTGAGCAAGTAGCATTGTGACTTCTTGACCTAAGAGATTGTCGAGAGAAGTCTGAGAATTGAACTGTCTTATAATTGTAGGAGGGGGCAGGCTGTGAAAATGAAGCTTGTACCCCTCTCTTACAGTGGACAGAGTCCAATTTTCTGCTGTTATTTGGTACCATCTGTGGGCAAAATGACATAACCTGCCTGGGATGGTTCAGGGTTCTGGAACCTTCAGGGACAGGAAGGTGAAGTTCTCTAGAAAGGAGTCAAAGCCCCTGAGGAGGCTGAGCCTGCTGAGGTTTTGCAGCTTTTGGCTTCTTTTGTTGTCTAGGGTTGTTGCTGCAGTCCCTTTTGGGCAGTCTGACCTGGACGGTGTCCCTGTTGGGTATAGGAAGGATAAAACTTCTTTTTCTTATTGAAAAATGGTTTCTTAGAGGATCTTTTCCTTGCAGGATCGGCTGTAGATTTGGTCAATCTATCCAAAGTGATATTGTCAGCATCTATCTCATTAGCCTTTTCCTGACAATTCTTGCCAAAGAGATTTTCTCCCGTGCAAGGAATGTTTCCTAATTTATCCTGTACCCAAATTTCCAAGTCAGATGCCGGAAGCCAGGCAATCCGACGTGCACCAATGGCAATAGCAGAGGTTCTGCTTATGCACTCAAAACAGTCAAAGGCTGCACGATTTACAAACTTGGAAATGTCCTGAGCATGTTTGACAAGAGTAAGATAATCTTGCCTTTGGTCATCAGGAAGGAGGGGGCTCATAAGCTCCAAGTCTCCTGTGACCTCTTTAAGGAACATTCCCATATACAAGATATAGGAACTGATCCCAGCTGAGAGCATGGAAGCTTGGAAGCATTGACGCCCAAAGGCATCGAGAGTCCTACATTCACGACCTGGAGGATTGGATGCATGTCTCTCTGCACTTTTCATCCTTCTTATGGCTGATTCCACCACCATTGAATGGTGTGGTAATTGAGTTTTTGAAAGCCAGGACAAGGTGGAACTCGATACATGGTATTGAGTCTTCGAGAATGAGGAAATGTGGTTAAAGGTGTTTCCCACATCCTTAGCATAAGATCAAGTAAGATCTCATGAATAGGCAGAGTAGCTGCCTCTTTGGAAGCCTTAGGGTATTGGAGGATTTCCAACTCCTTTGCCCTAGCCTCTTTTTCAGGAGCTACTGTGTTGGAAAGACCTCGGGCCACATCATGGATAAAATCCTGAAAGGACAAATCCTCTGGTGGAGACATTCTGCGCTGAGGAGAAGAGGAATCCTTGGGGAGAAGTACTCTGGTATCGGCAGTGTCTTTGGAGTCTTCAGATTCATCCGAGGATTCAAAATATCTCTGATCCCGGTGATCATGCAAAGCACGGTACCGGTATCGATCAAAGTCGGTATCGGGTTGTTCCAGTACCGATCTGAGAGACGCATGACTCGGTATGGGTGGCATACCTGCCGATGTCGATGCAGTCAGTACCGGTATCGGTTGAGGTGTCTGAAACAGTTTCAATGGTACCGAAGCTGTGAGAAGAGCCGCTAGACTGCGTTCGATAGCAAGGAATCTCTGGTCTATCGGCGCTGCCAATGCTTGGGTGTCGGTACCGGTAGAAGCAGCCAGAACCCCAGAGCATGGCACCAGTAGTTCTGCTGAAGTTGAGGCCTCAAGAACATCCTGGAGCCCCGGTAATGCTTTGGAAGCCGAAGCCTCCCGCCGGGGCAGTTTTGCCGGTGAAAATTCCTCAAGGGCAACGCCAGGGGCATCTCGATACTTCGAAGGAGATCTACCCTTTGAGGACTGGCCAGATTTATGTTTAGTTACCCGAGATCCATGGGAGGAAGATGAAGCCCTGGAGGACGTCGATGCAACAGACGCCGCATCTGAGGGAAAGAGGGTGCTAAGTTTAGCAGCTTCGTTCTGCCGGCCCCTTTTTCACATCATTCCACAGGAGAGGCACTCTGAAATAGAGTGGTCAGGACCTAAACATTTGAGATACCAATCATAGGTGTCGGTGACGGAAATGGTACCGCCACATTTAGAACATTTCTTAAAACCTGAAGTAGGTTTTTCCATTTTTAAGGAAAAATTGGGCCTAGTGCCCAAAATGGCGCCTAGCACCAAGGAAAAAAAGTTCCTGAAGTGAACCACTTCACAAACTATAGTTTGTTTTTTTTTAAATTAGAAAGAAAGAAAGAACCAGCGGTACCGGTATAGCGTCGAGGGAAGGCAGACGCGACCAGAAAACCAAAGATTAAAGATGAAATTTTCTGCGGTGACAGGGTATGCGACCTGTCGGCTCTGTGGAAAACTAAGAACTGGAAAGGGACAGTTGGAAAGGCGGGAAGGCAGCACGCAAGCGCTGTGGGATGCTCCCAAAAGCTTTCCTATTGGACGCTGGGGAGCATTCCCGCGCGGGCTCCGTCGGTACCGACGATACCCATATGTGAAGACTACATTCCTGCTTGTTCCTGGAGATAAGAATAATCACAAGCATTCTCCATCGGACAAACAGGATGAACCAGTCATACAAGTGGGCAACATCATCCTATGACACAAAGATTGAGTAGCGCCCTCAGAACTCAAAATCAATTAGTTACCAGAGGATGTAGTAAAAGCTGTTAGTGTAGCTGGGTTTAAAAAGGTTTGGACAAGTTCCTGGAGGAAAGGTCCATAAATCATTATTAAAGGGGACACGGGAAATCCACTGCTTGCCCCAATACAGGCATTGTGGAACCTGTATCTTTTGGGGAAACTGCTAGGTACTTGTGAACTGGACTGGCTGCTGTTGGCAACAGGATACTGGGTTTGTTGGACCTTGGTCTGACCCAGTACGGCATATTTACGTTTTCGGAACAAGTGTGGGTGTTCCTGCACAATGCACCTACATGTGAACGCCTCTGTTTCTTTTTTTCCACTTTACTGAATGGATGTTGGTTAACACTCTAGTTTCAGATGTGTTTGTGTGTTTTGGTTAAACCTTTTGTTTTAAATTCCTTCCCTCTGTTTTCTTCCAGTCAGTAAAAAGCTCCTTTTAAAGTCTTACTTTTCTTTCTCTCTCACAATGGCTAGCCATTAAAACCAAGTTTTAGGAAATGTCCAGCCTGTGACAGGATGTATAATTCTATTATATATCCTCATTAAATGTATGTATTCTGTCTGGGGCCCTCCCACGATGAAGAAAACTGACAGTTTTTGGCAAAAGATCTTCCAGGGCCAGAAAAAGCTGAAGGAGCAGATTAACAATTTCTGGTTTCCCCAAAATCTATGTCAACATCTACATTTCAAAGTCCGGTCTCTTCACCATTGTATACAAAACTTTGTAAATCTCTCTTGGCTGAAGGAAGGTCAGTGACTTCTTGACTCAAGCATAAACCCGCTTTGGACCAAGCTCCTTCCCTTAGCCAGATCCAACTACCCATCATGGCCACTAACCATCTTGTAAATAGTTTTCCCCAATAAACTACCCAAGTTGACTCTCCCCTGTTGTAATTTAAAAGTTACTGTTATCTGCAATACCTGTTGTATGTTCAATGTACTAGTTCTAGGAAAAAATGTTCTATGTAATGGATGATTCTTGTTCCTTGTAAACCATGCAGATTCCTAAACAGTGTGGTTTATAAAACCAAATAAATAAATAAAATTAATAAAAGCAGTGACTTCTTGACCCCAGCCCTGACTTCAGAGAAGCACCATTCTTTATTCAAAGAAGAAGGGAAGCCATCTTAACAGCAACCAAAGGTTAAGTCAGAGACATCCTCTATGAAGGCCAAGTGCGAGAAACACCTTCAGAAAATCAACTTACCCAAGGAGAAAAACCTGATGCTATTTTAATGATGCTGAACAATGGCACCATACTAATGATGTAGTGGATCAGCACCAAGGCACCAGTAAGACTTATAACTATAGTGTAAAACAAATCCTCCAGAGTGTAGCTCTTCATCTAGATTTACTGCAGTGACCTTCAGATATTTTCAGTACGCCACATCAGATCTTACTTCTAGTGGCAGACTCCTTAGGTTTTCAATACTGTAGTGTGCTATTGTCAGCATTTCAGGGTTTGCTTCAGGTTCCATCATATTGTGTATATTTCCATATTCGTATGCATATTCATTATAGTTATCTTAAAAAAAAGATACTAGATGGATAGGAAGCCAGTATATCAAGCAGGTGAAGGATGAGCTGGCATCCACAAAATACTCAGAGTGAACGGAAGTTCTTATTCAATGACTTTGACAAAAAATTGGAAAGCAACATATTCCCAGGTTATATAATTAAAATGCAGCAAAAATTGCAGCTGTTTAATTACACAGGTACACTAAAAAAAAATTTTTTTAAACTGCCTCTAATGTTTCGATTGATTTTTACGTTTTTTGGTGCGCTGAATCCAAATCTGGTAACCAATTTGCTCCATCACGTACAGATTTTTTGCTACATTGGGTTAGCAGTTTGAGGTGAACGTTTCAGATTGAGTGCGATCGAGATAAAAGTTTCTTGGATGAATTCTTTATACTAATTGTTTAGTAGTTATTCAAATAAGAATAAAGAAAATTGTAACAAGGCAGCACATAAGAATAGAGTAATGTCAACAAAACACACTGTGATGGTAGCAAAATTGTCTGCACTTAAAACAGCCACATACATGTGCACAAACATTGAGCATATAAGAGCGAGGTTAGACACAAAGCAAAGCAAAGAAATGTGCAAAAAATGTTGTACAGGTATGTATGTAAGAATAGAAAACGCAAACCGCACCATTGCAATACATGAAGACAAACACCCGATGGTGTGAAAATAAAATTCTAATAAATGAGATCCGACACTGTGGTAATAACTAGCAAATTTTTATTTCAAAGTTTAGTAAAAACACGATATTTGTCAACACAGTTTAGATTTTAAAGTCATTCTTGGGTCAATCAATCTCCTGGTGGGCCCGTTTCTTCTTCCCCCGAATGCTTCTCTTGGTGCGCTGCTTGGCGTATTTTTCATCTGGGGTTTCCCGCAGCAGCAACCAGCAGAAATCAGCCATCATAGTGGTGTTCCATCTTCCTTGGTACCTTCTCTCTGCGTCCTTGATGTCCTGGTGAAACCTTTCACCTTGTTCTTCACTGTACGCCCCCAAGTTTTCAGGAAAGTAGTTCACATGGGAGTGCAAGAAATGGACTTTCAGGCTCATGTTACAGCCTTGTTCTTTGAAGGCATTGAGCATCCTGGCAACAATATCCTTATAGTTCTCATCCCGCCTGTTCCCCAAGAATTTGAGAACAACATCCTTGAAGGAATCCCAGGCTTCTTTTTCCTTCTCAGACATCGTTTCAGCGAATGCTCCATCTGAAATGAGTTTCCTTATATCAGGGCCAACAAACACTCCTTCCTTTAGCTTTGCTTCAGAAAGTCGGGGGAACTTTGAGCAAAGGTACCGAAAGCACTCACCATCTTTTGGAAGGGACTTGATGAATTGCTTAATGAGACCCAACTTAATGTGGAGAGGTGGTAATAGAATTTTATCACGAGGTACCAAGCTCTCATGAAGAACATTTTTCTCACCGGGTCTCAAATACTCCCGAATTGGCCAGTCTTTTTTCCCCCAGTGTAGGTCGCGGGCCCGGCTATCCCACAAGCAAAGGAAGCAGGGATATTTGGTGAAACCGGATTGCTGCCCTAATAGCATGGATAGAATTTTAAAGTCTCCACAAATCATCCACTTATGCTCATCATAACGAATCTTCTGAAGAATCAGGGCCAAATTCTCGTATTTTTCTTGGAGAATAACAGAGTGAGCAATAGGAACTGAAGCGAATGTGTTGCCATTATGAAGAAGAACACCTTTTATGCTGTCTTTTGACGAATCAATGAACAGCCGCCATTCAGCAGGATCATACTTGAGTTTAAACTTTTCCATCACTCCGTATATATCGTTGCAAAATACCAAATCTTCCTCTTTGCTGAAATACTTCAAAAATTGTGTCTCGTGGTTGCGGTACCAATAAAAAGTTGTTCCTGGTGACAATAGATTTTTCTGTTTAAGCCGAGAACCTAGCAGTTGGGCAGCATCTTTTGGGAGTCCTAAATCCCGGACTAAATCATTCAATTCAGCTTGAGAGAAAAGTTCAGGTTTCGGATCTGGTTCAGTTTCAAACTCGGAAGTACTGGACTCATCGGGAAAAGCCATCTGATGAGTCTCATCATGATCAGAACCGTCCACACAAATATGATCCAAAGATTTTGGTGGTTCAGGCACAGGTACTTCGTTGCTATGAGGCATAGGCCTAATTGCTGAGGGAAGGTTGGGGTAACTTATTACGTTCTTATTTTTTAAGTTGTATCCCTTCACAATGCAAGAGCAAAAATAGCAGTCACTGCTGTGGTCTCTTTGTTCACGCCACATCATAGGTATTCCGAAACGAAATGCTTGTTTTTTACCTTTCATCCATAAGCGTAGATCTTCCTCACATGTCTTGCACACTTTGTGAGGAGCCCACGGTTTATCTTGATCGCCTAACTTCAAACCGAAATAGGCGAAATATACTTTTTTAATAAATGCAGAAATGTTCCTCTGCCGCTTTTTCACGGTATATTCCCCACAAATAAAACAAAAACTGTCTGGAGAGTTGACACAACCTCTGGCTCTGTGAGCCATCACAAATACACAGCACTGCAAACTACAACTGTAGTGAACCACTTCGGAATAAAGCTGGATTACGACTGAGCAAACAAAAGGTAATAATGAACTTGCAAGAAACTGAAATTTGACAGGAACGTTCATGTCGTAACCACCGTGTTTGAGCGAGCGAACGAGGCGAGGCGAACAGGAAAGAACATGCGCCAGCGCGAGTACTGGATTTAGCCCCCCGCCTCCCAATTGTCCTGTTAATGTATAAAATGAATACAAAACACTCTAAAATATCATGAGGGAGTGTTTCTAGTTAGTTAACCATTACAACCTCTATTTTGGGCCAAGAAAATAAACTGCAGTCGGCTAAAAAGAAATTATGTGAACATTCCTTATATGGGTAAGAAATCTAATTTTGCAAGAAAACGTGACGGAACATTTTGGCTATTTTTCCTGGATTCAGCACCCCAAAATCTATAGGAATCAGTTGCAAAACTGGAGGCAGTTTTTTGGTAGTGTACCTGTGTTATTTAACTTGGCGTTCTAAGATTAAAAAAAATACTGACAACTATATATACATATTCTGCAAAAAACAAAGGAGATGTAAAGTGCTCTTTTTGAACATCTATTTTGCGTCCAATGAAACCCCTCCTCCAACAGATGGTGTAGAGCAGAACTAGGACATTTCACCATAGAACTCAGCATATAAGAGAAAAAAAATTGGATTCCAGTGTCATCTCATTAACAACCTCTCCAGTACCAGGCAGATTGTGAAATAAAACAATACCCTACAAAAGTCAATGAAGACCTACATTACAAATCTATCATACCATAATGACACCAGCTTCTAAAATTAACACAATAAGGAGCCTACCCAGAAAACAGCAGCACCATAAATAATGCAGTGGGCCTTAGAACATTCTTACACCTATTCGGAAAACTGAACAAGCCAGATTACTGCAGATCCTACAAAAAAACTCCATGCTAACAGAACACTTGGTCTCAGTCACATGCAAGAACACAGTTAGACCTTTACCAAATACAGAATGAATTATAACAAATTTGAAATAGAAATATATAGACAAAATTCAATTGACACCCCAACAAGCCAGGTTCTGCATGCAGAGCAATACAAGAAATAGAGGAGGCAGGCAACACTTTACCTCACCTTTGTTGAGCAGTAGCATGAGACGTACATGTCTCTCCTTACAGTCTTTCCCTTCCGTCGATCTCAGTGCCACTTGCTCAGAGGTGGCCATGCTGTTGATTAGGTGCACGGCTAGCTCTCCCCGAAGCCCATCTCTGAACAAGAATCACAGGGATTGAGGAAGGGGGCAGAAACCATCCAACAGGATATACGTATGCTTTTAAATTAAAGAGGTTTTCCATCTGGTGTTTTGCAAATAGTCAAGACTCCATTCAGTGTCCCCTCAATGCCTTATTGCCCTACCTATAACTTCTTTGCGAACTCAGACTCCAAGCAACTTCCATCAAAGTATATTTCTGTGCACTCTCAGCTTATCATGCTTCTTTTGATAGGCTTCTGGTTTCTCAATATTCACTCAATTCTTGATTTATGAAATGGCTTCTTCATGTTAAACCATCATTGCAGAAGCATCCTGTGTCATGAAACCTTAGAAACCTTAATATTGTCCTTATATCCTTTATGAAATTGTCTTTTGAGCCAATGGAATTGACCTCACCCAAGCATGTCACCTAGAAAGTTTATTTTCTAGTAACAATTATTTAGCTAAAACAACAAGTGATCTTCAAGCCTTAGTTACCTTTGAGCAGTATACCTCAAGTTCATCATAACAAAATAGTTCTTCACGCTCATCCTAAGTTCTTGTCAAGGTAGTACGACCTTTTCAAGCCAGTGAAGAAATAGTGCTCTCTACGTTTTGCCCTAAACCTCATATCAAGTCACGTGGGAAGTCGCTCCACACTCGACTGAAGAAAGGCTCTCACTTGCTACTTAAAAAGAATTGAATCATTCAAAGAGCATACAGCCTTGTCTTCAGCCACAACAGAGTTGGTGTTCAAGCCCAGACGAATGGAGCATTTTCAGTGGGTGTAAAGGTTATGCAGTATATCAAATAAGGTTAACTGTAACTAATTATATGGATCATCCTCACACCGCAAGCAGGGGTGAAACCCTGACTTCATGAGGGAAGTTTCAATCAAAGAAAGAGGGACAAAATTAAATGTTTATAAAAAAAAAAGCAAAACCACCACCATCAAAAGAACACAGACAAAAACAGGTCAGCTTAGGTTTTGTGCACGTTCGGAAGAGTGAAAAAAACACTGAGGAGATAGCTGCATGCAAGAAGGGCCATGCATGCTCGTATCTTTACATTTAGTTCTACATAATAAGTGATGGCAAAAGAAGACCAGCATGGGCCATCTATTTTCTCTAGAAAAATGGCTGGGTTGTACCTGCTTCATGAAGGTTCCCCCCCAAGTCTTTGTTTACTGTTGGACCTGTCATTCTGTGCAGGTTAACCCCCCCCCCTAATATGTCATTTTTGAAGTATGAAAATCATATAGGTTTTGCCTTTAGAGGAAATACTCTATGGCTCTGAATCCATTCTCTTGCTGGAATGCTTTCTGAAAGCTGCTCCATCCTGAAACCACTGGATGTTATCACCCACTTTTGTGCTTAACTTGATCCCCATTTGTCGATAGAAAAACAGATATTCGCCTTTGGGCAAAACCCCCCAACTGACTGCACTACTCTTATTTCTGGCAAGGAAACTTCTCAGTAGATCTGATTGCAATTGTTTTGGGATACTCTTGTATGAAATAAACATGCAAATTCATTTGGGCCACAGAGCCTGCAATGAGGGAATTGGGGATGAAGTGGGAAGTTTAGATTTAGTTTAATCTTTTTATTTATGAGATAAAATGTTTCAACTAATGAAAAAAATTCCTCATGGAAGAAGGGATTCATAATATCCCTGAATAACATGGGCAATATGACTATATATGATAATATAGCAATAAAGCATAGTTACTCACCTGTAACAGGTGATCTCCGGGAACAGCAGGAATTTAGTCCTCACATATGGGTATCATCGGTACCGACGGAGCCTGCGCGGGAACGCTCCCCAGCGTCCAATTAGAACGCTTTTGGGAGCATCCCACAGCACCTGCGTGCTGCCTTCCCGCCTTTCCCAACTGCCTCTCTCCAGTTGAGTTTTAGAGCTGAGACAAAGAGAGAGAGCGAGGGAAAGGAAAAGAGATAGAGAGATACAACTCCTAGGGGAGGTGGGTGGGTTGTGAGGACTAAATTCCTGCTGTTCCCGGAGATCACCTGTTACAGATGAGTATGCTATCTCCAGGAACAAGCAGGAATGTAGTCATCACATATGGGGACTCCCTAGCTTTAGGTGCAAGGGAGACACCCCAGAAGTTGTGTGTCCCTGAGAAGGGCTCCACTTCCCCCCATGGATCTCTGGCATCCTACCAGGGATGGTGGGTAGGAGTTGATTAGGTATGGAACAGGTGTTTGAGAACAGCCTGACCAAACAGGGCATCCCGGTGGGAGTCCTTGTCCAAGCAGTAATGGGCTGTGAAGGTATGAACTGAGGCCAAGTGGCTGCTCGACAGATGTCGTCAATAGACACAGAGTTCAGATGAGCCATTGAGGCTGCCATGGCTCTCACATTGTGAGCTGTGACATGGCCCTCCAGAGAAAGGTTCTTACTCTGATAGGTGAAAGAAATACACTGAGCAATCCAGTTAGATAGTGTTCTCTTGGAGACTGGAAGTCCCAAATGAGAAGGATCAAAAGCAACAAAGAGTTGAGAGGACTTTCTATGTTGCTGTGTTCTTTGTAAGTAAAAATCTAGAGCTCTTTTACAGTCCAAGGTATGAAGATTCCTTTCTGCATTTGATGCATGAGGTCCTGGAAAAAAGACCTCTTGGTTGAGATGAAAAAGCGAGACCAGCTTAAGCATAAAGTGTGGATGAGTCCTAAGGACTACCTTGTCATGACGGAACCTTGTATAAGGTGGATTAGATACTAGCGCTTGCAATTCACTAATGCGGCGTGCTGATGTGATTGCAATGAGAAAGATAACCTTCCAAGAAAGAAATTTCAAGGAGGTGGTAGCTAAAGGTTCGAAAGGTGGTTTCATGAGCTGCCCAAGAACCAGGTTCAAGTCCCATGCCACCGGAGGTGGTCCAATGGGAGGCTTAGTTATAAGGAGGCCTCTCATAAATCTTGCTATATGAGAGGAAATAGGTTGTCCATTTAGAGGTTTAAGAGAAGCTGCAATAGCACTCAAATGGACTCTTACTGAATTTGTCTTAAGGCCTGCATTAGACAAATGGAGGAGATACTCCAGCAAAGATTCCAGAGGTATCGCAAGGGGATTAAGACCCTTTTCCGAACACCAAATAGTAAACCTTTTCCACTTGAAAGCATAAGAACGTCTAGTGGAAGGTTTTCTGGAAGCATAAAGAACATCTTTCACTTGCTGAGAAAGATGAAGATCTTGGAGATCTAGGCCTTCAGCAACCAAGCCCTGAGATGCAGAGACTGGGGACTGGGATGCCATAAAATTCGTTCTCCTGAGATAGGAGATTTGGAGCAGACCCTAACTCCAGAGAGGGAGCTTGAGAGAGATGTAGAAGCAGAGGGTACCACACTTGCCGTGGCCAATGTGGCGCTATGAGAATCATGTGGCCTCTGTCTCTCTGAAGCTTGAAGAGGGTTTTGGGAATTAGGGGAATGGGTGGAAAGGCATACAGGAAGTCTTGACCCCAGTAAAGGAGGAAAGCATCCCTGGCCTGAGCTCCCTGAGCCGGAATTCTGGAACAGAACCGGGGAAGTTTGGCATTCCACGGACTTGCAAAGAGGTCTATGTCCGGGGTTCCCCAAAGTTGAAATATCCTGGTCACCTGGTCTGCATGCAGAGACCACTCGTGTGGAAGGAGAACTCGACTGAGTCTGTCTGCCCAAGAGCTTTGAATGCCTGGAAGATATACTGCCAGCAGATGAATCTGATGCTTTCTGGCGAGGGCCCATAGTCGCAAAGCTTCGTTGCAAAGCGACAGAGAGCCCGTTCCCCCCTGCTTGTTCACATAGAACATGGCTACCTGATTGTCCGTATGAATGAGGACTGTCTTGTAGCTGAGCAGGGAGTGGAACACTCGCAGAGCCAGGAAAATTGCTCTGAGTTCCAAGAGATTGATATGCAGACAACTCTCTTGTGGAGACCAGGTGCCCTGGGTGGAGCAGTCTTGCAGAAGAGCTCCCCAACCCTTTGGAGAAGCATCTGTTGTGAGAGTTGCTTGGGGTAAGGGTTGTTGAAAGGGGCACCCCAGCAACAGATTTTGAGTACCTCCATCATTGGAGGGACAAAATGAGGCGATTTGTGTTTGCTATTTTGTCTGACAGGCACCATGATGCCTGGGTCCATTGGGTGGATAAAGTCCACTGAGCTGCCCTCATGTGGAGGCGAGCATATGGAATCACATGCACGGTGGATGCCATGTGGCCCAGCAATTGCAACATTTCTCGAGCAATTTGATGAGGCTTGTGATAAGGAAGCTTATCATAGCTCAGGAAGGAGCTATAGAAAAGGTGAAGTGTTTCTGAACAAGCAACCTGTCAGTGCTGGTAGAAATGAGAAAACAGAATTTTGCCATAAAAGACTACCAGTCCCAGAATGCACCAGGTTTCCAACAGCCATGAGAGGAGCTGAAGTGAGAAAACGTGTGTTCAATCAAAAGGGCTATGAGGTAATCCCTAAGCACTCATCTCAAAGGGCAGGGCCTGATTCAGCACAGCTGCGCTGTATTAGGGAGGATCACTCATCTAAGCAGAATAAGAGTAGAGTTTATTCTACAGATGACCATCTTCATGATCACCTTGGATATGCAGAGAAGGATCATCAGTTTCATCTGAAGAATCAGCAGAAGCAGAAGCCAAACCGGACGGATAGAGAAGGAAAGAAACCCTCTGGAAGGAAGAGGAGAAAAGCCTTTGAGAGGTCTAGAAGAGTCCAAGGCAGTACGTATACTGGGAGGTATTCCAAGGGCCAGCATAGACCATTGGACTGGGGAAAGCCAGAGGAATGGTGCTGCAGAACAAGGAATCACCAGAGGCTACCTGTGAGGGAGACGGCTGCACGTGGAAGGGACTCTAAGACCTATGCCAGAAGGTATGTGAAGAGAGATCCAGTATCCAGGGATCAGGACTGGAAGGCTGGACATAAGAACTGGACTACATACTGGCCAGGCTATATAGAGAGGAACTATAGCAACAATGGAAGCTCAGGTATGAACACTGATCTATGCCCTAGCTATAACCTTGAAAGACAGCAGGGAAATAAGTGTTCTCCTGAAAGTGCTCCATTGAAAGATTCATCTGTGCCAATTCATGATAGTGACCCTATGCTTGTTGATGAAGGGGAAATAATAGCAGATCAAGATATTGTTTATATGGACTGCTCTCTATCCAAACTCTGTTGGTAACTTTCTGTGATAAAACACAGCAGCCATCACAAAGAAATATAAATTTGTTCTTTATTCCACTAAGAAAAGCTCCTGAAGCAGGATTTGACTCACACAGTAGAAAACCAGCCAGCTAAAGGGTTTCAGCTGGATAACTGATAGCAATTGAGCTGCACCTAATTGCTTGTGAGCTAGGAGAGAATTACTTCTGGATCTGTGTGGAAAGTAATCAGAAGTTAACCTTACAAGAACAGTTTATTTCTTTCTTTGTGGCTTTTCGTTTGTTAGAGATATGCTAAGAAAACATTAGCTAATTGCCTGACAAGTTTGAAGGTTGTTTTCCTGATTTTGATTTTTTACTTTGTTTTACCAAGTTAAACACTGCAAGCAAGTAACCTAATTTATGTGCTACCAAGCATATCTGTGCTGGGAGAAATAACCCCATAAATAAAGAAGTATCTTATTGGCTTTAACACTTGTGCACAACTAAATTATTGTCAGCAGCTGTGTCTGGTGTGAATGAACTACATTACCCACAATACCTTGCAAAAATCATATAAATATATGCATTGTCAAGACTGTGAAGATTCTCACCCAGGCAGCCGTCTGACAGGCTTTAGCACTGCTTGAGAAGCTAACTGCATCAAGTGAAGGCAACGGGCCTGGGGAAGATAGGCCCTTGCCCTTGTGGTATCCAGAAGAGCTCCTATGAACTCTAAAGACTGAGTGGGAGTCAGACTGGATTTTGGGATGTTTATTACCAGCCCTAAATACTGAAGGATACGCATTGTGCAGGATAGAGAAGTCTTGGCCTCTGTCTGTGTTGGAGCTCGAATGAGCCAGTTGTCCAAGTAAGGGAAGACGAATATTCCCAGAGTGCGGAGAAATGCTGCTACCACAGCCATGCATTTCGTGAACACCCTTGGTGCTGAGGCCAGACCAAAAGGAAGCACCCTGTATTGGTAGTGCTTTCCTTGAAAAAGGAACCGAAGGAACCTTCTGTGGGTAGGATGGATGAGGACATGGGTGTACGCATCCTTGAGATCTACAGAACAAAGCCAATCCTGACTCTGAAGGTATGGAAGCAGAGCTCTGAGAGAAATCATCTTGAATTTCTCCTTGACAAGGAATTTGTTCAATTCTCTGAGATCTAAGATAGGTCTGTATCCCCCTGTTTTCTTTGGGATAAGAGAATAAGGGGAATAGAACCCTGTGCCCTGTTGATGAAGAGGCACTTCTTCTATTGCCCCTTGGGCAAGAAGGATGGCAACCTCCTGACCTAACAGGTTGATGAGAGAGGTCGGAGAATTGAACTGCTTCACTATTGTGTGAGGGGGCATGCTTGAAAAATGAAGTTTGTACCCCTCTATGATGGAGAGTGTCCAATGCTCTGCTGTTATTTGCCCCCATCTGGGGGCAAAATAACATAACCTTCCTGGAATGGTGGACGGTTCTGGTCCTTCCAGAACCAGAAAGGCTAAGTTCTCTAGCTGAAAGTCAAAGTCCCTGAGGAGGCTGAGGCGGCTGGGCCGGTGGAGGCCTAGCAGCCTTTGCTTTCTTCTGCTTGGGTGGTTGCTGACGTTTGGTTGAAAACTGACCTGCAGAAGATGCCTGCTGACCATAAGCAGGATAAAATCTTTTCTTTTTAGAAAAAGATGTTTTCTTGAACAACTTCTTTCTAACAGGATCAGCAGTGGACTTGGATAGTCTATCGAAGGTGGAATTTTCAGCATCCATTTCATTTGCTTTTTCCTGCCAATCTTTACCAAACAGGTTCTCACCAGTACAAGGGATATTTCCCAATTTATCTTGTACCCAGAGCTCTAAATCAGATGCCTGGAGCCAAGCAATTCTACGTGCACCTATTGCAATAGCCGAGGTTCTGCTTATACACTCAAAGCAGTCAAAGGCTGCACGGTTGGCGAATTTAGAGACATCTTGGGCATGTTTGACCCAAGTGAGAAAGTCCTGTCTTTTATCCTCAGAAATGAAAGGACTTAAAGTCTGTAAATTATCTGTGACCTCCTTTAGGAACAATCCCATGTAGAGACTATAGGAACTGATTCTTGCAGCAAGCATGGAAGCTTGAAAGACTCTACGTCCAAAAACATCCAGGGTTCTGCATTCACGTCCTGGAGGATTAGAGGCATGTCTTTTTGCACTTCTGATCCTACTCATAGCTGACTCCACCACAATAGAGTGGTGAGGAAGCCGAGTCTTATGGAACCCAGGACAAGGAGGGACACGATACATAGTATCCAACCTACGAGAATGAAGAGAGGTGGTAAGAGGTGTTTCCCACATCCTTAACATGAGATCATATAGAATCTCATGAATGGGTAAGGTAGCTGCCTCCTTAGGAGTTTTGGGATATTGTAAAATTTCCAACTCCTTGGCCCTTGGCTCTGTTTCAGGGGCCACAGTAATGGACAGGCCCCGGGCCACCTCTCTGATGAAGTCTTGGAAAGACATGTCCTCTGGAGGAGACATCCTGCGTTTAGGGGAGGAGGACTCCTCTGGAAGAAGCATCGCTGCATTGACAGAACTTTCAGAATCCTCAGATTCTTCTGAGGACTCGAAGTATCTTCTGTCCGGATGCTCCTGTAGAGCCCGATACCCGTACCGACCAAGGTCGGTACCGGGAGTAACCGGTATCAGAGAATCAGTACCGGCGGGCATCAGAGGACAGGATACCGGCAGCACAGACACCAATACCGATGTCGATGCTATCGGTACCGGTACCGATACCAGTGCCGGTGGAGTTTTCTGTCGCAGTACCAAGGGCGTCGATGCCGCAAGGAAAGCCGCCAGACTGCGTTCCATGGTCAGAATTCTCTGGTCCATAGATGTTGCCAATGCCTGGATGTCGGTACCAGTGGAGACCACCGGTACCCCAGAGCATGGCACCAGGAGATCTGTCGAGGCCGAGCCATTGAGAACATCTTGGAACCCCGATAATGCTTTGGAAGCCGAAGCCTCCCGCCGAGGTAATTTTGCCGGTGCAGAATCCTCGAGGGCAACGCCAGAGGCATCTCAATGCTTAGAAGAAGATCTACCCTTCGAGGACCGGCTGGATTTATGTTTAGTTACCTGAGATCCACGGGAGGAAGAAGCAGCCCTGGAAGACGTCAATTTATTTATTTATTTATTTAACTGCATTTATATCCCGCTTTTCACCGGGTCAAAGCGGTGTAACATATAACATAGAGGGGGGAAAAATTTTTTTTAGGGTGGGGCCATCACCAGGGAGCAACATTTAGTGATTTGGGTGGACATGGACATGTATACTTCTGCTGAATCTAAATATTAGGTCATGGTGGTGTTTCCGTTCAGAGATGGTCTCGGAATAGGATTGTTTTCAGCTGTTTCTTGAATGACGCGGTGTCGGCATTGTTCCTGATGTGGCTTGGTAGAGAATTAACATAGTTTTTGTTAATAACCTACACATTATTTTACATGTAACCTAGTTCTTATGTAATCTAGTTTGTTTACTTAATGTTTAATGTAATGCAATATTGCTCTGTTTTGCTATATTGTTATTTAAGTTCCTTGTAAACCGCCCCTGATCTCTGGAAGGGGCGGTATAGAAAAGCACACAAATAAATAAATAAATAAAAAAATAAAAATTCCAGAGGGATGGAGCATAAAGTTCAAATGCTCTGTTGCATGTCCGTTGTGTGGATTTGGTTCTTTTGTGGGGGACAACGACAGAGTTATTGGAGGACTGTCTGGTTGGTCTGTTGTGGGATGGGCGAGGCAGTAAGGATTGGAGTGAGGTGTTCCGTATTTGGTGGATAGTTTTGTGGATGAGCAGGATAGCTTTGTACTTGATTCTTGCTTGCAGTGGAAGGAGGTGAAGGTCTCTTAGGATTGGGGTGATGTGCTCACGTTTCTTTGCATTCTGAATAATCCTTGCTGTAGTATTTAAGGCAGTACGGAGGGGGTTGGTGTGTGAGGCAGGAAGTCCATGATAGATTATGTTGCAGAAATCCAGATGAGGGAGTGTCACAGCTTGCATTACTGTTCTGAAGTCATGATGTTCTAGGAGGGGCCGGAGGCGTTGAACAGTTTTGGCTTTGTGGAATATTGTCCCAGTGGTTTTGTTGATTTGTTGTTTAAAGGTGAGAGCTTGATCAATAATGACGCCTAGATATTTTATTTGGGGTTGGATTTTGATTTGTGTGGTTCCCATGTTGAGGTGGGTAGGAGGTTTGAAGTCAGGTTCTTTTGTTACTATTAGGGCTTCGGTTTTCTTCATGTTGATGGATAGATTGTTCTCCTGTAGCCGTTGGCCACGTCGTTGAAGCAGGCCAATAGCTGGTCGTTTTTTGGGTTGGTGGTTGTAATTGGTGCGTAGAGCATTATGTCGTCCGCGTAAATGTGGAAGTTGATGTTGTGGGTGCGTATGATTGAGCATAGCGGACGGAGATATATGTTGAACAACATGGCTGACAGGGTGGATCCTTGGGGTACTCCTTGGAGTTGTTGGTAGGGGGGCGAGGTTGAGGAGAGGGTGCGGATCCGTTGCTGTCTGTTGGATAAATAGGAGCTGAACCATTGGAGTACGGTGTCTTTGATTCCAATTGTTTGTAGTCTGTGTGTGAGGATTTCGTGGGAGATTGTGTCAAAGGCTGCTGATATATCTAGGAAGATGAGGATGTATCCTGATTTTTTCTCTTGGGTTCCAATGATGAGGGTATTCATTAGCATGGTCATGAGGGTCTCGACTCCATGTAGTGGTCGGAAACCGTGTTGCTGCGGGTCAAGTATGTCGTTGGTGTCCAGATGATCTTGAAGCTGGCGTTGGACTATCTTTTCTATTATCTTGGTGGCAAGGGGGAGGCTTGCAACTGGTCTGTAGGAGGTGGGGTCCAGGGGGTCCAGGTTGTTCTTCTTTATGGTTGGTCGAATGATTGATGTCTTGAGGGCATCTGGTATGTATCCTTGGTTAAAGGATTCGTTTATGATGTGAGTCAGTGGGGCACTCAGGTCTTCCTTGGTTTTCTTTATCCATTCTGTTGGGCAGGGGTCTAGCGGGGAGGTAGTGGTGTTCAGACAGGAGATGGTGGAGGATATCTCTTCCTTTGAGGTTTCTTTGAATGTGATCCAGTTAGTGTTTATGGTGTTTCTGGGGTACGTCCTTGTGGTTTTAGTGCCGCGGTCAGGTTGTTGAGGTTGCTGAAATTGTTTGTATTGTCGGGCCAAGAGATCCGAAGGGATATCTGGGAGTTGATTGGCGGTGGTCGGTGTCTTTGTTAGTTGTTTGGCAATTTGGAAGAGTTCTCGAGGCCTGTTTACAGCTGCTGTGATGATTTTGGTGTGGTAGTTTCTCTTCGCATTGTCGGTCTCTGAGTGGTAGGTAGTGAGTTCATTGAGGTAGTGCTTTTTGTCGATTTCATTTTTGGTTTTCCTCCATTTTCTTTCTGCTCTTCTGAGTTTTGTTTTCAGTTTCCGGAGGTCAGGGGTGAACCAGCGGGCCCTTGAGGAGATGGGTTTGTTGTTGGTTTTGCTTAGAGTTGCACTGGATGCTGAGGAGACTGTGGTGTTCCAGTTGTCAATGCCACCGAAACCGCATCAGAGGGAAACAGGGTACTGAGCTTGGCAGCTCGGTTCTGCCGACCTCTTTTAGACATCATGGCACAGGACACACAATCCGTGATGGAGTGGTCAGGACCTAAACATTTTAAACACCATTCATGGGTGTCAGTGACGGCAATGGTACCGCCACACTTGGTGCACTTTTTAAAACCTGAGGCAGGTTTTTCCATGTTAAGGAAAGTTTTTGGGCCTAAGGCCCAAAAAGGCGGATGCACCTGAAGAAAATGGAAAAACATATATATATATATATATTTTTTTTTTTTTTTTTTTTAGAAATAGGAAAAGAAAGACCAGCGGTACCGGTAGAGCGTCGAAGAAGGCAGACGCGACCACAAAAAGAAGTAAAGAAAAAAGAAATTCTTCTGCGGTGACAGGAACACGACCTGCTGGCTCCGCGGAAAAAGAAGAACTGGAGAGAGGCAGTTGGGAAAGGCGGGAAGGCAGCACGCAGGCGCTGTGGGATGCTCCCAAAAGCGTACTAATTGGACGCTGGGGAGCGTTCCCGCGCAGGCTCCGTCGGTACCGACGATACCCATATGTGATGACTACATTCCTGCTTGTTCCTGGAGATTACAATTTTAAGGGACTGACCACTAAAAAAAGGTTTTATATATCAGATAGAAGAAATGGAATTTAAGGATAAGATTTACTATAATCACAAAATTCAATATATCAGAGTTTCCCCATCATATTGTATTTAAGTACTTTATGGTAGATTATCCAAGGTTCACAGGTACGATTGATTTTAAATCAAACTTTTTATAACGTATTAAAGCCTTGGATACATTTTTAGTGCTGATTCATTTTCTTCTTTTTGGAAGCCACCACAATACAATGCTTTTAGTGCAATCATGAGGATTTTGCAAATACCATGCACCATTCTAACAGAACTGCATTTCCCAAGTAATTAAATCAGATAATGAAACTGACATTATCCTCTTCACTTTACAGTTCATTACCATTAACTGAGCTGTGGGAATTCAAAATGAAAAATAAAAACTGCTGACAAGATGTGTTTTGTGAAATGCTCAACTAAATAAATTAAAATCTATTTACATTTTATAATGTTACCTTGTCATTTTATGTCTCAAATCAATTATTACATCAACATCCGCCTGAGAACAATTGGAGAGTACAAGAGTGACTGGTACTAAACAGAGGCTGTAAAGAGAAATGCATTTAATTAATGAAATCCAGGATACTTTTCTCTAAGAAATATTTTACAAGCTCCTAACAGTAGTCCAAACAAATGTTAGTCACATTTACTTTGAATAAAGAAAATCTGATGCTTAATAAGTGAGAGGTACAATTAAATCTACATTTAAAGTGACATGTCATATTTATGACAAACCTTTCTTTACTCTTTAATAATATTTCAGAGATCACAACAATATGAAAACAAAATTTAACATATACCTATATACTATCTGACAAACAGTGAAATTCACTGGAAGATTATTTTTAGTCCCTCCCTCAGCCCAGCAACACTTTTGTTCAAGTCCATATAGAAGCTCTCAGGAATACTGATATGAAGCATCATGGAAAGAAGGTTTTACTGGAGAGAGAAGGGGACATTTTACTTACCTGATAATATCCTTCCCTTAAGTCCTGCTAGACAAGTCCAAACAAGTGGGGTGTCTCCCACTAGCAGATGTAGAGACAGAGGATACTTCCATAGGCTTCTTTATGACATCATCATACCATATCAGCCTTCAGTAATATGCGTATTGTGATGAGGAGAGTATGGCTGAATCCATGGAATTGGAAGAAAATCAGTCATTTACCTTTAAAGAAAGAGACAGGCAAGGAATCAGTAGCTCTCAAACTGCAGGCAGAGAAAAAAAACACGCAGCTACTGAGGACAGAACACACCCAAGCTCTGCTAAACCAAGGGCAGGCTTGGAAATTAATGAGGGACACCTGGGTGAAGGGGAGTGCACGGTAGTTCAGAGACACTCTTATAAACCCAGGGAAATATTGGAGGAAAGAACAGCCAGAGAGAACAGCCAGAGAGAGGGCAACAGGAACAGGAGTACCAGGACGAGGCAGCACACTGGAAGGAAAGATACGGGAAACCAGCACTCGAGAGAGCTGACCAGGGAGAACACTGGAGAATTCAGTGGGGAAAAAAGCACCAGAGAAAGGCCCAGAGAGTTCACCGTGGAGGAGAGCGGTGGAGACTTCCGAGGGAATCTTAGAGGTGAAAGCCCTAGTCAGAAGGAAAGCCAGGATTGCAGGGAAACTGCAATTGGTTTTAAAACTAGGAGAGCTGTGCCAGAGAGAAGTGCTGATAAGGGTCAGGCTGCAGTGCCAACCATTCCTGAACCAGCTAAAGAGCTGCAACTTCCAAAAAGGTGCGTGAATAAAAGGGTAGCCAAAAGTGCCGTAAGCCAATTAGAGGCATTGTGTCATTTGATGCAAGAAAAGAATCTCCACGTTCCTGGCGGAAACCCTGTGCATAGGGAAAAGCCTCAGTGGAAAAAGGTTCTGGAACTTTTAGAGAATATTAAGCCTGAAGTTTTTCATGCTGGCTTAAAGCCAGATTTACCGGACACAGGTCCTGAGGAAATGCAGATAGACTATTATGAATCTGATGAGGGGTCTGAAGATTCAGTAATGGATTGTTCTCTGTGCCAGAAGGCAGAATAAAAAATTATTGGATAAAAGAAGGGAAAAAACTATAACCTGAATGTCCTAGAAGGCAGTCTGAAAACAGGGAGAAATGTGTTTAGCCAGGAATGCTAAAGAACCCTGTTGCTGACGAAAGGATATTTCTTTTGGGTTTGAAGAGAAGAGAAAGCTTGCTTGATTGCTGAATGATTTGAAAAAAAGCGACACATGTTAAAAAGCTACATAAAGCAGTTTCATTGTTTGGTTGGATATAAACGCCTATGGATTCTTGTTTGGAGAAAAGAATCCTGTTTGTTTTGTGTTGAGCCTTAATGCTCTTTAGAAAAAGAAATAAGTTCCTGTGTTTTGCCTTGTAAACCCTCGGTCTCCACACTATTTGTTTTTTCTAAACACCACAACTACAAATCCCAGCAGCCCCGGTGCTGGATGAGGAAGCAAACTCTTTAATTAAAGGACTAACAAGTGCAGCCCTAGGCTTATAGGCTGTTGCCTTGGGCCAGGGGCCTCCACAGTATCAAAGCATATAGTGAGGAACCTCAGAATTCACATAACCTCAGTGAAAGTAACCCAGCTCAACAGAACAATAATCATAACTATGTACAAGATCAGCTTCCACACAAGGCTTGTTGGAAGGATATGAGCCCGCAGGGCCAACCACAGAGAATAGTAGACCGGTCAGTTTTCCAGGGTGGGTCTTGGACTACTCTAGCAGGACTCAAGGAAAAGACATTATCTGGTAAAGTAAAATGTCACTTTCTATATCGTCCCACTAGACCAGTTCAAACAAGTGGAATATACCAAAGCTATGCCACCTGTGGGTGGGAAGAAAGCATGGCAGCATTCAAGACCTCTGAGCCAAGGCTGTGTCCGCCTGAGCGTGGACATCCAAGCAGTAACACTTGAAAAACATGGAAAGTAATGTCCATAATTCCGCCTGACAATGTCTAAGGGCGCTATCAAGCTCACTCCGCCCACAAAGATGCTTACGACTGTGTGGAATGCGCATACCAACCTTTCGAAACTGGCTGGTTCCACAACAGATACACGGAGGCAATTACCTCACCGATCCAGCGCCCCAAACTAGACTAAGTGGCCGCGTCAACTTTACACAGTCCCACAAGCACTACAAATAGATGGCTTGACTTGTGAAGGGACGAAGCAACCTCCAAGCACGGGGAAAGCACACTCCGGACATCCACCAGGTGAAGGACCTAGTCCTTTCCCTGGCACTGCTCCTTCAAAAAGGAGGGCAACGGACTACCTGATCCCATGGAAGGCAGATACCATCTTGGACAAGGAAGAAAAGAACAGGCAAATGCCCGCAGCCTCCCCTGAGAATGATACTATGTCTCGCCAAAACATATTGTGACCCGAAAGATAGTCTTGAGGTCACTTCAAGGGCTCCGACATCAAGGCCTGGAACACCAGACAGAGATCCCACGGAGCAACAAGTGAATGTAGAGGGGGATGCAAATATCATACCCCCTTACAGAAAATGGGAAATAAAATCAGGATACGAGGCAACAGATCACCCACCACTGGCCTCCTGAAACAGGAAGGCCACCACCTGAATCTTCAGGGAAATAAGAGGAAGGCCTTTGAAGAAAGGCAAGCAAGGATAGTAAGTGTGCCGTCTCATGTCTAAGCCGACTCTGACGGCACTAACTCTCACCAGATTGTGCACATGGGTCAGGCTGAAAAATCTTTTCCTAGCCTTAAGAGTGTAGAACAGCAGTAGAAGAGTAACCCATATGCAGTAAGAAGTGTTTCTGAAGAACCAAGCCGTAAGTGAGAATTGAGCCGGGTCATCCTGAAGAACTGGTCCTTGATATAATGGCCTCCAAACTGGGGCCAATCGCAGAGGAGGACCTTGCAGAAGCCTCATCAGGTCCCAAACTATGATCTCCATGGCCAATCTGGCGCCAACATGATCACCCAGCTCAGATTCTGCTCTATGTGTCGAAGAACACAATCCATTACTGACCACAGAGGAAACATGCAAAGCAGGCTGTACATTGGCCAGGGCTGAAGTAAAGCATCAAAGTCAATGGAGTCTGTCTCTCTGCGGTGACTGAAGCAGCAGTTGGCATTGGACCAAGTCACCATCAGATCCATCTTGGTTCAACCCCAGCCATGCATAATCTGCCAATATACCTTTTGACACTGTTCTTACTCCTTGGAATCGAGAGAGTGTCGACTGAGAAAGACCATCATCACATGATTGACTCTGACAATGAGATGTGCTGATAGAACAAATAGGCACCTTTCCATAGAGGGAGGAGTAGCCTAGTGGTTGGGGCAAGGTACTTCAGGCCAGAAGGTCGTGGGTTCAAATCCCACTAGAGGACAGCAACCTTGGGCCGGAAGGACTGGGGTTTCTAGTCCCACAGATGCTCCTTGTGGTCTTGGGCAAGCCACTTAACCCTCCATAGCCCATGTTCCCTGTAAGTATTAATGCATGTGTCTCATATCCCCGAGTGTTAAATGTATTCCCCAATTGTGTTGTGACCGCTTTGATTGAAGGATAAGGCGGTATACAAAAACTGTCTAAATAAAAAAAAAAAAAAATCCAGGATCACTCTGGTAGTCTTTGCGCCACTGCCATGGCATCATCCAAGTAAACCCGGACTGCTTGGCTCTTGACCAGGGTCTGGCAGTGCAGGAAGCCAAACAATGGCCCTTGCCTTGAGGCGGTTTGGACCATGCCAATTCACAGCTGTTCCAATGGCCCTGCGTTGAGTCTCACAGTAAACTCCCCAGCCAAACAGGCTGGCATCCGACAGCAGAAGCAGGCATGAGTGATTGTCCAATGGCATTCCCTTCCCTTCCTCAGGGGCTGTGGCTGCTGCCACCCCTTTAGACTGTAGACCACCTCTGACTGGAGGGGCCATGTGACCTCAGATTTTAGAGAACTGGAAGAAAACTGAGAAAGATAGCCAACAACCTTAAGATAATCCCAATTCTGGGAGCCTGCTGAGACCGGGAGGCTGACAGTTGGGCCAACAACTTGTTCTTCCTTTCTTCTGTCAGGAAGACACTGTCTAACCTAGTATTGAAGACACTCCCAGGCATTCCAGAGAATGGGAAGACCTTGAATGGCTCTTCATCGATTAATCACCCAACAAGAGACTCTCTAGAAACAGCACCATTCAGGCCAAAATCTGAGCCACTTCAGACTGTAAATGGACCCAAATGATATGGGTGTACACGGATCCCCTGGCACCTAAGCATGCAGGCCATCACCATCATCACTGTCAAGAATGTCCTTGAAGTCATGGACTGGCCAAGAAGAGAGCGGCAAACTGAAATGAGCCAGGAATAGCAAAACAAGGACAGTACAGTCGATCCTCCCAGATAGGGATGTGGAAGTAAGCCTTGTCCAAGTCCAGAGGCATAAGGAAATTTTCGCTTGAATCACTGACCAAAGGTCTCTCCACAGAAGTGAAAAGGTGCACAGGTGAGCACTGATATTAGCCATAGAGAAAATAGAACCACTGCCATAGGCGTCTGTCCAGAGTACGCTGAACTGCTGCTCTGTTGGCCACAGAGCCGCAAGGAGAGACAAAGGAGCCTAGAACTGGCTCTTGCATTCCAAAATATGGCCACATGGAATGGTGACTAGTGTTCATCAATACTCAGTGATCCGAGCTCACTCCCAGAATGGGCCCTTAGGCTGTAATTGTGCTGGCCAGGAGGAGGCACCTCTGGAGGTATTAGAGTCCTAGGACCCTCAAGGTCTACGAAAGGGCTGAAACTGAGACAAACTCAGAAGGGTAGGAAGGACGACTTGCAGGGGCTGTACCAACTGGAGTCCAAATAGAATGAGCGAGGAAAATGGGTGTACACCAACTGGAATACGTGCCTGTACGCTCACAGGCCCTCTTCCTCTTTATGTTTGCTTTAGCCGCACTGCAGACGAGATTACATATAGCTCTCTGCCTTCGGCAAATCAGGCAGCACTTCTTCAAAGGTAAGACAAGCACTCTCCATCACCACAAGCATTTAGGCAACGCAGGCTGAAGGTACACTTAGGCAGCACATTGCTTCGTGCACCAAATCTGCTTGGGCAGGGCCATGCGTGCTAGCGCCACATGGAGAAGAGCCGTGTGCAGATACCATGCAGAAAATCCATGCACACACACAATCACCATGCGCCACTGGTGTACCGGGAAGGTGTGGAATGGGTATGGAAAAGTGCAGAAGTGCAAATAATGCACACATGCAATTAGTCAAGGTGGAAAAAACACTGGCGCCGGTTCAAATGAACACCTCAAGCAATTTAGTGCTCCATCACTAGATGAAGTTGGGAGTTCCCAAAAACAAGATAGATAGGCTTAGCCTTGGGGTACTCACCTCTGGGGAGCCCATGGCAGGTAAACACCATGCCAGTCTCAGTGCTAATTCCCTATTGCCAGATGTGCAAGTTGCATACCTCTGAAGAATCCTCTTCAATTTTCAGGGGACAGCAGGAGGAAGGAGGAGGAGAGAGAGGGCATAGAGGCTATGTGCATGGCTGAAGAATCCTTCCAATTCCTTTGCTTCCAATCTTCGGGCTGCTGAATGTGTCCTTAACAAGACAAAAGCAAGGAGCTGAACCATTTTTCCTCCTGCTATGGCATCCGAAAAGAGCACAGGTTTTAAGGGCACCCCTTATGCAGCCTCCATCATGCTCCAGTTCGAAATCTACCCCCAGGGATGGTTGGCTCATGAGCAAAATTAATCTTTCCTTTCAATTCTTCCTTGTATTTTCTCAGATTTTCAGAGAGTTGGTAGTTCTGACTGATATGATGATGTCAATAAAAGGCCTATGAATGTTTCCTCTGTCTCCACATCAGTTGGTAGGGGGACATAACCCACTTGTCTGGGCTGGTCTAGCTGGATGATATGGAATGTTCATTTTAACAGGTGAGCTCCTACCAACCAAAAAATGCATCTAATCTAAAACAAAACTAGAGAAGAGTGGGGTAAAATTTAAAAAGCACAAACTCACTAAATTTTGGGTTCTAATCACTCCCAAACATAGAAAAACATTAAACCTTTTAAAAGGACTATTAATCTCTATTTCTTCCTTCACTCTTGTTCCTAAATAGTTCCTCAGAGTTGTGCAAGTTAGTTATGTAAACTGAGACCTTTCTAAATTATTTTAAAACATCTGGAATCTTAAGTGAAACAGTTGGATTTCTAAATTACAGCAGAACATCAGTAGCAAATAATGATGTATTTACAACCATCAATCTCATTATACTCCTCTAATATTGGTCTGTTTTGTACATAAGCTGAAATTGGCTCCAAGCTACTGAAAAGATGCACTGTCTGTAACTTGCATCTTTCTAGTTCAGAGGTTCTCAACCCAGTCCTCGGAACAAATTGAGCCAGTAAAATTTTCAGGTTAACCACAATGAATATACATGAGATAAATCTGCATGTACTACCTCCATTGAATGCAAATCTCTCTCATGGATATTCATTGCGGTTATCCTGAAAACCTGACTTGCTAGATACATCCCGAGGACTGGGTTGAGAACCCCTGTTCTAGATTATTTACTACACCTCAATATGAAAATAAAGAAGAAATTTACTTGTCACTTTAAGGCAGAAATGCGCTTAACTCAGAAAAGTGTAGTATGTCTTATACAGGAGACAGCGTACTCACTCACCTGTAACAGGTGTTCTCCGGGGATAGCAGGAATCAGTCCTCACATATGGGTAACATCAGCGCCGATGGAGCCCTCGGGCGGAGCAAATCCCCAGCTTTCTAAGAAAGCCTTTGGGAATTGCATCACGTATGTGCGGTCCCCTTCCCGCCCAAGGGTGCCATCTTGCTCAGTCAAATGACATAGCTAAAAAGATGCCAAAAAGAACAAAATATAATAATAGGACTGCAACTCCAAGGGGAGGAGGGAGGGTCGTGAGGACTGATTCCTGCTGTCCCCAGAGAACACCTACGCTTTCTCCGGAAACAAGCAGTAAGTCAGTCCTCACATATGAGACTCCCCAGTTATAGGCTACTGAGAACCCACAGCTGAAAAATAGGCTCCCTCTACAAGAGCCGCAAACAGCCACAATAGGAATCTAACAGAGAGTAGCACTCCGGTAGCCTGACACATAAGTGTTGGAGGGCAGAAGTTGCCTAGACCTCAAAAAGGTTACGGAGTACAGCCTGGCCGAAAGCACTGTCCCGTTGGGATTCCCTATCCAGGCAGTAATGGGTTGCGAAAGTCTAACCCGAAGACCAGGTGGTGGCCCGGCAGATGTCTGCCAGCGGAACAGAGTGGAAATAAGCCACTGATGCCGCCATAGCCCTGACACGGTGGGCCGTAACACGACCCTGCAACGGAAGCTTGGCCGCCCTGTATGCCCAGACAATACAGTCCGCTACTCAGGTGGACAGTGTACTCTTGGAGACGGCCATCCCCAGCTTACTGGGGTCATAGGAGACGAAGAACTGAGAAGCCCTTCTATGGCCTTGTGTATGCTGAATGTAGAAGGCCAACGCCCTCTTACAGTCCAGGGTATGCAGAACGTTCTCTGCCCAACTGGCATGCGGCCTGGGAAAGAAGGTAGGTAGTACTACCTCCTGTTGAGGTGGAACGAAGAGACCACTTTTGGAAGGAACTTGGGGGGTGTGCGGAGCACCACCCGGTTCCTATAGAACCTTGTATAAGGCCTGTCGGACACCAGGGCCTGAAGCTCACTCACTTGCCGAGCCAACGTGAGTGACATCAAGAAATCTGCCTTCCAAGAAAGGTAGCGTAGATGGCAGGCTGCCATCGGCTCAAATGGCAGACGAGTAAGCTGCCCTAGGACCACATTCAAATCCCACTCGGTTGCCGGAGGGAAAACCAGGGGCTTCAACAGAAGTAGGCCTCTCAGGAACCTGGACACCAAAGGATGTGCAGAAAGAGGCTTTCCTTCTACTGGGAAGTGGTGTGCAGCCAAGGCACTGAGGGATGAACTCTGACGGAGTTGGACTTAAGGCCCAAATCCGAAAGGTGGAGAAGATACTGTAGTACCACTGCAACCTGGCAGGAGAAAGGATTCACTTTCTGCTTTTCACACCACACCCCAAACCTACGCCACTTAAAGGCATAGGTTCATGTAGTTGTCTGCCTTTTTGAGGCCAGCAAAACTTCTTCCATGTTTTTTGGAAGGAGGAGTGGTGCGAGCACTACTCTTTCAGCAGCCATGCCATTAGGTTGAGGGAGCTGAGGTTGGGGTGCATTTGAGTGCTCCCCTCTTGAGACAGGAGGTTCGGAGAGGACCCCAGGGGGATTGGGGCCTCCACCGCTAGTTGAAGTAGAAACAGAAACCAGGGTTGTCTCGGCCATCTTGGGGCTACCAGGATAACCAAGGCTTTGTCTTGGAGAATCTTGAACAGAGTTTTGGCCACCAGAGGCATCGGAGGAAACGCATACAGGAGGCCCACAGACCATGAGATGAGAAAGGCATCGGTAGTCACCCTGTTTGGATGTGGCTGCCTGGAGCAAAACCGTGACAACTGGTGATTGTGTGGGCTCGCAAACAAATCCAGTGTCGGCTGTCCCCAGGTCTGAAAAAGCCATGGGGCCACAGTCGTGTCCAGCTGCCATTTGTGGGGCTGCAGAATCCTGCTTAACCTGTCGGCTAAGTAATTTTCCTGGCCTGGCAAATAAACTACTCTCAGATGCATGCCATGCTGGACTGCAAAGGAGCACAGATCCAGGGTTTCCTGACACAGCAGGCGGGACCCCGTGCCTCCCTGCTTGTTCACATAGAACATCACTATTTGGTCATCTGTTTGTACCAAGACAGATTGATGAGCCAAAGTTTGACAGAAGGCTCGTAGAGCCAGGCGAATGGCACGAAGTTCCAAGAAATTGATCTGTTGTGTGCTCTCGTTCAGAGACCACACGCCCTGAGTGCAAGGTCCCTGGCAATGGGCTGCCAGCCCAGCAAGAATGCATCCGTAGTTAGGATCCTCATGTGTTGAGGAGCCTGGAAGGTCACCCCCGCCTCCAAGTGCTTTGGTTGAAGCCACCATTCCAAGGATTGTAGCAGTCTTCTGGACACTTTGACTCTGTCTCAGAGTCCGCCTGTGGCTTGTGCCAACTGGTCCCTGAGGCACCACTGAGCTGTTCGCATCTGGAGGCGGGCATCCGGTGTCACATAGACTGTGGAGGAAGTGTCTTGCTGATATTTGGGACCTGTGACTCACTTGACGTGCCAAGGCCAGGAGTCTCTGTGCCCTGTCTACTGGTCGGTAAGCCCTTGCCTGAAGGGTATCTAGTCTGGCCCCAAATAAACTATAGTTGTTGAGTGGGCACTAGGGTAGACTTGGGGTAATTGATTACAAACCCTAGATGCTGAAGTACCTGAATAGTGCGAGATGTGGCCTGTTGGACCTCCATGGCTGACGTGGCTCTGATGAGCCAGTCGTCTAGGTAAGGGAAGACAAAGACTCCTTGGATTCTGAGAAAGGTGGCTACCACCGCCAGGCACTTTGTGAATACCCTGGGGGCGCAGGCCAGGCCAAAGGGAAGTAACTCTGTACTGATAGTGGTTTCTCTCCACCACAAAGCGTAGATATTGTCTGTGTTCTGGATGAATTAGGATGTGTGTATACGCATCCTTTAGGTCTAAGGAGCATAGCCAGTCTCCCTGGCGGAGGTAAGGCAGCAATATTCCAAGTGAAAGCATCTTGAACTTCTCCCTCACCAGGAATTTGTTTAAGTTGCGCAGGTCGAGAATGGGTATGAGGCCTCCTGTCCTTTTTGGTATCAGAAAGTACCTGGAATAGAAGCCCTTGCCCTGTAGGTGGTGGGGCACTGGTTCTACCGCCTGATCCTCGAGAAGACCTGCTAATTCCTTCAGAAGAGGAGACCTGAGAGGCTCTCCTGGAAAGTGAGGCAGCGGCAGCTGGGTCAAATGGAGTAGATAGCCTTGATGGACTATCTGTAGGACCCAGGCGTCTGTGGTGATGGCTGGCCACCTGTGGGCATACAGGGCAAGCCTTCCTCCTGTGCACTGCCTGTCTCCTGAGGTGAGAGGGGCTATGCCTTGAGAGTCAAAGTCACTCCCAGGCTGAGCCGGAGCCAGTGCCTGTGGTTTGGGGGCTTTCTGCTTACACGGGCCATGCCCCTGTCTCTTGGCCTGCTGCCCTGCTGGGGAGCCGGGGAGGCCTCAAGTGGGGGGGTAGCTTCGGTAAGCAGCACCCTTCCTCTGGAAAAAGGGCTTCTTTACCCGAGCCCTTCTTTTTAGAAGGGGCAGAAGTCTTCTTTGAGAGCCATGTCCTGGTCATGTACTCGGTCTTGAGCTCAGCAGCCTTTTCGGTCATGGGTTTGTCGAAGAGGTACTTTCCCCGGCATGGGAGATCGACCAACTTGTTCTGAACCCATTGCTCGAGGTCCAACTGTAGCCATGCCTGGCGGCATGCACCGATGCCTGCTGCAGCTACCTGGGCCGCTGCCTCGAACCCATCATAGGTAGCTCGAGTCATGAACTTTGAGCACTCACGGACACCAGTGGATAGGCTCTTGAAGCGCTGCAAAGGTCCCTTAGAGAGACCAGCCGAGAACCCGGCGATTTCCTTCACCAGATCTCACAAGTACATGCCCATGTACAGCTGGTATGCCTGGATATGACATGTCAGCATAGAACCCTGGTAGCACTTCCTGCCGAGGGTGTCCAAGTTGTGGGCCTCCCTGCCAGGAGGCACCGAGGAGTGTGTCTTCTGGCTCTTGAGCAGGCGCATGGCTGATTCCACAACCATGGAGTTGTGCGGCAGTTGTGCTTTTTGGAACCCAGGGCCCTTGCGGACCCAATACATCGAGTCAATCTGCCTGCTGATCACCTGCACCAGCGTCTCCCACATGTGGAGAATCAGTCGTTCCAGGATCGGAGGCACTGGTACAGTAAGGGCCTCCCCGAGGGGGAGAGTCATATTCGAGGATCTTGAGCTTTTCGGCTTGAGAGTCCTCCTCGGACTCTGCAGGAAATGCCAAAGCCTTTGACATGTCCCTTATGAAGTCCAAGAACCTAGTGTCCTCCGGGGGGGGGGGACCTTCTCCGAGGCTCGGACAGCGGGGAATTGGACGGGACTTCCCTGTGCCGGCAGGTGTCTGGGGACTCTTCTTCCTCAGTCTCCCAGTCCGATGCCTCCAAAGAGGAATCGAGTGGCTCCGACCTCGAAGGCTTTGGCTTCGACTGCCCCGACGCTGGTGGAACCGGTGGCGATGACCTCAGTCCCGAATGGAAGGTTGAGGGAGACCTCGGCCGAGGACCGACTCGAGTACGCATGGTCTCGAGGCTCGGCTCAGCCTCCGGGGTCGACTTGGACATCGGTGGCCCGGTGGTTGGGGCGGAAGGACCGGTGAGACTGGCTATCAGCGCCCGCTGCTGGTCCATGAAGACAGACATACTGTGCTCCAGGGCCACCATTCTGAGGCTAAGCTTAGAAGGCTCTGCAGCCAACAGGTCATGCCGGTTCTCCCGGAGGAGAGTCCTCAACGAGGACAGTTGTTACTTGCCTCGGCTGCTCCGTATCCCATCAAGGAAGCTTCGCTGGATGCTCCTTCTCCGAGGATCTGGGCCGGCGCTTGGTGCTCCGCGACTGGTCCCGGGAGGAACCAGGCCATTCAGAGCCATCCAACGATGATGCCTTCAAGGATTTTTTCTTCCTTTGATGTTCCCGTGAGAGAGACCCCCTCTCTGAGGAACCTCAACGATGCTCTGGTTCAGAGTGTTTCCGAGACGTAGAGGCCTCAGACGAGGTCTGGGCCCACGAAGGTACGGACTCAGCAAAAAGCCTATCATGCTGCTGCTGGCGGCTTCTCAGGGCCTTCGAGGACATTTTCCTACATGGGCCACAGACCTTCGGGTCGTGGTCAGGCCCGAGGCACCGGAGACAGCAGTCATGCGTATCGGTGAGGGACATTATCTTTATCTTTATTTGTGACATCTGATATACCGCCCATTACCGAAGTGTTAAAGCGGTGTACAATAAAAAGTTAGGGCTGCAGGAAAGTAAAAGAGGAAAAAGAACGCCATTGAGTTGATAGGAAAGTGGTTGGAGAGAAAAAGGAGAAAGACAGTAGAGGACAGGTATTAACAAAGACATCAGAAAATAAGACATGAAGGAGAGTGGGGGTAGATTGGAGAGGAGGGGAATATGGGGAATGAGGGATGATTAGGACATTGGATAAATGCTAACAAAGGGTGTGCTTAGTAATATTACGGGTAGTTGGGAGGGGTGGGAAGATCAAAAGCCTGACAGAAGAAATAGGTCTTGAGAAGGGCCTTGAATCGAGAAGGACAATTCAGTGCGAAGGGAGTGTGGGAGAGAATTCCATAGGGCGGGACTTACAAAAAAGAAAGCAGCACAACGGGTTGATTCAAGGTGGGCCTGAACGGGAGATGGTAGAAAGAGACGGTTACCATGTGCAGAGCGGAGTAGGCGATGAGTAGGCTGGAGATAGATAAGATCAGCTAAATACTGAGGTGTGCTGGTGTGGAGGGCCTTGTGGGTAATGATGAGAAGCTTATAAAGATATCGGGCCTTGATAGGGAGCCAGTGGAGAGAGAGAAGACAGGGGGTGACATGATCACGGGAGGAGGAGAAAGTGAGAAGACGGGCGGCTGTGTTTTGAATTAATTGTAGTCTTCGAAGTTAATGCTGGGGGAGACCTGCAAGGAGTGAATTGCAATAGTCAAGCCAGGTGATCACCAAAGACAGAACAAGAGTTGTAAGGGACGCAAGTGGAAGAAGAGGTTGAATGGCCCTAATCCTGCGGAGATGGAAGAAAGAACTGCGCACCACACCAGAGATGTGCTGGTGAAATGCGAGTGATGGATCAAGGGTAACACCAAGATAACAAAAAGTTTGTACCAGGGGGATTGTTGAGTTGGACATATGCGGAGTCAGGGCGGGGGAGGGAGCACCGAAAGTGAACCAGATAGCTGCTGACTTAGAAGGGTTAACAATAAGGAAGTTGCTAAGGAACCAATCAGAGATGGAGGCAAGACAGGTATTGAGGGCAGAGAGATCTGGGGCTGAGGAAGATGTGTGATGAATTAGGAGGATGTCATCTGCAAAAAAGTAGGCGGATATATCGGTCTGTTGTATGAGAACGCAAGGGGGGGTGAGAAAAATGTTGAAGAGAAGAGGAGCGAGGATGGAGCCCTCACAATGCAGAGGGAGGGAAGTAGAGGTGGTGGAACCAGATTGGACAGCGAAGGTTCGAGAAGAAAGAAAAGACTGGAACCACTGGTGGACTGTACCATGAATACCAAGATCTGACAGACAGGTGAGGAGTGTACGGTGGTTGACGACATCAAATGCAGCAGAGAGATCCAAGGATACAGCGATGGAAATCACCCCTGTCGTGAGAACGGTGCAGTTTGCTAAGAAGTGCCACGAGGATAGTTTCTGTGCTATGCCCGGCCCTAAATCCTGATTGCCGGGGGGTGTAGAGAGATGGTGGAGTTGAGGTGTGCAGTGAGTTGATGAAAGACAAGTTTTTCAAGAATTTTTGAAAGGAAAGGAAGGTTGGAGACAGGACACCAGTTGGACGGTATAGTGGGATTGAGGGTGGCTTTCTTGAGAAGAGGGCGAACTAGCGCATGTTTCCAGGCTGAGGGGAAGCAACCAGAGGTGAAGCAACCAGAGGTGAAGCTAGAATTGAGGATGGTAAGGGCAAAAGGAATGAGTGTGAGCGAGGGCTCAGGGAGCCAGGAGGAAGACAGTGGATCGAGCGGGCAGGTGGTCTTGTGAGAGGATGAAATTGCTTCAGCAAGCTCAGTGGGAGTAACGGGCCGAAACTGGGACCATGAATGGGGAAAGGTGTGAGTGGGCACAGGGGAACAAATAGGGACTAAAGTAGGGGAGGCGGGGGGGGGGGGAGAGAGAGAGGGGGTAGGCAGGAGACGAATGTAGGACGAAGGGACTGGATTTTGGTTGAGAAGGTGGTGGCAAGAGTTGTGGGACTGGGAGCGAGGGGAGGGGATGATAAGGGGTATTTTGTACACTGATCACATTTCTTAAACCCGCTGGCAGCCATCGGGGGAATAAAGGCCCCTGCGAGGTCGAAGACCCAGGCTGCCAGTGAAAAAGAAAAAGAGCGCGAATGCTAGTCACGAAGGACAAAACTGAAAAATCAAACTGGACTCGATACCGGTATACCGAGCCAAAGGCAGGAAGGGGAACCGGTGTCGAACCGGAGGAAAAGATGAAACTTTTAAGTATTTTAAACACTTTTTTCGCAATGACAACTGGAATACGCCCTAAGGGCTCCGCGGAAAAAAGGAGACAGAGCAAGATGGCACCCTTGGGCATGCGTGATGCAATTCCCAAAGGCTTTCTAAGAAAGCTGGGGATTTGCTCCGCATAAGGGCTCTGTTGGCGCCGATGTCACCCATATGTGAGGACTGACTTCCTGCTTGTTCCCGGAGAATAAACTTTACTGAAGAACAGAATTACTTGGACCGGAATCTCTTTATCCATAGTGGCTGTTCTCAGCAAAATCAAATTACCTGGGTATTATGGAACTGGCTAGCAGGGTTGGGGTGTTCCTCATCTTCTACAGGTCATCGTACCTCTGAGCACAACTTGGGCACAATGAAACTTTTTTTCAGAGTGAGGGTAGTTTATATACATTGGATATGTTGTAACCCTCTGTTGACTCAAGATTGTGGGGACAATGGAACAAAGACAGAAACAGGACAAGGCATCACTGGTCCTTTCCTTAGGTCCCAGTGGTACTTATTCATGCAATACCTCCGTTTCTTATGAAGCTCTGATTCAAGGAGCCACTCACTAATGAAATTTGTTTTAGAACCTTAATACTGAAGCACAGACTCAATTTGACACATTACAAATTTTGTGGGGCAGAGAGACAAGCTATATATTACTGATTTACCCTTAATTTATAATGAAACAATTACTTTAGGACATATGCATGTGGTGACTGCATTGCTTTGCCATATGTAAATCTCGAATTGTATTCACATTGATTTATTTTGCAAGGAAGAGCTATGTCTGCTTTAACTAGAATTTTATAGAGTAATGGGTGATTCATAAGAAAAAAAAACCACCACCAACCTTTTTTGATGAAATGGATGACTAAAGGATTCTGGGTAATGCAGACACGTTTTTATTAAATTAGAAAGCTGCTCTGCAGATGGCCTAGCAGGTGCTGATGTGTTTTCAGGTCGTATAAACTTTAAGAGAACCATTTCTGATGGTTCCTACAATAAAAGAAAACCAGAGTCAAATGCCATAATTAAACATTCTTAACAGAAGAGAGCTAGAAATATTAAAGTACATGAATTCATCCAGATATCTGATCCAACATTTCATTTCAGAAATTAGACATAATAAATCCAGTACTGGTCACCAGACTAAACAAACATGATGAAGTCTCAACAGATGCATTTCTCAAGATATATATGAGAGGGGAGTCAAACAAGATAAATTGAAGTATCTCATCAAAACAGTAAATATCCACCATATTTACTGACCCCCCTTCATACAAGTAGATTTCCTAGTAATAAGAAAAAAATTATGACGTGTTGAAAAATCTGCGATTTGGCTTTGCTTGCTTACCTAAAAATAGAAGTGACGAATTAGAGGCAATATACTCTAGTGTCATTGTTACTTACAAATCTTCTGTCACTCCTATTCATACCAAATTTCTAAGCAGCAGAACACCAAGACTGATCTTGTCTTATTCAGTCACATTATCTGTTTGTTTGTTTGTATTTAGCCCATGTCTTTCCAGTAGTAGCTCAAGGCAAGTTACATTCAGGTACAGGAGGTTTTTTCCCTGTCTCCAGAGGGATTACAATCTAAGTTTGCACCTGAGGCAGAGGAAGGTTAAGAGCCCAAAGCCACAAGGAGTACCAGTGGAATCTGACTCTTGTCTTTCTAGTTGCAAGCTGCTGCCCTAAGCACTAAGCTACTCCTTCACACATTAGCTTCTGGATATCATGTAAAAGATTCTAAAATAATTCTATTTTTTACTCACCTTTCACTACAAAAATGAAGCTAAACATCATAGCAAGGATTTAATTCAAAAAATATCATCCATCTCAGTAATGACTCAGCAACTGAACAAGGATACTAGAGGAAGTGAAAACTGACGCAACACTTTAGCAATCAAGTACCATTCTACATTTTTATGTATTACACATTAAATATGCCAATATAAAACATATATACAGTATATGATAAATGAGTATACATAATGTATCTGAAAATCTAAGGTTATGCTTTGCCCCCAGGATCAGTTTTTAATGCAGGACTACTAATCCAAATGAAGATCATGTTCGTGTTAGCTCATCTTCATAGTCTGATGCCAACCCTGGCTAGGCAGGTACCCATTACATTTGTGAACCTGGTCAGCTACTTCATGACCACAGGCAATGCTAAGTCATAAGAACTCTGACTGACCACTTCATAAACAGTGGCAATGTTAGGCTATATCAAGCCAAGTACATTTAGCTTCAGGCTGCCCTCAACAGCACTCGAGCAACAAGAGGTCCAACAATTAATGTCTTGATAATTCAAAAATTATATCTCCCTCCAATTATATTCTAGGCTATGAAGCTTCTTTATTGCAACTTCTCGTTTTTTAAAATCACTTTTACAACCCAATTGTTTGGCGCAGATCTTAGGGGAATTTGAGGTCTCAGACTCGTCACGGCACTAGCGTTAACGGACCCAGTCCTTAGCTAATGTGCCCTTTTGCATCAACGACTTCTATTGATTCATCCCTCTAGAGGTCGTTGATGCAAAAGGGCACATTAGCTAAGGACTGGGTCCGTTAACACTAGTGCCGTGACGAGTCTGAGACCTCAAATTCCCCTAAGATGTTGAGAATCAGTTGTAGGGGATAATACATAGTGCTCTTCGAAAAGATGTTTTCTGAAGACTTTATGAGATCGGATGCTCTGTAATGTAGGAGGGAAAGAGTTCCAGAGGTTGGGGGTGTAAAGTTCAAAGGCTCATGACCTTCAAGGCTCAGACCAGTCTGCGCATAAGCAAAGGAAATGCAGCCTGCCAACCAAATGGACACCGTGTGTTTGGAGATGGCAACGCCCAGCCTTTTAGGGTCAAAGGGGATGAACAGCTGGGTAAAATGTCAATGGGCTTTCGTCCTCTCCAGGTAGAAAGCAAAGGCACGTTTACAGTCCAACGTCTGCAGTGTGATTGCCACCCTGTTGATGTGAGGCTTGGTAAAGAAGGTGGGCAAAACTACCGACTGGTTGAGGTGGGAAAAAAAAGAGACCACCTTGGATAGGAAATGCAGATGTGTCTGCAGAACCACTCTGTTCTGATGAAATCTGGTGTAGAGCACATGCGCCACTAGTGCTTGCAGTTCGTTAACCCAGCAGGCAAAGGTGACCACCATTAGGAACATGACCTTCCAGGTCAGGAATTTTGGTGGACAAGAGGCCTGCAGCTTGAAGGGGGCTGAGAGGAGTTGCCCCAACATCATGCTGAAGTTCCACACCACAGGCAGGGGCCAAACCAGAGGTTTAGAAAGACGTAGACCTCGCATGAAGCAGGCCACCAATGGGTGAGCAGAAATGGGATAGCCACCCAATCCGCGATGTAAGTCACAACCGTGCTTAAGTGCACTTGGATGGAATTGGACTTGGGGCCCGAGTCAGAAAGGTTTAGGAGATATGCCAGAAGCATTTCCATCGCACAAGAAAAGGGGTCTAGAGCCTTGTCCATACACCAGAGAGAGAACCTGCACCACTTAAAGGCGTAGGAACGGCATGTGGATTCTCTGCAGGATGCTAGGATACTCCACAGGCAGACTGAACTCTGAGAAGACTACCCGCTCAGCATCCACACTGTGAGGGCCAGGGGCCCCACACTGGGATGAAGTAGATTCTGTTCGCACAAGGACACATGTCCACCGGGCTCTGTGGAAAAGAGACTGAGGTAAAGATAGCTCCGGCGGACGGAAAGGCAAGTGTACATGCAAGATGGAGCTCATATGAAAGTGGGGGGCATTCTCATGTGGACTCCATCGGGGACATCACCCTATATGTGAAGACTTACTTCCTGTTTGTTCACGGAGAAAGAAACATTCAGTAGGAAAATAGGATAAACCATGTTGAGTCAGACCAAAGTTCTTCAAACTCAGCATCCTGGATCCAACAGTGGTTAGTCTGGGGCATAAATATATGGCAGATTCCAAAATGTAGATCTATTTTCTTAGAGCTCATTTCCAGGGATAAATAAAGTTTTGCCCAAGCCTTCCTGGATAATAATTTTTTATTAACTTTTCTTCAGGTGCCTGACCAGCCCTCAGCTGCATAGTTGGTATCTGTAAGTTACTTCCTTTCATTCTATTAAACTCTTACATTAAAAAAGTTATTCATCAACATACATAGTAAAAAAGATACAGTAGGGAGTTTTGTCCCACCATTTCAGCTCACATGGGATGTCGCCAAAAATTGTACATAGCAGCTGTAACACAGGTGGTCTTATTTAGAAAGAACTTTTCACATTCCATGCACACAGAACAAAAACCTTATAAGGCCTACTTCACTAAGTTTACCCCACTGATACAGAATTTGAGTAAAACTATAGCAAACTAGGCAATAATGTTTAGTGACCAGAGAAAGCATCTCTGGCTAAATTCTTTAGGATTAACATGCTCCAAATTGTAAACCATGATACTTTTTAATAAGTGATAAGCAAAGGTTAGGGAAGCATTTTTAAATGTTTTTTCTATTACGAGTATTATTTTATGGCATATTTTATTGCATGCGTTAAGTTGCTTTTCAGAAGAATGAGGAGCAAAAATAGTAACATTTCATATAATAAAATCTCCAAGAGTATCTTCCCCTCATGAATATTTTGGAGATAGTAATGGGACCAGTGAGGCTGGTCTTCACAGAATTACTGTTTCCTAATGCTCAATTACACTCCATGGAATTGCATAATAATGTGTGTGCAGGATTCCATGCATACCTGCACAAAATCAGTTTCCTGAGGGCAAGCACGGACTGGTTGGAGGAAAGCAAAAACCATCACGGTTATCAATTCTTCCTCCATGTGATACAAGCTAAAGAGAAGAAAAAGCGTCTGCCACTGGTGATACAGCTCTCTTCCAGGCTGTCCCTTTCTACTCCAGTCCTACCACTTCTGGGTTCAGGTCAGACTATCAGCACTCACCTGAAATGGCCCCATAAAGCGTAGTTATTCACCTGTAACAAGAACATATGGGCGACATCAGCGCAGACTGAGTCCACGCGGAGCATTTCCCCCAGCTTTCAAAGAAAGCCTTTGGGACATGCTGCCATGCATGTGTGGTCCTCTTCCCATCCAAGGGTGCCATCTTGCTCAATCATATGACATAGCTAGGACAGTAGAAAAATAACACCAAGTAGGGAGGCAACTCCCAGGGGAGAATGGAGGGTTGTGAGGACTGATTCCTGCTGTCCATGGAGAACATCTGTTACAGGTAACTACGCTTTCTCTAGGAACAAGCAGGAAGTCAGTCCTCACATATGGGACTCCCTAGCTCCAAGCTGCCAAGGACCAAACCACAACAGCACAAACAGTGGCCAAGTCAGCTAACCTTGAGTTGCAGAAGATGAGTCCCCACTGAGAGACTCTGCAAGACCCTGGCGTCCAGCGACACTAACACTCCGGCAGCCTGAAAACAGAAGAGTCGGACGGCAGGAGTTGCCTGCACCCCGAGAATATTACAGAGTACTGCCTGGCCAAACGGACTCGCTTTCTAGGCAGCAGTGAGCTGCGAACATATGAATTGAAGACCATGTGGTGGCCTTGCAGATCTCCATCACTGGTACTGAGCGGAGGTTGGCCATCAACTTGGCCATCACCCTCACGCGATGCGCTGTGATCCAGTGCTCGAGGGAGAGATCAGCCCACTCATTGGCAAGAGCAATGCAGTCTGCCACCCACGTGGATAGAGATTGCTTAGTCACAGGGAGCCCCAGTCTGCTGGGGTCATAAGACATGAAATGCTGAGGAGCTTTGCGATGGCCCTGGGACTGCTGTAAGTAGAAGGACAGGGCCCATTTGCAATACAGTGTATGAAGTACTAGTTCCTCCCTGCCAGCGTGAGGCCGCGGGAAGAAGGTGGGGAGGACCACCTCTTGGTTGAGGTGGAAAGGAGAAACCACATTCGGCAGCAATTTTGGGGGTGTGTGCGGAACACTACCCTGTTCTTATAGAACCTGTATATGGTGGATCCGCCACCAGAGCCTGGAGTTCGCTCATTCTTTGAATGCATGTGAGGGCCACCAGGAAGGCCACTTTCCAAGACAGGTACTGCAGGTGGCAAATGGCTAGGGGCTCGAATGGTGGTTTGGTGAGCTGGGAGAGCACCATGCTGAGGTCCCACGCTGCTGGGGGTCAGAGAGGGGGCTTGTATAACAGAAGGCCCCAGAGGAACCTGGAGACCAGGGGCTGGCCTGAGAGGGGTTTTCCCTCGATAGGATGATGGTGAGCTGCTTATAGTGCTCAGATGCACCCTCACTGAGTTAGACTTCAGCCCGGTGTGGAATAGGTGCAGTCGGTACTGGAGTACTAATTGCACATGGCAGGTGAAGAGGTTCTCCCTTTTTTCTGCACACCAGGCAGAGAACCTTCTCCACTTGAAAGCACAAGCCCATCTGGTGGAGGGTTTTCGGGAGGCCCATATAGGATCTCCTCAACTTTTCTCGGAAGATTGAAAGGGGCCCACTGCTTCCCTTTCAGCAGCTACAGTACGCTGTTAGCATTAGGGACCCCAGGTTGGTGTGGAGGAGTGAGCCCCCTCTCCTGAGACAGGAGGTCCGGGGCTCGGTCTAGCAGGACTGGGAGTGCCACCGACAAGGACAGCAGCAGCGGAAACCAAGGTTGCCTCTACCACCTGGGAGCAATTAGTATGACTGTCACCCTCTTGCTCTGGACCTTGAAGACGGTCCTGGCGACCAGGAGGGTCGGTGGAAATGCATAGATTAGGCCCTCAGACCATGAGCTCAGGAAGGCATCTGCTGCCACTCTCTCCGAGTGCAGCTGGCACGAGCAGAAGCAAGGCAGCTGCATGTTGCCTGGAGAGGCAAACAGATCCATCATGGGCCTGCCCCAAAGGTGGAAGAGCATCTTGGCCATCCTGAGGTTCAAGTGCCACTCGTACGACTGAAGCACTCTGCTCAGCCTGTCCGCTAGGCAGTTGTCCTGACCCGGGGAGGTAGACTGCTCGCAAGTGCATGTTGTTGTGAGCTGCAAAGGACCACCATCTCCTGGCAGAAGGGGTACAAACTCGTGCCCCCCTGCTTGTTGATATAGAATAGGGCAACTTGATTTTTCAACTGGATCAGTATGGACCAATGTTGCAGGCGGTGGCAGAACGCTCATAGGGCTAGGAAGATCGCCCTGAGTTCTAGGAGATTGATCTGTAGGAGTGGCTCCTCCTGGGACCAGCTGTCTTGGGTATGGCAGTCCCCACAACGTGCCCCCCCAACCTATGAGGGAGGCATCCGTGGTCAGGGTTCTCTGAGGTGTGGGCATTTGCGCCCTAAGGCGGTGGAAGTTTTGCCACCAGTTGAGGGATTCTAACAGTTGGCGGGTAACACTGATCCTGTAATAATAGCCTGCCCGTGGCTTGGGTTCACTGTGAGCAGAGGCACTGCTGGGTTGTCCGCATGTGCAAGCAGGCTGAGGGTGTTACATGGACCATGGAGGCCATATGGCCCAATAGGCAGAGGAGGAGGAGATAAGCTGGCATTGACCAGCAACGCTGTACCTCTCCTGCCAGTTGTCTGAGGTGTTTTGCCCTGTCTCTGGGGAGGACCGCCTTGACTTGCAGCATGTCGAGCTGAGCACCTATGAACTCCAGATTTTGGACTGAAGATGGATGGGATTTGGGGTAGTTGATGACGAACCCCAGGTGCTGCAGGAGGAGGGATGCACATACTGCTGTATGGCATCTGCAGCTGTGCTGCCCCTGATCAGCCAATCGTCTAGGAAGGGGAAGACCAAGGCCCCCTGTAGGCACAGGTGGGCGGCCGCCACCACCACCAGGCATTTGGTAAAGACCTTTGGCGAGGAGGCCAGGCCGAAGGGTATCCTTTACTGGTAGTGCCCTCCTCCTATCACTATTCTTAGGTACTGGCCTGTGAAAGGGGTGGATTAGGATGTGTGCATACGTATCCTTGAGATCCAAGGAGCACAGCCGTCTCCCTGGTGGAGGTAAGGCAGCAGTGTTTCAAGGGAGAGCATCTTGAACTTCTTCCTCACCAGGAGCTCGTTTAGATTTCGCAGGTCAGTATGGGCCAGAGGCCCCCAGTTCTCTTTGGGACAAGGACGTACCTGGAGTAGAAGCTCTTTCCCCACAGGTGCTTGGGTAAGGACTCTACTGTGGACTGTAAGCAGAAGAGTATGGTGAAGGAGGGATCGTACCGGCTCTCCTGGGAAGAACCTGGGTGGTATCTGCTGTAAGTGGAAGAGGTATCCTTCCCTTACCACTTGCAGTACCCACTGGTTTGAGGTGATGTTGGCCTATCTGTGGGCAAAGAATGCTAGGCACCCCCCCCCCCCCGTGGGCTGGTGAAGGTCTCCTGGGGGAGGGAGGCCCTGCCCTGGGAGTCAAAAGCTCCCCCCGGGTTGGGTGGGAGCTGGGGCCTGAGGCTTCACTGTTTTTGCCTTCGGAGCCCTGTGGTCTTGCCTCTTATGGTGAGAACCTTGTTGCTGGCCCGAGAAGGGCTGGTAATGGTGACTCTGTGGAAAAGGATCCTTTTCTTTCAGGAAAAGGGGTCTTTTCCCTGCTGGTTTCTTGCGGGGAAGGGATGAGGTCTTTTTAGAGCGCCTCTGGCATGTCACTATCGTCGGCCTGAACCTCAGCTGTCTTGTTGGCCATAGTTTTGTCGAATAGGTTCTCCCTGATGCAGGGGACATCGAGCAGCTTGTCTTGGACCCATTGCTCGAAGTCGGAAGACTGTAGCCAGGCCTGGTGTCCGGCGCCAATGCCGGCTATTGTAACTCAAGCTGCTGAATCAAAGCCATCGTAGGCTACTTGAGAGAGGAACTTGAAGCAGTCCTTGAACCTCGAGGTCAGGGACTGGGACGATTTAAGGGGTTCCCCGACAAGACCAGCCAAAAACTCCAACAGCTCCTGGGTTAAAGCCTTCATGTACATGCCTATGTAGAATTCATAGGCTTGGATCTGGCACCCCAACATCGAGCCCTGGTAACACTTGTGCCTGAGAGCATCGAGGGCTCTGGCCTCCCTTCTGGGGGGGAAGAGGAGTAGGTCATTTGGCTCTACGTTTTTGTATGGTTGACTCGACAACCATGGAGTTATGTGGTAGCTGAGTTATGTGGGAGCTGGGGTTTGTGGAACCTCAGGCCCTTCCGGATGCAGTACATGGCATTGAGGCGCTGGCTCACCACTAGTACTGACGCCGGTGTCTCCTACATTCTGAGCATCAGTCACTCAAGGATTGGCTGCCCGGGCACTGTGAGGGCTTCCTTGGATGAAGACTCGTATTGGAGGATATCCAACTCCTTGGGGCGTGGGTTCTCTTCCACCTTGGTCTGCACCAAGACGACTCAGGCCATGTCCTTGACCTAGTCATGGAAGGCTATGTCCTCTGGAGAGGAGTGGCACCCCGGCGCCGGGTCCAAGGGGATGCCTTGGTGCGTTTAGTCTCCAGGGATGCCTCGTCATCTGTCTCCCACTCAGAGTCAAGTGGTGATGACAAATTCGAGGCCCTGCAACCCAATGCCTTGCGGTTGGCTGAGGAGTCGGTGGCCTCCGGAGGACTGGGGTTCGAGTTGTGGAAACTAGCTGGGGATGACCGGATGCCCAAGGATTGGGACGGGACCTCGACCAGTGCCAAGGGCTCACCCTAGGCTGGTGGTGCTCGGAGCTCGGCTTGATGACCAGGGACTCCCCCGCAGTCAGGGGTCCGGTCATTGGGGCAGATGATGCGGACGAACTAGTCATCATTGCCTGTTGCAGGGCCAGGATAGCAGTGATATTCTGCTCCAGGGCTGCCATTCTGATTTCCAAGCCAGAAGGCTCCGCAGCTTTCGGCGCGAAGACAAAGGATCTCAAGCCTGGTGCTGGCACTCTGGTAAGTGCATCCTCAACGAACACTGTTGCTTTGAGGAACCTCACATGTTCTCCACCGGCCAAGGAATCCTTAGGCGTCATGGCCTGACACAGGTCGCAGGAGGTGGTCATAGTCCGGTCCCAGACAGTGTAGGCAGCAGTCATTGGTGTTGGTCACTGACATCATTTGACTGCAGCGTCATATTTTTTGAACTCACCAGGGGACGGTGGGAAGCACCCGGCCAGGTTCGATGACCTCTGGGCGAAAAAAGGTGCGAACGTCAATCGAGGCAAGCCTCGCTCAAAAAAAGGGTAACGGGGCCGAGAACAGCGCCAGCTTACAGCTAACTTTAATGATATTTAGCAAGGATTTTTTGCAGGGGAACAGGACAAGCGTCCGATGGGCTCTGTGGAAAAAAGACGACTGAGCAAGGGGACCACGTATGCGTGGTAGCATGTCCCAAATGTTTTCTTTGAAAGCTGTGAAAATGCTCCGCGTGGGCTCTGTCTGCACCGACGTCACCCGTATATGAGGACCAACTTCCTGCTTGTTCCTGGAGAAATAGCTGATTGGGCCATTGTGAAAAGGAGTTCGGATGAGTACAAGATTGCTCCATCCCAGCCCTTAAAAAAAAAGGAAGCCCAGGCACGCCAGCACAAATAGAGGGGATACAGAGAGAAACTGTGCAACATGGCTGGTGGAGAGATCAGGCCTTGCCAGCCAAACAAGATGTGACATGGAAAGTCAAGACCACCTTCAGCAGAAAATGCGGGTATGTGCGGAGCATCAACCGGTTCTGGTGGAACCTGGTGTATGGAGGGTGTACGACCAGAGCATGGAGCTCACTCACTTGCAGGGCAGACTTGACGGCCACCAGGACATGGACCTTCCAAGTCAAGAACTTCAGCAGACATGTGCCCAGAGACTCAAAGGGAGCCAGCATAAGCTGGCCGAGGACCATGTTCAGATCCCAGCAACCATAGCGGGCTTAACTGGAGGCTTTGAAAGAAGCCTCGACAGAATGCTATCGCACTGAAGTGAACCCGAAACAAGTTGGACTTGAGCCCAGAATTGGAGAGGTACAAGAGGTACTCCAACAGCTGGTCCACTAGACAGAAAAAGGTGTCCAGCACCCAACCAGCGCACCAAATGCAAACTGCCACCACTTGAACATGTAGGCCTTGTGTGTAGATTTCTTGCGGGATGCTAGAAGAAGTTCACTCATACCCTTGGGGATGGCAAGCCCCTTGAGGGCTACCCGCTCAGCATCCATGCTGTGAGTGCCAGGGAGCGGATGTTGGGATGCAACAGAGCTGCTCTCCTGCGAGATGAGGTCTGGGTCAGAACTCAGGCGATGAGATTCCCTCTGCAAGAGCTGCAGCAGTAGCGGGAACCACGGTTGTCAAGGCCAGTAGGGCGCGATGAGAATCATGGACCCCTCTCGGCCTATAGCTTCAGGAGTATCTTCATGATGAGTGGAATCAGGCGGTAGGCATAGAACAGGACTTTATCCCAGTGGACATGGAAGGCCTCTGGAGCTAGGCAATCGCTGGCCAGTCTCTAGTAGTAGAACAGAGCCACCTGAGCATTCTGTGCCGAGCGAAGATAGTCACATCGGGAGTGCCCTACTCTTAGAAGATCCGATCCACTACCTCCCTATTGAGGGACCACTCATGTGGTTGAAGAACCCAGCTGAGGCGATCTGCTAGGCTGATTCTCTCACCAGGCAAATACGTTACCCTGAGATCCATGCCCTGGAGCAAGGGAAACCACCAGAGGAAAACCACCTCCCAATACAAGAAATACAAGCCCGTGTCCCCCTGCTTGTTTACGTAGAACATGGCCACCCAATTGACCTTCTGGATCAGGATGAACTGATTCTCCAGGTGCGCCCGAAAAGCACAGATAGCATTTGCAATGGTCAGGAGCTCAAGGAAGTTTATCTGATGGAGGCTCTCACTCTCGGACCACAGGCCCTGGGTGTAGAGACCGTTCAGGTGCATGCCCCAGCTGAGCTGGGAGGCATCCACTGTCAGCAGCCTGCAGGGCACTGCTAGTTGGAACAGAAGGCCCCAATGCAAGTTTCCCGGCATGTGCCACCACTTCAGAGACTGTCCAAGTGGCATAGTGACCACCACCCTGTCCCATAGGCGGCCTGAGGCTTGCTGCCATTGCATCCTCAGGGTTCATTGAGCCTGCTGCATGCAGAGGCAGGCCTTAGGGGTGACGTGTACCATGGCCACCATATGACGTCCCTTCTTAATAATGGTTTATGGACCTTTCCTCCAGGAACTTGTCCAAACCTTTTTTAAACCCAGCTACACTAACAGCCTTTACTACATCCTCCGGTAACAAATTCCAGAGTTTGATTACACGTTGAGTGAAAAAATATTTTCTTTTATTAGTCTTAAATAGTTTACCCTGTAGCTTCATTGCATGTCCCCTAGTCTTTCTATATTCTGATAAAGTAAACAATCGATCTACGTTTACCCGTTCCACTCCATTAATTTATAGACTTCTATCATATCTCCCCTCAGCTGTCTCTTTTCCAGGTTAAAGAGCCCTAACCTTTTAAGCCTTTCTTCATAGGAGTATCCTTCCATCCACTTTACCATTTTGGTGGCTCTTCTCTGAACCTTTTCTAAAATCGCTATATCCTTTTTAAGATACGGCGATCAGAATTGCACACAATATTCAAGGTGCGGTCTCACCATGGAACGATACAGAGGCATTATAATATCTTTTGTTTTATTTTCCATTCCTTTCCTTATGATACCTAGCATTCTATTTGCTCTCTTGACCGCTGCTGCACACTGGGCCGAGGGTTTTAACATGGTATCCACAATGACGCCTAAATCTTTTTCCTGGGTGGTGGTTCCTAATGTGGAACCTTGCATCGTGTAACCATAGTTTGGGTTGTTCTTCCCTAGGTGCATAACCTTGCACTTGTCCACATTAAATTTCATCTGCCATTTTGATGCCCAGTCTTCCAATTTATCAAGATCCTCTTGCAGTTTTCCACAATCCTCTTGGGTTTTAACAACTTTAAATAGTTTTGTGTCATCTGCAAATTTGATAACCTCACTCGTTATTCATAAATGACCTGGAAAGTGGAATATGTCAAAAAGCAGCGGACCCAGCACAGATCCCTGGGGTACACCAATATTCACCTTTCTCCATTGGGAAAATTGGCCATTTAACCCTACCCTCTGCTTTCTATCTTTTAACCAGTTCCTGATCCACAATAGTACACTGCCTCCTATCCCATGACTCTTTAGTTTTGCCAAAAGTCTCTGATGAGGGACCTTGTCAAAGGCTTTCTGAAAGTCCAGATACACAATATCAACCGACTCACCTTTGTCCACCTGATTATTCACTCCTTCAAAAAAACATAAGAGATTAGTAAGACAAGATCTTCCTCGTCTAAAGCCATGTTGGCTGTCTCCCATTAGGTCATGACTATCTACATGCTGAGTAATTTTATTCTTTATGATGGTTTCTACCATTTTTCCCGGTACTGATATCAGGCTCACCGGTCTGTAGTTTCCCGGATCACCCCTGGAACCCTTTTTAAAAATTGGTGTTACATTGGCGATCCTCCAATCTTCAGGTATTAGAGATGATTTTAACGATAGTTCACAGATTACTAATAGCAGGTCTGTAATCTCATATTTCAGTTCTTTCAACACCCTTGGATGTATACCATCCGGCCCAGGTGATTTGCTACTCTTCAGTTTATCTAATAGTTGTAATACATCTTCCCGATGTATCGATATTTCCTTCAATTCTTCTGCACCTTTAAATACCACTTCAGTCATGGGTAACATCCCTACATCTTCCTCAGTAAAGACTGAAGCAAAGAATTCATTCAGTCTCTCCGCTATCGCCTTGTCGCCTCTTAGTGCTCCTTTAACCCCTTTATCATCTAATGGACCAACTGATTCTCTCACAGGTTTTTTACTACGAATGTACTTGAAAAGGTCTTTACTTCGCGTTTTTGCTTCCGCAGCAAGCTTCTTCTCAAATTCTCACTTTGCCTATCTTATCAATGCCTTGCATTTGACTTGCCAGTGCTTGTGCTGTTTCCAGGTTTCGTCGTTTGGCTCTTTTTTCCATTTCCTGAAAGATGCTTTTTTGGCAACAACAGCCTCTCTGACCTCACCTTTAAACCATGCTGGCAGTTTTTTGGACTTCCTTCCACTTTTCTTAAAGCGTGGAATACAGCTGGTCTGGGCTTCCAAGATAGCACAGTTACTTACCTGTAACAGGTGATCTCTGGGAACAGCAGGAATTAGTCCTCACATATGGGGTACGTCGGTACCGACGGAGCCTGCGCGGGAAAGCTCCCCAGCTTCCCAGAAAGGAAGCTTTTGGGGCCTCCCACTGCACATGCGCGCTGCCTTCCCGCCTTCCTGACCAGCTCTCCTCAGTTCGAGTTTATAGCTGAGACAATAGAGAGAGGAAAGGAAGATAGATAGATAGAAGATACAACTCCTAGGGGAGGTGGGTGGGTTGTGAGGACTAATTCCTGCTGTTCCCAGAGATCACCTGTTACAGGTAAGTAACTGTGCTATCTCCAGGAACAAGCAGGAATAAGTCCTCACATATGGGGACTCCCTAGCTAAGATGCCTGGGAGATCCCGTTCCACGGTTCGCCATCTTCGTATGGATCTCAGGCATCCATCCTGGGAAGGTGGGCAGGAGTTGTTCAAGTATGGAACAGGTGTTTGAGGACAGCCTGACCAAACAAGGCATCCCGGCGGGAGTCCTTGTCCAAGCAGTAATGGGCTGTGAAGGTATGAACCGAGGCCCATGTGGCGGCTCGACAGATCTGATCTATGGAGACAGAGTGAAGATGAGCCATAGAAGTGGCCATGGCTCTCACATTGTGAGCTGTGACATGGCCTTCCAGAGAAACGTTTTTACTCTGGTAAACAAAGGAAATACACTGAGCAATCCAATTGGAAAGTGTACGTTTGGAGACTGGACGTCCCAAATGAGAAGGATCAAAAGCCACGAAAAGCTGGGAAGACTTTCGATGTGGCTGGGTCCTGTTGAGGTAAAAGGCAAGAGCTCTTTTGCAATCTAAAGTATGAAGGCTCCTCTCTGCACTGGATGCATGAGGAGCCGGAAAAAAGACAGGTAGATATACCTCTTGATTAAGATGAAAAGGCGAAACCACTTTGGGCATAAAGTGGGGGTTCGTCCTAAGGACCACCTTATCATGATGAAATCTAGTATAAGGTGGATTAGCCACTAAAGCCTGCAGTTCACTGATGCGGCGAGCTGAAGTGACTGCAATGAGGAAAACTACCTTCCATGAAAGAAATTTCAAGGAGGTGGAGTGTAAAGGCTCAAAAGGTGGCTTCATAAGCTGACCTAGGACTAGGTTCAAGTCCCATGCTACCGGGAGGTCGGATGGGAGGCTTAGTTAGAGTCAGGCCTCTCATAAATCTTGCAACAAGCGGATGAGAGGAGACAGGTTGTCCATTTATAGGTTTTAAGGATGCTGCAATAGCACTCAAATGGACTCTTACTGAATTCGTCTTAAGGCCTGCATTAGAAAGATGAAGGAGATAGTCTAGTAGAGAATTCAAAGGAAGTGCTAGAGGGTCAAGACCCTGTTGAGCACACCAAATGGAAAAACGTTTCCATTTGAAAGCATAGGAACGCCTCGTGGAGGGTTTCCTAGAGGCATGAAGGATATCTTTCACTGGTTGAGAAAGATTGAAGTCATGAAGGCTTAGGCCTTCAGTAACCAAGCTCTGAGGTGTAGGGACTTGGGGTTTGGGTGCCACAAAGTCCCCTCCTCCTGAGACAGAAGGTCTGGCGCAGCTCCCAGGTCCAGGGAGGGTCCCTGGGAGAGATGCAGAAGTAGAGGGAACCACACTTGGCGTGGCCAGCGTGGGGCTATAAGGATCATGGATCCGTGATCCCTCTGCAGTTTGAACAGAGTCTTGGGAATCAAGGGAATGGGTGGAAAGGCATATAGAAATTCCTGACCCCAATGCAGGAGGAAGGCGTCGTTGGCCTGAGCTCCCTGACACGGAATCCTGGAACAGAACCGGGGAAGTTTGGCATTCCACGGACTTGCAAAGAGGTCTATGTCCGGGGTTCCCCATTCCTGAAAGATTTTGCCTATCTGGTCCATATGTAGGGACCATTCGTGTGGGAGCAGAACTCGACTAAGTCTGTCTGCCCGAGAGTTTTGAACCCCTGGAAGATATACTGCCAGAAGATGAATTTGATGCTCTCTGGCGAAGGCCCATAATCTGAGAGCTTCGTTGCAAAGCGACAGAGAGCCTGTCCCTCCTTGTTTGTTTACGTAGAACATGGCCACCTGATTGTCTGTCTGAACTAAGACGGTCAGGTTGACAAGGAGGGTATGGAATACTTTGAGGGCAACGAAGATTGCTCGCAGTTCCAGGAGGTTGATGTGAAGGGTGGTCTTCTGCGGAGACCAAATACCCTGAGTGGAGAGGGATTGTAGATGGGCTCCCCACCCTGTTTGGGAGGCATCTGTTGTGAGGGTTGCTTGGGGCAACAAAGGTTGGAAGGGGGCCCCCAACAACAGATTCTTGGTGGACATCCACCATTGGAGGGACCAAAACAGACGTTTTGAGGTGAGTATTTGGTCGGAGAGCGCTCCTGATGCTTGAGTCCACTGGGTGGCCAAGGTCCATTGAGCTGCTCTCATATGAAGACGAGCGTAGGGCACCACGTGTACCATGGAGGCCATGTGGCCCAGAAGTCGCAGCATTTCTCTGGCTGTCAAGTGACTGCTGGACTGAGCTTGGGAGGCCAAGCACAGCAGACGTTGGCCCCGGACTTGAGGCAGGTAGGCCCTTGCAGTGGTGGTGTCCAACTGGGCCCCTATGAATTCTAGAGACTGAGTATGGGTAAGTTGAAACTTGGGAAGGTTTACCACCAGTCCCAGATACTGAAGAAGGTGCCTTGTGCAGTCCAGGGAAATCTGGGCCTCTGACTGAGATGGAGCTCAGATGAGCCAGTCGTCCAGATATGGGAATACAAAAATTCCCAGACCTCTTAGAAATGCGGCAACAACTGCCATGCATTTGGTGAACACTCTTGGGGCAGAGGCGAGACCGAAGGGAAGTACTCTCTACTGGAAATGTTTTCCCTGAAACAGAAATCTTAGATATTTTCTGTGGGATGGGTGGATGAGTATATGTGTGTACGCATCCTTGAGATCTAGAGAACAAAGCCAATCCTGACTCTGAAGGTATGGAAGGAGAATGCCTAGAGAAAGCATTTTGAATTTCTCCTTGTACAGAAATCTGTTCAATTCTCTCAGATCTAGGATAGGCCTGAATCCCCCTGTCTTCTTTGTTATGAGAAAATAAGGGGAGTAGAATCCTGTCCCTTGTTGAAGAAGAGGAACCTCTTCTATTGCCCCTTGGGCAAGGAGAGAAGAGACCTCCTGATCCAACAGGTCCAGGAGAAAAGGGGGAGAATTGAAGTGCCTCACCATGGTATATGGAGGAAGGTTGGAAAAATGAAGTTTGTAGCCCTCTCTGATGATAGAGAGGGTCCATTGCTCTGATGTGATTTGCTCCCATCTGGGAGCAAAGTGAGCTAACCTTCCGGGAATGGTGAGGGGCTCTGGTTGTTCTAGAGCCAGAAATGTTAAGTTCTCTAGGGGCAAGTCAAAACCCCTGAGGGGGTTGAGCCTGCTGAGGAGTGGTAGACACTGCAGGCTTTGACTTTGCCTGTTTAGGTTGCTGACGTTTAGTAGCAAAGCGAGGCTGAGAAGATTGTTGGCGAGTATTTGTGGAAAATCTGGCCTTCTTGTAGTAAGGCCTCTTGAAAGACTTTTTCTTGGCAGGAGCAGAGGTAGACTTAGAAAGTCTATCCAAGGTAGCATTCTCTGCATCCATTTGGGTGGCTTTAATTTGCCAGTCCTTACCAAATAAGTTCTCACCTGTACAGGGCAGATTCCGTAAGCCATCTAGGACCCAGGGTTCTAGGTCAGAGGCCTGGAGCCAAGCAAGTCGTCGGGCTGCAATAGCAATGCCCGAAGCTCTACCGGCACCCTCAAAGGAATCAAAAGCTGCTCTGTTGGAGAACTTAGAAACATCTAAAAGCTGTTTCACCAGAGAAATGAACTCCTCTTTTCTATCCTCAGGTATAAAGGAGGCAAAAGGTCGTATCTTCAGGGCAAGTTCTCTAAGAAACATGCCCATATACAGACTGTAAGAGTTAATCCTGGCTATAAGCATAGTAGCCTGGAAAATTTTCCTGCCAAAAGAGTCTAGGTTCTTACATTCTCGTCCTGGAGGGGTAGAAGAGTGCCTTTTGGTACTCTTAATCTTTTTCAGTGCAGACTTCACCACAATGGAATGGTGAGGCAACTGAGTCTTTTGAAAACCAGGAGAAGGAGGGACCCGGTACATGGTGTCCAGCCTACGAGAATAAGGAGACAACGTTAGAGGAGCCTCCCATAAGTCCATCAAGTGTTCTTGAAGGATTTCATGGATAGGCAGGGTAACTGCCTCTTTAGGAACCTTGGGGTATCCTAAAATATCCAATTTCTTTGATCTAGGTTCTTTTTCTGAGGATGTGGTAATAGAAAGTCCTTTAGCTAATTCAATAATGAATTCTTGAAAGGACAAATCCTCTGGTGGAGACATTCTCCTCTTTGGGGAATAGGGGTCTTCATGAAGAACCAGAGACAGCTCATCAGAGTCCTCAGAGGAGTTAAAATCCTCTGAGGAATCAGAGTATTCTCTATTTGCTTCCAACGCACGATACGCATACCGATCGGTATCGACATCGGGCGTACCGGGTATGGGATCGGGATCGGTATCGGGTAAAAACCCGGATCCGGCATGCGGAACCGATCTGCGTTTGGAAGTCGATGGTCTCGGTTCCGGTATGGGAGACGATACCGGAACCGGACCCGGTATTGCTGAACGCGATACCGAGGGCGTCGCAGCATTGATAAAAGCCAGCATGGCCTGCTGCATGGTCTGAACAGTATTGCTCATAGACGCCACTGCTGCCTGGATGTCGGTACCGGTATGGGCCGGTACCCCAGAGCAGTCCAACAGGTGATCAGTCGAGGCCGTGCCATCGATGTCAACCTGTAACCCCATAGATGGTGCTTTGGAAGCCAGAGCTTCCCGCCGGGGTTGTTTGGCTGGGGCAGGATCCTCAGACTCAAAAGAGAGAGCCTCTCGATGCTTTGAAGGAGATTTGCTCTTTGAGGACCTGCCCACAGAGGGTTTGGTTACCTGAGATCCATCCGGAGAGGAAGACCTGGATGACTGTGATGCTGGATTATCCGAAGCAAACAGCACATGGAACTTGTTGGCCCGGTTCTGCAACCCACGTTTAGACATCTGGGAGCAGGATGGGCAGTCCGGTATGGAGTGGTCAGGTCCCAAACATTTAAGACACCATTCATGGGTGTCTGTGACAGAAATGACAGCACTGCACTTGGTACACTTTTTGAAACCAGGAGCTGGCTTCTCCATGAGGAGAATTTGGGTAGGCCTGAAGGCCTAACAAAAGCTACCAAGCTGTGCTGAAGAAAAAATAAAAGTTTTTTTTTTTTTTTTTAAAAGAAAGAAAGAGAGACCGGCGGTACTGGTTTCGGTATGGGGAAGGCAGGTACGCGGTCTAAAGAAAACAAATAAAATTAACAATTTCTTCAGCGGTGACAGGAACACGACCTGCTGGCTCCGCGGAAAAAGAGAAACTGAGGAGAGCTGGTCAGGAAGGCGGGAAGGCAGCGCGCATGTGCAGTGGGAGGCCCCAAAAGCTTCCTTTCTGGGAAGCTGGGGAGCTTTCCCGCGCAGGCTCCGTCGGTACCGACGTACCCCATATGTGAGGACTTATTCCTGCTTGTTCCTGGAGATAGTATTTTTCAACAACAGCCAAGCCTGATGTATGTCTTTAACCTTTGCAACTGCTCCTTTTAGTTTTTTCTTAACTGTTTTCCTCATTTTATCATAGTCTCCCTTTCGAAAGTTAAAAGGTAGTACTGTGGATTTCCTTACTATCCCTCCTCCACTAATTAAATCAAAGGCGATCATGCTATGATCACTATTGCCAAGTGGCCCCAACAACCTTATCTCTTGCAATAGATCTGGTGTTCCAGTAAAGACTAGGTCTAATATGGCTTCCCCTCTGGTCGGTTCATGAACCAGCTGCTCCAAGAAGCAGTCATTTATTTCATCTAGGAACTTTATCTCCCTAGCATGTCCTGACGTGACACTGACCCAGTCGATACCGGGGTAGTTGAAATCACCCATTATTATTACTGTGCTGTGACTTTTATTAGCTTCCTTGATTTCTTTGAGCATTTCATCATCCATTTGGTCATTCTGGCCAGGCGCTCAATAGTACACCTCCCCACTGCCATTGCCTTCCCCCTTTTACATGGAATTTCAATCCATATAGATTCTACAGCAGATTTTGCTTCCTGCAAAACTTTAATCCTTTCTGACTCAATGCCCTCTCTAACACAGAGAGCAACCCCTCCACCAATTTGATCAGCTCCATCATTTCGATATAGTTTGTACCCAGGTATCACAGTGTCCCACTGGTTGTCCTCCTTCCACCATGTCTCTGATATTCCATTCATATCTAACCTTTCATTTAGTGCTATATTCTAACTCTCCCATCTTATTTTTTAGACTTCTAGCATTTGCATACAAGCATTTTAGAGAATGTATTTTATTCATATTAATTTGGCTATTGTTAGACATGGGTAATTTGGGATCTTTAAGCTCTGTCTGCTCCATACTTGAGGGCATTTGGGCTACTTTACTCTTTTGTGGAACCTCTCTGCTTTTGGTAGTATCCTTCAAAGATACATTCTTCCGAACCATCCGCTCTTGGGCGACTGTCGGCTTTCCCCTAATATCTAGTTTAAAAGCTGCTCTATCTCCTTTTTAAAGGTTAATGCCAGCAGCCTGGTTCCATCCTGGTTAAGGTGAAGCCCATCCCTTCGGAAGAGCTCCTCCTTTCCCCAGAATGTTCCCCTGTTCCTAACAAATCCAAAACCCTCATCTCTGCACCATTGTCTCATCCACGCATTGAGACTCCGGAGCTCTGCCTGCCTTTTGGGTCCTGCGCGTGGAACAGGAAGCATTTCGGAGAATGCTACCCTGGAAGTTCTGGATTTCAACTTCCTACCTAAAAGCCTAAATTTAGCCTCCAGAACCTCCCTACCACATTTTCCTATGTCATTGGTACCGACATGTACCAAGACAGCAGACTCCTCCCCAGCACTATCTAAGACCTTATCTAGGTGGCGCGTGAGGTCCACTACCTTCGCACCAGGCAGGCATGTTACCAGGCGATCCTCACGTCCACCAGCCACCCAGCTATCTACATGCCTAATGATCGAATCACCAACTATAACGGCTGTCCTAACCCTTCCCTCATGGGCACATGGCCCTGGAGAAACGTCCTCGGTGCGAGAGGGTTTTACATCACATGGAGGACAAGTCCTAGTTACAGGATCACTTCCTGCCACACCAGGGTGATACTCTCCTGTCACGTGACCTCTCTCCTCCATGGCAACAGGGATGCTGCCAGACTGGAGGTGGGACTTCAGGACTATATCCCTGTAGGTCTCGTCTATGTACCTCTCTGTCTGTCTTATGCTTTCCAAGTCTGCTACTTTAGCCTCTAGAGAACGGACTCGTTCCCTGAGAGCAAAGAGCTCCTTGCACCTAGTGCACACGTAAGACCTCTCACCAACTGGGAGAAAATCATACATGTGACACTCAATGCAAAAGATTGGAAAGCCCCCATCCCGCTGCTGGACTGCTGTCTGCATCTTAGTTTTAAGTTTGTGTTTAGATCTAAGTTTTTTACTTACTAAGGGTTGCTATGGATATTTATACTTATAAAACTGTACCTAATACGTGTAATATACCTTGTTCACCTGAAGCTTAACTAATCTCAGGTCCTTAATGTATGACTGATTTGGGTAATGAGCTTCACCTAAGAGCACCTCCTGTCTTTTAAGGTGTGTAAGTACCTATAAAGCTACGATTATCCCAGGGGTGGGTGGGTGTGGAGAAGGAGGGAGGGAAATAACACTTATTAAAAGAGGGCTGGTACACAGTACCCTGTTGTGTGCTGCTGAGGTAAGCTATATTCTGATTTGATTTAAATTATAGCTCTTAGCTGCTGCTAGGCTCTAACTTCTTATGAAATTTAAACTACATGCTCTCTGCTGGGTTCTAAATTTAACCAGAAAGCTCTCTTCTGTGTTTTAAATTTAAGCTAAAAGTACTTTGCTGATGCTAGGCCCTGAGTGACAATTAAATGTAAACTACAAGCTCTCTGCTGGGTTCCAAATGTAACCAGAAAGCTCTCTTCTGTGTTTTAAATTTAAAGTAAAAGTACTTTGCTGTTACTAGGCCCTGAGTGACTATTAAATTTAAACTATAAGCTCTCTGCTGGGTATGAAATGTAACCAGAAAGTTCTCCTCTGTGTTTTAAATTTAAACTTAAACTGCTGCTACTAGGCCCTGACTGATTTAACAAAAAATAGTGGGTTCATAGATTAATTAGCTTTAATACAAAGAATTCCTTTTAGAAAATTACCAGAAGTATATACTCACAGTTGCAGATCTCTCTCCAGAAGTAACAGTCCCTTTTTCTAGTCCTGCTGGCAGAAAAGCCCTTGCTCGAGTGGTACTGAGGACGGCCTCAAACTCCAGTTGCTGTACAGGCTGAAGATGACACTTCAGATAGTTGATTACAAAGCGGAGTCCTTCGAGCACCTGAATGATGAGCTCGGTGGACTGTGTATGCTGGCCGGGGTGGGGCCTTTTACAAGCCAGTTGTCTAGGTACGGGAAGAGAAAGAACCCCCAGGCCCGAAGAAAGGCGGCCATGACTGTCAGGCACTTCGTAAAGACCCTGGGGGCTGCGACCAACTCAATGGGTATCACCTGGTATTGATAATGCTGGCCGCCCTGCATGAAGTGAAGATACCGCCTGTGATGCGGGTGGATTGGAATATGTGTGTATGCATCCTTCAGATCCAAGACGCATAGCCAGTCACCTTACAGGAGGAATGGGAGCAATGTCCCCAACAAGATCATTTTGAACTATTTGCATACCAGGAACTGGTTGAGGTTGCGCAGATGCAGGATGGGGCAGAACCCGCTGGTCTTTTTGGGGACCAGGAAGTGTCTGGAGTAAAAGCCCTACCCAATCTGGGCTGGGGGAACCGGCTCGATAGTGAGGTAGGCCAGCAGGGCCACCTCGGTATGCAGGAGGCTCTGATTTGCGAGGTGCAAGAGATACTCCCCGGGGTTGTAAGAAGGTGGTAGCTGGGTGAAGTGCAACCAATAGCTGCTTTGGATAATCTGTAGCACCTAGGTGTCCGAGGTGACAAGAGGCCACCGGTGGGAAAAGTGAACAAGACGCCCCCACACCTGCAGGGAGACCTCGGTTGATGACGGTCGGCTGGGTATGCTCCTGAAGACCCTGTCAAAAGACTGTACCCTGCTTGGGTTGGGATGTCAGGTTGTGCCTTTGAGGTTCTCACTCTCCGCTGTGAGCGAAGAGCTTGGGCCTTAGGCTGCACCTGCAGCTGGGACGGAGTACCGCCGTGGGCACAGAAAGAAAACCTTCTTGGTTTGTTGTTTCTTCCGTGCAGGGTCCACAGTTTTTCTGGAGTGTCTGGTGAAGGTCACTTGCTCCTTTTCCAGCTCTTTGGAGGACCAAGGGCTTGCCAAAGAGGTTCTCACCTCGATAGGGGACATTGGCAATCTAGTCCCGGACCCACTTTCTAGGTGAGAGGACTGCAACCAGGCCATCTGCCGTGTGACAATCCCTACAGCAGCCACCCTACCGGCGGATTCAAAGGCATCATAGGTGCCTGGGACCATAAACTTCAAGCAGTCCTTGCTGTGGGCCACAAGGCCTCAAAAAGACTCGCAATGATCAAAAGGGGGGCAAAAAATGAAAAAAGGGGGCCATATACGAGGCACCTAATGTATAAACTCTGCATCATTAAAAAAAACATATTTGACCGAAATAAAAACTGGAAATGAACGAAACAAATTATCTACTTTGTCTCTAACCCCATGTAATAAGAGAACATATCCATCGATACCCATTCAAAACTAAATCAAAGACACCCAATTGTGGCTCAAACACTATTTTAATCAAGTGCAATGTAAAGACCGATTATCACGTCCTACCTACTAAAATTTAATGATGCAGAGTTTATATATTAGGTGCCTTGCATATGGCCTCCCCTTTTTATTTTTTGTCCCAAGGAGCATATGAGGAAAATATATACATGTATATATTTTGTCACATAAAGCATAGTTACTCACCTGTAACAGGTGATCTCCGGGAACAGCAGGAATTAAGTCTTCACATATGGGTATCGCCGGTACCGACGGAGCCTGCGCGGGAACGCTCCCCAGCGTCCAATAGGAAAGCTTTTGGGAGCATCCCACAGCGCCTGCGTGCTGCCTTCCCGCCTCTTCCTCCTCAGTTGAGTTCATAGCTGAGACCAAAGGAGAGAAGTAGACAAAGAGAGAGATATAGACAACTCCCAGGGGAGGTGGGTGGGTTGTGAAGACTTAATTCCTGCTGTTCCCGGAGATCACCTGTTACCATTAGAAAACCCAAGGCCTGTGTCCACTGAGAGGATAGGATCCACTGGGCTGCTCGCATATGAAGACGAGCATAGGGAACCACATGGACAGTGGACGCCATATGCCCCAAAAGTTGAAGCATCTCCCGAGCAGTTAGGAAAGCTTTCATAGCTGCTTGGGAGGCCAGCTGTACTATACGAAGACAACATGGCTGTGGCAGGAAAGCCCTTGACTGCCCTGTGTCTAGATGAGCCCCTATGATTTCTAGAGACTGAGAAGGGGTGAGATGAGATTTTGGGAGGTTTATGACCAGTCCCGAGTACCAAAGGATTCGCATAGTGCGAGAAAGAGCAAAGCTGGCTTCTGGAGCTGTTGATGCTCGGATGAGCCAGTCATCTAAGTAGGGGAAGACAAATATTTCTAGAGTTCTCAGGAATGCCGCTACTACTGCCATGCATTTTGTGAAGACTCTTGGGGCAGAAGCCAGACCGAAGGGAAGAACCCTGTATTGGAAGTGTCTTCCCTGGAAAAGGAATCAAAGGAATTTCCTGTGATCTGCATGGATGAGAATATGCGTATATGCATCCTTTAGATCTAGAGATCATAGCCAGTCCTGACTCTGAAGGTATGGCAGGAGTGTTCCGAGGGAGATTATCTTGAATTTTTCTTGGAACAGATACCTGCTTAATTCTCTGAGGTCCAGTATAGGCCTGTGTCCCCCCCATTTTCTTTTTTTTAAATTATTTATTCATGCAATTTTAATTTTTTTCACAAGAAATATCTTGTTACAGCAAAGAATACAAATACAAGAAAAGGATGCAAAGAAAGGGAGACAAAAGAAACCCTTAACTTTACAATGAATACACATTTTAAGTATAGATTCACTAGCCCAAAATTAATGAGAGAGCAAGACACAATTCAACAAGAAAAAGTCAGAAGAAATAGACACAGCTCTGGAGTGGTATAAACTAATGCACAGACCAACAACCGCTCCCCCACCTAAATCAAGGGAGGGGATAGAGACAGCTCAGCTGCTAGACAGAGGAACATTCTTACTAGCAACAAATTGAGTTAAATGTGCAGGCTCAAAGAAGGTGTAACTAACTCCCTGATATTTAATTAAACATCTACATGGATAACATAGAAAAAAACAGACCACTGAGCTGTAAAACCCGAGGTCTTAAAGAAATTGTTGTCTACGTTTCTGCGTAGGTTTAGAGACATCCGAAAACATCCTTATAGTTCCCCCCATAAAAGTCTCATTCCTCGCCTTGAAATAGTGTCTCAAAAGTAAATCCCGATCTGGCTCCAAAGCCACAGTAAGGAGGAGTAGCCCACGGGATAAATCCAGGATCTGTAGTTTCAAAGAACCCAGTTAGATCCAGAGAGTCCATCGGTGGTGAATGAACAGGTGAAGAGGCACCATGTGTCTTGCGCTTGGCAGTAGGCAAATAGTAAATTCTTGCCAAAGGAGGAACCGAGTCAACAGGAATCTTCAGTATAGAAGTAGCATAAGAAATGAACAACTCCTTTGGAGACACAGTAGGGATACGAGGAAAATTCAACAAACGCAAATTCCTTTTACGAACAGAGTTTTCCACCATCTCAATCTTCCCATGGATAGCTGTTAAATCATGAAAAACAGTACCTGACAAGGTTGATACGCTCTCCACTTTTTCCTTCAACTGGGCCACCTTAGATGAAATAGTGGCTACCTCCTTCTTCTGGTGGTCAACGGACTGAAGCACAAGAGGCAGAAGCACTTTGTAGGACTCCAAATTGAGACAAAAAAGAACGTTCCAAGGCCTGAAGACCTTTTCAGAGGGAGTCCAAGGTAACTGCTGCCGGATGCTGAAGAACAGACTGTGCAGACACCACAGCCGTAATCTCGGTGAATAAGGGAGAAGAAACACCAGGGCCAGTGATGGCTTCAACGTTTAAGCTTCCTCCGCTTGTAGCAAGGCTGCTCAGAAGAGCCGCAGGCTCCGCAGCCCCAGACATGGCAGCCGCAGAGTCACACAGCATGACGGGAAAATATGACTCAGCGAGCGCGGATTTCCCGAGATCTCGGTACTCCATTCCCTCTAACCCGGATGCGAGTATTGCAGGCTGAATCGGAGGGGTCTGCACCTCCGTGCTAAGTGATACCTGCAGCTCGGAGGGGCACGGCAAGCCTCCTTCTGCTCCCGATGCTCCCAAGGAGCCTAATAACTCCGGAGCACCAACCACTCCAATGGGCCTCACGAACACATCGAGAGAACCGCTAGAGACTGCCAGCGCTGCAGCAGGTAGTAATCAGCTTTTCGCTTTCCTCTTACGCGGCATTGCGGAATAAGGAAATTAACACCGACCCAGCCGGCGGCGTCTAGCACGTGTCAGTCATCTTGCTCCTGTCCCCCTGTTTTCCTTGGGATGAGAAAATAGGGGGAGTAGAACCCCATACCCTGTTGGGATATGGTTACCTCTTCTATTGCTCCCTGAGCAAGAAGTGATGCGACCTCCTGACCCAGGAGATTGGTGACAGGGACCTGAGAATTGAACTGTCTTATGATTAAAGGAGGGGGCATACTGTGAAAATTAAGTCTGTACCCCTCTCGTACAATGGACAGAGTCCCGTTTTCTGATGTTATTTGTTGCCATCTTCTGACAAAATGGCATAACCTGCCTGGGATGGTAAAGGGTTCTGGACCTTTCAGGGGCAGAAAGACTAAGTTCTCTAGGAAGAAGTCAAAGCCCCTGAGGAGGCTGAGTCTGCTGAGCCGGTTGAGCTCTTTGAACTTGTGGCTTCCTCTGCTGTCTGGTCTGTTGCTGCCCCTGTTAGGGAGCATGAACTGGACAGTGGCCCTGATGGATGTAAGACGGGTAAAATCTTTTTCTTGTTGAAAAAGGGTTTCTTGACTGACTTTTTCTTTGCTGGGTTGGGCTGTAGACTTTGAATCAGAAAATACTACCTTGAACAGACTATCAATCTGATTGGCCTTGTCTTGCCAATCCTTGCCAAAGAGATTTTCTCCTGTGCAAGGAATATTTCCCAGTTTATCTTGCACCCATTGTTCTAAGTCTGATGCCTGAAGCCAGGCAATACGACGTGCACCGATGGAAATAGCAGAGGTTCTGCAAATGTATTCAAAGCAATCAAAGGTTGCACAGTTCATAAACTTAGAGACATCCTGGGCATGTTTGACCAGAGAGAGTAGTTACTCACCTGTAACCACTGTTCCCTCTACGCTGTGCGCGTGTGCGCGCGCACACACCTCGCCGAGCGAGCGCACATACTTTATAACAGAGCGCACAAAAATTACAGTTCTGATTCTGATAGAAAACAACACAGACGTCTTAAAATTTAAAAGTTGTTGTGTATTTATGGTTTTCACAAATTCTACAATATTTTCTAGTGCAATCAATGTGGTGTACATACTGTATTCTGACGTGTAGTCAAATTTTAAAGTATATAACTCCGAGTGTCATTATGTGGCGCACAAAAATTTAACCTTCCTTCAAAAGCTGCACAGCTGATATTTTATGCGCACACAGCCTACAGAAAATTAGAGGGAACATTGCCTGTAACAGGTGTTCTCCAGGAGCAGCAGGAATCAGTCCTCACATATGGGTGACATCGACGTCGATGGAGCCCCTGCAGAGCATTTCCCCAGCTTTCTATGAAAGCCTTTGGGAATACTGCACGCATGCGCAGTCCCCTTCCCGCCTAAAGGTGCCATCTTGCTCAGTCTGATGACATAGCTAAAAAACAGCACACAAAAATGTAAAACAAACTATGTACAACTGCAACTCCCAGGGGAGGAGGGAAGGTTGTGAGGACTGATTCCTGCTGCTCCTGGAGAACACCTGTTACAGGTGAGTAACTACTCTTTCTCCAGGACCAAGCAGGAAGTCAGTCCTCACATATGGGTGACTCCCTAGCTCTGGGCTACCAGGAACCCAGGCTGAACAAGAGAACTCCCTCTAGTCCCAGCATCAAAGAAAGGCTTTTCACTGAAAGAACCTCCACCGGTGGCCCAACGGAGGGCTGGAGTTGCCTAAACCTCAAAGAGATTCCGGAGTACTGCCTGGCCAAAAGCACTGTCCCTACGGGACTCCCTCTCCAGACAGTAATGGGCCGCAAAAGTCTGGCTTGAGGACCAAGTTGCAGCCCTGCAGATGTCAGCCAATGGTACAGAGCGGAGATGAGCTACTGAGGCAGCCATTGCCCTGACAGGGTGGGCCGTGACCCGACCCTGCAAGGTCAAGTCAGCCGCCCTGTAAGCCCAGGTGATACAGTCAGCCACCCAGATGGACAAGGTATGCTTGGACACAGCTAACCCCAAATTATTAGGGTCAAAAGATATGAAGAGCTGAGTAGCCCTTCTATGCCCCTGCGTACGGTCAAGGTAGAAGGATAAGGCCCTTCTACAGTCCAGGGTGTGCAGGACCGCTTCAGCCTGGCTTGCATGAGGCCTAGGGAAGAATGTTGGAAGAACCACCTCCTGGTTGAGGTGGAAAGAGGAGACAACTTTTGGGAGGAACTTTGGATGAGTCCTAAGGACTACCCTGTTCCTATAGAAGCGAGTGTAAGGCCTGTCACAGACCAGGGCCTGAAGCTCACTCACTCGCCTGGCCGAGGTTAGGGCTACTAGGAAGAGTGCCTTCCAGGACAGGAAGCGGAGAGGACAAGTAGCCATCGGCTCAAAAGGTGGGCGAGTCAGTTGCTGCAAGACCACATTCAACTCCCACTCAGGGGCTGGAGGATGGACAGGAGGCTTGAGCAAGAGCAAACCTCTGAGGAACCGGGACACCAAGGGGTGAACCGACAGAGAGTGTCCTTCCACCAGTGAGTGGTGAGCTGCTAGAGCTGAAAGGTGGACCCGAACAGAATTGGATTTAAGTCCCTGATTGGATAAGTGCAGCAGGTACTGAAGCACCACTGGTACAGCACAGGAGAAAGGATCTTCTGTACGTAGCTGACACCACAGAGAAAACCTCTTCCATTTCAGGGCATAGGTCTTTCTAGTGGACTGCTTCCTAGGGGCCAGGACGACCTCCTCAACTTCCTGAGGTAGGCCCCAGAGAGCCAAAACTACCCTTGCAGCCTCCAGGCCATCAAATTGAGAGATTTGAGATTGGGGTGCAGAAGAGAACCCTGATCCTGAGAGAGAAGGTCGGGCTGCAACCCCAGAGGTAGTGGGGTGTCCACTGCCAGTTGAAGCAGAAGGGGGAACCAAGGCTGCCTCGGCCATCTGGGAGCGACCAGAAGGACGCATACAGCAGGCCCTGGGACCAATGTTCCCTCTAATTTTCTGTAGGCTGTGTGTGCATAAAATATCATCTGTGTGCAGCTTTTGAAGGAAGGTTAAATTTTTGTGCGCCACATAATGACACTCGGAGTTATATACTTTAAAATTTGACTACACGTCAGAATACAATATGTACACCACATTGATTTTAATCAAATTAAATGAAAATAGACGATTACTAAATGAAGCGGAAAATTTCTAGTAATTACAATCATAACTTTTAAATTTTAAGACGTCTGTGTTGTTTTCTATCAGAATCAGAGCCGTAATTTTTGTGCGCTCTGTTGTAAAGTATGTGCGCTCGCTCGGCGAGGTGTGTGCGCGCGCACACGCGCACAGCTTAGAGGGAACAGTGCCTGGGACCAAGAAATGAGAAAAGCATCTGCTGCTAGCCGCAGAGGATGCGGTTGCCTGGAGCAGAACTTGGGCAGCTGCTTGTTCAGGGGACTGGCAAACAGATCTATGGATGGAAGTCCCCATTTCAGGAAAATCTTCTGAACCACTAAGGGATGGAGCTGCCATTCGTGGGGCTGCAGAATCCTGCTCAACCTGTCTGCCAGGTAATTTTCCTGGCCAGGAAGATAAACAGCCTTGAGAAACATGTGGCGCTTGAGCGCAAACAAGCAAAGGCCCTGCGCCTCCTGACAAAGAAGCCTGGACCCAGTGCCGCCCTGTTTGTTCACATAAAACATGGCTACCTGATTGTCTGTTTGTACTAAGACAGACTGGTGAGCCAGGGTGTGAGAGAAAGTCCTGAGGGCTAAGCGAATAGCCCGTAGTTCCAGCAGATTGATTTGCTGCCTGGCCTCCCAGGGAGACCACAGGCCCTGGGTGCACTTGCCCAGACAATGTGCACCCCAGCCCTGCAGGGAGGCATCGGTGGCCAACACCACTGTGAACCGAGGCATCTGAAAGGGCACCCCTTGCAGTAAGTTGGGGGGGTGCAGCCACCATCGCAGGGAGTTCAAGAATGGTCTGGACACCCTTACTCTGTCTCTGAGGCTCCCTGTGGCCTGTGTCCACTGAGGCACCACTGTGCAGGCCTCATGTGGAGCCGGGCATTGGGAGTCACATGAACTGTTGAAGCCATGTGGCTGAGAAGCCTCAGGCAGAGTCTGGCGGAGACCAGAGACCTGCTGAGAAACTGGGTTGCCAAGCTGATCAGTCTTTGGGCTCTGTCCTCTGGCAAGAAAGCTTTTGCCTGCAGAGAGTCTAGTCTTGTCCCTATGAACTCCAAGTTTTGGGAGGGGAGCAAAGTGGACTTTGCGAAGTTTATGACAAACCCCAGGTGTTGAAGTAGAGAAATAGTGCAGAGGGTGGGGCTTGCCTGGCCTCCTGACAGTCATCCAGATAGGGTAAGACAAAGATACCCTGGTTCCTCAAGTAGGCCGCCACCACTGCCAGGCATTTGGTAAAGACCCTGGGAGCGGAGGTGAGGCCAAAAGGCAGCACCTTGTACTGATAATGGTTCCCTCCCACAATGAACCTGAGGTACTTTCTGTGGTCTGGATGAATGAGGATGTGAGTGTACGCATCCTTTAGATCTAAAGAGCATAGCCAATCTCCCTGCTGGAGGTAGGGCAGAAGTGTTCCAAGAGTAAAGCACAGTTACTTACCTGTAACAGGTGATCTCCGGAACAGCAGGAATTAGTCTTCACATATGGGAGACGTCGCCGACGGAGCCCGCACGGGAATGCTCCCCAGCATCCAATCAGAAAGCCTTTGGGAGCATCCCCCGCGCCTGCGCGGTGGCTTCCCGCCCTTCCTACTGCCTCTCCCCAGTTGAGTTTTATAGCTGAGCCGGAAGGAGAGGAGAGGAAAGAATAGAGAGATAGAGACACAACTCCTAGGGGAGGCGGGCGGGTTGTGAAGACTAATTCCTGCTGTTCCGGAGATCACCTGTTACAGGTAAGTAACTGTGCTATCTCCAGGAACAAGCAGGAATGAATCTTCACATATGGGGAGTCCCTAGCTGAGGATGCCCGGGGAGATCCCATCAGCGCAGCCCTGGCCAGGATGGCACTTCCCCAACCTGGATCCCCGGCATCCCCCGAGGGATGGAGGGTAGGAGTTGAGAGAGAGGAACAGCAAAAACCCAAAGGCTACAGGGAGAGTAGCCTTTAGAATGCATGAGAAATATTATTAAGCATGCAATGAATTAAGGACCAAGTACCATGTAGAGCTTACCTACTGGGTTGTAGGAAGTGGAGCTGTGATGCAGGTACTGTAGACGCAGTAGCGAGGTCTTCAAGGGAACTCCACAGCAGCGAGGAGGAAGTTCCAAATCCGGAAGGACAGGAGATCCAGTTGTCAACTGGGTCAGGAGAAGGACGGCAGGTCTTCAAGGAAGCTTTATGCAAAAGCTGAGCACTCCCTTAGGAGCAGAGTCCATAACTCAGAGGACTAACAGTAGAAGACTGGCCGATCTGGATAGCCTAGTCCGGAGAAGGGTAGGGGTGTACCCCGGAGCAGAAGGAGTACACAGTCTTCCCTAGCTAAGGGATAGGGAGACAGGGGTCTGAACCTCCGGGAGGAGGGCATAACTAAAAGTAGAAGCTGTGGACCTCACAGCAGTACGCAGAGTACAACCAGTCCGAGGGCCGATCCAAGGAAAATAGGCAGGCGGACTGGCCGGACCTCGGAGGGGGGGGGAAGGGGCGTGAGTACCGGCCATAGGGGAAAAGGCGGTAGAGCACAGGCACTGTGGACACCTCCCAGTATGCGCCTACTGAACAGGTAATATCTGATATATCTAGGTAGTTGGGCATGGAGAACGCCCACCCAGGCACTGACGCAGGTATGCCGAGGAACCTACCTCCCTGAGCATAACACTGATAAGGCGGACCTGCCATTGATCCACAGAAACGTCCCCCTGGGGGGAGGCGTCAAGATCCGTCCGGGGGGAGGGATCTATTAAAGTGGAGCAGGGGTAGATCGGCGAACTAACAGCACGGTAGCGTGAAGGACAGAGGGTATAGTCCTTGGTAAGCATTGGGGGACTATAGCCGGGTGGGTTCTCCTGCCTGAACAGAGAAAACCAGACAAGGTGAACAGGGCTGATCCGGCCTTGTCGAGGAATTGTTCCGAACATGCTGCGAGGGATAGCAGACAAACCGGTACGGTATCAATCAGCAGGGGAACCCTGGCAGAGAAGGGTTCAGGGAACGTACCTAAGGGTAAGTAAGTTGAGGGGTAGGAAGTCCATGGGCCAGAGCTAACATGGAATAGAGGTGATCTCCCTCTTCCAACGGAAGGAGAATACCTGAACCCCTGGATAAACATTCAAAACATTTGCCCCAGAGTAGAGCTCAATTTTTAGCTTCTGGTGAGAGAAGGTTAATTGCAGGCAGCCGCCTACAGGAGCCTAAAACTGCTTGGTATGAGTATCCTGGCGCGGGCCCGGGAACTTCAAACCAGAGTGAGAGGTCCCTTGCTTGGGCGCCCCTGGCGGGTGGGCGGAGGGATGACCTTTCCTCTTCCTAGGGAAGGAAGGTGTACAGAGGCATTTCCCACCCCCGGGGGGAGGACGGGACCTAGGACGGCTTCTAACGCTGGGAGGGTTAGCGAAGCACTGAGCAACCTGACGTAAGGCTTCACTATTGAAGAGGTGGTCTCCAGCACAAGGAGAATTACCCAAGTTATGTTGTGCCCGTCTGCACAAATCTGACGCCTGTAACCATGCTGTACGACGTGCTCTGATGGCAATAGCAGAGGATCTGCTGACCGCCAGGAAGGAGTCTAGAGAAGCACGAGAAAGGAACCCACAGATATTCCTGCAGTGATAAAGAAGCAAGGAATATTCAGAGGCCTTGGTTGCAGACAAAAAGGGAGACAACTGAGATAATCTCTCGGTGACCTCCCGGAGTGTCAGGCTCATATAAAAAATATATGAAAGAATTCTGGAAGCCAACATGGACGTTTGGAAGGTTTGACGCCCCAGGGTATCCAGCGTTTTCGAGGCGCGACCTGAAGGGCGAGAAGAATGCTTCTTCTTGCTTCCCACCTTCCTCAGCGCCGATTCCACCACGATGGAATGATGTGGAAGCTGGTGCTGCTGAAACCCCGGGGAGGGGGGCACCCGATACAGAGCATGCATCGCTGTCGACGGTGCAGGAACCCTCAAAGGCGACCGCCATGCCTCCAGTAGAAGACCCTGCAGGGAAGGATGTAGAGGAAGCATTACAGCCTCCTGTTCCGCAGGACCTGGACTTAGGGAAGGACCCTGGATGGGAATAGCAAGCAGGTCCGCCATGTCAAGAAGAAAATCCTGAAAAGACGGCTCTCCCAGAGGGGCTATGCCGTGAGAGGCGATGGCGGGAGGGGCCGCCAGGGCATCAAAAGGCCTATCGGACTGATGTCCGCTGGGCCGAGGAGGGTACCAACAGTTCCGGATCGGGGCAGTCAGCATGGCGTCGTCGGTACCTGGAATTGATTCCAAGCTAGGCATCGAAGGGGTCGATGGCACCGATGGGACCGCAGGAATCGGAATCGGCCTCGGCCCTGACCCCGGGTGCGGCACTGCCCCCGGCGATTGAAGCAGTTCCGCGGCATCCGGAGGGCAGTGGTTAGTAATCTCTGCTCTGCGTTGCGGGAAGGGACAGGGCCCGGTCCCGAAGCGTGTCATAGCCAAGCCTTCGAGGCTGGATACCGATTCTAGGCTGGGCATCGAACCGAGCGAGGAGATCGACTCCCTCCTAGGGGGCTCCGGCGGCGGCGGCCGTGCCGGCGATGCTGACCCCGGGGAGCGAATCGGAACCACGTTGATCGGCATCGCGGGCATAGAGGGCCCCCGAGAACGACGCTCGGTGAAGAGGGGGTCATCCGACACCGGCGCCGATGTCGGGCGGCAGGCACTGCCAGACGCCGGGCCCCCTCTCGAACCCGTCTTGCCCCGAGGACACCGGGGAAGGCCGACGGCGGTCCCTGGAGACGAGTGGGGCGCTCGACGCCCCTGCCGGCCCGGGGTAGCGGCGCCGCCAAAATCCGGCACCACCCCCGCGCAGGGCGAGGATACCAGCAAACCAGCGCGGGTCGAAGCGATCGTCCCCGAAGGAAGCGAGGGCACCAGATGCCAATCCCCGGCGAAGAGTGGAATCCTCGATGCCGACGCTGAGGTGCTGCCCGAAGCGGGTACCACCTCCGCGCATGGCATGAATGTGGGACCACCTGACTGGGTCGAGTCGATCAGCCCCGGAGGTGCCGAGGACAGCCGCTGACGATCCCCGGTGAGGAGCAGAACGCTCGACCCCGACGCCGAGGGGTCGGTACCGCCCAAAGCGGATACCATCCTTGCGCATGGCCGGGACATCGGAACGCCATACTGGATCGAGTCGATCGGCCCCGGAGGCGCCGAGGACCGCAGCCGACGATCCCCGGTGAGGAGCGGAACGCCCGACACCGACGCTGAGGGGTCGGTACCGCCCGAAGCGGATACCACCCCCACGCATGGCAGGGACGTAGGAACGCCAGACTGGGTTGAGGCGATCGGCCCCCGAGGTGCCGAGGACACCAGATGACGATCCCCCGGCGGGGAGTGGGACACTCGACACCGATGCCGAGGAATCGGTACCGCCTGAAGCGGGTACCACCTCCGCGCATGGCAGGGAGGACGGAACGCCAGATTGGGTCGAGTCGATTGGCCCCAGAGGTGCCGAGGACAGCAGCTGACGATCCCCGGTGAGGAGCGGGACGCTCGACACCGACGCCGATGGTCGGTACCGCCCGAAGCGGATACCACCTCCGCGCATGGCTGGGATGTAGGGAAGCCAGACTGGGTAGAGTTGATCGGCCCCGGAAGTGCCGAGGACACCAGCTGACGATCCCTGGCAAAGAGTGGGACACTCGACGCCGGCGCCGGGGAATCGGCACCGATCGAAGGGGATACCGCCCTCGAGCATGGCTCGGGAATGTTCTGTGAGGAGCGAACCCCAGGAACAACCCGAAACCCCGTGGATGCTTTGGAGCCCAAAGACTCCCGCCGGGGTATATTGGCCAAGGGGGGCTTGAGGGGTTGGCCGGAGCCGTCGCCATGCTGCGCATGAGACTTGCCCCTCAAGACTTGGCTAGTCTTAACAGACTGTTGTGTGGTTACCTGATCCTGTAGAGAAGAGAAACCCGATGACCGCGCCTTGGGCGGGAAGACGTCATCGAGGGATACCTGAAAAAGGGAAGGTCTTCTCCCGATACTGTAGCCCGGAGGATCCGGGAGGAAAGGGTCAGGATCCAAACAGGAGAGGCACCAGGCGTTGGAGTCTAAGTGAAAAACTAAGTCTCCGCAGTGAGGGCACTTCTGGGGAGAAGGCGGCTCCATGCTGTAAGCCCGGTAGGCCTCAACGATCCGAGGGAAAGAAAGGGTTCCCTCTAGGTGACAAAAATTAAGAAAGGAAAGAAAAAAAAAGAAAAAAAGGGGCACGGAAGGTGCCATTGTCGGCGGGAAGAAAGGCCGCGACCACAGGAAACAAAAAAGAAAAAGAAATTTCTGCGGTGGCAGGAGGGACGTCCTGCCTGCTCCGCGGAAAACGAAAAACTGGGGAGAGGCAGTAGGAAGGGCGGGACGCCACCGTGCAGGCGCGGGGGATGCTCCCAAAGGCTTTCTGATTGGATGCTGGGGAGCATTCCCGTGCGGGCTCCGTCGGCGACGTCTCCCATATGTGAAGACTCATTCCTGCTTGTTCCTGGAGATGCATCTTGAACTTTTCCTTCTCTAGGAACCTGTTGAGATTTCTGAGGTCGAGAATAGGCCTGAGGCCTCCGGTCCTCTTTGGTACGAGGAAGTACCTGGAGTAGAAACCGTGACCTTGCAGGTGGGGAGGCACAGGCTCCACTGCCTGGTCTCGCAACAGACCCTGAAGCTCCTGAAGGAGGAGGTCTGTGTGGAGAGGAGGCCTTGGAGGCTCTCCTGGGAAGGAGGAGGCAACTGATGAAAATGAAGCAGGTAGCCCTTGTGGACTATGCTTAAGACCCAATTGTCTCCTGTAATGGGTGGCCACCCGTGGGCAAACAGGGCTAGTCGACCTCCTGTGCAGGGATGGGACAGCAGAGACGGAGAGGCTTGTCACGTACACCACCTTGGCAGGGTAATAGACCAAGGTAGGTTGGACACAAAAATATATAAGGTTGAGTTTGGCAAGCGTTTCACAGGGCCCAGGGACTTTTAGCCTGGTAGCTTCCTTGTTACCAAATCTCAAAGAACACAAAGGTCAGAGTGGAGGGAAAACAAAGGCATTTATTCCCCTTCTTGCAAAGGTTCAAATGGTTGGGCAATAACATCAACACAAGTGTCCTTACTTCAGGTTAGAAGAAAAAGTAAAACATGAGTTTAAAGCAAAACTGTTATCTTCACAGAGTGGTGTACAAAACAAACATTTTCTATTCCACAAGTTATAGCTTATACCAGTGATGGCTAACCTTTTTGAGCCCGAGTGCCCAAACTGCCGCACAAAACCAAAGAATTTCCTCAAAGTGCCAGCACGTCAATTAAAGCCCCATTTGCATAAGGTGCTTCATTTGCATAAATATTTGCATAATGTTACCATACACTAACTTTTAGTAAACATGCCTCTTAATGAGTATATGGATAAAGAAAGACTAAAAGGTTTCTACATTACTATAATCCAGTACCAACCGCCAGGCACATTAGGAACTACTACAAACGCTGCCCATTTAGAACCCATAGCAAACCCGCCGTATCCTAACAGCACTACCAGGACTCACAAAGCACCATACTCTACCTATCAAAAGGCAACACTGCAAATATTAAACCAATACATCTCAGAGAACAACAATACATGACCTACTGGGGAAAGAACAAGTGGCAATGTCAAATAGGAATTATATAAGCAGAATACCTCAGCTCAGTTACACATGCAGAACAGACCATCACCAAACAAGGAATCACAATTTAGAAACAGGAAGACAATAATTAAACTGGGAACCCCAAAAGCCAAACTTGGAATATACAACAACACTGTAGAAATAAAACTATATATTAATTTCCTCTTGTACTAAACAAAGCGCAAAAATTAATGATGCACATTTCCCAGAGCTGACATATTCCAGTTAATAAATTCAAAATAAAGAGATATTTTTCTACCTTTTGTGCATTTTTTTTCAGTTGCAATTGTTCCAGCCACTTTCTTCTGGTTTCTTCGTGTCTTCTGCTAACTCTCCATCTGCTGTCCATTTGTCCTTTCTTCTGTCTTCTTGTTTTTTTTTTCCATTCTCTCTCTACATCTGCTTTAACATACTAATCTTTCTCCTTTGGCTCTTTCCTCATTCCTATTTCATCTACTCAAAATTTACCCCTCCATCCTCAATCCCCACTTACTCTCCCAATACCCGGCCAATTGTAGATTTTTTATCCCTCCCACACAAAATATTTTTCCCCTCTCCATTTTACTCTCCCAGCCCCATCCCATTCTAATCCTCCCCCAACACCAGCTCCCTTCTAGTTCCAGCCTCACCCAGCATCCATTCCCTTCTAGTCCCTGCATCAGCCCATTTCCAGTCCTAGCAGCCCCCCAACCCAATACCAGTCCTATCCCCCCCTCATCAACCCACTTCCAGTCCTAACCCCCCATCACCCCATTTTCAGTTTAAGCCCCCCCCTATAACCCATTACCAGTCCTAACCCCCCACTTCCAGTCAGCCCCCCATAGCCCATTGCCAGTCCTAACCCCCCCATCAGCCCACAGTCCATTACCAGTCCTAACCCCATCAGCCCACCTCAAGTCCTAACCCCTCCCCATCAGCCCATTTCTTGTCCCAGCCCCCCCATAGCCCATTATCAGTCCTAAACCCCCCCATAGCCCATTACCAGTCCTAACCCCATCAGACCACCTCCAGTGTTAACCCCCCATCAGCCCATTTCCAGTCCTAACCCCACCCAACCGCCCACCTCAAGTCCTACACCCTCCCCTTCCGCCCATTAGCAGTCCTAACCCCCCCCCTCGCCCATTAGCAGTCCTAACCCCCCCTCTCTAGCCCATTAGCAGTCCTAACCCCCCCCCCCCATAGCCCATTCCCAGTCCTAACCCCCATCACCCCTTTTCCAGACAGACCCCATCAGCCCACAGCCCATTAGCAGTCCTAACCCCCCCTAGCCCATTAGCAGTCCTAACCCCCCCTCCTAGCCAATTAGCAGTCCTAACCCCCCCAGCCCATTAGCAGTCCTAACCCCCCCCTCCTAGCCCATTCGCAGTCCTAACCCCCCCCCCAGCCCTTTAGCAGTCCTAACCCCCCCTCCTAGCCCATTTGCTGTCCTAACCCCCCCCCAGCCCATTAGCAGTCCTAACCCCCCCCTAGCCCATTAGCAGTCCTAACCCCCCCAGCCCATTAGCAGTCCTAACCCCCCCCTAGCCCATTAGCAGTACTAACCCCCCCTCTCTAGCCCATTACCAGTCCTAACCCCCATCACCCCATTTCCAGACCGCCCCCATCAGCCCACAGCCCATTAGCAGTCCTAACCCCCCCTCCTAGCCCATTAGCAGTCCTAACCCCCCCTCCTAGCCCATTAGCAGTCCTAACCCCCCCAGCCCATTAGCAGTCCAAACCCCCCCAGCCCATTAGCAGTCCTAACCCCCCCCCTGCCCATTAGCAGTCCTAACCCCCCATCACCCCATTTCCAGACAGCCCCCATCAGCCCACAGCCCATTAGCAGTCCTAACCCCCCCCCCCCCCTCCTAGCCCATTAGCAGTCCTAACCCCCCCCTCCTAGCCCATTAGCAGTCCAAACCCCCCCCAGCCCATTAGCAGTCCTAACCCCCCCCTAGCCCATTAGCAGTCCTAACCCCCCCCCCTCCTAGCCCATTAGCAGTCCTAACCCCCCCCCCCCTAGCCCATTACCAGTCCTAACCCCCCCCCCAGCCCATTAGCAGTCCTAACCCCCCCTAGCCCATTAGCAGTCCTAACCCCCCCCTCCTAGCCCATTAGCAGTCCTAACCCCCCCCCCTCCTAGCCCATTAGCAGTCCTAACCCCCCCAGCCCATTAGCAGTCCAAACCCCCCCCCCCCAGCCCATTAGCAGTCCTAACACCCCCCCCCCCCCGGCAAATTTAAAAAAGAAAAAGAGGGCTCTGGCTGCGGCCGCGGACGCGGCAGCATGCAGTGTCCCGCGGGGCCCCCTCCGCCCGCTAAGCCCCTCTGCAAGGGATTTCAGATTCGCGAGGGAGACAGCGTCTCCCTCGCGTCTCTTGTTAAGCCCGCAGGGGCTAATGGGAAATTTCCCATCAGTCCCTCGCGTCTTAAGGGGCTGATGGGAAATTTCCCATTAACCCCTACGGGCTTAACAGAGACGCGAGGGAGACGCTGTCTCCCTCGCGAATCTGAAAGCCCTTGCAGAGGGGCTTAGCGGGCGGAGGGGGCCCCGCGGGACACTGCATGCTGCCGCGTCCGCGGCAGCAGCCAGAGCCCGCTTTTTCTTTTTTTGCGGACCTTCACGCGTGCCAGCTGCAAGGCCTTCGCGTGCCACAGCTGGCACGCGTGCCATAGGTTCGCCATCGCTGGCTTATACGCTAGGCAAGGACTCCAAGCTTCCTGTCATGCAGTAATTACAGTCCATTTCTGTATCTGAAAGCTCTTTAGCAAATTCCACTTGCATCGGTTCCAATTCGGAAGCCTCTGAAACTGAGTCAGTAGTTTCTGGCAAATTGTAGTCAGGCTTCTTACATAACTTTTGTATGACCTCCCAATGCTCAGGGTTAAGCATAGGGCATTGGTCCTGTGCCCTCCTATACTGAGAACACTCCTCCTTCTGCAAGGGTTTTACATTAGCTTCATGCAAACCTTTCTCATTAAAAAGTCTCTTATTTGGTAAATGTTTCTTGCACCTTGTATCATAGGCAGTTTTATATGGACAGTATTCCTCTGCTCCCTGTCCTCCCCATATACCAGCACTCTGAAACCTGCTTCGAGTAAAAGCGTAGTTACTCACCTGTAACAGGTGTTCTCCAGGAGCAGCAGGAATCAGTCCTCACTTATGGGTGACGTCGGCGCCGACGGAGCCCTCGCGGAGCAATTTTCCCCAGCTTTCAAAGAAAGCCTTTGGGAATTGCAGCGCGCATGCGCGGTAGTCTTCCCGCCCGAAGGTGCCATCTTAGCCAGTCAGATGACATAGCTAAAAAGACAGCATAAAAATTTGCAAAAAGAAGATAAGCAGACGATTGCAACTCCAAGGGGAGGAGGGAGGGTAGTGAGGACTGATTCCTGCTGCTCCTGGAGAACACCTGTTACAGGTGAGTAACTACGCTTTCTCCAGGACCAAGCAGGAAGTCAGTCCTCACTTATGGGACTCCCAAGCTCAAGGCTACCGGAGACCCTAAGCACAAAAATGAGCTCCCTCTAGCTCAGCAGCACAGAAGGATAGAATCTTCGCTGAATTATCACCCACCGGTAGCCCACATCCGGGATGGAGGGTAGGAGTTGCTCAGACCTCAAAGAGATTACGGAGGACTGCCTGTCCGAAAGCACTGTCCCTACGGGACTCCCTCTCGAGACAGTAATGGACCGCAAAAGTCTGGCTCGAAGACCAAGTAGCGGCCCGGCAGATGTCTGCCAGCGGAACAGAGCGGAGGTAAGCCACTGACGTGGCCTTTGCCCGAACGCAATGAGCCGTGACTCGACTTTCTAAGGCGAGTCCGGCTGCCCCATAAGCCCAAGAGATACAGTCCGCAACCCAGATGGACAGAGTACGCTTGGAGACCGGGAGCCCCAATTTATTGGGGTCAAAGGACACAAAAAGCTGCGCAGCTTTACGGTGCTCCCGCGTACGGTCAAGGTAGAAGTTCAACGCCCTTCTACAGTCCAGGGTATGGAGGACCGTCTCAGCTCGGCTGGAGTGTGGTCTGGGAAAGAAGGTTGGAAGTACCACCTCCTGATTCAAGTGAAAAGGGGAGACCACTTTAGGCAGAAACTTTGGGTGAGTCCGCAGGACTACCCTATTCTTGTAGAACCGAGTGTAGGGGGGATCAGACACGAGGGCCTGTAATTCACTTACGCGCCTAGCGGAAGTGAGGGCTATCAAGAACAGCGTTTTCCAAGACAGAAAACGGAGAGAGCAGGTAGCCATAGGTTCAAAAGGCGGACAGGTGATCCGCTGTAAAACCACATTCAGGTCCCAGTCAGGCGCTGGCGGGCGCAGAGGTGGTTTAAGTAGTAGGAGACCTCGGAGAAACCTCGCTACGAGAGGGTCGTTGGAGAGAGGTCTGCCGTCCACCGGCACATGATGTGCGGAAAGAGCACTGAGGTGAACTTTGACGGAGTTGGACTTAAGTCCCAGATTAGAGAGGTGTAGCAAGTACTGTAAGATCACCGACACCGGGCAGGAGAAGGGATCCTGAGACTGTTGGGTACACCAGACTGCAAAGCGACGCCATTTAAGGGCGTAGCATTTGCGGGTAGAAGGCCGTCGCGAAGCCAAGACGACCTCCTCCACCTCTGCCGGCAAGAGGAGAGGAGCAAGGACTACCCTCTCAGCAGCCAGGCCATGAGGTTGAGAGACCTGAGGTTGGGGTGCAGTAGGGACCCCTGATCCTGGGTGAGGAGATCCGGTTGCATCCCCAGAGGGATTGGATCCTCCACCGCCAGTTGCAGCAAGAGCGGAAACCACGGCTGCCTGGGCCAGCGAGGGGCCACCAGGATCATGAAAGCTTTGTCTCGGAGAACCTTGAAAAGGGTCCGAGAGACTAACGGGATGGGAGGGAAAGCGTACAGAAGGCTCCCCGACCATGAGATCAGAAAGGCGTCCGCCGCCACCCGAAGGGGGTGAGGCTGACGAGAGCAGAAGCGAGGAAGCTGCCGGTTGTGAGGACTGGCAAAGAGATCCACTGTGGGGAGGCCCCACCTGAGGAAGAGCTTCTGAACGATCAAGGGGTCCAGACGCCACTCGTGCGGCTGGAGGACCCTGCTGAGTTTGTCCGCCAGGCAATTTTCTTGGCCCGGGAGATAAACTGCCTTGAGGAGAATGCCGTGACTGACGGCCCAAGAGCAGAGCTGCTGTGCCTCCCGGCAGAGGAGGAAGGAGCCCGTGCCCCCCTGCTTGTTCACGTAGAACATGGCAACTTGATTGTCCGTCTGGACAAGGACGGACTGTTGGGAGGTCAGGTGGGAGAAGGCCTTGAGAGCTAGGTGGATCGCCCTGAGCTCCAGGAAGTTGATCTGCTGAGCAGATTCCCACTTGGTCCAGAGGCCCTGAGTACGTGCCTCTTGGCAATGGGCTCCCCAGCCCAGGAGGGATGCATCGGTGGTCAGCACCCGGGTCGGCTGAGGTGACTGGAAAGGCATTCCCAATACCAGGTTCGGCTGCCGGAGCCACCACCGGATAGACGAGACCAGCGGCTCGGAGACGCGCACCAGGTCTGCTAGGCCGCCCGTGGCCTGTCGCCACTGCTGGCGGAGACACCACTGAGCAGGCCGCATATTCAGGCGGGCATTGGGGGTCACATGGACGGTGGAAGCCATATGGCCGAGCAGTCTCAGGAAGCGCCTGGCGGAGACCAGGGGCTGGCTGCGAAAGCGGTCGGCTAGGTCCATGAGCCGCTGAGCCCTGTCGAGCGGTAGGTACGCTCGCGCCTGAGGGGTGTGCAGCCTTGCGCCGATGAACTCGAGATCCTGTGAGGGGAGCAAAGTGGACTTTGCGAAGTTGATGACAAAGCCCAAGTGCTGCAGCAGAGTCACCGTGCGGCACGTGGCGGTGGTGACCTCCCGAGCGGATGCTGCTCTGATGAGCCAGTCGTCGAGGTACAGAAAAACATAGAGGCCGTGAAGCCGGAGATGGGCCGCCACGACCGCGAGACATTTTGTGAAGACTCGCGGTGCGGAGGACAGGCCGAAGGGCAGTACTCTGTACTGGTAATGATTTCCTGCCACCACAAACCTTAGGTATTGGCGGTGGCTTGGGTGGATGAGGATGTGCGTGTAAGCATCCTTTAGATCCAAGGAGCATAGCCAATCTCCCTGCTGGAGGTAGGGCAGAAGGATTCCAAGGGTAAGCATTTTGAACTTCTCCCGCACAAGGAACTTGTTGAGGTTGCGCAAGTCCAGGATGGGTCGGAGGCCTCCTGTTCTCTTTGGTATCAGAAAATACCTTGAATAGAAGCCCTGACCTCTCAGGTGGTGTGGCACCGGTTCCACCGCCTGATCCTGCAGAAGACCTGCTAACTCCTGAAGGAGCAACTCCCTGTGCAGAGGGGGGCGCGGAGGCTCTCCCGGAAAATAGGAGGGAGGGACCTGATGGAAGTGGAGAAGGTAGCCCTCTCGCACGACCTGAAGCACCCAGGCATCTGCGGTGATGCTGGACCACCTGTCGGCGAAGTGAACCAGCCGGCCTCCGGTGCTGGGGGGAACCAGCGGGGGGGGAGAGGCTATGCTGAGCGAGTCAAAAACCCCCACCCTGCTGAGCAGGGGCTGGTGGCGCAGGCTTGGGGGCTTGCTGCCTACGGGACCCGTTACCCCGTCCCTTGGCCTGCTGGCCCTGTTGGGGAGCTGCAGGGGCCTGATAATGGGGGTATTGTTTGTAGGCAGCCGCCTTCCTCGGGTAAAAGGTCTTTTTTCCCGAGCCCTTCTTTTTCTGGGAAGGGGCGGAGGTCTTCCTAGAAAGCCTGGTCCTGGTGAGAGTCTCAGTCTCAATTTGTGCAGCCTTTTCCGCCATGGGCTTGCCAAAGAGGTTTTCGCCTCGGCAGGGGACATCGACCAACTTGTCCTGTACCCAGGGCTCAAGGTCGGACGACTGAAGCCAAGCCTGTCGGCGGGCACCGATGCCGGCTGCGGCTACTCGAGCCGAGGCTTCAAAGCCATCATAGGCTGCTCGGGACATGAACTTTGAGCATTCCCGAATACCTGTGGACAAGGCTAGGAACCTCCGCAAGGGTTCCTCGGACAAACCAGCGGAGAAGCCGGCTAGCTCTTTAGCCAGATCCCTGAGATACATGCCCATGTAGAGCTGGTAAGTCTGGACACGACAGGCGAGCATAGAGCCCTGGAAGCACTTTTTGCCAAGGCCATCCAGGTTACGGGCCTCCCTTCCAGGAGGCACCGAGGAGTGCATCTTCTGGCTCTTAAGACGATGCATGGCCGATTCCACTACCATGGAATGGTGTGGCAACTGCGCCTTTTGAAAGCCAGGGCTCTTGCGGACTCGATAGATAGAATCGACCCGCTTGCTCAGGACCGGCGAGGAGGCCGGACTCTCCCACATGCGGAAGAGTAGTCGTTCCAGCATAGGAGGAACCGGCACAGTAAAGTGCTCCCTCGCGGGAGAGTCATACTGGAGGGCGTCGAGCTCTTCGGCTCGAGGCTCCTCCTCGGGGTCCGCAGGGAAGGCCAAAGCCTTGGCCATATCCCTAACGAAATCCGAGAACCGGGCATCCTCCGGGGGGGACTGCTTCCGAGGCTCGGACTCCGGAGAGTCCGATGGGACACACCGAGTCCGGAAAGAATCAGGTGACTCTTCCTCCTCCGACTCCCAGACCGACTCCGACGAGGACTCGGTGGGGTCGGCTCGGGCAGGGTGCGGCGCCAGCCGCCCCGACGCCAAGGGAGTCGGCGTCGGCGACCTCGGTCCCGAACGGGAGGCCGAGGGCGACCTCGACCGAGGATCGACTCGAGTTCTCATCGACTCGAGGATCGGCTCGGTCTCCGGGGTCGACTTGGACGTCGACGTCCCGGCGGTCGGGGCAGCGACGCCAGCGAAGCCAGCGAGCAGTGCCCGCTGCTGGTCCATGAAGGCAGACAATCTGCTCTCCAAGGCCGTCAACCTGAGTCCGAGCTCAGGCGACCCAGCAGCCCCCGACTCGGGCCCCGACGGCGTCGGGCCCGACGTCGGCTGACGCGGAGGCGAGTCCAGAAGGACAACAGGACTTACCCGGGCAGGCATCTCCGACTCCAGGCGAGGTCGCTTCGGGAGGTGTTCCTTCTCCAAGGACCCGGGGCGGCTGTCGGGGCTATGCGACCTGGCCCTCGCGGGGCCAGGAGCGTCCACCGACGCCGCCCTCGCGGGTTTTTCCTTCCGTCGATGGTCCCCGGAGGGAGAACCCCTGTCGGAGGAGCTCCGTCGACGGTCCGAGCTGGAGCCTTTCGACAGTGAGGCCTCCGACGAGGTCCGGGTACGGCTGGGGTCGGCGAAGATTCTTTCGCGCTGATGCCGCCGACTCGGGAAAACGACCGGCGTCGAACCGAAAGAAAAAAGGATAAATACAGAGGAAAATCAACTTTTTCGCGGGGACAAGACGGGGACGTCTGTAGGGCTCCGCGGAAAAAAGAAGACTGGCTAAGATGGCACCTTCGGGCGGGAAGACTACCGCGCATGCGCGCTGCAATTCCCAAAGGCTTTCTTTGAAAGCTGGGGAAAATTGCTCCGCGAGGGCTCCGTCGGCGCCGACGTCACCCATAAGTGAGGACTGACTTCCTGCTTGGTCCTGGAGAAATATGGGTTACCTTTTATCTTTAACTTTTCTACTCCAGGTGAGGGTTGAGGCCTGCCTCGGCTGGGATTCTGACTTGCCTGAGCAATAGGCCTTAGGATCTCCAGCCGTCCTTCAGTTGGCTTTATACTGTAGTCATAGCAATGCCTTTGCCTCTCTGGACGAAGAGCACTCACTCTTGATGGAGCTGTCTCTCCTTCTCCTCGGTTGCTCCTCTCTTCATGCCACAGCAGCTGCTGCTGCTGCCTTCTGCCAAACTCCTGTCCAGGGGCTACTGCTTCAGCCCTTCCTTTTCCAGAATTGGCCTTCTTCCTGCACATCTCTTCCTTGAAGAGCACACCTTCTCCTCTCTCCTTATCTCTGAGGAGAACCCTTTCTCCTGGATCTGTCCGTTCTGTCGGTCCTTCCGATTCTGCCTCTTCTGCTGGTCCTGCCTCTTCTACCGGTCCTGCCTCTTTCAGACTCTCTTTAAGAGGTACTCCTCTCTTCCTTGATTGGAGGCTGGCTGGCATTACCTCACGACCTATGGGGCATGGTTCCTCAGTCTCTCGGAGATCCCTCTTGCTCCCTCTATCTGGATCCTCGAAATATTGCAGCTTGTGTCTGACTTTTTCTGTGTTTAAAACATTTTCTTCTGTTCCCAGCCATTACATTGGGGGTGGTAGGCGGCGGTCTTTATGTGGTGGATGCCAAAAGCGTCCCAAACCTGAGCGAGGTATTTTGACAAGAAGTTACTACCTCTGTCCGTCAAGACCTCCTGCGGGAATCCTATCTCGCAGAATAATTTGACTAGTTCCACGGCAATCGACTTGGCTGAAATATTTCTCAGGGGAACCGCCCATGGGAAGCGGGTGGCCTGGTCGATAATTACAAGGATATACTGGAATCCTCTTGGCGTTTTGATGAGGGGTCCTACTATGTCCATGGCAAGTCTCCTTACCGGGTCCGAAATTATGGGCATCGGCACTAGTGGTACTTCAGGTGGTCGGTGGTGGGTCACTCTTTGACATGACGCGCAAGATTCACAGAAGCGAGTTGTTTCCCGAAAGACTCCCGGCCAATAAAATCTGGCTAAAATCTGATCAAGGGTGCCCTGTGCTCCCTTATGGCCCCTTACTGGGTGGTCATGGGCCAGACATAAAATCAGCGATTTAAACGTATTCGGGACCACCAACTGCTTCCGCCGAGCTCCGGTTCGAGGGTCCTTACTTTCCCGATAGAGTATGTCCTCGTCCATGATGAATCTGGGGAAAGAATCCTTTCCTTCCTGCGCATGCCCAAATGCACGGGCTAGTACAGGGTCTGCTCTTTGCTCCATCTTGAAGGAGGGGAACTTTTCCATCAAGTCTGCTGGTACCCATGGCATCCCTCTCCCAGCTTCTAATTCCGCTCTGCCCTGCGAGCGGCACTTTCTTTCTCTCCTTCGCTCAGCTTTGGACTTTCGTTCTCTCCTCGAGGAGTCCCCGATTAGGTCTTCGTGAGAAGGAAGGTCCCCTAAAGAAGCATCTCTAGAACATGAGGGCTTTTCAGCATCCTGGGTATGCGATCGTGTGGAAACTAGAGCTTCCCTAGGATCCGTACCATTCTTTGGGCTATTCGGCTGTGGCTTGGGGTTCACAGTAGGCTCATGCCGAGTGCAAGTGGAATTTGGCACCTTTGGTGGAGATAAGCCCTCTTTAAGACTTCTCCGGAATTGTGGCCAATCGCGGCCCAATACCAACTCTTGCGGCAACTTAGGCACGACTGCTACTAGCATTTCCTTTTCTATGCCCAATCCCTTAACCCACAGCTTATAGACAGGATAGCGGGTAGCCGCTCCATGTATGCATTTTATTTTAACATTACCTTCTGGGTGTTCAGGAACTGACCATCCCTGATCCCTGATCACAAACCATAACCTTTTAGAAATCATGGTTTGGTCAGCTCCTGAATCCAGAAGTGCTTTTACATTTATTCCATGAATCTTTACATTTAATACAAAACCTTCCCGTATTGTCCTTGGGGCCTCTCCCACAAGAGCAGTACGAGAATAACACTCACTTCTCAGGTGACCCCTCTTACCACAAGCAAAACATCTCTTAGCATTTTCTTTTGCTAGAGGCTTATTATTTTTCACCACACCGTATGGGGACCGTGAGGGACTTTCTACTCTCTGGGCCTCCATACCCAGTGTCAGTTTGGGAGTCCCTACCCTGGGTTGGGTGACTCTCTCGGCCTCTAAATAGCGCTCAGTGAGAGCTATTGCATCCGTAGTTGTACAGCAATTTTGTAAAATTAAAAAGTTCTGTACCCTACTTGGTATGGCGGACATGTACTGCTCGAGTATTATCGCATCCATTAATGTGTCTACGATTTTCTTTTCTGGCTGTAGCCATTTATTTGCCAGACCCCGTATCCTATGACCTAGGGCTTTTGGGGTTTCATCGGCACTAAGGGTGGTGGCTCTAAACATTTTGTTATAGGATAATGGTGTAAGGCCTAGACGATCCCTTATGGCGCTGACTACCTCCTCATAGGTGTTAGCTAGGGCTGGGGGCATTGACCTGTATGCAGCAAGAGCTTCCCCCGTAAGGGACGCTGCGAGTCGAATAGCCCACTGCTCAGGCGGCCAATTAGCTGAACCTGCAATCCTAGTGAACGAATCTAAAAAGTCATCCACATTATCATTGGGACTTAGCTTCCCCACAATAAGATCGTGGCATGTCCATTGTCCACTCGCTGGGTTAGTCGGTCCGGCTGCCTGCAGCTTTTCAGCGTTCGCCTTTGCCATCGCCTCCCGCTGTAATGCTAACCAGTTCTCCATAGTCTGCAGTTGTTGTGCCTGTAGAGCTTGTGCTTGGTTCTTCTGCACGAATTCGGCTTGCTTGTCGAACTGATGTGCCATCCAGGCACAGAGCTCCTTTGGTTCCATGGTGAACCTGTATAGAGAAACAAAAAAAACGAAAACCAAGTGTGGCTCTCACAACACTAGTTTTGTCCTCCTTTTCTTTTTTTTCTACTTCCCTTGACATCCAACACTGCCCCGGCTTAATTACGCTTTACCTGAGGTGAGTGTTGAATTCAGCTCGGGAACATCAGTTGCTGTTGCCTTTCGCAGCGCACCACTCCGATGACCGGCAACAGGATTTTCTGCTTTCAGGATTTTCCCAACCCGCTCCGGATTCCACCTATTCCACTCCGGGTCTTTCTCCTTCCAATCCTGGTTTTACAAGTAATCCACTCCGGGTCTTGTTTTCACTCCAGGTTTTCCAGCAGATCAATCTGAGTTTTTACTTTTAAACTCAGGAGTATTTTTTTTTTCCTTTCTTCCTTTAGTAGTTTGAAGGCTCTGATCTGGCATCCAACAACTACGCCATTTTTATGTCGCGACGCCACCCTGGTGGCTAATGGGCGCCAAGGCAGGTCGGACACAAATAAAGTTAAGGTTGGGATTGGTACGTATTTTTCAGGGCCCAGGGATGTATAGCCTTGGTAGCGTCCTTCTTATCCAATACTCAAAGAACACAGGTTTCCAAGTGGAGGGAAAATAAGGCTTTATTTCCCTTGTCTTGCAAAGGTTCAAAGGATCAGTCCCAAAACAACAAAAGAAATGTCCTTACATCAGGTTAGAAAAAAGTAAAACTCAGGTTCAACGCAACACTTGTTCTCTTCATAGAGGTGATACAAAACAAACATTTCCTATTTCACCAGTTTACTGCTCACATGCTATGGAAGGACTCCAAGCTTCCTGTCATGCAGTAATTACAGTCCATTTCTGTATCTGAAAGCTCTTTAGCAAATTCCACTTGCATCGGTTCCAATTCGGAAGCCTCTGAAACTGAGTCAGTAGTTTCTGGCAAATTGTAGTCAGGCTTCTTACATAACTTTTGTATGATCTCCCAATGCTCAGGGTTAAGCGTAGGGAGTCGGTCCTGTGCCCTCCTATACTGAGAACACTCCTCCTTCTGCAAGGGTTTTACATTAGCTTCATGCAAACCTTTCTCATTAAAAAGTCTCTTATTTGGTAAACGTTTCTTGTACCTTGTATCATAGGCAGTTTTATATGGACAGTATTCCTCTGCTCCCTGTCCTCCCCATATACCAGCACTCTGAAACCTGCTTCGAGTAAAATATGGGTTACCTTTTATCTTTGACTTTTCTACTCCAGGTGAGGGTTGAGGCCTGCCTCGGCTGGGATTCTGACTTGCCTGAGCAATAGGCCTTAGGATCTCCAGCCGTCCTTCAGTTGGCTTTATACTGTAGTCATAGCAATGCCTTCGCCTCTCTGGATGAAGAGCACTCACTCTTGATGGAGCTGTCTCTCCTTCTCCTCGGTTGCTCCTCTCTTCATGCCACAGCGGCTGCTGCTGCCTTCTGCCAAACTCCTGTCCAGGGGCTACTGCTTCAGCCCTTCCTTTTCCAGAATTGGCCTTCTTCCTGCACCTCTCTTCCTTGAAAAGCACACCTTCTCCTCTCTCCTTATCTCTGAGGAGAACCCTTTCTCCTGGATCTGTCCGTTCTGTCGGTCCTTCCGATTCTGCCTCTTCTGCTGGTCCTGCCTCTTCTACCGGTCCTGCCTCTTTCAGACTCTCTTTAAGAGATACTCCTCTCTTCCTTGATTGGAGGCTGGCTGGCATTACCTCACGACCTATGGGGCGTGGTTCCTCAGTCTCTCGGAGGTCCCTCTTGCTCCCTCTATCTGGATCCTCGAAATATTGCAGCTTGTGCCTGACTTTTTCTGTGTTTAAAACATTTTCTTCTGTTCCCAGAGGGTCTGCTGCGTGACAGGCTATGCCTTGAGAGTCAAAAACCCCCACCCTGCTGAGTGGGAGCAGGAGCCTGAGGCTTGGGGGCCTTCTGCCTACGAGGCCCATGTCCCTGCCCCTTGGACTGCTGACCCTGTGGGGGAGCTGGGGAGGCCTGGTAAAGTGGGAACTGTTTGTAGGCAGTCACCTTCCTCGGGTAAAAGGACTTCTTACCTGAGCCCTTCTTTTTATGAGAAGGGGCAGAAGGCTTTCTAGACAGCCTTGTCCTCGTGAGGTGCTCGGTCTCGAGCTGTGCAGCCTTCTCGGCCATGGGCTTGCCGAAAAGGTTTTCACCTCGGCACGGGACATCGACCAACTTGTCTTGCACCCATGGCTCGAGGTCCGATGACTGCAGCCATGCCTGGTGTCGAGCCGCGATGCCGGCTGCCGCAACATGGGCTGAGGCCTTGAAACCATCGTAGGCTGCTCGGGACATGAACTTAGAGCATTCCCGGATCCCCGAAGACAAGGACTTGAACCTCTGCAAAGGTTCCCCGGAGAGACCAGCAGAGAACCCGGCAAGTTCTTTCGCCAGGTCCCGCAAGTACATGCCCATGTACAGCTGGTAAGACTGGACACGGCAAGCAAGCATCGAGACCTGGAAGCACTTTCTACCAAACGCATCCAGGTTCCGGGCCTCCCGGCCGGGGGGAACCACGGAATGCATCTTCTGGCTCTTCAGACGATGCATGGCCGATTCCACTACCATGGAATGGTGTGGTAGCTGCGCCTTCTGAAAACCAGGGCTCTTACGGAGTCGATAAATGGAATCGACCCGCTTGCTCAAAACCGGCACCGAGGCCGGTGCCTCCCACATCCAGAACAGGTGCCGTTCCAGCATCGGAGGAACCGGCACAGTAAAGGCCTCCTTCAGAGGAGAGTCATACTGGAGGGCCTCGAGCTCTTCGGCTCGAGGCTCCTCCTCGGGATCCGCGGGGCTCGCCAACGCTGTGGCCATATCCCGAACAAACTCTGAGAACCGGATATCCTCCGGGGGGGGATCTACTCTGGGGCTCGGACTGCGGTGAGTCCGCGGGACGCACAGAGTCCTGAAGGTATTGGGGGACTCCTCGTCCTCCGTCTCCCAGGCGGACTCGTCCGAAGAGGAGTCGGGCTCCGACTGTGCGGGGCCCGGCAGCACCCGCCCCGATGCCGAAGACACCGGCGTCGACGCCCTCGGTCCTGACCAGGAGGTCGAGGGTGACCGTGACCGAGGTCGACCTCGAGCCTTCATGGTCTCGAGTATCGGCTCGGTCTCCGGGGTCGACTTCGACGTCGATGTCCCGGTGGTCGGGGCACATGTGCCAGCAAGACTGGCCATCAGCACCCGCTGCTGATCCATGAAGGCAGACAGTCTGCATTCCAAAGCTGTCAGCCTGAGTCCAAGCTCAGGAGACTCAGCAGCCACTGGACTCAGGCCCCGGCGGCGCCGGGCCCGACGTCGGCTCCCTGGGAGGAGAGTCCTCAAGGACAACAGGACTTATGTGTCCAGCAGACTCTGGCTCCACACGAGGCATTTTGGACGGCTTCTCCTGTTTCAAGGGCCCGGGACCTAGCCCTCGAGGAGCCAGGGACCTCTTCCGACGCCGCCCTCGCGAGCCGCTTCTTCCTCTTTCGCTCCCGATCGGGGGACCCCCTGTCCGAGGAACTCCGACGATGCTCGGGGTCAGACTCCCAAGACGTCGAGGCCTCAGACAAGGTCCGGGCCCGGCCGGAGGCTGAATCCGAAAAAAGCCTTTCCTTTTGATGCTGTCGACTTCGCAGTGCCTTAGTGGACATTTTTCCACAGGGCTCACAGATCTTGGGATCATGATCGGGACCAAGGCACCGAAGGCAGCAGTCGTGTGTGTCGGTGAGAGACATCAGTTTCTTGCACCGATCACACTTTTTGGAACCACTGGAAGCCATCGGGGATAAAAGAGCCCCCGCAAGATCAAAGGACCGGCCTTTCAAGAAAAAGAGAAAAAGGGCGTGAACACCAGCCACTAAGGGCAAAAACCGAAAAAAGAAAGGACAGGCTCGATACCGGTGTACCGAACCCAGCGGGAGGAGGAACCGGCGTTGAACTGGACAAAAACCGCGATGAAATCGGAAGAAAATCGCAAGAAAAATCTAACTTTTCTCCGGGTGACTAGGACGAACGTCCGACGGGCTCCTCGGAAAAAGAAAGACTGAGCAAGATGGCACCTTTAGGCGGGAAGGGGACCGCGCATGCGTGCAGTATTCCCAAAGGCTTTCATAGAAAGCTGTGGAAATGCTCTGCAGGGGCTCCATCGACGTCGATGTCACCCATATGTGAGGACTGACTTCCTGCTTGGTCCTGGAGAATAAGGAATTCCCCCCTTTTTTCCTCAGGGAGAAGAGGGCTCATGAGCTCCAAGTCTCTTGCAACCTCCTTGAGGAACATTCCCATATAGAGAATGTAGGAGCTGGATCCTGGCTGACAACATGGAGGACCGGAAGCATTGACGCCCAAAGGCATCGAGTGTCCAATTCGTTTTAGCACTCTTAATCCTACGCATCACCGATTCCACTACCATTGAATGGTGTGGTAACTGAGTCTTTTGAAAACCAGGACAGCTTGGAACTCGGTACATGGTACTGAGTCATCAAGAGTATGGGAGACACCATTAAAGGAGCTTCCCACATTCTTAGCATAAGATCATGCAAGATTCTGTGAATGGGAAGGGTAGCTGCCTCCTTAGGAACCATAGGGTATTGAAGAACGTCTAATTCTTCTGTTCTGGGTTCCTTCTCTGGAGTCACCGTGATTAAAAGACCTCGAGCTAAATCACGTATGAAATCCTGGAAGGACGTGTCTTCTGGAGGAGACATTCTGTGTTGAGGGGAAGGAGATGGATCCTCCGGAAGGACTGCTCTGGTACTGGCAGAGTCATCGGAATCGGAGGATTCGAGGTATCTCTGCGCCAGGTGTTCCTGCAATGCACGGTACTGGAACAGCTCGAAGTCGGTGTGTCTCGGTACCGGCCCTTCGATATCTGAGATAGACTCAAGGTTTGGCATGGGGGGTGAAGCATGCTGGCCGAGGCAGATATGCTCGGTACCGATGTTGGTACCGATACCTGTGGAACCATTTGTAGCGGTCTTAGCTGTACCGAAGCTGTTAAGAGGGCCGCTAGACTGCGTTCGATAGCGAGGATTCTCTGATCCATCGCTCCTGCCGATGAATGTGTTGGTACCGACGGAAGCAGGTATGACCCCAGATCATGGCACCAGTAGTTCTGCAGAGGTGGAAGCCTCTGGAACATCCTGGAGCCCCATTAATGCTTTGGAGACCGAAGCCTCCTGCCGGGGCTGTTTTGCCGATGAACTTTCCTCAAGGGCGCCAGTGGCATCTCGATACCTGGAAGGAGATCTACCCTTTGAGGACCGGCCAGTCTTAGAAGACTTAAGTTTGGTTACCTGAGATCCATGGGAGGAAGATGAAGCCCTGGAAGACGTTGATGCAACTGACATAGTATCTGCGGCAAAAAGGGTACCGAGTTTTGCAGCTCTATTCTGCAGGCCCCTCCTCTTAGTCATCTTTCTGCAGCAGAGACACTCCAATGGACAATGGTCAGGACCTAAACATTTGACACCCCAGTTATGGGTGTCGATGACGGATATGGTACCGCCACACTTAGAACATTTCTTGAAACCACTAGCTGGTTTCTCCATGTTTGAAGAAAAGTGGGCCTAGTGCCTAAAATGGCGCCTAGCACTGAGAGGGGAAAGGACCCCTGAAAGAAAAAATCTTTTAGAAAGCTAGTTTGTTTCTTGTTTTTTGAAAAAGAAGAAAAGAGAACCGACGGTACCAGTAGGTGTCGAATGAAGGCAGACGCGACCAAAAAAACCAAAAGAATAAGAATAAACTTTCTGCGGTGACAAGGTATACGTCCTGTCAGCTCTGCGGAAAACGAAGAACTGAAGAGGAAGAGTTGGAAAGGCGGGAAGGCAGCACGCAGGCGCTGTGGGATGCTCCTAAAAGCATTCTAATTGGACGCTGGGGAGTGTTCCCGCGCAGGCTCCGTCGGTACCGACGATACCCATATGTGATGACTACATTCCTGCTTGTTCCTGGAGATCAAATTTTGTTCACTGAATGAAACAATGGCTGAGGATAGTATTCACTTATTGTGCTAAGATGCATACACTGCATTTCCCCTTTTAGGTTTTTTGGCACATTCATTGTTGTTGTTGTTAAGTGCCGTTGAGTTGGAGTCGACTCATGGCGACCCTCTGGATAGCTATCCTAAATTGTGTTCGGTCTTCAGTCAGGCGGCTCATTGTTGACAGACTGGTAAGACATCTTTACAGCTTCTGACTCTCATTTCATGCGCAGCTACATCAGCAGTCAGACTTCCCGAGGGCTTTGATCCAACCACATCATAAATGCTGGCTTTACTCTGAAAAGTCTTTAGCTCTTCCCCAGTAGCTAGTTGAGTGCCTTCTGACCTGGGGGTCTCATCTTCCAGCACCATAGCACAATTTGTTTTGTTGTAACTATCCATTGGGTTTTCACGGCAAGATACAGAAGTAGATTGCCGGGCCTTTCTTCCGCGCAGTTTAAGTTTGGTGTTGTCACAAAAATGTGATCCTCCGCCGTCAACACTGTCCCATTCTGCTGCTGCCCAGATGGGTGGTTTGTCTTGGTCTGGCACCTCAGCTGAGACCTGTCCATCTTGGGAGACCCTGCCAGTAGTTTTTCATATAAATTTAAATTCATATTTTTCCTTACAATCTTCAACTTTTTAAATTATGGATAATTTAACAAGATACATCTTATACTTCAAAGATAGACTGGCATTTTGGCATGAGTATAAGACTCACAGCACAGGTGCCGGTGTGTTTTTTTTTTTTTTTTAACATTGTCAATGCTCCAGAGTTTGCTCAGAGGTAGAAGAAGGTAACAGGTTTTCTCTTCTTCTATTTATTCCGCATTGAGATCTTTTGAAGTACAATATACAAAAATAGTTCAGACAACATTGATGGCTTTTGATCTATACAATAGAATTAGAAACGGTATGATGTGTTTTTTTAAAAAAAGCAGATGATCTCATTTTAGAGCTCTCTCGTAGCCGCTGCACCTCTGGTCTGTTAGTTTCACCATCTGATTGTTGGATAAACATAGCATTTGCACTTAATATTAAATAGATTTGCAAATACCAAACAGATCTGTAGTCTATATTATATATGGTGAGCATCATTTAGTTTTCCTTCCTGAGTTTGTAGGCTCACAGTTTCACTTCTGCTCTTCTTTAGGTAAGGTGCTTTCAAGAAAAGGCTTTGCTAACAATGAATTCAGGCGATCATATTTTGATCTTTTCCTTTTTCTAGGGCATATGGAATTTGGAACAGAATTTGGTATATTCTGAGTCATTTATGGTTGGTAATATAAGAACAATTGAATAATTAAGATAATGTTTTGCATCTTTTTGCATCATATCTATATCTACCATGTGACACAATCATCTCTCCACAGTTGTTTTATAATATCGTTTTATCTGTTTAATATTTTTTTTATTAGCTACATGGATATAAGTTTATTTTGTCACACCATTTTAACAGTTCTTAAAGTTCTTAATTTAATTATTTTAAGTTTTTAATTAATCTTATTATCCAATGATGATACGTTTATTAACACTTCTTTTTGATGGATAACATTCATTTTTATACAATATATTATATGCTTTTTTATATGGTTTCTAATTTTCATTATATTGGTTTTTAATGTCTTATGTTTAGTTTTATGTATTTGCATTTATATTCATTTTTATGTATTTATTTTGGTTTGTTCTTAGAATGCCAGAATACCCTTGAGGAAGGCATCGCCTAAACATGGCCGTGTCAGGTTTGGTTTTGGCACCCCTGGTTGATGAAATCTGAATAAATAGGTTTTTTTAGTTACCACGCTTTTGGACTGGGTTCATGTAAATCTGGTGGGCCAGGATCCGGGCTACCAGCATGGAAAGTATAGTTACCTGCCTGTAAAGCGTAGTTACTCACCTGTAACAGGTGATCTCCGGGAACAGCAGGAATTTAGTCTTCACATATGGAATGTAGTCTTCACATATGGGTATCGTCGGTACCGACGAAGCCCGCGTGGGAACGCTCCCCAGCATCCAATAGGAACGCTTTTGGAAGCATCCCACAGCGCATGCGTGCTGCCTTCCCGCCTCTGTACCTCTCTCACTTCAGTTGAGTTTATAGCTGATACCAAAGGAGAGAAGTAGAGAAAGAGATAGATAGAAACAACTACTAGGGGAGGTGGGTGGGTTGTGAAGACTAAATTCCTGCTGTTCCTGGAGATCACCTGTTACAGGTGAGTAACTACGCTATCTCCAGGAACAAGCAGGAATGTAGTCTTCACATATCGGGGACTCCCCAGCTGAAAGATGCCAAGGGGTGACCCCAGTAAGCTGCGAACCCAGGTGAGATGGATCATGCTTCCTAACATGGACCTCTGGCATCCAAACCGTGGATGGTGGGTAGGCGTTGTATTAAGTATGGAAGAGATGCTGGAGAACAGCCTGGCCAAACGAGGCATCCCAATAGGAGCCCTTGTCTAAGCAGTAGTGGGCTGTGAAGGTGTGTACCGAAGCCCAAGTGGCTGCTTTGCAGATGTCATCAATAGACACAGAACGGAGGTTAGCCGTTGAGGCTGCCATTGCTCTCACATTGTGAGCTGTCCTTTACTCTGATATGTATAGGATATGTAATCTGCAATCCAATTTGACAGAGTTCTCTTGGAAACTGGACGTCCCAAATGACTAGAGTCAATCACTATCACAAGGTATCATGCCTGAAGCACTAAAACTTACCTCCTTACGCCCAATAGTAAAAAATAATAAACTCAATCCGAAAGACCCGAACTCCTACAGACCAATAGCCAGCATACCATTTATTGCCAAAATAATAGAAAAAATAATACAGATACAACTACAAGACTTTATTGACACTCATGCTCCACTTGACTCACACCAATTCGGCTTCAGACCATCCCACGGAGTCGAGACCCTACTAATAACACTTATGAACGACCTCATCAAAGGCACTGACTCACACAACCAAGGATACATCCTCATATTCATTGATATAACTGGAGCCTTTGACAATGTACACCACAACACACTCATTAATAGACTCCTAAACCTAGGAATAGGTGGAACAATTCTGCAATGGTTCATATCATATATCACAAACAGATCGATACGCGTTAAATTAGGCCAAACCACCTCAGAGCCCTTCACACAAGGACAAGGTATCCCACAAGGCTCGGCACTATCTGCCCTTCTTTTCAACCTGTATCTTCAACCCATCACAAATATATTTAAAAAATATAAAGTAAACCACTACATATATGCTGACGATATCATGCTCACCCTACCGATAAACACAAATAATCCCACATACCAGAAATTACTAGACTGTATCAGTGAAGCAAATACTTGGTTAGAAAACAATAATCTCAGCATCAACCTAAAAAAAACTGAAGCAATGATAGTATCAAGAAAACCAGACTCTAATCTCCCTGAAACTATAACAATTAACAACACAATAATCCCAGTTAAAAAAGAAGTAAAATACCTAGGCATTATAATAGACCACACACTTAGTATGCTTCCTCATATAAAACAAACAGTGAAAACCATATTCTATAAACTTAGGATCACCCAACACTTAAGACCACTACTTGACACACATGACTTCAGATCTGTCATCAGCACACTTATCACTCCTCATTTCGACTATTGCAATAGCATACTTACTGGCCTCCCTCTTACAAGCACCAACCTACTCCAAAGAGCTCAAAACATCTGTGCTCGAGTAACAGCACAAGCCCGCCTCGCTGACCACATAACTCCCGTATTAGCCGAACTACACTGGCTTCCCATAAATAGTAGAATAACATACAAAATACTCCTAACCACATTTAAAATAACAAACGGCATCTCACCCTCACATTTAACCACTCTGATTCAAGCTCCAAAAGAAATTAGAACCCGCAGACAAAACGCAACCTACTCACTAGAAATAAAAAATCCATCCGGAAAACAAAGAAGACCACAAGCTCAAGAGCCTTCTCTTATGCAGCCCCCACCCTATGGAATAAACTCCCGCTAGAACTCCGCAAAATAAAAGATCTTCAAACATTTCGGAAAGAACTGAAGACATTTCTATTTAAAGAACACTTCACAAATTTAAATGAATCCTATCCACCCAACACACCACACAACCATAACAATCCTCCTTAACTACAGCTCAACAAGCCTCAACACTCACTACATTTAAGAAACAAAGCTTAATTTAACAAAGAATCAATGTAAATAGCCAAAGCATTACTAGCTAATATTAAAATGTATATAGTTCTGTAACAATAATCCATGTTAAACTGTATTTAGTTCTGTAACAATGTTCCATGTTATCGTTTATCATGTTAACTGTACATAGTTATGAAAAAAAACGATGTTCTATGTAAAACCATGTTCACTAAATGTTACCTGTAAACCGCCTTTGATCTTTGGAAAAAGCGGTATAGAAATAAGCATAAATAAATAAATAAATAAATAAAATAAATAAAAGCCACAAAAAGCTGAGAAGATTTTCTATGTGGCTTAGTTCATTGGAGATAAAAGGCTAAGGCTCTTTTACAAACCAGTGTGTGAAGATTCCTTTCCGCACTGGAGGCATGAGGCCTAGGGAAGAATATAGGAAGATAAACCGACTGGTTTAAATGAAAAGGCGAAACTGCCTTTGGCATAAAGTGAGGATGAGCCCGGAGGACTACTTTATCATGGTGGAACCTTGTATAAGGAGGGTCAGCTACTAATGCCTGTGGTTCACTAATGCGTCTTGCAGAAGTGATGGCAATTAGGAAAATAACTTTCCATGAAAGAAACTTTAGGTCTGAAGTGGCTAAAGGTTCAAAGGGCGGTTTCATAAGCTGACCAAGAACAAGATTCAGATCCCATGCCACCAGTGGTGGTTTAATGGGAGGTTTTGTTAAGAGTAGGCCTCTCATAAATCTTGATACAAATGGATGAGAGGAAATAGGTTGTCCATCAAAAGGTTTATGAAACGCAGCAATAGCACTAAGATGGACTCTCACTGAATTGGTCTTTAGACCAGAAGTTGATAATTGGAGGAGATATTCTAGTAGCAACTCTACAGGTACCAAAAGGGGGTTAAGTCCCTTCTGTGAACACCAGAGAACCTATTCCACTTAAAAGCATAGGAACGTCTTGTGGAAGGTTTTCTGGAAGCCAGAAGAATATCCTTTACTTGTTGAGAAAGGTTAATATCCTGGAATTCTAGGCTTTCAGTAAGATGTAGGGACTAGGGATTGGGATGCAGTAAGCATCCATCCTCCTAAGACAGAAGATCTGGAGCATTCCCCAACTCCAGAGGAGTGGTTTGAGAGAGACGCAGAAGAAGAGGATACCACGTTTTTCGTGGCCAACGTGGAGCTATGAGTATCATACGACCTCTGAAGTTTGAATAAAGTTTTGGGAATGAGGGGAATGGGTGGGAAGGCATAGAGGAAGTCCTGACCCCAGTGGAGTAGGAAAGCATCTCTTGCCTGACAGTTGTGAGCCGGGATTCTGGAACAGAATCGGGGAAGTTTGGCATTCTGTGGACTTGCAAAGAGGTCTATATCTGGTGTTCCCCAGATTTGAAATACTCAAGAAAGCTGGTATGAGTGGAGAGACCACTCGTGTGGCAGCAGTATTCGACTGAGTCTGTCTGCCCATACGTTTTGAATGCCCTGAAGGTATACCGCAAACAGGTGAATTTGCAGCTCTCTGGCGAGGGCCCATAGTTGCAAAGCTTCGTTGCATAGCGACAGAGAGCCTGTTCCGCCTTGCTTGTTCACAAAGAACATAGCTACCTGACTGTCGGTTTGGACCAGAACTGTTTTGTTGCTGAGATGGGTCTGAAATACTTGAATAGCATTGAAAATGGCTCTCAGCCCTAGGAGGTTTATGTGAAGGGAAACCTCCTGTGAGGTCCAAAGACCCCGAGTGGAGAGATTGTGCAAGTGGGTTCCCAAACCCATCTTGGATGCATCTGTTAGGGTGGTTTGATATAGAGGGTGCTGGAAAGCAGAGCCTACGAGGAGGTTTTCTAGAGATTGCCACCATTGCAGGGACAAAATCAGACGTGTGGTATTTCTGATCTTGTCCATTAGCTGAACTGAGGCCTGTGACCATTGAGAGGATAGGGTCCATGGGGCTGCTCGCATGTGGAGGCGAGCACATGGAACCACATGGACAGTGGATGCCATGTGTCCCAGAAGTTGAAGCATCTCTCGAGCAGTAAGGGACACCTTCATAGATGCTTGAGATGCCAGTTGTATTATTCGTAGACAGCGTGGCTGTGGCAGGAAAGCCCTTGACTGCCGTATGTCTAGACGAGCCCCTATGAATTTGAGAGATTGAGAGGGGGTGAGATGAGATTTTGTGAGGTTTATGACCAGTCCCAAGTATTGAAGAATTCTCATTGCTCGAGAAAGAGCGAAGCTGGCCTCTGGAGCTGTCGATGCTCGAATGAGCCATCGTTTAAGTAAGGGAAGACGAATATTCCCAGCGTCCTCATAAATGCTGCTACCACTGCCATGCATTTTGTGAAAACTCTTGGAGCAGAGGCCAGTCCGAAAGGAAGAACTCTGTACTGGAAGTGTCTTCCTTGGACCAGGAATCGAAGGAAATTCCTGTGATCTGAGTGGATGAGAATATGCGTGTACACATCTCTTAGATCTAGAGAACATAGCCAGTCCTGACTTTGAAGATATGGTAGAAGTGTCCCGAGGAAGATCATTTTGAACTTTTCTCTGAACAAATATTTGTTTAATTCTCTGAGGTCTAGTATAGGCCTGTGTCCCCCTGTCTTCTTTGGAATAAGAAAATAGGGGGAGTAAAACCCCGTCCCCTGTTGGGGTATGGGTACTTCTTCGATTGCTCCTTGAACGAGAAGTGATGTGACCTCCTGCCACAAGAGGTTGGTGGCAGGGGCCTGAGAATTGAAGTGTTTTATTATTGTAGGTGGGGGCAAGTTGAGAAAATGAAGCTTGTACCCCCAGTCGTACAAAGGACAGAGTCCAATTTTCTGATGTTATTTGTTGCCATCTTTTGGCAAAACAATATAGTCTTCCTGGAATGGTTAAGGGTTCTGGACCTTTCAGGGGCAGAATGACTAAGTTCTCTAGGTAGAAGTCAAAGACCCTGAGGGGGCTGGGTCTGTTGGATCGGTTGAGCTCTTTGAGCTTGCGGCTTTCTTTGCTGTCTGTTCTGTTGTTACCCCTTCTGGGGAACATAAAGCGGACAGTGGCTTTGATGGGTGTAAGAAGGGTAAAGCTTCTTTTTCTTACTGAAAAAGGGTTTTTTGAATGTTTTCTTCTTTGCTGGATTGGCTGTAGACTTTGATAGTCTGTTCAAGATAGTATTTTCAGATTCAAGCTGATTAGCCTTGTCCTGCCAGTCCTTGCCAAAGCGATTTTCTCCTGTACAAGGAATGTTTCCCAGCTTTTCTTGCATCCACTGTTCTAAGTCTGATGCTTGAAGCCAAGGAATACGACGTGCTCCTATGGATATAGCAGAAGTTCTGCTAATACATTCAAAGCAATCAAAGGTAGCATGGTTCATGAATTTAGAAACATTCTGAGCGTGATTGACCAGAATAAAGTAGTCTGCTCTTTTTTGCTCAGAGACACAAGGGCTAATGAGCTCTAAGTCTTTTGTGACTTCTTCCAGGAACATTCCCATATAAAGAATGCAGGAACTGATCCTGGCTGATAGCATGGAGGATTGAAAGCATTGACGCCCAAAGGCATCGAGTGTTCTGGATTCCCGGCCTGGAGGATTAGAAGAATGTATCTTAGCACTCTTGATTCTTCGCATGGCTGATTCCACTACCATTGAATGGTGTGGTAACTGAGTTTTTTGAAAACCAGGACAACTTGGCACTCGGTACATAGTGTCAAGGTGTCGGGAATGTGAAGATATCATTAAAGGAGTTTCCCACATTCTCAACATCAGATCTTGTGAATGGGAAGCATAGCTGCCTCCTTAGTAGCCACAGGGTATTGTAGAATTCTTAATTCTTCTGCCCTAGGTTCCTTTTCTGGAATCACAGTGATTTCAAGACCCTTTGCTAAATCATGTATGAAATCCTGGAAGGACATATCTTCTGGAGGAGACATCTGGCGTTGAGGAGGAGGAGTTGAATCCTCTAGTAGGTTCGCTCTGGTACCAGTAGAATCGTCAGAGTCATCGGAATCGGAAGACTCAAGGGCACTCTGTACCGGGTGCTCCCATAACGCATGGTATCGGTACTGCTCGAAGTCGGTACCGAAATGTCTCGGTTCCTGATCCCCCGATACCCGAGATAGACTCAAGGTTCAGCATCGGGGGAAGCAATCCTGTCGAAGCAGGTACTGTCGGTACCGGTACCTGTTGACCCATCTGTAGCGGTCTTAGCGGTACAGAAGCTGCTAAGAGGGACGCTAGACTGCGTTCAAAAGCAAGGATTCTCTTATCCATCGCTCCTGCCGATGCCTGGGTGTCGGTACCGGTGGAAGCGGCTATGACCCCAGAACATGGCACCAGTAATTCTGCAGAGGTGGAAGCCTCTGGAACATCCTGGAGCCCCGTTAATGCTTTGGAGCACGCGGAATCCCGCCGGGGCTGTTTTGCCAGTGAACTATCCTCGAGGGCAATACCAGTGGCATCTCGATACTTTGAAGGAGATTTACCCTTCAAGGACTGGCCAGTCTTAGAAGACTTAAGTTTAGTTACCTGAGGTCCATGGGAGGAAGATGAAGCCCTGGAAGACGTCGATGCACGTGACATCGTATCCATGGCAAAAAGGGTACCGAGTTTTGCAGCTCTATTCCGCAGGCCCCTTTTGGTCATCCTCGTGCAAGAGAGACACTCCATTGGACAATGTTCAGGACCTAAACATTTTAGACACCAATCAAGGGTGTCGGTGACTGAAATGGTACCGCCACACTAAGCATTTTTTGAAACCATTAGCTGGTTTCTCCATGCCTGAAGAAAAGTGAGCCTAGTGCCCAAAATGGTGCCTACCACCAGAAACAGGGGAAAGACCCCTGAAGAAAATACAAGGTTTTTTTTTTTGAAAAGAAAGAACCACCACCGGCGGTACCAGTAGGTGTCGAATGAAGGCAAAGAAACAAAGAACAAAAAAACAAAGAATAAAAGGAAATATTCTGCGGCGACAGGGTACACGTCCTGTCGGCTCCGTGGAAAATGAAGAACTGAAGTGAGAGAGGTACAGAGGCGGGAATGCAGCACGATGCGCTGTAGGATGCTCCCAAAAGCGTGAAGGAGCAGAGGCTCACCGCCTCTTGGCACAGGAGGAAGAGCCCTGTCCCTCCTTGCTTGTCTATATAAATCACCACCACGAGGGTCACGTGATGCGTGAGTGAGCGTGGACGCTTCCCACTTGCTCCGGGGCAGCCACACCGCTAAATCGGCATTAAAAATCGGCTAAACGCCTCCCCTCTACCCCCCGTATTTGTGAGAGGGTGTCTGAACCTTTCAACTACCTGTGCTTGGAAGCGGGAGTTTCGACTATGCCGTTGGCACCGAAGCGGGAGCGAGAGAAGCCCCACAAAGCTGGGCCTTCCGCGTCGCTGTCGTCGCAGCCGGCGTCCCCGGGGGGGGGGGGGAGAGTGTTGACTCGGCCCCAGCGGAGCTCGCTAAAGAAGTTGTCAAATTGTTAGACCCCAAATTTGATATGCTTATGAAAAAGCTAGACAGTATGGAGGATTCGATGACCGAATTTGGGAAACGTGTTAATGAGTTGGAACAGCGGGTCGCCAGCTTGGAAAGCGAGGAGGGGCGCCATGAGAGAGAAATGGCCAAGCATGTGCAACTCCTGCAGGAGATTCAATTAAAGATTGATGACCTCGAAAATCGATCGAGGAGAAATAATCTTCGTATTTTGGGCATCGGAGAGGACAAGCCAGAGAAAGAACTGCTAACTTTCTTGGAGTCCTGGCTTCCGGAGGCACTGGGACTGGAGGGCCTACGAGGCTGCTTTCGTATTGAACGCGCCCACCGCTTGGGAGCGCGTAAGGAGGAAGAGGCCAGGCCACGGGTGGTCATACTCCGGGTACTCAACTTCCAGCATAAGGCTGCCATTCTACAGGCCTACAGGAGGATGCCTGAACTACTATTGAACAACCGGAAAATCTTGATCTTTCAAGACTACTCCGCGGTGGTAGCGGCCAAGCGGAAAGAATTTACACCAATCTGTGCTGAACTGTTTCGCCGGAAAGCCCGCTTTACCCTAGCCTTCCCCGCCACTCTGCGGGTTACTCTACATGGGAAGGCCTATTCGTTTGAACAGGCAGGGAAGGCAAAACAATTTCTGGCAACGATGCCGGCGGCACAAGAACCCTGCTGATGGATGGCCTCATGGGATCTGCAAGGAAAGCGGATTTGGTGGACTCAGCTGGGGCCTATCCAGCTGACGGTGGGGCCGGTTCACCTAGATCGGGTGCCTTGGAGACAGTGCCCTGCCTTTGGGGGCTTGCTGAGTGACTCTCGCAGAGCCTCCTGGACAGGCAACTTGGCTCAGTTTGTAATGTTATGCATGTCTCTTGTCACTTTCTTCTTTCTCGGTTTGTATGTAGCCTTTAGTTTATCTACTAAATTAACTTCCGATTGACTGGTTGCATGGGGGAGGGGAGGAGGGTCGCAACAGAGTGGCTGCCCTGTGGCATTACTAAGACCACAGCCTCAGCCGAGGATGCTGGGGGGAATCGGTGATGTTGGTGTTATTGGGGTTAGGAGGAGGGACCGGGGAGTAGTAGGGGATCAGGGGTGGGGGAGGGTTGGTAAGGTTAAGGGGGGAGGGCAGTAGGGGGAAGGGGGGACAGGGGAAGCTTAGCTGCACTATGGTATGTACCCTTGGGAGAGTTTTGGCCCTTTTCTGGGTGGGTCTATTCAATATCTAGCGGTTTGCTGAGATGGGCTGGGGTGGAGGCTGGGCTGCCCTATGTCCGACCACAGTTATTTTCAGATGAGAGTATAAGTCTTCCCTGCTTGTGCTACCCACCCTGATTTACATATTGTGACCTGGAATGTGGGGGGGGGATCACCACCCCGGTGAAGCGCACTAAAATCCTACAGGCCTTAAAGCGGCAGAAAGCTCAGGTGGCCTTGCTACAGGAAACGCACTTAACAGCCCAAGAACACTCCAAACTTCAGCGGGACTGGGTAGGAACGGTTTTCTCTGCCCCTTCGGATACCCGTCGGAAAGGAGTAGCAATTTTAGTCCATAAGGGTCTGGCCTGTGAAACCATTAAGGTGGATGCCGACCCCAATGGCCGATTTCTCTTTGTCCATCTTAAAATTCAAGGGGAAGAACTTTTTCTGGGGAATGTATATGCACCCAACAACTATGAGCATGCTTTCTTCAAAATCCTCCTGCAAAAGGTCCTGGAGGCCCTGAAGGTTCCAGTGATCTTGGTGGGGGATTATAACTGTCCGCACGACCCTTTACTGGATCGCTCCCACACGGCTACTGGGGGTGGCTGGAAGAAAAAAGGTGTCAGCTATCTTTGTGACTTTGGGGATCTGATAGATGCCTGGAGGGTACTCCACCTTGACAGCAGAGACTACACACATCTTTCTCGCGCCCATCAGACATGGTCAAGAATTGATTATATTTTGGTATCGCAACCCTGGTTTGGGAAAGTGCTACGGGTAGAGATAGGGCCCATTCTAGTATCCGATCATGCTATGGTGAGCTTGACTTGGCGCGGGGAGCGCCAGGGTGCTGTCAAATGGTCTTTTCCCAGCCATCTTGCCAACAGCCCAGGCTTTCAGGATTTTGTGGGGAAACACTGGGATGAATATGTCCAATATAACGAGGGAACAGTAGATTCGGTGGCTACCTTTTGGGAGGCAGGCAAGGCCGTGCTCCGTGGACATATAATTGCATATGTAGGAGCCGAGAGGAAGCGAGTTAATGCGGAGGTGATACGTTTATCCAAGGAACTCCAGCGAGCCAAGTCGGAGGTTCTCCGCCGCCGCAGTGCTTTGGCGGGGTATCTTGAACTCCAGAAGAAATTGAACGGTTTGCTGCAGGAGAGAGCCGTTCAGTCTCAGCAGTACTATCGTCATCAATTTTTTCGTTATGGCGATAGGTCTGGGAAGCTGTTGGCTCGGTTGGTGCGAGGTCCGGACGGGACCCGAGGGGTGCTGGCCATTCGCGACGAGGACGGGGGACGACATACAAGGGCGGAGGAAATCGCACGGGTGTTTCGCTCTTTCTATGAAAAGCTGTACTCCTCGGAGGAGGCGTCTGAGACCGTCATGAGAGACTTCTTGGCGCAGGTCTCCCTACCACAGCTTGGGGCGGAGGCACTGGAAGTGTTGAATCAGGAAATTCAAGGGGAGGAAATCCAGAGGGCGATCAGGGCTGGGAAAGCGCACAAAACTCCCGGTCCGGATGGCTTCACCTACGAGGCGTACAAAATGTTAGAGCGGGCGATAGTTCCCACATTGGGGGCCGTGTATGCCGAGGCGACGGAGTCTGGCGAGTTTCCGAGAGATATGGGGACGGCTCGCATAACTTTAATACCGAAACAGGGCAAAGATCCTCAAGATCCTGCCTCGTATCGCCCTATTTCTTTGATTAATGTGGACCAAAAAATCTTCGCGGCAGTGCTAGCTGCCCGCCTTCAGCTTTTCCTTCCGGACTTGGTGGGCCCCCACCAAGCCGGTTTTGTTAAAGGTAGGGAGGCCTCGGTTAATATCACTAGAGTGTTGCTGGGGATGGAGCGGACTTTATTTACTCAAGATCCCTTGCTTTTGGTCAGTCTAGACTCCGAGAAAGCTTTTGACAGAGTATCGTGGTCCTATATGTTTGCGGCTCTGCGGTGTTTTGGTTTGCAGGGGCGTTTTCAACATGGGATACAAGCGTTGTATGCAGCTCCGCGAGCAATGGTGGATGTAGGGGGGATTTGCTCTCAACAGTTTCTTTTACAGCGCGGCACTCGGCAAGGTTGCCCGCTCTCCCCGCTCCTTTATGTGCTCCAATTGGAACCTCTTCTTCTTTCTTTACTAGCTTCTCCGCAGATCGCGGGTGTGGAGTGGAGGGGTGGGGGCATAAAAGTAAGTGCATTCGCAGATGACATTCTATTGTGTTTGACCAAACCCCTAGCATCCCTGCCAGCGGCTCTTGGGCTGATTGAGCATTTTGGTGGATTTTCCGGACTGCGTATTAATCGTACAAAGTCCATGGTACTGGATGTGGATGACCAGACTCGGGGTGTATGGCAGGGCGTCTTTCCCCTTAGTTGGGCGGCCGAACATATTCGTTATCTGGGAATTCAGATTCCAGCCCGCCTGCAATCCCTTTACGTGGTCAATGTTCGGCCGCTTCTTAGGTCGACTATTGCACGGTTGCGGAGGTGGGAAGATTTACCCTTATCTCTGATGGGCCACTCGGCGCTGGTACGGATGGTGGAGTGGCCGCGCTGGCTGTACTTGTTGCGTAATCTTCCGCTCTGGTTAGCGCGTCGAGATCTTCGTGACCTTCATAGACATCTGGGTCACTTTCTGTGGCGCTCTCGATGGGCTCGTATAGCGTTGGACCGGCTAATGCGGCCGGTAGCTGAAGGGGGACTGGCGTTGACTCCTCTGCGGTCTTATAATTTGGCCTATGGGGCACGTCGCCTGAGTGACGTGGTTGTGGGGAACTCCGCACGGATTCCGCTTGACTTAATAGATCAATTCTCAGGCAAGTGGCATAGGACCTATTTGCTCCATTGTGGTAGTATGGCCCTTCCAGTGGCGTGGCGGCGGTCACCCTATTTACGCATGCTCCGAACTGTTTGGCAATACCTTTGTCGTAGCAGGGGCTGTTGCTGGAGAGCCACGGACTGCCTCCCTCTGAGGGGCACTGGGATGTTTGCACCGGGGATCACTGGTGGGGGGAGTCAAAGTTGGGCGCGGGCTGGTATTGAATACCTTGGACAGTTGCGAATGGCGAATATGGATTGCCTGGACTCCTTCCAGACTTTATCGCGGAAATACTGCTTGCACAAAGGAACCTTTTATTATTACTTACAGGTCCGACACTATCTGAGTAGGGTTCCCGGAGGAGCGGCGTTGCTCTCCCGAGAGCGTAGTCTTTGGCTTGTGCTGGAGCAATGTCAGGAGATGCTTGCTACGCGGCAGTTAAGGGAACTTTTGATAGCCCCTGGCAACTTGAGCAGTTTCACTCAGTTAGTAGAGCGATGGAAACGTGATGGACTGGTGGACTTCACTGTTGAGTTGGCGGAGACGGCTTTTACTGGTATTGCCTACGTCGCGGAGGCTGGGGCGCAGCGGATGGGGCTTTTACCTTCTGATGTGTGTGGCCTCTGTAAGAGCAATGTGGGTACCCTATCCCATCGCTTTTGGTTCTGTCCAGTAATCCAAACTTTTTGGGAAGCCATTCGATCCAAATTGGCCAACTGGGTGGGTGGGGAAGTCGTTCTACACCCCCTTTGGTGTCTTTTTCATCTATCGGGTGGGGGGTTTCAGGGAACAGTCACCCAGAGAAAGTTCTGTGAACGGGGTTTTCTAGTTGCTAAACATTGTGTGTTGCGCCACTGGCTCACAGAAGGGGGTCCGGGGATTATAGAGTGGGAACGAATGATGTGTGACCTCCGCCTCATGGAGGGTCGGATGGCCCGACTTCTTGGAGAGAATAGGTGGACCCTTTTTCGAAACATCTGGGCACCCCTGCAGACTGACCCGAACCCTGATGCTGCTGTTGGGCCGGAGTAGGGGAAGGGATCTTCAAAGAGGACCCCTTTCAGTGCGAGGTGATTGGATGTGGGGTCTTATGTAATCCCGGGGTAATGCTGCTAGTGTGAGCTAAGCGGGGAGGGGGTGGGGGTGGGGGTGAGGGTGGGGAGGGGGAGGGTTGGAGTTGGGGTTGGGGGTGGGGGGTGCTGGGGCTTAGGGATTTGGGGGTTTGTTGGTCCTTACTTGGAGGTGGGTTAGATGATCAAGCTGCCTTTAGTCGATGCCTGCATTTCTTAGGATGGACCATGGGTTTTGGCTGCAGTTGGCTTTCGGGGGCCGGACACTTGGATCTGGGGCTGGGCTCTGTAGGTAGGAAGAGCGGCATTGTCCTGGATTCCGGCTCTCTGTTATATACACTTTGTTATATCTATTTTATTATTCTGTTCCTTACTTTGGACAATTGCATTGCCTGCTCTGTGTTAGACATGTGTTGGCCTGCCGGCTAATCTGTTACTGTTAATGTTACCGTTGCTGTTACTTCTCAAATTTTGTGATGCCAATAAAAATGATATTACCTAAATCACCACCACCTAGCTGTTGGTCTGGATGAGGACTGCTTGATGTTGAAGGTGGTGTTGGAAGGCCCAGAGGACGAGGCCACTGCTCAGAGCTCCAGAAGGTTTTTCTGCTAGAGCTCTCCTCCTGCGACCAGCTGCCCTGAATTCGGAGGTTGTCGCAATAGGCTCCCCAGCCCAGTTTGGAGGCATATGTGGTGAGGATCCTCTGAGGGGGGAGGGCCTCTAGTTGAGGAGTTGACCAGAGAGCATGTCACAACCACACTGTCCTGTAGGCACCCCATTGCCTGTGACCACTGGGAGCTGAGAGCCCACTGGGCCAGCCGCATGTACAGGCGGGCGTCTGGGGTGACATGCACCGTGGACGCCATGTGGCCTAGAAGGTGAAGCACGAGGCGGGCAGAAGCTGAGAGCTGATCCTTGACATGCCCTGCAAACTATCTGGAGGAAGGAAGGTCTTGGCCTGGATAGTGTCCAGCATTGCACCTATGAACTCCAAGCACTGCACTGGCTGGGGATGGGATTTTGGGTAGTTTATGATGAACCCCAGGTGTTCCAGAATGAGGATGGTGTGGGCCATCGCCTGCGGCGGTGCTGCCTTTTATGAACCAGTCGTCCAGGTATGGGAAGATGAACACTCCCTGGAAATGCAGGAAGACAGTGACCATTGCCAAAACTTGATGAAGACCCTTGGGGCGGAAGCCAGGCTGAAGGGAAGAACTCTGTGTTGATAGTGGCAGACTCCCACCATGAAGCAGAGGTATTGCCTGTGAAGGGGGTGGATGTGTGTGTAGACATCCTCTAGATCCAAAGAGCATTGCCAGTTTCCCTGCTTGAGGTATGGCAGCAATGTTCCAAGGGAGAGGATTCTGAATTTCTCCCTCACCAGGAACCTGTTGAGGTCTCGAAGGTAGGCCGAAACCCTCTGGTCCTTTTGGGCACCAGGAAGTAGTGGGAGTAGAACCCTTTGCCTCTGTTTGAGGGGAATGGGTTACACCACTCTGCCTGCCATAAGGTTTGCAAGTTCCTGCTGAAGCAGGTCCTGGTGAAGGGGATGAATCGGGAGCTCTCCCGGAAAGAATGGCAGGGGTGGCTGTTCGAGGTGGAGGAGGTACCCCTTCTTCACCACCTGCAAAGTCCACCTGTCTATGGTGATGGCAGACCAGAGGTCAGAAAAAAGCACCAGACCCCCCCCCCCCAGTGTGCTTTGGGGCAGGCCCTTCCAGGAGAAGAGAGGCTATGCCCCAGGAGTCAACCACCCCCCCAGGCTGCATCTGAGTTGTGGGCTGGGGGGCTTTAGGCTTAAGAGGGCCATGCCCTTGTCTCTTGGCCTGCTAGCCCTGTTGGGAAGCTCGATTGCTGAAAGTAGCTTCCGTAAGTCTTCCTCTTTTTCGGGTAGAAGGGTTTTTTACCTGAAACCTTCCTTTGGCGATCAGTGATCTTCTTGAAAAGTCTCGTCCTGGTCATGAACTCTGACTGCAGCTCGATGGCCTTTTCCATCATGGGTTTGCTGAAAAGATTCTCTCCCCAGCAAGGAACATTGACCAACTTCTCCTGTATCCATTGCTCCAGGTTAGAAGACTACAGGCAGGCATGGTGACAGGAACTAATGCCCACCGCTGCTACTCTAGCTGCCGACTCAAAGCCATCATAAGCCACCCGAGTCATCAACTTGGAGCACTCCCGGACCGTGGAGACCAGGGTCCAGAACTGCTGAAGCTGCGAACCTGGCGAACCCCATGTACAGTCTTGGATCTGGCTGATGAGCATCAAACCCTGGAAGCCTTTCCTGCCCAGGGTGTCCATGGTGCAGGCCTCCCTACCTGTGGGCACCGAAGAGTGCAGTTTCTGGCTCTTAAGCCTACGTATGGCTGACTCCACCACCGTGGAGTTATGGTGAAGCTAAGCTTTTTGGAAGCTAGGGCTTCAGCGGACCAATGTTCCCTCTAATTTTCTGTAGGCTGTGTGCACATAAAATATCGGCTGTGTGCAGCTTTTGAAGGAAGGTTAAATTTTTGTGCGCCACATGATGACACTCGGAGTTATATGACTACACGTCAGAATACAGTATGTACACCACATTGATTTTAATCAAATTAAATGAAAATAGACGATTACTAAATGAAGTGGGAAATTTCTAGTAATTACAATCATAACTTTTAAATTTTAAGACGTCTGTGTTGTTTTCTATCAGAATCAGAGCCGTAATTTTTGTGCGCTCTGTTGTAAAGTATGTGCGCTCGCTCGGCCAGGTGTGCGCGCGCGCACATGCGCACAGCTTAGAGGGAACAATGCAGCGGACCCAGTACATTGGATCCAGCAGCCTGTTCATGATGGGAACCGATGCCAGGGTATCCCACATTCTGAAGAATAACCGGTCCAGGATAGGAGGGTTGGGCACTGTGAGGGCCTCTTTGAGGGGAGCCTTGTACTGGAGGATCTCTAGGTCCTCCACCCGAGGCTCCTCCTCAGACTCGGTGGTGAAGGCAAGGGCCTTCACCATGTCCCTCACAAAGTCCAGGAAGACCAGGGTCCTTTGGTGGGGCCCGGTGCTGGGTCTTCAGCGGGGAAGGATCCGAGGGCACATCCCTGGGAAACCGGGTGTCCGGGTAACATAGTAAATGACGGCAGATATAGACCAGTATGGTCCATCTAGTCTGCCCAGTAAGATGGCAAAAATAGGTGCATCTGCCGCTCCGTGCAGGCCACCCCTCCCCATGTCTTTGTTGTAGGGGTGAACCTTCCCCATGTCTTTGTTTTAGGGGTGAACCCACCGCTCCGTGTAGGACACCCCTGTATGTTGAAAAATTAGTTAGTTAAGTTTATTTTGATTTTATCCTGTTGCTGTAAAGGGATCCACTGTGTCTGTCCTATGCCATTTTGAATTCTGTCGCTGTATTTGCCCCCACCACTTCCATCGGGAGGGCACTCCAAGCATCCACCACCCTTGCAGTGAAAAAGTATTTCCTGACATTGCCTTTCAATTTACCCCCTTGCAGCTTCATGTTATGCCCTCTATTTTTACAGTTTCCCCATCTTTGGAAGAGGTTTGTTTGTTCATTATTTCTCTTTAAGTATTTAAAGGTCTGAATCATATCTCCCCTGTCCCTCCTCTCCTCCAGAGTGTACATATTTAGGTCTTCAAGTCTCTTCTCATAAGGCTTCTGACGCAGGCTCCAAATCATTTTGGTCGCCTTCCTCTGAACAGTTTCCAGTCTTTTTATATCCTTTGTAAGATATGGTCTCCAAAACTGAACACAGTATTCCAAGTGAGGCCTCACCAGTGACCACTGTTCCCTCTAAGCTGTGCGCGTGTGTGCGCGCACACAACTTACAAAGGAGAACACAAAAATTACGGAGTTTCAAATTAAAATTAAAACCTTGGGTTTTTTAAGGCTGCGGCTGCGCCGCCGATCTACTGCCATTCTGTAATTTACAGGTAATTCCGAAACTCGTGACATCACTTCCGAATCTCTCCTCTCTGCTCTGAGTCCTCACTCCTCTCACATGTGACCAACGATTGACGAATCATGACACAGGCTAAAGAGGGAAATAAAAGGGAGGGGCAGCCAGCTAGCCAGCCTCTCTCTGCTCTTGTGCCTGCCTGCCAGCCACGCGCCTCCTTTGATCCCTCCCTCAGCCAGCCTCCAGTGCCACGTGCCGCCTTGAATGCGGAGAAGGGAGAGCAACACACCGCACCGGCGAAGAAGAGGAGACCGGTGCTCCGGGACTGCTGCCTGAAGATTGTGCGGGTCTACGCCAGGGACGGGCTATCGGCAGTGGAGCAGGTGAGTGCTGAGGACTTTTCTCTAAAGAAGGCTGAGGTCTGATCTCCTCTAGTACTGGCTGATTTGTTCTTCGGGCAGTCCATGGTATAAACAGCACCATTAACTCAGAGGCACAGTTTTTCTTCATGTCTTTCTTATTCATCATTCAAATTCACATCCATTTGATATTACTGAAAACGCCATGGTTTGGGCAAGTTCAATATTTGTATAAAGAAATATATCATTACACTTAAGAATCTTGTCTAAGTCCTTCATAGCTGTTCTGGGAAGAGTAAGATGTTAGGAAAAATCTCTGCATATCTGAGTGATTTTCAGAGTTTCTTCGGTATTCATTTTGGCTGTTTTTTTTGTTTGTTTTTTTTTAACCTTTTGCAGAGAGTTTTCACTTTCTTCAAGCACAACTTTCTTATTGTCATCCCATAACTCGTATGGTTCTCTATCATTGTATCCAAAGTTGGACATAGATTTTGCAAGCATTCTTTAAATTTTGGTGGTATATTTTCAAGATTATATTTTGCTACATTCATAAGTGGCTTGCTCATTTTCAGCTTTAGCTTGCATATGCATACTAGTAGCTGGTGATCTGTACTACAGTCAACTCTAGTTTTTTTTTTTTTTTTTATGCTATTAAGCATTTCCATCACTGACTTCCACAGATGTAACCAATCTGATTTTTTTTACAATCTATTAGGTTAAGTTCATGTGTACAGTCATTGCTTGCGTCGGCAGAAGGCGGCATTTCAGATGAATAGATTGTTGGTCTTCTGAATTCTATTGATCTTCCTCCGGCTTGCCTCTTTTTTTGTCTCTTTGTATTAAAGTTGAGGTCCATTTTAAGACTATGTTCCTTGATCTTGATAAGCATATGCTTCAGATAGTCTTCCTTTTCAGCCAGTAACGTTGTATTGGCAGCATAGCAAATGTTGTTGATGACTCTCCCAATAATCTTCACATCTCAATTGTCTTCATACAATTCTGCTTCTCTAATGTATATGAATTAAACAGGTATGGGTAAAGTATGCAGCCTTGTCATACGAGGTGTGACAAAAAAGAAATTAGACTGTCCCATAAATGTTTTATTACCAAATCTACAGAGAAATTACACATTGTCCCCTTCAAAGTAATCCCCCCCCCAGAGTTAATGCACTTCTGCATTCGCTTCTGCCACATACAGAAGCACTCTGTAAAGTCCTCCTCCTTGAGATCCCTCAGTCCCCTCGTCACAGTGGCCTTGATCTCTTCTACAGAGGTGAACTGAGTTCCTTTGAGCACAGTCTTTAGCCTGGGGAAGAGCCAGAAGTCACACGGTGCAAGATCTGGGGAATAAGGAGGGTGGTCGAGAGCTGTCTGTTTGTTGGCCATGAATGGCCTCACACTGAGTGTGGTGTGTGCAGTCATGGTGCAGCAGCCACGACTTGTCTCTCCACAGAGCCCGCCTGCTGCACCGAACCTGGCTAGGCAATCACAGTCAGGTGGCTCGCTGCTATTACTGCACCCTGCAGTGCCTGGACTAGATTTAGAGGGGCGGGCTCCCACGTGTGCTCTCTGGAAGCTGCCCCGAGTGCAATAACCATGTGTGAACTGCAGTGAGTGGGTGCTTGAAATTTCTTCGATAGTGGAGTGAGGACCAATTCTTTTTTTTTTTGTCACTGATTTGCCTTCACGTGAATCTGGAGGTAAAAGAGGGAGCACAGTGTAACGCCAAGAATCCATGTGGTGTGAACCAAGATAATTCTGTGTATATGTGATTATCAATGAAAAAGCCGGCATCTACATTTATTGTTAACCCATTCCCCAACAGAGGACTTTGTAAGCATAACTATTTGAACTAATAATTTATCATGCATGGTGTCTTCCATGTTGATTTTATCACTCTAGCCCTTATGATGCTTTGGTCTTGCCTACTTTTGAACTTTGTAGTTCAAATAGTTATGCTTACAAAGCCCTCTGTTGGGGAATGGGTTAACAATAAATGTAGATGCCGGCTTTTTCTTCCTTTGAAGTTGCCAGAGGCAAAGTAAGTTCTTCTGTTGAAACCATGGGGGAGCTGTTCTGTACACAGTTCTGTATGGTGAAGTAACAGTTCCTGCCACAACAGGAGTTATTCCATTTGTTTAGGGTGGAATGATAACTGTGGTGGGTGCCTTGGAGGAGGAGGAGGGGGGGGGGTGGATAGAGGTGAAGAAGGCTCGGTGGGACTGGATGGAGAGGGAAATCCATAGTTTTAAAATTAAGTCACTTTTTTTCTGGATTTGTGTTAAACTGCTAATCCATGTAAGTAATACTGTGCCTTCTTTTTACTATGTATACTTATGGTTCTTTTTCTCTTTGTTACCACTATAACAATATTGTTAAGCACAGTTACTTACCTGTAACAGGTGATCTCTGGGAACAGCAGGAATAAGTCTTCACATATGGGTATCGTCGGTACCGACGGAGCCTGTGCGGAAACGCTCCCCAGCGTCCAAAAGGAAAGCTTTTGGGAGCATCCCACAGGGCCTGCGTGCTGCCTTCCCGCCTTTCCTAACCGCCTCTCTCCGGTTCGAGTTTTAGAGCTGAGACAAAGAGAGAGAGAGGAAGGAAAGATGGAGAGAGAGATACAACTCCTAAGGGAGGTGGGTGGGTTGTGAAGACTTATTCCTGCTGTTCCCAGAGATCACCTGTTACAGGAAAGTAACTGTGCTATCTCCAGGAACAAGCAGGAATGAGTCTTCACATATGGGGACTCCCCAGCTAGAGATGCCTGGGAGATCACCCAGGTTGTGAGTCCCTGGGAAGGGCTCTACCTCCACCCATGAATCTCAGGCATCCAGTCAGGGATGGAGGGTAGGAGTTGATTAGGTATGGAACAGGTGTTTGAGAACAGCCTGACCAAACAAGGCATCCCGGCGGGAGTCCTTGTCCAAGCAGTAATGGGCTGTAAAGGTATGAACCGAGGCCCAGGTGGCTGCTCGACAGATTTGGTCGATGGACACAGAGTTTAGATGAGCCATAGAAGCTGCCATGGCCCTCAAATTGTGAGCTGTGACATGGCCCTCCAGAGAAAGGTTCTTACTCTGGTAGGCGAAGGAAATACACTGAGCAATCCAATTTGACAGAGTTCTTTTTGAGACTGGAAGTCCTAAATGAGAGGGATCAAAAGCAACAAAAAGTTGAGAGGACTTTCTATGTTGCTGTGTCCTTTGTAAGTAGAAAGCAAGTGCTCTTTTACAATCCAGGGTATGAAGATTCCTCTCTGCACTTGATGCATGAGGTCCTGGAAAAAAGACAGGTAAATACACCTCCTGGTTCAGATGAAAAGGTGAGACCACTTTAGGCATAAAGTGTGGATTAGTTCTGAGGACTACCTTGTCATGATGAAACCTTGTATAAGGAGGATTAGCCACTAAGGCTTGCAACTCACTGATACGGCGAGCTGAGGTGACTGCAATGAGAAAAATAACCTTCCAGGAAAGGAATTTCAAGGAGGTAGTGGCTAAGGGTTCGAAGGGTGGCTTCATAAGCTGGGCAAGAACCAGATTCAAGTCCCATGGCACTGGCGGTGGTCTGATGGGAGGTTTAGTCAAAAGAAGGCCTCTCATGAATCTTGCTATAAGAGGATGAGAGGAAATAGGCTGTCCATTGAGGGGTTTAAGGGATGCTGCAATAGCACTCAAATGGACTCTGATTGAATTCGTTTTAAGGCCTGCATGGGATAAATGCAGCAAATACTCTAGTAAAGAATTCAGAGGTATTGCAAGAGGGTTAAGACCCTTCTCTGCACACCAAATGGTAAACCTCTTCCATTTAAAAGCATAGGAACGTCTGGTGGAAGGCTTTCTGGAAGCATGAAGGATATCCTTCACTTGCTGAGAAAGAGGTAAATCTTGAAGGTCTAGGCCTTCAGCAACCAGGCCCTGAGATGAAGAGACTGGGGATTTGGGTGCCACAAGGTTCCCTCCTCCTGGGAGAGGAGGTCTGGAGCATACCCCAAGTCCAGGGAGGGAGCTTGAGAGAGATGCAGAAGTAGAGGGTACCACACTTGGCGTGGCCAACGTGGTGCTATGAGGATCATAGACCCCCTGTCTCTCTGAAGCTTGAACAGTGTCTTGGGAATTAGGGGAATAGGTGGAAAGGCATAGAGGAAATCTTGCCCCCAATGAAGGAGGAAGGCATCCCTGGCCTGAACTCCCTGACACGGAATCCTGGAACAGAACCGGGGAAGTTTGGCATTCCACGGACTTGCAAACAGGTCTATGTCTGGGGTTCCCCAAATTCGAAAGATCCTGGCTATCTGGTCCCCATGGAGGGACCATTCGTGTGGAAGCAGAACTCGACTGAGTCTGTCTGCCCAAGAGTTCTGAACCCCTGGAAGATGTGATGCTCTCTGGCGAAGGCCCACAATCTCAGAGCTTCGTTGCAAAGTGACAGAGAGCCAGTCCCCCCCCTGCTTGTTCACGTAGAACATGGTTACCTGGTTGTCCGTGTGGATGAGGACTGTCTTGTAGCTGAGGAGGGTGTGGAAGACTCTGAGAGCCAGAAAGATTGCTCTGAGCTCTAAGAGGTTGATATGTAGAGATGTCTCCTGTGGAGACCAGATGCCTTGGGTGGAGAGATCTTGTAGATGAGCTCCCCAACCCCTTGGAGAGGCATCTGTTGTAAGGGTTGCTTGGGGTAACACCTGTTGAAAGGGGGACCCCAGCAACAGATTTTGAGTGGACTTCCACCAATGGAGAGAGCAAGAGAGGCGACTGGAGGTCGCTATTTTGTCTGACAGGCACCCTGATGCCTGGGTCCATTGGGTGGACAGAGTCCATTGAGCTGCTCTCATGTGAAGGCGAGCATAAGGAACCACATGCACAGTGGATGCCATGTGGCCTAACAGTTGTAACATCTCTCAAGCAGTTAAATGGGATTTTAACTGAATCTGTGAGGCTAACTGCACCAAGCGTAGGCAACGGGCCTGGGGAAGATAGGCCCTTGCAGTTGTGGTATCCAGCAAGGCCCCTATGAACTCTAGAGATTGAGTAGGGGTGAGATGGGATTTTGGAATGTTTATTACAAGTCCCAGATACTGAAGAACACGCCTTGTGCAGGCCAGGGAAGTCTGGGCCTCTGACTGGGATGGAGCTCGGATGAGCCAGTCGTCCAGATATAGGAATACGAATATCCCTAGAGTGCATAGAAATGCAGCTACTACTGCCATGCATTTTGTGAACACTCTTGGTGCAGAGGCCAGACCGAAAGGAAGCACTTTGTATTGGTAGTGCTTTCCTTGGTAAAGGAACCGAAGGAACCTTTTGTGTGTTGGATGGATGAGGACATGGGTGTATGCATCCTTGAGATCTAGAGAACAAAGTCAGTCCTGACTCTGGAGGTATGGAAGGAGAGTTCCGAGAGAAGTCATCTTGAATTTCTCCTTGCATAGAAACTTGTTCAATTCTCTGAGATCTAAAATGGGTCTGTAGCCCCCTGTTTTCTTTGGAATGAGAAAATAGGGGCAGTAGAACCCTGAGCCCTGTTGAAGAAGGGGTACTTCTTCTATTGCCCCTTGGGCAAGAAGGGTAGCAATCTCCTAACCCAGAAGGTCGAGGAGAGATGTTGGAGAATTGAACTGTTTCACCATGGTGTGAGGGGGAAGATTTAAGAAATGAAGCTTGTACCCTTCTCTTATGATGGAGAGGGTCCATTGCTCTGCTGTGATTTGTTCCCATCTGGGAGCAAAATGAGCTAACCTTCCTGGAATGGTGAGAGGTTCTGGATGTTCTAGAGCCAGAAAGGCTAAGTTCTCTAGTTGTAAGTCAAAGGCCCTGAGGAGGCTGAGGCTGTTGGGCTGTAGCAGTCCTGGCAGCCTTAGGCTTGGCCTGTTTCGGTTGTTGCTGTCTCTTTGTAGCAAAACGACCTGCAGAAGAGGCCTGACCATAAGCAGAAGAATATTTCCCTTTCTTTGGGAAAAATCCTTTTTTGAACAACCTCTTTCTAAAAGGAGCAGAAGTAGACTTGGAAAGTCTATCTAAAGCAGAGTTTTCAGCATCCATCTGGTTGGCCTTTGCTTGCCAATCTTTGCCAAAAAGGTTTTCACCTGTACAAGGAAGGTTACCTAGTCCATCCTGAACCCAGGGTTCCAAGTCAGAAGCTTGTAACCAAGCAACTCTGCGTGCACCTATGGCAATAGCCGAGGCTCTGCTGGCACCTTCAAAAGAGTCAAAGGCTGCACGGTTGGAAAACTTGGAAATATCCTGGGCATGTTTAAGCCAGGTGAGAAACTCTTCCCTTTTATCTTCTGAAATAAAAGGAGATAAGGTTTGCAGATGATCTGTAACTTCCTTTAGAAACATCCCCATATAGAGACTATAGGAGTTGATTCTGGCCACAAGCATACTGGCCTGGAAAATTCTCCTGCCAAAGGCATCTAAGGTTCTGCATTCTCTTCCTGGAGGAGTAGAAGAGTGCCTTTTTGCACTCTTGATCTTTTTCATAGCAGACTCCACTACAATAGAGTGATGAGGAAGCTGAGTCTTATGAAAACCAGGAGAAGGAGGAACACGATACATGGTGTCCAACCTACGAGAATGAGGGGAGGTGGTAAGAGGAGTCTCCCATATGCCCAACATGTGATCATAAAGAATCTCATGTATTGGTAAAGTGGCTGCCTCCTTAGGAGCCTTAGGATATTGTAAAATATCTAATTTTTTGGCCCTAGGCTCTGTCTCAGAGGCCACTGAGATGGAAAGGCCCCTGGCCACCTCCCTGATGAAGTCTTGAAAAGACAAGTGTTCTGGAGGAGACATTCTCCTTTTTGGAGAAGAGGGTTCCTGAGGAAGGATCCCCGATGCTTCGATAGAGGCCTCTGATTCATCAGAGTCTTCAGAGGAATCGAAGTATCGCCTGTCTGGATACTGATTCGGTACCGATGGGCATCACAGAACAGTGTACCGCTGCCGTCGACGTCGATGCAATCGGTACCGGCACTGGAACCGATATCAGGTCCGGTACCGGAATCGGTACCGTCAACGGAGTTTGTTGCGGTACCGAAGGCGTTGCAGCTTGTATGAATGCCGTGATGGCACGCTGCATGGTCAGAAAATTCTGATCCATCGATGCCACCAATGTCTGGATGTCGGTACCAGTGGAAACCACCGGTACCCCAGAACATTGCAACAGGTGATCGGTCGAGGCCGAGTCATCGATGTCAACCTGTGACCCCATAGATAAAGCTTTGGAAGCCGGAGCCTCCCGCCGGGGTAATTTTGCCGGTGTGGATTCCTCGAGAGCAAGCCCGGAGGCATCTCGATACTTAGAGGGAGATCTACTCTTTGAGGACCGGCTGGACTTAAGTTTGGTTACCTGAGATCCATGGGAGGAAGAGGAAGCCCTGGAAGACGTCGATGCCATCAAAGCTGCATCAGAGGGAAACAGGGTACTGAGCTTGGCTGCTCGATTCTGTAGACCTCTTTTAGACATCATGGAACAGGACTCACAGTTCGTCATGGAATGATCAGGACCTAGACATTTCAGACACCAGTCATGGGTGTCGGTGACAGAAATAGTGCCGCTGCACTTCGTGCACTTTTTAAACCCGGAGGCGGGCTTTTCCATGAGGAAAAATTTGTGTTGGCCTAAGGCCACAGAAGAAAAAGCACCGAAGTGAGAAAAATAGTAGTTATTTATTTATTTTTTATAACGAAAGAAAAAACCGGCGGTACCGGTCCAGAGACGAGAAGGCAGACACGCGACTAAAGAAATAAAAGAAAATAAGAAATTCTTCAGTGGTGACAGGAAACACGACCTGCTGGCTCCGCGGAAAAGAAGAACTGGAGAGAGGCAGTTAGGAAAGGCGGGAAGGCAGCGCGCAGGCGCTGTGGGATGCTCCCAAAAGCTTTCCTTTTGGACGCTGGGGAGCGTTCCTGCGCAGGCTCCGTCGGTACCAACGATACCCATATGTGAAGACTCATTCTTGCTTGTTCCTGGAGATTATTGCTTGCAGTTCCAACTTCCAAGCCCTCTAATGAAGGCTTTGGATGAAATGCGTTGGGGCATTTCTTTTGAATAATAAAGCACCTGCTGTGCCTGTGACCACCACACCACTTTTAAAATGTCGAAACCAATAGCAATGAGAGGTTCAAAACATAAGAGAACGGCCAGAGCTTTTAAGCCTGAATGGCTTGAAGAAATTGTTGAAACGGAGACACCAAAATCTCGGGATAAAAAATGCGTTCAACTGCGTGAAATATTCACTTACGAAGAGGATGATGGAGTAGTCTGTTTATACTGCCGAGATGCAAAAAACATCGGAGAGTTTTTAAATGGCAAATTTTGTGATGATGTGTGGAAACTGGACTTTTTGAAACAACATCTGTCTAGTAAGACTCATACTGAAAGTGTTAAGAAACTTAGAGCTAAAAATCCAAATTTAAGAGGAGGATTATTTAACTTGTTGCTTGAGAGCACCGCTGATAAAGCGAAAAGGCAAATTAGTAATGAATGGAAGCGTTCTACACCAGAAGAAATTAAAATTCTAATTGTTAGTGTTTTGCTGGCTGTTCGGATGAATATTTCCATGCTCTCTGTTCAAGATATTAATGAACACATGTCCAAGTACATAACCATACCTGAAAGCTGGAGAAGCAAAAACTATTCGTTTGAATTTCTTGAAATTATAAACATGAATGTCCAAGATAAGCTCATAGCAGATGTTGCATCAGCAGCGTATCATACATTAACTATTGATGAAAGCACAGACATTTCTGTCAACAAATACTTAATACTGTACTTCAAATATCGGCCAGTAAATTCATGTCTGTACAAAACTTCATTTGATGGGATGCTACAGTTGGAAGCATGTGATGCTGCATCAATAGTCAGTGCACTCCGGAAATTCTATGGGAAATACAAGCTTGACCTTAACAAAATGGTCATGTTTACTTCGGATGGTGCCTCTGTCATGTCAGGCAGAATAAATGGTGTTGCTGGCACAGCTAAAACAAAACGTTTCGCATTTAGTGCAGCAGCATTGTGTTGCCCATCGTGAAGATTTGGGGATCTCTGAATCATGGAAAGAAGTAAAGTTGATGAAAGAAGTTGAAACTTTCATGAGAACAGTTTACACAATCTTTTGTCGATCTTCTAATAAAAGGTCACAATTTAAAGAATTAGCAGATGCTTCTGAATGCGAGTCAATTGCTTTTAGACCTCTGAAGGAAGTGCAGTGGTTATCTAGACATTTTGCTCTTCAAGCAATTATTCGAAATTATGATCCATTATTAAAATATTTTGAAGAGAAGGATAATGATCCCATTGAAAAGTACTGTTATAAAAAGCTAAACAGCCATCAATTCCATATAACACTGCAAATTTTGAATGATGTTTTATCTGAACTAGCTTCATTAACAATGGCATTTCAAAAATGTGGGCTAACACCACTGGAAGCATATCATCTTGCACAGGGTAAGCTGAACAAAATCTGAATGCAATACTTGGGTGACACAGTAAAATGGAGTGATAATGTTAAAAATCTTCTCGACAAGATACCTGGAGACGTTTCAGTGGATACTGGTTCCACACTTATTGTCATTAATATGCTGTGTCTGCATTTAGGGGAAAGATTTCCTGAAAATGAAATTGAGGAATGGTCTGCTTTTGACTTGACAGCAATAGCACAGTGTGATTATGAATTTGGAATTGAAAACGTCCGATCACTCTGCTTAAAGTACAATTTCTTATGGAGGAACATATTGTTGTTCAGCAGTACAATGACCAAGTTTTTAGTCGCAGAAAAAATCAAAGGCAAACTGATAAAACAGTTTTCCGGATATGGTGACTTTGGCGTTTCAGAATGCTCACTTTGCAGATTTAGCGAAATTGATGGATATTGGTGGAACATTTTTGGCTTCTAGTGCAGATTGTGAGCATGGTTTTAGCTGGATGAACAATTTAAAAACCAAAATAAGGAATCGCTTACATTTAGAACTTTTGGAAATGCTGATGCGTGTTAAGAGTCATCTTCAAGATGGCGGATCAGTAGACCTTGATAAAATTTATTCAGACTGGGTAAATTTGAAAGATCGAAGAGAAAAATTTTGAGAATGAACTCTTCTTCCATACATAAATTATTTACATGGAATAACAATGGCTTTCAATAAAAATTAACTGAAATAATACCACATTTGTGATTGTAATTACTAGAAATTTTCCGCTTCATTTAGTAATCGTCTATTTTCATTTAATTTGATTAAAATCAATGTGGTGTACATACTGTATTCTAATGTGTAATCAAATTTTAAAGTATATAACTCCAAGTGTCGTTATGTGGCACACAAAAAATTTAACCTTCCTTCAAAAGCTGCACAGCTGATATTTTATGCGCACACAGCCTACAGAAAATTAGAGGGAACATTTCCAGTGACTTATACAGTGGCATTAGAACCTCTTCCTTTCTGCTGGTAATTCCTCTTTGTATACAACCCAACATCCTCCTTGCCTTTGCCACCGCCTTGTCACATTGTTTTGCCACCTAGAGATCTGCCGAAATAATCACACCAAGGTCCTTCTCCTGGTCCGTGCACACCAATCTCTCTACCCCTATCGCGTACATTTCACCTGGATTTCTGCTTCCAAGCGCATGACTGCACTTCTTCACATTAAATCTTAACTGCCAAGCATTAGACCAGTCTTCCAGCTTGTGTAGATCTTTCCTCATGTTATCCACTCCCTCAGGGAGTCCACTCTGTTGCAAATTTTCGTGTCATCTGCAAAAAGACAGACTTTTCCATGCAGTCCTTCAACAATATCACTCACAAATACATTGAACAGTGCCGGGCCCAGGACTGAACCCTACGGCACCCCGCTAATCACCCTCCTTTCATCCGAATGAGCTCCATTTACCATCACCTTCTGTCATCTGTCAATCAATTTCTGATCCAGTTCACCACCTTGGGACCCATCCCCAAACTACTGAGTTTATTGATAAGCCTCCTATGAGGAACAGTATCAAAGGCTTTGCTGAAATCCAGGTAGATATCATCCATCGCATGCATCCCTGATCTAGTTCTCTGGTCACCCAGTCAAAGAACTCAAACAGATTTGTTTGGCAAGATTGTCCTTTCGTAAAACCATCGTATCATGCAACCTGTTGGTTTTGAGAAAGTTCACTATTCACTCTTTCAGAAGCGCCTCCATTACTTTTCCCGCCACCGAGGTAAGGCTCACAGGCCTGTAGTTTGTCACTTCTTCCCTGTCACCACTTTTGTGAAGAGGTACCACATCCGCCCTTCTCCAGTCCTGAGGAACTACTCCTGTTTCCAAGGATCTGTTGAAAACATCCTTTAACGGCCCTGCAAGAACCTCTCTGAGCTCTTTCAGTATCCTGGGATGTATCCCATCCGATCCCATGGCCTTGTTCACTTTCAGTTTTGCAAGTTGTTCTAACACATCATCTTCAGTGAATGGTGTGGTATCTACTTCAATCCCATTTTTATATTTGGGAGTCACAGATGGTCCTTCTCCAGGATTTTCTTTAGTAAAAATAGAGCAGAAGTATTTGTTTAGCAATTTTGCTTTTTCAATGTCACTTTCCACAAATCCGTTCCCAGCATTTCTGAGTCCTGCAATTTTATCTTTGATTTTCCTCCTCTCCCGAATATACCAGAAGAAAGTTTTGTCACCCCACTTCACATCTTTAGCCATCTTTTCCTCTGTCTTTGATTTTGCTTTCCTTATTTTTCTTTTTGTCTCTTTTAGTTTGCTCCTGTATTCCTTACTGTGTTCCTCTGTTTGCAAGCTTTTGAATTTTGTGAAAGCTGTGTTTTTTTGCCTTTATTTGAGCAGCCACTTCTTTGGAGAACTAAATAGGTTTCCTTCTCCTCTTGTTTTTATTTACTTTCCTTACATATTTATATTTTGCCCCTTTAATTGTCACCTTTAGTTTAGCCCATTGCAGTTCCACTTCCCTTATCCTCTCCCACCCTGCCAACTCCTCCTTCAGGTACTTGGCCATTCTACTGAAGTCAGTGTTTTTGAAGTTTGGGACTTAGAGCTTGCTATGATTGGACTGCACCTTAGCTTTTATCTCAAACCACACAGTGTGATGATTGCTGCTGCTCACAGGGGCACCCACCCAGACATTTGACACGCTCTCACCGTTGGTGAGCACTAAATCCAGCATTGAGCTTTCCCTGGTTGGTTCCATCACCATTTGTTTAAGTGACGCATCTTGGAAAGCATCCACAATTGTTTTGCTTCTTGCAAAACTCGTGGTCCTCATTCTCCCAGTCCAAACTGGAGTCTGAGGAGACTTTGAAGGTTCCCTGGGCCTGGGTCTGGAGCCCCAGCCCTGATGCCCCCAGTCGAGAGCGCTGTGCGAGGAAGTCTATGGTCCCGACCAGGCCCGAGGAGCTTGAGGATAGGCTCCAGCTCCAGAGAGGTCCTCGCTGTGGAGCAGCCGGTAGTCGGAATTGATGACCCAGAGGAACCTGGCATCATAGCCTGCTGTTGGACCATGAAGGCTGACAGATTGTGTTCTAAGGCTGCCATCCTGGCCTTGAAGCCCGATGGCTCCGCAGCCACCGGCACATGTGCAGAGGACCTTGGTCCCAATGCCGGCACCTTCGAGGAGGTGTCCTTGATGAGGATGTGTGTCATAGAAGAGTGAATTTTGGCTCTCTTTGCATGCTTCAGGGCAGACCTGACAACAATGGAATTGTGGGGTAATTGATACTTCTTGAACCCCAGGGCCTTTTGGGCCTGGTACAGGATGTCAAGAAGGGAGCATAAGCGGCACTTCCCACAGCCACAGGAGCAGCCTCTGCAGGAAATGGTGGATGGGGATAGTCACTACCTCAAGAGAGGCCGAGGGGTATTGGAGGAGTTCCAATTCCTTCTCCCTCTGTTCTTCCTCCGATTCCAGAGAAAAGGGAATGGCCTTAGCCAGATTCCGAACAAAATCCTGGAAGAACATGTCTTCTGGGGGTGACTTCCGCCGATCTGGAGGGGACAACGGGTCGGACAGTAGATGCTGGGCCCGAAGATCCAACACAGTCTATTCCGCCTTGTTTTCCCATTCTCATTCGGACTCCAAGAGGAAGTCGAAGTAATGCAGAGTCTCCTCCGAGTGTCGACTACGTGGCTCATGAGAGGGTGGACGCCGATGGTCCCCCTTGCGCCCATCATGCCAATGGCGATGCCCTGGGGCCTCGAACTCTGATACACTGGAGAGGGAGATGGCTCCAGCCACTGGCATCGATGCCAATCTCCTAACCGATGTTCCAGCCACAAACGGCAGGGCATAGGTCTCCAGGATAGGCTGGAAGGAGTGCGGATATTATGTGCTCCAGGCCGCAAAGCCTGCATTCTGCAGGACTTCCATAGCCACCAAGTGAGCTTCTAAGGCTCATAGGCATTCCTCCAGAACCACCACCAATGAGGACATACAGCTGCCCTCCTGGACATTGGGAATGGATACTGCTGTCTGGGTCCTCCCGCCGGGAAGCTTGGTTTGACATTCCCGGCCCTCGCTGTCCGTCTCATGTCGAGAGGGGCTGAGTTGGTGTTGCACATGGATCTTCTCCTTGTGCTCCCCCTTTGAGGAAGACAGGATCTCTGTAGAGGGACATACCTCTCCACTCAAAGTCTTCTGCTCCAATTGAGCCCTCTGCTTTTTTCCCTTAGCTACCTCAGGCGTGGATGAAGGGGTCGGGACAGAGAATGCGGAATTAGATGAGCCAAAGAGGGACTCCTGATTTTCGCGAACCTTCAGCCCTCAACGTGTCATATGCAAGTAGAGCTCTCAGGACACCAGCAGATTGTCAGGTCCAAGGCTTTGGAAGTACCAGTTATGGTGGTCATTGGCAGAAATGGACTTGCCACATTTGGTGTATTTTTTAAAGCTGCCAACAAGTTTAGACATGCCGAAAAATACTGCCTCGGCAAAATCAAACTGAAAAAGGCTGTGGGTGGGAAAAAGCACCCAAAGGGGGAAAAAAACGCCAAAAAGGTGCAGAAAACAACAGAAGAAAATTACCTGAAGGGTAAGAAAAAGGCTGATGACAGGTGGGTGAAAAGATGAGTGAAAGCTCAGCCACAAGGGCAAGAAATTCAATTTTTTTCTGGACTACAGGAATAATTCCTAGGTGCTCCGGGGAAAAGAGATAACTGAAGAATATGGCAACGCGGCTGGTGGGGAAGGCAGGCGCACATGCATGGCATACCTCCCCAAAAGCTTCTGTTGGAAGATGGGGAGCATTCCGTGCGAGGCTCCGTCAGTGACATCACCCATATGTGAGGACTTATTTTCTGTTCATTGAGAAACTATTAAAAAAAGACCTGGGAAATCCACTGCTTGCCCTGGGACAAGCATTGTGGAACCTGTGTACCTTTTTGGGAACCTGCCAGGTACTTGTGATCTTGATTGGCCACTGTTGGAAACAGGATACTGGGCTTGATGGACCTTGGACTGACCCAGTATGGCATTTCTTATGTTCTCAATGCTGAGCAAATCAAGTGACACCCACAAATCCTCCCTGTATGCAATTTTTCCATTTATTCTATTAGAATAAAATTTTTTTATAGACAAATACACGACAGAAGCAATTTACCTGTTTCTGAGGAAATGACAAAGCCTCTTTCCCAACTGTATGCAGTATAATGTGATGCTGACCTTCCAAAATAAGTTGCTTGCTGTCTTCAACAACATACGCCTAAAGCATAGAAAAAAGCCATATAATAATTCTGTAGCAATCAAAAAGAAGCTGGCCTTATAATGAATTCTATTTAAGAGGCACTGGACTCAATTGTTCAAACCAGTGGTATCAACAATACTACTAATGTACACATGACATTTTCAATCACAATACATTTTCTTTCACATATGAATACAGAGGATTAGATGAGAGATTAAGCCATGAACTGAATATTCACACTCTGTGAAGGGCTCTCACATTCTATTTATTTATTTAACAAAACATTTATATACCGCATCTTCCTGAGATCAGTTGCGGTTCACAATAAACAACTAATTAACAAAGCAGCGTTTGTTTTACATGTAACGTCAAATAACAAAGATTATTATAAGTAAACAACAAATGTTAAGCTTGAGCAGAACATAACAGTAAAAACTATATACATTATATACAGATACAGCTTTTAGGGCTTTAGCATTGGGGGTAGTACAGTTTCAGCTGGGATGCGATGTCTGTTTAGATCGTGGTCAACTAAGGTCAATACTGGTTAGCCTTTATCCAAATCAAGTGAAGGATGATCTATATTGTTGTAATGTAAGGTGAATAGATAGGTTTTCAATTTTTTACAAAACTCAATGATCTCAGTTATCGTTCTTAGGTCGTCTGGGAGGGAGTTCCAGATTGTTGGGGCTGCATGTGAGAAAGCTCTGTTGTTTGTTAATTTGTTTGCTTTTATGAAGTCTATGGGAAATTTTAGTTTGTTTAATTGACCTTTCCATTGAGTAGATTTTGCATGTTCTTTACTGATTAAATTACTTAGCGTGACTGGGGCCAAATCATTTAGCGATTTAAATGAAGTTATTAAAGTTTTATATACTATCCTGCTTTGAATTGGGAGCCAGTGAAGGGATGCAAGTATTGGGGTTATATGTTGATGTGAGTGTGCTTTCATTATTATCCTAGCTGCAGCATTTTGCGCAAGTTGAATTCTTTTAATGTTTTGTTTTGTTGTGCCTAATAACATTAGATTAGCAAAGTCAAAATGTGGTGTTATGGTAGCTTGAATTATGCTGATAAAATCTTGTATGTATACCAGAGGTCTTAGTTGTTTAAGGATTTTAAGTTTAAAGTAAATTTTTTTTGTAGTATTTCTAATATGGGTATCCATTGTCAGTTGTTTATCTAGAATTACTCCTAGGTATCTTACTTCATTCTTTATTTTAATTTCTTGGTTTTGAAGTGTTATGTGTGTTGGGGGATTATATGATTTATTTTTGGTGACAATTAGTACTTCAGTTTTTGAATGATTAATTTGGAAGTTATGGGCGTTTAACCAGGATGTGATTTCATTGAAACAATCAGATAGGAGCTGTATCGGTAAGTGAGGGATAGTAAACGGTATGTACATCATAATATCGTCTGCATATAGGTGATAGAGTACACCAAATTTTTTAAAGATATTGCAGACTGGTTTTATGTATATATTCTATGTAAACAACCAAAATCTGAGGTCCTATTTACCAAGATAGCTATCCAAATCCTTTCAAGGATTCATATCCTTTGAAGAGAAGGAACAAATCATCCACCTCAGCTAACAAATTTGGGGTGTTACCACATGTTACTAGTAACTACATCCCATTGCATAAATTGGCACCTGTGTTCAACTAACATGCACTTATGCAACAGTGCATACTAGCAACTTTAGACCTTGGTCTTTTCTCTCTTATAGCTCTTTTTCTTTTGCATGGGGAATACAAAGAGGTTGAAAAGGTCAAGCCAACCACTATGGATTTTTAGACCAGAAAATTCCAGCTGCAGGCAACTAAATAAAAAAGTTTTCATCCTTACCAATAAATTAGAAAATAACATCATCCAAAATAAAAAAGGAAGAGACAAATCAGCACAACAAGAACAGAGGGGCAAAGAAGACCTAAAAAATATAAAGAATACAGATAAAAGAACAAATAAAGATTCCAGAAAGAACTCGAACAATAAAACGCTTTATTACAACAAACGTCAGACTAAAATCCCACCATGGCAATGTTTCAGCAAACCACATCAGGGGTGTAAAATACCATTTAAATGAACATAGATACATAAAATACAAAATAGCTTGATATAAATTACACCTAATAATGGTATAAAATACTGAAAATTCAGCACAGGTGGCCAACTCTTCACCATTAATAAGGAGCTCTTAGCTGATGTTATTAACACAATTGTGTGATTCTGATGACTGTGTGCGCTTGTCATTTTCTGCTGGTTTTCGTAATTATCACCAAATGTTAGAGAAGAGAGACCTTGGAGTTGTAAGGGTTCATCTTTCCAGTCTCAGAGACAGATATGATAGATCATTGAATGGAGTCTAATATTTTTATGAGACTATGTCCTTCTCTGGTTTAGTTGGACCTTCCTGGAGTATCTCTTGCTCAAACGGTTTGTATCGTTAGCAACCCAAGCTCTATTTTTATATTTTCTAAGAGTAATATGCTGTAATTTTGTATTGAACTATTTTGTACTTTTATGTTTTTTTAACTTATTCATTTACATGGCGGGACAGGTAGTTTACTGAAACATAGCCTGTTGGGTTTTTAGTTTCACTGTTAAAATAAAGCATTTTATTGTTCAAGAACTTGCTAGAACCTTTTATGCTTATTTGTCCTTTTATCTATCTGTATTCCTTCTGTTTCTTTTTCAGTCCACTTTTCCCTTCTCTTGTTATCCTCTTAAAAATAACTAACAGCCTAATTTACTCATGAATATAAAATAGGAACAAATGCTTGACAACACTATCAAAATGTGCATATTTAAGTAAATATTATTTAGCGTTTTATCATCGGCCTTAGTAAAACACTACTATGATTCAAATCAAACTAAAACATCCCAATGCATAGGAGTTATGGACACAAAGATAACTCACAAGATAAATATTTAAGGGAGGGAAGATAATGGAACCAAAAATAGCATCAGAATTCAAGCAGCATGGCTCATAAAACGACCTGCAGAACAAGGTGGGCCCGTGTCTGGTGGGCCTCGCCAAAGGACCCTTTGGTGTGGATCTTGGGCGGTGACCACAACAAGAAATGCACTGATACACCAAGAATCCTCTTTATTAGTAAGTTACCTGATGCCAAAAGACTGTCTGTTCTACTCCTACTACCTCCCACAGTGCTAAATGTTCCTCACATCGTGGCACACCCTGCCCTGATGGATAATCCATCTTAGAAACCCCAACAGCAGCTGATCAAGGTGAACCACATCAGTAAAGACTCTCCAGCACACCTCTGGAATGATTCTCAAACGATACCCGCTCATCCAGAGCATCATAATGGAAATCATGCTACCACTCTATGCATCCCTGTACAGTCTACTTACAATAACCCTACTAGCCTCAGCCTACCACACTCACACAATCCCCTCACCCCCCCTGCCACACATCATACACACAACACACAAATTTCCCAAATGACTACAACATGCATCGAAACCCCCAACACCTCATAACCATATCCACCATTACCTCCACAATAGCCTCAACCCCACTGACCCCTGTACCCACTTTCCACTGTACCCTCATAAACACCCAATCAGCGAGAAACAAAATCCCTATCATTAGAGACCTCCTCTCAATCCACCACCTGGACATACTCTGCATAACCGAATCATAGCTCACGGACACGAACACTGTCCTCACGAAACAACTCCCTCCCCATGGATTCAACTTCTTCCACTGCCCACAATCCCACAGCAGAGGAGGAATATTAATACTTGCAAAATCCCACCTCCACTTCCACTACACCTCCACGGAAAGCACTGATAAAACTGACACCCTCACCATCACAAATAAGCTACTCACAATTTGCCTCATCTACAGATCTACCACCACCACAGCCTCTGACCTCTACAATATATTAAAAAGAGTGCTAGACATCTCCAACTCATCAAAAGATCTCATCCTGGGTGACTTCAACCTCCCTTCAGCACAACCTAAACATGCCGCTTCATTCCTTGAAGCAATGGAATCCATGGAACAACATCAGATCATCCAGATGCCCACACACAATAAGGGAAACACACTGGACCTAGTCTTCCTCACCAAACAGTCAACATGCATAGGTAACGCTCCTACACCACAAACCCTTCAAAGTACCATGGCTGGACCACAAACTCATCACATTCTCCCTACCCAACCAGCCCCCCATCATCACCACCCACAACCAACCAAAAAGGCGATTCAAACACTATTTATTTACTTATCTATTTAACAGGTTTTATATACCGCCTTCTCCTTCAAGGACATCAAAGACATCCCTGCCCCAATTGCAAACTGAATCATCAGGCCCCAACAGACTAGCAACCAACTCGATCCACATCATCAGCAAAGCTATGACCACAACTACTCCTTCACTACAGACAACCAACAACCATCCCAAGACCCCTGGTACACCCCCACCCTATGAAAACGCAAAACCTACCTATGAAGACTCAAGAGAAAATGGCGAAAATCCACACTCAACTCAGACTGAACACGCTACATGGAAATGCTAAACTACCACCGATCCGCGACTGACAAAGCCAGATGCAACTATCACACCAAACTACTCAGTGGAGCTCTCAATCACCCCCACAAACGTTTTGACCTGATCAAACAACTCACAAAGCCTCCTGCTATCTCCGACCCAGACGTCACGATCAGGCACTAACAGCTAGCCAACCACTACAAACAACTACACCACCATCCCAATCTCCCCTCCACTCCCTCCTACACACAAACATCCCCCCTCCAACCCATGATCCACCATTGACACAATCAGCAAGGAGAACATCAAATCCATCATCTCCTCATGCAACACATCTACCTCCCCTCTCAATCCATGTCCAGTTAGCTGGGTCAAAGCAGCTTAACAAGATTTCAGTCCTATACTCACCAGCCTCACCCAATCATCCCTGCAGCAAGGTCAGATGCCCGATTGCCTAAAACTATCCTCCATCCACCCCACCCTAAAGAAACCAAACCTCAACCCACTGGATCCTGCTTCCTACAGGCCCATCACCAGCCTACCATTTGCAGCAAAGATCATAGTAAAAGCCACCCAACTCCTCCAGGACCACATCGACAAACGCCCTCCTTGACCCCCAACAACATGGTTTCCAACTTCTCCACGGAGTAGATTCAAAATAAGAAACATGGATACACCTAATTTTTAAGGACATCTCTGCCGCATTGGCACAGTCTCCCACAATATCCCCCTCCACTGTCTACAAACCACTGGGATCCAAGGCACAGTATTAAGATGGTTCAAATCATACCTGATGAACAGACGCAAACAAATAAAAACTGGAGCTGACATATCCACCCCAAACTGCCAAACCCAAGAAGTACCACAAGGATCCACTCCATCCGCCCTCCTCTTCACCATTTACCTGCAACCACTCTGTTCCATTATAAAATCCCACAACATCAACTTCCACATCTACGCAAATGACATCATGCTTTATGGACCATTCACCACCAAGCAACCTACAAACACACAGCTTCTACAATGCTTCGACGTCATCTCCAAATGGCTCACCGACAACCCCACCATCAACTACAAAAAACCTGAAACCTTATTCATAACAAAGGATGACATCTTCACACCCCCAACCCATCTTATGCTAAATAGCACTCAAATAAAAGTACAACCCCAAATTAAATACCTAGGCGCCATCCCAGACCAAACTCTCTCCCTAAAACCTACAGATAGACAAAACTGCTACTACAAAGCCAGAACCCTACAATGACTACACCCCCTCCTTGATCCACAAGGCCCCTGCTCAGCACTACAGGACATGATTCTCCCCCACCTCGAATACTGCAACTCCATCTACCAAGGTCTACCTTGCTCCTCACTTCTGTCTCTGTGCATAGCCCTCCATACAACAGCAAACATCATACCAGAAGCTGCAAAATATGACATCATGCCCATCCTAAAACAGCTCCACTGGCTCCCCCTGGAAAGCTGCATCAAATACAAGACCCTTCTCCTTCCACAAAAAGTTATCCACCATCAACATATATCCCACCTACATACACTACTCGAAGAATTCAAACCCAGCAGAGCTACAAGACAATCCATGAACACCACACTTATAATCTCCCACACAAGAACAAAGTACAACAATCAAGCCTGCACCTGGCTCCTTTGAACACTATGCGCCATCCATATGGAACACGCTCCAGACCCAAATCAGATCCACTGTCGACCTCCTTACCTTCCGGAAATGACTAAAGACACACCTCTTCATTGAACACTTTGGCCCCTCCAGATAACACCCCCCCCCTCGAAACATGTCCCATGTAAACAACTGCTTCCATGTAGCAGTACCACTATGTTTAATGTATATAAGTTAACACGACGTTCAATGCAACCTTTGCTTTTTGTTCTATGTACACCGCTTTAACCTGGAGAAAAGCGGTATAAAAACCCAGCTAAATAAATAAAAGCACAGTAAGACGACGACAAGAGATGTTAGGAAAGTAGTCAGGAAAGCAAAGATACAAACAGAAGAAAAAATAGTCAACACAGTAAAATGGGGGTACATAACATTTTTCAGATAGGTTAGTGAGAGGAGGAAGTGCAAAAGTGGTATTATCAATCTGAAGTATAGGAATATGTAGTAACCGATGAGGCTAAAGTGGAATTGTTTAACAAATATTTCTGTTTTGTGTTCACAGATTAAGGGCCAGGAGCAGGGATCTCGGAAAACACAGACAAATAGGAACAGAAGTGAGGTGGATCTTGAATGATTTTCAAAAGACTGTCCATAAGGAGCTAGCTAAACTAAAAGTAGACAGAGTGATGGGGCCAGATGAGATACATCTGAGAGTATTGAAGGAACTTGGGGAAGTTCTAGCGACTCCACTGTCTGTCCTTTTCAATGCTTCTTTAGCGTCCGGAGTGGTCCCAGAGGAAGGGAGAAGGGTGCATGTGGTCCCTTTACACAAAAGTGGAAATAAGGATGAGATTGGGTATCATGGGGCGGTTAGTCTGACCTCTGTGATGAGTAAACTAATGGAAATGCTGCTAAAACAGATAAGTGAGGTTTCTGGAATCCAATGGATTGCAGGATCTGAGCCAACACAATTTTACGAGAAGCAGGTCTTGTCAGACAAATCTCCTTAATTTCTTTGATTGGGTGACCAGAGTGTTGGACCAAAGGATAGCTCTAGATATGGTGTACTTATATTTCAGTAAAGCCTTCAATACTGTTCCGCATAGGCAATTTATAGAGTGCCCTAGAGATGGACCCTAAAATGATCGACTAGGTTAGAAATTGCTTGAGTAGGAGGTGACAAAGGGTGCACGCAGGGCCAGCCCAAGGGTTTCTGCCAACCTAGGCAGAAGCCCCAGCTGTGCCCCCTGTGCTGAGCCATGCTGCTCCCAATTTGACGGCAGGGTTGGGGGGGGGGGCGCGCAGCTCGGCATGGCTTGGCGACAGGTCATGTGCTTCAGCACACATGGACTGCCGCTTCTGACCCTCCTCCAACATAACTTCAGGGGTTCAGAAGCGGCAGGCCATGTGGGCCAAAGCACATGGCCTGCCACCGAGTTTAGCCATCCTCCCCGACGCCAGAATCAGCGGTAGCCTGGGGCAGTTCAGCACGGGAGGGGGGGGTTGGCTCTGCACATGGAGCGGCAGGACATGTGTGTCGAAGCACATAGCTTGCCACCCACAGAGATCTGTCTTTCTATGAGGCCGCCTAGCCCACCTAGTGGACGGGCTGGCCCTGGGTACTGGTAAGTGGCGTTCACTCAGAGGAGAAGGATGTTACCAGTGGTGTGCCGCAGGGATCTGTCCTTGGTCCAATTCTTTTACATTTTTGTAAGTGATACTACAGAAGGGCTATTGGGTAAGGTTTGCCTCTTTGCAGATGACACCAAAATCTGCACTAGACATCCAGGAAGAGGTACATAACATTAGGGGACATCTAGTGAAGTTTGAAGAATGACTGAGAATTTGGCAGCTGAGATTTAATACTAAAAAATGCAGGATCATGCATTTGGGCTGCAAAATCCAAGGGAGCGGTACAGTATAAGAGTAGGACCTAGGAATGATTGTTTTTTTGATGATCTTAAGGTGGCTAAAAAGGTAGAAAAGACAATGGCAAAAGCCATAAGGCTGCTTTGGTTAATAGGGAGAGAAATTGCCTGCAGGAAGGAGGAGGTGATAGTGCCTATGTACGAGGGGGTACCCAAAAAAAACAGGAATAACATTGCCGTGGGCGGAGCTTGTGTAGTACGCACTTCTGCCGCTAGGCGTGTATAGTGCAACTCATTGTCAGTTCAGTGCCGCCTGTGTTGTCGACCTGGCTTGTTCTGTTCATCTGCAGTGATTGTTTTTGCTAGCGCTGTTTTGTTCTTGTTTCTTTTTTTATGATGACAAGTTTAAGTGAACAACGTGCAGCTGTGAAATTTTGTTTTCTACTCGGTAAAAATGCTGCTGAAACTGTTTTAATGTTGAAAACAGCTTATCAAGATGACGCTATGTGAAAAAGTCAAGTGTACCAGTGGTTTGCTCGGTTTAAAAATGGCGACATGTCGATTGATGACAAACCTCGTTCTGGGCATCCATCAACTGCCCAAATCGACGAAAATATTGAAATAATTAGAGAGCTTGTGCTCACAGACCGTCGACAGACAATTGATCAACTGTCAGAGATTAGTGGGTTATCTTGGAGCTCGGTTCAGCGAATTTTAACGGAAGATTTGGGAATGAAAAGGGTTGCTGCCAAGTTTGTTCCTTGGGTTCTGACTGATAATCAAAAGGAACATCGAGTTGAAACATGTCGTGTTTTGAAACAACAGCTTGAAACTGATCCAGATTTTCTGTCAAAGGTCATTACAGGTGATGAGTCATGGTGCTATGGTTACGACCCAGAAACAAAGCAACAGTCAAGCCAATGGAAGACGTCATCGTCACCCCGTCCAAAAAAATGTCGTCAAGTCAAATCAAACATCAAAACAATGCTGATTTGCTTTTTTGATGCCAAGGGGGTAGTTCATTCAGAGTTTGTTCCCCCGGTCAGACCGTCAATCAAACCTTTTATTTGGAAGTTTTAAGAAGACTGCGCAACAGTGTTTGTCAAAAAACACCCGATTTGTGGCAGACAGGAGACTGGTTCTTCCACCACGACAACGCACCTGCACACACAGCCATCTCTGTTAGACAGTTTTTGGCTAAAAATGGCATGGTTCCGCTGCCCCACCCACCTTACTCACCTGACCTGGCTCCGTGCGACTTTTTTTTATTTCCAAGCATGAAAAGGGGCATGAAAGGACACCGATTTGACAACATTGAAGTAGTCAAGAAAAAAAAGAGGGAGGAGCTGTCAGCCGTTTCTAAAGATGACTACAAAAAATGTTTCGAACAGTGGAAGCACCGGTGGGACAAATGTATCAGTTGTAATGGAGAGTATTTTGAAGGGGATAAGGTTGTTTTGTAAAGAATTTGAAATAAATAGCTTTTAAAAAATAATTCCTGTTTTTTTTGGGTACCCCCTCATATAAGTCTTTGCCAAGACCTAATTTAGAGTATCGTATGCAATTCTAGTACCCAGAAGATCAAGGGTTCAATTCCCACTGCCACTCCTTGTGACTTTGGGCAAGTCACTTTACCCTCCATTGCCTCGGAAGAAAAGGCTGGCAATCTACCTCCGGTGATACATTGCCAAGAAAACCCAGAGGTAGCTGGCTCGCTATGAGTCAACACTGACTTGATGGCACAAAAAAAAAATGCAATTCTAGAGATCACAACTTCAAATGGATGTAAACAGGATGGATTTAGTGCAGAGGGTGGCTATCAAAATGGTCAGTGAGCTTCACCTAAGGCATATGTGGAGAGGCTTAAGATCTTAGAAAGTATACTTTGGAAGAGAGATGGGACAGGGAGATATAGATACAATTAAATATGTCCATGGAATAAATGCACAGGAGAGCCTTTTCAATCGAAAGAAAACTGCAAAGAGGGGGCATAGAATGAAGGTGAAAGGAGAGAGACTCGGGAGTAATTTGTGGAAATATTTTTTTATGGAAAGAATAGTAGATGAATGGATATTGGAATAGTCTCTCAGTGGAGGTAGAATAGACAAGACTGTATCTGAATTCAAGAAAGCATCAGACAAACAAAGAAGATCTCTAAAGGAAAAAAAGGTACTATAGAGCTTAGTAATTGGTATTGAAGGGCAGACTGGATAGACTTTATGGTCTTATCTGCTGTCATGTTTCTTTTTTTAAATTTTTCATTACAAATTTATTTATCAATCATAAAGAAAAGATAGACATTAAAGTCCTTGTCAAGAGGGAGATCATTTAACATAAAAAAATAACAATCAAAACAAACACGGAAAACATTCATCAAAGCCCCTGCAAAATTTCTATTAAACCAATGCCCATTTAAACTTAAGTCAGAAAGCCCAAACAATCTAAGGAAACATTTAAAGATTAGATCTCCCCAGAATAAAGGCCTTTAGTTGCTCCAGTTCTATAAAAATGGATTTAATCCCGCGTAAGACAATAATATATTTACAAGGAAATATTTGAATTCCATTTTCACAAAACATGGCAATCTTCTTGTTAAAATATAACTTCATTACCAATTTCTTATCACTCATAGATAAAAATGTTATCACCAATGTTGCACGAGACGAAATTACATTGAGAGATGCTTCTAAGAAAGCTGAAATATCTAATGACTCCGAGAAGGGAGAACAAACTGCCTACCTCTTCGTGCATCACTGACTGATCCGAGGGGATGTGAAATATATTAGATAACTTTATCACGTCAACATCCTCAATCAATAGTACCTCTTTCAAATTCTTTGGAAACAATATAAGCAGAGTTAAATAATGAGTATGTGGAAAGTTTGGTAACCTTAAGTTCCTGGCTAGGGCAGAATTCTCCATTGCCTCCAGTTGGTGATGGAGCACCAAACTATCACAACATTTGAGAAGATAGCTGCCTGAGACAAGGAAACTTGCCGTTCCAACTTAGACAAAGCAGTATTACAGAGATATATTTGACTCTCATGCTCATTTAATTTATTGACGACATCAACAGAAAACTGCGTGACCTGGGAAAGAGATGACCAAGACAACAATTCCATGCAAGTCACTACTTCCCAAATGTTGCGCAGTGAACTTCCTTTGGGGGAGAAACTTTCTGGGGAACTTCTGGAAACGACAATGGACTAAGCATCTGCTTTAAGTCAGAAGAAACAGTTCCCTGGTCTGGAACAGAAGACCTCAGTATATAGGTATATAGAGGGAGGAGTAGCCTAGTGGTTGGGGCACGGTACTTCAGGCCGGAAGGTCGGGGGTTCAAATCCCACTAGAGGACAGCAACCTTGGGCCGGAAGGACTGGGGTTTCTAGTCCCACAGATGCTCCTTGTGGTCTTGGGCAAGCCACTTAACCCTCCATTGCCCATGTTCCCTGTAAGTATTAGTGTATGTGTCTCATATCCCCGCGTGTTAAATGTATCCCCCAATTGTGTTGTGACCGCTTTGATTGAAGGATAAGGCGGTATACAAAACTGTCTAAATAAATAAATAAATAAATAGGTGAATGAATTACCTTCCCCCTTATCTGCAAAGGGGGAGGCATCTGATCAAAGGCAAGTTTCCTGGCTGGACTGGGCAACACCCATGTGTGATGGAGAAGTCACCTCCGAGGGAGTACTCACAGTAACAAAAGAACCTTTAAGCTCTAGTGAACAGGTCTTCATGCTGGTTGATTGAAGATGACAATCCATTGGCCCAATGATTCTCACAGCCTTGACCGCCTGTATCGGAAACACTTTCTTTCTCCACTTTCCTATCTAAGTCCCTCAGCTGTTGTTTCACTCCTCCAGGTTCCCATGGGGCTCCAAGGGGCAGAACGTGTCCCTTTGATCATCATCCCCCTTCGGTCACACTCCCACGTGCACAAAACCGCGGCAAGCAAGGGCTGTTATAACAGCACACCAGTGACATCAACAACTGTTCCTCCTCTCCCGGGGCATACAGAGGCTCCAATTCAAAGCAGGAAAGAATATAGCATGCAAAGTTCCTCCCTGTTTAATCCACAGCGTGCAATGGCTGTTACAGCAACACACCTGTGATGTCAGCCACTGCTCCTTCTCTCCTGGGGCATACAGGGGGGCTCCAATTCAAAGCAGAAAAGAAAATGAAGCAGGCAAAGTTCCTTTCTCTGCCGTCATGTTTCTATTATCATTATGGAGCATAACAGACAAGGCATTCCAAAGCTTTGATCCAGTAACAGAAAACACTAGAATGCACAGACTCTTTCCTTACCACTGCTACAATGGACACAACAAGCATAACTTGATTGCTAGATCCCAGATCCCTCTTAGGAACATATCATTCCAACTAAGTTGACTATTTATGACATTTTAGGACCGATAACAGCCTAAAAACAAAACATATACTTATAACCACACTTTGGAATTGGTTAGCGGATTCAGCTTCCAAATTGTGACTCAGCAACTTTATTTAATTTTATTTATTTATTTATTTTTATTTGTGTGCTTTTCTATACCGCCCCTTCCAGAGATCAGGGGCGGTTTACAAGGAACTTAAACAACAATATAGCAAACAGTGCAATATTGCATTACATAGAACATTCAGTGAACATAAGAACTAAGTTACACGGAAACAATGTGTAAGTTATTTACATAAGAACATAATGGAACATAAAAACTATGTTACAAAGAACCAATGTGTAAATTATTTACACATTGGTTCTTTGTAACATAGTTTTTATGTTACAAAGGGCAGATTGCTCTTTTGGTGAAGGACCTGGGAGAGGCTCATCCATGCAGGCTCCTGAAGGATAGACCTAAGGGCTCCAGAGGAACTTCTCACAAGGCTCAGCTTGGAGCTTGGGGTCATTTTTAAGGCTGAGAAGAATTCTGGGTCTGCTTACTCCTCCTATGGGTTCAAGTCTATGAAAAAAGGGCTGCCCTTTTAGGGATCCCAGCAAGATCGTGACCCATTGGGCACTTTCTTCGGAGGCCTTAAGACTTCCCAATAAGATCTAGCAGGCCCTTTTGAGAGACAGCTAGTAGGAAGATGACTTCAATTTCTTTCTTTCAGAATGGAGAAAAGCAGAGGAGCAATGAGCCAGCAAGGAATGACAAAATTATTTAATGAACAATGTTAATGTATCTGGGTTTAAAAAAAAGGGTTAGACAGGTTCCTAGAGGAAAAGTCCATAAACCACTATTAAAGAGGACCAGGAAAATCCACTGCTTACCCTGGGATAAGCAATGTGGAATCCGTGTACCTTTTTGGGAACCTGACAGCTACTTGTGACCTGGACTGATCACTGTTGGGTTTGATGGACCCTTGGTTTGACCCCATATGGCATATCTTATGTTCTAAACTTTAAAAAACAAAAATAGGGCACCCAATGTAACTCAAGCAGTGGCTCCGCTGTTCGACCTTTTCAATGCCTCTTTGGAGTCGGGAATGGTGTCAGAGGACTGGAGAGAGGCACATGTAGTCCCTTACACAAAAGCGGATGTAAGGATGATAGTGAGAACTACAAGCCGGTTTAGTCTAACCTCTGTGGTTAATAAATTATTGGAAAGGCTACTAAAGGAGAGAATAGTAAGGTTTCTGGAGTCCAATGGATTGCAGGATCCGAGACAGCATGGACCTCTGTCTTTTGGGGAAACTGCTAGGTATGTATGACCTAGATTGGCCACTATTGGAAACAGGATACTGGGCTTGATGGACTTGGTCTGACCCAGTATGGCATATCTTATGTTCTTATGATTCACCAGAGGCAGGTCTTGTCAAACAAATCTGATTGATTTCTTTGACTGGGTGACCAGGGAGTTAGACTGAGGGAGATCCGTAAATGTGATGTATTTAGATTTCAGTAAAGTCTTTGACACCGTTCCTGGGAGGCGACAAAAGGTGCAGGTAAATGGAACTCACTCTGAGGAGGAGGTGGTTACCAGTGGTGTGCCGCAAGGATCTGTCCTTGGCCAAATTCTGTTTAATTTTAATATTTATTGAATTTTAAGAATACATTCAAACAATTGAATGAAAGAAAAACGGTAATAAGGAAATAAAAATCTTAAATGCTTATACAGCAAGCAACAATATATATTCATTACATTACCATTATCAGCCCACAATACTAGGGGAGAGGCATCAGGAAAATACTTATATAATATGCAAAAATAATAACATAGCAGTGGAAGGCTTATATGTTAGCCGTATGAGATGGAAGATCCACAACTAATTCCTCCCTAGCTATCAGGAACTCCAGCAGCTGGCGGGGCTCAAAAAACATATATAACTTTTCTTTATATGAAACACAACATCTAGCAGGAAACTTCAACAAAAATGTCCCGCCGAGGGAAAGTACTCTGGGCTTAAAACCCAGAAATTCCTTCCTCCTCAGCTGGGTACCTCTAGCAAGGTCAGGAAAAATACGCACACATGAGCCCATAAACTGCTCACTGAAATTCCAAAAGTACAACCGAAGAATTAAAGCTTTATCGGTCTCAAGGGCCAAAGTAATAAGGAGAGTAGTACGGGCAGTGACCAACTCCAGGGAGCCCTCTAGAAACCCCATAAGGTCCCCAGGCACCCCCAGAGCGTCACTGCTAACTTCCTGACTACGACCACCCACTACTAAATGCTGAGCTCTGGTTAATGGCGGGAGATCTTCTCTGGGGATCTTCAAGACCTCCTGGAGGTATCTACGAACCATTTCCAGAGGGAAAAGCACCGGAGACCTAGGGAAGTTGACCAGTCTCAAGTTGTGGGCAAGTAAGCCGCTGCAAGTCCACATTCAAATCCCACTCAGGGGCAGGTGGACGAACTGGAGGCTTAAGCAAGAGTAGGCCTCTGAGGAAGCGAGCCACCAAAGGGTGGCTTGAGAGAGATTGACCCTGCACCGGTGAATGGTGCGCAGAGAGAGCACTAAGATGGACCCTAACAGAGTTGGATTTAAGGCCCAGATTGGACAGGTGAAGCAAATATTGCAGCACCACTGGTACCAGGCATGAGAAAGGATCCTAATTGTGTTGAGCACACCAGGTGGAGAACCTACGCCACTTGAGGGCATATGACTTCCGAGTGGACTGCCTCCTAGAGGCCAAGACCACGTCCTCCACTTCCCTAGGCAGCAGTAAGGGTGATAGAACTACCCTTTCAGCAGCCAGGCCATCAAATTGAGGGACTGGAGGTTGGGATGTAAGAGAGATCCCTGCTCCTGAGACAGGAGATCTGGTTGCATCCCCAGAGGAAGAGGAGTGTCCACCGCCAGTTGCAAAAGAAGTGGGAACCACGGTTGCCTTGGCCATCTGGGGGCCACCAGGATCGCCGAGGCCTTGTCCCGGATCACTTTGAACAGTGTCTTGGGCACTAGAGGCGTAGGAGGAAACGCATATAGGAGGCCTGTAGACCATGGAATGAGAAACGCATCCGTTGCTACTCTGAGAGGATGCGGTTGTCTGGAGCAGAACCTGGGCAGTGATGGTTCAGTGGACTGGCAAAGAGATCTATGGTGGGAAGACCCCATCTTAAGAAGATCTGTTGAGCCACAAGAGGATTCAACTGCCATTCGTGTGGCTGTAGAAGCCTGTTCAATCTGTCTGCCAGGCAATTCTCTTGTCCAGGGAGATAGACCGCTTTGAGAAGTATGCCATGATTGACTGCCCAGGAGCACAGGTCCTGTGCTTCCTGACAGAGAGGTCGGGACCCTGTGCCCCCCTGCTTGTTCACATAGATATGGATATCGTTTCTTCATGACAGCCATACAAAAGTTCACAGACAAGCAATTTTTCATGCAGAGGGCTCCGCGGAAAAAAGGAGACTGAGCAAGATGGCACCCTTGTGCAGAAAAGGGACCGCGCATGCGCGATGCAATTCCCAAAGGCTCTCTCTGAAAGGTGGGGATTTGCTCTGCACGAGGGCTCCGTTGGCACCGACGTCACCCATATGTGAGGACTGACTTCCTGCTTGTTCCTGGAGAAATAATCATTCACTTGGGTTGCATCAAAGGGCTCAGCCTTGTACAGGTTCGCCAAATAATCTGCTAACACTTCTCTTATCTCCCGGGACGTCACCCGCAGGTTTCCCCCCGAATCCCGAATCTCACACACCACTTGTGTAGTATGTTGCTGCCGGAGCTGAACAGCAAGAGATCGTCCCACCTTATTCCCCTGTTCATAAAAAGTCTGTCTCAGCTCACGGCGCATATTATCCAACTCCCTCTGCGCGAGGGCATCTAATCGGGCCCTTGACTCCCACCACTGACGCCAAACCCGCCTAGAGCCAGTCCGTGCATGTTCTAATTGCAAACATCTGGCTTCCTCCTCCAGGCGTTGGGACTCCCATATCCAGGCTTTCCTGGTTCGAACCGCCTCTGCCAGCAGGTGATCCCTCCCTGCGGCCTTAAAAGCATCCCACACCACCGGCAATGCAACTTCCCCAGAATCATTTAACTCAAAAAATTCTTGTATAAATCGATGTTCTTGCGCAGCAGGGGATCGAAGGAAAAATCCCCCATCCAATCTCCACAGCTGTCTCCATTTTCCACTGAAGTCCCCAGGCAAGGAGACCCAACAGGGAGCATGGTCTGACCATGTAAAGGCCCCATGTCCCACCTCCACTCCCCCATCCAACAGCCTCTGGTCCAGCAAAAAATAATCAATACGTGTGTGTACCTGGTGGACGGGCCAGTAATATGTATAACTTTTCTCCCCCCCGGTGTGTATCCCTCCAGACATCCCGCAGGCCTAAATTGATCATAAACATCTGTAGTGCTTGGCTATTCCCACTTCCCTCCCCTGTATTCTTCCCTGTTGAATCCAAGTGTGGCACCATATGAGCATTGCGATCTCCTCCCAAAATAAGAGGTCCCTTCGCAAACTTTGCCAAGATAACCTTCAGCCGTGCAAAAAAATGCACCTGACCCTCATTAGGTGCATATATATTAGCCAAAGTAATGGGGTGCCCATCCAAGCGGGCATTCATAAGAAGCCAACGCCCCAGCCCATCCTTCCTCACCTCCTCCACCTTTAGAGATAGGGCCTGATGAAAAAGCAGGGCCACTCCACATTTCTTCCGGTCCCTCTCATCAGACGCTACCCACACCTCAGAGTAGGGTTTACATTTTAGCCAGCCTTGATTATTACTGCAAAGGTGTGTCTGTTGTAGAAACACTATGTCCCCCTTCAGGGTCCTCAGCTCCCTAAACAACAGGGATCGTTTTCTAGGAGAACTGAGGCCTTTTACATTAAAGGAAACAACCTTCAGCATACTCTATTTTCATCCTCCCCATTCACCACTCTCAAGAACACCTTTCCCTTACGTTCCGTCCAGCAATCAACCACTATCATCCATCCACCCATGCCTTGCTCCAATTGCTCCCCCCCAACCTTCCCTGAGAAAAAAACCCTTAACCTCCTTCCTCCCCTCTTCCCCTTCTATGGTTCTCAGACCCCCTCCCTACCCCTTCCCCCCCCCTCCAACCCTTTCCCTGCTACTCCTCCCCATAGATCTCCACCCTTCCTCCCTATCCTCCCCATCTGCCTGCCATCATGAAAGGCCATGGAATAGATGACCCACAGCCGAAGCCCCCCTCGGGCCTCTTCCCCCCCCCCCCAGCTCTTACAGCAGTAATCATCACCCCCTGAACATTTCCAACAGTTACCCTAGTGCCACAACAGGTATAAAAGAACATCAACCATATAATAAACAGAATATTTAGTCATTACACTGAGTCCTTATGGTCACCCACTAACGAGTTTGTCCATTTTGTAGCTCCACGCCCATGCCAACTTCATTCAGCTCCTGCAGCCAGGTCTATCTCTCTCCCACCTGCCACTCACACATGATCATTCCACCCCTGGAATCGGTGAATTTTTCTTCCCACCCGCTTCCACTTCAGATGTTGGGGCTTAGGAGCTGTAGGCTCTGGCTGTGTATTATTCTCCATGAGGCCAGCCTGACGAAGCAATCGCCATGACTCGGTATGGTCCTTTGCAGAAATTTTTTTATTCTCCAACGCAAAGTTCATTTGAAAGGGAAAGGACCATGAATAGTGAATCCCTTCTTTCTTCAACACTTCTATGATCGGCTTCATCTCTCGCCTACGTGTCAACGTGAAAGTCGAGAGGTCCTGGTACAAAGACACAGCCGCACCCCGATACTGAACTGTTTTCTTCTCCTGACCTCTCCGCAGCAAAAGCTCCACATCAGTATATCTCAAAAAGCGGGCTATGACATCACTCGGTTGATTATTAGGAGGTTTCCCCAGCACCCGGTGCACCCGTTCAATCTCCATGCTAGTCCCCCGGGACTCAAACTCCTCCGCTGTTAGAAGGTCATTGGCCAATGTTCAGATCACCTCCACCAGGTCCTCTGTTCCACCCATTGCCTCTGGTATGCCCCCAAAGCACACGTGGTTTCTGCAGGCCCGATTTTCTATATCGTCAATCTTATATGTAAGGTCCAGTACCTGGGACTGCTGCCTGTCTGCCGTGCACTGTAAGCACACCAGAGTTTCAGCATGGTCCTCCACTTTGGTTTCTACTTCTTCCACTCGATGACCCAGCTCCTTAATGTCCCCTCAAAGCTTCGCAATTGTAGTCATTACCTCCTCTCGCATAGATCGGAATTCAGCAGCTAATTCCTCAAATCCCCGTCGGAGCTCACGCTGTATTAGTGATTGTGTAGAATTTGGAGCTTGTCCCTGCTCCAGTTCACGTAATGTCTCCTCCCCGGACTTTTCCGATGTCGGCCTCCTCGGGGAGCTGCCATGCCATCCAGTCTTAGCCATCAGTCTTTGTGATGCACATGATTTCTCTCATCTCCAGCCCCTTCGATTTTGTTGCCATTTCTTTCCAGCTTCTTCCGGATGTACGCCGCTCAGTTCTGTAGTGTCCTTCCGACTCAATTTGTCATTTCCCTAGCAAATGAGCCAAGGAGATCCAGAAGCATTCAATGTCTGGAAGCAGAAATTCCTCACTCTGCTCCTAGATGGAGCTCTAACCTCATTGATTACACAGAATTCTACCCAATCGTTGCAGACAAACTATAACAGCAGCCCAGGATTACTTAAATTCTTGCAGATCCTCAGTCAGGCAGCAGAGAGACAAGCTGAAGCAAGCACTTATAGCTTTTCCACAGAAAGTCCATAGATAGAGTTGTTCAAGACACAATCTAACAGTGCCCGGCATCCACCGGCAGCACTCTCTTCCCGCTCAGAAGCTTCAGTCCTGCGTTCCACCACTGCGTTCCAGGACTGCGTGTCAATGGCTACTAACACACAGGGCTCTGCATACAATCAGACCCAGCCGGACAGTCAAGTAAGGGCATCCCCAACTCCTCTCTGGCCCCTCCAACTTCAGTGGCACGATCCGATCGCCACAATACAGCACTTCCGTTCCACACGAACATTCACTGCAAGGCTCCAACTCACCCCTGCTCTGCAGTCCAATCAGAGGGGCAATTTAAAGGATCCACATCCACACAAGTAAGGGCAGCACAAAAGAGCACCAAACAGTCAGGATCAGCAGGGCAAAGAAGCCTTTCAGCGGCGATCAGCTCACCAGATTTCTGGCAGAAGCTGCAGCAGCACAGTGAGAGCTGGATACTTTCTCGCCCACCATGATTCAGGGATCCCGGGGCTGCCGATCTTCACTAAATGAGGGGCTAGGAGCACCAACCATGATCCCCAGAATTAACGGCATCAAAATTCAATGTGGGCCATCATTTCTGCCGTTGCTCTGATCGCATCAGGGGAACTCAGGATCGGAGCTTTGTTAAACTGCTGCCATCTCTCCACGGGCTCACCAGTGTCCCCCTGCTTTCTATATTTTAACCAGTTCCTGGATCCACAATAGTACACTGCCTCTTATTGCAAGACTTTTTAATTTCACCAAGAGTCTCTCATGAGGAACGTCGGTTTCTGAAAATCCAGATGCACTATATTGACCGACTCACCTTTGTCTACCTGTTTATTCACACCTTCCAAAAATAACACAGATTAATAAGACTTTCTTTGGCTAAATCCATGTTGGCTTTCTGCCATTAAACCATGACTATCCACATGTTCAGTAACTTTTTTTATAATGGTTTCTACCATTTTGCCCAGTACTGATATCAGGCTCACTGTTCTGTCATTTCCCGGATCACCCCTGGAACCCTTTTTAAAAATTGGTGTTACATTGGCCATTCTCCAATCTTCAGGTACTGCAGATGATTTTAATGGTAATTCACAGATTACTAATAGTAGGTCTGCAATCTCATATTTTTCATCACCCTCTGATATATACCAACCAATCCAAGTGATTTTCCTATTTTTCAGTTTATCATATAGTTTGTAATACATCTTTCCGGTTTATCAATATTTTTTTCAATTCTTCAGATACATCACCTTTAAATACCATTTCAGGCATGGGCAGCCTCCCTACATCTTCTTCAGTAAAGAACAAAGCAAAGAATTCATTCAGTCTCTCCGCTTGGCCTTAGCGCTCCTCTATCATGTCCAACTTACTCTCTCAAAAGTTTTTTGCTACAAATGTATTTGAAAAAGTGTTTATTATGCGTTTTTGCTTCCACGGCAAGTTTTTTTTTTTTACCAAATTCTCTTTGCCTGCTTTATTGGTACCTTGCATTTAACTTGCCAGTGCTTATGTTGTTTCCCATTTTTCTCATTTGCTCCATTTTCCATTTCCTGAAATACTTTTTTGGCTACAACCTCTCTGACCTCAGCTTCAAACCATACTGGCAGTTTTTTAGCCTTCCACTTTTCTTAAAATGTGGAATATATTTGGTCTGGGCTTCCAAGATAGTATTTGTAAACACTGTCCATGCTAGATGCAAATCTTTAACCTTTACAGCAGCTCCTTTTAGTTTTTTTCTTAATGATTTTCTTCATTCTATTAGTTTCCCTTATGAAAGTTAAAAGGTAGTACTGTGAATTTCCTTGCCGTCCTCCCTCTATTTAATAAATCAAATGCAATCATGCTATGATCACTGTTGTCAAGTGGCCCCAACACCCTTATCTCTTGCACCAGGATCCTGTGTTCCACTAAGGACTAGGTGCAAAATAGCTTTCCCTCATCGGTCCAAGAAACAGTAATTTATTTCATCTAGAATCTTTATCTCCCTAGCGTTGATGCCGAGGATGAGAGAATGAGACGAAAGGATCAGTCCCTTCTTTGTACCACAATAGAGATTAAGTAAAGGCCCTTGTCCCACTTGGCAGAGGGGACTAGTAAAAATGCTTGTAGACTGAACAGTCTTTCCAGCGTAGATTGAATGGCTATCCTTTGGACCACAGAGTCACATGGGGGAACTGACAAAGGCATCAGGAATAGTTTCTCTGCATTCCAGAATGTAGCCATGCCGCATGGTGTCTAGCACCCAGTGAATCTTGGAAATCTGGGCCTACTCCTGGTAGAAGAGATGCAACCCGCCGCCTACTGGTAGCACCCAAGAATGAGGCCCAACAGTCATTGCACTGGACAGCAGGAGGAACCTCTGGATGTGGCAACTTCCTGGGTTCCGCTAGTCCCACGGAGGACTGAGCTCGGGACTTAAAACAACAAGCAGCAGCAAGGTGGGTTTTCAGGGTGCTGCAAGGATCCAGGTATCAGGAATGAGGATATTGAGCAGAGGTTGAGGAAAAGGACACACCATCCATTTCCCAGGACCCTTGGCCCTATCTTCTGGGAGGTGGTGAGATTTGGGCTCATCCAAATCATTAACCAGCTTTTCCAAGTTCTCCCCAAAACTAAGGTTTCCCTTAAACTAAGCCAGAACCACCAGGGCTTGGAAGAGGAGTCCATTGCTCAGTGGTGAAGTCACAGTCAGCATTGCACCACTGTTGAAAAAGCAAGGCAGACAAGGCATTCATCAGAAGACTGCTGCTAGTTCCAGAGGTACCACCCCGGAGGAATCAACAGAATCCACGGAAGAAGAGTTTGAATTATCAGATCTGCACAAACCGTTAAATGGAAGATGAAAACTGACTCTTCTGAAGAGCTTACACTCTGTGATCCAAATGGACCTTTTTCTTTTCTTTTATTGTAGCTGCACATCCTTCCAGAGGGATGGCTGTCTACCTTGTGACCATTGGGACAGGAACCTCCACTTGAGACATGCTGAATCATGCGGTGCAATCCTTTTTTGGCAGGGCACAGAACCTCTTTATAGCCCTGACCCCTCTCTCAACAGAGAGTTGGTTAAATTCCACTCTGAGTGGACCATACTCCGATATCCTCTGGAAGGCAAAGGCCCCAGTGGACTCTCACACCCCCTATAAGAGGGAGGATTTCTTGTGACATCCATTCTGTAGCTGGAAGACTAGGCAATCGCAGAACGGAAGTCACCTGAGCAATCAACACCATCAGTTCTTCCTACATGAACAGGCGGATAATACAGGAATCATCCTGATCCTCTGGAGAAGATGTGCCATCTTCAAAACTGTGGTCCTCTCCAGAGGTGCTGCAGCTGCCCTCTGGACCTCGGGCACAGGAGAGAGGGTCTGAACCTCCATCTCTGCCGAGATCACCAAAGCAACAGATCCACTAATGACCTAGTAACATTCAGAAAAGAACTTAAGACACGCCTCTTTATTGAGCATTTTGGATCAATAGAGGATCTTCATGAGCTCTTTCCAACGTAACTATCAATTACAATCCTCCTGGCTTACCCTCCCCCCACCCACACTGACCCTATATATTGCAATAGCAATCATAAGTGTTGATAAGTTTCACATGTAAATAAGTTCTTTTCCAAGTTAAATTGTCATCATCCCTTTGTAAATTAATCTTACTTTGCTGTAACCTGTTAATCACGTTTGGATGTAATGGTTTGTTGGTTATCTGTAAACTGCTTTGATTTCATGAAAAGGCAGTATAGAAAACTCTGAAATAAATAAATAAATGAAAAATAAACAGAGCCCAGGCCGGGCTTTGATCACTCTATGTCAAAGGACTCTCTTCCAACTGAGCAGAGAGAGAATGAAAGGACTTGGAGACACCCAGTCTGAAATGCTCATCATAAGGACCAAGCTTACTGAAGAATGAAGGATTCTGAAGATGAAAACCTGGGAATTGGGAGCTCCGTGTTGGCATGCACCCCATTACCAGCAAGGAGGGGGAGGGGGAGGGGGAAAAAGGACTCCTAAAACAAAGGGGAGCAGCCTCCTCCACACACCCTAGCCCTTCTATAGTGAAGACAAGGGCAGGGCAACCATGTCCTCCCTGTTGTGAGAAGGGTCCTCTAAGGGTGCATCAGAAACCTCATGCAGGAATTGCAAAAACTGGAACTCAGTGATGGAACTTCCCACTTTCTGCAAACCAGGCAGAATTTTGTAGAAGGCAGCATGTATTTGCATCAATAACATGTCTCTTAAGCATTGCTAACAGCCTGGCTTTATAGGTTTAGGACATGCTAATAAGGCATCCTGCAGTGCACACATAGGCCATGCGGGTACTACTACCATATGCTCCAACTGTGCGGGCACTACTACTGTGCACAGAATTAAGGAAAGCATTTATTTTTCTCAGTGCAGGAAGCTGTGTACCAAGCATGCGTAGCATAGTTAATACATGCAGGCCGCATGAGGTGAGAATCGACAGAAAAAAAAAATGCGCTGCACGACAGCCCAAACCAACCAGAAGCACTGCCCAGTGGATGAGGTCCGGCAACCCCCTCAAAAACAAGTCAGTCAAGACACAGACTGTTTTGCTACTCATCCCTGGGCAGCCCCAGGCAGGAAATCCATGCTGGGCTCAGTGCTAGTCCCCTGCTGTCAGGGACTGCAGTCACATGCCTCCGAGTAGCCATTTTCAAATCTTCGGGGGAGGAAGAGGATATAATGAGATTCTGCAATACTTTGAAGAACCCTTTCTAAACTTTTCCAAATTTCTGGCTGCTCAAATGGCCCTTAGCAATATAAGATTAAATTAGACTTACCTGCTAATTGTAGTTCCTGGAGGAACTCCAGTCTAGTCCCGGAATCTCTGGGTTGTCAACCTACTCCCGCAGCTTTGGAGACTGAGAAACTTCACTCCTGTGATGTCACCGGTATATAAGGGCTGGAACCGCCTCCTCTCACCAGTTAACCTATTGACAAAGCAGACTCACCGGAGCAACAAGTAAGTAGTAAATGGTAGGCACAAAAGTAACTGCCCAACTGAACTCTACAGTACCCTAGGCCCAACTATTTATAAACCTTGTGCCACACGGGCTATACCCTGAGGTCCCCCCTTACCCTGCCCTGTAGAAGGATTCTCTGACTACCACACCCCCAGTGAGATCCTACTGTACCGTGAACTACGCCTCAATTCCACCAAAAAGGGTACTTATCAGTAAGTTAGCTCATGCTTCAGGCGATAGTCCACCACCAAGACAGGGCGGGACACGGGACTAGACTGGAGTTCCTCCAGGAACTACAATTAGCAGGTAAGTCTAATTTAATCTTCCTGATCGTCCCTCCAGTCTAGTCCCGGAATCTCTGGGGATGTACCAGAGCAGTGAAGATAATCAACGGGAGGGTCCTGTCTGACCAGCCTGAAGCACTACCGATCCAAAACAGGTGTCCCTCTCCGCCTGAACATCGAGACGGTAATGTTTCACAAAGGAATGCAACGAGGACCACGTCGCTGCTATACAGATTTCCACCGGTGGCACTAAGCTCCACTCCGCCCACGACGCCGCTTGCGCCCTAGTGGAATGAGCCCGTAGCCCTTCCGGCACTGTGCGGCCTCGCAAGAGATACGCTAACGCGATCGCTTCTTTCAACCATCGAGCAATCGATCCTTTAGAGGCCGCTTCTCCTTGCCGCGGACCCACAAACAGCACAAACAACCTGTCAGACTTACGGAAACTAGCCGTTCTAGCCACATACTGCTTTAACGCTCGCCAAATATCCAACCGATGGAGCTGTTCCGCTACCTGGCCCTTCCCTTTGGTAGTGAAAACTGGCAAAGACACAACTTGGGTCATATGAAAAACTGAAATCACCTTGGGCAAAAACGACGGCACTGGCCGCAAAACTATCTTAGAATCGGAGGACGACAGAAAAGGCTTCCTACAGGACAGTGCCTGCAACTCCGAAACTCTCCTTGCCGAGGCAATGGCCACCAAAACCACCACCTTAAGGGTAAGATCCTTCAATGATGCCTCCGTCAACGGCTCAAAAGGTGCTTTCCCCAACGCCTCCAGGACCAACGGCAGATCCCATGCCGGAACCACTCGTTTACGTGGCGGCCTCAGAAGTGCCACCGCCTTTAAAAACCGCTTGACAGCCGGATGACTAACCAGCGAACTGCCCCGCACTTTACCCCTATAACAGGACAGCGCCGCCCAGTGCACCTTCAAGGAAGCAACCGCCAGGCCCTTCTGAAAACCGTCCTGCAAGAAAGCACAGTTACTTACCTGTAACAGGTGATCTCTGGGAACAGCAGGAATTAGTCCTCACATATGGGTACGTCGGTACCGACGGAGCCTGAGCGGGAAAGCTCCCCAGCTTCCCAGAAGGAAAGCTTTTGGGGCCTCCCACTGCGCATGCGCGCTGCCTTCCCGCCTTCCTGACCAACTCTCCTCAGTTCAAGTTTATAGCTGAGACAATAGAGAGAGGAAAGGAAGAGAGAGAGAGATACAACTCCTAGAGGAGGTGGGCGGGTTGTGAGGACTAATTCCTGCTGTTCCCAGAGATCACCTGTTACAGGTAAGTAACTGTGCTATCTCCAGGAACAAGCAGGAATAAGTCCTCACATATGGGGACTCCCTAGCTAAGATGCCCGGGAGATCCCCTGAAGGGTATGAGACCCTGAAAGGTTCTTCATCTTCCTATGGATCTCAGGCATCCATTCAGGGAAGGTGGGCTGGAGTTGTTCAAGAATGGAACAGGTGTCTGAGGACAGCCTGACCAAACAAGGCATCCCGGCGGGAGTCCTTGTCCAAACAGTAATGGGCTGTAAAGGTATGAACCGAGGCCCAGGTGGCTGCTCGACAGATCTGGTCAATGGACACAGAGTTTAAATGAGCCACAGAGGTGGCCATGGCCCTCACGTTGTGAGCGGTGACATGGCCCTCCAGAGAAAGGTTCTTACTCTGGTAAGCAAAAGAGATACACTGAGCAATCCAATTGGAGAGTGTTCTTTTGGAGACTGGAAGTCCTAAATGAGAAGGATCAAAAGCAACAAAAAGCTGAGAAGACTTTCGATGTTGCTGTGTCCTGTGGAGGTAAAAGGCAAGAGCTCTTTTACAGTCTAGAGTATGAAGGTTCCTCTCTGCATTGGATGCATGAGGAACTGGAAAAAAGACAGGTAAATATACCTCTTGATTAAGATGAAAAGGTGAGACCACTTTAGGCATAAAGTGAGGATTTGTCCTAAGGACTACCTTATCATGATGGAACCTTGTATAAGGTGGATTAGCCACTAAGGCCTGCAGTTCACTGATGCGGCGAGCTGAAGTGACTGCAATGAGGAAAATAACCTTCCAGGAAAGAAATTTCAAGGAGGTAGTGGCTAAGGGTTCAAAAGGTGGCTTCATAAGCTGACCAAGAACCAAGTTTAAGTCCCATGCCACCGGAGGAGGTCAAATGGGAGGTTTAGTTAAAGTTAAGCCTCTCATGAATCTTGCAATAAGAGGATGAGAGGAAACAGGTTGTCCATTGATGGGCTTAAGTGATGCCGCAATAGCACTCAAATGGACTCTTACTGAATTCGTTTTGAGTCCTGCATTGGAGAGATGCAGGAGATATTCCAAAAGAGAATTCAATGGGAGTGCCAGAGGGTTAAGACCCTTTTGAGCACACCAAATGGAAAATCTTTTCCATTTAAAAGCGTAAGAACGCCTAGTGGAAGGTTTCCTAGAGGCATGTAGGATATCCTTCACTTGCTGCGAAAGATTGAAGTGTTGAAGGTCTAGGCCTTCAGTAACCAAGCTCTGAGGTGAAGGGACGTGGGGTTTGGGTGCCACAAAGTCCCCTCCTCCTGAGACAGAAGGTCTGGAGCCGCTCCCAAGTCCAGGGAGGGGGGGCTTGGGAGAGATGCAGAAGTAGAGGGTACCACACTTGGCGTGGCCAGCGTGGAGCTATGAGGATCATGGACCCTTGATCCCTTTGAAGTTTGAACAGAGTCTTGGGAATCAAAGGAATGGGTGGAAAGGCATACAGAAAACCCTGACCCCAATGCAGGAGGAAGGCATCCTTGGTCTGAACTCCCTGACACGGAATTCTGGAACAGAACTGGGGAAGTTTGGCATTCCACGGACTTGCAAAGAGGTCTATGTCCGGGGTTCCCCATTTCTGGAAGATTCTGAGTACCTGATCCATGTGTAGGGACCATTCGTGTGGAAGCAGAACTCGACTGAGTCTGTCTGCCCAAGAGTTTTGGATTCCTGGAAGATATACTGCCAGGAGATGGATTTGATGCTCTCTGGCGAAGGCCCATAATCTTAGAGCTTCGTTGTAAAGCGACAGAGAGCCAGTCCCTCCTTGTTTGTTTATGTAAAACATGGCTACTTGATTGTCCGTGTGAATAAGGACTGTCATGTTGCTGAGGAGGGTATGAAAAACTTTGAGAGCTAGAAAGATTGCTCGAAGTTCCAAGTGGTTGATATGAAGGGTGGTCTCCTGTGGAGACCAAGTGCCCTGAGTGGAGAGATCTTGGAGATGAGCCCCCCAACCTGTTTGGGAGGCATCTGTTGTGAGGGTTGCTTGGGGCAACAATGGTTGAAAGGGGGCCCCCAACAACAGATTTTGAGTGGATATCCACCATTGGAGAGACCAAAAGAGACGATTGGAGTTTGCTATTTGGTCTGAGAGAGCTCCTGATGCTTGAGTCCACTGGGTGGATAAAGTCCATTGAGCTGCTCTCATATGTAGGCGAGCATAAGGCACCACGTGCACTGTGGAGGCCATGTGGCCTAATAGTTGTAGCATCTCTCTGGCAGTCAAGTGGCTTCTGGACTGAGTCTGAGAGGCTAAGTGCACTAGACGTTGGCAACGGGCCTGAGGTAGATAGGCCCTTGCGGTGGTGGTATCCAACCAGGCCCCTATGAATTCTAGGGATTGAGTAGGGGTGAGTTGGGACTTTGAGATTGATCACAAGTCCCAGATACTGTAGAATTCGCCTGGTGCGATCCAGGGAAGTCTGAGCCTCGGACTGAGACGGAGCTCGGATGAGCCAGTCGTCCAGGTATGGGAAGACAAAAATTCCCAGGGCGCGTAGAAATGCAGCTACTATTGCCATGCATTTGGTAAATACCCTTGGAGCAGAGGCTAGACCGAAGGGAAGTACTCTGTATTGGAAATGTTTTCCCTGGAACAGAAACCGTAGGAATTTTCTGTGGGATGGATGGATGAGTATATGTGTGTACGCATCCTTGAGATCTAGAGAACAAAGCCAGTCCTGACTCTGTAGGTATGGAAGGAGAGTGCCTAGAGAAAGCATCTTGAATTTCTCCCTGTATAGAAATTTGTTCAATTCTCCGAGATCCAGAATGGGTCTGTACCCCCTGTTTTCTTGGGAATGAGAAAATAAGGGGAGTAAAAACCTGACCTTTGTTGAGGAAGAGGAACCTCTTCTATTGCCTTTTGGGCGAGAAGAGTGGTCACCTCCTGACCCAACAGGTCTAGGAGAGATGGGGGAGAATTGAAACTTCTCACCATGGTATGGGGAGGAAGGTTGGAGAAATGTAGTTTGTAGCCCTCTCTGATGACAGAGAGGGTCCATTGCTCTGATGTGATTTGCTCCCATCTGGGAGCAAAATGAGTTAACCTTCCTGGAATGGTGAGAGGTTCTGGATGTTTTAGAGCCAGAAAGGTTAAGTTCTCTAGTTTTAAGTCAAAAACCCTGAGGGGGTTGGGACTGTTGGGCTGTAGCAGCCCCTGCAGGTTTTGCCCTGGCCTGTTTAGGCTGCTGACGCTTAGGAGCAAAGCGAGCTGCAGAAGATTGTTGGCCAGTATTTGTGGCAAATCTGGCCTTCTTGTAGAAAGGCTTTTTGAAAGATTTCTTCTTGACAGGGGTAGAGGTAGACTTAGAAAGTCTATCTAAAGCAGCATTTTCTGCATCCATTTGAGTGGCTTTGATTTGCCACTCCTTACCAAACAGATTCTCACCCGTACAGGGCAAATTTCCCAACCCATCCTGGACCCAGGGTTCAAGGTTAGAGGCCTGGAGCCAAGCAATTCTGCGAGCCGCTATGGCAATACCTGAGGCTCTGCTAGCACCCTCAAAGGAGTCAAAGGCTGCTCTGTTGGAGAACTTTGAAATATCTTGGGTATGCTTCAGCAGAAGAAGGAACTCCTCCTTTCTATCCTCTGGGATAAAGGGGAGAAAATGGCGTATTTTAATGCAATTTCCTTCAGAAACATGCCCATATAGAGGCTGTATGAGTTGATTCTGGCAATAAGCATACTTGCTTGGAAGATTTTTCTTCCAAAAGCATCCAGAGTCCTATATTCTCTTCTTGGGGGAGTAGAAGAGTGTCTTTTAGTACTCTTGATCCTTTTCATAGCTGACTGCACCACGATGGAGTGGTGCGGGAGCTGAGTTTTTTGAAACCCAGGAGAAGGGGGGACACGATACATGGTGTCCAGACGACGAGAATGTGGAGATAGGGTGAGAGGAGTCTCCCATAAGTCCATCATGTGATCTTGAAGAATTTCATGGATGGGCAAGGTGACTGCCTCTTTGGGAACCTTAGAGTATCCTAAAATATCTAACGTTTTTGCTCTAGGTTCTTTTTCAGAGGATACAGAAATAGAAAGACCTTTAGCTACTTCAATGATGAAGTCTTGAAAGGATAAATCCTCTGGAGGAGACATTCTCCTCTTTGGAGAAGAGGGCTCCTCAGGTAGAGTAAGGGATACTTCAGCAGAGTCATCTGATGAATCAGAATCATCAGAAGACTCAAAGTATCGTCTGTTTGCTTCCAGGGATTGATAAGCGTATCGACCGGTATCGACATCGGGGGTACCCGGAACCGGATCGGTATTGGGAAAAACCCCGGAACTGGGAACCGGAATCGGTATCCTGGTCGATGTGGAAGGCAAGGGTACCGGTATCGGTTGTGGAACCAGAGTCGGTACCGCAGGGTGCGGTACCGAGGGCGTCGCAGCCTTAATAAAAGCCAAAATGGCCTGCTGCATGGATTGATCTGTATGATCCATGGACGCCACGACTGTCTGGATGTCGGTACCGGATGATTGAGCCGGTACCCCAGAACAGTCTAACAGGTGATCGGTCGAGGCCGTGCCATCGATGTCAACCTGTAACCCCATAGGAGGAGCTTTGGAAGCCGGAGCTTCCCGCCGGGGTTGTTTGGCTGGGGCAGGGTCCTCAGGGTCAAGCCCAGGGGTATCTCGATACTTAGAGGGAGATTTGCCCTTTGAGGACCTGCCAGAGGAATGTTTGGTTACCTGAGATCCTTCAGGAGAGGAAGACCTGGAAGATGTCGATGCTGGAGTATCTGTAGAAAACAGCATGTGAAACTTGGCTGTCCGGTTCTGTAAGCCACGTTTAGACATCAAAGAACAGGATGGGCAATCCGGAATGGAATGGTCAGGCCCCAAACATTTAAGACACCATTCATGGGTGTCTGTGACTGAAATAGTACCGCTGCACTTGGTGCATTTTTTAAACCCAGAGGCTTGTTTCTCCATGAGGGAGAATTAGTGAAGGCCTAAAGGCCTCACAGAACTAACACACCAAGTGAGGGAAAAAAAGAAGTTTTTTTTTTTGTTTTTTTTTTTAAATAAAGGAAAAAAGACCGGCGGTACCGGTCTGGAATCGGGGAAGGCAGACACGTGGCCAAAGAAATAAATTAAAATAACAACTTCTTTAGCGGTGACAGGAACACGACCTGCTGGCTCCGCGGAAAAAGAAGAACTGAGGAGAGTTGGTCAGGAAGGCGGGAAGGCAGCGCGCATGCGCAGTGGGAGGCCCCAAAAGCTTTCCTTCTGGGAAGCTGGGGAGCTTTCCCGCTCAGGCTCCGTCGGTACCGACGTACCCATATGTGAGGACTTATTCCTGCTTGTTCCTGGAGATAGACAACACTTGTGGAACTGACGCCCGCAAGGGAACGCAGTCTCTCTCCGTACACCAGGCCTCAAAAATACGCCACACTCTAACATATGCCAATGAAGTAGACTTTCGCTGGGACCGTAGCAAGGTAGTGATCACCGCCGATGAATAACCCCTCGCTCTCAACCTAGCCCGCTCAATAGCAAGGCCATAAGCGAGAATTGATCCACTTGGGGCATGCAGAGGGGCCCCTGAGTCAGAAGGTCGCGGCGAACTGGAAGCTTCCAGGGCTGCTCCACCAGGAGCCTGACCAATTCCTCGTACCACGGTCTCCTCGGCCAATCTGGAGCAATGAGAATCACTTGACCTTTGTGGTGCGCTATGCGCTGCAACACCCGACCGATCAACACGCAGGGAGGAAACACGTAAAGAAGCTGCCCCTCTAGCCAAACCTGAATAAGAGCATCCAGGCTTTCCACCATCCTTTCCTTTCTTCTGCTGAAAAACCGGCTGACCTACGCAGACTGGAACGTCGCCATGAGATCCATCACCGGCGCTCCCCAGCGACGTACCAACATCACGAATACCTCTGGATGCAACACCCACTCCCCTGGGTCTATCTTCACGCGACTCAGAAAATCGGCTTCTACATTGTCCACCCCTGCGACATGCGCTGCCGACAAAGCCGTCAGATTCTCCTTAGCCCACTCGAACAAACTCTCTGCTTCGGCCTCCAGCACCACGCTGCTGGTGCCGCCTTGACGATTTATGTAGGCCACTGCAGTGGCGTTGTTTGAGAACACTCGAATGGCCTTTCCCGCCTGATAAGGACGAAACTCCTGCAGAGCTCGTGACACCGCTCTCAACTCCAACCTGTTGATGGGCCACGTCCCTTACAGGGCGGACCACTGACCTTGCACCAGACGACCTTGACAATGAGTTCCCCAGCCCAGCAGACTGGCATTTGTCATTAGGGATATCCATGCCGGCGTTTCCAACGACCTTCCTCTCTCTAGCGACCTTGGAGTCAACCACCACTGTAGAGCTTGGCGAGTCTGCGACGGACAAGGCAACCTCTGGGACAGCGAATCCCTTTGATGAGATCACCTTCTTAACAGTGCTCTTTGCAAGGGCCGCATGTGGGCCCGCGCCCACGGTACTAACTCCAGGGTTGCCGCCACTGTCCCCAATACCCGAAGATAATCCCAGGCCGAGGGACACTGCCTGCTGAGAAACTGCTCCACCAAGTGCCCGAGGCCCAGCACCCGCTGCCGAGGCAGAAACACTTGACCTATGATCACGTCGAAACAGGCTCCCAGATACTCCAGGTTTTGCGATAGTTCTAAGTGACTCTTTGCTACGTTGACCACCCGAGACTCTGCAAAAGCCCTATCACCTTGGCCGTTGCCGACACACTCTCCTCTCGGGACTTTGCCCTGATTAACCAATCGTCCAGATATGGATGCACCAACACTCCTTCCTTTCGCAAGGCTGCTGCCGCCACCACCACCATCACCTTCGTGAACGTCCGTGGCGCGGTTGCCAGACCAAAGGGAAACGCCTGAAACTGAAAATGTCCCATGGGAACCGCAAACCGCAGGAATTTTTGATGGTCACGTCATATCGGAATGTGAAGATATGCCTCGGAGAGGTCTAGGGACGTCAAAAACTCCCCTTTCCGTACTGCTACGATAACGGACCGGAGAGTCTCCATCCGAAAATGAGAGACGCGGAGACAGTGATTTACCTTCTTCAGATCTAGAATGGGTCGCCACGTCCCTTCTTTCTTTGGGACTACGAAGTAAATGGAGTATCGACCGCATCCTAACTGGTCTGCAGGAACCAGGACAATGGCTTTGAGCTCTAATAGCCTTTGTATCGTCTCCTGCACCGCCACACGCTTCGATCTTGCCCTGCACGGTGACTAAACGAACAAATCGATCATCGGCCGCTGCAATTCCAACGCATAACCTTCTCGAACTACCTCCAACACCCACCGATTGGAAGTGAGTCGGGCCCAGGCAGGGTAAAAATCCTGCAGTCGACCTCCTACGGGAACTAGCATCCCCTGGACCCTCCTGACTTCATTGTGACTTCCTGAAATTGGAGGACGAGGATGCAGCAGTAAAACCTCTGCTCGCTCCTTGAAACCCCCGAAATCCCTGGGACCGACCCGGGAAACGTCCCCGCTGGCCCTGTCCAACTCTTGGGGACTAAAAACGGCGAAAGTCCCGCTGCTGTCCCCAGGAACCGGGACCAGGACGCCCCTGCTTCTGCTTGTCCTCTGGCAATCTACCACCCTTTGACTCTCCTAAATCCTTCACCAACTTATCCAAATCCTCTCCAAAGAGTAGTTTGCTGCGGAAGGGAAGCTTAATCTCACCTTGGAAGAACCATCCGCTGCCCAATTTCGCAGCCAAAGACATTGCCTCCCCGCGACTACCGATGCCATACTCTTAGCTAATCCCTGGATAAGGTCATACTGAAGATCGGCTAGATACGCCGCCCCGGATTCCAATCTGGACACCTCCTCGGTCTCCTCCCCCGAGTGGTCCCCTTGAAGCCGCTGTGCCCACCGTAAGCAGGCTCTTGCCACCCAGGCCCCACAAATAGACGCCTGTAAGGAAAGTGCATTTGCCTCGAAGACCTGCTTTAGCAAGGTCTCCATCTTACGGTCCTGCGCCTCCTTGAGGGCCGCAGCCCCCTCCACCGGGATGGTCGTTTTCTTGGTAACTGCTGACATGGCAGCATCCACTTTTGGAGCCTTAAACAACTCCCGGTCTAGATCCAACAGTGGGTAAAGCCTCGCCATAACCCTAGACCCTTTTAAGGGTGGCTTCAGGCATATCCCATTCCTCCTGAATCATCTCCTTAAACACTCTATGTACCGGGAATGCCCTCTGAGTCTTCCGAACAGCCTGCAGTAAAGGATCCTCCAGGGTGGAATCTTCTGCAGAACTCTCGGCCGGCATATTAAGAGTTTTGAGGGACTCCGCAATGAGTGCCGGCAGTTCCTCCCTGCAGAACACCCGCACCACCCTTGCCTGATCCTCCTGTTCCTTAATTTCGCCTTCCTCTAGATCTGGGGTCACCAACCTCCAGAGGGCCGCGGGCCGCACAGCCGACTACCGGGAGCCTCGCGGGCCGCACCCCCCTTCTCCCCGCTCCCGCGAAAAAAAAACAACAAACGCAAAATTATGAAAACAATGGCTGATCACCTTTATTGAATTTAATGAGATGGCTGATGATTCATGCTAGCAGACAAACGCTTAAAGTCCGGCTTCACAGATGACACTGACAGGAGAAGGGACGCTTGCAGGTGGTCGTCGGTGAGCTGCGAGCGCGTGGATACAATGGCGGGAATCCTTGGCGGGCCGCACGTAATGTTAACCGGGGTAGAGCCTCGCGGGCCGCACAAAGGGACCTCGTGGGCCGCATGCGGCCCGCGGGCCGCAGGTTGGTGACCCCTGCTCTAGATCTTCCTCTGCTAGACCTTCCAGGTCCACCTGCTCTGACTGTACGTCTTCCGACATGACCGACTGCTCTAGCCGATCCATGTCCACTCTGGACCTCTTGGCGTTGCCGCCGGCTCCCGCCGCCTGCAAAGGCAAACTCAGTCTCTTCCAGCCAGGCACAGCCCCTGAAGTACTGGCTGCCTGCGTTTCCTGGGAGCCGCTTAACGCCTTATGCAGTAGAACCATGAAATCCGGCAAAAAAATCGCTGCCAAACTCCCCGAAACAGGAAGCTGTGAAAGAGGAGGCTCCTGAGAGGGAGCTATACTAGGCCCTGGTTCTGCACTAAGCAGGGACGCAATGATGGGCTCAGAATCCTCCCCCAAGTTCTCTGGCCCACTTGCTTCTACCTCTGAAACCAGCTCCTTAGCCTCCGATTCTTGGCTACAGCCCCTGCATACTCCTTCTTGTGACACCGTACTCCTCTTGGCCCCACACAACAGGCAAAGCTGCCTAGAAGGCATGCTGCACCCATAGCGCGCCCCAAACCGGACCAAAAGAAAAGCTGTTTGTTTTTTATTGTCGTCCTTCAGGCTTGCCCCCCCCCCAGTCAAAGACTGAAGAAAGGAGCTGAAAACGAGGCTCCCACACCAAACTACAAGCCTCTGAAGTCCCAAAATCGCTACCGGCGATTTCCCGCGTGCTGCACACGCGGTCCGGATTGCCTTTCAAAAACTGCGTTTTCCCGCCTAAAAGACGGCGGCTTACCTCACTTGCCGATGCGAATGGACTGCTGTCCCTTCACCTGTGCTCCTCTGCCCAGCGGAAGCAGCCTGCAAAGGTGATCAATTGCCGGTGCTGCAAAAACACTGCTGGAAATCCGACAGCATAGCAGTGGACAGCTCAAAGCACTGGCAGGAAACTCATCTGCACACGCTGAGCTCGGCACTGACCTGGTTCCTGTTCCTTTCTTAAACGGAACGGTAACCAAGCGTCGGTCCTCTCCCCTAGCCCGTTGAAGGCAATAAACCTGCTCCTGACTGCCTCAAGGGAGGAAGGAAAGTGACAGGAAATAGAGGACTTCAGAATAACGGGAGACCAGATCCTCCATACCATCTAGAGGCATAGAATGCTATCTGCTCCCCTGTGGCTTCTTTCCTTATTTAACTTCTCTCTTTCTTTTTTTTTTTAAACCCCCTACAAACCTAAAACTCTACTTAATCGTTCCTCTAGTGAGCCCTGAAATCCCTGGGCTCACCACTCCTTTAGCTGCTTTGGAGACTGATAAACTGGTGAGAGGAGGCGGTTCCAGCCCTTATATACCGGTGACATCACAGGAGTGAAGTTTCTCAGTCTCCAAAGCTGCGGGAGTAGGTTGACAACCCAGAGATTCCGGGACTAAACTGGAGGGATGATCAGGAAGGACGAGGAGCAGAACCAATTCCCCTCCTCCATATGGCAAAACCTAACAGAGCACCGGTTTTAAGGGTGACTGTGGGGCCTCCAGCGTTGCATTCCAGTGAGGACGTCTCCCAAGGGTGGTTACTCATGAGCAAATCAATCTTTTCTTAACTGCTTCTCAGATTTTTTTCAGATTTCAACAGAGCTGCCAAAACTTACATCCTGGAGACCGAGAAATACTGGAGACCGAGAAATACTGAAGTTCACCTCTAGATGCATCTGTGGTTTCAGTAGAATGAGGTCATAAGAAACCTCTGTAAGATCTTCTCTATCTCTACCTGTCTACCTCTATTGGCAGTGGGACTGGTCTAGCAGGATGATATGGAATGCATATTAGGGGGCAGGAAAGGAAAAGGATTGTGCCTTGTGCTTAAATGCATGTATTATGTTAAATGTAAACTGTTCCATGTATTATGTTGTTATTTTGTAAACCGTGCTGATCTTGAATAGTGTGGTATAAAACCAAATAAATAAAAATAAGCAAACAAATAAGCTTATAGAAATCAATAATCAGCCAATGGAAAAGCAATGATTTCTCTAAAATGTATAAAAATCATGAAAGCAACCTCAAAGCTCTTAAATCATCCACAATAAAAAGTGCTAAACAGTATCAAATTTTTTAATTTTTATGAGAACCTCAAACAGGTATGAGCGAATAAAGGTCAAACCAGACCCTTTTGCTTCAGACTGAAAAGTTGCCTCTGTAGAACGATTCCGGTGTGCTCGCATGTATTGGCTGACAGGAAGTCCCTTCGTAAATTCAGCGGATGACAGCTAGTGAACTACAGATAAGCGTTACGGTCCACAGGCTTTTGAAAGATCGAAGTTTGTATACCCAGGTCAGATCTAGTTATACATACAGTAGAAACATAGAAAAATGACAAGAGAGAAAGACCACATGGTCTATCTAGTCTGTCCTTCCATATCAACAACTACAATAGTCCCCTTTTTTCCTTTAGAGATTCTCTGTGTTTGTCCCATGCTTTTTTGAATTCAGATACTGCCCTCATCTCCACCACCTCCACTGGGAGACTATTCCACGGATCCACCACTCTTCCGTAAAGAAATATTTCCGCATATCACTCCTGAATCTATCCCCTTTCACCCTCATCCCATGTCCGCTTGTAGCAGAACTTGCTTTCAACTGAAAGAGGCTCTCTCCCTGTGCATTTATACCACGGAGATATTTAAACGTCTCAATCATATCACCTCTATCCCGCCTTTCCTCTAAGGTGTACATATTAAGATCCTTAAGTCTGTTCTCATATGCTTTATAATGAAGACCACTAACCATTTTAGTAGCTACCCTCTTTACTGATTCCATCCTGTTTATATCCTTTTGAAGGTGCGGTCTCCAGAATTGCAGAATGAGGAGATAGGAACGGAGCTTCAGGAGGGGGAGCGGAAAAGAGCTTCGGAGGCAGCAGGAAGGAGAGAGGAATGGAGCTTCGCGGGCTGCAGGAGGGGGAGCGGAACAGAGGCAGCAGGAAGGAGAGAGGAATGGAGCTTCAGGGGCTGCAGGAGTGGGAGCAAAATAGAGCTTCAGAGGCAGCAGGAGGGAGAGAGGAACGGAGCTTCATGGGCTGCAGGAGGGGGAGCAGAACAGAGCTTTGGAGGCAGCAGGAAAGAAAGAGGAACGGAGCTTCGCGGGCTGCAAGAGGGGGAGCAGAACGGAGGCAGCAGGAAGGAGAGAGGAACGGAGCTTCAGGGGCTGCAGGAGGGGGAGCGGAACAGAGCTTCGGAGGCAGCAGGAAGGAGGAATGGAGCTTCGCGGGCTGCAGGAGGGGGAGCGGAACAGAGTCAGCAGGAAGGAGAGAGGAACGGAGCTTCAGGGGCTGCAGGAGTGGGAGCAAAATAGAGCTTCGGAGGCAGCAGGAAGGAGAGAGGAATGGAGCTTTGCGGGCTGCAGGAGGGGGAGCAGAACAGAGCTTCGGAGGCAGCAGGAAGGAGAGAGGAATGGAGCTTTGTGGGCTGCAGGAAGGGGAACGGAGTGGAGCTGCATAGGGGGAAAGAGGAATGAAGCTGCACAGGGGGAAAGAGGAATGAAGCTGCACAGGGGGAAAGAGGAATGGAGCTGCACAGGGGGATGGAGGAATGGAGCTGCACAGGGGGAAGGAGGAATGGAGCTGCACAGGGGGAAGGAGGAATGGAGCTGCACAGGGGGAAAGAGGAATGGAGCTGCACAGGGGGATGGAGGATTGGAGCTGTACAGGGGGAAAGAGGAATGGGGAAAGAGGAATGGAGGTGCACAGGGGAATGGAGCTGCACAGGGGGATGGAGGAATGGAGCTGCACAGGGGGATGAAGGAATGGAGCTGCACAGGAGGAAAGAGGGCGGAAACTGGAAAGGAGCTGACAGAGGGGGCAAAATAGGGCTGGAAAGGGGCTGACAGAGAAAAAGAGGGCTGGAAACTGGAAAGCAGCTGACAGAGTGGACAAAATAGGGTTGGAAACCAGAAAGGAGCTGACAGAGGAGGCAAGAGAGAGCTGGAAACTGGAAAGGAGCTGATGGGGGGAAGAGAGGGCTGGAAACTGGAAAGCAGCTGACAGAGGGGGCAAGAGAGGGCTGGAAAGGAGCTGAAGGGGTGGGCAAGAGAAGGCTGGAAAGGAGCTGATGGGGTGGGGCAACAGGGCTGGAAACTGGAAAGCAGCTGCAAGAGAGGGCTGGAAAGGAGCTGACGGGGTGGGGCAAGAGAGGGCTGGAAAGGAGCTGACGGGGGGGAAGAGAGGGCTGGAAAGGAGCTAACGGGGGGGGGGGGGGGGAAGAGAGGGCTGGAAAAGAGATGATGGGGCGGGAAGAGAGGGCTGGAAAGGAACTGACAGGAGGGAGAGGGCTGGAAACTGGAAAAGAGCTGACAGAGGGGGCAAGAAAGGGCTGGAAACTGGAAAGAAGCTGACGGGGGGGGGGGGAGAGAAGGGGCTGGAAACTGGAAGAGAGGGTTGGAAGAGAGATGACATGGGGGAAGGTGGGGGCTAGAAGGGAGCTAAAACCTGAGGATGGTACTATAGCGGTACTGGAAAGGTGATGACACTAGGGGAGGGAGAAGTGGGATGAAGGGAGCTGAAATCTGGAGATGGTACTGGAGTGGGAATGGAAGGGAGCTGACACCTAGGGGTGGGACTGAAGGAAGCGGACACATGGGGATGGAACTGGTAGGCCTTTGACCTGGTTGACCACTCCCTCCTTCTTCAACGTCTACGGGATGCAGGTCTTTGCTGCACTGTACTTCACTGATTTCACTCTTTTCTTTCCTCTCGGACCTACTCAGTTCTTTCATCTTCCCCGTCCTCTCCCTCTTCCAATCCTCACGCTCTTCCCTGTGGGGTCCCCCAGGGTTCTGTGCTTGCCCCCCTCCTCTTTAATCTCTTCTTGGCTCCCCTTGCATCTCTGATACAGCAGTTTGGTGTTTCTACTTTTTTCTATGCAGATGATATCCTTTTGCTCCATCACACCTCTCCTTCCTCCCCCGACCTTGCTGTACTGGATTCCTGCCTTGCAGCAGTAGCTGACTGGCTGACACTCAACTGTCTCCACTTGAACCTCACTAAAACTATCGCTATCTGGTTCTCTCACGGTTCTCCTCCTCCCTCCTTGGCTCCCTCTTTCTCTGGGTCTTCTGTACCTCTGGTTTCCACTTTCTGATACCTCGGTGTACACTTTGACTCCGCCTTGTCTTTTCACTCTCACATTTTTCACATCACCAAAACATCCTTCTTCTTTCTTCGTCAGATCCGTTCTATCCGTCCTTTCCTCTCTCCCTCGGCCCTTGTCACTTTGGTTCTCTCCTTAGTTATGTCACGGGTGGACTTTGCGAATTCTTTATTTCTCGGCTTCCCGAAATACCAACTTGCTCGCCTCAGTAGAATTCAGAACACTGCCGCACGCCTGGTCACACACTCTTCACCTCGGGATCATGTAACCCCTCTGCTCTTTCACCTTCACTGGCTGCCTGTTCCCTTTAGGGTCACTTTCAAATTACTTATCCTGACTCATAAAGCTTTTCACACTAGCACTCCCCAATACCTGACTGATCTATTTATTTATTTATTTTATTTACATTTCTTATATACCGCACTATTTGCGATCAGCGCGGTTTACATAAAAACAAGAAGGTAACCGACAATGAACAAAAGTCAGGTCATTACATTGAACAGGAACAAGTAACTTGGAAAACAGGGTAAACTATATACATATGCATAACCATGAATGGGTAACTATATACATGTCAGAGGGAGTTATTGGGTATTGGACATGCTTATGGACATGATCTCCTCTTCTTCCATTCTCCTAGACACACTCCCCGCTCTTTCCACCTTAACCGCCTTACCCTCCCTTCGAAGCCCTTCCCGCGCTCACCTACAATCTACCCGCTCCTCTGCCTTCTTTTTTGCTGCTCCTGCCCTCTGGAATGCCCTCCCCCCCCTCCCTCCGCCTAGAACCTCAGTATACCACCTTCAAACAACAGTTAAAAACTCACTTATTCTCCCTAGCCTTTAATGTTCCCTCCCCCTTCGTATGATTGTTCCTCTTCCCTACCTTCTGTTTCTTGCCTAGGCCCACCCTATGTTATGTTTGTTCTGTTTCTTTGTTTGCTCTGCTGTCCTATCGAACATTGTACACTTCTTTTCTTTTTCGTTGGCCTCGGCCTTCTTTTATTGAATATTAATTGTACAACCGCCTTGGTTTTGTGAAAGGCGGTTTTTATCAAATACAATAAACATAAACATAGGTGGCTGGGTAATGAGGAGGAGGCTGGAAGGCAGGGGGTACTAGGACTGGAAGGGAGCTGACACGTGGGGAGGGTTAGTGGGACTGGAAATAGGCCGATAGAAGGAAGTGAAGAAAACAAAAGAGACAAGAAATGGCAGATAAGAGTGCTAAGAGAAGACAGGAAAGCAGAAGCCTCAGATCAGAACCAGCATGACCAAAGAATAAAATGGTCAGACAACAAAGGAGGAAAAATGAATTTTATTTTCAATTTAGTGATTGGACTTTGTGCTATCTTTATATTTTACACAGTATGGGGAACTGCATCTCTCATCTGGTGTTGCACTGCATGCATAAGAACATAAGATATGCCATACTGGGTCAGACCGAGGTCCATCAAGCCCAGTATCCTGTTTCCAACAGTGGCCAATCTAGGTCATACGTACCTAGCAGTATCCCCAAAAGACACAGGTTCCACAATGCTTGTACTGGGTCAAGCATTGATTATCCTGGGTCCCTTTTTAATAGTGGTTTATGGACCTTTCCTCCAGGAACTTGTCCAAACATTTTTTAAACCCAGCTACACTAACAGCCCTTACCACATCCTCCAGTAACAAATTCCAGAGTTTGATTACACGTTGAGTGAAAAAATATTTTCTCTTATTTGTCTTAAATAGTTTACCCTGTAGCTTCATTGCATGTCCCCTAGTCTTTCTATATTCTGATAGCGTAAACAATTGATCCACGTTTACCTGCTCCACTCCATTCATTAATTTATTGACCTCTATCATATCTCCCCCTCAGCCGTCTCTTTTCCAGGTTGAAGAGCCCCAACCATTGTAGCCTCTCTTCATAGGAGTAGCCTTCCATCCCCTTCACCATTTTGGTGGCTCTTCTCTGTACTTTTTCTAATAATGCTATGTCCTTTTTAAGATACGGTGACCAGAACTGCACACAATATTCAAGGTGCGGTCGTACCATGGAACGATACAGAGGCATTATAATATCCTTTGTTTTATTTTCCATCCCTTTCTTTATGATACCTAGCATTTTATTTGCTTTCTTGGCTGCCGCTGCACACTGGGCAGAGGGTTTTAACATGTTATCCACGATGACTCCTAAATCTTTTTCCTGGGTGGTGGTTCCCAATGTGGAACCTTGCATTGTGTAACTATAGTGTGGGTTGTTCTTTCCTAGGTGCATAACTTTGCACTTGTCCACATTAAATTTCATCTGCCATTTGGATGCCCAGTCTTCCAATTTATCCAGATCCTCCTGCAGTTTTCCACAATCCTCTTGGGTTTTAACAACTTTAAACAGTTTTGTATCATCTGCAAATTTGATAACCTCACTTGTTATTCCCTTTTCCAGGTCATTTATGAATATGTCAAAAAGTAGCGGACCCAGTACAGATCCCTGGGGTACTCCACTATTCACCTTTTTCCATTGGGAATATTGGCCATTTAGCCCTACCCTCTGCTTTCTATCTTTTAACCAGTTCCCGATCCACAATAATACACTGCCTCCTATCCCATGACTTTTTAGTTTCGCCAAAAGTCTCTGAAGAGGGACCTTATCAAAAGCTTTCTGAAAGTCCAGATACACTATATCAACCGACTCACCTTTGTCTACCTGTTTATGCACACCTTCAAAAAAACATATCAGATTAGTAAGACAAGATCTTCCTTGTCTAAAGCCATGTTGGCTGTCTCCCATTAGGCCATGACTATCTACATGCTGTGTAATTTTGTTCTTTATGATGGTTTCTACCATTTTCCCCGGTACTGACGTCAGACTCACCGGTCTGTAATTTCCCGGGTCACCCCTGGAACCCTTTTTAAAGATTGGCGTTACGTTGGCGACCCTCCAATCTTCAGGTATTACAGATGATTTTAATGAAAGTTCACAGATTACCAATAGCAGGTCCGCAATCTCATATTTCAGTTCTTTCAACACTCTTGGACGTATACCATCTGGTCCAGGTGATTTGCTACTATTCAGTTTATCAAATAGTTGTAATATATCTTCCCGATGTAGCGATATTTCTCTCAATTCCTCTGCAGTATCACCTTTAAATACCACTTCAGTCTTGGGTAACATCCCTACATCTTCCTCAGTAAAGACCGAAGCAAAGAATTCATTCAGTCTCTCTGCTATAGCCTTGTCTCCTCTTACTGACCCTTTTACCCCTCTATCATCTAATGGCCCAACGGACTCTCTCACAGGCCTTTTGCTACGAATGTACTTGAAAAAGTCTTTATTTCGTGTTTTTGCTTCCGTAGCAAGTTCCTTCCCAAATTCTCGCTTTGCGTGCCTTATCAATGCTTTGCATTTAACTTGCCAGTGCTTGTGCTGTTTCCAGTTTTCTTAGTTTGACTCTTTTTTCCATTTCCTGAAGGATGCTTTTTTGGCAGCAACAGCCTCTCTGACCTCACCTTTAAACCATGCTGGCAGTTTTTTGGACTTTCTTCCACTTTTCTTAATGCGTGGAATACAGCTGGTCTGGGCTTCGAGGATAGTATTTTTAAATAACACCCAAGCTTGCTGTAAGTCTTTAACCTTTGCAACCGGTCCTTTTAGTTTTTTCTTAACTATATTCCTCATTTTATCATAGTCTCCCTTTTGAAAGTTAAAAGGTAGTACTGTGGATTTCTTTACTATCCCTCCTCCACTAATTAAATCAAACATGATCATGCTATGATCACTGTTGCCAAGTGGTCCCAGCACCCTTATTTCTTGCACCAGATCTGGCGTTCCACTAAGGACTAGGTCCAGTATAGCTTCCCCTTCTGGTCGGTTCATGAACCAGCTGCTCCAAGAAGCAGTCATTTATTTCATCTAGAAACTTTATCTCCCTAGCTTGGCTTGCCGTAACACTGACCCAGTCGATACCAGGGTAATTGAAATCACCCATTATTACTACTCTGCTGTGACTTTTGTTAGCTTCCTTGATTTCTTTGAGCATTTCATCATCCATTTCTTCATTCTGGCCAGACGGTCGATAGTACACCCCCCACTGCCATCGCCTTCCCCTTTTTACATGGAATTTCAATCCATAGAGATTCTACAGCAGATTTTGTTTCCTGCAAAACATTAATCCTTTCTGACTCAATGCCCTCTCTAACAGAGAGCGTAACTCCTCCACCAATTTGATCAGTACTATCATTACGATATAGTTTGTATCCAGGTATCACAGTATCCCACTGGTTATCCTCCTTCCACCATGTCTCTGTGATTGCAATCATATCTAACCTCTCATTTAGTGCTATATATTCTAACTCTCCCATCTTATTGTTTAGACTTCTAGCATTTGCATACAAGCATTTTAGAGACTGTATTTTATTAATATTAATCTGGCTATTGGTAGGCATGGGTAATTTGGAATCTTTACGCTTTGTCTGCACCTTACTCAAGGGCATTTGGGCTACTATACTCTTTTTTGGAACCTCACTGCTTTTGGTAGTATCCTTCAAGGATACCTTCGTCCGAACCATGCGCTCCTGGGCGACTGTCGGCTTTCCCCTATTTTCTAGTTTAAAAGCTTCTCTATCTCCTTTTTAAAGGTTAATGCCAGCAGTCTGGTTCCATCCTGATTAAGGTGAAGCCCATCCCTTCGGAAGAGCCCCTCCTTTCCCCAGAATGTTCCCCAGTTCCTAACAAATCCAAAATCCTCATCCTTGCACCACTGTCTCATCCACGCATTGAGACTCCGGAGCTCTGCCTGTCTTTTGGGTCCTGCACGTGGAACAGGAAGCATTTCGGAGAACGCTATCCTGGAAGTTCTGAATTTCAACTTCCTACCTAAAAGCTTAAATTTAGCCTCCAGAACTTCCCTACCACATTTTCCTATGTCATTGGTACCAACATGTACCAAGACAGCAGACTCCTCCCCAGCACTATCTATGATCCTATCTAGGCAGTGCGTGAGGTCCGCTACCTTCGCACCAGGCAGGCATGTTACCAGGCGATCCTCACGTCCACCAGCCACCCAGCTATCTACATTCCTAATGATTGAATCACCAACTATGACAGCTGTCCTGAATCTCCTCTCATGGGGACATGGCCCTGGAGAAACGTCCTCGGTGCGAGAGGATTTTACATCACCTGGAGGACAGGTCCTAGTTACAGGATCACTTCCTGCTACACCAGGGTGATGCTCTCCTGTCACGTGACCTCTCTCCTCCATGGCAACAGGGATGCTGCCAGACTGGAGGTGGGACTTCAGGTCTATATCCCTGTAGGTCTCGCCCATGTACTTCTCTGTCTTTCTTATGTCTTCCAGGTCTGCTACTCTAACCTCTAGAGAACGAACTTGTTCCCTGAGAGCAAAGAGCTCCTTGCACTTAGTGCATATGTAAGACCTCTGACCAACTGGGAGAAAATCATACATGTGACACTCAACGCAAAAGACCAGAAAGCCCCCATCTCGCTGCTGGACGTTTGTCTGCATCTTAGTTTAAAGCTTGTGTTTAGGTCTTTTAAATTCTGTATATAATAAGGACTGGTGTAGATGCTTATACTAATAAAAGTGTATCTAACACCCCCAATACACCTTGTTCACCTGAAGCTTAATTAATCTCAGGTCCTCAGTGTATGACTGATTTGGATAAAGGGCTGCACCTGAGAGCAGCCCCTTTCCTTCAAGATGTGTAGGTACCTATAAAGCTACAATTACCCCAGGGGTGGGTGGGTGCTGGGGAGGGAGGGAGGGAAATAAGTCCTATTAAAGAGGGCAGTTACAAGGTACCCTGTCCTGAACCCTCAGCAGGGGGGGAGGGGGGTACCACACAAAGCCCAGTTAGTTGAGAAAGGCAAGGTAAGTTATACAGCTGAGAAAGCTGAAGCAGCACACCAATAAGACAAACAATAAATAAATAAACAAACAGCTAGAACTTACTGCAAGTTGTCACAGGAGGTAATATCCACCTCTCTAGCAGAGCACTGTTAGAGCACTGCTCTTCCCAGAGCAGAGAGAAGCAAACAAAACTGACTATGCACACATGGTGGAGACAGGAAGAAGGCTACACAATACCTCAGCAGGGGGGAGGGGAGGGGGGTTCACTCAGAGTGCAGAGTTGGGTTTCAGTTTAAGTTTTGCCTAAATCTTTTATTTTTACTTTAGGTTGTGATCACTTATTCTGTACTTGGTGAGACTGTGTTCTGAGTGTGATCAAGGCAGTGTGTTCTGTTAACATGAAATTTGTACGCAGGGATCTGGACTGTAGTAATTTGCCTTGTTCAGCTTTTCAAATAGGTGTTAGATGTTCTAGGGCCCGCTGCAGTTTTTATAGTGCTGCTTTTTTCTGAGTAGGCATCTTCTATGAGTTTTGGAAGTTTTTATGCTGGTAATGGTATGGTAGATTTGGCCTTGTAGATTTTTGGTGACTTTTGTAGGGTTTTATATTAGTTCCCAAAATGCCGTGTACTGGAAAACGTTTGTTAGTGAAATGACCAGATTCAAAGTTTCTTTTTTTTTTTTTTTTTAAGATATTGAGTTCTGTGGGTGAATGTCCTAGTTCTGCCCTACACCCACTGTTGAGGGAAGGGGTTCTGTGGATGCAAAATATATGTTCAAAAAGAAAAAGCAAGAACCCTAATACAGCTTATAACAAAATAAAAATGAGTTATAATTTAGTTTTACGCGTATAAAGTGTGCTGTGGTTTGTGATAAGGAAGCTTATCATGACAGAGGAGAAAGTTATAAAGGAAAGGAATTCACCCTTATAAAAGGACCTATTTTGCAAGGTCAGAGAAACAAAACCCCAATCACACCTAGAAAGCAGGAAATTCCTAGATGGGATAGGTTTCAGAGTTCCCCTAGTGGAGAAAAGGAGAGGGAATACAGACCCAGGGTAAAGGACCCTTACATCACTGAGTTCCCTAATTACCCAGCTGCCAGGAGACAAGCTGATCTCCGTCACCTGAGAGGAGAAGAGGTGGGGCTGGAGCCTTGGGGATTGAAGTCTAGGATAGAGAAAGAAGCAAGAGAGAGGAGGAGGAGAGTCCCAGAGAGAGTCTCAGGGAGAGACCCAAGCAGAAACACAAGCTGGAGAACAGGACGAGGAAGCACAGGAGAATGGTGGCCAGAGCATGAGGGAGGAGAAGCTGCTACAAGCCCAGGCCCAGGTATGAGCCTTGAAAGCTTGTCTAATACAGAGCAGTGCAGAGTTGCAAGGGATACTCTCAGCTCTAACGGAAGGCAGTCAGCTGAACCCTATGAAATGGAAGGAGAGGTAGAGCCTATGCAACTAGGTGAACCAGACCTAGCTGTGAATGACGAAGACTCATACATGGATTGCTCCTTGTACCAATCCTTTACTGCAGAGGGATTGAAAGAAAACCACCCTTAAGAGAAAACCTTCAGAGTCAGGTAACTTTGAAAGCCTGTAGATGGTTTGTGCATGTCCTGTGTTCAAGAAGAAATACGTTTGCTGAGAAAGCACAGTTATTTACCTGTAACAGGTGATCTCTGGGAACAGCAGGAATTAGTCCTCACATATGGGTAACGTCGGAACCGACGGAGCCTGCGCGGGAAAGCTCCCCAGCTTCCCAGAAAGGAAAGCTTTTGGGGCCTCCCACAGCGCATGCGCGCTGTCTTCCCGCCTTCCTGACCAACTCTCCTCAGTTCGAGTTTAAAGCTGAGACAATAGAGAGAGGAAAGGAAAGAGAGAGAGAGAGATACAACTCCTAGGGGAGGTGGGTGGGTTGTGAGGACTAATTCCTGCTGTTCCCAGAGATCACCTGTTACAGGTAAGTAACTGTGCTATCTCCAGGAACAAGCAGGAATGAGTCCTCACATATGGGGACTCCCTAGCTAAGATGCCGGGGAGATCCCCCCCCAAGGGTATGAGACCCAGAAGGGTTCCTCATCTTCCTATGGATCTCAGGCACCCAGACAGGGAAGGTGGGCAGGAGTTGATTAAGAATGGAACAGGTGTCTGAGGACAGCCTGACCAAACAAGGCATCCCGGCGGGAGTCCTTGTCCAAACAGTAATGGGCTGTAAAGGTATGAACTGAGGCCCAGGTGGCTGCTCGACAGATCTGATCGATGGATACAGAGTGAAGATGAGCCATAGAGGTGGCCATGGCTCTCACATGGCCCTCCAGAGAAAGGTTTTTACTTTGGTAAGCAAAAGTGATACACTGAGCAATCCAATTGGACAGTGTTCTTTTAGAGACTGGAAGTCCTAAATGAGAAGGATCAAAAGCAACAAAAAGCTGAGAAGACTTTCGATGTTGCTGTGTCCTGTGGAGGTAAAAGGCAAGAGCTCTTTTACAATCCAGAGTATGAAGGTTCCTCTCTGCACTGGATGCATGAGGAGCCGGAAAAAAGACAGGTAGATATACCTCTTGATTAAGATGAAAAGGGGAGACCACTTTAGGCATAAAGTGGGGATTAGTCCTAAGGACCACCTTATCATGATGAAACCTTGTATAAGGGGGATTAGCCACTAGGGCTTGCAGTTCACTGATACGGCGAGCTGAGGTGACTGCAATGAGGAAAATAACCTTCCAGGAAAGAAATTTCAAGGAGGTAGTGGCTAAGGGTTCAAAGGGTGGCTTCATAAGCTGACCAAGAACCAAGTTTAAGTCCCATGCTACCGGAGGAGGGCGAATGGGAGGCTTAGTTAAAGTTAGGCCTCTCATAAATCTTGCAATAAGAGGATGAGAGGAAACAGGTTGTCCATTGAGAGGTTTAAGGGATGCTGCGCTCAAATGGACCCTTACTGAATTCGTTTTAAGGCCTGCATTGGAGAGATGCAGGAGATATTCCAGTAAAGAATTTAAAGGTAGTGGTAAAGGGTCAAGACCCTTTTGAGCACACCAAATGGAAAATCTTTTCCATTTAAAAGCGTAAGAACGCCTAGTGGAAGGTTTCCTAGAGGCATAGAGGATATCCTTCACTTGCTGAGAAAGATTGGAGTCTTGAAGGTCTAGGCCTTCAGTAACCAAGCTCTGAGGTGAAGGGACTTGGGGTTTGGGTGCCACAAAGTCCCCTCCTCCTGAGACAGAAGGTCTGGGGCAGCTCCCAAGTCCAGGGAGGGGGCTTGGGAGAGATGCAGAAGTAGAGGGTACCACACTTGGCGTGGCCAGCGTGGAGCTATGAGGATCATAGATCCTTGGTCCCTCTGAAGTTTGAACAGAGTCTTGGGAATCAAAGGAATGGGTGGAAAGGCATAGAGGAATTCCTGACCCCAATGAAGGAGGAAGGCATCCTTGGCCTGAGCTCCCTGACACGGAATTCTGGAACAGAACCGGGGAAGTTTGGCATTCCACGGACTTGCAAATAGGTCTATGTCCGGGGTTCCCCATTCCTGGAAGATTCTGAGTACCTGATCCATGTGCAGGGACCATTCGTGTGGAAGCAGAACTCGACTGAGTCTGTCTGCCCAAGAGTTTTGGATTCCTGGGAGGTATACTACCAGGAGATGGATTTGATGCTCTCTGGCGAAGGCCCACAATCTTAGAGCTTCGTTGCAAAGCGACAGAGAGCCAGTCCCTCCTTGTTTGTTTATGTAAAACATGGCTACTTGATTGTCGGTATGAACAAGGACTGTCATGTTGTTGAGGAGGGTATGAAAGACCTTGAGAGCAAGGAAAATTGCTCGCAGTTCCAAAAGGTTGATATGAAGGGTGGTCTCCTGTGGAGACCAAGTGCCCTGAGTGCAGAGGTCTTGGAGATGAGCTCCCCAACCCGTTTGGGAGGCATCTATTGTGAGGGTTGCTTGGGGTAACAAGGTTGGATGGGGGCCCCCAACAACAGATTTTGGGTGGATATCCACCATTGGAGAGACCAAAAGAGACGTTTTGAGGTTGCTATTTGGTCTGAGAGAGCTCCTGATGCTTGAGTCCACTGGGTGGACAAAGTCCATTGAGCTGCTCTCATATGCAGGCGAGCACAAGGCACCACATGAACTGTGGATGCCATGTGGCCTAGCAGTTGTAGCATCTCCCTGGCAGTCAAGTGGCTTCTGACCTGAGTTTGAGAGGCCAAGTGCACTAGACGGTGGCAACGGGCTTGAGGAAGATAGGCCCTTGCAGTGGTGGTATCTAGCCAGGCCCCTATGAATTCTAGGGACTGAGCAGGGGTGAGTTGAGACTTTGGCAGATTGATGACAAGTCCCAGATACTGCAGTATGCGTCTGGTGTGGTCCAGGGAAGTCTGAGCCTCGGACTGAGATGGAGCTCGGATGAGCCAGTCGTCCAGGTATGGGAAAACAAAAATTCCCAGGGTGCGTAGAAATGCAGCCACTATTGACATGCAATTGGTGAACACTCTTGGAGCAGAGGCTAGACCGAAGGGGAGTACTCTGTACTGGAAATGTTTTCCTTGGAACAGAAACCGTAGGAATTTTCTGTGGGATGGATGGATGAGTATATGTGTGTACGCATCCTTTAGATCTAGAGAGCAAAGCCAATCCTGACTCTGCAGGTATGGAAGGAGAGTACCTAGAGAGAGCATCTTGAATTTCTCCTTGCATAGAAATTTGTTCAATTCTCTGAGATCCAGAATGGGTCTGTATCCCCCTGTTTTCTTGGGAATGAGAAAATAAGGGGAGTAAAACCCTGACCCCTGTTGAAGAAGAGGAACCTCTTCTATTGCCCTTTGGGCAAGAAGGGTGGTCACCTCCTGACCCAACAGGTGCAGGAGAGATGGGGGAGAATTGAAATGTCTCACCATGGTATGGGGAGGAAGGCTGGAGAAATGTAGTTTGTAGCCCTCTCTGATGATAGAGAGGGTCCACTGTTCTGATGTGATTTGCTCCCATCTGGGAGCAAAATGAGTTAACCTTCCTGGAATGGTGAGAGGCTCTGGCTGTTGTAGAGCCAGAAAAGTTAAGTTCTCTAGAAGTAAGTCAAAAACCCTGAGGAGGTTGGGACTGCTGAACTGTAGCAGTCCCTGCAGGTTTTGCCCTGGCCTGTTTAGATTGCTGAAGCTTAGGAGAAAAGCGAACTTGGGAAGATTGTTGGCCAGTATTTGTGGAAAATCTGGTCTTTTTGTAGAAAGGCTTCTTAAAAGATTTTTTCTTGGCAGGGGTAGAGGTAGACTTAGAAAGTCTATCTAAAGCAGCATTCTCTGCATCCATTTGAGTGGCTTTGATTTGCCACTCCTTGCCAAACAGATTTTCACCTGTACAGGGCACATTGCCCAACCCATCTTGGACCCAGGGTTCTAGGTCAGAGGCCTGGAGCCAAGCAATTCTGCGAGCAGCTATGGCAATGCCTGAGGCTCTACTAGCACCCTCAAAGGAGTCAAAGGCAGCTCTGTTGGAGAACTTTGAAACATCTTGGGTATGCTTTAACAAAAGAAGGAATTCCTCCTTCCTATCCTCTGGGATAAAGGGGAGGAAATGGCGCATCTTCAGTGCAATCTCCTTCAGAAACATGCCCATATAGAGGCTGTATGAATTGATTCTGGCAATAAGCATACTGGCTTGGAAGATTTTTCTACCAAAAGCATCCAAAGTCCTACATTCTCTTCCTGGGGGAGTGGAAGAGTGTCTTTTGGTACTCTTTATCCTTTTCATAGCTGACTGTACCACAATAGAGTGGTGAGGAAGCTGAGTTTTTTGAAAACCAGGAGAAGGAGGGACACGATACATGGTGTCCAAACGACGAGAATGTGGAGATAAGGTGAGAGGAGTCTCCCATAAGTCCATCATGTGTTCTTGAAGAATTTCATGGATGGGCAAGGTGACTGCCTCTTTGGGAACCTTAGAGTATCCCAAAATATCTAATTATTTTGCTCTAGGTTCTTTTTCAGAGGTTACTGAAACTGAGAGCCCCTTGGCTAGTTCAAGAATGAAGTCTTGAAAGGACAAATCCTCTGGAGGAGACATTCTCCTCTTTGGAGAAGAGGGCTCCTCAGGAAGAGTAAGAGATACTTCAGCAGAGTCTTCTGAGGTATCGGAATCATCAGAAGACTCGAAGTATCGTCTATTAGCTTCCAAAGATCGATACGCGTATCGACCGGTATCCACATCGGGCGTACCCGGAACCAGATCGGTATCGGGATAAACCCCGGAACCGGGAACCGGTATCCTGGTGGGAGTGGATGCTCCGGGTACCGGTATCGGTTGTGGTACCGGAAGCGGAACCGCTTGGTGCGGTACCGAGGGCGTTGCAGCTTTAATAAAAGCCATTATGGCCTGCTGCATGGATTGAACGGTATTATCCATAGACGCCACGATTGCATGGATATCGGTACCGGTATGGGCCGGTACCCCAGAGCAGTCTAACAGGTGATCGGTCGAGGCCGTGCCATCGATGTCAACCTGTAACCCCATAGGAGGAGCTTTGGAAGCCGGAGCTTCCCGCCGGGGTTGTTTGGCTGGGGCAGGGTCCTCAGGGTCAAGCCCAAGGGCCTCTCGATGCTTAGAGGGAGATTTGCCCTTTGAGGACCTGCCGGAAGAATGTTTGGTTACCTGAGATCCATCAGGAGAGGAAGACCTGGAGGATGCTGATGCTGGAGCATCTGTAGAAAAAAGCATATGAAACTTGGCTGCTCGGTTCTGTAAGCCACGCTTGGACATCAGAGAGCAGGATGGACAATCCGGAATGGAGTGGTCAGGCCCCAAACATTTAAGACACCATTCATGGGTGTCTGTGACTGATATAGTACCGCTACACTTGGTGCATTTTTTAAAACCAGAGGCTTGTTTCTCCATGAGGGAGAATTCTGTGAAGGCCTAGAGGCCTCACAGAACAAACACACCAAGTGGGGAAAAATAAGATATGTTTTTTTAAAGAAATAAAGAAAAAAGACCGGCGGTACCGGTCCGGAATCGGGGAAGGCAGACACGCGGCCAAAGAAACAAACTAAAGTAACAGCTTCTTCAGCGGTGACAGGAACACGACCTGCTGGCTCCACGGAAAAAGAAGAACTGAGGAGAGTTGGTCAGGAAGGCGGGAAGGCAGCACGCATGCGCTGTGGGAGGCCCCAAAAGCTTTCCTTTCTGGGAAGCTGGGGAGCTTTCCCGCGCAGGCTCCGTCGGTTCCGACATACCCATATGTGAGGACTCATTCCTGCTTGTTCCTGGAGATAGCAAGAGCAAGCTGAAGCTCTCTGATTGTGCTTGATAAACACCTGATATCCAGAGCAGTGCACCGGCAAGAAGCCGAGCTAATGGTGAAAGGAAGTAAAGCTTTTGGCTTTGTTTTTGAATATTCCTATAGCCTTGAATAGAGCATTATTTGCTTATGAGAAGTTTTTGTCCTGTTAAAAGTTTTACTTTGTTTGTAAGGAGACAAATCAGCCTGGAAGTGTTTGGGACTATGAGAACAGAAAACTGCCATTGAGAAATGCTGTTTCTGTTTGCTTTAAAAAGCAATGCTAGCCAAGCTGGCACCATTGACTGTTAACAGGCTTTATCTCTGAGCTGAAGAGCACTATAAGCTGAAAGATTTGCTTTGAGTTTATTTATGTCCTGATGTGTATTGTGAAGAATCCTGGAGAAAGTATCCAAGGGTAGTTTTGTGAACTTCGCGTTTGAGTCAATAAATTCTGTCATTGCCTTATCATTTGAGCCAACTACAAGTGTTTTTTCTACCTGAAGCCGAGTGGATTGTGACTGAACTACCTTTCCCAAAGGGCATGGCAAAGGAACCAGTCAGTTAAAGGCTAAAAGGTGAAACTTTCTATGATAACCATGCCCCTCCATACTGGAAGTAAGGGGCAAGGGCGTGACAGGTTCTTGCTCATTCTTTTAGTTCCTTGGTATGCAAGCATCTTACATTTCCTCCATATTATCTAATAGACTTTTTGGTTTGGTTCAGTCCCTGACTGGAGTTTTGAGAAAGCCCCCCCCACACACACACACTATAAAGGGGGGTAGAAGGAGGCGCCATCTCATCCCTCGCCTCAGGCAGCAGATTGCCTTGAGCCACCCCTGGTACTTTACCTCCTATACTCCCTTATACTCCCCCATTTATATACTCCCTTATACTATAAGCCCTTATACTCCCCCATTTCGACTTCTCAAATTCCATACTACAAGGACTCCCCCGGTCCACCCTGAACCCCCTGCAATTAGCCATGAATAGTGCAGCGAGGGTACTCCTCGGGGCATCCAGGAGAGATCACTTAACACCCCTTCTAAAACAGCTACACTGGCTCCCCATTCAAGCAAGGATCAGTTTCAAGACCTTACTGCTAACATTCAAAGCGGCTAAGGGGCTCACCTCTTCCTCTCTCTCCAACCTCATACAACCACTTGCACCAAACAGGCCACGAAGAACAGCAGAATTAAACACACTAGTTATCCCAAATGACACCACAAGATGCACTAGATCAACAGCCAACAGAGCCTTCCGACTCTGCGCCCCGACTTTATGGAACAATTTACCAGCACAAATCAGAGCAGTACCCAACTTGAGTCAGTTCAGAAAGGCACTAAAACATTTCCTCTTCCTTAAATATCTCAATGACAGCTCTGAACATAACCTCCAGGCGAATAGCTTGAGTGGTCAAACAAACAGACCCTCATAACAGGCCAACTTCTCAATGAAATAACAAGCAGTTCCAAGTACTATTGTACCACCTTTGTATATAGTTAACCATGATATCCCTTATCAGATAACCCTCCATTGTATTTAGTTTCCCCTATTTCGCCAAGTTATACTTCCTGTTAAATGTAACTGACCAGACATATGTAAACTGTCGGATGTTTTCTGTTCAATGTAAACCGCGCTGATGTCTAATAGTGCGGTATATAAGAATTGTTAATAAATAAATAAATAAATAAATATACTATATTGCTCCCTTGGATTGCTGCGACCCAAAATGCATGACCCTGCATTTTTTAACATTAAATCCCAGCTGCCAAATTCTACACCATTCTTCAAGCTTAGCTAGATCCCTCCTCATGTTATCTACACCTTCCTGGGTGTCTACTCTATTGCAGATTTTGGTATCATCCGCAAAAAGGCAAACTTCAGTAAGACAGAAGTGCTGTTCATCACGAGAAACCAAACCTTCTCCTCACCGGCAACATTAAAGACGAGAGACGCTGAGCTCCCGAGTCGATCCACCATCCGCTACCTAGGAGTCACGCTCGACCAGCACCTCGACTTGAAAGCGCACATAGGCAACACCGTCAAGAAAATCTACCACAAGATGAGGACAATTCGATATCTTTGACCTCTGCTACAACCAGACGACTTCCAAACAGTTTTCCAGGCACTAGTAACCCCCCACTTCGACTACGCCAATGTGATCCTTCATGGACTCCCTAAGAACACACTAAACCCACTACAGTTAGCAATGAATGCTGCTGCCCGCTTCTTACAGGGGGCCTCTAGAAGGGACCACATTACTTCAATCTTGAAAGACCTGCACTGGTTACCAATCTACTGCCGACTCATCTACAAAGTAGTACTGTTAACATTCAATGCTTGAACCAATACAAGCATTGTGGAACCTGTGTCTCTTGGGGAAACTGCTAAGTACGTATGACCTAGATTGGCCACTGTTGGAAACAGAATACTGTGCTTGATGGACCTTGGTCCGACCCAGTATGGCATATCTTATGTTCTTATGGACATAAATCTCCAGTACTCTCTCAATTATAATTTATTTTATTTATTTAACATTTTTATATACCGCGCTATTTGTTTTCAGTGCGGTTTACAAGTAACAGATCTGCACAATCAGAAAACACTGGTGTGCTTACATTATAACAGGGAAATTCAACTTGGAACAGGGGGTAATAAAACTATAACTATGTACACACAGTGGAACTATGTACTATGTATAATGCTCAGGTCATTGATTTTCTAGATGCTGAAAGAGAAAATAGTGAGGTTTCTGGAGTCCAGCGGATTACAGGATCTGAGGCAGCATGGATTCACCAGAGGCAGGTCTTGTCAGACAAATCTGATTGATTTCTTTGACTGGGTGACCAGCGAGTTGGTCCGAGGGAGAGCTCTAGATGTGGTGTATTTAGATTTCAATAAAGCCTTTGACACTGTTCCTCACAGGCGACTTATAAACAAACTGAGCACTAGGCTGCTCCATAATTATCATCGGCCCTCTAAGATATTTTAAATTGAACATATATTCAAAAGTTATTTGGTGAGTTGTGCACACACAAAAAATTAAACGAAGTGTAAAATAAATTCTATCATCATCAACCCGACACAACTATGTTTCGATAAGGCAAAAATTCACTTATCTGTATTAGGGTGGTGCACTGACTAACTTCACAGGAGATGCCATCAATTTAAAATATCTTAGAGGCTTAGGGGTATGTTTACTGAACGGCGCTAACATTGCAGCTGCGACGTTATCGCACGATAATGGCGCATTACCATGCGAGAACGTCACATATCGTGTGATAATGTCTCCTGCGGCGTTAAGGTGCGCAGAGGGTAGAGTAGGCTCCCCAGAGGGCGGAGTAAGGCTCCCTAGGGGCGGAGATAAGGGGTCAATGGGCAGAGAGTGGGCGGGGAGAGGCCCCATGCACACTAACGCCGTGAAATGAAGGCCTGAAAATTAGCGCCAGTGAAAACCTCGTGCTAGAGGCACATTTGCAGGAGAGAGAGACCATTTCAGTCAGCAATGTGCAGCAAAGGCAGGGAAACCAAGAAAAGTGATAGTAGTGATACAGGTGCAGCAACATCATAGTGCCCAAATACGAGAGGGCACTATGGTGAGGCTGCAAATGGGGTACAGGGGGCTGCAGGCGTGACATGCAGTGGGGCAGCTGGGGCACAGGGTGGGCTAGGCAGATGCCTAGGCGACACACAGGAATGTGGAAGCGGAAAACCAGCAGGACAGCAATTGACCAAGGGCAAACATGGCCACGAGTGTGTGTTCCACAGTGTTACAGGGGATAGTACCCAGCAAGTGCCCCAAAGGGCACATAACATTGGCAGGCGGTGCTGGGGGGAAGCGTTGATGTCTATGCAGGCACCCCTATCCCATATCACGCACCATAGGCAGCCGCCTACCGGCACACTGGATGGCCTGGGACTGCGCACCACCAGCACCACTGGCATGTCAGCATGGTGGCGGAGGGGTGCTGATGGCGGAGGGGGCAGTGGCATCTGCCCACAACAGACCACGGCCAAGCCCCGTTTAGGTGGGTGCCGTCCACTGCAAAGGACAAGGTCTGTCTGACAAACAGTCATGGTATCCCCAGGGAATGATCTGCTCCTGTGGCAACAGTTTGGTGCAGTACACACAGCCAGTGTGTTCAGGGACAGAAGGTCACAAGTTCAAGTCCCAGCTGTGGCTCCTGCCAACCTTGTCCCCATATTTTACCCAGTACTAAACCATGGTAATAAAGACGGAACCTTTATTGCAGATAAAATAAACATGCCTGAGACGCCTATATTTTACCCTACAGAGAGTGTAGTAACTCACCTGAAACAGGTGATCTCCGGGAACAGCAGGAATTTAGTCCTCACATATGGGTATCGTCGGTACCGACGGAGCCTGCACGGGAACGCTCCCCAGCGTCCAATAGGAATGCTTTTGGGAGCATCCCTCAGCACATGCGCGCTGCCTTCCCGCCTTTCCAACTGTCCGTCTTCAGTTAAGTTTGTAGCTGAGTGAAAGGATAGAGGGAGAGAGGAAAGAGACAAAGAGAGAGAGAGAGAGAGACAACTCCTAGGGGAGGTGGGCGGGTTGTGAGGACTAAATTCCTGCTGTTCCCGGAGATCACCTGTTACAGGTGAGTAACTACGCTATCTCCAGGAACAAGCAGGAATGTAGTCCTCACATATGGGGACTCCCTAGCTGAAGATGCCAGGGAGATAGCCCCAGGAAGGTGCCACCGTTGAAGGTGAGAATCGTTTCTCCCATGGATCTCTGGCATCCCACTAGGGTTGGTGGGTAGGAGTTGGTTTAAGTTTGAAAGAGATTTTGAAGAACAGCTTGGCCAAAGAAGGCATCCCGACGGGAGGCTTTATCTAGGCAGTAGTGGGCTGTGAAGGTGTGTACCGAAGCCCAGGTGGCTGCTCGACAAATGTCATCGATAGACACAGAGTGGAGATTAGCCATAGAAGATGCCATGGCTCTCACATTATGAGCTGTGACATGGTCCTGAAGAGGAAGACCCTTACTCTCATAAGCAAAGGATATGCATTGGGCAAACCATTTAGACAAAGTTCTTTTGGAGACTGGAAGTCCCAAATGACTAGGGTCAAAATCTAGAAAAAGTTATGAGGACTTTCTATGTACAAGGCTAAGGCCCTTTTACAATCCAAAGTATGAAGGTTTCTTTCTGCATTAGAGGCGTGAGGCCTCGGAAAAAATACAGGAAGATAAATTGATTGGTTTAAATGAAAAGGCGAAACCACCTTGGCATAAAGTGTGGGTGAGTTCGAAGAACAACCTTATCATGATGAAATCTAGTATAAGGAGGGTCAGCCACTAAAGCTTGCAATTCACTAATGCGACGGGCAGAGGTGATTGCAATTAGGAAGATGACCTTCCAAGTCAAAAACCTAAAGGCTGTAGTGGCCAAAGGTTCAAAAGGCGACTTCATGAGCTACCTGAGAACTAGATTTAGATCCCAAGCCACCGGTGGTGGCTTGATGGGAGGTTTGGTTAATAAAAGGTCTCTCATAAATCTTGATAGGAGTGGATGAGAGGAAATTGGTTGTCCATTTAGAGGCTTATAAGAAGCTGCAATTGCACTAAGACGGACTCTTACCGAATTGGTTTTTAACCCAGAATTCGATAAGTGAAGGAGATACTCTAGTATCGATTCTAAGGGTATGACCAGGGGGTTTAATCCCCTCTTGGAGCACCATATAGTAAAACGTTTCCACTTGAAGGCATAAGATCTTCTTGTGGAAAGTTTCCTAGAAGCCTGAAGGATATTTTTACCTGCTGGGACAGGTTGAAATCCTGGAGGTCTAAGCCTTCAACAACCAGGCCGTGAGGTGCAGAGACTGGGGATTCGGGTGCCATAGCGTCCCGTTCTCCTGGGAAAGGAGGTCTGGAGCATGCCCTAACTCCAGAGGTGCCACTTGAGAGAGAAGCAGGGAATACCACGTTTGGTGTGGCCATCATGGTGCTACGAGAATCATGCGACCCCTGTCTCTCTGAAGCTTGAAGAGTGTCTTCGGGATGAGGGGAATGGGTGGGAAGGCATAAAGGAAGTCCTGAACCTAGTGAAGGAGGAAGGCATCCCTTGCCTGACAGTTGTGCGCCGGAATCCTGGAACAGAACCGGGGAAGTCTGGCATTCAGTGGACTTGCAAAGAGGTCTATGTCTGGAGTGCCCCAGAGATGAAATATCTTTGCCACCTGGTCTAGGTGGAGTGACCACTCGTGAGGTAGCAGTACTCGACTGAGTTTGTCTGCCCAAAGGTTTTTAATGCCTGGAAGATATACCACTAGAAGGTGAATTTGATGCTCTCTGGCGAGGGCCCATAGACGTAAAGCTTTGTTGCATAATGACAGAGAGCCTGTTCCACCCTGCTTGTTCACATAGAACATGGCTACCTGATTGTCCGTCTGGACTAGGACTGTCTTGTAGCTGAGCTGGGCATGGAACACTCGAAGAGCTAAATAAATTGCTCTTAATTCCAGAAGGTTTATGTGTAAACCGACCTCCTGTGGAGTCCAGGTGCCCTGGGTAGAGAGATGATTCAGGTGTGCTCCCCAACCCACCTGTGATGCATCTGTTGTTAGGATGGCCTGAAAGGGGGGGGGTTGATGGAAAGGAGACCCCACTTTCAGATTTTCTACTGTTTGCCACCATTGGAGGGACAAAATTAGTCGTTGAGAGATTGTTATTTTGTCTGACAAATGACCGGTGGCTTGTGTCCACTGTGTGGAGAGGGTCCACTGAGCTGCTCGCAAGTGGAGGCGAGCATATGGGACTACATGAACTGCGGATGCCATGTGTCCCAGTAACTGCAGTAGCTCCCGAGCAGTGAGGGAGGATTTGCCTGCTGCTTGGGAAGCTAGCTGCATTATGCGAAGACACCGGGCATGTGGAAGGAAAGCCCTTGCCTGTCTGGTATCCAGACAGGCTCCTATGAATTCTAGGCATTGGGAAGGAACTAGTTGAGATTTCGGGAAGTTTATTACCAATCCCAAGTATTGGAGGATTTGCATTGTACGGGACAGTGCAATGCTGGCCTCTGCAACTGTGGAGGCTCGAATGAGCCAGTCGTCTAAGTAAGGGAAGACGAAAATCCCCAGGGTTCGTAGAAATGCAGCTACTACTGCCATGCATTTCGTGAATACCCTTGGTGCTGGAAATGTCTTCCCCTGAAAAGGAAACGTAAAAATTTCCTGTGATCTGGATGGATGAGAATGTGAGTGTATGCATTTTTTAAGTCTAGAGAGCAAAGCCAGTCCTGGCTTTGAAGGTATGGCAGAAGAGTTCCTAGAGAAAACATTTTGAATTTCTCTCGAAACACATATTTGTTCAATTCTCTGAGGTCTATAATGGGTCTGTGTCCTCTTGCTTTCTTTGGAATAAGAAAATAGGAGGAGTAGAACCCTGCACCCTGTTGAAGAATGGGTACTTCCTCTATTGCCCCATGGGCAAGAAGTGTGGAGACCCGTGATCTAGCAGATTGTCTGCAGAGGTTTGTGAATTGAATTGCTTTAGAATCGTAGGAGGGAGTAAGCTGTGAAAATGAAGTTTGTACCCCTCTCCTACAATGGACAAAGTCCAATCTTCTGCTGTTATCTAATGCCATCTGTTGACAAAGTGAACACAAACAGGAGCACTGCTCGCAAACAAACTGAGAGACCACAAAAGCGAGCAATATTGGAAGCCACAGGCACTTTATTAGTTAAGCAAACCCCAACGCGTTTCGGCTGTTGCCTTTATCAGGGGGTACTAGAGGACAGCAAAACACAACATTAAAACAATAAAATAAGAAAAACAAAAAAATATATATTAAAATGACAAATATGATAAATCATAATTATTAATAAATTCATAAAAAAGATAAAACGTATAAAAATATATATAGATATGTATGAGAACTCTATATAGACAAGAAAACAGCAATACATAATAATAAAAATATATAGATATAACATACTTACAAATGAAGTGCACAAAAGCAATAAAGATATGGCACAAACCAATCAATGGTGGATAATGCTAAAAGGTAATGTAAAAACCATTAATATAATACTGAAACTATTACAAACATCAATTAGGACCATACAACATTGAATAAAAAGAAGAGGACAAAATGGAAAACCCAGAGCAACGAGAAAAAAACTTTTAGCTGAAGTTACGTGCTATCATTATGTGTGGTCAGACGGACGTCTCTTGACGTCATCCTATGAGGCGCCTCTTAATTTAAATGCGCGCCAAAGTCGGCGTTTTTAAGAATTCTAAACAGCTGGCCGTTGGTGTTCAGGTATTTGCTTGCCTGAGGTGTTTCCTCTGACGTCATTTCATGCATATGTAGTGACACCACGCAGCTTGTCAATTTAAATGCGCGCCAAAGTTGGCGTTCTCAAGAATTCTGAATAGCTGGCCGTTGGTGTTCAGGTATGTGCTTGCTTGGGGTATCCCCCCCTTTTTTAACTTTTTTTACACTTTGTTCGCACTGTCTTCATGGTTTTAAGTTCCTCACGAGTTGGCATTTAATCAGCGGTTCAAGAAGGTGTCGAATAAGTTGTTTTGTAAGCCAGTTAACTGTGTTTTCAGTTTCCTTCTAGTATACTATACAGATCTTATGTTATGTTTGAGCAGCTATATGAGCTTATATGTTATGGGTCCACGTAGGATATTTATGTTTTACAACAATTAGATTATATTTATTTATTTATTTTTATAATTTTATTGTTGGTTCTTTCGGTGGTTCCTTGGTCTTTTTAGATCACAACTTTTAGCATGGGTTTATACATTGATTTTATACTGCCTTATAATACCATATTTGACTCAACACTCTTGCACCTTTTTTATTTGTTGTACTTTTAGAAGCACACATTTTGCATAACTTTTGAGCACCAGCTTCTCTCATTTAACAATTGTGATAATGGTACCGCATGGGCGCGTCTAACGATATGCACGCTCTATGTTTTGTATATATATAAAGAGATTACATTTTTTAGTACCACTATATAGTTTTTTTCTCGTTGGTCTGGGTTTTCCATTTTGTCCTCTTCTTTTTATTCAATGTTGTATGGTCCTAATTGATGTTTGTAATAGTTTCAGTATTATATTAATGGTTTTTACATTACCTTTTAGCATTATCCACCATTGATTGGTTTGTGCCATATCTTTATTGCTTTTGTGCACTTCATTTGTAAGTATGTTATATCTATATATTTTTATTATTATGTATTGCTGTTTTCTTGTCTATATAGATTTCTCATACATATATATATATTTTTATACGTTTTATCTTTTTTATGAATTAATTAATAATTATGATTTATCATATTTGTCATTTTAATATATATTTTTTTGTTTTTCTTATTTTATTGTTTTAATGTTGTGTTTTGCTGTCCTCTAGTACCCCCTGATGAAGGCAACAGCCGAAACGCGTTGGGGTTTGCTTAACTAATAAAGTGCCTGTGGCTTCCAATATTGCTCGCTTTTGTGGTCTCTATCTGTTGACAAAGTGGCATAACTGCCCGGAATATTGGGGGGGTTGGGGACCCCTCAGAGGCAGGAAGGCAAATCTCTCTAGAAAGGAGTCAAAGCCCTTGAGAGGGCTGAACCTGGACAGCTGGTTGGGCTCTCGGGCCTTTTGGTTTCTTTTGTTGTCTAGTTTGTCCCTTTTGGGCAACCTGACCTGGAGTCTGACTCTGCTGGGTATAGGAAGGATAAAACTTCCTCTTTTTGCTAAAAAAGGTTTTTTTATAAGGCTTCCTTTTGGCTGGAGTGGCTGTAGACTTTGACAATCTATCTAAGGTAGAATTGTCAGCATCTAACTCATTAGCCTTCTCCTGCCAGTTCTTGCTGAAGAGATTCTCTCCTGTGCAAGGAATGTTGCTTAACTTGTCCTGTACCCAAGTCTCCAAGTCTGATGCCAGTAGCCAGGCAAGCCTTTGTGCACCAATAGCAATAGCAGAAGTTCTGCTGATGCATTCGAAGCAGTCAAAGGCTGCACGAATGACAAACTTGGACACATCCTGAGCATGCTTAACTAGAGTAAGAAAATCTTGTCTCTTATCATCTGGGAGAAATGGGCAAATAAGTTCCAAGTCTCCTGTGACTTCTTTGAGGAACATTCCCATATATAGGACATATGAACTGATCCTAGCTGAAAGCATGGAAGCTTGAAAAGTTCGGCATCCAAAAGCATCCAGAGTCCTGCATTCACGACCTAGAGGATTGGATGCATGCCTCTTTGCACTTTTCATCCTACACATGGCTAATTCCACTACCACTGAATGGTGTGGCAGCTGAGTTTTCTGAAATCCAGGACATGGTGGAACTCGATACATAGTATCAAGTCTCCTAGAGTGAGGAGAAGTAGTCAGAGGTGTCTCCCACATTCTGAGCATCAAGCTATGCAGAATTTCATGGATAGGCAGAGTAGCTGCCTCCTTAGGAGCTTTAGTATATTGGAAAAATTCCAATTCCTTTGCTCTGGGTTCCTCTTCAGGAGCTACTGTGATTGAAAGACCTTTGGCTATATCACGGATGAAATCCTGAAATGACATGTCCTCTGGAGGTGACATTCTGCGTTGGGGAGAAGAGGGATCTTCTAGGAGAAACCCTCTAGTGCCAGCAGAATTGTCAGAGTCTTCGGAATCGGAGGAATCGAATTATTCCTGACCCCGATGCTCTTGCAAAGCACGATCCCGGTACCGATCGAAATCGGTACTGAGGTGACCCAGAACCGCTTTGTTCACTCTAGCCAGAGGTGGCATGGGAAGAGTTACCACCGGGGCCGGTGCCGTCAGTACCGGCATTGTCGGTGTCGGTACCAGTGCCCTTGGGACCACCGGTACCGCAGCTGAAATTAGAGCTGCGATACTGCGCTCAATAGCAAGAAACCTCTGGTCTATCGACGCTGCCGATGCCTGGGTGTCGGTACCGGTAAGAACGGCCGGAACCCCGAGCATGGCACAGGTAGTTCTTACGAGGTTGAGGCCTCGAGAACATCCTGAAGCCCCATCAATGCTTTGGAAGCCAAAGCCTCCTGCCGGGGCTGTTTTGCCGGTGTGGTTCCCTCATGGGCAATGCCAATGGCCTCTCGATGCTTAGCAGGAGAGCTACCCTTTGAGGACCGGCTTTTATGTTTAGTTACCGAGATCCATAGGAGGAAGAAGAGGCCCTTGACGATGTCGATGCAATGGATCTGGCATCTGAAGAAAAAAGGGTACCGAGCTTTGCGGCCCGGTTCTGTCTTCCTCTTTTGGTCATCCCCATGCAGGAGAGACATTCAGTTGGAGAATTATCAGGTCCTAAACATTTTAGACACCAATCATGGGTGTCAGTGACGGAAATGGTACCGCCACACTTAGTACATTTTTTAAAACCACTTTAGGAAAAATGGGGCCTAATGCCCAAAATGGCGCCTAGCACCAAAGAGGAAAGTTTCTGAAAAGAAACAGTCTAAGTTTAAGGGTTTGTTTTTTTTTTGTATGAAAAGAAAAGAATCAGCAGGACCGGTAGGTGTCGTGCGGTAGGCAAATTCGACCACAAGAAAAAATTTTAAAGACAGAATTTTCTGCGGTGACAGGGAATAGGTCATGTCGGCTCCACGGAAAACGAAGAGCTGAAGAGGGACAGTTGGAAAGGCGGGAAGGCAGCACGCATTTGCTGAGGGATGCTCCCAAAAGCATTCCTATTGGACGCTGGGGAGCGTTCCCGCGCAGGCTCCGTCGGTACCAACGATACCCATATGTGAGGACTACATTCCTGCTTGTTCCTGGAGATCACAGACACCATAAACATGTGCAATCCCTAGAGCAGAGTTTCCCAACTGCAGTCCTGGAGGGCCAAACACCATTCAGGTGTTATGCTGTTCCTAATAAATATGCCTGTGCTGCATTTGTATGCAGCGCCCCCATTACATGCAAATGTATCTCATGCATGTTCATTAGGGACAGCATAAAAACCTGAACTGTGTTTGGCCCACCAGGACCTCTGCCCTAGAGCAGTGGCCAACAGGGGCACAAACACCCACAGGCACCACTATCCAAAGCCTCATGGAGAGTCAGGCTGTTGGGCCCTGCACGGAGCAGCATCTCCCAATAATGGCACCTGCATACCTTAGCAATGCCACCCTAAACTTGGGAACACATTACACATATATCAAAAGGTTGCTATGATTAATGGCAGATAACAAATCCTAAGTTAAACACAATTTGTTGACAGAGCTGCATCATAGCAACCTTTCTGATATCTGTGGAGTGTGTTTCAGTTTTGGTTTCTGACAGTGTTTACCACCCCGGGTAGTGACCTCAACAGTATTGCGTACCATAGCCATGCCTGCACTGTGCCCAGGACTGGTGTGGTGGACAGGGCTGCCAAAAACCTCTATATTTGTACAATGCTGGCATAGGTGTGGGAGTGTGTGTATGTCTATCTAGTGTGTTGTGGCTGCCTACACTTTACTGAGCCCACACTGCTTGCACTGTTTCCAGTGTTAGCCTGCCAGTGTGCATAATGAGGAGCAAGGTACTGTGGGTATGGCCCGGACAGGGTGGCCTGGGCAGGATGCATCTGCACAGGGCATAGGGCAATGGCTGGGACATTGTAGTGCCTGGCCACCACCTGCACGGACAGGGTGGCCACAGCATGTCATGCTGGGAGGTCACTCTCACCCTGACTGAGCAATGACCACGGCATGGCTAGGTTCCCCCATAGTGCTATACAGTATTTCTCTCAAGTGATATTTATGGGTTCCCTTTTCTGGGGCCCAATCACTGACATACTTGCTTGGTGTGTGTGCTCACATCCCATTTTTGGGTGCACACAGTTTCTCCAGGAACATGCACTATGTACTAGCTAGCAGACTGTCTGAAGTTAGCATGTATATGGCTGGAACACCGTGCAGTGGGTGGAGACTGCTGGTGAATCTCAGATAGTGGTGGGGGGGCAGCTGAGCTTTTCCAGCATTCTGCCTGTTTGCCATTGCCTTATGTGATGCATACAGATCTGCATTGACTGCCCTTTAGGGCGTCCGTTCCCAGCAGGACTGGAGTTGATGGTCCCCTCTACTGCCACCATTGCAGAGATGTAGAATGTGGATCTGTTGGTGGGAGGATCCTATCCCCCACCCTGAGCCACAGAGGGCGGGTTGGGTGGTGCTACATAATCTGCTTTTGGGTCCAAACACCCCCCTTCACTTATAACATGTGACCATGGCACCCACACAGGATATGCACTATTCTGGGTGCATCATAGTCCACAAGGGCTAGACGTGACTGGGAAATACTGATGGACACAGGTGTATCCTAGGGATGTCTGCAAGGACTACCTATCACACACTGGCACTGATGGAGACCTGCAGCATAGCCTATCTCAGCCAAGCCAGGTGCTGCGGACCTGGTGCTGGGCGCCTCACCTCACCCTCAGGGTTAGCACAGGACCCACACAATGTCACGGTCTGTAGCTACTCTGTGCCAGTAACACACACGATCAGTTCTCCCTACCAGGCCGAGGTGCTGTGGGGGTGCATACCCCATCTTGTGATCAGCTGTAGACTGCTGATCTGCATGTGCAGTGCATCATGGGTACGGGTGGGTTTACCCTATCCTGGTAACCACAGCAGACAGTTTGTGTGGTGACCTGCAGTCTTTAAGTAGCCAGCCAGGGATGGATTGGTAGCTATAGAGACGTAGCCCACTGGTTACTTCAATGACTGTGGAGGCAGAGGTCATGGGTTTGATCCCACAGTGGTGTTATTTAATATGGCTGTCTGAGGCTTTTCCTTTTAAACTCCAGTCTAGTCCTGGAATCTCTGTCATCCTCTTCCAGCAGCTTGGAGACTGAGAAACGTCACTCTTGTGACATTGCTGGTACTTAAGCCCCGGATCTGCCTCCTCACACCAGTTACTTATTGACAAAGCAGACTCACCGGAGCAACCACTAAGTAGCAAACTGTACCATAAGGCATTTGTAAATCACTAACTGAAACCTACAGACTCCCAGGTCTAACTATGTACATATGTTCTGAGACGTATTTTACTCGCTGAGGTCCCTTTTCTTCCCCTGCGAAGAAAACTTGATCTGCCGAACATCCCCACGCTACCCCCTGGTGAAGGAAAACCAGGCTGGACCCCGTCCCTTGAGACTCTTACCTGTTATCTTAGTCCTGCTTCAGGTCGTAAACCAATCACCACCAGGGCGGGACACGGGACTAGACTGGAGTTCCTCCAGGAACTACAATTAGCAGGTAAGTCTAATTTCATTTTCCTGATCGTCCCTCCAGTCTAGTCCCGGAATCTCTGGGGATGTAACAGAGTAGTGAATAGATTTAACGGGAGGGCCCTGCTAGACCAGACTGAAGCACAGCCGATCCAAAACAGGTGTCCCTCTCCGCCTGAACATCCAGACAGTAATGTTTCACAAACGCGTGCAAAGAAGACCAGGTCGCCGCCTTACAGATCTCTACCGCCGGCACCAGACTGCACTCCGCCCAAGAGGCAGCTTGTGCCCTAGTGGAATGAGCTCTAAGCCCTTCAGGAACCACCCGGCCTTTCAATAGATACGCTGATGAGATCGCCTCCTTCAACCATCGGGCAATCGAAGCTTTAGACGCCGCTTCACCCTTTCTTGCTCCTGCAAATAGCAGTCTATCCGACCTACGGAAACTGGACGTCCTGCGGATATACTTTTTCAACGCTCTCTGAATATCCAAGAGATATAATTGTCCCGTGGAGCGACCCTCTTTCTCTGCCGTGAATACCGCAACGATACCACTTGATTCATATGAAAAACCGATACAACTTTGGGCAAAAAAGATGGCACCGGCCTCAAGACCACCTTAGTATCAAAGAAAGACAGAAAGGGCTTCCTACTGGACAACGCCTGTAATTCTGAAATTCGCCTTGCCGAAGCAATGGCCACCAAGAATATAAGAACATAAGATATGCCATACTGGGTCAGACCGAGGTCCATCAAGTCCAGTATCCGGTTTCCAACAGTGGCCAATCTAGGTCATACGTACCTAGCAGTATCCCCAAACGACACAGGTTCCACAATGCTTGTACTGTGTCAAGCATTGATTATCCTGGGTCCCTTTTTAATAATGGTTTATGGACCTTTCCTCCAGGAACTTGTCCAAACCTTTTTTAAACCCAGCTACAGTAACAGCTATTACTACATCCTCCGGTAACAAATTCCAGAGTTTGATTACACGTTGAGTGAAAAAAATATTTTCTCTTATTTGTCTTAAATAGTTTACCCTGTAGCTTCATTACATGTCCCCTAGTTTTTCTATATTCTGATAGCGTAAACAATCGATCTACGTTTACCCGTTCCACTCCATTCATTAATTTATAGACCTCTATCATATCTCCCCTCAGCCGTCTCTTTTCCAGGTTGAAGAGCCCTAACCTTTGTAGCCTCTCTTCATAGGAGTAGCTTTCCATTCCCTTTACCATTTTGGTGGCTCTTCTCTGTACTTTTTCTAATAATGCTATGTCCTTTTTAAGATACGGTGACCAGAACTGCACACAATATTCAAGGTGCGGTCGTACCATGGAACGATACAGAGGCATTATAATATCCTTTGTTTTGTTCTCCATTCCTTTCCTTATGATACCTAGCATTCTATTTGCTTTCTTGGCTGCCGCTGCACACTGGGCAGAGGGTTTTAACATGTTATCCACGATGACTCCTAAATCTTTTTCCTGGGTGGTGGTTCCCAATGTGGAACCTTGCATCGTGTAACCATAATGTGGGTTGTTCTTTCCTAGGTGCATAATTTTGCACTTGTCCACATTAAATGTCATCTGCCATTTGGATGCCCAGTCTTCCAATTTATCCAGATCCTCCTGCAGTTTTACACAGTCCTCTTGGGTTTTAACAACTTTAAACAGTTTTGTATCATCTGCAAATCTGATAACCTCACTAGTTATTCCCTTTTCTAGGTCATTTATGAATATGTCAAAAAGTAGCGGACCCAGTACAGATCCCTGGGGTACTCCACTATTCACCCTTTTCCATTGGGAATATTGGCCATTTAGCCCTACCCTCTGCTTTCTATCTTTTAACCAGTTCCCGATCCACAATAGTACACTGCCTCCTATCCCATGACTTTTTAGTTTTGCCAAAAGTCTCTGATGAGGAACCTTGTCAAAGGCTTTCTGAAAGTCCAGATACACTATATCAACCGGCTCACTTTTGTCTACCTGTTTATTCACACCTTCAAAAAAAATATCAGATTAGTAAGACAAGATCTTCCTTGTCTAAAGCCATATTGGCTGTCTCCCATTAGGCCATGACTATCTACATGCTCTGTAATTTTGTTCTTTATGATGGTTTTGAATACCTGGAAGATATACTGCCAGAAGATGGATGTGATGCTCTCTGGCGAAGGCCCACAGTCGCAAAGCTTCGTTGCAAAGCGACAGAGAGCCAGTCCCTCCCTGCTTGTTTACATAGAACATGGCTACTTGATTGTCCGTATGGATGAGGACTGTCCTGTAGCTGAGCAGGGAATGGAACACTCAGAGCTAAGAATATTGCTCTGAGTTCCAATAGATTGATATGCAGAGATGTCTCTTGTGGAGACCAGATGCCCTGGGTGGAGAGATCTTGCAGATGAGCTCCCCAACCCTTTGGAGAAGCATCTGTTGTGAGAGTTGCTTGGGGTAGCGGTTGCTGAAAAAGGGACCCCAGCAACAGGTTTTGAGAGGACTTCCACCACTGGAGAGACCAAAATAGACGACTGGAGTTTGCTATTTTGTCTGACAGGCAACCTGATGCCTGAGTCCATTGGGTGGACAAAGTCCATTGAGCTGCCCTCATGTGAAGGCGAGCATATGGAACCACATGCACGGTGGATGCCATGTGGCCTAATAGTTGTAGCATATCTCGAGCAGTTAATTGGGACTTTAACTGAATCTGGGAGGCTAACTGTACCGGACGTAGGCAACGGGCCTGAGGTAGATAGGCCCTTGCAGTTGTGGTATCCAGGAAGGCACCTATGAATTCCAGAGACTGAGTAGGGGTGAGATTGGATTTTGGGATGTTTATTACTAGTCCCAAATACTGAAGGATATGCATTGTGCAGGTTAGACAAGTCTGGGCCTCTGACTGGGATGGGGCTCGAATGAGCCAGTCGTCCAGATATGGGAATACAAATATTCCTAGAGTGCGGAGAAATGCAGCTACTACTGCCATGCATTTCGTGAACACCCTTGGTGCAGAGGCCAGACCGAAAGGAAGCACCCTGTATTGGTAGTGCTTTCATTGAAAAAGGAACCGAAGGAACCTTCTGTGTGTTGGATGGATGAGGACATGGGTGTACCCATCCTTGAGATCTAGAGAACAAAGCCAATCCTGACTCTGAAGGTATGGAAGCAGAGCCCCTAGAGAAATCATTTTGAATTTCTCCTTGAATAGAAACTTGTTCAATTCTCTGAGATCTAATATGGGTCTGTAGCCCCCTGTTTTCTTTGGGATAAGAAAATAAGGGGAGTAAAACCCTGAGCCCTGTTGAAGAAGAGGTACTTCTTCTATTGCCCCTTGGGCAAGAAGGGTAGCAATCTCCTGACCTAGAAGGTTGAGGAGAGATGTTGGAGAATTGAACTGTTTCACCGTGGTGTGAGGAGGAAGGTTTAAGAAGTGAAGCTTGTACCCTTCCTTTATGATGGAGAGGGCCCATTGCTCTGCTGTGATTTGCTCCCATCTGTGAGCAAAGGAAATCAACCTTCCTGGAATGGTGAGGGGCTCTGGGTTTCCCAGAGCTAGAAAGGCTAAGTTCTCTAGTTGCAAGTCAAAGGCCCTGAGGAGGTTGAGGCTGCTGGGCTGTGGTAGGCCTGGCAGCCTTTGACTTGGCCTGTTTAGGTGGTTGCTGACGCTTTGCAGCAAAACGACCTGCAGAAGATGTCTGCCCATGAGCAGGATAATATCTTCCCTTTTTAGAAAAAGATGTCTTTTTGAACAATCTTTTCTTAACAGGGGCAGAGGTAGACTTTGAAAGTCGATCCAAAGCAGTTCTCAGCATCCATCTGAGTGGCCTTTGTTTGCCAATCCCTGCCAAACAGGTTTTCACCTGTACAAAGAAGGTTTCCCAACTCATCTTGGACCCAGAGTTCCAAATCAGAGGCTTGTAACCAAGCAATTCTGCGTGCACCTATGGCAATAGCCGTGGCTCTGCTTACACACTCAAAAGAGTCAAAGGCTGCACGGTTGGAGAATTTGGAAACATCTTGGGCATGTTTGAGCCAAGTGAGAAATTCCTGCCTTTTATCTTCTGAAATAAAAGGAGCTAAAGTCTGCAGATGATCTGTGACTTCTTTTAGAAACATCCCCATATAGAGACTATAGGAGTTGATTCTGGCAGCAAGCATATTGGCCTGGAAAATCCTTCGGCCAAAAGCATCTAGAGTCCTACATTCACGTCCTGGAGAGTTAGATGAGTGTCTCTTTGCACTCTTTATTTTCTTCATAGCAGACTCAACCACAATAGAGTGGTGAGGAAGCTGAGTCTTATGCAAACCAGGACAGGGAGGGACACGGTACATGGTGTCTAACCTGCGAGAATGAGGAGAGGTGGTGAGAGGAGTCTCCCACATGCCCAACATGAGATCATAGAGAATCTCATGAATAGGTAAGGTAGCTGCTTCCTTAGGAGCCTTAGGATATTGTAAAATATCTAATTGCTTGGCTCTAGGCTCTGACTCAGAGGCCACTGTGATGGAGAGGCCTCTAGCTACTTCCCTAATGAAGTCTTGAAAAGACAAGTCCTCTGGAGGAGACATTCTTCGTTTTGGAGATTCAGACTCCTGAGGAAGAAGCACCGGTGCATCGACAGAAACCTCCGACTCATCAGAGTCTTCGGAGGAATCGAAGTATCGCCTGTCTGGATGCTCCTGTAAAGCCCGATACGCGTACCGAGAGGGATCGACATCGGGAGTAAGCGGTACCGGTTCGGTACTGATGGGCATCGTAGGACAGGGTACCGTTGCAGCCAACACCGAAGCCGATGTCGATGCAATCGGTACCGGCACCGAGAACGGTGTCGATGCCGGAGTCGGTACCGGCACCGGAGATTGTTGCGGTACCGAAGGTGTCAAAGCTTGCATAAACGCCGTAAGGGTGCGCTGCATGGAGAGAATTTTCTGATCCATCGACGCCACCAGAGTCTGGATGTCGGTACCAGTGGAGGCCACCGGTACCCCAGAACACGGCAACAGGTGATTGGTCGAGGCCGTGCCATCGATGTCAACCTGTGACCCCATAGATAATGCTTTGGAAGCCGGAACTTCCCGCCGGGGTAATTTTGCCGGAGCGGAATCCTCGAGGACAAGCCCGGAGGCATCTCGATGCTTGGAGGGAGATTTGCCCTTCGAGGACCGGCTAGATTTATGTTTTGTTACCTGAGATCCATGGGAGGAAGAAGAAGCCCTGGAAGAAGTCGATGCCACCTAGGCTGCATCAGAGGGAAACAGGGTACTGAGCTTGGCTGCTCGGTTCTGCCGACCCCTTTTAGACGTCATGGTGCAGGACACACAATCCGTGATGGAATGGTCAGGACCCAAACATTTCAGACACCAATCATGGGTGTCGGTGACAGAAATAGTACCGCCACATTTTCTGCACTTTTTGAACCCGGAAGTGGGCTTCTCCATGAGGAGAAAATATTTAGGCCTAAGGCCCAAACTAAAAATGCACAGCTGAAAGAATAAAAGGGTTTTTTTTGAAGAAGAAGAAGAAAGAAAAGAAAAGACCGGCGGTACCGGTCTGACGTCGAAGGCAGACGCGACACAGAAAAATAAAGAAAAAAATAAAGAACTTCTTCTGCGGTGACAGGAACACGACCTGCTGGCTCCGCGGAAAAGAAGAACTGGAGAGAGGCGGTTAGGAAAGGCGGGAAGGCAGCACGCAGGCGCTGTTTGATGCTCCCAAAAGCTTTCTTACTGGACGCTGGGGCAGCGTTCCCGCGCAGGCTCCGTCGGTACCGACGATACCCATATGTGAAGACTATACCTATGTGAATACCTACAAGATGTTTTTACTTTAATACCTACAAAGTTTATATTTACTGTTCAATGTAAATAGTTAATTTCTATTGTTCTATGTAAAATGTATACAAATTGTGTACAAGACTGTTAATATGTTATATGTAAACCGCCCTTGATCTCTGGAAGGGGCGGTATAAAAGAAATAGTTAAATAAATAAAAAAATAAATAAATAAAATAAAGACTCATTCCTGCTTGTTCCTGGAGATTCGTGGTTTTCTTGGTAACCGCTGACACCGCCGAGTGGCCTAGTGGTTGGGGCAAGGTACTTCAGGCCGGAAGGTCGGGGGTTCAAATCCCACTAGAGGACAGCAACCTTGGGCCGGAAGGACTGGGGTTTCTAGTCCCACAGGTGCTCCTTGTGGTCTTGGGCAAGCCACTTAACCCTCCATAGCCCATGTTCCCTGTAAAATAGTTATTTCCAAGTTATAATGCCCTGTTCAATGTAATTTCAGTTTGTTCAATGTAAACCGTACTGATGCAGAATAGCGCGGTATATAAGAGAATGTAAATAAAATAAATAAATCTACCCTGGGAGACTTAAACAAGTCCTTATCTTGATCTAGCAGCGGGTAAAGGTGCGCCATCACCCGTGACCCTTTAAGTGCGGATTCAGGCATGTTTCTTATCAGCACCTACTACACATTCCCTTACAAAATATAAAAAAACCCCACCCGAACAAACACCAGCAACAACATTTACTGAAATGTGCACTTATAAATGCTAGGTCTATACGCCCAAAATGGCCAGCAATCACTGACCTTATAACATTCCACAACCTTGACCTGTTAATGGTCACTGAGACATGGTTATCCGACTGTGATAATGCGATCATCAATCAAATGACCCCAGATGGTTTCTCACCATACACTTGCCATAGAGCTAAACAGACAGGAGGAGGGGTTCTCATCCTCGCAAAAACAGAATTGAAATTTAAACTAAATGACGCCTCTACCTCAGCACACCTTGACACTATTACAATATTGAACGACCAATGCACAGTCGATGTACTCTACAGAGCCCCAACATCTTCCTCTGATGACCTACCAGCAACCATCAACCTTGCATGCAGCTCAAATAACCCACGATCCTCAAATTGGCTAATGGGAGACCTCAACCTCCCCTCCCTGCCTGAAGCACAAGCAAGAGCCTTCCTTGAAGCTCTACGTGACCTGGATTACAAGCAAATTGTCGACTCTCCTACGCATGCAAAGGGCAGTATACTTGACCTTATTTTTGCCCCTCAGTCTGTAGCCGACACCTCTCCTCAGCTGTTGACCTCTGTATCTCCAGTACCTTGGTCTGATCATAATCTCCTCAAATTCTACATACCTATCACCTGCTACTCCAAGAACAGTGACAGGACCAACACCCCCGATCCCAGAATACTAACAACACGATTCCGCCCACTCAACAAGGAGGATGTACTTGTCAAGCTACTTCCTCACCTAGATGTTTCAACCCTCGACCCCGACGAACTTGTAGAGAATTGGAACAATAGCATCAGAGCTATTGCCTGTATCCCGTCCACCAACAAGGTACCCAGAAAACGTGAACATGCCCCATGGTATTCTAAAGACCTTCGAGCATCCCTCTTACATCTACGTAAGCTCGAAAGACGATGGCGCAGAAATCAGACTACCGTAGCTTACCACACCTATAACTCATATTTAGCATTACACAGAGAGAAAATAAGTGAAAAAAGGAAACAACATCACTCAACTACTCTAAAACGGTCATTAAATAAGTCACACGACCTATTTAATATAGTAAAATCGTTAACAGGGGATCCAACACCAGCAAGCCCACACATGCCTCAACCCCAGGACTATTCGAACTACCTGCAATCAAAAATGATCCAATCCAGTAAGACTTCAACCACCTGTAATTTAACCAATGCACACAGTGCACCAAAGCCTACCCTACTGCTCAAATTCTGTGCAGTATCTACTAAAGAAATTGAAGACACCATTGCTTCCATCAATCTCACTACGGCACCTAACGACCCTTGTCCAGCAAGCTGGATAAAAGAACTTCGACATGAACTAAGCCATTCATTATGCAATATAACCAACCAATCAGGTATTTTCCCGCAAAGCTTAAAATATACGTCAATCAGGCCTCTGCTAAAGAATAGTCGCCTTGACCCATCCAAAGTCGAATCGTACAGAGCAATATCGAGTATTCCCCTGCTTGCTAAGATCATCGAGAAAATAGTCCAGCGACAGATCCATCAGCATGTTGATGCCGAGACACCTCTCGATCCAGCTCAACATGGCTTCAGAGAATCGCACGGTGTGGACACCATCTTAACTACCCTTTTCGACAAACTAATTACAGGAATTGACAATATACACCGAGGATTCGTCCTTATCTTTCTTGACATTGCAGCCGCCTTTGATTCTGTGAATCATAAGATACTATTACAACGTCTCCAGGAAAAAGGGATACAGGGCACTGCACTACAATGGTGCGAATCATATCTAACTAATAGATGGCAGCAAGTAAAAACAGGCAATATGACCTCCGAGCCTTTCCTACAGAAGCAGGGAGTACCCCAGGGATCATCCCTGTCTGCTTTGTTATTTAACATTTATATGCAGCCTATCTGCTCTCTGATCCGCTCCCTAAATGTAGAATGTCTCGTTTATGCTGATGACATACTGCTATACATCCCATTCACTATCGAACAGCCCGATTTCTCCCCTATCATCAGATGCTTTGATGCAATTGCTGAATGGCTTCTCACACAAAACCTGAGGATCAACCACAGCAAGACTGATGTCCTCTTTGTCACAAGAAATCAGAAGTTCATCCCACCACCCTACCTGCAAGTTAATAATGCTGAACTCAAAACAAGAGATACAATTCGATACCTAGGCATCACCCTAGATCAGCGATTAGATATGACAACCCACGTAAAGACCGTTACAAGATCAGTGTACCACAAGATACGAACCCTACGCCACCTCCGCCCACTACTCGACTTTTCGGACTATCGGACGATATTTCAGGCCCTAGTGATCCCACACCTGGATGTCGTGAACACCATCCTTCATGGCCTTCCACAAGCAACCCTCAGCCCGCTTCGGCTGGCCATGAACTCAGCGGCTAGAGTTCTTACAGGTGTATCAAGATCGGAACATATAACTCCAGTAATGAAAGATCTACACTGGCTTCCACTACAAGCCCGAATTCAATACAAGGTACTAGTCATGACTTTCAAGGCACTGAAGAATCAGTCTCCCACACCAATCAGCAAACTGATTAACAACATCCCCGACAACAGAATCAGAAGACCTGCACGACTGAATATGTTGATAGTACCTAAGTTTACCACAAAGTGCACAAAAACAACTACCAACAGAGCCTTCTCGATTTATGCTCCGATAGCCTGGAATGATCTTCCCACCAATATTCGATCCATATCGAGCCTCACCACATTCAGAAAAGCAATAAAACACCATCTGTTTCAAATTCACTATCCTGAAACCAGCCCTGAAAAACACAAGTCACACGCACTCACCCCCCACTTTAACTATCCCGACGCCCTAACCCAGCATGAGAATGGTTAGTCGCCCCTCTCCCTATAGATGTATCCAGGGTTCTCACTTGATCTAGCTATGCTCACCCCGAAGATCATAAGTATTAGTGTATATAGCTCTCTGTAAATATTGTGTAAATATTGTTGTAAATAGTTTCCCCAGTTCTCTCCCTCAAGATTGTCTCCCTGTTCTATGTAAGCACATTGTGATGTTAACGCATTGTTGCACTGTTCAGTTCCAATGTAAACCACGCTGATTTTAATAGCGCGGTATATAAGAAATGAAAATAAATAAATAAATAAAATAAAAAATGTTCCACTCTTCCTGTATCATCTCCTTAAACACTCTATGTACCGGGAAAGCCCTCTGAGACTTTCGAACGGCCTGCAACAGGGGATCCTCCAGCGTAGGATCTTCTGCTGGCCCCTCCGACAGCATATTAAGGGTTCGGAGAGATTCTGCAATTAGAGCCGGCAACTTGTCCCTACGAAACAGCCGGACCACCCTCGCTTGATCCTCTTGTTCCACAATCTCACCTTCTTCGAGCTCTTCGTCCTGGCCCATGTCCAGCTCCAGATCCTCCGACCAAAGCTCCTCCGATATGACCGACTCATCTGCTCAGCCCAATTCTCCTCTAGGTCTCTTCATACCCACGCCCGTCACTGTTGCTGTCAACGGTGTCCCCGGTCTCCTATGTCCCAGCCCCGCTGCCGAGGAGCTGACTGGAGAGCTATTGAGAGGACTGCCCAAGGCTTGCTGGAGCAAGGCTACAAAATCTGGTGCAAAAATTGCTGCCAAGCCCCCCAGTAAAGGAGGCTGCGCCGTCGGAGGTTCTAGAACCGCCGAAGTACTGGGCACCGGCTCCCTTGTGGCTAAAATGTCTAAGGCTGGCTCTATAGGGCCTGTAGCCCCTTCCAGAACCCCAGTCCCAGTGTCAGAGCTCTGATCCAACGTTTTTGACTCCTGACAGCATCCTCTGCAGACACCGTCTGCTGACACTGAACCCCTTCTAGCACCGCACAACAAACAGAGCGGTCTAGAAGGCATTCTGACTACCCGGAGCCTCCTTCCCAGTCTACCCAGGCCCCTCAACGAATTCCTGTCCGTTGAAGATGGGCCAACTTTTTTTTTTTTTGTCTTCTCTTCAGATACGTTCCCCCAGACAAACTATGAAGAAAGGAACTCAAAATGAGGCTTCCCCGGCCGAATTACAGGGCCTCAAAAAAAAGAAACGGCAAGCGCGTTTCCCGCGCGTGAGACACGCGGTCCGGCCTGCAGCGCCGGAATCCATGCTCCCCCGGCCTCTCCTGCTGACCTACCTTGCCTGATTCACCGCCCTTAACCCCCTATAGAGGGCTGCAACCACCGGCTGGAACGGAGGGAAGCTGGAGCCAAGCCTTCCCCCCCCTCCCCCCCGTGCTGTCAGCCAAGCCGCCGGCTCTAATCACTTCAGCAGGCAGATCTTCTGCAAGCGATGAGCCCTCAATGTACCTTAGCCCCCCCCAAGACCCAGGCTTTCCCCAGAGGTGAGGGGAAAATAACAGGGAACCTTCAGCAGGAGAGAAAGAGCACCTGAGCACCCAAGTCCTTTTCCTTTGCTTTTTTTTTTTAAATTTTGTAATTTACACTAATTCCCTTAACTATCCTAACCCTAACTCTCCTTAATCGTCTCTCCAGTGAGCCCCGAACTCCTGGGCTCACAAACCTCCAGCTGCTTGGAGACTGAGATAACTGGTGTGAGGAGGCGGATTCGGGGCTTAAGTACCAGCGATGTCACAAGAGTGACGTTTCTCAGTCTCCAAGCTGCTGGAAGAGGATGACAACCCAGAGATTCCAGGACTAGACTGGAGGGACGATCAGGAACCATGCAATTGACACACAGTAGTAACCACTGTTCTGTGTTAGTGACATAGCTATCTTCCCCAAAGTGCAGGGAATGCCGCCAACTGATATCATGGATGTTTTGCAGCTACTGCGGGTTAGGTTTTGCTGTTAATTCATAATAATTGCACAATTCACTGTTCTGTATACAGGCCCTAAAGTGATTTTTTAAAAATGATTAAGTGACAGAAAAACAACAAAAGTGACTATTTGCTTTAGTCTTTTTATGAAAACTAAAAATGAACTGTAGATGTCAATTTTCAGGAAAAAGGATTTTTATTTTTAAAACCACAAGAGTAAGCAGTAGGAAGTATAATAATCTACATATTCTAAATGTAAAACACTTGTCCATTTCTCCTATTAGTACTGCCCAATTTGGCATTCTTCTACATGCCCCCCATAGCACTCAGCACTTTGCCAAAGTGGAAAGTCACCTGTTGTCCCTCCAAGGTCCTAGCTTCATACAGTTTGGTGCAGCTATGCCTACCCATTTCAAATTTATAAGGTGGGGGATGGGAGGGATGCCACAAAAACTTCTCTTATAAAACACTGCTAACTTTACCCCTCTCCCCCATGCCACCCCGAATCACTTACCAAATTTGAAAACGCAGTGTTTGATGTCCCCCCCTCCCCTATAACTTACTGCCACACAGTTTGCTGGAGTCAGGTTCATCCATTTCAAAGTTATTGGTATAGGGGGGAGGGGGGCACATAGATGCATAAACCAGCAGACACACAAATATTTGATGCAATCTCACATGCATCTGTGATATACAACCAAGGATAAATGAAGTGTTATTAGATCCATAACAGGTTTACTTAAGTTTCAGTTCAAATATGGAAGTAGATGTGCAGTTATATACATAACTGTTATACTGAAGTAGCTTTCTTTTGTGTCAAGTGTAAATTTTAAAAGCTTTTGCCAGGAGTAGAATGTCTGAGCAAAAACCTTTTCAGTTCACTCAAGATAAAAATTGTATTAGAAGGTGCCATTCAAACTTCATCCCTCCTTTTAAAATGCTCTGACTATATATGTGTGTAGATATATATACGAGGGGGGTCTGATAGTAAAGGTATAGGTGGCAATCATACTGACTCCGCATACGCAATACGTATAGTCCAGACTTAGCCCCTTCGGATTTTCATTTATTTGGACCTTTGAAGAAATTCTTGGCAGGGAAACACTTTGCGGATCAGGAGGAACTGCAAGACACAGTTATGGACTACTTCAAGCAACTTGACACACAATTGTACCATGAAGGGATGTTCAAACTAGTGTCATGCTGGGATAAATGTCTCAATGTTTACGGCGATTATGTGGAGAAGTAAACAAAAGTGTGTAGTTTTTGGTGGAATGTATTGAATAATTTCTTTAAATACAAATGTTAGTGTAATTTTGGCCTGTACCTTTAATATCGGACACCCCTCGAATATACACACATGCATGTACACTGCTCTGACTGGTAGAAAAGCGGTATATAAACCTAGTTGAATAATAAATATGGTTTTGTAGGCAATATTTTTAAAATCCTGACAGTAAAGTTTTCACTTGTATCTTCCTAGCCTTCATTTCAGCAGTATTTACAGTTAATGTTGTCTCAGTGTTGCTGCGGTCTATAATCTCTTGCTTACAAATGAAAAATAGTACACATCTTGGATAATGGTATAATACTCTTGAAATTAGGTCATGGCCACTAGACAAGAACACAATCTCTTAAAAAATGTTTCTTCAGGAACAAGCAGGAAGTCAGTCTTCACATATGGGTGACAGCGCCGATGAAGCCCGCGGAAGCATCTCCCCAGCTTTCAAAGAAAGCCTTTGAAAGATGCCACCATGCGTGCGTGGTCCAACCCAAGGGTGCCATCTTACTCAGTCTCCCTTTTTTCGCAGAGCCCAACAGACATCCGCCTTCTTTCCCTGGAAAAAAGTTGATTTCTCTTGTGCATTATAGTGCCTTTCTTCTCTGGTTAGCACCAGTCCCTTTCTCGTCTTCAAGCCCCGTTGCCTTGGCTTCAGATCTTGGAACCATTTTTTAGTTTTTTCTTCTAGCTGCAGTTTCGTGCCTTATTCTACCTCTGGCCGCATCAAGGGTCTTCAATCTTGCTGGGATCCTTTATGCCCCAATGTCCAGTGGGTTCAAAAAGTGTGATAGAACATGTCAAGTGCGCAAAGAACATGTCCCTAACCGGTATACACAATTGCTACCTCCGGTGTCTAGGTGCTGACCATGACCTAGAGGTCTGCATCCTGTGCAAAAAGATGTCCGCCAAGACCATCCAAAATTGTCAGCAGAAGCAAGATGACATCTTCCACAGGTCATATTCTGCCCCAGTGTTCCCGGGTAACCTGACGCTCTAAGGCCCTGCATGGATCCTCGGAGACACATAAAGCTCCCGTGGGGCCCGAGTGGGTTCATGGACACTCCAACAAGAGTTCCCCAGAATGGGAGAAGAAGAAATAATCCTCAAGGATCTCTTCCTGGGAATTTGACACATACAGCAAGTCCCATGCAAGGTCCCACAGTCCCCAGAGGGTATCTGAGGAGTCCAAGCGGGAGCAGTTGGTGAAGATGCCCAGAACAGACTCTGAGGCCTCTGGTGACGGATCACGGACCCCAGAGGCCTGCCCCTTCAAACATTCCCTCTCCTCACAGACGCCAGACCCGGTATCTGCGTCGAAGGCTGCAACTCCTGAGTGGAAGTCAGGATAATGGCATTGGAACGCAGTGTCACTGCCTTCCTAGCCTTGCAGCAAGCATCGATGCCCGGCCCTGCCAGTGCTTGTGCAGAGACCTCGATATCAAGGACTCCCTGGGTTGCCTTTCCCCTCGGATCAGTCTCCCCTGGCGTTGAGATGCCGGTCCCCTCCCGAGGACACCTCATTCCTTGAGTCTGTCCAGGACATGGTGAAGGAATTGTCTCTCACCACGGAGTCGGAGGAGGACCCTTGCATGGAGGAGCTCAAAATCCTCCAGTATGAGGCTCCACCTAAGGAGGCCCTGATGGTCCCTGTCCCTGCCATCCTCGGGTGGCGACTCCTTCGGATGTAGGAGACACTGGCATCGGTGCCGATAGTTAGCCAATGCCTTGACACCATGTATCAGGTCCAGCGGGGCCCAGGCTTTCGGAAGGCGCAACTCCCTCATACCTCTATGGTGGTGGAGTCGATCATGTGTCAGCAGAAAAGCCCGAAGGCTCACTCTTCTGTGCTCCCAAGCAGGGAGTCCCATGCTTCTGAAGCCCTTGGACACAAATGCTACCAAGGCTTGATGCTGGGTTGCCGAATATAGGTCTATCAGCTATATATCGGTATGTATCTCTGAGACCTCGCAAAAGAACTTGCAGGTTTCTTGGCAGGTCTCAGCGCTTCCAAACCCTCACAAAGTGCATTGGGGAGTGCTCAAAGTGCATGTCTCAATTTGCCTATGACGGCTTTGAGTCTAATACGAGGATGGCTGTAATTGGCATTGGTGCCAGACGCCAGGCCTGGCTCCAGGTATCGGATCTTGAACAGTGGGTCCAGGAAAAACTCAACTTCCCCTGCCTCAGTGAAAACCTCTTCGGCAAACCGATGGGGCATAAAGTGGCGGAAATTGAGAGAGAGTTCGTCACTAGGGCTCAGCTATTCAGGAAGACCTCTACACTTCCCAAGAAAAAAACATTGGGGGAAAAGGCTTCCTTTCCACAGGAAAGTGCAGCCTTATCAAGGCTATCCCCAATACCAGGCCCCATAGCTGGGTCACCAGGGCAAAGGAGAGGGCCAAGGCCAATGCAAGCCTAAGGGCTCTAAGCCCCAAACACCAGCTCCTACCCAGACTGGGTTGGGGTTTTGACTGCCTGAGCATAGCCTCTCCACCCATGGGGGAACAGCTGCCAACAGGGGGGTTTGTCTGATTCATTTTGCCCATCGGTGGCCTGCCATCACCACCGACACCTGGGCACTCCAAGTGGTCAGAGAAGGCTACCTCCTTCACCTGGATCAAATGCCTCCTCCCTTCTTTCCAGGAGAGCCCCTTCAGACTCCCCTGCACCAGGCCCTGCTATTGCAGGAACTCACAGGCCAACTCAGGGACAGGGCTGTGGAACCAATACCCCACCATCTCAGGGGTAAGGGGTTCTACTCCTGATACTTCCTGGTTCCAAAAAGAACATGAGGTCTAAGGCCCATTCTGGACTTGCGAAACCTGAACAAGTTCCTGGTGCGGGACAAGTTCAAGATGCTCTCCTGTGGAACATTGCTGCCCCACTTCCAGATTGGCTATGCTCCTTGGACCTAAAGGATGCTTACACCCACATACTTATTCATCCCAGTCACAACCAATATTTAAGGTTCATGTTTGGGGGCGACCACTACCCTTCGACCTAGCTTCCGCATCAAGAGTCTTCACCAAATGCCTGGCAGTGGTGGCCGCTTACCTCAATCTCCAAGGGGCCTTCGTCTTCCCATACTTGGACGACTGGCTCGTGAAAGCGGACACGGCCACCAAGGTACAACAGGCATGGCCCACACCATCAAGGTCCTGCAACATTTGGGGTTCGTAATAAATCACCCCAAATTCCATCTCACTCCAGCAGAGGATCTGGAGTTCATAGGAGCTCATCTGGACACTCTCCAGGCCAGAGCCTTCCTCCCTCTGGACAGGGTGGATCACCTCAGGGCCTTGGCCACTGAGGTGCAGCTCCATCATGCAGTGTCAGCGCGGTCCATGCTCTGCCTTTTAGGCCACATGGTATCCACAGTCCATATGGTTTCCAACACCCACCTCCACATGCGGGGAGATAAGTAGTGTCTCCGCTCACAGTGAAAACAAGTCACGGGCAGGCTCCAGGACAGGGTCTCAGTGTCCCGTCAACTAGCAGAGTTGCTCGACTGGTGACAGAGCACACAGTACCTGCAGAAGAGATTTCCCTTCCAGCCCCCAAACCCCCAGAGGATCCTCACCACAGACTCATCTCTACTGGGCTGGGGTGCCCACTGCGAGGAACTGCACATGTAGGGCAACTGGTCCCTGGCAGAAAGCCAGCAACAGATCAATCTGCTGGAGCTTAAGGCCATTTTTCTGGCAATCAAGGCCTTCCACCACAGCCTGTGGAACCAGTTAGTGCTAGTCCAAAATGGACAATCAGATCGTGATATTCTACCTGAACAAGCAGGTGTGGCACAGTGTCTCAGTGCCTCTGCCAGGAGGCAGCAGCAGCCCTCTGCTCGTAAAGGGTTGGTCAGGGAATGCTCTTCAGGGCAGTATATCTTCCAGGAGAAGCAGGGTCCTCCAGCTGCATGATTGGCAACTAGACGCCAGGGTGGTGCAGTGGCTATTCCGACTCTGGGGAACCCTAAGTCTGGACCTCTTCGTCAGCCTGACCAATGCTCATCTGCCCTGCTTCTGCTGTCCTCAACCGCATCCGCCCTGGATAGTGGCGGATGCCTTCCTCGTCTTGTGGTCGGAGGGTCTTCTGTACGCCTTTCCCTCCCACACCACAAATCGCCTGGACACTCTTCAAGGCCCTGCAGAATAAGGTCTCCATTATCCTGGTGGCCGCACATTGGCCCAGGCAGCCTTAGTTTCTCCTGTTGCTCTGCCTCTCAATGGAGCTCTCGGTCCCTCTGGGGAACGCCCAAGGGCTACTCACCCAGGAGGAGGGCTCCTCCTTCACCTCAACCTAGGGTTTCTTGTTGCTAACAGTATGGCTACTGAATGGGCAGCCTTAGCAGCCTACAACCTCCTGAGGGAGGTGGAGGAAGTCCACGAGACGAGCCTACACCTTCAAGTGGAGCAGATTCTCAGTTTTGTGTGGGGAGCAACAAGTTGACCCGTTTTCTTACCAGGTGCACACGGTGCTGCAGTACTTGCTTCACCTTTCGCAAACCAGACTCAAGTCCAACTCTGTCAGAGTGCACCTAAGTGTGCTCCTAAGTGTGCTCTCAGTGCACCATCATTCCAGAGAGGGCAAATCTCTCTCTGCACAGCTCATTATCTGATTTATGTGGAACCTCCTGCTCTCTAAGCCTCCCATCCGCCCATCCCTGCCAGAGTGGGACATCAATGTGGTTCTGACACACCTCACCAAGCCGCCTTTTGAACCTCTGGCTAACTGCCATCTACATTCTCTCTCCTGGAAGGTCATCTTCCTGGTGGTGCTCACCTCTGCCCGCAGAGTCAGCAAGCTTTAAGCCTTGGTGGCCGAGCCACTTTACACCAGCTTCTACAAGAATAAGGTCGTGCTTCACATCCACCCTAAATTCCTTCCGAAGGTGGTATCCGCCTTCTACCTTAACCAGGAGGAGGTGCTCCCCACCTTCTTTTCACAGCCACACACTGACAAGGAACAGGCTGTTCTCCATACTCTGGATTGTAAGAGGGCCCTGTCCTTCTACCTGCAACATACTCAACATACCTCGCAGCTTTTTGCTTCCTATGACCCCAGAAGACTGGGTGAGGCTGTTACCAAGCGGACCCTGTCCAGCTGGGTTGCGGACTGCATCGCCTTAGCCCATGATCAGGCTCTTGTTGGAGTGCCGGGGGTCATGGTGCACAACTTCAGGACTATGGAGACAATGGTTGAAATCCTATGCTCTGTCCCTATGGCAGACATCTGCTGGGTCGCCACCTGGTCCTCAGTTCACACTTCTGCAGCTCACTACTGCCTGGAGAGGGAGTCCTGACAGGACAGTGCCTTCAGCCAGGCTGTACTCCCTTCAGGGTTTAGGCAACTCCTGCCCTCCGACCCTTCTTGTTCAGGCTACCGGAGTGATGGTTCTCCCTGGCACTGGGGTCCTTAGAGTCTTTCCTCAGACTCTCTTGCGGCTGCTCATGGCTGGGATGTGTTTTTCTACAGATTTTTGGTAGCCTGTAGCTAAGAGTCCCATATGTGAGGACCGACTTCCTGCTTGTTCCTGGAGAAAGCATAGTTACTCACCTGTTAACAGGTGTTTCTCCAGGGACAACAGGAATCAGTCCTCACAACCCCCTCTCTCCTCCCCTTGGAGTTGCTGTACAATTTTTGCCATCTTCTTTGGTCAGCTCTAGCTATGTCATCTGACTGAGTAAAATGGCACCTTTGTGTGGGAAGGGGATCATGCATATGTGGTGGCATCTCCCAGTCTTTGAAAGCTGGGGAGATGCTTCCACGGTGCTCCATGGTACCGACGTCACCCATATGTGAAGACGGATTCCTGCTGTCCCTGAAGAACATCTGTTACAGATGAGCAACTAAACTCTTTTTACATTGCCTGAGGGCAAACAAGCATATTTTCCCTACAGATGTATTTCTACCTATCAGTTTTGGAAATAGATTGTATATTTGGAAGCAATTAGACCACTCACCTTCCACAGTATAATAATATTCAAACTCACTTGACTACATTTCTTAATCAATCTAACAGCCTCATCAAAAGAAGACTTGTCAGATACTTGAGGTGTCTGTTGTGAGTGTTTTAATTCTGTGGACAAGCAGCTTCGGAAGAAAAAATCTGCACATGGAGTAGTTGAACTAATTATCTGCAAAAGAAACATAATACTAGAAACTTTAGTAAATTAAGCAATATTTATATAGTAAGTTGTTACCACAGAAAGCAGTAATTTCATATTCATAGAAACACTGACAAGGGCTGCAAGTTTAAATGGAGCCACCTGAAAGTATGGTGCTTTTGAGCCTACTGCTCATTTTTATTGCAGCCAGGTTAATAAGAAATTGAACACAGAGATTTACAAAGATCTTGATCTTTTATGCTGTGATAGAAAAAGTACTATATATGTGAGGAACAAAGATCTGAACATTAAAAGAGGTTATGTGAAAATTAATAGAAAAAAATGAAGTAGCTGGTGGTATTAACAGAAAAATATATCCATCTATAGGAATTTGCAAAAGCAAAACTAAAAATAAAAATGGGCTCTACGACATTTAGGGCTTTCTTGAAAAGGAACACTATTTTTAATCATTGGCCTATTAGAAAGAAGGGGAAAAAAACAACAAAACATTTTTTTAAGTGCTGTCAAGTCCATGCTGACTCCTGGCGACCCAGCAGCCCCTGAGTTTTCTTACCAAGGTATGACCAGAAGTAGATTGACATGCCTTTTCTTCCAAGATAATGGAGGATCAAGTGACCTGCCCAAGGTCACAAGGAATTCTACTGGGAATTGAATCCTAGTCTCTTGGGTATGAGGCTGTTGTTCTAACCTCTAAGCTACTCCTCTACTCCAACAAACATATATTTGAACTTTTTAGGCATGTTTTGATTAAGAGATCAAGAGTCAAGTTGTCTCACTGTACACCTTTGTTTGTACATGATTAGCCATCTCCCCAGTATAAACAAGGTGTAGGATGCTTGCTGAAGCAGTGTCTCCTGTGGGAAGAAAAGCAGAGGAAGGCTGTGATTGAAGCTGGGAAAGCTGCACTGTGCCCATGGAAGCATCTTCGCCTGTGGATTGAAGACAACAGCAAGGCCGTGATCATGGCTAGGAAAGCTGTTGGGTTAAGAAAGAGGAAGAGAAGGTAGGAAAACTTTGAAGGGCAATGATTTTTAGGAAAAGAAGATGGGGAGAGGCAGAATAGAGGGCAAGGGGTGAGTGTGCAAGGGGAAGGGAGAAACGAACAATCTGGAAAGGTGAAATGGGTGGGGGGGGGGGGAAACAGGAGAGGGGTGGGAGGTGGGATAGAAGAGTGCAAGGGGTTGGAGGTTGAATAGATGAAAGCATGGGGAGAAATGGCCATAATGTATATATGCTGAAGGCACTATCTCCACCCTCCACAGAAGACCCATAGGCACTCGCACCCCATCCACATGCATGGAAATACCTAGCTTGATACCATTTTTGGCTAAAGAACTCTGCGATAGGCCTGAGTCTGCTGTAATTAGGACAGGGCCAGTATGTAATCCAGCGTATGAAGCACTAGTTCCTCCCTGCCGGTGGGAGGCCGTGGGAAGAAGGTGGGAGGACCTCCTCTTGGTTGAGGTGGAAAGGAGATACCACATTTGGGAGGAATTTGGGGTGTGTGCAGAGCACTATCCTGTTTTTATAAAACTCTGTATATGGTGGATCCGCCACCAGGGCCTGGAGTTCGCTCACTCTTCGAGCGGACACAGACCACCAGAAAAGCCACTCTCCAAGATAGACATTGCAGGTGGCAAGTGACTCGAATGGTGGTTTGGTGAGCTAGGGGAGCACCACGTTGAGGTCACTACGCCGCTGGGGGGGGGGGCGGAGAGAGGGCTTGGATAACAGGAGGCCCAAGAGGAACCTGGATGCCAGGGGCTGGCCTGAAAGGGGTTTTCCCTTGATAGGATGGTGGTGAGCGGCTATGGTGTTCAGATTTAGTCTCACATAGTTAGATTTCAACTCGGTCTGTGACAGGTGCAATAGGTACTGGAGCACTACTTGCACCTGGAAGGAGAAAGGGTTCTCCTCCCTTTCCGCACACAAGGTAGAGAATGTTCTCCACGTAAAGGCATAATAATAGACAATGTAAGTAGTTAAAGTTCCATGTAAGCAAAGTTACGTTCTCTGAAAAGTTCCATGTAAACAAAATTATGTTCTCTGTAAACCGCCTCGAGAATTTGAAAGGCCCTATATAAAAAAATGTTAAATAAATAAATAAGCAAGCCTGTCTGGTGGAGGGTTTTCGGGAGGCCAGCAGGCTCTCCTCGACTTCTCCCGGAAGATTGAAAGGGGCCAAAGCTACCTTTTCAGCAGCCACGCTGTTAGCACTTGTGACCTCTGATTGGGGTGCAGGAGGCTTGGCCCAGTGGGACTGGTAGTGCCACTGACAGGGAGAGCAACAGAGGGAACTAAGGTTGCCTGGGCCACCTGGGGGCAATCAGTATAACTGATGCCCTATCGCTCTGGACCTTGAAGATGGTCCTTGTGACCCGGGGGGTGGGGGGGGGGAGGGACAGTGGGAACACAGAGTAGCCCTCGGACCACGAGATCAGGAAGGCATCTGCTGCCACTCTCCCTGGGTGCAGCTGACGTGAGCAGAAGCAAGGCAGCTGCATGCTGTCCAGGGAGGTGAATAGGTCCATCCTGTGCCTGCCCCAGAGGTGGAAGATACGCTTTGCTACCCTGGGGTTCAAGTGCCACTCGTGTGGACGAAGGACTCTACTCAGCCTGTCCGCTAGGCGGTTATCCTGGCCCGGGAGGTACACTGCTTGCAAAGCATGCTGTTGTGTACTGCGAAGGAGAGGAGGGCCACCACCTCTTGGCAGAGGGAGTATGAACCTGTGTCCCCTTGCTTGTTGATATTAAACATGGTGATCTGGTTGCCCGTCGATCAGTATGGACCGGTGTTGCAGCCTGTGGTGGAACGCTGGTAGTGCCAAGAAGATTGCTAAGCTCCGGGAGACTGATCTGTAAGAGTGATTCCTCCTGAGACCAGTTGCCCTGTGTGCGGCAATCCCCACAATGCGCCCCCCCAACCCAGAAGGGAGGATTATGTGGTCAGGGTCCTCTGAGGCACAGGTGCCTGGCAGGGCTTTCCCTTCTGGAGGTGGCGCAAGTTTTGACACCAGTTGAAGGACTCCACCAGTTGGCAGGTAACCCTGACCCTGTCCTGTAGCCTGCCCGGGGCTTGAGTCCACTGCGAGTAGAGGCACCACTGGGCTGTCTGCATGTGCAAGTGGGCTGAGGGCGTGACGTGGGCTGTCAAGTCCATATGGCCCAGAAGGCAGAGGAGATGACGAGCCGGCACTGATCAGTGGCATTGTACTTCTCCTGCCAGTTGTCTGAGGTGTTCTGCCCTCTCTCTTGGAAGGAGGGCCTTGATCTGTAAAGTGTCCAACTAAGCACCTATGAACTCCAGGCTTTGGGCTGGAGAGAGGTGAGATATGGGGTAGCTGATGACAAACCTCAGGTGCTGCAGAAGGAGGTTTACTCACTCTGTGGCCTGAATGACCTCTGAAGTTGTACCATCCCTGATTAGCCAGTTATTTAGATAGGGGAAGACGCTACCACCACCAAGCATTTGGAAAAGACCCTTGGCGAGGAGGCCAGGCCAAAAGGTAGCACCCTGTACTGGTAGTGTCCTCCTCCCACCACGAACAGTAGGTATTGCCTGTGGGAGGGGTGTACACATCCTTTAGATGAAAGGAGCACAGCCAATCTCCCTGGTGAAGGTAAGTGGAGGAGTAGCCTAGTGGTTGGGGCAAAGTACTTCAGGCCGGAAGGTCGGTGGTTCAAATCCCACTAGAGGACAGCAACCTTGGGCCGGAAGGACTGGGGTTTCTAGTCCCACAGGTGCTCCTTCTGGTCTTGGGCAAGCCACTTAACCCTCCATAGCCCATGTTCCCTGTAAAATAGTTATCTCCAAGTTATAATGCCCTGTTCAATGTAATTTCAGTTTGTTCAATGTAAACCGCACTGATGCAGAATAGCGCGGTATATAAGAGAATGTAAAAAAAAAAAAAAAAAAAAGGCAGTAGTGTTCCAAGAGACAGCATCTTGAACTTCTCTCACCAGATACTTGTTTAAGTTTCTCAGGTCTAGCATGGGCCTGAGGCCCCCAGTTCTCTTTGGGACAAGGAAGTATCTGGAGTAAAGCCTTTTCCCCATAGGTGCTTGGGTACAGGCTCTACTGCGTTGTCCCTGAGCAGACCTGTGAGCTCTGAGAGCAGATGGATCTGGTGAAAGAGAGGTCGCACCAGCTCTCCTGGGAAGAACCTGGGTGGTACCTGCTGTAGGTGGAGGAGGTATCTCTCTCCCTTTCCACTTGTAGTACCCACTGGTCCAAGGTGACATTGGCCCATCTGTGGTCAAAGAGCGCCAGGCGGGCCCCCTGTGGGCTGGTGAAAGTCTCTCGGGGGAGGGAAGGCCCTGGCCCTAGGAGTCAAAAGCTCCCCCTCAGGTTGGGTGGGAGCTGGGGCCTGGGGCTTCTGAGCTCCTTGGCCTTGCCTTTTAGGGCGAGAACCCTGCTGCTGGTCCGAGAAGGGCTGGTCATGGTAACTCTGTTGAAAAAGCCCCTTTTTCCTCAGTAACGGGGCTCTTTTCCCTGATACTTTCTTACAGGGAAAGGATAAGGTCTTTTTAGAGAGCCTCTGGAGAGTCACCACGTCAGCCTCTATCTTGGCTGTCTTGTCGGCCATAGGCTTGCCGAACAGGTTCTCCCTGGTGCAGGGGATATCGAGCAGCTTGTCTTGGACCCATTGCTCAAGATTGGTGATCCGGTCCTAAGCACTTTAGACACCAGTCATGGGTGTCCGTGGCTGAAATTGCACTGCCACATTTGGAACCCTTCTTAAAACCACTGGCTGGTTTTTCCATTTTGTTTGTGACAAGAAGGAAAGGCCTAAACCTAAGATGGCATTGATGCGCCTGAAGGAAGAAAGTTTTCTTCCCTCACTGAAATTTTGTTTTTAAAAAGAAAGCAAGCAAGCACTGACGGGGTCGGTACCAGCGTCGACAGGAAGGCAGATGCGACCACAAAAGATAAGAAAAAAACCCCTAATTTTCTGCGGTGACAGGAATTGATTCTTGTCGGCACCGCGGAAAATGAAGAACTGAGGAGGGAGAGCTGGAAAGGCAGGAAGGCAGTGACGCAGGCACAGTGGGATGCTCCCAAAAGCTTTCCTATTGGACGCTGGGGAGCGTCCCTGCACGGGCTCCGTCGGTACTTACATCACCCATATGTGAAGACTACATTCCTGTTTGTTCCTGAAGATCAATAAAAACACAAGAAACCAAAGTTTGTTACACTGTGCTGTACCTAACCTGATCTCAGAAAACTATGATAGATGTCTTGTACCATCTACCTAACTGTATATATAGTTAACTAGTTATCTGTACATAAGTTCTATTGTTCAATGTAAAACCCTAACCACTGTTCAATGTAAACCGTCTTGACCATGGTGAAAAGCAGTATATAAACCTTGCTAAAAAAAATAGGTGGTGCAAGGGGTCCACCACATTTGTACCAGCAAGAAAGTTCCCAGGCGATTCTCACATCCACCAGCCACTCAGCTATCTAAATGCCTAATGATTGAATCGCCAACTATAATGGCCATCCTAACTCTTCCCTCATGGATACATGCCCTTGGAGACACATCCTTGGTGCAGAAGGATATCACATCACCTGAAGGAAAGGTCCTAGCTACAGGATCAGTTTCTGCCATATCAAGGTGATCTCTCTTCTCCATGGCAGCAAAAAGGCTGCCAGATTGGAGGTGGGACATCTCTACTATGTCCCTGAAGGTCTCCTCTATATACCTTTCTTGTTCAGCTCCTCCAAGTTTGCTACTCTAGTTTCCAGAGATTGGAGTTGTTACCTGAGAGCAAGGAGCTCTTTGTACTTAGTGCACACAAGACCTCTCACCAAATGGGAGGTAATTATACATGTGGCACTCAGTGCAAAAGACTGGATGACCCCTTTCTTGCTGCTGGACTGGGATAAAGAACCAGAAACATTATACAAAAGAAAAGTGATTTTGTTTTTTAATTCTTAAGAGTATGCCAACATATAGAGGGGAAAAACCCCCAATAAGATGAAGTATGCCATATTATAAACAATGCATGAGGAGGATGTTTTTCCTGTATGAAAAAAATGTAAAAAAAATTCTTTAGACACACATTCCTAATAGATTATAGCACAAGCTACGTGAACATACAAGTATACAATTTTACAGTAGGTACAAATGTGCATACCTGTTCATTTCCAAAGACAATATCTCCAAATGCATATCTTTCCAATGGGTAAGATGTGTCTAAAAGATAAAAATAGAAAAAAAAATCAAATCACCACACAAAAAATACCTGTAAGTCTTATTTTAATTCAAATGCACTAGGAAAATTGGCAAATACCAAAATTGTGTTAATAAATTCTGACTGAGCTAAATAGTTATAGAGGAACCTCCCAAAAGCCATTACTTAACAAATGCAGAGCTTGCCATTTTGCCTAGTAGATTTGAATGAACATACCACCACAAAAAAAATACTTGGCAAATAGTCTTATTTTACTGCACTTGGCAAAAGGTATTTCCTGACTTTGATTCATTGATAAATCAAGTCAAACATACAGATATCTAGGCATTTAAATAAATATAAATGACATACTCTCAAAGTATGTACATATGTAGGAAAGCTATTTGTTTCTCTAAGTCACTTTCCATCTCACATAACACAGATTTAAACCTGCTACTGCAGGGAAAGTGAATTATTTTTATTTAGATTTGGTGCACATCTTTCCAGTAGTAGTTCAAGGCGAGTGATATTCAGGTACAGAGTTTATTTCTCTGTCTCCAGAAGGCTTACAATCTAAGATCGTACCCAAGGCAGTGAAAGGTTAAGTGATTTGCCCAAGATCACAAGGAGTAGCAGTAGTATTTGAATCCTGACTTCCCTTGTTCTAGCCCAATACTCTAACTACTAGGCTACTCCTCCACTTTTAACATATTTTATTAGCACATTCAAAAGTGGACTGGCATATGCTAACACTAAAATCTCAAGTATCACTTTAATACATTCTCTCCTTCTACTAGGTCACTTTGTCTACAAACACCTAAAAAAAATATCAGATCCATAAATAAACTTACCAGGAGTAAGTTTGCATCGAACAGCTTTAAAACACAGCTTTCCCTTTTCTCTACTGGTGAGTTTAGAGTCTGGAAAAAAAAAGGATTTGTGAATTACTGGACTCATTGAAGAATAAATTTAAAAATCATGAGAAACTTTATGTATGGAACTATATGGTCCCAACTCATTATTTCTCCTATGTTTGTGTAAGGAAATAAAGCATAGTTACTTGCACCAGGTGTTCTCCGGGAACAGAAGGAATAAGTCCTCACATGTGGGCAACGTCACTGATGGAGCCTGCATGGGAAAACGCCCTAACTTGCATAGGAAGCTTTTGAAAGCTCCATCACGCATGTGTGCCTGCCTTCCTACCCGCCAGAGTCATCTTACCTCAGTATGACGACATAACTTAATGGAAAACTCCATGAGAAAGAGGGAGGGTAGTGAGGAGTTATTCTTGCTATTCCCAGAGAACGCCTGCTACACGTGAGTAACTATGCTTTCTCCGGGAACAAGCAGGAATGAAGTTCTCAGATATGGGACTCCCCAGCTACAGGCTACCGAAAAAACGGCAGAAAAACAAGCCCAAAGAGGCAACCAAAAGGAGAACCAGAAGAACAAGTACGAGCACTCTCTTCAAGGGTTCCACCGAGTCAGTGGCCAGTGCAGACATCAACATCAGAAAGACTCTATGGTAGCCTGGATGGACAGAAGGGCCAGTGGGAAGGAGTTGAAATCTAAGTCCAAAACAGGTGCCAGAGTATGGCTTGGCCAAAGGTGGTGTCATGCCAGGTATCTTCATCCAGATAGTAAAGGGCTGTGAAGGTGTGGACTGAAGACCACATAGCAGCTCTACAGATCTCCACCATGGAGACTGTGCAAATTTGTCACAGAAGCAGCCATAGCTCGGATGTTATAAGCAGTGACATGGCTTTGCAGACTCAGACCAGCCTGAACATACGCAAAGGAGATGCAGTCTACGACCCAAACTGACAGGGTACATTTGGAGACAACCACGCCCAGCCTATTGGGATCAAAAGAGACAAAGAGCTTGGTAGAATGCCGATGGGCTTTCGCCCTTGCCTGGTAGAAAGCCAAGGCTCTATTACAATACAATGTGTGCAGTATGGCCTCATCCCAGTTGGGGTGAGGCCTGGGAAAAAAAGTGGGCAACACCACTGACTGGTCAAGGTGGAAAAATGAACCACCTTAGAAAGGAACAAAGGATGTGTCCGTAGGACTACTCTGTTCTGATGGAATCTGGTGTAGGATGGATGCACCACCAGAGCCTGCAGTTCACCCACCCGGCGGGCAGAGGTGGCCACTACCAAAAACACAACCTTCCTGGTGAGGAAATTGAGTGAGCAAGAAGCCACTGGCTCAAAGGGGGCAGAGAAGAGTTGTCCCAGCACAACACTGAGGTCCCACACCAGAGGTCTTGAGAATAGTAGGCCTCTCATGAACCAGCCTACAAGTGGATGTATAGAGATGGGTTTGCTATCAGAGCCGCGGTGGTACGCCGCCACGGTGCTCAAATGAACGAGGATGGAATTTGACTTGAGGCCAAAGTTGGAAAAGTGGAGGAGATACAACAGCAATTCTTCCATCGTGCAAGAGAAGTGGATCTAATGTCTGATCAGTGCACCAGAAAGAAAATCTGCATCATTTGAAAGCGTAGGAGCAGTGTGAGGAGTCCTTCTGACATGCAAGAAGAACGTTTTCCACGTCCGTGGGGAAGTGAAGCTCCACGAGGACTACCCGCTCAACATCCATGCTGTCAGGGCCAAGGAGTGGACATTGGGATGAAGTAAGGTCCTGTCGTCCTGTGAGACAAGATCCGTGGCGCAGCCCAGCCGAAGAGGTTGCTGCTGTGAGAGCCAGAACAGCAGGGAAACCAGCTGCCTGGGCTAGTGTGGCGCAATGAGTATCACTGAACCCCTGTTGGTCTGGAGCTTGAATAAGATCTTGGCCATGAGCGGAATTGGGAGTATGCATAGAGGAGACCCACACTCCAGTCGAGGAGGAAGGCATCAGAGGCTATCCGATAGGTGGATGGAATCCTGGAACAAAACTGTGCTACCTGAGCGTTGCGAGGGGACGCAAAGAGGTTGATGCGTGGAGTGCCCCACATCCAAAAGATGTGGTCTGCAATATCTTTATTGAGGGTCTACTCATGTGGCTGAAGCACTCTGCTGAGCCAGTCCGCCAGAAGACTGAGCTCCCCTGGCAGGTATGTTGCTCTGAGGACCATGCCATGGGATATGGCAAATTTCCAGAGGCGCATGGCCTCTCAACACAGGAGGTACGAGTCCGTGCTGCTCTGTTTGTTGCTGTAGAACATCACCACTTGATTGTCTGTCTGAATGAGGACTACCTGGTTGGCTAATTGCGCCTGGAACACCCGAAGGGCGTTCGCAATGGCCCAGAGTTCCAGAAAGTTGATCTGGTGCAGGCTCTCTTGCTCTGTGTCCAGAGGCCCTGTGTATGCAGACCATCGAGATGGGTACCCCAGCTGAACTTGGAGGTGTCTGTGGTCACTGTCCTATGATGCAGAGTGGACTGGAAGGAAAGGCCCCTGAATAGATTCTGTGGCCAGAGCCACCAAGAAACAGCTGATGCCACCACCTTGTCCTTGAGGCTGCCTGAGATCGGACACCATTGGTTGCACAATGTCCATTGAGTTTGTAACATTCGAAGATGGGCGAATAGAGCGAGATGAACCTTGGAGGCCAAGTGGCCTAGCAACCAGAGCATCTGATGCGCTATGGTGTAATGGCTGTGCTGGATGTCGCGTACCACTGCAGTGAGCCGCTGGGTGCGATCCCTTGGCAGGAAGGCTCCAGCCAGGGTGGTATTGAGTACAGCTCTCAAACCACATGGAAAACCTGCGCCACTTGAAGGCATAGGCATGACGTGTAGAGTCCTTACGTGAGGCCAGAATCACATTCGCCACCGCCTCCAGCATGTGAAGTGGGGAAAAAGCCATGCACTCAGCATCCATACCGTGAGCACTAGGGATGTAACATTGGAATGCAGTAGAGTCCCCTCGCCCTGAGAAACCAGGTCTGGAGTGCAGCCGAGCATGCGCGGCTATTGCCAAGACAGTCAGAGCAACAGGGGAAACCAGGATTGCCTGGGCCAATGAGGTGCTATGAAAATCATGGTGGAGCTGTCCGCTTGCAATCTGAAGAGGGTCTTGGCCACCAGATGAGTCGGGGGGGTATGAATACAAAAGGCCCTCGCTCCAGTCCAGAAGAAAAGCATCAGGCACTACCAGATGTTTGCACGGCACTCCAGAGCATAACAACGGTAGCTGGGCATTGTGAGGAGTGGCAAAGAGGTCTATCAACTGTGTGCCCTACATCTCGAAGATACATTTGGCCACCTGCCTCTTCAGTCCCCATTCATGTGATTGAAGGACTCTGCTGAGGCGATCCGCCAGGCCTCTGAGTTCTCCTGGCAGGTATACTTCCTTCAGGAGCATGCTATGTGAGATGGCAAACTTCCAGAGGTGAACTGTCTCCAAATAGAGGAGGTATGACATTGTCTCACCATGCTAATTGATACAAAACATGGCCACCTGATTGTCCATCTGAATAAGGACCACCTAGTTGGAGAGCTGTTGTGAAGAACCTTCATGGCATTGGCGACAGCCCGGAGTTCCAGGAAGTTGATTTGGTGGAGGCTTTACCGCGTCTTCCAGAGACCTTGTGTGCTTAGACCGTCCAGGTGAGCTCCCCAGTCCAAATTGGAGGCACCAGTCTTTCATATGCACTGATGCGGTGGGGTCTGGAAAGGAAGTCCTGCGAGAAGGTTGGAGGGCTGTTGCTACCAGTTGAGGGACTCCCTAAGCGGATGAGTCATTCTGACCCTGTTCCTGGGGCAGCCGGACACCAGGTTCCACTGCATGCAGAAAGTCCACTGCGCCTGATGCATGCAGAGTCGTGCCGCTGGTGTGACATGAACTGCAGAGGCCATGTGGTTGAGAAGGCGTAGCATCTGTTGAGTTGTCACGAGGGGACAGCACTGAATGTCATGAGCCTGGGCAACCAGAAGCTGGGCCCTGTCCTTCGGCAGATATGCCCGAGCCAGAATAGTATCGAGTAGACTCCCAATGAGCTCAAGCTTTTGAAAGGGCTGAAGATGAGATTTTGGGTAGTTGATGAAGCCCAGGCATTCCAGGATTTGTATGGTCGGCAGCGCTGAATGTCAAACATCCTCCGGCAACCCACACTTGATGAACCAAATCGTCTAGGAAAACAGAGATCCCCTAGGTGGGGAAAAAAGTAGCCATAATTGCTAGGCACTTTGTGATGACCCTGGGAGCGGAAGCAAGGCCGAGGGGTAGCAACCCGGTACTGATAATGCTGTCCGCTGAGCATGAAGTGGAGATACTGCTAGTGAAGGGAGTGAATGAGGATATGCGTATAGGCATCTTTAAGATTCAAGGAACCTAGCCAATCTTCCCAATGGAGGTAGGAACAAAGTTCCCAAGGATAGCATCTTGAACTTTTCCCTTACCAGAAAACGGTTGAGGTTCTGCAGATGGGCAGAAAACGTCCTGTCTTCTTTGGAACCAGGAAGTAGCGGGAGTAGAATCCCCGCCCCAGTTGAGACTGAAGAACCAACTCCACAGCCCGGTCGGACAGGAGGGACTGGACCTCCTATAGGAGCAAGAGGCAATGGTTAAGGTTGAGGGGGTACTCCCCTGGGAAGAAGGTGGGAGGGAGCTGATCGAAATGTAATGGTACCGCTCCCTGATTATTTGAAGGGCCCTGGTGATCGTTGTTATACTGGGCCACTGGTGGGCAAAATGAACCAGTTGGGTTCCCATCAGTGGTGGATGGTGTCCAATATGGGAAGGGGGGCCATGTTCCAGAAGGAGCAGTCAAAACTCCCCAGCAGACTGCGGCTGCAGTGCTGGTTGAGATTTCTGAGGCCTCAACCTGCTGGCATTGGCTCTGGCCCTTTTGCTGCTGCTGCCCCTGCTGGGGCGCTCGGTAGGAATGGTATGGAGTATAGGTACCATAGTATTACTTCTTTTTGGGGAAGAAAACCTTTTTCCTCCGATGACTTTTGTCTGGAGGGGTCAGATATCTTTCGAGAGAGTTGATTCATTGTGAGCTGTTCTCTCTCCAACTCTTCAGCTTTTGTCTTCATTGGTTTCCCAAAGAGGTTTTCACCCCTGCAAGGGACATGAGCTAACTTGTCCTGGACCCATTGTTCCAAGTCCGAGGACTGTAGCCAGGCGAGGCGTCAGGCCCCCATGCCCATGGTGGCCACCCGGGCGACTGACTCAAACCCACTGTAGGCAGCACGAGTTATATACTTAGAGCACTCATGTGACTTGGGAGACAATGCTTCGATAGTGCTGCAGCTGCTCCTCCAACATGTTAGCATAGAACCTGATGGGATCCTCCACAAGATCTCAGAGGTACATCTCCATCTACAGTTGGTAGGCCTGGAAACGGGTTACCAGCATCAAACTCTGGCAGCACTTCCTGCCAAAACCATCCATGATTCGAGACTCCCAGCCCAAGGGCACCGAGGAGTGTGTCTTCAAACTTTTGATGCGGCACATGGCAGACTGCACGACTATAGAATTAAGGGGAAGTTGCGGCTTCTCAAAGCCAGGGCTCTGGCTCACCTGGTACTGGGAACTGAGGCGGCGGATCATCGACCGCACCATGAGTCGGGTCTCCCACATTCGAAAGAGGAGGTGCTCGAAGATCTGATGCACCGGCACAATGGTCTCTTTCAAGGGAGAAGGGTATTGGAGGATATCCAAATTTTCTGCCTTGGGTTCCCTCCTTATCCTCAATGGTGAACAGCAAAGCCTTCCCCATGTCCCGCATGAACTCGTGGAAGGATGTTCTCTGTAGGGGACTTCCTCTGCTCATATGGGGGTTAAGGGATTGGAGGGAATGTCCTGATGCTGCACGATCTCCAGTTTCCCAATCATCAGAATTCAATTCAGAGAGGAAATCAAGGCACTGACAATTCCTCATGGTGTCAGTGGCGCTTGGCCAGGATAGGAGACAGATTCCCTACAGTCCAACCCAAAAACACTCAAGGGAGAAAGCCTGTGCACTGAGACAGACACGAGCATGCTCTGGAACTGTTATCCTCTCAAGGGAGAGCATGCAATTCCATTATGGGCTGCACCTCCAATAGCAAGGCTGCCACAGTAGACTGCTCCATCACCAGTGCCAAGGAACCCGAGGTAACTGGGTCTCAGCTAGTCTGCTGGGTCAAGAATACAGACTGCACTTGAGAGCTTCCATGCGCTGTGCAAGCATCACGGTCTCAGATACCACTGGAGTTGGCACAGCAACCATCAACTCCCTTGGCAGGGACTCCGCGATGGTGACAGCTTTGGGAGTTTCCTGCCGGCCTTCTGGGGCTTTGGGAGGCAGCTCCTCCCACCGGGTCGCTCCCAGCCCTCATCCTCGGAGTCCCATCGAGAGCTCAGATGCTGATGCCCATGGGTTTTCACCCAGGACTCTGCATAGCCTTTCGACGACGATAGGGCTGGAGTCTGGTCCTTCTGGAAGTGCTCCCCTTCAAAGGAGAGCCACTGATCCGATGCTCTGCAACCTTTTGGCTCTGAATGAGCCTGGCCCCTGCGTGAAGCAGATTCCTCAGCAGAGGTCTTTGAGGGTGTCAATGCCAAGGTCAATGGCGGAGTCGATGCCAAAGACTCAGAGGAACCAAACAGTGATTACCCACTGTCTCTCTCGATTCCTGAACCCCTTGAGCCTCATCTGAAGACAGAGCGCAGATGGAAGGTTCATGGCAAGGCCCGAGGCATCAGTTGTGGCGGTCCATCAAGATGGTTGGGCAACAATGGGCGCAATTTTTTAAAGTCACTGGCCAGCTTTGATATATTGGGAAAGAAGGCTTCCAACCAAGTCAAAGGACTCCAATGTCCCAGTCGACCAGGGTGCGTGAGAAAAAAACCCCATGTGCCTCCAAAAGAAAAAGAAACCTGAAGAAAAACACTGCACCGAAGCACTGACACGCCCGGGAATGGGCAAGAAGACCGTGACCAAGCATCTGAGCAAAAAAAGTGAAGAAAATATTAAACAACGTACTGCAAGGGTATCCACTTTTTCCAGGGATCAGACAGTGTCCAACAGACTTTGCAAAAAAAAAGAAGACCGAGGTAAGATAGCTTCTTTTGGGCAGGAAGATGAGCATGCACGTGCGATGGTCCTTCCAAAAACTTTGTTTGGAAGTTGGAGAGCGTTCCCGCATGGGCTCCGTCAGTGACATCACCCATATGTGAGGACCAACTTCCTGCTTGGTCTGGGAAAATACTTGCGCTTTCATGAGTAGAATGCCTTCTTGCCAGCCAACCTCTTCCTGGCACAGTCCGCAGTTTTCCTGGAGAGGGGGGTTCATTGTTAGTTGTTCTTTCTCAATCTCCCCTGCCTTGTCCTCTATAGGCTTGCTGAACACATTTTCACCCTGGCAGGTGACATTGGCAAGCTTGTCCTGCACCCGCTGCTCGAGGTTGAACAACTGCAGAAATGTCAGGTGGCGGGCTTCAATGCCACCTGTGGCTACTCTACTGATAGATTCAAAAGCGTCATAGGCTGCTCTGCTCATATACTTTGAGCAGTCCCTTCTCCTATTCACCAGGTTGCGGAACTTGTACAGGTGTTCTGGTGGCAGCAGGGCAGAGAATTCGCTGATGTCTCTCATGATATCCTTCAAATACATAGACATGCATAGCCGATACAAGAGGATGTGGGTCACCAACATCAATTCTGGTAGTATTGGCATCTTAACCCGTCCAGGGTATTTGCCTCCCTGCCCAGTGAGACAGAAGAATGAGTCTTAGAGCTTTTGATCTTGTGATAAGGAAGCTTATCATAGTTCAGGAAGGAATAATACAAGAGGTGAAATGGCTCTGAACAAGCAACCTGTGCTTGCTGGTAGAAACACTAAAACAGAGTGTTTGCATAAAAGACTACCAGACCCAGAATGCACTAGGTTACAGAAAGCCTCTAGGAGAGCTGAAGTGGGGAAACGTGTGCCTAATCAAGGAAGCTATGAGGTAATCCCTAATCACCCATCTCCTAGGGCAGGGCTTGATTCAGCACACCTGGACTGTGCTAGGGTGGAGTGTCCATCTAGGCACTTTAAAAGTAAAAGATATTCTTCACACAGACAGAAGCAGGAGAAGCTAAAGAGAGGAGAGCTACAGCAAGGCTGGCAACGGCAGGAGAGAGGACGGCAACAGCAACAGCAGAGAGAATACAGAAGGAGGAACAGCAAGACGTCCAGGAGGTCTAAGGAAGGAGCCCAAAGCAGTACGTGTGTTGGGAGTGATTCCAGAGGCAAGCATTCTCCATTGGACTGGAAGAAACCAGAGGCTTGGAGATATAGAGCCAGGAACCCCCAGAGAGCACCTGTAAAGGAGAAGCTGCATCTACAGGAAGAAGGAGCTCTGATACCTATTCAAGAAGGTATGGAAAAAGAGACCTAAAGTCCAGAGTTTCTGACTGAAGAGCTGGGCATAGAAGCTGGACTACCTATTGGCCAGGATACCTGGAGAGGAAACCTAATAGCAACGTGATCTCAGGTATGAACTCTGATCTGTTCCCTAGCTTTTCACAAGGAAGACAGCAGGGAAACAAATGCTATCCTGAGAGTCATCAGTTAGAGAATTCCTCTGAGCCAGAGCAGGATAATGATTCCATGATATTTTAGGAGCAAGGGGAAATATCAAATGAGCAAGTAGAATGCATGGATTGCTCTCTGTCTAAGCTGCTGTTTTAAAGTAATCCCCAGTAAAACAACAATCACCAAAAGGAACTGCAATGTGTTTTTTTAACTACCCAGAAAAGTTTCTTTAAGTGAAAGCTTTAGGGTAAGTTAGAGCCACGTAGAGAGAGTGGACCAGCAAGGGTTTGCAGCTGGTTAATTACTTGTGATTAAGCCAGGCACAAGTGCACGTGAGCTCTGGAAGGAAACTTCTTCATTGTGTGAATGAAAGTGTTTTTGGATAAAGAACATTTTTCCTTTTGGGTTTGTTTTTCATTTTAAGCACTGCTAAGAAGGTTATTAGCAGGGGCTAACAGAAAGACCTTTTCTGTTCCATCAAGGTCTTTATTGAGTTATTGCCTAAGTATTTCAGTTGCCTTATACAGTTGTTTTGTTTTTCCTGATTACAATTCCTGAAGAAAGTATCCTATTGATGTTACCAAGCATATCTGTGCGAGGGAATAATCCCCATGAATAAGATCTGTTTTCTGCTTACACTCGAGCAACTACAATTCATTATTTTGTTGAACGGCTGATTTTGGTGTGAATGAACTACAACACCCACAATCCTTTGCAAGTCATATAAAATTCTGCCTTTGCCAAGATTGTGGACTTTCACAACTAGCACCCCCGTTTACAGTGGCGTAGTATTTCGGATTGCTTTTACACAAAGGATTTCCAGAATTTATAAGGATTACAACTGAAAAGTGAAAGGAAAAAAGTTCAAGTCAAAAGCTGGAAAGTGGCTTTTTCCCTTAACAACGTCTTGGAGGAAAAAAAGAGGCTGTTCCAGGAGCTGTTCCAAGGAGGAAAAGACCCTGTGTGAGCTGGATTCATCACTGGCATAAGGTAATAAGTACCTGGGCATGTCTAGTGGTGGATGGGAGTAAGGCACAGGGGTAATTGAAAAAAAAATAGGAGAAAAACACCTGGTTTGTAGGGTGCTGCTCTGTGTTTTTTTTTTTTTGTTGTTTTCTTGCAGGGATATACAGAGATGGATCCTAGGGAACTGGCCAGCTGGATGGTAGCCCAATTTGCCAAGCAACAAGAGGTCTCGCAGCAGGCCCAGGACTCTGCAATCAAAGCCCTGAGAGAGCAGCAGAAGCCTGTGCTTGACCTTGTGGAAGCCTTAATTGCTCTTCACACCCAAGGTGGTGGCAAGACCAGCAGTAACACCTGGTATTCCACATGTGGACAGTGTGGGACTCAATCAGGGAATTGAGGCATTTAGTTTTGGGAAACTCACTCCAGATGATAATGTTGATGATTTCCTTGAACCTTTTGAGAGAGTGGCACAAGCATTAGCATGGCCAGAGACCCAGTGGGCAGTAAGGCTGGTAGCCTCATTAACTGGGGAGGCGCTTGCCGCTTATAGGGCAATGCCAGCAGCTCAAGCTTTAAATTATAGAGATGTGAAGTCTGCTATAAGAGATCGCCTAGGGTTGTCTGTTTCAGAGTATAGGCGAATGTTTAGAGCTACTGCATTAAGAGTGGGTGAAACACCCAGGGCTCTGAGTCAGAGAATTGGCTATAAAATGGTTGGAGCCTGAGGGAAAGACTATGGAAATTTTATTAGACATTATTATGCTTGAACAATTCATGTCTGCTGTGCCTAAAGACTTGCACACTTTCCTTATACAGCAAAATTGCCAGAACCTGGGAGAGGCAACCATGTTAGCAGAGAGATTCTTGGAAGCCACGCAGGCTTGCCATAGAATGGGTGGCCCTCTGAGGGTTGGAGCTGAGGCAAGCTGTGCTGTATCAGAAAAGAAAATGGTTAAAAATGTTGTTTCTAAGAATGATAGTACTGTACCTACCCAGATTACAAAGTGGAGTAAAAAGAAATGTTTCAAATGTGGAAAATGGGGACATTTGGAAAAAGGATGCCAGATTCACACGAGCTTGATGGGTGTTGATTTAAAACAGCCTAAAGAAGGGTTCCTTTTGGTGGTTGATGTGCAGGGAATTACCACAAATGCTCTGTTAGACTCTGGGGCAGACCAGAGTATGCTGTCAAAGAGGCTTTGGAAGCGGATAGAGGCCCAAGAAGGATTTGAGCCTAGAACCCCTGAAAGCCAGGTTTACATTAGATGCATTCATGGTGCTGCAACATCATATCCCATGTACAGGCTAATGGTTAAGGGCTTGGGGGAAGAAGAGGAAATTCCTTTACCAGTGGTACCTAGGCTTCCATTTGACTTAGTTCTAGGAAGAGACTGGCCAAGATTTAAGCAGGGACTAGTGAAAGGACTAGGAAAGAAGGAGGGAGATGGAATGATGGTAATAGCTCCCGGGCCTTTGTTTGGAAGTCCTCAGTCCCCAGTTAAAAAGATGGTTAAACTTCCAGAAGACCAAACTACCAAGAAGCAGATATTCACCTTGAAATACCTTAGGGTCACAGAGAAGGCCCAAGCTCCTAAGCGGGCAACCCCTCAAGCTGCTGGGTTTGACCTGTGCAGTGTGGAAAATGTGACTATACCTGGCCAAGGGAGAGCCCTGGTTGATACTGGATTCCAAGCTGAAATACCCATTGGGTGCTATGGGCGAGTAGCCCCAAGATCAGGATTAGCCCTGAAGTATTTCACTGATGTGGGAGCTGGAGTGATCGATCCCGATTACAGGGGCAATGTTAAAGTTCTGTTATTTAATTTTGGACAGAAGGATTACCATGTAAAGACGGGAGATAGAATCGCTCAATTGTTATGTGAAAGACTGGGTTTCCCACCTGTGGAGGAAGTCACAACTTTGTCCAATTCTGAGCATGGAATCAAGGGCTTTGGTTCAACTGAAGACAAGGGGGTAAAGAGCCTAGCTGCCACCTGTGACCGTGGAAGGGAGGTGCAGGAAGAGGAGGATTTGGGACCCCAAGTATCTGACTGTAAGGAGAGCTCAGAACCCCAAATAGGTGAGGACCTGTCAGTGGTACAGCAAGAAGAACTAAGGAAATTGCTTAAAGAATTCCCAGATGTTTTGACTCCGATACCTGGGGAGACACATTTGGTTGCCCATGAGATTATAACTCCACCTGGGAAGTTAATTTGTCAAAGGCCATACCGCTTGCCTGAAGCAAAGAGACAGGAAGTAGTGGCACAAGTTCAGGAAATGTTAGACATGGGAGTAAAAGAGGAGTCGAAGAGTCCCTGGAATAGCCCCATAGTCTTGGTGCCAAAGCCTGATGGCTCTTTAAGATTCTGTATTGATTTCCGGCAGGTAAATGCAATATCAGTTTTTGATGCATATCCAATGCCAAGAATTGAAGAGCTGTTGGACCAGCTTGGACAAGCCCAATATTTAACCACCCTTGATATGACAAAAGGCTATTGGCAAATCCCTCTAACCAGGGAGTCAAAGCCGAAGACTGCGTTCAGCACCCCCGTTGGCCTTTTCCAGTTCAAAAGGATGCCTTTCGGACTGCATGGAGCGGCAGCTACCTGCCAAAGGTTAGTGGACCAGGTACTTCGACCCCATCAAAATTATGCCTTTGCCTATATGGATGATGTCATAATCCATAGTAACACTTGGGCGGAACATCTAAAGAGAATCAGAGCAGTCTTATGCTCCATGAAGCAAGCGGGAATCACTTTGAATCCAAAGAAGTGTGCCTTTGCTAAGAGAGAGGTAAAATACCTAGGCCACTTGGTGGGAAGAGGAAAAATTAAACCTCTAATGAGCAAGGTGGATAGCATCAGGAATTTTCCTCCTCCAACCACGAAGAAACAGCTGAGGAGTTTCTTGGGACTTATTGGATACTATCGCAGATTTATACCACAGTTTGCAGAAGAAGGTGCAATATTTAATGATATGCTGCAGAAGAATTGCCCAAATCAGCTGAAGTGGACTCCCGAAGATGAAAAAGCATTTTCAGTCCTAAAAGGGAAGTTGTGTACAGGACCAGTACTGAAAGGGGTGGATTTCAGAAAACCCTTCTTAGTTCAAACAGATGCCTCGGATGTAGGGCTGGGAGCTGTGTTATCCCAATCTCATGAAGGGGAGGAGCATCCTGTGATGTACCTGAGCAGGAAATTGTCACCGGCTGAACAGAAGTATTCCACAATAGAGAAGGAATACTTAGCTATAAAGTGGTCAGTGGAGGCATTAAGGTTTTATCTCACAGGAAGGAAGTTCCTACTGGTTACAGACCATGCCCCACTAAAGTGGTTGCAACAGATGAAGAACCACAATGCCAGGTTGACACGCTGGTACATGGCCTTACAGGCATTTGATTTTCAAGTGGAACATCGTGCTGGAAAATTACACAAAAATGCGGATGCCCTTTCGCGTATTACGGACTGTAAAGAAGAAGTTTCACAAGTTGCACCAGTCCGTAATAACTTAAGCAGGGGGGTATGTGATAAGGAAGCTTATCATAGTTCAGGAAGAAATAATACAAGAGGTGAATTGGCTCTGAACAAGCAACCTGTGCTTGCTGGTAGAAGCACTAAAACAGAGTGTTTGCATAAAAGACTACCAGACCCAGAATGCACTAGGTTACAGAAAGCCTCTAGGAGAGCTGAAGTGGGGAAACGTGTGCCTAATCAAGGAAGCTATGAGGTAATCCCTAATCACCCATCTCCTAGGGCAGGGCTTGATTCAGCACACCTGGACTGTGCTAGGGTGGAGTGTCCATCTAGGCACTTTAAAAGTAAAAGATATTCTTCACACAGACAGAAGCAGGAGAAGCTAAAGAGAGGAGAGCTACAGCAAGGCTGGCAACGGCAGGAGAGAGGACGGCAACAGCAACAGCAGAGAGAATACAGAAGGAGGAACAGCAAGATGTCCAGGAGGTCTAAGGAAGGAGCCCAAAGCAGTACGTGTGTTGGGAGTGATTCCAGAGGCAAGCATTCTCCATTGGACTGGAAGAAACCAGAGGCTTGGAGATATAGAGCCAGGAACCCCCAGAGAGCACCTGTAAAGGAGAAGCTGCATCTACAGGAAGAAGGAGCTCTGATACCTATTCAAGAAGGTATGGAAAAAGAGACCTAAAGTCCAGAGTTTCTGACTGGAGAGCTGGGCATAGAAGCTGGACTACCTATTGGCCAGGATACCTGGAGAGGAAATCTAATAGCAACGTGATCTCAGGTATGAACTCTGATCTGTTCCCTAGCTTTTCTCAAGGAAGACAGCAGGGAAACAAATGCTATCCTGAGAGTCATCAGTTAGAGAATTCCTCTGAGCCAGAGCAGGATAATGATTCCATGATATTTTAGGAGCAAGGGGAAATATCAAATGAGCAAGTAGAATGCATGGATTGCTCTCTGTCTAAGCTGCTGTTTTAAAGTAGTCCCCAGTAAAACAACAATCAACAAAAGGAACTGTAATGTGTTTTTTTAACTACCCAGAAAAGTTTCTTTAAGTGAAAGCTTTAGGGTAAGTTAGAGCCACGTAGAGAGAGTGGACCAGCAAGGGTTTGCAGCTGGTTAATTACTTGTGATTAAGCCAGGCACAAGTGCACATGAGCTCTGGAAGGAAAACTTCTTCATTGTGTGAATGAAAGAAAGTGTTTTTGGATAAAGAACATTTTTCCTTTTGGGTTTGTTTTTCATTTTAAGCACTGCTAAGAAGGTTATTAGCAGGGGCTAACAGAAAGACCTTTTCTGTTCCATCAAGGTCTTTATTGAGTTATTGCCTAAGTATTTCAGTTGCCTTATACAGTTGTTTTGTTTTTCCTGATTACAATTCCTGAAGAAAGTATCCTATTGATGTTACCAAGCATATCTGTGCGAGGGAATAATCCCCATAAATAAAATCTGTTTTCTGCTTACACTCGAGCAACTACAATTCATTATTTTGTTGAACGGCTGATTTTGGTGTGAATGAACTACAACACCCACAATCCTTTGCAAGTCATAAAATTCTGCCTTTGCCAAGATTGTGAACTTTCACAACCAGCACCCCCGTTTACAATCTGCATCACAGCAGAATCTACAACCACTGAATTGTGGGGTAGAAGAGGTTTCTCAAAACCTAGGATCTTCTGGACTCTATACATACTGTCCAGCCTTCAGTTGATAGGGGGCACCGTAAAAGGGTCCTCCCACATTTGAAAGAGCAGGAGTTGGAAGATGTGGTGTACTGGTACCATGAATGCTTCCTTCAGTGTTGATGGGTACTGTCAAATCTCCAGCCTCGAGGGTGAAGGGGAGGGCTTTTGCCATGTCCCTGATAAACCTGTGGAACGAGATGTCTTCTGGTAGGGAACTTAAGTCGTTCATAGGGTGATGAAGGATCAAAGGGAATGTCTCGGCGCAGAGGACACAACTCAGATGATCCAAAGAGACATGCTGTTTCTCATGGTTCTTGAGGCCCCTTCTTGCGATCTGCAAATAGTGTAGAAGAGGGCTTGTGTCCAGGCCCGATGCACTGAATACATCAGTTATGGTGATCCATCACCGGGTGCATTTCTTTAAGCCACTGGCCGACGGACATGTTGGGGGAAGAAGGCTTCCGACAAATCAAAAGACGCCAATGTCCCACAGACTAGGGAACACGCAAGAAAACAATCCCACAATTAGAGGAAAGAAAAGAACAACAACAAAAAAAACACAGCGAAGAACTAACACTGCTGGCGAAGGGCAGGAAGTAAGGGACTGAAAAACAATACTCTATCACTTTAAAAACAAGAAAAAACATAATGGGTAGATAAGCACATTTCTCAGAGGCCAGACGGCCATCTGATGGCTTCACGGAAAAGAGAAAAGACTGAGGTAAGATGGCTCTGGGGGGCAGAAAGGCAGGCGCACATGCATGATGGAGCTCCCAAAAGCTTCATATGGAAGCTGGGGAGCTTTCCACACGGCCTCTGTCGGTGACTTCATGCATATACGAGGGCTTCATTCCTGCTTGTTCCCGTAGAAAAATTAATTTTTCACCCTCTATGCCAGTTGGTAGATACAGAAAATCTAAGTGGGACATTCTTTGGTCTTAATAGGAAGAAGAAAGGAGGGCGCAAACAATTTAGAAGACTTATTTAAAAATTCCTACTGTTAATAAGAACATAAGATATGCCATACTGGGTCAGACCAAGGTCCATCAAGCCCAGTATCCTGTTTCCAACAGTGGCCAATCTAGGTCATACGTACCTAGCAGTTTCCCCAAAAGACACAGGTTCCACAATGCTTGTATTGGGTCAAGCATTGATATCCTGGGTCCCTTTTAATAATGGTTTATGGAACTTTCCTCCAGGAACTTGTCCAAACCTTTTTTAAACCCAGCTACACTAACAGCCTTTACTACATCCTCCGGTAACAAATTCCAGAGTTTGATTAAACGTTGAGTGAAAAAATATTTTCTCTTATTAGTCTTAAATAGTTTACCCTGCAGCTTCATTGCATGTCCCCTAGTCTTTCTATATTCTGATAACACAATCGATCTACATTTACCCATTCCACTTCATTCATTAATTTATAGACTTCTATCATATCTCCCCTCAGCCATATCTTTTCCAGGTTAAAGAGCCCTAACCTTTTTAGCCTTTCTTCATAGGGGTATTCTTCCATCCCCTTTACCATTTTGGTGGCTCTTCCCTGAACCTTTTCTAATAACTCTATATCCTTTTTAAGATACGGCGACCAGAATTGCACACAATATTCAAGGTGTGGTCGTACCATGGAACGATAAAGAGGCATTATAATATCCTTTGTTTTATTTTCCATTCCTTTCCTTATGATACCTAGCATTCTATTTGCTCTCTTGGCCGCCACTGAACACTGGGCGGAGGGTTTTAACATGTTATCAACAATAACGCCTAAATCTTTTTCCTGGGTGGTAGTTCTTAATGTGGAACCTTGCATCGTGTAACCATAGCTTGGGTTGTTCTTCCCCAGGTACATAACTTTGCACTTGTCCACATTAAATTTCATCTGCCATTTGGATGCCCAGTCTTCCAATTTATCAAGATCATCTGCAAATTTGATAAACCCACTCGTTATTCCCTTTTCCAGGTCATTTATGAATATGTCAAAAAGCAGCGGACCCAGCACAGATCCCTGCGGTAGACCACTATTCACCTTTCTCCGTTGGGAAAATTGGCCATTTAGACCTTTCCTCTGCTTTCTATCTTTTAACCAGTTCCTGATCCACAATAGTGCACTGCCTCCTATCCCATGATTCTAGTTTTGCCAAAAGTGTCTGATGGGGGACCTTGTCAAAGGCTTTCTGAAAGTCCAAATACACTATATCAACCGACTCACCTTTGTCTACCTGTTTATTCACACCTTAAAAAAATATATAACAGATTAGTAAGACAAGATCTTCCTTGTCTAAAGCCATGTTGGCCGTCTCCCATTCAGCCATGACTATCTACATGTTCAGCAATTTTGTTCTTTATGATGGTTTCTACCATTTTTCCCGGTACTGATGTCAGGCTCACTGGTCTATAGTTTCCCGGATCACCCCTGGAACCCTTTTTAAAAATTGGCGTTACATTCACCATCCTCCAAACTTCAGGTATTACAGATGATTTTAATAGTAGTTCACAGATTACTACTGTAATAGCAGGTCTGCAATCTCATATTTCAGTTCTTTCAACACTTTGGATGTATATCATCCGGTCTAGGTGATTTGCTACTCTTCAGTTTATCAAATAGTTGTAACCCATCTTCCCGATGTATCGATAATTCCTTCAATTCTTCCGCACCCTTAAATACCACTTCAGTCATGTTTAACATCTCTACATTTTCCTCAGCAAAGACCGAAGCAAAGAATTCATTCAGTTTCTTGGCTATCGCCTTGTCACCTCTTAGTGCCCCTTTAACCCCTCTATCATCTACAGTAATGGACCGACTCTCACAGGTTTTTGCTACGAATGTACTTGAAAAAGTCTTTATTACGTGTTTTTGCTTACGCAGCAAGCTTCTTCTCAAATTCTCCCTTTGCCTGCCTTATCAATGCCTTGCATTTAACTTGTCAGTGCTTGTGCTGTTTTCAGGTTTCGTCCGTTTGGCTTTTTTTTCCATTTCATGAAAGATGCTTTTTTGGCAACAGCAGCCTCTCTGACCTCACCTTTAAACCATGCTGGCACTTTTGGACTTCTTTCCACTTTTCTTAAAGCGTGGAATACAGCTGGTTTGGGCTTCCAAGATAGTATTTCTCAACAACTCGCAAGCTTGATGTAAGTCTTTAACCTTTGCAACTACTCCTTTTAGTTTTTTCTTAACTATTATCCTCATTTTATCATAGTCTCCCTTTCGAAAGTTAAAAGGTAGTACTGTGGATTTCCTTACCATCCCTCCTCCACTAATTAAATCAAACGCGATCATGCTATGATCACTATTGCCAAGTAGCCCCAACACCCTTATCTCTTGCACCAGATCTGCTGTTTCACTAAGGACTAGGTCCAATATGGCTTCACCTCTGGACGGTTCATGAACCAGCTGCTCCAAGAAGCAGTCTTTTATTTCATCTAGGAACTTTATCTGCCAAGCATGTCCTGCCGTGACACTGACCAAGTCGATACCGGGGTAATTGAAATTACCCATTATTATTACTGTGTTGTAACGTTTGTTAGCTTTCTTGATTTCTTTGAGCATTTCATCATACATTTGTTCATTCTGGCCAGGTGGTTGATAGTACACCCCCACTGCCATCGCCTTCCCCTTTTTACTTGCAATTTCAATCCATAGAGATTCTACAGCAAATTTTGTTTCCTACAAAATTGTAATCCTTTCTGACTCAATGCCCTCTCTAACATAGAGCGCAATCCCTCCACCAGTTTGATCAGCTCTATCATTATGAAATAGTTTGTACCCAGGTATCATCTCAGTGTCCCACTGGTTATCCTCCTTCCACCATGTCTCTGAGATTCCAATCATATCTAACCTCTCATTTAGTGCTATATATTCTAACTCTGCCATCTTATTTTTTAGACTTGTAGCATTTGCTTACAAGCATTTTAGAGACTGCATTATATTCTTATTAATTTGACTATTGGTAGGCATGGGTAATTTGTAATCTTTAAGCTCTGTCTGCTCCATACTCAAGGGCATTTGGGCTACTTTAGTCTTTTTTGGAACCTCTCTGCTTTTGGTAGTATCCTTCAAGGATACATTCTTCCGAACCATGCACTCTTGGGCGACTGTCGGCTTTCCCCTATTATCTAGTTTAAAATCTTCTCTATCTCCTTTTTAAAGGTAATGCCAGCAGCCTGGTTCCATCCCGGTTAAGGTGAAGCCCATCCCTTCGGAAGAGCCCCTCCTTTCCCCTGAATGTTCCCCAGTTCCTAACAAATCCAAAACCCTTATCTTTGCACCATTGTCTCATCCATGCATTGAGACTCCGGAGCTCTTCCTGCCTTTTGGGTCCTGTGCGTGGAATGGGAAGCATTTCAAAGAAAGTTACCCTGGAAGTTCTGGATTTCAACTTCCTACATAAAAGCCTAAATTTAGCCTCTAGAACCTCCCTACCACATTTTCCTATGTCATTGGTACCGACACATACTAAGACAGCAGACTCCTCCCCAGCACTATCTAAGACCTTATCTAGGAGGCGCGTGAGGTCCGTTACCTTCACATTTCATTAGAAAGAAGAGAGGTATGTAGAGAGCATGGCTCACAGAATTTTTTCTAAACCATGTATATTATGTATGTTTACGTCCATCTCTGACTTGAAGGGGAGAAGGGTGCAGCATTCCATTGGTTTGGAAAAAATGCTAAAATGAAACCTAGTGTCGTAACATATCAAACCATTAGATATCACTCTCAACAGATTTTTCTCATATTGTCCTGACCTGAGGAAGGAGGTTTGAACCTTCAAAAGCTAGTTATAAAATGTATTAAGGTAGTCCAATAATTTATTTTTTAATTTTAATTTAATTTTATCAACCAGATTTCAATGAATGTATTTTACATACAGCTAAACCACAGGGTGTCACTGTCTCATGGCAACCTTTCTGTTTTATTTCACCACTAGTTGACAGTGCACACAGCAACCAGGAAAAAAGCAATATGGTTCAATTGCTAGGTTCATGTTTGAATTTACAATAAAGAAAATGAAATACACACCTTAATCACTAACAGTTAGCCATAGGGGTGCAGCAGCAGTATGGAGGTGCATGGTGGGCAAAGCATGCAGAGCATAACTCATGGAATTAGTTCCAGTCCCTCAGTATGGGTGTTGCAAATGTGTGTGTGTGTATCTGTGTACATATGTGTTAATTCTCTGTCAAAAGAAGGATCAAAGGGAGAAGCAGTTTTAAGATCAGCTCCTTAACTGCTATGTTTAACAAGGTATCTAGGACTCTAAGCCAAAAAAGCTGGAACTGCTTTCTTCATAGATATATACTGGGGGGGGGGGGGGAGGTTTAAATTTTTACACAGGCGATTTCTTTGGAACCCCAACTCCAATCTAGTTTGGTTTCAAACTTGGATGTGCCTCTTCACTGTTTTTCTTCCTCCATACCAAATTTTGACCCCAGATCAAATCCAGAATTTGTGTAACATTATCCAAATGGCAGATGAAATTTAATGTGAACAAGTGCAATGTTTTGCACCCAGGAAAGAAAAATTCAAACTATGGTTACACAATGCAAGGTTCGACATTAGGAACCACCACCCAGGAAAAATATTTAGATGTCATTGTGGATAACATGTTAAACCCCTCTGCCCAGAGTGCAGCAATGGCCAAGAGAGCAAATAGAATGCTAGGTATCATAAGGAAAGAAATGGAAAATAAAACCAAGGATATTATAATGCCTCTGTATTGTTCCATGGTGCGACCGCACCATGAATATTGTGTGCAATTCTGGTCGCCATATCTTAAAAAGGATATAGCATTATTAGCAAAGGTACAGAGAAGAGCCACCAAAATGGTAAAGGGGATGAAAGGATATCCCTACGAAGAGGGGCTAAAAAGGTTAGGGCTCTTCAACCTGGAAAAGTGAGGGCTGAGGGGAGATATGATAGAGGTCTATAAATTAATGGAGTGGAATGGGTAAACATAGATCGATTGTTTACATCATCAGAAAGAGTAGTTACTCACCTGTAACAGGTGTTCTCCAGGAGCAGCAGGAATCAGTCCTCACATATGGGTGACATCGGCGCCAATGGAGCCCCCATGCGGAGCATTTCCCCAGCTTTCAAGGAAAGCCTTTGGGAATGCAGCGTGCATGCGCGGTCCCCTTCCCGCCCAAGGGTGCCATCTTGCTCAGTCTGATGACATAGCTAAAAGACAGCAAAAAAACAAAAAGTATATGACTGCAACTCCAGGGGAGGAGGGAGGGTCGCGAGGACTGATTCCTGTTGCTCCTGGAGAACACCTGTTACAAGTGAGTAACTACTCTTTCTCCAGTACCAAGCAGGAAGTCAGTCCTCACATATGGGACTCCCCAGCTCTAGGCTACCGGGAACCCACAGCTGAAAAAATGGCTCCCTCTCAAAAGCCTCAGCATTCATGATAAGAATATCCTCTGAGAACACCCTCGTATGGTAGCCCAACACAAGGGCCGGAGGGCAGGAGTTGCCTAACCACCTCCTGGTTGAGGTGGAAAGAGGAGACCACTTTTGGAAGGAACTTTGGATGGGTCCGTAGGACCACCCTGTTCCTATAAAACCGTGTATATGGTCTGTCTGAAACCAGAGCTTGTAGTTCACTCACACATCTGGCCGAGGTAGGAGCCACCAGAAAGAGCGCTTTCCAAGAGAGGAAGCGCAAATGGCAAGTAGCCATCGGCTCAAATGGTGGGCGAGTAAGTTGCTGCAAGACCACATTCAAATCCCACTCAGTTGCCGGTGGACGAACCAGAGGCTTGAGTAGAAGCAGACCTCTGAGAAATCTGGACACCAAGGGGTGAACCGACAGAGACTGTCCTTCCACCGGTGAGTGGTGCGCTGACAGAGCACTGAGGTGGACCTGAACAGTTAGACTTAAGGCCTAGGTCTGACAGGTGAAGTAGATACTGCAGTACTACTGGCAGAAGGCAATAGAGAGAGGATTTTCATTGCGCTGAGCGCACCATACCGTAAACCTACGCCACTTGAGGGCATAGGACTTTCTGGTGGACTGCCTCCTAGAGGCCAGGACCACCTCCTCAACTTCCTTAGGCAGAGGTAAGGGAGCTAGTACTATCCTTCAGCAGCCAGGCCATCAGATTGAGGGACTTGAGATTGGGGTGCAGAAGGGAACCCTGATCCTGAGTCAGGAGATCGTGTTGGAACCCCAGAGGGAATGGAGTTTCCACCGCCAACTGCAGCAGAAATGGAAACCATGGCTGCCTCGGCCATCTGGGAGCTACCAGAATCACCGAGGCCTTGTCTTGGAGAATCTTGAACAGAGTTCCTGCCACCAGGGGCGTTGGAGGAAACACATACAGGAGGCCCGTAGACCAAGAGATCAGGAAAGCATCCGCTGCTATCCGCAAGGAATGTGGCTGTCTGGAGCAGAACCTGGGCAGCTGACGGTTTAGTGGATTGGCAAATAGATCGATGGTTGGAAGTCCCCAGCAGAGGAAGATCTGCTGGACCACCAATGGATTCAACTGCCATTCGTGAGACTGGAGAATCCTGCTTAGCTTGTCTGCTAGGAAATTCTCCTGACCAGGTAGATAAACAGCTTTGAGAAACATGCCTTGATTGACTGCAAAGGAACACAGGGCCAGTGCCTCCCGACATAGGAGCCTGGACCCCATGCCCCCTTGTTTGTTCACGCAGAACATTGCCACTTGATTGTTCGTCTGAACTAGGACAGACTGGTGAGATAGGGCATGAGAAAATGTTTGTAGCGCTAAGCGGATTGCTCGCAGCTCCAAAAGATTGATTTGCTGCGTGGCCTCCCGAGGAGACCACCGGACTTGAGTGCACATGCCTTGGCAATGTGCACCCCAGCCCATTAAGGAAGCATCGGTCGTCAGCACCCTTGTGTGTGCTGGAGCCTGAAAAGATAACCCCCTGAGGTGGTTTGGGATATGTAGCCACCACTGTAAGGAGTCCAAAAGTGGTTTGGACACCTCTACTCTGTCTCGGAGGTCGCCTGTGGCCTGCGTCCACCGAGCTCTGAGGAACCATTGAGCAGGCCGCATGTTCAGGCGGGCGTTGGGAGTCACATGCACTGTGGATGCCATGTGGCCCAGGAGCCGCAGGTATTGCCTGGCGGACACATAAGAACTGCTGTGGAACTGGTTGGCCAAGTCCATCAGTCTGTGAGTCCTGTCCTCGGGCAAGTAGGCCCTTGCCTGAAGGGTGTCTAATCTTGCTCCTATAAACTCTAGGTTCTGAGAGGGGCAAAGTGGACTTTGCGTAGTTTATGACAAAGCCCAGATGTTGAAGAAGAGAGACAGTGCGAAGAGTGGCTTGTCGGGCTTCCTGGGGAGACTGGCCCCTGATGAGCCAGTCGTCCAGGTATGGGAAGATGAAAACTCCCTGATTCCTGAGATAAGCCACCACCACCGCCAGGCATTAGGTGAAAACCCGGGGGGGCAGAGGTTAGGCCAAAGGGAAGCACCCTGTACTGAAAATGGTTTCCTCCCACCACAAATATGAGAAACTGTCTGTGGTCTGGATGAATGAGGATGTGAGTATGCGCATCCTTTAGGTCTAAGGAGCATAGCCAGTCTCCCTGCTGGAGGTAAGGCAGCAGTATTCCAAGGGTAAGCATCCTGACCTTTTCCCTTTCCAGAAACTTGTTTAGGTTTCGCAAGTCTAGGATAGGCCGGAGGCCCCTTGTCTTTTTTGGTACCAGGAAGTACCTGGAGTAGAAGCCTTGCCCTTCCAGGTGGTGAGGCACCAGTTCCGCCGCCTGTTCCATTACAAGACTTGCCAACTCCTGAAGGAGTAGGTTTCTGTGTAGAGGGAGTATGGGAGGTTCCCATGGAAAATAGGAGGGGGGTAGCTGGTGGAAGTGGAGCATGTAGCCCTGCTGGACTATGCTCAATACCCAGGAATCCCCTGTGATGGCTGGCCACCTGTAGGCATACAGGGTCAGCCGACCTCCTGTGCTGAATGGAGCCACCGGCGGAGAGGAGGCTATGCTGTAGGAGTCACAACCCTGCTCCCTGCTGTGCAGGAGCCAGAGCTGGCGGCTTGGGGGTCTTCTGCTACGGGGCCCATGCCCCTCCCCCTTGGCCTGCTGGCCCTGTTGGGGGAGCTGAAGAGGCCTGATATTGAGGGTAGGATTTGTAGGCAGCACCCTTCCTCGGGAAAAAGGGCTTCTTTCCCGAGCCCTTCTTTTTTTGAGAAGGGGCAGATGTCTTCCTGGACAGCCTTGTACTGGTGAGAGTCTCAGTCTCGATTTCTGCAGCCTTTTCAGTCATGGGCTTACCGAAAAGGTTTTCACCTCAGCAAGGGACTTCGACCAACTTGTCCTGTACCCATGACTCCAGGTCTGATGACTGCAGCCAGGCCTGACGGTGTGCACCGATGCCGGCCGCGGCTACCCGTGCCGAAGCCTCGAAGCCATCATAGGCTGCTCGAGAGATAAACTTCGAGCACTCTCGGATCCCTATTGACAAAGCCTTGAACCTCTGCTAAGGTCCTCGGAGAGACCAGCTGAGAACCCGGCAATCTCCTTTGCCAGGTCTCGTAGGTACATGCCCATGTACAGCTGGTAGGTCTGGACACAGCAAGATAGCCTAGAGACCTGGAAGCACTTTCTACCGAGGGCATCCAGGTTCCAGGCCTCCCGGCCGTGGGGCATTGAGGAGTGTATCTTCTGAATCTTCAGGCGGTGCATGGCCGATTCCACAACCATGGCGTTGTGCGGTAGCTGCGCCTTTTGGAACCCAGGGCTCTTACGGACTTGATAAATGGAATCGACTAGTTTGCTAAGAACCGGCTCCGAGGCCGGTGCCTCCCACATACGGAAGAGCAGCCGTTCCAGCATTGGAGGAACCGGTATAGTAAAGGCTTCCTTCGGAGGAAAGTCATACTGGAGGGCATCGAGCTCCTCGGCGTCCGCAGGGAAGGCCAAGGCTTTGGCCATGTCCCTCATGAAGTCTGAGAACCGGGTATCCTCCGGGGGGGGGGGGGGGGAGGGGGGGGGAGGGAGGGGGGGACCTTCTCTGAGGCTCCGAAGGGACGCACCGGGTCCGGAAGGTGTCCAGGGACTCCTCGTCCTCTGTCTCCCATGCCGACTTCTCCGAGGAGGAATCGAGCGGCACCGGCCATGCGGGCCTCGGTGCCCACCACGCCAAGGCTGAGGATATCAGCATCGACCACATCGGCCCTGCACTGGAGGTCGAGGGGGACCTTGACCGAGGATTGACTCGAGACTTCATTGACTTGCGGATCGGCTCGGTCTCCGGGGTTGACTTGGACGTCGAGGTGGTCGGGGCAGATGCACCGGTCAGACCGGCGATCAGCACCCGCTGCTGTTCCATGAAGGCAGCCAAGTTGCTCTCCAAGGCCGTCAACCTGAGTCCAAGCACAGGAGACTCAGCAGCCCCCGACTTGGGCCCTGACGGCGTTGGGCCTGACGTCGGCTCGCCCGGAGGAGAGTCTACGAGGACAAAAGCACTTACATGACTCGGGGACTCCGGCTCCACGCAAGGTAACTTGGATGGCCTCTCCGACTCAGAGAGCCAGGGGCGGCGGTCAGGGCTATGTGAGCTGGCCCTCGAGGACCCAGGAGCCTCCACCGACGCCGCCCTCGTGAGCTGCTTCTTCCTTTTGTGTTCCTGGGTGGGAGACTCCCTCTCAGAGGATCCCCAACGGCGCTCGGGGTCAGACTCCCGAGATGTCGAGGCCTCTGATGAAGTCCGGGCCCGGCTGGACGCGGACTCTGAGAAAATTCTCTCAAGTTGATGCTGATGGCTCCGAAGTGCCTTTGACGACATTTTGCTGCACGGGAAACAGACCAGCATGTCATGGTCGGGCCCGAGGCAGCAGTCATGTGTGTCGGTGAGAGACATAAGTTTCTTGCACCGATCACACTTTTTGAACCTGCTGGCAGCCATCAGGGGGAAAAAGGGCCCCTGCAAGGTCAAAAGACCGGGCTGCCAGTGAAAACAAAAAGAGCGCGAACGCTAGTCACAAAGGACAAAAAACGAAACTATGGACTCGATACTGGTGTACCGAGCCCAGGCAGGATCCGGATCAGAAAAAGCCAAAATAGCCGAAAAACATCTACTTTTCCTGGGTGACATGAACTCACGTCCGTTGGGCTCCGCGGAAAAAGAAAGACTGAGCAAGATGGCACCCTTGGGCGGGAAGGGGACCGCGCATGCGCGCTGCATTCCCAAAGGCTTTCCTTGAAAGCTGGGGAAATGCTCCGCACGGGGGCTCCGTCGGCGCCGACGTCACCCATATGTGAGGACTGACTTCCTGCTTGGTCCTGGAGAATATAGAAAGACTAGGGGACATGTAATGAAGCTACAGGGTAGCTATTTAAGACTAGTAAGAGAAAATATTTTTTCACTCAACGTGTAATCAAACTCTGGAATTTGTTACCGGAGGATGTAGTAAAAGCTGTTAGTGTAGCTGGGTTTAAAAAAGGTTTGGACAAGTTCCTGGAGGAAAGGTCCATAAGCCATTACTAAAAGGGACCCAGGATATTACTGCTTGACCCAATACAAGCAATGTGGGACCTGTGTCTTTTGGGGAAATTGCTAGGTACTTATGACCTAGATTGGCCACTTTTGGAAACAAGATAATGGGCTTGATGGACCTTGGTCTGACCCAGTATGGCATATCTTATGTTCTTATATGTAGGTTCTTTGGGCTTCACCTCTCCAGTTCCATTTTTGGTCTGGCTCCGATTTTGGCACCTAATTCCTACTGCCTGAGTCAGTAGGTCAGGCTCCATCTCTGGTCCTATTCAAATCCAGGCTAATAGCCCATCTCTGAGGCAATTTTTAAATCTTAGCCCTTTATTCTCCTGTTTTTATCCATGCTGTTTGTAATCATTTCCGATAATAAATGACATTTCTGAATCTCTTATTTGTCCTGTTTGTCTTTCTTGAATAGATTGTATGTGCTCTCGAGTAGGGCTGTTTCTTACATGTATGTGCACAGCACTGTGTATATCTAAGTAGCACACTATGGAAATGATTATTAGTAGTTGTACTTCCTATCTTTAAAATTCATATAGAAACCTTATTCCCTTCCCTGGCAATTTTCCAGTGTTTTCTACACGTTCGGGACACTGTACTGCATTTGTCCAGTTTACTTTCCATCTAATCAAAATAAAAGAAATCAGTTATTCTGAACAGTCTTGAAGGACTAGAAAGGGGACTGTTACTTCTGGAGAGAGATCTGCAATTGTGAGTATATACTTCTGGGAATTTTCTGAAAGGAATTCTTTCTATTAAAGCTATTTAATCTGTGAACCCACTATTTTTTGTTAAATCGGTCAGGGCCTAGTAGCAGCAGTTTAAGTTTAAATTTAAAACACAAAAGAGAACTTTCTGGTTACATTTCATACCCAGCAGAGAGCTTGTAGTTTTAATTTAATAGTCACTCAGGGCCTAGCATCAGCAAAGTACTTTTAGTTTAAATTTAAAACACAGAAGAGAGCTTTCTGGTTACATTTAGAACCCAGCAGAGAGCTTGTAGTTTAAATTTCATAAGACATTAGAGCCTAGCAGCAGCAAAGAGCTATAATTTAAATCAAATAAGAATATAGCTTACCTCAGCAGCACAGGACAGGGTACTGTGTAACAGCCCTCTTTTAATAAGTGTTATTTCCCTCCCTCCCTCCCCACACCCACCCACCCCTGGGTTAATCGTAGCTTTATAGGTACTTGCACATCTTAAAAGAAAGGAGGTGCTCTCAGGTGAAGCTCATTACCCAAATCAGTCATACACTAAGGACCTGAGATTAATTAAGCTTCAGGTGAACAAGGTATATTAAATGTATTAGGTACAGTTTTATTGGTATAAATATCCATAGCAACCCTTAGTAAGCAAAGAACTTAAAGATCTAAATAAAAACTTAAAACTAAGATCAGAAAGCAATCCAGCAGCAAGATGGGGGCTTTCTAGTCTTTTGCATTGAGTGTAACATGTATGATTTTCTCCCAGTTGGTGAGAGGTCTTACATGTGCACTAGGTGCAAGGAGCTCTTTGCTCTCAGGAAACGAGTCCGTTCTCTAGAGGCTAGAGTAGAGACTTGGAAAACATAAGAAAGACAGAGAGGTACAAAGACGAGACCTACAGGGATATAGTCCTGAAGTCCCACCTCCAGTCTGGCAGCATCCCTGTTGCCATGGAGGAGAGAGGTCACGTGACAGGACAGCATCACCCTGGTGTGGCAGAAAGTGATCCTGTAACTAGGACCTGTCCTCAAGGTGATGTAAAACCCTCTCGCACCAAGGAAGTTTCTCCAGGGCCATGTGCCCATGAGGGAAGGGTTAGGACAGCCGTTATAGTTGGTGTTCGATCATTAGGCATGTAGATAGCTGGGTGGCTGGTGGACGTGAGGATCGCCTGGTAAAATGCCTGCCTGGTGCGAAGGTAGTGGACCTCACGTGCCACCTAGATAAGATCTTAGATAGTGCTGGGGAGGAGTCTGCTGTCTTGGTACATGTCGGTACCAATGACATAGGAAAATGTGATAGGGAAGTTCTGGAGGCTAAATTTAGGCTTTTAGGTAGGAAGTTGAAATCCAGAACTTCCAGGGTAGCGTTCTCCGAAATCCTTCCCGTTCCACGTGCAGGACCCAAAAGGCAGGCAGAGCTCCGGAGTCTCAATGCGTGGATGAGACAATGGTGCAGAGATGAGGGGTTTGGATTTGTTAGGAACTGGGGAACATTCTGGGGAAAGGAGGGGCTCTCTTCCGAAGGGATGGGCTTCACCTTAACCGGGATGGAACCAGGCTGCTGGCATTAACCTTTAAAAAGGAGATAGAGCAGCTTTTAAACTAGATAATAGGGGAAAGCAGACAGTCGCCCAAGAGCGGATGGTTCGGAAGAATGTATCCTTGAAGGATACTACCAAAAGCAGAGAGGTTCCAAAAAAGGGTAAAGTAGCCCAAATGCCCTCGAGTATGGAGCAGACAGAGCTTAAAGATCCCAAATTACACATGTCTACGAATAGCCAAATTAATATGAATAAAATACAGTCTCTAAAATGCTTGTATGCAAATGCTAGAAGTCTAAAAAATAAGATGGGAGAGTTAGAATATATAGCACTAAATGAGAGGTTAGATATGATTGGAATATCAGAGACATGGTGGAAGGAGGACAACCAGTGGGACACTGTGATACCTGGGTACAAACTATATTGTAATGATAGAGCTGATCAAATTGGTGGAGGGGTTGCACTCTATGTTAGAGAGGGCATTGAGTCAGAAAGGATTAAAGTTTTGCAGGAAACTAAATTTGCTGTAGAATCTCTATGGATTAAAATTCCGTGTAAAAAGGGGAAGGCGATGGCAGTGGGGGTGTACTATCGACCGCCTGGCCAGAATGAACAAATGGATGATGAAATGCTCAAAGAAATCAAGGAAGCTAACAAATGTTACAGCGCCGTAATAATAATGGGTGATTTCAATTACCCCGGTATCGACTGGGTCAGTGTCACGGCAGGACATGCTATGGAGATAAAGTTCTCAGATGACATAAATGACTGCTTCTTGGAGCAGCTGGTTCATGAACCGACCAGAGGGGAAGCCATATTAGACCTAGTCCTTAGTGGAACACCAGATCTGGTGCAAGAGATAAGGGTGTTGGGACCACGTGGCAATAGTGATCATAGCATGATCGCCTTTGATTTAATTAGTGGAGGAGGGATAGTAAGGAAATCCACAGTACTACCTTTTAACTTTCGAAAGGGAGACTATGATAAAATGAGGAAAATAGTTAAGAAAAAACTAAAAGGAGCAGTTGCAAAGGTTACAGACTTACATCAAGCTTGGGTGTTGTTGAAAAATACTATCTTGGAAGCCCAGACCAGTTGTATTCCATGCTTTAAGAAAAGTGGAAGGAAGTCCAAAAAACTGGCAGCATGGTTTAAAGGTGAGGTGAGAGAGGCTGTTGCCAAAAAAGCATCTTTCAGGAAATGGAAAAAAAGAGCCAAACGAAGAAACCTGGAAACAGCACAAGCACTGGCACGTCAAATGCAAAGCATTGATAAAGCAGGCAAAGGGAGAATTTGAGAAGAAGCTTGCTGCGGAAGCAAAAATGCAAAATAAAGATTTTTTCAAATACATTCGTAGCAAAAAACCTGTGAGAGAGTCAGTTGGTCCATTAGATGATAGAGGAGTTAAAGGGGCACTAAGAGGCGACAAGGCGATAGCGGAGAAACTGAATGAATTCTTTGCTTCGGTCTTTACTGAGGAAGATGTAGGGATGTTACCCATGACTGAAGTGGTATTTAAAGGTGTGGAAGAATTGAAGGATACATCGGGAAGATGTATTACAACTATTAGATAAACTGAAGAGTAGCAAATCACCTGGGCCGGATGGTATACATCCAAGGGTGTTGAAAGAACTGAAATATGAGATTGCAGACCTGCTATTAGTAATCTGTGAACTATCATTAAAATCATCTCTAATACCTGAAGATTGGAGGATCGCCAATGTAACACCAATTTTCAAAAAGGGTTCCAGGGGTGATCCGGGAAATTACAGACCGGTGAGCCTCACGTCAGTACCGGGAAAAATGGTAGAAACCATCATAAAGAATAAAATTACTCAGCATGTAGATAGTCATGGCCTAATGGGAGACAGCCAACATGGCTTTAGACAAGGAAGATCTTGTCTTACTAATCTGTTATGTTTTTTGAAAGTGTGAATAAACAGGTGGACAAAGGTGAGTCGGTTGATATAGTGTATCTGGACTTTCAGAAAGCCTTTGACAAGGTCCTTCATCAGAGACTTTTGGCAAAACTAAAGAGTCATGGGATAGGAGGCAGTGTACTACTGTGGATCAGGAACTGGTTAAAAGATAGAAAGCAGAGGGTTGGGCTAAATGGCCAATTTTCCCAATGGAGAAAGGTGAATAGTGGTGTACCCCAGGGATCTGTGCTGGGTCCGCTGCTTTTTGACATATTCATAAATGACCTGGAAAATGGAATAACGAGTGAGGTTATCAAATTTGCAGATGACACAAAACTATTTAAAGTTGTTAAAACCCAAGAGGATTGTGGAAAACTGCAAGAGGATCTTGATAAACTGGAAGACTGGGCATCAAAATGGCAGATGAAATTTAATGTGGACAAGTGCAAAGTTATGCACCTAGGGAAGAACAACCCAAACTATGGTTACACGATGCAAGGTTCCACATTAGGAACCACCACCCAGGAAAAAGATTTAGGTGTCATTGTGGATAACATGTTAAAACCCCCGGCTCAGTGTGCAGCGGCAGCCAAGAGAGCAAATAGAATGCTAGGTATCATAAGGAAAGGAATGGAAAATAAAACAAAAGATATTATAATGCCTCTGTATCGTTCCATGGTGAGACCGCACCTTGAATATTGTGTGCAATTCTGGTCGCCGTATCTTAAAAAGGATATAGCGATTTTAGAAAAGGTTCAGAGAAGAGCCACCAAAATGGTAAAGGGGATGGAAGGATACTCCTATGAAGAAAGGCTAAAAAGGTTAGGGCTCTTTAACCTGGAAAAGAGACGGCTGAGGGGAGATATGATAGAAGTCTATAAATTAATGAACGGAGTGGAACGGGTAAACGTAGATCGATTGTTTACGTTATCAGAATATAGAAAGACTAGGGGACATGCAATGAAGCTACAGGGTAAACTATTTAAGACTAATAAAAGAAAATATTTTTCCACTCAACGTGTAATCAAACTCTGGAATTTGTTACCGGAGGATGTAGTAAAGGCTGTTAGTGTAGCTGGGTTTAAAAAAGGTTTGGATAAGTTACTGGAGGAAAGGTCCATAAACCATTATTAAGAAAGGAACCAGGATATCAATGCTTGACCCAGTACAAGCATTGCGGAACCTGTGTCTTTTGGGGAAACTGCTAGGTACGTATGACCTAGATTGGCCACTGTTGGAAACAGGATACTGGGTTTGATGGACCTTGGTCTGACCCAGTATGGCATATCTTATGTTCTTATGTTCTAACTAAAATTACAAAAATAATCTGGCATTCATCACATTACAAGCAAAAAATGTAAAAAAAAAATCCAGAGTAAGTATTTTATTTAGTAGTTCCTCTCCACTCAATTATAATATAGCACTGGTTTACTATTTCTCTGAAACTACACACCAAATTCTAATCCAAGCCTTGTTTAAGAGGCTCTCAGCAGCCTGACAATATTTAAGTGTTCTGTTTTAACTGTCCCTTTTCTTTGAATGTCCAAGCTTAACTATAACAAGAAAGTGTTAATTCTGTCAGAATTATTGATAATATAAACTTCAAAATCCACACCACAATTTTGTTTCTTGGTTCTAAGGTGTTAATTTGATATCTAGTTTACTGCCAACCCTTTTCCTTTCTGGTTCTACCCAAATAGGTTTCAAATTCAGTTTCTAAGATACCTCAGTAGTGTTAGAGCTTATTTTATAACTGAAGGTTAAAAAGATAGCAGCAGGTCTGAATTCCACTCAGAAAGAGTCAAATTTTTTATCCATTATCTTAATCACGAAAACACTTATTCATACATTTACAATATTTTGTCCAATAATATGTTCCTCTCATTTCAAATTTTAAATTCTTACTTTCTAATCAATTTTAAGGGTACTAAGAGTAATAAAGTTTCTATGTTTTCCCTAAGTTACATTTAAATACAGACACAGTACTTTAGTTAAATTCTTTTCAATCTGAAACTCAAAATCTTCAATTTCTATTTGTGATTCCCAACTCAAAAGAACATATATGCTCTCGTCCAAAACCCAACCCTCCTTTTCTAAACACTTGTCCCCTTTGAAAAACGGATTAAAATGACAGTTCTTTCTCATAACATTTCTTGCTTCCTCTCCCATCAAAGTAATGCACAATACTAACCCATGTTCCTTACACTTCCACACTATGGGGTATGTTTACTAAGCCAGGCTAACCTATGCTATCTGTAACTAGATCCCATGTTATTCTATGAAACTTAGTCACAAACAGCGAGGGATTAATCGTTAGTCCAGTTCAGTAAACATACCCCTATGTGCTCAAATACAAGCTCATAGCTTTGCCTGAATCAAATCACATTTAAATAGAGTTTCAGCACCGTAGATAATTTTCTCCTCTCTTCACTACAATGAAAGTATTTTTAGATTTAACCAAATCCTGAAAATGACACTGCACGTTATCAAAGCTTTCTCAAAATCCTCAATCTATAAACTTAGAAGAGCGGGACCTAGGCGTGATTGTGTCTGATGTTAAAGTAGCTAACCAGGCAGAAAAGGCAACGGCAAAAGCTAGAAGGATGCTTTGGTGCATAGGAAGAGAATGGTCAGCAGAAGAAAGGAGGTGATAGTGCCTCTGTATAAGTCTTTGGTGCAATCTCAATTGGAGTACTGTGTGCAATTCTGGAGACCACACCTTTAAAAGGATATAAACAGGTTGGAGTCTGTGCAGAGGGTGGTTACTAAAATGGTTTGTGGTCTTCATTATAAAGTATATGAGGACAGACTTAAGGATCTTAATATGTATACTTTAGAGGAAAGGTGGGATAGAGGTGATATGACTGAGACATTTAAAAACCTCCGTGGCATAAATGCATAGGAAGAGAGCCTCTTTCAATTGAAAGCAAGCTCTACTACAAGGGGACACAGGATGAGGGTGAAAGGGGATAGATTCAGGAGTGATAGATGCGTGGAATGGTCTTCCCAGTGGAGGTGGTACAGATGAGGACAGTATCGGAATTCAAAAAAGCATGGAACAAACACAGAGGATCTCTAATGTTAAAAAGGGGACTGAAAGCATGTTCGTTTGTACAGGGTAGTGTACACTATTAGACTGACTAAACCTGAGAAAGAGTTAATTCTGTTCAGAACCTTGCTTAGAAATAAACTTCATATAAATGCTTATTAAGTAGGTGAAGAGGTACATGTTCTGTAAACAAGAAAGGGCAGGTTGTACTCTAGCCTTGCAGTCTCAGGGTTAGTAGATACCAAGCAGTCAGCAGTAAACAGTTATGTCTTGGAATATGTGTATGTCTCCTCATACTGACCTATGTAGCCGTAAACAATTATGTCTTTGAATCCTGTATGTCTCCGCATAATGACCTACACTGATTAAAGTTGACCTATGATGTGATAGAGACGTAATAATTGACGTGTCATAATAAAGTGAAATTATGCTGTATTATCCAAAAGAGCCTTATAAATAAAGTGAACCATGGCTAGTAGTTAGAGAAACAAACAGAAACTGTTGTAGTGGTTGATATGGAAGGGCAGGCTAGATAGGCCATGTGGTCTTTTTCTGTTGTCATGTTTCTATGTTTCTAATTATTTCAATGATGTGCAGAACCCATATCCTCAAACTTCAGATACACAATAGAATTGAAATCTGACAAGTCACTTTTATTCAGTTATTTCTCTCAAATTCGAATCCTCAGAACTCTCCATGTCAAAGTGCTTGCCTCATTCACATGTCCTTCAGGCTTGCCCATGTTACCTCAACATAGCTTCAAGCCCATGCCACCTGTTCACTGCCTCTACAGCTTAGCTCTGCTTCCGTTATAGCCTCCCCATGTATGGCCTTCAGTACCTCAGGCCCCTCACACCTCTGTTGCAGATAGAAAACTCCACAAGAAATTACTTCATGGCTGCATCCAACCAGCACAAACAACCCTGCTAACCACTGTACTCCCAATGCAGCCATAGCTGCCTCTCTTATGAATCCTTTTTCGCAGTATTGCTATCTACCTACACCCCGTTCACAGACTGCCCTAGGCCAAAGCCTTACTCTGCATCCTCAATCCCAGTCAGGGCCCCAAGATACAAAACATACCACCTGCCCCACCATGAGTATCTTGGAAGCACAAATTAGATGTATGTTGTTGCTAAATACCATCGAGTTGGTGTAGACTCATGGCAACCCTCTGGATAGCTGTCCTAAATGGTGTTCGGTCTTCAGTCAGACAGCTCATTATTGACAGACTGGCACCATAACTGCTATTATTGTATCTATCTATCTCATTACTGGCCTTTCTCTTCTGCGTTGACTTTCTATACCTTGCCATGCACGTCTTTCTCTAATTGTCCAAAGTATGAAAGTTGAAGTCTTGTCATCTGAGCTTCTAAAGAAAGCTTAGGTTTGATCTCCTATAGTACTGACTGGTTTGTTCTTTGGGCAGTCCATGGTATACACAGTATTTGTCCTACCCTCTGTAAATAATGAATATGTGCTCAATCTATGTAAAATAGTTAATATTTTCTCTGTAAAATAGTTATGTGCTCAAAAATGTTCTATGTAATTGATGTTTACCACGTTCTCTGTAAACCGCCCCTGATCTCTGGAAGGGGCGGTATAAAAAAGAGCACAAAAAAATAAATAAAATAAAAAATTCAAAGTCATCAATTTTCTTCCTATTTTTTTCACTGTCTAACTTTCGCATCCATATGACGTTATTGAAAATACCATAGCTTGAATGAGTCAAATCTTTGTATGGAGAGCAACATCTCTGCTTTTGAGAATCTTGTCTAGGTCCTTCATAGCCATTCTGCCAAGAAAAATGTGTTGTTGGATTTCTTGACTGCTTGTTGTTTCTTTATTGATAGTTGATCGAAGTAGGTTAAAGTTGTCCACTATTATGATTTCTTCTCCATCAACGATAAACTTATTGATTTTGCCAGTTGTCAGGATCTTTGTCATCTTTACATTAAGGTGCAGGCCCAATTTTAAGACTATGTTCCTTGATCTTGAGAAGCAAATGCTTCAGATAGTCTTCATTTTCAGCCAGTAAAGTGGTATTATCAGCATAGCGAAGGTTGTTGATGAGTCTTCCACCAAGCTTCACATCTCGGTTGTCTTCATACAGTCCTGCTTCTCTGATGATTTGTTCTGCATATAAATTAAACAGATAGGGGGAATGTATGCAGCCTTGTCTATACCTTTGCTGATTTTAAATCATTCTGTTTCTCCTTGTTCCGTTCAAACTAGCTTCTTGATCAATGTAAAAGTTGTGCAAGAGAACGGATCAGGTATTCTAGTATATCCATGCTTCTTAATGTGGTCCAGAGTTTCTCATGGTTTACACAGTCAAAAACCTTGCTGTAGTCAATAAAACACATATAGATATCCTTTTGGTATTCTTTAGTCTTTTCAAGGATCCATCTCATATCCGCAATTATGTCTCTTGTTCCTCGCCCTTTCCTGAACCCTGCTTGCCTATTAAGCAGTTCTCATTACAGATATGGTAGTCTCTGAAGAATAATCTTGAGTAGAATCTTGCTGGCATGTGGGATCAGAGCAATTGTGCGACTAAACCAGTACTAAAGAAAGGTGGAAATTAACACATATCTTTTCCAGTCAGTTGGCCATGATGTTGTCTTCCAAATTTCCTGGCAGAGCCTTCTAAGTATGGTAACAGTTGCAACCGACTGCTGTAATACTTCAATGGGAATGCCATCAATACCAGGTGCTTTGTTCTTTGATAAGGCTTTCAATGCTGCTTCTACTTCTTTCATCACCAATAGTTCCTGATCATAAAGTACAGGTTGAAATGGCTGTTGGTTCACTTGATCTTTATCGTATGTTGACTCTGTATATTCTTTCCACCTTTTCTTGATTTTCTCAGCATCATTCAACATGGATCGTTGAGCATCTTGTAACATTCCAATTCAAGACTTGAATTTTTTCTTTAATTTTCATAGCTTTAGGAAAGCTGATCATCTTCTTCCTCTAATAGTTTCTGCTTCTATTTCTTTGCATGCTTCATTGTAATACTTCTACTTGTCTTGTCTTTCTGCATGTTGTAAATCTGTTGAGTTCTGCAATTGCCTGTCTTTCTCTGCATTTCTGGGAAATTTTCAGAGTTTTTTTGGTCATCCATTTTGGCTGTTTTTACTTTTGTACCTTTTGTAGAGAATTTGCACTTTCTTCCAACATGACTTTCTTGATGTCATCCCATAACTCTTCTGGAGCTCTGTCATTTGTATCTAAAGCAGCAAATCAATTTTGTAGGCAGTTTTTAAATTCCGGTGGTAAATTCTCAAGGTCATATTTTGCTACATTCATGGGTAGCTTGCTCTTTTTCAACTTTAGCTTGAGTTTGCATACTAGTAGCTGGTGATCTGTACCACAGTGAGCTCCAGATTTTGTCTTTGTTGATGTTATAGAGCTTTTCCATTGTTGACTTCCACAGATGTAGTCAATTGGATTTTTGTGCAATCCACTGGGTGAAGTTCATGTATACAGTCTCCGTTTATGTTGCTGAAAGAAGGTGTTTGAGTTGAATAGATTGTTGGTCTTGCAGAATTCTCTCAGTCTTTTTCCAACTTCATTTCTGTTGTCAAGTCCATATTTTCCAACCACTTTGCCATCTTTGTTGTCAATTTTTGTGTTCCAGTCTACTCAGCATAATTTTTCAGATTTTTGCTTTGCTGTTTTGGAAAGAGTCCAGCTGCCACCCTGAGGGGGAGATTTGGATCGCCTTCTTCTGCAGCGAGAACAATGCTGGATCTATCAGTTACAGACTGTTACCCCATCGGGCTTAAATGCTGAAATTCAATGGAATGCTTTTTATTAGGGCTTAAGTGAGCAACTGGTTAGTGTTTGCCTATGCTATGATGGAGGTTTGAGGTAGATTTGATTTAGCACACCTGGTTTGTGTTTGGGCAGCAAGTGTAGCGCCTTGAGATGATGTCATCCCTGGGGACTACTCCTTTAAATAGTACGGCATTTTTTGGTGCTAGCTTAGAGCGTTCTTGTTTTGATGGCATTGCTAGTAAAATCTTTTTCTTGTGTATGTGTGCTCCTAATGCAAGCTTTTTGTTTGTAGCTGAAATATCGACGTTGAGCTTCACATACAGCTGTTCGGGAAGCCTTTGGCTTTATTTTGTTTGGGCTCCCATTGAGTTTAGAATTTTTCACTATAGCAGTAGGGAAATGAGTTATGCTATCAGAAGTCACTGAAGATCATCCGTGACACTTTCTTGGATGTCCTTTAAGCTAAATATTTGGTTTTGTTTGGGACCTTTTTGGTTTTCATATTTATAATATTGTTTTGAGATTTTTGAAAAATTGTTATACACAAAAAACAGAATTGCATATATGAATAAGGTTTATTATTTTTGCTGGACTTTATTAGTCATTGGAGGCGGGGACAAATGATGAGGCTTGGGTTATCAATGAGCTAAGGTGTGTGGTCTTGTTTGATATCTGTAGATGTCTTTGCCATCCTTTCCATAATACTATTTTGATTTATTGAACATTGTGACCTATTTGTTTTGTTTTTTATATGTTCTCTTGGAGCCAGTCAAAACCCTGCCCTTTTTTTGGCTGGGTCTTCGTAGATCTCTTCTCCATGGACTGGCACAAGAGGCCTATTTAGATTGAGAAGAGTGGGTGGAGGAGAACGTCTGTGCATATGAGAGAAAAGAGTAGTTACTCACCTGTAACAGGTGTTCTCCAGGGACAGCAGGAATCATTCCTCACTTATGGGTGACATCGGCACCGATGGAGCACGAGCAGAGCATTTCCCCAGCTTTCAAAGAAAGCCTTTGGGAATGCCTCCACACATGCATGGTCCTCTTCGTGCCCAAGGGTGCCATCTTACTCAGTGTGGTACCATAGCTATAGACCCTTAAAGAAGATGGCAAAAATGTACAGCAACTCCAAGGGGAGGAGGGAGGGTAGTGAGGAGTGATTCCTGCTGTCCCTGGAGAACACCTGTTACAGGTGAGTAACTATGTTTTCTCCAGGAACAAGCAGAAGTCAGTCCTCACTTAAGGACTCCCTAGTTACAGGCTACCAAGGACCTGTAGGAAAAAGCATGGCAGAGCTGTGAGCAGCTACCAGTGAAAGCCGAAGGCAGCCCGAGGACCCCAGGCCCATGAATGGCCACGCTCTCAGTAGCCAGAACAAGAAGGGTCAGAGGGCAGAAGTTACTTAAACCCCGAACAGATTACAGAGTACAGCCTGGCCGAAGGCGGCATCCTGATGGTACTCCTTCTCCAGGCAGTAATGCATCACGAAGGTGTGAGCGGAGGACCAGGTGGTGGCCCGGTAGATGTCTACCAGTGGCATCGAGTGCCTGCTGGTGACAGATGTCACTATTGCACGGACATTGTGAGCTGTGACTCAGTGGTCTAGGGGAAACCCAGCCTGAGCCTGGGAAAAGGTGATGCAGTCCACGACACAGATGGACAATGCATGCTTGGTGACCACCAGCCCCAGACGGCTGGGATCAGAGGAGATGAAGAGCTGCCCAGATCTGTGGTGGTCCCGAGTCCGCTGTAGATAAAAAGAGAGAGCCCTCTTACAATCCAAGGTGTGGAGAATCGCTGACGCTCAGTCAGCATGACTCCTGCTATCAAGTGAGGTACTCCGCCATGCTGGGGGAGACCGAGATGGGGTATCCGAGGCGGCCGGTCGACTGCACCCATTGTGCTCAGAGGCGCCACTGTGCCGCCCACATGTTGAGACGGGCACTGGACATGACATGGACCGTGGAGGCCATGTGGCCAAGAAGATGGAGCATCATAAGAACATAAGATATGCCATACTGAGTCAGACCAAGGTCCATCAAGCCCAGTATCCTGTTTCCAACAGTGGCCAATCTAGGTCATACGTACCTAGCAGTTTCCCCAAAAGACACAGGTTCCACAATGCTTGTACTGGGTCAAGCATTGACATCCTGGGTCCCTTCTTAATAATGGTTTATGGACCTTTCCTCCAGGAACTTGTCCAAACCTTTTTTAAACCCAGCTACACTAACAGCCTTTACTACATCCTCCGGTAACAAATTCCAGAGTTTGATTACACGTTGAGTGAAAAAAATATTTTCATTTATTAGTCTTAAATAGTTTACCCTGTAGCTTCATTGCATGCCTCCTAGTCTTTCTATATTCTGATAACGTAAACAATCGATCTACGTTTACCCATTCTACTCCATTCATTAATTTATAGACTTCTATCTTATCGCCCCTCAGCCGTCTCTTTTCCAGGTTAAAAAGCCCTACGTTTTTAGCCTTTCTTAATAGAGGTATCCTTCCACCCCCTTTACCATTTTGGTGGCTCTTCTCTGAACCTTTTCTAATAGTGCTATATCCTTTTTAAGATACGGCGACCAGAACTGCACACAATATTCAAGGTGCGGTCTCACCATGGAACAATATAGAGGCATTATAATATCTTTTATTTTCCATTCCTTTCCTTATGATACCTAGCATTCTATTTGCTCTCTTGGCTGCTGCTGCCAAGGGTTTTAACATGTTATCCACAATGACGCCTAAATCTTTTTCCTGGGTGGTGGTTCCTAATGTGGAATCTTGCAACGTGTAAACATAGTTTGGGTTGTTCTTCCCTAGGTGCATAACTTTGCACTTGTCCACATTAAATTTCATCTGCCATTTTGATGCCCAGTCTTCCAATTTATCAAGATCCTCTTGCAATTTTCCACAATCCTCTTGGGTTTTTAACAACTTTAAATAGTTTTGTGTCATCTGCAAATTTGATAACCTCACTTGTTATTCCCTTTTCCAGGTCATTTATGAATATGTCAAAAAGCAGCGGACCCAGCACAGATCCCTGGGGTACACCACTATTCAACTTTCTCCATTGGGAAAATTGGCCATTGAGCCCTACCCTCTGCTTTCTATCTTTTAACCAGTTCCTGATCCACAATAGTACACTGCCTCCTATCCCATGACTCTTTAGTTTTGCCAAAAGTCTCTGATGAGGGACCTTGTCAAAGGCTTTCTGAAAGTCCAGATACACTATATCAACAGACTCACCTTTGTCCGCCTGTTTATTCACACCTTCAAAAAAACATAACAGATTAGTAAGACAAGATCTTCCTTGTCTAAAGCCATGTTGGCTGTCTCCCATTAGGCCATGACTATCTACATGCTGAGTAATTTTGTTCTTTATGATGGTTTCTACCATTTTTCATGGTACTGACATCAGGCTCACTGGTCTGTAGTTTCCCGGATTACCCCTGGAACCCTTTTTAAAAATTGGCATTACATTGGCGATCTTCCAATCTTCAGGTATTACAGATGATTTTAATGAAAGTTCACAGATTACTAAAAGCAGGTCTGCAATCTCATATTTCAGTTCTTTCAACACCCTTGGATGTATACCATCCGGCCCAGGTGATTTGCTACTCTTCAGTTTATCTAATAGTTGTAATACATCTTCTTGATGTATTGATATTTCCTTCAATTCTTCCGCAAATTTAAATACCACTTCAGTCGTGGGTAACATCCCTACATCTTCCTCAGTAAAGACCGAAGCAAAGAATTCATTCAGTCTCTCCGCTATCGCCTTGTCGCCTCTTAGTGCCCCCTTTAACCCCTCTATCATCTAACAGACCAACTGACTCTCTTAAAGGTTTTTTGCTAGGAATGTACTGGAAAGTGTCTTTATTTCACGTTTTTGCTTCTGTAGCAAGCTTCTTCTCAAAATCTCCCTTTGCCTGCGTTATCAATGCCTTGCATTTGACTTGCCAGTGCTTGTGCTGTTTCCAGGTTTCGTCGTTTGGCTCTTTTTTCTCCATTTCCTGAAAGTGCTTTTTTGGCAACAGCCTCTCTGACCTCACCTTTAAACCATGCTAGCAGTTTTTTGGACTTCCTTCCACTTTTCTTAAAGCGTGGAATACAGCTGGTCTGGGCATCCAAGATAGTATTTTTCAACAACACCCAAGCTTGATGTAAGTCTTTAACCTTTGCAACTGCTCCTTTTAGTTTTTTCTTAACTATTTTCCTCATTTTATCATAGTCTTCAGGTGAACAAGGTATATTAAACTTCTTAGGTACAGTTTTAGTGGTATAAATATCCATTGCACCCTTTAGTACATATAGAACTTCAAGATCTAAACACAAACTTAAAACTAAGATGCAGACAGCAGTCCAGCAGCGGGATGTGGGCTTTCCAGTCTTTTGCATTGAGTGTCACATGTATGATTTTCTCCCAGCTGGTGAGAGGTCTTACATGTGCACTAGGTGCAAGGAGCTCTCTGCTCTCAGGGAACGAGTCCGTTCTCTAGAAGCTAGAGTAGCAGACTTGGAAAACATAAGACAGACAGAGAGGTACATAGACGAGACCTACAGGGATAGAGTCCTGAAGTCCCACCTCCAGTCTGGCAGCATCCCTGTTGCCATGGAGGAGAGAGGTCACGTGACAGGAGAGCATCACCCTGGTGTGGCAGGAAGTGATCCTGTAACTAGGACCTGTCCTCCAGGTGATGTAAACCCCTCTCGCACCGAGGAGGTTTCTCCAGGGCCAAGTGCCCATGCGGGAAGGGTTAGGACAGCAGTTATAGTTGGTGATTCGATCATTAGGCATGTAGATAGCTGGGTGGCTGGTGGACGTGAGGATCGCCTGGTAACATGCCTGCCTGGTGCGAAGGTAGCGGACCTCACACGCCACCTAGATAAGGTCTTAGATAGTGCTGGGGAGGAGTCTGCTGTCTTGGTACATGTTGGTACCAATGACATAGGAAAATGTGGTAGGGAGGTTCTGGAAGCTAAATTTAGGCTTTTAGGTAGGAAGTTGAAATCCAGAACTTCCAGGGTAGCGTTCTCCGAAATGCTTCCCGTTCCACGCGCAGGACCCAATAGGCAGGCAGAGCTCCGGAGTCTCAATGCGTGGATGAGACAATGGTGCAGAGATGAGGGGTTCGGATTTGTTAGGAACTGGGGAACATTCTGGGGAAAGGAGGGGCTCTTCCGAAGGGATGGGCTTCACCTTAACCGGGATGGAACCAGGCTGCTGGCATTAACCTTTAAAAAGGAGATAGAGCAGCTTTTAAACTAGATAATAGGGGAAAGCCGACAGTCGCCCAAGAGCGCATGGTTCGGAAGAATGTATCCTTGAAGGATACTACAAAAAGCAGAGAGGTTCCAAAAAAGAGTAAAGTAGCCCAAATGCTCTCGAGTATGGAGCAGACAGAACTTAAAGATCCCAAATTACCCATGTCTACCAATAGCCAAATTAATATGAATAAAATACAGTCTCTAAAATGCTTGTATGCAAATGCTAGAAGTCTACAAAACAAGATGGGAGAGTTAGAATATATAGCACTAAACGAGAGGTTAGATATGATTGGAATATCAGAGACATGGTGGAAGGAGGACAACCAGTGGGACACTGTGATACCTGGGTACAAACTATATCGAAATGATAGAGCTGATCAAATTGGTGGAGGGGTTGCGCTCTATGTTAGAGAGGGCATTGAGTCAGAAAGGATTAAAGTTTTGCAAGAAACAAAATTTGCTGTAGAATCTCTATGGATTGAAATTCCATGTAAAAAGGGGAAGGCGATGGCAGTGGGGGTGTACTATCGTCCGCCTGGCCAGAATGAACAAATGGATGATGAAATGCTCAAAGAAATCAAGGAAGCTAGCAAAAGTTACAGTGCAGTAATAATAATGGGTGATTTCAATTACCCCGGCATCGACTGGGTCAGTGTCACAACAGGACATGCTAGGGAGATAAAGTTCCTAGATGAAATAAATGACTGCTTCTTGGAGCAGCTGGTTCATGAACCGACCAGAGGGGAAGCAATATTAGACCTAGTCCTTAGTGGAACACCAGATGTAGTGCAAGAGATAAGGGTGTTGGGGCCACTTGGCAATAGTGATCATAGCATGATCGCCTTTGATTTAATTAGTGGAGGAGGGATAGTAAGGAAATCCACAGTACTACCCTTTAACTTTCGAAAGGGAGACTATGATAGAATGAGGAAAACAGTTAAGAAAAAACTAAAAGGAGCAGTTGCAAAGGTTAAAGACGTACATCAAGCTTGGGTGTTGTTGAAAAATACTATCTTGGAAGCCCAGACCAGCTGTATTCCACGCTTTAAGAAAAGTGGAAGGAAGTCCAAAAAATTGCCAGCATGGTTTAAAGCTGAGGTCAGAGAGGCTGTTGTTGCCAAAAAAGCATCTTTCAAGAAATGGAAAAATGAGCCAAATGATGAAACCTGGAAACAGCACAAGCACTGGCAAGTCAAATGCAAGGCATTGATAAGGCAGGCAAAGAGAGAATTTGAGAAGAAGCTTGCTGCGGAAGCAAAAATGCGAAATAAAGACCTTTTCAAGTACATTCGTAGCAAAAAACCCGTGAGAGAGTCAGTTGGTCCATTAGATGATAAAGGGGTTAAAGGAGCACTAAGAGGCGACAAGGCGATAGCGGAGAGACTGAATGAATTCTTTGCTTCGGTCTTTACTGAGGAAGATGTAGGGATGTTACCCACGACTGAAGTGGTATTTAAAGGTGTGGAAGAATTGAAGGAAATATCGATACATCGGGAAGATGTCTTACAACTATTAGATAAACTGAAGAGTAGCAAATCACCTGGGCCGGATGGTATACATCCAAGGGTGTTGAAAGAACTGAAATTTGAGATTGCAGACCTGCTATCAGTAATCTGTGAACTATCATTAAAATCATCTCTAATACCTGAGGATTGGAGGATCGCCAATGTAACACCAATTTTTAAAAAGGGTTCGAGGGGTGATCCGGGAAACTACAGACCGGTGAGCCTGACATCAGTACCGGGAAAAATGGTAGAAACCATCATAAAGAATAAAATTACTCAGCATATAGATAGTCATGACCTAATGGGAGACAGCCAACATGGCTTTAGACAAGGAAGATCTTGTCTTACTAATCTGTTATGTTTTTTTTGAAGGAGTGAATAAACAGGTGGACAAAGGTGAGTCGGTTGATATTGTGTATCTGGACTTTCAGAAAGCCTTTGACAAGGTCCCTCATGAGAGACTTTTGGCAAAACTAAAGAGTCATGGGATAGGAGGCAGTGTACTACTGTGGATCAGGAACTGGTTAAAAGATAGAAAGCAGAGGGTAGGGCTAAATGGCCAATTTTCCCAATGGAGAAAGGTGAATAGTGGTGTACCCCAGGGATCTGTGCTGGGTCCGCTGCTTTTTGACATATTCATAAATGACCTGGAAAGTGGAATAACGAGTGAGGTTATCAAATTTGCTGATGACACAAAACTATTTAAAGTTGTTAAAACCCAGGAGGATTGTGGAAAATTGCAAGAGGATCTTGATAAATTGGAAGACTGGGCATCAAAATGGCAGATGAAATTTAATGTGGAGAAGTGCAAGGTTATGCACCTAGGGAAGAACAACCCAAACTATGGTTACACGATGCAAGGTTCCACATTAGGAACCACCACCCAAGAAAAAGATTTAGGCGTCCTTGTGGATACCATGTTAAAACCCTCGGCCCAGTGTGCAGCAGCGGCCAAGAGAGCAAATAGAATGCTAGGTAAGATAAGGAAAGGAATAGAAAATAAAACAAAATATATTATAATGCCTCTATATCGTTCCATGGTGAGACCGCACCTTGAATATTGTGTGCAATTCTGGTCGCCATATCTTAAAAAGGATATAGCAATTTTAGAAAAGGTTCAGAGAAGAGCCACCAAAATGGTAAAGGGGATGGAAGGCTACTCCTATGAAGAAAGGCTAAAAAGGTTGGGGCTCTTTAACCTGGAAAAGAGACGGCTGAGGGGAGATATGATAGAAGTCTATAAATTAATGAACGGAGTGGAACGGGTAAACGTAGATCGATTGTTTACCTTATCAGAATATAGAAAGACTAGGGGACATGCAATGAAGCTACAGGGTAAACTATTTAAGACTAATAAAAGAAAATATTTTTTCACTCAACGTGTAATCAAACTCTGGAATTTGTTACCGGAGGATGTAGTAAAGGCTGTTAGTGTAGCTGGGTTTAAAAAAGGTTTGGACAAGTTCCTGGAGGAAAGGTCCATAAACCATTATTAAGAAGGGACCCAGGATATCAATGCTTGAACCAATACAAGCATTGTGGAACCTGTGTCCCTTGGGGAAACTGCTAGGTACGTATGACCTAGATTGGCCACTGTTGGAAACAGAATACTGGGCTTGATGGACCTTGGTCTGACCCAGTATGGCATATCTTATGTTCTTATGTTCTTATGTTCTCCCTTTCGAAAGTTAAAAGGTAGTACTGTGGATTTCTTACTATCCCTCATCCACCAATTAAATCAAATGCGATCATGCTATAATCACTATTGCCAAGTGGCCCCAACACCCTAACCTCTTGCACTAGATCTGGGGTTCCACTAAGGACTAGGTCTAATATGGCTTCCCCTCTGATCGGTTCATGAACCAGCTGCTCGAAGAAGCAGTCAGTCATTTACTTCATCTAGGAACTTTATTGAAATCACCCATTATTATTACTGTGTTCTAACTTTTGTTAGCTTCCTTGATTTCTATGAGCATTTCATCATCCATTTGTTCATTCTGGCCAGGCAGTCGATAGTACACTCCCACTGCCATCGCCTTCCCCGTTTTACATGGAATTTCAATCCACAGAGATTCTGCAGCAAATTTTGTTTCCTGCAGAACTTTAATCCTTTCTGACTCAATGCCCTCTCTAACATAGAGTGCAACCCCTCCACCAATTTGATCAGCTCTATCATTACGATATAGTTTGTACCCAGGTATCACAGTGTCCCACTGGTTGTCCTCCTTCCACCATGTCTCTGATATTCCAATCATATCTAACCTCTCATTTAGTGCTATATATTCTAGCTCTCCCATCTTATTTTTTTAGACTTCTAGCATTTGCATACAAGCATTTTAGAGACTGTATTTTATTCATATTAATCTGGCTATTGGTAGGCATGGGTAATTTGGGATCTTTAAGCTCTTCCTGCTCCATACTCGAGGGCATCTGGGCTACTTTACTCTTTTTTGGAACCTCTCTGCTTATGGTAGCATCCTTTAAGGATACATTCTTCCGAACCATGTGCTCTTGGGCGACTGTCGGCTTTCCCCTATTATCATCGGGCCAAGATGGCACTGCAGTATTGTACCTCGGACGCCAGGGCCACAAGGCGGTCCGCCCTGTCTTGAGGGAGGAAAGCCATCACTCAGAGGGTGCCTAAGCAAGCCCCAATGAACTCCAGGGACTGAACCGGAGTGAGGTGGGACTTCTGGTAATTGATCACAAATTCCAGGTGCTTGAGGAGGCCAATGGTGTGGTCCACGGCTTGCCAGGCCTCGGAGGCCATGCCCCCTGTTATGAGCCAGTCATCTAGATATGGATAGATGAAGGTGCCCTGCAACCGGAGATGGGCCGTGGCCATGCAGTTCATGAAGACACGTGGGGCAGATGCGAGGCCAAAGGGAAGCACCCTGTACTGGTAATGGTTTCCCTGAACCATGAAGTGGAGCTATGTTCTGTGTTTGGGGTGGACAAGGATGTGAGCGTAAGCATCCTTTAAGTCCAAAGAGCATAACCAATAGCCTTGCTGGAGGTAGGGAGCAACGTTCCAAGGGAGAGCATCTGAAACTTCTCCTGCACCAGGAACGTTTAGGTTTCGCAGGTCGAGGATGGGCCTAAGGCCCCCGGTCCGCTTTTGGATGAGGAAGTACCAGGAGTAAAACCCCCGTCCTTGGAAATGTGGCAGAACTGGTTCTATCACCCCGTCTTTGAGGAGACCTGCGAGCTCCTGACACAGCAGTGCCTGGTGCTGGGGAAGCCGACTTGGCTCTCCAGGGAAGTATGCGGGAGGAACATGGCCCAAATGGAGGCAAAAGCCTTCCCGAATGACCTGGAGGACCTAGGTGTCGGAGGAGATGGACTCCCACCTGTGAGAGAAGTGGACCAGGCGTCCCCCAATGGCCGGTGCCCTGCCAGTGGACAAGAGGCTATGCTGATGGAGTCAAAACCCCAAAGACGGCTGAGCTGGTGCCGGGGGTTAGGGCCCTTCGGCTTACGAGGGCCGTGGATCGTGGCTTTGCCCTGACTGCCCTGGATGGGGGTCGACACCAGCAGGTAGTAGGGGCAGCCCCTGTATAGGTGCTCCTTCCAGTGGAAGAAAGGCTTCTTGCTCTGTTGTTTCTTCCTGGGGAGGGAGGAGATTTTTCGGGAGAGGCGAGTATGAGTAACATACTCTGTTTCGATCTCTGCCACCTTATCCTCCATGGGCTTGCTGAACAGCTGTTCCCGAGACAGGGGACGTCCAGCAGCTTCTCCTGGATCCACTGCTCCAAGTCCGAGGACTGAAGCCAAGCCTGCCGGTGGGTCCCGATGCCAGCCGCCCCCACCTGGGCGGAAGACTCTAAGCCGTCGTACGCCGCTCGCGAGAGGTACTTGGAGCACTCCCCGATGGACCAAGAGGCCTAAAAACATTGGAGATGGTCTCTGTTAAGGCCTGCCGCAAAAACCCTGAGTTCTCTGGCGAGGTCCCAGAGGAACATCCCAATGTATAATTTGTAAACTTGGATGCGGCAAGACAGCATGGAGCCCTGATAAGCCTTGCACCTGAGGGCGTCAAGGGAGCGAGACTCTCTGCCCAGGGGGATGGAAGAATGAGTCTTCAGGCTCTTTAGCTTCCGCATGGCAGATTTGACCACCATTGAGGTGTAAGGAAGCTGGGCTTTCCAGAACCCTGGACCCTGCTGGACCCTATACATAGCATCTGGGCGCTTGCTCACGATAGGGACTGAGACTGGGGGTCTCCCACATGCGGAGGAGTGTTCAGAATGGGAGGAACCGGCACAGAGAGGGCCCCTCTAGGAGGAACCTCATATTGCAGAATATCACGTTCCTCTGATCAGGGCTCCTCCTCCAACTCAATGGTGTGCGCTAGGGCCCATGCCATGTCCCGGACGAACTCCAAGAAAGAGGTGAACTCAGGAGGTGACCGCAGTCTCTGGGTTAGTGGAGAGGGGTCTGATGGGAGATCCCAGTGTGACTGGGTCTCCAGGGAAGTTTCCCAATCAGACTCAGACTCTGAGTAGTCCGTGAAAGACTCTAGGTCAGGCGGCTCGGGAAGGGTTCGTGACTGGCGACGGGCTTCTGAGGCCAATGCCTGCCCAGAGCCAGAGGTGCTCACCTGAGAAGATCTCACGCCCAAGGACCGGGACGCAGATTAAGACCCATGCTGAGGATGCTCACAAGGCTTCTGGCTCTCGGGGGTCACTGCGGCGGCCAGGGGAGTCCTTGAGGGCGAGGTCCCTGCGGTCTCGAGGTGCATTCTGGCGGTGCCGGGCACCAGCGCCTGCTGGGCAGCGAGAAATGCAGAAATGCTGCATTCCAAGGCCATCATTCGGGCCTCCCACTTGGGAGTGGGGCCCTGCGACATCGATGCCGGGGTGACCGGTCGGGTGTCAAGGAAGAGAGGGAGTCCTCGCTGGGACGACCTTCGGGAGACTGGGTGCCTTCGCCTGAGACTTCTGTATCTGTTCGAGGTACCTTACTGGGCTGCTCCCTCTCCGACTCGAGGGTTTACTAAGGGGGGCTGAGAGACCGGACATGTGACCGCTCATGCTTGTCTGGCACCCCCGACAATATCCTCGCAGCCTTCTTCTTCCGCTCACATTCAGGCGACCCCTGGTTGGAATGCCGCCAGGCCCAGTGAGGAACCTTGGGGGATTCCAAAGGCTGCGGGGCTGAGGAGCGGGAGGCTGCCTTACAGAAGATATCATCCAGTTTTTGCTCACGACTCTGGATGGCCTTGGAGGACATCTTCTTACAGAGGGAGCAAAGCTAAGACAACAGTCATGGGTGTCTGTGAGCAACATGTTTTTGGAACATCTATCAATTCACAAACTGAAGGCCATTGGGGAAAGGACCCCTGCGAGGTCGAAGACCCTCGATGTGGTCAGTGGTTAAAAAGGGCACGAAGCATGCTGATACAAAAAGGGCAAAAAGAAAAAACCCTGAGACCAAGGCCAAAGCAGAGGTGCTCGAGAGGCGGGAAGAGGCCTGGCGAAGGCTGGATAGTCAAAAAGTAGGTAGAAAAAAAGGAAACTCGCGGAAAAAGGGAGCCAGAATAAGATGGCACCCTTGGGCAGGAAGGGGACTATGCATGCGTGGAGGCATTCCCAAAGGCTTTCTTTGAAAGCTGGGGAAATGCTCTGCGTGGACTCCGTTGGTGCTGACGTCACCCATAAGTGAGGACTGACTTCCTGCTTGTTCCTGGAGAAGAGATCTTCCTATGCCCAGAGCTCTGAAATCTCTTAGAAGAGGAGACCAGGTCAAAACTGAACCTGGAGAGCATCTCTGCCACTTAATCACGGTAGCAGTCTCCTGAACGCCATCTCTAAAGAGAGTCTCCCTGTGGTACAGCATATCAGCAAGTTGTTTCTACATATTCAATTGCAAGTCTGAGGCCCGGAGCCATGAGAGTTTCCAAGTGCCAATATCATGGCAGATGCTCTTGATGCCGTATCGAAACTATCATAGTACTTTTACTACTACTACTCCTACTATTACTGCTTATCATTTGTATAGCGCTACAAGGTGCATGCAATGCTGTACAGAGACATGTAAGAGACAGTCCCCTGCTCATAAGAATTTTAGTCTAGTTAAGACAGCCAACACAACTGGGGACTAGGATATATCTAGGAGAATAGTAAGGAAACACCTAAGAGGTGAACAGGTGTCTAAGAAGATCAGGATCCAAAAGCAGTCTCAAAGGAGTGTTTTTAGCCAGGATTTGAACAGGGCCACAGATGGAGCCTGACATACTGACTCAGGTAGTTTGTTCCAGGCATAAGGAGCAGCAAGGTAGAAAGATTGAAATCTAGAGTTGGCAGTGGAAGAGAAAGCGTAGTTACTCACCTGTAACAGGTATTTTCCGGGGATAGCAGGAATCAGTCCTCACATATGGGTGACATCGGCACTGTCGGAGCCCCCATAGAAGCATCCCCCCAGCTTTCAAAGAAAGCCTTTGGGAGATGCTACCATGCATACGTGGTCCCCTTCCCACCCAAGGGTGCCATCTTGCTCAGTCAGATGACATAGCTAAAAGATGGCAAAATAAAAGATGGTAAAGAATCAACTCCAAGGAGAGAAGGGAGGGTTGTGAGGATTGATTCCTGTTGTCCCCGGAGAACACCTGTTACAGGTGAGTAACTACGCTGTCTCCGGAACAAGTAGAAGTCAGTCCTCACATATGGGACTCCTCAGCTACAGGCAACTGAAAGCCCATAGTGAAAAAACACGGTCTACCTCAAGGGGAGCCACGAGCAGCAGCAGTTGAGTCTGTAGTTACAGACTACAGTAGGACCCCCTGTGTCCAGTGAGAATCAGCGGTAGCCTGAACACAGAAGGGTCGGAGGGTAGAAGTTGCCTAAACCCCAAAAAGATTACGACACACAGCCTGGCCAAAAGCACTGTCCAGTCTCCCTTTCCAGACAGTAATGAGCTGTGAAGGTATGGACTGAAGACCAGGTGGTGGCCCGGCATATGTTCCCCATCGGGACAGAGCACAAGTTTGCCACCGAGGACGCCATGGCCCTGACACGGTGCGCCGTGACATGGCCTTCCATAGGGAGCCCTGCCTGCTCATAGGCAAGAGTGATACAGTCTGCTACCCAGGTAGACAGTGTACATTTGGTCACTGCCTTCCCCAGACGACTGGGATCGTACGAGACGAAAAGCTGAGCAGCTTTGCAGTGGCCCTGAGTACGTTGGATGTAGAAAGACAAGGCCCTCTTACAGTCCAAAGTGTGAAGTACCGTCTCACCCCTACTGGTGTGAGGTCTTGGAAAGAAGGTGGGAAGTACCACTTCCTGGTTGAGATGGAAGGACAATACCACCTTCGGAAGGAATTTAGGGTGCGTGCGGAGTACCACCCTGTTCTTATAGAACCTGGTATAGGGCGCCTCCGCCACTAGGGCCTGAAGCTCGCTGACTCTGTGAGTGGAGGTAAGTGAGACCAGAAAGAGTAGTTACTCATCTGTAACAGGTGTTCTCCAGGAGCAGCAGGAATCAGTCCTCACATATGGGTGACGTCGGCGCCGACGGAGCCCTCGTGCGGAGCATTTCCCCAGCTTTCAAAGAAAGCCTTTGGGAATTGCAGCGCGCATGCGCGGTCCCCTTCCCGCCCAAGGGTGCCATCTTGCTCAGTCTGATGACATAGCTAAAAGACAGCAAAAAATTAGCAAAAATAAATCATATGACTGCAACTCCAAGGGGAGGAGGGAGGGTTGTGAGGACTGATTCTTGCTGCTCCTGGAGAACACCTGTTACAGGTGAGTAACTACTCTTTCTCCAGGACCAAGCAGGAAGTCAGTCCTCACATATGGGACTCCCCAGCTTAAGGCTACTGAAGACCTCAAGCAGAAAAAATGAGCTCCCTCTAGCTCGTCAGTACGTAAGGAAGGAATCTTCTCTGAGAACGCCCCCGACCGGTAGCCCAACACCAGGACCGGAGGGTAGGAGTTGCCTAAACCCCAAAGAGATTATGGAGTACTGCCTGTCTGAAAGCACTGTCCCTGCGGGACTCCCTCTCAAGGCAGTAATGGGCCGCAAAAGTCTGGCTTGAAGACCAAGTAGCGGCCCGGCAGATGTCTGCCAATGGAACAGAGTGGAGATGAGCCACTGACACAGCCTTCGCCCTGACACGATGAGCCGTGACTTGACCCTCCAACGAGAGGTCGGCTGCCCCATAAGCCCAGGCGATACAGTCAGCGACCCATATGGACAAAGTACGCTTGGAAACAGGTAACCCCAATTTATTGGGGTCAAAAGAAACGAAGAGCTGAACAGCCCTTCGATGCTCCCGCGTACGGTCAAGGTAGAAGGACAACGCCCTCCTACAGTCCAGGGTATGCAGGACCATCTCAGCCCGGTTGGCATGCGGCCTGGAAAAGAAGGTCGGAAGAACCACCTCCTGATTGAGGTGAAAAGGGGAGACAACCTTAGGGAGAAACTTCGGGTGAGTCTGTAAGACTACCCTATTCCTGTAGAACCTAGTGTAAGGAGGATCAGACACTAGTGCCTGAAGTTCACTCACTCGCCTAGCAGAGGTAAGAGCTACCAGAAACAAGGTTTTCCAGGAAAGAAAACGGAGAGGGCAGGTAGCCATAGGTTCAAATGGCGGACAAGTAATCCGCTGTAAGACCACATTCAGATCCCACTCAGGGGCTGGTGGACGCAAAGGAGGCTTAAGCAGGAGGAGGCCTCTGAGAAAACGAGCCACCAAAGGGTGGTTGGAAAGAGGCCTCCCGTCCACCGGCGAGTGGTGCGCTGAGAGAGCACTGAGGTGAACCCTGACAGAGTTGGACTGAAGGCCTAGATTGGAGAGGTAAAGCAAATATTGCAATGCTACCGCTACCAAGCACGAGAAGGGATTCTTGCTGTGCTGAGCACACCAAGTGGAGAATCTACGCCACTTAAGAGCGTAGGATTTCCTGGTGGATTGCTGCCTAGAGGCTAAGACCACGTCTTCCACCTCTCTAGGCAGGAGTAGGGGAGCCAGGACTACCTTTTCAGCAGCCAGGCCATCAGATGAAGGGACTGGAGGTTGGGGTACAAGAGAGACCCCTGGTCCTGAGACAGGAGATCGTGTTGAATTCCCAGAGGCAGGGGAGTGTCCACTGCCAGTTGCAGCAGGAGTGGGAACCACGGTTGCCTCGGCCACCTGGGGGCTATCAGAATCATTGAGGCCCTGTCGTTGAGGACCTTGAACAGTGTTCTAGACACTAGTGGCGTGGGAGGAAACGCATATAGTAGGCCTTGGGACCACGGAATCAGAAAGGCATCCGCTGCTACTCTGAGGGGATGCGGTTGTCTGGAACTGAATTTCGGGAGTTGCCGGTTCAGAGGGCTGGCAAAGAGATCCATGGTGGGGAGGCCCCACCTGAGAAAGATCTGCTGAACCACCAATGGATTCAATCTCCATTCGTGTGGTTGCAGGATCCTGCTCAGTCTGTCCGCCAGGTAATTTTCTTGACCGGGGAGGTAGACAGCTTTGAGGAGGATTCCGTGATTGACGGCCCAAGAGCACAGCCGCTGTGCCTCCTGACAGAGAAGGAAGGAGCCTGTGCCTCCTTGTTTGTTCACGTGGAACATGGAACTTGATTGTCTGTCTGGACCAGTACAGACTGGTGAGATGTGAGGTGGGAGAAGGCTCTCAGAGCTAGGCGTATTGCCCGTAGCTCCAGGAAGTTTATCTGCTGAGCAGCCTCCCAAGGAGTCCAGAGACCCTGAGTACATGCCCCCTGGCAATGTGCTCCCCAACCTAGAAGAGAAGCATCTGACGTCAGCACTCGAGAATGCGGAGGGGATTGAAAATCCACTCCGAGTACCAGATTCGGAAGATGAAGCCACCATTGTAGAGAGGAGACGAGCAGGGTGGATATTCTCACAGAGTCTGCAAGGCTCCCTGTGGCCTGATGCCACTGAGTTCGAAGGCTCCACTGAGCAGGCCGCATGTGCAGGCAGGCATTGGGGGTTACATGAACCGTGGAAGCCATATGGCCAAGAAGTCTCAGGAATTGCTGTGAAACTGCCTGGCTACATCCATCAACCGGAGGGCCCTGTCCACTGGCAGAAAAGCCCTCGCCTGAAGAGTGTCTAGCCATGCTCCTATGAATTCCAAGTTCTGGGACAGGAGTAAAGTGGACTTTGCGAAGTTTATGACAAACCCCAAGTGCTGAAGCAGAGCCACAGTGCGAAGGGTGGCTTGACTGGCCTCCTGGGAAGACTGGCCCCTTATGAGTCAGTCGTCCAGGTATGGAAACACAAAAAGACCTTGAAGCCTCAGGTAGGCCGCCACCACCGCCAGGCACTTGGTGAACACCCTGGGAGCGGAGGATAGGCCAAAGGGAAGTACTCTGTACTGGTAGTGGTTTCCCCCCACAACAAATCTGAGATATTGTCTGTGGTCTGGATGAATAAGGATGTGAGTAGCAGCATCCTTTAGATCTAAGGAGCATAGCCAATCTCCCTGCTGGAGGTAGGGCAGGAGGATTCCAAGGGTAAGCATCTTGAACTTTTCCCTCTCCAGGAACTTGTTGAGGTTGCGCAAGTCTAGGATGGGTCGGAGGCCTCCTGTTCTTTTTGGAACCAGGAAGTACCTGGAATAAAAGCCGTGACCTCTCAGGTGGTGGGGCACCGGTTCCACAGCCTGGTCCTTTAGCAGACTTGCTAACTCCTGAAGGAGTAGGTCCCTGTGCAGAGGGAGTCTCGGAGGCTCCCCTGGAAAATAGGAGGGAGGTACCTGGTGAAAATGGAGAAGATAGCCCTTTTGGACTATATGGAGCACCCAGGTATCTGATGTGATGGCTGACCACCTGTGGGCAAAGTGGGCCAGCCGGCCTCCTGTGCTGATGTGAGCCAGCTGAGGAGAAGAGGCTATGCTTGCTGAGTCAAAAACCCCCACCCTGCTGAGCAGGGGCCGGTGTTGGAGGCTTGGGGGCCTTCTGCCTACGGGGCCCATGACCCTGCCCCTTGGCCTGCTGACCCTGTTGGGGAGTTGCAGAGGCCTGATAATGAGGGTATGGTTTATAGGCAGAGGACTTCCTCGGGTAAAAGGTCTTTTTTCCCGAGCCCTTCTTCTTCTGAGAAGGGGCAGAGGTTTTTCTGGACAGCCTTGTCCTGGTCAGAGTCTCGGTCTCGAGTTCTGCAGCCTTTTCAGCCATGGGCTTGCCAAAGAGGTTTACACCTCGGCAGGGGACATCGACCAACTTGTCCTGCACCCATGGCTCGAGGTCGGATGACTGTAGCCAAGCCTGTCGGTGGGCACAGATGCCGGCCCCGGCTACTCGGGCCGAAGCCTCTAAGCCATCATAGGCTGCTCGAGAGATAAACTTCGAGCACTCTCGAATACCAGTGGACAAGGCTTGGAACCGCTGCAAAGGTTCCTCGGAGAGACCAGCAGAGAACCCGGCAATCTCCTTTGCCAGGTCTCGGAGATACATGCCCATGTAGAGCTGGTAAGTCTGGACACGGCAAGCAAGCAAGCATAAAACCCTGGAAGCACTTCTTACCGAGGGCATCCAGGTTCTGGGCCTCCCGGCCGGGAGGCACCGAGGAGTGCATCTTCTGACTTTTCAGTAGATGCATAGCCGATTCCACAACCATGGAGTGGTGCGGTAATTGTGCCTTTACCTGGGGCTCTTGCGGACTCGATAGATGGAATCGACCCGCTTGCTTAATACCGGCGTCGAGGCCGGGGTCTCCCACATGCGGAAGAGCAGCCGCTCCAGCATCGGAGGAACCGGAACAGTAAAGGCCTCCTTCGGGGGAGAGTCATACTGGAGGGCCTTGAGCTCCTCGTCTCAAGGCTCCTCCTCGGGATCCGCGGGGAAGGCCAAGGCCTTGGCCATATCCCGCACAATGTCCGAGAACCGTGTATCCTCCGGTGGGGATCGTCTCCGAGGTTCGGACTCCGGCGAGTCCGATGGGACACACCGAGTCCGATAAGTGTCGGGTGACTCTTCGTCCTCCGTCTCCCAGTCCGACTCCTCAGAGGAGGAATCGAGCGGCTCCGGTCGGGCGGGTACCGATGCCATCCGCCCCGACGCTGAGGGTACCGACGTCGACGACCTCGGTCCCGAACGGGAGGCCGAGGGAGACCGTAGCCGAGGATCGACTCAAGCCCGCATGGACTCGAGGATCGGCTCGGCCTCCGGGGTCGACTTGGACGTCGAGGTTTCGGTGGTCGGGGCAGATGCACCGGTGAGACCGGCAATCAATGCCCGCTGCTGTTCCATGAAGGCAGCGAGGCTGCTCTCCAAGGCCGTCAACCTGAGTCCGAGCTCAGGAGACCCAGCAGCCCCCGACTCGGGCCCCAACGGCGTCGGGCCCGACGTCGGCTCCCCTGGAGGAGAGTCCACGAGGACTACAGCACTCACGTGTCCAGGAGACTCCATCTCGATACGAGGATGCTTGGCAGGCCTCTACGACTCCGAAGACCCGGGACGGCTATCGGGGCTATGCGACCTGGCCCTCGAGGAACCAGGAGCGTCCACCGATGCCGCCCTCGCGGGTTTCTTCTTCCTGCGATGTTCCCACGAAGGAGACCCCCGCTCAGAGGAACCCCGACGCTGCTCGGGGCCGGAGTCCCGAGATGTCGAGGCCTCTGACGAGGTCTGGGCCCGTCCGGTCGCGGAGTCAGAGAAGATCCTATCCTTCTGGTGCTGCCGACTCCTCAAAGCCTTCAAGGACATTTTGCCACATGGACCACAGATCATCGGGTCATGATCGGGTCCGAGGCAGCGGAGGCAAAAGTCATGTGTCGGTAAGAGACATAAGTTTCTTACATCGATCACACTTTTTAAACCCGCTGGTAGCCATCGGGGGAAAAAGGGCCCCTGCGAGGTCAAAAGACCGGGCTGCCAGTGAAAAAAGAAAAATGGTGCGAACGCTAGTCACAAAGGACAAAAACTGAAAAAGAGAGAGTGGACTCGATATCGGCGTATCGGGCCAAGGCGGGAAAAGGATCCGGCGTCGAACCGAAGTAGAAAAAGAAAAAATAGGGAAATCAACTTTTTCCTCGGGGAAAAACGAACTACGTCCGTCGGGCTCCGTGCAAAAAGAAGACTGAGCAAGATGGCACCCTTGGGCGGGAAGGGGACCGCGCATGCGCGCTGCAATTCCCAAAGGCTTTCTTTGAAAGCTGGGGAAATGCTCCGCACGAGGGCTCCGTTGGCGCCGACGTCAACCATATGTGAGGACTGACTTCCTGCCTGGTCCTGGAGAAACGCCACTTTCCATGAGAGGTATTGGAGGTGGCAGACTCAAAGGGCAAGCGAGTGAGCTGCCCCAATACCACATTGAGGTCTCACTTGGTCGCCAGAGGGCGAACCGGGGGCTTTGAAAGACGCAGCCGGGCATCTGGGGTGATGTGGACCGTGGAGGCCATGTGCCTGAGGAGGCGCAAGAGGAGCCGAGGGGGCACCGAGGGACAGTGCTGTATGTCCAGTGCCAGAGCGCTGAGGCTTTCAGCTTGGCATTTTGTGAAGACCCTTGGGGCAGAGGCCAAGCTGAAAGGCAGCACCCTGTATTGGCAGGGCCCGCCCCCCACCATGAACCGCAGGTACTGCCTGTGGTTGGGGTGAATGAGGATGTGGGTTTAGGCATCCTTCAAATCCAAGGAGCATAGCTAATCTTCCTGCTGGAGGAAAGGCAGCAATGTTTCAAGGGAGAGCATCTTGAACTTCTCCCTCACCAGGAACTTGTTAAGATTGCACAGGTCGAGGATGGGCCTTAGGTCTCCTGTTCTTTTTGGCACAGAAGTACCTGGAGTAGAACCCCTTGCCCTTGAGACAGTGGGGCACTGGTTCCACCGCTTTGTCCTTGAAAAGACCTGCAAGTTCCTTCAGTAGACAGTCCCGGTGGAGGGGAGACCTGAGGGGCTCTCCTGGAAAATAAGGAGGAGGTGTCCGAGTTAGATGGAGGAGGTAACACTCCTTGACCACTCAAAGTGCCCAGGAATCGGTGGTGATGGTTAGCCACCTTTGGGCATAGTGGATCAGATGTCCCCCTGTGGGCTTTGGACCTCCTTCGGGTGGAGAGGCTATGCCCAAGGAGTTAAAAGCTCCCCCCTGGCTTGGCCGGGGCTGGCGCCTGGGGTTTGGGAGCCTTCTGCTTACGAGGGTCATGCCCATGTCCCTTGGCCTGCTGACCCTGCTGGAGAGCCGGGGGAGGCCTGAAAAGGTGGGTAGTTTCTGTAAGCAATCCCTTTCCGCAAGTAGAAAGGCTTTTTACCTGAGCCCTTCCGCCGGGGAGGGGTAGCGGTTTTTTTGGAGAGCCTGGTCTTCGTCATGAACTCGGTCTCTAGCTTGGCAGCTTTGTCAGTGATGGGCTTGCCAAAGAGATTCTTTCCTTGGAATGGGACACTGACCAATTTGTCCTGAATCCTTTGCTCGAGGTAGGACGACTTTAGCCAAGCCCGGCCTCAGGCACCGATGCCCACCGCTGCTACTCGAGCTGCCAACTCAAATCAGTCATAGCTGCCCGAGAGACAAACTTGGAGCACTCATGGATGTCCTTGGCCAGGTTCCTGAACCGCTGCAGGGGTTCCTTGGACAGACCAGTTGAGAACCCGGAGAGTTCCTTCGCCAGGTCTCTCAGGTACACGCCCATGTACAGCTGGAAGGCCTGGATAGGGCCGATGAGCATCGAGCCCTGGTAACACGTTCTGCTGAGTGCGTCCAAGATGCGTGCCTCCCTGCCGGGGAGCACAGAGGGGTGTGTCTGACTCTTCAATCAACATATAGCCGACTCCACCATCATGTAGCTGTGCAACAGCTGTGACTTCTGGAAGCCCAGGCTCCGACAGACTCGATACATCGAGTCAAGCTGCTTGCTCACCACCAGTACAGATGCCGGTGTTTCCCACATGTGGAGAATCAGCTGTTCCAGGATGGGAGGGACGGGCACTATGAGCAATTACTTCAGAGGAGCCTTGTACTGGAGGATTTCTAACTCATCCGCCTGAGGGTCCTCCTCCAATTTTGTCCAAGTGACTCGAACATATGAACACCTGGCTCGCTGACAATAACCTGAAGGTAAACTTTGATAAGACCAAAACAATGTTTATTTCCAGGAGCACAACATTCAACCCACCCAAAGAAATCAACATACTACACAGGACAATCGCAACAAAGGACGAAGTAAAGTATCTTGGTGTCATCATAGACAAAAACCTGAATCTCCATTCCCATATTAACAAGACTGCAGCAAAAGCGTACCACTGTTTAAAGATCATCAGACGACTCAAGCCAATCCTCAGCCAGGAACATTTCCACACCATTTGCCAGGCAGTCATCACCCCCATACTGGACTACGGAAATTCACTATATCAGGGGTTACCCAAACACTCTGTACACCCACTTCAACTGGTTCAAAACACTGCAGCTGGCATAATCACAGGCACATCCAAATACGAACACATAACACCAGTACTTCAACAGCTGCACTGGCTACCCATAATGGCATGGACAAAATTCAAGGCAACACTAAACATCTTCAAGATCATACACCACTACTCAGCAGAAATTCTACAGACCACAAAAACCAAAGACACAAGCAACAGACCCAGGCGGACCCAAGGCAGCAACAGACTCCTCACCCCAGCTGGATACCACAAAACCAAGCAATCAACCTCCAGAAGAGCCATCTCACTCTCGGCGCCAGACCTATGGAACTCGCTCCCTGAGGAACAAAGAGCACAAAAGGACCTCAAGGACTTTCGTAAATCCCTCAAAACCTACCTGTTCATGGCCTCATATGAACAAGTACCTTAACTCCCAATCCACGCAGCCTGGCCGATACAGCCACCAAACGCCAACATCTCAGACCTGGGACCCAACCCCAGAAATACATGCGTGTCTTGTCACCTTTGTTGAATGTAGACCCCTAGTTATATCCCTAACCACTTTGATTGAAGGATAAGGTGATATACAAAACTGGCTAAATAAATAAATAAATTCCAGTGGGAATGCTAGGTCCTTGGACATGTCCTTGACAAAGTCAAGGAACCCCATGTCCTCTGGCAGAGACCAGTGCCGGGGCTCCAAAGAAGGGGATTCTGAGTGTACGTTGCGGTGGCGACGGGTGTCAGATGACTTCTCATCCTCCGTCTCCTACTTGTAGTCCGTAGAGGACTCAAAGGAAGGATGGTCCATAGGCACTGGGGCTAACCCCGGCCCATGGCCCTCCGAGGCCCTGCGGCCGGTGCGGAGTGCACTGGCTGGGGACGATCGTGGCCCCATCAAGTGGGAACCGGATCGAGACCTCAGCCGAGGATAGACTTGAGGTTGAAGGACCTCGAGGATTGGCTCAGTCTCTGGGGATGTCTTCGATGTCGAGGGCCTGGTGGTCAAGGCAGATGAACTGGTAGTACCGGACAACAGCGCCCGCTGCTGGTCCATGAAACAAACTGCACTCCAAGGTCGCCATTCTGGACTCCAAGCCAGAAGGCTCCGCAGCCATTGGCACAGGCACCAAAGGACTCAGGCCCGATGCCATTTCCCCTGAAAGGGAGTCCTAGACGAGGATGGTGTCTGGCGACTGAGGCTGGTCCGAAGTCGATTCCTTTCAGGGGACCTTTGCAGGCTGCTCCCTCTCCAATCCCTCAGATGAGCGTCTCGGACTGTGGGACCTTGCTCGGGATGTACCCAGCCTGTTGGATCCATCCAGGGACGCTGTCTTCACGGTTTTCTTCTTCTTCTTCTTGGGTTCCCTCGAGGGAGACCCCCTTTCTGAAGAACCACGGCACTGCTTGGGTTCGGAGGGGCCTGCCCAAGATGTCATGGCTTCAGATGAGGCCCTGGCCTTCGGAGGCACCAGGGATTTGGGGAAAAACATATCGTGCTGCTGCTGGCGGTTCTTGAGGGCCTTGCTGAACATCTTTTTGCAGAGACAGCATGCTGTATGGTCATGGTCCGGCCCTGGGCAGCGAAGGCAGCAGTTCTGCGTGTCAGTCAATGATATGATTTTGGTACACCGATCACACTTCTTGAAGCCACTGGCAGACATGGGGGGGGAAAAAAGTATCCCAGCGAGGTCAAAGAACCGCCGGGCTGCCAGCTGGAAAAAAGGCGCAAAGTTGCCAAAAATGAAAAACTACAAAAAGAGACCTGAACTCGATGCCCATAGAGCGAGGTCGGGTGGTGGGAAGAGTACCAGTGCAGTACTGGAGGAGAGTATGAAACTCAGGAGAAAAAAAATCAACTTTTTCCGGGGACAAGCCATACAGACGTCTGAAGGGCTCCGTGGAAAAAAGGAGACTGAGCAAGATGGCACCCTTGGGTGGGAAGGGTACCACACATGCATGGTAGCATCTCCCAAAGGCTTTCTTTGAAAGCTGGGGAGGATGCTTCCTTGGGTGCTCCGTCGGTGCCGACATCACCCATATGTGAGGACTGACTTCCTGCTTGTTCCCAGAGAAAGGCACAGATAGAAGGGATCTGCCAGAACAGCAAAGTTCCTGAGGAGGGATGTAGGGAGAGAAGAGGAAAGGTAGTGGGGAGCAGCAAAATAAAGGCACTTATAGGTTAGTAGTAAATGTTTAAATTGGATGTGGAAATGGATAGGGAACCAATGAAGCGACTTGAGAAGAGGGGTGACATGAGCCTAGCATCACTGGCAGACGATTAGCCGTACAGTCGAGTTTTGAGCAGATTGAAGTGAGGAGAGATGATTCAGAGGAAAACCAGTGAAGAGGATAATACAGGATATCCAATTCTTCTGTTCTGGGCTCTTCCTTCATATCCAAAGTAAATGGTACGGCCTTAGCCATATCCCTTACAAAACTGTGGAAAAGACATCATCAGGAGATGATTTGTGATGCTCATGAGGCAGCGAGGGGTCTGCAGCAAGTTCGGAGGATCTCTCCTCCAAGTAGTACTCAGAATCACAGTCAGTTTTCCAAGAGCATATGACTTAGAGAGGTACTCAATGGAAATCCGAGTCTCCATATGGAATAGCCTCCAAGATGTAGAAGGCTCAGATCTCTTCTGGGATTCACAGTGCACACATTGGCTTCAATACTTTGGGGGCGATGCCTCTCTTGATGCACTGGACACAGATATTGGCAGGCAATGGGTGGAGTCAAGGCCTGATGGGTCCTAATGATTGTTCATCTCCCACAAGCAGTTTGAGGACTTCTAGAAATGATGGATGGTTCAATGCTCTTGCTTTGGAGGCATTGGAGTGAACAGCTCTTGCATGCACAGTCTTCATCAGCTTTCCTCCATCCTCAGAGCCAAGGAATCCTCCAGGGCTGCCATTAAGGAAGTCATGGTGGGCCCAGCAGACTATCGATGTCTCCGGTACTTTAGAGGGTGTATCGACAGGCTAGTCATGGACTCTTGGGAGTCTGGCATGGCCGCTCCAATATCATGGATGTTGAGCTACCATCTTTTTATGCTATTTCAGGGAGCAAGGCTCACTCAAATGCCCTGTGCTCCTGGCATCAGGTTCCGAAGAGCTGCAATGTACCTCAGCTTCTGTTTGATACTAGTCATTGGTAACTCTTGATGCTATTGAAGTAGAGTATGAATCCTTCCTCTTCAGGGTGGAACTGGTGGGTGGCTGATCCCTGGATCCCTTACTGATGCTCAGTTCTGAGGCAGCTCGAGCACTCCTTGATGCCTATGCACTGTCAGCGTTTGGTGCAGCCCCAGAATCCATGATAACAGATGCTGATGGGCCAGTCTGTTTGGTGGCAAAAAGTTGTGTCTCTCTGTCTTCTCGACCCTTATGATCTATTTTTGTTACCTGTAAACAGAATGAACAAAGATGTTATGGGTGGCCCTCAGTCACTTTAGGCAGAGCTTGTGAGTGTCCGTGATGGACATCAGCCTAACACACTGGGAACGCTTTTTGCACCCACTGGCTACGTTCTGTGACATTTTGGTCAGAAAAATAGCTATGGTGAAATCAAACAACTGTGTTCTAAAATAAAGAAAAGAAAAGAAATAACTGTGACCAAATGTATTTGAGGCCTAAGGAAGCCTAAACAACACTGGAGGAAAATGAGAGGAAACGTAAAAATGACCGCTACCACTAAGATTCCTAAAGGGTAGAGAAAAAGCAACAAAAGCAAATAGAAAGTAGAATTACTTAATAAAAGACAAAAAAATTGTATAAAATATTGAAAAAAAAGCATAGGAAAAAAAAATCTGACCCTATGGCGCAGGCACATCGAACTGGCTCCGTGGGAAAACAGACTGAGCATCTGACATGCAGCGGTGGCAGGTGGGAATGGGCGAGCATATGTTGTTGAGTTTTCTAAAAGCTTCCAGAAAGGGAACCAAGAGACTTACTGCATGGGCTCTGTCAGATGACAGAACTCATGTCAGCATTTATCCTGATTGTCCATGGAGAATATGTTAAAATCCTCTCCTCAGTGTGCAACAGTGGCCAAAAAAGCTAACTGAATGCTAGAAATATAAGGAAAAGAACAGAAAATAAAACAAAGGATATCATAATACTTCTGTATTGCTCTATAGTGCAACTGCACCTTGACAACTGTGTGCAGTTCTGGTTGCTGCATCTAAGAAAAAGATATAGTGGAATTAGAAAAGATACAGAGAAGGGCAACCAAAATGATAAAGGAAATGAAAGGCTACCTCTATGAGGAAAGGCTGAAAAGGTTAGGGCTCTTCAGCATGCAAAAGAGACGAATGAGGGGAGATATGAAAGAGAATTAAAATAATGAGTGGAATAGAATGGCGTCAACATGTATTAATTGTTTAAGTCTAGGGCACATGCAATGAAGCCAGTAAGTAAAACAATTAAGACTAATAGGAGAAAATATTTTTTCACTCAATGCATAATTAAGGTCTGGAATTCATTCCCAGAAGATGCAGTAAAAGCACTTAGTGTAGCTGGATTTAAAAATTGTTTGGAAAAGATCCTGAAGGAAAAGTTCATCAACTGCTTATCCTTGGGATAAGCATCATGGAATCTGTCTATCTTTGGGGATCATGCCATGTACTTGTGATCTGGATTGGCCACTGCTGTAAAGAGGATACTGGGGCTTGATGGACCTTTGGTCTGACCCAGTATGGCAAATCTAATGTTCTTATATGTTCCTTATTTACAATCCCAAAGATAATCCCAAAAACCCCACTGACTGACCCCCAGGTCCCAAAACTCTGTCCATCATTTGCCAACTTCTGGAAGCAACTGACCCCAATGTAAAAGATTAAAAATAAATTTTATACTTATTCATACTAATTCACCCGCCAATCTAAGATGACTTTGAATACCTTAATGAAGTAGAGCCACCAGTACCCCAAGGAACATCTTATGCAGTTTTACTGAGATTCCATTCAAATCCAGGGCTTTCCAAAATTTTAAAATTTTTATATTTATTTATTTACATTCTCTTATATACCGCGCTATTCTGCATCAGTGCGGTTTACATTGAACAAACTGAAATTACATTGAACAGGGCCATTATAACTTGGAGATAACTATTTTACAGGGAACATGGGCTATGGAGGGTTAAGTGGCTTGCCCAAGACCACAAGGAGCACCTGTGGGACTAGAAACCCCAGTCCTTCCAGCCCAAGGTTGCTGTCCTCTAGTGGGATTTGAACCCCCGACCTTCCGGCCTGAAGTACCTTGCCCCAACCACTAGGCCACTCCTCCACTCCACTATATAATGTGTTATTTCTATTTCTGGTATTTCCTTATCTTGTAAGTCTCTCCTCTCCAATATCTGTGTATATATATATATATAAAACTACTGAGGCTAGATATTTTATTCCTTGTTCTGGCTTTATAAGACCTTCCTCTTGTAATGTCTAGTAAAGCTTTATATAACACTTGAATTTTTGTCTACTCTGAATTTCATTGTGACTTCTTCTGCATATAGAATGGTAGCTTATGAAAAACCTAATAAACCTAGCAATGGTGTTATTCAAACTGTTTTAATTTAACATCCTTGAGAATCATCTCAAGTTTTTTCTGTGGCAGTGCTATTTTCCCATGAGGTGCCATTGTGTTTGGAATTTCTCCCTTTTCCTTTGAGAGGCTTATTAACTCTCCTCATATACACGTTAAAAAGTATCCCGTTGACCTTTCCATTACCGTTTATTGAAAAATATTGTTCTATTGCTTGCTAAATTTGTCTTATGACTTTGTTGTTTAACAAATACTCATTCAATATCCAAATTTCACCTTGTTCCTCTCTCTCCAGATTCACGTATATTAAAGTATGATCTGACCATGTAATATTTTCTAAGTAAGCCCTCAGTTCCCCCCGCCCTTCAAATGTTATTGTTTACACTTCCTTATTTACTAGAAGTATAAACAATAAATTTGATGAATGCAGATAAGAAAATATATAATCCCTTATTTAAGGATCCATGGAGTCCAGCAATTCTAAAGGCCTAGATCTTGTATCCATTTACAAAGGATTTTCTTCTGTTTTATCAGCCCTCCCTGTCTTCCAGAACTAGCCATTTTGAGATTTTAATTCTGAAGTATTCTCCTATAATATGCTCATCGCAAATGACTTATGTTCAATTAAACATCTGCACAATTATTGCTTAGTTTTCCTAATGGACAAAAGATGGCATACAAATTCAGTATTACAATCAGTTGTTTGTCAGTTTATATAGTCAACGAATCAGGTTATCCTTAAAAGCACTGTTATTCTCAATGTGTCTTGTACTAAAGTATCTGTGGATGAATATTCAATATGTTGAACAGCTGTAAATAGTTCTCCCCTGTTAATATCTCTAACCAAAACGTACCCCTGTTCATGTTCTGAGTTCAGTGTAAACCGCTTTGATTTCAGGATAAAGCGGTATAGAAAACAGGTTAAATAAAAAAATAAATAAAATATGAGAAGCATGCAAACTGTTAAATTGCAATAATTGACAAAAGCTGCATGGAGCACAAGGAAAAACTGGGCTTTACCTGATCATTTTCTTTTCTTGAGTCCTACCAAACCAATTCAGTCGGGGACGGGGTAAAACAGTTATCTCTATACTGCCTTATCACCTCTCAAAGAAGAGAAAGGTTAACAAAAGTAAATTGATAATAGACATAAGCCACAACCTGAACTATTGAATACAATAAGAGATTCTGGACTGGTCTGGTCTGGTAGGATTCAGAAAAAGAAAGTCAGGTAAGACCAAATTTTTCTTTCCTTATTGTCCATAAGTCCAGCCCAAATGAACAGAATATAATGAAGTACCCCTTCCTCTGGGTGGGATTGCAAAATGCTTGCCTTAAGAAGGCCTGTCCTGAAGACATCACCCTCTCTGTCCTGCACATCCAACCTGTAATGCCTGGTGGCAGAAGGTAAATAGGCCTAAGGAGCATCCCTAAAAATTCTGCTGTCAACACCAAAAAATTCCCCTCAAGACAACACCAAACCCTTAACTGAACGTGCCCCGAGTACCAGAAGATCTCTAAGACTATAAGACAACTAGCAGAAGTTGACTTAGAATGGCTTCCCCTCTTTTCAAACACCTGAAGGTAGGATATAGTCTAACAGAGCTCTAAAAATTCCCTGCCAGCTCCAGACAACATAATGCATGAGCAGCAGTTTTTTCCTATAGACTTACCTTCAAAAGGAAGGCACCAACACTATTTAAAATGCATGAAATTGTGAAAATCACCCTTAGCAGAAAGGATGAAACTGTACCATACACCTTCCTCAAAGAAATGTATAAAAACTACCCATTGGAAAGAGCCTGAAAATGTGAAATTAATCTAGATGAGCAACTAGTCCCTAGGAACACTACCTGCATGGCCAGGACCTTCAAGAAAATCACTCCAGAGGATCAACTGAGGAAGAGCAAAGCAGTCTCTTCTCATTCCAAAGCACATAATCTTGGGTGTGAAGACAAAAGCGCACTCTCAGGACACTCCCAAAAGGATGTTTGTGCCACTGCTTGCCACTTCAACACACTTACAGCCTGACCTTTCTTCAAAGGATGGGCTTCACCTTACCAAGGTGGAACCAGGCTGCCGGCATGAACCTTGAAAAAGCAGATAGAGCAGCATTTAAACTAGATGAAAGGCAAAAGTTAGCAATTGCCCAAGAGTGCATGGTTCGGAATGATGTGTCCTTGAAGGATACTAACAAACAAGGGAAGTTAGGGCATCCTGATAGAGAAGATCCAATAAAGGTACAAGCAACTCAGTTGCCTTTAAGTAAAGAGCAGACTGAGCTGAAAGATTACAAATTACCCCTGTCAATGATAACCAGATTGTTAATATGAACGATACCCAATCTCTGAAATGCCTGTATGTAAATGTTAGACGTCTAAAAAAAAGATGGGAGAATATACAACACGGAATGAAAAGTTGGACATAATTGGCATCTCAGAGACCTGGTGGAAGGAGGACAACTAATGGGACACTGTACAAACTATACTGCAATGAAAGGCTAGATCAAATTGATGGAGGGGGTTGCGCTCTATGTTAGCGAGGGCACTAAGTCAAACAGGATAAAAGTTTTACAGAAAACTAAATACACTGCAGATTCTGTATGGATAAAAACTCCATGTAAAAAGAGGAAGGTTATGACAGTGGGGGGTGTACTACTCTCTGCCTGGTCAGAAAGAACAGATGGGATAATGAAATGCTAACAGAAATCAGGAAAGTTAACAAAAGTTACAATACAGTAATAATGGGTTATCGCAATTACCTCTGTATCGACTGGGTCAATGTCACAGCAGGACATGCTAGGGAGATAAAGTTTCTAGATGAAATAAAGGATTGCTTCAGGGAACAGCTGGTTCATAAACCAACATGAGGAGAAGCTATTTTAGGCATAGTCCTTAGTGGAACACAGGCCACTTTGGGGCCACTTGGCAAAAGTGATCATAACATGATAAAATTTGATTTAATAAACTGAGGGAGAACAGCAAGGAAATCCACTATGCTAGCATTTAACTTTCAAAAGGGAGACTATGATAAAATGAGGAAAATGGTTAAGAAAAAACAAAAAAGGAGCAGCTGCAAAGGATAAAGTTTTATATCAAGCTTAAGCATTGTTCAAAAAGACTTTCTGGGAAGCCCAGACCAGATATAGTCCACACTTTAAGAAAGGTGGAAGGAAGGTCGAATGACTGACAGCATGGTTTAAAGGTGAGGTCAGAGATGCTGTTGTAGCCAAAAAAGCATCTTTCAGGAAATGGAAAAAGGAGTCAAATGTTGAAATTGGCAAACAAAAGCACTGGCAAGTTAGATGCAAGGCATTGATAAGGCAGGCAAAGAGAGAATTTGAAAAGAAGCCTGCTATAGAAGCAAAAACGCATAGCTACTTTTTCAATTACATTCATAGCAAAAAACTGGTGAGAGGCAGTTGGACCATTAGACAATAGATGGGTAAAAAGGGGTGCTAAGGGATAACATGGCCATAGCAGAGAAACCAAATGAATTCTCTGCATCGGTCTTTTTGGGGCCACCGTCCTCTCATCTCTGGTCTTGCCCCTTCAGGGCCCATCGCCCGGAATTTGCTCAACCTTCTCCCGTGTCGCTCTTGCCAACCGTTCCCAAGCTCCTCCAGTCCACCTCCCTCACCCACGCTTTGGCTGACACTATCACTTGCCCTCCTCAACTGCCGCTCTCTACGAGCGAAAACTCACCTAATTCACGATCTTGTCACCCAACACTCTCGACGCCCTCTTTATCACTGAGTCCTGGCTCCACGAGGGTGATGATGCCTTGCTCCACCGCTGTCTCCCCCCGGGTTACTCGGCTCTACACACGCCCCGCCTTCGTCGGTCGGGCGGTGGCGTTGCCTTCATTTATAAGTCCTCTCTTCCTTTCTCCTTGGCTACTCCCCCCCTCACTATCCAGAATCTCTCTTTCTTCGTTTCGGATCCTCCACACCCTTGCACTTTCTTCTTATCTATGCCCCTCCTTCACTCCGTGCTGATCTTTGGGACTCCCTGCTTTTGTCTCTATCAGATGCTACCCTTCTGTCCCCCCATCTAGTTCTGCTGGGCGACTTCAACGCTCACCTCAACTCTCCATCCAAGTCCCGAGACAAAGTCTTGGCCTCCCCCTTCCATGACCTCCTCCTCACTCAACACGTGACCTGTCTGACTCACATTTCCCGTCACATCTTGGACCTTGTCCTTACCAGTACTTCTTCCTTCCTGCCCTCTGATATCCGTGCTCTTCCTCTCCCCTGGTCCGATCACCACTGTCTGCTGTTCTCTCTCTCTTCTCCTTCGCCAGTTCTCCTTTCTCCCTCCTCCAAATGCACTCCCTCGCAGGCTCTTAGGCGTCACCTCACCCCTCACACCCTTGCCTGTTTTCCACCAGCTGATTCCCTTCTTCCCCCTGATTTCGCCTCCCTTACAGTAGACCAGCAGGTAGATTCTTGGACCTCCACTTTCTCTGCGGCATTCAACACTCTTGCTCCACTCCGTCCTGTCAAGCTCTGTTCTTCCTCACGCCACCCTTGGTACCATCCCGGCCTCTATCTACTCCATACACACCTTCGCTGTGCGTCTTTGGCGGAAGAAGCCCTCTCCTTCCTCTCTTTCAGCGTTCCGACAGGCTCAACTCCATTGCAGCCTTGCAATCACTTCTGCTAAGAAAGACTACTATTCACACCTCATCTCTTCGTCCTCCAACTCCTCTAGGCGACTATTTCACGTCCTTAAGTCCCTTTCCTCTTCCTCCACCACCCCTTCTCCCCCTCCCACTCCTTGGCTCCCAGCCCAACCTCGCTTGCCTCCTTTTTCTCCGATAAGGTCTCTTCCCTTCGTTCATCCTTCACCCCTTTCCCCTCCTCCATCCCCTTCTGCTCCCTTTTTCCTTGACCCCCCGCCCGCATCCCACACCTTTCCTCACACCTGGGGCACCTTTAGTCCCGTCACCTCTCCTGAGCTTATCAAGGCTATCTCCTCCTCCCACCAAACCACTTGTCCTCTTGACCCATTCCCTTCTTCCTGGCTTCTTAACCTCTCGCTTCACTTTGTTCCTTTTATCCTCACCATCCTCAATGCTAGTCTCACTACTGGACACTTCCCCTCTAGATGGAAACACACCATTGTTTGGCCCCTTCTTAAGAAAGCCTCCCTGGACCCAGCTGTCCCCAGTAACTGGCGTCCGGTTGCTAATCTCTCCTTTCTTTCTAAGGTCCTTGAGAAATTGGTCTTTTCCCAGCTTTCCACCCATCTTAGCGCCACTTTTTCTCTTCACCACCGCCAATCTGGATTTTACGGAGGTCATAGCACCGAGACTATTCTCCTGGCACTTCTCTCTGAGTTACACCGTTCTCACGATCGTGGTGACCTCTCCCTTGTTGTTTCCCTGGACCTTTCTGCTGCTTTTGATGTTGTGGATCACTGTACACACTTATCACGTCTGTCTGATCTGGGTATTTATGGGGTAGTCCTACAATGGTTTCGGTCTTTCCTCTCCTCTCGTTCCTTCACCGTTCACATGGGCTTCGACGTCTCCCCGTCCCTCCCATTACACTGTGGGGTTCCCCAGGGCTCTATCCTTGCCCCTCTCCTCTTCAACGTCTTCCTTGCTCCTCTCGCTCTTCTCATCCAGAAATCCGGTATTTCCTCTTATATCTATGCTGACGACATCCTGCTGGTTTATCATGTCTCCCCCTTAGCGCCTGACCTTGCCCCACTTAATAACTGCCTTAATCTCATCGCTTCTTGGTTTAGTCAAAACTTCTTGCATGTCAACCCTTCTAAATCCTCTGCCATCTGGATCTCCTTTCGACACCCTCCCCCTGATCTGTCCCGTACTATGTCCTCCCTTCCCATCCCTCTGGTTTCTTCCCTCCGCTACCTGGGTGTTACTTTAGATTCCTCTCTCTCCTTTGACCAGTACATCTCCTCTGTGGTGCGCTCCTGTTTCTTTCATCTCTGCCGCATCAGATTGGTTCGTCCTTTCCTCTCACCCACCGCTGTTACCACCCTCATCAAGTCCCTTGTAATCACCCAGTTGGATTACTGCAATTCCATCTTTGCGGGTCTCCCCTGTCATCAGTTGCGTCGTCTCCAGCTCATTCAGAATACCGCGGCCTGCCTCATCACCTATGCCCCTGTTTCCGCCCACATCACCCCTTCTCTTTTCTCTCTTCACTGGCTGCCCATCAAGGTCCGGTTCATTTATAAAATCCTTGTTGTCACTCATAAGGTCCTTTTCACCAGCACCCCACAATACCTAGCTGACACTATTCATCTCCAACCCACCCCTCGCCTTCTCCGCTCTGCACACGGTAATCGTCTATTCCTTCACTCTCCCTCCCAGGCCCATCTTGAAAGTACCCGTCACTCTGCCTTCTTTTTCCTTGGGCCTGCCCTTTGGAACTCGCTCCCTCACTCCCTCCGAACTGAACTATCCTTCTCACGCTTTAAAGCTCTTCTTAAAATGCACCTTTTCTGCCAGGCTTTTGACCTTCCTCCCCCCAACGATGGCCCTTGTCGTCCCTGCTTCGACCTTCCGCCGTTTGTCACTCAGCGCCCCCCATCTTTGGAACATTTTTCTCCTTTACTTACTTACTGCTCCCCTCTTTCTCTCTTCTTTCCTGTCCTTTATTGGCGTTCTTTTCTTTTCTGTGTCCTTGTAGCCATTTTATTTTTGTATTATTGTACACCGCCCTGACGGCTCGCCATGGGCGGTATATCAAAATTTGCAAATAAAGATAAAGATACTAAAGAAGATATACGGTATTTAAAGGTGATGTATCGGAAGAATTGAAACAAATCTTGATAAATCGGGAAGCTGCACTACAGCTATTTAAAAATAGAAGCAAATCACCTGGACCAGATGGTATACATCCCAGGGTGCTGAAAGAGCTGAAATATGAGATTTCAGACCTACTATTAGTAATCTTTCAACTATCATTAAAATCATCTGAAGTACCTGAAGACTGCAGAATTGCCAATGTAACACCAAATTTCAAAAAGGTTTCTGGGTGATCCTGGAAACTATAGACAGGTGAGCCAGACATCTGAAGATGGCAAAATGATAGTAACCATTATAAAGAATAAATTACTTCACATGTATATAGTCATGGTTTTAATGTGAGAAATTCAGCATCATTTTAACCAAGGAAAGTCTTGTCTTACTAATCTTTTATATATTTTTTTGAAGGTGTGAATAAACAGGAAGATAAAGGTTAGCCGGTTGATATAGTGCATCTAGATTTTCAGAAAGCCTTTGACAAGGTCCCTCATGAGAGGCTTGGCAAGATTAAAACGTCATGGGATAGGAGGCAGTAGATCTGGGTTCTATTCCCAGTGGCACTCCTTGTGACCTTGGACAAGTCACTTTACCCTCCATTGCCTTGGAAGAAAAGGCCTGGCAATCTACTTCCTGTCATAACTTGCCAAGAAAAACTAGGGGCTGCTGGGTAGCCAAGGAGGAACATAAGAAATGCCATTCTGGGTCAGACCAAGGTCCATCAAGCCCAGTATCCTGTTTCCAACAGTGGCCAATCCAGGTCACAAGTACCAAGCAGATTCCCAAAATAACACACAAGTTCCACAATGCTTGTACTGGGGCAAGAAGTGGATTTCCCGGTCCTCTTTAATGCTTTACGGACCTTTCCTTCAGGAACTTGTCCAAACCTTTTTTAAACTGAGCTACACTGACAGCTTTTATTATATCGTCTGGTAACGATCATCAAGTCAACATTGACTTGATAGCCCTTAAAAAAAAAAGAGGCAGTGTACTATTGTGGATCAGGAACTGGTTAAAAGATAGGAAACAGGGCAGGGCTAAATGGCCAATTTTTTTTAATGGAGAAAGGTGAACAGAGGAGTACCACAGGGATCTGTGCAGGGTCTGCTGCTATTGAACATATTCATAAATGACCCGGAAATAGGAATAACCAGCAAGGTGATTAAATTTGCAGACGACACAAAATTATTCAATGTTGCTAAAACACTATAGTATTGTGAAAAATTGCAAGAGAACCTTGATAAATTGGAAGACTGGGCTTCTAAATGGCAAATTAAATTTAATGTGGTTAAGTGCAAAGGTATGCACTTAGGGAAGAACAACCCAAACTACAGCTTCACGATGGAATGTTCCACATTAAGAACCACCACTCAGGAAAAGGATTTAGGAGCCATCGTGGATAATATGCTGAAAAACTGCCCAGCATGCAGTGGTGGCCAAGAAAGCAACTAGAATGCTAGGAATCTTAAGGAAAGGAAAGGAGAATAAAACCAAGTATATTATAATGCCTCAGTATCATTCCATGGTGTGACTGCACCTTGAATATTGTGTGCAATTCTGGTCGCCATATCTTTAAAAAAAAAAAATATATAGCAGAATTTCAAAAGCCATCAAAATGGTAAAGCGGATGAAAGGATACCCCTACGACGAAAGACTTAAAAGGTTAGGGCTCTTCACCTTGGAAAAGAGACGGCTGAGGGGAGATAAGATAGAGGTTCATAAAATAATGAATGGAGTGGAATGAGTAAACAGACTGGATGTTTATTCCTTCAAAATTTAATCAAACTCTGGAATTAGTTACCAGAGGATGTAGTAAAAGTTGCTAGTGTAGCAGAGTTTAAAAAAGGTTTGGATAAGTTCCTGAAGGAAAGGTCCATAAACCATTATTAAAAAGGACCAGGGAAATCCACTGCTTTCTCCGGGATAAGCGATGTTGAATATGTGTACCTTTTGGGGAACCTGACAGATACTTGCAACCTGGATTGGCCAGTGTTAGAAACAGGATACAGGGCTTGATGGACCTTGGTCTGACCCAGTATGGCATATCTTATGTGCTTAACCTCTCCTGTAACAGGCTAAGTATATGAAAAGAGAGGCCAGAAATGGACAAACTCCTTTCCTTAACAGCAGATCTCTAGAAATCTTTACCCCTTAAATAAAGGCAGAGCTTTCCCACACCTGCAGAAGTTGCAATGAGCTTAGACAAGCATCTTTCACCTCAGCCAAGCCATGTATAGATCCCTTTATTAGCAGACCTCTGTCATGCATAAACCTTAGACCTTGTCCGACTGTTGGGTTTGACCCTATCTGCATACCACGATTTCCTGGCCCAAACCAGTGCCAGCAAAATGAATAGGCTGGCACAGCTAAGTAAACTGGTTGGGACCTTGCGGGTGCAGTTTTCAAGATTTTCTAATTGTTTTGCTTTGGTCGCAGGAGTCTGTCTATGTGATGGTATTTCTAATAGCTTCTATTTCCATTTTCTGATGTCCAGAGATTGCCATATTAATGCTCTGGCTTACCCCTATATTGCTGTATGGTAATGGCGCTGTTCTTAATCTAGATAGTGTATTAATAAAGAAAAATAATTAGAAAATTATTGAAAGCATTTTGGTGAAAACTGGGTATTGTAAAATTATTGAAAATATTTTGGTGAAAATTGGCTATTGTAAAAGTACTTTTTTAAATATATTAATTAAAAGTAGTAATTTATAAAATAATAGAGTGTTTTTTAGGCCGATGAGGTTGAGTTCTTTATCTCCCTTAAGGCTGTGTTTTGCCGCGTAAAAGGATGTGATATCCTGAGGCTCTCTCTCCCTGGTTTGATAAAACACTGTTTGTATGGCTGGCTAGCTTTCCTTAGGAAAAAGGTTTCGAAGAATTGGAGCTTCTGGGTTATTTTACGTGTATAGAGTAATTGGTGGAGATAGTTATTGGAAGGTGATTGGGTCTGGGAGTGTATTAGTGGTGTTTATGAATATTCATTAGGGACATCCTGAAAACCAGGCTGGATTGTGCCACTTCAGGACTGGAGTTCGTCACCCCTGCAATAGAGCATTGCGCACAGACAATCCCCAACACTTTCTTGACTGAAGCAAGCGTGATTTTGTATTCTTCCTTATACCTATCTAAACCAAGGCTGGACTGACCCAAAGGGCCAGATGAAAGACTGAGTGTTTCAATAGCCCTCCATCCTCAAATTCTCAATAGCTACATAAGCTGCTGACAAGGACAGAAGCTGGGTCTTGACCAACCTGAATAGTGCCGAGACCTCCAATCTATCACTACACATCTTGTGCTTCCTTGACAGTTGACGAATGTCATTGTCTTGGCCTTATCAAAAGGGCCCTGATGGCTCTCTCTTGCACCAACAGCTCAGGGCTTTACGTATGGCTCTCAATCCCAAGAAACCCAGCTAACTATACTGCCCCTGCATCGTTCGGTTCTAATAATGGCTGCAACCAAACAGTGAACCAAACAAGCAGGTACAAAAGAGACTGGCGACAATTCAATTCAGGTGGAAAACCTTTTTTAATTGGCTCTGACGCGTTTCAGCTGAAAAGTCTTCTTCAGGGGGTCTTTAAAAGAGAACACACCTCAAAAAATATCATCAAATTTGAATCAATAAATTATAAAAACATATAAACATCAAAAAAATAAATAATTTAATAAAAATATGAAAATTATAAACCGTACTATCGGAAAAAATACATATATGTATACAAAAATATAAATATAAACCATACTATTGAAAAAATACATATACATGTAAACAAAAAAATCATATTGAAGATGTAGATCCATTAAACAAATTAAAAACATAATAGCAAAGATGTTAAGATATAAATAGAACATCAAAAATATCATAAAATGACAAAAAAGTTAAGAATATAAATAGAAATATAAAATATTACTAAAAACGTGTTCTCTTTTAAGGACCCCCTGAAGAAGGCTTTTCAGCCGAAACGCGTCAGGGCCAATTAAAAAAGGTTTTCCACCTGAATTGAATTGTACCTGCTCGATTGGTTCTTTGTCTAGTGTGCGGGTACTTTCTGCTTCCAACCAAACAGTGGCATCTGAAGACACCAAGAACCCATTAGGCAAATCAAGATAAGCACTGGGGATTCTAACACCAAGTCAAGCTGGCTCTGATATCCGATGTCTATGGGAGCCTTATCTTGCAGCTCCACATTTGCACAGACCAGAACTGAAAGAAAGATCTTTGAAGATGTCTCATATATGTCATTGACCATTGAATCAATCTACTGTCACCTCCACAGACCTCTGAGCTTGCATGTACTCCTACACATGCAGAGCTTTTCTTGCCCAAAAAATCTCATCAGACCTTGAATATTTTGTGCACCTGCTGGTCAGGCAAAACATCTTTCACTTTCCAAGCATAGAGGCAGGCTCACAGGCATTTTATTGTAGATAATGCAATAGCTTGAGGATACTCTTACCAAAGCTGAGATTCCAACAGAGGCTCAGCAGCAATTGTATCATCCACATACTGGCTAGATGGCTCGCAAATTTCTTAAAAATGACAAAACAGTGATGCACCAATGTGTCTTCTTTATGAAGCACCACAGCAAAGACCATTATAACCTTAGATAAGGTATAAAAGGCCTCTGCTAGGCCACATGGTATCCCTTGGAATTGGCAACGGTGTCCAAATGATGTCTCAGGAATTTCTGGTGCTTCTTCCAAAATGGGATATGGAGGAATATTTTCCTGGGGTCCAATGATGTTAGTAGGTCTCCTCATCTCTCTGCCATACTGATCAAGGCACTATGTATATGGAACTGGGACAGGCAAAACGCTAAGCTCATACACTTTAGATCCAAAATGGGCTAAAAATAATTCTCCATCTTCTGAACCACCAAGTAGATGGAGTACCTGTCATCTTGGTCAGATCCGCCAAGGAAAGAAAATATAAGCACCTGAAATATGGCGGGAACATTCTCAGACATAGGCTCTCTTTGTGCAATAAAGAGCACCTGCTGGTTCGATGTCATCTATGTTCTCTTCTGGAGAAAGTCGGACAGATAATCTATCTGCTTGTCCTAGAAGAAGAATGTCCATCACTGGGAACCTCTGGAAGTTCTACTGTCTTAGACCCTACCATGCTACCCTGTTGGCACCAACAGAGTGATATACTGTACCTGGAAAAACTAGAGCACTGCAGTGATATCCCCTTGTCCAGACACTAATGCCACACATCCCAAATACCTATCTTAGACTGGAATTCAAACTTCCTTTAGGCTCAGTGTCTCCAATTCTTGAACAACCTTCCTAGAAATTCTCCAAAGAGAAATCCTCTTCAAAGGGAAACCTACTAAATCAAACCCTTAAGGCCACATCCACCAGCCAATTCCTCAGCCACAACAACCATCTAACAGAGGCCACAATTGTCACTTCCCTAGCAGAGAGTCAAATAAAAACATACAGGGCATCCACAATGTACTCAAACCCTGATCCCTAAAGGGCAGTTTCCTCAGACCCACTTCATTTGCCTCTGAAGACTCCAAATGCAATTTCTGGGCCCAATGATAGTAAGCTCTGGACACACATTGTTACCTGCCAACTCAAGGCTGCCCCTATATCTTCTTGAAGGAGGATTCAATCTGGAAAGCTTGAAAGCCTTAAGGGTCATGCCTCCCTCTACAGGGACTGTTATCTTCTTGGTCACTGCAGAGACCAAAAGAATCTACCTTGGGTATTTAACGTCTCCTTTTTGCCTGGAAAAAAAGTTTATTAACCTGAGTGGCCTCCTGAACTCTCCAACTTGTTGAAATAAGAGCTCTAATTGAAGAAAGTTCCCAGCCTCTGGGTCTAATCCACGACTAAAATATCCACATTCCTTGATTAGTTCCAAATGTGGGGCTACTTGGAACTGTCTTGGTGGCTGCTATGTTAGAAGCAGTGGCCGAAGCAATCCACTAACAGGTATTTAGCACCGCTTCCGATGCTGACTGCCACCTCCTCACCAGTTTCCATATCGGCTGCCAAGTCCACAGATGTTCCACCTATCAAAAGCAGCCACTACCTGCAGTATGCATACCTCCTGACTTTCCAAACAAGATGGCTTGATTCAAGCCCCGATGCTGCTTCTTACAATCCACCACACTAGACACCCCAAGCTTACCCTTCAACACTCCTTGTAATGCTGCTCATAATTGTCTAGTCTCTGCCAGCGCTTTTATTATTGTATTCTATTAGGTGGTGGAAAGTCATGGAAGAGAAAGCTGGGAGTAGGAGTCATACTCCTCCAGGGGTCTTCCCTGGGGATTAGAGGCAGAGTCCAACAGGGACCAGGGATCCTTCCAATCTTCAACTGGCCAAGAGAGTATTTCCCAGAAGCAGTCCAACACTGCAGGGAATGTCCATATACCATCTACAAGAGACAGAGAAGAAATGAGAAGCTGAGAGAGACACAGTGCCCCGGGAGCTGAGAGAGGCACAGTACCCCATATAAGGCAGGTCTCATAAGTGTATGTTCTCCATCTCCATCTGCTAGTAGAATGGCATAACCCAGTCATCTGGAGTGGTCAGTTGGGTAATAAGGAAGTTTTAAAATTTTATAGAGGAGACTAAAAATTCATGACCACTGTTTCATAAACTGATTTTGTTGAAATAAAAATCGATAATAAACAGACTTTGAAGCCATGAATATATTTAATGTGTGATTATGCAGTTATCGTTAATGTATTGCATCAGAATATGAGAACTAGTTCAATAGAATTTGATTGTTTATTGGTTTCCTTTCTGAATGTCACTGTGCTCTGTTGAAAAACTTATTGGTGACTCATGGTAAAGTGTAGTTACTCACCTATAACATGTGATCTCTGGGAACAGCAGGAATTTAATCTTCACATATGGATGACATCTGTACCGATGGAGCCCGCACAGCAACGCTTCCCATCGTCCAAATGGAAAGCTTTTGAGAGCACTCCACAGTGCCTGCGCGACTGCCTTCCCAACTCCCTTCCCAACTCCCTCTCTTCAGTTGAGTTTGTAGCTGAAAAAAAAGAAAGTAATGACACCCTATAACTCTTAGGGGAGGAGGGCGGGTTGTGAAGACAAAATTCCTGCTGTCTCCGGAGATCACTTGTTACAGGTGAGCAATTACGCTATCTCCAGGAACACGCAGGAATGCAGTCTTCACATATGGGACTCCCTAGCTCCTAGATGAAGTGACCTCAGAATCGGTAGAGGTTCATCTTGGAGTAGGCATGAGGAGGTCATGGATCCCACATGGATTTCTGGTATCTTCAAAATCCGGGACGAAGGGTAGGAGTTCCTTGTCCAGACAATAATGGGCAGCAAAGGTATGGATGGAAGACCAAGTTACTGCTTTGCAAATTTCAACAATGGCTCCTGAATGTAGATTTACCATTGAGGTGGGCATGGCACGAATGTTGTGAGCAGTGACATGCCCTTCTAGGGAGAGTCTTGCTTTGTCACAGGCAAATGAAATGCAGTCCACTATCCATCTGGAGAGCATACGCTTAGAAACAGGTAATCCCAGGTGACTGGGATCAAATGAGATAAACAACTGCAAGGCATTACGATGATCTCAAGTCCTCTGGAGATAGAAAGCCAAGGCACGTTTGCAGTCAAGAGTGTGCAGAGTTGCTTCCGCTCTAGACGCATGAGGTTTAGGAAAGAAAACTGGAAGGTAAATTGATCGGCTTAAATGGAAGGGAGATCACTTTTGGCATAAAGTGTGGGCGAGTCCAAAGGACTACTTTGTCATGGTGGAAGCGGGTATAGGGAGGATCTGCCACCAAAGCCTGAAGTTCACTAATGCGTCTAGCTGAAGTGAGGGCAATTAGGAAGATTATCTTCCAAGAAAGGAATTTAAGTGAGTTTGTGGCTAATGGTTCATACGGCAGCTTGAGAAGCTGCGCTAGAACAACATTGAGGTCCCAAGCTACTGGAGGTGGCTTTATGGACAGTTTGGACAGTAGGAGACCTCTCATGAAAATGCGCTACTAGCGGTTGCATGGAGATGGGCTGTCCATCCAGAGGTGGTGAGAGGTCGCAATGGCATGAAGGTGGACTTTCTCCGAGTTTGTCTTTAGACCTGTCAAGGACAGATGGAGAAGATACCGGAGGAGTGACTCCACTGGAGCAGAAAAGGCATTGAGACCTTTTTAGGAACACCAGACAGGCAATCTACGCCATTTAAAAGCGTATGAACGTCTGATGGAGGACTTTTGAGAAGCCAAAAGTGTGGAAAAGGGCCAACTAGGCCAGGCTTGAAAACCAAATTGGATACGATTAGGGAATTGGATGAATCAGCTTCTGACACACGAACCTATGTCACTATGGTTCACCCAGTATATGGGAATCTAGATTTAATAGATTCAGGAACAGACGGTGATTCTGGATCTATACTATCCATAGGGATAGGGAGTGCTAGCAGCTGTTCTATACATGAAACTGGATTATAGAACCTAACCTAACTATAGGCCATAGAAAGTTACAGGTCTGAACTGTAGTGGAGCTGTCTTTTTAAATGTACTTCTGCTTTTCTCTAGGACATTGGACTTAGCAAATAGTGCTTATGTGGACATAGTATTGGGTCAGGCTAACTTCTCTAAAATTAAGTAGAACAAATAGTACAAATGGTACATCCTCTTTTTCTGCAATATGATAGGCTAAAGAATTAGCTGGGTCAGGATGAACTGCTTTTAGGAACTAGGCCTTAAGTCAACAGCAAACAAAGCTTGCGTAAATAGTAGAAAATCAGCAAATATATGTAACTAATTAGCTTCCGTTGTATAGTAGAAACACAGCGACACCTATTGAGTCTAGTGAATATAGTTATAAGGTGTAACTTCTTTTTATATGACGTGTTGCAGATGTTAGCAAATTTTATGTGCACTTTTGTAACTTGGAAAGCACCAGATGTTAATTAAAAATTAACTGTGTCAGCTGATATTTTACAATAAAAGCTAGAGCCCTGTGAAGCCATCTTTGAAGAAACTGTGATGGATATGTCTGTCTTAGACTCCATGTGTTTCCTCCGTACAGAGCTCTGTAGTGTTTAATTGGTCAATTGTGTCTTGTATTTTCTTTCCTATTGAGAGGTATCAGATAATTAAAAGAATCCAGGTTTATGTGAAGGATTTCAGACCCCAGGAGGGTGAGAGTCGACAGTTTTGTACCGTGACTCGGATTTTCTGGCCTTTCAACAGGAACGATAAACACTGATAAGGACACAGGCAGTGGTTGCCGTGAGTGAGTATACTAAAGATATCTGTGTATAGTGTATTGTAATTACAATGGGGAATAATATAGGTAAAGTGAAGCAGAGATCTCAGTTAGAAGAATGGAGCGAGAAGGCTCGTGAGATAGCACAGAAAAAAGGAAGCCCTAATTATGAAATGAGGAGAAAATTTGGTGATAGTGCTTTAGACTACGTAGCTAAGTGGCATTCATTGACTGCCGGTAATCCCAATTTGCAGTTTCTCCTTGGGGGCACGTTTCAAGAAGATAAATGAAAGTGGTTGCAGTATGTGTTAGCTTTAGATGTGCGTAATACTCATAATAGTCATGAATGGATTACATATAGCTGGTGGCACACAAAAGCTGCCGAGAAGAGCAAACAAGCTAATGCCTCTGTGTTTAAACAATTCAAGGATCAGGTGTATAGGATTGAAGAACAAATATGTGTCTTAACTAAACAGGCAGAAGCTGATAGTAGTAAGAGTGAAAATGTAAATAATAGTGATATAGCTTCTGCTCCACCAGCTTATGAGGAGGAGTTTACTGCATTAGCTGTTTCACTTTCTAGGAATAATGCTCCGGCAGCTGCGTCCAATCAGGATCAGGTGGTGCCCCTGATCCGAGTGGATGCTATGTCTGGTGTCTCTACCCCTGTTAAGTCTGATACGTCAAGTGTAGTGTTGCATTCCCTTGATTATCCAATTTCTGCAGCTGGGGGAGCTGGTGCTCCTCCAGGTGGTCCCCTTGCTTCTACCCCTGTAGATTCTGTAGCTATTCCTCGTATCACTAGAACTCAGCAGTTAACTAAGGATATTTTAGAACTTGAAAGGTTAACTGGAGTAGAAGCTAGTCAGCTGGTAGATTTAACTACTAGAGAGCAGCTGAAACAATATCATGCCTTTTTAGAGACAAAGCCCGTACATTAACTGAAGTTATTACAGCTGCACTTAAAGCCCTCGATCTGCAAATAAAGCAGCACACAGTAGGGCTGCTACCATACAGTCAGAATAAGGAAATCATAGCTGAAGCAATGTCTGCTGTTGCCAAGGGAATTGGGCATTGGACCAAGGCTCCATTGATTTCTAATTGGCAATGTTTGCAGCGTTTGGCCTTGGAGTTGGGTGAATCTAACTCTGGATAAAAAGGAAAAGGAACAAAGCAAGGAGATAAATCTGCTTGCTCTGTTCCGAGCCTTTCCTAGGGGGGATGGTGGTTTAGATACTTTAGCATCTCATTGGTCCCCGGCTGAGGTTTTTAATTTGGCTAGATCTTGCCCTGACTCCAGAGAAAAACCTGGTCAGTTTGTAGATTATTGACGTCAGCTAATAACTACTTATGATCCTTCTTGGGTAGATTTACAAAATTTATTGAAAGCAATTTTTCTGAATCCTATAGAATTGAGGGCAGTTACCCACCCTCAATTGCCTGATAATGTAGCATGGGCATGGCCCTGTGCTGATCCTGTTACTAATGCTTCTGAGGATACCTCAAATGACTGCTTTCCGAGAAGATCGGAATAATTTGTTAAAAGCAATTGAAAAAAAACATACACCGGTGAGAGATTTGTCCAAACTTTTAGATCTGAAGCAGTGTGGGGGTGAAACTGTTAGCCAGTTCCACACCAGGTGTTGCCTAGCATTCCGAGATTTTTCTCCTCAGAATAGTGAGATGGAGGGATTTGCTTCAATTTTTGTGAATGGACTGCAATCGGAAATAAAAGCTATTCTTGAAAATGCTTTGCTTGGATGGTCTACTAAGACTGCACAAGAGATCCTGGAAGCTGCCTTGCATGCAGAGAAGCGAATCCAGAAGCAGAAAGAAGCTGATAAAGGTAACCTTGGTTGTCAATGTCAAAAACTTTTAAATCTACAAGTAGCAAGTTATGAATCCAATTTTAGAGGGCGAGGCAGAGCACAAGGTGGTAGAGGTGTGGTACCCTTTAGAGGAAGAGGTCGTGGCTATATGGAGGGACAGCAAGGAGATCGTACCTGTTATGGTTGTGGGCGAGTGGGGCACATGATTAAAGATTGTACTAGGCCAAGGAGCAACTTTCCCCAACCTGGGGTGCGACAGGATGCTGCTAGTTATCCATCTCCTTCATACCCTGTTTCTACCCCTAACCAGCCTTCAGTTATGACCCAATATTATGCAGAGACTGATGTGGACTATAGTGAGGACTGACTAGGCTTGGTTGTGTGTCCCAACACACAGGGGGAAATACGCGCTACTATTATGGGGTATGAATTGCTTTTCCTGTTAGATACAGGTGCCTCCACATCTGCCATAGCGCTATCCCAATTACCTCCTCTGTTTGAGGCACTACCTGCAGCTCCTAAAGTACCTTGTGAAGGAATTGAAGGAAAGACTATAATGCACCAAAAATTGTCTGATGTGCCACTTCTAGTGGAGGGAAAATTGTATCATACAGATTTCCTGGTTGGCCCTACTTTGCCTGTCAACTTGCTTGGTCGAGATTTTCTATCCAGAAACAGGACTGTTATAAACTGGGAAACCGGCACTTTGACTTGTACCTTGTGTCCCCTTGCAAGTACAACAGCCTATAGCTGTGACATCGGCTGTTGTGACTACTCCACCATTGGACACTCTTCCTTCAACCTTATGGGCAGTACCAGGTGATGATATTGGACATCTCAACATTCCTCCAGTCAAGATTGAAGTACAACCGGGAGCTCCACTACCATATGTGCGTCAATATCCATTGCCTGCAGCTTCGGTGGCTGGAATACGGCCAGTGAATGAAAATCTGCTGTCTCAGGGTGTGTTGGTACCCACTTCTTCTCCTTGCAATACTCCTATCTTACCTGTGCTGAAGGCTGATGGTAAGTCCTACAGATTTGTGCAAGATTTGAGGGCAATTAATCGTATTGTTCTACCAATTTTTCCTCTTGTACCCAATCCTCATGATATTTAGACTCGCATACCATGTGACTCCACCCACTTCTCAGTTATAGATTTAAGCTCTGCCTACTACTCCATAGCGGTGGGGGAGGAGTCAAGATATTTACTGGAATTTACATTTGAAGGGCGCCAGTATACCTGGACTACGCTGTCTCAAGGGTACACCGGGAGTCCTGCTTATTTTTCGCAGGCCCTTAAAGCTGCTTTACAGGACTTGGCGTTGGACAAATCTGTACTAATCCAGTATGTAGATGATTTACTTATTTGTTCTCCTTGTTATGATGCTTGCATTGCTGATACTATATTAGCTCTTGTACATATCTCTCATTTGGGATTGAAAGTTAATCAATCAAAATTGCAATTCTCTTTACCACAAGTGATATTTCATGGGGTATGTCTCTTCTCTGCTGGACGCTCTATTACTGCTCAGAGAATTGGGCCTATTATGTCAATGCCTTTCCCTGCTACTGTACCTCTAATACGCCGCTTTTTAGGCCTTCTAGTGTTTTGTCGTCAGTGGATACCTGACTTTGCTGAGCTTGCTGCTCCACTGTATGCCCTGCTCGGCCGTGAGGCTCCAAAGGGTATTAGTTCCTACTGAAGCTCAGCACAATGCTTTCCACTCTCTACGGCAAGCGTTACTGACTTCTTCTTGTTTGTCATTCCCAGATTATAATTTGCCGTTCTGTCTCTATGTAGCAACATCTACTTCTGCTGCTGTGTGTGTTTTGGCACAACGCTTTCCTATGGGACTCAAGCCTTTAGGCTATTTTTCTCAAGCTTTTGACCCTGTTGTTTCTGGCATGCCGCCATGTTTCCAATCTTTAGCTGCTGTGGTATTTGCAATACAGACTACAGACTTTCTTGTTCTTCAACATGAACTACATGTATAAACATCTCACTCAGTTGCTAGGTTATTGCACTTAACTAAATATTTCAAAAAACTCTGTAGTGCAACGTGAAAGTGTCAAGCGACTTGCAATGACAATAGATTGATTTGTACTATTTATGTTTGGCTAACAGGTCTCAGAATATCCGGGCTGTTATGACGACCATTTAAACTGTGGTCAACCAAGCCCTACATACATCAATGACCTTAAATGTAGCCATAATACACATAACTTTTTCCATTTTTTTGATCCTTTTTTCATAAATGTTATTTGTAAAACATATTTAACTTAACTGTCTTTCAGTTAAGTTAAATATGTTTTACAAATAACATTTATGAAAAAAGGATCAAAAAAATGGAAAAAGTTATGTGTATTATGGCTACATTTAAGGTCATTGATGTATGTAGGGCTTGGTTGACCACAGATTAAATGGTCGTCATAACAGCCCGGATATATTCTGAGACCTGTTAGCCAAACATAAATAGTACAAATCAATCTATTGTCATTGCACGTCGCTTGACACTTTCACATTGCACTACAGAGTTTTTTGAAATATTTAGTTATTAGGACTCTGAAAAAAGGACCACAGTTATTCTTGTAGGTTATTGCACTTGGCTAAGACTCAACCTCTATCCAGTTCTCATTTATTGTTATTTGATATGGCTATTTCCCAAGCACATGCAACCTTACATGAAGTCTCTTTGTTACAGCCAGCTCAAATTTTGGCTTCTTTGGAGCCATTGTTACACTTGTCTGACCCTGATGGAACTCATGATTGTCTTTCTTCTGTAACAGCCTATTCAAAGGCTAGACCTGACTTGTCTGCTATCCCTTTGTCAAACCCTGACTGGGTTCTATTTACTGATGGTTCTGCTTTCCGTGATGAACATGGGAATTTACTTGTGGGGTATGCTGTTACTACTGTTGATTCTGTAATAGAAGCAGGAGCGTTGCCATTTGCAAGTGCCCAGTTGGCAGAAGTGTTCGCTCTTATTCGGGCCTTGGAAATGTCTACGCATTTGTTTGTTAATATCTATAGTGACAGTAGTTACGCAATCGGGGTTCTATGGGACTTTGGAAATATTTGGGCTCAACAGGGATTCTTGACTGCTGCTCATAAACCTATCAAACATGCCCGCTATATTGAACGTTTGCTTGCTGCAGTGCTTAAGCCAGCTCAAGTGGCTGTGTTGAAATGCAAAGGACATGATCTTAATGGTACTGTGGTGTCACAAGGCAATCAGTTTGTAGACCAAGCTGCTAAAGCTGCAGCAGCAGGACCTGCAGCTTCATCACACCTTTTATTAACTCTTCATTCACCTGCAGCTTCTACTTCTGGCTTATTATCTCTGGACTTGATGCATTCTCATCAGGACTCAGCTGACTTCAACGAAAAACAGGACTGGCTCACTTGGGGAGCATCGCCTGATGGTACTGGACTATGGATAAAGGACAATTTGATTATCTCTCCTAAATCATTGTTATATCCTGTTCCCTTATTCTTGCATCATAAGTTGCATTTAAGTGTTTTGGCTATGACAAAAGCTTTTGCTCAATTGTGGTATAATCCTGCATTTGCTTCTGCTGCTCACGCTGTGTGTGTTTCTTGTCTCCCGTGTTTGCAAGCAGGAAACTCTGGGTGCACTCTGCGCGCATCACCTTCTCCATCCTTGCCTAGGCCTCAAGGACCCTTCCTCTTCTTGCAAATGGACTTTACTGATCTGTCTTGTGCCAAGGGGGGGAAGGAAACATCTTTTGGTTTTTACCTGCTTATATTCTGGATGGCTTGAGGCCTATCCAACAAATTAATTGTCTGCTGCTACAGTTTTGAAATGCTTGCTTACTCAGTTTATTCCTTTGTGGGGTGTGCCCCTGGTTTTGTCTTCTGATCAAGGTCCAGCATTTATGGCAGAAGTCTGGAAAGGCATAACTGCATTTTTTGGCCTTCATCAGCAACTTCATCCTCCGTATCATCCGCAAAGCTCTGGCCAAGTGGAACGGATGAATCGGACACTGAAGGCGCTTCTCTGGTCTCTGACTCATGATTGGAGTCAGGATTGGGTGGAAGCTCTGCCGTTTGCTTTGTTTTCCTTCGCAATTCTCCTCAGAGAACTCGACAAGGTCTTACCCCTTATGAAATTGTGACAGGACGTCCGGCAACTACTCCAGCCCATGTTATAATTCCACCAGATCAATTACCGGATCCCCAATTATTGCGCAGCGACCTATTATCCTATTGTAAATATTTGTACCAAACGCTGGTATTTCCTTCCTTTCTGCAGATTACAAAGCAGGGTGCTCAGACATCTCAATCACCCCCAGAAGTGGAACCAGGAGAATGGGTACTCATCAAGGATCCAGCACTAAAGTCTGCTCTAGCGGCGAGGTTTCTGGGACCATTCCAAGTGTTGCTGGTGGGATATTCGGCATTGAAAGTGAAAGGATGGAAAGCGTGGATACATCTGGACCAGTGCAAGAAGGCACCGTCCCCTGGATAAGACAACTTCCACCTAGACCGGATCTGGAGGAATTAATTGAAATTGAACTAAACTCATTCCCTCCAAGTTTATCTCCACTTGACCAAGAGAGTGATTGTGAAGTTGTTGGACAGTTACAACCTACTTCGGAGTTGACTATTGACAATTGGTTAATATGTATATTTTCAGTAGCATTGGCACTGTTTTTGTTTTTCTGGGTTTGGTGTCTGTCAGCTCTCTTAGCAGTATAGGGAGTATAGATGAGTTGATAGAATGGATGTCGGGAAAGCCAACAGTGGGGCCTGAACAACAGGCACTGGTAGATAGATTGCTTCGAGAGTTTAGCCTTGTTCCTACTCCTTCAGTAGTCCAGGCTCCTACAGTTCCTGACCATACAGTCCCTGAATATGATCCACATGCTCCCTGGGCAAAACATGGTGTTTTCTATAATGTGTTTCACTCTCACATTTACTCCTTAATTCAGCGTTTTAATATTTCCAGCTGTGAAGTATGTTTGCCTCATCCAGCGGCTACACAATTTGGATTTTTGCCTAGACCTCGACCTATTTCTTTGCAAGAGCTAAAGGAGTTGTCTGTGAACGAAACCTTGTTTAATCTTACTGTAACATGGCCAGAGGAAGTAACTCCTGCTCCAAGAATTATCAGTCCTCAGCCAGTGACTGATCCTCCTATTTGTTTCTAGAGAAAAGGAGCATACCCTGTGGGAGAAACCCCTCTGTCTAAATGTCAGACTGTCATGACTAATAATCATGTACAAGCCAATTCAAATTTGAGGGTAGTTAATGTTCTCCCTGACCTTAAGACTCATCTTGATCAGTATGAATTACAATATTATGATCAGGATGGGTTCCCAACATATGGGAAGTATAGATTGCAGAATAGCAAAGATGGTTTAACATCTGGGTATGTTGACAATTATGTGCATCCCTATTTAGGATACTATCACCCATGGTTAAGAAATATTTGGCCTGGAACTGAAGTTCTAGTTACAGAACCTAAAGATTTTAAAATTTGGCCTGATGGACTACTTGCCCTGGTGGGTCATTACTTTGTGTGTGGAACTCTAGCTTATGTTCGGTTGCCTGTTGATTGGTTTGGCAATTGCTACATAGCTACTCTTGACTTGCCATGGAAACTGGTCCCTTATGAAACTTTACTAGGAATGCCTTCTAGTCGTCATCGCAGAGCGGCAGATGACTCTAGTGCTGATATACGTGCAGCAAGGAAATTATTAGACGATACCACTATGTTAACTCAACAAGAAGTAAGCACCTTCACGGGAACAGTTTGGCTAAGTACCTTTGGCGCCATACGTCCTACACAGCATTATGGTGAACAATTACTGCGAATTTATGCTTTGATAGAAGTAACAGCCCGAGATTTGACTGATGCTCTTACAGTCATGCAAGGTACTGTAGACAAATTGACTGCTTACTCTGCTCAAAATAGAATGGTTTTAGATTATTTGTAAGCCAAGGAAGGAGGAGTATGTGATATTGTACATGAGCACTGCTGCACGTTCATCGATTCACAAAGTAAGGTGGTCTCTGGTATCCTAGAACAGGTGAGAAAAGAAACTCACTTCTCCAAAGATAATATAGAGGGAACTTCTGATTCTGTATGGCCCTGGTTTGAAAACATGTGGAGTGGCTTGTCAGGTCCAGTGAAAGCTTTACTGACAGGCCTGTTTGGCTTCTTAGTAGCCCTCCTACTCTTAGGAATATGTCTTGCTTGTATCATGAAGTGTTGCACTTCATACATGGCCAAAACTATGAACACCATTGCAGTCCTTAAATTGCGAAGTGTTCCTAGTACTGGAGACGTACTTCGTGAAATGCCCTTTTATGAAGAATGTGGTTCTGGACAGAACCAAAGGGAGGACTGTGGAAAAGGGCCAACTAGGCCAGGCTTGAAAACCAAATTGGATACGATTAGGGAATTGGATGAATCAGCTTCTGACACACGAACCTATGTCACTATGGTTCACCCAGTATATGGGAATCTAGATTTAATGGATTCAGGAACAGACGGTGATTCTGGATCTATACTATCCATAGGGATAGGGAGTGCTAGCAGCTGTTCTATACATGAAACTGGATTATAGAACCTAACCTAACTATAGGCCATAGAAAGTTACAGGTCTGAACTGCAGTGGAGCTGTCTTTTTAAATGTACTTCTGCTTTTCTCTAGGACATTGGACTTAGCAAATAGTGCTTATGTGGACATAGTATTGGGTCAGGCTAACTTCTCTAAAATTAAGTAGAACAAATAGTACAAATGGTACATCCTCTTTTTCTGCAATATGATAGGCTAAAGAATTAGCTGGGTCAGGATGAACTGCTTTTAGGAACTAGGCCTTAAGTCAACAGCAAACAAAGCTTGCGTAAATAGTAGAAAATCAGCAAATATCATAAGTAACTAATTAGCTTCTGTTGTATAGTAGAAACACAGCGACACCTATTGAGTCTAGTGAATATAGTTATGAGGTGTAACTTTTTCTTTTTATATGAAGTGTTGCAGATGTTAGCAAATTTTATGTGCACTTTTGTAACTTGGAAAGCACCAGATGTTAATTAAAAATTAACTGTGTCAGCTGATATTGATATTCCTATTGAGAGATATCAGAAAATTAAAAGAATCCAGGTTTATGTGAAGGATTTCAGACCCCAGGAGGGTGAGAGTCGACAAAAAGGATCTCCTTAACCTCTTCAGTAAGGTCAAAGCCTTGTAAAGCTATGCTATCAGCAGCCAAGCTGTGATGCGGAGAGACTGTGAATTGGGATGGAGTAGTGAGCCATTGTCCTGGGATAGATTGGGCGCAGATCCCAATCGCAAAGGATGAGTCTGAGTCAGATGTAGTAGCAGCGGAAACCACGGTTGCCACGGCCAGTGAGGGGCTATGAGAATCATGGAGCCCTTGTCGGACTAAAGCTTGAAAAGTGTCTTGGGAACGAGGGATATAGAAGGGAATGCATAAAGCAGACCCTGACCCCCATTGTGAAGCAAGAGTCCACTGGGCTGTCTGCATATGCAGTTGGACATATGGAATGACATGTGCTGTAGAGGCCATGTCCCAAGGAGCTGCAACATATCCCGGATAGTCAGATGGTCTTGAAGGAGCGTCTGGATTGCTAGTTCAACTAGACGGGCACAACGGAGCTGGGGCAGAAATGCCCTGGTCTGCTGGGTGTCTAGTAGGACTCCAATAAATTCTAGTCTTTGAGTTGGAGTGAGCTGGGACTTTGGGAAGTTCATGACAAATCCCAAGTGTTGCAGTACTGTGATGGTACGATGCAAGGAAAGCAGTACTCCTTGGGAGGTGTCTGCTTTTATTAGACAGTCGTCTAAGTAGGGGAAGACGAATATCCCCAGAGTTCTTAGATATGCAGCCACAACCGCCATGCATTTTGTGAAGACTCTTGGGGGAGAGGCGACTCTGTATCAAGCACAATGGGGAACTGCAACAAAATTCCTCCAGGATTTAATGTAAAAGCCTGAACAGGATTAATGGCACTCTTCACTAATATTTGGTTGCACAACACTTAGCAGTGATGTCAGCCTCCAAACATTTCTTGTAGCCATCTAGAAGTTTTGTACATCTTTCTGCTGGTAGTTTCTCCCGCTCTTCAACTGTGATTTGTTTCAGCTCATGAATGTTTCCAGGATTCCTTTTACCAATGGCAGATGTCAGCTCTTTCCAAACATTCTCAATTGTGACCAGGACTTATTGCTGGACAGTTTAAAACAGTCCATTTGTTCTTTTTAAACATTCTTTTGTACTTTTGGATGTATATTTTAGGTCATTGTTCTGCTGGAGGACCCATGACCTTTGACCCAGACATAGCTTTCATACACTAGGTAGAAGATTTTGATTCAAAATACCTTGATAGTCCTCTGACTTCATGATTCCTTTAATGCGTTCTAGGCCTCCAATTCCTGAGGCAGCAAAACAGCTCCACAACATTATGGAACAGCCACCCATATTTAACTGTAGGGAAGGATGTTTTTTTCCCCTTATTAGCTTCATTTCTTCACCTGTACATTTATCACTGGTCTGTATTACCAAAGAGCTCAAGTTTGGTTTCATCTGTCCATAGAACGTTTTCCCAGAACGATTGTGGTTTCTCAAGGTGTGTTTGGCCAAAGATCAGTTGTGCCTTTTTATGTCTGTTTTTGAACAGTGGGGTCCTCCTTGGCCTTCACCCAGGAAGTCCTTTGTTTAGTGCGCGGTGTATGATGCGGGTTGAAACCACCACTCCAGATTGCTCCAGGTCAGCCTTAAGCTCTTTGGATGTTGTACGTGGTGTTTTACCAACAGTTCATACTAACCTTCGAAGACTTCTTGGATCAATTTTCCTCTTCCCACCACATCCTGGGAGGTTCTTGACAGTTCCATGAGCAGAAAACCTCTTAACATTGTGAACTGTAGACACAGGAACCCCGAGATCTTTGGAGATGACCTTGTACCTCTTTGAAGTTTGATATTTGGTGACTGGCTTTTCTGATGATCTCAGGCAGATATCGTCTTCACCATTGTGAAAATGAAACAGGGAATGAATGTAGCCATTTTAAACATTAAAGCCATCATTCATTGGTTGATTCATCATGTGAGAATTGACAATTGTTCATAGGTGTGTCTAATTTTCCAGCAATGGGAATGTGGTTCCTCTGTTCAAACTGATTTGAATTGTTTATAAGGGTGCCAATAATCATGTCCTGGCAATATCCAAGTTTTTATGCTATTTCCTTTTTTAACTAATCTTGTTTTATTTGATTCCTTTGTGTGTCAAATGTGTGTGCATATATAGTCCAAAGCCATTTCACTGGCCACTTTTTTCTTTTAAGGAGATATTGGACATTAACGGCTTGAACTGAAGAGCGCCCAACAATGTCGACCACAACTGTAGATGAACTCTGCCACAAGACATCAGTCACCCAGCTATCGACATTTCTATTACTTTGTTTGGACACTTGGTACTTACTTTCTAATTCAAATTAAACAAAGAACCTTAAACATAAAAACTAAAATAAAACAGCATACACACAATAGGCAGAAATAAGAGGTCTCCAGAACTATACTGTACTAATACAAACAAAAAAAAATAGAAAGCCATGCTAAAAAAAATCTCTTGAAGGCCAATTAAACAATCTCCAATTGGATTAGTCTCTATGGATAATAAAAAAAAAAAACAAGAAAAAAAATCACCGCAAACGTAACATCTTTTAATTTAAGTCTGGATCAAAACTGGAAATTATGAAAACTCCATTTATAACACAGGGTGAAAGACTTGGCGAAAAAGGTGACATTTACTTACTGGATAATGTCTTTTCCTTGCATCATGTTAGGCCAGTCCAGATAAGTGGGTTGGGTTTCCCTACCAGCAGAGGTGGAGACCGAGAAAAAGCCAGTCTTCTGATGATCTCATCCTGTACTATATCAGGAGCAGTTAAAGGGCAGACAATATCGGTATTTGTATCCAAGCCATGGATAAGAACATCTAGCCATGCAAGCCCCAATATGGGTAACAAGGATTAACAGTCTAACAGAACAGAAATTTACAGAACACCCTGCATGCGGGTAAGCCAAGAAGAATATAGCCCGCAGGGCTAAACTGCAGGAAATAGTCAAGCATCAAAGATTGCAGCAGATCATTAGCTCACATCAGATCAAAGCAGATCCTAACAGATCCCAGGGGTGGATCCTGGACTGTCCTAGCAAGATTCAAGGAAAGGACATTATCTGGTAAGGAAAATGTCACCTTCCATATCATCCCACTAGGCTGGTAGATACAAGTGGGACATACCAAAGTTATACCACCACTGGGCGGGAAGACGACACTGCAGCCATCAAAACGTCTGCACCGAAGACTGTGTGCCCCTGAGCATGGACACTGTGATAAGGAAGCTTATCATAGCTCAGGTAGGAGCTATAGAAAAGATGATGTGACTCTGAACAAGCAACCTGTCAGTTCTGGTAGAAGTGAGAAAACAGAATTTTCACATAAAAGACTACCAGTCCCAGAATGCACCAGGTTTCCAGCAGCCATGAGGGGGGCTGAAGTGAGAGAATGTGTGTGCAATCAAGAGAGCTATGAGGTAATCCCTAAGCACTCATCTCAAAGGGCAGGGCCTGATTCAACACAGCTGCGCTGTGTTAGGGAGCAGCACACATTAGAACAGGATAAGAGTAGAGCTTTTTCTTCAGGAAACTGTTTCAGCAACAGTTTGAAGAACAGCTTCAGCAAAAGCCACGCAGATAGAGAAAGAAGGAAACTCTCTGGAAGGAAGAGAAGAAAGCCCATTGGAAGGTCTGGGAGATTCCAAGGCAGTACCCATACTGGGAGGTATTCCAAATGCCAGCAGAGTCCATTGGACTGGATTCAGCCAGAGGAATGGATTGGCAGAGATAGGAATCACCAGTGGCTACCTGGAAGAGAGAAGACTGCATGTGGAAGGGACTTTCAGACCAAGGCCAGAAGGTATGTGAGAGGAGATCCAGTGTCCAGGGATCAAGATTGGAAGGCTGGACATCAGAATTGGATTACATATTGGCCAGGCTTTACAGAGAGGAATTATGATGGCAGGAGAGGCTCAGGTATGAACACTGATCCAGACCCTATCTATAATAGAGAGTGGCAGCAAGGGAATGAGCATTCTCATGATAGTGCCTTAATGAAAGACTCGTCTGTGCCAATGTATGATAGTGACCATATGCTGATTGATACAGCAGATGAAAATACAGTTTATATGGACTGTTCTCTATCTAAATGCTATTACTAGTTTTCTCTGAGCAAACACATCAGCCATCACAAAGAAACCTAACTTTGTTCTTTATTTCCACTGCAAACAGCTCTTAAAGCAGGATTTGGGCTCACACAGTAGCAGCCAGCCAGCTAAAGGCTTTCAGCTGGTCCATTGATAGTAATTAGGGCTGCACCTGATTGTGTGTGTGAGCAAGGGAGAATCACTGCTGAGATCGGCGTGGAAAATAAGCAGAAGTTAACCTAACCAGCAAAGTTTATTCTTTACTTTGTGCCTTTGTATTTGGTAATTATTTGCTAAGAAAACATTAGCTAATTGCCTGACAAGCTGAAGGTTGTTTTCTGGTTTACTTTGTGACTTTTTGTTATCCATTTAAACACTGCAAGCAAGTAACCTCATTTATAGTGCTATCAAGCATACATGTGCTGGGTGAATTAAACCCCATCAATAAAAGAAGTATTTTATTGATCTTACCACTTGGTTTCACAACTCAAATTATTGTCATCAGCTGTGTTTGGGAGTGAATGAACTACAATACCCACAATACTTTGCAAGAATCATATGAATATATGCATCGTCAAGATTGTGTAAGTTCTCACCCTAGGCAGCCGTCTGACAACACCCAAGCAGAAATGCTTGATAAAAGTGGAAAATAATGACTACGCTGCTGCCCAACAAATATTTAAGAGAGTGACTGAGCTTAGAACATAAGAAATGCCATTCTGGGTCAGACCAAGGTTCATCAAGCCCAGTATTCTGTTTCAAACAGTGGCCAATCCAGGTCACAAGTACTTGGCAAGTACCCGGCAAGTACCTAAAGTCCATGTCTTCCACAATGCTCATCCTAGGGTAAGCAGTGGATTTCCCAGGTCCTCTTTAGTTTATGGACCTTTCCTCCAGGAACTTGTCCAAACCTTTTTTAAACTGAGCTACACTAACAGCTTTTACTACATCCTCCGATAACGAATTCCAGAATTTGCGCTACTACTACTAATCATTTGTATAGCGCTACAAGGCATACACAGCGCTGTACAAATAGATGTAAGACACAGTCCCTACTCTGCCCAAGAGGAAGTGTGAGCCCACGTAGAATGCGAACACAAAACCTACAGGACTGGCCAGTCCGGTAACAGACAGAAGCTATTGACGCCTTTATCCAGCGGCCCAAGGAAGACTTCATGGCCACTTCGCCCTTATGCGGGCTTTCAAATAAGACAAAAGTCTGCCCGACTTTCCAAAGGAGTTAACAACCTTCTAGTGTCTAAGAAACATTCATCTAAAGTCCATCAGGAGAAGGCCCTTCCCTTTCCCCTGGCATTGTTCCTTCCAGAATGAAGGCAAACAGACCACCTGGTAGACATGGACAAATTATAGCACTTGAAACTAAAAGGAAGAAATGGTCTGTAAATACATGACATCTTCAAAAAAGGACAAATAATATCTCGGCATGACCAGATTTGCAACTCTGAGATACATCGCCGAGCAGATTGCGACCAAAAGGGCACCTTAAAGGACAAATTCTTGAGACTAACCCTCCACAAGGGCTCAAACAGCTCAGTTATCAAGGCCCGAAGAGCTAAATGAGAACCCACAAAAAACCAAAACAAAACAAAAAAAAAAAAAACACCGAGCAAAGGTGAGGGTGCAAGGCTAGGGAGTGTCCTGTCACCGGACCTCTAGAACAAGCCAAGATCACCACCTGAACCCTCAGCAAGCTGAGGACAAGGCCCTTGTGAAATTCATCCTATGGGAAGAAAGGTAGAGCTAACAAGTATGCAATGTTAGGGCTGATGCGGTGCTCACGACACCAGTGCTCAAAAGACGCCAGATACGCACATATTTTTATTTATTTATAAGTATTTGTTACTGCCTTTTGTGAATCAAAGCGGTTTACATAGAACTAAAAATTACACTGAATAGAATTAACAGAATTATACATTAAATATTAAACAGTTTTACATGAATGAACAGTTAACTTGGGGTGAAGAGGGGAAGGGATAAACAGCTTATTAGCAACTGCTATTGTCCTCTCAAAACTATTTATAATATTGCAGCAATCTTATATGCGAGGCAGGAGAGCCTCTTCTTGTACTCAGAAGCATGGAAACCACAACAGAATAGCTCTTTCATGCTAAGGGTCGCTGCTCAAGAGCCAAGCTGGAAACGAGAGTGGAACAAAACTGTCCAACAGGGCCAGCCCATGCCTCAAGAGCTCTTCTGCCAATGGAAGGTGAAGGTGGGTACCCTGCAAGAAGCACAGCAGATGATTATACCATGGCCTCTTCAGCCAGACCAGTGCCATTAGCACCACCGGACCCAGATGGTGTTCCACACAACAAAGTACTTGCCCATGAAAGGCCACAGAGGAAGCATGTACAGCAGACAGTGCCTTGGCCAAGGCTGAACTAGTGTGACTATGCCCTCGGAGCCCACCTCTTTGCAGCAGATGAAGAACCTGTGCACCATGGAATTGGCCTGGATCGCCATCAAATCCATCTTAACATAGCAGCATAGTAAATGACGGCAGATAAAGCCCAGTATGGTCCATCTAGTCTGCCCAGCAAGGTGGCAAGAGTAGATGCACCTGCTGTTCTGTGCACCCCTCCCCATGTCTTTGTTTGGGGGTGAACCAATCGCTTCGTGTAGAGCATCCCTGTTTGATGAGAAATTTGATAGTTAAGTTTATTTTGATTTTATCCTGTTGCTATAAAGGGGGCCACTATATCTGTCCCATGCCATTTTGAATTCTGTCACTGTATTTGCCCCCACCACTTCCATCGGGAGGGCATTCCAATCATCAACCACCTATTCAGTGAAAAAGTATTTCCTGACATTGCCTTTCAATTTACCCCCTTGCAGCTTCATGCTATGCCCTCTAGTTTTACAGCTTCCCCGTCTTTGGAAGAGATTTGTTTTCTCATTAATACTCTATGTATTTTAGAGGTCTGAATCATATCTCCCCTATCCCTCCTCTCCTCCGGAGTGTACATATTTAGGTCTTCAAGTCTCTTCTCATAAAGTTTCTGACACAGGCTCCAAATCATTTTGGTCGCCTTCCTTTGAATCGTTTCTAGTCTTTTTACATCCTTTGCGAGATACGGTCTCCAAAACTGAACACAGTATTCCAAGTGAGGCCTCACCAGTGACTTATACAGTGGCATTAGGATCTCTTCCTTTCTGCTGGTAATTCCTCTTTGTATGCAAACCAACATCCTTCTGGCTTTTGCCACTGCCTTGCTGCACTGTTTTGCCACCTTGAGATCCTCAGAAATAATCACACCAAGGTCCTTCTCCTGGTCTGTGCACACCAACCTCTCGCCCCCTTATTGTGTACATTTCCCTTGGATTTCTGCTTTCCAAGTGCATGACACTGCACTTCTTTGCATTAAATCTTAACTGCCAAGCATTAGACCATTCTTCCAGCTTTTGTAGATCTTTCCACATGTTATCCATTCCCTCAGGGGAATCCACTCTGTTGCAAATTTTTGTGTCATCTGGGGCGTTCCCATCAGCCCAGGAACCTCTGAAACGCCACTTGGCTGAATTCCCACTCTAATTGATTGGGGGAGTGACAAGTGATATAAGCTGCTTCCATGCTGACCACTTCTACAATATGCTGTGCTGATAGGACCAGGAGATTCCGCTCCAAAGGGAGCAGGAGTGTCATTTACTGGGGAGACCCCGGAATGCTTCATGCCCCCTTCTCTGGTTGACATGGGCTACTGCTGTGGTGCTGCCTAAAAGATCAGCACTGCCTATCTCAGACTATGTAGCAAAGATGCAGAAGAGCCAAGCGAATGGTCCTCACCAACAGATGATTGATGGGCCAAGTCGTCCCTCACTTGGCTCCAGTGACACTGGGTAGTCTCCCCTTGGCAATGAGCTCTCCAGCCAAATAGGCTGGCATCCGTCCTTAGGTCAGCACTGATGCTCTTGAAGTCCAGAATCAGGCGGAAGGACCCCACTTTCTCTGGCACAAGGTTAATGGCATACCAGCCCCTTGCCCCTTTGAGCAGACAGCACCGAAACTACAACCTGGAGATGAGGAGCTTCTCCAGTTAAGTCTGAATGGCGGTCTCTCCTGACCGCAGAACTACATGGAGAAATCAGAAAGGTATTTGGGACAAGATCCTTCCATTCCAGCACACAGCCAAACTGAATGACATCAGGCACCAGCTAGTCTGAGGTTATGCAGGCCATCCCATTTTTATGTTTGATGGGAGAGCCCAGATTTGAGAAGGAGGAAACTCACAGGTCCTGTAATTCCCATGAAAGGACTGGGCCCGGAAATGGAAGCCAGAAGGAAAGATGGCTTCTCCAGACAATCCTTCTGGGAGTCCCTGACCCCCAGAGACTCCTGGTGGTAGGAGTGAGAACGTTATGTAGAGGAGGAGAGGCCACGCTTCAAAGGCCCTTTGGGTCGATCCTCCAGATGAAGATTTGGTTTGGATGCTCCCAGCTCATTGACCAATTTCTCCAAATCCTTCTCAAACACTAGTGTCCCCTTGAAAGGAAGTCTAGATAAATGGGAGTTGGATGCCATGACAGCTGCCCAAAGGTGAAGCCAAAGTCAGCAATATGCCAGCATGAAAATGCAATATTCTTGACCACCAAGGAGATCAAAATGTACATCGCATCCACCAAGAAAACCACTAGTGATTCCAGAAGCATCAAGGAGTCATTCCTGAAGAGCGACTGGGATCCAATGGAGCAGGGCATGAGCTGCAAGTCTTCCGCAAACTATTGCCCAGAGAATAAGGGAAGTAGCCAAAAACTGGCTTTTAAGGAAGCCTTGACCTCGGGCTCCATTTGGTCCTTAAGGGCTGCACCAACCTCCACTGGAATAGTGGTGTTTTTAGCAATGGGCATCACCTTCGCAGCCATCTGGGCAACTGCATCCAGGCAGTAAGGTCTTCGTGAGGGGGGCCCAGAGCAGGATATCAATGCTTGACCCAGTACAAGCATTGCGGAACCTGTGTCTTTTGGGGAAACTGCTAGGTACGTATGACCTAGATTGGCCACTGTTGGAAACAGGATACTGGGCTTGATGGACCTTGGTCTGACCCAGTATGGCATATCTTATGTTCTTATGTACATACCCTTCTTTCAGCAGGACGGCAGGCGAATATCATTCCATGCATAATCATGCTCTTCAGGACCTCTGAGAAAGAAAACGTCTTGCAGGGTTTTCAGATTCCGCTGTCGGGGGGTGGGGGGGGGGGAGATACACTTGCAGCTCCTGCTTCACTGGCACAACATCCAATAGTTGTGGGGAGGAGGGAACAACTTCAATCAGCACCGTCAGCTCCTCTTTCCGAAACAAAGAGAATCATCCTGGTTGTCCGGCGACAACAGCTCATCATCTTCATTCATGAAGTCACCAGTCGATCCCCCAGAATGCAAGGCAGATCACTGGCACAGGACAGCAGAGCAGAGCATCCAGAATCCATTCATTTCTGAGAAGGTGAGGTGGGCTGAGCTCCAAAGAATGGGCAGAGGAATCCCAAGCCAGGTGCTATCTCTCTTTCCAGCCAACCCCATTACTTCCTGCAGAGCTGAAGCGGCAGAAGAAAGTCCATGTTCATTAACTGTAAAGATACCTTCAAGAGATGGGCAGCAGCCTCTGTGCCAAGTTTCAGAGGGAGAGAAGAAAAGAAGTGTTCTCCTCCCAGAAGACAAGCGCCTGTGTCACCCAGAGTGGCATCAAAACAAGGCATGCTAAGATAAGCCATGCACATCAGAAGCAGAGACAGTGCTCTGACGCGTACACTCCTGATGTATGACAAAGGCATGTGATAAAAGTGCACACTCAGGGCACGCAACGAGGTGCACAGATACAGCACAGTTACTTACCCGTAACAGGTGATCTCTGGGAACAGCAGGAATAAGTCTTCACATGTGGGTACGTCGGTACCGACGGAGCCTGGGCGGGAACGCTCCCCAGCGTCCAAAAAGAAAGCTTTTGGTAGCATCCCACGCATATGCGCGCTTCCTTCCCGCCCATTCACTTCCCTCTCATCAGTTGGGTTTGTAGCTGAGACCAAAGGAGGGAAGTAGACAAATTAGAGAGAGAAAGAAAGAGAAAGAGAGACAACTCCTATGGGAGGTGGGTGGGTTGTGAAGACTTATTCCTGCTGTTCCCAGAGATCACCTGTTACAGGTAAGTAACTGTGCTATCTCCAGGAACAAGCAGGAATGAGTCTTCACATATGGGGACTCCCAAGCTCAGATGCCCAGAGGGAGTCCTAGCATGTTGCAAGTCTAGAACGAGCCATGCTATTCCTCAGGACCTCAGGCATCCTGGGGATGGAGGGTAGGAGTTGAAGACAGAAAAGGAGCTGTGGAACAGCTGGTTAGAACAGGGCTTCAAAAGGGGAAGACCCTGTATAGAGGGCATTTAGTAGTATAATATTGTAATCTGGGCCTCCCTTGTTGGCATTGCACAAGTCCACTGAGCTACATATGGATCTGTTAGAAGAGCCAGTGAATGTGCTCAAGGGGTACCTCACTGAGAAGTAGAGGTAATAAGTAGAACAAAAACAAGTGGAGGTCAGAACCCTTCAGGGTGAGAAATAGCCCCAGGGGAAAAGCTGGGGTAGTATAAGAGGTAGAGCTTCAGCGGAGACGCAGAAGGTAGTATTAAAGAAAGCTTAAGCTGTTTGGGTCCAAGAACAGTACAAATGTAGGACCAAGAGAAAAAACGAGTCTGACCCAACTGGACTGGGGTTGGAATCAGTCCATGTAGGGGAGAAAGGGTATAAAGACCCTTGTATCTGATAAGAAAGTAAGGACAGACTCCGCCATGTCTTTCCTAAATGGGGTCAAGTAGGAAAGAAAAAGGTTATGGCAAGGAAAAAGTTTGCTAATTACCACAGGAAGTGGTTATAGGTGTAGCCCCCTAAGTATGCTGGCACAGCATTGATAGGGGTAGTGCCCATCTGTTAGGATCATATAGGAATGTAAGAATATCTGAACCTAACAGACAGATAGATAAGTAGATGGATACAGATCTATCTAAAAATATATCTCATTATATCTATAAATATATATATATAGATATAGATATATAGATATATATAGATAGATAGATTGATTTAAATATATACACATATAGGGTATATATGCATATATTTACAAAGAGATATGTATGGGCAGAAGACACACAGATAGATATAGATAAGTATATATCTGTATCTATATATACCTATATGAATAGGCAGGCATATAGACACATGTCTCCAGGTATATGGATGGAGAGATGTCCATAGAACCCCATCCCCCCTAGGGATATAGGGAGAGAGGAAGATTCATCTGACAGCAAGAAGGTTGATACCTGCTTGAATAGATAAATAGAGAATCCTCTTTTCCTGGTTATGACTGACAGAGTCAGAGGAAAGGTGTCCCTGACAAGAAGGCGGCTGAATTCTTTGCAGAATTCAAGCTCTTAAATAACCAGGATGGCCTACGTGAAAAATGCAGAGGATAACTTCAGTCTGCAGACAGGAAGTCCATATATCTCCAGAACTGCAGTATGGAGAATGGATAGAGGACGCCTCTGGAGGTAGATACCCTAGTGATCCGCCTATGAGGGCAAGGTGGGTATTAGGCGTCCTCTAGCTGCCATCGAAGAATTTTATCTCTGACGAGAAGACCCAAGGAGATATGGGCCAAGCCAGGGAATTGGCCCTCCTTTAGGCTTTCACGTAATGAAAGGCCTGAGGCTTATGCCTCAAAAGAGATTTAAGAAGAGATGGTAAGGGTAGGGAATACCTGCCAGACAAGGAGCGTCACGGAATAAATCAAAGGAACAAATGTTATTGTATCGAGAACAATGGTGGATACATCGTTTGCAATCAGTTGCTCCACAAGGATTGAACTTGAGCGTGGATTGGATGGCGTGTACCCAATGAGCGAGTCAAGTTTGCTGCTTATTCAACCCTCTTTTTTAGATATAATACGCATGCGTGGCGTTCTTTAGCAGTTAAATCAAGAAAAAGATCAGTTATGGTCGTTGAATTTGTTAAGAGCGCCATGACACCATCATAAGGTAATATCTTTTTTAAGCCATGATGTTTTGAAATGAATTGTTAAAGACATTTATTGGTACAAAAGAAGTAGTTGGATATTTTAAATTATTATCATTTATGTTGCTTTAAAGACATCAGAGCGAAGCATTTAAAGATGCAACAAATGATTGGGAAGAAATCCTTAAATGAAATCGAGTATTGATCCCCTTGAAGAACCCAGTTTGGAGAAACGCCAAAGCGCTTGAATCGTTAAGGCGTCGGGGTTGTTTCACTAAAGTTGGATAAAGAAATTTATAAGGATTTTATACCACATAAGATAAGTGGCTTTGCATTAGAATTTTTAGAATTATATGCAACAGTAAAAAGAGAAAGGGGTTGTTTCACTAAAGTTGGATAAAGAAATTTATAAGGATTTTATACCACATAAGATAAGTGGCTTTGCATTAGAATTTTTAGAATTATATGCAACAGTAAAAAGAGAAAAAAAGCCGAAGGTCATTGATGTAAACGGACACAAAATTGGGGAGTATTTCTTACCCATGAAAAGAGTGTCAAAATTACCGTTTATCTGAGACCTGTAGGCAAAAAATTTTAAAAAAATCTTAAAGAAATATTTCAATACATTTATAGAGTGAATTTTTTTTTGGTGATAGTTGATTGTTGTTCACTCAGGATAGAGACCCTTTTTCATTTTTGTGCAAGACATGGAACATGACTGGGGGAACCCCTCCTAACCATCTGGGGTTATCTGCTAGGCAAGATACTGATGCTCTCTAGCAAGGGCCAATAGTGTACAGCTACTCTGTAGAGATGCAGAGAGCATGCTGCAGGTTGGTTAGAAGAAAAAACTGGCTGTGGAAAGCCAGCAGATAACCAGCTATTCTGCCAAGGACAAGGGGGCGAAGAATAGAAGTTAACCAACCAGACTGTGATAACAGGGTTTCCCAAACGAGGTTGATAACCAGTTTGGGACTTAGCACTGAGGCTAGCAGGATTGCTAGTGGAGGGGAATCCCTGGTTGTGTAGTGAACAAAACCAGTGGTTAACCACTAGGAATTGCTGTACCTGCAGCAACTACTAGGGCAGCGTGGAAAATTTATTTTTCCTCTTCCTTTTTTAGATTTGGAAAAAGAACAACAGACATGGTAGGAGTTCCTATTGTCTGATGAGCTGCCCTAAGGTAACAAGGGGGGGAGACAACTCCAGAAGGGAGAATCCCCCAGTAGAACAGGTAGAGGACCATAGGGGCTTACCAGTGTAAAAGGGCCACTCTTACAAACCAAATGTTGTAGTACGAGGGAGGTAAGACAGAGTTGCAAGAGACCGACTATGGAGGAAGTCTCTGACAGGTGAGATGATACAGGCCAGTAGAGGGAAACAACTGTCTATTGATAGTTGTTACCTCTGTTTCCTTCAAGAGGAAGAGGAAACTGTTAAGTATGGGCATGATCATCATAAAGACTCTTAGAAAAAAGATGTCTCATGAAGAGATATCTAGGTAGGTTAGGATAAATTTAGTGCAGATACTGCCAGTGAAGGAAGCAGACTGCCACCCTAACCACCAACCAAGAGGGACAATGATCTATTTGAAACCCTACGACTGCTGGGTTTGTTGACCCTGTTGAGGTTGTGGATTCTTCAGACCAGGGCGATGTTTCCCTTGTTTGGGAACATCTGTATGATGGGCAGATGATGGGTAAAACCTTCTCCCCCTAGGGGAAGAATGTTTGGTAGGACATTTCCTACCTACTGGGAAAGAAGAAGGCGTAGAACAGCCTCTGGAAAAAGGAAAGTCAGTGGATAACTGAGTAACCTGGAGTAAAGACTCCTTGTTGAAGAGATTTTCTCCAGTGCAAGGAGTATTTCCCAGTCTTTCTTGTGCCCATTTGTCCAAGTCTGAAGCTTGAAGCCAGGCTCTACGTCGTGCCCCTATAGCTAGAGCAGAAGTCCTGCTAACAGACTCAAAGGAGTCTAGGGTAGCACGAGTAAGAAACCTAGAGATATTTTGAGTATGACTAACCAGTGAGGAATAGTCTTTACTCCTGGGCTCTTGAAGAAAAGGAGTCAAAAGATGTAATTTCCTTGTGACCTCCTCAAGAGATAGACCCATATAAAAAATATATGAGAGAATTCTTGCTGAAAGCATGGATGTCTGGAAAGTTTGACGTCCAAAGGCATCTAGTGTCTTAGACTCACGACCTGGTGGACAAGAAGAGTGCTTTTTATTACTCTTCACTCGCCTCATTGCTGCTTCTACCACAATGGAATGATGAGGAAGTTGAGTCCTTTGAAACCCTGGAGAGGGGGGCACCTGATATAGGAGATCAGCTGCTCTGGAAGGTGGGGGTACCTTTAAAGGAGCTTCCCACATTCGTAGAAGGAGATCCGGCAAAGAATGATGCAAAGGAAGCATTATATTGTCCTTTGCTTTGCTAGGAACAGAGAGGTATTCTGTATTCCCTTGTGTAGGATCTTGTCCAGGAATAGGAATGGCAAGTGATTTTTCCATATTCAGGAGGAAAGTCTGGAAAGAAGGATCCCCAGAGGGAACTTCCCTTGGATAGGCTAGATCTGATGAAGAACTAGCGTTGGCACCGAATAGAAGATCCTGAATGGTGCAGTATGGGATCCTTAGATGGTGGTCGCTGGTACTGCAGGTCAGAACCAGCGACAGTCGGTAACAGATCGTCCATGCTAGGGATCGATTCCAAACTCGGCATCGAGGGAAGCGAGCCTGAAGAGAAAAGCATGGAAGGTACCGACAGAATGGTACTGTGGATATCGGTACCGATCTCGGTACCGTATCTGATACCGGTGAAAGAAGACCAGCCGGTGGCAACTCTAACGGTATCAGAGGAACCGAGAGTTGCGGATCCGAATTATCGGAACCGAGCCTTCGGTACCGACGGGAGTCGGTACCCAGTCCTCCAGACTGGAGATCGATTCCAGACTCGGCATCGAAGGAAGCGAGTCTATCGATGCACGTCTGGAGGGTACAGACGTCGGTACTAGTATCGGTGTTGGTACTGATACTGGAAGGTCGATCTGAAGTGCATCCACCGGCCCCGCAGGTACCGAGGACGCCAGGCGACGATCCTTGGTGAGGAATGTTTCATCCAACACCAGTGCTGATGCTGGGGTATCGGTACCGCTCGAAGCGGATGCCACCACCGGGCATGGCTCAGGTATGTTCTGTGAGGGGTGAACCTCAGGAACAACCTGAAACCCCACACAGGCTTTGGAGGCCGAAGACTCCCACCGGGGTTTTGAAGCCAGTGGATTCGAGGACAAGGCCATAGGCATCTCTATGCTGTGCATGAGAAGTGCCGCTCGAGGACTGGCTAGTCTTAACAGACTGTTTTTGGGTTACCTGATCCTGTGTAGAAGAAGATATGGTCGGTGCCCTGAAATTGGAGGGGGACCGCGTGTTGAGGGGAACTCGATGTTGAAAACCTCTTCTCACAATACTATTGCCCGAGGGCTCCGGAGGAAAATGGTCAGGACCCAAGCAGGTTAGACACCAATTGTGAGTGTCTAAAAATGAAGTTGTACCGCCACAGTTTGTACATTTCTTGGGGAAAGTGGCTGGCGGTTCCATGAAGGAAAATGGAGAGGCCTAGAAGGCCTGAGAACCGTTAGACACTAAGGAAGAAAAATATATTCCTTAAAAAGGAAAAAATTTTACAAGAAAAGAAAAAAGAAACACCGGCGGCGTCGGGGAAGGCAGCCGCGACCACAAGAAAACTAAAAAATAAAAGAAGAATTTTCTGCGGTGACAGGAGGACGTCCTGCCGGCTCCGCGAAAAAACGAAAACTGAGGAGAGGCAGTTGGGAAGGCAGCACGCAGGCGTGTTGGGATGCTTCCAAAGGCTTTCTGATTGGACGCTGGGAAGCGTTCCCGCGCAGACACCGTCGGTACCGACATACCCATATGTGAAGACTCATTCCTGCTTGTTCCTGGAGATTACAGGTACCAAAACACAGAGCAAGGACATGGGTTACAGAACAGCCAAGCACAGTTAATGTACACACATAACACCAGTAGAAGGAAGGAATAAACAGGAAGACGATTGTGAATACCAACTATTCCAATCCCTCACACAACCACTACCCCCACTAAATGTTGGTAGGGGCCCCTTCAGATGATATTGAAGCAGCACAGAGGATAAATCTGGCATTGAAAACAGGTACTCACCCTCCAGGGAACCCATGCAGCAACGGCGATGGGTTCATTGCTACTCCCCTGCTGCCAAGGCCTGCAGCCACATACCTCTGAATCTTCATGCCATCTTTGGGGGAGAGCCAGGGGAGGAGGAGGGTAAAGGGGGCACTGAGGCTGTGCAACCAATGATTCCAACTGTTCAATCAGCCTTTAACAGGATAAGGATGGGGAACTGAACGAACACCCATCCTCCTTGGCAAACCCAGGAGGGCACACATTTTAAGAGTGACCCAGTGGGTGCCTCCCATGTCCAGCTCGTGAGGACATCGCCCCAAGTGCATTTTTTTTGTTTTGTTTTAGTGCTGTCAAGAGCATGCTGACTCCTGGCCAAGAGGCGAAGAGGACCTAGACATGAAGGGACTTAAAAATCAGCCTTTATATTTGCTCTAGAGGCAACAGGAAGCTTGTGCAAATTCTTAAAGAGGGAAATAACATGCTCTCTCATATTCATATCCCCATGCTCTGGACCAACTGCAGTTGCTTTAAAGATGATTTTGGTAGTCTAAGCCATAATGTGTTTCAGTAGCCCACAGACGTTGTTACTAAAGCCAAGTTAATCAAAGGATTGAATACCAAAAGTGTACAACTTTATTAGATTAAACTGATTAAAAGCAGCATAGGTTATATTAGCTATATGGGTGTGAATATACGTCAAGGAAAATTCACATCTTCTGTTTCTCCCTTTTCGCTGGAAAGGGGAATGCCATTTAAATGAAGTTGGAACAAAACTGGCCAAAATATCACATCACCTATGAACAAAATCTGATTTACTGGGGTTTAACTTCAGGCAATTGATCCTCTCCCACTTCCAAATGGCATCCAAAGAATGATTTGAATTTTCGAAAGCTGCTTTATGTCACCCTGAAAGTGGCATACAGCTAGAAATCACTTGTATGAATATCAAAATTCAAACCAAACTAGGGGTTTCAAAGAGATGTTAAAGTATTGAAAATAAAATAAGTCCCTGAAAACCCAAACGTCAATTGGAAAGGAGTAAAAAAGAAAGGCCTCAACAATTTTCAAACAGTCAATAACCACAGCATGGTTGAGTACACAACTCTGGAGAGACGTCTTCAGTGCAAGAGAATAACATCACATGAAGGGCAGGTCCTAGCTACATCAAGTGGTACTCTCTCCTAGTGATCTTACACCTCCAAAACAGCACAGGGACTGCCAGAATGGAATTAGGACCCCTCCATTGTATCTCTGAAGGCCTCCTCTATTTAACAAATTTAACTTCTGTCTACCTCAGCAACTCAAAGTTTGCTAATCCAGGTAGAGATTGGTTTTGCTCGCCAAAGACTAGAAACTCTTCACACCAGGTGTATACATACAACCTTCTTCTTACGGGAGGATAACCATATATATAATGCTTAGTGCAAAAGATCAGGCAGCCTCCTATCTTACTGCTGGACTGCTATCTGCCTATTTGTTATTAAGTTATTATAAGCGTTTAAGTTATTTACACTTATTTGGCTTATATTTATTTGTTCTGGTTTGCAATGACCTATAATTTAGGATGAACACTTTAATTGAATTTATCCTCTGAATTTTCTCTGTTGGTTTTGTAGAAGTAGAAACAGACTGAAATGCAAACAAAAATTTAAATACCTTTCTCTTCAGAGAGATTTATAGATTTCTGGAACTTCCAGTGTTTGCTGCTGCTTGATACTTGGACTATGTGAAATTCTTTCACTCCTGCTTCCATCTAAAACAGAAGGAGCAGAAATAAATGGTATTCTAAATCCATAAAAGAGCAAATCACAAAGATACATCCAATACATAAATCCAGAATAAAGCTCATCAATAAGTATTCACTTTAATCAACTGTAAATTTAATACCTTGAAATGGGAAAGACGGTTTTCTTTTTAAGCACTGTGACTTAGTTGTGTATAGTATTGTCCGGGGACTAACAGGCTTAGTCCTGTATATTTAAAATTTATCCTGCCACATGAAAACTTAATAAGCCTGTCACATTGGGTACAAAATGTACTCCCAAAAAAAGTTCCCAACTACACACTACTACTAATATAGTTACTGATGGCACTCACACACTTAGAAAAGGCTATCTGCACCACTCATAACAGTTTACATTTCTGAATGAAGAGAGGCTACTATTTAACAACCATCACAAAAACAGTCACTACGGCTAACTACTCCAAATTTGTTGAAGGCTTCAAATTTCTACTAGGGGAGAAAAAGATCTCAATGGCTCAACTAATTTCCCTCTCTGTGGCAGAAACCCGCCTAAAGGGGAAAATGATGAATCTCAAAATCACTGGCCAATTTTTTTATATATTTCTATTTTTTTATATTTATTTTCAATCACAAAAAATAAAGAGCTCAAAGAAATTTTTAATCATATCCCTAATTTTTTGTTTTACAATTATCCAAAAATTAGGTTGTCCCAGCGTTGTATAACGGTAGCCTGCTCTCTATAGCTACCCCTGCATTTCCTGAAACGGAAAAGATAAATTTGACTTGACTGGAGAAAAACAGTATACCAGCATAAGTGTGCTTTTAACTTCTTATCTTATAGTTGCCATCTCTTCATATAGACCGACCACACAACAAAGATCCTTCTTTCGCCGATCCTGGCTTCCTCAGGGGCTTTGTCTCCACGAAAGCACTTAAACAATCACTTCAGCAGCAACGTCTAATGCTACTGCCCAACTCTTTAAACTCAGAGCCAGACAATCAAGGAAGAGGTATGTGGAGCTACACAGCGGCCCATCATTTAGTGACTCCATATTACAGGGATATATTTGAGAAAGGAAAAATCCCATCCCATTTTCTACATGCCAATCAAAACAGCTCAAAGCAGAGATATTCCAAACAGAGACCTAAAGAGTTCACCAATGCGATCAGTTCCATTCTGCACAAAATACAGAGAGATTCATAAGGTTGTTCAAAAAATGCTCCAATCGATCTTATTATTTAATCCCTCGGGTTCTATTGCAATCAATTACATTGAAAGAATCTTCTTACAATCACCACCGCGTAACAGCGGTGGGATATAATCGATGGCTACACACCTCAGCTGATGAAAGTCATGCGCATGTTGTACATAATGTTCTCCAGGACCAAGCAGGAAGTCAGCAGGTCCTGCTCCTTGGGCGAGCTCCTTGGGGCGGGTCCGGGGGCGAATTTCCAGTTCCCTCTCAGTCAACTGCTCCTTCTCGTTGCATGTATCCTCGGGCCTGCTCCTACCCTTTCGGTATTTGGTCCACACTTGTTCCGTCCTCACAGTCTCACGGTAAGTGCTGCTCCTCTTCTTCTCTAGGTTCCTTCCTACTGTGTCTTACTATCCTCGCTATGTCTGCCATCCCAGTTCATTGGAGTTGGCGGCCCTCACCCCCTGTACCTGCCCTTTCCAGCCCCCCTAGCACGAACTCCTTCCAATCTGGTCCACTGCTCTTCCCAGCTTGCTATGGCCTCCCCCCCCCAACGCGCTTATTCCTCCAGCTCGCTCTTCTTAATTTCCGCTCTCTTCGCTCAAAGACTACCCTAATCTATGACCTCACCTCCCAGCACGCTCCCGACCTTTTCTTCTTAACAGAAACTTGGATAAAGGACGGTGAGGAACCTCTTCTTAATCGCTGTTTACCTCCCAACTACTCTGTTCTATCTACTTCCCGTCGAGGGAGAAGTGGCGGAGGAATTGCTGTCCTCTACCGCTCCTCCCTTTCCCTTCAGGAACAAACCTCCTCTGCCCTTCATTATCCAGAATCTTTGCTCCTCCGTCTTGCTACCTCGCCTCCACTCCATTTTCTTCTTATCTATGCTCCTCCGTCCCTTTCTGCCCCTGCTTGGGATTCCCTTCTCTCTACTATATCCGAAGTTTCCCTTCTCTTCCCTCAGCTCCTAATCCTTGGAGATTTCAACATTCATGCCAACTCCCCCTCTACCTCACGTGACCATGCTTTCCTCTCTCTCCTGGCCGATCTTTCCCTTCACCAACTCGTCCCCTTTCCCACCCACTCCGCTGGGCATACTCTTGATCTTTTCATCTCCTCCCTGGATTGCCCTCTCAGTCTCTCCTCCTTACCCCTCCCCTGGACTGACCACTTCTGTCTTTTTTCTTCCCTTTCGCTACCGCTACCCTTTCCCTCTCCCTCTAATGTCTCCTCCCCACCTGCCCTCACCCGTCGCATCACCGCAAATACCCTTCTTCATTTCCCCTCCTCTACCACCCTTTTTTCCCCCCGACTTTCATCTTCTTCCTGTAAATACTCAGACACGCACTTGGAATGATACATTCCTAACAGCCCTTAATGATCTAGCCCCTCTTCAGCCTCGCTCTATCCCTCGTCACCCCCGCCGCCACCCCTGGTTTCATCCCGGCCTTTCCCTTCATCGTCGACATCTTCGTCGGGCCGAAAGGCTCTGGCGTAAGCACCCCTCCCCCCTCCTTCTGAATCGCTTTCGAGCCTGCCATCGCCATTATCGCCTCCTCCTTGACACAGCCAAAAAAGACTACTTTTCCTCTCTTATCTCCACCTCTGCCAACTCTTCCCGTCAGTTGTACTCTGTTCTCCGCTCTTTGTCTGCTTCCCATTCTTTCTCCTCGCCGTCTCCCCCTTCCGTTTCTCCTGATCCTGCTCTATTGGCCACTTTTTTCTCCTCCAAAGTGCTTTCCCTCCGTCTCTCCTTCCCCTCCTGTCCTCCCCCCTCTCCCCACCTCCCTCTGATTCCCTGTCTATTCCTCCCTCCCCTCCGCTTTCCCCCCTGGGCATCCCCCCTCTTTCTCACCGCTGGTCCTCCTTCGAGCCCATCTCTGCTCCCATTCTCTCCAAGGCCTTCCACTCTGTTCGAAAAACCTTCTGTTCCTCTGACCCCATCCCATCTCACTGGCTCCTGGACCCTTCCCTGGCCCTCTCCCCTTATCTTCTCTCCATCATTAATAACAGCCTCTCCTCTGGTATCTTTCCTACTCTCTGGAAGCATGCTATTATCCACCCTATCCTAAAAAAGAGTTCCCTAGACCCCTCTTCCCCTTCTAGCTGGCGTCCAATTTCTAATTTACCCTTCCTCTCTAAGCTTCTAGAAAAACTTGTTTTCTCCCAATTGTCCTCCCATCTTGAAGCCTCTCTTACCTTGCACCCTCGTCAATCTGGTTTTCGTCCTGAGTTTAGCACAGAATCTGTTATTCTCTCTCTTCTCAACGAACTCCACACTGCTCATGATCGTGGTTCATTCACCCTTGCTGTCTCACTTGATCTTTCCGCCGCATTTGACCTCGTTGACCACCGCACTCTTCTTTCACGCTTACAAGACGCCGGTCTCTCCGGCACCGTGCTTCGTTGGTTTCAGTCTTTCCTCTCGGGTCGTTCTTTCTCAGTTTCCTCGGGCTCCCTATCCTCACCCTCTACTCCCCTCCCCTGCGGTGTCCCTCAAGGGTCTGTCCTCGCACCCCTCCTGTTCAATGTCTTCCTAGCTCCTCTCACTCTCTTGGTGCAACAACAGGGCATTTCTGCGCATTACTATGCTGACGATATCTTCCTTCTCTATCACATTGACTCAGTTTCTCCTGACATCACTCCTCTTAATGATTGTCTTTCTTCCGTGGCATCTTGGCTTTCTTCCAATTCCTGCACATTAACCTTTCTAAGACTTCCGCCATTTGGTTTACCGCCGGTAATCCCACCCCCCCTCTTGTCCCTTTACTCTCCTCCTCCCCCATCCCCCTTGTAACATCCCTGCGTTATCTAGGTGTAACCCTCGATTCATCATTGTCCTTTAAAGCCCATATTTCCTCCGTTGTCCAACGTTGTTTTTCCACCCTCAGACAACTTCGCTCCATCCGCCCTTTCCTTTCCATCTCGTCTATGACTACCCTTCTTCTTTCTCTTGTTGTCACTCGCCTCGATTACTGCAATGTTTCCCTGGCCGGTCTTCCTCAATCCCAACTTCAACGTTTACAGAGAGCTCACAACACTGCAGCCCGCATTCTCACTTGTTCCTCTCGCTTTGATCACATCACCCCCCTTCTCATACGTCTACATTGGCTTCCTATTCCTTTTCGCATACAGTATAAGATTCTCACCTTCACCCACAAATCCATTCACACTGGCACCCCTCGCTACCTTGCTGATTTGATCCACCTCCACGCTCCCCACCGCTCCCTCCGTTCCATTCATGCTAATCGTCTGACCTTACCCTCCCACTCTCAAGCCCACCTCGAATCCACACGCTCCTCTGCCTTCTACTTCCTTGGACCCCGCCTCTGGAATTCGCTTCCCCTGGACCTCCGCCTGGAACCCTTCTTGAAGACCTTTAAGGCCCGCTTGAAAACTTACCTCTTCTGCTTAACTTTTGACCTTCCCCCACCACCTTCCCCTCTTTCCCCACCCCCCTGGTGATTTCTCTCCATCTATCATGACTCTTGACCTCTCCCTACTTCTTGAACCTTTTTTCTGTCTGTCCTATCATTTAAGTGGCGTTCTTTTCCTTTTTCCTAGCAGCTTTTGTATACTTTGTACACCGCTCAGACGCTGACGCATTGAGCGGTATATTAAGCCTCTAAATAAAGATAAAGTTCTCACATATGGATGACGTCGGCGCCGACGGAGCCCTCGTGTGGAGCATTTCCCCAGATTTCAAGGAAAGCCTTTGGGAATGCAGCGCGCATGTGCGGTCCCCTTCCCGCCCAAGGGTACCAATCTTGCTCAGTCTTTCTTTTTCCGCGGAGCCCAACGGACGTGAGTTTGTGTCACCCAGGAAAAGTAGATTTTTTTCGGTTATTTTGGCTTTTTCTGATCTGGTTCGACGTCGGTTCCCCTTCCCGCCTGGGTTCAGTACACCGGTATCGAGTCCGTAATTTTGATTTTCGGTTCTTGTCCTTCGTGACTATTGTTCGTGCCTTTTTGTGTTTTCACTGGCAGCCCAGTCTTTTGACCTTGCAGGGGCTCTTTTTCCCCCGACGGCTGCCAGCGGGTTCAAAAAGTGTGATCGGTATAAGAAACTTATGTCTCTCACCAACACACACGACTGCTGCCTCGGGCCCGACCATGACCCGCTGGCCTGTGGCCCGTTCAGCAAAATGTCGTCGAAGGCACTTCGGAGCCGTCAGCATCAACGTGAGAGAATTTTCCCCAGAGTTTGCATCCGGCCGGGCCCAGACTTCGTCAGAGGCCTCGACATCTCGGGAGTCTGACCCCGAGCGCCGTCGGGGTTCCTTTGAGGGAGTCTCCCGCCCGGGAGCACAAAAGGAAGAAGCAGCTCGCAAGGGTGGCGTTGGTGGAGTCTCCTGGGTCCTCGAAGGCCACGTCGCGTAGCCCTGAACACAACCCTGGGCTCTCTGAGTAGGAGAGGCCATCCAAGTTACCTCGCGTGGAGCCGGAGTCCCCGAGTCACGTAAGTGCTGTTGTCCTCGTGGACTTTCCTCCGGGAGAACCGACGTCGGGCCCGATGCCGTAGGGGCCTGCTGGGTCTCCTGAGCTTGGACTGACGGCCTTGGAGAGCAGCTTGGTGCCTTCATGGAACAGCAGTGGGTGCTGATCGCCGGTCTGACCGGTGCATCTGCCCCGACCACCGGGACCTCGACGTCTAAGTCGACCCCGGAGATCGAGCCAATCCTAGCGTCAAAGAAGTCTCAAGTCGATCCTTGGTCAAGGTCCCCCTTGACCTCCCGTGCGGGGCCGAGGTCATCGACGCCGATACCCTTGACGTCGGGGCGGGTAGCACAGAGGCCCACACAGCTGGAGCTGCTCGATTTCTCCTCGGAGTCGTCGGAGTGGGAGACGGAGGATGAAGAGTCCCTGGACACCTTCCGGACCCGGTGCATCCCTTCGGACTCCGAGCCTCAGAGAAAGTCCCCCCCCTCGAGGATACTCGGTTCTCAGACTTCGTGAGGGACATGGTCAAAGCTTTGGCTTTCCCTGCGGACGCTGAGGAGGAGCCTCGAGCCGAGGAGCTCGATGCCCTCCAGTATGACTTTCCTCCGAAGGAAGCCTTTAATGTACCGGTTCCTCCGATGCTGGAACGGCTGCTCTTCCGTATGTGGGAGGCACCGGCCTCAGAGTCGGTTCTTAGCAAACAGGTTGATTCCATTTCTCGAGTCCGTAAGAGCCCTTGGGTTCCAAAAGGCACAGCTACTGCACAACTCCATGGTTGTGGAATTGGCCATGCACCGCCTGAAGAGTCAGAAGATGCACCCCTTGGTGCCCCCAGGCCGGGAGGCCCGGAAGCTGGATGCCCTCAGTAGAAAGTGCTTCCAGGGCTCAATGTTATCTTGCCGTGTCCAGACCTACCAGCTGTACATGGGCATCTACCTACGAGACCTAGCAAAGAAGATTGCCGGGTTCTCAGCTGGCCTCTCCAAGGAACCTTAGCAGATGTTCAAGGCTTTGTCAACAGCGATCCGAGAGTGCTCGACATTTATCTCTCGAGCAGCCTATGATGGCTTCGAGGCTTCGGCACGGGTAGCTGCGGTCGGCATCGGTGCACGCCGTCAGGCCTGCCTACAGTCATCAGACCTGGAGTCATGGGTGCAGGACAAGTTGTTTGATGTCCCTATGCCGAGGTGAAAACCTTTTCAGTAAGCCCATGACTGAAAAGGCTGCAGAAATCGAGAATGAGACTCTCACCAGGACAAGGCTGTCCAGGAAGACTTCTGCTCCTTCTCAAAAAAAGAAGGGCTCGGGAAAGAAGCCCTTTTTCCCGAGGAAGGGTGCTGCCTACAAATCCTACCCTCAATATCAGGCCTCTCCAGCTCCCCAACAGGCCAAGGGGCAGGGGCAGGGGCATGGGCCCCGTAGACAGAAGACCCCCCAAGCCGCCAACTCAGGCTCCTGCACAACAAGGAGCGGGGTTTTGACTCCTACAGCATAGCCTCTCCTCCGCCGGTGGCTCCACTCAGCACAAGGGGTCGGCTGACCCTATATGCCTACAGGTGGCCAGCCATCACTGGGGATACCTGTGTATTGAGCACAGTCCACAGGGCTACATGCTCCACTTCCATCAGCTACCCCCTCCTATTTTCCAGGGGAGCCTCCCAGACTCCCTCTACACAGGAACCTCCTCCTTCAGGAGTTGGCAAGTCTTCGAAAAGGAACAGGTGGTGGAACAGGTGCCTCACCACCTGGAAGGGCAAGGCTTCTACTCCAGGTACTTCCTGGTACCAAAAAGGACAGGGGGCCTCCGGCCTATCCTAGACTTGTGAAATCTAAACAAGTTTCTGGAGAGGGAAAAGTTCAAGATGTTTACCCTTGGGATACTGCTGCCTTACCTCCAAGCAGGGAGACTGGCTATGCTCCTTAGGCCTAAAGGATGCTTATACTCACATCTTCATTCATCCAGACCACAAACAATATCTGTGGTGGGAGGAAACCATTTTCAGTACAGGGTACTTCCCTTTGGCCTAACCTCTGCCCCCAGGGTTTTCACCAAATGCCTGGTGGTGGTGGTGGCGGCTTATCTCAGGAATCTGGAATTTTCGTCTTCCCATACCTGGACGACTGGCTCATCAGGGGCCAGTCTCCCCAGGAGGCCTGACAAGCCATTCTTCGCACTCTCTCTCTTCTTCAGCATCTGGGCTTTGTCATAAACTATGCAAAGTCCCACTTCCTCCCCTCTCAGAACCTAGAGTTTATAGGGGCAAGACTAGACACTCTTCAGGCAAGAGCTTACTTGCCCGAGGACAGGGCTCACAGACTGATGGACTTGACCAACCAGTTCCACAGCAGTTCTCATGTGTCTGCCAGGCACTACCTGCGGCTCCTGGGCCACATGGCATCCATGGTGCATGTGACTCCCAACGCCCGCCTGCACATGCGGCCTGCTCAATGGTGCCTCAGAGCTCGGTGGATGCAGGCCACAGGCGACCTCCGAGACAGAGTAGAGGTGTCCAAACCACTTTTGGACTCCTTACAGTGGTGGCTACTGTCATGCAGCGAGGGCTGATGAGAGCCCAGTTGCGAGAAAAGAAGGTGTTTTTCACAGAGAAAAAGACTTGCAATATTCCCAGGAACCAGCTAGAGGCAATGTTCCCTCTAATTTTCTGTAGCCTGTGTGCGCATAAAATATCAGCTGTGTGCAGCTTTTGAAGGAAGGTTAAATTTTTGTGCGCCACATAATGACACTCGGAGTTATATACTTTAAAATTTGACTACACGTCAGAATACAGTATGTACACCACATTGATTTTAATCAAATTAAATGAAAATAGACGATTATTAAATGAAGCGGGAAATTTCTAGTAATTACAATCATAACTTTTAAATTTTAAGACGTCTGTGTTGTTTTCTATCAGAATCAGAGCCGTAATTTTTGTGCGCTCTGTTGTAAAGTATGTGCGCTCGCTCGGCGAGGTGTGCGCGCGCGCACACGCGCACAGCTTAGAGGGAACAGTGGCTAGAGGGAGCAAGTGTGTCTTCAGGGAGACTGGAGAGCCATGCCCAGCTGGTCACGAGGAAGTGCCAACCAGCTTCCAATCCTCGAGAGCAGGAGGGCTTCATAAGGGGAGTGTGGAAGACTGGAAGAGAGGAAAGAGAAGAGGCAGAAGGAGTACCGGTAGCCTCGGAGATAGAAGCACCAGCAGAAGCAGCAACAAGGGGAGAATCACTGGCAGTACCGAGAGAGAGAGGTGGAAGTGGAAACCTGACTACTCTAATGCTAGAGAATTCCCAGGAGGGAGAGGTGATTTCTCAGGAGCTGAGGAAGGACCTAAGGAGGTGTCAGCTCAAGCCAAACCGAGAGCTGTTTGCCCTCAAAGGCAAAAGCCCTGCTGCAACTGCAACCCTAAGCCAAACAAGAATCAGCTGGAGAAGCCAAGCCACACTGAGTCAGAAAGCCAGACGCTGGGCTTGTACAGAGGCAGGCCTTCACCAGGAGAAGGAAATCAAAGGCTACAGGGTAAGCCTAACCATTATAGAAAAGGATTTCACCAAGCCTGGGAAAGGCAGGCAGTGGAAGAAAGCCGGTTACTAGAGGATTGCTGCCATACAAGGTATGAGAAATGTATGCCTAATAAGAAAGTTGTGAATGGTAAAGCTATGATAAAGCTGTTATAAAGCCTCTAAGGAAAGAGGGTACTTTAAAGCCTAACACAGCAAGTGGCCGCAGGGCCGGCCCGTCCATTGAGCAAGAATGTTTTTTGCACAGGGCCCCGCGTTTCAGGGGGCCCCGCGCAAAGAACATTCTGCTTTTTTTTTAAATGACTTTAAAAAAAAAAACCTGGCTCTGGCTGCTACTGCTGCCGCTACCACCGCGGCAGCGGCAGAATGGAGTGTCCCGCGGGGCCTCCTCTTCTCCTTCAGCCCCTCTGCAAAGGCTTTGAGATTCGCGAAGGGAGAGCGTCTCCCTCGCGTCTCTGTGAAGCCTTCAGCCCCTCTGCAAAGGCTTTGAGATTCGCGAAGGGAGAGCGTCTCCCTCGCGTCTCTGTGAAGCCCGCAGGGGCTAATGGGAAATTTCCCATCTGCCCCTTCAGACGCGAGGGGCTGATGGGAAATTTCCCATTAGCCCCTGCGGGCTTCACAGAGACGCGAGGGAGACACTCTCCCTTCGCGAATCTCAAAGCCTTTGCAGAGGGGTTGAAGGAGAAGAGGAGGCCCCGCGGGACACTCCATTCTGCCGCTGCCGCGGTGGTAGCAGCAGCAGCCAGAGCCAGTTTGTTTTTTTAATTGTGCCATAAGCCCGGGGGGGGGGGGGTTTAATATTTGCAAAGGGGGGGGGTTAAAAATGGCAAGGGGGGGGGGGTTTAAACAGGCAAAGGGGGAGGGTTAAGATTTGGAAAGGGGGGGTTAAAAATGGCAAATGGGGGGGGTTTAAGACTGGCAAGGGGGGGGTTAAGACTGGCAAAGGGGGGTGTTAAGATTGGCAAAGGGGGGGGTTAAGATTGGCAAAGGGGGGTTAAGATTGGCAAAGGGGGGGTTAAGATTGGCAAAGGGGGGGTGTTAAGACTGGCAAGGGGGGGGTTAATAATGGAAAAGGGGGGGTGTTAAGATTAACAAAGGGGGTGGTGTTAATATTAACAAGGTGGGGATAAGACTGGCAAAGGGGGGTGTTAAGATTGGCAAAGGGGGTAGTGTTAAGATTGGCAAGGGGGGGGTTAAGATTGGCAAAGGGGGGGTGTTAAGACTGGCAAGGGGGGTTAAGACTGGCAAGGGGGGGGTTAAGCGGCAAGAACTGGCAAGGGGGGGGTTAAGACTGGCAAGGGGCTGGGGGCTGTCTGGAAATGGGGCGATGGGGGGGTTAGGACTGGTAATGGGCTATGGGGGGGTTAGGACTGATAATGGGCTATGGGGGGGCTAGGACTGGTAATGGGCTGTGGGCTGTTGGGGGGGTTAGGACTGGTAATGGGCTATGGGGTGGGTTAAGACGGGTAATGGGCTGTGGGCTGATGGGGGCTGTCTGGAAATGAGGTGATGGGGGTTAGGACTGCTAATGGGCTATGGGGGGGGTTAAGACTGGTAATGGGCTGTGGGCTGATGGGGGCTGTCTGGAAATGAGGTGATGGGGGTTAGGACTGCTAATGGGCTATGGGGGGGTTAGGACTGATAATGGGCTACGGGGGGCTAGGACAGGAAATGGGCTGATGGGGAGGGGTTAGGACTTGAGGTGGGCTGATGTGGTTAGGACTGGTAATGGGCTGTGGGCTGATGGGGGGGTTAGGACTGGCAATGAGCTATGGGGGGCTGACTGGAAATGGGCTGATGGGGTTAAGACTGGAAGTGGGCTGATGGGGGGTTAGGACTGGTAATGGGTTATTGGGGGGCTTAAACTGAAAATGGGGTGATGGGGGTTAGGACTGGAAGTGGGTTGATGGGGGGCTAGGACTGGTAATGGGTTGGGGGGTTGCTATGACTGGAAATGGGCTGAGTGGAAGGGGAGGCTTGAACTGCAAATAGCTGATGGGGAGGGAGCTTGGAATGGAAATGGGCTGTGAGGGAAGGGAGCTAGGACTGAAAATGGGCGGACGGAGCAGCTAGGATAGGACTGGAAATGGGCTGTTGGGGGGAGCTAAGATTGGAAATGGGCTGTGGTGGGGGTTTGAATTGAAATGGACTCATGGAGGGGCTAGAACTGGAAGTAGGCTCATGGGGGGCTTGGACTGGAATTGGGCTGAGTGGAGGGGAGCTAGGATTTGACATGGGCTGATGGTGGGGCTAGGAAATGACTAGAAATGGGCTGATGGGGGCTAGGATTGTAAATGAGCTGATGGAGGGACTCAGACTGAAAATGGATGGGGGAGCTAGGACTGGAAATGGGTTGATGGGGGGCTAGGACTGGAAATGGGCTGATGCAGGGACTAGAAGGGAATGGATGCTGGGTGAGACTGGAACTAGAAGGGAGCTGATGTTGGGGGAGGATTAGAATGGGATGGGGTTGGGAGAGTAAAATGGAGAGGGGAAAAATATATTTTGTGTGGGACGGATGAAAAATCTACAATTGGCCGGGTATTGGGAGAGTAAGTGGTGATTGAGGATGGAGAGGTAAAATTTGTGTGGATGAAATAGGAATGAGGAAAGAGCAAAAGGAGAAAGATTAGTATGTTAAAGCAGATGTAGAGAGAGAGAGAATGGAAAAAAACTAGAAGAGAGAAGAAAGAACAAATGGACAGCAGACGATGGACAGTTAGCAGAAAACATGAAGAAACCAGAAGAAAGTGGCTGGAGCAATTGCAACTGAAGAAAATGCACAAAAGGTAGAAAGATATCTCTTTATTTTGAATTTATTAACTGGAATATGAAAGCTCTGGGAAATGTGCATCATTAACGTCTGTGCTTTGTTTGGTACAAGAGGAAATTAATTTATAGTTTTATTTCTACAGTGGTGTTGTACATTCCAAGTTTGGCTTTTGGGGTTCCCAGTTTAATTATTGCCTTCCTGTTTCTAAATTGTGATTCCTTGTTTGGTGATGGTCTATGTTCTGCATGTGTAACTGAGCTGAGGTATTCTATTTATGTAATTCCTATTTGACATTGCCACTTGTTCTCTTTCCCCAGTATTCTCTGAAATGTATTGGTTTAATATTTGCAGTGTTGCCTTTTGATAGGTAGGGTATGGTGCTTTGTGAGTCCCGGTAATGCTGTCAGGGTACGGCGGGTTTGCTATGGGTTCTAAATGGGCAGCGTTTGTAGTAGTTCCTAATGTGCCTGGCGGTTGGATTATAGTAATGTAGAAATCTTTTAGTCTTTCTTTATCCATACACTCATTAAGAGACATATTTACTAAAAGTTAGTGTCTGGTAACATTATGCAAATATTTATGTAAATAAGACCACTTATGCAAATGAGGCCCCGCACCGAGTCTCCGCACATGGCCCCGCACCCCCCTTGGGCCGCCCCTGAGTGGCCGACGCCCTAGGCTAGGCCAAGGACATTGGGAGCTGCTACAGAAAATTTATTTATTTAGACAGTTTTGTATACCGCCTTATCCTTCAATCAAAGCGGTCACAACACAATTGGGGGATACATTTAACACGCAGGGGTATGAGACACACACACTAATACTTACAGGGAACATGGGCAATGGAGGGTTAAGTGGCTTGCCCAAGACCACAAGGAGCATCTGTGGGACTAGAAACCCCAGTCCTTCCGGCCCAAGGTTGCTGTCCTCTAGTGGGATTTGAACCCCCGACCTTCTGGCCTGAAGTACCTTGCCCCAACCACTAGGCTACTCCTCCCTCATATACAAAACCCCTGAATGTGTTTTACAAGAAACCAGGGATATAGAATCAGAGCTTTCTGATACCGTGCCAATACAAGTGGAACTGGCAGGAGATTTGCCTGACCAAGAGATGGGCTGTACACTTTGCATTACTAAAAGTTTAGAGTCACTGCCAGACTTGTGATTGGGTGAATTGCCAGCAGAGCATTCTTTATTTGTTTGAGCACCTCCATTCCTGTGACGTATAACAGTTTTTGCTTTGAATCCCGAGTTTGTTTTCTACCTGCATTAAAGACATATGCTTTAAAGTTGTAACCCACTATTTAGAACCACTGTGAAAAAGGGAAATAAAAGCCTTATTAATTCCCACCACTCAGCTTGATCGTTTCATTGAAGATTGGAGCTAAAGCAACTACAAGGACCAAGAGCCATTTGGACCTTTAGAAGACTCTCCAATCTTAACCTTATATTTTTGTGTCCCACCTGCCCTGGCGTCCACTGGCCACCAGGGAAGTGTTGCTGACACTACATCTCCCAAAACTTCTCAGGGGGGTACCTTTTCAGGTTCCAACACACACAAGGGTGCTGATGACCGATGCTTCCTTAATGGGCTGGGGTGCACATTGCCAGGGCATGTGCACTCAAGGCCGGTGGTCTCCTCGGGAGGCCACGCAGCAAATCAATCTTTTGGAGCTGCGAGCAATCCGCTTAGCTCTACAAACATTTTCTCATGCCCTATCTCACCAGTCTGTCCCAGTTCAGACAGACAATCAAGTGGCAATGTTCTACGTGAACAAACAAGGGGCATGGGGTCCAGGCTCCTATGTCGGGAGGCACTGGCCCTGTGTTCCTTTGTAGTCAATCAAGGCATGTTTCTCAAAGCTGTTTATCTACCTGGTCAGGAGAATTTCCTAGCAGACAAGCTAAGCAGGATTCTCCAGCCTCACGAATGGCAGTTGAATCCATTGGTGGTCCATCAGATCTTCCTCCGCTGGGGACTTCCATCCATCGATCTCTTTGCAAGTCCAGAGAATCGTCAGCTGCCCAGGTTCTGCTCCGGCCAGCCACATCCCCTGCGGATAGCAGCGGATGCTTTTCTGATCTCTTGGTCTACGGGCCTCCTGTACGCGTTTCCTCCCACGCCCCTGGTGGCCCGAACTCTGTTCAAGATTCTCCGGGACAAGGCCTCGGTGATTCTGGTAGCTCCCAGATGGCCGAGGCAGCCGTGGTTTCCACTTCTGCTGCAACTGGCGGTAAAAACTCCATTCCCTCTGGGGTTGCAACACGATTTCCTCTCTCAAGATCAGGGTTCCCGTCTGCACCCCAATCTTAGATCCCTCAATCTGATGGCCTGGCTGCTGAAAGGATAGTGCTAGCTCCCTTATGTCTATGTATGGAGGTTGAGGAGGTGGTCTTGGCCTCTAGGAGGCAGTCCACCAGAAAATCCTAAGCCCTCAAGTGGCGTAGGTTTACGGTGTGGTGTGGTGTGCTCAGCGCAATGAAGATCCTTTCTCTTGCCTTGTGCCAGTAGTACTGCAGTATCTACTTCACCTGTCAGACCTAGGCCTTAAGTCTAACTCTGTTCGGGTCCACCTCAGTGCCCTATCAGCGCACCACTCACCGGTGAAAGGACAGTCTCTGTCGGCTCACCCTTTGGTGTCCAGATTTCTCAGAGGCCTGCTTCTGCTCAAGCCTCCGGTTCGTCCACCGGCAGCTGAGTGGGATTTGAACGTGGTCTTGCAGCAACTTGCTCGCCCCACCGTTTGAGCTGATGGCTACTTGCCATTTGCGCTTCTTCTCTTGGAAAGCGCTCTTCCTGGTGGCTCTTACCTCGGCCAGACGTGTGAGTGAACTACAAGCTCTGGTTTCTGATAGGCTGTACACACGGTTCTATATGAACAGGGTGGTCCTATGGACCCATCCCAAGTTCCTTCCAAAAGTGGTCTCCTCTTTCCACCTCAACCAGGAGGTGGTTCTTCCGACCTTTCCCAAGCCGCATACTAGCCAGGCTGAAATAGTCTTGCATACCCTGGACTGTAAGAGGGCCTTGTCTTTTTACACAGAATGTATGAGGGGGCATCGAAGGGCAACTCGGCTCTTCGTCTCCTTTAACCCTAATAAGATGGGGCTACCTGTCTCCAAGCGTACATAATCCACTTGGGTAGCAGATTGTATCGCCTGGGCGTACAAGGCAGCCAACCTCCCCTTGCATGGTCGAGTTACGGCCCACCGTATCAGGGCGAAAGCCGCGTCAGTAGCTCATCTCCGCTCTGTTCCGTTGGCAGACATCTGCTGGGCCGCAACTTGGTCTTCAAGCCAGACATTTGCAGCCCATTATTGCCTGGAGAGAGAGTCCCGAAGGGACAGTGCTTGTGTTGGGCTACCGTACGGGGGCGTTCTCAGAGGATATTCTTATCACAAATGCTGAGGCTCTTGAGAGGGAGCCATTTTTCAGCTTAGGGTTCCCGGTAGCCTAGAGTTGTGGAGTCCCTTATGTGAGGACTGACTTCCTGCTTGGTCCTGGAGAAAGAGTAGTTACTTACCTGTAACAGGTGTTGTCCAGGGACAGCAGGAATCAGTCCTCATGACCCTCCCTCCTCCCCTGGAGTTGCAGTCATATACTTCATTTTGATTTTTTGCCGTCTTTTAGCTATGTCATCAGACTGAGCAAGATGGCACCCTTGGGCGGGAAGGGGACCGCGCATGTGCGCTGCATTCCCAAAGGCTTTCCTTGAAAGCTGGGGAAATGTTCTGCACGAGGGCTCCGTCGGCGCCGACGTCACCCATATGTGAGGACTGATTCCTGCTGCTCCTGGAGAACATCTGTTACAGGTGAGTAACTACTCTTTCTACCAATGGAGCTTCCTTCTTTTGTTTAGATAAATTGTACTTATGTTCCAATAGGCATATTCTCAGCTGTTTGGTGGCCTTTCTTATATAAATCTTATTGCAAGGTCAGCGTTGCAAATATGCAACTTCTTGTAGATCACAATTTGTAGTGTATTTCAAAAAATTGTCCATATAGGAAGAACATTTTTATCAGTTTCCTCCATTATAGGGCAAAAATGGCAATGCCCACACCTTAAATGACATCCATTTTCTGTCAATGCCTTCCTAGGAACTGCAGGGCATAGCAGATCCTGCAAATTCTTACCCCTACTGTAGGCTACTTGAGGTTTTAAGTTAGCAAGAGATGGATGCACAGATAAAACGGACCAAAGTTTATGTATAGATGCTGCAATTTTAGCTGAGGGAAGAGTATTGCAACATGCATGTAAAAGGCTCTGATTGTACATTGGACTCTGAGGAAGATGATGGATCCAATAACTACTCATGATGGTTATACAAAGCTTGCTTATATGCTTTATGTAGTACCTCCCGTGGATATCCCCTTTCCACAAACATCTCCTCCATTAATCTACCTTGCACCTTGAACTCCATATCTGAGGAACAGATGAGCAAACAGCGCAATAGCTGCGAGAATGGTAAATTATTTTTTAAGGGAAACGGATGAAAGCTGTTATATTGTAACAGTGTATTTCTACTTGTTGGTTAATTAAACACCGTTGTTTCGAAAGTATTAGCTAACTTGATGGCGACAGTGTGGGTCTGAGTCAGAAGGCCTAAACGTAAAGGCAAGACCAGGATCTTTCCCGCAGAGTCGGAGCTTGCGATTGAGGGACCAATGGATTGGTTTGTTCGACTCACCAGTGACCAGAAACGGGAGATTCGAGCGGGCTTGGCAGCGTCGGCAGAGGAGATTTCGGCGTCTTCCGCCCTAGAGTTGTCTCTCTCCCCAGAAGAGCATGTTCCTCCTGTTCTTCCGGGTTCTTCGATGGCCCCTCCAACGTGCGGATCTGCAGTTCTACCTGAGAAGGTGGAGGCTTCGGATCCTTTGCGGGGTGTGCTGGATGTGGGTCTCGGAAGTCGGCCACCTGTGAAGGTGGCTGTAGTCCCGGGAGGTGAAGACCTCGTCGAGGTTGAGTGCATTTGTATAGTGAAGGACTCGTTTGAAGCAGCTAAGTCTGAATTGCCTTTTTCTTTTTCTATTGCTCGTCCTTCTGTGGTGACTTTGGAAAGCATTTGGGAGGCGATCAACCAACTTTCGTTGGCAGTTAATCAGCAGTTGGCTCTTTCATCTTTAAGGGTTACTAAACTTGAGGAGAACGTTGTTTCTTTGACTAACGACATTGTGGAAAGAAGAGGTAAAATTGAGGTTTCCGATCAGAAACTCTTGCAAGTTTCGGATTTGACTTTCTCCTTGATGAAAGATAATATTGGATTAAAAATGAAGTTGGAGTCCTTAGAAAATGCCACCAGGGCATCGAATGTATGTCTTCTTAATTTTCCTGTGGTTCCAATGGTGGCTCCCGTGGACCTATTTAAGAAGTATCTTTAGGATTCACTATCAGTACCCTCTGTGTTGATTCCACTAATAGTGAAAGTGTACTATATTCCTGTGGGGAAGAAAGAGGGGGAAACAGTTATTGGACATATAGAGATGGACTCTTTAGATGTCTCCGCGTTACTTCAGTCACCTAAGGAAGATGAGATATTAGTTTACACCCTGTTAGTTTCCTTTGCTCTGTCATCTGACAGAGATTGGCTCTTAAAATTGTTTTATAAAAAAGGAGCTAATCTGTTTTATGGGAAAAAAATATCTTATCTTTCCCGATGTGTCGAGAGAAACCCAGAAAAGGCGAAAATCCTTTCTATTGTTGCGACCTGGGGTGATTCAGATGTGGGCTTCTTTCGTGTTAAGGTTTCCCTGCAAATGCATTATTGTCTATCATTCACAGAAAGCGTAGTTACTCACCTGTAACAGGTGTTCTCCAGGAGCAGCAGGAATCAGTCCTCACTTATGGGTGACGTCGGCGCCGACGGAGCCCTCGCGGAGCAATTTTCCCCAGCTTTTAAAGAAAGCCTTTGGAAATTGCAGCGCGCATGCGCGGTCCTCTTCCCGCCCAAGGGTGCCATCTTAGCCAGTCAGATGACATAGCTAAAAAAGACAGCATAAAAATTTGCAAAAAAACTAAAGCAGATGATTGCAACTCCACGGGGAGGAGGGAGGGTTGTGAGGACTGATTCCTGCTGCTCCTGGAGAACACCTGTTACAGGTGAGTAACTACGCTTTCTCCAGGACCAAGCAGGAAGTCAGTCCTCACTTATGGGACTCCCAAGCTCAAGGCTACCGGAGACCCTAAGCACAAAAATGAGCTCCCTCTAGCTCAGCAGCACAGAAGGAAAGAATCTTCGCTGAATTATTACCCACCGGTAGCCCACATCCGGGATGGAGGGTAGGAGTTGCTCAGACCTCGAAGAGATTACGGAGGACTGCCTGTCCGAAAGCACTGTCCCTGCGGGACTCCCTCTCGAGACAGTAATGGGCCGCAAAAGTCTGGCTCGAAGACCAAGTAGCGGCCCGGCAGATGTCTGCCAGCGGAACAGAGCGGAGGTAAGCCACTGACGTAGCCTTTGCCCGAACGCAATGAGCCGTGACTCGACCTTCCAAGGAGAGTCCGGCTGCCCCATAAGCCCAAGTGATACAGTCCGCAACCCAGATGGACAGAGTACGCTTGGAGACCGGGAGCCCCAATTTATTGGGGTCAAAAGACACAAAAAGCTGAGCAGCTTTACGGTGCTCCCGCGTACGGTCAAGGTAGAAGTTCAAAGCCCTTCTACAGTCCAGGGTATGGAGGACCGTTTCAGCTCGGCTGGAGTGTGGTCTGGGAAAGAAGGTTGGAAGTACCACCTCCTGATTGATGTGAAAGGGGGAGACCACTTTTGGAAGAAATTTTGGGTGAGTCCGTAGGACTACCCTATTTTTGTAGAACCGAGTGTAAGGGGGATCAGACACGAGGGCCTGCAATTCACTTACGTGTCTAGCGGAAGTGAGGGCTATCAAGAACAGTGTTTTCCAAGAAAGAAAACGGAGAGAGAGAACAGGTAGCCATAGGTTCAAAAGGCGGACAGGTGATCCGCTGTAAAACCACATTCAGGTCCCAGTCAGGCGCTGGCGGGCGCAGAGGTGGTTTAAGTAGAAGGAGACCTCGGAGAAACCTCGCTACGAGAGGGTCGTTGGAGAGAGGTCTGCCGTCCACCGGCACATGATGTGCTGAAAGAGCACTGAGGTGAACTTTGACGGAGTTGGACTTAAGTCCCAGATTAGAGAGGTAAAGCAAGTACTGCAAGACCACCGACACCGGGCAGGAGAAGGGATCCTGAGACTGTCGGGTACACCAAACGGAAAAGCGACGCCATTTAAGGGCGTAGCATTTTCGAGTAGAAGGTCGCCGAGAAGCTAGGACGACCTCCTCCACCTCTGCCGGCAGGAGGAGGGGAGCAAGGACTACCCTCTCAGCAGCCAGGCCATTAGATTGAGAGACCTGAGGTTGGGGTGTAGCAGAGACCCCTGATCCTGAGTGAGGAGATCCGGTTGAAACCCCAGAGGGAAGGGATCCTCCACCGCTAATTGCAGCAGGAGTGGAAACCACGGCTGTCTGGGCCAGCGAGGAGCCACCAGGATCATGAAGGCTTTGTCTCGGAGAACCTTGAAGAGAGTCCGAGAGACTAGCGGGATGGGAGGGAAAGCATACAGAAGGCTCCCCGACCATGAGAGTAGAAAAGCGTCCGCCGCAACCCGAAGGGGGTGTGGCTGACGAGAGCAGAAGCGAGGAAGTTGCCGGTTGTGAGGACTGGCAAAGAGATCCACCGTGGGGAGGCCCCACTTTAGAAAGAGCTTCTGAACTACCAAGGGATCCAGACGCCACTCGTGCGGCTGGAGGATCCTGCTGAGTTTGTCCGCCAGGCAATTCTCTTGGCCTGGGAGATAAACTGCCTTGAGGAGAACGCCGTGACTGACGGCCCAAGAGCAGAGCTTCTGTGCCTCCCGACAGAGGAGGAAGGAGCCCGTGCCCCCCTGCTTGTTCACGTAGAACATGGCAACTTGATTGTCCGTCTGGACAAGGACGGACTGGTGAGAAGTCAGGTGGGAGAAGGCCTTGAGAGCCAGGCGGATCGCCCTGAGCTCCAGGAAGTTGATCTGCTGAGCAGACTCCCACGTGGTCCAGAGGCCCTGAGTACGTGCCCCTTGGCAATGCGCTCCCCAGCCCAGGAGGGATGCATCTGTTGTCAGCACCCGGGCCAGCTGAGGTGACTGGAAAGGCATGCCGAATATCAGGTTCGGCCGTTGAAGCCACCACTGGAGAGACGAGATCAGCGGTTCGGAGACGCGCACTAGGTCTGCTAGGCCGCCTGTGGCTTGTCGCCACTGCCGGCGGAGACACCATTGAGCAGGCCGCATATTCAGGCGGGCATTGGGGGTCACATGGACGGTGGAAGCCATATGGCCGAGTAGTCTCAGGAAGCGCCTGGCGGAGACCAGGGGCTGGCTGCGAAAACGGTCGGCTAGGTCCATGAGCCGTTGAGCCCTGTCGAGCGGTAGGTACGCTCGTGCCTGAGGAGTGTGCAGCCTTGCGCCGATGAACTCGAGATCCTGTGAGGGGAGCAAAGTGGACTTTGCGAAGTTTATAACAAAGCCCAAGTACTGCAGAAGAGTCACCGTGCGGCGCGTGGCGTTGGTGACCTCCAGAGCGGACGCTGCTCTGATGAGCCAGTCGTCGAGGTACGGAAAGACATAGAGGCCGTGAAGCCGGAGATGGGCCGCCACCACCGCGAGGCATTTTGTGAAGACTCGCGGTGCGGAGGACAGGCCAAAGGGCAGTACTCTGTACTGGTAATGATTTCCTGCCACCACAAACCTTAGGTATTGGCGGTGGCTTGGGTGGATGAGGATGTGCGTGTAGGCATCCTTTAGATCCAAGGAGCATAGCCAATCTCCCTGCTGGAGGTAGGGCAGAAGGATTCCAAGGGTAAGCATCTTCAACTTCTCCCGCACGAGGAACTTGTTGAGGTTGCGCAAGTCCAGGATGGGTCTGAGGCCTCCTGTTCTTTTTGGTATTAGAAAATACCGGGAATAGAAGCCTTGACCCTTCAGGTGGTGGGGCACCGGTTCCACCGCCTGATCCTGTAGAAGACCTGCTAACTCCTGAAGGAGTAATTCCCTGTGCAGAGGGGGTCGTGGAGGTTCTCCCGGAAAATAGGAGGGAGGGACCTGGTGGAAGTGGAGAAGATAGCCTTCTCGCACGACTTGAAGCACCCAGGCATCTGAGGTGATGCTGGACCACCTGTGGGCGAAGTTAACCAGCCGGCCTCCGGTGCTGGGAGGAGCCAGCGGGGGGGGAGAGGCTATGCTTAAGGAGTCAAACACCCCCACCCTGCGGAGCAGCAGGGGCTGGTGGTGCAGGCTTGGGGGCTTGCTGCCTACGGGACCCGTTACCCCGTCCCTTGGCCTGCTGGCCCTGTTGGGGAGCTGCAGGGGCCTGATAGTGGGGGTATTGTTTGTAGGCAGTCGCCTTCCTCGGGTAAAAGGACTTCTTTCCCGAGCCCTTCTTTTTCTGGGAAGGGGCGGAGGTCTTCCTAGAAAGCCTAGTCCTGGTGAGAGTCTCTGTCTCAATTTGTGCAGCCTTATCAGCCATGGGCTTGCCAAAGAGGTTTTCGCCTCGGCAAGGGACATCGACCAACTTGTCCTGCACCCAGGGCTCAAGGTCAGACGACTGAAGCCAAGCCTGTCGGCGGGCACCGATGCCGGCTGCGGCCACTCGAGCCGATGCTTCAAAGCCATCATAGGCTGCTCGGGACATGAATTTTGAGCATTCCCGAATGCCAGTGGAGAAGGCCAGGAACCTCCGCAAGGGTTCCTCGGACAAACCAGCGGAGAAGCCGGCTAGCTCTTTAGCCAGGTCTCGGAGATACATGCCCATGTATAGCTGGTAGGTCTGGACACGACAGGCGAGCATAGAGCCCTGGAAACACTTCTTACCAAGGCCATCCAGGTTACGGGCCTCCTTGCCAGGAGGCACCGAGGAGTGCATCTTCTGGCTCTTAAGACGATGCATGGCGATTCCACTACCATGGAATGGTGTGGTAGCTGTGCTTTCTGGAAACCAGGACTCTTGCGGACTCGATAGATAGAATCGACCCGCTTGCTCAGGACCGGCGAGGTGGCCGGACTCTCCCACATGCGGAAGAGTAGTCGTTCCAGCATGGGAGGAACCGGTACAGTAAAGTGTTCCCTGGCGGGAGAGTCATACTGGAGGGCGTCGAGCTCTTCGGCTCGAGGCTCCTCCTTGGGATCCGCAGGGAAGGCCAAAGCCTTGGCCATATCCCTGACGAAGTCCGAGAACCGGGCATCCTCCGGGGGGGACTGCTTCCGAGGTTCGGACTCAGGTGAGTCCGAGGGGACACACCGAGTCCGAAAAGAATCAGGCGACTCTTCCTCTTCAGACTCCCAGACCGACTCCGACGAGGACTCGGTGGGGTCGGCCCGGGCAGGGCGCGGCGCCTGCCGCCCCGACGCCGAGGGAGTCGGCGTCGGCGACCTCGGTCCCGAACGGGAGGCCGAGGGCGACCTCGACCGAGGATCGACTCGAGTTCGCATCGACTCGAGGATCGGCTCGGTCTCCGGGGTCGACTTCGACGTCGACGTCCCGGCGGTCGGGGCAGCGGCGCCAGCGAAGCCAGCGAGCAGTGCCCGCTGCTGGTCCATGAAGGCAGACAGTCTGCTCTCCAAGGCCGTCAACCTGAGTCCGACCTCAGGTGACCCAGCAGCCCCCGACTCGGGCCCCGACGTCGGCTGCCGTGGAGGCGAGTCCAGAAGGACCACAGGACTTACCCGAGCAGGCAGCTCCGACTCCAGGCGAGGTCGCTTCATGAGGTGCTCCTTCTCCAAGGACCCGGGGCGGCTATCGGGGCTATGCGACCTGGCCCTCGCGGAGCCAGGAGCGTCCACCGACGCCGCCCTCGCGGGTTTCACCTTCCGTCGATGGTCCCCGGAGGGAGAACCCCTGTCGGAGGAACTCCGGCGACGGTCCGAGCTGGAACCCCTGGACGCGGAGGCCTCCGACGAGGTCCGGGTACGGCTGGGGTCAGCGAAGATTCTATCCCGCTGATGCCGCCGACTTCTCAACGCTTTGGAGGATAGTTTGCCACAAGGCCCACAGATCATTTCTTCATGATCCGGGCCCAGACAGCGGAGGCAATTGTCGTGTGTGTCAGTTAGTGACATATTTCGGTCACACTGACCACACCGCTTGAAACCACTGGCAGCCATCGGGGGAAAAAGGGCCCCGGCGAGGTCAAAGGACCGGGCTGCCAGGGAAAAACCGAAACGAAAACTGACTAAGTCAGAAAAACCGAAAAATAAGAAGAGGACTCGTGACCGGCGTCGCGAGTCCGGCGGGAAAAAGACCGGCGTCGAACCGAATGGAAAAACAGAGTAATTCTAAAGAAAATCAACTTTTTCGCGGGGACACGACGGGTACGTCTGTAGGGCTCCGCGGAAAAAAGAAGACTGGCTAAGATGGCACCCTTGGGCGGGAAGGGGACCGCGCATGCGCGCTGCAATTCCCAAAGGCTTTCTTTGAAAGCTGGGGAAAATTGCTCCGCGAGGGCTCCGTCGGCGCCGACGTCACCCATAAGTGAGGACTGACTTCCTGCTTGGTCCTGGAGAAATATGTTTTTCTTCAACCAAATGAATTGTTTTCCCTTATCAACACTCATGCTGTAACATCTTCACCTTCCTAGCTAGGCTCTTATGTATTAATTGGGTTATCAGTCCCCTGTCGCCATTCTTTGTTTTTGTTAAATTGTTTATTTAAGATATTGTGGGTTCTCCTTCCCTCAATGGATTCCAGATAGCTATTTCCCTCACTGTGCTTGATGCTTTTGTTGCACTTTGATATTTGAGTGTATTTCTTCATGTATTTTTCACAAGTAGCATCTTTACTGTTCAAGCGTTTTTTTTTCTGCTTGGTATACTTGTAAAATTTATAAATATAAAATAAAAACAAAACGTATTAGCTAACTTATGCATTTGAACATCCAAAGTGTATAGAGGTCTCATTACAAATCATCTTAAACTTAATCGCTTGATTACACTCATTCAAGTACACATACAAGCATCCAGATCCACCTTACTGGCAATCAACAGCAGAAAAATATCATCAATATAAAGTCTCCACTCAAGGACACAGTCCATATACAGTGAGGAGTAGACATACTGATTCTCAAACCCTTGCATATATAAGTTAGCCAAGGATGGAGCAAAGGTAGCTCCCACTGCCGTACCAGATATCTGCTGAAAATAATTTCTCTTTAAAACCACTTCAAAAAGTTGAACCAAAAAATAGGCAAGGCTGTATGTCCCATACTTCAAGAACACCCACATCTATTGTTACTAACCACTGAACCAAACAAACATCTTATACTTGCTGTAAAATCTGCAAAAAAATGTGAGGTATCTTTCACATAAGAACGAATCTTAGGGACTTCAAATTTCAAAAACATATCTAGACAAGAGTGGTACTCTAATGACGTTTGAGTGTCTGCCTGGATAGATTCCCATCTCCATGAACACCTATGCACCAATTATGTCTGATGCTTTCAGGAGTGATCATGCCCCCCACTCTGGACAGTGATACTGGCCAGTTAGGTATTGGTGTCAAGGGTACGACAACGATGCCTATAGGTAATAGGTCTCCAGGATAAAATATACTTTTTGTTGCTTCATGGTTTAGAGCTATCAAAGCTTCAAGCTCGCACATGGTGAAGAGCTTTGAAATTCTGTCCTTGAGACCCTTTAGCAGCCATTTCTCAAGGGCTACCACTGCCAAAAGCAAAGGGTCCACAGCAATATCTGCCAATGCTCCCTGAAGCTGTAAGGGAGCATTGGCAGGCTAGTCTCAGTTTCATGGAATCTGGTGCAGTCCTTCCATCTTCAAGGAGCACGAGCAGTCCTCATGTTAGGGCTGCTTTGTGGGTTGAGACTGTGAACCCTCAGCACTGTCATCGTGCTCTGATAAACCTCGGAGTCAATGGGGTACAGGCTTCAACTGAAGTCCTTGATGTCAAAGAAGAATAGGACAAACACTTCTTTTTCTTCAAGGTGGTATCGGTGGGTGACCTATGGGAAACTGGCTCTGATTGAATTGAGGGCACCTCGATACAGATGCTCTGCCAACATCCAGCACAGCTCCTAAGGCCATGGAGACAGGTGCCACCAATGCCGATGGATCAGATTTCTCAGTGTCAAAATATGCTTGTGCTCGACCCTGAAGCAGTTTTTTTGTAATCTTTAAGCACAAAAACAGAAAGGCTGCTTAGGATCATGTCCTGGACAATGCAGTCATCATTTGTTGGCATCTATAATGGACATGGTCCTACTGCACTGCATACATTTTTTAAAACTGCTGGCAGGTTTCTGGTATAAATCGTCAGGAAAAATAGCAGCTGCGAAATCATATGACTCTATTAAAGTATAAAAAAATACAGCTGGATCAACTGAGACCCTAAATGTGGTCTCTAGTGGCAATGTGGAAAAAATAAATAAAAACCTAAAAAAGACTGGAAAAAAACCTAACTAAAGAAGCTGAAAGGACCCTATACATTGCATGTGATGGTTAGGAAAAGCATATTTACTCACCTGCAACAGGTGTTCAGGGACAGCAGGAATCATTCCACACATATGGGTGACGTCGGCGCCGATGGAGCGCGTGCAGAGCATTTCCCCAGTTTTCACAGAAAGCCTTTGGGACACGCTACCATGCATGCGTAGTCCCCTTCCCGCCCAAGGGTGCCATCTTGCTCAGTCAGATGACATAGCTAGAACGGCAGTAAAAACTAAAACAAGGTAGGGAGGTAACTCCTAGGCGAGGAGGGAGGGTTGTGAAGCTGATTCCTGCTGTGCCTGGAGAACACCTGTTACAGGTAAGTAACTACGCTTTCACCAGGAACAATCAAGAAGTCAGTCATCACATATGGGACTCTCTAGCTCCAGGCTGCATAGGACCGAACCATGACAGCACCAATGGCAGCGAAGTCAGGTAACTGTGAGTTGCAGAAGATGAGTCCCCACTGAGAGACTCTGCAAGACCCTAGTGTTCAGCGACACTATCACTCCGGTAGCCTGAACACAGAAGGGTTGGAGGGCAGGGGTTGCCTACACCCCGAGAATATTACAGAGTACTGCCTGACCATATATACTGTCCCTGCGGGACTCGCTCTGCAGGCAGTAGTGAGCTGCGAACGTATGAACTGAAGACCATTTGGTGGCCTTGAAGATTTTCGTCACCGGCACTGAGCAGAGGTTGGCCACTGATGCGGCCATTGCCCTCATGCGATGTGCTGTGATCCAGTGCTCGAGGGGAGGCCAGCTTGCTCATAAGCGAGGGCAATTCAGTCTGCCACCCAAGTGGACAGAGTTTGCTTAGTCACAGGGAGCCCCAGTCTGCTGAGGTCATAAGACATGAAAAGCTGAGGAGTTTTTCGATGGACCTGAGTCTGCTGTAAACAGAAGGACAGGGCCCGTTTGCAATCTAGTGTGTGAAGTATTAGTTCCTCCTTGCCAGCATGAAGACACGGGAAGAAGGAGGGAAGGACCGCCTCCTCGTTGAGGTGGAAAGGAGACACCACCTTCGGGAGGGATTTGGGGTGTGTGCGGAGCACTACCCTTTTCTTGTAGAATCTTGTATATGGCGGATCTCCCTCCAGGGCCTGGAATTCACTCACTCAGAGTCAATGTGAGGGCCAAGAGGAAAGCCACTTTCCACGACAGGTAACACAGGTGACAAGTAGCTCGAATGGTGGGGTTTGGTGAGCTGAGAGAGCACCACGTTGAGGTCCCACTCTGTCACTGGGGGACGGAGTGGAGGCTTTATAACAGGAGGCCCCGGAGGAACCTGGAGACCAGGGGCTGGCTTGAGAGGGGTTTTCCCTCGACAGGGTGATGGTGGGCAGCTATGGTGCGTAGATGTACTCTCACAGAGTTAGATTTCAGCCCGATGTGTGAGAAGTGCAGTAGATACTACAGTACTAGTTGCACCTGGCAGGAGAAGAGATTCTCCCCTTTTTCCACACACCAGGCGGAGAATCTTCTCTACTTAAAGGCATAAGCCTGTCTGGTGGAGGGTTTTTGGGAAGCGAGTAGGATCTCCTCGACCTCCCCTGGAAGACTGAAAGGGACCAACCCTACCCTTTCAGCAGCTACGCTGTTAGCGTTAGCAACCCCAGATTGGGGTGGAGAGAGCCCTCTTCCTGGGACAGGAAGTTCAGGGCTCGGCCCAGAGGGACTGGGAGTGCCACTGACAAGGAAAGCAGCAGAGGGAACCAAAGTTGCCTGGCCCACCTGGGGGCAATCAGTATAACTGATGCCCTTTCACTCTGAACCCTGAAGAGGATCCTAGTGACCGGGAGGGTTGGTGGAAACACAGAGTAGGCCCTCGGACTACAAGATCAGGAAGGCATCTGCCACCACTCTCTGTGTGCGACTGATGGGAGCAGAAGCAGGGTAGCCACTTGTTGTCCGGATAGACGAATAGGTCCATCACGGCCCTGCCCCAGAGGTGGAAAAGCTGCTTCATTATTCTGGGGTTCAAGTGCCACTCGTGTGGGCGAAGGACTCTGCTCAGCCTGTCTGCTAGGCAGTTGTCCTGGCCCGGGAGGTACACTACTCGCACAGGCATGTTATTGTGTGCTTCGAAGGAAAGGAGGGCCACTGCCTCCTGGCAGAGGGAGTACGGACCTGTGCGCCCCCCTGCTTGTTGATATAAAACATGGCGACCTGGTTGTCCATCTGGATCAGTACAGGCTGGTGTCGCAGGTGGTGGCGGAATGCTCATAGGGCCAAGAAGATTACCCTGAGCTCCAGGAGATTGATCTGTAGGAGCGACTCCTCCTGAGATCAGCTGCCCTGTGTGCAGCAGTCTCCACAATGTACCCTCAACCCAGGAGGGAGGCATCTGTGGTCAGGGTCCTCTGCGGCACGGGTACCTGGCAGTGCATTGCTGCCTGGAGGTGACGCAGATTTTGCCACCAGTTGAGAGACTCCGCCAGTTGATGGATAACCCTGACCCTGTCCTGTAGCCTGCCCGTGGCTCGAGTCCACTGCGAGCGTAGGCATCACTGGGCAGTCCGCATGTGTAAGTGGGCTGAAGGTGTGACATGGACCTTCGAGGCCATATGGCCCAGTAGGTGGAGGACACAACGAGCAGGCACACAAAGGCAACACTGTACCTCTCCTGCCATTTGTCCAAGGCACTCTGCCCTTTCTCTTGGGAGGATGGCCTTGACCTGCAACGTGTCCAACTGGGCACCTATGAACTCCAGACTTTGAGCTGGAGAGAGATGGGATTTGGGGTAGTTTATGATGAACCTCAGGTGCTGCAAAAGAAGGGTTGCATGCTCTGCGGTCTGACTGACCTCTGAGACTGTACTGCCCCTAATGAGCCAGTCGTCCAGGTAGAGGAAGACGAAAGCCCCTGTAGGCACAGGTGGGCTATTACCACCGCCAGGCATTTGGTAAAGACCCTCGGCGAGGAAGCCAGGCCGAAGGGTAGCACCTTGTACTGGTATTAGTGCCCTCTCCCACCACGAACCATAGGTACTGCCTGTGGGAAGGATGGGTCAGGATGTGTGTACACTCATCCTTTAGATCCAAGAAACACAGCCAATCTCCCTAGTGGAGGTAAGGCAGCAGTGTTCCAAGGGACAGCATCTTGAACTTCTCCCTCACCATAAACTTGTTTAAGTTTTGCAGGTCTAGAATGGGCCTGAAGCTCCCAGTTCTCTTTGGAACAAGGAAGTATCTGGAGTAGAAGCCTCTTCTCCATAGATGTTTGGGTATAGGTTCTTCAGCGTTGTCCCTGAGCAGACTTGTGAGTTCGGAGAGCAGAAGGTTCTGGTGAAGGAGAGGATGCACTGGCTCTCTCCTGGGAAGAACCTGGGTGGTACCTTCTGTAGGTGGAGGTGGTAACCCTCCCTTACCACCTGCAGTATCCACTGGTCCGAGGTGAGACTGGCACATCTGTGGATGAAGAATGCTAGTCGGTCCCCTGTGGGCTGGTAATGGTCTCCTGGGGGGAGGGGAGGCCCTGCCCCAGGAGTCAAAAGCTCCCCCGGGCTGGGTGGGAGCTTGGGCCTGGGGCTTCTGTGCCCCATGGTTTTGACTTTTAGGGTGAGAACCCTGCTGCTGGCCCCAGAAGGGCTGGTAGCGGTGACTTAAATGAAAGGGCCCCTTTTTCCTCGAGAATGGGGGTCTTTTCTTACAGAGGAAGGATAAGGTCTTCTTGGAAAGACTCTCTTGAGTTACCAGGTCGGCCTCTATCTTGGCTGCCTTGTCGGCCATAGGCTTGCCGAATAGGTTCTCCCTGGTACAGGGTATGTTGAGCAGCTTGTCTTGGACTCATTGCTCGGGTCTGAGAACTGCAGCCAGGCTTGGCATTGGGCGCTGATGCTGGCCGCTGCTACCCGAGCTGCTAACTCAAAGCCATCATAGGCCGCCCGGGAAAGGAACTTAGAACAGCCCTTGATGCCGGAAGTCAGGGATTGCAACTGTTGAAGGGGTTCCCCAGTGAGACCTGCTGTAAACCCAGACAACTCCTGGGTTAAGTCCTTGAGGTACATGCCTATGTATAACTCAAGTATCAAGCCCTGGAAGCACATGCACCTAAGGGCATAGAGGGCTCTAGCATCCCTACCAGAGGAAAGAGAAGAATGAGTCTTCTGACCTTTGAGTTTTTGCATGGTTGACTCGACAACCATGAAGTTATGTGGGAGTTGGGGTTTGTGAAACCCCGGTCCTGTCCTGACGAAGTACATGGTGTTGAGGCACCGACTGAACACTGGCACAGACACCGCGGTCTCTCACATTCTTAATAGGAGCCACTCAAGAATCAGCTGCACTGGCACCGTAAGAGTTTCCTTGGGTGGAGACTCACACTTGAGAATCTCCAGCTCTTTGATGCATAGGTACTCCTCCGTTTCAGTTTGCACCGAGAAGGCTCTGGCCATATCCCTGACAAAGTCGTGGAAGGCCATGTCCTCTGGAGGAGAATGGTGTCGAAGTACTGGGGTACACAGATCTGAGAGGATGTCTCAGTGCCGTCTGGTTTCCGGGGATGCCTCGTCATCGGTTTCCCACTCGGAGCCCAGGAGTGATGACGAATCCGAGGCCCTGTGACTTCTTGCCTTGAGGCCAGTGCTGAGAGGCCTGGGGCCTCCAGAGTACCTGGAGTCCCAGTTGCACAACCTGGATGGGAAGGATCGGATTCACGACAAACTGGACTGGGACCTCAACCAGCATCGAGAACTTACCTGAGGCTGTTGGCGTTTGGAGCTCGAAGATCAGGGACCCCCCAGTCGGGGGGCCGGTCATCGGGGCAGATGATGCGGACAAACCAGCCATCACTGCCTGATGCAGGGCCAGGATAGCAGTGTTGTTCTGCTCCAGGGCCACCACCATTCTGCTTTCCAAGCCAGGCACCGAGGATCTCAGGCCTGATGCCGGCACTCTTGCAAGTGCGTCTTTGACAAGGACTATGGTCTCGAGGAACCTCGTATGGTCTCCGCCGTCCGGGAAATCCCTTTTTTGAGGACCTTGGTAGGGCGCTTCTCGGGGGCCATCCGAAACCCTCTGAGGGGTTTTACCGGGTTTCTCCGGTGGAACCTCGACGGACCGACGATTATTTCTTCTTTCTCTTGGGGTCCGAGGCCTTCTCGGAGGAGCCTCCACCGTGTGACACCGAGGATGCTCGGGCTTCACGTGAAGTGCTGGGCTTGGAGCTCGGTGTCGGAAATGGAAAAAGAAGCCAAACAACAAAAACTGGAAATAACATAAGCATTGGCAAGTTAGATGCAAGGCATTGATAAAGCAGGCAAAAAGAGAATTTGAGAAGCAGCTTGCTGTGAAAGCAAAAACGCATAATAATGACTTTTTCAAGTCCATTCATAGCAAAAAACCTGTGAGTCACTTGGACTATTAGATGATAGAGGGGGTAAAAGGGCACTAAGAGGGAACAAGGCCATAGCGGAAAGACTGAATGAATGTTTTGGTCTTTACTAAAGATGATGTAGGGAAGTTACCCATGACTGAAATGGTATTTGATGCATTGGAAAAATCGAAAGAAGTATCGATAAACCAGGAAGCTATATTACAACTATTTGATCTCTCTGCTGCCTTCGACACTATTGACCATAACCTTCATCTTATCACCCTATCCTCACTTGGATTCAAAGACTCTGTACTAACTTGGTTTTCTTCCTATCTATCCCATCACTCTTTCAGTGTGTGCTTCGATGGCTCCTCCTCCTCTTCAACTCCACTACCTGTAGGAGTTCCTCAGGGTTCCGTCTTAGGTCCACTCCTCTTCTCTCTCTATACCCAATCCCTTGGCACCCTTATCTCTTCCCATGGCTTTCACTATCATCTCTATGCAGACGACTCTCAAATCTATCTTTCTGCACCTGTTATCTCTCCTGATATCCAATCTAAGATCTCACTCTGCCTCTCTAACATTGCTGCCTGGATGTCCCACCGCCGCTTAAAACTGAACATGGCCAAAACTGAGCTTCTTATCTTTCCCCCGAATGCTTCCCCTCCTCTTTCCCCTTTCTCTCTCTCTGTTGATAACTCTGTACTCCTCCCTGTTTCTTCAGCACGTAACCTTGGTGTTATCTTCGATTCCTCTCTCTCTTTCTCTTCACATATCCAGCTCATTGCTAAAACTTGTCATTTCTTTCTATACAATATTTCCAAAATTCGCCCCTTCCTCTCTGTTGACACCACTAAATTGATTGTCCACTCCTTAATCACCTCCCGTCTTGATTATTGTAACGTTCTCTTTGCTGGCCTCCCTGCAAGCCACCTCTTTCCTCTTCAGTCAATTCAACATTCCGCTGCTCGACTCATTTTCCGCCAGTCTCGTTTTTCCCACATCACTCCTCTCCTCATGTCACTTCATTGGCTTCCCATCCATCTTCATATCCAATTTAAACTTCTCCTCCTGACCTATAAATGTATTCACTCTTCTGCCCCCCCAGTACCTTTCATCTCTCATCTCTCCTTTCACCCCCTCTCGGTTGCTTCGCTCTTCTATTAGTCTTTGTTTATCTGTGCCCTTTACTCGTAGTGCCCATTCCAAACTTCGCTCCTTCCAATTGGCAGCACCCTTTCCTTGGAATAGTCTTCCTATCTCTGTGCGCCAGACGTCCTCCCTGGCCATTTTCAAGTCCAGACTAAAATCCCATCTCTTCACTATTGCTTTCCGTTCCTGTCTTACCCTATCTTGATCTATCAACATTTGCTTACTTTGTCCTGAAAATTTTTGTTATTTGTATTATGTAACTTATTTTGTTTTCTGTCTTATTAGATTGTGAGCTCTGATGAGCAGGGACTGTCTCTCTTCTATGTTTGTACAGCACTTCGTATGTTGCGGCGCTTTATAAGTCTTTAATAATAATAATAATAAATCACCTGGACCGGATGGTATACACCCAAGGGTGTTGAAAGAACTGAAATATGAGATTGCAGACCTACTATTATTAATCTGTGAACTATCATTAAAATAATCTATAGTACCTGAAGATTGGAGAATGTCAATGTAACGCCAATTTGTAAAAAGGGTTCCAGGGGTGATCTGGTAATGACAGTGCTGGCTGGCCGCCTGCCCAGCACGAATCGCAGGTACTGTCTGTGATTTGGATAGATCGGAATGTGTGTGTATGCATCCTTCAGATCCAAGGAGCATAGCTAATTGCCCTTTTGAAGGTATGGGAGCAGCATACCCAGTGAGATCATCTTGAACGTTTCATGCACCAGGAACTGGTTGAGGTCCCGAAGGTCCAGGATAGGCTGGAACCATCTGTTTTCTAGGAAATCAGGAAGTACCTGGAAAAGAAGCCCCTTCCGACTTGAGCCGATGGGACTGGCTCGATGGCGAGGTCAGAAAGCAGGACGATGAATTCATCCAGAAGCAGGCTCCAGTGCGGTGGGTTTATGGCGTATTCTCCGGGGTTGTAGGGAGGTGGCAATTAGGTGAGATGCAGCCGATACCCACTTTGGACAATCTGCAGCATCCAGGCATCCGATCTAACCAGAGGCCATCTGTGGGCGTAGTGGACAAGCAGCGCCCCCCACTCGTGGGGGTACCCTGGCGGCCAACGGACAGTGGGCTATGCTCTGGAGGAACCAGTCAAAAGTCTCCCCCCAGCTCGGGGGCAGGCTGGGCCTTCGGTGTTTTCTCCCTCCTCTGCTGGTGGGGGTCTGCGCCTTCAGCTGGGTTGGCTGCTGGGCCGGGTAATAGCGATGGTGGCATGGGTAGGTCTTCTTACCCTGATGCTTTTCTGCAAGGGATTAACAAGCTTCTTCGAAAGTCTAGAGGGTCATGTGCTCCTTCTCGAGCTTCAATGACTTCTCCTCAACTGGCTGCCTGAAGAGGTTCTCTCTCCTGCAGGGGATGTTTGCCAGTTTATCTTGGATGCCCTGCTCCAGGTTGGAGGACTGCAACCACGCCAACTGGCGGGAGGCGATGTCCATAGCCGCCATCCTGCTGGCAGATTCAAAGGCGCCATAGGCACCACACATCATGAACTTAGATCAGTCCCTGCCATGGCTCACATGAGTCAGGAAGGCCTTGACATTGTCCACGGGGAAAGGGCTGGCAAACTCTGCTAGGTCTATTACGATGTCCTTTAAGAACATATTCATGTAAGTCTGGGAGGCCAACATCCTGGCCACAAGCATGGACCCTTGATAGCTCTTCTTGCCAAGGAATCCAATACCTGGACCTCTCGTCCTGGGGGCACAGAGGAATTGGTCTTAGCACTCAGCCCTCTTGAGGACTGACTCCACAATGATGGAGTTGTGCGGAAGTTGAGGCTTCTCAAAGCCTGGGGCCTTCTAGACCCGGGTACATCAAAACTAGCCTTCAGCTGATGGTGGGAACCTGTGAGTGGGCTCTGCCAGAGCCTCAGCAGCAGCCGCTGCAACACAGTATACAACACTATCCCAGCCTGTCGAGGGGTATTGGAGGAACTCTAACTCTTCCACCCTCAGCTCCTCCGCTGATTCCAGGGAGAAGAGGATGGCCTTGGCCATGTCCCTGACAAAGTCCAGGAAGGATATGTCCAGTGACTTTTGCCACTCGGGCAGAGGAGACGGGTCAGGTGGTCTGTAGACCGAAGGTCCAATGCCGTCGATCTCCCCACAGATTTCTGTTCTGTTTTGGATTCCAACAGGAAATTAAAGTAGCATCGGGTCTCCTCCTGTCGCCGGTTCTGATCCTCAGGGGAGGGCGTCCAGTGGTGGGACCCATGCCGGTCTGATTGTGAGGGTCAGTATCCCCGGTCATCGGACTCTGACACACTGGAGAGGGAGATAGCTGCCGGAGCTGGTGTCGACTGACCTCCCACCCAATGTGCCTGCCTCAGCAGGAACCACATGGGTATCCAGGAAGGGCTTGATGGAGTGAAGTGACAATGCACTTGGCGTCGCAAAGCCTGAATTGTGCAAGGCTAGCACCACTGCCAAGTGAGCTTCGAGAGCTCGAAAGCGATCTAGCACCACTGCCTTTCGAGGGGGCCCAATGCCTCGGCAGTGGTCACCGACACATCGACTGGGGACTCCATGATGACCAGTTCATAGGGAAACACCCAGCTGCCCTCCTGGGCTAGGGAGGTCAACTCCTCCTGCCTGAGGGTCGATTCTTCCCACTGGGGAAGCTTGGCCGGCTTCTCATGGCCATGACTCTCCTCGTCATATTGAAAAGCACAGTTACTTACCTGTAACAGGTGATCTCTGGGAACAGAAGGAATAAGTCTTCACATATGGGTTTCGTCAGTACCGACGGAGCCTGCGCGGGAACACTCCCCAGCGTCCAGGAAGAAAGCTTTTGGGAGCATCCCACAGCGCCTGCGCGCTGCCTTCCCGCCTTTCCCAACCGCCTCTCTCCAGTTCGAGTTTTAAAGCTGAGTCAAAGAGAGAGAGAGGAAAGGAAAGATAGATAGATAGATACAACTCCTAGGGGAGGTGGGTGGGTTGTGAAGACTTATTCCTGCTGTTCCCAGAGATCACCTGTTACAGGTAAGTAACTGTGCTATCTCCAGGAACAAGCAGGAATGAGTCTTCACATATGGGGACTCCCTAGCTGCAGATGCCAGGGAGAAACCCCAGGTTGTGTGTCCTTGAAAAGGACTCTACCTCCCCCCATGGATCTCTGGCATCCAACCAGGGTAGGTGGGTAGGAGTTGATTAGGAATGGAACAGGTGTTTGAGAACAGCCTGACAAAACGAGGCATCCCGGCGGGAGTCCTTGTCCAAGCAGTAATGGACTGTGAAGGTATGAAACGAGGCCCAGGTGGCCGCTCGACAGATTTGGTTGATGGACACAGAGTTTAGATGAGCCATTGAGGCTGCCATGGCTCTCACATTGTGAGCTGTGACATGGCCCTCCAGAGAAATGTTCCTACTCTGGTAGGCGAAAGAAATACACTGAGCAATCCAGTTGGACAGTGTTCTCTTAGAGACTGGAAGTCCTAAATGAGAAGGATCAAAAGCAACAAAGAGTTGAGAAGACTTTCTATGTTGCTGTGTTCTTTGTAAGTAAAAAGCGAGAGCTCTCTTACAATCCAAGGTATGAAGATTCCTCTCTGCACTTGATGCATGAGGTCCTGGAAAAAAGACAGGTAAATATACCTCTTGGTTCAGATGAAAAGGTGAGACCACTTTAGGCATAAAGTGTGGATTGGTCCTGAGGACTACCTTATCATGATGGAACCTTGTATAAGGAGGATTAACCACCAAAGCTTGCAACTCACTGATGCAGCGTGCTGAGGTGACTGCAATGAGAAAAATAACTTTCCAAGAAAGGAATTTCAAGGAGGTGGTGGCTAAAGGTTCAAAGGGTGGCTTCATAAGCTGGCCAAGAACCAGGTTTAAGTCCCATGCCACTGGAGGTGGTCTAATGGGAGGTTTAGTTAAAAGAAGGCCTCTCATGAATCTTGCTATAAGAGGATGAAAGGAAATAGGTTGTCCATTGAGAGGCTTGAGGGACGCTGCAATAGCACTCAAATGGACTCTTACTGAATTCGTTTTCAGACCTGCATGGGATAGATGCAGTAGATACTCTAGTAGAGAATTCAGAGGTATTGCAAAAGGGTTTAGACCTTTCCCTGAACACCAAATGGTAAATCTTTTCCATTTGAAAGCATAGGAACGTCTAGTAGAAGGCTTTCTAGAGGCATGAATAACATCTCTGACTTGCTGAGAGAGATGAAAATCTTGAAAGTCTAGGCACTCAGCAACCAAGCCCTGAGATGGAGCAACTGGGGGTTTGGGTGCCACAAAGTTCCCTCTTCCTGGGACAGAAGGTCTGGTGCAGAGCCCAAGTCCAGGGAAGGAGCTTGAGAGAGATGCAGAAGTAGAGGGTACCACACTTGGCGTGGCCAATGTGGTGCTATGAGGATCATGGTCCCTTGATCTCTCTGAAGCTTTAAAAGTGTTTTGGGAATTAGGGGAATTGGTGGAAAGGCATAAAGGAAGTCTTGACCCCAGTGAAGGAGGAAGGCATCCTTGGCCTGAACTCCATGACACGGAATTCTGGAACAGAACCGGGGAAGTTTGGCATTCCACGGACTTGCAAAGAGGTCTATGTCCGGGGTTCCCCAAATTCGAAAAATCCTGGCTACCTGGTCCATGTGGAGGGACCACTCGTGCGGAAGCAGAACTCGACTAAGTCTGTCCGCCCAAGAGTTTTGAATGCCTGGAAGATATACTGCCAGAAGATGGATGTGATGCTCTCTGGCGAAGGCCCACAGTCGCAAAGCTTCATTGCAAAGCGACAGAGAGCCAGTCCCGCCCTGCTTGTTTACATAGAACATGGCTACTTGGTTGTCCGTATGGATGAGGACTGTCCTGTAGCTGAGCAGGGAATGGAACACTCTGAGAGCTAAGAATATTGCTCTGAGTTCCAAGAGAATGGAGAGACCAAAAAAGGCGACTGGAGTTTGCTATTTTGTCTGACAGGCAACCTGATGCCTGAGTCCATTGGGTGGACAAAGTCCATTGAGCTGCCCTCATGTGAAGGTGAGCATATGGAACCACATGCACGGTGGATGCCATGTGTCCTAATAGTTGTAACATCTCTCGAGCAGTTAAATGGGACTTTAACTGTATCTGGGAGGCTAACTGCACCAAGCGTAGGCAACGGGCCTGAGGAAGATAGGCCCTTGCAGTTGTGGTATCCAGCAAGGCCCCTATAAACTCCAGGGACTGAGTAGGGGTGAGATGGGATTTTGGGATGTTTATTACCAGTCCCAAATACTGAAGGACACGCATTGTGCAGGTTAGAGAAATCTGGGCCTCTGACTGGGATGGAGCTCTAATGAGCCAGTCATCCAGATATGGGAAAACGAATATTCCTATAGTGCGTAGAAATGCAGCTACTACTGCCATGCATTTCGTGAACACCCTTGGTGCAGAGGCCAGACCGAAAGGAAGCACCCTGTATTGGTAGTGCTTTCCTTGAAAAAGAAACCGAAGGAACCTTCTGTGTGTTGGATGGATGAGGACATGGGTGTACGCATCCTTGAGATCTAGAGAACAAAGCCAGTCCTGACTCTGAAGGTATGGCAGCAGAGTACCGAGAGAAATCAACTTGAATTTCTCTTTGAATAGAAACTTGTTCAATTCTCTGTGATCTAATATGGGTCTGTAGCCCCCTGTTTTCTTTGGAATAAGAAAATAAGGGGAGTAGAAACCTGAGCCCTGTTGAAGAAGGGGTACTTCTTCTATTGCCCCTTGGGCAAGAAGGGTAGCAATCTCCTGACACAGAAGGTTGAGGAGAGATGTTGCAGAATTGAACTGTCTCACCATGGTGTGGGGAGGAAGGTTTAAGAAATGAAGCCTGTACCCTTCCCTTACAATGGAGAGGGTCCATTGCTCTGCTGTAATTTGCTCCCATCTGGGAGCAAAGTAAGCCAACCTTCCTGGAATGGTGAGGGGCTCTGGTTCTTCCAGAGCCAGAAAGGCTAAGTTCTCTAGTTGCAAGTCAAAGGCCCTGAGGAGGCTGAGCTGCTGAGCTGTGGGAGGGGCCTGGCAGCCTTTGACTTGGCCTGTTTAGGTGGTTGCTGACGCTTTGCAGCAAAACGACCTGCAGAAGATGCCTGCTGACCATAAGCAGGATAGTATCTTCCCTTTTTAGAAAAAGCTGTCTTTTTGAACAATCTTTTCTTAGCAGGGGCAGAGGTAGACTTTGAAAGTCGATCCAAAGCAGAGTTCTCAGTATCCATCTGAGTGGCCTTTGCTTTCCAGTCCCTGCCAAAAAGGTTTTCACCTGTACAAGGAAGATTTCCCAGTTCATCTTGGACCCAAAGTTCCAAATCAGAGGCTTGTAACCAAGCAATTCTGTGTGCACCTATGGCAATAGCCGAGGCTCTGCTTCACATTCAAAAGAGTCAAAGGCTGCACGGTTGGAAAATTTGGAAACATCTTGGGCATGTTTAAGCCAAGTGAGAAATTCCTGCCTTTTATCTTCTGAAATAAAAGGGGCTAAAGTCTGCAGATGATCTGTGACTTCTTTTAGAAACATCCCTATATAGAGACTATAGGAGTTGATTCTGGCAGCAAGCATATTAGCTTGGAAAACCCTTCGGCCAAAAGCATCAAGGGTCCTGCATTCACGTCCTGGAGGATTAGATGAGTGTCTCTTTGCACTCTTTATTTTCCTCATGGCAGACTCTACCACAATAGAGTGGTGAGGAAGCTGAGACTTATGAAAGCCAGGACAAGGAGGGACACGGTACATGGTGTCTAATCTACGAGAATCAGGAGAGGTGGTAAGAGGAGTCTCCCACATGCTCAACATGAGATCACAGAGAATCTCATGAATAGGTAAAGTAGCTGCTTCTTTAGGAGCCTTAGGATATTGCAAAATATCTAGTTGCTTGGCTCTAGGCTCTGACTCAGGGGCCACTGTAATGGAGAGGCCCCTAGCCACTTCCCTAATGAAGTCCTGAAAAGACAAGTCTTCTGGAGGAGACATTCTTCGTTTTGGAGAATCAGACTCCTGAGGAAGAAGTACCGGTGCATCGACAGAAACCTCCGACTCATCAGAGTCTTTGGAGGAATCGAAGTATCGCCTGTCTGGATGCTCCTGTAAAGCTCGATACGCGTACCGAGTGGGATCGATATCGGGAGTAAGCGGTACCGATTCGGTACCGATGGGCTTGATAGGACAGGGTACCATTGCAGTCGACACCGAAGCCGATGTCGATACAATTGGTACCGGCAACGGAGACTGTTGCGGTACCGGAGGCGTCGAAGCCTGCATAAATGCCGTTAGGGTGCGCTGCATGGACAGAAACCTCTGATCCATCGACGCCACCAGAGTCTGGATGTCGGTACCAGTGGAGGCCACCGGTACCCCAGAACACGGCAACAGGTGATCGGTCGAGGCCGAGCCATCGATGTCAACCTGTGACCCCATAGACAATGCTTTGGAAGCTGGAACTTCCCGCCGGGGTAATTTTGCCGGTGTGGAATCCTCGAGGACAAGCCCGGTGGCATCTCGATGCTTAGAGGGAGATTTGCCCTTCGAGGACCGGCTAGATTTATGTTTGGTTACCTGAGATCCATGGGAGGAAGAAGCAGCCCTGGAAGACATCGATGCCACCGAGGCTGCATCATAGGGAAACAGGGTACTGAGCTTGGCTGCTCGGTTCTGCCGACCTCTTTTAGACATCATGGTACAGCACACACAATCCGTGATGGAATGGTCAGGACCCAAACATTTTAGACACTAGTCATGGGTGTCGGTGACAGAAACAGTACCGCCACACTTCGTGCACTTTTTGAACCCAGAAGCGGGCTTCTCCATGAGGAGAAAATATGTTCAGGCCTAAGGCCCAAACCGAAAATGCACAGTTGAAGAAAGAAAAGTTGTTTTCTTTTTAATAAGGAAAAGAAAAGACCAGCTGTACCGGTCTGACATCCCAAAAGCTTTCTTACTGGACACTGGGGAGCGTTCCCGCCCAGGCTCCGTCGGTACCGACGAAACCCATATGTGAAGACTCATTCCTGCTTGTTCCTGGAGATAGGGCTGCGATGCTGCTGCACCCAGGTTGTCTCCTGGTGCCCACCCTTTGACAAAGACGGGACCAGATCCTTGGTGGAGAGTCTCCTCTCACATGCCTCTCTCGATGTCTGCGCCTCAGTGGAAGTTGTAGCAGGTGCCGATGCTGAGGATGTTGAATTTGTGGAGTTGAAGAGGGACTCCCTCTGCTTTTCTCGATCTTTCAGTCCATAAGGCATCATCTTCAAGCACATTTTGCAGGACGTGGGCTGATGCTCGGGTCCAACACACCGTAGGCACCAATTATGGCGGTCAGTGTCCGAAATGGTCCTGCTGTACTTTGTGCATTTCTTAAACCCACTAATGACCTTAGACATGTTAGAAAATACCATCTCAGCCAGGTTAAACTCAGTTGTTGCCGAGGGCTGGAACGAAAAAAGCAAAGCAAAGCAAAGCAAAGCAAAGCAAAATGCAAAGCTCCAAAGGGAGAGCAAAAAGAAGGGCAAAATTCCCCTAGATGGTAGGGAACAATTACACAGGCACACTAAAAAAATTTTTTTTTAAACTGCCTCTAATGTTTCGATTGATTTTTACGTTTTTTGGTGCGCTGAATCCAAATCTGGTAACCAATTTGCTCCATCACGTACAGATTTTTTGCTACATTGGGTTAGCAGTTTGAGGTGAACGTTTCAGATCGAGTGCGATCGAGATAAAAGTTTCTTGGATGAATTCTTTATACTAATTGTTTAGTAGTTATTCAAATAAGAATAAAGAAAATTGTAACAAGGCAGCACATAAGAATAGAGTAATGTCAACAAAACACACTGTGATGGTAGCAAAATTGTCTGCACTTAAAACAGCCACATACATGTGCACAAACATTGAGCATATAAGAGCGAGGTTAGACACAAAGGAAAGCAAAGAAATGTGTAAAAAATGTTGTACAGGTATGTATGTAAGAATAGAAAACGCAAACCGCACCATTGCAATACATGAAGACAAACACCCGATGGTGTGAAAATAAAATTCTAATAAATGAGATCCGACACTGTGGTAATAACTAGCAAATTTTTATTTCAAAGTTTAGTAAAAACACGATATTTGTCAACACAGTTTAGATTTTAAAGTCATTCTTGGGTCAATCAATCTCCTGGTGGGCCCGTTTCTTCTTCCCCCGAATGCTTCTCTTGGTGCGCTGCTTGGCGTATTTTTCATCTGGGGTTTCCCGCAGCAGCAACCAGCAGAAATCAGCCATCATAGTTGTGTTCCATCTTCCTTGGTACATTCTCTCTGCGTCCTTGATGTCCTGGTGAAACCTTTCACCTTGTTCTTCACTGTACGCCCCCAGGTTTTCGGGAAAGTAGTTCACATGGGAGTGCAAGAAATGGACTTTCAGGCTCATGTTACAGCCTTGTTCTTTGAAGGCATTGAGCATCCTGGCAAAAATATCCTTATAGTTCTCATCCCGCCTGTTCCCCAAGAATTTGAGAACAACATCCTTGAAGGAATCCCAGGCTTCTTTTTCCTTCTCAGACATCGTTTCAGCGAATGCTCCATCTGAAATGAGTTTCCTTATATCAGGGCCAACAAACACTCCTTCCTTTAGCTTTGCTTCAGAAAGTCGGGGGAACTTTGAGCAAAGGTACCGAAAGCATTCACCATCTTTTGGAAGGGACTTGATGAATTGCTTAATGAGACCCAACTTAATGTGGAGAGGTGGTAATAGAATTTTATCACGAGGTACCAAGCTCTCATGAAGAACATTTTTCTCACCGGGTCTCAAATACTCCCGAATTGGCCAGTCTTTTTTCCCCCAGTGTAGGTCGCGGGCCCGGCTATCCCACAAGCAAAGGAAGCAGGGATATTTGGTGAAACCGGATTGCTGCCCTAATAGCATGGATAGAATTTTAAAGTCTCCACAAATCATCCACTTATGCTCATCATAACGAATCTTCTGAAGAATCAGGGCCAAATTCTCATATTTTTCTTGGAGAATAACAGAGTGAGCAATAGGAACTGAAGCGAATGTGTTGCCATTATGAAGAAGAACACCTTTTATGCTGTCTTTTGACGAATCAATGAACAGCCGCCATTCAGCAGGATCATACTTGAGTTTAAACTTTTCCATCACTCCGTATATATCGTTGCAAAATACCAAATCTTCCTCTTTGCTGAAATACTTCAAAAATTGTGTCTCGCGGTTGCGGTACCAATAAAAAGTTGTTCCTGGTGACAATAGATTTTTCTGTTTAAGCCGAGAACCTAGCAGTTGGGCAGCATCTTTTGGGAGTCCTAAATCCCGGACTAAATCATTCAATTCAGCTTGAGAGAAAAGTTCAGGTTTCGGATCTGGTTCAGTTTCAAACTCGGAAGTACTGGACTCATCGGGAAAAGCCATCTGATGAGTCTCATCATGATCAGAACCGTCCACACAAATATGATCCAAAGATTTTGGTGGTTCAGGCACAGGTACTTCGTTGCTATGAGGCATAGGCCTAATTGCTGAGGGAAGGTTGGGGTAACTTATTACGTTCTTATTTTTTAAGTTGTATCCCTTCACAATGCAAGAGCAAAAATAGCAGTCACTGCTGTGGTCTCTTTGTTCACGCCACATCATAGGTATTCCGAAACGAAATGCTTGTTTTTTACCTTTCATCCATAAGCGTAGATCTTCCTCACATGTCTTGCACACTTTGTGAGGAGCCCACGGTTTGTCTTGATCGCCTAACTTCAAACCGAAATAGGCGAAATATACTTTTTTAATAAATGCAGAAATGTTCCTCTGCCGCTTTTTCACGGTATATTCCCCACAAATAAAACAAAAACTGTCCGGAGAGTTGACGCAACCTCTGGCTCTGTGAGCCATCACAAATACACAGCACTGCAAACTACAACTGTAGTGAACCACTTCGGAATAAAGCTGGATTACGACTGAGCAAACAAAAGGTAATAATGAACTTGCAAGAAACTGAAATTTGACAGGAACGTTCATGTCGCAACCACCGTGTTTGAGCGAGCGAACGAGGCGAGGCGAACAGGAAAGAACATGCGCCAGCGCGAGTACTGGATTTAGCCCCCCGCCTCCCAATTGTCCTGTTAATGTATAAAATGAATACAAAACACTCTAAAATATCATGAGGGAGTGTTTCTAGTTAGTTAACCATTACAACCTCTATTTTGGGCCAAGAAAATAAACTGCAGTCGGCTAAAAAGAAATTATGTGAACATTCCTTATATGGGTAAGAAATCTAATTTTGCAAGAAAACGTGACGTGATGGAACATTTTGGCTATTTTTCCTGGATTCAGCACCCCAAAATCTATAGGAATCAGTTGCAAAACTGGAGGCAGTTTTTTGGTAGTGTATCTGTGTTATTGATGACAGATGGTGAAAGCTAGGAAGAAAAAACAAACCAACAGGGGTCACAAAGAAAAACATTTTTCCGACACGCAGGAAGACTGGAGAAGATGGCGCTGCGGCAGGTGGGAAGGGAAGCACACATGCACAGTATCTCTCTAAAGCTTCCGTGTGGGGCTCAGTCTGGGACCTCACACATACATGTGGACTTACTTCCTGCTTGTTCATGGAGAAATACTCTTATCTTAGCAAAGCTGACACTCAAAAATCCTGAACTCTGAACTATCCCTTTTCTATACTTTTGCTCTTACATTAATTTGCACTGTCTCGTGCTCATAGGACCTCAGATATCCATCTATAGGCACTGCTTCTGAGGGAATGTATATACATTAAAAAAAATTGGCTTTGTCACCTAGAAGCTACAGATATGTCTTGCTCTGCACATGGTCAGTGAAAATTAGTCTTTACCAATTGCAGGCTCTGCTCTTTTTGAATAGAGTTCATTAAAGGAACTTCAAATATAAGGAGTCTCATATAGCTTTACAAGTTTAAAAATAATATAACCTTGCTAAAACAGGCCATAGGTATATCAATGTAAACTTACAGTATTTATATTTTCTATATCCACAAACACCAGCATATTGCCACCTTTGCTTTCTTCATCCTCAAGAGCATTACTTCTGCAGACAGTGGCTTGCACATTCAGCGACCGACTTGTACAAATAACTGCTGTGTGTCTTAACACCCTATGGCTAAAAAGAAGACAGGCATGTTTAGCTTTAAAATGAAATTACTTGTGTTAAAACAAATTCTATTTGAAGTGCTTTTTTTTAATGCCATTACCAAACTGAATGTCAATGCAAGATACAAAAGTCAAAGTCAAAGGTGATTTTCAAGAACATCTATGGCAGGAGTGCAAATTTTGTTTTATATTATTTATAAAAGTTGATATACCACTTTGGATCAAAAGCTGCCAGCACATATCAACCACTGACACTGATTAAGGCTGACAGAACCATCGCATAAAATAATTCATTATTTTTAATCTTCAGTCACCATTAAGATAGCATGGTCCTATTTACTTTCAAGAGCCACATACCTTTCAATCATCAGTCTAGTGTTCTAATCAAAAACCTGAAACAGGTCACAATTCTACAGCTCCATGGTGTTGTGCTTTGCCAACCATGTTCTTAGCATCACAGAAGAAAATCTGTCGTCTTTTCAAGTTTTAGTAGTTTCAATTTGATTAATAAAGTATTGCTCTGAAATTTGAACAAGACTTACGTAGTGACTGGGATATGAAAACAGGACCAGAATGCTAAAAGAACTATGTTGGAAGTACTAGGCTATTAGAGAAACATGCAGTGCATTTGAGGAATGTGACTCTTGTCAAAACAAAATTGATTTGAGAAAGATTTCTGGTTGTCCAAAAGATACCGCGTAACAAAATGAACTCATGCAACCAAGACGACTTAACTAAAATACAAAGTAATCCTGGCAAAGAATTTGAATTTCACAGTTTATTAAGATCATCCAACTAAATTTGTTTTGTTTAGGCTATAGCAAGGAAAACAAGACAGTATTACATGGAAACTACTAGATATTTGTATAGCATATAGGGCACCAAATCTGTTGTGACAATGATAAGAAATTCAATAACCATGTTGTTACTGCTCTTCGCGCCATGTGAAATTATTTTAAAATTGTCCATTGCAAACCAGAGCATGGTCATAGCCAAAGTTCTATCAAGTGTGAGAATCAGGATATTCTAACCCTGGAGACAATCAGACAACAAAATGGCCTGAAGGTTTATATTTTACACAAGCAATGAAGAATTAAACTTGCAACAGAGCTCTGGAATTTGTTGCCAGAGGATATAGTAAAAGCTATTAGTGTAGCTGAGTTTAAAAAAAGATTTGGACAAGTTTCTAGAGGAAAAGCCCATAAACTGAGGGAAATCCACTGCTTACCCTTGGAATTAGCAACATGAATCTGTCCACCTTTTGGGAACCTGCCAGGTACTTGTGACCTGGATTGGCCACAGCTGGAAACAGGATACTACTGGGCTTGATGGACCCTTGGTTTGACCCAGTATGGAAAACTTTATGTTCTTATAACAGATACCCTATATGAAGCCATTATGTCAATGATTTATTCTGTCATTGAAAACATGCAAACTAAAGAGAGCTCTAGAGGATAAGGTAACATTTTACTTACCGGATAATGTCTTCCTTGAGTACTGCTGGGCCAATCCAGACCAGTGGGTTGTGTTCCCCTACCAGCAGAGGTGGAGAAAGAAAAATCCAGAGGTTTCTAATGACCTCATCCTGCAACCACATCTGGAGTAGCTAGGGGCATACAGCCCCAGTATTCGTTCCCAAATCATGAAGAAAATTCCTGGCCACACACAGCCCCAATGAGGGCAACAAGAACCAAGAAATAGAACTATATCCAGAATACCCTTCAAAAGGAAGACTACAAAGAGAAATACAGCCCACAGGGTCAAACCACAGAAAAGAGCAGATCATAGAAGATCAAAGCAGAACATTGGGGCTGGTCTTGGACAGGCCTAGCAGGACTCAAGAAAAAAACATTATCCGGCAAGTAAAATGTCACCTTTCATATCATCCTGATAGGCCAATCCAGAGAAGTGGGACATACCAAAGCTATGCCTCCACTGGGTGGGAAGAACTGGGTGCAGCCTGAAAGATCTCTGCACTAAAGGCCTTGTTCATCTGAGTGTGGGATCCAAGTGGTAATACTTGGCAAAGATGGAAAGTGATGACTACAATGCCACCCGACAGATGTCTATCAGAGTGACCGAGCTATGTTCCCCCAGGAGGAAGCCTGAACACGGTGTGGAATGCGTATGCAAACCCTCCGGGACAAGGTTCCATAACAGATAGGCTGAGGTTACCATCTCCTCCATCCAGCACCCAAAAGTAGACCGCAGCTGCTACACACTTATGCAGAACTGAAAAAAGAACCAAAAAAGACTGTTAGCTACCTTCAAGAACCAAAGAAGCACTCTTCTAATGTTTGTCTAGATGAAGGACTTTCCCCTATTCCTTTGAGGATGACGGCAAACAGATCTCTCCTATTTGATGTGGAAAGATGACACCACTTTGGGTAAGAAGCAAGAAATAGCTGTAAAACAGGGCCTCTTCTGAAAAGACAGAAAGGGCTCTCAGCAAGATGAGGCCTACAACTCCAAGATACATCTTGCTGAGCAGATTGTAACCAAAAAGGCTGCTTTAAACGAAAAATCCTTGAACCAAACCCCCCCCCCCCAAGGATTCAAACTGCTCAGCCATCAAAGTATGAAGATCCAAATTGAGATCACTAGAAGGAACCACCAAGCACAATGGCGAACACAATTGTTTAACTCCCCACAGGAAATGGGCCACATCAGGTGCGAGGCCAGGGTGGGTCACATCTGGTGCAAGGCCAGAATGTGGCCCACCACTGGCCCTCTAAAACAAGACAAAGCTGTCACCTAAACACTCAGCGAAAGGCAGTTATCAAGCCATCCTGATGTAAGGAGAGCAGAGATGGCAAAGCCCACAGTGCTAGCGCTGCCCTGGTGCCCACAGCAAAGAGCTCAAAAAATAGAAGGCAAAATAGAAGTATCTAATTCTTGCATTCAGAAGTGTGAAAATGACAGCAGAACAGCCTTTGCATGCTAAGTGTTGACTCTTAAGAGCTAAGGTGTAAGCGAGAAGGGAGTAGTATTGTCCAAGAAAGATCGGCGCCTGCCTTAAGAGTCCCCAAGCTAACAGGAAGCACAGGAGGAACCCCTGCCAGAGGCGCATCAGATCCGCATACCACAGCCCCCTTGGCCAATCTGGTACCACCAGCACCACTGCACCTCATGGCGTTGCACACAATGAAGCATGTACCCTACAAGAGGGCATAGAGGAAACACGTAAAGCAGAACCTGCCTTGGCCAAGGATGAACTAGAGCGTCAATGCCCTCTGAGCACACCACTTTGCGGTGACTGAATAGCTTGTGCACCTTAGAATTGTCCCGGGTCACCATCAGATCCATCTTGGGGCAGCCCCACCTGTCCAGGATCCTTTGGAACGCCAATTGGCTCAACTCCCACTCTCAAGAATACAAGGCATGCTGGCGAAGATAGTCCGCTTCCTCTTTGTCCATTCCTGCAATATGTTGGGCCGAGGCGGCCAGGGAGCCTGCTCTGCCCAGGAGGATGGGAGAATATTTCCTGGGAGATCCAGGAACTCTTTGTGCCCCCTTGCTGAATGACATAAGCTACTGTCATAGCACTGTCTTAGAAATTCCACATTGCCTTGTTTTGAAACAGAGCCACAAGAGCCACATGAGAATCAAGCAAATAGCTCTTGCCTCCACTAACTGATAGGATAGGTCATTTCCCAATTTTTTCAGCGACCCTTGGCTGTCTGCCCCTGACAGTGGGCTCCCCAGTCCTCATCAGAACGTCCAAGGTCATCTGCTAAAAGGCCTGCCCGGGCTGCTCCCATCATTCCAGGCTAGCCGCTACCAATGGGGGAAGTCGAAGCCCGATGACAAAATCCTATGAAAAAAAGGAGACCAGCAAGACAGCAAGGATCTTTGCAGCGGACACGTTGTGTGCTTACACACAGGAGACCATCTCGATCATCCCAAGCCTTGGGAGCTTGCTGCCTCAAACACTCTCAGCTGACAAACTGTGGCCCAAGGTACTCTAACGACTGGGTAGGTTCCAGGTAGCTCTTTGTCGTAGGTGATCACCCAGCCCAGATTCTCCTGAAAATGCAGCACTGGGACTGAAACCCGAAGAGCTTCTGAACGTGACTTGGCTCAAACAAGTCAGTCATCAGGAAAAGATGCACACAGATGTCTTTGTGCCGCAAAGTGGCAGCAGCCACAACCATAACCTTGGTGAAAGTCTATGGTGCAGAGGAGAAGCCAAAGGGAAGGGCCAGAAACAGAAAATGCGAGCCAAGAACAGAGACGCACAGGAAGCGTTGCTGCTCCTTAAAGGGGAATGTGGAAGGACACTTTGGCCAAGTCCAGTGATGCAAGAAGCTCTCCTCATCAGACCACTCAGGACTGACTGCAATGTTTCCATGTAGAAGCAAACATTGATGTCCTTGAGATCCAAAAATGGGTGGAAGGACTCAACCTTCTCTGGCACCACATAGTAGATGGAATTCCGGGCCTTTCCATTTTTGGCAAGTGGGGCCAGAACTAATGCATGGAGTCTGAGGAGCCTCTCCTGAGTAGTCTGAATGGCGGCTTTCCTGGCTAAAGAGTCGCATAGAGAAATCAATAAGGCATCTGATGTGGAGTCTATGCACTTCAACAGCTAGATGCCCTGAAGATGTCGAGAACCCAACGGGTCTGAGGCCACATGGACCTATTCCAGGAAAAAAAATGAAGGAGCCGGCTACCTCCAGAGGCGCCTTGGAATTGGCCCCAAATCAGTCAATGCATCTGAAAGGAAAACATAGATCTGGAGAAGGGAGCCTTGCAGTGCCTGTGATCCCTCAGAAGGACTGAGTCTGGCAATGGGAGCTGGGAGGGAGGGACAGATGGCCTCCTCAGGCAACATCTCCAGGAATCCCTGAACCTCTGTGAATCCTGGTGGCAAGAGTGAGAAATGATGCCGAGAAGGAAGAGTCTTGCTTCCCAGGCCCTTTACAGTTGTGGTCAACATTTGCACCTTTGCAATTCCACCCCTAAATGTCCAATATCTCCAAAAAAAAAAAAAGTGGCCAGTGAAATGGCTTTGGACTGCATATGCACACTTCTCACTTTCTCACTTCTTCAGCTTGCCAATTGTGTTGCCGAAACAACAGACATTTAACTGTCACTACAGGGGTGGGCCTCGCCAGAGGGCCCTTTGGCGTAGGGCCGTGGCGAAAAATGAAGGCTAATAAATGTGATTCAGTTGCTATAACACTTGGACAATATGGGTATTTGCTCTGACATCAATATTATATTCCTCAGCGGTAAGATATCTACCTCTGTATAACCTCCCTTTTGCTGCTGTTTTAAGGCGTAGGACCATGCGAGACTAATGAAACAGCTTATCCCTACTGAATATATGATGTCCTTTCATTCTGTATAGAGGTATGACTCTACCTTATGTTAAATGTAACTTATGTATGTATGTCTTGTCATTTACTGTTCTATGTATTGTGATAAGGAAGCTTATCATAGCTCAGGAAGGAGCTATAGAAAAGGTGAAGTGACTCTGAACAAGCAACCTGTCAGTTCTGGTAGAAATAAGAAAACAGAATTTTTCCATAAAAGACTACCAGTCCCAGAATGCACCAGGTTTTCAACAGCCATTAGAGGAGCTGAAGTGGGGAAACGTGTGTTCAATCAGGAGGGCTATGAGGTAATCCCCAAGCACTCATCTCAAAGGGCAGGGCCTGATTCAGCACAGCTGCGCTGTGCTAAGGTGGAGCACTCATCTAAGCAGAATAAAGGTAGAGTTTATTCTACAGAGAATTATCCTCAGAATCCTTATCCTCAGGATCAGCTTGGATATCCTCATCTTGGACATCTTCATCATCGGGAGGATCATCAGAAGCAGAAGCCAAACCGGACGGACAGGGAGGGCAAGAAACCCTTTGGAAGAAAGAAGAGAAAAGCATTTGGGAGGTCTAAAGTAGTCCATAGCAGTACGTATACTGGAAGGCATTCAAAAGGCAAGCATACACCATTGGACTGGGGAAAGCCAGAGGAATGGTGCTGCAGGGCTAGGAATCTCCAGATGGTACCTGTGAGGGAGACGGCTGCACGTGGAAGGGACCCTAAGACCCGTGCCAGAAGGTATGTGAAGAGAGATCCAGTGTCCAGGGATCTGGATTGGAAGGCTGGACATAAGAACTGGACTACATACTGGCCAGGCTATTTAGAGAGGAACTCTAACAGCAATGGAAGCTCAGGTATGAACACTGATCTATGCCCTAGCTATAACCTTGAAAGACAGCAGGGAAACAAGTATTCTCCTGAGAGCGCTACATTGAGAAATTCCTCTGTGCCAATCCATGATATTGAACCCATGATTGTTGAAGAAGGGGGAGCGGTCTTAGATACAGGCTGTGAATATATGGATTGCTCTCTGTCTAAACTCCTTTGGTAATTTTCTGTTACAAAGTACAACAACCATCACAAAGAAATACAAACTTGTTCTTTAATCTACTCAGAAAAGCTCCTGAAGTAGGATTTGAGCCACACAGTAGAAAGCAAGCCAGCTAAGGGGTTTCAGCTGGGTAACTGCTAACAATTGAGCCTTACCTAATTGCTTGTGAGCTCTGAGGGAATCACTTCTGAATCTATGTGTGAAGATATAAGAAGTTAACCTGAAAAGAACAGTTTTTCCCTTCTTTGTGGATTTTGTTTGTTGTTTGATACACTGCTAAGAAAATATTAGCTAAAGCCTACAGAAAAGACCAGTTTGTTACCAACCAGGTCTTTATTCTTTTGCTTTGATTGCCTGACAAAGTTCAACTGTTGTTTTCCTGATTTTGTTTTTCCAAGTTTAACACTGCAAGCAAGTATCCTGTTTTATGTGCTACCAAGCATATCTGTGTTGGGAGAAATAACCCCATAAATAAATATCTTATTGGCTTTACACTTAAGCACAACTAATTATTGTGAGCAGCTGTGTCTGGTGTGAATGGACTGCATTTCCCACAATCCCTTGCAAATCATATTGATATATGCACTTGCCAAGACTGTGAACATTCTCACCCAGGCAGCCGTCTGACAGTATCTACTACTTTGATGTAAGATAAAGTGGTTTTGTATGTCCTTGTAATGTGATGTAACCACTTTGATTGAAGGAAAAGCGGTATAAAAAAACCTGTTAAATAAATAAATATTTGACACACAGAAGAATCAAATAAAAGACGACCAATTAAAAAAGGAAATAGTAGGAAACAGTATAAAAACTGGGACATTGCCAGCGCATGATTATTGGCACCCTTATAAACAATTCAAATCAGTTTGAACAGAAGAACTACATTCCCACTTCAGTAAAATTAGACACAACTATGTTCAATTGTCAGTACTTGCATGACTTGAATCAACCAATGAATGATGGCTCTAATTTTTAAAATGGTCACATTCACTCCCTGTTTCATTTTCACAATGGTGAAGACAAGAGAGCTGCCTGAGACCATCAGAAAAGCCATCACCGCCAATCATCAAAACTCCAAAGGGCTACAAGGCCATCTCCAAAGACCTTGGGATTCCTGTGTCTACAAGTTCAAAATGTTATTTTCTGCTCATGAAACTGTCAAGAACCTCCCTGAATGTGGTGGGAAGAGGAAAATTAATTCAAGAAGTCTTTGAAAGTTAGTGTGAACTGTTGGAAAAACACCATGAACATTATCCAAAGAACTTAAGAATGACATGGAGCAATCTGGAGTGCTGGTTTCAACCTGCACCATACGTCATGCACTAAAACAAAGGAAGACTTCATGGGCGAAGAACAAGGAAGACCCCACTGCTCAAAGACAGACATAAAAGGGCATGCCTGATCTTTGCCCAAACCCACCTTGAGAAACCACAATTCTTCTGGGAAAACGTTCTGTGAATAGATGAAACCAAACTCGAGCTCTTTGGCAATGCAGACCAGCGACACATTTACAGGTGAAGAAATGAAGCTTACAAGGAAAAAAAAAAGGAACAAATGGACTGTTTTAAACTGGCCAGCAATCAATCCTGATCTCAATCCAATCAAGAACCTTTGGAAAGAGCAGAAATCTGCTGTTGATAAAAGGAATCCTGGAAACATTCAAGAGCTGGAACAAATCACAGTTGAAGAGTGGAAGAAACTACCAGCAGATAGATGTACAAACTTATAGATGGCTACAAGAAATGTTTGGAGGCTGTCGTCACTGCCAAGGGCTGTGCAACCAAATATTATTGAAGGATGCCATTAATAGAAACAAGACAGCAGAAAAAGACCACATGGCCTATCTAGTCTGCCCTACATATCAACTACAATAGTCCCCTTTTTTCCTTTCGAGATCTTCTCTGTTTGTCCCATGCATTCTTGAATTCAGATACTGTCCTCATCTCTATCATCTCCACTGGGAGACTATTCTATGCATCTACCACTCTTTCCATAAAGATATATTTCTGCATATTACTCCTGAGTCTATCTTCTTTCACCCTCACCCTAGCAGAGCTTGCCACAAAGGTATTAAATGTCTCGCTCATATCTCCTCTATCCCGCCTTTCCTCTAACATATACATATTAATCCTGTCCAGGTCATATTTTGTTTCTTTTCTCATAAGTTACTATGGCTAAGTTGCACAGACATCCTTTTTTTGTTATATACCTTTGAACATATTAAAATATTATGATATACAGTTTGAGTACTTCCAATTATTTCTCAAGATATTGCACACATTTACCTAAAATGCTAGGGTGCCAATAATGTTGACCACAAATGTAAGTCTGTCCTCCGGAGATGAACAATTTGGATGCTCCCAGCTCCATGACCAGTTTCTCCAAGTTTCCCCTAACACAATCTGCCCCTTGAAGGAAGCCTAGACAATCGGGACTTGGATGTGCTACCATAGAAAAGTGATATTTTGGCCGCCAGGTGGACCAAATCATAAATGGCATCTAACAAGCTGCTGCTGACTTTAGAAGCATCCATATCATTTCTGAGGGAACAACTGAATCCAAAGGAATAGGGCACAAGCTATAACCTGCTGAAAAAACTGGCTCTGTAGGAAAGACTTGACTCTGCAAGCCACTTGGCTTCTTGAGGTCCATAGCATCCTCCACCAGAATGGCAGTATGCCTAGTGACAGACATGTTCCGCGTCCACCTGGGTTAACTGCATCCAGGCATAAAGGTCCTCGAGGCAGAGCGCAGAACTTACTCACCACCCCCCCCTTTCACCTAGGTGGCAAGCAAGTCCCATGCCACACGTATCATGCTTTTAAGAACTTCCAGAAAAGGAAACACCTTGAAGGGTTTTCCAACCCCCTGCAAGAGGGGACGTACTTGCGGCTCATGTTTCGTTGACGCAGTATCCGAATAATGAATAATGAGGGAATCATCCTGATCGTGCGGCACCAGAGGTTCGCCTTTTCACACGTGGAGCCACCAGCAGATCTCTCAGAACTCAAGGCAGGATCCCAAGCTGGAGAGATGATCCAAATTCCCTGAATCCATCCCAGAGTTACTTCTGCGGAGGGGCCCCTGCTGGGCTCAGTCCACCCTGAGTAGAGCAGCTTTTCTCTGAGAGAGAAAAGGAACAGGGCCAAGGCCCTTGATCCGAACTGCTGCAGCAGAAAGACCATGCTTGTTGAAGAGAAGAACGAAGCCTGGTAGAGACAAGCCAGAAGCTTGGAACTCTCTGCCATCCTTGTTATTGCCCCCTAGTGGGAGGAAGACCGACTAACTAGAGGAACCCACTGGGAAACTTCTGGCAGGCTGAACTCTGAAAGGTGAATGGAGGAATCTGGAGCAGGGGCACTGTCTCTCTTCAGCTGAGCCCATTGCTGCCTACAGAACTGGAGAAGCAGAAAAGATGTCCATGACAACCAAGTGAAAGGATGACACCTCCAAGAAGTGTGTGGAGCCTCCATGCCAAGACTGCAGAGTAAGGGTAGCAAGGCAACGACAAAGGGTACAGATAAATAGCGCTTACTCCGAGAAGGAGGATGTTACCAGTGGTGTGCTGCAGGGATCTGTCCTTGATTCAATTCTGTTTACCATTTTTAAGTGATATTGTGGAAGGGCTATCAGGTAAGATTTGCCTCTGCAGATTATACCAAAATCTGCAACAGAAACCCAGGAAGGTGTAGATAACATGAGGAGGGATTTAGCAAAGCTTGGAGAATGGTCAAGAATCTGGCAACTGAGATTTAATGCTAAAAAATGCAGGATCATGCATTTGGGCTGCAAAACTTAAAGGGAGTGGTACAGTATGGGGTGGAGGGGCTTCTGTACACGAAAGAGCAGGACCTGGGTGTAATTGTTTCAGATGATCTTAAGGTGGCTAAACACGCAGAAAAGGTGACAGCGAAAGCCAGAAGGATGCTTGGGTGCAGAGGGAGAGGAGTAGCCTGAAGAAAGGAGGCAGCAATAGTGTCTTTGTATAAGTCTTTGGTGAGACTTAAATGTAGTATATTGTGTACAATTCTGGAGGCCACACCTTCAAAAGGATATAAACAGAACGGAGGTGGTGCAGAGGGTGGCTACCAAAATGGTCAGTGGGCTTTTCCATAAGGCATAAGGGGAAAAGCTTAAAAATCTAAACATCTATACACGGGAGAGGGGAAATATGATAGACACGTTTAAATATCTCCATGGCATAAATGCACAGGTGGAGATCATCTTTCAACTGAAAGAAAGCTTTGCAACGAGGGGGCATAGGATGCAAGTGAAAGGAGATAAGACTCAGAAGTAATTTGTGGAAATATTTATTTACGGAACACGGTAGATTTATGGAATAGTCTCCCAGTAGAGTAGTAGAGACAAAAACTGTATCTGAATTCAAGAAAGCATGGGACAGACACAAAAGATCTCTAAAAGAAAAAGGATTGTAGAGTTCAGTAGTTCATATGGAAGGGAAGACTGGATGGGCCAATATAGTCTATCTGCTGTCATGTTTCTCTGTTTCTTCCTGGAAGACAAGTGCCTATGCCAAGAACAGCTTTCTGAAGCAAGTCCTTTCATCCAATCAAGGCGGCGCTGTGGTGAACTGTACTTATAGCATGTGCACCAGGAATGCAGAGCTACCGTGCGTTGCGAGATAGCACTCAGACAGTACATGCTCACAGTGCACACTGAAGGTGTGCAGATACCGTATGTATTAACATGCGCAGTGTGGAATACAGGTTAGGGAACAGCTCGGTGCTGGTTGTATGCACACACAGTACAAGTACAAGGTAGGAATCAGCAAGAAAAAAATAACGCAGTTACCAATGGTCTTGCTCCCGGACCAATCACCCTATTAAATGGACGGACGAAGTCAGGGGGCCCCCATAAACACTTTAACCACAGAAACAAAGACATGGTACCGAAAATTGGAATTTAAATCTAGTAGTCAGCACTGGGGAGCTCATGCAGCAATGGTGCTGTGCTTAAAGCTACACTCCTGCTTCCAAGGCCTGCAGGCACATACCTCTGAAGATTATCATTCACATCTTCAGGGGAGAGCTGAAGAGGGAAAGGGGGCACTGGGCTGTGTAATCAAAGATCCCTCTGAAGTCCTGATCTAACATTTCTGGCTTTTCAACCAGCCCGTAAAGCATAGTTACTCACCTGTAACAGGTGATCTCCGGGAACAGCAGGAATTTAGTCCTCACATATGGGTATCGTTGGTACCGACAGAGCCTGCGCGGGAACGCTCCCTAGCGTCCAATTAGAAAGCTTTTGGGAGCATCCCACAACGCCTGCGTGCTGCCTTCCCGCCTTTCCCAACTGCCTCTCTCCAGTTGAGTTTTAAAGCTGAGACAAAAAGAGAGAGAGGGAAAGAGATAGAGAGAGAGAGGGAAAGAGATAGATAGAGAGATACAACTCCTAGGGGAGGTGGGTGGGTTGTGAGGATTAAATTCCTGCTGTTCCCGGAGATCACCTGTTACAGGTGAGTAACTATGCTATCTCCAGGAACAAGCATTTATGCTTTATGCACCAATGATCTGGAACAGCCTCCCTCACAACATCCGAACAATCCCAGACATATTCCAATTCAGGAAGGCTGTGAAACACTACCTCTTCCTCCTACATTACCCAGAAACCAATGAAAGCTCAGCACCAATTACCGAGACCTCACAAATCTCCTCTGTCTGAAACCATAAGAACACATGACCAGCCTGTAAATTGTATATATTGTTATTGTATATAGTTACCCTGTTAGCCAAGTTGATTCTCCTGTTCATATGTAAACACAAAGTACTATTGGAAATGTGTATGTTCGTTGTTTATTGTAAACCGCACTGATGCTGAATAGCGCGGTATAAAAGAGACTTTAAATAAATAAATAAAATAAATAAAGCAGGAATGTAGTCATCACATATGGGGAACTCCCTAGCTTTAGATGCCAGGGAGAGACCCCAGAAGTTGTGCATCCCTGAGAAGGGCTCCACTTCCCCCCATGGATCTCTGGCATCCTACCAGGGATGGTGGGTAGGAGTTGATTATGTTTATGTTTATTTTAGATCTGATATACCGCTCAGGCCAAAAGGTATTAGGTATGGAACAGGTGTTGGAGAACAGCCTGACCAAACAAGGCATCCCGGCGGGAGTCCTTGTCCAAGCAGTAATGGGCTGTGGAACCAAGGCCCAGGTGGCTGCTCGACAGATGTCGTCAATAGAGACAGAGTACAGATGAGCCACTTAAGCTGCCATGGCTCTCACATTGTGAGCTGTAACATGGCCCTCCAGAGGAAGATTCTTACTCTGATAGGCAAAGGAAATACACTGAGCAATCCAGTTAGATAGTGTTCTCTTGGAGACTGGAAGTCCCAAATGAGAAGGATCAAAAGCAACAAAAAGTTGAGAGGACTTTCTATGTTGCTGTGTTCTTTGTAAGTAAAAGGCTAAAGCTCTTTTACAGTCCAAAGTATGAAAGTTCCTTTCTGCATTTGATGCATGAGGCCTTGGAAAGAACACAGGTAGGTAGACCGCTGGGTTTAGATGAAAGGGCGAGATCACCTTTGGCATAAAGCGTGGATGAGTCCTAAGGACTACCTTGTCATGATAGAACCATGTATAAGGTAGATCAGCTACTAGTGCTTGCAACTCACTGATGCGACGTGCTGATGTGATTGCAATGAGAAAGATAACCTTCCAAGAAAGGAATTTCAAGGAGGTAGTAGCTAAGGGTTCGAAAGGTGGCTTCATGAGCTGACCAAGAACCAAATTTAAGTCCCATGCCACAGGAGATGGGTTAATGGGAGGGTTAGTTAGCAGAAGGCCTCTCATAAATCTTGTATAAGAGGATGGGAGAAAATAGGTTGTCCATTTAGGGGCTTGAAGGAAGCTGCAATAGCACTCAAATGGACCCTCACTGAGTTAGTCCTAAGTCCTGCATTGGATAAATGAAGGAGATACTCCAGTAATGATTCCAGAAGTATGGCAATGGGGTTAAGACCCTTCTGCAAACACCATATGATAAACCTTTTCCACTTGAAAGCACAAGAGCATCTTGTGGAAGGCTTCCTGGAAGCATAAAGGATATCCTTTATTTGCTGAGGGAGGTTAAGATCATGGAGATCTAGGCCTTCAACAACCAAGCCCTGAGATGCAGAGACTGGGGAATGGGATGCCATAACATTCCGTCCTCCTAAGATAGGAGATCTGGAGCAGACCCTAAATCTAGGGAGGGAGGTTGAGAGAGATGTAGAAGCAGAGGGTACCACACTTGCCGTGGGCAATGTGGAGCTATGAGAATCATACGACCTCTGTCTCTCTGAAGCTTGAACAGGGTTTTGGGAATTAGGGGAATGGGTGGAAAGGCATACAGGAAGTCTTGACCCCAGTAAAGGAGGAAAGCATCCCTGGCCTGAGCCCCCTGAGCCGGGGTTCTGTAACAGAACCGGGGAAGTTTGGCATTCCACGGACTTGCAAAGAGGTCTATGTCCGGGGTTCCCCAAATTTGAAAAATTTTGGCTACCTGGTCTGCATGTAGAGACCACTCATGTGGAAGCAGAACTCGACTGAGTCTGTCTGCCCAAGAGTATTGAATGCCTGGAAGATACACTGCCAGGAGATGAATCTGATGCTCTCTGGCGAGGGCCCATAGTCACAAAGCTTTGTTGCAAAGCGACAGAGAGCCTGTTCCCCCCTGCTTGTTCACGTAGAACATGGCTACTTGATTGTCTGTATGAATGAGGACTGTCTTGTAGCTGAGCAGGGTGTGGAACACGCAAAGAGCAAGGAAGATTGCTCTGAGTTCCAAGAGACTGATATGTAGATGAGTCTCTTGTGGAGACCAGGTGCCCTGGATGGAGAGGTCTTGCAGATGAGCTCCCCAACCCATCAGAGAAGCATCTGTTGTGAGAGTTGCCTGGGGTAAGGGCTGTTGAAAAGGGGACCCCAGCAACAGGTTTTGAGTGGACTTCCACCACTGGAGGGACAAAATAAGGCGACTTGTATTTGCTATTTTGTCTGACAGGCATCCTGATGCCTGGGTCCATTGAGTGGATAAAGTCCACTGAGCTGCCCTCATACGGAGGCAAGCATATGGAACCACATCCACAGTATATGCCATGTGGTCTAGTAGTTGTAGCATTTCTCGGGCAGTGAGATGAGGTTTTAGCACTGCTTGAGAGGCTAACTGCACCATGCGAAGGCAAAGGGCCTGGAGGAGATAGGCCCTTGCCTTTCTGGTATCCAGCAAAGCTCCTATGAACTCTAAAGACTGAGTGGGAGTTAGACTGGATTTTGGGATGTTTATTACCAGACCCAAATACTGAAGGATACGCATTGTGCAGGATAAAGAAGTCCTGGCCTCTGACTCTGTTGGGGCTCGAATGAGCCAGTCGTCTAAGTAGGGGAAGACGAAAATCCCTAGAGTGTGGAGAAATGCTGCTACCACAGCCATGCATTTCATTAACACCCTTGGTGCTGAGGCCAGGCCAAATGGAAGCACCCTGTATTGGTAGTGCTTTTCTTGAAAAAGGAACCGAAGGAACCTTCTGTGAGTTGGATGGATGAGAACATGGGTGTACGCATCCTTGAGATCTAGAGAACAAAGCCAATCCTGACTCTGAAGGTATGGCAGCAGAGTTCCAAGAGAAATCATTTTGAATTTCCCTTTGACAAGGAATTTGTTCAATTCTCTGAGGTCCAAAATAGGTCTGTATCCCCCTGTTTTCTTTGGGATAAGGAAATAGGGGGAGTAAAACCCTGTACCCTACTGACGGATGGGTACTTGTTCTATTGCCCCTTGGGCAAGAAGCATAGTGACCTCCTGACCTAACAGGTTGATAAGAGAGGTCGGAGAATTGAACTGCCTTATCATTGTGGGAGGGGGCATGCTCGAAAAATGAAGCTTGTACCCCTCTCTTATGATGGAGAGTGTCCAATGCTCTGCTGTTATCTGCCCCCATCTGGGGGCAAAGTGACACAACCTTCCTGGAATGGTGGAAGGCTCTGGTCCAACGATAGCCAGGAAGGCTAAGTTCTTTAGCTGAAAGTCAAAGGCCTTGTGGAGGCTGATACTGCTGAGACGGCTGAGGCTTAGCAGTGTCTGCTTTTCCTTGTTTGGGTGGTTGCTGACCTTTCCTGACAAGCTGACCTGCAGAACGTCCCTGCTGAGAATAAGCAGGATAATATCTTTTCTTTTTAGAAAAGAATGGTTTCTTGAAAGATTTCTTTCTAGCAGGATCAGCTGTGGACTTGGATAACCTATCCAAGGTAGAGTTGTCAGCATCCAACTCATTGGCTTTTTCCTGCCAACAGTACAAGGGATATTTCCCAGTTTGTCTTGTACCCAGAGCTCCAGATCAGATGCCTGGAGCCAAGCAATTCTACGTGCACCTATGGCAATGGCAGAGGTTCTGCTTATGCACTCAAAACAGTCAAAAGCTGCACGGTTGACAAACTTAGAAACATCTTGGGCATGTTTGACCAATGTGAGAAAATCATGCCTTCTATCCTCAGGAAGAAGAGGACTCAAAGCCTCTAAATCGCCTGTGACTTCCTTTAGAAACGTTCCCATGTATAGACTATAGGAACTGATCCTGGCAGAAAGCATGGAAGCTTAGAAGACACGACGTCCAAAAGCATCCAAAGTTCTGCACTTACGTCCTGGAGGATTAGAGGCATGTCTCTTTGCACTCTTGATCCTTCTCATAGCTGATTCCACTACAATAGAGTGGTGAGGAAGCTGAGTTTTTTGGAAACCAGGACAAGGAGGGACTCGATACAGAGTATCCAGTCTACGAGAATGAGGCGAGGTGGTAAGAGGTGTCTCCCACATTCTTAATATGAGATCATGCAAGATCTCATGGATGGGCAAGGTAGCGGCCTCCTTAGGAGCTTTGGGATATTGTAAAATTTCCAACTCCTTTGCCCTAGGCTCTGTTTCAGGGGCCACAGTAATGGACAGACCCCGAGCCACCTCCCTGATAAAATCCTGAAAGGAAATATCCTCTGGAGGAGACATCCTGTGCTTAGGGGAGGAGGGTTCCTCTGGGAGAAGCATTCCTGCATCGACAGAACTATCAGAATCCTCAGATTCTTCTGAGGACTCTAAGTACCGCCTGTCTGGATGCTCTTGAAGAGCCCGACACCCGTACCGACCGAAGTCGGTACCCCGAGTAATCGGTACCGGAAGGCATCGGATGACTGGGTGCTGGCAATGCGGACACCGGTGTCGATGCTATCGGTACCGGTACCGATGCCGGAGTCGGTGCCGGTTGAAATGTCTGACGCGGTTCCGAGGGCGTCGATGCCGCAAGGAAAGCCACCAGACTGCACTCAATAGCCAGGACTCTCTGGTCTATCGAGGCTGCCGATGCCTGGATGTCGGTACCAGAGAAGATCGCCGGTACCCCAGAGCATGGCACCAGTAGTTCTGCCAAGGTTGAGGCCTCGAGAATGTCCTGGAGCCCCGATAATGCTTTGGAAGTCGAAGCCTCCCGCTGGGGCAATTTTGCCGGTGCAGAATCCTCAAGGGCAACGCCAGAGGCATCTCGATGCTTAGAAGGTGATCTACCTTTGAGGACTGGCTAGACTTGTGTTTAGTTACCTGAGATCCACGGGAGGAAGACGAAGCCCTGGAAGACGTCGATGCCACCGAAGCTGCATCAGAGGGAAACAGGGTACTGAGCTTGGTAGCTCGGTTCTGTCGACCTCTCTTGGACATCATGGCACAGACCATACATTCCGAGATGGAATGGTTAGGACCTAAACATTTCAGACACGACTCATGGGTGTCGGTGATGGAGATGGTACCGCCACACTTGGTGCACTTTTTAAAACCCGAAGAGGGTTTTTCCATTGTGGAAAAAAACCCCTTGAGCCTAAGGCCCAAAAAGGCGCGTGCACCTGGAAAAAATGGAAAAAAAGTACTAAGAATTTTTTTTTTTTTAAAAGAAAAGAAAGAAAGAAAGAAAAAACGGCGGTACCGGTAAAGTGTCGAGGAAGGCAGACGCGACCACAAAAAAGAAGGAACATTTTCTGCGGTGACAGGAACACGACCTGCTGGCTCCGCGGAAAACGAAGAACTGGAGAGAGGCAGTTTGGAAAGGCGGGAAGGCAGCACGCAGGTGCTGTGGGGGATGCTCCCAAAAGCTTTCTAATTGGATGTTGGAGAGCGTTCCCGCGCAGACTCCTCGGTACCGACGATACCCATATGTGATGACTACATTCCTGCTTGTTCCTGGAGATCAGAATAAGGATGGGGAACTGAAGAGACACCCCTCCTCTTTTGGAGGGCACTGGTTTTAAGGGTGACCCAATGGGAGCCCCCCATGCCGAACTCAAGTGAGGAAGTCTTAGGTTTACCAGATATCCCTGATTTTCGGGGATTGGCCCCAATTTAGAACTGTGTCCCTGACTTCCACCTGTTTGGCAACTTCCTGTTCCTGATTCCAGCAATGGGAACAGGGGATAAAAAAATTTTTTATTTTCAATTCAGTGATTTGAATATGTCAGTTTTAAGAATTTAGATCCATTATTTTTATATTTTGCACAGTATGGGGGAAATGCATCAATGTTTCTATTTCTCTATTGATTTGTCTGGTAGTTATATTGTTGCTGTCATGGGATGGATGTTGGGGGGAGGGTGGCAATGTACAGACCCCTCTTTACCCCTCCATGCCTTGTTGCTCAAGCCTGAAATCAAGGTGTCCCTTTCCTCCCCACCACCCCCACACTTCCAATAAGTGTCCCAGATTTGCATGCAAAAACCTGGCAACCTTAGGAAGTCACCTCTAAGAGCAGTTACTCACGAGGTAAATCAGTCTTTCCTCAAAGTTTTCACAGAGCTGCTCTGATGTGTCCACACTCTTCTGGAGAAAGAGAAATACTGAGGTTGTATGCCCTCTAGCTGCTCCCAAAATAAAACAGAATGAGGTCATCAGAAACCTCTGGATTTTTGTTTCAGCCTCTGCAGGTAACTTGTCTGGACTGGCCTAGCAGGACAATATGCAAACAGGTAATCTTATAACAGTGTATCTAGACTGTTAAGGCACACAGGTGCATATATTTATTTATTTATTTATTTTATTTAACAGATTTTATATACTGTCTTTCTACAAATCAAGACGGTTTACATAAAACAAATGTGGCAGTATGTTTCAACTGTTTACATGGAACAAAGTAACAGAGAAATACAGGAAAAAAAATATAGGAAAACAAAGTGAACAACTATTTACAATGGTATATCCTGGGATATCATATGATCGCATGTTAAGGTTAGAGAGTGGTACACAGTAGCGAGGAAGTGGAGGTAAAGGGTTATTTACTAAGGAGGTAGGGAAAAATGTTCAAGGAAAAGAAGAGTTTTTAACTTCTTTCTGAACTCAGAGTGGGTAGGACAGTTCCGCAGCTCGTGAGGAAGGGTATTCCATAAGGATGGGGCATAGGGGGAGAAGGCCCTGTTACAGGTGGATTGTTTGCTATGTCTTTTGGTTGTTGGGATAGTCAGAAGGTTTTTGGTAGTAGAGCGGCGTGTTCTAGTGTTAATGGGGAAGGGAAGAAGTGGGGAAGGGAAGAAGTGGGGAGAGGCATGGGGCAGACTCATTAGAGATAATTTTATATGTAAGGGTAAGCACTTTGAATTTGATTCTGTATTGAATGGGGAGCCAGTGGAGATCATATAGGATTGGTGTAATGTGAGCTCATCTGGGGTTGTTGGTTATAAGCCGTGCGATCGCGTTCTGTGCTAATTGGAGTGGTTGTATGGTGTTCTTGGGAAGGCCATGATAGAGCACAGTTACTTACCTGTAACAGGTGATCTCTGGGAACAGCAGGAATAAGTCTTCACATATGGGTATCGTCGGTACCGATGGAGCCTGCGCGGGAACGCTCCCCAGCATCCAATAAGAAAGCTTATGGGAGCATCCCACAGCGCCTGCGTGCTGCCTTCCCGCCTTTCCCAACCGCCTCTCTCCAGTTCTTCTTTTCCGCAGAGCCAGCAGGTCATGTTCCTGTCACTGCAGAAGAAGTTCTTTATTTTTTCCTATTCTTTTGTGTCGCGTCTGCCTTCTTTGACGTCGGACCGGTACCGCCGGTCTTTTCTTTTCTTTCTTTCTTAAAAAAAACCAAAAAAACTTCACTGTGCATTTTCAGTTTTTGGGCCTAAGGCCTAAAAATATTTTCCTCATGGAGAAGCCCGCCTCCGGGTTTAAAAAATGCACAAAATGTGGCAGTACTATTTCTGTCACCGACACCCATGACTGGTGTCTAAAATGTTTGGGGCCTGACCATTCCATTACGGATTGTATGTCCTGTACCATGATGTCTAAAAGAGGTCGGCAGAACCGAGCAGCCAAGCTCAGTACCCTGTTTCCCTCTGATGCAGCTTCGGTGGCATCGACGTCTTCCAGGGCTGCTTCTTCCTCCCATGGATCTCAGGTAACCAAGCATAAATCTGGCCAGTCCTCGAAGGGTAGATCTCCTTCCAAGCATCGAGATCCCTCTGGGCTTGCCCTCGAGGATTCCGCACCGGCAAAATTACCCCGGCGGGAAGCTCCGGCTTCCAAAGCACTGTCTATGGGGTTACAGGTTGACATCGATGGCTCGGCCTCGACAGATCACCTGTTGCCATGTTCTGGGGCACCGGTGGTTCCCACTGGTACTGACATCCAGACATTGGTGGCGTCGATGGATCAAAAGATTCTGACCATGCAGCGCACCCTAGCGGCATTCATACAGGCTGCGACGCCTCCGGTACCGCAACAATCCCCAACAAGCTTTCTTATTGGACGCTGGGGAGCGTTCCCGCGCAGACTCCATCGGTACCGACGATACCCATATGTGAAGACTCATTCCTGCTTGTTCCTGGAGATATGAGATTACAGTAATCAAGAGAAGGGATTGTAAGGGTCTGACAGACAGAACGAAAAGAGTCATGGCTTAGGGGGGGTTTTAGGTTCCGTAGGGTATGTAGCTTTGTATATATTGTATTGGTAGTTTTCTTTATTTGCTCAGTGAAGGAGAGGTTTTGATCAAGGATAATGCCAAGATATTTCACTTATATGATGTGTCTATTTTATAATGGTAATGTATGCACCTATATGCCTTTCTAAAATTGCTTCAAGGAAAGTCAGCCCATTTTTACATCTTCTCCAAAGTGCAATCATGTGCATCTATATACCAGCAAAAATGAATAAATATGCACATATTTTATAAAATACATGCATAACTGGCAATCCCAACCCTGATCAACCTATTCTTCATTCCCCGGAAATGGCTATGTCTATATCACGTAAAAATAGACACTAGATTTCTCTGTATCTACTTTCACACATGTATATATACTGGGTAATTTTGTAAGAGTCTCCCTGATAAATGCTGTTGTACACATTCAAGTCCCTCATTAAATTACCACCTAAAAATACATCTGCTTTTAAATCACCTAAATTCAGCATTCCAGTAAAGACTTTACTTGTGAAGAATCCCCAAAATAACAGGAATTGAATAATGTGAAAAATAATAACAGATGAGATGCTCCCCAGTACTTCCAGCAGTGTACTGTGTGCGCAACGAGTGTACTGGCAATCAGTTATGCTCCTCAACTAGGGAAGAACCAATTAGGTTACTCTCACCAATAAAATTAAAAATATAAAAATTCTTTCTTGGATCGGGGGGGGGGGGGGGGGGAGTGGTTTCAAGATGGCTGCTGTGAGGCATTTGTAGGTGCTCCGTTTTTTGCCTATGGGTAAAAGGAAAGTTAGAGGTGGCAAGAAGCCATCCGGGGCCTCCTCTGCTTTACCTTCGATTTCCTTGGGTCAGCTGGACTCATTTCTTGTTCACACACCACATCAGGCCAGCAGCACACTGGCGACGTTGTTCCCAGTTGTCTGCCCGTCGGAGCCAGGAAGCTCGTTGAGTAGATTGGGGCTCGATCACTCTTCGCCAGTGCAGCTTTGTGTGGCAAAGATCCTTGTTTTGGAGTCGTCTGGTTCAGAGGACTTGGTTTCGTTAGGCACTCCCACTCTTGGCGCTTCGACGGATCTAGGAGGGTAGTCCTCTGAGCAGTTGCCGGAGGAAGTGGGACTTCTTCCAGGTCATTGCTCCAACGTCCAGGCCCACGTGTTCCCAGCTGGGGATTCGGAGATCCCAGGAGGAATGGCTTCTGCAGCAGTATCTTCAGGGGGCTTTGGTGCCGATCTTGGATGTGATGGCTGGCTCTTCAGCTTTTCTTCTATCGCATCCTGCTGTCTTCATCTTGGAGTCGATTTGGTCAGTGATTCAGCAGCTTGGAGACTCTATATCTCATCAGGTACAATCTCTCTCAGCCCAAGTACAGTTAAATGTGAATTCCATGGAGCAGCAGGCGGGAGAGCTTTCGGAGTTGCGGAGGACTATTTCCTCAATGGAGGCGAGAGTTAACCGTACTGAGGACTCTGAAGTTGCTCTAAGGACGCTCTGGGGTTGAGGACTCGATTGGAACATTTGGAAAACATTTTGAGATATCAGAATGAAGAAATTAGACCTTACCTGCTAATTGTCTTTCCTTGAGTATTCTCCGGGCCAGTCCAGGAACATGAGGGTAGTCAATCCCTTCTAGCAGATGAGGACTGAATTCTGAAGTTTTGCAGATATCAGGTATCTGTCTCCCCCTACTGGCGAAACCTCAGTTTATTTCTATCCAAGCAGTCAACCAAGAGAACCTAAAACTTGACGATGACAGTCATAAAAAAAAAAAACAGGCAATGAAAAAAACAGAGAACATAGCCACCAGACAACAGCTGATTCCCCTTATATTGTCTCCCCTTACTTGAAACATCTTTTTTTTTTTCTTTTTCTATAACGTGGTGCAAGTATGCCCGTAAGCAAAACGAGGAAGCCCCACAGACCCTCGTCCTCTCCGTTCAAGGCTCCTGAAGCAGCAATACCGTGTGCTGTGTACTCTACTTACCGCTGTGTTTGCAACTGAGAAAAAAGCTACCTGAGGAGTGGACAAGGAACGCAGTAAGGACAGAATCCCAATCTCGAACAATCCAGAAACTACGGGTGGGTCCTGGACTGGCCCGGAGAATACTCAAGGAAAGACAATTAGCAGGTAAGGTCTAATTTCTTCTTCCTTTTCGTCTCTCCGGGCCAGTCCAGGAACATGAGGGAAGTACCAAAGCAGTAGCTAACCATGGGAGGGACCCGCCAGACCCGCTATGATGGCCGACGCCCCCACAGTTGCATCTCTCCGAGCCTGAACATCCAAACGGTAATGCCTTGCAAAAGTGTGAAGCGATGACCACGTAGCCGCCTGGCAAATGTCAGCAGGCGGAATCAACGCCATCTCGGCCCAGGACGCCACCTGGCCCCGAGTGGAATGAGCATGGAGCCCCTTCGGAGGCAACTTGCCACAAGCCTGATATGCCGCTACTATGGCCTGCTTCACCCATCTCGCAATAGAGGCCTTAGACGCCGCTTCCCCTTTTTTAGGCCCCCCAAACAGCACAAACAACCGATCCGTTTTACGAAACGAGCTAGTCCTCTTAAGGTATTTCTTAAGCATCGTACCTAAATCCAATTTCTCGAGCACTTTGTCTATAGGAAGATCGCCCTGGTTCCGAAAAGTCAGAAGCGAAATAGTCTGATTCACGTGAAACTTCGACACCACCTTAGGGAGAAAGGAGGGAACCGTACGCAACATCACCTTCTCTGCTGAAAACTGAATGTACGGTGCCTTACAGGAGAGTGCCTGGAGATCCGAAATCCTCCTTGCGGAACACAAGGCTACCAAGAAAGCCACTTTCCAGGAGAGGTCCCGGAGTGAAATGTCTGCCGCTGGCTCAAAAGGAGGCCGCACCAATGCTTCAAGAACTAGATTCAAATCCCAAGCTGGAACAACCGCCCTAAACGGAGGATGAATGTTCCTCACCGCCCTGAAGAACCTAAGTATATCAGGATGAGAAGCTAGCTGAAGACCTTTGACAGAACCTCGAAAACAGGAGATAGCTGCTAAATGCACCCTAATAGTACTGAGAGCTAAACCCTTATCCAGCCCGTCCTGTAAAAAAGACAGCACCTGAGGCACCAACGCGTTGCCTGGATGAAGATTTCTTTCCCTGCACCAGTTCTCAAAGACCCGCCAAACACGGATATAAGCTAACGATGTGGAAGTCCTGCGGGCCTGCAAAAGGGTGTTAACAACCGAAGACGAATAACCTCTCCGACTTAACCTTTCCCTTTCAAGAACCAAGCCGTAAGCGAGAAGTGATCCACATTTGGCATGAGCAGGGGACCCTGAGCTAAGAGGTTCTCCCGAACGGGTAGCCTCCAGGGCTTGGCTATTAAGAGACGAACTAGATCTGCATACCACGCTCTTCTGGGCCAATCCGGGGCAATGAGAATCACTGGACCGGCGTGGCCTTCTATCCTTCGAATTACTCTCCCTATCATTGGCCATGGAGGGAAGACATAAAGCAATTTCTCGGCCGGCCAAGGCTGCGCGAGGCCGTCCAGCCCCTCCGCCATACGCTCTCTGCGTCTGCTGAAAAACCGACTTGCTTTGGCATTGTCGAAGGTGGCCATCAAGTCCATCACCGGCTGACCCCACCTCCGAGTCAGGTCGTGAAAGACTGCCGAGTTCAATTCCCATTCTCCGGGATCGACGACATGACGGCTGAGATAATCGGCCTGCACATTGTCTTTTCCTGCCACGTGAGCGCCGACAGGGCCACCAGATGCGCTTCCGCCCAGGCCATCAACCGTTGACTCTCCTCCAACAAGAGAGCACTCCTTGTTCCTCCCTGACGATTGATGTATGAGACTGTCACCGCATTGTCCGAGAACACCCTCACCACTTTGTTCTCCACCAGAAGAAGAAACTCGTGAAGAGCCAGGGAAACCGCCCTGAGTTCTAGAAAGTTTATGGAAGCATTCTGAAGTTCCGGCGGCCACGAGCCTTGAGCGATGGAGGCTTGACAATGAGCTCCCCAGCCCTGGAGACTGGCATCCGTAGTGAGGAGAATCCAGTCGGGCTGCCGTAAGGGAACTCCCGCTCTGAGATGGGCCGGATCCAACCACCAGCGGAGACTGTCGCTCACTTCCTGCGACCTGGGCAATCTGCGAGTGAGAGGATGGTCTTGCGGAGACCAACGGGACAGCAACGCTTGCTGCAATGGCCGCATATGGGCTCTCGCCCACGGTACGAGGTCTAGAGCTGCCGCCATAGACCCTAGGAGTTGCAAATAACGCCACGCTGTTGGTGCTTTGAGATGCAAGAACTGTGCGACTTGCTTCAAAATCTTCTGAACCCGGCATTCCGGCAGAAAAACGTAGCCTACCTCCGTATCGAACATCGCTCCCAAGTAGAGGAGCCTCCTTACAGGTTGCAACTGGCTCTTGGCCTGGTTTATAACCCAACCAAGCTGTTCCAGGAGATGTACCACTCTTGCTGTTGCCGACCGCGACTCTGACTCGGACGGCGCCCGAATCAGCCAGTCGTCGAGGTAGGGATGTACCAGGACCCCTTCTCGTCTCAGGGCTGCCGCCACTACCACCATCACTTTTGTGAAGGTTCTCGGCGCAGTGGCCAAGCCAAACAGCAAGGCTCGAAATTGAAAATGACCCATGTGAACTGCAAACCGGAGGAACTGTTGGTGCTCGGCCCTGATAGGAATATGAAGATAGGCCTCGGTTAGATCTATGGACGTAAGCACCTCCGTCGATTGCACCGAACGTATGACAGATCGAAGTGTCTCCATGCGGAAGTGAGGAACCCGCAAACAGCAATTCACGTTTTTGAGATCCAAAATAGGCCGAAAACGTTCCCTCTTTCTTGGGAACGACGAAATAAATGGAGTATCGACCTGAACCTAACTGGTCTGGAGGAACCAGAACTACCGCTTGAAGGCGTAACAACCTTTGGAGCGTAGCCGAGATCGCCAATTGTTTCTCCGCCGACCCGCATGGAGACACCACGAAAGCCTCCGCCAATGGACGAGCGAACTCTAGCGCGTACCCATCGCAAATAATTTCTAATACCCATTGATCGGACATTATGGAGGCCCAGACAGAAAGAAAGCTCCGCAGTCGACCCCCTACCGGGATATTTGTCTGGACCAACCTCGTTTCATTGCGGTTTTTTATTTGTACTTTGTTGGGCACCGAAATAACCTCTACCGAATCCTCTAGCGCCACGAAAGGACTGGCCCCTGAATACAAAGCGCGCCCTCGGATACGGAGCAAAACGCGATCCCCTAAACTTGCGAAAATCTCGCGCGGGACCCCTGTGCGTCACCCCAGGCTTCGGAGCCTTTGGCCTGTCCTCTGGGAGCCTGCCGCCTTTAGAGTCCCCGAGATCCTTAACAATCTTTTCCAAGGCCGCTCCGAACAACAGGGTGCCCTTATAAGGAAGCTTACTCAACCGCGCCTTGGACGAGGCGTCCGCCGCCCAATTTCTTAACCATAGGAACCGCCGAGCCGCAATTACCGCTGCCATGGACTTCGCTGAAACCCTGAGATCATAAAACGCATCCGCTAGATAAGCCGCCGCTGACTCCAGCTTCGCTCCTTCCTCCTCTTCTTTGCGGGAGGTAGCACCACTTTGGATCCACCTAATGGAGGCTCGAGAAACATAAGCCCCACAGATAGCCGCTTTAAGAGACAGCGCACAAGACTCAAAAGTCTGCTTCAGCAGGGACTCCAATCTTCTATCCTGCAAATCTTTCAGTGCTGCGCCGCCCTCCACAGGGATAGTGGTTTTCTTAGTGACTGCCGAAACCAAGGCATCCACTTTAGGCATTTTTAACAACTCCTGCTCCTCGTGCGGCAAGGGATACAAGCGACTAATAGCCCGAGCTCCCCGCAAGGAAGCTTCCGGACATTCCCACTCAGACTCCACCATCTGCTTCATGACCCTGTGGACAGGAAAACATTTCTGTTCTGATTTAAAACCTTGCAGAAGAGGGTCTTCCAAAGGCTCCTCCTGAGCCACCGGCACGGCCAGATTTAAAGCTGCCAAAGTCTGTGCAATCAGCGGTCCGAGCTCCTCTTTCCTAAACACCTGGAACATATTAGGATCCTCGCTGCCTTGCTCAGCATCCTCGAAATCTAGAGGCCACTCCATACCGGCCTCTGACAGGATCTCGCCTTCCTCCAGTCCCTGAAGCCCCGAGGGGTGCTGCCCGAAGCTATCGGAACCCCCCTCAGCGCCCAGGGCCATTTTAGAGGACCCTTCCCCCGGGTCTGATAAAGAAAATTGTTTTCCCAAGGGATCCACCACGAGAGGGGAAGAGCTCTTATCCTGAGCCTGTTGCCACTTCAAGCAGTAAGCTTGATGCAATGCCAAAATAAACTCTGCAGAGAAAACTGATTTTAAGTCCCCCGTTATTGAAGCTTGTGACTGTGGGGGAGCTTCCTCCACGTGCACAGGCTTCTTAGATTTGCATTTCTTCTTTGCGTGTTTCTCCTGAAGAGAATTCAAAACTGGAGCTGCAGCCGAGATGGCCGCCGTTCCCGCCATTTCTGAAGAGCTTGGAATGCCCCCTGCATTCACGCCTGCTTAAGGCCTAGTTTCCATGCCCGCACAACGAAACGCCGAAAAACCACAAGGAAAAACTGAAGTAGCCCCGAGAGAACAGAAAAACCGGGAAAAAGAGAAGCCAACCGCCCGTGCAAAGCGCTACCGGCTTTAAAACTCGCCGCCGAAAAAAAGAAAAAAACCGCCAAAACCAGCGTGCTCTCCTGAAAAACAAAAGCTAAACACATATACCTGCAGAATTGCTAAGCAAGGCGATTCTGATTTTCAGACACCAGGATCTGCTGCTAGCGGCAGAGGTGATCTGCACCCGGAGGAGGCTTGAAGGACCACTTGCCTGCTCCCCGGGGAGAAACCGGAGCTGTTGCCTGAGGCAGGCTCTGCCTCCTGTGCTCCGCGAGTGAAGCCCACTCCGATAACAGGGGAAAGGAAAAAAGTACCCTTTGCTGTCCTAGATCCCTGCTAGGGACCCAGCTCTATAAGAAGTACTGTAGTTAAGAGCAAATAAAAAATAAAAATAAAACCAAAAGATTTGAATTTAATCTAACTCCTCCTCGTGTCTCCAGGAGCCAGCAAGAGTAATGCCCTACAGCTGCTGAGGACTGAAGAGACTGAGGTTTCGCCAGTAGGGGGAGCCAGATACCTGATATCTGCAAAACTTCAGAATTCAGTCCTCAGCTGCTAGAAGGGATTGACTACCCTCATGTTCCTGGACTGGCCCGGAGAGACGAAAAGGAATTAAGACTTATTAATTTTCCTAAATCACCATATGTTAGTGCAAGAGATATGTTTAAGCGTTATATTATTGAAGTGTTTGGTGCCCCTACTGAGTCACATCCCCCTGTTACTAGATTATATTATCTTCCAACTGGATGGAGATCTTCAGGGGAAGGGGCCATTCCAGGGGTGCAGTGGGCAGACTAACTTGATGTCTCAGCGATACTGGAGACATCTGGTGAGAAAACCTATGAAATTCTACCCTTTTGGTGACTTTTTCATTATCCCATGATAGGGATTGGTTTCTGAAAATGTTTAAGTTTAGAAGGTTTCAGGTTTGGGTTTACCCAGACCTATGTGGAGAAACCCAGAAATGGAGGCGAGAGTTTCTTCTTTTATGTCCAGGAATACAGCAGTTGGGGGGGGGGGGGTCAGTTTTCTTTTTAAATTTCTATGCAAGTGTTCTGTTAGGCTACAGGCAGTATCCTATATTTTTTATGACCCTTCCCAGCTCTCGGCATTCCTGAGTGCCTGGAGAGTTACTGAGACAGAGATAGGGAATGCTGCTGTAATTTAATAATTGCTGGTTTGAGCCTTACTGAACGTTTTTTTCCTTCAGTTTGGGTTTGTGGTTGTTTCTATCCATTCTCCCCCATGGTTGTGGGCTAGTGGGTTGCGGTCTTTATTTGTATTTCCTCTAGGGTGTTCGATGTTTGATGTCCTTTCCTTTTTGTATTGCTAGACTGCTTTCTTTTTTCTTTGAGTTCATATTTACGCTTGAATTTACTGTAAAATTCATAATTATAAAATAAATAAAAAATTCTCTCTTACATGCCTCAAGCATTTCTGTTCTAACATGATCTTTAATCAGGGTAGTATGCCCAAATAACTCACTCTTCGGTGTTAATCCCTACTCCCTCAAATTCCTGCAGTGGAGAAATAGCAATGTATAGCATAACCTCAAACCATTAAAACCTTTATTTATATAAAATATGAAGAGATTAACACTAAATTATGTAGTAATACATATTCAGTGACTTATCTTAAAAATGTAGCAATTAAATGACATCCAAAACAATCAATGGGGAAAAACAAGACCATAGTATTTAAATAAGGAAAAGAAAGTTGTAAACCACATTTGAAAATTTAAGATCTATAGAGTTAATTCTCCCGTACCTTTTACACAATCTTCCTCTGAAAATACATTCCATTAAAAGGATAAAGCCTTATAGAAATACCTATGCAAACAGCAATCAACCTATTGCTCTTCCACATTCTAATTTCCTTTTCGTATTCTCATTGTCATAAACTGTATTGATGTTTTTTGTTTTACTACACTGTTGCACCTTTCTTTTCACATCATTCAAAATTTCCACTGCTAATATTGCTCTTGCTGTATATGATCTTTCCCATTTGTGTCGTTTCACTTCCCCATTATGGACAACAGTGAACACACTAAAATTAATACGCTTCATTTCTAATCAATTTCCATATTCTTCCTTGATTTAATTCTTATTCCACATTCTTCTCTTCATTCACATTCTTTGTACTTATTTCCATAATGCTAGTCAACCTTCTATTTAACATATTGAATTGCTATTCCTTCTCCTTTACTTCATTCAAAAATTTCATACTACTCCAATATGCAGTTTTTACACATTTTCATTATAAAGTGAAATATGTTCCTTATAACTTTAAAGCTTTTAGACACTCCAAAACCAACATATGCAACCCCATTCACAAAAATAAGTTTTGAAAAACACTCTGATCTCGGTAGCCCCTCTAGGCCATCCATAAAATCTAAATGTTAAATCAATATCACTTACAAAAAGACAAAACACCATAAAATTCAATACTCTTGATAAAGCTTCATACAAGTTTCAAGCAATTGCCACCCTTCAGAACTATCTATTCAAAAGCATACATTTGTGGTTCCAGTTCTGTTTTGGTTCATGGAAGCATCCGAGGTTCCAGTTGTCATTAATCCCTCCAGATACAACTGCTCCCAATTCATAAATCCTATATGCTAATCTCAGTAACAAACATACTTTTTCTCTTATCTCCATAAGAATGCTTTTGAATAATTTCCATGGCATGAAATATCAGTGATGAAATGGGACATCTCATTTTATTAACAGTCAATTTTATTTATAAGCAATTTTGATTTCCTGGCTGTTTTATTTACATATTCCATACAGAGAAGTGTAAATAAATCCATTATAACAACATATATGGTCTTTTATTTTACATTGCTTCCAAAAGGGAGGCCGATGAAAATAATTTGCTGTAAGCATGTTATTACATTTAGAAAATCTATAGTTTCTGCTTTTCCTTTTGTGAGGAACAGTACCCTCTTATTGGTCCAAAAGGTCTTCTTCTATCATGTTAACCCTTAATCTCTATCCCTTTCAGCATTAGAAAATTGGTTTCTGGGAAAAGGCATCTTACAAAATAGTTTCTGATTATACAAAATAGCAATGTCTTAAAATAGATCCTTCAATCACAGTAGATATTATGCAAACTGTAGGCATAAAACTACAGCTAAACACAAACACACACACACATGCATACACACTTCATACTTTGTTGTTTCATATATCCTGCCTCAAACTAGAAAGAAACTAATTTTTAACATTCACCATTAATTTGAACATTTTGTTTTATTCATTTCAATCACAAAAGTCTGACCAAAAACTGTCTAGAACAAGCAATTCCATTTTAACTTGCTCAGTTATAAAGATATAGATTTAACATCATCTGTATCTTATACTATTTTGACTATTTTTCACTTGTCTGATGAACAGTATACTAAGATTGAAAAAACATCAGAGCGTTTGTGCACCTAGTTGTTGTTGATTTAATAAACTGCTCCTAATGGAGCGGGAAAGAGCACATGGGCATGCCCAACGATGGAGGGCCTTTCTCAAGGGCTGAGGCCCGCACCTTCAGTTTTTGATGCCCCATGCACGCAGTAGGGTGCTGAAAGCACAGTTACTTACCTGTAACAGGTGATCTCTGGGAACAGCAGGAATAAGTCTTCACATATGGGTATCGTTGGTACCGACGGAGCCTGCGCGGGAACGCTCCCCAGCGTCCAGTTAGAAAGCTTTTGGGAGCATCCCACAGCGCCTGCGCACTGCCTTCCCGCCTTACACAACCGCCTCTCTCCAGTTCGAGTTTTAAAGCTGAGACAAAGAGAGAGAGAGAGGGGAAAGGAAAGATAGATAGAGAGATACAACTCCTAGGGGAGGTGGGTGGGTTGTGAAGACTTATTCCTGCTGTTCCCAGAGATCACCTGTTACAGGTAAGTAACTGTGCTATCTCCAGGAACAAGCAGGAATGAGTCTTCACATATGGGGACTCCCTAGCTGCAGATGCCAGGGAGAAACCCTAGGTTGTGTGTCCTTGAAAAGGACTCTACCTCCCCACATGGATCTCTGGCATCCGACCAGGGTAGGTGGGTAGGAGTTGATTAGGAATGGAACAGGTGTTTGAGGACAGCCTGACCAAACAAGGCATCCCGGCGGGAGTCCCTGTCCAAACAGTAATGGGCTGTGAAGGTATGAACCGAGGCCCAGGTGGCCGCTCGACAGATTTGGTCGATGGACACAGAGTTTAGATGAGCCATTGAGGCTGCCATGGCTCTCACATTGTGAGCTGTGACATGGCCCTCCAGAGAAATGTTCATACTCTGATAGGCGAAAGAAATACACTGAGCAATCCAGTTGGACAGTGTTCTCTTAGAAACTGGAAGTCCTAAATGAGAAGGATCAAAAGCAACAAAGAGTTGAGAAGACTTTCTATGTTGCTGTGTTCTTTGCAAGTAAAAAGCGAGAGCTCTCTTACAATCCAAGGTATGAAGATTCCTCTCTGCATTTGATGCATGAGGTCCTGGAAAAAAGACAGGTAAATATACCTCTTGGTTCAGAAGAAAAGGCGAGACCACTTTAGGCATAAAGTGTGGATTGGTCCTGAGGACTACCTTATCATGATGGAACCTTGTATAAGGAGGATTAGCCACCAAAGCTTGCAATTCACTGATACGGCGTGCTGAGGTGACTGCAATGAGAAAAACAACTTTCCAAGAAAGAAATTTCAAGGAGGTGGTGGCTAAAAGGGTGGCTTCATAAGCTGGCCAAGAACCAGGTGGTCTAATGGGAGGTTTAGTTAAAAGAAGGCCTCTCATGAATCTTGCTATAAGAGGGTGAGAGGAAATAGGTTGTCCATTGAGAGGCTTGAGGGACGCTGCAATAGCACTCAAATGGACTCTTACTGAATTCGTTTCCAGGCCTGCATGGGATAGATGCAGGAGATACTCTAGTAGAGAATTCAGAGGTATTGCAAGAGGGTTTAGACCCTTCTCTGAACACCAAATGGTAAATCTTTTCCATTTGAAAGCAAAGGAATGCATAGTAGAAGGCTTTCTAGAGGCATGAATAACATCTCTGACTTGCTGAGAGAGATGAAAATCTTGAAGGTCTAGGCCCTCAGCAACCAAGCCCTGAGATGGAGCGACTGGGGGTATGGGTGCCACAACGTTCCCTCTTCCTGGGACAGAAGGTCTGGTGAAGAGCCCAAGTCCAGGGAAGGAGCTTGAGAGAGATGCAAAAGTAGAGGGTACCACACTTGGCGTGGCCAATGTGGTGCTATGAGGATCATGGTCCCTCGATCTCTCTGAAGCTTGAATAGTGTTTTGGGAATTAGGGGAATTGGTGGAAAGGCATAAAGGAAGTCCTGACCCCAGTGAAGGAGGAAGGCATCCTTGGCCTGAACTCCCTGACACGGAATTCTGGAACAGAACCGGAGAAGTTTGGCATTCCACTGACTTGCAAAGAGGTCTATGTCCGGTGTTCCCCAAATTCGAAAAATCCTGGCTACCTGGTCCATGTGGAGGGATCACTCGTGTGGGAGCAGAACTCGACTGAGTCTGTCCGTCCAAGAGTTTTGAACGCCTGGAAGATATACTGCCAGAAGATGGATGTGATGCTCTCTGGCGAAGGTCCACAGTCGCAAAGCTTCGTTGCAAAGCGACAGAGAGCCAGTCCCGCCCTGCTTGTTTACATAGAACATGGCTACTTGGTTGTCCATATGGATGAGGACTGTCCTGTAGCTGAGCAGGGAATGGAACACTCTGAGAGCTAAGAATATTGCTCTGAGTTCCAAGAGATTGATATGCAGAGAAGTCTCCTGTGGAGAACAGATGCCCTGGGTGGAGAGATCCTGCAGATGAGCTCCCCAACCCATTGGAGAAGCATCTGTTGTCAGAGTTGCTTGGGGTAGCGACTGCTGAAAAGGGGACCCCAGCAACAGATTTGGAGGGGACTTCCACCACTGGAGAGACCAAAATAGGCAACTGGAGTTTGCTATTTTGTCTGACAGGCAACCTGATGCCTGAGTCCATTGGGTGGACAAAGTCCATTGAGCTGTCCTCATGTGAAGGCGAGCATATGGAACCACATGCACGGTGGATGCCATGTGGCCTAATAGTTGTAACATTTCTCGAGCAGTTAAATGGGACTTTAACTGTATCTGGGAGGCTAACTGCACCAAGCGTAGGCGACGGGCCTGCGGAAGATAGGCCCTTGCAGTTGTGGTATCCAGCAAGGCCCCTATAAACTCGAGACTGAGTAGGGGTGAGATGGGATTTTGGGATATTTATTACCAGTCCCAAATACTGAAGGATACGCATTGTGCAGGTTAGAGAAATCTGGGCCTCTGACTGGGATGGAGCTCGAATGAGCCAGTCGTCCAGATATGGGAAAACAAATATTCCTAGGGTGCGTTGAAATGCAGCTACTACTGCCATGCATTTTGTGAACACCCTTGGAGCAGAGGCCAGACCGAAAGGAAGCACCCTGTGTGTTGCATGGATGAAGACATGGGTGTACGCATCCTTGAGATCTAGAGAACAAAGCCAATCCTGACTCTGAAGGTATGGCAGCAGAGTACCAAGAGAAATCATCTTGAATTTCTCTTTGAATAGAAACTTGTTCAATTCTCTGAGATCTAATATGGGTCTGTAGCCCCCTGTTTTTTTGGAATAAGAAAATAAGGGGAGTAGAACCCTGAGCCCTGTTGAAGAAGGGGTACTTCTTCTATTGCCCCTTGGGCAAGAAGGGTAGCAATCTCCTGACCCAGAAGGTTGAGGAGAGATGTTGGAGAATTGAACTGTTTCACCATGGTGTGGGGAGGAAGGTTTAAGAAATGAAGCTTGTACCCTTCCCTTATAATGGAGAGGGTCCATTGCTCTGCTGTGATTTGCTCTCATCTGGGAGCAAAGTAAGCCAACTTTCCTGGAATGGTGAGGGGCTCTGGTTCTTCCAGAGCTAGAAAGGCTAAGTTCTCTAGTTGCAAGTCAAAGACCCTGAGGATGCTGAGGCTGCTGGGCCGTGGGAGGCCTGGCAGCCTTTGACTTGGCCTGTTTAGTTGGTTGCTGACGCTTTGCAGCAAAACGACCTGCAGAAGATGCCTGCTGACCATAAGCAGGATAGTATCTTCCCTTTTTAGAAAAAGTTGTCTTTTTGAACAATCTTTTCTTAGCAGGAGCAGAGGTAGACTTTGAAAGTCGATCCAAAGCAGAGTTCTCAGCATCCATCTGAGTGGCCTTTGCTTTCCAATCCCTGCCAAAAAGGTTTTCACCTGTACAAGGAAGATTTCCCAGTTCATCTTGGACCCAAAGTTCCAAATCAGAGGCTTGTAACCAAGCAATTCTGTGTGCACCTATGGCAATAGCCGAGGCTCTGCTTACACACTCAAAAGAGTCAAAGGCTGCACGGTTGGAAAATTTGGAAACATCTTGGGCATGTTTAAGCCAAGTGAGATATTCCTGCCTTTTATCTTCTGAAATAAAAGGGGCTAAAGTCTGCAGATGATCTGTGACTTCTTTTAGAAACATCCCCATATAGAGACTATAGGAGTTGATTCTGGCAGCAAGCATATTGGCTTGGAAGACCCTTCGGCCAAAAGCATCAAGGGTCCTGCATTCACGTCCTGGAGGATTAGATGAGTGTCTCTTTGCACTCTTTATTTTCCTCATGGCAGACTCCACCACAATAGAGTGGTGAGGAAGCTGAGACTTATGAAAGCCAGGACAAGGAGGGACACGGTACATGGTGTCTAATCTACGAGAATGAGGAGAGGTGGTAAGAGGAGTCTCCCACATGCTCAACATGAGATCATAGAGAATCTCATGAATAGGTAAAGTAGCTACTTCTTTAGGAGCCTTAGGATATTGCAAAATATCTAGTTGCTTGGCTCTAGGCTCTGACTCAGGGGCCACTGTAATGGAGAGGCCCCTAGCCACTTCCCTAATGAAGTCCTGAAAGGACAAGTCTTCTGGAGGAGACATTCTTCGTTTTGGAAAATCAGACTCCTGAGGAAGAAGTACTGGTGCCTCGACAGAAGCCTCCGACTCATCAGAGTCTTCGGAGGAATCGAAGTATCGCCTGTCTGGATGCTCCTGTAAAGCCCGATATGCGTACCGAGTGGGATCGACATCGGGAGTAAGTGGTACCGGTTCGGTACTGATGGGCATCATCGGACAGGGCACCGCTGCAGTCGACACCGAAGCCGATGTCGATGCAATCAGTACCGGCACCGGGAACGATGCCAGTGCCGGAACCGGCAACGGAGACTGTTGCGGTACCGGAGGCGTCAAAGCCTGCATAAACGCCGTTAGGGTGCGCTGCATGGACAGAATCTTCTGATCCATCGACGCCACCTGAGTCTGGATGTCGGTACCAGTGGAGGCCATCGGTACCCCAGAACACGGCAACAGGTGATCGGACGAGGCTGAGCCATCGATGTCAACCTGTGACCCCATAGACAATGCTTTGGAAGCCGGAACTTCCCGCCGGGGTAATTTTGCTGGTGCGGAATCCTCAAGGACAAGCACGGAGGCATCTCGATGCTTAGAGGGAGATTTGCCCTTCGAGGACCGGCTAGATTTATGTTTGGTTACCTGAGATCCATGGGAGGAAGAAGCAGCCCTGGAAGATGTCGATGCCACCGAGGCTGCATCAGAGGGAAACAGGGTACTGAGCTTGGCTGCTCGGTTCTGCCGACCTCTTTTAGACATCATGGTACAGGACACACAATCCGTGATGGAATGGTCAGGACCCAAACATTTTAGACACCAGTCATGGGTGTCGGTGACAGAAATAGTACCGCCACACTTGGTGCACTTTTTAAACCTGGAAGCGGGCTTCTCCATGAGGAGAAAAAATGTTCAGGCCTAAGGCCAAAACCGAAAATGCACTTGTTGAAGAAAGAAAAGTTTTTTTGGTTTTTTTTTTGTAAGAAAAGAAAAGAAAAAACCGGCAGTACCGGTCTGACGTCGAAGAAGGCAGACGCGACACAGAAAAATAAAGAAAAAAATAAAAAATTCTTCTGCGGTGACAGGAAGACGACCTGCTGGCTCTGCGGAAAAGAAGAACTGGAGAGAGGCGGTTGGGAAAGGTGGGAAGGCAGCGCGCAGGCGCTGTGGGATGCTCCCAAAAGCTTTCTTACTGGACGCTGGGGAGCGTTCCCGCGCAGGCTCCGTCGGTACCGACGATACCCATATGTGAAGACTCATTCCTGCTTGTTCCTGGAGATTCACTATATGTGACTGCTCAGTTGAAGCGAGCTTGAAATATAGATGAAAGGTACAGTGGCAATTGTCTCCAGGGGTCATAGGCAGGTAGGGGGAGATAGGGGGTAGGGATGAGGGGTGAGTAAGCGGATGGGAGGGACGAAAGGAACACTTCATGGGGTGAAGAACCAACACTCACAGAGCATGGTGACTCAGATCAGAGACAATGCGGAAGGGACAGAAAGAGGGTGTGGGAGGGTACAAGAGACACCTAAAATATGAAAAACATCCTTTTCTACTTTTGGTACAGATGTAGATCACTGGCCGCACGTTTAGCCCAACAGCAGTCCCTGGATATAGAAGATAGGTTTTGAGTTATGCTCTCCTTGAACGATGCTATTGTACCTCCCATATTGTATATTGTTCCCTGTTGGAAGTTTATAAGGGGTATGAATATCTTATCTTTGCTGGTGACTGCATCTTTGTGAATTCTTGAGAATTAATAAAGAGATTTAAACATGAATCAGGAATAACTAGAAATATAAGGAGATACATATAAATATAAGGAGTGGAGGAGTGGCCTAGTGGTTGGGGCAAGGTACTTCAGGCCGGAAGGTCGGGGGTTCAAATCCCACTAGAGGACAGCAACCTTGGGCCGGAAGGACCGGGGTTTCTAGTCCCACAGGTGCTCCTTGTGGTCTTGGGCAAGCCACTTAACCCTCCATAGTCCATGTTCCCTGTAAAATAGTTATCTCCAAGTTATAATGCCCTGTTCAATGTAATTTCAGTTTGTTCAATGTAAACTGCACTGATGCAGAATAGCGCGGTATATAAGAGAATGTAAATAAATAAATAAATAAATACAAAACAGTAAGGATATATTTATGATGTAGTTTTAAAATATATATATAAAATAATAAAGAGGGCCAGAAAGCAAGCTAAAGTGCATTTTTTTTAAAAAGATGAGTAAAAAAAAAATCAGGATCTAGAATTTCAACTGTAAATTCTACATCATCATAAAATATTCCAGTGGGTGAAGTTTATCCAATTGTAATCACAGATCATAACAATATACCTAAAAACTGCCAAAATTTACTGTTAAAATCAACACTATATACACAATACTCCACTGAATGTAGTCCAATTAAAAAAACCACACAGTTTTAAATATCTAACAAGTCTGAGTACCAACTCTATGACTGTTTTTCACATGTTACAGAAACTATGAATACATATATATGAATGCATGCTTACACAGTTGTGGCTAACATTATTGGCATCTTTGCAGTTCAACCCCTTAATGTCCAATATCTCCTAAAAAAGGCGGACAGTGAAATGTGGCTTTGGACTATATGCACATATATTTGACACACAAAAGAATCAAATAAAACAAGACCAATTAAAAAAGGAAATAGTAGAAAATAGTAAAAAAAAAATGGGACATTGCCAGAACATGATTATTGGCACCCTTATAAACAATTCAAATCAGTTTGAACAGAAGAACCACATTCCCACTGCAGTAAAATTAGACTAACCTGTGATCAACTGTCAGTATTTACATGATTTAAATCACCAACAAATGAGGGTTCTAATGTTTAAAATGGCTACATTCACTCTGTGTTCCATTTTTACAATGGGGGAAATGAGAACTGCCTGAGACCATTAGAAAAGCATAGTTACTCACCTGTAACAGGTGTTATCCAGGGACAGCAGGAATCAGTCCTCACATATTGGCGGCGCCGATGCTGACAGAGCCCTCACGGAAACATCTCCCCATTTTCCAAAGAAAGCCTTTGGGAGATGATACCATGCATGTGTGGGTCCCCTTCCCGCCCAAGGGTGCCATCTTCATCAGTCAGATGACATAGCTAGAGCCAATAAAGAAAAGATGGCCAAAATAAAGAGCAACTACAAGGGGAGGAGAGATAGTTGGGGAACTGATTCCTGCTGTCCCTGGAGAACACCTGTTACAGGTGACTAACTACACTTTCTCCAGGAACAAGCAGAAGTCAGTCCTCACATATGGGACACCCCAGATCCAGGCTACCGAAGACCAGTAGAAAAAGCACGGTCTAGCCGTGAGCAGCCACAAGTGCATCTGAGGACAGACATGGAAGACCCCAGTGTCCAGGGAAAGCCATGGCTCTAGTAGCCTGAACAAGAAAGGTCGGAGGGCAGGAGTTGCCTAAACCCTGAACAGATTACAGAGTATAGCGTGGCGAAGGCACTACCCATCGGGACTCCCTCTCCAGGCAGTAGTGAGCTGCAAAACTGTGGACCAAAGACCAAGTGGCAGCCTGGCAGATGTCTGCCATGCGAACAGAGCAGAGGCTGGCAACCAAGGTTGCCATAGCTCTGACATTATGCACAGAGATCCGGCACTCCAGCGGCAGCCTAGCCCAGTTGTGGGCGAAAGTGATGCAGTCCGCCACGCAGATGGAAAAGGTCTGCTTGGTGACAGTCTCCCCCAGACGACTGGGGTCGTATGAGACAACATGCTGTGAAGTTTTGCGGTGGCTCTGAGTGCGCTGTAGATAAAACAGGGCCCCTTTTTGGAGTCCAAATTTGGAGGCAGACGCCTTGTTGGTGTGGGGCTGTGGAAAGAAGGTTGGGAGTACCACCTCCTGATTGAGGTGGAAATTCGATACCACCTTTGGAAGAAACTTCAGGTGAGTGCGGAGCACGACCCTGTTCTTGTAGAACCTGGTGTAAGGTGGCTCGGCCACCAGGGCCTAGAGCTCACTGACTAAGCATGCCACCAGGAAGGGCATCTTCCAGGATAAGTATCGGAAGTGGTAGGTAACCAATGGCTCAAAGGGTGGCTTAGTAAGCTGCACCAGGACCACATTGAGATCCCATTCTGCCAGGGGCGACTAGATGGGGAGTTTTGAGCGCAGTAAGCCCCTCATGAATCTAGTGATGAGGGGCTGCACAGAAAGAAGTTTGCCCTTTATGGTGGTTCGCAGAGAGTGCACTCATGGAGTTGGGATTTGAGCCCAGACTGAGAAAGATGGAGCAGGTACTGCAGTACCCCCTTAACCGGGCAAGAGAATGGGTTCACCTGCTGCTCCGTGCATCATAAGGAGAATCGGTGCCACTTTAAAGTATAGGCCTGCCTCGTGGAGTCCTTGCGGGAGATGAGGAAGATCTCCTCCACCTCCTTGAGAAGGTTGAGAGGCGCTAGGGTGACCCATTCAGCAGCCATACTGTGAGGGACAAGGAACCCAAGTTGGGGTGGAGGATTGAGCAGCCCTCCTGAATGAGAAGCCCCTGTGAGCTCCCGAGAGGGACCGGGGATTCCGTCGCAAGATGAAGCAGGAGAGGAAACCAAGGCTGCCTGGGCCATCTCGGGGCCACCAGAAACAGGGAAGCCTTGTCTCGCTGGATCTTGAAGAGGGTTCGCGCTATCAGAGGCATGGGAGGGAAGGCATACAACAGGCCCTCCGACCATGAGATGAGGAAGGCATCTGGTGCCACCTGAGCTGGATGAGACTGTGGGCCGCAGAAATTCAGCAGCTGAGCATTGGTTGGGCTGGCAAAGAGGTCGAGGCTCGGGGTGCTCCATAACCTGAAGAGCTGCTGTGTCGCCCCGGGGTCCAGGCATCACTAGTGTGGTTGTAGGACCCTACTCAGTCTGTCTGCCAGGGCATTGTCCAGGCCTGGGAGGTACACCGCTTGGAGGAGCAACCCCGTCTGGCCATGTATGAACAGAGGGCTATTGCCTCCTAGCAAAGGTGGTAGGAGCCGTGCCCCTCTGCTTCTTCAGGTAGAACATTGTGACCTGGCTGTCCGTTTGAACAAGCATTGACTGATGTGGCAGGCAGTGCTGGAAAGCCTTGCGTGCAAGGAAAACAGCCCTGAGCTTCAAGCAGGTTGATTTGCTGTTGGCTCTCCTCGAAGGACCAGACACCCTGGGTGCACAATACCCCGCAATGGGCACCCCAGCCCAGCAGGGAACCCTCTGTCATGAGAACCCTCTGGGACCTTGGGAGTTGGAAGGGCATGCCCCTCCACAGGTTTTGTGGAACCTGCCACCAACTGAGGGACTCTGCCAGCTGACAGGACACAGAGACCCTGTACCGGAGCCTGCCTGTGGCCTGGGCCCACTGAGAGCAGAGACACCACTGAGCTGCCCGCATGTGGAGACAGCATTAGGGATGACATGGACCATGGAGGCAATGTGGTCAAGGAGATGAAGCATCGGCCACACTGATACGTTGCGATGGCACTGCACTTCGGTCGCCAGACCCACGAGACGATCTGTCCTGTCTTGGGGGAGGAAAGCCATGGCCTGTAGGGTGCCCAGCTGGGCCCCTATGGACTCCAAAGCCTGAGTTTGGGTGAGATGGGATTTTGGGTGATTTATCACAAAACCCAGGTGTTGCAGGACCCAGATGGTGCGGCATGTGGCCTGCAGCGTCTCTGCAGCTGTGTCCCCTTTTACAAACCAGTCATCCAAGTAAGGGAAGATGAAGGCCCCTTGGAGACAGAGATAGGCTGCCACCACAGCCAGGCATTTGTTGAAGACCCATGGGGCAGAAGCCAGGCCAAAGGGAAATACCCTGTACTGGTAGTGGTTGCCTCCAACCATGAATCTTAAGTACTGTCTGTGACTGGGTTGGTTAAGGATGTGGGTATAAGCATTCTTTAGGTCTAAGGAGCATAGCCAATCTCCCCGCCGGAGGTAGGGCAGCAATATTCCAAGGGAGAGCATCTTGAACTTCTCCCGTACAAGGAATTTGTTTAGGTTTCTCTGGTCCAGGATGGGCCTTAGTCTACCTGTTCCTTTTGGGACCAGAATGTCCCTAAGGCAGCCTGCAAGTTCTTGCATGAGCAGAGCCTGGTGCAAGGGAGACCAAGAAGGCACCCCTGGAAAGAAGGGTGGAAGCAGCTGATCCAGGTGGAGGAGGTAATCCTCCCTGACCACCTGAAGTGCCCACGAGTTGGTGGTGATGGAAGGCCACATGTGGGTGAAGTGGACTAGACGCCTCCACTGTGTAAAGCTGATCCTCCAGAGGGAGAGAGGCTATGCTGGGGACGTCAAAACCCGGACCCAGACTGGGCTGAGGCTGGAGTCTGAGGCTTGGGGCCCTTGGGCTTGTGTGGGCCCTGACTTGCTCCTTTGCCCTGATGGCCCTGCTGAGGAGTCTGGGTGTTCGGGTATGGAGGATATCCTCGATAGGGTTGGCCCTTTCTATTGAAAGGGGGCTTCTTTCCTGGAGGCTTCTTCCTGGGAAGTGGAAGTCTACCTCAAGAGTAGAGTCCGAGTCACGTTCTCAGTCTTGATCTTGGCAGCCTTGTCCTCCATGGGCTTGCCAAAAAGCTGCTCCCCAAGACAGGGGACACCAAGGAGTTTCTCCTGCACTCATTGCTCGAGATTGGATGTCTGGAGCCAAGCCTGGCATCGGGCCCCGATGCCTGCGGCTGCTGCCCACATGCTGGACTTGAAACCATCATAGGCGGTCCGGGAGAGATACTTGGAACACTCCCTGATGGACTTCGTAAGTGTCTGGAAGCGCCAGAGGTGATCCCCATTGAGGCCAGTCGCGAAGCCTCAGGAGTTCCTTCAAACAGGTCTCAGAGGAACATACCAATGTAAAGTTGGTACGTCTGGATGTGGCAGGTAAGCATCGAGGGTCAGGATTCCCTGCCAGGGGCACCAAAGAGTGCGTCTTAGGGCTCTTCTGTCGATGCATGGCCTACTCCACAACCATGGAGGTGTGGGGGAGTTGGGTCTTCTGGAAACCTGGCCCATGCAGGACCTGGTACGTGGCATCCAGGTGGCGGCTGACAATCGGCACAGAGGCCAGAGCCTCCCACATCTGGAGAAAGAGCCTGTTAAGAATGGAGGGGATCGGGACTGTCAGGGTCTCCTTAGGTGGCACCTCGTACTGGAGGATGTCGAGTTTCTCTGTACAGAGGAAGACTTGAGGCATCGCTGGCTCCGGTCTTCGATGCTTTGAGGTCGAGGCATGGCCGGAACCAGAGGCACTCATCCCTGAGGACCGGGAGCGAGATGGAGACCCTTGCCGAGGATCTACCCGAGGCGTCTGGCACTCAGGGATCACTTCAGCAACCCGGGGGAGTCCTTGGTATTGAGGTCCCTGAGGTCAGCACTGGCGGGGCTGGGTCTCGATGCCTGTTCGGATGCAAGGAAAGCAGAAACGCTGCGTTCAAGCGCCAACATATGAGTTTCCCACTAAGGAGTGGCTGTCAGACAATGGCGCCGTGGTTACCAGATCAGATGTCAAGGAGGAGAGGGGGTCCCCCTCAGCAGGACAGATCTCAGGAGACTGAGGTCTGTCATCGGATGCCTCGACTTCTGTCCTGGGTACCTTCCGGGGCTGCTCCCTCTCCAGCTCCTCATATACCCGTCGGGGACTGAGGGACCATGCACGGGATTTCCCCTGCTTGTCCGTCTCCCAGGATGGGATCCTTGAGGTCTTCTTTTTTTTCTTAAGCTCTCGCTTCGGGGACCATTGCATAGAATGTCTGCAAGGGCCATGAAACGCGCGGCAACAATCATGAGTGTCTGTGAACAACATGTTTTTGGAGCACCGATCACATTTCTTGAAATCAGGGACCATTGGGGAAAAAAGGACCCCCGTGAGGTCGAAGAGCTTCGGCACGGCCAGCGTTTGAAAAAGGTGCAAAAGCACTAGAGGAACCTAACAAAAAATAAAACTAAGTTGCGAGATCTGACGCCAGGGCAGCGGGCCTCGAAGGTGGGAAAGGGACCAGTGAAGGCCGGAAAAGTGTACAAGAGTGTAGAAAAAAGATCAACTTTTTTCCAGGGGGACAAGACGTATGCCTGTAGGGCTCTGTGGAAAAAGGGAGAATGACCAAAATGGCACCAATAGGCGGGAAGGGGATCATGAAGGCATGGTGGCATCTCCCAGAGGCTTTCTTTGGAAGCTGGAGAGATACTTCCGTGAGGGCTCAGTTGGCATCGACATCACCCATATGTGAGGACTCACTTCCTGCTTATTCCTGGAGAAAGTCACTATCACCAAAAATCAAACTTCAAAGGGGTACAAAGCCATCTCCAAAGGCCTTGGGATTCTGGGTCTACATTTCACAATGATAATGAAGAAGTTTCTGCTCATGGAACTGCCAATAGCCTGCCAGGACCTGGTGGGAAGAAGAAAACTAATCCAAGGAGTCTTTGAAGGTTAGTGCGAACTGTTGGAAAAACACCATGTTCAACATCCAAAGAGCTTAAGAACATAACATAAGAAATGCCATACTGGGACAGACCAAGGTCCATCAAGCCCAGTATCCTGTTTCCAACAGTGGCCAATCTAGGTCATAAGTACCTAGTAGTTTCCCCAAAAGACACAGGTTCCTCAATGCTTGTATTGGGTCAAGCAGTGATATCCCGGGTCCCTTTTAATAATGGTTTATGGACCTTTCCTCCAGGAACTTGTCCAAACCTTTTTTAAACCCGGCTAAACTAACAGCTCTTACTACAACCTCCAGTAACAAATTCCAGAGTTTGATTACACGTTGAGTGAAAAAATATTTTCTCTTATTAGTCTTAAAAAGGTTACCCTGTAGCTTCATAGCATGTCCCCTAGTCTTTTTATATTCTGACGACGTAAACAGTCGATCTACGTTTACCCGTTCCACTCCATTCATTAATTTAAAGAACTCTATCATATCTCCCCTCAGCCGTCTCTGTTCCAGGTTGAAGAGTCCTAGCCTTTTTAGCCTCTCTCTATAGGAGTATCCTTCCATCCCCTTTATCATTTTGGTGGCTCTTCTCTGTACCTTTTCTAACAATGCTATATCCTTTTTAAGATACGGCGACCTGAATTGCACACAATATTCAAGGTGCAGTCGCATCATGGAACGATACAGAGGCATCATAATATCCTTTGTTTTATTTTCCATTCCTTTCCTTATGATACCTAGCATTCTATTTAACCTTTGCAACTGCTCCTTTTATATTTTTCTTAACATTTTATCATAGTCTCCCTTTCGAAAGTTAAAAGGTGGATTTCCTTACCATCTCTCCTCCATTAATTAAATCAAATGCAATCATGCTATGATCACTATTGCCAAGTGGCCCCATGGAGTGGAGGAGTAGCCTAGTGGTTGGGGCAAGGTACTTCAGGCCGGAAGGTCGGGGGTTCAAATCCCACTAGAGGACAGCAACCTTGGGCCGGAAGGACTGGGGTTTCTAGTCCCACAGGTGCTCCTTGTGGTCTTGGGCAAGCCACTTAACCCTCCATAGCCCATGTTCCCTGTAAAATAGTTATCTCCAAGTTATAATGCCCTGTTCAATGTAATTTCAGTTTGTTCAATGTAAACCGCACTGATGCAGAATAGCACGGTATATAAGAGAATTAAATAAATAAATAAATAAATCACCCTTATCTCTTGCACCATATCTGCTGTTCCACCAAGGACTATGTCAAAAATGGCTTCCCCTCTGGTCGGTTCATGAACCAACTGCTCCACGAAGCAGTCATTTATTTCATCTAGAAACTTTATCTCCCTAGCATGTCCTGCCGTGACACTGACCCAGTCAATACCGGGGTAATGAAATCACCCATTATTATTACCGTTCTGTAAATGGAAATTACACTAACCTGGTAATTGTAGTTCCTGTAGGATCCAGTTTAGTCCTCCACAATCGGGTACTGCCCCTCTCACTGCAGCCTGTAGACTGGACCAATCAAATCTTCTGTAGTACATATCCAGCAGGAGCTCCCAGAAGCCCCCCAGTGTACTAGTAACAAAGCATACTGAACGAAGCAACACATCAGATTATTATCAGATTAACATTAAACCTTGTACTTCCCCCCCTGGAATAACCAACTCCCTCCCCAAACGAGGAAGTCAGAACACTGCACGGCGCCGGAATCGACGCCCCTAAATTGACACAGAGCTCCCCCAGGTACTAAGGAGCTTACGGAACCCCAAAAGAAAGGGAAGAGCCATAGCTATAAGCACGACTGCCGCTAAGGTCCGAACGGGACGCAAAACTATCTTAGAATCTCCCGCTCGGGATAGCGCGCCGCAAGATCATGCAGATATTCGGGAGGGAAGGAGGACTAAACTGGATCCTACAGGAACTACAATTACCAGGTTAGTGTAATTTCCATTTCCTGTGCGGATATCCAGTTTAGTCCTCCACAATCGGGATGTAACAGAGCAGTTAAGACCGGGCGGGACCTTGTAGGCCGGCGCGCAAAACCGCCGAACCAAAACAGGAATCCCGAGCCGCTGACACATCCAAGCGATAGTGCCTGCTGAAAGCATGCAGAGACGACCAAGTGGCCGCCCTACAGATCTCCGCTGGTGGAACCAGACCATGCTCCGCCCAAGAGGCCGCCTGAGCCCTAGTAGAATGAGCCCGGAGCCCCTCCGGAACCGGCCGCCGCTGCAACAGATACGCGGAGGCGAACGCTTCTTTAAGCCATCGAGCAATGGAGGCCTTAGCCGCCGCCTCCCCTTTCCGTGCACCCCCAAAGAGCACAAAAAGCCGATCAGTCTTCCGAAATGACTCGGTAGACTGTAAATACCGACGCAGCGTGCGGCCCACATCAAGCCGGTGAAGCCCCTTGTCCACCGACTCGACCGAGGCCGCCGAAATCACTGGTAGAAATACTGCCTGATTCAGGTGAAAAGGAGACACCACCTTTGGCAGGAAGGAGGGAACCGGACGGAGCACAACCCGCTCCGCAGAAAAAGACAAGAAAGGTTCTCGGCATGACAAGGCCTGTAGATCCGAGATGCGCCGTGCCGAGCAAATGGCTACCAGAAAAACCGTCTTCAACGTGAGATCCTTCAAGGATGCCCTCCGCAAGGGCTCAAAGGGTTCCCGAGCCAGGGCCCGCAGAACTAAATTCAAATCCCACGGAGGAATCACCGCTCTGCGGGAAGGCCGCAAATGAAACACGGCGGTCAAGAAACGCCACACATCCGCATGAGCGCCAAGAAGGCGGCCCAAGACCGTGCCTCTATAGCAAGAGAGCGCGGCCAACTGGACCTTCAGGGAACTGGCCGCGAGACCCTTCTCGAAGCCATCCTGCAGAAAGCTGAGCACGACGGGCACCGAGACCGTCGCCGCCCGAACTCCACGCCGGGAGCACCAGTCCTCAAAAATTCTCCAAATTCGAACATAAGTAAGAGAAGTGGACGACTTTCTTGCCCGCAGTAAGGTGGAAATCACCGCGGGCGAATAACCCTTCTTTTTCAGCCGAGCCCTCTCAATGGCCAAACCGTAAGCGAGAACCGAGCCACCTGGGGCATCCGCAAGGGGCCCTGAAGAAGAAGATCCGGTAGCGCCGGAAGGCGCCACGGCACGCCGTCTCGAAGCCGAACGAGGTCGGCATACCAGGGCCTCCGGGGCCAATCCGGAGCCACCAGCAGCACCCGGCCCTGATGGCCCTCGATGCGCTGGACGACCCGACCGATCAGGGCCCACGGGGGGAAAACGTACAGCATCCCGGACGTCGGCCACGGCTGAATGAGAGCGTCGAGTCCTTCGGACATCCGCTCCCGCCGTCTGCTGAAGAAGCGACTTGTCTTGGCCGACTGGAAGGTCGCCATGAGATCCATGATGGGCGGACCCCACCGCCGAACTATCTGCGCATATACCTGAGGATTTAACTCCCACTCTCCGGGGTCCACCCGCACTCTGCTGAGAAAGTCGGCCTGGACATTGTCGGCGCCTGCAATGTGCGCCGCCGAGATCGCCGGCAGCCGAGTCTGCACCCAGCTGAACAAGGCCGTCGCTTCTGTTTCCAGGGCCACACTCCCTGTGCCCCCTTGGCGATTGATGTACGCCACCGTGGTCGCATTGTCCGACCAGACTCGGACCGCCCGGCCCAGGAGCAGAGGTTCCAGGGCCATCAGGGCTAGTCGGACCGCCCGAAGCTCGAGGCGGTTGATCGACCAAGACGCTTCCTGCGAGGACCACACCCCCTGCGTGAAGCGGGTCTCGCAGTGTGCTCCCCAGCCGACTAGGCTCGCATCCGTAGTGAGGGGGACCCACAGAGGAGGCTCCAAGGGAATCCCCCGCGTCAGGTTCTCGGAGGAGAGCCACCACCGAAGCGACCGCCGCACTGCCTTCGGGCAGGGCAGTCTCTTGTGCAAGGAATCGCACTGGTTGGACCAGCGACGAAGGAGCGCCCTCTGTAGCGGGCGCATGTGGAACCGCGCCCACGGAACCACCTCTAAGGTCGCCGCCATCGTTCCGAGAAGCCGTAGGTACCACCACGCCGACGGAGCGGGCATCCCCCGAAATAGTCGGACAAGAGCCCGCAACGTCAGGACGCGGCGCTCGGGAAGGCACACCAGCCCCCGAGCAGTGTCGAAGCGCACCCCCAGATACTCCAGGTCCTGCGAGGGCCGCAGACAACTCTTTCTTTCGTTCACCACCCAGCCGAGGGATCGCAGCAGAGCTACCACCCTGCTCGTGACCCGCAGGCACTCCCGACCGGATTTTGCTCGTATCAACCAGTCGTCCAGGTAAGGATGGACCAAAATGCCCTCCTTGCGCAAGGCCGCCGCAACCACCACCATCACCTTTGTGAAAGTGCGCGGGGCCGTAGCCAAGCCGAACGGCATGGCCCGGAACTGAAAGTGGCCCCACGGGAACGCGAAGCGGAGAAACCGCTGATGGGCTGGGTGTATCGGAATGTGCAGATAGGCCTCGGTAAGATCGAGGGACGTCAAAAACTCCCCCTTTCGCACCGCTACAATGACTGACCGCAGGGTTTCCATGCGGAAATGCGGCACTCTGAGCGCGCGATTCACGCCTTTGAGATCCAAAATCGGACGCAGAGAGTCGCCCTTTTTGGGTACCACAAAATAGATGGAGTAGCGACCAGCGCCTCTTTCCAAGGGAGGCACTGGAACCACCGCTCCCAGCGCTAACAATCGAGCCAGGGTCACGCGGATGTCCCTCGTCTTTTGCTCGCCCCTGCTGGGAGACAGAACAAAGGAATCTGGAAGTGGGAACGCAAATTCCAGAGCGTAACCCTCCTCTATAATTTGTAGCACCCAGCGATCCGACGTTATTTGGGCCCAAGAGGAAAGAAAGTCGCGCAAGCGACCGCCGACAAGCGGTCCTCCCTCCAGAGCCTGCCTGGCGTCATTGTGGCTTGCGTCCAAAGGAAGAACCCGAAGAAGAGCCGGCTGCGGAGAAGCCTCTGCCGGCTCCCCTGAAAGCCCGAAATCCTTGGCTACGGGCTCCAAACCGGCCCCGCTGCGAGGACCACTGGCGGGAGGGCCGAAACCTGCGCTGATCCCGAAAGGATCCCCGCGCCGACGAGGTGGACCGGTTGGACCTTGGTTTATCCTCCGGAAGCCGGCCCCCTTTGGACTCACCGAGATCCTTTACCAATTTCTCGAGAGCCTCCCCAAATAATAATCTGCCCTTAAACGGCAGCTTACTGAGGCGGGCCTTAGAAGAACTGTCCGCCGCCCAGCTGCGCAACCAGAGGGACCGGCGCGCTGCTACCGCGGATGCCATACTGTTAGCCAACGCGCGGATCAAATCATAAAACAGATCCGCCAGGTAAGCCGAGCCGGACTCCAGCCGGGTCACCTCCACCAGACCCTGCTGGTCTAGTCCGGGGCTCGAGCGCAGTTGCTGTGACCACCGCAGACACGACCGAGCCACCCAAGCCCCACAGATAGAGGCCTGCAATGACACGGCATCCGTATCGAAGGTTTGCTTGAGCAAGTTATCAACCTTCTTATCCTGCCCGTCCTTGAGGGCCGCCGCCCCCTCAACCGGGATGGTGGTTTTCTTGGTCACTGCGGAGACCGCAGCATCCACCCGGGGGGACCTGAACAAGTCCCTGTCCTTGTCAGCAAGAGGATAAAGCCGATTCATGGTCCGAATCCCCTTCAAACCGGATTCCGGGTGCTCCCACTCCGCCTGGATCATCTGATCCACCACGCGGTGGACGGGAAAAACCACCTGGGCATCCCTGACTGCTTGAATCAGAGGATCCTCAAGACCCTCCTCCTCCAGGGGCCGCACCGCCGAAAGGTTTAGCGCCTGAAGGGACTCCGTGACCAGAGGAACCAGCTCGTCCCTACGGAACACTCGAATGACCCGAGCCTGATCTTCCGGCCCAGGGATCTCCCCATCCTCCAAATCCTCCGCTTCAGTCTCAGGATCGCCCTCTGCCTCGGAATCCAGGAGACCCAGGGCGTCCTGCTCTTGTCCCCCCAACCGAAGCCGCTTGCCCCCGGGCGATGAGGGACACTGAGCTGCCCCCAAGGACCCCGAGGGGAGGGAGGGGGGCCAGACAGCCGGCAACTGTCCGGACCTGCTCAGGCGAAATGCCTGATGCATGAGGAGTACAAAATCAGGGGAGAAGTCCATAGTTGAGGCAGCAACAGACGCCTGCTGGAGCGCAGCCACTGAACCGCTGGCCGGAGGAACCGAGCCAGACTGAGGGATGCTTGGAGAAAGAACGCTGTCCCCGGAAGTAGAAGCATCCCCAGGGGTAGCCTGTTCCTGAACATTCACAGATTGCTCTAACTCAGAGGGCACTGCAGCACAGCCCCTGCAGATGCCAGAGTCAGTCCCTGCCGTCCTGCGGGACCCACAAATCACACACTGGGGCTTGGAAGCCATTCCAAGGCCACCTCTGCCCAGGGGAATAGAATAAGACAGCCACAGGAAAGCCCACACCACCTGGGCAATCCTATGCAAATCAGCCCCGATTTAAAAGTAACTTAACTTTTTTTTTTTTTTTTTTTTACAAGAAACAAAATATATCCCAGGATCCCTGGGGTGCCCTGAGCAAAATCGCCAGAAAGAGGAACCCCAAAAACGCTAGGGGAACCTGTGCACAGCGATCAAAAATGCCTGGAAAAGCACTTTTAAAATCCAAAATGGCCGCCGCACTTTTTCACCCGCGGTAAAAAACGGCGCGAAAATATAAAAACCACCAAATAATATGGAAAACAAATAAAACGAGACTGGACACACTGGGGGGCTTCTGGGAGCTCCTGCTGGATATGTACTACAGAAGATTTGATTGGTCCAGTCTACAGGCTGCAGTGAGAGGGGCAGTACCCGATTGTGGAGGACTAAACTGGATATCCGCACAGGAACTTTTGTTAGCTTCCCTGATTTCTTTGAGCATTTCATCATCCATTTGTTCATTCTGGCCAGGCGGTCAATAGTATACCCCCACTGCCATCGCCTTCCCCTTTTTACATGGAATTTCAATCCATAGAGATTCTATAGCGAATTTTGTTTCCTGCAAAACTTTAATCCTTTGTGACTCAATGCCCTTTCTAACAGAGCGCAAACCCTCCACCAATTTGATCAGCTCTATCATTACAATATAGTTTGTACCAAGGTATCACAGTGTCCCACTGGTTGTCCTCCTTCCACCATGTCTCTGAGATACCAATCATATCTAACTTATCATTTAGTGCTATATAGTCTAACTCTCCCATCTTATTTTTTAGACTTCTAGCATTTGCATACAAGCATTTTAGAGACTGTATTTTATTCATATTCATCTGGTTATTGGTAGGCAGGTTGCTATTGAAGTAATTCTTTAGAACAATAGTACTTAGACACTGTTGTTTAACATCAAGACAGTTATACTGAACCTTATTTTCATTATTACTGATACTCAAAGAATTTCTATAAAAAAGGCACTCAAAGTATCTATAACAACTTAAAATAAATTAGAGTTTTAACTTACCATATTTTTGACTGCTTTTCTGTACTTTCATAGTAAAACAAAAAGTTTATTTCATGAACACCTTCTTTGTCTGGTCCACGTAACCATAAGGGAAGTTGCACTGAAGTTCCAGGATGAAGGACGGAGTCAGGAAGTGGAATATCTATCACCTCTGACTGATTTTCAACACTAACACCAAAGTCTACAGGAGAAGCTGAAGATATCAGTGCCATGGATACAGAGGTAGATTCTGTTACAACGGTTTTATAAGCGCTGCAGTTCTCGGAAGCTGAGGGACTCAGAGGTGTCAGCACAGCAGTTCTGCTTCCAAAAGTAAAAAATTCAGGTCTTTTGGAAACAACCTTCAGTCTAGTAAGGGGGCACTTGCTTACATTCACAAATTCTACATATGCTTTCCTTACTTCACCACATAGTAGTCCTGTTGGAAAATTGATAAAGAACACCTACAGAACAGAAAAAAAAATATTGCAGTGTTGTAAAAAATTTAGATCAACCTGACTCTTCATACGACCTAAAGTCTATGCAAAATTAGTCTCTCTTAAAACTCAGGTCACTAAAGCTGTCCGTTTCTATGCCGAACCAAGCCCTCTTCAGAATAATGAATGCAGCCTAGCATAACACAGACAGATATTACTACATAAAGCCAGAAATATGTCTCTTGTAAGAATGGGGAAGGAATTTATTTCTACTCAAAGACTTTACCCTTGTGGCATAGATTCTCTCAAAGTTCAGTATTCAATAATGCTAGCAACACTAGTAACTATGTTAACAAGAATGCAGAAATACTATCAGACATACTATTAATCCACAATAGTTTATTGTAAAGCGTAGTTACTCACTTGTTTTGCTATGGGCTTTCGGTAGCCTGTAGCTGGGGAGTCCCATATGTGAGGACTGACTTCCTGCTTGTTGCCAGAGAAAGCATAGTTACTCACCTGTAACAGGTGTTCTCCGGAGACAGCAGGAATCAGTCTTCACATATGGGTGACATCGGCACCAACGGAACCATCCCCCCAGTTTTCAAAGAAAGCCTTTGGGAGATGCTACCATGCATGCGTAGTCCTCTTCCTGCCCAAAGGGTGCCATCTTGCTCAGTCAGATGACATACTGATCCAAAATGAAAAATAAGCCCTCCACTTATACTTAGAAGAATACTTATGGTTATCACACAATGTTAATTAAGCATCGCCTAACTCTATCACTTGTGTGCAGATTAACCAGTGACAAGAGGTCTCAGAATTTCAGCGGCAATGCTCCAATTATTTTTAAGAGCAATATGCCTGATTGCATCAACGACCTCACTATATCTCTGGGTTTTTTCCTTTTATACTTAAAAGTTCATTTTAAACGTTGTCTGTTTATAACTTGCGATGCTTGAATGGTGCAAATTTTATCCCATGTCTTAGAATCTTCTGAAGCTTTTGAACTATCACATCTCAATCTTTTAATGCCATACATGAGATTGTGCTTCACAGCTAAATCAATATGTGTTTCTGCTTGTTCGTGCGTGCATACTCATTTACTAAATATAGCATTTAATTTTGCTTATCTGGTCATTGCTGATCATCTCCCCGACGCCATCTACTGGGTACCGCACTTTGCGTTTCGTTAGTCTTCTTCAGGGGGAATTGAAATTTTATTTATTTATTTATTTATTTACATTCTCTTATATACCGCGCTATTCTGCATCAGCGCGGTTTACATTGAACAAACTGAAATTACATTGAACAGGGTATTATAACTTGGAGAAAACTATTTTACAGGGAACATGGGCTATGGAGGGTTAAGTGGCTTGCCCAAGACCACAAGGAGCACCTGTGGGACTAGAAACCCCAGTCCTTCCAGCCCAAGGTTGCTGTCCTCTAGTGGGATTTGAACCCCCGACCTTCCGGCCTGAAGTACATTGCCCCAACCACTAGGCTACTCCTCCACTCCACTCCACTCCTCCACTATAAAAAAATGTCCAAATGGTTGGTTGACTTCCATACATAAAAAACCCACGGACAGGAACACAATTCTGCATTATCATAGTAATCACCCGAGGCAGTTGCGGGACAGTCTACCCTTCTCCCAATTTATAAGATACAGAAGGAATTGCTCGAGTACGGAAGAGTACAAGCTACAGGCAAAAAAATTGATGAAAGATCTCTATGACAGAGGGTACCCCCGATCAATTGTTAAAACAGCCTATAAACGAGCTCTGTTTAATAATAGAGCTTTATTGTTGCAAACCAAACAGAAGAGTTCCCTGACAGATGAGAGTAATATTAATTTGATCACCAAATTTTCTCCCTTTAGTGGAGATGTGAAACGTATCATAAGGAAACATCAAAATGTATTAAGAACAGTACCAGGACTTGAGGATAAAACAGTGCGATGTGTGTGGACCAGACATTCCAATTTAAAAGATAGTTTGAGTCCAACACGGTTACGATCTCTATCAGAAACCATCGAGTCAGAAACAAGAGGTCATAAACCATGCGGGGCATGTAATATCTGCATGATAACTGAAGAACTTACACAATTTGAATATCGAGGGCAATTGCACATTTTGAAATACTCCACAACATGTACATCTGATCATGTAGTTTATGCCTTGAAGTGCCCGTGCAAACTTCTCTATATAGGGAAGACTGAAAGATCATTAAGAGTTAGGATCAATGAGCATCGGAGCCGGCTCAAGTGTAAGTCATTAGATGCCCCCATAGTGGCACATTGTGTGGAACATCAACATCAGTTCACTGACCTCAGATGTTTCGTGATTGAAAGAGTGTTGACTGGACAAGGAGGGAAAACTCGAGCTCAAACTCTGGTGATTCATGAGCAGCGATGGATTTTCCGTTTAGGCACGGTGGGAGCCACAGGTCTAAATAATTGGATTGAATGGCGTGCCTGCATTTAAGTTTGAATAGTGATTCTGTTCAAATAAGTTAGTCCCTCAATGGGCGGGTATTATCATTGGATTGGCTGTTCGAATGACGTCAATGCTCTTTAAATTTTGGCGTGTATAGCCATCCGCATGCGCGGCGTTTTTGTGGCACTTAGCAAACCAGGTTAGAAGGAAGCCCTGATGACTGCAAGTGTAAAGAGTAACCGCGAGTTTCATAGGTAGGTGATTTTGTAGAAACAGTAACATTCTGTTTAAGTCTGCAATGTAGTCGCATTGGGTAAACTGAAACATAGTAAATTTTGTGTTGTAGATCGTGCTATTAACAGTTCAGCTGTGCAGTAATAAATCGTGCTGTGATCATTTCAATTCCCCCTGAAGAAGACTAACGAAACGCAAAGTGCGGTACCCAGTAGATGGCGTCGGGGAGATGATCAGCAATGACCAGATAAGCAAAATTAAATGCTATATTTAGTAAATGAGTATGCACGCACGAACAAGCAGAAACACATATTGATTTAGCTGTGAAGCACAATCTCATGTATGGCATTAAAAGATTGAGATGTGATAGTTCAAAAGCTTCAGAAGATTCTAAGACATGGGATAAAATTTGCACCATTCAAGCATCGCAAGTTATAAACAGACGTTTAAAATGAACTTTTAAGTATAAAATGAAAAAACCCAGAGATATATTGAGGTCGTTGATGCAATCAGGCATATTGCTCTTAAAAATAATTGGAGCATTGCCGCTGAAAGTCTGAGACCTCTTGTCACTGGTTAATCTGCACACAAGTGATAGAGTTAGGCGATGCTTAATTAACATTGTGTGATAACCATAAGTATTCTTCTAAGTATAAGTGGAGGGCTTATTTTTCATTTTGGATCAGTATATATACCCTCTGGAATCAGACCTAGTAATCAGTCAGATGACATAGCTAAAAGACTGCAAAAATAAAAAATGGTAAAGGAGCAACTCCAAGGGGAGGAGGGAGGGTTGTGAGGACCGATTCCTGCTCTCCCTGGAGAACACCTGTTACAGGTGATTAACTATGCTTTCTCCAGGAACAAACAGGAAGTCATTTTTCACATATTGGACTCCCCAGCTACAGGCTATCGAAAGCCCATAGCAAAACAGGGTTCTCTCATGGGAGCCACAAGCAGCAGCAATTGAGTGTGCCCACAGACCACAGTAAGACTCCTGTGTCTGATGAAAACCAGCACTACGGTAGCCTAAACACATAAGGGTCAGAGGGTAGGAGTTGCCTAAACCCAGAAAAGCTTATGGAGCACAGCCTGGCTGAAGGCACTGTCCCATCGGGACTCTCTTTCCAGGCAGTAATGGGTTGGGAAGGTATGGATTGAAGACCAGACGGCGGCACGACAGATGTCCATCATCGGGACAGAGCGCAAGTTTGCCACGAGGCCGCCATGGCCCTGACACGGTGCACCGTGATGTGGCCTTCCAGTGGGAGCCTCACCTGCTCATAAGTGAGGGCAATACAGTCCACCACCCATGTGGACAGCGTATGCTTGGTCACTGCCTCCCCCAGCCTACTGGGATCGTAGGAGATGAAAAGCTGAGGAGCTTTGCGGTGGCCCTGAGTGCAATGGATATAGAAGGACAAAGCCCTCTTACAGTCCAAGGTGTGAAGGACCATCTCCGCTTGACTGGAGTGAGGTCTTGGAAAGAAGGTAGGGAGCACCACTTCCTGGCTGAGATGGAAGGGCGATACTACTTTTGGCAGGAATTTGTGGTGCATGCAAAGCACCATTCTGTTCTTGTAGAATCTGGTATAGGGTGCCTGCGCTAGAAGGGCCTGAAGCTCGCTAACTCTCGAGTGGAGGTAAATGCGACCAGGAAAGCCACCTTCCAAGAGAAGCAGAGGAGGTGGCAGGTAGCCAGAGGTTTGAAGGGCGGGCGAGTGAGCTTCCCCAACACCACGTTGAGGTCCCATTCGGTTGCCAAAGGACGAACCGGGGGCTTCGAAAAGAGCAGGCCCCAAAGAAAACGGATCACCAGTGGATGGACCGAGAGCAGTTTACCATCCACCGGATGGTGATGTGCCGCCAGGGCACTAAGGTGCACTCGGACAGAGTTAGACTTGAGCCCAGACTGAGAGTGATGGAAAAGGTACTGTAACACCAGAGCCACCGGACAGGAGAAAGGGTCAGTCAGCCCTGTGATTGGCGCACCAAACAGAGAACCTACACAATTTGAGGGCATAAACCTTCCTAGTAGAGGCCTTGCGAGAGGCCAGCAGGATGTCCTCCACTTCAACCGGGAAGTTGAAGGGGGCCAGTCACCCTCTCAGCAGCCATGCTGTCAGCGACAGGGACCCCAGATTCTAATGCAGAAGAGAGCCCCCCTCCTGAGACAGGAGTCCTGGGGCGGCCCCCAAGGGGATGGGGGTGTCAACCGTCAACTGTAGAAGCAGCGGGAACCACGGTTGCCTGGGCCAGAGGAGCTATCAGGATGAGAGTGGCCCTGTCGCGGAGAGTCCTAAATAAGGTCTTGGGAATCAGCGGGGTAGGAGGGAAGGAGTACATGAGGCCTCCTGACCATGAGACCAGGAACACGTCTGTTGCCACCCTGGAGGGGTGGGCCTGCCAGGAGCAGAAGTGGGGCAACTGAAAGTTGTCTGGGCTGGCGAACAGGTCCATCACGGGTTCTCCCCAGAGCCAGAAGAACGGACCGGCTACCCTGGAGTCCAGCTGCCACTCATGCGGTTGGAGAACTCTGCTGAGCCTGTCGACCAGCTGGTTGTCTTGACCGGGCAGGTACACCGCCCGCAGGAAGATACTCTGTCAGGAGGCTTTAGCCCTCTGCTCGTACGCAGTCCAACAAAGGGTATGAAACCTCATGCCCCCTTGTTTGTTCACGCAGAACATCGCCACCTGGTTGTCCATCTGGACCAGAACCGGCTGGTGACGCATGTGGTGACAGAAGACCCTCAGGGCTAGGTTTATGGCTCGGAGCTCCAGGAGGTTGATCTGCTGGGTGCTCTCGTCTGGTGACCAGTTGCCCTGGGTGTGGAGATCTCCGCAGTGGGCTCCCCAGCTGAGCAGGGAGGCGTCCGTGGTGAAGACCCTCAAGGGGCTTGGGGCCTGAAAGGGCGTGGGTCACAAACTTTGTCTCAGAGGCAGCCTGGGGGCCTGAGACCACTGGTCCTGGAGACACCACTGCGCTGCCCTCATGTGGAGGCGAGCATCTGGAGTGACGTGGACCGTGAAGGCCATGTGCCTGAGGAAGCGCAGGAGAAGCCGGGCGGGCACCGCGGGATGGAACTGTATGTCCCGAGCTAGAGACCTGAGATGATAGGCTCGGTCTCTGGGCAAGAAAGCCTTCGACTGGAGAGTGTCGATCTTTTCCCCAATAAACTCCAGACACTGGGTTGGGAGGCGGCAAGACTTGGGCTAGTTTATGACAAAGTCCAAGTGTTGTAGAACCTGGATGGTGTGTGCGGTGGCCTGCTGCACCTCTAAGGCTGTGCCTTCCTTTATGAGCCAGTCATCCAGGTAGGGAAAGACGAAGACCCCCTGGAGCCGGAGGAAGACGGCTACAACAGCAAGGCATTTTGTGAAGACTCTTGGGGCAGAGGCAAGGCTGAAAGGTAGCACCCTGTACTGAAAGTGCCTACCCCCCCACTATGAACTACAGGTACTGCCTGTGGTTGGGTGGATGAGGATGTGGGTATAAACATCCTTGAGGTCTAAACAGCATAGCCAGTCTCCCTGCTGGAGGTATGGCAGCAATGTTCCAAGGGACAGCATCTTGAACTTCCCCCTCACCAGGAATTTGTTGAGGTTGCGTAGGTCGAGGATGGGACTTAGGCCCCCTGTCCTCTTTGGCACGAGGAAGTATCTGGAGTAGAACCCCTTGCCCTTGAGGTGGTGGGGCACCGGTTCCACCGCTTTGTCCTTGAGAAGACCTGCCAACTCCTTCAGGTGGTGGTCCTGGTGAAGGGGAAACCTGAGGGGCTCTCCCGGGAAATAAGGGGGAGGTGTTTGAGTCAGGTGGAGGAGGTAACCCTCCCTGACTACCCTTAGTGCCCATGAATCGGTGGTGGTGGTCACTCTCCTCTGGGCACAGAGGGCCAGATGTCCCCCTGTGGGCTGCGGATCTCCTTGGGGTTGAGAGGCTATGTTCAAAGAGTCAAAAACTCCCCCCTGGCTGGGCAGGAGCCGATGACTGGGGTTTTGGAGCCTTCTGCATATGTGGGCCATGCCCATGTCCCTTGGCCTGCTGACCCTTTTGGGGAGCTGAGAAGGTCTGATAAGGTGGGTAGTTTTTGTAAGCAGCTCCTTTCCTCAGGTAGAAGGTTTTTTTTTTTACCCAAGCCCCTCCATCGGTGAAGGGCAGCAGTCTTTTTAGAGAGCCTGGTCCTCGTCATGAACTCTGTCTGCAGCTCGGCAGCCTTGTCGGTCATAGGTTTGCCGAATAAGTTCTCTCCTTGGCAGCGGACATCAACCAATTTGTCGTGAACCCACTGCTCATGGTCAGACGACTGTAGCTAAGCTTGGCAGCGTGCACTGATGCCAGCTGCTGCTACTCGAGTTGCCGACTCAAACCCGTCATAGGCCACTCGAGACATGAATTTGGAGCATTCACAGACTGCTTTGGCCAGGTTCTTGAACTGCTGCAAAGGCTCCTTGGAGACCAGCCAAGAACTCGGCAAGTTCCTTCGCCAGGTCTCTCAGGTACATACCCATGTACAGCTGGTAGGCCTGGATGCGGCCGATGAGCATTGAGGGCATCCAGGGTGCGAGCTTCCCTGCCAGGGGGCACCGAGGAGTGCATCTTATGACTTTTCAGTTGATGCACGGACGACTCCACCACCATGGAAATTCAGGAAAGCCCTCAAATACCATCTTTTCAATAAGTATCTCATAGAACCAACTCACTGAGATAGAGAGCCAATCCGCTAAGGAAATATATGGTTTCCCAACAACATGCCATGAAAGTTTCTCTAACAACAACATGCCATGAAAGTTTCTCTAACTCTTAGTGGTTCATTTGTATCTACTGAATCCATACCATATGACTCTATGTAACAATATTTATAAATAGTTTACCACTGTTATCCAAGATTATGTAGCAAATGTTGTAAATAGTTACCCCTGTTATCCAAGTTTCTTACCCTGTTATCTGTAAACTCATACATGTTATCTGTAAACTCATACATGTTATCTGTACTGAGCATTTTTGTTCCATGTAAACCGCGCTGATGCTGAATAGTGTGGTATAGAAGAGACCGTAAATAAATAAATAAATGGAGTTATGTGGCAGTTGTGATTTCTGGAAGCCGGGGCTCTGGCATACTCGATACCTTGAGTCGAGCCGTTTGCTCTCCACCGGCATCGAAGCCGGTGTCTCCCACATGTGGAGCATCAGCCATTCCAGGATGGGAGGAATAGGCACCTTGAGTGATTCCCGCGGAAGGGCCTAGTTCTGAAAGATTTCCATTTCATCCGCCCGAGGAGGATCCTCCTCTGACTCCATCGAAAATGCCAGGGACTTGGACACGTCCTTGACAAAATCAAGGAAGCCCATATCCTCGGGTGGAGACCTCCATCCGAGGCTCCAAGACAGGAGAGTCAGATGGGAGATCGTGGTGTCGATGGATATCAGGGGACTCCTCATCCTCTGTCTCCCACTTGGAATAGTCCGTCGAGGACTCGTATAAGGGCTGCTCCGCGGGTTTCAGGGCTCCCGATGCCCTGCTGCCGGTGCCCGGCAGACTTGCCAGGGATGATCGCAGTCCCGTCGAGCAGGACTCAGAACGTGATCTCGGCCAAGGATCGACTTGGGGACAAAGGACCTCGAGGATCGGCTCAGCCTCCAGGGACATCTTGGACATCGAGGGCTCTGTGGTCGGGGCGGATGAATCAGCCGTGCCGGACAACAGCGCCTGCTGCTGGTCCATGAAGGTAGACAAACTGCGCTCCAGAGCTGCCATTCTGGACTCCAGGCCAGAGGGCTCTGCAGCCTTCAGTGCGGGCACCGAGGAACTCGGGCCCAATGCCGGCTCCCCCAAAGGGGAATCCTCGGTCGGATCTTTCAGGGGGACCTTCGCAGGCCGCTCCTTCTCTGACTTCTCGGACAAACGTCTCAGAATGTGGGACCAGGCCCGGGGAGCCCCCAGCCGGTTGGAACCATCCAAGGACACTGCCTTCGAGGGTTTCTTCTTCTTCCTGGGTTTCCTTGAGGGAGACCTCCTTTCTGAAGACCCACGACGACACACTGGTTCAGAAGAGCCGGGACCTAGGCGTGGTTGTGTCTGATGATCTTAAAGTAGCTAAACAGGTAGAAAAGGCGACGGCAAAAGCTAGAAGGATGCTTGGGTGCATACGGAGAGGAATGGCAAGCAGAAAAAAGGAGGTGATAATGCCTCTGTATAAGTCTTTGGTGCGACCTCATCTGGAGTATGGTGGGCAATTCTGGAGACCGCACCTTCAAAAGGATGTGAACAGGATGGAGTCGGTGCAGAGGGTTGCTACTAAAATGATTAATGGGCTTCACTATAAAGCATATGAGGACAGACTTAAGGATCTTAATATGTACACCTTAGAGGAAAGGCGGGATAGAGGTGATATGATTGAGATGTTTAAATACCTCCGTGGCATAAATGTTCAGGGAGAGAGCCTCTTTCAATTGAAAGCAAGTTCTGCTACGAGGGGACATGGGATGAGGGTGAAGGGAGAGAGATTCAGGAGTGATATGCAGAAATATTTCTTTACAGAAAGAGTAGTGGATCCATGGAATAGTCTCCCAGTGGAGGTGGTAGAGATGAGGACAGTAACTGAATTCAAAAAAGCATGGGACCAACACAGAGGATCTCTAAAGGTAAAAAGTGGACTGTTGTAGTTGTTGTTATGGAAGGACAGACTAGATAGGCCATGTGGTCTTTTTCTGTCATCATGTTTCTGTTTCTAAGATGTTGGGGCCTCAGACGAAGTCCTGGCTTTCGGAGGCACCGGAGACTCAGGGAAAAACTTATCGTGCTGCTGCTGGCGGCTCTTGAGGGCCTTACTGGACATCCTTTTGCAGAGACCGCAGGCTGCCAGGTTGTGGTCTGGCTCCAGGCAGCAGAGACAGCAGTCGCATGTGTCAGCCACTGGTAGCCATGGGGGGAAAAAAGTACCCCTAGAGGTCAAAGACTCTGGGCTGCCAGCGTTCGAAAAAAGGTGCGAAGACGCCACGAAAAGAAAAGAAAAAAGCAACAAAATTAGACCGAACTCGACGCTGAGGCAACGAGGTCGGCAGGCTGAAAGAACATAAGATATGCCCTACTGGGTCAGACCAAGGTCCATCAAGCCCAGTATCCTGTTTCCAACAGTGGCCAATCTAGGTCATACTTACCTAGCAGTTTCCCCAAAAGACACAGATTCCACAATGCTTGTATTGGGTCAAGCATTGATATCCTGGGTCCCTTCTTAATAATGGTTTATGGACCTTTCCTCCAGGAACTTGTCCAAACCTTTTTTAAACCCGGCTACACTAACAGAGTTTGATTATACATTGAGTTAAAAAATATTTTCTTGTATTAGTCTTAAATAGTTTACCCTGTAGCTTCATTGCATGTCCCCTAGTCTTCCTATATTCTGCTAACATAAACAATCGAACTACGTTTACCCGTTCCACTCCGTTCATTAATTTATAGACTTCTATCATATCTTCCCTCAGCCATCTCTTTTCCAGGTTAAAGAGCCCTAACCTTTTTAGCCTTTCTTCATAGGAGTATCCTTCCATCCCCTTTACCATTTTGGTGGCTCTTCTCTGAACCTTTTCTAATAACGCTATATCCTTTTTAAGATACGGCGACCAGAACTGCACACAATATTCAAGGTGCGGTCTCACCATGGAATGATAGAGTCATTATAATTTCCTTTGTTTTATTTTCCATTCCTTTCCTTATGATACCTAGCATCCCATTTGCTTTCTTGGCCGCCGCTGCACATTGGGCCGAGGGTTTTAACATGTTATCCACAATGACACCTAAATCTTTTTCCTGGGTGGTGGTTCCTAATGTGGAACCTTGCATCGTGTAACCATAGTTTGGGTTGTTCTTCCCTAGGTGCATAATTTTGCACTTGTCCACATTAAATTTCATCTGCCATTTTGATGCCCAGTCTTCCAATTTATCAAGATCCTCTTGCAATTTTCCACAATCCTCTTGGGTTTTAACAACTTTAAATAGTTTTGAGTCATCTGCAAATCTGATAACCTCACTTGTTATTCCCTTTTCCAGGTCATTTATGAATATGTCAAAAAGCAGCGGACCCAGCACAGATCCCTGGGTTACACCACTATTCACCTTTCTCCATTGGGAAAATTGGCCATTTAGCCCTACCCTCTGCTTTCTATTTTTTAACCAGTTCCCGATCCACAATAGTACACTGCCTCCTATCCCATGACTCTTTAGTTTAGCCAAAAGTCTCTGATGAGGGACCTTGTCAAAGGCTTTCTGAAAGCCCAAATATACTATATCAACCGACTCACCTTTGTCTACCTGTTTATTCACACCTTCAAAAAAACATAACAGATGGTTTATGGAGCTTTCCTCCAGGAACTTGTCCAAACCTTTTTTAAACCCAGCTACACTAACAGCCTTTATTACATCCTCCGGTAACAAATTCTAGAGTTTGATTATACGTTGAGTGAAAAAATAACAATCGATCTACGTTTACCCGTTCCACTCTGTTGGAAGAGTACCGGTGCAATACTGGAGGCCAGTATGAAACTCTGAGAGAAAAAATATCAACTTTTTCCGGGGATAAGCCGGACAAACATCTGAAGGGCTCCGCGGATAAAAGGAGACTGAGCAAGATGGCACCCTTGGGCGGGAAGGGGACCATGTATGCGTGGTAGCATCTCCCAAAGGGTTTCTTTCAAAGCTGAGGGGATGCTTCCGTGTGGGCTCTGTTGGTGCCGACGTCACCCATGTGTGAAGACTGACTTTCTGCTTGGTCCTGGAGAAATTGACATTTCTGTTGTCCATAGAGTCATATATAATTTGAAAAGCTAGAATGCAAAATATATATATATATATCGATAGATAGATAGATATATAAATAATATGTTTGAGCTCCAGCCATTCAGATGGCAAGGCATTAGCGATGGGAAGCAATCATGAGTCTATGAATAGTTCTTGAATCTCAATTTAAAGCTAAATCCCAGTCTAGCTTTACTAGATATAACTGTGTAGAACCTCTGGACTGGTGGAAAAGAAACGTAAAAAAACCTCCTACATTTTAAGTACTACTCTGGAAGAAAGGCCTGGCAATCTACTTCCAGTCACACTGCCAAGAAAACCCAGGAGCTGCTGGGTCACCAGAAGCCAGCATTGACTTAAAAGCACACATTGCATTGCTGTTCAAGGCTAGTGATTCTCAGTCTCTCTCAAATTCCATTATTTATAAAAGAGATTTCATTTCATTCATTGATATGCCATTACTTCCAGCCTACATAGACTTAACTGTAAAGATTAACTGAAAATAAATTTAGTCAAGTGAAGTATTTTAGAAGACAGACTGCTATTAATTCAACTGCAAACAAAAATAAAAGGCCAAACTTTTTTGGGCGGACAAATAATTAACCCATCTGGGAGGCAGGCCTAACAGATGCAGACTTTCACTTGCTAAGATGATTATTACTATTTTTTTTTGTGTTTCTGAATAAGATCAAAGTACAGATTAAAAATACATATTCGGACCAATGCAGAAAAGTCTAGCGTGGCGTTTTTCTAGCACTTTGCTTGCTCTCTGATGCAAACAACTGTGCTAAATTGTAGTGCACTTAGCATGCAAAATGCATGCAAATCCCTGCATAATTAATTGCAACCAATGTAAAAAACTGCGCTGGAAATTAGCACAATTTTTTACACTGTTTTTTTTAACAATGGATCTTCACACCAGCTTTGGGCAGGCGTAAAGATCCACTCAGGAACAGAAATATCATCCGAGGTGAAGTTTGACACTTCACCTCAGATGATCCAGGCATCGGAGAAAACCCCTGATGCCATCAACACACTATCAAGGGGCCAGAGCCATTCCAGACAGAGAGGACCCCCCTCTCCCCCCCAACAGAAACAAAATCCCTGGTGGCCCAGTGGCCGTGATCCCCTCACCCATCCATTAGAAAAATAAACAACAAAAATCCCTGATGGCCTAGTGGCTCCAAACACATCCACCCTCCTCCCAGTATCTTTAATCTGGGGCAGGAGCATTGCCCACATGCTCCCGCCCTCCTGTGCCATCTTGAAAAATGACGGTGCCTGGCCCCATGCGGTGCATCCTGAGATGCACAGAGTGGGGTTAGACTTCCATATAAGGCAAAAAAAAGCCTTATATGGCAGAGTAACCCTCCCAGCTCGTGTGTCCCAGGATGCATAACAGGAAAGTCACTCTGCCATAAAAAGCATTTTTTTTTACCTTAGATAGCAATCTGGGGTGCAGGGGTAGCGTAATAGTTAGAGCACTGGCTTGGTAACCAAAAGACCAGGGTTTGATAACCCACTGGCACTCCTTGTGGCCTCGGGCAAGTGACTTAACCCTTTATTGTCTCTGAAGAAAGGCCTAGCAATCTACTTTGAGTGACACTACCAAAAGATCCCAGGTGCTACTGAGTCGCCAGGAGTCATCATCAATGCGATAGCACACATTACATCTTTTTTGAATGGCAATCTGAACCCTCATGGTGCACCTTGCAAGGCCAGGTGGCGCCATTTTTCAAGATGGTGGCACAGGGAAAGGACTGCGTGAGCAATGCTCCTGCCCCAGTTTAAAGATACTGGGAGGGGGATGGAGAGATTTGGAGGCCATTAGGCCACCAAGGAGATTTTTCTTCTTTGGGTGGAGGGGGTATATTGGGGTTTTGTGGCCACTAGGGCCAGCAGGGATATTTTTGTTTTTGGGGGGAGGAGGGAATTGGGGCCACTGAGCCACCGGGAATTTTGTTTCTGTTGGGAAGTCAGCGTCTGGAGGGGCACCAGCCCCCCAACAGTATGCCTATGGCATTAGGTGTTTTCCAGATGCCTAGGTCCATCTGAGGTGAAGTGCCAAACCTGTTTTTCTGGGACAGCATGACAAACTTGCGCCAACTTCTGTATGTATGTGTTTGGCTTGCTCTCCCAGTTTAACACTGACTTTTTTTGCGCACTGGGTAATTTGCATATTGCAGCCCAGTGCAAAAATCAGGGTTAAAGTCGCGCTACAAAACCCTGCACTAGAGCTTTAAGAACTTGGCTCTAGCGTAGCGTTTCTGCATCAAATCAGCTTGATTGTGGACAGCCACTGAGGGAGACTGTTTTTACTCTGATCTACTTCAAGATCATGATGAGTGTATGATTCTGGGTGAGATGATTAAAAAAATATATATATTTAACATGGAGATCATCTAAATGTTCCCTCACAAGAAATAGTACATGCATGGGAAAAAAAAGAGCAGTAAAATCCATCAAGACTAACAAAGTTGATAATTACATTAGAACAAGAAAAACTCAAAAACTGTGCCCTTGTAAAGAGACTATTGTAACACGTTACAGAAGGCCTGAAAAAAAACTGAGTTAATAAAGAGACTACTACTTGACTTTGTAGATTTCCATTTTCTAAATAAATTCTATATAAATCTAAAATGTGGTGCATTTTTATGGTTACCATTACTGAAGATTCCAAAGTACGATGTCTTTTTAGATTGCATTTCAGTGTTGACCATTATCAACTGTAGACAAGTATCTCTCCTCTCAAGTCATTCTATATTTATTGCAATATGGATTTTGTCCTCTATACTCTCCAGAAATGGCCCTTGTGGAAATCTCTAATAACCTCTCTTCCTAACCAAATCCAAGAGTCTTTACTCAATTCTCATCCTTGACCTATCTGCTGTTTTTGACACCCTATTTTCACTTGAATTTCAGGGCTCTGTTTTCTTCTCATCTCTTGCATCACATTTTCAGTGTATGCTCTGGTGGATCCTCCTCCACTGCCATCCAGCTTTCAGTGCTGTACTTCAGAACCTTATCTTGGGACTTCTTCTCTTTCTATACTCCTTCCCTGATCTCCTCCTATGGTTTTCAGTACTATCTTTATGCTGATGACTCTCAGATTTACCTCTCTACTCCTGAAATCTCTCCGAGAATCCAGGCCCAAATTTCAGCCTGCTTGTCTCGCATTGTACCTGGATGTTCCGTTATACCTGAAACTGAACATAGTCAAGATAGAGCTGCTTATTTTTCCCCTTAAACCCACATCCCCCCTTCTTCCCGTCTCTATTTCTGTAGATAACACAGTCATCCTCCGTGTCTACTCATCTGGCAACCTTGGGGTCATCTTTAATTCTTTGATCTCTCTTTCTGTACAAATCCAACAGATAGCTAAAACCTGTCGCTCTTTCTCTATATCATTAAGAAAATTCATCCCTTCCTTTCAGAATACACTACCAATACCCTCACCTATTCCCTCGTCACCTCCTGCCTGGACTATTGCAACTTGCGACTCACTGGTTTCCCACTGAATCATCTATCTCCCATTCAATCTGTTTAAAACTCAATTGCATGGCTAATCTTCTCTCAGTGTTGTTATGCTCACATAACTCCTCTTCTCAAGTCCCTTCAATGGCTTCCCATCCGTTGTTTCCATATACAGTTCAAACTTCTGCTTCTGACCTACAAACACATTTATTCTGATTCCACACTACCTCTCCTTTCTCCATGCATCCCTCCCCAGCAACACTGCTTATCAAGCAGATCACTTTTATCTATGTCCTTTCTCTTCTATTGCCAACCACGGACTCTGTTATTTCCACCTTGCCTGTAAATTTAGAATAGACTAACTGAGCTGGTATGTCAGCCTCCATCCCTGGACCTATTCAAATATAGGCTGAAAAAGTGTCTCTTCAAGGCTACCCTTGCATCCTGACTCCCTTCTTATCCTGTCTTCCCTAGAATGATTTTCCCTAGAATTCCCTAGTCCCTTGTCTTGTTGTCTTTCTTAGCAGACTAAGCTCTGTGGAGCAAGGACTCTCATGTATAATTGTACAGAGCTGCATATGCCTAGTAGTGCTACACAAATAAGTAGTAGTGGTACTAGTACTATTTTGATATTTGGCAGATGCTGCCACAGGTAATTTATTTGGGAAAAACACCACTAAAGAATGCACCATTGTGGGTCAAATAATATACAAGAGATTATAAATTAGATAGGACAATATGCAGGCAGAAAGAATGAAGGGAAGAACACTAAGGGGTCTTTTACTAAAGTGCAGTAGAGTTTTGCATCTACCACAGGTTTATCGCTGTAAAAAACGCATGTGGGTGCAAAGCCTATGTGGTAAATGCAGGGGGCATGCCCTGAATTTAGGGCACAGAGGCCCGCAAACTCTGCCCTGTTAGGGAGCACAAGAGCAATGCATTCCCTGCCAGGAAGTGCGCGAGCACTCACATTCGCTACTAAAGCAGGGACTGAAGACCCAAGGCTGAGCAGGCACCTTCTTGTGACCAAATGGGCCCCCCTGATGATATCATCCCCCAACCCAAGTGCTCCCCTCCATCCATGCCCCTTTTTCAGGACCACCATGGTGGGAAAGCTTTCCAGCGTGGGAAGTCCTGCAAAGGCCCCCCCTCCCAACGCCAGTGTCTACAAAGACCCCCACCCAACACACCTTCCCGCTCCCTGATCTTACCCAGCATCCAACCGGGTCATCAGCGGCCACCCCTCCACTCCTGCCTCGGCTCAAGCAGTTTTCAAAATAGTACTGGGATCACCTCATGCTAGTATTGCGACTCCTAATATTGGTACAGCAAGACAAGCACAGGGTGATCCCAGTGACATCTTCAAGACTGCTGGAGCTGGGGCAGGAGCGGAGGGGACCGCTCCTGATCATCTCTAGACTACCAGAGATGAACTGGTTGGATGCCAGGTAAGTTGTTGCAGGGGGAGGGAGGGACTTGTAGACCCTGGCATTGGTGGGCCCCTTTGCATGGCCTCCATGGCTGGAAAGCTTTCTGGCCATAGTGGTCATGAAAAAGGGTACTGAAGGAGAAGGGCAGGAGGAGTGTAGGTGGTTTCCCGGGATGGGGGAACATGTTGGGGAGCCCATTTGGCAGAAGGTCATCGGCTGTGGTCGTGCTACTGCATGGCTGGTGGCATGGTTGCACCTACCGCCACATCTTTGGCAGTGATGGCAGCGACGCTATCAGCAGTCAGGACAGCTAGCACACAGCATTGTGGAGTGCGCTGTCACCGGCTGACATGACATCTTTGTGCTCCAATCCCGCCTACCTTCAGTGAGTGCAGAAAGCATAGTTTTTTTGACCATGCTATCTGCGCTTGCCCTGTGATAGCGGTTACTGAGGGGTTTTAACATGAGTTACCTACCGCAGCTTAGTAAAAGACCCTTTACGTGATCATTTATTTGTATACAATAAAGAGACACCCAAGTCTGATTTTTAATCGCAACAAATAGTCCAGTAAAATAGTATTAACTCTAAAAAGTTTTATGTCAGCAGTAACAGAAGATTATATTTTGGTAGTCAAATGCCTAACCAGGCTTCTACATATAATATTAACCCATATTTTCTACTAAGATCACATAATGTTTCTTTTATAAATTATAGTTCTAAATTCATTTGATTGAAGTGTCATCATAAATAAGAAAACAAGGCTGTGTGGCACTTGTTTTTGAGCTAAAATCCGAGATATTGTCTAAGCTTTAGGACTTCAGCAAACAAGATGTTATGCCTAGAACTAATGGGAGCTTACGTTTGGCTCATGTGTGATACACGCATGAGTGTGGATTCAATAAACCCCCCAAAATGGCACTTGTCAAGAATCCTCATGTCTTTGTCTCTTAAAGAAGTTGATAAACAAATAAAGCAAGAGTACCACATCTGGGATGTTCTGATCTGGTAAAATTATTAGCTGTCAATGCCATGGAATATGAATTTTGCCTTACTTAAGTTTTAACCCTACCGTGACCTAGAAACTTATTATGTTTCTGCTATCTCATCCTATATCATTAGAAAATGCACAAAATATATCTGTGTTACACTGTTTTGTTATGTTCACTGTAAACCGTCTTGAATCAAAGAACGATGGTATATAAAAACTGTTAAATACCTAAATAAATAAATAAAATACCTCTAACAAAGGCATTTGTGAAGTGATGATTGGGTCTAAACGACGATCAGGTCCATACTGAATTGAGGTTTTCTCTTCTTTTGTATTATTAAGCCGAGGGCCCTGGATTTCTAAATCTTGACGTCCTCGTACAGACATTCCATTAGAAGTACACTTTCCTGAAATAAACAATTATTGACAATCTGATAAATTTAAATACACAAAGGTCCGCAAGAACTAGCATTTTTTCTCACTTGTTAAGAGATGTTTTTCAAAGACAATAGGATTGATCAGGCACTTAAATGACACACAGCATCTGGTGGTACCAGTGGTGGTACCAGGATGGAAGAGCTCTCCTAGAGCACAGAACTAGTGTAAAGTTCTGAACATGAATGGCCTTTCCTTTATAAGTATCTCTATGCAGGATTTTTGCTATGAGAGGGATAGGGAATAAAACAAAGAGATGGTGACAAGATCAGTTCATGGCCTGTGCATTCCTTGTCAGCTCCTCTGGAGATGGGGACATTGAACAGAGAGAGCTTTGCATTCTTGCTGCTGTCCTACATGGGTTGCCACTCAACATTACAGTTGTCCAATGTTCATGAGTGGTCTGTACACAGATAATGCAAGAGCTGGTGAATCTACAGACAGGTTGGACAGTAAAGCTAGACTAAAAGCACTGACTGACTAACGAGTGGTCCAGGCTGTAGTAAGAAGTATGAAATCTGGTCATGCAGCAGTATTACATATACTGCTCCAGCAAAGTAGACTTCAAGAGAGCTACGGTGGCTCTGAATTGATGGGATTATATTTTACTAGAGTGCTACAAGTCTGTACATAAAGGAATTGAATACAAGATTTTAGCAAATTGGCTAAGGTCATTTAGTCACTGAAATGCCAACTCTCTTGGCGTCCAAGGAAATAAACAACTGCAAAGGCTTCTGACAGATTCTGTTCCTTGTAGGTTGTAAGTGAGAGCCCTTTTACAATTCAAAGTGTGACGGCGCTTCTTGTGTGGGTGGCTTGTGCATTTTAGGGTAAAATGTAGTGTGGTAGTATAGCAAGGATTTGAGTGCTATGGCCTCAAATAGGTCTTCAAACAAACACTGTTCAGGATACAAACAAAGCAGTTTGACAATTCACTTTCACTGTGCACTAAAAGAAGTCTGGCTTGCTTTCAAAGGTATCAAACTAAGCATTAATTCTATTCCAGAACATAAAATGCAGCCATATCCCTCACAGGCTGTGAACATCAACCTCTCTTAGAAGTCAAATCTTCCAACAGTAGTTCAATTCAGAATACATAGCCTAGTTCATCTTGCAGGCTGGCAACTTCAATAAATCCCTTAGCAATCACCAACAGGGTTCACAGGCTATGAAAACCAGACTCTCTAAGCAGTCAAAATCTCTCAACAGTAGTTCAGTTCAAGATATACAGCCTGGCTTAACCTTGCAGGTTGGCAGTGCCAGTACATCCCTTAGCACTTGCTAACAAGGTTAAATACAAAAGGCCTGTCCTACCTTTTTTGCAATGTGTGTGTCCTACCTTAAAGGCTACCAAAATACCAATAAATCCCTCAGCAATTACCGGCAGCATCCAGGATGTTTCCCTCAGCTATCACGGGCAGGATTTTGGAGGTTTCCATCTACTCCTCCCCTGGACCTCAGACTTCCTCTCACTCAGTTTTTATCCTGCCTGGAAAATGTCCTCCTATCTAGGCTTCTCTGCTTTAGCTCTGTTAAGGTGGCCCAGAATGGATGTACCCTTAAGGAGAACTAGTATTCTCCTAGGCACTCTATCACAGTAGGGAGCAGTGTTTCTTCATGCACATGGAAAGGAATGAATACCTTTGTTAGTAATTTAGGATGAATATGTAGAATTTCTGTATGATGATGAAATGGAGTGAACAAGTCAGAGAGCCAATGTTTGAAGTTTTCCGATTCTCCTAGATCAGTGATGGCTAACCTTTTTGAGCCCGAGTGCCCAAACTGCCGCACAAAACCAAAGAATTTCCTCAAAGTGCCAGCACGTCAATTAAACCTTAACAAGATTTTAGTATCTAAAAACTCTTTATAAAGTTGCCTGAACTATGTAACATCATTTGTAAAGGTTGGAATCTTTGTATTGTCAGAGAATCAATTTGATTCTCTCTCTACATCTGCTTTAACATAATAATCTTTCTCCTTTTGCTCTTTCCTCATTCCTATTTCATCCACTCAAATTTTACCCCTCCATCCTCAATCCCCACTTAGTCTCCCAATACCCGGCCAATTGTACATTTTTTCTTCCCTCCCACACAAAATATTTTTCCCCTCTCCATTTCATTCTCCCAGCCCCATCCCCTTCTAATCTCCCCCAACATCAGCTCCCTTTTAGTTCCAGCCCCACCCAGTATCCGCTCCCTTCTAGTCCCCTCATCAGTCCATTTCCAGTCCTAGCTCCCCCATCCATTTCCAGTCCTATCCGAGTCCCTTCATCAGCTCATTTCCAATACCAGCCTCCCATCAGCCCATTTCTAGTCCTTTCCTAGCCCCACCATCAGCCCATGTTAAATCCTAGCTCCCCTCCACTCAGCCCATTTCTAATCCAAGCCCCCCATGAGCCTACTTCCAGTTCTAGCCCCTCCATGAGTCCATTTCAATCCAAGCCCCCACCACAGCCCATTTCCAATCTTAGCTCCCCCAACACCCAATTCTCAGTTCTATCCTAGCCCATCCATCAGCCCAGTTCCTGTCCTAGCTCCCTCCCCTAAGAGCCCATTCCAAGCCCCCCTTCCCATCAGTTATTTGCAGTTCAAGCCCCCTTCCACTCAGCCCATTTCCATTCCAAGTCCCCCTCCCCATTAGCTATTTGCAGTTCAAGCCCCCCACTTCCCCTCAGCCCATTTCCATTCCAAGCCCCGTCCCCATCAGCTATTTGCAGTTCAAGCCCCCCACTTCCCCTCAGCCCATTTCCATTCCAAGCCCCATCCCCAACAGCTATTTGCAGTTCAAGCCCCCTTCCACTCAGCCCATTTCCAGTCCTAGCAACCCCCCCCAACCCATTACCAGTCCTAGCCCCCCATAGCCCACTCCCAGTCCTAATCCCACCAGCCCATTTCCAGTCCTAATCCCCCATCACCCAATTTTCAGTTTAAGCCCCCCCATAGCCCATTACCAGTCCTAACCTCCCCATCAGCCCACTCCCAGTCCTAATCCCCCATCACTCAATTTTTAGTTTAAGCCCTCCCATAGCCCATTACCAGTCCTACCCCCCATCAACCCCCTGCCAGTCCTACTCCCACCCGCCCCTTTCCAGTCATGCTCCCCCATCACCAATTTTTAGTTTAAGCCCCCCCAGCGCCCATCACCACTCCTAACCCCCCCCAGCGCCCATCACCACTCCTAACCCCCCCAGCGCCCATCACCACTCCTAACCCCCCCAGCCCACGCCCAGCGCCCATCACCACTCCTCACCCCCCCAGCCAGCCCAGTGCCCATCACCACTCCTAACCCCCCCAGCCAGCCCAGTGCCCATCACCACTCCTAACCCCCCCCAGCCAGCCCAGTGTCCATCACCACTCCTAACCCCCCCAGCCCAGTGCCCATCACCACTCCTAAACCCCCCCAGCCAGCCCAGCCCAACACCACTCCGAACCCCCCCCAGCCCAGCACCCCTCCGAACCCCCCCCAGCCCAGCCCAGCCCATCTCCACTCCTAACCCCCCCTCCAGCCCATCACCACTCCTAACCCCCCCCGCCAGCCCAGCCCATCACCACTCCTAACCCCCCCCAGCCCATCACCACTCCTAACCCCCCCAGCCCAGCCCAGCCCATCACCACTCCTAACCCCCCCAGCCCAGCCCAGGGAAAATTTTAAAAAAAAGAAAACCTGTCTGCTGCCGCTGTCGGGGCCGCCGCGGCAGAATAGAGCGTGCCGCGGGGCCCCCCTGTATCCGGCAGAGCCTGCCCTCCACGTAGCAGCTGTCTCTTTGGAGCTGCAGTCAGACGCGCCGGCTTGCAGAGCGCGCGGGAAGAGTTTCTCCCTCGCTGCTCTGTTAAGCCCGCGGGGGCTGATGGGAAGTTCCCATCAGCCCCCGCGGGCTTAACAGAGTCGCGAAAGGGAAACTCTTCCCTTCGCGCTCTGCAAGCCGGCGCGTCTGACTGCAGCTCCAAAGAGAGAGCTGCTACGGGGAGGGCAGGCTCTGCCGGGTACAGGGGGGCCCCGCGGCACGCTCGATTCTGCCGCGGCGGCCCCGACAGCGGCAGCAGACAGGTTTTTTTTTTTTTTTTTCAATTTTACTTAATTGCAGACCTTCCCGTGTGCCAGCTGCAAGGCCTTCGCGTGCCACAGCTGGCACGCGTGCCATAGGTTCGCCATCGCTGTCCTAGATGAAGCAACAGTGACTAGAAAGAGCAACTTCCAGGTGAGATGTTTGGGAGATGTTTATTCCGTGTGCTCAAATGATGGTTTCATAAGCAATGCAAGGATGACACTGAGGTCCCATTGCACAGGAAACTTCTTTTAGTGGTCTGATATGAAGTCCCTACAGGATATGGAAATGTCATGATATTGTGAAGTCAAAAAGTCTAGAGAACAAATCAGGCTGAGTGCGCACTGAGATGTACTCCTGCATTGCAGACAATTATCATTCACAACACCCTATAAATACCATTATCGTGATTTGTTCTTAAGTAAACAGAATTAATAACTTGTAGCAAGGGTTCTCTGTGCATCCAGTTAAGTACAACTACTTGAAGTTGATAAAAATATGTGAGACTTCTGTTAATAATTTTGAAAGAACTGAAAGATTTTGAAGTGGATGCAATTTATGGGACTTTTTATAGCAATAGTTAAAAAATAAGTAAAGAGTAAAGACAAGTTTATAGAGCAATTTGGGATCAGTGATCTTTGGGAACTGGAATAAAAATCTGGTTAAAAAAAAATCAAACATCCATCTAATGTTTTCTTATAAAGTAGATCAAAGAGGATTTTTTTCTGGATCTTTGATGTAGAAGTAGCCCAGTACATGGAAGTGTATTTATGAATGGCAAGATGAAGGAAGATCCTTTTTTTTTTCCTTTTCAAAATAATTTGGAAAGACGTGTTCCGTGAGGTTTTTCCTTTGTGGTTTACTTTCTACATGAAAGTGGTAAGCACCAATTGCACTGAGGGAGACTCTGTAAGAGTTGGTCTTCAGTTCAGATTCTGTCAGATGTAGAAGATACTCAAGTAGTTTTTGCCTGGAACACGAGAAGGGATCCAAGGCCTTTCCTTCACAGCAGACGACAAACCCTTTCCACTTAAAAGCATATGATTGCCTAGTAGAATCTCTCCTGGAAGCCAACAGCACAGTGGTTACATCAACCAGCAGGTTCAGGGAAGAAAGAATTAGCTGCTCAACATCCAAGCTGTGAGGACTGGGGATTTTAAGTTGGGATGCAAAAAAGTTCCATGATTTTGGTGAATTGCCCAGACGATGCAGCTCCCTGATGGAAAGTTCTAGGAGCAGAGGGAATCAAGGCTGTCTGGGCCAGTAAAGTGCTGTTAGAATCAGTGTACCCTTGTCCTCCTTGAGTATCAGGAGAGTTTTCACTATCAGAGGTATAGGAAGATATGCATGCAGAAGATTCCTCCTTCCCCTCCAAAAAATACCAAGAAACCCCCAAAGACCCTTGCCCAGCATTTTGGGTAAAATCACTGCATGTTGACCTCAGCCCTTTCCTGGCCAAACTCATAGAACTATCATTCTCGACTGGGACCTTCCCTCGAAGCCTGAAGCAAACAGCTATCAGACCTCTGCTAAAGAACAACAAGTTAGACCCAGCTAAGGTAGACTCCTACAGGCCAATCTCAAGCATCCCTCTTTTGGCAAAAATTATTGAGACGGTTGTCCAACGGCAACTTCATCATCACCTTGAGACAAGTGCACCCCTCGACCCTTGCCAGCATGGATTCAGGGAGTCTCATGGCGTTGAGATCCTGTTGACCACTCTTTTCAGCTTGTTAACCATCGGATTGGACAACATCAAACAAAGGTTTGCCCTGATCTTCATGGACATCACTGCAGCCTTTGACTATGTCAGCCACGAGATACTCCTAACACGCCTCAAGGAGAAGGGCATCCACGGTACAGCGCTTACCTGGTGCAAGTCGTACTTAACAGACAGATGGCAGCATGTCCAAACTGGCTCCTCTACCTCTAAACCTTTCCTGCAAGAGAAAGGCGTGCCACAGGGATCATCCCTCTCAGCCCTACTGTTCAATGTATACATGCAGCCCATTTGCGAGCTCATCCGCTCTTTCAATATCAACTGCCTGGTCTACGCCGACGACGTTCTGCTTTACATGCATATCTCAACTGAACATCCAGATCTCTCACCACTGACAACCTGCTTCGATGCCGTCACTGATTGGCTACATACGCAGAGGCTCCGATTAAATTTCAAGAAAACAGAGGTCCTCTTTATCACCAGGAACCCAGCATTCACTCTGTCCACCGCTCTGAATGTACGAGATGCAGAGCTCCTCAGCAAGCCCAAATTACGGTACCTAGGGGTAGGAGTAGCCTAGTGGTTGGGGCAAGGTACTTCAGGCCGGAAGGTCGGGGTTCAAATCCCACTAGAGGACAGCAACCTTGGGCTGGAAGGACTGGGGTTTCTAGTCCCACAGATGCTCCTTGTGGTCTTGGGCAAGCCACTTAACCCTCCATTGCCCATGTTCCCTGTAAGTATTAGTGTATGTGTCTCATATCCCCGCGTGTTAAATGTATCCCCCAATTGTGTTGTGACCGCTTTGATTGAAGGATAAGGCGGTATACAAAAACTGTCTAAATAAATAAAATAAAAAATAAATAGGGGTCACGCTAGACCAACAGTTCAACATGAAAGCCCAGATAAGCAACATGGTCAAAGCGGTCTACCACAAAATAAGGACGCTCCGTCACCTACGACAGCTGCTTGAGCCAGATGACTTCCGGACAGTCTATCAAGCCCCAGTAATCCCACATTTTGACTATGCTAACGTTATACTACATGGACTCCCGAAGAGCTCGCTGAATCCTCTGCAGCTTGCAATGAATGCAGCCGCCAGAATCTTGCACGGAGTCTCCAGGAGAGAACACATAACCCCAATATTGAAACATTTGCATTGGCTACCGGTCCACTGCAGACTCTCCTTTAAAGTCTTATTAATGACCTTCAAGGCCATCAACAAGTGCTCCTCCACCTCCCTCACAGACCTCATCCAGCCCACCCCCTCAACAGAGCTAGGAGATCAGCCGCCACCAACACCCTGATACTCCCGAAGGCGATTAAGAAATGTTCACAGTCAACTAGAAACAGAGCCTTCGCGCTATATGCACCCACATGCTGGAACGCCCTACCACCGGCCATCCGCGCCATCACCGACCTCAACCAGTTTAGGAAGTCGCTAAAGCACCATTTTTTCCTCCAGCACTATACCGACCCAAATGACATCTCACAGTCAGTCACTCTCAGGAACCAGGTTGTCATCCCCAGCGCAGCCACTCCGCACGAGTGCAGCCCCACCCTACAGATCACGATACTCTCGGCAGGTGGAAGGTATACATACTCTGACCTGTCAATCTGTACATAGTTAAACCAACCTGTAAATAGTTGGGAACTGACCATGTTGCCTGTGACAGCCAGCTTGCCTGTACATAGTTACCCTGTCAGCCCCGTGAAGAAATCCCTGTTCACTGTAAGTCCAGAGTAGGCCCTGCCTGCACTGCACAAATTTGTTAACTGTAAACCGCACTGATTCTAAAGAGCGCGATATAAAAAAAGGCATTAATTAATTAAATAAATAAAGAGGAAGGTACCTGAGGCTAGTTTATCATGTATCCCCACTCTGGGGCAGAACTGAGACATCTGCCTGTTCTGAAGAGTGACAAACAGATCTATCAAATGAGTATCCCACTCCCGAAAGATATTCGGAGAAATCCCTCTGTCCAGAGTTCATTCGTGAGGTTGAAGGACATGGCTCAGCCTGTCCACAAGAGTATTACTTTACCCAACCAGATATCTGGCTTTAAGTGTCAAAACTTGAGAAATGGCATAGTTCCCAACACAGAAGGTATGATCTCATTCATCTCTGCTTGATGATGTAGTACATAGCTACTAGATTACTGGTCATTTCGGTTAGTGTTTGAAACTGCTCTCGGTTCCAAGAAACTGATCTGATGGACACTCCCCTAGGAAGACCACAGAATCTGAGTGTGAAACCCATCTTCATGGGCTCCCAAGCTCATCTTGGACACATCTCATATGAATAGTTTTGGAGAGACAAGAATTTGGAAAGGTAATCCTTTGGTCAGATTGGAATGAAACAGTCACCAGGACAGGAAGTCCTGAAGGGGAGCACAGAAAGATGTTGCTGAGCCTGTGACAGACTTGTGTCCACTGCATGCTCAGAGTAGAGGTGTCAAAGGAGTGATATGGATGGTTGAGGCCCCATGGCCCAACATTCTCAACATATTTCTCATCAATATCTGCTGACTTTGATGGGATTTCCACTATGATGGTCACCAGTCAGGTGAATCCATTTTGAAGGATGGCTTTCTTCCGAGCCACGTCTAGCAGAGCTCCTATGAATTTCAATTGAAGTGATGGGCTTGTGTGACTTGGAAAGACTGATGACAAACCCTAGTGACTCTAGCACCTGGATAGTGATGTCCATGGATTCATAAACTGCCAGAGAGCACTCTTGATCAGCCCAGTCATCCAAGTAGGGAAACACACGCCACACCAATCTGAGTAGATATGCTGCCACTATAGCAAGGCATTCTGTAAAGAATCAAGGACTGGACAGGAGGCCAAATGGCAGTATGTGATAATGGTAGTGTCATTTCCTACAATGAATCACAGATAATTCCTGTGGCTTGGATGTATCTCTGTATTAGTGTATGCATCCTTTAGGTCTAGAGAATACAGCCATTTCTCTTTTGGAGGAAAGGGCAGCAGGGTACATGAGGGAAAGCATTATGATCTTTTTTTGAATGAGAAATCTGTTCAGATTCCACAGATCTAAGATAGAACAGAATCCCTCTGTTTTCTTGGTCATCCTTGCACTTCCTGCCACAGTGGAACTGGCACAACCACACTGGTCTACTGAAGGGCAGAGAGTTCCTGAAGAAGTATCTCTTGATGCCAAGAGTCTGGCAAATGAACTATTGGACGATGATTTGGTGCGAGTTCAAACAGATGCAAACTGTACCTGTCCTGGACTATTTTGTGAACAAAACTGTCAGAGGCTACAAGTGGCCATCCTTCTGCAAAGAATACATTCCCTCTAACAGGCAGGTTGTCCGGAACCAGTACACGGATATGGCCTCTGCACCCTATGAGCCGTTCACAATCCCATCCCTAGTTTTGGTTGGGTTGCCAGCTGGGACTTGAGCTACCTGTTGCCATGAGCAAGAATGAAAACTCTGCTTGGACTGGGATGAGTGGGAAACAGAAATATGATGACAGAAAAAGCCATATGGCCTATCCAGTCTGCCCTTCCATATCAACTACTATAATACCTTTTTTCTCTCAGAGATTTTCAGTATTTGTCCCATGCTTTGCTGAAGTCAGATACTGTCCTTGTCTCTACCACCTCCACTGGGAAACTATTCCATGCATCTATCACTCCTTCCTTAAAGAAATATTTACACACATTACTCCTGAATCTATCACCTTTCACCTTCATCCTGTGCCTTCATTACAGAGCTTTCCTTCCTTAATTGAAAAAGGTTCACCTGTGCATTTATACCATGGAGGTATTAAATGTCTCTATCATATCTCCTCTATCCCGCCTTTCCTCTAAAGAAAACATACTGAGATTTTTAAGACTGTCCCCATATCTTTTATAATGAAGACCACTGACCATTTTGGTAGCCACCCTCTGCACCGCCTCCATCATCTCTACATCCTTTGAAGATGTGGTCTCCAGAATTGCACATAATACATCAAATGAGGTCTCACCAAAGACTTATACAGGGGCACTATATCCTCCTTTTTCCTACTGGTTATGCCTTTCCCTATGCACTCAAGCATCCTTCTGGCTTTCACAGTCATCTTTTCTACCTGTTTAGCCATGTTAAGATCATCAGAACAATCACACTCAGATCCTGCTCTTCTTTTGTGGACAGAAGTACTTCATCCCGTTTTTTAGTGTTAAATCTCAGCTGCCAAATTCTTGACCATTCTTATGTTATCTACTCCACCCTAGGTGTTTACTCTATTCAAGATTTTGGTATTATCCGCAAAGAGACAAATCTTACCAGACAGCCCTTCTGCAATATTACTAACAAAAATGTTAAAATGAACTGGACCAAGGCCAGATACCTGCAGCACACCACTGGTTACATCCTTCTGCTCAGAGTGAGCTCCATCTGTACCTTTTGTCACCTCCCACTCATCCAATTTCTAACCCAGGCAGTCACTTACCTTACGGTCAGGGCTGGATTTACCTTGAGTGAGGCCCTACGCCAACAAAAATTGTGGGCCCCCAGCAGGGGCGGCCCAAGGGGGGTGCAGACCTCATTTGCATAAGGGGCCTCATTTGCATAAATATTTGCATAATGTTACCATATACTAACTTTTAGTAAACGTGCCTCTTAATGAGTGTATGGATAAAGACTAAAAGATTTCTACATTACTATAATCCAGTGCCAACTGCCAGACACATTAGGAACTACTACAAACACTGCCCATAGTAAACCCGCCGTATCCTAACAGCACTACCAGGACTCACAAAGCACCATACTCTACCAATCAAAAGGCAACACTGCAAATATTAAACCAATACATTTCAGAGAACAACAATACATGACCTACTGGGGAAAGAGAACAAGTGGCAATGTCAAATAGGAATTATATAAACAGAACACCTCAGCTCAGTTACACATGCAGAACATAGACCATCACCAAACAAGTAATCACAATTTAGAAATAGGAAGACAATAATTAAACTGGGAATCCCAAAAGCCAAACTTGGAATGTACAACACTGTAGAAATAAAACTAAACATTAATTTGCTCTTGTACTAAACAAAGCGCAGATGTTAATGATGCACATTTACCAGAGCTGACATATTCCAATTAATAAATTCAAAATAAAGAGATATTTTTCTACCTTTTGTGCATTTTTTTCAGCTGCAATTGCTCCAGCCACTTTCTTCTGGTTTCTTCGTGTCTTCTGCTAACTCTCCATCGTCTGCTGTCCATTTGTCCTTTCTTCTCTCTTCTAGATTTTTTTCCATTCTCTCTCTACATCTGCTTTAACATACTAATCTTTCTCCTTTTGCTCTTTCCTCATTCCTATTTCATCCACTCAAATTTTACCCCTCCATCCTCAATCCCCACTTACTCTCCCAATACCCGGCCAATTGTAGATTTTTTATCCCTCCCACACAAAATATTTTTCCCTTCTCCATTTTACTCTTCCAGCCCCATCCCATTCTAATCCTCCCCCAACATCAGCTCCCTTCTAGTTCCAGCCTCACCCAGCATCCATTCCCTTCTAGTCCCTGCATCAGCCCATTTCCAGTCCTAGCCATCCATCAGCCCATTTCCAGTCCAAGCAACCCCCCAACCCAATACCAGTCCTAGCCCCCCCATCACCCCACTTACAGTCCTTAACCCCCCATCACCCCATTTTCAGTCCTTAACCCCCCATCACCCCATTTTCAGTTTAAGCCCCCCCTATAACCCATTACCAGTCCTAACCCCCCATCAGCCCACTTCCAGTCCTAACCCCATCAACCCATTTCCAGTCAGCCCCCCATAGCCCATTGCCAGTCCTACCCCCCCCATCAGCCCACAGCCCATAGCCCATTACCAGTCCTAACCCCATCATCCCACCTCCAGTTTTAACCCCCCAGCCCATTTCCAGTCCTAGCCCCCCATAGCCCATTACCAGACAACCCCCATCAGCCCACAGCCCATTACCAGTCTTAACCCCCCCAAAGCCCATTACCAGTTCTAACCCCCCCCAACAGCCCATTACCAGTCCTAACCCCATCAGCCCCTGCGGGCTTAACACAGACGCGAGGAGACGCTCTATCTTCGCGTCTCTCGCAGCCTGCAGCGAGGGAGGGAGGGAGAGAGACCCGACCGGACCCGACCCGACCCGACCGGACCGCTTCGCTTCAGCTTGTAGACGGGGCCCCCGCAGCAGCAGAGGGGGCCCCGCGGCGGCAGCCACCAGGTTTTTTTTTTTAATTGAGTTTAAAAAAAAAAAACTGGTTCTTTTTTTGTGGGCCCCTGCCGGCTGTGGGCCCTACGCCATGGCGTACACGTAAATCCGGCCCTGCTTACGGTCCATCCCTAGGGTACTCAATTTATTTATAAGTTGCCTGTGTGAAACAGCGTCAAAGGCTTTACTGAAATCTAAGTATACCACATCTAGGGCTCTCCCCCTCGGTTCAACTCTCTGGTCACCCAGTCAAAGAAATCATTCAGATTTGTCCGACAAGATCTGCCTCTCATAAACCCATATTGCCTCGGGTCCTACAATCCACTGGACTCCAGAAACCTCACTATCCTCAGTTTTAGCAGTATTTCCATCCTATGATAAAATACCATACCCTCTTCCACACATATCCATCAGTCACCAGCCCCACTCACCAACCCCTACATTCCCACAGCCAACCCTGATCCAACTACCCAGCATCCAGAAGGTGAGACACCCACACAGAACCAGAGGGATAATGGCGTCGGCCAAGAGCTCACACCAAGCATGGCGCCCGACTGCCAACAGCTCCACTGCGGCTACACAAATACAACAGCGGTAATACTGTTCCTTGCTGATTTATTACCCCCACAAGCTCAATACAAACTCACATGATCCAGTCTCCGCAACAAGACAGTCACTCCATCCCACCACACATATACCACATCTCCCATCCATTTGCAGCACGTTTCCATAAGTATCTAGTCAGGGTTAGGGAGAACAACAGAGAAAGTAGAAAAAACAAAAAGGAGTCCTTGAGGCAGTTCCCTGAATGAAGCTGCATGTCTCCCATGTGGTATTGGCCACACTGACACACAAAGTATCTAGGCTTGTTATGTAGGGTGCCAAGAGTTAAAAGGGTGAAAATAAGGAGAATTAAACCCACAGCATTTTAGAATATGCATATCGCAACAGGACTGCATAGTTACTTCAAGTTGCTCTCAAAACATAACTAAAAGATAGGAAATGAGATACTAATATACAATAGAATATAATAAGGAAATATAATAGAGGATAAATTAAAGAATAAAAGAGGGTAAAATAAAAAAGAAAAAAATAAAGGATAAAAGAAAAATAAAACTAAAACTAAAACTAAAAGAAGGGAGAGAAAGGAAAAACAAGGGGTGGGGGACACCAGAGCCAGTAGAATGAATAAGGAAATCTAAAGGGTAGATCCCGACCCATCCTGGTGCCATAGAAATAGTTCTCACCCAAGTTCGCACCCTGTTCATTGTTCATTGTAAGCACAATGTGTTTTGTTACATTGAACTATTGTTTTGTTCGCTGTAAACCGCACTGATCTTAATAGCGCGGTATATAAGAAACGTAAATCAATCAATAAATAAATAAATAAAGGAGCGATCCACCGACAAGAAGGCCATGGCCTGCTGAGTATTGAGGCATACCCCAATGAATTCGAGAGCCTGTGCCGGCTCGAGGTGAGATTTTGGGTAGTTGACCAAGAACCCCAAACTCTCTAAGAGGAGGACAGTGCGTGACATCGCTTGCCAGGCTTCCTTGACAGAGGAGCCCGTAACGAGCCAGTCGTCGAGGTAGGGAAACACAGACATGCCCCGGCGATGAAGGTGAGCGGTGGCCACGACGAGGCACTTCGTGAAGACCTGTGGGGCGGATGCAAGGCCGAAGGGGTGCACCCTGTACTGGAAATGCTCTCCCTGCACCCTGAAACGCAGATACTGCCCATGTTGGGGGTGGATCAGGATATGGGCATAAGCGTCCTTTAGATCCAAGGAGCATAGCCAGTCGCCCTGCCAGAGGAAGGGTAGCAGCACACCGAGAGATAACATCTTGAATTTCTCGCGCAGCAGAAACGTTTTCAGCTTGAGGAGGTCGAGGAAGTACCGGGAATAAAAGCCCCGACCTTGAAGGTGGGAATGGACCTTCTCGACTGCCCACTGGGCGAGGAGGGAGTGTAATTCCCGCTGCAGCAAGAGCTGGTGTGTGGAGAGTCGAGGAGGCTCCGCCAGGGAGAAAGGGGGGGTGGGAGCCTGTTGAAGTGAAGCCGATAGCCCTCCCAGATGACCTGGAGGACCCAGGTGTCCGAGGTGATAAACGCCCAAGCCGGGGTGAAGCAGGACAGGCGTCCCCCCACTGGCTGCTGCGCCACCAGAGGACGAGGGGCCATGCCACTGGCGTCAAAACCCCTGAGGGGGTTGTGGGTGAACTGGTGTCTGGGCCTTCGGGCCTTTTGGTTTATGGTGACACTGGCCAGACTTCCCCTGCGAAGGAGTGGTCGGTGTGGGGGTAGCCGGGTACGGCAGATAGCCGTGGTACTGGAGGCCTTTCCTGGGCAGGTTGCTTCTTGGCAGGTTGCTTCTTCCGAGGCAGCATCAAGGTCTTGCGGGAGAGACGGGTGTTAGTGACGTACTCCGTCTCAATCTCCGCAGCCTTCTCCTCCATCGGCTTACCAAAGAGTTGTTCGCCGAGGCAGGGTACGTCCAGGAGCTTCTCCTGCACCCCACTGCTCCAAATCAGAAGATTAGAGCCAAGCCTGGCGGCGGGCTCTGAGGCCCGCGGCCACCACCCGAGCAGATGTCTCAAAGCCGTCACAGGAGGCTCGAGATATATACTTGGAGCAATCCGCCACGGATTTCAACAGGATGTGGAACCTGTCGAGGGGCTCACCCCTCGAGACCCGCGGAGAAGCCTCCAAGTTCTTTTGCCACGTCGCGGAGGAACACACCCATATATAATTGGTATGCCTGGATGCGACAGGAGAGCATGGAACCTTGATAGGCCTTGTGGCCCAGGGCATAAAGGGCTCCGGACTCCCAGCCCGGCGGAACCAAGGAGTGGGACTTCGGGCTTTTCTGCTTCCTCATGGCTGATTCCACTACCATTGAGGTGTGTGGAATTTGAATCTTACGGAAGCATGGCCCTCGCTGTACCTTGTACATTGTGTCGTCAAGGTGCTTGCTCACAATGGGGTCCGAGGCCGGGGCCTACCAAACGTGGAGCAACAGCGGGGAGAGGATCAGCAGCACCAGCACGGTGAGGAATTCCCTGGGCGGGGCCTCGTACTGAAGAATATCAAGTTCTTCAGCACGAGGGTCTTCATCGGTCTGGGTGACCAGGTTAAGGGCCCGAGCCATGTCCCGAATAAACACCAAAAAGGAAGTGTCCTCGGGTGGTGAGCGCCGCTGGAAATCAGGCAGCGAGGGGTCCGACGGAAGATCCCGGTGGGTGCGGGTCTTCGGGGATGTGTCCCTATCGGATTCCCAGTCTGAGAAATCAGTCAAGGTATCCGAGCCGAGCGGTTCGGCCTGTCCAACGGCCAGCGGTCTGGAGCTGGAAGCTCTGGACGACCTCGCCCCCGAAGAAAGGGAGAGAGAGCGAGACCGATGTCGAGGACTCTCACGAGGCCTGTGGCTCTCGAGGGTTTCCTGGACAGATTTGGGTGTCCCACGCGAGGGACCCACGGTCTCTGGGCGCAAGTTAGCAAAGCTGGCCGGGAGCGCCTGCTGGGAAGCAATGAACGCAGAAATGCTGCATTCTAGCACCAGCATAAAGGACTCCCACACAGGCGTGGGGCCCTGGGACGCCGATACCAGGGTCACCGGATCAGGCGTTGAGGAGGAGAGGGGGTCCTCACTGGGACAGCCCTCAGGAGACTGGGCGCCTTCACCGGAGGCCTCCGTTTCTCTGATAGGTACCTTGCGGGGCCGCTCCTTGTCCGACTCTCGGGAACACTGAATAAGGTTAAGCGACCAGGCGTGGGAGCACTTGCGCTTGTCGGGGGCCCGGACAGGGACTTTGAGGCCGCCTTCTTTTTGCGCCTTTCCACCTTGGGGGACCCCTGGTTCGAATGCCATATGGAACGCGGTGCCGCATGGGGAGAACCCACCAGAGGGGAGACAAGCGAGGGTGCCACTGGGAGCCTTTCGAAAAATGTCTTCGGACTTCTGCTTATGGCTGAGCAGGGCCTTAGAGGACATTTTCTTGCAGAGCGAACAGAGCTCTGGGTCATGGTCGGCTCCCATACGCCTTAGACAGCAGTCATAAGTGTCTGTAAGCGACATGTTCCTAGAGCATCTATTGCATTTTTTAAACCCGGTGGCCATGGGGGCAAAAACGGCCCCTGCGAGGTCAAAGACCCACACGGCCAGCGGTTGGAGAAAAAAAGGGTGCGAAGTCTGGGAAGAAAAATTTTAGAAAGGGTATCCCCACAAGCTCCAAAAGAGAGCAAGGGGAGGATGGGTAGAGGACCAGTGCAACCGGAAAAAAGAGATATAGCCTGTTAAGGCAAGGAAAACAAAAACTTTTCCCGAGGGATGAGGACGTGCATCTGAAGGGATCTGCGGAAAAAGGGAGACTGAGCAAGATGGCACCCTTGGGCGGGAAGAGGACCACACATGCATGGTAGCAATCCCAAAGGCTTTCTTTGAAAGCTGGGGAATTGCTCCGCACGGGCTCCGTCAGTGCCGACGTCACCCATGAGGACTGACTTCCTGCTTGTTCCTGGAGAAATAAACGTTACACATTATGTAAACAAACTTTAAAGTATTAAGATACAAACATAACTTTCTTCACTTCTACTGCACCAGCCACTTCCCAAAATCCTTCACATCTAGTACACAAGATGCTTTGTTGTTTTCTTGTAATCCACAATATATTGAACCCCACCAGCTTTATAATGGTAAATGTTGCAAAAGAGTAGTTTCTCACCTGTAACTGGTGATCTCCAGGAACAGCAGGAATAAGTCTTCACATCTGGGTGACAGACACCGACTGAACCTGGTGTGGAAACACTCCCTAGCATCCAATAGGAATGTTTTTGGGAGCGTTATTCCATGCCTGCCTTCCCGCCTGGTTTCCTCAGTCAGGTGAATAGCAGAGAAAAATTAGAAAAAATTACCAGGAAGAATAAGGGGACAACTTGAAAGGGAGGTGGGCAGGTTGTGAAGACTGATTCCTCCTGCTCCCGGAGATCACCTGTTACAGGTGAATAATTACGCTATCTCCAGGACAAGCAAGAAGTCAATCTTCACATCTGGGATTCCCTAGCCCATAGGTTTTCAACCCAGTCCTCGGGAAACCCTAGGCCAGTCAGGTTTTCAGGATTCCCACAATGAATATGCATAAGATAGATTTGCATACAATGAAGGCAGAACATGCAAATCTTTCTCATGCATATTGTGATAAGGAAGCTTATCATAGCTCAGGAAGGGGCTATAGAAAAGGTGAAGTGTCTCTGAACAAGCAACCTGTCAGTGCTGGTAGAAATGAGAAAACAGAATTTTGCCATAAAAGACAACCAGTCCCAGAATGCACCAGGTTTCCAACAGCCATGAGAGGAGCTGAAGTGAGAAAACGTGTGTTCAATAAAAAGGGCTATGAGGTAATCCCCAAGCACTCATTGCAAAGGGCAGGGCTTGATTCAGCACAGCTGCGCTGTGCTAGGATGGAACACTCATCTCAAAGGGCAAGGCCTGATTCAGCCCAGCTGCGCTGTGTTAGGGAGGAGCTCTCATCCAAGCAGAATAAGAGTAGAGTTTATTCTACAGATGACCATCTTCATGATCACCTTGGATATCCAGAGAATTGTCCTCCTTATCCTGAGAATCAGCTTGAGATTGATCATCAGTTTCATCTGAAGGATCATCAGAAGCAGAAGCCAAACCGGACAGACAGAGAGGCAAGGAAACCCTCTGGAAGAAAGAGGAGAAAAGCCTTTGAGAGGTCTGGAAGAGTCCAAAGCAGTACGTATACTGGGAGGTATTCCAAGGGCCAGCATACACCTTTGGACTGGGGAAAGCCAGAGGAATGGTGCTGCAGAGCTAGGAATCACCAGAGGCTACCTGTGAGGGAGAAGGCTGCACGTGGAAGGGACCCTAAGACCTGTGCCAGAAGGTATGTGAAGAGAGATCCAGTGTCCAGGGATCTGGATTGGAAGGCTGGACATAAGAACTGGACTACATACTGGCCAGGCTATATAGAGAGGAACTCTAGCAGCAATGGAAGCTCAGGTATGAACACTGATCTATGCCCTAGCTATAACCTTGAAAGACAGCAGGGAAACAAGCATTCTCCTGAAAATGTTCCATTGAGAGATTCATCTGTGCCAATCCATGATAGTGATCCCATGCTTGTTGAACAAGGGGGAATAATAGCAGATGAGGATCCTGTTTATATGGACTGCTCTCTATCTAAACTCCGTTGGTAACTTTCTGTTATAAAGTACAGCAACCATCACAAAGAAATACAAATTTGTTCTTTAATCTACTCAGAAAAGCTCCTGAAGCAGGATTTGACCCACACAGTGGAAGGCAAGCCAGCTAAGGGGTTTCAGCTGGTAACTGCTAGCAATTAAGCCTTACCTAATTGCTTGTGAGCTAGGAGAGAATCACTTCTGTGTCTATGTGGGAAGTAATCAGAAGTTAACCTGCAAAGAACAGTTTGTTTCTTGCTTTGTGGCTTTTCATTTGTTGTTTTCCTGATTTTAACTTTGTTTTTCCAAGTTAACACTGAAAGCAAGTAACCTAATTTATGTGCTACCAAGCATATCTGTGTTGGGAGAAATAACCCCATAAATAAATCTCTTATTGGCTTTACCCAAGAGCACAACTAAATTATTGTCAGCAGCTGTGTCTGGTGTGAATGAACTACATTGCCCACAATACCTTGCAAATCATATAGATATATGCACTTGACAAGACTGTGAAGATTCTCACCCAGGCAGCCGTCTGACAATATTCATTCTGGGAATCCTGAAAACCTGACTGGCCTAGGGTTCCCCAAGGACTGGGTTGAAAACCCCTGCCCTAGCCCAAGACAACCGAGCGAGAGAAAGGGTCCCGGGCACAGCCAATAGTTGCAGCAGGAATCTAACACACTCGGCCCATTCAGAGCACTCCTCGTGAGGTAGTCGGATGGGCGCTGGGCAAGTTGTCTAGATTTGAAAAAGGTTATGTAGGACAAATTATCTGAATTGATCACTTCTGGAGTCTTTATCAGGCAATAGTGAGCTGCAAAGGTATGCAGCAAAAACCAGGTAGCTGCTTGGCAGATTTCCGAAATACAGACAGAACGGAGGTTAGCCACAGTGGCAGTCATGGCTCGGACATTATGGGCTGGGACGTGATGCTGTAGAGACAAATCCAGCTTATGAATAAGCAAAAGATATGCAATCTGAAATCCAAATTGAGAATGTCCTCTTGGAAACTGGCAACCCTAGATGACTTTGGTCAAAAGAGACAAAAAGCTGAGAATTGATGACGACTCTTAGTGTGGTCAAGGCAAAAGGCCAAAGCTTTTTTACAAATCAAGAGTATGCAACTTTGCCTCAGCAGAGGAGCTGTGAGGCCCAGGAAAGAAAGTTGGCAGTGAGATAGACTGGTTCAAATGGAAGGAAGTGATGATTTCATTAAGAACTTAGGATGTGTCCATCTGATCATGATGGAATATGGTATATGGAGCATAGTCTACCGGAGCCTGAAGCTCACTAATCCTGCAGGCTGAAGTTACTGCTACCAGGAAGAGGACTTTCCATGTTAGGAACTTTAAAGGAGACGACGCTAGAGGCTCAAAGGGGTTGCGCTTGAGCTGCGCAAGAACAACATTTATGTTTCAATCTTTTTTATTAGTATTTTGGTGCCCTAAACCACTAACAGTACAGTAGTCAAGCACTACAACAACACTCCAAGGCAATACAAACCAGAAGAAAGCAGTCAAGAAACATTGCAAAATGATACACACAGCAGCCGACAGTGGCGAACAATATCATACAGTAACATACAGTATGAAACAGTGAAAAACTGTGTAAAAACAATGTAAGAAGCCGGCATGCCAGCGTAACATCTCGCTGTGTCATATACCGCCATAGCATATAAGTAAAAATCAATAATACATAGGTGAATGGCTTATTATTCTCCAGGGAAATCCACTCATCGCGGAGAGGACCATAAGGAAAAACCAGCAAAGAAAGAAAGAAAAACGATGCAGGCCAATGATCCCCTGCAAGCACCCTAGCACTTAAGGAACAACACACGATCAGTACGGCACACTGGCCATCTCTGTACCCTTCCCAAGAACAACATTTAAATCCCACGCTGTGGGTGGTGGAAGGAGAGGCTGCTTGGTCAAGAGCAGACCCCGCATGAATCTGGCCACTAAGGGGTGCACCGAGATAGGGCGATTCTCTAAGGTATGATGAGAAGCAACAATGGTGCATAAGTGTACTTGTACGGAGCTGGTCTCAAGACCAGAGAAGAACAAATGGAGCAGGTATTGGAGAAGATGTGGAACTGGATACGTGAAAGGATCTAGTGTTCTCTGCGAACACCACAGTGAGAATCTGCACCACTTGAAAGCACAAGACTGCCTGGTTGAATCTTTCCTGGATAATAATAGAACATGCAAAACATCCTCTTGAGTGAGAGGACAAAGTGCTCTAATTGTGAGAGGACAAAGTGCTCAGCAGCCAGGTCGTCAAGCGAAGAGTTTGGAGGTTGGGGTGCAGGAGGGTCCCCTGCTCTTGAGTGTGGAGGTTGGGTACACAACCCACCCTGAGGGGAGGCGCTTGAGCTAGTTGAAGAAGCAGAGGAAACCAAGGTTGTCTAGGCTAGTAAGGGGCAATGAGGATCATTGTTCCCCTGTCAGCTTGGAGTTTGAATAGTGTTTTTACAATGAGGGGAGAGGAGAAGTGCATCCGAACTGTCTCTGCGAAGAGACAGAATCCTGGAGCAAAAGCTAGGCTGTTGCCAGGAGAAGCAAAGAGATCGAGTAGCGGCATCCCCCACAAGTGGAACAAGAATTATGCCACCTGAGGTTTTAATCTCCACTCGTGCGGATGGAGATTTCGACTTAGGCTGTCGGCTGATTCTCTGGTCCTGGCAGGTATACTACATTTTATTTATTTATTTAACCAGATTTCTACAGTATACCGCCTTATCCTTCAAAGTAGTTTGTATCCAGTACCTGTTTGTAATCACTACAAACAGGTACTGGATACATTCCCTTGTACCCAAAAGACTCACAATCTATGTGTACCTGAGGCAACGGAGGATTAAGTGCCTTGCCAAAGGCCATAAGGAGTGCCTATAGGACTAGAAACCCCAGAGGACAACAATCTCAGGCCGGAGGGACTAGGGTTTCAGGTGAATTCCCTGAGAGATTGCCCAGTTCCATAGATGTATTGCCTCTGTGCATAAGGGGCGAGAGCCTGTTCCTCCCACTTTGTTGATAAAGGACATGGCCACTTGGATGGATTTCTGAATGAGGACTGAGTGGTCCACCAGATGGGAAGAGAAGATGCGGAAGGCGTTGAAGATTGCCCTGAGTTCCAGAGATTGATGTGAAGGGGTCTCTCCCAAGCAGACCGCAGGCCTTGGGTTGTGAGGCCGTTGAGGTGAGTCCCTCAACCATGCGCTTTGATGCCTCGGTGGTCAGGGCACATTGCGATGCAGACATTTGAAAAGGTAACCCTATGACAAGGTTCTGTGGTGTGCACCACCACTGAAGGGATGTTCTCATCTGAGGAGAAATGGTGACAAGATCGGAAAAGGGGCCTGCGGCCTGCGCCCACTGTTGTGATAGAGTCCATTGTCCCACTCATGTTAAGACAGGCACGGGGTACAACATGGACTGTTGAGGCCATTTGGTCTAGTAAGCTTAGGAAGATCCTGGCTTGCTATTGAACCTGAGTGGCCAGGGTAGTTAGTCGGAGACATCGGTCGTCTGGTAGGAAAGCTCGTGCCTGGATTGTGTCCAGTCGAGCTCCTATGAACTCTACTGTAGATTTTGAGTTGTGGTCTGAACTTAAACATTTAAGGCACCAGTCATGCTCATCGATGATATAGAGAGCACTCGAACACTTAGAGCATTTCTTGAAAACACTGTGAGGCTTCTCCGTTAGTGGAAAAAAAGAGAGGCAAAATCAAACTGGGCAATGGTGCCCAGTGATCGTTAGGCCCAATGAAACTTTGAAGAGAAAAATAAAGAAAAAATGAAAAATATATGGAAAAGAAAAATAGATACGGGAATTGGAATAGACGGGGAGTCAGTCAGTCGATGGGAAGGCAAAAATATAAAGTATTCAATGATATTATAGAACTTTGGTCTTTTCACGCAGTGAACAAGGGACGAGGTCCCGACAGCTCCACGGAAAAAAGACTGAGGAGACCAGGAGGGAAGGTGGGAAGGCAGGCATGTAGGCGTGGAGCAACGCTCCCAAAAGCATTCCTATTGGATGCTGGGGAGTGTTCTTACAACAGGCTCCGTCGGTGCCAATGTCACCCAAATGTGAAGACTGACTTCTTATTTGTCCCTGGAGATTAAAACAGAATGGCAATTATTAAAATAAATTACTACTACTGGCTAAAAGCATTGTTAAACAATTTTTAAAAAATTTAATGTTAAAAATATCACAATGTCCAAAAGGAGACAACATGAGCTGTGTCAGAACCAAAATGAGGTCCCAAGCTACCGCTAGAGGCTTGAAGGGAGGTCTCGAGAGGAGCAAGCCTTGCATGAAGTAAACCACCAAAGGCTGAGTCGATATGGACTTTCCCTCCAAACCATAATGGTAGGCCGCAATTGCATTAAGGTGCACCCATACAGAGTTAGATTTGAATCCTGACTCCAAGAAGTGTAAGAGGTACTCAGGAGCTTGTCATCAGAAAAAGTAAAGGGATCCAGTGCTTATGCTGTGCACCAAGAAGCAAATCTCTTCCATTTGAAGGCATAAGACTTTCTCATCAAGGCCCTCCTAGAGGCCAACAGGACATCAGTTACGCTGTCAAGCAGGTTAAGCTCAGACAGGACTAGTCTCTCAACATCCACGCATCTGACGTCGGGGTGCCGCATCCTCCTGTCCTCCTGCGAGATAAGGTCTGGGGCAGTGCCCAACCACAGAGGCTCCCAGTGGGAGAGTTGAAGCAGAAGGGGAAACCACGGCTGCCTGAGCCAATAAGGCACAATGAGAATCATTGACCTTCTGTCTGCTTGGAGCTTCAACAGGGTCTTCAGAATGAAAGGTATGGGAGGATATGCATATTGCAGGCCCTCCCCCCCAGTGCAGGAGGAAAACATCCGGAGCGAGTCTGCTGTGTGAGGCGACCCTGGAGCAGAACCAATCCACTTTGATGTTGTGCTAAGTGGCAAACAGATCTATTGAGGGGGTACCCCACTTCCGAAAGATCTGGGCCAATAAAGACCTGTCCAGAGTCTACTTGTATGGCTGGAAGATGTAGCTCAGCTGGTCCACCAGGATATTCTGTTCCCTTGGCAGACATGTGGCCCTTAACTCTATACCGTGAATTGTGGCAAATTTCCGCAACCAGACTGCCTCCCAGCATAGGAGATACGAGCCCATGCCCCCTTGCTTGTTTACATAGTACATTGCGACCTGATTGTCGGTTGGAATCAAAACAATCTGGTTGGCCAGGTGATCCTGGAAAGCCCTGATCTGGTGCAGGTTCTCCTATTTGGATCAGATACCTTAAGTGTGGAAGCCATCCAGATGTGCCCCCCAACCCAGCTCAGAGACATCCGTAATCAGTGTCTTCTGTGGTGGCGCCAGCTGAAAAGGGAGGCCCCTGAGCAGATTCTAAGGAACCAACCACCAATACAGGGACTGGACAAGGGCTATGGTGACCATCACCCAGTCCCAGAGGTGTGCCTAGTGGCCTTTCACTGACCTTGTCTCATCAACAGCTGGGGAGTGACATGCACATGGAGCCATGTGGCCAAGCACGGTCAGCATCCCGCTAGCCATTGTCTGTCGACTCTATTGGGTATTGCGTACCAAGGGAGTCAATCTCTGGAGTCAGTCCAGTGGGAGAAAGGCCTTTGCACAAGTCATGTTGATGAGAGCTTCTATGAACTCGTGTCATTGGGTGAGCTAAAGGTGGACTTTGGGAAATTGACAATGAAACCCAACAGCTCCAGCACCCGAATGGTCAGCTGTGTTGAATGCCGGACTCCAACCAGAGTGGTGCTTTTTATGAGCCACTCATCCAAGTAAGGGAAGACAAAAACCCCTAGTGTTCCGAGTTAGGCCACTACCACTGTGAGGCACTTTGCGAAGACTCAGGGTGCCGAAGCCAGTTGGAAGGATAATACTCTGTACTGAAAGTGCTGTCCTCCTAGGACAAATCTGAGATATTGTCAGTGGGCGGGATGGATCGGTGTGTGGGTATATGCATCCTTTACATTCAGGGAGCATAGCCAATTTCTTTCTGAAGATAAGGGAGCAGGGTCCCTAGAAAGATCTTGAACGTTTCCCACACCAGGAAGGTCTCAGAGGTCCAGGATGGGGACGAAGCCTCCTCCCATCTTCTTGGGGACTAGAAAGTACATGGCGTAAAATCCCCATACAATCTGTTTCTGAGGCATGGGCTCGATGACAAGATTAGCCAGGAGGGCAGATATTTCCCCTTAAGAGGGCTTAGATGCAGAGGGTCGAGGGGAAACAGGGTCGAGGGGAAACACCCTCGGGGGCAATTAGGCAGTAGTTCGGTGAAATGCAACATGTAGCCATTTTGGACTGCAGCACCCACACATCCGAAGTGATGAGCATCCCTCCAACTGAAAGATTCCCCTCTGCAGTCACTGGTAGATTGGCTATACTCCAAAGGAACCAGTTAAAACCTCGTCCCCAGCATGGGCCAGGGACAGGCTGAGCCTTTTAGGGCTTCTCCCGATGTTGCAGGCGCAGATCCTGGGACTTTTGCTGGGAGGCTTGCGTAGCAGGAAAATACCTGTGCTAATGCAGGCAGTAGACCTTTTTCTGGCTTCCCCCCTGATACTTTCTGCAATAGGGGTTGGACATGTGTCTCGAGATCCTGGTGAGGGTGATGTGCTGCTTCTCTACAACGCCAGCCTTTTCCTCCACCTGCTCTCTGAAGAGGTTCTCTCTTCAGCATGGAATTCCCACCAGCTTATTCTGAATAGTCTGCTCCAGGTCGGAAGACTGAGGCAGCAGGCTCCAATACTCACAGCTGCTGCTCTAGAAACCGTCTCAAAGGCGTCATACGTTGCCCTGACTATGAACTCTGAGCAATCTTTGTCATGGCCCACTAGGGTACGATGAAGATCCAGCTTCTCCAGAGGGAGGAACGGGCACAGGTTGGCGAGATCACGCATAATGCCCTTCAGGAACATGTTCATCTAGAGCTAGTAAGAGTATTCTAGCCGTGAGCATGGCGCTCTGAAAGCTCCTCCTACTGAAGGAGTCCAATGTCCAAGCCTCTCTACCCAGGAACATCAAAAAATGAGTCATGGTGCTCCTAATCCTCTTAAGGGCGGACTCAACCACCAAGAAGTGGTGTAGAAGCTGAGGCTTCTCAAAACCCAGGGCTTTCTGAACCTGGTACATCAAGTCCAACCTCCTACTGATCAAAGGTACAGTGAGGGGGTTTCTCCTACATCCTCATTTGCAGCCTCTGTAGGACATGGTGCACTGGCAGAGTCACAGCTTTCCATAGGCATCGGAAAGGGGGGGGGGGCCATGGCCCCGCCAAAACTCTGCTCTGCGACAGGGGCTTCCTCTATTTTGGCCTGTGGTGATCCAATCTTCCGCGAGCAGAAGTAGGGGAAGGGGTACAAGCAGATTCTCTTCTTCTGCCTATGGGGGATGGGATCCCCACAGGTAGCCTGCTGTCTACGATTATTGAAAACACTTTTCCTGTCTGCCCACAAAGATCATGGGCGAACAGGAAGGGCCTTTACAATGATCATAGTCCTCAGGCAACAATTTGCCCACGGGGATCCCATCCCCTGCAGGCAGAAGAAAAGCCATGACCGCAGTAAAGACCCTCCTTGTCTGCAAAGAGGAAGGGTCTCTGCCTGCAGGGCGGGATTGGATGGAGTTTAAAGCAGAGTTGGGACAGAGAGCCGGTGCTGGGGCAGAGATAGGGTGGGGCTTGGACCCTCTCCAAAGAAAAAAGCCATTCCGTCGTCACTGCTGCTTCCTTAGGAGAAGATCCTCCAGTACTCCTCTTCAACTCCTCTGGCCCGGGGCTCTTCCTCCATCTCCAGAGAAAATGGATGGCCTTGGCCATTTCCCTCACAAGTCCTGGAAGGACATGTCCTCTGAAGGAGACTTCGAGTGCATAGAGTGCATTCATGGCTTCGTCGGGACATCGGAATTTGACACACTTGAGAAAGAGATGGCCCCGCCGGGAACCGGTGTTTGGTCTCTCCGATGCCCCAATGTCGATGCCTCTGCAAGCAGGGCATGCATTTCAAGGAATGGCTGCACAACGAGAGATGAGGATGCCTTGGGAACCAAAGAACCAGCCAGCTGTTTCTCTAGCATTGATGAAATATGAGTCTTGAGCGCCTGCAGGCATTCCTCCTTGGCTGCCGTGTCCAAAGGCCTTGGGGCCTGCGCAGCTTTGACCAATGTCTCCAGCATCCCCGCAGGGGTATTGACATAGCATCTTGGGGTTTTTTTGTTTCCCACATGTGCTGATTTCTCTCTGTCTCAGCACCGAGAAGCTGCTTACTGAGCTTTGCTGCCAGTCTGAGCACACCTACCTGCCAGTTTGTGAGTCCTGTGTGTCCATTGATATATTTATTTCATCATTGTTAGTGTGCTGTTTATCTGTACCATTGTTAGTGTGCTATTTATCTATAAGCTTATTCAATTTTCTCCATTCCTATCTGTATCCTACATATCCTCATAACTTTTTTCCCTCCCTCCCATCCCGCTACCCTGAGGCATTCAGTCTCTTATAGCCATCTTCTGCTCGTTACCACAATTATTCACAGGTGCACCTGATCTCTTGTGATCTCTCTCCCACCTATCCTTATTTCTTCTGACATCTGTTCTCCTCTCTTTCTTTCTCTTCTATGGCTCCTCATCACTTTCTCTTCCTAGTCCTCATACTCCCTAATTGTCTTCCCTCCTATGAACACCTTCAATCTTCCCCTCCTTATCGCCCCTTTAACATCCTCACTTCCCCCAACATCCTGTCCTCTACCCTGTCATCAGCTCTTGAGCTTCACCACACTTTCTACCCCTCATTCAGCCATCTCCTCTCTCTCTAAAACAACCTCACCCTCATTTCTGCCATGCTGTCTCCTCTCTGCCTCACACTCTTCTACTCATCTTCCTTCTCTCAACCAGAGATATCAACCCAACCCTGGCTTCCCTAGACTTTTGTCACACTCCCATTACAGATCTTCACGCAGCACATCAAATCTTATTCATATCCCTCTCCTTTCCCCTTCCTCTCTCCCTTTCTCAAGTGCTTTGTGGAATGCACACTACATCTCAAACTTGCCTGTACTCATGATCTCTTTATCTCTAATGCTCTCCATCTTCTTGCTCTGAGACCTGGCTCCTCCCAGAAGACTCAGCGTTAGTCGTGCTCTCTGTCATGGTGGCTATCAGTTCTCTCACATGCCTCATATCCTACAGCCATGGTGATAATGTTGGGCTTCTACTCTCTTCTTCCTGCCAATTTCAACCCCTCCTGCTGCCTCAGTCTCACTCCTTTCCTTCCTTTGAACTCCACTCCATCTGCCTTTTTACTCCACTACCTCTCTGGTTAGCTGTTACTTACTGACCCTCCTGACAAGTCCATCTCTACCTTTCTCACCGACTGACTTGCGGCTTTCTTTCTGGATTCCTCTTCCCCCTCTCTTATTATCAGGGATTTTAACATTCATGTCGATAACCCCTCTGACCCTTATGATTTAATGCTCCTTTCCCTTACCTCCTCATTTGACCTCTAGGTTTGTTGTACTGCCCCTAGTCACCAGCACGGCCACTGTATCAACCTTGTATCCTTTTCTAATTGCTTACCCTCAAACTTCTGTAGCTCAGTTCTTTCCTTATCTGACCATTGCCTGCTAAATCTCTTCATAACCCACCACCTCAACCTTGCCCTGACTCCTCCAGCTGCTTTAGAAATCTTCATGTTATTGACCCTTTGACGCTATCCTCCACTGTTGCATCACCTCTATCCTCCACCATGTCATCTGAGTCTGCTGATGAGGCGGTAGCTTCCTATAATGCTGCACTCTCCTCAACTCTGAATGCTTTTGCTCCATCCATGCCATGTTCTGTGAGGTGTACTATAACCCAGTCAGACTGTCTTCCACTACCTGCTATCTATGTCATAGGTTTTCAACCCAGTCCTCGGGGAACCCCAGGCCAGCCAGGTTTTCAGGATTCCCACAAGGAATATGCATAAGATAGATTTGCATACAATGAAGGCAGAACATGCAAATCTCCCTCATGCATATTCATTCTGGGAATCCTGAAAACCTGATTGGCTTGGGGTTCCCCGAGGACTGGAGTGAAAACCCCTGATCTATGTTCTTGTGCCCATTCAGCTGAGTGCACTTGGCTGAAATCCCGCACCCTTGTGGACTTTCTACACTTCAAATTCATGCTTATCTCTTTCCAGTCAGCCATAGCACTCGCCAAACAAGACTATTATGTCTGACTCTCTTGCCTCTGACCCTCGTCATCTCTTTACAATTCTCAATTTTCTCCTCAAGGTGCCTCTGCCTCCAACCCCTCCTTCCCTTTCTGCCTAAACCCTGACCATTTTCACAACTAAAATCCACAAGATCACTCTCCAATTCCCCACGAGGTCAGCTACTTTCCCTCCCCCCTTACCTCTGCTACCCTTTCTTCCTTTTTCATGATCTCTGAGGAAACCGCACACCTTTTTTCCTTCTCCAAACTCACTATCTGCTCCTCTGATCCTATTCCCAACTGTCTCCTAAGCCCCATCTCATCCACTGTTCCTTCCATCTCTCATATTCTCAATCTATCACTCTCCAATGCAACTGCAGCCTTCAAAAGCATGCTGTGATTATACCCCTCACTAGATCCTACCTGTCCTAACTATTGACCCATCTCCCTCCTCCCCTTCGTTTCTAAACTACTTGAACATATGATTCACCACCGATGCCTCGACGTTTTGCCTTTCAAGCAACCTGGATCCTTTACAATCTGGCTTTTGTCCTTTATATTCAACTGAAATGGCACTTGCCAAAGTCTCCAGCAACTTGTTCCTGGCAAAATCCAAGGGCCTTTACTCCATCCTCATCCTTCTTGACCTTTGTGCTGCTTTTGACACTGTTGAGCACAGCCTTATTTATTTTATTTATTTAAAACATTTTTATACCGCTTTATCGAGCAATCAAAGCAGTTTATAGATAAACAATTACATCATAACAGGGTTAGCTATGTACTTCAAAACAGTTATTAACTATGTACAGAATAACTAGCTGCATTTACAGTGCAACTAGTTGGGTTTGCTAACTTTCAGTAACTATTTACATTCGATGGGGAGGGCAGTATATATGATGAGCTGAGTGCATGGTACTTAAGATGGGTATGTACCTAATTCTATTTGATGTGTCCCATAGTGTTCTGCGAAGAGTAGAGTCTTGATACTCTTTCGGAAGTCCGCAAGGTCTCGTATGTTCCTTATTTTTGGTGAGAGGCTGTTCCATAGGTTCGAAGCATAATATGCAAAGACTCTATTGCTTGTTGATTTGTTGGTTTTGCGGAAGTCAGTCGAGAGGACTAGGGAGTTTTGGGTGTATCCCCTTTCTCTGTCTAGTGTCTGGTATTTTGCTTATTAAGGTGGAGAGGTAAGAAGGTGCTATGTTATGAAGCAACTTGAAAATGACGACTAGGTTTTTGTACTTGATCCTACTAGGGACAGAAAGCCAATGTAACTTATATAGAATTAGGGTGATGTGCTCAGAACTTGGTGCTCTTGTGATTACATGAGCTGTTGCATGTTGTGCCATTTGCAACTGTGTTAATGCCTGTTTGGATAGACCTTGCAATATATTATTGCAGTAGACTAAGTGCGGGTTGATCATTGCCTGCAAGATCAATCTATGTAAAGTCTGGAGGGTCCAGTATCATAGATGATGTAGCATTTTGATCTTTCAATATATGGCCTGTGTGGTCTTGCCTATGTGTGATGATAGGCTCAAAGATTAGTAATGAAAGATCACTTCTGTTTTATTGAAATTCACTTTTAGGTTGTTCAGTGAGAGCCAATGGGAGGCTTCATCGAAGTATGTTACGATTTGTTGCAGATTAATTTTTTTCTGTAATAATTCGTAAATAAATCATTATATTGCCAGCATAAATGTGGTAATTCACTTTATGCTTCTGAAAAATGTTGCAGATTGGCTGGAAGTATATATTGAATAGTAAGGCTGAAAGAGCGGAGCCTTGTGGAATTTCCTGATGTTGCCTGATTTGATCTGATGTGGCTTGACCAATTTTTTACTTGTTGAGTACGGTCTTGCAAGTAAGAGTAGTTACTCACCTGTAACAGGTGTTCTCCAGGAGCAGCAGGAATCAGTCCTCACATATGGGTGACATCGACGTCGATGGAGCCCCCATGCGGAGCATTTCCCCAGCTTTCTAAGAAAGCCTTTGGGAATACACCCACGCATGCGCGGTCCCCTTCCCGCCCAAAGTTGCCATCTTGCTCAGTCAGATGACATAGCTAAAAGACAGCACAAAAAACAAAATGAACTATGTATAACTGCAACTCCCAGGGGAGGAGGGAGGGTTGTGAGGACTGATTCCTGCTGCTCCTGGAGAACACCTGTTACAGGTGAGTAACTACTCTTTCTCCAGGACCAAACAGGAAGTCAGTCCTCACATATGGGTGACTCCCTAGCTCTGGGCTACCAGGAACCCAGGCTGAAAAATAGAGCTCCCTCTGTGAAGCCTCAGCATCAGGGAAAGAATTTTACTGAGAAGAGATCCCACCGGTAGCCCAACAAGAGGGCTGGAGGGCAGGAGTTACCTAAACCTCAAAGAGATTCCGGAGTACTGCCTGATCAAAAGCACTGTCCCTGTCCAACCAAAAAGCACAAATCCACGTGCTAAGTAACAAACCAGTCAGAAACCGTGGATAGCAAGGAAGGAATTCTTTATTAGGACACTCTCACTCTTAAAGCCAGGCCCGACACAGGCCGTGTTTCGCTTATGCCTTCATCAGGGGCTTATGGCTACAAAACACATAAAAACATATTAATACATCCATAAATAATTAAAAACTATTACAGTTAAAAATAAGTATAAGAAGAAATCATAAAGCACTATTAAAGTACTACAAAAAACTTCACATTGAATAAATGAATGATCAAATAAATAAATAGTATATGCATATAAAAATACAGCAAAAGAACTCATATTACTTAAATAAATAAGTAAAAAATAAATATGCATATACAAAACATTTAAATGAACCATAATTATAAATAAATAGCAACATTTAAAAACAATAAAACCACTCAAAAGGTGACAAACCAGCCAAAAAATATAAAAAACATAAACAATATAACCTGTGATCATTTAAAACTATATACATATTGAAACCATACCTCTGTATTCCTTAATCTGTACCTTGCCACACTTATTGCTACAATGAGAGAATAGAGGACTATTATAAATGGGCGAATCTAATACTATGATATCCACCATTAAATGAAAACCCAACCAAGGAAAATTGCAACAGGAACGTCGTGGACATACTCTATTAATGTAAATATACATGACCCTACAGCAGTCTTACACACGCATAGGCTCCTTTTTAAAAAATTATAATGCCAACAATGCATCGTGTCTTACCTCTATTGAACAAATTGAGCCGCAACTGATTCACAAAATTACTAGTGTTGGTGCCGACAGTCACCTATTGTCAAAATGTACTGGCGGCTACACTGTAATTAAAAAAAGAAACCCATTATATCAGCAAAAGTAATAATCCGCATCTTTCAAACATTTACTGAAAGCTATATACATAAATAGCTACACCGGATGTTAGCGCTACTGCTGCTAACCAACTAGTGATCACTTAAAAACCCATGCCGGGGAGAACTCCGCTGCCACAACACCAATCCCAGTAAAAATAGATCAATTTTTTACCTATTCTTGGCTTATTTCAAATGCCAGCTTGTTCAATTGAACGATACCAGCCAGTCGATTCTCAGATGGATTCCTTAAACAGAGACGCTGGCGGCTGCACAGTGGAGAAAAAAGCTCAAAAACGCGGGAAGAAAGAGTGTGTTGGAAATTGACAGCTGGCCACTCCCCCTATTACATAAATATCCACAAAATCTTCTCCTTTGAATAAACAAGCATACTACAAATCACTATACGTAGCCTTTCACAAAGGAAGGGAATAGAATAAAAAATGAAAATAAAAATAAAGAATCAACTCTTTATGCCTATTATTAATGACCACTTTCAAATGCCATAATAAACACTTAAGAATACACTGCCAACCGAAGTAAACTACACTTAATGATACTATCACTATGACCACAAAAATTAAAAATTACTGTTACAGTTTTACAGTTGAATCTTGCTGCATGGTCCCTTACATCTGTCAGGATAGTCCTAATAGGTAGTATTGGTTCACTGACACATACAAATTCTATAAGGTTAAGATAGGGTATATCTGTTATACATATATAGTATGGAAATAGTAGTTTAGAGGAAAAGATGTAGGTATTTCTCAGTAATTTTAAATTTTGGTGTTGTGGCAGCGGAGTTCTCCCCGGCATGGGTTTTAAGTGATCACTAGTTGGTTAGCAGTAGTAGTGCTAACATCCGATGTAGCTCTTTATGTAGATAGCTTTCAGTAAATGTTTGAAAGATGCGGATTATTACTTTTGCTGATATAATGGGTTTCTTTTTTTAATTACAGTGTAGCCGCCAGTACATTTTGACAATAGGTGACTGTCGGCACGAACACTGGTAATTTTGTGAATCAGTTGCGGCTCAATTTGTTCAATAGAGGTAAGACACGATGCATTGTTGGCATTATAATTTTTTAAAAAGGAGCCTATGCGTGTGTAAGACTGCTGTAGGGTCATGTATATTTACATTAATAGAGTATGTCCACGACGTTCCTGTTGCACTTTTCCTTGGTTGGGTTTTCATTTAATGGTGGATATCATAGTATTAGATTCACCCATTTATAATAGTCCTCTATTCTCTCATTGTAGCAATAAGTGTGGCAAGGTACAGATTAAGGAATACAGAGGTATGGTTTCAATATGTATATAGTTTTAAATGATCACAGGTTATATTGTTTTTTTATATTTTTTGGCTGGTTTGTCACCTTTTGAGTGGTTTTATTGTTTTAAATGTTGCTATTTATTTATAAATATGGTTCATTTAAATGTTTTATATATGCATATTTATTTTTTACTTATTTATTTAAGTAATGTGAGTTCTTTTGCTGTATTTTTATATGCATATTTATTTATTTATTTGATCATTCATTTATTCAATGTGAAGTTTTTTGTAGTACTTTAAATAGTGCCTTATGATTTGTTCTTATACTTATTTTTAACTGTAATAGTTTTAAATTATTTATGGATATTTTAATATGTTTTTATGTGTTTTGTAGCCATAAGCCCCTGATGAAAAGGCATAAGCGAAACACGGCCTGTGTCGGGCCTGTAAGAGTGAGAGTGTCCTAATAAAGAATTCCTTCCTTGCTATCCAAAAGCACTGTCCCTACGGGACTCCCTCTCCAGGCAGTAATGGGCTGCAAAAGTCTGGCTTGAGGACCAAGTTGCAGCCCTACAGATGTCTGCCAACGGTACAGAACGGAGATGAGCTACTGATGCAGGCATTGCCCGGACACGGTAGGCTGTGACTCAACCCTGCAAGGGAAGGTCTCCTGCTCTGTAAGCCCAGGTGATACAGTCTGCCACCCATATGGACAAGGTACGCTTGGAGACAGGCAACCCCAAGTTGTTTGGGTCAAAGGAGAAGAAAAGCTGAGTAGCCCTTCTATGACCCTTAGTACGCTCAATGTAGAAAGACAAGGCCCTTCTACAGTCCAGGGTATGCAGGACTTCCTCAGCCCGGCTGACATGGGGCCTAGGGAAGAATGTTGGAAGAACCACCTCCTGATTGAGGTGGAAAGAAGAGACTACCTTCGGGAGGAACTTAGGATGAGTCCTAAGGACTACCCTGTTTCTATAGAAACGAGTGTATGGCCTGTCACAGACCAGGGCTTGAAGTTCACTCACTCGTCTGGCCGAGGTCAGTGCCACTAGGAAAAGAGCCTTCCAAGAAAGGAAGCGGAGAGGACACGTAGCCATCGGCTCAAAGGGAGGGCGAGTAAGCTGCTACAAGACCACATTCAACTCCCACTCAGGGGCTGGTGGATGGAGAGGAGGCTTTAGCAAGAGCAAGCCTCTGAGGAACCGGGACACCAAGGGGTGAACCGATAAAGAGTGCCCTTCCACCTGTGAGTGGTGGTGTGCCCGAACAGAATTGGACTTAAGACCCTGATTAGACAAGTGCAGCAGGTACTGAAGCACCACTGGCACAGGGCAGGAGAAAGGGTTCTCCTGGCGTTTGTCACACCACAAGGAGAACCGTTTCCACTTCAGGGCATAGGTCTTTCTGGTGGATTGCTTCCTAGAGGCCAAGACCACGTCTTCAACTTCCTGAGGAAGGCCCCAGGGAGCCAGCACTACCCTTGCAGCCTCCAGGCCATCAAATTGAGAGTTTTGAGATTGGGGTGCAGAAGGGTACCCTGATCCTGAGAAAGAAGATCAAGTTGCAACCCCTGAGGGAGTGGGGTGTCCACTGCCAGCTGTAACAGAAGCGGGAACCAGGGCTGCCTCGGCCATCTGGGGGCTACCAATATGACCGAGGCCCTGTCCCTTAGAATCTTGAACAAGGTTCGGGCCACCAGGGGCGTGGGAGGAAACGCATACAGAAGGCCCTTGGACCATGAGATCAGGAAGGCATCCTCTGCGAATCTCGTGGGATGCGGTTGCCTGGAGCAGAACTGAGGCAGCTGCCGGTTCAGGGGACTGGCAAAGAGGTCTATGGATGGAAGTCCCCACTTCAGGAAAATGTTCTGAACCACCAAAGGGTGCAGTTGCCATTCGTGAGGCTGTAGAACCCTGCTCAATCTGTCTGCCAGGAAATTTTCGTGGCCAGGAAGATAGACTGCCCTGAGCAGTATATTGTGTCGAAGTGCAAAAGAGCATAGGGCCTGTGCCACCTGACACAGGAGCCTGGACCCCATGCCCCCTTGTTTGTTCACATAGAACATCGCCACCTGGTTGCCTGTCTGCACCAAGACAGATTGGTGGGCCAGGGTGTGAGAGAAGGCCTTGAGGGCTAAGCGTATCGCCCTGAGCTCCAGGAGATTGATTTGTTGCGTGGCCTCCCATGGAGACCACAGGCCCTGTGTGCACTTGTCCAGACAATGTGCACCCCAGCCCTGCAAGGAGGCATCGGTTGTGAGAACCACAGTGGAAACAGGTACCTGAAAAGGAATTCCCTGTAGAAGGTTGGGGGGGGGGTGTAGCCACCACTGCAGGGAGTTCAGGAAGGGTTTGGACACCCTTACTTTGTCTCTTAGGCTTCCTGTAGCCTGCCTCCACTGAGTCCTGAGACACCACTGTGCAGGCCTCATATTCAGGCGGGCATTGGGGGTCACATGCACTGTTGAAGCCATGTGGCCCAGGAGCCTTAAACAAAGTCTGGCGGAATCCAGTGGGCTGTCTAGAAACTGGCCGGCCAAGTCCATCAGCCTTCCCGCTCTGTCTTCTGGCAAGTAAGCTTTTGCATGCAGGGAGTCTAACCGTGCTCCTATGAACTCCAGGTTCTGGGAGGGGAGCAAAGTGGACTTTGCGAAGTTTATGACAAAGCCTAGTTGTTGAAGGAGAGAGACAGTAAGGAGGGTGGCTTGCCTGGCCTCCTGGAGAGTCTGACCCCTGATAGGGGAAGACAAAAATACCCTGGTTTCTCAAGTAGGCCGCCACCACCGCCAGGCACTTTGTGAAGACCCGTGGGGCGGAGGTTAGGCCAAAGGGCAGTACTCGGTACTGAAAATGGTTTCCTCCTATCACGAACCTTAGGTATTTTCTGTGGTCTGGATGAATGAGGATGTGAGTGTACGCATCCTTCAGATCTAAGGAGCATAGCCAATCTCCCTGCTGGAGGTAGGGCAGCAGTGTTCCAAGAGTAAGCATCTTGAACTTTTCCTTTTCCAAGAACTTGTTGAGATTTCTCAAGTCCACAATGGGCCGAAGACCTCCAGTTCTCTTTGGCACAAGAAAGTACCTGGAGTAGAGGCCCTGCCCCAGCAGGTAGGGAGGTACAGGCTCCACCGCCCTGTCTTGAAGAAGACCTTGAAGTTCCTGGAGAAGGAGTTCCTGATGCAGAGTAGGCCTTGGAGGCTCCCCTGGAAAGTAGGAAGGGGGTACCTGATGGAAATGGAGCAGATAGCCCCTTCTGGACTATGCTCAGTACCCAAGCATCTCTTGTGATGGGCAGCCACTGGTGGGCAAACAGGGCCAACCGACCTCCCGTGCTGAGATGGGCCAGCAGAGGTGGAGAGGCTATGCAGTGGGAGTCAAAAACCCCCTCCCTGCTGAGTAGGAGCAGGAGCTGGAGGCTTGGGGGCTTTCTGCCTACGGGGCCCATGTCCCTGCCCCTTGGCCTGCTGACCCTGCTGGGGAGCTGGGGAGGCCTGATAGTGAGGGAAAGGTTTGTAGGCAGATGACTTCCTCAGGTAAAAGGTCTTTTTCCCCGAGCCCTTCTTCTTATGAGAAGGGGCAGAAGTTTTTCTGGACAACCTTGTCCTTGTCAGAGTCTCGGTCTCGAGCTCAGCGGCCTTTTCGGTCATGGGCTTGCCGAAGAGGTTTTCACCCCGGCATGGGATAACAACCAACTTGTCCTGTACCCATGGCTCGAGGTCCGATGACTGTAGCCATGCCTGGCGTCGAGCACCGATGCCGGCCGCCGCTACTCGGGCTGAAGCCTCAAAGCCATCGTAGGCCGCCTAGGAGATGAATTTGGAGCATTCCCGGATCCCCAAGGGCAAGGTCTTGAACCTCTTCAAAGGTTCCCCGGAGAGGTCAGCCAAGAACCCGGCTATTTCCTTAGCCAGGTCCCGCAAGTACATGCCCATGTACAGCTGGTAGGACTGGACACGGCAAGCAAGCATCGAGCCCTGGAAGCACTTTCTGCCGATGGCATCCAGGCTTCGGACCTCCCTACCGGGGGGCACCGCAGAGTGCATCTTCTGGCTTTTCAGACAATGCATGGCCAATTCCACAACCATAGAATGGTGCAGCAGCTGCGCCTTCTGGAATCCAGGGCTCTTTCGGACTGGATACATGGAATCGATCCGCTTGCTCAAAACCGGTGCTAAGGCCGGTGCCTCCCACATTCGGAAGAGGAGCCATTCCAGCATCGGAGGAACCGGAACAGTAAAGGCCTCCCTCGGGGGAGAGTCATACTGTAGGGCATTGAGCTCTTCGGCTCGAGGCTCCTCCTCGGGATCCGCAGGAACATTCAAAGCCTTGGCCATGTCCCTTACAAACTCCGAGAACCGGGTGTCCTCTGGTGGGGACCTAATCCGGGGCTAGGACTGCGGTGGGTCCGAAGGGACACACCGAGTCCGAAAGGTATCGGGGGACTCCTCGTCCTCCTCTCCCATGCAGTCTCATCCGAGGAAGAGTCGAGGGGCTCCGACTGTGCGGGCTCCGGTAGCACCCGCCCTGACGCCGGGGGCATCAGCGTTGACGCCCTCGGGGCCGTGACCGAGTCCGGACTCGGGTCTTCATGGGCTTCGAGAACCGGCTCGGTCTCCAGGGTCGACTTGGATGTTGACGTCCCGGTGGTCGGGGCAGATGCACCAGTCAGGCTGGCCATCAGCACCCGCTGGTGATCCATGAAGGCCGACAGTCTGCACTCCAAGGCTGTCAGCCTGAGTCCAAGCTCAGGAGACTCAGCAGCCACCAACTCGGCTCCCTGGGAGGAGAGTCCTCGAGGACAACAGGACTTACGTGCTCGATGGACTCCGGCTCTATACGAGGCACCTTAGGCGGCTTCTCCAGCTCCAAAGGCCCGGGGCAGCGGTCAGGGGTCCGGGACCTGGCCCTCGAGGAACCAGGGGTATCCTCCAATGCCGCCCTCACGAGCTTCCTCTTCCTCTTATGCTCCCGACTGGGGGACCCCCTTTCAGAGGAACCCCGACGAAGCTCAGGGTCGGACTCCCGAGACGTCGAGGCCTCTGACGAGGTCCGGGCTCGTCCGGAGGCAGAGTCAGAAAAAATTCTCTCCTTCTGATTCTGCCGGCTTCTGAGTGCCTTGGTGGACATCTTTCCACACGGGACACAAACCTTGGGATCATGGTCCGGCCCGAGGCAACGCAGGCAGCAGTCATGTGTGTCGGTAAGAGACATGAGCTTCTTACAATGATCACACTTTTTAAAACCACTGGAGGCCATTGGGGAAAAAAGGGCCCCCGCGAGGTCAAAAGACCGGCCCTCTAGGGAAAAGGAAAAAGAGCGTGAAAGCGTGCCATGAAGGGCAAAAAAACCAAAAAATAGAGATTGGGTCGATACTGGTGTACCGAACCCAGGCGGAAAGGGGAACCGGCGTCGAACCGGACAAAAGAGAGCGAAAATCGCAGAAAAAAATCTAACTTTTCCAGGTGACACGGACTCACGTCCGTTGGGCTCCACGGAAAAAGAAAGACTGAGCAAGAAGGCACCTTTGGGCGGGAAGGGGACCGCGCATGCGTGGGTGTATTCCCAAAGGCTTTCTTAGAAAGCTGGGGAAATGCTCCGCATGGGGGCTCCATCAACGTCGATGTCACCCATATGTGAGGACTGACTTCCTGCTTGGTCCTGGAGAAAGATGTAAAACAGCTGAGGGCATTTCTGCTAACTACGATTTGCTATAATCTTGCTAACAGTATATTGTGGCTAATTGAGTCAAAGGCCAACGCAATGTCAAGGAATATCAAAATGAATGCTTGTTTTGGAGTTTCAGTATCTTTAATAAGCTCATCGAAAAGGGCTATGATGAGGGTTTCTATCCCACAGTACAATCTGAAACCATACTGGGGCACTGGCTTACAAGTGGTCTTGCAGCTGGTTTTGTAATATTTTTATCGATGACTTTTGCTATGTAGGGGAGGTTCGATATTGGGCAGTAGGTGGTCAGTTGTAAGCTGTCCAAGGTCTTACATGTTAGGATTGGGTGAATAAAGGCTTGCTTCAGTGTTTTTGGCATATATCCCTGGGATATTGATAAGTTAACTATTTTTAGTATAGCTGGTGCAAGTTCATCGTGGGACATCTTTAGCCAGATGATAAGGCATGGGTCACCTGGAGAAGTGATGGTGTTTATTGCCATAATTATTTGATCCAGGTGTTTGAGATTGACTGGGGTGAGGGATTGCCAGGCTGGAATCTTAGGTAGCAGTTCTGCAATTTTGGTTGCTGGATCACAGGTATAGAGTCCAAGTTTGGTGTTGTAGAAGTTGGCTAGGACCTGTGGGGGCTGACGCAGGTGGAGGGATCCTCCCTTTCTAGCGATTGGGTTGATGATTTCACTATCTCAAATAACATCCTTGGTCTATGCAGAGATTTCATTAGTAATCTTGTGTGGTTTTCTTTCTTAAGGTTGTTGATGGTGTCTCTGTAGGACCAAAGTATGATCACATATTGTATCCTGTCATCTGGGAGCTTGGTTCTCCTCCATTTTCTCTCCAGTTTGCACAGGGTTTTCTTTAGAGCTCTGAGGTCTTTGTTGTACCATATGTTAGTTTTCCTAGTATTTCCTTTGCATGTGTTTGCTGGGGCAGCTGCAGCTTTAGATAGTACCGAATTCCAGCTATTCAGTAGTATACTAATGTCAAAAGTGTCATAGTTCAGCTGTGGGAGTATTTCTTGCAAAAATGCATCTTTGTTGTATGTTTTAAGGCATGCTTTTGTAGTGGGGTTGGTACTTTTCCTTGAATTTGTGTGTGTTTGTGTGATCCTGAAGGTGATGCTGAAATAGTCTGACCAGGGGATAGCTTGGGTTTGATAATAGGGTGGATCCTGTTTATCAAGTAAACTATCTATCTGTTAGGAAAGCATAGTTACTCACCTGTAACAGGTGTTCTCCAGGGACAGCAAGAATCAGTCCTCACATATGGGTGACATTGGCACAGACGGAGCCCATGTGGAGCATTTCCCCAGCTTTCAAAGAAAGCCTTTGGGAATGCCACCACGCATGGTGGTCCCCTTCCCGCCAAAAGGTGCCATCTTACTCAGTCAGGTGCCATAGCTATAGCCTCTTCAAGATGGCAAAATATATACAGCAACTCCAAAGGGGGAGGGTTGTGAGGCCTGATTTCTGCTGTCCTTGAAGAACATCTGTTACAGGTGAGTAACTACGCTTTCTCCAGGAACAAACAGGAAGTCAGTCCTCACATATGGGACTCCCTAGCTATAGGCTACCAAGGACCTGTAGGAAAAAGCACGGCAGCGCCATGAGCAGTCACCAATGAAAGCCGAAGGCAGCCTGAGGACCCTGGATCCATTAATGGCCATATTCCCGGTAGCCGGAACAAGAAGGGTCAGGAGACAGGAGTTGCTTAAACCCTGAACAGATTATGGAGTACAGCCTGGCAGTAATGCATTGCGAAGGTGTGCGTGGAGGACCAGGTGGCGGCACGGCAGATGTCTGCCAGTGGCACCGAGCACAGGCTGTCGACCGACGTCGACATCACTCGGACATTGTGAGCCGTGACTTGGCAGTCCAGGGGAAACCCGGCCTGGGCTTGGGCAAAGGCGATGCAGTTTGCCACCCAGACAGACAAGGTACGCTTGGTGACTGCCAGCCCCAGGCGGCTGGGATCGAAGGAGACGAAGAGCTGCTTGGATCTGCAGTGGTCCCGAGTCTGCTGCAGGTAGAAAGAGAACCTCTCTTACAATGCAAGGTGTGGAGAATCACCGACGCCGGTCGGCATAGTCTTTGGGAAGAAAGAGGGCAGCACTATCTCCTGATTGACTTGGGGTGAGTCCGCAGGACCACCCTATTCCTATAAAACCTTGTGTACGGTGCCTCTGCCATCAGCACCTGGAGTTTGCTGACTCTCCGGACAGAGATGAGAGCCACCAGGAAAGCCACCTTCCACGACAGATGACACAGCGGGCAGGTAACCATGGGCTCAAAGGGCGGCTTGGTCAGCTGCGTGAGAACCACATTGAAGTCCCATTCCACCGGAGAAGGGTGGGTAGGAGGCCTGGAAAGAAGCAGGCCTCACATGAAACAAGAGACAAGCAGTTATCCCAAAAGAGGCTTGCTCTTGATGGGGTGGTGGTTTGCTGAAATGGCACTCAGGTGAACCCTGATAGAGACAGACTTCAGTCCAGACTGCAAGAGGTGGAGCAGATTCTGCAAGACCAAACTGGTAGGGCATGCAAACGGGTTCGCTTGGAGCTCTGCGCACCATACTGAGAAAGACACCATTTGAAGGCGTAAGCCTGTCTGGCCGAGTTCTTTTGTGAGGCCAAAAGAATGTCCATGATCTCCACGGGAAGATGTAGGAAGCTAGAGTGATCTGCTCAGCCGCCAAGCTGTGAGGGATAGGGACCTCAGATTGGGGTGAAGAAGCAGACCCTCCCTCCTGCGTCAGCAGTTCTGGTGAGAACCCAAGAGGGACCGAGGGCTCCGTCGAGAGAGAGAGCAGCAGGGGAAACCCAAGGTTACCTGGGTCACCTCGGGGCAAAGAGAATCATCAAGGCTCTGCCCCGCTGGACCTTGAGAAGGGTCTGGACAATGAGGGGCATGGGGGGGAAGGCATAAAGCAGGCCAGTTTCCCAGGAGATGAGGAAGGCATCTGGGGCCACCCTTCCTGGGTGCGGCAGGGGACTGCAGAATCAGGGGAGCTGCGAATTTGCAGGACTGGCGAAGAGGTCCTAGTCTGGAGTCCCCCAATGCTGGAAGAGCTGCTGTGCCATCCGGGAACACAGGCACTACTCGTGCAGCCGGAGGACTGTGCTGAGCCAGTCCGCCAATGCACTGTTCTGGACCGGGAGGTAAGTGGCCCAGATGGTCATGCCCTGGCTCAACGCAAAGAAGCATAGGGCTGTCGCCTCCGAACAGAGGCTGTAGAAGCCGGTACGTCCTTGCTTGTTCACATAGAACATTGTGGCCTTGGTGCTGCAGGCGGTCCCTGAAAACCCCGAGTGCAAGGCGGATGGCCTGGAGATCAAGCAGGTTGATCTGTTGCTGGGAGTCTGAGAGACCAGATCCCTTGAGTGTGCCGCCCCTCGCAGTGGGCTCCCCAGCCTGCCAGGGAGGCATCAGTTGTCAAGACCACTTGATGCGCAGGAGCTTGGAAGGGCATAAATCAAAGCAGGTTCTGAGACTCCTACGACCAAGCGGAAGAATCCGCCACGCTGGGAGAGACCAAGATGAGGTCTTTGAGATGGCCGGTCGACGGGCACGACATGGACCGTGGAGGCCATATGGCTGAGAAGGCAAAGCATCTTCTGTGCCGAGATGGCACTACGGACACCAGGGACACAAGGCGGTACGCCCTGACCTGAGAAAGGAAAGCCATGGCCTGCAGGGTGTCCAAGCAAGCCCCGATGAACTCCAGGGACTGAACTGGAGTGAGGTGGGACTTTGGGTAATTGATCATGAACCCCAGATGCTCCAGGAGGCGAATGGTGCGGTCCGTGGCCTGCCTGGCTATGGAGCCATGCCCTCTGTTACGAGCCAGTCATTTAGATATGGATAGATGAAAATGCCCTGCAGGCAGAGGTGGGCCGCAGTCACGGGCAGGCACTTTGTGAAGACCCGCAGGGCAGACACGAGGCCGAATGGAAGCACCCTGTACTAGTAATGGTTTCCCTGAACCATGAAGTGGGGGTACTTTCTGTGCTTGGGATGGACAAGGATGTCAGCGTAAGCATCCTTTAAGTCCAAGGAGCATAACCAATTGCCCTGCTGGAGGTAGGGCAGTAATGTTCCAAGGGAGAGCATCTTGAACTTCTCCCACACCAGGAACTTGTTTAGGTTCCGCAGGTCAAGGATGGGTTGAAAGCTCCCTGTCCGCTTTGGGCGGAGGAAGTATCGGGAGTAAAACCCCCATCCTCAGGAGTGCGATGGGACTGGTTCTGCCGCCCCATCCTTGAGGAGGCCTGCAAGCTCCTGACTCAGGAGGGCCTGGTGCTGGGGAAGCCAACCTGGCTCCCCGGGGAAGTACAGAGGAGAGGCCTGGTCCAGATGGAGAAGATAGCCTCCCGAATGACCTGGAGGACCCAGGCATTGGTGGAGATGGACTCCCACCTGTGGGAGAAACGGACCAGACCCCCCCCCCCCCCCGACAGACAGCTGCCCTGCCAGAAGACGAGAGGCTATGCCGATGGTGTCAAAACCCTGAGGGTGGCTGAGCCGGTGCTGGAGGGAGGAGGTTTTCTGGGAGAGGCGAGTATGAGTCATGTACTCAATCTCAATCTCCATTGCCTTATCCTCCATGGGCTTGCCGAATAGTTGCTCCCTGAGGCAAGGGACGTCCAGCAGCTTCTCCTGGATCCACTGTTCCAGGTCTGAGGACTGGAGCAAAGCCTTCTGGTGGGCTCCAATGCCAACCGTCGCCACCTGGGCAGAAGACTCGAAGCCGTCATACGGTGCTCATGAGAAGTACTTCAAGCATTCTCCGATGGGACTTTGATAGGGCCTGAAAATGCTGGAGATGGTCTCCATCAAGGCCCGCGACAAAGCCTCTCAGCTCTCTAGCGAGGTCACGAAGGAGCATCCCAATGTATAATTGGTAAACTTGGATGCGGCATGACAGCATAGAGCCCTGATAAGCCTTGCGCTCAAGGGCATCGAGGGTACGAGACTCTCTGCCTGGCGGGACTGAAGAATGAATCTTCAGGCTCTTTAGCTTCCACATGACCGATTCGACCACCATCGAGGTGTGGGGAAGCTGGGCTTTCCGAAACCCCGGGCCCCGCTGAGCCCTATACATAGCGTCCAGGCGCTTGCTCACAATAGCGACTGAGGCCGGGGTCTCCCACATGTGAGGAGTGCCTTCACCAGAGGCCTCCGTATTGGTTCGAGATACCTTACTGGGCTGCTCCCTCTCTGACTCCCAGAGACTACCAAGAGGGGCTGAGAGACCGGGTGTGTGACCTCTCACGCTTGTCTGGCACCCCTGACAGAGTCCTCGCAGCCTCCTCCTTCTTCTGCTCGCATTCGGGAGACCCCCGGTCAGAGTGCTGCCAGACCTGGGGAGACTCCAGGGGTTGCGGGACTGAAAAAAGGGAGACTACCGGAGATGCCTTACGGAAGAGATCATCCAGCTTCTGCTTACAACTCTGGATGGCCTTGGAATACATCTTCTTGCAGAGGGAGTGTAGCTCTGGGTCATGGTCAGATCCTAGACACCTGCGACAACAGTCATGGGTGTCCGTGAGCGACATGTTTTTTTAAAACACCTATTACATTTCTTAAAACCGGAGGCCATTGATGGAAAAAGGACCCCTCTGAGGTCGAAGATCCTCAACACGGCCAGTGGTTAAAAAGGGCGCAAAAGCACGGTAAAACACACAAAAAAAGGCAAAACAAGGAAAATCCCCGAGACCAAGGCCAAAGCAGAGGTGCTCAAGAAGCGGAGAGAACCGGAGAAGGCCGGATAGCAAAAACCTGTTGGAAACAGAAACTTTTTCCGGGGACAGGATGCACGTCCGAAGGGCTCTACGGAAAAAGGGAGACTGAGTAAGATGGCACCTTTGGGCAGGAAGGGGATCACGCATGCGTGGTGGTATTCCCAAAGGCTTTCTTTGAAAGCTGGGGAAATGCTCCATGCGGGCTCCATTGGTGCTGATGTTACCCATATGTGAGGACCGACTTCTTGCTTGTTCCTGGAGAATATTAAGTCTAGGGTGTTTCTCTTGGTATGTGTGGGAGTATTTATAATTTGTATGTAGTCCATGTCGCTTATAGCTCTATGGAAGGAGAATGCCTGGAAATTATGGACTGAGACAAGATTGACGTCACCTAGTAGGATTAATTCTTTGTTAGTGTGTGTGTGGGAACGTACTGTTTCTAGGATTGTACTTAAAACATTCATATCCTGGGGGGAGGGGGGGGGTCTATATATTAGGCAGAATGTGGCATGTTTAGTTTAAACTAAGAGGATGTCCAGGCCTTCACTATTTATATTAGCTATTAGCCAGTATCAGGACACCACCTTCCTGTCTGCCTTCTCTGAGGGTGTGGAAGATCTCAGTTAGGCTGCTTGATTTGATTGAGGGGGACTGCGTTTGTGTGGGCAAGCCATGTCTCCATGATTAGCATAACATCCGGGTCATTATCATGGATGTAATCTAGAAGGATCGGGATTTTATTTTTAACTGATCTAGCATTAATTAGGAAACAACTTAAAGTTGTAGGACTACGGGTATTGGCTATCCAGAAGTCTGGATCATGGCAGGTAGTTGTGATGTGGATAAGTCTCTCATTTGAGTTGTGTGTTGTACCTGACCATTTGTATTTCATTGTCTGTCCTTTTGTATGATACTGCCTTCTCCTCAATACCTTGTCCTTGTTTGGTTTTAAGGGCTTTGTGCTATCCTGGTTCTCTTCTTGTCTCTCCCATCGCTCTTTCAGTGTTTGTTCTGGTTGGTCCTCCTCTGCTGCCATCCCACTCTCAATTGGTGTATCCCAAGGATCTGTCTTGGGTCCAATCCTTCTCTCTCTCTATACCCAGTCCCTTGGTGCACTCATCTCTTGCAATGGCTTTCAGTACCATCTTTATGCTGACTCCCCCCAGATCTACCTCTCCTTACCCGAGATCTCACTGGCAATCCAGGCCCGATCTCTCCCTGCCTTTCTGACACTGCTACTTGGATGTCTCACTGCTGCTTGAAATTGAACATGGCCAAAACTGAGCTTCTTATTTTTCCCCCTAAATCCTCCTCTCCCCCTTCCTCCTTTCTCAGTCTCTGTGGATAATTCTACTCCTCCCTGGTAGACAATCTTAGGGTCATCTTTGATTCCTCTCTCTCCTTCTCCAAACACATCCATCTGATAGCTAAAACCTGCCGCTTCTTTTGTTGTTCTATATCAACAACATCTGCCCATTCCTTTCTGAACACTTTAATGAGACACTTATCCACTCTTTAGTCACCTCCCGTCTAAGCTATTGTAGTAGTAGTAGTTTTAGTAGTAGTACTTGTTGGTGACTGAGATGGTCTGGGCACATTTGGTGCATTTCTTGAATCTGCTGGCCAGCTTCTGGGAGATGTCTGGGAAGAGAGTCGTGACAAAATCAAACAGCTCAATTGCGACCAGAGGCCCAGCTGGGCCGCGAGTAAAACAAGAAAATAAAAGTAGCAAAAAAGTGCAGGAATAGAGGCAGGAAAATGGAATGCAAGCAAAAAGAAATCCCCAAAGGGGAAAAAGCAAAATGTTTACTGGCGGACGACCGATTCATGTCTGTGGGGTTCCACAGAAAACGAAGACTGGAGAAGATGGCACCAAGGCAGGTGGAAAGACATGAATGCAGGAGCAGTGCAGCGTCCCAAAAGCTTTCAATAGAAGTTGGGGAACAATCCCATATGGGACTCCATCACTGACATCACCCATGCATGGACTTCATTCCTGCTTGTCCACTGAGAAACTAAAGTCCTCGATATTGGAGGGAGGAGTAAGAGAAAAAGGGAAAAAAGAGAAAAAAAGGTAAGTAAATTCAAGTGAACCATTTCCAATCAGCTTACAGCCAACACCAAAGTATATTTAACCTCAGTGTCATATGTTCCATTAGAGTCCGCGCATTCCCTTGTTTCAATGCATAACTGAACTCTGGAATTTATTGCCAGAGAATGTAGTAAAAGCTGTTAGTGTGCTGGGTCTAAAAGAGGTTTGGACAAGTTCCTGGAAGAAAAGTCCATAAACCATTATTAAAAGCAAACTGGGAACATCCACTGCTTACTCCTGGGATAAGCAGCATGAAGTCGATTACCTTTCTAGAATCTGACAGGTACTTGTGATCTGATCTGGCAGGTACTTGTGATCTGGATTGGCCACTGCTGGAAACAGGATACTGGGCTTTATGGAATCTTTGGCCTGACCCAGTATAGCATAACTTATGTTCTTAAGTTTTTCAATTGCTCTGGATCATGAACATAACAGACAAAACATGCTCTGATTTTGCAAAATGAATAAAGCATAAATTCTTTCTTGGAAAATTCTGTTTGAACAGCTCAATTTTATTTCTCAATGTTACATTATTGACCCAAGTCCCAAAGATTGATGCAAGGGATAACACTTACATCTCATACCCTTGTACCTATTGGCCCTGTTGCTGTAATACAGTATCTTGAGATGTCAGCTTAATTGATGTTTTAGAAAATTCATATAGCTGTTAAAACTGACTCCATGTGAGAAAGCATAGTTACTCACCTGTAGCAGGTGTTCTTTGTGAACAACAGGAATAAGTCTGGATGTATGGGTGACATCAGCGACAGAGCCCCACACGGAATGCTCTCCTGCTTCCAAAGGAAGCTTTTGGAAGGTATGCCACACATGTGCACCTGTCTTCCATGACCGCTGCAGTGCCATATTCTCCAGTAGATAGCATAGCAGGAGCTAAAAGGCAACTTCCCGGAGAGATGGGAGGGTTGTGAGGACTTATTCCTGCTATTCACGGAGAACACCTGCTACAAAGTAAATATGCTTTCTCCGTGAATAAGCAGGAAATAGGTCCTCACGTATGGGACCCTTCAAGCTCCAGGCTACCGGAACCCAAGGAGAAAGAACAGCCCAACCTGGCATCGAGAACTGGAGAAGCCAGGAAGACCAGAGAGGCAGTCTTGTCAAGGGACTCATCTGATGCAGTATCCGCAGTCGACATCGACCAAGGGAATTTTGAGCAGGTAGCCTGGATGGACAGAAGGGCAAGTGGGCAGGAGTTAACCCACAAGACCTAAAGAGATGCCAGAGCATGGCCTGGCCAAAATTGCTGTCCCGTCAAGAATCCTCAACCATGTAGCCATCGCACAGACATTGTAAATCGTGGCATGATCCTCAAGGCTCAGACCATCCAAGGAATATGCATGGGCAATGCAATCCACGAGACAGATAGTGTATGCTTCGAAACAGTGACTCACAATCTGTTGGGATCGAAGGAGACGAACTGAGAGGATTGACAGTGCACTTTTGTGCGCTCCAAGTAGAAGGCCAACGCACACTTGCAATCCAGCGTGTGCATGATTGGCAAGAAGCCAGGGAAAAAACGTTGGAAGATCAACGGTCTGGTTGAGGTGGAAAGCAGATTCCACCTTTGGCAGAAAACACAGAAGCATATGTAGCACCACCCAATTCTGGTGGAACCTGGTGTATGAAGGGTGTGCGACCACAACCTGGAGGTCGTTCACTTGCCAGATCAATGTGACTGCCACCAGGAAGAGGACCTTCCAGGTCAACAATTTCAGTGGACATGAGTCCAGTGACTCCAAAGGAGCCCACTTGAGCTGGCCGAGGACCATGTTCAGATCCCAAGCAGCCGAAGGGGGCTTAATTGGAGGCTTTGAAAGAATTAAGCCCCACATGAATCAGCATACCAGAGGCTCAGCTGAGATGGACTTCCTTTTGCAACTATGATGGAATGCTCCTATTGCGCTGAGGTGAACATGAATAGAGTTGGACTTGAGCACAGAATTGGAGAGGTTCAAGAGGTACTCCAACAGCTGGTCCATGGGGCAAAGGGGTTCAATGCCTGACCAGCACACCAGATGGCAAGCCACCACCTTTTGAATGCATAGGCTTTATCTGTGCTGACTCCTTGCGAGATGCTAGCAGGATCTCAGTGACATCCTCGGGGAGGGCAAGCTCCGTGAGTGCTACTCGCTCAGCATCCATGCTACGAGTGCTAGGGAGCGGAAGTTGAGATGCAACAAGGAGCCATCCCTCCCGCGAGATGAGGTCTGGGAAGGAGCACAGGCGAAGAGGTTCCTTCTGAGAGAGCTACAGTAGAAACGGGAACAGTGGTTGTCAAGGCCAGTTAGGAGTGATGAGAATCATTGATCCTCTTTCGGCATGGAGCACCACGATGAGCAGAATCGGTGGGTAGGCATAGAGCAGGCCTCACCCTAGTGGATAAGGAAGATGTCCGAAGCATGGCGATCGCTGAACGGCAAATGGGAGCAGAACCAAACCCTGGGCATTCTGTGCTGTAGCAACAAGGTCCACATTGGGGGTGTCCTACTCCCATAAAATTTGGTCCACCACATTCCTCTTAAGGGACCACTCGTGTGGCTGAAGAACCCAGCTGAGACAATCTGCTAAGCCGTTGCTCTCGTCGGGCAAATACAGTGTCCTGAGATCAATGCCATGGAGCAGGGCAAACCTCCAGAGGCAAACAGCCTCCCAACAAAAGAGGTACGAGCCGGTGCCACCCTGCTTATTCACAGACAATATGACAACTTGGTTGTCTGTCTGGATCAGGACCACCAAATTCACTAGGTGTGCTCAAAAGGCATGGATAGCATTCATGATGGCCCGGAGTGCGAAGAAGTCAATCTGATGGAGTCTTTCACTCTCTGACCACAGGCCCTCGGTGCGGAGACCATCCAGGTGCGTGCCCCAGCTGAACTTGGAGGCATCAGTTGTAAGCACTCTGCAGGGTGCTGCTGGTTGGAACCGGAGACCCCGACACAGGTTTGCGGGCATGAGTCATATCAGGGACTCTGCGAGTGGCGTAGTGACCACCGCCCTGTCCTGCAGGTGGCCCGAGGCTTGCTGCCATTGTGTTTGCAAAGTCCATTGAGCCTGCCTCATGCAGAGATGGCCCTGAGGGATGACTTGCACAGTGGCTGCCATATGTCCGAGGGCTCTCAGCACCCACAGGCCGTGATGTGGTGCTGGCTGCAAAGGTTAAAGGTTTACATTAAGCATGAGCATAGTTTAAAATTATTATCTTGCAAGCCCAGACCACATGTATTCCATGCCTTAAGAAAGGTAGAAGAAAGGCCAAACTACCAGCATAGTTTAAAAGTGAGGTCAGCCAAAAAAGCATCTTTCAGGAAATAGAAAAAGGAGCCAAATAATAAAGAGGGAGGAGTGGCTCAGTGGTTGGGACAGGTTACCTCAGGCCGGAAGGCCGGGGGTTCAATTCCCACATGGGGACAAGCAACTTCAGGCAGGAGGGACTGGGGTCTCTAGTCCCAAGGCCACTCCTTGTGGCCTTTGGGCAAGCCACATAACCCTCCATTGCCTCAGGTACACTTAAGATTGTGAGCCCTTCGGGGACAAGGGAATAAAAAGTACCTGTTAGTATACATGTAAACCGCACTGATTCTAAAGAGCACGGTATAAAAAATAAATAAAATAAAATGGGAAACATAAGTCACGGCAAGTTAGATGCAAGGCATTGATGAGACAGGCAAAGAGAGAATCTAAAAGGGAAGCTTGCCTTGGAAGCAAAAAATGCATAATGAAAACTTTTTCAAGTACATTCATAGCAAAAAACCTGCAAGATAGTCAATTTGATCATTAGATTTATTTATTTATTTATTTACATTCTCTTATATACCGCGCTATTCTGCATCAGTGCGGTTTACATTGAACAAACTGAAATTACATTGAACAGGGCATTGTAACTTGGAGATAACTATTTTACAGGGAACATGGGCTATGGAGGGTTAAGTGGCTTGCCCAAGACCACAAGGAGCACCTGTGGGACTAGAAACCTCAGTCCTTCCGGCCCAAGGTTGCTGTCCTCTAGTGGGATTTGAATCCCCGACCTTCCGGCCTGAGGTAACCTGTCCCAACCACTGAGCTACTCCTCCCTCTTTATTATTTGGCTCCTTTTTCCCATTTCCTGAAAGATGCTTTTTTGGCTGACCTCACTTTTAAACTATGCTGGTAGTTTGGCCTTTCTTCTACCTTTCTTAAGGCATGGAATACATGTGGTCTGGACCTGAAGTATCTTGCCCCAACCACTAGGCCACTCCTCCACTAGATTAAGGTTAAAAGGGGCGCTAAGTTAGGACAAGGCCACAGCAGAGAGGCTGAATGCTTTGCTTCAGTCTTTACTGAAGATGGTGTAGGGAAGTTACCCGTGACTGAAATGGTACTTAAAGGTGATATATCAGAAGAACTGAAACATCTCAATAAATCATGAAGATATATGATAACTATTTGATATATTAAAGAATAGCAAATCGCTTGGACTGGATGATACTGTATATACCTCAGGGGGCTGAAAGAACTGAAATATGAGATTGCAGACCTACAATTAGTAATCTGTGAACTATCATTACAATCATCTGTAGTACCTGAAGACTAAAGAATAGCCAATGTAATGCTAATTCCTAAAAAGGGTTCCAGGGATGCTCCAGGAAACTACAGACTGTTGAACATGACATCAGTAAATGGCAAAATGGAGAAACCATTATAAAGAAAAAAATTACTGAACTTCTAGATGGTCATGGTTTAATGGGAGAAAGTCACCATGGATTTAGCCAAGGAAAATCTTGTTTTACTAATCTGTTATATGTTTTTGAAGGTGTGAATAAAGGTAGATAAAGGTGAGTCGGTTGATATAGTGTATCTGGATATTCAGAAAGCCTTTGACAAGTTATGGGACAGCAGGCAGTGTACAATTATGGATCTGGACATGGTTAAAAGATAGAAAGCAGAGAGAAGTACCTAAATGGCCAATGTTCTCAATGAAGAAAGGTGAGTAGCAGAGTACCGCAAGGATCTCTGCTGGGCCTGCTGCTTTTTAATATCTTCATAAATGACCTGGAAATTGGAATAACGAATGAGATTTGCAGATGACACAAAATTATTTAAAGTTATGAAAACACAAGAGGATTGTGAAAATTTGCAAAAGGACCTTGATAATTGAAAGACTGCATATTCAAATGGATTTTTATTTGGACAAGTGCAAAACTATGCACTTAGTAAGAATAACCCAAACTACAGTTACACGATGCAAGGTTTCACATTAGGAACCACCACCCAGGAAAAGGATCTAGGTGTCATTGTGGATAATACGTTGAAACCATCTGCCCAGAATGCTAGGAATCATAAAGAGAAATGGAGAATAAAAACCAAGGATATTATAATGCCTCTATATTGTTCCATAGTGCAATCACACCTTGAATACTGTGTGCAATTTTGGCCGCTATATCATAACAAGGATATAGCAGAATGAGAAAATGTAGAGAGAAGATCCACCAAAATGTTAAAAAGGGATGGAAGAATACCCCTATGAGTAAAGGCTTAAAGCTCTTCAACTTGGAAACAACAAGACTGAGAAGAGATATGATAGAGGTCGATAAAATAATGAATGAAGTAGAATGGGTAAATGTAGATTGGTTGTTTACTTCTTCAAAAAGTAGAAAGACTAGGGGACATGTAATGAAGCTACAATGTAGCACATTTAAAAATAATAGGAGAGGATATTTTTTTACTCAATCTGTAATCAAACTCTGGAATCCATTAACGGAGTATGTAGTAAAGGCTGTTAGTGTAGCTGGGTTTAAAAACGTTTTGGAGAAGTTCCTGGAGGAAAGGTCCATAAACCATTATTAAAGAGGACCAGAGAAATACACGGCTTTCCCCGGGATAAGCAACTTGAAATCTGTATATCTTTTTGGGAAATGGACAGCTACTTGTGACCTGGATTGGCCACTGTTGGAAATGGGGTACTGGGCTTGATGGCCCTTGGTCTGACCCAGTATGGCATATCTTATGTTCTTAATATATTAATTATATATTTATTTCCATTTATTAATTGCATTTCAGAATTTTGACCCCCTAATGCAGGCAAAACCAAAATATGGCCATGTTGAGTCTTTTATCCTAATTACCCCAGGTTACGTGTAATTTTAGTTTATTAATGAATTTTTTGTCATTTTAACTATTTTCCTGTATGTTTGGATTTCGATAGAATCTGTTTTCTTTTTTTATTCCCCGGTATTATGCAGATCTACTGCCTCTGTTTTATCTCCTCTAGGTTCTGTGCTGGACAGATCTTGGTGCAACGAAATCTGTGCTGTAAAAGTTTATGATCTATTCTAGGAACATGTTGCAGTATCTGCAATGGAGCAGAAAACCCAGGCAATTGCTATAGTCTTTGCAAAGCTTCTCAGATGGCGCAGGAAACGTGCACTTGTTTATTCTTAGAGGACGCACCCAGAGGGTTGTCTGAAATGAGGTGGTATGATTCTCCTGTGCTTTAGAGAGCAACTCTGAAGTGCCTCTGTACTCATCTCTGTGTGAGTGCATTGAGAACTGTGCTTTATGCTTGGAAGTTACAAATAAGGCTCATAATGCTCTGGATGATCCTTGAGATGCTCCTTTGCAACTTTTAATGAAATCACTGAACATGGAGGCAGAGGAAACTGGAGATTTACTTGAGCATGCAGAGTCAGCGAACATCTGTGCAAGCTATTTTCTTTTCTCTGTCTGTAATTAGGAGCCCATAAAGGCAACACTTAAGCTCACAAAAATATTGTTCCGCAGTGCTCACCTCAAACTGGAAAGCACAGTTACTTACCTGTAACAGGTGATCTCTGGGAACAGCAGGAATTAGTCTTCACATATGGGTACGTCGGTACCGACGGAGCCTGCATGGGAACGCTGCCCAGCTTCCAATCAGAAAGCTTTTGGCAGCATCCCTCGCGCCTGCGCGCTGACTTCCCGCCTTCTCCAGAGCCTCTCTTCAGTTGAGTTTCAAAGCTGAGACAAAGGCGAGAGAGAAGGAAGGAAGAAGAAGATAAAGAGATGCAACTCCTAGGGGAGGTGGGAGGATTGTGAAGACTAATTCCTGCTGTTCCCAGAGATCACCTGTTACAGGTAAGTAACTGTGCTATCTCCAGGAACAAGCAGGAATGAGTCTTCACATATGGGGACTCCCTAGCTGGAGATGCCAGGGGGAGATCCCATAAAAATGCAGGAGCCTGGACCAGGGGTGCATTTTGTTTCCAGGAATCCCCGGCATCCAATGTGGGATGGAGGGTAGGAGTTGACAATAAAGGAGCTGTGAGGAAAGAAACAGCATAGCCAAGGACTAGAGGGTCCTACAGACTACAGGAGTCCTTGGTATATATGATGAGTAGCATTAAAACACATTTAATGTACACTCAAAATGTGCAGCTTACCTACTGTATTGTAGGAAGTAGAAAGCATGATGGAATCTACTGGATAAGCAGTGGCGGAATCTTGAAGGTGACCTCCCAGCATTGAGGATGAAGGTCCAGACCTGGAGGTAGTAGACGATCCAGGTGTCAACTGGGTAGGATTAGACGTCAGGTCTTTAATGGAAAGCTTTATGGAAAAAAGCTGGAAACTCCTTTAGGCATAAGGTCATTAACATTGAGGACTAAAGGAAGAAGACTGACGGAGTTGGAGAACTAGCCCAGTCCTGGCGGGAAGAGGGGGACTGGAAAAAACCCCTATTCCCAAGGAGAACAGCTGTGTACTCAAAGATAAAGATGTACACTGTTTTTCCTAGCTGGCGAGAGATAGGAAAAATATTGAAGCTTGATGCTTCAAGGACTTAAAGAAAAAAAGGAAGATGTTAGCACCACAGTGGTTATTGGTGCCTAACAGTTTCTGCATCGTAATATGGTATGCGAAGTAGGGCGATAGACTGTCTAAGACCTCTAGGAGGTAAAACATTTAGTATAGACAGTAAGGGTGATAGTGTGTAAGACATATCAACTCTTAAGAAGCCCTCCAACAGACACATATATATACAAATATATATATGTGGATGGAATATATATATATACATATATCCAGATGTGTATATTAGGATATGGGTGGAGAAATGTATCAAAATATATATATATAGATAGATATAATATACCTAAATATAGATACATTTGTGGGGCATGGTTTTGCACCACCAGAGTAATGATATAGGTATGTAGACATATATGGAGATGCTACATACAAGACAACAGGTTGAAGATACATGTCTACCACCCAGCCCCATAATTGTACATGGGGAATATAAAAGAAAAAGATTCTGCGCTCTACAAGAGGGTGAACCCACTTGGGATATGTATAGAGAATCTATTTCCGTGGATTGAGGGATGCAGGAAGGCAATCCAACAAGATAACTGTGATGTTCGCGTGAAAACAGATGATCATATGAATCTGTAAGGAACAAGGCGGGAGTTCCACAGAACACTGACATGGCAGATGTGCGGAAACGCAGAAGAAGATACCAGAGGGACCTACTGGAGGGACCCAGAGGTAGCATGCGTAAACATCAGCCTTGGATTTTCACACAGAAGAACTGATATCTCGTGTTAACACCCCAGGCTAGAGGGTGTGGAGAACCCTCACAGGCATGGGAAGGGTTTATAAGCTTTTCCCTACTAATAGAGAAGCTTCAGGGACAAGGTCAATGCTCTATAGCAAGGCCCTCATAGTAGAAAGCTTCTCTGAAGACTGCAGAGAGCATTGTGCAGGAGAGATATGAGACAAACTGACTGAAGTCAGGTGTGTTGCCATATCCTAGGAGAGGAGATGGTTAGAATAATGTGAGAAAGCCTAAACGAGTAGGAGGATCCAAGATAGATGACGAATAGCTTGGAATCACTACTGAGGCTAGACAAAATTTTGAACAAGGGACTGGAACTTGGAAAAATTACCAGTAATACCATTACTGTAACTCCTGCAGGCACAGCTGCTGACGGAAACAGCAGAGAGATTGTCCTGTGCCCAATAAAGAAAAACAGACAGGAAAAGAGAGGAGATATCCCTTCTCCCTGTCTGAGGAACGAGCTTGCTAGAGAAGCTTTTCAGTATGGTACCCCTCAGTCAAGGAAAAAACCCGGTTGAGAGGGTAGAGTAAGTAATTTGAGGGTGACGTACCCATAGGGTAAGTCAACTGAAGGAAAAAATGTTCAGTTGGGACAGAACTATCAGGGGATAGTTGCAACTGCTCTTCTAGGGAGTAAGAAGAGGAGAAATCTGTAGTCCCTGAACAAACGTTTTCCGACAGGTTAGTATACTGAAAAAGAGAGCACAGTGAATAAACTTCTAATGGGTAGAAGTGAACTGTAGATTACAATTCCCGGCCCCTATGGTTGCTGGGAATGCTGAGACTGGCCAGAGCTGGGGGACTTCAGGCTAGGCTGAGGCATCCCTTGTTTAGGTACAGCCGAATGATGGGCAGGAGATGAATGAAACTTTCTTTTCTTAGGGAAAGAAGGTTTGGCAGGACATTTCCTACCCTTTGAAGAAGGAGGTGGCTTAGAATGGTCTTTAGTGAAAGGAGAGTCAGTGGAGCATTGAGCAACCTGACGTAAAGCCTCCTTATTGAAGAGACCTTCTCCTGTACAAGGAGAATGAGCCAGTATAGTTTGTGCCCATCTGCTCAAGTCTGAAGCTTCAAGCCAGTCTCTGCGACGTGCTGCAATGGCAATAGCAGAGGATCTGCTAACGGACTCAAAAGAGTCTATAGAAGCACGAGACAGGAACCAGGATATATTCCGGCTGTGATTGACGAGCAAGGAATAATCAGTAGCCCTGGGCTCTGGTAAAAAAGGGGTCAAAAGAGACAATTTCTCTGTGACTTCCTGGAGTGTTAGACTTATGTGAAAAATATATGAAAGAATTCTGGAGGCCAGCATAGAGGTTTGGAAGGCCTGACGACCAAAAGCATCGAGTGTTCTTGAAGAACGACCTGGCGGATAAGAAGAATGCTTCTTCTTGCTCTTAACTTTCCTTAGTGCTGATTCCACTACAAGGGAACGATGAGAAAGTTGAGGCTTTTGAAACCCTGGAGAGGGTGGCACCCGGTACCGAACCTCAGTGGCTGTAGAAACTAGAGGAAGTCGTAAGGGCGATTTCCAGACCCTCAGAAGGAGATCCTGCAGAGCAGGATGTAAAGGAAGCATCATATTTTCCATTTGTGCCAGTGAGCCATGAGTAGCATCACAACCAGGGATAGAGATATTAAGAAAGGTTGCCATATCCAGGAGAAAAGCCTGATCTCCTATGGGAACCATCCCTGGTAAGGCTAAAGAAAGAGGCTGAGCACCAGAGGACGTATAGTGGTGTGAAGAGAGAAACCTAGTAGATGGACAGGGATACTGGCATGTTAACTTAGAGGCAGTGGGTACTGCATCAATGCCAGGTATCGGTTCCAAACTAGGCATCGTTGGAATCGGTGCAAGAACAGGCATCGACATCGATACTGATACAGGACCAGCAGTTGAAGTTGCCATTGGGGACTGCTGCAGTGGTACCGAGAGCATGAGAGAGTTATGGCTAGGATCTTCGGAACTGCCTATCTGGAAACGACAGGAGTCGGTTCCGGGACGCGTCGGTACCCAGTCCTCGAGACTAGATATCGGTTCAAGACTCGGCATCGAAGAAAGCGAGGCTATCGATGCATGTCACGAGGGTTCTGACACCGGTGGCAGTATCGGCGATGCCGATACCACTAAGGCAGCCTGGGTTACATCGATCGGAACCAACGGTACCGAGGATACCCGATGACCACCCCTTGCAAAGGGTAAGGCGGTCCACCTCAATGCCGATGCCAGGGTATCGGAACCGATCGACGCTGGTACTGTCCCGGAGCATGGCTGAGATATGGAAATGTCCATCGGTATCGTATCGACCGGCCCCAAAGGCGCCGAGGATGGTGGAGGACGATTCCTGGTGAAGAGTGGAACACTCGACACCGAAGCCGATGCCGGGGTATCGGTACTGCTCGAAGCGGATACCCGCACCGTAGACGGCTGGGATTGAGGGAAGTCAATCCGGTGCATATCGATCGGTCCCGAAGGTACAGAGGATGCCCGATGACGATCCCTGGTGAAGAGTGGAACATTCGACACCGGTGCCGATGCCGGAGGCTCGGTACCGCTCGAAGCGGATACCACCCCCGAGCATGGCTCAGGTATGTTCTGTGAGGGGTGAGCCCCAGGAACAACCTGAAACCCCTTTAACGCTTTGGAGCTCGAAGACTCCCGCAGGGGTAATGCCAATGGATTCTTGAGGGTAAGGCCGGAGCCGTCACCATGCTGGGCATGGGACATACCACTCAAGCATTGACTAGTCTTAACAGACTGTTTGTGGGTTACCTGATCCTGTGAAGTGGAGAAACCGGGTACCCTCACTGCCGAGGAAAAAACGGTATCGAGGGAAACTCTAAAAACTGAAGGCTTCCTCACAAAATTATCCCCTGACAACTCAGGGGAAAAAGGGTCAGGACCCACACAGTTGAGATACCAACTATTGGTGTCTAAAAAGAAACAGGTGTTTCCACATTGAATGCACTTCTTAGGAAAAGAAGGCTCCATAATGAAGAGGCCTGGTAGGCCCAACAAGTTAAGGCAAAAAACTGAAGAAAAAGTTTCTCAGAATTTAGTCAAAAATCCACCGGCGATACCGGTGGCAGCGGGGAATACAGCTGCGACCACAAGAAAAGAAAAACTAAAGTAATTAAAGTAAGTAAAAAGAAAAGTTTCTGCGGTGACAGGAGGACGTCCTGCTGGCTCCACGGAAAAATGAAAACTGAAGAGAGGCTCTGGAGAAGGCAGGAAGTCAGCGCGCAGGCGCGAGGGATGCTGCCAAAAGCTTTCTGATTGGAAGCTGGGCAGCGTTCCCGTGCAGGCTCCGTCGGTACCGATGTACCCATATGTGAAGACTCATTCCTGCTTGTTCCTGGAGATTATGGTTTGCATAGAGAAATAAGCATGCTTTGCTGTGCTTTGTTTGTTAAAAAATAAACATGACGGTACTCTCATACTTGAACAACTTTAGGGTGTTTGTCTGCTGCTTTGACCCTATTTAGCCACATCCTGTACAACCAGCCACAGAGCACGTCAGAATACATCACCTCGGTCACAAACAGAAAACACGGATAGAGCCTCACCAAATTTAACCCTTTTTAACATGACGTCCATTACAGTGGACATACGATCTGAAAGGGTTAAAATAAGTGAACACAAAATTACAAATAGAAATGTGTGACGAAAATTGAAATGGAAACCCTAAGAAGTTGGACTACAGTACAACACTGAAGAAATTGTTAAGAACATAAGAAATGCCATACTGGGTCAGACCAAAGTCCATCAAGCCCAGTATCCTGTTTCCAAGAATGGCCAATCCAGGTCACAAGTACCTAGCAGTTTCCCAAAAAGACACACAGGTACCATAATGCTTGTATTGACCACATTGTGCTTTGCACCGTATTGACTACTGCTCTGTTTTGTCTCATTTTTGACTAATGCTCTTTATTGTCTCGACTAGATTGTAAGCTCCGACGAGCATGACTCTGACGAGCAGGGAATGTCTCTTGTATGTTTATCTGTACAGTGCTGCGTGCGTGGTGCTATATAAGTGCTCAATAGTAGTAGTAGGGTCAAGCAGTGGATTATTTGGGTCCTCTTTATAATGGTTTATGGATCTTTCCTCCAGGAACTTGTCCAAACCTTTTTTAAACCCAGCTACACTATCAGCTTTTACTACATCCTCCAGAAACAAATTCCAGAGTTTGATTATGCGTTGAGTGAAAATATGCGTTGAGTGAAAATGGGTTACATTGTAGCTTCATTTCATGTCCCCTAGTCTTTCCACTCTTTGATGCCGTAAAGAATCAATCTACGTTTATGCGTTCCACTCCACTCAATTTATAGACCTCTATCATATCTTCCCTCAGCTGTCTCTTTTCCAGGTTGAAAAGCCCTAACATTTTAAGCCTCTCCTCATAGGGGTATTCTTCCATCCCTTTTACCATTTTGGTGGCTCTTCTCTGTACCTTTTCTAATTCCGCTATATCTGTTTTAAGATAGGGTGACCAGAATTGGACACAATGTTCAAGGTGCGGTCGCACTATGGAACGATACAGAGGCATTATAATATCCTTTGTTTTATTCTCCATTCCTTTCCTTATGATTCCTAGCATTTTATTTGCAGTCTTGCCTGCCGGTGCACACTTGCAGAAGGTTTCAACATGTTATCACGATGATGTCTAAATGTTTTTCCTGGGTGGTGGTTCCTAATGTGGAACCTTGCATCATGTAACCATAGTTTGGGTTGTTCTTTCCTAGGTGCATAACATTGCACTTGTCCACATTAAATGTCATCTGCCAAGTGAATGTCCAGTCTTCCAATTTATCAAGGTCCGCTTGCAATTTTTCACAGTCCTCTTGGATTTTAACAACTTTGAATAATTTAGTGTCATCTACAAATTTGACTACCTCACTTGTTATTCCCATTTCCAGGTCATTTACGAATATGTTAAAAAGCAGCAGATACCTGGGGAACTTCACCATTCACTTTTCTCCATTGGGAAAACTGGCCATTCAGCCCTACCCTCTGCTTTCTATCTTTAAACCAGTTCCTGATCCACAATAGTACACTGCCTCCTATCACAGGAGTTTTTAACTTCGCCAAGAGTCAAAGGCTTTCTGAAAATCCAGATACACTTTATCGACCGGCTCACCTTTGTCTACCTGTTCATCCACACCTTCAAAAAAGATTAGTAAGACAAGTCGTTCCCTGGCAAAAGCCATATTGGCTTTCTTCCATTAAACCATGACTATCTACATGTTCAACAATTTTGTTCTTTATAATGGTTTCTACCATTTTGCCCAGTACGGACATTAGGCTCACTGGCCTATAGTTTCCCAGATCACCCCGGAACCCTTTTTACAAATTGGTATTACATTGGCATTCTCCAATCTTCAGGTACTATAGATGATTTCAATGATAGTTCACAGATTAATAATAGTAGGTCTGCAATCTCATATTTCAGTTCTTTCAACACCCGTGGGTACATACCATCCAGTCCAGGTAATTTACTACACTTTAGTTTATCAAATAATTGTAATATATCTTCTTGGTTTATCAATATTTCTTTCAGTTTTTCCGATGCATCACCTTTAAATACCATTTCAGCCATGGGTAACTTCCCTACATCTTCTTCAGTAAAGACAGAAACATTCATTCAGTCTCTCCACTATGGCCTTGTTCCCTCTCTTAGTGCCTTTTTCCCCCCTCTATCATCTAATGGTCCAAGTGACTCTTTCACAGGTTTATTGCTATGAATGGACTTGAAAAAGTCTTTATTATGCGTTTTTGCTTTCGCAGCAAGCTTCTTCTCAAATTCTCTCTTTGCCTGCTTTATCAATGCCTTGCATCTAACTTGCCAGTACTTATGTTGTTTCCGGTTTTGTCATTTGGCTCCTTTTTCCATTTCCTGAAAGATGCTTTTTTGGCTACAACAGCCTCTCGGACTCACCTTTAAAACATGCTGGTAGTTTTTTGGACTCCCATCCACCTTTCTTATTTATTTATTTATGCAATTTTCAAAATACAACAAGCAAAACAACTTGTACAGAAAAGGACCCTTAGGTCCACAAGTCCACCATTTTACAGGCAAGATGGGTCACAAAACAAAGGAAAATTCGTTACTAGCAATTATAAACAGGCAAAACGGATGCAAAGGAGAGTGCATAACACACTAACCACAATTAAAGGACCACCTAATCAGGGGGCCCAACTAGAGGGAGAGAGGGGGAAAGAGCCGATGGATCCAACTGTTTTGAATTAATAAAGGAGGCTAATTGGGATGGCTCAAAGAAAATATACCTGTTCCAGATAACTTTACCAGACATTTACAGGGAAATCGTAGAAAAAATAAGCCCCCCAACTGAACAACCCCCAAACGATACATAAGAAACTCTTTCCTCCTTCTCTGGGTTGCTCTCGAAACGTCAGGGAACATTCTAATCTGTGACTCCAAGAACGTTTTACTGGGAGATCTGAAAAATAACTTCAGGAGCCAGTCTCTATCCACTTCAAGAGCGAAGGTCACCAACAACGTAGCAGTCATCCCTACCGCAGTGGGGGACCGTTCCAAGAAGGTAGAGAGTTCTAAACTGTCCGAAGACATTAGCAGATTTTCTCCTTCACCCTTCAGACCAATCTTCGAAGTCGGTAAATAGAAGGCTTTTGAAATTGGAGGAATAGCATCCGCTGAGACCTTCAAAACAGTAACAAGAAACTGTTTAAAAAGTTCCAAAGGGGAAACCGACAGAACTTTAGGAAAGTTCAAAAAACGAAGGTTATGGTTTTTTGCAATATTCTCAAGAAATTCCAACCTTCTATGCACAGCCGATAAATCCTTTACTAAAGAATGGGAAACATCTTTTACCTGCCCTAAGGACCCCTCCAAGGAGGCCACTTTGGCACTTATCTCGGTATGAGAAGATTCAAAAACTTGCAATTGTTGCCCAAAAAGCTGAAACTGTTGAGAAATAGACTGGAGCTGAGATGTTATGTTGAGGTGCATAGTTGAAAAGGCATCCCACAAGGACTCAAAGGAAACAACCTTAGGCTTTTCCAGCAAAAGTTCTTGAGCACCTACAGCTTGCAAAGAAGAAGGCTGGCATCTCGAAGAAGATTCCTCAGAAAAATGCGGAAGCAGAGAGGCTTTATCCTCCACAATCCCCTCAGCGCCAGCGGTCATAGTCGGAGATATCTGCCCAGCCGGACCTGTACCCAAACCGGCAGACTGCAGCTGGGATTCCCCAGTAGAGCAACTCACACCTCCTTCCGCTCCTACCGGCATCTGCTGCGAGATCACTCCATCCGGCTGCGCTGGCGGCATGCGGCTCTCCGGGCTCAAAGATACCTCCAAACTCACGGCGTCCCGGGACCTTCCTTCTGTCCCTTGGATGCCTAGTGAGGGCACCGGAGTTACAGCACTTCTCCCCGCGGTCTCCAGGAAGGAATCCATGGGACCGCGAACCGTCAGTTTCTCCACTGCCGAGTCCTCTGTCACCGCCAACTTCGCCTTCCGTTTCCTGCCCTTATGCGGCATCGAACGGTATCAGCTAACCAGGAAAAAAGTACAGGTAACAGCATATAGCAGACAAAACTCGGAGCTTCACTGGCGTGCGTCCGTTACTGTCGCCATCTTGCCCCGTCCACCTTTCTTAAAGCATGGAATACAGTTGGTCTGGGCTTTAAACAATACCCATGCTTGATGTGAATCTTTAACCTTTGTAGCTGCTCCTTTTCATTTTTTCTTAACTATTTTCCTAATTTTATCATAGTCTCCCTTTTGAAAGTTAAAAGGCAGTACTGTGGATTTCCTTGCCATCCTTCCTCCATTTATGAAATCTAATGCAATCATGCTATGATCACTGTTGCCAAGTGGCCCCAAAACCCTCATCTCTTGCACCAGATGTTGTGTACCACTAAGGACTAGGTCCACAGTGGCTTCCCCTCTTGTCTGTTCATGAACCAACTGCTCCAAGAAGCAGCCATTTATTTCATCTAGAAACTTTCTCTTCCTAGCCATGTCCTGTGACAGTGACCCAGTCGATATGGCGTAACTGAAATCACTCATTACACAGGTACACTACCAAAAAACTGCCTCCAGTTTTGCAACTGATTCCTATAGATTTTGGGGTGCTGAATCCAGGAAAAATAGCCAAAATGTTCCATCACGTCACGTTTTCTTGCAAAATTAGATTTCTTACCCATATAAGGAATGTTCACATAATTTCTTTTTAGCCGACTGCAGTTTATTTTCTTGGCCCAAAATAGAGGTTGTAATGGTTAACTAACTAGAAACACTCCCTCATGATATTTTAGAGTGTTTTGTATTCATTTTATACATTAACAGGACAATTGGGAGGCGGGGGGCTAAATCCAGTACTCACGCTGGCGCATGTTCTTTCCTGTTCGCCTCGCCTCGTTCGCTCGCTCGAACACGGTGGTTGCGACATGAACGTTCCTGTCAAATTTCAGTTTCTTGCAAGTTCATTATTACCTTTTGTTTGCTCAGTCGTAATCCAGCTTTATTCCGAAGTGGTTCACTACAGTTGTAGTTTGCAGTGCTGTGTATTTGTGATGGCTCACAGAGCCAGAGGTTGCGTCAACTCTCCGGACAGTTTTTGTTTTATTTGTGGGGAATATACCGTGAAAAAGCGGCAGAGGAACATTTCTGCATTTATTAAAAAGTATATTTCGCCTATTTCGGTTTGAAGTTAGGCGATCAAGACAAACCGTGGGCTCCTCACAAAGTGTGCAAGACATGTGAGGAAGATCTACGCTTATGGATGAAAGGTAAAAAACAAGCATTTCGTTTCGGAATACCTATGATGTGGCGTGAACAAAGAGACCACAGCAGTGACTGCTATTTTTGCTCTTGCATTGTGAAGGGATACAACTTAAAAAATAAGAACGTAATAAGTTACCCCAACCTTCCCTCAGCAATTAGGCCTATGCCTCATAGCAACGAAGTACCTGTGCCTGAACCACCAAAATCTTTGGATCATATTTGTGTGGACGGTTCTGATCATGATGAGACTCATCAGATGGCTTTTCCCGATGAGTCCAGTACTTCCGAGTTTGAAACTGAACCAGATCCGAAACCGGAACTTTTCTCTCAAGCTGAATTGAATGATTTAGTCCGGGATTTAGGACTCCCAAAAGATGCTGCCCAACTGCTAGGTTCTCGGCTTAAACAGAAAAATCTATTGTCACCAGGAACAACTTTTTATTGGTACCGCAACCGCGAGACACAATTTTTGAAGTATTTCAGCAAAGAGGAAGATTTAGTATTTTGCAACGATATATACGGAGTGATGGAAAAGTTTAAACTCAAGTATGATCCTGCTGAATGGCGGCTGTTCATTGATTCGTCAAAAGACAGCATAAAAGGTGTTCTTCATAATGGCAACACATTCGCTTCAGTTCCTATTGCTCACTCTGTTATTCTCCAAGAAAAATACGAGAATTTGGCCCTGATTCTTCAGAAGATTCGTTATGATGGGCATAAGTGGATGATTTGTGGAGACTTTAAAATTCTATCCATGCTATTAGGGCAGCAATCCGGTTTCACCAAATATCCCTGCTTCCTTTGCTTGTGGGATAGCCGGGCCCGCGACCTACACTGGGGGAAAAAAGACTGGCCAATTCGGGAGTATTTGAGACCCGGTGAGAAAAATGTTCTTCATGAGAGCTTGGTACCTCGTGATAAAATTCTATTACCACCTCTCCACATTGTTGGGTCTCATTAAGCAATTCATCAAGTCCCTTCCAAAAGATGGTGAATGCTTTCGGTACCTTTGCTCAAAGTTCCCCCGACTTTCTGAAGCAAAGCTAAAGGAAGGAGTGTTTGTTGGCCCTGATATAAGGAAACTCATTTCAGATGGAGCATTCGCTGAAACGATGTCTGAGAAAGAAAAAGAAGCCTGGGATTCCTTCAAGGATGTTGTTCTCAAATTCTTGGGGAACAGGCGGGATGAGAACTATAAGGATATTGTTGCCAGGATGCTCAATGCCTTCAAAGAACAAGGCTGTAACATGAGCCTGAAAGTCCATTTCTTGCACTCCCATGTGAACTACTTTCCCGAAAACTTGGGGGCGTACAGTGAAGAACAAGGTGAAAGGTTTCACCAGGACATCAAGGACGCAGAGAGAAGGTACCAAGGAAGATGGAACACCACTATGATGGCTGATTTCTGCTGGTTGCTGCTGCGGGAAACCCCAGATGAAAAAGACGCCAAGCAGCGCACCAAGAGAAGCATTCGGGGGAAGAAGAAACGGGCCCACCAGGAAATTGATTGACCCAAGAATGACTTTAAAATCTAAACTGTGTTGACAAATATAGTGTTTTTACTAAACTTTGAAATAAAAATTTGCTAGTTATTACCACAGTGTCGGATCTCATTTATTAGAATTTTATTTTCACACCATCGGGTGTTTGTCTTCATGTATTGCAATGGTGCGGTTTGCGTTTTCTATTCTTACATACATACCTGTACAACATTTTTTGCACATTTCTTTGCTTTGCTTTGTGTCTAACCTCGCTCAATGTTTGTGCACATGTATGTGGCTGTTTTAAGTGCAGACAATTTTGCTACTATCACAGTGTGTTTTGTTGACATTACTCTATTCTTATGTGCTGCCTTGTTACAATTTTCTTTATTCTTATTTGAATAACTACTAAACAATTAGTATAAAGAATTCATCCAAGAAACTTTTATCTCGATCGCACTCAATCTGAAACGTTCACCTCAAACTGCTAACCCAATGTAGCAAAAAATCTGTACGTGATGGAGCAAATTGGTTACCAGATTTGGATTCAGCGCACTAAAAAACATAAAAATCAATCGAAACATTAGAGGCAGTTTAAAAAAAAATTTTTTTAGTGTACCTGTGTTATTAATACTGTATTGTAACTTTTGTTAGCTTCTCTGATTTCTTTGAGCATTTCATCATCGATTTGCTCATTCTGGTCTGGCGGCCAGTAGTACACCCCAACTGCCATCGCCTTCCACTTTTTACATCAAATTTCAATCCATAAAGATTCTACCGTGTATTTTGTTTCATGCAACACTTTAATCCTGTGTGACTCAATGTTCTCTCTAACAGAGTGCAACCCCTCCACCAATTTGATCTACTTTATCATTGCGATAAAATTTGCACCCAAGTATCACAGTGTCCCACTGGCTGTCCTCCTTCCATCAGGTCTCTGAGATACAAATCATATCTAACCTCTCCTTTAGAGCTATATATTCTAACTCTCCCATCTGATTTATTAGACTTCTAGCGTTTGCATACTAGCATTTTAGAGGTCGTATTTTATTCATATTAATTTGGTTGTCGGTAGGCAGGAGTAATTTGGAATCTTTAAGCTCTGTCTCCTCTGTTTTTAAGCCAGCCCTGTTCAGCAGCAGCTACGGGGAGAAGGAATGAAGGGTCCTCCGGTCACCTGAAGCCAGGACTAATCGGGACCGCCATTTCTGCCAGCACACCAAACACTTAACAGTTTGCTCAAGTAGGCCCGCGCATGAAGGCCTCACCAGAGGGCCCTCTGGTGCAGCCCCCTTAGGTGAGGACTGTCAGATAAGACAAGAGACTTTGTCATCTACACCCTTGCCGCAGTACGATTGATGCCAACAGTCTGAGACCCTCTCTACTACCGCCCCCAGAAATTCAGCTGGACCACCCAGGAAATAACAACAACAACCACAACCATCACCAAGACATACATTCACCACCCCATACCATGAGAGGTTCCCACAGGATATACCCCTATTTGCTAATCATCAGCCTACTCATATTACCATGCATGATCCTCCCTCATGTACCCCAGGGATCTGTGCTGGATCTGCTGCTTTTTGACATATTCATAAATGACCTGGAAAAGGAAATAACGAGTGAGGTTATCAAATTTGCAGATGATACAAAACTATTTAAAGTTGTTAAAACCCAAGAGGATTGTGGAAAACTGCAAGAGGATCTTGATAAATTGGAAGACTGGGCATCAAAATGGCAGATGAAATTTAATGTGGACAAGTGCAAAGTTATGCACCTAGGGAAGAACAACCCAAACTATGGCTACACGATGCAAGGTTCCACATTAGGAACCACCACCCAGGAAAAACATTTAGGCGTCATTGTGGATAACATGTTAAAACCATCGGCCCAGTGTGCAGCGGTGGCCAAGAGAGCAAATAGAATGCTAGGTATCATAAGGAAAGGAATGGAAAATAAAACAAAAGATATTACAATGCCTCTATATCGTTCCATGGTGAGACCGCACCTTGAATATTGTGTGCAATTCTAGTCGCCATATCTTAAAAAGGATATAGCGTTATTAGAAAAGGTCCAGAGAAGAGCCACCAAAATGGTAAAGGGAATGGAAGGATACTCCTATGAAGAAAGGCTAGAAAGGTTAGGTCTCTTTAACCTGGAAAAGAGATGGCTGAGGGGAGATATGATAGAAGTCTATAAATTAATGAACGGAGTAGAACGGGTAAACAGATCAATTGTTTACTTTATCAGAATATAGAAAGACTAGGGGACATGCAATGAAGCTACAGGGTAAACTATTTAAGACTAATAAAAGAAAATATTTTTTCACTCAACGTGTAATCAAACTCTGGAATTTGTTACCGGAGGATGTAGTAAAGGCTGTTAGTGTAGCTGGGTTTAAAAAAGGTTTGGACAAGTTCCTGGAGGAAAGGTCCATAAACCATTATTAAGATGGGACCCAGGATATCAATGCTTGACCCAGTACAAGCATTGTGGAACCTGTGTCTTTTGGGGAAACTGCTAGGTACGTATGACCTAGATTGGGCACTGTTGGAAACAGGATACTGGGCTTGATGGACCTTGGTCTGACCCAGTATGGCATATCTTATGTTCTCATACCCACAACAGAAATACTGATACCTCCACCACGCACCCTATTCCACTATCCACCATGGCAATGCACGTACAGACGCTCACACCAAAGGAACCACATCATGCATATCAAGCCCAAACCACACACACACTATCTGCACACAAACCACCACTCAATCAGTGTTGAATTGATCAATGCTAGGTCAGTCAAACACAAAACCACCTCACTGACCACCTCCAATGCCACCAAACTGACATCTGCTGCATCACTGAATCTTAACTCTCTACCTCTGACCAAGTCATCCTGAACCATTTCACCCCTCCTACACACACGGCATTCAGCTGCTCACACATAAAAGAGGCAGAGGTGTTCTGATTCTAGCTAGAACTCAACTCAGATTTAAAACAAATGCATGGAACACTGCAACAATATAGTCACAGAGAACAAATACCTAGCCATCTGCTTCACCTATAGAGCCCCCAAAAGCACCAGGGACGAACTCTCTACAACCCTGGAATCAGTATGCGCTTCAAGTTTTCTCTACAAACCAGTGATTGTCCTTGGGGATTTTAACCTCAACTCACTGCCCAACAAGGAAGCAACCACTTTCCACAAAACCATGAAAGCACTGCACTACACCGAAATCATCACTGAACCTACTCACCGACTGGGATCCACCCCAACTTGATTTTCATTCCGAAATGCATTATGGACTACAACATAACATCCCCCCAATCACTCCTATTCTATGGTCAGACCACCAGAGCATAAGATTCTGCTTGCCCCACCCCAGACAACCGCAACGTAGATACAAAAACTTTGATAAGGACCGGTTCCTGCGTGAAACCACTCACTTAACTTGGACTTCAATGACCTCGACAAAGCCATACAACAATGAAATGAGACCCTCAGTGAAGCAGCACAAGTACCCGATGGAAGAGCAAACATCTGCAACAGGAAAAGGGGAAAATCCGCACCATGGTACTCCACCAAAATAAGAGAGGCTAAGAAAGATCTTCGCAATATAGAGAGGGCCTGGAGAAGGAACAAGACCCCAACTACACAACAGCTACACCTAACAAAGCAGGATGACTACAACCACCTTATCAAACACGAGCGTGAATACTACACGAACTTATAGTGAAAGCCACCAACACACCAAGAGAACTCTTCAAAATTGTCCTCACCCTCAGCAAGGAACCGACCCTCACAGGAACAGGGATGATCGATCCCTAGACATTTGCCAATTTCCTCATCACAAGAGACAGTTCTCAGCAAACCATAACTCCCTGCCAGCAACCCCAGCAAGGAAATCACTCCCCCCAAACACATCTGGAACGACTTCATCATGCCCACCACCGACCAGATTTCCTACATCATTTCCACACTAAATACCAGCACTGCGCCAACCGATCCTTGTCCGATACCATGGATAAAATCAACTAGAGAGGATCTATACATCCACAAGATCGTCAGCTCCTCCCTAGCTCAAGGCTATGTCCCCCAGCTCCTCAAACGTTAATATACACCCAGTCCCCAAAACTGCCGCCCCCAGCAAAGGCGACCCATCAGCATACTACCTAATCTCCAGTCCACCTTTCCTCACAAAGATACTCGAGAAGGCAGTACACCTTCAACTTCAGGACCATATAGATTCAAATGCGGCACTGGACTCCCATCAGCATGGGCTCCACGCCAGCCACAGCATCGAATCACTAACAATGCTCTCAGACAATTTAAGAAAAGGCTTTCTTCTCATCTTCATAGACATATCTGCAGCCTTGGACACCGTATTCCACAGTACCCTCCTGCGGAGACACAGTGAAATTGGCTTACAAAACACCACTCTCAAATGATTTACATCATACCTCATTAACAGGCAACAACAGATTAAGGTCGGCATAGCCACTTCCTCCACTTTCCCGTCTACACAGGGCGTATCCTAGGGGGTCAACCTTATCAGCTCTGCTCGTCAACCTCTACATACGCCCCGTTTGTGACATCATCAAGAAACATAACATCCAATACACATGTACGCAGATGACATCATGATCTACACCTCAATCAATCTGAACAGCAACAACCACCTGCCTCCAAGACATGTCCAACTGGTTATCCCACAATAACCTGAACATAAATTTCAACAAAACTAAAGCTCTCATCACTACATGCAATACATCCTTTATCCCACCCCAGTCAATCAACCTACATAACCAGACCATACCAGTCCAAGATGAAGTTAAATACCTGGGGGTTACGCTGGACAAGAACCTGAACTTTCATTCTCACATAAGACAGACTACAAGGAATGCATTTCACAAAATGGCCTTAACACGAAAACTCAACCCCCTCCTTAACCAAGACCATTTCAGAACTGTATGCAAAGCCATCATATCACCTATCTTGGACTACTGCAATTCCATATACATCGGACTACCCAAGCAGACAATTTGGCCACTGCGGATGGCGCAAAACACACTAGTGTGCATCATCATTGACTCATCACAACCATATCACTCCAATACTCAAACAACTGCACTGGCTCCCAGTTGCATCCCACATCCGATTCAAAACCACCCTGAACATTTTCAAAATCAAACATAACATGTATGCCTGCAGTCTAACTGGATTACTCAACCCTGACACAAGCACCAGGCCAAGACAAAGCAGGACACCATACAAATGCCTAGATCCTACTCCAGGACCACACAGGCCACAACACCCAGACCATTGTCCCTTACAGCCCCATCCCTATGGAATACCTTCCTTGCCGACATAAGAGCCACAACTGACATCAAAGTCCGAAAGAAATTGAAAACTACTCTTCATTGACCACTTTGGGATTACCATATCTGACACAACACCCACCCATGCAGTATCTTGAACAAGAGCCACCCAGAACAAATCCCCCCGCAGTTCAATATATATATATCAGACTTTGTAAATAAATTAACTCCTAAGCTCTCTGCATGCACATGTACTATACCCAACTTTGTAAATAAGTTATTCACTACGATCCCTCTGCATGCTCCCCCCGTTTGCTGTTTACTCTGTATGTTAAACTATGTAAACCGTTTTGATTGAAGGATAAGGCCGTATAGAAAACCTATTAAATAAATAAATACATACATACATTTTTGTCTTTATTGAAACCTCTTTGTCCATATGCCTTAACTTCAATCTTTTGCTAGTATCCTTCACAGATACATCGTTTTCGAACCATGCGCTCTTGGGCGACTGTCGGCTCTCCCCTATTATCTAGTTTAAAAGGTGCTATATCTTTTTTAAAGGTTCCATCCCAGTTAAGGTGGGGCCCATTCCTTTGGAAAAGCCCCTCCTTTCCCAAGAATGTTCCCAGTTTCTAACAAATCCAAAACCTTCTACTTTGCACCATTGTCTCATCCACACATTGAGACTCCGCAGCTCTCCCTGCCTTTTGGGTCCTGCGTGTGGAATGGGAAGCATTATTAAGAATGCTACCCTGGAAGTTCTGGATTTCAACTTCCTATCTATAGGCCTAAATTTGGCCTCCAGAACCTCCCTACCACACTTTCCTATGTCACTGGTACCAAATGTACCAAGACAGCAGACTCCTCCCCAGTGCTATCTAACACCTTGTCTATGTGGCACGTGAGGTCTGCTACCTTTTCAGCAGGCAGGCATGTAAACCAAGCAATCCTCATGTCCACCAGCCACCCAGCTATCTACATGCCTAATGGCCCTGGAGAAATATCCTTGCTATGAGAGGATTTTACATCACCTGGAATCTTTCTGAATCTACATGGTAGGGCAGAACCACAAACACTGCCCTAATGCTACTGCTGCTGCTGTCATTATGGCGCAGTGGACTGCTCCCAAAGGCTTTCTTATTAGTAGCTGGGGAGCTTCCTGCGTGGGCTCTGTCAGTACCCGATGTCACCCATACGTGAAGACTACATTTTTGCTTGTTCCTGGAGATTACCAGTACACTTCCTATTGGGAAATTAACTAGCAGGACTGCAACAGAATTCCTTACCTCAGCCAGAAACGCAGAACATGAATACACCATAAAAAATAAACTCATGCAAATTAAGACCTTCAAGCAAACTGATGTGCAATAAAATCAACGAATCACTAAATATTGCTCAAATAAATATGTTTTTTAAAAGTCAGAGAGACAATTTTTCTCAACCCTCATCTCATAAAGCAGTGCATTCCAAACCTGTACAGCATAGTTGCATAGTTACTCACCTGTGGCAGGTGCTCTCTGTGAACAGCAGGAATAAGTCCTCACATATGGTAACATCACTGATGGAACCCCGCACGGGACGCTTCCCAGCTTCCAAAGGAAGCTTTTGGGAGGCACCAGCGCACATGCACCTGCCTTCCGGCCTGTTGCGGCACCATCTTCTCCAGTCAAACAACATAGCAGAAGCCAGAAAGGCAACTTCCCTGGAGGGTGAGAGGGTTATGAGGACTTATTCCTGCTGCTCATGAAGAATACCTACTACAGGTTAGTTACTATGCTTTCTCTGTGAACAAGCAGGAAATAAGCCCTCACATATGGGATTCCCAAGCTACAAGCTACTGGAGCCCAAGGATACAACAGCCCAACAGGGGCAAACAAGTGGAAAAACTAGGAAGAACAGCAAGGGAGTTCACCAAGGGTCTCGTCCGATTCAGCATACTCAACAGACATTGACCCTGAGGGGTTTTAGCAGGTAGCGTGGACGGACAGACAGGCCGGTGAGCAGGAGTTGATTTTAAGACCCAAAAAGATGTTGGAGCACGGCCTGGCCAAAATTGCTGTGCCATCGGGAATCCCCATTCAAACAGTAATGGCCTGCTAAGGTATGGACCGAAGACCATGTAGAAGCCTTGCAGATTTCTTCTGCAGCAATAGAGCAGAGGCCAATCACTGACACTGCCTTAGCTTGGACATTGTGAGCCGCAACATGACCTTCAAGGCTCAACCCAACCAGGGAATAGACATGCTTGATGCAGTCAGCTAGCCAGAGGAATAGCATGTGCTTCAACACAGAGGGGCCCGGCTTACTGGGATCAAAGGAAACAAACAGTTGGGTGGAACGGCAATGCACCTTTGAGCACTCCAGATAGAAACAAAGTCTGCTTGCAGTCCAGAACATGCAACACTGCCTCACCTCGGTTAGCGTGAGGCTGGAGGAAGAAAACTGGTAAGACTATTGACTGCTTGAGATGCAACGCAGAGACCACTTTCGGCAGAAAGCAGGGGTGTGTGCGGAGAACTACCATATTCTGGTGCAACCTGGTATAGGGCAGGTGAGCTATCAAAGCTTGGAGCTCACTGATGCATTGGGCCGATGTAACTGTCACTGGAAAGAGGACCTTCCAAGGTCAGGAATTTCAGGGAACAAGCATCCAGTGGCTTGAACGGAGCCCTCATTAGCTGGGAGAGTACCATATTCAGATCTCAGGCCACCAAAGGGGGCTTCGGAGAGGAGCAGGTCCCGCATAAAGTGGGTCAAGAGAGGTTGGGATGAAATGGGCTCCCCCCCAGAGCCGCAATGGTATGCCCCTATTGCGCTGAGGTGAACACGCACTGAATTAGACTTCAAGCCCGAGTCCAAGAGGTGTAGGAGATACTCCAGCAGCTGGTCCGCAGCGCAAGAGAAGGAGTCCAGCGCCCTGCCCAAGCACCAGGTGGCGAACCTCCGCCATTTTAGTGTGTAGGCCTTGCACATCCAGTCCTTGCGGGACGCCAGATGGATGTTCGTTACACCTTCTGTAGATTGAGCTCTGAGAGGACTACCCACTCAGCATCCACGCTGTGAGGGCCAAGAAGCGTACATTGAGATGCAGCAAGCTTCTGCCCTCCTGAGAGAATCAGGGTCTACTTTATGCGTTCCCACCAATGCCTCTCATCCTCAAGATGCTTCTCAAGCTCCGAGAGGACAACGGACGCATGATCCTCATAACCCCCAATAGGGTCCACAGTTGCCGAGGCCAATAAGGGGCAATGAGGATCATGGTGCCCTTGTCAGCTTGGAGCTTCAGGAGGATTTTCGCACTGAATGCAATTGGAGGGTAAGCATACAGCAAGCCCTCCCTCCAGTGGAGAAGGAAGGCATCCGAGGCCAGAGAGTTGCTGGCCAGCCTCAGGGAGCAGAATTGACCCTCCTGGGCATTGTGGGCCATGGAAAAGAGATCTACTGCAGGAATGCCCCATTCCTGAAAGATCCGGTCTACCTGAAGGACTCAGCTGAACTGATTTGCTAGGACATTGAACTCGCCAGGCAGATAGGTCGCTCTCAAGTCCATGCCATGGAGCAGAGCTAACATCTACAAATGAACTGCCTCTCAGCAGAGTAGGTACGAGCAAGTGCCCCCCTGCTTGTTCACACAGACCACTACCACTTGGCTGTCCATCTGAAGCAGGACCACCTGATTGGCCAGATATGCTCAGAAGGCATTGGCTAATATACAAAGTTTGAGAAAGTTGATCTGGAGCAGGCTCTCTTGCTCAGACCACAGGCCATTCAGGTGAACTCCCAACTGAGCTTGGATGCATCCGTCATGAGCGTCATGGGGGGGGGGGAGGGCTATCTGGAACGGGAGGCCTTTGAGCAGATTCTCAAGCTCGAGCCACCAGTCTAGGAACCACACCAGAGGTGTAGGGACAGCCACTCTGTCCCGAAGGTTGTCCATTGTCTGCTTCTATTGCATGCTTAGGGTTCAATGGGTCTGCCGCATGAAGAGACAGTAGTCTTTGGGCAGGTTTACAGAGCGTATACCACTGTATTAACTTAAAATATCGCTCTAAATTTAATACCCTTCAAGTATTTGTAAACTTTTCTCTATCAATCACATCATCAAGTATTAAATTTAGAGCGATATTTTAAGTTAATACATATGCATGAAGAGACAGGCCTGAGGGGTGACATGTACCGTGGCAGCCATGTGACCGAAGACCCTTAACATCACTCAGGCCGTTGTGTGGTGCTGGCACTGCACATCGCCCATCACTGCTACCAGCTGCTGCATGGGACACGATGAGCCAGTCGTCCAAGTACAGGAAGGATGAAAAACCCATGGTCCAAAGGTAGGCAGCCACAAACACCAGACACTTAACCCATGGAGCTGAGGCCAGTCTGAAGGGAAGTACTCGGTATGATCTATGGTTTATTGATAGTGCTGGCCTCCCAACACAAACTGTAGGCATTGTCTGTGATTCAGGTGGATCGAGATGTGTGCACACGCATCCTTTAGATCCAAGGAGCACAGCCAATCATCCTGTAGAAGGTATGGGAGCAGCGTCCCCAGCGAGACCATCTTGAACGTCTCATGCATCAGGAACTTGAGGTTTCATAGGTCCAAGATTGGACTGAACACTCTCTTTTCTCTTTCTCTCTTTGCCCTCCCTGTGTCCAGCATATTTCCCCTTCTCTCCTGCCCTGTTTCTCCACCTCTCTCACCATCTAGCACCTCTCCCCTTTTCCTCATTCTATTGTCTCCATGTCCAGCATTCTTCGTCTCTCCCTCATTCCATCTCCAACAACTCCTCATCCCCCACCATGTCCAGGATCTCCTCTAACTCCCCATGCCCAGCATCTGCCCTCCACCCCTGCCCTGTGTGTCCACGCCTCTGCCCACAATCTCCTATACCTCCCATGTCATATCCAACATCTGCCTTCCATCATCCATGACCTCTAACCCTGTGTCCAGCCTCTGCTCTCCACTACATGTCTACCATCTGCCCCAGCCCCAAAACCATAACTAATACCTGACCTATGTCCCTATCCCATGTCCAGCATGTGCTCTCCAACCTTAATGACCCCTACCCTATGTCCAGCATTTGCCCTCTGCTCCTCCACTCTCCAACTTCATAACCATTATCTGCCCTCCATGCCCTTATGCCCTCACCCAATGTCGAGCCTCTGCTCTCCATCCCTCTACCTCCCACTTGTATTCACATCTGCTCTCTATCCCCTTATGCCCCCAATCCTTTGTCTGCTATGCAGTCCTCCAGTATATTTCCAGCATTTACCCTTCATCCCCTATTGGTTATCCTGCCTTCCACATCTCCACCCCTCCAACTTTGTGTCCACCATCTGACCTCTGCTCCCCTCCTTGGTATCCAGCGTCTCCGTTCTAACCATTAACCCCCCCCTTGATATCCAGAATCTGCCAGCCATTAACCCCACCCTCTTGGTATCCAGCATCTCCCTTCCAGCCATTAACCGCTCCCCTTGGTATCCAGTATCTCCCAGCCATTAAACCCCCCCAGTATCCAGCATTTCCCTTCCAGCCATTAACCCCCCCCCCTTTGTATTCAGCATCTCCCTTCCAGTCATTAATACCCCTTCCCCCCCCCCCCGGCATACCGCATCTCCCTTTCCAGCCATTAAACCTCCCTGTATCCAGTATTTCCCTTCCAGTTATTAAAATCCCCCCGCCCCTTTTCCTGTGTCTGCAGTGGCAGTGCACATCAAACTTTAAACATTTTTTAAAAAAGTGTGGATCTTTGCAACTCTGTGTTTGGAAGCCTGCAAATGCTAACCCCATCTGACACATGCACTGCATCAGAGTGGGCAGGTATTTGCAGGTCTTCCAAGTGCGAGTTGCAAAAACCCACAGCTTTTTTTTTTGTTATTTCAAGTCTGATGACAGCCACTGCTGCAGACAGGAAAGCAGCAGCAACTGCGGAATGCCTCTGAATGGGGGGGGGGGGGGGGGGAAGGGTGTTGCAAGCTCTGCCTTTACTCTGCATCTAACTCCACCCTTAGCCCCGCCCCTGCATGCTTCCCCTCCTGTTCTGCCCAAAGAGATCCCATCTCCCATGGGCAGAAGAGAAAGGAGTGACTTACGAATGAGGCAGACTCCTTTTGTCTGCCAGTGAGGATCCGATCTTCAGCAAGCAGACAGGAGGAGTCTGCCACAATCATGGCTTCACTCCTCTCTGCGGCTGGTGGGCAAAGTTTTGGTGAGGCCAGGGCGCATGTGGCCCAAACCATTATGATGCCTATGGGTGGCGGTTGGGGGCTAATTACTGAGGTTTTTTTTTTTAAGGCAGTGTGAAGTGGCTGCCACTGGCCTGTTGGTGCCACCCTTCTCAGAAAGAGATGCCAGTGCAAAGCACCATTGTGTACCAGCACAAGAAAAAGCCCTGATGTTCGGAGTCCTTCTATCACAATAAGGACAAGCTTGAAACCTATCTACAACACCTCTCTGCAGGAGGAGAAACACATACTGAAAAAGAATAAACGATACTTCTGTTTAAAAAAGATTTAAACAATGTTGAAACAGAAGAAAGAGAAGAAATTCAACAGTGGGAAAGCTTTGTCTTTGTGTTCATTTGGCAGAGCGGAAAACAAAGAACTGAGATGAGGAGATTGCAACATGCAGGAAGGCCTGCACACTGTCACCAGTAGTCGGCCCGCAGCTTAGGCATACGGGATAGACGGCCTGGGGACCCTTTATTGAAATACCGGAGCAATGCTTTAGGCTGGCATTGCCTCCTGGGAGTTGTAGTATTTTTCCCTTTTCAATAAGATGCAGTTGTGGTGCGAGTGGTTCAGGCAATGACAGGCTTTTAATTCCCCTCCTGGGGTGGATTCAAACACAAAATAACTCAGGACAAAAAGCATACACTTTGGCACAAAATAAGAAAGGAAATAATAACAGCTTCTCAACTTAAATTCAAAGTTCCGCGGTATTTACAGCATACATTCACTTTGTATAAGCAAGGAAAATCCTGTGCTCTTCAACTGCCAGTTTAAACAGCTTTCACATCACCTGGCTCAGCACAGAGAAATTATATCATCTGTAACCATTAAAGTACAGTCCATTTGGTTATCTGATATTTCTTCTTCCTGAGGACCAATCAGCACTGACTCATGCTGATTCTCTGATAAGTACAACTTCTGCTTGGTATACAACGTTTCCAAACTTCCACCCTCTATCTGTTCCTGAGGCTTCTCTATCAAGCCCTCGGTGAGATAGGGTTCAGTATTACCATATATCTTAGAATAGCAGAGAGGAGAGTCACACCCTTTAGGGTTTCTATACGAGAACTTCTTATAACCATTTTTATCCTTATAGTAATTAGACAGCCTAACTTCTGGCTTAGAGACAGGGGAAAGTCTGTGCACAGCCTGGTCAGGAAGGGGTTTAAACCTCAGAGGTTTTCCTCTGTACTTTGGCTTCTCAACCTCTTCCTCTGACATGCAAATGTCCTCCACCGAATACCTTTCACTCCCTGGAGCTTGCAAGTGCTTCCCAGACAGCTTTACCGGTAACGTTTCCCTCTGTGTGTCTTCCCAATAGGACAATTGCCTGGAGTTCTTGCCACAGGGTTTTTGGGCCCTGCTCCTCCAGTTATTCCTGCTGGTTACTTCCTGTATTTCTCTATCACTCTCAGAATCACAATCCTCTGAGTCACTCACGTACTTTCTCTCGTGCTTCCTTCCACACTGAAACATACGTTGCTTCTGAGTCTCAGACTTCAGCTCACTCAGCTTTCCCAGCTGGGTCTGTCCAAGCTTTCTCTCTCTCTCTCTCGTTCTCCAGTTCCTCTGCTCCTCCTGCTCTTTGCTTCCCGTGCTTCTCTTGCTTCCTTTGCTGCCCTTCACCCTGAAACTCTAATGAGCGTTTCTTATATGCCTGGTTTGGAGCTAATCTAGCCCTTCCCCCTCTCAGGTGAAAACTATTGGGCTCAGGAGATGAGGATTGTTTGCTAGCTGGGTGGGGCTGCTGCACTCGTGGCTGGGTTTGTTTATGTTGCTCCTGGCAACCGGGAGTCCTGTGCTTTGCCTTCCTGTCAGCAACAGACCTACTTCTCTCAGGTTCCTCTGTTTGCATGGCAAAGGACGTCTCTTCCCCATTACAACACAGAACTTGAAATAAGTTCCGAGCTCTGGGAGAACGGTTTCACCCTGGTACCACATAATGTTGTCACCCACTTGTGTGCCTGACTCAATCCTACTTGTAGACAGAGAAAGCTCTCTTCTACAGAATCAGCATCACAAACTAGGTTTAAATTTGTGACATGCTAAATTTTAAAAAATACTTGAAGTTTAAAAATGGTAATAAACCTTTCATAAGTGCCCATATAAAATCACTTTGTCACACTCAATTGTGTATTACTGTGCCTACACACTTATGTTACATCTTATTCCACAAAAAAAAAATTACTCTTAACTTTGCATTAATCTACAGCAAAATACATTTTGAAAACTACACAATCAAGAATTCTGTCTTTATTTTTCTGGTTAGATGTCACTCCTTTGAAGACTTACCTGCTTGCAAACAAGTATTAGAACCTATACCATCTAGTGTGGTAGCATTCTGAACTGCGCCAAGATTGTAAACAACTCCAAGGATATGTAGCTCCCCTGTTTGATAAGGAAAGAGCTTTAACCTTGCCTGTGGAAAAATGTTAAATCATGATGATTTTTTATTGTTCTAATACAGTTATTTTTAGATTCAGAAAAACTAACAAAAAAAATCAGTCTGGCTGGTATTGACCAAGCTATTTAGGGGATTACAATTGCTTGCAGAAGGCAAACATCCCTAGTCAAATAGTATGTTTCACTGAATTCTTAAATGAACTGAAGTTGACACAACCTCTACAAAGTTAGACATGACATCATTCTACAAATTTTAATGCATAATTACTACTTGTTTGCAGTTTTCTGCAGGTGAAAAAGTTTGGACAAGCTTTCAGTCTGCTTGATAACATCTCCTCTGGCAGAAAAAGAAAAGCTTAGCTACTCACCTGTAACAGGTGTTCTCCAGGGACAGCAGGAATCAGTCCTCAGTTATGGGTGACGTCGGAACCGATGGAGCCCGCGCGGAGCAATTCCCCAGCTTTCAAAGAAAGCCTTTGGGATTGCTGCCACGCATGCGTGGTCCTCTTCCCACCCAAAGGTGCCATCTTGCTCAGTCAGATCCCATATCTAGAGCCCTACTAAGCAGATGGCAAGGGAAGGATAAAAATAGTAAATCTTCAGGGGAGGTGGGAGGGTAGTGAAGACTGATTCCTGCTGTCTCTGGAGAACACTTGTTACAAGTGAGTAACTACGCTTTCTCCAGGAACAAGCAGGAAGTCAGTCCTCACTTATGGGACTCCCCAGCTACAGGCTACAGAACCTGTAACCCAAAAATGCCTCCGCGAGGCTGTGAGCAGAAGTCAATGCCTGAAGGAGCCTGAGTCTTCAGGTCCCCGGGGCAAAGCTCTCAGTAGCCACCAAAGAAGGGTCGAAGGGCAGGAGTTGCTTATACCCCAAACAGATTACGGAGTACAGCCTGGCCGAAGGCGCTGTCCCTGCGGGACTCCTTCTCCAGGCAGTAGTGCAAAGTGAAGAGTTCACTGAAGACCAGGTCACAGCCCGGCAGATGTCCGCACTGAGCGCAACGAAGCCACCGAAGCCGCCTTGGCCTAGACACCATGTGCAGTGACTCGCCGATCCAGTGGGGCGCCTGCCTTTGCCTGGGCGAAGGCGATGCAGTCAGTCACCCAGATGGAGAGGGTGCACTTGGTGACTGCCTGCCCCAGGTGGTTGGGATCGTAGGCAACAAAGAGCCGAACGGACTTGCGATGCACCTGGATGCGCTGCAGGTAGAAGGCGAGGGCCCTCTTGCAGTCGAGTGTATGTAGGAGCACCGATGCCTGGTCGGCATGAGGTCTCGGGAAGAAGGTCGGCAAGACTATTTCCTGATTGAGATGGAAGTCTGAGACAACCTTTGGTAGGAACTTGGGGTGGGTGCGGAGACCACCCTGTTTCCACAGAACCTGGTGTAGGGAGCCTCAGCCATGAGGACCTGGAATTTGCTGACTTGCCGAGCCGAGGTCAGAGCCACCAGGAAGACTACCTTCCAGGAGACGTGCCGAAGCGAGCACATCGCCAACGGTTAGAAGGGCGACTGCGTAAGCTGCATGAGCACGATGTTCAGGTCCCTCTCCACCGGAGGAGGCCGGATGGGAGGCTTGGAAAGTAAGAGGCCCCTCATGAAGCGGGAGACCAGGGCCTGCTCCGAGAGGGGTTTACCCTCGATGGGGTGGTGGTTAGCCAAGATGGCACTCGTGTGTACCCTGACCGAGTTGGACTTCAGCCCCTCCTTCGAGGTGAAAGAGGTACTGGAGAACACACTGGAGAGAGCAGGATAACGGGTCGATCTGGAGCTCGGAGCACCACATTGAAAAAAGCCGCCACTTAAAGGCATAGGCTCGCCTCGTTGAGTCCTTCCTCGGATGTGAGGACCCTCCTTGACCTCCCCCTGGAGGTGCAGCGGGGCTAAGGAGACCTATTCAGCCACCAAGCTGTAAGGGACAACAAGGCCAGGTTCGGGTGGAACACTCGTCACTCCTCCTGCGTTAGCAGGCACGGAGTGCAGCCTAAGGGGACTTGAGGCTCGGGATGAGAGCCGGAGCAGAAGCGGGAACCAAGGTTGTCGAGGCCATGAAGGAGCCAGGAGAATCACTGAAATTCACTCCCGCTTGACCTTGTGTAGGGTCCTCGCAATGAGAGGAGTGGGGGGGGAAGGCCACTAAAAGCATCACGGCATCAAGCATCAAGGCCACTAAAAGCATCACCTCCTCCTCTCTAATAGACCTCATTCAGGCCGTCCCACCCAACAGATCCAGGAGAACGATATCAACAAATACTCTAATCATCCCTAAAGCAGCGACAAAATGCCTATCAGTGACATCTAACAGGGCCTTCAGATTCTATGCCCCTAAGTACTGGAACGCTCTACTCCCAGAGATTCGTGCTATCACTGATCTATCCCTTTTCAGAAAGGCACTCAAATCCCACCTCTTCCCCCAATATTACTTGACCAACTAACCAATCTTAATCACTACCCAAACTAAGAACAAATCCTGTTATGTATACTTGTAAATACTCTTGTAAATAGTTGCAGTAATGACGTCCCATGTTTTATCCAAGTTCTCTGACCTTGTTCTCTGTAAAACCTAACAGTTTGTTGTTATGGTATGTTGTTATATTGTGAACCGCGCTGATTCTGAATAGAGCGGTATATAAGAGCCTGTAATAAATAAATAAATAAAAATAAAATAAAGAAGCCCGAAGGTCCAATTCAAGAGGAACGCATCCGGAGCCACTCTGCTCAGGTGTGAAACCGGTCTGCAGAAGCGGGGAAGCTGCACTCTCACCGGGCTGGCGAACCAGTCCATGGACAGAGTCCACCACCGATGAAATAAGAGGCTTGCCACCTCCGGATCCAGGTGCCACTCGTGTGGGCGGAGAATTCTGCTGAGTTTGTCCGCGAGGACATTCTCCTGGCCTGGGAGATAGACCACTCTGAGGGTCCTGCCCTAGCGAAAGGCAAAGGAGGATCGCCTCCTGGCAGAGGGGGCGGGAATCTGTTCCCCCCTCCTTGTTTATGTAGAACATAGTTACCCTGTTGTTGGTTTGAACGAGCACCGACATTCCCCTCAGGTGGTACTCGAAGGCCCTCAGGGCCCACCAGACCACCCGAAGCTCGAGCAGATTGATTTGCGGCTGAGATTCTTCGTGCGACCACTGTCCCTGGGTGCGTAGGTCGCCACAGTGGGCTCCCCAACCCAGCAGGGAGGCATCCGTCATCAGGATGAGCTCATGTTGTGGGGCCTGGAAGGGCATTCCTCGAAGGCGGCTTTGGGGATCCTCCCACCAATCCAGGGAGGTGTAAAGACTGCATGAGATCCAGAGGTGGCCGGAGGCCTGGCTCCATTGTGCCCTGAGGCACCACTGAGCCGTCCGCATGTGCATGCAGGTGTGGGGAACAATGTGGACAGTGGAGACAATGTGCCCCAGGAGGAGCAACATGGCATGCGCCGGAATCTGAGCCCTGCCTTGGACCTTGGCTGCCAGGGCACAGAGATGATCTGCACGGTCCTGAGGCAGGAAGGCGGTCGCCCACTCCGTGTCGAGGTGTGTGCCGATGAACTCCAGGGTCTGCACCGGTTCAAGGTGGGACTTGGAGTAATTTACCAGGAAGCCGAGGCGTTCGAGGATGAGAATCGTGCGCGATGCTGCAAGGCGGGCTTCCCCGGCCGATGCCCCTGTTACAAGCCAGTCATCTAGGTAGGGGAAAACGGGTATGCCCTGCCACCAGAGGTAGGCGGCAGTTGCGGAAAGACACTTGGTGAAGACCCACAGGGCAGACGCGAGTCCGAAGGGGAGCACCCTGTATTGGTAGTGCTCTCCCTGTACCCTGAAGCGCAAGTACTGCCTGTGCTGGGGGTGGACCAGAATGTGGGCGTAAGCGTCCCTGAGGTCCAAGGAGCATAGCCAATCGCCCTGCTGGAGGAAGGGCAGCAGGACACCAAGTGACAGCATTTTGAACTTCTCCCGCACCAGAAGCTTGTTTAGGTTCCTGAGATCAAGGATGGGGCATAGGCCCCCCATCTTCTTCAGAACGAGGAAGTATAAGGAGTAGAACCCTTGACCTCGGAGGTGCGCGCCCTTTTCGACCGCCCACTGGCCGAGGAGGTTGGTCAGCTCCTGTTGCAAGCAAGACGAAGCCGAGAAGGCTCCGCTGGAAGAAGGGAGGAGAGAGCCTATCCAGGTGCAGACAATATCTGTCCCGGACCACCCTGAAGACCCAAGTGTCCGACGTGATCGATGCCCATTGAGAGGCGAAAAGGGACAGACGTCCCCCACAGGCGGAAGCGCCACCTGGGGGCGTTAGACTATGCCTTCAGTGTAAAAACCCCTGAACAGGTTGGGGTGGCACCGGTGGTTGGGCTTTGGGCCCTTTAGGCTTGCGATGGCCGTGCAGGGGTGGGTGGGTAGGGCGGATACCCCCGGTAGGCAATGTTCCCTCTAATTTTCTGTAGGCTGTGTGTGCATAAAATATCAGCTGTGCAGCTTTTGAAGGAAGGTTAAATTTTTGTGCGCCACATAACGAGACACGGAGTTATATACTTTAAAATTTGACTACATGTCAGAATACAGTATGTACACCACATTGATTGCACTAGAAAATATTGTAGAACTTGTGAAAACCATAAATACACAACAACTTTTCAATTTTAAGAATGTCTGTGTTGTTTTCTATCAGAATCAGAACTGTATTTTTTGTGCGCTCTGTTGTAAAGTATGTGCGCTCACTCGGCGAGGTGTGTGCGCGTGCACATGCGCACAGCTTAGAGGGAACAGTGCCGGTAGGGGAGTCCCTTTCTCTGGAAAAATGGCTTCTTTGTTGGCTGCTTCTTCCGTGGGAGAGAAGAGGTCTTACGCGAGAAGCGGGTTTGAGTTACGAACTCTGTTTCAATTTCAGTGGCCTTATCCTCCATGGGCTTGCGAACAGTTGTTCACTTAGGCAGGGGACATCCAAGAGAGTCTCCTGGACTAACTGCTCCAGGTCCGAAAACTGGAGCCATGCCTGGTGCCGGCCGCCACCACTTGGGTGGAGGACTCCAACCCATCATACACGGCGCGGGAGAGGTATTTCGAGCAGTCCATGACCGATCTCAGGAGGGTCTGGAACCTGAGAAGGTGTTCACCCCCAAGATCTGTGGAAAACCCGCCAAGCTCTTTGGCGAGGTCATGCAGGAACATGCCCATGTACAGTTGGTAGGCCTGAATTTGACATGTCAGCATGGACCCGATAGGCCTTGCGCCCAAGGGCATCGAGGGTTCTTTACTCCCTGCCCGGCAGGACCGAAAAATGTGACTTTGGGCTCTTTTGTTTCCACATCGACGATTCCACTACCATGGAGGTGTGCAGAAGCTGGGTCTTCCAGAACCCAGGGCCATGCTGGACCCTATACATGGCATCGAGGCATTAGCTCACAATGGGGACCGAGGCGGGCAACTTCCATATGCGGGGCAGCCGGGACAGAATGGGAGGCACTGGGACCATAAGAGACTCCCAAGGCGGGGACTCATACTGTAAGATGTTGAGTTCCTCTGTCCTCGGTTCTTCCTCAGCCTGTATGGCCAGTTTGAAGGCCCGTGCCATGTCCCGTACAAACACCAGAAAGGACGTATCCTCGGGAGAAGAACGCCTCTGGGAGTGGGTGGGGAAGGGTCTGAAGGAAGGTCCCTGTGAGCGTGGGTCTCCAGGGAGGTATCCCCATCCGACTCCCAGCCCGAGAAGTCCGAAAAGGAGTCTGAGTCAGGCTGGTTGCTCTGTCCAGAAGCTGAGGCCCGCTTGGAACTGAAGGCACTGGCCTTGGAGGATCTCGCCCCCGAGGAACAGGACAGCGAGTGAGACAGGTGCCGAGGACCCTCACGAGGCCCTCGGCTCTCGGGGGTTTCCAGAGCAGGTTTAGGTGTCCCCCTTGGGGGAACCTCGGTCTTGAGGTGTGGGCCTGCCATGCTGGGCAGAAGCACCTGCTGGGCAGCTAAGAAGGCAGAAACGCTGCGCTCTAGTGCCAGCAATCGGGACTCCCACGCGGACATGGGTCCCTGTGATGCCGACACTAGGGTTACAGGGTCTGGTGTGGAAGAGGAGAGGGGTCCTTACCAGGACGGCCCTCAGGAGATCGCAGGAGGTCTCTGTGTCTGTACGAGGTACCTTCCGAGGCTGCTCCTTATCAGACTCTCGGGAACACCGGGGGAGGGCTGAGCGACCGAGTGCAGGAACGTTCGCGCTTGTCCGGAGTCCCCGACAGCAACTTTGAGGTCTTCTTCTTCTTGCACTTTTCAACCTTAGGGGACCCCTGATTAGAGTGCCGCCTTGAATGCAGGGCCCACTGCAGGGGATCCCATAAGCGGAGGAATGGCAGAAGATGCCACAGGGGATTCCAGGACTGCCTTACGGAAAATGTCACCGGACTTCTGTTTACAACTTAGCACTGCCTTGGTGGACATTTTCTTACAGAGAGAGCAGAGCTCTGGGTTATGGTCGGCCTCCAGACACCGGAGACAGCAGTCATGGGTATCTGTGAGTGACATATTTTTGGAGCATCTGTCACATTTTTTAAAACCGGTGGCCATTGGGGCAAAAAGGGCCCCTGATAGGTTGAAGACCCTCGAGGCCAGCGGTTGAAAAGGGTGCGAAAAGGCCAGAAGGGAAAATTTTTTCCAACAAGGCTGGAATAAAAGACGTCCCTTTGCTCGGGGAAAAAAAGAGCGAAGGGGAGGATGGGAGAGGAGCAGTACTACTGGAAAAGAGAGGGCCAGAGGCCGAAAACAAAAACACTTTTTCTGAGAGACGAGGGTGTGCGTGCAAAGGGCTCCATGGAAAAAGGGAGACTGAGCAAGATGGCACCTTTGGGCGGGAAGAGGATCACGTATGCATGGCAGCAATCTCAAAGGCTTTGAAAGCTAGGGAATTGCTCTGCGCAGGCTCCGTCAGTGCCGATGTCACCCATAAGTGGGGACCGACTTTCTGCTTATTCCTGGAGAAAAATAGGTTGCAAGTATTTCCTAATGTCAGGTAAGTCTCTGGAAATGTTTTCCCGCTCTTCAATGCAGAGATTTGCTAGCTAAGAAATATACTTAGTTCTCCTTGCATGTATTGCATTTCTGAAATCTCCTCAGTGATTTTCAGTACCTTCATCTTTCTTTTCTGTAGATACTTCATGGTTGATTTTGAGGTACATTTCAGATCACTGACTTGCTGAAATATCTAACCTCTTTACAACTTCAATTTCTTCACAGACAGTGGGACAAATTCTTTAGGGGCATGTCTGCAAAAGTGTGCTAAGTCAATGTGAGATTTAACATGAGCTAAAAACAGCCAGTGTACTAAAAATCCCATGCACTCTACTTAGCATGTGATGGGGTGGGGAATGGGCAACTTATGGGCAAAGATTGCACATCGTAGTTATCTTGCGGTAATTATCATGCACTTTTTGCAGTTTGCTTGTGATTGAGGTGTTAAAGGTGCCGGTGCCAATTGCAAATAGACTTATGTGCAGTAAGGAACCTTTCTGTGTGGCAATTGCAGGGCTAGTCGTGCCCCTCACGATTTACTTGCAGTAAAGCGTAGTTACTCACCTGCTACAGGTGATCTCCGGGAACAGCAGGAATTTAGTCCTCACATATGCGTATCGTCGGTACCAACGGAGCCTGCGTGGGAACGCTCCCCAGCGTTCAATAGGAATGCTTTTGGGAGCGTCCCTCAGCACATGCGCGCTGCCTTCCCGCCTTTCCAACTCTCCCTCTTCAGTTAAGTTTGTAGCTGAGTGAAAGGATAGAGGGAGAGAGGAAAGAGACAAAGAGAGAGAGAGAGACAACTCCTAGGGGACGTGGGTGGGTTGTGAGGACTAAATTCCTGCTGTTCCCGGAGATCACCTATTACAGGTGAGTAACTTCGCTATCTCCAGGAACAAACAGGAATGTAGTCCTCACATATGGGGACTCCCTAGCTGAAGATTCCAGGGAGATATCCCCAGGAAGGTGCCACCGTCAAAGGTGAGAATCCTTCCTCCCATGGATCTCAGGCATCCCACCAGGGTTGGTGGGTAGGAGTTGGTTTAGGTTTGAAAGAGATTTTGAAGAACAACTTGGCCAAAGAAGGAATCCCGACGGGAGGCTTTATCTAGGCAGTAGTGGGCTGTGAAGGTGTGTACCGAAGCCCAGGTGACTGCTCGACAAATGTCATCGATAGACACAGAGTGGAAATTAGCCATAGAAGCTGCCATGGCTCTCACATTGTGAGCTGTGACATGGTCCTGAAGAGCAAGACCCTTACTCTCATAAGTAAAGGATATGCATTGGGCAATCCATTTAGATAAAGTTCTTTTGGAGACTGGAAGTCCCAAATGACTAGGGTCAAAAGCTACAAAAAGTTGTGAGGACTTTCTATGTTGCTGTATTCTTTGAATGTAAAAGGCTAAGGCCCTTTTACAATCCAAAGTATGAAGGTTTCTTTCTGCATTAGAGGCGTGAGGCCTCGGAAAAAATACAAGATGATAAATTGATTGGTTTAAATGAAAAGGCGAAACCACCTTTGGCATAAAGTGTGGGTGAGTTCGAAGAATAACGCTATCATGATGAAATCTAGTATAAGGAGGATCAGCCACTAAAGCTTGCAATTCACTAATGCGATGGGCAGAGGTGATTGCAATCAGGAAGATGACCTTCCAAGTCAAAAACTTAAGGGCTGTAGTGGCTAAAGGTAAAAAAGGCGGCTTCATGAGCTGCCTGAGAACTAGATTTAGATCCCATGCTACCGGTGGAGGCTTGATGGGAGGTTTAGTTAATAAAAGGCCTCTCATAAATCTTGATAGGAGTGGATGAGTGGAAATTGGTTGTCCATTTAGAGGCTTATAAGAAGCTGCAATTGCACTAAGGTGGACTCTTACCGAATTGGTCTTTAACCCAGAATTCGATAAGTGAAGGAGACACTCTAGTATCAATTCTAAGGGTATGACCAGGTGGTTTAATCCCTTCTTGGAGCACTATATAGTAAAACGTTTCCACTTGAAGGCATAAGATCTTCTTGTGGAAAGTTTCCTAGAAGCCTGAAGGATATCTTTTACCTGCTGGGACAGGTTGAAATCCTGGAGGTCTAAGCCTTCAACAACCAGGCCGTGAGGTGCAAGGACTGGGGATTCGGGTACCATAGCGGCCCGTTCTCCTGGGAAAGGAGATCTGGAGCATGCCCTAACCCCAGAGGTGCCGCTTGAGAGAGATGCAGAAGCAGGGAATACCACGTTTGGCGTGGCCATCGTGGTGCTACGAGAATCATGCGACCCCTGTCTCTCTGAAGTTGAAGAGTGTCTTCAGGATGAGGGGAATGGGTGGGAAGGCATAAAGGAAGTCCTGACCCCAGTGAAGGAGGAAGGCATCCCTTGCCAGACAGTTGTGTGTCGGAATCCTGGAACAGAACCGGGGAAGTTTGGCATTCAGTGGACTTGCAAAGAGGTCTATGTCTGGAGTGCCCCAGAGATGAAATATCTTTGCCACCTGGTCTAGGTGGAGCGACCACTTCTGAGGCAGCAATACTCGACTGAGTTTGTCTGCCCAAAGGTTTTGAATGCTTGGAAGATATACCACTAGAAGGTGAATTTGATGCTCTCTGGCGAGGGCCCATACTCGTAAAGCTTCATTGCATAACGACAGAGAACCTGTCTCGCCCTGTTTATTCACATAGAACATGGCTACCTGATTGTCCGTCTGGACTAGGACTGTCTTGTAGCTGAGCTGGGCGTGGAACACTCGAAGAGCTAAATAAATTGCTCTTAACTCCAGGAGGTTTATGTGTAAACCAACCTCCTGTGGAGTCCAGGTGCCCTGGGTAGAGAGATGATTCCGGTGTGCTCCCCAACCCACCTGTGATGCATCTGTTGTCAGGGTGGCCTGAAAGAGGGGTTGATGGAAAGGAGACCCTACTGTCAGATTTTCTAATGACTGCTACCATTGGAAGGACAAAATTAGTCGTTGAGAGATTGCTAATTTGTCCGACAAATGACCCGTGGCCTGTGTCCACTGTGTGGAGAGGGTCGACTGAGCTGCACGCATGTGGAGGCGAGCATATGGGACTACATGAACTGTAGATGTCATGTATCCCAATAACTTCAGTAGCTCCAGAGCCTGCTGCTTGGGAAGCTAACTGCATTATGCGAAGACACCGGGCTTGTGGAAGGAAAGCCCTTGCCTGTCTGCTATCTAGACAGGCTCCTATGAATTCTAGGCATTGGGAAGGAACAAGTTGAGATTTCGGGAAGTTTAGTACCAATCCCAAGTATTGGAGGATTCGCATTGTACGAGACAGTGCAGTGCTGGCCTCTGTCACTGTGGAGGCTCGGATGAGCCAGTCTTCTAAGTAAGGGAAGACAAAAATTTCCAGGGTTCGTAGAAATGCAACTACTACTGCCATGCATTTCGTGAATACCCTTGGTGCTGAAGCCAGACCAAAAGGAAGAACCCTGTACTGGAAATGTCTTCCCCTGAAAAGGAAAAACGTAAAACTTTTCTGTGATCTGGATGGATAAGAATGTGAGTGTATGCATCCTTTAAGTCTAGAGAGCAAAGCCAGTCCTGGCTTTGAAGGTATGGCAGAAGAGTTCCCAGAGAAATCATTTTGAATTTCTCTCAAAACAGATATTTGTTCAATTCTCTGAGGTCTAGAATGGGTCTGTGCCCTCCTGTTTTCTTTGGAATAAGAAAATAGGGGGAGTAGAACCCTGCACCCTGTTGAAGAAAGAGTAGTTACTCACCTGTAATAGGTGTTCTCCAGGAGCAGCAGGAATCAGTCCTCACATATGGGTGTCATCGGCGCCGATGAAGCCCCAGCGGAACATTTCCCCAGCTTTCTATGAAAGCCTTTGGGAATGCAGGCACGCATGCGCGGTTCCCTTCCCGCCTAAAGGTGCCATCTTACCTCAGTCAAATGACATAGCTAACAGCACACAAAAATGAAAAATAAACTATGTACAACTGCAACTCCAAGGGGAGCAGGGAGGGTTGTGAGGACTGATTCCTGCTGCTCCTGGAGAACACCTGTTACAGGTGAGTAAATACTCTTTCTCCAGGACCAAGCAGGAAGTCAGTCCTCACATATGGGTAACTCCCCAGCTCTGGGCTATAGAGGCACCCAGGCTGAACAAGAGAACTCCCTCTAGTCTCAGCAGCAAAGAAAGGCTTTTCAAGGACACAACCTCCACCGGTAGCCCAACAGAGGGCAGGAGTTGCCTAAACCTCAAAGAGATTCCGGAGTACTGCTTGGCAAAAAGCACTGTCCCTACGGGACTCCCTCTCCAGGCAGTAATGGGCCGCAAAAGTCTGGCATGAAGACCAAGTTGCAGCCCTGCAGATGTCTACCAAGGGCAAAGAGCGGAGATGAGCCACTGAGGCAGCCATTGCCCTGACTCGGTGGGCCGTAACCCGACCCTGCAAAGGAAGGTCAGCCGCCTTATAAGCCCAGGTGATACAGTCAGCTACCCAGATGGACAGAGGCAACCCCAACTTATTGGGGTCAAAGGAGACGAAGAGCTGAGTAGCCCTTCTATGCCCCTGCGTATGGTCAAGGTAGAAGGATAAGGCCCTCCTACAGTCCAGGGTATGCAGGACTGCTTCAGCCTGGCTTGCATGAGGCCTAGGGAAGAATGTTGGAAGAATGACCTCCTGGTTGAGGTGGAAAGAGGAGACAACCTTAGGGAGGAACTTTGGATGAGTCCTAAGGACTACCCTGTTCTTATGAATCCTGGTGTAAGGCCTGTCACAGACCAGGGCCTGAAGCTCACTTACTCGTCTAGCCGAGGTAAGGGCTATCAGGAAGAGTGTCTTCCAGGAGAGGAAGCGTAGTGGACAAGTAGCCATCGGCTCAAAAGGTGGGCGAGTCAGTTGCTGCAAGACCACATTCAGCTCCCACTCAGGGGCAGGAGGACGGTTGGGAGGCTTGAGCAAAAGCAAGCCCCTGAGAAAGCGGGACACCAAGGGGTGACCAGATAGAGATTGCCCCTCTACCAATGAGTGGTGAGCTGCTAGAGCTGAGAGGTGGACCCGAACAGAATTGGACTTAAGTCCCTGATTGGATAAATGCAGTAAGTACTGAAGAACTACAGGCACAGTACAGGAGAAAGGATCCTCTGTACATAGGTGACACCACACAGAAAACCTTTTCCACTTGAGAGCATAGGTTTTCCAAGTGGATTGTTTCCTGGAGGCTAGGAGAACCTCTTCAACTTCCTGAGGTAGGCTCCACGGAGCCAAAACTACCCTTGCAGCCTCCAGGCCATCAAATTGAGAGACTTGAGATTGGGGTGCAGAAGGGAACCCTGCTCCTGTGTGAGAAGGTCGGGTTGCAACCCCAGAGGCAGTGGAGGATCCACAGCCAGTTGAAGCAGAAGAGGAAACCAAGGCTGTCTCGGCCACCTGGGAGCTACCAGCAGGACCGAGGCCTTGTCCTGGAGAATCTTGAATAGGGTTCGGGCCACCAAGGGCGTGGGAGGAAACGCAAAGAGGAGGCCCTGAGACCAAGATTTCAGAAAAGCATCCGCTGCTGTCTGCAGAGGATGTGGTTGCCTGGAGCAGAACTGTGGCAGTTGCTTGTTGATGGGGCTGGCAAAGAGATCCATCAAAGGGAGACCCCATCTCAGGAAGATCTTCTGAACTACTGAAGGATGCAGCTGCCACTCGTGGGGCTGCAGTATCCTGCTCAATTTGTCTGCCAGGTAGTTGTCCTGGCCAGGAAGGTACACAGCCCTGAGGAGCATGTTGTGCTTGAGGGCAAAAGAACAAAGGTCCTGAGCTTCCCGACAAAGGATCCTGGACCCAGTTCCGCCCTGTTTGTTCACATAAAACATGGCAACTTGGTTGTCTGTCTGAATCAGGACAGACTTTTGAGCCAGGGTAGGAGTGAAAGCTTTGAGTGCTAATCGAATAGCTCTGAGTTCGAGGAGATTGATCTGCTGTGCAGCTTCCCAGGGAGACCAGAGGCCCTGGGTGCACTTGCCCAGACAATGCGCTCCCCAGCCTTGCAGGGAGGCATCTGTTGTTAGCATCACTGTGTAATCTGGAATCTGAAAGGGCACCCCTTTCAGCAGATTGGGTGGGTGTAGCCACCAGTTGAGGGAGTGCAGAAATTGTCTGGACACCCTTATCCTGTCTCTGAGGCTGCCTGTGGCCTGTGACCACTGAGACCGAAGGCACCACTGTGCAGGCCTCATATGGAGCCTGGCATTGGGGGTCACATGTACTGTCGAAGCCATGTGGCCTAGAAGCCGCAGGCAGAGTCTGGTGGAGACCAGGGACCTGCTGAGAAACTGACTTGCCAATGCCATTAACCTCCAGGCTCTGTTTTCTGGCAAGAATGCCTTTGCCAGGAGAGAGTCCAATCTTGCCCCTATGAACTCCAAGTTCTGGGAAGGGAGCAAAGTGGACTTTGCAAAGTTTATGACAAACCCCAGGAGTTGCAGAAGAGCAATGGTCCTGAGGGTGGCTTGATTGGCCTCCTGACCTGTCTGACCCCTGATGAGCCAGTCGTCCAGATAGGGGAAGACAAAGATGCCCTGATTTCTCAGGTAGGCCGCCGCCACCACTGCTAAGCACTTTGTACAAACTCTGGGGGCGGAGGTGAGGCCGAAAGGCAGCACTCTGTACTGATAATGGTTTCCTCCCACGATGAACCTTAGGTACTTTCTGTGGTCTGATTGAATGAGGATGTGAGTGTACGCATCCTTTAGATCTAAGGAACATAGCCAATCTCCCTGCTGGAGGTAGGGCAGAAGGGTTCCAATTGTTAGCATCTTGAACTTTTCTTTCACTAGGAACTTGTTGAGGTTCCTGAGGTCCAGAATGGGACGAAGGCCACCGCTCCTTTTGGGCACTAGGAAATACCTGGAGTAGAGTCCGTGACCTTGCAAGTGGGAAGGCACAAGCTCCACTGCACTGTGAACAGATCCTGAAGCTCCTGACGGAGAAGGTCTGTGTGCAGAGGAGGCCTTGGAGGCTCCCCTGGAAAATATGGGGGTGGCAGTTGGTGGAAATGGAGGGCATATCTCTTGTGGATTATCTCCAGCACCCAACTGTCCCCGGTGATAAGGGGCCACTGGTGGGCAAAGAGGGCGAGACGACCTCTTGTGCAGGGTTGGGAAAGCAGTGGAGGAGAGGCTATGCTCAAGGAGTCAAAAGCCCCCACCCTGCTGAGTGGTAGCAGGGGCCTGAGGCTTGGGGGTCCTCTGCCTACGGGGCCCATTACCCTGGCCCTTGGCTTGCTAACCCTGGGGGGCAGCTTGGGCAGCCTGATATTGTGGGTACTGTTTGTAGGCAGTGCCCTTCCTCGGGTAAAAGGGCTTTTTACCCGAGCCCTTCTTTTTATGAGAAGGGGCAGAGGTCTTTCTCGACAGCCTTGTCTGGGTGAGGTGTTCGGTCTCGAGCTGAGCGGCCTTCTCGGTCATAGGCTTGCCAAAAAGGTTTTCACCTCGGCAAGGGACATCGACCAACTTGTCCTGAACCCATGGCTCGAGGTCCGATGGACTGCAGCCATGCCTGGCGTCAAGCCGCGATGCCGGCTGCCGCAACTCGGGCCGAAGCCTCGAAGCCATCGTAGGCGGCGCGGGACATGAACTTCGAGCAGTCCCGAATCCCCAAGAACAAGGACTTAAATCTCTGCAAGGTTTCCCCGGAGAGACCAGCAGAGAATCCGGCCAACTCCTTGGCAAGATCCCGCAAGTACATGCCCATGTACAGCTGGTAAGACTGGACACAGCAAGCAAGCATCGAGCCCTGAAAACACTTTCTACCGACGCTATCTAGGTTTCGGGCCTCCCTGCCAGGAGGCACCGCGGAGTGCATCTTCTGACTCTTCAGACGATTCATGGCCGATTTCACAACCATGGAATGGTGTGGTAGCTGTGCCTTTTGAAACCCAGGGCTCTTCCGGAGTCGATAGATGGAATCGACCCGCTTGCTAAGAACCGGCGCCGAGGCCGGTGCCTCCCACATACGGAAGAGGAGCCGTTCCAGCATCGGAGGAACCGGGACAGTAAAGGCCTCCTTCGGAGGAGAGTCGTACTGTAGAGCATCGAGCTCTTCAGCTTGAGGCTCTTTCTCGGGATCCGCCGGAATAGCTAAGGCAGTGGCCATATCCCAGACGAACTCCGAGAACCGGGTGTCCTCCGGAGGGGACCTACTCCGGGGTTCAGACTGCGGTGAGTCCGAAGGGACGCACCGAGTCTTAAAGGTATCGGGAGACTCCTCGTCCTCAGTCTCCCAAGCTGACTCGTCCGAGGAAGAGTCGGGGTCTGACCCCGCGGGGCCCTGGAGTATCCGCCCTGACGCCGGAAGCACCGGCGTCGACGCCCTCAGTCCCGAACAGGAGGTCGAGGGAGACCGCGACCGAGGACGACTCTGAGCCACGATGGACTCGAGTATCGGCTCGGCCTCCGGGGTCGACTTTGACGTTGATGTCCCAGTGGTCGGGGCAGATGCGCCAGACAGGCTGGTCATCAGTGCCCGCTGCTGCTCCATGAAGGCAGACATTCTGTTCTCCAAGGCTGTCATCCTGAGACTCAGCTCGGGAGACGCAGCAGCCACCGACTTGGGCCCCGGCGGCGCCGGGCCCGACTTCGGCTCCCTGGGAGGAGAGTCCACGAGGACTACGGGGCTTACGTGTCCAGCAGACTCCGGCTCCACACAAGAAACATCTCCGGTTCCACAGGCTCGGGGCGACGGTCGGGGGTCTTAGACCTGGCCCTCGAGGAGCCAGGGACATTTTCCGACGACGCCCTCGCGAGCCGCTTCTTCCTCTTCCGTTCCCGGTTGGGGGACCCCCTGTCCGAGGACTTCGATGGTGCTCGGGATCGGAATCCCGAGATGTCGAGGCCTCAGACGAGGTCCGGGCCCGGCCGGAGGCTGAGTCCGAGAAAAGCCTTTCCTTTTGCTGCTATTGACTTCATAGTGCCTTGGAAGACATTTTTCCACAGGCCCTGCACGACTTAGGATTGTGGTTGGGGCTGAGGCACCGAAGGCAGCAGTCGTGTGTGTCGGTGAGAGACATTAGTTTCTTACACCGATCACACTTCTTAAAGCCACTGGAAGCCATCGTGGAAAAAAGAGTCCCCGCGAGGTCAAAGGACCGGCCTTCCAGGGAAAAAAAGAAAAAAGGGCGCGAACGCCAGCAACGAAGGGCAAAAACCGAAAAAGAAGAATCGGGCTCCATACCAGTGTACCGAACCCGGTGGGAGAGGAACCGGCGTCGAACCGGTAGAAAAAAAAAGAGCAAAAAATTTCTGAAAATCTGATTTTAACCGGGAGAACGGGACATACGTCCGACGGGCTTCACGGAAAAAAAAGAGACTGAGGTAAGATGGCACCTTTAGGCGGGAAGGGAACCGCGCATGCGTGCCTGCATTCCCAAAGGCTTTCATAGAAAGCTGGGGAAATGCTCCGCTGGGGCTTCATCGGTGCCGATGACACCCATATGTGAGGATTGACTTCCTGCTTGGTCCTGGAGAATGGGTACTTCCTCTATTGCCCCTTGGGCAAGAAATGTGGAGACCTCGTGATCTAGCAGATTGTCTGCAGAGGTTTGTGAATTGAACTGCTTTAGAACTGTAGGAGGGGGTAAGCTGTGAAAATGAAGCTTGTACCTCTCCCCTACAATGGACAAAGTCCAACTTCTGCTGTTATCTGATGCCATCTGTTGACAAAGTGGCATAACCTGCCCGGAATATTGGGGGGTTGAGGACCCCTCAGAGGCAGGAAGGCAAAGCTCTCTAAGAAGGAGTCAAAGCCATTGAGGGGGCTGAACCTGGAGAGCTGGTTGGGCTCTCGGGCCTTTTGGTTTCTTGTTGTCGTCTAGTTTGTCCCTTTTGGGCAACCTGACCTGGAATCTGAGTCTGGTGGGTATAGGAAGGATAAAACTTCCTCTTTTTGCTAAAAGAGGGTTTTTTATAAGGCTTCCTTTTGGCTGGAATGGCTGTAGACTTTGACAATCTATCTAAGGTAGAATTTGTCAGCATCTAACTCGTTAGCCTTCTCCTGCCAGTTCTTGCCGAAGAGATTCTTTCCTGTGCAAGGAATGCTGCCTAACTTGTCCTGTACCCAAGTCTCCAAGTCTGATGCCTGTAGCCAGGCAATCCGTCGTGCGCCAATGGCAATAGTTCTGCTGATGCATTTGAAGCAGTCAAAGGCAGCACGATTGACAAACTTGAAGACATCCTGAGCACGCTTAACCAGAGTAAGAAAGTCTTGTCTCTTATCATCTGGGAGAAATGGGCTCATAAGTTCCAAGTCTCCTGCGATTTCTTTGAGGAACATTCCCATACATAGGATATATGAGCTGATCCTAGCCGAAAGCATGGAAGCTTGAAAAGTTCTGCGTCCAAAAGCATCCAGAGTCCTGCATTCACGACCTGGAGAATTGGATGCATGTCTTTTTGCACTTTTCATCCTATGCATGGCTGACTCCACTACCACTGAATGGTGTGGCAGCTGAGTTTTCTGAAATCCAGGACATGGTGGGACTCGATACATAGTATCAAGTCTCCTAGAGTGAGGAGAAGTAGTCAGAGGTGTCTCCCACATTCTGAGCATCAAGCTATGCAGAATTTCATGGATAGGCAGAGTAGCTGCCTCCTTAGGAGCTTTAGGATATTGGAGGATTTCCAATTCCTTTGCTCTGGGTTCCTCTTCAGGAGCTACTGTAATTGAAAGACCTTTAGCCATATCATGGATGAAATCCTGAAATGACATGTCCTCTGGAGGTGATATTCTGCGTTGGGGAGAAGAGGGATCTTCTAAGAGAACCCCTCTAGTGCGAGCAGAATTGTCAGAGTCCTCGGAATCGGAGGAATCAAAGTATTCCTGACCCCGATGCTCCTGTAAAGCACGATCCCAGTACCAATCGAAGTCGGTACAGAGGTGACCCGGTACCACTTTATCCACTCCAGCCGGAGGTGGAATGGGAAGAGTTACCATCGGGGCCGGTACCGTCAGTTCCGGCATCGTTGGAGTCGGTACCGATGTCGGTAGTGGCGTCTGTACCGATGTCGGTACTGGCATCGGTGTCGATGTCGGCACCGGTGCCCTTGGGACCACCGGTACCGCAGCTGAGAGAAGAGCTGTGATACTGCGTTTGATAGCAAGAAATCTCTGGTCTATCGACGCTGCCAATGCCTGGGTGTCGGTAGCGGTAAGAACGGCCGGAATCCCTGAGCATGGCACAGGTAGTTCTTGCGAGGTTGAGGCCAAAAACATCCCGAAGCCCCATTGATGCTTTGGAAGCCGAAGCCTGCCACCAGGGTTGTTTTGCCGGTGTGGTTCCCTCAAGGGCTATGCCAATGGCCTCTCGATGCTTAGCAGGAGAGCTACCCTTTGAGGTCCGGCTTTTGTGTTTAGTTACCCGAGATGCATGGGAGGAAGAAGAGGCCCTTGACGATGTCGATGCAATGGATCTGGCATCTGAAGAAAAAAGGGTACCAAGCTTTGTGGCCCGGTTCTATCTTCCTCTTTTGGTCATGCAGGAGAGACATTCAGTTGGAGAATGATCAGGTCCTAAACATTTTAGACACCAATCATGGGTGTCAGTGACAGAAATGGTACCGCCACACTTAGTACATTTTTTAAAACCACTAGTTGGTTTTTTCCATGATTTTGGAAAAATGGGGCTTAATGCCCAAAATGGCGCCTAGCACCAAAACAGGAAAGTTTCTGAAAAGAAACAGTCAAAGTGTAGGGTTTTGGTTTTTTTTTTTTTTAAGGAAAAGAAAAGAACCGGCGGTACCGGTAGGCATCGTGCGGTAGGCAAACGCGACCACAAAAAAGAATTTTAAAGATGGAATTTTCTGCGGTGACAGGGAATAGGTCCTGTTGGCTCCGCGGAAAACGAAGAACTGAAGAGGGACAGTTGGAAAGGCGGGAAGGCAGCGCACATGTGCTGAGGGATGCTCCCAAAAGCGTTCCTATTGGATGCTGGGGAGCATTCCTGCGCAGGCTCCGTCGGTACCGACGATACCCTTATGTGAGGACTACATTCCTGCTTGTTCCTGGAGATATTGCACTTTACAGTAAAGAGGCCTCTTAAGTGAATCCATTCTTCCTTCCACTTGCACATTACCCATGCCAAAACAGATCCACCCCAATGTATAATGGTCGGTAAGCTTTTCAAATGATACATTTGCACAAAAAAGAATGAATCTTGTGTGCTTGTGACCAAATAGTTAAATTTTGTTGCATCAATGCAAAGCACACTATTCCAAAAAGGTTTCAGGCTTATCAATGCATACATTAAACCATGACTTTTGTGATAAGGTCATAAAAAAAAAGGTTTCCCTTTTAACAGTTCTCCTGTGCAGCTCACTGTGTAAGCAGCACTGTACTGTGGACAACTATTCCAATGTCAGCTAAACTTTTCAGCATCTCATTTGTAGTGATCTGTGGGTTCTGTTTTGCCTATCTGACCCATTTTTGGGTAGTTCTATCAGATTTTTCTTGGTTTTCCAGATCTTGCCTTGACTATAATGGTTCAATGTAACCTCCACTTCAGAGGACAGAAGGGTCAGAGTATTTGCTCAAGCATGAAATTGTCTTCACCTAACTGAATGTCTAATGAGTCAAACCTTTTGGACCTTAATGCTACCTTGGAAAAAAAATGGAAGCTGTTGGGAGACGTGGTAGCAGAGGTCTTGTTACCACTTAAACGGATTACAGCTCCTCCTTCCGTTCTGCATTGGGGGATAAAGTTCAGTTTGCTTTGCAGTAAGCGGCTGCATGGCTGCGGATGCATGACCTAAGGGGCAGGTTCTGCCTCTTGAGTCCCTGTGGACGATACACTTCTTCCGTGATCGTAATGGGTAAGCAGAAGGCCAAGGGTAGAGGTCTTGTCACTCCAAAAAGCTATCGGCCTCATGGATCAACATGTTGCGAGTACTGTCTTACCTGGATCATCGGATCATCAACAGGGGGGCGGAGTGTCTTCCTTAGATGTGTCTCTTAGTTTGAGGGTTCATAGCTCTCCCCCCAGCCAAGTTTCATTGCTTCTGTTCACTCCAGAGGACGGTCTCTGTTAGAAGTTACTTCCCCAACAACCTCTGCCCCACTACCTGCTGGAACATTTTCTTCAATGGTAATGCCCCAAGCAGTTTGATTGTATCCGGACCCTGTGACTTTACTATCTGGCGGTAGTATGCTGGGGATGCTCTGCTACGGGGAATATGTCCTTTAAAGATTTTATGGTTGCGCTCCATAGGGTGGAGGGGGTCCTTGTGGGTGCTCTCACTCAACTGTGTGACTTCATCCGGGATACCGCTATGGTTTTGCAGAGCCATGGTGGTGGTTGATGAGAGGAACTGTAAGGTGGAAGTTGAGGGCCATTCTTTTGTGAGAGCGTCTTTCGCTGCATACTCAGATTGAAAGGTTAGAAAATATCGCCCGTACATGGAACCTTAGTTTTCTAAATTTTCCGGTTGTTTGATTACTCGCTCCTCTTGATCTCTTTAAGAAATATGTAAAGGAAGTTTTATTGCATAATTCTTTTGATGCTTCTGTTTCCTCAATTTTTAATTTACCGTGTAGTGTGGTGGTTAAGGCTCCAGAGGGGGAAATGGACAAACTGACAGACATTAATGAATTGAATTTAACTCAATTCTTGGAGACCTCTTTGGAAAAGGTCTCTAAGAGGGCCACTTTATTGGTTACCTTTAGTTCGGAGAGGGAGAAGGGAGTTATGAGACTCTCTTTCAAAAAAAGGATGCCTCCTTTTGTGGGCAACCTTTGATGATGTTCCCAGATGTTGCTGATCTACTCAACTCTGTCGGAAGTCATTTTTGCAATTCAAACTTAAGGTTCTCGCAGTAGGTTGTACTTTTTATTTGAAGTTTCCATGTAAATGTTTGATTAGTTATTCAGGCAATAGTTTTGTTTTTATGGAACTTTCAGTTAGAAAAGTTTTTGTTGGATAAAAGCCCTTCTTAAATGATGGTTACTAATTAAATCTTGTCTGGGAATAAATAAGGGGTTTGGGTTCCTCTATCCTTACTGTGCTTCCCTTTAAAGTGGACTTGTGTACACCATTTGTCTTCCTTTATGGGTGAAGGCATATGTTTGATGTGACAAAGATTTGTCTTTTCCTATGTTTACTTATTGCATTCATCTAATAAACGGTTAATTAAAAAAATAAAGCAGTAACGAATCAACTATAAGAGTATCCAAATTTTTACACCTACCATATTCACTTTTTATTATTGCCTGTCTCTTAAAATCAACAAATACATAGTACATTTGCATTCAAATATGCATAATATATAATTAATTTTGTACCATGCAGAGGTTGTAACATCTTCAGTTTTCCTAGGGATTCATTGACACATACAAATGGACCAGGGTTGCCTGAACCTTTTACACGCCATTGCATATAAAATACACTGATGGCTCATGTGTTACCTGGATCTTTCTTTTGCCCTTGCTTTTAAGGCTAAGGAGAACTATTTATCTGGTGAATAAAGCATAGTTACTCACCTGTAACAGGTGATCTCCGGGAACAGCAGGAATTTAGTCTTCACATATGGGTATCATTGGTACCGACGGAGCCTGCGCAGGAACGATCCCCAGCGTCCAATAGGAAAGCTTTTGGGAGCATCCCAGAGCGCCTGCGTGCTGCCTTCCCGCCTTTCCCAACTGTCCCTCTCCAGTTGAGTTCAAAGCTGAGACAAAAGAGAGAGGGAAAAAGAGAAAGAGAGATAGATAGAACTCTTGGGGAGGTGGGTGGGTTGTGAAGACTAAATTCCTGCTGTTCCCGGAGATCACCTGTTAAAGGTAAGTAACTATGCTATCTCCAGGAACAAGCAGGAATGTAGTCTTCACATATGGGGACTCCCTAGCTGCAGATGCCAGGGAGATGGCCCCAGAAAGTTTGTGTGCCCTTGTGAAAGGGCTCCACTTCCCCCCATGGATCTCTGGCATCCTACCAGGGATGGTGGGTAGGAGTTGATTAAGTGTGGAACAGGTGTTGAAGAACAGCCTGACCAAAACAAGGCATCCCGGCGGAAGTCCTTGTCCAAGCAGTAATGGGCTGCGAAGGTATGAACCGAAGCCCAAGTAGCTGCTCGACAAATATCATCGATAGACACAGAGTGAAGATGAGCCACTGAGGCTGCCATGGCTCTCACATTGTGAGCTGTGACATGGCCTTCAAGAGGAAGGTTCTTACTTTCATAGGCAAAAGATATACACTGTGCAATCCAGCTGGACGGTGTTCTTTTGGAGACTGGAAGTCCCAAATGACTAGGATCAAAAGTAACAAAGAGTTGAGCTGTGTCCTTTGCAAGTAAAAGGCCAAAGCTCTTTTACAATCTAAAGTATGACGATTCCTTACTGCATTTGAGGCGTGAGGCCTTGGAAAGAATACAGGAAGGTAAACCGCTTGGTTTAAATGAAAAGGCGACACCACCTCCGGCATAAAGTGTGGATGAGTCCTAAGGACTACCTTGTCATGATGGAACCTTGTATAAGGAGGATCAGCCACCAACGCTTGCAATTCACTGATGCGACGTGCTGATGTGATTGCAATAAGAAAGATGACCTTCCAAGAAAGGAATTTCAAAGAGGTAGTGGCTAATGGTTCAAAGGGCAGTTTCATGAGCTGCCCAAGAACCAGATCTAAGTCCCATGCCACCGGAGGTGGCTTAATGGGCAGCTTAGTCAAAAGAAGGCCTCTCATAAATATCGCTATGAGAGGAAATAGGTTGTCCATTTAGAGGCTTGAAAAAAGCTGCAATAGCACTCAAATGGACTCTTACTGAATTGGTCTTAAGCCCTGCATTTGATAAATGAAGAAGATACTCCAGTAATGATTCCAGCGGTATCGCAAGAGGGTTAAGACCCTTCTGCGAGCACTATATGGTAAACCTTTTCCACTTAAATGCATAAGAGTGTCTTGTGGAAGGCTTCCTGGAAGCATAAAGGATATCCTTTACCTGCTGGGAAAGGTTAAGACCGTGAAGTTCTAGGCTTTCAGCAACCAGGCTCTGAGATGCATAGACTGGGGATTGGGATGCCCCAGCATCCCATCCTCTTGAGAAAGGAGATCTGGAGCAGATCCTAACTCCAGAGGCGGAGCTTGAGAGAGATGTAGGAGCAGAGGGTACTACATTTGCCGTGGCCAACGTGGAGCTATGAGGATCGTATAACCTCTGTCTCTCTGAAGCTTGAACAGGGTTTTGGGAATTAGGGGAATGGGTGGAAAGGCATACAGGAAGTCCTGACCCCAATGGAGGAGGAGGGCATCCTTGGCCTGACAACCCTGAGCCGGAATTCTGGAACAGAACTGGGGAAGTTTGGCATTCAGCGGACTTGCAAAGAGGTCTATGTCTGGGGTTCCCCAAATTTGGAAAATTTTGGCCACCTGGTCTGCATGGAGAGACCATTCGTGTGGAAGCAGAACTTGACTGAGTCTGTCTGCCCAAGGGTTTTGAATGCCTGGAAGGTACACCGCAAGGAGATGAATCTGATGCTCTCTGGCGAGGGCCCATAGTCGCAAAGCTTCGTTGCAGAGCGACAGAGAGCCTGTTCCGCCCTGCTTGTTCACAAAGAACATGGCTACTTGATTGTCCGTTTGAACTAGGCCTGTCTTGTAGTTGAGCTGGGTGTGAAATACTCGAAGAGGGAAGATTGCTCTGAGCTCCAGGAGATTGATATGGAGATAGGCCTCCTGTGGAGTCCAGGTACCCTGGGTAGAGAGGCCTTGCAGATGGGCTCCCCAACCCACCTGTGAAGCATCTGTTGTTAGAGTGGCTTGGGGTGGGGGTTGCTGAAAGAAAGACCCCACCAGAAGATTTTGGGGTGACTGCCACCATTGGAGGGACAAAATAAGGCGATCTGAGTTTGCTATTTTGTCTGACAAGCAACCTGATGCCTGAGTCCATTTAGTGGCTAAAGTCCACTGGGCTGCCCTCATATGGAGGCGAGCATAAGGAACCACATGCACGGTGGATGCCATGTGGCCTAGCAACTGTAATATTTCCCGAGCAGTGAGGCGAGGATTTAGCACTGCTTGGGAAGCTAACTGCACAATAGAAAGGCAGCAAGGTTGTGGAAGGAAAGCCCTTGTCTGTCTGGTATCCAGCAGAGCTCCTATAAACTCTAGGGATTGAGTGGGAGCAAGGTGGGAATTGGGAAGTTTATGACAAGTCCCAAATACTGAAAGATGCGCATTGTGCGAGAGAGAGCAACCCTGGCCTCTGGCTCTGAAGTAGCTCGAATGAGCCAGTCATCTAAGTAAGGGAAGACGAATATTCCTAGGGTGCGGAGAAATGCTGCCACCACAGTCATGCATTTTGTGAACACTCTTGTGGTGCAGAGGCCAGACCAAAAGGAAGAACCCTGTATTGGTAGTGCTTCCCTTGAAACAGAAAGCGAAGGAACTTTTGGTGAGTTGGATAGATGAGAACATGAGTGTACGCATCCTTGAGATCTAGAACAAAGCCAATCCTGACTCTGAAGATATGGCAGCAGAGTTCCCAGAGAAACCATTTTGAACTTCTCTTTGAACAGGAATTTGTTCAATTCTCTTAGGTCTAAAATGGGTCTGTGTCCTCCTGTTTTCTTTGGAATAAGGAAATAGGGGGAGTAAAACCCTGTACCCCGTTGGGGAATGGTACCTCTTCTATTGCCCCTTGAGCAAGGAGCACAGTGACCTCTTGACTAACTGGTCGTTGAGAGAGGTCTGAGACTTGAACTGTCTTACCATTGTAGGAGGCGGCATGCTGAGGAAATGAAACTTGTTCCCCTATTACAATAGACGGAGTCCAATTTTCTGCTGTTATCTGACCCCATCTGGGGGGCAAAATGACATAACCTTCCTGGGATGGTGAAGGGTTCTGGGCCAGGAAGGCAAAGTTCTCTAGATAGGAGTCAAAGCCCCTGCTGAGGCTTAGCTGCTTTTGGCTTCCTTTGCCTAGGTTGCTGCTGCAGTCCCTTTTGGGCAGACTGACCTAAACGATGTCCCTGCTGGGTATAGGAGGTATAAATCTTTTTCTTCTTGCTCGCAAGATCAGCTGTAGATTTAGACGATCTATCCAAAGTGATATTGTCAGCATCTATCTCATTAGCTTTTTCCTGCCAATTCTTGCCAAAGAGATTCTCTCCTGTGCAAGGAATATTCCCTAGGTTGTCCTGTACCCAAATTTCCAAGTCAGATGCCTGGAGCCAGGCAATCCGACGTGCACCTATGGCAATGGCAGGTTCTGCTTATGCATTCAAAGCAGTCAAAGGCTGCACGATTTACAAACTTGGAAACATCCTGAGCATGTTTGACGAGGGCAAGATAATCTTGCCGTTTATCATCAGGAAGGAGAGGGCTCATAAGCTCTAAATCTCCTGTGACCTCTTTAAGGAACATTCCCATATACAAGATATAGGAACTGATCCTAGCAGATAGCATAGAAGCCTGGAAGGATCGATGTCCAAAGGCGTCACGTCCTGGAGGATTAGATGCATGCCTTTTTGCACTCTTTATCCGTCTCATGGCTGATTCCACCACCATGGAATGGTGTGGTAATTGAGTCTTCTGAAACCCAGGACAAGGAGGAACTCGATACATGGTGTCGAGTCTTCGAGAGTGAAGAGATGTGGTCAGAGGTAACATAGTAACATAGTAAATGACGGCAGATAAAGGCCAATATGGTCCATCTAGTCTGCCCAGTAAGAAGGTCGGAGTAAGATAGCAGGAGTAGGTGCCAATCTGTGCAGGCCACCCCTCCCCATGTCTTTGTTTAGGGGTGAACCCACCGCTCCATGCAGGACACCCCTATTTGTTGAGAAGTTAGATGGTTCAGTTTATTTTGATTTTATTCTGTTGCTATAAAATGGATCCATTGTGTCTGTCCCATGCCATTTTGAATTCTGTCACCATATTTGCCCCCACCACCTCCATTGGGAGGGCATTCCAAGTATCCACCACCCTCTCAGTGAAAAAGTATTTCCTGATATTGCCTTTCAATTTTCCACCTTGCAGCTTCATGTTATGCCCTCTCGTTTTACAGCTTCCCCATCTTTGGAAGAGGTGTTTCCCACATCCTTAACATAAGATCATGCAAGATCTCATGAATAGGTAAGGTAGCTGCCTCCTTGGGAGCCTTAGGGTATTGTAGGATTTCTGGTTCCTTTGCCCACTGTGATGGAAAGACCTCGGGCCACATCTCGGATAAAATCCTGAAAGGACATATCCTCTGGTGGAGACATCCTACGCTGAGGAGAAGAGGAATCCTCAGGAAGAAGTACTCTGGTATCGGCAGAGCTTTCAGAGTCTTCAGACTCATCCGAGGATTCGAAGTATCTCCGATCCGGGTGATCGTGCAAGGCATGGTACCAGTACCGATAGAAGTCGGCATCGGAATGGTCCGGTACTGACTTGTTGATGCCAGACAGAGACGCATGACTCGGTCCTGGTCAAATACCTGCCGATGTCGATGCAGTCGGTGCCGGTACCAGTTGAATTGTCTGAAGCGGTCTCAGGGGCATCGAGGCTGTGAGAAGAGCCGCCAGACTGCGTTCAATAGCCAAGAATCTCTGGTCTATCGACGCTGCCGATGCTTGGGTGTCGGTGCCGGATGAAGTGGCCAGAACCCCAGAGCATGGCACCAGTTCTGCCGAGGTTGAAGCCTCGAGAACATCCTGGAGCCCCATTAGTGCTTTGGAAGCCGAAGCCTCCCGCCAGGGCAATTTTGCCGGTGAAAGTCCCACAAAGGCAAAGCCAGAGGCATCTCGATGTTTAGAAGGAGATCTACCCTTTGAGGACTGGCTAGATTTATGTTTAATTACCTGAGATCCATGGGAGGAAGACGAAACCCTGGAATACATCCAATGTTCCCTCTAATTTTCTGTAGGCTGTGTGCGCATAAAAAAATCAGCTGTACAGCTTTTGAAGGAAGGTTAAATTTTTGTGCGCCACATGACGACACTCGGAGTTATATACTTTAAAATTTGTCTACACGTCAGAATACAGTATGTACACCACATTGATTGCACTAGAAAATACGTCGATGCCATGGAGGCTGCTTCGGAGGGAAAAAGGGTGCTAAGTTTAGCAGCTCGGTTTTGCAGGCCCCTTTTCAACATCATCCCACAGGCAACACACTCTGAAATAGAGTGGTCAGGCCCTAAACATTTGAGGCACTACTCATGGTTGTCGGTGACGGAGATGGTACTGCCACACTTAGAACACTTTAAAACCCGAAGCGGGTTTTTCCATTTTTTTTTTTTATTGAATTTCTATATTTTACATACAGAATAAAAAAAAAGGCAATATGAAGAAAACATAACAAGAAATACAATCAAAGGAAGGGACAGCCCAAAAGGCCAACCACCACCCAAGCACATCAAACATACAAGCCCACATTACGGGAGAGTGGAAATCCAATTATATAAAGAAACACATTACCTAAATCACATTAAACTTTAGCAGAGCAAGAACTAAACATATTTTTTTACCCTTTATTACCAATTCGTCACTGGAACCAAGGACTCATGAGAAGTCAGAAAAACCAATAAATGATCAGGTTCCAAAAAGCTATAGCTCTTCCCCGAATAGCCTACTACACATTTGCAGGGGAACTTAAGAAAAAACGAAGCTCCCACTGCCAATGTCCGATCTTTCAATTCCAAAAACGCCTTACGGCGCATCTGAGTTATCCGTGACACATCAGGGAAGAGCAACACTTTCTGGCCACAAAATAAGTTGTTCTTTTTTGGAAAATAGGATTTCAAAATAAGATTCTTGTCCATCTCAGATAAAAAAGTAATTACTAAAGTTGCACGAGCATCAATAATATCTAGAGAGGACTCAAGGAAATCAGAAATATCTAGGGTCTGAGGAGAACTTTCCTGGACAGCCCCACCACTTTCCACAGTAATCACTTTTTTATTTCTAGGAACATAGTAAATATTTGCAACCTTAAACATCTCCGGTTGATCAAAAAGTAATACCTCCTTTAAATATTTATGAAATAAAATAAGTGGGGAGAGATAATGCGTTATAGGGAAATTCAAAAACCTCAAATTCCTTACACGCAACATATTCTCACAAACCTCAAATTGCTTATGAAAATACAAACTCTCTTTTACCGAAGCGACAGAGACTGCTTGCACAGTACCCACCTTCGCTTCTATCTGACCCAGTCGTTCCCCTATCTGCCCTAATTGAACATCATAATCCATAAATTTAGCAACAGATTCTTTAGTGAATTCTTCAATTTGTCCCATAGTTCCTGTAAGGACTGCTTCAGTTCGCGAAACTACCGCCTAAATATCCTTTAGTGTCACATCCTGAGGAGGAGATAAGGAAATCCTTTCACCCCCCACCAAAGGCGGGACATGAATCACTTTGGGTACAGGGACCTTCACAGCTGATACAATTACATCTCCTGAAGACAGTCCCAACTCTGGTACCGGCGAAACTATTGACGGTGCTCTTATCGCTCCGTCATTCGACGGGACTCTCTGCTCTTGTGACGAATGGGGAAGGGTAGACACCCCTACTGGGGAGGAGGCAGACAATGAGGGAGTACTCACCGAGGAAGAGGCCTCAAAACTGCTGTTATCTTCCAGGACCCGTTTCACTAAATGCCTATCCATAGTGCCTTCGTTCTTCTGGACTTTCATATTCGAGGCAGTTACAAAATTCTTCTTCCTTCTCTTCCCCCCATTGCCGTTCACACAACTGTAACTCCTCCAATCTCCGAAAAGCTCCAAAGGGGCTCCAAAGGGGCGTGGCCTGCCCCTTTAGTCACGCCCCTTCAGGCACGCGCCCACGGCTGCGTCCTGCGGCTCAAGGCTGGATTAAATGCACAGACGCAGGACGTCACTCACAGCGTCTACAGCCCGCAGGTGCTCTCCTCTGCCCGATCAGCTGAGCTCCACTCTCCGGCGTCCCGCGGCTCAAGGCTGGATTAAATGCACAGACGCAGGACGTCACTCACAGCGTCTACAGCCCGCAGGTGCTCTCCTCTGCCCGATCAGCTGAGCTCCACTCTCCGGCGTCCCGCGGCTCAAGGCTGGATTAAATGCACAGACGCAGGACGTCACTCACAGCGTCTACAGCCCGCAGGTGCTCTCCTCTGCCCGATCAGCTGAGCTCCACTCTCCCGGGTTTTTCCATTTTGAGGAAAAACTGGGCCTAGTCCCCAAAATGGCGCATGGCACCTGAGGAGAAAATTACTGGAAAGACTCCAGAATGAAAGTTTTGGGTTTTTTTGAAAAAAAGAACCGGCAGTACCGGTGTAGCGTCGAAGGAAGGCAAACGCAACCACAAAAAAGAAGAATAAGGAGGGAATTGTTTCTGCGGTGACAGGATGTGTGACCTGTCGGCTCCGCGGAAAATGAAGAACTGGAGAGGGACAGTTGGGAAAGGCGGGAAGGCAGTACGCAGGCTCCGTCGGTACCAATGATACCCATATGTGAAAACTACATTCCTGCTTGTTCCTGGAGATAGCTTTTATTCCTCACTGGTGCATGACTATAAAATCCAAAATCTGAATTAAGCAAAGGACTTGCTGGCAAATAAATTCCAAGACAGAAGAAACAGCAATGGAAATTAGAAAGTTTGGGGATAGTTTTTAGAGTTTTATAAAAACCCATTTTACACACATAAATATTTACTACTACTACTACTACTAATCATCATTTGTGGGCACAAATTTATGTGCATATTTATCTAAGCTAAGCAAAAGCATTACTGGGGGCGGAGGTGGAGGAGATCAGCATTTATATGTATATGTTAAAAAAAAAAAAATTTTTCACAATGCAAAAGGAACAATAATACAAAGGGGAAAAAAAAGCAAATGGGGGACTATCAGATCTGGAAAAATTGCCAGTTCTCCAAAACATTCAAGGAGAGCTCACATCTCAGTCATTAGTCCCAAATAATATATAAGCATCCAACTACTATGACCTAGTGAAACTTTATTTCAGTAGTCACTAATTATACTGCTAACTTCAACAAGCCAAAGAATTTTGGCAGCTCATTTCTGCATGTTTTCAACATTGTGCAGATCCTGACAGCACAGAGAGCCAGGTTACAGTCATACCAGTCCCTGATGCAGCTCAGTGAAACCAGACGTTGAGTCGGGCTGTGATGACATTTTTGTGCAACGCCTTTGTTACCTAAGGATTCTCCTTTTGGTTAAGTGGTCTATGATTAGTCTTTTGCAAACTGTGAATGCTGTGGGATAAGCATATAGCGTAGTTACTCACCTGTAACAGGTGTTCTCCAGGAGCAGCAGGAATCAGTCCTCACATATGGGTGACGTCGGCGCCGACGGAGCCCTCGCGGAGCAATTTTCCCCAGCTTTCAAAGAAAGCCTTTGGGAATTGCAGCGCGCATGCGCGGTCGCCTTCCCGCCCAAGGGTGCCATCTTAGCCAGTCAGATGACATAGCTAAAAAGACAGCATAAAAATATTGCAAAAAAACTTAAGCAGATGATTGCAACTCCACGGGGAGGAGGGAGGGTTGTGAGGACTGATTCCTGCTGCTCCTGGAGAACACCTGTTACAGGTGAGTAACTACGCTTTCTCCAGGACCAAGCAGGAAGTCAGTCCTCACATATGGGACTCCCAAGCTTAAGGCTACCGGAGACCCTAAGCACAAAAATGAGCTCCCTCTAGCTCAGCAGCACAGAAGGAAAGAATCTTCGCTGAATTATTACCCACCGGTAGCCCACATCCGGGATGGAGGGTAGGAGTTGCTCAAACCTCAAAGAGATTACGGAGGACTGCCTGTCCGAAAGCACTGTCCCTGCGGGACTCCCTCTCGAGACAGTAATGGACCGCAAAAGTCTGGCTCGAAGACCAAGTAGCGGCCCGGCAGATGTCTGCCAGCGGGACAGAGCGGAGGTAAGCCACTGACGTAGCCTTTGCCCGAACACCATGAGCCGTGACTCGACCATCCAAGGAGAGTCCGGCTGCCCCATAAGCCCAAGTGATACAGTCCGCAACCCAGATGGACAGAGTACGCTTGGAGACCGGGAGCCCCAATTTATTGGGATCAAAAGACACAAAAAGCTGAGTAGCTTTACGGTGCTCCCGCGTACGGTCAAGGTAGAAGTTCAATGCCCTTCTACAGTCCAGGGTATGGAGGACCATTTCAGCTCGGCTGGAGTGTGGTCTGGGAAAGAAGGTCGGAAGTACCACCTCCTGATTGATGTGAAAAGGGGAGACCACTTTTGGAAGAAATTTTGGGTGAGTCCGTAGGACTACCCTATTTTTGTAGAACCGAGTGTAAGGGGGATCAGACACGAGGGCCTGCAATTCACTTACGCGCCTAGCGGAAGTGAGGGCTATCAAGAACAACGTTTTCCAAGAAAGAAAACGGAGAGAACAGGTAGTCATAGGTTCAAAAGGCGGACAGGTGATCCCCTGTAAAACCACATTCAGATCCCAGTCAGGCGCTGGCGGGCGCAGAGGTGGCTTAAGTAGAAGGAGACCTCGGAGAAACCTCGCTACGAGAGGGTCGCTGGAAAGAGGTCTGCCGTCCACCGGCACATGATGTGCTGAAAGAGCACTGAGGTGAACTTTGACGGAGTTGGACTTAAGTCCCAGATTAGAGAGGTATAGCAAGTACTGCAAGATCACCGACACCGAGCAGGAGAAGGGATCCTGAGACTGTTGGGTACACCAAACGGAAAAGCGACGCCATTTAAGGGCATAGCATTTGCGGGTAGAAGGTCGCCGAGAAGCTAGGACGACCTCTTCCACCTCTGCCGGCAGGAGAAGGGGAGCAAGGACTACCCTCTCAGCAGCCAGGCCATTAGATTGAGAGATCTGAGGTTGGGGTGTAGGAGAGACCCCTGATCCTGAGTGAGGAGATCCGGTTGAAACCCCAGAGGGAAGGGATCCTCTACCGCTAATTGCAGCAGGAGTGGAAACCACGGCTGTCTGGGCCAGCGAGGGGCCACCAGGATCATGGAAGCTTTGTCTCGGAGAACCTTGAAAAGAGTTCGAGAGACTAGCGGGATGGGAGGAAAAGCATACAGGAGGCTCTCCGACCATGAGAGTAGAAAAGCGTCTGCCGCAACTCGAAGGGGATGTGGCTGACGAGAGCAGAAGCGAGGAAGTTGCCGGTTGAGAGGACTGGCAAAGAGATCCATCGTGGGGAGGCCCCACTTTAGAAAGAGCTTCTGAACTACCAAGGGATCCAGGCGCCACTCGTGCGGCTGGAGGATCCTGCTGAGTTTGTCCGCCAGGCAATTTTCTTGGCCTGGGAGATAAACTGCCTTGAGAAGAACGCCGTGACTGACGGCCCAAGAGCAGAGCTTCTGTGCTTCCCGACAGAGAAGGAAGGAGCCCGTGCCCCCCTGCTTGTTCACGTAGAACATGGCAACTTGATTGTCCGTCTGGACAAGGACGGACTGGTGAGAGGTCAGGTGGGAGAAAGCCTTGAGAGCCAGGCGGATCGCTCTGAGCTCCAGAAAGTTGATCTGCTGAGCAGACTCCCACGTGGTCCAGAGGCCCTGAGTACGTGCCCCTTGGCAATGTGCTCCCCAACCCAGGAGGGACGCATCCGTCGTCAGCACCTGGGCCAGCTGAGGTGACTGAAAAGGCATGCCGAGTACCAGGTTCGGCCGATGAAGCCACCACTGGAGAGACGAGGCCAGCGGCTCGGAAACGCGCACAAGGCCTGTTAGGCCGCTTGTGGCTTGTTGCCACTGCTTGCGAAGACACCATTGAGCAGGCCGCATATTCAGGCGGGCATTGGGGGTCACATGGACGGTGGAAGCCATATGGCCGAGCAGTCTCATGAAGCGCCTGGCGGAGACCAGGGGCTGGCTGCGAAAACGGTCGGCTAGGTCCATGAGCCGTTGAGCCCTGTCGAGAGGCAGGAAAGCTCGTGCCTGAGGAGTGTGCAGTCTTGCGCCGATGAACTCGAGATCCTGTGAGGGGAGCAAAGTGGACTTTGCGAAGTTTATGACAAAGCCCAAGTACTGCAGAAGAGTCACCGTGCGGTGTGTGGCGTTGGTGACCTCCGGAGCGGACGCTGCTCTGATGAGCCAGTCGTCGAGGTACGGAAAGACATAGAGGCCGTGAAGCCGGAGATGGGCCGCCACCACCGCGAGACATTTTGTGAAGACTCGTGGTGCGGAGGACAGGCCAAAGGGCAGTACTCTGTACTGGTAATGATTTCCTGCCACCACAAACCTTAGGTATTGGCGGTGGCTTGGGTGGATGAGGATGTGCGTGTAGGCATCCTTTAGATCCAAGGAGCATAGCCAATCTCCCTGCTGGAGGTAGGGCAGAAGGATTCCAAGGGTAAGCATTTTGAACTTTTCCCGCACGAGGAACCTGTTGAGGTTGCGCAAGTCCAGGATGGGTCTGAGGCCTCCTGTCCTTTTTGGTACTAGGAAATACCTGGAATAAAAGCCTTGACCTCTCAGGTGGTGGGGCACCGGTTCCACCGCCTGTTCCTGTAGAAGACCTGCTAACTCCTGAAGGAGTAAGTCCCTGTGCAGAGGGAGTCGTGGAGGTTCTCCCGGGAAATAGGAGGGAGGGACCTGGTGGAAGTGGAGAAGATAGCCTTCTCTTACGACTTGAAGCACCCAGGCATCTGAAGTGATGGTGGACCACCTGTGGGCGAAGTGAACCAGCCGGCCTCCGGTGCTGGGAGGAGCCAGCGGAGGGGGAGAGGCTATGCTGAAGGAGTCAAAAGCCCCCACCCTGCTGAGCAGGGGCTGGTGGTGCAGGCTTGGGGGCTTGCTGCCTACGGGACCCGTTACCCCGTCCCTTGGCCTGCTGGCCCTGTTGGGGAGCTGCGGGGGCCTGATATTGGGGGTAGTGTTTATAGGCAGCTGTCTTTCTCGGGTAAAAGGACTTCTTTCCCGAGCCCTTCTTTTTCTGGGAAGGGGCGGAGGTCTTCCTAGAAAGCCTAGTCCTGGTGAGAGTCTCTGTCTCTAGTTGTGCAGCCTTCTCGTCCATAGGTTTGCCAAAGAGGTTTTCACCTCGGCAGGGGACATCGACCAACTTGTCCTGCACCCAGGGCTCAAGGTCAGACGACTGAAGCCAAGCCTGTCGGCGGGCACCGACGCCGGCTGCGGCCACTCGAGCCGATGCTTCAAAGCCATCATAGGCCGCTCGGGATATGAATTTTGAGCATTCCTGAATGCCAGTGGACAAGGCTAGGAACCTCCGCAAAGGTTCCTCGGACAAACCAGCGGAGAATCCGGCTAGTTCCTTAGCCAGGTCTCGGAGATACATGCCCATGTATAGCTGGTAGGTCTGGACATGACACGCAAGCATAGAGCCCTGGAAGCACTTCTTACCAAGGCCATCCAGGTTACGGGCCTCCCGGCCAGGAGGCACCGAGGAGTGCATCTTCTGGCTCTTAAGACGATGCATGGCCGATTCCACTACCATGGAATGGTGTGGTAGCTGTGCCTTTTGGAAGCCAGGGCTCTTGCGGACTCGATAGATAGAATCGACCCGCTTGCTCAGGACCGGCGAGGAGGCCGGGCTCTCCCACATGCGGAAGAGTAGTCGTTCCAGCATGGGAGGAACCGGTACAGTAAAGTGCTCCCTGGCGGGAGAGTCGTACTGGAGGGCGTCGAGCTCTTCGGCTCGAGGCTCCTCCTCGGGATCCGCAGGGAAGGCCAAAGCCGTGGCCATATCCCTGACGAAGTCCGAGAACCGGGCATCCTCCGGGGGGGACTGCTTCTGAGGTTCGGACTCAGGTGAGTCCGAGGGGACACACCGAGTGTGAAAAGAATCAGGTGACTCTTCCTCTTCAGACTCCCAGACCGACTCCGACGAGGAATCGGTGGGGTCGGCCCGGGCAGGCCGCGGCGCCTGCCGCCCCGACGCCGAGGGAGTCGGCATCGGCGACCTCGGTCCCGAACGGGAGGCCGAGGGTGACCTCGACCGAGGATCGACTCGAGTTCGCATGGACTCGAGGATCGGCTCGGTCTCCGGGGTCGACTTAGACGTCGACGTCCCGGCGGTCGGGGCAGCGGCGCCAGCGAGGCTAGCGAGCAGTGCCCGCTGCTGGTCCATGAAGGCAGACAGTCTGCTCTCCAAGGCCGTCAACCTGAGTCCGATATCAGGTGACCCAGCAGCCCCCGACTCGGGCCCTGACGGTGTCGGGCCCGACGTCGGCGGTCTCGGAGGCGAGTCCAGGAGGACCACAGGACTTACCCGAGCAGGCAGCTCCGACTCCATGCGAGGTCGCTTCGAGAGGTGCTCCTTCTCCAAGGACCCGGGACGGCTATCGGGGCTATGCGACCTGGCCCTCGCGGAGCCAGGAGCGTCCACCGACGCCGCCCTCGCGGGTTTCACCTTCCGTCGATGGTCCCCGGAGGGAGAACCCCTGTCAGAGGAACTCCGGCGACGGTCCGAGCTGGAACCTCTGGATGCGGAGGCCTCCGACGAGGTCTGGGTACGGCTGGGGTCAGCGAAGATCCTATCCCGCTGATGCCGCCGACTTCTCAACGCTTTGGAGGACATTTTGCCGCAGGCCCCACAGATCATTTCTTCATGATCCGGGCCCAGGCAGCGGAGGCAATTGTCGTGTGTGTCAGTTAGTGACATATTTCGGTCACACTGACCACACCGCTTGAAACCACTGGCAGCCATCGGGGGACAAAGGGCCCCTGCGAGGTCAAAGGACCGGGCTGCCAGGGAAAAACCGAAAACGAAACTGACTAAATCAGAAAAAACCGAAAAAGAAGAAGAGGACTCGTGACCGGCGTCGCGAGTCCGGTCGGGAAAAAGACCGGCGTCGAACCGAAGGAAAAAAGAGAAAATTACGAATAAAATCAACTTTTTCGCGGGGACACGACGGGTACGTCTGTAGGGCTTCGCGGAAAAAAGAAGACTGGCTAAGATGGCACCCTTGGGCGGGAAGGCGACCGTGCATGCGCGCTGCAATTCCCAAAGGCTTTCTTTGAAAGCTGGGGAAAATTGCTCCGCGAGGGCTCCGTCGGCGCCGACGTCACCCATATGTGAGGACTGACTTCCTGCTTGGTCCTGGAGAAGCAACCTTTCAATAAACACATTCAGAACACTTTTTTGAAGGAATATTGCTTAGATGAGACTAATATAGAGTCAATGGATTGCACATTATTATGCATGAATGGACTTTGTTGTGAAAGCGTGCAGTTGAAATGCTTTGTTGAAGTTAGCAATTTATTTTGTTAAGTACAGTAATAAAATTTCACTAACATCGTGGTATCTGGACATATATTTGCGACTGATGTCTAAGATGTGAACTCTCCTTGAATGTTTTGGAGAGCTGGCAATTATTGGCCCAGATTTGATTGTCACTCCTATACTCAGTGCTCTAAAAAAGTGTATTTTCTTTATGCTATAAAATAAGCCCATATACACATAAAATAAGCTGTAAACAGAAGGTATAAATATGTGCATATGTCAGTTGGCATATGTTCTCTTTGAAAATTGGTATAACACACTTGTCGCAAACATTAAATATCCTGAAACAAAAATACCCTCTGACTGAATACTCAGACTATATAGCAGAATAACTTTCACTATCAGATTTTTTTTACTTTATTTACGAACTTCGAAATCTATTTATCATTTTCAGTTGTGTGTTAGCATTTTTTATTTTAATTTTTTTAACTTATTTCTCTGGCATACATAGTTATATAACCCCTATCAACTCCCCCTCCCCCAAACAAAACAATTAAAACCTTTTATGCTACTTACCATTTTGGTCTCTTCACTACTAATTAAGAACTCACTTATTACTTCAGTTCCAATCATGTCGTTTTCACAGGTTTCCTGTAAAGGATGGGGGAGGGTCACATGGTCCTTAATAATATGAAACGTTTCTATTCTTTCCCACTAGCTAATATTGCTAAGTAACATCAATCATCAACTCTGAATCACAAAAAAGAGTAAATTAGACTTACCTGCTAATTGTTGTTCCTGGAGTAACTCCAGTCTAGTCCCGAAACCTGTGGGTTGTGCTCCTCTTCCAGCAGCTTGGAGACTGAGACACGTCACTCTTTTGACGACCCTGGTATAAATACCCAGGCACCGCCTCCTTCCATCAGTAACCTATTGACAAAGCAAACTCACCGGAGCAACAATTAAGTAATAACTCCTATTCAAAACTCTGCAACCAGCAAAACAATGACCTACTACTGGGGCTTTTTATCTTACTTTATCTTCTCTTCCCCCCCCCAGAGTCCTCTTGACCCCTACTAAATATAGTTAGAACTTCCTAGGCCCGCTCCCTCCCCTCATGGAGTAAAGCGACCCCTTAATGCATTTTCAGATGCGCCACATCTGCTTATGGAACCCGAAGCACCTCTCTGCTTAACTTCAGCTTACCTGTTAGAATTGCTTGCTTCAGGCTCCTCTCCAAAAACAACACCCGGGTGGGATAAGGGACTAAACTGGAGTTACTCTAGGAACAACAATTAGCAGGTAAGTCTAATTTACTCTTCCTGATCGTTCCTCCAGTCTAGTCCCGAAACCTGTGGGTATGTAACAGAGCAGTGCAACCCATCAACGGGAGGGACCTACTATCCCCGCCTGAAGCACTGCCGCGCCAAAACAGGTATCCTGTTCCGTCTGAACGTCCAGCCTGTAATGACGCACAAAAGAATTTAAGGAAGACCAGGTTGCCGCCTTACAAATTTCAATTGGTGGCTCCAACCTGTTCTCCGCCCATGAAGCCGCCTGAGCCCTAGTCGAATGAGCCCTCAGCCCTTCTGGAACTATCCTGCCCTTTAGCAGATACACTGACGCAATCACCTCCTTAATCCATCTGGCTATGGAAGCCTTTGATGCTGCTTCACCCTTCTTTGGTCCTCCAAAAAGCACAAATAGCCTATCAGACTTCCAAAAATCCACCATCCGCCGAACATATTCCTTTAATGTCCGGCGAACGTCCAGACGATGTGACTGGCCAGCTGCCAAAGCTTCAGGACTTCTTCCGAACACTGGCAATGACACTTCCTGATTCATATGAAATCCAGCACCACCTTTGGCAAAAAGGACGGAACCGGCCTCAATACCACCTTAGAATCGTAGAACGACAGAAAAGGCTTCCGACAGGACAAAGCCTGTAATTCGGAAACCCTCGTGGCCGAACAGATCGCTACAAGGAAAACCACCTTGAGCATAAGATCTTTCAACGATGACCTGGCCAAAGGCTCAAATGGACCATGTCCAAGCGCCTCCAATACTAACGCAAGATCCCAGGTCGGAACTATTTGAGGGAAAGGTGGCCTCAACAGCAACACTGCCCTTAAAAAACGCTTTACATCGGGGTGCGCCCCCATGGCCTTCCCTTTGATCTTACCTCTATAACACGACAGCGCTGCCAGCTGCACCCGCAAGCACGAGGTCACTAACCCTTTTTGAAAGCTGTCCTGTAAAAATGCCAAAATCTGCGGGATAGAAGCTCATAACAGTTCCACCTTTCTGTCCGCACACCATGCTTCAAATATGCACCAAACTCGAATGTACGCCAACGACGTAGACTTCCTTCGTGCTTTCAGCAACGTAGTAACTACTACCGTGGAATATCCCTTTGCCCTTAGCCTTACCCTTTCAAGAGCCAAGCTGTAAGTGAGAATCGAGCCACCTGGGACATGAACAGCAGACCCTGCGACAACAGATCCCTCCTGACTGGCAGCCGCCACGGCCGCTCCACCAACAGTCTCTTGAGATCTGCATACCAAGGCCTTCTTGGCCAATCTGGCGCTATCAGAATCACCAGATCTCTGTGCCGTTCGATTCGTTGTACCACTCGGCCTATCAGCACCCACGGTGGAAATATATACAACAGCTGCTCCACCGGCCAGTCCTGAATGAGGGCATCCAGGCCCTCCGACATTCTTTCCTGTCTTCTGCTGAAAAAGTGATCGACCTTTGCCGAGTGGAATGTTGCCATGAGATCCATTACTGGCATCCCCCAACGCCGTACGAGCATTGCGAACACCTCGGAATGAAGAACCCACTCTCCGGGATCTATCCTCACTCGACTCAAGAAGTCGGCTTCTACATTGTCTATCCCCACTACATGTGCTGCCGACAGCGCCTCCAAGTGCTGTTCCACCCACACAAACAACTCCTCGGCCTCCAACGAGACACTGCCGGTGCCTCCTTGCTGATTGATGTACGCCACCACTGTCACATTGTCAGAAAACACTCAAATCGCTTTGTTCTGCACATACGGCTGAAACTCCCGGAACGCCAAATTTACCGCCCGGAGTTCCAACCTGTTGATTGACCAACTCTTCTCCAGTTCGGACCACTGACCATGTGCTAATCTTCCCTGGAAATGCGCTCCCCAGCCTAACAGGCTGGTATCCATTGTCAGAGCGATCCAGTCTGGCGCTTCCAAGGGCATCCCCTTCTCCAGATTCCCCGGACACAACCACCACTTCAGCGCCCTTCGCGCTTCTATCGGACATGGCAGTTTCCGGGTTAGAGCGTCTTTCTGGTGAGACCAGCGCCTTAGCAGAGCCCTCTGCAATGGCCTCATATGAGCCCTCGCCCACAGCACTAACTCTATCGTTGCTGCCATTGTCCCCAGCAACTGTAGATAATGCCGCGCCGTGGGGAGAGACCTGATGAGAAAGTCGCCTACCAACTTTTTCACCCCTTTCGCTCGCTGTTGGGGAAGAAACACCCTTCCAATCTTGGTATCGAACCGTGCTCCTAGATACTCCAGATTCTGCGCCGAGGTCAACATGCTCTTTGCCATATTGACTACCCAACTTAGGCTTTGAAGGCATGCGACCAACTTTGCCGTGGCCACCTCACTCTCGGCTCTTGACTTTATTTATTTATTTATTTAGCTGTATTTATATCCCACTTTTCACCGGGTCAAAGCGGTCAATTGGGGGATACATTTAACACGAGGGGATATGAGACACATACGCTAATACTTACAGGGAACATGGGTAGTGGAGGGCAATGTTCCCTCTAATTTTCTGTAGGCTGTGTGCGCATAAAAAAATCAGCTGTGCAGCTTTTGAAGGAAGGTTAAATTTTTGTGCGCCACATGACGACACTCAGAGTTATATACTTTAAAATTTGACTACACGTCAGAATACAGTATGTACACCACATTGATTGCACTAGAAAATATTGTAGAACTTGTGAAAACCGTAAATACACAACTACTTTTAAATTTTAAGACGTCTGTGTTGTTTTCTATCAGAATCAGAACCAACATTTTTGTGCGCTCTGGTGTAAAGTATGTGCGCTCGCTCGGTGAGGTGTGTGCGCGCGCACACGCGCACTGCTTAGAGGGAACAGTGGTGGAGGGTTAAGTGGCTTGCCCAAGACCACAAGGAGTGCCTATAGGACTAGAAATCCCAGTCCCTCTGGCCTGAGATTGCTGTCTCCAGGTGGGATTTGAACCCCCGGCCCTCCGGCCTAAAGTACCTTGTCCTAACCACTAGACCACTCCTCCCTTTGCTTGAATCAACCAGTCGTCCAAATAAGGATGTACTAATACCTCTTCCCTTCTGAGCGAAGCGGCTACTACCACCATTACCTTGGTGAATGTCCTTGGCGCCGTAGCTAGGCCGAATGGCAATGCTCGGAACTGAAAGTGACCCAAAGGAACCACAAACCTGAGAAACTTCTGATGTTCCTGCCGAATGGGAATGTGTAGCTATGCTTCCGACAAATCCAAGGAAGTAAGGAACTCCCCCTGCGCACCGCTACTATGACCAACCTCAACGTTTCCATGTGAAAATGAGACACTCGTAGACAACAATTTATTCTCTTGAGATCCAGAATGGGGCGATATGACCCCTCTTTCTTCGGCACTACGAAATAAATTGAGCACCGACCAGAACCATATTCCCCTTGAGGAACCGGCACCACAGCCTCGAGCGCCTTCAGGAGCTCTAATGTCTGACTAACAGCGTTGAACTTGTGACGCGATCCGCAGGGGGACTGAATGAACGAGTCGGCAACCGGCCGACAAAACTCCAACGCATAACCTTCTCGAATCACCTCCAGTACCCACCGGTCGGAAGTAATTTGGACCCAGGCAGGGTAACCCTTAGATGACCCCCTACAGGTATCACTCCTACCTGGGCCCCCATAGCTTCATTGCGACTTTCGAAGATTAGAGGAGGAGGCCCCTAAACCTCTGCCTGCTCCTCTAAAACCCCAAAATCCTTGGTTTCTATAGGGAAAACATCCTCTTTGGCTTTGAGTAAACCTAGGGGAATGAAATTGGCGAAACTCCCTCTGAGGTGTCTTCGGTGGCGTATTCATCCGCCCTTGCTTCTGTTTATCTTCCGGCAACCGTCCCCCTTTGGACTTGCCCAGATCTTTTACCACTTTATCTAAATCCTCTCCAAACAAAAGCTTTCCTCTAAAGGGCAATTTACTTAACCTAGCTTTAGACAAACTATCAGCTGCCCAGTTCCGCAGCCACAAATACCGCCGGGCCGCTACTACCGAGGCCATACTGTTCACCAAACCACGAATAAGATCGTAATGGATATCGGCCAGATAAGCTGTTCCTGTCTCCAACCTGGCCACATCCATGGACTCTACCTCTGCCTGCTCTCCCTGGAGACGCTGAGACAAACGCAGACAGGCTCTAGCCACCCAAGCTCCGCAAACAGACGCCTGAATCGACAGTGCACTCACGTCAAAAACCTGCTTCAACCATACGTCCAACTTCCTATCCTGAGTATCCTTAATGGCTGCACTGCCCTCCACCGGAATAGTATTTTTATTTATTTTATTTGGAGTCTTTTCTATACCGCGCTCTTCAAAATCAGCTCGGTTTACAGATAACAGCAGCTTTGTTCAGACACAGGTAATGCCCGTACTGGACTTACAAAAAACAGGGTTATTCTTGGTAGTAGTAGTCTTCTTGGTAATCGCCGCAACCGCAGCATCTACCCTAGGGGGCTGAAACAACTCTTTATCCTGCTCTACCAGCGGGTACAGTTGGCCCATAACCCTGGAACCCTTGAGCCCCGCCTCGGGTAAATCCCATTCTCTGAGGATCATCTCCTTGACCACCTTGTGTAATGGAAACACTCTGAGTCTTTCTGAACGTTTGCAACAAGGGATCCTCCAAGGTCGCCTCCTCCACCTGCTCCATCTGCGGAATATTAAGTGCCTTGAGTATCTCCGCAATGAGGGCTGGCAACTCCTCCCTGCAGAAAATTTGCACCACACGCGGCTGATCCTCCTGCTCCGTGATTTCCCCTTCCTCCAATTCCTCCTGCAGCTCTAAATCCGGATCTCCATCTTCAGACATTACCCCTTCAGATACCACCGATAGGTCCGTATCCTTGTCTACTCTGGCCTTCTTAACCATACCTCTACCTCCTACCACCATAGGCGTCCCCGGTCTCTTTTCTCCTATCCGTGCCTTGAAGGTAGGGGAAGGAAACCCTTTCCTAGCACTCCCAAATTCTTGCTGCATAAGTGCCACAACCTCTGGGGAAAAAAATCGCTTCCAGGCCGCCTGGCAATGGACTCGGAGGAGTAGGGAAATCCGGGGCCGAGGAGGGCCCCACCACCGGCTCTGGCAGTGGCCCCGCCAGGGAAACCGGCTCCAGCAAGGGTTCACCCCCCCAACTTGGAACCCTCTGAGCTCCCTTCTCCAGCCTGCTGCATTGTAGAGGCCTCTAACACACACCCTCTGCGCACACCAGCCTCAGAGAGTATCCCCTGCCTAACCCCACACAGGACACATTGAGGCTCAGAGGGCATCACTGGCTGACGGAACTGTCCCCTCCTGTAATACAGAGGCTTCAATCCCCCGCCCACAAAATCCAATCTTCCTTTTTTTTTTTTTTTGTTACACTTAAAACAGCACCCAGTATGCTCCTAGGCAGCCCCCGAAAAAATTTTCTCCAAAAGAAGCTTTACCACCAAATATCTGCTGTTAAAACTTTGCCCAATGGCCTAAGCGCTTCCCGCGCTGAGACCATGCGATCGGGCCTGCGCTGCCACACACGATCAGCGATCCAGCATTCCGTTCTCCCCACGGCTTACCTTCAAGGAGCTCTTGAACTGAAAAACTCTGGTCCGGTCACTGCCAGCTCCCCTGATCTCCGGAAATGCCGCGCAGAGGGAAAATCTCAGCTTCCAGCACAGCCGCGACTTTCACATCCAAATCGCTGACGCCGGCTCTGAGCGGTTACAGGCAGCACTTCTGCTATGCTGCAAAGCCTAAGGCTCCGGTTCCTCACCCATCAATGTGGGATTGGGTAACCAGAGCCTCTTTCCTCCACCGGCTGCCCTTCGAGCCTTCCCAACCAAGCTCCAAATCAAACTGGGAGGAGAGGGGGAGGGCCTTAACGCTCCAACTAAATTTAAAATGGTAAAGCCCGCCAAAAAGAAAACACTGCATCCAGCAGAACAATTAGTCGAAATTTAGAGTAAGGACCCACGAATTGCCCTGACCAAAAACTCTTAACTACTCCCCAATTTCCTTAATTGCTCCTCTAGTGAGCCTCCAAACCCTGGGCTCACCACCCTCCAGTTGCTTGGAGACTGAGAGAACTGACGGAAGGAGGCGGTGACTGGGTATTTATATCAGGGTCGTCAAAAGAGTGACGTGTCTCAGTCTCTAAGCTGCTGGAAAAGGAGCACAACCCACAGGTTTCGGGACTAGACTGAAGGGACGATCAGGAATATTTAATATTGTCCTTTTCAGGATACATAATGCTGCATTCTAGTTGTATGAGCCCAAAGAATGTCAACCTTGCCAGCTTATCAAACCCTCTTCTTTTATTGAGCACATACATTATTGAACTTAACTGTACTAAGCATCCAACTCTATCAGAAATTTGAATGAAAGGGTTTTATTCATATTCCAAGAGGAAACAAAAATATTAATATGAACCCTACACTGCATTTATTGAGGATTATGAATGGGGTTGGCCCTTTCACTAGGCGGGCAAAGCACCCCCTAGTAAGGCAGATCTCTGTGGGCAGTACGGCATGGCACACGTGACAGGCCATGTGCTTTGTCATACATGGCCTGCCGCTTCTGACCCCTCCTCCAACAGAAGTTGTGCTGAGGGGGGGGGGGGGGGAGTCAGAAGCAGCAGGCCATGTGTGCCGAAGCACATGGCCTGCCGTGGGCCGCTGCCACTGCGTTAAGCTGAGCTGTCCCCCTCTCACCGACTAAATCGGCAGCAACGATGGGTGGCAGCAAGGCTAAGCTCGGAAAGCGGTAAAGTGGCATGCTCAGGGGGCTTCTGCCTGGGTGGTAGAAACTCTTGGGATTGAGAGGGTCCACAGGGGTCCCCCGCCACCTCTCCTCTTTAATATATATTTGGTCTCCTTTGAGGAGAATAGTGAGAAGAGATAGGTTTCTAACAGTCCTAAAGATCTTAACTTCATGCGAAGGATCTCCTGACCATCTGCCTCCAGTTGTGTTTGTATTTTCCTTTCTTGTACCTCTCCCAAACCTTACCAACCTGTCTTTAAATTAGTCTATACCAAACCATTTTTGGCCAACTACCCTTTCACTTCTTACAGACAAGGATTAAATTGTTCTTGTTGCTTTTAGTTTAGATTGTAGTTAATGACTTAAAATTTTAAAAAGGTAGACCAAAGTATTTGACTAGGTGGCTGCAAGCTTACATCCTTTACATTCAGAAGGAAAGAATAGGATGGTCCCAGACAGAAAGGTTCTGAGGTTAGAAAAGTAGAAGACGACAGTCTTTAGAATAGTGGCTTGTGAACTCTGGTACGTTCTTCTAGAGATGTTGTAGATAGATACTGTATGTCACTGGCGACATTTAAGAAGGGGTTGAAATTTTATCTGTTCTCTTAGATGTTTGAAGATCAGGCAGTGGGGATGTTTGGCTTTTGGACTGGGCGGTGGCATATATGTATTGTGATTTAATTTTGTTCTTTGATTTTTTTTCTCTTTTTTGTTATTCATCTTGATTAGCTTGTCCAAGAAGTGTATACAGTACATAAAATTGTATAAATAAATAAACAAAACTCTGTCAAAAGAATATGATGAATCTTGCTCTCTCTCAAAGGGGGGAGGGGAGGAGGGAAGAGGTTGTCAGCTGTATTGCTCATTGGTAATAGTGCAGTTACTCAACTGTAACAAGTGAACAGGTTGTCTCTGGGGGGACAGCAGGAATCAGTACACACATATCGGTGACATCGGCGCTACGGAGCCCGGGCGGAAGCATATCCCCAGCTTTCAAAGAAAACCTTTGGGAGATGCACCACGCAGACGTGGTCCACTTCCTGCCCAAGGCTGCCATCTTGCCTCAGTCTAATGACATAGCTAAGATGGCAACAATAAAATACGGTAAAGAAGCAACTCCAAGGGGAGGAGAGGGTTGTGAGGACTTATTCCTACTGTCCTAAGAGAAAGAGCAGTTACTCACCTGTAACAGGTGTTCTCCAGGAGCAGCAGGAATCAGTCCTCACATATGGGTATCATCGGCGCCGATGATGCCCCAGCGGAGCATTTCCCCAGCTTTCTATGAAAGCCTTTGGGAATGCAGGCACGCATGCGCGGTTCCCTTCCAGCCTAAAGGTGCCATCTTACCTCAATCTAATGACATAGCTAAGAACAGCACACAAAAATGAAAAAATAAACTATGTACAACTGCAACTCCCAGGGGAGGAGGGAGGGTTGTGAGGACTGATTCCTGCTGCTCCTGGAGAACACCTGTTACAGGTGACTCCCTAGCTCTGGGCTACCGAGGAACCCAGGCTGAACAAGAGTACTCCCTCTAGTCTCAGCAACAAAGAAAGGCTTTTCAAGGACACAACCTCCACCGGTAGCCCAACAGAGGGCAGGAGGCAGGAGTTGCCTAAACCTCAAAGAGATTCCGGAGTATTGCCTGGCCAAAAGCACTGTCCCTACGGGACTCCCTCTCTAGACAGTAGTGGGCCGCAAAAGTCTGGCTTGAAGACCAAGTTGCAGCCCTGCAGATGTCTACCAAGGGCACAGAGCAAAGATGAGCCACTGAGGCAGCCATTGCCCTGACACGATGGGCCGTGACCTGACCCTGCAAAGGAAGGTCAGCCGCCTTGTAAGCCCAGGTGATACAGTCAGCCACCCAGATGGACAAGATACGCTTGGACACAGCCAACCCCAGCTTATTGGGGTCAAAGGAGACGAAGAGCTGAGTAGCCATCCTATGCCCCTGCGTACGGTCAAGGTAGAAGGATAAGGCCCTCCTACAGTCCAGGTTATGCAGGACTGCTTCAGCCTGGCTTGCATGAGGCCTAGGGAAGAATATTGGAAGAACCACCTCCTGATTGAGGTGGAAAGAGGAGACAACCTTTGGGAGGAACTTGGGATGAGTCCTGAGGACCACCCTGTTCCTATAAATCCTGGTGTAAGGCTTATCACAGACCAGGGCCTGAAGCTCACTCACTCGCCTAGCCGAGGTAAGGGCTATCAGGAAGAGTGTCTTCCAGGATAGGAAGCGTAGTGGACAAGTAGCCATCGGCTCAAAAGGTGGGCGAGTCAGTTGCTGCAAGACCACATTCAACTCCCACTCAGGGGCAGGAGGACGGATTGGAGGCTTGAGCAAAAGCAAGCCCCTGAGAAAGTGGGACACCAAGTGGTGACCTGACAGAGAATGTCCCTCCACCAGTGAGTGGTGAGCTGCTAGAGCTGAGAGGTGGACCCGAACAGAATTGGACTTAAGTCCCTGATTTGATAAGTGCAGTAAGAACTGAAGCACTACTGGCAGAGTACAGGAGAAAGGATCCTCTGTACGTAGCTGACACCACACAGAAAACCTTTTCCATTTGAGAGCATAGGTTTTCCTAGTGGACTGTTTTCTAGAGGCTAGGACAACCTCCTCAACTTCCTGAGGTAGGCCCCAGGGAGCCAAAACTACCCTTGCAGACTCCAGGCCATCAAATTGAGAGCTTTGAGATTGGGGTGCAGAAGGGAACCCTGCTCCTGTGAGAGAAGGTCGGGTTGCAACCCCAGAGGCAGTGGGGGATCCACCGCCAGTTGAAGCAGAAGAGGAAACCAAGGCTGTCTCGGCCACCTGGGAGCCACCAGCAGGACCGAGGCCTTGTCCTGAAGAATTTTGAAGAGAGTTCGGGCCACCAAGGGCGTGGGAGGAAACGCATAGAGGAGGCCCTGAGACCATGGAATCAGAAAAGCATCTGCTGATATTCTCAGAGGATGCGGTTGCCTGGAGCAGAACTTTGGCAATTGATTGTTCATTGGGCTGGCAAAGAGATCTACCAAAGGGAGACCCCATTTTAGGAAGATCCTCTGAACTACTGAAGGATGCAGCTGCCACTCGTGGGGCTGCAGAATTCTGCTTAACCTGTCAGCCAGGTAGTTGTCCTGGCCTGGAAGGTACACAGCCTTGAGGAGCATGTTGTGCTTGAGGGCAAATAAACAAAGGTTCTGAGCCTCCCGACAAAGGATTCTGGACCCAGTCCCGCCCTGTTTGTTCACATAAAACATGGCTACTTGGTTGTCTGTCTGAACCAGGACAGATTGATGAGCCAGGGCAGGAGAGAAAGCTTTGAGTGCTAATCGAATAGCTCTGAGTTCGAGCAGATTGATCTGCTGTGCAGTTTCCCAAGGAGACCACAGGCCCTGGGTGCACATACCTAGACAATGAGCTCCCCAGCCCTGCAGGGAGGCGTCAGTGGTCAGTACCACCGTTTACCCAGGAATCTGAAAAGGCACCCCCTTTAGTAGATTGGGTGGGTGCAGCCACCAGTTGAGGGAGTTCAGAAACTGCCTGGACACCCTTATCCTGTCTCTGAGGCTGCCTGTGGCCTGTGACCACTGAGTCCGCAGGCACCACTGTGCAGGCCTCATATGGAGCCTGGCATTGGGGGTCACATGCACTGTCGAAGCCATGTGGCCAAGCAGCCTGAGGCAGAGTCTGGCGGAGACCAGTGACTTGCTGAGAAACTGGTTTGCTAAGTTTATCAGTCTTTGGGCCCTGTCTGCTGGCAAGAAAGCCTTTGCTAGCAGGGAGTCCAGCCTTGCTCCTATGAACTTCAAGTTCTGGGAGGGGAGCAAAGTGGACTTTGCGAAGTTTATTACAAACCCCAGGCTTTGAAGAAGAGCAATAGTTCTGAGGGTGGCTTGTCTGGCCTCCTGGCACGTCTGACCCCTGATGAGCCAGTCGTCCAGATAGGGGAAGACAAAGATTCCCTGATTTCTCAGGTAGGCCGCCACCACTGCCAGGCATTTGGTAAAGACCCTGGGAGCGGAGGTGAGGCCAAAAGGCGGTACTCTGTACTGATAATGGTTTCCCCCCACAATGAACCTGAGGTACTTTCTGAGGTCTGGATGAATGAGGATGTGAGTGTACGCATCGTTTAGATCTAAGGAGCATAGCCAATCTCCCTGCTGGAGGTAGGGCAGAAGTGTTCCAAGAGTAAGCATCTTGAACTTTTCTTTCTCGAGGAAATTGTTGAGGTTTCTGAGATCCAGAATGGGTTGAAGGCCACCGGTTCTTTTGGGTACCAGGAAATACCTGGAGTAGAATCCGTGACCGTGCAAGTGGGGAGGCACAGGCTCCACCGCCCTGTCCACCAACAGACCCTGAAGCTCTTGAAGGAGAAGGTCTGTGTGCAGGGGAGGCCTTGGAGGCTCCCCTGGAAAGTATGGAGGAGGCAGTTGGTGAAAATGCAGGGCATAGGCCCTGTGGACCATGTCCAACACCCAACTGTCCCCGGTGATGAGGGGCCACTGGTGGGCAAAGAGGGCGAGACAACCTCCTGTGCAGGGGTTGGGAGAACAGGGATGGAGAGACTACGCTCAAGGAGTCAAAAACCCCTACCCTGCTGAGTGGGAGCAGGGGCCGGAGGCTTGGGGGTCCTCTGCCTACGGGGCCCATTACCCTGCCCCTTGGCTTGCTGACCCTGGGGTGCAGCTTGGGCAGCCTAATATTGAGGGTACTGTTTGTAGGCAGTGCCCTTCCTCGGGTAAAAGGGTTTTTTACCCGAGCCCTTCTTTTTATGAGAAGGGGCAGAGGTCTTTCTAGACAGCCTTGTCCGTGTAAGGTGCTCTGTTTCGAGCTGGGCGGCCTTCTCGGTCATGGGCTTGCCAAGAAGGTTTTCACTTCGGCAAGGGACATCGACCAACTTGTCCTGAACCCATGGCTCGAGGTCCGATGAGTGCAGCCATGCCTGGTGTCGAGCCGCGATGCTGGCTGCCGCAACTCGGGCCGAAGCCTCGAAGCCATCGTAGGCGGTGCGGGACATGAATTTCGAGCAGTCCCGAATCCCCGAGGACAAGGACTTGAATCTCTGCAAGCGTTCCCCGGAGAGTCCAGCAGAGAACCCGGCCAACTCCTTGGTCAGGTCCCGCAAGTACATGCCCATGTACAGCTGGTAAGACTGGACACGGCAAGCAAGCATCGAGCCCTGGAAGCACTTTCTACCGACACCATTGAGGTTTCGGGCCTCCCTGCCGGGGGGCACCGCGGAGTGCATCTTCTGGCTCTTCAGACGATGCATGGCCGATTCCACAACCATGGAATGGTGTGGTAGCTGTGCCTTTAGAAACCAGGGCTCTTTCTGAGTCGACAGATCGAGTCGATTCGCTTGCTTAAAACCGGCGCCGAGGCCGGTGCCTCCCACATCCGGAAGAGGAGCCGTTCCAGCATTGGAGGAACCAGGACAGTAAAGGCCTCTTTCAGAGGAGAGTCATACTGCAGGGCTTCGAGCTCTTCAGCTCGAGGCTCTTCCTCGGGGTCCGCCGGAATAGCCAAGGCAGTGGCCATATCCCGTACGAACTCCAAGAACCGAGTATCCCCCGGAGGGGATCTACTCCGGGGCTCAGACTGCGGTGAGTCCGACGGGACGCACCGAGTCTTGAACGTATCGGGGGACTCCTCATCCTCCGTCTCCCAGTGGACTCGTCCGATGAGGAGTCAGGGTCCGACCCCGCGGGGCCCTGGAGCACCCGCCCCAACGCCGGAGGCACCGGCGTCGATGCCCTCAGTCCCAAGCGGGAGGTCGAGGGAGACCTTGACTGAGGTCGACTTCGAGCCATGATGGACTCGACTATCGGCTCGGTCTCCGGGGTCGACTTCGAAGTCGATCTCCCGGTGGTCGGGGCAGATGCGCCAGACAGGCTGGCCATCAGTGCCCGCTGCTGCTACATGAAGGCAGACAGTCTGCTCTCCAAGGCTGTCATCCTGAGACTCAGCTCGGGAGACGCAGCAGCCACCGACTCGGGCCCTGGCGGCGCCGGGCCCGACGTCGGCTCTCTGGAAGGAGAGTCCTCGAGGACTATGGGGCTTACGTGTCCAGCAGACTCCGGCTCCATGCGAGGAAGTTTGGCAGGCTTCTCTTGTTCCACGGGCCCGGGGCGACGGTCGGGGGTCTTAGACCTGGCCCTTGAGGAGCCAGGGACCTCCTCCTCCGACGCCCTCGCAAGCCGCTTCTTCCTCTTGCGTTCCCCGTCGGGGGACCCCCTGTCCGAGGAGCTTCGACGGCGCTCGGGATCCGAATCCCAAGATGTCGAGGCCTCAGACGAGGTTCGGGCCCGGCCGGAGGCTGAGTCCAAGAAAAGCCTTTCTTTCTGCTGCTGGTGACTTCGGAGTGCCTTGGAAGACATCTTCCCACATGGCCCACACGACTTAGGGTCGTGATCAGGACCGAGGAACCGAAGGCAGCAGTCGTGTGTGTCGGTGAGAGACATTAATTTCTTAATTTCTCATCATTCTAGGATGGTTAGCTGAATCCCTTGCCCTACCACACGAACCACAACAAATCCCAATCCTACAAAGACACACCCATAGACGGGCGGAAGCCCCATATCCTCCCTTAAGAATTGGTACACAACTAAGGCACTCGCACCTGCTACACATAGCTCTCCAAAATACCAAGAAAACCAAGCAAAAGGAACCCCTGCAAGCACTAAACTGTGCCCTCATCAATGCTCGGTCAATCCGTAAGAAATGGCCGATCGTCACTGATTTAATATCTGCCTATAACCTCGACATTCTCATGATAACTGAAACCTGGTTATCCAACACAGACAACATAATCATCAACCAACTCTTACCCAACAACTTCTCCATCCACTCCCGCCATAGAGAGAACAAAAGAGGAGGAGGAACCCTCATACTAACCAAGACTGACCTGCAGTTTTCCACAATAGACTCTACAAGCTCAAACAACCTTGACATTCTCTCCATTGCCAATGATCAATGTTCCATCAACCTTCTTTATAGATCACCCTCATCCTCCCCTGACGATCTTCCTAACATTTTGGACTTAGCAACCAACTCTACCCAAATCAGCAAACCAAATTGGATATTAGGGGACTTCAATCTCCCCTCTCTGCACTGTGGCCATGCCTCAGCCCTACTAGAAGCAATGGACGAATTAGGATACAAGCAATTAATCAAAAGTCCCACACATACAAAAGGGAACACCCTCGACATGATTTTTGCTCCCCTATCAGCATGTGAATCAGATAATGATCTTGTAACAACACTGATCCCAGTTCCATGGTCAGATCACAAATTAATTACCTTCATTATCCCCGTGAACTCTAACAAATCACATAACAGAACCTCTAACAATCCCACTAAAACGACATCTCGAAGCTTCCGTACTTTCAACAAAGAACTCATACCTGCACAAACCAACCCTCTATACAATGACACTACCCTCAATCTGGAAAACCTTATTGCATCATGGAATGACAACCTCAGCTCCATTGCACACAAACCACTCGATAGCAAAACCTCAAGCAACAGAAAACATGCACCATGGTTTTCCCCTGATCTGCGGACCTCTCTCTTATACCTTTGAAAACTCGAGAAATGATGGCGTCGATCTCGCTCCACAGACGACCAGACAGCATACAACGCACAACTCTCGACCCACAGAATAACAGTCATGACAAAAATGAAACAATTCCACACTGATACACTCAAAAGATCCCTAAATAAACCACGGGATCTCTTCAACATAGTCAAATCCCTATCTAAGGAACCATCCCCATGCCCTCCTGAGGAGATCCACCCACAAGCCTTCGCGGACCATCTGCAATCAAAAATACTACAAACAAACAAAATCGCTGCCTTCAATCATCAAGACACCACCTGCCTAAACTACCTCTCAATGTTCTCCACACCACCCAAGAAACATGTTGAAGATACCATTGCGGCCATCAACACCACCACTGCCCATACTGACCCTTGTCCAGCCTATTGGATAAAGAATATACGCAGTGATATCAGTCCACTAATCACAAGAATGATAAACCTATCATTCACAACAGGATCCTTCCCCTCAGCACTCAAGCAGACTTCAATTAGACCTCTTCTAAAAAAAACCAAACTTGACCCTAGCAAAGTGGAATCATACAGACTCATAGCTAGCATACCATTCCTAGCTAAGATATTTGAAAAGGAAGCACAACGACAAATACAAGACTACATCGATACTGCAGCCCCACTAGACCCCCACCAACACGGCTTCAGGGAATTCCATGGCGTGGAAACCCTTCTGATCTCCCTTCTCAATGACATTATCACCTTTGTTGACAACATCCACCAAGGTTGTGTACTTATCTTCATCGACATAGCTGCAGCATTCGACTCAGTACACCATGGTCTGCTCATTGAACGCCTAAAAGAAAAGGGCATTATCGGCCTCGCCCTTGATTGGTGCAGATCGTACCTTGAGGGAAGAGAGCAGCAAGTAAGATCAAGATCAACGAAATCAAAGCCTTTCCACCAAAATCAGGGCGTCCCACAAGGATCATCATTATCATCTCTCATGTTTAACATTTACGTACAACCCGTCTGTAACATCATAAGATCTTTCAATGTGCAATGTCAAATATATGCCGATGACATCCTTCTCTACATGCCATTCTCCACAAAGCAAATGGACCTCTCACCTATTATTGATTGTTTTGACGCAGTATCCGAATGGTTTCTATCTCAAAACCTCCGTATTCAACATAAGAAAACGGAGGTACTCTTCATCACGAAAAATCCGAATTTTACCCCTCCACCTCATATAAAAGTGAGAGAAGCCGAACTCCAAACAAAATCTACAATTCGTTACTTAGGAGTCACATTGGATCAACGTTTGGACATGAAATTACACATATCCCACATTGTCAAAACCGTATATTTCAAGATCCGGACACTCAAACACCTCCGATCCTTATTAGACCCAAGTGATTTCCATCGGGGAAAAAAGAGTCCCCGCGAGGTCAAAGGACCGGCCTTCCAGGGAAAAAACAAAAAAGGGTGTGAACGCCAGCCACGAAGGGCAAAAACCGAAAAAGAAGAATCGGGCTCGATACCGGGGTGCCGAACCCGGCGGGAGGGGAACCGGCATCGAACCGGGAGAAAAAACAGCGAGAATCGCCAAAAAAATCAACTTTTATCCGGGATGACAGGACACATGTCCGGTGGGCTTCTCGGAAAAAAAGAGACTGAGGTAAGATGGCACCTTTAGGCGGGAAGGGAACCGCGCATGCGTGCCTGCATTCCCAAAGGCTTTCATAGAAAGCTGGGGAAATGCTCCGCTGGGGCTTCATCGGCGCCGATGACACCCATATGTGAGGACTGACTTCCTGCTTGGTCCTGGAGAACATCTGTTACAGGTGAGTAACTATGCTTTCTCTGGGAACAAACAGAAAGTCAGTCCTCACATAGGGAACTCTGCAACAACAGGCTCCTGAGAACCTGTAAAAGTGCCACGGCGACCTGCAAAGGGTGAGCCGTGATCAGCAGTCCCTCCTAAAAGACTCTCGCAAGACTCAAGTGTCCGGCAGAGAACTAGCACACTGCTATCCTGAACACAGAAAGGTCGGAGGGTAGGAGTTGACTACACCCCTAAGAGATTAGAGTATGGCCTGGCCAAAGGTGCTGCCCAATCGGGACTCCCTCTCTAGGCAGTAGTGAACTATGAAGGTATGGACCTTAGACCAGGTGGCGCCTGCCAGATTTCTGTAATGGGGACGGAACGCAGATTTGCCACGTTAGTAGCCATGGCCCTGACGAGGTGCACCATGACCTTCTGGTCCAGTGAGATCCTGGCCTGCTTGTAGGCAAAGGTAATGCAGTTTGCCACCCAAGTGAACAGAGTTTGCTTAGTCACAGGAAGCCCAAGGTGGCTGGGTTCATAGGATACAAAAAGCTGAGGTGCTTTGTAGTGGCCCAGAGTCCGCTGCAGGTAGAAGGACAGGGCTCTCTTACAATCTAGATTGTGGAGAATGGCTTCTGCCCTACTGGCGTGAGGCCATGGAAAGAAGGTGGGGAGTACCACTTCCTGGTTGAGGTTGAATGAGGACACCATCTTCGGCAGAAACATAGGGTGTGTGCAGAGCACCACCCTGTTCTTGTAGAACCTCGCGTAGAGCGGTTCCTTTATCAGAGCCTGGAGCTCGCTGATACTGCGTGCTGATGCGAGTGCTACCAGGAAGGCAACCTTCTAGGATAGATACCGGAGGTGGCAGATAGCCAGAAGCTTAAATGGAGGCTTAATGAGCTCCGAGAGCACCACAATGAGATCCAACTCCTCTGCTGGAGGGCAGACGGGGGGTTTGGGTAACATGAGGCCCCACAGGAATCGGGACCCAACGGGCTGAGCTGAGAGGGGTTTTCCCTCAACGGAAAGGTGGTGCGCTGCGATGGTGCTCAGGTGTACTCTGACCAAATCTGACTTCAGTCCCAACTGCGATAAGTGAAGCAGGTACTGGAGTACCACTTGTATTGAGCAGGAGAACAGGTTTGCCCGACTTTCTGCACACCACACCGAGAATCATCACCACTTGAAGGCGTACGCCCTTCTTGTGGAGGCCTTATGCAAGGCCAGAAGAATCTCATCCATGTCCCATGGGAGCTTGAAGGAAACTAATGCTACCCTTTCAGCAGTCAAGCTGTGAGTGAGAGGGACCCCAGGGTGGCGTGTAGGAGAGAACCCTGCTCCTGTGAGAGTAGTCCTAGGGTTCGGCCCGGGGGAATTGGCAATGTTGCCAATAGGGAGTGGAGCAATAGGAACCAGGGCTGCTTGGGCCACTGAGGGGCTATCAGCATTAGTGATGCTCTGTCGCACTAGACCTTGAATAGTGTTTTAGCTACCACCATGGTCAGTGAGAAGGCGTACAGGAGGCCTTCCATCCATGGGATGAGGAACGCATCTGCTGCCACCTGGGACGGTGTGGCTGGAAGGAGCAAAATTGGGGAAACTGCACGTTGTTCGGACTGGCGAACAGGTCTATCAAGGGGACGCCCCAGAGATGAAACAGCCAAGAGGCTACTACTGGATCCAGGTGCCACTTGTGCGACTGGAGGACCCTGCTCAATTTGTCTGCCAGAGTACTGTCCTGGCCTGGGAAGTACACTGCCCCTTAGGAGCATCCCTCTGCATGCAGTATAGGAGCAGAGGGCTACTGCTTCCTGGCAGAGGGGTTAGGACCCTGTTCCTACCTTTTTGTTCATGAAGAACACTGCGACCTGATTGTCAATCCGGATCAGCACAGAGTGGTGCTGGAGCTGGTGGCAGAAGGCTTGGAGAGCTAGGTATATTGCCCAAAGCTCTAGCCGGTTGATTTGCATCCAGGATTCCTTCTGGGACCATCAGCCTTGCCATCTGGAGGCTGGTGACGTGGAATCTGCCACATTCTGAGGGAGTTCGCCATCTGATGGGTCACTTTCACTCTGTCCCTGAGCCTGTCTGTGGCCTGTGTCCACTGAGAGCGGAGGCACCACTAGGCTGCCCTCATGTGCAGGCAGGTATATGGAGGCACGTGGAGCCGGAGGTGGGCTGTGATAACCACAAGGTACTTTGTGAAAACATTTGGTGACGAGGCCAGACCGAAAGGCAGCACCCTGCACCATGAACCGGAGGTATTTTTTGCGGCTGGGATAAATTAGGATGCGAGCATAGGCATCCTTTAGGTCTAAGGAGCATAGCCAATCTCCCTGCTGGAGGAATGGCAGTAGTGTCCCAAGGGAAAGAAGGTGGGGAGTTGGACTCTCACAGGTCCAGGATACACCTGAAGCCCCCTGTTCTCCTGGGGATGAGGGAATGCCTGGAGTAGAAGCCTGTGCCCCAAAGATGTTTTGTGACTGGCTCCACTGTTTTGTCATTGATTACGTCTGCTGGCTCGGTGAGGAGCAGGGTCTGGTGAAGGAGAGGCCTGGGAAGTACGAGGGTAGTGCCTGCTGTAGGTGGAGGAGGTAGCCCTCCTAGACCACTTGTAGCACCCCAGGTATCAGTGGTGAAGGCTATTTATCTGTGAGCAAACAGGGATAGGCTCCTCCCCTGTGGGCAGCAGGAGACTTCTCCCAGGCAGTCAAAAGCTCCCCACAGGCTGGGCTGGAGCCAGCGCCTGGAACTTCGGGGCCTTTTGTTTTCTGGGACCATGTCCCTGACCTTTTTGTTGTTGGCCCTGTTGAGGGGCTGGGGAAGGCCTGGAAGTGCAGAGTACCGCTAAAGCCCCCTTTCTTCCTTGGGAAGAAGGGCTTTTCCCCCCAGGCTTTCTTCCAGGGTTCTTTGAGAGCCTGGTTCTCGTCATGAACTTGGTCTCTGTCTCTGCTATCTCATCCACCATGGGCATCCCGAATAGGTTCTCTCCTATGCAGGGGACATCCATCATTTTGTCCTGCATCCATTGCTCCAGGTTGGACGTCATGCCCCAATGCCTGCGGCGGCCACCCTGGCTCATGACTAAGCCACCGTAGGCTGCTCGGGACAAAAACTTCAAGCATTATTTTACCGTTGAGGTCAGGGTCTTAAACCTCTGTAGGAGTTCCCCATCAAGGCTTTCCGAGAATCCACCAAGCTCCTTCAACAGTTCCTTCCGGTACATGCCGATGTAGAGCTGGCACAATTGAATCCAGCACGTTGGCATCGAACCCTGAAAGGCCTTCCAGCAGAGGGCATTGAGGGTTTGGGCCTCCCTGCCAGATGGCACTGACAAATGAGTTTTTTGGCTTTTAAGTCAGCACATGGCCAACTCCATGACCATGGAGGTGTGAGAAAGCTGGGACTGCGGGTCCTGGGATGGCATTTCCCCTTCTTCCCGGATCCGTCCTCCAAGGTGGTCTTCAAGGGTTTCTTCTTCATGTGCTCCACCTCCGGGGACTTCTACTCAGAGGAACTGCGGCCACGAGACTCTGAAAAAGCTCTGGCTTCGCGGGGAACTGAGGTATGAGAGGGGCCTTGGAGCATGGTGTCCACGGAGACTCTGCCATGGAGTCGGACGTCTGAAAAAATTTTCTTGGTGGCTCTTTAAGGCCTTGGTTCTGCAGAGTACGCATTCGGAGCTGTTATGCTCTGGGCCAAGGCATTGCAGGCAGCAGTCGTGTGGGTTGGTGAGTAGCATCATTTTGCCACCCCGGCCACATTTTTTGAAGCCACTGGAGGCCATCAGGAAAAGGGGGTCCTTGCAGTCCAACAGGGGTCCAAGACCTTCGGCTGAGAAAGGGTGCGAACACCAGTCAAGGAACACCTCGATGAAAAATGAGAAAAAAAATAGACGGACCTGAGGAGCGACGCCGAGGCGAGCTAGCTCAGGGGCAGCAAGGAACTGGTATGCAAACTGGATAAAACTTAAAAATCAGACTTTTTCCAGGGAAAACTGGACAACATCCAATGAGCTCTGCGGAAAAAAGGAGACCGAGGCAAGATGGCATGCGCGGTGCATCTCCCAAAGGCTTTCTTTGAAAGTTGGGGAGATACTTCCGCATGGGCTCCCTGGCGCCGTCACCCATATGAGAGGACTGACTTCCTGCTTGTTCCCAGAGAACTTGCTGACTATCATGCTAGAGGATGGGAGTTGGATTTTCAAGTCTAGTTGCTGCTCCTCTAGCTGATTAGGGAATCCCCGATATCAAACAATGACGTCTAGTAGCCAGACTTATGGCTCAAATGTACCGGGCTCTCCAAAATACTGGAGGACTGCTGTTGCAATAAAGCGTAGTTACTCACCTGTAACAGGTGTTCTCCAGGAGCAGCAGGAATCAGTCCTCACATATGGGTGACATCAGCGCCGACGAAGCCCTCGTGCGGAGCATTTCCCCAGCTTTCAAAGAAAGCCTTTGGGAATGTAGCGCGCATGCGCGGTCCCCTTCCCGCCCATGGGTGCCATCTTGCTCAGTCTGATGACATAGCTAAAAGACAGCAAAAATCAAAATGAAGGATAGAACTGCAACTCCAGGGGAGGAGGGAGGGTTGTGAGGACTGATTCCTGCTGCTCCTGGAGAATACCTGTTACAGGTGAGTAATTATGCTTTCTCCAGCACCAAGCAGGAAGTCAGTCCTCACATATTGGACTCCCCAACTCTAGGCTACAGTGAACCCAGAGCTGAAAAAAATGGCTCCCTCTCAAGAGCCTCAGCAACTGTGATAAGAATTTTCTCTGAGAACGCACCCCATATGGTAGCCCAACACAAAGGAGGGTAGGAGTTGCCTAAACCTCAAAGAGATTACGGAGTACCGCCTGGCCGAAAACATTGTCCTGCCAGGACTCTCTCTCCAGGCAGTAATGGGCTGGAAAAGTCTAGCTTGAAGACCAAATTGCGGACCGGCAGATGTCTGCCAACGGAACAGAGCGGAGATGAGCTACTGACGCGGCTTTCGCTCTGAGACGGTGGGCTGTGACCCGACCCTGCAAGGGGAGGTTGGCTGCCCTGTATGCCCAGGCAATGCAATCTGCTACCCAAGTGGACAACGTACGTTTGGAGACAGGTAATCCCATCCTATTAGGGTCAAACGAGATGAAGAGTTGAGTTGCCCTTCGATGCTCCTGCGTACGTTCTATGTAAAAGGACAATGCCCTTTTACAGTCCAGGGTATGCAAGACTGTTTCAGCCCAGCTGGCATGCGGCCTGGGAAAAAAGGTCGGAAGAACCACCTCCTAAATGAGGTGGAAAGAGGAGACCACTTTTGGGAGGAACTTGGAATGGGTCCTTAGGACCACCCTGTTCCTATAGAACCACGTATACAATCTATCAGAAACCAGAGCTTGTAGTTCACTCACACATCTGGCCGAGGTAAGAGCCACTAGGAAGAGCGCTTTCCAAGAGAGGAAGCGCAAATGGCAAGTAGCCATTGGCTCAAATGGTGGGCGAGTAAGTTGCTGCAAGACCACGTTCAAATCCCACTCAGTCGCCAGTGGACGAACCGGAGGCTTGAGTAGAAGCAGACCTCTGAGAAATCTGGACACCAAGTGGTGAACCGACAGACTGCCCTTCCACAGGTGAGTGGTGCACTGACAAAGCAATGAGGTGGACCCAAACAGAGTTAGACCTACGGCCTAGGTCTGAAAGGTGAAGTAGATACTGCAGTACTACTGGCACAAGGCACGAGAAAGGATCTTCATTGCGCTGAGCACACCATACCGTAAACTTACGCTACTTGAGGGCATAGGACTTTCTGGTGGACTGCCTCCTAGAGGGCAAGACCACCTCCTCAACCTCCTTAAGTAGAAGTAAGGGAGCTAGCACTATCCTTTCAGCAGCCAAGCCATCAGATTGAGGGACCTGAGGTTGGGGTGCAGAAGGGAACCCTGCTTTGAGACAGGAGATCGTGTTGCAGCCCCAGAGGGAACAGAGCTTCCACCGCCAACTGTAGAAGAAGTGGAAACCATGGCTACCTCGGCCATCTGGGGGCTACCAGAATCACAGAGGCCTTGTCCCGGAGGATCGTGAACAGAGTTCGGGCCACCAGGGGCGTGGGAGGAAACGCATACAGGAGGCCCATAGACCAAGAGATTTGAAAAGCATCTGCTGCCTCAGGGGATGCGACTGTCTGGAGCAAAACCTGGGCAGCTGACGGTTTAGTGGACTTGCAAAGAGATCTATGGATGGAAGTCCCCAGCGGAGGAAGATCTGCTGGACCACCAATGGATTCAACTGCCATTCGTGAGGCTGGAGAATCCTGCTTAGCTTGTCTGCTAGGAAGTTCTCCTGACCAGGTAGATAAACTGCTTTGAGAAACATGCCTTGTCGGACTACAAAGGAGCAAAGGTCCAGTGCCTCCTGACATTGGGGGCCTGGACCCTGTGCCCCCTTATTTGTTCATGGAGAACCATTGCCACTTGATTGTCCGTCTGAACTAGAACAGACAGTTGAGAGAGAGCATGGCAGGTGGTTTGCAGAGCTAAGCGGATTGCTTGCAGCTCTAAAAGGTTGATCTGCTGTGTGGCCTCCCGAGGGGACCACAGGCCTTGAGTGCATGTGCCCTGGCAATGTGCACCCAAGCCCTTCAAGGAAGCATCTGTCGTCAGCATCCTTGTGTGTGCTGGATCCTGAAAAGGTACACCCCTGAGGAGGTTTGGCAGATGTAACCACCACTGTAAGGAGTTCAGAAGTCATCTGGACACTTTTACTCTGTCTCGGAGGTCGCCGGTAGCTTGTGTCCACTGATCTCCGAGGCACCACTGAGCAGCCCGCATGTGCAGACGGGCATTCGGGGGTCACATGTACCATGGATGCCATGTGGCCCAGGAGACGCTGGTAGTGCCTGGCAGAAACACGAGAAATTGCTTTGGAAATGGTTGGCCAAGTCCATAAGTCTGTGGGCCCTGTCCTCGGGCAAGTAAGCTCTTGCCTGAAGGGTGTCCAACTTGGCCCCTATAAACTCTAGGTTCTGAGAGGGGAGCAAAGTGGACTTTGCGTAATTTATGACAAAGCCCAGATGCTGAAGAAGAGAGACAGTGCGAAGAGTGGCTGTCAAGCCTCCTGGAGAGACTGGCCCCTGATTAGCCAGTCGTCCAGGTATGGGAAGACAAAAATCCCCCGATTCCTGAGAAAATCCCCTGATTCCTGAGAAAAGCCGCCACCACCGCCAGGCATTTGGTGAAAACTCTGGGGGCAGAGGTTAGGCCAAAGGGAAGTACCCTGTACTGAAAATGGTTTCCTCCCACCACAAATCTGAGGTATTGTCTGTGGTCTGGATGAATGAGGATGTGAGTATAAGCATCCTTTAGGTCTAAGGAGCATAGCCAGTCTCCCTGCTGGCGGTAGGGCAGCAGTATCCCAAGGGTAAGCATCTTGAACTTTTTCCTCTCTAGAAACTTGTTCAGGTTTCGCAAGTCTAGGATAGGCCTGAGGCCTCATGTTCTCTTTGGTACTAGGAAGTACCTGGAGTAGAAGCCTTGCCCTTTCAGGTGGTGGGGCACTGGTTCCACCGCCTATTCCTTTAGAAGACTTGCCAAATCCTGAAGGAGGACGTTCCTGTGTAGAGGGAGTCTGGGAGGCTCCCCTGGATAGTAGGAAGAGGGTAGCTGGTGGAAATGGAGCATATAGCCCTTTTGGACTATGCTCAGTATCCAAGAATCCCCTGTGATGGCTGGCCACCGGTATGCGCACAGGGTCAGCCGACCTCCTGTGCTGAATGGAGCCACCAGCGGAGGAGAGGCTATGCTGTGGGAGTCAAAAACCCCTTCCCTGCTGAGCAGGAGCCGGAGCTGGAGGCTTGGGGGTTTTCTGCCTACGGGGCCCATGCCCCTGCCCTTTGGCCTGCTGGCCCTGTTGGGGAGCTGGAGAGGCATGATATTGAGGGTAGGTTTTGTAGGCAGCACCCTTCCTCGGGAAAAAGGGCTTCTTTCCCGAGCCCTTCTTTTTTTGAGAAGGGGCAGAAGTCTTTCTGGACAGTCTTATCCTGGTGAGAGTCTCTGTCTCGATTCCTGCAGCCTTTTCAGTCATGGGCTTTCCGAATAGGTTGTCACCTCGGCACGGGACATAACCAACTTATCCTGTACCCATGACTCCAGGTCAGACGACTGTAGCTAGGCCTGACGGCGTGCACCGACGCCGGCCGCTGCTACCCGGGCCGATGCCTCGAAGCCGTCATAGGCTGCTCGAGATATAAAGTTTGATTACTCTCAGATCCCTGAAGACAAGGCTTTGAATCTCTGCAAGGGTTCCTCGGAGAGGCCAGCCGAGAACCTGGCAATCTCCTTTGCCAGGTCCTGTAAGTACATGCCCATGTACAGCTGGTAAGTCTGGACACAGCAAGACAGCATAGAGCCCTGGAAGCACTTTCTACCGAGGGCATCCAGGTTCCGGGCCTCCCGACTGGGAGGCACCGAGTGGTGCATCTTTTGACTTTTCAGCCTGTGCACGGCCGATTCCACAACCATGGAGTTGTGCGGTAGTTGTGCCTTTTGGAACCTAGGGCTCTGATGGACTCGATAAATGGAATCGAACCACTTTCTAAGAACCGGCGCTGAGGCCAGTGCCTCCCACATACGAAAGAGCAGCCGTTCCAGCATCCGAGGAACCGGTACAGTAAAGGCTTCCTTCGGAAGAAAATCATACTGGAGGACATTGAGCTCCTCGGCATCCGCAGGGAATGCCAAAGCCTTGGCCATATCCCTGACGAAATCCGAGAACCGGGTATCCTCCGGGGGGGACCGTCTCAGAGGCTCGGACTCTGGGGAGTCCAATGGGATGCACCAAGTCCGGAAGGTGTCAGGAGACTCCTCGTCCTCCGTCTTCCACGCCGACCCCTCCGAGGAGTCGTCGAGAGGCTCCGGCCATGAGGGTCTCAATGCCACCCGCCCCGACACCGAGGGCACTGGTGTCGACAACCTCAGCCGCTCACGGGAGGTTGAGGGAGACCTTGGCCGAGAATCGACTCGAGACTTGATGGACTCGAGGATCGGCTCGGCCTCCAGGGTCGACTTGGACGTCGAGGTCCCGGTCGTTGGGGCAGATGAACCGGTCAGACCGGCGATCAGTACCCACTGCTGCTCCATGAAGGCAGCCAGGCTGCTCTCCAGGGCTGTCAGCCTGAGTCCGAGCTCAGGAGACTCAGCAGCCCCCGACTCGGGCCCGACATCGGTTCTCCCGGAGGAGAGTCAACAAGGACAACAGAACTTACATGACTCGGGGACTCCGGCTCCAGGCGAGGTAGTTTGGACAGCCTCTCCGACTCCGAGAGCCCGGGACGGCGGTCAGGGCTATGCAACCTGGTCCTTGAGGACCCAGGTGCCTCCACTGATGCCGCCCTCACGAGCTTCTTCTTCCTTTTGTGCTCCCGGGTGGGAGACCCGTTCTCAGAGGACCCACGACGGTACTCGGGGTCGGACTCCCGAGATGTCGAGGCCTCTGATGAAGTCCTGGCCCGGCCAGACGTGGACTCAGAAAAAATTGTTTCACGTTGATGCTGATGGCTTCGAAGCGCCTTCGACGACATCTTGCCGCACGGGCCACAGACCTGCGGGTCATGGTCGGGCCCGAGGCATCGGAGGCAGCAGTCATGTGTATCGGTGAGAGACATAAGTTTCTTACACCAATCACAATTGTTAAACCCGCTGGCAGCCATCGGGGGGGGAAAAAAGGACCTGCAAGGTCAAAAGACTGGGCTGCCAGTGAAAATAACAGAAAAAGCGCGAACGCTAGTCACAAAGGACAAAAAACGAAAAAGTTCCGGACTCGATACCGGTATATCGGGCCGAGGTGGGATGGGGAACCGGCGTCGAAATGGACAAAGATGCGAAAAATCACAGAAAAAAAATCAACTTTTACAAGGGGGACACGAACTACGTCCGATGGGTTCCGCGGAAAAAGAAAGACTGAGCAAGATGGCACCCTTGGGTGGGAAGGGGACCGCGCATGCGCGCTGCATTCCCAAAGGCTTTCTTTGAAAGCTGGGGAAATGCTCTGCATAAGGGCTCTGCCAGCGCCGATGTCACCCATATGTGAGGACTGACTTCCTGCTTGGTCCTGGAGAACAGAGTTATACGAAAAGCAAGAAGGTGGACAGGGCAAAGCTAAAAATGAAGAAAACTCCTGCATAACTGCTAATGAAAGTTCACTGTAACCCCAAGAATGGCAAATTGCAGCTGAGCAGATCTGCCAGGTAAAAAAAGAAAAGAAAAGAGGTTTAAGGTTTAAGATAGCTATAAGGATAGCAGGCTGCCTTCATAGTTTAAATTTGTTCTACAGAAGGCTCTGAAATTCATGTTATAACTTCTCCTCCATAAAGATCTACTGTATGTTGAACAAAACTTACATTAAAAGTCATACTAGTTTATTTGAACTATAAAAGTATTTTCCTCAGAAGGCGTTGCAGCAAGTACCTAAGACCAGGCTTTGCTGAAATGCTGTTCAAGAGCCCCCTCTGACTGCAGCAACTATGTGTGCAATACGCAGCCCCTGCTGAGAGCATCAAGCAGGGACCATGGGAATTACAAAAGGCAAGCTAGCTTGTAGCCTATTGATGCAGGGGCATGACCAAGGGGGGAGAACACCACATTGGAACCATGAGAGCCCAAATAGTATTCTTTCCAGGTAAGTTTTTGCATAGTTTTGTTTTTGGATTATAGTTTATAAGAAAAGGCTTATGGATAAACTTGTGATTGCCCTGGATGTAGTTACCTCAAGGCCACCTGTAACAGCATCATCAGAGTCAGTAGCTTCTTTAAGCTCCAGTGGGCCCAAGCCTCCATCTAAGTTATTAGTGAGTCAACTTGGACAAAAGGGCCAAACCCTCTTGCTTTACTTCCAATGTGGTTGTAAGTAATTGTAGGGAAGTTTTGAACTCTATTAGTACCATCTGATGATGTTCCAATGCCTGTTCCTTCTCCTGATTTGTCTACTGATCTTATAGATACTCCTGCTGTGGATTCCATCACATTATTGGACATTTGGAGGTAGTTACTAGAACAGAAACTGCATTGAGATCCTCAGTGACTCAGTTATGCCAATTTTCATCAGAGGTTGCTACTAAGATGCATGAGATAGATAAATCAATTAAGCTTCTGGTGGATAATATTAATCCTTTGGATATTTGTGTGGTCAACACTTCAAGCTTCTGGAGGATCAGATATTATGGATAGTTTAATCATGCATCTTAAAATTAAGGCTTTAGAAAATGCTGCCCACTCCAGGAATTTACAGATTTTGAATTTTTCTTCTATATATCTGCTTTCACCATAGATATTTTAGGATGTACCTAAAGGAGTTATTAATGGCAAAATGTTGATTTAAAATTAGCTAGTATTTACCTAAAAGTATTATTAAGGATAATCAGGTAGCAGGAGGTGGTGATTTTTCTCCTTTTGACTTGTTTGCTGTTTTAAAGTCCTCTCAGGACATTATTATTACTTGTGCTATCATTTTAGTTTCTAAGTTGGACAAAAAATTTTAAATACTATTTCAAGGAGGACTCACTTTTGTGGATTGCCTGTACAGATTTTTTCAGATGTGGACAAGAAAAAGCGTAGTTACTCACCTGTAACAGGTGATCTCCGGGAACAGCAGGAATTTAGTCCTCACATATGAGTATCGTCGGTACCGACGGAGCATGCGCGGGAACGCTCCACAGCGTCCAATAGGAACACTTTTGGGAGCATCCCTCAGCACATGCGCGCTGCCTTCCTGCCTTTCCAACTGTCCCTCTTCAGTTAAGTTTGTAGCTGAGTGAAAGGATAGAGGGAGAGAGGAAAGAGACAGAGAGAGAGAGAACTCCTAGGGGAGGTGGGTGGGTTGTGAGGACTAAATTCCTGCTGTTCCCGGAGATCACCTGTTACAGGTGAGTAACTACGCTATCTCCAAGAACAAACAGGAATGTAGTCCTCACATATGGGGACTCCCTAGCTGAAGATGCCAGGGAGATAGCCCCAGGAAGGTGCCACTGTCAAAGGTGAGAATCCTTTCTCCCATGGATCTCTGGCATCCCACTAGGGTTGGTGGGTAGGATCTGGTTTAGGTTTGAAAGAGATTTTGAAGAACAGCTTGGCCAAAGAAGGCATCCCGACGGGAGGCTTTATCCAGGAAGTAGTGGGCTGTGAAGGTGTGTACCGAAGCCCAGGTGGCTGCTCGAGAAATGTCATCGATAGACACAGAGTGGAGATTAGCCATAGAAGCTTCCATGGCTCTCACATTATGAGCTGTGACATGGTCCTGAAGAGGAAGACCCTTATTCTCATAAGCAAAGGATATGCATTGGGAAATCCATTTAGATAAAGTTCTTTTAGAGACTGGAAGTTACTATGTTGCTGGGTTCTTTGTATGTAAAAGGCCAAGGCCATTTTACAATCCAAAGTATGAAGGTTTCTTTCTGCATTAGAGGCGTGAGGCCTTGGAAAAAATACAGGAAGGTAAATTGATTGATTTAAATGAAAAGGTGAAAACACTTTGGCATAAAATGTGGGTGAGTTCGAAGAACAACCTTATCATGATGAAACCTAGTATAAGGAGGATCAGCCACTAAAGCTTGCAATTCACTGATGCGACGGGCAGAGGCGATTGCAATTAGGAAGATGACCTTCCAGGTCAAAAACCTAAGGGCTGCAGTGGCTAAAGGCTCAAAAGGCGGCTTCATGAGCTGCCCGAGAACTAGATTTAGATCCCATGCCACTGGTGGTGGCTTGATGGGAGGTTTAGTTAATAAAAGGCCTCTCATAAATCTTGATAGGAGTGGATGAGAGGAAATTGGTTGTCCATTTAGAGGCTTATAAGAAGCTGCAATTGCACTAAGATGGACTCTTACCGAATTGGTCTTTAACCCAGAATTCGATAAGTGAAGGAGATACTCTAGTATCGATTCTAAGGGTATGACCAGGGGGTTTAATCCCCTCTTGGAGCACCATATAGTAAAATGTTTCCACTTGAAGGCATAAGATCTTCTTGTGGAAAGTTTTCTAGAAGTCTGAAGGATATCTTTTACCTGCTGGGACAGGTTGAAATCCTGGAGGTCTAACCCTTCAATAACAGGCTGTGAGGTGCAGGGACTGGGGATTTGGGTGCCATAGCGTCCCGTTCTCCTGGGAAAGGAGATCTGGAGCATGCCCTAAATCCAGAGGTGCCACTTGAGAGAGATGCAGAAGCAGGGAATACCACGTTTGGCATGGCCATCGTGATGCTACGAGGATCATGCGACCCCTGTCTCTCTGAAGCTTGAAGAGTGTTTTGGGGATGAGGGGAATGGGTGGGAAGGCATAAAGTCAATCCTGACCGCAGTGAAGGAGAAAGGCATCCCTTGCCTGACAGTTGTGAGCCGGAATTCTGGAACAAAACTGGGGAAGTTTGGCATTCAGTGGACTTGCAAAGAGGTCTATGGCCCTAGGTGAAGAGACCACTCGTGAGGTAGCAATACTCAACTGAATTTGTCTGCCCAAAGGTTTTGAATGCCTGAAAGATATATCACTAGAAGGTGAATTTGATGCTTTCTGGCGAGGGTCCATACTCGTAAAGATTTGTTGCATAACGACAGAGAGCCCGTTCCGCCCTGCTTGTTCACATAGAACATGGCTACCTGGATTGTCCGTCTGGACTAGGACTGTCTTGTAGCTGAGCTGGGCGTGGAACACTCGAAGAGCTAAATAAATTGCTCTTAATTCCAGGAGGTTTATGTGTAAGCCTACCTCCTGTGGAGTTCAGGTGCCCTGGGTAGAGAGATGATTCAGATGTGCTCCCCAACCCACCTGTGATGTATCTGTTAGGGTGGCCTGAAAGAGGGGTTGGTGGAAAGGAGACCCCACTGTCAGATTTTCTAGTGATTGCCACCATTGGAGGGACAAAATTATTCGTTGAGAGATTGTTATTTTGTCCGACAAATGACCCGTGGCCTGTGTTCACTGTGTGGAGAGGGTCCACTGAGCTGCTCGCATGTGGAGGCGAGCATATGGGACTACATGAACTGTGGATGCCATGTGTCCCAGTAACTACAGTAGTTTCCGAGCCATGAGGGAGGATTTGCCTGCTGCTTGGGAAGCTAGCTGCATAATGCGAAGACAGCGGGCTTCTGGAAGGAAAGCCCTTACCTGTCTGGTATCCAGACAGGCTCCTATGAATTCTAGGCATTGGGAAGGAACTAGTTGAGATTTTGGGGAGTTTATTTCCAATCCCAAGTATTGGAGGATTCGCATTGTACGGGACAGTGCAGTGCTGGCCTCTGTCACTGTGGAGGCTCGAATGAGCCAGTCGTCTAAGTAAGGGAAGACAAAAACCCCCAGGGTTCGTAGAAATGCGGCTACTACTGCCATGCATTTCGTGAACACCCTTGGTGCTGAAGCCAGACCAATAGGTAGAACCCTGTACTGGAAATGTCTTCCCCTGAAAAGGAAACGTAAAAATTTCCTGTGATCTGGATGGATGAGAATGTGAGTGTATGCATCCTTTAAGTCTAGAGAGCAAAGCCAGTCCTGGCTTTGAAGGTATGGCAGAAGAGTTCCCAGAGAAATCATTTTGAATTTTTCTTGAAACAGATATTTGTTCAATTCTCTGAGGTCTAGAATGGGTCTGTGTCCCCCTGTTTTCTTTGGAATAAGAAAATAGGGGGAGTAGAACCTGTCCCTTGTTGAAAAATGGGTACTTCTTCTATTGCCCCTTGGGCAAGAAGTGTGGAGACCTCGTGATCTAGCAGATTGTCTGCAGAGGTTTGTGAATTGAATTGCTTTAGAATTGTAGGAGGGGATATGCTGTGAAAATGAAGTTTGTACCCCTCTCCTACAACGGACAAAGTCCAATCTTCTGTTGTTATCTGATGCCATCTGTTGACAAAGTAGCATAACCTGCCCGGGAATATTGGGGGTTTGGGGACCCCTCAGAGGCAGGAAGGCAAAGCTCTCTAGGAAGGAGTCAAAGCCCTTGAGGGGGCTGAACCTGGAGAGCTGGTTGGGCTCTCGGGCCTTTTGGTTTCTTTTGCTGTCTAGTTTGTCCCTTTTGGGAAACCTGACCTGGAGTCTGATTCTGTTGGGTATAGGAAGGATAAAACTTCCTCTTTTTGCTAAAAGAGGGTTTTTTACAAGGCTTCCTTTTGGCTGGAGTGGCTGTAGACTTTGACAATCTATCTAAGGTAGAGTTGTCAGCATCTAACTCGTTAGCCTCTTCCTGCCAGTTCTTGCCGAAGAGATTCTCCCCCATGTAAGGAATGTTGCCTAACTTGTCCTGTACCCCAGTTTCCAAGTCTGATGCCTGTAGCCAGGCAATCCATCGTGCGCCAATGGCAATAGCAGAAGTTCTGCTGATGCATTCGAAGCAGTCAAAGGCTGCGCGATTGACAAACTTGGAGACATCTTGAGCATGCTTAAGTAGCGCAAGAAAATCTTGTCTCTTATCATCTGGGAGAAATGAGCTCATAAGTTCCAAGTCTCCTGTGACTTCCTTAAGGAACATTCCCATATATAGGATATATGAACTGATCCTAGCTGAAAGCATGGAAGCTTGAAAAGTTCTGCATCCAAAAGCATCCAGAGTCCTGCATTCACGACCTGGAGGATTGAATGCATGCCTCTTTGCACTTTTCATCCTACGCATGGCTGAATCCACTACCGTTGAATGGTGTGGCAGCTGAGTTTTCTGAAATCCAGGACATTGTGGAACTCGATACATAGTATCAAGTCTCCTAGAGTGAGGAGAAGTAGTCAGAGGTGTCTCCCACATTCTGAGCATCAAGCTATGCAGAATTTCATGGATAGGCAGAGAAGCTGCCTCCTTAGGAGCTTTAGGATATTGAAGGATTTCCAATTCCTTTGCTCTGGGTTCCTCTTCAGGAGCTACTGTGATTGAAAGACCCTTGGCCATATCACGGATGAAATCCTGAAATGACATGTCCTCTGGAGGTGACATTCTGCGTTGGGGAGAAGAGGGATCTTCTAGGAGAAACCCTCTAGTGCCAGCAGAATTGTCAGAGTCTTCAGAATCGGAGGAATCTAAGTATTCCTGATCCCGATGCTCTTGCAAAGCACGATCCCGGTACCGATCGAAGTCGGTATCGAGGTGACCCGGTACGGCTTGGTCCACTCCAGCCAGAGATGGCATGGGAAGAGTTCCCACTGGGGCCGGTACCGGCATCGCCGGTGTCGGCATCGGTGTCTGTACTGGTGCCCTTGGGACCACCGGTACCGCAGCCGAAAGAAGAGCTACAATACTGTGCTCGATAGCGAGGAACCTCTGGTCTATCGACGCTGCCGATGCTTGGGTGTCGGTACCTGTGAGGATGGCCGGAACCCCTGAGCATGGCACAGGTAGTTCTTGCGAGGTTGAGGCCTTGAGAACATCCTGAAGCCCCATCGATGCTTTGGAAGCCGAAGCCTCCCGCCGGGGCTGTTTTGCCGGTGTGGTTTCCTCAAGGGCAATGCCAATGGCCTCTTGTTGCTTAGCAGGAGAGCTACCCTTTGAGGACCGGCTTTTGTGTTTAGTTACCTGAGATACATGGGAGGAAGAAGAGGCCCTTGACGATGTCGATGTAATGGATCTGGCATCTGAAGAAAAGAGGGTACCCGAGCTTTGCGGCCCGGTTCTGTCTTCCTCTTTTGGTCATCCCCATGCAGGAGAGACATTCAGTTGGAGAATGATCAGGTCCTAAACATTTTAGACACCAATCATGGGTGTCAGTGACGGAAATGGTACCACCACGCTTAGTACATTTTTTAAAACCACTAGTTGGCTTTTCCATGATTTAGGAAAATGGGGCCTAATGCCCAAAATGGTGCCTAGCAGCAAAGGAGAAAGTTTCTGAAAAGAAACAGTCAAAGTGTAGGTTTTTTTTTTTTTTTTTTAAAAAAGAAAAGAAAAGGCGGTACCGGTAGGCGTCGTGCGGTAGGCAAACACGACCGCAAGAAATAAATTTAAAGACGGAATTTTCTGCAGTGACAGGGAATAGGTCCTGTCGGCTCCACGGAAAATGAAGAACTGAAGAGGGGCAGTTGGAAAGGCGGGAAGGCAGTGCGCAAGTGCTGAGGGATGCTCCCAAAAGCGTACCTACTGGATGCTGGGGAGCGTTCCCGCGCAGGCTCCGTCGGTACCGACGATATCCATATGTGAGGACTACATTCCTGCTTGTTCCTGGAGATTACAAGCTAGACAGATGAGCTTTTTGAGGTTAAACACAGCAGTTTTGAATATAGGCTTCTCTACATATGTAAATGTCTTGTTACCAATCATTGTCATATCTTTTTTATCCTCTTCAGTTGCAGCCGTTTTTTGTTACAGAGACAAGAGCAGGATTGAATAAGTTAATTTTTGTGTCATCATTCTGTTTGGAGAGATGGATTAACTGTTTGTTTGGCACTCAGAGTGGCTAGATTAATATTTTTCCTGATTTTTTTGGATTTATGTATGTTTCTGTATTATGTTCCTAACTGGATGATTTGGGTGTTTTTCTTTATAACTATAATAATTAGTGAATTAAAAAAAATATTTTCCTCAGTTATGCCAACTCACCTTTGGAAACATATCCTTTTCATTGCTTAGTGTTTCTCCACTGTGCTTTGTATTACAGTCTCTAGGCTGAAATTTCCAGAGCAGCGACAAATCAGTCAACAGAAGTGGAACTTTTAATGGGTTCTTGAAGGCCACCTCTACTGTTATGGGTTCTGTTAAATGGAGAGGTGGGGAAGGAAAGAGTAATATGCATCATTTCTTGCCAATGATCATTTATTCCAAATATAGAAACAAATAAAGCATGCACTTGTACTGGGGAGAAGGAACGCAACACAAAATTCAGAAGGACAACTGGTGAATTTCTGTGCATCTCTGAGGGGCAGGGAACAGTTTTTCTCCCCACGTTTTGCAAAACTACTTCAAAATGGCGACCCCATTGCATAAAAATGGATTTAGCTAATGTCTTTCTCAGAAGTTCAAGGCAAGTTACCTTCAGGTATGGTAGGTATTTTCCTGTCCCCCGAGGGCTTAAAATCTAAGTTTGCACATGAGGTGACGGAGGATTAAGTGACTTGACCAATAACAAGGAGTGACAGTGGGATTTGAATATGGCTTTCCTGGTTTATAGCCCACTGCTCTAACCATTAGATGCTACTCCACACAAAATCTGTACAAAGTCTCAGCAAGGTAACACTACAGTAAAAGTAGGGTAGAAAAGAAAAAGGAGATATTTAGGATTCAATTTTTTTTAGAGAGATCTGCAGCTCCTACGTGCGCCATATTTTCCCAAACCTGATTGCGTGCATGGGCACTTTTGCATGCACTTTGGCTGAGTGGGATTCTGTAAGTGCACCTTGAGGTGTCGAACCTAGGTTGTGGCGTGCATGGGGATTCAGCATGGGCAAAGCATAGGTGTGGCCCCAAGAAAGATGTGTACGCTACATAATACTATGACATATGCTTTCCCTTGCACTGACCTAGGTGCTTGCTCTAGGGCAGGTATAACTGACCAGCCTAAAGTACGGTGTGCCAATATGTAGCTATTTAATGAAGTGAGGCATGCACGTGCATCGCTTTTTTTTTAAATTGAAAAACTATATATGATAACATAGCACCATATTACAGAATGAAGGAAAAAGGAAAATGTCTTCAAAGGAAATCAAACGAGAACCTCAAAGTTCATCAAGCTCACATTAACAGGTGGAAGATGAGAGCAGTACAAAAATAATTAACAAAGGATGAAAATCAGATGATGATTAATAAAAGTGACATTCAGGCCAAATTATTATTTAAACCCACCAATACATACCTGTCCACTACTAGATCAAAGACTATGGGCTTTTAAGAAATCTTCAAATTGAAGAGGATTGAAGAAGCAATAACGTTTCCCCTGATGTACTACCACCAGGCACTTACAGGGCAATTTTAAGAAGAACACTGCTCCCAGAGACAAAGTATGAGATTTCAGCACCAGGAAAGCTTTATGTCGAACTCGAGCAGGGAAAATGTTAACTCTCTGACCACAAAAAAAATATCTTTTTTTGAGAAGAAATATTTAAGCAAAGAAATGTTATAGATTTCAGAAACAAGCGAAACCACTAAAGTGGCACCAGTTGTGATAACATCCAAAGAGGATTCTAGAAAATTTGATAAATCTAGGCTATCAGGATTCGCAATCTGGTCTAACTCACCCCCAGGCGCCGTAGCAGATTTCTTGTCATGCAGCAAATATATATTACCAATTTTGAAATTATTAGGATTAGAAAACAAGAGCTCGTCCTTCAGATATTTATGGAACAAAATTAAAGAGGAAAGATAATAGGTCATAGGAAAATGTAAACAAATTCAATCCCGAGCTCTAGATAAATTTTTAAGCATTTCCATTTGATGGTGATAGTGACGACTGCCTTGAATTGAAGTGGTACAAACAGCTTGCATGGTATTAACCTGGGTTTTGAGGTTACCTAATTGCAAGTCTATAGCCCTGAATTTACTATCATACGCCATAAATTTAGCCAAAGAGTCTTAGGTAAAGTCCTTGAATTGTTTATACCCATCAATACAACCTCTGTCTGTGACACCAACAGCCAAGCCCACCATACTTACACTCTTGAACTACAGGATTTTGCTACATACCTGCAATCAAAACATCCCATGCCATCATACAACTTGCTTTCTCCTACCACCTCTGGCAAACCCTCAGACAAACATCACAAATATACTACTGCGCTCCTTCAGCCCCACCTCTACAGAACATCTTGACAACATAATACATAGCCTCAACACCGCATCTCCTCCTATGGACCCATGTCCTGCTACCTGGTTCACAATCACAAAAATAGAGCTTATTCCAATTGTGTATAAACTAATTTTATCCTCCTTCACCAAAGGATAATTTCCTATTTACCAGGAATCAGCATCAATCAATCCAATCCTCAAAAACCCCAAGCTCGATCCGAATGACTGAGTTCTTACAGGGCTACCTCAAGCCTACCATTTATTGCCAAAGTTATCAAGCAAGTAGTCCTCTACCAATTGCAAGAACACATCGACTCAAATTCTCCCTTAAACATCCACAAACACATATTCCGTAACAAACCATGGAGTAGAAACCTTGCTCATTTCTCTAACAGACTACCTTATCAAGGGCATAGAAAACCCAAAACAATTTATTTATTTATTTATACCGCCTCTTCCAGAGATCAGTGGCGGTTTACACTGAAACATTAAAACTTAATAATAGTAAACTATTATTTTACAATGAACATTAGAACTTAATAATAGAAAACTATTAAATCTACAATATAACAGATAACAGATGTAGAACATTTTTAACATTTAACGCAGAGTCAAGCACTAGAACAAAAAATTAGAAATGCGGCTAAACACTTGCCATAACCTAGAGCTATATACATTAATAAATTAAAATGAAATTATTTACATATGGAAATAATCAACTGAATTTCAAGTTAGCTGCTCGAGAAGGAATATGGAAGTGCGCTGTAGGATTATATCTAGGTAGGGTCACAGTATGGTTTTTGTTCAGTGTTAACCTGTGGAATCTGAACAAGTCTTCATTCTCATCTTTCTGGACATTGCAGTTGTTTTCAACACAATATGCCATGACATCCCCATACAGTGCCTATTCAATATAGGAATCCAACACACTGCCCTAGAATGGCTACGTTCAGACCTCACAGATCACACCCAATATGTACAAACTGGTCAAAAGACCTCCAATCAATTCACCCAGATACAAGGCATCCCTCAAGGCTCTGCCCTTTCAGCGTTATTTAACATCTATATACAGCCAAACTGCAACATCATAAGCACATTCAACATCTATCACCTTTATGCAGACGATATGATATATGCTCCCTTTACTACCACAAACCCAGACTACTCATCAATTACAATCTGCTTCAACGCTATAAACAAATGGCTATTAGAACATAAACTCAATATCAACCTCAAGAAAATGCAGGTACTGTTCCTCACAAAAAAAAATCAGTCCTTCCTCCCCCCAAAGTCATTAAATGTTAATACCACCAACCTAGAAGTTAAGTCAGATGTATGATACCTAGGCGTTACCATAGATCAGCACCTCACATTCCAACCACATGTAAATAAAGTAACTCAATACATTTACAGTAAATTAAGGGACACTTCAACACTTATGGCCCCTTCTTGAATGACATGCCTTCTGAACAATCTCCCAGGCAATGAGACTGCCACACTGACTTTTACAATGCCATCCTCAATGGAATTTCGAAGATCTCACTACCTCCACTACAACTTGCACAACATGTGTCTGCCCAAATTCTGATATGCTCGTGCAGATACAGCCACAGCACTCCCATTCTAAAAGAGCTACATTGGTTACCTCATCTCAGTCGAATCAAGTACAAAGTTCTAATAACAACGTTCACAATAATCTACCAGTTATCCTCTCAATACTTTCAATCCATCATAACAAAGACCCCAGAAAATTGCCAAAGAAAAAATAATACATCAAACCTTCTAATCCTGCCTCCAACACTGACCAAGAGCAATCCGACAACTTGCGCTAGGGCATTCTCCATATATTTATTTATTTATTTTATTTATTTATTTACAGTCTCTTATATACCGCACTATTCAGCATCAGCACGGTTTACATGGAACAAAAAATGCTCAGTACAGTTAACATGTAAGAGTTTACAGATAACAGGGCAAGTAACTTGGATAACAGGGGTAAGCTATTTACAGCATTTGCTACATAAACTTGTATAACAGTGGCAAACTATTTACAAATATTGCTACATAAAGTCGTATGATCATGAATACCATAGAAACAAATGCACCACTAAGGGTTAGGGAATCTTTCTTAGCATGTTGTTGGGAAACCATATAATTGCTTAGCGGGTTGCATCTCTGTCTCAGTGGGTGAGGTTGGGTTCTATGAGATACTTATTGAAAAGATGGTATTTAAGGGCTTTCCTAAACTGTGTGAGGCTCTTAATAGCCCGGATATCTGGAGGTAATGCGTTCCAGCATCTTGGTGCACTGATACTAAATGCCCTATTGGCTGTAGATGTTGTGCACGCTGTTAATGCTTTCGGGACTTTTAGGGTGCTTGTAGCTGTGGATCTCCTTGCTCTATTAGGAGATGTGATATGGATGAGGGCCGTTATTGATTCAGGGGAGAGCTTGTAAATAGCTTTAAAAGTGATTAACAGTGTCTTGAAGACAATTCTAGCCTGGATAGGTAGCCAATGTAATTGTATCAGCAGAGGTGTCACATGGTCACTTCTGGAGGCTCCATGGATGACCCTTGCTGCAGCGTTCATGGCGAGCTGTAGTGGATGTAAGGTGGATAGGGGCAGGCCTTGAAGGATGGCGTTGGCGTAGTCAAAATGAGGTATGATCAACGCCTGGTATATAGTCCTGAAGTCATTTGGTTCTAGCATGGATCGTAAATGCCTAAGTGAGCGGATCTTATAGTATACTGCTCTGACTGTGTTCGCTATGTGGGCTTTCATGTCCAGGCGTTGATCCAAAGTGACTCCTAGGTAGCGTATTGAAGGTTTAGAATGTAACTCTGCTCCTTTTACTTTAAGGAATGGTGGTGGGGTGAAGTTAGGGTTCCTCATAATGAAGAGTACTTCCGTTTTCTTATGTTGTATTCGGAGGTTTTGGGAGGAAAGCCAGTCAGATATTGCGTTGAAACAGCTCGTCAATGAGGAGAGGTCCAGATGTTCAGTAGAGAAGGGTATGTACAACAGGACATCGTCAGCGTATAGCATGCAGTCGACATTGAAGGATTGGATGATCTTGCAAATTGGCTGCATGTAAATGTTAAACAGGAGGGCTGAAAGGGAGGAACCTTGTGGGACTCCCTGGCTTTGGTGGAAAGGTTCCGATGTCATGCCTCCAGAACGCACATGTTGCCATCTTCCGGACAGGTAAGATCTGCACCATTCAAGAGCTCTACCAGTAATGCCTTTCTCAATTAGTCGACCTACGAGAAGCTCATGACTTACTGAATCAAAAGCTGCAGCGATGTCCAGAAAGATGAGAGCAAAACCTTGACGGATGTCGTCGATGCCAGTGATTATCTTGCAGAAGAGGGTGGTAAGAAGAGTTTCCACTCCGTGGGATTCCCTAAAACCATGCTGGCAGGGGTCTAATGGTGCGGCAGTGTCGACGTGATCTTGTAGTTGTCGTTGTACCTCTTTTTCGATGATCTTCGCAAGCAGAGGTATACTGGATATAGGTCTGTATGAATCTACTTTTTGGGGGTCGAGTTTGCAGTTTTTCAAAAGAGGTCTGATAGAGGTGTGCTTAAGCGCTGAGGGGAAGGAACCTGTTGTGAAGGAGAGGTTCATTATATTGGATAGTATTGGGCTGAAGTGGCTGCGGAGCTCCTTAATCCAGAAGGCTGGGCAAGGATCGGACTGAGATGTGGTGGTGTTAAGGGCCATAATAGAGTCTTCAATTCCTTTCTTGGTAGGGGTAGAGAATACGGTTAGGGCTGCAGGGCAGTCTCGTTCTGGGGTGGTGGTTGTAGTCAAGATATTGATAGTCCGGCATATCTTGGATTGTGCATAGTTAGCAAAATCTTGTGGGTGAATCTCAAATTGAGGTCCGGGGGTTGGTTCCTTTGATATATGCCCCTCGAATCTGGAATGTCCTACCACACCACATCAGAGACACCCACGACCTAATAACCTTCCGGAAGCTAATAAAGACCCATCTGTTCATGGAACATTTCAATGGAATTACTTGACTTGCCCCACTTATCTACCCCTTCCCCTCCCCCTTTTACCCCTAATTTAAGTTATACACTGGACCATTTACAACTTCAAGAAACCTCTATATTTTGCATATAGTTACTCTGTTCTGTGTTATCCCTAGTTCCACTCATGTTTAATGTAATTCAGTTCCTGTAAAATTGTTTAATGTAATGTTGAAGTTCAGTTCTCTGCAAACGACAATGATCCTCGGAAATGCAGTATATAAGAATAAATAAATATATATATCTTTTGCGGAAAAATCCTCCTGCAAACCACCAACAGCTAACATCGGTATCTGCATCACCTTAGGCATAGAGGCCAAACATGAGGTCCGGACGGCATCACTGTCAGAAGCTGAGAAGGTACAACAGATGGGACAGGAGAAAGCACCTTCTTAAGAGATTCTTCTCTGCCCACAGAGGCAGACGGAAGAGGTTGGATTACTCTCCCAACAGGAGACAAGTCAGTAGGAGAGTCAATACTCACAGGTGTCGATGAGATAGAGTTATCATCCATATTCCTCCTTACCAGATGTTTGTCTAAGGGTCCCTCCACTTAGGATGACTTCACATTTGAAACAAAAGGTATCTTCTTCCACCTCAATACCACTGCAGAGAGGCTCTTCTGCTCCTTAGTGCACCTAAGGGGTGCCAAAGGGGTGTGACCTGGACCTTTGGGCCCGTGCCCATAGGATATGTCCCACGGTGGGGGCTAAGGTTTTAAAAGCCCTCGCAGATGTCAGAGTGCGCCATGAAGTGCTCGCAGTTTGGGACCAGCTGTCACCATTGAGTATTCCTCCCTCCCGGCGTCCCACGGTGGGGGCAGAGTTTTTAAAGGCCCTTACAGACGTTAGTGGAGTGCACTGTGAAGCACCCGCAGGTCAGGACCAGTTGTCACCAATGAGTACTCCTCTCTCCCACGTGCATCACTTTATAAAAAGTATGTCTATGTACACACGGAAGCTCATGTTGACTATGTGGGAGGTTGCAAAGTTACCCTCATACTGGGCACATGTCAGCCAGGATAGAAAAGGTAGCCACCTGTAGTTTATGCACTAGGGCTAAAGATGGTGGTAGCAACAGTGCAAAACCTGCAGGAAAACATAACATTCCTGGTGCAGCAAAAGCCATGGTGAACTTGTTCATGGACCCACTGTGGTAGGAAAGCAGTTACTTACCTGTAACAGGTGATCTCTGGGAACAGCAGGAATAAGTCTTCACATATGGGTACGTCGGTACCGACGGAGTCTGCGCGGGAACGCTTCCCAGCGTCCAATCAAAGAGCTTTTGGAAGCATCCCACCACGCCTGCGTGCTGCCTTCCCGCCTTTCCCACCTGCCTCTCCTCAGTTAAGTTTTAAAGCTGAGACAAAGAGAGAGAGAGAGGAAAGGAAAGATAGATAGAGATACAACTCCTGGGGAGGTGAGTGGGTTGTGAAGACTTATTCCTGCTGTTCCCAGAGATCACCTGTTACAGGTAAGTAACTGTGCTATCTCCAGGAACAAGCAGGAATGAGTCTTCACATATGGGGACTCCCAAGCTGAGATGCCTGGAGTCCCAGCATGTCATAGGTTGGAACATGCTATCCCCCACAACACCAGGCATCCTGAGGATGGAGGGTAGGAGTTGAAGAAAGAAAGGTGCTGTGGAACAGCTAACCTAGCATAGGATTGCAGACAAGGAATCCATGTGTGGATGATAATTGTCATCAATAATATTGCAAAGAAAAAATATTGCAATATGGACCTCCCCTAACAGGACTTCAGAGAAGTATGGAGGTTCATGGGATCTACTGGGGAACCCAGTAGAGGAACCTCGAGAAGGACCTCACTGTGAAGTGGAGGTAGTAAACCTGTAGGAAAACAATGGAGGTCAGAATCCTGAAAGGTAACAGGTAACCCCAGTAGGAAAAACTGGGGTAGTACAAAAACGGTGGGCCTTCAGCGGAAGGCTTTATGATAAAAGCCGAACTCTTTTGGCGGCAGAGTGGCTCACTCTTAGGAACAAAAAGAGAAAGGCTAACCGATTTGGACAAACAGGCCCAGTCCTTGTGGGGAGAAAGGGTATGGGACCCCTTGTATCCCAAAAGAAAGGACAAACGCCGGAGGCGTTAGAGCCTGTGATTAGCTGAAAATCCGCAATGTCTCTGCTAACTGAAGTCAGCTAGGAGAGATATTGGAACATGGAGAGTTTCAGAGGCACCTAAACCTTAAGGTTATGGTGGGAGTTAACTACCACCGAAGTGGTTGTGGTCTAGGACCCCAAAACATGCTGGATAGCATAAGTATGGGTAAAGCCCATCTGTCAGAATCATATAGCTATATGAGCCTCGACAGTCAGGTAGATAAAGCAGAATACATATCTACCGATAGTAAAACATCTCGACAGATACATATATATATATAAATATATATAACATATAGATATATGAGAGTATATCTATAGTGAGATATGAAGGGCATAAAATACACACAAATGATAGACATAGACATCTGTAAGATGTATGCTATAGGTATGAATATATCTAGGCCTCTATATGGGAGTCTGCAATGAAGCAGACAGAGATATGCCTACAAAATGGTATTCACATAGGAAAATGTGGAGAGGAAAGATTAATCTAATAACAAGAAGGTGGAACCTACTTGAGAAGATATATAGAGAATCAATTCCCACTGGTTATGAGCTACAGGGATGCTAGGTAGTGGAATAACCAGGAGGGTTACGTGAAAAACAGAGGATGATATCAATCTGCAGCCAGCAAGTCCCGAGTATTCTAGAACTCTAGCATGGTAAGTGAATAGAAGACGCATAGGAATGAGATACCATGCTGACCTGCATAAGGGCAAAAAAAGGTATCATGCGTTCTTACCATGAGGACGAGCTGGAAGGAGAAAGCATATTCCCGATTGGAAATACTATGGACCAAAGCAGGGAATTAGCAACTCCTTAAGCTTTCACGTAAGAGAAGGCCTATGTCCTTTATATTAAAAAGGAGAACTTTTCTAGTCATGGGAGACATGACTGAAAAAGCCTTTCTCAACCATCTAGGATAGCTGCTGGAGAAAAAAACACCCATGCTCTCTAGCAAGAGCCCATAGTGGAGAGCTTCTCTGTAGAATTGCAGAGAGCATGATGCAGGAGAATGAGGAGATAGAACTGGCTGCAGAAGAGCCAGTAGCTATGTCAACTATGCTGCCAAACCCAGGGGAATGGAGATGGCAGAAAGAGAAGACAATCCAACAAGCTTGTAGTGAAAACATTTCCAAGACAGATGACAGCACTGACTTGGAGCCACTACTAAGACCAGACAGAATGTTAGTGGAGGACAAATCTGGTTGCTAGTGGACAAGAACCAGTGGTCCAAACATTAAGGCTCCTGCATTGGCAGCTGCTTGGCAGACAGCAGAAAGAATGTTACTGTTTAAAAACAGAAAAGACAGAACAAGAGTAGAAAACTCTGGACGTGTCTGATGAAGTGCTTCAAAGCAAGATTGAAAGAGGAGTCAACTCAGAGAAGAGAACTCCGCACTGGAAAAGTAACAAAACTAGAGAGGCTGAAGAAAAAGCCCTCCAGTGAAGCAATACCGCTCTTACAGAGGAAAAACCTGGTGAGAGGGTAAAGAGAATGGAGCTGAAGAAAACTTACAAAGTAGTAAGTTTATAGAAATGAAAAAAGACATGCTGGCACAGGAAACTATCGTTTGATAGTGGATAGACCTCTTTCCCTAGCAGGAAGAAGAGGAGAACCCTGTGACCTAGAAGCATGAACATCCTGACAGCTCATAGAACATAGAAAGAATGGATGTCTTTCGGGAAGAGATCCATGTTTAGGATTTAGAATGACAGCAGTGGATTGCCTCTATTGAGAAGAAGCAACTGCAGATTCTAATCCCAAGAGTCACAAGCATTTGATGGATTGATCAGAAACCCTGTGGTTGCTGGGTTTGCTGAGCCCGGTGAGAGGTTGAACTCTGCAGACCAGGACGATGCTTCCCCTGTTTGGGAACATCTGTATGATGGGCAGATGATGCATAAAACCTTCTTCTCCTATGGGAAGAACGTTTGGCAGGACATTTCCTACCTACTGGGACAGAAGGTGGTGCAGAACAGCCCCTAGGAACAGGTAAGTCAGTGGACAACTGAGTAACCTGACGTAAAGACTCCTTGTTGAAAAGATTGTCTCCAGTGCAAGGAATATGTTCCAGTCTGTGCTGTGCCCATTTGTCCAAGTCTGAAGCTTGGAGCCAGGCTCTACGTCGTGCCCCTATAGTTATAGCAGAAGTCCTGCTAACAGACTCAAAAGAGTCTAGGGAAGCACGAGTAAGAAACCAAGAGATATTCTGGAGATGCTTGAGCAGTGAAGAATAGCCTGCACTCTTGGACTCTGGAAGGGAAGGAGTCAAAAGATGTAATTGCTTTGTGACCTCCTCAAGAGATAGACTCATATAAAAAATATATGAGAGAATTCTTGCAGAAAGCATAGATGTCTGGAAGGTTTGACGTCCAAAGGCATCTAGTGTCTTAGACTCACGACCTGGCGGATAAGAAGAGTGCTTTTTCTTACTCTTTACCCGCCGCATTGCTGATTCCACTACTATGGAATGATGAGGAAGTTGCGTCTTTTGAAACCCTGGAGAGGGGGGCACCTGATATAAAAGATCAGTTGCTCTGGAAGGTGTTTTCCACATTCCTAGAAGGAGATCCTGCAAGGAATGATGCAAAGGAAGCATTATGTTCTCCTTTGCTTTGGTAGAAACAGAGCCTTGTGCAGGATCATGTCCTGGGATAGGAATGGCAAGAGATCTTGCTATATCCAGGAGGAAATTCTGAAAAGAGGGATCCCCAACAGGACTCTCCCTTGAACAGGTTAGATCTGAAGAACTAGCCTGAGCACAGACAGAGCTATCCAAATATATAGGAATAGAAGATCCTGCAGAGTGCAGTGTGGAATGCTTAAGGGATGGTCGCCGGTACTGGCTGTCAGGAGCAGCTACCATCATTACCACATTGTCCATGCCAGGTATCGACTCCAAGCTTGGCATAGAAGGGAGCGATCCTGTTGAAAAAAGCATGGCAGGAGTTTGCCACGATGCTACTGTAGATACCGGTACTGATGCCAATACCGGTACCGATGTCGGAGTCGAGCCCGACAGAGACATCGGAGCAGTCATCAGTGACCGTTCAATCGGTACCGAGGTAACCGAAAACCTCCGGGCGCTATCCTCGGTACCGAGCCACCGGTATCGATCGGTGTCGGTACCAAAGCGTATTGGTACCCAGTCTTCCAGACTAGAGATCGATTCCAAACTCGGCATCGAGGGCAGCTCAATCGGCCTCGAGGGAACCGAGAGTTGCGGATCCGAATCATCGGAACCGAGCCTTCGGTACCACCGAGAGCCAGTACCAAGGCGAGTCGGTACGGAGTCCTCCAGACTGGAGATTGATTCGAGACTCGGCAATCGAAAGAAGCGAGGCTATCGATGCACGTCTGGAGGGTACCGACGTCGGTGGTAGTATCGGTGCTGATACCGATAATGGAAAGTCAGTCTGGAGAGTATCCACCGGTCCCGAAGGCACAGAGGACGCCAGATGACCATCTATGGTGAGGAGTATCTCATCCAACACCAGTGCCTATGCCGGGGTATCGGTACCGGTCAAAGCGGCTGCCACCACCGGATACGGCTCAGGTATGTTCTGTAAGGGGTGAACCCCAGGAACAACCTGAAACCCCTGAAAGGCTTTGGAGACCGAAGACTCCCGCCGGGGTTTTGAAGCCAGTGGGCCCTCGAGGGCAAGGCCAGAGCCATCTACATGCTGTGCATGAGACCTACCACTCGAGGGCTGGCTAGTCTTAACAGACTGTTTGTGGGTTACCTGATCCTGTGTAGAAGAAGAAGGGGACGGTGCCCCGAAGTTGGAGAGAAACCGTGTATCGAGGGAACCTCGATGTTGAAGAACTCTTCTCAGCAAACTTTGGTCAGGACCCAAGCAGGTTAGACACCGACTTCGAGGGTCTAAAAATAAAGTTGTACCGCCACAGTCTGAACATTTCTTGGAGAAAGTGGCTGGCGGTTCCAGGAAAGAAAAGAAGAGGCCTGAAAGGCCTAAGAAACCGCGGGACACTATGAAGAAAAAATATCCTGTGAAAAAGGAAGATTTTACAAGAAAAGAAAAGAAAAGAAAAGAAAACAACGGCGGTACCGGTGGCGTCGGGAAGACAGCCGCGATCACAAGAAAACTAAAGAAATAAAACAAGAATTTTCTGCGGTGACAGGACGACGTCCTGCCGGCTCCGCGGAAATCAAAAACTGAGGAGAGGCAGTTGGGAAAGGCGGGAAGGCAGCACGCAGGCGTGGTGGGATGTTTCCAAAAGCTCTTTGATTGGACGCTGGGAAGCGTTCCCGCGCAGACTCCGTCGGTACCGACGTACCCATATGTGAAGACTCATTCCTGCTTGTTCCTGGAGATATATCTTTTTCATTAGTATCCATGGTTTAAGAGGACTAAATACTGTTAGAGGGGTTCCTGAAGATAAAAAGGAAATCTACTGCTACTACTGTCTATAAGCCCTCTATTTGATTATAGAAGATACACAAGGATGGCTTGCCAAAAGAATGGAAAAAAAGGAGAAATATCAAAGGAAAAGTTGTATAAAGCAATACAGTGCCTTACGAAAAAGTATTGATCCCCTCGGTTTAGTCTTGCTTTGCTGCCTTATGTACAACCTGGAATGAAAACAGAGGTTCATTTGTATGTTAGGTAATAGACCTAACAATATAGTCCAAGTTGGTGAAGTAGAATGATAATAAAATACCTTATATATATTAAAAAAACAAGTACAAACTGAAAAGTTGTGGAAAAGTATAAATCAGGGTTGGGCTAAAAAAAAAATATATTCCAAATTCTAAATATCCCATGGAGAAGCACTAACTCCATTATAACAAAATGGAAAGAATTTGGCACCACTACAAACCTCCCATTCCCAAAAAGATTCTGATATCAAATTTTCCCCACTTTGACTTTTTTTGTCGGAGCTAGTCAACCAAGTGCACAGAAAACTTCTGTGTACCGCTGTGACCTCTCCTTTTTATTAACTTTCTCAAAGCTAAATACCAGGCGTAGCTGTTTTTAACTTAGCTTTTTTTGAAGATTTTGCAGACAAGCAACACTGGCTTGAATAACCGTGCCAGAATATAGAAACGACGTGTCACACGTTTCGGGTTGATTTCAAACTTCATACAACCCTGCTTCAGTTGATTCTGATTGTTTTTTGATTTTTGACCACTACAAACCTGACAAGAGAAGGCTGCCCACCAAAACTCACAGATCGGGCAAGGAGGACATTAATCAGAGATGCCACAAAGACACCAAGGATAACACTGAAGGAGCTGCAAAGATCCACAGTGGAGGTGGGAGTATCTGTCCATAGGACAACTTTAAGTCGTACACTCCACAGAACAGGGCTTTATGGAACAGTGGCCAGAAGTGGAGTGGCCTAGTGGTTGGGGCAAGGTACTTCAGGCCGGAAGGTCGGGGGTTCAAATCCCAATAGAGGACAGCCACCTTGGGCCGGAAGGACTGGGGTTTCTAGTCCCACAGGTGCTCCTTGTGGTCTTGGGCAAGCCACTTAACCCTCCATAGCCCATGTTCCCTGTAAAATAGTTATTTCCAAGTTATAATGCCCTGTTCAATGTAATTTCAGTTTGTTCAATGTAAACCGCACTGATGCAGAATAGCGCGGTATATAAGAGAATGTAAATAAATAAATAAATAAAAGCCACTGCACAATAGCATGTGGCGGACCTCCCAAACACAAGGAAGAAGGTTCTCTGGTCAGATGAGACGAAAATTGAACTTTTAGCCATCATGGGAAATGCCATGTGTGGCGCAAACCCAATACTTCCCATCACCAAGAGAGCACCATTCCCACAGTGAAACAGTGGTGGCAGCATCATGCTGTGGGGATGCTTTTCATCGGCAGGGACAGGAAAACTGGTCAGGATTGAAGGAATGATGGATGGCACTAAATACAGGGCAATTCTTGAGGAAAACCTTTTTCAGTCTACTAGAGATTTGAGAATGGGACGAATGTTCACCTTCCAGCAGGACTATGATCATAAACATACTGCTTAAACCACACTGGAGTGGTTTAAAGGGAAACATTTAAATGTCTTAGAATGGCCTATTCAAAGCCTCAATCCAAATGAGCATATGTGGCTTGACTTGAGGATCGCTGTACACCAATGCAACCCATCTAACTTGAAGGAGTTGGAGCAGTTTTGCCTTGAGGAATAGGTGAAAATCCCAGTGGCTAGATGTGCTAAGCTAATAGAGACATACCCCAAGAGACTTGCAGATGTAATTGCAGCAAATGTGGCTCTACAAAGTATTGACTTGGGGGGGAGGGGGGAATACATATGCACACTCCTGATTTCAGGCTTCTTTTTTCCTTAATTATTGTTTGTTTCACAATAAAAGTATTTTGCACCTTCAAAGTCGTAAGCATGTTGTGTATATCACATGGTGCTAACCTCCAAAGCTCCATTTTAGTTCCAGGTTGTAATGCGACAAAACAGAGTAGTTACTCACCTGTTAACAGGTGTTCTCCAGGAGCAGCAGGAATCAGTCCTCACATATGGGTGACGTCGGAGCCGACGGAGCCCTCGTGCGGAGCATTTCCCCAGCTTTGGGAATTGCAGCGCGCATGCGCGGTCCCCTTCCCGCCCAAGGGTGCCATCTTGCTCAGTCTGATGACATAGCTAAAAGACAGCAAAAAATTAGCAAAAATAAATCATAAGACTGCAACTCCAAGGGGAGGAGGGAGGGTTGTGAGGACTGATTCCTGCTGCTCCTGGTGAACACCTGTTACAGGTGAGTAACTACTCTTTCTCCAGGACCAAGCAGGAAGTCAGTCCTCACATATGGGACTCCCCAGCTTAAGGCTACCGGAGACCTCAAACTGAAAAAATGAGCTCCCTCTAGCTCGTCAGTACGTAAGGAAGGAATCTTCTCTGAGAATGCCCCCAACAGATAGCCCAACACCAGGGCCGGAGGGTAGGAGTTGCCTAAACCCCAAAGAGATTATGGAGTACTGCCTGTCCGAAAGCACTGTCCCTGCGGGACTCCCTCTCAAGGCAGTAATGGGCCGCAAAAGTCTTGCTTGAAGACCAAGCTGTGGCCCGGCAGATGTCTGCCAACGGAACAGAGCGGAGATGAGCCACTGACGCAGCCTTTGCCCTGACATGATGAGCCGTGACTCGACCCTCAAACGAGAGGCCGGCTGCCCCATAAGCCCAGGCGATACAGTCAGCGACCCATATGGACAAAGTACGCTTGGAGACAGGTAGCCCCAAATTATTGGGGTCAAAAGAAACGAAGAGCTGAACAGCCCTCCGGTGCTCCCGCGTACGGTCGAGGTAGAAGGATAACGCTCTCCTACAGTCCAGGGTATGCAGGACCATCTCAGCCCGGTTGGCATGCGGCCTGGGAAAGAAGGTCGGAAGAACCACCTCCTGATTGAGGTGAAAAGGGGAGACAACCTTAGGAAGAAACTTCGGGTGAGTCCGTAAGACTACCCTATTCCTGTAGAACCTAGTGTAAGGGGGATCAGACACTAGTGCCTGAAGTTCACTCACTCGCCTAGCAGAGGTAAGAGCTACCAGAAACAAGGTTTTCCAGGAGAGAAAACGGAGAGGGCAGGTAGCCATAGGTTCAAATGGCAGACAAGTAATCCGCTGTAAGACCACATTCAGATCCCACTCAGGGGCTGGTGGACGCAAAGGAGGCTTAAGCAGGAGGAGGCCTCTGAGAAAACGAGCCACCAAAGGGTGGTTGGAAAGAGGTCTCCCGTCTACCGGCGAGTGGTGCGCTGAGAGAGAACTGAGGTGAACCCTGACAGAGTTGGACTTAAGGCCTAGATTGGAGAGGTAAAGCAAATATTGCAATACTACCGCTACCAAGCACGAGAATGGATTCTCGCTGTGCTGAGCACATCATGCGGAGAATCTACGCCACTTAAGAGCGTAGGATTTCCTGGTGGATTGCCGCCTAGAGGCTAAGACTACGTCTTCCACCTCTCTAGGCAGGAGTAGGGGAGCCAGGACTACCCTTTCAGCAGCCAGGCCATCAGATGAAGGGACTGGAGGTTGGGGTGCAAGAGAGACCCCTGGTCCTGAGACAGGAGATCGTGTTGAATCCCCAGAGCAAGAGGAGTGTCCACCGCCAGTTGCAGCAGGAGTGGGAACCATGGCTGCCTCGGCCACCTGGGGGCTATCAGAATCATTGAGGCCCTGTCTTTGAGGACCTTGAACAGTGTTCGAGACACTAGTGACGTGGGAGGAAACGCATATAGTAGGCCTTGGGACCACGGAATCAGAAAGGCATCCGCTGCTACTCTGAGAGGATGCGGTTGTCTGGAACAGAATCTCGGGAGTTGCCGGTTCAGAGGGCTGGCGAAGAGATCCATGGTGGGGAGGCCCCACCTGAGTAAGATCTGCTGAACCACCAATGGATTCAATCTCCATTCGTGTGGTTGCAGGATCCTGCTCAGTCTGTCCGCCAGGTAATTTTCTTGACCGGGGAGGCAGACAGCCTTGAGGAGGATTCCGTGATTGACGGCCCAAGAGCACAGCCATTGTGCCTCCTGACAGAGAAGGAAGGAGCCTGTGCCTCCTTGTTTGTTCACGTAGAACATGGCAACTTGATTGTCCGTCTGGACCAGTACAGACTGGTGAGATGTGAGGTGGGAGAAGGATCTCAGAGCTAGGCGTATTGCCCGTAGCTCCAGGAAGTTTATCTGCTGAGCAGCCTCCCAAGGAGTCCAGAGACCCTGAGTACATGCCCCTTGGCAATGTGCTCCCCAACCTAGAAGAGAAGCATCTGTCATCAGCACTTGAGAATGCGGAGGGGATTGATAATGTACTCCGAGTACCAGATTCGGAAGATGAAGCCACCATTGTAGAGAGGAGACGAGCAGGGTGGATATTCTCACCGAGTCTGCAAGGCTCCCTGTGGCCTGATGCCACTGAGTTCGAAGGCTCCACTGAGCAGGCCACATGTGCAGGCAGGCATTGGGGGTTACATGAACCGTGGAAGCCATATGGCCGAGAAGTCTCAGGAATTGCCTGGCGGAGACCAGGGAATTGCTGTGAAACTGCCTGGCTACATCCATCAACCGGACGGCCCTGTCCACTGGCAGAAAAGCCCTCGCCTGAAGAGTGTCTAGCCTTGCTCCTATAAATTCCAAGTTCTGGGACGGGAGCAAAGTGGACTTTGCAAAGTTTATGACAAACCCCAAGTGCTGAAGCAGAGCCACAGTGCGAAGGGTGGCTTGACTGGCCTCCTGGGAAGACTGGTCCCTTATGAGCCAGTCGTCCAGGTATGGAAACACAAAAAGACCTTGAAGCCTCAGGTAGGCCGCCACCACCGCCAGGCACTTGGTGAACACCCTGGGAGCAGAGGTTAGGCCAAAGGGAAGTACTCTGTACTGGTAGTGGTTTCCCCCCACAACAAATCTGAGATATTGTCTGTGGTCTGGATGAATAAGGATGTGAGTATAAGCATCCTTTAGATCTAAAGAGCATAGCCAATCTCCCTGCTGGAGGTAGGGCAGCAGGATTCCAAGGGTAAGCATCTTGAACTTTTCCCTCTCCAGGAACTTGTTGAGGTTGCGCAAGTCTAGAATGGGTCGGAGGCCTCCTGTTCTTTTTGGTACCAGAAAGTACCTGGAATAAAAGCCGTGACCTCTCAGGTGGTGGGGCACCGGTTCCACAGCCTGGTCCTTTAGCAGACTTGCTAACTCCTGAAGGAGTAGGTCCCTGTGCAGAGGGAGTCTTGGAGGCTCCCCTGGAAAATAGGAGGGAGGTACCTGGTGAAAATGGAGAAGATAGCCCTTTTGGACTATATGGAGCACTCAGGTATCTGATGTGACAGCTGACCACCTGTGGGCAAAGTGGGCCAGCCGGCCTCCTGTGCTGATGTCAGCCAGCTGAGGAGAAGAGGCTATGCTTGCTGAGTCAAAAACCCCCACCCTGCTGAGCAGGGGCTGGTGTTGGTGGCTTGGAGGCCTTCTGCCTACAGGGCCCATGACCCTGCCCCTTGGCCTGCTGACCCTGTTGGGGAGCTGCAGAGGCCTGATAATGAGGGTATTGTTTATAGGCAGAGGACTTCCTCGGGTAAAAGGTCTTTTTTCCCGAGCCCTTCTTCTTCTGAGAAGGGGCAGAGGTTTTTCTGGACAGCCTAGTCCTGGTCAGAGTCTCGGTCTCGAGTTCTGCAGCCTTTTCAGTCATGGGCTTGCCAAAGAGGTTTTCACCTCGGCAGTGGACATCGACCAACTTGTCCTGCACCCATGGCTTGAGGTCGGATGACTGTAGCCAAGCCTGTCGGCGGGCACCGATGCCGGCCCCGGCTACTCGGGCCGAAGCCTCGAAGCCATCGTAGGCTGCTCGAGAGATAAACTTCGAGCACTCTCGAATACCAGTGGACAAGGCTTGGAACCGCTGCAAAGGTTCCTCGGAGAGACCAGCAGAGAACCCGGCAATCTCCTTTGCCAGGTCTCGGAGATACATGCCCATGTAGAGCTGGTAAGTCTGGACACGGCAAGCAAGCATAGAGCCCTGGAAGCACTTCTTACCGAGGGCATCCAGGTAACGGGCCTCCCGGACGGGAGGCACCAAGGAGTGCATCTTTTGACTTTTCAGTCGATGCATGGCCGATTCCACAACCATGGAGTGGTGCAATAATTGTGCCTTTTGGAACCCGGGGCTCTTGCGGACTCGATAGATGGAATCGACCCGCTTGCTTAACACCGGCGTCGAGGCCGGGGTCTCCCACATGCGGAAGAGCAGCCTCTCTAGCATCTGAGGAACCGGTACAGTAAAGGCCTCCTTTGGGGGAGAGTCATACTGGAGGGCCTCGAGCTCCTCGGCTCGAGGCTCCTCCTCGGGATCCGCGGGGAAGGCCAAGGCCTTGGCAATATCCGGCACGAAGTCCGAGAACCGGGTATCCTCCGGTGGAGAACATCTCCGAGGTTCCGACTCCGGCGAGTCCGATGGGACACACCGAGTCCGATAAGTGTCGGGTGACTCTTCGTCCTCCGTCTCCCAGCCCGACTCCTCGGAGTAGGAATCGAGCGGCTCCGGTCGGGCGAGCACCGATGCCATCCGCCCCGACGCCGAGGGTACCGGCGTCAACGACCTCGGTCCCGAATGGGAGGCCGAGGGAGACCGTGGCCGAGGATCGACTCGAGCCCGCATGGACTCGAGGATCGGCTCGGCCTCCGGGGTCGACTTGGACGTCGAGGTCCCGGTGGTCGGGGCAGATGCACCGGTGAGACCGGCGATCAATGCCCGCTGCTGTTCCATGAAGGCAGCGAGGCTGCTCTCCAAGGCCGTCAACCTGAGTCCGAGCTTAGGAGACCCAGCAGCCCCCGACTCGGGCCCTGATGGCGTCGGGCCCGACGTCGGCTCCCCTGGAAGAGAGTCCACGAGGACTACAGCACTCACGTGTCCAGGAGACTCCATCTCGATACGAGGATGCTTGGCACGCCTTTCCGACTCCGAAGACTCGGGACGGCTATCGGGGCTATGCGACCTGGCCCTCGAGGAACCAGGAGCGTCCACCGACGCCGCCCTCGCGGGTTTCTTCTTCCTGCGATGTTCCCGCGAAGGAGACCCCCGCTCAGAGGAACCCCGACGCTGCTTGGGGCCGGAGTCACAAGACGTCGAGGCCTCTGACGAGGTCCGGGCCCGTCCGGACGCGGAGTCAGAGAAGATCCTATCCTTCTGGTGCTGCCAACTCCTCAACGCCTTCGAGGACATTTTGCCACACGGACCACAGATCATCGGGTCATGATCGGGTCTGAGGCAGCGGAAGCAGCAGTCATGTGTGTCGGTAAGAGACATAAGTTTCTTACACCTATCACACTTTTTAAACCCGCTGGTAGCCATTGGGGGAAAAAGGGCCCCTGCGAGGTCAAAAGACCGGGCTGCCAGTGAATAAAGAAAAATGGCGCGAACGCTAGTCACAAAGGACAAAAACCGAAAAAGAGAGAGTGGACTCGATACCGGCGTATCAGGCCAAGGCGGGAAAAGGATCCAGCGTCGAACCGAAGGTAGAAAAAGAAAAAACAGGGAAATCAACTTTTTCCTCTGGGAAAAACGAACTACGTCCGTCGGGCTCCGTGGAAAAAAGACGACTGAGCAAGATGGCACCCTTGGGTGGGAAGGGGACCGCGCATGCGCGCTGCAATTCCCAAAGACTTTCTTTGAAAGCTGGGGAAACCCTCCGCACGAGGGCTCCGTCGGCGCCGACATCACCCATATGTGAGGACCGACTTCCTGCTTGGTCCTGGAGAAAGGACAAACACAAAGGGGGTGAATAGTTTTGCAAGGCACAGTAGATGCAAATATAAAATCTGACTGGACACATTTTTAAAAAGTACCTGTATGAAGCAGCAATATTCCAGAAAGAGAAAACAGATTCAGAAAAGTAGAGTGAAAAAGATGAAATTAGACTTACCTGCTAATTGTTGTTCCATACGGAACTCCAGTCTAGTCCCGAAACCTCTAGGGTTTTGCTCCTCCTCCAGCAGCTTAGAGACTGAGAATGTGATGTCACTGGTACATAAGCTCCGTATCCCCCTTCTTCCACCAGTAACCTATTGACAAAGCAGACTCACCGGAGCAACAATTAAGTAGTACGTACTACCAACAAAGAACTGAACCAACTTACTAAACTGTGTCTAATATAACCAACAACTACACACATTGTCCCAGAACTGTTCCATAAGTGCTTAGGCCCGTTCTCCCCCTTTATGGAAACATGGAATCTTTGGGAACTTGTAGAATGTCTACCTTGAGGAAAAAACGTATGTCGCCCCCTCTTGAACCTGTCGCTTACCTGTAACTCCCCTCCGCTTCAGGCCCAAGTCCACTGCAACCCCCAGGGCGGGATACGGGACTAGACTGGAGTACCGTAAGGAACAATTAGCAGGTAAGTCTAATTTCACCTTCCTTAGTGTCCCTCCAGTCTAGTCCCGAAACCTCTAGGGATGTAACAGAGCAGTGAAAAAATCAATGGGTGGGATCCTGTAGACCTGCCTGAAACACCGCCGATCCAAAACAGGTATCCCTTTCCGCCTGAACATCCAGACGGTAATGTTTGACAAAAGAATGCAGAGATGACCAGGTTGCTGCCTTACAAATTTCCACAGCCTGCACTAAACTGCACTCCGCCCATGACGCCGCCTGCCCTCTAGTAGAATGAGCTCTCAACCCTTTTGGCACCTTCTTGCCCTTCAAAAGATATGCAGACGCGACCGCTTCTTTCACACAATGGGCAATCAAAGCCTTAGATGCTGCTTCCCCTTTCCTCGCACCCACAAAGAGAACAAAGAACCTATCCAACCTCTGGAAAGGGGCTGTCCTACGCAAATAGTGCTTTAAGGCTCTCCGAACATCCAAGCACTGTAAGCGCCTCGAGGAAGAGCCCTCAGCATTAGATCCGAAAACGGGCAAGGAAACGACTTGATTCATGTGAAAAACCGAGACCACCTTCAGCAAAAACGACGGTACCAGCCTCAGAACCACCTTAGACTTACCGAAAAACAGAAAGGGTTTCCTACAGGACAGCGCTTGCAACTCGGAAATTCTGTGTGCCGACGCAATAGCCCCCAAGAACACAACCTTAAGGGTAAGGTCCTTAAGTGAAGCCCTTGCCAGCGGCTCAAAGGGCTCACGCACCAACGCTTCCAACACTAGAGGCAGATCCCACGTCGGCACCACCTGCCTCCGAGGAGGGCGCAACAGAGTCACCGCTCTTAAAAATCACTTAATATCCGGATGTACTCCCAAGGCCACCCCCTGAACCTTTCCCCTATAACAGGACAGGGCCGCTAACTGCACTCTAAGGGACGAGGCTGCTAAGCCTTTTTGAAACTCATCCTATAGGAAAGACAGAACCTGCAGGATCGAAACTCTCAACGCCGTCACCTGTCACTCCGCACACCAAGCCTCAAATACCCGCCATACTCGGATATAAGCTAAGGAAGTCGACTGACGAGCCTTCAGCAAGGTGGAAATAACCGCCGTCGAATATCCCCTTGCTGTCAACCTTGCCCTCTCAAGAGCCAAGCCATAAGCGAGAATCGATCCACTCGAGGCATCACCAGCGGCCCTTGAGAGAGAAGGTCTTCCTGCCTGGGAAGGCGCCACGGCTTCCCGATCAAAAGCCTCATCAGGTCGGCATACCATAGTCTTCTTGGCCAGTCCGCACGATCAATATCACCTGTCCTCGGTGTCGCTCTATGCGCTGCACCATTCGACCTATTAAAACCCAGGGCGGAAAAACGTACAGAAGTTGTTCTTCCGGCCAGGCTTGAATGAGAGCATCCAGGCCCTCCGAATCCTCTCCCTTCTTCTGCTGAAGAAGCGATCGACTTGCGCCGACTGAAAGGATGCCATCAAATCCATTACCGGCATCCCCCCAACGGCGCACCAGCATTGCGAGCACTTCCGGGTGAAGAGCCCACTCCCCTGGGTCTACTCTTACCCGACTTAAGAAGTCGGCCTCCACATTGTCTACTCCTGCTACATGTGCTACCGACAGCACCAGAAGATTCTCCACGGCCCACACGAACAATTCCTCGGCCTGTGCTTCGAGTGCAACACTGATGGTGCCCCCTTGACGACTGATATAAGCTACCGCGGTCGCATTGTCGGAAAACATCCAAATGGCTTTCCCCCGGAGATAAGGTTGAAGAACCTGCAGCGCCCTTGCCTCCGCTCTCAACTCCAACCTGTTCATGGACCAGACCTTCTCCAGCTCCGTCCACTGCCCTTGAGTGAATATGCCTTGGCAATGGGCACCCCAGCCCATGAGACCGGCATCCGTCGTCAGAGCAACCCACGATGGGACCTCCAAGGGCATTCCTTTTCACCGACATCCTGGGCGCAACCACCACTGTAAAGCCACGCGCGCCTCCGGCCGGCAGGGCAGATGTTGTCCCAACGGATCCTTTTGGTGTGACCACCTCCATAACAATGCTCTCTGCAACGGTCTCATGTGAGCTCGCGCCCACGGAACCAACTCGAACGTCGCTGCCATGGTCCCTAGTAGCTGTAGGTAGCTCCACGCCATGGGAGACTGTTTCTTGAGAAACTCTCGGACCATCTTCTGAAGTCCTAGTGCTTGCTGCTGCAGAAGAAAAATTCTCCCCAAGCTTGTATCAAAGCGTGCTCCCAGGTAGTCCAGGTGCTGAGATGGAGACAACTTGCTCTTGGACATGTTGACCACCCAACCGAGACTTTGCAGAAAGGCCGTGGCTGCTTCGCTTTCTGTTTTCGATTTCGCTTGGATCAACCAATCGTCTAGATAAGAGTGCACTAAGACTCCTTCCTTTCGCAGAGCCGCTGCCACTACCACCATCACCTTGGTGAATGTTCACGGCGCCGTCGCTAGCCCAAAGGGTAGCGCTTGGAACTGAAAATGTCCCATCGGAACCGCAAATCTGAGGAACGTCTGATGCTCCCACCGTATCGGAATATGCAGATATGCCTCCGACAAGTCTAGGAACATAAGAAATTCTCCTTTCTGTACCGCCACGATGACCGATCCCAAGGTTTCCATTCGAAAATGGGATACTTTGAGACAGCGATTTACCCTTTTTAGGTCTAAAATGGGCCAAAACGTTCCTTCTTTCTTTGGCACTATGAAATAAATGGAGTATCGACTGCTGCCGCGCTGGTCGGGAGGAACAGGCACTATTGCCTTGAGGGCTAACAGCCTTCGTACCGTGCCATGTACAGCTTTGCGCTTGAGACTTGCTCCACATGGCAACTGTATGAAAGAATCTGTTACTGGCCTTTGAAACTCCAATGCATAAACCTCTCAAATCACCTCCAACACCCACTGATCTGAAGTGATCTGGACCCAGGCAGGGTAAAACTCCCATAGCCGACCCCCTACAGGAACCAGTCCCACCCGGGCCCCCTCGGCTTCATTGTGACTTCCTAAGACTTTAGGTAGAGGAGGAGGAAGCCGCAAATCCTCTACCTGCTCCTCGAAACCCCCCAAACCTTTGATTTCTATAGGGAAAACGCCCTCACTGAGCTTGACCAAATCTGGGGGTGCGAAAGCGCCGAAAATCCCTTTGCTGACCCTTAGGCCCGGGAGCTGAATGCCCCTGCTTTTGCTTGTCCTCGGGCAATCTGCCGCCCTTAGACTCCCCCAAATCCTTAACCAACTTATCCAACTCTTCTCCAAACAATAGCTTCCCCCTAAAGGGGAGTTTACTTAATCTCGCTTTGGAAGAGCCGCCTGCCACCCAATTGCGTAGCCAAAGATACCGCCTCACCGCAATAGCTGACGCCATACTCTTAGAAAGACCCCAGATAAGGTCACAATGAATATCCGCTAGATAGGCCGCTCCTGACTCCAATCTGGAGGCTTCCGCCGTAGTTTCCTCTGCCTGTTCAGGCCCTAGCTACCCAAGCTCCACAAACAGACGCTTGCAAAGAGAGCGCATTGACATCAAAAACCTGTTTCAACAGTGTTTCCAGTCTACGGTCTTGGGCATCCTTAAGGACTGCACTACCCTCCAGTGGAATGGTAGTCTTCTTAGTAACTGCCAAAACAGCTGCATCCACTCTGGGAGACTTAAACAATTCACGATCCTGGTCTATTAGTGGGTACAGTCGTGCCATAACCCGAGACCCTTTTAGGGCGGACTCGAGCAAATCCCATTCTTCCTGAATCATTTCCTTAATCACCCTGTGTACAGGGAAAGCTCTCCGAGTCTTTCGAAACGCCTGCAACAATGGGTTCTCCAGGGTAGACTCCTCCGTCGGACCCCCTGAGGGCATATTCAGCGCTTTTAGTGTTTCCGAGATAAGCACCGGCAGCTCTTCTCTCCGAAAAACACGCACGACCCTTGCTTGGTCTTCCTGCTCCGCAATCTTGCCTTCCTCCAGGTCATCCTCTGAGTCCAAATCGAGATCCGGCTCCTCTGAACGGAGACCTTCCGATACTACCGACTGCTCGGACCGATCCCTGTCGGCCCTGGACTTTTTTGCCACTATTTCTACCATCCCCGTATCCAGAGGAGTCCCCGGCCGCTTCAGCCCCTTGATCACCTCTGTGACACCGGGGGAAGGCCTTCCCGCATGACTGCCAAACGTATGCTGGATCAGCGTAACGAAATCCGGCGAAAATATCGCCACCAAACCCCTTGGTAATATGGACTGCGGACAGGGAGGGTCGGGAGCCGACGACGTACCTGGAATGGGCTCTGGGGTTGGGAGGATTGGGGAACCTGGCTGTTGAAGGGCTATGGAGGTTCCCCCCTGAGCATCCTCTATCCCCTCTGAGACCGGCTCCAGGACCGCAGCCTCCTGACTGCAGCCCTTACAGACCCCCGCTTCTGAAACTGTGCTCCTTTTTGCCCCACAGAGCAAACAGTGCAGCCTAGGCATTCCGCCCCAGGGAAAGTGTCCTAAACCCCCCCCCCCCCAGAAACGCGCTGATACTGCCCCACAGGCCACAGCCGCCCCAGAGCACTGCTCCAAAGATGTTCACCGTGCCTTTTTTTTTTCCCAATTGAAACACCTGCAGGGCCTCTGAGTGCCTTCCCCACCAAGCTACAAGGCACTCCAACTGAAAACAAGGCTCCCCCAATGCCTCTCACGGCTGAGTAAACTGAAAAAAGGAAGCCGGCGATTCCTGCGCTTCCGCCACGCGGCTTGGCCTGCCCCGCCGAAGCTGCGTCTCAGTGCGCCGCCGTTCCTGTGCCTTGAGTCCTCCCCTACAAAGACCAGGGCCCCCCCTTACCTGCGGCCAGCGAAGCGGAGAACAAGCTTTCCTTCCCGGGCTCTACCACAGCGCGGGAGCTGCCACGCTGAGGCCCTCACTGCCGAAACTGACAGCGTGAGGCAAGTGAAACACTGCGCTGCCTTTCTGTCTGCCTTGTCGATGGCCCCAAAAGCGCTAGCAGGCACTACTTCTGCACGCTAAGGGTCTCTCTTGCACTCCTTCGTCTCCCCTTCCACAGGGTTCAGAACGGAGTCTTCTTCCCTTCAGCAGCCTCCTGCCCCGCCAGCAGATTCCACCCGGTGGTGGGGGGGGGGGGGGGGATGGGGGAGGGAGGGCTTCAGCACCAACGGCACAGTGAAATTGATGAAACAAAATAATAAAGTCCTACTCAACTTTCCTTTTTCTCTTTTTTTTTTTTGAAACCAAATCAAAATAAATCCAAATGTGACTAAACTATCCTAACTCTTCTTAATTGCTCCTCTAGTGAGCCCCCGCACTGCTAGGCTCACCAATCTTCCAGCTGCTTGGAGACTGAGGTAACTGGTGGAAGGCGGCGGATCCGGAGCTTATGTACCAGTGACATCACAAGAGTGACGTTTCTCAGTCTCCAAGCTGCTGGAGGAGGAGCAAAACCCTAGAGGTTTCGGGACTAGACTGGAGGGACGCTAAGGAATAGGTACTATAACAACCAGGGCACTTAGATGGGTCAACAAGGGAGGTATCTGTGGTAAATGAGGATATGGAGGAAGAGGGGGGAGAATGGTGTGGGACAGAATAAGGAGGAAACATGGGATGGCCTAATAAGTGAAGGGGGGAGTTGGGGAGGATCCAAATAATGCAGAACAGGTCAGGGGCAGAGAGAGAAGAAGAAAGTCAGGAGAGAGGATCAAGACATTGACAAGCTAGCAGTGGACCTTCTAGCCTGTATGGAGTTGATAGGTGTGCTGAGGGATAAGAGAGGGAATGACTGCCAATGACACCTCACCCTAAAGGCAAATACCATAAATAAAATCAATTAAATTTGTATAAAGTAACCATCTATGGACATTGCAGAGATAAATTGATCCAATAATGTGCAGTAAAAATGGTTACTGCACTTCCAATAATGTGCAGTAAAAATGGTTACAAAAAGGACAGAGGGCCAAAAGATATAGTAACATAGTAAATGACAGCAGATAAAGACCAGCATGGTCTACCTAGACTAAACAGTAAGGTGGCTAGAGTTGTACCCACTGCTCTATGCAGCTTAACCCTCCCCCATCTATATTTTTGTTTAGGGCTGTAGCCACCACTCCACGCAGGTTATGCCTTTTGAATTCTGTCAGTTTTTGCCCCCAGCACCTCCATCAGGAAGGCCCTTCCACTCTTCCAGGCATCCACTACCCTATCGGTGAAAAAATATTTCCAGACGTTGCTTTTGAGTTACCTTCTTCCAACTTTATATTATGTCCTCTAGTTCTACAGCTTCCATGTCTTTTTGATTAATACCCTTTAAGTATTTAAATGTCCCTACCATGCACACAAGGGGCAGACACGCAATAGCTGCCGATGGTCTGTACTTGCTTTTTTCCATTTCCTATAATTTACCTTGTTCGTGATGCCTCATAAGCGGAAAGCTAAGCCTTGGGAGCTTCCCAAGTGTACAACGTCGGTATCTTTGGGGCCTCTTGACACCTTTGTGAGGCCAGTCATGCAATAATACATCCGGAGCAGAGTTTGTTGGGGGCGATGGAGGCAGAAGGTGGCCTGACATGCCCCTCTGAACTGCAGGTCACGCTGAGCCCAGATGCACGGACACCACCAGCTCAATCTGAAGCACTCGGTGTGGGAACGACAGAGGAAGAGTCTCAGAGAATGGAGAGACTCTTGACCGGCGCATCAGTGCAGGAGGGGAGCCCCGTGGAGGCGGATGTTTCTCTTGTGGAGCCTGCTGGTGAGGAGGAAATACTTGCTACTATTGAGAAGCATACAGCTGTGGATGCAGTGGCCAGGTTAAGCGCTCGTCTAGCAATGCCTACAAAAACTGTTCTTGTTCGCTCTGCTACGGTAACGCTTGACTCTCTATGGGAAGGTCTCAGGGCACTGGAAACTTCCTTTACTTCACAGTTTACTGTTCTATATGAAGTTCTTCCATCCCTGGCACAGTCAATAAGTCAGCAGAAGCAGGAGGTTGCCGGCATTTCTTCTAAGGTGGCCCAGTTGGAAGCAAAAATTGAGGATGCTGTTTCTATTCCAGGTACTGTTGTGAAAGATTTATCTATTATCCATGAGAAAATAGAGATGTTAGAAAATTCAGTTAGGAAAATAAATCTGTGCTTGTTGAATTTTCCTCGGGTTCCTGTTACTTCGCCAAAGGAGTTGGTCAATACCTATGCAACTTCCATTTTGAAAATCCCTTTGGAATCTGTTCCTCCTTTGGCTAGAGTTTTCTACTTGCCAACAGCCAAGCGCAAGACCCATGGAGTTTCCTCGCCTGCACATTCCCCACCTATGGATTCACTGGATCAGACTGGGTTTTTGGAGACTACTGACCCGGGACATGTTCCAAGAGCGACCTTACTGCTGACTGTAGTATTTGAGTCAGACCGAGATTTTCTTTTGAAAGTATATTTCAAAGCCAGGAATGAATCGTTTTATAGGGGTATAATTAGGATGTTTCCTGATGTTTCTAAACCTACTCAGAAACGTCGGCAACAGTTTTTATTGCTTCGCCCTCAGGTTTTACAGCTTGGTGGGCTTTTCTTCTTGAGATATCCATGCAGATGTTTAATTAAATATCAGGGCGTTAGTTATACTTTCTCTGAGCCCTCTCACCTAACCCAGTTCATAGCCGGAAAAAGGGCTCTCCCAATTTAGCACAGTTCGGGATTAATGAGAAAATGCGCAGTGTGTCTTATTTCTTGAAAATGTTACTTTCGATTATGTCTTGCCTGCTTCTTTTTTTGTGGGCTAGTGAATGCCATTTCTTTATTAGTGAACTGGATAAGGGGGTTCACTTATGTTGTTTTGGTTTAATATGCTTCTTTTGTTGGACATTCTTTTCTGTAACAAGAGTATATATCTTGCGCATTAATGTTGAAATTGAATAAATAAAAAGTTTAAATGTCCCTACCATATCTCCTGTCTCTCCTCTTGTCTAGAGTATACATATTTAGGTCTTCAAGTCTCTTCGCATGTGTCTTCTGAAGCAGGCCCCATATTTTGATTACCTTCCTCTGAACAGTTTCAAGTCAGGGACTTGGAACAGTACCTTTAGAACACACTTAAAAGAGGTTAACTGCTTTTTCTCTGAAAGGACAGCTGGGAAACCAGCTGGTACTTAGACAGGTCTCTCTCTTTTGCTTCAACAGATACCTAAGCTCCACCAACTGAACAATGGCTGGGAAAATTCATATCGCCAAAGCTGTTGCCCCCGTTAACAGCTTCTGCCTCTGTCCAGACAGACAGAGATCCCAATGCCAGTTGTAGGACCAGTTCCAGGTGCAGGATGCCTGCATGCTGAAGCTCTCAGGAAACAAGTGGAGGAGCTCAGAGAAGAGGTGGCGAAGCTGAGGAGCATTCAAAACAGTGAGAAGTACATTGATGAGATGCTTCTTGAAATATCCAAGCTCTCCAGCAGAGGAGAAGATGTGAGCCTACAAAAGGATGAAGGTTGGACCCGAGTCGCCAGGGCCTGGAGAATCACCAATTAAACTTCTCCAGCCCTTAAAATGAAGAACCATTATGCAGCCCTGGAAGCGGAGGTGGTGAAAGCATCCCTGGAAAGGGAAGAACCAGAGCTCGAGCACCCCAAAGTTGCAGAATCAGTGACCACAAGGAAGCAAAGGGTAGTGGTGGTTGGTGACTCTTCTGAGGCGTCCATCTGCAGACCAGACTTGATGTAAGAGAGGTATGCTGTCTGCCAGGTGCCAAAATCCGAAATGTTAGAGAGTTTGCTGAGACTCATCAAGCCCACTGACTATTACCCAATGTTGCTCATCCACGTTGGCACAAATGATACTGCCAGATATCTCTGAGCATATCAAAAGTGACTTCAGGGCTCTGGGATAGAGGGTGAAGCAGATAGGGGCACAGGTAGTGATCTCTTCTATCCTCCCTATTGAGGGTAAAGGCCAAGGCAGAGAAGCCTGCATCCTGGAGATAAATGCATGGCTGCGTGGATGGTGTCATCGAGAGCATTTTAGTTTCTTGGACTATGGGGTGCTGTTCCAAGGATTGCAGAGCAGAGATGGCATCCATCTGTCCAAGAAGGGTCAATGGGTCTTTAGTAGCAAAGTGGCTAACCTACTGAAGAGGGCTTTAAACTACATTTACTGGGGATTGGTGAAGAAAGCCCCCCAGGTAAGTGAATCATTAAATGCCTTTATGGAAAGGGGTAAAAGGGCAAACATATGGAAAGCATTGTGTATAAATGCCTGTAGCATGGGAAATAAGATCCCAGATGTTGAGGCTTTAATGGGAAAGGCTGACTTGGATTTAGTGGCAGTAACAGAGACATGATTCATGGAAAACCATGACTGGGATGCAACTATACCAGGCTATACTATATTCAGAAAGGACAGGGTAGGAAGAAGGGGAGAGGTGGCGGCACTATATGTAAAAAATAATATTGAAGCTATGGAAATACAGGACTTAAAAAGGGAGAGAGGAGGCACTGTGGGTTAAAATAGAAAGAGGAAAAGAGAAATCTATTTGTATTGGCATGATATACAGACCTCTCTCACAGGGGGAAGTGGTGGACGGAGAGTTAATTGAAGACACATGCAGCATTGCCAGAAAAGAGGAAATGATACTGATAGGGGATTTCAATATGCTAGATGGTGCTGCAGTGTCATCTAAAAGTAAGGAGATCCTGGATTCTCTACAGGGAGACTATTCAGGCAATGGTTACAGAACCCACACGTGAAGGGGCCATAGTGGACTTGGTGCTTACCAATTGTGAAAGTGTTTGATGAGATCATTTTGCATCCAGTGATCACCAAATGGTATGGTTCAGTATTAGGACTAGGACTGCTAAAATCCATTCAAAAGCGAGGTTCTTAGACTTTAGGAAAACTAACTGCAAAGATCGCACAATACCTCGGGGAGTCGTTAGCGGGATGGGAACAACTGGGGGATGTTGAAAAACAGTGGGCAAAACTGAAAGGGGATATTTTAAGGACAACCAACCTTTTTGTTAAAATGGTAAATAAAGGTAAAAGGAAAAGGAGACTGCTATGGTTTTCAAAAGTAGCAGCTGAAAAGGTGAAGAAAAAGAGGGAGTCATTCATGAAATACAAGAGATCATAGAGAGAGAAAGACAGGCATCTATATTTGGAAAAAATCAGAGAAGCTAGCAAAGTAGTCAGGAAAGCAAAGATTCAAAGAGAGGAGGAAATAGCCAATGCAATAAAATGAGGGGGATAAGACTTTTTCAGATATGTTAGTGAGAAGAGGGAGGGCAAAAGTGGTATTGTCAGACTCAAGGTTGAAGGGGAGGAATATGTAGAAGCTGATGAGGATAAAGCGGAATTGCTTATTAGATATTTCAGTTCTGTGTTCACAGATGAAGAACCAGGACCTCAGAAAACATCCACAAACAGGAACAGAAGCGAGAGGCATCTTGAACGATTTTCATTAGACTGTGTTCATGAGAAACTAGTTAAATTTAAGTAGACAAAGCTATGGGACCAGATGGGATATGCTCGAGAATACTGAGGGAACTTGGGGACGTTTTAGCAGCTACACTAACTGATCTTTTCAACGCCTCGTTGGAGTCAGGAGTGGTGCCAGAGGATAGGAGAGAGGCACATGTGGTCCTTTTACACAAAAATGGAAGTAAAGATATGGTTGGAAACTACAGGCCAGTTAGTTCAACCACGGTGATGAGTAAATTATTGTAAGCACTATGAAAGAGAAAATAGTGAGGTTTCTGGAGTCCAATGGATTACTAGATCAGAGGCAGCATGGATTCACCAGAGGCAGGTCTTTTCAGACAAATCAGATTGATTTCTTTGACTGGGTAACCAGGGAGTTGGACCAAGGGAGAGCCCTAGATGTAGTGTATTTAGATTTCAGTAAAGTCTTTGACACCCTTCCACAAAGGCGACTTATAAACAAACTGAGCACCCTAGGGATGGACCACTGCTTGGCTTAGAAATTGGTTGAGTGGGAGACGACAAAGGGTACAGGTAAATGGAGCTCACTCTGAGGAGGAGGAGGTTGTTACCAGTGGTGTGCCCCAGGGATCTGTCCTTGGTCTGATTCTTTTTAACATCTTTGTTAGTGATATTACGGAAGGGCTGTCGGGAAACGTTTGCCTCTTTGTGGACAATATCAAACTCTGCAAAAGACACCCAGGAAGGTATAGATAACATAAGGAGGGATCTAGCTAAGCTTGAAGAATGGTGTAGAATTTGTAGCTAAGATTTAATGTTAAAAAATGCAAGTTCATGCATTTGGGCTGCAGCAATCCAAGGGAGCGATATAGTATAGGGGGCGAAGTACTTCTGTCCACAAAAGAGCAGGACCTAGGCATAATTGTGTCTGATGATCAAAGTAGCTAAACAGGTAGAAAAGGTGACTGTGAAAGCTAGAAGGATGCTTGGGTGCATAGGGAGAGGAATGGCCAGCAGAAGAGTAGTTACTCACCTGTAACAGGTGTTCTCCAGGAGCAGCAAGAATCAGTCCTCACATATGGGTGTCATCGGCGCCAATGAAGCCCCAGCGGAGCATTTTCCCAGCTTTCCATGAAAGCCTTTGGGAATGCTGGCACGCATGCGCGGTTCCCTTCCCGCCTAAAGGTGCCATCTTACCTCAGTCAAATGACATAGCTAAGAACAGCACACAAAAATGTAAAACAAACTATGTACAACTGCAACTCCAAGGGGAGGAGGGAGGGTTGTGAGGACTGATTCCTGCTGCTCCTGGAGAACACCTGTTACAGGTGAGTAACTACTCTTTCTCCAGGACCAAGCAGGAAGTCAGTCCTCACATACGGGTGACTCCCTAGCTCTGGGCTACCAGGAACCCAGGCTGAACAAGAGAACTCCCTCTAGTCACAGCATCAAAGAAAGGCTTTTCAAGGACACAACCTCCACCGGTAGCCCAACAGAGGGCAGGAGTTGCCTAAACCTCAAAGAGATTCCGGAGTACTGCTTGGCCAAAAGCACTGTCCCTCTCCAGACAGTAATGGGCCGCAAAAGTCTGGCTTGAAGACCAAGTTGCAGCCCTGCAGATGTCTACCAAGGGCACAGAGCGGAGATGAGCCACTGAGGTAGCCATTGCCCTGACACGATGGGCCGTGACCCTACCCTGCAAAGGAAGGTCAGCCGCCTTGTAAGCCCAGGTGATACAGTCAGCCACCCAGATGGACAAGGTACGCTTGGACACAGCCAACCCCAACTTATTGGGGGGTCAAAGGAGACGAAGAGCTGAGTAGCCCTTCTATGTCCCTGCGTACGGTCAAGGTAGAAGGATAAGGCCCTCCTACAGTCCAGGGTATGCAGCACTGCTTCAGCCTGGCTAGCATGAGGCCTAGGGAAGAATGTTGGAAGAACCACCTCCTGGTTGAGGTGGAAAGAGGAGACAACCTTGGGGAGGAACTTTGGATGAGTCCTAAGGACTACCCTGTTCCTATAAATCCTGGTGTAAGGTCTATCACAGACCAGGGCCTGAAGCTCACTCACTCGCCTAGCCGAGGTGAGGGCTATCAGGAAGAGAGTCTTCCAGGAAAGGAAGCGTAGAGGGCAAGTAGCCATCGGCTCAAAGGGTGGGCGAGTAAGTTGCTGCAAGACCACATTCAGCTCCCACTCAGGAGCAGGACGACGGATGGGGGGCTTGAGCAAAAGCAAGCCCCTGAGAAAGCGGGACACCAAGGGGTGACCTGACAGAGAATGTCCCTCCACCAGTGAGTGGTGAGCTGCTAGAGCTGAGAGGTGGACCCGAACAGAATTGGACTTAAGTCCCTGATTTGATAAGTGCAGTAAGTACTGAAGCACTACTGGCAGAGTACAGGAGAAAGGATCCTCTGTACGTAGCTGACACCACACAGAAAACCTCTTCCATTTGAGGGCATAGGTTTTCCTAGTGGACTGTTTCCTAGAGGCTAGGATAACCTCCTCAACTTCCTGAGATAGGCCGCAGGGAACCAAAACTACCCTTGCAGCCTGCAGGCCATCAAATTGAGAGCTTTGAGATTGGGGTGCAGAAAGGAACCCTGCTCCTGTGAGAGAAGGTCGGGTTGTAACCCCAGAGGTAGTGGGGAATCCACTGCCAGCTGAAGCAGAAGTGGAAACCAAGGCTGCCTCGGCCACCTGGGAGCTACCAGCAGGACTGAGGCCTTGTCCTGAAGAGTCTTGAAAAGAGTTCGGGCCACCAAGGGCGTGGGAGGAAACGCATACAGGAGGCCCTGAGACCAGGACATCAGAAAAGCATCTGGTGCTATCCTCAAAGGATGCGGCTGCCTGGAGCAGAACTTGGGCAGTTGCTTGTTCAGCGGATTGGCAAAGAGATCTATCCAAGGGAGACCTCACTTCAGGAAGATCTTCTGAACGACCAAGGGATGCAGCTGCCACTCGTGGGGCTGCAGAATTCTGCTCAACCGGTCGGCCAGGTAGTTCTCCTGGCCTGGAAGGTACACCGCCTTGAGAAGCATGTTGTGCTTTAGGGCAAAGGAACAAAGGTCTTGAGTCTCCCGACAAAGGAGCTTTGACCCAGTCCCACCCTGTTTGTTCACATAAAACATGGCTACCTGGTTGTCTGTTTGAATCAAGACTGAGAGATTAGCTAGGGCCGGAGAAAAAGCCTTGAGAGCTAAGCGGATAGCTGGAAGTTCTAGGAGATTGATCTGTTGGGCTGCCTCCCAGGGAGAGCAGAGGCCTTGAGTGCACTTGTCCAGACAATGAGCACCCCAGCCCCGCAGAGAGGTGTCGGTGGTGAGGACCACTGAGTATTCTGGCATTTGGAAGGGCATCCCCTTCAGCAGATTGGGTGGATGTAGCCACCAGCTGAGGGAGGCCAAAAAGGGTCTGGACACCCTTATCCTGTCTGTTAGGCGGCCTGTGGCCTGAGACCACTGAGTCCGAAGGCACCACTGTGCAGGCCTCATATGGAGCGTGGCATTGGGAGTCACATGCACTGTCGAAGCCATGTGGCCCAGAAGTCTGAGACAGAGTCTGGCGGAGACCAGGGACCTGTTTAGAAACTGTTTGGCCACGTCCATCAGTCTTTGAGCCCTGTCTTCTGGCAAGAATGCCTTTGCCAGTTGAGAATCCAACCTTGCCCCTATGAACTCGAAGTTCTGGGAGGGGAGCAAAGTGGACTTTCCGAAGTTTATTACAAAGCCCACGTTTTGAAGCAGAGCAATGGTTCTGAGGGTGGCTTGTCTGGCCTCCAGGGACGTCTGACCCCTGATGAGCCAGTCGTCCAGATAGGGAAAGACAAAGATGCCTTGATTTCTTAGGTAGGCCACAACCACTGCCAGGCACTTGGTAAAGACCCTGGGAGCGGAGGTCAGGCCAAAAGGTAGTACTCTGTACTGATAATGGTTTCCTCCCACAATGAACCTGAGGTACTTTCTGTGGTCTGGATGAATAAGGATGTGAATGTACGCATCCTTTAGATCCAAGGAGCATAGCCAATCTCCCTGCTGGAGGTAGGGCAGAAGTGTTCCAAGAGTACAGAGGACCTTTTATTTCTCTAGGAACTTGTTGAGGTTCCTGAGGTCCAGAATGGGTCGAAGGCCACCGGTACTTTTGGGTACCAGGAAATACCTGGAGTAGAATCCGTGACCTTGCAAGTGGGGAGGCACAAGCTCTACTGCCCTGTCCACCAACAGACCTTGGAGTTCTCGAAGGAGAAGGTCTGTGTGCAGGGGAGGCCTCAAGGGCTCCCCAGGGAAGGAGGAGGCAGTTGATGAAAATGCAGGGCATAGCCCTTTTGGACTATGTCCAGCACCAAACTGTCGGTGGTAATGAGAGGCCACTGGTGGGCAAAAAGTACAAGGTGACCACCTGTGCAGAGCTGGGAAAGCAGGGACGGAGTGGCTACGCTCAAGGAGTCAAAAACCCCCACCCTGCTGAGTGGAAGCAGGGGCAGAAGGCTTGGGGGTCCTCTGCCTACGGGGCCCATTACCCTGGCCCTTGGCTTGCTGACCCTGGGGGGTAGCTTGGGCAGCCTGATACTGAGGGTACTGTTTGTAGGCAGTGCCCTTTCTCGGGTAAAAGGACTTTTTACCCGAGCCCTTCTTTTTATGTGAAGGGGCAGAGGTCTTCCTCGACAGCCTTGTCCGGGCAAGGTGCTCGGTCTCGAGCTGAGCGGCCTTCTCGGTCACGGGTTTGCCAAAAAGGTTCTCACCTCGGCAGGGGACATCGACAAACTTGTCCTGAACCCATGGCTCGAGGTCCGATGACTGCAGCCACGCCTGGCGTCGAGCCGCGATGCCAGCAGTCGCAACTCAGGCCGAAGCCTCGAAGCCATCGTAGGTGGCGCGGGAAATCAACTTTGAGCATTCCCGAATCCCCGAGGACAAGGTCTTAAATCTCTGCAAGGGTTCCCCGGAGAGACCAGCAGAGAATCCGGCCAATTCCTTGGCCAGGTCCCGCAAGTACATGCCCATGTACAGCTGGTAAGACTGGACACGGCAAGCAAGCATAGACCCCTGGAAGCACTTTCTACTGACGCCATCGAGGTTGCGGGCATCCCTGCCGGGGGGCACCGCAGAGTGCATCTTCTGGCTCTTCAGACGATGCATGGCCGATTTCACAACCATGGAATGGTGTGGTAGCTGTGCTTTCTGGAAACCAGGACTTTTGCGGCGTCAATAGATGGAATCGACTCGCTTGCTCAGAACCGGCGCCGAGGCCGGTGCCTCCCACATCCGGAAGAGGAGCTGTTCCAGCATCGAAGGAACCGGGCCAGTAAAGGCCTCCTATGGAAGAGAGTCGTACTGTAGAGCATCGAGCTCCTCGGCTCGGGGCTCTTCCTCGGGATCGGCAGGGATAGCCAAGGCAGCGGCCATATCCTTGAGGAACTCCAAGAACCTAGTGTCCTCCGGAGGGGATCTACTCCAGGGCTCAGACTGAGATGAGTCCGACGGGACGCACCATGTCTTAAAAGTATCGGGAGACTCCTCGTTCTCCGTCTCCCAGGCGGACTCATATGAGGAGGAGTCAGGGTCCGACCCCGCGGGGCCCCAAGGCACCCACCCTGATGCTGGGGGCACCAGCGTCGACACCCTCGGTCCCGAACGGGAGGTCGAGGGAGACCTCGACCGAGGACAACTTCGAGCCCGAGGGTCTCGAGTATCGGCTCGGTCTACGGGGTTGACTTCAAAGTCGACGTCCCGGTGGTCGGGGCAGATGCACCAGACAGGCTGGCCATCAGTGCCTGCTGCTGCTCCATGAAGGCAGACATTCTGCACTCCAAGGCTGTCATCCTAAGACTCAGCTCGGGAGACGCAGCAGCCACCGACTCGGGCCCCGGTGGCGCCGGGCCCGATGTCGGCTCTCTGGGAGGAGAGTCCACGAGGACTACGGGGCTTACGTGTCCAGCAGACTCCGGCTCCATGTGAGGAACTTTGGCAGGCTTCTCTTGGTCCACGGGCCCGGGATGGCGGTCGGGGGTCTTAGACCTGGCCCTCGAGGGACCAGAGACCTCCTCTGACGCCGCCCTCGCGAGCCGCTTCTTCCTCTTGCGTTCCCAGTCGGGGGACCCCCTGTCCGAGGAGCTTCGACGGCGCTCGGGATCGGAATCCTGAGATGTCGAGGCCTCAGACGAGGTCCGGTCGAGAAAATCCTTTCCTTCTAATGCTGTCGACTCTTGAGTGCCTTGGAAGGCATCTTTCCACATGGCACACACGACTTGGGGTCGTGGTCAGGGCCGAGGCACCGAAGGCAGCAGTCGTGTGTGTCAGTGAGAGACATAAGTTTCTTACACCGATCACACTTTTTGAAACCACTGGAAGCCATCGGGGAAAAGAGAGCCCCTGCGAGGTCAAAAGACCGGCCTTCCAGGGAAAAAAATGAAAAAAGGGCGCGAACGCCAGCCACGAAGGGCAAAAACCGAAAAAGAAATAAGCGGGCTCGATACCGGTGTACCAAACTCGGCGGGAGGGGAACCGGCATCGAACCAGAGAAAAATAGCGAAAAATCGCCGAAGAAAAAATCACTTTTATCCGGGAGAACAGGACACACGTCCGATGGGTTTCTCGGAAAAAAAGAGACTGAGGTAAAATGGCACCTTTAGGCGGGAAGGGAACCACGCATGCGTGCCAGCATTCCCAAAGGCTTTCATGGAAATCTGGGGAAATGCTCCGCTGGGGCTTCATCGGCGCCGATGACACCCATATGTGAGGACTGACTTCCTGCTTGGTTCCGGAGGAGGAGGTGATAGTGCCTCTGTGTAAGTTTTTGGTGCGACCTCATTTGGAGTATTGTGTGCAAGTCTGGAGACCACACCTTCAAAAGGATATAAACAGGTTGGAGTCGGTACAGAGGGTGGCTGCTAAAATGGTTAGTGGTCTTCATTATAAAGCATATGAGTACAGACCTAAGGATCTTAATATGTATACTTCTGAGAAAAAGCAGGATAGAGGTGATATGACTGAGACGTTTAAATACCTCTGTGGTATAAATGCACAGGAGAGCCTCTTTCGATGGAAAACAAGCTCTGCTACGAGGGGGACAAAGGATGAGGGTGAAAGGGGATAGACTCAGGAGTAATATGCAGAAATATTTCTTTATGGAAAGAATGGTAGATGCATGGAATAGTCTCCCAGTGGAGGTGATAGAGGACAGTATCTGAATTTAAAAAAGCATGGGACAAACACGAAGGATCTCTAAAGGAAAAAAGGGGACTGTTGTAGTGATTGATATGGAAGGGCAGACTAGATAGGCCATGTGGTCTTTTTCTGCTATCATGTTTCTATGTTTTTGTATCCTTTGCGAGGTGCAGTGTCTAAAACTAAACACAATACTCCAAGGGAGGTCTCGCCAGTGACATGTACAGGGGCATTAATACTTCCTTCCTTCTGCTGGTTATGTCTTTCTGTATGAAACCTAGCATCCTTCTTGCTTTAGCCTTGTCACATAGTGTCTGAGGATCTCAAGGTGGCGAAAGCGTAGTTTACTCACCTGTAACAGGTGTTCTCCAGGGACAGCAGGAATCGGTCCTCACATATGGGTGACGTTGGCGCTGACGGAGGCCTCACAGAAGCATCTCCCCAGCTTTCAAAGAAAGCCTTTGAGAGATGCACCATGCAGGCGTGGTCCACTTCTTGCCCAAGGGTGCCATCTTGCCTCAGTCTAATGACATAGCTAAGATGGCAAAAATAAAATATGGTAAAGCTGTAACTCCAAGGGGAGGAGAGAGGGTTGTGAGGACCGATTCCTGCTGTCCCCGGAAAACACCTGTTATAGGTAAGTACCTGCGATTTCTCCGGGAACAAGCAGGAAGTCAGTCTTCACATATGGAACTCCCCAGCTACAGGCTACCGAGAACCCGTAAAATAAAAATGCCACAGCGACCTGCAAAGGGTGAGCCATCAGCAGCAACAGTTGAGTCCCTCCTGAGAGACTCTCGCAAGACCCAGTGTCCGGCAGAGAACCAGCACTCCGGTAGCCTAAACAAAGAAGGTTCGGGGGGCAGGAGCTTCCTGGAGTATGGCCTGGCCTAAGGCGTTGTCCTTTCAGGACTCCCTCTCCAGGCAGTAGTGACCTGCGACTGTATGAACCGAGGACCATGTGGTGGCCCGGCAGATTTCTGTCACGGTGATGGAATGCAGATTTGCCATGGAAGTAGCCATGGCCCTGACATGGTGTGCTGTGAACTTCTGGTCCAATGGAATCCCTGCCTGCTCGTAAGCAAGAGTAATGCAGTCTGTCACCCAGGCGAATAGAGTTCGTTTAGTCACAGGGAGCCCCAGATGGCTGGGGCCAAAAGATATGAAAAGCTGAGGTGCTTTGTGGTGGCCCTGAGTCCATTGCAGATAGGACAGGGCTCTTTTACAATATACAGTGTGGAGAATAGTCTCTGCCTTGCCAGCATGAGGCCTCGGGAAAAAGATGGGTAGCACCACTTCCTGATTGAGGTGGAACGGGGACACAACCTTTGGCAGAAACTTGGGGTGTGTGCTGAGCACCACCCTGTTCTTGTAGAACCTCATGTAGGGGGACTCTACCATCAGAGCCTGGAGCTCGATGACTCTGCGAGCTGATACGAACGCCATGAAGAATACAACCTTCCAAGAGAGGTACCTCAGGTGGCAGGTAGCCAAGGGTTCAAACGGAGGCTTGGTGAGCTGTGAAGGCACCACGTTTTGATCCCCCTCTGCCACTGGAGGGCAGACAGGGGGTTTGGATAGCATGAGGCCCTACAGGAATCGGGGCACAAGTGGCTGCGCTGAGAGAGAGACTCTCTCAATGGGATGGTGATGTGCTGCAATGACACTCATCTACTCTGACTGAATTGGACTTTAGTCCCACCTGTGACAGGTGGAGCAGGTACTGGAGTACTACTTGCACTGAGTAGGGGAACGGGTTCGCCAGTCTCTCTGCACATCACGCCGAGAAAGGGCACCACTTGAAGGCATTCGCCCTTCTTATGGAGGCCTTATGTGAGGCCAGAACCACCTCCTCTACATCCCATGGGAGGTTGAAGGGAGCTAACGCTACCCTTTCAGCAGCCAAGCTGTGAGTGACAGGGACCCCAGGTTGGGGTGTAGGAGAGAGCCCTGCTCCTGTGAGTAGCCCCGGGGCTCGGCCCAGGGGAATTAGTGACGCCGTCGATAGGGAGAGGAGCAATGGCAACTAGGGCTGCCTGAGCCAATGAGAAGCTATCAGCATTAGTGATGCTCTGTTGCGCTGGACCTTGAATAGGGTCTTGGCAACCAACAGCGTCAGTGGGAAGGTGCACAGGAGGCCTTCCATCCACAGGATGAGGAACACATCTGCTGTCATCTGGGAAGAGTGCAGCTGGCAGGAGCAGAAGTGGGGCAACTGCGTGTTGTCTGTGCTGTCAAACAGGTTCATTGAGGGGATGCCCCAGAAATAAAACAACTGAGAGGATACTGCTGGGTCCAGGCGCCACTCATGCGGCTGGAGGACTCTGCTCAGTTTGTCTGCCAGGGCACTGTCCAGGCCCAGAAGACAGACCGCCCTCAGAAGAATTCCTCTTTGCACCGCATAGGCACAGAGGGCTAGTGCCGCCTGGCAGAAGGGGTATGACCCTGTGCCCCCTTGTTTGTTCATGCAGAACACTGTGACCTGGTTGTCGGTCTGGATCAGCATTGGGTGGTGCTGCAACTGGCATCAGAAAGCTCGGAGAGACAGTAATATTGCCCAGAGCTCTAGCAGGTTGATTTGCAACCGGGATTCCTCCTGGGACCGACAGTCCTGCATCTGGAGGCCCTCACAGTGCGCTCCCCAGCCCAGTAGGGAGGTGTCCGTGGTGAGGATCCTCTTGGGGGTCGGTGTCTGGAAAGGCATCCAAGCCTGAAGGTGACATGGACTCTGCCACCATCTGAGGGAGTCTGCCAACTGGCGGGTCACTCTCACTCTGTCCTTGAGCCTGCCCGTGGCTTGTGTCCACTGAGAGCCGAAGCACCACTGGGCTACCCTCATGTGCAGGTGGGCAATATGGGGGTTACATGAACCATGGAGGTAATTTATTTCAACAGGTGGAGTAGGAGCCAGGCAGGTAGTATGCTGCATCAGTGCACCTCTGCTGCTAACTCCCTGAGACGTTCTGACCTTTCCCGAGGTAGGAAGACTTTTGCCTGGAGGGTATCAAGTCACGCCCCTATGAACTCTAGGCACTGGTCCGGGATGAGGTGGGACTTGTGTTAGTTTATGACTAACCCCAGGTGATGCAGTGCATTTATGGTATGCCCGGTGGCACATTGAGCCTCTGTAGCTGTGGCTCCCCTTATAAGCCAGTCGTCCAGATAGGGTAGACGAAGGCCCCTTGGATCCGGAGGTGGACAGCGACCACCGAGGTACTTTGTGAAGACCCTTGGTGACGAGGTCAGACTGAAGGGCAGCACCCTGTATTGGTAGTGTTGTCCCACCACAAAGCAAAGGTACTTTCTATGGCTGGGATAAATCAGGATGTGGTTATAGGCATCCTTTAGGTCTAAGGAACATAGCCAATCTCCCTACTGGAGGAATGGCAGCACTATCCCAAAGAAGAGCATCTTGAACTTCTCCCTGGTCAGAAACCTGTTGAACTCTCGCAGGTCTATGTTGGGCCTGAGGCCCCTTGTCCTCTTGGGGACGAGAAAATACCTGGAATAGAAACCTTTGCCCCAGGACTGGCTCCACTGCCTTGTCCTGAATCAGGCCTGTTAGCTTGGTGAGGATCAGGGTCTGGTGAAGGAGAGGTCCTGGTGGGCTCTCCTGGGAAGGAGGAGGGTGGCACCCATTGTAGGTGGAGGAGGTCGCCCTCCCTGACCACTTGTAGCACCCAGGGGTCAGTGGTGATGGCTGTCCACTTGAGGGCAAACAGGGCTAGGCGGCCACCTGTGGGCAGCAGGAGTCCCCTTGGAGTCGGGGGGGGGGGGGTGAGATATGTCACGTCCTGGCAGTCAAAAGTTCTCCATTGGCTGGGACGGAACCCAGGACTTCAAGGTCTTTTGTTTTCTGGAACCATGGTCACAGGCCTTTTTGTTGTGGCCCTGCTGAGGGGCCTGAAAGGCCTGGAAGTGCGGTGCAGCACTAAAGCCCCCTTTCTTCCTCAGGAAGAAAGGCTTATGCCCCCGGGGCTACATTGAGGTCTTCTTTGAGAGCCTGGTTCTCGTCATGAACTCTTTCTTTATCTCTGCAGTCTTATCAGCCATAGGCTTCCCGGATTAGGTTCTCTCCTATACAGGGGACATCAATCAGTTTGTCCTGCACTCACTGATCCACGTCAGACGACTACAGCCATTTTTGGTGTCGTGCCCCGATACCTGCAGCAGCCATCCTGGCTGATGGCTCAAAGCCATCGTAGGTTGCTCAGGACGAAAACCTTGAGAATTCTTTTACCGCCAAGGTCAGGGTCTTAAATCTCTGTAGGGGTTCCACGTCGAGGCCTGCCAAGAATCCACTGAGCTCTTTATCTTTATTTGCAATGTTTGACATACCGCCCTTACCGAAGCATCAGGGCAGTGTACAATAAAAAATATATATATTGGCTACTGAAAACAAAGTAGGACAAGAACGCCATTAGTATAGAAAAGTGATAGAAAAAAAGACCAGAGCGAGGGATAGCACAGAGACAGACCCAGACATGATAACTAACAATAGGCAAAAGGGCAAGAGGGAGGGGAAAACTATGAAATAAATGGATTGTAACGTTGCTGAGTTACAGCGGGTGGGGGGCCCAACTAGGGGAGGCAAGGCCATCAGGGGATGCAGGGAGATCAAAGGCTTGACAATAGAGGTGTGTTTTAAGAAGTGCTTTGAAACAGGAGAAAGATAATTCGGTGCGGAGAGAGTGCGGGAGCAAATTCCATAAAGCGGGGCTTAGAAAGAAGAACGCGGAGTGACGGGTAAGTTCGAGGTGGGCCTGAGGGGTGGAGGGTAGAAAAAGACTGTTGCCGTCTTTCAACAGTTCCTTCAGGTACATGCTGACGTAGAGCTGGTAGGACTGGATTTGACACGTTAGCATCAAGCCCTGAAAGGCCTTGCGGCCAAGGGCATCAAGGGTTCGGGCCTCCCTGCCGGGTGGGAAAGCATAGTTACTCACCTGTAACAGGTGATCTCCGGGAACAGCAGGAATTTAGTCTTCACATATGGGTATCGTCGTTACCGACGGAGCCTGTGCGGGAACGCCCCCCAGCATCCAATAGAAAAGCTTTTGGGAGCATCCCACAGCGCCTGTGTGCTGCCTTCCTGCCTTTCCCAACTGACCCTCTCCAGTTGAGTTTAAAGCTAAGACAAAAGAGAGAGGGAGAGAGGGAAAGAGAGAAAAAGAGAGAGATACAACTCCTAGGGGAGGTGGGTGGGTTGTGAAGACTAAATTCCTGCTGTTCCCGTAGATCACCTGTTACAGGTGAGTAACTATGCTATCTCCAGGAACAAGCAGGAATGTAGTCTTCACATATGGGGACTCCCTAGCTGCAGATGCCAGGGAGATGGCCTCAGAAAGTTGTGTGCCCTTGTGAAAGGGCTCCACTCCCCCCCATGGATCTCTGGCATCTCTGTGGATACCATGTTAAAACCCTCGGCCCAGTGTGCAGCGGCGGCCAAGAGAGCAAATAGAATGCTAGGTATGATAAGGAAAGGAATGGAAAATAAAACAAAGGATATTATAATGCCTCTATATCGTTCCATGGTGAGACCGCACCTTGAATATTGTGTGCAATTCTGGTCGCCGTATCTTAAAAAGGATACAGAGTTATTAGAAAAGGTTCAGAGAAGAGCCACCAAAATGGTAAAGGGGATGGAAGGATACTCCTATGAAGAAAGGCTAAAAAGGTTAGGGCTCTTTAACCTGGAAAAGAGACGGCTGAGGGGAGATATGATAGAAGTCTATAAATTAATGAGCGGAGTGGAACGGATAAACGTAGATCGATTGTTTACCTTATCAGAATATAGAAAGACTAGGGGACATGCAATGAAGCTACAGGGTAAACTATTTAAGACTAATAAAAGAAAATATTTTTTCACTCAACGTGTAATCAAACTCTGGAATTTATTACCGGAGGATGTAGTAAAGGCTGTTAGTGTAGCTGGGTTTAAAAAAGGTTTGGACAAGTTCCTGGAGGAAAGGTCCATAAGCCATTATTAAGAAGGGACCCAGGATATCAATGCTTGAAGCAATACAAGCATTGTGGAACCTGTGTCCCTTGGGGAAACTACTAGGTACATATGACCTAGATTGGCCACTGTTGGAAATAGAATACTGGGCTTGATGGACCTTGGTCTGACCCAGTATGGCATATCTTATGTTCTTATCCTACCAGGGATGGTGGGTAGGAGTTGATTAAGTGTGGAACAGGTGTTGAAGGACAGCCTGACCAAATAAGGCATCCCGGCGGGAGTCCATGTCTAAGCAGTAATGGGCTGTGAAGGTATGAACCCAAGTAGTTGCTCGACAGATGTCGTCGATAGACACAGAGTGAAGATGAGCCATTGAGGCTGCCATGGCTCTCGCATTGTGAGCTGTGACATGGCCTTCAAGAGAAAGGTTCTTACTCTCATAGGCAAAAGATATACACGGTGCAATCCAGCTGGACAGTGTTCTTTTGGAGACTGGAAGTCCCAAATGACTAGGATCAAAAGCAACAAAGAGTTGAGAGGACTTTCTATGTTGCTGTGTCCTTTGCAAGTAAAAGGCCAAAGTTCTTTTACAATCCAAAGTATGAAGATTCCTTTCTGCATTTGAGGCGTGAGGCCTTGGAAAGAATACAGGAAGGTAAACCGCTTGGTTTAAATGAAAAGGTGACACCACCTTTGGCATAAAGTGTGGATGATTCCTAAGGATTACCTTGTCATGATGGAACCTTGAATAAGGAGGATCAGTCACCAACGCTTGCAATTCACTGATGCGACGTGCTGATGTGATTGCAATAAGAAAGATGACCTTCCAAGAAAGGAATTTCAAAGAGGTAGTGGCTAATGGTTCAAAGGGCGGTTTCATAAGCTGCCCAAGAACCAGATTTAAGTCCCATGCCACCGGAGGCGGCTTAATGGGCGGCTTAGTCAAAAGAAGGCCTCTCATAAATCTCGCTATGAGAGGATGAGAGGAAATAGGTTGTCCATTTAGAGGCTTGAAAGAAGCTGCAATAGCACTCAAATGGACTCTTACTGAATTGCTCTTAAGTCCCGCATTTGATAAATGAAGAAGATACTCCAGTAATGATTCCAGCGGTATCGCAAGAGGGTTAAAACCCTTCTACGAGCACCATATGATAAACCTTTTCCACTTAAATTTTTTATTTTATTTATTTATTTTATTTATTTATTTAACATCTCTTATATACCGCACTATTATCATCAGCGCGGTTTACATGGAACCAAACATATACATACAGAAAAACTGTAGTGCATTTTACAAGTAACAGGAATTTGAACTTGGTAATAAAGGGAAACTATGTACATTATGTAACTATATACAGTAGTCTATACACATTAGTCACAGTTGAAGTTGTCTTGACCTGAGAGTATGGATGTAGTATTTCTCTTGTGCAAAACTAAATTGGGAAATAGCTTAAGAAGAGGTGGTGTTTGAGACTTTTTCTGAATTGTGTTAGGCTGGTTATGGCTCTCATAAATGCATAAGAGCGTCTTGTGGAAGGCTTCCTGGAAGCATAAAGGATATCCTTTACCTGCTGGGAAAGGTTAAGACCGTGAAGTTCTAGGCTTTCAGCAACCAGGCTCTGAGATGCAGAGACTGGGGATTGGGATGCCACAGCATCCCGTCCTCTTGAGAAAGGAGATCTGGAGCAGATCCTAACAACAGAGGTGGAGCCTGAGAGAGTTGTAGGAGCAGAGGGTACCACATTTGCCGTGGGCAACGTGGAGCTATGAGGATCATATAACCTCTGTCTCTCTGAGGCTTGAACAGGTTTTTGGGAATTAGGGGAATGGGTGGAAAGGCATACAGGAAGTCCTGACCCCAATGGAGGAGGAAGGCATCCCTGGCCTGACAACCCTAAGCCGGAATTCTGGAACAGAACTGGGGAAGTTTGGCATTCAGCCGACTTGCAAAGAGGTCTATGTCCGGGGTTCCCCAAATTTGAAAAATTTTGGCCACCTGGTCTGCATGGAGAGACCATTCGTGTGGAAGCAGAACTCAACTGAGTCTGTCTGCCCAAGAATTTTGAAGGCCTGGAAGATACACCGCAAGGAGATGAATCTGATGCTCTCTGGCGAGGGCCCATAGTCGCAAAGTTTTGTTGCAGAGCGACAGAGAGCCTGTTCCACCCTGCTTGTTCACATAGAACATGGCTACTTGATTGTCCGTTTGAACTAGGACTGTCTTTTAGTTGAGCTGGGTGTGAAATACTCGAAGAGCAAGGAAGATTGCTCTGAGCTCCAGGAGATTGATATGGAGATAGGCCTCCTGTGGAGTCCAAGTACCCTGGGTAGAGAGGCCTTGCAGATGGGCTCCCCAACCCACCTGTGAAGCATCTGTTGTTAGAGTGGCTTGGGGTGGGGGTTGCTGAAAAAGAGACCCCACCAGAAGATTTTGGGGTGACTGCCACCATTGGAGGGACAAAATAAGGCAATCTGAGTCTGCTATTTTGTCAGACAGGCAACCTGAAGCCTGAATCAACTGAGTGGGTAAAGTCCACTGGGCTGCCCTCATATGGAGGCGAGCATAAGGAACCACAAGCACGGTGGAAGCCATGTGGCCTAGCAACTGTAACATTTCTCGAGCAGTGAGGTGAGGTTTTAGCACTGCTTGGGAAGCTAACTGCACAATGCGAAGGCAGTGGGGCTGTGGAAGGAAAGCCCTTGTCTGTCTGGTATCCAGCAGAGCTCCTATAAACTCTAGGGAATGAGTGGGAGCAAGGTGGGAATAGGGAAGTTTATGACAAGTCCCAAATACTGAAGGATGCGCATTGTGCGAGAGAGAGCAACCCTAACCTCTGGCTCTGAAGGAGCTCAAATGAGCCAGTCGTCTAAGTAAGGGAAGACGAATTTTCCAAGGGTGCGGAGAAATGCTGCCACCACAGCCATGCATTTTGTGAACACCCTTGGTGCAGAGGCCGGGCCAAAAGGAAGAAACCTGTATTGGTAGTGCTTCCCTTGAAACAGAAAGCGAAGGAACGTTCGGTGAGTTGGATGGATGAGAACATGAGTGTACGCCATCCTTGAGATCTAGAGAACAAGGCCAATCCTGATTCTGAAGGTATGGCAGCAGAGTTCCCAAAGAAATCATTTTGAACTTCTCTTTGAACAGGAATTTGTTCAATTCTCTGAGGTCTAAAATGGGTCTGTGTCCTCCTGTTTTCTTTGGAATAAGGAGAGTAAAACCCTGTACCCGTTGGGGAATGGGTACATCTTCTATTGCCCCTTGAACAAGGAGCACAGTAACCTCTTGACTGACTGGTCGTTGAGAGAGGTCTGAGAATTGAACTGTCTTACCATTGTAGGAGGGGGCATGCTGAGGAAATGAAGCTTGTACCCCTCTCTTACAATAGACAGAGTCCAATTTTCTGCTGTTATCTGACCCCATCTGGGGGCAAAATGACATAACCTTCCTGGGATGGTGGAGGGTTCTGGGCTGTTTAGGGCCAGGAAGGCAAAGTTCTCTAGATAGGAGTCAAAGCCCCTGTGGAGGCTGAGTCTGCTGAGCCGGTTGAGGCTTAGCTGCTTTTGGCTTCCTTTGCCTAGGTTGTTGCTGCTGTCCCTTTTGTGCAGACTGACCTAAACGATGTCCCTGCTGGGTATAAGAGGGATAAAACTTTTTCTTCTTGCTGAAGAATGTTTTCTTAGAGGATCTTTTCCTCGCAGAATCAGCTGTAGATTTAGACAATCTATCCAAAGTGATATTGTCAGCATCTATCTCATTAGCTTTTTCCTGCCAATTCTTGCCAAAGAGATTCTCTCCTGTGCAAGGAATATTCCCTAGTTTGTCCTGTAACCAAATTTCCAAGTCAGATGCCTGGAGCCAGACAATCCGACGTGCACCTATGGCAATGGCAGGTTCTGCTTATGCATTCAAAGCAGTCAAAGGCTGCACGATTCACAAACTTCGAAACATCCTGAGCATGTTTGACGAGGGCGAGATAATCTTGCCTTTTATCATCAGGAAGGAGAGGGCTCATAAGCTCTAAATCTCCTGTGACCTCTTTAAGGAACATTCCCATATACAAGATATAGGAACTGATCCTAGCTGAAAGCATAGAAGCCTGGAAGGATCGACGTCCAAAGGCGTCAAGAGTCCTACACTCACGTCCTGGAGGATTAGATGCATGCCTTTTTGCACTCTTTATACGTCTTATGGCTGATTCCACCACCAGGGAATGGTGTGGTAATTGAGTTTTCTGAAAACCAGGACAAGGAGGAACTCCATACATGGTGTCGAGTCTTTGAGAATGAGGAGATGTGGTCAGAGGTGTTTCGCACATCCGTAACAAGAGATCATGCAAGATCTCATGAAGAGGTAAGGTAGCTGCCTCCTTGGGAGCCTTAGTGTATTGTACGATTTCTAATTCCTTTGCCATAGACTCTTTTTCAGGAGCCACTGTGATGGAAAGACCTTGGGCCACATCTCGGATAAAATCCTGAAAGGACATATCCTCTGGTGGAGACAGCCTAGCTGAGGAGAAGAGGAATCCTCAGGAAGACGTACTCTGGTATTGGCAGAACTTTCAGAGTCTTCAGACTCATCTGAGGATTCAAAGTATCTCCGATCCAGGTGATCGTGCAAGGCACGGTACTGGTACCGATCGAAGTCGGCATTGGAGTGGTCCGGTAGCGACTTGTCGATGCCGGATAGAGACGCATGGCTCGGTCCCGGTAAAATACCTGCCGATGTCGATGCAGTCAGTGCTGGTACTGGTTGAATTGTCTGAAGCGGTCTCAGGGGCATCGAGGCCGTGAGAAGAGCCGCCAGACTGGGTTCAATAGCCAAGAATCTCTGGTCTATTGACGCTGTCGATGCTTGGGTGTCGGTGCCGGATGAAGCGGCCAGAACCCCAGAGCATGGCACCAGTAGTTCTGCTGTTGAAGCCTCGAGAACATCCCGGAGCCCCGTTTGTGCTTTGGAAGCCAAAGCCTCCCGCTGGGGCAATTTTGCCGGTGAAGGTCCCTCAAGAGCAACGCCAGAGACATCTCGATGTTTAAAAGGAGATCTACCCTTTGAGGACCGGCTAGATTTATGTTTAGTTATTTGAGATCCATGGGAGGAAGAGGAAGCCCTGGAAGACGTCGATGCCACGGAGGCTGCATCGGAGGGAAAAAGGGTGCTAAGTTTAGCAGCTCTGTTTTGTCGGCCCCTTTTCATCATCATCCCACAGACAACACACTCTGAAATAGAGTGGTCAGGACCTAAACATTTGAGGCACCACACATGGGTGTCGGTGATGGAGATGGTATCGCCACACTTAGAACACTTTTTAAAACCCAAAGCGGGTTTTTCTATTTTGAGGAAAAACTGGGCCTAGTGCCCAAAATGGCGCGTGGCACCTGAGGAGAAAATTAATGGAAAGACTCCAGAAAGAAAGTTTTGTTTTTTTTGAAAAAAAGAAAAGAAGAACCGGCAGGACCGGTGTAGCGTCGAGGGAAGGCAGATGCGACCATAAAAAGGAAGAATAAGGGGGGATTTTTTTTTTCTGCGGCGACAGGATGTGCAAACTGTCGGCTCCGCGGAAAACGAAGAACTGGAGAGGGACAGTTGGGAAAGGCGGGAAGGCAGTACGCAGGCACTGTGGGACGCTCCCAAAAGCTTTACTATTGGACGCTGGGGAGCGTTCCCGCACAGGCTCCGTCGATACCGACGATACCCATATGTGAAGACTACATTCCTGCTTGTTCCTGGAGTTTAAGGAATGAGTTTTTTTGGCTTTTAAGCAGGCGCATGTTTGACTGCACGACCATGGAATTGTGCGGAAGCTGGGTGTTTTGGAACTCAGGGCTTTGGCATACCCGGTACATGGCATTGAAGCGCCTGCTAACAATTGATACCTATGCCGGTGTTTCCCACATTCGGAGAAGATGGTCGAGTATCAGGGGCACTGGGACAGTAAGCGTTTCCTTCGGGGGTGCTTTGTATTGGAGTATTTCCAATTCCTCAGTGCGAGGATCCTTCTCGGCCTCAATAGTGAGCCTTGGCCACGACCCGCACAAAATTGAGGAAAGCAACGTCCTTGTGCAGGGAACGACGCCGGGTCATCTGGGGAGACTAGTCTGAGGGCACATATCAGTGATGCCTCGAGTCTGGGGACTCCTCATTCTCTGTCTCCCATTCGGATTTGAAGTCCGAGTATGGGTCCGATGCCATGCAATCAGCTCGGTTGCTCTGGGCTGGCTGCGACCTCCAGAGGATCTGCGGTCTGAGATGCAGGTGCTCGCCGGGGTGGACTGGTGTCCCAAGGTAGGGGACCGAGACCTTGTCCAGAGCCGGGGGCTCTCTCAAGGTTGGTGGCGCTCGAGGACCGGCCTGATGTCCGGGGAAACGCTCGATGTTGAGGGTCCCATCATCAGGGTGGATGAACCAGACGAACTGGACATGAACGTCCGCCGCATGGCCACTAGGGCAGATATACTGCTCTCTAAGACCACCATTCTGGTCTCCATACCAGTTGGCTCCACAGCCTTTGATGCAGGCACCAAGGACTTTGGGCCCGGCATCTGTACTGTCAAGGGGGAGTCCTCGATGAGGATGGCCTCAAAGGTCCAAGGCCAATCGGCGGGTGCCAACTCCTCCTTGGAGGGCAGCTCCTGCCCTGACTCCTTGGACTCACTCCTAGGTCTGCGGGTCCTGCGGTAGGATTTCTCCTTTTTCCAGGATCCGTCCTCTGAGACGGTCTTAGAGGGTTGTTTCTTTTTCTGCTTCACCTCCAGGGATTTCCGCTCTGAGGAACCATGGCCACGGGATTCCGAAGAGGCTCTGACTTCGCAGGGCACAGAGGTATCCAGAGGGGGCCCTGGAACGTGGTGTCACCAGAGACTCAGGCGCGGAGTCGGACTTCTGAAAGAACTTTTCCTGCTGCTGATGGCAGCTCTTTAAGGCCTCCGAGGTCACGGTTCTGTAGAGCTTCCAGTCGGAGTCGTCGTGCTCCAGGCCAAGACATTGGAGGCAGCAGTTGTGAGGGTCAATGAGTGACATCATTTTGCCACACCAGTCACACTTTTTGAAGCCACTGGAGGACATTGGAAAAAGAGGGTCCCTGCCTCCAGTCAGGGGTCCGAGGCCTTCGGTTGAAAAAAGGCGTGAACGCCGGTCAAGGGACACCTCGATGAAAAGGGAGAACAACAACTGTACGAACCCAAGAAGCGGCACAGAGGTGACCTGGCTCGGGGGTGGGAAGAAATAGATATGCAAACCAGACAAAACTTAGGAACAAAATCAAACTTTTTTCCAAGGGAAACTGGACAACATCCGATGGGTTCTGCAGAAAAAAGGAGACTGAGGCAAGATTGCACCCTTGGGCGGGAAGTGGACCACGCAAGCATGGTGCAGCTCCCAAAAGCTTTTTTTGAAAGCTGGAGAGATGCTCCTGTGCAGGCTTGGTCGGTGCCAATGTCACCCATATGTGAGTACTGACTTCCTGCTTGCTCCTGGAGAAACAATCACTCCGAGGTTTCTCTCCTAGTCCATGCACATCAGCCTCTTGCTCCTATCACATAGAGCTCCTTTGGATTTCTGCATCTCAAGTACATCACTTTGCGCTTCTTTACAATAAAACTTAATTGCCGAGCATTCGACCATTCTTCAAATTTTTGTAGTTTTTTTTCTCATGCTGTCTAATTCCTCCCAGGTGTCCACTCTTGCAAATCTTTGTGTCATTCGAAAAAAGGCAAATTTTTTCTTCTAACCCTTCGGCAATATCACTCACAAAGACTGATCCCTAAGGTATTTCACTACTTGCTTTCCTTTCTTCTGAGTGAATTCCATTTACAACCACCCTCTATCATTTGTCAGTCAAGCATTTCTGATCCAGTACCACTTTGGGATCCATCCCTAGGATATTCTCTTTATAGGGAGGAGTGGCCTAGTGGTTGGGGCAAGGTATCACAGGCTGGAAGGTCGGTGGTTCAAATCCCACTAGAGGACAGCAACCTTGGGCCGGAAGGACCGGGGTTTCTAGTCCCACAGGTGCTCCTTGTGGTCTTGGGCAAGCCACTTAACCCTCCATTGCCCATGTTCCCTGTAAGTATTAGTGTATGTGTCTCATATCCCCTTGTGTTAAATGTATCCCCCAACCGCTTTGACCCGGTGAAAAGCGGGATATAAATGCAGCTAAATAAATAAATAAATAAATAAGCTTCCGATGAGGAACAGTATCAGAGGTTTTGCTGAAATCTAAGTAGATCACATCTATTGCGTGCCCTCAATCCAATTCTGTAGTCACCCAGTCAAAGAAATCAATTAGAAACATAGAAACATGATGGCAGAACAAGAACCCATAGCCTATCTAGTCTGCCCTTCCGTATCAACTACAATAGTCCCTATGAACTACAACAGATTCGTTTGGAACAATCTTCCTTTGGTAAAACTCTGTTGCCTCTGAACTTGCAACTCACTGGATTCGAGAATTTCACTATCCTTTCTTTCAGCATCTCGACTGCTTTTCCTACCAGCAAGGTAAGACTACCAGCCTGCAGTTGGCCAACTCTTTGTAAACACATTTGTGAAGAGGTGGGGCAATTTGCAGTGACTGAACGAGAGGATTGGTGACATACAGACAATGCCCGAGTCGAGCTGAAGCCTGGGTCCACTGAGTTCAAACGGTCCACTGAGCCTGCCTCATATGAAGGTGTGCCAAATGTGTGATGTGCACGGTGGAGGCCATGTGGTCTAGTAGAATTAACATCCTTGCGAGCTGTTACCTGCTGACTCAATTGAGTCTCTGGCATTAGTGCTGACCATCTGTGAAGTCGCTCATATGGGAGGAAGGCTCTCACCTGAGTTACGTCGAGCAGGGATCCTATGAATTCCAACTGCTAGGTGGGTTGAAGGTGAGATTTGGGGTAATCTATAATGAACCCTAGTAGTTCCAAATGGTCAACCATTTGATTCGTGAAACCCTTTCCTGAGTGATACTCTTGATCAGCCAATTAAGCAGAGGAAGACAAATACTCCCATCGGCAAGATGCTACTACCATTTTATGAAAACATGGGGTGCTGAGGTTAGGCCAAAAAGCAACACTTTGTACAGGACAAATCTGAGATACCTCCTATGAGCGGGATGTAAGTGCACATATTCTTCAGATTCAGGGAACATAGCCAATCTCCTTTTTGAAGATAAGGAAGTAAGGTGCCTGGAGAAATCATTCAGAACTTTTCTGTTACAAAGCATGTGTTCAGATCTCTCAGATCAAGAATAGGATGGTATATCCCCCTATTTTCTTGGGGATCAGGAAGTACTGGAATAAAACCCTCACTCTCTCTGCTCTGGTGGAATGAGTTTGATTGCAAGATCCCTCAAAAGGATGGTGTTTTTTCTCTGAAGCAGTTCCTGATGCAGAGGGTCGATGTGATGCATCCTTGGGGGGCAATTTGGAAATAGTCCAAATAAATGTAACTTGTAACCACTTTGGACAATTTTCAGAACCCATGTGTCCAAGGTTATGAGAGGCCTCCTTTGGGCAAAAGGTGTGAGCCATCCTCTGACGGGGGGGGGGGGGGGGGGGAGGTTGTCCACTGCAGGTATTGATAGGGTGGTTATGCTCTAAAAGAACCAGTCAAAACCCCACCACTGGCTTTAGCTGAGGATCAGGCTCGGCTTTCTGAGGCTTCTCTCGTTGCGGCAGTGGGCGAGAAGCCTGTTTAGGTTCGAGATCCAGGAAAATACCCATGCCTATGAGAGTAATGGGTCTTTTTCTGGCGGCTCACTTCTTGGTAACGCCAATGATAGGAGGCCAGCTCGGATGTGCATCTTGAGAGATTATGAAGGGTGACATGCTGCTTTACAATGAAGCCAATCTTCTCTTCGACCTGTTCTCCAAAAAGATTCTCTCCACGGCAAACTCATCCTGCACAGATTGTTCCAGGTCTGAGGACCACAGCCAGGTGAGTCTCCGGGTGCCAATACCCAAGGCAGAAGCCCTCAATGCTGTTTCGAAGATGTCACAGGTTGCCTGGACCATGAGCTTCAAACAGGCCTTGCCTCAGCCACTAGGGAACAATAACGTTCCAATTTCTCTGGAGGGAGAAAGTGGGACAGATCAACAAGTTCACACATTACATTTGTCAAAAACATGCCCATGTAGAGCTGATAAGAAGCCATGCAGGCTATGAGCATGAACTCTGAAAATACTTTCTCCCTAAAGAGTCTAATGTCCGAGCCTCCCTCCCGGGAGTGCAGAGGAATGAGTCTTGGACTTCTTAAGGGCAGATATGACCACCAAGAAATGGTACAGAAACTGAGGCTTCTGGAATCTGGGAGCCTTCTGAACTCTATACAAGGAGTCAAGCCTTCTATTGATGGAGGTATAGTGAGAGGGTTCTCCCACATTCTAATCTGTATTCTGTAAGATGCAGTGCATGGGCACTGTCACTGCTTCCTTAAGGACGAAGGAGTACTGAAGGATCTCCAGCTCTCCTGCCCTGGGCTCATCCTCAGTCTTCAAAGAAAATGGTTTGGCCTTGGCCATATCCCTGACAAAATCATGGAAGGTCATATCCTCAGGAGGGGATTTTTGCCACTCATGAGGTGGAGAAAGGTCTGACGGAAACTCCAGAGACCTGTCCTCTGACAAGTCCTTGGATTCCACATCGGTAACCCAACCTTCAGAATCCGACTCACAGAGGAAATCAAAGTACTTCTGAGTCTCTGTCTGGATTTCTCTCTGTACCTGGGAAGATCGAAAGCTCCTTAGAGAGTGATGATGCACCAATGAAAGTCTAAATTTCAAGGGTGCATTGGACCCCAAAATGCTAGAAAGTGATAAATGCTGGGCAGGCACCAGTGTCGGGACCTTTGATAACCCCAATGACGATGAATCTCCTGCAAGCAAGGTGAGCAAGAGGCCAATGTCGATGCAGTCAAAATTGAGGCCCAAGTCTGCTGCACCGCCAATAGCATTGCGATTTGTTCCTCGAGAGTCTGCAAGTGGTGTTTCTACATGGTTGCTGATTCCAAAGGCTGTGGGGCCTCAGCAACTTTGACTGACGTACCCAGAATCTGATCAAGGTTATCAACTGCTTGGTCTCAGTTTTCGGTAGGTTGACGCTGTCCTTCCAATGTTCTGGAGGATGAGCTCTTCGCCCTTTGAGGCAGCTTTGAGGGGCATTCTTGTAGACCCTCATTGTTCTTGATACCATGCCTCAAGGGGCTCTGATGCCGATGCACCAGAGTCCTTACTCAATGTGATCGCCCTTTGACATTGAGGACTAAGCCAAATCCTTCCTCATCCTTGGGTAAAGATCAACCAATGGTCGATGCTCCGAGGCACTATGAGAGCTCGGTTCCAAGTGGGCTTGAGAACTCCTTGATGTCAATGCACCGCCAGCATCTGATGCAGCCTTTGAAGTCATGGAGACTGTTGCCGTTGATGCTGATGGATCGGACTTCTGAGCACCAAAAAGTGATTTGTGCTGCTTCTCTCAACCCTTGAGTCCTCTTTTAGTCATCTGCAGACACAAATTACAAGAACAGGGCTGATGATTGGGTCCCAGGCATTGAAGGCACCAATTATGGGTATTCATGGCAGATATGGTCCTTGTGAACTGGAAACACGTTTTGAACCCACTGGCCAGTTTTTGGGACATGTAGCCTGGAAAGGCAAAATCAAAGGGCTCGAATGAGGCATGAGGCAAAATCAAAGGGCTCGAATTTTAAAGCAGGAGGGCCCAGCCGGTTTACCAGCACCTAATGAGGCAGAGGTGTAGAAAAGAAAAGCAAGATAAAACAACCAAAAAAGACAAATATAAAAGGGGAAAGAGACGGAACCGCGACTGAAGACAATTACTGAAACAACCGGAAGGCAAAGGATCCCCAGAAAGGGAAAAATCAAATTACCAGAGTAGGCTGGAAGGCATCCGTTGAGCTCCATGGCGAAACGAAGACTAGTTTAAGATGGCGCTGCCGTGGCAGATGAGAAGAGAGTGCACAGGCACAGTAGAACTTCCCAAAAGCTTCCAATAGTGGTTGGGGAGCATTCCCACATGGGCTCAGTCGAATAACGTCACCCATACATGAGGACTTCATTCCTGCTTACCCAAAAAGCACTATTACGGATAATAAAAACATAAGATATGCCATACTGGGTCAGACCAAGGTCCATCAAGTCCAGTATCCTGTTTCCAACACTGGCCAATCTAGGTCATACGTACCTAGCAGTAACCCCAAGAGACACAGGTTCCACAATACTTGTATTGGGTCAAGCATTGTTATTCCTGGGTCCCTTTTTAATAATGGTTTATGGACCTTTCCTCCAGAAACTTGTCCAAACCTTTTTTAAACTCAGCTACACTAACAGCCTTTCCTACATCCTCCGGTAACAAATTCTAGAGTTTGATTACACGTTGAGTGAAAAAATATTTTCTCTTATTTGTCTTAAATAGTTTACCCTGTAGCTTTATTACATGTCCCTTAGTCTTTCTATATTCTGATAGCGTAAACAATCGATCTACGTTTACCCGTTCCACTCCATTCATTAATTTATAGACCTCTATCATAATGAACAAGTAATGATCACCTGGCACATTCCCACTGCTACCGATAAAGCTGGAAGGAAACCAGACGTGGTTAAGGAGGAAAACACCAAAACAGCATTGATAAGAGTTGTCAGTTCCAAGAAATTATTCTATGAATTATGTGGAGAGGGAGAAGATCCCCAAGTACCAGGAAATGCAATCACAAGAAAATGTGGAATACAAATATCAAAATATTTCCCACTGTATTGGGCGCCAACAGATAAGAGGAATGTCCAAGCATACTTTGATGGATTGCTTACAGATGTTACCATCTTATGAACTCCAGTTGGGCGCTTTCTTTGGCATGATACAAGTACCATGGTGAGTGTTTGCAGTCAATATGAGAGAGAGATTATACTCCACATACCCTGGTGCTTAGGGGTGAGGTTCACTACTGTCATCATGTGCACAAAAATAAGTAGGAGAGGAACCGCAGGTTCAGAAATTTGGTGTGTGCACAAATATAACCCATTTGAAGACATTGTCCATGAGAGAGTGAGGTCACAAAATTTTTATTTCTGCATTTCCAATATGCATTTTATGTTATCACAAATACACCGAATATTATTTTTGCTGTTGCTTGACTAATAAGTTCACAAATTCCTGTAATTGCTTTTTTGTATTTAAGGGCTTTATTTTATAAAGCACAGTTACTTACCTGTAACAGGTGATCTCTGGGAACTGCAGGAATAAGTCTTCACATATGGGTACGTCGGTACCGATGGAGTCTGCGCGGGAACGCTTCCCAGCGTCCAATCAAAGAGCTTTTGGAAGCATCCCACCATGCCAGCGTGCTGCCTTCCCGCCTTTCCCAACTGCTTCTCCTCAGTTAAGTTTTAAAGCTGAGACAAAGAGAGAGAGAGGAAAGGAAAGATAGAGATACAACTCCTAGGGCAGGTGGGTGGGTTGTGAAGACTTATTCCTGCTGTTCCCAGAGATCACCTGTTACAGGTAAGTAACTGTGCTATCTCCAGGAACAAGCAGGAATGAGTCTTCACATATGGGGACTCCCAAGCTAAGATGCCTGGAGTCCCAGCATGTCATAGATTGGAACATGCTATACCTAATAACACCAGGCATCCTGAGGATGGAGGGTAGGAGTTGAAAGAGAAAGGTGCTGTGGAAAACAGCTTAACCTAGCATAGGGCTGCAGACAAGAAGTCCATGTGTGGATGATAATTGTCATCAATGATATTGAAATGAAACACTGCAATATGGACCTCCCCTAACAGGATTTCACAGAAGTATGGAGGTTCATGGGATCTACTGGGGAACCCAGTAGAGGAACCTCGAAGAGGACCTTACTGTAGGAAAAAACAGTGGAAGTCAGAATCCTGAAAGGTAACAGGTAACCCCAGTAAAAAAACTGGGGTAGTACAAAAACGGTGGGCCTTCAGCGAAAGGCTTTATGACAAAAGCCAAACTCTTTTGGCGGCAGAGTGGCTCACTCTTAGGAGCAAAAAGAGAAAGTCTAACCGATTTGGACAAACAGGCACAGTCCTTGTGGGGAGAAAGGGTATGGGAACCCCTTGTATCCCAAAAAGAGAGGACAAATGCCTGAGGCGTTAAAGCCTGTGATTAACTGAAGATCCGCAATGTCTCTCCTAACTGGGATAAGCTAGGAGAGATATTGGAGCATGGAGAGCTTCAGAGGTACCTAAACCCTAAGGTTATGGAATAAAAGTTGTTGACTACCACAGGAGTGGTTGTGTGTGTAGAACCCCAAACCTGCTGGATAGCATAGGTATGGGTAAAGCCCATCTGTCGGAATCATATAGCTATATGAGCATAGACAGTCAGATAGATAAGTATGTGGATACATATCTATCTATAATAAAATATCTCGACAGATACATATATATACACATATATATATATATATATATATACACACATATAGATAGACATATAAGAATATATCTATAGTGAGATATGGAAGGGCATAAAATACACACAAAAGATAGATATGAATATGTAGGCCTATATTTGGGTGTCTGCAATTAAACAGACAGAGATATGCCTACAGCACAGTATTCACATAGGATATGTGGAGAGTAAAGATTCATCTAATAACAAGGAGGTGGAACCTACTTGAGAAGATATATAGAGAATCTATTCCTCCTGGTTATGATCTGCAAGGATGCTAGCTAGTGAAATAACCAGGACGGTTACGTGAAAAACAGAGGATAATATCAGTCTGCAGCCAGCAAGTCCCGAGTCTTCCAGAACTCTAGCATGGTAAGTGGACAGAAGACGCATAGAGATGAGATACCATGTTGACCTGCTTAAGGGCAAAAAGTATCATGCGTTCTTACCATGAGGACGAGCTGCAAGGAGAAAGAGCATATCCCCGATTGGAAATACTATGGACCAAAGCAGGGAATTAGCAACTCCTTAAGCTTTCACGTAAGAGAAGGCCTATGTTCTTTATATCAAAAAGGAGATAGTAAGAGAAGGGAGAACCCTTCTAGTCATGGGAGACATGACTGAAAAGCCTTTTCCAACCATCTAGGATAGCTGTTGGAGAAAAAAAAAACATGCTCTCTAGTAAGGGCCCATAGTGGAAAGCTTCTCTGTAGAATTGCAGAGAGCATGATGCAGGAGAATGAGGAGATAGAACTGGCTACTGGAGAGCCAGTATCTCTGCCAACTATGCTGCCAAACCCAGGAGAAAGGAGATGGCAGAAATAGAAGACAATCCAGAAAGCTTGTAGTGAGATAATCTCCAAGATAGACGAAAGCACCGACTTGAAGCCACTACTAAGACTAGACAGAATGTTAGTGGAGGACAAATCTGGTTGTTTGCGGACAAGAACCAGTGGTCCAAACATTAAGGCTCCTGCATAGACAGTTGCTAGCAAGACAGCAGAAAGAATCTTACTGTTTAAAAACAGAAAGAACAGACAGAACAGGAGTAGAAAACTCTGGACATGTCTGATAAGCTGCCCCAAAGCAAGATTGAAACAGAGGAGTTAACTCAGAGAGGAAAACTCCGCATTGGAAAGTGACAAAACTAGAGAGGCTGAAGAAAAAGCCCTCCAGTGAAGTAATTCCGCTCTTACAGAGGAAAAAGCTTGGCAAGAGGGTGAAGAGAATGGAGCTGAAGAAGACTTACCAAGTAGTAAATCTATAGAAAGGAAAAAATGCATGCTGGCAAAGGAAACTATCATTTGATAGTGGTTAGACCTCTTTCCCTAGCAGGAAGAAGAGGAGAAACCTGTGACCTATAGGCATGAACATCCTGACAGCTCATAGAAATATAGAAAAAAATGGAGGTCTTTTGGAAAGAGATCCATGTCTAGGGGTTAGAATGAAGTGGTGGATTGCCTCTATTGAGAAGAAGCAAACTGCAGATTCTAAACCCCAAGAGTCACTAGCATCTGATGATGATTGATCAGAAACCCTGCGGTTGCTGGGTTTGCTGAGCCTGGTGAGAGGTTGGATTCTTCAGACCAGGACGATGCCTCCCCTGTTTGGGAACATCTGTATGATGGGCAAGTGATGAATAAAACCTTCTTCTCCTGTGGGAAGAAAGTTTGGTAGGACATTTCCTACCTACTGGGACAGAAGAAGGTGTAGAACAACCCCTAGGAACAGGTAAATCAGTGGACAACTGAGTAACCTGACGTAAAGACTCCTTGTTGAAGAGATTTTCTCCAGTGCAAGGAGTATGTCCCAGTCTTTGGTGTGCCTATTTGTCCAAGTCTGAAGCTTGGAGCCAGGCTCTACGTCGTGCCCCTATAGCTATAGCAGACGTCCTGCTAACAGACTCAAAAGAGTCTAGGGAAGCACGAGAAAGAAACCAAGAGATATTCTGGATATGCTTAAGCAGTGAGGAATAGTCTGCACTCTTGGAATCTGGAAGGAAAGGAGTCAAAAGATGTAATTGCTTTGCGACCTCCTCAAGAGATAGACTCATATAAAAAATATATGAGAGAATTCTTGCAGAAAGCATAGATGTCTGGAAGGTTTGACGTCCAAAGGCATCTAGTGTCTTAGACTCACGACCTGGCGGATAAGAAGAGTGCTTTTTCTTACTCTTTACCCGCCTCATTGCTGATTCCACTACTATGGAATGATGAGGAAGTTGAGTCTTCTGAAACCCTGGAGAGGGGGGCACCTGATATAAGAGATCAGTTGCTCTGGAAGGTGGAGGTACCCCTTAAAGGTGTTTCCAACATTCCTAGAAGGAGATCCTGCAAGGAATGATGCAAAGGAAGCATTATGTTCTCCTTTGCTTTGGTAGAAAGGCAGCCTTGTGCAGGATCATGTCCTGGGATAGGAATGGCAAGAGATCTTGCTATATCCCGGAGGAAACTCTGAAAAGAGGGATCCCCAACAAGAATCTCCCTTGGACAGGTTAGATCTGAAGAACTAGCCTGAGCACCGATAGAGCTATCCAAATATATAGGAATAGAAGATCCTGCACAGTGCAGTGTGGAATGCTTAAGGGATGGTCGCCGGTACTGGCTGTCAGGAGCAGCGACCGTCATTACCACATTGTCCATGCCAGATATCGACTCCAAGCTTGGCATAGAAGGGAGCGATCCTGATGAAAAAAGCATGGCAGGAGCTGGCCACGATGCTACTGTGGATACCGGTACCGATGCCAATACCAGTACCGATGTCGGAGTGGAGCCCGACAGAGACATCGGAGCAGTCATCGGTGACAGTTCAATCGGTACCGAGGTAACCGAAAACCTCCGGCTGCTATCCTCGGTACCGAGCCACCGGTATCGATCGGTGTCGGTACCAAAGCGTAATGGTACCCAGTCTTCCAGACTAGAGATCGATTCCAAACTCGGCATCGAGGGCAGAGAGCCTGTTAAGCGAAGCATGGAAGGCACCGACCGTAAGGGTAATGAGGACATCGTACCGACTTCGGTACCGTGTCTGATACCGGTGAATGAAGGTCAACCAGTGGCAACTCAATCGGCCTCGGGGGAACCGAGAGTTGCGGATCCGAATCATCGGAACCGAGCCTTCGGTACCGCCGAGAGCCAGTACCAAGGCAAGTCGGTACCCAGTCCTCCAGACTGGAGATCGATTCCAGACTCGGCATCGAAGGAAGCAAGGCTATCGATGCACGTCTGGAGGGTACCGACATCGGTGGTAGTATCGGTGCTGGTACCAATAATGGAACATCAGTCTGGAGAGTATCCACCGGTCCCGAAGGCACCAAGGACGCCAGATGACCATCCCTGGTGAGGAGTGTTTCATCCAACACCAGTGCCGATGCCGGGGTATCGGTACCGCTCAAAGCGGATGCCACCACCGGACACGGCTCAGGTATGTTCTGTGAGGGGTGAACCCCAGGAACAACCTGAAACCCCTGAAAGGCTTTGGAGACCAAAGACTCCCGCCGGGGTTTTGAAGCCAGTAGGCCCTCGAGGGCAAGGCCGGAGCCATCTACATGCTGTGCATGAGACCTACCACTCGAGGGCTGGCTAGTCTTAACAGACTGTTTGTGGTTTACCTGATCCTGTGTAGAAGAAGAAGGGGACGGTGCCCCGAAGTTGGAGGGAAACCGTGTATCGAGGGAACCTCGATATTGAAGACCTCTTCTCACCAAACTGTTGTCAGGACCCAAGCAGGTTAGACACCAACTTCGAGGGTCTAAAAATAAAGTTGTACCGCCACAGTTTGAACATTTCTTGGAGAAAGTGGCTGGCGGTTCCATGGAGGAAAAAGAAGAGGCCTAAAAGGCCTAAGAAACCGTGGGACACTATGAAGAAAAAATATTCTTTGAAAAGGAAGATTTTACAAGAAAAGAAAAGAAAACACCGGCGGTACCGGTGGCGTCGGGAAAGACAGCCACGACCACAAGAAAACTAAAGAAATAAAACAAGAATTTTCTGTGGTGACAGGAGGACATCCTGCCGGCTCCGCGAAAAATGAAAACTGAGGAGAGGCAGTTGGGAAAGGCGGGAAAGCAGCACGCAGGCATGGTGGGATGCTTCCAAAAGCTCTTTGATTGGACGCTGGGAAACGTTCCCGCGCAGACTCCGTCGGTACCAAAGTACCCATATGTGAAGACTCATTCCTGCTTGTTCCTGGAGATAGCATTTTCCATGTGTAAAGCTCATTTTACATGTGGAAAAGGGCTCTTATAAAACTGTGCAGCCAAATGTGCATATAAAAAGTAGACACACCAAAAAGATGGCCTGCACTTATATGTATGCTGTATGCAAGTGTTCCCAGGAACACAGTTGGGTACAACAGGGGCAGCGATGTAATGTAGGCACACATTTTATAATCTTCGTGTGCACATTTGAGTACAAATACAGATTTATATCTTCAGAACAGGTATAAATTTGTGTAAGAACATTTGTGCACTATTAGGGTAGTTCTGAGAGCCTATTTTGTACACGTACATAGGCGCTTAAGCTGCCTTTATAACATAAAGAGTAGTTACTCACCTGTAACAGGTGTTCTCCAGGAGCAGCAGGAATCAGTCCTCACATATGGGTGACATTGGCGCCGACGGAGCCCTCGTGCGGAACATTTCCCCAGCTTTCAAGGAAATCCTTTGGGAATGCAGCGTGCATGCGCAGTCCCCTTCCCGCCCAAGGGTGCCATCTTGCTCAGTCTGATGACATAGTTAAAAGACAGCAAAAAATTAAAATGAAGTATATGACCGCAACTCCAGGGGAGGAGGGAGGGTAGTGATGACTGATTCCTGCTGCTCCTGGAGAACACCTGTTACAGGTGAGTAACTCTTTCTCCAGGACCAAACAGGAAGTCAGTCCTCACATGTGGGACTCCCCAGCTCTAGGCTACTGGGAACCCTAAGCTGAAAAATGGCTCCCTCTCAAGAGCCTCAGCATTCGTGATAAGAATAGCCTCTGAGAACGCCCCCGTACGGTAGCCCAACACAAGGGCCAGAGGGTAGGAGTTGCCTAAACCTCAAAGAGATTACGGAGTACCGCCTGTCCGAAAGCACTGTCCCTTTGGGACTCTCTCTCCAGGCAGTAAGGGGCTGCAAAAGTCTGGCTTGAAGACCAAGTAGCGGCCCGGCCTGGATGAGCTACTGACATGGCTTTCGCCCTGACACGGTGGGCTGTGACTCGACCCTGCAAGGGGAGGTCGGCTGCCCTATACGTCCAGGCGATACAATCTGCTACCCAAGTGGACAAGGTACGCTTGGAGACAGGTAACCCCATCTTATTAGGGTCAAAGGAGACGAAGAGCTGAGCAGCCCTTCGATGCTCTCGTGTACGTTCTATGTAAAAGGACAACGCCCTTTTACAGTCCAGGGTATGCAAGACTGTCTCAGCCCGGCTGGCATGCGGCCTGGGAAAAAAGGTCAGAACCACCACCTCCTGACTGAGGTGGAAAGAGAAGACCACTTTAGGGAGGAACTTGGGATGGGTCTGTAGGACCACCCTGTTCTTATAGAACAGTGTGTATGGTCTATCAGAAACCAGAGCTTGTAGCTCACTCACACGTCTGGCCGATGTAAGAGCCACCAGGAAGAGCGCTTTCCAAGAGAGGAAGCGCAAATGGCAAGTAGCCATCGGCTCAAACGGTGGGCGAGTAAGCTGCTGCAAGACCACGTTCAAATCCCACTCAGCTGCCGGTGGACGAACCAGAGGCTTGAGCAGAAGCAGGCCTCTGAGAAATCTGGACACCAAAGGGTGCGTCGACAGAGACTGTCCTTCCACCGGTGAGTGGTGCGCTGATAGGGCACTGAAGTGGACCCGAACAGAGTTAGACTTCAGGCCTAGGTCTGACAGGTGAAGTAGATACTACAGAACTATTGGCACAAGGCAAGAGAAAGGATCTTCATTGCGCTGAGCACACCACACCGTAAACCTACGCCAATTGAGGGCATAGGATTTTCTGGTGGACTGCCTCCTAGAGGCCAAGACCACCTCCTCAACCTCCTTAAGTAGACATAAGGGAGCTAGCACTATCCTTTCAGCAGCCAGGCCATCAGATTGAGGGACCTGAGATTGGGGTGCAGAAAGGAACCCTGATCTTGAGAGAGGAGATGGTGTTGCAACCCCAGAGTGAATGGAGTTTCCACCGCCAATTGCAGCAGAAGTGGAAACCACGGCTGCCTCAGCCATCTGGGAGCTACCAGAATCACCGAGGCCTTGTCCCGGAGAATCTTGAACAGAGTTCGGGCCACCAGGGGTGTGGGAGGAAACGCATACAGGAGGCCCGTAGACCAAGAGATCAGGAAAGCATCCGCTGCTATCCGCAGGGGATGTGGTTGTCTGGAGCAGAACCTGGGCAGCTGACGATTCTGTGGACTTACAAAGAGATTGATGGATGGAAGTCCCCAGCGGAGGAAGATCTGCTGGACCACCAATGGATTCAACTGCCTTTCGTGAGGCTGGAGAATCCTGCTTAGCTTGTCTGCTAAGAAATTCTCCTGACCAGGTAGATAAACTGCTTTGAGAAACATGCCTTGATTGACTGCAAAGGAACACAGGGCCAGTGCCTCCCGACATAGGAGCCTGGACCCCATGCCCCCTTGTTTGTTCACGTAGAACACTGCCACTTGATTGTCCGTCTGCACTAGGACAGACTGGTGAGATAGGGCATGAGAAAATGTTGGTAGAGCTAAGCGGATTGCTCGCAGCTCCAAAAGATTGATTTGCTGCACGGCCTCCCGAGGAGACCACCGGCCTTGAGTGCACATGCCCTGGCAATGTGCACCCCAGCCCATTAAGGAAGCATCGGTCGTCAGCACCCTTGTGTGTGTTAGAGCCTGAAAAGGTACCCCCCTGAGAAGGTTTGGGAGATGTAGCCACCACTGTAAGGAGTCTAAAAGTGGTTTGGACACATCTACTCTGTCTCGGAGGTCATCTGTGGCCTACGTCCACCGAGCTCTGAGGCACCATTGAGCAGGCCGCATGTGCAGGCAGGCGTTGGGAGTCACATGCACCGTGGATGCCATGTGGCCCAGGAGCCGCAGGTAGTGCCTGGCAGACACATGAGAACTGCTGTGGAAATGGTTGGCCAAGTCCATCAGTCTGTGAGCCCTGTCCTCAGGCAAGTAGGCTCTTGCCTGAAGGGTGTCTAGTCTTGCTCCTATAAACTCTAGGTTCTGAGAGGGGAGAAAAGTGGACTTTGCATAGTTTATGACAAAGCCCAGATGCTGAAGAGTGGCTTGTCGGGCCTCCTGGGGAGACTGGCCCCTGATGAGCCAGTCGTCCAGGTATGGGAAGACGAAAATTCCCTGATTCCTGAGATAAGTCGTCACCACCGCCAGGGCATTTGGTGAAAACCCTGGGGGCAGAGGTTAGGCCAAAGGGAGGTACCCTGTACTGAAAATGGTTTCCTCCCACCACAATCTGAGATATTGTCTGTGGTCTGGATGAATAAGGATGTGAGTATAAGCATCCGTTAGGTCTAAGGAACATAGCCAGTCTCCCTGCTGGAGGTAAGGCAGCAGTATTCCAAGGGTAAGCATCTTGAAATTTTCCCGCTCCAGAAACTTGTTTAGGTTTCGCAAGTCTAGGATAGGCCGGAGGCCCCTTGTCCTTTTTGGTACCAGGAAATACCTGGAGAGAAGCCTTGCCCTTCCAGGTGGTGAGGTGGTGTTCCTTTAGAAGGAGGAGGTTCCTGTGTAGAGGGAGGCTGGGAGGCTCCCCTGGAAAATAGGAGGGGGGCAGCTGGTGGAAGTGGAGCATGTTGCCCTGCTGGACTATGCTCAATACCCAGGTATCCCCTGTGATGGCTGGCCACCTGTAGGCGTACAGGGTCAGCCAACCTCCTGTACTGAGTGGAGCCACCGGCGGAGGAGAGGCTATGCTGTAGGAGTCAAAATCCTGCTCCCTGCTGTGCAGGAGTTGGAGCTGGCGGCTTTGGGGGTCTTCTGCCTATGGGGTCCAAGCCCCTGCCCCTTGGCCTGCTGGCCCTGTTGGGGAGCTGGAGAGGCCTGATACTGAGGGTAGGATTTGTAGGCAGCACCCTTCCTCGGGAAAAAGGGCTTCTTTCCAGAGCCCTTCTTTTTTTGAGAAGGGGCAGAAGTCTTCCTGGACAGCCTTGTACTGGTGAGAGTCTCAGTCTCGATTTCTGCAGTCTTTTCAGTCATGGGCTTACTGAAAAGGTTTTCACCTTGGCAGGGGACATCGACCAACTTGTCCTGCACCCATGACTTCAGGTCTGATGACTGTAGCCAGGCCTGACGGCGTGCACTGATGCCGGCTGCGGCTACCCGGGCTGAAGCCTCGAAGCCATCATAGGCTGCTCGAGAGATAAATTTCGAGCACTCTCGGATCCCTGTTGACAAAGCCTTGAACCTCTGCAAAGGTTCCTCGGAGAGGCCAGCTGAGAACCTGGCAATCTCCTTTGCCAGGTCTCGTAGATACATGCCCATGTACAGCTGGTAGGTCTGGACATGGCAAGATAGCATAGAGCCCTGGAAGCACTTTCTACCGAGGGCATCCAGGTTCCGGACCTCCCAGCTGGGGGGCACCGAGGAGTGCATCTTCTGACTCTTCAGGCGATGCATGGCCGATTCCACAACCATGGAGTTGTGCGGAAGCTGCGCCTTTTGGAACTCAGGGTTCTTACGAACTCGATAAATAGAATCGACCCATTTGCTAAGAACTGGCTCCGAGGCCGGTGCCTCCCACATATAGAAGAGTAGCCGTTCCAGCATCGGAGGAACCGGTACAGTAAAGGATTCCTTCAGAGGAAAGTCATACTGGAGGGCATCGAGCTTCTTGGCTCAAGGCTCCTCATCGGCATCCGCAGGGAAAGCCAAAGCTTTGGCCATATCCCTATATCCCTCACGAAGTCCGAGAACCGGGTATCCTCCGGGGGGCAACCTTCTCCGAGGCTCGGACTCCAGTGAGGGTATCGGCGTCGACGACCAAGGCCCCGCACGGGAGGTCGAGGGGGACCTTGACCGAGGATCGACTTGAGAATTGGCTCGGTCTCTTGGGTCGACTTAGACGTCGAGGTCCCGGTGATCAGGGCAGATGCACCAGTCAGACCGGCGATCAGCACCCGCTGCTGTTCCATGAAGGCAGCCAAGCTGCTCTCCAAGGCCATCAGCCTGAGTCCAAGCTCAGGAAACTCAGCAGCCCCCGACTCGGGCCCCGAGGGCATCGGGCCCAACGTCGGTTCTCCCGGAGGAGAGTCTACGAGGACAACAGCACTTACGTGACTTGGGGACTCCGGCTCCAGGCGAGGTAACTTGGATGGCCTCTCCGACTCTCAGAGCCCAGGGCGGCGGTCAGGGCTACGCAACCTGGCCCTCGAGGACCCAGGAGCCTCCACCGACACTGCCCTCGCGAGCTTCTTCTTCCTTTTGTGCTCCCGGGTGGGAGACTCCCTCTCAGAGGAACCCCGACGGCGCTCAGGGTCAGACTCCCGAGATGTAGGGGCCTCTGACGAAGTCCGGGCCCGGCCGGACGCGGACTCTGAGAAAATTCTCTCATGTTGATGCTGATGGCACCGAAGTGCCTTCGATGACATTTTGCCGCACGGGCCACAGACCAGCGGGTCATGGTCGGGCCCGAGGCAGTGGAGGCAGCAGTCATGTGTGTCAGTGAGAGACATAAATTTCTTGCATTGATCACACTTTTTGAACCCGCTGGCAGCCATTGGGGGAAAAAGGGCCCATGCAAGGTCAAAAGACCGGGCTGCCAGTGAAAACACAAAAAAGGCACGAACGCTAATCACGAAGGACAAAAACCGAAAATCAAAATTCCGGACTCGATACCGGTGTACCAAGCCCAGGCGGGAAGGGGAACCGGCATCGAACCGGATTAGAAAAAGCCCAAATAGCCAAAAAAAAATCTACTTTTCACAGGTGACACGAACTCACGTCCGTTGAGCTCCGCGGAAAAAGAAAGACTGAGCAAAGATGGCACCCTTGGGCGGGAAGGGGACCGCACATGCGTGCTGCATTCACAAAGGCTTTCCTTGAAAGCTGGGGAAATGCTCCGCACGAGGGCTCCGTCAGCGCCGACGTCACCCATATGTGAGGACTGACTTCCTGCTTGGTCCTGGAGAAAATAGGTACCCTTCTTAGACTTTACACATAGGTGGCCCTCTTATAAAATTAGTTCCTAGTGGTGCAGCTAGGAGGCCATTGTGACTGTTAATGAGTGGATGGCCATAGCATTTTTATTAGATTTTCCTATATTTGACTCAAATAGTTGGTTTAAACCAGTGCATTTTCCTAGCAAAGAAAAACAAAAAGATGCCAGTACTCATATGCATGGCTCTCATTAATACATGAGGACCATGGGCCACTTTTAGCAGGCAATGAAAAAGGTGACGATACTCCATACCACTGCATACCCTCCTCATAAAAACCTTGGTTTAAGCTATAAGAATAAGCAATGAATTACCATGTACTACAGCAAGTGGAAATCTGGCGTTATCTGAATAGCTGCTCAAACAATACTGGGTAGGTTGAAAATTGAATGGTATTATTCCTTTGTTAGCTACAGTAACAACTTTCTCCTCTAGTTCTTTCCATTGTTGTGAAGATTCACCATCATATTCCTGTTCAAGACTTATGTGCGTTGCTGCCTGCTTTTCACCTAAAGGCAAAAAAAAAATACATATAATTGTGTATAATGCTTTATAAGAAAACTTTTATAAAGCTATTACCTGAAACCATCATAGATATCTGGCACACTGAAACAAACAAACAAAGACTCAGCAAATCTGAACACAATGGGGGTATTTTAGAAGTTCTAATTGTGATTTGGATGTCTGAAAATAGCCATTCAGATGTGCAAATCGCCAAGACGCCCCAGATCTATTTTAGAAAGCCAGGTATATAGATGACACCAGCACAAGCACATCCATGTAGTGCAGGGATGTAGTGGCGGAGCAACTAATTAACATGTTGCGGTGTGATTTCAGAATGGCACAAGCACATCTTGCCCTGCTTGGTGAGGCACCCATGCCTATACCTACTACTCACCATGAATAAGGTGCAAAAAAAGACTTGTTACATGGCTGCAATGCTTCCAGGGGAAAGAGAAAAATGTGTTTTTATTACCACAGTTAATATTCATGTAAGCATGAAATGTTTTACAATTTTATATACCGAATGACAAATAAATGATGAAAATATTTTTAATGAAAATCATATAAAACATTTCATGCTTACACAGCCGAACATGTACAAGTTTCAACTCTTACTAGTCTGCTTTCAAATCCAATGATCCATTCTACTTCTTTTCCATATGCATCTCATTAGCATATGAAAGAGCTTTTAAATGCCCACGTCAAGAATTATTACAAGAAAAAAAGAAAGACAATGATGTTGGTATAGTATGCCCCTCTGTTATATTCTTATCAGTCACATCGAGTAGAGAAAATAATAAAAAAAAATTGGCATTTGATTCAAACTCTTCCAGGTTTTCAAAATGTAAAAGTTACAATAGCTCATAAGCGTAATATTAATTTAAAGAATATGCTGGTGTCGTCTGCAATGACTGAACGTAAATTCCTACCGAAATAGAAAGGTCATTTCCAATGTGGTAATTGCTTGGTATGTACTCATGTTTTAACAATTAAGAAACAATATGTCCACCCCATAAATAGATGTATTTTTCACATAGATGATTTCTCTGTCTCACAAGCCATGTTATCTACGTAATACAATGCCCATGCAATAAACTATATGTTGGTATGACCACTCGCCCCATTCGTAACAGAATTATAGAGCATAGGAGTTGCATTAAGACAGGGATGGTGGATAAACCTTTGGTCAACCACTGGCAAGAATTAGCACATAAGATATCTGATTTAAAATTCTTCGTCATTAAGAGAGTTAAAATGAATTGGAGAGGGGGAGACGTAAAGAAAACCATTCGGCGATTAGAAGAACGATATATTTTTGCTTTAAACAGTCTACATCCTAGTGGATTGAACATGGATAGAGACCTATCAGTTTTTTTGTAGGCTTAATATAGATTCCTCCTGGCGACCCAGAAGCTCCTGGGTTTTCTTGGCAGTGCCAGCGGAAAGCACAGTTACTTACCTGTAACAGGTGATCTCTGGGAACAGCAGGAATAAGTCTTCACATATGGGGTATCGTCGGTACCGACGGAGCCTGCGCGGGAACGCTCCCCAGCGTCCAAAAGGAAAGCTTTTGGGAGCATCCCACAGCGCCTGCGCGCTGCCTTCCCGCCTTTCCTAACCGCCGCTCTCCAGTTCGAGTTTTAGAGCTGAGACAAAGAGAGAGAGAGGAAAGGAAAGATAGATAGAGAGATACAACTCCTAGGGGAGGTGGGTGGGTTGTGAAGGCTTATTCCTGCTGTTCCCAGAGATCACCTGTTACAGGTAAGTAACTGTGCTATCTCCAGGAACAAGCAGGAATGAGTCTTCACATATGGGGACTCCCCAACTAGAGATGCCTGGGAGATCACCCAGGTTGTGAGTCCCTGGGAAGGGCTCTACCTCCACCCATGAATCTCAGGCATCCAGTCAGGGATGGAGGGTAGGAGTTGATTAGGTATGGAACAGGTGTTTGAGAACAGCCTGACCAAACAAGGCATCCCGGCAGGAGTCCTTGTCCAAGCAATAATGGGCTGTAAAGGTATGAACCGAGGCCCAGGTGGCCGCTCGACAGATTTGGTCGATGGACACAGAGTTTAGATGAGCCATAGAAGCTGCCATGGCCCTCACATTGTGAGCTGTGACATGGCCCTCCAGAGAAAGGTTCTTACTCTGGTAGGCAAAGGAAATACACTGAGCAATCCAATTTGACAGAGTTCTTTTTGAGACTGGAAGTCCTAAATGAGAGGGATCAAAAGCAACAAAAAGTTGAGAGGACTTTCTATGTTGCTGTGTCCTTTGTAAGTAGAAAGCAAGTGCGCTTTTACAATCCAGGGTATGAAGATACCTCTCTGCACTTGATGCATGAGGTCTTGGAAAAAAGACAAGTAAATACACCTCCTGGTTCAGAAGAAAAGGTGAGACCACTTTAGGCATAAAGTGTGGATTAGTTCTGAGGACTACCTTGTCATGATGAAACCTTGTATAAGGAGGATTAGCCACTAAGGCTTGCAACTCACTGATACGGCGAGCTGAGGTGACTGCAATGAGAAAAATAACCTTCCAGGAAAGGAATTTCAAGGAGGTAGTGGCTAAGGGTTCGAAGGGTGGCTTCATAAGTTGGCCAAGAACCAGATTCAAGTCCCATGCGACTGGAGGTGGTCTGATGGGAGGTTTAGTCAAAAGAAGGCCTCTCATGAATCTTGCTATAAGAGGATGAGAGGAAATAGGCTGTCCATTGAGGGGTTTAAGGAATGCTGCAATAGCACTCAAATGGACTCTGATTGAATTTGTTTTAAGGCCTGCATGGGATAAATGCAGCAAATACTCTAGTAAAGAATTCAGAGGTATTGCAAGAGGGTTAAGACCCTTCTCTGCACACCAAATGGTAAACCTCTTCCATTTAAAAGCATAGGAACGTCTGGTGGAAGGCTTTCTGGAAGCATGAAGGATATCCTTCACTTGCTGAGAAAGAGGTAAATCTTGAAGGTCTAGGCCTTCAGCAACCAGGCCCTGAGATGAAGAGACTGGGGATTTGGGTGCCACAACGTTCCCTCCTCCTGGGAGAGGAGGTCTGGAGCATACCCCAAGTCCAGGGAGGGAGCTTGAGAGAGATGCAGAAGTAGAGGGTACCACACTTGGCGTGGCCAACGTGGTGCTATGAGGATCATAGACCCCCTGTCTCTCTGAAGCTTGAACAGTGTCTTGGGAATTAGGGGAATAGGTGGAAAGGCATAGAGGAAATCTTGCCCCCAATGAAGGAGGAAGGCATCCCTGGCCTGAACTCCCAGACACGGAATCCTGGAACAGAACCGAGGAAGTTTGGCATTCCACGGACTTGCAAACAGGTCTATGTCTGGGGTTCCCAAAATTCGAAAGATTCTGGCTATCTGGTCCCCATGGAGGGACCATTCGTGTGGAAGCAGAACTCGACTGAGTCTGTCTGCCCAAGAGTTTTGAACCCCTGGAAGATACACTGCCATGAGATGGATGTGATGCTCTCTGGCGAAGGCCCACAATCTCAGAGCTTCGTTGCAAAGTGACAGAGAGCCAGTCCCCCCCTGCTTGTTCACGTAGAACATGGCTACCTGGTTGTCCATGTGGATGAGGACTGTCTTGTAGCTGAGCAGGGCGTGGAAGACTCTGAGAGCCAGAAAGATTGCTCTGAGCTCTAAGAGGTTGATATGTAGAGATGTCTCCTGTGGAGACCAGATGCCTTGGGTGGAGAGATCTTGTAGATGAGCTCCCCAACCCCTTGGAGAGGCATCTGTTGTAAGGGTTGCTTGGGGTAACACCTGTTGAAAGGGGGACCCCAGCAACAGATTTTGAGTGGACTTCCACCAATGGAGAGAGCAAGAGAGGCGACTGGAGGTCGCTATTTTGTCTGACAGGCACCCTGATGCCTGGGTCCATTGGGTGGACAGAGTCCATTGAGCTGCTCTCATGTGAAGGCGAGCATAAGGAACCACATGCACAGTGGATGCCTTGTGGCCTAACAGTTGTAACATCTCTCGAGCAGTTAAATGGGATTTTAACTGAATCTGTGAGGCTAACTGCACCAAGCGCAGGCAACGGGCCTGGGGAAGATAGGCCCTTGCAGTTGTGGTATCCAGCAAGGCCCCTATGAACTCTAGAGATTGAGTAGGGGTGAGATGGGATTTTGGAATGTTTATTACAAGTCCCAGATACTGAAGAACACGCCTTGTGCAGGCCAGGGAAGTCTAGGCCTCTGACTGGGATGGAGCTCGGATGAGCCACTCGTCAAGATATGGGAATACGAATATCCCTAAAGTGCGTAGAAATGCAGCTACTACTGCCATGCATTTTGTGAACACTCTTGGTGCAGAGGCCAGACCGAAAGGAAGCACTTTGTATTGGTAGTGCTTTCCTTGGTAAAGGAACCGAAGGAACCTTTTGTGTGTTGGATGGATGAGGACATGGGTGTACGCATCCTTGAGATCTAGAGAACAAAGCCAGTCCTGACTCTGGAGGTATGGAAGGAGAGTTCCGAGAGAAGTCATCTTGAATTTCTCCTTGCATAGAAACGTGTTCAATTCTCTGAGATCTAAAATGGGTCTGTAGCCCCCTGTTTTCTTTGGAATGAGGAAATAGGGGGAGTAGAACCCCGAGCCCTGTTGAAGAAGGGGTACTTCTTCTATTGCCCCTTGGGCAAGAAGGGTAGCAATCTCCTGACCCAGAAGGTCGAGGAGAGATGTTGGAGAATTGAACTGTTTCACCATGGTGTGAGGGGGAAGGTTTAAGAAATGAAGCTTGTACCCTTCTCTTATGATGGAGAGGGTCCATTGCTCTGCTGTGATTTTTTCCCATCTGGGAGCAAAATGAGCTAACCTTCCTGGAATGGTGAGAGGCTCTGGATGTTCTAGAGACAGAAAGGCTAAGTTCTCTAGTTGTAAATCAAAGGCCCTGAGGAGGCTGAGGCTGTTGGGCCGTAGAAGTCCTGGCAGCCTTAGGCTTGGCCTGTTTCGGTTGTTGCTGTCTCTTTGTAGCAAAATGACCTGCAGAAGAGGCCTGACCATAAGCAGAAGAATATTTCCCTTTCTTTGGGAAAAATCCTTTTTTGAACAACCTCTTTCTAAAAGGAGCAGAAGTAGACTTGGAAAGTCTATTTAAAGCAGAGTTTTCAGCATCCATCTGGTTGGCCTTTGCTTGCCAATCTTTGCCAAAAAGGTTTTCACCTGTACAAGGAAGGTTACCTAGTCCATCCTGAACCCAGGGTTCCAAGTCAGAAGCTTGTAACCAAGCAACTCTGCGTGCACCTATGGCAATAGCCGAGGCTCTGCTGGCACCTTCAAAAGAGTCAAAGGCTGCACGGTTGGAAAACTGGGAAATATCCTGGGCATGTTTAAGCCAGGTGAGAAACTCTTCCCTTTTATCTTCTGAAATAAAAGGAGATAAGGTTTGCAGATGATCTGTAACTTCCTTTAGAAACATCCCCATATAGAGACTATAGGAGTTGATTCTGGCCACAAGCATACTGGCCTGGAAAATTCTCCTGCCAAAGGCATCTAAGGTTCTGCATTCTCTTCCTGGAGGAGTAGAAGAGTGCCTTTTTGCACTCTTGATCTTTTTCATAGCAGACTCCACTACAATAGAGTGATGAGGAAGCTGAGTCTTATGAAAACGAGGAGGAGGAGGAACACAATACATGGTGTCCAACCTACGAGAATGAGGGGAGGTGGTAAGAGGAGTCTCCTATATGCCCAACATGTGATCATAAAGAATCTCATGTATTGGTAAAGTGGCTGCCTCCTTAGGAGCCTTAGGATATTGTAAAATATCTAATTTTTTGGCCCTAGGCTCTGTCTCAGAGGCCACTGAGATGGAAAGGCCCCTGGCCACCTCCCTGATGAAGTCTTGAAAAGACAAGTCTTCTGGAGGAGACATTCTCCTTTTTGGAGAAGAGGGTTCCTGAAGAAGGATCCCCGATGCTTCGATAGAGGCCTCTGATTCATCAGAGTCTTCAGAGGAATCGAAGTATCGCCTGTCTGGATGCTCTTGCAGAGCCCGATATGCGTACCGGGGGGTATCGACATTGGGAGTAATTGGTACCGATTCGGTACCGATGGGCATCACAGAACAGTATACCGCTGCTGTCGACGTCGATGTCGATGCAATCAGTACCGGCACTGGAACCGATATCAGGTCCGGTACCGGAATCTGTACCGACAACGGAGTTTGTTGCGGTACCGAAGGCGTCGCAGCTTGTATGAATGCCGTGATGGCACGCTGCATGGTCAGAATATTCTGATCCATCGACGCCACCAATGTCTGGATGTCGGTACCAGTGGAAACCACCGGTACCCCAGAACATTGCAACAGGTGATCAGTCGAGGCCGAGCCATCGATGTCAACCTGTGAACCCATAGATAAAGCTTTGGAAGCCGGAGCCTCCCGCCGGGGTAATTTTGCCGGTGTGGATTCCTCGAGAGCAAGCCCGGAGGCATCTTGATACTTAGAGGGAGATCTACTCTTCGAGGACCGGCTGGACTTAAGTTTGGTTACCTGAGATCCATGGGAGGAAGAGGAAGCCCTGGAAGACGTCGATGCCACCAAAGCTGCATCAGAGGGAAACAGGGTATTGAGCTTGGCTGCTCGATTCTGTAGACCTCTTTTAGACATCATGGAACAGGACTCACAGTCCGTCATGGAATGATCAGGACCTAAACATTTCAGACACCAGTCATGGGTGTCGGTGACAGAAATAGTGCTGCTGCACTTCGTGCACTTTTTAAACCCGGAGGCAGGCTTTTCCATGAGGAAAAATTTGTGTAGGCCTAAGGCCACAGAAGAAAAAGCACCGAAGTGAGAAAAATAGTAGTTATTTATTAATTTTTTTATAACGAAAGAAAAAAACAGTGGTACCGGTCCGGAGACGAGAAGTCAGACACGCGACTAAAGAAATAAAAGAAAAGAAGAAATTCTTCAGTGGTGACAGGAAACACGACCTGCTGGCTCCGCGGAAAAGAACTGGAGAGAGGCGGTTAGGAAAGGCGGGAAGGCAGCGTGTAGGCGCTGTGGGATGCTCCCAAAAGCTTTCCTTTTGGATGCTGGGGAGCGTTCCCGCGCAGGCTCCATCGGTACCGACGATACCCTATATTTGAAGACTCATTCCTGCTTGTTCCTGGAGATGTAGATTGCCAGGCTTTTCTTCCGAGGCAATGGAGGGTTAAGTGACTTGCCCAAGGCCAAAGAGAGGAATATTATATGTAATTAGAAATTCCATAATCCTATGGTCCTCTTTAATTGGAAGATCAATATAATAAGTGGTAATTAGTTCATAATAACTTTTAATTAATCATTTATATTCTATATACACATCCGAATGATAGTTATGTTTAGAGAAGGTAATAAACCTAGGTTAGTCAAGAAGTAAAAGCATATCAATTATACCATTGGTAGCTAGTAAATAAACAAACAAGATTGTCATATTCTAATGCTGTTTAATTCATAATGGTTTTTAGTTTAATTTATTCATATATTTATACCCTATGTATATATCTTAGTCATTTTACTATGGGTTGATTAACTTTTATATTAGATTAAGAGAGTTACAACGCTTTATTTACATGTGGGTATGATAATTCACGTTGTCCCTTGTGCTTTTTAATACATTTAGTTTAATTATTTTTATATAATTTTCATATTTTTACACCCTATGTACATATTTTCACTATTTTTATATGGATTTATGAATTTCAAATTAGAGTTACAACGCTTTATTAACATATGGGTAAGATAATTAATGTTGTCACTTGTTAGTTATGATTTTAGTCCCCAAATCACATTATCTAGTAATATTAATAATATAAATATATGATTAATGATTACTATTCAAATTCACTTTATATGTGGGTAAGATTAAAATAATGCCATCCTTTTCATAGTAATTAGTAAAGATTAGAAAATAACAACTGTATTTTATATGTCACCTCAATAGTTTCTTTAATAGGTTGTTTTATATTCACACGTCATCTAATTTACATGTCCCGCGCAAATCACCTCTTTTATTCAATGCGCAGACGCCGGCGTTTCAGTATGGAATAGCCGGTCGAAGAAGTGCAGCACGTCTAAAGTTTTTTGCAGCAAGTTTTATCTTGATAAGGTATGGTGAATTAATAAACATGGGAGTCAGTATATTTTGAACAGGAATGGGTTTTAAAATATGTATTTAATGTTTTATAGAACTGATCGTAATAAGAGTCCTTCGACAAATGGGCTCCAATACCACAGGATACAAACGCCGGCGAATTAGTTAGAATCCGACGGGAGAAATAAGTGAGCGTTTTTACAGTTGCCTATTTTAAATGTCATTTATCATTTGTAACCCTGCCTAGCATATAAGAGTTAACAAATTATAACAATACCTGATCTTCTTCATAATAACTAAGGGGAGGAAATTAGTATAAATTATGGAATGGCTAAGATCGGCATACAAAGTCCTAAATGTCCGTACAATTTTACAGCGTTGTCGGCATATTACGGAGCCTATTTATGATATGACAAAATGCTATAATTGTGCTATTCAACTGTCTAGGGGATAAGCACAATGGTTCCTGAGATAAAATTTAGATTTTCTTTTCATAGCCTAATAACGTTGGCGATTTTGGTGGAAACCAATCCACATCAAGAAAAGACATATATCGTACTCACAAGTAGTGGGTTTTTGCTTATACAGGTAACTCTGAAATTGATTTGTAAGGACCATATTCATAATATGTAGGGAGATGCATAGAAGGGCAATGTAGCCATGTATATGACATTAATATAGCTAGATAAGCGATTCCACTGATTCTGTTGCTCTTTACAACAAGTTCTTCTTGATACTCCTGTAGCAACTTAATTACTATCAATTTTGCTCAGGAGTTCCTATATATATATATAAAGAAGTTTTTTATTGATCATCTATAGGGATGGATATACTTATCATACATGTGGATGTTATTCCCTCCTTCTCCCTCAAATGTTATGGAATATATAGAATATATTGAACAAATAAAACTATATGGACTAGACAAGGATATACAGAGGGAGTTTTCTCATTTTCTTAAATAGTTCTAATTATATTTATTGTACATGTGTCATATAAGTTGTTGTGTCATATATTGGTATTTTTATGTATCTATTACATATTTCATATTACACATGTCAAATCATGTGTCTATTCCGACTATATTACACAATTCTGTGTAACATTTTACTGGTCATGTGTTTAATAATTTTATCAATATCGATTTTATCAGACCGCTATGGTTTTCAAAAGAAGTAGCTGAAAAGGTGAAGAAAAAGAGGGAGGCCTTCATGAAATACAAAAGATCACAGAGAGAGGAAGACAGGCATCTATATTTGGAAAAACTTAGAGAAGCTAGAAAAATAGACAGGAAAGCGAAGATTCAAAAAGAGTAGGAAATAGCCAATGCAATAAAATGGGGGGATAAGACATTTTTCAGATATGTTAGTGAGAAGAGGAAGGGCAAAAGTGGTATTGTCAGACTCAAGGGTGAAGGGGAGGAATATGTAGAAGCTGATGAGGATAAAGCGGAATTGCTTAACAAATATTTCTGTTCTGTGTTCACAGATGAAGAATCAGGAACAGGATCTCAGAAAACAACCACAAACAGGAACAGAAGTGAAGGGCATCTTGAAGAATTTTCAGAAGACTGTATTCGTGAGAAACTAGTTAAACTTAAAGTAGAAAAAGCGATGGGACCGGATGGGATACACCCTAGAATACTGAGGGAACTTCAGGACGTTCTAGCAGCTCCACTGACTGATCTTTTCAATGCCTTGTTGAAGTCGGGCGTGGTGCCAAAGGACTGGAGAGAGGCTCATTTGGTCCCTTTACACAAAAGTGGAAGTAAGGATGTGGTTGAAAACTACAGGCTGGTTAGTTTAACTTCGGTGGTGAGTAAATTATTGGAAACACTGCTGAAAGAGAAAATAGTGAGGCTTTTGGTGTCCAGCAGATTACAGGATCCGAGGCAGCATGGATTCACCAGAGGCAGGTCTTGTCAGACAAATCCGATTGATTTCTTTGACTGGGTGACCAGGGAGTTGTACCGAGGGAGAGCCCTAGATGTGGTGTATTTAGAATTTAGTAAAGCCTCTGACACTGTTCCTCAGAGGTGACTTATAAACAAACTGAGCACCCCAGGGATGGACCCTAAAGTTACTGCGTGGGTTAGAAATTGTTTGAGTGGGAGGCAACAAAAGGTACAGGTAAATGGAGCTCACTCTGTGGAGGAGGTGGTTACCAGTGGTGTGCCCCAGGGATCTGTCCTTGGTCTGATTCTTTTTAACATCTTTGTTAGTGATATAGCGGAAGGGCTGTTGGGTAAGGTTTGACTCTTTGCGGATGAAATCTGCAATAGAGTAGACACCCAAAAAGTGTAGATAACATGAGGAGGGATCTAGCTAAGCTTGAAGAATGGTCTAGAATTTGGCAGCTGGGATTTAATGTTAAAAAATGTAAGGTCATGCATTTGGGCTGCAGCAATCCAAGGGAGCAATACAGAATAGGGGTGAAGTACTTTTGCCCACTAAAGAAGAGCGGGACCTTGGTGTGGTTGTGTCTGATGATCTTAAAGTAGCTAAACAAGTAGAAAAGGCGCGAGCAAAAGCTAGAAGGATGCTTGGGTGCATAAGGAGAAGAATGGCTTACAGAAAAAAGGAGGTGATAGTACCTCTGTATAAGTCTTTGGTGCGACCTCATTTGGAGTATTGTGTGCAATTCTGGAGACCACAACTTCAAAAGGATATAAACAGTTTGGAGTTAGTACAGAAGATGGCTGCTAAAATGGTTAGTGGTCTTCATTATAAAGCCTATGAGGACAGACTTAAGGATCTTAATATATATACACCTCAGAGGAAAGGCGGAATAGAGATGATATGATTGAGAGGTTTAAATTTCTCTGTGGCATAAATGCACAGGGGGAGAGCCTCTTTTGATTGAAAGCAAGTTCTGTTATGAGGGGACATGGGATGAGGGTGAAAGGGGATAGATTCAGGAGTGATATGCGGAAATATTTCTTTATGGAAAGGGTGGTGGAGCTGTGGAATAGTCTCCCAGTGGAGGTGGTAGAGATGAGGACAGTATCTGAATTCAAAAAATCATGGGACAAACACAGAGGATCTCTAAAGGAAAAAAGTGGACGCTTGCAGTTGTTGATATGGAAGGACAGACTAGATAGCCATGTGGTCTTTTCCTGTTTCATTTTTCTCTGTTTCTATTTTATCATAGTATCCCTTTTGAAAGTTAAAAGGTAGCACTGTGGATTTCTTTGCCGTCCTTCTCCCATTTATTAAATCAAATGCAATCATACTATGATCACTATTTCCAAGTGGCCCCAAAACCCTTATATCTTGCACCAGACCCTGTGATCCACTAAGGACAAGGTCCAAATTAGCTTCCCCTCTTGTCAGTTCATGAACCAGTTGCTCCAAGAAGCAGTCCTTTATTTAATCTAGAAAGCGTAGTTACTCACCTGTAACAGGTGATCTCCGAGAACAGCAGGAATTGAGTCTTCACATATGGGTGACGTCAGTACCCACGGAGCCTGCGTGGGAATGCTTCCCAGCGTCCTATAGGGAGAAATTTCACTTACCGTTAATTTCCTTTCCTGGAATACTGCTAGACCAGTCCAGACAAACGGGTTATGCACCCCTGCCAGCAGATCTTGGAGACAGAGAATTCTACCAGAGCTCTGATAGGCTGGAGCCTGGTGATATAATCCTACCCCTAGGGGTCTCCCTCAGTTACGTCCACAACCTAATGCAACATGAACTGTAACATCACCCCAGAGGGTCCCAAGTGAACTATATACAAGGGAGCCGAAGAACTCCCTAGAGCTGAAAACAGTATCCACCTACGAACCCATGGACTGCCCAGGGCGAGGCATACCGGCAAAGAGAAGAACCGCGGTCGGCGGCTGCACCGCACCAGCGGCACTCCAACCAACAGCAGGGCGGGTCCTGGACTGGTCTAGCACTATTCCAGGAAAGGAAATTAACGGTAAGTGAAATTTCTCCTTCCAGTTCATATTGCTAGACCAGTCCAGACAAACGGGCAGTACCCAAGCTACCTGCTTTCAAGGGGGGGGCAAGGCCGCCGATAGCTCAGCAACTCCAAAACGGACTTCCTGATGGGCATGAACGTCCAACCTATAATGACCGACAAAGGTGGACAGCGACGACCAAGTCGCCGCCCGGCGAATATCGAGAGGAACTACATGAGACCTCCCGGCCTACAAAGTTGCTTGCGCCCGAGAGGAGTGAGCACGGAGTCCCGGTGGAGCTTGTTCTCCCTGAAGGAGGTACGCCGCCTCAATGGCCTCCGTAACCCATCTAGAAATGGTAGATTTGGAGGCTGCGGATCCCCGACGAGAACCCGCGAACAAGACAAAAGAGGAACAGTCATATGGAAGGGTCTGGCGACCCCCAGATACCGAAAAAGAACCTTCTTAAGGTCCACCGCCTGCAACGGAGACCGACCACTGTCACACTGCGTCTTTGGAAAAGACGGAAAGGAAAGAGGCTGGTCAACAGCGAACGGCGTCAGCACTTTGGGCAACAAAGGAAGGGACAGTTCTCAGAGAAACGCCTTCAGAGGAAAACGAGAGATAGGGATCTCGACACAGAGAGCCTGGAGCTCAGAAACACGGCGTGCCGAAGTTATGGCCACCAAGAAGACTGCCTTCAGAGTCCAATCTAGAAGAGAACAGGCCCTCAGAGGCTCAAAGGGAGGAGCAACGAGGGCACAGAGGACAAGCACGAGAGCCCACGCCGGCACAGGCGAACGCAGAGGAGGCCGGAAGGCCCTAACTCCGCGGAGGAACCGAGACACGTCCGAATACGAAGCTATCGATCGCCCCGGTATAGGACCCCGAAAACAAGTTAAAGCGACCATTTGTACTCGCCAGGAATTGAGCGCTAATCCCTTATCCACTCCGGCCTGTAAAAAGGACAGGATGTCCGGAACACCGCAACGCCAGGGTGTGAGGTTATTTCGCGAACACTAACTATCAAGAGATGCAAAACCCGAGCGTAAGTCAGTGTCGTGGAAGACCGCCGCGCCGTGAGAAGCGCCACGACCACGCTAGGCGAAGAGCCGTAGTGAGCAAACCGGCGGCGGTTAATAGTTAGGCCGAAAGCGAGTAAGGAGCCGGGTCTTCCATCTCCACCGGTCCGTGAATCAGAAGGCCGAGAAACGCCTCGAGGCGGAGCAGCCACGCCCCAGACAGATGGAAGAGATCCGCATACCATGGTCCGCGAGCCCAATTCGGAGCCAGCAGGAGTACAGGGCCGCGACGGTCTCGGAGCCGCCGGAGAACTATGCATATCATGGATCAGGGAGGGAAAACACACAGGAGAAGATGAGCCAGCCACGGTTGAGAGAGAGCATCTATGCCGTGCGCTCCCTCATCCCTCCAATGGCCGAAGTACAGCGAAGCCTTGGCAGTCTGCGCCGTAGCCATTAGATCCATGGTCGGCAGTGCCCACAGGTGAACAATGGACCAGAACGCATCCGGCTGCAGAGCCCAGCCCCCGGGCTCCAGAAAGTGCCGGCTGAGAAAATTGGCTTACACATTGTTCACGCACGCCTGCGATGTGCTGCGCCGATAGCCTGAAGATGTTCCTCCGCCCACGGGAGGAGCAAACGCCTCTCCTGAGAGACATCCGGACATTGCGTGCCGCCTAGGCGGCTTAGGTAAGCAACCGTCGTGGCGTCGGACAGGATCCGAACCGCACGCCGCCGCAGAAGAGGCTGAAACTGAAGAAGGGCAAAGCGCACTTTCCGCGTCTCGAGACGATTGATAGACCCTTGGGCTGCGCGAGGTGACCAACTCCCCTGCGCCGAGGCCAAGCTGCAAGGCGCTCCCCAACCGGAGAGGTCGGCGACTGGCGTCACCAAGATCCAGCGCAGAGACTCCAGAGGGACTCCCCGTAGAAGATTGTGTGCCTGAAGCCACCAGCGGAGGCTGCGGTGCACCGGCAGAAGCAAAGGTAACCGGATTAGATAACTGTCCGATACCGGCGACCAACGAGATAGAAGCGCCGTTGGCAAGCAGCGCATGTGCGCTCCTGCCCACGGAACGAGGGCTATCGTTGCTGCCAAGGACCCCAAGAGTTGAAGGTAGCCCCCAAGGCCGAGGTGCCGCTTGATCCAAGCAGCGGCGGAGCTGAAGAGAGATCTTCTGAAAACGTTCCTGAGGTAGAAACACCCGCCCCCGACGAGTGTCGCACCCAGCCCCCAGAAAATCCAGGACCTGAAGCATCCCAAAATAGACAGAGTAACGGCCCAGTCCTCCTTCCAACTGTGGACCGGGACGAATGGCATCTAAACGCTGGAGCCTGTAAATGAAGCAACATCCGCTACCCATTGCCGCAGGCTGAGCCATCTCCGAGCTACCGACACCGGTGCTAGGAAGCGAGCTGAGCCGCAAGAGATCACAGAATGCCTCTGCCCGGAATGCAGCGATGGATTCGAAATGAACCAACTCGGGAACACCTGGAAGCTGCTGAATCCAGCGAAGGGAGGCCCGAGCTGCTAGACCTCTGCACACCCCTGCAAGAAGGAAATAGCGGGCGAAGGAAAACCCGTCTTCAGCAGCCTCCCAACTCTTTAGGTCTTGCTGGTCGCAGAGCGCCACTCCGCCCTCAACCGGAAGTGTGGTATGCCTGATGACCCTGGTCAGAATGCATCAACTGTCGGGTACGTCAGCCAACGGTCCAAGTGAAAGGGAGACCAAGGGTATAACTGACCAATACCGCGTGCCGTACGAATGCCCTGGAAAATGGGATCCGGCTGCAACCGGATTTGAGAATCCGGAGGATCAGACGTGTCGGCTAGGGGGAGCGACTCCATCACCTGTGTGATTAGAGCCGGCAACTCCTCTTTCCGAAAAAGGCTGAGAACCGTCAGCGAAGAAAACAGACGGAGAATATTCCCCATCTCCGTACTCCAACGAGTCAGGGCTGACCTCCGAAGATTTAAAGTCTTCTTGAATATCCATAGTACCCCGCAAGGCACATGCAACGCTCCAAGGAGGACGTACTGCTCTAAGGTCTGAGGACTTATGGGACCACTTGCGAGACCACGCCATATGCTTGCCTGCTACTGGGCAGGTGTAGGAGATATTCCAAAAGACTCCAAAAGTCACAGGCGTCATGCCAGATGGAAGAGTGTGAGGAAGGCACTGTCAGTCAAGGCTGCTGTGGCCTCCAGCGGCTGTGGAAGCGACATGGGAGCTGACTGAATCGTTTCCTGCAGGAAGATCCTGCAGCAGGGGCTCTGAGGAGGGAGGAGATAAGGTGCTGATGAACCCATCTAGCAGCGCAGTGGGAATGGGGAAAGAGTCTCCGGGATGCAGCGTGCAGGTGGAACACAAGCAATCTATTAATTCCCCATTCGGCTGATTACTTATTACATATAATACAGCCAGAGAAACAAGCATTGTAGAGACTTAAACCACCTTTCCTCTTTTTTTCCCCTTTTTTTTTTTTTTTTTTTTTTTTAGCATTTAAAACAAAAATCAAGGTAGGCTCAGGGAAACCGAACACTCTTCAAAGAAAAGGATTTTGAAACTCTCCGTGCCTCCACAGCATGTTTAAATGTGTGGAAACTGCTGTCTAGAGCTGTTCCCTCCAAAAAGAAACACTGAAGAGAAAAACAAAATGGCCGCTGGCACAGAAAAAACTGTCAGGTATTCACTGAGCTGAGAAGGGAACTGTCAGTCATTCACTGTGCTGGTACAGAGAAACTTTCAAAGTCAGGGTAAGGCAATTACAGTGACTGAAAGTAGGGAAATTAGAGTTTGATTCCTCCGCAGCCACTCAGACCTCCATGGTAGGGGCTGAAAGGTGTTTCTGGGGAGGGATGTAGAAGCTCAAACCCAGCCGTACGGAAGATGACAGTGAGTACGTTTAATTAGGTAGAGCCCAAAACAGTCAGGATCCAAAACACTGACTTAAAATTCCAATCAAATGGTATATTGAAAAAGACAGGTACAATATTCCAGTAAGATGTACAAAGTAACCCGGCTGCAGTTTGTGGATTACAAATTTTAAAGTAGGAACTTCAAAACTCAGAGGCAGCCGGTCCGGGAGCAGTAGCTGAGGCAAGTAAGAAAAAAACCAGACTACTCACAGTTTCCTTTCAGGAATTGATACCTGAACTTCCTGGGGATGTCCGTGGCAAAGACTCAGCGCAGCGTAAAGCCAATGGAGAGCTCCACTGAAGCCAGGCTCAGGAGTTCCCAAGTTTATCTGGGGAATCAAGACGCTGGGGGAAGAGCACAGTTGATTTCTGAGGTCCCTGTGTGTCTTCTGACAGCCTATGCAGCGTAGACCTGAATAAGGCATAGGGAGAACTAAAAAAAAAATAACTCTGCCCCGGAGGAACAGGCATTTAACAATATTCCCCATACTATGCAATGCCTCAGCCAGCCTTCTTTGTTGGGCACAGTGGGGGATGGAACCCATGAGCCCTGCACCAGTGGTCAGTGTCTTAGCATTGTACTGTGGCTCTGAATTGCATCCGGTTCTCTAATCATGCCTTCCGTACTTTTTATTCATTATGTTAATACATAGGCAGAGAAAAAAGGAACAACACATAACTCACAGCTAGCAAGTGTTGTGGAAAATTTAAACAGCAATTTTTTTGGTGCTAGAAGCCAGCAAAGAGAGAAGGAATCTGGCTTCCCGCCAAAAACCAGGGCTCATTAGCTATTCAAAATGGCCGCCGGCAAAAATAAACCTCAAAAAGAGTGAATTAAAACCCCCAAAAGCTATGGAATTAACTTAAAAAGTCAAATGACAAGGTGGGGGGGTTGCAGGCATGAGAGAAATGCCTAAAATCGCTGAAAAATCAAGAAAAATAAATCCAGTCACCACAGAGTTGCAGACAGCAGTGGGAGAAAGACAGGTTTTGTATTCACAGTACCGAAAGTGCAGAGAAGCCACGGACCGCTGCTGAGAGCACTGCCAGCTGCCTCACCACTAAAATCAGCCCCAGGGACTGGATTTTAGGAGGCTTACCATCCAGCTAAATAGTCTTCTTGACTAGTGCTGGGAAGTCTGCACATCAGCGATCTCTACTGTGACCTGCAGGACACAGGAGCTCAGCTGGAATTCATCCTGGTGCCCAGATAAGTACACTGGCAACTACAGGGTATAATCTCTCCCAGAGAAATCACAAAGAAATAAAGCATCTTAAATTTTTTTGAAGGAGCAAAAAAAATAAGCATCCAGATCTGCTGGAGACAGAGAAAAACTGAGGGAGACCCCTAGGGGTAGGATTATATCACCAGGCTCCAGCCTATCAGAGCTCTGGTAGAATTCTCTGTCTCCAAGATCTGCTGGCAGGGGTGCATAACCCGTTTGTCTGGATTGGTCTAGCAGTATGAACTGGAAGTAAGCTTTTGGGAGCATCCCACTGCGCCTGCGTAACTGCCTTCCCGCCTTTCCAACTCTCCCTCCTCAGCTGGGTTTGTAGCTGAGATAAAAGGAGAGAGAGAGAGAGAGAAATATAACTCCTAGGGAAGGAGGGTGGGTTGTGAAGACTTAATTCCTGCTGTTCCCGGAGATCACCTGTTTCAGGTGAGTAACTTACACTATCTCCAGGAACAAGCAGGAAAGCACAGTTACTTACCTGTAACAGGTGATCTCTGGGAACAGCAGGAATTAGTCTTCACATATGGGTATCGTCGGTACCGACGGAGCCTGCGCGGGAACGCTCCCCAGCGTCCAAAAGGAAAGCTTTTGGGAGCATTCCACAGTGCCTGCGCACTGCCTTTCCCAACCGTCTCTCTCCAGTTCGAGTTTTAAAGCTGAGACAAAGAGAGAGAGAGGAAAGGAAAGATAGATAGAGAGATACAACTCCTAGGGGAGGTGGGAGGGTTGTGAAGACTTAATTCCTGCTGTTCCCAGAGATCACCTGTTACAGGTAAGTAACTGTGCTATCTCCAGGAACAAGCAGAAATGAGTCTTCACATATGGGGACTCCCCAGCTAGAGATGCCTGGGAGATCACCCAGATTGTGAGTCCCTGGAGGGCTCCATCTCCACCTATGAATCTCAGGCATCCAGAGAGGGATGGAGGGCAGGAGTTGATTAGGTATGGAACAGGTGTTTGAGAACAGCCTGACCAAACAAGGCATCCCGGCGGGAATCCTTGTCCAAGCAGTAATGGGCTGTGAAGGTATGAACAGAGGCCCAGGTGGCTGCTCAACAGATTTGGTCGATGGACACAGAATTTAGATTTTATTTATTTATTTATTTTATTACAATTTCTTATATACCGCGCTATTCGGTATCAGCGCGGTTTACATCATAACACAACGACCATAACAACAATCTGTCTGGTTTTACATCGAACAGGAGTGCAAACTTGGATAACAGGGATTAACTATATACATGAGATATGAGATAGATGAGCCATAGAGGCTGCCATGGCCCTCACATTGTGAGCTGTGACATGGCCTTCCAGAGAAAGATTCCTACTCTGGTAGGCGAAGGAAATACACTGAGCAATCCAATTGGACAGAGTTCTCTTAGAGACTGGAAGTCCTAAATGGGAAGGATCAAAAGCAACAAAAAGTTGAGAGGACTTTCTATGTTGCTGTGTTCTTTGTAAATAGAAAGCAAGTGCTCTTTTGCAATCCAGGGCATGAAGACTCCTCTCTGCACTTGATGCATGAGGTCCTGGAAAGAAGACAGGTAAATATTCCTCCTGGTTCAGATGAAAAGGTGAGACCACTTTAGGCATAAAGTGTGGATTAGTTCTGAGAACTACCTTGTCATGATGGAACCTTGTATAAGGAGGATTAGCCACTAGAGCTTGTAACTCACTGATACGGCGAGCTGAGGTGAGTGCAATGAGAAAAATAACATTCCAGGAGAGGAATTTCACGGAGGTAGTGGCTAAGGGTTCAAAGGGTGGCTTCATAAGCTGGCCAAGAACCAGATTTAAGTCCCATGCCACTGGAGGTGGTCTAATGGGAGGTTTAGTTAAAAGAAGGCCTCTCATGAATCTTGCTATAAGAGGATGAGAGGAAATGGGTTGTCCATTAAGAGGCTTCAGGGATGCTGCAATAGCACTCAAATGGACCCTGATTGAATATGTTTTAAGGCCTGCATGGGATAAATGCAGCAAATAGTCCAGTAACGAATTCAAAGGTATTGCAGAAGGGTTAAGACCATTTTCTGCACACCAAATCGAAAATCTTTTCCATTTAAAAGCATAAGAGCATCTGGTGGAAGGCTTTCTGGAAGCATGAAGGATATCCTTCACTGCTGAGAAAGGTGTAAATCTTGAAGGTCTAGGCCTTCAGCAACCAGGCTTTGAGATGAAGAGACTGAGGATTTGGATGCCACAGGGTTCCCTCCTCTTGGGAGAGGAGATCTGGAGCAGACCCCAGGTCCAGGGAGGGAGCTTGAGAGAGAAACAGAAGTAGAGGGTACCACATTTGGCGTGGCCAATGTGGTGCTATGAGGATCATAGACCCATTGTCTCTCTGAAGCTTGAACAGTGTCTTGGGGATTAGGGGAATAGGTGGAAAGGCATAGAGGAAGTCTTGCCCCCAGTGAAGGAGGAAGGCGTCCCTGACCTGAACTCCCTGACATGGAATTCTGGAACAAAACCGGGGAAGTTTGGCATTCCACGGACTTGCAAATAGGTCTATGTCTGGGGTACCCCAAATCCGAAAAATCCTGGCTATCTGGTCCCATGGAGGGACCATTCGTGTGGAAGCAGAACTCGACTGAGTCTGTCTGCCCAAGAGTTTTGAACCCCTGGAAGATATACTGCCATGAGATGGATTTGATGATCTCTGGCGAAGGCCCACAATCTCAGAGCTTCGTTGCAAAGCGACAGAGAGCCCGTCCCCCCCTGCTTGTTCACACAGAACATGGCTACCTGATTGTCCGTGTGGATGAGGACTGTCTTGTAGCTGAGCAGGGTGTGAAATACTCTGAGGGCCAAGAAGATTGCTCTGAGCTCTAAGAGGTTGATATGAAGAGATGTCTCCTGTGGAGACCAGATGCCTTGAGTGGAGAGATCTTTAAGATGAGCTCCACAACCCCTTGGAGAGGCATCTGTTGTAAGGGTTGCTTGGGGTAACACCTGTTGAAAGGGGGACCCCAACAACAGATTTTGAGTGGACTTCCACCAGTGGAGGGACCAAAAGAGGTGACTGGAGGTTGCTATTTTGTCTGACAGGCAACCTGATGCCTGGGTCCATTGGGAGGATAGAGTCCACTGAGCTGCCCTCATGTGAAGGCGAGCATAAGGAACCACATGCACTGTGGATGCCATGTGGCCTAAGAGTTGCAACATCTCTCGAGCAGTTAAATGGGATTTTAACTGAATCTGGGAGGCTAACTGCACCAGGCGTAGGCAACGGGCCTGGGGAAGATAGGCCCTTGCAGTTGTGGTATCCAGTAAGGCCCCTATGAACTCTAGAGACTGAGTAGGGGTAAGATGGGATTTTGGAATGTTGAATACCAGTCCCAGATACTGAAGAACACGCCTTGTGCAGGCCAGGGAAGTCTGGGCCGCTGATTGGGATGGAGCTCAGATGAGCCAGTCGTCCAGATATGGGAATACGAATATCCCCAGAGTGCGTAGAAATACAGCTACTACTGCCATGCATTTGGTGAACACTCTTGGAGCAGAGGCCAGACCGAAAGGAAGCACTTTGTATTGGTAGTGCTTCCCTTGGTAAAGGAACCGAAGGAACCTTCTGTGTGTTGGATGGATGAGGGGACATGGGTGTACGCATCCTTGAGGTCTAGAGAACAAAGCCAGTCCTGACTCTGGAGGTATGGAAGGAGAGTACCAAGAGAAATCATCTTGAATTTCTCCTTGCATAGAAACTTGTTCAACTCTCTGAGATCTAGGATGGGTCTGTAGCCCCCTGTTTTCTTTGGGATGAGAAAATAGGGGGAGTAGAACCCTGAGCCCTGTTGAAGCAGGGGTACTTCTTCTATTGCCCCTTGGGCAAGAAGGGTAGCAATCTCTTGACCTAGAAGGTCGAGAAGAGAAGTTGGAGAGTTGAACTGTTTCACCATGGTGTGTGGAGGAAGGTTTAAGAAATGTAGCTTGTATCCCTCCCTTATAATGGAGAGGGTCCATTTCTCTGCTGTGATTTGTTCCCATCTGGGAGCAAAGTGAGCTAACCTTCCTGGGATGGTGAGAGGCTCTTGGTGTTCTAGAGCCAGAAATGCTAAGTTCTCTAGTGGAAAGTCAAAGGCCCTGAGGAGGCTGAGGCTGTTGGGCCGTAGCAGTCCTCGCAGCCTGAGGCTTGGCCTGTTTTGGTTGTTGCTGTCTCTTTGTAGCAAAACGACCCTGAGAAGAGGCCTGGGTATAACCAGAAGAAAATTTCCCTTTCTTTGGGAAAGATCCTTTCTTGAATGACCTCTTCTTGAAAGGAGTAGTAGTAGACTTTGAAAGTCTATCTAAAGCAGAATTTTCAGCATCCATTTGGGTGGCTTTTGCTTGCCAATCTTTGCCAAACAGGTTCTCCCCTGTACAGGGAAGGTTGCCCAGACCATCCTGTACCCAGGATTCCAAATCAGAGGCTTGTAACCAAGCTACTCTGCGTGCGCCTATGGCAATAGCCGAAGCTCTACTGGCACCCTCAAAGGAGTCAAAGGCTGCACGATTGGAAAACTTGGATACATCCTGTGCATGTTTAAGCCAGGTAATATATTCTTCTCTCTTATCTTCTGACATAAAAGGAGATAAGGTGTGTAGATGGTCTGTAACCTCTTTTAGAAACATCCCCATATAGAGACTATAGGAGTTGATTCTGGCTACAAGCATACTGGCCTGAAATATTTTCCTGCCAAAAGCATCTAAGGTTCTGCATTCTCTTCCTGGAGGAGCAGAGGAATGTCTTTTTGTGCTCTTGATTTTTTTCATAGCAGACTCTACCACAATAGAGTGGTGAGGAAGCTGAGTCTTATGAAATCCAGGACAAGGAGGAACACGATACATGGTGTCCAACCTACGAGAAAAGGGAGAGGTGGTAAGAGGAGTTTCCCATATACCTAACATGTGGTCATAAAGAATCTCATGTATAGGTAAAATGGCTGCCTCTTTAGGAGCCTTAGGATATTGAAGAATATCCAATTTTTTGGCTCTGGGTTCAGTTTCAGAGGCTACTGCTATGGACAGGCTTCTGGCCACCTCCCTGATGAAGTCCTGGAAAGACAAGTCCTCAGGAGGAGACATTCTCCTTTTTGGAGAAGAGGGTTCCTGAGGACAGATCTCCGATGATTCATCAGAGGAATCGAAGTATCGACTGTCTGGATGCTCTCGTAGAGCCCGATACGAGTACCGAGGGGTATCGACATCGGGAGTCATTGGTACCGGATCGGTACTAATAGGCATCACTGGATACCGTATCGCTGCTTTCGGTGCTGATGCCGATGCAAGCGGCACTGGTATCGGAACCGGAGCTGGATCCGGAACCGGAATCGGTAACGAAAACGGGGTTTGTTGTTGTACCGAGGGCGTCGCAGCTTGTATGAAGGCCGTAATGGCACGCTGCATGGTCAGAATGTTCTGATCCATCGACGCCACCTATGTCTGGATGTCGGTACCAGGAACCGCCGGTACCCCAGAACATTGTAACAGGTGATTGGTCGAGGCCGTGCCATCGATGTCAACCTGTGACCCCATAGATAATGCTTTGGAAGCCAGAGCCTCCAGCCGGGGTAATTTTGCCGGTGTGGATTCCTCAATGGTAATGTCAGGAACATCTCGATACTTGGACTTAAGGTTTGTTACCTGAGATCCATGGGATGAAGAAGCAGCCCTGGAAGACGCCGATGCCACCGAAGCTGCATCGGAGGGAAACAGGGTACTGAGCTTGGCTGCCCGATTCTGTAATCCTCTTTTAGACATCATGGAGCAGGACTCACAATCCGCGATTGAATGATCAGGACCTAAACATTTTAGACACCAATCATGGGTGTCTGACAGAAATAGTGCCACTGCACTTTGTGCACTTTTTAAACCAGGAGGCGGGCTTTTCCATGAGGAAAAAAGACTGTAGGCCTAGGGCCACAGAAGAAAATGCACTGAGGCAAAAAGAAGTTTTTTTTTTTTTTAAAGAAAGAAAAAAGACCGGCGGTACCGGTCTTCGAGAAGGCAGACACGCGACTAAAGAAAATAAGAATAATAAAACAAGAAAATAGAAATTCTTCAGTGGTGACAGGAAACACGACCTGCTGGCTCCGCGGAAAAGAAGAACTGGAGAGAGACGGTTGGGAAAGGCGGGAAGGCAGCGCGCAGGCGCTGTGGAATGCTCCCAAAAGCTTTCCTTTTGGACGCTGGGGAGCGTTCCCGCGCAGGCTCCGTCGGTACCGACGATACCCATATGTGAAGACTCATTCCTGCTTGTTCCTGGAGATTGTAGTCTTACATATGGGACTCCCTAGCTTGGAGATGCCAGGGAGATGACCACAGAGAGCTGTGAAACACATGCCTAAGTAGGTCATGTATCCTCCAAGGATATCTGGTATCAAAACCCGGGACGGGGGTGGGGGGTGGGGTAGGGGTTGATTTAAGTCTGAAAGAGATGCTGGAGAACAGCCTGGCCAAACGAGGCATCCCGGCGGGAGTCCTTGTCTAAGCAATAATGGGCCGCAAAGGTGTGGACAGAGGACCAGGTTGCAGCTTTGCATGTTTCATCAATCGCCACTGAGCATAGATTTGCCATGGAGGCAGCCATTGCTCGCACATTGTGCACTATGACATGACCTTCAAGGGAGAGTCCTGCACGCTCATATGCAAAAGATATACAGTCTGCAATCCATTCATTTGCAGAGTGTTCTTTTGGAAACTGGTAGACCTAGATGACTGGAATCAAAAGCAACAAAAGCTGTGAAGCTTTCCTGTGCTGCCTAGTTCTCTGTAGATAAAAAGCCAAGGCACATTTGCAATCCAGAGTATGAAGGATTTTTTCTGCAGTAGAGGAATGAGGTCTAGGAAAGAAAACAGGAAGGTAAACCGATTGGTTTAAATGAAAAGGCGCAACCAACTTTGGCATAAAGTGAGGATGAGTCCTAAGGACTACTTTATTATGGTGAAACCGTGTATAAGGAGGGTCAGCCACTAAAGCCTGGAGCTCATTGATGCGTCTTGCAGAAGTGAAGGCAATTAGGAAGGTAACCTTCCAAGAAAGAAACTTCAGAGACATAGTGGCTAAGGGTTCGAAGGGTGGTTTCAGAAGCTGTCCGAGGACAACTTTGAGGTCCCATGCCACTGGTGGTGGCCTAAAGGGAGGCTTTGTTAACAACAGGCCCCTCATGAAGCGTGCTACAAGCAGCTGAGAGGAGACAGGTTGTCCATCTAAGGGTATGTGAGATGCCGCAATGGCACTTAGGTGGATCCTTACCGAATTGATTTTGAGTCCAGAGGATGAGAGGTGGAGGAGATACTCAAGTAACGCTTCCACGTGAACGGAAAAAGGATTAAGATCCCTTTTTGAACACCAGATTGAAAACCTTCACCACTTGAAGGCATAAGAACGCCTTGTGGAAGGTTTCCTTGAAGCCAATAAGATATCTCTAACCTGTTGAGAGAGGTTGATGTTCTGGAGTTCTATCCTCTCAGCAGTCATGCTGTCAGGACTTTGGGTTTGGATGCAGCAGCATCCCGTTCTGTGATAGGAGATCCAGAGCACATCCCAACTCTAGAAGTTTGGCTTGAGAGAGACGTAGAAGCAGTGGATACCATGTTTGTTGTGGCCAATGTGGGGCTATGAGGATCATGTAGCCCCTGTCTCTCTGGAGTTTGAAAAGAGCCTTGGGGATAAGGGGAATAGGAGGGTAGGCATATAGGAAGTCCTGACCCCAGTGGAGGTGGAAAGCATCCATCGCCTGACTGTTCTGAGCAAGTGTTCTGGAACAGAAGCAGGGAAGTTTGGCATTCTGAAGACTTGCAAACAGGTCTATATCTAAATTTGAGCAATCTGGTCCGCATGGAGACACCACAAGTGAGGCAGTAATACTCGACTGAGTTTGTCTGCCAGGAGATTTTGCTTGCCGGGGAGACATACCGCTAGTAAGTGGATCTGATAGCATATGGCAAAAGACCATAGATATAGGGCTTCATTGCACAATGCTTGAGAACCTGTTCCACCTTGATTGTTCACACAGAACATGGCTACCTAACTGTCTGTCTGGACTAGAACTGTGTGGGAGCAAAGGTGGTCCTGGAACACCCTGAGAGCACTGTGGATGGCTCCGAGTTCCAATAGATTTATGTGAAGTCGTGCCTCTTGCTGAGTCCAAAGACCCTGAGTGGAGAAATTATCCAGATGAGCTCCCCAACACAATTTGGACACATCCGTCGTCAGGGTAGATTGGTGTGGTGGCATCTGAAAAGGTGACCTTACGAGAAGGTTTTCTGGTGATTGCCACCATTGGCGAGGCGAGATGAGACGTGCAGAGATGATGATTCTGTCGCCCAGATGACCTGATGCTTGAGTCCACTGCGAAGCCAGAGTCCATTGAGCTGCACGCATATGCAGACGAGCATAGGGAACCACATGTACAGTGGAAGCCATATGGCCCAGCAGTTGAAGCATTTCTCGAGCAGTTAGGAAAGATTTCATACATGCCTGAGAAGCTAGCTGAACGATTCGAGCACAGCGGGCTTGTGGTAGAAAAGCCCTTGACTGCTGCATGTCTAAGAGAGCCCCTATGAACTCTAAGGTTTGAGAAGGGGTAAGTTGAGATTTTGGAAGATTTATTACAAACCCCAAGTGTTGAAGAACCTGCATTGTGCAGGAGAGAGCAGAGCTGGCCTCTAGAGCTGTTGCTGCTCAGATGAGCCAGTTGTCTAAGTAAGGGAAGACAAATATCCCTAGAGATCTTAGAAATGCAGCCACTACTGCTATGCATTTTGTAAAGACTCTTGGGGGAGATGACAGGCTGAAGTGTAGAACCCTGTATTGGTAATGTCTTCTTTGAAAGAGGAATCATAGAAACCTCCTGTGTTCTATGTGAATAAGAATATGGGTATATGCATCCTTTAGATCTAGAGAACAAAGCAAGTCCTGACTCTGGAGATAAGGGAGAAGAGTTCCGAGAGAGATCATCTTGAATTTCTCTCGGAGCAGATACTTGTTCAATTCTCTGAGGTCCAGAAAGGGCATGTATCCTCCTGTCTTCTTTGGAATAAGAAAGTAAGGGGAGTAGAAGCCCAGGCCTTGCTGAGTGGCACTTCCTCTATCACACCCTGAGCGAGAAGGGTAGTAATCTCTTGAAACAAGAGAGTGGTGAGAGGAGGCCGAGAGTGGAACTCTCTTGGAGTAGATAGAAGGGGCATACTTTGGAAGTAAAGTTTGTACCCCTCTGCTACTATGGAGAGAGTCCAATGTTCTGATGTTATCTGGTGTAACCTTTGGGCAAAGTGACAGTCTGCCTGGAACGTTGATTGGCTCTGGAATCTCCAGAGGTAGGGCAGCTAAGCATCCCTGGCCTGAGAGCCCTGAGCCAGAATTCTGGAACAGAACCGGGGAAGTTTGGCATTCAACGGACTTGCAAAGAGGTTTATGTCCGGGGTTCCCCAAATTTGAAAAATCTTGCCCACCTGGTCTGCATGTAGAGACCATTCGTGTGGAAGCAGAACTCGACTGAGTCTGTCTGCCCAAGAGTTTTGTATGCCTGGAAGATACACTGCCAGGAGATGAATCTGATGCTCTCTGGCGAGGGCCCATAGTCGCAAAGCTTCGTTGCAAAGCGACAGAGAGCCTGTTCCGCCCTGCTTGTTCACGTAGAACATGGCTACTTGATTGTCCGTATGAATGAGGTCTCTCTCTTGTAGCTGAGCAGGGTGTGGAACACTCGAAGAGCAAGGAAGATTGCTCTGAGCTTTAAGAGACTGATATGTAGATGAGTCTCCTGTTGAGTCCAAGTGCCTTGGGTGGCGAGGTTTGCAGATGAGCTCCCCAACCCATTGGTGAAGCATCTGTTGTGAGAGTTGCCTGGGGTAAAGGTTCTTGAAATGGGGAGCCCAGCAACAGCTTCTGAGTGGACTGCCACCATTGGAGAGACAAAATAAGGCAATTTGTGCTTGCTATTTTGTCTGACAGGCACCCTGATGCCTGGGTCCATTGAGTGGATAAAGTCCACTGGGCTGCTCTCATATGGAGGCGAGCATAAGGAACCACATGCACTGTCGATGCCATGTGGCCCAGTAGTTGTAACATTTCTCGGGCAGTGAGATGAGGTTTTAGCACTGCTTGAGAAGCTAACTGCACCATGCGAAGGCAACGGGCCTGAGGAAGATAGGCCCTTGCTTTTCTGGTATCCAGCAAAGCTCCTATGAACTCCAGAGACTGAGAGGGAATTAGACTGGATTTTGGGATGTTTATGACCAGACCCAAATACTGAAGGATACACATTAAGATAGAGAAATCCTGGCCTCTGACTCTGATGGGGCTCGAATGAGCCAGTCGTCTAAGTAGGGGAAGACGAATATTCCTAGAGTGCTGAGAAAGCATAGTTACTCACCTGTAACAGGTGATCTCCGGGAACAGCAGGAATTTAGTCCTCACATATGGGTATCATCGGTACCGACAGAGCCTGCGCGGGAACGCTTCCCAGCGTCCAATTAGAAAGCTTTTGGGAGCATCCCACAGCGCCTGCGTGCTGCCTTCCCGCCTTTCCCAACTTCCTCTCTCGAGTTGAGTTTTAAAGCTGAGACAAAGAGAGAGAGAGGGAAAGGGAAAGAGATAGATAGAGAGATACAACTCCTAGGGGAGGTGGGTGGGTTGTGAGGACTAAATTCCTGCTGTTCCCGGAGATCACCTGTTACAGCTGAGTAAAGCACAGTTACTTACCTGTAACAGGTGATCTCTGGGAACAGCAGGAATAAGTCTTCACATGTGGGTACGTCGGTACCGACGGAGCCTGAGCGGGAACGCTCCCCAGCGTCCCAAAAAAAAGCTTTTGGTAGCATCCCACGCATATGCGCGCTGCCTTCCCGCCCATTCACTTCCCTCTCATCAGTTGGGTTTGTAGCTGAGACCAAAGGAGGGAAGTAGACAAATTAGAGAGAGAAAGAAAGAGAAAGAGAGACAACTCCTAGGGGAGGTGGGTGGGTTGTGAAGACTTATTCCTGCTGTTCCCAGAGATCACCTGTTACAGGTAAGTAACTGTGCTATCTCCAGGAACAAGCAGGAATGAGTCTTCACATATGGGGACTCCCAAGCTAAGATGCCTGGAGGAGGTCCCAGCATGTTGCAATCTAGTTGATGGGCCATGCTATTTCCCAGAACCTGAGGCATCCAAGGGATGGAGGGTAGGAGTTGAACTAAAAAGGGGTGTGCTGTGGAACAGCTGGACTAAACAAGGCGTCTGGAGAGGAGTCCTTGTGTAGATCAGAAAAGTTAGTGAAAATTGGATTCCAATTCTCTAATGTGGACCTCAGACAGAAGTATTGCAAAAGTATTTGTTGAGACTAATGGTCTGGTGCTAGAAACCAGTACATTATCCTCAAAGAAAATACCTTACTGGAAAGTAGAGGAAAATAAATTTCACAATACAGGCAGAGGTCAGAAGCCTAAAAGGCTAGAACTAATCCCAGAAGAAAAAACTGGGAGAGTTTAATGAGGTTGGACTTTAGATGAGAAGCTAAAGCTTCTGTAGGCCAACGTTTGAAGTTCTTTGTCCTTGGAGCAGAAAAAGGCTCTAGGAAAGAGAGGAGATAAATCTGACTGGTTTGTAGAAAAAGGAATGGGTCTTTGAGACCCCTCTATCCAAATGAAAGACAGAAAGAAAGATTTGTAGTAGGCGGTGTAGCCTCCGATTTCTTGAAGATCAGGATTGTCTTCCGTAACTGATGTCACTTAGGATGACTTTACATGGAGAGCTTCAAATGTGACGTAACCGGAAAGGTTATAGTAAAAGTAGGTAGTTTTGGATAGAGAACCCCTTACTGGTTACACGTGGAAGAACCATGAAGAAGGTTACATGGAAACCAGTGGAATGTTCCTAGTCAGAAGGATAGGTCTAGATCTCTTTAAAATTCTAGACTTTGAATAACCAGAAGTGGAGATCTATGAGTAAAGAAAACTTTAGTCTTAAGACAACAAGTCTGGATCCTTCCATAACTTCAGTGTGGAGAAAGACGCAATAAAAGGGAATACCATATTTGCCCGTCTATGAGGTCAAAATGAGTATAATGCGTTCTTTGTTCAACATAAGCTCCAATGAAGTATTAGGAATTGGAAGGAATGCACTAGACAAGGACAGACTGCATTGAAAAGAAGTGCATCCCTGTTGGAGAAGTTTCACTGGAGATGTGGAACAACTCAGGGAATTAAGCAATTCTTTATGCTTTCACGTGATCTAAACCCTGGTTCATTTTCCCTAAAAAGAAAATTTTAAGGAAGATGGTAAAAGTAGGAAAAAACCCCGGTCATGTGGGAGCATGACTGGGCAAGCCTTTCAACCATCTGAAAGTTACCCACCAGGAATGGCTCTGACGCTCTCTGGCAAAGGCCCATAGTTGCAGAGCTTCTTGTAGAATTACAGAGAGCATGTTGTAGGTTGCCCAGGTGAGATCTGGTTGTTTAATTACCAGTGTGCAACCTAAGCTATTCTGTGGAAGCCAAAGAAATGCAGATGGCTAAGAATAGCAGAGACACAGGTTGCCTGCAACGATAAACTGTCCAAGTAGGTTTTGGAACCTCTCTTGAATTATGTGTTATTAAGGCAGGAGAAGAGGTTAGGTCCTATAGATTGGAAAAGGACCGAGAGACCGAACAGAAGTGATAACTCTCACTTATGGTCTGATAAGCTGTCTTAAAAGAAATAATTGAAAGATTGCAGAGGGGAGGAACTCTGTATGGAAATTATTTACTGGAGTAGGTATTAGGGACAATCCTATGGCTTAAAGGTAAGCCCTCCAGTCAAATAGTATCACTCTTAGATTGAAAATCTCAACTAAGAGGGATGGAAGTAATACAGAGTTGGAAAGACTTACAATTTGGTAAGTCTCTGAAAGGGTAAGCTCCCCTGCAGTGAAAAGTATAAGATATCCTCGTACAAGACAACTGCCAAGGCGAAGGGCATAACATACATTATAAGTAGTTGTAACTCCTCTGTTTACTTTTAAAAGGAGAGGAGAAACTTGTTACCTGTAGGGCATGATTATCCTTAATTGCTCTAAGAGCTGAAAGGATAGACTGCTCTTAGCAAGAGAGTCATGCCTAAAGTGGAGGATTAAGGCAGTGTATCACTGACCTCTCAATAAGGATGCGAAGAACTGTAAATGCTTCTGTAGTTAAGAAGTAGTGGTTCTGAAACTCAACAGGAAAAAAGATTTAATGAATAAAAATTTGAAACCCTGCGACTGCTGAGTTTGCTGAGCCTGTTGAGACTTTGGTTTTCTTAGCCTGGTATGATGTTGTCCTTCTTTGGAAACATCTGCATGATGGGTAGAAGATGAATAAAGCACAGTTACTTACCTGTAACAGGTGATCTCTGGGAACAGCAGAAATTAGTCTTCACATATGGGTACGTCGGTACCGACGGAGCCTGCACGGGAATGCTGCCCAGCTTCCAATCAGAAAGCTTTTGGCAGCATCCCTCGCGCCTGCGCAGTGACTTCCCGCCTTCTCCACAGCCTCTCTTCAGTTGAGTTTCAGAGCTGAGACAAAGGCGAGGAGAGAAAAGGAAGAAGATAAAAAAGATGCAACTCCTAGGGGAGGTGGGAGGGTTGTGAAGACTAATTCCTGCCGTTCCCAGAGATCACCTGTTACAGGTAAGTAACTGTGCTATCTCCAGGAACAAGCAGGAATGAGTCTTCACATATGGGGACTCCCTAGCTGGAGATGCCAGGGGGAGATCCCATAAAAATGCAAGTGCCTGGATCAGGGGTGCATTTTGACTCCAGGAATCCCCGGCATCCAATGTGGGATGGAGGGTAGGAGTTGACAATAAAGGAGCTGTGAGGAAAGAACAGCATAGCCAAGGACTAGAGGGTTGTACAAACTACAGGAGTCCTTGGTAGACATAATGAGTAGCATTAAAAGACATTTAATGTACACTTAAAATATGCAGCTTACCTACTGTATTGTAGGAAGTAGAAAGCATGATGGAGTCTACTGAATAAGCAGTAGCAGAATCTTCAAGGTGACCTCTCAGCAGTGAGGATGAAGGTCCAGATCTGGAGGTAGTAGATGATCCAGGTGTCAACTGGGTAGGATTTGACGTCAGGTCTTCAATGGAAAGCTTTATGGGAAAAGCTGAAAAGTCCTTTAGGCATAAGGTCATTAACATTGAGGACTAAAGGAAGAAGACTGACGGAGTTGGACAACTAGCCCAGTCGTGGCGGGAAGAGGGGAACTGGAAAAATCCCCTATTCCCACGGAAAACAGTTGTGTACTCAAGATAAAGAGGTACACTGTTTTTCCTAGCTGGCGAGAGATAGGAAAAATATTGAAGCTTGATTCTTCATGGACTTAAAGAAAAAATGGAGATGTTAGCACCAAAGAGGGTATTGGTGCCTAAGAGTTTCTGCATCGTAAGATGGCATGGGACGTAGGGCGACAGACTGTCTAAAACCTCTAGGAGGTAAAACATGTAGTGTAGACAGTAAGGGTGATAGTGTGTAAGACAGATCAACCCTTAAGAGGCCCCTTATCAAACACATATATATATAGGGATATATACATGTGGCTGGAAAATATATGTATATATTTTTTTATATATATATATATATATATATATATATATATATATATATATATATATACATATATATATATATATATACATATATACATATGTTCAGATGTGTATATTAGGATATAGGTGGTGAAATATATCAAAGATATATATAGATATAGATATGATATACCTGAAGATATGTAAATTTGTGGGGTTTGATTTAGCACCCCCAGAGCAATGATATAGGTATGTAGACATATATGGAGATGCTACATACAAGGCAAGAGGTTGAAGATACACGTTTACCACCCAGCCCCATAATTGTACATGGGGAATATAAAAGAAAAAGATTCTGTGCTCTACAAGAGGGTGAACCCACTTGGGATATGAATAGAGAATCTATTTTCATGGATTGCAGAAAGGCAATCTAAGCAGATAACCGTGATGTTCGCGTGAGAACAGATGAACATATGAATCTGTAAAGAACAAGGCGGGAGTGCCACAGAACACTGACATGGTAGATGTGGAAAAACGCAGAGAAGATACCAGAGGGACCTATGGAAGGACCCAGAGGTAGCATGCGTAAACAGAAGCCTTGAATTTTCACACAGAATAACTGATATCTCGTGTTAACACCCCAGGCTAGAGGGGGTGTGGAGAACCCTCACAGGCATAGGAAGGGTTTATAAGTTTTTCCCTACTAATAGAGAAACTTCAGAGACAAGGTCAATGCTCTATAGCAAGGCCCTCATAGTAGAAAGCTTCTCTGAAGACTGCAGAGAGCATTGTGCAGGAGAGTTATGAGATAAACTGACTGAAGTCAGGTGTGTTGCCATATCCTAGGAGAGGAGATGGCCAGAATAATATGAGAAAGCCTAAACGAGTAGGAGGATCCAAGATAGTTTGGAATCACTACTGAGGCTAGACAAAATTTTGAACAAGGGATTGGAACTTGGAAAAAGTTCCAGTAATACAATTACTGTAACTCCTGCAGTCAGAGCTGCTGACGGAAACAGCAGAGAGATTGTCCTGTGCTGAATAAAGAAAAACAGACAAGAAAAGAGAGAAGATATCTCTTCTCCCTGTCTGGGGAACGAGCTTGGCAGAGAAGCTGTTCAGTATGGTAACCCTCAAGTGATTGGAGGGTGACGTACCCATAGGGTAAATCAACTGAAGGAAAAAATGTCCAGTTGGGATAGAAACTATCAGGGGATAGTTGCAACTGCTCTTCTAGAGAGTAAGAAGAGGAGAAGTGTGTTGTCCCTGAACAAAAAATTTTTCCCCGACAGGTTAGTACACTGAAAAGAAAAGCACAGTGAATAAACTTCTAATATGTAGAATTGAAGTGTAAGTTACAATTCCCGGCCCCTATGGTTGCTGGGAATGCTGAGACTGGCCAGAACTGGAGGACTGCAGACTAGGCTGAGGCGTCCCCTGTTTAGGTACAGCCGAATGATGGGCAGGAGATGAATGAAACTTTCTTTTCTTAGGGAAAGAAGGTTTGGTAGGACATTTCCTACTCTTTGAAAAAGGAGGTGGCTTAGAATGGTTTTTAGTGGAAGGAGAGTCAGTGGAGCATTGAGCAACCTGACGTAAAGCCTCCTTATTGAAGAGACCTTCTCCTGTACAAGGAGAATGAGCCAGTATAGTTTGTGCCCATCTGCTCAAGTCTGAAGCTTCAAGCCAGGCTCTGCGACGTGCTGCAATGGCAATAGCAGAGGATCTGCTAATAGACTCAAAAGAGTCTATAGAAGCACGAGATAGGAACCAAGATATATTCCAGCTGTGATTGATGAGCAAGGAACAATCCGTAGCCTTGGGCTCTGGTAAAAAAGGGGTCAAAAGAGACAATTTCTCTGTGACTTCCTGGAGTGTTAGACTCATATGAAAAATATATGAAAGAACTCTGGAGGCCAGCATAGAGTTTTGGAAGACTTGACGACCAAAAGCATCGAGTGTTCTTGAAGAACAACCCGGCGGATAAGAAGAATGCTTCTTCTTGCTCTTAACTTTCCTCAGTGTCGATTCCACTACAAGGGAACGATGAGAAAGTTGAGGCTTTTGGAACCCTGGAGAGGGTGGCACCCGGTACCGAACCTCAATGTCTGTAGAGACTGGAGGAAGTCGTAAGGGCGATTTCCAGACCCTGAGAAGGAGATCCTGCAGAGCAGGATGTAAAGGAAACTTTATATTTTCTATTTGTGCCGGTGAGCCATGAGTAGGATCACAACCAGGGATAGAAATATTAAGAAAGGTTGCCATATCCCGGAGAAAAGCCTGAAAAGACTGATCTCCTATGGGAACCATCCCTGGTAAGGCTAAAGAAAGAGCCTGAGCACCAGAGGCGGTACAGGGTACTGCACCAACGCCAGGTATCGGTTCCAAAGTAGGTATCGGTGCAAGAATAGGCATCGATACTGATACAGGATTAGCAGATGAAGTAGCCATCGGGAACTACTGCAGTGGTACCGAGATCATGAGGGAGTAATGGCTATGATCTTCGGAACTGCCTATCTGGAAACGACAGGAGTCGGTTCCGGGACGCATCGGTACGCAGTCCTCGAGACTAGATATCGGCTCAAGACTCGGCATCGAAGTAAGCGATGTTGCGAAGGTACCGATGCCGATGGCAGTATCGGCAATGCCGATACCACTAAGGCAGACTGGGTTACATCGATCGATACCGACGGTACCGAGGATACCCGATGAGCACCTCTTGCAAAGGGTAAGGTGGTCCACCTCGATGCCGATGCTAGGGTATCGGAACCGATCGACACCGGTACCGTCCCGGAGCATGGCTGAGATTGAGGGAAGTCAATGCGGTGCGTATCGATCGGTCCCGAAGGTACCGAGGATGCCCGATGACGATCCCTGGTGAATAGTGGAATACTCGACACCGGTGCCAATGCCGGAGGCTCGGTACCGCTCGAAGCGGATACCACCCCCGCGCATGGCTCAGGTATGTTCTGTGAGGGGTGAGCCCCAGGAACATCCTGAAACCCCTTTAACGCTTTGGAGCCCGAAGACTCCCGCAGGGGTAATGCCAATGGGTTCTTGAGGGTAAGGCCGGAGCCGTCACCATGCTGGGCATGGGACATACCACTCAAGCATTGGCTAGTCTTAACAGACTGTTTTTGGGTTACCTGATCCTGTGAAGTAGAGAAACCGGGTACCCTCACTGCCGAGGAAAAAACGGTTACGAGGGAAACTCTAAATACTGAAGGTTTCCTCACAAAATTATCTCCTGACAAGTCAGGGGAAAAAGGGTCAGGACCCACACAGTTGAGACACCAACTATTGGTGTCTAAAAAGAAACAAGTGTTTCGACATCGAATGCACTTCTTAGGAAAAGAAGGCTCCATAAAGAAAAAGGTCTAGTAGGCCCAAGAAGTTAAGGTAAAAAAACTGAAGAAAAGTTTCTCAGAATTTAGCCAAAAATCCACCGGCGATACCGGTGGTAGCGGGAAATACAGCCGCGACCACAAGAAAACAAAAAACTAAAGTAATTAAAGCAATTAAAAAGAAAAGTTTCTGCGGTGACAGGAGGACGTCCTGCCGGCTCCGCGGAAAAACTAAAACTGAAGAGAGGCTGTGGAGAAGGCGGGAAGTCACTGCGCAGGCGCGAGGGATGCTGCCAAAAGCTTTCTGATTGGAAGCTGGGCAGCGTTCCCGTGCAGGCTCCGTCAGTACCGACGTACCCATATGTGAAGACTCAATCCTGCTTGTTCCTGGAGATAACTTTTTCCCCCTAGGGGAATAAAGTTTGTTAGGAGATTTTTTACTAGCTGGGGCAGAGGAAAGTTTTGACAATCCTCTGAAAGCAACAATATCAGTGTTTAACTGATTAGCTTGAAATAAAGCATCCTTGTTAAAGAGATTTTCACCAGTACAAGGAGTATTTCCCAGCTTTTCTAGTACCCATTTGTCCAAGTCTGAAGCTTGGAGCCAGGCCATGCGTCGTGCTCCTATGGTTATAGCAGAAGTTCTGCTAATAGACTCAAAACAGTCCAGGGAAGCACAATTAAGGAATTTAGAGACATTTTGAGCATGACTAATATAAAAAAGTCTGCTCTTTTATGTTCTTGAAGAAAAGGGTTCAAAAGCTTTAAGTTCTTTGTGACCTCTTCAAGAGATAATCCCATGTAGAAAATATATGAGATAATTCTTGCTGAAAGCATGGATGCCTGGAAGCATTGACGTCCAAAGGCATCTAAAGTTCTAGACTCACGACCTGGCGGATAAGAAGAATGCTTCTTTGCACTCTTAATATGCCTTATTGCTGATTCTACAACAATAGAATGATGAGGAAGTTGAATCTTATGAAAACCTGGAGAAGGTGGCACCTTGTACATGGAGTCAAGTGTCTTAGAATGTGGTGATACCGTTAAAGGAGTTTCCCACATCCTTAAAAGTAGATCTTGTAAGATCTGATGCAAAGGAAGCATGATAACCTCCTTTGAAATCCAGGGGGATTGCAGGGTCTCTGAATCCCCTGGCAAGGATTCTTTACCAGGTATAGAAATGGCAAGTAACTTTGCCATATCAAGCAGAAAAGCTTGAAAAGAAATCTCCCCTGAGGAGGACCCTCTAAAATGAGGGGTAAAGGCTGGACTTGTTGAAGATTTAGCCTTGGTACCGATAGATTCATCCCAGTCATCGGGATCGGAAGACCTGAAAGGATGAAGCATCGGATTTTCCTTAAAGCGATGTCTTCGGTACCACCCGAGGTCGGTACCGAGACGAGTTGGTACCGAATCATCCATGCTATAGAGATCAATTCCAGGCTCGGCATCGAAGGAAGCGAGTCTGTCGAAGTAAGCATGGACAGTACTGACACCGATGCCGATACTGGAGGAACGGTCTGCAGCAACTCTAGCGGTACCGAAGTAGCCGAGAGCGCTAGACTGCGATCCTCGGTGAGGAGTGTTTCAACAATCACCATAGCCGATGCAGGGGTGTCGATACCGCTCGAAGCGGCCACAACCACCGAGCATGGCCCAGGTATGTTCATCGAGGTAAGAACCCCGGGAACAACCTGAAGTCCCGTTAATGCTTTGGAGCGAGAAGACTCCCGCCGGGGCTTTATTGCCAAAATGTCCTCGAGGGCAAGGCCAGAGCCATCTCGATACTGGGAAGGAGATCTACCACTCGAGGACTGGCTAGTCTTTACAGACTTTTGTTTGGTTACCTGATCCTGTGGAGATATTGTAGCTGGTGACATCGAGTGCGATGTGAACCGGGTATCGAGTTGTGCTCGATTTATAAGACTTCTTCTATTTGAGCTCCAGCAGGAAAGACACTCCAGTGGGCGATGGTCAGGACCCAAACAATTTAGACACCAAGTACGGGTGTCAGAAAAAATATCTGTACCGCCACACTTTGAGCATTTCTTAAAAGTAGTGGCTGGCTTTTCCATAATGGAAAGATGGAGGCCTAGTGAAGAAAGAAAAGCACTGGAGGTACCGGTGGCGTCGAGGGAAGGCAGACGCAACTACAAAAATCTAAGAATAAAAAGAAGAATTTTCTGCGGTGACAGGAATACATCCTGCCGGCTCCGCGGAAAACTGATGAGAGGGAAGTGAATGGGCGGGAAGGCAGCGCGAATGCGTGTGGGATGCTCCCAAAAGCTTTCTTTTTGGACGTTGGGGAGCGTTCCCACGCAGGCTCCGTCGGTACCGACGTACCCATATGTGAAGACTCATTCCTGCTTGTTCCTGGAGATCTATGCTATCTCCAGGAACAAGCAGGAATGTAGTCATCACATATGGGGACTCCCTAGCTTTAGATGCCAGGGAGAGACCCCAGAAGTTGTGCGTCCCTGAGAAGGGCTCCACTTCCCCCCCCCATGGATCTCTGGCATCCTACCAGGGATGGTGGATAGGAGTTGATTAGGTATGGAACAGGTGTTGGAGAACAGCCTGACCAAATAAGGCATCCTGGCGGGAGTCCTTGTCCAAGCAGTAATGGGCTGTGAAGGTATGAACAGAGGCCCAGGTGGCTGCTCGACAGATGTTGTCTATAGACAGAGTGCAGATGAGCCATTGAAGCAGCCATGGCTCTCACATTGTGAGCTGTGACATTGCCCTCCAGAGGAAGATTCTTACTCTGATAGGCAAAGGATATACACTGAGCAATCAAGTTAGAGAGAGTTCTCTTGGAGACTGAAAGTCCCAAATGAGACGGATCAAAAGCAACAAAGAGTTGAGAGGACTTTCTATGTTGCTGTGTTCTTTGTAAGTAAAAGGCTAAAGCTCTTTTACAGTCCAAAGTATGAAGGTTCCTTTCTGCATTTGATGCATGAGGCCTTGTAAAGAACACAGGTAGGTAGACCGCTTGGTTTAGATGAAAAGGCGAGACCACCTTTGGCATAAAGCGTGGATGAGTCCTAAGGACTACCTTGTCATGATGGAACCTTGTATAAGGTGGATCAGATACTAGTGCTTGCAACTCACTGATGCGACGTGCTGATGTGATTGCAATAAGAAAGATAACCTTCCAAGAAAGGAATTTCAAGGAGGTAGTAGCTAAGGGTTCGAAAGGTGGCTTCATGAGCTGACAAGAACCAAATTTAAGTCCCATGCCACAGGTGGTGGCTTAATGGGAGGCTTAGTTAGCAGAAGGCCTCTCATAAATCTTGCTATGAGAGGATGGGAGGAAATAGGTTGTCCATTTAGAGGCTTGAAAAAGCTGCAATAGCACTCAAATGGACTCTTACTGATTTAGTTTTAAGTCCTGCATTGGATAAATGAAGGACATACTCTAGTAATGATTCCAGAGGTATCGCAAGGGGGATAAGACCCTTCTGCGAACACCATATGGTAAATCTTTTCCACTTGAAAGCACAAGAGCGACTTGTGGAAGGCTTCCTGGAAGCATAAAGGATATCCTTTACTTGCTGAGGAAGGTTAAGATCATGAAGATCTAGGCCTTCAGCAACCAAGCCCTGAGATGCAGAGACTGGGGATTGGGATGCCATAACATTCCGTCCTCCTGAGACAGGAGATCTGGAGCAGACCCTAACTCCAGGGAGGGAGCTTGAGAGAGATGTAGAAGCAGAGGGTACCACACTTGCCGTGGCCAATGTGGAGCTATGAGAATCATATGGCCTCTGTCTCTCTGAAGCTTGAATAGGGTTTTGGGAATTAGGGGAATGGGTGGAAAAGCATACAGGAAGCCTTGACTCCAGTAAAGGAGGAAAGCATCCCTGGCCTGAGCCCCCTGAGCCAGGGTTCTGGAACAGAACCGGGGAGGTATGGCATTCCACGGACTTGCAAAGAGGTCTATGTCCGGGGTTCCCCAAATTTGAAATATCTTGGCTACTTGGTCTGCATGCAGAGACCACTCGTGTGGAAGCAGAACTCGGCTGAGTCTGTCTGCCTAAGAGTTTTGTATGCCTGGAAGATACACCGCCAGGAGATGAAGCTGATGCTCTCTGGTGAGGGCCCATAGTCGCAAAGCTTCGTTGCAAAGCGACAGAGAGCCTGTTCCCCCCTGCTTGTTCACGTAGAACATGGCTACTTGATGGTCCGTATGGATGAGGACTGTCTTGTAGCTGAGCAGGGTGTGGAACACTCGAAGAGCAAGGAAGACTGCTCTGAGCTCCAAGAGAATGATATGTAGATGAGTCTCCTGTGGAGACCAGGTGCCCTGGGTGGAGAGGTCTTGCAGATGAGCTCCCCAACCCATCGGAGAAGCATCTGTTGTGAGAGTTGCCTGGGGTAAGGGTTGTTGAAAAGGGGACCCCAGCAACAGGTTTCGAGTGGACTTCCACCACTGGAGGGACAAAATAAGGCGACTTGTCTTTGCTATTTTGTCTGACAGGCATCCTGATGCCTGGGTCCATTGAGTGGATAAAGTCCACTGAGTTGCCCTCATATGGAGACGAGCATAGGGAACCACATGCACAGTAGATGCCATGTGGCCTAGTAGTTGTAGCATTTCTCGGACAGTGAGATGAGGTTTTAGCACTGCTTGAGAAGCTAACTGCACCATGTGAACGCAACGGGCCTGGGGGAGATAGGCCCTTCCCTTTCTAGTATCCAGCAACGCTCCTATGAACTCTAAAGACTGAGTGGGAGTTAGACTGGATTTTGGGATGTTTATTACCAGACCCAAATACTGAAGGATACGCATCGTGCAGGATAGAGAAGTCCTGGCCTCTGACTCTGTTGGGGCTCGAATGAGCCAGTCTTCTAAGTAGGGGAAGTCGAATATCCCTAGAGTGTGGAGAAATGTTGCTACCACAGCCATGCATTTCATGAATACCCTTGGTGCTGAGGCCAGGCCAAATGGAAGCACCCTGTATTGGTAGTGCTTTTCTTGAAAAAGGAACTGAAGGAACCTTCTGTGAGTTGGATGGATGAGAACATGTGTGTACGCATCCTTGAGATCTAGAGAACAAAGCCAATCCTGACTCTGAAGGTACGGCAGCAGAGTTACAAGAGAAATCATCTTGAATTTCTCTTTGACAAGGAATTTGTTCAATTCTCTGAGGTCCAGAATAGGTCTGTATCTCCCTGTTTTTTTTGGGATAAGGAAATAGGGGGAGTAAAATCCTGTACCCTGCTGATGGATGGGTACTTCTTCTATTGCCCCTTGGGCAAGAAGGATAGTGACCTCCTGACCTAACAGGTTGATGAGAGAGGTCGGAGAATTGAACTGTCTTATCATTGTGGGAGGGGGCACGCTGGAAAATGAAGCTTGTACCCCTCTTTTATGATGGAGAGTGTCCAATGCTCTGCTGTTATCTGCCCCCATCTGGGGGCAAAGTGACACAACCTTCCTGGAATGGTGGAAGGCTCTGGTCCAACGAGAGCCAGGAAGGCTAGGTTCTCTAACTGAAAGTCAAAGGCCTTGTGGAGGCTGGGACTGCTGAGGCTTAGCAGTCTTTGCTTTTCCTTGTTTGGGTGGTTGCTGACCTTTCCTGACAAGCTGACCTGCAGAACGTCCCTGCTGAGAATAAGCAGGATAATATTGTTTCTTTTTAGAAAAGAATGGTTTCTTGAAAGATTTCTTTCTAGCAGGGTCAGCTGTGGACTTGGATAATCTATCCAAGGTGGAGTTGTCAGCATCCAACTCATTGGCTTTTCCCTGCCAATCTTTACCGAACAGGTTCTCACCAATACAAGGGATATTTCCCAGTTTGTCTTGTACCCAGAGCTCCAGATCAGATGCCTGGAGTCAAGCAATTCTACATGCACCTATGGCAATGGCAGAGGTTCTGCTTATGCACTCAAAATAGTCAAAAGCTGCGTGGTTGACAAACTTAGAAACATCTTGGGCATTTTTGACAAATGTGAGAAAATCCTGCTTTCTATCCTCAGGAAGAAGAGGACTCAAAGCCTCTAAATCACCTGTGACTTCTTTTAGGAACATTCCCATGTATAGACTATAGCAACTGATCCTGGCAGAAAGCATGGAAGCTTGGAAGACCCGACGTCCAAAAGCATCCAAAGTTCTGCACTCACGTCCTGGAGGATTAGAGGCATGTCTTTTTGCACTCTTGATCCTTCTCAAAGCTGATTCCACTACAATAGAGTGGTGAGGAAGCTGAGAGTTTTGGAAACCAGGACAAGGAGGGACTCGATACAGAGTCTACGAGAATGAGGCGAGGTGGTAAGAGAATGAGGCGAGGTGCAAGATCTCATGGATGGGCAGGGTAGCTGCCTCCTTAGGAGTTTTGGGATATTGTAAAATTTCCAACTCCTTTGCCCTAGGCTCTGTTTCAGGGGTCACAGTAATGGATAGACCCCGAGTCACCTCCCTGATAAAATCCTGAAAGGAAATATCCTCTGGAGAAGACATCCTGCGCTTAGGGGGAGGAGGGCTCCTCTGGGAGAAGCATTCCTGCATCGACAGAACTATCAGAATCCTCAGATTCTTCTGAGGACTCGAAGTACCACCTGTCCGGATGCTCTTGAAGAGCCCGATAACCGTACCAACCGAAGTCGGTACCAGGAGTAATCGGTACCGGAGTATCGGTACCGGAAGGCATCGGATGACTGGGTGCCGGCAATGCAGACACCGATGTTGATGCTATCGGTACCGATAATGGTGCCGGTTGAAATGTCTGACGCGGTTCCGAGGGCACCGATGCCGCAAGGAGAGCCGCCAGACTGCGCTCAATAGCCAGGACTCTCTGGTCTATCGACGCTGCCGATGCCTGGATGTCGGTACCGGAGAAGATCGCTGGTACCCCAGAGCATGGCACCAGTAGTTCTGCCGAGGTTGAGGCCTTGAGAACGTCCTGGAGCCCAGATAATGCTTTGAAAGCCGAAGCCTCCCGCCGGGGCAATTTTGCCGGTGCAGAATCCTCAAGGGCAACGCCAGAGGCATCTTGATGCTTAGAAGGAGATCTATCCTTTGAGGACCGGCTAGACTTGTGTTTAGTTACCTGAGATCCACGGGAGGAAGACGAAGCCCTGAAGACGTTGATGCCCCCAAAGCTGCATCAGAGGGAAAACAGGGTACTGAGCTTGGCAGCTCGGTTCTGTCGACCTCTCTTGGACATCATGGCACAGGCCATACATTCCGAGATGGAATGGTCAGGACCTAAACATTTCAGACACCACTCATGAGTGTCGGTGACGGAGATGGTACCGCCACACTTGGTACACTTTTTAAAACCCGAAGAGGGTTTTTCCATTGTGGAAAAAATCTTTGGCCTAAGGCCCAAAATGGTGCGTGCACCTGGAAAAAAAATGGGACAAAAAAATAATTTTTTGTTTTTAAAGAAAAGAAAGAAAGAAAGAAAGAAAGAAAAACCAGCGGTACCGGTAAAGCGTCGAGGAAGGCAGACGCGACCACAAAAAAGAAGGAAAATTTTCTGCGGTGACAGGAACATGACCTGCTGGCTCCGCGGAAAACGAAGAACTGGAAAGAGGCGGTTGGGAAAGGCGGGAAGGCAGCACGCAGGCACTGTGGGATGCTCCCAAAAGCTTTCTAATCAGATGCTGGGGAGCGTTCCCGTGCAGGCTCCGTCGGTACCGACGATACCCATATGTGATGATAACATTCCTGCTTGTTCCTGGAGATCTACGCTATCTCCAGGAACAAGCAGGAATGTAGTCCTCACATATGGGGACTCCCTAGCTGAAGATGCCAGATGTTTGCCTCTCTCTGCTCTGGGAAGAGCAGTGCCCTCACAGTGCTCTGCTAGAGAGGTAAATATTTAACTCCTGTGACAACTTGCTGTGAGTTCTAGCAGTTTATTTAATTATTTGCTGAGAGTTCTAGCTGTTTATTTAATTATTTATTGTTTGTCTTTATTGGTATGCTACTTCACCTCCCTGTTCCCTTTAGTTTTGCACTTCAGCTTTCTCAGCTGTATAATTTACCTTGCCTCTCTCAACTAACTGGGCTTTGTGTGGTAGCCAGGTTAACTGTTACTTTAAATTAAATATCTCTCCCTGCTCTGTCCCCAGAACCTGCTGTGTTTTAAACTTTTTTTCCTGCTCTAGCCTACATGAGGGACTATCCCCCTCCGACCCTGCTGAGGGTACAGGACAGGGTACCTTGTAACAGCCCTCCTTTTAATAGGTCTTATTTCCCTCCCTCCCTCCCTCCCCAACACCCACCCACCCCTGGGGTAATTGTAGCTTTATAGGTACTTACACGTCTTAGAGGAAAGGGGCTGCTCTCAGGTGCAGCTCTTTATCCAAATCAGTCATACATTGAGGACCTGAGATTAATTAAGCTTCAGGTGAACAAGGTATATTAGAGGTATTAGATACCCTTTTATTAGTAGAAGCATCTACACCAACCCTTAGTAAATACAGAATTTAAAGACCTAAACACAAGCTTTAAACTAAGATGCAGACAAAAGTCCAGCAGCGAGATGGGGACTTTCCAGTCTTTTGCATTGAGTGTCACATGTATGATCTTCTACCAGTTGGTGAGAGGTCTTACGTATGCACTAAGTGCAAGGAGCTCTTTGCTCTCAGGGAACAAGTCCGTTCTCTAGAGGCTAGAGTAGCAGACCTGGAAGACATGAGAAAGACAGAGAAGTACGTGGACTAGACCTACAGGGATATAGTCCTGAAGTCCCACCTCCAATCTGGCAGCATCCCTGCTGCCATGGAGGAGAGAGGTCACGTGGCAGGAGAGCATCACCCTGGTGTGGCAGGACGTGATCCTGTAACTAGGACCTGTCCCCCAGGTGATGTAAAACCCTCTCGCACCGAGGACGTTTCTCCAGGGCCATGTGCCCATGAGGGGAGGGTCAGGACAGCTGTTATAGTTGGTGATTCAATCATTAGGCATGTAGATAGCTGGGTGGCTGGTGGACGTGAGGATCGCCTGGTAACATGCCTGCCTGGTGCGAAGGTAGCAGACCTCACACACCGCCTAGATAGGATCATAGATAGTGCTGGGGAGGAGTCTGCTGTCTTGGTACATGTCGGTACCAATGACATAGGAAAATGTGATAGGGAAGTTCTGGAGGCTAAATTTAAGCTTTTAGGTAGGAAGTTGAAATCCAGAACTTCCAGGATAGCATTCACCGAAATGCTTCCTGTTCCACGTGCAGGACCCAAAAGGCAGGCAGAGCTCCGGAGTCTCAATGCGTGGATGAGACGATGGCGCAAGGATGAGGGTTTTGGATTTGTTAGGAACTGGGGAACATTCTGGGGAAAGGAGGGGCTCTTCCGAAGGGATGGGCTTCACCTTAATCAGGATGGAACCAGACTGCTGGCATTAACCTTTAAAAAGGAGATAGAGAAGTTTTTAAACTAGAAAATAGGGGAAAGCCGACAGTCGCCCAAGAGCGCATGGTTTAGAAGAAGGCATCCTTGAAGGATACTCCCTAAAGCAGTGAGGTTCCAAAAAAGAGTATAGTAGCCCAAATGCCCTTGAGTACGGTGCAGACAGAGCGTAAGGATTCCAAAGTATCCATGCCTACCAATAGCCAGATTAATATTAATATAATACAGTCTCTAAAATGCTTGTATGCAAATGCTAGAAGTCTGAACAATAAGAAGGGAGAGTTAGAATATATAGCACTAAATGAGAGGTTAGATATGATTGCAATCTCAGAGACATGGTGGAAGGAGGATAACCAGTGGAACACTGTGATACCTGCATACAAACTATATCGTAATGATAGAACTGATCAAATTGGTGGAGGTGTTGCGCTCTATGTTAGAGAGGGCATTGAGTCAGAAAGGATTAAAGTTTTGCAGGAAACAAAATTGGTTGTAGAATCTCTATGGATTGAAATTCCATGTATGAAAGGGAAGGTGATGGCAGTGGGGGTGTACTATCAACCGCCTGGCCAGAATGAACAAATGGATGATGAAATGCTCAAAGAAATCAAGGAAGCTAACAAAAGTCACAGCAGAGTAGTAATAATGGGTGATTTCAATTACCCCGGTATCGACTGGGTCAGTGTCACGGCAGGACATGCTAAGGAGATAAAGTTTCTAGATGAAATAGATGATTGCTTCTTGGAGCAGCTGGTTCATGAACCAACCAGAGGGGAAGCCATACTGGACCTAGTCCTTACTGGAACACCAGATCTGGTGCAAGAAATAAGGGTGTTGGGACCACCTGGCAATAGTGATCATAGCATGATCGTGTTTGATTTAATTAGTGGAGGAGGGATAGTAAAGAAATCCACAGTACTACCTTTTAACTTTCGAAAGGGAGACTATGATAAAATGAGGAATATAGTTAAGAAAAAACTAAAAGGAGTGGTTGCAAAGGTTAAAGACTTACAGCAAGCTTGGGTGTTATTTAAAAATACTATCCTCGAAGCCCAGACCAGCTGTATTCCACGCATTAAGAAAAGTGGAAGAAAGTCCAAAAAACTGCCAGCATGGTTTAAAGGTGAGGTCAGAGAGGCTGTTGCTGCCAAAAAAGCATCTTTCAGGAAATGGAAAAAAGAGTCAAACGACAAAAACTGGAAACAGCACAAGCACTGGCAAGTTAAATGCTAAGCATTGATAAGGTAGGCAAAGCGAGAATTTGAGAAGGAACTTGCTACGGAAGCAAAAACACGAAATAAAGACTTTTTCAAGTACATTCGTAGCAAAAGGCCTGTGAGAGAGTCAATTGGACCGTTAGATGATAGAGGGGTAAAAGGGGCAGTAAGAGGAGACAAGGCTATAGCGGAAAGACTGAATGAATTCTTTGCTTTGGTCTTTACTGAGGAAGATGTAGGGATGTTACCCAAGAATGAAGTGGTATTTAAAGGTGATACTGCAGAGGAATTGAGAGAAATATCACTACACCGGGAAGATGTATTACAACTATTTGATAAACTGAATAGTTGCAAATCACCTGGACCGGATGGTATACATCCAAGAGTGTTGAAAGAACTGAAATGAGATTGTAGACCTGCTATTGGTAATCTGTGAATTTTCATTAAAATCATCTGTAATACCTGAAGATTTGAGGGTCGTCAATGTAACGTCAATTTTTAAAAAGGGTTCCAGGGGTGACCCGGGAAATTACGGACTGGTGAGCCTGACATCAGTACTGGGGAAAATGGTAGAAACCATCATAAAGAACAAAATTACAGAGCATGTAGATAGTCATGGCCTAATGGGAGACAGCCAACATAGCTTTAGACAAGGAAGATCTTGTCTTACTAATCTGATATGTTTTTTTGAAGGTGTGAATAAACAGGTAGACAAAGGTGAGTCGGTTGATATAGTGTATCTGGACTTTCAGAAAGCCTTTGACAAGGTCCCTCATCAGAGACTTTTGGCAAAACTAAAAAGTCATGGGATAGGAGGCAGTGTACTACTGTGGATCGGGAAATGGTTAAAAGATAGAAAGCAGAGGGTAGGGCTAAATGGTCAATATTCCCAATGGAAAAAGGTGAATAGTGGAGTACCCCAGGGATCTGTACTGGGTCTGCTACTTTTTGACATATTCATAAATGACCTAGAAAAGGGAATAACTAGTGAGGTTATCAAATTTGCCGACGATACAAAACTGTTTAAAGTTGTTAAAACCCATGAGGACTGTGGAAAACCGCAGGAGGATCTGGATAAATTGGAAGACTGGGCATCCAAATGGCAGGTGAAATTTAATGTGGACAAGTGCAAAGTTATGCACCTAGGAAAGAACAACCCACACTATGGTTACACGATGCAAGGTTCCACATTGGGAACCACCACCCAGGAAAAAGATTTAGGCGTCATCGTGGATAAAGCTCAGTTACTTACCTGTAACAGGTGATCTCTGGGAACAGCAGGAATAAGTCTTCACATATGGTACATCGGTACCGACGGAGTCTGCGTGGGAATGCTCTCCAGCGTCCAATTAGAACGTTTTTGGGAGCATCCCACCACGCCTGCGTGCTGCCTTCCCGCCTTTCCCAACTGCCTCTCCTCAGTTAAGTTTTAAAGCTGAGACAAAGAGAGAGAGAGAGAAGAAAGATAGAGATAGAGAGATACAACTCCTAGGGGAGGTGGGTGGGTTGTGAAGACTTATTCCTGCTGTTCCCAGAGATCACCTGTTACAGGTAAGTAACTGTGCTATCTCCAGGAACAAGCAGGAATGAGTCTTCACATATGGGGACTCCCAAGCTAAGATGCCTGGAGGAGTCCCAGCATGTTGCGAATCAGAGAAGGCCATGCTATTCGACAGAACCTCAGGCATCCTGGGGATGGAGGGTAGGAGTTGAACTAAAAAGACATGCTATGGACCAACTGGACCAAACAGGATGCCTAGAGAGTAGACCCTGTGTAGATAATATCTAGTAGTAAACACTGAACTGGAATTTAGCAATATGGACCTCACCTTGAGGTATTGTAAAACATTATGGAGGTTCATATGGGACTGCTAATATGAACCAGCAGAATATCCTCAAGGAATACCTCAATATAGAGCAGAGGTAATAAACTGTGCAAAAGACAGGTTGAGGTCACAACCTTTAGGGCCAGAAAAGTCCCAGCGGAGACTGGGGTAGTTCAATGGGGCAGGACTTTTGCGGGAAATGCGGAAGTCCCTATTAGATAAACCTGAAGTTCTTTTGACCCTAAAGAGACATAGTTCTTATAGGAGAAGAGGGGCTTTGAAGACCCCTATATCCGATAACAAAGGAGGACAGAATTATGAGGCATTGTAGCCTCCTATTTACTGAAAATTCAGAATGTCCTCCTTAAATGAAGTTACTTAGGAAAAAAGATGGTAAATGGAGGACTTCAGATGTACCTAAACTGAAGGCCATGGTGGAAACCTTTTAACTACCACAGGGAAGTGGTTGGTTATGTAGAATCCTGAACATGCTGGAGCAGCATTGAAAAGGATAGTGACTATCTGTCGGGGCCATATAGGAAAAAAATAAAATAAAATAAAAAACATATATATATATATATATATATATATATATATATATGTATAAATATGGGTACAGACATGTAGATGTCTATATACATGTATGCATAAATATATACCCATGTCCCCACATAAGGATATGTGAAGAGAGAAAGATTCATCTGATAACAAGAAGGGAATACCTGCTTGAGGAGATGTTTAGAGAATCCATTCTCCCTTGTTGTGGGTGTGAGAGCTAAGGACGTGCTCTCACTGACAAGGAGAAGTCTAGAGTATTCTAAGAACTCTAGCCCTTGAAAAACCAGGAATGGAGGATGTTTTAATCCGCTGACAGTAAGTCTGGATCCTTCCATAACTCCAGCATGACAGCTGGAGAAGAAGACGCAATGAAAAGAGATACCATATTTACCCTTCTAAGAGGGCAAAATGAGTATGGCTTGACTAGGAGATCCAGCGGCCATTGCCACGTGGTCGTGGAACGCACGATCCTGTCTGCGTTCCAATCAGTTTCGGTGGGAATAGGTCACATGTGGAGCTGTCAAGGAATCTGAATCCAGCACCTTGAATCTTCTTATTTCCGGAGATCGCTGCCCCAATTGCTGGATCCTCTCTTCCGCTTCCTTGTCTCTGAGCCTGGTTTGTAGAGTTCCATTCTCTGTGCAGCTGGATCTGTAGTAAGTGGATCGGTCACAGTGCTTCTCTGTGATTGCTGGACGTTGCCGTTTGCTGTGAGTCTGGAGCGCCATCTGCTGTTCAGGGGTGGGATCTGTCTTTTTCTTTTTATTAACAGCCCTTTACTGGCTTGTAGCAGCTCTCTGCATATCCCTGGACTGTAGGGTTCAAAAACATTTTTTTGCTACACGTGGGCTAACTTGGGAGTTGGAAGCACTCTACCTTTCTTTCCCTGCTTTGCCGGTGGGGGAGTTGGATCTCTCATGGCTGCCAAAGCCAAGGGGCTTGAAGCCCGGGAGGGAATGCGGGCTTCCCAGCGTCTGCTGGGTAAGAGTGGATCTCAGAGTAGCCCACCCAGTAAGCACCCATCCGATGGGTCCGGTGATGACACACTGAGTGAGCTTGATTAGGGTCCTGCGGCGTCATCATCACATACCCTTTTGCAGCGGGAGCTTCGAAGGGGTTTTGAGGATTTAGCCAGTGAATTCCGCTCCATGCGCGAGGACGTGATGAGCACAATTGTGGAACTCAGAGGTGATATAAAAGACCTAGGCACTTGAGTGGAAGAGGTCGAGACAAAAATAGAAGATCATGATGGTGCTCTGGTGGATTTACAGTGTGCAGTAGACAGGCAGCACTCGCAAGCGATGCAACTGACTTATAAAATTGATGACATTGAAAACAGGTCCCGTCATAATAATGTGCGTTTCCGAGGCATTCCGGAGGCTGTGGGGGGTGCTGAAGACCTGGTGGTGGTGCTCAAGACCTTGATGGGTGAATTACTTTCAGCAGAGGAATTTGCATCCCGTGGGTTTGGGATGGAGATCAAAAGGGTGCATCGTGCCCTGGGAAAACCTCCTAACAATCAACCATGGGATGTTATTGCCAGATTTCTGCGGTATGCTGACGCAGAGCTTCTTTTGCGAAGGGGTCAGGAGAAAAAAGAATATAGAAAGACTAGGGCACATGCAATGAAGCTACAGGGTAAACTATTTAAGACAAATAAGAGAAACTATTTTTTCACTCAACGTGTAATCAAACTCTGGAATTTGTTACCGGAGGATGTAGTAAGAGCTGTTACTGTAGCTGGGTTTAAAAAAGGTTTGGACAAGTTCCTGGAGGAAAGGTCCATAAACCATTATTAAAAAGGGACCCAGGATAATCAATGCTTGACCCAGTACAAGCATTGTGGAACTTGTGTCTTTTGGGGATACTGCTAGGTACGTATGACCTAGATTGGCCACTGTTTGAAACAGGATACTGGGCTTGATGGACCTCTGTCTGACCCAGTATGGCATATCTTATGTTCTTATGCTCTTAGGAAGGTGCCACTGTCGAAGGTGAGAATCATTCCTCCCATGGATCTCTGGCATCCCACCAGGGTTGGTGGGTAGGAGTTGGTTTAGGTTTGAAAGAGATTTTGAAGAACAGCTTGGCCAAAGAAGGCATCCAGATGGGAGGCTTTATCTAGGCAGTAGTGGGCTGTGAAGGCGTGTACCGAAGCCCAGGTGGCTGCTCGACAAATGTCATCGATAGAAACAGAGTGGAGATTAGCCATAGAAGGTGCCATGGCTCTCACATTGTGAGCTGTGACATGGTCCTGAAGAAGAAGACCCTTACTCTCATAAGTAACGGATATGCATTGGGCAATCCATTTAGATAAAGTTCTTTTGGAGACTGGAAGTCCCAAATGACTAGGGTCAAAAGCTACAAAACGTTGCGAGGACTTTCTATGTTGCTGTGTTCTTTGAATGTAAAAAGCTAAGGCCCTTTTACAATCCAATGTATGAAGGTTTCTTTCTGCATTAGAGGCGTGAGGCCTCGGAAAAAATACAGGAAGATAAATTGATTGGTTTAAATGAAAAGGCGAAACCACCTTTGGCATAAAGTGTGGGTGAGTTTGAAGAACAACCTTATCATGATGAAATCTAGTATAAGGAGGATCAGCCACTAAACCTGGCAATTCACTAATGCGACGTGCAGAGGTGATTGCAATCAGGAAGATGACCTTCCAAGTCAAAAACCTAAGGGCTGTAGTGGCTAAAGGTTCAAAAGGCGGCTTCATGAGCTGCCCGAGAACTAGATTTAGATCCCATGCTACCGGTGGTGGCTTGATGGTAGGTTTAGTTAATAAAAGGCCTCTCATAAAGCTTGAAAGGAGTGGATGAGCGGAAATTGGTTGTCCGTTTAGAGGCTTATAAGAAGCTACAATTGCACTAAGATGGACTCTTACCGAATTGGTCTTTAACCCAGAATTCGATAAGTGAATTAGATACTCTAGTATCGATTCTAAGGGTATGACCAGGGGGTTTAATCCCTTCTTGGAGTACCATATAGTAAAACGTTTCCACTTGAAGGCATAAGATCTTCTTGTGGAAAGTTTCCTAGAAGTCTGAAGGATATCTTTTACCTGCTGGGACAGGTTGAAATCCTGGAGGTCTAAGCCTTCAAAACCAGGCCGTGAGGTGCAGGGACTGGGGATTCGGGTGCCATAGCGTCCCGTTCTCCTGGGAAAGGAGATCTGGAGCATGCCCTAACCCCAGAGGTGCCGCTTGAGAGAGATGCAGAAGCAGGGAATACCACGTTTGGCGTGGCCATCGTGGTGCTATGAGAATCATGCGACCCCTGACTCTCTGAAGCTTGAAGTGTGTCTTGGGGATGAGGGGAATGGGTGGGAAGGCATAGAGGAAGTCCTGACCCCAGTGAAGGAGGAAGGCATCCCTTGCCTGACAGTCTTGCGCCGGAATCCTGGAACAGAACCGGGGAAGTATGGCATTCAGTGGACTTGCAAAGAGGTCTATGTCTGGAGTGCCCCAGAGATGAAATATCTTTGCCACCTGGCCTAGGTGGAGTGACCACTCGTGAGGCAGCAGTACTCGACTGAGTTTGCCCAAAGGTTTTGAATGCCTGGAAGATATACCACTAGAAGGTGAATTTGATGCTCTCTGGCGAGGGCCCATAGTCGCAAAGCTTCGTTGCATAACGACAGAGAGCCTGTCCCACCCTGCTTGTTCACATAGAACATGGCTACTTGATTGTCCCTCTGGACTAGAACTGTCTTGTAGCTGAGCTGGGCGTGGAACACTCGAAGAGCTAAATAAATTGTTCTTAACCAGGAGGTTTATGTGTAAACCAACCTCCTGTGGAGTCCAGGTGCCCTGGGTAGAGAGATGATTCAGGTGTGCTCCCCAACCCACATGTGATGCATCTGTTGTTAGGGTGGCCTGAAAGAGGGGTTGATGGAAAGGAAACCCTACTGTCAGATTTTCTAATGATTGCCACCATTGGAGGGACAAAATTAGTCATTGAGAGATTGTTATTTGGTCCGACAAATGACCCATGGCCTGTGTCCAGTGCGTGGAGAGGGTCCACTGAGCTGCTCGCATGTGGAGGCGAGCATATGGGACTACATGAACTGTGGATGCCATGTGTCCCAGTAACTGCAGTAGCTCCAGAGCAGTGAGGGAGGATTTGCCTGCTGCTTGGTAAGCTAACTGCATTATGCGAAGACACCGGGCTTGTGGAAGGAAAGCCCTTGCCTGTCTGGTATCCAGACAGGCTCCTATGAATTCTAGGCATTGGGAAGGAACTAGTTGAGATTTTGGGACGTTTATTACCAATCCCAAGTATTGGAGGATTCGCATTGTACGAGACAGTGCAGTGCTGGCCTCTGTCACTGTGGAGGCTCGGATGAGCCAGTCATCTAAGTAAGGGAAGACAAAAATCCCTAGGGTTCGTAGAAATGCAACTACTACTGCCATGCATTTCGTGAATACCCTTGGTGCTGAAGCCAGACCAAAAGGAAGAACCCTGTACTGGAAATGTCTTCCACTGCAAAAGAAACGTAAAAATTTCCTGTGATCTGGATGGATAAGAATGTGAGTGTATGCATCCTTTAAGTCCAGAAAGCAAAGCCAGTCCTGGCTTTGAAGGTATGGCAGAAGAGTTCCCAGAGAAATCATTTTGAGTTTCTCTCGAAACAGATATTTGTTCAATTCTCTGAGGTCTAGAATGGGTCTGTGTCCTCCTGTTTTCTTTGGAATAAGAAAATAGGGGGAGTAGAACCCTGCACCCTGTTGAAGAATGGGTACTTCCTCTATTGCCCCTTGAGCAAGAAGTGTGGAGACCTCGTGATCTAGCAGATTGTCTGCAGAGGTTTGTGAATTGAACTGCTTTAGAATTGTAGGAGGGGGTAAGCTGTGAAAATGAAGTTTGTACCCTTCCCCTACAATGGACAAAGTCCAATCTTCTGCTGTTATCTGATGCCATCTGTTGACAAAGTGGCATAACCTGGCGGGAATATTGGGAGGTTGAGGACCCCTCAGAGGCAGGAAGGCAAAGCTCTCTAGGAAGGAGTCAAAGCCCTTGAGGGGGCTGAACCTGGAGAGCTGGTTGGGCTCTTAGGCCTTTTGGTTTCTTTTTTTGTCTAGTTTGTCCCCTTTGGGCAACCTGACCTGGAGTCTGAGTCTGGTGGGTATAGGAAGGATAAAACTTCCTCTTTTTGCTAAAAGAGGCTTTTTTATAAGGCTTCCTTTTGGCTGGAGTGGCTGTAGACTTTGACAATCTATCTAAGGTAGAATTGTCAGCATCTAACTCGTTAGCCTTCTCCTGCCAGTTCTTGCCGAAGAGATTCTCTCCCGTGAAAGGAATGTTGCCTAACTTGTCCTGTACCCAAGTCTCCAAGTCTGATGCCTGTAGCCAGGCAATCTGTCGTGCGCCAATGGTAATGGCAGAGGTTCTGCTGATGCATTCGAAGCAGTCAAAGGCTGCACGATTGACAAACTTGGAGACATCCTGAGCATGCTTAACCAGAGTAAGAAAGTCTTGTCTCATCATCTGGGAGAAATGGGCTCATAAGTTCCAAGTCTCCTACGATTTCTTTGAGGAACATTCCCATAATTTTTTTTTTTTTTTTTAAACCGCGCTCTTTAGAATCAGTGCAGTTTACATGTATACTAACAGGTACTTTTTATTCCCTTGTCCCCGAAGGGCTCACAATCTAAGTGTATATAGGATATATTTATTTATTTAACATTATTTCTATACCGCCTTATCCTACAATCAAGGCGGTGTCACAACAATACAATCAAAAGTAGTGGAGGTGTAATTCATGCAGTGAAAGAAATGTTATGAATTGCGTGTGAGGGAAAGTGTGTTAGATTAGGTAGAACTATGTACATTGTGCGCTATGGTACAGCATGGGCTATAATACAAGGTTCTATACAATTAGGGCTTAAGATATATCCTGTGTCGTTGTACAGTTTCTGATCAGGGTTGGAAGGGGTGAGTACGTGGTTCTTGTTGGTTAAGTGACATGACCATAGTGTTCTATGAACAGTGTTGTCTTCAGCTGTTTGCGGAAGTCTTTGAGGTCCGTTGTTGATCTCAGTTCGTCTGGGAGGGAGTTCCAAATTGTTGGGGCAGCCAGGGAGAGTGCTCTCTCTGTGGTATCCTTTCGTGTTTTTCTGAAGTCGCTCGGGGTGTTGACTCTGTTGGAGGTTCCTTTTCTTCTTGGGCGAGTGCTGGTGTCTGGATGAATGAGGGTGTGCAGGCTGTTGGCTGAAATGTGGTGTTTGATTTTGAATATGTTTATTATTGTTTTGTATTTGATGCGTGAGCTGATAGGGAGCCAGTGTAGGTCTTTAAGGACCGGAGTAATGTGTTCATATCTTGTTGAGCCAGATATAATGCGGGCTGCAGTGCTTTGAGCTAGTTGAAGAGGTTTGAGAGTTTGTTTTGCTAGCCCAAGGTAGATGGGTTGCAGAAGTCCAGTAATGGAGTGATAAGTGCTTGGCATATGGTACGGAAGTGTTCTGTGGTGAGGAGGGGTTTAAGTCTTCTGATGATTCTCATCCTGTGGTATGCGTTCTTGATTGTTTTGCTTACGTGTGTCTTGAGATTCAGTTCATTGTCCAGGGTTACTCCAAGGTATTTTACTTCCGATTTCATTGGAATGGTTGTGTCTGCTACTTTGATGTCCGGTGGGTGGATGAAATCTGGGTTGCGAGTGATTATTAGTGCCTCCGTCTTGCTGTAGTTGATTGCGAGGTTGTTGTCTTTACACCATCTAGTCATTTGTGTTAGGCAGTCGGTTATTTTAGAGTAGTCTGGGTTGTCAATTGAGATAGGCGTGTATATCATAATATCGTCTGCATAGATGGTGTATTGAATGTTGTTCGCTTTCAGGATGTCGCATATTGGCTGGATGTATATGTTGAACAGAAGTGCCGAGAGGGCGGACCCTTGAGGCACTCCTTGGAGGACTTTTATGGGTTGAGAGGTGTTGTGGCCTACCTTGACTTGTATCTGCCTGTCGGTGAGGTAGGATTGGAACCATTTTAATGTGGTACCATGAAGTCCAATTTTCTTTAGTCTTTCCAGGAGAGTTAGGTAGTCAACTGTGTCGAATGCAGAAGAGATGTCTACGAAGATCATTAGGATACCTTTTTTGGTGTTGTCTATGACTCGGAGGATGTTATCTAAGAGGTATATCAGCAGTGTTTCGACTCCATGGTTGGGGCGAAAGCCGTGTTGGTTGTCATCTAGAGGAGCATGGTTGTTGATGTGTTCCTGTAGTTGTTGTTGTACTGATTTTTCTATGATTTTTGCTAGAAAGGGTATGCTGGATATTGGTCGGTATGCGGCTGGGTTGCTCTTGTCGAGAGTTGTTTTCTTTGGTATTGGTCGTACTGTAGCTTGTTTTAGTTGAGCTGGCATGAGTCCTTGGGTGAGTGAGTTGTGCACCATGTTGTGTATGAAGTGGATGAAGCTTGATTTGGTGGCTTTGATCCATGATACTGGGCAAGGGTCCGTAGCAGCGGTGCTTGTTTTGATTGCTGAGATGATGTGGGAGAGCTGTTCTGTTGAGGGAGGGCAGAATGTGTCCCAGGTCTTAGGTTGTGAGTCAGGCTGGGTTGAGGAGCTGGGTGTAGTTGGTTCTGTGGAGTGAAATTTTTCCTTGATGTGATCAGCAAATATTTGTGGGTCTATTTGTACTTCCCCCTCTGTCCTTTGTTCCTTTGTGAGGATTTTCACTATTTCGAATAGCTCTCTGGGTTTGTTTATGGAGGTGTTTATCATGTTTGTATGGTATTCTTTCTTGGATTGGTTGATGTGTTCAGTGTATTGTTTTTGGTTTGTTAGGTATATCTGCTGGTTTTCAGGTGTCTTGGATTTTCTCCATCTCCGTTCAATCTTTCTGAGTTCTCTTTTTTCTTGTCGTATGGTTGTGGAGTACCAGGGCTTGTGTTGTCTCTTGTTGTGACGGTGTTTCTTTGGTCTTGTAGCTGTTGCTGTGGCGGCGTTGGATAGTGTGTTGTTCCAGTTGGTTATTTGAGTCTCTAGGTTGTCTGTTTCTGTAGTCAGTTGTTTTATCGTGTCTTGTAGGAAGGCGTCTCTGTCGAAGTTCTTGAATCGCCTTTGTGTGGGTGAGTTGTCTGTTTGTTCGTTGTGATTGTCATTTTGTAGTTGCAGCTTTATCTTGATTATGTAGTGGTTTGACCAAGGAACTGGGGTGATGGAGGGTGTTGAAATTAGACCTCTTGAAGTTAGGGAGCTGGTTGCGAAGATGAGGTCTGGTGTAGAGCCGTGTCTGTGCGTTGGGGCGTCGATGATTTGGGTGAATTGAAGTGAGGTCATTGCTTGGAGGAAGGCATCTGCATCTTTGTTGTTGGTGGACTTGAGGTTGAAGTCACCTAGCAGTAGCGTGGGTTTGTTAGTTGCGGTGATGGCGCATACTGTTTCGAGCGTAGATGATAGTTCATCAGGTGAGGCTCGGGGTGCTCTGTAGGTTAGGCAGAGTGCCATGTGTTTGTTCACGATGCTGATTGTGTTGCCTTGTGGTGTGTCGGTGGAGCTCTGAGTTTTGAACTTTAGGTTCTTCTTTGCAATTATCAGTACCCCTCCTCCGCGTTTATGGGTGCGTGGGCAGCTGTATGCTGTGTAGGTATCTGGTACCAATTGATTGAGTAGAACATTGTCGGTGGGATTGAGCCAAGTTTCTGTAATGCAAAGTATGTCTGGTTGGTGGTCTTCTATGTGGTCTGCTATTGTGTGTATCTTGTTGCATATGGATCTTGCGTTTATGAGTTCTATGGTTGCGTGCTCTGTGGGCTTTGTTGTATCGTGTGCATCTTTTGAATGTAGTGTGTGGGAGTGTGATTTGTGTGTGTTTTTTCTTCTTGTCATTGACGTGCTGTGTGTGTCAGAGTGATTGCATTGTGGTCTATGTATGACCAGGTGGTTGGTGGATGCCATGGAGAGTTATGGTGTGGGTAGTGGAGGTGAGAGTTATGGTGTGGGTAGTGGAGGTGAGAGTTTGGTGGTAGGAAAAGTGTGAGGAGGAGGCTGAATGGTAGAAACAATGTTGTGATCATGTTGGTTTGCTGTGATGCTTTGTGAGAGGTCTACTTGCGGTTTCAGACGTCTTCGCCTCGGTCTGCCCCTTGTTGTGTCTGCGGTGCTGTTTCCCTTGGTTGTATCCTTCTGCTCGCCTTTGTGCCGCGCCTAAGGGCCACGCCAAAGGGCCCTCTGGCGAGGCCCTCAGGCGCGGGTGCGCCCTGCAGGGACGCCGCTTTTAACTGCTGCCGTCTGCTGCTGATCGGGCTCCCACTGCCCCGATTGGGCAGGAGCTGAAGAGGGAGGTGGAGTGTCCGGGCAGCGGCGTTCCTGCAGGCAGGGAAGCCGCTTTTAACTGCTGCCGTCTGCTGCTGATCGGGCTCCCACTGCCCCGATTGGGCAGGAGCTGAAGAGGGAGGTGGAGTGTCCGGGCAGCGGCGTTCCTGCAGGCAGGGTCGCCGCTTTTAATTGCTGCCGTCTGCTGCTGATCGGGCTCCCACTGCCCCGATTGGGCAGGAGCTGAAGAGGGAGGTGGAGTGTCCGGGCAGCGGCGTTCCTGCAGGCAGGGACGCCGCTTTTAACTGCTGCCGTCTGGTGCTGATCGGGCTCCCACTGCCCCGATTGGGCAGGAGCTGAAGAGGGAGGTGGAGTGTCCGGGCAGCGGCAGGACACTGCAGTTGCAGCTGCCAGTTCCTGCAGGATATATGAGCTGATCCTAGCTGAAAGCATGGAAGCTTGAAAGGTTCTGCGTCCAAAAGCATCCAGAGTCCTGCATTCACGACCTGGAGGACTGGATGCATGTCTTTTTGCACTTTAGATCCTACGCATGGCTGACTCCACTACCATTGAATGGTGTGGCAGCTGAGTTTTCTGAAATCCAGGACATGGTGGGACTCGATACATAGTATCAAGTCTCCAAGAGTGAGGAGAAGTAGTCAGAGCTGTCTCCCACATTCTGAGCATCAAGCTCTGCAGAATAGCTGCCTCTTTAGGATATTGGAGGTTTTCCAATTCCTTTGCTCTGGGTTCCTCTTCAGGAGCTACTGTGATTGAAAGACCTTTAGCCATATCATGGATGAAATCCTGAAATGACATGTCCTCTGGAGGTGACATTCTGCGTTGGGGAGAAGAGGGATCTTCTAAGAGAAACCTTCTAGTGCCAGCAGAATTGTCAGAGTCTTCGGAATCGGAAGAATCTAAATATTCCTGACCCTGATGCTCCCGCAAAGCACGATCCCGGTACCGATCGAAGTCGGTACCGAGGTGACCTGGTACCACTTTATCCACTCCAGCCGGAGGTGGAATGGGAAGAGTTACCATCAGGGCCGGTACCGTTGGTACCAGCATCGTCTGTGTCGGTACCGGCATCGGTGTCGATGTCGGCACCGGTGCCCTTGGGACCACCAGTACTGCAGCTGAGAGAAGAGCTGTGATACTGCGTTCGAAAGCAAGAAATCTCTGGTCTATTGACGCTGCCGATGCCTGGGTGTTGGCACCGGTAAAAACGGCCGGAACCCCTGAGCATGGCACAGGTAGTTCTTGCGAGGTTGAGGCCTCGAGAACATCCTGAAGCCCCATCGATGCTTTGGAAGCCGAAGCCTACTGCCGGGGTTGTTTTGCTGGTGTGGTTCCCTCAAGGGCAATGCCAATGGCCTCTTGATGCTTAGCAGGAGAGCTACCCTTTGAGGACCGGCTTTTGTGTTTAGTTACCTGAGATCCATGGGAGGAAGAAGAGGCCCTTGACGATGTCGATGCAATGGATCTGGCATCTGAAGAAAAGAGGGTACCGAGCTTTGCGGCCCGGTTCTGTCTTCGTCTTTTGGTCATCCCCATGCAGGAGAGACATTCAGTTGGAGAGTGATCAGGTCCTAAACATTTTAGACACCAATCATGGGTGTCAGTGACGGAAATGGTACCGCCACACTTAGTACATTTTTTAAAACCACTAGTTGGCTTTTCCATGATTTTGGAAAAATGGGGCCTAATGCCCAAAATGGCGCCTAGCAGCAAAACAGGAAAGTTTCTGAAAAGAAACAATCAAAGTCTTGTTGTTGTTGTTAAGTGCCGTCGAGTCGGAGTCGACTCATGGCGACCCTCTGGATAGCTATCCTAAATTGTGTTCGGTCATCAGTCAGGCGGCTCATTGATGACAGACTGGTACCCGTAGCTGCTGTTATTGTAGCGATCCATCTCATTGCTGGCCTTCCTCTTTTGCGTTGACCTTCTATCTTGCCAAGCATGATGTCTTTCTCTAATGATCTCTCTCTTCGCATGATGTGTCCGAAGTATGAAAGTCGAAGTCTTGTCATCTGAGCTTCTAAAGAAAGCTTAGGTTTGATCTCCTCTAGTACCGACTGGTTTGTTCTTCGGGCAGTCCATGGTATACACAGTATTCGCCGCCAGCACCATAATTCAAAGGCATCAATTTTCTTCCTGTCTGTCTTTTTCACTGTCCAGCTTTCACATCCATATGATGTTATTGAAAATACCATGGCTTGAACAAGTCGAATCTTTGTATGGAGAGACACATCTCTGCTCTTGAGAATCTTATCTAGGTCTTTCATAGCCATTCTGCCAAGAGCAATGCGTCGTCTGATTTCTTGACTGCTTGTTGCTTCTTTATTGATAGTTGATCCAAGTAGGTTAAAGTTGTTCACAATTTCAATTTCTTCTCCTTCAACGATGAACCTGTTGATTATGCCAGTTGTCATGATCTTTGTCTTCTTTACATTAAGGTGCAGGCCCATTTTGAGACTATGTTCTTTGATTGTGAGAAGCAAATGTTTCAGATCATCTTCGCTTTCAGCCAGTAATGTGGTATCATCAGCATAGCGAAGGTTGTTGATGAGTCTTCCACCAATCTTCACACCTCTGTTGTCTTCATACAGTCCTGCTTCTCTGATGATTTGTTCTGCATATAAATTAAACAGGTAGGGGGAAAGTATGCAGCCTTGTCTTACACCTTTGCTTATTTTAAACCATTCTGTTTCTCCTTGTTCCGTTCGAACTGTTGCTTCTTGATCAATGTACAGATTACGCAAGAGAACGATCAGGTGTTCTGGTATACCCATGCTTCTTAATGTGGCCCAGAGTTTCTCATGGTTTACACAGTCAAAAGCCTTGCTATAGTCGATAAAGCACAAATAGATATCCTTTTGGTATTCTTTAATCTTTTCAAGGATCCATCTCACATCCGCAATGATGTCTCTCGTTCCTCGCCCTTTCCTGAACCCTGCTTGCACTTCAGGTAGTTCTTGTTCTAGGTATGGCTGTAGTCTCTTTTGAATAATCTTCAGTAGAATCTTGCTGGCATGTGGGATCAGAGCGATTGTGCGATAATTTCCACAGTCAGTTGGATCACCTTTCTTTAGTATTGGTATAAACACAGATCTTTTCCAGTCAGTTGGCCATGATGTTGTCTTCCATATTTCTTGGCAGAGCCTTGTAAGTACGGTAACAGCTGCATCAGATTGCTGCAATACTTCTATGGGAATGCTATCAATGCCTGGTGCTTTGTTCTTTGATAAGGCTTTCAATGCTGCTTCAACTTCTTCTTTCATCACCAATGGTTCCTGATCATAAGGTATAGGTTGAAACGGCTGTTGGTCCACTTGATCTTTATCATATAAAAGCTCTGTATATTCCTTCCACCTTTTCTTGATCTTCTCAGCATCATTCAACATAGAACCTTGAGCATCTTGTAACATTCCAATTCGAGGCTGGAACTTTTTCTTTAACTCTCGCAGCTTTAGGAAAGCCGATCTTGTTCTTCCTCTAATAGTTTCTGCTTCTATTTCCTTGCAAGTGTCATTGTAGTACTTTTCCTTGTCCTGTCTTGCTGCACGTTGGAAATCTCTGTTGAGTTCTGCGATTGTCTTTCTTTCTCCTTTGGCTTTAGCTTCTCTGCGTTTCTGGGCAATTTTCAGAGTTTCTTCCGTCATCCATTTTGGCCGTTTTTGCTTTTAACCTTTTGTAGAGACTTCTCGCTTTCTTCCAGCACAACCTTCTTGATGTCATTCCATAACTCTTCCGGAGCTCTGTCATTTGTATCTAAAGCAGCAAATCGATTTTGCAGGCAGTCTTTAAATTCCAGTGGTATATTCTCAAGGTCATATTTTGGTGCATTCATGAGTGGTTTGCTCTTTTTCAACTTTAGCTTGAGTTTGCATACTAGTAGTTGATGATCTGTACCACAGTCAGCTCCAGGTTTTGTCTTTGTTGATGTTACAGAGCTTTTCCATCGTTGACTTCCACAGATGTAGTCAATTTGATTTTTATACAATCCATTGGGTGAAGTCCATGTGTACAGTCGTCGCTTGTGTTGCTGGAAGAAGGTGTTTGAGATGAATAGATCATTGGTCTTGCAGAATTCTATCAATCTTTCTCCAGCTTCATTTCTGTTGCCAAGTCCATATTTTCCAACTACTTTGCCTTCTTCTTTGTTGCCAACTTTTGCGTTCCAGTCACCCATGACTATCAGGATATCCTGTTTGCATGTTCTGTCAATTTCAGCTTGTACTTGTTCATAGAACTCTTCAATTTCATTCTCTTCTGCAGCTGTTGTTGGGGCATATACTTGAATTATAGTTGTGTTGATAGGCAATCCTCGTAGACGAATAGAGATTAAGCGTTCGCTGACTGCATTGTATTTCATTACAGTTCTTGCAAGTTTCTTCTTTATTATAAATGCAACACCATTTCTTCTTTGTCTTTCATTTCCAGCATAGTAGACCATGTGATCATCTGATGCAAAGTGCCCGATGCCAGTCCATTTCAGTTCGCTGACACCCAACAGATCAAGTTGTACACGTTCCATTTCATTCTTGACCACCTCCAACTTCCCTTGGTTCATGCTTCGTACGTTCCATGTTCCAATGTGTAAGACATCTTTACAGCTTCTGACTCTCATTTCATGCGCAGCTACATCAGCAGTCAGACTTCCCGAGGGCTTTGATCCAACCACATCATAAATGCTGGCTTTACTCTGAAAAGTCTTCAGCTCTTCCCCAGTAGCTAGTTGAGTGCCTTCCGACCTGGGAGTCTCATCTTCCAGCACCATAGCACAATTTGTTTTGTTGTAACTATCCATTGGGTTTTCATGGCAAGATACAGAAGTAGATTGCCGGGCCTTCCTTCCGCGCAGTTTAAGTTTGGTGTTGTTGCCGTTGTCACAGAAATGTGATCCTCCGCCGTCAACACTATCCCATTCTGCTGCTGCCCAGATGGGTGGTTTGTCTTCGTCTGGCACCTCAGCTGAGACCTGTCCATCTTGGGAGACCCTGCCAGTAGTTAAACTACCGATAGTTTAGCTCTCAGCATCACTGATGCACGCAAGCCCTCACAGCACGACAAGCTGCAAACAAAGTCTAGGGGGGTTTTATTAGGAAAAGAAAAGAACCGGCGGTACCAGTAGCCGTCGTGTGGTAGGCAAACACAACCACAAAAAAGAATTTTAAAGACGGAATTTTCTGTGATGACAGGGAATAGGTCCTGTTGGCTCCGCGGAAAACGAAGAACTGAAAAGGGACAGTTGGAAAGGCGGGAAGGCAGCACGCATGTGCTGAGGGATGCTCCCATAAAGCGTTCCTATGGGACCCTGGGGAGCATTCCCACGCAGGCTCCGTCGGTACCGACGATACCCATATGTGAGGACTACATTCCTGCTTATTCCTGGAGATAAGGTTTCTCCCCCCATGCCAAAGGCAACCAGGTAAGAAGCAGGAGCAAACTCCACAGTATAAGTAGTTTAGGACTCACCCGTGTAAGCCAAAGGCGGAGTATAGCAGCCAGGCTTATCTCCCCGCAGCCCAACTGGAGGAAAAAATTCCACCGGAGGAAGGGAAAACATTAGCTGATGGCTAGATCACAAATAGCATCCCCCCCCCCCCCCGTGCCCCCTTCTAAAAGTCAGGGAAGAGGAAGAGGGAAGGCCTCCTACCGCATGTGTCCCAACTCTCTCCCTAAGAGTCTCCGAGGGAGGAAGGGTAGGTGGGTAAGGAGGGGGAGGGATCTGGCACAAACAGATTTTGCTCCTCATCGCTCAGTAGCATTCCTTTCCTCTTCTCTCCACTTGATTTTATTGTAAAATCGCCCTGCTAATGTGAAGGGAGGTATATCAAACCTAACAAACAAACCTGCTGGGACTTCCGGTGACACCATCGGATCGAATGGCGGCGTAGTGGTCGAGCTCCGCCACCAAAGCCTGCCATAAAGGTGGGAAAGCACCCTCGAAAGCGAAGAAAAGGTGGAGAAATGAATGGGAAATAGCAGGGGTAACCACCGAAAGACAGGAGAAGGCTGGGCAGATCGTGGTAACCACCTGAAAACAGAGTGTGACGCCGATCGGGGAAGCACGAGGTGGATCGGAGCAGCGGAGGACAGAGCAGAGGCGAGAGGAGCGTGACACGAGGGCCAATGAGTGCCGGAGCCGTAGCATAAAGCGCTGGTAAAGCAGAAGTGAGTGTGACAATAACTGCAGGTCAGCAAAAGGCAGAAGAATAGCAGCCCTTACCAGAGTAGCAAGTGCAGGGGCAGTGGAGGGCCCGATCGAGAGGAGCCGTGGCAGAGCGGAGCGGAGGCCTGAGAAGATGTGAAGAGGGTGATCACGGCAGGAAGAGCGGAGAGTGAAACCGGAGCCAGAAAGGAAAGCTGGTAAAGGAGTGAAGCGGCTGAGAATACGGAGGCGATCCTGGTGCGGAGAGGAGGAAGAAGAAATTAGACCTTACCTGCTAATTGTCTTTCCTTGAGAACTCTCCGGGCCAGTCCAGGAACATGAGGGTTTGTCTTCCTTCTCCAGCAACTGAGGACTGAACTCTGAAGTTTTGCTGATCAGGTATCTGGCTCCCTCTACTGGTTGAACTTCAGTCTATTTCTATCCAAGCAGTTGACCAAAGATCACCTATAACTTGACAAAGAAAGTAACCCTATTTTTTTTTTTAAACTGTGAAAAAATGGGCCATGAAAAAACAACAGAGACCGTAGCCACCAAACAAAGGCTGACATCCATTGTATTCCCCCCTTTTTTTTTCCTGTATAACATATAGATATTAAAATGTGGAATCCCGCAGAAGCCCCAGAGACCACCGTCCCCAGCGATCAAGACCCTCTAAGCGGAAATACCACCCGTCAGCGCCCTGGCGGCTGAACACCAACCAAGAAAAAACAGCCAGAGCATGGGTGGGTCCTGGACTGGCCCGGAGAGTTCTCAAGGAAAGACAAATAGCAGGTAAGGTCTAATTTCTTCTTCCTTTTCGACTCTCCGGGCCAGTCCAGGAACATGAGGGAAGTACCAAAGCAGTACCTAACCATGGGAGGGACCCGCCAAGCCTACTATGACGGCCGACGCCCCCACATTCGCATCTCTCCTGGCCTGAACATCCAAACGGTAATGCTTCGCAAAAGTGTGAAGCGATGACCGAGTAGCCGCCCAGCAGTTATCAACAGGCGGAATCAAAGCCATCTCGGCCCAGGACGCCACCTGGCTTCGAGTGGAATGAGCATGGAGCCCCTCCGGAGGCAACCTGCCACTTGCCTGATACGTCGCCACGATGGCCTGCTTCACCCATCTAGCAATCGTGGCTTTAGACGCAGCTTCCCCTTTCTTAGGCCCCCCAAACAGCACAAATAACCGATCCGTCTTACGAAGCGACCGAGTCTTCTTAAGGTATTTCTTGAGCATTGTACCTAAATTCAATTTCTCGAGAACTCTATTTATCGGAAAATCCTCCTGGGTCCGAAAAGTCAGAAGGGAAATCGTCTGATTCATGTGAAACTTCGACACCACCTTAGGGAGAAAGGAAGGAACCGTATGCAACATCACCCTTTCCTCCGAAAATTGAATGTACGGTGCCCGAAACGAGAGCGCTTGGAGATCCGAAATCCTCCGCGCGGAACACACGGCTACCAAAAAAAAACACTTTCCAGGAGAGGTGTCGAAGCGAAATCTCTGCCGTTGGCTCAAAAGGAGGCCGCACCAACGCTTCAAGAACTAGATTCAGATCCCAAGCCGGAACCACCGCCCGAATCAGAGGACAAATGTTCCTCACAGCTCTGAAGAACCGCAGAATATCCGGATGAGAAGTGAGTCGCCAACCTCTTACGGGACCTCAAAAACAGGAAACAGCTGCCAAATGAACCCTAATAGTACTGAGGGCTAAACCCTTATACAGCCCGTCTTGCAGAAAAGATAACACCTGCGGCACCAATGCGTTGCCCGGACGGAGATGTCGTTCCCCGCACCAGTTGTCAAAGACCCGCCAAACACGGATATAAGCCAACGACGTTGAACTCCTGCGGGCCTGCAAAAGGGTGTTAATGACCGAAGGCGAATAGCCTTTACGTCTCAACCTTCCCCTCTCAAGAGCCAAGCCGTAAGCGAGAAGCGATCCACATCTGGCATGAGCAGTGGACCCTGAACTAACAGGTTCTCCCGAACGGGCAGCCGCTAGGGACTGTCTACTAAGAGACTAACTAGATCCACATACCACGCTCTCCTGGGCCAATCTGGGGCAATGAGAATCACCCGACCTGCGTGACCCTGTATCCTCCGAATGACTCTTCCTATCATTGGCCATGGAGGGAAGACAAAGTAACTCCTTGGCTGCCATGGCTGCGCCAGGCCGTCGAGTCCCTCCGCCATTCGCTCTCTGCACCTGCTGAAAAACCGACTTGCTTTGGCATTGTCGAGGGTGGCCATCAAGTCCATCACTGGCTGACCCCACCTTCGAGTGAGGTTGTGAAACACTGCCGCGTTTAATTTCCATTCCCCGGGATTGACTACATGGCGGCTGAGGTAATCGGCCTGTACATTGTCTTTTCCTGCCACATGCGCCGCCGAGAGGGCTACCAGGTGCGCCTCCGCCCAGGCCATCAACCGCTGACTCTCCTCCAACAAGACTGCACTCTTTGTCCCCCCTTGACGATTGATGGATGAGACTGTTACTGCATTGTCCGAGAACACTCTTACCGCTTTGTTCTCTATGAGATGACGAAACTCGCGAAGCGCCAGGGAGTGCTCTGAGTTCCAGAAAATTTATGGAAGCATTCTGTACCTCTTGGGTCCACGAGCCTTGCGCTATGGAAGCTTGACAATGAGCCCCCCAGCCCAAGAGACTAGCATCCGTAGTTAGGAGTACCCAGTCCGGTTGTCGTAAGGGAACGCCCGCTCTCAGATGCTGCGGTTCCAACCACCACCGGAGACTGTCGGTCACTTCCTGAGTTCTGACCAATCTGCGAGCGAGAGAATGCTCCTGCGGAGACCACCTTGACAGCAATGGCTGTTACAACGGACGCATATGTGCTCTCGCCCACGGCACGAGCTCTAGCGCCGCCGCCATCATCCCTAGGAGCTGCAAATAATGCCACGCTGTTGGAGCTTTGAGACGCAAAAAACCTGTCACTTGCTGTAAAATCTTTTGAACTCTGCTTTCCGGCAGAAAAACCGTGCCTAACTCCGTATCGAATACCGCTCCCAAGTAGAGGAGCCGCTTCACCGGTTGCAACTGGCTCTTGGCCTGGTTTATCACCCAACCGAGTTGCTCCAAGAGCTGCACCACTCTCGCCGTTGCCAACTGCGACTCCTCCTCGGACCGCGCGCGAATCAGCCAGTCGTCTAGGTAGGGATGCACCAGGATTCCTTCCCGTCTGAGGGCCGCCGCCGCCACCACTACCATCACTTTTGTGAAGGTTCGCGGCGCAGTGGCCAAGCCAAACGGCAAGGCCCAAAACTGAAAATGACCCATGTGCACCGCAAACCGGAGGAACCGTTGGTGCTCGGACCAGATTGGAATATGCAGATAGGCCTCAGTGAGATCTATAGACGTAAGCACCTCCGCCGGTTGCACAGAACGTATGACGGACCGAAGTGTCTCCATGCAAAAGTGAGGGACCCTCAAACAGCGATTTACGTTTTTGAGATCCAGGATAGGCCGAAACGATCCCTCTTTCTTGGGAACCACGAAATAAATGGAGTATCAACCTGAGCCTAACTGGTCTGGAGGAACCGGAACTACCACTTGAAGACTCAACAACCTTTGAAGAGTAGTTGATATCGCCCTTCGTTTGTCCGCCGACCCGCATGGAGACATCACGAAGGCCTCCGTCAACGGATGAGCGAACTCCAGCACATAGCCTTCGCGAACAATTTCTAAGACCCACTGGTCGGACGTTATGGTGGCCCAGAAAGAAAGCTCCGCAGCCGTCCCCCTACCGGGATATCTGCCTGGACCAACCTCATTTCATTGTGGTTTTTCACTTGTACCTTGTTGGGAACCGAAGTAACCTCTACCGAATCCTCTCGCGCCCCGAAAGGACTGCCCTTTGGCTACAAAACACGCTCGCTGATAAGGAGCAAAACGCGATCCTCTGAACTTTCGAAAGTCTCGTGCGGGACCCCTGTGCAGCATTCCGGGCTTCTGAGTCTTTGGTTTGTCCTCTGGAAGCCTCCCGCCTTTAGAGTCCCCAAGATCCTTAACAATTTTCTCCAGGGCCGCACCAAACAGCAAAGTGCCCTTATATGGAAGCTTACTTAGTCACGCCTTAGACGAGGCGTCCGCCGCCAATTCCTGAGCATTAGAAATCGCCTAGCCGCAATGACAGTCGCCATGGACTTCGCTGAAATCCTTACGAGATCATATAAGGCATCCGCTAGGTAAGCTGCCGCTGACTCCAGCTTCGCCCCTTCGTCTTCCTCCTTGCGGGAAGGAGTACCACTTTGGATCCATCGAATGGAGGCTCGAGAAACATATGCACCACAGACAGCTGCTCTCAGAGAAAGCGCGCAAGATTCAAAGGTCTGTTTCAACAGGGATTCTAACTTTCTATCCTGTAAATCCTTCAGCGCCACATCGCCCTCCACAGGGATAGTCATTTTCTTAGTGACCGCCGACACCAAGGCATCCACCTTAGGCATTTTCAACAAATCCTGCTCCTCTTGCGGCAAGGGATACAAGCGACCAATAGCCCGAGCTCCTCGCAAGGTAGGTTCCCGGACATTCCCACTCAGATTCAACCATCTGTTTCATAACCCTGTGGACAGGAAAACACCTCTGCTCTGTTTTGAAACCTTGCAAAAGAGGGTCTTCCAAAGGCTCCTCCTGAGCAACCGACACTGACAGGTTTAAAGCTGCCAATGTCTGGGCAATGAGCGCACCCAGCTCCTCTTTCCTAAACACTAGAAACATATTGGGATCCTCACTGCCCCCCTGCTCGGTATCCTCGAAATCTAGATGCCAGTCCATACCGGACTCTGACAGGATCTCCCCTTCTTCCATTCCCTGGAGCCCCGAGAGTTGCTGCCCGAAGCTATCGGAGCCCCTCCCCGCTCCCAGATCCATTTTATTTATTTATTTTTATTTAGTATACATTTGTATACCGCTACTTCCAGCGATCAGCAGCGGTTTTGATTACAGATTGGAAATTGTCAAATCATGACAGGAAATTTTTGAGGTATAAACACATTGATTAGACAGGAAAGCACAGCACACAGAGAACTATTTTACAGGGAACATGGGCTATGGAGGTTTAAGTGGCTTGCCCAAGACCACAAGGAGCACCTGTGGGACTAGAAACCCCAGTCCTTCCGGCCCAAGGTTGCTGTCCTCCAGTGGGATTTGAATCCCTGAAGTACCTTGCCCCAACCACTAGGCCACTCCTCCACTCCTTTTAGATGACCCTTCCCCCGGGTCTGACAAGGCACATTCTTTCACCAAGGGATCTCTGACCGGGGGGGGGGGGGGGCCCGCTCTGAGCCTGATTCCACTTCAAGCAGTAAGCTTGATGTAACGCCAAAATAAAATCTGCAGAGAAAACTGACTTTAAATCCTCCTGTATTGAAGCCTGTGACTGTGGGGGAGCTTCCTCCACCTGCACTGGCTTTTTAGACTTGTATTTTTTCTTAGCATGTTTCTCCTGAAGAGATCCTGAAACTGGAGCTGCAGCTGGCATGGCCGCCGTTCCCGCCATTTCTGAGCTGCTTGCGCTTGCCTCAGGCCTATTGTCCATGACTAAGAAGAAGCGGCAAAAACTCCACTAGACACAAAAAACACCAAGGCTGCCAACCCCCGTGCAAAGGAGAACGCCGTGAAACGAGAAGAGCAAAATTTCCCTGGCTTCAGCGTGTTACCGGCTTTTAACCCCCGCTGACACCAAAAACCGCTGACAACAGAGCGATCAGAATAAATATACACTCTTACCTGACAAAAAGCAGTATGCTGGTTTGTAATGCCAGCCACTCAGATCCGCTGCTAGCGGCAGAGTGGGGCTGTCCTCGGAGGCGGCCTGATGGTCTCTGGGGCTCCCAGCACCATTCGCCTTCTCCCCGGGAAAAAAAACTGAGCTGTTGTTTGAGGCAGGCACTGCCTCCTTTGCCCCGCGTATCTCACACTGTCTAAGGGGATAATAAAATATGCGCGCTTGCTTTCCGAGACCCCTGCTAGGGATCCTTTTTTAATACTACTGCAGCCAGAAAATAAAAATTAAAATTAAAATGTAACCCTCTGTCGTTTCTCCGGAGCCAGCAAGATTTATCTGCCCTACAGCTGCTGAGGACTGAAGAGACTGAAGTTCAACCAGTAGAGGGAGCCAGATACCTGATCAGCAAAACTTCAGAGTTCAGTCCTCAGTTGCTGGAGAAGAAGGTTTTGAATGCCTGGAAGATATACCACTAGAAGGTGAATTTGATGCTCTCTGGCGAGGGCCCATAGATGCAAAGCTTCGTTGCATAACGACAGAGAGCCTGTCCCACCCTGCTTGTTCACATAGAACATGGCTACTTGATTGTCCGTCTGGACTAGGACTGTCTTGTAGCTGAGCTGGGCGTGGAACACAGTCAGCTCCAGGTTTTGTCTTTGTTGATGTTATAGAACTTTTCCATCGTTGACTTCCACAGATGTAGTCAATTTGATTTTTATACAATCCATTGGGTGAAGTCCATGTGTACAGTCGCCGCTTGTGTTGCTGGAAGAAGGTGTTTGAGATGAATAGATTGTTGGTCTTGCAGAATTCTATCAGTCTTTCTCCAGCTTCATTTCTGTTGCCAAGTCCATATTTTCCAACTACTTTGCCTTCTTCTTTGTTGCCAACTTTTGCATTCCAGTCACCCATGACTATCAGGATATCCTGTTTGCATGTTCTGTCAATTTCAGCTTGTACTTGTTCATAGAACTCTTCAATTTCATTCTCTTCTGCAGCTATTGTTGGGGCATATACTTGAATTATAGTTGTGTTGATCGGCAATCCTCGTAGACGAATAGAGATCAAGCGTTCGCTGACTGCATTGTATTTCATTACAGTCCTTGCAGAAGAAACTTGCAAGAACTGTAATGAATTTTACTTAATTGACACTATAATTAGTTTATTTAGTTGGGCATGTTTTTGTTAAAGGTTTAAGGATTACCACTACAAATTAAAAAAGTTTTCAAAAATACAGTACCCTAACACATGCACATCACTGCCTTAGGATGCGTGTGCTGCATTTTATTTAATTACATTCATTAATCACACAGTCAAAAAAAACATACCATGCAATGTACAAAATAAAACATCTACTAAAACCTCCATAATGACCCCCCAACCCCTCTTCCTTACCAAAAGAATCCCACTATCAGACATAACATCTTACCCCCTTCCAAAACCTCTGGAAGTCACCCATCAAACGCAATTCTCTGGGGAGGGTATGCCACAAAACAGGGGCCTGTACTGAAAAACATCGGTTAAGATGAGTCACTCGCTTCATAACTTTATATGTTTGAAAGACTGTCTGTGAACATAATGATTGATGTGGAACATAGGGAACCAATTGAGAAGCCAAACAGACTGGTGGCAAAGAATTTAAGATCTTAAACATCAAAACTAAAATGCTATACTAAATTCTGAATTTAATGAGTAACCAAGTGAAGGTCAATCAAGAAGGGATAACATGATCCTATTTGTGCAGGCCCCCTAATCAACTTTGCCGCTATATCCTACTTCAATTGGAGGCACATCATATCTGTCTGGGGAAGACCCAGAAACAAAGTATTATAATAAACCAATTGTGGCATCAGTAAGGCCCTATCAAACAACATTTTTTGATTTAAAAAAAAGGTCGCAACTGATCAATCCATCGCAGCAGCAGAAATAAAATCCGAACCAAATAAACATTCATAGCATTGTCACAGTCCAACTCAATTTTTCGGGAGATCAGTGTCCACAAGATGCAGAGTATCTTTTTGCTTATTTTGAGATATTTCATAAGGTGAAATTTTACTTACCTGATAACTTCCTTTCCTGAAGTCCTGCTACATCAGTCCAGACAAGTGGATAGTGCTCCCCCTGCCAGCAGATGGAGACAGAAAAGACTAGAAGCTTCCAGGGATGACATCAATGGTACTAAGGCTGGCACAGCTAGGAGCACCCTTCTGTATTTATCTCACCAAGCATATAGTACCAAACTCACTCAGTGGAACGCCCCAGGATAACCAAACACAACCTCCATAGGAACCCAAAGAATAAAAGTGCCCAACTATATATGCAAAGTCCAGACAAGATTCCAGCCAACCACATACAAGAATTCTGTGAATACAGTCAAAACTTCTGCGACAACTCTTCCCACAGAAGCAGCAGCAGTTCCTCCAGGGTGGGTCCTGGACTGGTTTAGCAAGGACTCTAGGAAAGGAAATTTTCAACTAAGTAAAACTTTGCCTTTTGCATCATCCTGCTAGACCAGTCCAGACAAGTAGGAAATGCCATAACTATGACTCAACCAGGCAGGATAATACAGCTGCCCTTAGCACTCATGTAGCAAAGTCTGTGTCCGGGCGGGATCAGACTGCCATATACCTTATATGGCAGTATGACTCAGCCCAGTGCACCCCAGGAAGCACTGCGCGGGGCCAGGTGCCGCCATTTTTTAAGATGAAGATGCAGGGGTGGGAGTGCGGGGGCAACAATCCCACCCCATCTTAAAGGTACCGGGAAGGGGAGGGTTCAGGGCCTCTGGGCCCATCAGGGTTTTTTCAAATTGGGTAGTTGGGATGGCAGGGGGAATTGGGGCTGCTGGGCCACCAGGCACTTTTTTTAATGGGGTGGAGGGAGGGGAGATCAGGGTCACTGGGCCATATATTTATCTATCTATCGGGTGGGGGGGGCATCAGGGTTGCTGGGCGACTAGAGATTATTTTTTTATTAATTTATTTATTGGGCGTGGGGAGGGGGATCGGGGCCACTGGGCCACCAGGGATTTGGTTTGTCGGGGGGGGGGGGGGTAGGTGTCAGGGGCACCAGCCTCCCGACAGTATTTTGATGGCTTTGGGAGCTTTCTCTGATGCCTGGATCATCTAAGGGGATGTTTACCCCCCAATGCCATCAAAATACTGTTGGGGGCACATGCAAGATGTTTAAGCTACCTCAGACCAGGTGTAGAGATAATGGCGCTTGGGATGGTTACATAATCTACACATTTCTCTGCATCGGGCACAGACAATATTAGCATGCCATTTTAATATGTGCAGCTCATTGGCCTATAATTTAAATGTGTTCGGCGTTACTGTGTGCGCATACTTTTCCTTTGCTTTTTACATGTGTGTCAGTCTCTTTTCTGCATATGGTGTGTCAAAAATCTACTTATAAGGGGCACGTTAGTCTTTCTGCATCTGCCTGTTATTTTGGATGATGGGGAACGTGCAAGGTGATTAATATATTGATAGCAGAAACCTCTGGGTAAGCACTGGGAAATTAAATCAGACAAGTAAGCTGGTGTTCTAAGTAAAAAGTATTTTGTGTATTACTAAAAATACTTTGTAATGGATCCTGAAATTAATTGATAACTAGTGGAGGGATTTTACTGCAGGTATGATATGGTCATGCGGAAACATTTTGGAGGGGTTGGAGTCAATGAATCGAAGACTGGGTTATATCTTGATAAAGGAAGTTACAATAGTCTAGTTTTCTTAAAAGCATAGCATACGTGAGATCCTTTAGGTGGTATTGTTCGAGTAATGGTTTTATTATTTGTAATTGTCTGAGGGCAAAATACGAAAAATTGATAATTGATGATATTTGGGATTCAAATGTTAGTGGAATCTCTTTTGCAACCTAAGATTGAGAGGCAAGCAGAAAGAGGTATGGGCGAGTTGTTAATGTTTGGCGAATTTGTAGGAGCAGTTTGCTGGTAGGGGATCAATACTGCTTTACATTTAGTGGGGTTGAATTTCATACCATTTTGGGCTAGCCAATCTGTTACTTTTGTGAGTCCAGAGTGTAAGTGGGAGAGGTTTGATGAGCTAAAATATCAGTGCAGAAAATGATCTGGATATCATCAGCAAAATAAAATCCTTTGAAGCCTAAGTTCTGTAAAAGTATAGCTAGCAGTGCTAGAAATAAGTTGAATAGAGTTGCTGCAGGTATGATACCATGAGGAATTCCAAGTGGGAGACCAAGTTTGAGGTTGCTTCTCCAATCCTAACTGTGTAGGTCTGATTTTGAAGGTAGGAGGTAAACCAGGCAAGGACGGTGTCTTTGAAACCTAAGCTACAAAGATATAAAAAACACAGAAGGCAGAAAGCTCCCAAGTTGTGTGTAAGCAAGCATTCTCAATCTACATTTCCTCCATCTGGAATGCACTTCCACAAGAGATACGAACCATCACAGAAATCAAATATTTTCAAAAGAAACTAAAAACACAACTATTCAGAGAATATTTTGGAATTAAAACCTAATATAATTAGAAATTAGGACACAGCAAACACTCACATGGTTACGTTACATTTTATCAATCCCTCCCTGTAAAGGGCTCCCCTACCCAGCTATAACAGTGTTCCGTCTACAACCACAAGACAGATATTAATGTTTAATATTTGATTGTTAAAACCTTTACTGTAAAACTATGTATGCAAAGTTAGTTGTAAACCGCTTTGACATTATCTTAAAGTGGTATATAAACAAAGTTAAATAAATAAGTATAGTTAGATCAATTAAGTTAAATATATACAGATATATAGATATTTAACAACTTTACAAAACTGAACATATACATTTTTGTGAAAACTTGCTGGGTACTGGTGTTTGTTACACAAACTATTAAGAAAGAAATTGCAAAACCTTCAGCTGGTCGTCTATCGTGCCCAAAGAAAACTCGCGTTGATGAACAGTTAATGTATGGTAAAGGGAGCTGAGGTAAAGGGCCATCAGGAGACAGCTGAGTTACGGTCTAGAGAAAAAAATGAAACAATGGTTCTTGTAAAATACATACTTTCTTTATAATTCCTCAACAACTATTTTCTATATATAAGAATTTATTTTACAAAGTGTGCACAGTCTTAAAACAAACTGAAAATGAGGCACAGCCAGCATGTGCTGACGTTGATAAACATTCCTGCAAAACTGGTTTCTCATTCTACCAAGTGTCTGAGACAAACTAGAAAGCCTACAAACATTTCTGACATAATATGGAGCTTCTAATTCTAGCACCCAGGGCAGCATGACCATTAGGTGAGACTAGGCAGTCACCTAGGGCAGCAGCAAGCTGCAGCATTCAAAGCAAAACAATAGATACTGACAGCCACGTAAACTCAAAGAGCAATCAGCACGTTCTTTTATCTACAGGAAGAGCAGGCACATACATACAAAGTTTAATGACTGGACAACAAATTTGTTCAAAGGTTTTGCTTCCTGAAACAGTTTTGGTGATTGTGATAGAGAGCTTCAAGTGGAACATAAATGTAATTTCACATAGGAATTTGGAAAAACATGAAATTAAATTTTGACTGAATTTAGCATGTTGAATTGCACAATGATGCTGACACTGTATTGCACTACTTCACCTGAGCTGAAAATGTTTTGCTCCTGATTTTTGTTTCAACATCTCATGCTTCTTGTCTCAGTGTCCAACAATAGTCAGCCAGCATTGATGGGTTCCAGTTGCCCTGATACCATTTTTCCATTGTTGCAATGTGTTGATGAAACCTTTCACCATGTTCGTCGCTGATTGCACCAAGATTAGCAGGGAAGAAGTCCAAGTATGATATGCAGCAAATGAATCTTCAGCAACATGTTGCATTTCATGGTTCTGTATGCTTGAAGCATACTGTACACCAGCTGGATGTAGTTTGGTGCCCTATAATTGCCAAGAAAATTCTCAACATCCCTGAATGTCTTCCATACAATTTTCTCAGGCTCCACTAGCAGATCTTCGAACCACTTGACATTGATGATGTGTCTGACGTGTGGGCCCACAAAAATGCCTTCCTTAATCTTGGCAATTATTCTTGGAAACATCTGTCTCAAATATCAAAATCCTTCACCTTCCTTGTTCATTGCTTTCACTAAGTTATTTGTCAATCTGAGTTTTATAATGAAGAGGAGGCAAAAATATCTTACTTGAGTCAACAAGGGGTTCACGTGACACATTTTTCTGTCCTGGAACTGTGGGTATTATTAGCAGCAAACAGAAATAAGTTATGCTTCATTTTTGTCCAGGGGAAACTAGCTGCTAATTCCCTACCCAAGAGTTCGGTGAGACTGCTGGCGATCAGCCACGAATAGAGCTGTGTGTGTATGTATAGCCTTGTGAAAATATTCATCCCCTTGGTTTTTGTCCTGTTTTGTTGCATTACAACCTGGAATGAAAATGGAGGTTCATTTGGATGTTAGGTAATGGACCTAACAATACAGTCCAAATTGATGAAGTGGAATGACAATAAAATACTTCGTATATATAAAAAAAACAAGTAAAAACTGAAAAGTTTGAGTGTATATGTATTCATCCCTTTTGCTATGAAACCCCTAAATAAGATCTTGTCCAACCAATTAACCTCAGAAGTCACATAATTAGTTGATTAGGGTCCACCTGTGTGCAATCAGTGTCACGATCTGCCACATGATGCCTGCATAAATATACCTGTTCTGAAAGGCCCCTGACAATGCACCACCACTAAGCAAGCAACATGAAGACCAAGGAGCACTCCAAACAGGTCAGAGACAAAGTTGTGGAGAAGTATAAATCAGGGATGGGTTATAAAAAAATATCCCAAATTATGAAAATCCCACGGAGCACTATTAAATCCATTGTAACAAAATGGAAAGAACATGGCACAACTACAAAACTGACAAGAGAAGGTTGCACACCAAAACTCATAGACCAATCAAGGAGGGCACTAATCAGAGATGCCACAAAGACACCAAGGATAACACTGAAAGAGCTGCAAAGATCCACAGCGGAGATGGGGGTATCTGTCCATAGAACCACTTTAAGCCATACACAGAGCAGGGCTTTAGGGAAGAGTGGCCATAAAAAGCCACTGCTTAAAGAAAGAAATAAGAAAACACATTTGGAGTTTGCACAACAGCATGTGGCAGACCCCCAAACACATGGTGGTTCACTGGTCAGATGAGGCGAAAATTGAACCTTTTGGCCATCATGGGAAACGCCATGTGTGGCGCAAACCCCAACACTTATCATCCAGAGAATACCATTCCCACAGTGAAACATGGTGGTGGCAGCATCATGCTGTGGGGATGTTTTTCATCAACAGGAACAGGAAAACTGGTCAGGATTGAAGGAATGATGGCAATTTTTGAGGAAAACCTGTTTCAGTCTGCCAGAGATTTGAGACTGGGATGAAGATTCATCTTCCAGCAGGACCATGACCCTAAACATACTGCTAAAGCTACTCTAGAGTGGTTAAAGGGAAACATTTAAATGTCTTAGAATGGCCTAGTCAAAGCCCAGACCTCAATTCAATTGAGAATATGTGGCATGGACTTGAAGATTGCTGTACACCAATGCAAACCATCTAACCTGATGGAGTTGGAGCAGTTTTGCCTTGAGGAATGGGTGAAAATCCCAGTGTCTAGTTGTGCTAGGCTAATAGAGACATACCCCCAAGAGACTTGCAGCTGTAATTGCAGCAAAAGGTGGCTCTAAAAGTTTTGACCGAGGGGAGTGAGGGGGATATACCTATGCACACTCCTGATTTTGTGCTAACCCTCAAATCTCCTTTTTAATTCCAGGTTGTAATGCGACTAAACAGGACAAACACCGAGGGGATGAATATTTTCACAAGTCACTGCATACATGTATGTATACATACTGTATATGTGTGTGTATCTATCTATATATCTATATATATATATATGTGTATCTATTTATTTTTATTTATGTGTATATGTGTATCTATTTATTTATTTTTAAAGCGTGTCAGTTTTGGAGATGTCATAACTTTAAAAAGCACTTGTGAAAACATGGTACAATTTCATGTGGCAAATCAACAACTAGTGTTAAATTTGTGTAATATGTTATTTACCTACCTGTATGCAAATTACATAAAAATACACAAACTACTGTTGGAAATAGGACCTGTGTCACATAGCAGATGGCTTAAAGCAGCTCTAAGGTTCATGAGAATATGGATTTCCAAGCAAAATCTGAAAGGAAAGAATCTGAAAAACTTAAGAATGATTGTAGAGTTCTGCGTTGCAGTTTACATAGTGAACTGGTTCAATATAAAAATAAATAGCAATTGGACACAAGGTCCCAGGCATAATCTTTTCCAGCTGCAAATGTTGAAAGAATAGTTTGAAGAGGTAAGAAAGATAGTCATGACTACAGTGAGAAGGTCAGCTTAGTATGGTTCCAGCTAGTCTGTTCTGCAAGCTATTTTGTGCAGTGAAGAGGAATAGGAGAGAGGAAATGCACTGAGAAGATATTGAAGGTCAGAGGTGAAAGACATGAGAAGACTCAGCTTGGAGACAGCAGAGTGAGAACCAGGAAACCAACATCCATCAACACTGAGGCAACTACACTCACCCAATTACTTGACTGGAGCTCTGAGCCTCCTCTTACCTGTACCATAACAGCAGCAGAGATCAAGGCGTTTCTGAGCAAGCCCATGGTGATTCCAGACTGGCCATCACACACCCAGTCCATAGAAAGGTGTGTAAAAACAACAAGTGAGGCTGCTGGTCATGTGTAGAATCAGGAGAGGAGTGAACATTATATTACGCGTCAGATGGTCAGCAGGGAGCCCATGAGCCGAAACAGAAGCAAACAAGATATGACTTCTTTGCTGAATTTTGATAAACATTAAATTAACTGCATAAATGACATTTTGAAGAAAATTATGTGGCTACAGGTGTTGTTCAGACTATTTGTATGTTCAAATAAATATTACTTAATTTCCACATATTTCAACTGTGATTTGATGTAGGTAAGACTTACTTTAAGAACATAAGATATGCCATACTGGGTCAGACCAAGGTCCATCAAGCCCAGTATCCTGTTTCCAACAGTGGCCAATCTAGGTCATACGTACTGTCACACCTCATCCGCCCCAGCCTTGACTGCTGGTATGGTTTGGCTTATGAGGGTGGTAGTTGTGCCGTGCTTGTATCTATACAAATCACACATAAACCTTCTTTTCTTTTAGGGTTTTATTCCCCGTCCCTTTGAGGTTTTCTTCTTTAACAACAGAAATAAATAGCCTAACTTGGCTTATAACATAAAGTAAATGGATAACACAAATAGCTTTCTTCAGCATATAACATCAAACAAAAGAAAAGAACAAACAGCCTACTTTGTCTGTTTGGCTAGGGAGAGAGAGAGTGTTTGTAGCCTTTGCTACCTGCACATAGAATTAAGGTTACACAAACCTTTACCTTAAGGAGTACTCAGGTTCTTTTGTAGTAAGAGAACATTCCATTAATTCTGTATCTTCTAATGTACCAGAATCTTCATATTCCATCAATTCTGGTCCGGAGGAATCTGCATTGCCCACTTCTAATGTGGAATAAAAGTATGGCAGATTTGCCTCGTTAGTTAGGAAGTTCCTCTTCCTCTGAGTAGCACTGCTTCCCTGGGGAAGGTCACCAAACTCTGTATGCTGTTTTCTAGAACCCTGCCCCCGCTGGTGCTTCAGTGGATAGCTCAGGTCTCTGTTTAGCTTGCTAGCTGAGTAATTGTGATACGCTCCCTGCTGGGTCTGCCTCGGCTCTCCCGGCTCAGCTGTACCCGATTGCAAACTGTGTAACGGCGTTTCTCTTGGAGCTAAGAGTTCACTGTAATAAGGGATTTCTTCTGCTTCTCTCGGTAGGTGAAACTCCCTTCTTTGAATACGTTTATAAACAGGAGAAAACTTGCTATCAGCCTCTGAATGTCTAGGCTTTGTAAGGGTATTTTTCTGCCTCCAAGACTCTTCTCTTTTAGAGGGCAGATATCCCTTATATCCCTTCTTTTCCCCTGTATCTGCTGTTGCAGCTTTCTTATATTTCACTTGCCTTCTCTCAGAACCACATAGGTCTCTGGACTCTTTCCACAATTCTTCTCTCCAGGATTGCCTACTCGGCTCCTCTCTCCAAGATTGCCTGTAAGAACGCCTCTCTCTCCAAGGCTGTCTCTCTCGCCAAGCTTGCCTCTCTCTCCAAGCTTGCTTCCCACTCGAAGGTAGCCTCTCTCTCCAAGGTAATCTCTCACTCCAAGGTAGTCTCTCTCTCCAAGGTTGTCTCTCACTCCAAGGTAGCCTCTCACTACAAGGTAGTCTCTCTCTCCAAGCTTGCCTACCACTGAATGTTTGGTAGTCCGTTTTATCTATGTATTTTCTGACTCCACCTTTCTTCAGCTGCGCTTCATTAGGTGAAGCAGAGTCCCGTGCCTTACTCCCGGGGTGTCTCTCTAGGCTCTGGGCACGTGTGCTTTCGTTGTCCCTGGCAACTGTCAAGCATTCCTTCATTCATCCTGTCACTTTTTCCTTGATCATTCATACTGCTCAGCATTCTCTCATGCTGCCCTAGGTCCACCCTGTGACAGTACCTAGCAGTTTCCCCAAAAGACACAGGTTCCACAATGCTTGTACTGGGTCAAGCATTGATATCCTGGGTCCCTTCGTAATAATGGTTTATGGACCTTTCATCCAGGAACTTGTCCAAACCTTTTTTAAACCCAGCTAAACTAACAGCCTTTACTACATCTTCCGGAAACAAATTCCAGAGTTTGATTACACATTGAGTGAAAAAATATTTTCTTTTATTAGTCTTAAATAGTTTACCCTGTAGCTTCATTGCATGTCCCCTAGTCTTTCTATATTCTGATAATGTAAACAATCGATCTACGTTTACCCGTTCCACTCCGTTCATTAATTTATAGACTTCTATCATATCTCCCTTCAGCCGTCTCTTTTCCAAGTTAAAGAGCCCTAACCTTTTTAGCCTTTCTTCATAGGAGTATCCTTCCATCCCCTTTACCATTTTGGTGGCTCTTCTCTGAACCTTTTCTAATAACGCTATATCCTTTTTAAGATATGGCGACCAGAATTGCACACAATATTCAAGGTGCGGTCTTACCATGGAACGATATAGAGGCATTATTTATTTATTTAGACAGTTTTTGTATACCGCCTTATCCTTCAATCAAAGCGGTCACGACACAATTGGGGGATACATTTAACACGTGGGGATATGAGACACATACACTAATACTTACAGGGAACATGGGCTATGGAAGGTTAAGTGGCTTGCCCAAGACCACAAAGAGCATCTGTGGGACTATAAACCCTGGTCCTTCCGGCCCAAGGTTGCTGTCCTCTAGTGGGATTTGAAACCCCGACATTATAATATCTTTTGTTTTATTTTCCATTCCTTTCCTTATGATACCTAGCATTCTATTTGCTCTCTTGGCTGCCGCTGCACACTGGGCCGAGGGTTTTAATATGCTATCCACAATGATGCCTAAATCTTTTTCCAGGGCGGTGGTTCCTAATGTGGAACCTTGCATTGTGTAACCATAGTTTGGGTTGTTCTTCCCTAGGTGCATAACTTTACACTTGTCCACATTAAATTTCATCTGCCATTTTGATGCCCAGTCTTCCAATTTATCAAGATCCTCTTGCAATTTTCCACAATCCTCTTGGGTTTTAACAACTTTAAATAGTTTTGTGTCATCTGCAAATTTGATAACCTCACTCGTTATTCCACTTTCCAGGTCATTTATGAATATGTCAAAAAGCAGAGGGCCCAGCACAGATCCCTGGGGTACACCACTATTCACCTTTCTCCATTTGGAAAATTGGCCATTTAGCCCTACCCTCTGCTTTCTATCTTTTAACCAGTTCCTGATCCACAGTAGTACACTGCCTCCTATCCCATGACTTTAGTTTTGCCAAAAGTCTCTGATGAGGGACCTTGTCAAAGGCTTTCTGAAAGTCCAGATACACTATATCAGCCGACTCACCTTTGTCCACGTGTTTATTCACACCTTCAAAAAAACATAACAGATTAGTAAGGCAAGATCTTCCTTGTCTAAAGCCATGTTGGCTGTCTCCCATTAGGCCATGATTATCTACATGCTGAGTAATTTTATTCTTTATGATGATTTCTACCATTTTTCCCGGTACTGATGTCAGGCTCACCGGTCTGTAGTTTCCCGGATCACACCTGGAACCCTTTTTAAAAATTGGTGTTACACTGGCGATCCTCCAATCTTCAGAAATTAGAGATGATTTTAATGATAGTTCACAGATTACTAATAGCAGGTCTGCAATCTCATATTTCAGGTCTTTCAACACCCTTGGATGTATACCATCCGGACCAGGTGATTTGCTACTCTTCAGTTTATCTAATAGTTGGAATACATCTTCTTTCTTTCTTTATCTTAAGATAAAGATAAAGAAAGATCTTCCCGATATATCGATATTTCCTTCAATTCTTCCGCACCTTTAAATACCACTTCAATCATGGGTAACATCCCTATATCTTCCTCAGTAAAGACAGAAGCAAAGAATTCATTCAGTCTCTCCGCTATCGCCTTGTCGCCTCTTAGTGCCCCTTTAAACCCTCTATCATCTAATGGACCAACTGACTCTCTCACAGGTTTTTTGCTACGAATGTACTTGAAAGTCTTTATTTCACGTTTTTGCTTCCGCAGCAAGCTTCTTCTCAAATTCTCCTTTTGCCTGCCTTATCAATGCCTTGCATTTGACTTGCCAGTGCTTGTGCTGTTTCCAGGTTTCGTCGTTTGGCTCTTTTTACCATTTTCTGTAAGATGCTTTTTTTGGCAACAACAGCCTCTCTGACCTCACCTTTAAACCATGCTGGCATTTTTTTGGACTTCCTTCCACTTTTCTTAAAGCACGGAATACAGCTGGTCTGGGCTTCCAAGATAGTATTTTTTAACAACACTCAAGCTTGATGTAAGTCTTTAACCTTTGCAACTGCTCCTTTTAGTTTTTTCTTAACTATTTTCCTCATTTTATCATAGTCTCCCTTTCGAAAGTTAAAAGGTAGTACTGTGGATTTCCTTACTATCCCTCCTCCACTAATCTCAGTAGCTTAAGCAGTTTCTGAAGATAGCTTTAGATTCAGTATACAAAACTGCATAATTTGGTCAATAGTAGCTTATAAAGATTTGAAAAATAAAAATTTACCCCTAAAATTGGCACACTCTAATGTATATGTTTACTATGGGTAACTAGATTAAAAAATATACAGACTTTTATAGCTATAGATATATTATTAGAAATACAAGGTAGCAAGTTATAGCAATGCAATAATCACAGTTATACAAAGTAATATATCACCGATTAGTAACCAAAAGGTCACCAGTTCACTCTGCACTTAGAAGAAGAATTATAGAAAACTAGTTTCTGTCTAACGATCACCCTTCTGGAGGAAGAGAAAGACGATGGTACTTTAGCATGGCCAGATGGACAAGGCCTGCTAGCTGTTGTTCTGACCATGACTCTGGCACTCCCACAAGGCGGAGATTGTTTCTCCTGGATCTGTTCTCGAGATCATCAACCTTTAACATCAACGCATCGATCTGTTTCTGATGTTTGCGAGTGTCCCGTTCCAATGCCATTTCACTGCCCTCCAACACCGTCACACGCTTTTCAACCTCGTCCACTCTACGAGTTACCTCCGCAAAAGTCTCCCCCATCTCCTCCAACTTCTTCATCACCGTGTCAAACTTCGGCTTGAGCAGCTTGACTACCTCTTGCGCTGTTTCTTCAGAGCCGGATTCTGCGCTCTCCTTCCCCAGAGAGTCCGGCACGCTGCTGGTTCGAGATGTGGGCGCCATCTTGTTTTCCCAGGCTGCAGACGCTTTCTCTTTTTTCGCCACCCACTGCATTGCCAGTACTTCGGCGCTTGTTCAAAACACTCCCCGCGTCTACTGAACGGTTCACAGGGCAATCTTAGCCTCTCGTTCTCCCAGTCTCCAGGCGTTTTCGGTGCAGTTTATGGTTAGAAGCAGTGGAGCGACGCGGGAGCGCAACGAGGAACCTCCTCACCTGCTCATGTGCTCACATGATCCATCCAAACCTTTTTTAAACACAGCTACACTAACAGCTTTTACTACATATTTTGGTAATGAATTCCAGAGTTTGATTACGCGTTGAGTAAAAAAAAAATATTTTGTTTTATTAGTCTTAAATGGGTTACATTGTAGCTTCATTGCGTGTCCTCTAGTTTTTCTACTTTTTGATGACAAACAACCGATCTACGTTGACCCGTTCTACTTCATTGATAAATAAATAAATAAATAAGTCTATAAATTAATTTACAGTTCTTCTATACCGCGCTTTTTAGTATCAGTGCGGTTTACAAGTAATAAAATATTGCCACAGACAAACGGCCTTAGGCTTACATTGTAACAGGATGGATAACTTGGGGATGTAACTTGGGAAACTATGTACTTCTATCATATCTCCTCTCAGCCATCTCTTTTCCAAGTTGAAGAGCCCTAACCTTTAAGCTTCTCTTCATAGGGGTATCCTTCCATCCCCTTTACCATTTTGGTGGCTCTTCTCTGTACCTTTTCTAATTCTGCTATGTCCCTTTTAAGAGATAGTAACCAGAATTGCACACAGAAGTACCTCGCAGGTTCCCAAAAAGGCACACAGGTTCCACAATGCTTGTATTGGGGCAAGCAGTGGATTTCTCGGGTCCTCTTCAATAATGATTTATGGACCTTTCTTCTAGGAACTTGTCCAAACCTTTTTTTAAACCCAGCTATGCTAACAACTTTTACCACATTCTCTGGTAACGAATTCCACAGTTTGATTACGTGTTGAATTGAAAAACGTTTTTCTCCATGAACAAGCAGAAGTCAGTCCTCACATATGGGTGACATTGGTGCCAACGGAGCCTGCACAGAAGCATCTTCCCAAATTTCAAAGAAAGCCTTTGGAAGATGCATCACATATGTGTGGTCCACTCCCCACCCAAGGGTGCCATCTTGCCTCAGTCTCATGTTTTCCTCGGAGCCCATAGGATGCTGTCCAGTTTTCTCCAGAAAAAGTTTGATTTTTATTGTTGTGTTTCTACGGTTGCGTACCAGTGCCTACCTGCCCCCAAGCCAACTCGCCTTGACATCGCTCCTCGGGTTTGTCTTTTTTTTTTCCATTTTTTTCATTGAAGTACTCCTTGACCGGCATTCGCCCTTTTTCAGCCGAAGGCCTCGGACCCCTGCCAGGAGGCGGGGACTCCCTTTTTCTGATGGTCTCCAGCAGCTCTAAAAAGTGTGACATCTCTGATTCTCCTGGGCTGAGCTCCAGGGCTGCTCTCACAGGAGCAGGGCGCACTCCTGCACCCCAATCTGGGGTTCCTCTCACTCACGGCTTGGCTGCTGAAAAGGTAGCATTAGCTTCCTTCAACCTCCCACAGGATGTGGAAGAGATTCTTCTGGCCTCTTGTAAGGCCTCCACTAGAAGAGCATACGCCTTCAAGTGACACCATTTCTTGTTGTGGTGTGTCGAAAAATGGGTGAACCCATTTTCTGCTCAGTACAGGTGATACTTCAGTACCTGCTTCACCTATCACAGGTGGGACTGAAGTCCATTTTGGTCTAAGCACACCTGAGCACAGTAGCAGCGTATCACCACTCCATTGAGATAAGCCCTTCTCGGCTCAGTCCCTTGTGTCCCGATTCCTGCAGGGCCACATGTTATCCAAACCCCCATCCACCCTCCAACAGCAGAGTGGGACTTCAGTGTGGTGCTCTCGCAGCTCACTAAGCCTCCGTTTGAGTCTCTAGCTACCTGCCACCTCCGCTATCTATTCTGGAAGGTCGCCTTCCTGCTAGCACTCGTATCTGCTCACAGAGTCAGTGAGCTCCAGGCTCTGATGGCAGAGCCAGCCCCCCTACACGAGGTTCTACAAGAACAGGGTGATGCTCCGCACACAACCCAAGTTTCTGATGAAGGTGGTGTCCCCATTCCACCTCAAACAGGGGGTGGTACTTCCCACCTTCTTTCCGAGGCCTCACACTGGTAAGGCGGAAACCATTGTCCACAATCTGGATTGTAAGAGAGCCCTGCTCTTTTACTTGCAATAGACCCAGGGCCACTGCAAAACACCACAGCTTTTTGTATCCTATGACCCCAGTTGCCTGGCGCTCCCAGTGATTAAGCAAACTCTGTCCACTTGGGTGGCTGACTGCATTACCCTTGCCTACGAGCAAGCAGGAATCTTACTGGACCAGAGCGTCATGGCACAATGTGTCAGGGCCATGGCTACTTCTGTGGCAAATCTGCGTTCCGTCCTCGTGACAGAAATCTGCCAGGCCGCCATCTGGTCTTCGGTCCACACTTTCGCAACTTACTACTGTCTAGACGGGACAGCCTCTTCGGCCGGGCCGTACTCTGTAATTTTTTCAGGGTGTAGGCAACTCCTGCCCTCTAACCCTTCTGTGTTCAGGCTTCTGGAGTGTTGGTTTTCCGCCAGACACTTGGGTCTTGTGATAGTCTCTAATTCTGCTACATCTTTTTAAGATCTGGCGACCAGAATTGCACACAATATTCAAGGTGTGGTCTGTAACTGTAGTTTGGGTTCTTTCCTAGGTACAGAACTTTGCACCTTTATTTATTTATTTGCAGCTTGTCGTGCTGTGAGGGCTTGCGTGCATCAGTGATGCTGAGAGCTAAACTATCGGTAGTTTAACTACTGGCAGGGTCTCCCATGATGGACAGGTCTCAGTTGAGGTGCCAGACCAAGACAAACCACCCATCTGGGCAGCAGCAGAATGGGATAGTGTTGACGGCGGAGGATCACATTTTTGTGACAACGGCAACACCACCAAACTTAAACTGCACGGAAGAAAGGCCCGGCAATCTACTTCTGTATCTTGCCATGAAAACCCAATAGATAGTTACAACAAAACAAATTGTGCTATGGTGCTGGAAGATGAGACCCCCAGGTCGGAAGGCACTCAACTAGCTACTGGGGAAGAGCTGAAGACTTTTCAGAGTAAAGCCAGCATTTATGATGTGGTTGGATCAAAGCCCTCGGGAAGTCTGACTGCTGATGTAGTTGCGCATAAAATGAGAGTCAGAAGCTGTAAAGATGTCTTACGCATTGGAACATGGAACGTACGAAGCATGAACCAAGGGAAGTTGGAGGTGGTCAAGAATGAAATGGAACGTGTACAACTTGATCTGTTGGGTGTCAGCGAACTGAAATGGACTGGCATCGGGCACTTTGAAACAGATGATCACATGGTCTACTATGCTGGAAATGAAAGACAAAGAAGAAATGGTGTTGCATTTAAAATAAAGAAGAAACTTGCAAGAACTGTAATGAAATACAATGCAGTCAGCGAACGCTTAATCTCTATTCATCTACGAGGATTGCCTATCAACACAACTATAATTCAAGTATATGCCCCAACAACAGCTGCAGAAGAGAATGAAATTGAAGAGTTCTATGAACAAGTACAAGCTGAAATTGACAGAACATGCAAACAGGATATACTGATAGTCATGGGTGACTGGAATGCAAAAGTTGGCAACAAAGAAGAAGGCAAAGTAGTTGGAAAATATGGACTTGGCAACAGAAATGAAGCTGGAGAAAGACTGATAGAATTCTGCAAGACCAACGATCTATTCATCTCAAACACCTTCTTCCAGCAACACAAGCGGCGACTGTACACATGGACTTCACCCAATGGATTGTATAAACATCAAATTGACTACATCTGTGGAAGTCAACGATGGAAAAGTTCTATAACATCAACAAAGACAAAACCTGGAGCTGACTGTGGTACAGATCATCAACTACTAGTATGCAAACTCAAGCTAAAGTTGAAAAAGAGCAAACCACTCATGAATGCAGCAAAATATGACCTTGAGAATATACCACTGGAATTTAAAGACGGTCTGCAAAATCGATTTGCTGCTTTAGATACAAATGACAGAGCTCCAGAAGAGTTATGGAATGACATCAAGAAGGTTGTGTTGGAAGAAAGCGAGAAGTCTCTACAAAAGGTGAAAAAGCAAAAGCGGCCAAAATGGATGACGGAATCAACTCTGAAAATTGCCCAGAAACGCAGAGAAGCTAAAGCCAGAGGAGAAAGAACGACAATCGCAGAAGTCAACAGAGATTTCCAACGTGCAGCAAGACAGGACAAGGAAAAGTACTACAATGACACTTGCAAGGAAATAGAAGCAGAAACTATTAGAGGAAGAACAAGATCGGCTTTCCTAAAGCTACGAGAGTTAAAGAAAACGTTCCAGCCTCGAATTGGAATGTTACAAGATGCTCAAGGTTCTATGTTGAATGATGCTGAGAAGATCAAGAAAAGGTGGAAGGAATATACAGAGTTTTTATATGATAAAGATCAAGTGGACCAACAGCCGTTTCAACCTGTACCTTATGATCGGGAACCATTGGTGATAAAAGAAGAAGTTGAAGCAGCATTGAAAGCCTTATCAAAGAACAAAGCACCAGGCATTGATAGCATTCCTATAGAAGTATTGCAGCAATCTGATGCAGCTGTTACCATACTTACAAGGCTCTGCCAAGAAATATGGAAGACAACATCATGGCCAACTGACTGGAAAAGATCTGTGTTTATACCAATACTAAAGAAAGATGATCCAACTGACTGTGGAAATTATCGAACAATCGCTCTGATCCCACATGCCAGCAAGATTGTACTGAAGATTATTCAAAAGAGACTACAACCATACCTGGAACAAGAACTACCTGAAGTGCAAGCAGGGTTCAGGAAAGGGCGAGGAATGAGAGACATCATTGCGGATGTGAGATGGATCCTTGAAAAGATTAAAGAATACCAAAAGGATATCTATTTGTGCTTTATCGACTATAGCAAGGCTTTTGACTGTGTAAACCATGAGAAACTCTGGGCCACATTAAGAAGCATGGGTATACCAGAACACCTGATTGTACTCTTGCACAATCTGTACATTAATCAAGAAGCAACAGATCGAACGGAACAAGGAGAAACAGAATGGTTTAAAATAAGCAAAGGTCTAAGACAAGGCTGCATACTTTCCCCCTACTTGTTTAATTTATATGCAGAACAAATCATCAGAGAAGCAGGATTGTATGAAGACACACAGAGGTGTGAAGATTGGTGGAAGACTCATCAACAATCTTCGCTATGCTGATGATACTACATTACTGGCTGAAAGTGAAGATGATCTGAAACATTTGCTTCTCACAATCAAAGAACATAGTCTCAAAATGGGCCTGCACCTTAATGTAAAGAAGACAAAGATCATGACAACTGGCATAATCAACAGGTTCATTGTTGAAGGAGAAGAAATTGAAATTGTTGTGAACAACTTTAACCTACTTGGATCAACTATCAATAAAGAAGCAACAAGCAGTCAAGAAATCAAATGACGCATTGCTCTTGGCAGAATGGCTATGAAAGACCTAGATAAGATTCTCAAGAGCAGAGATGTCTCTCTCCATACAAAGATTTGATTTGTTCAAGCCATGGTATTTTCAATAACATCATATGGATGTGAAAGCTGGACAGTGAAAAAGACAGATAGGAAGAAAATTGATGCCTTTGAATTATGGTGCTGGCGGCGAATACTGTGTATACCATGGACTGCCCGAAGAACAAACCAGTCGGTACTAGAGGAGATCAAACCTAAGCTTTCTTTAGAAGCTCAGATGACAAGACTTCGACTTTCATACTTTGGACACATCATGCGAAGAGAGAGATCATTAGAGAAAGACATCACGCTTGGCAAGATAGAAGGTCAACGCAAAAGAGGAAGGCCAGCAATGAGATGGCTTGATACAATAACAGCAGCTACGGGTACCAGTCTGTCAACAATGAGCCGCCTGACTGAAGACCGAACACAATTTAGGATAGCTATCCAGAGGGTCGCCATGAGTCGACTCAGACTCGACGGCACTTAACAACAACAACTTTAGCATGGCCAGATGGACAAGCTGGGGATCTGAGGCAGTCTCTGGAACAGCAGGAGGGTCCAAAGAGGCAGCTAGGCTAGATAAGGCAGACTGCAGCCCTTTTTGAAGCGAGCCACATGAGAACACAGCACTGGAGGTATCTGTGAGAGTCTTTGTCCTTAGGAGAACAGCCTTGCACACATGCAGTATGTATCTGTTCCAGTTGTAGTAACTGTACTGTATGTGTTTCAACAACAGTTCCATGTTTTTGTAGGTTTCTTTCATGTACGTTGCACAGGCAATAGGTATTGAAGGGTAGACATTGCCATGGTGTAACAAGACAGCTTTAAAGTTTAATAGTGATGAATCAATAAAAAGGTGACATTGTTGTCAGTTATGCTCACAATCCAAAGCAGTGAACAACCCATCAATGTCAGTTCAGAAACAGAGGTTATCAACCTGCACAAAGAAATCCTTCATTTTTTTTCTTGGCGGATCCAAGAGACAGAAATTTTTGTACCTGGCGACAACAAACGCCATCTTTGCAACCTTGAACCAAGTAGTTCAGCTTTTGTTTTTGACAAACTTAAGTCTCTCACCGGGTCATTCAATTCTGACTGTGTTATCAGATGAGGCACACCGGACATAAATGGTTCAAAATCTGGATCTATGTCATTTTCCACATCTAGCCCATGTATAGTGGCATCTTCGGCTGCTTCATCTAGGCTCTATGTCTCTAGTGGCTTTGGTACTGGCATACTGCTGTCATGCGGCACTTCTCTCATGGCTGAAGGAAGACTGGGGTAATCAATAGATTTCTTATTTTTAGCAGAGAAGCCACATACATTGGTCAGACAGAAGTAACAGTCTGTCATGCGATCCTTCTGATCTCGCCATATTATCAGGAGTGCGAACAGAACTGACTTCCGAGTACCTCCGAGCCAAGCTCAGAGATGGACAGCACATGTTGCACAGCAAATGTGAGGAGCCCAGGATTTCTCTTGATCGCCAACTTTACAACCGAAGTAGAGCTCACACACTTTCTAAATAAGTGCAGTAATGCTGCATCTTTGAGGCTTAAGCATATATTCACCAAAATTGTAACAGAATGTATCGTAGCTGTTGTGACATTGACCAGATATTTTTGCTGTAACAAACTGTCGTTTAGACAAGCAGCTTATATGTAAATGCTGCTGTTAGGTACACAAACTGATATCAACATCATGCATAGCATCTGTGTATGAAAGCTGATTTTATAGCTTGTACTGACAGCATCTATCCTGACTAAGCATGCCCAAGCATTCCTGGGCAGTAGCATTTCCATTGCATGCAGTGAGCCTGCACAGAGTGCATGCCCAGGAATGCCTGGACTAAACAAAACAGCTTACTTTCTAGGCAACATATGAGTAGACAAAATATAAGAAGAAATCACAAGAACAGGTGATTGCAAAAAAAATGGTGCATGATAGGAAAATTTCAAGGTGATTTTCGTGATCAACAACCCAAAATCCATAAGATACACCCAAATGTGTTCAGGAAGCAAAATCTTTGTTGTCCAGTTAAAAGTATGATGTTCAGTTATGCATTTTTAAAGGGTTGTTGGAAGGATGGCACTCAGATGATCATGATTGTTGAGTTTAATTATCAAAATCTCAGGGGGGTATTAAGACTGAAGGTTTGCCTAGGGTGCCGCTGCCTTGCATCAGCCCTGGGATCAGCCCTGCCTGCCACACATGATGTATAAAACACTGATAAGACTAAAGATATTGAAAAATTATTTTTTTGCCTCTAGGAACACTGCCCTCAGGTATTATCTTTGGTATCGGCACTTATGCTATGGAAAGGGCAGTGAAAGAGTAGTTACTCACTTGTAGCAGGTGTTCTCTGGGAACAGCAGGAATTAAGTCCTCACATATAGATGACATCACCGACGGAGTCCATGGGAACGCTTCCCCAGGAAGATTTTATGAGCTCCATCGCGCATGTGCATCTGCCTTCCCACCCACCAAAGCCATCTTACCTCAGTACAATGACAAAGCTTATAAAGAACAACTCCACGGGGAGGTGGGAGCGTTGTGAGGACTTATTCCTGCTGTTCCCAGAAAAAGCATAATTATTCACCTGTACAGGTGATCTCCGGGATCAGCAGGAATTTAGTCTTCACATATGGGTGATGTCGGTACCAACGGAACCTGCATGGGAACGCTCCCCAGCTTCAATTGGAAAGCCTTTGGGGAGCACTCCACGGCGCCTGCTCGACTGCCTTCCCACATTCCCAACTCCCTCTCTTCAGTTGACATTGTAGCTGAGAAAAGAGAGTAAATGAAATCCTATAACTCCTAGGGGAGGAGGGCGGGTTGTGAAGACTAAAATCCTGCTGTTCCCAGAGATCACCTGTTACAGGTGAGTAACTACGCTATCTCCAGGAACAAGCAGGAATGTAGTCTTCACATATGGGACTCCCTAGCTCCCAGATGAAGTGACCTCAGAACTGGTAGAAGTTCGCCTCTAAGTAGGCATGGGGTGGTCATGGATCCCATATGGATTTTTGTTATTTTCGAAATCCAGGATGGAGGGTAGGAGTTGCCTCTAAGTCTGAAAGAAGTGCTGGAGTATAGCCTGACCAAACATGGCATCCCAACGGGAGTCCTTGTCCAGACAATAATGGGCAGCAAAGGCATGGACGGAAGACCAAGATGCTGCTTTGCAAATTTCATGAATGGCTACTGAACATGGGTTTGCCATCGAGGTGGCCATGGTGTGACTGTTGTGAACCATGACATGCCTTTCCAGAGACAGTCCTGCTTTGTCATAGGCAAAAGAAATGCAGTCCGCTATCCATCTGGAGAGCGTACGCTTAGAAACAGGTAATCCCAGGTGACTGGGGTCAAATGAGATAAACAATTGCGAGGCTTTACAGTGATCTCAAATCCTTTGGAGATAGAAAGCAAGGTACATTTGCAGTCAACAGTCTGCAGAGCTGCTTCCACTCTAGACGCATGCGGTTTAGGAAAGAAAATTGGCAGGTAGATAGCGTAGTTACTCACCTGTAACAGGCATTCTCCAGGGACAGCAGGAATCAGTCCTCACATATGGGGAACATTGGCACTGACAGAGCCCGCGCAGAGCATTTCCCCAGCTTTCAAAGAAAGCCTTTGGGAATGCCACCATGCATGTGTGGTCCCCTTCCCCCCCAAGGTTGCCATCTGGATCAGTCAGATGACATAGCTCAGGCAAAGACAAAAAACCCAAGGAGAGTGGGCAACTCCAAGGGGAGGTGGGTGGGGGTTGTGAGGACTGATTCCTGCTGTCCCTGGAGAATACCTGTTACAGGTGAGTAACTATGCTTTCTCCAGGAACAAGCAGGAAGTCAGTCCTCACATATGGGAATCCCCAGCTACAGGCTACCAAGGACCTGTAGAAAAAAATGTCACGGCAAGCCGTGTGCAGTCACTGGTAACCGAAGACAGCCAGAGGACCCCGGGTCCCCAGAAGACCTCGCTCCCGGTAGATGCAGAAGAAGGGTCAGAGGGCAGGAGTTGCTTAAACCCCGAACACATTACGGAGTACAGCCTGGCTGAAGGTGGCATCTTGACGGGACTCCCTCTCCAGGCAATAATGTGTCGCAAAGGTGTTAGCAGAGGACCAGGTTGCAGCTCAGCAGATGTCCGCCAGCGGCATAGAGCGCAGGTGGGCCACTGACGCCACCCTCGCATGAACACTGTGCGCTGTAACTCAGCGGTCCAGGGGCAGCCCAGCCTGAGCGAAGGCGATGCAATCTGCCACCCAGATGGAGAGGGTCCTCTTAGTGACCACAGGTCCCATGCGAGAAGGGTTGTAGGAGACAAAAAGCCACTCAGACCTGCAGTGAAGCTGCATATGCTGCAGGAAGAAGGAGACAACCCTCCTGCTGTCAAGGGTATGGAGGATTGCTGATGCCCGGTCGGTGTGAGGCTCCGGAAAGAAGGTCAGGAATACTATCTCCTGGTTGAGATGGAAATCAGAGACAACTTTCGGAAGAAACTTTGGGAGCGTTCGGAGAACCACTCGGTTCCCGTAGAATCTCATGTAGGGGGCGTCGGCCATCAGGGTCTGAAGCTCACTGACCCTCAGGGCCAAGGTGAGGGCCACGAGAAAAAACACCTTCCGGGAAAGGTGCCGAAGCAAGCAGGACGCCATCGGCTCGTAGGGCGGTTGAGTCAGCTGCATCTGGACGACATTGAGGTCCCACTCCGCCAGATGTGGCCAGATGAGGGACTTGGAAAACAGCAGCCCATGCATGAAGCGGGAAATCAGTGGTTGACCTGAGAGAGGCCCACCCCTGAAAGGGTTGTGGTTAGCCGAGAAAGCACTCAGGAGGACCCTGACTAAGTTGGAATTCAAGCCCGCCTGCGAGAGATGGAGCAGGTACTGCAGGACCAAGTGTGTGGGGCAAGTGAACGGGTCAGCCTGTATTTCTGAGTACCACACTGAAAACCGACGCCATTTAAAGATATAAGCCTTCCTAGTTGAGTCCCTGCGCGAGGCCTGCAGTATGTCCACTGGGAGATGAAGTTGGGCTAGACTGACCCGCTCAGCCACCAGGCCGTGAGGGATGAGGACCTCAAATGTTCGGGTGAAGTAGCAGACCCTCCCTCCTGAGTCAACAAGCCCGGAGCATCGTCCAGGGGAACTGGAGGCTCTGATGAGAGGCAGAGCAGCAGCGGTAACCAGGCCTGGGAGGCCACCGCGGGGCCACAAGAATCACAGAGGCCCTGTCCCGCTGTATTTTGAGGAGAGTTCGTGCTATGAGAGGAGTGGGGGAAACGCATACAGGACGCCTTGCATCCACAACAGGAGGAAGGCATCGGGGGCTTCCCTGTTTGGGTGTGGAACTGGGCCACAGAACCGTGAGAGCTGCGAGTTCTCCAGGCTGGTGAAGAGGTCCAGGACCGAGTCCCCCAACGCCAGAACAGCCGCTGTGCTGTCTGCGGGCAAAGGTGCCACTCATGCAGCTGGAGGAGCCAGCTTAACCTGTCTGCCAGGATGTTGTCCTGGCCCAGGAGATAGGTAGCCCATAGGGCTATGCCCTGGTAAACCACAAAGGACCACAGGGCTACTGCCTCCAGGCACAGGCTGTAAGAGCTGATGCCCCCTTGGCTTATTCATATAGAACATTGCTACTCTGATGTCTGTCTGGACAAGCACCACCTGGTGGTGAATGCGGTGCCTGAACCCCCGGAGGGTGAGGAGGACCGCGCAGAGTTTGAGAAGGTTGATCGGCTGCCGGGACTCCTCCAGGGCCAAGTTCCCTGCGTGCGGAGATTGCCCCAATGGACTTCCCAGCCCATGAATGCGGCATCCATGGTCAAGACCATGCCATGTTGTGGGGCCTGGAAAGGCATGTCTCGGAGCAGGTTCTGGGCATCCTGCCACCAGTAGAGGGACTCAGTGATTAGAGAAGTGACCGAGACGGCATCTAGGAGGTGACCTGTTGCCTGAGACCACTGAGCCCGAAGGCACCACTGCGCCACCCACATGTGCAGTCGGGCATCAGGGACGACATGAACCGTCAAGGTTTGGACAAGTTCCTAGAGGAAAGGTCCATAAACCATTATTAAAAGGGACACGAAATATCACTGCTTGACCCAATACAAGCATTGAGGAACCTGTGCCTTTTGGGGAAACTGCTAGGTACTTATGACCTAGATTGGCCGCTGTTGGAAACAGGATGCTGGGCTCGATGGACCTTTGTCTGACCCAGTATGGCATATCTTATGTTCTTATGGCCGAGACGGAGCATTGCTTGGGCCGATACCACGTCGCGGTGTTATACCGTGGGAAGTCAGAGTGATGAGGCGGTCTGCCCTGTCTTGGGGAAGGAAGGCAGTCACCCACTGAGTGTCAAGGAACGTGCCGATTAACTCCAGGGATTGTGCTGGAATGAGATGAGACTTCGGGTAATTGACCATGAAGCCAAGTTGCTCAAGGAGATGGACGGTGCAGGCCATGGCCCGCAGCACCTTGTCGGCCATCTCTCCTGTAACGAACCAGTCATCTAGATAGAGGTAGACAAAGGTGCCCTGCAATCAAAGATGGGCCGTGGCCACCACGAGGCATCTGGTGAACACTCACGGGGCAGATGCAAGGCCGAAGGGAAGTACCCTGTATTGATAGTGGTTCCCTTGCACTCTGAAACACAGGTATTTCCTGTGCTTGGGATGGACGCGGATGCGAGTGTATGCATCCTGAAAGTCTAGGCCAGCAAGGCACCAAGGGAGAGCATTTTGAACCTCTCCTGCACCAGGTAAATGTTGAAATTTCTTAAATCGAGGATGGGTCAAACTGTCTGTCTGCTTTGGCACAAGGAAGTAACGGGAGTAGAACCAGCGACCTCAGATGCGACGGGACCACTTCCACTGCTCGCTCCTCAAGGAGGTTGGCCAGCACTTGTGCCAATAAGCCTGATGTGCGGGGAGCCGAGGGGGCTCTGCGGGGCAGAAGAGTGGAGGAAGCCAGTCCAGGTGGAGGATGTAACCCTCTTGGGCGACCTGGAGGACCCAGGTGTCCAAGGTGACAGACTCCCATCGGGGAGCAAAGTGGACCAGGCGTCCTCCCAACGGTAGCTGGGTCGCCAGAAGAAGAGTGGCTATGCATCTGGCATCAAAAAACCGGGGCCAACTAAGCCAGTGCCAGGATCTGGCTTTTGGAACCCTTTGGCTTATGTGGGCCCTGAGGGCTGCTCTTGCTCTGTCCTCCTTGGGTAGAGCAGGTGCCGAAGGGTAAGATAGGTAGCTCAGGTAGGGGAGACCCTTCCTTCGGAAGAAAGGCTTTTTGCCCTGCTGCTTCTTCCACGGGAGGGAAGAAGTCTTTCGGGAGAGACAGGTGTGGGCTATGTACTCCGACTCAATCTCTGCTGCTTTATCCTCCATCGGTTTGCCAAACAATTGCTCGCCCAGGTACGGTACTCAAGTAGTTTCTCCTGGATCCATTGCTCGAGATCCAAGGACTGGAGCCAGACCTGCCGCCTGGCCCCAATACCAGCAGCCACCACCCGAGCGGAGGACTCGAAGCTGTCATATGCAGCGCGAGAAAGGTACTTTGAACAGTCCCCCACTGTCTTTAGGAGGGACTGGAAATGGCAGAGGTAATCGTCGTGGAGGCCCACTTGGAAGCCTCCGAGCTCCTTCGTAAGATCACAAAGGAACATACCTATGTATAGCTAGTAAGCCTGGATGCGGCACACCAGCATGGAGCCTTGGTAGGCCTTACACCCAAGGGTGTAGAGGGCGTGAGATTTCCACACGGAAGGGCAAAGGAGTGAGTTTTTGGGTTCTTTTGCTTCCGCATGGTGAACTCCACCACCATCGAGGTATGAGGGAGCTGGGCTTCCGGAAGCCGGGCCCTCACTGAACTCTGTACATGGTGTCCAGACGCTTGCTGACAATGGGGATAGATGCAGGTGTCTCCCACATGCGGAGGAGCAGCCAGGCTAGGATGGGCAGAACCAGGACCCGTGAGGTATTCCATTGGCAGAGCCTCGTATTGTAAAATATCGAGTTCCTCCACACAGGGCTCCTCCTCTGACTGCATGGAGAGCACTAGGGCTCGAGTCATGTCCCACACAAACTCCAGAAAGGAGGTGTCTTCAGGAGGAGACCGCCGCTTCTGAACAGGCGGGGAAGGATTCGAGGGAAGGTCCCGATGAGCCCGTGATTCAAGGAAAGTGTCCTCTTCAGACTCCCAGCCCAAAAACTGCACAGAAGACTGTGAGGTAGGCTGCTTGAGCAGAACCTGTGCCTTGCGCTGGGCTTCAAGACCTTCTGCTCCCTTTCAGGGGACCCTTGCTCAGAGTGACACCAGGGCCACAGAGCAACCATGGGGGACCCCAGAGGCTGAAGGTCGGTGGAGCGGGAAGCTACCAGGGACACCAGGGACGTCTTGGGGAAAATATAATCCAGTTTCTGCTTACGGCTTTGGAAGGCCTTGGAGGACATCTTTTTACAAAGGGAGCAGTGCTCCGGTTTGCGGTCAGCTCCTAGGCACCTAAGACAACAGTCATGGGTGTCCGTGAGCGACATATTTTTGGAGCATCTGTCACACTTTTTGAAACTGGAGGCCATGGGGCAAAAAGAATCCCTGCAAGGTCGAAGACCTTTGGCTCGGCCAGCAGATGAAAAGGGCATGAAACACGCTAGAGCCGAACTCAAGAAAAAATGAAAAAAAAAAACCCAAACCCCCCGAAAAGTAACAAAGTCTCAGGACCCGCTGCTGAAGCAAGGGTACTGGGGATGGCAGGAAGAGGAGTGGAATAGAGAGAAAATTTGAGACTTTTTCAGAGATACAGGACCTGCGTCCGAAGGGCTCTGCAGAAAAAGGGGAGACTGTTCAAGATGGCATCCTTGGGCGGGAAGGGGACCACACATGCATGGTGGCATTCCCAAAGGCTTTCTTTGAAAGCTGGGGAAATGCTCCGCATGGGCTCTGTCGGTGCTGACGTCACCCATATGTGAGGACCGACTTCCTGCTTGTTCCTGAAGAATGACTGCTTTAAAAGGAAAGAAGACAACATCTTTGGTATAAAGTGTGGGTGAGTCCAAAGGGCTACTCTGTCATGGTGGAAGCGGGTATAGGAAGGGTCCACCACCAAAGTCTGAAGCTCACTAATGCATCTAGCTGAAGTAAGGGCAATTAGGAAGATTACCTTTCAAGAGAAGAACTTATGTGAGGTCATGGCTAATGGTTCAAAGAGTGGCTTGAGAAGCTGTGCTAGGACTACATTGAGGTCCCAAGCCACCGGGGGTGGGGGGGGGGGTGGCTTAATGGGCAGTTTGGACAGCAGGAAAGCTCTCATGAAATGTTCTACTAGCAGTTGCGTGGAAATTGGCTGTCTATCCATTAGATGGTGAGAGGCTGCAATAGCACTAAGTGGGCTTTCACTGAGTTGGTCTTCAGACCTGTCAAAGACAGGTGGAGGAGATACTAAATAAGTGAATCCAATGGAGCAGAAAAGGGATTGAGATCGTTCTGGGAACACCAGACAGAGAATCTACACCATTTAAAAGCATATGACCATCTGGTGGATGGATTCCTAAAAGTCAAAAGGATCTCCTTTACCTCCTAGGTAAGGTCAAAGCCCTGAAAGGTTATGCTCTCAGCAGCCAAGCTTTGAGGCAGAGAGATTATGGATTAGGATGGAGCAGTGAGCCGTCTTCCTGCGAGAGGAGATCATGCACATGTCTCAGTCGCAGAGGATGAGTCTAAATCAGATGCAGTATCAGTGGAAAGTCATTTTTGTTACCCATGACATCCTTGAAGATAGTCATGTAGAGTTGGTATGATAGAATCCGGGCCACCAGCATGGATCCTTGGCAGCACCATCTCCCAAACCCATCAAGGGTGCAGACCTCTCTGCCTGGTGGGATTGAGAAGTGAGTTTTAGAATACTTGGCATGATACATGGCTGACTCCACTACCATGGTAGTTGGGGTTTCTCAAAGCTGGGACTCTTCAGTACCTTGTTCACTGAGTCCAGCCTCCTGCTAATAGCCAGCACCGTCAGCACTGGCTCCCACATCCAGAAGAGGAGGCGCTGGAGGATTCGGTGCATAGGCGTCGGAAAAGGGGAGGGGGGGGAGACCACGGGGCCCTGGCCTCACCAAATCTTTGCTGCTGTCATCGGGGCTTCCCCTACTTCAGTTCATGAGGATCCGATCTCCAGCAGGCAGAAGTAGGGGAAGGCAGATGATCGCAGCCACATGGGGTTCAGCTGGCCTGAGGCAGAGCTTGACCCTACCATGGAACAATGTTTCAACGCCTCTATGATGATCCATGAAGGATCGTTTGAGAGAATTTTGGGTGCCGCTTTTAACCTATTTTTTCCCCCCTCCCCTGCGCATGGCCGACTCCACCACCATGGAGTTATGAGACAGCTGTGCCTTTTGGAACCAAGGACTCCTGTGGACTTGGTAGATGGCATCGAGCCGCCTTCTCACAATCGGCACAGAGGCCCCAGGGTCTGCCACATGCAGAAAGAAGCTGCTCCAGGATGAGGGGACCGGCACTGTAAGTGCCTCCGATGGAGGGGCCTCATACTGGAGGATCTCGAGATCCTCCACCAGAGGCTCCTCCTCAGACTCTGTGGTGAAGTTCCGAACAAACTCCAAAAAGGAGAGGTCCTCAGGAGGGGACCTGCACCGGTCCTCCAGAGGAGAGGGGTCTGAAGGAACATCCTGATGGAGGCAGGTACTGGAGGACTCGTCAGTCTCCTAGTCCAACTCAGAGTTGAAGGAGACCTCGAGAACCCTCCGGGCCTCAGAGCTGTGCCAGGTCACTGGTGCTGTGAAGCCCCCCGAGTCCCTGTGGTCTGAAATGGAGGTGCTGGCAGGAAGTCCTCTGCCCCGAGTGGAACTGAGAACAGGGTCTGGAATCATCTCGAGTTTGATGGCACTCAAGGGTCAGTTCCACAACCTCCGAAGACACCCTTGCAGTGGAGGGACCAGTGGTCAGTATCGATGATCTGGAAGAACCGGGCATTAGTCTGCACTGCTGGGCCAAGAAGGCAGTGATACTGTGTACAAGGCCGCCATTCTGACCTCGGGGCGAGGAGGCTCTGCAGCGGATTGGTGTGGGCACTGAAGGCTTCGGGCCCGATGCTGGATCTGTAGAGAGGGTGTCCTCGACGAGGATGGGCTCGGGAGACTGGGGTCGATTTCCCAACGCCGATGGCGCTTTCTCCCGCCAGGGCAGCTCCCAGCCATTGCCCTAGGCATCGTGCTGAGGGCTCAGATGTCTGTGACCATGGGACTTACCCATGACTCAGACATCATCGCCTGACTATGCCACCGACAACGTCTAGTTCTTCAGGGGACAATCCTTGGAGAAGGATCCCCTGTCCAACATCCCACGACCTCAGGGCTCGGAACAAGCATGACTATCGCGAGACCAAGGCCACTGCAGCGGCCCCCATGGGCGCCGGCTCTGCGAGCGACACTGGGGCCGAGACTGAGCTTTTCCAGAACATGGACTCTCACTGCATTGCACAATTCTTCTGCCCCTTGCTGACAGAGCCCACAGGAGGAGTCATCATGGTCCACAGCAAGGCAATGGAGCCAGCAGTCGTGCGGTACATTATGTGCCCACAGTGGTGGCACTGCTTGAACGCACTGGCTGAAGACATAGTGAGGAAGACAGCACCCATGAGATCAAATTTAAGTGTCCCAGCCACACACCAAGGGAAAAAACCCCTAAGGGCAAAAGGACCAGAGAAATACGGCATCGAAGTAGCAGCGGACCTGGGAGGTGAGAAGGCACTGGTACATGTACCAGAAAAGGAAAAACAAGAAAAGAGAAAAGAACAAATCAACCTTTTCCAGGGTGCAGACAAATGTCCGATGAGCTCTGGAGAAAAAAAAAAAAAGAGACTGAGGCAAGATGGCATCCTTGCGCGGGTAGGCAACCACCATGCATAGTGGATCTCCAAAAGGCTTCCTTTGAAAGCTGGGGAAAGGTTACCGCGTGGGCTCTGTTGGTGCCATCATCACCCATATGTGAGGACTGACTTCCTGATTGCTCCCGGAGAAAGCGTAGTTACTCACCTGTAACAGGTGATCTCCGGGAACAGCAGGAATAAGTCTTCACATATGGGTATCGTTGGTAACGACGGAGCCAAAAGACTAGAATCAAAAGCAACAAAAAGCTGAGAAGATTTTCTATGTTGCTTAGTTCTTTGAAGGTAAAAAGCTAAGGCTCTTTTACAATCTAAGGTAAGAAGATTCCTTTCTGCATTAGAGGCATGAGGTCTAGGGAAGAATACAGGAAGGTAAACCGCTTGGTTAAATGAAAAGGCAAAACCACCTTTGGCATAAAGTGAGGATGAGTCCTAAGAACTACCTTATCATGGTGAAATCTTGTATAAGGAGGATCTGCCACTAAAGCCTGTACCTCACTGATGCGTCTTGCAGGAGTGAGTGCAACTAGGAAGATGACCTTCCAAGAAAGAAACTTTAGAGCTGTAGGGGCTAGGGGCTAAAGGCTCAAAGGGTGGTTTCATGAGCTAACAGAGAACAAGATTCAGATCCCATGCCACCAGCGGTGGCTTAATGGGAGGTTTTGTTAAAAGTAAACCTCTCATAAATCTCGCTACGAGTGGATGAGAGGAAATAGGTTGTCCATCCAGAGGTTCACGAGAAGCAGCAATGGCACTAAGATGGACCCTTACTGAATTGGTCTTAAGACCAGAATCTGATAGATGGAGTAGGTACCACAGAAGCTATTCTACAGGCACTGTATGGGGGTTAAGTTCCCTTTGAGAACACCATACAGAGAATCTCTTCCACTTAAAGGCATAGGATCGCCTTGTGGAAGGCTTCCTGGAAGCCACAAGGATATCCTTTACCTGATGAGATAGGTTGATATCTGGGAATCCTAGGCTTTCAGTAACCAGGCCCTGAGGTGCAGGGACTGGGGATTCGGGTGCAATAGCATCCCGTTCTCCTGGGAAAGAAGATCTGGAGCATATCCCAACTCCAGAGGTGTGGCTTGAGAGAGATGCAGAAGCAGAGGATACCATGTCTGCCGTGGCCCACGTGGAGCTATGACTATCATAGGACCTCTGTCTCGCTGAACCTTGAACAAAGTTTTTGGAATGAGGGGAATGGTTGGGAAGGCATAGAGGAAGTCCAGACCCCAATGGAGTAGGACGGCATCCCTTGCCTGACAGTTGCGAGCTGGGATTCTGAAACAGAATCGGGAAAGTTTGGCATTCTGTGGACTTGCAAAGAGGTCTATATCTGGCGTTCCCCAGATTCGAAACACTTGAGCAAGCTGGTCTGAGTGCAGAGACCATTCATGTGGCAGCAGTATTCGACAGTTTGTCTGCCCAAAGATTTTGAATGCCCGGAAGATATACCATTAGGAGGTGGATTTGAAGCTCTCTGGCGAGGGCCCACAGTCACAAAGCTTCGTTGCGTAATGACAGAGAGCCTATTCCGCCCTGCTTGTTCACATAGAACATAGCTACTTGATTGTCGGTCTGGACCAGAACTGTCTTGTAGCTGAGATGGGCCTGAAAAACTCAGACAGCATGGAAAATGGCTCTGAGCTCTAGGAGGTTTATGTGAAGACAAGCCTCCTGTGGGGTCCAGAGATCTTGAGTTGATAGATTGTGCAAGTCAGCCCCCCAACCCAACATGGACACATCTGTTGTTAGAGTGGTCTGGCATAGAGGCTGCTGGAAAGGAGAATCCACGAGGTGGTTTTCCAGTGACTGCCAAATTTCAGGGACAAAATGAGATGTGTGGAGTTTCTGATTTTGTCCGTTAGCCGACCCGAGGCCTGTCCTCACTGAGAGGATAGGGTCCACTGGGCTGCTCGCATATGAAGTCGAGCATAGGGAACCACATGGACCGTGGATGCCATATGCCCCAGAAGCTGAAGCATCTCCCGAGCAGTCAGGAAGACCTTCATAGCTGCTTGGAAGGCCAGTTGCACTATACGAAGACACCGTGGCTGTGGCAGGAAAGCCCTTGACTACCTTGTGTCTAGACGAGCCCCTATGAATTCTAGAGACTGAGAAGGGGTGAGATGAGATTTTGGGAGGTTTAGGACCAGTCCCCAGTATTGAAGGAATCGCATGGTGCGAAAAAGAGCGAAGCTGACTTCTGGAGCTGTTGATGCTTGAATGAGCCAGTCTAAGTAGGGGAAGACGAATATTCCTAGAGTTCTCAGGAATGCTACTATTACTGCCATGCATTTTGTGAAGACTCTTGGGGCAGAAGCCAGACCGAAGGGAAGAACCCTGTATTGGTAGTGTCTTCCCTGGAAAAGGAATCAAAGTAATTTCCTGTGATCTGCATGGATGAGAATATGCGTATATGCATCCTTTAGATCTAGAGAACATAGCCAGTCCTGACTCTGAAGGTATGGCAGGAGTGTTCTGAGGGAGATCATTTTGAATTTTTCCCGGAACAGATACTTGTTTAATTCTCTGAGGTCTAGTATAGGCCTGTCTCTCCCTGTTTTCTTTGGTATGAGAAAGTAGGGGGAGTACAATACCGTACCCTGTTGGGGTATGGGTACCTATTCTATTGCTCCTTCAGCAAGAAGTGATGCGACCTCCTAACCCATGAGATTAGTGGCAGGGACCTGAGAACTGAACTGTTATCATTGTAGGAGAGGGCATACTGTGAAAATGAAGTCTGTACCCCTCTTGTACAATGGACAGAGTCCAGTTTTCTGATGTTATTTGTTGCCATTATCTGGCAAAATGGCATAACCTGCCCAGGATAGTAAGGGGTTCTGGACCTTTCAGTGGCAGAAAAACTAAGTTCTCTATAGGAAGGAGTCAAAGCCCCTGAGGAGGCTGAGTCTCTTGAGCCGGTTGAGCTCTTGGAACTTGTGGCTTCTTCTGCTGTCTGTTCTGTTGTTGTCCCCTTTGGGGAACATGAACTGGACAGTGTCCCTGATGAGGGTAAGATGGGTAAGGAGTAGTTATTCACCTGTAACAGGTGTTCTCCAGGAGCAGCAGGAATCATTCCTCACATATGGGTGTCATCGGTGCCGATGAAGCCCCAGCGGAGCATTTTCCCAGCTTTCCATGAAAGCCTTTGGGAATGCTGGCACGAATGCGCGGTTCCCTTCCCGCCTAAAGGTGCCATCTTACCTCAGTCAAATGACATAGCTAAGAAGAGCACACAAAAATGTAAAAACACAAACTATGTACAACTGCAACTCCAAGGGGAGGAGGGAGGGTTGTGAGGACTGATTCCTGCTGCTCCTGGAGAACACCTGTTACAGGTGAGTAACTACTCTTTCTCCAGGACCAAGCAGGAAGTCAGTCCTCACATATGGGTGACTCCCTAGCTCTGGGCTACCGAGGAACCCAGGCTGAACAAGAGAACTCCCTCTAGTCCCAGCAGCAAAGAAAAGCTTTTCAAGGACACAAACTCCACCGGAAGCCCAACAGAGGGCAGGAGTTGCCTAAACCTCAAAAAGATTCCGGAGTACTGCTTGGCCAAAAGCACTGTCCCTACATGACTCCCTTTCCAGACAGTAATGGGCTGCAAAAGTCTGGCTTGAAGACCAAGTTGCAGCCCTGCAGATGTCTACCAAGGGCACATAGCGGAGATGAGCCACTGAGGCAGCCATTGCCCTGACACGATGGGCCGTGACCCTAACCTGCAAAGGAAGGTCAGCCGCCTTGTAAGCCCAGGTGATACAGTCAGCCATCCAGATAGACAAGGTACGCTTGGACACAGCTAACCCCAACTTATTGGGGTCAAAGGATACGAAGAGCTGAGTAGCCCTTCTATGCCCCTGTGTACGGTCAAGATAGAAGGATAAGGCCCTCCTACAGTCCAGGGTATGCAGGACTGCTTCAGCCTGGCTTGCATGAGGCCTAGGGAAGAATGTTGGAAGAACCACCTCCTGATTGAGGAGGAAAGAGGAGACAACCTTAGGGAGGAACTTGGGATGAGTCCTGAGGACTACCCTGTTCCTATAAATCCTGGTGTAAGGCCTATCACAGACCAGGGCCTGAAGCTCACTCACTCGCCTAGCCGAGGTAAAGGCTATCAGGAAGAGTGTCTTCCAGGAGAGGAAGTGTAGTGGACAAGTAGCCATCGGCTCAAAGGGTGGGCGAGTCAGTTGCTGCAAGACCACATTCAGCTCCCACTCAGGAGCAGGACGACGGATGGGGGGCTTAAGCAAAAGCAAGCCCCTGAGAAAGCGGGACACCAAGGGGTGACCTGACAAAGAATGTCCCTCCACCAGTGAGTGGTGAGCTGCTAAAGCTGAGAGGTGGACCCGAATAGAATTGGACTTAAGTCCCTGATTGGATAAGTGCAGCAAGTACTGAAGCACTACCGGCACAGTACAGGAGAAAGGATCCTCTGTACGTAGCTTACACCACACAGAAAACCTCTTCCATTTGAGAGCATAGGCTTTCCTAGTGGACTGTTTTCTAGAGGCTAGGCCAACCTCCTCAACTTCCTGAGGCAGGCCCCAGGGAGCCAAGACTACCCTTGCAGCCTTCAGGCCATCAAATTGAAAGTCTTGAGATTGGGGTGTAGTAAGGAACCCTGCTCCTGAGAGAGAAGGTCGGGATCCACCGCCAGTTGAAGCAGAAGAGGAAACCAAGGCTGTCTCGGCCACCTGGGAGCTACCAGCAGGACCGAGGCCTTGTCCCGAAGAATCTTGAACAGAGTTCGGGCCACCAAGGGCGTGGGAGGAAACGCATACAGGAGGCCCTGAGACCAGGACATCAGAAAAGCATCTGGTGCGATCCTCAAAGGATGTGGTTGCCTGGAGCAGAACTTGGGTAGCTGCTTGTTTAGTGGACTGGCAAAGAGATCTATCCAAGGGAGACCCCACTTCAGGAAGATCTTTTGAACTACCAAGGGATGCAGCTGCCACTCTTGGGGCTGCAGAATCCTGCTCAACCGGTCGGCCAGGCAGTTCTCCTGGCCGGGGAGGTACACCGCCTTGAGAAGCATGTGGTGCTTCAGGGCAAAGGAACAAAGGTCCTGAGTCTCTCGACAAAGGATCTGGGACCCAGGGCCGCCCTGCTTGTTCACATAAAACATGGCCACCTGGTTGTCTGTTTGAATCAAGACTGAAAGGTGAGCCAGGGCTGGAGAAAAAACTCTGAGAGCCAAGCGGATAGCTCGAAGTTCCAGAAGATTGATCTGTTGGGCTGCCTCCCAGAGAGACCAGAGGCCTTGGGTGCACTTGTCCAGACAATGAGCACCCCAGCCCTTTAGAGAGGCATCGGTGGTGAGGACCACTGAGTATTCTGGCATTTGGAAGGGCATTCCTTTGAGTAGATTGGGTGGATGTAGCCACCAGCTGAGGGAGGCCAAAAGGGGTTTGGACACCTTTATCTTGTCTCGTAAGTGGCCCATGGCTTGAGACTACTGAGTCCGAAGGCACCACTGTGCAGCCCTCATATGGAGCCTGGCATTGGGAGTCACATGTACTGTCGAAGCCATGTGACCCAGAAGCCTGAGGCAGAGTCTGGCGGAGACCAGGGACCTGTTCAGAAACTGCTTTGCCACGTCCATCAGCCTTTGAGCCCTGTCTTCTGGCAAGAATGCCTTTGCCAGTTGAGAATCCAACCTTGCCCCTATGAACTCCAAGTTCTGGGAGGGGAGCAAAGTGGACTTTGCGAAGTTTATGACAAAGCCTACCTTTTGAAGCAGAGCAATGGTGTTGAGGGTGGCTTGTCTGGCCTCTAGGGATGTCTGACCCCTGATGAGCCAGTCGTCCAGATAGGGAAAGACAAAGATGCCTTGATTTCTTAGGTAGGCCGCAACCACTGCCAGGCACTTGGTAAAGACCCTGGGAGCGGAGGATAGGCCAAAAGGTAGTACTCTGTACTGATAATGGTTGCCTCCCACAAAGAACCTGAGGTACTTTCTGTGGTCTGGATGAATGAGGATGTGAGTGTACGCATCCTTTAGATCTAAGGAGCATAGCCAATCTCCCTGCTGGAGGTAGGGCAGAAGTGTCCCAAGAGTAAGCATCTTGAACTTTTCTTTCTCTAGGAATTTGTTGAGGTTTCTGAGGTCCAGAATGGGTTGAAGGCCACCGGTTCGTTTGGGTATCAGGAAATACCTGGAGTAGAATCCGTGACCTTGCAAGTGGGGAGGCACAGGCTCCACTGCCCTGTCCACCAACAGACCATGAAGCTCTTTTAGAAGGAGGTCTGTGTGCAGGGGAGGCCTTGCAGGCTCCCCTGGAAAATATGGTGGTGGCAGTTGGTGAAAATGGAGGGCATAGCCATTGTGGACTATGTCCAGCACCCAACTGTCCCCGGTGATAAGGGGCCACTGGTGGGCAAAGAGGGCGAGGCCACCTCCGGTGCAGGGTTGGGAGAGCAGGGATGGAGAGACTACGCTCAAGGAGTCAAAAACCCCCACCCTGCTGAGTTGGAGCAGGGGCCTGAGGCTTGGGGGTCCTCTGCCTACGGGGCCCATTACCCTGGCCCTTGGCTTGCTGACCCTGGGGGGCAGCTTGGGCAGCCTGATACTGAGGGTACTGTTTGTAGGCAGTGCCCTTCCTCGGGTAAAAGGACTTTTTACCCGAGCCCTTCTTCTTATGTGAAGGGGCAGAGGTCTTCCTCGACAGCCTTGTCCTGGTAAGGTGCTCTGTCTCGAGCTGAGTGGCCTTCTCGGTCACGGGTTTGCCAAAAAGGTTCTCACCTCGGTAGGGGACATCGACCAACTTGTCCTGAACCCATGGCTCGAGGTCCGATGACTGCAGCCACGCCTGGCGTCGAGCCGCGATGCTGGCAGCCGCTACTCGGGCCGAAGCCTCGAAGCCATCGTAGGCAGCGCGGGAAATGAACTTCGAGCATTCCCGAATCCCCGAGGACAAGGTCTGAAATCTCTGCAAGGGTTCCCCGGAGAGACCAGCAGAGAAGCCGGCCAGTTCTTTGGCCAGGTCCCGCAAGTACATGCCCATGTACAGCTGGTAAGACTGGACACGGCAAGCAAGCATCGACCCCTGGAAGCACTTCCTACCGACGCCATCGAGGTTGTGGGCCTCCCTGCCGGGGGGGGGGGGGGCCCCGCGGAGTGCATCTTCTGGCTCTTCAGACGATGCATGACCGATTCCACAACCATGGAATGGTGTGGTAGCTGTGCTTTCTGGAAACCAGGGCTTTTGCGGAGTCGATAAATGGAATCGACTCGCTTACTTAGAACCGGCGCCGATGCCGGGGCCTCCCACATTCGGAAGAGGAGCCGTTCCAGCATCGGAGGAACTGGGACAGTAAAGGCCTCCTTCGGAGGAGAGTCGTACTGTAGAGCATCGAGTTCCTCGGCTCGAGGCTCTTCCTCGGGATCGGCAGGGATAGCCAAGGCAGCGGCCATATCCCGGACGAACTCCGAGAACCTAGTGTCCTCCGGAGGGGATCTATTCCGGGGATCAGACTGCGGTGAGTCCGACAGGACGCACCAAGTCTTAAAAGTATCGGGAGACTCCTCGTCCTCCATCTCCCAGGCGGACTCGTCCGAGGAGGAGTCAGGGTCCGACCCCGCGGGGCCCCGAGGCACCCGCCCCGACGCCGGGGGCACCGGCGTCGACACCCTCAGTCCCGAACGGGAGGTCGAGGGAGACCTCGACCGAGGACGACTTCGAGCCACGAGGGTCTCGAGTATTGGCTCGGTCTCCGGGGTTGACTTCGAAGTCGACGTCCCGGTGGTCGGGGCAGATGCACCAGACAGGCTGGCCCTCCCGAGATGTCGAGGCCTCAGACGAGGTCCGGGCCCGGCCGGAGGCAGAGTCCGAGAAAAACCTTTCCTTTTGATGCTGTCGACTCTTTAGCGCCTTGGAAGACATCTTCCCACATGGCCCACACGACTTTGGGTCGTGGTCAGGGCCGAGGCACCGAAGGCAGCAGTCGTGTGCGTCGGTGAGAGACATAATTTTCTTACATCGATCACACTTTTTGAAACCACTGAAAGCCATCAGGGAAAAAATAGCCCCAGCGAGGTCAAAAGACCGGCCTTCCAGTGAAAAATGAAAAAAGGGCGCGAACGCCAGCCACGAAGGGCAAAAACCGAAAAATGAAGAAAACGGGCTCGATACCGGTGTACCGAACCCAGCGGGAGGGGAACCGGCGTTGAACCAGAGAAAAAATAGTGAAAATCGCCGAAGAAAAAAAATCACTTTTATCCGGGAGAACAGGACACACGTCCGATGGGCTTCTCGGAAAAAAAGATACTGAGGTAAGATGGCACCTTTAGGCGGGAAGGGAACCGTGCATGTGTGCCAGCATTCCCAAAGGCTTTCATGGAAAGCTGGGGAAATGCTCCGCTGGGGCTTCATCGGCGCCGATGACACCCATATGTGAGGACTGACTTCCTGCTTGGTCCTGGAGAAAATTTATTTTTATTGTTGAAAAAGGGTTTCTTGACTGTCTTTTTCTTTGCTGGGTTGGCTGTAGACTTTGATAGTCTGTTCAAGGTAGTATTTTCAGATTCAATCTGATTAGCCTTGTCTTGCCAATCCTTGCCAAAAAGATTTTCTCCTGTGCAAGGAATATTTCCCAGTTTATCTTGCACCCATTGTTCTAAGTCTGATGCCTGAAGCCAGGCAATACGACTTGCACCGATGGAAATAGCAGATGTTCTGCTAATGCATTCAAAGCAATCAAAGGTGGCACGGTTTACAAATTTTGAGACATTCTGGGCATGTTTAACCAGAGTAAGGAATTCCCCCCTTTTTTTCTCATGGAGAAGAGGGCTCATGAGCTCCAAGTCACCTGTAACTTCTTTGAGGAACATTCCCATATAGAAAATGTAGGAGCTAATCCTGCCTGCCAACATGGAGGATTGGAAACATCGACGCCCAAAGCAATCGAGAGTCCTCGATTCACGGCCTGGAGGATTGGAAGAATGTGTTTTAGCACTCTTAATCCTATGCATTGCCGATTCCACTACCATTGAATGGTGTGGTAACTGAGTCTTTTGAAAGCCAGGACAGCTTGGAACTCGGTACATGATATCGAGTCATCGAGAATGTGGAGACACCATCAAAGGAGTTTCCCACATTCTTAGCATAAGATCATGCAAGATTCTGTGAATAGGCAGAGTAGCTTTAGGGTACTGAAGGATTTAGAAGCTTTAGGGTACTGAAGAATTTCTAATTCTTCTGCTCTAGGTTTCTTCTCTGGAGTCACCGTGATTGCAAGACCTCGACCCAAATCACGTATAAAATCCTGGAAGGACGTGTCTTCTGGAGGAGACATTCTTCGTTGAGGAGAAGGAGATGGATCCTCCGGAAGGATAGCTCTAGTACCATCAGAGTCATCGGAATCGGATGATTCAAAGTATCTCTGCGCTGGGTGTTCTTGCAACGCACGGTACCGGTATCGCTCAAAGTCAGTATCGGGGTGTCTCGGTACCGATCCGTCGACACCTGAGATAGACTCAAGGCTCGGCATGGGGGGGAAGCATACCCGCCAAAGCACTCAGTACCGGTACCGGTGTTGGTACCGATACCTGTGGAACCATCTGTAGCGGTCTTAGCGGTACCAAACTGCTAAGAGAGCCGCTAGATTGCATTTGATAGCAAGGATTCTGTGATCCATCGTGCCTGAAGATGCCTGGATGTCGGTACACGTGGAAGCGGCTACGACCCCAGAGCATGGCACCAGTAGTTCTGCAGAGGTGGAAGCCTCTGGAACATTCTGGAGTTCCGTTAATGCTTTGGAGACAGAGGCCTCCCGCCGGGGCTGTTTTGCCGGCGAACTTTCCTCAAGGGCAACGCCAGTGGCATCTTGATACTTGGAAGGAGATCTATCCTTTGAGGACCGGCCAGTCTTAGAAGACTTAAGTTTAGTTACCTGAGATCCATGGGAGGAAGATGAAGCCCTGGAAGACGTCGATGTGACTGACATCGTTATCTGCAGCAAAAAGGGTACTGAGTTTTGCAGCTCTATTCTGCAGGCCCCTCTTGGTCATCTTTTTGCAGGAGAGACACTCCGATGGAGAATGGTCAGGACCTAAACATTTTAGACATCAATCATGGGTGCCGTGACGGATATGGTACCACCACATTTAGAACATTTCTTGAAACAACTAGCTGGTTTCTCCATGTTTGAAGAAAAATGGGCCTAGTGCCCAAAATGGAAAATCTTTTAGAAAACTAGTTTGTTGTTTTTTTTTTTTTTTTGAAAAAGGAGAGAACCGGCGGTACCAGTTGGCGTCAAAGGAAGGCAGACACGACCACATAAAACAAAAGAATAAGGATACATTTTTCTGCAGTAACAGGGTATGTGTCCTGTCGGCTCCGTGGAAAACGAAAAACTGAAGAGGAAGAGTTGGAAAGGCAGGAAGGCAGCACGCAGGCAATGTGGGATGCTCCCAAAAGCTTTCCTATTGGATGCTGGAGAGCGTGCCCACGCAGGCTCTGTCGGTACCGACGATACCCATATGTGAAGACAACATTCCTGCTTGTTCCTAGAGATAATAATTTACACAAGTCAAAAGATGAAATTCTTGGAACAAGCCAAATGCACGAAACAGGGAAAATTGCAATAGTTTCAAGTATCAAACATAGTTTAGTGGAGGTGATCACATACCAAGCTGCAATAGTAGTAACCCTTTAAAAATGACTAAAAAGCCTCAATATTTGGGATACAGGGATGAAACGTAACACGCCATATATGAAGACATAATAGTAATAATTGCAACACTTACCTTGTAAACATAAAGATACTCTCTGAGAAACGCTGCCTGCTGAGCTGCTGGTTGTTTACTCTCATTGATCAAGATATGCCTAAAGGCCGATACTGCATTGTCAAGCTGACGAAGTGTAAAAGATTGCCTTCCAATAGTGAAGTTAATGTGATCCTCTGCAAGACACCAGCCTTTCCCTTTGTAAACTTGCATTGCCTGACAGTAACAACGCAAAGCATGCTTCTTCTGTAAGGAAAGAATACAATGAATTTAGTAGTTTCAGAAGTTCTCCTACTATAATAAAAGGGTGGTGAACCACTGCCAAAAGATCCATCATTTGTTACACCTTACACATTAAAGGCATTTTCAATTTAAATCTTAATTCAAAACAAGGATATTGGGCCAGATATTCAGCAATAGCAACTAGTGCGATTGCAGCGACTAGCCATCACTGCTGAACACATTCCATGAGTAACACACACCCACATTAGATCTGTTTTGCATCTGTTCTGAGCGGGAAGATTCTTCAGTTCTACCTGAAGATAAGGACATGCATCAAACCAGCTTTAGTTGCCTCTCTCCTAAATTTTGGGCAGGGGTTTCTGTACACATGGCCTCTGATATATCTAGTGGCAAAGACACTCCTACAACTCAAAAGAGATCAATGAACTAAGATACTTTTACAGTTCTTAACTGACCAAGACAGATTTGGGATCACGAGAGTTAATAAGGAACCTGATCAGGTTAGATTTTTCCCTAATTCTAAATTATGCAGAATCATGGAACTTTGTTACATTCCTGTAATCAGGTCCCTGGTCCTCAGAGTCCAAACATGGAGTTCACTGAATCTGCCTGATAATGCATCTCCAATTCTTCTGGCTTCAACAAGAAAATTGAGTGGTTTGAAGTAGAAGAGGTTCACTGTCTGTCTCTCACTGAATCACCTATCTCCCCTTCAATCTGTCAGTGTTGCTATGGCTCACTTAACCACTCTTCTCAAGTCACTTCATTGGCTCCCTATCAGTTTCCACATACAGTTGAAACGTCTACATCTGAACTACAAATGCATCCATTCTGTGGTACCTCACCACCTTTTTTCTCTTGTCTCCCTATACCCTGCCTCAGCAACTCTGCTCATCAAGCAAATCATTTCATCTATGCCCTTCTCTTCTACTGCCAACTCCAGACTCTATTCTTTCCACCTTGCTGCACTGTATGCCTGGAATAGATTAACTAGATCAATACACCAGGCTCCATATCTTGTCCTATTCAAATCCAGGCTTAAAAACTCATTTCTTAAAGACTGCTTTTGAATCCTGAATCCCCTTATTCCCTCTCTACACTGATGTGTATTTTAATCATTTTCCTTAAGAATTCTCCGGTCCCTTGTTTGTTCTGTTCGTTTATCTCAGCAGGCCATAAGCTCTGTGTAGCCGCGACTGTTATGTGTATGTGTACAGTGCTGTATATGCCTAATAGTACTATATACAGGTATATACAGCACTTACAGTAATAGTAAGTAGTAGTATTTGACTATAGCTGTTGGGCCCTCAGCTATCTGGGGCGAGAGAGAAGTCCCTGTTAGCAGGAATTGAGCAGGCAGAGGACAAAACCTTTTTGGTTAATAGAAACGTCTACTGTATGGCCTATTCAAGAACTTCCTGGAAGATGTGAAGGACAGGTTGAAAGCAGCTGCAGAAAGGTCTGAAGTATGGCACAGTGCCCTTGGTTTGATCCACTGCTTCTTTAACCTTATCTTCAACTAGACTATCTCTTTTGCAGAGAATATCAGCAAGTCTCTCTTGCAAATTATACTTCAGGTCTGTATTCTGTGAAAGGGCAAAATTTGGACCTTTAAATTCTACCTCATTGTAGGAGCACTAAGAATATGCTCATCAGGTCCCCTATACCAGTGTCATGCAGGAAACCACAGCTATGAACAATCCACCACTCTAGCAAGTTCTTGAATACCTGAGATTTGAAATCCTCCTCATTGGCCCAGGCTCCACCAGATGTCACCCATCTATCCTGATCATACTTGAGAAATAATTCTACTTCCTCTGCCACTTACTTTAACATAAATCACCTCTCCCCTCCTATTCCACCACTTTAATGCAACCAATAACTCACTTGCATTTTCTGGTAGTGTCATGTTTTACTCTGATCTGCTCATTCTGTTTGGACCAAAGGAATGGAGTGTTAATGCCCAAAAGCAAGTCAAGAAATATATTAAAGAAATTCAATAAAAAAGTATGTTACAGTTTGGCTACATTTATTCTCTGTGTATCAACAGAACACAATTTTTAAAGCATAAAACTTGTAAAGTTGTTTGATGTATAACATATGCAGATCATTTGTTCTTAGGTATTATAGCCCAGTTTTCAATGTCAATCTGTTCCATGTCATTATGCAAATCAATCTCTTATATTTACTATGTAGTAAATGGCAGCAGATAGAGACCAAACTAACCCATCAAGTCTGCCCAGCAGCAACTCATCCACTTTGGGTAAATGTGCATACAAACTGCCATATAGAACTCAACACCCGGGGCCTTCCTCTATGTCTTTCCCCTAACCTATTAAAGTAGTACCATCACATTTTAGGACTGTAATTGCCATTCCATGAAGTTTATATCCAGTTTTTTTTTAACAGATCCAATGTTTTTATTATTATAATAATTTTACATACTGTTAGTCCTGTCATGGATTGCCTCTCCACCTAGGTAACTGCGGTCTTTCCCTGGAATATATCTGATAAAAGAGTCCCTACAAGCCCACACTTACATCTGATCTTGTCTTACTAATTGTAAAGCATAGTTACTCACCTGTAACAGGTGATCTCCAGGACCAGCAGGAATAAGTCTTCACATATGGGTACCATCAGCACCGACAGAGCCTGCGCGGGAACGCTCCCCAGCGTCCCAAAAAGAAAGCTTTTGGGAGCATCCACCACGCATGCGTGCTGCCTTCCCGCCCAACTACCTCTCTCACTTCAGTTGAGTTGAAAGCTGAGACCAAAGGAGAGAAGTAGAAGAAAAATAGAGGATAGAGAAAGACAACTCCTAGGGGAGGTGGGTGGGTTGTGAAAACTTATTCCTGCTGTTCCCGGAGATCACCTGTTACAGGTGAGTAACTACGCTATCTCCAGAAACAAGCAGGAATGTAGTCTTCACATATGGGGACTCCCCAGCTAAAAATGCCTAGGGATGACCACAGCATGTTGCGGATCTAAGTAAGATGGGCCATGCTTCCTCCCAGGGACCTCAGGCATCCAAGAGTGGATGGTGAGAAGGAGTTGATCTAGGAATGGAAGAGATGCTGTAGAACAGCCTGACTGAAGAAGGCATCCCGACGGGAGTCCTTGTCCAAAACAATAGTGGGCAGTGAAAGTATGAACAGAAGCCCAAGTTGCTGATTTGCAGATCTCATCAATAGCAACTGACCGAAGATTAGCTGTTGAGGCTGCCATGGCTCTAACATTGTGAGCCGTGACATGGCCTTCAAGAGGGATTCCTTTACTCTGATAGGTAGAGGAAATACAGTCTGCAATCCACTTAGAGAGAATTCTTTTAGTGACTGGGAGTCCTAAATGACCAGAGTCAAAAGCCAGAAAAAGCTGAGAAGACTTTCTAAATGGCCGCGTTCTGTGAAGATAAAGAGTAGTTACTCACCTGTAACAGGTGTTCTCCAGGAGCAGCAGGAATCAGTCTACACATATGGGTGTCATCGGCGCCGATGAAGCCCCAGCGGAGCATTTCCCCAGCTTTCTAAGAAAGCCTTTGGGAATGCAGGCACGCATGCGCGGTTCCCTTCCCGCCTAAAGGTGCCATCTTACCTCAGTCAAATGACATAGCTAAGAACAGCACACAAAAATGAAAAAATAAACTATGCCTACACAATAAATAAACTATGCCTACACAACCTATTGCAAGTACCTAAAAAAGCATCGCCAGGAAATAGCAGATCGAAGAAAACAATTCCATACTAATCTCCTAAAGTAATCATTAAATAAACATCATGATCTCTTCAACATTGTAAAGACAATGGCAAAGGAACCAACCCCCCAACATACTCAAACGATACATCCACAAGATTATGCTGACTATTTAAAATCAAAAATGAAGAAAACAACCAACACCTACATCACAGAATCAACAAATATAGACAAGCTATCACAGTCAACCACACTAACCAAGTTTAACGCATTATCAACCAAAGAAATTGAAAACACTACCGCATCAATAAATGCCACCACTGCAGCGAATGATCCATGTCCAGCGGCCTGGATAAAAAATATTAGACATGAAGTAAGCTTCTTCATACACAATATCCTTGAACAATCATTCTCAACCGGAACCTTTCCTCAGTGCCTTAAACAAACCTCAATTAGACCATTACTAAAAAATAACAAATTAGACCCCCTAAAAGTAGAATCCTATAGGCCAATATCCAGCATCCCTCTGCTAGCGAAAATAATTGAGAAAGTGGTACAACGTCAAATACAACAACACATAGACACTGAAGCCCCACTGGACATTGCACAACACGGTTTCAGGGAAGCCCACGGAGTTGAGACCCTCCTCATCACTCTATTCAATACATTAATTACAGGAATAGATAATATCCACCAAGGATTTATCCTTATATTCATGGACATCTCAGCTGCGTTTGATTCAGTAAGCCATCAAATACTTATCGATCGCCTTAAGGAAAAAGGAATACTTGGAACCGCACTTGACTGGTGTATATCCTACCTAAATAACCGTTGGCAACAAGTAAGAATTGAGGAAAAGACATCTGAACCATTTCTGCAAGATCAAGGGGTACCACAAGGATCCTCTCTTTCAGCACTAATGTTTAACATATACATGCAACCGATCTGTGACCTCATCCGCTTCTTTAATGTTACCTGCCTAGCATATGCAGATGACATTCTCCTATACATGCCATTCTCCATCAACCATCCTGATTTTACACCATTGATAAAATGCTTTGAATCAGTAGAAGACTGGCTCCTCTCACAGAACCTAAGAATCAACCATAGCAAGACCGATGTGATGTTTATCACAAGAGACCAAAACTTCACACCTCCCACTACCTTAAAAATAAAGGACAAGGAATTGACAGTAAAACCTACGATACGATACCTAGGTATTACCCTTGACCAGCGCCTCAATATGAAGACCCACATAAAATACATAACAAAACTAATATATCACAAGATACGCACACTACGCCACTTAAGACCGTTACTTGAACCCACAGACTTCAGAACTGTCTACCAAGCCTTGGTGATGCCTCATCTAGACTTCTCAAATGCAATTCTACATGGTCTCCCGCAATCATCTTTAAATCCTCTACAACTGGCGATGAACACCGCTGCCAGAGTACTCGAAGGAATATCAAAAACAGACCACATAACTCCAATCCTAAAAAGACTCCACTGGCTACCAACCAACGCAAGAATCCACTACAAGATACTAATCATTACTTTCAAAGCCTTAAACAATCAAGCACCATCAACGATCGCCAACCTTTTACACACACAGACTCCCAATAGATCCAGAAGATCAACTACTATAAACTCATTAACAATCCCAAGACAAACAGTCAGATACAATAAGGAAACATCTAAAAGAGCCTTCAGCATTCATGCCCCAATAGCTTGGAATGCACTCCCACCAGAACTGAGAGCCATAACCAGCCTAACACAATTCAGAAAAAATCTCAAACACCACCTCTTCTTAAGCTATTTCCCAAATTAGTTTTACACAAGAGAAACACTACATCCATAACCAGGTCAAGACAACTTCAACTGTGACTAATGTGTATAGACTATTGTATATAGTTATATAGTGTACATAGTTTCCCTTTATTACCAAGTTCAAATTCCTGTTACGTGTAAAATGCACTACAGTTTTCTGTATGTATATGTTTGTTCCATGTAAACCGCGCTGATGATAATAGTGCGGTATATAAGCGATGTTAAATAAATAAAAAAATAAAAAAATAAATAAATAAACTGCAACTCCCAGGGGAGGAGGGAGGATTGTGAGGACTGATTCATGCTGCTCCTGGAGAACACCTGTTACAGGTGAGTAACTACTCTTTCTCCAGGACCAAGCAGGAAGTCAGTCCTCACATATGGGTGACTCCCTAGCTCTGGGCTACCGAGGAACCCAGGCTGAACAAGAGAACTCCCTCTAGTCCCAGCAGCAAAGAAAGGCCTTTCACGGACACAACCTCCACCGGTAGCCCAACAGAGGGCAGGAGTTGCCTAAACCTCAAAGAGATTCCGGAGTACTGCCTGGCCAAAAGCACTGTCCCTACGGGACTCCCTCTCCAGACAGTAATGGGCCGCAAACGTATGGCTTGAAGACCAAGTTGCAGCCCTGCAGATGTCTACCAAGGGCACAGAGCAGAGATGAGCCACTGAGGCAGCCATTGCCCTGACACGGTGGGCCGTGACCCGACCCTGCAAAGGAAGGTCAGCAGCCTTGTAAGCCCAGGTGATACAGTCAGCCACCCAGATGGACAAGGTACGCTTGGACACAGGCAACCCCAACCTATTGGGGTCAAAGGATACAAAGAGCTGAGTAGCCCCTTCTATGCCCCTGCGTACAGTCAAGGTAGAAGGATAAGGCCCTCCTACAGTCCAGGGTATGCAGAACTGCTGCAGCCTGGCTTGCATGAGGCCTAGGGAAGAATGTTGGAAGAACCACCTCTTGGTTAAGGTGGAAGGAGGAGACAACTTTTGGGAGGAACTTTGGATGAGTCCTAAGGACTACCCTGTTCCCATAGAAGTGAGTGTAAGGCCTATCACAGACCAGGGCCTGAAGCTCACTCACTCGCCTAGCCGAGGTAAGGGCTATCAAGAAGAGTGTCTTCCAGGATAGGAAGCGTAGAGGGCAAGTAGTCATCGGCTCAAAGGGTGGGCGAGTCAGCTGCTGCAAGACCACATTCAGCTCCCACTCAGGAGCAGGAGGACGGATGGGAGACTTGAGCAAGAGCAAGCCTCTGAGAAACCGGGACACCAAGGGGTGAACCGACAGAGAATGTCCTTCTACCAAAGAGTGGTGGGCTGCTAGAGCTGAGAGGTGGACCCAAACCGAATTGGACTTAAGTCCTTGATTGGACAAGTGCAGTAAATACTGAAGCACAACTGGTATAGTACAGGAGAAAGGATCCTCTGTAGGTAGCTGACACCATACAGAAAACCTTTTCCATTTGAGAGCATAGGTTTTCCTAGTGGACTGTTTCCTAGAGGCTAGGACAACCTCCTCAACTTCCGGAGGGAGGCCCCAAAGAGCCAAAACTACCCTTGCAGCCTCCATGCCATCAATTTGAGAGCTTTGAGATTGGGGTGCAGGAGGGAACCCTGATCCTGGGAGAGAAGGTCAGGTTGCAACCCCAAAGGCAGTGGGGGATCCACCGCCAGTTGAAGGAGAAGTGGAAACCAAGGCTGTCTCGGCCACCTGGGAGCCACCAGCAGGACTGAGGATTTGTCCTGAATAATCTTGAATAGAGTTCGGGCCACCAAGGGCGTGGGAGGAAACGCATAAAGGAGGCCCGGAGACCAGGGAATCAGAAAAACAACTGCTGCTAGTCGCAGAGGATGCGGTTGCTTGGAACAGAACATTGGCAGCTGTTTGTTCAGTGGACTGGCAAACAGATCTATGGAGGGAAGTCCCCATTTCAGGAAAATCTTCTGAACTACCATAGGATGGAGCTGCCACTCGTGGGGCTGCAGAATTCTGCTCAACCTGCCGGCCAGGCGGTTTTCCTGGCCTGGAAGGTACACACCCTTGAGGAGCATGTTGTGCTTGAGGGCAAATGAGCAAAGGGCCTGTGCCTCCTGACAAAGGAGCCTGGACCCAGTCCCGCCCTGTTTGTTCACATAAAACATTGCCACCTGGTTGTCCGTCTGAACCAGGACAGACTGATGAGCCAGGGTAGGAGAGAAAGCTTTGAGTGCTAATCGAATAGCCCCGAGTTCTAGGAGATTGATCTGTTGTGCCGCCTCCAAAGGAGACCACAGGCCCTGGGTGCACTTGTTCAGACAATGAGCCCCCCAGCCCTGCAGGGAGGCGTTTGTGGTCAGTACCACTGTGTACCCAGGAATTTGAAAGGGTACCCCTTTTAGTAGATTGGGTGGGTGCAGCCACCAGCTGAGGGAGTCCAGAAATGGTTTGGACACCTTTATTCTGTCTCTGAGGCTGCCTGTGGCCTGAGACCACTGGCTCCGCAGGCACCATTGGGCAGGCCGCATATGGAGCCTGGCATTGGGGGTTACATGAACTGTCGAAGCCATGTGGCCAAGCAGCCTCAGGCAGAGTCTGGCGGAAACCACTGACCGGAGGAGAAACTGATTTGCCAAGTCCATCAATCTTTGGGCTCTGTTTGCTGGCAAGAATGCCTTTGCCAGAACAGAGTTTAGCCTTGCTCCTATGAACTCCAAGTTCTGGGAGGGGAGCAAAGTGGACTTTGCGAGGTTTATTACAAATCCCAAGCTCTGGAGAAGAGCAATAGTTCTGAGAGTGGCCTGTCGGGCCTCCTGGCACGTCTGACCCCTGATGAGCCAGTCCAGATAGGGAAAGACAAAGATGCCTTGATTGTTCAGGTAGGCGGCCGCCGCCACTGCCAGGCATTTGATAAAGACCCTGGGAGCAGAGGTCAGGCCAAAAGGTAGTACTCTGTACTGATAACGGTTTCCTCCCACAATGAACCTGAGGTACTTTCTGTGGTCTGGATGAATGAGGATGTGAGCGTACGCATCCTTTAGATCTAAGGAGCACAGCCAATCTCCCTGCTGGAGGTAGGGCAGAAGTGTTCCAAGAGTAAGCATCTTGAACTTTTCTTTCTCCAGGAACTTGTTGAGGTTCCTGAGGTCCAAAATAGGTCGAAGGCCACCGGTTCTTTTGGGTACTAGGAAATACCTGGAGTAGAACCCTCGACCTTGCAAGTGGGGAGGCACAGGCTCCACCGCCCTGTCCACCAACAGACCTTGGAGCTCCTGGAGGAGAAGATCTGTATGCAGGGGAGGCCTGGGAGGTTCCCCTGGGAAGTAGGGAGGAGGCAGTTGGTGAAAATGTAGTGCATAGCCCCTGTGGACTATGTTCAACACCCAACTGTCCCCAGTGATGTGGGGCCACTGGTGGGCAAAGAGGGCGAGGCGACCTCCTGTGCAGGGTTGGGAGAGCAGGGATGGAGAGGCTACGCTCAAGGAGTCAAAAACCTCCGCCCTGCTGAGTGGGAGCAGGGGCCGGAAGCTTGGGGGTCCTCTGCCTACGGGGACCATTACCCTGCCCCTTGGCTTGCTGACCCTGAGGGGCAGCTTGGGCAGCCTGATACTGAGGGTACTGTTTGTAGGCAGTGCCCTTCAAAGGGTAAATGGGCTTCTTACCCGAGGCTTTCTTATGAGAAGGGGCAGAGGTCTTTCTAGACAGCCTTGTCCGTGTAAGGTGCTCAGTCTCGAGCTGTGCGGCCTTCTCAGCCATGGGCTTGCCAAAAAGGTTCTCACCTCGGCAAGGGACATCGACCAACTTGTCCTGAACCCATGGCTCGAGGTCCGATGACTGCAGCCATGCCTGGCGTCGAGCCGCGATGCCGGCTGCCGCAACTCGGGCCGAAGCCTCAAAGCCATCGTAGGCGGTGTCAGCATACATGACATAGGAGTCATGGCTTTTTCCCCAGACCTTGGATTTCATGCAGCTGTGTTACTCTGGTGATTTCAGTCTCCAAAGGTAATAGGGAAGTTTAACTCTGACCCCCTGTTGATGTCAGTCTCAGGGTCTGTTGAGAATGGTCTGCAGCCCCTCCCTGCTAAATCAAGAATAGCAGACCTCAAAGGGAGTGGCCAGAAACAATAGCAGACCTCAAAGGGAGTTGCTAGAGAATTCACTATAAAGGACAGAAACACTTCCTCTTACTCTCTCTCTTCCACCATTCATCGGACATGAAGGACAGGAGGCTCTGATAATCAATTCTCTTCACCCCTCCCCCGCTCTCTCTCTCTCTTCCACTACACCTTGCCATGAGGCTCTGACCCACATGTTCTTACCTCTCTCTCTCACACACACAGATTCATTGAGGCATACTGAAGCAGCTCTGTAACAATCACTATATACCTCTGTTCAATACCTATGTAATAAGCCTATTTCTACATAAAAAACCCTTCTCCAAGCCACCCCTGTTTGGTTGTCTTATTACAAGCCCTACTGCCTCTGTGATGTGAAATGAACCCAGGACCTACAGGAGAGTAACCTGACTACATCTTACAGGCGGCACGGGACATGAACTTTGAGCAGTCCCGAATCCCCGAGGACAAGGACTTGAATCTCTGCAAGGGCTCCCCGGAGAGACCAGCGGAGAACCCGGCCAGCTCCTTGGCCAGGTCTCGCAAGTACATGCCCATGTACAGCTGGTAAAACTGGACACGGCAAGCAAGCATCGAGCCCTGGAAGCACTTTCTTCCAACACCATCGAGGTTCCGGGCCTCCCTGCCGGGTGCCACCGCGGAGTGCATCTTCTGATTTTTCAGTCGATGCATGGCCGATTCCACCACCATGGAATGGTGTGGTAGCTGCGCCTTTTGAAAGCCAGGGCTCTTCCTGAGTCGATAAATCGAATCGACTCGCTTGCTGAGAACCGGCGCCGAGGCCGGTGCCTCCCACATACGGAAGAGGAGCCGTTCCAACATCGGAGGAACCGGGACAGTAAAGGCCTCCTTCAGAGGAGTCGTACTGCAGGGCCTCGAGCTCTTCAGCTCGAGGCTCTTCCTCGGGGTCCGCCGGAATAGCCAACGTGGTGGCCATATCCCGGACAAACTCCGAGAACCGGGTGTCCTCCGGAGGGGATCTACTCCGGGGCTCAGACTGCGGTGAGTCCGATGGGACGCACCGAGTCTTGAATGTTTTGGGGGACTCCTCATCCTCCATCTCCCAGGCGGACTCGTCCGATGAGGAGTCAGGATCCGACCCCGCGGGGCCCTGGAGCACCCGCCCCGACGCCGGAGGCACCGGCGTCGACACCCTCGGTCCCAAACGGGAGGTCGAGGGAGACCGCGACCGAGGTCGACTTCGAGCCATGATGGACTCGAGTATCGGCTCGGTCTCCGGGGTCGACTTTGATGTCGATGTCCCGGTGGTCGGGGCAGATGCGCCAGACAGGCTGGCCATCAGTGCCCACTGCTGCTCCATGAAGGCAGACAGTCTGCTCTCCAAGGCTGTCATCCTGAGACAGCTCGGGAGACGCAGCAGCCACCGACTCAGGCCCCGGCGGCGCCAGGCCCGACGTCAGCTCTCTGGGAGGAGTGTCCTCGAGGACTACAGGGCTTACGTGTCCAGCAGACTCCAGGCTCCACGCGAGGAACTTTGGCAGGCTTCTCTTGTTCCACGGGCCTGGGGCGACGGTCGGGGATCTTAGACCTGGCCCTCGAGGAGCCAGGGACCTCCTCCGACGACGCCCTCACGAGCCACTTCTTCTTGCGTTCCCAGTTGGGGGACCCCCTGTCCGAGGAGGTTCGACGGCGCTCGGGATCCGAATCCCGAGATGTCGAGGCCTCAGACGAGGTCCGGGCCCGGCCGGAGGCTGAGTCCGAGAAAAGCCTTTCTTTCTGCTGCTGGCGACTTCGCAGTGCCTTGGAAGACATCTTCCCACATGGTCCACATGTCTTAGGGTCGTGATCAGGACCGAGGCACCGAAGGCAGCAGTCGTGTGTGTCGGTGAGAGACATCAACTTCTTACACCGATCACACTTCTTGAAACCGCTGGAAGCCATTGGGGAAAAAAAGAGTCCCCGCGAGGTCAAAGGACCGGCCTTCCAGGGAAAATTTTAAAAAAAGGCGCGAATGCCAGCCACGAAGGGCATAAACCGAAAAAGAAGAATCAGGCTCGATACCGGTGTACCGAACCCAGAGGGAGGGGAACCGGCGTCGAACCGGGAAGGAAAAATAGCGAGAATCGCCAACAAAATCTAACTTTTATCTGGGATGACAGGACACACGTCCGGTGGGCTTCTCGGAAAAAGAGAGACTGAGGTAAGATGGCACCTTTAGGAGGGAAGGGAACCGCGCATGCGTGCCTGCATTCCCAAAGGCTTTCTTAGAAAGCTGGGGAAATGCTCCGCTGGGGCTTCATCGGCGCCGATGACACCCATATGTGAGGACTGACTTCCTGCTTGGTCCTGGAGAAAAAGCCAGAGCTCGTTTAGAATCTACGGTATGAAGATTTTTCTGCACTGGAGGCATGAGGCCTAGGAAAGAAGATTGAAAGATAAACCGATTGGTTTAAATGAAAAGGTGATACCACCTTTAGCATAAAATGAGGATGAGTCCTCAAGACTACTTTGTCATGATGAAACCTCGTATTAGGCGGGTCAGCCACTAAAGCCTGCAGTTCACTAATGCGCCTTGCAGAAGTGATAGCAATTAGAAAAATGACTTTCCATGAAAGAAAGGTAGCAGACCTCACGCTCCACCTAGATAAGGTCTTAGATAGTGCTGGGGAGGAGTCTGCTGTCTTGGTACTTGTCGGTACCAATGACATAGGAAAATGTAGTAGGGAGGTTCTGGAGGCAAATTTAGGCTTTTAGGTAGGAAGTTGAAATCCAGAACTTCCAGGGTAGCATTCTCCGAAATGGTTCCCGTTCCATGCGCAGGACCCAAAAGGCAGGCAGAGCTCCGGAGTCTCAATGCGTGAATGAGACAATGGTGCAGAGATAAGGGTTTTGGATTTGTTAGGAACTGGGGACAATTCTGGGGAAAGGAGGGGCTCTTCCGAAGGGATGGGCTTCACCTTAACCGGGATGGAACCAGGCTGCTGTCATTAACCTTTAAAAAGGAGATAGAGCAGCTTTTAAACTAAATAGGGGAAAGCCAACAGTCGCCCAAGAGTGGATGGTTCGGAAGAACGTATCCTTGAAGGACACTACCAAAAGCAGAGAGGTTCCAAAATAGAGTAAAGTAGCCCAAATGCCCTCGAGTATAGAGCAGACAGAGCTTAAAGATCCCAAATTACCCATGTCTACCAATAGCCAAATTAATATGAATAAAATACAATCTCTAAAAAGCTTGTATGCAAATGCTAGAAGTCTAAAAAATAACATGGGAGAGTTAGAATATATAGCACTAAATGAGAGGTTAGATATGATTGGAATATCAGAGACATGGTGGAAGGAGGACAACCAGTGGGACACTGTGATACCTTTATCTTTATCTTTATTTGGATTCTTGATAAACCGCCTAAACCATAAGGCATCAAAGCGGTGTACAATAAATGGGCTGCAGGGAATAAAGATAGAAAAGAACGCCATGATATGACAGGAAAGAGAAGGAGAAGAGAAAAGAGGAGAGAGAATAAAAAGGGCAGAGCGACACAAACAGAAACATAGAACATGAGAGAGGGGACTGAGGGGGGTAACTGAGGATAAGGGATACCGGAGTGAAGGGTTCTATGAACAGTGATGAGGTATTAGAGGGTACTGAGAGCAGTAAGTATGGGTACGAACTATATCGTAATGATAGAGCTGATCAAATTGGTGGAGGGGTTGCGCTCTATGTTAGAGAGGGCATTGAGTCAGAAAGGATTAAAGTTTTGCAGGAAACAAAATTTGCTGTAGAATCTCTATGGATTGAAATTCCATGTAAAAAAGGGAAGACGATGGCAGTGGGGGTGTACTATCGACTGCATAGCCAGAATGAACAAATGGATGATGAAATGCTCATAGAAATCAAGGAAGCCAACAAAAGTTACAGTGCAATTAGAATAATGGGTGATTTCAATTACCCCGGTATCGACTGGGTCAGTGTCACGGCAGGACATGCTAGGGAGATAAAGTTCCTAAATAAAATTAATGACTGCTTCTAGGAGCAGCTGGTTCATGAATCGACCAGAGGGGAAGCCATATTAGACCTAGTCCTTAGTGGAACACCAGATCTAGTGCAAGAGATAAGGGTGTTGGGGCCACTTGGCAACAGTGATCATAGCATGATCGCCTTTGATTTAATTAGTGAAGGAGGGATAGTAAGGAAATCCACAGTATTACCTTTTAACTTTTGAAAGGGAGACTATGATAAAATGAGGAAAATAGTTAAGAAAAAACTAAAAGGAGCAGTTGCAAAGGTTAAAGACTTACATCAAGCTTGGGTGTTGTTGAAAAATACTATCTTGGAAGCACAGACCAGATGTATTCCACGCTTTAAGAAAAGTGGAAGGAAGTCAAAAAAACTGCCAGCATGGTTTAAAGGTGAGGTCAGAGAGGCTGTTGCCAAAAAAGCATCTTTCAGGAAATGGAAAAAGAGCCAAACAACGAAATCTGGAAACAGCAAAGGAACTGGCAAGTCAAATGCAAGGTATTGATAAGGCAGGCAAAAGGAGAATTTGAAAAGAAGCTTGCTGCGGAAGCAAAAACACGAAATAAAGACTTTTTCAAGTACATTCGTAGCAAAAAACCTGTGAGAGAGTCAGTTGGTCCATTAGATGATAGAGGGGTTAAAGGGCCACTAAGAGGCGACAAGGCGATAGCGGAGAGACTGAATGAATTCTTTGCTTCGGTCTTTACTGAGGAAGATGTAGGGATGTTACCCATGACTGAAGTGGTATTTAAAGGTGCGGAAGAATTGAAGGAAATATTGATACATCGGGAAGACGTATTACAACTATTAGATAAACTGAAGAGTAGTGAATCAACTGGGCCGGATGGTATACACCCAAGGGTGTTGAAAGAACTGAAATATGAGATTGCAGACCTGCTATTAGTAATCTGTGAACTATTTATTTAGCTGCATTTATATCCCGCTTTTCACCGGGTCAAAGCGGTTGGGGGATACATTTAACACGAGGGGATATGACACACATACACTAATACTTACAGGGAACAAGGGCAATGGAGGGTTAAGTGGCTTGCCCAAGACCACAAGGAGCACCTGTGGGACTAGAAACCCCAGTCCTTCCGGCCCAAGGTTGCTGTCCTCTAGTGGGATTTGAACCACCTACCTTCCGGCCTGTGGTACCTTGCCCCAACCACTAGGCTACAACCATTAAAATCATCTCTAATACCTGAAGACTGGAGGATCGCCAATGTAACACCAATTTTTAAAAAAGGTTCCAGGGGTGAGCGTGACGTCAGTACCAGGAAAAATGGTAGAAACCATCATAAAGAATAAAATTACTCAGCATGTAGATAGTCATGGCCTAATGGGAGACAGCCAACATGGCTTTAGACAAGGAAGCTCTTGTCTTACTAATGCTGTTTTTTTTGAAGGTGTGAATAAACAGGTGGACAAAGGTGAGTCGGTTGATATAGTGTATCTGGACTTTCAGAAAGCCTTTGACAAGGTCCCTCATCAGAGACTTTTGGCAAAACTAAAGTCATGGGATAGGAGGCAGTGTACTACTGTGGATCAGGAACTGGTTAAAAGATAGAAAGCAGAGGGTAGGGCTAAATGGCCAATTTTCCCAATGGAGAAAGGTGAATAGTGGTGTACCCCAGGGATCTGTGCTGGGTCCGCTGCTTTTTGACATATTCATAAATGACCTGGAAAGTGGAATAACAAGTGAGGTTATCAAATTTGCAGATGACCCAAAACTATTTAAAGTTGTTAAAACCCAAGAGGATTGTGGAAAATTGCAAGAGGATCTTGATAAATTGGAAGACTGGGCATCAAAATGGCAGATGAAATTTAATGTGGACAAGTGCAAAGTTATGCACCTAGAGAAGAACAACCCAAACTATGGTTACACGATGCAAGGTTCCACATTAGGAACCACCCAGGAAAAAGATTTAGGCATCATTGTGGATAACATTTTAAAACCCTCCGCCCAGTGTGCAGCGGCGGCCAAGAGAGCAAATAGAATGCTAGGTGTCATAAGGAAAGGAATGGAAAATAAAACAAAAGATATTATAATGCCTCTATATCGTTCCATGGTGAGACCACACCTTGAATATTGTGTGCAATTCTGGTCACCGTATCTTGACAAGGATATAGCGTTATTAGAAAAGGTTCAGAGAAGAGCCACTAAAATGGTAAATGGGATGGAAAGATACTCCTATGAAGAAAGGCTAAAAAGGTTAGGGCTCTTTAACCTGAAAGAGAGACGGCTGAGTGGAGATATAATAGAAGTCTATAAATTAATGAATGGAGTGGAACGGGTAAACATAGATTGATTGTTTACGTTATCAGAATACAGAAAGACTAGGGGACATGCAATGAAGCTACAGGGTAAACTATTTAAGACTAATAAAAGAAAATATTTTTTCACTCAACGTGTAATCAAACTCTGGAATTTGTTACCGGAGGATGTAGTAAAGGCTGTTACTGTAGCTGGGTTTAAAAAAGGTTTGGATAAGTTCCTGGAGGAAACGTCCATAAACCATTAAGAAGGGACCCAGGATATCAATGCTTGACCCAGTACAAGCATTGTGGAACCTGTCTCTTTTGGGGAAACTGCTAGGTACGTATGACCTAGATTGGCCACTGTTGTAAACAGAATACTGGGCTTGATGGACCTTGGTCTGACCCATTATTGCATATCTTATGTTCTTATGTAGCTCCGAAGTAGCTAAAGGTTCGAAGGGTGGCTTCATGAGTTGACCCAGAACAAAATTAAGATCCCATGCCACCGGAAGTGGTTTGATGGGAGGTTTAGTTAAAAGGAGACCCCTCATAAATCTTGAAACAAGAGGATGAGAGGAAATTGGTTGTCCATCAAAGGGTTTATGAGATGCAGCAATAGCACTAAGATGGACCCTAACAGAATTGGTCTTGAGACCAGAAGCTGATAAGTGAAGGAGATAGTCCAGAAGGGATTCTACCGGTACAAAGAGAGGACTAAGTCCCCTCTGGGAACACCAGATTAAGAACCTCTTCCACTTAAAAGCGTAAGAACGCCTTGTGGAAGTTTTTCTGGAAGTCAGAAGAATATCCTTCACTTGTTGTGAAAGGCCTAGATCTTGAAGTTCTATGCCTTGGGTAGCCAGGCCTTGAGATGAAGGGACTGGGGATTGGGGTGCAGTAGGGATCCATTTTTCTGGGACAGAAGATCCGGAGTACTCCCCAACTCCAGAGGAGTGGCTCGAGAGAGACCTAAGAGAAGAGGATACCATGTTTGTCTTGGCCAGCAGGGAGCTATGAGTATCATGCGACCTCTGTCTCTCTGTAGTTTGGGAATTAGGGAATTGGTGGGAAGGCAGAGAAAATCCTGGCCCCAATGGAGCAGGAATGCATCCCTCGCCTGACAATTCTGAGCTGGCAGTCTGGAACAGTACCGGGGAAGTTTGGCAATCTGTGGACTTGCAAAGAGGTCTATGTCTGGTGTTCCCCAGACTTGAAACACTCGGGCAAGTTGATATGAGTGGAGAGACCACTCGTGTGGCAACAGGACTCGACTGAGCCTGTCTGCCCAAATGTTTTGAATGCCTGGAAGGTATACTGCCAACAAATGAATGTGATGCTCTCTGGCAAAGGCCCACAGGTGCAAAGCTTCATTGCATAATTGCAGAGAGCCTGTTACACCTTGTTTGTTTAGGTAAAACATGGCCACTTGATTGTCGGTTTGCACCAGAACTGTTTTACTTATGAGATGAAAGCAAAAGACTCGAATAACATTGGAAATGGCCCTTAGTTCTAGGAGGTTTATTTGAAGAGAAGCCTGGGTGGACAGATCGCCCAAGTGGGCTCCCCAACCCAACTTGGATGCATCTGTCATCAGGACAGCCTGAGGTAGGGGTTGCTATAAAGGAGAGCCTACTGTAAGGTTTTCCAGAGATTGCCATCAATGCAGAGACGCAATCAGGCATGTGGTAACGCTGATCTTGTCTGACAGGCATCCTGAGGCCTGGGACCATTGGGAAGCCAAGGTCCACTGGGCCGCTCGCATATGAAGACGTGCATAAGGAATCACATGGACTGTAGATGCCATGTGTCCTAGAAGTCGAAGCATCTGTCAAGCAGTGAGGAAGGTTTGTAGCACTGCTTGAGATGCTAGTTTGATGATGCGCAGACAGCGAGGCTGAGGACGGAAAGCCTTTGACTACTGTGTGTCCAAGCGAGCCCCTATAAACGCGAGGGATTGAGATGGGGAGAGCTGGGACTTTGGAAGGTTTATGATCCATCCTAAGAACTGCAGTATTTGCATTGCTCGGGAAAGAGCATGATTTGCCTCTGGAGCTGACGGTGCTCGAATGAGCCAATCGTCTAAGTAAGGGAAGACAAAAATTCCTAGAGTCCTCATAAATGCTGCTACTACTGCCATGCATTTTGTGAAGACCCTTGGAGCAGAGACCAGCCCAAAAGTAAGGACCCTGTATTGAAAATGTCTTCCCTTGACTAGGAATTGAAGGAATTTTCTGTGATCTGCATGAATAAGGATATGCATGTAAGCATCCCTTAAATCCAGAGAACATAGCCAAACTTACTCATGAATGTATGGAAGAAGAGTGCCGAGGGAGATCATCATGAACCTTTCTCGGACTAAATATTTGTTCAGTTCTCTGAGGTCCAGGATTGGTCTTAGTCCCCCTGACTTCTTTGGAATGAGAAAATAGGGGAAATAGAATCCTGTGCCCTGCTGGGACTTTGGAACCTCTTCTATAGCCCCTTGAGCCAGAAGAGTGGTGACCTCTTGCCACAACAGGTCTGAGACCGGTGGTTGAGATTTGAACTGTTTTATTAGCGTGGATGGGGGCAAGCTGAGGAAATGAAGCTTGTATCCTAGACTCACTATAGTTAGAGTCCAATTTTCTGAAGTGATTTGTTGCCATCTTTTGGCAAAATGGCAAATACGGCCTGGAATATTTAAAGGTTCTGGGCTTAGAATAGGAAGAATGGCTAAGTTCTCTAGACAACAGTCAAAGACCCTGAGGAGGCTGGATCTGCTGAGCCTGTGTCTTTCTTTGTCTAGTTTGTTGTTGCCCCTTCTGGGGAACATGTGTTTGCTAGGTGGAAGATGGATAGAATTTCTTCTTCTTAGAGAAAAAAAGTTTTTTGAAAAACTTTTTCTTAGCTGGGTTAGCTGTAGATTTTGACAACCTGTCTAAAGTTGTATTATCAGTGTCAATTTCATTAGCTTTAAGCTACCAATCCTTACCAAAGAGATTTTCTCCTGTGCAAGGAATGTTACCCAGCTTATCTTGCACCCATTCCTCCAAGTCTGAAGCTTGGAGCCAGGCAATACGACGTGCTCCTATGGATATAGCAGAAGTTCTGCTAATAGGGAGTAGCAGCCTAGTGGTTGGGGCAAGGTACTTCAGGCCGGAAGGTCGGAGGTTCAAATCCCACCAGAGGACAGCAACCTTGGGCCGGAAGGACTGGGGTTTCTAGTCCCACAGATGCTCCTTGTGGTCTTGGGCAAGTCACTTAACCCTCCATAGCCCATGTTCCCTGTAAGTATTATGTATGTGTCTCATATCCCCGCGTGTTAAATGTATCCCCCAATTGTGTTGTGACCACTTTGATTGAAGGATAAGGCGGTATACAAAACTGTCTAAATAAATAAATACATTCAAAACAGTCAAAGGTAGCACGATTTATAAACTTAGAGACATTTTGAGCATGTTTGACCAAAGCCAAATAATCTGTCCGTTTATCCTCTTGAAGAAAAGGGTTCAAAAGCTCCAAGTGTTTTGTAACCTGCTCAAGAAACAGTCCCATGTATAATATAAAGGAACCGATTCTTGCTGATAGCATGGAGGACTGATAGCATCGACAACAAAAGGCATCCAGCGTTCTAGACTCACGACCTGGTGAATTGGAAGAGTGTCGTTTAGCACTCTTAATCCGCCTCACGGCGGACTCTACCACCATAGAATGATGTGGTAACTGAGTCTTCTGAAACCCTGGGCAAGGTGGTACTCGATACATAGTGTCAAGACGTCTAGAATGTGGAGATACTGTTAAAGGAGCTTCCCACATTCTTAACATTAGATCATGTAAGATCTGGTGTATAGGAAGCATAGCTGCCTCCTTTGGAGCCAAAGGATACTGAAGAATTCTCAATTCTTCTGCTCTAGGCTCCTTTTCTGGTACTACTGTAATGGCAAGACCCTTTGCCATATCACGTACAAAATCATGAAAAGACATATCCTCAGGAACGGACATTCTGCGTTGAGGAGAAAGAGATGAATCTTGCAAAAGTTCAGCTCTGGTACCAGTGGAATCATCTGAGTCATTGGAATCGGAAGACTCAAAAGGAGGAAGTACCAGGTTCTCCCGAAGCAGATGGCGTTGGTACCGCTCGATGTCGGTACCGAAACGAGTCGATACCTGATCCCCCATACTGGAGAGAGATTCCAGGCTCAGCATCGGGGGAAGCATGCCTGTTGAAACAGGTACCGAGGGCACAGGCACCGGTACCGGAATCAGTACCTGCGGAGCCGTCTGCAGCGACTTTAGCGGTACCGAAGTAGCTAAAAGAGTCGCTAGTCTGCGTTCGATAGCGAGGAGTCTTTTGTCCATCGCTACTGCTGATGCCGGGGCATCGGTACCGGTGGAAGCGGCCACAACCCCCGAGCATGGCACCAGTAGTTCCATCGAGGGCGAGGCCTCGGGAACATCCTGGAGCCCCGATAAAGCTTTGGAGCCCTAAGACTCCTGCTGGGGCTGTTTAGCCGGTGAAGTGTCCTCGAGGGCAACGCCTGTGGCATCTCGATATCACAGGTACACTACCAAAAAACTGCCTCCAGTTTTGCAACTGATTCCTATAGATTTTGGGGTGCTGAATACAGGAAAAATAGCCAAAATGTTCCATCACGTCACGTTTTCTTGCAAAATTAGATTTCTTACCCATATAAGGAATGTTCACATCATTTCTTTTTAGCCGACTGCAGTTTATTTTCTTGGCCCAAAATAGAGGTTGTAATGGTTAACTAACTAGAAACACTCCCTCATGATATTTTAGAGTGTTTTGTATTCATTTTATACATTAACAGGACAATTGGGAGGCGGGGGGCTAAATCCAGTACTCGCGCTGGCGCATGTTCTTTCCTGTTCGCCTCGCCTCGTTCGCTCGCTCAAACATGGTGGTTGCAACATGAACGTTCCTGTCAAATTTCAGTTTCTTGCAAGTTCATTATTACCTTTTGTTTGCTCAGTCGTAATCCAGCTTTATTCCGAAGTGGTTCACTACAGTTGTAGTTTGCAGTGCTGTGTACTTGTGATGGCTCACAGAGCCAGAGGTTGCGTCAACTCTCCGGACAGTTTTTGTTTTATTTGTGGTGAATATACCGTGAAAAAGCGGCAGAGGAACATTTCTGCATTTATTAAAAAAGTATATTTCGCCTATTTCGGTTTGAAGTTAGGCGATCAAGACAAACCGTGGGCTCCTCACAAAGTGTGCAAGACATGTGAGGAAGATCTACGCTTATGGATGAAAGGTAAAAAACAAGCATTTCGTTTCGGAATACCTATGATGTGGCGTGAACAAAGAGACCACAGCAGTGACTGCTATTTTTGCTCTTGCATTGTGAAGGGATACAACTTAAAAAATAAGAACGTAATAAGTTACCCCAACCTTCCCTCAGCAATTAGGCCTATGCCTCATAGCAACGAAGTACCTGTGCCTGAACCACCAAAATCTTTGGATCATATTTGTGTGGACGGTTCTGATCATGATGAGACTCATCAGATGGCTTTTCCCGATGAGTCCAGTACTTCCGAGTTTGAAACTGAACCAGATCCGAAACCTGAACTTTTCTCTCAAGCTGAATTGAATGATTTAGTCCGGGATTTAGGACTCCCAAAAGATGCTGACCAACTGCTAGGTTCTCGGCTTAAACAGAAAAATCTATTGTCACCAGGAACAACTTTTTATTGGTACCGCAACCGCGAGACACAATTTTTGAAGTATTTCAGCAAAGAGGAAGATTTGGTATTTTGCAACAATATATACGGAGTGATGGAAAAGTTTAAACTCAAGTATGATCCTGCTGAATGGCGGCTGTTCATTGATTCGTCAAAAGACAGCATAAAAGGTGTTCTTCTTCATAATGGCAACACATTCGCTTCAGTTCCTATTGCTCACTCTGTTATTCTCCAAGAAAAATACGAGAATTTGGCCCTGATTCTTCAGAAGATTCGTTATGATGAGCATAAGTGGATGATTTGTGGAGACTTTAAAATTCTATCCATGCTATTAGGGCAGCACTCCGGTTTCACCAAATATCCCTGCTTCCTTTGCTTGTGGGATAGCCGGGCCCGCGACCTACACTGGGGGAAAAAAGACTGGCCAATTCGGGAGTATTTGAGACCCGGTGAGAAAAAATGTTCTTCATGAGAGCTTGGTACCTCGTGATAAAATTCTATTACCACCTCTCCACATTAAGTTGGGTCTCATTAAGCAATTCATCAAGTCCCTTCCAAAAGATGGTGAGTGCTTTCGGTACCTTTGCTCAACGTTCCCCCGACTTTCTGAAGCAAAGCTAAAGGAAGGAGTGTTTGTTGGCCCTGATATAAGGAAACTCATTTCAGATGGAGCATTCGCTGAAACGATGTCTGAGAAGGAAAAAGAAGCCTGGGATTCCTTCAAGGATGTTGTTCTCAAATTCTTGGGGAACAGGCGGGATGAGAACTATAAGGATATTGTTGCCAGGATGCTCAATGCCTTCAAAGAACAAGGCTGTAACATGAGCCTGAAAGTCCATTTCTTGCACTCCCATGTGAACTACTTTCCCGAAAACTTGGGGGCGTACAGTGAAGAACAAGGTGAAAGGTTTCACCAGGACATCAAGGACGCAGAGAGAAGGTACCAAGGAAGATGGAACACCACTATGATGGCTGATTTCTGCTGGTTGCTGCTGCGGGAAACCCCAGATGAAAAATACGCCAAGCAGTGCACCAAGAGAAGCATTCGGGGGAAGAAGAAACGGGCCCACCAGGAGATTGATTGACCCAAGAATGACTTTAAAATCTAAACTGTGTTGACAAATATCGTGTTTTTACTAAACTTTGAAATAAAAATTTTGCTAGTTATTACCACAGTGTCGGATCTCATTTATTAGAATTTTATTTTCACACCATCGGGTGTTTGTCTTCATGTATTGCAATGGTGCAGTCTGCGTTTTCTATTCTTACATACATACCTGTACAACATTTTTTGCACATTTCTTTGCTTTGCTTTGTGTCTAACCTCGCTCTTATATGCTCAATGTTTGTGCACATGTATGTGGCTGTTTTAAGTGCAGACAATTTTGCTACCATCACAGTGTGTTTTGTTGACATTACTCTATTCTTATGTGCTGCCTTGTTACAATTTTCTTTATTCTTATTTGAATGACTACTAAACAATTAGTATAAAGAATTCATCCAAGAAACTTTTATCTCGATCGCACTCAATCTGAAACGTTCACCTCAAACTGCTAACCCAATGTAGCAAAAAATCTGTACGTGATGGAGCAAATTGGTTACCAGATTTGGATTCAGCGCACCAAAAAACGTAAAAATCAATCGAAACATTAGAGGCAGTTTAAAAAAATTTTTTTTTAGTGTACCTGTGTATTTAGAGGGAGATCTACCCTTCGAGGACCTGCCAGTCTTGGAAGACTTGTGTTTAGTTACCCGAGATCCCTGGGAAGAAGTAGAAGCCCTGGAAGACATCGATGCAACAGACATCGTGTCTGAAGCAAATAGGGCACCGAGTTGATTTGCTCGATTCTGAAGACTTCTTTTAGTCAACTTCCTGCAGGAGAGACACTCCGTAGGGCAATGGTCAGGACCTAAACATTTAAGACACCAGTCATGGGTGTTGGTAATAGAAATTGTACCGCCACATTTTGAACACTTTTTAAAACCAGTGGCTGTTTTTTCCATGATAAGGGAACAGAGGGCCTAAAGCCCAAAATGGCGCCAAGCACCAGAGCAGGGGGAAAAAAAAACCGGGGAAAGCACTAAAATTAAGTTAATTTTAGAAGAAAAGAAAGAAAAGCACCTGTGGTACCGGTAGGCGTCGACGGAAGGCAGACGCGACCACAAAAAATATAAATTTAAGAGAAGATTTTCTGCGGTGACAGGGGACACGTCCTGTCGGCTCTGCGGAAAACGAAGAACTGAAAGTGAGAGAGGTAGTTGGGCGGGAAGGCAGCACGCATGCGTGGTGGATGCTCCCAAAAGCTTTCTTTTTGGGACGCTGGGGAGCGTTCCCGTGCAGGCTCCGTCGGTACCCATATGTGAAGACTACATTTCTGCTTGTTCCTGGAGATTAAAAATTACACACTTCCTTTCTTAGTTATAGGGTCAGTAGTTTTTTTTTTTTTATTTCAGGCCCGATTCTGTTAATTATGGTTCTGTGTTATATGTTGTTATTGGTCCTCTCGCTCCCTTGATGTGGACTTGATTGTAATGCCTTTTTCTTGTTTGAAATAAAGAATGTTAAATGGGAAAAAAAAATTACACAAAGACTGCAATGGAGGCTCATTTATTACTTCAATGGAATAGTTCATATGCGACATTGCATCTCTTATATTTATTAGTTGTGGCATTTTGCATATCCTATGGCTTCTATTCGCAATATAGAGAAGCAAAACCAGTTTACAGAGAACCTTACTAAACATGCAAACTAACCAGAGCAGACCACTACACTAACATCTCATTTATCAGTAAATCTCTACTGTACCTCCCATTTTATATACCACTGGAAGTGTAGCCTAGCGGTTAGAGCAGAGGGCTGAGAACCAGGGAAGCCAGCATTAGAAATCCTGCTTCTCCTGCTAATACTCCTTGGGAAAGTCACTTCACCCTCCACTGCCTCAGGTACAACTTAAAACTACAAGCCCTCTGAAGCAGGGAATAACTACAGTACCTGAATTATGACTCACCTAAAGCTCAGTTTTGGAAAAGGCGAGTAAGTAAATCTATAAAAAACAAAATCCAATTCCACACTCGCTAAATCTGAATGTTACATGAAAAGACACTAAAAACTTAACACAGAACTTTTTAAGCACATTTTCTTATGACACTGGGCAAGTAAAGCGTAGTTACTCACCTGTAACAGGTGTTCTCCAGGGACAGCAGGAATCAGTCCTCACATATGGGTGACATCGGCGCTGATGGAGCCCTCGTGTGGAGCAATTCCCCAGCTTTCAAAGAAAGCCTTTGGGATTGTATCGCACATGCGTGGTCCCCTTCCCGCCCAAGGGTGCCATCTTGCTCAGTCAAATGACATAGCTCAAAAGACGGCAAAATGAATAAAAACCAATAATAGGACTGCAACTCCAGGGGAGGAGGGAGGGTCGTGAGGACTGATTCCTGCTGTCCCAGGAACAAGCAGGAAGTCAGTCCTCACATATGGGACTCCCTAGCTATAGGTTACCGAGACCCCATAGCTGAAAAATGGCTCCCTCTAGAAGAGCCGCAGCAGCTGCAAAAGGAATTCAGCCGAGAAAGCAACACCCCACGGTAACCTGACACCAAAGGGTCGGAGTTGCCTAAACCTCAAACAGGCTCCGGAGAACTGCCTGGCCAAAAGCACTGTCCCGTCGGGACTCCCTATCCAGGCAGTAATGGGCTGCAAAGGTCTGGCTTGAAGACCAAGTTGCGGCCTGGCAGATGTCCGCCAACGGAACAGAGAGGAAGTGAGCCACTTATGCGGCCTTAGCCCTGACGCGGTGGGCCGTGACTCGACCCTGCAACAGGAGGTCGGCCGCCCTGTACACCCAGAAAATACAGTCTGCCACCCAGGTGGACTGCGTATGCTTGAAAACAGGTAACCCCAGCTTACTGGGGTCATACGAGACGAAGAGCTGAGTAGCCCTTCGATGTCCCTTCGGACGCTCCAGGTAGAAGGACAATGCCCTCTTACAATCCAGGGTATGCAGGACTGCCTCTGCCCAGCTGGAATGCGGCCTGGGAAAGCAGGTCGGAAGAACCACCTCCTGGTTGAGGTGGAAAGGAGAGACCACCTTTGGAAGGAACTTCGGGTGAGTGCAAAGGACCACCCTATTCCTATAAAACCTTGTGTATGGTTTATCAGTTACGAGAGCTTGCAGCGCATTCACATATCTGGCTGATTTGAGTGAGCACCTTCCAGGAGAGGAAGCGCAGATGGCAAGAGGACATCGGCTAAAAAGGTGGGCGAGTAAGCTGCTGCAAGAGCACATTCAAATCCCACTCAGTTGCCGGAGGACGAACTGGGGGTTTCAGCAGAAGCAGACCTCTGAGGAATATGGACACCAGGGGGTGAGCCGAAAGAGGTTGCCCCCTCCACGGGCGAGTGGTTTGCTGACAAAGCACTCAGGCGGACCCTGACAGAGTTAGACTTGAGACCTAAATCAGAAGCGAAGCAGGCATTGCAGCACCACTGGTACAAGGCAAGAGAAAGGGTTTTCATTGTGCTGGTTACACCACACCTCAAATCTACGCCTCTTCAAAGCATAGGATTTCCTAGTGGACTGCCTCCTGGAGGCCAGTAACACTTCCTCTACATTCTGAGGTAGGAGGAGAGGAGCCAGCACTACCCTTTCAGCAGCCATGTCATCAGGTTGAGGGCTCTGAGGTTGGTATGCAAGAGAATGCCCTGCTCCTGTGAAAGGAGGTCGGGCTGCGTCCCCAGTGGAAGTGGGGTTTCCACTGCCAGCTGGAGGAGAAGCAGAAACCAAGGTTGCCTTGGCATCTGGGAGCTACCAGGATGACCGAGGCCTTGTCCCGAAGGATTTTCAACAGAGTCCGGGCCACCAGAAGCGTGGGAGGAAACGCATACATGAGGCCCCCTGACCAGGAGACCAGGAAAGCATCTGCAGCCACCCTCAGGGGATGTGGCTGTCTGGAGCAATATCTGGGCAGCTGGTGATTTTGCGGACTGGCAAACAGATCTATGGATGGATGTCCCCAGGATCGAAAATCCGCTGGGTCACCACCGGATTCAGTTGCCATTCGTGAGGTTGGAGAATCCTTAGTCTGTCTACTAGGCAGTTCTCCTGACCAGGCAGATATACTGCTTTGAGAGACATACCCTGCCTGATGGCAAAGGAGCAGAGGTCCAGTGTCTCCTGACATAGGATACGAGACCCCGTACCTCCTTGCTTGCTCACACAGAACATTGCTACCTGGTTGTCTGTCTGTATTAATACAGACTGATGTGAGAGGACATGACAAAAAGCTTGAAGAGCTAGGCGAATCACCCGCAGCTCTAAGAGGTTGATTTGATGTGCAGACTCCTGAGGAGACCATAATCCTTGAGTGCATGATCCTTGGCAATGTGGCAATGGGCTCCCCAGCCCAGCAAGGAGGCATATGTCATTAGCACTCTTGTGTGCAAGGGAATCTGAAAAGATACACCCTCGAGCAGATTGGGTGGTTGACTCCACCACTGCAATGACTTCACCAGTTGTCTGGATACTGTTATCCTGTCTCTGAGGCTGCTGGTGGCTTGTGTCCACTAATCCCCGAGGCACCACTGAGCTGTTCTCATGTGGAGATGGGCATTTGGTGTCACATGCACCGTGGAGCTCATGTGGCCCAGGAGGCGTGTCTCGCTGAGACCCGAGATCTGTGCCTGAACTGATGTGTCAGTGCTAGCGGCCTCTATGCCCTGTCCTCCAGCAGGTAAGCCTTTGCCTGAAGGGTGTCCAGTCTTGCTCCTATAAACTCTTAAGTTTTGAGTGGGGAGCAAAGTAGACTTTGCGTGGTTTATGACAAAGCCTAGACGTTGCAACAGGTTGATAGTGTGAGAAGTGGCCTGTTGGGCCTCCTGAGGCGACTGGCCCCTGATGAGCCAGTCGTCCAGGTAAGGGGAAGACAAAAGTTCCCTGACTTCTGAGGAAGGCCGCCACTACAGCCAGGCATTCTGTAAACACTCTGGGAGCAGAGGCTAGGCCAAAGGATAGAACCCTGTATTGGAAATGTTTTCCTCCCACTACAAATCTCAGATATTGTCTGTGGTCTGGATGTATGAGGATGTGTGTACAGGCATCCTTCATGTCTAAGGAGCATAGCCAATCTCCCTGGTGGAGGTAAGGCAGCAACATTCCAAGGGAAAGCATCTTGAACTTTTCCCTCACCAGAAACTTGTTTAAGTTTCTTAAGTCGAGGATTGGTCTGAGGCCTCCTGTTCTCTTTGGTATGAGAAAATACCTGGAGTAGAAGCCCTTGCCCTGCAGGTGGTGGGGCACTGGTTCCACCGCCTGATCCTCTAGAAGACCTGCCAGCTCCTGCAAGAGGAGCTCCCTGTGAGAGGCTCCCCTGGAAAGAAGGAGGGTGGTAAACTGGCTGAAGTGAAGCAAATAGCTCCTCTAGACTATTTGCAGGACCCAGATATCTGAGGTGATGGCTGGCCACCTGTGAGCATACAGGGTTAGCCTGCCCCCTATGAATGACCTACCACTGGTGGAAGAGAGACTAAGCATTGGGAGTCAAAAACCCCCACCCGGCTGGGTAGGAGCCAGGAACTGGGGCTTAGGGGCCTTCTGCTTACGTGGGCCATGCCCCTGTTCCTTGGCCTGCTGCCCATGTTGGGGAGCTGGGGTGGCCTGGTAAATGGGGTAGTTGCGGTAAGCAGTACCCTTCCTCGGGAAAACAGGCTTTTTACCCGAGCCCTTCTTCTTAGAAGGGGCAGAAGTCTTCTTTGAGAGTCTTCTCTGGGTCAAGTACTCGGACTCAAGCAGCAGCCTTCTCAGTCATGGGTTTGCCAAAGAGGTTGTCACCTCGGCAAGGGACATCAACCAACTTGTCCTGAACCCATGGCTCCAGATCCGATGACATTAGCCAGGCCTGGCGGCGTTCACCGATGCCGGCTGCGGCTATTCGGGCCAAAGCCTCGAAGCCATCATAGACCGCTCGAGATATGAACTTCGAGCACTCCCGAATCCCGGTGGACAAGGCATTGAAGCACTGCAAGGGTGCCTCGGAGAGGCCAGCTGAGAACCCGGCAATCTCCTTTGCCAGGTCCTAGGTCCCTCAAGTACATGCCCATGTACAGCTGGTAGGTTTGGACACGGCATGAAAGCATCGAGCCCTGGAAGCATTTTCTGCCGAGGGCGTCCAGGTTCCGGGCCTCCCGGCCAGAAGGCACAGAGGAGTGCATTTTCTGGCTCTTGAGCCTATGCATGGCCGATTCCACAACCATGGAGTTGTGCGGCAGCTGTGCCTTTTGGAACCCAGGGCTCTTGCGGACTCAATAGATGGAATCGACCCGCTTGCTGAGAACTGGCATCGAGGCTGGTGTCTCCCACATGCGGAGCATCAGCCGTTCCAGCATCAGAGGAACCGGCACAGTAAGGGCTTCCCTAGGGGGAAAGTCATAGTGGAGGGCATCGAGCTCTTCAGCTCAAGGCTCCTCCTCGGTATCCACCGGGAATGCCAAAGCCTTGGCCATGTCCCTGACAAAGTCTGAGAACCGGGTATCCTCCGGAGGGGACCTTCTCCGAGGCTCCGAACCCGGTGAGTCCGATGGGAAATACCGGGTCGGATGGGTGTCTGGGGACTCCTCATCTTCCATCTCCCATGCCGATCCCTCTGAGGAGGAATCGAGGGGCTCCAGCCACGAAGGCTTCAGCCCCGACCGCCCCGACGCTGAGAGCACCAGCGTCGACAACCTTGGTCCCAAGCGGGAGGTCGAGGGAGACCTTGGCCGAGGATCGACTCGAGTCCAAAGATTCTCGATGATTGGCCCAGCCTCCGGGGTTGACTTGGACGTCGAGGTCCCGGTGGTTGGGGTGGATGGACCGGTGAGACCGGCTATCAGCGCCCGCTGCTGCTCCATGAAGGCAGACATGTTGCGCTCCAGGGCCGTCATCCTGAGACCGAGCTCAGAAGACTCCACAGCCTCCAGCTCGGGCCCCGACGTTGTCAGGCCCGACGCCAGCTCCCCCGGAGGGGAGTCCACACGGACAACAGCACTTACCTGCCTCGCTGGCAGCCATCGGGGGAAAAAGGTCCCCTGCAAGGTCGAAGGACCGGGCTGCCAGTGAAAATAAAAAAAGAGTGCGAACACTAGTCTCTAAGGATAAAAACGCAAAAAATTGACTGGACTCGATACTGGTGTACCGAGCCGAAGGCGGGAAGGGGAACTGGCGTCAAACCAGTCGAAGATCCAAAAATTCTTCCAAGTTTTGACGCACTTTTTCCGCGAGAAATTAGGAACAACGTCCGTTGGGCTCCGCGGAAAAAGGGAGACCGAGCCAGATGGCACCCTTGGGTGGGAAGGGGACCACCCATGCGCGATGCAATCCCAAAGGCTTTCTTTGAAAGCTGGGGAATTGCTCCGCACGAGGGCTCCGTCGGCGCCGAAGTCACCCATATGTGAGGACTGACTTCCTGTTTGTTCCTGGAGAATTTTAACTTTTGTTGCCTCAGGAACCCATTTATTTATTTAAACAGGTCTTTTATACCACCTTATCATACATTCAAGGTGGTTTACATGGAACAGTTACAGCAACAAGCTTTACATAGAACAGGGTTATACAACTTGGAGGTTAACTGGGATGTAACAAGCAATTAACAATTGCAGCTATTTACAAGGAAACTATAACAGTGTTTTATGGTCCATTTCATTAGTGATCATTGTCATCTTGGGTAGCTCCAAAGTATTCTAGGAAAAGGTGGGTTTTTATTGCTTTCCTAAAGTACAATAGGTCTTTGATTTCACATACTGAGGTGGGGAGATCGTTCCACAGCTGGGGTGCAAACAGGGAGAAGGCTGTATTGCAGGTGGATTGATTTGCTTTCCTGAAGTTTAGTGGGGTCTTTAGGATGCTGTCTGTTCCTCTTCTTGTTCTGGTTGGAGGTTATCATCAAATCTCAGGGGAGGGGATTTATTGTACCCAAATACTAATACTGTAAACTACCCTGAGCATTATTTGGAAAGGCATGCTAAAAATGTAATTATGGTAATAAAATATAGGACGTGTCGAAAATCCCTGTGTACCTACCACAGATGCATACGCTATATGCTGTGAATAGATTTCCTAAGCTGTGTTTCTTGTTCCAACTCTGGCTTTATTTAAGTCTAGTCAAAAACCTTATCTTTTTAAGGCTGCTTGTAAATCTTATCCTGTTCCTCCTGATCACAACCGTTTTAACCATTTTCTTAATATAGAAATTCCCTAAGTCTTTTGTCCTAACTGAGCAAGCAGTACAGGGAAGGGACTCACTCGCTCTCATATATATATTTGTACAGTGTTGCCTACATCTGATAGGGCTTTAGATGCAATATGAAATAGTAGTAATATTACCTGTCCAGCTTTACTAAACCGATGGCCTGCCAATATCATGTGAAAAGCAAACTTTCGCACCATTGGACTTTTCATATTGATAAAGCAATGTGCAGCCTGCTCCAACAGAAGTGCACTGCGTAGGTCAGAATCCTATATAAAGAATGAAAACAGAAATACTTTCAGTACAAGATAACATGTCAATATTTCATGCCACCTAATCTCCTCTTATACAGAAATCTGCACATGGATGGATTAGGAATCTGAAAATTTTACTGGATCTGTCATCTGGTTAGAGTTTGAAGCAGGATGTAGCATCTCCATAAAAAAGGAACAGGAACTGAACAGAAAGCAGCCAATCTACAAATCAATATAAAGGAAAAGTAGTAAGAATATTCTTCTATCTTATTGAACACAATAGAAAAGAGCTACTCAGTGAGAGGCCTCAAAATAGATTGCAGGCTTTAACTTATGGCTGTTGTGTATCAGTGGTTACAGTAATGGGCTGTGGGCCAGGGCAGTCAAAATTTCGGACCTGCTTCACTGTCAGACATTTATTGTGGCCTTGGGTAGATTATTTTATTTTATTTGTTTATTAGTATTTAGCTCACGCTTTTCCAATGGTAGTGTTTTGTTTCTATCTGCCTTGGATGCTCACTTGAAATGTGAGCTTCTGAAAGCAGGGGGACTGGTGCCTCACAAGAGATTTAAAAAAATTTATAGAAATGAAAACATTCCTTATGCAAATTTCTATGCAATAAAAGAAATCATTAAATGTGTTTTATTCCTACAAGACACTAGACTTTATTCCTACAGGAAAATAGTCAAGAAATGAACTTCTGGTGAAACCAGTAATAAGGCAGATTTTAAAATGCTCAGTACCAGCCAATGGCAGGGGAGCTTGAAATATGTTTGATAGCAGCAACATGCTCTGGACTTCCATAGATTTTGAATGAATAGAACTGGCCTGTTTCCTCATGGGAAATAATTTTAGTGCTGGGAGATCACTAGGGGTTTCATTCAAATTTTGCCATTGATAATGAACTTGAACAAAATTCAAAAGTTATGGAGATGGAGGGTGGGGAAGGACACAAACAGGGGAGACCAACAGAAAAGATAGTTACTCACCTGTAATAGATGTTCTCTGTGGACAGCAGGAAAGAGACCTCACATATGGGTGACGTCATCTGACAGAGCCTGCACGGGAACACTCCCCAGCTACTAATCAAAGCTTTTGGAAAGTTCCTCTGCACATGCACACCATCTTCCCGCCTGCTGCTGCGACGCCATTTTAGATCAATCACATACTACAGCTATAGTAAAATACAACTCTCAGGAGGAAGTAGGAGGGTTGTGAGGACTTTTTCCTGCTGTTCGTGGAGAACATCTGTTACAGGTAAAGCAGGAAATAAGTCCTCACAGTATGGGACTTTCTAGCTACAGCTACCTTAGTAAACCAAGGCAGTAGAGTGTCGCCCAACAGGGACTAATCAGAATGTCTTTGATGGCAACAGGCCTTTCAAAGCTCAATAATTTTTTTTTATATTAAAGGTAGCCTGAACATAAAATAACAGGCCTTGGGGGGATTGTGTTGAATTCTATTCCACAAACAGATTCTGTAGTACTGATTTGCTGCTGCGTTGGGAATCCCCCTTCTAGACAGTAGTGAGATGTGAATGTGTGGATTGAAGACCATGTTGAAGTTTTCAAATCTCTTCTATGGAGACCAAGCGCCACTGACACTAACACTGCTATGGCTCTGAAACTGTGAGCCGTGACATGACTATCAAGGCTTAGGTCTGCCTGGGCATAAGCAAAATAGATGCAGTCTGTTAGCCAAATTAAAGGAGGGCGTTTGGAGACAGCAATCCCTAGTTTATTGGGGTCAAAACAAACAAAAAGCTGAATGGACTTTCTATGGGCTTTTCTCCACTCCAAGCTAAGGCTCGCTTGCAGTTCAACATGTGTAGCGCAGTTTTCCCTTTGTGAGCATGTGGTTTTGGGAAAAGAGTTGGTAGAAAAATTGACTGATTAAGATGGAAATCCGATACCACTTTTGAAAGGAGTTTAGGATGAGCACGGAGAACCACCCTATTATGATGGAATTTAGTATAAGGTGGATGAACTACAAGAGCCTGAAGCTCGCTCGCCCTGTGAGCTGAATTGACCACCACCAAAAAATACCTTCAGAAGGCAGGAACTGAGTGGCTCAAAGGGAACTTTCATTGGTTGCGCAAGAACCATACTGAGATCCCAAGACACCATGGGAGGCTTCAAGAGACACAAATCCTACAGAAAGCGAACTAAAGGCTGTACAGAGATGGGTCTTCCCTCCACATCTCGATGGTAAGCTCCAACTGGCATGGAGGTGAACTCTAACAGAGTTGGACTTAAGTCCAGACTCAGAGACATGCAAAAGATACTCCAGCAGTTTTTGTGTGGGACAGGCAAAGGGATCAAGGGAATGGCTCTCACACCAGACGACAAACCTCTTTCATTTGCATGAACAGGATTTGCTCATTGAGGCCCTCCCTGGAGGCCAAATGGACATCAGTCACACCAGCTGGGAGAATGAGCTCGAAGAGCGTTAGCCTCTCAACATCTATGCTGTGAGGGCCAAGGACTTGATGTTCACATGCATCGTCATACCGTTCTCCTGTGCTATTAATCCCGGTGCATGGCCCAACCAGAGTAGTTCCTAACTGGAGAGTTGTAGCAGAAAAGGAAACCAAGATTGTCTGGGCCAGTAGGGAGTGATCAGAATCATCGCACCTCTGTCCATTTTGAGCTTCAGGAGGGTCTTTGCAATGAGAGAAATTGGAGAACATGCATATAGAAGACTCAACCCCCAATTAAGAAGGAAAGCATCCAAGGCTAATCTGGAGCAGACTTGATCGACCTGGGCATTCTGAGGAGTTGCGAACAGATCTATCGAGGGGGTGGTACCACTCTCGAAAGATGAGAGTTGCAACTTTCCTGTCCAGTATCCATTCGTTTGGTTGGAGAAAGTGACTCAGTCTGTCAAAGTGTCTTGTTCACCTGGTAGGTATGTGACTCTTAAGTCCATCTCATGGGTGATAGCAAATTTACACAACTTTACTGTTTCTCAACACAGAAGGTTGTTCCCTGCTTAATGATGTAGAACATTGCTACTTGGATTGTCGGTTTGAATCAGGAGAATTTGGTTGGCTAACCAATTCCAAGACATTGATCTGCTGGAAACGTTCTTGATAGGACCAATCACCCTGGGTGTGAAATGCATTGAGGTAAGCTCCCCAACCCAGTTTGGATGCATCTGTCATCAAACTTTTCTGTGGTGGAGAGGCTTGGATGAGAAGGCCTCTGAGCAAATTGGGATGGAGTATTCACCATAGCAATGACTAAATGAGAGGAGTAGTGACATATAGACAATCCTTGAGTCATCCTGTGGCTTGAGTCCACCCAGTTCACTGAGCCTGCCTCATGTGGAGATGTGCTAAGGATGTTACATGCACTGTAGAGGCCATGTGACCTAATGCCATTAACATCTTAGAAATTGTTACCTGCTGACTCAATTGAGTCTCTTGCACTAGTGCTGCCAATCTGTGAAGTCTGTTGTGCAGGGGACAAGCTCTTGCCTGAGTCATGTCGAGCAGGGCTTCTATGAATTCCAATTGTTGGGAGGGCTGAAGGTGGGATTTCAGGTAATTTATGATGAACCCTAGTAGTTCCAGCATCCGAATGGTCAGCCGTGTTGATTTTCAAACTCCTTCCAGAGTGATACTCAATCAAATAATCATCCAAGTAGGGAAAGACAAACACGCCCAGTGTCTGAAGGTAAGCTGCTACTACCGCAAGACATTTTGTGAAGATGCGAGATGCTGAGGCTAGGCCAAAGGGAGAACTCTGAACTGGAAATGATGTCCCCCTAGGATGAATCAGAAATACTTCCTATGAATGGGATATAGTGTGATAAGGAAGCTTATCATAGCTCAGGTAGGAGCTATAGAAAAGATGATGTGACTCTGAACAAGCAACCTGTCAGTTCTGGTAGAAGCAAGAAAACAGAGTTTTCACATAAAAGACTACCAGTCCCAGAATGCACCAGGTTTCCAGCAGCCATGAGAGGGGATGAAGTGAGAAAATGTGTGTGCAATCAAGAGAGCTATGAGGTAATCCCTAAGCACTCATCTCAAAGGGCAGGACCTGATTCAACACAGCTGCGCTGTGTTAGGGAGGAGCACACATTAGGACAGAATAAGAATAGAGCTTATTCTACAGATGATAGCTTCAGGAAGAGCTTCAGGAAGGGAGACAGCTACAGCAACGGCTACAAGCACCAGCATCACCTGGAGAAGCAGAAGCCAAGCCAAGCGGATAGAGAGAGAAGGAAACTCTCTGGAAGGAAGAGAAGAAAGGCCATTGGCAGGTTTGGGAGAGTCCAAGGCAGTACCCATACTGGGAGGTATTCCAAGTGCCAGCAGAGTCCATTGGACTGGAGTCAGCCAGAGGAATGGAATGGCAGAGATAGGAATCACCAGTGGCTACCTAGGAGAGAGAAGACTGCAAGTGGAAGGGACTTTCAGACCTATGCCAGAAGGTATGTGAGGAAAGATCCAGTGTCCAGGGATCAAGATTGGAAGGCTGGACATCAGAATTGGATTACATACTGGCCAGGCTATACAGAGAGGAATTATGATAGCAGGAGAGGCTCAGGTATGAACACTGATCCAGACCCTATCCATAATAGTGAATGGCAGCAAGGGAATAAGCATTCTCATGATAGTGCCTTAATGAAAGACTCGTCTGTGCCAATGTATGATAGTGACCCTATGCTGATTGATGAAGGGGGAGATACAGCAGATGAAACTATTCATTACATGGACTGTTCTCTATCTAAGTGCTATTGCTAGCTTTCTGTGAGCAAACACCTCAGCCATCACAAAGAAACCTAACTTTGTTCTTATTTCCACTGAAAACAGCTCTTAAAGCAGGATTTGGGTTCACACAGTAGCAGCCAGCCAGCTAAAGGCTTTCAGCTGGTCAATTGATAGTAATTAAAGCTGCACCTGATTGTGTGTGTGAGCAAGGGAGAATCACTGCTGGGATCTGCGTGGAAAATAAGCAGAAGTTAACCTAACAAGCAAAGTTTATTCATTTCTTTGTGCCTTTTCATTTGGTAATTATTTGCTAAGAAAACATTAGCTAATTGCCTGACAAGCTGAAGGTTGCTTTCTGATTTGCTTTGTGACTTTATGTTATCCATTTAAACACTGCAAGCAAGTAACCTCATTTATATTGCTACCAAGCATATTTGTGCTGGGTGAATTAAACCCCATCAATAAAAGAAGTATTTTATTGGCCTTACCACTGGTTTCACAACTCAATTATTGTCTTCAGCTGTGTTTGGGAGTGAATGAACTACATTACCCACAATACCTTGCAAGAATCATATGAATATATGCATCGTCAATATTGTGTAAATTCTCACCCTAGGCAGCCGTCTGACAATAGTCATATGTAGGTATAAACATTCTTCTTTGTGGAGGAGTAGCCTAGTGATTACAGCAACTGCCTAGCACCCAGAAGATCAAAGGTTCAATTCCCACTGGCACTCCTTGTGACCTTGGGAAAGTCACTTTACCCTCCATTGCCTCAGAAGAAAAGGCCTGGCAATCTACTTCCAGTGATACATTTCCAAGAAAACCCAGAGGCAGCTGGGTCGTCAGGAGTCAGCACTCATTTGACAGCACCAAAAAAACAAACAAACAAAAAAAACCCCCATTCTTCAGATCCAGGGAGCATTGCCATTTTGAAGATAAGGGAGGAGGGTACCCAGAGAAATCATTCTGAACTTTTTTTTTTTTTTTTTACTATGTACATGTTCAGATTTCTGAGGTCTGGGATGGGATGGTATCCCCTCGTTTTGTTGGGGGATCAAGAAATACCTGGAATACAACTTTCGCCCCTCTTTGCTCTGGTGGCATAAGCTCGATCACAAGATCTGCTGAGACTCTTTTAAAGTAACTCCTGATGCAGAGGGTCGATGGAAGGAGACCTCAGAGGGCAATTTTGAGGAATGTTGAATAGATATAATTTGTAACTGCAAAACTCAAATATGTCCAAGGTTATGAGGGGCCACCTTTGGGCAAAAAGAGTGAGACTCCCTCTGACAGGAGAGTTTTCCATTGTGACTATGCTCTGCAGGAACCAGTCAAAACCCCGTCCTGGGTTTTGGTTGAGGAGCAGATTGGGGCTTCTCAGGCTATTATTGTGGACAAGGAGCCTACTTTTATTGAGATGTTTGGGACCCAACAAAGTACCTACGCCTACGAGAGTAACAGGTCTTTTTCTGGGAGCCACTTTGATACTTCTTGCGGTAGGAGGCCAGATCGGATGTGCACCTTGAGAGATTTTGAAGGGTAATGTGCTGCTTTTCAATGAAGCTAGCCTTCTTTTCAACTTCTTCTATGAAAAGATTCACTTTATAGCAAGACACATCAGAAATCTTATCCTGCACTGACTATTCTAAGTCCGAGGACTGGAGCTAGGCAGGTCTCCAGGTGCCAATACCAATTGTGGAAGATCTCGATGCTGTTTTGAAGATATCATAGGTTGCCAAAGACCATGAACTTCGAGCAATCCTTGTCGTAACTCACTAGGAAACAATACTGTTGCAATTTCTCTGGACATCATTTGTGGCCTAGCTGATCTGTCCCAGTAGCTCCTACTGGGACAGATCAGCTAGGCCACAAATGATGTCCTTTAGAAACATGGTCATGCAGAGCTGGTAAGAGGCCATGTGGCTGAAAGCATGGAACTCTGGAAAAACCTTCTTCCAAAAGGGTCTAATGTTCGAGCCTCCCTCCCTGGGGGTGCCGAGGAATGAGTCTTGGAATTTTTAGACCTCATAAGGATGGATTCGATCACCAAGGAATGGTGTGGAAACTGGGGCCATCTCGAATCTGGGAGCCTTCTGAATTCTATTCATGAATCAAGCCCTCTACTAACTGGAGGTACAGTAGTTCTTCCACATTCTCATCTGCACTCTCTGAAGAATGTGGTGCATGGGCATTGCCACTGCTTCTTCAGGGGGCAAAGAGTACTGAAGGATCTCTAATTCTGCCCTGGGTTCATCCTCAGTCTCTAAAGAAAATGGTATGGCCTTGGCCATATCCTTCAGAAAATCCTGAAAGGTCATATCCTCAGGTGGTGACTTGCATTGCTCATGAGGAGAAGGGTCTGATGGAAGCCCTGGAGACCTGTCCCGATTCAATATCAGTGACCAAGCTTCTGAATCAGACTCAGAGAGGAAGTCTAAGTACTTCTGAGTCTCTGCCTGGATCTCTCTCGTGACTATTTGGGATCGGGAGTGACAATGCACCGATTCTCTTCTGAGGAAGCATCAAACCCCCATATGCTAGAGTGAGATCGGTCGGACAGGCTCCAGTGTCAAGGCCCTTCGATGTCCCGATGCCAGTGCCTCTCCTGCAGGCAAGCTATGCGTCTTGAAGATAGACTTGACGAGTGCTGAAGATTATGAAGACAATGAGACACTGACATAATACATAGCAAACAGCATCATGATTCATTCCTCGGGAGCCCTCAGAAGACGCTTTGCCATGGATGCTGTCCCTGAAGGCTGCGGGGCCTCAGCAACATCAGTCGATGTTCCCAGAATCTGGGAGGGGGTATTAGCGGCTTTGGTCTCAGCATACAGTTGGCTGTCGCTGCCCCTCTGATGCCTTGGAAGATGAGTTCTCCTCTATTCGGGGCAGCTTAGAGGGGCACTCTTGTTGGCCCCCTCAATGCTCTTGACACTGTGGCCTCAAGGGACTTCGACGCTGATGCCCTGGAGTCTCCACTCGATGCTCGGCGTGATCACCCTTCGGCATCAATGAAGATGAAGACTAATCCTTCCACATCTTTGGATGGGCATCAATCAATGGCTGATGCTCCGAGGCACTACGGGTGCTCTGCTCTGAGTGGGCTTGAGAACTCCTTGATGTCTATGCACCGCTAGCATCTGATGCAGCCTTCGATGCCATTGAGATCAGCAATGCCAATGGATCGGACTTATGAGTATCAAAAAGTGATTCATGCTGCTTCTCTCGACCCTTGAGTCCTCTTTTTGTCATCTGTGAACACAAATTATAAGAAGGGGGCTTATGATCGGGTCCCAGACACTGAAGGCACCAGTTAGGAGCATCCATGGTGGATATGGTCTTTGAGCACCTGAACACCTCAAACCAGCTGGCAAGTATTTTGGACATATCGTCCGGAAAAAACAGTCGCAGTGAAATCAAATGATATGATTTTGAAAAAATGAAAATTCACTCACGGCTGAAGCACTGGGGCCTAAGGGGACATAGGCGATGCAAAAAAGGAAACTTGAAACTTCCGAAAAAATGACTAAAATGAATAAAGAAAATCAAGAGAGATGATGTGTAAGCGAGAAAATGTTCCAAAACAGCTGAAAAGGCAAGAGAGTCCTCGTACAGGGGGCAGAAATTTACCAAAAGGTATAAGCTAGAAAAGAAGCATAGTCTCCACAGAAAGACAAAAACCGATCTAAAATGGCGCCGCCGTGACAGGTGGGAATATGGCACACATGAACAGAGGAATCTCTCCATAAGAACATAAGATATGGCATACTGGGTCAGACCAAGGTCCAACAAGCCCAGTATCCTGTTTGCAACAGTGGCCAATCTAGGTCATACATACCTAGCAGTTCCCCAAGAGACACAGGTTCCACAATGCTTGTATTGGGTCAAGCATTGATATCCTGGGTCCCTTTTTAATAATGGTTTATGGATCTTTCCTCCAGGAATTTGTCCAAACAGTTTTTAAACCCAGCTACACAAACAGCCCTTACTACCATCCTCCGGTAACAAATTCCAGAGTTTGATTACACGTTGAGTGAAAAAATAATTTTCTCTTATTAGTCTTAAATAGTTTACCCTGTAGCTTCATTGCATGTCCCCTAGTCTTTCTATATTCTGATAACATAAACAATCGATCAATGTTTACCCGTTCCACTCCATTCATTAATTTATAGACTTCTATCATATCTCCCCTCAGCTGTCTCTTTTCCAGGTTAAAGCTTTGATTAGTAGCTGAGGCTTGCTCGCGCACGGACTCTGTTGGATGACACCACCCATACGTGAGGGCTTATTTCCTGCTTGTCCACAGAGAATCAAAGATCTTGTAAGACCAATTTCCCCTATTAGAAACTAAGACAAGTTGGGATGTGAATCCTAGAAGACTGTCTGTGTATGCACGTGTTTGGTGTGAAAGTGCAGCAGAGTGGTTGGATGAGATGGAGTTGGTGCCATAGTACCCATGTATATGGACGGACAGACAGAGACCCTTCTCAATTGGCACTACTTGCTCTTGCAAAATGCCTAAAAAAACCCAGATGAATCTAAATTAAAATTACAGTACTATGAACACCTCTTCAGATCATTAGTTTGCCTAGATACTGCTGTTGTAAGATTACGCCCAGTTGCATAACTGCTCCCACTTCTGATAATAGTTTAGAACTATTCAGGTTCCTCAGTAACCTCAGCTCACATTTTGCAAGTGTCCCTTAACACCCCCTACGCCAAGGAATGCTATTTGTCTTCTTAGTTTCCTTTAGATAGCAAGCCAATTCAGTTCAGTTGAAATTTCAGGTAGGTCAGAGCACGTTAAGTATGTTTCCCACCTGTAACAGGTGTTTTCTGTAGACAGCAGGATTGATCAGGTGTTACACAAGTGGATGATATCATCCGAGCGCACCAGAATGGAGCAACTCTCCCAGAGCTCACAACTACATGCAAAGTTCTGTGCATTGTCACCAGCAGTGGCTGAACTAGTAGTGGATAGCTAGGCACACTGCTGGGCCTGACCCTTCTATGAAAGAAAGTGTAGTTGAGACAGAGTGGTCAGGTTGAAATAAGGATTTATTCCCCTCCCGGGGTTTGCTGGATTTTCAAAACAGTACAAAAATACCAAACTTAAGAGGCAGCCATGCTTCTGGCAAAAACAAAAGGTGAAAGGAAAAAACAGCTTTTTGCTTGAACAGAACCAATAATTATAACAAACAGAAATCAGGTAACAACGTTGGCAGTTCCCTCTGTGCACGTTTATCCTTCTCCCAGGCACACTTATCTTCTACTAGCGTAGAGAAGTTTCATCAGTTATTAATAAAGAACAGTCCGTGTCCTCAACATAGGGAAAGCATTCACTTTGCTCCGTGCACATCGGTTCATCAACTATCTTATCTTCTTTAGGGCAGAGAGTCTGGAACCTTCTCCACTCAGTCCCTGGCTTCTCTTCACCACTCTCTCCACAGTATGGCAAATAATTATCAGATAGTTTGTAAAACTGCCTTGTTCTGTTTCTAATAGGTCTCTCTCTTGGCAGTTTTCTGCCAGGCTTTAAATACATGCAATCATCTTCTTCACTCATACATATGTCCTCAATCACTTTACTTTCCTTTTCCCAAGGTTGTATATATCTTAGGCCATTCTGCCTTTCAGTAATACAGAGTTCCTTACCAGCTGCTCTCCGTTCTCCCCACTGACCTCTGTGTCTGGGAAATTCTTCCTGCGTCACAGGTGAGGGTTTCCTGCAGTTAATCCCTCTGCTGGTAAACGGCTTTCTGTCTCTTTTAAAAGCCCTACTTGGCTTTCTATTCCAAGACTCAAATGAAACAGCATTAGGCTGAGAGTATTCTGACCTTCTGTTAGAGAGCTGCAAGTCTTCCCTTACTTGCCAAGTTTCCAAATCACTCTCAACTTCTGAGTCTCCAAAACCACCGTCAGAATCAGCACATGAATCCAACTCAGCCTCTCTCACTGCAACTCCTGCTGGGTCTCCTACCAGCTTTCTTCCTCGATCTAACTCTGTTTGCCTACCACGTTTCTTATACATGGTTAGGGGCGTTTTCCTGCACATGTGCAAACTGTTCTCTTCATTACTTGGGGAGTGTTTGTTGGCTAGGCGTGCCCTCAGACCTCGTGTCTCAGCCTGCTTTGGTTGCCTATGGTAACTGTGAAGCTTTTGATCTCCCTTCCTGTCAGAATCTGTGCCAAACTCAGCAGCTTTCTGTGTTTTAAAGGTATAGGGCAGAACTTCGGTGTCACAGCATGCATAGCCCTTTCCTGATTCACATGATAAAATAGCTTTACATTCTGTTCAGGATGGTCTGCCCGACTGTGAGCCATTGGACAGTTGAAAATGAACCTAGGGCCAGTTCCCTTAGGCTAAAATGAATGTTACATAGTCATATGTTTATTGTATTTTTAATTGAACTTAGGCATTTATATTCAGTTTCAAACCCCCAAAGGGGCTAAAGATGGCTTACAATGATATTCATGTTACAATAAAACAAATCATTGGCAGTTAATACATAGTAACATATACATCCTAATTCTCTAATCCCTAACAGCATTCATCTTGTATTAACATACCAACAGTATCTTCCCATTTCCTCACTAGGTGAGCCCTTGAGTTGTCTTAATAACCCAGACAGCTTTAAGGATAAAATTCAAACAATTAAAATTAACTGCCCACAGTTAAGCTTAAGCAAATAGGCTTTATATTCATAAGCTAGATTCCTGATGAATTTAAGAAGTCAGCTGCCAAATTATCCAAAAGGATTAAAATTCTCCAAAATTACTGCAAATTTTAATTTTCTGGTTTCTTGAAATCCTCAGAATGTAACCTTATGTATTTTATTAATTCCCTATCCTTTTTGGCATTGTACTTCTCATGTTGGGTCTTTTTATCTGAACGGTCTTTATAATTTCACTACTGCATAAAATGACAGTTTACTTACCAAATAATCCTTTCCTTGAGTCCTGCTAATCAGACTAGAGAAGTGGGTGGTGTACCCCTACCAGTAGATGTGAAGACAGAGAAACATTCTAGAGGCACTTTTATGACCTCATCCTGCTGTAAAAACCAGTACAACTAGGGGCATACTTCAGTATTTGTACTGAAGCACATGGTCAAGAATCCCTGACCACACACAACCTCAGTGAAGATACGGTTCCAACAGAACAAGAACTATAACTAGGCACAGGATCAGTTTCAGACAGAAGGTTTATCAAAGGAGTATTAGCACAAAGAGCCAACCACAGAGAATACTGCGGACCAAAAACAGGTTCCAGGGGCGAGTCCTGGACTGTTATAGCAGGACTCAATGACAGCACATTATCTTGTAAGAAAAGTGTCACCTTTCATATCATCCTGCTAGACCAGTTCAGACAAGTGGTATGTACCAAAGCTATGACTCCACTGGGTGGAAAGAGAGAGCAACTTTCAAGACCTGAGCCAAAAACAGTGTCCGCCCGAGTATGGACATCTAAGCAATAATTCTTAACAGTGGAAAGTGATGCCCACTTTGCCACCTGACAAATGTCCAAGGGGGTGACTGAACTGCGTGTCACCCACAAGGATACCTGTGCCCGAGTGAAATGTGCACAAAAATCCTCCAAAACCGGCTGGCACTGTAACAGATATGCTGAGGCAATGGCTTCCTTGATTCAGCATCCCAGGGTAGACTTAACAGTTATGTTACCTTTACACAGTCCTGTAAACAGCACAAATAGACTGTCTGACTTGCAAAAGGAGTTAGTAACCTTAAGATATCTGACAACACTCTCCAGATATCCACCAGGCAAATGTCCTTGCCCTTCCCATGGCACTGTTCCCTGGTAAAAGAGGGTAGAGACAGGCTAACTGATTAACATGAATAAAGGACACCAACTTGGGTAAGGAAGGAAGGGGTGGATCAAATAACCACGGCCTCCTCCGAGAATGACAAGTAAGGATCCCTGCCTGATAATGCCTGCAGCTCAGAGATGTGTCTCACCAAGCAGACTGCGACAAAGATGGTGGTCTTAAAGGTCAGATCTTTAAGTGTGGTCCCCTTAAAAGGCTCAAAGGGCTTCAACATTAGGGCCTGGAGAATCAGACAGAAATTCCACGAGGAAACAAATGAATGCAGGTACATACCCCCGAAGGAAGTGAGACATCTGGGTACAAGACTATAAAACATCCTGCCACCAGTTCCCTAAAGCATGATCAGGCTGCAATCTGAATCTTGAGGGAACTATGAGAAGGGCCCTTACCCAGGCCATTCTGAAGAAAAGCAAGCAAGGAAGGCAAGTCTGCAGTATTAAAACCAAATTGATGCTAATGGCAAGTTTGGTAGAACCTCTCCTCGCCTTGAGGAGCATAAAAACTTGTAAAAGGGGGTGCTTGTTATGAAGGTACCACCATCTTGGCAAGTATGTAAATTAACTGTCTTGCAAAGGATTGTGGTTATTGAAGTCCATTCACACAAAGCTTGCCTTTTTAAAATAATGAAGACTCTTGTAGTTGGTCGAGTGTAAGGCAAAATTAGAGTTTATTTATGGGGTGATTATCCCACACACAAATATGCTTGGTAACACCATCCAGATAACTTCTCCAGGGTTTATTCAACACAAAATAAGGCAACTGAAAAAAACTTATGCAAATAAGTTTCAAAGTCCTTTATGGAACAGAAAGGCTTCCTTACAGCCACTGCTAATAAACTCCTTAGCAGTGCTGAGGTAGAAATAAATCAAAGAGGAAAACTTCTTTACACAAAAACATAGCTCACTTTCTCCATACAGAAAAGAACTTTTAAGCCCCACGTGTGCACGGCTTGTGCTGGGCTCTCCTCCACCAGCAGGTGACAATTAACTGCAATCAGCAGCTTGATTTCAGCACACGTGCAAACTTTCCAACAAAGCTTTTCCTTTTCAACACAACTTTATGGGAAGCCAATATTTAGAATGTTTCCTTTTGATGTTTTCTCTTATAATTAGGATTTTCCTAAAATAACAACCTACTCAAAGAACAGTCCATATAATCATCCTCTGTATCAAATATTAAGCCTTGCTCTTGAAATTGCATTGATTCCGTTTCTCCATATGACTCAGAGGGCTTTAGGAACTGACCTCTACACGGAGAGAAACTGTTTTCCTGCTGTTTGCACTGCTCAAAGCTAGAGAAACGTTCACAGTTCCTACCTGAATCCAGGCAAGCGTCAGGCTGCTTCTTCTGGTATTCTGACCAGTATGCAATAGAGCTTCTGTGTCCTGTCCTCCAGTTGGTATCTCTGGACCTCAGGATTTCTTCTCCAGACGTCCTCCAAGAGGTATTTGGGCTCCTTTTCTTCTTAGCTGCAACAGACCTCTTCCTAGGTGTTGCTTGAGGGTCCCTGGCTGTGGATCTACAGACCTCTGGCTTTCTCCAGTCCTCTGAACCTTTCCCCCAGGTATCTCTCCAGGCATAGGTACTTCTCTGAGCTCCTCTCTTGGACCGTCTGCTTCCTTGTCCTTGTTCCTTCAGGTTCCGGTTGTTCTTCCTTCTGTTCTCCTGATTCCCCTTCTCTGTCCGGTTCTGAATTCCTGAAGATTCCCCTCTAGTTTTAAAGGGTTTAGATTGCAACTCCTCCCTTGCACTCTTCAGGTGTTTTGGATTAAGCTTTCTCCTGGAGGCTGTTTGATTAGGGATGACATAATGCTCTCTCTGATTAGACTCATGCTTTTCCACTCTAGCTCCCCTAGGGACTTTCTGCATACTGGTGCATTCTGGAACATGTAATCTTTTAGGGAAACAAGCTGTCTTATTTCTATAACCTGCCAGCACAGGTCCCTTAATCAGAGTAAATTCTCCTCTTTTGTTATTACTCCCTGAGCTTTGATAAGCTTCCTTATCACAAACTACGACAGGAGAATACTCTTTATGTGCTAAACAATGCCTCTCAAGAGCCAAGCCATAAGCAAAAAAGGAGCTGGATCATCCAGATGGACCGGTCCCGGCCACAATAGCCCCCTCGGAAGTTGCAGAGGAGGTTCTTGAAGGAGCCGCATCAGGTCCCTGAACCACAGCTTCTGGTGGTCAATCTGGCACTACCAGGATACCCCAGCCCGGAAGTGCAGGGGAGGGGGGGGGGCACATATATGCTTGGATCATCCGAGGGGAAGTGTCAAACTTCACCTCAGATGACCTCTGTTTGGAACGGCATGCAAACTTGCGCCTACTTCTGTGCGCATCTGTTTGGCTTGCTCTCCCAGTTTAATGCTGATTCTTTGTGCACCAATTAGCATATTGCATCCCAGCATAAAAAGTCAGCATCAAACTTGTGCTATGAAACCCTGTACTAGAGTTTTAAGCACTGGGCTCTAGCATTGGGTTTCTGTATCGACCTGATTGGAAGAAACCAGACATCAGATATCACTGCCTCCCTGCTTGACTGCTATTGCATTAGCAGGAAGGCACAGAGGGTGCTACTAGGCAGGGCTGACTTCAAACGGAAGAAGAAAAAATATTAAAATACCAAAGATATTCTTACCTTCTTTTGGTACTCACCCCTGCCCAATATCTCTCTATTCTTCCATGTATGTCCAGCAGCAAAGAAAGTCAGGCAGGAGGTGTTGGGGGTGGGGTGTGTGGAAGAGACTTTTTTGGGAGTTGAAAATTCCAAAGGGGACCCCTTCCCCTCACTTAGCAAATTCTTTGGACCTTTCAGTGATCTAAGAGATCCAATCTGACACTCAATTTGAAAAGCTTGGAGATCCCTGCTATAAAAGCTACAGTAAAAGGGGAATGAAGAAAGAAAATAAATATTAAATACTCAAGAGAAGAAAACCTTCTCACCTCACTGGTCAAGCGTATCAAAAGAGCTGCAGCTTCTGAATATTTTCCTTGGCTTTTTAAAATTTCAGCACTAAGTAGGACACATCTCTCAGCCAGCACCATACTCCTATGGGAAAAAGCAAAAATCAAATAGCCATCAAAGTAGTTTACAATAACCAAGAGAGTGGAACATAATGTAGTATCATACAAAAGAATACTAAGGCAATAGGGAAGGGAGTGCATAGCACAATATCATTTGAAAAGACATTTGTAATAGGAAGGCAGTAAGACAAAAGGAGCACAAGGGATCAAGGAAAGGGGAACACCCACTGGCACAGCTAAGACAATGTAGTTACTTACCTGTAGCAGGTGTTCTTTGTGAACAGCAGGAATAAGTCCTCAAGTATGGGTGATGTCACCACCAGAGCCCCACAAGGAACGCTCTCCAGCTTCCAAAGGAAGCCTTTGGGAGGTATGCTGCATATGCGCGTCTGCCTTCCCTGTCCACCATGGCACCATATTCTCCAGTATGATCACATAGCAGAAGCCAAAAAGGCTATTCCCCGGGGAAGTGAGAGGGTTCTTATTCCTGCTATTCATGGAGAATACCTGCTATAGGTGAGTAACTACGCTTTCTCCATGAAACAGCAGGAAATGTCCTCAGTCTACCGGAACCTGAGGAGAAAGAGATTAGCCCAAGCGGGTATCGAGAACTGGAGAAGCCAGGCAGTCCCATCGAAGGACTCATCTGATGCAGTATCCACAGTCAACATTGACCAAGGGAATTTTGAGCAGGTAGCCAGGATGGACAGAAGGGCCAGTGGGCAGGAGTTGACCCTCAAGACTCAAAGAAATGCCGGAACACGGCATGGCCAAAATTGCTGTCCCATTGGGCACCCCCATCCAGAAAGTAATTGGCTGCAAAGATATTGACTGAAGATCATGTTGCAACCCTGCAGATCTCCTCTGCGGAGATGGAACGGAGGTTGGCTACCGATGTAGCCATTGCTCGGACATTGTTTATGTTTATTATGATTCTTGATATATCGCACCTCCTGGTATCAGAGCGGTTTACAATATAACAAAAATAAAGGACGGTCCATGGCCAGGAAGAAAAGAAAAGAACTCTATTTCATGACAGGATAGAGAGAGGAGAGCAGGTAGATAGGAAAGAGATAGAAGGAGCTGAAAAGATCTAGAAGGGAAAAGGAAGGGGGACACTAAGAGCAAGTGGAGGGTAGGTCAAAAGCAGTCTGAAACAGGTGAGCTTTCAAAAGGGTCTTGAATTTTGTGAATGATTCTTGACGGAGGGTAGTAGGGATGGAGTTCCAGAGGGAAGGGCCAAGGAAGAAGGCGGCAGAATGTCGGGTGGATTGGAGGCGTGAGTGAGAGGGGGACGGAAGTACCAGATGGTTCACACGGATAGAATGTAAACTACAAGGAGGGATGTGAAAATACAGATGATCAGCAAGGTATTGTGGGGTATTGAAATAGATGACATGACGGGTTAAGGTGAGGAGCTTGTACTGGATGCGGTAAGGAACTGGAAGTCAGTGGAGCTCTATGAGGGTGGGGGTGTTATGATCAAGGTGTGAGGTATTGGAAATGATCCTTGCGGTGGTGTTCTTTAAAAGTTGTAAGCGTTGGAGTTGGGTCTTAGTAACGCTAGTGAGGGCAAGATTACAGAAGTCTAGGTGTGACATAACTAAGGACAGAAGGAGGGTGGTGAGTGCCTGGGAGGAGAGGAAAGTATGGATAGTGCAAATTTAGCGAAGGTAGTAGAAAGAGCGATGGGAGAGGAGAGAGATATGTTCGTGGAAAGAAAGTGCTGAATCGAGAGTCATTCCAAGGCAACAGAGAGAGGATACTAGTGGAATGGGTGTACCGGCGAGAGCTGGAGCGGTTGTTGGGCATGAACCGGTGAGAGAAAACCAAATGGCAGATATCTTCGACAGATTAAGATGTAAGCAGTTGGGAAGTGAGCCAGGAAGATACGTGGTCCAAATAGGTGTTGAGAGCAGTGAGGACGGGCTGAAGAGGAGAAGTGTGATGGAGAAGGAGAATGTCATCAGCACAGTAGTAAGATGAAGGACTGGACTGTTGAAAGTGTAAGGCTAGAGGAAACAGAAAGTTATGATATGACCCTCAAGACTCAGACCAGCTAAGAAATACGCATGGGCAACACAATCCACGAGCCAGAGGGATAGTGTACGCTTCGAAATAGTAACACCCAGCCTATTGGGTTGAAGGAGACGACAACTGAGAGGACTGACGGTGTGCCTGTGTGTGCTCCATGTAGAAAACCAACATACGCTTGCAATCCTGCATGTGCAATGCTGTCTCACCACGATTGGCATGAGGCTGAGAAAACATCATTGGAAGGACAATGGACTTGGTTGAGGTGAAAAGCTGAGACCACCTTCGGCAGAAAATTCAGGTGTATGCGGAGCACCACCCGGTTCTGGTGGAACCTGGTGTATGGAGCGCATGCGACCAGAGCCTAGAGCTCACTCACTCATTGGACTGATGTGATGGCCACAAGGAAGAGGACCTTCTAGGTCAAGAACTTCAGCAGAGACGCACTCAGCGGTTCAAAAGGAGCCCAATGAGCTGACCAAGGACCACAGTCAGGTCCCAAGCGATCATAGGGAGCTTAACTGGAGGCTTCAAAAGAAGTAAGCCCCGCATGAACCGGCATAGCAGAAGTTGAGCTGACATGGGCTTCCCCTTGTAGCCATGATGGAATGCTCCTATCGCGCTGAGGTGAACACATGGCGAGGTGGACTTGAGCACAGAATTGGAGAGATGCAAGAGGTACTCCAACAGCTGGTCCATGGGACAGATAAAGGAGTCCAGAGCCCGACCAATGCACAAGATGGCAAAATGCCACCACTTGAATGAGTAGTACTTACACATTAACTCCTTGTGGGATGCTAGCAGGATCTTGGTGACACCCTTGGAAAGGGCAAGCTCCTCAAGGACTACCCGCTCAGCATCTATGCCGTGAGCATCAAGGAGTGGATGTTGGGATGCAACAAATAGCCGGTCTCTTGTGAGATGAGGTCTGGGTTGGAGCCCAGACAAAGAGGTTCCCTCTGCAAGAGTGCAGCAGTAGCAGGAACCACGTTGTCTAAGCCAGTAAGGAGCGATGAGAATCATGGATTCCCTCCTCAAATGGAGCTTCAGGAGAATTTTACGAAGAGCGTAATCAGGCGGTAGGCATAGAGCAGGCCTTTCCCCCAGTGGACAAGGAAGGCATCCAGAGCCATACGATTGCTGGAGGGGCTCCGGGAGCAGAATCGAGCTGCTGTGAGGTTGCGAAGAGGTCCACATTCCACCACCTCCCTCTTCAGGGACCACTCATGTGGCTGAAGAACCCAGCTGAGGCAAACCACTAAGCCATTGCTATCACCGGCCAAATACCCTGAGATCTATATCATGGAGCATGGCAAACTTCCAGAAGCGAACAGCCTCCTAACACAGGAGGTACGAGCCAGTGCCACCTGCTTGTTCACATAGAACATGGCCATCTAGTTGTTCGTCTGGATCAGGACCACCTGATTCTGCAAGTGTACCCAAAAGACACAGAGCATTTACAATAGCCCGGAGCATGAGAAAGTTGATCTGATGGAGGCTCTCACTCTCGGACCACAGGTCCTGGGTATGTAAGACCATTCAGGTGAGCGTCCCATCGGGCTTGGAGGTATCCATCACGAGCAGCCTGCAGAACACCACTGGTGGGAACAGGAAGACCAGATGCAAGTTTCTAGGCAAGAGCCACCACTTCAGGGACAGTGTGAGTGGCGCAGTGACCACCACCCTTTCCTGCAGGAAGCCTGAGGCCTACTGCCATTGTGTTTGCAGGATCCACTGAGCCTGCCACATGCAGAAGCAGGCCTGAGGGGTGACATGCACCTTGACTGCCCATGTGTCCGAGGGCTCTCAGCAGCCCTCGGAGACATGGCGCTGCACATTTAAGTGGCGCTGCAACATGCACACCACCTCAATGAGATGCTGCATGTGGTCCACCGGCAGAAAAGCTCTCATCCGAGTGGTATCGAGGAGAGCCCCAATGAACTCCAGTTGTTGTACCAGCTGGAGGCAAGGCTTTGGATAGTTGATCATGAAGCAGAGTCCTTCGAGCAACTGAATGGTGAGCTCAGTGGACTGCCATACGCTGGCCAGGGGTGGAACCCTTTACGAGCCAGTCGTCCAGGTATGAGAAGACAAAGACCTCAAAAGGAAGGTGGCCACGACCACCAGGCACTTTGTGAAGACTCTGGGGGCTGCGGCCAGCCCGAAGGGTAGCACTTGGTACTGATAATGCTGGCCACATGTATGCATCCTTCAGATCCAAGGAACATAATCAGCCATCTTGCAAGAGGAATGGGAGCGGCGTCCCCAACGAAACCATTTTGAACTTTCGCACATCAAGAATCAATTAAGATTTTGCAGATCTAGAATGGGGCGGAATCCGCCAGTCATTTTGGGGATAGGAAGTATCAGAAGTAAAAGCCCTGCACGGTCTGGGCTGGGGGGGGGGAGGGGGACCGGCTTGATGGTGAGGTCAGCCAGTAAGGTCATGACCTCTATCTGCAGGAGGCTCCGGTGCTCGGGGTCCATGGGGTACTCCCTGGGATTGTGAGGCGGCGGCAGCTGGGTGAAATGTAACTGACAGTTGCTTTGGATGATCTGTAGTCCCCAGGCATCTGAGATGAGGAGAGGCCACCTATAGGCAAAGTGGATGAGCTGCCCCCCTTCCACCTGAGGGGGGACCTCAGCAGACAACAGTCAGCTGAATATGCTCATCAAAAACCTGCACCCAGCTTGGGTTGGGAGGTGGGTTGTGCCTATGGGGTTTTCTCACTCCATTGTTAGCGGGGAGCTTGGGCCTTAGGCTGCACCTGCAGCTGGGATGGAAAATATTGCTGCGGGTTCCTTTCACACGGGGGGGGGGGGGGGTCTGCAGTCTTTCTGGAGAGCCTGGTGAGGGTCACCTGCTCCTTCTCCAGCTCTCCGGCATTTTCCTCCATGGACTTGCCGGAGAGGTCCTCACCCCAACAGGGGATGTTGGCAATCTTGTCCTGGACCCACTTTTTGAGGTCAGATGACTAACCAGGCCATCCACTGCACAGAGATACCACGTCCGCCACCCTGCCAACGGATTTGAAGATGTCATAGGCGACCTGGACCATAAACATTAAGCAATCCTTGCCATGAGCTAAAAGGCTTCAGACTCATGGCGGTCCTCAGGAAGAGAAGTCCTCAAAGTCCAGCATGACATCCTTGAGGAACATGGCCAGGTAAATCTGGTAGGCCAGGGTCCAGGCTATCAGTATGGAGCCCTGGAAACACCTCCTCCTGAAGGAGTCCAGGGTCCTCGCCTCCCACGTGGGCAGCACAGAGGAGTGTGGTTTGGCACACTGAATGTTTCAAGGCAGACTCAACCACAATGGAGTTATGGGGTAATTGAGGCTTCTCAAACCCCGGGGCTTTTTGGACCCAATACAGGGAATCAAGCTGATGGCCAGAAGCATAAGTGGCGCTTTTCACAGCCACAATAGCAGCCTCTGCAAGACATGGTAGATGGAAACAGTCACCGCCTCATGGGGGCCAAGAAGTATTGGAAGAATTCTAGTTCATCCACTCTTGGTTCTTCTTCCAATTCCAGAGAAAAGTGAATGGCCTTGGTCAGATCCTGAACAAAATCCTGGAAGAACATGTCTTCTGGGGGTGACTTCCACTGAGTTGGAGGGGGCGACAGGTCAGATGCGAGATCCTGGAACCAAAGATCCAACACCATTGATTCCGCCTTGATTTTCCATGCTAAGTCAGACTCCAAGAGGAAGTCAAAGTATGCAGAGTCTCCTCAGAGCACTGACTGCATGGCTCAAGAGTGGCGTCAATGGTCCCCCATGCCCAGCATGCTGATTGTGATGCCCCAGGGCCTTGGTCTCCAACACACTGGAGAGGGAGATGGCTCTGATCACTGGTGTATATACCAATCTCCCACCCTGACAGGCAGGGCATAAGTCTCCAGGTTAGCCTGGAAGATGTGCGGTGATGACTGGCCCAGTGTTGCAAATCCTATGGTTCCAAAGGGGTTCTACCGCCAAATGAGTTTATCACAGGCATTCCTCCAGAACCACCACTAACGAGGATGTCGATGCCGCAGCCATTACCGGTGACCCCTCGGGTGGGAACTCCACAATGACTGGAGCATTGGGAGACATCCGGCTGCCCTCCTGGGCACTAGGAATGAACTCTGCCGAATGGGTGAGGTCCTCCCACAGAGGAAGCTTGATCGGCCGTTGCTGGCCTCTGCTGTCCGTCTGGAGCTGAGAGGGGCTGCGAGAGCCTGCACAGGAATTGTCTCCTTGTTCTCCCCTCCTTTCGACATTGATGGGGTCTCTGCAGAGAGCTGCCCCTCTCCACACAAAACCTTCTGCTCCAATTGAGCCCTCTGCTCTTTTTCCTTGGCCATCTCAGGCGTGGACAAGGGGGTCGGTGCTGAGGATGCTGAATCAGATGAGCCAAAGAGGGACAACTCCAGCTTTTCCTGACCCTTCAGCCCTCAACCTGTCATCTGCAAGCAGACCATGCAGGACGTCAGCTGGTAGTTAGTCCAAGGCATTCCAAGCACCATTTATGATGGTCAGTGGCAGAAATGGTCTTGCCACATTTGGTGCATTTTTTAAAGTCGCTATCCAGCTTAGACATGTCAAAAAAAAAAATACTGCCTCAGCAAAATTAAATTGAAAAATGACCGTGGGTGGGAAAAATCCCCTAAAGGGGAAAAAATGCCAAAAGACGCAAAAAAAAAAAAGTTACAGAAAAGACTGACTGGCAGGTGAAAAAATGAGTGAAAGCTCAGTCACAAAAGCAAGAAATTCAAACTTTTTTCCAAACTGCAGGAACATGTCCTAGGAGGTCTGTGGAAAAAAGACTGGACAATATGGCACCACAGCAGATGGAAAAGGTAGGAGCGCATGTGCGACATACCTCCCAAAGGCTTCCTTTGGAAGCTGGAGAGCATTCTGTGTGGGGCTCCATCAGTGACATCACCCATATGTGAGGACATATTTCCAGTTTCTTCACAAAGAATTTCAAAAATTACTCATCTCCAAATACTCTCCAAAGGAAAGCATAGTTACTCACCTGTAACAGGTGATCTCCGGGAACAGCAGGAATTTAGTCTTCACATATGGGTATCGTCGGTACTGACGGAGCCTGCGCGGGAACGCACCCTAGCGTCCAATTAGAAAGCTTTTGGGAGCATCCCACAGCACCTGTGTGCTGCCTTCCCGCCTTTCCCAACTGCCTCTCTCCAGTTGAGTTTAAAGCTGAGACAAAGAGAGAGAGAGAGGGAAAGAAAGAATAGAGAGAGATAGAGAGATACAGCTCCTAGGGGAGGTGGGTGGGTTGTGAAGACTAAATTCCTGCTGTTCCCAGAGATCACCTGTTACAGGTGAGCAACTATGCTATCTCCAGGAACACGCAGGAATGTAGTCTTCACATATGGGGACTCCCTAGCTACAGATGCCAGGGAGAGACCCCAGAAGTTGTGTGCCCCAGTGAAAGGGCTCCACTTCCCCCCAAGAGCCGCCCATGGATCTCTGGCATCCTACCGGGGATGGTGGGTAGGAGTTGATTAAGTATGGAACAGGTATTGTAGAACAGCCTGACCAAACAAGGCATCCCGGCGGGAGTCCTTGTCTAAGCAGTAATGGGCTGTGAAGGTATGAACCGAGGCTCAAGTAGCTGCTCGACAGATGTCGTCGATAGACACAGAGTGTAGATGAGCCATTGAGGCTGCCATGGTTCTCACATTGTGAGCTGTGACATGGCCTTCCAGAGAAAGCACAGTTACTTACCTGTAACAGGTGATCTCTGGGAACAGCAGGAATAAGTCTTCACATATGGGTATCGTCGGTACCGACGGAGCCTGCACGGGAACGCTCCCCAGCGTCCAGTAGGAAAGCTTCTGGGAGCATCCCACAGCGCCTGCGCGCTGCCTTCCTGCCTTTCCTAACCGCCTCTCTCCAGTTCGAGTTTTAAGCTGAGACAAAGAGAGAGAGAGGAAAGGAAAGATAGATAGAGAGATACAACTCCTAGGGGAGGTGGGTGGGTTGTGAAGACTTATTCCTGCTGTTCCCAGAGATCACCTGTTACAGGTAAGTAACTGAGCTATCTCCAGGAACAAGCAGGAATGAGTCTTCACATATGGAGACTCCCCAGCTAGAGATGCCTGGGAGATCACCCAGGTTGTGAGTCCCTGGGAAGGGCTCTACCTCCACCCATGAATCTCAGGCATCCAGTCAGGGATGGAGGGTAGGAGTTGATCAGGTATGGAACAGGTGTTTAAGAACAGCCTGACCAAACAAGGCAACCCGGCGGGAGTCCTTGTCCAAACAGTAATGGGCTGTGAAGGTATGAACCGAGGCCCAGGTGGCCGCTCGACAGATCTGGTCGATGGACACAGAGTTTAGATGAGCCATGGAGGCTGCCATGGCCCTCACATTGTGAGCTGTGACATGGCCCTCCAGAGAAAGGTTCTTACTCTGGTAGGCGAAGGAAATACACTGAGCAATCCAATTGGACAGAGTTCTCTTAGAGACTGGAAGTCCTAAATGAGAGGGATCAAAAACAACAAAAAGTTGAGAGGACTTTCTATGTTGCTGTGTCCTTTGCAAGTAGAAAGCAAGTGCTCTTTTACAATCCAAGGTATGAAGATTCCTCTCTGCACTTGATGCATGAGGTCCTGGAAAAAAGACAGGTAAATACACCTCCTGGTTCAGATGAAAAGGTGAGACCACTTTAGGCATAAAGTGTGGATTAGTTCTGAGTACTACCTTGTCATGATGGAACCTTGTATAAGGAGGATTAGCCACTAAGGCTTGCAACTCACTGATACGGCGAGCTGAGGTGACTGCAATGAGAAAAATAACCTTCCAGGAAAGGAATTACAAGGAGGTAGTGGCTAAGGGTTCAAAGGCTTCATAAGCTGGCCAAGAACCAAATTCAAGTCCCATGCGACTGGAGGTGGTCTAATGGGAGGTTTAGTCAAAAGAAGGCCTCTCATGAATCTTGCTATAAGAGGATCAGAGGAAATAGGCTGTCCATTGAGAGGCTTAAGGGATGCTGCAAGAGCACTCAAATGGACTCTGATTGAATTTGTTTTAAGGCCTGTATGGGATAAATGCAGCAAATACTCTAGTAAAGAATTCAGAGGTATTGCAAGAGGGTTAAGACCCTTCTCTGCACACCAAATGGTAAACCTCTTCCATTTAAAAGCATAGGAACGTCTGGTGGAAGGCTTTCTGGAAGCATGAAGGATATCCTTCACTTGCTGAGAAAGGTGTAAATCCTGAAGGTCTAAGCCTTCAGCAACCAGGCCCTGAGATGAAGAGACTGGGGATTTGGGTGCCACAACGTTCCCTCCTCTTGGGAGAGGAGATCTGGAGCAGACCCCAAGTCCAGGTAGGGAGCTTGAGAGAGATGCAGAAGTAGAGGGTACCACACTTGGCGTGGCCAACGTGGTGCTATGAGGATCATAGACCCCCTGTCTCTCTGAAGCTTGAAAAGTGTCTTGGGAATGAGGGGAATAGGTGGAAAGGCATAGAGGAAGCCTTGCCCCCAAATGAAGGAGGAAGGCATCTCTGGCCTGAACTCCCTAACACGGAATCCTGGAACAGAACCGGGGACGTTTGGCATTCCACGGACTTGCAAACAGGTCTATGTTTGGAGTTCCCCAAATTCGAAAGATCTTGGCTATCTGGTCCCCATGGAGGGACCATTCGTGTGGAAGCAGAACTCAACTGAGTCTGTCTACCCAAGAGTTTTGAACCCCTTGGAAGATACACTGCCATGAGATGGATTTGATGCTCTCTGGCGAAGGCCCACAATCTCAGAGCTTCGTTGCAAAGCGACAGAGAGCCAGTCCCCCCCTGCTTGTTCACGTAGAACATGGCTACTTGGTTGTCCGTGTGGATGAGGACTGTCTTGTAGCTGAGCAGGGTGTGGAAAACGCTGAGAGCCAGAAAGATTGCTCTGAGCTCTAAGAGGTTGATATGTAGAGATGTCTCCTGTGGAGACCAGATGCCTTGGGTGGAGAGATCTTGTAGATGAGCTCCCCAACCCTTTGGAGAGGCATCTGTTGTAAGGGTTGGTTGGGGTAATACCTGTTGAAAAGGGGACCCCAGCAACAGATTTTGAGTGGACTTCCACCAATGGAGCGAGGAAAAGAGGCGACTGGAGGTCGCTATTTTGTCTGACAGGCACCCTGATGCCTGGGTCCATTGGGCGGATAGAGTCCATTGAGCCGCTCTCAGGTGAAGGCAAGCATAGGGAACCACATGCACAGTGGATGCCATGTGGCCTAACAGTTGTAACATCTCTCGAGCAGTTAAATGGGATTTTAACTGAATCTGTGAGGCTAACTGCACCAAGCGTAGGCAACGGGCCTGGGGGAGATAGGCCCTTGCAGTTGTGGTATCCAGTAAGGCCCCTATGAACTCTAGAGATTGAGTAGGGGTGAGATGGGATTTTGGAATGTTTATTACCAGTCCCAGATACTGAAGAACACGCCTTGTGCAGGCCAGGGAAGCCTGGGCCTCTGACTGGGATGGAGCTCGGATGAGCCAGTCGTCCAGATATGGGAATACGAATATCTCTAGAGTGCGTAGAAATGCAGCTACTATTGCCATGCATATGGTGAACACTCTTGGTGCAGAGGCCAGACCGAAAGGAAGCACTTTGTATTGGTAGTGCTTTCCTTGGTAAAGGAACTGAAGGAACCTTCTGTGTGTTGGATGGATGAGGACATGGGTGTACGCAACCTTGAGATCTAGAGAACAAAGCCAGTCCTGACTCTGGAGGTATGGAAGGAGAGTTCCGAGAGAAGTCATCTTGAATTTCTCCTTGCACAAAAACTTGTTCTATTCTCTGAGATCTAAAATGGGTCTGTAGCCCCCTGTTTTCTTTGGAATGAGAAAATAGGGGGAGTAGAACCCTGAGCCCTGTTGAAGAAGGGGTACTTCTTCTATTGCCCCATGGGCAAGAAGGGTGGCAATCTCTTTACCTAGAAGGTTGAGGAGAGATGTTGGAGAATTGAACTGTTTCACCATAGTGTGAGGAGGAAGGTTTAAGAAGTGAAGCTTGTACCCGTCTCTTATGATGGAGAGGGTCCATTGCTCTGCTATGATTTTTTCCCATCTGGGAGCAAAATGAGCTAACCTTCCTGGGATGGTGAGAGGTTATGGATGTTCTAGAGCCAGAAAGGCTAAGTTCTCTAGTAGTAAGTCAAAGGCCCTGAGGAGGCTGAGGCTGTTGGGGCGTAGCAGTCCTCACAGCCTTAGGCTTGGCCTGTTTTGGTTGTTGCTGCCTCTTTGTAGCAAAACAACCTGCAGAAGAGGCCTGACCATAAACAGAAGAATATTTCCCTTTTTTTGGGAAAAATCTTTTTTTGAACAATCTCTTTTTAAAAGGAGCAGAAGTAGACTTTGAAAGTCTATCTAAAGCAGAATTTTCAGCATCCATCTGGTTGGCCTTTGCTTGCGAATCTTTGCCAAACAGGTTTTCACCTGTACAAGGAAGGTTACCTAGTCCATCCTGAACCCAGGATTCCAAATCAGAGGCTTGTAACCAAGCAACTCTACGTGCACCTATGGCAAATGCGAGGCTCTGCTGGCACCCTCAAAAGAGTCAAAGGCTCCACGGTTGGAAAACTTGGAATTATCCTGGGCATGTTTAAGCCAGGTGAGAAGCTCTTCCCTTTTATTTTCTGACATAAAAGGAGATAAGGTTTGCAGATGATCTGTAACTTCCTTTAGAAACATCCCCATATAGAGACTATAGGAGTTGATTCTGGCTACAAGCATACTGGCCTGGAAAATTCTCCTGCCAAAGGCATCTAAGGTTCTGCATTCTCTTCCTGGAGGAGTAGAAGAGTGCCTTTTTGTACTCTTGATCTTTTTCATAGCAGACTCCACCACAATGGAGTGGTGAGGAAGCTGAGTCTTATGAAAACCAGGATAAGGAGGAACACGATACATGGTGTCCAACCTACGAGAATGAGGGGAGGTGGTAAGAGGAGTCTCCCATATGCCTAACATGTGATCATAGAGAATCTCATGTATTGGTAAAGTGGCTGCCTCTTTAGGAGCCTTAGGATATTGTAAAATATCTAATTTTTTGGCTCTAGGCTCTGTCTCAGAGGCCACTGAGATGGAAAGGCCCCTGGCCACCTCCCTGATAAAGTCTTGAAAAAACAAGTCCTCTGGAGGAGACATTCTCCTTTTTGGAGAAGAGGGTTCCTGAGGAAGGATCCCCGATGCTTCGATAGAGGCCTGTGATTCATCAGAGTCCTCAGAGGAATCGAAGTATCGCCTGTCTGGATGCTCTCGCAGAGCCCGATACGCATACCGGGGGGTATCGACATCGGGAGTAATCGGTACCGATGGGCATCAAAGGATAGTGTACCGCTGCCGTCGACATCGATGTCAATGCAATCGGTACCGGCAGCGGAACCGATATCGGATCCGGTACCGGAATCGGTACCGACAACGGAGTTTGTTGCGGTACCGAAGGCGTCGCACAGCTTGTATGAATGCCCTAATGGCACGCTGCATGGTCAGACTATTCTGATCTATCGACGCCACCAATGTCTGGATGTCAGTACCGGTGTGAACCGCCGGTACCCCAGAACATTGTAACAGGTGATCGGTCGAGGCCGAGCCATCGATGTCAACCTGTGACCCCATAGATAAAGCTTTGGAAGCTGGAGCCTCCCGCCGGGGTAATTTTGCCGGTGTGGATTCCTCGAGAGCAAGCCCGGGGGCATCTCGATACTTAGAGGGAGATGTACTCTTCGAGGACCGGCCGGATTTAAGTTTGGTTACCTGAGATCCATGGGAGGAAGAAGCAGCCCTGGAAGACGTCGATGCCACAGAAGCTGCATCAGAGGGAAACAGGGTACTGAGCTTGGCTGCTCGATTCTGTAAACCTCTTTTAGACATCATGGAACAGGACTCACAGTCCGCAATGGAATGGTCAGGACCTAAACATTTAAGACACCAGTCATGGGTGTCGGTGACAGAAATAGTGCCACTGCACTTCGTGCACTTTTTGAACCCGGAGGCAGGCTTTTCCATGAGGAAAAAATTTCTGCAGGCCTAAGGACACAGAAAGAAAAATGCACTGAAGTAGAAAAGAGAAGGTCTTTTTTTTTTTTTTTTTAAATAAAGAAAGAAAAAAGAGACCGGCGGTACCGGTCCGGAGTCGAGAAGGCAGACACGCGACTAAAGAAATAAAAGAAAATAAGAAATTCTTCAGCGGTGACAGGAAACACGACCTGCTGGCTCCGCGGAAAAGAAGAACTGGAGAGAGGCGGTTAGGAAAGGCGGGAAGGCAGCGCACAGGCGCTGTGGGATGCTCCCAAAATCTTTCCTACTGGACGCTGGGGAGTGTTCCTGCGCAGGCTCCGTCGGTACTGACGATACCCATATGTGAAGACTCATTCCTGCTTGTTCCTGGAGATAGGTTCTTACTCTGATAGGTAAAAGAAATACACTGTGCAATCCAGTTGGACAATGTTCTCTTGGAGACTGGAAGTCCCAAATGAGGAAGATCAAAAGCAACAAAGAGTTGAGAGGACTTTCTATGTTGCTGTGTCCTTTGTAAGTAAAAAGCAAGTGCTCTTTTACAGTCCAAGTATGAAGATTCCTTTCTGCATTTGAAGCATGAGACCTTGGAAAAAATACAGGCAGGTAAATCACTTGGTTTAAATGAAAAGGTGAGACCACCTTTGGCATAAAGTGTGGATGAGTCCTAAGGACTACCTTATCATGATGGAACCTCGTATAAGAAGGATCAGCCACTAATGCTTGCAACTCACTGATGCGACATGCTGATGTGACTGTAATGAGAAAGACAACCTTCCAGGAAAGAAATTTCAAGGAGGTTGTAGCTAGAGGTTGAAAAGGCAGCTTCATGAGCTGCCCAAGAACCAGATTTAGGTCCCATGCCACCGGTGGTGGCCGAATGGGAGGCTTAGTTAGAAGAAGGCCCCTCATAAATCTCGCTATGAGAGGATGAGAGGAAATAGGTTGTCCATTTATAGGCTTGAAAGAAGCTGAAATGGCACTTAAATGGACTCTTACTGAGTTAGTCTTAAGCCCTGCATTAGATAAATGAAGGAGATACTCCAGTAATGAATCCAGAGGTATCGCCAGGGGGTCAAGACCCTTCTGCGAACACCATATGGAAAACCTTTTACACTTGAAAACATAAGAGCATCTTGTGGAAGGTTTCCTGGAAGCATAAAGGATATCCTTTACTTGTTGAGAAAGGTTAAGACCATGAAGGTCTAGGCTCTCAGCAACCAGGCCCTGAGATGCAGAGATTGGGGATCGGGATGCCACAACATTCCGTCCTCCTGAGACAGGAGATCTGGAGCAGATCCTAACTCCAGAGATGGAGCTTGAGAGAGATGTAGGAGCAGAGGGTACCACACCTGCTGTGGCCAATGTGGAGCTATGAGAATCATATGGCCTCTGTCTCTCTGAAGCTTGAATAGGATCTTGGGAATTAAGGGAATGGGTGGAAAGGCATATAGGAAGTCCTGACCACAATGGAGGAGGAAAGCATCCCTGGCCTGAGAACCCTGAGCCGGAATTCTGGAACAGAACCGGGGAAGTTTGGCATTCAGAGGAATTCCAAAGAGGTCTATGTCCGGAGTTCCCCAAATTTGAAACATTTTGGCTACGTGGTCTGCACGGAGAGACCATTCGTGTGGAAGCAGAACTCGACTGTCTGCCCAAGAATTTTGAATGCCTGGCAGATAAACCGCAAGGAGAGGAATATGATGCTCTCTGGCGAGGGCCCATAGTCGCAAAGCTTCGTTGCAAAGTGACAGAGAGCCTGTTCCTCCCTGCTTGTTCAGATAGAACATAGCTACTTGATTGTCCGTCTGAATTAGGACGGTCTTGTAGCTCAGCTGGGTGTGGAACACTCAAAGAGCAAGTTAGATTGCTCTGAGTTCCAAGAGGTTGATGTGTAGATGGGTCTCCTGTGGAGTCCAGGTACCTTGGGTAGAGAGATCTTGCAGGTGAGCCCCCCAACCCTCCTGTGAGGCATCTGTTGTTAGAGTGTCCTGGAGTGGGAGCTGTTGGAAAGGGGACCCAACCAACAGGTTTCGGGTTGACTGCCACCACTGTAGGGACAAAATAAGGCGACTTGTGTTTGCTATTTTGTCTGATAGGCAGCCTGATACCCGAGTCCACTGAGTGGATAGAGTCCATTGGGCTGCTCTCATATGGAGGCGAGCGTAGGGAACCATGTGCACGGTAGATGCCATGTGGCCTAGTAATCGTAACATTTCCCGAGCAGTGAGATAGGTTTTTAACACTGCTTGTGAAGCTAACTGCACAATGCGAAGGCAGAGGGGCTGTGGAAGATAGGCCCTTGCTTTCCTGGTATCCAGCATAGCTCTTATAAACTCTAGAGATTGAGTGGGAGTTAGGTTGGATTTTGGGATGTTTATGACCAGGCCCAAATATTGAAGGATACGCATTGTGCAAGACAGGGAAATTCTGGCCTCTGGCTCTGATAGGGCTCGAATGAGCCAGTCGTCTAAGTAGGGGAAGACGAATATTCCTAGAGTGCGAAGAAATGCTGCTACCATAGCCATGCATTTCGTAAACACCCTTGGTGTTGAGGCCAGGCCAAAAGGAAGAACCCTGTACTGGTAGTGCTTCCCCTGACATAGAAACTGAAGGAATCTTTGGTGAGTTGGATGGATGAGAAGATGAGTGTACGCATCCCTGAGATCTAGAGAACAAAGCCAATCCTGACTCTGAAGGTATGGCAGAAGAGTTCCCAGAGAAATCATCTTGAATTTCTCTTTGAACAGGAATTTGTTCAATTCTCTGAGGTCTAAAATGGGTCTGTGTCCTCCTGTTTTCTTTGGAATAAGGAAATAGGGGGACTAAAACCCTGTACGCTGTTGGGAAATGGGTACATCTTCTATTGCCCCGTGGGCAAGAAGTAAACTGACCTGTTGACCCAACTGAGTGTCGAGTGAAGTCTGAGAATTGAACAGTCTTACAATTGTAGGAGGGGGCATGTTGAGGAAATGAAGCTTGTACCCCTCTTTTACAATGGACAGAGTCCATTCTTCTGCTGTTATCTGCTCCCATCTGGGGGCAAAATGACTCAACCTTCCTGGGATGGTGGACGGCTCTGGCCCGTTGAGGGCCAGGAAGGCCAAGTTCTCTAGATGGGAGTCAAAGCCCCTGTGGAGGCTGAGTCTGCTGGGCCGGTTGAGGCTTAGCAGTCTTTGTTTTCCTTTGATTTGGTGGCTGCTGTCCCTTTCGGGCAGACTGACCTGAAGAATGCACCTGCTGGGTATAGGAGGGGTAAAACCTCTTCTTTTTAGAGAAGAATGGTTTCTTGTAGGATTTTCTCCTTGTAGGATCAGCTGTAGCCTTGGAAAGTCTATCCAAAGTGGTATTATCAACATCCAGCTCATTAGCTTTCTCTTGTCAATTTTTGCCAAAGAGATTTTCGCCTGTACAAGGGATATTCCCCAGTTTGTCCTGTACCCAGAGTTCTAAGTCAGATGCCTGGAGCCAGGCAATCCTACGAGCTCCTATGGCAATGGCAGATGTTCTGCTTATGCACTCAAAGCAGTCAAAAGCTGCACGATTAACGAACTTGGAAACATCTTGGGCATGTTTAACAAGTGTAAGATAATCTTGCTTCTTATCAGGAAGGAGAGGGCTCATAAGCTCTAGATCTCCTGTAATCTCCTTAAGGAACATGCCCATGTATAAGATGTAGGAACTAATCCTGGCAGAAAGCATAGAGGCCTGGAAGGTTCGACGTCCAAAGGCATCAAGAGTCCTACATTCACGTCCTGGAGGATTAGATGCATGTCTTTTTGCACTCTTGATCCTTCTCATAGCTGATTCCACTACCATGGAGTGGTGTGGTAACTGAGTTTTTTGAAATCCAGGACAAGGAGGTACTCAATACATGGTATCAAGCCTAGGAGAATGAGGAGAAGTGGTAAAAGGTGTTTCCCACATTCTTAACATGAGATCATGCAAGATCTCATGAATAGGTAAAGTAGCTGCCTCCTTGGGAGCTTTAGGATATTGTAAAATCTCCAACTCCTTTGCTCTGGGTTCTATTCAGGAGCCACTGTGATGGAAAGACCTCTAGCCACCTCCCGGATGAAATCCTGAAAGGATATATCATCTGGATGAGACATCCTACGTTTAGGAGAGGAAGGCTCTTCAGAGAGAAGTACTCCGGTACCGACAGAGCTGTCAGAATCCTCAGATTCATCGTAGGATTCAAAATATCTCCTGTCCGGGTGCTCTTGGCAAAGCACGATACCGGTACCGATCGAAGTCGGTACCGGAGGGGTCCGGTGCCGGCCTGTCGATACCGGAGGAAATAGCATGACTCGGTGTCGGCAACACACTCGCCGATGTCGATGCTGTTGGTACCGGTACCGATGTCGATACCGGTTGAACTGTCTGAAGCGGTCCCGAAGGCATCGATGCCGTAAGGAGAGCCGCCAGACTGCGTTAAATAGCCAAAGATCTCTGGTCTATTGACGTTGCCGATGCCTGGGTGTCGGTACCGGACGAAGCGGCCGGTACCCCAGAGCATGGCACCAGTAGTTCTGCCGAGGCTGAGGCCTCAAGAACATCCTGGAGCCCCGATAGTGCTTTGGAAGCCGAAGCCTCCCGCCGGGGCAATTTTGCCGGTACAAGTCCCTCAAGGGCAACGCCAGAGGCATCTCGATGCTTGGAAGGAGATCTACCCTTTGAGGACCGGCCAGATTTATGTTTAGTTACCTGAGATCCATGGGAGGAAGACGAAGCCCTGGAAGACGTCGATGCCACAGATGCTGCATCAGAGGGAAAAAGGGTGCTAAGCTTAGCAGCTCGGTTTTGCCGACCTCTCTTAGACATCATCCCACAGGCAACACACTCCGAGATGGAGTGGTCAGGACCTAAACATTTGAGGCACCACTCATGAGTGTCGGTGACGGAGATGGTACCGCCACACTTGGAACACTTTTTAAAACCTGAAGCGGTTTTTTCCATTGTTGAGGAAAAATTGGGCCTAGTGCCCAAAATGGCGCATGGCACCCGAAAGAAAAAGGGCTGGAAACTCCAGAAAAAAGATTACTTTTTTTTTTTTTTTTTGAAGAAAGAAAGAAAGAACCGGCGGTACCGGTATAGCTTCGAGGAAGGCAGATGCTACCACAAAAAAGAATAAAAAAATGGGATAATTTCTGCGGTGACAGGAAAACATCCTGCTGGCTCCGCGGAATACAAAGAACTGGAGAGAGGTAGTTGGGAAAGGCGGGAAGGCAGCACGCAGGCGCTGTGGGATGCTTCCAAAAGCTTTCTATTTGGACGCTGGGGAGCGTTCCCGCGCAGGCTCCGTCGGTACCGACGATACCCATATGTGAAGACTACATTCCTGCTTGTTCCTGGAGATACAATTTTTAAGTCTATTTTGAATTTTCTTTTAAAGACACATCTAAACAGAGATCAAAAGAAAGGGAATTCCACAGGGCAGGGGATACAAAACTGAAGGCTGCTGTGCACGTCATCTAAAGTTTGACTTGGGAGGGGGGAGGTGGAATGGAAAGCAAATTTGATTGCAATGACCTCAGTGACTTCTTTGATGAAAGAACATATATGATGAGATTCCAGTATAATTTATATCTAAGTTTACATGAGGCTGGCAAATTAAACACATGCTGTATAAGCTGCATGTGACAGTATGTTCAACTTTCCAGATATTGCTGGTTCAGAGCAGACTCTGGTCATAGGCTCCAAGCAGTATCTTGCTCAATTTTTCTTGCAGGTGAAAGGATAGATAGCCTGCATAATATTCTGTTCACCCCTGGACTACTTCTCAGAGAGAATACAACTCTTGTTGTGTCAGAAAGCACAGTTACTTACCTGTAACAGGTGATCTCTGGGAACAGCAGGAATAAGTCTTCACATATGGGTGCGACGGTACCAACGGAGCCTGCGCTGGAACGCTCCCCAGCGTCCAAAAAGAAAGCTTTTGGGAGCATCCCACATGCATGCACGCTGCCTTCCCGCCCATTCACTTCCCTCTCATCAGTTGGGTTTGTAGCCGAGACCGAAGGAGGGAAGTAGACAAATTATATATATAGAGAGAGAAACAACTCCTAGGGGAGGTGGGTGAGTTTTGAAGACTTATTCCTGCTGTTCCCAGAGATCACCTGTTATAGGCAAGTAACTGTGCTATCTCCAGGAACAAGCAGGAATGAGTCTTCACATACGGGGACTCCCAAGCTAGAGATGCCTAGAGGAGGTCCCAGCATGTTGCAAATCTAATAGATGGGTCATGCTATTTCCTAGAACCTCAGGCATCCAAGGGATGGAGGGTAGGAGTTGAATTAAAAAGGTGTGCTGTGGAACAGCTTGACTAAACAAAGCGTCTAGAGGGGAGTCCTTGTGTAGATCATAAATGTTAGTAATATTGAATTCCAAATGTCTAATGTGGACCTTAGTCAAAAGTATTGCGAAAGTATTTAATGAGGCTAATAAGGGTCTGGTGGTAAGAGCTAGTGCATTATCCTCAAAGAAAATACCTCACTGTGAAGTAGAGGAAATAAATTTTGCAATACAGGCAAAGGTCAGAACCCTAAAAGGCTAGAACTAATCCCAGAAGGAAAAACTGGGGGAGTTTAATGGGGTTGGACTTTGGATGAGAAGCTAAAGCTTCTGTAGGCCAAAGTTTGAAGCTCTTTGTCCTTGGAGCAGAATAAGGCTCTAGGAAAGAGAAGAGATAAATCTGACTGGTTTGCAGAGAAAGGATGGGTCTTTAAGACCCCTCTATTCAAATGAAAGAGAGGAACATTTGTAGTAGGCGGTGTAGCCTCCAATTTCTTGAAGATCAGAAATGTCTTCCCTAAGTGATGTCACTTAGGATGATAACTTTACATGGAGAGCTTCAGATGTAATGTAACCGGAGAGGTTACAGTAAAAAAAGATAGTTTCTGACTTCCGGTGACGTCACGGAGCTGATGGGGGCATAGAAGCCTAGCTCCGTCCGAATCCTGATTTTACGGTGAAAATAGAGGCCCCGGGGAATAAAAAGTGGACGGCATACGAAGAAACAACTTGGAGATGGCGGCGAAAGAGTAGTTACTCACCTGTAACAGGTGCTTTCCAGGAACAGCAGGAATCAGTCCTCACATATGGGTGACATCGACGTCGATGGAGCCCTTGCGGAGCATTTCCCCAGCTTTCTATGAAAGCCTTTGGGAATGCAGGCACGCATGCGCGGTTCCCTTCCCGCCCAAAGGTGCCATCTTGCTCAGTCAAATGACATAACTAAAACAGCACACAAAAATAAATAAATAAATAAACTATGTACAACTGCAACTCCTAGGGGAGGAGGGAGGGTTGTGAGGACTGATTCCTGCTGTTCCTGGAGAACACCTGTTACAGGTGAGTAAAGCGTAGTTACTCACCTGTAACAGGTGTTCTCCAGGAGCAGCAGGAATCAGTCCTCACTTATGGGTGACGTCGGCGCCGACGGAGCCCTCGCGGAGCAATTTTCCCCAGCTTTCAAAGAAAGCCTTTGGGAATTGCAGCGCGCATGCGCGGTCCTCTTCCCGCCCAAGGGTGCCATCTTAGCCAGTCAGATGACATAGCTAAAAAAGACAGCATAAAAATTTGCAAAAAAGTAAAGCAGACGATTGCAACTCCAAGGGGAGGAGGGAGGGTTGTGAGGACTGATTCCTGCTGCTCCTGGAGAACACCTGTTACAGGTGAGTAACTACGCTTTCTCCAGGACCAAGCAGGAAGTCAGTCCTCACTTATGGGACTCCCAAGCTCAAGGCTACCGGAGACCCTAAGCACAAAAATGAGCTCCCTCTAGCTCAGCAGCACAGAAGGAAGGATCTTCGCTGAATAATTACCCACCGGTAGCCCACATCCGGGATGGAGGGTAGGAGTTGCTCAGACCTCAAAGAGATTGCGGAGGACTGCCTGTCCGAAAGCACTGTCCCTGCGGGACTCCCTCTCGAGACAGTAATGGACCGCAAAAGTCTGGCTCGAAGACCAAGTAGCAGCCCGGCAGATGTCTGCCAGCGGAACAGAGCGGAGGTAAGCCACTGACGTGGCCTTTGCCCGAACGCAGTGAGCCGTGACTCGACCTTCCAAGGAGAGTCCGGCTGCCCCATAAGCCCAAGTGATACAGTCCGCAACCCAGATGGACAGAGTACGCTTGGAGACCGGGAGCCCCAATTTATTGGGGTCGAAAGATACAAAAAGCTGAGCAGCTTTACGGTGCTCCCGCGTACGGTCAAGGTAGAAGTTCAGAGCCCTTCTACAGTCCAGGGTATGGAGGACCGTTTCAGCTCGGCTGGAGTGTGGGCTGGGAAAGAAGGTTGGAAGTACCACCTCCTGATTGATATGAAAAGGGGAGACCACCTTTGGAAGAAATTTTGGGTGAGTCCGTAGGACTACCCTATTTTTGTAGAACCGAGTGTAAGGGGGATCAGACACGAGGGCCTGCAATTCACTTACGCGTCTAGCGGAAGTGAGGGCTATCAAGAACAGTGTTTTCCAAGAAAGAAAACGGAGAGAACAGGTAGCCATAGGTTCAAAAGGCGGACAGGTGATCCGCTGCAAAACCACGTTCAGGTCCCAGTCAGGCGCTGGCGGGCGCAGAGGTGGTTTAAGTAGAAGAAGACCTCGGAGAAACCTCGCTACAAGAGGGTCGCTGGAAAGAGGTCTGCCGTCCACCGGCACATGATGTGCTGAAAGAGCACTGAGGTGAACTTTGACGGAGTTGGACTTAAGTCCCAGATTAGAGAGGTATAACAAGTACTGCAGGATCACCGACACCGGGCAGGAGAAGGGATCCTGAGACTGTTGGGTACACCAAACGGAAAAGCGACGCCATTTAAGGGCGTAGCATTTGCGGGTAGAAGGTCGTCGCGAAGCTAGGACGACCTCCTCCACCTCCGCCGGCAGGAGAAGGGGAGCGAGGACTACCCTCTCAGCAGCCAGGCCATGAGGTTGAGAGACCTGAGGTTGGGGTGTAGCACAGACCCCTGATCCTGAGTGAGGAGATCCGGTTGTAACCCCAGAGGGAATGGATCCTCCACCGCTAATTGCAGCAGGAGCGGAAACCACGGCTGCCTGGGCCAGCGAGGGGCCACCAGGATCATGAGGGCTTTGTCTCGGAGAACCTTGAAAAGAGTCCGAGAGACTAGCGGGATGGGAGGGAAAGCGTACAGAAGGCTCCCCGACCATGAGAGTAGAAAAAGCGTCCGCCGCAACCCGAAGGGGGTGTGGCTGACGAGAGCAGAAGCGAGGAAGTTGCCGGTTGTGAGGACTGGCAAAGAGATCCATCGTGGGGAGTCCCCACTTTAGAAAGAGCTTCTGAACCACCAAGGGATCCAGACGCCACTCGTGCGGCTGGAGGATCCTGCTGAGTTTCTCGGCCAGGTAATTCTCTTGGCCTGGGAGATAAACTGCCTTGAGGAGAATGCCGTGACTGACGGCCCAAGAGCAGAGCTTCTGTGCCTCCCGACAGAGGAGGAAGGAGCCCGTGCCCCCCTGCTTGTTCACGTAGAACATGGCAACTTGATTGTCCGTCTGGACAAGGACGGACTGGTGAGAAGTCAGGTGGGAGAAGGCCTTGAGAGCCAGGCGGATCGCCCTGAGCTCCAGGAAGTTGATCTGCTGAGCAGACTCCCACGTGGTCCAGAGGCCCTGAGTGCGTGCCCCTTGGCAATGCGCTCCCCAGCCCAGGAGGGATGCATCTGTTGTCAGCACCCGGGCCGGCTGAGGTGACTGGAAAGGCATTCCGCAGATCAGGTTCGACTGCTGAAGCCACCACCGGAGAGACGAGATCAGCGGCTCAGAGACGCGCACTAGGTCTGCTAGGCCGCCTGTGGCTTGTCGCCACTGCTGGCGGAGACACAACTGAGCAGGCCGCATGTTCAGGCGGGCATTGGGGGTCACATGGACGGTGGAAGCCATATGGCCGAGTAGTCTCAGGAAGCGCCTGGCGGAGACCAGGGGCTGGCTGCGAAAACGGTCGGCTAGGACCATGAGCCGTTGAGCCCTGTCGAGCGGTAGGTACGCTCGTGCCTGAGGAGTGTGCAGCCTTGCGCCGATGAACTCGAGATCCTGTGAGGGGAGCAAAGTGGACTTTGCGAAGTTTATAACAAAGCCCAAGTGCTGCAGAAGAGTCACCGTGCGGCGCGTGGCGTTGGTGACCTCCAGAGCGGACGCTGCTCTGATGAGCCAGTCGTCGAGGTACGGAAAGACATAGAGGCCGTGAAGCCGGAGATGGGCCGCCACCACCGCGAGACATTTTGTGAAGACTCGCGGTGCGGAGGACAGGCCAAAGGGCAGTACTCTGTACTGGTAATGATTTCCTGCCACCACAAACCTTAGGTATTGTCGATGGCTTGGGTGGATGAGGATGTGTGTGTAGGCATCCTTTAGATCCAAGGAGCATAGCCAATCTCCCTGCTGGAGGTAGGGCAGAAGGATTCCAAGGGTAAGCATCTTGAACTTCTCTCACACGAGGAACTTGTTGAGGTTGCGCAGGTCCAGGATGGGTCTGAGGCCTCCTGTTCTCTTTGGTATCAGAAAATACCTGGAGTAAAAGCCTTGACCTTTCAGGTGGTGGGGCACCGGTTCCACCGCCTGTTCCTGTAGAAGACCTGCTAACTCCTGAAGGAGTAACTCCCTGTGCAGAGGGGGTCGTGGAGGTTCCCCCGGAAAAAAGGAGGGAGGGACCTGGTGGAAGTGGAGAAGATAGCCTTCTCGCACGACTTGAAGCACCCAGGCATCTGAGGTGATGCTGGACCACCTGTGGGCGAAGTGAACCAGCCGGCCTCCGGTGCTGGGAGGAACCAGCGGGGGGGGAGAGGCTATGCTTAGTGAGTCAAAAACCCCCACCCTGCTGAGCAGGGGCTGGTGGTGCAGGCTTGGGGGCTTGCTGCCTACGGGACCCGTTACCCCGTCCCTTGGCCTGCTGGCCCTGTTGGGGAGCTGCAGGGGCCTGATAATGGGGGTATTGTTTGTAGGCAGCCGCCTTCCTCGGATAAAAGGACTTCTTTCCCGAGCCCTTCTTTTTCTGGGAAGGGGCGGAGGTCTTCCTAGAAAGCCTAGTCCTGGTGAGAGTCTCCGTCTCAATTTGTGCAGCCTTTTCAGCCATGGGCTTGCCAAAGAGGTTTTCGCCTCGGCAGGGGACATCGACCAACTTGTCCTGCACCCAGGGCTCGAGGTCAGATGACTGAAGCCAAGCCTGTCGGCGGGCACCGATGCCGGCTGCGGCCACTCGAGCCGATGCTTCAAAGCCATCGTAGGCTGCTCGGGATATGAATTTTGAGCATTCCCGAATACCAGTGGACAAGGCCAGGAACCTCCGCAAGGGTTCCTCGGACAAACCAGCGGAGAAGCCGGCTAGCTCTTTAGCCAGGTCTCGGAGATACATGCCCATGTATAGCTGGTAGGTCTGGACACGACACGCAAGCATAGAGCCCTGGAAACACTTCTTGCCAAGGCCATCCAGGTTACGGGCCTCCCTGCCAGGAGGAACCGAGGAGTGCATCTTCTGGCTCTTAAGACGATGCATGGCCGATTCCACTACCATGGAATGGTGTGGCAGCTGTGCTTTTAGGAAGCCAGGGCTCTTGCGGACTCGATAGATAGAATCGACCCGCTTGCTCAGGACCGGCGAGGTGGCCGGACTCTCCCACATGCGGAAGAGTAGTCGTTCCAGCATGGGAGGAACCGGTACAGTAAAGTGTTCCCTTGCGGGAGAGTCATACTGGAGGGCGTCGAGCTCTTCGGCTCGAGGCTCCTCCTCGGGGTCCGCAGGGAAGGCCAAAGCCTTGGCCATATCCCTGACGAAGTCCGAGAACCGGGCATCCTCCGGAGGGGACTGCTTCCGAGGCTCGGACTCCGGTGAGTCCGAGGGGACACACCGAGTCCGGAAAGAATCAGGCGACTCTTCCTCTTCAGACTCCCAGACCGACTCCGACGAGGACTCGGTGGGGTCGGCCCGGGCAGGGCGCGGCGCCTGCCGCCCCGACGCCGAGGGAGTCGGCGTCGGCGACCTCGGTCCCGAACGGGAGGCCGAGGGTGACCTCGACCGAGGATCGACTCGAGTTTGCATCGACTCGAGGATCGGCTCGGTCTCCGGGGTCGACTTGGACGTCGACGTCCCGGCGGTCGGGGCAGCGGCGCCAGCGAAGCCAGCGAGCAGTGCCCGCTGCTGATCCATGAAGGCAGACAATCTGCTCTCCAAGGCCGTCAACCTGAGTCCGAGCTCAGGTGACCCAGCAGCCCCCGACTCGGGCCCCGACGGCGTCGGGCCCGACGTCGGCTGTCTCGGAGGCGAGTCCAGGAGGACCACAGGACTTACCCGAGCAGGCAGCTCCGACTCCAGGCGAGGTCGCTTCGTGAGATGCTCCTTCTCCAAGGACCCGGGACGGCTATCGGGGCTATGCGACCTGGCCCTCGCGGAGCCAGGAGCGTCCACCGACGCCGCCCTCGCGGGTTTCACCTTACGACGATGGTCCCCGGAGGGAGAACCCCTGTCGGAGGAACTCCGGCGACGGTCCGAGCTGGAACCTTTGGACGCAGAGGCCTCCGACGAGGTCCGGGTACGGCTGGGGTCAGCGAATATCCTATCCCGCTGATGCCGCCGACTTCTCAACGCTTTGGAGGACATTTTGCCACAGGGCCCACAGATCAGTTCTTCATGATCCGGGCCCAGGCAGCGGAGGCAAAAGTCGTGTGTGTCAGTTAGTGACATATTTCGGTCACACTGACCACACCGCTTGAAACCACTGGCAGCCATCGGGGGAAAAAGGGCCCCGGCGAGGTCAAAGGACCGGGCTGCCAGGGAAAAAACCAAAACGAAAAACTGACTAAGTCAGAAAAACCGAAAAATAAGAAGAGGACTCGAGACCGGCGTCGCGAGTCCGGCGGGAAAAAGATCGGCGTCGAACCGAATGGAAAAAAAGAGAAATTCTGAAGAAAAATCAACTTTTTCGCGGGGACACGACGGGTACGTCTGTAGGGCTCCGCGGAAAAAAGAAGACTGGCTAAGATGGCACCCTTGGGCGGGAAGAGGACCGCGCATGCGCGCTGCAATTCCCAAAGGCTTTCTTTGAAAGCTGGGGAAAATTGCTCCGCGAGGGCTCCGTCGGCGCCGACGTCACCCATAAGTGAGGACTGACTTCCTGCTTGGTCCTGGAGAACTACTCTTTCTCCAGGACCAATCAGGAAGTCAGTCCTCACATATGGGTGACTCCCTAGCTCTGGGCTACCAGGGAACCGAAGCTGAACAAGAAAACTCCCTCTAGTCCCAGCATCAAAGAAAGGCTTTTCACTGACAGAACCTCCACCGGTAGCCCAACAGAGGGCAGGAGTTGCCTAAACCTCAAAGAGATTCCGGAGTACTGCCTGGCCAAAAGCACTGTCCCTACGGGACTCCCTTTCAGGACAGTAATGGGCCGCAAACGTCTGGCTTGAAGACCAAGCAGCAGCCCTGCAGATGTCTACCAAAGGTACAGAGCAGAGATGAGCCACTGAGGCAGCCATTGCCCTGACATGATGGGCCGTGACTCGACCCTGCAAAGGAAGGTCAGCCGCTCTGTAAGCCCAGGTGATACAGTCAGCCACCCAGATGGACAAGGTATGCTTGGACACAGCCAACCCCAAATTATTAGGGTCAAAAGAGATGAAGAGCTGAGTAGCCCTACTGTGCCCTTGCGTACGGTCAAGGTAGAAGGATAAGGCCCTCCTACAGTCCAGGGCATGCAGGACTGCTTCAGCCTAGCTTGGATGAGGCCTAGGGAAGAATGTTGGAAGAACCACCTTTTGGTTAAGGTGGAAGAAGGAGACAACTTTTGGGAGGAACTTTGGATGAGTCCTAAGGACAACCCTGTTCCTATAAAAGCGAGTGTAAGGCCTGTCACAGACCAGGGCCTGAAGCTCACTCACTCGCCTGGCCGAGGTTAGGGCTATCAAGAAGAGTGTCTTCCAGGACAGGAAGCGGAGAGGACAAGTAGCCATTGGCTCAAAACGTGGGCGAGTCAGTTGCTGCAAGACCACATTCAACTCCCACTCAGGAGCAGGATGACGAATTGGAGGCTTGAGCAAGAGCAAGCCTCTGAGAAACCAGGACACCAAGGGGTGAACCGATAGAGAATGGCCGTCCACCAGTGAGTGGTGAGCTGCTAGAGCTGAGAGGTGGACCCGAACAGAATTGGACTTAAGTCCCTGATTTGACAAGTGCAGTAAGTACTGAAGCACTACTGGTACAGTACAGGAGAAAGGATCTTCTGTACGTAGCTGACACCACACAGAAAACCTTTTCCATTTGAGAGCATAGGTTTTCCTAGTGGACTGTTTCCTAGAGGCTAGGACAACCTCTTCAACTTCCTGAGGTAGGCCCCAGGGAGCCAAAACTACCCTTGCAGCCTCCAGGCCATCAAATTGAGAGTTTTGAGATTGGGGTGCAGAAGGGAACCCTGATCCTGAGAGAGGTGGTCAGGTTGCAACCCCAGAGGCAGTGGGGGATCCACTGCCAGCTGAAGCAGAAGTGGAAACCAAGGCTATCTGGGCCACCTGGGAGCCACCAGCAAGACCGAGGCCTTGTCCTGAAAAATCTTGAACAGAGTTCAGGCCACCAAGGGCGTGGGAGGAAACGCATACAGGAGGCCCTGAGACCAGAGAATCAGAAAAGCATCTGCTGCTATCCACAGAGGATGCGGTTGCCTGGAGCAGAACACTGGCAGCTGTTTGTTCAGAGGACTGGCAAACAGGTCTATGGATGGAAGTCCCCATTTCAGGAAAATCTTTTGAACTACCAAAGGATGGAGCTGCCACTCGTGGGGCTGCAGAATCCTGCTCAACCTGTCCGCCAGGTAGTTCTCCTGGCCAGGGAGATACACAGCCTTGAGGAGCATGTGCCTGAGAGCAAACAAGCAAAGGTCCTGTGCCTCCTGACAAAGGAACCTGGACCCAGTTCTGCCCTGCTTGTTCATATAAAACATGGCTACCTGGTTGTCTGTTTGAACTAGGACAGACTGATGAGCCAGGGTTTGAGAAAATGTCTTGAGGGCTAACCGAATAGCCCTGAGTTCCAGGAGATTGATTTGCTGTGCGGCTTCCCAGAGAGACCACAGACCCTGGGTGCACTTGCCCAGACAATGAGCCCCCCATCCTTGCAGGGAGGCATCCGTGGTCAAGACCACTGTGAACCCAGGACTCTGAAAAGGTACCCCTTGTAGCAGATTGGGTGGGTGCAGCCACCAGCTGAGGGAGTTCACAAAGTGTCTGGACACCCTTATCCTGTCTCTGAGGCTGCCTGTGACCACTGAGTCCGAAGTCACCACTGCGCCGGCCTCATATGGAGCCTGGCATTGGGGGTCACATGTACTGTCGAAGCCATGTGGCCTAGAATCCTCAGGCAGAGTCTGGCGGAGACCAGTGACCTGCTGAGAAACTGGCTTGCCAAGCTTATCAGTCTTTGGGCTCTGTCCTCTGGCAAGAATGCCTTTGCCAGCAGAGAGCCCAACCTCGCACCTATGAATTCCGAGTTTTGGGATGGGAGCAAAGTGGACTTTGCAAAGTTTATGACAAACCCCAGGCTTTGAAGAAGAGCAATAGTTCTGAGGGTGGCTTGTCTGACCTCCTGGCACGTCTAACCCCTGATGAGCCAGTCGTCCAGATGGGGGAAGACAAAGATACCCTGATTTCTCAGGTAGGCCGCCCCACTGCCAGGCATTTGGTAAAGACCCTGGGAGCGGAGGTGAGGCCAAAAGGTAGTACTCTGTACTGATAATGGTTTCCTCCCACAATGAACCTGAGGTACTTTCTGTGGTCTGGATGAATGAGGATGTGAGTATACGCATCCTTTAGATCTAAGGAGCATAGCCAATCTCCCTGCTGGAGGTAGGGCAGAAGGGTTCCAAGAGTAAGCATCGTGAACTTTTCCTTCTCCAAGAACTTGTTGAGGTTGCGGAGATCTAGAATAGATCGAAGACCACCGGTTCTTTTGGGTACCAGGAAATACCTGGATTAGAACCCTCGACCTTGTAATTGGGGAGGCACAGGCTCCACTGCCCTGTCCACCAACAGACCTTGTAGCTCCTGAAGGAGAAGACCTGTGTGCAGGGGAGGCCTTGGGGACTCCCCCTGGAAAGTATGGAGGAGGCAGTTGTTGGAAGTGTAGGGCATAGCCCCTGTGGACTATACTTAACACCCAACTGTCTCCAGTGATGAGTGGCCACTGGTGGGCAAACAGAGCGAGGCGACCTCCTGTGCAGGGTTGGGAGAGCAGGGACGGAGAGGCTATGCCTAAGGAGTCAAAAACCCCCACCCTGCTGAGTGGGAGCAGGGGCCGGAGACTTGGGGGTCCTCTGCCTACGGGGCCCCTTACCCTGCCCCTTGGCTTGCTGACCCTGAGGGGCAGCTTGGGCAGCCTGATATTGTGGGTACTGTTTGCAGGCAGTGCCCTTCCTCGGGTAAAAGGACTTTTTACCCGAGCCCTTCTTCTTGTGAGAAGGGGCAGAAGTCTTTCTAGACAGACTTGTCCTTGTGAGTTGCTCGGTCTCGAGCTGTGCGGCCTTCTCGGTCATGGGCTTGCCAAAAAAGTTCTCACCTCGGCAAGGGACATCGACCAACTTGTCCTGAACCCATGGCTCGAGGTCCGATGACTGCAGCCATGCCTGGCGTCGAGCCACGATGCCGGCTGCCGCAACACAGGCCGAAGCCTCTAAGCAATCGTAGGCAGCGCGGGACATAAATTTGGAGCATTCCCGGATCCCCGAGGACAAGGACTTGAACCTCTGCAAGAGTTCCCCAGAGAGACCAGCAGAGAACCCGGCCAGCTCCTTGGTCAGATCTTGCAAGTACATGCCCATGTACAGCTGGTAAGACTGGACACGGCAAGCAAGCATCGAGCCCTGGAAGCACTTTCTACCAAAACCATCGAGGTTTCAGGCCTCCCTGCCAGGGGGCACCGCAGAGTGCATCTTCTGACTTTTCAGGCGATGCATGGCCGATTCCACCACCATGGAATGGTGTGGTAGCTGCGCCTTCTGAAAGCCAGGACTCTTCCGGAGCCGATAGATGGAATCAACCCGCTTGCTTAAAACCGGCACCGAGGCTGGTGCCTCCCACATCTGGAAGAGGAGCCGTTCCAGCATCATAGGAACCGGGACAGTAAAGGCCTCCTTTCGGAGGAGAGTCGTACTGCAGGGCCTCGAGCTCCTCCTCGGGGTCCGCAGGGATAGCCAACGCAATAGCCATATCCCGAACGAACTCCGAGAACCGGGTATCCTCCGGAGGGGATCTACTCCGGGGTTCAGACTGCTTTGAGTCCAATGGGACGCACCAAGTCTTGAAGGTGTCGGGGGACTCCTCGTCCTCCGTCTCCCATGCGGACTCGTCCGATGAGGAATTGGGGTCCGACCTCGCGGGGCCTGCGAGCACCCGCCCTGATGCCGAAGGCACCGGCGTCGACGCCCTCGGTCCCGAACGGGAGGTCGAGGGAGACCGCGACTGAGGTCGGCCTCGAGTATCGGCTCGGTCTCCGGGGTCGATGTCGATGTCCCGGTGGTCAGGGCAGATGCGCCAGACAGGCTGGCCATCAGTGCCCGCTGCTGTTCCATGAAGGCAGACAGTCTGCTCTCCAAGGCTGTCAACCTGAGACACAGCTCAGGAGACTCAGCAGCTCCCGACTCGGGCCCCGGCGGCGGCGGCGGCGGGCCCGACATCGGCTCCCTGGGAGGAGAGTCCACGAGGACTACAGGGCTTACGTGTCCAGCAGACTCCGGCTCCAGTCGAGGGACTTTGGAAGGCCTCTCCTGTTCCACAGGCCCGGGGCGACGGTCGGGGGTCTGAGACCTAGCTCTCGAAGAGCCAGGGAGCTCTTCCGACGACACCCTCACGAGCCGCTTCTTCCTCTTGCGTTCCCGGTCGGGGGACCCCCTGTCCGAGGAGCCATGACGGTGCTCGGGATCCAACTCCCGAGATGTCGAGGCCTCAGATGAGGTCTGGGCCCGGCCGGAGGCCGAATCAGAAAAAAGCCTTTCCTTTTGGTGCTGACGACTTCGCAGTGCCTTGGAAGACATTTTCCCACATGGTCCACATGTCTTAGGGTCGTGATCAGGACCGAGGCACCGAAGGCAGCAGTCGTGTGTGTCGGTGAGAGACATCAATTTCTTGCACCGATCACACTTCTTAAAACCGCTGGAAGCCATCGGGGAAAAAAGAGTCCCCATGAGGTCAAAGGACCGGCCTTCCAGGGAAAATGAAATAAGGGCGCGAACGCCAGCCACTAAGGGCAAAAACCGAAAAAGAAGATCGGGCTCGATACCGGTGTACCGAACCCGGCGGGAGGGGAACCGGCGTCGAACTGGAGAAGAAAAACAGCGAAGAATCGCAATAAATCAAACAATTTTCCGGGATGACTAGGACTCACGTCCGGTGGGCTTCACGGAAAACGAGAGACTGAGCAAGATGGCACCTTTGGGCGGGAAGGGAACCGTGCATGCGTGCCTGCATTCCCAAAGGCTTTCATAGAAATCTGGGGAAATGCTCCGCAAGGGCTCCATCGATGTCGATGTCACCCATATGTGAGGAATGACTTCCTGCTTGGTCCTGGAGAAAAAGAAGTTGGCGAGCTTTCAGTCTCCATATGTGCGGCGGGAGTTGAGAGTAGCCGCAGAGTCTGCCGGCTCGGAGGATGAGGCCGATGGCGGGAGCTCAGAGGAGGAAGAGAGAGGAGTGAAAGAGGGCACGGACGAGCTGCCATTAAGGCAATGGCTTAAAGCTTTCAAATCTGATATGCAGGGGGAGATTAAGGCTATGAGGAAGGAGGTGAAGGAGACATTGATGGTGATCCAGAAGGAGGTGGGCTGCCTCGGACAGAGAGTGGAGGAGCTGGAGAACCATGTGGAGCTCTGCGAGGAGGAGGTGAGAGAGGTGGCGGCGCTACAGAATAAACTACAAGCGCAACAGGAGGAGATGCAGGAGAAACTGGAAGAAATAGAAGATAGAGCACATCGCAACAATCTCCGCATTCAAGGGGTGCTAGAGGAGGAGGCCTTCAAGAATTGTACCCAGGTGGTGCAAAAGCTGTGCAGCCACATTCAGCTGTGCAGTCACATTCAGTTGCTTTGTACATAGTTCTCATGTTCACTGTTTAAGAAACCTGTTTAATGTATATCCAAGTTTATTTTACCTGTTCATTGTAAGCACAGATCAATTATTTGTGATGTGTAGTTTTTATGTTCATTGTAAACCGCACTGATGTCGAATAGCGCGGTATAAAAGAAACTGTAAATAAATAAATAAATTCTGCAGCTGGGGGAAGTAACCAGAGCAAGCGTAACCACCATTGGGGTTGAAAGAGCGCATAGAAGCCTGGGGCTGCGAAGGGAGACGCAGGCGAGAGATATTATAGCATGCCTGAGCAGTTTCCCCCTCAAAGAGCAAGTTTTAAATGCAGCGAAGTAAATTCGGCAGGATTGCATGGGAAGGCAGAGAGGTGGAGGTATACAATGACCTGTCTAAAGGCACGCTGGAACGGCAACGAATGATGAAGGAGGTCACTGCGTACTTGCGGGGGAAAGGATTGAGATACCGGTGGATGTTCCCCTTCGGGCTTCTGATGACTGTGAATGGGGTTACCAGGAGAGTGAGAATGGTGGAGGAAGCGTGGTCGACATTGAGAGAGCTGGGATGCGAGAATCTCCCCCAGGCGGCGGTGAAAGAACAGCAGAGGCCATACAAAAATGGACTGGGCAAACAACAGGTGGGCTCGCAATGGCAGCGGGTCGGAGAAAAAGGGAAGAGGCTGCAGCGGCTGTTGAAGGAGCGGCAAGAGACGAGGACTGTGGAAGACTCCTGAGGAAGAGGGACAGTGTGGCCAGTTTTGGACTGTGAGCAGCAGAGTATGGGGCGGTAGAGCTCTATGGACTTTGTCTTTAGGGTTCTGGACTCTCTGGGCTGATGGGGGGGTGCTGATGGGGGGGTGTAGAGGGGGGGGTGTAGAGGGGGGAGGTTGGGGGGGTGTAGAGGGGGGAGGTTGGAGGGGGAGGAGAGGGGGTCAGTGGGGTGAGGGTTGGTGAGAGGGATGGAGGACGGGGGAAAAGAGTGGAGGGATAGGACAAGATGTCTCTGGATGGGTGGATGGGTGAGTAATAGGGGGGAAGAGGGGAAGGGGGATGGGGGAAGGGGGAAGGGGGAGGGGGGATGGGGGAGAGGGGAGGGGTATGCAGGCACAGTCTTGGGGAGGGAGAGGAGGATGGGTGAGAGCCAATGTTGCGGATAGGTACGATCAATGTTAAGGGTCTGAATTCACCTGAGAAGCGCAGTTTGTTGTTTCGGGAGGTGGTAAGGGCCCAGTGGGATGTGGTGATGCTTCAAGAGACCCACTTGAGGAGGGGGGAGGTGGGGAGGCTGAAACATAGGCAATACCCGGAGCAATATTATTCATGTAATAAAGAAGGAGTAAAGAAAGGGGGGGTTGCCATATGGGTGAGGAATGGGTGTGAGATACAAGTTGGGGGGGGGGGGGTGCTTTAGGGATTTGGAGGGGACGGTGGTTGGAATAAAGGGGAAGTTCGGGAGGGAGGATATTGTGATTGTGGTGGTGTATGGTCCGAATGGGAATCAAGGGGATTTTTGGAAGAAGGTGGGGAAGTTAATAGAGGGGGCGGGAGGGGGGAAATTAGTAGTGGGGGCGATTTTAATGTGGTAATAGACCCGGGGGTGGATAGGGAGCCGAAAGGGGGTGATGGGGGAGTAAGAACAGACAAGGGTTGAGAAACTTGTTGAAAAAAATTTAATTTGGTTGATGCGTGGCGGGCACTTAATACGGGGGAGGAGGGAGTATACTTTTTACTCCACCCCTCATAATAGCTGGAGTAGGATTGATATGCTGTTATTGGATAGGGCGTGGATGCTGGAGGTGGAGGAAGGGAATATCAGGACAATAGCGTGGACGGATCATGGGGCGGTGGAGGTTTGCTGCCGGCCCCAGCGGCGGGGGGGGGTGGGGAGTGGTGTTCTGGAGACTGAATGAAAGCTTACTTAAGGATGTGAGAGTGGTGGAGGATGTGAGAAGGGCAATAAAGGAATATTTACTTTTTAATGATACGGGGGAGGTGGCAGAGGTGTTGGTGTGGGAGGGGTTGAAGGCTGTTATTAGAGGAAGGTTTTTAATGTGGGGCGCCAGGAAGAAAAGGGAACGAGAGGGGGAATTGGGGAAGGAGTTGAAGGCGGCGGAGGTGAAATACCGGGGGACTGGGGCAAAGAGGGATAGGGTGGAGATGGAGAGAGTGAGGGAGGAGTTATGTGCGCTGCAGGAGGAGCAGGTGGCTTTCGCACTGCAGAGAGTGCGGCAAATACAGTATGAATTTGGGGACAAGGCGGGCAGCTTACTGACCCATAGATTGAAACAGCAGCAAGGGGCAGCGATGATTTATCAGATAAAGGGGTCAGATGGGAGTATGTGTAGGAAGGAGGAGGAGATAAGGGAGCAGTTCACGGAATATTATCAGAAATTGTATGAGGGGATGGAGGGGGTGGGGTAACGGGATATAGAGAAGTATTTGGATGGGGTGACGTTACGAGGACTCCCGGATGAAGCTAGGGTAGACTTGGAGGCGGAGATGGGGGGGGGGGGCGGAAATTGGGCAGGCGGTTAAGGGGATGGGGGGAGGGAAGGCCCCAGGGTTAGACGGGGTACCCAGGATTTTTTATAAGGTTTTTTTGGGGGAAATAGGGGATCTATTAGGGAGGGTGTTTAATGGGGTGTTGTCTCCAGGGGGGGGGGATTTGTCACAAGGTATGTTGATGGCAGGGATTACGGTCCTGTTAAAGCCAGGTAAAGACCCTGCACAGTGTAGCTCCTATAGGCCCATCTCTCTCCTTAATGTGGATGTAAAAATTTTGGCTAAGATTCTGGCAGAGAGATTGACACGGTGGTTGCCGGGGATAATCAATATAGATCAGGTGGGGTTCATTGCGGGGAGGCAGGCTGGGGATAATATAAAGCGGGCAATAGCGGTAATTTGGGAGGCCAGACAGGAACAGAAGGATTTCATACTGATGTCAACTGACGCAGAAAAGGCTTTTGATAGGGTGCACTGGGGGGTTTTAATGAAGGTGTTGGAGAAAGTGGGGTGTGGGCCTAATTTTGTGAAATGGGTGAAGGGATTATATACGGGACCCAGGGTGCGAATTAAAATCAAAAGTATTCTAGGGACTTCAAGTTGGGACGGGGGACGCGGCAGGGGTGCCCGCTGTCCCCGCTACTATTTGCTTTAGCAGTAGAGCCGCTGGCGGAATGTATGAGGAGGAATGACAGCATAACTGGGTTAGTAAGGGAAGGGCAGAATCATAAGATTTCTTTATACGCGGATGACATCCTCCTGTATTTAAGTAACCCTCAGGTATCCTTACCAGCAGTGATGGGGGAGGTGGATAGGTACGGGGCAGTATCGGGGTTTAAAATGAATATCGACAAAACGGAAGTTATGAAGGTGCAGTTGGCAAGGGACATAGAAGAGGGGTTGAAGAAGGCATATCCGCTGCGGTGGGTAACTAAGTCGTTAGGGTATCTGGGGGTGCGACTTACGGTCCGTTATGAGGATTTGTACAGGCAAACTACCCGAGGCTGTTGGGAACTATTAGTAAGGATCTAGAGGGGTGAATGCGGTTGGAGGTCTCATGGGTGGGCCAGATTGCGGCGGTTAAAATGAATGTGCTGCCGCGCCTGCTATATTTGTTTCAGGCCTTGCTGGTAGAAGTTCCGGAAGGGGCAATGAGGGCACTGCAAAGGAGGGTATTTAGCTATATCTGGAAGAGGAAACCCCCAAGAATTGCTCGGGAAGTTCTGTACGTGGATAAGGGGGAAGGGGGCTTAGGGGTGCCTAATATGAGGGATTATTATAGAGCTGCGCAGTTAACTCATGTGCTAGGGTGGAGAGGGGGAGGGGAGGAGAAAATGTGGGTGAGCTTAGAGAAACTAAGGGTTAAGGGGGGACATCTGGAGGCCTGGGTATAGGCTCCGAAAGGGGAGAGGGGGGAGGGCTCTCCGGGGATGAGGCAGGTTTTGAAGATATGGGATAAGGCAAGAGAACCTGGGATTGTAGGCAGGGGGATGGTGTTTTCAGTTATGACTCCATAGAGGGGGTGGAGAGCCTTTAAGCCGGGATGGGAGGGGGGTCGGTTTGAGGTTTGGAGGGGAAAGGGGCTGAAGTGTAGTCTGGACCTTTTGGAAGAGGGGGAGTTTAAAAGTTTTGAGAAGCTACGGTAGGAGTTTGCTCTGGGTGAGGGGGATCGTTATGCGTATGTGCAAGTACGCTCATTCTTACAAAAGGAGCTGGGGAAGGTGGGGAGGGAGCGGGAGGTGTCGAGTTTGGAGGTGCTCTGGTATGGGAAGAGAGGGTCGAGGGGGTTGATTTTGGGGTTGTACAAAGGGGTTAAAGGGGAGGGGGGGAAGAATCATCGGTATATGGTTGAGTGGGAAAGGGACCTGGGGGCGTCAATGTCGGCGAAAGATTGGAAAAAAGTGTGGGACCAGATAAGGCGGGGGCCCAGCTCGAGTAGAATCAAAGAAAATAGCTATAAAGTTAATGATGCGCTGGTATTATACGCCAGAGAGAGTACACCGGATGTTTCCGGGAACATCACCCCTATGCTGGCAGGACTGTGGGGAAAGGGGTACTTTCTGGCATATTTGGTGGAAGTGTGAAAAGGCACAGGGGTATTGGAAGAGGGTCCTGAGGTGGATACAGAGGAAACTGGGGGTGGAGGTGGGCTTGGCGCCAAATATATGTCTGTTATCCTGGTGGGGGAGGGTCAGGTGCAGCAGGGGGGTAGAACAGTGATGGCATGCCTTAGTGCGGCAAGGTGTGAGGTGGCGCAGGCTTGGAAATATAAGGAGCTGCCGCCTACAGATCACTATGAGAAGAGGCTTAGGGAGATGGTTCTTATGGAAAAGCTTACAGCAAGTCGCAAGCAAACGGGGGATAAGTTTGAGGTGGTGTGGGGGAAGCTGTGTCGGGTTCTGGGAGTGAGATAGAAGAGAGGGAGAGGGGGAGGGGGAGGGAGGGGTGGGGGATTTATTAGGGGGTATTAATGGAAAACCAACTGACTGGTGGGAGTGGGGGCTAACACCGAGGTTGTAGTATGGGGGAGCAAGGTACTCTGTATGGGGGATCATGGGATGGTGTGTTATAATGGCTTGGGGAAAAGGGGTGGTTTGTTGTGTGCGGGGATATGCATTTGGGGCAGTGCTTTAAGGTTTACTTTCAACATATGGTCTAGCTTATGTATAAGGGGTTTGAATGGGTAGCCCTGTTGATTGTTAGATATTTTCTGGCTGGATGATGTATAGAGTTCCTTTTTTGTATTGGGGGTTGTGTTGGAGTTGGTAATAAAAATTAAAACAAAAAAAAAAAAGATAGTTTCTAATTACCATAGAAATTGGTTGTCCATTTAAAACCTTATGGTATGCTGGAACAGCATTAATATGGAGAGTAACAAATCTTTCAGAGTGAGATATGTGTATATATATATATAGATATAGATATATATATATATATATATATATATATAGATATATATATATATATAAAAAGAGAGACTCACTTAATAACAAGAAGGGGTAGAACCTGCTTGAGAATATGGATAGAGAACCCCTTACTGGTTACACGTGGGAGAACCATGAAGGTGGTTACATGGAAACCAGTGGAATGTTCCTAGTCAGAAGGATAGGTCTAGATGTCTTTAAAAATTCTAGACTTTGAATAACCAGACATGGAGATCTACGTGAAGGGGTGCAGAGAAATCCTTAGTCTTAGGACCACAAGTGTGGATCCTTCTATAACTTCAGTGTGGAGAAAAAGACGCAATATAAGGGAATACTATATCTGCCCGTCTATGAGGGCAATATGAGTATAATGCGCTCTTTGTTCAGCGTAAGCTCTAATGAAGTATGGGAAAATAGAAGGAATGCACTAGACAAGGACCGACTGCAGTGAAAAGAAAAGCATCCCTGTTGGAAGAGTTCCACTGGAGATGTGGAACAACTCAGGGAATTAAGCAATTCTTTATGCTTTCACATGATCTAAACCCTGGTTTATTTTCTCTAAAATGAAATTTTAAGGAAGATTGTAAGAGTAGGAAAAAAACGGTCATGTGGGAGCATGACTGGGCAAAGCCTTTTAACCATCTGGAAGTTACCTACCAGGAATGGCTCTGACGCTCTATGGCAAAGGCCAATAGTTGCAGAGCTTTTGTAGAATTGCAGAGAGCATGTTGTAGGTTGCTTAGGTGAGATCTGGCTGTTTAATTGCCAGTATGCAACCTAATCTATTCTGTGGGAGCCAAAGAATTGAAGATGGCTAAGAATAGTAGAGAGGTCGGTTGCCTGCAATGATAAATTGTCCAAGTAGGCTTTGGAACCTCTCTTGGAATTATCTGTTATTAAGGCAGCAGAAGAGGTTAGGTCCTATAGATTGGAAAAAGACCGACAGACATAATTAGAAGTGATAAAACTCAATTATGGTCTGATAAGCTGTCTTAAAAGAAATATTTGAAAAGACTGCAGAGGGGAGAAACTCTGTATAGAAATCACTTACTGGAGTAGATATTGAAGACAATTTTATGGCTTAAAGGGTAAGCCCTCCAGTCAAATAGTATCAGTACCGAATCCTCCATGCTGGAGATCGATTCCAGGCTCGGCATCGAAGGAAGCAAGTCTGTCGAAGCAAGCATGGACGGTACCGACACCGATGTCGATACCGGTACCGAAGCCGATACCGATACTCGAGGAACGGTCTGCTGCAACTCCAACGGTACCGAAGTAGCCGAGAGTGCTAGACTACGTTCATCAGTGAGGAGTGTTTCATCCATCACCATAGCCGATGCTGGGGTGTCGGTACCGCTCGAAGCGGCCACAACCCCCGAGCATGGCCCAGGTATGTTCATCGAGGTAAAAACCCCGAAAACAACCTGGAGCCCCGTTAATGCTTTGGAGCCCGAATACTCCCGCCGGGGCTTTATTGCCAAAATGTCCTCGAGGGCAAGGCCAGAGCCATTTTGATGCTTAAAAGGAGATCTACCACTCGAGGACTGGCTAGTCTTTACAGACTTTTGTTTGGTTACCTGATCTTGTGAAAAAGAAGATATTCTAGCTGGTAACATCGAGTGCGATGTGAACCGGGTATCGAGTTGTGCTCAAACCTGAAGACTTCTTCTGTTAGAGCTCCAGCAGGAAAGACACTCCAGTGGGCAATGGTCAGGACCTAAACATTTTAGACACCAAGTATGAGTGTCTAAAAATATATCTGCACCACCACACTTTGAGCATTTCTTAAGGATAGTGGCTGGCTTTTCCATAATGGAAGGATAGAGGCCTAGTGGAAAAAAGTTCTAAAGAAAAGAAGAAATTCTTTAGTAAAAAGAAAGAAAAGCATCGGCGGTACTGGTGGCGTCGGGGGAAGGCAGATGCGACCACAAAAAACTAAGAATAAAAAGAAGAATTTTCTGCGGTGACAGGAATACATCCTGCCGGCTCCGCGGAAAATTGATGAGAGGGAAGTGAATGGGCGGGAAGGCAGCGCGCATTCGTGTGGGATGCTCCCAAAAGCTTTCTTTTTGGACGCTGGGGAGCGTTCCCGCGTAGGCTCCGTCGGTACCGACGCACCCATATGTGAAGACTCATTCCTACTTGTTCCTGGAGATTACCATGTAGCTGTGAATGATGCAAATTAACAGTATTACAATGCCATGATCTACACACGCCTAGAGTAATCTAATCAGTTATTTTCAGTTGTGCAGAGACTAAATCACCCCATTTAAGATGCAGGTAGGAATGTGGCTTTGCATCCTCAGACTTTCATGGTAGCTTTAGATACTATGATTAGTAAAGTGGCTGCTAGTTTTCCTGATTATCGCATGTACCAGACGGTGAACTTCAGCCTCCAATTAGGTTATGGGATATCTTTTCCAGGTATCGGTGGGAAAAGTAGAGGAAGCAACTGTCATTAAATGATATATTTAGCCCTTTGTATGGCTGTCTTATTAAAGTTTTTAAGGTGCTAAGTAAAGAGATTTGTAATTATATTACTGTTTTGATTAACAGATCATTTGATGACTGCGTATATCGCAGAGGATTCTGAAAGAAGCCTCTATATTCCTGATATTTAAAAAAACCTTCTTTAGATAGAACTGATCATTTAAATTATAGGCCAGTGTCCTCTATGTTCTTTTGCAAAAGTAATAGAAAAAAATGGTATTGCTTCAACTGCAGGTGTTTGTGGAAACTAATGCTGTTTTGAGTCCTTACTATTTTGGATTCCAGTGCCCATCATGGCACAGAAACAATTTCTTTCTATGAAAGACCCAATCTTGCAGGGATTTGATCATGAGCAAACATTCTTTCTGGTGATGCTTTATAGAAGTGCAGCATTCAACACAGGTCATCAAGCATTACTGACTGATAAGACTGCAGGACTTGAGAATTCATGGGCAAGTTCTTGATTGGTTTAGTTCATTTGGTAGATCAAAGGGCTTAAGCTAGATGTGCTGATAAGCTTTCTTCATGGTTTGATCTGCCTACAGGAGTTCCACAGGATTTGGCATGGTCATCTATTTTATTGAACATTTAGATTACCCCTTTATGCAAGCTACTTTCTACTCTTGGGCTAAATTATCATATACATGCAGACAAAATACAGTTGTATATGCCTGTTACTGCTTTAATGTCCAATACTTCACAACACATCTCCTTTCACATTAAAACTATCAAGACAAGGATGAGTCATAACACATTAGTGCTGAGCCTTTTCAAAACAGTCATGTTTGCAAAATTTCAGTCAGTCACTACAAATGCTTTCTATGAATTATATATTGTTAGGAGATTAAGGCCTTGCTTGTCAGTTGATAATTAAAGAACAGTGATTTCAACCCTTAGCAATCTCGCATACTGATTACTGTAACAGCTTGTACTTAAGGTTATCCGCATATATGCCTCATGCATTGCAGCTAATTGAAAATACCGCTGCATGTGTAAATGTGTGTTGCAGGGGGGGTGAGCAAATTGGAATACATTATTTCTGTATTTTGTAGTTTGCATTGGCTTCCTATGAAGTGGCATATAACGTTTAAGATCACTATGCTAGCTTTTAAAGCACTACATCAAGAGGCACCTCTTAGTCTTTCTTTTGTGTTGAACATTTATTGCCCTCCAAATGCATTAAGATCTGGGCTTCATGTTAATGGATGGTCCATCTTACAGGCAGGTGCACTTCAGTGTGCTGAGAGAATGTGCTGAGGGCTTTAAACTAGATTCATTGGGGATAGGTGAAGAAAGCCCCCAGGAAAGTGATAGCCCCCAGGTAGGTGATACATTAAATACCTTTATGAAAATGGGTAACAGGGGTAACATATGGAAAGCAGTGTGTATAAATGCCCGTAGCATGGGAAATAAGATCCCTGATGTTGAAGCTTTGGTGGGAGTGGCTGACTTGGATTTAGTGGCAGTTACAGAAACATGGTTCACAGAAAACCATGACTGGGATGTAACTATACCTGGCTATACTTTATTCAGAAAGGACAGGGTAGGAAGAAGGGGAGGAGGAGTGGCACTATATGTAAAAACTACTATTAAAGCTTTGGAATTACAGAGCTTAAAAGGGAGAGAGGAGGTATTGTGGGTTAAACTAGAAAGAGGTAAAGAGAAATCTATTTGCATTGGTGTGATATACAGACCTCCCTCACAAGAGAAAGAGGTGGACAGAGAGTTAATTGAAGACATACGCAGCATTGCTAGGAAAGGGGAAGTGCTACTGATAGGAGATTTCAATATGCCAGATGTTGATTGGCACATTCCTGCTGCAGTATCATCTCCACTCCAGCCAACATGCTAGCAATACCAAAAGTGATGAGAAGATGCGCCATATCAACTTCAAACAGAGCCTTCAGTCTGAGTGCCCCAAGCCTCTGGAACTCCCTACCACCACACATCAGAGCTATCCCCAACTTGAGCCAGTTTAGGAAGGCCTTAAAACACTTCCTCTTCATTAAATACCTCACAGCCTCCCCCGAACCCCAGCCACCATGTATGAGCAACACACAATAACTCCATCTTCCTCTTCATTAAATACCTCACAGCCTCCCCCGAACCCCAGCCACCATGTATGAGCAACACACAATAACTCCATCTCTCATATATACAGTTACCTTGTTCAATGTTCCACACATGTAGATAGTTTCCCCTGTTATCCAAGTTTACTGCTCCTGTTCATTGTAATGACCTGACTCTTGTTTATTGTCGGATATTGTTTGTTCTATGTAAACCGCGCTGATCGCAAATAGTGCGGTATATAAGAGATGTAAATAAATAAATAAATAAATAAATAGAAGGAGATCCTGGATTCTCTACAGGGAGAACTATTCAGGCAATTGGTAACAGACCCCACACATGAAGGGACCATACTGGACTTGGTGCTTACCAATGGTGAAAGTGTTTCTGATGTTGTAGTGGGAGATCATTTTGCATCCAGTGATCACCAGATGGTGTGGTTCAGTATTAGGACTAGGGCTGTTAGAATCCATTCCAAGGTGAGGAACTTAGACTTTAGGAAGACTAACTTTGCGAAGATGGGCCAATACCTCAGGGAGTCGTTAGTGGGATGGGAACAGCTGGGGGATGTAGAAAAACAGCGGGCAAAACTGAAAGGGGATATTTTAAGGGCAACCAACCTTTTTGTTAAAATGGTAAATAAAGGCAAAAGGAAAAGGAGACCGCTATGGTTTTCTAAGGAAGTAGCTGAAAAAGTGAAGAAAAAGAGGGAGGCCTTCATGAAATACAAGAGATCACAGAGAGAGGAAGACAGGCATCTGTATTTGGAAAAACTTAGAGAAGCTAGCAAAGTAGTCAAGAAGGCAAAGATTCAAAAGGAGGAGGAAATAGCCAATGCAATAAAATGGGGGGATAAGACATTTTTCAGATATATTAGTGAGAAGAGGAAGGGCAAAAGTGGTATTGTCAGACTCAAGGGTGCAGGGGGGGAATATGTAGAAGCTGATAAGGATAAAGCGGAATTGCTTAACAAATATTTTTGTTCTGTGTTCACAGATGAAGAACCAGGAGCAGGACCTCAGAAAACACCCACAAATAGGAACAGAAGCTAGGGACATCTTGAACAATTTTCAGAAGACTGTGTTCGTGAGAAACTAGCTCAACTTAAAGTAGACAAAGCGATGGGACCGGATGGGATACACCCTAGAATACTGAGGGAACTTGGGGACGTTCTAGCAGCTCCACTGACTGACCTTTTCAATGCCTCATTGGAGTCGGGAGTGGTGCCAAAGGACTGGAGAGAGGCTCATGTGGTGCCTTTAAACAAAAGCGGAAGTAAGGATGTGGTTGAAAACTACAGGCCAGTTAGTTTAACTTCGGTGGTGAGTAAATTATTGGAAACGCTGCTGAAAGAGAAAATAGTGATATTTCTGGAGTCCAGCGGATTACAGGATCTGAGGCAGCATGGATTCACCAGAGGCAGGTCTTGTCAGACAAATCTGATTGATTTCTTTGACTGGGTGAACAGGGAGTTGGACCGAGGGAGAGCTCTAGATGTGGTGTATTTAGATTTCAGTAAAGCCTTTGACACCGTTCCTCACAGGCGACTTATAAACAAACTGAGCACCCTAGGAATGGACCCTAAAGTTACTGCTTGGGTTAGAAATTGGTTGGGTGGGAGGCGACAAAGAGTACAAGTAAATGGAGCTCACTCTGAGGAGAAGGATGTTACCAGTGGTGTGCCCCAGGGATCTGTCCTTGGTCCGATTCTTTTTAACATCTTTGTTAGTGATATAGCGGAAGGGCTGTTGGGTAAGGTTTGCCTCTTTGCAGATGATACCAAAATCTGCAATAGAGTAGACACCCAGGAAGGTGTAGATAACATGAGGAGGGATCTAGCTAAGCTTGAAGAATGGTCTAGAATTTGGCAGCTGGGATTTAATGTTAAAAAATGTAAGGTCATGCATTTGGGCTGCAGCAATCCAAGGGAGCAATACAGTATAGGAGGTGAAGTACTTTTGTCCACTAAAGAAGAGCGGGACCTAGGCGTGGTTGTGTCTGATGATCTTAAAGTAGCTAAACAGGTAGAAAAGGCAACGGCAAAAGCTAGAAGGATGCTTGGGTGCATACGGAGAGGAATGGCTAGCAGAAAAAAGGAGGTGATAATGCCTCTGTATAAGTCTTTGGTGCGACCTCATTTGGAGTATAGTGTGCAATTCTGGAGACCGCACCTTCAAAAGGATGTGAACAGGATGGAGTCGGTGCAGAGGGTGGCTACTAAAATGATTAGTGGGCTTCATTATAAAGCATATGAGGATAGACTTAAGGATCTTAATATGTACACCTTAGAGGAAAGGCGGGATAGAGGTGATATGATTGAGATGTTTAAATACCTCTGTGGCATAAATGTTCAGGGAGAGAGCCTCTTTCAATTGAAAGCAAGTTCTGCTACAAGGGGACATGGGATGAGGGTGAAGGGAGAGATTCAGGAGTGATATGCGGAAATATTTCTTTACGGAAAGAGTAGTGGATCCATGGAATAGTCTCCCAGTGGAGGTGGTAGAGATGAGGACAGTAACTGAATTCAAAAAAGCATGGGACCAACACAGAGGATCTCTAAAGGTAAAAAGTGGACTGTTGTAGTTGTTGATATGGAAGGACAGACTAGATAGGCCATGTGGTCTTTTTCTGTCATCATGTTTCTATGTTTCTATGATCGCTCCAAAGCTGTGGAATCCTTTGCCAGTTAAAGACACTAGCAGAAATTTCCTTATTTCGCAAGCAATTAAAACATACCTGCTTCAGCAAGCCTTCGAAGCAGTGATATAGTATAACAGCGGGGATTTAGAGTGCTGATTTTACTGTGTCGTATTTGGTATTTGACAGATAGTCCATGTGTTATTGTGATTTCTGCTGACTTTACATAAGACTATTCGCAGAATGTAATTTGCAGTGTGATTTTTTTTTATATTATATTGTGAATAAGTATTTTTATATAATCAATTGTGTAATTTTATGTTGTACTTTGTGTATGTACTTCTGTAATCCACCTAGAAAAGAAATGCTTTTAAATAAATAAAAATAAAATCCAACTAGTCTACCCAATTTCAATCCTAGTACAATGCTATAGATTCCAATTAGCTTTAACTTTCCTTTAATTTCCTCACAACTAGGGATCCTATGTACTTATATGGATTTATTTTTAGATTTAATATTAGACTACTAATGTTGAGCCTTTAAAACTAGCTCAGAGGAGTCAGACCTCAACTGACTGGCAAGCCTTTGCTCCTGGGCCCAAACTGCTCCAAGTAACATCTTTGTACATATTTCACAGTCAGACCCAAACACTTGCAGCAAACCAGGTGATTACATTTTTGACTGCAATTGGGGGGGGGGGGGGAACTTGACGCTGCTGCCTTTTCCTCAGAAACAGGGAGCAAAAACAATGAGCCAAAATCAAGGTAAAAATGTTCTCTTGAAAGGAGCCAATTTGGCTGAGAATCCCAATGGCAATGGTCAAACTGAAAAAAACGCGTGCCAGCTCTGCAGAAATGTCAAAGAAAGTAAAACTCAAAGAACCACAAAAGAAATCTAAGACAAAGTCCAAATGGGTTTCAGAAGAAAAGAACATTTTCTTTAGCACTATGGAGCTGCAGTATGGAAAGATTTAACCAACAATCTCAGTGGACAAAAAGGTACCAGAGGGAAGCTGCAGCTGCCCCTGCAACACAGAAACTGTTTGTCCTCAGCAGTAGAAGACTTAACTTTCCAAAGAGTTCTAGAAGAGTCTATTTTCTGTGCCAAGTGCAGTCCGTATGATTCACTTATGTCATTCATGCCAACTGCATGACTTCAGAGAACGGTCCGCTTTCTAGAAAAGAGGTTCTCAAACTTGCTGTAGAGGAGAACTAGCCCATGGGTTTGCAAGATAATCCAGCAACAAAAACATCTCTTAGTTATCTAATCTATTCCACCACGCTAGTCACTATAAGAATTTTCTAACGGTAGCTCAACATTCCCTTATTGAAATAGTCAAAAACTACTTATTATACGGAGAGAGACCTCAGGATGGCTATAAACCCTTCATATGGCAAAACCAATTACCATAAGGGATAGCGAGATACTCACACCGGTCTCCAACCTCCTCCATATTACTATCCAATTCCAATTACCACAATCTAAAGGAGTACGTTTCAAGATTTTATTATATTTACCATTTATTATAATATTCATTAATTTAAAATATCTATTAGTATCTCTAAATTTCCAACTTCACACTGAAGCTGTTGAGTGTGCCATCGTAAGCCCCTGAAGAAGCCTTTTTTTTAAGGAGAAACAGAGATCTTTGTCGGGTTTGCTGACTGATGAAAATTTGGAAGTCTTAAGAAAAGATAAGTTCTAGAAAATATCTTACTGCAAGTGTTTTTATTGTGATTATCACCATATAGCTTCTGTTTGATTGCAGGGCTTATGGGGGAGAAGTTTGTGGCGCCGTTGTGAGTCGCTGTTAAAGTTTTGATGAAAGTTGCTGTGTGCTTCATAAGAACATAAGATATGCCATACTGGGTCAGACCAAGGTCCATCAAGCCCAGTATCCTGTTTCCAAAAGTGGCCAAACTAGGTCATAAGTACCTAGTAGTCTCCCCATTGTGAAGTAATTATAGGAAATATAGAGATAATAAATATTTTAAATTAATGGAATTAATCGGAATTGGATAGTAATATGGAGGAGGTTGGAAACCGGTGATGTGAGTATCTTGCCACCGTTAGAAAATTCTTATAGTGACTAGCGCGGCGGAATAGATTTGATAACTAAGAGATGTTTTTGTTGCTGGATTAGTTAAACTCTTAGAGCAGTTTTTTTTGTTAATTTGCAAGATAATCCCCATGAATATGAGAAATTTACACATACAGTCTCCATTGCATGCAAATTTACCTCTGAAAAATTGACTGACTTGCACTTACCAGAGGATATTTTTGAAAGCCACTATTCTAGAAATGTTTAAGGGCTCTAAAATGAAGTTTATAAAGTATTATGTCTGGGAGAAAGTGCTTAAAAATTAAAAGCCTGGGGGGCATTTTTAAAATATTTTAGCCAGTCAGTGCCACTGAATATCCCCTTATAACCAGGTTAAACATCCTTATGATAATTGGTTAGTGTCAGGGTGTTCTGGGGGCAAAGCAGGGGGCAACAACTTTAGTTGGCCAGTCAGCGACTATATTGAGCCGCTAAGCGGTTAAAGTTAGAACAGAAAGGACTTCCGTTCTAGCCATGGTGGAAGGAGGATAGGTGTAAACTCGCTCCCAGGACCTGCAAGAAATTTAAGTGGTTATATTGCCAACTCCCTAAAAAAAAATCGAAGGTACATGTAGAGAAAATGCCGAAGGTAGCTAAACTGAGGCAAAATCCACCTATAAAGGACATTTACGCAGCGAAAGCCGGCCCAGAGAAGCACAGGTCAATGGATGCGCAGAACCCAACAAAGCCAGTCTCTCCGGCCTCTTCAACAGGGAGTTGAGAATCCGAATGTGGGGAAGGGCCCTTTGCAGATATGGTGACAATATTGAGAGCAATTTGGGAATCAAAAAGAAGAAATAGCGGAAAAGGTACTCAAAAAAATTGAAGAAAAAGTTACCGCAGTAGGGTACCACCTTAAAGAGGTAGAGGCCCGTGTCAGCAAATTAGAAGATACTCAAACCCCCCTACAACGCACAGTGGCCTCTCTCCAACAAGTAAGCTGGCTGCAGTCATAAACAGAGGATATGGGAGAACTGCTGTGCTGTTGGGAGTGGGAGCAACTCCTCCCTACCTTGTTTCATCTTCTGGCTTTAAAAGTCAAATGTGCTTAAGGCAGGCCTGTGCCTCAGGGCCTCGCCAGAGGGTTCTTTGGCGTGGCCCTTAGGTGGGGCACGAGATGATTGGCTTGGCGTTTAATATCTTTTGGCAGCAGTTCTTCTTTACGAGGGTTTAAGTTCATGTTGGAGTAGTTTGTCCTGGCTTTTGCTTCCATTGGTTTAGTTTTTCTAGAAGCCTAAACCGAAAGCTAAAGGTAGAGGAGGTATTTCCTCCACTCCTGTTGCTATACCAGTGGGGCAACGTGCCATGGATGATTTTATACAGGCAAAGTGCTTGGGCAAACCCACTGTCGGGGTTAGGGAGAGCCCCGATTTGGGCAGCGACGTTTCGCTGAGCCTGCTTGGCCCTTCCACTCCACCTGCCTCGGGGGGTGCTGACGGTAGCGGCTACTCAACAGTGGTTTCAGATGCGGCTACTCAACTCAGCAGTCCTTGGCCTTGGCACTGGTTGTGGCAGTGGCTAGTGGTAATGGGTCCAACTGCCCCCAGGTATTTATTTATTTATTTTTATTTATTTGCAGTCTCTTTTATGCCGCGCTATTCGACATCAGTGCGGTTTACAATGAACATAAGAGTTGCACATCTCAATTTCGTGATTTGTGCTTACAGTGAAACAGGTATAATAACTTGGGTATACATTAAACAGGAAAATTAAACTTGGGTATGCATTAAGCAGGTATAACAGGTAAAATAGGGTATAAATAACCAGTCCCTTAGGGGGGTTTATCCCCCGTTCAGGAGAGTGTGATGATCCAGGATCTTCCTCTGCTTGTGAAACCAAAGGAGGTGACCCTGGATTCCATTTGAGACGCAATGCAGTCACTTTATTGGATTTGTGCTGGGGTATTGCAGGCTCAGCTCCCTTTGCTCTTGGACTGGTGGATTCCATTTGAGACGCAATGCAGTCACTTTATTGGGTTTGTGCTAGGGTATTGCAGGCTTCTGCTCCCTTTGCTCTTAGACTGGAGGGGTGGAGGCCAAGGTGTTCCAACAGCAAGTGCAACTGGATGGACTCAAGGTTAAAATTCAGCATTTGCAGGATCAGCAAGGGGTCCCAGGCTAAGGATGGTTTGGTTTTCCAGTGTAAAATTGAAAACTTGGAAAATCAGAGAAATTTTATTCTTTGCTTATTAAATTTCCCCCAGTTTTCATTGTGCTTCCCTAGGGACCTGTTCATTCGGTTTCTTAAGGAGATGTTTAATTATCTCGAGTCTGGAATCCGTCCTCTTCAAAAGATTTATTTCCTCCCCTCAATGATTGGTAAGGATGTTTTGCAGAAAGCTAATACCTCTCCGGTAGAGGTGCCTTCTGGCTCCTTGGACTTGGAGAATATGTCTGAGTTATTAGAGCAATCTACCAAGGGGGCTGAAGCTCAGGCTACTTTGTTGGTACCTTTTATATTTCTTCATGATAAGGATAAGGATAAGGCACTAAGAAAGTGTATGCAGAAATTTTACCTGGTAGACACATTTGGCGGTGGGAAAACAAACTGGGAGGGAGTACACATGCTACATACCACAGACAGGCTCCTATTATCGCCTAGACTATTTTTTGGGGAAAAGAGACCAAATCGGCGTTCTAGAGGCGATAAAATTCCACCCTATCTGTCTGACCATGGGATGGTGACAGGCATATGGACACCTAAAAGGAAAATAACCGGGGAGGGCAAATGGACATGGCATGGGACTATCTCTTTAATACAAATGGAAGAGATAAAGAGAAAGCTCAAACCATCTCGGAGGGAATTCATCAGAATTAACGACACTGGGAAGGTGCTGGACCGCACACTATGGGACACAGGGAAGGCATTCATGAGAGAGGCATTAATTCAATTAGGGGCCCAAAAAAAGCAGGAAAGAGAGAAAGAGCAGCGACAATGGATAAAAGATCTGGAGGCTCTTCAGAAAGAACATAGTAAGAGGGGGGAAACAAACGCTCCAAAAAATTTACCAAAACCAAGCTAAAATCAACACCATAGATACAGAGTGAATAGAACACCTGTTAAGGGCTACAAAAAGAAACTACTTGGAGGGTGGGAACAGAGCGGGAAAACTGCTTGCACGGCAATTGCAAAAAAAGAGAGAGGCCCATACCATAGCTGAAATTCAAAACCCGGTAGAGTGAAGGGTAGCAACGAATCAGGGGATATGTGCGGAATTCCAGGCTTTCTATGAACAATTCTATAAAGCGGAGGGAGGGAGGGGGTACCTCAAGCGCAAATTCACACATACCTAGAAAGAATAAGGTTCCCTAGGTTGGAGGAAGAGAAAGAAGAGTACTGGGGAGACCCTTGGCCCATATTGCCGATGGAGGGTCCCAACATAAGATCTTTAATCTTTATCTTTATTTAGAACATTTGATATACCGCCCATTACCGAGGTGTTAAGGCAGTGTACAATAAAAGTTGAGGCTGCACGAAAGAAAAAGAGAGAAAGGAATGCCATAAATTGACAGGAAAATAGATAGAAAGAGAGAGAGAGAAAGGCAGGAAAGGACAGAGGACAACAGAGTGAAAACACTGGGGGAAGAACACAATGGGGAGATGAGTAAATCGGGAGGGAGGAAAGGATTATGGAGGGTAATGGGATATTTTGGTTGTTGAGTAGGCGCTAGTGCAGGTAGCTAGCTGTGGGTAGTTGGGGGAGCAGGAAGATCGAAAGCCTGACAGAAAAGGTAAGTTTTAAGAAGAGCCTTGAACCGGGGGAAAGATGCTTCGGTACGGAGAGGGTGTGGGAGGGAACTCCAAAGGGCAGGACCTACGAAGAAGAAAGCAGCGTGACGGGTGGACTCGAGGTGGGCCTGAGTGGGGGATGGTAGAAAAAGACGATTGCCATGTGGGGAACGAAGCAGGCGGGGAGTAGGTTGGAGATAGACAAGGTCGGCCAGATACTGGGGGGTGTTCGTGTGAAGGACCTTGTGAGTGATGGTAAGGATCTTGTAAAGATATCGAGCCTTGCTAGGGAGCCAGTGAAGGGAGAGAAGACACGGAGTAACATGGTCTCGGTGGGAAGAGAAAGTAAGAAGACGGGCAGCTGTGTTTTGGATTAGTTGTAGTCTTCGGAGTTGGTATTGGGGGAGTCCGGCGAGTAGAGAGTTACAATAATCGAGCCGAGTGGTTACCAGGGAGAGAACAAGGGTAGTGAGTGAGGCAAGTGGGAAGAGAGATCGAACAGCCCTAATCTTACGAAGATGAAAAAAGGAGCTACGCACCACTCCGGAAATGTGCTGATGGAATGAGAGTGAAGGGTCCAGGGTAACCCCAAGGTAACGAAGAGTTGGGACCAAGGGGATTGGTGAGTTTTTTATTTATTTATTTATTTATTTTATTTATTTTTATTTCTTATATACCGCTCTTTTAATCAGTGCGGTTTACAAATGAACAAATTTAAACACAATGATACAGTCAGCATTGGTTTTTTACAATGAACAGGGTACAAAAAACTTGGCAGTAAAACAGGGTTAACTATATACAAAAAACATGGTGGAAAGTAGGGTTAACTATGTACATGGCATTTTTGGTTAACTACATGGTAGTGGTAAATAGATATAATTATAGTACAGTATAAATATGGTATGGGTAAAGTGTGCAAGTATGAACCATCAAGATTAGCCATTTCCCACCGGGGTCAAGTGGGCAAGATCAACATGCGGGCTATGTTCAATCGGAGTTGCTTCAGGGTAGTATATTAGGAACAAGTGATGTTTTAAGACCTTTCTGAATGTCGTGAGACTAGTGATGGCTCTAATTTCAGGTGGAAGGGCATTCCAGGCTCTGGGCGCAAACAGTGAGAAGGCTCTAGAGGCTGTTGATTTAGAGCATTTCGTAAGGAGTTTCGGAAGGTCAATGGAGTTCAATGCAGCAGATCTCCTGGATCTGTTTGTTGGAGTGACATGTATCATATTGCTGATAGGTGATAGGGATGGGCTCTTTGCAGCTTTAAAAGTCATGACCAGGGTTTTATATAGGGTTCTGGCCTGGAGGGGTAGCCAGTGTAAACTCTTTAGTATTGGAGTTATGTGCTCTGAGCGTGGAGCACCTACGAGAATTCTCGCGGCTGCATTCATGGCCAGACGGAGGGGATTTAGAGTAGATTGTGGGAGACCGTGTAGTATGATATTGGCAAAATCCAGGTGTGGTAGTACCAGGGCTTGGAAGATAGTGCAGAAATCGGAGTAGTCAAGAAGAGGTCGGAGATTACGTAGGGATCGAATCTTTTGGTACATTGAGTTTGTTGCTTTCTTGATGTGTGCTGACATATCAAGCCGCTGATCTAATGTAATCCCTAAGTATCGGATTGTGGGTTGTGCCTTCAGCTCAATGTTGTTTACTTGTAATGAGGCAGGGGGTATGAATGTTGGATTCCGTGTTACGAATAGGACGTCTGTTTTGTTGTGATTTATACGTAGATTCTGTTTAAGGAGCCAGTTTGATACAGCTTCGAAGCAATGAACTATTGATGTAAAATCTGGTTGTTTTACGTTGAATGGAGCATACATCAGGATGTCATCCGCATATGCTAGACATTGAATGTTGAAGGTACGTATCACATCACAGATTGGCTGCATATAGATATTGAACATTAGTGCGGACAAGGAGGATCCCTGAGGGACACCTTGTTTAAGTGGGAATGAATCAGATGTTGCTTCTCCTGTTCTGACTTGCTGCTGTCTATCAGATAAGTAAGATTTGCACCAATTCAGGGCTAGACCTTGAATACCCTTCTCTTTGAGGCGCTGTAGGAGAGTATTGTGGTTTACTGAATCAAATGCAGCAGCTATGTCAAGAAAGATGAGAATGAACCCTTGATGGATATTGTCGATGCTTATGATTAGGTTATTAAAGAGGGTTGTGAGGAGGGTGTCAACACCATGTTCTTCTCTAAAACCATGTTGTGAGGGGTCCAGGGGAGCTTCTGAGTCAACATGTTGTTGTATTTGGACATAAGTGGCATCAAGGTAGGGGAGGGAGCACCAAATGTGAACCAGATAGCCACTGACTTAGAAGGATTAACAATGATAAAGTTACTATGGAACCTATCGGCAATGGAGGCGAGACAATCATTGAGGTGAGAGAGATCTGGGGCTAAAGGAGAAGTATGGTGAATCAAAAGAATGTCATCCGCGAAAAAGTAGGCGGACAGACCGGATTGCTGTATGAGGAGGGCAAGAGGGGCGAGAAAGACATTGAAAAGAAGTGGTGCAAGGATAGAACCCTGGGGTACACCACAGTGAAGGGGAATAGAAGCAGAAGAGGTGGGGCCCAATTTGACAGCAAAGGAACGGGAAGAGAGGAAAGACCGAAACCATTGGTGGACTGTGCCCTGGATACCAAGATCAGATAGACGGAAAAAAAGGGTGCGATGGTCGACGACGTCAAATGCAGCGGAAAGATCCAGAGAAACAGCAATGGTGAAATCACCCCTTTCGTGAGACCGGTGCAGTTCGTTAAGAAGAGCCACAAGGATAGTTTCTGTGCTGTGACCGGTCCTGAAACCTGATTGCCGGGGGTGCAATGAAATAGTGGAGTCAAGGTGTGCAGTAAGTTGGTGGAAGATGAGTTTTTCGAGGACTTTGGAGAGAAAAGGTAGGTTGGAGACAGGGCGCCAGTTAGAGGGAACCGCTGGGTCGAGGGTGGGTTTCTTGAGAAGAGGGCGAACAAGTGCGTGTTTCCAAGCAGAGGGGAAACAGCCAGAAGCGAGACTGGAGTTGATAATGGTAAGGGCATAGGGGGTGAGTGTAAGTGAAGGATCAGGGAGCCAGAAGGAAGGCAATGGGTCAAGTGGACAAGTAGTTTTATGGGAGGTTGAGATAGCTTTAGTCAGCTCGGCGGGGGTAATGGGGCGAAACGTGCACCAGGTGTGAGGGAATATGCAGGTGGCTACCGGGGAGCAGATAGAGACTGGAATAGGAGAAGTGGGGGGAGGGGAAAGAGGGGGTGGGCAAGAGTCAAATGAAGAGCGGAGGGTCTGAATCTTGCTAGAGAAGAAAGTAGCAAGAGTTGTAGGGCTGGGGGCAGAGGATAGGGATGATGGAGAGGAAGAGGGAGGGGCCAAAGAGAGAATTCAAAACTCGATAGAGCTTACGAGAGGAGTTAGAGGAAGATTGGATAAGATCCGAATAATAAGATTGCTTGGCAGTGATTATCATGGAGCGGTAGGACGTTTGAGTATGGTGAAAGACAGAGAGGGAGGCGTCAGAGGGATGCTTGTGCCACAGCTGCGCTGCGCAGCAGAGATGGGAGCGTTGCAAATAAAGTCCTGAATGAAACCAAGGGTGATGAGAGGAAGAATAAGTGGAGACAGGACGAAGAGGGGCGATAGCGTCGAGAGTGGAGGATAGAGTGGAAGTCCAAACATCGACCTGCTGGTCTACAGGGAGAGAAGAAAATTCGGAAGGGAAGATAGACTCCACAGGAGGGAAGCGCTGGACTGTTGCGGGAGTAATACGCATGTAAACCAATGTCATCATCCACATATAGATCCTTCTATATGCGGATGATGCATTGGTTTACATGACCCAGCCAAAACAATCTCTCCCAATACTATTGGAGGAACTGGACAGCTTCTCAAAGGTCTCTGGATTTAAAGTAAATCTTACGAAAACAGAAGCGTTGGCACTCCGGGATCTCTTCCTTACCAAGCCCCCCCAACTTTCCATTTCAATGGGCAAAAAGGGATATTAACTATCTGGGGGTTAATATTTCAGAGGACCCCAAAGAATTATGTGCACTCAACTACAAACCCCTAGCGGCTAAAATAAGCGCAGAGTTAGAAACATGGACAGCATTGCATTTAAGCTGGTTTGGCCGAGTAGAAGCACCTAAAATGAAAATCATCCCTAAATTTCTTTTCATATTTATACAATTGCCTATCCATATTCCACAAAAAGCCTTGAAGTGGGAAAAACGTCTGATACGATTTGTGTGGAGAGGGAAAAGAGGGAGGATTAATGTTCGCAGATTATACAGATCCAAAGAGCAAGGGGGTATCCGTTTCCCGCTCCTAAATTGGTATTACAGAGCAAGTGTAGTCAGAGCATTGAGGGGACATTACCTACTGGGAGTAGATGTCTACTGGGCTGACCTAGAGAGAGATATTAGCCCCACAGTCTATGTTCGAATAGTTAGAGAAGGGAAGAGAGAAAGAAAGGCGGCAGGGTAGCAATAGAAAAATCTTGCGGGACCACCCCTTTTTAGAGGCAATATCCAGACTTAGCACAGTAGGAAAGAAATTGGGTTGGTTCCCCACACATAAGTCACAATGGTCTAAAATAGTGGATTATTGCCCCTTCTCAGATAAAGTTTCACAAACTGATGCAAGAAAACAACCTATCAATAAATTACAACAAAACCGAAGCTCTATTCATCACAAGAAACCGGACATTCTCACCATCGGCCACCATCAACCTAAACACCACCATCATACCGGTAAGACAAGAAATAAAATACCTGGGAGTAACGCTCGACAAGGACCTCAACCTCCAGTCCCACATTGCAAAAATAACAAAGTGCGCTTACATCAAAATGAGGACAGTAAGAAGGCTCAAACCCATCCTCGCCCATGAACACTTCCGAACAGTCTGTCAAGCCATCATCACTCCAACCCTAGACTATTGTAATCACATCTACCAAGGACTACCTAAAAAGACAATAAAACCACTACAGCTAGCACAAAACACTGCCGCACGACTCACAACAGATCACACAATTCACGATCACATCACCCCCATACTTTCTACCTCAAGACATTACAGGATCACGATCCTACCTCCAAGACATTACAGAATCTCAATCCTAGCACGCCTCTCAAACAGCCCCATTTTGTATATATGTATATAGCTCATTATGTAAATAGCTCACCGATATAATCTAACGCACTACCCCACACACTACACTTCTCAGTTCTCACACTGCATGCAACAAACCACACTTTATTATTGATTTTGATTGATGTGCCACACCGCCTTGATTTAACGATAAGGCGGTATACTAAATCCTTCTAAATAAATAAATAAAATAAATAAACTCATTAACAGGAGCGAAAGGTGGACACAGTAAGATTGGTGGGTTTATTGGTGGGAGGGGGGTATGATGTCAATGCAAGAGTTGGAACGAGTGTTGAGACAAAAAATCCCCTACTACCAATTTTTCCAACTTTAGATACTTCCTAGAATAGGGGAAAGTGAGATCATACCTCGAAATTTCAAGCACCCAGATGGAAACACCTTTGTAGAAGGGATATAGCATGAATGCACTGACCTCGAAACTATACAAAGTATATTTGGGTAAGTATATTTGGGTGATGCACCCATCTCCACAGGGATAGCTGGCATAAGTGGCTAGGGGAAGAACTCAAGGAAAACAATTGGGAAAAAATTCATGAAGGCATTTATAAGAATACATGAGTCACCTCATGGAGGCAAACCCAATTTCAGATTATACATAGGATATACACCACACCGAGCAAGCTTTACCTGGCCAAGGCCAGAGACACTAACCAGTGTTGGCGGGGTTGTGCACAAGAGGGCACAATTTATCATTTGTGGTGGGAATGCCCGTTAATCCAACAATACTGGAAAGGAGTAGGAGAGGGGCTGCCGGGAACGGCGGGGAGAGTCCCATAGGTATCCCCCAAGGGAAATGCTACTGGGGATCCCAGTGGGACGAAGGAGTGAGAAGTGGGGAGACCTACTTCAAGCAAAGATGCTTCTGGCAGCCAGGGTGGCAGTGGTTTGGAAATGGAACACGAAAAAGGGACCAACATTTGCGGAATGGTATCAAATTTTTGAGAAAACGGTGGGATTTGACATGTTGACTTGCGAGGTTAAAATATGGGACCTATACTTAACAAGTAAAAAAGGGGGCTGGTACTAGGGAGGATAGACAGATTGTGCTTGCCGCCCCCCGCCCCCGGTACTCAAGAGTAAAGCTAATAATACCGGAGGAAGCCTAAAAGCCTGAGAGCAGCATAATCTTAGTGGAACTGAAAACAGGCAAAACCAAAGAAAACAAAAGGAAAATGAACCCTAAAGGACTGCGAACCCAGCGGAGGCAGGGGAGAGCCGAGCTGCACCGTGAGCAGTGAAGAGAGACTGAAGAGATGAGTGTGCGAACCCAACATTGATTGTGCAGTACGTTATGGATGAGAGTTCTGTGTTTTTTTTTATGATTACCACATGATTGGATTGGATGACCATGTTACTGGTCCAAAGTATTCAATGAATAGATGCATTTTCAGCAGCTTGCGGAATGTGAGGAGTTCTATAGTAGTTGAGTTTGTTGGGGAGAGAGTTCCAGAGGATTGGTGCATAAAGTTCAAAAGCTCTTGTGCATGCTTGTTGGGTGGTTCTTGTTTTTGTGTGGGGGATGATTAGTGTGTTCCTGTTGGTTTGTCAGCTGGATATGCTGGAAATGAAGGTGTGGAGATGAGTAATGGGGTGTCAATTTAGGGCTTTGTGTCTCATTGCCATGCACTTATATTTGATGCGATCAGTCAGTGGAAGCCAGTGGAGTTGTTTTAGGATGGGTGTAATATGTTCCTGTTTTGGGACTGTTAATAGTATATGTGCTGTTGTATGAAATGCTGTCCGTAACAGAAGGATGGTACATTGAGGTAGTCTTTGATATATGGAGTTGCAGTAGTCTAAGTGATCTGAAGTTGAGGGGGCTCAGGACTGTGCAGATGCATTGTAGAGTACGGATTCTGTAGTAAATTGCTTTTATGGTATTCTTCACCTGTTGCTTAAAAGAGTAGTTACTCACCTGTAACAGGTGTTCTCCAGGAGCAGCAGGAATCAGTCCTCACATATGGGTGACGTCGGCGCCGACGGAGCCCTCGTGCGGAGCATTTCCCCAGCTTTCAAAGAAAGCCTTTGGGAATTGCAGCGCGCATGCGCGGTCCCCTTCCCGCCCAAGGGTGCCATCTTGCTCAGTCTGATGACATAGCTAAAAGACAGCAAAAAAATTAGCAAAAATAAATCATATGACTGCAACTCCAAGGGGAGGAGGGAGGGTTGTGAGGACTGATTCCTGCTGCTCCTGGAGAACACCTGTTACAGGTGAGTAACTACTCTTTCTCCAGGACCAAGCAGGAAGTCAGTCCTCACATATGGGACTCCCCAGCTTAAGGCTACCGGAGACCTCAAGCCGAAAAAATGAGCTCCCTCTAGCTCAGCAGCACGTAAGGAAAGGATCTTCTCTAAGAACGCCCCCAACCGGTAGCCCAACACCAGGGCCAGAGGGTAGGAGTTGCCTAAACCCCAAAGAGATTATGGAGTACTGCCTGTCCGAAAGCACTGTCCCTGCGGGACTCCCTCTCAAGGCAGTAATGGGCCGCAAAAGTCTGGCTTGAAGACCAAGTAGCGGCCCGGCAGATGTCTGCCAAAGGAACAGAGCGGAGATGAGCCACTGATGCAGCCTTCGCCCTGACACGATGAGCCGTGACTCGACCCTCCAACGAGAGGCCGGCTGCCCCATAAGCCCAGGCGATACAGTCAGCGACCCATATGGACAAAGTACGCTTGGAGACAGGTAGCCCCAACTTATTGGGGTCAAAAGAAATGAAGAGCTGAACAGCCCTCCGATGCTCCCGCGTACGGTCAAGGTAGAAGGACAACGCCCTCCTACAGTCCAGGGTATGCAGGACCATCTCAGCCCGGTTGGCATGCGGCTGGGAAAGAAGGTCGGAAGAACCACCTCCTGATTGAGGTGAAAAGGGGAGACAACCTTAGGAAGAAACTTAGGGTGAGTCCGTAAGACTACCCTATTCCTGTAGAACCTAGTGTAAGGGGGATCAGACACCAGTGCCTGCAGTTCACTCACTCACCTAGCAGAGGTAAGAGCTACCAAAAACAAGGTTTTCCAGGAGAGAAAACGGAGAGGGCAGGTAGCCATAGGTTCAAAGGGCGGACAAGTAATCCTCTGTAAGACCACATTCAGATCCCACTCAGGGGCTGGTGGACGCAAAGGAGGCTTAAGCAGAAGGAGGCCTCTGAGAAAACGAGCCACCAAAGGGTGATTGGAAAGAGGCCTTCCGTCCACCGGCGAGTGGTGCGCTGAGAGAGCACTGAAGTGAACCCTGACAGAGTTGGACTTAAGGCCTAGATTGGAGAGGTAAAGCAAATATTGCAATACTACCGCTACCAAGCACGAGAAGGGATTCTCGCTGTGCTGCGCACACCATGTGGAGAATCTACGCCACTTAAGAGCGTAGGATTTCCTGGTGGATTGCCGTCTAGAGGCTAAGACAACATCTTCCACCTCTCGAGGCAGTAGTAGTAGGGGGAGCCAGGACTACCCTTTCAGCAGCCAGGCCATCAGATGAAGGGACTGGAGGTTGGGGTGCAAGAGAGTCCCCTGATCCTGAGACAGGAGATCGTGCTGAAACCCCAGAGGAAGAGGGGTGTCCACCGCCAGTTGCAGCAGAAGCGGGAACCACGGTTGCCTCGGCCACCTGGGGGCTATCAGAATCATTGAGGCCCCGTCCTTGAGGACTTTGAACAGCGTTCTGGACACTAGTGGCGTGGGAGGAAACGCATACAGTAGGCCTGTGGACCACGAGATCAGAAACGCATCCGCTGCTACTCTGAGATGATGCGGTTGTCTGGAGCAGAATCTCGGGAGTTGCCGGTTCAGAGGACTGGCGAAAAGATCCATGGTGGGGAGGCCCTACCTGAGAAAAATCTGCTGAACCACCAACGGGTTCAATCTCCATTCGTGTGGTTGCAGGATCCTGCTCAGTCTGTCCGCCAGGTAATTTTCTTGACCTGGGAGGTAGAGAGCCTTCAGGAGGATTCCGTGATTGACGGCCCAAGAGCACAGCCGTTGTGCCTCCTGACAGAGAAGGAAGGAGCCTGTGCCTCCTTGTTTGTTCACGTAGAACATGGCAACTTGATTGTCCGTCTGGACTAGTACAGACTGGTGAGAGGCGAGGTGGGAGAAGGCTCTCAGAGCTAGGCGTATCGCCCGTAGCTCCAGGAAGTTTATCTGTTGAGCAGCCTCCCAAGGGGTCCAGAGACCCTGAGTACACGTCCTTTGGCAATGTGCTCCCCAACCTAGAAGAGAAGCATCTGTCGTCAGCACTTGAGAATGCGGAGGGGATTGAAAAACCACTCCGAGTACCAGATTCGGAAGATGAAGCCACCATTGCAGAGAGGAGACTAGCAGGTCGGATATTCTTACCGAGTCCGCTAGGCTCCCTGTGGCCTGATGCCACTGAGTGCGAAGGCTCCACTGAGCAGGCCGCATGTGCAGGCGGGCACTGGGGGGTTACATGAACCGTGGAAGCCATATGGCCGAGTAGTCGCAGGAATTGCCTGGCAGAGACCAGGGAATTGCTGTGAAACTGCCTGGCCAGATCCATCAGCCTGTGGGCTCTGTCCATTGGCAGAAAAGCCTTCGCCTGAAGAGTGTCCAGCCTTGCTACTATGAATTCTAAGTTCTGGGACGGGAGCAAAGTGGACTTTGCGAAGTTTATGACAAATCCTAAGTGCTGAAGCAGAGCCACAGTGGAAGGGTGGCTTGATTGGCTTCCTGGGAAGACTGGCCCCTTATGAGCCAGTCGTCCAGGTACGGAAACACAAAAAGACCTTGAAGCCTTAGGTAGGCCGCCACCACTGCCAAAAATAAAAAATCCGGTCTGTACGGAGTGTATAATAATCTTTATGGTGACTTTGCATTTATAAAGAGCCTCGCATGTTTACCACCGATGAAGAGTTTGTGCGCAAATGGAATTGTGTGTTGAATAAGTGAATATCTAGTTGAAGAGATTTCACCACTGAGGTTAATTGTTAGAGTGGAGCGCCACCACTGCCAGGCACTTGGTGAACACCCTGGGTGCGGAGGTCAGGCCAAAAGGAAGTACTCTGTACTGATAGTGGTTTCCTCCCACAACAAATCTGAGATATTGTCTGTGGTCTGGATGAATAAGGATGTGAATATAAGCATCCTTGAGATCTAAGGAGCATAGCCAATCTCCCTGCTGGAGGTAGGGCAGCAGGATTCCAAGGGTAAGCATCTTGAACTTTTCCCTCTCCAGGAACTTGTTGAGGTTGCGCAAGTCTAGGATGGGTCTGAGGCCTCCTGTTCTTTTTGGTACCCGAAAGTACCTGGAATAAAAGCCGTGACCTCTCAGGTGGCTAACTCCTGAAGGAGGAGGTCCCTGTGCAGAGGGAGTCTGGAAAATAGGAGGGAGGTATCTGGTGAAAATGGAGAAGATAGCCCTTCTGGACTATATGAAGCACCCAGGTATCTGATGTGACGGCTGACCACCTGTGGGCAAAGTGGGCCAGCCTGCCTCCTGTGCTGAGAGAAGCCAGCTGAGGAGAAGAGGCTATGCTTTCTGAGTCAAAAACCCCCACCCTGCTGAGCAGGGGCCGGTGTTGGTGGCTTGGGGGAGTTCTGCCTACGGGGCCCATGACCCTGCCCCTTGGCCTGCTGACCCTGTTGGGGAGCTGTAGAGGCCTGAAAATGAGGGTATTGTTTATAGGCAGATAACTTCCTCGGGTAAAAGGTCTTTTTTCCCAAGCCCTTCTTCTGAGAAGAGGCAGAGGTTTTCCTGGAAAGCCTAGTCCTGGTCAGAGTCTCGGTCTCGAGTTCTGCAGCCTTTTCAGCCATGGGTTTGCCAAAGAGGTTTTCACCTAGGCAGGGGACATCGACCAACTTGTCCTGTACCCATGGCTCGAGGTCGGATGACTGTAGCCAAGCCTGTCGGCGGGCACCGATGCCGGCCCCGGCTACTCGGACAGAAGTCTCGAAGCCATCGTAGGCTGCTCGAGAGATAAACTTCGAGCACTCTCGAATACCGGTGGACAAGGCCTGGAACCTCTGCAAAGGTTCCTCGGAGAGACCAGCAGAGAACCCGGCAATCTCCTTTGCCAGGTCTCGGAGATACATGCCCATGTAGAACTGGTAAGTCTGGACACGGCAAGCAAGCATAGAGCCCTGGAAGCACTTCTTACCGAGGGCATCCAGGTTCCGGGCCTCCCGGCCGGGAGGCACCAAGAAGTGCATCTTCTGACTTTTCAGTCGATGCATGGCCGATTCCACAAAAATGGAGTGGTGCGGTAATTGTGCCTTTTGGAACCCGGGGCTCTTGCGGACTCGATAGATGGAATCGACCCGCTTGCTTAACACCGGCGTCGAGACCGGGGTCTCCCACATGCGGAAGAGCAGCCGCTCCAGCATCAGAGGAACTGGTACAGTAAAGGCCTCCTTCGGGGGAGAGTCATACTGGAGGGCCTCGAGTTCTTCGGCTTGAGGCTCCTCCTCGGGATCCGCGGGGAAGGCCAAGGCCTTGGCCATATCCCGCACGAAGTCCGAGAACCGGGTATCCTCCGGTGGGGAGCATCTCCGAGGTTCGGACTCCGGCGAGTCCGATGGGACACACCGAGTCCGATAGGTGTCGGGTGACTCTTCGTCCTCCGTCTCCCAGCCCGATTCCTCGGAGGAGGTGTCAAGCGGCTCCGGTCGGGCGGGCACCGATACCCACCGCCCTGATGCCGAGGGTACCGGCGTCGACGACCTCGGTCCCGAACGGGAGGCCGAGGGAGACCGTGGCCGAGGATCGACTCGAGCCTGCATGGACTCGAGGATCGGCTCGGCCTCCGGGGTCGACTTGGACGTCGAGGTCCCGGTGGTCGGGGCAGATGCACCGGTGAGACCGGCGATCAATGCCCGCTGCTGTTCCATGAAGGCAGCGAGACTGCTCTCCAAGGCCGTCAACCTGAGTCCGAGCTCAGGTGACCCAGCAGCCCCCGACTCGGGCCCCAACGGCGTCGGGCCCAACGTCGGCTCCCTTGGAGGAGAGTCCACGAGGACTACAGCACTCACGTGTCCAGGAGACTCCATCTCGAGACGAGGTTAATTGGCAGGCCTCTCCGACTCCAAAGACCCGGGACGGCTATCGGGGCTATGCGACCTGGCTCTCGAGGAACCAAGAGCGTCCACCGACGCTGCCCTCACGGGTTTCTTCTTCCTGCGCTGTTCCCGCGAAGGAGACCCCCGCTCAGAGGAACCTCGACGCTGCTCGGGGCCGGAGTCCCGAGACGTCGAGGCCTCTGACGAGGTCCGGGCCCGTCCGGACGCAGAGTCAGAGAAGATCCTATCCTTCTGGTGCTGCCGACTCCTCAACGCCTTCGAGGACATTTTGCCACACGGACCACAAATCATCGGGTCATGATCGGGTCCGAGGCAGCGGAGGCAGCAGTCGTGTGTGTCGGTAAGAGACATAAATTTCTTACACCGATCACACTTTTTAAACCCGCTGGCAGCCATCGGGGGAAAAAGGGCCCTTGCGAGGTCAAAAGACAGGGCTGCCAGTGAAAAAAGAAAAAATTGCGCGAAAGCTAGTCACGAAGGACAAAAATCGAAAAAGGAGAGAGTGGGCTCGATACCGGCGTATCGGGCCCAGGCGGGAAAAGGATCCGGCGTCGAACCGAAGGAGAAGTACAAAAAATAGGGAAATCAACTTTTTCCTCGGTGAAAAACGAACTACGTCCGTCCGGCTCCGCGGAAAAAAGAAGACTGAGCAAGATGGCACCCTTGGGCAGGAAGGGGACTGCGCATGCGCGCTGCAATTCCCAAAGGCTTTCTTTGAAAGCTGGGGAAATGCTCCGCACGAGGGCTCCATCGGCACCGACGTCACCCATATGTGAGGACTGATTTCCTGCTTGGTCCTGGAGAAAGTAAGGTTTTGGTCAAGGGTGATTCGGAGATATTTCATTTCTGATTGAACCTCGATTTGGATGTCATTCAAGAAGACTGAGGTGGGCAGTGAGAAAGTGTTGTCTTTGCTGATGAACAGAGCCTCTATTTTATTGTAGTTGATGGAGAGATGATTCATAGTAAGCTAGTGCGAGAGTTCGGAGAAGCAGTGTCGCAGTTTCATGAAATTGGGTTGTATGGCATCAAAGGGAGAGTAGGTCACGATTTCGTCTGCATAGAAATGGTAGAACAGACCATGAGTCTTGATGAGTGTGCATAGAGATTGGAGGTATATGTTGAATACGAGGGCTGAGAGCATGGAGTATTGTGGGACATCTTGAGTATGGGGTGGAAGTGGTGCTACCCATTTTGACTTGTTGGCAGTTGGATAAGTATGACCAAAACCATTTTAATACATTGTCTTGTATTCAAGTGGATTGTAGATGAAGTAGTATGGTATGGTTCACAGAGTCAAAAGCTGTGGATAGGTCAAGGAAAACTAAGATGAAGCCTTGATGCGCGCATTCTGTATGCCTTCAATGACTTTATGAGCAGAGTAGTAGAGTTTCAACTCCATGGCGAGAGCGGAAACAGTGTTGCTCAGGATCAAGTGGGGCATGTTTGTTAATGTGATCTTGAAGCTGATGGTGGACTGCTTTTTCTATAATTTTTGCCATGAAAGGCAGGCTGGCAATTGGTCTGTATGAGGTAGGCTCCACTGGGTTGAGATTGGGTTTTTTTAGGGTGGGACATATGGATGATATCTTTAAGCTGTTGGGCATGATGGGGAAATTTGTGTGATTTTTGTGAGAATAGGTGAGAGTTCAGCTTTGGTTGCTTTGATCCAGTTTGCTGGACAAGCGTTGAGGATAGATGTCATAGTGTTGAGGGAAGTGATGATGGCTTCAATGTTGTTGGTACTGATGGGGTCAAAAGATGACCAGGTGGCAGTGGTAGTAGGGGACCAAATCCAGGAGGATTGGCATAGATTGGATTGACGTTGTAGTGGTCAGCTAGTTGCTGGGGGTTGATGGATGATTGTTGAGTGGACTTAGTGGAGAGTTTTGTCAGTTGTTTCACTGGGTCAAAGAGTTCTCTAGGACGAATGAGGGAGAGATTGATTAAAGTGGCAAAGATCAGCTGCTTTAATAGCATTGGCTGCCATTACTGAATATGCACCCTTCCCCCTTGCACAATATTTAAAATTCTGCATACTGTTTTGTTCAGATACTACAATTTACTTAGAAATCATTACTTAAACCATGAAGAAAAATATTACTCAAAGATGATTTGACAAACATACCAAACTGCTCTACTTTAACATTCCTCTAGACTTCCCTGCTCCTATTCTCTTAAACCTGCCTGTCAACCTACCAGTTTCTCCTATGCTCTTTAGTCTCTTCCCCATTTTACCCATTTCCAACTTCACTCTTCCCACCTTCCAACCTTTCTTGTGCTTAAACCCACCACCCAACCTTCTAGCTTTTCTTTTTACTTCTGCCCTCCCCACCACACCCGTCACCAACTATCAGCTTTTCTGGAGGTAGAGTTGGAGTCTTTTCAGTGCCCCTCAGTAGAATATTTAGTTAAGTTAATTGGGATATTAATCCTTCTTTAGTAGCCTTGATTCACGTCATTCTTGTTTCTTAAAGGCTTTGGTAGAGGAGGGTTAGGTAGGGTATTAATAAGATTGTGAGTAGATCCCTGGAGAAAGGATTAATTTACCTGATAGACTGTCTCTCCTATACTGAAAAAGCAAGATCATGACACTTCACAGTGTTCTCTGTGAACAAGCAGGGGGATACAGGCACACTCTAGGTGCTGTCCACCAAGAGCACCTGTGCTTGGTTCTCCCTGAGCTCTAAGAAATCCTTTGGACTTTTCTGAGCATGTGCGCCACTTCTTGCCTTGCCGTCACACTCATCTCTTCAGTCTCTCTTCACCGATCATGGTGCAGCTCGGCTCTCCCCTGCCTCCGTTGGGTTCGCAGTCCTTCAAGGTTCATTTTCCTTTTGTTTTCTTTGGTTTTGCCTGTTTTCAGTTCCGCTACGACTCTGCTGCTCTCAGGGCACTTCGCTTAAAAAACACAGTATAATTGCGTCAGATAGGCTCACCAACTTCAGATGCTCCAATACCTTCATGACCTGATCTTACAACGAACAGACTCAGCTCCCATCCCAGGACCAGAGGATCACAGCCTTAAGGACAATCTGGAAGACTGCCTCTATCATAACATTTGCTCCACCTACAACACCTTTGATTCAGCTTCCCAAGCCACAACTACATCTATTTTTGCTCGTCGCACAGCTTGGCTTCGCATTTCTGGTCTCAGGGAAGATCTTCATGATCTCTGGCGGATGCCCCTTGTCAGGGAGATAGCCTCTTTGGCACTAAGGTCCAGAAAGCTGCTTCGAAAGTGAAAAAAACATTCATCCTTGGTACACAAACTTTCAGCTCAACCTCCAAACAATCCCAGCAGCCCCACCATCCTCCATACCCTCAATACCGGAGAGCATACCATCACTTCCAAGCCACTTACCCTTAATGGCATTTTTCAGCCTTTTTCTCGGCTCCACCTCAACATCACACTGCTTCCGCTTCTCCTAAGCACCCCAGACAAAGAGACAGGAAGGAACCTGCGGTCAAGTCTGTACGTCAGGGGCTTTCTCTGACCCTTTTCAAATCCAGGCTGAAAATTCATCTCTTTGCTGCATCTTTTGGATCTTGACTCACCTGATCTCCTTTGTGTTTCCTTACCATTCCCCCTAACTGTATCCCATGTCTACAGCTACTGTGTTGTCTGTCTTGATTAGATTGTAAGCTCTGATGAGCAGGGACCATCTTTCACATGTGTCTGTGCAGTGTTGCGTATGTCTTGTAATGCTATACAAGTGTTCAGTAGTAGCAGTAGCAGTAGTAGCAGCCTCAACACAGCCCGCTAAGGTGGCACCCAGTTTTTGACTATCTACCTGTCAAAAGAGGAGCCCAGCACTTCCAGGAAGCCTGGCATGCCATCACTACAGGCCACTGGGTTCTCAGCATCATTACATCCAGATGCAAACTCATTTCACGGCCACCCCTCCTCGGGGCTTACCTCCGCCAAACAACCCCCCCCCCCTTCGCCTACCCATTCTGGAAGAAGAAATCTTGACCTTGCTCCACAGCCCTGCTGAGTTTGTACTGGTGTCAGAACTCAACCAAGGATTCTACTCCAGGTTCTTCCTGATACCCAAAAAGTCCTCAATCTCTGGGACCTCAACCTTTATATCAAAAAAGAAAAGAAAAGAAAAGTACAAGATGGCATCCCTAGTCACCATCCTTCCTCTCTTGCGAGACACCGACTGGCTCACCTCTCTGGATCTCAAAGACACCTATACCTATATTCCTATCCACTCTCGTCACTGGAAATACCTAAGGTTCTGCTTCAAGATGGAACACTACCAGTACAGAGTTCTGTCTTTTGAGCTCTCTTCAGCTCCAAGAGTCTTCACAAAGTGCTAGGAGGTTGCTGCAGTACACCTACACAGACAGGCCTCTGTGTTTACCCCTATCTGGACGACTGGCTCATTTGAGGTCCAGACAAGACCTCAACTCAGCCTGAAGTACACATAACAGCCTTGCTCCTCCAACAACAGTGCTCCATCATCAACTTCCAAAAGTCCAAATACGAACCTCATCAGCTCCTAGAATTCATAGAAGCTTGCTTAGATACCACAGCAGTGTGAGCTCACCTACCTTCCAGCAGAATATCCATCCTACAAGTCACACTATCCAACTGGAGTGGAGGAGTGGCCTAGTGGTTGGGGCAAGGTACTTCAGGCCGGAAGGTCGGGGGTTCAAATCCCACTAGAGGACAGCAACCTTGGGCCGGAAGGACTGGGGTTTCTAGTCCCACAGGTGCTCCTTGTGGTCTTGGGCAAGCCACTTAACCCTCCATAGCCCATGTTCCCTGTAAAATAGTTATTTCCAAGTTATAATGCCCTGTTCAATGTAATTTCAGTTTGTTCAATGTAAACCGCACTGATGCAGAATAGCGCGGTATATAAGAGAATGTAAATAAATAAAATAAATAAATAACTCCTGGCCTCTCAAAGGGCTGCAGCATGCAATCTCTTACGCCTGTTGGGACATATGGCAGCTTCATTACATGTGGTTCTGCTCACACGCCTTTACATGCGTCCCCTCCAGTGGCACCTCAAGCTCAAATGGAGTAGCATACTCGATCCCATCGATGTCAGGTCCCTCTGTCCGGACCCAATTGTCAATTGTGCCATTCCCTTCAGTGATGGATGCTCCCATCCAGCCTCACACTGGGATGTCCTTTTCTATAACCATCGCATCAACTTACTCTCACAACAGATACCTCCCACATGGACTGGGGTGCTCATCTGCTGCATCTCATAACTCAAGGTCATTGGTCCAGCAAAGAGTCTTCTCTACACATCAACCTACTGGAGAAGCGTGTCTTCTACTATGCCCTTCAGACTTTCCAACCCTGGGCCCGCAACAAATTGCTCCTGGTTTAAACCGACAATCAAGTCATTATGTCCTACATCAACAAGCAGGGCTGATCTGGTTCTCTCCGACTGCAGCAAAGCCATACACTTATGACTCTATGCCCAATCCATCAAAGTCTTCCTCGTGGCTATTTACCTCCCCAGAGTCCAAAACCAGTTAGACTCCTTCAGTCGATGCCTTGATCCTCACCAGTGGTTCCTTGACCCCGAGGTACTTTTCCTCGTCTTTCAGGCCTGAGGAGGGTGCCCAAAAAGGATCTCTTTGCATCAGACGACCACGCCAAATGTACTTCATCCCAGCTCGGAAAGATGGGCGGCAGATGCCTTCCTCATCTCTTGGACAGGTCACCTTTTCGTGCAGACAGAGCAATTATCATCCTCATCGCACCTCAATGGCCCAGACAGATGTGGTACCCACATGTCCTCGCCATGGCTTAACATGGTCCCTGGTCTCTTCTACTTCATCCCTTCCTCCTAATGAAGCAGAATTGTCATCTCTTCCACCCCAATCTCCAAATCGCTCACCCTGGCCACTTGGATGTTGACGGACTAGCTTATTCTCTCCATCCCATGCCAACTGAAGTGTGAGCTGTACTCCAGTCATCTCAGCGCCCTTCAACACAGAATTTGAATAACGCTAAATGGACTTGTTTCTCTCAATGGGCTACATTGCGTGTTCTGGACCCCATCTCCTGCAGCCATGTTCTCACTTATCTTCTTCACTTGTAAAGCGGGACTACAGACTTCTTCAGTTCGTTATCTCTTCGCCATTACTGTGACCCATCGGTACAAAGATGGCAAGTCAATCTCCATACATCCTTTACTCTCTCACTTCATGAAGGGTCTGATGAACAATAAACCTCCTCTGAAGCCTTCTGCTCCAAAATGGGATCTTAATGACATTCTCTCAGTACTCACAGACATTCAAATGGCAGATGAAATTTAATGTGGACAAGTGCTAAGTTATGCACCTAGGAAAGAACAACCCAAACTATGATTACCCAATGCAATGTTCCACTTTAGGAACCACCACCCAGAAAAAAAAAATTAGGCGTCACTGTGGATTACTCGTTGATATCCTCTGGTCGGTGTGCATTGGCATCCAAGAAAGCAAATACAATGCTAGGAATCATAAGGAAAGGAATGGAGAATAAAACAAAGGATATTATAATGCCTCTGTATCATTCCCTGGTGTGACCGCACCTTGAATATTGTGTGCAATTCTGGTCGCCATATCTTAAGAAGGATATAGCAGAATTAGAAAAGGTATAGAGAAGAGCCACCAAAATGGTAAAGGGGATAAAAGGATAGCCCTATGAAGAGGCTAAAAAGGAGAGGGCTCTTCAAATTGGAAAAGAGACTGCTGAGGGGAGATAGGATAGAAGTCTATAAATTAATGGAGTGGAACAGGTTAACGTAGATCGATTGTCTACGCCATCAAAAAGTAGAAAGACTAAGGGTCATGCAATGAAGCTACAGTGTAACCCATATAAGACTAATAAGAGAAAATATTTTTTCACTCAGTGTAATCAAACTCTGAAATTCGTTACCGGAGAATGTAGCAAAAGCTGTTAGTGTAGCTGGGTTTAAAAAACGTTTGGACAAGTTCCTGGAGGAAAGGTCCATAAACCATTATTAAAGGGGACTCCACTGCTTGTCCCAATACAAGCACTGTGGAACCTGTCTTTTCTGAGGAAACTGCTAGGTACTTGTGACCTAGATTGGCTACTGTTAGCAACAGGATACTGGGCTTGATGAACCTTGGTCTGACCCAGTATGGCATATCTTATGTTCTTATGTAGTCCCTTTTTGAACTCTTAAGGTCTGCTTTGTTAAAGAATCTCACTTGGAAAACCATCTTTCTAGTTGCTATTACTTCCGCCAGACATGTTGGCAAACTTCAGGCTTTGGTTAATTATTCTCCATATACTCAGTTCCTTCATAATAAAGCTCTCTTACATACCCATCCTAAATTTCTTCCAAAGGTTGTCACCAGTTTTCACCTCAATCCATCTATAGTGCTTCCTGCCTTCTTCCCAGCAGCACAACTGGATTCACCTGAGCAAGACCTTCAAGGCTAAATTAAAAACCCACCTCTTTTGTCTTGCGTTCAATCTTCCCCCTCCCTCCTCACCCCTTTCCCCTCCTCCTTGTTGATATTACTTGTTTCTCTAGCTTTTTTTTTTTTAATTTTCTCTATCTTATTCTAAATTTTAAATGGCGTTCTTTTCTAATTTTCTGCAGCTTTTAAATTTATGATTGTAAACCGCCCAGAAGCATTTGTTATGGGCGGTATAATAAGTTTTAAATAAACATAAACAAACTCCTTAGATTGCAGAATAACTTTACTGTACTATTTCTATGCTGCCAAACAGCTTCGCCAGTCTTCCCAGCTTTTTGTCATCTATAATCCTAACAATTCAGGCAGACCTGCATCTAAATAGACCATCTCCTCCTAGATTGCAGACAACATATCCTTTTGCTACCTCCAAGAGGGTCAAACTCCACCCGGACAAGTAGGACCCCACTGCCTTCGTGCAACAGCAGCAACCATTGCTAACTTGAATGACAATCCTCCTCAAGAGATTTGCAAGGCCGCTACATGGACATCTGTACATACTTTCACAAAGCACTACAGCTTAGATCGCTCTTCAGCCATGGACCTTGCCATCAACCAGGATGTCCTGCGCAACCTCTTTGCCTAAAGACTCCGCCTCCCAATTTTTTAACCCGGCCGCACGCATTAATGGTCTTTTCAGTGGCCCTCAGCTCTGGATTTACTTCAAGTGTGCCTGCATCTCCCTGCTTGTTCACGGAGAACGTGTAGTTGCTTACCTGTAATGGGGGTTCTCCGTGTACAGCAAGGCTATACAGCCATGCCCACCGTCCCCTCTGAAATGACTAATTTTCTCCCATCTGCAAGCTTCGCCATCACTCATCTTGCAACCTTCTCACCACTCCATGAAGCCTACAGCATCTGATTGATTCCAGCTGCCTTGTTTGAAGTGCTCAAAAACTGTGCTCCCTTGCTTTGGAAATTGACTGAAAAAATGAGTGGGATGGCAAGGCGGGAAGTGGCACAGGCGCTGTCTGCGGACAGAACCTAGAGTGTGGCTGCACACCCCTGCTGTACGCAAGTAAGCAACTACGTTTTCTAACTACAGACAGATATCAAATTGTCTTTTTCTTTTAAATTGAGGGTGCTTGAGACGGTGGTTTTTTGTGTAATTGAATTCCTTTGTGGAAAATAATCCGATTCTGGATCCAGCCCAGGCTGATTTTCATGCAGGTCACGGGACAAAGTGCAAGATGAAGTACTGCGTTATAGGTGATGCTGGGACTCAAGTGGTATTATTGTTAGATCTATCAGTGGCTTTTGATATGGTTGATTGGGAAATTTTAATTCAGTGCTGTAGTTTTCTGGGCATTTGATTGAAGATTCTTTATTCGAGTAGGTCTGCTGTGGTACGAAGAGATCAGAAAACATCTGATTCTTATGATATTGTTTATGGGGATTACTTTAGATTTGACTTTCAGTATGGAAGTTCAGATTTCTCAAATGATTAAGTTAATGTTTTTTAAATTGAGGCTTGTGAAAATAACTATGTCTTATCAGAAGAGAAGTTATTTCAGATGGTGGTTCAGTCATAATGTATTAAGTCCAGCTTGATTATTGTAATGAGTTTTACTTGAGTGGCTCCTTGCTAAGTTGCAGTCTGCGCAGAATGCTGCAGAAAGAATGATTTTGGGTGTGCCCAAGTGGACTTCTACTAACCCTTTATTGAAATATTTACATTGGTTGCTGGTGAGAAGTTGCATTCAGTATGTCTATAGTGGCATTTAAAATAAAGGATGAACTTGGCCCGGTTTGTCTACAGGACAAACTGAGGTGGTATGAACTGAGGAGAGTTTTATGTTCCAGTCAGCAGGGTCAGGTTGTTTTTCCTACAGTGAAGGTGAACAAAGTGAAAACTAGGAAAAGAGCATACTCTGCCACTGTGCTTTTTGTTTGCAATGCCTTACCTTTGGCTTTGCAGTTGAAACAGGATTATGTGACTTTCAGGAGGACTTTGAAGACATGGATATTCCCTATTTAATCCAGGCATGGTCAGGGAAGCATCAGGGTTCAGAGATCTGGATTCAGGTTGGAAATTTTTTCCACTGCATTGTAGTGCCTCCTTGGTCTGGAAATGGGTTGGAAAGTTTCTGCTGTTTGTCTGCTAATCATTTTATTTTTTATTAGCACATTTGTATTTATGATGCTTGTATTATGTTTTTATGAAAACCATTTTGGATGACTTTTTGATGGTAGGGCGGTATTATAAGCTTTTTAAATAAATAAATAAATAAATAAATAAATCCCCTTTCACCTATTGCACTGTTTGCATTCACAATGCTGAAATTCCCTGAGTCTCAGTCTTCTCTACCACTGATTCCATCCCTGCCCTACAGACTGATACTGCCCGCCCACCATCCTGACTTCCATCTCAGCCCCAACAGGCTGATACTGCTACAGCTGCTTCCCCCTCCTGCCCATATGGGTCAGTGCTGCAACCACAGTCCCTAGTTGTTCCAATGCCTGTGCTAACCAGTTATATTAGCAAAGCACTTAAAATAAAATTTAAACTGTGTGGAAAAGGTAGTTACCTATAGCAGGTGTTACCCATGGACAGCAGGAATAAGTCCTCACATATGGGCGACGTCCCCGATGGAGCTCCACATAGCAACACTCCTCAGATTATATTGGAAGCTTCTGGGAGGCTCCACTGCGTCTGTGCACCTCCTTCCGCTTTCTGCTAAGGCACCATCTTGATCCAGTTTGATAACATAGCTGTAGCAGAAGACAACTCCTCGGGAAGGTGGGAAGGTTGTGAGAACTTATTCCTGCTGTCCACAGAGAATACCTGCAACAGGTGAGTAATTACCTTTTCTCCGTGGACAGGCAGGAATGAGTCCTCAAGTATGGGACCCCCAAGCTACAGGCTACCGAAAACAGAGGAAAACACAGAGAGTCCAACAAGTGCAAACTCAATGTGATATGGCAATTGGTCAGATGGCCAACTATATACAACAGCAGTGATTCTCTCGTCCCCATTTTTTTTAGTAGCTTGGGACAGAATAGAATAGGTCTAGTGAGAATGGAGTTGGATTCTAATCCCCCAAAAAGATTCCTGAGTACAGATTGGCCGAAGTTACTGTCACGTTGGGAATTCCCATCTAGGCAGTAGTGAGATGCAAGTGTGTAGACTGAAGACCACGTTGCAACCCTGAAGATCTCTTTCATAAAGATCAAGCACAATCTGGCCACTGACGCATCCACAGTTCTGACATCAAGAGCCATGACATGACCATCAAGGCTCAGGTCCACCTGGGCATAAGCAAAAGAGATGCAGTCTGCTAGCAAACTGAATGATAACATTTGGAAACAGCAGCCCCTAAGCTTGTTGGGGTCAAAAGAAAAAGTCAGATGGACTTTCTGTGGGCTTGTGTCCGCTCAAAGTAGAAGGCTAAGGCTCGCTTGCAGTTCAACATGTATAACCTAGCTTTCTCCTTTGTATGCATGAGGTCTCGGGAAAATGTTGGAACAACTGACTGATTAAGGTGGAAATCCAATACCAATTTTGGAAGGCATTTAGGATGAGTAGGAAGGCATTTAGGATGAGTAGGAAGGACCACTCTATTATGGTGGAACCTGATGTAAGGCAGAACCTGGTGTATTCTGGTCGAACCTGGTGTAAGCCTGAAGCTTGCTCACTCTGCGTGCTAAAGTGACTGCCACCAGACATAACACCTTCCAGGTCAAGAACTTCAGAGAACAGAAATTAAGTGGCTCAAAGGGAGTTTTCATGAGCTGTGCAAGAACCACATTGAGGTCTTAAGACACTGCAGGAGGCTTACAGGGAGGCTTCAAAAGAAGCCAGCCCCGTAAAAAGTGAACAACTAAAGGCTGTACCCAAGATGGACTTTCCTGCCACACCTCAATGATATGTTCCAATCACACTGAAGTGGATCCTTATGGAGCTGAACTTAAGTCCAATCTTGGAGAGGTGTAGAAAATATTTGAGCAGTTTTTGTGTGGAACAGATGAAAGGATCTAGAGCCTGGTCCTCACACCAGACAGCAAACTTCTTCCACTTGAAAGAATATGACTTTCTCGTAGAGGCCCTCCTGGAAGCAAAAAGGGCTTCAGTCACACCCTCCGGCAGGTTGAGCTCAGTCATTATCAGCCTCTCAACATGCACGCCATGAGGGTCAAGGACCGGATGTTGGGGTGCAACATTGTCCTGTCTTCCTGCGTTATGAACACATGGCCAAGCCACAGCAGCTCCTGACTGGAGAGCTGTAGCAGGAGAAGAAACCATGGCTGTCTGGGCCAGTAGGGAAGACACTCCCCCCAGTGAAGAAGAAAAGCATCTGATGCTAATCTACTGTGTGATCTTACTCTGAAGCAGAACTGGTCCACTTGGGCATTCTGCAGGGTCGCAAACATATCTATCAATGGGGTACCCCACTCTTGGAAGATGCAGGTCACAACTTCCCTGTCCAGCGTCCACTCGTGCAGCTGAAGGATTCGACTGAGCTTGTGTGTCAGAGTGTTTTGCTCACCTAGCAGGTATGTGACTCTCAAGTCTATCCCAGGCACAATGGTGATCTTTCACAACCTGACTGCTTCCCAATACAGGAGGAATGAACCCGTTCCTCTTTGCTTGCTGATGTAGAACACGGCAACCTAATTGTTGGTCTAAATCAGAACAATTTGGTTGGCCAATTGATCTCGGAAAGCCCATAGAGCATTTGCCACTGCTCTTAGTTCCAAGAAGTTGACCTGATGGAGATTTTCCTGGATGGACCAATAGTCCTGGGTGTGTAACCCATAGAGATGAGGTCCCCATCCCAGCTTGGATGTGTCTGTTCTCCAAACTTTTTGGCATGGAGCAACTTGGAAAGGAAGACCCCAGAGCAAATTTTGATGGACGGTCCACCATCGTAGTGACTGAATGAGAGAGGCTGATGACACCCAGATGATCCCAGAGTCAACCTGTGGACTGGTCCATTGAATCCTCAGCCAACTGAGCTTGCCGCATCTGGAGGCATGCTAAAGGTGTGTCATGTGGCTAGTACAGTCAACATCTTGCTAGCTTTTACCTGCTGACTCGAGTTTCCCGCACCAATGGGAAGTCAGTTGTACTGTAGGAAGGCTCTCTCCCGAGTTGTGTCGAGCAGGGCTCCAATGAATACCAAATGTTGGGTAGGATGAAGATGGGATTTTAGGTAATTTGCAACGAACCCTAGTAGTTCCAACACCCAAAAGGTCAATTGTGTTGATTCTTGGATTCCTCCTTGAGTGGCACTCTGGATTACACAATTGCCCAGATATGGGAAGACAAACACTCCCAGCATCCATAGATAAGCAGTTACTACCACGAGGCACTTTGTTAAGATGCAAGATGCTGAGGCCAGGCCAAATGGCAACCCTCCGTACTGGAAGTGTTGTTGTCCCAGGACAAATATGAGATACTTCCTATGAGCAGTATTGCTTCTGTATGTGGATGTAGGCATCCTTGAGATGCAGGGAACACAGCCAATCTCCTTTTTGAAGGTAAGGAAGTAGAATGCCTAGAGAAATCATTCTGAAATTACCTCATCAAGTACAAATTCAAATATTTCAGGCCTAGGATGGGACGGTATCCCTCCGTTTTCTTGGGTATCAGGAAGTACCTAGAATAAAACCCCCGACCTCTCTTCTCTGGTGGCACGAGCTCAATCATGAGATCGGACAAGAGGACAGTAATTGTCTCTGAAGCAATTTCTAATGCAGAGTCTCGAGATGATGCACACTCGAGGGCAATTTGGTGGTAGCTCCAACAAGTGTAGTTGATAACTGCTTTCGATGATTTGTAGAAGCCATGAGTTTGAGGCTACGAGAAGCCACCTATGTGGAAAAGAGTGAACCTTTCCTCTGTCTGGAGGGTTTTCTACAGTGGTTGTTAGAAGATTGCTATGCTCTGCAGGAACCAGTCAAAACCCCATCCGAGGCTTTGGTTGAGGAGCCGATTGAGCCTTTTGAGGCTTCTCATGCTGCTGCTGGTGAGGGGCCTGCTTGGGTTGGGAGATTTGAGGCCCAGGAAAGTATCTACGCCTGCGAGAATAATAGACCTTTTTCTGGTTTCCACCTTGGCACCTCCTATGATAGGAGGGGTGCTCAGACATGCACCTGGAGAGCCTGGAAAGAGGCTGTTTTTTGATATGGACAACCTTCTCTTCGACCTGTACACCAAAGAGATTCTCCATGGCACGGGACGTCTGCCAGCATTTTTTGCACTGACTGTTCCAGGTCTGATGAATGGAGTCAAGCGAGTTTCTGGGCGCCAATACCTATGGCAGCATTCCTCAAAGATACAGATTTAGTCAAGGATGCTGCCTCAAAGATACAGTTGTGGTCAACATTACTGGCACCCTTTCATTTTAGGTATGTTGAGTACAATATCTTGAGAAATAAGATTAAATTAGACTTACCTGCTAATTGTAGCTCCTGAAGGAACTCCAGTCTAGTCCCGGAAACTCTGGGGTTGTGCTCCTCTTCCAGCAGCCTGGAGACTGAGAAACGCCATTCTTTGATGACACTGGTATAAGGACATAGGCACCGCCTCCCCACTCCAGTAACCTATTGACAAAGTAGACTCACTGGAGCAACAATTAAGTAATAAAACACTTAAACAAACTGTAAGCTAACAGTATAAACTAGAGGTATAAACTTCCCTCTGAGATCTTAGTATAACTGCAGAGGCCCTCGCTCTCCCTCCGGGAAGAAACTCAACCTTCATATAATTCCCCCATTTTAAAACTCCCCATCTGGACCCGAAGCCCCACAGTTTACCTTTTCTCTTACCTGTGAGATCCACTGCTTCAGGCTCCAATCCTCCCAAAGGACCGGGACGGGATCCGGGATTAGACTGGAGTTCCTTCAGGAACTACAATTAGCAGGTAAGTCTAATTTAATCTTCCCTATCGTCCCTCCAGTCTAGTCCCGGAAACTCTGGGGATGTAACAGAGCAGTGAAAGAATTCAACGGGCGGGACCTGCTAGACCAGCCTGAAGCACAGCTGCTCCAAAACAGGTATCCCTATTCGCCTGTACATCCAGACAGTAATGTTTGACAAACGAATTTGACGATGACCACGTCGCTGCTTTACAAATTTCTATTGCAGGAACAAATTTGTACTCAGCCCAAGAAGCCGCTTGCGCTGTAGTCGAATGCGCTCGCAACCCTTCTGGTACCAGCTTATCCTTTAACAGGTATGCTGACTCTATTGCCCCTTTAATCCATCTGGCAATAGACACTTTTGATGCTGCTTCACCTTTCCGAGGACCCCCAAACAACCTATCCGATTTTCTGAACTCTGAGGTCCGTTGGATATACTTCAAGGCCCTACGGACATCCAATAGATGCAACTGTTGCGTGGAAGAGTTCTCTGAACCCCTACGGAACACCGGTAGTGATACTACCTGATTCACGTGGAAAGGAGATATTACCTTCGGCAAAAAGGACGGCACCGGCCTCAACACTACCTTAGAATCATAAAAGGACAGGAAAGGCTCCTTACAAGATAGAGCCTGTAACTCTGAAACTCTCCTTGCCAACGCAATCGCAACTAGGAAAACCACTTTCAGGGTAAGATCTTTCAACAAGGACTTAGCCAAAGGCTCAAACGGCCGACTTCCTAACGCACCCAAAACCAATTGCAGATCCCATGGAGGAACTACTTGTCTGCACGGTGGTCTCAGAAGCCCCACCGCTCTTAAGAACCTCTTAATATCTGGATGAGCACCCAGCGCTTGCCCCTTGATTTTTCCCCTATAACAGGAGAGTGCTGCCAACTGTACTCTTAAGGAAGAGGCCGCTAACCCTTTCTGAAAACCATCCTGCAAGAACGCCAAGACCTGCGGCACAGACGCACGTAAGGCATCACAATTCCTGCTCACACACCAAGCCTCAAAGATGCGCCACATGCAAACATATGCTAAAGAAGTAGATCTCCTACGAGCCCCCAACAATTTAGCAATTACTGCCTCCGAGTACCCTTTAGCTTTTAACCTTGCCCTTTCAAGAGCCATGCTGTAAGCAAGAATCGAGCCACCTGAGGCATAAACAATGGACCTTGCGACAATAGATCCTTCCTGACTGGTAGACACCAAGGCTTCCCCACTACCAGCCTACTGAGGTCCGCATACCAAGACCTTCTCGACCAATCCGAAGCTATCAGTATCACTAATCCTCTGTGCCGCTCGATGCGTCGCACTACACGGCCTATTAACACCCACAGAGGGAACACGTACAGTAGCTGCTCTACTGGCCAGCCCTGTATAAGAGCATCTAGACCAGTGGTTCTCAACCTTTTTTGTACCATGACCCCTTTTACCATTGGTTAACTTGTGGTGACCCCCAATGATAAAATCAAATGAGTCTCTCTTCCTTTACCGTAAACGCATTGTCGCTGTAATCATTTGTTGAATTATTAATATATTATAGGCCTTTGCAATATGTTTTTATTTATAAAATTTACTTATTTAAACCACAATAATTAATCACAACAACAACTAACAATATCTGATTTCAAAATTATGATGATTTTGTAGTCAAATCACTAATATGAAATAAAATGATTTTTTTGACCTTTGTTGTCTAACCAATTTATTCTCTGATCATGCTGGTCCCGATCTGAGGCCTCTACTTTCCTGTCTTCTCTTAGCTCTCTTTCTGTGATCTATGGTCCATCTACCATTTTGTTTTCTTCACTTCTTTCCATCAGCCTATTTCCAGTCCCAGTAACCCTCCCCAGTATCAACCCCTTTCCAGTCCTCACTCTCAGTATCTTCCAATGTCAACTTGCATTCCCATGACTGTCACTGGTGTCCATTCCCTTCCAGTCCCCCTCCTTCCCCACTGACCAGTCCCCTTCTAGTACAAATACCATGGCAGCCCCTCTTAGATCCATTCCCTTCCAGTTCCATTCACCCATCCCCTCGTATCAGCCCATTAGTAGCCTTAGCCCCCAATTTTCTTCCAGGGCCAGCAGCTCTATTCTCCCCTCCCCACAATCAGCCCATTCCCAGTTGAAGCCCCCCAATCAGCTCGCTTCCAGTGCTAGTCCCTCCTCAACCCCATTACACAGGTCTGCGACTGAAAAGCTGTTTGATTATTTTCATCTAATTTCCATGTATTTTGGTGTGCTGAAAACAAATAAAATATTGAAAAAACTCCTAGACATCATGATTTGCCACAACATGCAAAATTGTCTTCAAATTTATCAAATTTTTTCAAATTACTATTAATTAATTCAAATTACTATTAATTCACATAAGTGCATTTAAGATATAAAATGCCAAAAAAACTTTAAAGAGGCTGTCCGAGTTATGTAAAAAAAAAATATAGCACTGTAAATGTGATGGTCAGCAATATATACATAAGCTAAGCAAGTTTTAAGTCCGTGCTTCTAATGGTAGAAGGGGTTAATCTTTCCTGAAGAATCCAGTGGGAGAGAGACACAGGGCAGATAGCAGCAGCTCCGGTCAGTGCAGGGGGGCATGGCCAGCACTGTGACGTCTCGTGTACAGACACAGAGCTGCTCTCTCCTGCATGCCACACTTGTGCACGAATCATCAACAGGTTCTTGGTTCTAGGCTGTTCACACTTTATCGCAATTTGTGTTAGCTCGTCATTCTTCAAACGTTATGTTATGGGCTCCGCGAAAGTGTATTAATTCGCCAGACAGTTTCTGTTTCATCTGTGGTGAATATACAGTGTCGAAGCAACAGCAGAATATTAGAGACTTTGTGAAAAAAGCATACTTTGCATACTTTGTACTAAAAATTGGAGATCAAGATAAAGTCTGGGTGCGTCAAAGTGTGCAAACGGTGTGTTGAGGACCTCCGAAACTGGATTAAGAGTAAGAAAAAATCTTTCCGTTATGGGATTCCTATGGTATGGCGAGAGCAAAAGAACCATAGTGACGACTGTTACTTTTGTTCATGCGATGTGAAAGGGTTTAATTACAAATGGAAGCATTCCATTTCATACCCCAATCTTCACTCGGCAATTCGTCCCATCCCCCATGGTACAGATATACCAGTACCCAAGCCCCCTGCTACCTTGGAAGAGATACCTAGCTCCGATGAAGGTGAAGTCAGAAGGTGAACTAAAGTTTGTTCTTTTCATTGAGCACTACGGCTATGACACTTAACCAACTCATATTAATTGTAACCTCTCTACATTGTGTTTTTTGTAATAGTTCACCATGTTATGTATCCCACCTTTCACTTCCCATGCCTATGTTTAGCTCTTGTATGTCTTTGTAACCGCTTTGATTTAAGGAAAAGGCGGTATAAAAAACCTGTTAAATAAATAAATAAGTCATACCAGAACCAGATGACGAATCAAGTTCAGAATTTGAAGATGATACAAGACCAAAACTGTTTTCTCAGGAGGAGATGAATGATTTGGTAAGAGACTTGAATCTTCCCAAAGATGCCGCTGAGTTACTCGGATCAAGGCTGAAAAGCAGGAATTTATTATTGCCAGGAGTGTCATCTTCATGGTTCAGACATCATGAAAAGGAGTTCGTTCCTTACTTCGCCCAGGAAGACAAGTTGGTTTATTGCATTGATGTCGAAGGTCTGATGGGTCAATTTAAAATCCAATATGATTCAGAGCAATGGCGTCTTTTTACAGATTCTTCAAAAAGAAGTCTTAAAGCAGTTTTACTCCACAATAGTTTTACGCTTCCATACCTGTAGGTCATTCCGTACACTTGAAGGAAACCTACGAGAACTTGGAATTGGTTCTTCGTAAACTTAAATATGAAGACCATGGTTGGCAAGTGTGTGGGGACTTGAAGGTCTTGTGCATGCTGCTCGGGCAGCAAGCTGGGTATACCAAATATCCTTGTTTTCTGTGTCTATGGGACAGTCGAGACCGACAAAATCACTGGACCAAGAAGAGTTGGCAGCCGAGGGTACTAACAGTCGGTGAAAAAAATGTCCTCCGAGAAACTTTGGTACCTTCCCATAAAGTTCTTCTACCACCTCTCCACATAAAGTTGGGATTGATGAAGCAATTCGTAAAATCACTTCCAAGAGATGGAGAATGCTTCAAATACTTGGTCACCAAGTTTACAGGCCTGTCGGAGGCAAAACTTGAAGGAAGGTGTGTTCGTCGGACCAGACATTAGAAGGCTTATAGTTGATCAAGAGTTTGTCAATACCATGACGGATCCTCAAAAAGAAGGATGGATTGCATTTAAAGAAGTCGTACAGAAATTTTTAGGCAATAACAAAGATCCTCACTACAAAAAGATCGTCGGACGAATGCTGAAAGCATTTCAAGCTTTAGGTTGCCTGATGAGTTTGAAAGTGCATTTCCTCCAGTCCCACCTTGACTACTTTCCTGAAAATTTGGGAGCTGTGAGTGAGGAACAAGGTGAACGATTCCACCAAGACATCAAAGAGATGGAAAGGAGATACCAGGGAAAATGGAGCATTACAATGATGGCAGACTACTATTGGATGCTTCAGAGAGACATTCCAGATGCTACTCACAAGCGTAAATGCACCAAGAGGAGTCTCACAAGGAAGAAGAATCAAGTTTAGTGTGTGTAGGTGAGCTCATTTCAGTTCAAAAAAGGATTTATATGAAAATATTGTAGTAAACCTTTAATTTTATAAGTCTATTTCCATTTATTTTGAGGTATTGCCTTATTTAACATAGTTACCTAAATTGTCAAGAAACGTGATGTCCTATGACAAAATGGAGGTCATTTTCGGATTCAGCGCACCAAAAAACAAAGATTACGTGGAATAACCAAAACAGCTCTCGAAAAAAATTTTTTGCAGACCTGTTACCAGTGCTAGCCTACCCTAATCAACCCAATAACAGTCCTACCCCCCACATCAGCTCATAACCAGTCCTAGCCTCCCCTAATCAGCTCATTTCCAGCGCTAGTCTCTCCTCAACCCCATTACCAGTACTAGCCTCCCCTAATCAGCCCATTACTAGTCCTAGCCTCCTCTAATCAGCCCATTTCCAGTCCTAATCTCCCCGATCAGCTCATTTCCAATGCTAGCCCCCCATCAGTCCATTACCAGTCCTACCCCCCTATCAGCACATTATCAGTCCCAAACCCCCCCTTGATCAGTCCATTCCCAGCCCTAGCCTTCCCTAATCAACCCATTACCAGTCCTAGCCCCCCCATCTGCCCATTATAATCCTAACCCACACTCTCTCCCCCCTCTGTCCAGCATTTATCCCCATCTGTCCAGTATGTCCCCCTGTCTCTTCCCTTTGCCCATGTCAGCCCCCCTTCTCTCCCTCCATGTCAGCCCCCCCGGTCCATGTCAGCCCCCTCTCTCCCTCCATGTCAGCTCCCCTCTATCCATGTCAGCCCCCCTCCCTCCCTCCATCCATATCAACCCCCCCCCCCTCCCTCCATCCATGTCAGCCCCCCTGCCTCCCTCCATCCATCCATCCATATCAGTCCCCCTCCCTCCCTCCCTGTCAGCTCCCCCACCCTCCCTCCCTCCATGTCACCCCCACCTCTGTCCATGTCAGCCCCGCCGCAGGTTCCCTGCTCCCCTCTCCCCATGTCTGCCTTCTTCTACAGCCGTGGCTCCCTGTCTCTCAGGGAACCACGGCTATGCCTGTAAAACCATTGCAGAGCCTTTGTGTCTCTAAAAGGGTTCCGTGCAGCATTGTCCTGCCTCCAAAGGAAGTGGTAAACAACTTCCTTTGGAGGCGGGACAATGCTGCAAAGAGCCCGTCGAGAGGCAGGAAGGCTCCGCAACGGTTTTACAGGCATAGCCGTGGTTCCCTAAGAGGCAGGGAGACCTGGCTGCAATAGAAGGGAAGCGGTGAGTTTGCTGCTGCCGAGAAGTGGACTCTGCAGCGGCAGCAACATGCACTTTTTTTTTTTTTAAACCGGCGGAGTGAGATGACCCCCGCTAAATCGACTCACAGGTTGAGAACCGCTGATCTAGACCCTCCAACATTCTCTCTCTCTCCTTCTGCTGAAAAAACGACTGACCTTTGCTGAACTGAAAGTCGCCATGAGATCCATTATCGGCGACCCCCAGCACCTCACCACCATGTCGTAAACTTCCGGATCTACCTTTACTCGACTCAAATAATCGGCCGCCACATTGTCCACCCCTGCCACATGCGCTGCTGACAGAGACTGAAGGTTTTGTTCGACCAATTCGAACAACTGATCTGCCTCGGCCTCCAAGGGAACACTGCTGGTGCCCACCCCCCCCCCACCTGTTGATGTAGGCCACTGCTGTCACATTGTCGGAAAACACCCTGATCGCTCTTCCCTGAAGATACAGCTGAAACCTCAGCAGCGCCCGCGCTACTGCTCACAGTTCCAACATGTTGATCGACCACATTCTTTCCTGTTCCATCCACTGACCTTGCGTGAACCTTCCTTGAAAATGAGCTCCCCAGCCGAGGAGACCTGCATCTGTAGTCAGCGGCAAACAGCTTGGCATCTCCAAGGGCACGCCCTTTGCTAGAGACTCTGGGAGCAACCACCACTGCAACACTCTCCGCGCCGCTTCTGGACAGAGTAACCTCCGGGACAGCGGGTCGTTCTGGTGAGACCACCTTCTGAGTAACACTCTCTGCAACGGTCTCATATGAGCCCTTGCCCAGGGCACCAACTCGATTGTCACCGCCTTCGTACCTAGGAACTGTAAATAATGCCACGCCGTCAGACGTGGCCTGCTGAGAAATCGTCGGACCAACATTCTCAAGCCAAGAGCCCGATGCGGAGGCAGAAAAACCTTGCCCTTCGCTGTATCGAAACGCACCCCTAGGTACTCCAGGTTCTGAGACGACACTAAACTGCTCTTGGCCATACTGACCACCCAACCTAAACTCTGCAGGCAGCTGACTACCCTGGGATTAGCCTCCTCGCTTTCTGTCCTCAACTTTGCTCGAATTAACCAGTCGTCCAAATATAGATGAACCAGAACAATTTCCTTCCTCAGCGCTGCTGCTACTACTACCATGACCATGGTAAATGTTGGTGGAGCTGTCTCGAGCCCGAATGGTAATGCCCGAAACTAAAAATACCCCATTGGCACCGCAAACCTGAGAAACCTTTGATGCTCCTGACGAATCAAAATGTGTAAGTACGCTTCTGACAAATTGAGGGATGTAAGAAACTCCCCTTTTCTGACTGCCACGATGACCGACCTCAGCATTTCCATATGAAAATGAGATACCCGGAGACACCGATTCACTCTCTTTAGACCCAGAATCGGCCGATAAGTCCCTTCTTTTTTCGGAACCACGAAATAATTGGAGCATCGACCGAAACCGCATTGGTCTCGAGGAACTGGCACTACTGCTTTGAGAGCTAGTAATCTTTCCAAGGTCTGCTTGACCGCCTCGCACTTGCGATGCGCTTTGCAAGGGGACTGTACGAACGAGTCGGTCACCGGCCGCTGAAATTCCAAAGCATATCCTTCTCGAATCACCTCTAACACCAACTGATCTGATGTAATCTGGACCCAGGGAGCATAAAAATCCTGTAAACGACCTCCCACCGGTAGCTCAACCTGGGTCTTCCTGACTTTATTGTGGCTTTCTGAGACCCGAAGCGGCGGCAGCAAACCCTCTGCTTGCCCCACAGAACCCCCAAAAACCTTGGTTTCTATAGGTAAAACGGCCCCTCTGACCCTGAGTGAACCTTGAGGAACGAAAACAACAAAATTCCTTCTGAGGCATTCGAGCCATCGGCATAAATCTTACTTGCTTCTGCTTATCCTCCGGAAGCCACCCGCCTTTGGATTCTCCTAGATCCTTAACAATTTTGTCCAAATCCTCTCTGAAAAGCAGCTTTCCCTTAAAGGGAAGCTTACTTAACCTGGCCTTAGAAGACGCATCCGCGGCCCAATTGCGCAGCCAAAGGTACCTCCGTGCTGCTACCACCGAAGCCATATTGTTCGATAGTCCCCTAATGAGGTCATCATGAATATCCGAGAGATACACAGCCCTTGACTCCAGTCGAGCCGCCTCACCTCCAGATTCTTCGATCCACTCTCCTTGGACTCGCTGAGACCAGCGCAGACAGGCTCTTGCTACCCACGCTCCACAAATGGACGCTTCAATGGAAAGCATAGTTACTCACCTGTAACAGGTGATCTCCGGGAACAGCAGGAATTTAGTCTTCACATATGGGTATCGTAGGTACCGATGGAGCCTGCGCGTGAACGCTCCCCAGCGTCCAATTAGAAAGCTTTTGGGAGCATCCCACAGTGCCTTCGTGCTGCCTTCCCGCCTTTCCCAACTGCCTCTCTCCAGTTGAGTTTAAAGCTGAGACAAAGAGAGAGAGAGAGAGAGAGGGAAAGAGAAAGAGATAGAGAGATACAACACCTAGGGGAGGTGGGTGGGTTGTGAAGACTAAATTCCTGCTGTTCCCGGAGATCACCTGTTACAGGTGAGTAACTATGCTATCTCCAGGAACAAGCAGGAATGTAGTCTTCACATATGGGGACTCGCTAGCTTTAGATGCCAGGGAAAGGCCCCAGAAGTTGTGTGCCCCTGAGAAAGGGCTCCACTTCCCCCCATGGATCTCTGGCATCCAACCAGGGATGGCGGGTAGGAGTTGATTAGGTATGGAACAGGTGTTGGAGAACAGCCTGACCAAACAAGGCATCCCGGCGGGAGTCCTTGTCCAAGCAGTAATGGGCTGTGAAGGTATGAACCGAGGCCCAGGTAGCTGCTCGACAGATGTCGTCGATAGACACAGAGTGCAGATCAGCCATTGAAACTGCCATGGCTCTCACATTGTGAGCTGTGACATGGCCCTGCAGAGGAAGGTTCTTACTCTGATAGGCAAAGGAAATACACTGAGCAATCCAGCTAGTGTTCTTTTGGAGACTGGAAGTCCCAAATGAGAAGAATCAAAAGCAACAAAGAGTTGGGGACTTCCGGTCTGGCCACGGAGGAGAGCAGACGCGTGTGAGTGAGCTCTCTGCTGCCCCGGTAATCTTCGGGTAGAAACAGCCCCCTAGCCGCACCGAGAGCATGCCGAAGGTGCTTAAGGCTAAGCCGCCGAACCCGATCAAGGATATGTATGCGGCTAAAGCGGGAGCCGGGAAGGCGGAGGGGACCGGCCCGCGGGCGCATCCAGCGCCGTCCTCCCCGAGCGGATCTGAAGGCCTGGCGGGGGGTGAGAGTGAGGAGGCCCCTCCGACCGAGTTGGAGACTGTGCTGCGAGAGATCCGTGATTCAAAGGATGAGATTGTGGAGAGAGTCTCCCAGAAGTTGGCGGAAAAATTCGAAGTCCTAGGGCATCGGCTGGAGGAAGTGGAAGCCCGGGTGAGTTCCACGGAGGACTCCCAGGCGGAGATGCAGCGCACGGTGGGATCGTTGCAGCAACAGCTTAGCTGGCTACATGCTAAGGCGGAAGAGATGGAGAATCGGGACAGGAGATCTAACCTGCGCATTTTTGGCGTGCCGGAGGGAGCGGAAGGCAATGATCCTCTGGGATTTGTCGGGGAGCTGTTGGAGACTTGTTTTCCTGGGGCTCCATCCACCCCCGCGTATGAGTTGGAGAGAGCGCACAGGGAATTGCGGCCTAAGCCTGGAGAGTCGGCCCCGCCACGTGCGTTGATAGTGAAGCTCCTTCGTTTTCAGGACAGAGAGCATGTGATCAGGGCCGCCCGTAAATCCAAAGTGGTGACTTTTAAGGAGTGGAAGGTGTTTGTGTTTCCTGACCTAGCCTCGGAGACCGTCAAGCGCCGGAAAGACTCGATCAAGTGGAAAGAGAGCCTAGCGCGGAGAGGAGTGAAGGTGGCGATTTGGTATCCGGCGAAGATTACCATGCTGGTGAACGGCGTGCGGCGGTTTTTCTCGTCAAAGGACGCCTTGGAGAAGTTTCTGCTTTCTCAGACGGCGAGCCGGGTTGCTGGGCAAGCGCTGTCGCCGCGAAACCACTCCCCGGCGGGACTGGAGGAAACGGGCTGAGGGGGCCCGCCATGAAAGACATAACGGACTGGATTGGCCTGTAAAGTATTGCTGAGGGGCTTTGCTGGTGGGAGGTGTGGAGGGGTTGGAGGGCTGTGTTTGGGGGTATTCTCCTCTTGGCCTGGCGGCCCGGGAAGAGGAATAGGGAGGGGGGGGGGAGTGTGGTTTGTTGGCTGTGGGTCGCGGGCGGGAGGGGTGGGGGGGGCAGCGGAGGGGGGTATTGTGGAGTGGGCTGGTGGAGGTCAATAATGATAAAAATTGTGGCGTGAGTGGAGGTATGGGTTCTGTGTGTTGTTTGGGTTGTTGGGTTTTGGTTGAGGGTTTGTGTGGTGTGTGGGTGGTCCCCGTGCCCCGGTCCGTGGGCCAAGAGGGCTTAGAGAATGGATGATGAGTAAGAAGGGGATGGGGGGCTTAAGAGTTGCCTCCTACAATGTCCGGGGGTTTAATAGCCCGATAAAGAGTAAACGGGTCCTCGCTCAGCTCAATAAGCACCGGGTGGATGTGGCTTTACTTCAGGAGACCCACTTAACGCTAGGGGAGCAGGCTAAACTCCAGACCCAGGGCTTTGAGCAGGTGTTTGGGTCCACCTTTAATTCTAAAAAACTGGGGGTGGTGATCCTGATACACAAGAGGGTGCGCTTTATCCCCTATGATAATGGGGGAGACGATGAAGGAAGGGTGGTCTGGGTGGTGGGGAGGGTGGATTTGCGGGAGGTCTCCTTCTTAAATCTTTATGCTCCTAACGGGCGCAAGGGGACCTTTTTTGCGGATGCGCTTCGGGGGTTTCAGGGGAAGGCCAAGGGGGACTGGATCGTGGGGGGCGATATGAATTGTGTGACTGGGGAAAGAGATAGGTCCAATTTTTGCCGCAGTCGGCATGGGCTGGAGGGCAAGGAGCTGCAGCGGTGCCTGGTGGAGTTTGCCTTAGTGGATCTCTGGAGGTGGGAGAACCCGGGGGGGCGGGAATACACCTGCTATTCCGCCAAACAAGATGCCTACTCTCGGTTGGACCTTCTCCTGGGGCGCAAAGATCAATTGGGGGGATTGCGGAATATACAGATACTTCCCATTACTTTATCCGACCACGGGATGGTGGTAGGAGAGTGGGTGGGGAAGGGCGGGGGGGGGGGTGGCGGGGTAACGTGTCCCTGTATCAGTCCAAGGAGGGGCAAGTTGTGCTTCGGAAGGCGTGGCAAGATTATATGCGGTGGAATGATAGCGGGGAGGTGGCGGATGCCATGCTCTGGGATGCAGGGAAGGCATATATGAGGGGGATCATGATCCAACTTGGGAGTAGATGGAAAAAAGAGTGGGAAAGGCAACGCCAGCAGCTTATGCAGGAACTGGGGCGCCTGCAGGCGGAACACAGTGGGGGGGGGGGTCGAAGGAGGTGCGCCTGTGGTTGGTGGGAATTAGAGCGAAGCTTAATGCGCTGGATTCGGAGGAGGTGGAGCGGTTGATGCGGGCTACTAAGCGGAATTTTATGGAAGGGGGGAATAGGGCGGGGAAGCTCTTGGCTCGTCAATTGCAAAGGAAGAGGGAGAGTCGGATTGTGCGAGAGATTGTGGGGGGTGGGGGGGAGCGGGCCGTGGCAAGTCGGGATATATGTGCGGCTTTCCGGGGGTTTTATGAGGACTTATATAAGCGGCAGGAAGGGGTATGTGTGGAGAAGATAGATGAATATCTGCGGGATGTAGTGTTCCCCCGGGTAGACGAGGACACAGCGAGTTGGTTGGGGAGACCGATCACCGTGCAGGTGGTGTTGGCGGGTATTAAGAAACTGCCCAAGGGTAAGGCGGCGGGGGAAGATGGGTTTCAGGCAGAATACTACCACATGATGCGGGAGGAGGTTGCCCCGTTCCTGGCACGTTTGTTTTCAGGCCTTTTGAAAGGGGAGGGTATCCTGGAGTCGATGGCTCAGGCCAATATTGTGGTTTTACCTAAGGAGGGCCGTTCCCCGGAGAAGTGTGCGAATTATCGCCCCATTGCACTGCTGAATGCGGATGCTAAACTATACGCGAAGATCTTAGCGACTAGATTGGAAAATAGTTTGCCGGGGCTCATCCATCCGGATCAAACGGGGTTTATAAAGGGTAGGCGGATAGCGGATAATGTGAGGAGGGCAGTGGGGTTGCTCCACCTAGTTCGGAGCCGGGGGTCCCCGGCGGTGTGCGTGGCGCTGGATGCGGAGAAAGCGTTCGATAGGGTGGAATGGGGGTTTCTGTTTCAGGTTATGGGAAGGATGGGGTTAGGGGAGGGGTTTATTCAGGGGGTGCGGGCGTTGTATCAGCGGCCAGCGGCGCGTATCTGGGTGAATGATCAGGTATCAGAGCGGTTTTATCTGCAGAGGGGTACGAGGCAGGGCTGTCCTCTTTCGCCCCTGCTCTTTGCTATTGTGATTGAGGCCCTGGCGGTAAAGATCCGGGCCCAGCCCCAGATACGGCCGGTGGTGGTAGGTGCGGAGTCCCATAAGATCTTACTATACGCGGATGACACACTGATTTTTATGACCCATCCGGAGGAATCGGTACCCGTATTGTTGCGGGAGTTAGAGAGGTTTGGGGCGGTTTCGGGCTTTAAGGTAAATTTATCCAAGACAGAGGCCCTGGCGTTGGGGGGCTTGCGTAGGGAGGCTCTCCCTGCTTTCCCATTCCGGTGGGCGGCGGGTAGCATTAAATACTTGGGGGTACATATTGCTGCGGAGCCGGCGCAGTTGTTTGCGTTGAATTACCGGCCGATGCTGGGGCGGATCTCTTCGTTGTTAGATGGGTGGGCTTCTTTGCAACTTAGTTGGTGGGGTAGGGTGGAAGTGCTCAAAATGACCGTGGTACCGAAATTTTTGTTTCTCTTCTCGCAGTTGCCTCTGGGGGTCCCGGGGAGTATGTTGAAACAATGGGAGAGTCGTCTGTTGAGATTTGTCTGCGGGGGTAAGAAAGCGTAGTTACTCACCTGTAACAGGTGTTCTCCAGGAGCAGCAGGAATCAGTCCTCACTTATGGGTGACGTCGGCGCCGACGGAGCCCTCGCGGAGCAATTTTCCCCAGCTTTCAAAGAAAGCCTTTGGGAATTGCAGCGCGCATGCGGGGTCGTCTTCCCGCCCGAGGGTGCAATCTTAGCCAGTCAGATGACATAGCTAAAAAAGACAGCATAAAAATTTGCAAAAAAAGAACATAAGCAGACGATTGCAACTCCAAGGGGAGGAGGGAGGGTAGTGAGGACTGATTCCTGCTGCTCCTGGAGAACACCAGTTACAGGTGAGTAACTACGCTTTCTCCAGGACCAAGCAGGAAGTCAGTCCTCACTTATGGGACTCCCAAGCTCAAGGCTACCGGAGACCCTAAGCACAAAAATGAGCTCCCTCTAGCTCAGCAGCACAGAAGGATAGAATCTTCGCTGAATTATCACCCACCGGTAGCCCACATCCGGGATGGAGGGTAGGAGTTGCTCAGACCTCAAAGAGATTACGGAGGACTGCCTGTCCGAAAGCACTGTCCCTACGGGACTCCCTCTCGAGACAGTAATGGACCGCAAAAGTCTGGCTCGAAGACCAAGTAGCGGCCCGGCAGATGTCTGCCAGCGGAACAGAGCGGAGGTAAGCCACTGACGTGGCCTTTGCCCGAACGCAATGAGTCGTGACTCGACTTTCTAAGGAGAGTCCGGCTGCCCCATAAGCCCAAGAGATACAGTCCGCAACCCAGATGGACAGAGTACGCTTGGAGACCGGGAGCCCCAATTTATTGGGGTCAAAAGACACAAAAAGCTGAGCAGCTTTACGGTGCTCCCGCGTACGGTCAAGGTAGAAGTTCAATGCCCTTCTACAGTCCAGGGTATGGAGGACCGTTTCAGCTCGGCTGGAGTGTGGTCTGGGAAAGAAGGTTGGAAGTACCACCTCCTGATTGATGTGAAAAGGGGAGACCACTTTAGGCAGAAATTTTGGGTGAGTCCGTAGGACTACCCTATTCTTGTAGAACCGAGTGTAAGGGGGATCAGACACGAGGGCCTGCAATTCACTTACGCGCCTAGCGGAAGTGAGGGCTATCAAGAACAGTGTTTTCCAAGACAGAAAACGGAGAGAACAGGTAGCCATAGGTTCAAAAGGCGGACAGGTGATCCGCTGCAAAACCACATTCAGGTCCCAGTCAGGCGCTGGCGGGCGCAGAGGTGGTTTAAGTAGAAGGAGACCTCGGAGAACCCTCGCTACGCGAGGGTCATTGGAGAGAGGTCTGCCGTCCACTGGCACATGATGTGCTGAAAGAGCACTGAGGTGAACTTTGACGGAGTTGGACTTAAGTCCCAGATTAGAGAGGTGCAGCAAGTACTGCAAGATCACCGACACCGGGCAGGAGAAGGGATCCTGAGACTGTTGGGCACACCAGACTGCAAAGCGACGCCATTTAAGGGCGTAGCATTTGCGGGTAGAAGGCCGTCGCGAAGCTAAGACGACCTCCTCCACCTCCGCCGGCAGGAGAAGGGGAGCAAGGACTACCCTCTCAGCAGCCAGGCCATGAGGTTGAGAGACCTGAGGTTGGGGTGCAGAAGGGACCCCTGATCCTGAGTGAGGAGATCCGGTTGTACCCCCAGAGGGATTGGATCCTCCACCGCCAGTTGCAGCAGGAGCGGAAACCACGGCTGCCTGGGCCAGCGAGGGGCCACCAGGATCATGAAGGCTTTGTCTCGGAGAACCTTGAAAAGAGTCCGAGAGAGACCAGCGGGATGGGAGGGAAAGCGTACAGAAGGCTCCCCGACCACGAGATCAGAAAGGCGTCCGCCGCCACCCGAAGGGGGTGTGGCTGACGAGAGCAGAAGCGAGGAAGCTGCCGGTTGTGAGGACTGGCAAAGAGATCCACCGTGGGGAGACCCCACTTGAGGAAGAGCTTCTGAACTACCAAGGGATCCAGACGCCACTCGTGCGGCTGGAGGACCCTGCTGAGTTTGTCTGCAAGGCAATTTTCTTGGCCCGGGAGATAAACTGCCTTGAGGAGAATGCCGTGACTGACGGCCCAAGAGCAGAGCTTCTGTGCCTCCCGGCAGAGGAGGAAGGAGCCCGTGCCCCCCTGCTTGTTCACGTAGAACATGGCAACTTGATTGTCCGTCTGGACAAGGACGGACTGTTGGGAAGTCAGGTGGGAGAAGGCCTTGAGAGCTAGGCGGATCGCCCTGAGCTCCAGGAAGTTGATCTGCTGAGCAGACTCCCACATGGTCCAGAGGCCCTGAGTACGTGCCTCTTGGCAATGCGCTCCCCAGCCCAGGAGGGATGCATCGGTGGTCAGCACCCGGGTCGGCTGAGGTGACTGGAAAGGCATTCCGAATATCAGGTTCGGCTGCCGGAGCCACCACCGGAGAGACGAGAGCAGCGGCTCGGAGACGCGCACCAGGTCCGCCAGGCCGCCTGTGGCTTGTCGCCACTGCTGGCGGAGACACCATTGAGCAGACCGCATGTTCAGGCGGGCATTGGGGGTCACATGGACGGTGGAAGCCATATGGCCAAGCAGTCTCAGGAAGCGCCTGGCGGAGACCAGGGGCTGGCTGCGAAAGCGGTCGGCTAGGTCCATGAGCCGTTGCGCCCTGTCGAGCGGTAGGTACGCTCGTGCCCGAGGAGTGTGCAGCCTTGCGCCGATGAACTCGAGATCCTGTGAGGGGAGCAAAGTGGACTTTGCGAAGTTTATGACAAAGCCCAAGTGCTGCAGCAGAGTCACCGTGCGGCGCGTGGCGTTGGCGACCTCCTGAGCGGACGCTGCTCTGATGAGCCAGTCGTCGAGGTACGGAAAGACATAGAGGCCGTGAAGCCGGAGATGGGCCGCCACGACCGCGAGACATTTTGTGAAGACTCGCGGTGCGGAGGATAGGCCAAAGGGCAGTACTCTGTACTGGTAATGATTTCCTGCCACCACAAACCTTAGGTATTGGCGGTGGCTTGGGTGGATGAGGATGTGCGTGTAGGCATCCTTTAGATCCAAGGAGCATAGCCAATCTCCCTGCTGGAGGTAGGGCAGAAGGATTCCAAGGGTAAGCATTTTGAACTTCTCCCGCACAAGGAACTTGTTGAGGTTGCGCAAGTCCAGGATGGGTCTGAGGCCCCCTGTTCTCTTTGGTATCAGAAAATACCTTGAATAAAAGCCTTGACCTCTCAGGTGGTGGGGCACCGGTTCCACCGCAGTTCCTGCAGAAGACCTGCTAACTCCTGAAGGAGCAACTCCCTGTGCAGAGGGGGGCGCGAAGGTTCTCCCGGAAAATAGGAGGGAGGGACCTGATGGAAGTGGAGAAGGTAGCCCTCTCGCACGACCTGAAGTACCCAGGCATCTGCGGTGATGCTGGACCACCTGTGGCCGAAGTGAACCAGCCGGCCTCCGGTGCTGGGAGGAACCAGCGGGGGGGGAGAGGCTATGCTGAGCGAGTCAAAAACCCCCACCCTGCTGAGCAGGGGCTGGTGGTGCAGGCTTGGGGGCTTGCTGCCTACGGGACCCGTTACCCCGTCCCTTGGCCTGCTGGCCCTGTTGGGGAGCTGCAGGGGCCTGATAATGGGGGTACTGTTTGTAGGCAGCCGCCTTCCTCGGGTAAAAGGACTTTTTTTCCCGAGCCCTTCTTTTTCTGGGAAGGGGCGGAGGTCTTCCTAGAAAGCCTGGTCCTGGTGAGAGTCTCAGTCTCAATTTGTGCAGCCTTTTCCGCCATGGGCTTGCCAAAGAGGTTTTCGCCTCGGCAGGGGACATCGACCAACTTGTCCTGTACCCAGGGCTCAAGATCCGACGACTGAAGCCAAGCCTGTCGGCGGGCACCGATGCCGGCTGCGGCCACTCTAGCCGAGGCCTCAAAGCCATCATAGGCTGCTCGGGACATGAACTTTGAGCATTCCCGAATGCCCGTGGACAAGGCTAGGAACCTCTGCAAGGGCTCCTCGGAGAGACCAGCGGAGAATCCGGCTAGCTCTTTAGCCAGATCCCGGAGATACATGCCCATGTAGAGCTGGTAAGTCTGGACACGACATGCGAGCATAGAGCCCTGGAAGCACTTCTTGCCAAGGCCATCCAGGTTACGGGCCTCCCTTCCAGGAGGCACCGAGGAGTGCATCTTCTGGCTCTTAAGACGATGCATGGCCGATTCCACTACCATGGAATGGTGTGGCAGCTGTGCCTTCTGAAAGCCAGGGCTCTTGCGGACCCGATAGATAGAATCGACCCGCTTGCTCAGGACCGGCGAGGAGGCCGGACTCTCCCACATGCGGAAGAGTAGTCGTTCCAGCATAGGAGGAACCGGCACAGTAAAGTGCTCCCTCGCGGGAGAGTCATACTGGAGGGCGTCGAGCTCTTCGGCTCGAGGCTCCTCCTCGGGATCCGCAGGGAAGGCCAAAGCCTTGGCCATATCCCTAACGAAGTCCGAGAACCGGGCATCCTCCGGGGGGGACTGCTTCCGAGGCTCGGACCCCGGTGAGTCCGATGGGACACACCGAGTCCGGAAAGAATCAGGTGACTCTTCCTCCTCAGACTCCCAGACCGACTCCGACGAGGACTCGGTGGGGTCGGCCCGGGCAGGGTGCGGCGCCAGCCGCCCCGACGTCGAGGGAGTCGGCGTCGGCGACCTCGGTCCCGAACGGGAGGCCGAGGGTGACCTCGACCGAGGATCGACTCGAGTTCTCATTGACTCGAGGATCGGCTCGGTCTCCGGGGTCGACTTGGACGTCGACGTCCCGGCGGTCGGGGCAGCGGCGCCAGCGAGGCCAGCGAGCAGTACCCGCTGCTGGTCCATGAAGGCAGACAGTCTGCTCTCCAAGGCCGTCAACCTGAGTCCGAGCTCAGGTGACCCAGCAGCCCCCGACTCGGGCCCCGACGGCGTCGGGCCCGACGTCGGCTGTCGCGGAGGCGAGTCCAGAAGGACTACAGGACTTACCCGGGCAGGCATCTCCGACTCCAGGCGAGGTCGCTTCGGGAGATGTTCCTTCTCCAAGGACCCGGGGCGGCTGTCGGGGCTATGCGACCTGGCCCTCGCGGAGCCAGGAACGTCCACCGACGCCGCCCTCGCGGGTTTTTCCTTCCGACGATGGTCCCCGGAGGGAGAACCCCGGTCGGAGGAGCTCCGGCGACGGTCCGAGCTGGAGCCCTTTGACACGGAGGCCTCCGACGAGGTCCGGGTACGGCTGGGGTCAGCGAAGATTCTCTCGCGCTGATGCTCAGAAAAACCGAAAAAACGCTAGAGGACTCGAGACCGGCGTCGCGAGTCCGGGCGGGAAAAACGATCGGCGTCGAACCGAAAGGAAAAAGTATAAAATAAAGAGGAAAATCAACTTTTTCGCGGGGACAAGACGGGGACGTCTGCAGGGCTCCGCGGAAAAAAGAAGACTGGCTAAGATGGCACCCTCGGGCGGGAAGACGACCGCGCATGCGCGCTGCAATTCCCAAAGGCTTTCTTTGAAAGCTGGGGAAAATTGCTCCGCGAGGGCTCCGTCGGCGCCGACGTCACCCATAAGTGAGGACTGACTTCCTGCTTGGTCCTGGAGAAAGCTAGGATACGGCGGGGTAGTCTTCTTCTGGGTAAAGACAGGGGGGGGATACGGTTCCCCTCGTTGCGGTGGTATCACCAGGCCTGCATACTGCGGGCATGGCGTGACCATGCGGGGGGGGAGGGTGCCGTGCCCTGGGTGGAGCTGGAGAGGATGGTGCTGGGGGCTCTCTCTTGGGCGCAGTGGCTGGTAGAGGGGGAGCGGGGGAGTGGTAGGCATAGCAAGACGGGGCACCCCTTGGTGGATGCTATGATTGATATTTCAGGGCTGGGTCGGAGGCGGGGGTGGTTCCCTAGCCCGTTTTCGCCCTGGTCTACTATCAGAGAGTTCCTCCCTCTGGGGAAGGTGGGATGGGTACAAAAAGGACGTATGCTGGTGGAGGGGAAGCTGGATAAGCTCCGGGATTTTGTGGAGGGCGGGGTTATTCGCTCCCTGCGGGAACTGGAGGGGGCGGTGCAGGTTCGTATTCCCTTTTACCAATATTTTCAATTGCGCCATCTTCTTGGGAGTAAGGATGTGTTGGCACAGATTTCCAGAGAGAGTACGCAACTGGAGCAGGTGTTGTTTCAGGGGACGGGGGACAAAGGGCTTATCACCCGGATATATCGGGTCTTGATGGAGGAGGGTGCTGGGATAGGCCCGCCCATTCATCAGGCACGGTGGCAGAGGTGGTTGGGGGTGGAGGTGGGGGAGGAGGTCTGGGATAGGATCTATGAGGGGATGTATCGTGGCTCTTGGGTGTCCTCCTGGAGGCAGAATCAATTGCAGTTATTACATGGGGCCTATCGTACCCCTAGGAGCTTGTTTTTGGCGGGGGTGCGGCCCTCTGATGCTTGTTGGAGGGGGTGTGGTGGGAGTGGGGGTTTCCTTCATATGTGGTGGGAATGCCCCGTGATTCAGAACTTTTGGGAGAGCGTGGAGGGACGCATGCGGGTGGTGTTCGGGGTTGGAGGACCAGGAGTACCCCGGGACAGTAGGGTGTGGTTACTGGGTGCCCCGGAGGGGGGGAAGTTTGGGAAGTGGCGGGAGTTGTTAGCTGAGAAGTTGCGCCTGGCTGCCAGAGTGGCGATTGCGGGGAGGTGGAAGAGTGTGACGGGTCCGTTGGAGGCGGACTGGGAAGGGAAGGTGCAAGCGGCGGTGCGGTTTGACTGGTTGACCTACCGCTTGCGGGGGCAAGAATGGAAGTTTCATAAGATTTGGGATGCCTATTTAGAGAGGGGACAGAGTTAAGAGAGCGAATGGGGGGCCCGGGGGTGGGGGGGGGGGGACGCTCGCACATGCACACACACACGTTTAGTTGTTTATTGTTTTTGTTTAAGTTCTTGTGTGGTTGTTAGTTGTAGATGTTGCGTGGGGAGGGATATGCAGGAGGCTTTGTGAGCAGGGTATATAGCCCAGTATCCCTATGTTAGGTTCTTGACTACAGAGTGTATAGGGGATTGCATTGTTTGGGAATTTGTTAATTTATGGGTCTGGGGCTTTGTAGTCATAATGTACCTGGTGATGTTTATATTTTCCCTGTATGTCACAATGTTAATAAAATATGGTTTAAAAAAAAAAAAAAGCAACAAAGAGTTGAGAGGACTTTCTATGTTGCTGTGTTCTTTGTAAGTAAAAGGCTAAAGCTCTTTTACAGTCCAAAGTATGAAGATTCCTTTCTGCATTTGATGCAGGAATGGAGGAGTGGCCTAGTGGTTGGGGCAAGGTACTTCAGGCCGGAAGGTCGGGGGTTCAAATCCCACTAGAGGACAGCAACCTTGGGCCGGAAGGACTGGGGTTTCTAGTCCCACAGGTGCTCCTTGTGGTCTTGGGCAAGCCACTTAACCCGTCATAGCCCATGTTCCATGTAAAATAGTTATCTCCAAGTTATAATGCCCTGTTCAATGTAATTTCAGTTTGTTCAATGTAAACCGCACTGATGCTGAATAGCGCGGTATATAAGAGAATGTAAATAAAAATAAATAAATAAATGCATGAGGTCTTGGAAAGAACACAGGTAGGTAGACCACTTGGTTTAGATGAAAAGGCGAGACCACCTTTGGCATAAAGTGTGGATGAGTCCTAAGGACTACCTTGTCATGATGGAACCTTGTATAAGGTGGATCAGCCACCAGTGCCTGCAACTCACTGATACGACGTGCTGATGTGATTGCAATGAGAAAGATAACCTTCCAAGAAAGGAATTTCAAGGAGGTAGTAGCTAAGGGTTCGAAAGGTGGCTTCATGAGCTGACCAAGAACCAAGTTTAAGTCCCATGCCACAGGAGGTGGCCTAATGGGAGGCTTAGTTAGCAGAAGGCCTCTCATAAATCTTGCTATAAGAGGATGGGAGGAAATAGGTTGCCCATTTAGAGGCTTGAAAGAAGCTGCAGTAGCACTCAAACGGACTCTTACTGAGTTAGTCTTAAGTCCTGCATTGGATAAATGAAGGAGATACTCCAGTAATGATTCCAGAGGCACAGCAAGGGTGTTAAGACCCTTCTGCGAACACCATATGGTAAACCTTTTCCACTTGAAAGCATAAAAGCATCTTGTGGAAGGCTTCCTGGAAGCATAAAGGATATCCTTCACTTGCTGAGGGAGGTTAAGATCATGGAGATCTAGGCCTTCAGCAACCAAGCCCTGAGATGCAGAGACTGGGGGATTAGGATGCCATAATATCCCGTTCTCCTGAGATAGGAGATCTGGAGCAAATCCTAACACCAGGGAGGGAGCTTGAGAGAGATGTAGAAGCAGAGGGTACCACACTTGCCGAGGCCAATGTGGAGCTATGAGAATCATACGTCCTCTGTCTCTCTGAAGCTTGAATAGGGTCTTGGGAATTAGGGGAATGGGTGGAAAGGCATAAAGGAAGTCTTGGCCCCAGTGGAGGAAAGCATCCTTGGCCTGAGAGCCCTGAGCCGGGATTCTGAAACAGAACCGGGGAAGGTTGGCATTCAACGGACTTGCAAAGAGGTCTATGTCTGGGGTTCCCCAAATTTGAAAAATCTTGGTCACTTGGTCTACATGTAGAGACCATTCGTGTGGAAGCAGAACTTGACTCAGTCTGTCTGCCCAAGAGTTTTGTATGCCTGGAAGATACACTGCCAGGAGATGAATCTGATGCTCTCTGGCGAGGGCCCATAGTCGCAAAGCTTCGTTGCAAAGCGACAGAGAGCCTGTTCCCCACCTGTTTGTTCACGTAGAACATGGCTACTTGATTGTCCGTATGAATGAGGACAGTCTTGTAGCTGAGCAGGGTGTGGAACACTCGAAGAGCAAGGAAGAATGCTCTGAGCTCCAAGAGATTGATATGTAGATGAGTCTCCTGTGGAGTCCAAGTGCCTTGGGTGGAGAGGTCTTGCAAATGAGCTCCACAACCCATTGGTGAAGCATCTGTTATGAGAGTTGCCTGGGGTAAGGGTTGTTGAAATGGGGACCACAGCAACAGGTTCTGAGTGGACTGCCACCATTGGAGGGACAAAATAAGGCGACTTGTGCTTGCTATTTTGTCTGACAGGCACCCTGATGCCTGGGTCCACTGAGTGGATAAAGTCCACTGGGCTGCTCTCATATGGAGGCAAGCATAAGGGACCATATGCACGGTAGATGCCATGTGGCCTAGTAGTTGTAGCATTTCTCGGGCAGTGAGATAAGGTTTTAGCACTGCTTGAGAAGCTAACTGCACCATGCGAAGGCAACGGGCCTGGGGAAGATAGGCCCTTGCCTTTTTGTTATCCAGCAAAGCTCCTATGAATTCTAGAGACTGAGTGGGAGTTAGACTGGATTTTGGGATGTTTATGACAAGACCCAAATATTGAAGGACACGAATTGTGCAAGATAGGGAGGACCTGGCCTCTGCTTCTGATGGGGCTCGAATGAGCCAGTCGTCTAAGTAGGGGAAGACAAATATCCCTAAAGTGTGGAGAAATGCTGCTACCACAGCCATGCATTTCGTGAACACTCTTGGTGCTGGGGCCAGGCCAAAAGGAAGCACCCTGTATTGGTAGTGCTTTCCTTGAAAAAGGAACCGAAGGAACTTCCTGTGAGTCGGGTGGATGAGAACATAAGTGTACGCATCCTTGAGATCTAGAGAACAAAGCCAATCCTGACTCTGAAGGTATGGCAGCAGAGTTCCTAAAGAAATCATCTTTTGAACAGGAATTTGTTCAATTCTCTGAGGTCCAAAATAGGTCTGTATCCCCCTGTTTTCTTTGGGATAAGGAAATAGGGGGAGTAAAACCCTGTACCCTGTTGATGAATGGGTACCTCTTCTATTGCCCCTTGGGCAAGAAGTATGGTGACCTCCTGATCTAACAGGTTGATGAGAGTGGTCTGAGAATTGAACTGTTTTACCATGGTGGAAGGGGGCATGCACAGGAAGTGCAGCTTGTACCCCTCTCTTATAATGGAGAGTGTCCACTGCTCTGCTGTTATCTGCTCCCACCTGAGGGCAAAGTGACATAACCTTCCTGGAATGGTGGAAGGCTCTGGTCCATTCAAGGCCAGGAAGGCTAAGTTCTCTAGATGAAAGTCAAAGGCCTTGTGGAGGCCGAGACTGCTGAGGCGGTTGAGGCTTAGCAGTCTTTGCTTTCCTTTGTTTAGGTGGTTGCTGACCCTTCAGGACAGGCTGACCTGTAGAACGTTCCTGCTGGGAATAAGAGGGATAAAACCTCTTCTTTTTTGAAAAGAAAGGCTTCTTGAAAGACTTCTTTCTCACAGGATCAGCTGTGGCTTTGGATAGCCTATCCAAAGTGGAGTTGTCAGCATCCAAACTCATTGGCCTTTTCTTGCCAATCTTTACCAAACAGGTTCTCACCGGTACAAGGAATATTGCCCAGTTTGTCTTGTACCCAGAGCACCAAATCAGATGCCTGGAGCCAGGCAATTCTACGTGCACCTATGGCAATGGCAGAGGTTCTGCTTATGCACGCAAAACAGTCAAAAGCTGCATGGTTGACAAATTTAGAAACATCCTGGGCATGTTTGACCAATGTGAGAAAATCCTGTCTTTTATCCTCAGGAAGAAGAGGGCTCAAAACCTCTAAATCCCCTGTAACTTCCTTCAGGAACATTCCCATATATAAAATAAAGGAACTGATCCTGGCAGAAAGCATGGAAGCTTGGAAAGTACGACGTCCAAACGCATCCAAAGTTCTGCACTCGCGTCCTGGAGGATTAGAGGCATGTCTCTTTGCACTCCTGATCCTTCTCATAGCTGATTCCAACTACAATAGAGTGGTGAGGAAGCTGAGTCTTCTGGAGCCAGGACAAGGAGGGACTCGGTACATAGTATCCAGTCTACGAGAGTGAGGAGAGGTGGTAAGAGGCATCTCCCACATTCTTAGCATGAGATCATGCAAGATCTCATGGATGGGTAGAGTAGCTGCCTCTTTAGGAGCTTTGGGATATTGTAAAATTTCCAACTCCTTTGCTCTGGGCTCTGATTCAGGAGCCACAGTAATGGACAGACCTCGAGTCACCTCCCTGATGAAGTCCTGAAGGGAAATATCCTCTGGAGGAGACATCCTGTGCTTAGAGGAGGAAGGCTCCTCTGGGAGAAGTATTCCTGCATCGACAGAACTGTCAGAATCCTCAGATTCCTCTGAGGACTCGAAGTACCATTTGTCCGGATGCTCTTGAAGAGCGCGATACCCGTACCGACCGAAGTCGGTACCGGGAGTAATCGGTACCGGAGGGCATCGCATGACCGGGTGCCGGCAATGCGGACACCGATGCCGATGCTATCGGTACCGGTACAACTGTCTGACGCGGTTCCGAGGGTGTCGATGCCACAAGGAGAGCCACCAGACTGCGTTCAATAGCCAGGAATATCTGGTCTATCGACGCTGCCGATGCCTGGATGTCGGTACCGGAGAAAACAGCTGGTACCCCAGAGCATGGCACCAGTAGTTCTGCCGAGGTTGAGGCCTAGAGAATGTCCTGGAGCCCTGATAGTGCTTTGGAAGCCAAAGCCTGCCGCCGGGGCAATTTTGCCGGTGCAGAATCCTCAAAGGCAACCCAAGAGGCATCTCGATGCTTGGAAGGAGATCTACCCTTTGAGGACCGGCTGGACTTGTGTTTAGTTACCTGAGATCCACGGGAGGAAGAGGAAGCCCTGGAAGACGTCGATGCCACCAAGGCTGCATCAGAGGGAAACAGGGTACTGAGCTTAGCAGCTCGGTTCTGCCAACCTCTTTTAGACATCATGGCACAGGCCATACATTCCGTGATGGAGTGGTCAGGACCTAAACATTTTAGACACCACTCATGGGAGTCGGTGACGGAGATGGTACCGCCACACTTTGTGCACTTTTTGAAACCAGAAGAGGGTTTTTCCATTGTGGAGGAATTTTTGGGCCTAAGGCCCAAAAAGGCGCATGCATGTGGAAAAAAAAAGTACTAAGTATTTTTTTTTTTTAAAAGAAAAAAAAGAAAGAAAAAACGGCGGTACCGGTAGAGCGTTGAGGAAGGCAGACGAGACCACAAAAAAGAAGGACAATGAGGAGAATGTTCTGCGGTGACAGGAATGGCGACCTGTTGGCTCTGCGGAAAATGAAGAACTGGAGAGAGGCAGTTCAGAAAGGCGGGAAGGCAGCACGCAGGCACTGTGGGATGCTCCTAAAAGCTTTCTAATTGGATGCTGGGGAGCGTCCCCATGCAGGCTCCGTCGGTACAGACGATACACATATGTGAAGACTACATTCCTGCTTGTACCTGGAGATAGAGCATTCACCTCAAACACCTGTTTTAACAAAGCATCCAGCTTCCTATCCTGGGTATCCTTGAGAGCCGCACTACCTTCAACCGGAATGGTCGTCTTCTTGGTCACCGCAGATACGGCTGCATCCACTCTTGGTGACTTAAAGAGCTCCTTATCTCGCTCCACCAGCGGATAAAGACGAGACATAACTCTAGAGCCCTTAAGTGTCGCCTCTGGCATGTCCCACTCACCTTGAATCATTTCCTTTACCACTCTGTGCATGGGAAAGGCTCTCACAGCGGATCCTCTAATGTAGCCTCCTCCACTGGCCCCGACGCCGGCATATTAAGTACTTTAAGTGTCTCACAAATAAGTGCGGGCAACTCTTCTCTCTGAAAAATGTGCACTACTCTGGCCTGGGTCCTCCTGCTCTGTGATCTCTCCTTCTTCCAACTCCTCGTCTAGCTCCGGATCTTGCTCCCCGTCTTCCATGTGCAAATCTTCCGAAATCTCCGACTGCTCCTGCTTCTCCTTCCCCATTCTAGATTTCTTCGGCAATACCCCGAAGTTCTCACTGAAAGAGGAGTCCCTGGTCTTTTCTATCCCCAATCTCCACCGATGGGACTAGAAGAAGAGGCTTCTCTTTGAGTGCCTCCGAACGTCCTCTGAATAAGAGCTACAAAGTCCGGGGAAAAAAAAGTGAAGACAAATCACCAGACAAGGATGCATGAGCGAACGGTACATCCGGAGCAGTGGAAGGCCCTGGCATGGGCTCCGTAGGATCTACCGCGGAAGGCAGAGGCCCTTGTACGGCCACCTCCTGAACCTCTCCAATATCCAATTGTTGCTGCTCTGCGGCAGAAGCTTGGTTACAGTTCCCACAGATCCCTGTGTCTGAGACTGTAGATCTCTTTACTCCACAGAGTAAACACAATGTCTTTGCAGGCATCTTGACTCCTTGCCAAACCGCCCAAATGTCTCTGACGCCCCTCACCGAAGCAGCAACCCTTTCAAGGGAGCCCCAGTAGTAGCCCCGCTGAAACGGCCTGAGAATCCTGAGGTATTTGTTTTTTGTTTTTCAACAAAACTATCCTAGAAATGTGCAGGAGACGCCCTGAGCTGAATTCTGAAGGAAGAAAACCAAAACGAAGCTTTGCTGCAAAATTAAGTGCATTTGTATCCACGCAGCCAGCACCGGCTTTTCCCGTGCGACTCACAAGCAACGTGGGCCTGCTGCTGTGTCAGGCAATAAAAAATGAAATAATCGTTGCTAATGCTTCCGCGGCTTACCGTACCGCCCGGAGCAGCGTCCTCAGCACCTTCCCGTTGCTGCACAAGAGAAGGGCTGGCTGAACCCCTAGGGTCTGCTGTTCCCCGGTCCAACCCCACGGGCAGTGAATCACCATGCTGCACTGCGGCCGCGGCTCCCCTCTGCTTTGGCACCCGAGCGCTGACAGGCAAGTCCTCTGTGATGCGCTCGGGATGCCCCCCCCTCACGGATGCTTGCCCTTCCAGCCAAAACGGGCTGCAACCAGAGCCTATTCCCTTTGCTTCCAGCACGCTACCAAGAAGAGGAAGGGGGAAGGGGAGAGAGGTCTCTAGCAGTCCCGATTTAAAGGTATACTACCCAAAGTTAAAGACTTTCAAATTGGAAATGAACATAAATCAAATTAAAACCAACTTAAAACCAATTTAAACCCTATAAATTAATCTAACTCCAACTAAATGTCCTTAATTGTTCCTCTAGTGAGCCGGGAACCCCACGCTCACAACCTCCAGCTTCTTGGAGACTGAGATAACTGGAGTGAGGAGGTGGTGCCTATGTCCTTATACCAGTGTCATCAAAGAAAAAGTAACAGGTGTTCTCCAGGAGCAGCAGGAATCAGTCCTCACATATGGGTGACGTCGGCACCGATGGAGTCCTCGTGCGGAGCATTTCCCTAGCTTTCAAAGAAAGCCTTTGGGAATGCAGCGCGCATACGCAGTCCCCTTCCCGCACAAGGGTGCCATCTTGCTCAGTCTGATGACTTAGCTAAAAGACAGCAAAAACAAACAAAATGAATCATTTGACCGCAACTCCAAGGGGAGGAGGGAGGGTCGTGAGGACTGATTCCTGCTGCTCCTGGAGAACACCTGTTACAGGTGAGTAACTACCCTTTCTCCAGGACCAAGCAGGAAGTCAGTCCTCACATATGGGACTCCCCAGCTACAGGCTACCGGGAACCCAAGCTGAAAAATAAGCTCCCTATAGAGCATCAGCATCCGTGAAAGAATTATTTCTGAGAACGCCCCCGTACGGTAGCCCAACAGCAGGGCCGGAGGGTAAGAGTTGCCTAAACCTCAAAGAGATTACAGAGAACCACCTGTCTGAAAGCACTGTCCCTACGGGACTCCTTCTCGAGACAGTAGTGAGCCGCAAAAGTCTGGCTTGAAGACCAAGTAGCGGCCCGGCTGATGTCTGCCAACGGAACAGAGCGGAGGTGGGCTACTGATGCGGCCTTCGCCCTGACACGGTGGGCCGTGACTCGACCCTGCAAGGAGAGGCCGGTTGCCCTGTACGCCCAGGCAATACAATCCGCTACCCAAAGGGACAATGTACACTTGGAGACAGGCAACCCCAGTTTATAAGAGTCAAAAGATACAAAGAGCTGAGCAGCCCTTCGATGCCCCTGCGTAAGGTCAATGTAAAAGGACAACGCCCTTCTACAGTCCAGGGTATGCCGGACTGTTTCAGCCCGGCTGGCATGCGGCCGGGGGAAGAATGTTAGAAGAACCACCTCCTGATTGAGGTGGAAGGAGGAAACAATCTTCGGAAGGAACTTAGGGTGAGTCCGCAAAACCACCCTGTTCTTATAGAACCGTGTGTACGGTCTATCAGAAACCAGAGCTTGTAGTTCACTCACACGCCTGGCCGATGAAAGAGCCACTAAGAACATCATCTTCCAGGAAAGGAAGCGTAAATGACAGGTAGCCATCGGCTCAAACAGTGGGCAAGTAAGTTGCTGCAAGAACACATTCAAATCCCACTCAGTGGTTGGTGGACGGATCGGAGGCTTGAGCAAAAGCAGGCCTCTGATTAAGCGGGACACCAAGGGGTGGCCCGACAGATTGTCCCTCTACCTGTGAGTGGTGTGCCGATAGAGCATTGAGGTGGACCCAAACAGAGTTGGATTTAAGGCCTAGGTCCGAGAGGTGGAGCAGGTACTGCAGCACCACTGGAACCAGGCACGAAAAAGGATCCTCCTGGCACTGAGCACACTAGGTGGAGAACCTACGCCACTTGAGGGCATAAGATTTCCAGGTGGATTGTCGCCTAGAGGCCAAAACCACCTCTTCCACCTCCTTAGGAAGAAGTAAGGGGGCTAGAACTACCCTTTCAGCAGCCAGGCCATCAGATTGAGGGATTTGAGGTTGGGGTGCAGGAGAGATCCCTGATCCTGAGACAGGAGATCGGGTTGCACCCCCAGAGGGAGTGGAGTGTCCACTGCCAACTGTAGAAGGAGTGGAAACCACAGTTGCCTCAGCCATCTAGGGGCTACCAGAATCACTGAGGCCTTGTCCTGAAAGGACCTTGAACAAGGTTCGGGCCACTAGAGGGGTGGGAGGAAAAGCATACAGTAGGCCCGTAGACCAAGAGATTAGAAACGCATCTGCTGCTATTCGCAGAGGATGCCGTTGTCTGGAACAGAACCTGGGTAGCCGACGGTTCAGTGGACTCGCATAGAGATCGATGGTTGGAAGACCCCATCTGAGAAGGACTACCAGAGGATTCAACTGCCATTCGTGAGGCTGTAGAATCCTGCTTAATCTGTCTGCCAGGCAATTTTCCTGGTCAGCCAGATAAACTGCCTTGAGAAACATGTTGTGTTTGATTGCCAAGGAGCACAGGGCCTGTGCCTCCTGACACAGAAGTTTGGAGCCTGTGCTCCCTTGCTTGTTCACGTAGAACATTGCCACTTGATTGTCTGAACTAAGACAGACTGGTGAGAGAGCACATGAGAGGAAGTCTGTAGAGCTAAGCGGATAGCTCGCAACTCCAACAGATTGATCTGCTGTGTGGACTCCCAAGGAGACCAGAGGCCCTGAGTGCAAGCCCCCTGGTAATGTGCACCACAGCCCTGAAGGGAAGCATCGGTTGTCAGCACCTGTGTGTGAGGAGGGGCCTGAAAAGGCACCCCTTGGACCAGGTTCAGGAGATGCAGCCACCACCGTAGGGAGGCTGTCAGCAGTTTGGACACCCTTATCTTGTCTTTCAAGTCGCCTGTGGCTTGCACCCACTGAGCTCTGAGGCACCACTGAGCAGGCCGCATGTGCAGGCGGGCATTCAGAGTTACATGGACCGTGGATGCCATGTGGCCCAAGAGCCTTAGGAAGTTTCTGGCGGAGACCAGAGAACCGCTCTGGAACTGATTGTCCAATGCGATCAGTCTGTGGGCCCTGTCCTCGGGCAAATAAGCCTTCGCCTGGAGGGTATCCAATCTTGCCCCTATGAACTCCATGTTCTGTGAGGGGAGCAAAGTGGACTTTGCGAAGTTTACCACGAAGCCTAGATGCTGAAGAAGAGAAACAGTGCGAAGGGTGGCCTGGCCGGCCTCCTGTGGAGACTGACCCCTGATGAGCCAGTCGTCCAGGTATGGAAAGACAAAGATGCCCTGGTTTCTGAGATAGGCTGCCACCACCGCCAGGCACTTGGTGAAAACCCTGGGGGCGGAAGCGAGGCCAATTGGAAGTACTCTGTATTGAAAATGATTTCCTCCCACTACAAATCTCAGATATTGTCTGTGGTCTGGATGAATGAGGATGTGAGTATAAGCATCCTTTAGATCTAAGAAGCATAGCCAATCTCCCTGCTGGAGGTAGGGCAGCAGTATCCCAAGGGTAAGCATCTTGAACTTTTCCCTCTCCAGGAACTTGTTGAGATTTCGCAAGTCTAGGATGGGCCTGAGGCCAACTGTCCTTTTTGGTACCAGAAAGTACCTTGAATAGAAGCCTTGGCCTCTCAGGTGGTGAGGCACCTGTTCCACCGCCTGCTCCTTTAGAAGACGTGCCAACTCCTGAAGGAGGTTCCTGTGAAGAGGGAATCTTGGAGGCTCCCCTGGAAAATAGGAGGGGGGTAACTGGTTGAAGTGGAGCAAATAGCCATTTTGGACTATGCTCAGCACCCAGATATCCCCTGTTATGGCTGACCACCTGTGGGCATATAGTGTCAGCCGGCCTCCTATGCTGAGAGGAGCCAGCTGAGGAGGAGAGGCTATGCAATGGGAGTCAAAACCCCGCTCCCTGCTGTGCAGGAGCCGGAGCTGATGGCTTGGGGGTTTTCTGCCTACGGGGCCCATGTCCCTGCCCCTTGGCCTACTGACCCTAATGGGGAGCTGCAGAGGCCTGAAAATGAGGGTAGGATTTGTAGGCAGTAGCCTTCCTCGGGTAAAAGGGCTTTTTCCCCAAGCCCTTCTTCTTCTGAGAAGGGGCAGACGTTTTCTTGGACAGTCTTATTTTATTTATTTATTTATTACAGTTTCTTATATACCACGCTATTTAGGATCAGCGCGGTTTACATCATAACATAACGACCATAACGACAACTGTCAGGTTTTTACAATGAACAGGAGTACAAACTTGGATAACCGGGTTAACTATATACATAAGCTATCTACACTGCAGATAAAAATTGTAAGGGCCTTTCTAGATTGGGTCATTTCTTGGGAGGGATATCTAGTTCAATTGCTGTCTGGGAAGTATTGGAGGAAAAAGTATTGGAGGAAAAGGTCTTGTCCTGGTGAGAGTTCTGCACCCTTTTCAGCCATGGGTTTGCCAAAAAGGTTCTCACCTCGGCAGGGAACATCGACCAACTTGTCCTGTACCCATGGCTCGAGGTCCGATGACTGTAGCCAGGCCTGATGGCATGCACCGATGCCGGCCGTGGCTACTCGGGATGAAGCCTCGAAGCCATCATAGGCTGCTCGAGAGATAAACTTTGAGCACTCTCGAATCCCAGATGACAAAGACTTAAACCTCTGCAAAGGGTCCTCGGAGAGGCCAGCTGAGAACACAGCAATCTCCTTTGCCAAGTCCCGAAGGTACATGCCCATGTACAGCTGGTAAGTCTGGACACGGCATGCCAGCTTAGAGCCCTGGAAGCACTTTCTACCGAGGGCATCCAGGTTCCAAGACCTCCCGGCCGGGGGGCACCAAGGAGTGCATCTTCTGACTCTTCAGACGATGCATGGCCAATTCCATAGAAACATAGAAACATGATGACAGAAAAAGACCACATGGCCTATCTAGTCTATCCTTCCATAACAACAACTACAACAGTCCACTTTTTACCTTTAGAGATCCTCTGTGTTGGTCCCATGCTTTTTTGAATTCAGTTACTGTCCTCATCTCTACCACCTCCACTGGGAGACTATGCCATGGATCCACTACTCTTTCTGTAAAGAAATATTTCCGCATATCACTCCTGAATCTATCTCCCTTCAGCCTCATCCCATGTCCCCTCATAGCAGAACTTGCTTTCAATTGAAAGAGGCTCTCTCCCTGAACATTTATGCCACGGAGGTATTTAAACATCTCAATCATATCACCTCTATCCCGCCTTTCCTCTAAGGTGTACATATTAAGATCCTTAAGTCTGTCCTCATATGCTTTATAATGAAGCCCATTAATCATTTTAGTAGCAACCCTCTGCACCGACTCCATCCTGTTCACATCCTTTTGAAGGTGCGGTCTCCAGAATTGCACAACCATGGCATGGTGCGGTAGCTGTGCCTTCTGGAACCCAGGGCTCTTACGGACTCGATAAATGGAATCGACCCATTTGCTGAGAACCGGCGCTGAGGCCGGTGCCTCCCACATGCGGACCAGCAGCCGTTCCAGCATCGGAGGAACCGGTACAGTAAAGGCCTCCTTAGGCGGAGAGTCATATTGGAGGGCCTCAAGCTCTTCGGCTCAAGGCTCCTCCTCGGGATCCACGAGGAAGGCCAAGGCTTTGGCCATGTCCCGCACGAAATCCGAGAACCGGGTATCCTCCGGTGGGGACCGTCTCCGAGGCTCAGACTCTGGTGTGTCCGATGGGACATAGAAACATAGAAACATGATGACAGAAAAAGACCACAAGGCCCATCTAGTCTGTCCTTCCATAACAACAACTACAACAGTCCACTTTTTACCTTTAGAGATCCTCTGTGTTGGTCCCATGCTTTTTTGAATTCAGTTACTGTCCTCATCTCTACCACCTCCACTGGGAGACTATTCCACGGATCCACTACTCTTTCCGTAAAGAAATATTTCCGCATATCACTCCTGAATCTATCTCCCTTCACCCTCATCCCATGTCCCCTCGTCGCAGAACTTGCTTTCAATTGAAAGAGGCTCTCTCCCTGAACATTTATGCCACGGAGGTATTTAAACATCTCAATCATATCACCTCTATCCCGCCTTTCCTCTAAGGTGTACATATTAAGATCCTTAAGTCTGTCCTCATATGTTTCATAATGAAGACTACTAATCATCTTAGTAGCAACCCTCTGCACCGCTCCATCCTGTTCACATCCTTTTGAAGGTGCGGTCTCCAGAATTGCACACCATACTCCAAATGAGGTCGCACCAAAGACTTATACAGAGGCATTATCACCTCCTTTTTTCTGCTAGCCATTCCTCTCCGTATGCACCCAAGCATCCTTCTAGCTTTTGCCGTCGCCTTTTCTACCTGTTTAGCTACTTTAAGATCATCGGACACAACTACGCCTAGGTCCCGCTCTTCTTTAGTGGACAAAAGTACTTCATCTCCTATGCTGTATTGCTCCCTAGGATTGCTGCAGCCCAAATGCATGACCTTACATTTTTTAACATTAAATCCCAGCTGCCAAATTCTAGACCATTCTTCAAGCTTAGCTAGATCCCTCCTCATGTTATCTACACCTTCCTGGGTGTCTACTTTATTGCAGATTTTGGTATCATCCGCAAAGAGGCAAACCTTACCCGACAGCCCTTCCGCTATATCACTAACAAAGATGTTAAAAAGAATCGGACCAAGGACAGATCCCTGGGGCACACCGCGTCCGGAAAGTATTCGGGGACTCCTCGTCCTCCATCTCCCACTCTGACCCCTACGAAGAGGAATCGAGTGGCTCCGGCAGGCCGGGCGGGTACCGATGACATCCGCCCCGACGCCGAGGGTACCGGCGTCGACGACCTCGGCCCCAAGCGGGAAGCCGAGGGGGACCTTGGCCGAGGATCGACTCAAGACTGCATCGACTCGAGGATCGGCTCGGCCTCCAGGGTCAACTTGGACATCGAGGTCCCGGTGGTCGGGGCAGACGCACCGGTCAAACCAGTGATCAGTACCCGCTGCTGCTCCATGAAGGCAGCCAAGCTGCTTGCCAAGGCCGTCAACCTGAGACTCAGCAGCCCCCGACAGCGTCGGGCCTGACATCGGCTCCCCCAGAGGGGAGTCTACGAGGACAACAGCACTCACGTGACTCGGGGACTCCGGCTCCACTCGAGGCAACTTGGCAGGCCTCTCCGACACAGAGGACCCGGCACGGCAGTCGGGGCTATGCGACCTGGCCCTCGAGGAGCCAAGAGCGTCCAACGACGCCGCCCTCGCAGGTTTCTTCTTCCTTCTGTGTTCCCTCGAAGGAGACCCCCTTTCAGAGGAACCTCGACAGTGCTCGGGGTCGGACTCCCGAGATGTCTAGGCCTCTGACGAAGTCCGGGCCCGGCCGGATGCGGAGTCAGAGAAGAGTCTTTCACGCTGATGTTGACGGCTCCTCAGCACCTTAGAGGACATTTTGCCGCACGGGACACAGACCATCGGGTCATGGTCGGGCCCGAGGCACCAGAGGCAGCAGTCATGTGTGTCGGTGAAAGACATCAGCTTCTTACACCGATCACACTTCTTGAACCTGCTGGCAGCCATCAGGGGAAAAAGGGCCCCTGCAAGGTCAAAAGACCTGACTTCCAGTGAAAAAGAGAACAAAAGCGTGAACGCTAGTCATGAAGGACAAAAACCAAAAAACTTAGCTCCGGGCTTGATACCGTTCTACCAGGCCCAGGCGGGAAGGGGAACCGGCGTCGAACCAGGCAAAAAACACGAAACCACGCAGTAAAATCAACCTTTTACCAGGTGACAACGACACACGTCCATCGGGCTCCACAGAAAAAAGAAGACTGAGCAAGATGGCACCCTTGGGCGGGAAGGGGACCACGCATGCGCGCTGCATTCCCAAAGGCTTTCTTTGAAAGCTGGGGAAATGCTCCACACGAGGGCTCCGTCGGCACTGACGTCACCCATATGTGAGGACTGACTTCCTGCTTGGTCCTGGAGAATGACGTTTCTTAGTCTCCAGGCTGCTGGAAGAGGAGCAGAACCCCAGAGTTTCTGGGACTAGACTGGAGGGACAATAAGGAATTGGAAATATTCCAAATGTAAGTTGTCATAATATTGTAATTGTACGTTCAAAAGTATACAACCAGAAAAAAAAAAAGAGATGTGTGTGCAACTTAGATGTAATTTTTCTAGAAAAAAACAAAATATGACATGGACAGGATTAATGGCACCCTTGATGCCGCAAGGAGAGCCGCCAGACTGCGCTCAATAGCCAGGAATCTCTGGTCAATTACGCTGCCAATGCCTGGGTGTCAGTACCGGATGAAGCGGCCGGTACACCAGAGCATGGCACCAGTAGTTCTGCCGAGGTTGAGGCCTCGAGAACATCCTGGAGCCCCGATAATGCTTTGGAAGCCTAAGCCTCCCGCCGGGGCAATTTTGCCGGTACAAGTTCCTCAAGGGCAACGCCAGAGGCATCTCGATGCTTGGAAGGAGAACTACCCTTTGAGGACCGGCCAGATTTATGTTTGGTTACCTGAAATCCATGGGAGGAAGACGAAGCCCTGGAAGACATTGATGCCACAGATGCTGCATCGGAGGGAAAAAGGGTGCTAAGCTTAGCAGCTCAGTTCTGCCGACCCCTCTTTGACATCATCCCACAGGCAACACACTCCGAGATGGAGTGGTCAGGACCTAAACATTTGAGGCACCACTCACGAGTGTCTGTGACGGAGATGGTACCGCCACACTTGGAACACTTTTTAAAACCTGAAGCGGGTTTTTCCATGTTGAGGAAAAAATTGGCCTAGTGCTCAAAATGGCGCGTGGCACCCAAGAGAAAAAAGCTGGAAAATCCAGATAAAGATAGAAATTTTTTTTTTTTTTTTAGAAAGAAAGAACCGGTGGTACCGATATAGCGTCGAGGAAGGCAGATGCTACCACAAAAAAGAAAGAAAAAATACGGGATAATTTCTGCGGTGACAGGAAAACGACCTGCTGGCTCCGCGGAAAACGAAGAACTGGAGAGAGGCAGTTGGGAAAGGCAGGAAGGCAGCACGCAGGCACTGTGGGATGCCCCCAAAAGCTTTCTAATTGGATGCTGGGGAGCGTTCCTGCGTAGGCTCCGTCGGTACCAACGATACCCATATGTGAAGACTACATTTCTGCTTGTTCCTGTAGATATGCCGATACCACCTTCGGAAAAAAGGACGGCACTGGCCGCAGGACCTCTCCTTTTCAAGAGATTTATTTATTTATTTATTTTACATTTCTTATATACCGCACTATTTACGATCAGCGCGGTTTACATAAAACAGAACAGAATCCGACAATGAACAAGAGTCAGGTCATTACAATGAACAGGAGCAATCAACTTGGATAACGGGGGAAACTATGTACATAAATGGAATACTGAAATTGGTAAACTATGTACACAAATGGGATACTGAAATTGGTAACTGTCTATATGTGAGATGAGGTCATTGTGTGTTGTTCGTACCTGGTGGCTGGGGTTCGAGGGAGGCTGTGAGGTATTTAATAAAGAGGAGGTGTTTTAAGGCCTTCCTGAACTGGCTCAAATTGGGGATAGCTCTGATGTGTGGTGGTAAGGAGTTCCAGAGGCTTGGGGCGCTCAGGCTGTAGGCTCTATTTGAAGTTGATATGGCGCATCTTGTCATAGCTTTTGGTATTGCTAGCATGTTGGTTGCAGCCGTTCTTCTTATCCTGTTGGGCATGGGTTGTTGTATGAGGTCACATATTGAAGAGGAGGATAACCCATTGATGGCCTTGAATGTCATCACTAAGATCTTGAAGTTAATCCTGGCTTGGATGGGGAGCCAGTGCAGCTGCATCAGGAGGGGTGTGATGTGCTCTTTCCTTGGTGCTCCTAAAAGGATTCGCGCAGCGCTGTTCATGGCGAGTTGTAAGGGATGTAAGGTTGCTTTAGGGAGACCTTGTAGGATGGCGTTTGCATAATCAAAATGAGGGATGATGAGGGCTTGGTAGATGGTACGGAAGTCATTCAGCTCGAGTAGAGGGCGTATGTGTCTGAGGGATCTGATCTTGAAGTAGATCGCTCTTACTGTTTTTGCTATGTGCTGCTTCATGTCGAGGTTCTGATCCAATGTGACTCCGAGGTATCGTATGGCTGATTTTACTTGCAGCTTGGCGTTGTCTACTTCCAAGTGGTTAGTACCCTGTCCTGTGCTGCTGAGATAAACTATATTCTTATATGATTTAAATTATAGCTCTTTGCTGCTGCTAGGCTCTAACTTATTATGAAATTTAAACTACAAGCTCTCTGCTGGGTTCTAAATTTAACCAGAAAGCTCTCTTCTGTGTTTTAAATTTAAACTAAAAGTACTTTGCTGATGCTAGGCCCTGAGTGACTATTAAATTTAAACTACAAGCTCTCTGCTGGGTTCTAAATTTAACCAGAAAGCTCTCTTCTGTGTTTTAAATTTAAACTAAAAGTACTTTGCTGATGCTAGGCCCTGAATGACTATTAAATTTAAACTACAAGCTCTCTGCTGGGTATGATATTTAACCAGAAAGCTCTCTTCTGTGTTTTAAATGTAAACTTAAGCTGCTGCTGCTAGGCCCTGACTGATTTAACAAAAAATAGTGGGTTCACAGATTAATTAGCTTTAATAAAAAGAATTCCTTTCAGAAAATTCCCAGAAGTATATACTCACAGTTGCAGATCTCTCTCCAGAAGTAACAGTCCCCTTTTCTAATCTGCACTGCAAGTCCCTGAGGGCTGGGGAAGACATCTAATTCCCCCTAGGGTTCGGCCACTTTCTCTAACTTCCCCTCAAGGAGCCTCTCCTCTGTTGACAGAGTTTCTGCCTCACAACTGTGGCAGAAGCCTGGGCCAGAGACCGAGCCTCTGCATGAGCCACATGCGAGGCACAAGGTCTTTGAGGGCATGACTAGTTCCCCTGTCAGCACCCCGAAGGCCCAGCAGCCCCCTTAGCTGGCCTCAACCCTGCTGCTACTCCTAGTAATCCTGTATTGATACTTTTCCTCCTATTCTTTTTTTTTTCTTTTAAACAAACCAAAGAAAAGAGGATGTATTCTCCGCAAGAAGACAAAGTCCAACTGTAAATCAGAGAAGATCCACGGCCACGCCAGAAATATCTTTAACAAGAGTTTTATTAAGAACCCCTTCCTGAAGGATATTGGTATAAAGAGACTTTGTGTAGGGTGACTAGACAGAGTCCCAAAGTGTCACCTTCAAAAGCCTCCAGAAAACTAATGATGTCTGCTGAATCTCTAACGTAAAACTGAATGAGGGGAACAAAAGGCCAAAGGAACTGGTCTACAGTTTGAGACAGTGGTTCAAGCACAGACCTGATACCAGAGGTAATAGGTCTCCCTGTAGGATTAGTTAGAGATTTATGCACCTTAGGTAAAGTATATATAGTGGAGACTATCGGGTGTGAGACTTGTAGAAAAGAGTTCACGATTTGTCAAATAACCTGCTGAAGCACCAAGGGAGAGTAAGGAGTCAACTTCCTCCTTGATTTTGAGCACAGGATCATGTGTGAGCACCTGATAAAATTGGTTATCATTAAGTTGGCTTTGAAGTTCTTCAACATAATATGAGCGGTCCAGAACAATTATTCCCCCTCGCTTGCCAGCAGGCTTAATAACCACAACACCGGGAGGGAGGTGAGGAAGGGCAGCGCTGAACCCCTCAGAAGCACAGCCTTGCAATCGGCATCAGCTCCTGGAGAGACTGAAATTCCCTCTAGCTCCAAGTCCTGCCTGCTGCTGTCAGTCTCTACCGTTCTCTACCTGCTCCTCACCCTTTCAAGTGGGTTCGGGAGCAGGGAGTCAAGTGCAGGCACACTCTTGTGCAAATGCAATGCTCGTTAACATGCTGGGGCACCAGGAGAAAGCAAGAGAGGGGGGGGGGGGAGGAGGAGAGGTGAGAGAGAAGGAACAGAGAAAGGAGACAGCCCCAGCAGTACAGGATCTCTGTCAGCAGCAGCAGGCACCTAAAACAAAAGCAAGGTAAAAATAAAATAAAATCCTAAAACTAATCAAAGAATTAAAGCTCTGCTTATTTGTTCCTCTGAGCCCAGTCCCGGGCTCAGAACCTCCAAGCTGCTTGGAGACTGAAAGTACTGGTGAAAGGGGGCGGATCTAGCCTATTTGTACCAGTGACATCACGACGATGACATCTTTCAGTCTCCAAAGCTGCTGGTGGAGGTTGACAACTCTACGTTTCCGGGACTGGACTAGAGGGACGCAAAGGAAGTTGGCTTTGAAGTTCTTCAACATAATATGAGCGGTCCAGAACAATTATTCCCCCTCGCTTGCCAGCAGGCTTAATAACGATATCCCTACAATGCTGAATGGAACTCATAGCCTGTCTCTCGTGTCGTGTAAGATTATCATATCTACAGCCATGACTTTTCTCAAGTAGTCCATCACCACGAAGGACACAGTTCATATATGACTGAACTGCAGAATCAATAGGACTGGGGGGCATCCACCGTGACTTTCTATGCATAACTGAGGGGATCTACCAGAGAAAAAGTGTGTTATCTGAAGCTTGCGATCAATGCGAGTTTGGAATGGATCATATCGTACCGTAGGAACAAATGAGAGTCCTTTCTGGAGTAGGTCACATTCTGATTTTGAAAGAGAAACCTTTGAAAGGTTTAGAATAGGAAAGTCAGTATGAGGTGTCAGTAAAGGCTGTGGGACCGACTATGGTAAAACCACGTGTCTCTCCCTCTGCCCCTCCCTCTGAACTCCATCTGACGAGAGGGATTTTATTTTCACGAAGGTCTGTATCGTGCTGATTCTTTTTCCCAAATGTCTTTGAATAAAAAATCTTTGGAAGTATCAGGGGAAGTAGGCAAGGGGATAGAGCTAGTGGAGGCAAACTCCTCCTCCACATCACTCCTAATCCGTTTCTTATTTCTATCTTGGCCTTCATTATTCTTATGGTCAAACTGATTATCTTTTTGGAATCCTGGTCTCTACATTCTCCAATTATACCTTTAAAACTAACCTGCCATTCTACATTGTTTGAAGAGCGGGATCTTAATCATAAATAAACATTACCATTTTTATAATCCAATTCATCACATTTGTGTTTCTCAAATTTACACTTTTTAATATCTTTATGATATTCCTCTAGCTTCTTATTGTAATCACTCAATAGTTTATCAAAAATTTCTATCTTCTGCTGTCAAGGACTCCATTTTCCTCTCTACCTCTAGTTCGATGGCGTCAGCTTTCTTTTTTTAAGTTTCTGCGAGGAGTAGGCAACACTTTGGGTCTCTGTCTAGTCACCCTAGACAGAGTCCCTTTATACCAATATCTCTCAGGAAGGGGTCCTTAATAAAACACTTGTTATAGATATTTATGGTGTGGCCGTGGTTCTTCTCCGCTTTACAGTTGGACTTTTTTTTTAAACCAGAACTAGAAATGACAAAGAGAAGAAAAAACAATAAAACGCAATATCAATCACCCGAGCATTCGCAAATGCTCCCGGTATGTGAAGCTGCCCAAAAACAAAAAAGAAAATAAAGGCAGAACCCCCCCCAGCTCCTAAAATGGTGCCGGTTCCCGCACTGGGCAGGAAGTTGTCTCTGAGCGCCCTTCCAATCAGCCTCCCTTTTAGCAGGCTGCTGCCCCTGTCAACCTGGACTGCCAGACTGCCTCCAATGTGGATCGCTCTTAACTCCTGCCCCGACACTTAGCTACCTGAGAGGGCTTTGAGGGTGTTGGGAGTGCCCAGAGGAACTAAAGAGTCAGCCTTTGCAGGAGTTTGCAGCTCCTCTCCCCTAAGGGATCGAGAGCCGAAACTACCTCTGAGAGGCAGATAAGTGACCCTCTACCTTCCAAGGGATGTTTTCTGATTGCAACCAGCCCAGTCCACTGGAAGATCCTCCATTACTGTTTAACCTCTCCGGGGCCCACCTTTTTTTTTTTTTTTTATTTTACTTCAACTTTATGAACTATGCCAGCCCCAGCCATGTAAAGCTGCACTTCTGTCCTCCAAACTAATGCCCCAAACCAATTGTTCTACCTTAGTTGTTCCTTTAGTGAGTCCCTACCTATGGAATCACACTTCTCCAGCTACTTGGAGACTGAGATACTCGAGTCTGGTAGGAGGTGCTAGCTGCCTATCAATCCTGATGTCATTTAAAGATGACATGCTCAGTCTCCAAGCTGCTGGCGAGGTGAGGCTACCCACAGGTTGGGACAGGACTGGAGGAACAATAAGGAACAGAAGTTTATCAACAGAGGTGTCTGGAACATGTCTGTGGGGCTCTGCAGAAAACAAAAGATTGGATCAAGATGGCACCTTGGCAGCAGGTGGGAAGGCGGCCCAGGAGCGGTTCAGTCTCCCAAAAGTTTCCAATAAAAGCTAGGAAGCGTTCTAGCACAGGGCTCCAAAGGGGACATCACCCATACATGAGGACTCATTTTTGCTTGTTCATGGAGAACAGGTATATTCTGAATCAGCGTTATAATGCCACAAGAACAACATGTAAGGAAGGACAAAAAAGCATATTACATAGATCAACTCTAAAGTAGGTATGAAACATTTCATCGTAGCAATTTATAGCATCTATTAAAAAAGGTTCCTAGACATTTCTAGTTATATATTTGTATAAATAAATGTTTAGCAATTAAACTTCCAATATTTGCTAGTGGATTTCCTGTTTAATTATCGAAATGACATTTATGACATCAAGAACGGGACACCCTTCAATATAGTAAATTGGCAGAGCACTCCTTTACATTACCTAAAATGATTTCTTGTGCAATAAACACAACAACTCACACAGAGCCCTACAACTTATCCATCTATATTAACTAAGCAATTATTAAACAAGTTGGGAAGATATGCAGAGCATGGCTCATAGAATTCTTTCCAACCTATATGTAAAGGCCTTGACAAGTTCTCTTGGAATCTAGAAGACAGCTTAAACATTTAGGGCCTGATTCCGTTCCGGACATAGATCCCCTCTATACATCCAGTCTGAACCGGATGTATAGAGGGGATTGAGATTCTGAACCTGTGAGGCACGTCTAGCCCCATGGGATCAGAATCGCGAACAGTCCTGCATGTGCAGGCCAGGATTTCGATTCAGTCTGGCCTGCACGTACAGGACTGTCCCGACTAACTCAGTGAAGGCTCTTCTATGGAGCCATGGCGTCATGTTGCTATAGCACCGCGGCTCCATTGAAGAGCCACAATGTCAGCCGCAGGAAAACAAATGCTTATTCCTCGCAGCCCGAACCACGATCTGGCTTCCTAAAGGCAGGGTCGGGCTGCGGGGAATATCCTCCGGCCCCCCTGTCCCATCCACACCCCAGCCTTTAAATAATGTCCAGGGAAGACATTCCATCTCGGGGGTAGAATAACTTCCCCGCACCTGTCGCCGACCCTGTACATACAGGGCTGGCGACCGCCCAGATTTCACCTCTTCCCCGCCCGCGTCTAACTTCCCCACACAACCGGAAAGAGTAGTTACTCACCTGTAACAGGTGTTCTCCAGGAGCAGCAGGAATCAGTCCTCACATATGGGTGTCATCGGCACCGATGAAGCCCAAGCGGAGCATTTCCCCAGCTTTCCATGAAAGCCTTTGGGAATGCTGGCACGCATGCGTGGTTCCCTTCCCGCCTAAAGGTGCCATCCTACCTCAGTCAAATGACATAGCTAAGAACAGCACACAAAAATGTAAAACAAACTATGTACAACAGCAACTCCAAGGGGAGGAGGGAGGGTTGTGAGGACTGATTCCTGCTGCTCCTGGAGAACACCTGTTACAGGTGAGTAACTACTCTCTCTCCAGGACCAAGCAGGAAGTCAGTCCTCACATATGGGTGACTCCCTAGCTCTGGGCTACCAGGAACCCAGGCTGAACAAGAGAACTCCCTTCTAGTCACAGCATCAAAGAAAGGCTTTTCAAGGACACAACCTCCACCGGTAGCCCAACAGAGGGCAGGAGTTGCCTAAACCTCAAAGAGATTCCGGAGTACTGCTTGGCCAAAAGCACTGTCTCTACGGGACTCCCTCTCCAACAGTAATGGGCCACAAAAGTCTGGCTTGAAGACCAAGTTGCAGCCCTGCAGATGTCTACCAAGGGCACAGAGCGGAGATGAGCCACTGAGGCAGCCATTGCCCTGACACGATGGGCCGTGACCCTACCCTGCAAAGGAAGGTCAGCCGCCTTGTAAGCCCAGGTGATACAGTCAGCCGCCCAGATAGACAAGGTACGCTTGGACACAGCCAACCCCAACTTATTGGGGTCAAAGGAGACGAAGAGCTGAGTAGCCCTTCTATGTCCCTGCATACGGTCAAGGTAGAAGGATATGGCCCTCCTACAGTCCAGGGTATGCAGCACTGCTTCAGCCTGGCTAGCATGAGGCCTAGGGAAGAATGTTGGAAGAACCACCTCCTGGTTGAGGTGGAAAGAGGAGACAACCTTGGGGAGGAACTTTGGATGAGTCCTAAGGACAAACAACAAACACACAACCGAGTCAGCACCCCCAGTGAATACAAACACACACGCAAGGACACAACGGACAGAGCACTCTCCATGGCTGCTCCAACCATATGGAACAAACTCCCGGACGATTTGAGGGCTACTACAGACCTCAAAGACTTTAGAAAACAGCTAAAAACCATGCTGTTCATAGAACACTATGGACACGTCACATAACCTCAGAGAATGCATAACAGCACAGATACCACCTAAACAATGTATGTATGGAATATGTTTTTTGCACCACTGTATATAGCCCACTCTGTACATAGCTCACACCAATCTAGCACACAATACAACACTCACTCAATTTCACCCTCACTGCATGTATAACACACTCACTTTACCCGATTGTTTGCTGTGATACCACCTTGATTATTAAGATAAGGCGGTTTAGAAATACTGTTAAATAAAAATAAATAAATAAATAAATACCCTGTTCCTATAAATCCTGGTGTAAGGTCTATCACAGACCAGGGCCTGAAGCTCACTCACTCGCCTAGCCGAGGTCAGGGCTATCAGGAAGAGAGTCTTCCAGGAAAGGAAGCGGAGAGGGCAAGTAGCCATCGGCTCAAAGGGTAGGCGAGTCAGTTGCTGAAAGACCACATTCAGCTCCCACTCAGGAGCAGGAGGACGGATGGAGGGCTTGAGCAAAAGCAAGCCCCTGAGAAAGCGGGACACCAAGGGGTGACCTGACAGAGAATGTCCCTCCACCAGTGAGTGGTGAGCTGCTAGAGCTGTGAGGTGGACCCGAACAGAATTGGACTTAAGTCCCTGATTTGATAAGTGCAGTAAGTACTGAAGCACTACTGGCAGAGTACAGGAGAAAGGATCCTCTGTACGTAGCTGACACCACACAGAAAACCTCTTCCATTTGAGGGCATAGGTTTTCCTAGTGGACTGTTTCCTAGAGGTTAGGACAACCTCCTCAACTTCCTGAGGTAGGCCCCAGGGAGCCAAAACTACCCTTACAGCCTCCAGGCCATCAAATTGAGAGCTTTGCGACTGGGGTGCAGAAGGGAACCCTGCTCCTGTGATAGAAGGTCAGGTTGTAACCCCAGAGGTAGTGGAGAATCCACTGCCAGCTGAAGCAGAAGTGGAAACCAAGGCTGCCTCGGCCACCTGGGAGCTACCAGCAAGACCAAGGCCTTGTCCTGAAGAGTCTTGAAAAGAGCTCGGGCCACCAAGGGCGTGGGAGGAAACGCATACAGGAGGCCCTGAGACCAGGACATCAGAAAAGCATCTGGTGCTATCCTCAAAGGATGCGGCTGCCTGGAGCAGAACCTGGGCAGTTGCTTGTTCAGCGGACTGGCAAAGAGATCTATCCAAGGGAGACCCCACTTCAGGAAGATCTTCTGAACGACCAAGGGATGCAGCTGCCACTCGTGGGGCTGCAGAATTCTGCTCAACCGGTCGGCCAGGTAGTTCTCCTGGCCTGGAAGGTACACCGCCTTGAGAAGCATGTTGTGCTTTAGGGCAAAGGAACAAAGGTCTTGAGTCTCCCGACAAAGGAGCTTTGACCCAGTCCCGCCCTGTTTGTTCACATAAAACATGGCTACCTGGTTGTCTGTTTGAATCAAGACTGAGCGGTGAGCTAGGGCTGGAGAAAAAGCCTTGAGAGCTAAGCGGATAGCTCGAAGTTCTAGGAGATTGATCTGTTGGGCTGCCTCCCAGGGAGTCCAGAGGCCTTGAGTGCACTTGTCCAGACAATGAGCACCCCAGCCCCGCAGAGAGGCGTCAGTGGTGAGGACCACCGAGTATTCTGGCATTTGGAAGGGCATCCCCTTCAGCAGATTGGGTGGATGTAGCCACCAGCTGAGGGAGGCCAAAAAGGGTCTGACACCCTTATCCTGTCTGTTAGGCGGCCTGTGGCCTGAGACCACTGAGTCCGAAGGCACCACTGTGCAGGCCTCATATGGAGCCTGGCATTGGGAGTCACATGCACTGTCGAAGCCATGTGGCCCAGAAGTCTGAGACAGAGTCTGGCGGAGACCAGGGACCTGTTTAGAAACTGTTTGGCCACGTCCATCAGTCTCTGAGCCCTGTCTTCTGGCAAGAATGCCTTTGCCAGTTGAGAATCAAACTTTGCCCCTATGAACTCCAAGTTCTGGGAGGGGAGCAAAGTGGACTTTGCGAAGTTTATGACAAAGCCCACGTTTTGAAGCAGAGCAATGGTTCTGAGGGTGGCTTGTCTGGCCTCCAAGGACTTCTGACCCCTGATGAGCCAGTCGTCCAGATAGGGAAAGACAAAGATGCCTTGATTTCTTAGGTAGGCCGCAACCACTGCCAGGCACTTGGTAAAGACCCTGGGAGCGGAGGTCAGGCCAAAAGGTAGTACTCTGTACTGATAATGGTTTCCTCCCACAATGAACCTGAGGTACTTTCTGTGGTCTGGATGAATGAGGATGTGAGTGTACGCATCCTTTAGATCCAAGGAGCATAGCCAATCTCCCTGCTGGAGGTAGGGCAGAAGTGTTCCAAGAGTAAGCATCTTGAACTTTTCTTTCTCTAGGAACTTGTTTAGGTTCCTGGGGTCCAGAATGGGTCGAAGGCCACCGGTCCTTTTGGGTACCAGGAAATACCTGGAGTAGAATCCGTGACCTTGCAAGTGGGGAGGCACAGGCTCCACCGCCCTGTCCACCAACAGACCTTGGAGCTCTCGAAGGAGAAGGTCTGTGTGCAGGGGAGGCCTCAAGGGCTCCCCAGGGAAGTAAGGAGGAGGCAGTTGATGAAAATGCAGGGCATAGCCTTTTTGGACTATGTCCAGCACCCAAATGTCGGTGGTAATGAGAGGCCACTGGTGGGCAAAAAGTACAAGGCGACCACCTGTGCAGGGCTGGGAAAGCAGGGACGGAGTGGCTACGCTCAAGGAGTCAAAAACCCCCACCCTGCTGAGTGGAAGCAGGGGCAGAAGGCTTGGGAGTCCTCTGCCTACGGGGCCCATTACCCTGGCCCTTGGCTTGCTGACCCTGGGGGGCAGCTTGGGCAGCCTGATACTGAGGGTACTGTTTGTAGGCAGTGCTCTTCCTTGGGTAAAAGGACTTTTTACCCGAGCCCTTCTTTTTTTTTATGTGAAGGGGCAGAGGTTTTCCTCGACAGCCTTGTCCGGGTAAGGTGCTCGGTCTCGAGCTGAGCGGCCTTCTCGGTCACGGGTTTGCCAAAAAGGTTCTCACCTCGGCAGGGGACATCGACCAACTTGTCCTGAACCCATGGCTCGAGGTCCGATGACTGCAGCCACGCCTGGCGTCGAGCCGCGATGCTGGCAGCCGCAACTCAGGCCGAAGCCTCGAAGCCATCGTAGGCGGCGCAGGAAATGAACTTTGAGCATTCCCGAATCCCCGAGGACAAGGTCTTAAATCTCTGCAAGGGTTCCCCGGAGAAACCAGCAGAGAATCCGGCCAATTCCTTGGCCAGGTCCCGCAAGTACATGCCCATGTACAGCTGGTAAGACTGGACACGGCAAGCAAGCATAGACCCCTGGAAGCACTTTCTACCGACGTCATCGAGGTTGCGGGCCTCCCTGCCAGGGGGCATCGCAGAGTGCATCTTCTGGCTCTTCAGACGATGCATGGCCGATTCCACAACCATGGAATGGTGTGGTAGCTGTGCTTTCCGGAAACCAGGGCTTTTGCGGAGTCGATAGATGGAATCGACTAGCTTGCTCAGAACCGGCGCATAGGCCGGTGCCGCCCACATCCGGAAGAGGAGCCGTTCCAGCATCGGAGGAACCGGGACAGTAAAGGCCTCCTTCGGAGGAGAGTCGTACTGTAGAGCATCGAGCTCCTCAGCTCGGGGCTCTTCCTCAGGATCGACAGGGATAGCCAAGGCAGCAGCCATATCCTGGACGAACTCCGAGAACCTAGTGTCCTCTGGAGGGGATCTACTCCGGGGCTCAGACTGCGGTGAGTCCGACGGGACGCACCGAGTCTTAAAAGTATCAGGAGACTCCTCGTCCTCCGTCTCCCAGGCAGACTCATCCGAGGAGGAGTCAGGGTCAGATCCCGTGGTGCCCGAGGCACCCGCCCCGACGCCGGGGGCACCGGCGTCGACACCCTCGGTCCCGAACGGGAGGTCGAGGGAGACCTCGACCGAGGATGACTTCGAGCCACGAGGGTCTCGAGTATCGGCTCGGTCTCCGGGGTTGACTTCGAAGTTGACGTCCCGGTGGTCGGGGCAGATGCACCAGACAGGCTAGCCATCAGTGCCCGCTGCTGCTCCATGAAGGCATTCTGCAACTCCAAGGCTGTCATCCTGAGACTCAGCTCGGGAGACGCAGCAGCCACCGACTCAGGCCCCGTCGGCGCTGGGCCCGACGTCGGCTCTCTGGGAGGAGAGTCCACGAGGACTACGGGGCTTACGTGTCCAGCAGACTCCGGCTCCACGCGAGGAACTTTGGCAGGCTTCTCTTGGTCCATGGGACCGGGACGGCGGTCGGGGGTCTTAGACCTGGCCTTCGAGGGACCAGGGACGACCTCCTCCAACGCCGCCCTCGCGAGCCGCTTCTTCCTCTTGCGTTCCCGGTCGGGGGACCCCTTGTCCGAGGAGCTTCGACGGCGCTCAGGATCGGAATCCCGAGATGTCGAGGCCTCAGACGAGGTCCGGGCCCGGCCGGAGGCAGAGTCCGAGAAAAATCTTTCCTTCTGATGCTGTCGACTCTTGAGTGCCTTGGAAGACATCTTTCCACATGGCACACACAACTTGGGGTCGTGGTAAGGGCTGAGGCACCGAAGGCAGCAGTCGTGTGTGTCGGTGAGAGACATACGTTTCTTACACCGATCACACTTTTTGAAACCACTGGAAGCCATCGGGGAAAAAAGAGCCCCTGCGAGGTCAAAAGACCGGCCTTCCAGGGAAAAAAAATGAAAAAAGGGCGCGAACGTCAGCCACGAAGGGCAAAAACCGAAAAAGAAATAAGCGGGCTCGATACCGGTGTACCGAACCCGGCGGGAGGGGAACCGGCGTCGAAACGGAGAAAAATAGCGAAAAATCGCCGAAGAAAAAAATCACTTTTATCTGGGAGAACAGGACACACACGTCTGATGGGCTAAGATGGCACCTTTAGGCGGGAAGGGAACCGCGCATGCGTGCCAGCATTCCCAAAGGCTTTCATGGAAAGCTAGGGAAATGCTCCGCTGGGGCTTCATCGGCGCCGATGACACCCATATGTGAGGACTGACTTCCTGCTTGGTCCTGGAGAAAGGAAGTTAGTCACGGACGGCTGAAGGCACAAACAGCAGGGATGGACGTCCCATTGGGCCATCCATCCCTGCTATTCATGGCACAGAATAACCCACCTTAGGGGTTGGTTGCCAAGACCTCAGTCACAGTGCCCCTCTCCCTAATCCCCAAAAGGTATATTGTAGCTCTGTTTTAAGGGCCTAATTTACTGTTTTCCCATGCTCTATGAAAAAAGAAAGCTTAATAAATTAGGCCTTTAGTGTGCAATTATACAGTGCCAACAGAAGGCAGTGACCCTTCTCCTTCCAGAACCTCCAATGAGTATACTGTCAGCAACATACTGGTGACCCTTTATAGTTGCACTGGAGACAACTTCCATTTTTGCTTCACATATCACCATGACCTGGTAATACATGAAGGGAAAAAAAAAGTCATAGCCCCTCCCTCCCCTCAGTGTCTGTCTCTCAGACACCCCAGCAATCACCCAGTGTGTCTCTCTCCCTTACCCCCCAGCCATCACCCGATGTTTCTCTTCTTGCCCCTCCAACCATTACTTGATGTCTTACCGTTGCTCACTCTTTCCCCACGATTGATTCTGCATGTAGTTTGGGCCGCATAATACAGGAAGCTTACTAATCTTGTTGTTTCAAGTCTCAGCGAAGTCAGCAAACAGCGAGACAAGCAAGTTTCCTTCATCATGCGGCTCAAACTACATGCAGAGGTGACTGCGGTGAGAAATATGGTGATGGCTGGGGGAGGGAGGCAATCAAATCTCGGGCACCAGGGTGCAAATCACAGTCCCCATAGCAACATTACGCCCAGGATTTGTTGATATATACATATATATAAATATCTATACCTATATATCTATATAGATAGATAGATAGAGTATCGTTACTCACCTGTAACAGGTGTTCTCCAGGGACAGCAGGAATCAGTCCACACTTATGGTGATGTCGGCACCGACGGAGCTCACGCGGAGCAATTCCCCAGATTTCAAAGAAAGCCTTTGGGATTGCTGCCACACATATGTGTGGTCCTCTTCCCGCCCAAGGGTGCCATCTTGCTCAGTCAGGTCCCTTAGCTCGAGCCCTACCAAGCAGATGACAAAGGAAGGACAAAAATTCAGCAACTCATCAGGGGAGTCGGGAGGGTAGTGAGGCATGATTCCTGCTGTCCCTGGAGAACACCTGCTACAGGTGAGTAACTACGCTTTCTCCAGGAACAAGCAGGAAGTCAGTCCTCACTTATGGGACTCTCTAGCTACAGGCTACCGAACCTGTAACCAAAAACACCTCCGCGAGGCCGTGAGTAGAAGCCGAAGCCTGAAGGAGTCCTTGGGTCCTCAGTGCAAAGCCCTCAGTAGCCGTGAAGAAGGGTCTGAGGGCAAGAGTTGCTTATACCCCAAACAGGTTACGGAGTACAGCCTGGCCGAAGGCGCTGTACCGGTGGGATTCCCTCTCCTGGCAGCAGTGAGCAGCAAAGGTATTCATGGAAGACCAGGTCGCTGCCCAGCAGATGTCCATCAAGGGCACGGAGCGCAGCGAGGCCACTGAGGCTGCCTTGGCTCGGACCCCGTGTGCAGTGACTCGATGATCCAGTGGGATGCTCGTCTTCGCATGGGTGAAAGCAATGCAGTCCACTACCCAAACCGAGAGGATGCGCTTGGTGACTGCTTGTGCCTGTCTATTGGGATCGTAGGTCACGAAAAGCCAATCAGACTTGTGATGAGTCTGGGTACGCTGCAAATAAAAGGCAAGGGCCCGTTAAAAGTAGAGGGTGTGGAGAGTCATTAATGCCTGGTTGGCGTGGGGCCTCGGGAAGAAAGTCGTCAGCACTATCTCTTGGTTGAGATGGAAGTCTGAAACAACCTTAGGCAGGAATTTAGGGTGGGTACGGAGGACCACCCTGTTCCGATAAAACCTGGTGTAAGGGGTGCCAGCCTTGAGAGCCTGGAGTTCACTTATTCGGTGGGCCGAGGTCAGCGCCACCAGGAAGGCCACCTTCCAGGACAGATGCCGGAGCGAACATGTCACCATTGGCTCGAAGGGTGAGCTGCGTGACTACCACATTCAAGTCCCATTCCACCAGAGGACGACGGATGGGCGGCTTGGACAGCAAAAGACCCCACATGAAGCGGGAGACTAACGGCTGCCCCGAGAGGGGTTTTCCCCTCGATGGGGAGATGATTAGCCGAGATGGCGCTCCAATGAACCCTGACAGAGTTTGACTTCAGCCCTTACCTTGAGAGATGGAGAAGGTACTGGAAAACCCACCGAATGGGGCACGAGAAGGGGTCAATCTGGTGCTCCGAGCGTTTCCACTTAAAGGCGAAAGCTCACCTAGTGGAGTCCTTCCTCGAGGCGAGGAGAACTTCCTCGACCTCCACCGGAAGGGCCAGAGGGGCTAGGTAGACCCGTTCAGTGACCAGGCCATGAGGGATAGGGAAGTTAGGTTCGGGTGCAGCACCTGACCCTCCTCCTGTGTTAGGAGACCCCAGGCAGAGCCCAGGGGAACCGTAGGCTCCGTTGACAGCCGGAGCAGGAACAGGAACCAAGGCTGCCGAGGCCACGAGAATCAATGATGCCCCAATTCCACTGAGCCTTGAACAGGGTCCTCGCAATGAGGAGGAAAGGAAGGAATGCATAGAGAAGGATGGAGGACCAGTCCAGAAGAAAAGCATCGGGGCCTTCCCTGCTCGGGTGCGGCACCGGCCGGCAAAAGCGGCGGAGCTGCGTGTTCTGGGGACTGACGAAGAGGTCTATTGCCGGCGTCCCCCAACGGAGAAACAGCCAGTCTGCTACTCTGGGATCCAGCCGCCATTCGTGGGGGTGAAGGATTCTGCTGAGTCTGTCCGCCAGGCCATGCTCCTGGCACAGGAGGTATGTTGCCCTGAGGGACATCTGCCGCCGGACAGCGAAAGAGCAGATGAGGACTGCTTCCCGGCAGAGGGAGCGTGATCCCGTGCCTCCCTCCCTGCTGATGCAGAACATCGCTACACAGTTGTCGGTCTGCACTAGAACCAACCTCCCATTGAGGTGTTCCTCGAAAGCCCTCAGGGCCCACCGAATGGCCCGGAGTTCGAGCAGATTTATCTGCTGCTGAGACTCCTCGGGTGACCATTGCCCCTGCGGGCAGAGTGATCCGCAATGGTCTCCCCACCCTAACAGGGAAGTGTCTGTCGTCGGCACCACATCGTACTCCGGGGCCTGAAAGGGCAATCCCTGCAGGAGGTTGCGGGGGTTTTGCCACCTGCTCAGGGACAAGCAGAGGTCGGAAAGAACCCTGACGGGGTCCCTGAGGTGTCTGAGGGATTGGCTCCATTGGGCACTGAGACACCACTGAGCCGTCCACATGTGCAGGCAGGTGGGAGGAACCACATGTACGGTCAAGGCCATGTGGCCCAGGAGACGTAGCATGGTCCGAGCGGTGACCTGGTGGGCGCTTTGGATGCGACCTGCCAGAACTCGGAGGTGGGTGGAGCGATCCACTGGCAAGAAGGCGATCGTCTGTTGAGTATCGAGGCGCGCCCCGATGAACTTGTCAGCCTGCAATGGCTCGAGGTGAGACTTCGGGTAGTTGACCACCAAGAGGAGGACAGCACGCGACATCGCTCGCCGAGCCTCCTCGACCGAGGAGCCCGTAACGAGTCAGTCGTCGAGGTAGGGAAAGACCGGCACGCCCTGGCGCCGAAGGTAAGCAGCGACCACAACAAGGCACATTGTGAAGATCCTTGGGGCAGACGCAAGATCGTGTTCGACCTGCATCCTGAAATGCAGATACTGCCTGTGTTGGGGGTGGATTAAGATGTGAGCGTAAGCGTCCTTTACATCCAAGGAGCATAGCCAGTCGCCCTGCCGGAGGAAGGGCAGCAGAACACCATCTTGAATTCTTGCCATAGCAGGAACTTGTTTAGCCTGCGGAGGTTGAGGATGGGCCGCAGACCCCCCCCCCCCCCGTCTTTTTCTGGACGAGGAAGTACCGGGAACAGAAGCCCCGGCCTTAAAGGTGGGGAGGAACCTTCTTGACTGCCCGTTGGGCGAGGAGACAGTGCAATTCCCGCTGCAGCAGAAGCTGGTGTGTGGAGTGTCGAGGAGGCTCTGCCAGGGAGAAAGGAGGTGGAAGCCTGTCGAAGTGAAGACGGTAGCTGTCCTGGACAACTTGGAGGACCCAAGTGTCCAAGGTGATGGAAGCCCACAATGGGGCGAAGCGGTACAGGCGTACCTCCACTGGCTGCTGCGTCGTCAGAGGGCAAAGGGCTATGCCAATGGCATCAAAACCTCTAAGTGGGTTGGGGGGAGCCGGCATTTGGGCCTTCGGTCCCTTTGGCTTACAATGCCGCTGGCCAGATTTCCCCTGTGCCGGAGTGGTCGGCGTGGGAGTAGCTGGATATGGTGGATAGCCCCGATACTGGAGACCTTTTCTTGGGAAGAAAGGCTTCTTGGCTAGTTGCTTCTTCCGAGGCAGGGTGGAAGTTTTGCGAGAGAGACGGGTTCTGGTGACAAACTCGGTCTCAATTTCTGCCGCCTTCTCCTCCATCGGCTTGCTGAAGAGCTGCTCACCGAGACAGGGCACGTTCAGGAACTTCTCCTACACCCATTGCTCCAAATCCAAAGACTGGAGTCATGCCTGGCAGCGGGCCCCAATGCCCGCGGCCGCCACCCGAGCCGATGTCTCAAAGCCATCATAGAAGGCCCAAGAAAGGAAGTCGGCGATGGACTTTAGCAGGGTGCGGAACCTATCGAGGGGCTCTCCCTCGAGGGGCGCAGAGAAACCCCCGAGTTCCTTAGCCAAATCGCACAGGAACATACCAATTTACAGTTGATATGCCTGAATGTGACAAGAGAGCATGGAACCTGGTAGGCCTTGAAGTCCAGGGTATCAAGGGCTCACGACTCTCAGCCGGGTGGTACAGACGAGTGTGATTTTGGGCTCTTTTGGTCCCTGTGGCCGATTCCACCACCATCGAGGTGTGTGGGAGTTGTCTTTCGGAAGCCTGGTCCACGTTGTACCTTGTACATCGTGTCAAGGAGCTTGCTTACAATGGGGACCGAGGCTGGTGCCTCCCACAAGCGGAGCAGCAACCGAGACAGAATAGGAGGTACAGGCACAATGAGGGATTCCCTGGGTGGGGACTCGTATTGAAGAATGTTGAGTTCTTCAGTGCGAGGGTCCTCCTCAGCCTGGGTGACCAGGTTAAGGGCCCGTGCCACGTCCCGAATGAACACCAGAAAGGAGGTGTCTTTGGGTGGCTAGCGCCGCTGGAATGCGGGTGGCGTGGGGTCTGACGGAAGATCCCGGTGGGTACGGGTTTCTGGGGAGGTGTCCCCATCAGACTCCCACTCCGAGAAATCGGTTGAGAAGTCCGAGCCAGGCATTTCGCCCTTCCAATGGCCGGTGGCCTGGTGCCGGAGGCCCTGGACGATCTCGCCTCTGAGGAACTGGAGGGCGAGCGAGACCAACGTCGAGGACCCTCACGAGGCCCATGGCTCTCGGGGTTTTCCTGGACGGATTTGAGTGTCCCACACGAGGGACCCGAGGTCTCTGGGCGTGAGTCAGCAAAGCTGGCTGTGAGCGCCTCCTGGGAAGCAATGCACGCAAAAACACTGCGTTCCAGCGAAAGCATGTGGGACTCCCATGCGGGCGTGGAGCCCTGTGACGCCGATCCCGGGGTCACCAGTTTGGGCGTCGAGGAAGTCCTCATCGGGACAACCCTCAGGAGACCAGGTACCTCAGCCAGACACCTCCCCTTCCGTGCGGGGTACCTCGCGGGACCGCTCCTTGTCCAACTCTTGGGAATGCCAAAGGGGGCTAAGCGAATGGGCACGGGAATGCTCGCACTTGTCGGGAGCCCCGGACAGCAACTTCGAGGCCTTCTTTTTATGCCGCTCCACCTTGGGGGACCCCTGGTCGGAGTGTCACCGAGAACGCAGGGCTGTAGGGGGGGACCGAGGGCGCCACTGGGGACTCTGAGGCAGCCTTTCGGAAAATATCTTCGGACTTCTGCTTACGGCCGAGCAGGGCCTTAGAGGACATTTTCTTGCAGAGTGAACAGAGCTCCGGATTATGGCAGACTCCGAGGCACCGCAGACAACAGTCATGAGTATCCGTAAGCAACATGTTCCTAGAGAATCTATTACATTTTTTTAAATCCAGTGGCCATGGGGGAAAAAATGGCCCCTGTGAGGTTGAAGACCCATGCGGCCAGCGGTTAGAGAAAAAAGGGCACAAAGCCCTAACAAAAAATGAAAAGAAAAGGAGTATCTCCAATAGCGCTAAAGGTAGAGCAGGGGAAGGACAGGTAGAGGACCGGTGTAACCAGAAAACAGAGAAAGCTTGTTAAGATGAAAAAATGAAACTTTTTCCGAGGGGCGAGGAGGTTCATCCAATGGGCTCCGTGGAAAAAGGGAGACTGAGCAAGATGGCAACTTTGGGCGGCAAAAGGACCACGCATTTGTGGCAGCAATCCCAAAGGCTTTCTTTGAAAGCTGGGGAATTGCTCCGCATGGGCTTCCTGCTTGTTCCTGGAGAAAGTGTAGTTACTCACCTGTAACAGGTGATCTCCGGGAAAAGCAGGAATTAAGTCTTCACATATGGGTATTGTCGGTACCGACGGAGCCTGCGTGGGAACGCTCCCCAGCGTCCAAAAGGAAAGCTTTTGGGAGCATCCCACAGGGCATGCATGTTGCCTTCCCACCTCACTGCCTCTATCACTTCAGTTGAGTTTAAAGCTGAGCCAAGGAGAGAGATAGAGAGAGAGAGAGAAACTCTTAGGGGAGGTGGGTGGGTTGTGAAGACTTAATTCCTGCTGTTCCCGGAGATCACCTGTTACAGGTGAGTAAATACGCTATCTCCAGGAACAAGCAGGAATGTAGTCTTCACATATGGGGACTCCCCAGCTGAAAGATGCCAGAGGAATGACCCCAGCGAGCTGTGAATCCGTGTGAACAGGGTCATACTTCCTCCCATGGATCCCTGGCATCCTACTGGGATGGAGGGTAGGAGTTGCATTAAGTCTGAAAGAGATGCTGTAGGACAGCCTGGCCAAACGAGGCATCCTGACTGGAGTCCTTGTCCAGACAGTAGTGGGCTGTGAAGGTATGTACCGCAGCCCAAGTAGCCGCTCTACAGATATCATCTATAGACACAGAGCGGAGATTAGCAACCGAGGCTGCCATTGCTCTGACATTATGAGCTGTAACATAGCCCTCGAGGGAAAGACCTTTACTATCATAAGTGAAGGATATGCAGTTTGCAATCCACTTAGATAGGGTTTGTTTGAAACTGGAAGCCCCAAATGACTAGAATCAAAAGCAACAAAGAGTTGAGAAGACTTCCTATGTTGTTAAGTTCTTTGAAGGTAAAAAGCTAAAGCTCTTTTACAATCTAAGGTATGAAGGTTCCTTTCTGCACTGGAGGCATGAGGCCTAGGGAAGAATACAGGAAGGTAAACCAACTGGTTTAAATGAAAAGACGAAACCACCTTTGGCATAAAGTGTGGATGAGTCCTGAGGACTAATTTACCATGGTGGAACCTTGTATAAGGAGGGTCAGCCACTAAAGCTTGCAGTTCACTAATGCATCTAGCAGAAGTTATTACAATTAGGAAAATGACCTTCCAAGAAAGGAATTTTAAAGTTGTAGTGGCTAAAGGTTCAAAAGGCAGCTTCATAAGCTGCCCAAGAACCAGATTTAGGTCCCATGCCACCGGTGGTGGCTTTATAGGGGGCTTTGTCAATAGTAGACCTCTCATGAATCTTGACACAAGTGAATGAGAAGAGATTGGTTGTCAATCCTGGGGCTTGTGAAAAGCCACAATAGCACTGAGATGGACTCGCACTGAATTGCGCTCTATGTTAGAGAGGGCATTGAGTCAGAAAGGATTAAAGTTTTGCAGGAAACAAAATTTGATGTAGAATCTCTATGGATTGAAATTCCATGTAAAAAGGGGAAGGCGATGGCAGTGGGGGTGTACTATCGACAGCCTGGCCAGAATGAACAAATGGATGATCAAATGCTTAAAGAAATCAAGGAAGCTAACAAAAGATACAGCTCGGTAATAATAATGGGTGATTTCAATTACCCCGGTATCGACTGGGTCAGTGTCACGGCAGGACATGCTAGGGAGATAAAGTTCCTGGATGACATAAATGACTGCTTCTTGGAGCAGCTGGTTCATGAACCGACCAGAGGGGAAGCCATATTAGACCTAGTCCTTAGTGGAACACCAGATCTAGTGCAAGAAATAAGGGTGTTGGGGCCACTTGGCAAAAGTGATCATAGCATGATCTCCTTTGATTTAATTAGTGGAGGAGGGATAGTACGGAAATCCACAGTACTAACTTTCGAAAGGGAGACTATGATAAAATGAGGAAAATAGTTAAGAAAAAACAAAAAGGAGCAGATGCAAAGGTTAAAGACTTACATCAAGCTTGGGTGTTGTTGAAAAATACTATCTTGGAAACCTAGACTAGCTGTATTCCACGCTTTAAGAAAAGTGGAAGGAAGTCCAAAAAATTGCCAGCATGGTTTAAAGGTGAGGTCAGAGAGGCTGTTGTTGCCAAAAAAGCATCTTTCAGGAAATGGAAAAAAGAGCCAAACGACGAAACCTGGAAACAGCACAAGCACTGGCAGGTCAAATGCAAGGCATTGATAAAGAAGGCAAAGGGAGAATTTGAGAAGAAGCTTGCTGCGGAAGCAAAAACGCGAAATAAAGATTTTTTCAAGTACATTCAGAGCAAAAAACCTGTGAGAGAGTCGGTTGGACCATTAGATGATAGAGGAGTTAAAGGGGCACTAAGAGGCGACAAAGCGATAGCGGAGAGACTGAATGAATTCTTTGCTTCGGTCTTTACTGAGGAAGATGTAGGGATGTTACCCATTACTGAAGTGGTATTTAAAGGTGCAGAAGAATTGAAGGAAATATCAATACATCGGGAAGATGTATTACAACTATTAGATAAACTGAAGAGTAGCAAATCACCTGGGCCGGGTGGTATACATCCAAGGGTGTTGAAAGAACTGAAATATGAGATTGCAGACCTGCTATTAGTAATCTGTGAACTATCATTAAAATCATCTCTAATACCTGAAGACTGGAGAATCGCCAATGTAAAGCCAATTGTTAAAAAGGGTTCCAGGGGTGATCCGGGAAACTACAGACCGGTGAGCCTGATGTCAGTACCGGGAAAAATGGTAGAAACCATCATAAAGAATAAAATTACTCAGCATGTACATAGCCATGGCCTAATGGGAGACAGCCAACATGGCTTTAGACAAGGAAGATCTTGTCTTACTAATCTATTATGTTTTTTTGAAGGTGTGAATAAACAGGTGGACAAAGGTGAGTCGGTTGATATAGTGTATCTGGACTTTCAGAAAGCCTTTGACAAAGTCCCTTATCAGAGACTTTTGGCAAAACTAAAGAGTCATGGGATAGGAGGCAGTGTACTACTGTGGATCAGGAACTGGTTAAAAGATAGAAAACAGAGGGTTGGGCTGAATGGCCAATTTTCCCAATGGAGAAAGGTGAATAGTGGTGTACCCCAGGGATCTGTGCTGGGTCCGCTGCTTTTTGACATATTCATAAATGACCTGGAAAGTGGAATAACGAGTGAGGTTATCAAATTTGCAGATGACACAAAACTATTTAAAGTTGTTAAAACCCAAGAGGATTGTGGAAAATTGCAAGAGGATCTTGATAAATTGGAAGACTGGGCATCAAAATGGCAGATAAAATTTAATGTGGACAAGTGCAAAGTTATGCACCTAGGGAAGAACAACCCAAACTATGGTTACACAATGCAAGGTTCCACATTAGGAACCACCGCCCAGAAAAAAGATTTAGGCGTCATTGTGGAAAACATGTTAAAACCCTCGGCCCAGTGTGCAGCGGCAGCCAAGAGAGCAAATAGAATGCTAGGTATCATAAGGAAAGGAATGGAAAATAAAACAAAAGATATTATAATGCCTCTATACCGTTCCATGGTGAGACCGCACCTTGAATATTGTGTGCAAGTCTGGTCGCCATATCTTAAAAAGGATATAGCTTTATTAGAAAAGGTTCAGAGAAGAGCCACCAAAATGGTAAAGGGGATGGAAGGATACTCCTATGAAGAAAGGCTAAAAAGGTTAGGGCTCTTTAAGCTGGAAAAGAGACGGCTGAGGGGAGATATGATAGAAGTCTATAAATTAATGAATGGAGTGGAACGGGTAAACGTAGATCAATTGTTTACGTTATCAGAATATAGAAAGACTAGGGGACATGCAATGAAGCTACAGGGTAAACTATTTAAGACTAATAAAGGAAAATATTTTTTCACTCAACGTGTAATCAAACTCTGGAATTTATTACCGGAGGATGTAGTAAAGGCTGTTAGTGTAGCTGGGTTTAAAAAAGGTTTGGACAAGTTCCTGGAGGAAAGGTCCATAACCCATTATTAAGAAGGGACCCAGGATATCAATGCTTGACCCAGTACAAGCATTGCAGAACCTGTGTCTTTTGGGGAAACTGCTAGGTACGTATGACCTAGATTGGCCACTGTTGGAAACAGGATACTGGGCTTGATGGACCTTGGTCTGACCCAGTATGGCATATCTTATGTTCTTATGTTGTGTTAAGACCGGAATTTGAAATATGGAGGAGATACTCCAGAAGCGACTTCATGGGAACGGAAAGGGGGTTAAGCCCCCTTTTTGAACACCATATAGAAAACCTTTTCCATTTCAAAGTGTAGGAACGCCTTCTGGAACGTTTTCTCGAAGCTTGAAGGATATCCTTCACTTGCTGAGAGAGGTGGATATCTAAAGGTTCTATGCCTTCAGCAGCCAGGCCCAGAGGTGCAGAGACTGAGGATTGGGATGCAGAAGCTTCCCATTCTCCTGGAAAAGGAGATCTGGAGCATATCCTAACTCTAGAGGAGTTGCTTGAGAGAGACGCAGAAGCAGAGGGTACCACGATTGCCTTGGCCAACGATGAGCTATGAGAATCATATAACCCCTGTCTCTCTGAAGCCTGAAGAGAGTTTTGGGAATTAGGGGAAAGGGTGTGAAGGCACAGAGGAAGTCCTGACCCCAATGGAGCTGGAAAGCATCGTTTGCTAGACAGTATTGAGCCGGAATTCTGGAACAGAACCGGGGAAGTTTCGTATTCTGTGGACTTGCAAAGAGGTCTATATCTGGTGTTCCCCAGGTTTGGAACACTCAAGCCAGTTGGTCTGACTGGAGAGAGCACTCGTGTGGCAGCAGTATTCAACTGAGCTTGTCTGCCCACAAGTTTTGAATGCCTGGAAGGTATACCGCTAGAAGGTGAATTTGGAGCTCTCTGGCGAGGGCCCATAGTTGCAAAGAATATAACATAAGAACATAAGATATGCCATACTGGGTCAGACCAAGGGTCCATCAAGCCCAGTATCCTGTTTCCAACAGTGGCCAATCTAGCTTTGTTGCATAGCGACAGAGAGCCCGTTCCGCCTTGTTTCTTTATGTAAAACATGGCAACCTGATTGTCGGTTTGGACTAGAACTGTCTTTTGACTGAGCTGGGCCTGAAATGCTATCATAGCATTGTAAATGGCTCTTAGCTCTAAGAGGTTTATTTGAAGAGAGGCCTCTTGTGAGGTCCAGAGACCCTGAGTGGAAAGATCGTGCAAGTGGGCTCCCCAACCCAGCAGTTGTCAGGGTGATCTGAGGCAGTGGTTGCTGGAAGGGGGAACCTACCAGGAGGTTTTCAAAGGACTGCCACCACTGTAGGGACAAAACGAGACGTGTTGAATTCTTGATTTTGTCCATTAAGCGACCTGTGGCTTGTATCCACTTCAAAGAGAGGGTCCACTGAGCCGCTCACATGTGTAGGCGGGCATAAGGGACCACATGTACCGTGGATGCCATATGCCCCAGCAGTTGAAGCATTTCCCGGGCAGTTAGGAGGGTTTTCTTTACTGCTTGGGAAGCCAATTCTATTATTCGTAGACAGCACGGCTGTGGCAGGAATGCCTTTGATTGCTCGTGTCTAAGCGAGCCCCTATGAACTCTAAGGATTGAGAAGGGGTGAGGTGAGACTTTGGGTGGTTGACTACCAGACCGAAATATTGGAGAATTCTCATAGTACGAGAAACAGCTCGTTCTGTTTCTGGAGCTGTTGGTGCTCTGATGAGTCAATCGTCTAAGTAGGGGAAGACAAATATCCCCAGAGTTCTCAGGAATGCTGCTACTACAGCCATGCATTTTGTGAAGACTCTTGGGCAGAGGCCAGCCCGAATGGAAGGAATATGTATTGGAAGTGGTTTCCTTGAAAGAGAAATCAAAGGTAGTTCCTGTGATATACATGGATGAGGATATGCGTGTACGCATCTCTTAGATCTAGAGAACATAACCAATCCTGATTCTGAAGGTATGGTAAAAGTGTTCCGAGGGAGATCTTGAACTTTTCTCGGAACAGAAATTTGTTCAATTCTTTGAGGTCCAGGATAGGTCTGTATCCCCCTGTCTTCTTTGGTATAAGAAAATAGGGGGAGTAGAACCCCCTCCCCCGTTGGGATATGGGTACCTCTTCTATTGCTCCCTGAGCAAGAAGTGAAGAGACCTCTTGACACAGGATGTCGGTGATAGGGCCTTGAGAATTGAATTGTTTTATGATTGTAGGCGGGGGCATGCTGAGAAAGTGAAGTTTGTACCCCTGTCCTACAATGGACAGAGTCCAGTTTTCTGATGTTATTTGTTGCCAACCTTTGGCAAAATGGCATAATCTGCCTGGAATGGTCAAGGTTCTGGACCCTTCGGAGGCAAAATGGTTACGTTCTCTAGATAGAAGTCAAAAGCCCCTGCGGAGGCTGTACTAGCTGAGCCAGTTGAGCTCTTTGAGCTTGCGGCTTTCTTTGTTGTCTAGGTTGCTGCCCTTTCTGGGGAGCATGAACTGGACATTGAATTGGATGGGAATAAGAGTGGTAAGATTTTTTCTTTTTGATAAAGAAAAACTTCTTGCCTGTTTTTTTCTTTGATGGGTTGGCTGTAGACTTTGATAGTCTATTCAAGGGGTATTGTCAGATTAAATTTGATTAGCCTTGGTCTGCCAATCCTTCTCAAATAAGTTTTCACCTGTGCAAGGAATGTTTCCTAACTTCTCTTGCACCCACTCCTCTAAATCTGATGCTTGGAGCCAGGCAATGCGCTGTGCTCCGATAGCAATGGAGGAGGTTCTGCTAATAGCTTCAAAGCAGTCAAAAGCTGCACTGTTCACAAATTTGGAGACATTTTGAGCGTGCTTGAGCAGAGTGAGGTACTGACCCTGTTTAACTTCAGGAAGAAGGCGGCTCATGCGTTCTAGTTCCGCTGTAAGCTCCTCAAGATACATTCCCATGTAAAGGGAATATGAGCTAATCCTAGCTGCTAGCATGGTGGATTGAAAGCATCGATGCCCAAAGGCATCGAGCTTCCTGAATTCACAGCCTGGTGGGTTGGAAGAAATAGAAATTACACTTACCTGGTAACTGTCGTTCCTTGAGTGATGACAGTTTAGTCCTCCACCTCTGGGTTGTGCACCTCTTCCTGCAGTTTGGAGACTGGGCATGTCAAAGTCGTGACATCACTGGATATAGCCTGCTGGTATCTCCCATCAGCCTCCAGTGTACTATTGACAAAGCAAACTCAAAAGGAACAAATAAGTAACTATACCATAACTTTAAATAACTCCCCATTCCTCAACCTGAGGAACCTTTTTAACCATATCCGTCTTATAATTTTCTTTTTTTTTTTTTTTTTTTTAACTTTACATTCACGTCCCCCCTATGCAAACACGTTTCCTATACCATCCCCTCGTTTAAATAAGAGAGAAGGAAGAAACAGAGAGGGATACTCACTGTGATCTAGAAACTGTCTACTCCTTGAGATTGATGCTCCACTCCGCCTGAAAATAAACTCTGAAGAAATCACACCCCTGGGCGGGAATGAGGACTAAACTGTCGTCACTCAAGGAACGACAATTACCAGGTAAGTGTAATTTCTATTTCCTTATCGTTCCTCCAGTTTAGTCCTCCACCTCTGGGATGTAACAGAGCAGTAATCATTGGGAGGGACCTATCCAGCCAACTCACCACACCATCGACCCAGAACAGGCATCCTTTACTGCAAAAACATTTAGGCAGTAGAGGTTACTGAGGAAATGAAGAGACGACCTGGAAGTTGCTCTACCAATCCCCCCTGGTGTAATGACACAGTGATTCACCCATGAAGCTGCTTGCGCCCTGGTAGCAAGAGTCAGAAAGCCCCCCGGAATCATACAACCTCGCCACCAGAAAGCTGAGGCAACTACCGTCTTAACCCAGTGTGAAATGGCCGCCTTCGCTGCTGCTTCCCCTTTGCGGGGACCTCCAACCAACACACAAAAACAAAGAAACGAACGCCGCACCCTGCATTTTATGTTTCCTATCGGTGTAAGCTACGAATAAAAACCTTTCCTTCCAGAAAAACCGAGAACTGGAAGAGAAACCAATAGGCTCAGGAGAAAAATCAGATACCACCTTTTGGAAGGACGACGGGACTGCTCGCAAACACCACCCTCTATCCAGAAAGGGTGAAAACAGCTCATTACATGACAATGCTTGAAACTCCGAAATTCGTCGCGCCGAACAAAGAGCTATCAAAGCCACTGTCTATAACAGCAAATCCTTTACCGACGCCTGGAGTAAAGAATCAAAGGGCTCTTTAGTTAACGCCTCTAAGGCCCAATCAGGATCCCCCGGCAGCACCCGAACTCTCCTTGAGGAGCGCAGTCGGGTCCCAACTTAAGGAAACGCTACACATCGATCCAAACACCTAGCGCTATTCCCTCCACAGAACCTCTACAGCCGGAAACAGTCACCCGGCTGGACCCTCTAAGGAACTGGCCGCTAGTTCCTTTAGACACTGTCCTGCAGAGAGCTCAGACCAAGGATACCGACACCTTTGTCGCCCGGACTTGCCGCCGTGAACAGCAGCCTTCAAAAAGGCGCTAAGCAAGGACCTATGTACCAGAAGCAGCCTGCCTCCCTGCTCTCAACAAGGTGGCGAAGACTGCCGCAGAATAACCCTTCTTCTTCAGCCCCGCCCATTCAAAGGCCAAACCGTAGGCAGGCACCGATCCACCTGAGACATTCGTCGCGGACCTAGCCACAGCAGAACGTCCGCTACCGGCAACTTCTAGGAAAACCCTGTCGAGTAGGCAAATGAGATCAGCCTAGTACGGCCGTCTCGTCCAACCGGGCGCTACCAAGAGTACCTTTCCCCGAAAGCCTCGATATGCCAACTAGTTGCCCTATGAGAGCCCACGGGGAAAGGACAAGACAAAGACTTAAATGGGAGCTTACTGAGCCTCGACTTGGACGAACCATCAGCCGCCCCAATCCTCCAACAGAGAGATCTCTGGGTGAACCCCAAGGAAGCCAATAATATTAGCTAGCGCTCGAATTAAGCTATAATGCACATTTGCCACATAAAGCAAATCAGGCTCTAGTCGATTCAACTCCCTGATCCTTTCCTGTTCCAGGCGAGTAGACTGCCGTAAACACTGCGACCACTTGAAGCATGCTCTCGCCTCCCAAGGCTCCACAAATGGGAGCTTGTAAGGACAGAGCATTGCCCCCAACGATCGCTTCAGTGAACCATCTACTTTCCTATCTTGCGCTAAAGAAGATTGCTAGGGCTCTCTTCCATACAGTGAGTCCACACCCCCTGGTAGTGCAAGGTGTGCACCCACCCACGTAGTACCCAGGCCTGCCCCTGCTTAGCCTCAAAATGTCAAACAAGAACAGGCGAATTCAGGACAGCTGAATCCTTTTTTTTTTTCCACAAAGACATCTCTTAACCAAAAATTCCTTCAGCATATGTTAAGAGACGCTCTTTCCGTGCCAACAATATGAAGTAGAAAGAACTCCCAAACACAGGCATACTAATCTACGGCTTTCCTGCTAGAGTAATGCCCCATTCCGTCTGAATGCACAAAGATGGAGTTTATATTTTAAGTTCAACTAGCACCTAGTGTTAGGAAATACAGCTTTCTCATTCCGCAGTGGCAAGAGTCAGCAATGAAGAAGCCAAGAAACTGCAGACAAGTTCCCATTATACCACCTGGTAAAGACTCCACTTTTAGACCACTGAAGCAAAAAAGCATGCGAGAGTGCCTTGTGCCCTGCCAGTAGCTGATCGAATTGAAACGATTCAGTGTATGCAGGGCATTTTCCAGAGAACGCAAGGTCCCTCATCCAGGCTGACTCCATATTCACAGTCTAAACTGGCAGCCATCTTGGCTGATGCCGATCAGCACGGAAGCCATCTTGTAAGCCCAGCATATGATGTATGCCTACTAGAATCTGAGCTGCTGCCATTGCTGCTAGAGAACTAGCCTGGCTGCGTGCTTCTGGCCCCCAGTAAGGCATTCGCTGAACACTAGCAGAGACTCTCCGTACTGGAGAATCTCTGATAAATGGAATGGGAGCATAGATAGCTTCAAAGGCTAGAGTTCTATTTTGCAACCTCTCTCCGCTGAGCTGCCTTTTCCATATGTAAAATTAAACAACATATAGCCAAAATTAAGACATTACAAATCTACCGTAAAATCTTATAATTTGAGCAAAGCCAAACTAAACGGGAATATTTTCCATTAAGAAACCACACAACTATAAAACCCCTCTCATGACATAATGCTTTATGGCAGAACATTCCACATCTGTGGACAGGCCATGGCGCTCACCGAAGCACCTGTTACAACTGTCCAAGAGAGTTATCACCATAATTCCTTGTAACTTAAATATGTTTACAGCGGATCATAGTGCTATATCACAGCAGCTAAGCCAAAATATTACCCTGCCATATAAACCGACTTTAACGCGTTATAGGACCTTCTATGGATAGCGGAAGGAGATTCTTGTAAATCTTTTTTTTTTTTTTTTAAAGTATAGGACTCCAAAAACCAAGTTTCCGCCGACTCCAATGAAATCAAAGCAGATCAGCTAAAATTACCCGAACTGCTCCTATAGCTTTGCAAGAAGCTACCAGCCCCCGCTGCACCCAGTTTTCCTTCCCCCTTTATCCTGAGGGATTCAGCATTGCAGGACGTATTGCGCACCCCCTGCCAGCCTGCTGCGTCTGCCAGGGAGCTGAAGAGCAAAATAGAAAGTAGAACCCCTGGAAGCAAACAGTGTCCTGACCTTGGGGTTCAGGATGCAAAAGGCCACTGAATAAATCAACAGTGTTAGCTAAAAATGAACAAGGCTATCTCTCACTAAAGAGAGTTTCTTTTTCTTTTTGAAATCCCACCTAAGTCCGTGGGACCCAAGCTTTCGAACACAGCCCCTAACGCTATGCATTAACCACAACCAGAGAAATGAAATGAAATGAAACCCTGCTCTAGAAATAGATGAGAATTTCCTGGGAAGGGCATGCTAAGTGGAGCTATGAAACACACAGGCACCCCCCCCCCCCCCCGGCCTTCCTGCAGTCAGAGAAATAGCAGTGGAATACACCGACAACCTTGCAAATGGAGGTCTTAGAGGTTGCTGCTTGTGTGAACCTGATGAGTAATACGATTTCGTATTTTACCCCCCCCCCCCTGAGATGGGGGCACTGAATACTATATGTGATTCATGAGCAGCGCTATCATCCGGTGGCCTTTAGGGCACCAGAGCCCGACAAACGATACAGAAGTTAAGAGTTTTAAATCTTGGTCATATAATCTTGATTTGCAGAACATTATTTATTTATTTTATTTATTTACATTCTCTTATATACCGTGCTATTCAAATTACATTGAACAAGGCATTATAACTTGGCGATAACTTTTTTTTTTTACAGGGAACATGGGCTATAGAGGGTTAAGTGGCTTGCCCAAGACCACAATGAGCACCTGTGGGACAAGAAACCCCACATTACATTACAGCTGCTTGTTTAATTTAATTTAATTTACAGATTTTTTATATACCGCTCCTTCCATTGATCAGATGCGGTTCCCATAGAACAACAATAAACAGAGCAAGCTGTTTTTACATATAACAATTTGAAACTTGGAAATTACAGGTAACAATTAACAATTAGTGAACTATGTACAAATGAACAGGATATAACTATATACAGAGTTATTTGTTATACAAGTGTCCTCAATACATTGTTTTATGGTTACAGTACTTCATTCCTTTGTTGAAAAATGTATTATCTGGAGTAGGATTATCCTTTATCTAGCTGAGAGGTGAGTGGTGAGTTTAGTCACTAACCCCTGAGAGCCCATGAGGTGGCTCTGTGGGTATTTGTTCCCTGACTTGCAGAGAATGATCAATTTGATGCTGCATACACACAGTCATAGAAAGGCACTATTGAGTGTATCAGCTGCCCTCTGGTGGCCATAGACCGTAGCACAGGCACTTTCACTATAGAATACATAAAAGCACACTTCCAGGCTGTCCCTCCTTCCAACTACAAGTTAGGGCTCTGCTCTTGAACCTAAAAACTGGCAATTTGCCTAATATCCTGGGACTTAACATGCTCCTCAGAGACATGATTAGGAGGGAAACAACATGTGGTATCAGGGATCAATGCCAAAACTGCTGTCCTATAAAACTAAGAATAAACTTAAAAATAAAGAGGACTGACAACAGCCCCCTTAAGGCTGAGGAACCCCCCAAGCCTCAAAAATCCTACAAACAAAAGAAAGAAACACTAGGCCCAAAAATCTAGCTATTCTGCCTGTTGTCTTCCTCACACAGGCAGCTCCCTGCAGCTCTCGCTATGCGGTCCAAATACCTATAGAGAAAATGGCCGCCCCTTCGCCAAAGAATTTTGGCGCCAAGAACAACAGCCACTGCAAAAAGGAGGCCTCAGTAGGCCGACAGAGCCCGAGGGCCTTACCTGCAGGGCAGAAAGCCACACAGCCTGCTCCTACCACCTTGAATTCCTCTGATCCTCAAGCCGCGCTGATGCGCCTGGCAGCCGTGGCGAGGATCGCTCAGCCGGTTCCACAGAGTAAAATTAAAATCCCGCAGCAACGGAGAGGCTCCGTCTCACACAGCTTCAGTGTGGCTATACGGGTCCCGGAGCTCTCTCTCCCGTACAGTCAAGGGAGAGAGATCCGCACCGGCAAATGCTTGTAGCAAGTGAAAATAACTGAGAAGGAGGGAAGGCGAGAGCTGCTACTAATTTAAAGAGCCAGACTCAAATTTAAAATTACTGTAAATAAGGAAATTTGCTCCTAACTAAAGGGAACTAATCCCTGATTGCCAATTAACCAAAGGTAACTGAATTAAAAGTAAAATTAAAAGTAAATTAAAGGTAAAAATCAGAAGTAAAATCAGAATAGAATTTGTCACACTAAATGCTCCTTATCTGTTCCCCCCAAGTGAGCCCAGAAGCTAGGCTATGTCCTCCTGCTGCATGGAGACTGGACACACTGGAGGCTGATGGGAGATACCAGCAGGCTATATCCAGTGATGTCATGACTTTGACATGCCCAGTCTCCAAGCTGCAGGAAGAGGTGCACAATCCAGAGGTGGAGGACTAAACTGGAGGAACGATAAGGAATGTGTTTTTAGCACTCTTTATTCTCCACATGGCTGATTCCACTACCATGGAATGGTGTGGTAACTGAGTCTTCTGAAATCCTGGAGACTCAGTACATGGTATCGAGGCGTCGAGAATGCGGTGACACCGTTAAGGGAGTTTCCCACATTCTGAAATAAGATCTTGAAGGATTTGATGAATGGGCAGCATCGCTGCCTCTTTGGGAGCCATAGGGTATTGCAGAATTCTTAGTTCTTCTGTCCTAGGTTCCTTCTCAGGAGTAACCGTGATTGAAAGCCCTTTAGCTACATCACATATGAAATCCTGAAAAGACATGTCTTCTGGAGACGACATTCTGTGCTCAGGAGAAGGAGATAGATCCCTTCAATAGAACTGCTCTTGTATCAGTAGAGTCATCGGAATCGAAAGACTCATCGGAGCTTTGTATCGATTGATGCTGGTACCGAAGAATAACGGTACCGTGGTGTTTTGGTTCCAACTCCTCGATGCCGGAGAAACTCTCGAGGCTCGGCATGGGAGGAAGCCGTCCCACCTGAGTGGGTGCAACTGGAGCCGGTACCGGTGTCAGAACCGAGCTCATTTGAACCGTCTGTAGCAGTCTTAGCAGTACCGAGGCAGCTAAGAGGGATGCTAGACTGCATTCAATAGCAAGGATTCTCTTATCCATTGCTAATGCCGATGCCTGGTCGGTACCGGTGGAAGCGGCTACAATCCCAGAACATGGCAACAGAAGTTCTGCAGAGGTGGAGGCCTCTGGAACATTCTGAGACCCCGTTTGTGCTTTGGAGACCGAAGACTCCCACCGGGGCAATTTTGCCAGTGTACTTTTCTCGAGGGTAGTGCCAGAGGCATCTCGATGCTTTGCAGGAGATTTATCCTTCAAGGACCAGCTAGTCTTTACAGACTTTTGTTTAGTTACCTGAGATCCATGAAAGGAAAGAGTAATTACTCACCTCTAACAGGTGTTCTCCAGGAGCATCAGGAATCAGTCCTCTCATATGGGTGATGTCGGCGCCGACGGAGCCCCCGTGTGGAGCATTTCCCCAGCTTTCAAAGAAAGCCTTTGGGAATGCAGCGTGCCTGCACGGTCCCCTTCCCGCCCAGGGGTGCCATCATGCTCAGTCTGATGACAGCTAAAAGACAGCAAAAACACAAAATAAAGTATATGACTGCAACTCCAGGGGAGGAGGAAGGGTCGTGAGGACCGATTCCTGCTGCTCCTGGAGAACACCTGTTACAGGTGAGTAACTACTCTTTCTCCAGGACCAAGCAGAAAGTCAGTCCTCACATACAGGACTCCCCAGCTCTAGGCTACCGGGAACCCCAGCTGAAAAAATGGCTCCCTCTAAAGAGCCTCAGCATCCGTGATAAGAATATCCTCTGAGAACGCCCCTGTACGGTATCCCAACACAAGGGTCGGAGGGTAGGAGTTGCCTAAACCTCAAAGAGGTTACGGAGTACTGCCTGTCCGAAAGCACTATCCCTTCGGGACTCTCTCTCGAGGCAGTAGTGGGCTGCAAAAGTCTGGCTTGAAGACCAAGAAGCAGCCCGGCAGATGTCTGCCAATGGAACAGAGCGGAGATGAGCTACTGACGCAGCTTTCGCCCTGAAACGGTGGGCTGTGACTCAACCCTGCAAGAAAAGGCCGGCTGCCTTGTATGCCCAGGCGATACAATCTGCTACCCAAGTGGACAAGGTACGCTTGCAGACAGCCAACCCCAGTTTATTAGGGTCAAAGGAGACAAAGAGCTGAGTAGCCCTTCGGTGCCCCCGCATACGTTCTATGTAAAAGGATACTACCAAAAGCAGAGAGGTTCCAAAAAAGAGTAAAGTAGCCCAAATGCCCTCGAGTATGGAGCAGAGAGAGTTTAAAGATCCAAAAATTACCCATGTTTACAACTAGTCAAATTAATATGAATAAAATACAGTCTCTAAAATGCTTGTATGCAAATGCTAGAAGTCTAAAAAATAAGATGGGAGAGTTAGAATATATAGCACTAAATGAGAGGTTAGATATGATTGGAATATCAGAGACATGGTGGAAGGAAGACAACCAGTGGGACACTGTGATACCTGGGTACAAACTATATCGTAATGATAGAGCTGATCAAATTGGTGGAGGGGTTGTGTTCTATGTTAGAGAGGGCATTGAGTAAGAAAGGATTAAAGTTTTGCAGGAAACAAAATTTGCGGTAGAATCTCTATGGATTGAAATTCCATGTAAAAAGGGGAAGGTGATGGCAGTGGGGGTGTACTATGGACCGCCTGGCCAGAATGAACAAATGGATGATGAAATGCTCAAAGAAATGAAGGAAGATAACAAAAGTTACAGTGCAGTAATAATTTCATTCATTTATTTATTTATTTAAAGGGTATTTCTATCCCGCCTTATCCTTCAATCAAGGCGGTGTGCACATCAAACAATCAGTGGTAATGGAGTGTGTGTGAGCTAGTTTATGTACAGTGAGGGTGCATGGGTGCAAGTGTGTTGATTAGCGTGATCTATTTACAACATGTGCTTTTTACAGTTATATACAAGGGTTTGCTGTTTCTGCAGCTTACTGTGGTTGATCTTCAATCGAGTCTGTGGTTCTGATCTGTAATTGGTTTGAGTCTGTATGGTCTGGTTACTTGCTTGGGCCATAGTATTCGGTGAAGAGCAATGTCTTTAGGTGTTTTCGGAAGTCCTTTCGATCTTCAGTTGACCATAGCTCATCTGGGAGTGTGTTCCATATTGTTGGAGCCGCCAGTGATAGGGCTCTTTGTGTGGTGGATTTGCATGCTTTTGTGTAGTTGTTTGGGGTGTTGAGTGTATCAGCTGTGGTCTTTCTTCAAGGTCTGGTGCTTGCGTTGGGGAGTATGAGGGATTGTAGGCTGAGTTCAGAGTTTTGTGTTTGATTCTGAAAATGTTTAGTATCATTTTGTATTTGATGCGGTGGCTGATTGGGAGCCAGTGGAGGTCTTTTAGTATGGGTGTGATGTGGGCTTGTATTGGAGAGCCGGTGATTATTCTGGCTGCTGTGTTTTGAGCCATCTGAAGTGGCCTGAGTGAGTGTTTTGGCATGCCGCTATAGATCGGGTTGCAGAAGTCAAGGATGGGCGTTATAAGCGCTTGGCAGACTGTGCGGAAGTGGTCTTGTGTGAGTAGAGGTTTGAGGTGTCTGATTACTCTCATCTTGTAGTATGCGTTCTTGGTGGTTCTTCTTATGTGTCATTGTAGGCTCAGCTCTCTGTCGAGTGTTATTCCGAGGTATTTCACTTCGTTCTTCAGTGGGTGATAATAATAATGGGTAATTTAAATTACCCCGGTATCGACTGGGTCAGTGTCACGGCAGGACATGCTAGGGAGATAAAGTTCCTAGATGAAATAAATGACTGCTTCTTGGAGCAGCTGGTTCATGAACCGACCAGCGGGGAAGGCTAGTCCTTAGTGGAACACCAAAACTAGTGCAAGAGATAAGGGTGTTGGGGCCACTTGGCAATAGTGATCATAGCATGATCTCCTTTCATTTAATTAGTGGAGGAGGGATAGTAAGGAAATCCACAGTACTACCCTTTAACTTTCGAAAGGGAGACTATCATAAAATGAGAAAAATATTTAAGAAAAAACTAAAAGGAGCAGTTGCAAAGGTTAAAGACTTACATCAAGCTTGGGTGTTGTTGAAAAATACTATCTTGGAAGCACAAGACCAGCTGTATTCCACGCTTTGGAAGGAAGTCCAAAAAACTGCCAGCATGGTTTAAAGGTGAGGTCAGAGAGGCTGTTGTTGCTAAAAAATCATCTTTCAAGAAATGAAAAAGAGCCAAAATGACAAAACCTGGAAATAACAAAAGCACTGGAACGTCAAATGCAAGGCATTGATAAGGCAGGCAAAGGGAGAATTTGAGAAGCAGCTTGCTGCGGAAGCAAAAACGCGAAATAAAGACTTTTTCAAGTACATTCGTAGCAAAAAACCTGTGAGAGAGTCAGTTGGTCCATTAGATGATAGAGGGGTTAAAGGGGCAATAAGAGGCGACAAGGTGATAGCGGAGAGAATGAATGAATTCTTTGCTTCGGTCTTTACTGAGGAAGATGTAGGGATATTACCCATGACTGAAGTGGTATTTAAAGGTGCGGAAGAATTGAAGGAAATATTGATACATCGGGAAGATGTATTACAACTATTAGATAAACTGTAGCAAATCACCTGAGCCGGATGGTATACATCCAAGAGTGTTGAAAGAACTGAAATATGAGATTGCAGAGCTGCTATTAGTAATCTGTGAACTATCATTAAAATCATCTGTAATACCTGAAGATTGGAGGATCGCCAATGTAACACCAATTTTTAAAAAGGGTTCCAGGGGTGATCAGGGAAACTACAGACTGGTGAGCCTGACTCAGTACCGGGAAAAATGGTAGAAACCATCATAAAGATTAAAATTACTCAGCATGTAGATAGTCATGGCCTAATGGGAGACAGCCAACATGGCTTTAGACAAAGAAGATCTTGTCTTACTAATCTGTTATGTTTTTTTGAAGGTGTGAATAAACAGGTGGACAAAGGTGAGTCGGTTGATATAGTGTATCTGGACTTTCAGAAAGCCTTTGACAAGGTCCCTCATCAGAGATTTTTGGCAAAACTAAAGAGTCATGGGATAGGAGGCAGTGTACTACTGTGGATCAGGAACTGGTTAAAAGACAGAAAGCAGAGGGTAGGGCTAAATGGCCAATTTTCCCAATGGAGAAAGGTGAATAGTGGTGTACCCCAAGGATCTGTGCTGGGTCAGCTGCTTTTTGACATATTCATAAATTACCTGGAAAGTGGAACAACAAGGGAGGTTATCAAATTTGCAGATGACACAAAACTATTTAAAGTTGTTAAAATCCAAGAGGATTGTGGAAAATTGCAAGAGAATCTTGATAAATTGGAAGACTGGGCATCCAAATGTCAGATGAAATTTAATGTGGACAAGTGCAAAGATATGCACCTAGGGAATAACAACCCAAATTATGGTTACACGATGCAAGGTTCCACATTAGGAACCACCACCCAGGAAAAAGATTTAGGCATCGTTGTGGATAACATGTTAAAACCCTCGGCCCAGTGTGCAGCGGTGGCCAAGAGAGCAAAGAGAATGCTAGGTATCATAAAGAAAGGAATGGAAAATAAAACAAAAGATATTATAATGCCTCCGTATTGTTACATGGTGAGACCGCACCTTGAATATTGTGTGCAATTCTGGTCGCCGTATCTTAAAAAGGATATAGCGTTATTAGAAAAGGTTCAGAGAAGAGCCACCAAAATGGTAAAGGGGATGGAAGGATACTCCTATGAAGAAAGGCTAAAAAGGTTAGGGCTCTTTAACCTGGAAAAAAGAGACAGCTGAGGGGAGATATGATAGAAGTCTATAAATTAATGAACGGAATGGAACGGGTAAACGTAGATCGACTGTTTACGTTATCACAATATAGAAAGACTAGGGGACATGCAATGAAGCTACAGGGTAAAGCACAGTTACTTACCTGTAACAGGTGATCTCTGGGAACAGCAGGAATAAGTCTTCACATATGGGTACGTCGGTACCGACGGAGCCTGCGCGGGAACGCTCCCCAGCTTCCCAAAAAGGAAAGCTTATGGGAGCATCCCACAGCGCCTGCACGCTGCCTTCCCGCCTTTCCTAACCGCCTCTCTCCAGTTCGAGTTTTAAAGCTGAGACAAAGAGAGAGAGGAAAGGAAAGATAGAGAGATACAACTCCTAGGGGAGGTGGGTGGGTTGTGAAGACTTATTGCTGCTGTTCCCAGAGATCATCTGTTACAGGTAAGTAACTGTGCTATCTCCAGGAACAAGCAGGAATGAGTCTTCACATATGGGGACTCCCCAGCTAGAGATGCCTGGGAGATCCCCAAGGCTGTGAGACCCTGAGAAGGGGTCTACCTCCTCCCATGGATCTCAGGCATCCAACCAGGGATGGAGGGTAGGAGTTGATTAAGCATGGAACAGGTGTTTGAGAACAGCCTGACCAAACAAGGCATCCCGGCGGGAGTCCTTGTCCAAACAGTAATGGGCTGTGAAGGTATGAACCGAGGCCCAGGTGGCTGCTCGACAGATCTGGTAGATAGACACAGAATTTAGATGAGCCATAGAGGTGGCCATGGCCCTCACATTATGAGCTGTGACATAGCCCTCCAGAGAAAGGTTCTTACTCTGCTAGGCGAAAGAAATACACTGAGCAATCCAATTGGACAGTGTCCTCTTAGAGACTGGAAGTCCCAAATGAGAGGGATCAAAAGCAACAAAGAGTTGAGAAGACTTTCTATGTTGCTGTGTCCTTTGTAAGTAAAAAGCAAGAGCTCTCTTACAATCCAGGGTATGAAGATTCCTCTCTGCACTCGATGCATGAGGACCTGGAAAAAAGACAGGTAAATACACCTCTTGATTAAGATGAAAAGGTGAGACCACTTTAGGCATAAAGTGTGGATTGGTCCTAAGGACTACCTTATCATGATGGAACTTTGTATAAGGTGGATTAGCCACTAAGGCCTGCAGTTCACTGATGCGGCGAGCTGAGGTGACTGCAATAAGAAAGATAACCTTCCAGGAAAGAAATTTCAAGGAGGTAGTGGCTAAGGGTTCAAAGGGTGGCTTCATGAGCTGACCAAGAACCAGATTTAAGTCCCATGCCACTGGAGGTGGTCTAATGGGAGGTTTAGTTAAAAGAAGGCCTCTCATGAATCTTGCAATAAGTGGATGAGAGGAGACAGGTTGTCCATTGAGAGGCTTGAGGGATGCTGCAATAGCACTCAAATGGACCCTTACTGAATTCGTCTTGAGGCCTGCATGGGAAAGATGCAGGAGATACTCTAGTAAAGAATTCAAAGGTATTGCTAGAGGGTTAGACAGAAACATAGAAACATGATGACAGAAAAAGACCACAAGGCCCATCTAGTCTGTCCTTCCATAACAACAACTTCAACAGTCCACTTTCTACCTTTAGAGATCCTCTGTGTTGGTCCCATGCTTTTTTGAATTCAGTTACTGTCCTCATCTCTACCACCTCCACTGGGAGACTATTCCATGGATCCACTACTCTTTCCGTAAAGAAATATTTCCGCATATCACTCCTGAATCTATCTCCCTTCACCCTCATCCCATGTCCCCTCGTAGCAGAACTTGCTTTCAATTGAAAGAGGCTCTCCCTGAACATTTATGCCACGGAGGTATTTAAACATCTCAATCATATCACCTCTATCCCGCCTTTCCTCTAAGGTGTACATATTAAGATCCTTAAGTCTGTCCTCATATGCTTTATAATGAAGCCCATTAATCATTTTAGTAGCAACCCTCTGCACCGACTCCATCCTGTTCACATCCTTTTGAAGGTGCGGTCTCCAGAATTGCACACCATACTCCAAATGAGGTCGCACCAAAGACTTATACAGAGGTATTATCACCTCCTTTTTTCTGCTAGCCATTCCTCTCCGTATGCACCCAAGCATCCTTCTAGCTTTTGCCGTCGCCTTTTCTACCTGTTTAGCTACTTTAAGATCATCAGACACAACCACGCCTAGGTCCCGCTCTTCTTTAGTGGACAAAAGTACTTCACCTCCTATACTGTATTGCTCCCTTGGATTGCTGCAGCCCAAATGCATGACCTTACATTTTTTAACATTAAATCCCAGCTGCCAAATTCTAGACCATTCTTCAAGCTTAGCTAGATCCCTCCTCATGTTATCTACACCTTCCTGGGTGTCTACTCTATTACAGATTTTGGTATCATCCGCAAAGAGGCAAACCTTACCCGACAGCTCTTCCGCTATATCACTAACAAAGATGTTAAAAAGAATCGGACCAAGGACAGATCCCTGGGGCACACCACTGGTAACATCCTTCTCCTCAGAGTGAGCTCCATTTACTTGTACTCTTTGTCGCCTCCCACCCAACCAATTTCTAACCCAAGCAGTAACTTTAGGGTCCATCCCTAGGGTGATCAGTTTGTTTATAAGTCGCCTGTGTTAATACCCTTCTCAGCACACCAAAATGGTAAACCTTTTCCATTTAAAAGCATAGGAACGTCTAGTAGAAGGCTTTCTGGAAGCATGAAGGATATCCCTTACTTGCTGAAAAAGATGCCAATCTTGAAGGTCTAAGCCTTCAGCAACCAAGCCCTGAGATGGAGAGATTGGGGGTTTCGGTGCCACAACGTTCCCCCCTCCTGAGACAGGAGATCTGGAGCAGACCCCAAGTCCAGGGAGGGAGCTTGAGAGAGATGCAGAAGTAGAGGGTACCACACTTGGCGTGGCCAATGTGGAGCTATGAGAATCATAGTCCCTTGATCTCTCTGAAGCTTGAACAGGGTCTTGGGAATTAGGGGAATGGGTGGAAAGGCGTACAGGAAGTCTTGACCCCAATGAAGGAGGAAGGCATCCCTGGCCTGAACTCCCTGACACGGAATTCTGGAACAGAATCGGGGAAGTTTGGCATTCCACTGACTTGCAAAGAGGTCTATGTCCGGGGTTCCCCAAATTCGAAAGATTCTGACTATCTGGTTGATATGAAGGGACCATTCGTGTGGAAGCAGAACTCGACTGAGTCTGTCTGCCCAAGCGTTTTAAACTCCTGGAAGGTATACAGCCAGAAGATGAATTTGATGCTCTCTGGCGAAGGCCCACAATCTCAGAGCTTCATTGCAAAGCAACAGAGAGCCAGTTCCTCCCTGCTTGTTCACATAGAACATGGCTACTTGGTTGTCTGTGTGAATGAGGACTGTCTTGTAGCTGAGCAGGGTATGGAAGACTCTGAGAGCCAAGAAGATTGCTCTGAGCTCTAAGAAGTTGATATGTAGGGAGGTCTCCTGTGGGGACCAAATGCCCTGGATGGAGAGGTCTTGAAGATGAGCTCCCCAACCCTTTGGAGAGGCATCTGTTGTAAGGATTGCTTGGGGTAACAACTGTTGGAAGGAGGACCCCAGCAACAGATTTTGAGTGGACTTCCACCACTGGAGAGACAAAAAGAGGCGCCTGGAGGTTGCTATTTTGTCTGACAGACTTCCAGATGCCTGGGTCCACTGGGTGGACAAAGTCCATTGAGCTGCCCTCATGTGAAGGCGAGCATAAGGGACCACATGCACCGTGGATGCCATGTGGCCTAGCAGTTGTAACATCTCTCGAGCAGTTAGGTGGGTTTTTAACTGAATCTGAGAGGCAAACTGCACTAAGCGTAGGCAACGGGCCTGGGGAAGATAGGCCCTTGCAGTTGTGGTATCCAGCAAGGCCCCTATGAACTCTAGAGACTGAGTAGGGGTGAGTTGGGACTTTGGAATTTTTATAACCAGTCCCAGATACTGCAGGACACGCATTGTGCAGGCTAGGGAAGTCTGGGCCTCTGACTGGGATGGAGCTCGGATGAGCCAGTCGTCCAGATATGGGAATACGAATATTCCCAGAGTGCGTAGAAATGCAGCTATCACTGCCATGCATTTTGTGAACACTCTTGGAGCAGAGGCCAGACCAAAGGGAAGCACCCTGTATTGATAGTGCTTTCCCTGATAAAGGAACCGAAGGAACCTTCTGTGTGCTGGATGGATGAGTATATGGGTATACGCATCCTTGAGATCTAGAGAACAAAGCCAATCCTGACTCTGAAGGAATGGAAGGAGAGTGTACCCAGAGAAATCATCTTGAATTTCTCCTTGCATAGGAATTTGTTCAATTCTCTGAGATCTAATATGGGTCTGTAACCCCCTGTTTTCTTTGGAATTAGAAAGTAGGGGGAAGTAGAACCCTGAGCCCTGTTGAAGAAGAGGTACTTCTTCTATTGCCCCTTGGGCAAGAAGAGTGGAAATCTCTTGACCCAGAAGGTCGAGGAGAGATGTTGGAGAATTGAACTGTCTCACCATGGTGTAAGGAGGAAGTTTTAAGAAATGAAGTTTGTACCCTTCCCTTATGATGGAAAGGGTCCACTGCTCTGCTGTGATTTGCTCCCATCTGGGAGCAAAGTGAGCTAACCTTCCTGGAATGGTGAGAGGCTCTGGTTCTTTTAGAGCCAGAAAGGCTAAGTTCTCTAGGTGCAAGTCAAAGGCCCTGAGGAGGCTGAGGCTGTTGGGCTACAGTAGGCCTTGCAGCCTTAGACTTGGCCTGTTTAGGTTGTTGACGCTTTGCAGCAAAACGACCTGCAGAAGATGTCTGCTGACCATAAGCAGGATAATATCTTCCTTTCTTGGGAAAATATGTCTTTTTGAACAACCTCTTCTGGACAGGATTAGAGGTAGACTTTGAAAGCCTATCCAAAGCAGAATTTTCTGCATCCATCTGAGTGGCCTTTGCTTGCCAATCTTTGCCAAACAGGTTTTTACCTGTACAAGGAAGATTTCCTAATCCATCTTGGACCCAGAGTTCCAAATCAGAAGCTTGTAACCAAGCAATTCTGCGTGCACCTATGGCAATGGCCGAGGCTCTGCTGGCCCCCTCAAAAGAGTCAAAGGCTGCACGGTTAGAAAATTTGGAAACATCCTGGGCATGCTTAAGCCAGGTAAGAAAGTCTTCCCTTCTATCTTCTGGAAGAAAAGGGAGGAAAGTTTGCAGATGATCTGTAACTTCCTTCAGAAACATCCCCATACAGAGACTATAGGAGTTGATTCTGGCAACAAGCATACTGGCTTGAAAATTTTTCCTGCCAAAAAGCATCTAAGGTTCTACATTCTCTTCCTGGAGGAGCAGATGAGTGCCTCTTTGCACTCTTTAACTTTTTCATAGCAGACTCCACCACAATAGAATGGTGAGGAAGCTGAGTTTTATGAAATCCAGGACAAGGAGGGACACGATACATGGTATCCAACCAACAAGAATGAGAAGAGATGGTGAGAGGAGTCTCCCATATGCCTATCATGTGGTCAATAAAGGATCTCATGAACTGGCAAAGTGGCTGCTTCTTTAGGAGCCTTGGGATATTGCAAAATATCCAATTTTTTGGCTCTAGGCTGTCTCAGGGGCTACTGAGATAGAAAGCCCCTTGGCCACTTCCCTTATGAAGTCTTGAAAAGACAAGTCTTCTGGAGGGGACATTCTTCTTTTTGGAGAAGAAGGCTCCTGAGGAAGAAGTACCGATGCTTCGACAGAGGCCTCCGATGCATCAGAGTCTTCGGAGGAATCGAAGTATCGCCTGTCTGGATGCTCTTGTAAAGCCCGATATGCATACCAGGTGATACGCATACCGGGTGGTATTGACATCGGGAGTCATCGGTACCGATAGGCATCATCGGACAGGGTACCTCTGCAGTCGACACCGAAGCCGATGTCGATGCAACCGGTACCGGCACCGGAACCGATATCGGAGCCGGTGTCGACAACGAAGCTTGTTGCGGTACAAGCGGCGTCGCAGCTTGTATGAATGCCGTAATGGCACGCTGCATGGTCAGGAGATTCTGATCCATGGACGCCATGAATGTCTGGAGGTCGGTACCGGCGGATTCCACCGGTACCCCAGAACATTGCAACAGGTGATCGGTCGAGGCCGTGCCATCGATGTCAACCTGTGACCCCATAGGAGGAGCTTTGGAAGCCGGAGCTTCCCGCCGGGGTATTTTGCCGGTGCAGGATCCTCGAGGGCAAGCCCGGAGGCATCTCGATGCTTAGAGGGAGATCTACCCTTCGAGGACCGGCTGGACTTATGTTTGGTTACCTGAGATCCATAGGAGGAAGAAGCAGCCCTGGAAGACGTCGATGCCACTGAAGCTGCATCAGAGGGAAACAGTGTACTGAGCTTGGCTGCTCGGTTCTGTAAACCTCTTTTAGACATCATGGAGCAGGACGGACAATCCATGATGGAATGGTCAGGACCCAAACACTTAAGACACCAGTCATGGGTGTCAGTAACAGAGATGGTACCGCTGCACTTAGTGCATTTTTTAAACCCGGAGGCGGGCTTTTCCATGAGGAATTTTCTGTTAGGCCTAAGGCCCAACGAAGAAAAAATACACTGAAATGGAACGGAAAGTATTCTTTTTTTTTTTTGAAGAAAAAGAAAGAAAAGACCGGCGGTACCGGTCCGACGTCGAAGAAGACAGACGCGCGACCAAAGAAATAAAATAAAATAAAGAACTTCTTCAGAGGGTGACAGGAACACGACCTGCTGGCTCCACAGAAAAGAAGAACTGGAGAGAGGCGGTTAGGAAAGGTGGGAAGGCAGCATGCAGGCGCTGTAGGATGCTCCCAAAAGCTTTCCTTTTTGGGAAGCTGGGGAGCGCTCCTGTGCAGGCTCCGTCGGTACCGACATACCCATATGTGAAGACTCATTCCTGCTTGTTCCTGGAGATACTATTTAAGACTAATAAAAGAAAATATTTTTTCACTCAACGTGTAATCAAACTCTGGGATTTGTTACCGGAGGATGTAGTAAAAGCTGTTAGTGTAGCAGGGTTTAAAAAAGGTTTGGACAAGTTCCTAGAGAAAAGGTCCATAAACCATTATTAAGAAGGGACCCAGGATATCAATGCTTGACCCAGTACAAGCATTGTGGAACCTGTGTCTTTTGGGGAAACTGCTAGGTACGTATGACCTAGATTGGCCACTGTTGGAAAAAGGATACTGGGCTTGATGGACCTTCGTCTGACCCAGTATGGCATATCTTATGTTCTTATGTTGAGACAGGAGATCGGGTTGCAACCCCAGAGGGAATGGAGTTTCCACCGCCAACTGCAGAAGAAGTGGAAACCACAGTTGCCTCGGCCATCTGGGGACTACCAGAATCACCGAGGCCTTGTCCCGTAGAATCTTGAACAGAGTTCGCGCCACCAGGTGCGTGGGAGGAAATGCATACAGGAGGCCCATTGACCAAGAGATCAGAAACGCATCTGATGCCATTCTCAGGGGATGCGGCTGTCTGGAGCAAAACCTGGGCAGCTGACGGTTCAGTGGACTTGCAAAGAGATCGATTGAAGGAAGTCCCCATTGTAGAAAGATCTGCTGGACCACCAGTGGATTCAACTGCAATTCGTAAGGCTGGAGAATCCTGCTTACTTTGTCTGCCAAGAAGTTCTCCTGACCAGGTAGATAAAATGCTTTGAAAAACATGCCATGTTTGACTGCAAAGGAGCAAAGGGCCTGCGCCTCCTGATATAGGAGTCTGGACCCTGTGCCCCCTTGTTTGTTCACATAGAACATTGCTACCTGATTGTCCATCTGAACTAAGACAGACTGGTGAGAGAGGGCATGAGAAAAAGTCTGTAGAGCCAAGTAGATTGCTCACAGCTCCAAAAGATTGATCTGCTGTGTGGCCTCCCGAGGAGACCAGAGGACTTGAATGCACATGCTCTGGCAATGTGCACCCCAGCCCTTTAAGGAAGCATCGGTCGTCAGTACCCTTGTGTGTGCTGGGGTCTGAAAAGGTACCCCCCTGAGAAGGTTTGGGAGATGTAGCCACCACTGTAAGGAGTCCAAAAGTGGTTTGGACACCTTTACTCTGTCTTGGAGGTCGCCTGTGGCCTGCGCCCACTGAGCTCTGAGGCACCACTGAGCAGCCCGCATGTGCAGACGGGCATTCGGAGTCACATGTACCGTGGATGCCATGTGGCCCAGGAGCCGCAGGAAGTGCCTGGCAGAGACCTGAGAATTGCTTTGGAACTGGTTGGCCAAGTCCATCAGTCTGTGAGCCCTGTCCTCAGGCAAGTAAGCTCTTGCCTGCAGGGTGTCTAATCTTGCCCCTATAAACTCTAGGTTTTGTGAGGGGAGCAAAGTGGACTTTGCGTAATATATGACAAAGCCCAGGTGCTGAAGAAGAGAGACAGTGCGAAGAGTGGCTTGTCTGGCCTCCTGGAGAGGCTGACCCCTGATGAGCCAGTTGTCCAGGTATGGGAAGACGAAAATTCCCTGATTCCTGAGATAGGCCGCCAGCACCGCCAGGAATTTGGTGAAAACACTGGGGGCGGAAGTTAGGCCAAAGGGAAGTACTCTGTACTGAAAATGGTTTCCTCCCACCACAAATCTGAGATATTGTCTGTGGTCTGGATGGATGAGGATGTGAGTATAAGCATCCTTTAGATCTAAGAAGCATAGCCAATCTTCCTGCTGGAGGTAGGGCAGCAGTATCCCAAGGGTAAGCATCTTGAACTTTTCCCTCTCCAGAAACTTGTTTAAGTTTCGCAAGTCTAGGATAGGCCGGAGGCCTCCTGTCCTTTTCGGTACCAGGAAGTACCTGGAGTAGAAGCCTTGCCCTTTCAGGTGGTGGGGCACCGGTTCCACCACCTGTTCCTTTAGAAGACTTGCCAACTCCTGAAGCAGGAGGTTTCTGTGCAGAGGGGGTCTTGGAGGCTCCCCTGGAAAGTAGGAGGGGGGTATCTGGTGGAAGTGGAGCAAGTAGCTCTTTTGGACTATGCTGAGTACCCAGGTATCCCGTGATGGCTGGCCACCTGTAGGCGTACAGGGTCAGCTGACATCCTGTGCTGAGTGGAGCCAGCTGTGGAGAAGAGGCTATGCTGTGGGAGTCAAAACCCCGCTCCCTGCTGTGCAGGAACCGGAGCTGTTGGCTTGGGGGTCTTCTGCCTACAGGGCCCATGCCCCTTGGCCTGCTGGCCCTGTTGGGGAGCTGGAGAGGCCTGGTATTAAGGGTAGGCGAACCGGATAAGACAATGCGTAAATCGCAGAAAAAAAAAACAACTTTTCCTGGGTGACACAAACTCACGTCCGTCGGGCTCCGTGGAAAAAGAAAGACTAAGCAAGATGGCACCCTTGGGCGGGAAGGGGATCGCGCAGGTGTGCTGCATTCCCAAAGGCTTTCTTTGAAAGCTGGGGAAATGCTCCACAGGGGGGCTCCATCGGCGCCGACATCACCCATATGTAAGGACTGACTTCCTGCTTGGTCCTGGAGAAGATGAAGCCCTGGAGAACGTTGATACAACTAACATAGTATCAACTGTGAAAAGAGAACCAGCCTTTGCAGCAATGTTCTGCAGGCCCCCTTTGGTCATCTTTCTACAGGAGACACACTCCGCTGGACAATATTCACCACCTAAACATTTGAGACACCATTCGTGGGTGTCGGCGACGGAAATAGTTCCGCCACAGTTTGAACATTTTTTAAAACCACTAGTTGGCTTCGTCATGTCTGGAGATTTTTGGGCCTAGTGCCCAAAATGGCGCCTAACCCCAGGCACCGAAGAAAAGAATTAGTTTCTTTTTTTTTTTTTTTTTAAGAAGAAAAGAAGAAAAGAGAACCGGCGGTACCGGTAGGCATCGAAAGAAGGCAGACGCGGCCACAAAAAACAAGAAAGATGATAACGTTTTCTGCGGTGACAGGAGAGATGTCCTGTCGGCTCCGCGGAAAACGAAGAACTGAAGTGAGAGAGGCAGTGAGATGGGAAGGCAGTACGCATGCGCTGTGGGAGGCTCCCAAAAGCTTTCCTTTTGGACGCTGGGGAGCGTTCCCACGCAGGCTCCTTCGGTACCGACGATACCCATATGTGAAAACTACATTCCTGCTTGTTCCTGGAGATATATAGACAGACAGCTATCTTGTGGGCTGATATGTCTGCATATTTATGACCATGCATGCATGCTTGCTTGTGTGGCCATGTTAGTATGTGTGTGCATATTTTACAACGGTGTTGATTCTACATGTGAGAGAAGACAAGAGAGGAGGATTTTATGAAAGGTAAAATTCTACAGTATAATTATTATGTTAATTTCAATGAGTGTTTGCATGCTGCAGCTGTTGGAACTACTTTTCACAAAGAAATGCACTGGGGCATTGTTTGAGAGATGTCTTCATTTCTCATCCATCTCCTACCACTTGCAGAAACTTCATTTGTAGAGCACGGGGACGTCCCAGCTCACCGCCTCCCTTTCTGCGACTAGAGAAACATTCCAGTGCTCCACATGCCCACAGCCTTTCCCATTGGCTTGATCCTACTCACAATCTCTACAGCATAGTTACTTACCTGTAACAGGTGATCTCCAGGAACAGCAGGAATTTAGTCCTCACATTTGGGTATCGCCGGTACCGACAGAGCCTGCGCGGGAATGCTCCCCAGCATCCAATAGGAACGCCTTTGGGAGCATCCCTCAGCACATGCGCGTTGCCTTCCCAACTGTCCCTCTTCAGTTAGGTTTGTAGCTGAGTGAAAGGATAGAGGGAGAGAGGAAAGAGACAAAGAGAGAGAGAGAGACAACTCCTAGGGGAGGTGGGTGTGTTGTGAGGACTAAATTCCTGCTGTTCCCGGAGATCACCTGTTACAGGTGAGTAACTACGCTATCTCCAGGAACAAACAGGAATGTAGTCCTCACATATGGGGACTCCCTAGCTTTAGATGCCAGGGAGAGACCCCAGGAAGGTGCCAGCGTCAAAGGTGAGAATCCTTCCTCCCATGGATCTCTGGCATCGCACCAGGGTTGGTGGGTAGGAGTTGGTTTAAGTTTGAAACAGATTTTGAAGAACAGCTTGGCCAAAGAAGGCATCCCAATGGGACGCTTTTATCTAGGCAGTAGTGGGCTGTGAAGGTGTGTACCGAAGCCCAGGTGGCTGCTCGACAAATGTCATCGATAGAAACAGAGTGGAGATTAGCCATAGAAGCTGCCATGGCTCTCACATTATGAGCTGTGACATGGTCATGAAGAGGAAGACCCTTACTCTCATAAGCAAAGGATATGCATTGGGCAATCCATTTAGATAAAGTTATTTTGGAGACTGGAAGTCCCAAATGACTAGGGTCAAAAGCTACAAAAAGTTGCGAGGACTTTCTATGTTGCTGTCTTCTTTGTATGTAAAAGGCTAAGGCCCTTTTACAATCCAAAGTATGAAGGTTTCTTTCTGCATTAGAGGCGTGAGGACTCGGAAAAAATACAGGAAGATAAATTGATTGGTTTAAATGAAAAGGCAAAACCACCTTTCGCATAAAGAGTGGGTGAATTCGAAGAACAACCTTATGATGAAATCTAGTATAAGGGGGATCAGCCACTAAAGCTTGCAATTCACTAATGCGACGGGCAGAGGTGATTGCAATTAGGAAGATGATCTTCCAAGTTAAAAACTTAAGGGCTGTAGTGGCCAAAGGTTCAAAAGGCGGCTTCATGAGCTGCCCAAGAACTAGATTTAGATCCCATGCCACCGGTGGTGGCTTGATGGGAGGTTTAGTTAATAAAAGGCCTCTCATAAATCTTGATAGGAGTGGATGAGAGGAAATTGGTTGTCCATTTAGAGGCTTATAAGAAGCTGCAGTTGCACTAAGATGGACTCTTACCGAATTGGTCTTTAACCCAGAATTCGATAAGTGAAGGAGATACTCTAGTATCGATTCTAGGGGTATGACCAGGGGGTTTAATCCCCTCTTGGAGCACCATATAGTAAAACGTTTCCACTTGAAGGCGTAAGATCTTCTTGTGGAAAGTTTCCTAGAAGCCTGAAGGATATCTTTTACCTGCTGGGACAGGTTGAAATCCTGGAGATCTAAGCCTTCAGCAACCAGGCCATGAGGTGCAAGGACTGGGGATTCGGGTGCCATAGCGTCCCGTTCTCCTGGGAAAGGAGATCTGGAGCATGCCCTAACTCCAGAGGTGCCGCTTGAGAGAGATGCAGAAGCAGGGAATACCATGTTTGGCGTGGCCATCGTGGTGCTACGAGAATCATGTGACCCCTGTCTCTCTGAAGCTTGAAGAGTGTTTTGGGGATGAGGGAAAAGGGTGGGAAGGCATAAAGGAAGTCCTGACCCCAGTGAAGGAAGGAAGGCATCCCTTGCCTGACAGTTGTGCGCCGGAATCCTGGAACAGAACCGGGGAAGTTTGGCATTCAGTGGACTTGCAAAGAGGTCTATGTCTGAGTGCCCCAGAGATGAAATATCTTGGCCACCTGGTCTAGGTGGAGTGACCACTCGTGAGGTAGCAGTACTCGACTGAGTTTGTCTGCCCGAAGGTTTTGAATGCCTGGAAGATATACCACTAGAAGGTGAATTTGATGCACTCTGGCGAGGGCCCATAGTCGTAAAGCTTCGTTGCATAATGACAGAGAGCCTATCCCGCCCTGCTTGTTCACATAGAATATGGCTACCTGAATGTCCGTCTGGACTAGGACTGTCTTTGAAGCTGAGCTGGGCGTGGAACACTCGAAGAGCTAAATAAATTGCTCTTAATTCCAGGTGGTTTATGTGTAAACCAACCTCCTGTGGAGTCCAGGTGCCCTGGGTAGAGAGATGATTCAGGTGTGCTCCCCAACAGACCTGTGATGTATCTGTTGTTAGGGGTGCCTGAAAGAGGGGTTGATGGAAAGGAGACCCCATTGTCAGATTTTCTAGTGATTGCCACCATTGGAGGGACAAAATTAGTCGTTGAGAGATTGTTATTTTGTCCGACAAATGACCCGTGGTCTGCGTCCACTGTGTGGAGAGGGTCCACTGAGCTGCTCGCATGTGGAGGCGAGCATATGGGACTACATGAACTGTGGATGCTATGTGTCCCAGTAACTGCAGTAGTTCCCGAGCAGTGAGGGAGGATTTGCCTGCTGCTTGGAAAGCTAGCTGCATTATGCGAAGACACCGGACTTGTGGAAGGAAAGCCCTTGCCTGTCTGGTATCCAGACAGGCTCCTATGAATTCTAGGCATTGGGAAGGAACTAGTTGAGACTTCGGGAAGTTTATTTCCAATCCCAAGTATTGGAGGATTCGCATTGTACGGGACAGTGCAATGCTGGCCTCTGCAACTGTGGAGGCTCGAATGAGCCAGTCGTCTAAGTAAGGGAAGACAAAAATTCCCAGGGTTCGTAGAAATGCTGCTACTGCTGCCATGCATTTCGTGAACACCCTTGGTGCTGAAGCCAGACCAAAAGGAAGAACCCTGTACTGGAAATGTCTTCCCTTGAAAAGGAAACGTAAAAATTTCCTGTGATCTGGATGGATGAGAATGTGAATGCATGCATCCCTTAAGTCTAGAGAGCAAAGCCAGTCCTGGCTTTGAAGGTATGGCAGAAGAGTTCCTAGAGAAATCATTCTGAATTTCTCTCGAAACAGATATTTGTTCAATTCTCTGAGGTCTAGAATGGGTCTGTGTCCCCCTGTTTTCTTTGGAATAAGAAAATAGGGGGAGTAGAACCCTGTCCCCTGTTGAAAAATGGGTACTTCCTCTATTGCCCCTTGGGCAAGAAGTGTGGAGACCTCATGATCTAGCAGATTGTCTGTAGAGGTTTGTGAATTGAATTGCTTTAGAATTGCAGGAGGGGGTATGCTGTGAAAATGAAGTTTGTACCCCTCTCCTACAATGGACAAAGTCCAATCTTCTGCTGTTATCTGACACCATCTGTTGACAAAGTGGCATAACCTGCCTGGAATATTGGGGGGTTGGGGACCCCCTCAAAGGCAGGAAGGCAAAGCTCTCTAGGAAGGAGTCAAAGCCCTTGAGGGGGCTGAACCTGGAGAGCTGGTTGGGCTCTCGGGCCTTTTGGTTTCTTTTGCTGTCTGGTTTGTCCCTTTTGGGCAACCTGACCTGGAGTCTGGTTCTGCTGGGTATAGGAAAGATAAAACTTCCTCTTTTTGCTAAAAGAGGGTTTTTTTATAAGGCTTCCTTTTGGCTGGAGTGGCTGTAGACTTTGACAATCTATCTAAGGTAGAATTGTCAGCATCTAACTCGTTAGCTTTTTCCTGCCAGTTCTTGCCGAAGAGATTCTACCCCGTGCAAGGAATGTTGCTTAACTTGTCCTGTACCCAAGTCTCCAAGTCTGATGCCTGTAGCCAGGCAATCCGTCGTGCGCCAATGGCAATAGCAGAAATTCTGCTGATGCATTCGAAGCAGTCAAAGGCTACACAATTGACAAACTTGGAGACATCTTGAGCATGCTTAACTAGAGCAAGAAAATCTTGTCTCTTATCTGGGAGAAATGGGCTCATAAGTTCCAAGTCTCCTGAGACCTCCTTAAGGAACATTTCCATATATAGGATATAGGAACTGATTCTAGCTGAAAGCATGGAAGCTTGAAAAGTTCTGCGTCCAAAAGCATCCAGAGTCCTGCATTCACGACCTGGAGGACTGGATGCATGCCTCTTTGCACTTTTCATCCTATGCATGGCTGATTCCACTACCATTGAATGGTGTGGCAGTTGAGCTTTCTGAAATCCAGGACATGGTGGAACTCGATACATAGTATCAAAGTTTCCAAGAGTGAGGAGAAGTAGTCAGAGGTGTCTCCCACATTCTGAGCATCAAGCTATGCAGAATTTCATGGATAAGCAGAGTAGCTGCCTCCTTAGGAGCTTTAGGATATTGGAGGATTTCCAATTCCTTTGCTCTGGGTTCCTCTTCAGAAGCTACTGTGATTGAAAGACCTTTGACCATATCACGGATGAAATCCTGAAATGACATGTCCTCTGGAGGCGACATTCTGCATTGGGGAGAAGAGGGATCTTCTAGGAGAAACCCTCTAGTTCCAGCAGAATTGTCAGAGTCTTCGGAATTGGAGGAATCAAAGTATTCCTGACCCAGATACTCTTGCAAAGCACGATCCCGGTACCAATCGAAGTTGGTACCGAGGTGACCCGGTACCGCTTTATCCCCTCCAGCCAGAGGTGGCATGGGAAGAGTTCCCACCGGGGCCGGTACCGCCCGCACCGACATCATTGGTGTCGGTACCGGTGTCTGTACCGGCATCGGTGTCTATGTCAGCACCGGTGCCCTTGGGACCACCGGTACCGCAGCTGAAAGAAGAGCTGCGATACTGTGTTCAATAGCAAGAAACCTCTCGTCTATCGACGCTGCCGATGCCTGGGTGTCGGTACCGGTAAGAACGGCCAGAACCCCTGAGCATGGCACAGGTAGTTTTTGCGAGGTTGAGGCCTCGAGAACATCCTGAAGCCCCATCGATGCTTTGGAAGCCAAAGCCTGCCACCGGGGCTGTTTTGCCGGTGTGGTTCCCTCAAGGGAGCTATGTCAATGGCCTCTCGATGCTTAGCAGGAGAGCTACCCTTTGAGGACCAGCTTTTGTGTTTAGTTACCTGAGATCCATGGGAGGAAGAGGAAGCCCTTGACGATGTCGATGCAATGGATCTGGCATCTGAAGAAAAGAGGGTACCGAGCTTTGCGGCCCGGTTCTGTCTTCCTCTTTTGGTCATACCCATGCAGGAGAGACATTCAGTTGGAGAATGATCAGGTCCTAAACATTTTAGACACCAATCATGGGTGTCAGTGACGGAAATGGTATCGCCACACTTAGTACATTTTTTAAAACCACTAGTTGGCTTTTCCATAATTTAGGAAAAATGGGGCGTAATGCCCAAAATGGCGCCTAGCACCAAAAAGGAAAGTTTCTGAAAAGAAACAGTCTAAGTCTAAGGGGTTGGGGGGTTTTTTGCATGAAAAGAAAAGAAAAGAAAGCGTAGTTACTCACCTGTAACAGGTGTTCTCCAGGAGCAGCAGGAATCAGTCCTCACTTATGGGTGACGTCGGCGCCGACGGAGCCCTCGCGGAGCAATTTTCCCCAGCTTTCAAAGAAAGCCTTTGGGAATTGCAGCGCGCATGCGCGGTCCTCTTCCCGCCCAAGGGTGCCATCTTAGCCAGTCAGATGACATAGCTAAAAAAGACAGCATAAAAATTTGCAAAAAAAGTAAAGCAGACGATTGCAACTCCAAGGGGAGGAGGGAGGGTTGTGAGGACTGATTCCTGCTGCTCCTGGAGAACACCTGTTACAGGTGAGTAACTACGCTTTCTCCAGGACCAAGCAGGAAGTCAGTCCTCACTTATGGGACTCCCAAGCTTAAGGCTACCGGAGACCCTAAGCACAAAAATGAGCTCCCTCTAGCTCAGCAGCACAGAAGGAAAGAATCTTCGCTGAATTATCACCCACCGGTAGCCCACATCCGGGATGGAGGGTAGGAGTTGCTCAGACCTCAAAGAGATTACGGAGGACTGCCTGTCCGAAAGCACTGTCCCTGCGGGACTCCCTCTCGAGACAGTAATGTACCGCAAAAGTCTGGCTCGAAGACCAAGTAGCGGCCCGGCAGATGTCTGCCAGCGGAACAGAGCGGAGGTAAGCCACTGACGTGGCCTTTGCCCGAACGCAATGAGCCGTGACTCGACCGTCCAAGGAGAGTCCGGCTGCCCCATAAGCCCAAGTGATACAGTCCGCAACCCAGATGGACAGTGTACGCTTGGAGACCGGGAGCCCCAATTTATTGGGGTCAAAAGATACAAAAAGCTGAGCAGCTTTACGGTGTTCCCGCGTACGGTCAAGGTAGAAGTTCAAAGCCCTTCTACAGTCCAGGGTATGGAGGACCGTTTCAGCCCGGCTGGAGTGTGGTCTGGGAAAGAAGGTTGGAAGTACCACCTCCTGATTGATATGAAAAGGGGAGACCACTTTTGGAAGAAATTTTGGGTGAGTCCGTAGGACTACCCTATTTTTGTAGAACCGAGTGTAAGGGGGATCAGACACGAGGGCCTGCAATTCACTTACGCGTCTAGCGGAAGTGAGGGCTATCAAGAACAGTGTTTTCCAAGAAAGAAAACGGAGAGAACAGGTAGCCATAGGTTCAAAAGGCGGACTGGTGATCCGCTGTAAAACCACATTCAGATCCCAGTCAGGCGCTGGCGGGCGTAGAGGTGGTTTAAGTAGAAGGAGACCTCTGAGAAACCTCGCTACAAGAGGGTCGCTGGAAAGAGGTCTGCCGTCCACCGGCACATGATGTGCTGAAAGAGCACTGAGGTGAACTTTGACGGAGTTGGACTTAAGTCCCAGATTAGAGAGGTAGAGCAAGTACTGCAGGATCACCGACACCGGGCAGGAGAAGGGATCCTGAGACTTTTGGCCACACCAAACGGAAAAAGCGACGCCATTTAAGGGCGTAGCATTTGCGGGTAGAAGGTCGCCGAGAAGCTAGGACGACCTCCTCCACTTCTGCCGGCAGGAGAAGGGGAGCGAGGACTACCCTCTCAGCAGCCAGGCCATCAGGTTGAGAGACCTGAGGTTGGGGTGTAGCAGAGACCCCTGATCCTGAGTGAGGAGATCCAGTTGTAACCCCAGAGGGAATGGATCCTCCACCGCTAATTGCAGCAGGAGCGGAAACCACGGCTGTCTGGGCCAGCGAGGGGCCACCAGGATCATGAAGGCTTTGTCTCGGAGAACCTTGAAAAGAGTCCGAGAGACTAGCGGGATGGGAGGGAAAGCGTACAGAAGGCTCCCCGACCATGAGAGTAGAAAAGCGTCCGCCGCAACCTGAAGGGGGTGTGGCTGACGAGAGCAGAAGCGAGGAAGTTGCCAGTTGTGAGGACTGGCAAAGAGATCCATCGTGGGGAGGCCCCACTTTAGAAAGAGCTTCCGAACTACCAAGGGATCCAGACGCCACTCGTGCGGCTGGAGGATCCTGCTGAGTTTGTCTGCCAGGTAATTCTCTTGGCCTGGGAGATAAACTGCCTTGAGGAGAATGCCGTGACTGACGGCCCAAGAGCAGAGCTTCTGTGCCTCCCGGCAGAGGAGGAAGGAGCCCGTGCCCCCCTGCTTGTTCACGTAGAACATGGCAACTTGATTGTCCGTCTGGACAAGGACGGACTGGTGAGAAGTCAGGTGGGAGAAGGCCTTGAGAGCCAGGCGGATCGCCCTGAGCTCCAGGAAGTTGATCTGCTGAGCAGACTCCCACGTGGTCCAGAGGCCCTGAGAACGTGCCCCTTGGCCATGCGCTCCCCAGCCCAGGAGGGATGCATCTGTTGTCAGCACCCGGGCCGGCTGAGGTGACTGGAAAGGCATTCCACAGATCAGGTTCGGCTGCTGAAGCCACCACCGGAGAGACGAGATCAGCGGCTCGGAGACGCGCACTAGGTCTGCTAGGCCGCCTGTGGCTTGTCGCCACTGCTGGCGGAGACACCATTGAGCAGGCCGCATATTCAGGCAGGCATTGGGGGTCACATGGACGGTGGAAGCCATATGGCCGAGTAGTCTCAGGAAGCGCCTGGCGGAGACCAGGGGCTGGCTGCGAAAACGGTCGGCTAGGTCCATGAGCCGTTGAGCCCTGTCGAGCGGTAGGTACGCTCGTGCCTGAGGAGTGTGCAGCCTTGCGCCGATGAACTCGAGATCCTGTGAGGGGAGCAAAGTGGACTTTGCGAAGTTTATAACAAAGCCCAAGTACTGCAGAAGAGTCACCGTGCCGCGTGCGGCGTTGGTGACCTCCGGAGCGGACGCTGCTCTGATGAGCCAGTCGTCGAGGTACGGAAAAACATATAGGCCGTGAAGCCGGAGATGGGCCGCCACCACCGCGAGACATTTTGTGAAGACTCGCGGTGCGGAGGACAGGCCAAAGGGCAGTACTCTGTACTGGTAATGATTTCCTGCCACCACAAACCTTAGGTATTGGCAGTGGCTTGGGTGGATGAGGATGTGCGTGTAGGCATCCTTTAGATCCAAGGAGCATAGCCAATCTCCCTGCTGGAGGTAGGGCAGAAGGATTCCAAGGGTAAGCATTTTGAACTTCTCTCGCACAAGGAACTTGTTGAGGTTGCGCAAGTCCAGGATGGGTCTGAGGCCTCCAGTTCTCTTTGGTATCAGAAAATACCTGGAATAAAAGCCTTGACCTTTTAGGTGGTGGGGCACCGGTTCCACCGCCTGTTCCTGTAGAAGACCTGTTAACTCCTGCAGGAGTAATTCCCTGTGCAGAGGGGGTCGAGGAGGTTCTCCCGGAAAATAGGAGGGAGGGAATTGGTGGAAGTGGAGAAGATAGCCTTCTCGCACGACTTGAAGCACCCAGGCATCTGAGGTGATGCTGGACCACCTGTGGGCGAAGTGAACCAGCCGGCCTCCGGTGCTGGGAGGAACCAGCGGGGGGGGAAAGGCTATGCTTAAGGAGTCAAAAGCCCCAACCCTGCGGAGAAGGGGCTGGTGGTGCAGGCTTGGGGGCTTGCTGCCTACGGGACCCGTTACCCCGTCCCTTGGCCTGCTGGCCCTGTTGGGGAGCTGCAGGGGCATGATAGTGGGGGTATTGTTTGTAGGCAGCCGCCTTCCTCGGGTAAAAGGACTTCTTTTCCCGAGCCCTTCTTTTTCTGGGAAGGGGCGGAGGTCTTCCTAGAAAGCCTAGTCCTGGTGAGAGTCTCCGTCTCAATTTGTGCAGCCTTATCAGCCATGGGCTTGCCAAAGAGGTTTTCGCCTCGGCAAGGGACATCGACCAACTTGTCCTGCACCCAGGGCTCAAGGTCAGACGACTGAAGCCAAGCCTGTCGGCGGGCACCAATGCCGGCTGCGGCCACTCGAGCCGATGCTTCAAAGCCATCATAGGCTGCTCGGGACATGAATTTTGAGCATTCCCGAATGCCAGTGGACAAGGCCAGGAACCTCCGCAAGGGTTCCTCGGACAAACCAGCGGAGAAGCCGGCTAGCTCTTTAGCCAGGTCTCGGAGATACATGCCCATGTATAGCTGGTAGGTCTGGACACGACATGCGAGCATAGAGCCCTGGAAACACTTCTTACCAAGGCCATCCAGGTTACGGGCCTCCCTGCCAGGAGGCACCGAGGAGTGCATCTTCTGGCTCTTAAGACGATGCATGGCCGATTCCACTACCATGGAATGGTGTGGTAGCTGTGCTTTTTGGAAGCCAGGGCTCTTGCGGACTCGATAGATAGAATCGACCCGCTTGCTCAGGACCGGCGAGGTGGCCGGACTCTCCCACATGCGGAAGAGTAGTCGTTCCAGCATGGGAGGAACCGGTACAGTAAAGTGTTCCCTGGCGGGAGAGTCATACTGGAGGGCGTCGAGCTCTTCGGCTCGAGGCTCCTCCTCGGGGTCCGCAGGGAAGGCCAAAGCCTTGGCCATATCCCTGACGAAGTCCGAGAACCGGGCATCCTCCGGGGGGGACTGCTTCCGAGGTTCGGACCCAGGTGAGTCCGAGGGGACACACCGAGTCCGAAAAGAATCAGGCGACTCTTCCTCATCCGACTCCCAGACCGACTCCGACGAGGACTCGGTGGGGTCGGCCCGGGCAGGGCGCGGCGCCTGCCGCCCCAACGCCGAGGGAGTCGGCGTCGGCGACCTCGGTCCCGAACGGGAGGCCGAGGGTGACCTCGACCGAGGATCGACTCGGTCTCCGGGGTCGACTTGGACGTCGACGTCCCGGCGGTCGGGGCAGCGACGCCAGCGAAGCCAGCGAGCAGTGCCCGCTGCTGGTCCATGAAGGCAGACAGTCTGCTCTCCAAGGCCGTCAACCTGAGTTCGAGCTCAGGTGACCCAGCAGCCCCCGACTCGGGCCCCGACGGCGTCGGGCCCGACGTCGGCTGTCGCGGAGGCGAGTCCAGGAGGACCACAGGACTTACCCGAGCAGGCAGCTCCGACTCCAGGCGAGGTCGCTTCGGGAGGTGCTCCTTCTCCAAGGACCCGGGGCGGCTATCGGGGCTATGCGACCTGGCCCTCGCGGAGCCAGGAGCGTCCACCGACGCCGCCCTCGCGGGTTTCACCTTCCGTCGATGGTCCCCGGAGGGAGAACCCCTGTCGGAGGAACTCCGGCGACGGTCCGAGCTGGAACCTTTGGACGCGGAGGCCTCCGACGAGGTCCGGGTACGGCTGGGGTCAGCGAAGATCCTATCCCGCTGATGCCGCCGACTTCTCAACGCTCTGGAGGACATTTTGCCGCAGGGCCCACAGATCATTTCTTCATGATCCGGGCCCAGGCAGCGGAGGCAAAAGTCGTGTGTGTCAGTTAGTGACATATTTCGGTCACACTGACCACACCGCTTGAAACCACTGGCAGCCATCGGGGGAAAAAGGGCCCCGGTGAGGTCAAAGGACCGGGCTGCCAGGGAAAAACCGAAAACGAAAACTGACTAAGTCAGAAAAACCGAAAAGAAGAAGAGGACTCGTGACCGGCGTCGCGAGTCCGGGCGGGAAAAAGACTGGCGTCGAACCGAAGGAAAAAGAATAAAATTATGAAGAAATATCGACTTTTTCGCGGGGACAAGACGGGGACGTCTGTAGGGCTCCGCGGAAAAAAGAAGACTGGCTAAGATGGCACCCTTGGGCGGGAAGAGGACCGCGCATGCGCGCTGCAATTCCCAAAGGCTTTCTTTGAAAGCTGGGGAAAATTGCTCCGCGAGGGCTCCGTCGGCGCCGACGTCACCCATAAGTGAGGACTGACTTCCTGCTTGGTCCTGGAGAACCGGTGGTACCGGTAGGCGTCGTGCGGTAGGCAAACGCGACCACAACAAAGAATTTTAAAGATGGAATTTTCTGCGGTGACAGGGAATAGGTCCTGTTGGCTCCGCAGAAAACGAAGAACTGAAGAGGGACAGTTGGAAAGGCAGGTAGGCAGCACGCATGTGCTGAGGGATGCTCCCAAAAGTGTTCCTATTGGACGCTGGGGAGCGTTCCCGTGCAGGCTCCGTCGGTATGGACAATACCCATATGTGAGGACTACATTCCTGCTTGTTCCTGGAGATTGTTATGAACACTGAAAGCAGGCAGGGCAGGCTCAGTCACATGAGGGAGACTTGTAGATCTGCATATAGAGTTTCTAAACTCTGAAAAATATCCAAACATGTTAGTCACCCTTCCTGCTTCTGGACATTAATGCAAAAATAGTAGAATGCTGAAAAAAGCTAGACAACTGTCATCCTAAACTCTCAAGTACTAAGCACATCTAATAAGTCCCCCTAATCTTTAGCCAATAAATATGTTCCAGGTTTGTGAACACCTTAATCTAAACTCTGTCCATGGCAACAGATATTTCTTGGCAGTATATACAGTTATCCATAAGAAAACTGTATAATTCAGTCAACAGATTTTCCAGTAGATATAACAAAGAAAATGAAATATATTTATACAATATATCACAGCTAGGGAATTATTTGTAGTCTACATATGCTGTGAATGTATTTATGGGTGTGGAGGTGTGTATCTCTGTGGTGCGCTCTGCAAATGCTATCGCTGTGGAGGTAGCTGACGGTAGTAGGGCATTTTGTAGGGGAGAGGTTTTGGGTACTGGGGCAGTCGGTGGGGAGACAAGATCGTTGGTGGGGAGACAAGATGGTTGCTGGGGAGGGGGTAGTTTTCGTTGTGGTGGGGCAGTTGTAGGGTTTACAGGTTTTGGAAGTGGGACCATTTTCGGGGTGGTGGGGCATTTGCAACGGGGTTTTTTGTTTGTTTTTTTTAGAACAAGACAGTTTTTGGGATAATGGGGTCATTGCAAGGGTAGTTTTTGGGGGTGGGGCAGCTGCAGGGACAGGGTTTTTTGTAATATCTTTATTGCAGAACACTACATATTACATAAATAAAAAAAGAAATACGCATATCTGCCATCCAAACTTCCAAAACAAGAAAAACGGCGCTCTTCTAACAGATATACAAAACTGTACAGTAGGTAATACTTTATAACAATAAGCATGTTCTTTTTCCACTTTTAACTGCCCCAAACCGCACTCCATTCCCCCGCAGTCCATCTGAACTTATTTCCTGTTTATCAGTGTATTAAAGTTCAGCTCAACCATTTACAAATGCAGGGGCAGTTTTTGTAGTAAGGCAGTTTGTGGGGTGGTAGGGCAGATTCAGGAGGGTGACAGTGTAAGGATGAAGCAATTTGTGTGGTGGTGGGGCAGTTGTGAGGCACTGTTTTTTGGGGACAAGGCAGTTTGTGGGATGGTAGTTTTTGCAGGTGGAGCAGTTTTTGGGATAGTGGGCAATTGTGGGGGTGGGGGTAGTTTTTGGAGGTGGGGTCGTTGTGGGGGTTTTTCATTGTATGGGGCAGTTGGCAGGATGGTGGGATAGATGCAGGGAGGTTGGGCGTGTTGAGAACAAGGAGAGGCAGTTTGAAAGAAGGAATTCTCTAACTGCTGTGTTTCACTATATGTGGAATTTCTGTTACAGACAGGGTTGACTTAACCAGTAGGCAAACCAGGCAGTCGCTTAGGTCGGCAACTTCTTTTTTGGGGGGGGGGGGGGGGTGAGGAGATTGCAAAGAGCAGGACATTCAAAGCTAAACGACAGATGTTCACAGCCAGAGGAGAGTGGGAATGTAAGGCTTAAGGTGTGCCTAGGTCACCAACACCTTGAATGAACTCTGGGCCAGTCCTGGTTACAGAAGCTGAAACTCCTTTTCCCATAAAAATGCATTGGGCCATATTTTGAGGGCAGGGTTTATTTCTCTGGAACCCTGGTCAGATTTGGCTTATTTTTTAACTCTTTTTTACCTATTTTTCCCATTAAAGTTTTAAAGAAATATTTTGCCCCCAGATAGACATGTAGATACATAATACCTTCTGCCTCTCTCTGAGGCACCACAAGTACTCTTGCCACCCTTCCAGAAATTTCTCTGGTCTCCCATAACAACGTATCCTAACACTCACATAATATGTCAAGTTTTTTGTAAATAAGTTATATAATCCCATGCCTCACTACTCCATTGTTCTATGTTACCTCTTGTTCATGTGCAATGTTATACCTAAAGGTTAAGTTCAATGTAAACCACTTTGATAGAAAAGCGGTATAAAAGAAGCATTAAATAAGTAAAAGATAGACATTTGACTACTTTTGTGTAAGTCTTTCCAATTTCTGTTGGATTGGAAAGACTAAAAATTTTCAAGTCACCACAATGAGAGTCTTCAGAATTTTTGCCACTTACTTGCAGAAATCCCTGTACGTCTGACTAGCTGTGTCCATGTAATGAGCTGGGTATGGCCGAGGTGCTCCAGCCTGAAGGAAAGCAGACACTGCTGCCATTTCCTGCAGGTGAAAAGTGCATTTTAAGAATCATCAAATAAAATTGCAATGTCGTCATTCATATTTACTGGTTTTTGTTTAACAGGTCCTTTCACTTGACTAGTTATAACAAAAAATGAATTGGCCACAGAAAACTAAAAGGCATAGACAAGATACAAAAGGTAAGCCCAACAAAAAATATATTCATTCATATTTAAAAGATACACAAAAAGACAAAATAAACCAAACAATATCAACAATTTCAGAAACTATGCATAGAAATGTGGTCCTGCAGGCATCATCTTGATCAGTGGTCTCCAAATCCAGTCCTGAAGGGCCGCAAACCAGTCAGGTTTTCAGGCTATTCCTAATGAATATGTATGGCATACATTCAAATATATATCATAAATATTCATTAGGATTATCCTGAAAACATATTCAAATCAAACAATAGAATTATAATATAAGCCATAGCAGACAAAACAAAGGAGAAATAGTGCCTCAAGTAGATAGCAGAAAACTAAGGGCCCGATTTTCAAAATGGCTGCAATTCAAATGCCACTGCCGTCAGACATGGTGTTTAAATATCTGCAGGATAGTTTTATTTAACATGCTTTTTATACCGCTTTATCATTTCAGTCAAAGCAGCTTACATTGTAACATAAACTTGGTAATGTAATTAAACAGGAGAACTGATGACTTGGATTTTTCCTGAGGCAACAGAGGGTTAAGTGACTTGCCCAAGGCCACAAGTTGCAGCACAATCCGGAAAGGAGCTGCTGCTGAATATACAGATTGAACAGACTATCTGGATAGCAACTTAAGCCATCTTTTCATGCAGCCTAAGCTATCCAACTGAAAACTGTACTTTCCACTTATGCTAATAGCACTGGTACTATAGTTCCTTGCTCCGTTCACAGACCACCCTGCACTAGCTCGATAGTGCTGGGGGGCGGGGTGGAGATAGGTTTGTGGAGATATTCAGCAGCACTATCCAGACAGCCTGCATCTTTATGCAGATAATCTCTCATTGGATATCCAGATAGGTCTTTCAATATCTGGCCGTAAGAAAACAAAAGGAAAACAAAGTCGTTTACCTATAAAGCATAGCTACTCACCTTTAACAGGTGATCTCCGGGAACAGCAGGAATTTAGTCTTTACATATGGGCATCGTCAGTACCGACGGAGCCTGCGCGGGAATGCTCCCCAGCGTCCAATTAGAAAGCTTTTGGGAGCATCCCACAGCGATTGCATGCTGCCTTCCCGCCTTTCCCAACTGTCTCTCTCCAGTTGAGTTTAAAGCTGAGACAAAGAGAGAGAGAAAAGGAAAGAAAAAAAAGAGAGAGATAGAGAGATACAACTCCTTGGGGAGGTGGGTGGGTTGTGAAGACTAAATTCCTGCTGTTCCCGGAGATCACCTGTTACAGGTGAGTAACTATGCTATCTCCAGGAACAAGCAGGAATGTAGTCTTCACATATGGGGACAGATGCCAGGGAGAAACCCCAGAAGCTGTGTACCCTTTTGAAAGGGTTCCACTTCCCCCCATGGATCTCTGGCATCCTACCAGGGATGGTGGGTAGGCGTTAAGTAAGGAACAGTTGTTGAAGAACAGCCTGAACAAACAAGGCATCCCGGCGGGAGTCCTTGTCCAAGCAGTAATGGGCTGTGAAGGTATGAACTGCGGCCCTGGTAACTGCTCGACGGATGTTGTCGATAGACACAGAGTGAAGATGAGCCATAGAGTCTGCCATGGCTCTCACATTGTGCGCTGTGACATGGCCTTCAAGGGGAAGGTTCTTACTCCGATAGGCAAAAGATATACACTGTGCAATCCAGTTGGACAGTGTTCATTTGGAGACTGAAAGCCCTAAATGACTAGGATCAAAAGCAACAAAGAGTTGAGAGGACTTTCTGTGTTGCTGCGCCCTTTGTAAGTAAAAGGCCAAAGCTCTTTTACAATACAAAGTATGAAGATTCCTTTCTGCATTAGAGGAATGAGGCCTTGGGAAAAAAACAGGAAGGTAAACTGCTTGGTTTAAATGAAAAGGTGAAACCACCTTTGGCATAAAGTGAGGATGAGTCCTAAGAACTACCTTATCATGATGGAACCGTGCATAAGGAGGATCAGTCACCAATGCTTGCAATTCACTGATGCGACGTGCTGATGTGATTGCAATAAGAAAAATAACCTTCCAGGAAAGGAATTTAAAAGAGGTAGTAGCTAATGGTTCAAAAGGCGGCTTCATGAGCTGGCCAAGAACCAGATTTAAATCCCATGCCACCGGTGGTGGCTTAACGGAAGGCTTAGTTAGAAGAAGGCCTCTCATAAATCTCGCTATGATAGGATAAGAGGAAATAGGTTACCCATTTAAAGATTTGAGAGAAGCTGCCATAGCACTCAAATGAACTCTCACTTAATTGGTCTTAAGCCCTGCATTAGACAAATGAAGGAGATATTCCAGTAATGATTCCAGGGATACTGCAAGAGGGTTAAGACCCTTCTGCGAACACCATATGGTAAACCTTTTCCACTTGAAAGCGTAAGAGCGTCTGGTGGATGGTTTCCTGGAAGCACAAAGGATATCCTTTACTTGCTGAGAAAGGTTAAGACCATGAAGTTCTAGGCTTTCAGCAACCAGGCCCTGAGATGTAGAGACTGGGGATTGGGATGCCACAGCATCCCGTCCTCCTGGGATAGGAGATCTGGAGCAGATCCTAACTCCAGAGATGGAGCTTGAGAGAGATGTAAAAGCAGAGGGTACCACACTTGTCGTGGCCAATGTGGGGCTATGAGAATCATATGACCTCAGTCTCTCTGAAGCTTGAATAAAGTTCTGGGAATTAAGGAATGGGTGGGAAGGCATACAGAAAGTCCCGACGCCAATGGAGGAGGAAGGCATCCCTGGCCTGACAACCCTGAGCCGGAATTCTGGAACAGATGCGGGGAAGTTTGGCATTCAGCGGACTTGTAAAGAGGTCTATGTCTGGGGTTCCCCAAAATTGGAAAATTTTAGCCACCTGGTCTGCATGGAGAGACCATTCATGTGGAAGCAGAACTCGACAGAACTCTGTCTGCCCAAGAGTTTTGAATGCCTGGAAGATACACTGCAAGGAGATGAATCTGATGCTCTCTGGCGAGGGCCCAAAGTCACAAAGCTTCGCTGCAGAGAGACAGAGAGCCTGTTCCGCCCTGCTTGTTCACATAGAACATGGCTACCTGGTTGTCCGTTTGAATTAGGACAGTTTTGTAGCTGAGCTGGGTGTGAAACACTCGAAGAGCAAGAAAGATTGCTCTGAGCTCTAGAAGATTGATGTGCAGATTGGTCTCCTGTGGAGTCCTGGTACCCTGGGTAGAGAGGCCTTGCAAATGGGCTCCCCAACCCACCTGTGAGGCATCTGTTGTTAGAGTTACTTGGGGTGGAGGTTGCTGAAAAGGGGACCCCCACCAACAGATTTTGGGGTAACTGCCACCATTGGAGAGACAACATAAGACGATCTGAGGTTGCTATTTTGTTTGACAGGCAACCTGACGCCTGAGTCCATTGAGTGGATAGAGTCCACTGGGCTGCCCTCATATGGAGGCGGGCATAAGGGACTACATGCACGGTGGATGCCATGTGGCCTAGCAATTGTAACATTTCCCGAGCAGTGAGGTGAGACTTTAGCATTGCTTGGGAAGCTAACTGCATAATGCGAAGGTAGCGGGACTGTGGAAGATAGGCCCTTGTCTGTTTGGTATCCAGCAGGGCTCCTATGAACTCTAGAGACTGAGTGGGAGCTAGGTTGGATTTTGGGAAGTTTATGACAAGTCCCAAATATTGGAGGATATGCATTGTGTAAGATAGGGAAATCCTGGCCTCTGAATCTGATGGGGCTCGAATGAGCCAGTCGTCCAAGTAAGGGAAGACGAATATTTTTAGGGTGCACAGAAATGCTGCCACCACAGCCATGCATTTTGTGAACATCCTTGGTGCTGAGGCCAGGCCAAAAGGAAGAACTCTGTATTGGTAGTGCTTCCCTTGAAATAGAAAGCGAAGAAATCTTTGGTGAGTTGGATGGATGAGAACATGAGTGTACGCATCCTTGAGATCTAGAGAACAAAGCCAGTCCTGACTCTGAAGGTATGGCAGTAGAGTTCCCAGAGAAATCATTTTGAATTTCTCTTTGAAGAGAAATTTGTTCAATTCTCTGAGATCCAAAATGGGTCTGTGCCCTCCTGTTTTCTTTGGAATAAGGAAAAAGGGGGAATAGAACCCTGCACCTTGTTGATGAATAGGTACTTCTTCTATTGCCCCTTGGGCAAGAAGCAGACTGACCACGTGATCGAACTGGGAGTTGAGAGAGGTCTGAGAATTGAACTGTCTTACCATTGTAGGAGGGGGCATGCTGAGGAAGTGAAGCTTGTATCCCTCTCTTACAATGGACAGAGTCCAACTTTCTGCTGTTATCTGCCCCCATCTGGGGGCAAAATAACATAACCTTCCTGGAATGGTGGAAGACTCTGGCCCGTTCAGGGCCAGGAAGACAAAGTTCTCTAGATGGGAGTCAAAGCCCCTGAGGAGGCTGAGTCTGCTGAGCCGGTTGAGGCTTAGCAGCCTTTGTTTTTCTTTGTTTAGGTTGCTGCTGACCCTTTTGGGCAGACTGACCTGAACGATGCCCTTTTTGGGTATAGGAGGGGTAGAACTTCTTCCTTCTAGAAAAGAATGTTTTTTGTAGGACTTTTTCCTTGCAGGATCAGCTGTAGATTTTGATAACCTATCCAAAGTGAGATTATCAGCATCTAGCTCATTAGCTTTCTCTTGCCAATTTTTGCCAAAGAGATTCTCTCCAGTGCAAGGAATATTCCCCAATTTGTTCTATACCCAAAGTTCCAAGTCAGATGCCTGGAGCCAGACAATCCTACGTGCGCCTATGGCAATAGCAGAAGTTCTGCTTATGCACTCAAAACAATCAAATGCTGCACGATTTACGAATTTGGAAACATCCTGAGCATGTTTGATAAGTGCAAGATAATCTTGTCTCTTATCATCCGGAAGGAGAGGGCTCATAAGCTCTAGATCTCCTGTAACTTCCTTAAGGAACATTCCCATATATAAAATGTAGGAACTAATCCTGGCAGAAAGCATAGAGGCCTGGAAGGTTCGACGCCCAAAGGCATCAAGAGTTCTACATTCACGTCCTGGAGAATTAGATGCATGTCTTTTTGCACTCTTGATCCTTCTCATAGCTGATTCCACCACCATGGAATGGTGGGGTAGCTGAGATTTTTGAAATCCAGGACAGGGAGGAACTCGATACATGGTATCAAGCCTACGAGAATGAGGAGAAGTGGTGAGATGTGTTTCCCACATCCTTAGCATGAGATCATGTAAGATCTCATGAATAGGCAAAGTAGCTGCCTCTTTGGGAGTTTTAGGATACTGTAAAATCTCCAATTCCTTCGCCCTAGGCTCTGTTTCAGGAGCCACTGTGATGGAAAGACCTCGAGCCACATGTTGGATAAAATCCTGGAAGGATATATCCTCTGGAGGAGACATCTTACGTTTAGGAGAGGAAGAATCCTCAGGAAGAAGTACTCTGGTATCGACAGAGCTGTCAGAGTATTCAGACTCGTCGGAGGATTCAAAGTATCTCCTGTCCGGGTAATCGTGCATCGCACGATACCGGTACCAATCGAAGTCGGTATCGACAGGGTCCTGTACCGACTTATCAGTACCGGAAGGCATAGCCTGCGTCGGTACCGGTAATCCACCTGCCGACATCTATGCAATTGGCCCCGGTACCGGTTGAATTGTCTGAAGCGGTTTCGGGGGCATCTATGCCAAGAGAAGAGTCGCCAGACTGCGTTCAATAGCCAAGAATCTCTGGTCTATCAACGCCGCCGATGTCTGGGTATCGGTACCGGGCGAAGCGGTCGGTACCCCAGAGCATGGCACCAGTAGTTCTGCCGAGGTTGGGGCCTCAAGAACATTCTGGAGCCCTGATGATGCTTTAGAGGCCGAAGCCTCCCGCCGGGGCAATTTTGCCGGTGTGAGTCCCTCAAGGGCAACGCCAGAGGCATCTCGATACTTGGAAGGAGATCTACCCTTTGAGGACTGGCTAGACTTATGTTTAGTTACCTGAGATCCATGGGAGGAAGAAGCAGCCCTGGAAGATGTTGATGCCGCAGATGCTGCATCGGAGAGAAAAAGGGTGCTAAGTTTAGCAGCTCAGTTTTGCCGACCCCTCTTCGACATCATCCCACAGGCAACACACTCTGAGATAGAGTGGTCAGGACCGAAACATTTGGAGGCACCACTCATGGGTGTCGGTGACGGAGATGGTACCGCCACACTTGGAACACTTTTCAAAACCTGAGGCGGGTTTTTCCATTGTAGAGGAAAGTTGGGCCTAGTGCCCAAAATGGCGCGTGGCACCAGAGGAGAAAAAAGCTGGAAGACTCCTGGAAAATATATATATTTTTTTTTTACAAGGAAAAGAAAGAAAGAACCGGCGGTACCGGTGTAGCGTCGAAGGAAGGCAGACACAACCACAGAAAAGAAGAATAAAAGGTATATTTTCTGCGGTGACAGGAAGTGCGACCTGCCGGCTCCGCGGAAAATGAAGAACTGGAGAGAGACAGTTGGGAAAGGCGGGAAGGCAGCACGCACGCGCTGTGGGATGCTCCCAAAAGCTTTCTAATTGGACGCTGGGGAGCGTTCCCGCACAGGCTCTGTCGGTACCGACGATACCCATATGTGAAGACTACATTCCTGCTTGTTCCTGGAGATAGTTGGTTTCCGTTCACAGCAGGATTAATCAGGCATACAATCTCACTCGCCTCCCCAAGAGTTTATTTTTCATGTATTTATTTTATTTAAGCAGTTTCTCTATACCGCCCCTTCCAGAGATCAGGGGCTGTTTACATTAAACAAACCATTTTACAGAGAACAGATATTACAAACCATAACATGGTATAACTTTGTACAGTTACAGAAAAAAACATTCAACTATGTACAATGTATCCTCCTGCTTTGGGACAATTAGAAGGTTATCAACAACTATATACAGTATGTGTTGTGGCTAGATGGAGTGAACAATTAAAAGTGTTCAGCAAAGAAAAGTGGTTTTAGCTCTTTCCGAAATGTCTGGCGATCTTTTATTGATCTGATGGTGTCTGGCAGAGAGTTTCATAGTGTTGGAGTAGTGTAAGTAAAGGCTCTGCTACTGGTCATTTGCTTTGTTTTACGGTTTGTGGACGGAAAAGCAAGCATGTTCTGGTTGTTCTTTCTTCTGTTCCTAGAATGTGTGTGTGTGAATTCTAGATGAAAGGAAGGAGGGTGAGATGTTATCGAGTAGTTTGAACATGGTTATTATTGTTTTATATTTTATTCTGCTCATTATCAGGAGCCAATGTAGATTCTTAAGAACAGGTGTAATACGGTCTGTGAGACGAGTTTTGGAAATAATTCTAGTGGTTACATTTTGAGCTAGTTGTAAGGAATTGATGGTCTTTTTAGGGAGGCCTTGCAGTAGGCTGATACAATAGTCCCAGTGTGGGTTTATAAGAGCCTGGACCACTGTTCGGAAACTGCTAGGTTCTAAGAGGGGGTCTGAGGTTCTGGATGGTTCTTAGTTTAAAGAATATAGTCCTGGCTGTTTGTTTTATATGAGATGTCATACTGAGAGATTTGTCTAGAATGATTCCCAGGTATTTCACCTCCCGCTTTACTAGAAGTGTGGTGTTTTGTATGTTCAATTCAAGGGGGGGAGGGAAACCTAAATTTCTTGTTGTGAACATAATTTCAGTTTTTTTAAAGTTGATATGAAGGTTGTTTTTGCCCAGCCATGATAATCGAGATGCCTGCTGCATATGGGAAGGACTGCACGTATCCAGAACTTTACACTAGTTCTGAGCTCTGGACAGTTGCTTCACTGGCACAGTCTAAGGACATCACCAACTTACGTGCTTAATTAATCTTTCAATCTACAGAGAACACCTTTACAGCTAAGCAACTCTTTTTCCACTGACAATCAAGACTGCTGCAAGAGTTAAATAGATCAGACAGTACTGATTTACCATATACTGACTCTGCCTGAAGGATGGCCCACTCAAAAAAAACCCCAAAGGTGATGCTATAAATATCATTATCAGTATGAAAATAAATCACCAAAAGTCCCTCAAAAAACAAAATTATCACTTGTTTTTGTCGGAGTGCACCGAGGGAAGAGGGAACTTTACAGGAATAAACAATATATCCACTCAAAAAACCCCAAAGGTGATAATATGCTTCGTTTTGTCAGTGCACTCCGATAAAAACAAGTGATAATTTTGTTTTTTGAGGGACTTTTGGTGATTTATTTTCATACTGATACTGATATTTATAGCATCACCTTTGGGGGGGGGGGGTTAGTGGACTTATTGTTTTTTCCTGTAAAGTTCCCTCTTCCCTCGGTGCACTCCGACAAAAACAAGTGATAAAATTCATTTTTTGAGGGACTTTTGGTGATTTATTTTCATACTGATACTGAAGGATGGTCCAGGCAACAGTGTGAAGGTATGAGGTGAGGACCAAGTAGCTGCTTTACAGATGATCTGTCACAAAGCATATTTCACGACAGCTATGACAGCAGCCATGGCACCAATTTAATGGCATCTGACTGTACTGGTTAATGGGATACCAGTCTGGATTATAACAGAACTGAATCCATGGATTACAGCCAATCTACTAGATTATGTTTTGCCACAGAGGTACCAAACCTGGTGGAACTGAAGGAGAAGAAAAACCATGTAAGACTTTAATCAAAGCAGTCCTTTTTGGGTATTAAACCAAAGCTCGTTTACTGTCCAGAGCAGGAAGGGTCTTCTCATGCTAGTGCTTATGAGGTTTAGGACAGACTGCACACAATACTATTTCTTCATTCCAAGCTGATGCTCATTTTTTTCACACAATTTTGTGGGATAACAAAATAGAAAAGAATTTTGCACATGAGCTAACTGTGCACAAAGTAGCACACAGCATATTTAAATACAGTGGAACCTTGGTTTTCGTGATTAATCCGTTCGAAAAACTCTGACTAAAACCGAATGTATGAAAACTGAAGCAATATTTCCCATAAGAAATAATGTAAATCCAATTAATCTGTTCCAGACACCCAAAAATATTAACAGAAAATACATTTTATAGATAACTATATTTTTACATACAGAAAACAATGAGAAAAATATAAATGACTAATGAAATGGATAAATGAACATTTAATATCACTTTTACCTTTATTGAAGACTTTTGTTGGCATATGTAAGACAGTCAATCAGCAAGAGAATCAAAATAAAGAAAATCCCACTTCTGGCCACAAGATGGTGCTCCATTTTCAACTGTACGAAAACCGAGACAATGTACGAAAACTGGGACAAAATCTTGACGAAGAGAGTCAACGAAAACCGAATTGTACGAAAACTAGGGCATACGAAAACCGCGGTTTGACTGTACATGATTATGAAGCTATTAGCTATTCAGCAAAAATACAAAGAAGTGCACAACAGACCATAAGGCTGAGCTCAATGCTGGGATTTTTAATGCAAGGTCTGAGCTCAGCATTGGTGAGGAATGTGTGTTTGTTTCTTCTTTATCTTGAACATACAGCACCTGCAACTTTTTTTCTGGCTTTGCTGAAGAGAATGGTGAAAAAAATAGCAGGGGAGATGTGTTGGAATGTTGTGTGATGCATAAACATCAATAGTCTGCATGAAATAATTCTGCACAAACATGGGGCACAAATGCAGGAAAGGGGTTAACAAGAGCATTATATGTGTGCAAGTGTCTGCGCAGATGGTAATGCTCTGCTTACGAGATGGTAATGTGTTCTGCATTTTAGGAAGTGATGAGAGAGTTTGCTTTCCACCCAGATGCAAAGAAGTGTGCAGAAAGACCAAAAGGCTTAGCACAGACTTCCATTGTGCTGTGGATTTAGTACATAGCCAGCAGTGGAGTAAAAGGTTAACATAAGAACATAAGATATGCCATACTGGGTCAGACCAAGGTCCATCAAGCCCAGTATCCTGTTTCCAACAGTGGCCAATCTAGGTCATATGTACCTAGCAGTTTCCCCAAAAGACACAGGTTCCGCAATGCTTGTACTGGGTCAAGCATTGATATCCTGGGTCCCTTCTTAATAATGGTTTATGGACCTTTCCTCCAGGAACTTGTCCAAACCTTTTTTAAACCCAGCTACACTAACAGCCTTTACTACATCCTCCGGTAACAAATTCCAGAGTTTGATTACACGTTGAGTGAAGAAATATTTTCTTTTATTAGTTTTAAATAGTTTACCCTGTAGCTTCATTGCATATCCCCTAGTCTTTCTATATTCTGATAACAAACAATCGATCTACGTTTACCCGTTCCACTCCGTTCATTAATTTATAGACTTCTATCATATCTCCCCTCAGCCGTCTCTTTTCCAGGTTAAAGAGCCCTAACCTTTTTAGCCTTTCTTCATAGGAGTATCCTTCCATCCCCTTTACCATTTTGGTGGCTCTTCTCTGAACCTTTTCTAATAACGCTATATCCTTTTTAAGATACGGCGACCAGAATTGCACACAATATTCAAGGTGCGGTCCCACCATGGAACAATATAGAGGCATTATAATATCTTTTGTTTTACTTTCCATTCCTTTCCTTATGATACCTAACATTCTATTTGCTCTCTTGGCTGCCGCTGCACACTGGGCGGAGGGTTTTAACATGCTATCCTCAATGACACCTAAATCTTTTTCCTGGGTGGTGGTTCCTAATGTGGAACCTTGCATCGTGTAACCATAGTTTGGGTTGTTCTTCCCTAGGTGCATAACTTTGCACTTGTCCACATTAAATTTCATCTGACATTTTGATGCCCAGTCTTCCAATTTATCAAGATCCTCTTGCAATTTTCCACAATCCTCTTGGGTTTTAACAACTTTAAATAGTTTTGTGTCATCTGCAAATTTGATAACCTCACTCGTTATTCCACTTTCCAGGTCATTTATGAATATGTCAAAAAGCAGCGGACCCAGCACAGATCCCTGGGGTACACCACTATTCACTTTTCTCCATTGGGAAAATTGGCCATTTAGCCCAACCCTCTGCTTTCTATCTTTTAACCAGTTCTTGATACACAGTAGTACACTGCCTCCTATCCCATGACTCCTTAGTTTTGCCAAAAGTCTCTGATGAGGGACCTTGTCAAAGGCTTTCTGAAAGTCCAGATACACTATATCAACTGACTCACCTTTGTCCACCTGTTTATTCACACTTTCAAAAAAACATAATAGATTAGTAAGACAAGATCTTCCTTGTCTAAAACCATGTTGGCTGTCTCCCATTAGGCCATGACTATCTACATGCTGAGTAATTTTATTCTTTATGATGGTTTCTACCATTTTTCATCTGTGCTCTGCATTCGTGCCAGGAATTGAAAATGTTTTGTACTGGTATGAGCTCCCTGTAGATTCTTTAACTGTTCATAAGGCAGTACACAACAGCTCAAAACAGAATTAAAGAGGAGACAGACAACATGACATAGATCAGGCCAATGAGGCAGAAGAGAGGAGGAGAAGGGAGCAACAGGCAGCACAGGGCTCAGCCCATGTTCATGAGGTCCAACAGAAAGGCAAGGGAGAGACTGAAGGGATTAGCAGAAAGATATATTGTGCACAAGGGTGATTTTGTCCCTGTATAAACAATTAAAAAGGGATATAGATCTGGTTACAGCTTGTGGGTATGTCATATGACAGCTGATGAAGTTACTGCCACATTAGATTTCCTATGTAACGGATCCTTCCAAAAAAGTTGTTGGAATTGCTTGTGGAATGGACCAATCATCTTTCTCCAGCAGCCTTTGTCCAGCAGCTCCCCCGATCGGGGGTAGAGCGCCCAAACGGGAGAGGCAGCCGATTCTCCTGCTCGGAGGCTCCTGCCCAATCGGGGCAGTGGGAGGTGCAGCTGAGCCGTCATAAAGAACCACCTCCAACCAGCACGCCTGCACCTGAGGGCCTCGCCAGAGGGCCCTTTGGCGTGGCCCTTAGGCGGAGACCTCCAAAGAAACAACCATGATCCCACTGTAGCGATTACATAACAGACAGCCTCGACGTACACAAAGCCGAAAGACTAAACGGACAGCTGCACAAGCTTCATAACCCCGTGGCCCTCAAAAGCGGCCACAGAAGCAACACAGCCAACAGTGCAACAAAACCACCAGCAGCAGATGACCACAGCCATCAAGACAACGAAAACCAACACTAACAGATCAAAGTAAGTGCAGCCATCCACTAAAGTCCAACAAAGAAAACATGTACCCAACCCTGATCCTGCCCATCAGCCTCCTCCTCACCCAACTTCTACCACCTCAGACAACCAACCACAACCTACTAACAAGCACTCCATGGCATCCAGCACTGCTCTACACACACACAAGACTCCCAAAAACAAGAGGCAAAACAGGCACAAGACCAACACGCATACAAACATAAATGGAGCACAGAGACCACTAAACACCCCAGCTACAATCACAATAGAGCTCGTCAACGCCAGATCCATACAAAACAAAATTAACACAATAGCAGACCACATAGATGATCAGAGTCCCGACATACTGTGCATCACAGAAACCTGGCTCACCCCCACTGATAACATACTACTTAATCAATTAGTACCGCCTTTCTATTGGACAGCGGTAACATATCAACACCCAATGTCACACCTGTACCGTGGTCAGACCATCACATAATCAGAATAGAGATTACGCCATAAGGGCGTAACAACGACAAAAATCTGGACAACCCAACACCACAAAGAAGATTTAAAAGCTTTGAAAAGGACCAATTTTTAAAGGACACACTACCACACCTGAGCACAGAAGCAGGGGATCTAGACGAACAAATCAGAAAATGGAACAGCATCATCAACACAGCTGCCAAAGCCACCAAATACAGACCCAAGAAGCCTCGACGCACCAAAGCACATCACACACCCTGGTACTCAAAAGTTACACGGAACAAGAAGAGGGAACTCAGGAAGTTAGAACGGCGATGGAGACACGCCAAGTCACCCAACACTCAGGCACTATACTTAACAAAACAAAAAGAAAGAGTAGTTACTCCAGGAGCAGCAGGAATCAGTTCTCACATATGGGTGACTTTGGGAATTGCAGCGCGCATGTGCGGTCCCCTTCCCGCCCAAGGGTGCCATCTTGCTCAGTCTGATGACATAGCTAAAAGACAGCAAAAAATTAGCAAAATAAATCATATGACTGCAACTCCAAGGGGAGGAGGGAGGGTTGTGAGGACTGATTCCTGCTGCTCCTGGAGAACACCTGTTACAGGTGAGCAACTACTCTTTCTCCAGGACCAAGCAGGAAGTCAGTCCTCACATATGGGACTCCCCAGCTTAAGGCTACCGGAGACCTCAAGCCGAAGTTTCCCGCTCTTATTTATACACGCATGCGTCAGCGTTTTTTATAGAATGAGTATATGCCGCCTGCAGTAGCCTGCTGGTCCTTTCTTTTGGACAGTGATATTCAGGATCTAGCAAAGTAGTAAGTAATGATTTTATTTATTTAGATTTAGTTTATCAGTGCACAATTGCAATTGGTGTAGGTTTATGGTCACTCCGGTTCCATAAGATGCGGAGGATGACACCGGTTTTTGTTCTCATGTGCAAGTAAAAGTGATATGATTCGCTCTTAGCTCCTAGTTCTTTCTTCTAAACTTTCATTTTGTAGTTTCAGCGCATACTGATGGCAGCGTTTTTGCACTGAATTTTAGACGTATAATCATCCCCTTAAAAAGAGATATAGATCGGGTTGTTTTATAGTATGTCTTCATGTTCAGATTTTTGCGTTCAAGATACAAACAATAAGACTTCACATATCATATAAAGCGTAGTTACTCACCTGTAACAGGTGTTCTCCAGGAGCAGCAGGAATCAGTCCTCACTTATGGGTGACGTCGGCGCCGACGGAGCCCTCGCGGAGCAATTTTCCCCAGCTTTCAAAGAAAGCCTTTGGGAATTGCAGCGCGCATGCGCGGTCGTCTTCCCGCCCGAAGGTGCCATCTTAGCCAGTCAGATGACATAGCTAAAAAAGACAGCATAAAAATTTGCAAAAAGAACATAAGCAGACGATTGCAACTCCAAGGGGAGGAGGGAGGGTAGTGAGGACTGATTCCTGCTGCTCCTGGAGAACACCTGTTACAGGTGAGTAACTACGCTTTCTCCAGGACCAAGCAGGAAGTCAGTCCTCACTTATGGGACTCCCAAGCTCAAGGCTACCGGAGACCCTAAGCACAAAAATGAGCTCCCTCTAGCTCAGCAGCACAGAAGGATAGAATCTTCGCTGAATGATCACCCACCGGTAGCCCACATCCGGGATGGAGGGTAGGAGTTGCTCAGACCTCAAAGAGATTACGGAGGACTGCCTGTCCGAAAGCACTGTCCCTACGGGACTCCCTCTCGAGACAGTAATGGACCGCAAAAGTCTGGCTCGACGACCAAGTAGCGGCCCGGCAGATGTCTGCCAGCGGAACAGAGCGGAGGAAAGCCACTGACGTGGCCTTTGCCCGAACGCAATGAGCCGTGACTCGACTTTCTAAGGCGAGTCCGGCTGCCCCATAAGCCCAAGAGATACAGTCCGCAACCCAGATGGACAGAGTACGCTTGGAGACCGGGAGTCCCAATTTATTGGGGTCAAAAGACACAAAAAGCTGAGCAGCTTTACGGTGCTCCCGCGTACGGTCAAGGTAGAAGTTCAATGCCCTTCTACAGTCCAGGATATGGAGGACCGTCTCAGCTAGGCTGGAGTGTGGTCTGGGAAAGAAGGTTGGAAGTACCACCTCCTGATTGATGTGAAAAGGGGAGACCACTTTAGGCAGAAACTTTGGGTGAGTCCGCAGGACTACCCTATTCTTGTAGAACCGAGTGTAGGGGGGATCAGACACGAGGGCCTGCAATTCACTTACGCGCCTAGCGGAAGTGAGGGCTATCAAGAACAGTGTTTTCCAAGACAGAAAACGGAGAGAACATGTAGCCATAGGCTCAAAAGGCGGACAGGTGATCCGCTGCAAAACCACATTCAGGTCCCAGTCCGGCGCTGGCGGGCGCAGAGGTGGTTTAAGTAGAAGAAGACCTCGGAGAAGCCTCGCTACGAGAGGGTCGCTGGAGAGAGGTCTACCGTCCACCGGCACATGATGTGCCGAAAGAGCACTGAGGTGAACTTTGACGGAGTTGGACTTAAGTCCCAGATTAGAGAGGTGTAGCAAGTACTGCAAGATCACCGACACCGGGCAGGAGAAGGGATCCTGCGACTGTTGGGTACACCAGACTGCAAAGCGACGCCATTTAAGGGCGTAGCATTTGCGGGTAGAAGGGCGTCGCGAAGCCAGGACGACCTCCTCCACCTCCGCCAGCAGGAGAAGGGGAGCAAGGACTACCCTCTCAGCAGCCAGGCCATGAGGTTGAGAGACCTGAGGTTGGGGTGCAGTAGGGACCCCTGATCCTGAGTGAGGAGATCCGGTTGTACCCCCAGAGGGATCGGACCCTCCACCGCCAGTTGCAGCAGGAGCGGAAACCACGGCTGTCTGGGCCAGCGAGGGGCCACCAGGATCAAAAAGGCTTTGTCTCGGAGAACCTTGAAAAGAGTCCGAGAGACCAGCGGGATGGGAGGGAAAGCGTACAGAAGGCTCCCCGACCATGAGATCAGAAAGGCGTCCGCCGCAACCCGAAGGGGGTGTGGCTGACGAGAGCAGAAGCGAGGAAGCTGCCGGTTGCGAGGACTGGCAAAGAGATCCATCGTGGGGAGGCCCCACTTGAGGAAGAGCTTCTGAACTACCAAGGGATCCAGACGCCACTCGTGCGGCTGGAGGACCCTGCTGAGTTTGTCCGCAAGGCAATTGTCTTGGCCCGGGAGATAAACTGCCTTGAGGAGAATGCCGTGACTGACGGCCCAAGAGCAGAGCTTCTGAGCCTCCCGGCAGAGGAGAAAGGAGCCCGTGCCCCCCTGTTTGTTCACGTAGAACATGGCAACTTGATTGTCCGTCTGGACAAGGACAGACTGTTGGGAAGTCAGGTGGGAGAAGGCCTTGAGAGCTAGGCGGATCGCCCGGAGCTCCAGGAAGTTGATCTGCTGAGCAGACTCCCACGTGGTCCAGAGGCCCTGAGTACGCGCCTCTTGGCAATGCGCTCCCCAGCCCAGGAGGGATGCATCGGTGGTCAGCACCCGGGTCGGCTGAGGTGACTGGAAGGGCATACCGAATGTCAGGTTCGGCTGCCGGAGCCACCACCGGAGAGACGAGATCAGCGGCTCGGAAACGCGCACTAGGTCTGCGAGGCCGCCCGTGGCCTGTCGCCACTGCCGGCGGAGACACCATTGAGCAGACCGCATATTCAGGCGGGCATTGGGGGTCACATGGACGGTGGAAGCCATATGGCCGAGCAGTCTCAGGAAGCGCCTGGCGGAGACCAGGGGCTGGCTGCAAAAGCGGTCGGCTAGGTCCATGAGCCGCTGAGCCCTGTCGAGCGGTAGATACGCTCGCGCCCGAGGAGTGTGCAGCCTTGCGCCGATGAACTCGAGATCCTGTGAGGGGAGCAAAGTGGACTTTGCGAAGTTTATGACAAAGCCCAAGTGCTGCAGCAGAGTCACCGTGCGGCACGTGGCGTTGGTGACCTCCTGAGCGGACGCTGCTCTGATGAGCCAGTCGTCGAGGTACGGAAAGACATAGAGGCCGTGAAGCCGGAGATGGGCCGCCACGACCGCGAGACATTTTGTGAAGACTCGCGGTGCGGAGGACAGGCCAAAGGGCAGTACTCTGTACTGGTAATGATTTCCTGCCACCACAAACCTTAGGTATTGGCGGTGGCTTGGGTGGATGAGGATGTGCGTGTAGGCATCCTATAGATCCAAGGAGCATAGCCAATCTCCCTGCTGGAGGTAGGGCAGAAGGATTCCAAGGGTAAGCATTTTGAACTTCTCCCGCACAAGGAACTTGTTGAGGATGCGCAAGTCCAGGATGGGTCTGAGGCCCCCTGTTCTCTTTGGTATCAGAAAATACCTTGAATAGAAGCCTTGACCTCTCAGGTGGTGTGGCACCGGTTCCACCGCCTGTTCCTGCAGAAGACCTGCTAACTCCTGAAGGAGCAACTCCCTGTGCAGAGGGGGGCGCGGAGGCTCTCCCGGAAAATAGGAGGGAGGGACCTGATGGAAGTGGAGAAGGTAACCTTCTCGCACGACCTGAAGCACCCAGGCATCTGCGGTGATGCTGGACCACCTGTGGGCGAAGTGAACCAGCCGGCCTCCGGTGCTGGGGGGAACCAGCGGGGGGGGAGAGGCTATGCTGAGCGAGTCAAAAGCCCCCACCCTGCTGAGCAGGGGCTGGTGGTGCAGGCTTGGGGGCTTGCTGCCTACGGGACCCGTTACCCCGTCCCTTGGCCTGCTGGCCCTGTTGGGGAGCTGCAGGGGCCTGATAATGGGGGTATTGTTTGTAGGCAGCCGCCTTCCTCGGGTAAAAGGACTTTTTCCCCGAGCCCTTCTTTTTCTGGGAAGGGGCGGAGGTCTTCCTAGAAAGCCTGGTCCTGGTGAGAGTCTCAGTCTCAATTTGTGCAGCCTTTTCCGCCATGGGCTTGCCAAAGAGGTTTTCGCCTCGGCAGGGGACATCGACCAACTTGTCCTGTACCCAGGGCTCAAGGTCGGACGACTGAAGCCAAGCCTGTCGGCGGGCACCGATGCCGGCTGCGGCTACTCGAGCCGAGGCTTCAAAGCCATCATAGGCTGCTCGGGACATGAACTTTGAGCATTCCCGAATGCCCGTGGACAAGGCTAGGAACCTCCGCAAGGGCTCCTCGGAGAGACTAGTGGAGAATCCGGCTAGCTCTTTAGCCAGATCCCGGAGATACATGCCCATGTATAGCTGGTAAGTCTGGACACGACAGGCGAGCATAGAGCCCTGGAAGCACTTCTTGCCAAGGCCATCCAGGTTACGGGCCTCCCGTCCAGGAGGCACCGAGGAGTGCATCTTCTGGCTCTTAAGACGATGCATGGCCGATTCCACTACCATGGAATGGTGTGGCAGCTGTGCCTTTTGAAAGCCAGGGCTCTTGCGGACCCGATAGATAGAATCGACCCGCTTGCTCAGGACCGGCGAGGAGGCCGGACTCTCCCACATGCGGAAGAGTAGTCGTTCCAGCATAGGAGGAACCGGCACAGTAAAGTGTTCCCTCGCGGGAGAGTCATACTGGAGGGCGTCGAGCTCTTCGGCTCGAGGCTCCTCCTCGGGATCCGCAGGGAAGGCCAAAGCCTTGGCCATATCCCTAACGAAGTCCGAGAACCGGGCATCCTCCGGGGGGGACTGCTTCCGAGGCTCGGACTCCGGTGAGTCCGATGGGACACACCGAGTCCGGAAAGAATCAGGTGACTCTTCCTCCTCAGACTCCCAGACCGACTCCGACGAGGACTCGGTGGGGTCGGCCCGGGCAGGGTGCGGCGCCAGCCGCCCCGACGCCGAGGGAGTCGGCGTCGGCGACCTCGGTCCCGAACGGGAGGCCGAGGGCGACCTCGACCGAGGATCGACTCGAGTTCTCATCGACTCGAGGATCGGCTCGGTCTCCGGGGTCGACTTGGACGTCGACGTCCCGGCGGTCGGGGCAGCGACGCCAGCGAAGCCAGCGAGCAGTGCCCTCTGCTGGTCCATGAAGGCAGACAGTCTGCTCTCCAAGGCCGTCAACCTGAGTCCGAGCTCAGGTGACCCAGCAGCCCCCGACTTGGGCCCCGACGGCGTCGGGCCCGACGTCGGCTGTCGCGGAGGCGAGTCCAGAAGGACCACAGGACTTACCCGGGCAGGCATCTCCGACTCCAGGCGAGGTCGCTTCGGGATGTGTTCCTTCTCCAAGGACCCGGGGCGGCTGTCGGGGCTATGCGACCTGGCCCTCGCGGAGCCAGGAGCATCCACCGACGCCGCCCTCGCGGGTTTTTCCTTCCGACGATGGTCCCCGGAGGGAGAACCCCGGTCGGAGGAGCTCCGGCGACGGTTCGAGCTGGAGCCTTTCGACACGGAGGCCTCCGACGAGGTCCGGGTACGGCTGGGGTCAGCGAAGATTCTCTCACACTGATGCCGCCGACTTCTCAACGCCTTTGAGGACAGTTTGCTGCAGGGCCCACAGATCAGTTCCTCATGATCCGGGCCCAGGCAGCAGAGGCAAAAGTCGTGTGTGTCGGTTAGTGACATATTTCGGTCACACCGACCACACCGCTTAAACCCACTGGCAGCCATCGGGGGAAAAAGGGCCCCTGCGAGGTCAAAGGACCGGGCTGCCAGGGAAAACGAAAACGAAAGCTGACTAAGTCAGAAAAAAACGAAAAAAAGTAAGAGGACTCGAGACCGGCGTCGCGAGTCCGGGCGGGAAAACGATCGGCGTCGAACCGAAAGAAAAAGGATAAAATAAAGAAGAAAATCAACTTTTTCGCGGGGACAAGACGAGGACGTCTGTAGGGCTCCGCGGAAAAAAGAAGACTGGCTAAGATGGCACCTTCGGGCGGGAAGACGACTGCGCATGCGCGCTGCAATTCCCAAAGGCTTTCTTTGAAAGCTGGGGAAAATTGCTCCACGAGGGCTCCGTCGGCGCCGACGTCACCCATAAGTGAGGACTGACTTCCTGCTTGGTCCTGGAGAAAAAGTTTTTTTACATGATTAGTGCGGTCCTTTTAAGCCTCTGAGGCTCATCATTTTATGTGATTATGGTATAAACAATAATGTTTTACTTTACACAATATTCAGCAATAAGTTTTTATTATGTGACTGACACGGTCCCCTTAAACCCATGAGTTTTCCTGCCCTTATTTGTACACGCATGCGTCGGCGTTTTTTATAGAATGAGTATATGCCGCCTGCAGTAGCCCGCTGGTCCTTTTTTTTGGACAGTGATATTTAGGATCTATCAAAGTAGTCAGTAATGATTTAATTTATTCAGATTTAGTTTACTAGTGCACAATCGCAATTGTTGTAGGTTTATGGTCAACCCGGTTCCATAAGTTGCGGAGGATGACACCAGTTTTTGTTCTCATGTGCAAGTAAAAGCGATATGATTCGCTCTTAGCTCTTTCTCTAAACTTTTTTTCATTTTGTAGTTTCAGCGCATACTGATGGCAGCGTTTTTGCACTGAATTTTAGACGTATATTTATCCCCTTAAAAAGAGATATAGATCGGGTGGTTTTATAGTACGTCTTCATGTTCAGATTTTGGCCTCAAGAGTGGCACGGCTCGTCTCTGCACATTATGATAAAATTCATAATAACCCATTTATATTTGGGTTAGATCATTTGAATCTAATGGTTTAGAACACTCATTATTTATCCTTTTTAATATTAAAAATATATTTTTTAGTCTAACTGTTTCATATTGTTTTTATAACGTAGGAAGTATACTATTATCCTCAGTGATATGCCACTACCGTCTACGTACGCCTAAGGTCCTAAGGTAATGTTCTCCTTCACTCCTGCTCCTCCACACAATTTTGTTTCAACCTTCAATCTCTCTTGTTTTTCTCCTTTTTAAATATAATGTTCATTTACTATTTATCAATTATTATTTTCATCCTTGTTGAGGTATTTTTTATCATGATATGTTATTTATTTATTTATGAATTTTTTCATATAGACTTTGTATGCATTACCTTGTACTTGTCTTCACTTTTCATCAGCTCTTATATTTGATTCCCCAGGGGTTGTTCATTTCGACATATTTATGCTTTTATATGTTTATATCCCATATATACAATTCTTTATGTAATTTATGCATTTATAGCGTTTATGATTTTACTTATGCCTTATTTATCTCGGATTCTCGTTTTCTATTCTTTTTATTCTATCGTTATTTTAATCATTCATTCATTCATTTTTGTATGTAGTTTTTATTATTTATTTATTATGTATCATAATGTGTTTTTAGAATAAGGTGTGCCTAACCCTGAAGAAGATTCTTTCGAAACACGGCCTGTGTCGGGTCTGGCCTTCCTTATGATGTATGGATCAATAAAGAAATATATGGATTAATAAAAGAATCGTGAGTGATTCATACCTGCCTACGTTTTTTATACTGGCTCTTATGGCAAAAAAGACTGCATTTCAGTGTGACTCGATGGTGTCAAAGTTCAAAAACAAAAACGGTTGTTGTTGCGTAATCTTAAAGAGTTGTATGTAGCATATCATAATAAATTTGGAGGAGAAATCGGTTTTTCAAAATTCTGTGATCTCAGGCCAAAGTGGTGTGTGACTGTTGGTGCTTCAGGCATGCATTCTGTTTGCGTCTGCAGTATACATCAGAATGTAAAGCTCATGCTGCAAGGTGCAAATATTAAAGAGGACTACAAGCTGCTAATGGAAAAGACAGTGTGTGACCTGAATTCCAAGGAATATATGCTACAAAGATGCCAAAGCTGCCCTGGCGAAGAATCACTTGTAGCGTATTTGGATGAAATATTCCAGAATTATGATGCAGAGGAATCAATTGAATTCAAACAATGGATTCACACTGACCGAGAAACACTGGAAACAAGCATATTAACAGTGGACAACTTTGTTGAAAAACTTTCAAGCAAAATTTGGAAGCTGACAGGCCATCATTTTGTTTCAAAACACCAAAGTGAATATCTGAAGTCACTGAAAGCTGACTTAAAAGAAACGGAGTTCACTGTTTTGATGGACTCTGCCGAAAATTACTCATTTGTTGTCCAAGATGCTGCCCAGGGCTTTCACTGGGAAAATTCACAGGCCACAGTACATCCATTTGTTGCTTATTATGCAGACAAAGTGGGCACCTTGCAAATTGTTAATTGTTGCATAATTTCCGATCATATGCAACATCATACCGTGTCAGTACACGTGTTTATTCAGAAGTTTATCGAATTTTTGTTGACCCAAGCAGATGTTACGAAAATATCCTACTTCAGTGATGGCTCAGCAGCGCAATATAAAAACTACAAAAACTTCGTTAATTTATGCAACCACAAAAATGATTTCAATATCGAGGCTGAATGAAACTTTTTCAGCACAAGCCATGGAAAATCACCTTGTGATGGGGTTGGTGGCACAACTAAACGTTTGGCAGCCCAAGCAAGTCTACAAAGACCTGCGTCTGACCAAATTTTGACACCAAAAGATCTGTATAGCTTTTGTGACCAAAATATACACGGAATTAAATATATTTATGTCGCAAAAGATGAAATTGAAAAAAAGCAGGAAGTTTCAAGAAGAAAGGTGGAAAGAAAGCAGCACAATAGCTGGCACTAGAGAGCATCACCAATTTGTACCAGTTGACTCAAACTTGGTTTGTGTCAGCAGAGTTTCAAATGATACAATAAGTTTTTTAGCCAAAATTTCCAATACTGCTATTTTGTATTTGAAATTATCTGAGTTGTTCCTTGGTTGCTACATAGCTTGCATCTATGACAACAAATGGTGGATTGGCAATGTTGTTGAAGTTTCAGCTGAGGAAAATGATGCATTGATAACATTTATGCATCCTCAAGGTCCTACTCATTCGTTTTATTGGCCAGAAAGGCAAGATGTTTGCTGGATTCCAGAGCAGCACCTCATTAGCATACTCCCTGCACCTGCAGTTACATCATCTGGCTGACAGTATCAATTCCCAGAATCCACTTTGAAGGAAGTGGCTTGCAAACATAACAGAATGTAAAAAAATTGCTAGCATTAAAATTGAGGTGAGTACTTCGGCTTGGGAACCATATAAAATACACAATTTAGGCTTGGGAACCTAGGATAAGATGCCCAATCATTGGCTTGGGAACCAGCTAGACACCCACTGAAGGCTTTGGAACCTCAAATAAGAAACCAAATTAAAGGCTTGGGAACCTAGATTAAGAAACTCACCCGTGGATGGTATTGCACAGCTATCGGACGTGACCTCTATGGCAATGGGGTTGCCAGTTCATGTTCCTGAACTGGTAGTGACAATGTCACCATGGACCAACGCAATACAATATTGATAATTTTTCAATATAAAAATGTTAAAACAAGTATGATCCAAAAAATTAACAATAATATGATGATGAAATATACGCTGTTGCCATGGCAATGTCCGCTGACTTTGGTCCTCTTTTTAGAGCACTGTATGCCAGCGTTAGTCAATCAAATTAACTTTTTTAGGGAGTTTAAAAAATGCTCTTTCTAATGGTAGTAGTTTGAAAACGTTTCTAGAAGATACTTTTGTGTAAAAGGGAGTTAAAAATACCCTATTTTTAGCCTTTTTGCAAAAATTATCAACTTTACACTTAATTTGCAAATTAATGAAAAGGGCTAGGAGCTTGAAATTATAAACACAAAAACAACAGTACCACAAGATACTATGTCTCAAATTTCATGTTCATCGTTTACTTATTTCAGGAGCTATGCAATGTTAAACTTTTAATTTTTTTAGGCTGCCAATTTCTTTGCCCGACTTTGGTGCAATGTGTCTATTTCTGACACAATCAAAAAAGATTATTAGTCTCATTAAAAAGAGCGCAAAAATATGTGCAGGGTAGTTATGTTTCATTTCTTATAAACAAATAATAAGAAAAATATTAGGTCTCAAAGTTGCTGAAATTTTGAATCGTACTGTACATGTTCAGGCTATGGGGTCAAACAAACGGTTATATCTCAACAGGTTTAACACCAGAGAACCTAAAACTCTACCAAAGTTCATTTGAGACATGGGGGGCTCTAAATATAAAATTTAGTCAAAATCCGTGATGGTCATGCGGGAAGCCCTAGACCACTTGACATGGAATGACCCAGCTGTTCTCTGAGGCGTGGGACGTCAAGACATTTTTCTTGTACTCACTGCTTGAGGTCGGACGACTGGAGCCAGGCCTGATATTGAACACTGATGCTAGCAGTCACCACTCACGCGCTGGACTCGAAGCCGTTGTAGGCAGCTCAGGACAAGTACTTGGAGCACTCCAAGACAGACTTCGATACAGTCTGGAAATGTCAGAGGTGGTCTCCATCGAGGCCAGCCGCGAAGCCCCTGAGTTTTTTGGCCAGGTCCCAGAGGAACATGCCGATATAAAAGCTGGTAAGTTTGAATCTGGCATGCCAGCATTGAGACCTGGTAGCATTTATGCCCGAGGGCATGGGACTCCCTGCCCAGGGGCACCAAAGAGTGCGACTTCAGGCTCTTTTGCTGGTGCATGGCTGACTCGACCACCACAGAAGTGTGGAGGAGTTGTGCCTTATGGAAGCCCAGGCTACGCTGGACCCGGTACATCGTATCCAGCCGAAGGCTGACAATGGGTACCAATGCAGGGGTCCTCTCACATCTTGAGGAGGAGCCAGGTAAGGATGGAGGGGACTGGGACCATCAAGGTTTCCTTCGGTGGCGCCTCGTACTGGGGGATGTCAAGTTCCTCCATACGAGGGTCCTCCTCTGACTCCATCGTGAGGGAGAGCGCTCGAGTCATGTCCCTGATGAACTCGAGGAAGGAGGTGTCCTTGGATGGGGATCGAACACTCTCGTTATGGCCAGCGGTTGAAAAGAGCGCGAAAGCGTTTAAAAGGAAAAAGTATGACAAAAGAAAAAATGTCGAGGCCGGACTCAAGGTGGGGAAGAGCCGGTGCAAGTTGTAAAAGTACAAAAATGTACAGATTAAATCAACTTTTTCTGGGGGACAAGAGAAATGTCTGTAGGGCTCCACGGAAAAAGGGAACTGAGCAAGACAGAACCCTTGGGTGGGAAGGTGACCACGCATGCGTGGTGGCATCTCCCAAAGGCTTTCTTTGAAAGCTGGGGAGATGCTTCTGTGCAGGGCTCCATCGGCATTGACGTCATCCCATATGCAAGGACTGACTTCCTGCTTGTTCTTGGAGAACAACAGTTCAAGTATGAAATTACCAGAGTCTGAATAACTCCATAAGTTACTCTGAAATAAAGAGTTTTACCTTCTCTGTCATGCGCAATTTGTATAGTGCCATTTTAACTACTGCCTTTATCTGTGACTACATATTCAGTTAGATAACAAGTATGACCCCCAAGTTCCTCACTTATGAGAAAGTTCGGATGTTCTATTCATCTATTTTAAGTAAAATGGGAATAGTCTGAGGAATGATCCTACCTAGATATAATATTTCAGCAGGGTTTTTTAATGTTACGTGCTAATTTGTTAAGCGACATTCATGTCTTGACAGCATACCTTGATAAATTATCCATACACATAACATCTTACCAACTCCAAAGGGAGGCTCTCTCTGGCACGATGCAAGTATTACACAAAGCATTATTAGTAAATTTGATAAACTGAGATCAAACTCCACATGCCCTGGCTTATAAGTGAGGTTCATGACTGCCATGGTTTGCACAAAACTCACCCATTTGGAGAAACTGCCCCTAAAGATAAAATGAAACTTAGCCGAAAGTAAGTTTATTACAGGCAAAAAAAACAATGTCATTTGAATATATTCTGTAATGCACAAGACCCAAAAATAATTTGCATATTAGAATTACATATATGTTAAATAAGAGATGACAGTGCAGATCCCTGTGTGACTCCCGTTGCTAAGGAAAACCAAACTAATTGTGTGTTTGCAATTCTAGTCTGTGCTTTTTGCTCTGTTAGAAAATTGAAACTAACCATATACTGAGCCAGAAATGCCAAGATCACTCAATCACTGTGACAGAATGGAGTGATTAACTGTGTCAAAAGCAGCAGCTATATCCAGTAGCACTAAAATAAACTATAAACTGTTAAAAAAAATCACAATTGGAAAGATTTGCATTTCATGGTGTGGTCTAAATCCAAACTGAAAGAAACGTAAAATAAATTGAGCATCTATAATTTAGCACTAATTTTTCAATAATTTGGGCTAAAAAAAGATAATAACGAAGCCAAACAGTAATTGAGAGGATCAGATTTGTCTAAAGATAGATGCTTCAATAATGGATGAATCATTGCTTTTTTCAAGGTATTAGGAAAAATACCTTGATAGAATAACTGACTGGCAGGATTTGAGAGAGTTTCATAGATATTTTCATTCATTGATCTAAAAAGTTTAATAGAACATGCAAAACACTCAATCTCTAGTCCTATTCAAATCCAGGCTGCTTTTGAATCATGACCCCTCTTATTGATCTGTATAGCACCCATCTCCTTGGCTTTACCCTTGTCCCCTATTTGTTGCATTTGTCTGTCTTGCACATACTGTAAGCTCAATTGAGAAGGAACCATCTCGCACATGTATGTGTACAGTGCTGTGTATGCCTTGTAGAGCTATACAAATTAGTAGTAGTAACAGTAAGAGCAGAGACCAGAGCTCCACCCAAGGCAGGCGCAACCTTTCCCACTACTCCAGAAGAACAGGATATAATTTAGTCATACTTCTGCCTATCTGCAAGATCAGCGTATCCCATTCTGCTGCTATCATATCCTTTATTGCCCTGTGTAGCGAAAAGGACTTAGGGGGCTTCTGGATGCCCTTAAAAAATGAGTCCTCAATGGGCCTGAATTTGCTGGGCAGTTTTCCAAAATACTCAGGGCCACCGAAGTTTGAAAGATGAGGAATAGCAACAATGAAAAATATGAACTACGGTGGGGTCTTCACTCTCCTCACGCTTCTCCTCCTTTGCTGAGGAAGAAATATGAAGGGCCCATCCAGCGGATCTACAGAGCCTGCAGACAACACAGAGACTCCACCCTCCAATCCTCTTCCAGGTCCTTGCAGACTTGTTTCATGCAAGGAATGGTACCTTGGGGCACAGACCCTAGCAATCCTGCCACAAGCAGCAACTCGGGGAGAAAGGGGTACCAGCCATCAAAGCCATTCCCCAGTCACCACTGGGGAGCCCCCTAAGCCAATGCCTTCACTAAGTGAAGTACTGGAGGATGCCTCACAGCAGAAACCTCTGCAGCAGGCCTAATGGTGGAGGTTCCTGCCAAAAACAGTGGTTCTGCCACCTCCTGCACATTCAGAATACGTGCTGCTGTACAGAACCAGTCCCAGAGTTGGTTCAATGTTTTGGTCTCCTAGGGAAACCTTAAGCATTATGCCCCCTCTCCTCCCGGCTGTCAGAATCTATTGTTTAGCTTTGAATGTCATGTTTTTTTGCCACCGCCACATCCCCTCCCCTTCAAAAAGAAGCTGTTGCCCTAGACATCTGCTTGGTTGTGCTAACACTGACGACGCAAGGAGAGAACTATGATCCTGTACCAACTGCCAGCTAATCCGCAGCCACGGCAATCTCCTTCACCCAGCCACTGCACAGGCCATCAGCTGACTGATGGGCCCAGCAGCTGCTGCAGGCCACCATAGGTCACAAAGCAATGGCTGTGCTCCCCCTGGAATGGGACTTACCTTGATAATCCACATTGAGCAAAGCCTCCTTGGCGAGAGAATGGCTCAACCGACCCTTCACCACCTCTTAGGTCTGCTGCCATTGATAATTTTTGAGGGCGTGGGGTGGAGTTAAAATGTTACTGCTGCTGCTACACAAGACCTCTGGCCTCAATGAGGGGGAGGGGAAGGGGAAGCTGCCTCAGAGCCCAAGCGACCTGGAAAGGGGGGGGGGGACCAGCCCCATCTAGTTCTGCACACCAGGATCCTTAGTCCCAGCTCTCTTAGAGGCATTTCAAATTGCCCCACTGCAATCCATATTCCATCTGCTGAAGACTGAGAAATACCGGTTGCTGAGAAGCTGCACATGACCCTTATAGCAAGATACTTTTGTGTAAAAGGGAGTTAAAAATACCCTATTTTTAGCCTTTTTGCAAAAATTATCAACTTTACACTTAATTTGCAAATTAATGAAAAGGCTCTGTCAGTACCGACATCACCCATATGTGAAGACTAAATTCCTGCTTGTTCCTGAAGATAAGGTGTATCGCAGTTACTTTTTTAGGTTTTAGAGCCTGATTTACTAAGACTGTTTTCCCATTTTCTATGGCCCCACTCCTCCTCCTCCCTCTCCCACCACACCCAATGATCCTTTAAGTTACATCTGTGCATACACACACGTTGTGGAGATCGGGTGCCTGCATGTGATGTTAGGTGTGGGGAGTGTGCTTCACTCTCCAACCACATGCACTTTTTCCTCTCCCCACCACTTCAATCCCTCTCCTGCTGTCCCTCCCACACCCCTTTCCATTCCCACTTTCCCCTTGACCCCTCCCCTTGCACTCACCACCTGCCCGCCATCTTCCCATTCTTTCTTAAATAAAACCTACTGCCCTTTAAATTTTTTCAGTCCCTGTGTACTCTAACCTTTTTTTTTGTTTCGTTTTGCAGGTTCCTGGTGGTTGCAGCACTTCTGCCTAAGCGAGATGGGATCCTTGTGGGCAGAAGTGCTGCAGGTCGAAATCAGTACTGTCTGCAGCGATCTCATCTCCCACGAGCAGACTCCGTTACTCTCAGCTGCAATTGTGACCTTTTGCAGCACTTCTGCCCATGGAAAGGGAGAAGTAGCCTAGTGGCTAGGGCAGCAGCCTGGGGCCAGAAAGACCAAGACTGAAAACTCACTGATGCTCCTTGTGGCCTTGGATAAGTCACTTAAACCATCCATTACCTCAGGTACAAACAAACTGCAAGCCCTCTGGGGACAGGGATATACCTATAAGTACCTGATTTATAACTTGCCTTGAACTACTATTGGACAGACATGAGCTAAATACTAATAATTCAATAAATAATCAAACAAAACTGGTAACTAGGTAAGTTATATATCCTTGAAACCAACTGAATGGATATTTTTTTCCTATTTTAAATCTGGTCGAAGAACAGGTCGATGCAGAAAGCCAGCGCTGAAGTCGCATGCTATTAGCTGTGTACGCGTTTTCATAGTGCGCCGATATACAGCAAGGGGATGTATGGAAATGAGATACGTGCAAAACTTCAGCATAAAGTTGAAAGGAGGAGAGGCAACATTTGTGCAAACAAGAGACTCATTACAGGCGGCAGTGCGCACATGCTTCCTAATTCCAGAAGCTCATGTTGGCACAGGCTTATGCACATAGGGATAGCAGTGCTGCCCTTGTTTGGAACAGGTACCATCTACAGGGCCTCATGAAGAGTTGAACCTGTACCTCCTCATCCTCCTTTCTGTTGCTCAAGTCTCTGTTCTCCCCATGTCCTCGATGTGAAGCTCTAGCTCTTGCAAGCAGCATAGCCACTAAAGGGTAAGAAGCAAGACATTTCTTCTTGAATGCTGAATGCTTGCTTATACGCTGAAATATACATGCCGAATGTACTGTCTTTCCCCACATGGCACAAGAATATTACGTCACCTCTGACATGGCGATAATTGCTCTCCTAAACTTTACACATGGTTATGTAACGTCAGGTGGAGATCGTATTAGCATTTTATTTTAATATGCATTGCTCATTTGCATATAATTGTAATATTTATTTAACCAGTTTTGTATACCACCTTATCCTTCAATCAAAGTGGTTGACAAGGCAAAGGGCTTACATATTGAGGGTATGGGAAAACAAAAACAATACATTACAATATAAATACAGTACAAACAGTAAATTATAATATTATCTCATAGTGAAATTGGATATACAAGTTGACCAAATGATTCTATAAATAAATAAGTCTTTAATGATTTGCAAAAGTCTTTGATGTTTTCCTGAGTTCTTAAGTCTTCAAGAATAGAATTCCATAACTCTGGTGCCATAAAGGAAAATGCTCTTTCAGAGGTCATTTGTTTTGATTTATTGAAGTTCAAAGGTGTACTAAGCTTATTTGTGTTTTGAAATCGTCTAGGTCTTAGGCTCTTGACTTTGGATATTATATTTTGTAGAATATCTGCTGAAGATTGGTGAAAATTATTGAAAGTAATCATTAGGATTTTGTATTTTGCTCTTGCAATAATCGGAAGGAAATGTAACAGTTTAAGGACAGGAGTTATCTGATCAAATTTTGCAGAGCCAATTATACGCGCAGTGGTGTTTTGAACTAATTGGAGAGGATGGATAGAGTTTTTAGGAAGACCTTGATACAAGATGTTTCCAAATTCAAGTAGAGGTGTTATGACAGCTTGACGTACCGTGTGAAAGTGATTTGTATTTAATATTGGTTTAGTCTTCTTATAATCTTTAAGCGATGATATGCTTTAGCCGCAATTTTGCTTATATGAGATTTTAAAATTTAAATATTTATCTAAGGTTATACCTAAATATCTAACTTCATCTTTAATTTTTATTTCTTTATTTAATAAGTTAATTTCACTTGGTAATTTTAAGGACTGACATTTCAATATGAACAAATGCTTCCATTTTATCAGAATTTACTTTTAAATTGTTAGTGAGCCAATTATTCATATCATTCAGACAGCTATTAATTTTTGTTGTATCAAAGGTATTTTGGTCAATTGAAGTATGAAAGGAAGCTTGTCTGTACCGGGCTGTGTACACAGTCAGGGTAATTAACATCATATTACTAAAAGCCCTCAGAAAGAGTTACCACCACAGACATGCCAGAGCTTATTACTCAGCAACAACCTTGAAGACCCTACTGAAATAACTAGGCTGAATTTTCCTATAACAAAGATATTATGTTATGAAACAAATAGTGCAGGGAGAAGCTCTCTCTCAGTCTCGATTCAGAGATATCAAAACTGCAAGTGTTAGAATTATTCTTTAAGAAGCTATGCCTGGGAAAGCATAGTTACTCACCTGTAACAGGTGATCTCCGGGAACAGCAGGAATTTAATCTTCACATATGGGTATCGTCGGTACCGATGGAGCCTGCGTGGCAACACTCCCCAGCGTCCAATTAGAAAGCTTTTGGGAACATCCCACAGCGCCTGCGTGCTGCCTTCCCGCCTTTCCCAACAGTCTCTCTCCAGTTGAGTTTAAAGCTGAGACAAAGAGAGAGAGAGAGGGAGGGAGAAAAAGAGAGAGATAGAGAGATACAACTCCTAGAGGAGGTGGGTGGGTTGTGAAGACTAAATTCCTGCTGTTCCCGGAGATCACCTGTTACAGGTGAGTAACTATGCTATCTCCAGGAACAAGTAGGAATGTAGTCTTCACATATGGGGACTCCCTAGGTACAGATGCCAGGGAAAAACCCCAGAGGTTGTGTGCTCTTTTGAAAGGGCTCCACTTCCCCCCATGGATCTCTGGCATCCTACCAGGGATGGTGGGTAGGAGCTGATTAAGTATGGAACAGGTGTTCAAGAACAGCCTGACCAAACAAGGCATCCCGGCGGGAGTCCATGTCCAAGCAGTAATGGGCTATTAAGGCATGAACCGAGGCCCAGGTAGCTGCTTGACAGATGTCGTCGATAGACACAGAGTGAAGATGAGCCATAGATGCTGCCATGGCTCTCACATTGTGCGCTGTGACATGGCCTTCAAGAGGAAGGTTCTTACTCCGATAGGCAAAAGATATACACTGTGCAATCCAGTTGGATAGTGTCCTTTTGGAGACTGGAAGTCCTAAATGACTAAGATCAAAAGCAACAAAGAGTTGAGAGGACTTTCTATGTTGCTTCGTCCTTTGCAAGTAAAAGGCCAAAGCTCTTTTACAGTCCAAAGAATGAAGATTCCTTTCTCCAGGAACAAGCAGGAAGTCAGTCCTCACATATGGGTGTCATCGGCGCCGATGAAGCCCCAGCGGAGCATTTCCCCAGCTTTCTATGAAAGCCTTTGGGAATGCAGGCACGCATGCACGGTTCCCTTCCCGCCTAAAGGTGCCATCTTACCTCAGTCTCTTTTTTTCCATGAAGCCCGTTGGACGTATGTCCCATTTTCCCAGTTAAAATCAGATTTTTAGCAATTTTTTGCTCTTTTTTCTACCGGTTCGACACCGGTTCCTCTGCCGCCGGGTTCGGTACACCGGTATCGAGCCCGATTCTTCTTTTTCGGATTTTGCTCTTCGTGGCTGGCGTTCGCGCCTTTTTTTCCCTTTTTCCCTGGAAGGCCGGTCCTTTGACCACGCGGGGACTCTTTTTTCCCCGATGGCTTCCAGTGGCTTTAAGAAGTGTGATCGGTGTAAGAAACTAATGTCTCTCACCGACACACACGACAGCTGCCTTCGGTGCCTCGGCCCCGACCACGATCCTAAGTCGTGCGGGGCCTGTGGAAAAATGTCTTCCAAGGCACTACGAAGTTGACAGCAGCAAAAGGAAAGGCTTTTCTCGGACTCAAACTCCGGCAGGGCCCGGAGCTCGTCTGAGGCCTCGACATCTCGGGATTCCGATCCCGAGCACCGAAGCTCCTCGGACAGGGGGTCCCCCGACCGGGAATGCAAGAGGAAGAAGCGGCTCGCGAGGGCGCGTCGGAAGAGGTCCCTGGCTCCTCGAGGGCCAGGTCTAAGACCCCCGACAGTCACCCCGGGCCTGTAGTACTGGAGAAGCCTACCAAAGTTCCTCGTGTGGAGCCGGAGTCTGCTGGACACGTAAGCCCCGTAGTCCTCGTGGACTCTCCTTACAGAGAGCCGCCGCCGGGGCCCGAGTTGGTGGCTGCTGCGTCTCCCGAGCTGAGTCTCAGGATGACAGCCTTGGAGAGCAGAATGTCTGCCTTCATGGAGCAGCAGCGGGCACTGATGGCCAGCCTGTCTGGCGCATCTGCCCCGGACCACCAGGACATCCACGTCAAAGTCGACCCCGGAGGCCGAGCCGATACTCGGGTCCATCGTGGCTCGGAGTCGACCTCAGTCGCGGTCTCCCTCGACTTCCCGTTCGGGACCGAGGGCGTCGACGCCGGTGCTTCCGGCGTCGGGGCGGGTGCTTCAGGGCCCCGCGGGGTCGCACCCCGACTCTTCCTCGGACGAGTCAGCTTGGGAGACGGAGGACGAGGAGTCTCCTGATACCTTTGACTCGGTGCGTCCCTTCAGACTCACCGCAGTCTGAACCCCGCAGTAGGTCCCCTCCGGAGGACACCCGGTTCTCGGAGTTCGTCCGGGATATGGCCACTGCCTTGGCTATTCCGGCGGATCCCGAGGAAGAGCCTCGAGCTGAAAGGCCCTACAGTATGACTCTCCTCCGAAGGAGGCCTTTACTGTCCCGGTTCCTCCGATGCTGGAATGGCTCCTCTTCCGTATGTGGGAGGCACCGGCCTCGGCGCCATTTCTTAGCAAGCGGGTCGATTCCATCTATCGACTTCGGAAGAGCCCTGGGTTTCAAAAGGCACAGCTACCACACCATTCCATGGTTGTGGAATCGGCCATGCATCATCTGAAGAGTCAGAAGATGCACTCCGCGGTGCCTCCTGGCAGGGAGGCCCGAAACCTCGATGGCGTCGGTAGAAAGTGTTTTCAGGGCTCGATGCCTGCTTGCCGTGTCCAGTCTTACCAGCTGTACATGGGCATGTACTTGCGGGATCTGGCCAAGGAGTTGGCTGGATTCTCTGCTGGTCTCTCCGGGGAACCCTTGCAGAGATTTAAGTCCTTGTCCTTGGGGATTCGGGACTGCTCGAAGTTCATGTCCTGTGCCGCCTACAATGGCTTCGAGGCTTCAGCCCGAGTTGCGGCAGCCGGCATCGCGGCTCGACGCCAGGCATGGCTGCAGTCATCGGACCTCGAGCCATGTGTTCAGGACAAGTTGGTCGATGTCCCTTGCCGAGGTGAAAACCTTTTTGGCAAGCCCATGACCGAGAAGGCCGCTCAGCTCGAGACAGAGCAACTCACCCGGAAAAGGCTGTCGAGGAAGACCTCTGCCCCTGATCATAAAAAGAAGGGCTCGGATAAAAAGCCCTTTTACCCGAGGAAGGGCACTGCCTACAAACAGTACCCACAATATCAGGCTGCCCAAGCTGCCCCCCAGGGTCAGCAAGCCAAGGGCCAGGGTAATGGGCCCCATAGGCAGAGGACCCCCAAGCCTCAGGCCCCTGCTACCTCTCAGCAGGGTGGGGGTTTTTGACTCCTTTAGCATAGTCTCTCCTCCACTGCTCTCCCAACCCTGCACAGGAGGTCGTCTCGCCCTCTTTGCCCACCAGTAGCCCCTTATCACCGGGGACAGTTGGGTGCTGGAGATAATCCACAATGGATATGCCCTCCATTTCCACCAACTGCCACCCCATATTTTCCAGGGGAGCCTCCAAGGCCTCCTCTGCACACAGACCTTCTCCGTCAGGAGCTTCAAGGTCTGTTGGTGGACAGGGCGGTGGAGCCTGTGCCTCCCCACTTGCAAGGTCACGGATTCTACTCCAGGTATTTCCTGGTGCCCAAAAGGACCGGTGGCCTTCGTCCCATTATGGACCTCAGGAACCTCAACAAGTTCCTAGTGAAAGAAAAGTTCAAGATGCTTACTCTTGGAACCCTTCTGTCCTACCTCCAGCAGGGAGATTGGCTATGCTCCTTCAATCTAAAGGATGCGTACACTCACATCCTCATTCATCCAGACCACAGAAAGTACCTCAGGTTCATTGTGGGAGGAAACCATTATCAGTACAGAGTGCAGCCTTTCGGCCTCACCTCTGCCCCCAGAGTCTTTACAAAGTGCTTAGCAGTGGTGGCGGCCTTCCTGAGAAATCAGGGCATCTTTGTCTTCCTCTATCTGGACGACTGGCTCATCAGGGGTCAGACAGGTCAGGAGGCCAATCAAGCCACCCTCAGGACCATTGCTCTTCTACAACGTCTGGGGTTTGCCATAAACTTTGCAAAATCCACTTTGCACTCTTCCCAGAACTTGGAGTTCATAGGGACAAGGTTGGACTCTCTCCTGGCAAAGGCATTCTTGCCAGAAAACAGAGCCCGAAGGTTAATGGCCTTGGCAAGTCAGTTTCTCAGCAGGTCCCTGGACACTGCCAGACTCTGCCTGCGGCTTCTAGGCCACATGGCTTCGACAGTACATGTGACCCCCAATGCCAGGCTCCATATGAGACCTGCACAGTGGTGCCTTCGGTCTCAGTGGTCACAGGCCACGGACAGCCTCAGAGACAGGATAAGGGTGTCCAGACCTTTTCTGCACTCCCTCAACTGGTGGCTACACCCACCCAATCTGCTGAAAGGGGTGCCCTTTCAGATTCCAGATTACAGAGTGATGCTAACAACAGATGCCTCCCTACAGGGCTGGGGAGCGCATTGTCTGGGCAAGTGCACCCAGGGCCTCTGGTCTCCCTGGGAAGCTGCTCAACAGATCAATCTCCTCGAACTCAGAGCTATTCGCTTAGCACTCAAAGCTTTCACTCCTACCCTGGCTCAACAGTCTGTCCTGATTCAGACAGACAACCAAGTTGCCATGTTTTATGTGAACAAACAGGGCAGAACTGGGTCCAGGATCCTTTGTCGGGAAGCTCAGGACCTTTGTTCTTTTGCCCTCAAGCACAACATGTTCCTCAGGGCTGTGTACATTCCTGGCCAGGACAACTACCTGGCAGACAGATTGAGCAGGATACTGCAGCCCCACGAGTGGCAGCTTCATCCTTCAATAGTTCAGAAGATCTTCCTGAGATGGGGTTGCCCTTTGATGGATCTCTTTGCCAGCCCCATCAACAAGCAACTGCCACAGTTCTGCTCCAGGCAACCACATCCTCTGCGGACAGCAGCGGATGCTTTTCTGATATCTTGGTCTCGGGGCCTCCTCTATGCGTTTCCTCCCACGCCCTTGGTGGCACGAACCCTATTCAAGATTCTCCAGGACAAGGCCTCGGTCCTGCTGGTAGCTCCCAGGTGGCCGAGACAGCCTTGGTTTCCTCTTCTGCTTCAACGGGCGGTGGATCCTCCACTGCCTCTGGGGTTGCAACCCGACCTTCTCACACAGAACCAGGGTTCCCTCCTGCACCCCAATCTCAAGTCTCTCAATTTCATGGCCTGGAGGCTGCAAGGGTAGTTTTGGCTCCCTGGGGCCTACCTCAGGAAATTGAAGAGGTTGTCCTTGCCTCCAGGAAACAATTCACTAGGAAAACCTATGCTCTCAAGTGGAAAAGATTTTCTGTGTGGTGTAACCTACGTACAGAGGCTCCTTTCTCCTGTACTGTGCCAGTAGTTCTTAAGTACTTACTGCACTTATCCATTCAGGGACTTAAGTCCAATTCCGTTCGGGTCCACCTCTCAGCTCTAGCAGCTCACCACTCGTTGGTAGAGGGACAATCTCTATCTGGTCACCCCTTGGTGTCCCGCTTTCTCAGGGGCTTGCTTTTGCTCAAGCCTCCCATCTGTCCTCCTGCCCCTGAGTGGGAGCTGAATGTGGTCTTGCAGCAACTGACTCGCCCACCTTTTGAGCCGATGGCTACTTGTCCACTACGCTTCCTCTCCTGGAAGACGCTCTTCCTGATAGCCCTTACCTCGGCTAGGCGAGTAAGTGAGCTTCAGGCCCTGGTCTGTGACAGGCCTTACACCAGGATTTACAGGAACAGGGTAGTCCTCAGGACTCATCCAAAGTTCCTCCCCTAAGGTTGTCTCCTCTTTCCACCTCAATCAGGAGGTGGTTCTTCCAACATTCTTCCATAGGCCCCATGCTAGCCAGGCTGAAGCAGTCCTGCATACCTTGGACTGTAGGAGGGCCTTATCCTTCTACCTTGACCGTACGCAGGGGCATAGAAGGGCTACTCAGCTCTTCGTATCTTTTGACCCCAATAAGTTGGGGTTGGCTGTGTCCAAGCGTACCTTGTCCATCTGGGTGGCTGACTATCACCTGGGCTTATAAGGCAGCTGACCTTCCTTTGCAGGGTAGGGTCACGGCCCATCGTGTCAGGGCAATGGCTGCCTCAGTGGCTCATCTCCACTCTGTGCCCTTGGTAGACATCTGCAAGGCTGCAACTTGGTCTTCAAGCCAGACTTTTGCAGCCCATTACTGCCTGGAGAGGGAGTCCCGTAGGGACAGTGCTTTTGGCCAGGCAGTATTCCGGAATCTCTTTGAGGTTTAGGCAACTCCTGCCCTCCTGCCCTCTGTTGGGCTACCGGTGGAGGTTGTGTCCTTGAAAAGCCTTTCTTTGATGCTGTGACTAGAGGGAGTTCTCTTGTTCAGCCTGGGCTCCTCGGTAGCCCAGAGCTAGGGAGTCACCCATATGTGAGGACTGACTTCCTGCTTGGTCCTGGAGGAGGAGTGGTTACTCACCTGTAACAGGTGTTCTCCAGGAGCAGCAGGAATCAGTCCTCACTACCCTCCCTCCTCCCCTGGGAGTTGCAGTTGTACATAGTTTATTTTTCATTTTTGTGTGCTGTTCTTAGCTATGTCATTTGACTGAGGTAAGATGGCACCTTTAGGCGGGAAGAGAACCGCGCATGCGTGCCTGCATTCCCAAGGCTTTCATAGAAAGCTGGGGAAATGCTGCACTGGGGCTTCATCGGCGCCGATGACACCCATATGTGAGGACTGATTCCTGCTGCTCCTGGAGAACACCTGTTACAGGTGAGTAACTATTCTTTCTGCGTTAGAGGCATGAGGCCTTGGGAAAAAAAACAGGAAGGTAAACTGCTTGGTTTAAATGAAAAGGTGAAATCACCTTTGGCATAAAATGAGGATGAGTCCTAAGGACTACCTTACCATGATGGAACCTTGTATAAGGAGGATCAGCCACCAATGCTTACAATTCACTGATGCGACGTGCTGATGTGATTGCAATAAGAAAAATAACCTTCCAGGAAAGGAATTTCAAAGAGGTAGTAGCTAATGGTTCAAAAGGCGGCTTCATGAGCTGGCCAAGAACCAGATTTAAATCCCATGCCACCGGTGGTGGCATAATGGGAGGCTTAGTTAGAAGATGGCCTCTCATAAATCTCGCTATGATAGGATGAGAGGAAATAGGTTGCCCATTTAAAGGCTTGCGAGAAGCTGCAATAGCACACAAATGAACTCACTGAATAGGTCTTAAGCCCCACATTATACAAATGAAGGAGATATTCCAGTAATGATTCCAGAGGTATTGCAAGAGTTAAGACCATGAAGTTCTAGACTTTCAGCAACCAGGCCCTGAGATGTAGAGACTGGGGATTGGGATGCCACAGCATCCTGTCCTCCTGGGCTAGGAGATCTGGAGCAGATCCTAACTCCAGAGATGGAGTTTGAGAGAGATGTAAGAGCAGAGGGTACCACACTTGTCGTGGCCAATGTGGGGCTATGAGAATCATATGGACTCTGTCTCTCTGAAGCTTGAATAAAGTTCTGGGAATTAGGGAAATGGGTGGAAAGGCATACAGAAAGTCCCGTCCACAATGGAGGAGGAAGGCATCCCTGGCCTGACAACCTTGAGCCGGAATTCTGGAACAGAACCGGGGAAGTTTGGCATTCAGCGGACTTGCAAAGAGGTCTATGTCCGGGGTTCCCAAATTTAGAAAGTTTTGGCCACTTGATCTGCATGGAGAGACCATTCGTGTGGAAGCAGAACTCGACTGAGTCTGTCTGCCCAAGAGTTTTGAATGCCTGGAAGATACACTGCAAGGAGATGAATCTGATGCTCTCTGGCGAGGGTCCAAAGTCACAAAGCTTCGTTGCAGAGCGACAGAGAGCCTGTTCCACCCTGCTTGTTCACATAGAACATGGCTACCTGGTTGTCCGTTTGAATTAGGACAGCTTTGTAGCTGAGCTGGGCGTGAAACACTCGAAGAGCAAGAAAGATTGCTCTGAGCTCTAGGAGATTGATGTGTAGATCGGTCTCCTGTGGAGTCCAGGAACCCTGGGTAGAGAGGCCTTGCAAATGGGCTCCCCAACCCACCTGTGAGGCATCTGTTAGAATTACTTGGGGTGGGGGTTGATGAAAAGGGGACCCCACCAACAGATTCTGGGGTGACTGCCACCATTGGAGAGACAAAGAGAGTAGTTACTCACCTGTAACAGGTGTTCTCCAGGAGCAGCAGGAATCAGTCCTCACATATGGGTGACGTCGGCGCCGACGGAGCCCTCGCGGAGCAATTTCCCCAGTTTTCAAAGAAAGCCTTTGGGAATTGCAGCGCGCATGCGCGGTCCCCTTCCCGCCCAAGGGTGCCATCTTGCTCAGTCTGATAACATAGCTAAAAGACAGCAAAAAAATTAGCAAAAACGAAATGATAGGACTGCAACTCCAAGGGGAGGAGGGAGGGTTGTGAGGACTGATTCCTGCTGCTCCTGGAGAACACCTGTTACAGGTGAGTAACTACCTTCTCCAGGACCAAGCAGGAAGTCAGTCCTCACATATGGGACTCCCAAGCTTAAGGCTACCGGAGACCTCAAGCACAAAAATGAGCTCCCTCTAGCTCAGCAGTATAGAAGGAAGGAATCTTTTCTGAAAACGCCCCCGACCGGTAGCCCAACACCAGGGCCGGAGGGTAGGAGTTGCCTAAACCTCAAAGAGATTTTGGAGGACTGCCTGACCGAAAGCACTGTCCCTGCGTGACTCCCTCTCCAGGCAGTAATGGGCCGCAAAAGTCTGGCTTGAAGACCAAGTAGCGGCCCGGCAGATGTCTGCCAACGGAACAGAGCGGAGGTGTGCCACTGACGCAGCCTTGGCCCTAACACGATGAGCTGTGACTCGACCCTCCAACGAGAGGCAGGCTACCCCATAAGCCCAGGCGATACAGTCAGCTACCCAGCTGGACAAGGTACGCTTGGAGAGAGGTAGCCCCAAGTTATTGGGGTCGAAAGAAACGAAGAGCTGAACAGCTCTCCTATGCTCCCGCGTACGGTCAAGGTAGAAGGACAAGGCCCTCCTACAGTCCAGGGTATGCAGGACCATTTCAGCCCGGCTGGAGTGCGGCCTGGGAAAGGAGGTCGGAAGAACCACCTCCTGGTTGAGATGAAAAGGAGAAACCACTTTTGGAAGAAACTTAGGGTGGGTCCGTAAGACCACCCTATTCCTGTAGAACCTAGTGTAAGGAGGATCAGACACTAGGGCCTGCAGTTCACTAACACGCCTAGCAGAGGTAAGGGCTACCAAGAACAAGGTTTTCCAAGAAAGAAAACGAAGAGGACAGGTAGCCATAGGTTCAAAGGGCGGACAGGTAATCCGCTGCAAGACCACATTCAGATCCCATTCAGGGGCTGGTGGACGCAAAGGAGGCTTAAGCAGAAGGAGGCCTCGGAGAAAACGAGCCACTAAAGGGTGGTTGGACAGAGGCCTGCCATCTACCGGTGCGTGATGTGCAGAGAGAGCACTGAGGTGGACTCTGACAGAGTTGGACTTAAGGCCCAGATTGGAGAGGTAAAGCAAATATTGCAAGACCACCACCACCAAGCAGGAGAAGGGATTCTCAGACTGCTGAGCACACCACACGGAGAAGCGACGCCACTTAAGAGCGTAGGACTTCCGGGTGGAGAGCCGCCTGGAGGCCAAGACGACCTCTTCCACCTCCCGAGGCAGTAGGAGGGGAGCAAGGACTACCCTTTCTGCAGCCAGGCCATCAGATGAAGGGACCGGAGGTTGGGGTGTAGGAGAGACCCGTGGTCTTGTGTCAGGAGATCGGGTTGAAACCCCAGAGTTAGAGGAGTGTCCACCGCCAGCTGCATCAGAAGCGGGAACCAAGGTTGCCTCAGCCACCGGGGAGCCACTAGGATCAGCGAGGCTTTGTCTCGGAGAACTTTGAAGAGTGTTCGAGACACCAGCGGCATGGGAGGAAAGGCATACAAGAGGCCTGTGCACCACGGAATCAGAAAAGCATCCGGAGCTACTCTGAGAGAATGCGGTTGTCGAGAGCAGAATCTGGGTAGTTGCCGGTTCAGAGGACTGGCAAACAGAAACAAGGTGGGGAGTCCCCACTTGAGAAAAATCTGCTGATCCTGCTTAGTTTGTCTGCCAGGTAATTTTCTTGACCTGGGAGATAGACCGCTTTGAGGAGTATGCCGTGGCCGACTGCCCAAGAGCACAGCCGTCGTGCCTCCTGACAGAGAAGGAAGGAGCCCGTGCCTCCTTGTTTGTTCACGTAGAACATTGCTACTTGATTGTCCGTCTGGACCAGTACAGACTGGTGAGAAGTGAGGTGGGAGAAGGCTCTCAGAGCTAGGCGGATGGCTCTGAGCTCCAGGAAGTTTATCTGCTGCGCAGACTCCCAAGGAGTCCAGAGGCCTTGAGTACATGTCCCTTGGCAATGTGCTCCCCCATCCCAGGAGAGAAGCATCGGTTGTTAGTACCTGAGAAGGAGGAGGAGATTGAAAATCCACTCCCAGTACTAGGTTTGGCAGATGAAGCCACCACCGCAGAGAAGAGACCAGCAGGTCCGAGACTTGTACTGAGTCCGTCAGGCTCCCCGTGGCCTGATGCCATTGAGTGCGAAGGCACCACTGGGCAGGTCACATGTTCAGGCGGGCATTGGGGGTCACATGGACCGTGGAAGCCATATGGCCGAGCAGTCTCAGAAATTGCCTGGCAGAGACCAGGGAATTGCTGCGAAAGTGGCTGGCGAGATTCATGAGCCTGTGGGCCCTGTCCAGAGGCAGGAAGGCCCGCGCCTGAAGTGTGCTTAACCTTGCGCCGATGAATTCGAGATCTTGAGAGGGGAGCAAAGTGGACTTTGCGAAGTTTATGACAAAGCCCAAGTGCTGGAGCAGAGACACAGTGCGATGAGTGGCTTGAGTGGCCTCTTGGGAAGACTGGGCCCGGATGAGCCAGTCGTCCAGGTATGGAAACACAAAAAGGGCTTGAAGTCTGAGATAGGCCACCACCACTGCCAGGCATTTGGTGAAAACCCGTGGGGCGGAGGATAGGCCAAAGGGCAGGACCCTGTACTGGTAATGATTTCCTCCCACAACAAATCTGAGATATTGTCTGTGGTCTGGATGAATAAGGATGTGAGTATAAGCATCCTTTAGATCTAAGGAGCATAGCCAGTCTCCCCGCTGGAGGTAGGGCAGCAGGATTCCAAGGGAAAGCATCTTGAACTTTTCCCTTGCCAGGAACTTGTTGAGGTTTCGCAAGTCCAGGATGGGTCTGAGGCCTCCTGTTCTTTTTGGTATCAGAAAGTACCTGGAATAAAAGCCGTGACCTCTCAGGTGGTGGGGCACGGGTTCCACAGCCTGTTCCTGAAGACGACTTGCCAACTCCTGAAGGAGTAAGTCTCTGTGCAGAGGGAGTCTTGGAGGCTCCCCTGGAAAGTAGGAGGGAGGTACCTGGTGAAAGTGTAGAAGATAGCCTTTCTGAACTATATGAAGTACCCAGGTATCTGATGTGATGGCTGACCACCTGTGGGCAAAGTGAACCAGCCGGCCTCCTGTGCTGAGAGAAACCAGCTGAGGGGAAGAGGCTATGCTGATGGAGTCAAAACCCCCACCCTGCTGAGCAGGGGCCGGTGTAGTGGGCTTGGGGGCCTGCTGCCTACGGGACCCATTACCCCGTCCCATGGCCTGCTGACCCTTTTGGGGAGCAGCTGAGGCCTGATACTGAGGGTAGTATTTATAGGCAGCCGTCTTCCTCGGGTAAAAGGGCTTTTTCCCCGAGCCCTTCTTCTTCTGAGAAGGGGCAGAGGTTTTTCTGGACAGCCTAGTTCTGGTCAGAGTCTCGGTCTCGATTTGTGCAGCCTTTTCAGCCATGGGTTTGCCAAAGAGGTTTTCACCTCTGCAGGGGACATCGACCAACTTGTCCTGGACCCATGGCTCGAGGTCGGATGACTGAAGCCAAGCCTGTCGGCGGGCACCGATGCCGGCTCCGGCTACTCGAGCCAATGCTTCAAAGCCATCGTAGGCTGCCCGAGAGATAAACTTCAAGCACTCTCGAATCCCAGTGGACAAGGCTTGGAACCTCTGCAAAGGTTCCTTGGAGAGACCAGCCGAGAACCCGGCAATTTCCTTTGCCAGATCTCGGAGATACATGCCCATATAGAGCTGAGGGGTCTGGACTCCACAAGCAAGCATAGAGCCCTGGAAACACTTCCTACCGAGGGCATCCAGGCTCCGGGCCTCCCTGCCGGGAGGCACCGAGTAGTGCATTTTTTGACTCTTGAGTCTATGCATGGCCGATTCCACCACCATGGAATGGTGCGGTAGTTGTGCCTTTTGGAAGCCGGGGCTCTTGCGGACTCGATAAATGGAATCGACCCGCTTGCTTAACACCGGTGCCGACGCCGGGTTCTCCCACATGCGGAAGAGAAGTCGTTCCAGCATCGGAGGAACCGGTACAGTAAAGGCCTCCTTCGGGGGAGAATCATACTGGAGGGCATCGAGCTCCTCGGCTCGAGGCTCCTCCTCGGGATCCACGGGGAATGCCAAGGCCTTGGCCATATCCCGCACGAAATCCGAGAACCGGGTATCCTCCAGGGGGGACCGTCTCTGAGGTTCGGACTCGGGCGAGTCCGATGGGACACACCGAGTCCGAATACTACCAGGGGACTCTTCGTCCTCCGATTCCCAGTCGGACTCTGCGGAGAAGGATTCGAATGGCTCCGGTCGGGCGGGCACCGATGCCCTCTGCTCCGACGCCGAAGGAGTGGGCGTCGACGACCTTGGTCCCGAACGGGAGGCCGAGGGAGACCGCGACCGAGGATCGACTCGAAGTCGGATGGACTCGAGGATCGGCTCGGTCTCCGGGGTCGACTTGGACGTCGACGTCCCGGTGGCCGGGGCAGACGCATTGGCAAGGCCAGCGATCAATGCCCGCTGCTGGTCCATGAAGGCAGCTAAACTGCTCTCCAAGGCCGTCAACCTGAGTCCAAGCTCAGGAGACCCAGCAGCCCCTGACTCGGGCCCCGACGGCGTCGGGCCCGACGTCAGCTCCTTCAGAGGTGAGTCCACGAGGACCACAGTACTCACGTGTCCAGGCGACTCCATCTCGAGACGAGGATGTTTCGAAGGCCTCTCCGACTCCGAGGACCCGGGACGGCTGTCGGGGCTATGTGACCTGGCCCTCGAGGAACCAGGAGCGTCCGCTGACGACACCCTCGCGGGTTTTTTCTTCCTATGATGTTCCCGGGTAGGAGACCCCCGCTCAGAGGAACTCCGACGATGCTCAGGACCGGAGTCCCGGGACGTCGAAGCCTCTGACGAGGTCCTGGCCTGGCTGGACGCTGAGTCAGAGAAGATTCGTTCTCGTTGATGCTGCCGACTCCTCAACGCTTTTGAGGACATTTTGCCACACGGACCACAGATCATCGGGTCATGATCTGGTCCGAGGCAGCGGAGGCAGCAGTCGTGTGTGTCGGTAAGAGACATGAGTTTCTTACAGCGATCACACTTCTTAAACCCGCTGGCAGCCATCGAGGGAAAAAGGGCCCCTGCGAGGTCAAAAGACAGGGCTGCCAGTGAAAAGGAAAAAAATGGCGCGAACGCTTGTCTCGAAGGACAAAAAAACGAAAAATAAAGAAACAGACCCGTTACCGGCGTAGCAGGTCCGGGCGGGAAAAAGGATCCGGCGTCGAACCGAAAAAGAATAAATAAAAAGAGAGAAAATCAACTTTTTCAGCAGTGATCACAAACAGCGTCTGTAGGGCTCCGCGGAAAAAAGAAGACTGAGCAAGATGGCACCCTTGGGCGGGAAGGGGACCGCGCATGCACGCTGCAATTCCCAAAGGCTTTCTTTGAAAGCTGGGGAAATTGCTCCGCGAGGGCTCCGTCGGCGCCGTCGTCACCCATATGTGAGGACTGACTTCCTTCTTGGTCCTGGAGAATAAAACGATCTGAGGTTGCTATTTTGTCTGACAGGCAACCTGACACCTGAGTCCACTGAGTGGATAGAGTCCACTGGGCTGTTCTCATATGGAGGCGGGCATAAGGGACCACATGCACGGTGGATGCCAATGTGGCCTAGCAATTGTAACATTTCCCGAGCAGTGAGGTGAGACTTTAGCATTGCTTGGGAAGCTAAGTGCACAATGCGAAGGCAGCGGGACTGTGGAAGATAGGCCCTTGCCCCTCTGGTATCCAGCAGGGCTCCTAAGAACTCTAGCGACAGTGGGAGCTAGGTTGGATTTTGGGAAGTTTATGACAGGTCCCAAATATTGAAGGATACGCATTGTTCGAGACAGAGAAAACCTGGCCTCTGGCTCTGATGGGGCTCGAATGAGCCAATCGTCCAAGTAAGGGAAGACGAATATTTTTAAGGTGCAGAGAAATGCTGCCACCACAGCCATGCATTTTGTGAACACCCTTGGTGCCGAGGCCAGGCCAAAAGGAAGAACTCTGTATTGGTAGTGCTTCCCTTGAAATAGAAAGCGAAGAAACCTTCGGTGAGTTGGATGGATGAGAACATGAGTGTACGCATCCTTGAGATCTAGAGAACAAAGCCAGTCCTGACTCTGAAGGTATGGCAGTAGAGTTCCCAGAGAAATCATTTTGAATTTCTCTTTGAAGAGAAATTTGTTCAATTCTCTGAGATCCAAAATGGGTCTGTGCCCTCCTGTTTTCTTTGGAATAAGGAAAAAGGGGGAATAGAACCCTGCACCTTGTTGATGAATAGGTACTTCTTCTATTGCCCCTTGGGCAAGAAGCAGACTGACCACGTGATCGAACTGGGAGTTGAGAGAGGTCTGAGAATTGAACTGTCTTACCATTGTAGGAGCGGGCATGCTGAGGAAATGAAGCTTGTACCCCTCTCTTACAATGGACAGAGTCCAACTTTCTGCTGTTATCTGCCCCCATCTGGGGGCAAAATAACATAACCTTCCTGGGATGGTGGAAGGCTCTGGCCCGTTCAGGGCCAGGAAGACAAAGTTCTCTAGATGGGAGTCAAAGCCCCTGTGGAGGCTGAGTCTGCTGAGCCGGTTGAGGCTTAGCAGCCTTTGTTTTTCTTTGTTTAGGTTGTTGCTGACCCTTTTGGGCAGACTGACCTGAACGATGCCCTTGCTGGGTATAGGAGGGGTAGAACTTCTTCTTTCTAGTGAAGAATGGTTTTTTGTAGGACTTTTTCCTTGCAGGATCAGCTGTAGATTTTGATAATCTATCCAAGGTGAGATTATTAGCATCTAGCTCATTAGCTTTCTCTTGCCAATTTTTGCCAAAGAGATTATCTCCTGTGCAAAAAATATTCCCCAGTTTGTCCCGTACCCAAAGTTTCAAATCAGATGCCTGGAGCCAGGCAATCCTACGTGCGCCTATGGCAATAGCAGAAGTTCTGCTTATGCACTCAAAACAATCAAAAGCTGCACGATTTATGAATTTGGAAACATCCTGAGCATGTTTGATACGTGCAAGATAATCTTGTGTCTTATCAGGAAGGAGAGGGCTCATAAGCTCTAGATCTCCTGTAACTTCCTTAAGGAACATTCCCATATATAACATGTAGGAACTAATCCTTGTAGAAAGCATAGAGGCCTGGAAGGTTCGATGCCCAAAGGCATCAAGAGTTCTACATTCACATCCTGGAGGATTAGATGCATGTCTTTTTGCACTCTTGATCCTTCTCCTAGCTGATTCCGCCACCATAGAATGGTGGGGCAGCAGAGTTTTTTGAAATCCAGGACAGGGAGGAACTCGATACATGGTATCGAGCCTACGAGAATGAGGAGAAGTGATGAGAGGTGTTTCCCACATCTTTAGCATAAGATCATGCAAGATCTCATGAATAGGCAAAGTAGCTGCCTCTTTGGGAGCTTTAGGATATTGTAAAATCTCCAATTCCTTTGCCCTAGGCTCGGTTTCAGGAGCCACTGTGCTGGAAAGACCTCGAGCCACATCCCGTATAAAATCCTGGAAGGATATTATCCTCTGGAGGAGATATTCTACGTTTAGGAGAAGAATCATCCTCAGGAAGAAGTACTCTGGTATCGACAGAGCTGTCAGAGTCTTCAGACTCGTCAGACTCGTCAGAGGATTCAAAGTATCTCCTGTCCGGGTAACCGTGCAGTACACGATACCGGTACCGATCGAAGTTGGTATCGACAGGGTCCGGTACCGACTTGTCTGTACCGGAGGGCACAGCATGCGTCAGTACCGGTAGTCCACCTGCCGACGTCGATGCAATTGGCCCCGGTACTGATGTAGGTGCCGGTACCGGTACCGGATGAATTGTCTGAAGTGGTTTCGGGGGTATCGATGCCAAGAGAAGAGCTGCCAGACTGCGTCAAATAGCCAAGAATCTCTGGTCTATCGTCGCCGCCGATGCCTGGGTATCGGTATCAGACAAAGCGGCCGGTACCCCAGAGCATGGCACCAGTAGTTCTGCCGAGGTTGGGGCCTCGAGATCATCCTGGAACCCCGATGATGCTTTGGAAGCCGAAGCCTCCCGCCGGGGCAATTTTGCCGGTGTGAGTCCCTCAAGGGCAAAGCCAGAGGCATCCCGATACTTAGAAGGAGATTTACCCTTTGAGGACCGGCTAGAATTATGTTTAGTTACCTGAGATCCATGGGAGGAAGACGAAACCCTGGAAGATGTTGATGCCACAGATGCTGCATTGGAGGGAAAAAGGATGCTAAGTTTAGCAGCTTGGTTTTGCCGACCCCTCTTCGACATCATCCCACAGGCAACATACTCGGAGATAGAGTGGTCAGGACCTAAACCTTTGAGGCACCACTCATGGGTGTCAGTGACGGAGATGGTATCGCCACACTTGGAACACTTTTTAAAACCCAAAGCGTGTTTTTCCATTGTAGAGGAAAGTTGGACCTAGTGCCCAAAATGTCGCGTGGCACCAGAGGAGAAAAAAGCTGGAAGACTCCAGGAAAATCATTTTTTTTTTTTTTTTTTAAGGAAAAGAAAGAAAGAACCGGCGATACCGGTGTAGCGTCGAAGGAAGGCAGACGCAATCACAAAAAAGAAGAATAAATGGGATATTTTCTGCGGTGACAGGAAGTGCGACCTCCCAGCTCCGCAGAAAACAAAGAACTGGAGAGAGACAGTTGGGAAAGGCGGGAAGGCAGCACGAAGGCGCTGTGGGATGCTCCCAAAAGCTTTCTAATTGGACGCTGGGGAGCGGAACCGCGCAGGCTCCGTCGGTACCGACGATACCCATATGTGAAGACTACATTCCTGCTTGTTCCTGGAGATTACATGTGTGTCTCCTCATGATGACCTATGCTAATAAGAACTGACCTATGATGTAGAGATAGTGGAAATTATGCTGTGTAATGGAATATTTACCTATAAATAAAATGGCTGAAGGCTTTGATGGCAGAGTAAACAAGGTGCTAACTTGGTTTGCTCTCCCAAAGCTTTGGTGGTTTTTATAATGCAATTGTGTGTTGTGTATTATTAACAGTACTTGCTCCTTCTCATTGCTCTGGAAGTGGACATGTGTTACCCAAGAACCCAGGTGCTGTTACTGGTGAGGGGAGGTGCAGAGTACACAAACAGTTGGTGCCATTCCGGATACAGATCTCTACATTCATGTCAAGGGCAGAAGGTGCCAGAAGATTTGTGAGTATTACCAGTGATGGGTAATCTGTTAAGTAGACAGGCTCTGTCTCAGATACGTGAATGGCATGACAGCTAGGGCTTTAGCGTTTATGAACGGTAGCCCTTCTTTTTGTGTGCTTCTATTGTATGTATGAGAAGCATGGTGATGTAGCCATCGATTGCATAGCACATAGGGATTCAGTGACTAGAGGTAATGAGAATTTGCTGTTTCCTCTGGCGGGAACTTTCTCTGTAGATAAGGTCCATTACCTGAGATATGAGTTGGCGGTTAAAGGTAAACCATGCAATAGTCATGAATGGATTGTGCTTACATGGTGGGAACGGATGGTACATGAAGAAAAACATAGGAATGAAGTTCAAGATTTCAAACAAAAATTGTTTGTGTTAAGAAATGTAACTAATGACCAGCTGATTGAGTGCGGGTCACTCGTGCAGCGGAACTAACAGAAGAAATACTTAAAGAGAAACAGAAGTTAGAGGGAGTAGAATTGTGTATTTTGGATATTTGTAAAAAGATTTGAGAACACGTGTGGACAGAGAAACAGAAAGTGTTGTACATGTAATAGGGACCTTAAAGAGTGGCAATAGGTCATAGTGCTTCCGTTGCAAAAGAATAAAGAGTTACTGATGAACTTATTGATAGAATTGAGAGAGATTTGGACAGACATTATGAAACCTATAAAGAGGAGCATGACCGATTATATCATGCTCTAGGCTCTATTCAGGAAGCTACGCACCAGCAAAATAACTCACGCTCTAGCATAGTTAAATCTGAAACAGCTGAGGGAAATGAAATTGTGCTTACTTATCCTTTCCGTTTGTATCTAGCGGACTTGAAAGGTTCTATGACTGTGCCTACAAATTGGAGCCCTAAGGAAGTGTTTGATTTGGCTAAAACATTTCCTAATTACAGGGATAACCCTTGTAGATTTGTGTCCTTATGGTCTCAAATAATTAACTTGGGCAGATCTAGCTAATTTGTTTAGGGCTGTGTTTTTTAATCCAGTTTATTTTCGTTCAATCCATGTGGATAACTGGCAGTGGCCACTCACAGACCCTGTGACAGATTTTCAAGTGAAGACTCAGAGAAATAATTTTGTCTTGAGTAGAGAAAAATTGTTATAATCTATTAAAGTAGTATGCAAGCCTGTAAAGGATTGGTCGAGACTAACATTTTTAAGGCAGGATAGGGATGAAAAGATTACAGATTTTCACACTAGGTGTATGCTAGCTTTTAAGGACTATTCTGGTAAGGCAGAAGAAACACTTTCAGGATTCCCTAATATTTTTGTAAACGTCTTGCATCTGAGAATAAAAGAAATTTTGGAGACTTCAATAAAATATTGGCCAGCTAGAACAGCAGATGCAATTCTGGAATGTGCTTGATACAGTAAATTGAAATTTATCAAGGAACAGCAAGAAGAACAGCAAAAATATGTGTAAATAGTTAATTTAATTTTTGACCATCCAAGTTGAGTTACCTGTTTATCTGTAGTTTTATGGTTAACCCACCGTAAAACATAATTGTTCCATGTAAGTTCAAATCTTTTTTACTGAGTTTACAAGTAGCATGAACAAAACAAACACTTGCAAGGCAAGCATAAACCCATATAACAACACATCAACCATGATACAGGGATACAGCAGAATCTTAGCCATCATAGAGAAGGGGATTCAGAAATGACATAATTAGAATAAACACAATATTGTATTAGGAGAAGCTTTCCCCAACTGACAGCAGACCCCCGAAGATCCTCACCCCCCCTATCCCCCCCCCCCACCCACCCAATACAAAGCAACAAACACATACATACATACAGGAAGCACGGGGTTTCCAAGAAAAAAAGAAAACAAAATGACCCTGACAAAGGAAACACGGCACGGCAGAACTCCTGGAACCCAGAAGTAGAGCCAACTGAGCAATGGGAAAGATACATGTCCAGAAGACCCACAACTGTTCTACATTGAAAACCCACATGCAGGTGCACTTTCCCATCCCACCAAGTATCCACTCCAGGAAGTGTGTCAGATATTCAAAACCACACTCCGCTCCCTGGGGGTCAAACTATGAATAACTGGGGACCATAGGTCCTGGAATTTATCCCAATTTTTCCCACCTTGTTGCTTTGCTGTTAACTTTTCCATATACAACAAGTCCAACAGGGCCTTTTCCCACATGAGCACCCTTGGGGGTGTAGCTTCCAGCCAGCGACTCAATAAAGTCTTCTTGACAAGCAGGAAGCCACGCTCCAGGATTCCCTTATGCGCCGGGGCTACCTGATCCAGCAGACTCCACTCATGAAAGAGACAAACATCTCGCTGGCAAATGTCCCCTATGCCCAACCAACCCACCATCTTAGCACATGCCTGCCGCCACACGACCTGCTCTGTAGGGCAGTCCCAGAAGCGATGCAGGAAGGATCCAACACTCTGCTTACACCAGGTGCAGGTAGAACAGGCTGCAAGCCTGCCTGAAAAGCCCATTTATCAGTGGCGTAAGCCCTCCAAAGAAATTTATCCTGCAGCTCTTGTAAATAAACCCAGGAAGATCCCCTCGGGACGCGCCCAAACGCATTTCGCAAACACTCTACTGTCATCCCCTCCACCCCATCTGAACGCCACCGAGTCGCCAGCGCAGAAAGGTAAGACTCAGCATCTATTGAGCTAATGAGTTGGCGATACATCAAGTTCCTTTGATCCCGCTCTACCAACATCTGCAAGATGTCACGAGGGGTCCTAACTGCCGCCCGCTCCCTGGCCTGTAGCTGACCCCTTAAACTCCCCAAATAATGACGTATCTGCAGGTACCCATAAAATTGATGTGTGGGAAGTTGAAAACGTGCGGATAGGGCACTGAAGCTCTCAAGAAGCTCCCCACCCGGCATGTACAAGTCCCCGAGACACACCAACCCTTTCTCCAACCATGAGCGAAACAAATTATGAGCTGGCATCCCCGGGGGAAAAGCTGGATTACCCACCAATGGTAGTAGCAGCGAAGTCTTCGAATTCCAGCCGAGTTTAGAACACAGCACTCGCCAAGTCGCCCGAAACTCCTCCCCCACCCAATATCGCCAGGGATGGACGCTCCATGTGCAATACATATAGACTATGATAAGGAGCACACATCCAGTTCAAATGGCGCACAGGGGCGCATCCCCCACTTTCCTCTAATAGGTCCCAAAGGTGACGAACCATGTAGCGAAGGTTGTAATACCGAAGAGAGGGTAAGCCTAAACCTCCCTCCTCCGCCCTCTGCATTAGGGCCTTCAGGGGGATCCTAGCACGTCTGCCGCCCCAGAGGAACCCTCTAAGAAGTCCATCCAGTTTCTTCCAATCTCTAGCAAGGACCCAGAGGGGCAGTAAGCGAAGAACATACAGCCAACGGGGGAACTCAATCATAGTGAATAATGCTACCCTCCCTTTCAACGACAACGGCAACCCCCTCCAGTTCAGGAGTACTGCCTTGGTCCTATCCAACAGTCTCATGATATTGGCCTGATAGAGGTGCTCAAGGCGGTCAGGGAGGCAGATACCCAAATACTTTAGAGAGTTCTCGGCCCAGACCAGTGGGAAGGGGCCTTCTCACACCGGCCGCACCCGGCCGCCCACATCCAACACCATCGACTTGGAGGTGTTAATTTTGAGACCCGAGAAACTGCCGTAGTCCTCTATCACCTGCAACACACGTGGCAGCGACTGCTGTGGTTGCGTTAGGCACAAGAGCATATCATCCGCGAACGCACTGACTTTAGTCTCCTCCACCCCCATGGTAACCCCTCTAATCTGCGGGTCCCATTGGATCGCCTGCAGCAATGGTTCAAGAGCCAGGACAAACAATAAGGGGGACGGGGGACAGAGGACACCCCTGGCGGGTGCCCCTCTCTAGAGCAAAAGACTCCGAAAATGTGCCGTTCACTCCCACTCGAGCCATAGGCTGCTCATACAACAATCGAATCCAACGCACGAACTCACCACGGAACCCCAAAGCGCCTAGTACATCCCACAGAAAAGCCCACGCCACCCTATCGAATGCCTTTTCCGCATCCAGACTTACCAACAGCATAGCCGCCTCCGGCGGAGAGAGTGTTCCATCCCCAAGAGCAACTTAGCAATGTTCCTAGAAGCATCTCTACCCTGCACAAATCCCACCTGACGAGGGTCAATGAGGGAAGGTAATATAGGATTCAGCCTCTTCGCCAAGACTGAGGCCAGTATCTTCATATCACAATTGATGAGAGAGATCGGCCTATACGAGGCAGGATCCATCAAGTCCTTCCCTGGCTTCGGGAGCACTGTTATGTCGGCACACCGCATGTCTCTAGGAAACTGGCCTACTCGACGCGCTTCATCAAACATAACTACCATAGAGGGGGCGAGCCGCGATGATAAAATTTTGTAATATTCATAGCTAAACCCATCAGGTCCCGGAGCTTTATGAGTACTCCCAGCTTTAATCACCTGTTGAATTTCCCCCACCGTTAACGGGTTATTCAGCTTCTGCAAGTCTACTTCGGACACTTGAGAGAGCGACAACGGACGCAAAAAATCTTGCCCTCTCCTATAATCCCTCTCTTCTTCAGTGTATAACTGAGCATAAAATTTGCGGAATAGCTCCGCCAGTTCGGAGGCTGGTGATGTACCACGCCCCGTTCGTCCCTGAGAACTGGTATAAAACGCGCACCTCCAGGAGCCTTGACCAGTTTTGCCAACAGCCGACCAGATCTGTTGCCATAGCGGAAAAATTGGTGCCTGTGACATTGCATAGAATACACAGCTCGCCTCTGCAGGAGTTCGTGAAGCGCCGCCTGGGCCCCAGCATACTCTAACTGCAGTTCCCTCTCCCCTTTTCTACCAAGCCTCCGCTGCAAATCCCGCACTCTACGCTCCAATACCAGTAAGCTATGGTCCATATGTTTACGCCACCTCACACAGTAAGAAATAATCGCTCCGCGCATGACCGCTTTACCAGCTTCCCATAGCAGAACTGGCGAGCATTCCGGCTTATCGTTAAAGAAGAGGAAATCATCCCATTGCTCCTCTAGAAACTTCCTAAATTCTAAGTCCTCCCATAGGTATGCTGGAAATCTCCACCCCTTGCGCGGAGCCCCCTTGCATTCCCAAGTTACCCACACCAGCCCATGATAAGATACCACTATGGGTTCTATGCCAGCGTGAGCCACCTTAGATATAGCCCCTTCACTCACCAAGACATAGTCTATTCGTGACCAGGAGAGATGTGCCCGGGACTGATGGGTGTATTCACGAGTCCCAGGGTTGAGAAGACGCCAGATGTCAACCAAATCCCCCATCCGACAAAGATAGCCCACCCCTCTTCTCCGCCACGCCCCTGCCCCACTATTCGGGGACTTGTCCAGGAGCGTATCATGTGGGCAATTAAAATCACCGGCCAAGATCAAATTGTTACTTTTCGCTCCCTGGACAAATCCCAGTATCTTACGAAAGAAGGCATGATCATACACGTTAGGGGCATATACATTGACTAGCCAGATATCCTCGTTGTATATTTTGGCATACAGCAGGATATATCTCCCCCCCGGGTCTACGGTCATGTGCTGTACTTCAAAGGGTATTCCCCGTTTCACCAGAACCACTACCCCGGCTTTCTTAGTGCCCGAGGACGCTCCATAAGCGGCCCCCACCCAATCCCTGGCCAGCTTCTGATGTTCCCCGGCGCTTAAGTGTGTCTCCTGCAGCAAGGCTATATGGGCTCCCTTCCGTTTAAGGAATTGCAGTATTTTGGTACGCTTCACGGGGGAGCCTATTCCTCCCACATTCCAGGAAGTAATCTTAAGGTTAGGCATGCGCAATTATGGGGGCTTCATCCCGCAATGGTATCTCGAGCTCGTGCTCCAGGAGTTGCCCAACCTCAACTCCCAGGCCATGGTTCCCCATATCATGAAATACAAAGTGCTTCCCCATGTGACCTCTACTTCCTGCATCAAATAGCATCAAAAAACATACCCTCTTCCCCCCCTTAGCAACCACACCCCTCCCCCTCCTTACCCAGACCTGTTGTCGTTCTCCCACCTCTTCCCCGTCCTCCCCATCCCATCCCGCAACCCCTCCCAGCCCCTTCTCCATCCACTGCTCATCATCCCTATCAACTGCCACACACCAACAAACACTCTCACAATCACTCCCAGAGGCTTCCTTCCCTCCACCAAGTATTCGCACAGTCATCCACCCCCCTTTCAAGCAACAATAACCCTTGCAAACGCAAGGCACCCCAATACTGGGGTAAGATCACTAATTGTTCCATGTAAACCGCACTGATATTGAAGAGCGCGGTATATAAGAGAAATAAATAAAATAAATATAAGAAGAGCAAACCAAGATAGATGCAAAAAAGACTAAACTGCTCAATTTACAGATTGCTTCTATGCAGCCACCCATGGGCAGGGGTAGGAGTAAAGCCAGAGGGAGAGGTGGTTATGTGAATTCCTAGCAAGGACATGGACAGTCAAAAGGAATGCGTGAGTTAGAAGCTAAGCTGGAAGGCTTTAATTTGAAGTTTATTATTGATACTGGAGCTACTATTTCAGCACTGCTTTTACAAGATTTGCCTGCCATTTACCACACTCAACAAGCACAAGCACCGATAGTACATTGTGAAGGCATTGAGGGTAAGATAATTCCTCATCGTAAACTTGAATTTTTACCTTTGCAGATTGGAGAGGCTGTGTATCCTAACTTTCTTGTGGGAGACACTTTACCAGTAAATCTTTTAGGTCGGGACTTTTTAGCTTCACACCATGCTACTCTATCCTGGATGAGTGGAAAGTTGTTTTTCCAGCTGTATTCTCTCTCTGAAGTGCCATCCCCTGCAGATGCCAGTACCATTCATCCTGCTCTTGCAGGACTTCCTTCTACCCTGTAGGCAGTGGCAGGATCCAATGTCGGATCCCTTTCCATTCCTCCTGTGAAGATCAATGTGAAACCTGGAGCCCAGCTTCCCAGACTCAAGCAGTATCCGCTACCAGTAGCGGCCATCGATGGAACTCATCCCTGTGATTGAAGATCTTCAGAAACAAGGTGTCATCTATTCTACAAATTCAACATGTAACACTCCAATTCTTCCTGTGCTAAAGGCTGACGGTGAGACAGAGTAGTTACTCACCTGTAACAGGTGTTCTCCAGGAGCAGCAGGAATCAGTCCTCACATATGGGTGACGTCGGCGCCGACGGAACCCTCGCGCGGAGCATTTCCCCAGCTTTCAAAGAAAGCCTTTGGGAATTGCAGCTCGCATGCGCGGTCCCCTTCCCGCCCAAGGGTGCCATCTTGCTCAGTCTGATGACATAGCTAAAAGACAGCAAAAAATTAGCAAAATAAATCATATGACTGCAACTCCAAGGGGAGGAGGGAGGGTTGTGAGGACTGATTCCTGCTGCTCCTGGAGAACACCTGTTACAGGTGAGTAACTACTCTTTCTCCAGGACCAAGCAGGAAGTCAGTCCTCACATATGGGACTCCCCAGCTTAAGGCTACCGGAGACCCCAAGTGGAAAAAAGAGCTCCCTCGAGCTCATCAGCACAGAAGGAAGGAATCTTCTCTGAGAACGCCCCCGACCGGTAGCCCAACACCAGGGCCGGAAGGTAGGAGTTGCCTAAACCCCAAAGAGATTATGAAGTACTGCCTGTCCGAAAGCACTGTCCCTGCGGGACTCCCTCTCAAGGCAGTAATGGGCCGCAAAAGTCTGGCTTGAAGACCAAGTAGCGGCCCGGCAGATGTCTGCCAATGGAACAAAGCGGAGATGAGCCACTGACGCAGCCTTCGCCCTGACACGATGAGCTGTGACTCGACCCTCCAACGAGAGGCCGGCTGCCCCATAAGCCCAGGCGATACAGTCAGCAACCCATATGGACAACGTAAGCTTGGAGACAGGGAGCCCCAACTTATTGGGGTCAAAAGAAACGAAAAGCTGAACAGCCTTCCGATGCTCCCGCGTACGGTCAAGGTAGAAGGATAACGCCCTCCTACAGTCCAGGGTATGCAAGACCAGCTCAGCCCGGTTGGCATGCGGCCTGGGAAAGAAGGTCAGAAGAACCACCTCCTGATTGAGGTGAAAAGGTGAGACAACCTTAGGAAGAAACTTAGGGTGAGTCCGTAGGACTACCCTATTCCTGTAGAACCTAGTGTAAGGAGGATCAGACACTAGTGCCTGCAGTTCACTCACTCGCCTAGCAGAGGTGAGAGCTACCAGAAATAAAGTTTTCCAGGAGAGAAAACGGAGAGGGCAGGTAGCCATAGGTTCAAAAGGCGGACAAGTAAGCCGCTGTAAGACCACATTCAGATCCCACTCAGGGGCCGGTGGACGCAAAGAAGGCTTAAGCCCATATTCCCTGTAAAATAGTTATCTCCAAGTTATAATGCCCTGTTCAATGTAATTTCAGTTTGTTCAATGTAAACCGCCTTGATATCATGAAAGGCAGTATATAAGAAATGTTAAATAAATAAATAAATAAATAAATAAATAAAAGAAGGCCTCTGAGGAAACGAGCCACCAAAGGGTGGTTGGAAAGAGGCCTGCCGTCCACCGGCGAATGGTGTGCTGAGAGAGCACTAAGGTGAACTCTGACAGAGTTAGACTTAAGGCCCAGATTGGAGAGGTAGAGCAAATATTGCAACACTACCGCTACCAAGCACGAGAAGGGATTCTCACTGTGCTGAGCACACCATGCGGAGAATCTACGCCACTTAAGAGCGTAGGATTTCCTGGTGGATGGATGCCGAGAGGCCAAGACTACATCTTCCACCTCTCGAGGTAGTAGTAGGGGAGCTAGGACTACCCTTTCAGCAGCCAGGCCATCAGATGAAGGGACTGGAGGTTGGGGTGCAAGAGAGTCCCCTGATCCTGAGACAGGAGATCGTGCTGAAACCCCAGAGGAAGAGGTGTGTCCACCGCCAGCTGTAGCAGAAGCGGGAACCATGGTTGCCTCGGCCACCTGGGGGCTATGAGAATCAAGGAAGCCCCGTCCCTGAGGACTTTGAACAGCGTTCTGGACACTAGTGGTGTGGGAGGAAACGCATACAGTAAGTCTGTGGACCACGAGATCAGAAACGCATCCGCTGCTACTCTGAGAGGATGCGGTTGTCTGGAGCAAAATCTCGGGAGTTGCCGGTTCAGAGGACTGGCGAAAAGATCAATGGTGGGGAGCCCCCACTTGAGAAAGATCTGCTGAACCACCAATGGGTTCAATCTCCATTCGTGTGGTTGCAGGATCCAGCTCAGTCTGTCTGCAAGGCAATTTTCCTGACCTGGGAGGTAGACAGCCTTGAGAAGGAATCCTTGATTGACAGCCCAAGAGCACAGTCGTTGAGCCTCCTGACAAAGAAAGAAGGAGCCTGTGCCTCCTTGTTTGTTCACATAGAACATGGCAACTTGATTGTTCATCTGGACCAATACAGACTGGTGAGAGGAGAGGTGGGAGAAGGCTCTCAGAGCTAGGCGTATCGCCCGTAGCTCCAGGAAGTTTATCTGTTGATTAGCCTCCCAAGGGGTCCAGAGACCCTGAGTACATGTCCCTTGGCAATGTGCTCCCCAACCGAGAAGAGAGGCATCGGTTGTCAGCACCTGAGTATGTGGAGGGGATTGAAAAACCACTCCGAGCACCAGGTTCGGAAGATGAAGCCACCATTGCAGAGAGGAGACCAGGAGGTCGGAGATTCTCACTGAGTCAGCTAGGCCCCCTGTGGCTTGATGCCACTGAGTGCGAAGGCTCCACTGAGCAGGTCACATGTGCAGGCGGGCATTGGGGGTGACATGAACCGTGGAAGCCATATGGCCGAGTAGTCTCAGGAATTGCCTGGCAGAGACCAGGGAATTGCTGCAAAACTGGCTGGCCAGATCCATCAGCCTGTGGGCTCTGTCCAGAGGCAGAAAAGCCTTTGTTTGAAGAGTGTCTAGTCTGGCCCCTATGAACTCTAAGTTCTGGGACGGGAGCAAAGTGGACTTTGCGAAGTTTATGACAAACCCCAAGTGCTGAAGCAGAGCCACAGTGCAAAGGGTGGCCTGGTTGGGGTCTTGGGAAGATTGGCCCCTTATGAGCCAGTCGTCCAGGTACGGAAACACAAAGAGACCCTGAAGCCTCAGGTAGGCCGCCACCACTGCCAGGCACTTGGTGAACACACTGGGAGCGGAGGACAGGCCAAAGGGAAGTACTCTGTACTGATAGTGGTTTCCTCCCACAACAAACCTGAGATATTGTCTGTGGTCTGGATGGATAAGGATGTGAGTATATGCATCCTTTAGATCTAAGGAGCATAGCCAGTCTCCCTGCTGGAGGTAGGGCAGCAGGACTCCAAGGGTAAGTATCTTGAACTTTTCCGTCTCCAGGAACTTGTTGAGGTTTTGCAAGTCTAGGATGGGTCTGAGGCCTCCTGTTCTTTTTGGTACCAGAAAGTACCTGGAATAAAAGCCGTGACCTCTCAGGTGGTGGGGCACCGGTTCCACAGCCTGATCCTTTAGTAGACTTGCTAACTCCTGAAGGAGTAGGTCCCTGTGCAGAGGGGGTCTTGGAGGCTCACCTGGAAAATAGGAGGGAGGTACCTGGTGAAAATGGAGAAGATAGCCCTTTTGGACTATATGAAGAACCCAGGTATCTGATGTGACGGCTGACCACCTGTGGGCAAAGTGGGCCAGCCGGCCTCCTATGCTGAGAGAAGCCAGCTGAGGAGAAGAGGCTATGCTGCTTGAGTCAAAACCCCCCACCCTGCTGAGCAGGGGCCGGTGTAGGTGGCTTGGGGGCCTTCTGCCTACGGGGTCCTTGACCCTGCCCCTTGGCCTGCTGACCCTGTTGGGGAGCTGCAGAGGTCTGATAATGAGGGTTGTGATGCAGCAAGGGGCACACAGCCCAGGGAAAATAAGATAAAAGAAAGACTTACCTCAGAGTCAGCTTTAGAAAGCAGCACTAGGCACCATGATTCACTGCAGCAAGGGAAATTCTTGCTACGTAGCAAACAAAAGTCCCATCAGGAACACCTGAGTGAGAGTCCCCAGGTCACGTGTAGAGCTAGGGATTATTTAGGGCAGGGTTCCAGTCAGTTAGAGGAGAGTCAGAAGCAGGATCACCACGGGAAGCAGTAGGAGAGAGAGGAGCAGGAGGTGTGTCCCAGGTCAGCTGAGCAGAAGCCCCAGGGGATTGCTGGGAGGAAATTCTTCTCACGAAGAGTCAGGAAGTGAGTCTGTCTCCAGCTCTCGAGAAGGAAGGTTCAAGGCAAGCTGCACTAAGGGAAGACCTGCTACCAGGAATAGCTTTGGAGAGAAGCCAGGATTACCCCACTACCCCAGAGGCCAGTATTTGCCAGCTCAAGGCAGAGGTCACGGTGAGAGGGAAGTGTTGGGGGATGGGCACTCCATGCATGGCTACAGCTTAAGAAATAGGTGGAAAGTTAGGAACAAATATACTCCTGTTCAACCAGCCCGGGAGGCTAGAAGCAAAGGCTATAGAGAGCCAAGCATAAAGACAAGCCCTGCAGAGAGAAGGAAACTTCCCTATAGTAACAAAGAGAAGTTTAAAGCTTATAACTGCAAAGGGCAGGGTTCTGACTACAGACATAAGAAGCAAGATGTTTCAGAGCTAATGTTCTGGGAGGCAAGCCCAGGCAGAACCAGCTACAGAGAGAGATATAGACCCAAAGGAGCAAAAGCCCCCAGTGACTGTTATAGTGAAGTGTCACAAGACGCTATAGCTGAATACCGTTCTCAAGAAGGGTCTGATACCAGCAGTGTGAGTAGTGCTGGGGAAATGATATGGGAAGACGCTGCTAGTCTGCAAGAGGATATTCCTATGGATTGCAGTGTCTGTGTTAAATGCAACCGTATGATGTAAATACTGGATGAAGAGAACTCTGTGAATATAACAAGAGAAAATACGTGTGTCACCACTTTTGTTGCTAAGCTTATCTGATTTAAAGTTTCTGTTTCCTTTGACAAAGTCCGAGCGGGACGGGGAATAAAACCCACTCTTCATTTCAAGTTGCTCTGAAAGACTTTTTATTTACAAGGCCAGAGCAATTACTTGTGCATACGCCCTAGGCAACCGCCTATATAGGGCTAAACAGGCCTCTAACCACAGGCCCCATCACAGGGTATTGTTTATAGGCAGATGACTTCCTCGGGTAAAAGGACTTTTTTCCCGAGCCCTTCTTCTTCTGAGAAGGGGCAGAGGTTTTCCTGGAAAGCCTAGTCCTGGTCAGAGTCTCGGTCTCGAGTTCTGCAGCCTTTTCAGCCATGGGCTTGCCAAAGAGGTTTTCACCTCGGCAGGGGACATCGACCAACTTGTCCTGGACCCAAGGCTCGAGGTCGGATGACTGTAGCCAAGCCTGTCGGCGGGCACCGATGCCGGCCCCGGCTACTCGGGCCGAAGCCTCGAAGCCATCGTAGGCTGCTCGAGAGATAAACTTCGAGCAATCTCGAATACCGGTGGACAAGGCCTGGAACCTCTGCAAAGGTTCCTCGGAGAGACCAGCAGAGAACCCGGCAATCTCCTTTGCCAGGTCTCGGAGGTACATGCCCATGTAGAGCTGATAAGTCTGGACACGGCAAGCAAGCAGACTCGATAGATGGAATCGACCCGCTTGCTTAACACCGGCGTCGAGGCCGGGGTCTCCCACATGTGGAAAAGCAGCCGCTCCAGCATCGGAGGAACCGGAAAAGTAAAGGCCTCCTTCGGGGGAGAGTCATATTGGAGGGCCTCGAGCTCCTCGGCTCGAGGCTCCTCCTCGGGACCCGCGGGGAAGGCCAAGGCCTTGGCCATATCCCGCACGAAGTCCGAGAACCGGGTATCCTCCGGTGGGGATCGTCTCCGAGGTTCGGACTCGGGCGAGTCCGATGGGACACACCGAGTCCGATGAGTGTCGGGTGACTCTTCGTCCTCCGTCTCCCAGCCCGACTCCTTGGAGGAGGAATCGAGCGGCTCCGGTCGGGCGGGCACCGATGCCCTCTGCCCTGACGCCGAGGGTATCGGCGTCGAAGACCTCAGCCCCGAACGGGAGGTCGAGGGAGACCGTGGCCGAGGATCGACTCGAGCCCGCATGAACTCGAGGATCGGTTCGGCCTCCAGGGTCGACTTGGACGTCGAGGTCCCGGTGGTCGGGGCAGATGCACCGGTGAGACCGGCGATCAATGCCCACTGCTGTTCCATGAAGGCAGCAAAGCTGCTCTCCAAGGCCGTCAACATGAGTCCGTGCTCAGGAGACCCAGCAGCCCCCGACTCGTGCCCCGACGGCGGCTCCCTCGGAGGAAAGTCCACGAGGACAACAGCACTTATGTGTCCAGGAGACTCCATCTCTACACGAGGATGCTTGGCAGGCCTCTCCGACTCCAAAGACCCGGGACGGCTATCGGGGCTATGCGACCTGGCCCTCGCGGGTTTCTTCTTCCTGCGATGTTCCCACGAAGGAGACCCCCGCTCAGAGGAACCCCGACGCTGCTCGGGGCCGGAGTCCCGAAACGTCGAGGCCTCTGACGAGGTCCGGGCCCGGCCGTATGCGTTGTCAGAAAAAATTCGATCCTTCTGGTGCTGCCGACTCCTCAACGCTTTCGAGGACATTTTGCCACACGGACCTCAGATCATCGGGTCATGATCGGGTCCGAGGCAACGGAGGCAGCAGTCGTGTGTGTCGGTAAGAGACATAAGTTTCTTACACCGATCACACTTCTTAAACCCGCTGGTAGCCATCGGGGGAAAAAGGGCCCCTGCTAGGTCAAAAGACCGGGCTGCCAGGGAAAAAAGAAAAAAGGCGCGAACGCCAGTCACAAAGGACAAAAAACCGAAAAAGAGAAAAAGGACTCGATACCGGCGTATCGGTCCGAGCGGGAAAAGGATCCGGCGTCAAACCGGAGAAAAAAACAGGGAAAATAAACTTTTTCCTCGGGGAAAAACGAACTACGTCCGTCAGGCTCCGTGGAAAAAAGAAGACAGAGCAAGATGGCACCCTTGGGCAGGAAGGGGACCGCGCATGCGCGCTGCAATTCCCAAAGGCTTTCTTTGAAAGCTGGGGAAATGCTCCGCGCGAGGGCTCCGTCGGCGCCGATGTCACCCATATGTGAGGACTGACTTCCTGCTTGGTCCTGGAGAATTATAGATTTGTGCAAGAGCCACAAGCAATAAATGTGATTTTGCCAGTTTTTCCCTTGGTACCTAATCCACATGATATCTGGACACAGATAACTACAGGGACTACTTGGTTCTCTGTTGTGAATTTGAGTTCTGCTTACTTTTCAGTGAGAATTAGCAAAGAAAATCAATTTTTATTTGCTTTCCAATCTGACAACAATATACTTGGAAGGGTACACCAACAGTCCTACGTATTTTGTGCAGGCCCTAAGAACTGCACTGCTTCATGTAAGGCTCGACCATTCCTCTTTAGTTCAGTATGTTGATGATTTGCTTTTATCTTCACCAAAATATGAGATTTGTTTGTCAGATTCCTTGTCTTTATTGTCTCACATTGCTGATTTAGGATTGAAAGTCAATTTGTCCAAACTGCAATTTGTATCTCAAAATGTTACTTTCCTGGGAGTTGTCCTAACACCATCTGGTCGTGCAATTACCTCTGCTAGATTGAAAACTATTCTTTCATTGTCTTTCCCAGCAACACCGGTATTACTGCGCAGGTTCCTGGGTCTGTTAAACTTTTGTAAACAATGGCTAGCAAATTTCTCAGATTGCCAGATTATTCTCTGCTATTTAAACTGTATGCGGCTATTTCTGATTCCTCTGCTACTTGTGTGCTTTTACAAGCCTTACCGACTGGTCGCAAGCCAGTAGGCTATTTCTCAAAGCAATTTGATTCAGTGACTTTGGGACTCCCACCATGTCTACGTAGTTTGGTAGCAGTGGCTTTTGCAATTGAAATTACTGATTTTCTAGTTTTCTCAGCCTCATGTTACAGTATATACTACATCAATATGCAACCCTTCAACATTTCTAGCTCCGTTGACAGATCTTCTGGAGGATGATGGGTCTCATGATTGTTTTCAAACCATTTTGCAGACCAAGAAGCACAGCAAGCTGCCCTTCGAGCATCAGTGACACCAACATTATAGTACGTAACACCATCTAGCATGACTTTGTTTTCCCTTTCATCTCTCTTACAGCACTATCAAGATACGTCCTTTGGAACTCAGACTGTGGACTTTGTGGGGTGCGACCTGTGATGCACAGGGCTACTGGAAAAAAGATCATCTGCTCATTTGCCCTGACAGTCTATAGTTTCCACTTGCCCTGTTCATGCATCATAAGTTTCACCTGTCTGCTGTGGCTATGAATCATGCCTTTTCGGTTCTCCGGTATCACCTGAAGTTTTTTTTTCTGTGGCACAGCTTGTCTGCACTGTTTCAAGGCTGGCAGAGTAGGTTCAGATTAGAGTCAGTTATAAGGGTTTCTACCGTCCTTCCCAAACCTTCCGGACCCTTTCTGATTTTGCAGCTTGCTTTTGCAGACCTGTCCTGTGCCAGAGGAAGGAAACGGTATTTGTTATTGATCACTTGTCTTTTCTCCGGATGGGTAGAAGCTTATCCCCAACCAGTGTCTCCATCAAATTACTGCTCACTCAGTCTATTCCTGTTTTGTTCTTTCTTCTGATCAGGGTCCAGCCTTTGTTGCGAGTGTCTGTGAGGGTATTGAACAATGGTTTGGTATTAAAAGTCAACTGCACACTCCTTATCATCCGCAAAGCTCTGGCCAAGTGGAACGGATGAATAGGACACTCAAAGCTCACTTACGCACTCTGACACAGGATTGGGCTACAGATTGGACAGACGCCCTTCCTTTTGCCCTTATGGCAGTGCGCAATTCCCACTAGCGTGCTCGAGGAAGCCCGACACCATACGAAATAGTTACTGGACGTCCAGCTGCTTCTCCACATGAATAGCACAGTTACTTACCTGTAACAGGTGATCTCTGGGAACAGCAGGAATAAGTCTTCACATATGGGGTACGTCGGTACCGACGGAGCCTGCGCGGGAACGCTCCCCAGCTTCCCAAAAAGGAAAGCTTTTGGGAGCATCCCACAGCGCCTGCACGCTGCCTTCCCGCCTTTCCTAACCGCCTCTCCTCAGTTCGAGTTATAAAGCTGAGACAAAGAGAGAGAGAGGAAAGGAAAGATAGATGGAAAGATACAACTCCTAGGGGAGGTGGGTGGGTTGTGAAGACTTATTCCTGCTATTCCCAGAGATCACCTGTTACAGGTAAGTAACTGATGCTATCTCCAGGAACAAGCAGGAATGAGTCTTCACATATGGGGACTCCCTAGCTAAGATGCCTGGGAAATCCCCAAGGTTATGAGACCCTGGGAAGGGCTCTATCTCCTCCTATGGATCTCAGGCATTCATCCAGGGAAGGAGGGAAGGAGTTGATTAAGAATGGAACAGGTGTTTGAGAACAGCCTGACCAAACAAGGCATCCCGGCGGGAGTCCTTGTCCAAACAGTAATGGGCTGTGAAGGTATGAACCGAGGCCCAGGTGGCCGCTCGACAGATTTGGTCGATGGACACAGAATTTAGATGAGCTTATAGAGGCTGCCATGACCCTCACATTATGAGCTGTGACATGGCTTTCCAGAGAAAGGTTCTTACTCTGGTAGGCGAAGGAAATACACTGAGCAATCCAATTGGACAGTGTTCTTTTAGAGACTGGAAGTCCCAGATGAGAGGGATCAAAAGCAACAAAGAGTTGGGAAGACTTTCTATGTTGCTGTGTCCTGTGCAAGTAAAAAGCAAGAGCTCTCTTACAATCCAGAAAATGAAGATTCCTCTCTGTACTTGATGCATGAGGAGCTGGAAAAAATACAGGTAAATATACCTCCTGATTAAGATGAAAAGGTGAGACCACTTTAGGCATAAAGTGTGGATTGGTCCTAAGGACTACCTTATCATGGTGGAACCTTGTATAAGGAGGATTAGCCACTAAAGACTGCAGTTCACTGATGCGGCGAGCTGAGGTGACTGCAATGAGGAAAATAACTTTCCAGGAAAGAAATTTCAAGGAGGTGGTGGCTAAGGGTTCAAAGGGTGGCTTCATAAGCTGACCAAGAACCAGATTTAAGTCCCATGCCACCGGAGGAGGCCTGATGGGAGGTTTAGTTAAAGTTAGGCCTCTCATGAATCTTGCAATAAGAGGATGAGAGGAGATAGGTTGTCCATTGATGGGCTTAAGGGATGCTGCAATAGCACTCAAATGGACTCTTACTGAATTTGTCTTAAGGCCTGCATTGGAAAGATGCAGGAGATACTCCAACAGAGAATTCAAAGGCAGTGCTAAAGGGTCAAGACCCTTTTCAGTACACCAAATGGAAAATCTTTTCCATTTGAAAGCATAGGAACGCCTGGTAGAAGGTTTTCTAGAAGCATGGAGGATATCCTTCACTTGCTGAGAAAGATTCAAACCTTGAAGGTCTAGGCCTTCAGCAACCAAGCTCTGAGGTGAAGTGACTTGGGGTTTGGGTGCCATAAAGTCCCCTCCTCCTGGGACAGAAGGTCTGGAGCAGCTCCCAAGTCCAGGGAGGGGGCTTGGGAGAGATGCAGAAGTAGAGGGTACCACACTTGGCGTGGCCAGCGTGGAACTATGAGGATCAGGGATCCTTGATCCTTCTGGAGTTTGAAGAGAGTCTTGGGAATCAAGGGAATGGGTGGAAAGGCATACAGGAAGCCTTGGCCCCAATGAAGGAGGAAGGCATCCTTGGCCTGAACTCCCTGACACGGAATTCTGGAACAGAACCGGGGAAGTTTGGCATTCGACGGACTTGCAAAGAGGTCTATGTCCGGGGTTCCCCATTCTTGGAAGATTCTGAGTACCTGGTCCATGTGCAGGGACCATTCGTGTGGAAGCAGAACTCGACTGAATCTGTCTGCCCAAGAGTTTTGAATTCCTGGAAGGTATACAGCCAGGAGATGGATTTGGTGCTCTCTGGTGAAGGCCCACAATCTTAGAGCTTCGTTGCAAAGCGGCAGAGAGCCAGTTCCTCCTTGCTTGTTTATGTAAAACATGGCTACTTGATTGTCCGTGTGAATGAGGACTGTCTTGTAGCAGAGGAGGGTATGAAAGACCTTGAGAGCAAGAAAAACTGCTCGAAGCTCGAAGTGGTTGATATGAAGGGAGGTCTCCTTTGGAGACCAAGTGCCTTGAGTGGAGAGGTCTTGTAGATGAGCTCCCCAACCTGTTTGGGAGGCATCTGTTGTGAGGGTTGCTTGGGGCAACAACTGTTGGAAGGGGGACCCCAGCAACAGATTGTCGGTGGACATCCACCACTGGAGAGACCAAAAAAGACGTTTGGAGGTTGCTATTTGGTCTGAGAGAGCTCCTGATGCTTGAGTCCATTGGTTGGACAAAGTCCATTGAGCTGCTCTCATGTGAAGGTGAGCATAAGGCACCACATGCACTGTGGATGCCATGTGGCCTAGCAGTTGTAGCATCTCCCGGGCAGTTAAGTGGGTCTTTGACTGAACCTGAGAGGCTAACTGTACTAGACCTTGGCAACGGGCCTGGGGAAGGTAGGCCCTTGCAGTGGTAGTATTCAACCAGGCCCCTATGAACTCTAGGGACTGAGTAGGGGTGATTTGAGACTTTGGTGGGTTTACCACAAGTCCCAGGTACTGCAGAATGTTCCTTGTGCGGTTCAGGGAAATCTGGGCCTCTGACTGAGATGGAGCTCGGATGAGCCAATCGTCCAGGTATGGAAATTCAAATATTCCCCGAGTGCGTAGAAATGCAGCTACTACTGCCATGCATTTGGTAAACACTCTTGGAGCAGAGGCCAGACGGAAAGGAAGCACCCTGTATTGGTAATGCTTTCCTTGGAAAAGAAAATGGAGGAACCTTCTGTGAGATGGATGGATGAGGACATGTGTGTACGCATCCTTGAGATCTAGAGAACAAAGCCAATCCTGACTCTCAAGGTATGGAAGGAGAGTGCCCAGAGAAAGCATCTTGAATTTCTCCTTGCATAGAAATTTGTTCAATTCCCTGAGATCTAGTATGGGTCTGTATCCCCCCGTTTTCTTTGGAATCAGAAAATAGGGGGAGTAAAACCCTGACCCTTGTTGAAGAAGAGGAACTTCCTCTATTGCCCCTTGGGCAAGAAGGGTAGCCACCTCTTGGCCTAGAAGGTCGAGAAGAGATGTTGGAGAATTGAAGTGTCTCACCATGGTGTAAGGAGGAAGGTTTGAGAAATGAAGCTTGTAGCCCTCCCTTATGATGGAGAGGGTCCACTGCTCTGATGTAATTTGCTCCCACCTGGGAGCAAAATAAGCTAGCCTTCCTGGAATGGTGAGAGGTTCTGGCTGTTTTAAAGTCAGAAAGGCTAAGTCCTCTAGCATCAAGTCAAAAACCCTGAGGGGGTTGGGTCTGCTGAGTTGCAGCAGCCCCTGTAGACTTAGGCCTGTCCTGTTTAGGCTGCTGACGCTTAGTAGCAAAGTGACCTGTAGAAGATTGTTGGCCAGAAGCAGAAGAGAATCTGCCCTTTTTATAAAAAGACTTCTTGAAAGGCTTTTTCTTAGCAGGAATGGAGGTTGACTTTGAAAGTCTATCCAGAGCAGAATTTTCAGCATCCATTTGGGTGGCCTTAATTTGCCATTCTTTGCCAAACAGGTTTTCACCTGTACAGGGAAGATTCCCTAAGCCATCGTGGACCCAAGGTTCTAAATCAGAAGCTTGGAGCCAAGCAATCCTGCGAGCAGCTATGGCAATGGCCGAAGCTCTGCTGGCACCCTCAAAGGAGTCAAAAGCTGCACGGTTGGAAAACTTTGAAATGTCTTGAGTATGCTTAAGCCAAAGAAGGAATTCTTCCCTATTATCCTCTGGAAGGAGAGGAAGGAAAATGTGCAGTTTATCTGCAACTTCTTTTAGAAACATACCCATATAGAGACTATAGGAGTTGATTCTGGCAATAAGCATACTGGCTTGGAAGATTTTCCTACCAAAAGCATCCAAAGTCCTACATTCTCTTCCTGGAGGGGCAGAGGAGTGTCTTTTTGCACTCTTTATCCTCTTCATAGCTGACTGCACCACAATAGAATGGTGAGGAAGCTGTGTTTTATGAAAACCAGGACAAGGAGGGACACGATATATAGTGTCCAATCTCCGAGAATGAGGAGAGATAGTGAGAGGAGTCTCCCATAAGTCAATCATGTGTTCATAAAGAATCTCATGGATTGGCAAGATGACTGCCTCTTTAGGAACCTTAGAATAACCTAAAATGTCCAATTTTTTTGCTCTAGGCTCTGATTCAGAGGTAACTGAAATAGAGAGTCCTTTAGCTACTTCTCTTATGAAGTCTTGAAAGGACAAGTCTTCTGGAGGAGACATCCTTCTTTTTGGAGAAGAAGGTTCCTCAGGAAGAGGGATAGATACTTCAGGAGAGTCCTCTGATGTATCAGAATCTTCAGAGGATTCAAAGTATCGCCTGTCAGGGTGTTCCTCCAAAGCTCGATACGCGTATGGAGCGGTATCGACATCGGGCGTCATCGGTGCCGATTCGGTACCGATGAGCATCCCTGAACAGGGAACCGCTGTAGTCGGCATCCTGGTTGATGTCGATGCAGTCGGTACCGGTACCGGTGCTTGAGCCGGTACCGATACAGACAACGGGTTTCGTTGTGGTATCAGCGGCGTCGCAGCTTGAATGAAGGCAGTAATAGCCTGCTGCATGGAGAGGACGTTGTGATCCATCGACGCCATGAATGTTTGGAAGTCGGTACCAGAAGGTTGCGCCGGTACCCCAGAACATTCTAACAGGTGATCAGTCGAGGCCGTGCCATCGATGTCAACCTGTAACCCCATAGGAGGAGCTTTGGAAGCCGGAGCTTCCCGCCGGGGTTGTTTTGCCGGAGCAGGATCCTCGAGGACAAGTCCGGAGGCATCTCGATGCTTAGAAGGAGATTTGCCCTTTGAGGACCGGCTGGATTTATGTTTGGTTACCTGAGATCCATGGGAGGAAGTGGAAGCCATGGAAGATGTCGATGCCACTGAAACTGCATCAGAGGGAAACAGCACATGGAGCTTAGCTGCTCGGTTCTGTAGACCCCGTTTAGACATCAAGGAACAGGATGGACATTCAGAGACGGAATGGTCAGGACCCAAACATTTAAGACACCATTCAAGGGTGTCAGTGATAGAAATAGCACCGCTACACTTAGTGCATTTCTTGTACCCGGAGGCTGATTTTTCCATGAGGAAATTAGTCGTGAGGCCTAGGGCCCAAGATACACTAAGTGAGGGAGAATTAATATATATATATATATATTTTTTTTTTGAAAGAAAAAGAAAGAAAGACCGGCGGTACCGGTCCGACGTCGAGGAAGGCAGACACGCGACCAAAGAAATAAAATAAAATCAAGAACTTCTTCAGCGGTGACACGAACACGACCTGCTGGCTCCGCGGCAAAGAAGAACTGAGGAGAGGCGGTTAGGAGAGGTGGGAAGGCAGCGCGCAGGCGCTGTGGGATGCCCCCAAAAGCTTTCCTTTTTGGGAAGCTGGGGAGCGTTCCCGCGCAGGCTCTGTTGGTACCGACGTACCCCATATGTGAAGACTCATTCCTGCTTGTTCCTGGAGATTGACAGTAATCCTAGATCCTCAACTGTTGCACAGCGATATTTGACTTATTGCTCACGACTGCACTCAGTCTTGTCTGTTTCCCCTTTTATTGCAGGTAAATCCTCAGCAAGATACTATTTCAGGGTCATCACATCCAGAACTGAAAGCCAGGGGATTGGGTCCTGATTAAGAACTTGCATCCAAAGACACTTTTGGCTCCCAAGTTCCTAGGTCCATTCTGTGTGCTCCTGGTGGGATACTCAGCTTGTACAGTGGAAGAACAATCTCGTTGGATACATCTTTCCCAATGTAAAAAGGTACCTTCACAGGATCCAGAAGGCGGTTCCCTGCATCTGTGAATCAAGAGGTGTCTTCTGTCTTTGCAACGCAGAGATTCATTCAGACTTGGACAACAGTGATATTGCAGAAAAGACTATCATGATTAAGTGCTTTTTGAATGAACTAATTATGTAAGAGACCTTTTCCAGCATCTATACTGCTGATTAGGTTGATAAAATTAGTTTGAGTTAGTGCTTTGCTGATATATAAGCAATGACCTTTTGGCACTTAACCTCTACTTCGTGAAGAGATTGGGAGTTGGGGGTGGTTATAGTTATAGTGTTTATCTTCATAGTACTAAGAAGGATAGTTGTGTTTTCATTTTTCTCAGAACATTTATTTTTGGAGTAATTTATAGTGATAGAAGGATTTTTGATAGTAAATGGATTAGGGTAGTCTGATGTGATGGGATGTGTTGCTTTGATGAATATGGAAAGGAGACGAGATTTATGATGGATTTTGCAGTTAATATATTTGAACAGCTAGTGCGCGCTACAAAAGGTTGTGAGGACTTTCTATGTTGCTGTGTTGTTTGAATGTAAAAGGCTAAGGCCCTTTTACAATCCAAAGTAAGAAGATTTCTTTCTGCATTAGAGGCGTGAGGCCTAGGAAAAAATACAGGAAGATAAATTGATTGGTTTAAATGAAAAGGCGAAACCACCTTTGGCATAAAGTGTGGGTGAATTCAAAGAACAACCTTATCATGATGAAATCTAGTATAAGGAGGATCAGCCACTAAAGCTTGCAATTCGCTAATGCGACGGGCAGAGGTGATTGCAATCAGGAAGATGACCTTCCAAGTCAAAAACGTAAGGGCTGTAGTGGCTAGAAGTTCAAAAGGCGGCTTCATGAGCTGCCAAGAACTAGATTTAGATCCCATGCTACCGGTGCTGGCTTGATGGGAGGTTTAGTTAATAAAAGGCCTCTCATAAATCTTGATAGGAGTGGATGAGAGGAAATTGGTTGTCCATTTAGAGGCTTATAAGAAGCTGCAATTGCACTAAGATGGACTCTTACCGAATTGGTCTTTAACCCAGAATTCAATAAGTGAAGGAGATACTCTAGTATCGATTCTAAGGGTATGACCAGGGGGTTTAATCCCTTCTTGGAGAACCATATAGTAAAACGTTTCCACTTGAAGGCATAAGATCTTCTTGTGGAAAGTTTCCTAGAAGCCTGAAGAATATACTTTACCTGCTGGGACAGGCCGTGAGGTGCAGGGACTGGAGATTCGGGTGCCATAGCGTCCCGTTCTCCTGGGAAAGGAGATCTGGAGCAAGCCCCAACTCCAGAGGTGCCGCTTGAGAGAGATGCAGAAGCAGGGAATACCATGTTTGGCGTGGCCATCGTGGTGCTATGAGAATCATGTGACCCCTGTCTCTCTGAAGTTTGAAGAGTGTCTTGGGGATGAGGGGAATGGGTGGGAAGGCATAAAGGAAGTCCTGACCCCAGTGAAGGAAGGAAGGCATCCCTTGCCTGATAGTTGTGCGCCGGAATCCTGGAACAGAACCGGGGAAGTCTCGCATTCAGTGGACTTGCAAAGAGGTCTATGTCTGGAGTGCCCCAGAGATGAAATATCTTTGCCACCTGGTCTAGGTGGAGTGACCACTCGTGAGGTAGCAGTACTCGACTGAGTTTGTCGGCCCAAAGGTTTCGAATGCTTGGAAGATATACCACTAGAAGGTGAATTTGATGCTTTCTGGCAAGGGCCCATAGTCATAAAGGTTCGTTGCATAACGACAGAGAGCCTGTCCCGCCCAGCCTGTTCACATAGAACATGGCTACCTGATTGTCCGTCTGGACTAGGACTGTCTTGTAGCTGAGCTGGGCGTGGAACACTCGAAGAGCTAAATAAATTGCTCTCAACTCCAGGAGGTTTATGTGTAAACCAACATCCTGTGGAGTCCAGGTGCCGTGGGTAGAGAGATGATTCACGTGTGCTCCCCAACCCACCTGTGATGCATCTGTTGTTAGGGTGGCCTGAAAGAGGGGTTGATTTTCTAATGATTGCCACCATTGGAGAGACAAAATTAGTCGTTGAGAGATTGTTATGTTGTCCAACAAATGACCCGTGGCCTGCGTCCACAGTGTGGAGAGGGTCCACTGAGCTGCTCGCATGTGGAGGTGAGCATATGGGACTACATGAACTGTGGATGCCATGTGCCCCAGTAACTGCAGTAGCTCACGAGCAGTGAGGGAGGATTTGCCTGCTGCTTGGGAAGCTAACTGCATTATACGAAGACATTGGGCTTGTGGAAGGAAAGCCCTTGCCTGTCTGGTATCCAGACAGGCTGCTATGAATTCTAGGTACTGGGAAGGAACTAGTTGAGATTTCGGGAAGTTTATTACCAATCCCAAGTATTGGAGGATTTGCATTGTACGAGACAGTGCAGTGCTGGCCTCTGTCACTGTGGAGGCGCGGATGACCCAGTCGTCTAAGTAAGGGAAGACAAAAATCCCCAAGGTTCATAGAAATGCAGCTACTACTGCCATGCATTTCATGAATACCCTTGGTGATGAAGCCAGACCAAAAGGAAGAACCCTGTACTGGAAATGTCTTCCCCTGAAAAGGAAACGTAAACATTTCCTCTGATCTGGATGGATAAGAATGTGAGTGTATGCATCCTTTAAGTCTAGAGAGCAAAGCCAGTCCTAGCTTTGAAGGTATGGCAGAAGAGTTCCCAGAGAAATCATTTTGAATTTCTCTCGAAACAGATATCTGTTCAATTCTCTGAGGTCTAGAATGGGTCCGTGTCCCCCTGTTTTCTTTGGAATAAGAAAATAGGGGAGTAGAACCCTGCACCTTGTTGAAGAATGGGTACTTCCTCTATTGCCCCTTGGGCAAGAAGTGTGGAGACCTCATGATCTAGCAGATTGTCTGCAGAGGTTTGTGAATTGAACTGCTTTAGAATTGTAGGAGGGGGTAAGCTGTGAAAATGAAGTTTGTACCCCTCTCCTACAATGGACAAAGTCCAATCTTCTTCTGTTATCTGATGCCATCTGTTGACAAAGTGGCATAACCTGCTGGGAATATTGGGGGATTGAGGACCCCTCAGAGGCAGGAAGGCAAAGCTCTCTGGGAAGGAGGCAAAGCCCTTGAGGAGGCTGAACCTGGAGAGCTGGTTGGGCTCTTGGGCCTTTTGGTTTCTTTTGCTGTCTAGTTTGTCCCTTTTGGGCAACCTGACCTGGAGTCTGAGTCTGATGGGTATAGGAAGGATAAAACTTCCTCTTTTTTGGTAAAAGAGGGTTTTTTATAAGGCTTCCTTTTGACTGGAGTGGCTGTAGACTTTGACAATCTAAGGTAGAATTGTCAGCATCTAATTCGTCAGCCTTCTCCTGCCAGTTCTTGCCAAAGAGATTCTCTCCCGTGCAAGGAATGTTGCCTAACTTGTCCTGTACCCAAGTCTCCAAGTCTGATGCCTGTAGCCAGGCAATCAGTCGTGCGCCAATGGCAATAGCAGAAGTTCTGCTGATGCATTTGAAGCAGTCAAAGGCTGCACGATTGACAAACTTGGAGACATCCTGAGCATGCTTAACCAGAGTAATAAAGTCTTGTCTCTTATCATCTGGGAGAAATGGGCTCATAAGTTCCAAGTCTCCTGTGATTTCTTTGAGGAACATTCCCATATATAGGATATATGAGCTGATCCTAGCTGAAAGCATGGAAGCTTGAAAAGTTCTGCGTCCTGCATTCACGACCTGGAGGACTGGATGCATGTCTTTTTGCACTTTTCATCCTACGCATGGCTTTCTCCACTATCATTGAATGGTGTGGCAGCTGAGTTTTCTGAAATCCAGGACATGGTGGGACTCGATACATAGTATCAAGTCTCCTACAGTGAGGAGAAGTAGTCAGAGGTGTCTCCCACATTCTGAGCATCACGTTATGCAGAATTTCATAGATAGGCAGAGTAGCTGCCTCCTTAGGAGCTTTAGGATATTGGAGGATTTCCAATTCCTTTGCTCTGGGTTCCTCCTCAGGAGCTACTGTGATTGAAAGACCTTTAGCCATATCACGGATGAAATCCTGAAATGACATGTCCTCTGGAGGTGACATTCTGCATTGGGGAGAAGAGGGATCTTCTAAGAGAAAAACCTCTGGTGCCAGCAGGATTGTCAGAGTCTTTGGAATCTGAGGAATCGAAGTATTCCTGATTCCAATGCTCCTGCAGAGCACGATCGCGGTACCGATAGAAGGTCGGTACTGAAGTGACCCGGTACCACTTTACCCACTCCAGCCGGAGGTGGAATGGGAAGAGTTATCATTGGGGCCGGTACCATTGGTACCGGCATTGTTGGTACCGGCATCGGTGTCGGTACCGGCATCGGTGTCGGTACCAGCATCGGTGTCGATGTCGGCACCAGTGCCCTCGGGACCACCGGTACCGCAGCTGAGAGAAGACCTGCAATACTGCATTCGATAGCAAGAAATCTCTGGTCTATCGACGCTGCCGATGCCTGGGTGCAGATACCGGTAAGAACGGCCGGAACCCCTGAGCATGGCCCTTGACGATGTCAATGCAATGTTTCTGGCATCTGAAGAAAAGAGGGTATCGAGCTTTGCGGCCCAGTTCTGCCTTCCTCTTTTAGTCATCCCCATGCAGGAGAGACATTCAGTTGGAGAATGATCAGGTCCTAAACATTTTAGACACCAATCATGGGTGTCAGTGACGGAAATGGTACCGCCACACTTAGTACATTTTTTAAAACCACTAGTTAGCTTTTCCATGATTTTGGAAAAATGGGGCCTAATGCCCAAAATGGAGTGGAGGAGTAGCATAGTGGTTAGAACACTGACTTGGTAACCAAGCAACCAGGGTTCGATTCCCACTAGCACTCCTTGTGGCCTTGGGCAAGTCACTTAACCCTCCATTGCCTCGGAAGAAAGGCCTGGCAATCTACTTCCGGTGACACTGCCAAGAAAACCCAGGAGCTTCTGGGTTGCCAGGAGTCAGGACTGACTCGAAGGCACACATTGCATTTTTTTTTTTTGCAATGCCCAAAATGGCGCCTAGCACCAAAAAAGGAAAGTTTCTGAAAAGAAACAGTCAAAGCCGAGTGTTTTGTTTTTTTTTTTTAGGAAAAGAAAAGAAAAGAACCGGCGGTATCGGTAGGCATCGTGCGGTAGGCAAACGCGACCACAAAAAAGAATTTTAAAGATGGAATTTTCTGCGGTGACAGGGTCCTGTTGGCTCCACGGAAAACAAAGAACTGAAGAGGGACAGTTGGAAAGGTGGGAAGGCAATGCACATGTGCTGAGGGATGCTCCCAAAAGCGTGCCTATTGGACGATGGGGAGAGTTCCCCCGCAGGTTCCGTCGGTACCGATGATACCCATATGTGAGGACTACATTCCTGCTGGTTCCTGGAGATTCCTTTCTATACTGTCAAATGGAGCATACGTATAAAGACTTCTTCCAACCAGCAAGATGAAGTTCGCCTGTGAACCAGATGTAGTGCTTAGGACTGAAGTACGTGAAGAGAAACATGCTCTCTACTATGGCAGAAGATTTATTTTGGACTTGGATATGCTTGGGCTATCATTTATTTGTAGCGATTCTGTCCAGAATCAGGAGGGACTGAAAGGAAGCTTGTCTGTACAGGGCTGTGTACACAGTCAGGGTACTTAATAACATCATATTACTAAAAGCCCTCAGAAAGAGTTAACACCACAGACATTCCAGAGCTTATTACATTGCTACATTGCTACATTGCTAGCTCTCTGACTGGGAGCTCTTAAAAGGGTTTTGTGTATATTTGTTTAAAGCAAGGTTAAATTCATTTTTGCTGTTTTAGGGGAATCTGTACTTGAGCACAGTAGTATTGCTGAACTCTGTAACCCCCTCAGGTTCAGGAACTGCTAACACCTAATCAGGTGTTAGTTCCCTCCCTACCCACCCCGACTCCCACCCACCCATAGTGAGCAGTCTTGCTTTATAGGGCACCTCCCCCTTTAACAAATCACAGTGAATTGGACCAGCACATTTTGAATATAATTAAAGAGATTTAACTGTTTTTTCTCTGAAAGGACAGCTGCGAAACCAGCTGGTACTTCGTAGATCTCTCTCTTTTGCTTTAAACAGATACCTAAGCTCCACAAACAGAACAATGGCTGGGAAAAATCGTATTGCTAAAGCTGTTGCCCCCGTTACAGCTTCTGCCTCGGTCCAGACAGAGGCCCTATTGCCAGTTGAAGAACCGGTTCAATGTGCAGGGTGCCTGCATGCTGAAGCTCTGAGGAAACAAGTGGAGGAACTCAGAGAGGAGGTGGCGAGGCTGAGGAGCATTCAAGACAGTGAGAAGTACATTGATGAGATGCTGCTTGCAGCAACCAGGCTCTCCAGCACAGGAGAAGATGGGTGTCAACAGAATGTCGATGGTTGGACAAAAGTCACCAGAGCCTGCAAAATCACCAATCCAACTTCTCCAGCCCTTGAATTGAAGAACCATTATGCAGCCCTGGAAGTGGAGGAGGTGAAAGCATCCCTGGAAAGGGAAGAACCAGAGTTCAAGTACCCCATAGTTGCAGAATCAGTGACCAGAAGGAAACGAAGGGTAGTGGTGGTTAGAGACTCTCTTCTGAGGGGTACTGAGGCGTCCATCTGCCAACCAGACTTGATGTCCAGAGAGGTATGCTGTCTGCCTGGTGCCAAGATCCAAAATGTTACGGAGAGTTTGCCGAGACTCATCAAGCCCACTGACTATTACCCAATGTTGCTAATCCATGTTGGAACAAATGATACTGCCAGGTATACCTCGGAACGTATCAAAAGTGACTTCATGGCTCTGGGACAGAGGGTGAAGCAGGTAGGTGCACAGGTGGTGTTCTCTTCAATCCTCCCTGTTGAGGGTAAAGGCCAAGGCAGAGAGGCTCGCATCCTGGAGATTAATGCATGGCTGCGTGGATGGTGTCTTCGAAAGCGTTTTGGTTTCCTAGACCATGGGATGCTGTTCCAAGGGTTGCAGAGCAGAGATGGCATCCATCTGTCCAAGAAAGGTCAACACATCTTTGGTAGTAGACTGGCTAATCTACTGAAGAGGGCTTTAAACTAGATTCGTTGGGGATGGGTGAAGAAAGCCCCCAGGTAAGTGAAAGCCCCCAGGTAAGTGATACATTAAATACCTTTATGGAAATGGGTAACAGGGGTAACATATGGAAAGCAGTGTGTATTAATGCCCGTAGCATGGGAAATAAGATCTCTGAAGTTGAAGCTTTGGTGGGAGTGGCTGACTTAGATTTAGTGGCAGTTACAGAAACATGGTTCACAGAAAACCATGACTGGGATGTAACTATACCTGGCTATACTTTATTCAGAAAGGACAGGGTAGGAAGAAGGGGAGGAGGAGTAGCACTATATGTAAAAACTACTATTAAAGCTTTGGAATTACAGAGCTTAAAAGGGAGAGAGGAGGCATTGTGGGTTAAACTAGAAAGAGGGAAAGAGAAATCTATTTGCATTGGTGTGATATACAGACCTCCCTCACAAGAGGAAGAGGTGGACAGAGAGTTAATTGAAGACATACGCAGCATTGCTAGGAAAGGGGAAGTGCTACTGCTAGGAGATTTCAATATGCCAGATGTTGATTGGCACATTCCTGCTGCAGTATCATCTAGGAGTAAGGAGATCCTGGATTCTCTACAGGGTGAACTATTCAGGCAATTGGTAACAGACCCCACACGTGAAGGGGCCATACTGGACTTGGTGCTTACCAATGGTGAAAGTGTTTCTGATGTTGTAGTGGGAGATCATTTTGCATCCAGTGATCACCAGATGGTGTGGTTCAGTATTAGGACTAGGGCTGTTAGAATCCATTCCAAGGTGAAGATCTTAGACTTTAGGAAGACTAACTTTGCAAAGATGGGCCAATACCTCAGGGAGTCATTAGTGGGATGGGAACAGCTGGGGGATGTAGAACAACAGTGGGCAAAACTGAAAGGGGGTATTTTAAAGGCAACCAACCTTTTAGTTAAAATGGTAAATAAAGGCAAAAGGAACAGGAGACCGCTATGGTTTTCGAAGGAAGTAGCTGAAAAAGTGAAGAAAAAGAGGGAGGCCTTCATGAAATACAAGAGATCAAAGAGAGAGGAAGACAGGCATCTGTATTTGGAAAAAACTTAGAGAAGCTAGCAAAGTAGTCAAGAAGGCAAAGATTCAAAAGGAGGAGGAAATAGCCAATGCAATAAAATGGGGAGATAAGACATTTTTCAGATATATTAGTGAGAAGAGGAAGGGCAAAAGTGGTATTGTCAGACTCAAGGGTACAGGGAGGGAATATGTAGAAGCTGATAAGGATAAAGCGGAATTGCTTAACAAATATTTTTGTTCTGTGTTCACAGATGAAGAACCAGGAGCAGGACCTCAGAAAACACCCACAAATAAGAACAGAAGCGAGGGACATCTTGAACAATTTTCAGAAGACTGTGTTCGTGAGAAAGTAGCTCAACTTAAAGTAGACAAAGCGATGGGACCGGATGGGATACACCCTAGAATACTGAGGGAACTTGGGGACGTTCTAGCAACTCCACTGACTGACCTTTTCAATGCCTCGTTGGAGTCGGGAGTGGTGCCAAAGGACTGGAGAGAGGCTCATGTGGTGCCTTTACACAAAAGCGGAAGTAAGGATGTGGTTGAAAACTACAGGCCGGTTAGTTTAACTTCAGTGGTGAGTAAATTAATGGAAACGCTGTTGAAAGAGAAAATAGTGAGGTTTCTGGAGTCCAGCGGATTACAGGATCCGAGGCAGCATGGATTCACCAGAGGCAGGTCTTGTCAGACAAATCTGATTGATTTCTTTGACTGGGTGACCAGGGAGTTGGACCGAGGGAGAGCTCTAGATGTGGTGTATTTAGATTTCAGTAAAGCCTTTGACACTGTTCCTCACAGGCGACTTATAAACAAACTGAGCACCCTAGGGATGGACCCTAAAGTTACTGCTTGGGTTAGAAATTGGTTGGGTGGGTGGCGACAAAGAGTACAAGTAAATGGAGCTCACTCTGAGGAGAAGGATGTTACCAGTGGTGTGCCCCAGGGATCTGTCCTTGGTCCGATTCTTTTTAACATCTTTGTTAGTGATATAGCGGAAGGGCTGTCGGGTAAGGTTTGCCTCTTTGCGGATGATACCAAAATCTGCAATAAAGTAGACACCCAGGAAGGTGTAGATAACATGAGGAGGGATCTAGTTAAGCTTGAAGAATGGTCTAGAATTTGGCAGCTGGGATTTAATGTTAAAAAATGTAAGGTCATGCATTTGGGCTGCAGCAATCCAAGGGAGCAATACAGCATAGGAGGTGAAGTACTTTTGTCCACTAAAGAAGAGCGGGACCTAGGCGTAGTTGTGTCCGATGATCTTAAAGTAGCTAAACAGGTAGAAAAGGCGACGGCAAAAGCTAGAAGGATGCTTGGGTGCATACGGAGAGGAATGGCTAGCAGAAAAAAGGAGGTGATAATGCCTCTGTATAAGTCTTTGGTGCGACCTCATTTGGAGTATGGTGTGCAATTCTGGAGACCGCACCTTCAAAAGGATGTGAACAAGATGGAGTCGGTGCAGAGGGTTGCTACTAAGATGATTATTTTATTTATTTATTATTTATTACATTTTCTTTTATACCGCGCAATTTAAGATCAGTGCGGTTTACAATAAACATTGAAACTACACATCTCAGTTTAGTGATTTGTGCTTACAATAAACATTTAAAATAACTCGGGTATACAATGAACAAGTTTCTTAACAGGGAGAACAGGGAGAACAATAACTATATACAGGCAAGTTAATGTAACTATATACATGGTTACGTGCACAGCACGAGCTTCTCAGAGTAAGTTAAGTATGGAGGCGGTTAAGGTGTGGTTGCAGGTATTCAGACTAGGAGTGTAAGATGCGTGGGCTTGAGGAGCTACCATGAGGTGTGGAAGTAGGTGACTGTGGGGGGGGGGGGCTGCGGCATCGTAGTGAAGGAGAAAAAGGTGATGCTTCAGTTCCTTCTTGAATTGGGAGAGATCGCTGATGGTTCTGATAGGCGCCGGAAGTGCGTTCCAGCAAGATGGTGCAAAAAAGGCAAAGGCTCTAGATCTAGTAGCTTGAGAGCACTTAGTACTTGCCTTAGGTAGAATGAGGGTGTTTGCAGTTTAGTAGTCTTCATTATAAAGCATATGAGGACAGACTTAAGGATCTTAATATGTACACCTTAGAGGAAAGGCGGGATAGAGGTGATATGATTGAGATGTTTAAATACCTCCGTGGCATAAATGTTCAGGGAGAGAGCCTCTTTCAATTGAAAGCAAGTTCTGCGACGAGGGGACATGGGATGAGGGTGAAGGGAGATAGATTCAGGAGTGATATGCGGAAATATTTCTTTACGGAAAGAGTAGTGGATCCGTGGAATAGTCTCCCAGTGGAGGTGGTAGAGATGAGGACAGTAACTGAATTCAAAAAAGCATGGGACCAACACAGAGGATCTCTAAAGGTAAAAAGTGGACTGTTGTAGTAGTTGTTATGGAAGGACAGACTAGATGGGCCTTGTGGTCTTTTTCTGTCATCATGTTTCTATGTTTCTATGTTTCTATTACTCAGCAACAACCTTGAAGACTCTACTGAAATAACTAGGCTGAATTTTCCTATAACAAAGATATTATATTATGAAACATATAGTGCAGAGAGAAGCTCTCTCTCAGTCTCGATTCAGAGATATCAAAACTGCAAGTGTTAGAATTATTGTTTAAGAAGTTATGTCTGGGAATACATGTATGTCTCCTATGATGACCTATGCTAATAAGCACTGACCTATCACGTAGAGATATAGAGATGCACGTTATGAATATACGTGATGCTTGACGTAGAACAATAAGGTGTAAATTATGCTGTGTAATGGAGTATTTACCTATAAATAAAATGGCTGAAGGCTGTGATGGCAGAGTAAACAAGGTGCTAACTTGGTTTGCTCTCCCAAAGCTTTGGTGGTTTTTATAATACAAGTGTGTGCTGTGTATTAACAGTACTTGCTCCTTCTCATTGCTCTGGGAGTGGACATCTGTTACCCAAGAACCCAGGTGCTGTTATCGGTGAGGGGAGGTGCAGAGTACACAAACAAAATATAAACCATAATGTCATCAGTGTATTAATGATAATTAATTTCATGATGTTTAATAATTTGACATATGGGTTGAATATAAATATTAAAGAGGATAGATTATAAAGCTGAACCTTGCAGTATACCTTGTACAACCGTGAATTGTGAGGATTTTTTGTCTCCATTTTTCACTAGTTGTGTACGATTGGTTAGGTAAGAGACGAACCATTTTATTGTATTGTTGAATAAACCAATATTTCGTAGACATTATAGCATTATTGAGTGAGACACAGTATCAAATGCTGCTGAGACATCGATGAAAATTAATAGAAATAACTTGTTTTTGTCAAGACCTGTTATAAGATTATTAAAGTGAGAAATTAGTAGCATTTCCACATTGTGATTTGGTTTAAAGCCATGCTGATGCATGTCCAATGGGGCATATGAGTCAATGTGATCTTGCAGTTGTTTTTGTACTACTTTTTCTATAATTTTTGATATAAAAGGTAAACTTGAAATAGGACGGTATGACTTGGGGTCAGTGATGTCTAGTGATTTAACTTTATAGATTGGTCGAATTATAGCTCTCTTTAGTATAGATGGTATGTAACCTTGTTTTAAAGAGATTTTTACAATATTTACAATGTGAAAGCTAATTTGATTTTTAGTACTTTTAATCCATTCCACTGGACATGGGTCAGCTGGGGAAGTTGTTGTATTAATTGTGCTGATTATATTTTCAATCTGTTTAAAAGTTGGTATAGAAAAATCTTTCCAGACTTTTGTGAATTCGATGCAAGGTTTCATCCAAAATTGGAGGTCTTGTGATGTAGATAAGTTTTTTGGCGAAAGTGAATTCTTGTTTATCAGGTAGTTTACAAATTCTTGGGGATCTATTTGAAAGTTACTATATGAAGTGGTCACTTTTGTGAGTTGTTGAACAATGTTGAAGAGTTCCCTTAGTTTATTAGCTGCTTTCATTATTAGATTTGTATGATATTGTTGTTTACGATCATTTATTAGTTTATTATATTCTATTTGTTTAACATTAAATAGGAATTTTATATCTTGAGATTTAGTCAGTCTCCATTTACACTCAAGTTTTCTTAGAATGCATTTTGCCTCCCTGATTTCATTTGAATACCATGGTGCATTTTTCGTCCTGCGTGTTTGCACTTTATTATTTTTCGGGGCTATAGCAGCATTTGAAATGATGTTATTCCAATTTTCTATGGCTTTATCCAATTCGGTGTAGTTTTGTTGCAACTGTGGAATAATGTCTTTAAGAAAATCTTCTTTAGGGAAAGCTTTAAATTTTCTAGTTTTGTAATCACTTTTTAAGTTGTTGGATGAAGTTTGTAGATGCAAGGTAAATGAGATTAGATAATGATCAGACCAAGGTACTGGAGTAGTTTTTGGAACTGTAATTTGATTTTGTGAAAAGAGTTGCTCTGAGCAAAAGATCAAATCTGGAGTGGTTCCATGTTGGTGCGTAGGCTGGTTAATTATCTGTTGATAACCTAACAATTTTACTGCATTTAGGAAAGTTCTGGACTCATTAGAAGGTGATGATGTTAGATTGTAATCACTTAGTGTAATTAGCGGTTTAATTTGAGAGCTATAAGTGCACACTAATTCCAAAATTGTTGAAAGGTGATCCTTTGCAGCATTAGGTGGTCTATATGTGAGGCAAACATTGAGGTGGTGGTTTGATATAATAATTGAAGCTGTTTCAGTAGAATTATTAGTTGTGATAGATTTAAATTTGTAGATCTTTTTTGTTAATATTAGGATTCCTCCTCCTTTTTTATGTTCTCTAGGACAATTAAATATTTCATAATCTAAAGGGGTAATCTGATTTAAAATAAATTTGATCTGTGTCTTTTAACCAAGTTTCTGTGATGCAAATGATATCAAGGTTTTGATCATTAATATAATCATAGATAATGTTTGGCTTATTGCGTACTGACCTTGCATTTAAGACACATGTAATGGGTGAATAAAGAATTGGGTCTCTGGTGCTACGTTTAAATGATGAAGAATGAATTTTATTAAATTTCTTATCTTTTTGTTTATGATGATGATGGTGTTTAAAACGATTACTATTATACCTAACATAATTTGGACAAATAGGATTAATTACTATAGCGTTTGGTAAGAGTAGTTACTCACCTGTAACAGGTGTTCTCCAGGAGCAGCAGGAATCAGTCCTCACTTATGGGTGTCATCGACGCCGATGAAGCCCCAGCGGAGCATTTCCCCAGCTTTCCATGAAAGCCTTTGGGAATGCTGGCACGCATGCGCGGGTCCCTTCCCGCCTAAAGGTGCCATCTTACCTCAGTCAAATGACATAGCTAAGAACAGCACACAAAAATGTAAATATTAAACTATGTACAACTGCAACTCCAAGGGGAGGAGGGAGGGTAGTGAGGACTGATTCCTGCTGCTCCTGGAGAACACCTGTTACAGGTGAGTAACTACTCTTTCTCCAGGACCAAGCAGGAAGTCAGTCCTCACTTATGGGTGACTCCCCAGCTCTGGGCTACCAGGAACCCAGGCTGAACAAGAGAACTCCCTCTAGTCTCAGCAACAGAGAAAAGGCTGCAAAGGTCTGGCTTGAAGACCATGTAGCAGCCCTGCAGATGTCTTGCAATGGAACAGAGCGGAGGTGAGCCACTGATGCAGCCATTGCCCTTACATGGTGAGCCGTGACCCTAACCTGCAAAGGAAGGTCAGCTGCCTTGTAAGCCCAGGTGATACAGTCAGCCACCCAGATGGACAAGGTACGCTTGGACACAGGTCTCCCCAAGCTATTGGGGTCAAAAGAAAGGAAGAGCTGAGAAGCCTTCCTGTGACCCTGCGTACGTTCAAGGTAGAAGGATAAGGCCCTCCTATAGTCCAAGGTATGGAGAACTGTCTCAGCCTGACTTGCATGAGGCCTCCTGGTTGAGGTGGAAAGAGGAGACAACCTTAGGAAGGAACTTAGGGCAAGTCCTGAGGACCACCCTGTTTTTATAGAACCTGGTGTAAGGTCTATCACAGACCAAGGCCTGAAGCTCACTCACTCTCCTAGCCGAAGTAAGGGCTATCAGAAAGAGAGTCTTCCAGGAAAGGAAGCTAGCCACGCTTGACAATTTCTCCCAGGTGTCCAACAAGGAGATCGAAGAAACAATATCAGCTATTAACCTAACTACTGCACCTAATGACCCCTGCCCTGCCAGATGGATCAAAGAACTACGACATGAACTTAGCCCAACTATAAGCAAGATTGTCAACAATTCCTTTTCAACTGGATCCTTCCCACAGAGCCTGAAACATTCATCCATCCGCCCCCTCCTGAAGAACAGCAAGCTAGACCCAACAAAAGTCGAATCGTATAGACCTATCTCCAGCATCCCTCTACTAGCAAAAATCATGGAAAAAGTAGTACAGCGACAAATACAACTCCATGTCGACTCAGAAGCTCCTCTGGACCCGTCACAACATGGTTTTAGAGAACATGGAGTTGACACCCTCCTCAAAACCCTCTTCAATAACCTAATCATAAACATCGACAATATCCATCAAGGATTCATTCTCATTTTTCTTGACATAGCTGCCGCTTTTGATTCAGTAAATCACAATACTCTCCTACAGCGCCTCAAAGATAAGGGTATTCAAGGGCTAGCTCTGAAATGGTGCAAATCTTACTTATCGGATAGACAGCAGCAAGTCAGAACAGGAGATGCAACATCGGACTCATTCCCCCTTAAACAAGGTGTCCCTCAGGGATCATCCTTGTCCGCATTAATGTTCAATATCTATATGCAACCAATCTGTGCTTTGATACGTACATTCAATATTCAATGTCTAGCATATGCTGATGACATCCTGATGTATGCTCCATTCAATATAAAACAACCGGACTTTACATCAATAGTTCATTGCTTCGAAGCTGTATCTAACTGGCTCATCAAACAGAATCTACGTATAAATCATAACAAAACAGAAGTCCTATTCGTTACACGGAATCCAACATTCATACCCCCCACCTCATTACAAGTAAACAACATTGAGTTGAAGGCACAACCAACAATCCGATACCTAGGGATTACATTAGATCAGCGGCTTGATATGTCAGCACACATCAAGAAAGCAACAAACACAATTTACCAAAAGATTCGATCCCTTCGGAATCTCCGTCCTCTTCTTGATTACTCCGACTTCCGCACTATCTTCCAAGCCTTGGTACTACCACATTTGGATTTTGCCAATATTATACTACACGGTCTCCCACAATCTACTCTAAATCCCCTCCGCCTGGCCATGAATGCGGCCGCGAGAATTCTCGTAGGTGCTCCACGCTCAGAGCATATAACTCCAGTATTGATGAGTTTACACTGGTTACCCCTCCAGGCCAGAACCCTATATAAAACCCTTGTCATGACTTTTAAAGCTGCAAAGAGCCCATCTCTATCACCTATCAGCAACTTGATACATGTCACTCCAACTAACAGATCCAGGAGATCGGCTGCATTAAACTCCATAGACCTTACGAAACTCCTTACGAAATGCTCTAAATCAACAGCCTCTAGAGCAGTGGTTCTCAACCCTGTCCTCGGGACCCCACTAGCCAGTCGGGTTTTCAGGCTATCCACAATGAATATGAATGAGATATATATGCATTAGAAATAGCCTGCCAAACTGACTGGCTTGTGGCCCTCCAATGCTGGATTTGGGGACCCCGGCCTTACACCTCTGTCATTTAAGATTGTGAGTGGGCAAGGTACAGATGTCCAAGACATCAAAAAGATTAGATGGAATATGTCACATACCTCCTCGCCTCTCACCACCACCAAAATATTGTCTATTAGACAACTTTTTGGTGGTGGTGAGAAACTAGGAGGGATGTGACACATTCTATCTACCCTTTTGATGTCGAGGACATCTGTACCTTGCCCACTCACAATCGTACTTGACAGAGGTGTACGGCAGGGGTCCCCAAATCCAGCACTGGAGGGCCACAAACCAGTCAGTTTGGCAGGCTATTTCTAATACATATATATCTCATTCATATTCATTGTGGATAGCCTGAAAACCCGACTGGCTAGTGGGGTCCCGAGGACAGGGTTGAGAACCCCTGCTCTAGAGCCTTCTCACTGTTTGCGCCCAGAGCCTGGAATGCCCTCCCACTGGAAATTAGAGCCATCACAAGTCTCATGGCATTCAGAAAGGCCTTAAAATATCACTTGTTCCTACTTTACTACCCGGAAGCGACTACGATTGATCCTAGCCCTCATGTTAGTCTTTCCCACCTGTCCCCGGTGGAAAAGGGCTAATCATGATAACTCATACCTGTCCTCACCATCCACACTGTAATTATACTGTATTTTAATTGTAGCTATTTACCACTACCATGTTAACCAACCAAAATGCTATGTACATAGTTTACTCTATTTTATGCCTCTTGTCTTTATATAGTTAACCCTGTTTTTCCACCAAGTTTTTGTTCCCTGTTCATTGTAAAAAACCAATGCTGACTGTGTCATCGTGTTTACATTTTGTTCATTTGTAAACTGCACTGATTAAAAGAGCACGGTATATAAGAAATAAAAATAAAATAAATAAAATAAATAAATAAATAATAAAATAGCCATAGGCTCAAAAGTGGGCGAGTCAGCTGCTGCAAGACTACATTAAGCTCCCTCTCAGGAGCAGGGAGGCTTGAGCAGAAGCAAGCCTCTGAGAAACCTAGACACCAAAGGGTGCACAGACAAGAAATGGCCCTCAACTAGGGAGTGGTGAGCTGCTAAAGCAGAGAGGTGGACCCGAACAGAGTTGGACTTGAGACCCTGATTGGACAAGTGCAGCAGGTACTGAAGCACTACTGACACAGTACAGGAGAAAGGATCCTCAGCACGTAGCTGACACCACACAGAGAACCTTTTCCACTTGAGAGCATAGGTCTTCCTAGTGGATTGTTTCCTGGAGGCTAGGAGAACTTCCTCAACCTCGGGAGGCAGGCCCCAGGGAGCCAACACTACCCTTGCAGCCTCCATGCCATCAGATTGAGAGCTTTGAGATTGGGATGCAGCAAGGAGCCCTGATTCTGAGAGAGAAGGTCGGGTTGCAATCCCAGAGGCAGAGGGAGATCCACTGCCAATTGAAGCAGGAGGGGGAACCAAGGCTGCCTCGGCCACCTAGGAGCTACCAGGAGGACTGAGGCCCTGTCTCGGAGAATCTTGAACAGTGTTCGGGCCACCAGAGGGGTGGGAGGAAACGCATAGAGTAGACCCTGAGTCCAGGGAATCAGAAAAGCATCTGCTGCTACTCTCAGAGGATGCGGTTGCCTGGAGCAGAACCTTGGCAGCTGGCTGTTCAGTGGACTGGCAAACAGGTCTATGGAGGGAAGCCCCCATTTCAAGAAAATCTTTTGAACCACTAAAGGATGTAGCTGCTACTCGTGTGGTTGCAGAATCCTGCTCAACCTGTCGGCCAGGGAATTCTCCTGGCCTGGAAGATAGACTGAGGAGCATGTTGTGCTTCAGGGCAAAGGAACAGAGGTCCTGGGCCTCCTGGCAAAGGGGCTGGGAACCAGTTCCGCCCTGTTTGTTTACATAGAACATGGCCACCTGGTTGTCTGTCTGGATCAAGACAGACTGTTGTGCCAGGGAAGCAGTAAAGGCCTTGAGGGCCAAGCGGATAGCCGAGTTCCAGTAGACTGATCTGCTGGGACGCCTCCCAATGAGACCACAGGCCCTGGGTGCACTTGTCTAGGCAGTGTGCTCCCCAACCCTGCAGAGAGGCATCGGTGGTCAGTACCACTGTATGAGGTGGGATCTGAAAGGGCACCCCCACCAGCAGATTGGGGGGGGGTGTAACCACCAGTTGAGGGAGGCCAGGAAACGGTGGGACACTCTGATCCTGTCTCTGAGACTGCCTGAGGCTTGCGACCACTGAGTCCGAAGGCACCACTGGGCAGGCCTCATATTGAGCCTGGCATTGGGGGTCACCTGTACTGTCGACGCTATGTGGCCCAGAAGCCTGAGACAGAGTCTGGCGGAGACCAGGGACCTGTGCAGAAACATGCTGGCGAGGTCCATGAGCCTTTGTGCTTGGTCCACTGGTAAGAATGCTCTTGCCAGCTGAGAATCCAACCTTGCTCCTATGAACTCCAAGTTCTGGGAGGGGAGCAAAGTGGACTTTGCGAAGTTAATGACAAAGCCCACCTTTTGGAGCAGTTCTATGGTCCTGTTGGTGGCCTGTTGAACTTCTAGGGAAGTCTGGCCTCTGATGAGCCAGTCGTCTAGGTAAGGAAACACAAAGATGCCCTGATTTCTCAGGTAGGCTGCCACTACTGCCAGGCACTTGGTAAACACCCTGGGAGCGGAGGTCAGTCCAAAAGGCAGTACTCTGTACTGATAATGGTTTCCTCCCACAATGAACCTAAGGTACTTTCTGTGGTCTGAATGAATAAGGATGTGAGCGTAAGCATCCTTTAGATCTAAAGAGCAAAGCCAATCTCCCTGCTGGAGGTAGGGCAGAAGTGTTCCAAGAGTAAGCATCTTGAACTTCTCTTTCACTAGAAACTTGTTCAGGTTTCTGAGATCCAAAATGGGTCAAAGACCACCGGTTCTTTTTGGCACCAGGAAATACCTGGAGTAAAACCCATGACCTTGGAAGTGGGGAGGCACAGGCTCCACCGCCTTGTCCAGCAACAGACCTTTTAGCTCCTGGAGGAGAAGGGCTGTATGCAGGGAAGGCCGGAAAGGTTCCCCTGGGAAGTGTGGCGGAGGCAGTTGGTGAAAGTGCAGGGCATAGCCTTGATGGACTATGTCCAGCACCCAACTGTCTTGGGTTATCAAGGGCCACTTGTGGGAGAACAAGGCTAGGCGGCCTCCTGTGCAGGGTTGGGTCTGCAAGGGAGGTATGGCTATGCTCAAGGAGTCAAAAACCCCCACCCTGCTGAGTGGGAGCAGGGGCTGCAGGCTTGGGGGTCCTCTGCCTACGGGGCCCATTACCCTGGCCCTTGGCTTGCTGACCCTGGGGGGCAGCTTGGGCAGCCGGATATTGTGGGTACTGTTTGTAGGCAGTGCCCTTCCTCGGGTAAAAGGACTTTTTACCCGAGCCCTTCTTCTTATGAGAAGGGGCAGAGGTCTTCCTCGACAGCCTTGTCCTCGTGAGGTGATCTGTCTCGAGTTGAGCAGCCTTCTCGGCCACAGGCTTGCCAAAAAGGTTTTCACCTCGGCAAGGGACATCAACCAACTTGTCCTGAACCCATGGCTCGAGGTCCGATGACTGCAGCCATGCCTGGCGTTGGGCTGCAATGCCGGCTGCCGCCACTCGGGCCGAAGCCTCGAAGCCATCGTAGGCGGCACGGGACATGAACTTAGAGCTTTCCCGGATCCTCGAAGACAAGGACTTAAAACTCTGCAAGGGTTCCCCGGAGAGACCAGCAGAGAATCCGGCCAACTCCTTGGCCAGGTCTCGTAAATACATGCCCATGTACAGCTGGTAAGCCTGGACACGGCAAGCAAGCATCGAGCCCTGAAAGCACTTTCTACCGACGCCATCAAGGCTTCGGGCTTCCCTTCCAGGAGGCACCGCGGAGTGCATCTTCAGACGATGCAAGGCCGATTCCACAACCATGGAATGGTGTGGTAGCTGTGCTTTCTGGAAGCCAGGACTCTTTCGGAGCCGATAGATGGAATCGACTCGCTTGCTCAAAACCGGCGCCGAGGCCGGTGCCTCCCACAACCGGAAGAGGAGCCGTTCCAGCATCGGAAGAACCGGGACAGTAAAGGCCTTCTTCGGAGGAGAGTCATACTGCAGAGCATCGAGCTCTTCGGCTCGAGGCTCCTCCTCAGGGTCAGCCAAGATAGTAAGGGCAGCGGCCATATCGCGGACAAACTCCGAGAACCTAGTATCCTCCGGAAGGGATCTACTCCGGGGCTCAGACTCTGGTGAGTCCGAAGGAACACACCGAGTCTTGAAGGTGTCAGGAGACTCCTCGTCTTCGGTCTCCCAAGCAGACTCGTCCGATGTCGAGTCGAGGTCTGACCCCACGGGGCCTCTAGGCACCCGCCCCGACGTCGGTGGCACCGGTGTCGAGACACTCGGTCCCGAATGGGAGGTCAAGGGAGACCTCGACCGAGGATGACTTCGAGCCGCAAGGGACTCGAGTATCGGCTCAGTCTCCGGGGTCGACTTCGAAGTTGATGTCCCGGTGGACGGGGCAGATGCACCAGACAGGCTGACCATCAGTGCCCGCTGCTGATCCATGAAGGCAGACATTCTGCTCTCCAAGGCTGCCAACCTGAGACTCAGCTCGAGTGACGCAGCAGCCCCCGACTCGGGCCCCGGCAGCGCCGGGCCCGACATCGGTACTCGGGGAGGCGAGTCCACGAGGACAACAGGACTTACATGTCCAGCAGACTCCGGCTCCATGCGAGGAACTTTAGTAGGCTTCTCCTGGTCCACGGGCCTGGGACGACGGTCGGGGGTCTTAGACCTGGCCCTCGAGGGCTCAGGGACCTCCTCCGATGCCGCCCTCGCGAGCCGCTTCTTCCTCTTACGTTCCCGGTCAGGGGACCCCCTGTCCAAGGAGCTCCGATGTCTCTCGGGATCGGAATCCCGAGATGTCGAGGCCTCAGACGAGGTCCGGGCCCGGGCAGAGGCCAAGTCCGAGAAAAGTCTTTCACTTTGTTGCTGACGACTTCGGAGGGCCGTGGAAGACATTTTTCCACATGGCCCGCACATTTTAGAATCGTGGTCCGGGCCAAGGCACCGAAGGCAGCAGTCTTGTGTGTCGGTGAGAGACATTATCTTCTTACACCGATCACACTTTTTAAAACCACTGGAAGCCATCGGGAAGAAAAGGGTCCCCGCGAGGTCAAAGGACAGGCCTTCCAGGGAAAAAGAAAAAGAATTGGCGCGAGCGCCTAGCCACTAAGGGCAAAAACCGAAAAAGGAAAAAAAGGGATTCGATACCGGTGTACTGAACCCGGCGGGAGGGGAACCGACGTCGAATCCAAGGAAAAAAGCGAAATAACGCCAAGAAAAAACTTCTCTTTTCCGGGAAAAAAAGGACACACGTCCGATGGGCTTCACGGAAAAAAAGAGACTGAGGTAAGATGGCACCTTTAGGCGGGAAGGGAACCGCGCATGCGTGCCAGCATTCCCAAAGGCTTTCATGGAAAGCTGGGGAAATGCTCCGCTGGGGCTTCATCGGCGTCGATGACACCCATAAGTGAGGACTGACTTCCTGCTTGGTCCTGGAGAAAGAATTGCTGTGTAAGGAATAACATATTAAAATATAGAGGTATAAATTGATATGTTGTATGCATGTTTGAGAAATTTATGTAAACATTAAAGGAGTTAGATAAACGAGTTGTTTTAAATTGAGAAGGTAAATTTTTAAATTACATATGATTAATTTCAATATATTATAGTTTTTACGTTTGTTTTGTTCAGGAGAAAGATAATAGATTACTTGGGTTTTCAAAGTGAATTAATAGGTTAGTTAGATGAACTTTTTAAATTAGTAGCTTACCATTATTTTCTTAATTTTAATGTTGATAGGTTCGCGTTTTCTACAATGTCCCCCGCCTAAGGACTACGCCAAAGGGCCCTCAGGCGCGGGCCCACAAGGCGTGGGTGCGCCCCCTCAGTGTCGGTTAAAAGTGTTTTACTGGCGATCCTATTGGCAGGGGGAAGGAGCTCTCAAACAGCTGATCCTGATGGCTTCTGCTCTCCCGGCAATATGTCTGGCATTGGCTGTGTGTGCATTCCTTTTTGTGCTAGTTACGCACGTGTCAATCTTTTCTCTGCATTCAGCGCTGGCAGTACTTGTGCGTATATAGCACAGTTACTTACCTGTAACAGGTGATCTCTGGGAACAGCAGGAATAAGTCTTCACATATGGGTACGTCGGTACCGACGGAGTCTGCGCGGGAACGCTTCCCAGGGTCCAATCAAAGAGCTTTTGGAAGCATCCCACCACGCCTGCTTGCTGCCTTCCCGCCTTTCCCAACTGCCTCTCCTCAGTTAAGTTTTAAAGCTGAGACAAAGAGAGAGAGAGAGAGAGGAAAGGAAAGATAAATAGAGAGATACAACTCCACAACCCACCCACCTCCCGAGGAGTTGTATCTCTCTATCTTTCCTTTCCTCTCTCTCTCTCTCTTTGTCTCAGCTTTAAAACTTAACTGAGGAGAGGCAGTTGGGAAAGGCGGGAAGGCAGCACGCAGGCGTGGTGGGATGCTTCCAAAAGCTCTTTGATTGGACGCTGGGAAGCGTTCCCGCGCAGACTCCGTCGGTACCGATGTACCCATATGTGAAGACTTATTCCTGCTGTTCCCAGAGATCACCTGTTACAGGTAAGTAACTGTGCTATCTCCAGGAACAAGCAGGAATGAGTCTTCACATATGGGGACTCCCAAGCTAAGATGTCTGGAGTCCCAGCATGTTATAGATTGGAACATGCTACACCTCATATCGCCAGGCATCCTCAGGATGGAGGGTAGGAGTTGAAACAGAAAGGTGCTGTAAAGACAGCTAACCTAGCATAGGACTGCAGGCAAGGAGTCCTTGAGTGGATAATTATCATCAAATATACTGAAATGAAATATTGCAATATGGACCTCCCCTAACAGGATTGCAGGAAAGTATAGAGGTTCATGGAATCTACTGGGGAATCCCGTAGAGGAACCTCAAGGAGGACCTCACTGAAAGTGGAGGTAATAAACCTGTAGGACAAACAGTGGAGGTCAGAATCCTGAAAGGTGAGAGGTAACCCCAGGATTCAACTGGGGTAGTACAAAAACGGTAGGCCTTCAGCAGAAGGCTTTATGGAAAAAGTCGGAACTCTTTTGGCTGCAGAGTGGCTCACTCTTAGGAGCAAAAAGAGGAAAGGCTGACCGATTTGGACAAACCGGCCTAGTCCTTGAGGGAAGAAGGGGTATGGAAAAAACCTTGTATCCCAAAGAGAAAGGACAGGTGTCTGAGGCGTTAGAGCCTCAGATGTACTGAAGATCCGCCATGTCTTTCCTAACTGGTGGTAGCTAGGAAAGATACTGGAACATGGAGAGCTTCAGGGGTACCTAACCCTTAGGGTTATGGTAGAAAAGTTAACTACCACGGGAATGGTTGTGTGTGTAGCACCCCAAAACATGCTGGAACAGCATGAGTATGGGTAGAGCCCAACTGTCAGAATCATATAGAGACATATATATCTATATGAGCATAGACAGTCAGATAGATAAGTATGTAAATACATATCTACCTATAATAATATCTCGACAGATACACATATATATACGTATATATATAGATATAGATAGATAGATATATAGATATACAGAATATATATCTATAGTGAGATATAGAAGAGCATAACTTATATACACACAAATAACAGACATATATATCTATAGGGATGTATAGATATATATATAGATATGAATATATAGGCCTATATATAGATGTCTGCAATTAAGCAGACAGAGATATGCCTATAGAAAGTATATTCACATAGGAGATGTGAAGAGGAAAGATTCATCTAATAACAAGAAGGTGGAACCTACTTGAGAAGATATATAGAGAATCTATTCCCCCTGGTTATGATGGAAGGAGTCGGGGAAAAATCTCCCTGACAAGGAACAGACTAGATTGCTGCAGAAATGCTAGCTAGAGAAATAACCAGGATGGTTACGTGAAAAACAGAGGATAATATCAGTCTGCAGGCAGCAAGTCCCGAGTCCTCCAGAACTCTAGCATGGTAAATGGACAGAAGACGCATAGGAATGAGATACCAAGTTGACCTACTTGAGGGGCAAAAAGGGTATCATGCGTTCTTTAGCTGAACATGCGCTGTCCATGAGGGATTAGGATACCATGAGGACGAGCTGCAAGGAAAAAAAGAGCATATTCCCGGTGGGAATCCTGAGGACCAAACCAGGGAATTGAACTCCTCTTTAAGCTTTCACGTAAGAGAAGGCCCACGTCCTTTGTTTTAAAAAGGAGATAGTAGGGTAGGAAGAACCCTTCCAGTCATGAGGGGCATGACTGAGGGAGCCTTTTCCAAACATCTAGGATAGCTGTTTGAGAAAAACCTAATGTTTTCTAGCAAAGGCCCATGGTGGAAAGCTTCTCTGTAGAATTGCAGAGAGCATAATGCAGGAGAATTAGGAGATAGAACTGGCTGCTGGAAAAGCCAGTACCTACGTCAACTATGCTGCCAAGCCCAAGGGAATTGGAGATGGCAAGAATAGAAGACAATCCGAGAAGCCTGTAGTGATAAGGTTTCACAAGAAAGATGAATCCACTGTCTTGGAGTCACTACGAAGGCCAGAAAGAATGTAGTGGAGGACAACTCTGGATGCTTGTGGAGAAGAACCAGTGGTCCAATCACTAGGGCTCCTGCATGGGCAGCTGCTCGTAAGACAGCAGAAAGAATCTTTCTGTTTAAAAACAGAAAGAACAGACAGAACAGGAGTAAGAAAACTCTGGAACTGTCTGATAAGCTGCCCCAAAGCAAAAATGAAGAAGGGAGTTAACTCAGAGAGGAAAACTCCACACTGGAATAGTGACAAAAACTAGAGGGGCTGAAGAAGAAGCCCTCCAGTGTAATAGTACCCCTCTTACAGAGGAAAGCTTGGTAAGGGTAGAGAAGATGGAGCTGAATGGAGACTTACAATGTGGTAAGTCTGTAGAAAGGAAAAATTCATGCTGGTACAGAAAACTATCATTTGATAGTTGTTAAACCTCTTTCCCTAGCAGGAAGAAGAGGAGAAACCTGTGACCTATAGGCATGAATATCCTAAGAGCTCGTATACAGAGAAAAAATGGATGTCTTGTGAAAAGAGATCCATGCCTAGAGTTTAGAATGAAAACAGTGGAAGGCTTCTACTGAGAAGCAGCCAACTGCAGGTTCTAAACCCCAAGAGGCACAAAAATATGATGATGATTAATCAGAAACCCTGCGGTTGCTGGGTTTGCTGAGCCTGGTGAGAGTTTGGATTCTTCAGACCAGGGGGATGTTTCCCCTGTTTGGGAACATCTGTATGATGGGCAGAAGATGAATAAAACCTTCTCCCCCTAGGGGAAGAAAGTTTGGTAGGACATTTCCTACCTACTAGAAAAGAAGAAGGCGTAGAACAGCCCTTTGAAACAGGTAAGTCAGTTACCACTGAGTAACCTGACGTAAAGACTCCTTATTGAAGAGATTTTCTCCAGTGCAAGGAGTATTACCCAGTCTTTGTTGTGCCCATTTGTCTAAGTCTGAAGCTTGGAGCCAGGCTCTACGTCGTGCCCCTATAGCTATAGCAGAAGTTCTGCTAACAGACTCAAATGAGTCTAGGGAAGCACGAGTAAGAAACCAAGAGATATTTTGAATATGACTAAGCAGTGAGGAATAGTCTGCACTCTTGGGCTCTGAAAGAAAAGGAGTCAAATGATGTAATTTCTTTGTGACCTCCTCAAGAGATAGACTCATATAAAAAATATATGAGAGAATTCTTGCTGAAAGCATGGATGTCTGGAAGGTTTGACGTCCAAAGGCATCTAGTGTCTTAGACTCACGACCTGGCGGATAAGAAGAGTGCTTTTTCTTACTCTTCACCTGCCTCATTGCTGATTCCACTACAATGGAATGATGAGGAAGATGAGTCTTTTGAAACACTGGAGAGGGGGGCACCTGATATAGGAGATCAGTTGCTCTGGAAGGTGGGGGTACCCTTAAAGATGCTTCCCACATTCCTAGAAGAAGATCCTGCAAGGAATGATGCAAAGGAAGCATTATGTTCTCCTTTGCTTCGGTAGAAACAGAGCCTTGTGTAGGATCATGGCCAGGGATAGGAATGGCAAGTGATCTTGCCAGATCCAGGAGGAAACTCTGAAAAGAAGGATCTCCAAAGAGAACCTCCCCTGGACAGGCTAGATCTGAAGAACTAGCCTGGGCACCGAAGGATCTATCTGAGTATATAGGAATATAAGATCCTGCACGGTGCAGAACTGAAATATGAGATTGCAGACCTGCTATTGGTAATCTGTGAACTTTCATTAAAATCATCTGTAATACCTGAAGATTGGAGGGTCGCCAACGTAACACCAATTTTTAAAAAGGGTTCCAGGGGTGACCCAGGAAATTACAGACCGGTGAGTCTGACGTCAGTACCAGGGAAAATGGTAGAAACCATCATAAAGAACAAAATTACACAGCATGTAGATAGTCATGGCCTAATGGGAGACAGCCAGCATGGCTTTAGACAAGGAAGATCTTGTCTTACTAATCTGATATGTTTTTTTGAAGGTGTGCATAAACAGGTAGACAAAGGTGAGTCGGTTGATATAGTGTATCTGGACTTTCAGACAGCTTTTGACAAAGTCCCCCATCAGAGACTTTTGGCGAAGCTAAAAAGTCATGGGATAGGAGGCAGTGTACTATTGTGGATCGGGAACTGGTTAAAAGATAGAAAGCAGAGGGTAGGGCTAAATGGCCAATATTCCCAATGGAAAAAGGTGAATAGTGGAGTACCCCAGGGATCTGTACTGGGTCCGCTGCTTTTTGACATATTCATAAATGACCTGGAAAAGGGAATAACTAGTGAGATTATCAAATTTGCAGATGACACAAAACTGTTTAAGGTTGTTAAAACCCAAGAGGATTGTGGAAAACTGCAGGAGGATCTGGATAAATTGGAAGACTGGGCATCCAAATGGCAGATGAAATTTAATGTGGACAAGTGCAAAGTTATGCACCTAGGAAAGAACAACCCACACTATAGTTACACGATGCAAGGCTCCACATTAGAAACCACCACCCAGGAAAAAGATTTAGGAGTCATTGTGGATAACATGTTAAAACCCTCCGCCCAGTGTGCAGCGGCGGCCAAGAAAGCAAATAGAATGCTAGGTATCATAAGGAAAGGGATGGAGAACAAAACAAAGGATATTATAATGCCTCTGTATCGCTCCATGGTACGACCGCACCTTAAATATTGTGTGCAATTCTGGTCACCGTATCTTAAAAAGGACATAGCGTTATTAGAAAAAGTACAGAGAAGAGCCACCAAATTGGTGAAGGGGATGGAAGGCTACTCCTATGAAGAGAGGCTAAGAAGGTTAGGGCTCTTTAGCCTGGAGAAGAGACGGCTGAGGGGAGATATGATAGAGGTCTATAAATTAATGAATGGAGTGGAACGGATAAACGTGGATCAATTGTTTACGCTATCAGAGTATAGAAAGACTAGGGGACATGTAATGAAGCTACAGGGTAAACTATTTAAGACAAATAAGAGAAAATATTTTTTCACTCAACGTGTAATCAAACTCTGGAATCTGTTACCGGAGGATGTAGTAAGGGCTGTTAGTATAGCTGGGTTTAAAAAAGGTTTGGACAAGTTCCTGGAGGAAAGGTCCATAAACCACTATTAAAAAGGGACCTAGGATATCAATGCTTGACCCAGTACAAGCATTGTGGAACCTGTGTCTTTGGGGATATTGCTAGGTACGTATAACCTAGATTGGCCACTGTTGGAAACAGGATACTGGGCTTGATGGACCTCGGTCTGACCCAGTATGGCATGTCTTATGTTCTTATGGGATCCTTAACGGATGGACGCTGGTACTGGAGGTCAGGACCAGCGACAGTCAGTACCACATCGTCCATGCCAGGTATCGACTCCAAACTTGGTATAGAAGGGAGCGATCCTGTTGAAAGAAGCATGGAAGGAACTGGCCACGATGCTGCTGTGGATACCGGTACCGATACAGATACCGGTACCTCTGTCAGAACCACACCCGACACCGGAGCAGCAATCGGTGACAGCCCAATCGGTACCGAGGTAACCGAAAGCCTTCGGCAGTCACCCTCGGTACCGAGCGTCCGGTACCGATAGGTGTCGGTACCAAGACGTGTCAGTACCCAGTCTTCCAGACTAGAGATCGATTCCAGACTCGGCATCGAAGGAAGTGAGTCTATTGATGCACGTCTGGAGGGTACCGACGTCGGTGGTAGTATCGGTGCCGGTACTGATACTGGAAAGTCAGTCTGGAACGTATCCACCGGTCCCGTAGGTACCGAGGACGCCAGACGACGATCCCTGGTGAGGAGTGTTACGTCCAACACCAGTGCCGATGCCGGGGTATCGGTACCGCTCGAAGCGGATGCCACCACCGGGCATGGCTCAGGTATGTTCTGTGAGGGGTGAGCCCCAGGAACAACCCGAAACCCCACATAGGCTTTGGAGGCCGAAGACTCCCGCCGGGGTTTTGAAGCCAATGGGCCCTCGAGGGCAAGGCCGGAGCCGTCTACATGCTGTGCATGAGACTTACTACTCGAGGGTTGGCTAGTCTTAACAGACTGTTTGTGGGTTACCTGATCCTGTGTAGAAGAAGAAATGGTCGGTGCCCTGAAGTTGGAAGGGATCCTCATATCGAGGGAAACTCAATGTTGAAAACCTCTTCTCACAATACTGTAGCCCGAGGGCTCCGGAGGAAAAGGGTCAGGACCCAAACAGGTTAGACACCAATTTTGGGAGTCTAAAAATAAAGTTGTACCGCCACAGTTTGAACATTTCTTGGAGAAAGTGGCTGGCAGTTCCATGAGGGACATGGAGAGGCCTAGAAGGCCTGAAAACCCGTAAGACACTCAGAAGAAAAAATATATTCCCTTAAAGGGAAAATTTACAAGAAAGAAAGAAGAAACACCGGCGGTACCGGTGGCGTCGGGGAAGACAGCCGCGACCACAAGAAAAATAAAGAATTAAAAGAAGAATTTTCTGTGGTGACAGGACGACGTCCTGCCGGCTCCGCGGAAAAACGAAAACTGAGGAGAGGCAGTTGGGAAAGGCGGGAAGGCAGCACGCAGGCGTGGTGGGAGGTTTCCAAAAGCTGTTTGATTGGACGCTGGGAAGCGTTCCCGCGCAGACTCCGTCGGTACCGACGTACCCATATGTGAAGACTCATTCCTGCTTGTTCCTGGAGATCTTGTGTTATCTGCACGCAAAGGGCACACTAGAATTTCTGCATGGGCCTGAACGTTTTTTCTCTAGTATTTCACTTTGAATATTTACTTTATACCATTTCATTTATTAAAACTTGCTATACTCCTCTTAGTGGGAACAGCAGAACGGTTTACAATCAGTAAAATTCAATTAACAAATAGAAAATAGAAAAGGAATGCCAATAATGGATAGGAAAGTAGCACAAGACAACAAGAAAGAAAATGTAGAAAGTTAAAACATCTCAGAAGAAATTGGATCATAAGAAAGAGACAGAATCATGGAGGGTCTGTTGGAAGGTTGTATGCTATGGAAAATAGGTGGGACTTCAATTATTTGAATTTGAGGAATGATATTTCTAACTGGAGGGAAGGCAGGAGGTTATTCCAGAGGGAAGAGTCAAGGAAATAGAAAGCAGAGTGACCAGTAGATTCCAGATGTGCCTGAGAAGGTGATGGGAGGAGTCGTCTGTTCATGTTGATAGAACAGAGGGAACAGTAGGGAGTATGAGGTATGACAAAGGCAGAAAGATAATGCAGTAAACCAGTGTGAAGTGTCTTATGAACCTGAGTGAGGATTTTAAACTGAATACGATATGGATCAGAGAGCCAAATGGAGAAGGATAAGCAGCGGGGTAATATGATCAAATCGTGAGGTGTGAAAAATCTGTTTGGCAGCTCTGTGTTGGATAAGTTGAAGATGACAGAGTTCATATTGAGGAAGGTTGGCCAAAACAGAATTACAATAATCCAGATGAGAAAGAACAAGAGAAAGAACAAGAGTGATGAGAGCTGGAGGTGACAGAAAAGAACAGACTGCCCTTATGCAGTGAAGAGAAAAAAAGAAAAAAAGGACCATTGCACAATTAGACTGATACGTTCATGAAAGGAAAGAGCAGCTTTTAAGATGACTCCTAGATACCGGAAGGAGGACATAAAACAGATGAGCACCATCAAGAACGGGTGAGACAGCAGGAGCTGATAATGGGCCAGAGAACCAAGTTGTGGCTAAGTTTGAGATGGTAGGCATGTAACCAGGCAGCGAAATGGGCAAGACATTTTTCTATGCTGACGACATTCTTCTTCTTTTTCATACCTCTCCTTCTTGTCCGGATCTCTCGCCTCTTAATGCTTGCCTCACAGCTGTGGCGGATTGGTTGACCCTTAACTGTCTTCACCTGAATCTCACTAAGACTGTGGCTATTTGGTTCTCCCATGGTAGTCCCCCGCCATCACTCGCCCCTTCCTTTTCTGGCACTCCCGTTTCCTTGGTCTCCACTTTTCGGTATTTGGGGGTGCACTTTGATTCAGATTTATCTTTTCACTCTCATATCTCTCAGGTCACTAAATCTTCTTTCTTCTTTCTCCGCCAGATTCGCTCGGTCCGTCCTTTTCTTTCCCCCTCTGCTCTTGCAACCTTAGTACTTTCTTTAGTCATATCCCGTGTCGATTTTGCCAATTCTCTTTTCACTGGTCTCCCTAAGAATCGTCTATCCCGCCTTCAACGCATTCAGAACACTGCCGCACGCCTTGTCACTCACTCCTCCCTCCGCGACCATATAACTCCCATACTATTTCATCTCCACTGGTTACCGATATCTTTTCGTGCTATGTTCAAGTTACTGACCCTGGTTCACAAAGCCTTTCACGACAGCACTCCCCAGTATCTCACGGACCTTCTCTTTTTCCACTCCCCTAAACACACCCCCGCTCCTTTCACCTCAATCGTCTTACCCTTCCCTCCCCCTCCCGGGCTCACCTTCAGTCTACCCGTTCTACTGCTTTTTTCTTTGCTGGACCCGCCCTTTGGAATGCCCTCCCCTCTTCCCTCCGTTTAGAACCCCAACACTCTACTTTTAAACGAGACTTGAAAACTCATCTGTTCTCCTTAGCTTTTGATGTTCCCTCTCCTTTTGTGTGACCTCTCTCTCCTCCTACCTTTCGTTTGCTCCTAGGTCTTCTTCCTCTCTCTTTTCATGTCCCGTCTATCTGCTTTTTCTCTCAATCTGTCCTATCACATATTGTACATTTCTTTTCTTTTCTGCTGGCTTTTAGCCTTCTTTTATTGAATTTTATATTGTACACCGCCTTGGTTTTGTAGAAAGGCGGTTTTTATCAAATAATAAACATAAACAAGCATTCATGGGTGAGAGATTTGGGGTAAGAGAACTAGTGTGAAGGAGGAGAAGAATATCAGCATAGAAATAGAATGAAATACCAATCTGCTGAATCAAGAGAGTGAGTGGGGCAAGAAAGATATTGAAGAGGAGAGGGGCTAAGACAGAACCCTGGGGGACACCGCGTGAGAGAGAGAAAGCAGGAGAAGAGAAGGAACCCATGGTGTCTTTAAAGGAGTATTCCAACAGAAAAGAACTAAACCAATTGAGTACAGTATCACGGAGACTAATATCGTGCAAATGTGTAAGGAGAAGCCATGAGATAAGCCCAAAATCAAATAGTCATCATTGCCATCAGTATGGAGGCTAATGGGGCTTGAATACACAGTAGAATATCATCTGCAAATATAGCAATTTTATGCTTTCTAGCAAGTTTTTACTTAGTAGTAAGTTTATTGAAAGTTTCAAGATATATGGTTTAAAAATCAAAAATCAAAACTTCAGAACCTTTTGCCATTCTGAGAGCTCCTAATACAGTATAAAGGTGTGTACTCAAAAGGTTTACAAGATCTTCAATCCCTACCTCTTCGTCCAGTTATTGATGGACTTACCAGAGCTCCAGCTGCATACAGCATCGCTTGATCATTCAAGAAGTCTTTCTTTGCTGTGTGATAGCAACTATATGCCAAGTCATAGTGCTGCACTAAGAAACAGAGATCTGCCATCTTCCTTATCTGTAACTCTGGTGCTTCTGGTGGATATCTAGAAACAAATGCATACTGCTAAATACTATATTGTAAGTTTGCTTTCAGAAAACTAGTCAATCAAGTAGATAAAGTCTAATGCCACTGAAAGAAAAATTATAGATGTCACCACAATTGTTTTACTAATACAACTAGGCACAGTTAACTAATGAGATCCTGTTTCATGTACTGTGTTCAGTTCAGGAGACCACACCTATATAAAGCTACAGATGGAATGGAAACAATTCAGAGAAGAGCTACCATGTGGTACAGTGTCAGTCATGGACAGTAGAATAGAGTAGGCAACAGGGGCCATGCCCACCATATTTTTGCTCAGCACAGTACTAGCAAATAGAGGACATAAATTGCTCTGCTTGGTCCCTCCAACTAAGATGGTGTTCTGAGGCCTATGTCTGCAGTACAAATCTTGGACACAGAAGCTTAAACTCAAAATGTACTTTCTGGAAGGCGGAATGGAAAGGGGGAATATGAGAAAGTGTAATACTCAGCTGGCTTCAATGAAATGGAAGAGGTATTCTATTATTAAAAAAAGGAAAAGGAATGTAAAAGATGGAGAAAGGAAGACTAATAAGAAATAAAATAGTAAAGGGGATGGAAAGATACCCCTATGAGGAAAGCGTAGTTACTCACCTGTAACAGGTGATCTCCGGGAACAGCAGGAATTAAGTCTTCACATATGGGGTATCGTTGGTACCGACGGAGTCTGCGCGGGAACACTCCCCAGCATCCAAAAGGAAAGCTTTTGGGAGCATCCCACAGCGCATGCGTGCTGCCTTCCCGCCTCAATGCCTCTCTCACTTCAGTTGAGTTTAAAGCTGAGCCAAGGAGAGAGACAGAGAGAGACAACTCCTAGGGGAGGTGAGTGGGTTGTGAAGACTTAATTCCTGCTGTTCCCGGAGATCACCTGTTACAGGTGAGTAACTACGCTATCTCCAGGAACAAGCAGGAATGTAGTCTTCACATATGGGGACTCCCCCAGCTGAAAGATGCCAGAGGAATGACCCCAGCGAGCTGTGAACCCGTGTGAACAGGGTTATACTTCCTCCCATGGATCCCTGGCATCCTACCGGGATGGAGGGTAGGAGTTGCATTAAGTCTGAAAGAGATGCTTTAGGACAGCCTGGCCAAACGAGGCATCCCGACGGGAGTCCTTGTCCAGACAGTAGTGAGCTGTGAAGCTATGTACTAAAGCCCAAGTAGCCGCTCTACAGATATCATCTATAGACACAGAGCGGAGATTAGCAACCGAGGCTGCCATTGTTCTGACATTATGAGCTGTAACATGGCCCTTGAGGGAAAGACCTTTACTATCGTAAGTGAAGGATAAGACCCGGCAGCGATTCAAAGTGGCCGGGCACATGTGGGGCAGCAGCAGGCCAAGGGTTAACCTTGGCGGGGGGCCTGTGGAAGGGGGGGCAGGGTCGCAGCGGTCAGCTATAGAAGCGCCGAACGGGCCGCAGCCCGCCCTCTTTCTCACCAGCGGCCTAGCGGTGACGGGACAAGCGGGACAGCGCGGCAAGCAGGCAAGGCGATTTCCGTGGGGCCTGGCTGAACCATCAGGCTAGCAGAAGCAGCGCAGAGGAGACGGGCGATTGAGCGTCTCTTTCCCCCAGCATTCAAAACGCGGCATACAGGAAGCGTTCTTTCCGGGCAGGTACTAAGTGGTGCAATTGGCCTCAGGCCCGGGGGGGGGAGGGGATGGCAGTCAAGATCATGGGCGGCATGCTCGTGATCGCACCTTGGGGGGGGGGGGGGAGGAATAAAAGGCAAGAGGCCGAGCACAGCGGGAGTAGTAGCTCAGAGCCTCGAGAGTGGGGAGGCTGGCGGATGCTGCTGTGCGGCTGGCGGAGCCCCGATCCAGCACGTGGAGGTTGCTGTGCGGCTTGCAGAGCCCCGATCCAGCACGTGGAGGTTGCCGTATGGCAGTGGCCGCATATCCGCAGGCATGCAATGAGGCCAGGGCCTGCGCGGGTCTGGCGAGTTCCTGCAGTATGTAGTGAGCATTATTATACGAATGGTGCTAGGTGAGAGGAAACAATGGGAGTCCACGGTAAAGGAGGTCAGTGATGGTCATAAATACTGCTAGGAGATATGAATTTTATGATTTAAAAAAAGAAAAAAAAAAAAAGAGTTCTTTGTATAAAATTGCACATGGTCTTGGCCGAGGTGTTCAGAGGCTAATTTCTCTGTTCAGGTTCCTGTATCAGAGTATGGGGCCTATTAGTTAAAACATATTAGAAGGGGGTGGAAGAACGTACATGTTAGATGGCCAGCCTGAGGAAAGGGGAGAAACACGAGGTCTAGCATAGGTTATTGCTGCCATCTGGTGGACTCAAGCAGGATAACAGGAACTACAACAGGCAGAGCTTCAATATTTCACTGGTCAACATTGAAATCGTTACTGACTTTAAAAGACCCTAATCTGTAGTATCTTGGTGAGTTGAACACAAATATAACATTAAAAGAATTTTATCGGCTCTCGTTTTGAAGATATTGCATGTAGTTCATTTTTGACGTTTCACCGTGTAAATTTATCCAGTAGGACATCAACAACATCCCAAATAAGCCTTGAATGATGTAATATTGCATCACATTGCATAATACCAGCATGCACACATCACCCAGAGTTGATTGCATCATTTTCTGATGCAATGCAATACTACTGCCAGACGGCTGCTGAAGCCATCTGACGTCAGCAGTGTACTATACGCAGTCGGAAAGGAAAGTAATCTGGTATTCTGTTCCGATACTGAAAGCCTTATGAAAGCCTTAAAAATCACTCATGACCCACAAGACTGGAGACTATTTATAGACTCTTCGAAACTGAGTCTGAAGGCTGTGCTTTTGAACAATGGAAACAGTCTTCCATCTGTTCCAGTAGCGCATGCCATCCACATGAAAGAGACATACGATAACTTAAAGCATCTACTGACTTCCATTAACTATAACAAGTACAGCTGGCACCTCTGTGGTGACTTGAAGGTAGTTGCCCTTTTAATGGGACTGCAGCAGGGATATATAAAATACATGTGTTTCTTATGTGAGTGGGATAGCCGAGCAAGGGATTGGCACTACTTGCGGAAGGACTGAATCGCAGACAAAATGTAACAGTTGGAGAGAAGAATATCCAGCACCCAGCTCTGGTTGAGGCTCACAAAATCCTGCTACCACCCCTTCACATAAAACTAGGTTTGATGAAAAAACTTTATGAAAGCCATGGACCACACTTCGCCAGCTTTCCGATACCTGCATGAAAAATTTCCTCGACTCAGCGAAGCAAAGATTAAAGAGGGAGTTTTTGTGGGTCCTCAGATTCGAGAGCTCTTCAAAGATGACCGGTTCAACAACTTGCTGCAGGGTGATGCGAAACAAGCATGGAATGCTTTTCGCCTAGTGTCAACAAACTTTCTCGGGAATGTTAGGACAGAAAATTACAAGGTACTAGTAGAAGACATGCTGATGCAGTATCAGAAACTTGGCTGCAATATGTCTCTAAAGATCCATTTCCTTGATTCCCATCTCGATTTCTTTCCTGACAACTATGATATGGTTAGTGATGAACAGGACGAACGTTTTCACCAGGATATCGCAACGATGGAGAAAGATACCATGGAAAATGGTCCACTACAATGCTGGCTGACTACTGCTGGACGCTCCCCAGAGAAGCTCCCGAATAGCTGTACAAGAGACAGGTGAAAAAATCTAAGAAGTAGTCTATGACTTGTTTTTTTACAGGTATTAACCGAAGGCCTATTATATTTACTATTGACATGCATTTCGTGATGTAAGGAGAAATTAGGTCTTACCTGCTAATTGTCTTTCCTTGAGCTCTCTCCGGGCCAATCCAGGGTACGATAGGGTTGCCAATCCCCTTCAGCAGCTGAGGACTGTAAAACTCCAAGTTTTGCTGACAGGCTAAGCCCCTCCCCCTGGTGACAGCTCCTCAGTCTACTACTGACAAAGCCGCTTAAGTAACGCAGTCAAAAACCAACAGCCAAGAACAAATGCAAAGAAAAACTAAAGAAACAAAGCATACTGAATATCTGCTATATTTCTCAGTGATAGCCCTGCTGTAAGCAGATATGCACCCTGTGGCGCAAAAACCGCAATGATTCTTTTTTTTTTTTTTTTTTTTTATAGGTTTACTCATTCAGTATTTTTTTTTTTTTTTTTTTTTAAATATCCTTAATATGTCGAATTTAGATCGAAGGAATAGACGGGAGCCCCTAAAGAAAAACCATATCCTCTGAGAGGAACGCAATAGCATACAATCTGTAACCCCGCAGAGAAATGGAACTCCCGGAAAATACTGAGACGAATACTGGGTGGGCCCTGGACTGGCCCGGAGAGAGCTCAAGGAAAGACAATTAGCAGGTAAGACCTAATTTCTCCTTCCTTATTGTCTCTCCGGGCCAGTCCAGGGTACGATAGGGCAGTACCAAAGCAGTACCTAAAGTTGGGAGGGACCCGCAAGTCCTGCGATAATCACTGAAGCTCCGACCTTGGCATCCTGCCTTGCGAGCACGTCCAACCGATAGTGCTTTGCAAAAGAATGCAGGGAAGACCAAGTCGCAGCTCTACAGATATCCACTGGTGGAACTAAGGTGTACTCAGCCCAAGACGTAGCTTGAGCTCGAGTAGAATGCGCTCTGAGTCCCAGTGGCGGTGTCTGACCGCTAGCTTCATAAGCCGCGGATATGGCCTGCTTCACCCATCGGGCAATTGAAGCCTTCGACGCCGCGTTACCCTTACGCGGCCCCGCAAACAAGACGAATAAGCGATCCGATTTACGAAAAGACTCAGTAGCCGCAAGATACTGTTTCAGAACGCGCGCCAAATCCAAGTTCCGGAGCGTGCGATTTACCCGCAACCCAGACCGATGTGGAAAAACCGGCAATGCCACAGACTGATTAACATGGAAAGCCGAGACCACTTTAGGCAGAAACGAAGGCACCGGCCTGAGCAACACTCTACCTGGCAAAAATTGAAGGTAAGGTTCTCTGCAAGAGAGAGCCTGCAAATCCGAAATCCGCCGAGCAGAACACAACGCCACCAAGAACACTGTCTTCCAGGAAAGCTCCCTCAAACCACTCGAGGAACGCACTTCAAAGGGAGAGCGAGTCAAAGCCTCCAGGACTAAGTTCAATTCCCAAGGAGGCACTATCGAACGTACCGGAGGGCGATGAAGCTTGGCCGCTCGAAAAAAACAGAGCACATCCACATGAGTCGAGAGCCTATGCCGCTGCACAGCCCCCCGAAAACAAGATAAGGCTGCCAAGTGCACCTTGAGAGTGTTAAGGGCCAATCCCTTCTCCAAACCATGTTGAAGAAACAACAAGAGTTGTGGCAAGGTAGCCTCCCTAGAGGCAATGCTACTCTGGCCGCACCAAGTCTCAAAAACTCGCCACACTCGCGCGTAAGTTAAGGAGGTGGAAACCTTCTTAGACTGTAACAAGGTGGAAACCACCGAATCTGAGTAACCCTTACACTTCAAGCGGTCCCTTTCAAGAGCCAAGCCGTAAGCAAGAAGCGATCCACCTGTCGCATCAACACGGGCCCCTGGCTCAAGAGGTTGAGACGATCGGGCAGACGCCAGGGAGCAGCTATCAACAGCCGAGTGAGGTCTGCATACCAAGGACGCCGAGGCCAATCCAGAGCAATGAGAATCACCGGACCCCCGTGACTCGAGATACGTTGGATGACCCGAGCAAGCATCGGCCACAGAGGAAACACAGAGAGAAGAACGTCCGATGGCCAAGGCTGCACCAAGGCATCCAAGCCATCCGACATGCGCTCCCTGCGTCTGCTGAAAAACTGCGACGCTTTTGCATTGCCGCAAGTCGCCATCAGATCCATCACCAGCTGCCCCCAGCGCAGCGTGATGTCGTGAAACACTGCCGCATTCAGCTCCCACTCTCCGGGATCGAGAATGTTGCGGCTGAGGAAATCGGCTTGCACATTGTCCTTGCCTGCCAAATGCGCCGCCGACAAGGCAACGAGATGAGTCTCCGCCCATAGCATCAATTCCTGGCTCTCCTCCAACAAAGGCACACTGCCTGTGCCGCCTTGGCGATTGATATACGAGACTGTCGTTACGTTGTCGGAGAACACTCGAACCGCTGTGCCCTCGAGCACGCTTTGGAAATGCAGCAGCGCAAGGCGCACCGCCCGGAGCTCCAAACGATTGATCGACCACAAGCTCTCGTCCAGAGACCAGACTCCCTGCGCTACTTGAGACTGAGTGCGCGCTCCCCAGCCGGAAAGACTTGCGTCCGTTGTCAACAGCACCCAGTTTGGCTCCTGCAAGGACACTCCCGCTCGAAGATGGTGGAGCTCCAGCCACCAAAGAAGACTGTGGCGCACCTCCTCCGGACAGAGCAACCGCTGTGAAAGAGGATGATGTTGCGGAGACCACCGAGAGAGCAGTGCTTATTGAAGTGGTCTCATATGCGCTCTTGCCCATGGCACCAGGTCCAGAGCCGCCGCCATGGATCCCAACAGCTGTAAGAAGGTCCATGCCGACGGCGACCGGAGCTGCAGAAACACGTGAATCTGTCCTACCAGTTTTTCTATCCTGCTCTCGGGCAAGAAGACCGATCCTCGCTCCGTGTCGAAAAAAGCTCCCAGGTATGTTAGCTGTTGCACCGGAGACACCTGACTCTTCGCTTGGTTGATCACCCAACCGAGCTGCTCCAAGAGCTGGACTACCCGAGCAGTAGCCGCGACCAAGTCCTGGAACGAATCCGCTCGAATCAACCAGTCGTCTAGGTAGGGATGAACTCTGATCCCCTCCTTTCGCAGAGCCGCCGCCACCACCACCATGACCTTCGTGAAAGTGCGGGGCGCCGTAGCCAGACCGAAAGGCAAGGCTCGGAATTGAAAATGACCCATGGGAACTGCAAAGCGCAAAAACCGGCGATGCGACTCTCGAATCGGAATGTGGAGATAAGCCTCCGTGAGATCTATAGCCGAGAGAAACTCCCCAGGACGCACTGCACGAATGACGGAGCGGAGCGTCTCCATCCGAAAATAGGGCACCCGCAACGCACGATTCACGTGCTTGAGGTCGAGAATTGGCCAAAAAGAACCCTCTTTTCTTGGGGACTACGAAATAAATCGAGTATCGACCGAAGCCGCACTGGGCGGGAGGTACGGGAACCACGGCCCGTAGGAACAACAAGCGCTCCAACGTCTTGGTAATAGCCTTTGCCTTGGTTCCCTGACCACAAGGGGACATCATGAAAGCTTCTTGTAATGGGCAAGCGAACTCCAGTGCGTAGCCGTTCCGAATTATGTCCAGTACCCACCGGTCGGACGTTATGGCGGTCCAGGCGGAAAGAAAACCCTGTAAGCGACAGCCTACCGGGACCTCCGGCTGGACCAGCCGACCTTCATTGTGGTTTCTTAGCGGAGGACTGCTGGGCCGAAAAATAGCCCCTACCAAAACCTCGGGCTCCGCGAAAGGACGGACCACGAGAAGGGAAACGTGCCCGAGAATAAGGAGCAAACCGAGCCCCACGGAATCTCCGAGAATCTCTACCGGATCCCCGCTGCGGCATACTTCCTTTAGCAACCTTCGGTCGATCTTCTGGTAACCGGCCCCCTTTGGAGTCACCGAGATCCTTGACAATTTTCTCTAAGGCTTCTCCAAAGAGAAGCTTCCCTTTATAGGGGAGCCTACTTAGGCGGGACTTAGAGGAGGCGTCAGCCGCCCAGTTCCGCAACCAAAGGAAACGCCTGGCCGCTATCAGCGAAGCCATGGACTTAGCGGAAATTCTGACCAAATCATAGAAGGCATCCGCCAAGTAAGCCGCTGCGGACTCCAACTTAGCCCCTTCTGCGGAAGGACTCACGCCCGAATCTGACGGGACTTCACCCTGCAGCCAACGGATGGACGCCCTGGAGACATACGCTCCACAAATAGAAGCCTGCAACGATAGAGCAGTGGCTTCGAAGGCTTGCTTCAAGAGCAACTCCAGCTTACGATCCTGCAGATCTTTAAGGGCTGCTCCGCCTTCCACAGGAATCGTGGTCTTTTTTGTCACTGCAGACACTAAAGCATCAACCTTGGGCATTTTCAACAATTCCCTGTCCTCCTGCGGAACCGGGTAGAGGCGACCTAAGGCTCGACTACCCCGTAGCGTAGCCTCAGGACACTCCCACTCAGAGTCAATCATCTGTTTAATGACACGATGTACCGGGAAACAGCATTGTTCTGTCTTAAAGCCCTGCAATAACGGATCCTCCAAGGGCTCCTGAGAAACCGCGGGCATAGCAACATTCAGAGCCGCCAAAGACTGCGCAATAAGCGCTCCGAGCTCTTCCTTGCGAAAAACCCGAAAAAGGTTAGGATCCTCGCCAAGAGCTAACTCCCCCTCCTCCAGCTCCATTAGCCAAGGATCCAAACAGGCCTCTGAGAGAACTTCACCGTCCTCCAATTCTAACGGCTGCCTGCTCTGTTCTCCTGCAGTAAATAAATCTAACTCAGGCTTCAACCTGGACTGGGAGGGACCTTCTCCCGGGTCCATGACAGCCCCTGCTGTGAGAGGAGTCGCTAACCCCTCCGAACCTGTAACAGCAGTGCTGGTCTGTGACGTCTTCAAAAGAAAAGCCTTATGCATCTGCAAAATAAATTCAGGAGAGAATAAAGTGGAAAACCCCTCCGGAGCCCCTTTCAGGGGCTGCGGGGTCTGAATTACAGCCGCCGATTCTTTATGTGTCTTGGCCTTTCTCTTTCCTGGTTTATGGTGGGCCGTGGGAGAAACAGGCAGCTCTTGCAAAATGGCTGCCGTTCCCGCCTTTTCTGAGGAGAGAAGAATCTTGTCGGACTCCACAGAAGATTTAATTTCCATCTTCGGATGAAAACGCTAAGCTAGGCAGAGCAAGTGGAAAACAACAAAACGGTCCCGAATCGCCGAAACCCCCCCCCCCCCCCGCGGTGATCGGCGCTGCTAAGCCCTGCGTGCCGGCAAACACAATCCCCGACCATGCGGCAGAGGCGCGGAAAGAAATAAAGCACCCACCTGACAGACGCGCTGAAACGCGTGTGCCGAGCTACCCGCTGCTAGCGGGAGCCGAAGCACGAGGAAGCCAGAGAGAGGAAGGGACAACTGCGGCTCCCAGAAGTAATTCCCCGAGATGGCAGACAACAAGTCCTTAAGAAAACAGGCTCTGCTTTCTAGCGCCGCTCTAAACGGAGCAGCCCGGGACGTCCACCTTTTTTAAAAAAATTATACAGACTTTAGTTAGCACTGGAAATAACGCAGAGAAACAGCCCTGCTAGAGCCAATCTACTGCCAACAGCAACCAAAATAACAAAAACCAATGTCATCAGCCAGGGAGGCAGTCAGCGAAGCGTCCAATTCAGCTGCTGAGGACTGTAAGACTGAGGAGCTGTCACCAGGGGGAGGGGCTTAGCCTGTCATCAAAACTTGGAGTTTTACAGTCCTCAGCTGCTGAAGGGGATTGGCAACCCTATCGTACCCTGGACTGGCCCGGAGAGACGATAAGGAAACATTAATTCTTGTAGATTACAAAAAAACTAGAGCCAATTTTGCAATTTCACTGTCATATTCGTGTTCAGCATATAAAAATTGATAAGAAATGACTATTTTTATTTTAGTAACATGACTTTTGTAAAAATTTGTTGACTGGTGTAATGTGATGCAAAACAAAAAAGGGGGGGGGGGGAGGTGGCGAATTGGGGCCCCTGTTCCATGTTTAATGTTATTCCAGCCTCTGTGTGTATCTGAACATGTGATGTGGTCATTATCTGTGATTCTGCAGCGTGTGCCGGGCAGCAGATCTGCTGGTTACACCTCTCATGATCTGGATATCCGCATTTCCATCTAGCAGTTTTTGTGGTGTATCATGCGGGATCAACTCATGAACAGGGGCAGGGTATTAACATGTCTTCTCTCTCTCCTGTTGCTTCTTCGTAGTACAATTGCTATATATTAGAGATATGCCGCGAAAGGTAGTCCAGAGCGATAAAAGGGACCGCAGTGGACGGCAGAACTCAGAGAGGAGCGAGAATGTAGAGAGCCCAGCAGGCAGGACAACACAGTGCAGCAAAGAGGGCACCCACAGCGATAGCAAAGAGGAAGACAAATAGTGGGGACGCATCACGCAAACGTGATGCGACCAAAACAGCAATGCGGCGGAGAAGGCAGGCACCACCGCAGCAACAAGCACAGCCAACCACGCCTTCTACGTCCAGCCAGGAGTTGGAGGAACTGTTGCGGGCCATTCACGAGCAGGTGACCCAACACGGCCTGAGCGCTGTCAGGCAAAGGCTGGAATCATCCAATACAAGGTCGGAAGAATTGCAAATGGCAAGCATCAGCACGGCGATTGGTAAGTCAGGGGAAAAAAGGGGGGCACTTGAATTGTCGTCTTCATCACCAGAAGAATCTACGTCCGACACAGATGGGGAGATGTCCTTAGTGAACGTAATACAGAATGCCTTAAAATATTAAAAATAAATAAATAAAAAAAGAACCACCCTCTAGCACGAGTATGGGCAGCGCGCGGCGAGATATCCACACAAAGAACAGAAAACCAAGAGGCAGGCTTAAATGGACCGGTGACACCAGCACCGACAACCCTATCTGCAGTAGGGGGAGAACCGCGTTATGGCGTGAGCTCATTAGCCAGCGCAGTGCCTAGGAAGTTGAAGAAGCGCATTTGGCGGAGGGAATATATTGATATATTCTCATTGTTGCTGAGGGACCAAGAAGGAGAGACGAAAGAAAGCAAGGATAGGGACTGGAATTGGGAAAAGCCGAGAATTGTAAAACCCATAAATAATTGGGTATTGGCTTTCCATATATTCATGAGTGTAGTCACTGAGCGGGAGCCGGAATCGAGTCCATACCTGGTTAAGTACCTAGACACCATTACCCGGGCGCACAAGCGACTCTGAGGGTGGGCCTGGCTGAACTACGATGTCAAGTTCAGGAAAATCATGGGGAGGACCCAACTATGACATGGCAGCACAGAATCGTAGATCTGTGGCTGGAGGAAATAGCTCCTAACAGACCATGGAGTCAGAAGGAGCTACCGCAGCCCTTTCATGCACCACAATGGCGGCAGACCTACCAGATGGCTGGGCGCCGAGCATGCCAACAGTACAATACAAGGATCTGCACATGGCATCCATGCAAATTCTGACACGCATGTTCCAGCTGCGGGGGCAGTCACCCAGCCTCCATGTGCCGATCGGGAAGAGAGAATAAGCCATTCCGGCAGCGGGGAAATGAAGGACATGGCCCCAACCCCCATCAAGCTTGAACATATGCGTTCGTGGCTGCGGGCCTACCTGCTGCGAGACTAAGCTCTCAGCATCGAGAGCGGCTTCGTACATGGTTTCCGTATTCCATCATCAGTCCCAACGCGGAAGCACGTAATCTAACTCCCCCTCAGTCAAAAAATTCAACTCAGTAGTGCACCAGAAATTGGCAAAAGAAATTGGCCTGGGAAGGGTAGCCGGGCCGTTCAGGAGCCCACCCGCTCCGAATCAAGTGATCTCCCCCTTAGGAATAGTGCCAAAAAAGGAGCCGGGCAAATTCCGTTTGATTCACAACTTATCATACCCAGAAGGGGGTTCAGTTAACGACCACACTGATCCATCGCTATGCTTGGTGCGATATGCAACGATTGATCAGGCCGTGACAATCATACGGAAGTTAGGACAGCAGGCTCGATTGGCAAAGGCAGATATCGAATCAGCCTTTTGATTACTTTCGGTGCACCCAGAGTCTTTTTCATTATTAGGGTCCACCTTCAATGGGGAATATTTCTACCACAAATGTCTGCCCATGGGCTGCTCAATTTCATGCGCGTATTTTGAGCAGTTTAGCGCATTCTTACACTGGGTTGTAGAGGACATCACGGGTCACAATACGGTAGTGCACTACCTGGACAATTTCCTATTCATTGGAACTGATGGTGAAGACTGCAAGAGGATTCTCAATGTTTTCAAACAAGTCGCTCACCATTTCAGGATTCCGCTAGCAAAAGAAAAGACCTGTGGGCCCGTGTGGGCAATCACATTCCTTGGCATAGAACTTGACGTGACAGCACAATTGTCACGTTTGCCAGAAGACAAAATAGAGAAACTGAGGAGCGCTATTCAGAGCATGCAGGGGCAACGGAAAGCAACACTGGAGCAGTTCCAATCGTTGCTGGGCTTGCTGTGTTTTGCTTGTAGGATTATGCCGATGGGGCGAGTATTCTGCCGGCGCATGGCGCTGGCAACAAAAGGAATCAAGAAGAAACACCATAAAATCAGGGTCACCAGAGACATACGGGAAGACCTACGTATGTGGGAGCAGTTCCTGCAGTCATTTAACGGGCTGGTGTTCTGACAAGACCATCCAGTATCGAACGAGGACCTTGAATTATTCACTGATGCTGCTGGGGCGATCGGCTTCGGAATTTATTTCAAGGAAGCGTGGTGTTCCGAGAAATGGCCTAGTGAGTGGCACTCCGGGGGAACCACAAAGGACATTACGTTCCTGGAGTTTTTTCCCATTATGGTAGCCTTGTATATATGGGCCCCACGGCTAGTCAACAAAGCAATCACATTCCACACGGACAACTTAGCGGTGGTACATGCAGTGAACGGAATGCGTGCCCATACACAGGGGGTGGTGGCATTGTTGAGAAATATAGTGATGTTGTGCCTTACACATAATTTGACTATTAGGGCAGAGCATATTCCAGGTCAGCATAACCACCTTGCCGATGCTCTTTCTCGTTCCAAGATCCTGCTCTTTCAAACGCTAGCACTCGAGGCTGACGCAGTCAAGACAGCTATCCCAGAACAGATATGGGACCTTGGTCCACCGAGGTTTGGGAGCTTTTGCTGAGTTCACTAGCCGAGTGGACGAGGCGAAAATACCTGGCGGCCTGGGAGAGGTTTCGAGCTTTTTGCAGAAGTAGCGTGATAGGGGACGCAGACAGTCCCACGACGGACTCGATCCTGCAGTGGATCCTGCATTCTAAAAGTAGCGAAGTAAAGAAATCGGCTGTGCAGACGCAATTGGCGGCAATCACATTCTCTGCTAGAGCAATGGGTAAGAACAGCCCGGGAACAGACTTCGTTATCACAAGGGTAATGAAGGGCTGGGCATCGGAGCAGGGCTGCAACAAGGACAGACAGCGTCCCATAACACACCAAATATTAAAGAAACTTATAACAGCCACATGCCAGATGTGTTTCGATGGATTTGAGACTCGGCTTTTCCTGGGCGTTCTTCAGAGCGTTCAGAATAGGAGAGTTGGTGGCCGCGGCAAGTCGCAAACCAGCAGAGGGGGGCATTAGGAAAAGGGATGTTAGTTTTCAGAACGGGACATTAGTACTATATGTACGGAGGTCCAAGACAGATACCGAAGGAAAAGGTGCACGGGACCCACCCTGTCCAGTGAAAACCTTCATGGAATACAAACAACTCCGCCCAGCGGGGGGCGAGCAATGGTTAGTGCACGCGAATGGTGCCCCCTCTCATGTTTTCAATTTGCCAGAGTGCTTAAGCTAAGCTTGGAAGCAACGGGACTGGACGCGCGCTTTTACGGCACTCACTCCTTCCGCATCGGGGCCGCTTCAACTGCGGCCAGTATAGGTATGACAAGGGAACAGATTATGAACATTGGAAGATGGCGCTCAGACAGGTATAGGCTATATGTACGCCCGGTTTGATGCCTGCGTATGGAACCGGTATGGCTGTGTGGGTTACTATAAACAAAGGTGGGGGAGTCAAGGTTAGTTATGGAGAAGTGAAGGTGTCGTAATGTAGAAAGTAATTTGAGATTATATTAAAAAAAAATATATATATATAATTTCTAGCCATGAGTCATTAATGAGGGGCCTGAGAATGCTTGTATGACATACATGTTTTGTGTGACATACAATGATGCAACGATAACAATGTAATTTTGTTTTGTCAAGAGACAAGGATAACAATGTAAGTTTTTGCCAATAATGTAACATAGGTGCCAATCCCCCTCGAGAAGCATGGATATGCGGCCACTCTTTTGTTCACTGGGTGGAAAAGAGGACAAGGTTCAGACCGCAAGGGCTCAACTTGGGATTGCCAAAAGCGAGTGTGTCAGTTAAGTGGATGGGCCGTCGAGGTATGGCGTGGGACCAGCTGCTGCCATTCCTCCTGCAAAAGAAGAGAGCAGGGGGAAAGCCATGGACAATAGTGGTCCACCTGGGAGGTAACGACCTGATGGGTACATGCAGTGTCGAGCTCACGAAAAAGATGCAGAGGGACATGCTGACACTGGCGGGTTCCTTCCCAGGGGCACTGCTTGTATGGTCGCACATCATACAGCGACAGGTATGGAGGGGTGAATGGTCACACCAGGAGGTCAAAAGGACGAGGCGAAAAGTGAATAAGTGGATGGCCCGTTTCATGGAGTCGATCGGAGGGTACAGCATCATGCACGACCTCATAGATGAAAACTGCCCCGGACTGTATCGCGCTGATGGGATACATCTATCAGAAATTGGGATGGATGTGTTCTTGTGCGCCATACAAGACACGGTTGAACGACTATGGCAAAAACAGGTGTTGGCCACAGCGGCGAGGAAGGGTGGGGCCCCCACACGACAAGCGAGGGGTCGCTGCCGTGAGGGGTTAGCAGGAGAGATAGGGCCTCCCCTAGGAGAGAGCACACAGACCAGACATGAAAGGGGGGGTGGTCGTATAGGAGCTGACTTGTCCCCAATGGTACGCAGAGTTGAAGCAGGAACAGTGTGTAGAGGGCCTCCCTACACTTTCACGGCAGGAGGGGGAGGGAGGGACAAACATGGAAATTAGTAACACAGTCCTGCCGCCAACCTTTTTGACGGGCCGTGGGCAGAGGCAGATCGGGACACTGCTGCGAATAGGAAGGGAGCATTAAAGGCCTGTTTTAACGGCAGGCGCCCATTACCTAATGTATGGTAATCAGGACTGCGGGCAGGGGGGAAAAGGCTTAGACGGCAACTTTTCCAAACATCCCTGCCGGGCGGCATTGGATTGGCTGTGCCTCTTAAGAGGGAAGGAAGGGCAATCTAGAATAGAATAGCTCTACAAAGAAATGGCAGTGTATTGATTGTTATTATGTGTGCTATAAAAATTATACTATAATGTTTTATAATTATGCTGATTATGCTGTGGCCAACAGTTTTTTACTGTTATTTCCAATGTCGTCAAATAAATAAATGATGTTTGGTTGAAATCTAGCAGAGTACAGTTAACATGTCCAGGGGGAGGGGGGGAAAGGAAGGGAGAGGAAGGGGGGGGAGGGATCGGAGTAGCAACCCGAGGCCGTAATGCTGGTTGCCCGGCTGTGCAGTTTGCAATCCACTTAGATAGGGTTCGTTTGGAAACTGGAAGTCCCAAATGACTAGAATCAAAATCAACAAAGAGTTGAGAAGACTTCCTATGTTGTTCAGTTCTTTGACGGTAAAAGGCTAAAGCTCTTTTACAATCTAAGGTATGAAGGTTCCTTTCTGCACTGGAAGCATGAGGCCTAGGGAAGAATACACAAAGGTAAACTGACTGGTTTAAATGAAAAGACAAAACCACCTTTGGCATAAAGTGTGGATGAGTCCTGAGGACTACTTTATCATGGTGGAACCTTGTATAAGGTGGGTCAGTCACTAAAGCTTGCAATTCACTAATGCATCTAGCAGAAGTTATTGCAATTAGGAAAATGACCTTCCGGGAAAGGAATTTTAAAGTCGTAGTGGCTAAAGGTTCAAAAGGCGGCTTCAAAAGTTGCCCAAGAACAAGATTCAGGTCCCATGCCACCGGTGGCGGTTTTATGGGGGGCTTTGTCAATAGTAGATCTCTCATGAATCTTGACACAAGTGCATGAGAAGCAATTGGTTGTCCATCCTGGGGCTTGTGAAAAGCTGAAATAGCACTGAGATGGACTCGCACTGAATTTGTCTTAAGACCAGAATTTGAAAGATGGACTCCATGGGCACGGAAAGGGGGTTAAGCCTCCTTTTTGAACACCATATAGAAAATCTTTTCCATTTGAAAGCATAGGAACGCCTTGTGGAAGGTTTTCTCGAAGCCTGAAGGATATCCTTCACTTGCTGAGAAAGGTGGATATCTAAAGGTTTTATGCCTTCAGCAGCCAGGCCCAGAGGTGCAGGGACTGAGCATTGGGATGCAGAAGCTACCCGTTCTCCTGAGAAAGGAGATCTGGAGCATATCCAAACTCTAGAGGAGTTGCTTGAGAGAGACACAGAAGCAGAGGGTACAACGATTGCCTTGGCCAACGTTGAGCTATGAGGATCATATAATCCTCGTCTCTCTGAAGCATGAAGAATTTTGGGAATTAGGGGAAAGGGTGGGAAGGCATAGAAGTCCTGACCCCAATGGAGCTGGAAAGCATCATTTGCTATACAGTATTGAGCCGGAATTCTGCAACAGAACCGTGGAAGTTTGGCATTCTGTGGACTTGCAAAGAGGTCTATATCGTGTTCCCCAGGTTTGGAACACTTGAGCCAGTTGGTCTGACTGGAAAGGCCATTCGTGTGGCAGCAGTATACGACTGAGCTTGTCTGCCCACAAGTTTTGAATGCCTGGAAGGTATACCGCTAGAAGGTGAATTTGGAGCTCTCTGGCGAGGGCCCATAGTCGCAAAGCTTCGTTGCATGGCAACAGAGAGCCCGTTCCGCCTTGTTTCTTTATGTAAAACATGGCAACCTGATTGTCTGTTTGGTCCAGAACTGTCTTTTGACTGAGCTGGGCCTGAAATGCTATTATAGCATTGTAAATGGCTCTTAGCTCTAAGAGGTTTATTTGAAGAGAGGCCTGTTGTGAGGTCCAGAGACCCTGAGTGGAAAGATCGTGCAAGTAGGCTCCCCAACCCAGCTTGGACGCATCCGTCGTCAGGGTGATTTGGGGCAGTGGTTGCTGGAAGGGGGAACCTACCAGGAGGTTTTCGAGGGACTGCCACCACTATAGGGACAAAATGAGACATATTGAATTCTTGATTTTGCCCGTTAAGCGACCTGTGACTTGTGTCCACTGCGAAGAGAGGGTCCACTGAGCCGCTCGCATTTGTAGGCGGGCATAAGGGACCACATGTACAGTGGATGCCATATGCCACAGCAGTTGAAGCATTTCCCGAGCAGTTAGGAGGGTTTTCTTTACTGTTTGGGAAGCCAGATCTATTATTCGTAGACAGCGTGGCTGTGGCAGAAATGCCTTTGATTGCTGTGTGTCTAAGCGAGCCCCTATGAACTCTAGGGATTGAGAAGGGGTGAGGTGAGACTTTGGGTGGTTGATTACCAGCCCAAATATTGGAGAATTCTCATGGCATGAGAAATCGCTCGTTCTGTTTCTGGAGCTGTTGGTGCTCTGATGAGCCAATCGTCTAAGTAGGGGAAGACGAATATCCCCAGAGTTCTCAGGAATGCTGCTACTACAGCTATGCATTTTGTGAAGACTCGGGGCAGAGGCCAGCCCGAATGGAAGGACTCTGTATTGGAAGTGGTTTCCTTGAAAGAGAAAACGAAGGTACTTCCTGTGATTTACATGGATGAGGATATGCGTGTACGCATCTCTTAGATCTAGAGAACATAATAAATCCCGATTCTGAAGGTATGGTAAAAGTGTTCCGAGGGAGATCATCTTGAACTTTTCTCGGAACAGATATTTGTTCAATTCTCTGAGGTCCAGGATAGGTCTGTATCCCCCTGTCTTCTTTGGGATAAGAAAATAGGGGGAGTAGAACCTCCTCCCCCATTGGGATATGGGTACCTCTTCTATTGCTCCCCTAGCAAGAAGTGAAGAGACCTCCTGACACAGAATGTCGGTGACAGGGCCTTGAGAACTGAATTGTTTTATGACTGTAGGCGGGGCATGCTGAGAAAGTGAAGTTTGTACCCCTGTCCTACAATGGACAGAGTCCAGTTTTCTGATGTTATTTGTTGCCATCTTTTGGCAAAATGGCATAATCTGCCTGGAATGGTCAAGGGCTCTGGACCAGAGGCAAAATGGTTAAGTTCTCTAGGTAGAAGTCAAAGCCCCTGCGGAGGCTGTACTTGCTGAGCCGGTTGAGCTCTTTGAGCTGGCGGCTTTCTTTGTTGTCTAGATTGCTGCCCTTTCTGGGGAGTATGAACTGGACAGTGAATTGGATGGGAATAAGAATGGTAAGATTTTTTCTTTTTGTTAAAGAAAAACTTCTTGCCTGTTTTTTTCTTTGATGGGTTGGCTGTAGACTTTGATAGTCTATTCAAGGTGGTATTGTCAGATTCAATCTGATTAGCCTTGGTCTGCCAATCCTTCCCAAATACGTTTTCACCTGTGCAAGGAATGTTTCCTAACTTCTCTTGCACCCACTCCTCTAGATCTGATGCTTGGAGCGAGGCAATGTGCCATGCTCCGATAGCAATAGCAGAGGTTCTGCTAATAGCTTCAAAGCAGTCAAAAGCTGCACGGTTCACAAATTTTGAGACATTTTGAGTGTGCTTGAGCAGAGTGAGGTACTGAACCCATTTATCTTTGGGAAGAAGAGGGCTCATGCGTTCCAGATCCGCTGTAACCTCCTCTAGAAACATTCCCATGTAAAGGGAATATGAGCTAATCCTAGCTGCTAGCATGGAGGATTGAAAGCATCGACGCCCAAAGGCATAGAACCTCGATTCACGGCCTGGCGGGTTGGAAGAATGCATTTTAGCACTCTTTATGCTCTGCATGGCTGATTCCCCTACCATGGAATGGTGTGGTAACTGAGTCTTCTGAAACCCTGGAGAAGGTGGGACTCAGTACATGGTATCGAGGCGTCGAGAATGCGGTGACACCGTTAAGGGAGTTTCTCACATTCTGAACATAAGATGTTGAAGGATCTGATGAATGGGCAGCATCGCTGCCTCTTTAGGAGCCATAGGGTATTGCAGAATTCTTAGTTCTTCTGCCCCAAGTTCCTTCTCAGGAGTAACCGTGATTGAAAGTCCTTTAGCTACATCACGTATGAAACCCTGAAAAGACATGTCTTCTGGAGGAGACATTCTGCGCTCAGGAGAAGGAGATGGATCCTTCAACAGTACTGCTCTTGTATCGGTAGAGTCATCGGAATCAGAAGACTTATCGGAGCTTTGCGTCGATCAATGCTGGTACCAATGAATATCGGTACCGTGGCATTTCGGTTCCAACTCCTCGATACCGGAGAAACTCTCGATGCTCGGCATGGGAGGAAGTCATTCCACCTGAGTGGGTGCCACTAGAGCCGGTACCGGTGTTGGTACCGAGCTCATTTGAACCGTCTGTAGCGGTCTTTAGTACCCGAGGCAGCTAAGAGGGACGCTAGACTGTGTTCAATAGCAAGGATTCTCTTATCCATTGCTAATGCCAATGCCTGGTCGGTACCGGTGGAAGCGGCTACGACCCCAGAACATGGCAACAAAAATTCTGCAGATGTGGAGGCCTCTGGAACTTTCTGAGACCCCATTTGTGCTTTGGAGACTGAAGACTCCTGCCGGGACAATTTTGCCGGTGTACTTTCCTCGAGGGTAGTGACAATCGCATCTCGATGCTTTGCAGGAGATTTACCCTTCAAGGACCGGCTAGTCTTTACAGACTTTTGTTTAGTTACCTGAGATCCATGAGAGGAAGATGAAGCCCTGGAGGACGTCGATGCAACTGACATCGTATCGACAGTGAAAAGAGAACCCGCCTTTGCAGCTCTGTTCTGCAGGCCCCTTTTGGTCATCTTTCTACAGGAGAGGCACTGTGCTGGATAATGTTCGGGACCTAAACATTTGAGACACCATTCGTGGGTGTCGTGACGGAAATAGTACCGCCACAGTTTGAACATTTTTTTAAACCACTAGTTGGCTTCTCCATGTCTGGAGATTTTTGGGCCTAGTGCCCAAAATGGGGCCTAACCCCAGGAGGGGTGAGGCACCGAAGAAAAGAAGAAAGGGTTGTTTTTTTTTTTTGTTGTTTTTAAAGAAAATGAGAAAAGAGAACCGGCGGTACCGGTAGGGGTCAAATGAAGGCAGACGAGACCACAAAAAACAAGAAAGATGATAAGGTTTTCTGCAGTGACAGGAGAGACGTCCTGTCGGCTCCGCAGAAAACGAAGAACTGAAGTGAGAGAGGCAGTGAGGCGGGAAGGCAGCACGCAAGCGCTGTGGGATGCTCCCAAAAGCTTTCCTTTTGGATGCTGGGGAGCGTTCCCGCGCAGACTCCGTCGGTACAGACGATACCCCATATGTGAAGACTACATTCCTGCTTGTTCCTGGAGAGAGGCTTAAAAGGTTTAGAGCTTTACAACCTGGAAAAGAGACGACTGAGAAGAGATATGAGAGAGATCTATAAATTAATGGAATGGAACAGGTAAATGTAAGTCGGTTGCTTACACCATCAAAAAGTAGGACGACTAATGGACTCACAACGAACCTACAATGTAACCCATTTAAGACTAATAAAAGAAAATATTTTATCACTCAACGCATAACCAAACTCTGGAATTCGTTACCAGAGGATGTAGTAAAAGCTGTTAGTGTAGTTCTGTTTAAAAAAGGTTTGGACAAAACCTGGAGGAAAGGTCCATAAACCATTATTAAAAAGGACCCAGGAAATCCACTGATTGCCCTAGGACAAGCATTGTGGAACCTGTGCACCTTTTTGGGAATAGCAGTTATTCACCTGTAACAGGTAATCTCTAGGAACAGCAGGAATCAGCCTTCACATATGGGTGATGTCCACCGATGCAGCCTGCACGAGAGCACTCGCCAGCATCCAATAGGAAACGTTTGGGAGTATCCCTCTACGCATGCGTGCCTGCCTTCCCTCCTTCCCTATGATTCTCCTCAGTGAGGTTTATAATTGAGAAAAAATGAAATATCCTACAACTCCTTGGGGAGGATAGCGGGTTGTGAAGACTGATATCTGCAGTTCCAGGAGATCACCTGTTACAGGTGAGTAACTAAGCTATCTCCAGGAACAAGCAGGCATGCAGTCTTCACATATGGGACTCCCTAGCTCCAGACTGCCAGAAAATGATGAGACGTGGAATCTGTTATAATGGGAAAAATCATTTAAGAACTACATGGGTAATCCAGGGGATCTAGTAGACTCTGCATCCTCAGCACACCCCCATCAAGACAGCAGTGGCGGTAGCCTGGATGGACAGGGAAGGAGGTAGCAGTGGCGGTAGCCTGGATGGACAGGGAAGGAGGTATAGCTAAGTCCCAAAGAAGTGCCAGAGTTCGGCTTGGCCAAAGTAACTGTCCTTACGAGAGTTCTTGTCCAGACAGGAATGGGTTGGAAAGGTATGAATTGAGGACCATGTGGCAGCATGGCAGATCTCTACTACAGAGACAAAGGATAAGTGGGCTATGGATGTTGTTATAGCTTGGAAATTATGAGCGGTAACATGACCCTCCAATGTCAGACAAGCCTGAGCATATGCAAAGGATATGCAGTCTGCTACTCAAAGGGAAAGAGTACATTTTGTCACAGGGCGACCAAGGTGACTAGGGTCAAAAGAAACAAACAACTGCAACACTTGCATCTTTGCAGCCTTCGTTTTCCATGCCAGGGCTCACATGCCTTATCATGGCAGGTAATTTGGATGCATCCACATTCCCTGCTGAAGCAGAGGACACAAGCCCATGCACAATCTGTCCTGTATAGTAAATGTAGGGCAAATGCTGGGCCTCTCTCTGCATTTAGCACATGGGAGTTTGCACTCGCTGCGCTTAACTTTTGCAGTTAAGGTGTGGTAAGTATAAAACCTTACTGCACTTTAGTAAACAGATTCTTAAGTAAAGTAGTAGTCAAGATATCCTTGTTTGCAGGAATGTCTAATTTTGCAGATTTTCTCTAAAAAGCCATGATGTTGAGAGAATATGGTTAGTTTGCTGACTTTAACGTTAACATCCAAAGGATCAGAAGGTTTAGCTCCATTACAGTCCCATAACAGATCTGAAATGCACCACTCTCAGAAATGCAAGAGACTGGGCCACTGCAAGGATAGGGGGCGCTCTAGGCTGGCCCTCCATCCTGTCGTCCCTATTGCCACCACTGTCACCCCTTTCCAGGGCCTGCAGCAGCAGCAATGGCTAGGAAACCATGGCACGGCGCTTACCTTAAATCTCTAGCGCTGTGCTACGGTTTCAGTCTTTTACTATCTGCCACTTCCACCCCCTCTGACAGACTCAGCTCTGCATGGGTGAGAGATGCAGTGGAGGAAGATAGGACTGATCTCACTTTCAAGTCTTGAACAGACTGTGGTAGGTCATGTGTGAAAAGCCATGTTTTTCAGCATCTACAGCCAAAGAGGGGGCATAATTTCTAAGTGTCATGGAAACCTGGTGCCTGGGATTTCTTGAGCCCTGGCAAAAGTATTTCATAACAGTTCCCTAGAATTAGATCTCAATTATACAGTCAAAGTAGACAATATCAGCATGCTATATGTAAAATTAGAAATGAAGCAGTAACAAAAGTTTAACATGGACAGGATGGTCTCAATTTACATAATGTTTTTAGGAAATGCTAGTGACTATCGATGTTTCATACAGTAATAATTTATTATTTGCTTAACATTTGCATACCTTATTTTGCATTTACTGTACAATGGTCATTGTACTGTTAACACAATAAAATGAAATTACAGGAAAGAAATGTCATATTTGTTAAATATTCAGCTGAAAACCAACTATTATCCTACAAAATGGGATATTTATTTTGTTCTATTACTGTTAGTGCAGTATAAATGTAAGCTTAACTTATACATTCAGCTATAATTGCATGAGTATTATGTAGCATCTCAACTTTCCTTTTTCTTATCTATTCTAACAAACTAGATCAGGCTTTTAGAAAAACACTGTACAAAGCACCCCCACACAGATTTAGTAAAGAAAAGAAAAAAAAAACAATTCCTTACTCACAAGAGGCCAGAAGTATTCTTCAGCTCATTTATGCTTTTCTCTGGAACTTTACCACCACTAAACCACTTCTTAGTAGCCGAAAATAATGAACGACTTAAGCCCTTCCTAGATATCAACTGAAAAAAAAAATACATAAAACAAAAAATTGATAATAAAGTTACATTACCTAAGAATTGCAACCTACAGAGAAAGATACAAATGAAAAATAAATTAAGCAACATTACAATACCGGTGGAAGTACCCATCAAAAATGGATGGTGAGGGAAGAGCTTCCACGCAGTCTCACTCTTTCAAAAGCAGGCACAGCACATGTACAATTACCCCTTTGTCCACCAAATACAAAATGTGCAAGTCTACAGTGCACGTATTTTTGCCATGTTTCTGTTCCAGCATACATACTTCCATCCCATGGACCCACGATTTAGCGTGCAAAATAAAATCTGTTTAAAGCGCATATCTCCTTTAATTCATACTCCTGAACGTCAATTTTGGATGAGGAACAGAAGAAAGTCAAAGCAACCAAATTAATCATCACATACACCAAAAAGGAAAAGCAAATTTACTGCTAATGCTTAAAAAGCAAATATGCTTTTGTGCACATAACATTTTTAACAGTCACATGCAAAAGAGATAGCTAATCTAAACAACTATTCTGAAATGATTTCTGTGAATGTCTAGTGCCACATCTCTAAAATCCCAGGACACACTTTTCACACCCGAGGAAATGGGTGTTTATTTATTTATTTACATTCTCTTATATACCGCGCTATTCTGCATCAGTGCGGTTTACATTGAACAAACTGAAATTACACTGAACAGGGCATTACAACTTGGAGATAACTATTTTACAGGGAACATGGGCTATGGAGGGTTAAGTGGCTTTCCCAAGGGTGTTCTGAAAGGTCGATATTGTCATTTAGTTAAAAGACTGCCAGAAAAAGTATAGTTACTCACCTGTAACAGAGTCTTCTCCGGGTACAGCAGGAATCAGTCCTCACATATGGGTGACGTCAATGCCAACGGAGCCCATGTAGAAGCATCTCCCCAGCTTTCAAAGAAAGCCTTTGGGAGATGTACAATGCATGTGTGGTCTACTTCCCGCCCAAGGGTGCCAACTTGCCTCAGTCTAATGACATAGCAAAGACGGCAAAAATAAAATATGGTAAAGAAGCAATTCCAGGCTGGTGAACAGGTCCATCACTGGCACACCCCAGAGCTGGAACAGATGTGAGGCTACCTCTGGGTCCAGCTGGAGTATCCTGCTCAGTTTGTCTGCTAAGTCACTGTCCTGGCCCAGAAGGTAGACCGCCCTCAGGAACATCCCTCTGCATATAACATAGGAGCAGAGGACTACTGCCTCCTGACAGAGGGGGTACGACCTTGTCCCCCCTTGTTTGTTCATGTAGAACATCACAACCTTATTAGTCTTCGTCAGCACTGTGTGGTGCTGTAGTTGGTGGCGGAAGGCTCTGAAAGCCAGGAATATTGCCCTGACTTCCAGCAAGTTGATCTGCATTTCGGATTCCCTTTGGGACCAGCAGCCCTGTGTTTGGAGGTTCTCGCAATGTGCGCCCTAGCCCATTTGAGAGGCACCCGTGGTGAGGATCTTCTGGGTGTAGGTGCCTGGAAGGGCATACCAGTCTGAAGGTGACATGAGTTCTGCCACTATCCGAGGGAGCCTGCTAGCTGGCAGGTCACCTGCACTCTGTCCTTGAGCCTGCCTGTGGTTTGGGCCCACTAAGAGCAGAGGCACCACTGGGCTGCTCTAATGTGCAGGCAGGCATTTGATGTCACATGGACTGTGAAGGTTGTGTGTCCCAGCAGGCAGAGAAGCCAGGCAGATAGTGTCCTGCACAGCTGCACCTCTGCAGCTAGTTCCCGGAGGCGTTCTGGTCTCTCCTGAGGGAGGAAGGCTTTTGCCTGGAGGATGTCCAGCTGCGCTCCTATGAACTCTAGGCACTGAGCTGGAGTGTGGTGGGACTTGGGGTAGTTTATGACAAACCCCAGGTGCTGCAGGGCATTTATGGTGTGTCTGGTGGCGCTTTGTGCCTCTGCAGCTGTGTCCCCCTTTATGAGCAAGTTGTCCAGATAGGGGAAGACGAAGGCCCCATGAAGCCTGAGGTGGGCTGCGACCACCACGAGGCATTTTGTGAAGACCCTTGGTGACTGGGCCAAACCAAAGGGCATCACCCTGCACCCTGTAAAGGTAGTGCTGTTCCCCTACCACAAACCAAATGTATTTTCTGTGGCTGGGGTGAATGAGGATGTGAGTGTAGGCATTTTTTTAGGTCTAAGGAGCAAAGACAGTCTCCCTGCTGGAGAAATGGCAACATTGTTCCAAGAGAGAGTATCTTGAACTTCTCCTTGACCAGGAACTTGTTGAGCTCTCGCAGATCCAGGATGGGCCTGAGGCCCCCAGCTCTCTTGGGGATGAGGAAATACCTGGAGTAGAAGCTGGTGCCTCCAAAGAGGTTATGGCACTGACTCCTCTACTCTGTCCCGGAGTAGTCCTGCTAACTTGGTGAGGAGCAAGGTTTGGTGGAAGAGAGGCCTGGTGGGTTCTCCTGGGAAGTACGAGGGTGGTGGCCGATTTAGGTGGAGGAGGTAACCCTCCTTGACCACTTGTAACACCCAGGTATCGGTGGTGATGGCTGTCCACCTGTGGGCAAACAGGGCTAGGCGCCCCCCTGTGGGCAACAGTGGACCTCTTGGGAGTGTGGTGGTCATGCCCAGTCAGTCACAAGCTTCCCCCAGGCTGGGGCTTCGGGGCTTTTTGTTTTCTGGGACCATGTCCCTGTCCCTTCTGTTGTTGGTCCTGCTGAGGGGCCGAGAAGGCCTGGAAGTGCAGAGTGCTACCAAAGTCCCCTTTCTTCCTGGGGAAGAAGGGCTTTTTCTCAGGTGTTTTCTTCCGGGGTTGCACAGAGGTCTTCTTCAATAGCCTGGTTCTCATGATATATTCGGTCTCTATCTCCGCTGCTTTATCCACCATGGGTTTTCCGAATAGGTTTTCACCTATGCAGGAGACATTGGTTAGTTTGTCCTGTACCCATTGCTCTAAGTCAGATGACTGGAAGCATGATTAGCGGCAGCAACCGATACCGGCGGCGGCCATCCTGGCCGATGACTCGAAGCCATCATAGGCTGCTCAGGACAGAAACTTCGAGCACTCTTTTAACTGCCGAGGTTAGAGACTTGAACCTCTGCAGAGGTTCGCCCTCAAGGCCTGCCGAGAATCCCCTGAGCTCCTTTGACAGGTCCTTCAGGTACATGTCGATATAGAGCTGGTAGGACTGGATTCAGCATGTTAGCATCGAGTCCTGGAAGGCCTTCCAGCCGAGGACATCGAGGGTTCAGGCCTCCCTGCTGAGTGATTCTGACTAATAGGTTTTTTAGCTCTTGAGCCTAAGCATGGCCGACTGCACGACCATGGAGTAGTGGGGAAGCTGGGTCTTTTGGAACCACGGGATTTGGCATACTCAGTACATGATGTCAAGGCGCCTGCAAACAATTGGTACCAATGCTGGTATTTCCCACATGCGTAAGGAGGCAGCGGTCGAGGATCAGGGCACTGGGATTGTAAGGGTTTCTTTCGAGGGTGCCTCATATTGGAGGATCTACAATTCCTCGGTTTGCGGGTCCTCCTCTGCTTCTGTCTCGATAGTGAGAGCTCTGGCCATATCCCCCACAAAATCAAGAAACGCCATTTCCTCGGGAGGGGAACAGCATTAGGTCACTGGGGGAGATTAGTCCGAGGACACATCTTGGTGGCACCTCGTGTCCGGGGACTCTTGGTCCTCGGTCTCCCAGTCAGACAAAGTCAGAGTATGACTCTGACGCTGCACGATCACACTGTTCAAGGACCGCCCCCCTCGGTGGTGCCTGACCTCCGGAGGATAATCAGTCCGAGCCACAGGTGCTCGGCAGGGAGGACTGGTGTCCAAGGAACAGGACCTCGACCAGGGCCTCTCTTGAGGCCGATGGCACTCGAGGACCAGTTTGACGTCCAGGGAAGCCCTCGATGTAGAGGGTCCCATCATCGAGGCAAATGAATCGGACAAGCTGAACATAAATACCCGCTGCATGGCCACTATGGAATATATACTGCTCTCTAGGGCTGCCATTGTGGTCAGCTGACTATGCAGCCTTCAGCATGGGCACTGAGGACCTCAGGCCCAGCGTCTGTACTGTCAAAGTAAGAGCCCTCAATGAGGATGGCCTCAGAGGCCCGAGGCCGGTCAGCAGGAGCCGACAACTCCTTGCGGGGCATCTTGGTGGGCTACTCCTGCCCCGACTCCACGGACTCATGCCTTGGACTGTGGGACCTGGTGTGGGATTTCACCTTCTTCCTGGATCCATCCTCCAGGCAGTCTTTGAGGATTTTTTCTTCTTATGCTCCACCTCCGGGGACTTCCACTCGGAGGACCCACGGCCATGGGACTCGGAAACAGCTCTGGCTTTGCAGGGCACTGAGGTATCAGAGGGGGCCCTGGAACGTGGTGTCACCAGAGATTCCGGGGCGGAGTTGGACTTCTAGAAGAACTTTTCCTGCTGCTGATGGAAGCTCTTTAAGACCTTTGGCGTCATGGTTCTGCAAAACTCGCAGTCGGAGTCATCGTATTCCGGACCAAGGCATCGATGGCAGCAGTTGTGTGGGTCAGTTAGTGACATCATTTTGCCACACTGGTCACAGTTTTTGAAGCCACTGGAGGTCATCAGAAAAAGGGCGTCCCCGCCTCTTGGAGGGAGTCCGAGGCCTTCAGCTGAAAAAGGGTGCAAACGCCGGTCGAGGAAACCTCGATAGAAAACTAAGGAAAAATTAAACAAACGGATCCGAGGAGTGATGCCAAGGAAAGCTGGCTCGGGGGCGGGAAGGAACCGGTACACAAACCAGACAAAACTAGAGAATAAAATCAGACTTTTTCCGGGGGAACCTGGACAGCATCCGAAGGGCTCCACAGAAAAAAGTAGACCGAGGCAAGATGGCACCCTTCAATGGAAAGTGGACCACGCATGCATGGTATATCTCCCAAAGGCTTTCTTTGAAAGCTGGGGAGATGCTTCCATGTGGGCTCCGTCGGTGCAGACCTCACCCATATGTGAGGACTGGCTTCCTGCTTGTTCCCAAAGAATGCATACTTAGCTGAAATGGACAAGCTAAAAAAATTACATAGTATTAGGCATAATAGTATAGAAAAAGGATTGGGATGGTGGCAATGCACGAGGCTTCCTATATTCTGCTTGTGAATTCACTTTCATACTCAAAATCTGATTCTCAGCTATATATTTTCTATTTAATATGTGCTTTCACTTTTCACCTGTTTATACTCTTTAAATACTAGCGTTGAAGCCTTGATGACTGACGCTACTGCTCAGAAGTTTCAAATTTATGCTTCTTTAACCCTTTCTAGAGGTAAGTTTATAAAGCCTTTTTCATGTGTAAAGCCTATTCTACACAAGAAAGGGGCTTTTATAAAAAGTATGCAGGCAGCAATTTATGTGCAAGAAAAAGTGTGTCTACTTTTATGTGACCTGCACACAGGCATTCCCAGGAGTGCAGTTTAGGCAGAGCAGAAGTAGAGTTGCAATGTACATGCATATTCTATAAAATGCAGGTATATGGGTAGAGTATATGCATAGATTTACACCTTTTCAGAGTAAGTATAAATTTATGCATGATCATCTGTGCACCCTTGGAGCAGCATCTGCGAGCCTATTTTACAGAAGGGTACATAGGTACCTATTTTATAAATACATCATAGGCACATTTTATAAATTAACAGATAGGGGGAAAATTTTATTAGAGGAAGCCTACATCCATTACTGTAGGTATAAAATTAAATGTGTAATTATTACATTTAAAATATTTTCTCCCAATTTTACAGCCTCTGACACCTGCTACTTCTCATCAGGCAAATGAAGGGAGAACTAGATCTGTTATACAAGCCAGTTGCAAAATTACTGAAGACATCAAGTGAAAATGAAATAAAAATCACAAATAGAGTCAGAGTTACAAAAGACTGGTTTGCAGTACCTTGCCTTTACCAACAATCAAATACATTTGGGTTTTTACTCTGTGAAATCTCAAGACATCGTATCTAGTCAGTATATAAGTGGGAGGAATTTAAGGAAGACAGAGTGCTACAAGAAGCAGTATTGCTAGTGCAGTATTAGATAAACTTTCCTGTCAGTGGAGCAATAGTGTATTAAAGGACTTGTGTTTTTTGACTAAGAAATTGAATCAAATTAGTCTATTATGCTGCCATAAAAGATTTCATGGCTTAACTTCAATATACAGTGCTTTGAACAAACCCTTTTACATTCTATACATTCAACTATCAAAAAACAATACAAACTCCTTCAATGCATTTTGAATTGTTTCATTGATCTACATGAAGTACTCTACACTTTCAATGTGAAAGAACAATTCTCACATTCTTAATCACTTCAAGCACAAATTAACTCCATTTCCAAAAAAATGCCTTAAAGAGGCCCATGTTTGCTGCTGCTGCGCGCCATCTAGTCTGTGCAGACTTCTGGCAGCCCTGTGGACAGTAGGCTAGACAAAGACCACTTCTTTCCAAGCTGATTTGAATAATCCTGGATAAAGGATCAAACTATCTATTGAATAAAGTGAACCTAGTACATTTACTATGTAAATGTATAATCATGCTGAGCACAGAGCTGCTGAAAGAATCCTGGGATAAAGTTACTCAAAGGTGCAGATTAGGGAGGAACTACAAAAAAATTCCAGTGTCATAAAATACCTCTTGGGATACTGTCATATCTATTGTAAAGTAAAAACAGTTTGGCAAACTAAGACATTGCCACAATTAAGTCATCCATCCAAAATCAGTAGGCACGAGTTAGGTAAACCTCTGAAGTGATCTACATGAGGCCTAAGATTGTTTCAAAAGAACTACAGGCGTCTAAGACTGGGAAACATGTTGACCATTCAATAATTTCAAGATTACAAAACAAATACTATTCCTGAAAAGCAACCATATTACACGCCACAAAGCGTTTTCAAAGAAATGCTCACAAGATAGTGATAGTCTGAGGAGGCCAAAGTGGAATTATTTATGGTCTCTGCTAAAAGGAACTCATTGCAAACTGAGGTAATTGTTCTGTATTTTGTTGGGGGGAGGGAGGGATTTGTTTTTTACAGATCAAGTGCTTGGTTATTTGTAAAAAGAGGGCAGTTACATTTCAGGGGACTTTGATTATTGATTGTTAATATCTTATTACATCATTAAGATAATTCTACAAATGGAACACACTAGACTACACACCTCAGATACATGCAACATATTTTTGTTTGAAGGGATAAGAAACTGCTGCATACCCCAAATAACAAGTGAGCATGCACAAGACCCCAAACCAGGGAATCAGAACTAAGGTATTAGATCTCATATAAAAAAAGAGCAGCTACCCTCTTACAGTTAGTTACAGGCTAGCTCTTTTTTTTTTTTTATTAACAGAAAAGAAAGCTCCTACAACCGAAATATGGATGGGAAACACTGTGCTGCCCAAGAGACAGACTGGTTTGGTGTGCAAGATGATTGCCGATTAAATCCCTCATTAAACAAGTGGATGAACAGAGAGGACGGGCAAAGATGAGAAGCAACCATGACAGTGAGAACTACACTGCTGAAATGATCCTTAATGTGCCAAGATCTCCAACAGAGAAGAAATGAAATAATGAAAAGGTAACAGCTAGACATAGATTGAAGCATGTACAATCAACTCCCTGACTCCACCTTCCATTGAATTGAAGGACTAGTTTTCAGCCCTGAAAGTAGAGAAGATGACGTCGCAAGAAAAGGAGGAACTAGAGCTCAAAAACCTCAAGATTGCCAGATCAGTGATGATCACAAGGCAACGAGGGGTAGTGGTGGTTGGTGACTCTCTTCTGAGGGTACAGAGGCATCTATCTGCTGACCAGACAGGATGTCTTGGAGATGTGCTCTCTGCCAGGTGCCAAAATCAGAGATGTTACATTGAGTCAGCAAAAACGCAACGAGCCTATTACTGGGAAAGTATGAGATAAATGCAAATAAAATAATTATTCGGTGCTGCTCGTTTATGTTGGTGGTATAGTAAAACTATAAATAAACACACACATACTCTGCTAGATATCCTTCCAAACATTATAAAAAGTAACTTCATGATTCTGGAAGAGGTGGTGAACCAGAAGGATGCATAGGCGATATTCTCCACAGTACTCTGTGTCAAGAGTAAAGGCCGAGAAGAGATCTCGGAGATGAATGCATGGCTGCACAGATGGTGTCATGAGAGCATTTTGGCTTCCTGGACCAGGGATGATTTTCTAAGGGCTGGTGAGTAGAGAAAGCATATGCCTGAGGGCGGGGGGGGGGTTGGGGTGCCTGTCTCCTACAACAGATTGGCTGACCTTCTGAAGAGGGCTATAAACTAGGTTTGTCAGAGATGAGTGAACAAAGGCCCCCAGATAATTAAAACATTAAATATCCGTAAAGGAATGGGAAAATGGGCATCATCAGGAAAGCTTTGTATGCTAATGCCGATAATATAGGAAATAAAATATTCTGAATCTAGAGAGTGGAATGGAAGAAGCTGACTTAGATTTAGTGGCAGGCACGGAGGCACAATTCACAGAAAACCACAATGGGTATATAATTATACTAGGGTATAATCTATTCAGGAAGGACAAGGTAGGAAGGCATAGTGGCACTGTGTGTCAAAAATAATATTAAAGCATCACAACTGCAGGGCATACAAAGGATGAAGAGGCAGAAGAACTGTGGGTTAATCTGGATAGAGGGATTGTAACTTTTTAATATATATTCTTGTTCCTGTTACAAATTCAAATTTCTGTCTCTATCTCTAGATTCCCATCAGTATTCAGTTTCCTCCAGTGTGAAAAGCTCTCAACATTTATTGAGACCCTGAAGTAGGCTTAACGCTGAAACATGTCAGGTATTTGGACATCTTGACAGATATATGTCCTGTGATAGAATTTGTGTTTCTATTTTTTTGGAACTTTATAAGAACTTTTTTTTTTTTTAGTGCCATCAAGTCAGTGTTGACTCAAAGCGACCCAACTACCTCTGGGTTTTCTTGGCATTGTATCACCGGAAGTAGATTGCCAGCTTTTTCTTCCGAGGCAATGGAGGGTAAAGTGACTTGCCCAAGGTCACAAGGAGTGCCAGTGGGAATCGAACCCTTGATCTTCTGGGTACTAGGCAGTTGCTCTACCACTAGGCTACTCCTCCACTCTATATAAGAACATAAGATATGCCATACTGGATCAGACCAAGGTCCATCAAGCCCAGCATACTGTTTCCAACAGTGGCCAATCCAGGTCACAAGTACCTAGCAGTTTCCCCAAAAGACACTGGTTCCACAATGCTTGTATTGGATCAAGCAGTGGATATCTCGTGTCTCCTTTAATAATGGTTTATGGACCTTTCCTCCAGGAACTTGTCCAAACCTTTTTTAAACCCAGCTACACTAAGAAGTAATTAGATCTTACCTGCTAATTAGTGTTCCTGAAGGAACGACAGTCCAGTCCCTTTACTTCTGGGTTGCGTAACCCTTCCAGCAGCTTGGAGGCTGAGCCCAACCTTTTTGGAGGTGGAGCGGTACAAATACCACTGAGACCACCCACCAACCCCAGTAATCGACTGAAAAAGCAGACTAAATGAACCTCTGTAACAACTATAACCTAAACCTAACAAATATGCAAACTCCGGGAGGGGTGGCCCGACTGTCGACCACATGTCGACCACGTTCCCTTATCTGTTAATTTTTTTTAATTTTTTTTTTTTTATATATAGGTAAATAGGAAATAGGTAATAGGTATTAAGGGTAGAGGAAGGGGAGGGGAGAAGGCGCCGTGGGAGGACTGCTCGCCTACTTACTTCTGGCCTCCCTCACCCCGATCTGGTTCCCCGCTCGGTTCGCTGTTCCGCCCTTCTCCGACAGGCCTTCAGGTCCGACATAGCCGGGTGGGATCAGGGACTGGACTGTCGTTCCTTCAGGAACACTAATTAGCAGGTAAGATCTAATTACTTCTTCCTTATCGTCACTCCAGTCCAGTCCCTTTACTTCTGGGAAGTACCCAAGCAGTTCAATTCTGGGTGGGATTCGGCAAACCGGACTGAAGAACCGCTAGGCCAAACCGAGCGTCCGCTGAACTCTGCATGTCCAGCCTGTAGTGCTTGGTGAAGGTATGCAGAGAGGACCAAGTTGCCGCTCTACATATATCCAGCGGGGGGACTAGACTGAATTCTGCCCATGAAGTAGCCTGAGCTCGGGTGGAATGAGCCCGCAGCCCCCCCAGAACCTGCTTGCCTTTCAGGATGTAGGCGGAAGCAATCGCCTCCCTAATCCACCTAGAGATGGAGGCCTTGGCCGCCGCTTCCCCTCTGTGGGGACCTCCGAACTTGACAAATAGCCGGTCTGACTTCTGGAACGGAGCGGTGCGGGAGAGGTAGCGCTTTAGGGCCCTTTGAACGTCTAATAGCCGCAGCCTGCTATCCCTGCCTTCCAGACCCCCAGTTGGGAAGGCCGGGAGCGTGACTGTCTGGTTTACATGAAAGGGAGAAATAACCTTGGGAAGGAAGGAGGGCACCGTGCGCAGAACGACCTTGTCCTTGAGGAAGGCCAGGAAGGGGGGTTTGGAGGAGAGTGCTTGTAACTCGGAGACCCGCCTGGCCGAGCAGATCGCAACCAGGAAGACTGTCTTCAGGGTTAAGTCCTTCAAGGAGGCCCTCTTTACAGGTTCAAACGGTTCCCCTATCAGCGCATTTAGTACCAGGTTAAGGTCCCAGGGGGGGACGACCGACCTCCGCTGGGGACGCAGATGTCGTACTGCTCTTAGGAACCTGGCGACGTCCGTGTGCACCCCTAACGGCTTGCCGTGGATCTTTCCTCTATAGCACGCGATAGCGGCTAGTTGTACTCGAAGTGAACTGTGCGCTAAACCCTTGTCAAACCCTGCTTGCAAAAATTCCAGGATTTCCGGGACTGAGGCCGCAAGGGGCTTCCTTCGGTGCTCCGCGCACCATGCCTCGAAAATGCGCCAGACCCTTACATAGGCGAGACACGTCGAGCGCTTCTTAGCGCTCAACAACGTTAAGATTACTGCAGCCGAATATCCTCGCTTCAGAAGCCGCGCCCTTTCAAGAGCCAGGCCGTAAGCGAGAACCGATCCACGTGAGGCATTCGAACCGGGCCTTGCCTGAGAAGGTCGCTTCTGCAGGACAGTCGCCATGGGTGGTCGGCTAACAGTCTCACCAGGTCCGCGTACCAGGGGCGGCGAGGCCAATCCGGGGCTATGAGGATTACCAGGCCCTGGTGGGACTCCACTCGCTGAAGAACCTTTCCGATTAGAGCCCAGGGAGGGAATACATAGAGGAGGCCCTCTGCCGGCCACTTCTGAGACAGGGCATCCAGACCTTCGGACATCCTCTCCTTTCGCCGACTGAAGAATCGGTCCACCTTGGCCGAAGAGAATCTTGCCATGAGATCCATTACTGGGAGACCCCACCGGGCCACTATTTGGTCGAAGATTACCTGCTCCAGTTCCCATTCTCCGTGGTCTATCCTGTGCCTGCTGAGGTAATCGGCCGTGACATTGTCCGTACCTGCCACGTGCTGGGCCGAAAGCGCTTCGAGGTAGACCTCCGCCCACTGGAGGAGAGCGTCCGCCTCCTTCTCCAGGGCAGGGCTGCTGGTGCCGCCCTGGTGGTTGATGTATGCCACCGTGGTGACGTTGTCGGAGAGGACGCGGACTGCCTTTCTTCGTACCCGGGGCTCGAGCTTCTTGAGCGCTAGGGTGATGGCCCGTAACTCCAGTCTGTTGATGGGCCACTGAGATTCCCACGGGGACCAGCGTCCCTGAACGAACTGGTCCTCGCAGTGTGCCCCCCAGCCTGACAGGCTGGCATCCGTCGTCAAGAGAACCCACTGGGGGGGCTCGAGAGGCATTCCCCGTTCCAGGTTTATCGGGCGTTGCCACCATCGAAGAGCTCGTTTGGTCCGCGGAGCGCAGGGTAACTGTGTTGTCAGAGGATGAAGTTGCGGAGACCACCGTCGCAATAGAGATCGTTGCAATGGGCGCATGTGGGCTCTGGCCCAAGGTACTACCTCTATCGTCGCTGCCATTGTGCCCAGGACCTGAAGATAATGCCATGCTGAGGGGGTTCGCCTGCTTAGGAACCGAGTGATCAGAAGCCTTAGGTCCCTGGCCCGGGATGAGGGCAAGAACACTCTGCCCCTGCCGGTGTCGAACCTTGCGCCGAGATACTCGAGATTCTGGGAAGGGGTCAGCCTGCTCTTTGCTCGGTTGATCACCCACCCCAATTCTTCTAGCAAGCGAACTACTGCGTCCGTCGCCGTGCGACTTTCTTCCTCTGACTTTGCTCAGATCAGCCAATCGTCTAGATATGGGTGAACCAAGATCCCCTCCTTCCGGAGGAAGGCCGCTACTACCACCATCACCTTGGTAAATGTTCGTGGAGCTGTCGCTAGGCCGAAGGGAAGGGCCTTGAATTGAAAGTGGCCCGCTGGTACCGCAAGCCTTAGGAACTGTTGATGGGATTTTCTGACCGGGATATGCAAGTAGGCCTCTGTCAAGTCGAGGGCTGTCAGGAACTCCCCGCTCCTTACGGCTGCGATGACTGACCGCAGGGTCTCCATCCTGAAGTGAGGGACCCTGAGGCAGCGATTGACCTGTTTTAAGTCCAGAATTGGTCGGAAGATGCCTTCCTTCTTTGGCACCACGAAGTAAATCGAGTATCGACCTGAGCCGCACTGATCTGGGGGCACTGGTGACACGGCCCCGAGTGTAATTAAGCGCGTGAGAGTTGATTCCACCGCTGTCTTCTTTGCGGGGGGTACCGCAGGGGGACAGAACAAAGGCTGGTGTTATCTGCTTCGAAAATTCGAGAGCGTAGCCCTCTCTGATCACCTCTAGCACCCATTGATCCGACGTGACCCGGGACCAGGCGGGAAGGAACTGTCTTAAACGTCCTCCTATGGGCAGCTCTTCCCCCTGGGCCCCTGCGGCTTCATTGTTGTTTTCTAAGAGACGAGGAGGAGGAGAAGGAGGAGGTCGCCCCAAAACCGCGACCTGCTCCCCGAAACCCTTGAAAGCCCTGGCCCCTAGAAGGGAAACGCCCCCTGGAAAAGGGGCTGGATCTGGCGGGGCAAGATCTCCGGAAGTCCCTGGGCTGGGTACGTGCCGGGAGAAGTGAGCGGTTTTGCTTCAGTCTATCTTCCGGGAGTCTGCCACCCTTGGACTCGCCAAGATCCTTTACAAATTTCTCTAAATCCTCGCCGAACAACAGTTTCCCTTTAAAGGGGAGCCGACTCAGGCGAGCCTTCGAGGAAGTATCCGCTGCCAATTGCGTAACCATAGATATCGCCTGGCCGCCACTACCGAGGCCATGTTCTTTGCCAGGCTCCTGATGAGGTCATACTGACTATCCGCCAAGTAAGCTGTTCCAGATTCCAACCTGCTTGCGTTGGTCCGCGTCTCATCTGAGGGGCTCTCGTCTGTCTGCAGGTGTTGTGACCACCTTAAACAGGCCCTAGCCACCCAAGCTCCGGATACCGAGGCTTGCAAGGCGAGGGCGCTTACGTCAAAGGCCTGCTTCAAGAGAGTATCCAACTTTCTGTCTTGAGGATCCCTTAAGGCTGCACTGCCCTCCACTGGAATAGCGGTCTTCTTGGTGACCGCTGACACTGCCGCATCTACCCTGGGAGACTTTAGCAGTTCTTTGTCTGCCTCTGGGAGGGGATAGAGACGAAGCATGGACCGGACTCCCCTTAGACTTGACTCCGGTTGGTCCCATTCTTCCTGGATCATCTGTCGCACTACCCTATGTACAGGAAAGACCTTCTTGGATCTTCTAATGGCTTGGATCAATGGATCCTCCAACGCTTCCTCTTCTGCAGGCGTATCGGAGGTCATATTGAGGGCCTTCAGGGACTCGTTAATCAAGGCCAGAAGCTCCTCCCGACGAAATACTCTAATTATCCTAGCCTGGTCTTCTTCCGGAATCTCCCCTTCTTCTAACTCCTCCTCATCCTCACCAAAGTCCTTGTCCGATGGCGTTTCTTCCGGAGATCCCTGTGAAAGGGTCTCCTCTTCGCTCATCCGGGGGCGCTTAGGTGGGACGTCAGAATCTGGATTGGCCGCCCTCGAGGACCTGGCTGTCTTGACCTCCGCTGCTGAGGGCGCCGCTCCTGCTGCCCCTGAACCTTGCTTACGTAGGCAATATGCCTTGTGGAGTAAGAGAATGAAATCCGGGGAGAAGAAATCTCCTACCCCATCCTCCCCCGCCGGGAGAGGGGAGGGGGATAGGGAAGGGGTGGGCAAGTCAGAGGACGTAGACGGAGGGGCTTGCAACCCCCCCTCCCCTACTGGGAGTTCGTCTGACCCCTGGGAGGCCTGGGCCATGGTTAAGTTAATGTCCTGCTCCGCAGAGGCCTCCAACGCGGTACAGCTCCTGCAGATACCTGTTTCTGCGGACGTACCCCTGCGTATTCCACAGGAAAGGCAGCGGGATTTGGTTGACATGACCCGGGGCTGAGGACCTTCCAGTACCAGACCTCCAGGCCCGGGGTGAGGGACTCTTCTCTACTATGGAGGCTAGCTCTTCCCTGGCCAACAGATCCGAGGTTTCTTTTCCCCCCCCAAGAGGTACACCAGGGAAAGAAACCGGCTATTAATCTTGAGGAAAAGGAAACCAATGAACAAATTAAAATGAACTAAATAGAAGGAAACCACTGTACTCAAAAATAAAGTTAAAAATAAAGTTAAAAATATATTTAAAGTTAACAGCTCTGCTGCTAGTTAAAATTATGATTCAAATTAATTACAGTTACATCCCTTTTACTTGCGGTTAGCTATGCTGGGAATCTGTGGCCGATTCAGCGCTGTGCACCCGTTGGCTCTACACGTGGTAGGCCTCACCACGTGGAGCCAGGACGGGGAACTCTAAGGCTCTCTCCCGGTCGCGGCCCGACCCTCTCCTTGTTCACCGGAGCCGGAAACCTTTGATTCCTGTGAGGATCGCTGCCTAAGTTTTTCCCTCGCGGTCCCCGAAAGGACCGGACTTCGCCGCCGCGTCCTCCAGTCTCCGGACGGGTCTGGCGGTATCGGCAGGCCAGCGATGCTGCCTCAAGCGCTCAGCCTCCGGGAGGCTTCGGCGCGAGGCAGCAGCGATCCGCGTGTCTCAGCAGCAGAGGAGCAGAGTAGCAGTGAACCCTCCTCGATGCTGCGAGCCGCGGTTCTCCTCCGACGCCCGATCCGGTGAGGGGGGGGAGGGAGGAGGGAGAGGAGAGAGCAGGAGAAATTAAAGAGACAGAGCCCTTGTAATTAAAATTAAACACAGCATAGCAACTGCAGTGGAACTTAAAGAAAATTAAAGTAGAGCAATTAAATGAAAAAATAAAATAAATTTAAAGAAGGACTCCAGTAAGCCCTAGGCTTACGGAACCCTCCAGCTGCTTGGAGGCTGAGATTACTGGGGTTGGTGGGTGGTCTCAGTGGTATTTGTACCGCTCCACCTCCAAAAAGGTTGGGCTCAGCCTCCAAGCTGCTGGAAGGGTTACGCAACCCAGAAGTAAAGGGACTGGACTGGAGTGACGATAAGGAACTGCTTTTACTACATCCTCCGGTAGCAAATTCCAGAGTTTAATTACACAGAGTGAAAAAATATTTTCTCTTATTAGTCGTAAATAGGTTACCCTGTAGTTTCATTGCATGTCCCCTAGTCTTTCTATATTTTGATGGCGTAAACGATCTACGTTTACCCGTTCCACTCCATTCAATAATTTTATAGACCTCTTTCATATCTCCCCTCAGCCGCCTCTTTTTCAGGTTGAAGAACCCAAACCTTTTTAGCCTCTCTTCATAGGGGTATCCTTCCATCCCCGTTACCATTTTGATGGCTCTTCTCTGTACCTTTTCTAATAATGCTATATCCTTTTTAAGAAACGGCGACCAGAACTGCACATAATATCCAAGGTGCAGTTGCACCATGGAACAATACAAAGGCAGCATAATATCCTTTATTTTATTCTCTATTCCTTTCCTTATGATACCTAGCATTCTATTTGCTCTCTTGGCCACCGCTGCACAATGGGCGGAAGGTTTCAATATGTTATCCACTATGACGCCTAAATCTTTTTCCTCGGTGGTGGTTCCTAATGTGGAACCTTGCATCGTGTAACCATAGTTTGGGTTGCTCTTTCCTATGTGCAGAACTTTACACTTGTCCACGTTAAATTTCATCTGTCATTTGGATGCCCAGTCTTACAATGTATCAAGGTCCTCTTGCAATTTTCCACAATCCTCATGGGTTTTAACAACTTTGAATAGTTTTCTGTCATCTGCAAATTTGTTACCTCACTCATTCCCATTTACAGGTCATTTACAAATATGTTAAAAAGCAGCGGACCCAGCACAGATCCCTGGGGTACTCCACTATTCACCTTTCTCCATTGGGAAAATTGGTCATTTAGCCTTACCCTCTGCTTTCTATCTTTTAATCAGTTCCTGATCCACAATAGTACACTGCCTCCTATCCCATTCTAATTTCACCAAAAGTCTCTCATGAGGGATCTCGTCAAAGGCTTTCTGAAAATCCAGATACACTATATCAACTGACTTACCTTTGTCTACCTGTTTATTCACACCTTTAAAACAACATAACAGATTAGTAAGACAAGACCTTCCTTGGTCATGTTGGCTGTCTCCTATTAAGCCATGACTATTTACATGTTCAGTAATTTTGTTCTTTATAATGGTTTCTACCATCTTTCCCAGTACTGATGTGGTTTTTGCTACGAATGTACTTGAAAACGCCTTTATTAGACGTCTTTGCTTCCACAGCAAGCATCTTCTCAAATTCTCTCTTTGCCTGCCTTATCAATGCCTTGCATCTAACTTGCCATTGCTTATGTTGTTTCCAGTTTTCATCATTTGGCTCCTTTTTCCATTTCCTGAAAAATGCTTTTTGGGCAACAGCCGCCCCTCTGACCTCACCTTTAAACCATGCTGGCAGTTTTTTGGACTTTCTTCCACTTTTCTTAAAGCATGGAATACAGCTGGTCTGGGCTTCCAAGATACTATTTTTAACCACCACTCATGCTTGATGCAAATCTTTAACGTTTGCAACTGCTCCCCTTAATTTTTTCTTAACTATTTTCCTCATTTTATCATAGTCTCCCTTTTGAAAGTTAAAAGGTAGTATTGTAGATTAATCCTACTAGTGCTATTACTTGTCTTATTCCTCTGCTCCTGTCTTCCTGTCTTTGGTGTGCAATGGGATTTGCCACTTATCGATGCGTGGTTCAATATTAATCAATTAAAGATGACACCCAGAAAAAAAGAATCAACCTATTTATCAAGTGAAAAATCTATGAAATAATTAGATATGTCAGATTTCAATACAATAATTATAATGCAGATACTAACAGCATTATATGCTGTCTCTAGTCCTCTTATTTACACTATATTAATTTTAAAGCCAAATATTTCAAAGTCCTTTTAGTAAAACATTTCAAATCTAAATAGTGGTAGATAAGCATAACAAATCACAAGCAGTCCCAACATAGCACTACATTTCGGATGGACCCCAAAGCTGTGAGTCAGCCATCTGGCTTCAGGCAATCCAATATTATGCTTAGCAGATAAAAAGTTCAAAGTTGCCGATGACACCAGAATGCTTTATCTTCAATCCAAACAAACTTGTATTTTTATTCTTTAGGGCCTTCTGACAAAATAATCTTGTTAGTATAAATTGAAGAATTGCAAACAATGCTTCTATCTGACAGCTGATTTTGAAAACTAAGGATAACATCAAGATAGGCAAGTCAAATAAAGTGGATTGTAAGTTGCCAGAATGAGCCATAGGGATGAATGATAGTGACAAGGAAAAATGTGAAACCCCCAGGGATAATTTTAGCTTTATAGGCTCGTATTCCTATTAAAGGGGGGGGGGGCCCATAATCACTTTCAGGTGCGGCTGGTGTATCCTCATCATGAATACATTTGTTAAGAACCTGAGATTAATTATTCTTAAGGTGAACAAAGTCTATTTAACATATAAGGTGTAGTTGTATTAGCATAAGTATCCCCAACAATCCTAAGTAAACAACTTTAATATCTGAACAAAACCTTAAAACAAAGATGCAGACAGCAGTCCAGCAGTGAGATGGGGGTTTTTCCAGACGTTTGCATTGAGATGTCACATGTATGACTTTATCCCAGCTGGTGAGGGGTCTTACGTGTGCACTAGGTGCAAGGAGCTCTTTGCTCTCAGGGAACAAATCTGATTTCTGGAGGCTAGAGTAGCAGACTTGGAGGACATAAGGAAGACAGAGGTATATAGACGAGACCTAAAGGAACGAAGTACTGAAGTCTCACATCCAGTCTGGCACCCTCCCTGCAGCCATGGAGGAGAGAAGTCACTTGACAGGACAGCATCACACTGGTATGGCAGGAAGAGATCCTGTAGCTGGTATTTGTTGTCCAGGTGATGTAAAACCCTCACACCAAGGTGGTTTCTCCAGGGCCATACGCCCATGAGGGGAGGGATAGAATGGCTGTTATAGTTCGTGCCGCAGTCATTAGGCGTGTAGATAGCTGGGTGGCTGGTGGACATGAGGATCGCCTGCTAACATGCCTGTCCAGTGCAAAAGTAATGGACCTCACACCTGGACAAGGTGTTAGACAGCGCTGGGGAGGAGTCTGCTGTTTCAGTACGTTGGTACCAGTGACGTAGGAAAGTGTGAATAAAATACAGTCTCTAAAATGCTTGTATGCAAATGCTAGAAGTCTACAAAACAAGATGGGAGAGTTAGAATATATAGCACTAAACGAGAGGTTAGATATGATTGGAATATCAGAGACATGGTGGAAGGAGGACAACCAGTGGGACACTGTGATACCTGGGTACAAACTATATCGAAATGATAGAGCTGATCAAATTGGTGGAGGGGTTGCGCTCTATGTTAGAGAGGGCATTGAGTCAGAAAGGATTAAAGTTTTGCAAGAAACAAAATTTGCTGTAGAATCTCTATGGATTGAAATTCCATGTAAAAAGGGGAAGGCGATGGCAGTGGGGGTGTACTATCGTCCGCCTGGCCAGAATGAACAAATGGATGATGAAATGCTCAAAGAAATCAAGGAAGCTAGCAAAAGTTACAGTGCAGTAATAATAATGGGTGATTTCAATTACCCCGGCATCGACTGGGTCAGTGTCACAACAGGACATGCTAGGGAGATAAAGTTCCTAGATGAAATAAATGACTGCTTCTTGGAGCAGCTGGTTCATGAACCGACCAGAGGGGAAGCAATATTAGACCTAGTCCTTAGTGGAACACCAGATGTAGTGCAAGAGATAAGGGTGTTGGGGCCACTTGGCAATAGTGATCATAGCATGATCGCCTTTGATTTAATTAGTGGAGGAGGGATAGTAAGGAAATCCACAGTACTACCCTTTAACTTTCGAAAGGGAGACTATGATAGAATGAGGAAAACAGTTAAGAAAAAACTAAAAGGAGCAGTTGCAAAGGTTAAAGACGTACATCAAGCTTGGGTGTTGTTGAAAAATACTATCTTGGAAGCCCAGACCAGCTGTATTCCACGCTTTAAGAAAAGTGGAAGGAAGTCCAAAAAATTGCCAGCATGGTTTAAAGCTGAGGTCAGAGAGGCTGTTGTTGCCAAAAAAGCATCTTTCAAGAAATGGAAAAAAGAGCCAAATGATGAAACCTGGAAACAGCACAAGCACTGGCAAGTCAAATGCAAGGCATTGATAAGGCAGGCAAAGAGAGAATTTGAGAAGAAGCTTGCTGCGGAAGCAAAAACGCGAAATAAAGACCTTTTCAAGTACATTCGTAGCAAAAAACCCGTGAGAGAGTCAGTTGGTCCATTAGATGATAAAGGGGTTAAAGGAGCACTAAGAGGCGACAAGGCGATAGCGGAGAGACTGAATGAATTCTTTGCTTCGGTCTTTACTGAGGAAGATGTAGGGATGTTACCCACGACTGAAGTGGTATTTAAAGGTGTGGAAGAATTGAAGGAAATATCGATACATCGGGAAGATGTCTTACAACTATTAGATAAACTGAAGAGTAGCAAATCACCTGGGCCGGATGGTATACATCCAAGGGTGTTGAAAGAACTGAAATTTGAGATTGCAGACCTGCTATCAGTAATCTGTGAACTATCATTAAAATCATCTCTAATACCTGAGGATTGGAGGATCGCCAATGTAACACCAATTTTTAAAAAGGGTTCGAGGGGTGATCTGGGAAACTACAGACCGGTGAGCCTGACATCAGTACCGGGAAAAATGGTAGAAACCATCATAAAGAATAAAATTACTCAGCATATAGATAGTCATGACCTAATGGGAGACAGCCAACATGGCTTTAGACAAGGAAGATCTTGTCTTACTAATCTGTTATGTTTTTTGAAGGAGTGAATAAACAGGTGGACAAAGGTGAGTCGGTTGATATTGTGTATCTGGACTTTCAGAAAGCCTTTGACAAGGTCCCTCATGAGAGACTTTTGGCAAAACTAAAGAGTCATGGGATAGGAGGCAGTGTACTACTGTGGATCAGGAACTGGTTAAAAGATAGAAAGCAGAGGGTAGGGCTAAATGGCCAATTTTCCCAATGGAGAAAGGTGAATAGTGGTGTACCCCAGGGATCTGTGCTGGGTCCGCTGCTTTTTGACATATTCATAAATGACCTGGAAAGTGGAATAACGAGTGAGGTTATCAAATTTGCTGATGACACAAAACTATTTAAAGTTGTTAAAACCCAGGAGGATTGTGGAAAATTGCAAGAGGATCTTGATAAATTGGAAGACTGGGCATCAAAATGGCAGATGAAATTTAATGTGGAGAAGTGCAAGGTTATGCACCTAGGGAAGAACAACCCAAACTATGGTTACACGATGCAAGGTTCCACATTAGGAACCACCACCCAAGAAAAAGATTTAGGCGTCCTTGTGGATACCATGTTAAAACCCTCGGCCCAGTGTGCAGCGGCGGCCAAGAGAGCAAATAGAATGCTAGGTATGATAAGGAAAGGAATGGAAAATAAAACAAAAGATATTATAATGCCTCTATATCGTTCCATGGTGAGACCGCACCTTGAATATTGTGTGCAATTCTGGTCGCCATATCTTAAAAAGGATATAGCAATTTTAGAAAAGGTTCAGAGAAGAGCCACCAAAATGGTAAAGGGGATGGAAGGCTACTCCTATGAAGAAAGGCTAAAAAGGTTGGGGCTCTTTAAGCTGGAAAAGAGACGGCTGAGGGGAGATATGATAGAAGTCTATAAATTAATGAACGGAGTGGAACGGGTAAACGTAGATCGATTGTTTACCTTATCAGAATATAGAAAGACTAGGGGACATGCAATGAAGCTACAGGGTAAACTATTTAAGACTAATAAAAGAAAATATTTTTTCACTCAACGTGTAATCAAACTCTGGAATTTGTTACCGGAGGATGTAGTAAAGGCTGTTAGTGTAGCTGGGTTTAAAAAAGGTTTGGACAAGTTCCTGGAGGAAAGGTCCATAAACCATTATTAAGAAGGGACCCAGGATATCAATGCTTGAACCAATACAAGCATTGTGGAACCTGTGTCCCTTGGGGAAACTGCTAGGTACGTATGACCTAGATTGGCCACTGTTGGAAACAGAATACTGGGCTTGATGGACCTTGGTCTGACCCAGTATGGCATATCTTATGTTCTTATGTTCTTATGTGTGGTAGGGAGGTTCAGGAGACCAAATTTAGGCTTTTAGGTAGAAGTTGAAATCAAAAACTTAAAGGGTAGCATTCTCAGAAATGATTCCCATTCCACACGCAGGACCCAAAAGGCAGGCAGAGCTCTGGAGTCTCAATGCGTAGATGAGACGATGGTGCAAAGAACAGGGTTTTAGATTTGTTAAGAACTGTGGAAAAAGCAGGGGGTTTTCTGAAAAGATAGGCTCCAGCTTAACTGGGATGGAACCAGGCTGCTGGCATTAACCTTTAAAAAGGAGATAGAGCAGCTTTTAAACTAGATAATAGGGGAAAGCCAACAGTTGCCCAAGAGAGCATGTTTCGGAATAATGTATCCGTGAAGGATACTGGCAAAAGACTAAAGTTAGGGCATATTGACAGAGAGGTTCCAATAAAGACAAAAGTAACCCAAATGCCATTAAGTACAGAGCTTAAAGATTCCAAAATTACCCCTACCTACCGATAACCAGATTAATATGAATAAAATACAACTTCTAAAAGGCTTGTATGTAAATGCTAGAAGTCTATAAAATAAGATAGGAGAGTTTGAATATATAGCACTAAATGAAAGGTTAGATATGATTGGTGTCTCAGAGACCTGGTGGAAGGAGGACAACCAGTGGGACACTGATACCTGGATACAAATTATATCGCAATGATAGAGTAGATCAAATTGGTGGAGGGGTTGCGCTCTGTGTTAGAGAGGGCATTGAGTCACACAGGATTAAAGTGTTGCAGGAAACAAAATACATGGAAGAATCTCTGGATCGAAATTCCATGTAAAAAGGAGATTGCGATGGAAGTGGGGTGAACTACTGACTGCCTGGCCAAATGGATGATGAAATGCTCAAAGAAATCAGGGAAGCTAGCAAAAGTTACAATACAGCAATAATGGGTGATTTAAATTACCCCAGTTTCTAGAGAAATAAATGACTGCTTCTCGGAGTAGCTGGTTCATGAACCGACAAGACAGGAAGCCATTTTGGAACTAAGTGGTATACAAGATCTGGTGCAAGAGATAAGGGTGATGGAGCCACTTAGCAAAAGAAATCACAGCACAATCACATTTGATTTCATACCTGAAAGAAGGATGACAAGGGAATCCATAGTACTACATTTTAACTTTCAAAAGGGAGACTATGATAAAAAGAGGAAAAAACTTAAGAAAAAACTAAAAGGAGCAGATGCAAAGGTTAAAGATTTGCATCAAGCATGGCCATTGTTTAAAAATACTTTCTTAGAAGCCCAGACCAGATGTATTCCACGCTTTAAGAAAGGTGAAAGGAAGTCCAAAAACTGCCAGCAAGGTTTAAAGGTGAGGTCAGAGAGGCTGTTGTCGCCAAAAAAGCATCTTTCAGGAAATGGAAAAAGGAGCCAAATGACAAAAACTGGAAACAGCACAAGCACTGGCAAGTTAGATGCAAGGCATTGATAAGGCAGGCAAAGATAATTTGAGAAGAAGTCTGCTGTGGAAGGAAAAACATATAATAAAGACACTTTTAAGTACATCCATAGCAAAAAAGCCTGTGAGATAGTCAGCTGGACCATTAGATGATATAAGAGTAAAAGGGGCACTTAAGAGAGGACAAGGCCATAGTGGAGAGACTGAATGAATTATTTGCTGAAGAAGAGGTAGAGGAAGTTACCCATGACTGAAATGGTTTTTAAAGGTGATGCATCGGAAGATTTAAAAGAAATATCGATAAACCTGAAAGATATAGTACAACTATTTGATAAACTAAACAGTAGCAAATCACCTGGACCAGATGGTATATACCAGAGGGTGTTGAAAGAAATGAAATATGAGATTGCAAACCTACTATTAGCAATCTGTAAACTATCATTAAAATCATCTGTAGTACCTGAAGATTGGCAAATGGCCAATGTAACACCAATTTTTAAAAAGAGTTACATGAGTGATCTGGGAAACTACAGGCCAGTGAGCCTGACATCAGTACTGGGAAAAATGGTAGAAACCATTACTGAACATGTAGATAGTCATGGTTTAATGGGAGAAAACCAACATGGATTTAGCCAAGGAAGGTCTTATCTTACTAATCTTATCATGCTTGTCTTACTCATTTTATCATAGTCTCCATTTTAAACTCTGCACCTTGTAGGATCAGCAGTTGGAACCGGGGCTCAGCATCGGTACTCTCTGCACCAGATTGCAGTGCATTAGCAGGCATCAGAGCTTGGATTCGGGGCTCTCCGCACCAGATTGCACAACTGTAGCATTGGTTCACGGCTCAGAAAAGAGACTCTCCACAACAGACTGTAAGTGAGTGAAATCCCATTGGGGCTAAGAATCAGGGATCTCCGCACCAGATATCACCGGCTCACATCAGGGCAGGCAAGGGAATCCTCCATCCCCTCCCCCACACTGCTTACACGCTGACTCGCAGATTCTTGCGCCTCCTGCTCTTATGCTTTATTTCCTGCTGGCTCCAGGAGCACAAATTCAATGGCAACTGAGGCACGCCTGAGCATAAGGGCCATGCCAAAGGGCCCCTATGATTGGCCCTTGAGCAGCCCTCTTTACAATCTTCTAACCACAGAACATTGCCGACTCCAATCAGAAAATCTGAGCACTGCAAGTATAATATTGTTCTGACCCCTCTGGTGTCCTCTCCACTATCACCATGACGACATATGATTGCTAGAGCCTTAATGTTTATTCTGATATTGTCTTCTCTCCTTATCTACACCTATATTCAAGCATACTCAAATATTTGTAACACCATTCCAATTATACACTGACACAACATAAAAACCCCTAACATCTACTTTACTTGGGAATCTTATGAAACACACCTCAGAAATCAGAGACACTCATCTACATCACACCTACTACACCTTTCCCACATAATGAACAAAAAAAATCATCAAATCCTCAGATACAATACTTGTTACCTTATAAATGCTAGGTCTAAGGAATAAAATTCCCCGCCATCCCAGACTTCTTTTTTTTTTTTTTGAGAGCAAATCTAGATATCCTCTTTGTAACTGAAACATGGCTATCAGAATTAGATAGGGTACTATTGAACCAATTGAAACTTACTATGACCTCTTCCATTGCCCATGGGATTCCAAGAGAGGTGGTAGAGTCATCATTAAATCTCATCACAGAGCTTCTCTAAAATGCACCGAGAACATTGATGACATGGACCTACTCAGGATAGAAACACCTCATCTATCATTCTGCCTCCTATATAGACCCCCATCAGCTGACATGAAGGGTCTCACATCCATCCTTGAGATGGTCTGCTCCATTACAACAAATGAACATTTAATAGTATTAGGGTATTTTAACCTCCCTTCTCTAAATCCCACCCATGACTCAATGCTCCTGGATATCAAGATTGAGTTAGACACACACCAAATCATAAACGTTCCAACTCCTATAAGAGGGAACACCTTAGATCTCATGTTTGTCCCTGGCACAATCACCCATTGTCCCAGTCCTGCTAATCCCCTGGCTACATCTGTCCCGTGGTCAGACTACTACCTAATCAACTTTGAAATAGCAAACTATCAAAAACACCCAATACCACCCTATGTACCATACACAAGATATAAAATGTTTGACAAGGATAACTTCCTATGAGAAATCATACCAGACATTACCACTCCAATTAATGATCTTGATAACTACATTGCTAAATGGAACAATTCAATAGAAAAAGTTGCATTCCTTCCCAGACCACATACTAAACAACGAAATATAGGACAAAAAAATATCAGAACCCTGGTACTCCCAGGAAATAAGACAGATAAAAAGGCAACTAAGAACACTAGAAAGAAAATGGAGATCATCTAACACTCATCAGGATAAGCAATTATACATAGACTATAACAAAATGAACTATCATAAGAAGAACCTCATGAATTCTCTGAACGCCCCAGGGAACTATTTGAGATTGTAAAAAATCTAACAGATGCTCAAAATTACCTAACTAGCCCTCTCATTACACCTCAAGCCCTTGCAAATCACTATATTACCAAACTCGCACCTCCATCTGTCCCCTTGATACCACCTTCCTCCAATAAAACACCCAACTCAATTTGGTCTGTTTTCCACAAACTAAATCTTAAAGAGTTCAAAAGAGTTATCGCCAACATCAACACCACCACCTCGAGTCTTGACCCCTGTCCTGTAAGCTGGCTAAAAGTGGCCCATGCAGAACTGGTGCCTTACATATTTGTTATGGTCAACACATCACTGTCAGAGGGGATAATGCCTAAATTTCTGAAGCGAGCCTCAATTCGCCCAATATTTAAAAACAATTCTCTTGACAAACTCTGCCCTACATCCTACAGGCCAATATCCAACCTTCCATTTTTGGCCAAAATTATAGAAAAGGCTTTCTACTCTCAACTCCATGACTACATTGATACTCATGCCCCACTAAACGAGCACCAATATGGATTCAGGCCATATCATAACACTGAGACCCTGCTAACTGGGCTCCTTGACAATCTGATAAAGGTAATAGACAATCCTAAATGAGCAGTCATTCTAATATTTTTAGATATAGCTGCTGCCTTTGATTTGGTTAATCAAGTAATCCTCATAGAAAGGCTCAAGCAAATTGGATTATCTGGGACTACTTTAAAATGGCTCCAATCCTACCTCTCTGATTGATCTCAGCAAGTGAAAATAGGCAACAGACCATCAAAGTCATGCTCACAGAAATAGGGGATACCAAAAGGTTTGGTTCTTTCCGCACTTATTTAACATTTATTTGCAACCTATCTGTAACATTTTCCAAAGATCCAATGTTGGTTATTCCATATACGCAGACGATGTAATGCTATTCCTCCCCTTTGATTTAGCACAACCTGACTTTACTCCCATTACCTCATGCTTTTCCAAAGTTGCACAATAGCTAAACGACTGTAACCTCAAAATTAATTAAAAGAAAACTGAGATTTTAATTATTACAAGAAACCTACATTTTACTTTGCCTCCACACCTCATAATAGATGATGTAACGCTTCCAATAAAGAATGAGGTAAAATACCTTGGTGTCACACTTAATAGGGCTTTAAGCTTAACAAGCCAACTTAAAATAACAGGTGGCCTAATCTACAACAGACTAAGGCATCCTCGCTCTTGCAAATAAATCCCCCTGTATGTATTGTACATACTTGTAAATAAGTTATATTGTTACATGGCACTGTTTAATTGCTAATGTTCCAAATACCCTCTTGTTCTATGTTGAAACCGTTAATATGTAATGTTTCTTAACTGTTATCTGTTAACCGCTTTGATTCTGCTGAAAGACAGTATATAAATACAATAAATTAAATCTGTTATTTTTTTAAAGGTATGAATAAATTTTGAAAAGTAGAATTTGGAAACAGTTTCAATCTTGAATAAAGTAAAACTGCTAGGATACATCATGGCACAGGATGGTCACCAAGAAGGAACTTAGGACAAACAAACAGTAGAGAAGCTTGTCCTGATAAAAAGAACCATGCACTCCTCAAGATAAACTGCTGGTTCAAAAGATATCTTATATATTATCTAGTTATCTGCCAGTGGAGGGCAAATGGCAGGGAGAAGGTAGATAATGGACCACACTTCCTCCCTGTGGTTCCAATGGCTCTGGGCCGTTCAGTCTTGGCAATGGGCTCCGCAGCCAGAGAGACTGGCATCAGTCAGAAGGATCCACAAGAAATCGTCCAATGGCATGCTCTTCCTCAGAAGGCTGTGCTGCTGCCAACACTGGAGGCTGGCCATCAGCATCATTGGGAGCGGCAGCCTGAGCTTGAACTGCTGAGAACATGGGGACCACCAAGCCAGTAAGAACCGTTGGAACGGCCGCATATGAGTACATGTCCATGGCAGCATCAATCCAAGGAGCTGACAATCAAACCAGACTGGGAGCCTGCTGTGAACAAAACAGGGCTAGGCAATCCAACAGCCTTTGACTTTCTCCTCTGGCAGGAAGAATCTGGACACTTGAGTATCAAATGTGCTTCCAGGAAATGGGAATGTAATTACTCTTTCCCCAACTGATCATTCAGCCAAGGCTTATCAGAAGGACCCCACTTGGAGAGCTACCTGAGATGCCTCTGAAAGAGAATGGGGTCAGATGAGCCAGTAGTCCAGATATAGGTGCACACAAATCCCTTGGTGCTGTAGAACCACAGCCACCACCACCACCACTATGACCTTGGAGAACGTCCTTGGGGTAGTGGAGAGTCTGAATGGGAGGACAGTGAACTGAAGGCGAGAGCCAAGCACGGCAATACAGACACTTGGCTGATCCCCTAGAACAGGATATGAAAATATGTTGTAGCCAAATCCAGAGATGTCTCCAGGAACTCCCCTCAGCGCACCACTTAAATCATAGATAGTAAAGTTTCCATCCAGAAGCGCATGACAGAAGTGTTCGTTAACACACTTGAGGTCCAGAATGGGCCAGAATGTTCCTTCCGCATCGACACCACGAAACAGATAGAATACCTGCCCTTGCCCCAATCATCCAGAGAATGGGCACCACTGCCTTCCGCAGAGTCAACTTGATCAAGCAGAGTCAGCTTGATCCATGCAGCAGCCCCGCTGTTTGCGGACCCACAAGGGGAGAAGATGAAATCAGCTGGAATCGGCTCTTTGCATTCTAAATGGGGACTAGCAACCAGAGATCCGTGGTGACCAGGGCCCATTCCTGAAAGAGGTGAAGCCTGCCCCCAACCAGAGGAACCAAGGAATGGGCCCCCAAACCTCATTGCGCAGCCCAGGAGGGTCCTCCTCTGGATGGGACTGGGTCCCTGGGTTCAAGCGTTCCACAAAAGGACTGAGAACGAGCCCAAAGTCTATAAGCAGAGGGGAAGAAAGGTCTTCTAGGCCAGTAGTGACAGGAGTCCCAAGAACCTCAAGAGTCTGACCAGTGCGCCCATGAGGAGCAGATGGAAGCTGATGGAAAAGGGGCTCCTGCCTGCTTCACAGGTCCCTTGGACCTGTCCTCTGGAAGGCAGTAAGACCATCTCACCCAGGTCCTTCACCACCTTCTCCAAATCGGACCCATCAGCAGCATCCCTGTAAGGCCAGATGAGCAACCCAGGCTTTGGAAGATGAGTCTGCTGCCCCATGTCAGAGCCAAGCCAACACCATGTCAACGTCAACAGGGCAGGATCCCTGGACGCAGGACATACATGACATTAGAAAGGAAGGCCGTAACTGACTCCAAAAGAGGGGTGGAATCATCCAGTAGAAGAGACCGAATCCTCTGGAGTAGGGTGCAAGACATCAGGCCTGCACATATCGTCAACTGAATAGCAGCAGCTGCCACAGTGAACTGGTTCTTCAACACCAATCCAACTTTCAGTCCAGAGCATCCTTTAAGATGATCTGCCTATCTCAGAGATGGTGGTCCGTCTGGTAACCGCCATGATCTGCACTTCCATCTTGGAAATATCAAACCACACAATGCACTAATTCTCCACGAGAGCGTGCGTCTTCTTATACACCCTTCGCCCCCTTAGACGGGGAGTCAGGGGAATCCCACTCTGATCAGAACAGGCTCTTGAGTACCTCTGGGAATGGGAAGACAGAAGTGGATTTCCACACCCCTTGCAGGAGTGGATGCATTCTTGATGTCTGCCTGGAGCATCCGCCAAGATCAAGGTGGATAAGACCTTGAGAATCAACACTTCCAGTTCCTCCTCCTGGAACAGGCAGATATCAACCTCCTCACAATCCTCTGAAGGCAAGAGTACTTTATCATCCACAACAGGCATCTAAATCCAAGACAGTCCAAATCTGGGACAGAAACCTGCTGATTGCTATCTCCAGGGGGCGCCTTTTGCTGGCAACACTTAGCCTTAGACACCAGTCCAAAAAACGTAGGAAGATTGGAAGAAGGACCTTTATTGCTAATTCATAAACCACTGGTCCGACACAGGCCGTGTTTCGCTGCCTTCATCAGGGGCTAAATGGCTAAAAACATTAAAATCAATCAATAAATAAATACATCAATAATGTCAATGGGACATAAATCAAAATTAATAAAAGTTGAAAATAAAAATATTACATTCATAAACAAACATGTAAAAAATGTTTTTTCATGTTGCAAATACAAACTGCCACTCAAAATCTCTATATCTGAAATAAACGCAGATCAAATAAAAAGTCAGAACTAAAATATTTATACTGACAACAATGATAATAAATATAAAACCATAAATGAGTGATAAGATACATACCTATGCAATCTTGTATGTAAGGTCAAACTTATTAATTTCCTTTTAAAGGGACAAAAAAGGTATATATGCATGATATCAAACTTCATAATGTACATGCGGTAAAAAATGTGTCACATAAAAAGCTACCACAAACCGTATGGTGATATAAGGGGAAACTAACCCAATAAACTCATTGTGAATAGACTATTTTATAAGAACCTATGATTAGCAGATTGCTTATGATTGGTAAACATTTAATATACATACTGATCTAAATGCTACCATGTCTTAAAAATCTTATTATATAAACCCCAAAAGACATATAAAAGAAGAGGGGAATTACCTGTTGAACCCCACACAGCTATACCGGAGCAAAACTAAAACTTTCAGCGACCTTCTGCACTATACAATAAAAGGAACAAAGGCAATATAACTCATATTTATCTACTCACCAACAACGTTTCATCTAAGAGACGTGTTTTATTTCAAAGATTACATCAAACACACCACCGCAAATGAGGTCTTCTAATGACAACGCCATAATATTATTTAAATAACATCATAAAAATGTTTTAATAAAAAACCTTTTACATTATAAATAAAAATGAAGACTATAAACCCACTCTGCGCCTGCCCCTCACGAGGGTGCTCTTGGGGGAACACAGAGGCCACAGGGTTTGAATTTCCACATCAGATTGACCAGGCCTTCTGCAAAAGGGAAAAGAATTCTAGGAGGACAATCCGGACTCTGGAAGCTCTCCTCACAGAAATGACCCTCCTACACCAGGGGACATAGTCGCAGTCAATCCTAGAGGTCAGAGAGCAGCGCACAGCATGGTCACCAGAAGCTCCGGCCAGCTGTTTATCCTTACCTACAGCATGACCCACCACCTCCTGCCCTAAGGCAGGCAAAACCAGACTAATTATATCCCCGGCTATGAGAGGGGGGAGCACGCCCTCGATGACTCAGAAGCTGCCATGCAAGAAGAACAGTTTGGAAGCCAGACAGAAGGCACCTCGTTTGTCACAGGCCAAACAAGGTTTCCTAGAAGAAGAAAGAGTTAAGGCAAGAATCACAACAGCACGCACTAAAGCGCATTAACGTGCTTACACAGCAACACACGTTATGGGCACTCCAGGTAGGAATGTGCACTGGAGAGGCTCAGGTGGAACGCACATTAAGACCGCGTCACTGCCAGGTACATAATAGTAAAAACGCTATTAATGCATGCAGAAAATGGCGAGAAACCCCTACACCATGCCAATGGTCCACCCCAAATTGCGCCCTAGATGGACAGAATCAGGAGCCCCAACAAGGACAACAAGGTCAAGCTTTAGTATTCAGCACCTAAAAGCCCCAGGCAGAAATTTGTGCCAGGCTCAGATCTACTCCCCTGAATCTGTTTTGTTGTCTTTGCAGGCACTGCATTTAAGGTGGCTGGCAGGCAGATTCCTCTGAGAGCCTTCTGTAATCTTCAGGAGAAAGCAGGGGGGACAGAGGATGAGGAAGGAAGCATTGAGGTTGTATGATGCTGCTAAACTCTTGCAGACCTCCCAATTTTCTGGCTGTTCAACAGGCTCTTATCTTAAGAGCGTGGAGCTGAACCAGTTTTCCCTCCTCCTATAACTACCGAAAAGACCACAGTCTAATGCAGCCTCCCACGTCATGCTCAAGTGAGAGAGTCAACCTCAAGATGATCATTCATGAGTGTTTAAAAGAATCTTTTCCTCTCAATTATTCAGATTTTCTTCAGAGTGGAGAAAATCCAACCACCATCTGCTGGAGACAAAGAAATACTGAAAAGACCTCTGCTGGTTGAGGTCGATAGAGGTATGGGAGCGATGTCATTAAAACCTGGGCTTTTCATTGGTTCTTTGTCTCCACCAATCTGCTGGTAGGGGAACACAATCCACTTGTCTGGACTGGTCTATGTCCTACTTGTCTGGACTGGTCTAGCAGGACGATATGGAATTATAATTTTCTCCAGAAAGTACAGATGAGAGCGTGTGAAACACAATTTCTTATAAATAAGGCAACAAGCACAATTGGGTTAGTTTTCAATTTGTCTGAATAGATGCGAATGAATGTGTTCATTCATTATTGCATTTAGCAGATGCTACTATGCTATCATCAAAAATATGGAGGAATTTAGAAAACATTTAAGAAAATATATAAATCATTGTAATACATTTTAAAACAGTAAAGCTCACTTATGAGACAGTGCCCAAAGAAGCTAGCTACAGCTGAAATGAAAACTAAAGGAGCAAGAGTAAATGCTAGAGATAAAAAAAAAACATGGGACAGGCAAAGATAGAGCATACAAGGGCAAGAAAGTAAAAAGTCCTTTAACAACTAACCCCTACACTGCTGTGTTTCAGCGTAGCCCTCATCAGGGGGTACCCTCAAAGAAAACAATGGTATATAAATCAAACATATTAATACATACTTAAAGTCTTGCAAAAAAAATAGTGACTGAATTAAAACATACAATCATATTTATTTAATTATGAGAGGTTTATATGCCACATTTCCAATGTTCAATACGGTTTACATAGAACAGAACAGAACTTTATATGAAATATATTAACATTACTATGAACAATGAACAATATAAGAAACTTATATAGCTTTGCAATGAAACTGTAAATCCAAAAGGGTAATAACACAATAAGAAAAAGTAGGGATTTATAGGGGAGCAGTGATTAGTGAGAACTATAGCGATTGTTAAGGAGTGAAGGTAGGATTATGGTACAGAGGTGCTTTCAGGTACATTAGTTATCTTATTTGCTTGCTTATGTTACACCCTAAAATTGTATTTGGAATAGGTGCGTTTTTAGGAGTTCCCTGAAATCCTTCAGGTCTATAGCAGTTCGGATTTTTAACAGGGAGGGAATTCCATATTGTTGGGGCATATAATGAGAATGTTTTTCCACATGCTGATTGGCTGTATTTCACAAAGTCTGCGTGAGAAGCAAGGTGGTGTTCTGCAGTGCTGCTTCTTTGCCTGTTATTGGAGAGTTTTCTTATTATTGTCTGTAGGTACTCGAGAATTGGTTGTGGAATATTTTGAATATGGTAATGATGTTTTCATATTTGATTCTGTCTAGTGGAGCTCTTTCATGATGGGGATGATGTGTGAGCCTCTTGATGAAGGAATAAATCAACAAATAAAATGATGTTTCAAATAAATAAATGAAACAATCAAAAATTAGATCAGTCAATACATATCATTATAAAAAAATCAATATGACATTCCATAAAGTGTGGTTACTCACCTGTAACAGGTGATCTCTGGGAACAGCAGGAATCAATCTTCACATATGGGTGATGTCGGCAACGACGGAGCTGTGTGTGGGAACACTCCCCAGCATCCAATAGGAATGCTTTTAGGGGCGTAGCTCCACACGTGCATGTCTGCCTTCCTGCCTTCCCAGTAATTCTCCTCAGTCAGGTATAAAGCAGAGAAAAACCTCAGAAGAGAAAAGGTAAGTGGAAAATGGTATGACAACTCCTCCGATGGGAGGTGGGTGGGTTGTGAAGACTGATTCCTTCTGTTCCCGGAGATCAACTGTTATAGGTGAGTAACCATGCTATCTCCAGGAACAAGCAGGTATAGACTTCACATATGGGACTTCCTAGCCCATGACTACCCAGCAGGAGAGGGGAGACCAGAACCAAACAGACTACTGCAGGGATCCATCACTCAGCCCTTTGAGCACATTCTCTTTGGGTAGTCGAGAAAGGACGATGGGCGGAGTTGCCCTAAATCTGAAAGAGGTTCCTTAAGACAGCTTGTCTGAATTGAGCATCTCGACCGGAGTCTTTGTCAAGCCAGTAGTGGGCAGTAAAGGTATGTAGTGAAGACCACATGGCTGCTTGGCAGATCTTGGAAGGCGAGGCAGAGCAAAGGTTGGTGACATCTCCCTGGAGGGAGAGACCGGCCTGTGCATATGCGAAAGATATGCAGTCAGCGATCCAGCTGGAAATGGTCCTTTTGGAGACCGAGATATCCAGGTGACAAGGGTCAAAAGACAGAAACAGTTAAGAGGACTGGCGATGACCCTTAGTTCAGTCAAGATAAAAAGCAAGTGCTCTTTTGCAATCCAAAGTGTATAGGGTTGCTTCCGCCTTAGAAGTGTGTGGCCTAGGGAAAAAGGTTAGAAGAGAGGTGGTTTCGTTAAGGTGGTATAAGGAATCTGACCCGAGCCAGGACAGTGCCTTTGTAGCTAGGCCTGTGAATCAGGCCTGGATATGGGCCACAGGCCTACTTGGGACCTTTGACAAGTGGTTAGGCCAAAAAGAAGAATCAGGGGAATTTACAAGAGCATGAGAAAATTCTGAAAGTGATACAAAATGTTGCTGATTTAGTGTGCTTTGCTAATAAAACTAGATAACACAAAATGAAACAAAAAAGAGACATGAGAGGGAACCAGGGAATAAGATCTAGCTAGGCACTGGCCTTGGGAAGCTGACAATGTTTTCATACTAACTTGAACATTGGGAAAAGTGAAAATGTGCCACTCCTGTGTAGAAAAAAGTATCACAAAAAACCCCAGCTGCAGGAAAAGAAATAACCTTTGTTATTATGCCAGCCTTTCAGAAAAAATATATAAAAAACAGACCAGGACAGCAGAGAAAGGGGGAGTTCATTGAGCCTTGCCACGGAGGTGACAGTGTGCTGAATTGCCCCATTAACCTTTCTCTTCTGTCTATTCCCTATTCAGTAGCTACCTTGTACCTGTAAGTAGAATATGTATGTGAAGAATTTATGCCGAGAAAAGGATATCCTGTAATAAAAATTCTGTGAGTATTGCTGAGAAATTGGTCTCTATGTACTTCATCCGTGTAAGGTGAGATAGTGGCCCTTGCAGCCCAGTAGGCACCTTACATTTGGCAAGCCAGCCAGGAGTTATTGCAGCACCCCTGCCACCCCTCTGTACACAGTCAGACGGCCAGGGACTGACATCACCCGGACTTGGAACCTCAGGACCAGAAGACTTCGGACAAGGTAAGTTTTAGGTTGTTTTCTCCTACCACCTTTACTTTCTAGTGCTAGGAAATATGTTGCAAGCCCCGAATCTCACAGGACCTTTAGAATTTATGGTTCCCACAGGCAAGAAAGCTTGAGTGTAGTGACAAATAGTATACAGGTACTAAAAATCTGACTACTACGTGACCCAAAGAAGGAAATTATTCCCCAGCCACTTTGGCAGCTGTACAAACGAGGACTGAAGCAGAGACAAAATCTAGGCAGAAACATTTAGGCTGTTTAGAACTGTGTGTATAGGACAGGCTAATTCACTCCTTACTCCTGCAAGGAAGCAGGCTCGCTCTGAGAATGAGTACCTCCCGCCTTTTGTCTCTCCTGAAAATTCTGAAGTAGAGAGTGATAAATATTTCCACAGACTCTGGTAACATAGGAGTGTCAGAATCTTCTTAGCTCTACTCTATCTCCATGAAAACAGCTGGGTTTTTAGCCCTTCCGAGTGCTGTTTGCTCTAAATGCAGTCCAAAGCTAAGGTTCAAAACCTTTTCTTCTTGGCTCACTGCCAATGAAGCTGTTTTTCTACACAAATGAGGAAAGGTCCTGTGCAAAGATTAAGGGGTATGTTTACTAAATCGTCTTAACGTGCGCCCGGCGATAGTGTGCAGACTGCCATAAAAGGAGTGGGCGTTTCAGTCTTAAAGTAGCAAAACGGGATTATCGCGCGATAACGCGCGCTGCTGCGCACATTAACAGGCTAAGCGCCGCTAAGCATGTTAACGCGCGGTAATCTTAAGTAGGCGCCCAGACATGCAAACACAGAAACAGAGGTGTAGTACAATGGTTAATACACTGACTGATGATACAGGGGGTCATGAGTTTGATCCCCTAGTGTGCCTAATGCATAAGGCTGGCTGAGGCATCAGCTTTGACATGTAAGTATTGCTTCTTGAGGCATTTTATTTCTATTTTAATTATTGCTGCCAGCAAACACACCCTCACGTGCCATATCCTAAGGTGCCGCATAAGGCACCCTATAAGGCACTCCATAGGGCACATTATAAAGTGCACTGTCTGCCACGACACCCTATAATGTCCCCTATAGGGCACCCTATAAAGCGCTCCATAGGACACCTTATAAGGCACCTTATATGGACTGTAACCATAAGGTGACTCAGAAGGCGCTTTATAGGGTGCCCTATAAAGCGCCTTCTGAGGCACCTTATGGTTACAGTACTCTGAGGGTGTTTTTGCTGGCAGCACTAATGTACATTAAAAATAGACACTGCTCCGGACAGCCCCATCAAATAACCCCACTGTGGGTCTGAACCCATGATCTCTGGCTCCACAGGCAGTGAAGTAACCAGTGGGCTACAGCTACTAACAAGCCCCTGGCTGGCTACAGAAGGACTGCATGTCACCACACAAACAGTCTGCTGTGGTTACCAGGATAGGGTTAACCCACCCATATCCATGATGCACTGCACATGCAAATCAGCAGTCTACAGATGATTACAAGATGGGGTATGCACCCCCACAGCACCTCGACCTGGTAGGGGGAACTGACCGTGTGCACCCCCACAGCACCTCGACCTGGTAGGGGGAACTGACCGTGTGCACCCCCACAGCACCTCAGCCTAGTAGGGGGTACTGACCGTGTGTGTTACTGGCACAGAGTAGCTACAGACCATCACATTGTGTGGGTACTGTGCTCACCCTGAGGGTGAGGTGGGGCACCCAGCACCAGGTCCACAGCACCTTTCATGGCTGAAATAGGCCATGCTGCAGGTCCCCATCAGTGCTAGTGTGTGTGATAGGTAGTTCCTGCAGACACATCTGTATTTCTCAGTCATGTCTAGCCCTTATGGGCTATGATGCAACCAAAATAGTGCATATCCTGTATTGGTACCATGGTCACATGATGTAGGTGAAGGGGGGGTGTTTGGACCCATAGGTGGATTATGTACCACCACCCAACTCACCCTCTGTGGCTCAGGGTGGGAAACAGGATCTCCCACCAACAGAGCCACACTCTACCTTCCTGCAATGGTGGCAGTAGAGAGGACCATCAACCCCAGTCCTGCTCGGGAACAGACACCCTACAGGACAGTCAATGCAGATCTGTACACATCCATAAGGCAAGGCAGACAGAAGGCCTGGAAATGCTCAGCTGCCCCCCACCACTATCTGACATTCTACAGCAGCAAGCCTCCAGCTGCTGCACCCTGCAAGATGTTCCATCCAGACACATACTAGCTGCAGACAGTCTGCTAGCTAGTCCATAGTGCATGTTTCTGGAGGAGATGCATATTTATTTATTTATTTTATTTAGTATACATTTGTATACCGCTACTTCCAGCGATCAGCAGCGGTTTGATTACAGATTGGAAATTGTCAAATCATGACAGGAAATTTTTGAGGTATAAACACATTGATTAGACAGGAAAGCACAGCACACAGAGAACTATTTTACAGGGAACATGGGCTATGGAGGGTTAAGTGGCTTGCCCAAGACCACAAGGAGCACCTGTGGGACTAGAAACCCCAGTCCTTCCGGCCCAAGGTTGCTGTCCTCTAGTGGGATTTGAACCCCCGACCTTCCGGCCCGAAGTACCTTGCCCCAACCACTAGGCCACTCCTCCATATGCCCAGAACTGGGATGTCAGCATACACACCAAGCAGATAAGTCAGTGATTGGGCCCCAAAAGGGAACCCATAAACATTACATGAGAGAAACACTATACAGCACTATGGGGGAACCTAGCCATGCCATGGTCACTGCTCAGTCAGGGTGAGTGTGACCTCCCAGCAGGACATGCTGTGGCCACCCTGTCCGTGCAGGTGGTTGTCAGGCACTACAATGTCCGAGCCACTGCCCTATGCCCTGTGCAGATGCATCCTGGCCAGGCCACCCTGTCCGGGCTATACCCATGGTACCTTGCTCCTCATTATGCACATTGGCAGGCTTACACTGGCAACAGTGTGGGCTGAGGAAGGTGTTGGCAGACACCAAACACTGGATAGACAAACACACGCTCCCACACCTATGCCAGCATTGTGCAAATATAGAGGCTCTTGGCAGCCCTGGCCACCGCACCAGTCCTGGGCCCAGTGCAGGCATGGCTATGGTATGCAATACTGTTGGGGTCACTCCCCAGAGTGGTAAACACTGTCAGACACGAGACCTGAAGCACACTCCACAGACATCAGAAAGGTTGCTATGATGCAGCTCAATCAGCAAATTGTGCTTAACTTAGGAATTGCTACTGCCAGTAATCATAGCAACCGTTTGATAGGTTTGTATCGTATTCCCAGGTTTAGGGTGGCATTGCTAAGGTATGCAAGTGCTAGTATTGGGAGATGCATGCAGGGCCCAACATCCTGCCTCTCCAGGAGGCTTTGGATAATGGGAGCCTGTGGGTGAGGGTGTGTCTGCCCCTGTTGGCCGCTGCTCTAGGGCAGAGGTTCCCAACTCCAGTCCTGGTGGGCCAAACCCTGTTTGGGTTTTCATGCTGTCCCTAATGAATATGCATGAGATACATCTGCATACCATGGGGGCGGTGCATAGACATGCAGCACAGCCGTGTTTATTAGAGGCAGCATGGAACCTGAATGGTGTTTGGCCCTTCAGGACTGCATTTGGGAGACTCTGCTCTAGGTAATGTGCATGTTTATGGTGTCTGTGCTCTGTAGGGTAAAATGTAGGTTTATTGGGCATGTTTCTGTTATCTACAATAAAGGTTCTGTCTGTATTAGCACATTTTAGTAGTGGGTAAAATATGGGGACTGGCTTGGCAGGAACCACAGCTGGGACTTGAACCTGTGACCTTCTGCTCCTGAACACACTGGCTGTGTTCACTGCACCACCGTGTTGCAGCAGAGATAGTGCATTCCCTGGAGATACCATGACTGTTTGTAAGACAGAGCCTGTCTGTTGCAGCGCACAGCACCCACCTAAACAGGGCTAGGTCATGGTCTGCTCTGGGCAGCTGCCACTGCCCCCTCCACCACCAGTACACCTCTGCCACCATGCTGACATGCCCTTCTGCTGGTGGTGCGCAGTCTCAGGCCATCCAGTGTGCGGGTAGGCGGCTGCCTATGGTGCGGGTTCTGGGGTAGGGGTGCCTGCATAGCTGTCCACGCTTTCCCCCAGCACCGCCTGCCAATGTTCCGTGCCATTGGGGGTACCTGCTGGGTACTATCCCCTGTGACACCGTGGGAAGCACACTCTTGCCCATGTTGGGCCCTCAGCAGTTGCTGTCTGGCTGCTCTACTGTTTCAGCATTCCTATGGGCCAGCTAGGCATTACCCTAGTCCGCACTGTGGCCCAGCTGCACCACAGCATGTGCCGCCTGCAGCCCTCTGTGTCCCCTTTTCCAGCATCTGTCCAGTTGCCCATTCCAACATGCCTGCCCTGCTGTTGTGGAACATGTGCACACCATAGGAAACCTGTCCAATGGAGAGGAAAACCCTGCTCAGCACAATTTCACTGTGGGCTCATTCACCTTGTATGGGGATGGAGCATAGACACTTCCAAAATTCATATCTTTTTTTTGGAGCTTTCTTGGGAGTGTTTTTTGATGTTTCCCATTGATATCTCTATTGCCCAGCTTGGTTATGTTTTTTTTACATTTTCTTCTGGTCATTTTCACTGTTTCTTTGCCCTTTTGTTCCATGCACATGTATCACACATCACTTTTTTGTAGGTTTCCCTGGTTTTGCTGTATATTGCTGACGGAAATGGTTTCTTTTCCCTTTAAATCAGCTCTAACGTCAGGGTTTCACTGGCGTTAGTTTTCAGCCTCGGATTTCACAGCGTTAGTGTGCAGGGAGCCTCTCCCCTCCCACTCTCCGCCCATTGACCCTCTCTCTCCGCCCCTGGGGAGCCTTCCTCCGCCCTCCGGGAGCCTTTCTCCGCCTTCAGCGCTTGTTTGCGCCTTAGCACGCATTAACGCGCGCTAAGGCGCCTTATGGCCCGGTAAAGCGCCATTATCGCGTAATAAGGCGCCTTATCGTGCGATAACGTGGGAGAGCGCACGTTAAGACCATTTAGTAAACATACCCCTAAATGTCCTACAGCAATCACAGGATACTACTACTTATTTTCAATATGCATTGTCCTTAAATTTGCTAAAATTTAGAGGGAGATTTATTTATTTATTTATTTATTTATTTATTTAACATTTCTTCTATACCGCGCTATTATAATCAGCGTGGTGTACATCGAACAAAAACATACTACAATGCATACAGGCAACATTGAGTTTACAATGAAACAGGAAATTAAACATGGGATAAACCGGGAAAACTATGTACAAGTTAACTCTATACTATGTACAATACTCTAACTCGTTTAGGTGTTACATGTGCATTTGTGGGTGGATAGAACACGTGTGATGGTTAGCGGTTGGGCTTATGTGTAGGCTGATCATTTTCTGTTTGTATTAAGGTGTTAGGGCGGCTGGGGCATGTGGGTAGCTTGCCAGTTGTGTGTTTACCTCGGATGGTTTCTGGGTAGCATTTTGTGAACAGGTGGTGTTTCAAGGCTTTTCTGAATAGGGCTAGACTTTTGATGCCACGGATTTCATGGGGAAGGGCATTCCAGTTTAAAGGAGCAAATATGGAGAAGGCCCTGTTGGAGGTAGTCTTTGTCCACTTAGTCGTCATCTTGGGGACTACTAAGGTGTTCATTGTTGTAGGTCTCCTGTTTCTATTTTCCGGGTACCGTGGATTAGCTTGCTGATTGGCGTAGGGGGGTGGTTATTTAGGGCTTTGAAAGTAAGGACTATTGACTTGTATTGGAGTCTGGCATGTAAAGGTAGCCAATGCAGATCTTTCATGATAGGCGTTATGTGGTCAGATCTTGACGATCCAGAAAGGACTCTTGCAGCTGCATTCATAGCTAGGCGGAACGGATTTAAGGTTGATTGTGAGAGATCATGGAGGATGATGTTAGCGAAATCCAGATGTGGGAGGACTAATGCCTGGAAGGTTGTTCGGTAGTCGGTGAAATCCAGTAGGGGGCAGAGGTGACGCAGCGTTCTGATCTTATGATATATTGCCTTTGTGACGTTTTTCACATGTGTTGTCATATCCAGGTGCTGATCAAGCGTGATGCCAAGATAATGGATTGTGGATTTGGATTTCAACTCTACATTGTTGGCATGTAGTGATGGGGGAGGTATGAACTTTCGGTTCCTCGTGACGAATAGAACATCAGTTTGGTCATGGTTGATCCGTAAATTTTGTGTCAACAGCCAGTCAGCTACAGCTTCGAAGCATCTGATTATTGGGGAGAGCACTGGTTGGTCGATTGTGAACGGCATGTAAAGGAGGATGTCGTCTGCGTAAGCAAGGCATTGTACGTTGAAGGATCGGATCAAATCACATATCGGCTGCATGTAGATATTAAACATCAGTGCCGATAAGGACGATCCTTGAGGCACCCCCTGTGTCTGCAGAAATGGTTCTGAGGATGTGTGGCCTGCCTTGACTTGTTGCCACCTATTGGATAGGTAGGATTTGCACCATTCCATACTGTGCTTTGAATCCCCTTTTCTTTTAGGCGTTGTAAAAGTATGTCATGGTTCACAGAGTCGAAGGCAGCAGAGATGTCCAGAAAGATGAGGACGAATCCTTGTTGGATGTTGTTTATTCCTGTGACCAATTCGTTGAAGAGGGTTGTAAGGACGGTGTCGACTCCGTGTGCTTCCCTGAAGCCGTGTTGGGATGGATCTAGCGGTGCTTCAGTATCGATATGATGCTGGATTTGTTGTTGAGCAGCTTTTTCGATGATCTTGGCAAGCTGGGGGATGCTCGAGATTGGTCTAAACGATTCAACTTTGGATGGGTCTAGTCTGCTGTTTTTCAGTAGCGGCCTGATAGAGGTGTGTTTTAGACTCTGCAGGAACGAACCCGTTAAAAAGGACTGGTTCAGTATTTTGCTCAGGATTTGGCTTAGGTCGTGTCAAAGTTCTCTGATCCAGCTGGCTGGGCAAGGGTCGTTGGGTGCTGTGCTGGGATTGATAGAGGCAATAATGTTCTCAACCTCTTTATTGGATACCGTGGTGAAATTGCATAATGGTGTTGCTTGGGGTGCTTTAGGCGATACGAAGGGGTTACTGACACTTATGTTTGTGTTGGTCTTAATCATCTTTGATTGTAAATAGTTTGCGTAGTCCTGTGGCTGAGACATTGGAGGTTGGGCTGACACCGGCTCCCCTGTTATGGACTTTACTATATTGAACAGGGCATGTGGTTAATTGATGGAGCGTTTTAATATATCTGTGTGGTAAAGTTTCCTACTCTGCGTTATCTTCGCACGGTGGGTAATTAAGTATGAGTTGTATGCAGCATGCGTCTCGGGGGAGTGGGTTCGGCGCCATCGTCTCTCAAGTTTGCGTAGGTGGTGGAGTGATGTACGTAAGTCTGTACAGAACCATGGTGCATGTTCCCGTTGTCTTATTTTCTTTTCGGTGTATGATGGACGGGAGGCAGCTCTAAGGTTCTCGTCCCATTTGGATATGAGATTGTCTAAGTTGAGGGTTGTGTTGGTCATAAGGGGTCGGAGATTCTCTAGAACTACGCTCTGGTTGAGTGGTCGGAAGCGGGCTGTTGGGGTTCTGGATGTATCTGATATCATTCGACTCTTGTGGAATGTACTTATGGGTATGTGGAATCTGAGTAGATTGTGATCGGACCAAGGCACTGGTGTTACGGACAGTGCGAGGGCTTGGGATGTCGTGGCATTGGACTGAGGTGCGAAGATGAGGTCTAGCTTACCTCCCTTGGTGTGGGTGGGAGTCGACATATTGTTTGTAACCTAGATCCTCTAGGGCATCTAGGAATGCTGCTGCGTGGCTGTCTTGAAGAGATGGGAGGTTGAAGTCACCAACTAACCAAATTGGAGAGCGTGGAGTGGATGTGGTGCACACAAGCTCAATTATTGTCGATAGGTCTTCTGGTGATGGAGTGGGTGCCCGGTATAGGTGGTTGATTGTGCAGAGCGCATTAGATATGGTGAGAGTGTCAAGGTGGGTTGAGCTGGAGGTGTTGCACAGCTTGAAATGTATATCGGTTTTGGCGAGGATGAACGTTCCGCCTCCTTTCTGAATAGACCTGTGGCATGTGTATAGAGAAAAACCTGGTGGCAGCATCTGATTCAAGAGAACGTTATCACAATCAGATAGCCATGTCTCCGTGATCATCAAGATGTCAAGGTTGTATAGGGGTATCAGGTCAATAGCTGCAGGCCATTTTGATCGTATTGATCTGGCATTTATCAGCGCACACTTCAGTAGGCGTTGATGATGTTGCTTCTCGGTTTGTGTCTTTTTGATGATTTGGAGGGGGATGTGAAGTAAATGGGAGTGGGATGTATGGTTAGTTTTTGCTGTGGTGTGGTGGGGGAATTCAGACCATCTCCTTCCATAGTTGTGTAGGATTGGTATGTAATTGGTACCATGGTTGAAAGCGTTTGAGATGCTGGGGAGCCCAAGGGTAAGGAGGGTGATGAATAATAGCAGGAATTTGTACATTCTAGATTGGCAGCAGTACAGTCAATTCGTGACAACAGTGTAAGTAGATGCAGGTTACTAGTAATGACGAGGTTAACTGTGGAAATACTGACAACAGTGCAGGAAGATACTGGTTACTAGCAATCGAGAAATTAATTGCAGAATACTGACAACAGTACAAGTGAATGCAAGTTAATATCAATAGTGACAACAGTACTAGAGGATTCCGGTTACTAGCAATCGAGAAATTAATTGCAGAATACTGACAACAGTACAAGTGAATGCAAGTTAATAGCAATAGTGAAGCTAACTCTGGAATACTGATAACAATACAAGTAGATGCAGTTACTAGCAATAAAGGAAGATAACTGCAGAATAGTGACTGCAGAGGGTATAGGTTACTGATGGTGTTTAAGATAACTGAAGGTTGCTGTCGGCATGCAGATGCGCCAGAGATGATTTTTTTTCAAAACGGTAAAGAAAAGGACTTGCCTACTGCTTGTTCACTGTATATCCAAGTGCATTAATAAAGGTTACAGCACATAGCTTTAGTTGTAAAATATAATTAATAAGCAATGCAGGTCTTATGGCTTGGGGTTTTTGGTCAGCTAAGGATAGGGACTTGCCTTTTCCTGATAAGGCTAGCTGACTCTGCTCCGGGTGTGAGTTCTGGTTCACCTGTGGGGTTGATGGAGTGCCACTGCCTAAAGGGCCACGCCAAAGGGCCCTCTGGCGAGGCCCTCAGGCGCGGGCGCACCCGCCGGCGCTTCTCTTTTATTGCAGGAGGCGGCTGCCCCGATTGGGCAGGACGCCTGGAGATGGCCGCAGTTCCCGCCGCTGGCTGGCTCGATCCCCCGATGGGGAGAGCAGCTGGTGGTGGCAGCAGGGGATGTTCCACAGCGCCCGCCGGCGCTTCTCTTTTATTGCAGGAGGCGGCTGCCACGATTGGGCAGGACGCCTGGAGATGGCTGCAGTTCCCGCCACTGGCTGGCTCGATCCCCCGATGGGGAGAGCAGCTGGTGGTGGCAGCAGGGGATGTTCCACAGCGCCCGTCGGCGCTTCTCTTTTATTGCAGGAGGCGGCTGCCCCGATTGGGCAGGACGCCTGAAGATGGCCGCAGTTCCCGCCGCTGGCTGGCTCGCTCCCCCAATGGGGAGAGCAGCTGGTGGTGGCAGCAGGGGATGTTCCACAGCGCCCGCCGGCGCTTCTCTTTTATTGCAGGAGGCGGCTGCCCCAATTGGGCAGGACGCCTGAAGATGGCCGCAGTTCCCGCCGCTGGCTGGCTCGATCCCCCGATGGGGAGAGCAGCTGGTGGTGGCAGCAGGGGATGCAAAGATTATACTTGAAAAATAATATAATTTCAAATCAAAGACAACATTTAACAGAAAGATTGAACTGAGTTCTCAGAAAAATATGAGGATGTGTCTTCTTTTTTTTTCCAAAAACCTTCCATCCACAGATTATCCCTTAGTACTGAACAGGCAGAGAGAGGAAAAGCTATAATCATTTACTTTTCTGATCTATAAACAGTGTGGTTTGCACCTCTCCCAGATCTTTAGTTAACGAGTTGTTAAGGATTGACTGCTGTGTTTCTTGCAAGCAGCCTAAACTCTGTAAAAAGATTTTAAAAGCCTGGCTGAAACTTGGTAATAAATTGTTGTATCCTCATAGACTGATTTCTCTCTTAGTAAGTTAGAGCTGTATTTTGACAAACTTGTAAGTTGATACTTGAAATGTTCTGTGTTCTTATCTTTATTAGTTGGTAATGTGTAAGGACAGATTTTTCCGGTTTGGTTTCACTCTTGGTAATTTCAATTGTTTTTCGGTTTTGAGTTGTGTCTCAGTATGAATGATTTCTGTGCGGTAAGTTTTAAGTCTTAGTCTATAAGGATTACTATGTTATGATGGTTTATGCATGTAAGTTAGCTGGTACGAGAATGTAGTTGATGATATGAGCAAGTGATTAGAAGGTGTTGCATGAAGTGAGATATGATATTAATAGTAATAGTGATTTTTTTTATCAATAGTAAACAGATTAGGGAGGTCTAATTTAATGAATATGGAAAGGGAAACTAGATACTATAATGGATTTTGCAGTGTTAATGTATTTGGACAGCTAGTAGGGGGTTTTCTATCTGTATGAGTTTGTACTGTAGTATGGAATGAATTTTCTGAGTCAACGGATTAGGATTGGAATGTAATGTACACTGAAGTAAAGCATAGTTACTCACCTGCAACAGGTGATCTCCGGGAACAGCAGGAATTTAGTCTTCACATCTGGGTATCGTCGGTACCGACAGAGCCTGCGCGGGAACGCTCCCCAGCGTCCAATTAGAAAGCCTCTGGGAGCATCCCACAGCACCTGCGTGCTGCCTTACCGCCTTTCCCAGCTGTCTCTCTCCAGCTGAGTTTAAAGCTGAGACAAGGAGAGAGAGAGAGGGAGAGAGAAAAAAAGAGATAGAGAGATACAACTCCTAGGGGAGGTGGGTGGGATGTGAAGACTAAATTTCTGCTGTTTCCGGAGATCACCTGTTACAGGTGAGTAACTATGCTATCTCCAGGAAAGAGTAGTTACTCACCTGTAACAGGTGTTCTCCAGGAGCAGCAGGAATTAGTCCTCACATATGGGTGTCATCGGCGCCGATGAAGCCCCAGCGGAGCATTTCCCCAGCTTTCCATGAAAGCCTTTGGGAATGCAGGCACGCATGCGCAGTTCCCTTCCCGCCTAAAGGTGCCATCTTACCTCAGTCAAATGACATAGCTAAGAACAGCACACAAAAATGAAAAAATAAACAATGTACAACTGCAACTCCAAGGGGAGGAGGGAGGGTTGTGAGGACTGATTCCTGCTGCTCCTGGAGAACAGCTGTTACAGGTGAGTAACTACTCTTTCTCCAGGACCAAGCAGGACGTCAGTCCTCGCATATGGGTGACTCACTAGCTCTGGGCTACCGAGAAAGCCAGGCTGAACAAGAATACTCCCTCTAGTCTAAGCAGCAAAGAAAGGCTTTTCAAGGACACAACCTCCACCGGTAGCCCAACAGAGGGCAGGAGTTGCCTAAACCTCAAAGAGATTCCAGAGTACTGCCTGGCCAAAAGCACTGTCCCTACGGGACTCCCTCTCCAGACAGTAATGGGCCGCAAACGTCTGGCTGGAACACCAAGTTGCAGCCCTGCAGATGTCTACCAAGGGCACAGAGCGGAGATGAGCCACTGAGGCAGCCATTGCCCTGACACGATGGGCCGTGACCCTACCCTGCAAAGGAAGGTCAGCCACCTTGTAAGCCCAGGTGATACAGTCAGTCACCCAGATGGACAAGGTATGCTTGGACACAGCCAACCCCAACTTATTGGGGTCAAAGGATACGAAGAGCTGAGTAGCCCTTCTATACCCCTGCGTACGGTCAAGGTAGAAGGATAAGGCCCTCCTAGAGTCCAGGTTATGCAGAACTGCTTCCGCCTGGTTTGCATGAGGCCTAGGGAAGAATGTTGGAAGAACCACCTCCTGATTGAGGTGGAAAGAGGATACAACCTTTGGGAGGAACTTTGGATGAGTCCTAAGGACTACCCTGTTTCTATAAATCCTGGTGTAAGGCCTATCACAGACCAGGGCCTGAAGCTCACTCACTCGCCTAGCAGAGGTAAGGGCTATCAGGAAGAGTGTCTTCCAGGAGAGGAAGCGTAGTGGACAAGTAGACATCGGCTCAAAAGGTGGGTGAGTCAATTGCTGCAAGACCACATTCTGCTCCCACTCAGGGGCAGGACGACGGATTGGAGGCTTGAGCAAAAGCAAGCCCCTGAGAAAGCGGGACACCAAGGGGTGACCTGACAGAGAATGTCCCTCCACCAGTGAGTGGTGAGCTGCTAGAGCTGAGAGGTGGACCCGAACAGAAATGGACTTAAGTCCCTGATTTGATAAGTGCAGTAAGTACTGAAGCACTACTGGCACCGTACAGGAGGAAGGATCCTCTGTACGTAGCTGACATCACACAGAAAACCTCTTCCATTTGAGAGCATAGGTTTTCCTAGTGGACTGTTTCCTAGAGGCTAGGACAACCTCCTCAACTTCCTGAGGTAGGCCCCAGGGAGCCAAGACTACCCTTGCAGCCTCCAGGCCATCAAATTGAGAGCTTTGAGATTGGGGTGCAGAAGGGAACCCTGCTCCTGTGAGAGAAGGTCGGGTTGCAACCCTAGAGGCAGTGGGGGATCCACCGCCAGTTGAAGCAGAAGAGGAAACCAAGGCTGTCTCGGACACCTGGGAGCCACCAGCAGGACCGAGGCCTTGTCCTGAAGAATTCTGAAGAGAGTTCGGGCCACCAAGGGCGTGGGAGGAAACGCATACAGGAGGCCCTGAGACCATGGAATCAGAAAAGCATCTGCTGCTATTCTCAGAGGATGCGGTTGCCTGGAGCAGAACTTTGGCAGTTGCTTGTTCATTGGGCTGGCAAAGACATCTACCAAAGGGAGACCCCATTTTAGGAAGATCCTCTGAACTAATGAAGGATGCAGCTGCCACTCGTGGGGCTGCAGAATCCTGCTTAATCTGTCGGCCAAGGTAGTTGTCCTGGCCTGAAAGGTACACAGCCTTGAGGAGCATGTTGCGCTTGAGGTCAAATGAACAAAGGTCCTGAGCCTCCCGACAAAGGATTCTGGACCCAGTCCCGCCCTGTTTGTTCACATAAAACATGGCTACCTGGTTGTCTGTCTGAACCAGGACAGACTGATGAGCCAGGGTAGGAGAGAAAGCTTTGAGTGCTAATCGAATAGCTCTGAGCTCGAGGAGATTGATCTGCTGTGCAGCTTCCCAAGGAGACCACAGGCCCTGGGTGCACTTGCCTAGACAATGAGCTCCCCAGCCCTGCAGGGAGGCGTCTGTGGTCAGTACCACTGTGTAATCTGAAAAGGCACCACCTTTAGTAGATTGGGTGGGTGCAGCCACCAGTTGAGAGAGTTCAGAAATTGTCTGGACACCCTTATACTGTCTCTGAGGCTGCCTGTGGCCTGTGACCACTGAGTCCGAAGGCACCACTGTGCAGGCCTCATATGGAGCCTGGCATTGGGGGTCACATGCACTGTCGAAGCCATGTGGCCAAGCAGCCTTAGGCAGAGTCTGGCGGAGACAAGTGACCTGTTGGGAAACTGGTTTGCTAAGTTTAGCAGTGTTTGGGCTCTGTCTGCTGGCAAGAAAGCCTTTGCTAACAGGGAGTCCAGCCTTGCTCCTATGAACTACAAGTTCTGGGAGGGGAGCAAAGTGGACTTTGCGAAGTTTATTACAAACCCCAGGCTTTGAAGAAGAGCAATAGTTCTGAGGGTGGCTTGTCTGGCCTCCTGGCACGTCTGACCCCTGATGAGCCAGTCATCTAGACAGGGGAAGACAAAGATTCCCTGATTTCTCAGGTAGGCCGCTACCACTGCCAGGCATTTGGTAAAGACCCTGGGAGCGGAGGTAAGGCCAAAAGGCAGTACTCTGTACTGATAATGGTTTCCTCCCACAATGAACCTGAGGTACTTTCTGTGGTCTGGATGAATGAGGATGTGGGTATACGCATCCTTTAGATCTAAGGAGCATAGCCAATCTCCGTGCTGGAGGTAGGGCAGAAGTGTTCCAAGAGTAAGCATCTTGAACTTTTCTTTCTCTAGGAAATTGTTGAGGTTCCTGAGGTCCAGAATGGGTCGAAGGCCACCAGTTCTTTTGGGGACCAGGAAATACCTGGAGTAGAATCCGTGACCTTGCAAGTGGGGAGGCACAGGCTCCACCTCCCTGTCCACCAACAGACCTTGAAGCTCTTGAAGGAGAAGGTCTGTGTGCAGGGGAGGCCTTGGAGGCTCCCCTGGAAAGTATGGAGGAGGCAGTTGGTGAAAATGCAGTGCATAGCCCCTGTGGACTATGTCCAACACCCAACTGTCCCCGGTGATGAGGGGCCACGGGTGGGCAAAGAGGGCGAGGCGACCTCCTGTGCAGGTTTGGGAGAGCAGGGACAGAGAGGCTACACACAAGGAGTCAAAAACCCCCACCCTGCTGAGTGGGAGCAGGGGCCGGAGGCTTGGGGGTCCTCTGCCTACAGGGCCCATTACCCTGCCCCTTGGCTTGCTGACCCTGGGGTGCAGCTTGGGCAGCCTGATATTGAGGGTACTGTTTGTAGGCAGTGCCCTTCCTCAGGTAAAAGGGCTTTTTACCCGAGCCCTTCTTTTTATGAGAAGGGGCAGAGGTCTTTCTAGACAGCCTTTGTCCATGTAAGGTGCTCTGGTTTCGAGCTGGGCGGCCTTTTCGGTCATGGGCTTGCCAAAAAGGTTTTCACCTCGACAAGGGACATCGACCAACTTGTCCTGAACCCATGGCTCGAGGTCCGATGACTGCAGCCATGCCTGGCGTCGAGCCGCGATGCCGGCTGCCGCAACTCGGGCCGAAGCCTCGAAGCCATCGTAGGCGGCGCGGGACATGAACTTCGAGCAGTCCCGAATCCCCGAGGACAAGAACTTGAATCTCTGCAAGGGTTCCCCGGAGAGTCCAGCAGAGAACCCGGCCAACTCCTTGGCCAGGTCCCGCAAGTACATGCCCATGTACAGCTGGTAAGACTGGATACGGCAAGCAAGCATCGAGCCCTGGAAGCACTTTCTACCGACGCCATCGAGGTTTCGGGCCTCCCTGATGGGGGGCACCACAGAGTGCATCTTCTGGCTCTTCAGACGATGCATGGCCGATTCCACAACCATGGAATGGTGTGGTAGCTGTGCCTTTTGAAAGCCAGGGCTCTTTCTGAGTCGATAGATGGAGTCGACTCGCTTGCTTAAAACCGGCGCCGAGGCCGGCGCCTCCCACATCCAGAAGAGGAGCCGTTCCAGCATCGGAGGAACCGGGACAGTAAAGGCCTCCTTCGGAGGAGAGTCATAATGCAGGGCCTCGAGCTCTTCAGCTCAAGGCTCTTCCTCGGGGTCCGCCGGAATAGCCAAGGCAATGGCCATATCCCAGACGAACTCCGAGAACTAAGTATCCTCCGGAAGGGATCTACTCCGGGGCTCAGACTGCGGTGAGTCTGATGGGACGCACCGAGTCTTGAACGTATCGGGGGACTCCTCATTCTCCGTCTCCCAGGCGGACTCATCCGACGAGGAGTCAGGGTCTGACCCCGCGGGGCCCGGGAGCACCTGCCCCGATGCTGGAGGCACCGGCGTCGATGCCCTCGGTCCCGAGCGGGAGGTTGAGGGAGACCTCGACTGAGGTCGACTTCGAGCCCTGATGGACTCGAGTATCGGCTCAGTCTCCGGGGTCGATTTCGAAGTCAATGTCCCGGTGGTCGGGGCAGATGCGCCAGACAGGCTGGCCATCAGTGCCCGCTGCTGCTCCATGAAGGCAGACAGTCTGCTCTCCAAGGCTATCATCCTGAAACTCAGCTCGGGAGACGCAGCAGCCACAGACTCGGGCCCCGGCGGCGCCGGGCCCGACATCGGCTCTCTGGGAGGAGAGTCCTCGAGGACTACGGGGCTTATGTGTTCAGCAGACTCCGGCTCCACGTAAGGAACTTTGGCAGGCTTCTCTTGTTCCACGGGCCCGGGGCAACGGTCGGGGGTCTTAGATCTGGCCCTTGAGGAGCCAGGGACCTCTGACGACGACGACGCCCTCGCGAGCCACTTCTTCCTCTTGTGTTCCCGGTTGGGGGACCCCCTGTCCGAGGAGCTTCGACGGCGCTCGGGATCCGAATCCCGAGATATCGAGGCCTCAGACGAGGTCCGGGCCCGGCCGGAGGCCGAGTCCGAGAAAAGCCTTTCTTTCTGCTGCTGGCGACTTCGGAGTGCCTTGGAAGACATTTTCCCACATGGTCCACACGACTTAGGATCGTGGTCAGGACCAAGGCACCGAAGGCAGCAGTCGCGTGTGTCGCTGAGAGACATTAATTTCTTACACCAATCACACTTCTTGAAACCGCTGGAAGCCATCGGGGAAAAAAAAGAATCCCCGCGAGGTCAAAGGACCGGCCTTCCAGGGGAAAAACAAAAAAGGGCGCGAACGCCAGCCACGAAGGGCAAAAACCGAAAAAGAAGAATCGGGCTCGATACCGGTGTACCGAACCCGGCGGGAGGGGAACCGGCATCAAACCGGGAGTAAAAACAGCGAGAATTGCCGAAAAAAATCAACTTTTATCTGGGATGACAGGACACACGTCCGGTGGGCTTTTCGGAAAAAAAGAGACTGAGGTAAGATGGCACCTTTAGGCGGGAAGGGAACCGCGCATGTGTGCCTGCATTCCCAAAGGCTTTCATGGAAAGCTGGGGCTTCATCGGTGCCGATGACACCCATATGTGAGGACTGACTTCCTGCTTGGTCCTGGAGAACAAGCAGGAATGTAGTCTTCACATATGGGGACTCCCTAGCTACAGATGCCAGGGAGAAACCCCAGAAGTTGAGTGCCCTTTGGAAAGGGCTCTACTTCCCCCCATGGATCTCTGGCATCCTACAAGGGATGGTGGGTAGGAGTTGATTAAGTATGGAACAGGTGTTGAAGAACAGCCTGACCAAACAAAGCATCCCAGCGGGAGTCCTTCTCCAAGCAGTAATGGGCTGTGAAGGTATGAACCGAGGCCCAGGTAGCTGCTCGACAAATGTCGTCAATAGACACAGAGTGAAGATGAGCCATTGAGGCTGCCATGGCTCTCACATTATGCGCTGTGACATTTATTTATTTAGCTGTATTTATATCCCGCTTTTCACCGGGTCAAAGCAGTCAATTGGGAGATACATTTAACATGAGGGGATATGACACACATACGCTAATGCTTACAGGGAACATGGGCAATGGAGGGTTAAGTGGCTTGCCCAAGACCACAAGCAGTGCCTATAGGACTAGAAATCCCAGTCCCTCCGGCCTGAGATTGCTGTCCCCAGGTGGGTCTTGAACCCCCGGCCCTCCGGCATGAAGTACCTTGTCCTAACCACTAGGCCACTCTTCCCTATGTGACATGGCCTTAAAGAGGAATTTTCATACTCCAATAGGCAAAAGATATACACTGTGCAATCCAGTTGGACAGTGTCCTTTTGGAGACTGGAAGTCCTAAATGACTAGGATCAAAAGCAGCAAAGAGTTGAGTGGACTTTCTATGTTGCTGCGTCCTTTGCAAGTAATAGGCCAAAGCTCTTTTACAGTCCAAAGTATGAAGATTCCTTTCTGCATTAGAGGCATGAGGCCTTGGGAAGAAAACAGGAAGGTAAATTGCTTGGTTTAAATGAAAAGGTGAAACCACCTTTGGCATAAAGTGAGGATGAGTCCTAAGGACTATCTTATCATGATGGAACCTTGTATAAGGAGGATCAGCCACCAATGCTTGCAATTCACTGATGCGACGTGCTGATGTGATTGCAATAAGAAAAATAACCTTCCAGGAAAGGAATTTCAAAGAGGTAGTAGCTAATGGTTCAAAAGGCGGCTTCATGAGATGGCCAATTACTAGATTAAAATCCCATGCCACCGGTGGTGGCTTAACGGGAGGCTTAGTTAGAAGAAGGCCTCTCATAAATCTCACTATGATAGGATGAGAGGAAATAGGTTGCCCATTTAAAGGCTTGCGAGAAGCTGCAATAGCACTGAAATGAACTCTCACTGAATTGGTCTTAAGCCCTGCATTAGACAAATGAAGGAGATATTCCAGTAATGATTCCAGATGTATTGCAAGAGGGTTAAGACCCTTCTGCAAACTCCATATAGTAAACCTTTTCCACTTGAAAGCATAAGAGCATCTTGTGGAAGTTTTCCTGGAAGTATAAAGGATATCCTTTACTTGCTGAGAAAGGTTAAGACTATGAAGTTCTAGGCTTTCAGCAACCAGGCCCTGAGATGTAGAGACTGGGAATTGGGATGCCACAGCATCCCATCCTCCTGGGATAGGAGATCTGGAGCAGATCCCAACTCCAGAGATGGAGCTTGAGAGAGATGTAAGAGCAGAGGGTACCACACTTGTCGTGGCCAATGTGGGGCTATGGGAATCATATGGTCCTCTGTCTCTCTGAAGCCTGAATAAAATTCTGGGAATTAGAGGAATGCGTGGGAAGGCATACAGAAAGTCCCAACCCCAATGAAGGAGGAAGGCATCCCTGACCTGACAACCCCGGGCTGGAATTCTGGAACAGAACTGGGGACGTTTGGCATTCAATGGGCTTGCAAAGAGATCTATGTCCGGGGTTCCCCAAAATTGGAAAATTTTGGCCACCTGGTCTGCATGGAGAGAACATTCGTGTGGAAGCAGAACTCGACTGAGTGTCTGCCCAAGAGTTTTGAATGCCTGGAAGATACACTGCAAGGAGATGAATCTGATGCTCTCTGGCGAGGGCCCAAAGTCACAAAGCTTCGTTGCAGAGCGACAGAGAGCCTGTTCCACCCTGCTTGTTCACATAGAACATGGCTACCTGGTTGTCCATTTGAATTAGGACAGTTTTGTAGCCGAGCTGGGTGTGAAACACTCGAAGAGCAAGAAAGATTGCTCTGAGCTCTAGGAGACTGATATGTAGATCGGTTTCCTGTGGAGTCCAGGAACCCTGTGTAGAAAGGCCTTGCAAATGGGCTCCACAACCCACCTGTGAGGCATCTGTCAGAGTTACTTTGTGGTGGGGGTTGCTCAAATGGGGACCCCACCAATAGATTCTGGGGTGACTGCTACCATTGGAGAGACAAAGTAAGACGATCTGAGGCTGCTATTTTGTCTGACAGGCAACCTGACACCTGAGTCCACTGAGTGGATAGAGTCCACTGAGTGGATAGAGTCCACTGGGCTGCACTCAAATGCAGGCGGGCATAAGGGACCACATGCACGGTGGATGCCATGTGGCCTAGCAATTGTAACATTTCCCGAGCAGTGAGGTGAGACTTCAGCATTGCTTGGGAAGCTAACTGCACAATGCGAAGGCAGCGGGACTGTGGAAGATAGGTCCTTGTCTGTCTGGTATCCAGCAGGGCTCCTATGAACTCTAGAGACTGAGTGGAAGCTAGGTTGGATTTTGGGAAGTTTATGACAAGTCCCAAATATTGAAGGATACGCATTGTGCGAGATGGAGAAAACCTGGCCTCTGGCTCTGATGGGGCTCGAATGAGCCAATCGTCCAAGTAAGAGAAGACAAATATTTTTAGGGTGCGGAGAAATGATGCCACCACAGCCATGCATTTTGTGAACACCCTTGGTGCCGAGGCCAGGCCAAAAGGAAGAACTCTGTATTGGTAGTGCTTCCCTTGAAATAGAAAGCGAAGAAACCTTCGGTGAGTTGGATGGATGAGAACATGAGTGTACGCATCCTTGAGATCTAGAGAACAAAGCCAGTCCTGACTCTGAAGGTATGGCAGTAGAATTCCCAGAGAAATCATTTTGAATTTCTCTTTGAACAGGAATTTGTTCAATTCTCTGAGGTCCTAAATGGGTCTGTGCCTTCCTGTTTTCTTTGGAATAAGGAAAAAGGGGGAATAGAACCCTGCAACTTGTTGATGAATAGGTACTGCTTCTATTGCCCCTTGGGCAAGAAGCAAACTGACCTCGTGATCGAACTGGGAGTTGAGAGAGGTCTGAGAATTGAACTGTCTTACCACTGTAGGAGGGGGGCATGCTGAAGAATTGAAGCTTGTATCCCTCCCTTACAATGGACAGAGTCCAACTTTCTGCTGTTATCTGCCCCCATCTGGGGGCAAAATAACATAACCTTCCTGGAATGGTGGAGGGCTCTGGCCCGTTCAGGGCCAGGAAGACAAAGTTCTCTAGATGGGAGTCAAAGCCCCTGTGGAGGCTGAGTCTGCTGAGCCAGTTGAGGCTTAGCAGCCTTTGTTTTTCTTTGTTTAGGTTGTTGCTGACCCTTTTGGGCAGACTGACCCGAACGATGCCCCTTGCTGGGTATAGGATGGGTAGAACTTTTTCTTTCTAGTGAAGAATGTTTTTTTGTAGGACTTTTTCCTTGCAGGATCCGCTGTAGATTTTGATAATCTATCCAAGGTGAGATTATCAGCATCTAGCGCATTAGCTTTTTCTTGCCAATTTTTGCCAAAGAGATTCTCTCTTGTGCAAGGAACATTTCCCAGTTTGTCCTGTACCAAAAGTTCCAAGTCAGATGTCTGGAGCCAGGCAATCCTACGTGCACCTATGGCAATAGCTGAGGTTCTGCTTATGCACTCAAAACAATCAAAAGCTGCACAATTTACGAATTTGGAAACATCCTGAGCATGTTTGATAAGTGCAAGATAATCTTGTCTCTTATCATCAGGAAGGAGAGGGCTCATAAGCTCTAGATCTCCTGTAACTTCCTTAAGGAACATTCCCATATATAAAATATAGGAACTAATCCTGGCAGAAAGCATAGAGGCCTGGAAGGTTTGACACCCAAAGGCATCAAGAGTTCTACATTCACGTCCTGGAGGATTAGATGCATGTCTTTTTGCTCTCTTGAACCTTCTCATAGCTGATTCCACCACCATGGAATGGTGGGGCAGCTGAGTTTTTTGAAATCCAGGACAGGGAGGAACTCGATATATGGTATCGAGCCTACGAGAATGAGGAGAAGTGGTGAGAGGTGTTTCCCACATCCTTAGTATGAAATCATGCAAGATCTCATGAATAGGCAAAGTAGCTGCCTCTTTGAGAGCTTTAAGATACTGTAAAATCTCCAATTCCTTTGCCGTAGGCTCTGTTTCAGGAGCCACTGTGATGGAAAGACCTCGAGCCACATCCCGGATGAAATCCTGGAAGGATATATCCTCTGGAGGAGACATCCTATGTTTAGGAGAGGAAGAATCCTCAGGAAGAAGTACTCTGGTATCGACAGAGCTGTCAGAATCTTCAGACTCAGAGGATTCAAAGTATCTCCTGTCCGGGTAATCGTGCAGTGCATGATACCGGTACCGATCAAAGTCGGTATCGACAGGGTCCGGTACCGACTTGTCAGTACCAGCAGGCACAGCATGCGTCGGTACCGGTAATCCACCTGCCGACGTCGATGCAATTGGCCCCGGTACCGATGTTGGTACTGGTACCGGTACCGGTTGAATTCTCTGAAGCGGTTTTGGGGGCATCGATGCCTAAAGAAGAGCCGCCAGACTGCATTCAACAGCCAAGAATCTCTGGTCTATCGATGCTGCCGATGCCTGGGTATCCGTACCGGACAAAGCGGCCGGTACCCCAGAGCATGGCACTAGTAGTTCTGCCGAGGTTGGAGCCTCGAGAACATCCTGGAGCCCCGATGATGCTTTGGAAGCCAAAGCCTCCCACCAAGGCAATTTTGCCAGTGTGAGTTCCTCAAGGGCAACGCCAGAGGCATCTCGATACTTAGAAGGAGATCTACCCTTTGAGGACCAGCTAGACTTATGTTTAGTTACCTGAGATCCATGGGAGGAAGACGAAGCCCTGGAAGATGTTGATGCCTCAGATGCTGCATCGGAGGGAAAAAGGATGCTAAGTTTAGCAGCTTGGTTTTGCCGACCCCTCTTCGACATCATCCCACAGGCAACATACTCGGAGATAGAGTGGTCAGGACCTAAACATTTGAGGCACCACTCATGAGTGTCAGTGACGGAGATGGTACCGCCACACTTGGAACACTTTAAAACCCGAAGCGGGTTTTTCCATTGTAGAGGAAAGTTGGATCTAGTTCCCAAAATGGCACGTGGCACCAGAGGAGAAAAAAGCTGGAAGACTCCAGGAAAACGTTTTTTTTTTTTTTTTTTTTACAAGTAAAAGAAAGAAAGAACCAGCGGTACCGGTGTAGCGTCGAAGGAAGGCAGACGCGACCACAAAAAAGAAGAATGGGATATTTTCTGCGGTGACAGGAAGTGCAACCTGCCGGCACCGCGGAAAAGAAAGAACTGGAGAGAGACAGTTGGGAAAGGCGGGAAGGCAGCACGCAGGCGCTGTAGGATGCTCCCAAAGGCTTTCTAATTGGACGCTGGGGAGCGTTCCCGCGCAGGCTCCATCGTTACCGATGATACCCATATGTGAAGATTACATTCCTGCTTGTTCCTGGAGATCAACCTTAAGAAGCAGACAGTATAGATAATAAGCCTGGCAGAGTTTTGTGTATTTGCAGTAACTCTGTAGTAAGAGATATGGTCAGTTATCTAGTGAGAGGATCTTGAATGCAAGTTTTATTGGAAAAGTTTATTTAGAAAAAAAAAAAGTTAATGTAGTTGAAGCACAGCCTGAATGTTACAAATTCTTTTCTTTTTAGATTTTGTGTGTCTTCACCGCCAACAGGCAAACAGACTAGGGGAAAGAGTTAATGGTCTCCTGAAAATATCTTTATTTAAGATATGCAGTGACTCGGCCTTGAACTGGTTCCAAGCTCCGGCCCTAGTCTTTTTTTTCCTTGCAAAATAGTCCTTTCAAGAAATTTTCTCCGACTCGATATCAGCTTCCCTCCTCCAAGCTTCGTCAGGCAGACCCAGATGACGTTTCTACTTATGCTACCTCCCCTCCACATTGCATGGACTCTTACACACCATGCCTTGGTCCAGCCCGTGTGTAAGAAAAAGAACATTTTAAGAGAATTTCTGCATTACTTTCAGTTTCACATATCTGAGCACTAATTAACTTTGCATTTGCTGGAGGAAAAAAAAGAGAGCTGAACACTGCATAGACTGCTGAACTGAAATTATTAGTATGAAAGATTGCTTTGTAGATATAGGATTGTATCAGTATGCTTACTTTGAATTCTTTCTTTTTTGTTTTGCCATGTATCTAGGTTTTATGTTCCTTATTCTTTTGTGTGTACAACTGCTGAAGTATAGAGAAACTTCATAATTTTCTAGTATTCTTTCATCTCTTTGCACTTGTCTTTTTTTTCTTTTCGTCCCTTATCCTTTGCTGTTCTTTCCCATCAGAATGATATCTTTTTTCCTTCAGACTACCACATGTACACGTCTAACTCATGATACAACTTATCAATCCAACATGCTCAGTTACAGAATGCCTCCGGTTGTGTAATTTGAAGTTATCGTTTCCATGCATCTTTTATGACAACTTTTTTCCTAAAAAAGGAAGTAGATTTTTCACAAATTCCTTGTGAACTCTTTATGGGTGTTTGTGCTCAGCCTTTCTGGACACAGGTCCATGCTTTCCCACTCACCTTTAGGAATGGCTCAAGGGTATATAGCAAAATGCAACTCTTCCTTCTCTCCTCCTCAACTAACATTACTTCTGGCCTTATCAATGTTTCTCTGTTTCTAAACGCCGTGATTCAGGCCCCCAACATGGTACATGGCAACCTGAAGGCCCAGCTTCCTGCTATACTACCTTTTCTCCTCCTTCCTTAGCGTTCTCCTGTACCTTTGCTTTGAGTAATGCGCCTGACTTTGCGTCTCATCTTCTCACTGCCCCCCCAGCATTCATGCCACATGGTCGGCACTGCCCATCAACTTAATTTTAATACCTGTTTACTAGGACCTAGTGGTGGGCCATTTGTAGGTAATACCCAGTGGAAGTCCATTATTTCTCTGACCAACCTTTCTATTCCCCATGCAGTTTTTGGGATGCCATTTATAGATTTATTTATTTTTTTTTTTATCAGTGTGGTACAACCGTTTACTCTTGTCTGCCAGTTAATTGCACATGCATATGTTCCTTTGTTCTCTTAACGTCCCCTATTGCTGTACTTCCCTCATTGAGCTTTTCCTTTACTTTCTCGTCACATGCGTTCTCTATGTGCTAAGTGTTCTAATTACTTTAAAGAAAAAGATGTGCCCTATGGATTCTGTCTTTTCTCTAACTCTGAAATATGGTCTACCTCTTTCTTTACCCTAGTTGTACAAGCTGCTACCAATGTTAACTGGTTGCAAAAAGTGCAATATGATTTGATGTTATTAGTTAATTCTACTACTGATAGTTTTAATACACTATCTGCTGAACTTGCTGCTAATACCCTTATGACACAGCAAAACAGACTTGCCATTGATTATCTTCTTGCCTTCACTGGAAGTGTCTGTGCTTTGGTAGGCAAGGCAAGGCAAGGCTTCCTGTACCTATATACTCCCACCTCCCCCCAATTCTGGAACAGCAGGCAACTTATCCCTTATTATTAAACAATTACATGCTCTCTTAGCTAGAATGTATGCCAAGAGTGGAGATGATCCATCTATTGACAATTGGTTTAGTAATCTTTTCTCCTGGTTCACTGGCCTTAGTTCATGGGTAAAAAAAATCTGCTATTTGTACTTCTAGCCCTACTCCTTGTCATTCTGTTTTATTTCCTGTGCTCCTGTTCTCTGTCCCTCTGCAAAAGTCAGTTACTCGTATTATGGTTGTCAAAAGCAATGTACCACGCTTGGTCACCTCGCAGTACATGGAGATGCGCCTGATTACTGACTCTGCCTATTCTTTTGTTTAGCCTGATAGTCTGAACATATTGTACCAGTCTCATATACCTGCTACATGAGCAGTGAGCGACCCTGTTTACAGATGGCCTGTCTGACCTGTACACCTTGCAAATAGATTTGCCTGCCATCATTACTCCTTCAGCTATGCACATGATTGTATGCTATCTGTTCTATGCTACCTATCCGATTTATTCCTAGATTAATACAAATTGCTTTTTATGTCCTTACAACGGTAACCAACCTACTAGTAGCCTTCAGAATTCTCTCCCACACTCTAGCCAGTTCATTGTCTTTGATTTCAGCGCCTAGTGTCATCAGGATGGGGCCCCCTATCACCACCATAGTTGGCTTTTACTTCCTCTTCACTAGTTGGCTCACAATCTCTCTAGCCCTAGCCCCTGAATACAATCAGATCCCAATCCTACAGAGCATGGGAGAAGATGGGCAGGTACATCCCATCACAACGCTAATTGGGACAATCGCTCACACCACCCCCATCTATTACACATTACACTCCAACACTCTATAAAAGCTAAACAGGATAAAATCCTCTACCCACAAAGCCTTAAATGTGCCCTCAATGCCCGCTCAATCTGTAAGTGGCCAGTGATTGCAGACATAATATCCCTCCATAACCTCGATATTCTCATGGTTACTGAAACATGGCTATCCCCTGAAGACAATGTCATACTCAACCAGCTCCTCCCCTTAAATTTCACAGCGTTTACTAGCCATAGACAAAACAAAAGAGGAGGTGGAGTGCTCATCCTTGCCAGGACAGACCTCCATTTCCAGATGGACGACTCCACTAGCACAAACCACCTGAGACAGTCTCCATTTCCAACAAGCTCTGCTCTATAAGCCTGCTGTATAGAGCTCCTTCAGCCTCCCCTGATGACCTCCCAACTATAATAAACCTCGCATCCAACATCCAGAATCCTAATACTCCAAGTTGGATACTAGGTGACTTCAACCTGCCAGCGCTTCAAGATAGCCAATCATCGGCCTTTCTCGAAGCTCTCGAGATCCTAGGATTCAAACAATTAGTTAATGAACCTACTCATGTGAAGGGAAATACACTAGACCTTGTATTTGCCCCACAGACAGTTTGTGACCACGACACCGTGATGTCCATAACTACAGCACCATGGTCAGACCACAAACTCATCATCTTCCAGATTCCCACACACGACAGCCAATCAAAGATCAACAGAGTACCTAGCGAGACCTCTAGACTACCTGCTAGAAGTTTCCGTCCATTCAATAGAGATCTTATCCTTGCTGAAACGCGCTCGCTCCTTAACGAGACCACCCTAAATCTTGAAGAACTGATCACTTGCTGGAACAGTAGTCTCAGTGCGCTAGCCCTACGACCACCACCAAACAGGTCATCAAGGAAAAGAGCTTCAGCCCCATGGTACACAGCGGAGCTGAGATCATCACTCACCGGACTACGGAAGCTTGAGAAACGCTGGCGTCGGTCACACTCCATTAGTGACCAGACAGCATACATCTATCAGCTAACCGTCCACCGCAAAGCTATCACAGAGAAGATGAAACAGTACCACACAGACACCCTGAAGCGCTTGTTAAACAAACCTCATGATCTGTTTAACTTAGTCAAGACTATCCAAGGAACCAGCCCCTGAACACCAATGTAAAATCCATCCTCAGGAGTTTGCCGTTTACCTACAATCCAAGTTATGTCAGACAAATAAACCTTCAATAGAGGTCGCTTCCACAGACAAAGAGTGCCCAACATCTCTAACTTCTTTCTTGACCCCTACCAAGAGGTGCATCGAAGACTCGATCATGACCCTCAATACCACTACTGCACAAACAGATCCTTGCTCAACTTTCTGGATAAAGGAACTGCGCAGTGACTTCAGTCCAATAATAACCAGGATAATGAACCTATCCTTCACAACCGGTTCTTTCCCTTCTGCCCTCAAACATACATCTATCAGACCGCTGCTAAAAAATAGCAAACTAGATTCCCAAAAGGTAGACTCTTAAAGACCCATTTCAAGTATACCTTTACTCGCAAAGTTAATCGAAAAAGAGGTTCAAAGACAGTTACAAGACCACATTGATTCTGCTGCTCCACTGGACCCTTGCCAACATGGATTCAGGGAGTCACATGGAGTGGAAACACTCCTTACTACCCTCTTCAATAATATAATTACTAGTGTCGACAACATCCGTCAGGGGTATGCACTCATTTTCCTAGACATTGCCGCAGCCTTCGACTCAGTAAGCCATGAGATTCTCCTAGGGCAGCTAAAAGAGAAAGGCATCTGCGGAACAGCACTTGAATGGTGCAGATCATACTTGTCTGGAAGATGGCAGCACGTACGATCTGGTGGAGCAACATCAGAACCGTTTCATCAAGGTCAGGGAGTTCCACAGGGATCCTCCCTCTCTGCCTTGATGTTCAACATATACATGCAACCCATCTGTAATATCATCCGGTCTTTCAATGTCAGTTGCATGATATACGCTGATGATGTCCTGCTCTATATGCCGTTCTCCATAGATAAATTGGACCTCTCCCCTCTGACCAATTGCTTCAACGCCATATCGGAATGGCTCCTGTCACAAAACCTCCAAATTCAGCATAAGAAGACTCTTCATTACGAGGAACCCGAATTTCAGCCCGCCACAATACTTGAAGGTGAAAGAAGCCGATCTACAAGCAAAACCCACAATACGATACCTGGGTGTTACACTGGATCAAAACCTTGACATGAAGACACACATAGCTAACACTGTAAGAGCTATCTATTACAAGATCCGTTCACACAGACATCTACGCCCCTTGCTTGAACCAGTGGATTTCCGTACAATTTACCAGGCTCTGATCATACCTCATTTTGATTACGCCAATACCATATTACAAGGACTTCCCCAATCCACCTTGAACCCCCTACAGCTCGCAATGAATAGCGCAGCGAGGGTTCTTCATGGTGCATCTAGGAGAGACCATGTGACGCCCCTTCTGAAGCAGTTACACTGGCTTCCTATACAGGCCAGGATCGTCTTCAAGACAGTGCTACTGACATTCAAAGCGGTCAATAGTCTCTCCTCCTCCTCACTAACCTACCTCATCCAAACCATAGCCCCTAATAGATCAAGAAGATCCACAGCAATAAATATGCTAACGATCCCGAGAGAATTAACAAGATGCACCGCGACAACAGCAAATAGGGCCTTCAGACTCTGTGCCCCAAGACTCTGGAACGCCTTACCATCAAACATCAGAGCAATCACTAACCTAACCCAGTTTAGAAAGGCCCTCAAACACTACCTTTTCCTCAAATACTTCCCAGAGAACACTGAATCACATCCCCACTCAAATATTGGTAGCTACACCAACACACCTAATCAGCCAGGAGAACACACTTAGCAAGGTGTCCTTGACCATTGAATCACATATTACATTTATTCTGTGACTCTAGTGTGTAAATAGTTATCCTTGGTTATCCAAGTTTTGCTGTCCTGTTAATTGTAATCTTACCCTTGGTTATCCAAGTTTTGCTGTCCTGTTAATTGTAAACTCAGACATATGTATCCTGTCTGATTTTTTCTGTTCCATGTAAACCGCGCTGATGCCGAATAGTGCGGTATATAAGAAACTGTAAATAAATAAATAATAAATAAATAAATATGCTGTTCCCCTAGAGTCCAAACGTGGCCAGACGCAGATGGTTCATGCCGAGTCCACTCCGTTCTCAACCCTGAAGGGGGGCAGGGGAGATGTAAGGAATCAGACCCAAGCCGGGACAGTGCCTCTGTAGCTAGGCCTATGAAGCAGGCCAGAGGCCTGATTGGGATCTTTGACCACTGTTAGGCCAAAAAGAAGAATCAGCGGAATGAACAAGAGCATGAGAAAATTCTGAGAGTGATACAAAACATTACTGATTTAGTGTGCTTTGCTGGGCGGTATATCAAGCACTGCAATAAATATAAAGATAAAGATAAGACAACTAGATAACACAAAATGAAACAAAAAAGAGACATGAGAGGGAACCAGGGAGTAAGATCTAACTAGGCACTGGCCTTGGGAAGGTGACAATGTTTTCATGCTAACTTGAAAAAGTGAAAACGTGCCAATCCTGTATAGAAAAAAGTATTACAAAAAAACCCACCTGCAGGAAAAGAAATAATCTTTGTTATTATGCCAGCCGTTCAGAAAAACTGTATTAAAAACAGACCAGGACAGCGGAGAAAGGGGGAGTTCATTGAGCCCTGCCACAGAGGTGACAGAGTGCTGAACTGCCCCATTTACCTTTCTCTTCTGTCTATTCCCTATACAGTAGCTACTTTGTACCTGTAAGTAGAATTTGTGTGTTAAGAATTTATGCTGAGAGAAGGATATTCTGTAAAAGAGTATTGCTGAGAAATTGGTCTCTGTACTTCCTCTGTGTAAGGTTAGATAGTGGCCCTTGAGGCCCAGTAGGCCCCTTATAGTGGAAAGGAGTAACCACCTTTGGGAGGAACTTAGGGTGCATCCAGAGGACAACCTTATCATGGTGGAAGCAAGTGTAAGGTGTGTGTAGTCCACCACAGCTTGTCACACACTGACCCTAAGTGCTGAGGTTAGAACAATGAGAAAAGCAACTTTCCATGTGAGAAACCTGAGAGGAGCCGTAGTCAAGGGCTCAAAGAGGGCTCTTAAAAGTTGTGTAAGGACAAAGTAAGGACCCATGCTACAGCGGGGGAGTTTACTGGAGGCTTTGTTAAAAGGAGCACCTGTATGAATTGTGCTACTAGCAGATGGGAAGAGACTGGACGATTCCCAACTGGGTGGTGAGAGGCTGCAATTGCACTCAAGTGGACCTTAACAGAATTTGTTTTTAGTCCAGAGGAAGAAAGATGCAGAACGTACTATAGCAGGTGTTCTACTGCACAAGTGAAAGGACAGAGCTTTCTGGGAGCACCAGAGGGAAAAATCTGGGCCACTTGAAGGTGTAGGTACGTCTCGTAGAGTCTTTTTTAAGACACCAATAAGACCTGAATTACGTCCTCTGAGAGCCCAAGGTCAAAGAGGATGAAGCGTTCAGCAGCCATGTCAACAAGCGCAGAGTCTTGAGGCTGGGATGAAGCAATGTCCCCTGATCCTGCTAGAGCAGGTCGGGTGCACAGCCTAATAAGAGAGGTTGACTCTGAGTCAGACTAAGAAGTAGGAGAAACCATGGTTGACAGGGCCAGAATGGGGTGATTAGGATCATTTTGCTCCTGACAACTGGAACTTGAAAAGTCTCTTCGGAATGCGAGGAATTGGCGGGAATGCATAAAGGAGTTCCTGCCCCCAATGAATGAGGAAAGCATCAGAGCTTTCTCTGTGTGGAGAGGGTATCCTTGAAGAAAAGCGAGGCAGCAGAGCATTCACTGGAAAAGCAAAGAGAGTCTATGGGCATCCCCATAAGTGAAATAAGCGATGTGCCGTCCAGTGATGGAGCATCCATCCCCTAGGACAGTGATGGCTAACCTTTTTGAGCCCGAGTGCCCAAACTGCCGCACAAAACCAAAGAATTTCCTCAAAGTGCCAGCACGTCAATTAAACCTTAACAACAAGATTTTAGTATCTAAAAACTCTTTATAAAGTTGCCTGAACTATGTAACATCATTTGTAAAGGTTGGAATCTTTGTATTGTCAGAGAATCAATTTGATTCACAATCCTTTGGTTTTCATTTCAATTTATTGGCAATTTATAATGTTTTAATGATTTCATTCAATTTAATGAATTTAGGAAGAATTTGATTCAGTTACACAATATATTTTAAATGTATTATTCACATAACATGTCAAATGTATCCTGAGTAAAAAAAAGATAAACTTCTTAAAACTGTTAACTGTGTCAGGACTCGGTGTGTATTCCCAAAGAATCTATACATGAAAAAAATTAATGTGATGTTTGTTGTTGCATGCATGCTGATAACTTGTCAAAGAGATATCTTTCTACCTTTTGTGCATTTTTTTTCAGTTGCAATTGCTCCAGCCACTTTCTTCTGGTTTCTTCATGTTTTCTGCTAACTCTCCATCATCTGCTGTCCATTTGTCCTTTCTTCTCTCTTCTAGTTTTTTTTTCCATTCTCTCTCTCTACATCCGCTTTAACATACTAATCTTTCTCCTTTTGCTCTTTCCTCATTCCTATTTCATCCACTCAAATTTTACCCCTCCATCCTCAATCCCCACTTACTCCCCCAATACCCGGCCAATTGTAGATTTTTTATCCCTCCCACACAAAATATTTTTCCCCTCTCCATTTTACTCTCCCAGCCCCATCCCATTCTAATCCTCCCCCAACATCAGCGCCCATCTAGTTCCAGCCTCACCCAGCATCCATTCCCTTCTAGTCCCTGCATCAGCCCATTTCCAGTCCTAGCCCCCCATCAGCCCATTTCCAGTCCTAGCAACCCCCCAACCCAATACCAGTCCTAGCCCCCCCCCCCATCAACCCACTTCCAGTCCTAACCCCATCAACCCATTTCCAGTCAGCCCCCCATAGCCCATTGCCAGTCCTAACCCCCCCATCAGCCCACAGCCCATTACCAGTCCTAACCCCTCCCTATCAGCCCATTTCCTGTCCTAGCCCCCCCATAGCCCATTATCAGTCCTAACCCCCCCATAGCCCATTACCAGACAGCCCCCATCAGCCAACAGCCCATTACCAGTCTTAACCCCCCCATAGCCCATTACCAGTTCTAACCCCCCCAACAGCCCACAGCCCATTACCAGTCCTAACCCCATCAACCCACCTCAAGTCCTAACCCCTCCCCATCAGCCCATTTCCTGTCCTAGCCCCCCCATAGCCCATCAGCACTCCTAACCCCCCCCAGCCCCCCCATAGCCCATCAGCACTCCTAACCCCCCCCAGCCCATCAGCACTCCTAACCCCCCCAGCCCATCAGCACTCCTAACCCCCCCAGCCCCCCATAGCCCATCAGCACTCCTAACCCCCCCCAGCCCATCAGCACTCCTATCCCCCCCCAGCCCCCCCAGAGCCCATCAGCACTCCTAACCCCCCCAGCCCATCAGCACTCCTATCCCCCCCCAGCCCCCCCATAGCCCATCAGCACTCCTAACCCCCCCAGCCCATCAGCACTCCTAACCCCCCCCAGCCCATCAGCAATCCTAACCCCCCACCAGCCCAGCCCAGCCCATCAGCAATCCTACCCCCCCAGCCCAGCCCAGCCCAGCCCATCAGCAATCCTACCCCCCCCCAGCCCAGCCCAGCAGCAATCCTACCCCCCCCCCCAGCCCAGCCCAGCCCAGCCCAGCGAATTTTTTTTTTTTAAACGCTGTCTTCTCCCGCTGCCGGGGCCGCCGCGGCGGAATCGAGTGTGCCGCGCGGCCCCCCCTGCCCAGCACAGCCGGCCCTCCCCCGCAATCCGCGCTCGCGTCGCCGCGGACAGTGGCACGCGCCGGCTTTCAGAGCGCGAAGGGATTAGTTTCCCTTTCGCGGCTGTTAAGTCCGCGGGGGCTGATGGGAACTTCCCATCAGCCCCCGCGGGCTTAACAGAGCAGCGAGGGAGAAACTCTTCCCTCGCTCTCTGAAAGCCGGCGCGTGTCACTGTGAGCTGCGACGAGAGAGCGGATAGAGGGGGAGGGCAGGCTGTGCTGGGCAGGGGGGGGCCCCGCGGCACACTCGATTCTGCCGCGACAGCCCCGGCAGCGGGAGAAGACAGCTTTTTTTTTTTTTAAATTTTACTTGCGGACCTTCCCGCGTGCCAGCTGCAAGGCCTTCGCGTGCCACAGCTGGCACGCGTGCCATAGGTTCGCCATCGCTGCCCTAGGAGATAAACAACTTGAAGATGAATGTGTTGGGATATCACAAAATCCCAAAGATGGGTCGCTTCATCACAGAGGAGGCGAGAACCCATATCTCCCTGCTTGTTGACATAGAACATGGCAAGATGGGGACAAAAAACTCTGAGGGCATTTGCAATTGCCCGGAGCTCCAAGAAATTTATGTGGCGAGAGGCCTCCCGATGGGTCCAGTGTCCCTGTGTGATGAGGTCGCAGAGATGTACTCCCCAGCCATGCTTGGAAGCATCGGTGATCAGGGTACAATGTGGTATAGACCTTTGAAAAGGCAACCCTACGAACGAGGTCCCCAAGGATCATGAATGATTCCGGCACTGTGAGACTTAACGGGTCGGCTGCATAAAGACACACCAACAATTGTGCAGATATTTCGGGACTATTACCGGCAACTGTATCAAAAAGAGTCTGTTACCCCTACAAGCTTAGTGGAGTTCCTCAGAAATCTTTCACTGCCCAGTCTCACAGCACACAGCGAGACATGTTGGGAGCCCCGATATCTCTTGCAATTAGCCAAGCACAATGCTATAAAGCTCCTGGCCCAGACGGTTATTCGGCCGAATTCTATAAACCTTTGCAGGACCAAGTGGCTGGTCCCATGGAGGCAATGTCTTGAAGGCCTACAAAAAGGGACTGCTACTTCTAGAGAGACATCTGCAATTGTAAGTATTTACTTCTGGGAATTTTTCTAAATCATGGGGAAAAGGGAATTCCTTAGATTAAAGCTGATTAATCAGTGTAAATTAAAATCCAGTGTATTTGTTAAATCAGTCAGGGCCTAGTATCAACAAAGAGCTTTTAGTTAAATTGAAAACTCAACAAGTAGCTTTCAGTTTAAAGTTTAAAACCCAGCAGAGGCCTTTCAGTTTAAAATCGGAACACAGCAGAGCTTTCTGGTTAAATTTAAAACCTAACAGAGAGCTTGTAGTTTAAATTTAATACTCAGTCAGGGCCTAGTACAAGCAAAGAGCTTTAATTTACATCAACTCAGCATAAAAGGAAAACAGAGTCAGTATTCTTTGAGCAATAAATTGTTTCTAGAGACCTTTACAAAGAGGCCTTCTAGATAGGGGGACAAGAAACCCTTGAAACTGTATTAAATAGGTGATAAATCCAAGGGAGAGATCAAAGGGGCATTTTCAAAGACTCCCTCTATCCAAGCAAGCGCTGTGTGAATCACCCAGGAAATTGGTCATAGTTTACTTTAGAAGCACAGGACAGTGTACTGTGTAGCAGTCAGTTTTCAATAAGTCTTTTCTTTCCCTCCCTTCCTCCCTATCTCGCACCCACCCCTGTGATAATCGTAGCTTTATAGGTGCTTAAATCTCTTAAAGAAAAGGAAGTGCCATATTCACTCTTAGGTGCAGTTGTTTATCCTCATCAGGCATTCATTAAGGACCTGAGATTAGTTAAGCTTGAGGTGAACTAAGTCCATTAAACGTATCAGGTATAGCTTTATTAGTATAAGTACCCCCAGCAAACCTTAGTAAGTAAACAACTTAAATACCTAAACACAACCCTAAAAATAAGATGCTGACAGCAGTCCAGCAGCGAAATGGGGGCTTTCCAGTCTTTTACAATGAGTGTCACATGTATGTATGATTTTCTCCCAGTTGGTGAGGGGCCGTACGAGTGAAGTAGGTACAAGGAGCTCTTTGTTCTCAGGGAACAAGTCCGATCTCTAGAGGCTAGAGTACAGGACTTGGAGGACATAAAGAAGACAGAGGTACATAGATGAGACCTACAGGGATGTAGTACTGAAGTCCCACCTCCAGTCTGGCAGCATCCCTGTTGCCATGGAGGAGAGAGGTCACGTGACAGAAGAGCATCACCCCGATGTGGTAGGGAGTGATCCTAGGTGATGTAAAACTCTCTCGCACCAAGGAGGTTTCTCAAAGGGCCATGTGCCCACGAGAGAAGGGTTAGGACAGCCGTTATAGTTGCTGATTCGATCATTAGGCATGTAGATAGCTGGGTGGCTGGTGGACGTGAAGACCGCCTGGTAACATGCCTGCCTGGTGCAAAGGTAATGGACCTCAAGCACCACACAGACAAAGGTCTTAGAAAGTGCTGGGGAGGAGTCTGCTGTCTGGTACATGTCGGTACCAATGACATATGACAATGTGGTAGGGAGGTTCTGGAGACCAAATTTAGGTTTTTAAGTAGGAAGTTGAAACAGAGCTCCGGAGTCTCAATGCGCTGATGAGACAATGGTGCAAGGAAGGTGGTTTTGGATTTGTTAGGAACTGGGGAACATTCTGGGGAAAGAAAGGGCTTCTCTGAAGGGATGGGCTCCAGCTTAACTGGGATGGAACCAGGCTGCTGGCATTAACCTTTACAAAGGAGAGAGAGCAGCTTTTAGACTAGATAATAGAGGAAAGCCAACAGTTGCCCAGGAGCACATGGTTCAGAACAATGTATCCTTGAAGGATACTAGCAAAAGACAGAAGTTAGGGCATATCATCAGAGCGGTCCCAATAAAGACAAAAGTAGCCCAAATGCCCTCGAGAACAGAGCAGACAGAGCTTAAAGATTCCAAATTACCCCTGCCTACCAATGGCAACATTAATATGAATAAAATACAGCCTCAGAAATGCTTGTATGCAAACGCCAGAAGTCTAAAAAATAAGATGGGAGAGTTAGAATATATAGCACTAAATGAGTGGTTAGATATGATTGGTATCTCAGAGACATGGTGGAAGGAGGACAGCCAGTGGGATACTGAGATACCTGGGTACAAACTATAGAATCTCTATGGATTGAAATTCCATTTAAAAAGGGGAAGGGGAAGGCGATGGCTGTGTCAGTGGGGGTGTACTATCAACCGCCTGGCCAGAGTGAACAAATGGAAGATGAAATGCTCAAACAAATCAGGGAAGCTAACAAAAGTTACAGTACAGTAATAATAATTGGTAATTTCAATTACCCCGGTATCGACTGTGTCAGTATCAAGGCAGGACATACTAGGGAGATAAAGTTTCTAGATGAAATAAATTACTGCTTCTTGGAGCAGCTGGTTCATGAACCGACCAGAAGGGAAGCCATTTTGGACCTAGTCCTTAGTGGAACACAAGATCTGGTGCAAGAGGATAAGGGTGTTGGGGCAACTTGGCAATAGTGATCATAGCATGATCGCGTTTGATTTAATAAATAGAGGAAGGACAGTAAGGAAAGCCACAGTACTACCCTTTAACTTTCAAAAGGGAGACTATGATAAAATGAGGAAAATAGTTAAGAAAAAACTAAAAGGAGCAGTTGCAAAGGTTAAAGATTTACATCAAGCATAGGTGGTGTTTAAAAATACTATCTTGGAAGCCCAGACCAGCTGTATTCAACGTTTAAAAAAAAAGTGGAAGGAAGTTCAAAAAACTGCCAGCATGGTTTAAAGGCAAGGTCAGAGAGGCTGCTGTTCCCAAAAAAGCATTTTTCAGGAAATGGAAAAAGGAGTCAAATGATGAAAACTGGAGACATAAGTACTGGCAAGTTAGATGCAAGGCATTGATAAGGCAGGCAAAAAGAGAATTTGAGAAGCTTGCTGTGGAAGCAAAAACGTGTAATAAAGACTTTTTCAAAGTACATTTGTAGCAAAAATCCTGTGAAAGAATCAGTTAGACCAGGGGTGGGCAATTCCGGTCCTGGAGGGCCGCAGACCAGTCAGGTTTTCATGATGTCCCTAATGAATATTCATGGACCTATTTCCATACAATGGAAGGCAGTGGATACAAATAGATCTCATGAATATTCATTAGGGACATCATGAAAACCTGACTGGTCTGCAGCCCTCCAGGACCGGAACTGCCCACCCTTGAGTTAGACCATTAGATGATAGAGGGGTAAAAGGGGCACTAAGAGGGGGATAAGGCCATAGTGGAGAGACTGAATTAATTCTTTGCTTCGGACTTTACTGAGGAAGATGTAGGGATGTTACCCGTGACTGAAATGGTATTTAAAGGTGATGCCACAGAAGAAATGAAATAAATATTGATATACTGGGAAGATGTATTACAATTATTTGACAAATTAAAGAGGAGCAAATCACATGGGGCAGATGGTATACATCCAAGGGTGTTGAAAGAACCGAAATATGAGACTGCAGAATAGTTTTATGTCATCTGCAAATCTGATTACCTTGCTCGTTATTCCCATTTCCAGGTCATTTACGAATATGTTATAAAGCAGGGGACCCAGCACAGATCCCTGGAGTACTCCACTATTCACCTTTCTCCATTGGGAAAATTGGCCATTTAGCCCTACCCTCTGCTTTTTATCTTTTAACCAGTTCCTGACCCATAACAGTACACTGACTCCTATTCCCCTGACTCTCTAATTTTGCAAAAAGTCTCTCATGAAGCATTCACCTATCCAGCGACCCTCGAGCTCTCTAACGCCTTAACTGTGGGGCTTTACTATGCCACCTGCGCATAAAAGTGAGGATTGAAACCCTCTATCGTTATCTATGATGGGACAGATTGCAGCTTACCGCATGGTTATGTTCCCTAAAATACTCTGTGTGTTGCAACTGCTGCCCCTCCGGCTCATACGTAGGGATATCTCTCTTTTTGAAAAGGAACTATGGCATTTCATATGGAAGGGAGGGATATCAAGGATAGCGTTCTCGGTGATGAAGAATAATTGGGAACAGGGAGGCCTGGGTATACCAGATCTTTCGAGATATTCTAGAGCCTGTCATTTACAACACATAAGAGATTGGCTAGGACGGACCAAGATCTTCACCCAGTGGGCATTAGAGGAGGATTTCGTGGCCTCATATTCCGAGTGAAGCACCGCTGCCAGGGAGAGCCAAAACTTGGTCCCTCGGATAACTAAAAGCATGTTGCAGAAGCTGATCCCCTCCTCCAGTACCAGGTTTTTTTCACTGCGGTGAAACCCCCGATTTATTCCGGGGATGGAAAACCGGGCATTCCACGAATGGGAAGCTAATGGGGTGCATAGTGTGGGACATATTGTGGACACAGAAGGAACATTTAAAAAATTCAGTAATCTCAAAGCGGAATTTGACCTGAAGGCCCATCATGTCCTCGCATATATGCAAGTGGCACATTGCATTCGATTCCTGTCTGGTAATGGGCTGACAGTGGAAGCATCTGCACAGATTTTGCAGTTCTTTGACCTAGAAACCCAGGAACGTGTGTCTATTTCTCAATTTGTCCAGAAGCTCCAGCAGGGAACTCCGCTGCAAGAACTCACTAGATAGAGAACTGCTGGGTGGCTGAACTGGGCATTTAAGTAACCCCTGGGGCGGTCCAGCGAGTCATGTCTTGCATCCCGCAACTGGTGAAGGAAGCGCGCTACAGAAAATGCAATACTTTACCATGCCCACATTTCGCCAAGGCTTGCCCTCCGCAGCGGGGTGGCCCAGTGCGGCAAGCTCTCCCCGGCGTCGGTGTGGACCTGTCAGAGAATGCACAGTTATTGGACTCAAATATGGAGATATGTTGAAATGCTGATTGGGCAATCAGTGAGATGGACAGCCGCACTAGTGGTGCTTGATAATTTATCAGGGGCTAGACCGAAGGGCCACTGGGCCAGATTGTTGGTAAGGAAGGCATGTATTAATAGTAAAGAGATAGTGCTGCACCACTCGAGAGAGGCCACAGTCCCACCATACTGGGAATGGTGCAATGCAATTCACTACTTAATGCTACAGGAGCGTATGGCATCAAGAGGGGATGCTCAGCAGAAAGGAAAATTCCTGGCTATCTGAGGTGGATACATAGATACTTTGACATCAGTAGCCTGCAATGAATTAACTTTGTAGAATATGAAAAGGGAAGAGAGAAACCCGAGAAGTGGTGGAGGGCCTTGGAGAAAGCCTGTACCCTAGAGCCACTGGGCTAATGGGAAGGCCTGGCCAGATTGGTCCATAGAATGCGGGGAGAAGGGGTTATCTACAGAGCCAATTAGTGTATAACCCTAGCGGAAAATGTAATCTTTGGTTAACTCCTTGAGCAGTGAAAGAGTACCCACTGCTCAGGAGTACACACTCTATATAGCTAGTAGTCCTAAAGGACCTGTTGGATTAGATAGCAGGCAGGAGATAGCAGGGGAGGGTTAGGGGAAAATACATGTTAGATTCATGACAAAAATGTGTATGTTGACTGGTAGAATTAAGGTGAAGATATGCATATAACCAAGATGCTGTGTATTAATGAAACTTATAAACTGAGATTTAAAAAAAAAAATAACCCTATGAGCAGGTTTTGGGCTGCTTGTCACCACTGGAGGGAGTTCATCAGGTGGGATGAAATGGTGACCCTGTCTGAGAGATGACCTGTTGATTGCGTCCACTGCTTGGAGAGAGTCCACTGTGCCATGTGCATGTATAAATGAGCATATGAAACATGGATTGTGGAGGCCATGTGACTGAGGAGAAGGAGCATGTCTCAAGCCAAGAGGGTTGTCTGCTGTTGGCAATGGGATGAAGGCGGTCTCCTGGCAAGTAGGCCAGCGCTCTCGTTGTATCTAGACGAGCTCCTATGAACTCTAGGGTTTGGGTTGGTGTCAAGTGGGATTTTGGATAATTCACTACAAATCTCTGATGTTGCAAAACGAGAATGGTCTATTGAAGTGATGTCGCAACTATGTGAGGGGTATCTCCCTTGACCAGACGTCCAAGTAAGGGAAGAGGAAGATCCCCAAGGTGCGCAGGTAGGCTGCTACACCTGCAAGGCACTTTGTGAAGACCCTTGGTGCGGAAGCCAGTCCAAAAGGAAGAACCCAATATTGATAGTGGTGCCCTTGAAAGACAAAGCTGAGATACTGTCTGTACAGTGGGTGTATCAAGCTATGTGTGTAAACATCCTTGAGATCTGGAGAGCAGAGACAGTCGTTTTGTTGAAGATAGGGGAGAAGTGTGCCCAATGAGATCTTGAACTTTTCCCTCACTAAGGATTTATTGAGATTTTTTAGTTCGAGGATAGGCCTGAACTCTCCTGTCTTTTTTGGGGTGAGGAAGTATCGCAATAGAACCCTAGGCTTGCTGTGGTAGAGGGATGTCCTCGATAGCTCCTTGAGATGTTAGATACTTGATCTCCTGCAGTAGCAGAGTGGAGTGATGGAGATCTGTATGTGCCTTGCCCACAAAGAAATTGGGGGGGGGGGGGGGGTAGATCTTTGAACTTGAACTGATAGACCAAACTGACAAGCTGTAAGGTCCAGGATTCTAGGGTGATGAGGGACCATCTGTGAGCAAAATTTGTCAATCTCCCTGGAATGTGAGAGGGGAAGGGAGGTTGAAGAGGCTGACTGGCTATGCCCTCAAGAAAGGAGTCAAAAGCTCACTGGAGGCTGAGGATGTGGAGCTGCCTGAGCTTTAGATATTTTAGGTTTCCTGGGTTGATGAGGACCCTGTTTCTGTTGGGATTCTGGAGACTAACAGGCAGAGTAGAAGGGGTAGGACAGATAATACCGCCTCTTTTTAGGGTAGAAGGGCTTCTTTGCAGAAGTTGCCTTCTTGCTCTAATCAGCTGTCTTCCTAGACAAGCGCTTCATGGTGAGGTTGTCTTTATCGATCTCACCTGCCTTTTCATGCCAGCCTTTCCCAAATAGATTTTCTCCATTGCAAGGGATATTGTTGAGCTTATCTTGTACCCACTGCTCCAGATATGAGGCTTGCAGCCATGCAGTTCTCCTTGCCCCAATACAGGTCACTGATGTCCTGTTAGCAGCCTCAAAGGCATCGAAAGCAGCTCTAGTGAGAAACAACGGTGTTCTAGGCATGAACCACTAGAACTTTATCAGGGGCCTGTTTGTCTTTTGGGGGGAAGGGAGATACTCAGATAAGTCCCTGGAGAAATCCTTTAAGAACATATCCATATAGACTAGAGCATGTAGGAGTTTATCCTGGACCCCAACATAACAGCCTGGAATGCTTTCTTGCCAAAAGCATTAAGGGTCCTAGCATCCTTGCCCAGAGGAACAGAGGAATGATTCTTGGAACTTTTGATCCTCCTCATGGCTGATTCCACTACCATGGAGTAGTGTGGAAGCCTGCGCAAGTAGGGACTTGATACAAGGTGCTTCCCACATTCAAGCCATCAAGTTTTTCAAGATGCTCAGAATAGGAAGAGTAGCTGCTTCCTTTGGTGCTGAGGGATACTGGAGGATGTCTAACGCCTCTGCTCTTAGTTCCAGTTTGTTTCCATGGATACTGAGAGGGCTGCCGCCATGTTTTTGATGAAGTCCTGAAAGGACATGTCCTCAGGTGGAGACCGACGCCTCTCATTTGGCGGAGAAGGATCCGATGAAATGCCTTGGACAGGGTCAGAAGCAGCAGACTCAGATTCTGAGTCAGATGACAATGAGTACATGCCAGGTAGGAAATTGAAGTAATATCTGTCAGTACCTCGGTACAGACTATGCTCTGTTCCCGATGTCTAAGGTCAATGACCATGAAGAGCTGTGTCTGAACTAGAATGTACAGTATATGATGTCCCAGAATGAATTAGGGTTGGTGGAGGTTCTGGGCATGGTGAGACAGATACTTCAGCTAGTGTCTGGACATGTAGAGAGGGAGGGGCAAAATACAAACTTATTCGTGGTTAGTAGGGCTTACTGTGTTAAAACAATTATGAATTAATTCAATAGGCACTACCTTCTGCAATGGAAAAAAAATAACCAAAACAATGAAAAAATGAAAAACAAAAATTATAATGTAGAGATCACCACTGAGCAATATCGGCACTAAGATGCAAAATAATATGAAAGGGAACTAGCCATTAAAGGCAAAAAACAGTTGTAACATAAATCAATTAGGAACCATGGGATCAGTTTTATTGCTAAATACATTATCCATGTGAATTAAAGGTAAGACAATAGTCGGAGGATTCACTTAAAATATGGGCATGCGGTACACTAACACCATGACGCTAAAAGATTATTTGTCTAAAGCCTCCACTCTTGGATTCAATATTAGCATCAGAAAATAAAAAGGCACAAAACAAAATGTAAGTTTGCATTTTGCCCCTCTCTCTCCACATCATCTTCCACTGTGAACACAATATATGATATACACAACCTCTCTCCTTTTTACATAAAGCTGGGATTTCACCTGTCCTATTCTCGTTTGCATGTTGTTTTTATTTATTTATTTTATTATTTGTATACAGTATTTATCTTTTATGGAATGTCATATTGTTGTTTTATAATAAATATCAACTGACCTTATTTTTTATTCATTTCATTTATTTGATACATCATTTGTTGATTTATTCCATAATATGACTGCATGTTTTAACTTAGTCACTATTTTTTTACAAGATTTTATGTATTTATTAATGTGTTTATTGATTTATATACCATTGTTCTCTTTGAGGTACCCCATGACAAAGGCTACGCTGAAACACGGCCGTGTAGGGGTCAGTTAATAAGGGACTTCTTTTACTTTCTCGCCCTTGTGTGCTCTGTGACTCCTAGCGAAAATTGTATGTGTGCCTTTTGTGGACAGGCAGAGAAGATGAGCAGACATGAGGAAACTAAAGAAAAACCTGGACTTCGAGTAGGAGCTCCAGTTCTAAAACAGACAGGGAAAAGGGCCAGACTACATCAGACTAGAAATCTCATTTACAATCAATTTCTATAATTTTATTAGGAGGAATCTGACCTATTTAAGTGCAGCCTTCTACTGGCTACGCTGCTGGACCAGTAGAAATCTTTTATTGCACCAATCTTGCAGTATTCGGAGGTACCAAACAAAACACAACCATCAATGGTATGATCAAGTTTTCCTTCTTCGCTCCTCCAAAGTGACACTGAAGATACAGTCATTGGAGCTATAAGCGCTGTCAGGGAATGAAGTGGCTCTGGCTAGTGGACAAAGCTAAAACCCTGGTATCTTCTGCAGTATTAATGAGAAGCATTAATAAAAAAAATAAAATGCAGCTTCTCATTCGAAGGAACAACATAAGAACACAAGATATGCTATACTGGGTCAGACCAAGATCCATCAAACCCAGTATCCCGTTTCCAACAGTGGCCAATCTAGGTCACAAGTACCTAGCAGTTTCCCCAGAAGACAGGTTCCACAATGCTTGTTTTGGGGCAAGCAGTAGACTTCCCGGGTCCCTTTTAATAATGGTGTATGGACCTTTCCTCCAGGAACTTGTCCAAACCTTTTTTAAACCCAGCTACACAAAAGCACAGTTACTTACCTGTAACAGGTGATCTCTGGGAACAGCAGGAATTAGTCCTCACATATGGGTACGTCGGTACCGACGGAGCCTGTGCGGGAATGCTTCCCCAGCTTCCCAAAAAGGAAAGCTTTTGGGCACATCCCACCGCGCCTGCGCACTGCCTTCCTGCCTTTCCTAACTGACTCTCCTCAGTTCAAGTTTATAGCTGAGACAATAGAGAGAGAGAAAGGAAAGGAAAGACCAGAAAGATACAACTCCTAGGGGAGGTGGGTGGGTTGTGAGGACTAATTCCTGCTGTTCCCAGAGATCACCTGTTACAGGTAATTAACTGTGCTATCTCCAGGAACAAGCAGGAATGAGTCCTCACATATGGGGACTCCCTAGCTAAGATGCCTGGGAGATCCCCTAGGATTTAGACCCTGGATAGGGTCCCATGTCCTCCAATGGATCTCAGGCATCCATCCAGGGAAGGAGGGTAGGAGTTGATTAAGAATGGAACAGGTGTTTGAGGACAGCCTGACCAAACAAGGCATCCCGGCGGGAATCCTTGTCCAAGCAGTAATGGGCTGTGAAGGTATGAACCGAGGCCCAGGTGGCTGCTCGACAGATCTGGTCTATGGACACAGAATGTAGATGAGCCATAGAGGTGGCCATGGCCCTCACATTATGAGCTGTGACATGGCCCTCCAGAGTAAGGTTCTTGCTCTGGTAGGCAAAAGAAATACACTGAGCAATCCAATTAGACAGTGTTCTTTTAGAGACTGGAAGTCCCAAATGAGAAGGGTCAAAAGCAACAAAAAGCTGAGAAGACTTTCTATGTTGCTGGGTCCTATGTAAGTAAAAGGCAAGAGCCCTTTTACAATCCAGAGTATGAAGGTTCCTCTCTGCACTAGATGCATGAGGAGCTGGAAAAAAGACTGGCAAATACACCTCTTGATTGAGATGAAAAGGCGAGACCACTTTAGGCATAAAGTGTGGATTAGTCCTGAGGACCACCTTGTCATGATGAAATCTTGTATAAGGTGGATTTGCCACTAAGGCCTGTAGTTCACTAATGCGGCGAGCAGAAGTGACTGCAATAAGGAAGACAGCCTTCCAGGAAAGAAATTTCAGGGAGGTAGAAGATAAGGGTTCAAATAGTGGCTTCATGAGCTGACCAAGAACCAAATTCAAATCCCATGCCACCGGAGGAGGCTTAATGGGAGGTTTAGTTAAAGTGAGGCCTCTCATGAATCTTGAGATAAGAGGATGAGAGGAGACTTGTTGCCCATTGATGGGCTTAAGGGATGCTGAAATAGCACTCAAATGGACTCTCACTGAATTAGTTTTAAGTCCTGCATTGGAGAGATGCAGGAGATAGTCCAACAGAGAAGTTAAAGGAAGTGCGAAAGGGTCTAGACCTCTGTCAGCACACCAAATGGAAAATCTTTTCCATTTAAAGGCGTAGGAACGCCTGGTGGAAGGTTTCCTGGAAGCATGAAGGATATCCTTCACCTGTTGAGAAAGATTTAAATCTTGAAGATCTAGGCCTTCAGTAACCAGGCCCTGAGGTGAAGGGACTTGGGGTTTGGGTGCCACAAAGTCCCCTCCTCCTGGGACAGAAGGTCTGGAGCAGCTCCCAAGTCCAGGGAGGGGGCTTGGGAGAGATGCAGAAGTAGAGGGTACCACACTTGGCGTGGCCAGCGTGGAGCTATGAGGATCATAGATCCTTGATCCCTCTGGAGTTTGAACAGAGTCTTGGGAATCAAGGGAATGGGTGGAAAGGCGTACAGGAAGTCCTGACCCAATGAAGGAGTAAGGCATCCCTGGCCTGAACTCCCTGACACGGAATTCTGGAGCAGAATCGGGGAAGTTTGGCATTCCACGGACTTGCAAAGAGGTCTATGTCCGGGGTTCCCCATTCCTGAAAGATTCTGAGTACCTGATCCATATGCAGGGACCACTCGTGTGGAAGCAGAACTCGACTGAGTCTGTCTGCCCAAGAGTTTTGGATTCCTGGGAGGTATACTGCCAGGAGATGGATCTGATGCTCTCTGGCGAAGGCCCATAGTCTGAGAGCTTCATTGCAAAGCGACAGAGAGCCAGTTCCTCCTTGTTTGTTTATGTAAAACATGGCTACTTGATTGTCTGTGTGAACGAGGACTGTCTTGTAGCCAAGAAGGGTATGAAAGACCTGGAGAGCTAGGAAAACTGCTCGAAGCTCCAAATGATTGATATGAAGGGAGGTCTCCTGTAGAGACCAAGTGCCTTGGGTGGAGAGGTCCTCTAGATGAGCTCCCCAACCTGTTTGGGAGGCATCTGTAGTCAGGGTTGCTTGGGGCAACGACTGTTGGAAGGGGGACCCCAGCAACAGATTTTGAGTGGACATCCACCATTGGAGAGACCAAAAGAGACGTTTGGAGGTTGTTATTTGGTCGGAGAGAGCTCCTGAAGCTTGAGTCCACTGGGTGGACAAAGTCCACTGAGCTGCTCTCATGTGAAGGCGAGCATAGGGTACCACATGTACTGTGGAAGCCATGTGGCCTAGCAGTTGAAGCATCTCCCTGGCAGTCAAGTGACTCTTTGACTGTGCTTGGGAGGCTAACTGCAGTAGACGATGGCAACGGGCCTGAGGAAGGTAGGCCCTTGCATTGGTGGTATCCAACCAGGCCCCTATGAACTCTAGGGACTGAGTGGGAGAAAGCTGGGATTTTGGGAGGGTTTACCACCAGCCCCAGATATTGCAGAATGCGTCTTGTGCGGTTTAGAGCAATCCGAGCTTCTGACTGAGTTGGTGCTCGGATGAGCCAATCGTCGAGATATGGGAAAACAAAAATCCCTAGGGTGTGTAGAAATGCTGCAACGACTGCCATGCATTTGGTGAACACTCTGGGGGCAGAGGCTAGGCCGAAAGGAAGCACTCTGTACTGATAATGTTGTCCCTGGAACAGAAATCGTAGGAATTTTCTGTGGGATGGATGGATGAGGACATGGGTGTACGCATCCTTGAGATCTAGAGAAAGCGTAGTTACTCACCTGTAACAGGTGTTCTCCAGGAGCAGCAGGAATCAGTCCTCACTTATGGGTGACGTCGGCGCCGACGGAGCCCTCGCGGAGCAATTTTCCCCAGCTTTCAAAGAAAGCCTTTGGGAATTGCAGCACGCATGCGCGGTCGTCTTCCCGCCCGAGGGTGCCATCTTAGCCAGTCAGATGACATAGCTAAAAAAGACAGCATAAAAATTTGCAAAAAGAACATAAGCAGACGATTGCAACTCCAAGGGGAGGAGGGAGGGTAGTGAGGACTGATTCCTGCTGCTCCTGGAGAACACCTGTTACAGGTGAGTAACTACGCTTTCTCCAGGACCAAGCAGGAAGTCAGTCCTCACTTATGGGACTCCCAAGCTCAAGGCTACCGGAGACCCTAAGCACAAAAATGAGCTCCCTCTAGCTCAGCAGCACAGAAGGATAGAATCTTCGCTGAAATATCACCCACCGGTAGCCCACATCCGGGATGGAGGGTAGGAGTTGCTCAGACCTCAAAGAGATTACGGAGGACTGCCTGTCCGAAAGCACTGTCCCTACGGGACTCCCTCTCGAGACAGTAATGGACCGCAAAAGTCTGGCTCGAAGACCAAGTAGCGGCCCGGCAGATGTCTGCCAGCGGAACAGAGCGGAGGTAAGCCACTAACGTGGCCTTTGCCCGAACACAATGAGCCGTGACTCGACTTTCTAAGGAGAGTCCGGCTGCCCCATAAGCCCAAGAGATACAGTCCGCAACCCAGATGGACAGAGTACGCTTGGAGACCGGGAGCCCCAATCTATTGGGGTCAAAAGACACAAAAAGCTGAGCAGCTTTACGGTGCCCCCGCGTACGGTCAAGGTAGAAGTTCAGAGCCCTTCTACAGTCCAGGGTATGGAGGACCGTCTCAGCTCGGCTGGAGTGTGGTCTGGGAAAGAAGGTTGGAAGTACCACCTCCTGATTGATGTGAAAAGGGGAGACCACTTTAGGCAGAAATTTCGGATGAGTCCGTAGGACCACCCTATTCTTGTAGAACCTAGTGTAAGGGGGATCAGACATGAGGGCCTGCAATTCACTTACGCGTCTAGCGGAAGTGAGGGCTATCAAGAACAGTGTTTTCCAAGACAGAAAACGGAGAGAACAGGTAGCCATAGATTCAAAAGGCGGACAGGTGATCCGCTGCAACACCACATTCAGGTCCCAGTCAGGCGCTGGCGGGCGCAGAGGTGGTTTAAGTAGAAGGAGACCTCGGAGAAACCTCGCTACGAGAGGGTCACTGGAGAGAGGTCTGCCGTCCACCGGCACATGATGTGCTGAAAGAGCACTGAGGTGAACTTTGACGGAGTTGGACTTAAGTCCCAGATTAGAGAGGTGCAGCAAGTACTGCAAGATCACCGACACCGGGCAGGAGAAGGGATCCTGAGACTGTTGGGTACACCAGACTGCAAAGCGACGCCATTTAAGGGCGTAGCATTTGCGGGTAGAAGGCCGTCGCGAAGCCAAGACGACCTCCTCCACCTCCGCCGGCAGGAGAAGGGGAGCATGGACTACCCTCTCAGCAGCCAGGCCATGAGGTTGAGAGACCTGAGGTTGGGGTGCAGGAGGGACCCCTGATCCTGAGTGAGGAGATCCGGTTGTACCCCCAGAGGGATTGGATCCTCCACCGCCAGTTGCAGCAGGAGCGGAAACCACGGCTGCCTGGGCCAGCGAGGGGCCACCAGGATCATGAAGGCTTTGTCTCGGAGAACCTTGAAAAGAGTCCGAGAGACTAGCGGGATGGGAGGGAAAGCATACAGAAGGCTCCCCGACCATGAGATCAGAAAGGCGTCCGCCGCAACCCGAAGGGGGTGTGGCTGACGAGAGCAGAAGCGAGGAAGTTGCCGGTTGTGAGGACTGGCAAAGAGATCCACCGTGGGGAGACCCCACTTGAGGAAGAGCTTCTGAACTACCAAGGGATCCAGACGCCACTCGTGCGGCTGGAGGACCCTGCTGAGTTTGTCTGCAAGGCAATTTTCTTGGCCCGGAAGATAAACCGCCTTGAGGAGAATGCCGTGACTGACGGCCCAAGAGCAGAGCTTCTGTGCCTCCCGGCAGAGGAGGAAGGAGCCCGTGCCCCCCTGCTTGTTCACGTAGAACATGGCAACTTGATTGTCCGTCTGGACAAGGACGGATTGGTGGGAAGTCAGGTGGGAGAAGGCCTTGAGAGCTAGGCGGATCGCCCTGAGCTCCAGGAAGTTGATCTGCTGAGCAGACTCCCACGTGGTCCAGAGGCCCTGAGTACGTGCCTCTTGGCAATGTGCTCCCCAGCCCAGGAGGGATGCATCGGTGGTCAGCACCCGGGTCGGCTGAGGTGACTGGAAAGGCATTCCGAATATCAGGTTCGGCTGCCGGAGCCACCACCGGAGAGACGAGACCAGCGGCTCGGAGACGCGCACTAGGTCTGCTAGGCCGCCTGTGGCTTGTCGCCACTGCTGGCGGAGACACCATTGAGCAGACCGCATATTCAGGCGGGCATTGGGGGTCACATGGATGGTGGAAGCCATATGGCCGAGCAGTCTCAGGAAGCGCCTGGCGGAGACCAGGGGCTGGCTGCGAAAGCGGTCGGCTAGGTCCATGAGCCGTTGAGCCCTGTCGAGCGGTAGGTACGCTCGTGCCCGAGGAGTGTGCAGCCTTGCGCCGATGAACTCGAGATCCTGTGAGGGGAGCAAAGTGGACTTTGCGAAGTTTATAACAAAGCCCAAGTGCTGCAGCAGAGTCACCGTGCGGCACGTGGCGTTGGTGACCTCCTGAGCGGACGCTGCTCTGATGAGCCAGTCGTCGAGGTACGGAAAGACATAGAGGCCGTGAAGCCGGAGATGGGCCGCCACGACCGCGAGACATTTTGTGAAGACTCGCGGTGCGGAGGATAGGCCAAAGGGCAGTACTCTGTACTGGTAATGATTTCCTGCCACCACAAACCTTAGGTATTGGCGGTGGCTTGGGTGGATGAGGATGTGCGTGTAGGCATCCTTTAGATCCAAGGAGCATAGCCAATCTCCCTGCTGGAGGTAGGGCAGAAGGATTCCAAGGGTAAGCATTTTGAACTTCTCCCGCACAAGGAACTTGTTGAGGTTGCGCAAGTCCAGGATGGGTCTGAGGCCCCCTGTTCTCTTTGGTATCAGAAAATACCTTGAATAAAAGCCTTGACCTCTCAGGTGGTGTGGCACCGGTTCCACCGCCTGTTCCTGCAGAAGACCTGCTAACTCCTGAAGGAGCAACTCCCTGTGCAGAGGGGGGCGCGGAGGTTCTCCCGGAAAATAGGAGGGAGGGACCTGATGGAAGTGGAGAAGGTAGCCTTCTCGCACAACCTGAAGTACCCAGGCATCTGCGGTGATGCTGGACCACCTGTGGGCGAAGTGAACCAGCCGGCCTCCGGTGCTGGGAGGAACCAGCGGGGGGGGGGAGAGGCTATGCTGAGCGAGTCAAAAGCCCCCACCCTGCTGAGCAGGGGCTGGTGGTGCAGGCTTGGGGGCTTGCTGCCTACGGGACCCGTTACCCCGTCCCTTGGCCTGCTGGCCCTGTTGGGGAGCTGCAGGGGCCTGATAATGGGGGTATTGTTTGTAGGCAGCCGCCTTCCTCGGGTAAAAGGACTTTTTCCCCGAGCCCTTCTTTTTCTGGGAAGGGGCGGAGGTCTTCCTAGAAAGCCTGGTCCTGGTGAGAGTCTCAGTCTCAATTTGTGCAGCCTTTTCCGCCATGGGCTTGCCAAAGAGGTTTTCGCCTCGGCAGGGGACATCGACCAACTTGTCCTGTACCCAGGGCTCAAAGTCTGACGACTGAAGCCAAGCCTGTCGGCGGGCACCGATGCCGGCTGCGGCCACTCTAGCCGAGGCCTCAAAGCCATCATAGGCTGCTCGGGACATGAACTTTGAGCATTCCCGAATGCCCGTGGACAAGGCTAGGAACCTCCGCAAGGGCTCCTCGGAGAGACCAGCGGAGAATCCGGCTAGCTCTTTAGCCAGATCCCGGAGATACATGCCCATGTAGAGCTGGTAAGTCTGGACACGACATGCGAGCATAGAGCCCTGGAAGCACTTCTTGCCAAGGCCATCCAGGTTACGGGCCTCCCTTCCAGGAGGCACCGAGGAGTGCATCTTCTGGCTCTTAAGACGATGCATGGCCGATTCCACTACCATGGAATGGTGTGGCAGCTGTGCCTTCTGAAAGCCAGGGCTCTTGCGGACCCGATAGATAGAATCGACCCGCTTGCTCAGGACCGGCGAGGAGGCCGAACTCTCCCACATGCGGAAGAGTAGTCGTTCCAGCATAGGAGGAACCGGCACAGTAAAGTGTTCCCTCGCGGGAGAGTCATACTGGAGGGCGTCGAGCTCTTCGGCTCGAGGCTCCTCCTCGGGATCCACAGGGAAGGCCAAAGCCTTGGCCATATCCCTAACGAAGTCCGAGAACCGGGCATCCTCCGGGGGGGACTGCTTCCGAGGCTCGGACCCCGGTGAGTCCGATGGGACACACCGAGTCCGGAAAGAATCAGGTGACTCTTCCTCCTCAGACTCCCAGACCGACTCCGACGAGGACTCGGTGGGGTCGGCCCGGGCAGGGTGCGGCGCCAGCCGCCCCGACGTCGAGGGAGTCGGCGTCGGCGACCTCGGTCCCGAACGGGAGGCCGAGGGTGACCTCGACCGAGGATCGACTCGAGTTCTCATCGACTCGAGGATCGGCTCGGTCTCCGGGGTCGACTTGGACGTCGACGTCCCGGCGGTCGGGGCAGCGGCGCCAGCGAGCAGTGCCCGCTGCTGGTCCATGAAGGCAGACAGTCTGCTCTCCAAGGCCGTCAACCTGAGTCCGAGCTCAGGTGACCCAGCAGCCCCCGACTCGGGCCCCGACGGCGTCGGGCCCGACGTCGGCTGTCGCGGAGGCGAGTCCAGAAGGACCACAGGACTTACCCGGGCAGGCATCTCCGACTCCAGGCGAGGTCGCTTCGGGATGTGTTCCTTCTCCAAGGACCCGGGGCGGCTGTCGGGGCTATGCGACCTGGCCCTCGCGGAACCAGGAGCGTCCACCGACGCCGCCCTCGCGGGTTTTTCCTTCCGACGATGGTCCCCGGAGGGAGAACCCCGGTCGGAGGAGCTCCGGCGACGGTCCGAGCTGGAGCCTTTCGACGCGGAGGCCTCCGACGAGGTCCGGGTACGGCTGGGGTCAGCGAAGATTCTCTCACGCTGATGCCGCCGACTCCTCAACGCCTTTGAGGACAGTTTGCTGCAGGGCCCACAGATCAGTTCCTCATGATCCGGGCCCAGGCAGCGGAGGCAAAAGTCGTGTGTGTCGGTTAGTGACATATTTCGGTCACACCGACCACACCGCTTAAACCCACTGGCAGCCATCGGGGGAAAAAGGGCCCCTGCGAGGTCAAAGGACCGGGCTGCCAGGGAAACCGAAAACGAAAGCTGACTAAGTCAGAAAAACCGAAAAAAGTAAGCGGACTCGAGACCGGCGTCACGAGTCCGGGCGAGAAAACGATCGGCGTCGAACCGAAAGAAAAAAGGATAAAACAAAGAAGAAAATCAACTTTTTCGCGGGGACAAGACGGGGACGTCTGTAGCGCTCCGCGGAAAAAAGAAGACTGGCTAAGATGGCGCCCTCGGGCGGGAAGACGACCGCGCATGCGCGCTGCAATTCCCAAAGGCTTTCTTTGAAAGCTGGGGAAAATTGCTCCGCGAGGGCTCCGTCGGCGCCGACGTCACCCATAAGTGAGGACTGACTTCCTGCTTGGTCCTGGAGAACAAAGCCAATCTTGGCTTTTTAGGTAGGGAAGAAGAATGCCTAGAGAAAGCATCTTGAACTTTTCCTTGCATAGGAATTTGTTCAATTCCCTGAGATCTAAAATGGGTCTGTAACCCCCTGTTTTCTTGGGGATGAGAAAATAGGGGGAATAGAACCCCGAGCCCTGCTGAAGAAGGGGAACCTCTTCTATCGCCCCTTGGGCAAGCAGGGTAGACACTTTCTGACCCAGAAGGTCGAGGAGAGGTGTGGGAGAGTTGAAATGTCTCACCATGGTGTGTGGAGGAAGGTCTGAGAAATGAAGTTTGTAACCCTCTCTTATGATGGAGAGGGTCGACTGTTCTGATGTTATTTGCTCCCACCTGGGAGCAAAATGAGCTAACCTTCCTGGAATGGGGAGAAGTTCTGGCTGGGGTAGAGCCAGAAAGGTTAAGTTCTCTAGAATGCAGTCAAAAACCCTGAGGGGGTTGAGACTGTTGAGTTGCAGGAGTTGCGGCAGGTTTGGGTCTGGCCTGCCTAGGTTGCTGTCGCTTAGTTGGAAAACGATCAGCAGCAGATTGCTGCCCAGAGTTGGAAGGGAATCTGGTCTTCTTGAAATAAGGTTTCTTGAAAGACTTTTTCTTGAATGGCATGGAAGTAGACTTGGAAAGTCTATCCAGAGCAGAATTCTCTGCATCCATTTGAGTGGCTTTAATTTGCCACTCTCTGCCAAAGAGATTCTCACCTGTACAGGGCAAATTTCCCAGACCATCCTGGACCCAGGGCTCTAGATCAGAAGCCTGGAGCCAAGCAAGTCTCCGAGCAGCAATGGCAATGCCTGAGGCTCTGCTAGCACCCTCAAAGGAGTCAAAGGCTGCCCTATTGGAAAACTTGGAAACATCCTGAGTATTTATTTATTTTATTTTATACACATTTATATACCGCATCTTCCACAGTTCAGTTGCGGTTTACAGAGAACAACAATTAACAAAGCAAGTTTGTTTACAAGGAACGACATATTAGTATAATTAACAGAATATAATTTACAAGGAACGTCATAATATAAGTCTAACAATGTGAACCAGAACATAACAGAATAAACTATGTACAGGTGTATATATATATATATATGGGAGTAAAAGGGCATAAGATGTGGAGTCATAAGGAGAGTATACTTAAGCCAAAGGAGGAATTCATCCTTTCTGTCTTCTGGGATAACAGGGAGAAAGGTATGCAACTTCAGTGTAATTTCCTTGAGAAACATACCCATATAAAGACTATATGAGTTGATTCTAGCAATTAGCATACTGGCTTGGAAGATTTTTCTACCAAAAGCATCCAAGGTCCTGCATTCTCTTCCTGGAGGAGTAGAAGAATGTCTTTTAGTACTCTTTATTCTTTTCATAGCTGACTGCACCACAATGGAATGGTGAGGAAGCTGGGTTTTTTGAAAACCAGGACAAGGGGGGACACGGTACATAGTGTCCAACCTACGAGAATGAGGAGAAAGGGTGAGAGGAGTCTCCCATAAATCAAGCATGTGTTCATGAAGAATTTCATGAATTGGTAAGGTGACTGCCTCTCTGGGAGCCTTAGAGTAACCTAAAATGTCAAGCTTTTTAGCTCTAGGCTCTATTTCAGAGGATACTGAAATGGCAAGTCCTTTAGCCACTTCTGAAATGAAGTCTTGAAAGGACAAATCTTCTGGAGGAGACATTTTCCTCTTTGGAGAAGAAGGTTCCTCAGGGAGAGTAATAGACACTTCAGGAGATTCTTCTGATGAATCTGAATCATCAGAGGAATCGAAGTATCGTCTGTCCGATTCCAACGATCAATACGCGTATCGATCGGTATCGACATCGGGCGTCCCCGGAACCGGATCGGTGTCGGGGAAGCGCCCGGATCCAGGAACCGGAGTCGGTATCCTGGTCGATGTCGAAGCAAGCAGTACCGGCATCGAGCCCAGTACCGGTGCCGGTACCGACATCGATATTTGATGCGGTACCGCTGGCGTCGCAGCCTGAATGAAAGCCATGATAGCTTGCTGCATGGATTGGACAGTATGATCCATAGACGCCACGACTGCCTGGATGTCGGTACCGGGAGAATGTGCCGGTACCCCAGAGCAGTCTAACAGGTGATCGGTCGAGGCCGTGCCATCGATGTCAACCTGTAACCCCATACGAGGAGCTTTGGAAGCCGGAGCTTCCCACCGGGGTTGTTTGGCTGGGGCAGGATCCTCAAGGGTAAGCCCGGGGGCATCTCGATGCTTAGAGGGAGATTTACCCTTTGAGGACCTGTTTGGTTTATGTTTGGTTACCTGAGATCCATCAGGAGACGATGTTCTAGAAGATGTCGATATTACCGGTGGTGCCTCTGTGGGAAACAGCATATGGAGCTTAGCTGCTCGATTCTGTAACCCACGTTTAGACATCATGGAGCAGGATGGACAATCCGGAACGGAATGGTCAGGGCCCAAACATTTGAGACACCATTCATGGGTATCTGTAATAGAAATAGTACCGCTACACTTAGTACATTTTTTAAAGCCTGAGGCTTGTTTTTCCATGAGGGAAAATCTTTTTGTAGGCCCTAAGGCCAGCAGAAGAAATAATACTAAGTGAAGAAAAAAGACAACGGGTTTTTTTGTGTTTTTTTTGTAAAAGAAGAAAGAAAAGACCGGCAGTACCGGTCCGGTGTCGGGGAGGCAGACACGCGACCAAAGAAACAAACTAATATAAGAAACTTCTTCAACGGTGACAGGGCTCGACCTGCTGGCTCCGCGGAAAAGAAGAAACTGAGGAGAGTCAGTTAGGAAAGGCGAGAAGGCAGCGCGCAGGCGCGGTGGGATGTGCCCAAAAGCTTTCCTTTTTGGGAAGCTGGGGAAGCATTCCCGCGCAGGCTCCGTCGGTACCGACGTACCCATATGTGAGGACTCATTCCTGCTTGTTCCTGGAGATCAGCTTTTAGGAGAGAGAGGTGAAAATGGGAGCATTAGATGATAGCAGTATGCAGTTTTTTTTGATCGGATTATTAGTGGCATATTTATTTTATCTGTTCTTTTATACCGCTTTATCTATAAATCAAAGCGGTTTACAGAGAACAAGAAACAGGTAACAAACTATAACATATGGTCGTACATGAAACCTCTTTACATTGAATTTTATAAAACTATAGTTACATTAATGGATATAATCAATAAAACTATAGTTGCATTAAGAGTGTGAACAGCATTTTTCATAGAGTCATAAAAAACTGATTTAAATCAAGGATGTAAACATGTTGACCGAGAGGTATTTTAGACTTCTTGGTCATAGGACCTGTCACAGGGGGTGAGGTATGCAGGGAAGCGCAAGCTGGGATGGAGTCTGTTGGGCTGGTACCTGGGCAGCTTGGGTTTTCCTTTGACGTGCTCTGTGAATAAGTGTGTTTTGAGGAGTTTGCTGAATGCTGATAGGTCTGGTATGCTTCATATTCTCTTGGGCAGAGTTTCAAAGACTGGGTGAATAGAACGAGAATGCTCTTGTGGACTGGTTGCTCTTTGTGAATTCCGTAGGTATGGCTTGCCACTCTCATAAGTTCACAGCTGGATTTCTTTTAGGTTGAGGGAGGTGGTTTTGTTTCTGTCCAGCCACTTAGTGGGAGGGGGAAATGGGTTAAGGAATGCATTTTTTTTTGTTTAACTGTATGAACAACTAGGAGACCAATGTTAGTGTTTTTATGGATGGGGTTATACGAAGCTATGGATTAGTATGGCTTATTTTATTAACGCTTAGAGAGTTGGTTTAGAAGATTGGCTACCCCACTGACTGCTGTGAGATGAGCTATGCCTTTAGACCAGTGATTCCCAACTCAGCTGGTTGGGTTTTCAGGGTATCCACAATGAACATGCATGACCTACATCTGCATACAGGGGAGGCAAATCTCATGCATATTCAAGGTGTATATGCTGAAACTCAACTGACTGGTATGTCTTGAGAAGTAGGTTGAGAATCCCTGCTCAGTGATGTATTTATTATACTGTTGTATTATTTATAGGGCTTCTGATTCAAGGTTTATAAATTGTTGACTTAGGTATTTTTAAGGCAAGTGTTAAGAATTCTAAAAACAGGTGTTTTCATGGTGCAAACTATATCTTCTAGGTGCCTCTTTCAGTTGATTCAATTTAACAAAGTTCAGCTCATTCTTTTTGTAAGCTTTATGCTTTAATAAAGAAAACAATTGCTTAAAAATGTGTTAAGATTTAAAATCTACCTTTATTATTTTTAGCCATTTCAAAGCAAATCACAAACAAATCATGAGAATTAGAACACATCACATTTGAGAACTGACTGCATGTTCATACAAGCTATGACAAGATTAAAATGGACTGCTATTTTGGGCACCCAATTAAAATTAAAGAAAATTTAACAAACTGCATAGAACTGCAGTTTTCACTTAAATGAAAATAAAACGAGAACGTGAACACACAGGGTTACATTTACTAAAATCCACATGCTAACACTTAATATGTGTTGTGAAAAAATAAGTCCCATTATATAAAATAGGACCCAAGGTAAATTACATGTATTATTGCATGTATTATTGTGTATTGGCAAATACTAATGAATCAGTCCCCTTCCTCCATTGGCCCCCAAAAACATACAAATTCCACCTCCTCCACTGCCGTCTGATCTATAAACATATGCTTACTGAAACAGTCCAAGGTCTGATGGTGGCAACAGCAGGATATTGTAAAGACACAGATCTCAGTACACATTCCTCTCCTGACTTCCATAAGAATGAGGAGCCTGGAAAAGATATGTGCACTGACAGCCCTGCAAACCTTTACAACAGTCTAGTGATGCCATTAGGCTCTACACTCGCTCCTACTTTAATAAGTATGTCTGCAAGGCAGGGGATTGAGGGGAAGGTGCAGATGACACTGGTCTTTTTCTTTAGATGGTAGAACCTGGCTCTCCATCAAGCCAGCTGCTGCCCAACTGCTCTATATGTTTGTCTAGCTATGCATACATAAACACATGAAAGTGTATTGAGAGAAGGACAAACTATACACTCTCTTGATAACAGCCACTCTAACTTCTTGTGAAACATGTTTTAAAAGTTTTGCATTTACAGGCTAGAAGAAAAGACCAAAGGGCTTTTAAAAAATTGAAGACTAGTGCTTAAATAAAGATTTAAAGAACAATCTTCAACTCTAGTTTAAAAAAATAAAGTCTTGCACAGAAAGAGTAGTTACTCACCTGTAACAGGTGTTCTCCAGGAGCAGCAGGAATTAGTCCTCACATATGGATGACATAGACGTCAATGGAGCCACTGCGGAGAATTTCCCCAGCTTTCTATGAAAGCCTTTGGGAATACTGCACGCATGCGCGGTCCCCTTCCCGCCTAAAGGTGCTATCTTGCTCAGGCAAATGACATAGCTAAAAAACAACACACAAAAACGTAAAATAAAACTATGTACAACTGCAACTCCCAGGGGAGGAGGGAGGGTTGTGAGGACTGATTCCTGCTGCTCCTGGAGAACACCTGTTACAGGTGAGTAACTACTCTTTCTCCAGGACCAGGCAGGAAGTCAGTCCTCACATATGGGTGACTCCCTAGCTCTGGGCTACCAGGCAACCCAGGCTGAACAAGAGAACTCCCTCAAGTCCCAGCATCAAAGAAAGGCTTTTCACTGAAAGAACCTCCACCGGTAGCCCAACGGAGGGCTGGAGGGCAGGTGTTGCCTAAACCTCAAAGAGATTCCGGAGTACTGCCTGGCCAAAAGCACTGTCCCTACGGGAATCCCTCTCCAGGCAGTAATGAGCTGCAAAAGCCTGGCTTGAGGACCAAGTTGCAGCCCTGCAGATGTCTGCCAATGGTACAGAGTGGAGATGAGCTACTAAGGCATCCATTGCCCTGACACGGTGGGCCGTGACCCGACCCTGCAAGGGAAGGTCAGCCGCCCTGTAAGCCCAGGTGATACAGTCAGCCACCCAGATGGACAAGGTGCGTTTGGACACAGCTAACCCCAAATTATTAGGGTCAAAAGAAATGAAGAGCTGAGTAGTCCTTCTATGCCCCTGCTTAAGGTCAAGGTAGAAGGATAAGGCCCTTCTACAGTCCAGGGTGTGCAGGACCGCTTCAGCCTGGCTTGCATGAGGCCTAGGGAAGAATGTTGGAAGAACCACCTCCTGGTTGAGGTGGAAAGAGGAGACAACCTTTAGGAGGAACTTTGGATGAGTCCTAAGGACTACCCTGTTCCTATAGAAGCGAGTGTAAGGTCTGTCGCAGACCAGGGCCTGAAGCTCACTCACTCGCCTGGCCAAGGTTAGGGCTACCAAGAAGAGTGCCTTCCAGGACAGTAAGCGGAGAGAACAAGTAGCCATCGGCTCAAAAGGTGGGCGAGTCAGTTGCTGCAAGACCACATTCAAATCCCACTCAGGGGCTGGAGGACGGACAGGAGGCTTGAGCAAGAGCAAACCTCTTAGGAACCGGGACACCAAGGGGTGAACCGACAGAGTGTCCTTCCACCAGTGAGTGGTGAGCTGCTAGAGCTGAGAGGTGGACCCGAAAAGAATTGGACTTAAGGACCTGATTGGATAAATGCAACAGATACTGAAGCACCACTGGTACAGCACAGGAGAAAGGATCTTCTGTACGCAGCTGACACCACACAGAAAACCTCTTCCATTTCAGGGCATAGGTTTTTCTAGTGGACTGCTTCCTAGAGGCCAGGACGACCTCCTCAACTTCCTGAGGGAGGCCCCAGGGAGCCAAAACTACCCTTGCCTGCTTCCAGGCCATCAAATTGAGAGATTTGAGATTGGGGTGCAGAAGAGACCCCTGGTTTTGAGAGAGAAGGTCGGGCTGCAACCCCAGAGGTAGTGGAGTGTCCACTGCTAGTTGAAGCAGAAGTGGGAACCAAGGTTGCCTCGGCCACCTGGGGGCTACCAGAAGGACCGAGGCCTTGTCCTGTAGAATCTTGAACAGGGTTCGGGCTACCAGAGGCATGGGAGGAAACGCATACAGGAGGCCCTGGGACCAGGAAATCAGAAAAGCATCTGCTGCTAGCCGCAGAGGATGCGGTTGCCTGAAGCAGAACCTGGGCACCTGTCTGTTCAGGGGACTGGCAAATAGTTCTATGGATGGAAGTCCCCATCTCAGGGAAATCTTCTGAACCACCAAGGGATGGATTTGCCATTCGTGGGGCTACAGAATCCTGCTGAACCTGTCTGCTAGGTAATTTTCCTGGCCAGGAAGATAAACCGCCCTGAGAAAAATGTTGCGCCTGAGCGCAAACAAGCAAAGGTCCTGCGCCTCCTGACAAAGGAGCCTGGACCCAGTGCCGCCCTGTTTGTTCACATAAAACATGGCTACCTGATTGTCTGTTTGTACTAAGACAGACTGGTGGGCAAGGGTTTGAGAGAAAGTCTTGAGGGCTAAGCGAATAGCCCGCAGTTCCAGTAGACTGATTTGCTGCGTGGCCTCCCAGGAAGACCAAAGGCACTGGGTGCACTTGCCCAGACAATGTGCTCCCCAGCCCTGCAGGGAGGCATCGGTGGTCAACACCACTGTGAACCCAGGTGGCTGAAAAGGCATCCCTTTCAGTAATTTGGGGGGATGCAGCCACCAACGTAGGGATTGCAGGAATGGTCTGGACACCCTTACTCTGTCGCTGAGGCTCCCTGTGGCCTGCGACCACTGAGTTCTGAGGCACCATTGCGCAGGCCTCATATGAAGCCTGGCATTGGGAGTCACATGTACTGTCGAAGCCATGTGGCCAAGAAGCCTCAGGCAGAGCCTGGCGGATACCAATGACCTGCTGAGAAACTGGTTTGCCAAGTCTATCAGTCTTTGGGCTCTGTCCTCTGGAAAGAAAGCCTTTGCCTGCAGAAAGTCCAGCCTTGCCCCTATGAACTCCAAGTTCTGGGAGGGGAGCAAAGTGGACTTTGCAAAGTTTATGACAAACCCCAGGTGTTGGAGTAGAGAAATCGTTCTGAGAGTGGCTTGCCTGGCCTCCTGGCACGTCTGACCCCTGATGAGCCAGTCTTCCAGATAGGGGAAGACAAAGATACCCTGATTTCTTAAGTAGGCCGCCACCATTGTCAGGCATTTGGTAAAGACCCTGGGAGCGGAGGTGAGGCCAAATGGCAGCACTCTGTACTGATAATGGTTTCCTCCCACAATGAACCTGAAGTACATTCTGTGGTCTGGATGAATGAGGATGTGAGTGTACGCATCCTTTAGATCTAAAGAGCATAGCCAATCTCCCTGCTGGAGGTAGGGCAGAAGTGTTCCAAGAGTAAGCATCTTGAACTTCTCCTTCTCTAAGAACTTGTTGAGATTTCTGAGGTCAAAAATAGGCTGAGGTCCCCTGTCCTCTTTGGTACTAGGAAGTACCTGGAGTAGAAACCGTGACCTTGTAGGTGGGGGAGGCACAGGCTCCACCGCCTTGTCTCGCAACAGACCCTGAAGCTCCTCCAGGAGGAGGGCTGTATGGAGAGGAGGCCTTGGAGGCTCTCCTGGAAAATAGGGAGGAGGCAACTGATGAAAATGAAGCATGTGTCCCTAGTGGACTATGCTTAAGACCCAAATGTCTCCTGTAATGGGTGGCCACCGGTGGGCAAACAGGGCTAGTCGACCTCCTGTACAGGGATGGGACAGCAGAGACGAAGAGGATATGCCTTGGGAGTCAAAAACCCCCACCCTGCTGAGTAGGAGTAGGAGCAGGAGCCGGAGGTTTGGGGGCCTTCTGCCTACGGGGCCCATGTCCCTGTGGGGGAGCGGGGGAGGCCTGGTAAGGTGGGGACTGTTTGTAGGCAGTCGCCTTCCTCGGGTAAAAGGACTTCTTACCCGAGCCCTTCTTCTTATGTGAAGGGGCAGAAGTCTTTCTAGACAGCCTTGTCCTCGTGAGGTGCTCAGTTTCGAGCTCAGCAGCCTTCTCGGACATGGGCTTGCCAAAAAGGTTCTCACCTCGGCAAGGTGCATCGAACAACTTGTCTTGAACCCATGGCTCGAGGTCCAATGACTGCAGCCATGCCTGGCATCGAGCCGCGATGCCGGCTGCCGCAACACGGGCCGAGGCCTCAAAGCCATCGTAGGCTGCTCGGGACATGAACTTAGAGCATTCCCGGATCCCCGAAGACAAGGACTTGAACCTCTGCAAAGGTTCCCCAGAGAGACCAGCAGAGAACCCGGCAAGCTCATTTGCCACGTCCCGCAAGTACATGCCCATGTACAGCTGGTAAGACTGGACACGGCAAGCAAGCATCGAGCCCTGGAAGCACTTTCTACCAAACGCATCCAGGTTCTGGGCCTCCCGGCCGGGGGGCACCGCGGAGTGCATCTTCTGGCTTTTCAGATAGTGCATGGCCAATTCCACCACCATGGAATGGTGCGGTAGCTGTGCCTTCTGAAAACCAGGGCTCTTACGGAGTCGATAAATGGAATCGACCCGCTTGCTTAGAACTGGCGCCGAGGCCAGTGCCTACCACATCCGGAAGAGGAGCCGTTCCAGCATCGGAGGAACCGGCACAGTAAAGGCCTCCTTCGGAGGAGAGTCATACTGGAGGGCCTCGAGCTCCTCGGCTCGAGGCTCCTCCTCAGGGTCTGCCGGGATCGCCAAAGCAGTGGCCAAATCCCGAACAAACTCTGAGAACTGGGTATCCTCCGGAAGGGATCTACTCCAGGGCTCAGACTGCGGTGAGTCTGACGGGACACACCGAGTCTTGAAGGTATCAGGGGACTCCTCGTCCTCCGTCTCCCAGGCGGACTCGTCCGAAGAGGAGTCGGGCTCCGACCGCGCGGGGTCTGGCAGCACCCGCCCCGACGCCGAAGGCACCGGCGTCGACGCCCTCAGTCCCGACCGGGAGGTCAAGGGTGACCGTGACCGAGGACGACCTCGAGCCTTCATGGTCTCGAGTATCGGCTCGGTCTCTGTGGTCGACTTCGACGTCGATGTCCCGGTGGTCGGGGCAGATGCACCAGCGAGGCTGGCCATCAGCACCCGCTGCTGATCCATGAAGGCAGACAGTCTGCACTCCAAGGCTGTCAGCCTGAGACCCAGCTCAGGAGACTCAGCAGCCACCGACTCGGGCCCCGGTGGCACCGGGCGAGATGTCGGCTCCCTGGGAGGAGAGTCCTCGAGGACAACAGGACTTACGTGTCCAGCAGACTCCGGCTCCACACGAGGTACTTTTGACAGCTTCTCTTGTTCCACGGGCCCGGGACGGCGGTCGGGGGTCCGAGACCTAGCCCTCGAGGAGCCACGGACCTCTTCCAACGCCGCCCTCGCGAGCCGCTTCTTCCTCTTTCGCTCCCGCTCGGGGGACCCCCTGTCCGAGGAACCCCGACGATGCTCGGGGTCAGACTCCCGAGACGTCGAGGCCTCAGACGAGGTCCGGGCCCGGCCGGAGGCTGAATCAGAGAAAAGCCTTTCCTTTTGGTGCTGATGACTTCGCAGTGCCTTAGTGGACATTTTCCCACACGGTCCACAGATCTTAGGATCATGATCAGGACCGAGGCACCGAAGGCAGCAGTCGTGTATGTTGGTGAGAGACATTAATTTCTTGCACCGATCACACTTAAAACCACTGGAAGCCATCAGGGAAAAAAGAGCCCCCGCGAGGTCAAAGGACCGGCCTTCCAGGGAAAAAGAAAAAAACAGCGCGAATGCCAGCCACGAAGGGCAAAAACCAAAAAAAATAAGATCGGGCTCGATACCGGTGTACCAAACCCAGCGAGAAGGGGAACCGGCGTCGAACCGGAGAAAAAAACCGCGAAGAAATCGCAGGGATTCGAAGAAAAAAAATCTGTTTTCCGGGTGAACTAGGACAAACGTCCGACGGGCTCCACGGAAAAAGAGAGACTGAGCAAGATGGCACCTTTAGGTGGGAAGGGGACCGCGCATGCGTGCAGTATTCCCAAAGGCTTTCATAGAAAGCTGGGGAAATGCTCCGCAGGGGCTCCATCGACGTCGATGTCACCCATATGTGAGGACTGACTTTCTGCTTGGTCCTGGAGAATAAAAATAGAATACCAGTGCTCCCACAGCTCAAAAATCTTGCATTTATAGCTCCCCCCCCCCCCATCACACGACCACATTAGCGGCATGCTAATACCGTTAACATGTACTATTAGTAAATAAGTCCCATTGCATAAAAGGAGAAATTAGACCTTACCTGCTAATTGTCTTTCCTTGAGTTCTCTCCGGGCCAGTCCAGGTGCAGTTGGGTAGTCAATCCCTTCTAGCAACTGAGGACTGAATGCTGAAACTTTTGCTGGCAGTTGCTATAGCTCCCTCTGGTGCCTGAAAGCCAGTCACCTATTGTCAAAGCAGCGAACGAAAAAACTGGAAACCTCGCCTACCTATGGGAACAACTCATAACTCAGAAAAAATTGAGAACATGCTCCATGCTGCAAAAAACGCACCCTTATGCAACGCACTCACTAGAGGAACCCCCCCTTAAAATCACTCCGAACTTGTCCTTGTTCTTTTTCGTTCTTTTCCTTTTTTTTCCTGAATTATATGAAGAGTCCCCCTAGCAAGAACTCTCCAATATTCTCTTCAACACACCTGAGCGGTACTGATCTCTGCGGACATCTGTGAAGACCATACTGAAAGAACCAATACACTCTGACTCTCATAAAAAAATCAAACTAATGCTCGCAGACCAATGGGGTGGGACCTGGACTGGCCCAGAGAGAACTCAAGGAAAGACAATTAGCAGGTAAGGTCTAATTTCTCCTTCCTCTTCGTCTCTTCGGGCCAGTCCAGGTACAGTTGGGCAGTACCAAAGCAGTACCTAAACTGGGGAGGGTCCAGCGAGCCCCGCTATTATGGCCGAGGCCCCAACCTTAGCATCTGAGCATGCCTGGACATCTAACCTATAATGCTTCGTGAAAGTATGCAGAGAGGACCAGGTCGCTGCCCGACAAATATCCGCTGGCAGAATTAAGGCCATCTCCGCCCACGAAGTCGCTTGCACTCTAGTCGAATGCGCCCTGAGCTCGCGCGGAGGCATCCTACCCTTTGCCTCATAAGCTCCCGCTATCGCTCTCTTCACCCAACGAGCGATGGAAGCCTTGGTAGCCGCTTGCCCCTTGCGAGGTCCTCCATACAGAACAAACAACTGATCAGACTTTTGAAACGGCTTCGTTCGTCGAAGATACTTCCGCAACACGCAACCCAAGTCCAACCCTTGCAAGGTGCGGTCCAAGGAACTGCTGCCCTGCGACCGAAATGTCGGCAGCGAAACGGGTTGGTTCATGTGAAACTCTGAGACCACCTTCGGCAAAAACAAAGGGACGGGTCGCAGAACTACTTTCTCCTCCGAAAAACACAGATACGGTTCCCTACAGGATAACGCTTGTAAATCGGAAATCCGCCGAGCCGAACACAAGGCCACGAGGAAGGCTGTCTTCCAAGACAATTCCCGCAGGTCGTCGGAAAGCTCGGACTCAAAGGGCGGTCCTGTCAGGGCCTCGAGAACTAAATTTAAGTCCCACGGAGGCACCACAAGCCGAAGAGGCGGCCAGATATTCTTAGCCACCCGAAGGAATCTCTGCACATCCGGGTGCGACGAGAGCGACAAACCCTGCACTCGACCCCCAAAACAAGCCAGGAGCGGCTAAGTGCACCTTGAGAGTGTTTAAGGCAAGACCTCTTTCCAGACCGCTCTGCAGAAAAGCTAGAACCTCCGGTAAGCCTGCGGAACGGGGCGACACCCCTCTGTCTCCAGCCCATGCCTCAAAAATACGCCATATGCGAACATACACTAAGGATGTCGATTGCCTCCGGGACTTTAACATAGTAGCGATCATGGATCCCGAGTATCCTCTGCGCCGCAATCGATCCCTCTCAAGAGCCAAGCCATAAGCAAGAATCGATCCACCTGCGGCATCAACACTGGACCTTGGAACAAGAGATTGATTCGCAAGGGCAACCTCCAAGGAGGAGCGATCAGCAAACGCACCAGATCCGCATACCAGGGACGCCTGGGGCAATCCGGAGCAATGAGAATCACCTTGCCTTTGTGACGCGATATTCTCCTGATGACCCTCCCTAGCAATGGCCAAGGAGGAAACACGTAAAGAAGCTGATCCGTCGGCCAGGGCTGAACCAGACCGTCTAGGCCCTCCGACATGTGCTCTCTGCGCCTGCTGAAAAAGCGGAACGCCTTGGCATTGTCCAGAGTCGCCATGAGGTCCACCACCAGCTGACCCCAACGCAATGTGATCTCGTGAAAAATCTCCCAGTTCAGCTCCCATTCTCCGGGATCCAGACGATGACGACTTAGAAAATCGGCCTGCACATTGTCCTTCCCTGCCACATGAGCGGCCGACAGTGCACGAAGATGCAACTCTGCCCACTGAAACAGACTTTGACTCTCCTGTAGCAAAGGCGCACTGCCTGTGCCCCCCTGCTTCTTGATGTAGGCCACCGTCACCAGATTGTCGGAAAACACTCGAACCGCTTGCCCTTCGAGAAGCTCCGAGAAATGCCGGAGCGCTAGACGAACCGCCCGCAGCTCCAAGCGATTGATCGACCAGGAGCTCTCCTCCACCGACCAACTGCCCTGTGCTATTTGGGATAGACAATGAGCCCCCCCAGCCGGAGAGGCTGGCATCCGTCGTGACTAAAACCCACTCCGGATCCTCCAGAGGAACTCCCGTCTCCAGGTGCGCTGGAAACTGCCACCACCGCAGACTGACGCGGATGTCAGGGGATGTCTCTGAGGAGACCATCGGGAGAGTAGGGCATGTTGCAGCGGACGCATGTGAGCTCTGGCCCAGGGAACCAGGTCCAAAGCCGCGGCCATCAAACCCAACAACTGTAAATATTTCCAAGCTGTTGGCGCCCGTAGAAGGAGGAAGGCCTTTACTTGAGCTATCAGCTTTTGCATCCTGACAGGCGGCAGAAGAACCCTTCCGCAGCTTGTGTCGAACAGAGCTCCCAGGTACATCAATTGTTGTACGGGACGCAACTGACTCTTTGCCCGGTTGATGACCCAACCAAGGCGTTGCAGACACTGCACGACCCGAGCCGTCGCCGCAGCCGACTCCGCCTGAGAGCCTGCCCAGATCAACCAATCGTCTAGGTAGGGATGCACCGGAATTCCTTCCTTGCGAAGAGCCGCCGCCACCACCACCACCACCACCACCACCATCACCTTGGTGAAGGTGCGCGGCGCGGTCGCCAGGCCGAACGGCAACGCCCGAAACTGAAAATGCCCCATGGGAATTGCAAAACGCAGAAATCGCTGATGTTCCGGACGGATCGAAATGTGCAGGTAGGCCTCCGTGAGAACTATGGAAGATAGCCACTCTCCCAGCTTCACTGCTCGAATCACCGACCTCAGGGTCTCCATCCGAAAGTGTGGAACCCGTAAGGAACGGTTCACATGTTTGAGATCCAGAATCAGAAGAAATGACCCTTCCTTCTTGGGCACCACAAAGTAAATAGAGTATCGACCTAACCCGTACTGGTCTAGCGGCACCGGCTCAACGGCCCGCAGTTGCAACAAACAATGTAGCGTTTCCCCGACCGCTTGACTCTTCGAGCGCGGACCACAGTGGGAAAACACAAAGGCATCCACCAGAGGAGTAGTGAACTCCAGAGCATAACCCTCGCGGATGATCTCTAACACCCAGAGATCGGAAGTTATGGTGGCCCAGACGGAGAGAAACTCCTTCAAACGTCCTCCTACGGGAATCTCCGCCTGGACCCGCGCACCTTCATTGCGGCTTTTTAGAGGATGACTGCTGGGTGCTGAAGAACCCCCTGCCAAATCCTCGGGCACCTCGAAAGGACTGCCCTCTCGTAGGAAAGTGACCCCTCTGGTAAGGGGCAAACCGAGAATCTCAAAACTTACGAACTTCCCTGTTGTGACCCCTCTGCATTGTACCTGTTTTTGGCGCTCGCGGTCGATCCTCCGGAAGACGACCTCCTTTAGAATCGCCTAAATCCTTGACAATCTTTTCTAATGCTTCCCCAAAAAGCAGCTTGCCCTTGTAAGGAAGCATCTCCAGGAACAAGCAGGAATGAGTCTTCACATATGGGTACGTCGGTACCGATGGAGTCTGCGCGGGAACGCTTCCCAGCTTCCAATCAGAAAGCTTTTGGAAGCATCCCACCACGCCTGTGTGCTGCCTTCCCGCCCTTCCCAACTGTCTCTCCTCAGTTTTCGCTTTTCCGCGGAGCCGGCAGGACGTCCTCCTGTCACCGCAGAAAATTCTTCTTTAATTCTTTTGTTTTCTTGTGGTCGCAGCTGTCTCCCCGACTCCACCGGTATCGCCGGTGTTTTTTTTTTCTTTTTCTGAAATTCAGGGAATATTTTCCCTCAGTTTTTTGTCTTAAATTTTTTAGGCCTTCTAGGCCTGTCCATGTCCCTTCATGGAACCGCCAGCCTCTTTCTCTAAGAAATGTTTAAGCTGTGGCGGTACAGCTTTATTTTTAGACTCCAAAAACTGGTGTCTAACCTGTTTGGGGTCCTGACCGTTTTCCTCCGGAGCTCTCGGGCCACAGTATTGTGAGAAGAGATTTTCAACATCGAGTTTCCCTCGATACCAGGTTCCCTTCCAGTGTCAGGGCACCGACCGTTTCTTCTTCTACACAGGATCAGGTAACCCACAAACAGTCTGTTAAGACTAGCCAACCCTCGAGTGGTAGGTCTCATGCACAGCATGAAGACGGCTCCGGCCTTGCCCTCGAGGGTCCATTGCCTTCAAAACCCCGGCGGGAGTCTTCGGCCTCTAAAGCCTATGAGGGGTTTCAGGTTGTTCCTGGGGCTCACCCCTCACAGAACATACCTGAGCCATGCTCGGTGGTGGCATCCGCTTCGAGCGGTACCGATACCCCGGCATCGGCACTGGTGTTGGACGTTACACTCCTCACCAGGGATCGTCATCTGGCTTTCTCGGTACCTTCGGGACCGGTGGATATGCTCCAGATTGACTTTCCAGTATCGGCATCAACGCCGATACTACCACCGACGTCGGTACCCTCTAGACATGCATCGATAGACTCGCTTCCTTCGATGCCGAGTCTGGAATCGATCTCTAGTCTGGAAGACTGGGTACCGACACGTCTAGGTACCGATACTTACCGGTACCGGACGCTCGGTACCGAGGGTGATTACCAAAGGCGTTCGGTTACCTCAGTACCGATTGAGCTGCCAACGATGACTGCTCCGATGTCGGTGTCGCCTTCGATTCCGACATTGCTACCGGTATCGGTACCGGTATCCGCAGTAGCATCGGGGCCAGCTTTTTCCATGCTTCTTTCACCAGGGTCGCTCCTTTCTATACCAAGTTTGGAGTCGATACCTGGCATGGACGATGCAGTACTGACTGTCACAGGTCCTGACCTCCAGTACCAGCATCCATCCCTTAAGGATCCTTTTTTGCACCGTGCAGGATCTTATATTCCTATATACTCAGATAGATCCTCCGGTGCCCAGGCTAGTTCTTCAGGTCTAGCCTGTCCAGGGACGGTTCTCTTTGGAGATCCTTCTTTTCAGAATTTCCTCCTGGATATGGAAAGATCTCTTGCCATTCCTATCCCTGGCCATGATCCTACACAAGGCTCTGTTTCTACTGAAGAAAAGGAAAACATAATGCTTCCTTTGCATCATTCCTTGCAGGATCTTCTTCTAAGAATGTGGGAAGCACCTTTAAAGGTACCCTCACCTTCTAGAGCAACTGATCTTCTGTATCAGGTGCCCCCCTCTCCAGGGTTTCAAAAGACTCAACTTCCCCATCATTCCATTGTGGTGGAATCAGCAATGAGGAAGGTGAAAAGTAAGAAGAAGCACTCTTCTTACCCACCAGGTCGTGAGTCTAGGACACTAGATGCCTTTGGACGTCAAACCTTCCAGACATCCATGCTGTCAGCAAGGATTCTCTCATATATTTTTTATATGAGTCTATCTCTTCAGGAGGTCACAAAGAAATTATATCTTTTGACTCCTTTTCTTTCAGAGCCCAAGACTGCAGACTATTCCTTACTACTTAGTCATATTCAAAGTATCTCTTGGTTTCTTACTCGTGCTTCCCTAGACTCTTTTGAGTCTGTTAGCAGAACTTCTGCTATAGCCATAGGGGCACGACGTAGAGCCTGGCTTCAAGCTTCAGACTTAAACAAATGGGCACAACAAAGACTGGGTAATACTCCTTGCACTGGAGAAAATCTCTTCAATAAGGAGTCTTTACATCAGGTTGCTCAGTGGTCCACTGACTTCCCTGTTTCTGAAGGCTATCCTAAGCCTTCTCCTTCCCCAGTAGGTAGGAAATGCCCTACCAAACCTTCTTTCCCTAGGAGGAGAAGGTTTTACTCTTCTCCTGCCCATCATACAGATGTTCCCAAGCAGGGAAACATCGCCCTGGTCTGAAGAATCCAAACTCTCGCCAGGCTAAACAAACCCAGCAACCATAGGGTTCTGATTAATCTGTTTTCTGCCTCTTGGAGTTTAGAACCTACAGTTGACTTCTTCTCAGCAGAGGTTTTTCACTGTTTTCATTCTAAACTTTACACATGGCATCCAGTTCTCCTAGATATACTGAGCTGTCAGGATATTCATGTCTATGGGTCACAGCTTTCTCCTCTTCTTTCTGCTAAGAAGAGGGGTTTAACAACTATCACATGATAGTTTTCTGTACCAACATGAATTCTTTCCTTCTACAGACTTACCACATGGTAAGTCACTTTTCAGCTCTTGTTCCTCTACCCTCTTATCCAGTTTTTCCCCTGTAAGAGTGGTACCTTTGCACTGGAGGGCTTCTTCTTCAGCCTTTCTAGTCTTTCCATTCCAGTGTGGAGTTTTTTCTCTCGAATAAACTCCCTTCTTTTTGCTTGGGCAGCTCATCAGACAGGGACAGAGATTTCTTACTCTTGTTCTGTCTGTTCTTTCTGTTTTACACAGAAAGATTCTCTCTGCTGTCTTATCAGCAACTGCCCATGCAGGAGCTTTAGTGATTGGATCACTGGTACTTTTCCACAAGTATACACAGTTGTCCTCCACCAATTTCTGTCTGGCCTTAGTAGTGATTCCAAGACAGTGCATACATCTTTCTTGGACAATCCTTATCACTACAGGCTTATCACACTATCTTCTATTCTCGCCATCTCCAATTCCTTTGGGTTTGGCAGCATAGTTGACGTGGCTGCTGGCTTTTCCAACAGCCAGTTCTATCTCCCAATTCTCCTTCATAATGCTCTCTGCAATTTTACAGAGAAGCTTTCCACTATGGGCCCTTGCTAGAGAGCATGGGGTTTTTTCTCTAATGACTATCCTACATGGTTAAAAAAAAAGGCTTCCTCAGTCATGCCCCCCATGACTGTGAGGGTTCTTCATACCCTACTATTTCCTTTTAAAACAAAGGACATAAGCCTTCTCTAGGTGAAAGCCTAAAGAGTGGTCAATTCCTACAGGGAATATGCTCTTTTTTTCTTGCAGCTTGTCCTCATGGTATCCTAATCCTTCAGGGACAGCACATATTTAACTAAAGAACGCATGATACCCTTTTTGTCCCTCAAGTGGGTCAACCTGGTATCTCATTCTTATGCGTTCTCTGTCCCTTTACCATGCTAGAGTTCTACAAGACTCAGGACTTGCTGCTTACTGACTGTTTTTTTCACGTAACCATCCTGCTTATTTCACTGGATAGCATTCTCATCATAACCAGGGGGAATAGATTCTCTTTATATCTTCTCAAGTAGGTTCTTCCTTCTTGTTATCAGATGAATCTTTCCTCTTCACATCCCTCATGTGAATGTACTTATAGGCATATCTCTGTCTGCTTAATTGCAGACATTTATCTTTCGACCTATATATTCATATATATATATCTATATATATCTCTATAGATATATATGTCTGTCAGCTGTGTGTGCATATGTTATGCCCTTCTAGATCTCACTATAGATATATATATCCTGTATATCTATCTATCTATATCTCTATATCTATATCTATATCTATATATATATGTGTGTGTGTGTGTGTATCTGCCGAGATACTTTATTATAGGTAGATATGTATTTACATACTTATCTGTCTATGCTCATATAGGTTTTACCCTCCTATATGTTCAAACAGTGGCTTTACCCACGTCCATGCTGTTCCACAGCATGTTTGGGGGTGCTACACACACTACCACTCCTGTGGTACTGACAGCTCCTATCATAACCCTAAGGGTTAGGTATTCCTGAAGCTCCATCCTCCAAAATCTTTCCTACCTCTCACCAGTTCGGAAAGACATGGCGGATCTTCAGTACATCTGAGGTTCCAAATCCTCAGACACCTATCTTTTCCCTGGGAATACGGGGTTTTTTCCGTACCCCTTCTTCCCTCAGGGACTAGGCCAGTTTGTCCAAATCGGTTAGTCTTCCTCTTTTGCTTCCTAAGTGTGAATAACTCTGCAGCCAAAAGAGTTTGCAGCTTTTTCCATAAAGCTTCCCACTGAAGACCTGCCGTTTTTGTACTACCCCAGTTGAATCCTGGGGTCACCTTTCTCTTCCAGATTTTGACCTTCACCTTCACTTCAGTGAGGTCACCTTGAAGATTCATCTACTGGATCCCCAGTAGATTCCATGAGCCTCTCTACTTCCTGCAATCCAGTAGGTGAGGTCCATATTGCAATTGTTCATTTCAATATATATTCATGATAATTATCATACATACAAGGACTCCTTGCCTGTAGTCCTATCTTAGGTTAGCTGTTTTCTACAGCTCCTTTCTATTTCAACTCCTACCCTCCATCCTCAGGATGCCTGGCCATATGAGGTGTAGCATGTTTTCAAATCCCAACATGCTAGGGCTCCAGGCATCGTAGCTTGGGAGTCCCCATATGTGAAGACTCATTCCTGCTTGTTCCTGGAGATAGCACAGTTACTTACCTGTAACAGGTGATCTCTGGGAACAGCAGGAATAAGTCTTCACAACCCACCCACCTCCCCTAGGAGTTGTATCTTTCTATCTATCTTTCCTTTCCTCTCTCTCTCTCTTTGTCTCAGCTTAAAACTTAACTGAGTAGAGACAGTTGGGAAGGGCGGGAAGGCAGCACGCAGGCGTGGTGGGATGCTTCCAAAAGCTTTCTGATTGGAAGCTGGGAAGCGTTCCCGCGCAGACTCCGTTGGTACCGACGTACCCATATGTGAAGACTTAATCCTGCTGTTCTCAGAGATCACCTGTTACAGGTAAGTAACTGTGCTTTACTGAGGCGCGACTTGGAAGACGTGTCCGCCGCCCAGTTCCGCAGCCAAAGAAAATGCCTAGCCGCAATAACAGACGCCATGGACTTTGCAGAAATTCTGATCAGATCATAGAAAGTGTCCGCTAGGTAGGCCGCCGCCGACTCCAGCTTGGCGCCGTCCGGAGAGGCAGTCTCCTGCTTGAGAGCAGACTGCTCCCCCTGAATCCATCGGATAGAAGCTCTGGACACAAAAGCTCCGCAAACCGAAGCTTGTAACGCTAGGGCATTAGCGTCGAAAGCCTGTTTCAACAACACCTCCAACTTACGATCCTGAATATCCTTGAGGGCAGCACCGCCTTCCACCGGAATCGTTGTCTTCTTAGTGACAGCTGAAACTAGCGCGTCCACCCTAGGCATCCGTAACAACTCCTTCTCCTCCTGGGTGACAGGGTAAAGGCGTACAATGGCACGCCCCCCCCCCCCTCAAGCTAGCCTCAGGGCACTCCCACTCAGATTCTATCATTTGTTTAATCACCCTATGTATGGGGAAGCACCGTTGTTCCGGCTTAAAGCCCTACAATAAGGGGTCCTCCAAGGGCTCCTGCTGCAGCGCAGGAAGAACTATATTTAATGCAGCGATGGACTGAACAATCAGAGCCCCGAGCTCCTCCTTACGAAAGACTCTGAAGACATTAGGATCCTCTCCAGGCCCTAGTTCTCCTTCCTCTAATTCTAGAGGACAGGACTCCAGACCGCCCTCAGAGCAAATCTCTCCCTCTTCAGGCATAAGAGGACTAGAGAGCTCAGGATCTCTGAGGAGATCTCTCCACTCTGCTGCAGAGTTGAGGAGCCCTCCCCCGGATCAGAAAGCCCGGGCTCCTTCAATAAAATAGCCTCCTGTAGCACAGCAGCCAGACTGTCAACTGGCTGAGACAACTACAACATGTAGGCTTTATGCAAAGCCAAAATAAAAGCAGGAGAAAAAAAAAGGAATCCACCGAGCCCTGGGCTGCAGGGGACAAAGATTCACTTGTTTCCGCCTTTGCAGAAGCCTTATGCAATTTGGACTTTCTCTTCCCTGCATGCTGTAAAAGCACGGGAGAATCAGCAGTCTCTGAGGGCAACGAAGCTGCCGGTCCCGCTTTAAGCAACAGAACCTGAAGCCGTTCCCCAGACAGCTCCCCAGGTCCTGTAGCTTCCATGAAGGGTCGCAAAAACCCCAAAACAAAACTAAATTAGAATTAAAATTAGCAGCAAGGACCGATGAAGACCGCCGTGTAAAAACACCGGCGCAATCAAAATGGCACTCCCGCCTAAACCGCCGGTCGCAAACCGCCAAACAACCCTGACCTGGTTTGCAAAAACCCTCACTCAAAAAAACTAGCTGCCACTTCAGGACCAAACCAAGGAAGCAATACGAAGACTGCAGCTTACCTCGGACACAACCACAAGGCTTTGTCTGTAGTCTCCCGCTGCTAGCAAGGTACAGAGACGAAGGGACAGCGGTGGGAAGAGGATACTGGGGCTCCCAGCACTTAACAACCCCCTCGTGTAACAGCGGATCCTCCAGAAGCAGGCTCTGCCCCCGGCACAGTCAAAAAGCAAAAACAAAAAAAGTAACCGAGGATCGCTGTACTTTTAATTGCTTTCACTCCTGTGAAGGAATAAGGGAGCGCCTCATGCTATGTTGCCCTGCTAGAGCCAGTGAGCAAGGTTCCCTTTGTAAAGTCTGAGCTGTCCCCTTCTGCCTTTTCTTTTTTCATTCAAAATAAAACCTAAACTAGTCCACTGCCTATCCAAATTCGTCTCTCCTGGGAGCCTGCCAGAGATACAGCCTCTCCAGCTGCTGAGGACTGAAGACTGGCTTTCAGGCACCAGAGGGAGCTATAGCAACTGCCAGCAAATGTTTCAGCAATCAGTCCTCAGCTGCTAGAAGGGATTGACTACCCAACTGCACCTGGACTGGCCCGGAGAGACGAAGAGGAATGGGAATTGTGACAAATGCACGTTAATTCATGTTAACATACACCGTCAGTAGTGCACTTAAGGAAATCTAGCTCTTGGTTTTTAATTTAAAATAAAATTTGAAAATAAGCATTGGTCCTATAGCTTTTGATTTTTCTTTTTAAAACAAACACAGCTTGTCATTAACCTTAAAAAAACACACACACATGACAATCACGTGTAGAAGAGCCCAAAGCACCAATAGCAGACAGTGTAGATGCTGCTACTTTGAACTCTCCCCCCTTCCCTTGTGTGTGCATGGCATTTTTGGGACAACAAAGGGGCTGCCAGCACCTTGGTAATAACACTGCCCTACAATCCCATTCACCCACAAAAACTAGTGTGCATACAAACCACCTTGCAAAAACCTTCCCTCCATCAGCTTTTAAAATCCTTAGGTAAGAAGCTGATGAAATAGGATATTCTGTTTGGCAGAGGCAGCTGCCGGTCACATCTATTTCCCTCTGCCTAGGAGCTATGGCAGGATGAAAGGATTCTCTCCTTGTCCTCCTCTGTCATGTCTTCTTTTTGACAGACATCAAGAGGAAGGCTAGATTCTGGAATTCTTCGGTTATAAACAAAAATCAAAAATCCTTATGTACATATTTGTATTTTTATAATTTTTGCTGTAAACCACTTTGGGTTGAATTTCTTCAAATAAGGTAGTCTTATAAAACAAATACAAGAGCAGACACTTCCATGCTGTTGATAAACAGACAAGATCTTGCAGCATGTATATTTTCTCCCTACCCGTTTAATTTGTTCATATCAAGATTATAAAAAAATATGCTGTATTCAGAAAACATACCTGATCATTCAGCTGTCGTATTGTTTTTTCTATATGCGGCACAAGTCCTCGGAATGTAAACTCTTGTATAAACTGTCTAATGCGATCATGATCAGTGAGAGTCAAACATGCACCATGAGGTGTCCCAGCACTCGATTTCTTGGCTTCATTCACCAAATCTAATTGTTTTACACAGTCTGAGCATTCAAAACTTCCACCAGGGTCATTGGGATGGTCCAGCTGTGGTAGGTGAGCTTTGAAGTTATTTGGAAAAACATCTGTCAAAACACACAATACTTAATAAGGAACACTATTTAATAGTTTAAAAACTGCCAAACAAAAGCTAATCCACAACTGTACCTATTATTTTTCATGTCTAACCAAATCTTGAATTTACTACAAATAATTGTTCATAACCACCAATACTTAGACTAGTTGAAATTCTCTGCACATATGTGAACGCATCAGTTCTGGCAACTACTGCTCAAGTGAAATTGGATATATTAGGGCTGAACTTAACAGCAGTTTTTGAAATCCAGCCAAATTCTGACTATAGATTTAAAAATGATCTGAACATGGACAAATCAATAGAAACAGTTCAAAAATAGAAAATAGAGACTTAAAATGGAACTTACACTTACCTGATAATTGTAGTTCCTTGAGTGATGACTGTTCAGTCCTCCACCTTTGGGTTGTGCACCTCCTCCTGCAGCTTGGAGACTGGGCATGTCAAAATCGTACCAAATGAAGACAAAAAAGAACCCTAATCGGACCAAATGTAAACCTAGAAAAAAAGTCCAATTAGAACACCAAAATTCCCCTTATGTTGCCTAAATGTTTTTGTCGGAGCAATGTCATCCCAGTATCACATTATGTCAAGAGATACCACTGTGACTACTCCCTTTTATTAATAGCTTTTAAAATGGATCGTAGCCCAAAACTTAGCTGTATGGCACCCAACAGGAGGAAGATCTTAAAAACAGGAGGAAGATCTTAAAAAAAAGGTGTTGGAGTCTCTTCCACTGGATAGTTTTCAGGCACAATGGATGGAGATACAGAAACAGCTGGATTCGTTCCATGATCATGTTCGTAATTGAAAGATCAAGAAATTTAAGCGCGATCAGCCTGATTATGTTAATGACTGTGTATACAACTGGCCTTCTTTGAGGAAACAAGCTTTGCGTAGACATGTGTCCTTCAATCTTGCTTCTGATGATTCTTCTGAGACCGATATTAGTGATCAGGGGACTTCGGGCAACACCGCGACCCGCTCAGAAGTAGTGGAGCGTGGCCGTGGGAATTCACGTAACACACGCTGATCCCGCCGATTTTATCAATCGGATTTTTGGCAGGGACCGGACACCAGGTCCCGCACGAAGACTCGTCAGTTATAAATCTTTCTGGGGTGGCCCTTACTTTGGAACGTCGTCGGGTATTGGAATTGGGCCTCTCCTTTGTTCCGGCCTCCCGGTATGATGGCTTCTCCACACGAATAGCACTGCACCGCTTTTTTAGAAAGTTGAGAGTTATACATCACTTTTCCATTTCCACAGCACCAGCGGATGCTTCTGTGATTCGTAACCCTTCTCGCTGGCTCCCCTCGGGGGCACCTGACCATTTTATCACTACATTTCAAACCTTAGTTCTTCAGCATTTACAGCAACTTGAACAACAATTCTATAAAAGCTACAGGGGTTCTAATCTCTCGAAGGACCAGTCTCGTGCTCTGGTAGAACTTCAAAAGATGGATATTGTAGTCCGGCAGGCTGACAAGGGGGGTGCCACAGTGTTATTATCACCTAATCAATATCAGTGTCAGGTATTGTCTCATCTTCAGGAACGTACCAATTATATCCAACTTGGGTCGGATCCCACTGTGGCGATCCAGGCACGTATTTCATCGTTGGTTTCTGAAGCATTTTTCCGCAACTGGATAACACGCCATGAGATGGGCTTTTTGTTAAAAAAGCACCCGGTCACGCCAATTTTTTATTTGGTTCCAAAAATACACAAATCCTTGTCTGACCCGCCTGGCCGTCCTATTACTAAAGCCGCTTTCAAAATTTTGCGATCTATTTTTGCAAACAGCAGCAAGAAAAGTCGACTCTTATCTCCGCGACACTGGGGATTTTCTACAGAAATTACAGTTATGTCATGATATGGGCACTTATCGTTATCTAGTGTCACTTGATGTGAAGGCCCTATACACTAATATTGATCAACGTGAGTTGCTGACTTATTTGAAAACTTACCCCCTGGATCTCCCAGTTCGGATTCCACATACCTTCCTGTTAGATTTGTTACAATTTGTTCTGGTGGAAAATTTCTCTCTCTATCAAGGTGTGTTTTACCGCCAGATACATGGGATAGCCATGGGGGCCACGGTTGCTCCTTCCTTGGCTACAATTTATATGGCAGCTTTCGAACAGGAATATATTTATTCTGATCCAGCTTTTTGCAAGGTCCCGTTTTGGAAACGTTTCCTTGACGACATCTTTTTCATTTGGACGGGGGATCACCAAGATTTGGAAAGTTTCATACAGCAACTGAATACTCATATACCTCGTATTCAGTTTACTGCAACGATCTCTTCAGATATCATACAATTTTTGGATGTTCAAGTGTCCCTCACTCCGGGTGGTTTTGTTACAACTTTATATCGGAAGGAGGTTCAGCGCAACACCTTGCTGAGTTATCATAGTTTCCACCCCCGGGCTCTAAAGCAGGGTTTACCCTTTGGACAATTTTTAAGGCTTCGGCGAAATTGTTCTTCTTTACCAGCTTTTAAACAGCATGCTCAAGAACTTATACGACGATTATTGGCAAGAGGCTATCCATCTCAGGTGATATCTCAAGCGTATAAAAGGGCCCGTTATTTACATAGAGAATGGCTGTTTTCTCCAACACCTCCGAAGGTTCAGGACTCTGTAGTGACTGGTATTTTGCCTTATACACAACAAATGCCTCAAGTTACTGGCCTATTGGGTCAATTTTGGCCAATATTAGGAGTGCATCCCTGTTTTCAGGATAAAACCTTGCAGATAGCCTATTCTCGTATGGCCAATTTACGTGACAAGATAATGCATACAGTATCACCTCTGGATCGCCCTTTGCCATTGCATTCTGAAGCTGGTCATTTCTCATGTGGTGGTTGTGCCTATTGCGATGGCACTTTGGAAGGGGTTGACTGGATTGACGTGCACACTTCTCAAAAGTATACCACACGTTGGCACACGGACTGTTCATCTGATTTTGTGGTCTACTTGATCATATGTCCGTGTTCTCTATACTATATAGGCCGTACTAAGAGAGCCTTTCGTACGCGCCTTATAGAACATGCCTCATGCCTTCGGATTAAAAAACTGACAGCCCCTATGGTGGAACATCATTTAACAATGAGACATTCGTTTTCATCTTTAAGATGGCGTGTGTTAGACCATATTTCGCCTGACCCTCGGCGGGGGGATCGTGAGAATAAACTTCAACTCCGTGAACAGCGATGGATTTTCCTTTTGAAATCCGTTACCCCTGGAGGATTAAATTCTCAATTGGATTGGCATACCATTCTATGAATGGAGGTAAATACCCCCTTGGGATTCCCTGAATGGTGGGTATTCCCTGGCTGGGGGGTTGGGTTAATTTTTTGATTGGTTCAGCTCTCCTCCTTTTATGCTGACGTCAGACGCCGACGATAATATAGCAGACATACTTCCTGTGGCCTGTAAACGGCTGTGCAACCTCAAGCTGATCTTTCTTGACCTGAAGCAGGGTTTTTCGGAGTCATAAGAGTAAAACCCGAAACGTGCGCCCGTCGTATTCAGAAGTTTTGGCGTTGGGTGCCATACAGCTAAGTTTTGGGCTACGGTCCATTTTAAAAGCTATTAATAAAAGGGAGTAGTCACAGTGGTATCTCTTGACATAATACTTGTGATACTGGGATGACATTGCTCTGACAAAAACATTTAGGCAACATAAGGGGAATTTTGGTGTTCTAATTGGACTTTTTTTCTAGGCATGTCAAAATCGTGACATCACTGGATATAGCCTGCTGGTCTCTCCCATCAGCCCCAGTGAACTACTGACAAAGCAGACTCAAAAGAGCAACAAATAAGTAGCTATCGTATCAACCATAACCTTAACTTAACTACAACCATTAGTATGTACACCTGACTGTCCCCCAGGCAGACATTTCTTGTACTCTTCCCCGCTATACACAGAATCAGCAAAAAGAAAAAGTAAGAATGATCAACTACAAAGAGAAAGACTCAAAGTAGGACAGATTCCACAACAAACAGACCTATCGGTAGTCTTCCCGTTCTCCCAAGTGACCATCCACTGCCAACGATAACACCCCCGGGTGGGAATGAGGACTGAACTGTCATCACTCAAGGAACTACAATTACCAGGTAAGTGTAATTTCCATTTCCTTATCGTTCCTCCAGTTCAGTCCTCCACCTCTGGGATGTAACAGAAAAGTAATCATTGGGAGGGACCTTTCCAGCCGGCTCGTAGCACTGCCGACCCGAAGCAGGCATCATTCGCCACCGCAACATCGAGGAGGTAGTGCCTATTGAAAGTATGAAGGGACGACCAGGTGGCCGCCCTACAGATTTCCCCTGGCGGAACCAAACTGTGTTCCACTCAGGAAGACACTTACACTCTGGTAGAATGAGTTCGTAAGCCCGTCGGCACCGTCCGACCTTGCAGCAGATAAGCTGACGCAATCGCCTCTCTAATCCATCTGGCAATGGAAGCCTTCACCGCCGCTTCCCCTTTGCGGATACCTCCGAACACCACTAATAGACAGTCCGACTTGTGAAATACTTCTGACACCTTCAAATATTGCCGCAACACCCGCTTTACATCCAAACGGCGCAAACTGTGGTCCGAGTCGCTTCCCTCCAGCGACCCTAGCACCGGCAGAGACACCATCTGATTCAGGTGAAAAGGAGATACCACCTTAGGCAAAAAGGATGGAACGGGTCGTAGCACCACTTTTTCCCTGGAAAAGGACAAGAAAGGTTCCCTAGAGGATAAAGCTTGCAACTCCGAAATGCATCTAGCCGAACAAATAGCAGCCAAAAACATGTTTTTTTAACGTCAAGTCCTTAACCGAAGCCCGGTGCAACAGCTCAAAGGGCGCTTTGGATAACGCTCCTAACACCAAATTGAGATCCCATGGCGGAACCACCACTCTACACGAAGGACTCAGTCTGGCTATTGCTTTGAGGAAACGCACCATATCATCATGGGCGCCAAGAGCAATGCCTTGTACTTTGCCGCGATAACATGAAAGAGCTGCTAGCTGGACTCGCAAAGAACTGGCTGCAAGACCCTTATCAAAGCCATCCTGCAGAAAGCTTAAGATCAAGGGAACAGAGACCGTAGCTGCTCGGACTTGCTGCCTTGAATACCAGTCCTCAAATATACGCCAGACACGAACATATGTAAGCGACGTGGATTGTTTCCGCGCTCTAAGCAAAGTCGCAATGACTGCCGCCGAATAACCTTTCTTCTTTAGTCTCGCTTTTTCAATGGCCAAACCGTAAGCGAGAACCAATCCACCTGAGGCATGTGAAGCGGACCTTGAACCAACAGATCCGCCAACACCGGCAAACTCCAGGACTCCCCGTCGAGGAGGCGAAGGAGATCTGCGTACCACGGACGCCTTGGCCAGTCCGGCACCACCAATAGAACTCTCCACGGATGAGCCTAGATTCGCTGAATCACTCGGCCGATTAACGCCCAGGGAGGGAATACATGAAGACCTATCGATGGCCAACGATGCAACAGTGCATCTATGCCTTCCGACATTCTTTCTCGCTGCCTGCTGAAGAAATGACTGACTTTTGCTGACTGGAAGGTCGCCATTAAATCCATCATCAGCGGACCCCATCAGCGAACTATCTGTGCAAAGAGGTCCGGATGCAGCTCCCACTCCCCCGCATCTACTCGGACCCTGCTGAGAAAATCGGACATCACATTGTCCTTCCCTGCGATGTGCGCTGCCGAAATTGCTGTCAACCGATTTTCTACCGAAGAGAACAAGGTGTCCGCTTCCTCCTCCATGGCTGCACTTCCCGTGCCACCCTGTCGATTAGCATAGTTACTCACCTGTAACAGGTGATCTCCGGGAACAGCAGGAATTTAGTCTTCACATATGGGTATCGCCAGTACCGACGGAGCCTGCGCGGGAACGCTCCCCAGCATCCAATTAGAAAGCTTTTGGGAGCATCCCACAGCGCCTGTGTGCTGCCTTCCCACCTTTCCCAACTGCCTCTCTCCAGTTGAATTTTAAAGCTGAGACAAAGAGAGAGAGAGAGGGAAAGAAAAGAAAAGAGAGATACAACTCCTAGGGAAGTGGATGGGTTGTGAAGACTAAATTCCTGCTGTTCCTGGAGATCACCTGTTACAGGTAAGTAACTATGCTATCTCCAGGAATAAGCAGGAATGCAGTCTTCACATATGGGGACTCCCTAGCTACAGATGCCAGGGAGAGACCCCAGAATTTGTATGCCCTTGTGAAAAGGCTCCACTTCTCCCCATGGATCTCTGGCATCCTACCGGGAATGGTGGGTAGGAGTTGATTAAGTATGGAACCAGTATAGTAGAACAGCCTGACCAAACAAGGCATCCCGGCGGGAGTCCTTGTCTAAGCAGTAATGGGCTGTAAAGGTATGAACCGAGGCCCAAGTAGCTGCTCGACAGATGTCGTCAACAGACACAGAGTGTAGATGAGCCACTGAGGCTGCCATGGCTCTCACATTGTGAGCTGTGACATGGCCTTCCAGAGAAAGGTTTTTACTCTGATAGGTAAAAGAAATGCACTGTGCAATCCAATTGGACAATGTTCTCTTGGAGACTGGAAGTTCCAAATGAGAAGGATCAAACGCAACAAAGAGTTGAGAGGACTTTCTATGTTGCTGTGTTCTTTGTAAGTAAAAAGCAAGTGCTCTTTTACAGTCCAAAGTATGAAGATTTCTTTCTGCATTTGAAGCATGAGGCCTTGGAAAAAACGCAGGTAGGTAAACTGCTTGGTTTAAATGAAAAGGTGAGACCACCTTTGCCATAAAGTGTGGATGAGTCCTAAGGACTACCTTATCATGATGGAACCTTGCATAAGGAGGATCAGCCACTAATGCTTGCAATTCACTGATGCGACGTGCTGATGTGATTGCAATGAGAAAGATAACCTTCCAGGAAAGGAACTTCAAGGAGGAAGTAGCTAGAGTTTCAAAAGGCGGCTTCATGAGCTGTCCAAGAACCAGATTTAGGTCCCATGCTACCGGTGGTGGCCTAATGGGAGGCTTAGTTAGAAGGAGGCCCCTCATAAATCTCGCTATGAGAGGATCAGAGGAAATAGGTTGTCATTTAAAGGCTTGAAAGAAGCTGAAATAGCACTTAAATGGACTCGTGTTGAGTTAGTCTTAAAAGCCCTGCATTTGATAAATGAAGGAGATACTCCAATAATGATGCCAGAGGTATCGCCAGGGGGTCAAGACCCTTTTGCGAACACCATATGGAAAACCTTTTCCACTTGAAAGCATAAGAGCGTCTTGTGGAAGGCTTTCTAGAAGCATAAAGGATATCCTTCACTTGTTGAGACAAGTTAAGACCATGAAGGTCTAGGCCCTCAGCAACCAGGCCCTGAGATGCAGAGAGTGGGGATCGGGATGCCACAACATCCCGTCCTCCTGAGAAAGGAGATCTGGAGCAGATCCTAACTCCAGAGAAGGAGCTTGAGAGAGATGTAGGAGCAGAGGGTACCACACTTGCCGAGGCCAATGTGAAGCTATGAGAATCATATGGCCTCTGTCTCTCTGAAACTTGAATAGGGTTTTGGGAATTAGTGGAATGGGTGGAAAAGCATATAGGAAGTCCTGACCCCAATGGAGGAGGAAAGCACCCCTGGCCTGAAAACCCTGAGCCGGAATTCTGGAACAGAATCGGGGAAGTGTGGCATTCAACGGACTTGCAAAGAGGTCTATGTCCGGAGTTCCCCAAATTCGAAAAGTTTTTGCTACCTGGTCTGCAAGAAGACACCACTCGTGCGGAAGCAGAACTCGACTGAGTCTGTCTGTCCAGGAGTACTGAATGCCTGGCAGATACACCGCAAGGAGATGAATCTGATGCTCTCTGGCGAGGGCCCATAGTCGCAAAGCTTCGTTGCAAAGCGACAGAGAGCCTGTTCCTCCCTGCTTGTTCAGATAGAACATAGCTACTTGATTGTCCGTCTGAATTAGGACTGTCTTGTAGCTCAGCTGGGTGTGGAACACTTGAAAAGCAAGGAAGATTGCTCTGAGCTCCAAAAGACTGATGTGTAGATGGGTCTTCCTGTGGAGTCCAGGTACCTTGGGTAGAGAGATCTTGCAGGTGAGCTCCCCAACCCACCTGTGAGGCGTCTGTTGTTAGAGTGACCTGGGGTGGGGGCTGTTGGAAAGGGGACCCCACCAACAGGTTTTGGGTTGACTGCCACCATTGCAGGGACAAAATAAGGCGACTTGAGTTTGCTATTTTGTCTGATAGGCAGCCTGATGCTTGGGTCCACTGAGTGGATAGAGTCCATTGGACTGCTCTCATATGGAGGCGAGCATAGGGAACCACATGCATGGTAGATGCCATGTGGCCTAGCAATTGTAAGATTTTCCGAGCAGTGAGATGAGTCTTTAACACTGCTTGGGAAGCTAATGGCACAATGCGAAGGCAGCAGAGCTATGGAAGATAGGCCCTTGCTTTCCTGGTATCCAGCATAGCTCCTATAAACTCTAGATTGAGTGGGAGCTAGGTTGGATTTTGGGATGTTTATGACCAGGCCCAAATACTGAAGTATACGCATTGTGCAAGATAGGGAAATTCTGGCCTCTGACTCTGATGGGGCTCGAATGAGCCAGTCGTCTAAGTAGGGGAAGATGAATATTCCTAGAGTGCGAAGAAATGCTGCCACTACAGCCATGCATTTCGTAAACACCCTTGGTGCTGAGGCCAGACCAAAAGGAAGAACCCTGTACTGGTAGTGCTTCCCCTGAAATAGAAACCGAAGGAATCTTCGGTGAGTTGGATGGATGAGAACATGGGTGTACGCATCCTTGAGATCTAGAGACCAAAGCCAATCCTGACTCTGAAGGTATGCAAGCAGAGTTCCTAGAGAAATCATCTTGAACTTCTCCCTGAACAGGAATTTGTTCAATTCTCTGAGGTCTAAAATGGGTCTGTGTCCCCCTGTTGTCTTTGGAATAAGAAAATAGGGGGAGTAAAACACTGTACCCTGTTGGGAAATGGGTATGTCTTCTATTGCCCCATGGGCAAGTAGTAAATTGACCTCTTGACCCAACTGATTCTCGAGTGAAGTCTGAGAATTGAACTGACTTACAACTCTGGGAGGGGGCATGTTGAGGAAATGAAGCTTGTACCCCTCCTTTACAATGGAGAGAGTCCATTCTTCGGCTGTTATCTGCTCCCATCTGGGGGCAAAATGACATAACCTTCCTGGAATGGTGGAGGGCTCTGGCCCGTTGAGGGCCAGGAAAGCCAAGTTATCTAGATGGGAGTCACAGCCCCTGTGGAGGCTGAGTCTGCTGGGCCGGTTGAGAGTTAGCAGACTGTTTTTCTTTGTTTTGGTGGCTGCTGTCCCTTTCGGGCAGACTGACCTGTAGAATGTCTCTGTTGGGTATAGGAGGGGTAAAACCTCTTCTTTTTAGAGAATAGTTTCTTGTAGGATTTTCTCCTTCCAGGATCAGCTGTAGCCTTGGATAGTCTATCCAAAGTGGTATTATCAGCATCCAGCTCATTAGCTTTCTCTTGCCAATTTTTGCCAAAGAGATTTTCACCTGTGCAAGGGATATTCCCCAGTTTATCCTGTACCCAGAGTTCTAAGTCAGATGCCTGGAGCCAGGCAATCCTTCGAGCACCTATGGCAATGGCAGAGGAGCAAATAGAGGTTTCTCAGCAAACTCCACAGCGGCAACTCGGAAGCCGCAATGAAAGGAGGCGGGTCCCGGCGGGAGGTCAGCCGATAGGGGGGCGACTTTGGGAGTTTCTTCCTGTCTAGACCCACATTACTTCCGACCAGTGGGTGTTGAGATAATTCGCAAGGGTTATGCGCTAGAATTGGCGCAACCTGTGTGAGACTCCTTCGTAATGTCTCCTTGCAGAGGTCAACGAAAAACCCGGGCGATTCGCAACACATTAGTTCGGCTCTTGCAAATGGGAGCTGTCGTACCAGTAGCGGTGGCGGAATACGACGTGGGTCAGTACTCCATTTATTTCGTGGTGCCAAAGAAAGACAGGGCTCTGCACCCTATATTAGACCTGAAAGGGGTGAATTGGTGTCTTCGGGTACCGCATTTCAGGAGGAAACGTTGCGGTCGGTCATTGTGGCGGTACGCCAGGGAGAGTACTTGACGTCCCTCGACCTTACGGAGGCGTACATACACATTCTCCAGGACCAAGCAGGAAGTCAGTCCTCACATATGGGTGTCATCGGCGCCGATGAAGCCCCAGCGGAGCATTTCCCCAGCTTTCTATGAAAGCCTTTGGGAATGCAGGCATGCATGCGCGGTTCCTTTCCCGCCTAAAGGTGCCATCTTACCTCAGTCTCTTTTTCCATGAAGCCCACCGGACATGTGTCCATTTTTCCCGGTTAAAATTAGATTTTTCAGCGATTTTTGCTATTTTTTCTCCCGGTTCGACGCCGGTTCCCCTCCCGCCGGGTTCGGTATACCGGTATCGAGCCCGACTCTTCTTTTTCGGTTTTTGCCCTTCGTGGCTGGCGTTCGCGCCCTTTTTCCCTTTTTTCCCTGGAAGGCCGGTCCTTTGACCTCGCAGGGACTCTTTTTTCCCCCGACGGCTTCCAGTGGTTTTAAGAAGTGTGATCGGTGTAAGAAACTAATGTCTCTCACCGACACACACGACTGCTGCCTTCGGTGCCTCGGCCCCGACCATGATCCTAAGTCGTGCGGGGCCTGTGGAAAGATGTCTTCCAAGGCACTACGAAGTCGCCAGCAGCAAAAGGAAAGGCTTTTCTCAGACTCAGCCTCTGGCCGGGCCTGGACCTCGTCTGAGGCCTCGACATCTCGGGATTCCGATCCCGAGCGCCGTCGGAGTTCCTCGGACAGGGGGTCCCCCAACCGGGAACGCAAGAGGAAGAAACGGCTCACAAGGGCATCGTCGGAGGAGGTCCTTGGCTCCTCGAGGGCCAGGTCTAAGACCCCAGACCGTCGCCTCGGGCCCGTGGAACCGGAGAAGCCTGCCAAAGTTCCTCGTGTGGAGCCGGAGTCTGCTGGACACGTAAGCCTCGTGGACTCTCCTCCCAGGGAGTCGACGTCGGGGCCCGAGTCAGTGGCTGCTGTGTCTCCCGAGCTGGGTCTCACTCTCAGGATGACAGCCTTGGAGTGCAGATTGTCTGCCTTCATGGAGCAGCAGCGGGCACTGATGGCCAGCCTGTCTGGCGCATCTTCCCTGACCACCAGGACATCGACGTCGAAGTCGACCCCGGAGACCGAGCCGATACTTAAGTCCATCTTGGCTCGGAGTCGACCTCGGTCGCGGTCTCCCTCGACCTCCCGTTCGGGACCGAGGGCGTCGACGCCGGTGCTTCCGGTGTCTGGGCGGGTGCTCCAGGGCCCCGCGAGGTCGGACCCTGACTCTTCCTTGGACAAGTCGGCTTGGGAGGCGGAGGACGAGGAGTCTCCTGATACATTTAAGACTCGGTGCGTCTCTTCGGGCTCACCGCAGTCTGAGCCCCGGAGTAGGTCCCCCCCAGAGAACACCCGGTTCTCGGAGTTCGTCCGGGATATGGCCACTGCCTTGGCTATTCCGGCCGACCACGAGGAGGAGCCTCAAGCTGAAGAGCTTGAGGCGCTACAGTATGACTCTCCTCCGATGGAGGCCTTTACTGTCCCGGTTCCTCCGATGCTGGAACGGCTCCTCTTCCTTATGTGGGAGGCACCGGCCTCGGCGCCGGTTCTTAGCAAGTGGGTCGATTCGATCTATCGACTCCGGAAGAGCCCTGGTTTTCAGAAGGCACAGCTACCACACCATTCCATGGTTGTGGAATCGGCCATGCATCGTCTGAAGAGCCAGAAGATGCACTCCACGGTGCCTCCTGGCAGGGAGGCCCGAAACCTCGATGGCGTCGGAAGAAAGTGCTTCCAGGGCTCGATGCTTGCTTGCCGTGTCCAGTCCTACCAGCTGTACATGGGCATGTACTTGCGAGATCTGGCCAGGAATTGGCCGGATTCTCTGCTGGTCTCTCCGGGGAACCCTTGCAGAGATTTAAGTCCTTGTCCTCGGGGATTCGGGACTGCTCGAAATTCATTTCCCGCGCCGCCTATGATGGCTTCGAGGCTTCGGCCTGAGTTGCGGCACCGGCATCGCGGCTCGACACCAGGCATGGCTGCAGTCATCGGACCTCGAGCCATGGGTTCAGGATAAGTTGGTCGATGTCCCTTGCCGAGGTGAAAACCTTTTTGGCAAGTCCATGACCGAAAAGGCCGCTCAGCTCGAGACCGAGCACCTCACCTGGACAAGGCTGTCGAGGAAGACCTCTGCCCCTTCTCATAAAAAGAAGGGCTCGGGTAAAAAGCCCTTTTACCCGAGGAAGGGCACTGCCTACAAACAGTACCCGCAATATCAGGCTGCCCAAGCTGCCCCCCAGGGTCAGCAAGCCAAGGGTCAAGGTATTGGGCCCCGTAGGCAGAGGACCCCCAAGCCTCAGGCCCCTGCTACCACTCAGCAGGATGGGGGCTTTTGACTCCTTGAGCATAGCCTCTCCTCCACTGCTCTCCCAACCCTGCACAGGAGGTCGTCTCGCCCTCTTTGCCCACCAGTGGCCCCTTATCACCGGGGACAGTTGGGTGCTGGAGATATTCCACAGGGGCTATGCCCTCCATTTTCACCAACTGCATCCTCCATAATTCCCAGGGGAGCCTCCCAGGCCTCCCCTGCACACAGGCCTTCTCCTTCAGGAGCTTCAGGGTCTGTTGGTGGACAGGGCGGTGGAGCCTGTGCCTCCCCACTTGCAAGGTCACGGATTCTACTCCAGGTATTTCCTGGTGCCCAAAAGAACCGGTGGCCTTCGACCCATTCTGGACCTCAGGAACCTCAACAAGTTCCTAGTGAAGGAAAAGTTCAAGATGCTTACTCTTGGAACCCTTCTGCCCTACCTCCAGCAGGGAGATTGGCTATGCTCCTTAGATCTAAAGGATGTGTACACTCTCATCCTCATTCATCCAGACCACAGAAAGTACCTCAGGTTCATTGTGGGAGGAAACCATTATCAAAACAGAGTGCTGCCTTTCGGCCTCACCTCCGCCCCCAGAGTCTTCACAAAGTGCCTAGCAGTGGTGGCGGCCTACCTGAGGAACCAGGGAATCTTTGTCTTCCCCTATCTAGACGACTGGCTCATCAGGGGTCAGACATGTCAGGAGGCCAATCAAGCCACCCTCAGGACTATTGCTCTTCTACAAAGCCTGGGGTTTGTCATAAACTTCGCAAAGTCCACTTTGCTCCCCTCCCAGAACTTGAAGTTCATAGGAGCAAGGCTGGACTCTCTGCTGGCAAAGGCTTTCTTGCCAGCAGACAGGGCCCAAAGGCTGATGGCCTTGGCAAATCAGTTTCTCAGCAGGTCCCTGGTCTCCGCCTGAGGCTTCTAGGCCACATGGCTTCGATAGTACATGTGACCCCCAATGTCAGGCTCCATATGAGGCCTGCACAGTGGTGCCTTCGGGCTCAGTGGTCACAGGCCACAGGCAGCCTCAGAGACAGAATAAGGGTGTCCAGACCATTTCTGCACTCCCTCAACTGGTGGCTGCACCCACCCAATCTACTGAAAGGGGTGCCTTTTCAGATTCCAGGGTACACAGTAGTGATGACAACAAATGCCTCCCTGCAAGGCTGGGGAGCTCATTGTCTGGGCAAGTGCACCCAGGAGCAGCAGGAATCAGTCCTCACTTATGGGTGACATCGACGCCAATGGAGCCCCCGTGCGAAGCATTTCCCCAGCTTTCAAAGAAAGCCTTTGGGAATACTGCACGCATTCGCGGTCCCCTTCTCGCCTAAAGGTGCCATCTTGCTCAGTCAGATGACATAGCTAAAAGACAGCACAAAAAATGTAAAAATAAACTATGTACAACTGCAACTCCCAGGGGAGGAGGGAGGGTTGTGAAGACTGATTCCTGCTGCTCCTGGAGAACACCTGTTACAGGTGAGTAACTACTCTTTCTCCAGGACCAAGCAGGAAGTCAGTCCTCACTTATGGGACTCCCCAGCTTTAGGCTACCGGGGACCCAGAGCTGAAATATTAGCTCCGTCTAGCCGCAGCATCAGAGAAAGTATTTCACTGAAACATACCTCCACCGGTAGCCCAACCAGAGGGCTGGAGGGTAGGAGTTACCTAAACCTTGAAGAGATTCCGAAGCACTGCCTGACTGAAAGCCCTGTCCCTACGGGCAGGCAGTAATGGGCCGCAAAAGTCTGGCTTGAGGACCAAGTTGCAGCCCTGCAGATGTCTGCCAATGGCACAGAGCAGAGATGAGCCACTGAGGCAGCCATTGCCCTGACACGGTGGGCCGTGATCCGAACCTGGAAGGGAAGGTCAGCTGCCCTGTAAGCCCAGGTGATACAGTCAGCCACCCAGATGGACAAGGTACGCTTGGAGACAGGTAACCCCAAGCTATTAGGGTCAAAAGATACGAAGAGCTGAGGTGCCCTCCTATGCCCCTGCGTACGTTCAAGGTAGAAGGATAAGGCCCTTCTACAGTCCAGGGTATGCAGGACTGTCTCAGTCCGGCTGGCATGGGGCCTAGGGAAGAACGTTGGAAGAACCACCTCCTGGTTGAGATGGAAAGAGGAGACAACCTTTGGGAGGAACTTAGGATGCGTCCTAAGGACTACCCTGTTCCTATAGAAGCTAGTGTATGGCCTGTCACAGACCAGGGCTTGAAGCTCACTCACTCGCCTGGCCGAGGTCAGGGCCACTAGGAAGAGAGTCTTCCAAGAAAGGAAGCGGAGAGGACATGTAACCATCGGCTCAAAAGGTGGGCGAGTCAGTTGCTGCAAAACCACATTCAACTCCCACTCAGGGGCCGGTGGACGGAGAGGAGGCTTAAGCAATAGCAAGCCTCTGAGAATCTGGACACCAAGGGGTGAACCGACAAAGAGTGTCCTTCCACCAGAGAGTGGTGAACTGCCAGAGCAGAGAGGTGGACCCGAACAGAATTGGACTTAAGGCCCTGATTGGACAAGTGCAGCAGGTACTGAAGCACTACTGGCACAGTGCAGGCGAAAGGATCTTCCTCGCGTTGCTGACACCACAAGGAGAATCTTCTCCACTTCAGGGCATAGGTTTTCCTGGTGGATTGCTTTCTAGAGGCCAAGACCACCTCTTCCACTTCCTGAGGAAAGCCCTAAGGAGCCAACACTACCCTTGCAGCCTCCAGGCCATCAAATTGAGAGATTTGAGATTGGGGTGCAGAAGGGAACCCTGATCCTGAGAGAGAAGATCGGGTTGCAACCCCAGAGATAGTGGTGTTTCCACTGCTAATCGAAGCAGAAGTGGGAACCAGGGCTGCCTCGGCCATCTGGGAGCTACCAGAAGTACCAAGGCCTTGTCCCTTAGAATCTTGAACAATGTTCGAGCCACCAGAGGTGTGGGAGGAAACGCATATAGGAGGCCCTGGGACCAAGAAATCAGGAAGGCATCCGCTGCTAACCTCAGGGGGTGCGGTTGCCTGGAACAGAACCTGGGTAGCTGGTGATTCAGGGGACTGGCAAAGAGATCCATGGATAGAAGTCCCCATTTCAGGAACATTTTCTGAACCACCAATGGGTGCAGTTGCCACTCGTGGGGCTGCAGAATCCTGCTTAACCTGTCTGCAAGGAAGTTCTCCTGGCCTGGGAGATACACAGCTTTGAGAAACATGTTGTGCTTGAGCGCAAAGGAACACAGGGCCTGTGCCTCCTGACACAGGGGCCTGGACCCAGTGCCTCCCTGTTTGTTCACATAGAACATGGCCACTTGATTGTCCGTCTGAACCAGAACAGACTGGTGAGCCAAACTGTGAGAAAAGGTCTTGAGGGCTAAACGGATAGCCCGAAGTTCTAGTAGGGTGATCTGTTGCGTGGCCTCCCATGGAGACCTTAGGCCTTGAGTGCACCGTTCCAGACAATGTGCACCCCAGCCCTGCAAGGAGGCATCTGTCGTCAACACCACTGTGGGGACAGGCACCTGAAAAGGCACCCCCTGAAGTAAGTTGGGGGGGTGTAGCCACCACTGCAGGGAATTCAGGAAGGGTTTGGACACCCTTTCTTTGTCTGCTAGGCTCCCTGTGGCTTGCTTCCACTGAGTTCTGAGGCACCACTGTGCAGGCCTCATGTGGAGGCAGGCATTGGGGGTCGCATGTACTGTCGATGCCATGTGGCCTAGGAGCTGTAGACAGAGTTGGGCAGAAACCCTTGGCATGCTGAGAAACCAGGATGCCAACTCCATGAGCCTTTGAGCCCTGTCTTCTGGCAAGTAAGCCGTTGCTTGCAGAGAGTCCAGCCGCACCCCTATGAACTCTAGGTTCTGGGAGGGGAGCAAAGTGGACTTTGCGAAGTTTATGATAAAGCCTAGGTGTTGAAGGAGTGATACAGTTTGAAAGGTGGCCTGCCTGGCCTCCTGGTAAGTCTGATCCCTGATGAGCCAGTCGTCCAGATAGGGGAGGACAAAAACACCTTGAGTCCTCAAGTAGGCCGCCACCACAGCCAGGCACTTTGTAAAGTCCCTTGGGGCGGAGTTTAGGCCAAAAGGCAGTACTCTGTACTGGTAATGGTTTCCTCCCACAATGAACCTGAGGTACTTTCTGTGGTCTGGATGAATGAGGATGTGAGTGTACGCATCCTTGAGATCTAAGGAGCATAGCCAATCTCCCCGCTGGAGGTAGGGCAGAAGTGTTCCAAGAGTAAGCATCTTGAACTTTTCTTTCTCCAAGAACTTGTTGAGGTTCCTGAGGTCTAGAACGGGCCTGAGGCCACCGGTTCTCTTTGGCACGAGGAAGTACCTGGAGTAGAAACCGTGCCCCTACAGGCGAGGAGGTACAGGCTCCACCGCCTTGTCCAGAAGCAGACCTTGAAGTTCTTGAAGGAGGAGGTCTGTGTGTAGAGGAGGCCTTAGAGGCTCTCCTGGGAAGTAGGCAGGGGGCAACTGCTGGAAATGGAGCATATAGCCTCTGTTGACTATGCTCAATACCCAAGCATCCCCTGTAATGGGTGGCCACCTGTGGGCAAACTGGGCTAGACGACCTCCTGTGCAGGAATGGGGCAGCAGAGGTGGAAAGGCTATGCTGTGGGAGTCAAAAACCCCCTCCCTGCTGAGTAGGAGCAGGAGCCGGAGGCTTGGGGGGTCTTCTGCCTACGTGCCCATGTCCCTGCCCCTTGGCCTGCTGACCCTGCTGGGGAGTTGGGGAGGCCTGGTACTGAGGGAAAGGTTGGTAGGCAGCTGCCTTTCTTGGGTAAAAGGGCTTTTTACCCGAGCCCTTCATTTTGTGAGAAGGGGCAGAAGTTTTTCTGGACAGCCTTGTCCTAGTCAGGTGCTCAGTTTCGAGCTCAGCCGCCTTCTCGGCCATGGGTTTGCCAAAAAGGTTTTCACCTCAGCAAGGGACATTGACCAACTTGTCCTGCACCCAGGGCTTGAGGTCCGATGACTGCAGCCATGCCTGGCGTCAGGCTCCGATGCCGGCTGCCGCTACACGAGCCGAAGCCTTGAAGCCATCGTAGGCCGCTTGGGACATGAATTTCGAGCAGTCCCGGATTCCTGAGGACAAAGTCTGGAACCTCTGTAAAGGTTCCCCGGAGAGGCCAGCAGAGAACCCGGCAATCTCTTTCGCCAGATCTCGTAAGTACATGCCCATGTACATCTGGTGGGACTGGACATGGCAAGCAGGCTTCGAGCCCTGGAAACACTTTCTGGCGAAAGCATCCAGGTTCCGGGCCTCCCTACCAGGAGGCACCGCAGAGTGCATCTTCTGGCTCTTGAGACGATGCATGGCCGATTCCACCACCATGGAATGGTGCGGCAGCTGCGCCTTCTGGAATCCAGGGCTCTTACGGAGTCGATAGATAGAATCGACCCGCTTGCTTAAAACCGGCGCCGAGGCCGGTGCCTCCCACATCCGGAAGAGGAGCCGTTCCAGCATTGGAGGGACCGGCACAGTAAAGGCCTCCTTCGGAGGAGAGTCATACTGGAAGGCCTCGAGCTCCTCGGCTCGAGGTTCCTCCTTGGGGTCCACGGGAATCGCCAACGCCTTGGCCATGTCCCTGACGAACTCTGAGAACCTGGTGTCCTCCGGTGGGGACCTACTCCGTGGCTCGGACTGCGGTGAGTCCGAAGGGACGCACCGAGTCCGAAAAGTATCGGGGGATTCCTTGTCCTCCGTCTCCCACGCGGACTCATCCGAAGAGGAGTTGGTGAGCTCTGACCGTGTGGGTCTCGGTGGCACCCGCCCCGATGCCGAAGGCACCGGCGTCGACGCCCTCGGTTCCGAGCAGGAGGTCGAGGGTGACTGTGACCGAGGACGACTTCGAGCCTTCATGGTCTCGAGTATCGGCTCGGTCTCCGGGGTCGACTTCAACGTCGATGTCCCGGTGGTCGGGGCAGATGCATCAGCGAGGCTGGCCATCAGTACCCGCTGCTGATCCATGAAGGCAGACAGTCTGCACTCCAAGGCTGTCAGCCCGAGTCCAAGCTCAGGAGACTCAGCAGGCGCCGGGCCCGACGTCGGCTCCCTCGGAGGAGAGTCCACGAGGACCACAGGACTTACGTGTCCGACGGGTTCTGGCTCTACGCGAGGCATTTTGGACGGCTTCTCCTGCTCCAAGGGCCCGGGGCGGCGGTCGGGGGTCTTAGACCTGGCTCTCGAGGAACCAGGGACCTCTTCCGATGCCGCCCTCATGAGCCGTTTCTTCCTCTTATGTTCCCGATCGGGGGGACCCCCTGTCCGAGGAGCCCCGGCGATGCTCGGGATCAGACTCCCGAGACGTCGAGGCCTCAGACGAGGTCCGGGCCCAGCCAGAGGCAGAGTCCGAGAAAATCCTCTCTTTCTGATGCTGACGGCTTTGGAGTGCCTTGGTGGACATCTTGCCACATGGGCCACAGATCATAGGATCATGATCTGGGCCTAGACACCGAAGGCAGCAGTCGTGTGTGTCGGTGAGAGACATCAGTTTCTTGCACCGATCACACTTTTTGAAACCACTGGAAGCCATCGGGGAAAAAAGGGCCCCCGCGAGGTCAAAGGACCGGTTTCCCAGGGAAAAGGCAAAAAAGGGCACGAACGCCAGCCATGAAGGGCAAAAACCGAAAAAAATAGAAGACGGGCTCGATACCGGTGTACCGAACCCGGCGGGAAGGGGAACCGGCGTCAAACCGGAGAAAAGGGCAAAGTAATCGCAAGAAAAAGCGTCAACCTTTCCAGGTGACACGGACAGACATCCGATGGGCTCCACGGAAAAAGAAAGACTGAGCAAGATGGCACCTTTAGGCGGGAAGGGGACCGCGCATGCGTGCAGTATTCCCAAAGGCTTTCTTTGAAAGCTGGGGAAATGCTCCGCACGGGGGCTCCATCGGCATCGATGTCACCCATAAGTGAGGACTGACTTCCCGCTTGGTCCTGGAGAAGCCCTTTTGCTGTTTGTTGGAGACTCTCCTTTACAGCGTGGCGCCGCTCAGCACCCACAGGAGTGAGCCGCCGGCGAGTCAGCACACTGTCCTATTGCCCTCTCTGCGATCAACCATGGCTGAGATTACTGCCTGCTCCACGGGATCGGCGGGGTGTGTCTGCAGCAGAGCTCTCCCCCGGACAGTCAGGGGGGAGCGATCTGACCATCCAGAAATGATTTAAGACCGCCGACAGCAACAGGCAGGCAGGGACCGGATCAAAAAGGGAATGCCTTTTCTTCTTTTTTTTTTTTTTTAATTAAAGGTACAGTAAACCAAATTGAACTTTTAAGGGATGGGACCAAATCACCCTAAGCTACCCTATCCTACAGGCTCCTTATCTATTCCTCAAGTGAGCCCAGACCTAGGCTCACGATGTCCTCCTGCTACATGGAGACTGGACACACTAGGGGCTGATGGGAGAGACCAGCAAGCTATATCCAGTGATGTCACGATTTTGACATGCCCAGTCTCCAAGCTGCAGGAGGAGGTGCACAACCCAGAGGTGGAGGACTGAACTGGAGGAACGATAAGGAATTACATTTAGTTATTTGTTTTCATTTATACTATCACGTTTCAACATAGTGACTATCTGAATAAAATAGGTTATAGAAATGTGCATAGTTTTGCAACCATTTAGGATACAGGAGCTTACATTAAAAATATATATTTCTTCCTAAAAATTAATGCTTCTTTTACCAACCCACCCCTATCATCCCTCTCATAAAACCTAAATAAGAAAAAGCAAATATTTCAATCATTTAGTCATAAGGAACAGTAAGAAAAAAAAGATAAAAGACCTCAAACCCTATTCAGGCTGAAATATCCATAGTTGGTCCAACACTGGCTACTATCATCCCAAATCCAAATTACAATGAATCAAGGAATCTTAAAAGCAATCAGAGATCAGCCTTATCTCCCTTTTCTTGAGCAGACATGTTTTCAATAAACCTATGATGAGATATAGATATATATATAGATATTCTAAGGACAACTTTCAGCAGAATTTGTATACTTTTAACTATACATGAAAGTTGGGGGATGGGATGGGGGAAACATAATACATGCTGTATGTACTTTCCCATATCTACTTTGCATTTGTGGTAAAGCAGGGTAAGGTTCATGTGTACTTTTAGAGTTTACACCATGAATTTCGGAAAGGAAATATCAAAGATAAATTTTGTTTTGAAAATTAGTTTACAGGTCCATGAATACTGTGATAAGGAAGCTTATCAGGACCCAGGAGACAGGGATAAAGAGAAGAAATTCACCCTTATCAAAGGACCTATTTTACAAGGTCAGAGACACAGAACTCCATTTAAACCTACAAAGCAGGTATTTCCTAGCTGCAATAGGTTGCAGAATGCCCCTAGTGGAGAAAAGGAGAGGGAATACAGGCCCAGGGTGAGGAACCCTTATGTCACTGAATTCCCCAATTGCTCAGCTGCCACGAGGCAGTTTGATCTCCAACACCTGAGAGGAGAAGGGGTGGGGCTGGAGCCTGAGAGGTTTAAGACTAGGTCAGATTATCCAGAGGGAGAGAGGAGTAGGAATGCTTACTGGAAGAGGAATGGAGCTGGAACAGTAAGAACAGCAGGAACCAGGAACACAAGTTGGAAAACAGGACGAGGAAGCTCAGGTGAATGGTGGCCAGAGCATGAGAGAGGAGAAGCTGATACAAGCCTTGACCCAGGTAGGAGCATTAGAAGCTTGTCTAATTTGGAGCACTACAGAGTTGCAAAAGACAGCTTTTGCCCCAACGGGAGGCAGTCAGCCAAGCCCTCTGAGCCAGACATGAAGGTAGAGCCTATGCAACTGGTTGAACAAGACCTAGCTGTAGAAGACGACTCATACATGGATTGCTCTTTATGCCAGTCTTCAAATACGGAGGGTTTGGAAGGGAGTCAACCGTAAGGAAAACCTCCAGAGTCCGGTAACCCTGAGAGCCTGTAGATAACTTGTGAAGGTCCTGTATTAAAGGAGAAATACCTTTGCTGAGCAAACTGCAGCTGTCTAATTAAAACTTGTTAAACAGCAGCTAGCCAGTGCAGTGCTCAGCCTGAAGCCATGCTGACGGTGAAAGTAAGAAAAGCTTTGATTTGGTTTTCACTATTCCTAAAAACCTTGCATAGAGAATTGTTTGCCTATGAAGAGTTTAACTTCTTGTTGAAAGTTTTCACTGTGCTTAAGGAGACAAACAGCCGGGAAGTGTTCTGGACTGAGAGAAAAGAAACCTGCTTTAGGAAAAGCTGTTTCTGTTTGTTTTAAAACAGCACTGCTAGCCATATCTGGTAGCATTAGCTGTTGAAAGGACTTTTCTTTATGCTGAAGAAACATTATGAGCTGTTTTGTTTTGTTTTGAGTTCAGTTATATCCTGATGTATTTCTGAAAGAATCCTGGAGAAGCAATCCAAAGGTGTTATTTTGTGAAGTTTGCGTTACCCCATAAATAAATATTTGTCAAAGCCTTACCACTCAAGCCAACTACAAATGTGTTTTTTTTTTTTACCTGAAGCCAAGTACCTCCTGACTGAACTACCTTTCCCATGAGGCATTACAAGGCAGCCAGTCAGGTAAAGGCTAAATGGTGAATCTCTCCTATGACAAAGCATGCCCCTTCATACTGTCTGTAAGGGGCTAAGGGCGTGACAGTACTCAACCTGCAAGTTAACTAGGCAGTATAGAGACTGCCCCACTCTGGGGGGTGAATAAATGTGAGAAGGAAATTTGTGAACAGAATGGTGATATTTCACTTACCTGATAATCTTCTTTAGTGGAGTCCTGTTAGACTAGTCCAGACAAGTGGGTTGTGTTCCCCACCAGCAGAAGTGGAGAGAGAGAAAACTAAAAACTTTCAGTGACACCACTACTGCTACTAATGCTGATGCAGCTAGGGACACACTTCAACAGTCGTACCCAAGCATATGGTCAAGAACCCCCGACTGCACACAACTTTAGCCTGGACACCCAACCGTGTGCAGACTGCCAGCAAGGATACAAAGTTTACATCCAACTGCATGGAGAAACCCTCCAGCATATGAGGTGATCCCGATCACCAAATTTCCTGTCGTTTCACTGCCTTCCGGCCGCACGAAGCACATCATATACCAGTGCTAAGCTCTGCCCGCAGGCATCGCTCAGTGACACAGTCAGCCTTACAGCAACATGACTGCAGGCGCGCCTGCACCTAAGGGCCATACCAAAGGGCCCTTAGACATGGCTCTTGGAGTGGCCTAATATGAAGCTCCTGATCGTGCCTGACTAGCTCGAGGTAAGTAGATCCCACACATCAGATCCCACAAGGCTAAGAAATTACACAGCAACCGCCTAATATACCCTTCGAATACAACTACTGGGCTCACGGAACGCAGAAGCTCACAAGACAACTTACACCACCCCTTTTCATCATGCTGCTCTTCCACCTCCTCTTACAGTATGCTAGAGCCAGTCCAACACAGACAAACACACTCATGCTCCCATTACTGGCTCAAATTCAGCACAGCGCTCCATGGCAATACCTAAACAAACACTCATCCAGATGAACACACATCCTCATACAGATCAATCCCACCAAATGCGCCTATACCACGCAACCAACCCTCTCCTAAACACAATTAGGTGTGCACTCATCAACGCCAGGTCAGTCAGAAATAAAACCAACACCATAGTCAACTACCTGCAAGTCCATCACACTGATATACTTTGCATAACAGAAACCTGGCTCAATGACACAGACCAGGTCATTCTCAATCCAAATCACACCGCTCACATACTCTGCCTTTAATTGCCCAAGGAAACACAAGAAAGGAGGAGGAGTGCTAATTCTAGCAAGAAGCCATTTTAAGTTCAAAACCATCTCAACAAGCAATACAACAGAAACCATTAAACCACCATCACTAACAACTATTTGAATTTATGCCTCACTTATAGAGCCCCTAACGCCAAATCAGACAAATTCTCCACAATTCTCAAAACAGTCTGCACCCACAATTCCACAAATAAACTGATAGCCCTTGAAGACTTTAACCTGAGTTCAACATCCAATAAAGAGGCTAAGTCGCTCATGAGAACATGGAAGCGCTACAATACACTCAACTAATAATCGCCCCCACACACATACTAGGAATAACCCCTGACCTCATCTTTACCCCCAAACTACTACTGGAACATAACACCATAGTGCCCCGAGCAATCACCCCTAGACCTTGGTCAGACATAGACCATCATTTACCATTTAACATGCAGATCGCCAACCCAGCCGAACAAAAACACCAGCATCACAATGGTAGAAGGTTCAAGAGCTTCAATAGAGAAAAAGTCCTGTAAGAAATACTTCCAAAATTTAACCAAGACACAGATGACCTAAACAGCATAACAGAAAACTGTAACCATTCCACAGACGCAGCAACACCAAACAGAAATACTATGACTACACATAGAACAAAAACTACACCATGGTACGCCAAGGAAGTAAGAGAAGCAAAGAAAATCTTAAGAAAACTTGAGAGAAAATGGAGACAAAACAAGGCCTCAGACACCCTACAACAGTACAGAATTAAACAGCAAGAATATAACCACCTAATCAACAGATGCAAGCAACAATACCATACTAATCTCATCATGCAAGCTGTAAACAAACCCAGAGAACTATTTGACATCATGCGGACTCTCACAAATGACCCAACACACAAAAGGGTCCCCCGAAAAAAATCCACAAAACATGACGAATTACCTAAGGGCGAAGCACCGAAACCTCGACTTGGTCTCCTCAACATACCCAACAGACCACACACAAGCCGCAACTCTTATCTTAAATAAGGGGGAAATTCAGCACATCATTCAATGATCAAATTGATCATATAACAATCATGCTTAATACGACTACCTTCCCCCTCTGACCCATGCCCCGGAACACGGATAAAATCAGCCAAGAAAAAACTCAAGCAATTCGTATACAAAATAGTAAAAACATCCTTAACCCAAGGCTATATGCCACCAGTCCTCAAACAAACAATCATACAGCCTATCATCAAGAATACGTCACTTGACCAAAATGACCCTACAGCACATCGTCCAATCTCAAGCCTCATTCGTTGCAAAAATTTTAGAAAAATCAGTACAAATGCAACTACAAGACCATGTAAGCCAATAGGCACCACTAGACCCTCACCAACATGGTTTCAAACCAAACCACAGTGTGGGAACATTGACATCACTCTTCGACAGCATCATTAGAGGCATAGATAACATAAAAACAAGATTACTTCTTATATTTCTGGATATTTCATCGGTCTTCGACACCGCATCCCATGACATTCTTCTGCAATGTCTACAAGAAATTGGTCTATACAATGGCACTCTCAAATGGTTTCTATCCTACCTAAGCAATAGACAGCAGCAAGTTAAATGAGGTATGAACAAATCCACACCATTCACAATAAACTGGGGTATACCACAAGGATCTTCCATATCATCACTACTTTTCAACCTCTAAATACAGCCATCTGCAATATCAGAAAACACAAAATGCAATACCAATTACATGCCGACGATATCACGACATACACCCCGACTAACCTAGATAAACTAGATCACACAGCCATAATAAAAAGAATGAAGGACATGATTACAAGGCTCAGTGACAACCTAATCATAAACTACAAAAAAACCCCGAAGCCCTCTACATCACACGAGTAACATGGGATTTCAATTCCCTGAAATCAATTAATGTGCTACACAAGAGTATAACAATAAAAAACAAAGTCAGATACCTCGGAGTCACCCTAGACCAAAACCTAAAGCTGCTGTTCAGCATTTTTCTACCTTGGCCCCTCCCTATGGAATTCCCTACCTACTGCCCTCCGATTGGAAGAATCTTACCCCAAATTCCGCTCTCTTCTCAAAGCCTATTTCTTTTCCTCTGCCTTTAACGTTTCTCTGTGAATCCTCATGACCTCGTTCTCCCTTCTTGCTTAAGCTATTCTTACTCTCCATCTTTTTCTTTCCTTTAAATTGTTGTAATTTCTTTTCCTTTTCTGATTTACTTATTATTTATATTATGAACCGCCCCGATGTAATGGGGGGACGATATATCAAGTGTGCAATAAACAATAAACGTTCCATTTCATTCTTGACCACTTCCAATTTCCCTTGGTTCATGCTTTGTACGTTCCATGTCCCAATATGTAAGACATCTTTGCAACTTCTGACTCTCTTTTCATTCACAGCTACATCAGCAGATCCAACCACATTATAAATGCTGGCTTTACTCTGAGAAGTCTTCAGTCTTCAACCTAAAGCTATAGTCCCACATAAAAAAAAGACTGCTATAAATGTCTACCACAAGATGAGAACCATTCGGAAACTGAAGCCGGTTCTTAGCCAGGATCACTTCCGGAGTGTGTGCCAATCTTGGACTACTGCAACTTGCTATATCAGGGCCTCACTAAACAAGCCACCCATCCACTCCAGTTAGCACAGTGGCCCGTATCATCACCAGGGCAACAAAACACAATCATATCACCCCCATACTCAAACAACTACACTAGCTCCCAATATACTCCCTGCACCAGGTTTAAGACAATGCTCAACATCTTCAAAACCCTCCAAATACTTCTTGGCGGACATCCTGCAAGACTATTATATGGAACCCCGACACTGGACCAAGAAGGAACTGCAATATAAATCTGCACGCCACACCCACTGCATACCAAAAGTCAAAGCAGATCATTTTAAGAAGAGCATTCTCACTCTCCACCCCTGCCCTATGGAACTCCCTACCGGAAGGTATAAGAATCACATTACACAGCAAAGACTTCAGAAAAAAGCTGAAAACTATCCTATACAAAGAACAATTTGGGAATGTCACTAACAGGTAAAGGAACGGAACTAGACCATCCCAGGACAGCTACTATGAGAGACAATCTTACATGCAAAGTAGCTTCTGTATATGCCATGACCTGTTAAAACTACCTACTGTACATAAATTACAACCTTAGGATACCCTGCATGCCAAGCTCCCACCCAACATTAATATTGTTACAATATGATCAGTTGAGTTGTAATGTAAACCGCTTTGATTTAAGGATAAGGTGGTATGGAAAGCTGGTTAACTAAATAAATAAATAACTTCATTAAGGATAACAAGTAAGGAATACAGAGAACTATGTTCATGTTCATGTCCATGCGGGACAGGGGCAATATGATAAAGACATTTAAATACCTCTGTGTCATAAATGCACAGGAGGATCTCTTTCAATTGAAGTCAAGCTCTGCTATGAGGGGACACAGCATGAGAGTGAAAGGGGATAGACTCAGGAGTAATATGCGTAAATATTTCTTTATGGAAAGAGTAGTAGATGCTTGGGATAGTCTTCCAGTAGAAGTGGTGGACACGGGAACAGTATCTGAATTCAAAAAAAGCATGGGACAAACACAGAGAATGTCTAAAGGTAAAAACAGGACTATTGTAGTTGATATGGAAGGGCAAACTAGATAGGCCATGTGGTCTTTTTCTGCCACCATGTTTTCTATGTCCTGAACGGTCATTGGATAGAATCTCTTCCAAGAAAGACATAGGATGTAAGCCATGCCAGGCCAAAAATGTATTTCTTTTGTTGTTAACTTGAACTCCGTTTGAAAAAACACGGAAATCACACAACTTCAATAAGGATAACGAGTAAGTGCATCGTGAACTATGAACATTGTTCAGAACAGCCACCAGACAGAACCTCTTCCAAGGAGGACACAGAAACCAATTTGCCATACAGATCTGTTAGAAAGAACTCCATTGAATGCAGCCATGGAAGTCCACGGACAGAATCAATTTCCAGAAGGACATATGAAAGCATGTATATGAGTATGGGATACCATACACTATTAGAATAACTAATACTGAGAAAGAGTTAATTCTGTTCAGAACCTTGCTTAGAAATAAAACCTCATATATTAGCTTACTAGGTGAAGGTTTACATAAATAAAGAAAAGGGCACGTTGTACCCCAGCTTCTCTGTCTCAGGGATACCAGATAGCAGTCTCAGGGTTATTAACTAAAATACTTTCAGGGTTAGTAATTAGTAGATATCAAGATATCAAGGTTAGAAGATATCAAGTTATCAGCAGTAAACAATTATGTCAATTAGGTCATTCTATATCCTGGAATCCTGTATGTCTCCTCATAATGGCCATGTAACAGTAAACAATTATGTCTCGGACTCCATTTATGGCTCCACATTGACCCACACCGAATAAGTTGACCTACAATATGATAAACATACATGACGTATAATGATAAAGTGAAATTATGCTGTATCATCTAAAAAAGCCTTATAAATAAAGTGAACCATGGCTAGTACGTTAGAGTAAACAGGGAGAACGTGTGTCTTCCAGTTTCTCTCCCCAAAGCTTTGGTGTATTTTTCTATAGAACTGTGTGTATTTATTGAGTATTTGATAACCTTCCCATTGTCTGTGAATGTAGTTCTTTGTAGCTTCAAGAGCCCAGTGAGGTTACTGGTGAGGGGAGAGTCAGAGTAAGCTCTTCAACATAGAATTCTAGTAAACAGAAGTCCTTCAAGATGGTCATTAGCCATGCAAGATCTCAGAAATGGCATGTCATACAAGACCCAAGGCTTGGCAGTAGCTGGGGTGACTTTCAAAATGGTCATAAGCCATATGAAGCTAATCACAAAAACAGTTGATTACCAGGGTCAGTCCTGAACTGGTCTAGTAGGACTTCAGGAAAGGAGATTATCAGGTAAGTAAAATCTAACCTTTGTTTGTCCTGCTAGACCAGCCCAGACAAGTGGGACGGACCCAAGCTATTACTCCACTGGACGGAGAGAAAATCACATAGCTGCTCTCAAATTTTCTACATGGAAGGTCACGACTGCCCTAGTGCTGTCTGTTAAAGGTATAGAGGCATAGAGGCAATTATGTCACAGCCCTATAGATGTCAGTGGGCATTACAGAACTGAGTTCCATCCTGGAAGACACCTGTGCCCTGATGACATGCGGTCGCAATCTCTGCAGAACCAAGAGGTTTTACAAATGTATGCCGAAGCTAACGCCTCCTTCATCCCAATGACTGAAATAGCCACTTCACCCTTGTCCAAACCCGCAAAGAGCACAAACAAGCTTTCCCACTTACGGAAGGAGTTAGTGACCTTTAGGTATCTCAGAAGAAAGAAAAGAAATTATTTTACTTGATGCTACCCTGCTGAATGAAAGGGGGGGCCAAATGGACTGAGAGATAGGACAGGCGGTCAGCACCTTAGATACAACGGAAGGACTGGTCAAAGTCTCTTCAGTGAAAGGGCAGGGCGGCACTTTTTTCAAGACAGCAAAGGACTCCAAAATGCAATAGACTGGGCATATAGCCACTAAATCACTTGACACACCATTTCTTAACAGCAGTCCACTTCAAAGGGCACAAGGCACGAAGAACGAAACCCAAGTCTAAAAGGCATGAACAACCACACTCCCATGAATGAAGTGGCCAATATCAAGGGCAAACGCATAATGCAACCATTTATCAGTCCCTGAGAAACTAGTCAAATTTGTCACCTGAATTCCCCAAGAAATTGAGCAACAGCCCCTTCTGAAAAGCATCTTGGGAAAGGCAAAGGAGGAAGGTGGCTACAGTGATCAGAAGAGACACCAGACGTGCAGAGAAGCAAGGCAGAGAGGACTGTGCATTGCTGCCAGAGGCAAAGAACTATGGGTCAACAAATAGCCCTTATGTGCTAGACACCACCTCTCAAAGGTCAAGCTGTAAGAGAAAAGAGAGCCTGATCGTTCAAGGGAATTGGACCCCAACATAATATGCCCAGAGGCTGTGGAAGGTGCCGGGGGGCAAACCATACAGAAGCAGGATCTGATTTGCAGATCAAGACTCCTGCAGCAAACCTGACACCACCAACATGATTAGGTCTCAAAGGTGCTCTATGCAATAACGTATACACCCCATGAGGGCCTACTGGCAAAATGTATACAGCAGTGGTTTCTGAGTCTCGGCACTGAATGCAAATTCTTTGCATTTTGGCAGCAGTTCGGGTCAATATCCAGTCCATCCAGGGAAGAGACAAAATATCTGGAGCATCGACTCTCGTTCACATTTTCTGCGAAAATGAAGGAGTAACAATTGAGATAATCCACTTCCATGTTGCTGACCTCCATAATGTGTTGAGCTGACAAAACCACAGGCAAATTCTTCTCCGCCCATGGAAACAAGAGAGTGATCGCCTTTGCAACTCTGGTGATTTGGTAAGCCTCTGCCGTGGCATTGTCTAAAAAGATAAGAACATAAGATATGCCATACTGGGTCAGACCACAGGTCCATCAAGTATCAATATCCTGTTTCCAATTCAGGTCATAAGTATCTGTCACGTTCCCAAAAAGTACACAGATTCCATGTGGCTTATCCCAGGGGTAAGAAAGGGAATTCCCCAGTCTACTTTAATAATGGTTTATGGAATTTTTCTCCAGAAACCTGTCCAAATCTCTTTCAAACACAGCTACACTAACAGCTTTTACTACATCCTCTGGCAATTCCAGAGTTTGATTAAACGTTGAGTGAAAAAATATTTTCTCAGATTAGTCTTAAATGTGCTACACTGACACTTCATTGCATGTCCCCTAGTCTTTCTACCTTTTGAAGGAATAAATAACCATTTTTACCTGCTCCACTCCCCTCATTATTTTATAGACCTCTATCATATCTTCCCCTCAGCAGTCTCTTTCAAAGCTGAAGAGATCTGACCTTTTAAGCCTTTCCTCAGAAGCGTATATAGAAATTACACTTACCTGGTAATTGTTGTTCCTTGAGGAACTCTAGTTCAGTCCTCCACCACTGGAAAGTGCACCTCCTCCTGCAGCATGGAGAATGGGCATGTCAGATTCGTGACATCACTGGATATATCCTGCTGGTCTCCCCATCAGCCCCAGTGAACTATTGACAAAGCAGACTCAAAGGAGCAACAAATAAGTAGCTAAAGTATTACCACTCTAAACTTAATCTTTTAACTTTTAAAACTAACACCCCCTAAAAATAAAGGGGAAAGCAACGACCTCCTTCTTGCCCCTCTGTCCTCTTTCCCCCAAATCAGAGTAAGAAAGACAAAGAAAGAAAGAAGACCGAAAGAGGTCAGAGAAAAGGAACCTTAGTGATTTCTGTCATTACAAAAATATTGCACTCTTAGCGACAGGAAACCCCCCTCCCAAACGTAAGGCCCACGTCTGAATCCCTCATCCTGGGCGGGAATGAGGACTGAACTGGAGTTCCTCAAGGAACAATTACCAGGTAAGTGTAATTTCTATTTCCTTATTGTTCCTCCAGTTCAGTCCTCCACCACTGGGATGTAACATAGCAGTAATCATTGGGAGGGACCTTTCCACCCGTATCGCAGTACCGCCGAGCCGAAACTGGCATCACTTGCCGCCTGAACATCCAGGCAATACTGCTTACTGAAGGTATGAAGAGACGACCACATCGCCGCTCTGCAAATCTCCACCGGCGGAACAAAACTGTGCTCCACCCAAGAAGTCGCTTGCGCTCTGGTGGAATGCGCCCATAATCCCTCTGGCACCGGGCAACCTTGCAAGATATATGCTGACAGTATTGCCTCTTGGACCCATCTGGAAATTGAAGCTTTAGCTGCCGCCTCACCCCTATGGGGGGGCCTCCGAAGAGGACGAACAGACGTTCGGATTTACAGAAGGACTGAAACTTTCAAGTATTGACGCAGCACTCTCTTTACATCCAGGCGATATAGACTCCGGTCTGCAACGCCTCCTTCCGAAGTACCCAATACTGGTAACGAAACAGTTTGATTCATGTGAAAATGAGAAACCACCTTAGGCAAAAACGACGGAACTGGACGCAGCACCACCTTTTCCCTAGAAAAAGACAAAACCGGATCCCGGCAAGACAGCACCTGCAGCTCTGAAACACGCCGAGCCGAACAAATGGCCACTAGAAACATTGTCTTTAGGGTCAAATCTTTGATCGATGCCTGAGATAAGGGCTCAAAAGGTTCTCTAGTTAACGTTCCTAACAGCAAATTGAGATCCCACGGAGGCACCATTATTCTGCGAGAGGGCCGCATCCTCGAGACTGCTTTTAGAAAACGTACTATGTCGACTTGAGAGCCCAAGGCGACGCCCTGGACCCTACCTCTAAAGCAAGTCAGAGCTGCCAGATGGACTCTTAACGAACTGGCTGACAAGCCCTTATCAAAGCCGTCCTATAAGAAACTTAACACCACAGGTACAGAAACTGTGGCAGCACAAACCTGTCGACACGAACAGTCCTCAAATATACGCCATATTCACACATATGCTAGGTACGTGGACCGCTTCCTGGCTCGAAGTAAGGTCACAATGATGGCTACAGAATAACCTTTTTTCCTTAACCTCGCCCTTTCAATGGCCAAACCGTAAGCGAGAACCGATCCACCTGAGGCATCCGCAACGGACCCTGCATCAACAGGCTCTCCGTTGCTGGCAACCTCCACGGCTCTCCTTCGAGCAACCAGATCAGATCGGCATACCACGACCATCTCGACCAATCTGGTACTATTAACAGCACCTTTCTCGTCATATCAGCGCTCACGGAGGAAAGACAGAGAAGACCGGACGACAGCCAACGTTACACCAGGGCATTGATCCCTTCTGACATACTCTCTCACCTGCGGCTGTAGAAGCAATTCGCCTTGACCGAATGAAAGGTCGCTATGAGATCCATGATCGGCGGCCCCCATCTGTGGACTATCTGAGCAAATACGTCCGGATGGAGCTCCCATTCCCCAGCATCCACCCGGACTCTGCTGAGAAAATCTGCCATAACATTGTCCATTCCTGCGATGTGCGCCGCCGAGATCACCTGGATTCGAGGTTCCGCCCAGGCGAACAGCGCCTCTGCTTCCTTTTCCATGGCAGTGCTTCCCTTCCGCCCTGCCGATTGATGTAAGGCACCGTTGCAGAATTGTCGGCCAGCACACGCACCACCTAACCTTTCACCTTGGCCTCGAACGCTTGTAGCGCCAGAGCCACTGCCCGGAGCTTCAGCCGGTTGATCGACCACTGACTCTCCTGGTCGTTCCAAGTCCCTTGGGTGAAGAGATCCCTGCAATGCACTCCCCAACCTGTGAGACTCGCATCTGTCAGTACTGGAAGCCATTTCGGTTCTTCCAGGGGCAAGCCCGCCTCCAGATTTCCTGGACAAAGCCACCACTGGAGCGATCGCCTGGCTCAAAGAGGGCAGGGGAGATGCTTGCTCTGAGTATCATTCGGATTAGACCAGCACCGCAACAGTGACTTCTGCAACAGTCGCATGTGAGCTCTGGCCCAAGGCACCACTTCTAAACTCGCCGCCATTGTTCCCAGCAGCCGAAGATCGGCTCCATGCTGATGGAGCCGGAGTCGACATGAATCTGCGCACTAGTTGACGAAGGGCTTGAACTCGCCGTTCTGGCAGGAACACCGCTGCCCACCGTGTGTCGAATCACACTCCTAAGTATTCTAGAATCTGTGACGGGACTAACCGGCTCTTGGCAAAATTGACTACCCAGCCGAGGCTCTGGAGCAACTTCACGACCTTGTCCGTAACCTGTGCGCTCTCGACCTTGGACTTTGCCCGAATTAACCAGTTGTCTAGATAAGAGTGGCCCAAAATGCCCTCCTTCCACAACCACCACCATGACCTTGGTGAAGGTGTGCGAAGCTGTCGCCAGACCTAAAGGCAAAGCCTGAAATTGGTAATGACCCCATGGTAGAGCGAACCTTAAAAACATTTGATAAGCTGCTCTGATCGGAATGTGTAGATACGCCTCAGTAAGGTCTAGGGAGGTCAGATATTCCCCCTGCCAAACCGCCACAATTACCGACCTAAGTTTCCATTCGGAAGTGAGGTACTCAAAGACAACGGATTCACTCCTTTTAGGTCCAGGATAGGCCTGAGAGAGCCTTATTTCTTTGGGGCTACAAAATAAATGGAATAACGACCGATGCCAAACTCCGCCACCACCACTCCCAGCTGCAATAGATGATCCATCTGTTGAACTGCCAACGTTTTCTGCCGACCTCTGCAAAGAGAAAGCACGAACGAATCTCGCACGGGATGAACTAATTCTAGAGCATAACCTTCATGTATTATCTCCAACACCCATTGGTCAGACGTTATTTGAACCCAGGCAGGAAGAAACTCCCAAAGACCACCTCCAATTTTCTCACTTCCTACCCGGGCCCGCCTCGCTTCATTGTGACTTTCAAGCCGACGCTGCGGTGGTTGCTGTGAAACCTCTACCTGCTCCCCGAAACCCACAAAATCCCTGGGCCCTAGAAGCAAATCTTCCTCTTTGGAAACCTCCTAACCGAGATGTACGAAACCTCCTGAAATCTCAAAACTGGCCTCGTGCCAACGGGAGCGGCTTCCCCTGTTTAGGCTTGTCCTCCAGCAGCCTCCCGCCTTTGGAGTCTCCCAAGTCCTTAACCAATTTATCTAAATCTTCCCCAAACAACAACTTTCCTTTAAAGGGAAGTTTGCCGAGGTGCGCCTTAGAAGAACCGGGCGGCTACCAATGAGGACATACTATTCGCTAATGCTCTAATCAAATCGTAGTGAACATCCGCTAAGTATGCAAAGCCTGATTCCATTCTTGTCACGTCCAACAAATGCTCCTGCTCCGGCTGAACGGACTGCCGTAAGCGTTGAGACCACCGGAGACAAGCTCTCGCTACCCAAGCCCCACAAATGGAGGCTTGCAACGACAGAGCATTTGTCTCAAATGCTTGTTTCAACAAGCCCTCAACCTTCCTGTCCTGTGCATCTTTCAAAGCCGCGCTGCCTTCCACAGGGATGGTGGTCTTCTTTGTGACCGCAGACACCGCCACATCTATCCTCGGGGACCGAAACCTTTCCTTTTCCTTGTCTGCCAAGGGGTAGAGCCTGTACATTGTTCTAACCCCCCTCAGACCTGCTTCTGGGAGATCCCATTCATCTTTGATCATGCAATGCACCACTCTGTGAACAGGGAACACCACCTGAGACTGCCTCACTGCTTGAATGAGGGGATCCTTCAACCCCTCATCCTCCAACAGTTGGATTGAAGCCAGATTGAGCATCAGAAGAGACTCCATAATGAGTGCCGTATGCTCGTCCTTCTGGAAAACCTGGATGATTCTCGCCTGATGCTCCGGCTGTGGAATATCACCGTCTTCCAGTTTGTCCATCTCCGGTTCCATATCCAACCCGCCCTCCTCTGTCTCGGGCCACTCCCCCCATCTTAGAGCGGAGGGTCAAGGGGCCTTGCCCTCTTAATGGGTCTTACGAGCTCGCTACCAGCCTGTTCTATTCCAGTCTGCTGTAGTGGTACCGGCAACGGCTCAGGTACTTTCCCCTGTCGCCGCAAACAAAAGGCCTGATGCATTATCAAGACAAAATCCAGGGAAAAATCTCCCAGCGACGGTTCCGAAAACGCCGAAGGCCCAGCACTCGATGGTCCTGCTGGTGATTACTGTGAAGACAATGAAGGGCTCTGCAACAGCATATCTCCCTCGGGCCTTGCCAATGGACTGTGGGTGTCTTGTGTGGGCTTATACTCTAACTGCTGTTCCATAGTGGAAGAAGCTGCAGCGCAACCCCGACAGATTTCTGCGTCCGATACTGTGCCTCTGTGGGAGCCACACACCAAACACTGGGGCCGCGAAGGCATTAGCTATGGACTCTAATACCCCGCTACCACAAAAAATAAAGGGAAATCTCTTTTTTTTTTTAACCACTATTTAACAACCACAAGGAATGGTGAGCTGAGCCCCTCAAAATCCAGAAACTAAGCCCAAACGGGGCTTTCCTGGTTAAATAGTCCTAGAAACAGAGGCTCCGAAACACCTCAGCTGCACGTCTGACCAGCTTCCCCCGCCACTGTGCAGAGCGGCGCTGCCGCTACCACGAGGCTGGGAAGCGTGGGAATCGGCCCAGGCTGAATACAGGCCCTGCTTTGCGCCAAAATCTGGTACATGTCGGTACCAATGACATAAGAAAATGTGGTAGGGAGGTTCTGGAAGCTAAATTTAGGCTTTTAGGTAGGAAGTTGAAATCCAGAACTCTCCGAAATACTTCCCGTTCCACGCGCAGGACCCAAAAGGCAGGCAGAGCTCCGGAGTCTCAATGCGTGGATGAGACAATGGTGCAGAGATGAGGGGTTTGGATTTGTTAGGAACTGGGGAACATTCTGGGGAAAGGAGGGGCTCTTCCGAAGGGATGGGCTTCACCTTAACCGGGATGGAACCAGGCTGCGGGCATTAACCTTTAAAAAGGAGATAGAGCAGCTTTTAAACTAGATGATAGGGGAAAGCCGACAGTCGCCCAAGAGCGCATGGTTCGGAAGAATGTATCCTTGAAGGATACTACAAAAAGCAGAGAGGTTCCAAAAAAGAGTAAAGTAGCCCAAATGCCCTCAAGTATGGCGCAGACAGAGCTTAAAAATCCCAAATTACCCATGTCTACCAATAGCCAAATTAATATGAATAAAATACAGTCTCTAAAATGCTTGTATGCAAATGCTAGAAGTCTACAAAACAAGATGGGAGAGTTAGAATATATAGCACTAAACGAGAGGTTAGATATGACTGGAATATCAGAGACATGGTGGAAGGAGGACAACCAGTGGGACACTGTGATACCTGGGTACAAACTGTATCGTAATGATAGAGCTGATCAAATTGGTGGAGGGGTTGCGCTCTATGTTAGAGAGGGCATTGAGTCAGAAAGGATTAAAGTTTTGCAGGAAACAAAATTTGCTGTAGAATCTCTATGGATTGAAATTCCATGTAAATAGGGGAAGGCGATGGCAGTGGGGGTGTACTATCGTCCGCCTGGCCAGAATGAACAAATGGATGATGAAATGCTCAAAGAAATCAAGGAAGCTAGCAAAAGTTACAGTGCAGTAATAATAATGGGTGATTTCAATTACCCCGGTATCGACTGGGTCAGTGTCACAGCAGGACATGCTAGAGAGATAAAGTTCCTAGATGAAATAAATGACTGCTTCTTGGAGCAGCTGGTTCATGAACCGACCAGAGGGGAAGCAATATTAGACCTAGTCCTTAGTGGAACACCAGATGTAGTGCAAGAGATAAGGGTGTTGGGGCCACTTGGCAATAGTGATCATAGCATGATCGCCTTTGATTTAATTAGTGGAGGAGGGATAGTAAGGAAATCCACAGTACTACCTTTTAACGTTCGAAAGGGAGACTATGATAAAATGAGGAAAACAGTTAAGAAAAAACTAAAAGGAGCAGTTGCAAAGGTTTAAAGACTTACATCAAGCTTGGGTGTTGTTTAAAAAATACTATCTTGGAAGCCCAAGCCAGCTTTATTCCACGCTTTAAGAAAAGTGGAAGGAAGTCAAAAAAACTGCCAGCATGGTTTAAAGGTGAGGTCAGAGAGGCTGTTGTTGCCAAAAAAGCATCTTTCAGGAAATGGAAAAAAGAGCCAAACGACGAAACCTGGAAACAGCACAAGCACTGGCAAGTCAAATGCAAGGCATTAATAAAGCAGGCAAAGGGAGAATTTGAGAAGAAGCTTGCTGTGGAAGCAAAAACGCGAAATAAAGATTTTTTCAAGTACATTCGCAGCAAAAAGCCTGTGAGAGAGTCAGTTGGTCCATTAGATGATAGAGGCATTAAAGGGGCACTAAGAGGTGACAAGGCGATAGCAGAGAGACTGAATGAATTCTTTGCTTCGGTCTTTACTGAGGAAGATATAGGGATGTTACCCATGACTGAAGTGGTATTTAAAGGTGCAGAAGAGTTGAAGGAAATATCGATACATCGGGAAAATGTATTACAACTATTAGATAAACTGAAGAGTAGCAAATCACCTGGGCCGGATGGTATATATCCAAGGGTGTTGAAAGAACTGAAATATGAGATTGCAGACCTGCTATAAGTAATCTCTGAACTATCATTAAAATCATCTCTAATTCCTGAAGATTGGAGGATAGCCAATGTAACACCAATTTTTAAAAAGGGTTCCAGGGGTGATCCGGGAAACTACAGACCGGTGAGCTTGACGTCAGTACCGGGAAAAATGGTAGAAACCATCATAAAGAATAAAATTATTCAGCATTTAGATAGTCATGGCCTAATGGGAGACAGCCAACATGGCTTTCGACAAGGAAGATCTTGCCTTACTAATCTGTTATGTTTTTTTGAAGGTGTGAATAAACAGGTGGACAAAGGTGAGTCGGTTGATATAGTGTATCTGGACTTTCAGAAAGCCTTTGACAAGGTCCCTCATCAGAGACTTTTGGCAAAACTAAAGAGTCATGGGATAGGAGGCAGTGTACTACTGTGGATCAGGAACTGGTTAAAAGATAGAAAGCAGAGGGTAGGGCTAAATGGCCAATTTTCCCAATGGAGAAAGGTGAATAGTGGTGTACCCCAGGGATTTGTGCTGGGTCCTCTGCTTTTTGACATATTCATAAATGACCTGGAAAGTGGAATAACGAGTGAGGTTATCAAATTTGCAGATGACACAAAACTATTTAAAGTTGTTAAAACCCACGAGGATTGTGGAAAATTGCAAGAGGATCTTGATAAATTGGAAGACTGGGCATTAAAATGGCAGATGAAATTTAATGTGGACAAGTGCAAAGTTATGCACCTAGGGAAGAACAACCCAAACTATGGTTACACGATGCAAGGTTCCACTTTAGGAACCACCACACAGGAAAAAGATTTAGGCGTCATTGTGGATAACATGTTAAAACCCTCGGCCCAGTGTGCAGCGGCAGCCAAGAGAGCAAATAGAATGCTAGGTATGATAAGGAAAGGAATGGAAAATAAAACAAAAGATGATATAATGCCTCTATATCGTTCCATGGTGAGACCGCACCTTGAATATTGTGTGCAATTCTGGTCGCCGTATCTTAAAAAGGATATAGCGTTATTAGAAAAGGTTTAGAGAAGAGCCACCAAAATGGTAAAGGGGATGGAAGGATACTCCTATGAAGAAAGGCTAAAAAGGTTAGGGCTCTTTAACCTGGAAAAGAGACAGCTGAGGGGAGATATGATAGAAGTCTATAAATTAATGAACGGAGTGGAACCGGTAAACGTAGATCGATTGTTTACGTTATCAGAATATAGGCAGACTAGGGGACATGCAATGAAGCTACAGGGTAAACTATTTAAGACTAATAAAATAAAATATTTTTTCACTCAACGTGTAATCAAACTCTGGAATTTGTTACCGGAGGATGTAGTAAAGGCTGTTAGTGTAGCTGGGTTTAAAAAAGGTTTGGACAAGTTCCTGGAGGAAAAGTCCATAAACCATTATTAAGAAGGGACCCAGGATATCAATGCTTGACCGAGTACAAGCATTGTGGAACCTGTGTCTTTTGGGGAAACTGCTAGGTACGTATGACCTAGACTGGCCACTGTTGGAAACAGGATACTGGGCTTGATGGACCTTGGTCTGACCCAGTATGGCATATCTTATGTTCTTATGCCAACTGCTCCAGACCCCACCGACGACTTGCGCGGCATGGGGGAGGCACTCACCTTCAACGTCAAGGCTCACAGCCGCGAGGACACCCACTGCGATGTTCCAGCCCAACTCCAAGCCCTCCCAACCGCTACGCTGCTCAGCCACGTTGTGAGCAGCGTTCCCGTTGAGGGCTGAGCTCCGACATCGCTGGCCTGCCCCTCCACCCTGCGGCGCGCTGAGGCAGCAGCAGGCTGACCGATCTCTCCCCTGCTGGGCTCCCCTCCGTACAGTCTAGGAGGGGAGAGACGAACAAGAGGGAATGCAAGCAGACAGGCAAGAGAGCCACAGAGGCCGAATGGAATAGGGTCGAGGCTTAACTTCTGTTTTTTTGGTTTTGTTTTTGTGGGTTTTTTTAAGGGATACCGCCAATAAATGAATAAATAGCAAGAAATCAAATAAAATTTCAAATCCTACTGCCTAACTAATGCTCCTTATTCGTTCCTCAAATGAGCCCAGCACCTAGGCTCACTAAGTCCTCCTGCTGCATGGAGACTGGACACACTGGGGCTGATGGGGAGACCAGCAGGATATATCCAGTGATGTCACGAATCTGACATGCCCAGTCTCCATGCTGCAGGAGGAGGTGCACTACCTAGTGGTGGAGGACTGAACTAGAGGAACGATAAGGAACTTTCCATTTCCTTTATCATCATTTTGGTCACTCTTCTCTGTACTTTTTCAAATTTCGCTATATCCTTTTTAAGACATGGCGAGCAAAATTACATCCAATATTCAAGGTGTGGTCGCACCATGGAGCAATACAGAGGCATTACAATATCCTTAGTTTTATTCTGCATTCCTTTCCTTATTATTCCTAGCATTCTATTTGCTTTCTTCACTGCCACTACACACTGGACTGTGGGTTTCAACTTATCTTATCTACAATGGTGCCTAGATCCTTTTCTTGAGTGGTGATTCTTAACATGGAACTTTGCATCGTGTAACTATAGTTTGGGTTTTTTTTCCCCAAGTGCATAATTTTGCATTTGTCCACATTAAGCATCATCTGCCATTTGAACACCCAGTCTCCAACTTCTTAAGGTCTCTTGCAATGTTCTTCACAATTATCTTGTGTTTTAACACAACACAAGTGGAGGAGTAGCCTAATGATTAGAGCACTGGCTTAGGAACCAAGAGACCAGGGGTCGATTCCCACTACTAGCATTCCTTGTGTCCTTCGGCAAGTCACTTAACCCTCCACTGCCTCAGAAAAACCCAAGTTGTCAATGTCCCCGTTTAATGTACATTACCACGTTTAAGTAACAATGTAAACTGCTTTGACTGAAATGATAAAGCAGTATTAAAAAATACCTGTTAAATAAGAAACTTTGAATAATTTTGTGTCATCTGCATATTTGGTCATTTCCAGGTCATTTATGAATATGTTTAAAAAAAAAAAAAAACAGCGGACCCAGCATAGATCCATGGAGTACTCCACTATTCACCTTTCTCCAATGAAAAAATTAGTCATTTAGCCCTACTCTGCATTCTATCTTTTAATCAGTTCCCAATCCACAATAGTACACTGCCTCCTAGCCTATGACTTTTTAATTTCCTGAAAGAGTCTCTTATGAGGGAGCTTGTCAAAGGCGTTTTGGAAATCTAGATATACTATATCAACTGGCTCATCTTTATCTGTTTATTCACACCTTCAAAAAAATACAGCAAATTAGCGAGACAAGACTTTCCTTGGCTAAATCCATGTTGCCGTTGCCCCATGAAATCATGACTATCTGTATGTTCAGTAATTTTGTTCTTTATAATGGCCATGCTGCCCAGAGTCAGAGGGCTAAACTGTAGGGAAGCTAATCGAATGGCTCGAGCATTAAGACAATTTATGGGCCCTGTCGGTCTGCATTAGTTTCATCATCCGTGCACAGCTTGTTCCTTATAATGAGATCTGCACTTGGGCAGGCTGGCATCCATCAATAGAAGTCTTAGAGAGTCATTCAGGGACATGCCAGAGATTGCCTGGGTGACTTCACAGCAGCATGTTGGCCACTATATCAAGGGTAGGACTGAAGGCCTGACCTCGCAATCCTTAAAGCAAGGCACCCAACGGAATAGTAATGACCTTTGGTGTGGACTAATATGAGGCCAGGCACAGGGAATTAGCTCTCTCATTGCCACCACTGATTCCAGGAGTTTATTTAACATTTCATTTACACCGCCTTTCAATGTATCAAAGCGGTTTACATTTATCAATTAGGAATAACTTGTTTACAATGAACGTTAACTTAACTTATATACATTATTATTTAGCAATGGTATTTATTATTTAATGAATTAAACTATTTATAGAGAACAGTTACAGATTTTGCGGTTTCATTAAACACTGTTACGTTCTGTTATGTGTCTGATCCAAATACCCCTTGAAAGATGTACGTTTTCAGCTTTCTCCTGAAATCAGCTATGTCTTTGGTGGTCCTTAGATTGCTTGGGAGGGAGTTCCATAGAGTGGGTACATAAATTGCAAAAGTTCTTTGACAAGTTGTTTGCATGCTTTTTGTTTTATAAGAGGGAATTTCAAGGTGATTTTGGTTTTGCTGTCTGCGAGATCTGTTGCTAGGGTTAAGTTGTATCTGTGTGCGTAAGCAATCGGCGGACTGATTATGAATAGTTTTATATGTGTTCATAATAGATTTATATTTGATGTGCGCTTAAATGGGGAGTCAATGTAAGTTTTTTTTTAATACTGGGGCAATGTGTCCGTTCCTGTATAGTTTTGTGATAAGTCTTGCTACTGGATTTCGGGCTAGCTGTAAAGGGTGGAGTACATGCTATTATAGACACTGTAGTATCAGAGAAGTCCAGATGTGGGGTAATTATAGCCTGAGTTACAGTCCAAAAGTGATTGGTGTCCAGGAATGGACATAGATTATGTAGAATTTTCATCTTATAGTAGAAGGTAGCTGTGGTTTTCTTAATGTGGGTTTGCAGGCTTAGTTTCTGGTGCAGCGTGACACCGAGATATTTGACTTCTGGCTTGACTGGAAAGACGGTGTCATTTATTTTGAATGTTTCTGGGTAGATGTAGCATGAGTCTTGTGAGGTGATCAGCACTTCAGTTTTATTGTAATTGACAAAAAGCTTGTGTTTGTTTAGCTATAGTGCTAAGTCCTTGAAGGAAGATTGTATGCTGGAAAAATCTGGTTCATTTGAGTTGAAGGGAGCATAAATCAGGGCATCGGTGTATATATGGTACTATATATTGTGGTCCTTATTACCCTTGCATATCATTTGCAGGTACAGATTGAAGAGTAATGCTGAGAGGGCTGACCCCGAGGTATTCCCCGTTTTTGCTTAAATGGTTTGGAAGTTTTGTCCTTTATTTTGACTTGTTGGTAGCGGTCGGTCAAGTATGAATGGAACCAGTTTAGAGGAGTATTGGATATTCCTATTTCTCATATACGATTGAGGAGCTTATTGTGATTTATAGAATCAAAGGCCGCAGTCATTTCTAGGAATATTAGGATGAATTCTTATTTTGTCTTTTCTATACCGATTACACAGGTACACTACCAAAAAACTGCCTCCAGTTTTGCAACCGATTCCTATAGATTTTGGGGTGCTGAATCCAGGAAAAATAGCCAAAATGTTCCATCACGTCACGTTTTCTTGCAAAATTAGAATTCTTACCCATATAAGGAATGTTCACATAATTTCTTTTTAGCCGACTGCAGTTTATTTTCTTGGCCCAAAATAGAGGTTGTAATGGTTAACTAACTAGAAACACTCCCTCATGATATTTTAGAGTGTTTTGTATTCATTTTATACATTAACAGGACAATTGGGAGGCGGGGGGCTAAATCCAGTACTCGCGCTGGCGCATGTTCTTTCCTGATCGCCTCGCCTCGTTCGCTCGCTCAAACACGGTGGTTGCGACATGAACGTTCCTGTCAAATTTCAGTTTCTTGCAAGTTCATTATTACCTTTTGTTTGCTCAGTCGTAATCCAGCTTTATTCCAAAGTGGTTCACTACAGTTGTAGTTTGCAGTGCTGTGTATTTGTGATGGCTCACAGAGCCAGAGGTTGCGTCAACTCTCCGGACAGTTTTTGTTTTATTTGTGGGGAATATACCGTGAAAAAGCGGCAGAGGAACATTTCTGCATTTATTAAAAAAGTATATTTCGCCTATTTCGGTTTGAAGTTAGGCGATCAAGACAAACCGTGGGCTCCTCACAAAGTGTGCAAGACATGTGAGGAAGATCTACGCTTGTGGATGAAAGGTAAAAAACAAGCATTTCGTTTCGGAATACCTATGATGTGGCGTGAACAAAGAGACCACAGCAGTGACTGCTATTTTTGCTCTTGCATTGTGAAGGGATACAACTTAAAAAATAAGAACGTAATAAGTTACCCCAACCTTCCCTCAGCAATTAGGCCTATGCCTCATAGCAACGAAGTACCTGTGCCTGAACCACCAAAATCTTTGGATCATATTTGTGTGGACGGTTCTGATCATGATGAGACTCATCAGATGGCTTTTCCCGATGAGTCCAGTACTTCCGAGTTTGAAACTGAACCAGATCCGAAACCTGAACTTTTCTCTCAAGCTGAATTGAATGATTTAGTCCGGGATTTAGGACTCCCAAAAGATGCTGCCCAACTGCTAGGTTCTCGGCTTAAACAGAAAAATCTATTGTCACCAGGAACAACTTTTTATTGGTACCGCAACCGCGAGACACAATTTTTGAAGTATTTCAGCAAAGAGGAAGATTTGGTATTTTGCAACAATATATACGGAGTGATGGAAAAGTTTAAACTCAAGTATGATCCTGCTGAATGGCGGCTGTTCATTGATTCGTCAAAAGACAGCATAAAAGGTGTTCTTCTTCATAATGGCAACACATTCGCTTCAGTTCCTATTGCTCACTCTGTTATTCTCCAAGAAAAATACGAGAATTTGGCCCTGATTCTTCAGAAGATTCGTTATGATGAGCATAAGTGGATGATTTGTGGAGACTTTAAAATTCTATCCATGCTATTAGGGCAGCAATCCGGTTTCACCAAATATCCCTGCTTCCTTTGCTTGTGGGATAGCCGGGCCCGCGACCTACACTGGGGGAAAAAAGACTGGCCAATTCGGGAGTATTTGAGACCCGGTGAGAAAAATGTTCTTCATGAGAGCTTGGTACCTCGTGATAAAATTCTATTACCACCTCTCCACATTAAGTTGGGTCTCATTAAGCAATTCATCAAGTCCCTTCCAAAAGATGGTGAGTGCTTTCGGTACCTTTGCTCAAAGTTCCCCCGACTTTCTGAAGCAAAGCTAAAGGAAGGAGTGTTTGTTGGCCCTGATATAAGGAAAACTCATTTCAGATGGAGCATTCGCTGAAACGATGTCTGAGAAGGAAAAAGAAGCCTGGGATTCCTTCAAGGATGTTGTTCTCAAATTCTTGGGGAACAGGCGGGATGAGAACTATAAGGATATTGTTGCCAGGATGCTCAATGCCTTCAAAGAACAAGGCTGTAACATGAGCCTGAAAGTCCATTTCTTGCACTCCCATGTGAACTACTTTCCCGAAAACGTGGGGGCGTACAGTGAAGAACAAGGTGAAAGGTTTCACCAGGACATCAAGGACGCAGAGAGAAGGTACCAAGGAAGATGGAACACCACTATGATGGCTGATTTCTGCTGGATGCTGCTGCGGGAACCCCAGATGAAAAATACGCCAAGCAGCGCACCAAGAGAAGCATTCGGGGGAAGAAGAAACGGGCCCACCAGGAGATTGATTGACCCAAGAATGATTTTAAAATCTAAACTGTGTTGACAAATATCGTGTTTTTACTAAACTTTGAAATAAAAATTTGCTAGTTATTACCACAGTGTCGGATCTCATTTATTAGAATTTTATTTTCACACCATCAGGTGTTTGTCTTCATGTATTGCAATGGTGCGGTTTGCGTTTTCTATTCTTACATACATACCTGTACAACATTTTTTGCACATTTCTTTGCTTTGCTTTGTGTCTAACCTCGCTCTTATATGCTCAATGTTTGTGCACATGTATGTGGCTGTTTTAAGTGCAGACAATTTGGCTACCATCACAGTGTGTTTTGTTGACATTACTCTATTCTTATGTGCTGCCTTGTTACAATTTTCTTTATTCTTATTTGAATAACTACTAAACAATTAGTATAAAGAATTCATCCAAGAAACTTTTATCTCGATCGCACTCAATCTGAAACGTTCACCTCAAACTGCTAACCCAATGTAGCAAAAAATCTGTACGTGATGGAGCAAATTGGTTACCAGATTTGGATTCAGCGCACCAAAAAACGTAAAAATCAATCGAAACATTAGAGGCAGTTTAAAAAAAATTTTTTTAGTGTACCTGTGTTATTAGGGTAATGAATAGGGAGGTAAGAAGGGTTTTGACACTGTGTGTAGGTCTAAACTCATGTTGTGGATTTAGATAAGCAAAGTTGTGTATGAAATCTTGTAGCTGGAGCTGTACTGCTTTTTCTATTATTTTGGCTAGGAATAGAATACTGTATATTGATCTGTAGGAAGATGGCAGGTTGATGTCCAGTGATGCATTCTTTAAGGTAGATCTGATCGAAGGTAGTGCTACTGGCATATGTCCTTTTGATAGGGATAAGTTTATTATTTTGAGAAGTGCAGGTGTTAGTTTGTTTCTGACTAGTTTTATCCATGAAACAGGGCATGGGTCAAGAGGGGAAGTGGTTGCATTTATCATGGATAGTATCTGGTCAAGCTCTTCTGCTGAGATAATGTTGAATGAAGACCATGTCCCAACCCTTTTTCTCGTCTTAGGGGATTGCTGAGCTCCCGATGAGTATTCTTCACATTGTGGGAATTTGCTTTGTAGGTAGGAGACAAAGGCCTGTGGTTGTAGCTCTGATATTCTTTGTGTTGGTGGGCACAGAGTGAAACAGCTCAAGGTCAATTTAGTGATTTGAGTATATTTGTGTGGTATTCTCTTTCGTGTCTATTTATTAGATTGTATTCATTTTGTTTGGATGTGTCTTCCTTGTGATGTATTGGGTCCCTTGATCTTCTCCAGCGTCTTTCGATTTGTCTGAGTTTGTCTGCCTTCCTTGATGTCCTGCGAGTACCATGGGGGCCTTACTTTCCGTTTAGAAGTTCTTCTTGAAGGTGCCATGGCAAATGGAGCTATAGTGTTATTTCAGTTGTCTACTAAAATGGTTAGGTCATTAGAGGATGGATCCAGTCTTGGTAATACGTGTTCTAGTAGTACTACTTTTTCAAATCTTAAATCCCTTAAATCTTCAGGGACTGTGAGCTTGTATTTAGTTTTTGTTGTTAGTGTAGAGTAGCAGGAGGTTGAAGGTGATCATGTGGTGCTCAGACCAAGGGATAGCGGTAATCTGTGAGGAGCCTATACGTAAATCCTCAGGCAGGAATAATAGGTCCAATGTGTTTCCCCCTTTATGTGTGGGGGAGGACATGACCTGTGAGAGATCCATAGCTTTCATGGCTTCGAGGAAGGTTGTTACGTGGTTTGTGGGTATCAAGTTTAGGTTGAAGTCACCAAGTAGGATGAAAGTTTTTTTTTCTTGATACTTGAGAACATGCTAGATCTATGAGCAAGGTTAGCTCCTCTGAGTTACAGTTTGATGACCTATAGTACAAGCATATGGATATGTTATTTTCTATTATTAGTATATTCAATGTTTTGGTGATTACTGTAGAATTTACCTTCAAGTGTAGGTCTTTACCAGAAAGAATGAATATTCCTCCTCCTCTTCTATTTAGTCTAATGCAATTGTGCAGATCCACTGTATGAGTCATGAATTGATTTAGTAGGGCATTATCAGTTTCAGTGAACCACAATTCAATAACATATAATGTCAAGGTTGTTCTCTTTAACATATTTGGATGTGGATTTTATGGAGTGTAGAGCGGGCGTTCACCAGGCCACATTTAAGTATTTGAGTTGGGAGAAGATTGTTGAAGTGAGGAAGGTGATTTTGGGGTAATGTTTACGAAAGCCTAGTTACCCACCTGTAACAGGAGTTCTTCAGGGACAGTAGGAATCAGTCCTCACTTATGGGTGACGTCAGCACCAACGAAGCCCTCGCGGAGCAATTCCCAAGCTTTCAAAGAAAGCCTTTGGGATTTCTGCCACGAATGCGTAGTCCTCTTCCCGCCCAAGGGTGCCATCTTGTTCAGTCGGGTCCCTTAGCTTGAGCCTACCAAGCAGATGGGAAGGGAAGGAAAAAAATCCAGCAACTCATCAGCGGAGGTGGGAGGGTAGTGAGGACTGATTCCTGCTGTCCCTGGAGAAAGCACAGTTACCTACCTGTAACAGGTGATCTCTGGGAACAGCAGGAATAAGTCTTCACATATGGGTATCGTCGGTACCGACGGAGCCTGCACGGGAACGCTCACCAGCGTCCAGTAAGAAAGCCTTTGGGAGCATCCCACAGCGCCTGCACGCTGCATTCCTGCCTTTCCCAACCGCCTCTCTCCAGTTCGAGTTTTAAAGCTGAGACAAAGAGAGAGAGAGGAGAGGAAAGGAAAGATAGATAGAGAGATACAACTCCTAGGGGAGGTGGGTGGGTTGTGAAGACTTATTCCTGCTGTTCCCAGAGATCACCTGTTACAGGTAAGTAACTGTGCTATCTCCAGGAACAAGCAGGAATGAGTCTTCACATATGGGGACTCCCTAGCTGCAGATGCCAGGGAGAAATCCCAGGTTGTGTGTCCTTGAAAAGGACTCTACCTCCCCCCATGGATCTCTGGCATCCGACCAGGGTAGGTGGGTAGGAGTTGATTAGGAATGGAACAGGTGTTTGAGAACAGCCTGACCAAACAAGGCATCCCGGCGGGAGTCCTTGTCCAAACAGTAATGGGCTGTGAAGGTATGAACCTAGGCCCAGGTGGCCGCTCAACAGATTTGGTCGATGGACACAGAGTTTAGATGAGCCATTGAGGCTGCCATGGCTCTCACATTGTGAGCTGTGACATGGCTCTCCAGAGAAATGTTCTTACTCTGGTAGGCGAAAGAAATACACTGAGCAATCCAGTTGGACAGTGTTCTCTTAGAGACTGGAAGTCCTAAATGAGAAGGATCAAAAGCAACAAAGAGTTGAGAAGACTTTCTATGTAGCTGTGTAATTTATAAGTAAAAAGCGAAAGCTCTCTTACAATCCAAGGTATGAAGATTCCTCTCTACATTTGATGCATGAGGTCCTGGAAAAAAAGACAGGTAAATATACCTCTTGGTTCAGATGAAAAGGTGAGACCACTTTAGGCACAGAGTGTGGATTGGTCCTGAGGACTACCTTATCATGATGGAACCTTGTATAAGGAGGATTAGCCACCAAAGCTTGCAACTCACTGATGCGGCGTGCTGAGGTGACTGCACTGAGAAAAATAACTTTCCAAGAAAGGAATTTCAAGGAGGTGGTGGCTAAAGGTTCAAAGGGTGGCTTCATAAGCTGGCCAAGAACCAGGTTTAAGCCCCATGCCACTGGAGGTGGTCTAATGGGAGGCTTAGTTAAAAGAAGGCCTCTCATGAATCTTGCTATAAGAGGATGAGAGGAAATAGGTTGTCCATTGAGAGGCTTGAGGGACGCTGCAATAGCACTCAAATGGACTCTTACTGAATTTGTTTTCAGACCTGCATGGGATAGATGCAGGAGATACTCTAGTAGGGAATTCAGAGGTTTTGCAAGAGGGTTTAGACCTTTCCCTGAACACCAAATGGTAAATCTTTTCCATTTGAAAGCATAGGAACGTCTAGTAGAAGGCTTTCTAGAGGCATGAATAACATCTCTGACTTGCTGAGAGAGATGAAAATCTTGAAGGTCTAGGCCCTCAGCAACCAAGCCCTGAGATGGAGCAACTGGGGGTTTGGGTGCCACAAAGTTCCCTCTTCCTGGGACAGAAGGTCTGGTGCAGAGCCCTAGTCCAGGGAAGGAGCTTGAGAGAGATGCAGAAGTAGAGGGTACCACACTTGGCGTGGCCAATGTGGTGCTATGAGGATCATCTTCCCTTGATCTCTCTGAAGCTTGAATAGTGTCTTGGGAATTAGGGGAATTGGTGGAAAGGCATAAAAGAAGTCTTGACCCCAGTGAAGGAGGGAGGCATCCTTGGCCTGAACTCCCTGACACGGAATTCTGGAACAGAACCGGGGAAGTTTGGCATTCCACGGACTTGCAAAGAGTTCTATGCCCGGGTTCCCCAAATTCGAAAAATACTGGCTACCTGGTCCATGTGGAGGGACCACTCGTGTGGAAGCAGAACTCGACTGAGTCTGTCCGCCCAAGAGTTTTGAACGCCTGGAAGATATACTGCCAGAAGATGGATGTGATGCTCTCTGGCGAAGGCCCATAGTCGCAAAGCTTCGTTGCAAAGCGATAGAGAGCCAGTCCCGCCCTGCTTGTTTACATAGAACATGGCTACTTGGTTGTCCGTATGGATGAGGACTGTCCTGTAGCTGAGCAGGGTATGGAACACTCTGAGAGCTAAGAATATTGCTCTGAGTTCCAAGAGATTGATATGCAGAGAAGTCTCCTGTGGAGACCCTGGGTGGAGAGATCTTGCAGATGAGCTCCCCAACCCATTGGAGAAGCATTTGTTGTCAGAGTTGCTTGGGGCAGCGACTGCTGAAAAGGGGACCCCAGCAACAGATTTGGAGGGGACTTCCACCACTGGAGAGACCAAAATAGGCGACTGGAATTTGCTATTTTGTCTGACAGGCAACCTGATGCCTGAGTCCATTGGGTGGACAAAGTCCATTGAGCTGCCTTCATGTGAAGGCGAGCATATGGAACCACATGCACGGTGGATGCCATGTGGCCTAATAGTTGTAACATCTCTCGAGCAGTTAAATGGGACTTTAACTGTATCTGGGAGGCTAACTGCACCAAGCGTAGGCAATGGGCCTGAGGAAGATAGGCCCTTGCAGTTGTGGTATCCAGCAAGGCCCCTATAAACTCCAGAGACTGAGTAGGGGTGAGATGGGATTTTGGGATGTTTATTACCAGTCCCAAATACTGAAGGACACGCATTGTGCAGGTTAGACAAGTCTGGGCCTCTGACTGGGATGAAGCTCGAATGAGCCAGTCGTCCAGATATGGGAAAACAAATATTCCTAGAGTGCGTAGACATGCAGCTACTACTGACATGCATTTCGTGAACACCCTTGGTGCAGAGGCCAGACCGAAAGGAAGCACCCTGTATTGGTAGTGCTTTCCTTGAAAAAGGAACCGAAGGAACCTTCTGTGTGTTGGATGGATGAGGACATGGGTGTACACATCCTTGAGATCTAGAGAACAAAGCCAGTCCTGACTCTGAAGGTATGACAGCAGAGTACCAAGAGAAATCACCTTGAATTTCTCTTTGAATAGAAACTTGTTCAATTCTCTGAGATCTAATATGGTTCTGTAGCCCCCTGTTTTCTTTAGAATAAGAAAATAAGGGGAGTAGAACCCTGAGCCCTGTTGAAGGGGTACTTCTATTGCCCCTTGGGCAAGAAGGGTAGCAATCTCCTGACCCAGAAGGTTGAGGAAAGTTGTTGGAGAATTGAACTGTCTCACCATGGTGTGGGGAGGAAGGTTCAAGAAATGAAGCTTGTACCCTTCCCTTACAATGGAGAGGGTCCATTGCTCTGCTGTGATTTGCTCCCATCTGGGAGCAAAGTAAGCCAACATTCCTGGAATGGTGAGGGGCTCTGGTTCTTCCAGAGCCAGAAAGGCTAAGTTCTCTAGTTGCAAGTCAAAGGCCCTGAGGAGGCTGAGGCTGCTGAGCCGTGGGAGGCCTGGCAGCCTTTGACTTGGCCTGTTTAGGTGGTTGCTGACGCTTTGCAGCAAAACGACCTGCAGAAGATGCCTGCTGACCATAAGCAGGATAGTATCTTCCCTTTTTAGAAAAAGTTGTCTTTTTGAACAACCTTTTCTTAGCAGGAGCAGAGGTAGACTTTGAAAGTCGATCCAAAGCAGAGTTCTCAGCATCCATCTGAGTGGTCTTTGCTTTCCAATCACTGCCAAAAAGGTTTTCACCTGTGCAAGGAAGATTTCCCAGTTCATCTTGGACCCAAAGTTCCAAATCAGAGGCTTGTAACCAAGCAATTCTGCGTGCACCTATGGCAATAGCCGAGGCTCTGCTTACACACTCAAAAGAGTCAAAGGCTGCACGGTTGGAAAATTTGGAAACATCTTGGGCATGTTTAAGCCAAGTGAGAAATTCCCGCCTTTTATCTTCTGAAATAAAAGGGGCTAAAGTCTGCAGATGATCTGTGACTTCTTTTAGAAACATCCCCATATAGAGACTATAGGAGTTGATTCTGGCAGCAAGCATATTAGCTTGGAAAACCCTTCGGCCAAAAGCATCAAGGGTCCTGCATTCACGTCCTGGAGGATTAGATGAGTGTCTCTTTGCACTCTTTATTTTCCTCATGGCAGACACAATAGAGTGGTGAGGAAGCTGAGACTTATGAAAGCTAGGACAAGGAGGGACACGGTACATGGTGTCTAATCTACGAGAATGAGGAGAGGTGGTAAGAGGAGTCTCCCACATGCTCAACATGAGATCATAGAGAATCTCATGAATAGGTAAAGTAGCTGCTTCTTTAGGAGCCTCAGGATATTGCAAAATATCTAGTTGCTTGGCTCTAGGCTCTGACTCAGGGGCCACTGAAATGGAGAGGCCCCTAGCCACTTCCCTAATGAAGTCCTGAAAAGACAAGTCTTCTGGAGGAGACATTCTTCGTTTTGGAGAATCAGACTCCTGAGGAAGAAGTACCGGTGCATCGACAGAAACCTCCGACTCAGAGTCTTCGGAGGAATCGAAGTATCGCCTGTATGGATGCTCCTGTAAAGCCCGATACGCGTACCGAGTGGGATCGACATCGGGAGTAAGCGGTACCGGTTCGGTACCGATGGGCATCATAGGACAGGGTACCGCTGCAGTCGACACCGAAGCCGATGTCGATGCAATTGGTACAGGCACCGGGAACGATGCCGGTGCCGGTGCCGGCAACGGAGACTGTTGCGGTACCGGAGGCGTCGAAGCCTGCATAAACGCCGTTAGGGTGCGCTGCATGGACAGAATCTTCTGATCCATCGACGCCACCAGAGTCTGGATGTCGGTACCAGTGGAGGCCACCGGTACCCCAGAACACGGCAACAGGTGATCGGTCGAGGCCAAGCCATCGATGTCAACCTGTGACCCCATAGACAATGCTTTGGAAGCCGGAACTTCCCACCAGGGTAATTTTGCCGGTGCGGAATCCTCGAGGACAAGCCCGGAGGCATCTCGATGCTTAGAGGGAGATTTGCCCTTCGAGGACTGGCTATATTTATGTTTGGTTACCTGAGATCCATGGGAGGAAGAAGCAGCCCTGGAAGACGTCGATGCCACCGAGGCTGCATCAGAGGGAAACAGGGTACTGAGCTTGGCTGCTCGGTTCTGCCGACCTCTTTTAGACATCATGGTACAGGACACACAATCCATGATGGAATGGTCAGGACCCAAACATTTTAGACACAGTCATGGGTGTCGGTGACAGAAATAGTACCGCCACACTTCGTGCACTTTTTGAACCCGGAAGCGGGCTTCTCCATGAGGAGAAAATATGTTCAGGCCTAAGGCCCAAACTGAAAATGCACAGTTGAAGAAAGAAAATTTTTTTGTTTTGTTTTTTTAAGAAAGAAAAGAAAAGACCGGCGGTACCGGTCTGACGTCGAAGAAGGCAGATGCGACACAGAAAAATAAAGAAAAAAATAAAGAATTCTTCTGCGGTGACAGGAACACAACCTGCTGGCTCCGCGGAAAAGAAGAACTGGAGAGAGGCGGTTGGGAAAGGCGGGAAGGCAGCGCGCAGGCGCTGTGGGATGCTCCCAAAGGCTTTCTTACTGGACGCTGGGGAGCGTTCCCGCGCAGGCTCCGTCGGTACCGACGATACCCATATGTGAAGACTCATTCCTGCTTGTTCCTGGAGATCACCTTTTACAGGTGAGTAACTACGCTTTCTCCAGGAACAAGCAGGAATTCAGTCCTCACTTATGGGACTCCCCAGCTACAGGCTACCAAACCTGTAACCAAAAATACCTCCGCAAGATTGTAAGCAGAAGCCAAAGCCCGAAGGAGCCAGAGTCCTCTGGTCCCCAGGGCAAAACCCTCGGGTAGCCATCGAGAAGGGTCGGAGGGCAGGAGTTGCTTATACCCTGAACAGATTAGGGAGTACAGCCTGGACGAAGGTGCTGTACAGGCAGGACTCCCTCTCCAGGCAGTAATGGGAAGCGAAGGTATTCGCCGAAGCCCAGGTTCCAGCCCAGCCAGATGTCTGTCAGAGGCACGTAGTGCTGCAAAGCCACCAAGGCCACCTTGGTTCACTGTGGGCAGTGACCTCCGATGTAGTCCACCACCCAGATGGAGAGCGTGCATTTCATGACTACCTGCCCCAAGCAACTGGGATCAAAGGACATGAAGAGCTGGATGCGCTGCAGGTAGAAGGCAAGAGCCCTCTTGCAGTCGGGTGTATGTAAGACCACCGATGCCTGGTCGGCATGGGGTCTTGGGAAGAAGGTCAGCAAGACTACCTCTCGATTGATATGGAAATCCGATACCACCTTTGGCAGAAACTTGGAGTAGGTAAGGAGGACCACCCTGTTCCTATAGAACCTGTTGTAAGGGGTATCAGACATGAGGGCCTGGAGCTCACTGACCCAATGGGCCGAGGTCAGAGCCACCAGGAAGACCACCTTCCAGGATAGGTGCAGAAGCTAGCACGTCGCCATCGGGAGAGAGCGTGAGCTGCATGAGCACTACATTCAAATCTCACTCCGCTGGGGAGGCCAGATGGATGGTCTAGAGAGAAAGAGAGCCCGCATAAAGCAGGAGACCAAGGGCTGCTCCGAGAGGGGTTTACCCTCGACGGGGAGGTGAGTCGCAGAGATGGCACTCAGGTGCACTCTGACTGAGTTCGACTTCAGCCCTTCCTTCAAGAGATGGAGATACTGAAGGACCCATCGAGTAGGACAAGAAAATGGGTCGATCTAGAGCCCAGAGCACCAGGACGAGAAGCACCGCCACTTGAAGGCATACACCCGCCTCGTTGAGTCCTTCCTTGAGTGAGGAAGACCTCCTCCGGAAGATCCAGCAGGGCTGGGGATACCCATTCAGCCACCAGGCTGTGAGGGACAACAAGGCCAGGTTCGGGTGGAGCACCCGACCCTACTCCTGCGTTAGCAGGTCCGGGGCACAGCCCAGGGGAACTGGGGCCTTGGACAAGAGCCGCAGCAGGAGCAGCAACCACAGCTGCCAGGGCCACAAAGAAGTGACGAGGATCATTGATGCCTGATCCCGCTGAACCTTGTGGAGGGTCCTCGTGATGAGAGGAGTGGGGGGGGGAACACGTAAAGAAGACTAGAGGTCCAACTCAAGAGGAACACATCTGGGATCTCCCTGCTTGAGTGTGGAATCGGGCCGCAGAAGCAGGGAAGCTGCGCATTCATCGGGCTGCCGAACAGGCCACCAGTGGAACAAGAAGCCAGCCACCTCAGGGTCCAGTCGCCACTCGTGAGGGCGAAGGATCCTGCTGAGCCTGTCCGCGAGAACGTTCTCATGGCCCGGAAGGTAGACCGCCTGTAGGGTCATCCCCTGATGGAAGGCAAAGGAGCAGAGGCGACAGGAGCATGTACCCCCCTCCCTGTTGATGTAAAACATCGCTACTTGATTGTCGGTCTGCATGAGTACCGACTTCCCTTTCAGATGGTCCTCGAAGGCCTTCAGGGCCCATCAGACCGCCCAAAGCTCAAGCAAGTTTATTTCCTGCTGGGACTCTTCGAGTGACCAGTGCCTCTGAGTGCACAGCACACCACAGTGGGCTCCCCACCCCAGCAGGGAAGCGTCCATTGTCAGGATGAGCTTGTGCTGCGGGACTTGGAAGGGCAGTCCCTGGAGGAGGTTGCGGACGTCCTGCCACCAGTCCAGAGACCTGCGAAGGCTGTGGGAGACCCGAATGGGTCTCCGAGATGATCCGAGGCTGAGCTCCACTGAGCACTGAGGCACCACTGAGATGTCCGTATGTGCATGCGGGCTTGGGGGGTGACATGGACGGTTGAGGCCATGTGCCCCAAAAAGCATAGCAAAGTACGCTCCGTGACCTAAGTGTTGCTCTGGACCTGAGCCGCCAGGGTTCAGAGGCAGCCCGCTCAGTCCACCGGCAGGAAGGCAGTTGCCAGCTGGGTGTCGAGGCATGCACAGATGAACTCCAAGGCCTGTACCAGTTCGAGGTGGGATTTGGGGTATATGACCAGAAACCCCAGGCACTCGAGAATCGTGCGGGATGCCGCCAATCAAGCTTTTCTGGCCGAGGACCTCGTAACGAGCCAGTCATCGAGATAAGGGAAAACTGGGATGCCTTGCTGCCTGAGGGAAGCGGAGGCCGCGGAGAGGCACGTCATGAAGATCCGCGGAGCGGACAAAAGTCCGAAGGGGAGCACCCTGTATTGGTAATGTTCCCCTTGCACCCTGAAGCGCAGAATTGCCTGTGCTGGGAGCAAATCAAGATGTGGGGGTAGGCATCACTGAGATCCAAGAAGCATAGCCAATCACCCTGCCGGAGGAAGGGCAGAAGAAATGCCAAGCAATAGCATTTTGAATTTCTCCCGCACCAAGAACATGTTTAACTTTCTGAGGTCGAGAATAGGTCGCAGTCCTCCCATCTTTTTCGGGACAAGGAAGTACTGGAAATAAAAGCACCGACCCCTAAGGTGCATTGGTACCTTCTCGACTGCCTGCTGGGCGAGCAGGCTGTCCAGCTCACGCTGTAGATATGTCTGGTGCACTGGGAGTCAAGAAGGCTCTGCTGGGGAGAAAGGAGGAGGGAAGCCTGTCCAAGTGGAGATGGTAACTGTCTCGGACCACCTGGAGGACTCAGGTGTCCTACGTGATGGATGCCCACTGCAAGGCAAAGAGGGGACAGGCATCCCCACACTGGCTGCAAAGCTGCTGGGGGCGAAAGGCTATGCTGCTAGCATCGGGATTTGTGCCTTGGGCCCTTTCAGCTTACGGTGAGCGGGGGGGCCTTCCCCTGCGAAGCCTGAGCTGGAGTGGATGGGTAGGGTGGGTAACCTCGGTAGGATAGGCCTTTCCTCGGGACGAAGGGTTTCTTAGTTTGAGGTTTCTTCTAAGGAAGGGAGGAGGTCTTGCGCGAGAGACAGGTTTGGGTTACGAACTCAGTCTCTATCTCGGAGGCCTTGTCCTCCATGGGCTTACCAAAAAGTTGCTCGCAGAGGCAGGGGGATGTCCAGTTGCTTCTCCTAGACTCACTGCTCCAAGTCCGAGGATTAGAGCCATGCCCGACGCCGAGCCTCGATGCCGGCAGCTGCCACCTGGGCCAAGGATTCAAATCCATCATATGCGGCGCGGGAGATGTAGTTGGAGCACTCCGCAGCTGACCTCAGGAGGGTCTGGGACCACAGGAGGGATTCGCCCACGAGACCTGCGGAGAAGCCACCGAGCTCCTTGGCGAGGTCGCGTAAGAACATGCCCATATACAATTGGTAAGCTTGAACATGGCATGCAAGCATGGCCCTTGGTAGGTTTTGCGCCCCAGGGCGTCGAGGGCTCTCAACTCTCTGCCTGGTGGGACCGAAGAATGAGACTTCGGGCTCTTTTGCTTCCGCATCACTGATTCCACCACCATGGAGGTGTGGGGAAGCTGGGTCTTCCTAAACTCAGGGCCATGTTGGATCCTGTATATCGCATCGAGGTGCTTACTCACAATGGGAACTGAGGCAGGTGTTTCCCACATGGAAAAGAAACCTTGACAGGATAGGAGGCACTGGGACGGTGAGAGACTCCCGAGGCGGGGACTCGTACTGCTGGATATCAAGCTCTTTACCTCGAGGCTCCTCTTTGGCCTGGGTAGCCAGGTTAAGGGCCCCACACCATATTCCTCACAAACACCAAGAAGAAGGTTGTCTTCGGGCAGCGAACACCGCTGAAAGGGGGTGGGGACTGGTCCAAAAGGAGGTCCCAGTGGGTGCATGTCTCCAGGGGAATATCCCCATCTAAGAACATAAGAACATAAGATATGCCATACTGGGTCAGACCAAGGTCCATCAAGCCCAGTATTCTGTTTCCAACAGTGGCCAATCTAGGTCACATGTACCTAGCAGTTTCCCCAAGAGACACAAGTTCCACAATGCTTGTACTGGGTCAAGCATTGATATCTTCGGTCACTTCTTAATAATGGTTTATGGACCTTTCCTCCAGGAACTTGTCCAAACCTTTTTTAAACCCAGCTACACTAACAGCCTTTACTACATCCTCCGGTAACAAATTCCAGAGTTTGATTACACGTTGAGTGAAAAAATATTTTCTTTTATTAGTCTTAAATAGTTTACCCTGTAGCTTCATTGCATGTCCGTCTTTCTATATTCTGATAAGGTAAACAATCGATCTACGTTTACCAGTTCCACTCCGTTCATTAATTTATAGACTTCTATCATATCTCCCCTCAGCCGTCTCTTTTCCAGGTTAAAGAGCCCTAACCTTTTTAGCCTTTCTTCATAGGAGTATCCTTCCATCCCCTTTACCATTTTGGTGGCTCTTCTCTGTACCTTTTCTAAAATCGCTATATCCTTTTTAAGATACGGCGACCAGAATTGCACACAATATTCAAGGTGCGGTCTCACCATGGAACGATATAGAGGCATTATAATATCTGACTCCCAGCCCGAGAGATCTGAGGAGGAATCTGATTCGGGTAGGTCGCCCTGTCCGGAGGCTGAGGCCTGTTTCGAGCCGGAGGCCCTGGAGGATCTCACCCCCAAGGAACAGGAAGGTGAGCGAGACAGACGCCAAGGACCCTCATGAGGCCCACAGCTCTCGGGGGTTTCCAAGGCGGGTTTTGACATCCCCTTCAAAGGAGTCATGGGTCTCTCAGCGCTAACCAGCTGAGCTGGCTGTGAGCGTCTGCTGGGCAGCCAAGAACGCAGAAATGTTGCGTTCTAGTGCCAGCATACGTGATTTCCCACGCAGGCATGGTGCCCTGTGTCGCTGACACTGGTGTCACTGGGTCAGGCATCGAGGAGGAGAGGATGTCCTTGCCGGGACAGCCCTCAGGAGACCGGACACCAAAGTCGGATGCCTCTGTATCTGTGCAAGGTACCTTTCGAGGCCGCTCCTTGTCCGACTCCTGGGAACGCCGCAGGGGGCTGAGCGACCGAGCACGGGAGCACTTGCGTTTGTCTGGGGCCCCCAACAGCGACTTCGAGGTCGTCTTCTTACGCCACTCCCCCTCGGGGGATCCCTGGTCGGAGTACCGCCTTGAGCACAGGGCCGAGGTAGAGGATTTCACCCACGAGAGATGACCGGGGGCGCCACCGGGGATTCCGTGGCGGCCTTATGGAAAATGTCATCGGACTTCTGCTTACGACTCAGCAGAGCCTTGGCGGACATTTTCTTAAAAAACGAGCAGAGCTCTGGATCATGGTCAGCCCCAAGACACCGCAGACAGCAGTCATGGATATCCGTAAGCTACATGTTCTTGGAGCACCTACCGCATTTTTTTGAAACCGGTGGCCATCGGGGCAAAAAGGGCCCCCACGAGGTCGAAGACCCATGCGGCCCGCGGTCTGGAGAAAAAAAAGAGCGCGAAGCCCGCAAAAGGGAAAAATGCTACAAAAACACATCCCCTTGCTCGAAGAAAAGAAAGAGCAGGGGAAAGACGGGTAGAGGACCGGTGCAACTGTAAAAATAGCAGGCCAGTGGCAGAAAAATGATTCACTTTTTCCGAGGTACGAGGATATGCATCTGAAGAGCTCTGCGGAAAAAGGAAGACTGAGTAAGATGGCACCCTTGGGCAGGAAGAGGACCACACATGCGTGGCAGCAATCCCAAAGGCTTTCTTTGAAAGCTGGTAATTGCTCCACGCGGGCTCCATCAGTATCAACATCATCCTAAGTGAGGACTGACTTCCTTCTTGTTCCTGGAGAATCTTTTTTATCTTTTATGGATTTGAGAGTGTTGGTAGTTTGTGTTTGTAGGTCTCTCCATGTATGTATTATTGGGATTGCTCCAGTGCATAGTGATGTTGTAGTAGATGGCCATAATAAAATTAAGAAGCTATATCAGTGGTAGACCACTTCATTCCTCATTTATATAGTGTGGCTTTCTATTATTCATTTGCCTGATCCTCGATCTATATGATTTGAGTATTGTATTGTGTTTTATCTGCTTTGTTTCTAGAATATTTAGTGATTTGTTGCTTCCTCCAGTATCGGTGGGAGTGGTCTAGGTGAATTCTCCTGAGGTTGGACCATCTGCTACAGGGTGTGGATGTGCTAGGTTCAGCTTGTATTTCAGCTTCTAGTCCTGCTTCTATGTAGCCTGGTGTATCAAGCTTACCTCGTTCTTTATCCCTTGGGATCACGGGTTTCATCACAATACACACTTCTGTCTACATACAAGGGCCCCTTAGGCATGGGCACGCCTGGAGCATTCATCTTTTTAAAATGTGCCGACTGGGCTCTTCAGCAGGGAGGGAGGAGCTTATATTCTTCCATGCACGCTGTAACGATTGGCTGGGCTCTTCAGCAAATGGAAGATAGTCTGACTTTTTGGGAACCTGCAGCTGCAGCTGAACCTGCAGCTGAAGTAAACAGCATGGTTTCTCTCTTGATAGTCAAGACAACTCAGAGTGCAAAATTTCTCCAGGAACTGACCACTCTCACCATCACTCTGACTGTAGCAACTGCCCTCGCATCGCAGAGCAGTGGTTGCGAGCATCAGGATCTTGGAGAAGGTCCTCAGAGTCATGGCGAGACAGAAGGAAAGAGCCAAGCACTGAAAGCGCATACCAAGTACAGAAACCGCAGGAAATACCGTTGATCCTCCTGAAAGGGAATATGAATGTAAGCCTCCACTAGGTCCAGAAACATGATAACTTCCTTACATCAAACTGCCTGGATGACAGCCTCAGTGCCTGCATCCAGAAGCCTGACAGTTGCAGTGAGGCAATGATGCCCCTTCAAATGAGAAATTGGCTTGACGGACCCATCCTTCTTTGGCATGACGAAGTAGATAGAACAACCAACTCTGTCTATTTATTTTTAAGGCACAGGTACCTGAACATGGGCCTATAATAGTCTTTGTAGGGGGGCCTGCCTGCCAGCTATTTTGTTGTTGTTTCAGAACCACATGGCAAGATCAGGGTGGTGTCCAAAATGGGCTCTCTATCCTCTACGGCACAATCCCACTGAATAGTATCTCCTGGCTGCAACTCCACAACCTAGCAGTTAATTTCAGTAAGACCGATATCCTCCATGTGACCAAGGACCCCAATTTCACACCACCCCTCTTCATCAAAATTGAGGACACCAAACTGCAAGTCAAGTCACAAGTTAAGTACCTCGGTGTCATCCTGGACCACAAACTTAACTTCCAACCACATATAAAGAACACCGCAAAGAACATTTACTTCAAGCTACAAACCCTCCTCAACTTACACCCCCTCTCCCCGAGAGTTTCTGTGCAGTCTGCCAGGCTTCCATTATGCCCTTACTTGACTACTGCAATTCCATCCTCCAAGGACTTCACAAAACTACCATTGTCTCTCTATAGCTAGCCCAAAACACAGCAGCACACACCATTGCCAGAACCTCCAGACACACTCATATCACTCCCATATTGAAATTTCTCCATTGGCTTCCCATAGCATCAAGAATCAAACACAAAGTCCTCACTTTATCCATAAGGCACTTATCAATATCTCATCCGTGCGTCTTCAAACGCTCAAACACCCAAACTCCTATAGACCATGCAGACAGAGCACGCTCAACCTTCTTCTCCACCCCTCCTCAGATACATAAAAGCTCACGTACCTGTATGAGAGCCTTCAAACTTTACGTCCCCACTCTCTGGAACTCTTTACCTCCTACATTAGGGAGCATCTGATCTCAAAGTCTTCAAAAAACAACTCAAAACACACCTTTTCGAAGAGCACTATGGATTTTCCCCTACAACTGATTCCCAAGAGGAACATCTGCCACTCTCACCAATCATCCCCATTCCACCAATCCCCCCCCCCCCGCTTAATCAGCCACTTGACAATCTAGCCCTACACTAAGTAGAGCAACATTTTGCTCACTGTATCATGTGCTCATTGTTTCATAATCTCATTGTAACATAAGCTCATTTATAATAAGCCCATCATTGTATCTTAAGTTCCTTGTAAAATAACATTATAACAATCCTGCATGCTCCCTCAATCCCCTTGTTACTAGCTGTTTTATGTTTATTAAGTTTGATGAAACCCTGCATGCCCCACTGTTCAATGTAAACCGTTTTGACTGATAGAAAAACAGTATATTAAAACCAGTTAAATAAATACATGTGCAAAAGCTCAGCATTGAAGAAGCGGAACCAGTAATTCACTGGCAGCAACCTGGCCTGAGACGTATATCCCATCATTGTACTGAACGGGAAGGGAGGATCACTGAAGAGGAAGAGTCACAGACCCAAGAACAGGCATTTGTAGAGTATGGAGGTCGCAAAGGATGGAAGCAGTAGAAGACAAAATCATCTGTTGCCAGAAGTCTGAACTCTCCAAAGTCCTTAACCAGCTTCAGTAGGTCCACTGTATCTGCTTCCATCTAAAGACCAACTTGGATAACTGGGGGATTTAGAAGTCTTGTCTGCAACTCAAAGTGCAATCAACGCCATGCCTCTGTGACCAGCAGAATCTCCTTGGGCACAAGCTGGATCAGACTATACACGGTATCCAATAAGAAAAAGTGTGTAGACTAAGTTCTGCAGGAAAACTGTAGGACACAGACCATTAGACCTCCATAAATGACCGCTTACAGAAACGAGGGGCAGGCAAGAAGCAGACTTAAGAGTTTCCATCTTGCAAACCAAGACAACTCCACCCTCTACTGGTATGATATTCTTTTGGGCGACCCAACCTTGGGAAAAATGGAATCACTAATTCAGGTCCACCAGTGGCAGACCAAAAACTTTGCCCAAAGGTCTGACACCCTTCAATGAGACATGCGGCAAACTGCACCCGCAAGCACCATGCTCTAGCAGCCTTATGAATCCTTTGTAGAATGGAGTGCCCATTAGGCTTCTCCTTTGCAACACAGCCATCTGACAGCGCTAGGATGAACGACACCTGATCATGGCTGCCAATGCATCCCTCTGAACAATCTAATGATGGGAGGTTCCTGTCCCAACTCAGATCTCCATTCAGCACTGTAGTACTCTGAGGCAGGGTCCTGCCATAGTCAATAGACCTCATCATAATCAGAGCCCTTCGCTGATGCACTCACCTTTCTCGTTTAAGTCAAGGCCGTGCTCTCACCTTCTATGCCAAGGGTCACTCGGGTAGATACAGGGTGGTATTTGGTCCGGATGGTCCTTCCAGAAGGACAAACTTACAGGAGAAAACAAAAATTCCAACAAGCATCCTCTCAACCAAGTGTCTATCTGCAGCAGTGGGACAGGCAAGGGGGGGGGGGGGGGGACACCTGGAATACAGGACATCTGATGTCACAATAGCCACCTCCTGACAGAGACCCTGAGCTGGCAAGGTCTCTTAGCACCGGGATTCCATAGGGCCAAAGCAATGCTGCCAAAGCCAAACAGCTTCTCAGTGCTGACATGCACGCACTCACAGTGCTGAGTTCACACATGCAGCTAACCAACAAAGTGCACATGCAGAAAAGCTGCGTAGCTCTAGTATGCACAGCGTAGGTGCTCTGCTGAATATGTAAAACCACCATGCGAGCCAAACACCCAACCCACATGTACAGCTAGCATGCACATGTGATGGCAAGGAAGCGTTGTAACGATTGAAACTTGGTGCATCTGATGATCGACCCCAGCCTCGGACATCAGGACATCCCCCACGACAGAATTAAGAAAGATGAGGGTGCATTCATCCCGGAGGAGCCCAAACAACACTGATAGCTGGCCTTGTGGCTGCCCTTTGTAATCAGGTTTTGTGTCACAAACCTCTCTAAAAACCTTTTCTCTCAGGCTCTCTTGTCCAGGGAGGCGGGGTGGTGGGGCAAAACTGAAACACCTGAAGGTTGTGTGAAGATAAGGGCCTTGATACGCCTAATTCTGACTGATCAACTGGTCTAAAAATTCTGACTGGTCGTTGATCCTTCTCACCCCCTCCTCACGAGAAATTCCAATGGGATATCCAAGGTACCCCCTGGAGACATCGGCTGTTGAGCTCTACTTGGGAGAATCTTTCAGAAAGGCTGCCCAGGAACGAACATGATCTGAAAATCAAGCTGCAGAAACAGCATCCACCATCTGCTATAGGCAGAGAAATACTGAAGTGTATCCCTAGCTGTATCAGCATTGTCACAGATGATGTCACAGTTTCTAGCTCTTTCTCTGTCTCCATATCTGCTTGCAGGGGAATACAACCCTGGACTGGACTGGTCTAGCAGGACAATCTGGAAGTTAGAAGAATTAGATAAAATGAGTAAAGCTTTAAGGGTAATCGGTTAAAAAAATGTATGGTATGAAAATAATGAGAATTTACATTTTCTTAATTTTCCTATATGTTAACTGATTTGCACTGAAGAAACATTGGAGATATACTACTGATGTTTAGAGTATGAAATTAATAACTTAGTTACTTTTCTGGACATATCCATTGAAGAAGCAACTATTAGTGCCACTTTAGTGACTTACGTTGCATTAGTTGTTGTTAAGAACAGAATGTTTATTTCAAAGACAGCAAATGCAAGCATTCCCAGGTGTTTCTGTTAAGTCACAAGAAATAATGAAGACGTGTTATTGATACCTGGGGCTTTGGCCCTGGGGATGGTATTCTTTTTTAAATATCCTAGAAAGTGTCTAATATATAAAATATAGTAGTCATATGACTTCACAGAGTCCTCCCAATTAGAGTTCTTTTGACTTAGTAAGTAAAAGGGTTCTTCCAACTCTGCTTGACATTTTTGGTCTCAGGTGGAATAAGTTAAAGATTAATGGGCAGTTACGTTGCAATTTGTTTTATGGTAAGATAGATTAGTTTCTGCTCTCTCCTTTTTCCACAGTGGACTTGTGAAGGCACAGATAACTTCACTTTGTTTCGTTTTTCCTTCATTATGTTTTCTCGTCTCGTTTCCTATTTTCTTCAATGCTACATGGCAATTTCTACATGAGAGGATATCAAAATTATTAGAAAACCTAACATAAAAATAAAAAAAAACACACACAAAACACTTCCCCTCTGGCAATACGCTGCAAAGCAAGTAAGCAGAGTGAGCAAAAACTGCTTTGCTCCTAATGCAATAAACTAATGGCATACAAATACCATGACACTAGAACTGTGCAGACAGAAAGCACAGTTACTTACCTGTAACAGGTGATCTCTGGGAACAGCAGGAATAAGTCTTCACATATGGGTACGTCGGTACCGACGGAGCCTGGGCGGGAATGCTCCCCAGCGTCCAAAAAGAAAGCTTTTGGGAGCATCCCACATGCATGCGCGCTGCCTTCCCGCCCATTCACTTCCGTCTCATCAGTTGGGTTTGTAGCTGAGTCCGAAGGAGGGAAGTAGATAAATTAGAGAGCGAGAGAGAGAGAACAACTCCTAGGGGAGGTGGGTGGGTTGCGAAGACTTATTCCTGCTGTTCCCAGAGATCACCTGTTACAGGTAAGTAACTGTGCTATCTCCAGGAACAAGCAGGAATGAGTCTTCACATATGGGGACTCCCAAGCTAGAGATGCCTAGAGGAGGTCCCAGCATGTTGCAAATCTAATGGATGGGCCATGCTATTTCCCAGAACCTCAGGCATCCAAGGGATGGAGGGTAGGAGTTGAATAAAAAAGGGTGCGCTGTGGAACAGCTTGACTAAACAAGGCGTCTAGAGGGGAGTCCTTGTGTAGACCATAATTGTTAGCAAATATTGAATTCCAATTTTCTAATGTGGACCTTACTCAAAAGTATTGCGAAAGTGTTTATTGAGGCTAATATGGTTCTGTGCTGCTAAGAACCAGTAGATTATCCTCAAAGAAATTACCTCACTGTGAAGTAGAGGAAAATAAATTTTGCAATACAGGCAGAGGTCAGAAGCCTTAATGGCTAGAACTAATCCCAGAAGAAAAACTGGGGGAGTTTAAAGAGGTTGGACTTTGGAGGAAAAGCTGAAGCTTCTGCAGGCCAAAGTTTAAAGCTCTTTGTCCTTGGAGCAGAATAAGGCTCTAGGAAAGAGAGGAGATAAATCTGACTGGTTTGGACGAAAAGGTAGAAATACACCTTGCAGAAAAAGGATGGGTCTTTAAGACCCCTTTATCCAAATGAAAGAAAAAAACATTTGTAGTAGGCGGTGTAGCCTCCAATTTCTTGAAGATCAGTAATGTCTTCCCTAAGTGATGTCACTTAGGATAATGACTTTACATGGAGAGCTGTAACGTAACCGGAAAGGTTACGGTAAAAGAAGGTATTTTCTAATTACCATAGAAATTGGTTGTCCATTTAAACTCGCATGGTATGCTGGAACAGCATCAATATGGACAGTCACAAATCTTTCAGAGTCATATATATATATATATATATATATATATATATATATATATTTATAGATAGAGAGAGAGAGAGAGAGAGAGAGAGAGAGAGAGTGAGAGAGAGAGAGAGAGAGAGAGAGAGAGAGAGAGAGAGAGAGAGAGATATTCACTTAACAACAAGAAGGGGTAAGACCTGCTTGAGAATATGGATAGAGAATCTCTTTCTGGTTATAAGTGGAAGAGCCATGGAGAAGGTTTCATGGAAACCAGTGGAATGCTCTTACTTTAATTCTAGCCTTTCAATAACCAGGAATGGAGACCTACGTGAAGGGGTGCAGAGGAGATCCCTAGTCTTAAGACAGCAAGTCTGGATCCTTCTATAACTTCAGTGTAGTAGCTGGAGAAGACGACGCAATATAAGGGAATACCATGTTTGCCCCTCTATGAAGGCAATATGAGTATCATGCGTTCTTTGTTCAGCATAAGCTTCAATGAAGTTTTGGGAATTAGAAGGAAAGCAGTAGACAAGGACCGACTGCAGTGAAAAAGAATGCATCCCTGTTGTAAGAGTTCCACTGGAGATGTGGAACAACCCAGGGAATTGAGCAATTCTTTATGTTTTCACGTGGTCTAAGCCCTGGTTCCTTTTCCTTAAAAGGAAATTTTAAGGAAGATGGTAAGAGTAGGAAAAAAAACAGTCATGTAGGAGCATGACAGGGCAAAGCCTTTTTAACCATCTAGAAGCTACCTACTAGGAATGGCTCTGACGCTCTCTAGCAAAGGCCCATAGTTGCAGAGTTTTTTTTATAATTGCAGAGAGCATGTTGCAGGTTGCTTAGGTGAGATCTGGCTGTTTAATTGCCAGTGTGCAACCTAATCTATTCTGTTGGAGACAAAAAGAATTGAAGATGGCTAAGAATAGTAGACAGGCCGGTTGCCTGCAATGATAAATTGTCCAAGTGGGTTTTGGAACCTCTCTTGGAATTATCTGTTATTAAGGCAGCAGAAAAAGTTAGGTCCTATAGATTGGAAAAGGACCGACAGACATAATTAGGAGTGGTAAAACTCAATTACTGTCTGATAAGCTGTGTTAAAAGAAATATTTGAGAAGATTGTAAAGGGGAAGAAAACTCTGTATGGAAACCAGTTACTGGAGTAGGTATTGAAGAAAACCTATGGGCTCAAAAAGTAAGCCCTCCAGTTGAATAGTATCACTCTTAAAGACTAAATGTCCCGACTAAGAGGGATAGAAGTAATACAGAGTTAAGAAGACTTACAATTTGGTAAGTCCCTGAAAAGGTAAAGCCCCCTTGCAGTCAAAAACTAAGAGATATCCTCGTACAGGAAAACTGTCAAGGTGAAGGACATAGCCTACCTTGTTGTTAGTTGTTACTCCTCTTTTTTCTTCAAAAAGGAGAGGAGAACCCTCTTACCTGTAGGGCATGATTGTCCTCAATAGCTCTTGGAGCTAAAAGAATGGATTTCTCTTGTGGCAAGAGATTCATGCCTAGAATTGAGGATTGAGTCAGTGTATCACTGATATCTCAGTAAGGATGAGATGAACTGTAGATGCTTCTTTTGATAAGAAGTAGGTTACTGGTTCTAAACCTCAAACAGGAAAAAGAGATTTAATGAATAAAATATCAGAAACCCTGCGACTGCTGGGTTTGCTGAGCCTGTTGAGCTTTTGATTTTCTTAGCCTGGTTTGATGTTGCCCTTCTTTGGAAACATCTGCATGATGGGTAGAAGATGGATAAAACTTTTTCCCCTTAGGGGGATAAAGTTTGTTAGGAGATTTTTTAGTAGCTGGGATAGAGGAAAGTTTTGACAATCCTCTGAAAGCAACAACATGATTAGCTTGGAATAAAGCATCCTTGTTAAAGAGATTTTCACCAGTACAAGGAGTATTTCCTAGCCTTTCTTGTACCCATCTGTCCAAGTCTGAAGCTTGGAGCCAGGCCATGCGTCGTGCCCCTATGGCTATAGCAGAAGTTCTGCTAATAGACTCAAAACAGTCCAGGGAAGCATGATTAAGGAACTTAGAGACATTTTGAGCATGACTGACTAATAAGAAATAGTCTGCTCTTTTATGTTCTTGAAGAAAAGGGTTCAAAAGCTTTAAGTTCTTTGAGACCTCTTCAAGAGATAATCCCATATAGAAAATATATGAGATAATTATTGCTGAAAGCATGGATGCCTGGAAGCATCGACGTCCAAAGGCATCTAAAGTCCTAGACTCACGACCTGGCAGATAAGAGGAGTGCTTCTTTGCACTCATAGTACGCCTCATTGCTGATTCTACAACAAAAGAATGATGAGGAAGTTGAGTCTTTTGAAAACCTGGAGAAGGTGGCACCTTGTACATAGTGTCAAGTGTCTTAGAATGTGGGGATACCGTTAAAGGAGTTTCCCAGATTCTTAATAGTAGATCCTGTAAGATCTGATGCAAAGGAAGCATGATTCCCTCCTTTGGAATCCAGGGGGATTACAGAGTCTCTGAATCTCCTGGTATGGATTCTTCACCAGGTATAGAAATGGCAAGTAACTTTGCCATATCAAGCAGAAAAGCTTGAAAAGAAATCTCCCCTGAGGAGGACCCCCTAAAATGAGGGGTAAAAGCTAGAATTGTTGAGAATTCAGCCTTGGTACCGATGGATTCATCCCAGTCATCGAGATCAGAAGACTTGAAAGGATGAAGCATCAGATTTTCTTTAAAGCGATGTCTTCGGTATCGGCCAAGGTCGGTACCGGGACGAGTCGGTACCGAATCCTCCATGCTAGAGAGCGATTCCAGGCTCGGCATCGAAGGAAGCAAGTCTGTCGAAGCAAGCATGGATGGTACCGGTACTGAAGCCGATACCGATACTCGAGGAACGGTCTGCAGCAACTCTAGCGGTACCGAAGTAGCTGAGCGCGCTAGACTACGTTCATCGGTGAGGAGTGTTTCATCCATCACCATAGCCGATGCCCGGGTGTTGGTACCACTCGAAGTGGCCACAACCACCCAGCATGGCCCAGGTACGTTCATCGAGGTAAGAACCCCGGGAACAACCTGAAGCCCCGTTAATGCTTTGGAGCCTGAAGACTCCCGCCGGGGCTTTATTGCCAAAATGTCCTCGAGGGCAACGCCAGAGGCATCTCGATGCTGAGAAGGAGATCTACCACTCGAGGACTGGCTAGTCTTTACAGACTTTTGTTTGGTTATCTGATCCTGTGAAAAAGAAGATATTCTGGCTGGTGACATCGAGTCCGATGTGAACTGGGTATCGAGTTGTGCTCGATCCTGAAGACTTCTGTTTCAGCTCCAGCAGGAGAGACACTCCAGTGGGCAATGGTCAGGACCTAAACATTTTAGACACCAAGTATGAGTGTCTAAAAATATATCTGTACCGCCACACTTTGAGCATTTCTTAAGGATAGTGGCCGGCTTTTCCATAATGGAAGGATAGAGGCCTAGTGGCCTAGAAACCGTCAGGCACTAAACAGGAAAAAATTTTGTAGAGAAAAGAAGAAATTTTTTAGTAAAAGAAAGAAAAGCTCCGGCGGTACCGGTGGCGTCGAGGGAAGGCAGACGCAATCACAAGAAAGTAAGAATAAAAAGAAGAATTTTCTGCGGTGACAGGAATACGTCCTGCCGGCTCCGCGGAAAACGGAAAACTGATGAGAGGGAAGTGAATGGGCGGGAAGGCAGCGCGCATGCGTGTGGGATGCTCCCAAAAGCTTTCTTTTTGGATGCTGGGGAGCGTTCCCGCGCAGGCTCCGTCAGTACCGACGTAACCATATATGAAGACTCTTTCCTGCTTGTTCCTGGAGATAATAATGCCCACGCTGCTATAGAAACATGCCAGTTTCCTTCAATGGCTGGAAGTTCTCTATTTCTTCTGTAGGTGAATTAGCCGCTATCATTTCGTGAGCAACATAGAGAGTTCAAATGTCTATGAGATTACTGTAGAAATGAGATAGTAAAACCTGCTATTGGAGGGTTGTCTCTAACATCCACTGGATAGGGTACAAAAGCAATCCAGGTTTGTGGGGGGGGGGGGGCTCTTTTCTCATTTCAAGGCCAAATAGTGCTTCATTTACATGAAAGCATAAAAATTCTGAAAAAACATTAAAGTCCCAAATTATTTCAATTCTGATGTCATCATTCCTTACAGTAAAAAAAAAAATGTTTTGCTCCCCGGGACTTAATACGGTAATCTATACCATTCAAAATCAAAGCAACATCCAGGAAATCCCTTTATTAATGAACTTTCCCAATCAACTATTCATCACTTACAATTACTCCAGAACTCAGCTGCTAGATTACTCCAAGGTATCAGAAAATATGACCATATTACCTCTGCACTTAAAGCCTTTCACTGACTTCCGAATGACTCTAGAATTAACACACTGACACTCATTCATAAAATCCCCCACACGAGAATTCCCGAGTACCTATCAAACTTAATTTTCCTAAAATTCAGAGGTCAGTGCGTTTGCAACACTTCAACCAACTAGCACTACCCTCTCCATCTAGCCACCATTTCAACAGGGCTGGCCCCAGAGTTCGTTCAAGGTGTTGGCACCCTAGACAGACCTTAAGGTTTACACCCCTCCTGGTTGTCAAACTGTATCTTTGAATGCCCAGGTCTTTGCCCCTGCCCAAAGAGGTTGGTGACTGCCTAGCTTGCCTAATGGTTGGGCCAAGCCTGCCCTGCATATTGATACAAGGCATTTCACTTTTTTCTTTTAAGTCCACTACATTGTAACTCGTTATCTCCTGAGTTAAGGGGAAAATTAAACCTAGTCAGATTCAAAGAAGCTCTAAAACATATCTGTTTACATTAGTATGTGAAGAACAGAGGTCTGTTAGGGGGATAGAATACTGCCAACACTCCCCCATTCCTCCCCCCTCTGTTATAAAGCACTGTGCTTTTCCTCTTCTTTTCATGCAACTGGTTTTCATACTTTACTCAATTAACGTATGAAATGTAAACTACTTTGTTCCATCCTGGCAAAGTCCAAAGGCCCTATATCAAATGTCTGAATAAACAAACTAAATCGGTGATTCCTTTCCTTCACATAAGAACATAACAAAAAATGCCATATTGGGTCAGACCAAAGTCCATCAAGCCCAGTATCCTGTTTCCAATAGTGCCAATCCAGGTCACAAGTACCTATCAGTTCCCAAAAAGGTACACAGATTCAACAATGCTTATCCCAGGGTAAGCAGTGGATTTCCCTGAGTCTCTTTAATAATGGTTTATGGACCTTTCCTCCAGAAACTTGTCCAAATCTTTTTTAAACCCAGCTATACAGCTTTTATTGCATCCTCTGGTAACTATATCCTCTGGTAAAGAATTCCAGAGTATGATTACGAGTTGAATGAAAAAATAATTCACCATTAGACTTAAATGGGTTACATTATAAGCTTCATTGTGTGTCCCCTAGTCTCTGCACTTTTTGATGGAGTAAACAACCGATCTATGTTTACCCATTCCACTCCATTCATTAATTTATAGATCATATCTCCCCTCAAGTTGAACACATCTAGCCTTTTAAGCCTTTCCTCATAGGGGTATCCTTCCATCCCCTTTATCATTTTGGTGGCTGTATCTTTTCTAATTCTGCTATCTGCTTTTTAAAATATGGCAAACAGAACTGCATACAATATTCAAGCTGCGGTCGCACCATGGAACAATACAGAGGCATTATAATCTCTTTAGTTTTATTCTACATTCCTTTTCTTATGATTCCTAGCATTCTATCTGCTTTCTTGGTCACCACTGCACACTGGACAGATGGTTTTGATCTATTATCCACGATCAACCTTGTATCATGTAACCATAGTTTGGGTTGTTCTTTCCTAGGTGCATAACTTTGCACTTGTACACATTAAATTTCATCTATCATTTGGACATCCAGTCTTTCAATTTATCAAGGACCTCTTGCAATTTTTCATGACCCTCTTGTGTTTTAACAACTTGAATAATTTTGTGTCATCTGCACATTTGATCACCTCACTCATTTTTCCCATTTCCAGGTCATTTATGAAGATGTTAAAAAAAGCAGCGGGCCAAGAACAGATCCTTGAGGTACTCCACTATTCATCTTTCTGCACTGAGAAAATTGGCCATTTAGCCTTGCTCTCTGTTTTCTATCTTTCTAGCTTTTAACCAGTTCCTGATCCACGATAGTACACTGCCTCCTATCCCATTACCTTTCAATATCCCCCAAGGTCTCTCATGAGGGACTTTGTCAAAGGTTTTCTGAAAATCCAGATACACAATATCAACCGGCTCACTTTTATCTACCTGTTTATTCTTATCTTCAAAAAAATAACAGATTTGTAAAAGAAGACCTTCCTTGGCTAAATCCATGTATGCTTTCTCCCATTAAACCATAAATATCTACATGTTTATTCTTTATAATGGTTTCTACCATTTTGCCTAGTACTGAAGTCGGCCTCACCGATGTAGTTCCCCAGATCACCCCTGGAACCCTTTTTAAAAACTTGCGTTACATTGGCCATTCTCCAATCTTCAGGTACTACAGATGATTTTAATGATAGTTCACAGATTACTAATACCGTGTTTCCCCGAAAATAAGCCCTAGCAAGTTTTTCAGTGATTTCTGTAATATAAGCCCTACCCTGAAACTAAGACCTAGTGCAGATCATCGACGGACGGACAGATTCGGTACCTGGGGGGGGGGGGGGGTCCCCCACCAGGAAGGAGCTTTCCTCCTGCTCCACTCCCCGACGCGATCAGCTCTGCCGGTGCTGTGCTGCGGGCCTCTTCATTCCAAGGGGCTGTATTTCCTTTTTTGCTGCTGATTGGCTTTGGTGGGAGGACCGGGGAGGAGCTTTCCTCCTGCTCCACTCCCCGACGCGATCAGCTCTGCCGGTGCTGTGCTGCGCTGCGGTGCGGGCCTCTTCATTCCAAGGGGCTGTATTTCCTTTTTTGCTGCTGATTGGCTTTGGTGGGAGGACCGGGGAGGAGCTTTCCTCCTGCTCCACTCCCTGACGCCGATCAGCTGCCGGTGCTGTCTCTGCGCTGCGGGCCTCTTCCTTCTCTCCAAGGGGCTGTCGCTGCCCGCATCCACTGCTTCCCTGTGTGCTCTGTGGTAACACTTCACTGATTGGCTGCCATCTCCTGACAGTCAGCCAATCAGCAAGTGCTACCGGTATCAGTAAAAAAATAAGCCCTACCCCGAAAATAAGCCCTAGTGCTATTTTTGGAGCAAAAATAAATATAAGACCCGGTCTTATTTTCGGGGAAACACGGTAGTAGGTCTGAAATCTCATATTTCAGTTCTTTCAGCACTCTTGGACGTATACCATCCAGTCCAAGCGATTTGCTACTCTAAGTTATCAAATAGTTGTCATACATCTTCCAAGTTTATTGAAATTTGTTTCAATTCTTCTGATGCATCACCTTTAAATATCATTTCAGGCAGGAGTAAATTTCCTATATTTATTTATTTATTTTATTTTCTTATATACCGCACTCTTTAGCATCAGCGCGGTTTACATGGAACAAAGAACCATAAATAACAAGTATTGGTTTTTACATAGAACAGGGAAATACAACTTGGATAACTTAGTTTTTACATATTGGCTTTTACATAGAACAGGGAAATACAACTTGGATAACTTAGGGAGACATGCAAAACAACTATTTACATATGTAACAGGATTCTTTGAGGAATGGTTTATGAGCAATCTATGGATAGGAATGGTTTATGAGCAATCTACGGATAGGTATTAAACGTAGTCATTGTGTGCAGCTATGGTGGATTATGATTTATCTTGTAGTATTGTATAAATAAGTGGTGCTTGAGTGCCCTCCTGAATTGCATGAGATCGGTAATTGCTCGAATTTCTGGAGGTAATGTATTCTAACACTTAGGGGCATAAAAACTGAATGCTCTGTTGGATGTTGTTAATGTGCATTTTGTTGATGCATTTGGTATAATTAGGGTGTTTGCTGTTGTGGATCTTCTGGATCTGTTGGGCGGAGTGGGCTGAAGTATATTGACTAATGTTTCAGCAGTTATGCCGTGGATGGCTTTAAAGGTAAGTACCAGGGTCTTGAATAGGATTCTTCCGTGTGTAGGGAGCCAGTGGAGCTGCAATAAGATGGGTGTGATGTGGTCATACCTCGCTGCTCCAAAAAGAACTCTAGCAGCGGCATTCATGGCAAGTTGTAAGGGTGTCAGTGAAGATTGTGGGAGTCCTTGGAGAATGGCATTGGCGAAATCAAAATGGGGTAGGATAAGGGCTTGATATACAGTTCGGAAATCACTCGGGTCCAATAATGTTCGTAGGTGTTTGAGTGACCGGATCTTGAAATATACGGCTTTGACAATGTGGGAGATATGTACTTTCATGTCTAAGCATTGATCCAATGTGATTCCTAAGTAACGAATTGCCGGTTTTGTTTGGAGTTCAGCTTCTTTCACTTTTATATGAGGTGGCGGAGTAAAATTTGGATTTTTCGTGATGAAGAGTACCTCCGTTTTTTATGTTGAATACGGAGGTTTTGAGATAGGAACCATTCAGACACTGCGTCAAAACACTCAATAAGAGGTGAGAGGTCTATTTGCTTTGTGGAGAATGGCATATAGAGAAGGATGTCATCGGCGTATATCTGATATTGCACATTGAAGGATTTTATGATGTTACAGACGGGCTGGACATAAATGTTAAACAAGAGAGATGATAATGATGATCCTTGAGGGACGCCTTGGATTTGGTGGAAGGGTTTTGATTTAGTTGATCTTGATCTTACTTGCTGACCTCTTCCCTCAAGATATGATCTACACCACTCAAGGGCGGGGACGATAATGCCCTTTTCTTTTAGGCGTTCGATGAGCAGTCCGTGGTGAACAGAGTCGAACGCTGCAGCTATGTCGATGAAGATAAGTACACAGCCTTGGTGGATGTTGTCAATCAAGGAGATAATATCGTTGAAAAGTGAGATGAGAAGGGTTTCTACGCCGTGGAATTCTCTGAAGCCGTGTTGATGGGGATCTAGTGGGGCTACAGTATCGATGTGGTCTTGAATTTGTCGTTGTGCTTCCTTTTCAAATATCTTAGCTAGGAATGGTATGCTAGCAATGGGTCTATATGATTCCACTTTGCTAGGGTCAAGTTTGGTTTTTTTTAGAAGAGGTCTAATTGACGTTTGTTTGAGTGCTGAGGGGAAGGATCCTGTTGTAAACGATAAGTTTAACATTCTTGTGATTAATGGGCTGATATCACTGCGTATATTCTTTATCCAGTAGGCTGGACAAGGGTCAGTATGAGCAGTGGTGGTGTTGATGGCAGCAATGGTATCTTCAATATGTTTCTTGGATGGAGTGGAGAATATTGATAGATGATTTAGACAGGTGGTGTCTTGATGGTTGAAGTCAGCGATTTTGTTTGTTTGCAATAGTTTTGATTGCAGATGGTCCGCGAAGGCTTGTGGGTGTATCTCCTCAGGAGGGCATGGTGATGGTTCCTTAGATATGGATTTAACTATGTTGAAAAGATCCCGTGGTTTATTTAGGGATCTTTTGAGTGTATCCGTGTGAAATTGTTTTATTTTCGTCAGGGCTGCTGTTCTGTGAGTCGAGAGTTGAGCGTTGTATGCTGTCTGGTCTTCGGTGGAGCGAGATCGACGCCATCGTTTCTCAAGTTTTCGAAGGTATAAGAGGGAGGTCCGCAGATCAGGAGAAAACCATGGTGCGTGTTTTCTGTTGTTTGAGGTTTTGCTGTGGAGTGGTTTTTGTGCAATGGAGCTGAGGCTTTCATTCCAGGATGTAATCAGGTTTTCCAAATTGAGGGTAGTGTCATTGTAGAGAGGGTTAGTTTGTGCAAGTATGAGTTCTTTGTTGAAGGCATTGAATCTTCGAGATGTCGTTTTAGTGGGATTATTAGTGGCTCTGTTATGTGAGTTGTTGGGGTTGACGGGAATAGTGAAGTTAATTAGTTTGTGATCTGACCATGGGACTGGGATCGGTGTTGCTACAAGATCATTGTTTGATTCACATGCTGATTGAGGAGCGAATATCATGTCAAGGGTGTTCCCTTTTGTATGTGTGGGACTTTTGATTAGTTGCCTGTATCCTAATTCGTTCATTGCTTCTAGTAGGGCTGAGGCATGACTAAAGTGCAGAGAGGGGAGATTGAAGTCTCCTAATATCCAGTTTGGTTTGTTGCGTTGTATAGAGTTGGTTGCTAAGTCTAAGATGTTGGGAAGCTCGTCTGAGGAGGATGAGGGTGATCTATAAATAAGGTTGATGGAACATTGATCATTGGCGATGGCAAGAATGTCTGTGTTGTTTGAGCTTCTAGAGTCTATTGTGGAGAACTGCAGGTTAGTCTTGGATAGTATGAGGGTTCCTCCTCCTCTTTTGTTCTCTCTATGGCAGGAGTGGATGGAGAAGTTATTGGGTAGGAGTTGGTTGATGATTATATTGTCTGTGTTGGATAACCAGGTTTCAGTTATCATAAGTAGATCCAGGTTTTAGGCAGATAATAGATCAGTAACTATTGGCCATTTTTTGCGAATTGACCGAGCATTGATGAGGGCACAGTTTAGTGATTGTAGGGGTTCTCTTTGTTTGGTTTTCTTGGTATTTTGGAGAGCTATGTGTAGCAGGTGCGAGTGCCGTGGATGTGTATCAATTCTCAATGGAGGATATGGAGTTTCTGTCTGTCTATTGGTGTGTCTTTGTAGGATTGGGATTTGTTGTGGTTCGTGTGGTAATGCAAAGGATTCAGCTAACCATCCTAGAATGATGAGTAGGATGCAGATTGATGCAGTGGTAGTGGGAGACATTTTACCTTGTTGTTGTTGTTAGAGTAGAGGTGGTGGGGAAGGCTGAGTAGTATCTGTGGTTGTTTAGTGCTTGGGAGATAGCTTAATGGACGAAGCTACAGCACAGTGAGTAATACGCTTAAATAATGTAGTAGTAACCAATACTGTGACTATGAAGTGGTGATGTGCAATATTCTCTTCAGTAAGGACCGAATCAAAGAATTCATTCATTTTCTCCACTATAGCCTTGTCCTCCATAAGCGCCCCTTTTACTCCTCTATCATCTAATGGTCCAACTGACTCTCTCGCAGGTTTTCTGCTACAAATGTACTTGAAAGTTTTTATCGTGCGTTTTTGCTTCCATGACAAGCTTTTTTGCAAAATCTCTCTTTGCCTGTCCTATCAATGCTTTGCATCTAACTTGCTAGTGCTTATGTTGTGTCCTATTTTCATCACTTGTCTCAGTTTTCCATTTCCTGAAAGGTGCTTTTTGGCTACAACCACCTCTGATTTCACCTTTAAACCATGCTAGTAGTTCCTTCCACCCTTCTTATAGCACGGAATACATGTGGTCTGAGCTTCCAAGATAGTAATTTTAAACACCCATGCTTGATGTAAAGCTTAAACCTTTGCAACCACTCCTTTTATTTTTTAACTGTTTTCCTCATTTTATCATTGTCTCCCTTTGAAAAGTTAGAAGGTAGTGCTGTGGATGTCCTTGATGTCCTCCCTCCATTTATTAAATCTAATGTAATCATGCTATGATCGCTATTGCCAAGTAGCCCCAACACTTATCTCTTGCATCAGATCCATGTTACCAAGTCAGATAGAATACTGGTGCTAAATATTGCCTTGTTTTCCATACAGACTGTAAACTGCTTATAACAGTATGTATCAATGGCATGCATTTGCCCAGTGGTAAGACTCCTTATTCCTCCCCCACTTCCCAGTTTCGCCACACATTCCCATTTTCCAGTCACTTGCAGCTTCAGCATGTTTTCACAGAGCAACAATCTTATTCTCTCCATTTTTCAAAGAATATGTGGCTGAATTACATAAATATTAACAAAGGGGAAAAGAATTGGGCCAACCATCTCCACCCAGTGACTTGACCTTGTAGCGCTATACGAATAAGTAGTAGCATTAGTACTTTCCATAAGATTATATTAAATTTAAAAAAAACATTTATGCAAAGTACAACTTGTTTTATTATAAAAAAACCTTTTGTAGCCCTTACCAGTCTGGACGGATCCCACACAGCAGCTATTTTCTGCTGTATGACAAACCGGAGGGGGGGGGTACAACTTTAGGGAAATAACACTAAATAACACTAACTTTCAGGTTTAATTCTCTGGGATTCCTGAGTTCCAGGTCGGGACCAGCATAACTGGGAAACCAGATCCCCTGGAACCCCTCACTCTATACACCCACGCTTTCTATAACTAAGTCCACAGCAGAATTTATTTTCATTCAAAAAAGGCAGTACATAAAAAATAGCACATACACACAGATACTTCCCCTGGAGTCAAGAACCCCTCTCCCTCACCCCAAGAATGCCTTCTGGAGTTGGATGCTGGATTCAGATGTAATTGCAGGCACTGCACCCCACCCCTATAGAACCTGGCCCTCCTCGTCTCAGATCCAAGAATCATCCACTGTATCCTCCGCTTCCCTTTTTTCCCCCAGGATCAGTGGCATACCTTTACTTCTGAATATTCATGTTCATGTTCATTTATTTGATTGACCGCTCTTCATTAGTAGGCAGAGCGGTTCACAATAAAAATATAAACAGAGTGGCACAAGGCCGGAAACTGGAAAGGAAATTACAATTCAAATAGAGAAAGCGATAGAGACAAGAGCAGGTAAGGCAGAGGGAGGGAAAGAGGGACAGGGCTAGGGAGGGGGAAGGTCAAAGGCGAGGGAGAACAGGTACGTTTTAAGGGAGCGTTTGAAGGTAGGGTAGTGGGGCTCAAGGCGGAGAGGGGGGGAGGGAGTTCCATAGTGCAGGGCCTGCAAAGAAGAAGGCTGAGGAGCGTGTGGACTGGAGATGAGCGTGTGAAGGGGATGGTAGTGCAAGTCTGTTAAGGTGGAATGAACGAGGAGTGTGACGTGGAGTGTGAAAATGGAGTAAGTCGGCCAGGTATTGAGGGGTAGAAGTATGCAGTGCTTTGTGGGCTAGTATGAGAAGCTTGAATTGAATACGAAAGAAGACGGGGAGCCAGTGAAGTCGGAGAAGAAGGGGGGTGACGTGGTCCTTAGAGGAGGAGTGGGTAACCAGACGGGCGGCGGTGTTTTGAATGCGTTGCAGTCGTGAGAGCTGCAATTTAGAAATGCCAGAGAGGATGGAATTGGAGAAGTCAACACAAGAAATAACAAGGGTGAGGAGTAGAGTGGTTAAAGCAGAGGGAGAGAGGAAGGGGCGAATGGCACGGATCTGACGAAGGTGGAAGAAAGAAAGTTTAGAGACATGGGAGACATGTGCAGAAAAGGAGAGATCTGAGTCAAAAAGAACCCCAAGATAACGAAAAGTGGTAACCAATGGGACAGGTGCATTAGAAAAGGATGGGGCCAGGGGCGGGGCTGATGACCGTAGGAGAACCAGATGGCTATGGTTTTTGAAAGGTTAAGATGTAAACAATTTTGTGTTAACCAGTCGGAGACAGCAGCTAAGCAGGCATTCAACGGGGCTAAGTCGGGGGAGACAGAGGAGGTGTGGTGAAGAAGGAGAACGTCGTCGGCGTAGTAAAAGGCTGTAATTCCAAACTGTTGAATAAGTAGTGTGAGTGGAGTGAGAAAGATGTTGAAAAGGAGAGGAGCCAACACAGAACCTTGAGGAACCCCACAGACTAGTGAAAAAGACTCAGAGGGGGAGTGGGCCGAAGAGGAAGAGGTAACAGCAGCAGAACGAGAGTAAAGAGAAGAGTGAAACCAACGTAACACAGTACTGCGAAGGCCGATATCATGCAAGCGAGACAGTAAAAGGGAGTGGTCGACCAGGTCAAAGGCAGCAGACAGATCAAGTGCTACCGCCACAGATATATCACCCCGGTCGTGAGCAGTGTGCAGGGAGTTAGTGAAAGCTAGAAGAACAGTCTCGACACTGTGTCCAGTGCAGAAGCCAGATTGGCGAGGATGAAGGAGATTGGTGGAGTCCAGGTGGTGAGTAAACTGTGCAAAGACAGAGGTTCTCTCCTCCTGTTAGATAACTCCTTGAGAACATAAGAAATGCCATACTGGGTCAGACCAAGGTCCATCAAGCCCAATATCCTGTTTCCCACAGTAGCCAATCCAGGTCACAAGTACCTAGCAGTTTCCCACAATAACACACAAGTTCCATAATGCTTCTATTGGGGCAAGCAGTGGATTACTTGGGTCCTCTTTAATAATGGTTTATGGACCCTTCCCTCCAGGAACATGTCCAACCCTTTTTTAAACCTAGCTACACTAACAGTTTTTACTACATCCTCCGGTAACGAAATTCAGAGTTTGATTATGCATCGAGTGAAAAAATATTTTCTTTTATTAGTCTTAAACGGGGTACACTGTAGCTTCATTGCAAGTCCCCTAGGTCTTTCTACTTTTTGATGCCATAAAGCACAGTTACTTACCTGTAACAGGTGATCTCTGGGAACAGCAGGAATAAGTCTTCACATATGGGTACGTCGGTACCGACGGAGTCTGCGCGGGAACGCTCCCCAGCGTCCAATTAGAACGCTTTTGGGAGCATCCCACCACGCCTGCGTCCTGCCTTCCCGCCTTTCCCAACTGCCTCTCCTCAGTTAAGTTTTAAAGCTGAGACAAAGAGAGAGAAAGAGGGGAAAGAAAGAGATAGAGAGATACAACTCCTAGGGGAGGTGGGTGGGTTGTGAAGACTTATTCCTGCTGTTCCCAGAGATCACCTGTTACAGGTAAGTAACTGTGCTATCTCCAGGAACAAGCAGGAATGAGTCTTCACATATGGGGTACTCCCAAGCTAAGATGCCTGGAGGAGTCCCAGCATGTTGCGAATCTGAGAAAGCCATGCTATTCGACAGAACCTCAGGCATCCTGGGGATGGAGGGGAGGAGTTGAACTAAAAAAGATGTGCTGTGGAACAGCTGGAACAAACAGGACACCTAGATAGATGTCCCTGCGCAGGTGATATCTAGTAGTAAATATTGAAATGCAATACACCAATATGGACCTCACCTGATGGTATTGTAAAAATTTATGGAGGTTCATATGGATCTGCTAATATGAACCAGTAGAATATCCCCAAGGAGTACCTCAATGTAAAGCAGAGGTGAATAACCTGTACAAAAGACAGATTGAGGTCAGAACCTTTAGGGCGAGAAGAAAAAACCCAGTGGAAACTGGGGTAGTTCAATGAGGCAGGACTTTTGCAGAAAATGCAGAAGTCCCTATTAGATAAGCCTCAAGCTCTTTTGCTCTTAAAGAGACATAGTTCTCATAGGAAAAGAGGGGCTTTGAAGATCCCTATATCCCATAATAAAGAAGGACAGAAGTATGAGGCATTGTAGCCTCCTATTTTCTGAAGATTCAGAATGTCCCTCCTAATTGAAGTCACTTAGGAAAAAAGAGGATATATGGAGGGCTTCAAATGTACCTAAACTGAAGGTCATGGTACAAAAACCCTTTAATTACCACAGGGAAGTGGTTGTTTATTGAGAACCCTAAGCATGCTGGAGCAGCATTGAAAGGGATAGTGACTATCTGTCGGGGCTGTAAGGAAATATATACCCATGTTCCCACATAGGGATATGTGGAGAGAGAAAGATTCATCTAATAACAAGGGAAATACCTGCTTGAGAAGATGTCTAGAGAATCCATTCTGCCTGGTTATGAGTGGGAGAGCTAAAGGAGTGCTCTCACTGACAAGGAGAAGTCTTGAGTCCTCTAAGAACTCTAGCCCTTGAATAACCAGGAATGGAGGCCTACATGAAAAATGCAGAGGATGTTTTTAATCTGCAGACAGTAAGTCTGAATCCTTCCATAACTCCAGCATGGCAGCTGGAGAAGAAGATGCAATGAAATGAAATACCATATTTACCCTTCTATGAGGGCAAAATGAGTATGGTGCATTCTTGCGCTCAATATGAATTTCCCCATGAAGAATTGAGGGTGGAAGGAAAATACAAGACAAGGACTGGCTGTTACTAAAAGAAAGCCATCCCTGGTGAAGGGGTCCACTGGAGCTGTGAACCAACCCAGGGGATTGGATAATTCTTTAGGTCTTCACTTAATTAAAGGCCTGTGTCCTTTATTGAAGAAGGAAACTTTAATGGAAATGGTAAGGGTAGGGAAGAACCCAGTAGTCATGACTAGGTAAAGCCCTTCCTAACCATCTGGAATTATTTGCTCTCTATCAAGGGCCCATAGTGCAGAGCTGCTCTGTAGAGATGCAGAGAGCATGTTGCAGGTTGATTAGAAGAAAAAACTGGCTGTTTAAGAGCCAGTATGTAACCTGAACTACTCCGCCAAAGCCCAAGGATTGGGGAAGGCTAAGGATAGAATGTATGCTGATGTGTCTGCAACAATAGCCAGAAAAGGTTCCTAGCCTGTCTGGGACTTAGTACTAAGGCCAGAAAAGATTGATATTGGAGATCAAGCCCTGGTTGCTTGATCAGCAAGTCAGTGGTCTAACCACTAAGAGCCCCTGCACTTCTAACTATTGTTAGGGCAGCAGAAAAAATCTTAGGTCCCAAGATTGGAAAAAAGACCTACAGACATAAGTAGGAGTGGTAAGACTCCGTCATTGTCTGAGAAGCTGCCACAAAACAAGAATGCAAGGGGGAGATAACTCTGAAAGAAAACTGAGGGGCTTAGGGATAAGCCTTCAGTGAAGTGGTATCACTCTTACAGATCAAAAGGTCTTAGTAAGAGGGACAGAGTTGAAAAAAGACTTACGATGGAGTAAATCTTTGAAAAAGTAAAATGAGACATGCTGATACAGGAGAAAATGGCAAAGGTAAAGGCATAGCAACCTTATTGACAGCTGTTACTCTTCTGTCTACTTCGGAGGAAGAGGAGTAACTTTACTATCTGTAAAGCGTAATCATGTTAAGAAGCTCTATGAGCTAAAAGTCAGGATGTCTCTTTAAAGAGAGACATGTGTAAAATTTAGGATGGAACCGATGTAGATGCTTGTAATGGGAAGAAGCAAACTACAGGTTCTAAACCTCAAAACAGGAAGAAGGATTAGATGAAGAGTCTATCAGCAACCCTGCGGCTGCTGGGTTTGCTGAAGCGGTTGAGGTTGTGGTTTCTTTAGCCTGGTTTGATGTTTCCCTTGTTTGGAAACAGCTGCATGATGGGCAGAGAATGACTAAAACTTTTTCCCTTTAAGGGAATAAAGTTTGGTAGAAGATTTCCTACCACCTGGGATAGAGGAAGGTGTAGACAATCCTTTGAAAGCAACAGTGCCAGTGGTTGACTGAGCAACTTGGCGTAAAGTCTCTTTGTTAAAGAGATTCTCCCCAGTACAAGGAGTATTTCCCAGGCTTTCTTGTACCCATTTGTCCAAGTTGGAAGCTTGGAGCCAGGCTATGCATCGTGCCCCTATGGCTATAGCAGAAGTTTTGCTAACAGACTCAAAACAGTGCAGGGTAGCACGAGTAAGAAACCTAGAGATATTCTGAACATGACTAACCAGTAAAGAGTAGTCTGCTCTTTTGTGATCTTGAAGGAGTCAAAAACAGCAAACTATTTGTGACCTCTTCAAGAGATAGTCCCATATAGAAAATATATGAGAGAATTCTTGTTGAAAAGATACGAAGAGCTGAGTAGCCCTCCTATGCCCCTGCATACGGTCAAGGTAGAAGGATAAGGCCCTCCTACAGTCCAGGGTATGCAGGACTGCTTCAGCCTGGCTTGCATGAGGCCTAGGGAAGAATGTTGGAAGAACCACCTCCTGATTGAGGTGGAAAGAGGAGACAACTTTTGGGAGGAACTTTGGATGAGTCCTGAGGACCACCCTGTTCCTATAAATCCTGGTGTAAGGCCTATCACAGACCAGGGCCTGAAGCTCACTCACTCGCCTAGCCGAAGTAAGGGCTATGAGGAAGAGTGTCTTCCAGGATAGGAAGCGCAGTGGACAAGTAGCCATCGGCTCAAAAGGTGGGCGAGTCAGTTGCTGCAAGACCACATTCAACTCCCACTCAGGGGCAGGACGATGGATTGCAGGCTTGAGCAAAAGCAAGCCCCTGAGAAAGCGGGACACCAAGGGGTGACCTGACATAGAATGTCCCTCCACCAGTGAGTGGTGAGCTGCTAGAGCTAAGAGGTGGACCCGAACAGAATTGAACTTAAGTCCCTGATTTGATAAGTGCAGTAAGTACTGAAGCACTACTGGCACAGTACAGGAGAAAGGATCCTCTGTACATAGCTGACAACACACAGAAAACCTTTTCCATTTGAGAACATAGGTTTTCCTAGTGGACTGTTTTCTAGAGGCTAGGACAACCTCCTCAACTTCCTGAGGTAGGCCCCAGGGAGCCAAAACTACCCTTGCAGCCTCCAGGCCATCAAATTGAGAGCTTTGAGATCGAGGTGCAGAAGGGAACCCTGCTCCTGTGAGAGAAGGTTGGGTTGCAACCCCAGAGGAAGTGGGGAATCCACTGCCAGTTGAAGCAGAAGAGGAAACCAAGGCTGTCTCAGCCACCTGGGAGCCACCAGAAGGACCGAGGCCTTGTCCTGAAGAATTTTGAAGAGAGTTCGGGCCACCAAGGGCGTGGGAGGAAACGCATACAGGAGGCCCTGAGACCATGGAATCAGAAAAGCATCTGCTGCTATTTTCAGAGGATGCGGTTGCCTGGAGCAGAACTTTGGCAGTTGCTTGTTCATTGGGCTGGCAAAGACATCTACCAAAGGGAGACCCCATTTTAAGATCTTCTGAACTACTGAAGGATGCAGCTGCCACTCGTGGGGCTGCAGAATTCTGCTTAATCTGTCGGCCCGGTAGTTGTCTTGGCCTGGAAGGTACACAGCCTTGAGGAGCATGTTGTGCTTGAGGGCAAATGAACAAAGGTCCTGAGCCTCCCGACAAAGGATTCTGGACCCAGTCCCGCCCTGTTTGTTCACATAAAACATGGCTACCTGGTTGTCTGCTGAACCAGGACAGATTGATGAGCCAGGGTAGGAGAGAAAGCTTTGAGTGCTAATCGAATAGCTCTAAGTTCGAGGAGATTGATCTGCTGTGCAGCTTCCCAAGGAGACCACAGGCCCTGGGTGCACTTGCCTAGACAATGAGCTCCCCAGCCCTGCAGGGAGGCATCTGTGGTCAGCACCACCGTGTACCAAGGAATCTGAAAAGGCACCCCCCTTCAGTAGATTGGGTGGGTGCAGCCACCAGTTGAGGGAGTTCAGAAATTGTCTGGACACCCTTATCCTGACTCTCAGGCTGCCTGTGGCATGTGACCACTGAGTCCGAAGGCACCACTGTGCAGGCCTCATATGGAGCCTGACATTGGGGGTCACATGTACTGTCGAAGCCATGTGGCCAAGCAGCCTCAGGTAGAGTCTGGTGGAGACCAGTGACCTGCTGAGAAACTGATTTGCCAAGGCTGTCAACCTTTGGGCCCTGTCTTCTGGCAAGAAAGCCTTTGCCAGCAGAGAGTCCAGCCTGGCACCTATGAACTCCAACTTCTGGGAGGGGAGCAAAGTGGACTTTGCAAAGTTTATGACAAACTCCAGGCTTTGAAGAAGAGCCATAGTTCTGAGGGTGGCTTGTCTGGCCTCCTGGCACGTCTGACCCCTGATGAGCCAGTCGTCCAGATAGGGGAAGACGAAGATTACCTGATTTCTCAGGTAGGCCGCCACCACTACCAGGCATTTGGTAAAGACCCTGGGAGCGGAGGTGAGGCCAAAAGGCAGCACACTGTACTGATAATGGTTTCCTCCCACAATGAACCTGAGGTACTTTCTGTGGTCTGGATGAATGAGGATGTGAGTATACGCATCCTTTAGATCAGGGGTCTCAAACTCAAATTGCTTTGAGGGCCAAATGAGGACTTGTAGAGTAACCCGGGGGCCGCACAAGACGCAGGCCTCATTTGCATAAGGGCATCATTTGCATAAATATTTGCATAATGTTACCATACACTAACTTTTAGTAAACATGCCTCTTAATGAGTGTATGGATAAAGAAAGACTAATCGTCCCCCAACATCAACTCCCTTCTAGCTCCTGCCCCACCCAGCATCCGCTCCCTTCTAGTCCCCGCATCATCAGCCCATTTCCAGTCCTAGCTCCCTCCCCTGCAAGTGGCCTTGGTTGGACAGTTTTGAAACATGACAAACGTTTAACTGTTTCATTGGAAGCATCGTTGTGTGGAAGAGAGAAAATACAAAAAATGCAGGAATTAGTTTGCTTTAAATGTGTGGATTACAAAAAGGTTCACTGCGTCTCAGTAATTTCATAACTTCGTGCATGCAGTTTTTTCTCGTCTGTGGAATATGTTTTTCTTCTCCAAGATACAGGAGATTGTAACCTTGGGCAACAAGCTCTTTCACCATTGGAAACAAACTAGCCTGTGGGTGTTTAACATTTCCGTTTGCCTGCACCATCAACTATCCCCACGATTAACCTCAGACACATTTGAGAATGGATGCACTCAGCAACGCCCAATGTTCACCTGCTTAAAGGGGGGAAACCTAATTTTTCACTGGCAGGGGTCAATACATTTTGCAGATACGTTATGTGTGCTTTTAAACAAGGGGAAAAATACCCAGCCTTATCCGGATGTTCACCATCCTCCTCTAGCTTCCCTTCTCTGCACCTGCGTACCTCCCTTCCACCAGCTGCAACTTTAACCTTCAGGTGCCAGGTTGAGAATACGACCCCCCCCCCTCCATAGCGTCAGAGTTGCAAAGATGAGGATCTGTATCTAGTTAATAGATTGCTCCACGAGGCGCTCACGTGTGGCGGACTTTGTACCGGGGGAGGGAGCTGGACACCTGCTAATAAATCCAAAGACAAAAGAGCCCCCCCCATCCCTCCTCAAATGCGCTGTTTGGCCGAAAGCTACACCGCGGGACAGGAAGCACTTCAGTATTCCAGTCACTGAGGGCTGCCGTGAGGAGGGCAGCAGGTACTGCCACCCCCCCCCCTCCTCCTCCCAATCGGTGGAAAACATAAATCGCCTAAGCCAAGAGGACTAGAAAGAGCGGGGGAGAGAGATGAGAACCGTGAGTTAGCCATTGCGTCACAACATTCATAAAACCACTGCTAGAGAACCCAAGGGGGCTTCTGCTCCAGTCGACCCCATCCCCTTTCTATGCTGCTGCTTCTGCTGCTGTATCCATACGCAGATCCGACCCACGGCCATACCACTACTACTGCTTCGCGCTCCTCCCCGGGCGAGGACTTGTTGGCGAAGAGGCAGCAGAGGCTCCAGCAGCAATTGTTGCTCGTCTCGCCTGTGGCTCCGCCTCGCTACCTGTCAGCGCGCTTCTGCCGCCGCCGGTGCTTCTTCCATTCATCCGATGTGACTGCGGCGGCAGAGGAGGGACGAGCGCCGGGGATTAGCCGGTCGGCAGCGGAGAGAAGAGTGATTTCCCTCTCACGGCTCTGTTAAGCCTGCCGGGGCTGATGGGAATTCCCATCAGCCCCGGCAGGCTAACAGAGCCGCGAGAGGGAAATACTACTCTCTTCGCGGCCCTGAAAGCTGCCGCTGATGGGAGCTGAGAAAAATGCTTTGCCGGGCAGATGGGAAGGGGCCGCGGGACAGTTGATTCTGCCGCTGCCATGCAGCGGCAGCCGCAGCAGAAGCCGGGGGGAGGTTTTTTGTTTCTTCGGCATCGCGGGCCGCACAAAGGTCTCTCGCGGGCCGCGTGTTTGAGACCCCTGCTTTAGATCTAAGGAGCATAGCCAATCTCCCTGCTGGAGGTAGGGCAGAAGTGTTCCAAGAGTAAGCATCTTGAACTTTTCTTTCTCTAGGAACTTGTTGAGGTTCCTGAGGTCCAGAATGGGTCGAAGGCCACCGGTTCTTTTGGGCACCAGGAAATACCTGGAGTAGAATCCGTGACCTTGCAAGTGGGGAGGCACAGGCTCCACCGTCCTGTCCACCAACAGACCTTGAAGCTCTTGAAGGAGAAGGTCTGTGTGCAGGGGAGGCTTTGGAGGCTCCCCTGGAAAGTAAGGAGGAGGCAGTTGGTGAAAATGCAGTGCACAGCCCCTGTGGACTATGTCCAACACCCAATTGTCCCCGGTGATGAGGGGCCACTGGTGGGCAAAGAGGGCGAGGCGACCTCCTGTGCAGGGTTGGGAGAGCAGGGATGGAGAGGCTACGCTCAGGGAGTCAAAAACCCCCACCCTGCTGAGTGGGAGCAGGGGCCGGAGGCTTGGGGGTTCTCTACCTACGGGGCCCATTACCCTGCCCCTTGGCTTGCTGACCCTGGGGTGCAGTTTGGGCAGCCTGATATTGAGGGTACTGTTTGTAGGCAGTGCCCTTCCTCGGGTAAAAGGGCTTTTTACCCGGGCCCTTCTTTTTATGAGAAGGGGCAAAGGTCTTCCTAGACAGCCTTGTCCGTGTAAGGTGCTCTGGGCTTGCCAAAAAGGTTTTCACCTCGGCAAGGGACATCGACCAACTTTTCCTGAACCCATGGGTCGAGGTCCGATGACTGCAGCCATGCCTGGCGTCGAGCCGCGATGCTGGCTGCCGCAACTCGGGCCGAAGCCTCAAAGCCATCGTATGCAGCGCGGGACATGAACTTTGAGCAGTCCCGAATCTCCGAGGACAAGGACTTGAATCTCTGCAAGGGTTCCCCGGAGAGACCAGCAGAGAACCCGGCCAACTCCTTGGCCAGGTCCCGCAAGTACATGCCCATGTACAGCTGGTAAGACTGGACACGGCAAGCAAGCATCGAACCCTGGAAACACTTTCTACCGACGCCATCGAGGTTCCAGGCCTCCCTGCCGGGGGGCACCGCAGAGTGCATCTTCTGGCTCTTCAGAAGATGCATGGCCGATTCCACAACCATGGAATGGTGTGGTAGCTGTGCCTTCTGAAAGCCTGGGCTCTTCTTGAGTCGATAGATCGAGTCGACTCGCTTGCTTAAAACCGGCACCGAGGCCGGTGCCTCCCACATCCTGAAGATGAGCCGTTCCAGCATCGGAGGAACCGGGACAGTAAAGGCCTCCTTCGGAGGAGAGTCATACTGCAGGGCCTCGAGCTTGAGGCTCTTCCTCAGGGTCCGCCGGAATAGCCAAGGCAGTGGCCATATCCCGGACAAACTCCGAGAACAGAGTATCCTCCGGAGGGGATCTACTCCGGGGCTCAGACTGCAGTGAGTCCGACGGGACGCACCGAGTCTTGAAAGTATCGGGGGACTCCTCATCCTCCGTCTCCCAGGCGGACTCGTCCAATGAGGAGTCAGGGTCCGACCCCGCGGGGCCCTGGAGCACCTGCCCCGACGCTGGAGGCACCGGCGTCAACGCCCTCGGTCCCGAGCGGGAGGTCGAGGGAGACCGCGACCGAGGTTGACTTCGAGCCATGATGGACTCGAGTATCGGCTCGGTCTCCAGGGTCGACTTCGAAGTCGATGTCCCCGTGGTCGGGGCAGATGCGCCAGACAGGCTGGCCATCAGTGCCCGCTGCTGCTCCATGACGGCAGACAATCTGCTCTCCAAGGCTGTCATCCTGAGACTCAGCTCGGGAGATGCAGCAGCCACCGACTCGGGCCTGACGTCGGCTCTCTGGGAGGAGAGTCCTCGAGGACTAAGGGGCTTACGTGTCCAGCAGACTCCGGCTCCACATGAGGAACTTTGGCAGGCTTCTCTTTTTCCACGGGCCCGGGCGACAGTCGGGGGTCTTAGACCTGGCCCTCGACGAGTCAGGGACCTCCTCCGACGACGCCCTCGCGAGCAGCTTCTTCCTCTTGCATTCCCGGTCGGGGGACCCCTGTCCGAGGAGCTCCGACGGCGCTTGGGATCCGAATCCCGAGATGTTGAGGCCTCAGACGAGGTCCAGGCCCAGCCGGAGGCTGAGTCCGAGAAAAGCCTTTCTTTCTGCTGCTGGCGACTTCGGAGTGCCTTGGAAGACATCTTCCCACATCGTTCACACGACTTAGGGTCGTGATCAGGACCGAGGCACCGAAGGCAGCAGTCGTGTGTGTCGGTGAGAGACATTAATTTCTTATACCGATCACACTTCTTGAAACCGCTGGAAGCTATCGGGGAAAAAAGAGTCCCTGTGAGGTCAAAGGTCCGGCCTTCCAGGGAAAAAGCAAAAAAGGGCGCGAACGCCAGCCACAAAGGGCAAAAACCGAAAAAGAAGAATCGGGCTCGATATTGGTGTACCGAACCCGGCGGGAGGGGAACCGGCGTTGAGCCAGGAGAAAAAACAGCGAGAATCGCCGAAAAAAATCAACTTTTATTCGGGATGACGGGACACACGTCCGGTGGGCTTCTCGGAAAAAAAGAAAGACTGAGGTAAGATGGCACCTTTAGGTGGGAAGGGAACCGTGCATGCGTGCCTGCATTCCCAAAGGCTTTCATAGAAAGCTGGGGAAATGCTCCGCTGGGGCTTCATCGGCACCGATGACACCCATATGTGAGGACTGACTTCCTGCTTGGTCCTGGAGAATAACACTGTACTCTCCTTTGCTCTAAATGCTCTTGCTCCTCCCATTCCATGTCCTGTGAGGCATACTGTACCTCAGTCCTGGCTGTCCTCTAAAATCCGTTACCTATGTTCCTATGCCCACTCAGCTGAGTGCATTTTGCTCAAATCCCATACCCTTGCAGACTTCCTACATTTCAAATTCATGCTAGACTCCTTCCAATCAATCAGCCATAGCACTCGGCAAGCAATACTACTATGTACATCTATCTTTCTTGCCTTACACCCTTGCTGTTTCTTTACAACTCTCAATTCTCTCCTCAAAGTGCCTCCACCTCAGACCCCTCCTCTTTCTGCCCAGATTTTGGCTATTTCCACAATATTACTCCTGAGTCCCCGTCCCCTCAAGGTCATCTCCATACCTCCCCCCTTTCCTCTTCACTCACAAATCCTTCCCTCAACACCTCCATCACCCTTTCTTCCTTTTCTAAGATCACTGAGGAGGAAACGACACATCTCTCTTCCTCTAAACTTACTACCTGCTCCTGTGATCCTATCCTCACTCATCTACTAAGGTCCATCTCCTCCGCTTTAGTCCCTTGCATCTGTCATATCCACAACCTACTGCTTTCCACTGCTACTATTCCTGCAGCTTTCAAGCATGCTGTGGTTATACCCCTCAAGAAACCCTCTCTAGACCCTACTGGTCCTAATTATCAATCCATCTCCCTCCTCCTCCTTTTTATTTCTAAACTACTTGAAGATACGGTTCACCACCATTGTGTTGACTGTCTCTTCTCTCAAGCTCTTCTGGGATCCATTGCAATCTGGCTTTCGTCCTCTGTATTCTACTGAAATGGCTCTTGCCAAAGTCTCCAATGACTTATTCCTCACCAAATCCAAGGGTCTTTATTCTATCCTCATCCTTCTTGACCTTTGTGCTGCATTTGACATTATTGATCACCATCTTCTCCTCGTTGCCCTGTTCTCGCTTGGATTTAGGGGCTCTGTTCTGTCATGGTTTTCTTCTTCTCTCTCACCGCACTTTTAGTTTGTGTTCTGGTGGATCCTTTTCTACTGCTATCCCGCTCTCAGTTGGTGCACCTTAGGTCCCTCTTGGGACCTCTCCTTTTCTCTCTACAACCAGTCCCTTGGTGAACTCATCTCCCCTCATGGTTTTTAGTGCCATCTTTACACTGACTCCCCCCAGATCTACCTCTCTGCACCTGAAATCTCTCCTAGAATTCATGCCCGGATCTCAGCCTGCTTATCTGACATTGCTGCCTGGATGTCCTGCCAGAGTCTGAAACTGAACATGGCCAAAACAAAGCTTATTTTCCCCCCTAAACACACCGCCCCTTCTTCCTTTCTCTATTTCTGTGGATAACTACTTCATCCTGTTAACATGGCTCGCAACCTTAGGTTCATTTGACTCCTCCGTCTCCTCCTCCACACATATGCAACAGATAGCTAAAACCTGTCATTTCTTTATATATATCAGCAAAATTTGTCTCTTCCTTTCTGAACACACTATTATGACCTTTATCCACTCTTTAGTCACTAACATCTAGACTATTGGAACCTCCCTCCTTGCTGGTCTCCCTCTGAATCAGCTCTCCCTATTTCACTCCGTGCAAAACTAAGCTGCACAACTAATCTTCCACCAGGTGTCACTATGCTCATGTGACCCTTCTTCTCAAGTCACTTTTTGCTTCCAGTTAAAAACCTTTACGGACCTATAAGTGCCTTTATTTTGCTGCTCCTTGCTACCATTCCTCTCATATCTCCACCTACACTGCTCCTTGGGAACTCCACTATTCTGACATCTCTTTTCTATCTGTGCCCTTCGCTTCCACTGCTAACTTCAGACTTCGATGTTTCCATTGTGCTGCTCCTTATGCCTGGAACAAACTACCCAAGTCAATACATCAGGCTCTATCTCTGGCCCTATTCAAATCTAGGCTAAAAAAAATCACCTTTTCAAGGCTGCTTTTGGATTTGGATCCTGATCCCCATAGTTTCCTATTCACTTCCTACGTGTTTCCATATTACCCTAGATATATCCTAGTCCCCAGTTGTGTGTTTTCTGTCTTGACTACATAGACTAAGTTCTGATGATTAGGGACCGTCTCCTACACATCTCTGTTCAGCATTGCATATGCCCTGTAGTCGCAATAGTTCATTTTCTCTCCAACTGGAAATCTTCTCCTACCATTACCTCACTGGTCAGGAGAGCCTTCCCATGTTCTGAAACCACTGGGTGACATAAAAGATCAAAATACAATACTTTAGTAGAGCCACTTGAGGTGTCTACTATCTAGTCCCTACAATTTTTAAGTTACTCTCCCATGACAAACACACAATTTTAATATAATGCAAGCCTCATGATCCAGTGTTAAAGAATTAGCATCATAAGGCAATAAAAAAGTATTGTCTAATTTAGTCTCCAGTCCTAATGGACTTTACTGCTCAATAACAATGCATAAAAAGCATAGTTACTCACCTGTAACAGGTGATCTCTGGGAACAGCAGGAATTTAGTCTTCACATATGGGTAACATCGGTACCGACGGAGCCCGCGCAGGAATGCTCCCCAGTGTCCAATTGGAAAGCTTTTGGGAGCACTCTACTGTGCCTGCACAACTGCCTTCCTGCCTTCCCAACTCCCTCTCTTCAGTTGAGTTTGTAGCTGAGAAAAGAATAAATGAAACCCTATAACTCCTAGGAGAAGAGGGCAGACGTAGGTTGTGAAAACTAAAACCCTGCTGTTCCCAGAGATCACATGTAACAGGTGAGTAACTACGCTATCTCCAGGAACAGCAGGAATGTAGTCTTCACATATGGGACTCCCTAGCTCCCAGATGTCAGATGAAGTGACCTCAGGAACCACTAGAGGTTCGCCTCGGAGTAGGCATGATGAGGTCATGGATCTCACATGGATTTCTGGTATCTTCAAAATCCGGGACGGAGGGTAGGAGTTGCCTCTAACTCTGAAAGAGATGCTGGAGTACAGCCTGACCAAACATGGAATCCCGACAGGAGTCCTTGTCCAGACAATCATGGGCAGTAAAGTTATGGATGGAAGACCAAATTTCTACTTTGCAAATTTCGTCAATGGCTACCGAGCATAGGTTTGCCATCGAGGTGGCCATGGTGCGAAATCTGGGAGCAGTAAAGCGTAGTTACTCACCTGTAACAGGTGATCTCCAGGAACAGCGGGAATAGAGTCTTCACATATGGGTATTGCCTGTACCGACGGAGCCTGCACAGGAACGCTCCCCAGCATCCAATAGGAAAGCTTTTGGGAGCATCCCACTGCGCCTGCGTCGTTGCCTTCCCGCCTTTCCAACTCTCCTTCTTCAGTTGAGTTTATAGCTGAGGCAAAGGAGAGGAGAGAGAAAGAGACACACAACTCCTAGGAAAGGAGGGTGGGTTGAAGACTCTATTCCTGCTGTTCCCGGAGATCACCTGTTACAGATGAGTAACTATGCTATCTCCAGGAACAAACAGGAATGTAGTCTTCACATATGGGGACTCCCCAGCTGAGAGATGCCAGGGAGATGACCCCAGAAAGCTGCGAAACCCAGGTTGAGAAGTGTTATGCTTCCTCCCATGGATCTCTGGTATCGAAACCCAGGACGGCGGGTAGGAGTTGTTCTAAGTGTGAAAGAGATGCTGGAGAACAGCCTGGCCAAACGAGGCATCCCGTCGGGAGTCCTTGTCTAAGCAGTAGTAGGCTGCAAAGGTGTGTATCGAAGCCCAAGTGGCTGCTCTGCAAATGTCGTCACTGGACACTGAGCAAAGGTTAGCCATAGAGGCTGCCATTGCTCTCACATTGTGAGCTGTGACATGACCTTCAAGAGAAAGTCCCTTACTCTCATATGCAAATGATAAACAATTTGCAATCCATTTAGACAAAGTTCGCTTGGAAACTGGTAATCCAAGATGACTAGAGTCAAAGGCAACAAAAAGCTGGGAACTTTTCTATGCTGCTTAGTTCTCTGAAGGTAAAAAGCCAAGGCTCTTTTACAAACCAGAGTGTGAAGACTCCTTTCTGCATTGGAGGCGTGAGGCCTAGGGAAAAATACAGGAAGGTAAACCGATTGGTTTAAATGAAAAGGCGAAACCACCTTCGGCATAAAGCGAGGGTGAGTCCTAAGAACTACTTTATCATGGTGGAACCTTGTATAAGGAGGATCAGCCACTAAAGCCTAGAGCTCACTGATGCGTCTTGCAGAAGTGAGAGCAATTAGGAAGATTACTTTCCAAAAAAGAAACTTTAGAGATGTAGTGGCTAAGGGTTCGAAGGGCGGTTTCATGAGCTGCCCAAAGACAAGATTCAAATCCCATGCCACGGGTGGTGGCTTGATGGGAGGTTTAGTCAAGAGTAGACCTCTCATAAACCTTGCTACAAGAGGTTGAGAGGAAACAGGTTGTCCATCCAAGGGCTTGTGGAAAGCTGCAATGGCACTAAGGTGGATCCTTACTGAATTGGTCTTAAGACGAGAGGCTGATAAATGGAGGAGATACACCAGTAACGCCTCCACTGGCACTGAAAATGGATTAAGTTCCTTTTTTGAACACCAGATAGAGAACCTTTTCCACTTAAAGGCGTAGGTTCGCCTTGTGGAAGGTTTTCTCGAAGCTAACAGGATATCCTTCACCTGCTGAGAAAGGTTGATATCCTGGAATTCTAGGCTTTCAGCAGCCACGCCCTGAGGTGTAGAGACTGAAGATTCGGGTGCAATAGCATCCCGTTCTCCTGTGAAAGAAGATCTGGAGCACATCCCAACTCCAGAGGTCTGGCTTCAGAGAGACGCAGAAGTAGAGGATATCACGTTTGTCGTGGCCAGCGTGCGGTTATGAGGATCATATGGCCCCTGTCTCTCTGAAGCTTGAACAGAGTTTTGGGAATGAGGGGAATGGGTGGGAAGGCATAGAGAAAGTGCTGACCCCAGTGGAGGTGAAAAGCATCCCTTGCCTGACAGTTCTGAGCCGGAATTCTGGTACAGAACCGGGGAAGTTTGGCATTCTGAGAACTTGCAAAGAGGTCTATATCTGGAGTTCCCCAGATTTGAAAAATTCGAGCAATTTGCTCTGGATGAAGAAACCACTCTTGTGGCAGCAATACTCGACTTGAGTTTGTCTGCCAAGAGATTTTGTGTGCCTGGAAGATACACCGCTAGTAGGTGGATTTGAAGATCTCTGGCGAAAGCCCAGAGGCGTAGAGCTTCGTTGCACAACACCTGAGACCCCGTCCCACCCTGCTTGTTCACATAGAACATGGCTACTTGATTGTCGGTCTGGACCAGAACCGTCTTGTAGCTTAGGTGGGCCTGAAATACTTGAAGAGCATAGAAGATGGCTCTGAGTTCCAGGAAGTTTATATGGAGACAAGCCTCTTGCTCGATCCAGAGACCCTGAGTGGAGAGATTGTCCAAGTGAGCCCCCCAGCCTAACTAGGATGCATCTGTCGTCAAGGTGGCTTGGTGTAGGGGCTGCTGGAAAGGAGACCCTACAAGAAGGTTTTCTAGCGATTGCCACCACTGTAGGGATGAAATGAGATGTGTCAAATTTCTGATTTTGTCCCACAGGCGACCCGAGGCCTGTGTCCACTGAGAGGTTAGGGTCCACTGTGCTGCTCGCATGTGAAGGCGAGCATAGGGAACCACACGGACAGTGGATGCTATATGCCCCAGAAGCTGAAGCATTTCTCGAGCAGTCAGGTGTTCATAGCTGCTTGAGAGGCCAGCTGGAGTATTTGAAGACAACATGGTTGTGGCAGGAAAGCCTTTGACTGCCTTGCGTCTAAAAGAGCCCCTATGAATTCTAGGGACTGAGAAGGGGTAAGATGAGATTTTGGAAGGTTTATGACCAGTCCCAGGGTAATGCAGGATTTGCATTGTGCGTGAGAGCGTGGAGCTGGCTTCTGGAGCTGTTGATGCTCGGATGAGCCAGTCGTCTAAGTAGGGGAAGACAAATATCCCCAGAGTTCTCAGGAATGCTGCTACTACTACCATGCATTTTGTGAAGACTCTTGGGGCAGAAGTCAGTCCGAAGGGTAGAGCCCTGTACTGGTAAAGTCTTCCTTGAAAGAGGAATCAAAGAAACCTCCTGTGATCTGTATGGATGAGAATATGTGTATATGCATCCTTTAGATCTAGAGAACATAGCCAATCCTGACTTTGAATGTAAGGAAGAAGTGTTCTGAGGGAGATCATTTTGAATTTTTCTTGGAACAGATACATGTTCAACTCCCTGAAGTCCAGTATGGGTCTATCCCTCTGTTTTCTTTGGAATAAGGAAGTAGGGGGGAGTAGAAACCCATGCCCTGTTGGGATATGGGTACCTCTTCTATTGCCCCTTGAGCAAGTACTGAGGTGACCTCTTGACACAAGAGAGTGGTGAAAGGGCCCTGAGAATTGAACTGTCTTGTGATGGTGGGAGGGGGCATACTGTGAAAATGGAGTTTGTACCCCTCTCTTACAATGGAGAGAGTCCAGTGCTCTGATGTTATCTGTTGCCATCTTTTGGCAAAATGTCAAAGTCTGCCTGGGATGTTGAGAGGCTCTGGACCTTTCAGGGGCAGGATGACTAAGTTCTCTAGGAAGGAGTCAAAGGCCCTAAAGTGGCTATATCTGCTGAGCTGGTTGAGCTCTGGGGACTTGGGCCTTCCTTTGCTGTCTGGGTTGCTGCTGCCCCATTTGGGGAGCATGAACTGGGCAGTGGACAGCCTGGGTGTAAGATGGGTAGAATTTCTTGTTCTTGTTGAAAAACGGTTTCTTAACTGTCTTTTTCTTAGCTGGGTTGGCTGTGGTCCTTGATAATCTGTTCAAGGTGGTGTTTTCCGACTCAAGCTGATTAGCTTTGTCCTGCCAATCCTTGCCAAAGAGATTTTCTCCTGTGTAAGGGATGTTCCTCAGCTTGTCTTGCACCCATTGTTCTAAATCAGATGCCTGAAGCCAGGCAATGCGACGTGCACCGATGGAAATAGCAGAGGTTCTGCTAATGCACTCAAAGCAATCAAAGGTTGCATGGTTCATAAACTTAAACACATTCTGGGCATGTTTGACCAGAGTGAGGAAGTCTGTCCTTTTATCATTGGGGAGAAGTGGAGCCATCAGCTCCAGATCTCTTGTAACCTCCTTAAGGAACATTCCCATATAAAGAATGTAAGAGCTGATTCTGGCTGACAGCATCGAGGATTGAAAGCATCGATGCCCAAAGGCATCGAGTGTCCTCGCTTCACGGCCTGGAGGGTTGGAAGAATGCATCTTAGCACTCTTGAACCTACGCATCGCCAACTCCACTACCATTGAATGGTATGGTAATTGCGTTTTCTGAAAACCAGGGCATTGTGGAACTCGGTACATGGCATCGAGCCTCTAAGAGTGTGGAGACACCGTTAAAGGTGTTTCTCACATCCTTGGCATGAGGTCATGCAAGATTCGGTGAATGGGAAGAGTAGCAGCCTCCTTAGATGCTGCTGGGTACTGAAGAATTTCTAATTCTTCTGCTCTCGGTTCTTTCTCAGGAGTCACAGTAATCGAGAGTCCCCGTGCTATATCACGTATGAAGTCCTGAAAGGACATGTCCTCTGGAGGAGACATTCTACGCTGAAGAGGAGAGGGATCCTCCGGAAGAATCACTCCAGTACTGACAGAGTCCTCAGAGTCATTGGAATCGGAGGACTCAAAGTATCTCCGTTCCGGGTGTTCTTGCATTGCTTGACGCCGGTATCGATCGAAGTCGACAACGGACTGTCTCAATACCGGACCTTTGATACAGGACACTGATTTAAGGGCTGGCATGGGGGGAAGCAAGGAACGAGGCACATTGGTTAAACGGGTGCGGTCGGTACTGGTATTGGTATCAATGACTGCGGAACCGCCTGGAGCGGCCTTAGCGGTACTGAGGCTGCTAAGAGAGCCGCAAGGCTGCGCTCAATGGCCAGAATGCGCTGATCCATGGCACCTGCCAATGCCTGGATGCTGGTATCGGCGGAGCAGGCCACGACACCAGAACATGGCACCAAGAGTTCTTTGGTTGTGGAAGCTTCGGGAACATCCTGGAGCCACATTAATGCTTTGGAGGCTGGGGCCTCCCGCCAGGGCTGTTTTGCCAGTATGTTTTCCTCGAGGGCAACTATTAACATCTCGATGCTTTGAATGAGATTTACCCTTTGAGGATGGGCTGGTCTTAGAAGACCTGGGTTTAGTTATCTGAGATCCATAGGAGGAAGATGAAGCCCTGGAAGACGTCGATGCAACGGACATCACATCTGCAGCAAAGAGGGTGCCGAGTTTTGCAGCTCTATTCTGCAGGCCTCTCTTGATCATCTTTCTACAGAGAAGACACTCCGATGGTAAATGGTCAGGACCTAAACATTTAAGACACCAGTCATGGGTGTCGGTAGCAGAAATGGTACCGCTACACTTTGAGCATTTTTTGAAACCACTAGATGGTTTCTCCATTTTGGAAGAAAAGAGGGCCTAGTGCCCAAAATGGCACCTGGCACCAAGAGGGGACAGACCCTCCAAAAAGAAGAATTTTTTTCTTTTTCCTTTTTAGGAAAAGAAGTAAGAAAATGAAGAAAAGACCGGTGGGTACCGGTATAGGCGTTGACGGTGAAGGCAGACGTGACCACAAAAAGAAACTTTTCTGCGGTGATAGGGTTTGCTGCCTGTCGGCTCTGCGGGAAAACAAAAAACTGAAGAGGGAGAGTTGGAAAGGCGGGAAGGCAGTGACGCAGGCGCAGTGGGATGCTCCCAAAAGCTTTCCCCTTGGACGCTGGGTAGCGTTCCCACGCAGGCTCCGTCGGTACCGACGATACCCATATGTGAAGACTACATTCCTGCATGTTCCTGGTGATCATGTCCTTCCAGAGAGTCCTGCTTGTCATAGGCAAATGAAATGCAGTCCACTATCCATCTGGAGAGCATACACTTAGAAATAGGTAATCCCAGATGACTAGGGTCAAATGAGATAAACAACTGTAAGGCTTCACGATAATCTCAGGTCCTTTGAAGATAGAAAGCCAAGGCACGTTTGCAGTCAAGAGTATGCAGAGTTGCTGCCGCTCGAGACATATGTGGTTTAGGAAAGAAAACTGGAAGGTAAATTGACTGGTTTAAATGGAAGGGAGACACCACCCTTGGTATGAAGTGTAGGAGAATCCGAAGGCTACTTTCTCATGGTGGAAGCGGGTAGAGGGTAAATCCACCACCAAAGCCTGAAGCTCACTAATGCATCTAGCTGAAGTGAGGGCAATTAGGAAGATCACCTTCCAAGAGAGAAAACATGAGGTCGTGGCTAATGGTTCAAAGGGCAGCTTGAGAAGCTGTGTTAGAACGACACCGAGGTCCCAAGCTACCGGGGGTGGCTTAATAGATGGTTTGGATAGCAGGAGACCTCTCATGAAACGCACTACTAGCGATCGCGTGGAGGTGGGCTGTCCATCGAATAGATGGTGAGAGGCCAAAATGGCACTAAGGTGGACTCTCACTGAGTTTTTCTCTTTAGACCTGTTGAGGACAGGTGGAGGAGATACTGAAGGAGCAACTCCACTGGAGCAGAAAAGGGATTGAGATCTTTCTGGGAACACCAGACAAGAGAATGTACACCACTTAAAAGCATATGAATGTCTGGTGGAGCACTTTCTATAAGCCAAAAGAATCTCCTTAATCTCTTGAGTAAGGTCAAAGCTTTGTAAAGCTATGCTCTCAGCAGCCAAGCTGTGAGGAGGAGAGACTGTATATTGGGATGTAATAGTTAGCCATCTTCCTGGGAGGGGAGATCCGGCAGATATTCCAATCGCAGAGGAAGAGTCTGACGTAGTAGCAGTGGAAACCACAGTTGCCGCAGCCAGTGAGGGGCTATGAGAATCATGGAGCACTTGTCAGACTGAAGCCTGAAAAACATCTTAGGAATGAGCGGTATAGGAGGGAAAGCATAAAGCAGACCCTGACCCCAGTGCAGGTTGAAGGCATCCACTTGTTGGTTGGTGGATGTCTGAGTTCTTGTGCAGAAGCAAGGAAGCTTGGCATTTTGCAGAGTTCCCCAGGCCTGGAAGATGTAGGACATTGTGTCCGGATAGAGAGACCATTCGTGGGGAAGAAGGATGCGCCTCAGTCTGTCTGCCAAGACACTGGACTCCCCCAGAAGGTACACTGCTTGGAGTGTATTTGATGAGCAATGGCAAAGGACCAGACATTTATCACCTCCTAGCAGAGGGCCCAAGAGCCTGTTCCTTCCTGCTTGTTCACATAAAACATGGCAACCTGATTGTCCATCCTGACTAGGACTTCTTGTGCTCTGAGGTGGTGTTGAAACACCCGGAAGGCATTCAAGATAGCACGAAGTTCCAGGAGATTGATCTGGAGTTGTGATTCTTGCGCTGTCCAGAGCCCCCATGTAGTCAGGTTGCCCAGATGGGCTCCCCAACCCAGTTTGGAGGCATCAGTTGTCAGGGTGCATTGAAGTGGAGGCGTCTGAAAAGGTGACCCTACAAGCAGAATTTCTGGAAAACACCTCCACTGAATCAGCGCATCGCTGATTCAACCACCATAGAGTGGTGGGGAAGTTGTGGCTTTTGGAAGCTGGGGCACTCTGATACCCGTTACAAGGTATCGAGACGTCGACTTTGAGGTGAGATCATGAGAGGCATCTCCCACATACAAAGCATAAGGTCATGAAGGATGCGGTGCACCAGAAAGGTGGATGCCTCTTTGGGTGCTGTTGGGTATTGGAGGATCTCTAATTTCTCTGCCCTTGGCGTCTTCTCCAATGTTACTGTGATAGACACCCCTTGGCTAGGTCTTGAATGAATTCCTGGTCTTCTGGAGGCAACATGCATCGCTGTTGAGGGGAGGAAGGGTCCAAAGATAGGTCCTAGGGCCCCCAGGAATTGAGCGACTCCGCATCAAAAACGGGGAAATCTGAATCTGAGGACTCAAAGTATCAATGAGCACAGTGTTCACCAGAAGCTAGATGCTGGTACCAATGCTCAGAGGTATCAGCTTCGGTGAGTCGCTTGGGTTTGGCACCGGTATTGGTAAAGGTTTCCAAGGAGAGCATGGGTGGGAGCAATGTAAATGTCATCTGCAGCAGCCCTTATGCCGTGCCCAGAACCAGCGTCAATATCTGTACTATATCCGGTATAGACAGGGCGGTGCCTATAGCCAAGAGGCTGCATGGAGGGTGTGATGCAGCAGACCAGCAGGGCATTGAAGAAAATGTTTTAAACTTGAAAAAAGACGAGCACAAGCTGCAGTATTTGCAGGAGCCTGATAGGGGGAGCAAGAGGGACCTCTGGAAGACTGAGGATCCACGCCCTACAGGGTGTAAACTAAAACCAGCCAGCCTCCAATCCAGGAAGACAGGAACTCCTTTTAAAGGAAGTCAGGAAGACTGGAGGGAAGGCAAGGACAGGAGCAAGGAGAGCAAGGAGGACAAGGAGTACAGGAGGAGAAGTAAGAGCAGTGAGAGCTCTGGAAGAAGTGCTTGGACGAGCAGAAGTGACTGGAAAGGCAGAAGTAGCGGTAAAGCCAGGAGCAGCAGAGAAGGCAGCAGAGAAATTGCAGAACCTTCAGAAGCCGGAGGAGTGGCAGAAACTGCAGAAGCTGGGGAAACTGCAGAAGCTACAGACACTGCTGGAGTACAGGAAAGAGGTACAGGCCAAAGGAACCTGAAAGGACAGAGAATACAGGACGGTCCAGGAGATTCAGGTACGCGAAAGCTGCATTGTGATTACTGTGGGCAGAACCCAAGCCATATTGCTGGAGCAAAGCAGAATCTCCCTAGGAGTAGGCCACAAGCCTCGTCCCCAGGAAAGAAGCAAGAGTTACAAGCTAAGCCATATTGTATAGGAAACAGCCTATGGAAAGGGCAAGAGACAGAAGCTCCCTGTACATGTCCCACTGTTCAAAAGAAAAGGTATGAAAAGTTTTTATTGAATAAGAAACTTTTAAGCCAGCCAGGTTTGCAGGAAGCATATGTAAACCCTGGGAAGAAAGAAAGATATTCACACTGTAAAAATGCTCATGGCCGACGCCCCACGCTAAACTCCAGACACTGGGAGGTCATACAGCATTTGGGTGAGAAACCTGACTATAGCTTGCCGGGAACTATTGACTATATCTCAGATACTTTGCAGGAGGAACCGATGCAAGTGGAAGAGGTAGAATCCCTTTCAGAGGAAGAAATGGATTGCAGCTATTGCACCACGGGAAGCGTGGAATGCTTATGTAACCAGTGAGCACTAAAACCGGTGTAAATAGAAATGCTTGTTTTGTAACCTTTCTGTGAAAAGAACAGTTTTTGTTTTGAACCTGAGTTGTGATTTTTATAACCTGATGTAAGGACATTTCTGTTGGTGTTTGAAGCCGATCCTTTGAACCTTTGTGCAAACCAGGGGAAATAAAGCCTTATTTTTCCCTACACTCGAAGACCTTTTGTTCTCTGGGTATTTTTGGTAATACAGGACGCTACCAAGGCTATACCACCTTGGGCCCTAGAAAGAGAAACATACCAAACCCAACTTTACTTTTCTTTATGTCCGACCTGCCTTGACCACCATCAACCGCCAGGGCGGCGTTGTGACAAGGGCTGCCAAGCTGCGCTCAATGGCCAGTATGCACTGGTCTTATCAAGGTTGCTGATGCATGGGTGTCGGTAACGGATATATGCGCTACCACCCCAGAGCATGGCGCCAGTAGCGCTCCGAAGGTCAAGGCCTTGTGAGCATCCTGGGGCCCCTCAATGGCTTTGGAGAACAGGGCCACCTGCCAAGGCTGTTTAGCAGGCCGATCTGCCTCTGAGCAAGATCTTCCATTGGAGGTACTGTCAGACTTTGATGCGGCCTTGTGCTTTGACTTCGAAGATACCCGAGATCCATGGAAGGATGATGAGGCGCTCGAAGTGGATGCCAACGATACCGTGTACGAAGCAAAGAGTGCTCCAAATTTGTAAGTCCGGTTTTGTAGGCCTCTCCGTGTCAGTTTTTGACAGAGGAAACAGTCTTTTGGCTGGTGGTCTGGGCCGAGGCATTTTAAACACCAGTCATGTGTGTCAGTTGCCGAAATAGTGCTGGCACAATTAGAACATTTTTTGAAACCACTAGTTGGTTTCTCCATACCTTCAAGGATATGATATGAAGGCCTAAAAAGGGTGTTGACGCCGAAGAGGTTTTATTATTGTTGTTTTTTTAAAGAAGAAAGAAGTAAAAGAAAAGAATAAGGGAACCTGGGATGTCTTCGACGATGCCAGTGTTGATGGGAAGGCAGAGGCGCTATCCACAAAAATAAGTTTTTCTGCGGTGACAGGATTTGCTTCCTGCTGGCTCCACGGAAAACTAAGAACTGAAGAGAGGAAGGTGGGAAGAGAGTTGCGTAGGTGCAGTGGAATGCTCCCAAAAAAGCTTTCTAATTGGACGCTGGGGAGCATTCCTGTGCGGGCTCTGTCTGTACAGACATCACACATACGTGAAGACTACATTCCTGCTTGTTCCTTGAGTTATAATTTTAAATGCTAAACAGATCTGACCTGAATACTGAAAAGCTACCTTACACACACGGAGACCTTGAAGGAATAATTTTTGTACAATGGCCTACTTAAAGCAAAATGTTTCAGAATTTGTATTTTGGATCTGTTATTCAAAAACTTAACCAAAGTTTGCACAACTATCTAGGTTTGGGCATATCAAATTCTGAATGGTATATTTAGTAAACCTGGCCAATTTTCAAAGTCCTTGCAGTTGTACATTCTGATACCACAAAAGAAGAAAATTTTGAAATAAAAATATATTTCTCAGTGATTTGGGGTTTACTATTATGTCAGAGGAACTGATTTTCTCCCCAGTGATATTCTACCACTCTGCAGAGTTCATCAGAAAATTAAATTCTGCTGTTCACCCAAAGACTCAGATTGAAGAGAGTTACAAGACAGCAATGTAACACTCAGTAAAATTGCTCTCAACGACAGAGAAAATATTTTAAAGTAGCCATCTTGGGAGGATCTGTGGCACTGAATTTAGGTGTTGTGCATCTTACCTCTTTTCAAATGATGTATATTGAGGGTGACATTTGAGCTAAATAGTTTTAACACAGTGGGGCTGAAATTTTTTAAAATATTTACTTTTGTACATCAAGAACATTTACAGTACAAATTCAAACCCTTCCTCCAAGTTAATTGTTCGATAACAGCCAAGAGTAGATAAATCTGGATGCCTAAAAATTGTTTCAGAAGCAGCGACAGTGGCTGGCCCAGGTCCAACCAAGATAAAGTCACCGAGAGGCAGACCCAAAGAACCACTGAAGACTCAGCCTGTTGTCTGGCTCCATAAAAGAAAGCTTGCAAGAGTAGTGGAGGAGGGGGGAGGGAGAAAAGACTTTTAAATAAAATAAAGTAAAAAAGAACAAGAGTGTCTGAAAGCAAAGCAAAGAGAAAAAAAAATCCAAAAGAGACAAAAGTTTCTAAAATAGATAAAACAAAGTGACAGTATTAGAGAACACGCAAGAGTCATGACAAAATTTAACAGCAAACCCAAAACCAACCACCACCCACCAAGAAATTACATTTTTCTCCTTCACTTTAAAATAAGGCACTATTACAAAGCAGCTAGCCAGGTTCTCAACTGGAACCTGTCACAGTCAAACAAATTCCTAGGAATGATCTGAGCCAGTCCCTTGTTTGTTCTGTTTGTCCGTCTTGTATAGATTGTAAGCTCTGTGAAGCAGAGACTGTCTCATATAGATATAGTGCTGCGTATGCCTAGAAGCACCACACAAATGACAAGTAATAGTAATTATGTCAAACTATTATTTTTAAATCCATACTACACAAAAAATGGTTTTGAAACCATGTTTACAAGGAAGACATTACAATGAGATATACTTTTGTGGCTGAAGTCTGTATTGGAGAAGCCAACTAAGCATATCAGAAAATCACATTTACTTTGGTGAATCAGACTGTCAGGCTACTAGATTATTATCCAGTTCCACTGCTCAATACATTATGACCTAGTTCAGGGATCTCCAATTCCAGTCCTGGAGGGCCGCAAACCAGTCAGATTTTTAGGATATCTCTAATGAATCTGCATGAGATATATTTGTATTCACTGCCCCCATTGTATTCATATTTATCTATCTCACGCAGATTAATATATCTCATTAGGGACATCCTGAAAACCTGACTGGTTTGCAGCCCTGCAGGACTGGAAATGGAGACCCCTGACCTATATATCCTGAAACATCTTTGATTTGTCAAAAGAATCCTTCCTTAAACCAATTTAGACACTCATATTCCTTGAAGCATGTCTCATTCCCACTATGCTGTACACACAAACCCATTTAGAGACACTAGCCCCAGGAAAACTGCAAAGTAAACAGAGACATGAAAGATGACTCATTCAACTTATTCAGAGGGGTAGCCATGTTAGTCAGTAGCAATAGCAGTAACAGAACGCAGAGGCTGGTGACACCTTATAGGCTAACCAATTTAATGAGGCATAAACTTTCCAGGACAAGAGTCCAAGCCATCAGATGGGTTAAAAAAAATACATGCAGGTATTTTGGTCAAGAAATAATGTTGAACGATCAACTTTCCCACAGCAAACCATCATTATGATAAAACGTTATAAATAAAGAGTCCACCATTGCTCCTCTTTCCTGCATCAAAGTCTTATAACACCACGTAATATCTAAATGCCAAAACTGGAAACAATTCTCCTTTAACACCTTAATTTGTTCTATCAAGGCCTCACCATTTTTATCATAAAACCCTTTTCTTTGTTTGTCTGTCTGTTGGACCAGATTATAAACTCCAAAAAGGTGAAATTAGGCCTTACATGTTAATTTGCTTTCCTTGAGTCCCTCCAGTCCAGTCCAGACGAGCAGGTTATCTCCCCCCACCAGCAGCTGATGACTGAGAATGCCAGGTCTTAATGATGTCACCATACATTGACTTCCTGCATCACCCACCAAGCCCAGTATCCTACTGTCAAAGCAAGGAGACCAAAATATCCTAATCCAACAACTAACCCTAAAGCGAGAGTGGCTTGAAATTTCTTAAATATGTACATACATTGCGGATGGTTTATTTTGTTTATTTATTTTTTGTACACAGGGGTCACCCACACGTGCTATCATACTGAGAATACACCAACAGCAATCTCAAGACACTCCCCGAGAAAATAAAACAGCGCTCTTCTAAGCTGTCTGGCCCTAAAACAAACCAATGACCTCTGCAAGGGATGGGCTCGCCACACTACCACGAATACCAGGAAGGGCTCTGGACTAGACTGGAGGGACTCAAGGAAAGCAAATTAGCAGGTATGGCCTAATTTCATCTTCCTTATCATCCCTTCAGTCCAGTCCAGATGAGCGGGATGTACCAGAGCAGTATTAGACAAAGACAGGATCTGCAAGCCCAGCCTGCATCACAGAGGCTCCAAACCTCACATCACGTGCCACTTGCATGTCCAGACTGTAATGACGAACAAACATATGGAGAGATAACCAAGTCACCGCTTGATAGATATCCAAGGGTGGCATCAAGGTACACTCAAGCCCAAGAGGTCATTTGCGTCCTAGTTGAATGTACTCATAACCTCTGATGCAGCAGCTTGCGCCTCACCAGGTAAGCTGAGGCAATCGCTTCTTTGATCCAACACACCACCAAAATTTTGGATGCCACCTCGCCTCTGCGTGGCCCTCCGAAAAGGACAAACAGATGGTCTGATTTACGAAACTGCTCCGTGCGCTTCAAGTATCTACGCAGAACGCGACACACATCCCAGAGGTGCAGCTGCCAGTCCTCCTCAGTCTCACTCCTGCCGTAAAAAACACACAGCATCATCAGCTGATTCAGATGAACGGCCAAGATCACCTTGGGCAAAAAGAACAGAAACGGCCGCAGAAACACCTTTCCTTGGAAAGCAATAAAAACGGCTCACAGCACAACAGAGCCTGAAGCTCCGATATCCGTCTGGCCAAAAGGATAACCACCAAAAATACCACCTTCAACGTGAGATCCTTAAGGGCTGCTATACTCAAGGCTCAAACAGTGCCTCCGTCAGGACTGAAAGGACCAAATTAAGCTCCCACAGTGGAAGCAGAGAGCGCCATGGGGGCTGCACATGCTTGACCGCCCTGAGAAAATGCACCACATCCAAGTAGGTCACCAGAGAAACTCCCTGGACTCCCTCCCTGGTCCACAGAATCATGCAGTGGCAGCAACCTACATCCGCACAAGGTGATATCCAGCCCCTTCTCAAGGCCCGCCTGAAGGAAGGCAAGGATCCTCGCCAATGGGACCGCCAGAGCTCTGAGGCCGTTCTCCGCACACCAGTTCTCAAAGACCCTCCAAACCTGCACATAGGACGAGGTGGTCAAGCATTTTCAGGCCCGCAGCAGCGTTGCTATCACCTGAGTAAGTAGCACCTCTTTCTCTAACCCTCTCAAGAGCCAGGCCATAAGTGAGAATCTATCCACTTGTAGCATGAGAATGGAACCCTGTGACAGCAGGTTGGGTCTCGCTGGCAGCCACAACTTGTCCATTGTCAGACACATCTGATCTGCATATCACTGCCAGTGCGGCCAGTCTGGGGCTATGAGGACTACTAGTCCCACATGTGCCTCGATGTGCTGCAGGAGACAGTTGATCAGTGGGAACACATACATGAGTCTGTCCCACAGACAGGGCTGCATCAACACATCCAGGCCTTCGGACATCCGTTCCCTTCTCTGACCGAAAAACCATGGTGCTTTCGCATTCTCGAACATTGCCATGAGATCCATGACAGGTTGGTCCCACTGACTGACCACCCTATTGAAAATCCCAGTACTGAGAGTGTTCACTACCCTCCCCCCCCCCCCGATCCAGGCGATGCCGGCTAAGGAAAATCAGCCTGCATGATTTCCTTTCCTGCTACATGCACTGCCGAGCAGATTCGCCTCCGCCCAGGGCAGGATCAGAGTGACCTCGTCTGCCAGTACCCCCCTGCTGATTCAAATACGCCACTGTGGTTGCATTGTCTGAGAACACATGCTGCCCTCCCCTGGAGGATTGGGCGAAAGAAATGCCGTGCAAAGATGACCACTTTCATCTCCAAATGGTTGATGGAGCAATCGCTTTCCTCGCAAGTCTATCGCCCTGCGTGACCTTAGACAGGCAGTGCACTCTCCAACCTGACAGACTGGCATCTGTGATCAGGGGAATCCAATTGGGCGCCTCCAAGGGCATTCCCGCCAATAGGTTCCCCAGAACCAACCACCAGCGGAGAGCCATCCGGGTGATTGGACACAATAACTTTGTGGATAGATCCTGCCTCTGCGGTGACCAGCACGCTAGTAACGCCCTTGTAGAAACTGCATGTGTATCCAAGCCCAAGGAACCAACTCCAACGTGGCTGCCAGAGTCCAGTAGTTGGAGGTAGTGCCCTGCCAACAGGGACATCAACCACAGAAAGTGACAAACTTGTAGCCGTTTGCACCCAATCTTTAGGCAAACAGACATGGCCCACCACCACTTGAAAATGCACCCTAAAGTATACTAGAGCATGCGCGGGTTCCAGGTGGCTCTTGGCAAAGTTGATCACCCAACCCAGCTACTATAGGCATTAAATCACACACTGGGTGGCCTTTTGGCTTTCTTCATATGACTTTGCTCATATCAGCCAATCATCAAAATAAGGATGCAGAAGCAACCCTTCCCGACACAGGGCTGCCGCCACAACCACCATGACCTTTGTAAATGTCTGAGGAGCTGTGCCCAGTCTGAATAGCAATACCCAAAAAGAGTAGTTACTCACCTGTAACAGGTGTTCTCCAGGAGCAGCAGGAATCAGTCTTCACTAATGGGTGACGTCGGCGCCGACGGAGCCCTCGCGGAGCAATTTCCCCAGCTTTCGAAGAAAGCCTTTGGGAATTGCAGCGCGCATGCGCGGTCCCCTTCCCGCCCAAGGGTGCCATCTTGCTCAGTCTGATGACATAGCGAAAAGACAGCAAAAAGTTAGCAAAAACAATGGATAAGAATGACTGCAACTCCGAGGGGAGGAGGGAGGGTTGTGAGGACTGATTCCTGCTGCTCCTGGAGAACACCTGTTACAGGTGAGTAACTACTCTTTCTCCAGGACCAAGCAGGAAGTCAGTCCTCACTAATGGGACTCCCAAGCTTAAGGCTACCGGAGACCTCAAGCCGAAAAATGAGCTCCCTCAAGCTCAGCAGTACAGAAGGAGGAATCTTCTCTGAACACGCCCCCAGCCGGTAGCCCAACACCAGGGCCGGAGGGTAGGAGTTGCCTAAACCTCAAAGAGATTGTGGAGGACTGCCTGTCCGAAAGCACTGTCCCTGCGGGACTCCCTCTCCAGGCAGTAATGAGCCGCAAAAGTCTGGCTTGAAGACCAGGTAGCGGCCCGGCAGATGTCTGCCAACGGAACAGAGCGGAGATGAGCCACTGATGCAGCCTTCGCCCTGACACGGTGAGCCGTGACTCGACTCTCCAACGAGAGGCCGGCTGCCCAATAAGCCCAGGCGATACAGTCAGCTACCCATATGGACAAAGTACGCTTGGAGACAGGCATCCCCAATCTATTGGGGTCAAAGGAAACGAAAAGCTGAACAGCCTTTCTATGCTCCCGCGTACGGTCAAGGTAGAAGGATAAGGCCCTCCTACAGTCCAGGGTATGCAAAACCGTTTCAGCTCGGCTGGTATGCGGCCTGGGAAAGAAGGTTGGAAGAACCACCTCTTGATTGAGATGAAAAGGGGAAACCACTTTGGGAAGAAACTTAGGGTGAGTCCTTAAGACTACCCTATTCGGGTAGAACCTAGTGTAAGGGGGCTCAGACACTAGGGCCTGCAGTTCACTAACGCGCCTAGTGGAGTTAAGGGCTACCAAGAAGAGTTTTTTCCAGGAAAGAAAACGAAGAGGGCAGGTAGCCATAGGTTCAAAAGGCGGACAGGTAATCCGCTGTAAGACCACATTGAGATCCCAGTCAGGGGCTGGGGGGCGCAAAGGAGGCTTAAGCAGAAGGAGGCCTCTGAGAAACCGAGCCACCAAGGGGTGTGCTGAAAGAGGCCTGTCGTCCACCGGCGAGTGATGTGCAGAGAGAGCACTGAGGTGGACCCTGACAGAGTTGGACTTGAGGCCCAGATCGGAAAGCTGAAGCAAGTATTGCAGTACCACCGATACCAAGCAAGTAAAGGGGTTCTCAGACTGTTGAGAACACCACACGGAGAAGCGACGCCACTTAAGGGCGTAAGACTTCCGGGTGGATGGTCGCCTAGACGCCAGGACGACAGCTTCTACCTCCGGAGGTAGTAGGAGCGGAGCTAGGACTACCCTTTCAGCAGCCAGTCCATCAGGTGAAGGGCCCGGAGGTTGGGGTGCAGGAGAGTGCCTTGATCCTGAGTCAGGAGATCGGGCTGAAACCCCAGAGGAAGAGGAGTGTCCACCGCCAGCTGTAGCAGAAGCGGGAACCAGGGCTGTCTCGGCCACCTGGGCGCTACCAGGATTACCGAGGCCCTGTCCCGGAGAACTTTGAAAAGCGTCCGGGACACGAGTGGCGTGGGAGGAAAGGCATACAGGAGGCCCGTGGACCACGGGATGAGGAAAGCATCCGCCGCTACTCTGAGAGGATGCGGGTGCCTGGAGCAGAACTTGGGAAGTTGCCGGTTCAGAGTACTGGCAAAAAGATCCATGGTGGGGAGGCCCCACCGGAGGAAGATCCGCTGAACCACCAACGGGTCTAACCACCACTCGTGTGGCTGCAGAATCCTGCTCAGTTTGTCGGCCAGGTAATTTTCCTGTCCTGGCAGGTAAACAGCCTTGAGGAGGATGCCACTGTCGACTGCCCAAGAACACAGCCTCCGAGCCTCTTGATAGAGAAGGAGGGAGCCTGTGCCCCCCTGTTTGTTCACATAGAACATGGCGACCTGATTGTCCGTCTGGACCAGTACAGACTGATGAGACGTGAGGTGAGAGAAGGTCCGCAGAGCTAGGCGGATCGCCCTGAGCTCCAGGAAGTTTATCTGCTGAGCAGCCTCCCAAGGGGTCCAAAGGCCTTGAGTACATGTCCCTTGGCAATGTGCTCCCCATCCCAGGAGAGAGGCATCTGACGTCAGCACTTGGGAAGAGGGAGGAGACTGAAATGTCATGCCGAGAACCAGATTGGGCAGATGAAGCCACCATTGCAGAGAGGAGACCAGGCGGTCGGAGATCTGTACTAAGTCCGCAAGGTTCCCCGTGGCTTGATGCCATTGAGTGCGAAGGCTCCACTGAGCAGGCCTCATATGTAGACGGGCATTCGGAGTCACATGGACCGTGGAAGCCATATGGCCGAGTAGTCGCAGGAATTGCCTGGCAGTGACCAGGGAAGTGCTGTGAAACCTACTGGCCAGATCCATGAGCCGGTTGGCCCGTTCCAGAGGTAAGAAGGCATGAGCATGCAGAGTGTCCAACCGCGCTCCTATGAATTCGAGATCCTGAGAGGGGAGCAAAGTGGACTTTGCGAAGTTTATGACAAACCCTAAGTGCTGAAGCAGAGCCACAGTGCGATGAGTGGCCTGAGTGACCTCCAGGGAAGACGGTGCCCGGATGAGCCAGTCGTCTAGGTAGGGAAACACAAAGAGGCCTTGAAGACTTAGGAAGGCTGCCACTACTGCCAGGCATTTGGTGAACACCCTGGGAGCGGAGGACAGGCCAAAGGGCAGTACCCTGTACTGATAATGATTCCCCGCCACAACAAATCTTAGATATTGCCTGTGGTTTGGATGGATAAGGATGTGAGTATAAGCATCCTTTAGATCCAAGGAGCATAGCCAATCTCCTTGCTGGAGGTAGGGCAGCAGGATTCCAAGGGTAAGCATCTTGAACTTTTCCCTTTGCAGGAACTTGTTGAGGTTGCACAAGTCCAGGATGGGTCTGAGGCCTCCTGTTCTTTTTGGTATCAGAAAGTACCTTGAATAAAAGCCGTGACCTCTCAGGTGGTGGGGCACCGGTTCCACAGCCTGTTCCTGAAGAAGACTTGCCAACTCCTGAAGGAGTAAGTCCCTGTGCAGAGGGGATCTTGGAGGCTCCCATGGAAAGTAGGAGGGAGGTACTTGGTGAAAATGCAAAAGGTAGCCCTTTTGCACTACCTGAAGCACCCAGGTATCTGATGTTATGGCTGACCACCTGTGGGCAAAGTGGGCCAGCCGGCCTCCTGTGCTGAGAGAAACCAGCGGAGGGGAAGAGGCTATGCTTACGGAGTCAAAACCCCCCACCCTGCTGAGCAGGGGCCGGTGTAGTGGGCTTGGGGGCCTTCTGCCTACGGGACCCATTACCCTATCCCTTAGCCTGATGACCCTGATGGGGAGCTGCTGAGGCTTGATATTGTGGGTGGTGTTGTTTATAGGCAGACACCTTCCTCGGGTAAAAGGGCTTTTTCCACGAGCCCTTCCTCTTCTGTGAAGGGGCAGAGGTCTTCCTGGACAGGCGAGTCCTGGTTAGAGTCTCGGTCTCGAGTTGTGCAGCCTTTTCAGCCATGGGCTTGCCAAAGAGGTTTTCACCTCTGCAGGGGACATCGACCAACTTGTCCTGCACCCATGGCTCGAGGTCGGATGACTGAAGCCAAGCCTGTTGGCGGGCACCGATGCCGGCCCCGGCTACTCGAGCCGATGCTTCGAAGCCATCATAGGCTGCTCGAGAAATAAATTTTGAGCACTCTCGAATACCAGTGGACAAGGCCTGGAACCTCTGCAAAGGTTCCTCGGAGAGACCAGCAGAGAACCCGGCAATTTCCTTTGCCAGGTCTCGGAGATACATGCCCATGTAGAGCTGGTATGTCTGGACTTGACAAGCAAGCATAGAGTCCTGGAAACACTTCCTACCGAGGGCATCCAGGTTCCAGGCCTCCTTGCCCGGAGGCACCGAGGAGTGCATCTTTTGACTCTTGAGTCGATGCATGGCCGATTCCACCACCATGGAATGGTGCGGTAGTTGTGCCTTCTGGAACCCGGGGCTCTTGCGGACTCGATACATGGAATCGACCCGCTTGCTTAACACCGGCGTCGACGCCAGGCTCTCCCACATGCGGAAGAGAAGTCGTTCCAGCATCGGAGGAACCGGTACAGTAAAGGCCTCCTTCGGAGGAGAGTCATACTGGAGGGCCTCGAGCTCTTCGGCTCGAGGCTCCTCCTCGGGATCCGCGGGGAAGGCCAAAGCCTTGGCCATATCCCTCACAAAGTCCGAGAACCGGGTATCCTCCGGGGGGGACCGTCTCCGAGGCTCAGACTCGGGCGAGTCGGAGGGGATGCACTGAGTCTGAAAAGAACCGGGTGACTCGTCCTCCTCCGTGTCCCAGCCCGACTCTTCGGTGGAGGAATCGAGCGGCTCCGTGCGGGAGGGTGCCGATGCCCTCCACCCCGACGCCGAGGCCGGCGTCGACGACCTCGGTCCCGAACGGGAGGCCGAGGGAGACCGTGGCCGAGGATCAACTCGAGCCCGCATGGACTCGAGGATCGGCTCGGCCTCCGGGGTCGACTTGGACGTTGACGTCCCGGTGGTCGGGGCAGATGCACCGGCGAGGCCAGCGATCAATGCCCGCTGCTGGTCCATGAAGGCAGCGAAACTGCTCTCCAAGGCCGTCAACCTGAGTCCCAGCTCAGGAGACCCAGCAGCCCCCGACTCGGGCTCCGATGGCGTTGGGCCCGACGTCGGCTCCCTCGGAGGCGAGTCCACGAGGACTACAGTACTCACGTGTCCAGGAGACTCCACTTCGAGACGAGGATGTTTCGAAGGCCTCTCCGACTCCAAGGACCCGGGGCGGCCATCGGGGCTATGCGACCTGGCCCTCAAGGTACCAGGAGCGTCCTCCGACGCCGCCCTCGCGGGTTTCTTCTTCCGACGATGTTCCCGGGCGGGAGACCCCCACTCAGAGAAACTCCGACGATGTTCGGAGCCGGAGTCACGAGACGTCGAAGCCTCTGACGAGGTCCGGGCCCGGCCGGACGCGGAGTCAGAGAAGATTCGCTCCTTTTGAGACTGCCGACTCCTCAACACCTTTGAGGACATTTTGGTACACAGACCACAAATCATCGGGTCATGATTGGGTCCGAGGCAGCGGAGGCAGCAGTCGTGTGTGTCGGTAAGAGACATAAGTCTCGTACACCGATCACACTTTTTAAACCCGCTGGCAGCCATCGGGGGAAAAAGGGCCCCTGCGAGGTCAAAAGACCGTGCTGCCAGAGAAAAAGAAAAAAGTGGCGGGAACGCCAGTCACGAAGGACAAAAACCGAAAAATAGTGAACGGACTCAACACCGGAGTATCGAGGCCGGGCGGGAAAAGGACACGGCGTCGAACCGAGAAAAAACAGAACGAAAAAATCAACTTTTTCAGCGGCGATCACAAACTACGTCTGTAGGGCTCTGTGGAAAAAAGAAGACTGAGCAAGATGGCACCCTTGGGCGGGAAGGGGACTGCGCATGCGCGCTGCAATTCCCAAAGGCTTTCTTCGAAAGCTGGAGAAATTGTTCCGCGAGGGCTCCGTCGGCGCCGACGTCACCCATTAGTGAGGACTGACTTCCTGCTTGGTCCTGGAGAACTGAAAGTGCCCCACAGACACTGCAAAACAGAGAAATCGTTGCTGCTCTGGGCATACTGGAATGTGCAGATAAGCTTCCATGAGATTAAGTGCAGTGAGGAACTTTTTCCCTCGCACACCACAACAATGACTAAATGCAGGGTTTCCATGCAGAAGTGTGGGGGACCCGTAAGGCCTTGTTCACGTGTTTGAGGTCCACGATGGGTTGGAAGGAGCCTTCATTTTTGGGGACCGCAAAGTAGATGGAGTATCAACTGCTTCCAGATTGGTCTCCAGGAATCGGCACCATCGCCTCCAACTGCTGCAGCTCTTGCAACATCTCCTGGACCACCCTGACCTTTTCCAGAGCCCTGCATGGGGACAACGGGTGCGCAAACTTCAGCGCATACCCTTCTCTGATCACCTCCAATATCCACTGGTCGGAGGTGACCTGGGCGCAGGCAGGCAGGAACTGCTGAAGGCACCCACTGGTTCCGCCCTTTCCTGGGCCTCCCTTGCTTCATTGCGATTTCTTGGGTGCTGCGGTAGTGGCAGAGTAATAGCTCCTGCCAACTCCTCTATCACTCTGAAAGGACTGGCCCTTACTCGGATAACAAGCCCTCTGAAAGGGGGCAAAGCGGACCACCCAGAAATGCCAGAAATCCTGGCACTGTGGAAGCTGTGTCTTTTAGGGAAACGGATAGGTACTCATGACCTAGATTGGCCACTTTTGGAAACAGGATACTGGGCTTGATGGACCTTGGTCTGACCCAGTATGGCATTTCTTTTGTTATGACGGCCCCCTCGCCATGGCTGACGCCCTGATCAGCTTCAACTTATCCTCGAGGAGCTTAGAGCCCTTGGACTCACCTAACTCCTTCACTAATTTCTCCAAAGCCTCCCCAAACAGGAGCTTTCCTTTAAAAGGGAGCCGGCTGAGGCAAATCTTGGATGAAACATCCGCCGCCCAGTTGCGCCATACTCTTGGACGAGGCCCTAATCAAATCATAAAAGGTGTCTGCCAGAAAGGCTGCCCCCGACTCCAAATAGGTTGCCTCCGGCAGTGGTTGCTGTGCGTGTCCTTCTGACTCCAGAACTTGGGCCCAGCGCAGACACACCCAGGAAACATAGGCTCCATAGATGGAGGCCTGCAAAGGCCATGGCGTTGATATCAAAAATCTGTTTGAGCAATACTTTCAGCTTCTTGTCCTGGGGGTCCTTCAAGACTGCACCACCCTCCACCTGGAATGGTGGTCTTTTTCATGATGGCAGAAACCACTGCATCCACTCTGAGACCTCAATTGCTCCTTTCTCCTGATCCGACTACGGATACAACCGAGCCATCGCTTTGTTACAGCAGAGTCCTGTTTCCGGAATCTGCCATTTGTCCTCCACCATCTGCTTGATTACCCTATGCACAAGAAAGGCCGTCAGACTCCTGAAAGCTCTGCAGAAGAGGGTCCTGCAAGGGTTCCTCATTGTGCTGTGCACTCTGGACAATATTCAAGGCTGCAAGCGAATGCGCAATCACAGCAGGTAGCTCTTTTCTATGAAACACTCAACATTGGGGTCCTCCTCCCCAGGTGGGATTTTCCCCTTCTCCAGATCCATCAGAGGGCCCCTCCTCCCACATGTCCGAGGTCCCCTCCAACAGATCTTCTGAGGCATCCGAAAGTCCAGCATTAGGATCCTTCTAAAGCTCTACTTCTAAGTGTGGAAGCTTAGCTAAGGGCTTCCCAGTGTCCGTCCTTCTATGCTGTAGCGCTCCTGTCTGCAGCTCAGCCTTTCTGCATGCAGCTGCTGACCCCGTTGCCTGCCCTACTGACCCCTACCTCAGGCAATATGCCTGGTGCAAGAGCTGGACAAAATCAGGTGAAAATCAAGCCAGGGGGGCATATCCACCCAGCCCCTCCTTGTGTCAACAGTCCTGGTGGTCTGGAACATAAAATCCTGCCTGGCAGCCATCTCAGCCCCAGTCTGACTTGCTGCACCTAAAATGGTTTCCATTCCCACCAAAACGGCAGGAGAGTGATAGACGGAGGAAAACTGTTCCAGTCACGGCAACACACTATCCTGCAGCCTAATCCCCCAATCCAGCTCTGCTGTCAACAATAGCTTCCTCTGCCGAGCAGCTCTCCTTTTCATATGCTTTATATACCCCCGCCACAGAAAGGCTGTTCTGGCAGGTCCCACACACCATGCAAGTGGATTTGGCCACCAGCATAGCAAAATGAAAGTAAAACTGCAAGCAGCAGAACGGAAGCAACAAAACAAACATAACCATGTGAGATCCCTGCTTACACGGCCTCTTATCTGCACTGAGGCTCCCAAGCTGGCTCAGACATCGATCGCCGACCACATGGCAACCAAGAGAGGCCTAACACCCCCCCCCCCACCACCACCACCAGGTGCACCTCGCCGTGGACTCTCCCCGATCGCAGTTTCCCCAGTTGCCCAGCAACAAAAGAAATTACCGCAAGTAAACACAGCCATTTGAGCAGGTAATAAACACTGCTGACAAGTGCCAGTAAGAATCATCAGTGGGAGAGGGACCTGGAACTACCAAGGTAGCACCCCCTCAAGCAGAATCGGACCAATCCAATGATCCTGGTTCCTCAGGAAGCCTGCCCAGGCACTCCTGGGTCTGCTCTCAGTACTGTCTGGGCCCTGTCAGCCTCCCAGTCAAGGGATCAGTCCAGGTCAGATCTCCTTAATTTTCCATTTGTTTTTGTTTTCTTCTCTGTTTGGCTGGTTAGCCCTTTGAAAAATACTAATCTGTTTTCACCTTTGAAGCAAACACATCTAAACCTCTCTAAACTTATGTCCATCCAGTACAGTTCAGACTGGATAGACACTCCCCACCAGCTGCTGTAGACTGAAATACTAGCCTTGATAGGCGGTGCAGGTAGTCTATGTATGGTGACATCAAGACCTGGCATGCTCATTCTCCATCTGCTGGTGAAGGGGAGATAACCCACTCTCATCTAGACTGGACTGGAGGGATGATAAGGAAACAAGGACTGTCTTATTCCTGATAGTGTTATATAATCAAACTAAACTGGTAGATAAAGTATCAAAAGTGTCAGGAAACAGATAGGAGGAAGGTATTTTGGGAAGGGATGAGAAATTCCTTTCCTTCAGACATACCGAAGTCTTTAAACAAAACAAAAAGCTTTTCTTTCAAAGAAAAAAAAAGTTATAACCTTTGACTGGGTGTTCCAATCCATCCACGGATATCACGTTATTTTCAGTTATCTTGCTAGCAAACACACTATATGGACCATCTTCAATCAATTCCTAACAAAACAAAATATATAATAGATTTACCTAGAGGCAGATCTTCTATGTCATAAATGGTTAGAAATAGTAATGCTTCCCAAGTCTTAGAATTTCTTAGTTACTAAACGGTATTCAACCAGATCAGAAATAAACATTTGGGACTTCCAAAATTCATCAAAGCTATCTCATCTATTCAGCAAAAATTAGCAGCAGATTAAAGCATTTAAAGGCTCACTTAAGCAGACTCTACAGTCAGATGTCAAAGATTCTCTGTGAGAAAGTTTTCAAAACATAGTAGATGGCAGGAAAGGACCAACAGTCTCATCCAGTCTACGCAGTTATTTCTGTCCACACTGCCAAGAATATATCCCAGCATCCAGTATCGCTCCTTATCTACGTTTTTGTCTTCCTCATTTGCCCTCCATCTTTTTGTGTAGATGAGCATGCCACAGACCCTATTTAGTTCATCCGCAGCACCCCTTTCCTTCCTGTCTAGCAAAGATTTGTAATCTAAATGCTACCAATGCTATTTGTGTGGCTGTTGTCAAATACCTGACCATCTAGATACTCGTGGTCTTTCTGCATGATACTGCATTAACACTAACCTGCTATTCTACCTATTTAGCATAAGAGTATGTAGCATGCTAGAAAGACACAGCTCAAAGAGAGCACATTTTTTCTTAGAACTTAAATTATTGTAATTACAGCCTGACAGATAAAATCAACTAAAAGTTGGGTCTAATCAGAAAGCTTAGCCAGTTAAGCTTTCAAGACATCCCCAATGAATAAGTATGAAACACCTTGCCTACAACTGAAGTAGTGCATGCAAATCTCTCTCATTGTTATTTATTGGGATAACCTGAGAATGTGACTGGATGTAGAGTCCAAAGATTGGCTTGGGACGCCCTGCTTTATCACAGCTGATCCAACAAATCCAACTACATGGTTGGCCATTACTGCTAGAATTTTCAGTTTTACTGTAAAGTTTATTACTGCAAGCTGCCACACTGATCCAACTGAAGGGTGTTTTGTTTTGTTTTTTAAATTTATGTTTATTATTAGTATTTAGTTCACGTCTTTCCAGTAGACATTTAAGGCAAGCTACGTTCAAGTACCAGTTGATATAGTGTATTTAGATTTTCAGAAAGCCTTAGACAAGGTCCCTCATGAGAGACTGCTGGGGATATTACAAAGTCATGGGATAAGAGGCAGTGTTCTATTGTGGATCAGGAGCTGGTTAAAAGATAGAAAGCAGAGAGTAGGGCTAAATGGCCGATTTTCTCAATGGAGAAAGGTGAATAGTGGAATACCCCAGGGATCTGTGCAGGGCCTGCTGCTTTTAATACATTCATAAATGACCTGAAAATTTGGATTAATGAGTGAGATCAAATTTGCAGATGACACAAAATTATTCAAAGTTGATAAAACCCAAGCGGATTGTGAAAAATTACAAGAGGACCTTGATAAACTGGAAGTCTGGATGTCCAAAAGGCAAATGAAATTTAATGTGGACAAGTGCAAAGTTATTCACCTAGGAAAGAACCCAAATTATGGTTACACGATACAATGTACCACCACAAAAATCACTATCCAGGAAAAAGATTTAAGCGACATCGTGGATAATACATTGAAACCTTCCACCCAGTGTGCAGCGGCAGCCAAGAAAGCAAATGGAATGCTAGGAATCATAAGGAAAGGAATGGAGAATAAAACAAAGGATATTATAATGCCACTGTATCGTTCCATGGTGCGACCGCACCTGAATATTATGTGTAATTCTGGTCGCCATATCTTTGAAAAAGTACAGAGAAGAGACACCAAAATGGTAAAGGGGATGGAAGGATAACCCTATGAGGAAAGGCTTAAAAGGTTGAGGGCACTTCAGCTAGGAAAATACAGCTGAGGTGGGATATGATAGAGGTCTATAAATTAATGAATGTAGTGGAACGGATAAACGTGGCTCAGTTGTTTACTCCATCAAAAAATACAAAGACTAGAGGACAAGCAATGAAGCCAAAACGTAACCCATTTAAGATTAATAAGAGAATATTTTTTTTTACTCAACACATCTGAAATTCATTACCAGAGAATGTAATAAAATCTGTAAGTATAGCTGGGTTTTAAAAAGGTTTGGACAAGTTCCTGGAGGAAAGGTCGGTCCATAAACCATTATTAAAGAGGATACGGAAAGTCCACTGCTTACCCCAGAATGAGCATTGTGGAAACTGTGTGCCTTTTTGGAAACCTGCCAGGTACTTGTGACCTGGACTGGCCATTGTTGGAAACAGGATAATGGACTTGATGGACCTTGGTCTCACCCAGTATGGTATTTCTTATGTTCTTAGTAGTTATTTCCCTGTCCCCGGAGGGCTTACAATCTAAATTTATACCTGAAGCAATGGAGGGTTAAGTGTCTTGCCCAAGGCCACAAGGAGTATCGGTAGGATTTGAACTGTGATCTTTCCGGTTCCAGGCTGCTACTCTAGCCACTAGGCTACTCCCCCTTTAAAAGCAAATTGCTTTCCTCTGTTTTATTTTCGACAGTGTTCGTCATCTTCCTACATCTCCTTTTCTTTGCATTTTTTATAATTATTCCACGGCTTTACTCTTCTACTCTATATATTGCAAGAAGAAATGGCTTAAAAGCAAGAATCTTAAAGGTTTTAAACCATTTCCTGTACTCTATATAGGCCAAGTCACTGACCGTGTGTAGTGACAAAGGCATGTGACTGGTGAGTTCATCTATGAGGATAACAAATGAGCAACTAAGAAAAAGGAGGGGATGTAACCTACTACATTTCTTGAAGCTCATTCCCACATCTTAAACTTTACCTGTCTGCTTATTAAAAAATAAAACAAACTAGGAATGTACCCATTTTGCACAAGTCTCCTATTCATGACAAATACTACCACAAATAGAATAAGCTAGATAAAAGAATATTTTTACTTTTCATTTGCAGAGTGATCAGTGTTAGCAATGCACTGCAAAAAACTCATGTATAGCACAGTTACTTACCTGTAACAGGTGATCTCTGGGAACAGCAGGAATAAGTCTTCACATATGGGTATTGTCGGTACCGACGGAGCCTGCACGGGAACGCTCCCCAGCGTCCAGTAAGAAAGCTTTTGGGAGCATCCCACAGCGCCTGCGCGCTGCCTTCCCGCCTTTCCCAACCGCCTCTCTCCAGTTCGAGTTTTAAAGCTGAGACAAAGAGAGAGAGAGGAAAGGAAAGGAAAGATAGATAGAGAGATACAACTCCTAGGGGAGGTGGGTGGGTTGTGAAGACTTATTCCTGCTGTTCCCAGAGATCACCTGTTACAGGTAAGTAACTGTGCTATCTCCAGGAACAAGCAGAAATGAGTCTTCACATATGGGGACTCCCTAGCTGTAGATGCCAGGGAGAAACCCCAGGTTGTGTGTCCTTGAAAAGGACTCTACCTCCTCCCATGGATCTCTGGCATCCGACCAGGATAGGTGGGTAGGTGTTGATTAGGAATGGAACAGGTGTTTGAGAACAGCCTGACCAAACGAGGTATCCCGGCGGGAGTCCTTGTCCAAACAGTAATGGGCTGTGAAGGTATGAACCGAGGCCCAGGTGGCCACTCGACAGATTTGGTCGATGGACACAGAGTTTAGATGAGCCATTGAGGCTGCCATAGCTCTCACATTGTGAGCTGTGACATGGCCCTCCAGAGAAATGTTCCTACTCTGGTAGGCGAAAGAAATACACTGAGCAATCCAGTTGGACAGTGTTCTCTTAGAGACTGGAAGTCCTAAATGAGAAGGATCAAAAGCAACAAAGAGTTGAGAAGACTTTCTATGTTGCTGTGTTCTTTGTAAGTAAAAACCGAGAGCTCTCTTACAATCCAAGGTATGAAGATTCCTCTCTGCACTTGATGCATGAGGTCCTGGAAAAAAGACAGGTAAATATACCTCTTGGTTCAGGTGAAAAGGCGAGACCACTTTAGGCACAGAGTGTGGATTGGTCCTGAGGACTACCTTATCATGATGGAACCTTGTATAAGGTGGATTAGCCACCAAAGCTTGCAACTCACTGATGCGGCGTGCTGAGGTGACTGCAATGAGAAAAATAACTTTCCAAGAAAGAAATTTCAAGGAGGTGGTGGCTAAAGGTTCAAAAGGTGGCTTCATAAGCTGGCCAAGAACCAGGTTTAAGTCCCATGCCACTGGAGGTGGTCTAATGGGAGGTTTAGTTAAAAGAAGGCCTCTCATGAATCTTGCTATAAGAGGATGAGAGGAAATTGAGAGGCTTGAGGGACGCTGCAATAGCACTCAAATGGACTCCTACTGAATTCGGTTTCAGACCTGCATGGGATAGATGCAGGAGATACTCTAGTAGAAAATTCAGAGGTATTGCAAGAGGGTTTAGACCCTTCCCTGAACACCAAATGGTAAATCTTTTCCATTTGAAAGCATAGGAACGTCTAGTAGAAGGCTTTCTAGAGGCATGAATAACATCTCTGACTTGCTGAGAGAGATGAAAATCTTGAAAGTCTAGGCCTTCAGCAAACAAGCCCTGAGATGGAGAGACTGGGGGTTTGGGTGCCACAACGTTCCTTCTTCCTGGGATAGAAGGTCTGGTGCAGAGCCCAAGTCCAGGGAAGGAGCTTGAGAGAGATGCAGAAGTAGAGGGTACCACACTTGGCGTGGCCAATGTGGTGCTATGAGGATCATGGTCCCTCGATCTCTCTGAAGCTTGAAAAGTGTTTTGGGAATTAGGGGAATTGGTGGAAAGGCATAAAAGAAATCTTGACCCCAGTGAAGGAGGAAGGCATCCTTGGCCTGAACTCCCTGACACAGAATTCTGGAACAGAACCGGGGAAGTTTGGCATTCCACGGACTTGCAAAGAGGTCTATGTCCGGGGTTCCCCAAATTCAAAAAATCCTGGCTACCTGGTCCATGTGGAGGGACCACTTGTGTGGAAGCAGAACTCGACAGAGTCTGTCCGCCCAAGAGTTTTGAACGCCTGGAAGATATACTGCCAGAAGATGGATGTGATGCTCTCTGGCGAAGGCCCACAGTCGCAAAGCTTCATTGCAAAGCGACAGAGAGCCAGTCCTGCCCTGCTTGTTTACATAGAACATGGCTACTTGGTTGTCCGTATGGATGAGGACTGTCCTGTAGCTGAGCAGGGTATGGAACACTCTGAGAGCTAAGAATATTGCTCTGAGTTCCAATAGATTGATATGCAGAGAAGTCTCCTGTGGAGACCAGATGCCCTGGGTGGAGAGATCCTGAAGATGAGCTCCCCAACCCATTGGAGAAGCATCTGTTGTAAGAGTTGCTTGGGGTAGCGACTGCTGAAAAGGGGACCCCAGTAACAGATTTGGAGAGGACTTCCACCACTGGAGAGACCAAAAAAGGCGACTGGAATTTGCTATTTTGTCTGACAGGCAACCTGATGCCTGAGTCCATTGGGTGGACAAAGTCCATTGAGCTGCCCTCATGTGAAGGCGAGCATACGGAACCACATGCACGGTGGATGCCATGTGGCCTAATAGTTGTAACATCTCTCGAGCAGTTAAATGGGACTTTAACTGTATCTGGGAGGCTAACTGCACCAAGCGTAGGCAACGGGCCTGAAGAAGATAGACCCTTGCAGTTTTGGTATCCAACAAGGCCCCTATAAACTCCAGAGACTGAGGAGGAGTGAGATTGGATTTTGGGATGTTTATTACCAGTCCCAAATACTGAAGAACACGCATTGTGCAGGATAGACAAGTCTGGGCCTCTGACTGGGATGGAGCTCGAATGAGCCAGTCGTCCAGATATGGGAATACAAATATTTCTATAGTGTACAGAAATGCAGCTACCACTGCCAGGCATTTCGTGAACACCCTTGGTGCAGAGGCCAGACAGAAAGGAAGCACCCTGTATTGGTAGTGCTTTCCTTGAAAAGGAACCAAAGGAACTTTCTGTGTGTTGGATGGATGAGGACATGGGTGTACGCATCCTTGAGATCTAGAGAACAAAGCCAGTCCTGACTCTGAAGGTATGGAAGCAGAGCACCTAGAGAAATCATCTTGAATTTCTCCTTGAATAGAAACTTGTTCAATTCTCTGAGATCTAATATGGGTCTGTAGCCCCCTGTTTTCTTTGGAATAAGAAAATAAGGGGAGTAGAACCCTGAGCCATGTTGAAGAAGAGGTACTTCTTCTATTGCCCCTTGGGCAAGAAGGGTAGCAATCTCCTGACCCAGAAGGTTGAGGAGAGATGTCGGAGAATTGAACCGTTTCACCATGGTGTGAGGAGGAAGGCTTAAGAAATGAAGATTGTACCCTTCCCTTATGATGGAGAGGGTCCATTGCTCTGCTGTGATTTGCTCCCATCTGGGAGCAAAGTAAGTCAACCTTCCTGGGATGGTGAGGGGCTCTGGTTCTTCCAGAGCTAGAAAGGCTAAGTTCTCTAGTTGCAAGTCAAAGGCCCTGAGGAGGCTGAGGCTGCTGGGCGGTGGCAGGCCTGGCAGCCTTAGATTTGGCCTGTTTAGGTGGCTGCTGACGCTTTGCAATAAAATGACCTGCGGAAGATACCTGCTGACCATAAGCAGGATAATATCTTCCCTTTTTAGAAAAAGATGTCTTCTTGAACAATCTTTTCTTAACAGGAGCAGAGGTAGACTTTGAAAGTCGATCCAAAGCAGAGTTCTCAGCATCCATCTGAGTGGCCTTTGCTTGCCAATTCTTGCCAAAAAGGCTTTCACCTGTACAAGGAAGATTTCCCAATTCATCTTGGACCCAGAGTTCCAAATCAGAGGCCTGTAACCAAGCAATTCTGCGTGCACCTATGGCAATAGCCGAGGCTCAGCTTATACACTCAAAAGAGTCAAAGGCTGCACGGTTGGAAAATTTGGAAACATCTTGGGCATGTTTGAGCTAAGTGAGAAATTCCTGCCTTTTGTCTTCTGAAATAAAAGGAGTTAAAGTCTGCAGATGATCTGTGACTTCTTTTAGAAACTTCCCCATATAGAGACCATAGGAGTTGATTCTGGCAGCAAGCATATTAGCTTGGAAAACCCTTCGGCCAAAAGCATCTAGGGTCCTACATTCACGTCCTGGAGGATTAGATGAGTGTCTCTTTGCACTCTTTATTTTCCTCATGGCAGACTCTACCACAATAGAGTGGTGAGGAAGCTGAGTCTTACGAAAGCCAGGACAAGGAGGGACACGGTACACGGTGTCTAACCTACGAGAATGAGGAGAGGTGGTGAGAGGAGTCTCCCACATGCCCAACATGAGATCATAGAGAATCTCATGAATAGAAAAGGTAGCTGCTTCTTTAGGAGCCTTCGGATATTGCAAAATATCTAATTGCTTGGCTCTAGGCTCTGACACAGGGGCCACTGTAATGGAGAGGCCCCTAGCCACTTCCCTAATGAAGTCTTGAAAAGACAAGTCTTCTGGAGGAGACATTCTTCGTTTTGGAGAAGCAGACTCCTGAGGAAGAAGTACCGGTGCCTCGACAGAAGCCTCCGACTCATCAGAGTCTTCGGAGGAATCGAAGTATCGCCTGTCTGGATGCTCCTATAAAGCCCGATACGCGTACCGAGTGGGATCAACATCGGACATAGGGTACCGTTGCATCGGACAGGGTACCGTTGCAGTCGACACCGAAGCCGATGTCGATGCAATCGGTACCGGCAACGGAGATTGTTGCGGTACCAGAGGCATCGAAGCCTGCATAAATGCCGTTAGGGTGCGCTGCATTGACAGAATCTTCTGATCCATCGACGCCACCAGAGTATGGATGTCGGTACCAGTGGAGGCCACCAGTACCCCAGAACACGGCAACAGGTGATCGGTCGAGGCCGAGCCATCGATGTCAACCTGTGACCCCATAGACAATGCTTTGGAAGCCGGAACTTCCCACCGGGGTAATTTTGCCGGTGCGAAATCCTCGAGGACAAGCCCGGAGGCATCTCGATGCTTAGAGAGAGATTTGCCCTTCGAGGACCAGCTAGATTTATGTTTGGTTACCTGAGATCCATGGGAGGAAGGAGCAGCCCTGGAAGACGTCGATGCCACCGAGGCTGCATCAGAGGGGAACAGGGTACTGAGCTTGGCTGCTCGGTTCTGCCGACCTCTTTTAGACATCATGGTACAGGACACACAATCGGTGATGGAATGGTCAGGACCCAAACATTTTAGACACCAATCATGGGTGTCGGCGACAGAAATAGTACCGCCACATTTTGTGCACTTTTTGAACCCGGAAGCGGGCTTCTCCATAAGGAGAAAAATATTCAGGCCTAAGGCCCAAACTGAAAATGCACAGTTGAAGAAAGAAAGGTTTTGGGTTTTTTTGAAGAAAAGAAAAGACCAGCGGTACCGGTCTGACGTCGAAGGAGGCAGACGCGGCACAGAAAAATAAAGAAAAAAATAAAGAACTTCTTCTGCGGTGACAGGAACATGACCTGCTGGCTCCGCAGAAAAGAAGAACTGGAGAGAGGCGGTTGGGAAAGGCGGGAAGGCAGCACACAGGCGCTGTGGGATGCTCCCAAAAGCTTTCTTACTGGACGCTGGGGAGCGTTCCCGCGCAGGCTCCGTCGGTACCGACGATACCCATATGTGAAGACTCATTCCTGCTTGTTCCTGAAGATTACGTATAATCAAGTACATATAAAGATCACAGATAGCATAGTTACTCGCCTGTAACAGGTGATCTCCGGGAACAGCAGGAATTTAGTCCTCACATATGGGTATCGTCAGTACCGACGGAGCCTGCGCGGGAACGCTCCCCCGCGTCCAATTAGAAAGCTTTTGGGAGCATCCCACAGCGCCTGCATGCTGCCTTCCCGCCTTTCCCAACTGCCTCTCTCCTGGTGAGTTTTAAAACTGAGACAAAGAGAGAGCGAGGGAAAGGGAAACAGATAAATAGAGAGATACAACTCCTAGGGGAGGTGGGTGGGTTGTGAGGACTAAATTCCTGCTGTTCCCGGAGATCACCTGTTACAGGTGAGTAACTATGCTATCTCCAGGAACAAGCAGGAATGTAGTCTTCACATATGGGGACTCCCTAGCTTTAGATGCCAGGGAGAGACCCCAGAAGTTGTGTGCCCCTGTGAAAGGGCTCCACCTCCCCCCATGGATCTCTGGCATCCAATCCGGGATGGCGGGTAGGAGTTGATAAGGTATGGAACAGGTGTTGGAGAACAGCCTGACCAAACAAGGCATCCCGGCGGGAGTCCTTGTCCAAACAGTAATGGGCTGTGAAGGTATGAAATGAGGCCCAGGTGCCTGCTCGACAGATGTCGTCAATAGACACAGAGTGTAGATGAGCCATTGAAGCTGCCATGGCTCTCACATTGTGAGCTGTGACATGGCCCTCCAGAGGAAGATTCTTGCTCTGATAGGCGAAGGAAATACACTGAGCAATCCAGTTAGACAGTGTTCTCTTGGAGACTGGAAGTCCCAAATGAGAAGGATCAAAAGCAACAAAGAGTTGAGAGGACTTTCTATGTTGCTGTGTTCTTTGTAAGTAAAAGGCTAAAGCTCTTTTACAGTCCAAGGAATGAAGATTCCTCTCTGCATTTGATCCATGAGGCCTTGGAAAGAACACAGGTAGGTAGACCGCTTGGTTTAGATGAAAAGGCGAGACCACCTTTGGCATAAAGTGTGGATGAGTCCTAAGGACTACCTTGTCATGATGGAACCTTGTATAAGGTGGATCAGCTACTAGTGCTTGCAACTCACTAATGCGACATGCTGATGTGATTGCAATAAGAAAGATAACCTTCCAAGAAAGGAATTTCAAGGAGGTAGTAGCTAAGGGTTCAAAAGGTGGCTTCATGAGCTGCCCAAGAACCAGGTTTAAGTCCCATGCCACCGGCGGTGGCCTAATGGGAGGCTTAGTTAAAAGAAGGCCTCTCATAAATCTTGCTATAAGAGGATGAGAGGAGATAGGTTGTCCATTTAGAGGCTTGAAGGAAGCTGCAATAGCACTCAAATGCACTCTTACGGAGTTATTCTTAAGTCCTGCATTGGATAAATGAAGGAGATACTCCAGTAATGATTCCAGAGGTATCGCAAGGGGGTTAAGACCCTTCTGCGAACACCATATGGTAAACCTCTTCCACTTAAAAGCATAAGAGCGTCTTGTGGAAGGCTTCCTGGAAGCATAAAGGACATCCTTTACTTGCTGAGAGAGGTTAAGATCATGAAGATCTAGGACTTCAGCAACCAAGCTCTAAGATGCAGAGACTGGGGATTGGGATGCCATAACATTCCGTCCTCCTGTGATAGATCTGGAGCAGATTCTAACTCCAGGGAGGGAGCTTGAGAGAGATGTAGAAGCAGAGGGTACCACACTTGCCGTGGCCAATGTGGAGCTATGAGAATCATACGCCCTCTGTCTCTCTGAAGCTTGAACAGGGTTTTGGGAATTAGGGGAATGGGTGGAAAGGCATAAAGGAAGTCTTGCCCCCAATGAAGGAGGAAAGCATCCCTGGCCTGAGAGCCCTGAGCCGGAATTCTGAAACAAAACCGGGGAAGTTTGGCATTCAACGGACTTGCAAAGAGGTCTATGTCCGGGGTTCCCCAAATTTGAAAAATCTTGGCCACTTGGTCTGCATGTAGAGACCATTCGTGTGGAAACAGAACTCGACTGAGTCTGTCTCCCCAAGAGTTTTGTATGCCTGGAAGATACACTGCCAGGAGATGAATTTGATGCTCTCTGGCGAGGGCCCATAGTCGCAAAGCTTCGTTGCAAAGCAACAGAGAGCCTGTTCCACCCTGCTTGTTCACGTAGAACATGGCTACTTGATTGTCCGTATGAATGAGGATTGTCTTGTAGCTGAGCAGGGTGTGGAACACTCGAAGAGCAAGGAAGATTGCTCTGAGCTCTAAGAGACTGATATGTAGATGAGTCTCCTGTGGAGTCCAAGTGCTTTGGGTGGAGAGGTCTTGCAGATGAGCTCCCCAACCCATTGGTGAAGCATCTGTTGTGAGAGTTGCCTGGGGCAAAGGTTGTTGAAATAGGGACCCCAGCAACAGGTTCTGAGTGGACTGCCATCATTGGAGAGACAAGATAAAGCGATTTGTGTTTGCTATTTTGTCTGACAGGCACCCTGATGCCTGGGTCCATTGAGTGGATAAAGTCCACTGAGTGGATAAAGTCCACTGGACTGCTCTCATATGGAGGCGAGCATAAGGAACCACATGCACTGTAGATGCCATGTGGCCTAATAGTTGTAATATTTCTCGGGCAGTAAGATGAGGTTTTAGCACTGCTTGAGAAGCTAACTGCACCATGCGAAGGCAACGGGCCTGGGGTAGATAGGCCCTTGCTTTTTTGGTATCCAGCAAAGCTCCTATGAACTCTAGAGACTGAGTGGGAGTTAGACTGGATTTTGGGATGTTTATGACCAGACCCAAATACTGAAGGATACGCATTGTGCAAGATAGGGAAGTCCTGGCCTCTGACTCTGATGGGGCTCGAATGAGCCAGTCGTCTAAGTAGGGGAAGACGAATATCCCTAGAGTGCGGAGAAATGCTGCTACCACAGCCATGCATTTCGTGAACACTCTTGGTGCTGAGGCCAGGCCAAAAGGAAGAACCCTGTATTGGTAGTGCTTTCCTTGAAAAAGGAACCGAAGGAACTTTCTATGAGTTGGATGGATGAGAACACGTGTACGCATCCTTGAGATCTAGAGAACAAAGCCAATCCTGACTCTGAAGGTATGGCAGCAGAGTTCCTAGAGAAATCATCTTGAATTTCTCTTTGAACAGGAATTTGTTCAATTCTCTGAGGTCTAAAATAGGCCTGTGTCCTCCTGTTTTCTTTGGGATTAGGGGGAGTAAAACCCCGTAACCTGTTGATGAATGGGTACTTCTTCTATTGCCCCTTGGGCAAGAAGTATAGTGACCTCTTGATCTAACAGAGTGATGAGAGAGGTTTGAGAATTGAACTATCTTACCATTGTGGGAGGGGGCATGCTCAAAAAATGAAGCTTGTACCCGTCTTTTATGATGGAGAGTGTCCAATGCTCTGCTGTTATCTGTCCCCATCTGGGGGCAAAATGGAACAACCTTCCTGGAATGGTGGAAGGCTCTGGTCTGGTCCATTGAGAGCCAGGAAGGCTAAGTTCTCTAGCTGAAAGTGGCGGCTGAGACTGCTGAGATGGTTGAGGCTTAGCAGTCTTTGCTTTCCTTTGGGTGGCTGCTGACCCTTCCGGACAGGTTGACCTGCAGAACGTCCCTGCTGAGAATAAGCAGGATAAAATCTTTTCTTTTTAGAAAAGAATGGTTTCTTGAAAGATTTCTTTCTTGCAGAATCAGCTGTGGACTTGGATAATCTATCCAAGGTGGAATTGTCAGCAACCAACTCATTGGCCTTTTCCTGCCAATCTTTACCAAACAGGTTCTCACCAGTACAAGGAATATTTCCCAGTTTGTCTTGTACCCAGAGCTCCAGATCAGATGCCTGGAGCCAAGCAATTCTACGTGCACCTATGGCAATGGCAGAGGTTCGGCTTATGCACTCAAAACAGTCAAAAGCTGCACGGTTGACAAATTTAGAAACATCCTGGGCATGCTTGACCAATGTGAGAAAATCCTGCCTTCTATCCTCAGGAAGAGGGCTCAAAGCCTCTAAATCTCCTGACATCCTTCAGGAACATTTCCATATATAGACTATAGGAACTGATCCTGGCAGAAAGCATGGAAGCTTGGAAGACACGACGTCCAAAAGCATCCAAAGTTCTGCACTCACGTCCTGGAGGATTAGAGGCATGTCTCTTTGCACTCTTGATCCTTCTCATAGATGATTCCATTACAATAAAGTGGTGAGGAAGCTGAGTTTTCTGGAAACCAGGACAAGGAGGGACTCGATACAGAGTATCCAATCTACGAGAGTGAGGAGAGGTGGTAAGAGTTGTCTCCCACATTCTTAGCATGAGATCATGCAAGATCTCATGGATGGGCAAGGTAGCTGCCTCCTTAGGAGTTTTAGGATATTGTAATATTTCCAACTCCTTTTCTCTGGGCTCTGTTTCAGGGGCCACAGTAATGGACAGACCCCGAGCCACCTCCCTGATGAAATCCTGAAAGGAAATGTTCTCTGGAGGAGACATCCTGCATTTAGGGGAGGAAGGCTCCTCCAGGAGAAGTATTCCCGCATCGACAGAACTGTCAGAATCCTCAGATTCCTCTGAGGACTCGAAGTACCTGCTGTCGGGATGCTCTTGAAGAGCCCGATATCCATACCGACCGAAGTCGGTACCAAGGGGAATCGATACCGGTGTAACGGAACCAGAAGGCATCGCATGACTGGGTGCCGGCAATGCGGACGCCGATGTCGATGCCGATGCTGTTGGTACCGGTACAGATACCGGTACCAGTTGAACTGTCTGACGCGGTTCCGAGGGTGTCGATGCCGCAAGGAGAGCCGCCAGACTGCGTTCAATAGCCAGGACCCTCTGGTCTATCGACGCTGCCGATGCCTGGATGTTGGTACCGGAGAAGATCGCCGGTACTCCAGAGCATGGCACCAGTAGTTCTGCCGAGATCGAGGCCTCCAGAACGTCCTGGAGCCCCAAAAATGCTTTGGAAGCCGAAGCCTCCTGCCAGGGCAATTTTGCCAGTGCAGAATCCTCAAGGGCAACGCCAGAGACATCTCGATGCTTAGAGGGAGATCTACCCTTTGAGGACCGGCTAGACTTATGTTTAGTTACCTGAGATCCACGGGAGGAAGAGGAAGCCCTGGAAGACATCGATGCCACCGAAGCTGCATCAGAGGGAAACAGGGTACTGAGCTTGGCAGCTCGGTTCTGTCGACCTCTCTTGGACATCATGGCACAGGCCATACATTCCGAGATGGAATGGTCAGGACCTAAACATTTAAGACACCACTCATGAGTGTCGGTGACGGAGATGGTACCGCCACACTTGGTGCACTTTTTAAAACCTGAAGAGGGTTTTTCCACTGTGGAAAAATCTTGGGCCTAAGGCCCAAAATGGCACGTGCACCTGGAAAAAACGGGAAGAAAGTACTAAAAAATTTTTTTTTTTTTTTTTTAAAGAAAAGAAAGAAAGAAAAACCGGCGGTACCGGTAAAGCGTCGAGGAAGGCATACGCGACCACAAAAAAGAAGGAAAATTTTCTGCGGTGACAGGAACACGACCTGCTAGCTCCGCGGAAAACGAAGAACTGGAGAGAGGCAGTTGGGAAAGGCGGGAAGGCAGCATGCAGGCGCTGTGGGATGCTCCCAAAAGCTTCCTAATTGGACGCTGGGGAGCGTTCCCACGCAGGCTCCATCAGTACCGACGACACCCATATGTGATGACTACATTCCTGCTTGTTCCTGGAGATTTAATATTAGCTAACAAGCTACAAAGAGGTAAGTAACTAAGAAATAATGTTAAAATACTTTTTTCAATATTATACCTGGTTTTGAATATTATTTTTTTGGAGATACTGACTCCAGGGATCAGGTATCTGTTCACCTGTCCCCCTGTTAGAAGTTCGAGAATTGATTTTAAGCAGATAGCAGCCCTGAGTTCCATATCTCTGTTTCATCTCTTCATAAACAAACTCAGCCCTAAAAGAAGACACCAAAACAGTATTTGTTAGCACAATATTTTATGAATAGGTTTTTGTAGATATGAAAGAATAAAAGTAGATCTAACACAGAAATCAGCTCAAGCATATAAAAATATTACACTCAAAAGATAGAACTGATTAATAACAATTGTTATGCCATGGGACCAGCCCAGTGTTTCAATGGCAGCACTTTTGGCTCTCATATGGAAAACCAAGGGTCACTTCCCAGATGCAGCTCCTGCTCCCTGAGAATGGCTAGGAATGCTGCGCCGCCAACTCAGCTACGGCATAATAGTAGCCAGAGAACATGCCTACCAGGACTGTTACTCCAATCGATGGGCAGGAACAACATTAAAAATATGGAAAAAAAGTGCAAGTAGTTTGGAAAGGTGGTTTACAGCACCAACGCCCAGTAGAAAATAGCTCTGACCAAACTAAAAGACCAAGTTGCTGGACAAAAACATAAAACTAAACAAAAAAAGCATGCTAACTAAAGTGTAGTTACTCACTTGTAACAGGTGTTCTCCAGGGACAGCAGGAATCAGTCCTCACTTATGGGGTGACGTCGGTACCGACGGAGCCCGCATGGAGCAATTCCCCAGTTTTCAAAGAAAGTCTTCGGAATTCCTACCACGCATGCATGGTCCTCTTCCCGCCCAAGGGTGCCATCTTGCTCAACCAGGTCCCTTAGCTCAAGCCCTACCAAGCAGAGGGCAATGGAAGGACAAAAATACAACTCATCAGGGGAGGCGGGAGGGTAGTGAGGACTGATTCCTGCTGTCCCTGGAGAACACCTTTTACAAGTGAGTAACTACACTTTCTCCAGGAACAAGCAGGAAGTCAGTCCTCACTTATGGGACTCCCTAGCTACAGGCTACCAAACCTGTAACCAAAAAACACCTCTGCAAGGCCGTAAGCAGAGCCAAAGCCCGAAGGAGCCCAAGTGCTCGGGGCGAAGCCCTCGGTAGCCATGAGAAGGGTCGGAAGGCAAGAGTTGCTTATACCCTGAACAGATTACGGAGTACAGCCTGGCCGAAGGTGCTGTCCCGGCAGGACTCCCTCTCCAGGCAGTAGTGGGCAGCGAAGGTATTCGTAGAAAACCAAGTTGCCGCCCGGCAGATGTCCATCATGAGCATGGAGCACAGCGAGGCCGCTTTGGCTCGGACCCTGTGAGCAGTGACTAGACGTCCCAGAGGGACACCCACCTTCACATGGGCCAACGCGATGCAGTCCGCCACCCAAATAAAGAAGGTGCGCTTGGTGACTGCTTGCCCCTGCCAATTGGGATCGTAGGTCACGAAAAGTCTGTCAGACTTGTAGTGAGTCTGGGTATGCTGCAAGTAGAAGGCAAGGGCCCACTTGCAGTCGAGAGTGTGGAGAGCCGCCGACACCTGGTCGGCGTGGGGCGTCGGGAAGAAGGTCGGGAGCACTCTCTCTTGGTTGAGATGAAAGGCCAACACGACCTTGGTAAGAACTTAGGATGGGTCCGGAGGACCACCCTGTTCCGATAAAACCTGGTGTAAGGGGCCCCAGCCATGAGCACCTGAAGCTCACTGACTCGACAAACCAAAGTCAGGGCCACCAGGAAGGCTACCTTCCAGGACAAATGCCGAAGTGAACATGTCGCCATCGGCTCGAAGGGTGGACGGGTGAGCTGCGTGAGCACCATGTTCAAGTCCCATTCTGCCGGAGGGGAACAGATGGGCGGCTTGGATAGCAGAAGGCCCCGCACGAAACAGGAGACTAGCGGCTGCCCTAAGAGAGGTTTTCCCTCGATAGAGAGATGATTAGCCGATATAGTGCTCAAATGAACTCTAACAGAGTTCGACTTCAGCACTTCCCTCGAGAGGTGAAGGAGTTACTGGAGAACCCACCAAACTGGGCATGAGAAGGGGTCAATCTGGTGTTCCAAGCACCAGACGGAGAAGCGTTTCCACTTAAAAGTGTAAGCCCGCCTAGTGGAGTCCTCCTTCAAGGCAAGGAGGATTTCCTTGACCTCCTCCGGAAAGGGCCAGAGAGGCTAGAGGGACCCATTCAGCCGCCAGGCCGTGAGGGCTAGGGAGACTAAGTTCGGGTGTAGTACCCGACCCTCCTCTTGCATTAGCAAGTCTCTGGCCGAGCCCAGGGGAACCGGAGGCTCCGTCGACAGCAGGAGCAGGAGCGGGAACCAAGGCTGCCGAGACCACGAGAATCAATGATACCTCGTCCCACTGAGCTTTGAACAGAGTCCTCACAATGAGGGGGAAAGGAAGGAATGCATATAAAAGACTGGAGGACCAGTTTAGGAGAAACACATCGGGGCCCTCCCTGCCCGGGTGCAGTACCGGGCCGCAAAAGCGAGGGAGCTGCGTATTCTGGGGCTGGCGAAGAGGTCCATCGATGGAGTGTCCCAGCGTAGAAATAGCCAGCCTGCCACGCTGGGATCCAGCCGCCACTCGTGGGGGTGAAGGATTCTGCTGAGTCTGTCCGCCAGGCCATTCTCCTGACCAGGGAGGTACAACCTCCGTCGGGCTGCAAAAGAGCAGATGAGGACCGCTTCCCTGCAGAGGGAGCTCGAAACCTGTGCCCCCCTCCTTGTTGATGTAGAACATCGCTACACGGTTGTCAGTCTGTACCAGAACCAACTTCCAGCTGAGGAGATCCTCAAAGGCCCTCAGGGCCCACCGGATGGCCCGGAGGTCAAGCAGGTTTATCTGCTGCTGAGCCTCCGTGAGTGACCATTGCCCCTGCGTGCAGAGAGACCCGCAATGGGCTCCCCACTCTAACAGGGAAGCATCTGTAGTCAGCACCACATTGTGCTGTGGGGCCTGAAAAGGCGATCCCCTTAGGAGGTAGCGGAGGTTTTGCCACCAGTTCAGGAACAAGCGGAGGTTGGGAAGAACCATGACGGGGTCCCCATGTTGTCTGAGGGATTGGCTCCATTGGGTACTGAGACACCACTGAACCGTCCACATGTGCAGGCGGGAGTGAGGAACCACATGCATGGTTGAGGCCATGTGGCCCAGGAGACGTAGTATGGACCAAGCGGTGACCTGCTGGGCGCTTTGGACACGAGCCACCAGAGCTCCGAGGCGGGTGGAGCAATCCACCTGCAAGAAGGCAATGGCCTGATGAGTATCGAAGTGCGCCCCGATGAACTCGAGAGCCTGCACTGGCTCAAGGTGAGACTTTGGGTAGTTGACCAAGAACCCCAAGCTCTCCAAGAGGACAGTGCACAACATCGCTTGCCGGGCCTCCTCGACGGAGGAGCCTGTAACGAGCCAGTCGTTGAGGTAAGGAAAAACCGGCACGCCCCAGCACCAAAAGTGAGCAGCAGCCATGACGAGGCACTTCATGAACCATGGGGCAGACGCAAGGCCAAAGGGGAGCACCCTGTACTGGAAGCGCTCTCCCTGCACCCTGAAACGCAGGTACTGCCTGTGTTGGGTGTGGATCAAGATATGGGCATAAGCATCCTTTAGATCCAAGGAGCATAGCCAGTCGCCCTGCCGGAAGAAGGGCAGCAGCACGCCAAGAGATAACATCTTGAATTTATCCCGCACCAGGAACTTGTTTAGCCTGCGGAGGTCGAGGATAGGCCACAGAATCCCATCTTTTTCAGGACAAGGAAGTACTGGGAATAAAAGCTCCGACCTCGAAGGTGGGGAGGGACCTTCGACTGCCCATTGGGCAAGGAGGGAGTGCAATTCCCGCTGCAGTAGAAGCTGGTGTGCAGGGAGTCGAGGAGGCTCCGCCGGGGAGAAAGGGGGTGGGAGCCTGTCGAAATGGAGGCGATAGCCCTCTGGGACGACCTGGAGAACCCAAGTATCCGAAGTGATGAGCGTCCACAATGGGGCGAAGCAGGACAGGCGTCCCCTCACTAGCTGCTGTATCGCCGGAAGATGAGGGGCCATGTCGCTGGCGTCAAAATCCCTGAGTGGGTTGCGTGGGGGGGGGGCGGCATTTGGGACTTTGGGCCCTTTGGTTTAAGGTGCCCCTGGCTGGGCTTTTCCTGTGCCGGAGCAGTCGGCATGGGGGTAGCCGGGTATGGCGGGTAGCCGCGATACTGGAGACCTTTTCTGGGAAATAAGGGCTTCCTGGTTGGCTGCTTCTTCCGAGGCACAGTAGACGTCTTGCTGGAGAGACGGGTCCTGGTGACGAACTCAATCTTGATCTCCGCAGCCTTCTCCTCCATCAGCTTACCAAAAGGTTGTTCACCGAGGCAGGGTACGTCCAGGAGCTTTTCCGCACCCACTGTTCCAAATAAGAGGATTGGAGCCATGCTTGGTGGTGGGCCCCAGTGCCCGTGGCCGCCACCCTAGCCGATGTCTCGAAGCCATCTTAGGAGTCTCGAGAGATGTACTTGGAGCAGCCGGCCACTGATTTGGGCGCGGAATTTGTCGAGTGGCTCCCTCTCGAGGCCCACAGAGAAACCTCCCAGTTCTTTTGCCAAGTCGCGTAGGAACATACTGATGTACAGTGGATATGCCTGGATCCGACGAGAGCATGGAACCTTGATAGGCCTTGCGGCCTAGGGCATCAAGGGCTCTCGACTCTCGGCCCGGTGGTACCGATGAGTGCGATTTCGGACTCTTCTGCTTCCTCATGGCCGATTCAACCACCATTGAGGTGTGTGGGAGTTGGGTCTTCCGGAAACCGGGCCCGTGCTCCACCTTGTACATTTGTCAAGGCACTTGCTCACGATGGGGACCAAGTCTGGGGCCTCCCACATGAGGAGCAACGGCCGAGATAGAATCAGCGGCACAGGCACAGTGAGGGATTCTCTGGGCAGGGACTCGTACTGAAGAATATCGAGTTCTTCAGCACGAGGATCCTCCTCGGCCTGGGTGACCAGGCTGAGGGCCCGAGCCATGTCCAAAATGAACATCAAAGAAAGAGGTGTCTTTGGGTGGTGAGCGCCGCTGGAATGCAAGCGGCGAGGGGTCTGATGGAAGATCCCGGTGGTGGATACAGGTTTCCGGGGAGGTGTCCCCATCGGACTCCCAGTCCGAAAAATCGGTCGAGGGATCCGAACAGGGCAGTTATGAAAGACGATTAACCTAACGAAAACTCTAGGTGGAAAAAAAATATGAAGAAAGTGTCTTGGAGCGTGTGTTCACAAGAACCCAAATTTGCTTCCAGAGGAATTTGCTGTAGAATTATATCACTTCCACCAACCGTCCCCCCCCCCCCTTCAACATTTCTACTTTGAAAACTAAAAAGTTTTTCCTTTGAACAAAGTGAAAGAAGGGCTAGCCGAGTGGCTCAATAGTGACAACCGGAGGCTGGATTTGGGATCGTAAATCGTAATTGCAATGTTTCAAAACAAGTCCTGTTGCTTGGTCCCTAACAAAGGGCTACCCCTGCAATGAATACATTAAATAAGTTGAAAGGGGATGTAACAGAGGAAAAACACCGAGGTAGTTGCGGATGAGATTTCATAGCATCAAATGTGCTTCCAATTGAGCTGGAAGTCGAAGGGACCACGGGGAAAAAAAAAAAGAAAGAAAACAGACTGAAAACTATTTAAAAACAAAATTCTGAACAGAAGGGCATTCTATTTTTTAAAAAATGACTTGACAAGTTTAGCCAAGGTATCAACACATTAAGAACAAACAAACCTGATTATTTTTCTGAAGAGCAAATATCCTTTTTTTCTTCAAGGTAATATCTCCAAATGGGTTTGTTTTGCTCATTTCAAAACAGGAATCAATCTCACTTCTATGCCAGGGTAAACTGAAAATTATCTCAATCTCTCCGATTTACTGCTAGTGCTCATCTCAAATTCAGCCTCCTTCTGGAATTTATAAGGTATAATATATACAAGCCACTTAATCAAAACGCGCTTGGAAATACTTTTTAAGCAGGCCAATGGCATCCAATACAATTGAGATTTCTATCTTGCTGCAAAATTCTCTTGATCATGTTGATACTTGACTATCATCTTTCTCCACACAGAGTACCAAATAAACAGTCAATTTTTAAAATTTCTAATAAACGTTTTTATGCTTTCTTTACCATAATGTCAAGTTTTCTTATAACAAACCTTTTATTGATAGGAATGCGAACATCCCAGGTGACTGCACCTTCAATCTCCAAGGGACAACGTTTCCAAATATGTTAGTTTTGCACACATCATAAGACAGTGAGCCTAACTCCTAAGCTGGGGTTTGTGAAGTATGATATCAGTGTCTCAAATTTACTCCCAATGCTCGCCACAGTACTTGTATCATGCTGTTTTCTCTCTTTTTTCCTGGTTCCTTGCTTCTAGCTCAACAGGAAGTAAAGCTGGCATTTGATGTTGTGAGGCTTCATTCACAACTACCTCAACATTTTTCCCCGTCTGTTACATCCCCTTCCAACTTACTTTAATTCATTTACTGCAGGAGTAGCTCTCTGTGAGGGACCAAGCACCAGGACTCACTTTGAAACACAGCAGGTAATGACTATACAGCCTATCCAATCTGCCTATCCATAAGAACTATAAAGCTCTACAATCCCATTCTCTCTCCAAGATCCTCTGTATTTGTCCCATACGTTTTTTAATTGAGATACAGTTCTCATCTCCATCACCTCCACTGGGAGGCTGTCCCACTCCCCCCCCCCCTTTTCCGTACAGAAATATTTCATCAGGTTACTCCCGAGTCTATCCCCTTTCACCTTCATCTTATGACTTCCATTTGAAAGGAAGCTCTGAATGCAAGATGGCCACCTACTGTGCATTTATTCCACTGAAGTATTTAAAATGTTTATGTATACTTTCCTCCAAACATATTGATATCTTTTAAGCCTAGTCCCAAATACCTTATGATGAAGACTAATAACCATTTTAGTAGCCACCCTCTGGACTGACTCCACCCTGTTGATATCCTTTTGAAGGTGTGGTCTCCAGAATTGTACAGAGTACTCTCCATGAAGTCTCACTACTACCTCCTTTTCCTGCTAACCATTCCTCCCCCTTGTTTTTTCTGTCACCTTTTCTACCTGTTTGGCCACTTTAAGATCCTCGTATACAATCACTCCAAGATCCTTTCATGCACTGAAGTACTTCACCCCCTACACTGTACTGCCCTCTTTTTGCAACTCAAATACATGACCTTGCATTACTTAGCATTAAATCTCAGCTGCCAAATTCTCAACCATCTTTCAAGTTTCACTTGACCGCCTCCTCATACTATCCACACCCTCCAGGATGTCTACCCTGTTGCAGATTTTGGCATTGTCTACAAAGAAGAATGCCTTTCCCAACAGACTTTCTGCAATATCACTTACAAAAATGTTAAAAAGAATAAGACTGAGAACCGATCCCTGAGCACTCCACTGGTAACGTCCCCATCTTCATAACAAACTCCATTTACTATTACACTCTGGAACCTCCATCTCAACAAGTTTCTTACCCAGTCACTCACTTTAGGGTCCATCTCAAGGACACTCAGTCCCTTGCTAAAATCTAAGTATACCACCATCAGCGCTATCCCCCAATCTAATTCTCTGGTCACCAGGTCAAAGAAATCAATCAGATTTGCCTGGCAAGACCTACCTCTAGTAAAGCTACACTGTCTCAGATCCTATAATCTCTTCCAGAAGCCGTATCCTTCTTTTTTAGCAGTTTTTCCATTAATTTACTTACCACAGAGGGCAGACTAACTAGTCAGTAGTTGCCAACTTCTTCCTTACTTCCACCTTTTTGGACAGAAACCACATTTGTCCATCTCCAGTCCTCTGGGATCACTCCCAACTCTAAAGAAACATTGAAAAGGTCAGCAAAGAGCCACCAGTATTTCCCTGAGTTCTTTCAATACCCTCAAATGAATCCTGATCAACCCCATTGCTTTGTCCACTTTTAGTTTTGCTAGCACCTCACAAATATAGTCTTCTGAAAATCGTTCGAGTTCTACCCCACTCCCATTCTTCTGTTTGTTTTCTGAGGTCCCATTTCCAGCCCGTCATCTATGAGCATAAAACAGAAATTTGTTAAGCAATTTTATCATCAGTCTCTACATATTCCTCTCCTTCATCCTTAAGTCTCAAAGTGCCACCCTTGCACTTCCTCCCATCACTAATATACCTAAAAAAGGAAAGTGTCATCCCCATATTTTACTGTATGGGCTATTTTTAATTTCATTTACATCTTTGCTTTCTTGACTACTTTACCAGCTTCCCTTAGCTTCACCAGATATTGTTGTTTATCTTCCTCTTTCTGCTATCTCTTATAGGCTAACCTCTTCTCTTACCTTTCAGTTACTTCATTTGAAAAACATAGCAGCCTCCTTTTCCTCTTACTTTTATTTACTTTCCTAACAAAAAATGTTTGTTGCCCTTACAATATCTCCCTTCAGTTTTGCTCACTGTTCTGCTTTCCCCCCGATATTCCCATCCAACTAACTATCTGAGCAAAGTTAGTTTTCCTGAAGTCTAGCACCTTCACTTTTGAATGAGACATCTCCACCCATGTCCTACTATTGAAGCTTACCATACGATGATCAATACAGGTCAGATGTTCACCCACTACAACATTAGAAATACTCTCCCCCATTGGTAAGCATCAAATCCAATATCATCCACTCCCATATGGGTTCTGTAAACAATTCCCTGTAGAGAATCCTAGATCTGCCTACTTCTAGATGACACCACAGCAGGGATATCACAATAGATATCTGGCAATTTGCAATCTCCTTCCAATAGTACGAGCTGCGATCAAAAAGTATCAAGACTTGTACAACACCACAAGAAGTATAACACTGACAGTTATTGCACTCAGTCTCCTTCAAAGTAGTCCCCTTCCGATAAAACATACTTTCTCCAGTGTTCCTGCCACTGCTGGAAACAAGTCTGAAACGTCTCTTTTGTTATGCTGTGAAACTGCTGTATTGAAGTTTGCTCAATGGTCTCCAAGTCGTCAAATCTCCTTTTCAGTGGTAATTTCAGTTTTGGAAACAAGAAAAAGTCACAGGGCGAGAGGTCAGATGAGTACAGAGGCTGATGGACTTGCTCAATTTGGTGTTTGGCCACAAACTGCTGGACAAGATGTGATGCGTGAGCTGGGGCGTTATCTTGATGAAGCAACCATTCACCAGTCCTGTGCAACTCTGGCCTCTTACGATAAGCTGTATCTCTCAAACAAGTCAGAACTTGGACTTAGTACTTCTTATTGATGGTTTGGCCTTTTGGAGCAAACTCATGAAGAACAATACCTTGGTAATCAAAGAAAACTGAGTATAATCCTGACATTTCTCCTCACCTGACTAGATTTCTTGGGTCAGAGAGTTTGGAGTTTTCCACTGTGAGGATTCAGCCTTAGTTTCAGGGTCATAACCATAAACTCATGATTCATCACCAGTAAAAAATCTTTGATGAAATCAGAGTTATTTTCAATGCATTCCAACAACTCCCTAGATGCAGTCTCTCTTTTTGGTCAATGGACAGGAGTTTCAGCACAAATTTGCAGACACATCTCATCCCCAAATCTACAATAAGAATAGACTGTACTGACCCAAAACTGATGTCCATGTCCTCAGGAAAGCTCCCTGATAATCAATCGACGATTTGAACATATTGCGGCATGCACTGCTTCAACTCTGTTTTCATTCCTGCTCATGGATGGCCTTCCAGAAAGTTAGTCACTGTCAACACTTTGGCATCCTTCTTGGAAACATTTTACCAGTCAAACTCGAGTACAACTCATGCAATCATCGCCATATACTTGCTGTAACTTATCATAAGTCTGCATGAATCTCCAAGTTTCTGGCAGAATTTAATGCAAATTCGCTGTTTAATTTTTTCACTCATCATAAATCTGACTAACTGTTTTTACCCAATACCAAACATCACGTGACTAAAAAAGTACAGGTGTGCTGCAGCCACACTACACTTTACATATGCAGAGCACACAACTAAGTCACTGCATGCTTAATTGCATCGCAGTGTGACATATTGTTATATAGTTACAAAACAAGTCTTGATACTTTTTGATCACACCTCATACTTCCCCTTTCATAGCAATATTGTGAATGTATTCAATTACATCTCTATTTCTTCTGCCTGCGAGGGAAGACTGTATATCACACCAACAAATACATTTTCCATTCCTCTTTTCAGACTAACCCACAGTGTCTCCTCCTCCTCTTCTAAAGCCTGCAGTTTTGTTTTTTATTATTCTTCACATACAATGCCATTCCTCCTCCTTTTCTTCTTATCCTGTCTTTCCTGAATAGATTATAGCCTGGTGTAACTACGCCCCAGTCACTGTTTTGTGTGAACCATGTCTCCCTGACAGGGCCGGCCCAAAGGTTTCTGCCACTCTAGACAGAAATCCCGGCAGTGCTCCACCCCATACGTTCAGCCCCCCACATGCTGTGCCGCGCTTCCGCCAATTCCAGCCAGGGGGAAGAGACTGCCTTGGTTAAAGTGGCAGTCAGGGAGCAGGGCCGGCCCTTCTGCCAGGTAGCTGACTAGGACGGCAGATCTCTATGGGTGGCAGCTGTGCCACTCTCCCCCTCATGTGCCAAGCTGTGCAGACATACCTTTGGGCCGAGCCTAACCACCCCTCCTGCCGCCGGACCAGCGCGGCACAGATCAACATAGGGAGGGGGGTGACAGCTCGGCACACTGGGCGGAGGGGGCAGTAGGCCATGTGTGCCGAAGCACAGCCTGCCGCCCACAGAGATCTGCCATCGTAGGCAGCCATCTAACAGACAGGACGGCCCAGTTCCCTGATTGCCACTTTACCAAGACAGTCTCTTCCATTAAAACTTTTTTATTTATTTATTTGTATTTATCGCACACCTTTCCAGTAGAGGATCAAGGTGAGTTACATTCGAGTACAGTAGATATTTCTAAATCCGGAACTTTATTTTGCATACTATAGGTATTAGTATATGCAGCTCTCCAGATGTTTTTTTTCTATACTCTCTTTCAACATTTACTTACCTAAGGGCTTTTTTCACCCATTCTCAATTTTCCTGGCTTAAAGCCCTCCTACGAAATAGATTAGTCAGCCTGTTGCAGAAGTCACTTTCCCCATTCTTCGATAGGTGGATGCCATCCTCTGCTAAGCAGTCCTTGGAAAATCATCATATGGTCCAGGAAACCAAAACACTCTCTATGACACCCATCCATGTAGCCAGGCATTCATCTCCAGGATGCAAAGCTCTCTGCCCCAGCTCTGACTCTTGACAGGAAAGACTGAGAACACCACCTGCATACTTAAGTACTTCACCTTCTCTCCCAGAGCCACAAAATCACTTTTGATACGCTTAGATGGGAACAGAGTAGTATCATTTGTATCAACATGGATGAGTAGCATCAGATAATAGTGATTAGGTGGAGTCTCAGCAGTCTTTGGAACGTCTTGGATCTTGGCACCAAGTCAGACAGCACACAGATCGACAGATGGATGCTTTTATGCACCTCAGAAGAAAGAGTCACCAATCACTACCCTTTGGTTCCTAGTGGTTGCTGTTCCTACATCTTTGGGTTTTTGAGCTCAGAAACCTCCTGTGCCTTCCCTTGCATTTGAGGATGTGTTCACACTGGCCTGGAGGCAGCAGCGCTGAGAGAATGTAGCAGGAAGCAAAGAAGCAAGCTCCTGCTGTTCTGGCAGCATTGCAGCTCTTCAGCTGCTATGGCACAAATGTTACATGCAGTCACAAAGCCAGCATTGCACCCTCCATATCTACGCCCTGTCTTGGCTGCACTGCTTGCACTGCCCTTGGTATGGTGCTGCATGGCACCTTATTGTCTTTTTCTGTGTACAGGCATTTTAACATGAGCATGTCGCATCCATTAACATGCAGGATCAATTCCATTTCAATGCTACAGAATCTGAACATTTCTGTCTTAGTTCACAGCTAGCAAATTTAAAAAACACTATCTTGTCCACAGTCCACTATCCTGTGCTGCATCATTTTCTTATATTTAAGCTTACGTTTACTACTCCTTAACCATTCATCAGAATTTGATAGTCTTGTGATTCCTGCAAGGAGAAATTTCACTTACCGTTAATTTCCTTTCCTGGAATACTGCTAGACCAGTCCAGACAAACGGGTTGTGTCCTCCCGCCAGCAGATCCTGGAGACAGAGAATTCTACCAGAGCTCTGATAGACTGGACTCTGGTGATATGGTCCTACCACTAGGGGTCTCCCTCAGTATTGTCTGTAAAGCGAACCCAAACATGTAACACAACTAAACCATAAGACCACACATAGTGGACGTTTAATTCAACTATGTACAAGGGAGCTGAAAGTATCCCCAGAACTGAAGGCTGCTAAGACCGATAACGCAGCCATCGGGCCCCCATGGTGAGGCATACTGACAAGGAAGGAACAGAGGCCAGCGGCTTCACCACACTAGCAGCACCGTAACTGACAGCAGGGTGGGTCCTGGACTGGTCTAGCAGTATTCCAGGAAAGGAAATTAACGGTAAGTGAAATTTCTCCTTCCAGGTCATACTGCTAGACCAGTCCAGACAAACGGGCAGTACCCAAGCTACCTGCTTTCAAGGGGGGGTCAATGCCAACGACAGCACTGCAGCTCCAAACTGCCCCTCCTGCCGAGAGTGAACGTCCAATCTATACTGATGGACAAACATGGACAACGATGACCAAGTCACCGTCCGGCAAATGTCGAGAGGGGCTACTTGAGACTGCTCAGCCCAAGACGAAGCCTGAGCCCGAGTGGAGTGAGCTCGGAGCCCTGCTGGAACCTGCTTGCCTTGCAGTATATAAGCTGCCTCAATAGCTCCTCGCAACCATCTAGAAATGGTGGATTTGGAGGCTGCGGACCCCCGTCGAGGGCCCGCAAACAGGACAAAAAGATGATCGGTCTTACGGAAGGCGTTCGTGATCTTAAGATACCGATAAAGCACTCTTCAGGTCCACAGCACGCGATTGACGAAGGTGACCGGAACACTGCTCTCTTTCAAAGGTAGGCAAGAAAAGAGGCTGGTTGACATGAAAAGGGATAAGCACCTTAGGTAAAAAGGATGGAACAGTTCGAAGAGAAACTCCCGCCGAAGAAAACGAGAGATAGGGATCTCGACAAGAGAGAGCCTGAAGTTCGGAAATCCGACGTGCCGAGGTTATGGCCACTAGGAAAACCGTCTTTAGCGTTAAATCCTTAAGGGAACATGCCTTCAGGGGCTCAAAGGGAGGAGCAACAAGGGCACGGAGAATGAGAGCGAGATCCCAAGAAGGAACTAAAGGACGTATCGGGGGCCGTAATGTCTGAACCCCTTTAAGAAAACGCGAAACGTCCACATGCGAGGCGAGAGAACGCCCCGCTATCGGCCCTCGAAAACAAGTTAGCGCGGCAACCTGCACGCACAAGATCCTGAGCGCCAGACCCTTATCTAGACCAGCCTGCAGAAAGGAAAGAATATCCGGGATGTTGCAACGTCAGGGCGAGATGTGATGTAGCGAACACCAAGTGTCAAAGAGACGCCACACACGAGCGTAAGCCAGCGACGTCTAAGACCACCGTGCCTTAAGCATTGTCGCCACCACACTCGACGAATATCCCTTCTGAACTAACCTGCGGCGTTCAAGAGCCAGGCCGTAAGCGAGTAAGGAGCCGGGTTTCCCATTTCCACCGGCCCTTGGAGCAGGAGCCCTGGGAACGCCCCCAGGCATAGAGGAGACGCCCGGGAAAGCCGGACGAGATGCGCATACCAAGGTCTGCGAGGCCAATCCGGTGCCACCAGCATCACCGGGCCGCGAAGCTCCCTGACTCTTTGGAGAATCTTGCCGATCATGGACCAGGGAGGAAAGACAAACAGAAGGAGATGGGTTGGCCGTGCTTGAGACAGAGCATCTGTCCCGTGCGACCCATTGTCTCTCCAACGGCTGAAGTAGATCGGTGCCTTGGTATTCTGCGCCGTAGCCATGAGATCCATTGCCGGTAGACCCCATCGTCGAACAATGGACTAAAAGGACTCGGGCACCAGAGCCCACTCCCCCAGATCCAGAGCATGTCGGCTGAGGAAATCGGCTTTTACACTGTCTACCCCCGCGATGTGTTGCGCCGAGATCGCCTGCAGATGCCTCTCCGCCCACGGAAGGAGAAGATCCATTTCCTTCGATACACCTGGACATTTTGTGCCCCCTTGGCGGTTAAGGTATGCCACTGTCGTAGCGTTATTGGACAGAATTCAAACCGCCTGACGCCGCAGAAGAGGCTGAAACTTTCGCAAGGCTAAGCGCACCGCTCGCATCTCAAGGCGAATGGTGGACCACCGGGCCTCCCGAGGAGACCAAATCCCCTGCGCTGAGTGCGAGCCGCAATGCGCTCCCCAACCGGAGAGACTGGCGTCTGTCGTTACCAACACCCAGTGCGAAGTGTCTCCAAGGGAACCCCTCGAAGGCGACGAGACTGCGGGGCCGGAGCCACCAATGGAGGCAAAGTTGCACCGCCGGTAGTAGAGGCAACCGAACTTGATAATCCTCTGGACACCATGCTCGAGGCGAGACCTGTGCTAGGAGACTGCGAACTTGAGAAGTTAACTTGAGGAATCGAGGCATTGACAAATAGACCCGACCTAAGGCTGTATCAAATCAAGCCCCCAAAAAATTTGATCTCCTGGGACGGCTGAAGACAACTCTTGTCGCGACTGATTACCCAGCCGAGGCTTTCGAGAAAGGCAACAACCACCGAGACTGTGCTGCAAGCCTCGGGGAGAGAGTCTGCGCGAATGAGCCAGACGTCCAGATAAGAATGAACTCTGATGCCGCGACTGCGTAAGGCCGCAGCTACTACCACCATTACCTTGGAGAAAGTTCGAGGCGCCGAAGCTAGACCGAAGGGCATAGCACGAAATTGGAAATGTTGACCGAGTACTGCGAATCGAACGAGTCGCTGATGCCCCTCTCGAATGGGAATGTGAAGAATGCTTCTGTGAGATTGAGGGAAGCTAGAATTCCCCCTTGCGTACCGCTTGAATAACGGATCGCAGAGTCTCCATTCGAAAGTGTGGTACCCGCAGACTGCGATTGACACCTTTGAGATCCAAGATAGGATGAAAGGAGCCGTCTTTTTTTTTTTTTTTGGCACCACGAAATAGACAGCGTAACGGCCTAGTCCTCTTTCTAACAGTGGAACTGGACGAATGGCAGCTAAACGCTGGAGTCTTTGAACGAATCAACATCTGCTGCCCATTGACACAGCCAGAGCCATCTAAGAGCTACTGTCACCGGTGCTACGGAGCGAGCTGACAGCCGCAAGAGATCAGAGAAGGCCTCTGCCAGGAATGCAGCGATGGATTCTAAATGAGCCAACTCGGGATCACCTGGAATCTGCAGAATCCATCGAAGGGAGGCCCGTGCTGCTAGACCTGCGCACACCCCTGCTTGAAGGGAAAAAGAGCGGACAACGAAAAACCCGTCTTTAGCAGACTCTCAACTTTTTTTTTTTTTTTTTTTGGTCTTGCTGGTCGCGGAGTGCCACTCCGCCCTCAACCGGAATTGTGGTATGCTTGGTGACCCCGGTCACTAACGCATCAACTTTCGGGTATGTCAGCCAACGGCCCAAGTCAGAAGGAGACCAAGGGTATAACTGACCAATACCGCGTGCCGTACGTAGAGAGGACTCTGGAGAGTCCCACTCTCGAGATACCATATGCTGTAACTCGGCTGGAAAGGAAAAAGCTTTGGAAGGCTTACGAATGCCCAGTAAAATGGGATCTGGCTGCAACAGGGTTTGAGAACTCTGAGGATCAGGCGTGTGATTAGGGCCGGCAACTCCTCTTTCCGAAAAAGTCTGATATCTTGAGAGCCCCCGTGAACTGTCAGCGAAGAATCAGATGAAGAATATTCCCCATCTTCTTTCTCCAATGAGTCAGGGCTCACCTCCGACGATTTAAAGTCTTCTGGAATATCCGTAGTGTCCCGCAAGCCACATGCAACGTTCCTGGAAGGACGTACTGCTTTAAGGTCTGAGGCCTTTCGGGATCACTTGCGAGACCCCACCATATCCTTGTGTGCTACCGGGCGGGTGCTGAAGGTATACCAACAGACTCAGAACGCCACAGGTGCCATGCCTGGCAGAAGAGCGTCAGGAACTCCCTGTCAGCCAAGGCTGCCGTGGCTTCCAGCGGCTGTGGAAGCAAAATCGGAGCTGACTGAATCTTTTCTGCAGGAAAATCCTGCTGCAGGGGCTCTAAGGAGGGAGGAGTTAAGGCGCTGATGTCCCCAGCTGGCAGCGCAGAGGGAATGGAGGAAGAAGATTCTCCTGGATGCAGCATGCAGGTGGAACACAAGCAATCTATTAACTCATTTTTCTTATTATTACATATAATACAGCTGTGCAGAGAAACAGGCATTGCAGAGGCTTAAACCCTTTTTTTGTAAACAAAAATCAAGGTAGGCTTAGGGAAACAGAAGACTCTTCAAAGAAAAGGGATTATGAAACTCCCTGTGCCTTCACAGCATGTTTAAATGTTTTGAAATGGCTGCCCAGAGCTGTTCCCTCCAAAAAACAACACTGAAGAGAAATCCCTCTTGATTTTCAAAATGGCCGCTGGCACAGAAAAACTGCAAAATAAAAGTTCCCTAAGCTCTAAAAACCTTAAAAATGCACTTAAAAATTCAAATCCTGATGAACCCTGAATCACCAGAAACAGAGGGGAGAAGGAAACTGTCAGTTATTCACTGTGCTGGTACAGAGGAGCTGAGCTCCCATGGAGGAGAAGAGAAACTTTCAAAGTCAGTGTAAGGTAATTACAGCGACTGAAAGGTAGGGAAATTAGAGTTTGATCCCTCTGCAGCCACTTAGACCCTCATGGCAGGGGCTGGAAGGTGTTTCTGGAGAAAAGGGGAGCTGCACAGACAGTGAAATCAGAAGCTCAAACCCTGTTGTATTGCTGATTACAGAAAATACAGCTGTTAAGGAGGGAAGCCTGGGAAACCCAGAGAAACACCTCTTGTGTGCTCTGGGTGCATCCAGGAAATTAAAATGAAGAAAATAGGAACTTCAAACCCAGTTGAACAAACCCTGATGAAACCGGAAGTGAAGGAATCAGGTCAGAGACAGTCGGTCCCAATGCAGTTGAAATAAACCCAGGGCAGCTGAGGCAAGTAAGAAAAACAGTTTACTGTATTTTTCGGACGATAAGGCGCAATTAAAATCCTTAAATTTTCTCACAAATCGACAGTGCGCCTTAAAATGCGGTGCGCCTAATGTATGGCTGTGTTTTCTGACCTAGAACTGATTTATGTGGTACACGGCGCTCAAAAATCTGTCAAAATGTTTTAGCACGGCCTTGGTAAGCTACGAAGCTGCACTGCTTGGATTGCGCATTACAGCCATCGTAGTCAGGAGGTGTGTGCATTCATTCATTCATTTTCTATACCCGCTGCCCCAAAAATGGCTCCTGTTAAGAGACATGCTTACGAAGCGGAATTCAAACTCAACGCTATCAGTCACGCAGTACAACATGGAAATAGAGCAGCTGCGAGAGAATTCAACATTAATGAATCAATGGTACGGAAGTGGAGGAAGCAAGAAGACGCCCTGCGCCAGGTAAAGAAGACCAAACTGAGTTTCCGAGGAAACAAAGCAAGATGGCCACAGTTGGAGGACAAAATTGAACAGTGGGTTATTGAACAGAGAACCGCAGGTAGAAGCGTCTCTACTGTCTCTATTCGACTCAAAGCAACAGCGATAGCACGCGACATGGAGATCAACGACTTTCGAGGAGGTCCCTCTTGGTGCTTCCGTTTTATGAAAAGGCGTAATCTCTCTATCCGCACAAGAACTACTATCTCGCAGCAACTGCCAAAGGATTACGAAGAAAAGCTGGCCATTTTCCGCACCTACTGCAAGAACAAGATCAATGAAAAGAAGATCCGGCCAGAACACATCACCAACATGGACGAGGTCCCACTCACATTTGATATCCCCTTAAACCGTACTGTCGAGAAAACAGGGACCAGTATGGTATCTATACGCACTACAGGAAACGAGAAGTCATCCTTCACTGTAGTTCTCGGTTGCCAGGCTAATGGCAAGAAACTACCACCCATGGTAATTTTCAAGAGGAAGACTTTGCCAAAAGAAAAGTTTCCGGTTGGCGTCATCATCAAGGCTAACCCGAAGGGCTGGATGGACGAGGAGAAGATGAGTGAGTGGCTGAGAGAGGTTTACGTCAAGAGACCGGATGGCTTTTTCCACAAATCTCCGTCCCTATTGATCTGTGACTCCATGCGCGGCCTTCTGACCGATACTGTCAAAACCCAAGTGAAGAAAACTAATTCGTTGCTTGCCATCATTCCGGGTGGATTAACCAAAGAACTCCAGCCGCTAGATATTAGTGTCAACAGGTCGTTTAAAGTTAAATTGCGAGCTGCGTGGGAGCATTGGATGACAGAAGGCGAACACACATTCACCAAGACAGGGAGGCAACGCAGGGCGAGTTACGCCACTATCTGCCAGTGGATCGTGGATGCCTGGGCGAAGGTATCAGTCTCCAGTGTCATCCGAGCTTTCAGGAAGGCCGGAATTATCACTGAACAGCTAAGTAACAGCAACGAGACTGACTCGGATAATGATGATAATGATGAGAGGGATCCGGGCGTGCTTGATGCCGAAATCGCCCAACTGTTAAACTCAGACACTGAAGATGAAGAATTTGATGGATTTGTGGTAGAGGAATAAACTGAAAAAGTGAGTGTATTGTTTTGTATTTTATTTTACTGAACAATGTTGAGAGTTATTATGAAAGACCATTTTATGGTTATTGTGAAAGAGTTGAATTAAGAGTTGAATAAAATTTGACTTATCAGAGTTTTGTTTCATTTAATGCTCCTTATAACCCGGTGCACTTTATGTATGAAAATAAACCCGTTAGCAGTCGATCATTGATATTGCGCCTTATAACCCGATGCGCCTTATGGTCCGAAAAATACGGTACTTACAGTTTCTCTCAGAAGTTGATACCTGAGCCTCCTGCTGTCTAAGCTCTCATGGCAAAGACTCAGCGCTGCTTAAAGAAAATCAGGAGCTCTACTGAAGCCAGGCCCAAGAGCTCCACAAGTTTATCTGGGGAATCAAGTTGCTGGGAAACCCAGAGTAATACCTCTTGCGAAATCTGGGTGCATCCAGGAGCCTCAAGATACAGAGAAACCTGATTTTAGGGAGACCTTCGTCCAGCTAACAAGCCCACATGGCCAGATGCTGGGGATTCTTCCTGTCAGCGAGCTCTACTGTGTCAGAAACAGGAGCTCAGCTGCAAACACACTGGTGCACAGTGAAACTATACTGGCAGCAACAGGCAAGTGGAAATATCAATCCCCAAAGGGATTCTAAATAATTGTAAAGATTTTGAGGGAAAAACAACAAAAGCAACCAGATCTGCTGGAGACAGAGAAATACTGAGGGAGACCCCTAGGGGTAGGACCAATGTTCCCTCTAATTTTCTGTAGGCTGTGTGCGCATAAAATATCAGCTGTGCAGCTTTTGAAGGAAGGTTAAATTTTTGTGCGGCACATAACACTCGCAGTTCTATACTTTAAAATTTGACTACACGTCAGAATACAGTATGTACACCACATTGATTGCACTAGATAATAGTGTAGAACTTGTGAAAACCGTAAATACACAACTACTTTTAAATTTTAAGATGTCTGTGTTGTTTATCAGAATCAGAACCGTAATTTTTGTGCGCTCTGTTATAAAGAATGTGCGTTCACTCGGCGAGGTGTGTGCGCGCGCACACGCGCACTGCTTAGAGGGAACAGTGGGTAGGACCATATCACCAGAGTCCAGCCTATCAGAGCTCTGGTAGAATTCTCTGTCTCCTGGATCTGCTGGCGGGGGACACAACCTGTTTGTCTGGACTGGTCTAGCAGTATGACCTGGAATAACCATTTTCTGCTTTAACTGTCTTCCATGGTATTCTCTCAATATTTTCTGTCAGTAATTTGCAGGAAATCAAATTGAAATAAAATATACTTAAAATACTGAGAACAAGCATATAGAACAGAATAAGGAGCATTCGTAAAAAAAAAAATCAGTTGAATGCACATTCAGTCTAATACTGAATGCATTCTACAAACACACATTCTACTTTTGCTGAAATTTTCATTTAAAAGAATATATTAATCAAGCTGAGTCCCCCTTCCCACCTTCCCAAGCAAAATCACAGGACTAATCATGAATCAAAATCCACCTTAATTTTTTTAGGATCTGCCAGGTACTGTGCCCAAAACTAGCCACCGACAGAAAAGATGCAGAAATATATGCACCTTGGTCTGACTCAGCATGACTTATCTCAGAGCTAAACAAATCCCAGGCACAGGTTGTCATGGTGACTAGAAATTTGCACCTGGGATTTCTTGCCCCCTTTAGGTTTTTTTAGATGCATTTCAGACCATAACTGTCTGCCCACAGGGATACCATCTCCCCCCGAGCAGAAGAGGATGGCCAACATCACAGTAAAGGCTCTTCTGTCTGGCTGCAGGATCCCATCTCCTGCAGGCAGAACAGGATGGAAGGCCACAACTGCAGCTTGGATGGCAGTTGGCTGCCCACGGGAATCCTCATCTCCGCGGGCAGAAGATGAAGTGTAGTTACTCACCTGTAAACAGGTGTTCTATAGGGAAAGCAGGAATCAGTCCTTACATATGGATGACGTTGGTGCCAACAGAGCCCTGCACAAGCATCTCCCCAGCTTTTAAAGAAAGCCTTTGGGAGATGTATCATACATGCGTGGAACCCTTCCAGCCCAAGGGTGCCATCTTGCCTCAGTCTAATGACATAGCTAAAATGGCCAAGGAAAAAGAAAAGAAAATACCCTAAGGGAGCAACTCCAAGGGGAGGAGGGAGGGTTGTGTGAACCAACACCTGCTGTTCCTGTAGTACAGCAGGAATCACTCTTTATCGGACTCCCCAGCTACAGGCTACCAGAACCTGTAAAAACGCCATGGTGACCTGCAAAGGGTGAGCCGTGATTAACAGCAGTCGAGTCTCTACTGGGAGATTCTCACAAGACACAAGTGTCCGGCAGAGAACCAGCAGCCCGGTAGCATGAACACAGAAGAGTTGGAGGGCAGGAGTTGCCTACACCCCAAGGAGATTATGAAGTATGGCCTGGCCGAAGGCGCTGTCATGTCAGGACTCCCTCTCCAGGCAGTAGCAAGCTGCAAACGTATGGAACAAAACCAGGTAGCAGATTTCCGTCACAGGGATGGAAGGCAGATTTGCCATGGAAGTAGCCATGGCTCTGACGCTGTACGCCGTGACCTTCTCATCCAGTGAAATCCTTCACCTGCTCGTATGCAAGGGTAATGCAGTCCATCAACCAAGAGGATAGAATTTGCTTAATCACTGGGAGCCCCAGACAGCTGGGGTCATAGGATACGAAAAGCTGAGGTGCCTTGTGCCCAAAACTAGCCACTGGGTCCATTGAAGATAAAAGGACAGGGACCTTTTACAGTCCAGAGTATGGAGAACGGTCTTTGCCCTGCCAGCCTAAGGCCTCAGAAAGAAGGTGGGAGACACCACCTCCTAACTTGAGTTGGAAAGGGGACACCACCTTCGGCAGAAACTTGGGTTGTGTGCAGAGCACCACCCAGTTCTTGTAGAACTTTGTGTAGGGAGGCTCTGCCATCGGGGCCTGCAGCTCGCTGACTCTGCGAGCTGATGCGAGTGCTACCAGGAAGACAATCTTCCAGGAGAGGTACTGCAGGTGGCATTTGTGTGATTTTTATACTGCCATTTCGGGTAATCATAGCGTTTACATATTAAACAACTGAGATACATTGAACATCTTAATCAAAATAACAGATACAGGTGAATAACAATCAAAGGTATATATACATGATTCATACAATTATAACTTAGTTACAAATCTTCTGACTAAAAATCTTCGGTTTTACATATTTGCATATTTTCCATAGGCTGAAATGGTGGCTTAGTGAGCTGTGAGAGCACCACATTGAGATCTCACTCCACTTGCCAGATGGCAGACGAAGGGTTTAAATAGCATGAGGCCCTGCAAGAACCGAGACACAAGGGGATGAGCAAAGAAGACTTCCCCTCAATGGGATGGTGGTGCGCTGCAATAGCGCTCATGTGTGATCTGACTGAATTGCACTTTAGTCCCATCTGTGACAAGTGAAGAAGATATTGGAGTAAAACTGTAGTCCCATCTGTGACAAGTGAAGAAGATATTGGAGTACCATTTGTAGCGAGCAGGAGAACAGGTTTGCCCACTTTTTGGCACACATCGAGAAGCAGCGCCACTTGAAGGTGTATGCCCTTCTTGTGGAAGCCTTATGAGAGGCTAGGAGAACCTCTTCCACTTTCCGTGGGATGTTGAAGGGAGCTAACGCTACCCTTTCAGCAATCAAGTCATGAGTGCCCATGGGAATCGGCAACGCCGCTGATAGGAGAGCAGCAGTGGGAACCAAGGCTGCCTGGGCCACCAGGGAGCTATCAGCATTAGTGATGCTCTGTTGCGTTGGACCTTGAATAGGGTCTTGGTGACTAGAGGTGTCAGTGGGAAGGCGTATAGAAGGCCTTCCTTCCATGGAATGAGGAAAATGTCCGCTGCCACCCTGGATGGGTGCGGCTGGCAGGATCAGAATTGGGGCTTGCGTGTTGTCCGGACTGGTGAACCGGTCCATCGAAGGGACGCCCCAGAGACAAAATAACCGGGAGGCTACTATTGGATCCAGGCGGCACTCGTGCGGTTGGAGGACTCTGCTCAACTTGTCTGCCTGGGCATTGTCCTGGTCCGGGAAGTAAACTGCCCTTAGGAGCAGCCCTCTGCGTGCCGCATAGGAGAAGAGAGCTACTGCCTTCTGGAAGAGGGTGGGAGGACCCTGTTCTCCCTTGTTTGTCCACATAGAACACTGCAACCTGGTTGTCAGTCTGAATCAGCATTGAGTGGTGCTGCAGTTGGTGGTGGAAGGCTCAGAGGGCCAGGAATATTGCCTGGAGCTCTAGCAGGTTGATTTGCATCTGAGATTTTCTTTGGGCATGGCCACCTTGCATCTGGAGGCCCTTGCAATGCGCTCCCCAGCCCAATAGGGAAGCATCCGTGGTGAGGACCTTCTGGGGGTGGGTGCTTGGAAGGGCATTCTGGCCTGAAGATGAAGTGAAATCTGCCACCATCAGAGGGAGTCCGCCAGTTGGCAGGTCACTTTCACTCTGCCCTAGAGCCTGCCTGTGGCTTGTGTCCACAGAGCAGAGGCACTACTGGGCTGCCCTCATGTGCAGACAGGCCTATACATAATGTATGTATTTATGTATACTGTGTGTGTAGTAGATGCGCAGTAGAAATAGTAGTAGTTATGGGAGACAGCCAACCTGGTTTTGCCCTAACTAGATTGCTACTCTGTGTGTATTTCTGTTGTCTTAATTAGACTGTAAGCTCTGATGAGCAGGGACTGTCACTCTCTATATGTCTGTACAGCGCTGCGTATGAGGTAGCGCTATATAAATGTTAAATAGTAGTAGTAGAAGTAGTAATATGGGGTCACGTAAACTGTGGAGGCCATGTGTCCCAACATGTGAAGTAGAAGCTGGGCAGGTAGCGCGAGGCATCGGTACACCTCTGTGGCTACTCCCCCCCCCCCCGCGGAATTCTGACCTCTCCTGAGGGAGGAAGGCTTTTGCCTGGAGGATATCCAGTTGTGGTCCTATAATCTCCAGGTGCTGGACCAGAGTGAGGTGGGACTTGGGGTAGTTTATGACAAACTCCAGGTGCTGCAGGGCGTTTAAGGTGCATCTGGTGGCGCATTGTGCCTCTGCTGCTGGGACCCCTTTATCTTTATCTTTCTTTGTGAAACTTGATATACCGCCCTTACCAGAGGCGTCAGGGCGGTGTACAGTACAGGAATACAAATTGGCCACAGAAAACAAAGAGAAGAAAGGAACACCATTAATAGACAGGAAAGTAAAAGAGGAGGAGAGGAAAAGTACAGTTACTTACCTGTAACAGGTGATCTCTGTGAACAGCAGGAATAAGTCTTCACATATGGGTATCGTCGGTACCGAAGGAGCCTGCGCGGGAATGCTCCCCAGCGTCCAGTAAGAAAGCTTTTGGGAGCATCCCACAGCGCCTGCGCGCTGCCTTCCCGCCTTTCCTAACCACATCTCTCCAGTTCGAGTTTTAAAGCTGAGACAAAGAGAGAGAGAGAAAAGGAAAGATAGAGAGATACAACTCCTAGGGGAGGTGGGTGGGTTGTGAAGACTTATTCCTGCTGTTCCCAGAGATCACCTGTTACAGGTAAGTAACTGTGCTATCTCCAGGAACAAGCAGGAATGAGTCTTCACATATGGGGACTCCCCAGCTAGAGATGCCAGGGAGATCTCCAAAGTTGTGAGTCCCTGAGAAGGGCTCTACCTCGCCCCATGGATCTCGGGCATCCAGCCAGGGATGGGGGGTAGGAGCTGATTAGGTATGGAACAGGTGTTTGAGAACAGCCTGACCAAACAAGGCATCCCGGTGGGAGTCCTTGTCCAAGCAGTAATGGGCTGTAAAGGTATGAACTGAGGCCCAGGTGGCCGCTCGACAGATTTGGTCGATGGACACAGAGTTTAGATGAGCCATAGAGGCTGCAATGGCCCTCACATTGTGAGCTGTGACATGGCCCTCCAGAGAAAGGTTCTTACTCTGGAAGGCGAAGGAAATGCACTGAGCAATCCAATTGGACTGAGTTCTCTTAGAGACTGGAAGTCCTAAATGAGAGGGATCAAAAGCAACAAAGAGTTGAGAAGACTTTCTATGTTGCTGTGTCCTTTGTAAGTAGAAAGCAAGTGCTCTTTTACAATCCAGGGTATGAAGATTCCTCTCTGCACTTGATGCATGAGGTCCTGGAAAAAAGACAGGTAAATACACCTCCTGGTTCAGATGAAAAGGTGAGACCACTTTAGGCATAAAGTGTGGATTAGTTCTGAGGACTACCTTGTCATGATGGAACCTTGTATAAGGAGGATTAGCCACCAAGGCCTGCAGCTCACTGATACGGCGAGCTGAGGTGACTGCAATGAGAAAAACAACCTTCCAGGAAAGGAATTTCAAGGAGGTAGTGGCTAAGGGTTCAAAGGGTGGCTTCATGAGCTCGCCAAGAACCAAATTCAAATCCCATGCCACTGGAGGTGGTCTAATGGGAGGTTTAGTAAAAAGAAAGCCTCTCATGAATCTTGCAATAGGAGGATGAGAGGAAATAGGATGTCCATTGAGAGGCTTAAGGTTTGCTGCAATAGCACTCAAATGGACTCTTACTGAATTCGTTTTGAGGCCTGCATGGGATAAAAGCAGCAAATACTCTAGTAAAGAATTCAGAGGTATTGCAAGAGGGTTAAGACCCTTCTCTGCACACTAAATGGTAAACCTTTTCCATTAAAAAGCATAGGAACATCTAGTGAAAGGCTTTCTGGAAGCATGAAGGATATCCTTCACTTGCTGAGACAGATGCCAATCTTGAAGGTCAAGGCCTTCAGCAACCAGGCTCTGAGATGAAGAGACTGGGGATTTGGGTGCCATAACGTTCCCTCCTCCTGGGACAGGAGGTCTGGAGCAGATTCCAAGTCCAGGGAAGGAGCTTGAGAGAGATGAAGAAGTAGAGGGTACCACACTTGGCGTGGCCAACGTGGAGCTATGAGGATCATAGACCCCTTGTCTCTCTGAAGCTTGAATAGTGTCTTGGAAATTAGGGGAATGGGTGGAAAGGCATAGAGGAAGTCTTGCCCCCAGTGGAGGAGGAAGGCATCCCTGGCCTGAACTCCCTGACACGGAATCCTGGAACAGAACCGGGGAAGTTTGGCATTCCACGGACTTGCAAACAGGTCTATGTCTGGGGTTCCCCAAATTCGAAAGATCCTGGCTATCTGGTCCCCATGGAGGGACCATTCGTGTGGAAGCAGAACCCGACTGAGTCTGTCTGCCCAAGAGTTTTGAACCCCTGGAAGATACACTGCCATGAGATGAATCTGATGCTCTCTGGCGAAGGCCCACAATCTCAAAGCTTCGTTGCAAAGCGACAGAGAGCCAGTCCCGCCCTGCTTGTTCACGTAGAACATGGCTACTTGGTTGTCCGTATGGAAGAGGACTGTCTTGTAGCTGAGCAGGGTGTGGAAGACTCTGAGAGCTAGATAGAATTGCTCTGAGCTCTAAGAGATTGATATGTAGAGATGTCTCCTGTGGAGACCAGATGCCCTGGGTGGAGAGATCTTGTAGATGAGCTCCCCAACCCTTTGGGGAGGCATCTGTTGTGAGGGTTGCTTGGGGTAGCAACTATTGAAAGTGGGACCCCAGCAACAGATTTTGAATGGACCTCCACCACTGGAGGGACCAAAAGAGGCGACTGGAGATTGCTATTTTGTCTGACAGGCAACCTGATGCCTGGGTCCATTGGGTGGACAGAGTCCACTGAGCTGCCCTCATGTGAAGGCGAGCGTAAGGAACCACATGCACGGTGGATGCCATGTGGCCTAACAGTTGTAACATCTCTCGAGCAGTTAAATGGGATTTTAACTGAATTTGAGAGGCTAACTGCACCAAGCGTAGACAAAGGGCCTGGGGAAGATAGGCCCTTGCAGTTGTGGTATCTAGCAAGGCCCCTATGAACTCCAATGACTGAGTAGGGGTGAGATGGGATTTTGGGATGTTTATCACAAGTCCCAGATACTGAAGAACACGCCTTCTGCAGGCTAGGGAAGTCTGGGCCTCTCACTGGGATGGTGCTCGGATGAGCCAGTCGTCCAGATATGGGAATACAAATATTCCTAGAGTGCGTAGAAATGCAGCTACTACTGACATGCATTTTGTGAACACTCTTGGAGCAGAGGCCAGACCGAAAGGAAGCACTCTGTATTGGTAGTGCTTTCCCTGATAAAGGAACCGAAGGAACCTTCTGTGTGTTGGATGGATGAGGACATGGGTGTATGCATCCTTGAGATCTAGAGAACAAAGCCAATCCTGACTCTGAAGGTATGGAAGGAGAGCACCGAGAGAAATCATCTTGAATTTCTCCTTGCATAGAAACTTGTTCAGTTCTCCGAGATCTAATATGGGTCTGTAGCCTCCTGTTTTCTTTGGAATAAGAAAATAGGGGGAATAGAACCCTGAACCCTGTTGAAGAAGGGGTACTTCTTCTATTGCCCTTTGGGCAAGAAGGGTAGCAATCTCCTGACCCAGAAGGTCGAGGAGAGATGTTGGAGAATTGAACTGTCTCACCATAGTGTGAGGAGGAAGGTTTAAGAAATGAAGCTTGTACCCTTCCCTTATGATGGAGAGGGTCCATTGCTCTGCTGTGATTTGTTCCCCTCTGGGAGCAAAATGAGCTAACCTTCCTGGAATGGTTCTTCTAGAGCCAGAAAGGCTAAGTTCTCTAGTTGTAAGTCAAAGGCCCTGAGGAGGCTGAGGCTGTTGGGCTGTAGCAGTCCTTGTAGCCTTAGGCTTGGCTTGTTTAGGTTGTTGCTGACGATTTGCAGCAAAACGACCTGTAGAAGATGCCTGGAGTCCATAACCAGGATAATATTTCCCTTTTTTGGGGAAAAAGTCTTTTTGAATAACCTTTTTCTAGCAGGAGCAGAAGTAGACTTTGAAAGTCTATCTAAGGCAGAATTTTCAGCATCCATCTGAGTGGCCTTTGCTTGCCAATCCTTACCAAAAAGGTTTTCACCTGTACAAGGAAGATTTCCTAATCCATCCTGGACCCAGGGTTCTAAATCAGAAGCTTGCAACCAAGCAAGTCTGCGTGCCCCTATGGCAATAGCCGAGGCTCTGCTGGCACACTCAAAGGAATCAAAGGCTGCACTGTTGGAGAATTTGGACACATCCTGGGCATGTTTAAGCCAGGTGAGAAACTCTTCCCTTTTATCTTCTGAGATAAAAGGAGATAAAGTTAGCAGATGATCTGTAACTTCTTTTAGAAACATCCCCATATAGAGACTATAGGAGTTGATTCTGGCAGTAAGCATATTAGCCTGGAAAATTCTCCTGCCAAAAGCATCTAAGGTTCTGCATTCTCTTCCTGGAGGATTAGATGAGTGTCTTTTTGCACTCTTATCTTTTTCATAGCAGACTCCACCACAATAGAGTGGTGAGGAAGCTGAGTTTTATGAAAGCCAGGACAAGAAGGAACACGGTACATGGTGTCCAACCTGCGAGAATGAGGGGAAGTAGTAAGAGGTGTCTCCCATATGCCCAACATGTGATCATAAAGGATCTCATGAATTGGTAAAGTAGCTGCCTCTTTAGGAGCCTTAGGATATTGTAAAATATCTAATTTCTTGGCTCTAGGCTCTGGTTCAGGGGCCACTGAAATAGAGAGGCCCCCGGCCACTTCCCTAATGAAGTCTTGAAAAGACAAGTCTTCTGGAGAAGACATTCTTCTTTTTGGAGAAGAGGGCTCCTGAGGAAGGAGTACCGATGCTTCGACAGAAGCCTCTGATTCATCAGAGTCCTCAGAAGAATCGAAGTATCGCCTGTCTGGATGCTCTTGCAGGGCCCGATACGCGTACCGAGTGGTATCGACATCGGGAGTGATCGGTACCGATTCGGTACCGATGGGCATCACAGGACAGGGTACCGCTGCAGTCGACACCGATGCCGATGTCAATGCAATTGGTACCGGCACCAGAACTGATATCGGTGCCGGTGCCGGAACCGGTACCGCCAACAGAGTTTGTTGCGGTACCGGAGGCGTCGCAGCTTGTATGAATGCCGTGATGGCACGCTGCATGGTCAGAATATTCTGATCCATCGACGCAACCAATGTCTGGATGTCGGTACCAGTGGAGACCACCGGTACCCCAGAACATGGCAACAGGTGATCGGTCGAGGCCACGCCATCGATGTCAGCCTGTGACCCCATAGATGAAGCTTTGGAAGCCGGAGCCTCCCGCCGGGGTAATTTTGCCGGTGCAGGATCATCGAGGGCAAGCCCGGAGGCATCTCGATACTTAGAGGGAGATCTACCCTTCGAGGACCGGCTGGACTTATGTTTGGTTACCTGAGATCCATGGGAAGAAGACGAAGCCCTGGAAGATGTCGATGCCACCGAAGCTGCATCAGAGGGAAACTGGGTACTGAGCTTTGCCGCTCGATTCTGTCGACCTCTTTTAGACATCATGGAACAGGACTCACAATCGGTGATGGAGTGGTCAGGACCCAAATATTTTAGACACCAGTCATGGGTGTCGGTGATAGAAAGAGTACCGCTGCACTTCGTGCACTTTTTAAACCTGGAAGCGGGCTTTTCCATGAGGAAAAATCTTGTAGGCCCAAGGCCCAAAAGACAAAATTGCACAGAAGTAGAAAAACGGTAGATTTTTTTTTTTTTTTTTTAAAGAAGAAAGAAAGACCGGCGGTACCGGTCCAACGTCGAAGAAGGCAGATGCGCGACCAAAGAAATAAAGAAAAATAAAGAACTTCTTCAGCGGTGACAGGAACACGACCTGCTGGCTCCGTGGAAAAGAAGAACTGGAGAGAGGCGGTTAGGAAAGGCGGGAAGGCAGCGCTCAGGCGCTGTGGGATGCTCCCAAAAGCTTTCTTACTGGACGCTGGGGAGCGTTCCCGCACAGGCTCCGTCGGTACCGATGATACCCATATGTGAAGACTCATTCCTGCTTGTTCCTGGAGATAACAAGTAAAGTAGGACAGGAAAGAAACACAGGGCAGGAGAGATAGAGATGCGGAGGGAGGGGAGGGGGTCATCAGGTGACTTGGGCAAGGGGGTCACTAAGCCAGCGGTGGGGGGGGCACCCGACGGGGGAAGGTCCGAGCCACCAGCAGGGACAGGAAGACCATAGGCCTGACAGAAGAGGTGAGTTTTAAGGAATTACTTAAATTGAGGGAAAGAGGGTTCGGTGCGAAGGAAGTGCAGGAGAGAGTTCCAGAGAGCAGGACTAAGGAAGAAAAAGGCAGAATGGCGAGTGAGCTCGAAACAAGCCTGAGAAGGGGAAGGGAGAAAAAGCCGGTTGCCATGAGCAGAGCGGAGGAGACGGGGGACTGGCTGAAGATAAATGATATTGGCTAAATATTGAGGAGTGCTGGTATGCAGAACCTTATGGGTTATGGTCAGGAGTTTGTAGATGAATCTGACAGAGATAGGAAGCAAGTGAAGGGAGAGGAGAGAGGGAGTAACATGGGCGTTAGCAGGGAAGTGAGTGATAAGGCGAGCGGCAGTATTTTGAACTAACTGAAGACGGCGGAGTTGGGAACGGGGAAGGCCGGCAAGAACGGAGTTGCAGTAGTCCAGATGGGTGATCACGAGGGACAGAACAAGAGTGATGATAGCAGTGGTGGAAAGAAATGGGCGAATGGACCTAATTCTGCAGAGATGGAAAAAAGAGGCAAGCACCACCGAGGAGATGTGTTGGTGGAAAGAGAGGGAAGAATCAAGGGTGACACCTAGATATCGGAGAGTGGAAACAAGGGGAATGGGGCAAGCGGACATTGTGGGAGACAGGGTGGGAGAAGGGGCACCAAAAGAGAACCAGATAGCGGAAGATTTGGATGGGTTAACATAGAGGAAGTTGTGGTCGAACCAGGAGGTGACGAGGGCAAGGCAATCGTTGAGAGAGGAGAGATCAGGAGCAGTGGAGGAAGTGTGATACAACAGGAGGATATCATCGGCATAGAAGTAGGAAGAAATACCCGATTGTTGAATAAGCAAGGCGAGGGGAGCGAGGAAGACATTGAAAAGTAGAGGAGCAAGAATAGAGCCCTGGGGAACCCCGCACTGCAAAGGGGTGAGGGCGAGGCGTTAGAACCCATGTGGATAGCGAAAGTACCAGAAGAGAGAAAAGACCGAAACCACTCTAGGACTGTACCATAGATACCCAGGTCAGACAGGCGTGAAAGAAGGGTGCGGTGATCGACAACATCAAAGGCGGAGGAGAGGTCTAGTGAAACGAAAAGAGAGAGGTCACCATGGTCGTGGGAGCGATGGATTTCGGAGAGGAGAGCGAGGAGAATAGTTTTGGTGCTGTGGCCGGCACAGAAGCCTGACTGATATGGGTGAAGGGAGAGGGTGGAATCGAGATGGGCGGCAAGCTGAGAGAAAACAAGTTTTTCGAGAACTTTAGAGAGGAAAGAGAGGTTAGCTACTGGGTGCCAGTTGGCAGGAACGGCAGGGTCTAGGGTGGGCTTCTTAAGGAGGGGGCGGACTATAGCATGCTTCCAGCCGGTGGGGAAGTGGCCAGAGGCAAGACTGGAACTGAGAATGGTCAGAGCGTACGGTATAAGAGTGAGGGAGGGGTTAAGGAGCCAAGAGGAGGGGAGGTGATCAAGGGGACAAGTGGTCTGATGAGAGGAGGAAATGGCATTGATGAGCTCGGCAGAGGTAATAAGGTCGAAAGTGCACCAGGTATGGGGGAAGGTGTGAGTAAGCGGCAGAGAGTATATCCCAGGGAGGGAGGGGAGAGGGGAGGAAGAGAGAGGGGCCAGTCATCCAGATTAACAGAAGACGAAGGCCCTTTGGAGCCAGGAGTTGGACTGCATCCACCGCAAGGCACTTTGTGAAGACCTTTGGTGACAAGGCCAGACCAAAGGACAGCACCCTGTATTGGCAGTGCTGTCCCCCCCACCACAAACCAGAGATATTTTCTGTGGCTGGAATGAATTAGGATGTGTGTGTAGTAGGGTGGTCCACTGCCATAGGGGAAAAAATAAAAGTAGGAATTTCTTTGCTCCCTGGCCTGATTCTGGTTCCATTTATGTAGACAACAATGTGTGCAAAGTTTGAAGCCAATCAAATAATATTTAGGGGTGGCTCAAGGTCCCTATCTATCAGGCCCCTGGATCCCCCCCAGGGTTCGTCAGACCACTGGGTATTATCCGCTCATAGACGGGGGTATCATGCTTGCCAAGCACTCAATGTGGTCCAGATGCTAGTAAGGACTTTGACGATGTGGGGAACATCTTACGGTGTTGCGAGACAACACCCAGAAGGAACTGGAGTTGCTCTTCTTTTGTGGTGTGTCGGCCGTTGAACTCCTCAATGAGTTTGACCCCTCGCTCAGCCACATCGTTGATCACTGGAAGATTTTTTACTTTCTTCAGACCGTCTTTGAATGATGCATTCTCTTCCCAGTCTTCTGGGTCTGCATTAAGAAAATCACTGTTGATGTCGAGGTGTTTCAGGAAACGGATTGACTTGCGAGTTGCAAAAGATTCAAGTGGTGGAATCATGGAACTTTTCAATTCGACCCACTTTGGGGGGATCTTCGTCTTCATCCTCATCGCTTTCATCTGATTCTGCCGGGATCATGGCCGACACTATGGCCCGCTTTGTCGGTGCTGAAACAGCTTCATCGAACAGTGACAGTGCCACAAGCTCCTCTGACACATACCACAGATGCTATTGCAGTTTGTCTCTGGCCGCTCTCCCAACACGGTCATTGTGGTAAGAGTGTAGTTTCTTCAGCATCTCCAAATCTGTTCGAGGAGCAACTGCGGCATCAGGGGCAGAAAACCAGGCTTCCACATGAATCAGGATGGAGAAAATGCTCACATCACGAACACAGGACTCCTCCCGTTGGGTAAGATCTTTGAGTTGTCCTCGGAACATCCAAATCTTGAGACAGTACAAGACTTTTGCCATCCATCTGGCATGATGGAAAGCTCCGGGTTTCTTGAAATTGAAACTAGGAAGATTCCCTCCAAGGCAGACAATCGTTAACTCCAAGAATTCCAGGTAATCATCTCGGTGATTGCCCTGTGCCAACTTGGATTCCGCAAACTTCATGATGCGATCCCTGTCAGGTTGCAGCACCTCCAAGTCTTTTCCAGTTTGATAGTTGGACTTGTCAAGGGAGCCCCAATTCTTTTGGAACCGGCGAAAGAGTTGGACATCGGGACCCGATGAAGCTCCAGAGCATGTAGAGAATACTGCACCAAGAATTATTTCGCAAATGTGATGGCGGCATGCCAAATGAAGGACTGTGCGACGGAGTCTCTGTTCTAGAAGAATGCACGCTCCTGATCGACGTCCCGTGTTCGATGCAGTTGTATCAAAGCAGAAGCCTGCAATCTTTTCATCCAAACACCATTCCTGTAACAGTTCATAAACTGCTGCAGCTTGATTCTCGCCCGTTCCTGATGTCAGTTTTGGTACACCAAGAAGTTGTGTTTCTCCAGTGGAGACAGCCGTTATCAAAACTGGAAGGCGGTCAACGGATGTGGTTGAACAGAGGAGAGATGGCAATAACTTGCTATCCCAATGCACAATGCATGTTTTGCCTTCAGCTTTGAATGCGTTGTGCAGGTCCGTCCATTGTTGCTGACGGTGCTTTTCTCTATGGCACTTGATGCTGGAGCGGCTGATATTGAGCTCCCCAGGATAATGTCCCAGACTTCTGGCGGTTTCAGCTACCACAAACAGAGCATTGTGATCCGTTGTCCCTGTCCGATCCAGGGCTGCTGTAAGCTCTGGGGTCCAGACATTGTTAGGTCGAAACTGCTTCGTTTGTGGAGTTGCTTTCTTCTGACCGTTATCTGAATCCGCAGATGTCGACGAGTCTTCACCTCACTCTGCTGAGGAAGAAGATCCTTCCAGCTGAACTTGGCTTGTAGTTGCCTCAGCTTCGGCAACATGTTTTTGTCTGCGCCTTTTCAGTTCTTCTCGCTGTTGCGATCTTGCTTCCGTGTTGGCCAGTTTCTTGTCCATTGCGCACATTGAGCCGCGGCGCCCTGGTTCTCGTTGCACTATTAAGAATTCTTTGTCTTCTTGAATATGAATTAAAGACATTGCATTGGCATGTGCCACATCAAATAGGTTTTTCATTGCAACCTGGAATTCTTTTTCATTTGCCTCTTGTTTCCCTCCTCTCCCTTTGTTTTTCTTCAAAAGTTTCCACTGATTGAACAATTTCTTTACTTTTTCTTGAATTTTGTCATTTCTTTGAACAGGAAGCCTGGCCTTTTCCCAGTAAGCTTCTACTTCACTTGTTACAATAGATGCACTTTCACTAACGCCTTTGTTTAATGTCATATAGTGATGTAAAAATACACTTAACACTTGCTCCTTGCTGGGGAGCTTGGCCCCCAGAATTGTGGTGGACATTTCTTCAATGAGATAAAAACCACGTTTTTTAGCCATCTGAAAAGAATAAAGATACAAAGATAATAGTACAATGTCTTTGCCACCTCTCAGAGACGAGATTAGTTCAAATAAGATGCAATCAAATGTAATCAGCGTGGAACTGAGTGGATGATACAAGATGATGCAACATTTCGTCATCTGCTCCCAGGGGGAAATCTCAAGACTTGTTGAGCCACCCCTAAATATTATTTGATTGGCTTCAAACTTTGTACACAGTGTTTTCTACCTAAATGGAACCAGAATCAGGCCAGGGAGCAAAGGAATTCAGGAATTCATTTTTATGGACCACCCTACCCTTTAGGTCTAAGGAGCACAGCGAATCTCCCCTAATGGAGGAATGGCAGCAATGTCCCAAGGGAGAGCATCTTGAACTTCTCCATGACCATAAACCTGTTGAGCTCTTGCAGGTCCAGGATTGGCCTGAGGCCCCGTCCTGTTGGGGACAAGGAAATGCCTGGATAGAAGCCTGTGCCCCAGAGATGTTTCAGCACCATAAAAGGTTTCTTTAGGGGGTGCCTCGTATTGGAGTATTTCCAATTCCTTGGTGCACGGGTCCTCCTCGGCCTAGGTCTTGATAGTGAGAGCCTTGGCTATGTTCCACACAAAACAGAGAAAAGCGACAACCTCGGACAGGGAACAGCGTCAGGGCATCAGGGGAGACGGGTCCAAGGGCACGTCTTGGTGTCACTTTGTGTCTGGGGACTCTTCGTCCTCGGTCTCCCATTTGGATTCCACATCCGAGTGTGAGTCCAATGCTGCGTGATCTCCTCCATCGAGGTCCATGCCACACGGTCCACAACCTCCAGATGATCTACAGTCCGAGCCACGGGCACTCACTGGGGAGGACCGGTGCCCCCAAGGAAAGGGTCCAGGACCTCTTCCGGTGCCAGGGACTCTCGAGGCTGGTGGCGCTTGAGGACCGGCTCGACGTCCGGGGAAGCCCTCGATGTCAAGGGTCCCATTGTCAAGGCGGATGAACTGGACATAAATGCCCGCTGCATGGCCACGAGGGCAGAGATACTACTCTCTAAGGCCGCCATCCTGGTCTTCATACCAGTTGGCTCAGCAGACTTCAACGCAGGCACCAAGGGCTTCAGGCCCAGCGTTGGCACTGTGGAGGGGGAGTCCTGGATGAGGATGGCCTCGGGGGTCCAAAGGCGGACAGCAAGTGCCGACGACTCCTTACGTGGCAGTTTGCGAGGCTGCTCCCGCTCTGACTCCTCAGACTCACGCCTGGGACTGCAGGACCTAAAATGGGATTTCCCCTTATTCCCAGACCCATCCTTCGAGGCGGTCTTTAAGGGTTTCGTCTTCTTGCGTTCCACCTCTGGGGATTTCTGCTCAGAAGAACTGTGACCGCAAGGCTTCACGGAGCACCGAGATATTGGAGGGGGCCCTGGAGCGTGGAGTTGTTGGAGACTACGATGCGCAGTCGGACTTCTTGAAAAAATTTTCCTACTGCTGACGACGGCTTTTTAGGGCCTCTGAGGTCATAGTTCTGCAGAGTTCACAGTCTGAGTTGTTATCTTCCAGGCCAAGGCACCAGGGGCAGCAGTCGTGCGGGTCAATGAGAGACATCATTTTGCTACACCAATCACATTTCTTTAAGTCGCTGGAGGTCACTGGAAAAAGGGGATCCCCGCTGCTCAGCAGGGGTCCGAGGCTTTCGGCTGGAAAAGGGCACGAATGCCGGTCGAGGGACTCCTCGATGAAAAAAAAGAGAAAAAGAAATGAACGAACCAGAGGAGCGATGCCAAGGCGGGCTGGCTCGGGGGCAGGAAAGAACCAGTATGCAAACCAGACAAAAACTTAACAAAATCACACTCTTTAAAGGGGAAACTGTGCAAAAGTCCGGAGGGCTCTAGGGAAAAAAGGAGAATGAGGCAAGATGGCACCCTTGGGCGGGAAGGAGACCACACATGGGTGGTGCATCTCAAAGGCTTTCTTTGAAAGCTGGGGAGATGCTTCCGCGAGGCTCCATTGGTGCAGACGTCACCCATTTATGAGGACTGACTTCCTGCTTGCTCCTAAACAGCTGCTATCATTGCAAAGGCCCTGCTGACTTCTCAAGGGGATTCCATCTCCCACAGGCAGAACAGGAGAGAAAAACCACGGTTGCAGCCTGCAGCAACAAAAACGTTGGGGGGGGGGAGGTACAGAAGGCACGAAAAATATAGAGAGGCAAAGGGCTTCGAAAAAAAGAAGAATGGGGGGAATGGAAGGCAGGAGATGGGCGTCCTAGAGGAGAAGAAGGAATAGTTCCTAAGACTTTGGACCTGGCTCCTAAATCCAAACAAAATTCATCAAGATCCAGCTTCCATCTGTATTGCAGAAATGTAAAATATTCGCCACAGATTCTACTCAGTCTGCCACTGGAAAAAAAAAGACCTTGGTCATACAGCAGACAACAGCACCAAATTTCACCCATAATAAGTAATCACTAGAATGATATAAATGAGCAAAACCGCAAAACCTACCGCTGTTCCTCTCCTGTACTCATATCATGCAGCAATACATAATATTTGAGTGTGTTTGGTATAAACCACTTTGGATAGGAATAGTCATTGCTGTGCTGTATTCGATGCTGTTCCTGAGATAGCTTTAGAAACTGTTCCACAGGTTCAGGCTCATTAGAAGAAACTACCAGCATACCTGAAAAAAATTATATTAAGGATATAACATGCCAAAAGTATCTCTTAGATAAATTTAGTTATAGGGCTCATAATTGAATTATATTATGAAAAAGGAAAGAAAATATTTTTGGCGCCAATTTCAACTCATACAATCAACTAGCCACAAGTACTCAAAACACATTTGACATCAAGGGTCTAATTCACTAAGCGTTTTTCCTACAGTCAAAAGAATGGGAGAAAAGATTTATTTAAAACAGGCCTTATATGTACTGGATTGTGCATGGCTCACTTAGGACAGATGAGCATAAATAGCACTTGAACATAAAATGATTAATAGCCCAATTAATTGCAGAGCAAGACAGAGCCATCATAGTTCCTTTAAGGATTGTATTTTTTTAGGGATCAGTGTCTCCAAATGGGTTAGTTTTGCACATACCATGACTAATGGACCTCACATACCCTGGCTTATATATGAGGGTTCATTACTGTCATGGTAGGCCCAAAACTAACCCCTAAGAAACACAATAGCATAAAACAACTGTCTTTAGATAGAAAAGCATAATTACTCACCTGTAACAGGTGATCTCCGGGAACAGCAGGAATTTAGTCTTCACATACGGGTATCGCCGGTACCGACGGAGCCTGCATGGGAACGCTCCCCAGCGTCCAATCAGAAAGCTTTTGGAAGCATCCCACAGCGCCTGTGAGCTGCCTTCCCGCCTTTCCCAACTGTCTCTCTCCAGTTGAGTTTAAAGCTGAGACAAAGAAAGAGAGAGAGAGAGAGAGAGAGGGAAAGAGAGATACAACTCCTAGGGGAGGTGGGTGGGTTGTGAAGACTAAATTCCTGCTGTTCCCGGAGATCACCTGTTAGAGGTGAGTAACTATGCTATCTCCAGGAACAAGCAGAAATATAGTCTTCACATATGGGGACTCCCTAGCTACAGATGCCAGGGAGAAACCCCAGAAGTTGTGTGCCCTTTTGAAAGGGTTCCACTTCCCACCATGGATCTCTGGCATCCTACCAGGGATGGTGGGTAGGAGTTGATGAAGTATGGAACAGGTGTTGAAGAACAGCCTGACCAAACAAGGCATCCCAGTGGGAGTCCTTGTCCAAGCAGTAATGGGCTGTGAAGGTATGTACTGAGGCCCAGGTAGCTGCTCGACAGATGTCGTTGATAGACACAAAGATGATGAGCCATAAAGGCTGCCCTGGCTCTCACACTGTGCGCTGTGGCATGACCTTCAAGAGGAAGGTTCTTACTCTGATAGGCAAAAGATATACACTGTGCAATCCAGTTGGACAGTGTCCTTTTGGAGACTGGAAGCCCTAAATGACTAGGATAAAAGCAACAAAGAGTTGAGAGGACTTTCTATGTTGCTGCGTCCTTTGCAAGTAAAAGGCCAAAGCTCTTTTACAGTCCAAAGTATGAAGATTCCTTTCTGCATTAGAGGCATGAGGCCTTGGGAAAAAAACAGGAAGGTAAACTGCTTGGTTTAAATGAAAAGGTGAAACCACCTTTGGCATAAAGTGAGGATGAGTCCTAAGAACTACCTTATCATGATGGAACCTTGTATAAGGAGGATTAGCCACCAATGCTTGCAACTCACTGATGCAACGTGCTGATGTGATGGCAATAAAAAAATAACCTTACAGGAAAGGAGTTTTTAAGAGGTAGTAGCTAATGGTTCAAAAGGCGGCTTCGTGAGCTGGCCAAGAACCAGATCCCATGCCACCGGTGGTGGCTTAACGGGAGGCTTAGTTAGAAGAAGGCCTCTCATAAATCTCGCTATGATAGGATGAGAGGAAATAGGTTGCCCATTTAAAGGCTTGAGAGAAGCTGCAATAGCACTCAAATGAACTCACTGAATTGGTCTTAAGACCTGCATTAGACAAATGAAGGAGATATTCCAGTAATGATTCCAGAGGTATTGCAAGAGGGTTAAGACCCTTCTGCGAACACCATATGGTAAACCTTTTCCACTTGAAAGCGTAAGAGCGTCTTGTGGATGGTTTCCTGGAAGCATAAAGGATATCCTTTACTTGCTGAGAAAGGTTAAGAACATGAAGTTCTAGGCTTTCAGCAACCAGGCCCTGAGATGTAGAGACTGGGGATTGGGATGCCACAGCATCCCGTCCTCCTGCGATAGGAGATCTGGAGCAGATCCTAGCTCCAGAGATGGAGCTTGAGAGAGATGTAAGAGCAGAGGGTACCACACTTGTCGTGGCCAATATGGGGCTATGAGAATCATATGGCCTCTGTCTCTCTGAAGCTTAAATAGAGTTCAGGGAATTAGGGGAATGGGTGGGAAGGCATACAGAAAGTCCCGACCCCAATGGAGGAGGAAGGCATCCCTGGCCTGACAACCCTGAGCCAGAATTCTGGAACAGAACCGGGGAAGTTTGGCATTCAGCGGACTTGCAAAGAGGTCTATGTCCGGGGTTCCCCAAAATTGGAAAATTTTGGCCACCTGGTCTACATGGAGAGACCATTCGTGTGGAAGCAGAACTCGACTGAGTCTGTCTCTGCCCAAGAGTTTTGAATGCCTGGAAGATACACTGCAAGGAAATGAATCTGATGCTCTCTGGCGAGGCCCCAAAGTCACAAAGCTTCGTTGCAGAGCGACAGAGAGCCTGTTCCGTCCTGCTTGTTCACATAGAACATGGCTACCTGGTTGTCCGTTTGAATTAGGACAGTTTAGTAGCTGAGCTGGGTGTGAAACACTCGAAGAGCAAGAAAGACTGCTCTGAGCTCTAAGAGACTGATGAGTAGATCGGTCTCCTGTGGAGTCCAGGTCCCTGGGTAGAGAGGCCTTGCAAATGGGCTCCCCAACCCACCTGTGAGGCATCTGTTGTTAGAGTTACTTGAGGTGTGGATTGCTGAAAAGGGGACCCCACCAACAGATTCTGGGGTGACTGCCACCATTGGAGAGACAAAATAAGACGATCTGAGGTTGCTATTTTGTCTGACAGGCAACCTGACGCCTGAGTCCACTGAGTGGATAGAGTCCACTGAGTGGATAGAGTCCACTGGGCTGCCCTCATATAGAGGCGGGCATAAGGGACCACATGCACGGTTGATGCCATGTGGCCTAGCAACTGTAACATTTCCCGAGCAGTGAGGTGAGACTTTAGCATTGCTTGGGAAGCTAACTGCACAATGCGAAGGCAGCGGGACTGTGGAAGATAGGCCCTTGTCTGCCTGGTATCCAGCAGGGCTCCTATGAACTCTAGAGACTGAGTGGGAGCTAGGTTGGATTTTGGGAAGTTTATCACAAGTCCCAAATATTGAAGGATACGCATTGTGCGAGATAGAGAAAACCTGGCCCCTGGCTCTGATGGGGCTCGAATGAGCCAATCGTCCAAGTAAGGGAAGACTAATATTTTTAGGGTGCGGAGAAATGCTGCCACCACAGCCATGCATTTTTGTGAACACCCTTGGTGCCAAGGCCAGGCCAAAAGGAAGAACTCTGTATTGGTAGTGCTTCCCTTGAAATAGAAAGTGAAGAAACCTTCGGTGAGTTGGATGGATGAGAACATGAGTGTATGCATCCTTGAGATCTAGAGAACAAAGCCAGTCCTGACTCTGACGGTATGGCAGTAGAGTTCCCAGTGAAATCATTTTGAATATCTCTTTGAACAGGAATTTGTTCAATTCTCTGAGGTCCAAAATGGGTCTGTGCCCTCCTGTTTTCTTTGGAATAAGGAAAAAGGGGGAATAGAACCCTGTACCTTGTTGATGAATAGGTACTTCTTCTATTGCCCTTTGGGCAAGAAGCAGACTAACCTCGTGATCTAACTGGGAGTTGAGAGAGGTCTGAGAAATGAACTGTCTTACCATTGTAGGAGGGGGCATGCTGAGGAAGTGAAGCTTGTAGCCCTCTCTTACAATGGACAGAGTCCAACTTTCTGCTGTTATCTGCCCCCATCTGGGGGAAAAATAACATAACCTTCCTGGAATGGTGGAAGGCTCTGGCCCGTTCAGAGCAAGGAAGACAAAGTTCTCTAGATGGGAGTCAAAGCCCCTGTGGAGGCTGAGTTTGCTGAGCCGGTTGAGGCTTAGCAGCCTTTGTTTTACATTGTTTAGGTTGCTGCTGACCCTTTTGGGCAGACTGACCCGAACGATGCCCTTGCTGGGTATAGGAGGGGTAGAACTTCTTCTTTCTAGTGAAGAATGTTTTTTGTAGGACTTTTTCCTTGCAGGATCAACTGTAGATTTTGATAATCTATCCAAGGTGAGATTATCAGCAACTAGCTCATTAGCTTTCTCTTGCCAATTTTTGCCAAAGAGATTTTCTCCTGTGCAAGGAATATTCCCATTTGTCCTGTACCCAAAGTTCCAAGTCAGATGCCTGGAGCCAGGCAATCCTACGTGCGCCTGTGGCAATATCAGAAGTTCTGCTTATGCACTCAAAACAATCAAAAACTGCACAATTTACGAATCTGGAAACATCCTGAGCATATTTGATAAGTGCAAGATAATCTTGTCTCTTATCAGGAAGGAGAGGGCTCATAAGCTCTAGATCTCCTGTAACTTCCTTAAGGAACATTCCCATATATAAAATGTAGGAACTAATCCTGGCAGAAAGCATAGAGGCCTGGAAGGTTTGACGCCCAAAGGCATCAAGAGTTCTACATTCACGTCCTGGAGGATTAGATGCATGTCTTTTTGCACTCTTGATCCTTCTCATAGCTGATTCCACCACCATGGAATGGTGGGGCGGCAGCTGAGTGTTTTGAAATCCAGGGCAGGGAGGAACTCGATACATAGTATCGAGCCTACGAGAATGAGGAGAAGTGGTAAGACGTGTTTCCCACATCCTTAGCATGAGATCATGCAATATCTCATGAATAGGCAAAGTAGCTGCCTCTTTGGGAGCTTTAGGATACTGTAAAATCTCCAATTCCTTCGCCACTAGGCTCTGTTTCAGGAGCCACTGTGATGGAAAGACCTCGAGAGACATCCCGGATAAAAATCCTGGAAGGATATATCCTTTGGAGGAAACATTCCTACATTTAGGAGAGGAAGAATCTTCAGGAAGAAATACTCTGGTATCGACAGAGCTGTCAGAGTCTTCAGACTCGGAGGATTCAAAGTATCTCCTGTCGGGTAATCGTGCAGCGCACGATACCGGTACCGACTTGTTAGTACCGGAGGGCACAGCATGCGTCGGTGTACCGGTAGTCCACCTGCCGACGTCGATGCAATTGGCCCTGGTACCGATGTAGGTACCAGTACCGGTTGAATTTGTCTGAAGCGGTTTCGGGGGCATCGATGCCAAGAGAAAAAAGCCGCCAGACTGCGTTCAATAAGCCCAGAATCTCTGGTCTATCGACGCCGCCAATGCCTGTGTATCGGTACCAGACAAAGCGGCCGGTACCCCAGAGCATGGCACCAGTAGTTCTGCCGAGGTTCGGGCCTTAAGAACATCCTGGAGCCCCGATGCTTTGGAAGCCGAAGCCTCCCGCCGGGGCAATTTTGCCAGTGTGGGTCCCTCAAGGGCAACGCCAGAGGCATCTCGATACTTAGGAGATCTACCCTTTGAGGGCCGGCTAGACTTATGTTTAGTTACCTAGTTTAGATCCATGGGAGGAAGACAAAGCCCTGGAAGATGTTGATGCCACAGATGCTGCATCGGAGGGAAAAAAACGGTTGCTAAGTTTTAGCAGCTCGGTTTTGCCGACCCCTCTTCAACATCATCCCACAGGCAACACACTCGGAGATAGAGTGGTCAGGACCTAAACATTTGAGGCACCACTCATGGGTGTCGGTGACGGAGATGGTACCGCCACACTTGGAACACTTTTTAAACCCAAAGCGGGTTTTTTCCATGGTAGAGGAAAGTTGGGCCTAGTGCCCAAAATGGCATGTGGCACCCAGAGGAGAAAAAGCTGAAAGACTCCAGGAAAGATTATTTTTTTTTCAAGGAAAAGAACGAACCGGCGGTGTACCGGTTGTAGCGTCAAAGGAAGGCAGACGCGACCACACAAAAAAGTCTATATGGGATATTTTCTGCGGTGACAGGAAGTGCGACCTGCCGGCTCCGCGGAAAATGAAGAACTGGAGAGAGACAGTTGGGAAAGGCGGGAAGGCAGCACGAAGGCTCTGTGGGGTGCTCCCAAAAGCTTTCTAATTGGACGCTAGGGAGTGTTCCCGCGCAGGCTCCGACGATACCCATATGTGAAGACTACATTCCTGCATGTTCCTGGAGATTACACATTAAACATTGTTTCTCACTTTATATTTTCCGTAGACAGCAGAACTGATCAGACAATACCATGATGGAACAACTAGTACAAAGCTTAGGACTAGTCTAACATTCTGAAAATGCACAGCACTTCCTGCATACAGATAATTCCATAGCTCAAAAAAGAATGCAACTCTCGGAGAGGTGGAAGTAACCGAGTGCCTAATCAATCCTGCTATTTATGGAAAACATCTGTTTCAGGTATGAGCTAATGCTTTTTGCTACTGACAACCAGGATTGAATCAGGTAAACAAGTAGATGAACCAAGCTTAGGACTGCTCCATTTGGCTATAATTTATTCACTGTCCAGAACATCCTGATCATAAAGAAAGATGTGAGATTTGCCAGTATTACAAAGACAGGTTGGCAAGCACAGTCTGACTAAAAGCCCCATCTCCAGTTGTGGAATGATCCAAGAATATGAAGTGAGGACCACGATGCTGCCTTGCACATGGTGTCTGGCAAAGTCTTCACAGAGGAAGAACTTTGACTTTTCTAATGAGAGGGAAGCCATTGTGACGTGGCTGGTATGATGTTATGAGAATCACAGTATCAGACCACCATAAGAACATAAGATATGCCATACTGGATCAACCAAGGTCCGTCAAGCCCAGTATCCTGTTTCCAACAGTGGCCAATTTAGGTCATAAGTACCTAGCAGTTTTCCCAAAGATCATAGGTTCCACAATGCTTATAGTGGGTTCAAGCAGTGATATCCCAGGTCCCTTTTTAATAATGGTTTATGGACCTTTCCTCCAGGAACTTATCCAAATCTTTTTTAAACCAAGCTACACTAACCGCTTTTACTACACCCTCCAGTAACAAATTCCAGAGTTTGATTATATGAAGAGTCTTAAATACGTTACCCTGTAGCTTCATTGCATGTCCCCTAGTCTTTCTATATTCTGATGACGTAAACAATCGATCTACGTTTACCCGTTCCACTCTATTCATTAATTTATAGACCTCTAACATATCTCTCCTCAGCTGTCTCTTTTCCAGGTTGAAGAGCCCTAACCTTTTTAGCCTCTCTTCATAGGCGTATCCTTCCATCACCTTTGCCATTTTGGCGGCTCTTCTCTGTACCTTTTCTAATAACACTATAACCTTTTTAAGATACGGTGACCAGAAGTGCACACAATATTCAAGGTGCGGTCACACCAGGAATGATACAGAAGCATTATAATATCCTTTGTTTTATTTTCCATTCCTTTCCTTGTGATACCTAGCATTCTATTTGCTCTCTTGGCTGCGCTGCACACTGGGCGGAGGGTTTTAACATGTTATCCACAATGACGCCAAAAATCTTTTTCCTGTGGAACCTTGCATTGTTTGGGTTTTCTTTCCTAGGTGCATAACTTTGCAATTGTCAATGTTAAATTTCATCTGCCATTTGGATGCCCAGTCTTCCAATTTATCAAGATCCTCTTGCAATTTTCCACATTCTTCATGGGTTTTAACAACTTTAAATAGTTTTGTCTCATCTGCAAATTTGATAACCTTACTCATTATTCCCTTTTCAAGGTCATTTAGGTATATGTCAAAAAGCAGGGACCCAGCACAGATCCTTGGGTTACTCCACCATTCACCTTTCTCGATTGGGAAAATTGGCCATTTAGCCTACCCCTTGCTTTCTATCTTTTAAGCAGTTCCTGATCCACAATAGTAAACAGTCTTCTATCCCATGACCTTTAGTTTTGCCAAAAGTCTCTAATGAGGGACATTATCAAAGGCTTTTACTAATAGCAGGTCTGCAAATCTCATATTCAGTTCTTTCAACACCCTTGGATGTATACCATCCGGTCCAGGTGATTTTCTACTGTTCAATTTATCAAATAGTTGTAGTACATCTTCCCGGTGTATCGATATTTCTTTAAATTCTTCCACAGTATCACCTTTAAATACCATTTCAGTCATGGGTAACATCCCTACATCTTCCTAAAATAAAGACTGAAGCAAAGAATTAATTCAGTCTCTCTGCTATGGCCTTGTCCCTCTTAGTGCCCCTTTTACCCCTCTATGTACTTGAAAAAAGTCTTTATTATGTGTTTATGCTTCCACAGCAAGCTTATTCTCAAACTCTCTCTTTGCCTGCCTTATCAATGCCTTCCATTTAACTTGCCAGTGCTTGTGCAGTTTCCCGTTTTCGTCATTTGGCTCTTTTTTCCATTTCCTGAAAGATGCTTTTTTTGGCAACAGCCGCCTCTCTCATCTCACATTTAAACCATGCTGGCAATATTTTGGACTTCCTTCCAATTTTCTTAAAGCATGGAATATAGTTGGTCTGGGCTTCCAAGATAGCATTGGTAAATAACACCCAAGCTTGATGTAAGTCTTTCACCTTTGCAACTGCTCCTTTTAGGTTTTTTTCTTTTTTTTTTAACAATATTCCTCATTTTATCACAGTCTCCCTTTCGAAAATTAAAATGAGTACAGTGGATTTCCTTACCATCCCGCCTCCATTAATTAAATCAAATGCGATCATTCTATGATCACTATTGTCAAGTGGCCCCAAAACTCTTATCACTTGCACCAGATCTGGTGTTCCACTAAGGATAGGTCTAATATGGCTTCCCCTCTCATCGGTTCATGGACCAGCTGCTCCAAGAAGCAGTCCTTTATTTCATCTAGAAACTATCTCTCTAGCATGTCCTGCTGTGACACTGACCCAGTCAATACCGGGTAATTGAAATCACCCATTATTATTACTGTGCTATAACATTTGTTAGCTTCCTGGATTTCTTTGGGCATTTCATAATCCATATGTTCATTCTGGCCAGGCAGTCGATAGTACACCCCCACTGCCATTGCCTTCCCTTTTTACATGGAATTTCAATCCATAGAGATTCAACAGCAAATTTTGTTACCTTCAAAACTTTAATCCTTCTCTGACTCAATACCCTCTCTAAGAGAGCGCAACCCCTCCACCAATTTGATCAGTTCTATCATTGCGATATAGTTTGTACCCAAGTATCAGTGTCCTACTGGTTGTCCTCCTTCCACCTTGTCTCAGATACCAATCATATCTAAACTCTCATTTAGTGCTATATATTCTAACTCTCCCATCTTATTTTTTAAACTTCTAGCATTTGCATACAAGCATTTTATAGACTATTTTATTTATATTAATCTGGCTATCGGTTTAGAGAGGGGTAATTTGGAATCTTTAAGCTCTGTCTACTCCGTACTCAAGGGCATGTGGACTACTTTTGTCTTTATTGGAACCTCTGTGCTGATATGCCCTAACTTCATTCATTTGGTAGTATGCGCAAAGATACATTGTTCCGAACCATGCGGCTCTTGGGCGACTGTCGGCTATCCCTCATTACCTAGTTTAAAACGCTGCTCTATCTACTTTTTAAAGGTTAATATCAGCAGCCTGGTTCCATCCTGGTTAAGATGAAGCCCATCCCTTCGAAAGAGCCCCTCCTTTCCCCAGAATGTTCACCACTTCCTAACAAATCCAAAACCCTCATCCTTGCACCATTGTCTCATCCACGCATTCAGACTCCAGAGCTCTGCCTGCCTTTTGGATCCTGTGTGTGGAGAGGGAAGCATTTCAGAGAACACTATCCTGAAAGTTCTGGATTTCAACTTCCTACCTATATGCCTAAATTTAGCCTCCAGAACCTCCCTACCACATTTTTCTATATCATTGGTACCAACATGTACCAAGACAGCAGACCTGCTCCCCAGCACTATCTAAGACCTTGTCTAGGTGGCACATGAGGTCCACTACCTTCGCACCAGGCAGGCATGTTACCAGGCGATCCTCATGTCCACCAGCCACCCAGCTAGCTACATGCCTAATGATCACATCAGCCAACTATAAAGGCTGTCCCCTAACCCTTCCATCCTGGGCACAGGGCCCTGGAGAAACTTCTTTGGTGTGAGAGCGTTTTACATTTACCTGGAGGACAGGTCCTAGCTACAGGATCACTTCCTGCCACACCAGGGTGATGCTCTCCTGTCATGTGACCTCTCTCCTCCATGGCAACAGGGAGGCTTCCAGACTGGAGGTGGGACTTCAGTACTCCTGTAGGTCTCATCTGTATACCTCTCTGACTTCCTTGTGTCCTCCAAGTCTGCTACTCCAGCCTCCAGAGATCAGACTCGTTCCCTAAGAGCAAAGAACTCCTTGCACCGAGTGCACACATAAGACCCTCACCAACTGGGAGAAAATCATACATGTAACACTCAATGCAAAAGACTGGAAAAGCACCCATGTCGCTGCTGGACTACTGTTTGCTTTTTAGTTTAGGTTGTGTTTAGATATTTTAGTTATTTACTTACTAAAAGTTGCTGGGGATACTTATACTAATAAAACTAGATCTAATACCTTTAATGTACTTTGTTCACATACGAACATACGATATGCCATACTGGGTCAGACCAAGGTCCATCAAAGCCCAGTATCCTGTTTTCAACAGTGACCAAACTAGGTCATAAGTACCTAGCAGTTTTCCCAAAAGACACCAGGTTCCTCAATGCTTGTATTGGGTCAAGCCGTGATATCCCGTGTCCCTTTTAATAACGGTTTATGGACCTTTCCTCCAAGAAATTGTCAAACCTTTTTTAAACCAAGCCACACTAACTGCTTTTACTACATCCTGCGGGTAACACATTCCAGAGTTTGATAACACATTGAGTGTGAAAAATATTTTCTCTTATTAGTTTTAAATAGGTTACCCTGTAACTTCATTGCATGTCCCCTAATCTTTCTATATTCGGATGACACGTAAACAATCGATCTATGTTTACCCGTTCCACTCCGTTCATTAATTTATAGAACTATCATATTTCCCCTCAGCAGTCTCTTTTCCAGGTTGAAGAGCCCCTAACCTTTTTAGCCTCTCTTCATAGGAGTACCCTTCCATCCCCCTTTATCATTTGGTGGCTCTTCTATGTACCTTTCTAATAACACTATATCTTCTTTAAGATACGGCGACCAGAATTGCAAACAATATTCAAGGTGGTGGGCGCACCATGGGAACGATACAGAGGCATTATAATATCCTTTGTTTTATTTTACATTCCTTTCCGTATGATACCTAGCATTCTATTTGCTCTCGTGGCTGCCGCTGCCCACTGGGCCGAGGGTTTTAACATGTTATCCACACTGACGCCTCACTCTTTGTCCTGGGTGGTGGTTGCTAATGTGGAACCTGCATCATGTAACCATAGCTTGGGTTGTTCTTGCCTAGGTGCATAACTTTGTACTTGTCCACATTAAATTTCATCTGCCATTTGGATGCCCAGTCTTCCAATTTATCAAGATCCTATTGCAATTTTCCACAATCCTCTTGGGTTTTAACAACTTTAAATAGTTTTGTCTCATCTCGCAAATTTGACAACCTCACTCGTTATTCCCTTTTCCAGGGTCATTTACAGTATGAATATGTTGAAAAGCAGTGGATCCAGCACAGATCCCTGGGGTACTCCACTATTCACCTTTTTCCATTGGGAAAATTGGCCATTTAGCACTATCCTCTGCTTTCTATCTTGTAACCAGTTCCTGATCCACAATAGTATATCACCATCTCCTATCCCATGACTTTTTAGTTTTGGCCAAAGGTCTCTGATGAGGGACCTTGTCAAAGGCTTTCTGAGAGTCCAGATACACTATAATCAACCGACGACTCACCTTTGTCTACCTGTCTTTTCACACCTTCAAAAAATATAACAGATTAGTAAGACAAGATATCCCTAGTCAAAAGCCATGTTAGCTGTCTCACATTAAGCCATGACTATCTACATGCCTGAGTAATTTTGTTCTTTATGATTGTTTCTACAATTTTTCCCATAACTGACATCAGGCTCAACGGTCTGTAGTTTCCCAGATCAAAGGAACCCTTTTTAAAAATTGGCTTTACATTGGCCATCCTCCAATCTTCAGGTATTACAGATGATTTTAATGATAGTTAACAGATTAATAATAGGAGGTCTGCAATCTCATATTTCAGTTCTTTCAACACCCTTGTATGTATACCATCCGGTCCAGATGATTTGTTACTCTTCAGTTTATCAAATAGTTTGTAATACATCTTCCCGGTGTAGCGATATTTCTTTCAATTCTTCTGCATCATTACCTTTAACTACCACTTCAGTCATGGGTAACATCCCTACATCTTCCTCAGAAAAGACTGAAGCAAAGAATTCATTGTCTCTCTGCGATAGCCTTGTCCCCCTCTTACTGCCCCTTTTTACCCCTCTATCATCTAATGGTCCAACTGACTCTCACAGTTTTTTTGTTTGCTACGAATGTATTTGAAAAAGTCTTTATTATGCGTTTTTGTTTCCACAGCAAGTTTCTTCTCAAATTCTCTTGCCGCTTTATCAATGCCTTGTATTTAAACTTGCCAGTGCTTGTGCCGTTTCCAGTTTTCACCATTTGGCTCTTTTTTTCCATTTCCTGAAAGATGCTTTTTTGTGGCAACAGCCTCTCTGACCTCACCTTTAAACCATGCTGGCAGTTTTTTGGACTTCCTCCCACTTTTCTTAAAGCATGAAATACAGCTGGCCTGAAGCTTAATTATTCTCAGGTTCTTAATGTATGCCTGATGAGGATAAACAGCTGAACCTGTTTGGAATATGGCACCATCCTTTCCTTTAAGAGGTTTATCTCAGGGGTGGGTGGGGTGGGTGTTAGTGAGGGAGTGAGGGAAAGAAGACCCTAAGAAAGCTAGCTGGGAGTCCTGGGTTCTAAAATTAACCAGAAAGTTCTCTTCTGTGTTTTAAATTTAAACTGAAAGCTCTTTGCTGCTACTAGGCACTGACTGATTTAATAAATACACTGGGTTTCACAGATTAATCAGTTTTAATCTAAAGAATTACTTTTTCCCCAAGATTTTGAAAAAATCCCAGAAGTAAATACTTCTAATTGCAGATCTCTTTCCAGAAGTAGCAGTCCTCTTTTGTAGTCCTTCAAGATATCCTTTTGACAATCTTTTGCCTTTTCAAGGATCCATCTCATATCCACGATAATATCTCTCGTTCCTCTCCCTTTCCTGAACCCTGCTTGCACTTCAGGCAGTTCTCATTCCAGGTATGGTTGTGGTCTCTGCTGAATGATCTTGAGTAGAATCTTGCTGGCGTGTGGGATCAGAGTGATCGTGCGATAATTTCCAGTCAGTCGGGTCACCATTCTGCAGTATTGGTATAAACACAGATCTTTTCTTCCAGTCACTTGGCCATAAATTCTATTTATTTATTTATTTACAGTTCTTCTATACCGCGCTTTTTCGTATCAGTACGGTTTACAAATAACGGAAAAACTGCCACAGACAAAATGGCCATAGGCTTACATTATAACAGGATGGATAACTTGGGAAAGAACTGGGGAACTATGTACAGTTGTCTTCCAAATTTCCTGGCAGAGCCTTGTAAGTATGGTAACAGCTTCATCTGATTGCTGTAATAAATCAATGAGAATGCCATCATTGCCTGTTTTTGTTCTTTGATAAGGCTTTCAATGCTGCTTCAACTTCTTCTTTCATCACCAATGGTTCCTGATCATAAGTAATAAACAGCTGTTGGTCCACTTGATCTTATGATATATTGACTCTGTGTATTCTTTCACCTTTTCTTGATATTCTCAGCACCATTCAACAAGGATCCTTGAGCATCTTTGTAGCATTCCAAAGCTGGAATTGTTTCTTTAACTCTCATAGCTTTAGAAAAGCCGGTGTTGTTCTTCCTTTAATAGCATCTGATTCTTTTTCCTTGTATGCGTCATTGTAGTTAGCTCTCTTTGTCTGCTGCACGTTGGAAATCTTTGCCGAGTTCTGCGATTGCCTCTCTGTCTCATCTGGCTTTAGCTTCTCTGCGTTTCTAGACAATTTTCAGAGTTTCTTCAGCAATCCATTTGGCCGTTTTTGCTTTTTCACCTTATGTAGAGACTTATCACTTTCTTCCAATACAACCTTCTTGATGTCATCCCATAACTCTTCTGCAACTCTGTCATTTGTATTTAAAGCAGCAAATAGATTCTCAGGCAGTCTTTAAATTACAATGGTATAGTCTCAAGGTCAATTCTGGGAACAGCAGGAAGAAGTCTTCAAATATGGGTACGTCGGTACCGACGGAGCTGAGCGGGGAAACGCTCCCCAGCATCCAAAAAGACGCCTTTGGAAGCATCCCACGCGCATGCGCGCTGCCTTCCCGCTCATTTACTTCCCTCTCATCAGTTGGGTTTGTAGCAGAGACCATAGGAGGGAAGTAGAAAAATTAGAGAGAAAATAAGAGAGAGAGAACAACTCCTAGGGGAGGTGGGTGGGTTGTGAAGACTTATTCCTGCTGTTTCCAGAGATCACCTGTTACAGGAACAAGCAGGAATGAGTCTTCACATATGGGGACTCCCAGCTAAGATGCCTGGAGGAGGCCCCAGCATGTTGCAAATCTAAAGATGGGCCATGCTTATCCCTCAAAACCTCAGGCCATCCAAGGGATGGAGGGTAGGAGTTGAACTAGAAAAGAATAAAGAGGTGCTGTGGAACAGCTTGACTAAACAAGGTATCCAGAGGGGAGTCCTTGTGTAAATCATAAATATTAGAAAAATATTGAATTCCAATTTTATAATGTGGATCTCACTCAAAAAAATATTGCAAAAACACTTGAGGGTAATAGGGATCTGCGTTTGAGAGCCAGTACATTATCCTCAAAGAAATTCCCTCAATGTGAAGTAGAGGGAAAAAATAAATTTTTGCAATACAGGCAGAGATAAGCCCTCCATGGCCAGAACTATCCCCAGAAGAAGTACTGGGGGAGTTCAATGAGGTTGGACTTTTGAGAAATAGCTAAAGCTTCAGTACAGTCCAAAAAATTGAACTTCTTGTCCTTGGAGCAGAATAAGGTCCTAGGAAAGAGTGGAGATAATCTGATTAAGTGGATGAAAAGGCAGAAATACCCTTTGCAGAAAAAAGGGGATAGGTCTTTAAGCCCCCCTTTTTTCCAATGAAAGACAAAGACATTTGTACTGGGCGTTGAGCCTCCAACTTCTTGAAGATCTTGCCAAGTCAGATGTTGTATAGAGATTGACGCAATAACAAGAAGGATTACGACCTACTTGAGAATACTGATGGAGAATCTGTCTGGTTAAATACGGAAGAACTATAGAGAAGGTTTGTGGAACTGATATTATCACTTACAGGGGATAGGACTAGACTTCTTGAAAAGATCTAGCCCCTGAAATAAGCAGGTCTCGAGACGTACGTGAATGAGTGCAGAGGAGATCCTTAGTCTTAAGACAGCAAGTCTGGATCCTTCTATAATTTCAAATAGTAGCTGGAGAAAAAGATGCAATATAAGGGCATACCATGTTGCCTCTTTATGAGGGCAATATGAGTATCATGTGTTTTCTTGTTCAACATAAGCTACCATGAAGTATAGGAATTAGAAGGAAAGTAGTGAATAAGGATCAAATGCAGTGAAAAAAATGCATCCCTGATGTGGAAGTTCCAGTGAGATGTGGAACAAACCAGGGAATTGTGCAATTTTCTCCGCTTTCACATGGTCTAAACCCTGTTTACCTTTTCTTAAAAGGAAATTGTAAGGAAAAAAACAGTCATGCTAGGAGCATGACTGGCAGAGTCTACCAGCTGAAGCCCTTGGTAACTATCTGGCCGCTACCTATTAGGAGTAGCTCTGAGGCTCTCTGGCAAAGGCCCACAGTTGCAAGAGCTTTGTTGTAGAATTGCAGAGAGCATGTTGTAGGTTGCTTAGAGCTGGCCTGTTGAATTGCCAGTGTGCAACCTAATCTATTCTGTTGAAGCCAAAGAGAATTGAAGGTGGCTAAGAATAGTAGACAGGCCTGAAGCCTGCAACAATAAACAGTCCAAATGAGTTATGGACCTCTTTTGGAATTATCGTTATTAAGGCAGCATAAAAAGTTAGGTCCTAGATATTGGAGAGGACCGAGAGACACAATTTGGAGTAGTGATACCCAAACTTCTGTCCGAAAAGCTGCCTTAAAAAGATATCTGAGAAGAAGATGAACCGCAAAGGGAGAGACAACTATGTATTGAAAACCACTTACAGGAGTAGGTATTGAAGAAAATCCTATGGCTTAGAGAATAAGCCCTCCAGTTGATTAGTAGTACTCTTAGAGACTGAATGTCTGGGCTAAGAGGGATAGAAAGTAATACAGAGTTGAGAAGACTTACAATTTGGTAAGTCTTTGAAGAGATAGGGTCCCCTTGCAGTTGTGGAAAAGTATGAGATATTACTCGTACAGTAAACTGGACAAGGTGAAGGGCGGTATAGCTCACCCTGTGTTGTGAGTTGTTAAGCCTCCTTTTGTTTTAACAAGGAGGAATTTTTATCTCTTGGGAGGGTATTATAGTCGCTTAATAGCTCTTAGAGCTAGAAGGGACACGATTTTCTCTTGTACGCAAGAGATTAATGTGCCCCAGCAGTTAGAGGGGATTGAAGTGCCTAAATGTTCATGACTGATATCCTCAAGCATCGGATTAAGATCAGAAATTTTTAGTATGCTTCTGTTTGGACAAAAGCCAAAGTAGACCCTCAAAAGTTTTAACCTCACACAGAAAAAATGAATAAAAATATCAGAAACCCTGACGATTGCTGGCTAGTAGTTGTTTCTGAGCCTGTTGAGGTTTTGATTTTATTAGCCTGGCTGTGACTGGGTTGGCCCCATCTTTGCGAAACATCCTGCAGAATCATGGGAGCTTAGGAAGATGGAATAAAAACTTTTTATCCCCTGGGTGAATATAAAGCTTTTTAGGAGGATTTTTTCATTAGCTGGGTATAGAGGAAAGTTTTTGCACAATCCTCCTGAAACGTAACAAAGGATTCGGACGGCCCGTGCTCAAATGATTAGTCTTGAAAATAAAGCCTCCTTGTTGGAAGAGATTTTCCAACCCAGTACAAAAAGGAGCTATTTCCAAGCATAGATCCTGAACCACCATTCTGTCCAAGTCTCCTTATATGGCTATTGGCTATAGCCAGAAGATTCTGCTAATAGACTCCAACAACAGTCCAGGGACAAGCCACGATTAAGGAACCTAGATATATTTTGAGCAATGATTGATTAATAATGGAATAGTCTACTCTTTTATGCCTCTGGAAAGAAAACGAGTTCAAAAACTTTAAGTTCTTTGTGACCTCTTCAAGAGATAATGCCCCATACAGAAAATATAGTGGACATAATTCTTGCTTGGAAAACATGGAGCCTGGAAGGCAATCGACGTCCACAAGGCAATCCTAAGAGTCCGTAGACTCACGACCTGGCGGGATAAGAAGAAGTTGCTTCTTTGCACTCGCTTAATACGCCTCATTGCTTGAGTCTTTACAACAATAGAGATTGATGAGGAAAAGTTGAGTCTTTTGAAAACCTGGCAGAAGGTGGCCACCTTGTACATAGTGTCAAGTTGCTCTATTAGAATGGTGGGCCGGGACTAACCCGTGTAGGTAGGAGGTTTCCCACATTCTTAGAATGAGTAGGAATCTTCAGCTGTAAATTTGGATCTGAGGCAAACGGAAGCATGCTCACCTCCTTTGGAATTCACAGGGGAATTGCCAGTGGTCTCTGAATTCCCCGGTAGGGATCTCTTTACCAGGTTATAGAACAATGGCAAGTAACGTTGCCATTAATCACAGCAGCAAAAGCTTGAACCAAGAAATCTCCCCCGAGGAGGAACCCTCTAAAATGAGGAGGGACAATGTGAAATGGCTAGACTTGTATGACAAAAACTCTATGCATTGGCCGGTAACCCGATGGGATTCTCCAAGTCAGTCGCGGATCAGAAGACTTAAAAGGCATTGAATGCATCGGATTTTCTTTAAAGCGATGTTGTTTTCGGTACGCCCGCCCCGGCACGGGTCCCGGTGCCCAAATCCTCCATGCCTACGGAGGATATCCCGATTTTTTCCCAGGCTCCGGGTCCCATTCGAGGGGAAGCGATTCTGTCAAAGCAAGCATGAGACGCATGGGGTGACCGACACCGATGCCGACGTTGTTCGATACCGGTACCGCAGACCGATACTCGAGGGATGTACGGTCAGTCACTAGCAAGCGCATAAGCCGGTCCGGTTCACCGAATTGAGCCGAGAGTGCTAGACTACCGTTCAGCACGGTGAGGAGTGTGTTCCATTCCATCACCATAGGCCCGATGGCAGCGCCGGTGTCGGTACCCGGCTGGAAAGCTGGGGCCACAACCACCGAGCATGGCCCCATGGTATGTTCATCGAGGTGTCCAAGAGCTGCCTCTACCCAGGACACGAACACTGGAGTGCCCCGTTAATGCTTTGGAGCCTGAAAGACCTCCCGCTGGGGGCTTTATTGCCAAGATGTCCTCGAGGGCAAGGCCGGGAAAGCCATCTCGGATGCTGAGAAGGAGATCTCACCACCTCGAGGACTTGGCTAAGTCTTTACAGACTTTTGTGTTGGTTACCCTGATTCCTGTGAAGAAGATGATATTCTAGCTGGTGACATCGAGCAGCGGATTGTGAAACCGAGTTAGATCGAGTTGTGCTCGATTTTCTGAAGAACTTCTTCTGTTTGAGCTCCAGCAGGAGAAGAGGACACTCCCCCCCAGACTAGATGGGCCAAATGGTCAGAGGACCTAAACATTTTAGACACCCAAGGAATGGACGTGTCTGAAAAGACATATCCTGTAGGCCGCCACACTTTGGGCACTTCTTAGAGGATAGTGGCTGGCTGTTTCCAGAGATGGAAGGGTAAAGGCCTAGTGGCACTAGAAACCCGTCATGCACTAAATAGGAAAAAAATTTCTAAGAAAAGAAGAAATTCTTCAGGAAAAAGAAAGAAAATGGCACCGGCCAGTACCGGTGGTGTCGAAGCAAGGCAGACGCGACCACAAAAAAATAAGAAGAAAAAACGCAAGGCGGAGATTTTCTGCAGTGACAGGAATACGTCCTGAGCGGCTCCGCGGAAAACGTGAAAACTGATGAAGAGGGAAGTTAAATGGGCAGGAATGCAGCGCGCATGTGGGTGGGATGCTTCCAAAGGCTTTCTTTTTGGCCGCTGGGGAGCGTTCCCTTCCCGCGCAGGCTCCCTCGGTCCCCACAAAATACCCATATTTGAAGACTCATTTCCTGCTTGTTCCTGGAGATGCTTGGTTACACGGAGCCCCAGTCTGCTGGTTCCTATGACACACAAAAGCTTGAGGTGCTTTGCAGTGGCTCTAGTCCCGCTGCAGAATAGAAAGAGGGCCCATTTACAATCCAGTGTGTGGAATATGAAGCTCCTCCCTGATTTGCATGAGGCCGCATGCAGAAGGTGGGGCAATACCACCTCCTGGTTGAGGTGAAAATGGCTACCACGTTCAGGATAATTTAGGGTGAGTGCAGAGCACTACCCCTGTTCTTGGAAGAACCTTGGTGT